>CM024599.1:7550527-13250527 GCA_014182555.1 Eucalyptus erythrocorys
CTTCTGGAACATAGGCCTTTCCCTCTTCAAGTAAATGAAGTTCTTTTCCTGTTGAATCTACCATGGTCAACTTTTCTTGGTTTTCCATTTCAATATTACTCTGCTTGCCATTATTTTTGCCGGGAGAATCTGGACCTGCAGAGGTTGCATTGACTGTCTCTGTACTGTCGCCACTTTCGCTAGTGCGGGATCTTAGGGACTTCAGTAACCAGTCCTTGAAGAATGCTATGGGAAGATAGAACGCCAAGAGCGAAATCCCGAGATAGGTCACTGCGAATGGCTGATCATAGTCCTCAAAAACACCCTGTTGCAAATTTATATGTTATGCTGGTAAGAGTTACTGCGATGGAGAAACTGATGTTCTTCGAATTCAAAAATTTTTCTCCACAGGGAAAGAAAATTAAATTACTGCCTAATAGGATCAGCAATTGAAGCAAGATAAAATAGGGACGCATGGTTCACCGATTAAACAATGAAAATAATTAGGATCGCCAAATAAAACTCTGAAAACAACATCAAGGTGTGTCACTTATTTAGGCTCTGATCAATAACTCACTTATTAAATGGAAAGCACATGATGAAACCTGCGCGAGTATAACGAACCTCGCATGCTGAGTTGGCTCTATTTAGATGTATATTCTCATATTAAGGGATGCTTAGCAACGTTAATTAGCTTATTATAAAATGATTAAGCATCACGAGGTGTATTTACTCCCATGTGGAAAGATAAGGACATGGAAGATTATCTGATCAACTTTCGTCTTTCCCAGAACTTCTAAACCATTGGGTAAGCTCCAGGATTCACACATTTGCAAGATCAAGATGCATTTTGATTCTTGACCAGATTAGCATATCTCACCACTTCATCATAATGATTGAGCATGGTTTGCTGATTTTTTTATTCTTAGTGCTGCTTCTGTGTAATCCCACTCAACCCACAGATTAACATCCTTTGATTGGAGGATTATGTGTGAGACAAAAACATAATCAAAAAGCTCAGCTGCACCCAGAAAAAGAAAGCTCGCCATAACTAAAGAAAGATTGAAGCCATATCTTCTACTTCCTCCTCTTGTTCTTCTTCTTTTTCATTTAGAAGAAAATATAAAGGCATGCAATAATGAATTTCGCACAAACACAGAGAGAGAGACTAACCTGAGTGACTTCTGCAGAAGTGACCCACATGATCACAACGGTGATAATGAGAATCAACCCACCTTTGTATCTCCAACTCATTTTGCCAATTTTAACAGAAATGAGCTCACAAGCAAAGAAGAACAAAGAAGATAGAACCTTGCCCAAAGAAAACGAAACGCTTAAGAGCAGAGAGAGACAGACAGACAGACAGAGAGTGAAGTGTTGGTTCGTCTTGATGTGGTGACGGTGGAGGGAGGAGAGATATCGCTGAGGATGCATGGGATGAGTACTTATAGAAGAGAAGATTAGACCCCATGCATGAACCACCGAGTTAGAAATAAGCAATTATTATTATTATTATTGGTAGTATAGGACACCTTGTGGAAGAACTAGATAGTTTCAGTTGTCTACTTCCACCGACTGAGTCCACCGCGTCCCCTCCCCTTCCTCCGAGCTGCCACAGCGTATCTACGCTCGGCCCCACACCGGGGTCCCAACTCTTAACTCTACCTGTCTCCTGTCTTGCTGTGAGACGAAGTGATTTGACCCGATTGAATAAAATGACTGAGACTTTGTGGGTTAATTTTACAGCTTAATTAATGGCGGGGGTTGCTATTCATTACCTTCTTTGTATACCCACTTGAGGTTGGGTTATGATTAGGTGCTTAATGAAAGAATCTCGGCATAAGCTTGAATATTTTGATTTTTCAATTAGTGAAAATAATGATCAAAACTCGGAACGTGCATAGTTATTTGATCCTTAAAAGATATTAGTTATGTATAAGTGCCATCCACGATGTAAAGTACTGCTTATCCAGCTTGACATCACCAATTTTTCTAATAATAAAGATGACAAGTTGCGAAATGAGCATTGTTTAATTTGATCGAGTAATTAGTTGTTGTAATTCTCTGTTTGCTCTTTAGATTTGTCCGTAACTCCCTGTCCTTCTACTTGGTAATTACGATGTTACCCAATGTCATTATATTGAAAAGTTACCTTAAAGTTAAAGCAATGTCACCGTGGAATGGTGGATACAAAAACTGCCAAGCTTTCCAAAGGAATGACATCCTTCCTGACGATCGGCCCATGGTCTGCATCAAATATAAAAACTGCCAAGGCTATTTCTTTCTTTCTTTTGGCTCACTAGAGGTGTAAACGAATGGACAAATTCCAATTCATTTTTGCCTTTGACTTCTCGGGAGTCCTTCCAGGAAAGCTTCCCCCTGAATGAAAACTCACTTTCGTATTTCTAGCGAGGTCTAGGTCTTTATCATTTGGTGGAGCAGTGCATCTGTATCATATCCTCTTTTTAAGGACAAAGTTTCCAAAAAGCACACATTTTTCATGTAACGACTTAACTCATTTCACATAAGCCAAATTTCAAATTGAGTACTTGATATAATTGCAAGATCAAGACCATTTGAGATATGTGTTAACTTACATATCGCCTGATAGGACTCCTCTCACTCGATGTAAAATTTTGGAATGATAGAAACCCCTCCATATTTAAAAGCTAATATCCTCATAAATTTTAACCCTTGTCCCTCAAAGATATATTTCTTTTCTCTTTACATTGTCTGAACTTTTTTTCCATGATGATCCCTCCTCACCTTCATTGAATCAGATGCAAGCTTAGTCCATCCACGAACCACACAACCAAAGCTAAAGGAGATCCTATTTTGATACCATTTGTGATGATCCCCACTCATTTTTCACACGGTCCATTTCCAAAAAGGATTGTCGACGTAGTCCCACCAGCAAATGGGCATTCTAGTTTCATTCCTACTAACAAATGTCATTTAATTTCGTGGCGGCTCCGGACGAGTCATTGTATATTGTTCTTTTTTTTTCTTTTTCTGTTTTTCATGGAAGGCAAAAAAAGGGAGAGAAAGAACCAAAAGAACAATAAGTAGAGGAAACCCCACCAGCTGAGGGGGACCAACCTGTGACCTCCACAAGAATCTGAAAATTGTAGGACTTCAGGACCTTCCTTGCTCCTAAGAGAATATCAAAGCATTTCTTGGCTGCTGTGGCTCGGACAGCACCACCCCGAGTCAACAAAAACAGTTGTGAACCGATCCAGTAGCGGTAGCACGAGTTTCGGCTCCTCCCCTATGTCATTGCATTCGTCAGGAGTCAACACGTAGTCGTACATCTTCTTTCACACTACATCTTCAAAGGGCAATTGGCAAAATTTAATAATCGAGCACTAAACCTGTTTTTATCTGATCGTCCTTTGTTTATCGTTGTCTAGGGTTTCCTTTTTCATTATTTTCTCCCCTTCACATTGACCTAATCGTGATAGTTGAGTGATGCCCATCATCTTCATCCGCCCCACCAGTTTCTTTGGCGGATATCGAGGTGCTTATCTATGTATTTCTGTCACTGTGTTTAATGGGAAGCAATCTACTATAAGATTTTCGTCACAAATTCCGGCTGAGTAATAATTATTTAACCAAACCAAAATAACACTAAAGACAAAAAGAAATCGATTATAGTAAGACCCTTTTTGTCTTCGAAGAAGTAAGTTTACTTCTTCTATTTTTGGCCACACGGCGACGTGTACAATGGATGCGGCGTGCTTGACATTACAGATCAGTGTGATCATGCCAACCCCACATGCTAAACCATGAAAAAAAAGGGAATTGATTAAGCAGACCTGGAGAATTAGATGCCCGCATAATTCTCTGTGTCCTGGCAAACGTACAAGTTTTGGTAAACCAATACCAGGAATTTGCTCAATAATCAAGTGTTTGAATAAGAGTCCTAAACCTAAAGAACGCGGCTAATCTTGACCTTTGCACTTAATAAATTTCCCTAATGTCTACTTTCTAAAGTTGTCCATAAGTCTTGTCGGACCATGTGCGTAGAGGTAGGCTGGATGTCAAGTAATACCTCAGATTGGATCGAGTGCCAGTACTGGCCAATCCACCATGGTACCTCAGCATCAGCAGAACAAAGCACAAGAGAGAAGAAGGTGAGAATTTTGTTAGGTCCACCGAATCCAAATATTTTGTAGTAGCTGCCAGTAAAACCCAAACCCTAAAGCCAAATACTAGTAAATCCAATTAAATCGTAGCATTCTTTTCTTGACCGCTATATAATAGGCAAGATCGGTCACTTTCGACACATTGTACATTGCCATATTATATGCGTATGTCCACTCAATTTACGAAACAAAATTTGAATGCATATTTATTACATTATTCGTGGTAAAATCACTACCGGCAACAAATTTTTCTGCAGCAAGATTAACTTTCGTCGCCCTGAATTACCAAAAGCAACAAAATATAGTATTTGTGGCCTTACAGTCAACCAAAGGTGACAAATCATTAAATTTGTTGCCTTAGGAGGGGTGATCAGTTGCCAAGCTGTCCAATTCCCACCCATAAATCGGGAACTGGACCAAAGGGACCAAATCCTAGTTTCTAGAATTGGAATAGAGCGATGCCCCTTAGAATCGAACCAACTAGTCCGATCCAGTTCCTAGGTGGACCAACGGATTCGATGGCATGTTAATTTGTTTTTGTTTGATTTGTTGTTAATGTTCAAGATGAAATTGAAAATGTTTTTGATAATTAATGCATTTTTGTAATCAGTGAGCTATGTGTAATATCGTAGGTTTCACAGAGCTTTTTTCTATCTGTGGCAAAATTTGGTTGGAATGAGCAACTAGTACTATTATGTTTTGATTTGTTATTGTCATCTTACTCACATGCATATGTAAAATGGGAGTCATGCACCTCGTGCGTGTCTATGCGCGTGAGTAAAGTCTAAATGGGAGATAAATTAGGGCTTTTTTTGACAAATTTTTAAGAAATAAAAAACAATAAAAAGATCTGTTCGGTCTAGATAGCTTAGGAGGGCAGTTCCACACTTGGAACTGTGGACTAGACCAATGCCCCCAAGAATTGCTCAGAAGCAATCGGTTTGAGTGGTCTTAGTGTGAGCGTTTCCTTTAAGGTGACAAAATCAAAATTTCATCGCCTTAAGTCAAATTGAAAGGGAAAATTAACAAAAAAGTCTTAAACCTATTGCAATTTTTCCAATTCGAGTCCTAAACTTATTTTTTGACCAATTAAGTCCTAAACCTTTTATAATTATTCCGATCAGTCCATCCTGGCCAAAATTGGCCGACCCGGCCGACGTGGCAGCCACGGCCGGCGCCTTCAAGCGTTTTTTAATATTTTTTTTATTTTTATTAATTTTTTTTTTTCCTTTTTCCTTTTTTTTTTCCCTCCTCCCTCCTCCTTCCTTCGCTCCAGTGGACCAAGCTAGGCCGGCCGATCGCCGGACCGAGGCGATCCGGCGGGTGAGCCCCGCCGGAGGGGAGGCCTTGCCGATCCGACGACGAGGACTCGCCGTCGCGTCCGCAAGGCCTCCCGCCGGATCCGGCGAGGGCTCCTAGCCGATCCGGGGGGCTCGCCGTCGCGTCTAGCGAGGCCTCCACGCCGACTTGGCGAAGGCCTCGCCGGACGCGACGACGACCCCCGCCGACCGGCGAGGAGCCCTCGCCGACGCGACGGCGCGAGCCCCCTCACCGGATCTCGGCGAGGGGGCTCGCCATCGTGTCGGCAGCCTCCCCCTCCGGCGGGGCTCGCCCGCCGAATCGCCCCGGCGACCGCCAGCCCGGCCAATCACCTGAGCGAGAAGGAAGGAGGAGGGAGGAAGAGGGAGGAGGGGGAAAAAAAGGAAAAAGGAAAAAAAAAATTAATAAAAATTTTAAAAATTATTAAAAAATGCTTCACCGGCGCCGGCCGGCTTTACATCAACGCCGGCCGGCCAATTTTGGCCGATGAACTGATCTGGAATAATTATAAAAGGTTTAGGACTTAATTGGTCAAAAAAATAAGTTTATGACTGAATTGAAAAAATTGCAATAGATTTAGGACTTTTTTGGTAATTTTCCCCAAATTGAAACAACAAAGTTTATACGGGTATTGCCATTGATTCAATCAAAGGTGTGATAATTATGAAATTTTGTCATCTTTTATTATACCTCAATAAACAAAATCATGGTTTTGTCGCCTTATGTTAGGTTTAGTATGTGATAAAATCCAAACTATCTCGCCATTGAGGAATGCAGATTCGAACCTATGGCGGTAAAAGTAAAAATTTCATCGCTTTAAGGTAAACCTAAAGCGACAAAATCATTTTTTTTCGCGGTCTTCAACTATGAACTAAGGCCACAAACTGAGGGTCCTTCTCTTTTGGTCGACCTAAGGCGACAAACTTCTTTTGGTCGACCTAAGTCGACAAACTTCAGAATTTATCACCTTTGGTTTACCCTAAGTAGTTTTCATCACGTTCGGGTAACACCTAAAGCGACAAAAGTAAGTTTCATCACCGTTAACTGTAATTCAAGACAGCAAACTAATGTCATCTTTGGTGTACCCTAAGGTACTTTTGTCACCGTTAGTATACCCTAAGGCGATAAATGTGAAATTTTTTTGTCGCATTTAGTTGAAATGTCTATGAAGTTTTTTTTTTTTTTTTTTTTTTTTTTGAACAGGGAAAAAATAGTAATTTTTAATTTCTAGGAAATATAAGTACTAGTTAATTGTGCTCGTTATCACATACAAGTATTTAATACTAACACATAGGTTGCAAAGGAAATTGAATATAGGTGGGCGTAATGTCAACATAATTTCCGTAAAATGAATTTTCCCACCAAAACATTGTTGTTCTTATTTCATTTAAGTTAGGTGGGTGTCATGTCAACACCATTTATCTTCCATTCTCCAAGAAGGTAAATTTTTAACAACTCTCATCAAACGACGTAAAAAAAATAAAATTCTAAGATAAACATATTACAATGAGTATAATTTGAAATTTCTTTTTCTAGAGAGAGAGAGAGAGAGAGCAATCTAATAATTTAATCAACTATATTACCATAAGTAAATGAATCGCGCTTGTCATTAGGGTCACGAACCTTCGTTGTGAGGAATAAATTATACAATTACAACCAACAAAGGGTCATATAGGAAATATCTGGGGTAGGGCTTATTACACCTTCTACCTCTCCTGTCTCTTTCCCTTTTTCTTTTTACCGGTGGTATCCCTTTTCCTCGCTTGTGATGTTTTACTTTATTTTATCGGAATGGGTTTTGGACTTGTAAGGCTAATTCTAGATCTCTCAAGTCAAGCATCCGTTCCCCACCCAACCGCATCGACTAAGAAGCACACTAGGACAACCAAGATCTACATAACATTCATAGGTGCTCATGACCGATTCGATGTTGGATAGGCTACCTTGAGACATGCAAATCGACGTAACTAGTCATTTCAAACAAAATTGTCGCCGATTGATAGAACAAATAGAGTACATCTTATGCCTTCATGGGGGTCATTGCACCTCGATCATATATAGTGCAAGTCTATGTTGTGGCAGTAGTCTCTTTTTCACCTTTTGATCCTCCGATGTTTATAAAAGGTCAAGAAAACCCTCCTCGCGTTGTTTGGGAAATTAATCCTAACTCTCCACAAAATTTAATTGGGGAAGATTTGAGACCAGCCCTAACAACACGTTCAAGGAGTTTCAATGAGGTCCATTTACATGGACCGACCCAAACATTGGATCACATGGACTGTAACTTCGATGCCGCTCCTTGTGGGCCTCAAGAGTTGGGCCCGGCCCGGACCGATACAGCTCAGGCCCAGACTGGATCAATACGCCAAGCATGTTCCGATCGCCAGTGGGTTCGGATTGAATAGTGATACGGTGTTTCATTTTTATGTTGTTGCTTTGCTTTAGTTGTCAAAATGGAGTTCGCTTCATTCTTTAAAAGGGTTTTTCCCTTTCGGTTGTTTGCTGGTCATTAGTTTTTACTTTTTGACACATTGTGCATCAATATGCTTTTCATTATCAGCTCCTCTTATGCAGACAAAGTATTGACTGTTTATTGTTTTTCATTTTAATTCATTCCAGCAAGGATGAATAGCGTGTGGGAATTGGGCTTTTTCGCGGCTGTTGACCGTTGACCAATTCATTGTCCTCACCAAGTCATTTGGTCCTGGGCATGGAAATCGATACTTAAGTAACCGTTGGGACTTCCCAAATGAAAGAAGAAAGACAGTCTAGCTCTCTTGTAATGTTTGCACATATCAACAATGCTTGAATTTCTTTGCATAGCATGTTTGAGTTGTTATCTATAATGTGATCCCACATTAAGGGATATAATTCTTGAAATAAAAATTTATCTATTAGATTTGACCCACGTTTTCTCTTTTTAAGTAACAGTTATTCCACATACGGTTGTTTCACTTTCGCACCTCTTCGTGTCAACCGCCTACTGGGTAACCATTTTGATGGGAGACGGTTTCTACAATGAATGATTGTTTATTTCATAAGGTTTAACGCAAGCCCTCTCATTCAGAAATACACCATCAACACACAAGGGGATTGGATTAGTAGACTATGCTTGTAATATCATTGAATCTCTGTGAATTTCCAACGAATAAAAAGTCAAAAATGGCCGGAGGTCTATTTTATTTTTTATCTCGTTTTTTTCCGCATATGATTCTAATTAATGATTGAATTTTGTTCTTTAATGCATGATTAAAATTGTTATTTTATGTTTAATATTTGGTATCAGAGTGTTTTTAGTGTCTCTATCTTATTTTTGTTGAATTTTGGTTTTCTTTTCTTTTCTTTTCCTGAGACTTTTGAGATGAATAGTGTGATTCGGCCATTTTGAGGTCAAGAAGGAAATCGCCGAGTCTGGCCAAATTCTAGTGACCCATTGCTTGACTTCAGACCAATATCATCCAACCGCCATGGGAAGAATAGCCCTAAGTTAATCCAGCATACGGTGATTGTCGAAGGCTAATTGAACGGTGGAAGTTGCAGGTTAGGGTTTGTGTTTTGGGGAATTTTTGCTTGATTCAAGCCAATTTCTTGGCTATTTTTGCCAAAACCTGAATCAATATGGTCGCATCGGAGTGGTCTCAAAATCTATCAATTATTTTGGTTTGAGATGGACTGACCCTTTTAGTTTTCATTTTAGTCTTAATTCGTACTACATCTTCTATCGTGCTTAATATTTTCCTTCAAACAACACTATTTACTCTCTTCTAGTAAACATTTTTGCGATACTCTCTACTGCAACTAATGGACTATTTGCCAAGATAGCATTCTCTCTTTCTTCAAAATAAATTACCTTTTCAATTGAAATTTTCAACAGTGATGTAGTAGCTAATGATAATCATATAAAACTTGAATCAATACACAGTTGTGTTGGATTGTGATTGATTGTGTTGTACGAAATGGTACGTCCATGATGGGGTACGATTGGATCGCACCGTTTTATTTTAATACACTACGATGGAAAGACACCATTTGAAGGGGTGTGATGGAGTCATATAAAATACTTTGGAAGACAACCGTTGGCACGGTTGGAAGAATATACGCTTAGAAAATCCTATCATTTGTTTGTTCCATTTTGGACAAAAGAAAGAAGGCGTTCCATTCATTCTTTACAAGAACAATCGGCATTTACGCCGTGGAAATCAGATATTTTCCTCATGATTACATTCAGAGCAACGTGAGGTGTTGTTCGTGATTCATCCGCAATTCAACGATCGTTCTTAGGATAAATTGTTGTTTGCGCATTAGATAAAGGTAAGTGGTCTTCCACCAACTTATATTCCAACAGATTGGTACTTGAAGTCTTCCCTAGTGTAGTCATGGTGACTTCGGCTATACTTATAAAGATCTAGAGTACTTTTACTACACTTAATGAGTCAGGTCCTAGAAATGCACCAATCAGAGGTGAAAAGTCCTGATGTTGAGAACAAGTGGTAATGTTGGCAAAGCTCGTTCGTGCAAGTGCAAACGATAATAACACCCTTTTATTACTATGCTATATCTAAAGAAAGTGCATCCTCTCAATTTTCAACAATATTTCTTATTAAGGCCATCATGGTTTTTAGATGATGCAGATCAAAGAAAGATTGTAGTAAGACCAAACATTGGGATCCATTGATTCCAGCAGAGAATAATAGATGAGTGCCAATTTTATGCAAAATTATACTAAGAAAAGACATGATTTTGTAATAGTAAATTAGTACTTCCCTTGTAAGTATGGGTGTCAAAATGGGTCATTGACCCATTTATAGACCCATTTATAGCTAAATGGGTCGTTAATGGATCAAGTTTGCACCCATAATGAGTTTTAAAAGTTAAGGGTGCGCATGGCAACGCTTCCTGGGCCGTTGGGGAGTATTTTTTTTTAGAAATGATTCTTTTCTATTTCTATTCTGGGACAATTTCGGGTAAAAAAACCCGTTTAGTAACTACACAAAATTTCTACTCTAGAAATAGAAAAAAAAAATAGAAATGCGTTTGATAAAAAAAGTTTCTTTTTTATATTTTTTTGTTTTTATTTTTGTTGGCCGATCGTCGCCGGACGCGCCCGCCGCCGCCGCCCCGCCGCATGTCGCCACCGGCCGACCGCCGCCGCCGAAACGCCACCGCCGCCCCGCCGCCCACCGCCATCGGCCGCCGTTGGCCGTCGGCCACCGGCCGGCGGCGTGGCGGCGGGCGGCGACATGGCGGCGCGGGCGGCGGCGGCGCCGGCACCGGCGGCGGTCGGCGGGCGGCTCGCCGGCGGCGAGGCGGCGGGGACGGCCGGGCGGCGGCGGCGGCACGGCGGGCGGTGGCGGCGGCGGCAAGTGACGGTCAACGGCGGTCAATGGGCCGTGTGCAAGAAAGAATAAAAAAAAAAATTTCACTTATTTCTTAAACTTGTTCCTAATCGAAGCAACTTTTTTTTTTCTTCCTTTTGTTCCAAAACTATTCCTAGGGCTAACTTTTTTCCCTAATAAAAAACAACTCGACGTTACCAAAAGGATTTACATTTTTTTTATTCCTAACAAAAAAAAAAATTGGGAGGAGTAGAAACGTTACTTACGCGCACCCTAAAAGACTGAAATAAATTGATCTTTTAAATGGGTCTGTTCTCATACCCATTTATGACCCACTTATCAACCCACAAGTGAACCCATTTAGTCATTTACTCTCCCTCTCTCACGTCACGTCTTCGTCTTCTTGCTGAGGCTGAGAGCTCCTTCTCCTTGCGTCGAGAGGCCGAGCACTCCTTCTCCTTCTCCTTGCGCCATCAGCCGCCGCAGCCGCCGTCGCCGTCGCCGCCGTCTTCGCCGTTCGCGGAAAACAATGCAGTGTGTCACGCTTGGCTGAGCCGGGTTCGATTACCTGTTCAAGGTGGTGCTGATCGGCGATCCCGGGGTCGACAAATCCAACCTCCTCTCCCGATTCACCCGCAACGAGTTCTGCCTCGAGTCCAAATCCACCATCGGCGTCGAATTCGCCACCCGCACCCTCCAGGTAAATCCCCCTTTCTTTCTCCCTTTCCCCTTTCCCTCCTTCCCTTAGATCTCCCCCCCCTTCTTTTCGGAAGTCGATGTTTAGATGCGCGGGGACTCGGGTCTTGGATCGCTCGATCTGCCCTTCCTGACATTCCTTTTAAGCGATTCGCTGTCTATTTGTGCCTGGGCTTCTTCTGATTTTGTGCCTTCGTTGATGTTTCTCTTAACTTCATTTCCTAGAATCGGTGCGTTCGCCAACCCTTTGATTTTTTTCTCTGTTTTTCTTTTGCTTGATGATCCGGTGGAGCCTTGTCATTCCTCTGTCTGTTCATTTAATTTCCGAAAAAGTACAATTCTCGCAAGAGACTACTTGGCTACTAGTCATTGTCCTGTGTGCAGTTGGTAGCAGAGTGCACAATAAAGGGAAATCATACTCGCGCTAATAACTATTTATTCAGTAGGAAAGTAAAATTGAGAGTTTTTCACATCTTATATAAGAGAATAGATGGTAAAATTTCATCCTAGTTACCTCAAACAACCACTCCACAATACGCGCTCTTGACTTCTTGCCAAAGAAGAGCTTCAGTTTAGCAATTAAATTTGGTTTTATGCACATAGATTTCTGCATGGAGTAATTCAGTGACTCAGCATAATTTCACTGTAAAATGACAAAATTGGAACATAATCAGGCAATAAATAAATAGTTCACCTCTTTCAATTTGTAAAAGGCGCATATATCATCAAAGTACTTGTATGCTTCCATGGGAACATTAGCAAAGCAGATGGGGCAAAGAAGTTGGCACTCAGCGAAAACATTTGCAGTCATGGGCTTAGTTTTTTCAGCTGCTGAGTGTGTTGTGGAGAAGGTATCGTTGATCTCACAAAATGATGGTGGATGTGTATGTTTAGTGATTGTGCTGTTGTTCTATAGCTTCTGTCCTACTGCTAATGCGTTTGGTTATTTATTACAGGCAAGGGCAAAGCATGATACCACAAATACAGTTGTTGCTGGCTGTGTTACTGGCGGGACTTTGTCGGCAAGAGGTAGCCATTTTTTGTTCTCATTGTTCTCCTTTATTTCGTGAAGTGAACTTGAAACGGGAATCCTTATTGAATAATGTTTTTTGTGTACCTAGAGATAAGCACTGAAACTCCTTGTTTCACTTCATACTACATTTTTCAGAAAAGTAGGAAGTCAAGTTTACTGCAGCATCTTTATATCATGCTTCCCCTACCTATTTTTTTTATGGGAAAGACTGGCCTAGTAATTTTTCAGGGTGGGAGGCTGACATTGTTTTCTTAACAGGGTCATCGCCTTTGATTCTTTCACTTTTTTCAAAGATCTTACTTCTTCTTCTCTTTTTATTTTGTAGGTGGTCCTAAAGCGGCATGTGCTGGTTGTGCTGGCTTTGCAGCATTTTCTGTTCTCATTGAGAAATTTTTAGATAGTCATTAGCTGAATGACATCATTCTGCTTCATTTATTTCCAGTCCTGGACAAGAGAAAAAGAGGGAGATGTAGGATCTTAAATTTTTAACTGCATTCGTGTATGCACCACTTTGTTAATCTGTTCAATAGCTTTTATAGTTCTAAGTTCCCCCTGGGACTCACATAATCCAGCATATTTTTTTTTTTTTTTGGTTTTTGATGTGCATAGTTAATATCTTGTTGCACGTAATATTTGCTTCAATAATGCACTTTTGACATGTAACTTCTTTTTTGGGGCTTCTGTCAAGGATTAGGTGATGTGAATCCAAACGTGTTAGGTATTGTGTGTGTCATCAAATGTGGACTCGACACACATCATGCCACATCTATTTTATAAATAAGTTTAAATGGGTCTGGCCGCCAGCCGTTGTCGTGGCCGGTGACTGGGCAAAGAAGAAGAAGAAGAAAAATAAAAAGAAAAAAAGAAAAATTATATTTAAAAAATAATAATAATTTTTTTAAAAAATAAGAAATAATTAAAATTCGATTTTTTAAAATAATTATTTTAAAAATTATAAAAATTATCCATTAAATTTGTGTTGTATAAAATTATTTTAGCAATATCATTTTTTAAATATATATTTATATATAATAATAAATTAAGTTTAGTTAAATGGGTCGGTATGGGTGAAAATTTTTGCGTTCGCAATAAGCGGGTCATAAACGGGTTAAATGGGTCGATTTGGGTCGGACCATTTATGACCCGACCCGACCCACCCGTTTAACGGGTCTACTTGTAAGCCTCACAATGGTACTTACACCAACTTGAGAAGTTGTGAAAATCACATGCTTTGTATAAAAAAAATATTCGATCAGACACTTAAAAGTAAAGTCGCAGCAAAGAATGTTAATCTTAAGAATAAAATGTTCGCTTCCCTCACACACAAACCAAATAGGCGCAGGGGTGCTGGTGAGTTTGAGAATTTGCTTGCTGTTCATCTTCTCCTCTTGCTCCACAACGTCATCATCCTTTGCTTCTGAAACAAAGGCCCTTCCCTCTTCAAGTAAATGAACTTCTTCGCCTGTTGAATCCACCACACTCAACTTTTCTTAATTTTCCATTTCAATATTACTCTGCTTCCCTTTATTTCTGCCTGGATAATCTAGACTTGCATAGATTGCATCGACTATCTCCACACCATCTCCACTTTCAGTAGTAAGGGATTTTAGGGACTTCGGTAACCAATCCTTGAAGAATGCTACGAGAAGATAGAACACCAAGCGTGAAGTCCCAAGATAGGTCATTGCAAATGGCCGCTCATAGTCCTCAAAACACCCCGTCACACAAGCTGATATGTTAAGCTGGTAAAAGTTATCACGACAAAGGAACTGATGCTTTTCGGATTTATGTGTTTTTCTCAACAAGGAAAGAAATTGTAGTACTACCTAATGGGATCGGCAATCGAAGCAAGATAAAATAGGAGCACACGATTCACCAATTAAACAATGTATATAACTAGGATCACCGAATGACTGTTCTAAAAATGACATCATGGTGTGTCAGTTATTTAGGCTTTGATTAATAACTCATTTGTTAAATGGAAAGAATGTGATGAAAAATCCATTCCACGTGCTATTCATAATCTAGCTTGCAATTGGCTTGCATGTGAATTGCACTTGCAAATGGTTTGCACGTGAGTTGCACAGGAATAGCACATGAGAGGGATGTTGAAGTATTGTCCTACATCACTTAATAGTGAGAATAGATACGCCTTTGTAAGATGCATTATCATTTTTTTATCAAGCATGGCGATGACACATTAGTCACATGGACCCAAAGGTGCCTCCTAGTTTCTCCACCGTAGTGATGCCTTGAACTTCTAGAAAATTGATCGTTAATCAATTGTTTGATCATTGATATTTTGAGCTGGTTTGATACTACAGAAATAGGGTCATAGAGAACAAGGGCATGGTGTTGTGGCATACCTTGGGTTCCATCGTGCGCCATATTAGGAAGATATTCCGTTGATGCCGACATTGAGCAGCGGGTACCTGGACCAAGCCCTTCAAATATTTCTTTACACTAGCTAATTAGGTTAGCCTCCGCATTTCTATTTTCTTATTTGTACATCCTTCTGATAAATTAATCAGCTTTATTATAATAAGTTAATCAATCCTTCCTCTCATTAGGTTAATGAAAACTTCGGCATGAGGAATAAACTTATATAATTACAACCCCAACAAAAGGATCATATGTGAAGTGTCTGGGGTTAGGCTTATTACAGATTCTCACTCTCCTGTCTCCTTCCCTTTTCCTTTTTACTGGTAATCTTTCTTGTCCTCGGTCGTGATTCTTTGGTTTATTTTATTGGAAGGGGTTTTGGATTTGTAAGGCTGTAAAACGAGGATCTCCATGAAGATGCTAAATTCTGGATCAAACATCCGTTCCCCACCCAACCGCATCAATTTGGAAGCACACTAAAATTGAACCGGTTAATCATATCATTGAACATATGAGACAATTCAAAAAGTGAGTTCTCCATGGCATTTGTCAATGGTTGCAATTGATCCGATCTTTGACGAACTACTTGAAGATGTGCAGTAAGCATAGTAAGACCGAATATGTTACTACTATCATTAAATATAAGAGACTAGTCAAAAACAAGATCTCCATAGCATTTGTCAATGGTTGCAATCGATCTAATCTTCAACAGGCTGCTTTGAGAAATCACATAAAAACTATGTTATATATATGAGACAACTCAAAAAACCAAGACTTCCATAGCATTCATCAATGGTCACGATTACGGGCCACTTCAAGACTTGCAATAAACACACTAAGACCGACCCCCTAAGTATTATTGTTAAATAAACAAGACAACTCAAAAAGTGAGATTTTCATAGCATCTGTCAACAGTTGTGATTGATACGATCTTCAATAGGCCACTTTGAGACATGCATATCGACTTAACTCTAGTTATTTCAACGTAATTGTCATTGATTGAGAAAATAGATACAATCTATCTTACATGCCTTTGTGGGGGTAATTGCGGCCCAATCATGGATAGCGCGAATCTATCTTGTGGCGGTGCTCGATTTTTCAGCTTTTGAACCTCGGGTATCTATAAAAGATCAAGAAAACCTCCTCGCCCTCATTCAAGAAATTAATCTACACGAGGAAATTATTTACCTAACTCTCCAGGAAATTCAATTAGGGAAGCTTCGAGACATTCAAGAACTTCCAATTAGGTCCATTTACGTGGACGGACCAGCGCGAACATCGGATCGCATGGACCGCAGGCTCGACGGCGCTCCTCGTGGGCCTAGATATTTGGGCCCGGCCCGGCCCATATCGACGCCACTCAGGCCCGCTTTCAAGAGCGACGCGAATCCTCCTCCAAAGACTCGATTTTTCTTCGTCATTTCCTCATTTTCCTATTCATCTGCTGCCTCTCCGGAAATCGGATTTCTTGCTGGGACAACATCATTAGGGCGCAGAATCGAAGGACCTCGGTGGGTTGTCGTGTTCTTTGTCGGCTTTTGGGCAGTCTTATCTTGAACCTCGAGCTTCCTCCTCCCTTCGAATCCCCGGCCGCTCGTTCGTGTCGACGAGTTCAATCGGTGTCGGTCAAAGATTCGGCGATGGGTTCGGATTGAATCGGCTTCTCGTCGGATTGCGCGCCGGCTGGTTCGAGAATTCGCCCGTTGCTTGTGGGTTTTGATTTGAGAAGCGGGTACCCTTTGAATTGCTGGGAGGATTTTTTCAGCTGCCATTTGGTTAGTCCGAAGCTGAGTGCAAGAAAGTTCTTCATTTGCTTGTGCTTCGATTGAAGCTTTCGTGTCGTTGTTTCTTTTCGTGTCGTCGCTTTGATTGATTGTCGATATGGAGTTTGCTTGATTCTTTAAAAGGGGTTTTTTGGTTTTGGGTGTTATTTGCTGGTGATTAGCTTCTTGCCTATTGACACATTGTGCATCAATATGCTTCTCTGATGCAGTCAGAGTATTGACTGTTTATTGCTTTTCACTTTAATTCATTGCAGCAAGGATGAAGAGTGTGAGGGATTGGGTTTTTTCGCAGTTGTTGATCAATTCGTTGTCCTCATCGAGGCCTTTGTCCGGTAGCGACAGCTTTTTCGGCGAGGCAGCGAACGAGGGGCCTCATGAACAAGGTATTGGACCGTCAATTGATCGACCTGGGCATGGAAATTGAGGCTTAAATAATATTTGACTGCCCATAACGAAAGAAGAAAGATAGTCCGTCTCTCTTGTAATGTTTTCACATAGCAACACCAAGTAGCGTTTTCATGGCATGTTTGAGTGATATGTTCCTCATTCTCTGAATAATCTGCTAAGAAGCACTGGGCATTGAAGACAGTCCAAAACTGATTCCTTGCATTTTCACAGTAGTGGAGTGCTTAATGTCCATCTTCTTTTCCGCTCTTTGTTTGAATTGTAGATATAGACATTGAACTCAACATGGCCTGCCCAAAGAGATTCTGACTTTTTTGTCATGGACTGTGCTATTGTGGTAAAAAAGTGGAGTGAGACGAAATACCAAAAGGGAGGAAAAGGCACTTATTATGTGATATGAAGAGTTTGTGCAATTCAGGAAGTAAATGCTATAAAGTAAGAGGACTAGTCATGCACACTTGACATAGTATAATCATTGTAGGAAGGAAGGACTGCAAGATCACTACAGCTTTTTCCGATACTAAGTGGGGTAGACTGAAGCATATGATTGTGTTAAGTATTGTGGCATCTTTTTAATGTATATATCAGAGTCTATGCTTGCCCATGTGTTGTTTTGAGTGTAGGTAACTCTCTCCTAGCAGATATTCCTGAGTTGCAACCTTCAACAAGTTACATATTTGTTAGTTTTGGTAGTAGACTACTTTACTATCTCCATTCCCAGTTTGCACTGTGATATGGGAACTCATAATCAAGTGCTGGAAGTCAATATGCGCACCTTTTTGTCTTTCATGCGTTACCTTCTATCTGGGCGTTTTCATGTAAAGCATCTGTGAGGATTACAGTATGATTAGATCCGGCATGTTGACCACAGCATCATAAAAAAGGTTGTTTCTTGAGTAGCAGGCTGCTAGCAAGGCCCTTCTAGTGAAGAAGTAGCATGGTCAAACTTGACTTTTTAGCTTCGTGAAAGGGGCAAGACTCATCTCACTTTCTATGATATTCAGCCCATGCAGATCCTCCGGAGGTGTCTCAAGCTTCTATTGATCAATCAGCTTCTTCTAATGGAACTCTAGAGAGTCAGCATCATCCCTCTCAACAGCAAGGTCTGGTTGAAAATTGTTCCCAATCTCACTCTAGCTCTGGTAGAGGAAAGTCAAATCCTATGTCTAAGATCAACGATCTCCAAATTAAGTTTTTGCGGATTCTCCAACGGCTTGGGCATCAACAGGACAACGTTTTGGCAGCGAAGGTCTTGTATCGGGTTCAACTAGCAACCTTGATTCAATCAGGGGAAGCAGATCCAAAAGTGTTGAAGCATATGCATGATAAGGCTAGAGCACAAGCAGCACAAGAAGAGGCTGCTGGTGTGCCTGAATTAGATTTTTCATTTAAGGTACTTGTGCTGGGAAGAACCGGGGTTGGCAAGAGTGCAACAATAAACTCAATTTTTGATCAGACAAAGGTAGTCACTAATGCATTTCAACCAGCAACAGATTCCATTAGAGAGGTTACTGGAACTGTCGGTGGGATGAAAATAACTTTTGTTGATACTCCTGGTCTTTGTCCTTCTTCTACTGCTAACATGAGAAGAAATAGGAAGATTTTGCTCTCTGTGAAGAAGTATATCAGAAAGTCACCACCAGATATTGTTTTGTTTTTTGAACGCCTCGATCTTATCAACATGAACTATAGTGACTTCCCTCTTCTGAAGCTTCTTAGCGAAGTTTTTGGCAATGCAATTTGGTTCAACACAATCCTCGTTATGACACATGCTTCCTGTTCCCTCCCAGAAGGACCAAATGGTTATCCTGTCGTGTATGAATCATATGTTGGTCAGTGTGCCAATTTGATTCAAAGTTACATTCACCTTGCGGTGTCAGATTCAAAAATTGAGAATCCTGTACTGTTGGTAGAGAACCATTCCCAGTGCAGAAAAAATTTATTGGGAGAAAAAGTTCTTCCAAATGGGCAGGTTTGGAAATCTCATTTTTTGCTACTATGTGTGTGTATGAAAGTTCTCAGTGATGCTAACAAATTTCTGGAATTTAGAGACAGCATTGCTCTGGGACCACGAAATGCTAAGAGGCAGCCGTCTCTGCCTCACCTTCTCTCCTCCCTTCTGCGACATCGTCCTCCACCTAGTACCGGTGGTGCTGACTATGAGATGGATGATAGCATACTTTCGGACACGGAGGAAGAAGATGAATATGATCAATTACCTCCCATAAAAATCTTATCAAGATCCCAGTTTGAGAAGTTGACCAAATCACAGAAGAAGGATTATCTTGATGAGTTGGACTATCGGGAGACTCTCTATATGAAGAAACAGTTGAAAGAAGAGTTGCGGCGCCAGAGAGAGCTCAGAGAGGATAAGCTCTTGAGAAAGGAGAATTCAGACTACAATGACAGTTCTGACAATCAAGAAACATCCTCTGAGCCTTTTTTGTTACCAGATATGGCTGTACCTCCAAGTTTCGACTCAGACTGCCCGCTACATAGATATCGCGGCCTTGTCACTGGTGAGCAGCTCATTGTCAGACCTGTTTTAGATCCCCATGGTTGGGACCATGATGTTGGTTTCGATGGAATTAATCTGGAGACATCCATTGAAACAAAAAGCAATGTATATGCCTTAATCACTGGACAGATGAGCAAAGAAAAGAATGATTTCAGTATCCACTCCGAGTGTTCTGCAGTTTACAACACCACAAGTGGACCTTCTTATACTTTAGGTCTAGATGTTCAATCTGCTGGTAAAGATCTTATGTACACCATGCACAGCAATGCAAGGCTGAATAATCTGAAGGATAACATTGCTGAATGTGGACTTTCTTTGACACCTTTTGGGGATAAGTGTTATGCTGGTGCCAAGATTGAAGACACTATGCACATTGGCCGGAGAGTCAAACTTGTAGTGAATGCTGGTCGATTAGGGGCTGCTGAACAAGTAGCATACGGTGGCAGCTTTGAAGCTACTGTTAGAGGGAGGGACTACCCCGTGAGGACAGATAGCATAAGTCTGTCAATGACAGTCCTTTCTTTTGACAAAGAGATGGTGTTGAGTGGTGGTTTGCAGTCTGAGTTCCGTTTGAGCCGCGATACCAAAGTTCTGATCAATGGGAATCTAAATAGCAGGAAAATGGGACAGCTTTCTCTTAAAACAAGTAGCTCGGAGCATATGGAGATTGCATTGATCGCACTGGTGTCAATTATTAGGGGCCTTTTCCATAGAAAGATTACTGAAAACGTTGGCACAGGATCACTAGAGAGTGGATGAGAATACATCGCTTGGCACATTTTGTTCTTCTGATTGTTCCAATCCATAGTGCAAGGTTTAATAATGCAGTTATTCAACAACCTTTGTTTTGCCTCACATAGGAGAAGGTTAAATGTTGGCAGGCGATTTGTGTAGTTACAAGCTCTCATCCCCCCAGCCTTTTTGGATGCCACCCATGGCAGTGCCTTGGAATACCGTGGATCAATTTTTCCAGAGCATGACATTGTCTTTACTGCATGTCACTCAAATTATTGCGGTTGCCACTTGGTAACTTCAGTCTATTTGTCTTTACCCACATTTGTACAGCAAATGGTAGTGAGATTTTTCTGGCGGGAATGTAATAAACATACTCAATTTCTTACAGAGTAATAGTATAGCATTCTTAGACGAATAACCTTTGTGCGTTTTCCTTGTTCAGGTTTTATGTGACTCAGAATCTCTCTAGTATCATTCGAAATGAGAAACAAACACATTTATTGTAAACACTAAGCTCGTAGGCAGGTGCTGGGATATTCATATCCATCACAGGTATTGGCTGGATCAGGTGAGAAGGATACATATGAAAAACATACCATATCTTTGTTGATGCATTCGACAGGGGATCTACTTCAATGAGCATTATGGGATTGGCAACAGTTTTGATCGTAATCTGTGTGATGTAGAAGTGATTGACATGGTTGATGGTATCGGCATTTTGCCGCAGTGATGGCACGAAAACCAGCCGGGTATCGATTGTTTTGCTGCTGCTGCACTTGATCCTTGCAAGCCTTGCAATAATTGTAACGCAGGAGTTTCGGTGATTATGTCGTTCATGCCCGTTACTCGAGAGCTCAAACAAGCCAAAGAGAACTGACATACCTATATATATTCAATTTCGTAATTTACTCACAAGTTTGTAAAGTTATATCATGAAATAACATAATGTGCGAACATTCAATTACTAACACGTTTCAAAAGTTACCATAAATTCTTAAAAATTACCAACCAGATGAGAATTTTGAAATTTGAATGAACTTTCAAATTTTCTCCACAATTAAGATAGACGAAGTGTTGATGACTTTTGTTCAGAGTACCTTTGAGTAGGACGATTACAAATCACGTAATTTACCCGCACATTGAGAAAGTCACTAATGAAAAACAAAAGTTGGCAGCACATTAGAATATTATCATCGCCTCCTCTATTAAGCAATTATAAAGTAACCGTAATTTTTAAATTCGTGACAATGTTAGAATTTTCACCATAAATTAGAAAGAGGGTGGGTTGGTAAGTGGATATTCTTTTTCTTTCCATAGCACCAGTAGAATGATTCCAAATTTTTTAAACTTACTATTGCATTTAAAAAATTAACAGGATAAAATATTTACGTTCGTGAAAATACTATAAAATTTAGAATGTACATCAACTATTGAAAATTACTAACCACATAAAAAATCCATAATCTCCACTCACGATTTCTTAATGTTTTCGTCGTACATAAGAAAGATGAGGGGTTGGATGTTCTCTCGTTTTAGCGAATCCACAAGCTTGGTCTGATTTCTAAGAGTGTCGATTTAGTATTTGATTCCTAAAAAAAAAAAAAAAAATCGGTGTCCAGGTGGTGCAGTTCTCAATTCCAAGGAGATGGTTCGGTTTCGAATCACATCGAATCAGACTAGCTACATACACCTTTTTTTTCCTTAATTTCTTCAAAAAAAAAATGAAAGTAACTGACTTTTTTGATATTTCTTTGTAACATATGGCATCAAGAGACAGGGAAAAACCGATTGATTCCATTGGAATGGACCAAACTGATGGTCCAATGCAGTACCAGCTAGTCCAATACCCAATTCCCAATTTTGGGAATCGATATCATTGGACTGAACCGGATTAAGAACCTATCACCCCTAGCTTAAACAAGACATTTTGAAATTTTGTAATTTAGGCTCCATTCATTTCGTAAAAATGAACAATTTAGAATTTTAAGAATTATTGCTTATTTTGATTGAAATAATTAATCAATTAAAAATATTTTTATTATCAACAATCTTTTATATCCAAATATTTTCGTGAATGACAATACTTTTTGTTCATTCATTTTTGTAAACGATAAAAGCAACTATTTTTAAGAAAAATATTTTCAAAATCGTTCATTTCTAATCAATATAAGTTAACGGAAGTTACCAAACACATTTGATACCACTGTCTTGATGGTCGCGATGGTTTAAGCTCTCTCCCTAACGCAAGAGAATGAGTTCAGATCCCCTCACAGTCGCTTAGGGACTTAAATGTGACATAGGGGTGGTGGTATTAAACCATAATCATCTCTTAAAAATCATCATCGGATTCGAAAACTCCCTGATTTTTTTTTTTTTTTTCGGTCAGAAAAACTCCCTGATTAAGGAGGGGTTGATAAGTGGGACAATCTTTTTTTGTTTCGATAAAGATAAGTGGGACAATCTTTTGCCCCGAAAACTGCCCACGAGCTGCTGTTAATATTTTTTTCTCGGATACAGACAACTTTGCTGTTTGCCCGAGGCAAGCATGACCTCAGATCAGACTTAGATTCTCTCGTGCGACACCGCTCCAGCAGCATATTCTAAGAGCTGATTCCCCTCGGCATCTAGTGCTCCTCCGTGCGACTCGTTTTTAACATTTTTTGAGAGAACCCACAATCTCGCCCCCGCCCCACCTAAAACAATCATTTGCCGAACCCGATCCCCACCAAGGTCGCAACTTCATAGCATTTCATCCACACATCAGATGCCTTAAGAAAGTTAGATTGTCACACTGCTCCTGATTTAAAAAAATCAAATCTTGGGTTTTCCCCAAGTATGAATTTTTAACTAAAGATTGAATCCATTGAACTATTTCCCCTTTCCCCTATACACCACCTGAACCCACAGACATTAATCACAGTGCCGCCGCCGCCGCCGCTCCGCTGCCGGCATGTGGCCCGGAGATGTGGGGATTGCGGCGGCGGCGGTGAAGACACAAGACAAGAGCCATAACCCCTACCGAACATGGAATCACAGAGCACCACCTCAATTACATTCCTGGCTCTCCTCTTTCAAGAACACCACTACAAACATCTTGTCCCGTGTTCAAGGTGAAGAGCCCCACAAGACCTCGGCGACAATGGTGGCGGCCTCGGCATCGTTCGCCGACGCCTCCCTCACTCTCGCCAGTATCTCTTGCTTGAACGCCCTCTTCTCTCTCTGCCTCAGCCCTTCGCCGACCTCGAGCTGGACCGCGAACCTCGCCACGCAGCTCGCGAACGGGTGGCTCTCCAAGAACCTCCTGGTCTTGCTCTTGCCCGCATTGGTCACGCTCCCGGTCTCCACCTCGCTTTCCTCGAACCTTCCCAAATCAATCAAATCGCCACCCAACTCCGATCTCTGCAACTCCACGAGCTTCTTGATTAGCCCTTCTTCGATCATGGCCTCGATGGCCTCCTTCCGCCCAAAGTACCCAATCTCGAGAATGCAGTCCATGGCCACCACCTTGACCTGCAGGTCCTCGTGGCTGAGGAAATTTATGATTTTCAGTATTTGGCCATTCGATTCGATCTCGTCGACAAGCGGGGACTTGATCGATTTGATGAGGGAACAGAGCACCCTCAGGGAGTGCGCAGAGGCCATGGTGATCAATGCCCGGATTGTCGCCCCCATGGGCACTTGGCCCACGAAAACGTCCTTGTTGAACCGAATCAGAGCGGCAATTGCGAAACCGATGTGCTCTCTGATCCTCTTCAAGCAATTCTGATTACACAGAGCCGTCTCCAGCAGCCCAAAGAGCTTCGACCTCAGCAACAAGTCCTGCAAGAAAAAACACGCGCGTCAACTCGTGTCGGTGGTAGAGAGCAAGAGTCCGATACAACACGAATTGATCGACAAGAATTCGAACCCATTACGCCAGGAACACAGCTAATTCGAAACAAACACTGAAATTGAGGCGACACGAATCGATGGCCTCCGTACCTGCAGTTCCCTTTCGAACCCTCGCAGGACTCGGGCCTCGAGCTGACTCAGCAGCCGCACCAGCTCCTCCTCGTCCCCGCACCCTTTCCCCCGGAGCCCCGCGACCAGCTTCTCGACGGTCTCCCGGTCGATCCACGCCTGGATTTCGGACTCGATCGACTCGGCGACGCGGGAGATGGAGTGGGCGGAGGCCCGGCGGGCCAAGAACGAGCCGAGGCCGTGGCCGCGGGACTTGGGCTGGGCGGAGACGAGGGACCGGAGGGTGGAGAGGTGGGCGGAGAGGGCGGAGAGGTTGGGGTCCCGGGAGAGGAGGCTGTCGGACTCGGTCTCGAGTTCGAGGAGGGCCTTGACGGCGGGGAGCAGCCGGAGTCGGGCGGGGCGGGGGCGGCGGCGGCGGACGACTTGGGGTCGGAGTGGAGGTCGTGGGAGGCCTTCTTGAGGGCCTCGAGGACGCTGAGGACGTCCGGCGGCGCCGGATCGTTGGGGTCGTCCATGGTCGTCGCCCCTGCGGCGCTGCGGCTCAAGAATCAAAGATTCGAGACTGCGGAATTGAATGCGAGAGAGACAGAGAGGAAGGGAACGTGTGTCGTTCGGACAAGAAGGTGGTGGTGGTGGTGTGTTCTTGAAACGTGAGGAAGAAAGCAACGAGGTTTTTTATGCGATGGGCGATCGAGTAATTTCGAGTGGGAAACGAGCGGGGCTCAACGACCAGTCAACGGGCGCGCCTTCGCAAATCGTCATGCATGGCCGATGCTGTCTTTTTTCCTCTTTCTTTAAAACATTTTTTTTATTATATTAATATGAGGTGCTCTGAAAAAAGTTGTTTTCTGACTTGATCACCGGTTTATGAGATTTTTTGCAATCGTTCCCTTCAACAATCAAATGGTGGCCAGACCGGGGTTGGCGCGATGCTAACTATGCAAAGAAAGAGGACAAAGGTAAGGGCTATGCACTTGTTGGCATCGATAGCATGAGCTAGCTAATCCTTGTGAGTGGTGCAAATGATATGAGATGGAAAGATCCTAAGACTTATCTCTCCATAGTAAAGTTCACCGGCCCTCGTCATGGCTAGGGTATGGCTGGCTATTTTGGCATGAGGTATAATGAGTGTCATCTTAGAAGTAATTAAGAGGCGGGGTGACTTTCCTACAGCTATTGCAAGAGTGAATCGAGAATAGTGATGATTCCATTCTAGAAAATATACATATTTAGAAAAATGGTATCTTAACGATTGGTTTTGGACACTTTCAAAAAGTACATAATGTGCTATGTTATAGTTACTCTTTTTTATTTATGTGCTTCAATTTCAAAAAGGAGTGTCTCTATTCTTCTTAGGAAAAACAAATGTAAATCTGACAAAAATGAGTTAAAAAAAAAAAAAGAATTGTAACGGAGCATTAGGCACTTTTTAAGAATGACATGTGGTTGGCATGATTGACTCATTTCGCCAACATAGAGTCTTAGGTATGATGTGACCATTGGTTTTTAGGCATCGACGCAAGTAGATAAGAAAGGACACAGATCTCGAGCACAACATCATTGTACGACGGCATTTTAAGTCACGATTGAAACTGGGAAGATATGAAATCGCCATCTGCTCCATCTGGTTTTCTCCCACTTAATTTTCTCCTTTGTCCCCTCAAAGAATTCAATTGAACGTCGAAAGATAGAAACGCACTGATCTGGACCCAAATGAAAGGTTCAAAAGTGAACCATAAATAAACTATAAAAGGAGAAGAAAAGACAAGAACCCAACTACTCAATTTAAGGGACAAATCATGTAGCCCTCCGCGTTCAGGACAAGGATGATTGCTCATCATTGGCCCTGCCCGAACGAAAGAAGATGGCTGCTGGTCTCTACCGAACCTATCTTTATCGCAGGTTACGTGGTCAACCGAGGCACTCATCTGGAAATTAGTAAAGTAGACGAAACGGCAACCGATCGGATATTGCCAGTAGGATTACGTAAGTCTCAACCGGTTAGCAGCAATTCAGCATATTCGAATCTTAAAAAAACCGTATGTTCCCATGCGCCATGTCGTCACCCTAAAATACGTTCAAGGAATCATCGATTCTTGTTGACTTTCTTCGTGTTTTGCGGTTGAATTTTGTCTGGCTCCAGCCGAACAGGCGTTTTTCCAAAGAAAGACGTTCGATCCTACTGCGTGCATGATTGGATTTGCGCGTACCGGAGCCACGTTTGATTGCTTTCTAGTCTTCGAGCGACATTAAAGTCTACGTAAACTATTGGTTTTGCTCTTGAGAAAAAGAAAGTCTACGTTAGCTCCGGTCCCATCTCTACTGGTTGATTCGATTTTCTATAGTTTTACACATGAACTCTTGATCTTCGTCGATGACTACAAGCCACCTAGTTAATGTAACTTCAATTTCATGGTCAATGAAGTATCTTTGTATTTTCTCAGGTTCCGTCTTGGCAAAGTTAACTGGGGTGTCATGCTATTGCTATATCACCGTAAACCGAGAGATATTGCGGATCGGTGTGGTTGAGGCAATAATCAAAGCATACTTATTTAAGAAATGTTTTAATTTTCAAAATATTAACGTCACATGACAAGAGAGCAATACACTTTAAACCGTAATTTTTTGTTTGTTTGGTTGCTATTAGTGTTTTAAGGCACTTGTTCACGGAAGTCCTCTTATGAATTATATAAGTTCCCACCTAAGTTTTTCTTTCCAGATGAGTGGGAACATAGGAAGTGACATTCTGTAGTTTCTCATCCCAAGTCTGATCTCTCGTTCTCAAGAATAGATTTGGAACATAATTAAAAAAAAAAAAAAATTACTTCTTATTCATGGGAATAATTCCTAGAATCAAATCTAATTTTTCTTCTTTTCTCTTCTCTTTCCTTTTGTTCTTCCTTTTGGTTGGTTGTCGGCCTCAATCATGGCTGGCAACCTCATTGAAGTGTCGCCAACCCCCGGTGACCTCACTAGAGCATTGTGGGCGCCGAATGACCCTAAGCCATTGCGAGGCTCATTGGGCCGAACCTCACTATGGCTAGGCAAGGATTGACCTCACTAGCCGGCATGAGGTTGGGCCTTGCCAAGCCAAGGTGAGGTCAATTTCGCACCGATTGGGTGAGGTGGAGCATCATTGGTGGCCAGGCGAGGCTCGAACTTGCGTAGATTTGCAAGATCAAGGTTCGCGATGGTTAGGGGAGGCTTCAGTTCACCAGACCTTGCAAAGCTAGTCACCAACCATGGCCGTGATTGATGACCAGTCATAGAGAAGGAGGAAGAAGAAGAGAAAAAGAAAAAAGAAAAGAAAAATATGAGAGAAAAAAAGAAAAAATATAATAAAAGTATAAAAATTAAAAGAAATACAAAATTTTAAAAATTATATTAAATGCATTTCGATTCTGGGAATAAAAATTTTAGGCAGTAATTAAGTGATTTTAAGAACTCAAAAATTATTTCAAGAAACAATAAAAAAAAAATATTTTTAAGCAAAAATTATTCTCAATAATAGAATAATTATCAAACACACTCTAAAAGTCACATCATATATCTAACAACAAAGAGCAATATCACCACCAACCCTTATATGATATTATCATTTCGTTACGGTCCAATTTCTTCCCTAATTATATACGTGCCTTAGTGGCGCTCCGTGCTATCAAGGTGAATGTGAGTAGTGTGAGAAGGTTGATACAATTGGGTCATGGAAATGAAGGCGGAATGCTCGTGCTCGAAATATTGTGATGCTGCTCTTTCAATGAGTCTTCTTTTTAGGTCTCTTTTGGGAAATCCCGTCAGCCAAAATTGGCACCGGTAGAAAGTGGACGCTGCTCTTTGAATGCAGCCACGGCAGGTCATAGGCATTTAGTTTTTGTTTTGAAGTGATTTGCATGTTTTTACTCGAGGGATTGGGTGTCCGACAAAATGATGCACGGTACCATTGGTCATCATGACAATAAGACTTGCAATGCTACGCTCAAGAAAAGATCTAAAAGGAAAAGGATGATATGGCATCACGGATCGCGAAACGATGTCTAAGATTATGTCAGCCCACGACAGTTCATTTTGTACCGGGTTTTCTTCGCATTGGGGAGTGCAACGAAAGATCCCTTGCCACGTTTCCAACCGAAAAAGAAGACTCGTTGGGCTGGGATCCTCGAGAGCGGGACGATTGTAGAACGCAAGCAAGAGACAGGATGACCATTAATGATGGCGTTATGCAAATTGGGAGTTAAAGTAACAAGGACGCATATACTTCTTTGGGGATGTATGCGTGAAAGTGATGCTTCATCACTTAGAAATGAAAAGCACGAAAGAGATATAGATATAAAGATTCCATTAATTATGTGAGTAGTGTCGACGTATGTTTAGGAATCTATAATGGTGATGATTATCTTTTCAGCAATATAATTTGACAAATCAAGTTTCTTAAGGTACACATAGTAACATTTCTACTCTAGAAAACTATTTCTTTTTAGAGATAGTTCTTTTTTATTTCTATTTCCGAGAATCAATTTTTTTAGTAAAATAACGCATTTTGTAACTATATAAAATTTATATTCTTGAAATAGAAAAAAATAGGAATTTCTTTGATATGATTTATACATTTTTTTATTTATTCTCTTTTTGTTCACAGACCACCGTGCATTGCCACACAACCATCAACTGTCGATCGCCGTCATTGCAACTGGTGGGCTATGGGTGGCGATTGTGTGGCAAAGCAATTGACGATGACGATGACGATTGGCGCTTGGCGGTCAACGGTCATGTGGCAACGGGTGGCGGTAGTGCGGCGACAAGTTGGCTACGGTTAGTGGTGGTTGTCGGAGGGCGGGGGTGGTCGATGGGTTATGGGTGGTGGGCAGCGACGATGGCGTTGCCAGCGGTCAGGCGGCGGCGGCTAGAGGTGGCCAATGGTTGGCAGAAGAAAAAAAGAAAAATAGAAAGAAAAAAATTGGTTTATTTCTAAAAATTATTTTCGGGAACAAGAAATTACTTTTTTTTTTGTTTCTATTCCAAATATATTCCCGACTACTTTTCTATTTTGGGAAATTAAAAAATAAGTTGGCGTTACCAAAAGAATTTCTATTCTTTTTTTTATTTGGAAATAAAAGAACAAAAATTGGGAGAAACAAAAACGTTACCATACAGACCTCTGGTTACCTAAAGCGAAGTACAACCAGCATGGTTATACGGTGTCCGGTAGGGGTGAGCCACTCCGGGATGGATATGGTCTAGACTTAGACCTTTTATCTGACCCTATTATAACCAATTCCTTTTTTTTGGACCTAATACCTGACCCTGTTTATATTAGACCCTGCACCTGACCAATCATGTTCTTCTGGTCTAGTTCCAAAGTCAACCTTATTTTCATTGAAACCCGTTTTGTAATCTCCCGATATTTTACACAACTTTGAATTTTATATTAATATGTGTAATTGATAAATACATGAACTTTTTGATTAAACGAAAAATTAAGTATCCGTATGGTTAATTATAATAAATAAAATTATAAGGCAAAAAATTAACAACAAACATGAGTCTAATATTAGTTTTATTCCCACAACTATTATATAAAGTCACTCATTTATGCAAGCATAACTTTTACAAAAGAGAAATTAGGCGAGTCGATCCATGTGATATGACGACGAATGGACGGTGCAGGAGGGAGCCGATGAGGGAGGGAAGCAAGTGAGGAAGAGGAACAACCAAGAAGAAGTGCCGTGCATGTTTGAGAGAACTAAGAAGAAAAACACTATAATTGCAAGAGTAAAAATAGAAATAAGGGGGAAAAATATGATTTTAAACCTATACAAACAAAACCGGTTTCAAAACTAATTTGGAAACCGATCGTGGGTGGGTAATCAATCGAACCTAGTTCCCGGACCGGTTTAAACCGGTTTCGAATATTTGGAATCGGTTCTCAATCCTGTTTTCTGAGTGGGTCGGTTCGGTTTTCAGGTATACCTGGTCTGGTTGCATACCCCTAATGTTGGACATGCCCTCATCCTCGGTCGGGACTACCGCTCACGTGGGTCTGATCTCGCACGTGCACCAGATCCGACGACCGCCTCAACTTTCTGGTGGACTAGGTAAGTCCACGTCATCGAACCGGCCCGACACGGCCACAAAAACAACTACCGGCGGTTCCGAACACTAACTTACGCCGCCGCCACCTCGTCTTCCCCGCTAACTTACGCCACCTTCAAGCTCCGACGTCCCTGTCTCCCCTCTCAACAACCGGTGAAAGTTGAAGCTCCCAACCTCCGCCAGTTCCTCCCCAGAAGGATCGACGTTTCCAGATTCCATCGCACGCCAATCCCGCCGAGAGCTCTCGCCGGTCGCAGGTAAGCTCCCTCTCCCGCCCTCGCTGCGCATTGGCACGTCCGCCCGAAGCGATTCTTTCATTTCGGACTCCGGCGACGGACGATCGGAATCCCGCTTCGGTTTTCTTTCGCGTCGTGGGTCGGATGAATGGTGTCTGGAACTGGATCGCGCGTTTTGTTGACTTCACTTTGGAAAAGACCCGAGTCTTGGTCTTAGTTTGCCTGGGTTGACTCGTGATTTGAGGGGATTGCTGGTGTGAGAGGATTGATTTGTGAGGCATTGAGGGATTTGGAGGAGGAAAGACGTGAATGCGGGTGCTCTCGTTGCTGAATTGGACGTCTTCGAGCGGACCCTTTACGGAGCAGTGTGAGGTTATGGAGAGGGAGAGAGGGAATTGTGATGGGCAAGCTGCTAAAGAAGAGTAGACCTGGTTACTCTATCACACAGTGGCTCCTCTTGGATTATCTTGCAACAGATTGTCATATGTGACTATGTTCTTTTCTTGAATCTATCACAATCGTGCCCTCGCTTGGGATACAGGGTGCCGCTGCTGATAATAGTCTTGGGATATAATTAGAAGGGAGGTCTCGTTGTTCTTGTCTGAAAACTTGCTGCAGTGTTTACCTGTCGTAATTGATCTCCATTACTGACCACACTAGTGAAGAAGGGCATTGCCGTTGTCGTCGTTTGTCTCATTTTGTTGTGATGGGCTTCTATTGGTTCTGTTTGTTCTCATGTATGGGGGGAGTAAGTAAGCTCTAAAGCTAGAATGAAACGTCTCTTATCCTATGTGAATCATTCAATGTGCAATCAAATCTTATGAATTTGCGTGTGAACTTGTGCATCGTAGATTGAATAAGAAATTTCATTCTCAATAAGCATGTTTTTGTCGTGCTTAAAAAAAAGGTGTAGAGCTCAAGGTTGAGATCACAATATGTGTCATTGCGGACCTATTTTTTAGTTCATCTGGAGTGGCCCGAATGTCTTATGCTGGTCAAACTCACTTTGAAAGGGGAAAAGAAAGGAAAGAGAGAACAATATAATGTTGAAGTAATGTATGAGTATTCTCTCTCTTTTTTATTTTTAGTTTCTTTGGAGTGGATATGCTTCAACAATTGGCGCAATCTGCCAGGAAACTTGACGAGTGAGTAATATAAATTTAAATGTAGACATACGTATTCCAGTTGCCAGCGTTTTTCCATTTTTTTATGAAGACTTCTTAGTCAAGATGTATGCTAATTATGAGTTTAGTACATAGAAGCAATTTATGACATAAGCTAATCATAAAATTCACTACCTGTCATAAGGAAATTAACTTGTGTTGGCATCGGCTGTTTGTTTTTTTATAACAGCTTGGTTTATCACATTGAACATGATGTCTTTATCTTCATCCTCTATTCTTATTGTTGAGTTTATTACTTTTCTTTTTCTTTCTTTTCCCGCTCACCTGCATGGGGAAAGGGGGGGGGGATGTTGCATCTTTGGATCCTTCAACCAGCATTCATGTCAAGCTTGCAATGTCATGTCTTTCATTTGAATTTTCTTTTGAAAATTATTGATGGGCTTTTTCTTTGATGGATCTTCTTTAGGATGCAATGAATCATACTTGTCAGCTAATTAAGCATCAATTAAAGCTGAAATGCAGTCCTTCCTTTGGCTCATATCAACATTCTTCGTCTTCCTGAGCTATGTGGAAATTACATTTGGTGGAATCACAAGTACTTTCATTCGATCACAGTGGCCATCAGCTGATATTCCGCTTGATAATGAAGTTTTTGCAGTTCCAAAGGGTCATAATGCACCACAACAAGTGAGCATTCAATCTTTTGACACTGTTTGACTTTCCATGGAAGTTTCTGTTTGTAATTTCCCTTAAACATTTGGTAGTCCTCAGAAAAACGATGTAGTCATGCAACAAGACAATGGTTCATGGTTCACATTGTTTTTGTACATTGAAATCTCATACTTTCCTTGTGTGCATCTTTCGGGGCATCTTGCCTTCAGTAAATTCTTTTGTTTACCATGATCTATAAATTGATGCCTGGAATTGTGCTGGAGAGATGAATTATCCTAACTTATGAGATATTCTTAATTTGATGAAGTTACGCCTAAACCTAAGTTGTATTAAAGAAGGGAGTGGGAAACACTTACTTTTAAGTTTTAGCTGGACCAGAAAGATTTAGACTACTACTTTTGGAATTTTAGGAGTAAATTTGGTGACCTCAGGCACTGTGTGGCATAAACTTTGGGCTTGAAGAGGGACTTTCAGTTCGAATGTTGGAAAGAAACAGATTACTAAGATGGTCCTCTCCTTGTTATTTTGGCTCATTCAGATAGAGAGGAATGAAAGGGGATTTCAAGGAGTTGAATCCTCTTGGGATTCTTTTAGGGATGATTGGCTGTACACTCTTCACATTCAGTGTAGCGGAAAAGTTTAATTTGACATATGTAGTTTGTTGGCAATGTTAAGAACAGTCTTTTGTGCACAATTTTGTAGATGCATGGCTTCTACTTGAAGCCATTTTGTGTAGGGGTGGTACCTCCTTGGTACCTTATTAATAAAGTCTTATTTTATCATTTAAAAAAAGAAAGTACTCACCTTGGGTCATCTTTATTTATTTCTGCACTCAACTAGATTACGTTCTATCAGGATGTCCCTGCGAAGAATTCATTAGCTTGTTTCATTCACCTTGAAATAATTTTTTAGGGATTCATATAGTTCGTTTCAGTCTTTCTTGTGTCATAACCCTTTTCCTTCTTTTGCAGGTTCATATCACCCAAGGTGACTATGATGGAAAGGCTGTCATAATATCATGGGTCACATCTGATGAACCAGGATCCAGTGAGGTACAGTATGGCACCACGACGGGAAAGTATGATCATTCTGCTGAAGGAAAAAGTACAAGCTACTCTTTTTACAAGTATAAATCTGGCTACATCCATCATTGCCTGCTTGATGGCCTTGAGGTGATCCTCTATTTGATTGATCTGTGAATTGACAATTTGTGGGATCATCCTTTAAGTTCTATAGACCACAGATTCAGCAAAGATTTGAATATATTTCAGTTATTTCACGAGTTGGCAGACAATGTCTAATCAATATTCTCTCTAAATTGTTTATTTGCTGCCTACAGTATGATACCAAGTACTATTACAAAGTAGGAAGTGGTGGTTCTTCTCGAGAATTTTGGTTTCAAACACCACCAGCAATTGACCCAGATGCTTCGTACAAGTTTGGAATTATTGGTGAGCTATCATCTTTTTTTAAGAATTTCAGTAGCCGAAATAGACAGAGGGAAGATTGGTTTGGGCTTATTTGGAGTTTGTCTAGTTTTAATTCATCAAAAGGTCAGAATCTTGATTAGTATTGATAATCAAAACAGCTCAGTGTCTAGGTTCTTAATCACAGGGTGGATTGTCACTTGGTGTTGCATTAAGGTAGTAACTCCTACGCCAGCTAATATTTTATAGTTCTCTGGGAGAGAACCTGCGAGAGCCCAAAGGGAGAGAGGGTTTGGAGCAGGGGTTAAAATGACCGGCAAATTTGACACTCCTACGTAATTAAAAAATCCTACAGAAACTTTTGCTTGTAAGAAAAACATTTTTCCTTTTATCACAATTTTTTTTCACTCTTCTATTTTAAACCTGCCATCCACTTGTAGGTGCAAATTTATTAAGCGATCACATTTTCTAGTGCTTTGCTATCTCTAGCCTGTATAAAAGATATTGGGAAGTACAAGATTTTATTCTTTTGCAATGATATGCATGTCGCAGGTGATCTGGGCCAGACTTATAATTCGCTTTCCACTCTTCAGCATTACATGGTGAGTGGAGCACAGGCAGTCTTGTTTCTGGGGGATCTTTCTTATGCCGATAGATACAAGTACAATGATATTGGGCTAAGATGGGATACATGGGGTCGTTTTATTGAACAAACTGCGGCATTTCAGCCATGGATCTGGTGTGCTGGGAACCATGAAATAGAATACATGCCTTACATGGTAAAGTATCTTCACATGTGCTTTCTAAATGTACCATTTTTGTTTTTCGCTTTTCAGTTTGTGATGACTTCTACTTTTAACTATTAAAATTTTGTATATTTTGTGGCACTCACACCTCAAATTTTTATTTAACACGAAATAATTGAAACCTTCATTGACATGTATATTTGTTTTCCATGAGTTTTAGAAATTTGTCATTTTCAAGTTTTGGAGGAAAAGTATAGTAGAGGTTATAGAGTAAAAGAAAATTTGCTCCAAAGCTTATTTTTGTAAACCATTTATCATGGAGGACTATAAGAAGGCAAAGTGTATAACGTTCAGTGAAAAAACAGGGCTGCTTTTTGACAAGATTTCTTTTGCAGAAACAAGATTATCATTGTTGTATATAAATGAACTATTAATGGGAGCAAAGAACCATATAGCTCTTTCTGATGCAAAACTAACAACATCGAAGTGACTACTTCAGTGTTAAACTGTATCCAGTCCTGCAACTTTAAAAAGCAGCATGCTTTTGGAAGACTCGAATTCTTAGGCTTTCTATTGTGTGTGGGAGATCATCTATGTTTCTAATATCTGCTACTAATCTACTCTTCCCTATTCTTGCGTCCTAACATGCTGTTTCTATGTAAGTAAAGGAGGAGCTTGATCCATTCAAATCCTATCTGCATCGATATCCAACACCTTATTTGGCCTCAAAAAGCACCAGTCCTCTTTGGTATGCCATCAGACGAGGTTCTGCCCACATAATCGTGCTTTCAAGCTACTCTTCCTTTGGTAATTCTTCTTTTTCACTTCATTCCCTACCTAACTTGGTTCTCATATAGCAATTTGAGGTCCTTTAATGTGCATAATAGAAACTTTGGCAAATAAAAAGGCATTAAAAGAAAAAAAAAAAATAATGAGTTTCACCACCAATAAGATTTTGCAAGAGAAGTTAACGTCTGCTAATTTGAACCAATTAAACCAAGATAATAGAAAATTCAAACTGGTTCCTCTAATAACTAATAAACCATGTTTAATGCTACATCTGACAAATGCTGCTCTATTGCTACCTTTCTCTGCATGTTGGGACTGATCAATTGTGATTGCGAACAGTGAAATACACACTTCAGTGGATGTGGCTGCGAGAAGAATTTAAAAGGGTAGACAGAAAAAAGACACCTTGGCTTATTGTTCTGATGCATGTTCCTTTTTACAATAGCAATGATGTACACTTCATGGAGGGCGAAAGTATGAGAGCAGTGTTTGAAAAGTGGTTTGTTCGCAACAGAGTTGATATTGTTTTTGCTGGGCATGTTCATGCTTATGAAAGATCGGTATGGTTCTCATCTGGCATGTTCATCTATTCATGCTTATGTTGCAATTACTTTCAGATGCTGCAGATATTTGCCTTGTTACAATGATTTATAATGTTTAAATCTGAGGATTCCGTGTGATCTGTCTGTCAGAATCTGAGGTTGCACATGGAATTACAAACAAATTTACTTTAGTTTTACTGTCTACAGATCATGGTCAGGTGGTCTGTCTGTTTCTTCAATGAAACCTTGTAGTAATAGGAAATCACAGACTTTGGCGGAGTTACACGTGTAAAGTAAAATGTAAAAAGCCTTGTCACTGTTCAAAATCAAAATGACAAATGTATCTTGACATGTTTATATTTATAATAAAAGCTGATTAATGCTTGTTTTATACGAGTTGTGAGATAATACAATTTACTTTTCCATACAATATTCTGTTATGCTATGACGTTTCTTTTGGTTTTGGTGATAAATTCGAATCTTTGTTCCCTTGTCCACTGCTTTATACTTGATGCGTATATGGTTGCATAAGTAGAATTTCTGGTGAATAATCAAATGAAATAAATCCCCCAATTAAAAATAGCTCCTTATACTTATTTTAGAAGAATAATCAAATGAAATAAATCCCCCAATTAAAAATAGCTCTTTATACTTATTTTAGTCTGAATTTCTTTCTCTGACATATTGAAATTTCATTTTACTTCTATTTAATGGCAAGAAATACTAGGTTTACTGTTCAACGGAAGCCACTCAATATAATCTCAGTTGAGCGTGCAAAAGTATCTCAAGTGTTGTCTTTGACAAAAGCAAAGACCTATTGTCCTTGAAAAAGACAAGACCTACTTTACGTGTGTTGATGTTTCTGTCATACTGGTTCTGTACATCTTGTGTTTCCCTGTTTTACTGACTTAAGTGGATTTGTTGATTTTCAGTATCGGGTCTCAAATATACAATACAATGTCAGTAGTGGTGATTGTAACCCTGTACCAGATAAGTCCGCACCTTTATATATAACTGTTGGAGATGGAGGTAATCAGGAAGGCCTTGCCGGGAGGTGAGTTGGACATCTTACGTGCAGTTCTTTTTTTTAGATCATCAAAGGTAGAAATTCTGATGATCATTTTCCAAGAAGTTCCCCCATTGCATTTTCATGATGAAGTTACATTACCATTACAGGTTCAGGGATCCACAACCAGACTATTCTGCATTTCGTGAGGCCAGTTATGGCCATTCTACTTTGGAAATCAAGAACAGGACTCATGCAATTTACCATTGGAATCGGAACGATGACGGGAAGAAGGTGGAAACAGACTCTTTCATATTGCATAATCAGTATTGGTGAGTAAATTTTAGAATGTTTGATTTAGCTAAATTTGGCACGTATTGAATGTGACCCTTAACATAATAATTGGACAAGCCATGGAGCATAGATTGTTTGTACAAATTACATTATATGAATCTCTTGCTAAGTACCATCTCCAAAGGAAACAATTGTATAGATGTAACTTTCATTTATACATGTGAGCCTTATTCACCAGTAACCAAGAGCCAATGATTACTATCATCATGCATCTTGTCATAAGTGATCATCACTCTTGTTTCGATGTAATTTTGGCAGATCTTTCCTTGTAACTTATGATGTCTTATTACGGTTCATTGACGCAGGGTAAGCAGTTTCCGGCGAAGAAAACTAAAGAAGCATCGTTCCTAGAGTATACAAAGCAGATTACTATCACCTGATTCAAGGTTTTGTTGGGTCACGAGACATTTAAGATTAGAGTTGGCAGAGGGAAGTACTTGATACAGATGGTTGTTTATATGGGAGTTCAAGATAGGAAGTAAAGTTTTGTAGCAGGTTAGATGATCTTCAACAAATAGTTTGATTAGCACTAGCTTGTATACACGGACCAACATTAGACTCATGGATTACACATAATTTGTATTCTGTACATTTTCTTCTCATTCATTGTATTCCACTGTTTTATTATTTTTCCTTGCGCCACAATCTGTTACCGTGAAATAAAGTCAAGGGGGCAAATATGCACTATGTGGGCAAACTCATTGCGCAAACCTTTTTTAGGTTAATCCATTCATACGAAGGCCAAGTAGCACCAGACATGAGGTTACGTTTTGGCTTATGCAATCTTTCTTCTTCTTCGCGCACTGTATTAAAGTTGACATATGTACCCCAGGTTATCGGAAACTTTCAGATTTTTATTGCAACATGAACTGTTGGGTGGGCATGGTGTTCTCCGCATTAGGGTTTCCATGTGACCAAAGTAATAATTGTCGAGGAAGCTCCTCTAGAAAGGCCTTCATTCGAATATGGAAATCGAAGGACAATATAACTTGTATTGAAAAGTGATAAGGTATATAATCAATTTAGGAAAAGTTTTCTATAGCAACTTTGAGTCTCCAATGTCCTTTCAGTCAAATACTTTCCATTGAGTAACGTCATTTTAAATTAGTTTGGTATAATGTGATTAAAAAAAAAAATCATGATAAAAAATGCATATTGGGAAATCATTTTGTGGAATTTCTTTTTCCTTTTTAAGGAAGGGATTTCATTATTTTTATCTTTAACATGCATTTTTTTTTTTTTTACCGTAAATGATTGTATTACCTAATTATTTTTATTAAAACAAATCGGATGAAAGTCCATAAAATTAATTCGTGAAAAACTCTTGCACAAAAATAAAATAAAAAAATCTCAAAATAACCTTGGAAAAGCCCAAACTTCACGAAGTCAAGTTAAGAGTGTCAAGCAAGTCAACCCTTTTCCCACATATAATCCCACTTACATAGTCATTCACTTGATTTCTCATATTATTTAGTTTGGCAAGGCGACATTAACTGTTTAAGTCAAGCATTCTCAGCTACATCTCAGTCTAAACTGACATTTCCTTAATCATTCCAGTCGTCCAGTAATCAATCGCACTAATTATGGCCTTTCTCTTTAAGCCAACTAACAAATTTGGCTTCGGCTCAAATGGAAAAACATGACAACCTCTGTTCTTGGGGACAGAAACATTCCTTAATTCGGTACGGCGATGCCAGCTGATCCTTGGTTTCCAAGAAAATGCTCGGCATGTTAAACCCCAGCAAAGGGGGAAAAACAGCTGCCTTTTTTCAAGATCCCCCGATCCCGATTGGCCACGTGAACAGACAGACGAGAACCCACAAGGCAAAAAACGAGAAAAAGGAAAAATAGGAAACGAAAGTAATCTCACTGTCTGAATCACAACGTGATTGGCTGAATAATGCTCTCTGGCTTTTCGATCCCTGCTTTCAAGAACCATTCTTTCTCGCCTGTAGTTTCTAAAGGAAGCACCTTTCGCTTTCAGCGGTCTTCTCTCTCTCTGTGTTTCGTCTCGAGCCATTGGAGCGAGCTTCCCGCGAGGCCGTAGAAGAAAGATCCGGAGCTCCGGGAGCCGGAGAGTGCCGTTTCTCTTGCTCCCAAGTGCTGTTCCGTTTCGGATTTCGCCCACTTTCTTGCTGATTCTTGAGGTGACCCGACTGTTTTGTCAAGTGTTTGAGCGTCACGACCTATGGAATGTAGATCTTTTCGGTTGCTGAACTGCAGATTTTGGTGCTTGTTTATGGATTTGTTGATGGGTTTGTTTTGATTCGAGATTTGCTTCTGGGAGTTTTGAGCTTGCTGTTCTTGGTGATTCTAGTTGGTTTAAGAGGTCAGTTAAAGCTCAAAACTTCCTGGTCTTTGATCGCGAGCTGCGCTCCGAAGTGAAGTGGGTTTCAAGAAGTTTTGCTTGAGGTGTGAGTGAATGGAAATTCGAGAATGCGGAGGCAATTATATGTTGGCTTCGATTGGCAGGTCACGAATTGTATGAGCACAATTGGCTCAGGATGGTGTCCTCAGGAGGGCACAAGCTTTGACCTTTTTTCCGCGCCAGCGCAGTGGGCTGCAGGTTGATTTGTGTGTTTAGGTGCTTAGGTGTTGATTTAAGATTCTTGCGCTTAAAAAAGACGGCCAGGACTTTATTGTTGGTTCAAAGTAGTTTATACAAATAGGGTCACATTAGATGGTGGTGGTTGCATTTGCTCGTTCACTTGGCCCCTATAGGAAGCTGGAGATTGAAGCCGTTGAACCTTTGACCGAATTTTCACTATGACATCCATCAGAAGGACCTTGTCCCCAGTTCCTCGACCTGGAACTCTGCTAAATGGTGAAGCCTGTTCAGTTTCATCTCCTTTGTCGAAGTCATCTTCTTGTGCCCCAACCCCAAGTCAAACACCATCAGGTGGAATACTGTCAATTTTGGTGGGTTCATTGGATTCTCTGGCTTTTGCACTCAGAGCTTTCTCTCAACGACCCTCTAGGCCTTACGATAGGCAAAAACCAAGAGGGCAAACTTGGAGAAGGGCATTATTTCATTTCTTCATTTGTTTTGTCATTGGGATGTTCATTGGAGTTACCCAATTTGGCCCAATGAATGCATCGATAAACTTCATTTCGAAGCACCATGCCATATCCTTTGAGCCGAGCACAACTTTCAGGAATAACCAGTTACAAGATGATGCAGCTAGAAATGCGACACCATTTTACAGTATGAGTAATGAGAATGACTCTACCCTGCAGCTACAATCACATCAGCAGCTGTTGTATTCGATTGCTCAAAATAGCAGTAATAATGAATCAGCTGCTAAATATGCAAATGTGGAAGTTCAGAAGCTTCTGATTGTCGTGACCCCAACACAGAGACACTTGCTTCAGGCCTATTACCTTAATCGTCTGGCGCATACACTGAAGCTGATACCACCTCCTTTGTTGTGGATAGTTGTGGGGATGACCTCACAGTCTCCTGAAACAGCTGACATCTTGAGGAAGACTGGTATCGTGTATCGGCATCTCGTGTGCGATAAAAATCTGACCGAGGTCACAGATGTAAGAGTTCACCAAAGGAATGTGGCGTTATCTCACATTGAAACACATCATCTTGATGGAATAGTTTTCTTCGCAGATGAGGATAATATCTACGCAACCGATCTATTCGATCAAATGAGGCAAATTAGGTACTTTTCATTATTCTCATCTACAACAAATTCTGCAGTTTTCTTTTCTGGCAGCAATACTTTGGTAATTCATGGTTCTATCTGGGAGATCCTCCTGAATTTGTGGCGGTATGGGTATATCTAAATCTAGAATTGGACTATGCCTAGCAGGAGATGCAAGAGTGAGCTTTAATGGTTGTTTGAGCATCAAGATCTCACCTCTTTTTGGACTGTTTCTGTACATCATCCCCATTTAGATGCATATAGTTGGCCGTAATAAAATGCTTTCCATTTATTGACTAGCATGGCAATTGGAATTAGTGGATTAACTGTCTCCATCTTCCTATTGAGATGCTCCCTTTTGCAATGTCCTACTTTTATCTAAAACTCAGCTAAACCTTCTTTTACAATGTTGTCACGCATCTCCTTCTCTGTGCTCTGTTCTAGTTAAACCTTATTTCCTTTCTTAATGTAGGCGCTTTGGAACTTGGCTGGTGGCCAAAGTGACAGATAGCAGAAGCAGAACTGTATTGGAGGGTCCCATTTGTAATGGCACTACTGTACTTGGGTGGCATACAACTGAATCAAGGGGGGGATTCAAAAGATTTTATGCCGAATTATCAGGATTTGCCTTCAATAGCACGATACTATGGGATACCAAGAGATGGCACAGACCCACCCTTGAACCCATTAGGCAATTTGACACACCAAAAGACAAATTCCCAGTAATTGTCCTTCCCCTTCTGTTTTCTTGACCCCTGTAATTAAAATTTCAAGACTGAAATAACCTGAATGCATTTTCTTGACTCATCTGCTATGACTGAGGTTTTAAAATATGATCTACATGTCTAGGTGAGCACATTAGTTGAACAAATTGTGGAGGATGAGAGCCAGATGGAAGGCTTACTCCAAAACTGCTCAAGGGTGATGGTTTGGCATCTTCATGTGGATTCATCTAGTTACTTTTATCCACAGAGTTGGTTGACAAAGAGTAATCTCAATGCCACTGCCTCACTGACATAGCAGTTTGTGGGCGGAAGTTGTTCAATTGATACTTCAAGGTAATGCAGTTTCTATTATCTCTATTCTCCGCATACCTTCTCAACAATATGTCTGGATGTATTCAATTGTGGATTGTTGCTCTGGAGAAAAAAGACATCATAGGATTTGGTCCAATAAAGTTATTAGATGTTTTTCTTGACAATTAAACAAGACTAAACTTCAAATTATTATAGCAGACAAAGTTAGATCAGTACATCCCACCATTGTAAAGGACTGAAATCTGCTGGCCATGGTAGTCATGCTTGTGAGCTCTTCATTTGAACTGGTAAAAAAAGATGGTTACATTTTTTCCTTGCGATCTATCTTGGTGATTAAGCAGAGATGAATTTTGGCTTTTAAGCCGGTTGTGTACAAATAAGAGGCGCCTACTCTACATTTTGCAGTTTTCGTTGCAATGTGATGACCAAGCAAAAAAGCCATTGTTTTACGCACTTTAAAGGGCCAGTTTTACCTTGCTAATGAGATGGTGGTTCTGAATGAACAAGATCTTATGTCATCACAAGATATCCTGCTCATATCAGCTTCTATTCTATAAAGCTTATATTCTTCTGCCATCACAGCGGTAAGAAATCATCTCATGAGTACTTCCAATTTTGCTGCAGCTGATTCATGTTTCAGAGGGATCTGATTCTACTAGGTCGGCATTTCAAAACGAGGACCATCTGCCGAAGATTTCTCTGTACCGTTTGAATTTTGCTTTGGTAGCATTGTATTCATCTCCTACGGTTTTGTAATTGTACAGTCATATGAGTCTTTTCATTTCTGGATCCTCTTGGATTCTTTAAGCAAGGATAATTCTCAATTGAGCTAGATTCAGCTCTGCCTGCTTTATATATAAAAAACTGAGTAAAAAAGAGATAAATCAAGGCAGATGAAAACAACAATTTCTTGCTGCCATGGTCATTTCTTTGATACCCAGGAGAAAAGTTTCATCTAAGAGCTTATCATCCCCATCACTCATTTACAATTTATATATCCTTCTCAGATCTAAAACAACCAATACTTGAATTACAGCTCATCAACAGAAAACCATATAATTAGAGAAAATATTCCTTTGCTGGTTTTTACTTAGTCACTGTCATCCGCAAGGCACAGAACAAAAAAACGGTTGTCAATAGTGCAATTCTGATTTTGACATGTACTACTGAAAGCTTCTAGAAAATCTTGTTTAGCACTAGAGAATACGACATCATTTACTTCAATTTCTTTTCCTTTCCTGCTGAGTGAAAACGCAGCACCAATATCTTGTGAACCCTCTTTTCCTAGTGCAGTTTTCACAGCAGCCTGAGATTTCAAACTTTTGCTTTCAACTGGGGGCTGTCTTCTTCTTACCTTTGATTGTCTGAAAATGACTCGTGAGCAGATCAAGCGAAGATACAATCTCAACACTTAATACCCACCTTCAAGTTCAGTCACACCAGATTCCAGTTCCTTATCTCTTTTCCCAGTTCAATTTATTTTCGCATAAGAATTCTCAGTTTCAGCTGGTAGCTTAGAGGAATTTTTGCGGTCTACCTGATGCTATCATTCCATTGATGGTTTTAACCGACAAATCTTCACAATCGAACGGACTAAATAAATACATCTCTAGTCCTTGAAGAACTTAAGCAACATGTTCTATGCAAACACGAACCAAGAATACTCGTAACATGGATGTTAAAGAAGCATATCTAAGATATAAATAAGGAACATATGCTTCTAATTAAATTTGCAAACATAAAGTGGAATCGAAATTGGCAATGATCTCTCCTAATTTTGTTGAGATGTCGCAATCAGGACAAACTATCTGGAAGACAAGGCTGACATCGGATACCCTTTCCCAGGTTTCGCATGGTCACTGCTCATTTGTCGGGAGTGGCAGAGAAAACATGGCATTTACTACTTTATTTAGTTAATAATATTTCTCTGCGAAATACCATCGCCAACCGTCGATATGTCCGAGTGGTTAAGGAGACAGACTCGAAATCTGTTGGGCTTTGCCTGCGCAGGTTCGAATCCTGCTGTCGACGATATCTTTTATTTTTGATCCCTTTTGCGTATGCCTCAGTGTCAATTTGTATAAAATTATTGAGGCACTAGTCCTACATTTCCTTAATTGCATCTCGATTACATTTTGTGGGCATGTTAAATGTCGAGTAACTCCATCATGCGTGATATTATATTCTGAGATCATTGAGCAATGGACGTGAAACGAGGAGAGTTCAGTTTGAAGCAAGGCTTGATCTAATTTAGATAGTATCTGACATGATGGGGAACATTCAAATCCTCAGATTTGGTGCATCTATATAGCTGACGCCATATATGTGATCTCTGCCCGAATAGAACAATATACACTGATGGATCATGTGAGATCCGCATGGCATTGGACTGAGACGTACATACCATGCGATTAGCCACTTTAACTCTTCTTATCGTCTGTTAGCTTCAATGGGTTTGACAGAAAATGAAGCACTGGAGAAGGTGGCAGAGCAATGGGATAAGACCAAACATGATGAGGGAGCACAATCTCAATCTCGCCAATGCCACCAGAGTGTTGCGCTTGTGCTCTGCTGCTGCACAGTCTGCACCGGTCCTCAGGCTTTTCTTGCCGATTCCCACTTGCAATTTTGAAATCCCGGAAGGCTCATTCGGCAGCGCATTCGTGATCGTCCGCCTGATCCTTTGTCTGTCTCTCCATGCCCGCCTCTCAGCACTTCTGCGTCTCGCATGTCAGTCCAATCAGCCAATCACCGGGTGAAGGAGAGAACGGCCGTTGGGCTCTCTCTCTCGAGCCTTCAGATGGCAACACTGGCCATAGTCAAAAGCATCTGGGGGAAGACCGCAATCGATGTAGGTTTCTCAGACGATGCACAAGGAGTGGCGAGCATCTCCATGACATGGCTGATCCCGCGATATTGTCCAAGCGGCATGGCTCCGGGTGATCTATGCGGTTGCTCCAAACGAGTTCTACTACACCCGACTCCCCAAGATCATGTCTACCATTGCACCATCTCTGTATCAAATGGGCCTGTCTGCTTGGTCGGTGAGTGTTGTTGATGACACATGATAATAAGATGAGGTAGAGAGATTTGGGTGTCTCATTACACCGTTAGGGGTCATTTGACTACTTTTTTTGGGTTGCTGCTGCTCTGAGTCCTGCTAAATTGTCTGTTACATTGGATGTTGCAGAGCTTTATGGTCCTCGTATGGGAGAGGAGGAAGCATTATTCACCACATAAAATCTCCATTCATGTCTTGTTGGTCATACCAATAAGTCACCGTCTATCAGACATTATTCCAGATATGTGACTCTAATCACGTAAAAGTTGTAATATACTGCTGACAGAAGTTAATATACATGCCCTATTGACTAACGGTCAAAGGAAGAAGAAAAAATCACTTCCTTCGCCTAATTTAAGAAGTGACACTGATCTCTTCATCTGCCACTCCACTTGAAGCACCATCACCACCTTCTCCTTTGCAGGGCCCATAGGCCTTGCTGCAAGCAAGAAAGTACACAAAGTTGAGGGTGCTAAAACAAGTGATGACCCAAAAGTAGTAATCATAGTGCCCCTTGTTGATATCACTCCCAACCCAGCCCTCCATCTCTCCTCTCTCAGTAACCAACTGGACAATGCTGATTATGAGGCTGGCCACCAGGTTCCCCACCGCCATGCTGACCCCGAACAGAGTGGCGGCGATGCTAGACATGGTCTTAGGCAACTCCGAGTAATAGAACTGGTTTTGCCCGATCGCATTAAAGCCCTCGGCGATGCCGATCAGAATATAGTACAGAAGTAGCCACATCGCCGACATTTTTACCACCCCCATTCCATCCAAATGTTCTTCCTCTGTGGCGACTCTTCGCCTAACTGATTCCACGATGGCCAACACTGACGTCGCAAAGATGGATATAACGAGCCCAGACCCCATCCTCTGTTTCAAGCTTGGATAGACTGGCTTTCCAATGATTGCAGAGGCAAGACGGAGGAATACACGGTTGTAGAGAGCAACGAATGCTAGCAAAGAGAGAACCACGAAACTGTTGAAGGAGCCTGCGGGGATTTCGAAATTTGGGGTGACGCGTCGGTCCATGGAGGTGACAAGGAGTACTAGGAAAGAGTTCTGGTTGCTCGCCACGGCCAACATGATCCCGGTCGACCATAATGGGATTATGTTGATTAGCGATTTCAGCTCTTCGACTTGGTCAACTGTGCAGAGACTCCATGGATCCAGGGCCTTCCCATCTGTGAGGTGCAGTTGGTCAGTCTCTCTGATAACGCAAGCTTTGTTCAGAAACCTGAAGAATTGAGTAAAGAAAATTCAACGATACAGTCCGGAAATGCGATAGCCAGGTAAATCACATTGCAAGTATGCCCAAAAGCACCTCAATTTTTCGCTTGGCGCTTGAAGCATCGATCCTTTTCCAATATAATACAATTCATCCGGTCGCAAGGATGACAGCTTGATGCTTCTGTTTCTAAAGGCAGCTACAGCGACTTGGAAGAACCTCGTGAGCAGGCTTGATTCTACCTTCAGTTTGAAGTAGAAAGGCGACGCCAAGAAGAATGAGAAGGTCGATATGAACATGAGCATGACGGGGACTCCAAAACCAACTTTCCACCCTGCGGTATCTTGAATGTACACTATGCAGGTCATCGCAACCATCACTGAGACCATGACCGAAACATAGTACCAACTGAAATACTTCTGTAACAAGTTGCCCGAATTCTTGGAGTTTGCACCTGTTTTTACTTGGTCGGCACCGAATGCTAAGGCAGATGATCTTACGCCTCCAGCTCCTATGGACATTAGGCCAAAGGAAGAATATAGGAGCAACAACTGCGCCGTGGTTGCTGATCCGCAAGTGTCCTTGCTGAACTCATCACAAGAAGGTGGCCTCGTTTGAGGAAACACCGTTGTTAACCATAGAAGAATCATTCCCTGGTATATGAAACATGGGTTATTCTCATCCAGTCACTAAAATGTATCAAACTTTGCATGATTTCACAGATCTGCTATACATAGGGCAATTTAACATATAATGTTGCTCTTTTCTATTCAAGATAAGATCGAGAACACAAAATCCACAAGAACTGGCCCTGCAATGAAAATCAGAAAATCCAAAACGTCTTATGCACTTTCCAGTGTCTTACAGGAACCAAAAGGAAAGAAGACAATCAGAATACTACAGGAAAGTACAGAAAATGTGAACACAACGGACAAGTTGATGTTGTCGGTGCAAAAATGTTACAACTCGCGGGCACATCCTTGACTCTTGCTTAGCGACTAAGGTAAGGCGTTTAGAGCCCGGTTTAGACTCCATGGTGGGACGATCAAAGGCTTTTGGAGCACCTGACCAATTGTATTCGGATTTAGAACCCCCTGGTCCACTAATTTGAATGAAGGCGTTGAACTTGGAAGATGATAAGTCAACTGATTCATTCACTAAATGCACAAAAACCTTTTTCTACCTTTTCTGTTTGGAGTAAAACATAAATCTCATCCGCTAAAATCTGCACAGCCACGAGTGAGGGGATCTCCAAACTTTGCTCGAGGCCAAAAGCTAAGAAGCCGGCTATTTTGTTCATTAAACCCTGGTTAACGTGAATTCCAACAACAGACGAATCAGACAAATGCCCAGAAAAGGCACGGCATCATATGAATCCTTGATGAGGACCCGTGCTGTTTCATTGTTTCGCATGTCACTTTCCACCCACCCCAAAAGAAGACGTGCAAGCCTATCGTGATCATCCTCAATGACAGTGGGTGATTCGCGGATGAAAAAGGAATCCAGAAGCAACGGTGATGGCATTGGCAAACAACCCAAAAATAAAAAAATAAAGAAAGATAAGATCCAAACAATAATTTCACGAAATGAATGAGGTAATCTACAGTACCGTGAAATTCACTTATTGATTATGTTAATTGTAGGTTTTCCGTCGTAGAAACTTTTTGATTTACAAAATTATATTTGTTAAATTGACATTGTTGACTTTTATCTTGTATATCACTTTCATGAATCAGTTCATCTGTCCTAAAGCATCAATCTTGATTATCTCCTCTTTCTAAGGGCGATTAGAGGGTTAGATTATGGTTCAATCAGTGGGAGAGATCGAGCTTCAAGAAATAGCGAATGGTCTTCGTAGGGCGATTTAGTCAACATCGGTAAATCGAACACATAGATTAGTTATCGTTGCAACTCCTATTTTTCTGGAAAAATCAGATGCTGTGTAACAGAACTTCATTCTAATATCATTCACTGACATGATGAATCTATTACCAGGAGACTGGTGATGGAACCGAACCCGATCATTGCGTAGCGGCCAAAGTAGGAGTCGGCAAGGAAAGCGCCGATGATCGGGAGGAAATTGGTGGCGGCGGACCAGAGGAAGAGGACGTTGGCAGCGGCGACATTCTCTAAGTGGTATTCTCGGGTCAAGTACATCACCATGTTGGGCAGCAATCCGAAGCTCGCCACTTTCTCAAACGCCTCATTCGCTGCACATATAAACAACACACCCCCAAGGCTGGAATGAACGAAACCATACACAGACATGATTATGCAATGAACGAACATGCACACCATATGGTTTATGGATCCTCTACCGATTATGAAAGGGATGGTTCTGAGGCCACCCTTTGGGGTTGGGTTCTCCAGGAGCGGCTCTCTGATCATCTTCTTGGCCGGTTGATCACAAGAACGGTCACCCATCTGACTCATGTTCGCTCTTCGCAGAGAGAGAGAGAGAGAGAGAGAGAGAGAGAGAACTAAAGGGACATGAAACGCGAGCACAAAGTCACGGAAATGTTAGCTGAGAAGGAGATTATACAGCAGGGAACGCCGGCATCGAAAAGGACTCGAGGAACTAGAGTTAAAAATAAATAAATATCAGGAGGAAGTTGCGTGAACGTCGACACGTACGAGGGGAGTGGCTTGACTGGTCATGCCACTGCTCAACAGGTTGCTCCGAGGTCTCCGAGGTGGTTGCATCTTGGACCACCTCGGAGACACACCGACAGCCTCACCGAGGCCGCCACACCTCCTCGTCCCTTCGTCTACCCTGAAACCAAACCACTTTAAGGAACGAGAATTTCAGAACCAGAATCTTCTCGTTCCAAACCTTCGTCCTAAAGTTGGAAATCTTGCAACAAACATGAAGCTTTCACCGTTAGAATTTTTTAATCCTTTACCAACCGGATTTCTACATCAACCAAAACGAGGGATCGACACATCAGCCCTTGCGTAATCTCCTCGTTCTTGTGTCTTGCCTTTCGTCATTTGAGGTCAGACGGTGCATCGAGTCAAACGGCTTACGTAGTGTTTGCTTTTTCTTCTGCAGTGCTCCAGGATCGGTATCGAGACTTCATGGGTTGTTTGGATCTGGTCAGATCGATTTTGATATTCAAGATATGAAAGTGAGGTCTTTTGACGAACGGTGATTGCAAAAGAAATCACGGAAACTGCTAATCGGGTGACGTGCAAGATTATTGGCGTGTAGGTTATTGTACCTATCAGCCCTTCATTGAACGGTTGTTGTGCAACGAGTGTTGCATACCGAAATAAGATATTTTCACCAATAATCTGTGGAATGGCATCTTACATGTAAAGATGGTTATTTGATTGCGGTGATGAAATAGAGTAAGGAAATTATCAAAAAAATCCTAAACTTTTTAATCTGGTAAATATAATCATAAATTTTTTGATGATTTGTCAACGTAATACTTTCGGTCAAATTGACTAAAAATCACCAATGTAAACGTGGGAAAAAACACGTAGAATGGCTGGCACTAACAAGAAAAATCTTTACAATTGTTAAAATTTTCTTTTCTTTTTCTTTTTCTTTTTCTTTCTTTCTTTTTTTTTTTTTCACCAAATCCAACAAAGGCCAGCCAACAGTCATGGACCACAAGCAAGGGCCGTTGAGGGCCTCGCAGCCTCGTTAGGCTTAGAAGGAAAAAAAAAAAGTAAAAGAGAGAAAAGAAAATTTTATTTAAAAAAATTAGAAAATTTATAAAAGATTATAAAAAATTATTTACGTTAATGTTAATCATGCTACGTAGGATGGCTGGCTCTCAAGTAAGAGATTTCCGGCCAAAATTAACTGGAAAGATTATATTAGCAAAGTGTACTAGGTCCATTTTTTACAATTTCCCTAGAAATAAGGCTATAATGCAAATAGCTATTGCATTTTAATTCAATAGAGCTGTAATATATGTTATGTTGTTTGCTCTAAGTAATGTGTTGTCTGTTATGCTATTTGGTTTCATAAATTATAGATGTATCAAGGGGAAATAGCATCGACATTCTCAAAATACCCCTAAAATAAAAATTGGAGGGCAATAAGTTTTTCTTATAATTAATAATCTAATATGTATAGATTCGGTGAAAAAGAAATGGTACTTTTGGAATAATTATTAGATATGGGTCCATGAAATGGCCATTACTGCAAGTTTAAATTACAAAAAGGTAGCCAACTTGAAATAGACGTATAATGCAACATCTTTATTGAAACCAAACACTCTGGGAGCTTCTTCGGGTAAAATTAAATTGTGCAAAACCTTGTGGTTCTTACCATGCTCTACGAAAGTCCCTATGTTAGCACTATCTATAGGAGACTTATGAGTTCCCCTTTAGCTTAGCTTAGAAAGGATGGACTCTTCCCATTATTTCAACATGCATAATTTGGTTTGTTAAATAACAGAGAAGATTGATTCAGGTCGAAATTGGTTCTATCCGAGCCAGTTCTCGAGTAGATCTTGTTTAGACCGCCAATTTGGAATTTAAACTGGCTTGGCGTGGCCTTAGCTGGTCCGCAGAATTTCTACCCAAGAACCTGACTTGTTCCCCAGAAAGCCGTCCGGTCATCTGGTTGAATCGGGAGGGACTGGTGCTCAGTGCTCACCCCTCTCGATGATTGTTATCGTAGCGGCTTACTGAAGAAAATTATGGCCAAGGCCAGAAAGTCATAGCCCAATGGCGGCCCAATTTTAAGCTTCGAGACGAAATGGCTTTAGGTCATTCTCTGGAGCCACAGGGACATCTCCGGAAAGCCCACTAAACTGCAAATCCCGAAGCTACAAGGAAAGCAAAGCTCATTGTTCTTCTCCGAGACACTTGAAAGCTACTTCACATTGTATCCATCATTCAGTCACTTCTCATCGCCAAAATCATCCTAGGTGGGGTTACAGGACGAAATTCTCCTAACCCTCGAGTCCCCACGAACGAAATGCAAATGGTACTCACTTGATTAGCTCGATTTGTGCTGTTCAATCACAATCGAACGATAGTGGAAGACGGCGAGAGGGGCGGATAAATGGACACTCATTTTTTAAGATGCACACATCTCTATGCGCTAACTCATTGTTCGATGATGTGCGTCAGATGAATCTCTCCAATATGAAATGGGAGCCTTGAGCTTTCCCCAACAAAATCAAGAATCTGCAGCGCTTAGTAAACCATCAGTAATGGCTGGCCTTCGTTTGTATAGCCTTTTGTAAGGTAGGGTGTAGGAGAATGAGTACATACCCACTTTCTTAACAATCCATGTATACTCATATGATTCTCTACTGTAATTATTTGGGCAGTGGAAGGTGGGACACTCCCATTAGCTCGTGTGCAGAATTTTAATTTTGATTTCGAGACCATGAATAGTGATAACAGCAATCATGAAGGAGTCAGCACTTAAGAGCTAGCCCTACCCCCTTCCACTTATGGTGCCTCCACGTTGAAGTCACAACCTAATCTTTAATCTTTTCTTCTTCTTTTTCATTTGTGGGATTAGAAACCTTTAAAAAATGTCTTGCACGAGTGCAATTAGGTCAGCTCCACGGCCACGATAAGATTCCAATTCGGTACTATAATCTAGGGTATAATATCATTAAGAGTAATGCTCATTTTGTCTACTTATGATGTTTAATTTGGCAACTTTGCATGTGTAATGTAGTCCCTGAAAATCCTTCCACTTTATGTGACTGTATGGTCTCTATACATAAATGCTGTGTTCATTATATTGTCTTGAATGATCGAAAGATGTAAAGGAAGGGAACATGAATATTTACTATATATGGCTGAAAGGTGTGTGATTGGAATGGTGTTCCGTGCATGAATACAGTTTTGAGGATTTTTCGGAACAATTATAATTGAGGGCCTCTTTGTTCGTGTGTTTTTTAATAAGTGATATTTTGCTTTCCGACACAAAATTTAAGATAACATCCAAATTTTAGCTAAAGGGTGTGTGATTGGAATGGTTTCATGCATGAATATGGTTTTGAGGATTTTTAGGAACAATGATAATTGAGGGCCTCTTTGTTTGTGTTTTTTTGAAAAGGAAGGAGCAACTTTTTGCTTTCTGATGCAAAAATTTAACATTATATCCAAATTTCAAGAGATTGTGAAAAATTATGTGTTAGCATTCGTATATTTTTGTTTGATGGTCACGGCTCATTCCTCTCACCACTACTAGTTTCATTTCTTATCATGCACTAAGCATTTCCCCCAACAATAAATTTGATCATGTTCAAGCCACGTGTGGGAGGATACTTTTAAGGGGGCTTGAACAAGACTATTTAGCATAACGCCCGCCCCATTGGGCCTCAGAATTTGATAAGCAATATTTTCAGTATGAGCGGGTGTGGGCAATAAATTAGGCACGACCTAAGAGGTCAGCCACGCTCGAGTATGTACATTGGTAAACACCATTGTAACGGTTAGAAATTAAACTAAATTCATCGATATCAAAAACTGTTTGATATCCGCATTGAAGAGGAGTCATAATTACATCGTTATCTTTAATGAGTTTGTTCCTCATTATCTATAATGAGTCTATTCATAATTCTAGATGCAGCAATTATTTTAGAGATATGGTGAAATATATGAGATAAGATGAGATATGCTCATTGTTTTGTTAGTTTCTAGATCTTATCTAAAATACTAGTTTAATCTAATGAGAAGAGCAAAGGTTATGTAACAATTCTATAAATAGGGGGATCTTGTAATTGTTTTTTGCTAAGATGAAATAAATCTATAGGCCTATCTTTCTTTTCTCTTCCTTGTGTGAGTTGTGAGCGTTTCACCTTCAAATTACTTTTATCAAAGTGGTATTAGAACTTACGGTTTGTGATTATAATAGCATCAACAAACAATCAGCTTCCTCTTCAATACCCTCGTCTTACCAAAGAAAATTATGGTAATTGGGCCATTAGAATGAAAGCTCTACTTGGCATCAACGGTGTGCGGGGACTCGTCAACGCTGGCTATGATGAGCTAGAGGATGAAGCTACCTTGAACCAAAACCAGAGGAATACCTCAGAGAAGGTTCGTTCGAAAGATGAATATGCCTTGTCTATCATCTATTAAGCTTTAGATTATTTCATGTTTGAAAAGGTGTCAAATGCCACCATTGTTAAAGAGACATGGAAGATTCTTCACAACACACATCAAGGAGTACCAAAAGTTCAGAAGATTCGCCTTCAAACCTTGAGAGGTGAAATAATCTGAATTGATTGCTGAATATTTCACAAGAATTTTGGTGATTGTCAATCAGATGAAAAGAAACATAGAAGACATTGTAGATGTTCATGTTGTCGAGAAAATACTTATGTCCATAGACAAGAAGTACAACCACATCGGTGTTGCAATTGAAGAATCCAAAAACTTGGATGCCATGATGATCGATGAGCTTATGGGTTCATTACAAGCCCATGAAGAAAGATTTAGAAGAAAAAAAATATTGAACTAGTGGAGGAAGTTCTCCAAACGTGATTGACCACCCGAGATGAGAATGAGCAAATAAGAGAACTTACACAAACTTGTGGGACAAACCAAGATTGTGATTATGGTTGAGGCCGAGGTCACTTTCAAAGAAGATGTCATGGATGAAGCAGAGGAAATGCTACTCAAAGTGACAGTAGATACCCATATTAAAGAGGTGTTTGTAAAAGAGGAAAGAACTCGACGGGCCAATGGTATGATAAATCTAAAATTTGATATTATCATTGTAATAAACTTGGCCATTATGCTACTAAGCGCTGGAATAAGAAGAGTAGTAGAGCAGATGGAAAGGCAAACTTGGTGAATGATGCCAATCAAGTTCTATTATCGGCGTTCAAAGAAGATGAAGGAGGTCAAATTGATACGTGGTATTTGGATACCATGCAAGCAATCGCATGTGTGTGAGAAAACAGATGTTTACCGAGTTAGATGAGACAATTAAAGGGAAAGTCTCTTTTAGTAATAACTCCAAAATTCTGGTTTAAAGCAAGGGTACAATTATGATTCGCTTGAAAAATGGTGCATGTTAGTTTATTACTAATGTTTACTATGTCCTGAAAATGTCAAGCAATATTTTGAGTTTGGAATGGTTTCTGAAGAAAGGCTATACTGTTCATATGAAAGATCTTAGTCTTATGCTAAAAGACAGAAATAATAAACTGATTGCGAATGTAAAGATGTCAAAAAATAGGATGTTTACTATCAATATAAAGAATGATATGTCTCGATGTCTGAAGGTGTGCACGGATGATCCTTCATGGTTTTGGCATTTAAGGTTTGGCCATCTCAACTTTGGCGGACTTAATTTGCTTTCTCGCAAGAAGATGGTTTATGGCTTACCACATAGTGATCATCCCTGTCAATTATGTGAAGGGTGTATTATCGGTAAGCATTTTGAAACTAGTTTTCCAAAAGAAGCGACTTATTAAGTGAAGAAGCTGTTTGAGTTGATTCACTTTGACGTGTGTGGCCTAATCATTCCTCAATCATATGGTAATCATTGATATTTTGTTACCTTTATTGATAATTTTACTCAAAAAACTTGGGTGTATTTTTTTAAAGAAAAGAAATGAGTGTTTGATATGTTCAAACGATTTAAGAACTTGGCTGAAAAGGAGAGTGTCTATTTTAATAAAGTTATGAGGACTGATCATGGCGAAGAATTCACCTCAGCCATATTCAATAAATTCTGTGAGGATCATGGTATTTGGCGTTACTTTGACGGCTTTGTATTCTTCTCAACAAAATGGTGTAGATGAACAGAAAAATAGAACCATTCTCGACATGGTTCGGAGCATGTTGAAGAGCAAAAATTTGTCTAAAGAGCTTTGGGCTAAAGTTGTTTCACGTGTGGTTTATCTTCAAAATAGATGTCCCACGTTCGAACTTAAAGGCATAACTCCACAAAGAGCATGGACATGGAGAATACCAAGTATATCACACTTGAGAATTTTCAAGAGCATTGCCTATGCTTATGTCCCGAACCAGAAAAGATTAAAGTTAGAAGACGAGCAAAACACTCATTTTTATTGGGTATGACTACTCATCCAAAACCTATCAATTATTTGATCATAATGCTTTGAAAGTGTATGTAAGCAAAGATGTCGAGTTCAATGAAGATGGTACATGGTAAGACAACCCAAAAGATGAAGCGAATGCTTATAATGATATCGATCAAACAGAGTTGAAGGATCATTCTACACCTTCTTCTCTAGTATCGTCTTCAAGTTCATCATCGCCAACCTCTTCAAATAGTGTCAATGAACCACTAATGCGAAGATCAAGGAGATTGTCTGACATTTATGAAGCTACCGATGAGGTTCACCTTGTCTTATTACATATTGTGAAGCACTTGTCTATGATGATGCGGCCAAAGAAGAAAAATGGAGAAAAGTCATGAACTAAAAAATTGATGGCATTGAGAACAATCAAACATGGGAGCTTGCCAATCTTTCGAAGGACAAGAAATCATGGGTGTACAAGAAGAATGAGAAAAGATAAGTAAAAAGATACAAGGCTAGATTAATCATGAAAGAGGTACAAGAAAAAGCCGAAACCAACTATGATGAAGTTTTTGCCCCAGTCATTCGCATGAAAACAATTACGTTGATTATTTCTATCATTGTTCAAAGTAATTGGCGAATTTATCAAATTGATGTCAAATCAGCATTTTTGAATGGCATCCTTGAAGAAGAGACTTATGTTAAACAACTTGAAGGGTTTGTTGTAAAAGGTCATGAAGATAAAGTGCTAAAGTTGAAGAGAGCTTTATATGGGCTTAAACAAACACCGAGAGCATGGAATTCCATAATTGATGCATTTTTCAGGGCAAATAAATTCTCTCAATGTCCATATGAGCATGCACTCTATTTGAAGCAAGAAAAATGTGATGTTCCACTCGCGTGTTTATATGTTGATGACATTGTTTTTATAGGAAATAATTCGACGATAATTGATGCTTTTAAGACATTGATGGTGAAAGAATTTGAGGTAACTAATAATGGTCTCATGGATTATTTCTTTGGGATTGAAATAAAGCAAAGTGCCAAGGGGATTTTTATTTACCAAAAAGGACATATAGAAAATATCCTTGAAAAATCCAACATGAAGAATCGTACTACGGTCAATACACAAATGGAGTGTGGAACTAAGCTTTCAAAGTTTGATGATGGCGTTGATGTTAATTTGACTTATTATAGAAGCTTGATAGGGAGTTTGAGATACTTGACATGCATGAGATTGGATATTATGTACAGTATTAGAATTGTGAGTCGATATATGGAGAAGCCGAACTCATCTCATCTTGGAGCTGCAAAGAGGATACTTTAGTACATCAAATGTACTACTTCTCATGGTGTACACTACTATCGCTTCTAATCCTTCCAACTTAGAGCTTATTAGGATAGTGACTATGGTGGAGATATTGATGATCGAAAGAGTATTACAAGCTTTGTATTTTTCTTGTGTGACACTATTTTGACGTGATTTTTAAAAAAAGCAACCTAATTTCACTCTATCGACATGTGAAATTGAATGTGAAATTGCATCCTCATGTGTTTGTCATGCAATTTGTTGAGAAGACTACTCAAAGATATTCTTATGGAACAGAAAAAAGCTACTGAGATTTTTGTTGATAATGTTTTTATTATTGCAATGAGGGAAAATCCAATTTTTAATGAATGAAGCAAATATATCAATGTTCTATATCACTTCATTTGAGAGTAGATTAAAGAGAATGAGGTTGAAGTGTTGCATGTGAAGACAAGAGATGAAGTAGCAAACATATTTATCAAATCTCTCAAAATCGATGCTTTCCGAAAGTTCAAGAGCCTGCGCAATTCTAGATGTAGTGATTGTTTTTAAAGATATTGTGAAATATGATGAGATAAGGTGAGATAAGGTGATTGTTTTGTCAGTTTCCAGATCTTATTTGAAATGCTAACTTTATCTATTGGGAAGAGCAAAGGTCATGTAACAAGTTTATAAATAGAGGAATTTTGTAATTGTTTTTTGTTAAAGTGAAATAAATCTATAGGCCTATCTATCTTCTACTCTTTCTTGTGTGAGTTATAAGCGTTTTACCTTCAAATTACTTCCATTAGTAACATGGTGAAAAACTCAATCCACTCAACGAATTTAGATCCATTTACCACTGTCGATCCAATGCAAATTCAATTAATGAACTAAATTATGTGATGAATACTTCTAAAAACTATATGCTATGAAGTTTAACAATAATTTTTTTTATTAGGGACTAAAGATTTATCCCTAATTTTTTACGTAATTAATTCCTAAATGATTAACGAAAATTTAGGTTTCAACAATGGAAATCTCCAATTCTAATTTAAATAGAATACATAAATATGAATATCTATTAGAAAGGCAAATATGTTAGTACCAAATGTTCTAAGTACATCTCTTTATACAATGAACGTTTGTCTCCCTTATCCTATACATTGATATTAATGATTAGTACATTCTTGTTCTCCTATAAATAGGAGTTTAGTTTTGATGTACAACACACAATCACATAGAAACACGACAGTGAGATACTAGAAATAAAGCTCTCTCATCTTGCTTTCTCTACTATTTTTGGTGTTTTTTTGCTTTCTCTTTTCAATCTTTTCTCTATTATATATTTGCAACGCCATATTTTACAACACGTTATCAGCATGAAGATCTACCGACTGAGTAAGTATATTTTGCAAGGTTGGTATTCTTTTATTACTTATACTTCATCTTCTTCTATCAATTCTTCATTTTTATTTTTCTTGGCCTGAAGCCAAATTTCAAATTTAAAAGTATCCTTCTAAACCTGAAGTAGTGGTGGATATTTAGAAATCCTTTTAATTAATTTAAGGATTTATTTTTGTAAGGATTATGGCAAATATTACAAAGCCTAAATTCCACATCCTGGAAGTAAGTGAAAAGAATTATCTATCTCGGTGCCTTGACATGGAAATGCACCTCCAAGGGCAAGGTCTTGCTAATACAATTACAGAGGATGGAACCTCAAATGAAAAGGATAAAGCAAATGCGCTGATTTTTATTCGCCGTCATTTGCATGGGAGCCTGCAAACTCAATATTTATCTGTTCGAGACCCCCATATCTTGTGGAGGAGATTGAAGGATAGGTATGATCATACCAAGGCTGTTATCCTCCCTCAAGCACAATATGACTGGTAAAATCTCAGACTGCAAGATTTTAAATCAGTGTCTGACTAGAATTTCAGTTTATTTGATATTGTTTCTTGGCTTGAGTTATGCGGTATCAAACTTGCTGATGTGGAATTGTTAGAGAAAACTTTCTCCATCGTTCATGCTTCAAATATTGTATTGCAACAGCAATACCGGTAGCGTCAGTTTGCCACATACTCTGAATTAATTTCTGTGCTTCTTACTACTGAGCAAACTAATGAATTGTTGCTCAAAAATCATGATCTTAAACCTGCTGGCTCAAAAGCATTGCCTGAAGCACATGCTAATTTTGAGAAAAATACTAGCCATTTTAAGGGCTATAAGCGCAGGCAAGAACATAATCCTAAAAGGGAAGGCAAGAAATTTAACCGCCCTAGAAAATCAAACTTTGGCTTAAATTATGGCAAAGAAAAGAAGCCAAAGAAGGTGATTAATGAAAGTATTTGTCATCGTTGTGGCATGATTGGGCACTGGTCACGTACCTATCGTACGCCAAAACATTTTGTTGATTTATATCAAGCATCTTTAAAGAATACGGGCAAGTGTGGTGAATCTCATGCCATTGAAATCAATCATACTGCCATAACCACCGTTGAGGCCAGCAATATCTCCATTGGTGGGACTTCTCTTGCTCCTGAAGTAGCAAATGTATCCTTGGATGTCTTTGATTTCTTTGAGGATCTTTGATTACTTTGATGAGGCATCAAATTGGTGGATGATAATTTGAACTTCGTATTTTATATTGTTTTCGCTTTAAATGTATTACTTTTAATTGTTCGTTAATATGGTTATGAAATGCTTATGAACCTTCTATAATATTTATTTTGAAATTTTATTTGACTATATAACTAATATGCAACTTTTATGATACTTGACACCTGAAGTTGTCAATATAAATGCAAATGAAAAATACCGAGAAAAATGAAGATGTTTGTTTGCTTGGTAGTGCAACAACACATACTATATTTCGTAGTAGACACTTTTTCTTGAGTATGACATTGCATAAGGCACAAATCCATAAAATATCAGGTTCTGTTTCGATTATTGATGGTTTTGGAAATGCCACAATTATTTTGCCAAATGGCATAGTCCTGCATATTGAGAATGCATTTCTAAGCATTAGATAAAAAATGGAATCTGCTCAGTTTCAAAGATGTACGCCATAATGGGTACCATATTGAGACTATTTATGAGCAAGATAAGGAATATATTGGCGTTTCTTCTTACAAGATGGGCCTGAAGACCATCCATGAGAAGTTGGAAGCTTCTTCTATGGGTTTGTATTGTGTCATGATTAAGGCTATTAAAACCTACGCCTTGGTCAAAAAAAAAAAAAAAAAAAAAAAAACCTACACCACCACATCCTAGAGATTGGTAAACCTTGATCAGTTTGGACTGTGGCATGATCGCCTTGGTCATCCTGGCACTTCAATGATCCATAGGATAATTCAAAATACAAAATGGCATCATTTAAAGGATATAAAAGTATTGTTGTCCAAAGATTATAATTGTGACGCTTGCTCACAAGGAAAACTCATTATCAAACCTTCTATAAAAAGGTTAATCTTGAATCTCTTTTATTCTTACAAAGAATTTAGGGTGATATTTGTGGACCAATACAACCACCAAGTGGACCATTTTGATATTTTATGGTATTAGTGGACGCATCCTGTAGATAATCCCATGTTTGCCTATTATCTACACGCAATGTTAGATTTGCACGTTTACTTGCGCATATTATAAAGCTCCGAGCACAAGTCCCTGATTATCCAATTAAGAGTATAAGGATGGATAATGCTGGTGAATTTACATCAAAGAGTTTTGATACATATTGTGTTTCACTCGGAATTGAGGTTGAGCATTCGATTGCATATATTTATACTCAAAATGGATTGGCAGAATCCTTGATTAAACATATTCAAATCATTGCCCGCACTTTATTATTGAGGTCGAATCTCAACAATGAAGCATGGGGTCATGTAGTTTTGCATGCGGCAGCTCTAATAAGATTACGTCTCACTGCTAGTCTTTTACAATCTCCCATTCAAATGGTTCTTGGTTATGAACAAGATATTTCACATCTACGCACCTTTGGTTATGCTGTACAAGTGCATGTAGCACCGCCAAAAAGGACGAAATGGGTCCCCAACGCCGTTTGGGCATTTGTGTTGGATTTAATTCACCATCTATCATTAGGTTTTAGAACCAACTACTGGTGATCTTTTTACTACCAAATTTGCAGATTGTCATTTCGATGAGACTAGGTTTCCATCAATTGGAATACCTACAACTTCCATAACTGCAAAACAAAAACCAGCTAAGGTTTTCTCCTGGACTGAGAAAAATTAATCACAATTAGACCCAAGGACTCCTGAATGTAAAAATGAGGTGCAGCGCATAATCTCATTTACAGGCTATGGCCAATAGACTTCCTGACGCATTTAATGATGCTACTAAGGTAACGGAGTCTTATATTCTAGCTGCAAATGCTTCAGTTAGGATAGCTGTTCTAGAAGGACATGCTAAAATAGATCAAAATCTCCCGCATTTGAAGCGTGGTAGACCGATAGGATCAAAAGATATTGCTCCTCGAAAATGAAGGGGAAAGAATCAAGAATCTGCTCCAGAAGAGCTTGGCATTGTGCTTGCTCCCAAAGAGCTTATTGCCCCTAAAGAGGTGCAAACCCATGAAAGGAACACTAGTCCCGGGAATACTGAAAATTCCATTACATATTATAATGAAATTTGGGATCGAAATGAATTCATCATTGATAATGCTTTTGCGTTCTCAGTTGCTCATAAAATTATGGATAATGATTATGAGCCGCAATCTATTATTGAATGTCGTCAAAGGCAAGATTGACCTAAGTGGAATGAAGCAATTAAAGCTGAATTAGCTTCCCTAACTAAACGAGAGGTTTTTGGACCTATAACTCATATCCCCGATAATGTAAAGCCCATTGGATATAAATGGATATTTATCCGAAAACGAAATGAGAAAAAATGAGGTTGTCAGGTATAAAGCCCGACTCGTTGCCCAAGGATTCTTCCAGAGACCTGGGATTGATTATGATGAGACATATTCACCTATGATGGATATGATTACATTTCGTTTTCTCATTAGCCTAGCAATCTCTGAAAGATTGGATATGCATCTTATGGACATTGTGACGGCATATTTATATGGCTCATTAGACTCTGATATTTATATAAAAATTCCCGAGGGATTCAAAATGCCTGAAGCATGCGCTCCCCGCAATTCATTCTAAATAAAATTGCAAAGATCCTTGTACAGATTAAAGCAATTCGGTCGCATGTGGTATCAACGCCTAAGTGAGTACCTAATTAAGGAAAGGTATAAGAATGATCCCATCTGCCCATACATGTTTATTAAGAAATCAGAAACCGGATTTGCTATTGTAGCAGTTTATGTCGACGATATAAATTTAATTGGAACTCTAGAAGAGTTAGCTAAAACTGCTGAGTATTTGAAAAATGAGTTTAAAGTTAAAGATTTGGGTAAAACCAAACTTTGTCTTGGTCTAGAGCTTGAGCATAAAGCAAATGGAATAATCGTCCATCAATCAGTATACGTTGAAAGATACTTAAACGCTTCAACATGGACAAAGCTCACCCATTGAGCACCCCTATGGTTGTAAGGTCTCTAGATCCCCAAAAGGACCCATTTCGTCCTAGAGAATCTGATGAAGAGATACTTGGTCTGGAAGTACCATATCTCAATGCAATTGGGGCATTAATGTACTTGGCACAATGCACAAGACCAGATATCGCTTTTACGGTAAATTTATTGGCACATTTTAGTTCTGAGCCAACTCGGAGACACTGGAATGGAGTTAAACATATTTTTCGTTATCTCCGAGGAACCATAGATTTTGGATTATATTATTCCAAGGATTCCACTAACTCTGGTTTAGTTGGATATGCTGATGTTGGATATAGATCTAATCCACATAAGGCTCGCTCTCAAACAAGGTATTTATTTTGTTATAACGGCTATTTCTTGGCATTCTACGAAGCAATCGCTAATAGTTACATCTTCTAACCACTCTGAGATTATTGCTTTATATGAAGCTGGAAGAGAGTGTGTTTGGTTAAGATTCGTTATAACGCATATTCAAAATTCTTGTTGTTTAATACTGGTTACAAATTCTCCCACTATAATTTATGAAGATAATGCTACTTGTATTGTACAAGTTAAGGGAGGATATATCAAAGATGAGAGGACCAAGCATATCTCGCCGAAATTTTTCTATACTCATGAACTCCAAGAAAGTCGACAAATTAATGTTAAACAGATTCGATCCATAAATAATCTTGCAGATCCTTTTACCAAATCATTGCCAACATCAACTTTTGAGAAATTAGCATATGGCATTGGTATGCGGCGAGTTCACAAGATGCAAGATTGATTAGCTCCAAAAGTGGCTATATGGCTCAATTGAGGGGGAGATATTATGAATTATGCATTTATATGCGGCGAGTTCACAAGATACAAAATTAAATGGCCCCAGTAGTGGCTATATATGCATTGTACTCTTTTTTCTTTTTGTCCGGTTTTTTTCCTATAGGGTTTTTTCTGGCTTAAAGTTTTTAACGAGGCAATTAATGCATCCATAGAATGGATAAATCATAAAGTTTGTGCTCTGCACTCTTTTTCCCTTTTGTCCGGTTTTTGTCCCATTGGGTTTTTCCGGCTTAAGGTTTTTAATGAGGCAGCATCATTCGATGCACATTTATAATGAATACAATGAATATTCAAGGGGAAGTGTTATGAAATGCATGAATAAATGAAATGCATAAATGAATATTCATTATATTCATCTTATCCAATGTACTTATTATGGTACATTTGTACCAAATGTTTAAAGTATATCTCCCTATACAATGAACGTTCGTTTCCCTTATCTTGTACATGTATCATTCAATACATTGATATTAATGATTAGTACATTCTTGTTCTCCTATGAATAGGAGTTTAGTTTTGGTGTACAACACACAATCACACAGAAACACGACAGTGAGATACTAGAAATAAAGCTCGCTTATCTTGCTTTCTCTATTATTTTTGGTGTTCTTTTGCTTTCTCTTCTCAATCTCTTTTCTATTATATATTCGCAACGCCATATTTTACAACAAAATATAGATTTTATTTCCTTCTTTATCAGTTTGACCCAAATCATCTACTCAATTTGGAACCTTACATAAAATAGAATAAATCTTTGGGGGATAAATATGAATATCTATTAGAAATGCAAATATAGATTTTATTTCCTTCTTTATCAGTTTGACCCAAATCTTCTACTAAATTTGGACTCTACGGTCGTCCTTGTCTTTCCAGTAGAGTCGATACAAAGCTTATCCTACGAATGGAGATTCCATAGATGTACATTCTTTGTCTACCATGTTCAATATAAACTAAGCCAAAAGGTTCCATACCAAATGTCACTAATATCATAATACATCACAGCAATAAAATCCCTAAGTCGATTCACGCATGTCCTTTTCTCGTCACTTTTCTTCATATCCTCTCTTCCACCATCCAGGCCAATAACTTGCGTTTCTTGAGTGATATCTGGGTAAAGCGCCATGTCCATGTCATCAACAACTTGCCTAGCGATATCGGGATCCGATGTCAATCTAAGGACGACGATCTCGGGTCCCGAAACCTCCAGCCAGGTCAAGAGCAAGAGATCGTTTTCCGGATGCACTTCTTTAAGTCAACCCTCTTCTGGTGCTTAGCTCGAGGGGAGCGACATTACAACATGTTCCATGTGTTCACGCAGGATCGGGATAAAAACTGTTGTGGTTCCGATTGCAAGTGGTCTATGCGGGAGGACGGGATTTACTTTAGCAATGATGGCACCACGTGGGCCCTTGAGTATACGTGGGAAGTGCCCAATTGAATATTGTTTTGGTTGAACAAAATAGTCTGAAATAAAGTGAACATGACTCTTTTATATTGTTGGTCTTTCGCCCTTGCTTTCCGTTGATGGTACTGTCTGGACCTTAGCAAGTCCTTAAACTACTATGTCTAAATTTTGGGACGTAAAATTTCGAGAGAAGAAAAAACTTTCCTCTAACCATTGTCAACGTGATGACCTCGTTATTTGATTTGTGGAGTGTCCTCATATCACAACCATATCTAGGACTATATTCACCCGAAAGAAAAACTTTCATTGAGGCCGGATTAGATTTGTCGAAAAGCCAAGGATAAAACACTAAAAAAAAATTAATTTCTTATGTACCTTCAAATTAATATTTCATGGTGCCTCAAGTTGCCAAAAATCAACAACTCATCTCGATGGTCTTTTTTGGGGAAATCGATAATGATGATTACACTTTTTTTTTTTTTGGTAAGCTTAAGTTCATTGGTTAAGCACCTCGGAGGACGCTTGGAGTCGTGCCAATGGATTAGAGTTTTCATTTCTCCTCTAAGTTATCTATCACAAAAATACTACTACGACCATGTCTTAATAGATATATGATTCATGATGGTCCCAACCAATTCAATGAGGGTGTGGGATGTTCATTGGGATGATAAGACATGGACAAGTTACAGCTCTCGACATGTTCCTAGAATGGTAAATTGCAAAGAAACGAATTATATCTCCCATTGGAAGTACAACTAACCAACAATATGAGCTGAAGCTAACACTGTTTTACAAAAAGGTTTTGCTGCACTCATGCCAATTTTCTGACACTCTCCGCGATGGACAAATTGAGCAGTGAAATTTTCAAGCGACAGACAAATTGAGTAGTACAATTTTTTAGTAAAGAGCCATATGCTTGAAATTTATGCATTCAAAAAACAAAATTGATCTCAGTTTGAATGTTTCGGATTGAATTCAAACCATTAACTTCAGCAGGAATTTTATGTTCTGTTTTGTTTGTGTAATCATTGAGAGGATCCACCGAGTTTTGCACACGGGCCCTCGCTTGCTCACTTTAAGTCATTTCAAGTTTTCATAGTGACAAAGGCGAGGAGAATCTCGTGGCTTTCATGAATCCCGCCGTTCAAGAAGGCATTCTTTAAACCCCTTCTATGGGCAAAGCACCAAAAACAGTGGAGTCCAAAAGCCAAAAAGAAAACTAGCAACGAGACAAAGTTGACCCCCCTTTAGACTGGGGTCTTCCGACTGTCTGCAGTCTCTTTTGCCACAATTATATGAAAATGCAGAAAACCACAATTACGAAATGAAGTATCGTACTATAATTGGATGCTGTAAGGCATATATATATACTCGATATTGAATATAATCCACTTATTTAGAGACTTTCTTACAATATGTTGCACTGTTTGGTATGATTGTAGTCATAAATAATTATGCTATGATGACAAGAGAATGAAACTTGCATTCTTTGTAATATGTACTCTTTTAAATTTATAGTACTAATGAAGTGATCATTGAGGCAAGAATGCTTAGACAAAGTGCGGCCCTAATAGACTTTTAAGATGGTAGAGGAACGCAGGAATAAATCATATGGAAGTAGACGTCCTCGGATTATCTAATTTACAAGAGTTGCCTTTTGACGTAATGACATCGTTTAATATTGATACTCCAAGATTAAGTATACTAAGATAAAAGCATTTCTAGGTTGAGGACTTCCTAGAAAAATGTGCTTACTTGTACACCATAAAACACATGAGACTTGGTATAAGATGGATCCAAATGAACAATTCTTCGGGTGGGTTAAGCTAGAAGTGTCATAAGTTCCTTAAAAGTTTGGTGGTGCAATACCTAAAAGCCATTTTAAGTTGCTGCAGTGGTGGATGCCCTACAACCTACAGGTAAGAGATTTTGACTGAGGATTTGATTAATGAGTACTCTCAGGATATTTATTAGACAAGCTTAATGAGCAAATATTCGATTTAAGGTATTAACATATATATGTCTATTATGAGGATAGTCAGCGTTCTTATTTAGTTGCTTAACAAGTACTCTGATAACATTCTTAACAAAATCTTTTTGTTAAATAGTAAACACTCTATAAATGCCGCAACAACTCCCTATACGGTTAAGACTGCTCTAAAAGAACTGTACCGAACATCTTTTTAGTTTATCTATAACCATTCTTTCCTCGATAAAGGAAATAAAGGCCCTTCTTTGCCCACAACCCATTATGAGTACCCTTCAGTCATCATATCATGATCACTCTTGACTAGCTTGTTCTTGCAGGTTCCTCTAAGTCCTGAATGTGCAAAAAGCAAGCTCTGTCTCTTGAGTTAGAGCTTAGTCTTGAATGAATGACAGTTTTATATGAGACTAACAACTGTGTTTTTTGGAGCTTTGTTTACAGTGACTTCATGCAGCGTCAAGCAGAAGAAGCTGGAGCATATGGATGAAAATGGCCCTACAAACTTGTCGCCATTGCAAGCATCATGCATGATCCCTGAGGACGTTGGCAGCGGCGACGTTCTCCAAGCGGTACTCTTGGGTCAAGTACACCACCACGTTGGGCAGCAATCCGAAGCTCGCCTCTTTCTCAAACGCTTCATTCGCTGCACGTATGAACACACCCCTAATCCTGGAATGAACGAAACCATACACAGACATGGTTATGCAATGAACCAACATGTACAGATATGTGTATGAATCCTATACCATTGATGAAAGGGATGGTTCTGAGGCCACCCTTTGGGGTTGGGTTCTCCAGAAGCGGCTCTCTGATCATCTTCTTGGTCGGTTGATCACAAGAATGATCACCCATCTGACTCATGTTCGCTCTTCACGGAGACACAGAGAGAGAGAGAGAGAGAGAGAGAGAGAGAGGCACATGAAACGTGAGCAACTGGTCACAGAAATGTTAGCTGAGAAGGAGAAAATATAGCGAGGAACGCCGGCATCGTAAGGGACTCGAGAAACTAGAGTAAAAAATAAATAAATATCAGGAGGAAGTTGCGTGAACGTTGACACGTACAAGGGGAGTGGCTTGACTGGTCATGCCACTGCTCAACAGGTTGCTCCGAGGTCTCCGAGGTGGTTGCATCTTGGAGACACACCGACAACCCCCACGAGGCCGCCACACCTCCTCGTCCCTTCGTCCACCCTGAAACCAAACCACTTTAAGGAACGAGAGTTTCAGAACCAGAATCTTTCGTGTTCCAAACCTTTGTCTTAGAGGTGAAAATCTTGCGAACATGAAGCTTTGACCGTTAGAATTTTTCAATCCTTGACCAACCAGATTTCAACGTCAACCAAAACGAGGGATCGACACATCAGCCCCTACGTAATCTCCTCGTTCTTTTGTCTTGCTTTTCGTCATTTGAGGTCAGACGGTGCATCGAATCAAACGGCTTACGTAGTGTTTGCTTTTTCTTCTGCAGTGCTCCAGGATCGGTATCGAGACTTCATTAAGTTTCCTGAGATGGGTTGTTTGGATCTGGTCCAATCGATTTTGATATTCAAGATATGAAAGTGAGGTCTTTTGACGAACGGTGATTGCAAAAGAAATCACGGAAACTGCTAATCAGGTGACGTGCAAGATTATTAGCGCGTAGGTTATTGTACCTATCAGCCCTTCATTGAACAGTTGATGTGCAATTCGTGTTGCTTACCGAAATAAGATATTTTCACCAATAATCTGTGGCTTGGCATGTTATAGTAAAGATGGTTATTTGACTGCAGCGATGAAAAAAAAGTAGGGAAATTACTAAAAAAGTCCTAAACTTTTTAATCCGGTAAATATGATCATAAATCTTTCGATGATTTGTCAACATAATATTTTTAGTAAGAAATTACTGATGTACACGTGGAAAAAACCACGTCAAATGGCCGGTACTGACATTGGTTGGAAAGATTACATTAGCAAACTGTACTAGGTCCTTTTTTTTTTTTTTTAACAATGTCCCTAGAAATAAGGCTATAATGCAAATAGCTATCGCATTTTAATTCAATAGAGCTATAATATATGTTATGTTGTTTGCTCTAAGTAATGTGTTGTCTGTTATGCTATTTGGTTTCATAAATTATAGATGTATCAAGGAGAAATAGCATCGACATTCTCAAAATACCCCTAAAATAAAAATTGGAGGGCAATAAGTTTTCCTTATGATTAATAATCTAATATATGTAGATTCAGTGAAAAAGAAATTGTACTTTTGGAATGATTATTAGATATGGGTCCATGAAATGGCCCTTACTGCAAGCTTACATTATAAAAGGTAGCCAGCTTGAAATAGACGTATAATGCAACAGTCTTTATTGAAACCAAACACTCTGGGAGCTTCTTCGATTAAAATTAAATTGTGCAAAACCTTGTGGTTCTTACCATGCTCTACGAAAGTCCCTAGGTTAGCACTATCTATATGAGACTTATGAGTTTCCCTTTAGCTTAGCTTAGAAAGGATGGACTCTTCCCATTATTTCAACATGCATAATTTAGTTTGTTAAATAACAGAGAAGATTGATTCAGGTCAAGTAGAGCTTGTTTAGACCACCAATTTGGAATTTAAACTGGCTTGGCCTTAGCTGGTCCGCAGAATTTCTACCCAAGAACCTGCCTTGTTCCCCAGAAAGCCGGCCGGTTATCTGGTTGAACCGGGAGGGACTGGTGCTCAGTGCTCACCCCCATCGATGGTTATTATTGTAGCGGCTAACTGAAGAAAATTAAGGCCAAGGCCAGAAAGAGATAGCCCAATGGCGGCCCAATTTTAAGCTTCAAGACGAAATGGCTTTGGGTCTTTCTCTGGAGCCACAGGGACATCTCCGGAAATCCCACTAAGCTACAAGGAAAGCAAAACTCATTGTTCTTCTCCGACACACTTGAAAGCTACTTCACATCGTATCCATCATTCAGTCACTTCTCATCGCAAAAATCATCCTAGGTGGGGTTGCAGGACGAAATTCACCTAACGCTCGAATCCCGATGAACGAAATGCACATCGTACTCACTTGATTAGCTCAATTTGTGCTGTTCAATCACAATTGAACGATGGTGGGCGACGGCGGACGGGGACGGCTAAATGGACGCTCATTTTTTAAGATGCACACATCTCCATGCGCCAACTCATTGTTCGATGATGTGCATCAGATGAATCTTTCCGATATAAAATGGGAGCCTTGAGCTTTCCCCAACAAAGTCAAGAATCTGCAGCGCTTGGTAAACCTTTCGTAATGGCCGGCCTTCGTTTGTATAGCCGTTTTGTAAGGTAGGGTGTAGGAGAATGAGTACATACCCACTTACTTAACAATCCATGTATAATCATATGATTCTCTACTGTAATTATTTGGGCAGTGGAAGGTGGGACACTCCCATTAGCCCGTGTGCAGGATTTAATTTTGATTTCGGAACCATGATTAGAGATAACAGCAATCATGAAGGAGTCAGCACTTAAGAGCTAGCCCTACCCCCTCCACTTATGGTGCCTCTACATTGAAGTCACAACCTAATCTTCAATTTTTTTCTTCTCCTCCTTTTTCATTTGTGGGATTAGAAACCTTAAAAAAATGTCTTGCACGAGTGCAAGTAGGTCAGCTCCATAGCCACCATAAGATTCCGAATCGGTACTATAATCAAGGGTCTAATATCATTAAGAGTAATGCTCCTTTTGTCTACTTATGATGTTTAATTGAGGAACTTTGCATGTGTAATATGGTGCCTGAAAATCCTTTCACTTTGTGTGATTGTGAGGTCTCTATACATAAATGCTGTGTTCGCTGTGCTGTCGTGAATGATCGAAAGATGCAGAGGAAGGGAACATGAATCTAGCAAGTCAATAAGGGCTTGGCCGATTTTGTATGAAATATATAGCTGAAAGGTGCGTGATTGGAATGGTGTTCCATGAATGAATATGGTTTTGAGGATTTCTAGGAACAATTATGATTGAGGGGTTTTTTTTTTTTTTTTTTTTTGGTCAGTCCTATTTTATACCTATTCTACACTCACTCTCAGACTTTTGCCCCGCACCCCATCCCTCCCTGAGAAGGTGGGGGTTTGAACCCCTCACCTCCCCCTTCCATATTGGAAGGGTGACCATTGGGGTAAATCTCAGTTCGTGTGTTTTTGAAAAGGAATGAGCGACTTTTCACTTTCCGATGCAAAATTTAAGATAACATCCAAATTTTAGCCAAAGGATGTGTGATTGGAACGGTGTTCCATGCATGAATACGATTTTGAGCATTTTTAGGGACGATTATAATTGAGGGCCTCTTCATTTGTGTGTTATTAAAAAGGAAGGAGGGACTTTCCACTTTCCAACGCAAAAATTTAACCTAACATCCAAATTTCAAAAGATTGTGAAAAATTATGCGTTAACATTTGTATATTTTTGTTTGATGGTCACAACTTATTCCCCTCATCATTAGTAGTTTCCTTTCTTATCATGCACTGAGCATTTCCCCCTACTACTTAAATCAGATCAAGTTCTAGCCACGTGTGGGAGGACACTTTTAAGAGAGTTTGAACAAGACTATTTAGCATAACGCTTGCCCAATTGGGCCTCCGAATTTGATAAGTAATTTTTTCATTATAAGTGGGTGTAGGTAATAAATTAGGTGCTTCAAGTATGTACATTGATAAATGCCATTGGTAAACGCCACACTGCTATAACATGGTGGTAACAATTAGATATTTCTATCGGAGTTCACCTTATCCGAAATGAGCTTGAAGATTATAAATAGTATAAAAGTAAGGTTACTCTCAATAGATATATGATTCATGATTGCCCTAGCCAATTCAATGAGAGTGCAGGATGTTCACTAGGATGATAAGACACGGACAAGTTGCATCTCCCGACATGTTTCTAAAGAAATGAATTATATCTCTCATTGGGAGTACAACTGACCAACAACATGAGTTGAAATAAATACTGTTTTACAAAAGGTTTTACTACACTCATGTCGATTTCCTGACACTCTTTGCGATAGACAAATTGAGCAGTGAAATTTTCGAGCGACAGACAAATTGAGTAGTACAATGTTCGAATAAAGAGTCCTATGTTTGAAATCTATGCAGTCAAAACAAAAATCAATCTCGGTTTGAAAGTTTCGGATTGAATTCAAACCATCAACTTCAGCAAGTAATTATGTGTACTGTTTTGACGGAATAATCATTGAGAGGATCTACCAAGTTTTGCCCACGGGCCCCCGCTTGCTCACTTTAAGTCATTTCGAGTCTTCATAGCGACAAAGGCAAGAAGAATCTCGTGGCTATCATGAATCCCGCCGTTCAAGAAGGCGTTCTTTAAACCCCTTTTGTGGGCAAAGCACCAAAAACAGTGGAGTCCAAAAGCCAAAAAGAAGACTAGCAACGAGACAAAGTTGACCCCCCTTTAAAAGGGTTCTTCCAACTGTCTACTTGCTCTTTTGCAAATTAGCTTTAGATATATGAAAATGCAGAAAAACCACAATTATGAAATGAAGTATTGGACTCCAATTGTATGCTATAAAGCATATATTTACTCTATATTGAATATAATCCATTTAATTAGAGACTTGCATACAATATGTCACATCGTTTGATATGGTTCTAATTGTAAAAAAAAAATTATGTTATGATGTCAAGAGAATGTAGCATGAATTCTCTTCCAAATTTATGAGACCGATGAAGTGATTATCGAAACAAGAAGGTTTGGACAAATTGTGGTTCCTAGCAGGCTTTTCAAATGGTGAAGGAACACAGGAATAAATTATATGGAAGGAGACATTCCTAGATTATGTAACTCAGTGCCTTTTGATATAATGACATTTTTTAATATTGGTACTCCAAGATTAAGTGTATTCAGATAAGAGCATTCCTAGGTGAGGACTTCCTAGAAAAAAAAGTGCTTATTTGTATACCATAGAACACATAAGACTTGGTATAAGATGGATCTTCTTCGGTGCGTTAAACTAAGAGAGTCACAAGTTCCTTAAAAGTTGGGTGATGCAATACCTAAAAGTCATTTTTAGTTGTTGCAATGGTGGATGCCCTACAACCTACTAGTAAGAGATGTTTATTGAGGGTTTAATTAACAAGTGCTCTCTGGATACTTATTACACAAGCTTAACGAGTGAATAGTCTATTTAAGGTATTGACATGTATATGAATATATATATATATATATATATATATATATATATATATTATGGCCCTTTATTCTTTAACAAGAACTCCGGGGACACTCTTAACCTTTTTGCGATAAAGAAAAACTGTAGGCCAAAAAAAAAAAAAAAAAAAGAATCATTCTTTCCTCGATAAAGAAAATGTAGGCCCTTCTTTGCTCGCAACCCATTATAAGTACCCTACAGTCATCATATCATGATCACTCTTGACTAGCTTGTTCTTGCAGGTTCCTCAAGTCTTGAATGTGCAAAAAGTAAGCTTTGTCTTTTGAGTTGGAGCTCAGTTCCGAATGAATGACAGTTTTATATGAGACTAACAATTGTTTTCTTTGAGCTTTGTTTACAGTGACTTCATGCAGCGTCAAGCAGAAGAAGCTGGAGCATATCGATGAAAATGGCCCTACAAACTTGTCGTCATTGCAAGCGTCATGCATGACCCCCGAGACTCCAATTGAGTCCATGGAGTTTCTGGCAAGATCATGGAGTGTTTCAGCCATGGAGCTGTCGAAAGCTCTCCACACTACTCATGTCTCCGGCGGCAACGACAATAATGACAATGCAGAGAGATCATCTTTTTCTTCAGTTGGCACAGATACGAACGAAGCAAATTCCAGGTCTCCAAGAGACTATGTAAGATTCCCATTCCAAACTCTTATTTTGTACACCGTGAACAAAAGGAGAAGTTTCATAAGCCTATGGTAGTAGCCACTGGCATAAACACTTGGATGGGAAGTAAGATCGCTTATGTGCAGCTCCTACTTTGTAAAATGCTCAGTAAATTTTCTGTGTCAAATCTATTCTATGTATTTTCTTGGTTGTATAATCTATAGATAAATCTCTTATCTCTGGTCACTTGTATGATTATCTTGACTGCCTCAAATAATTTTGGAGCTGGAGTTGTATTAGTTTCCCTGCAGAGATAAAGAATCCCACTTACTGTAGAATCTTCTAAGGACCTGTCAATAATGTCTTCCAAAATTTATGTTCAGATGAAGTGATGTCATGTAAGTTAAGTTGGGTCTCGAAAGAAGAAGATGAATTTGACACCATATTACTCTTGAACGAAGCAAAGCAGAGACATTTACCTAGTTAAAGAGTACCTTAAAACACTTACCATCCATCTGTATTTTTTTCCCCTTTAGAGTTTTGTCATCTTTGCCATCTGCTTTGGTTGTACATGATCTTGACAATTCTTTCTTTCACCTTGCAGCTACCTCAGCAACCACCAACTAATGAAACGGAGTCCATCTCTCCAAGAGACAGTGGTGAAGTCAGGGTAACTCAAAACTTTCTATTTTTTCCCACCCACACACTTGCCCTTCACTTGTCATCAAGCGGGCAAAAAGAAAATAAGTCTTCAAACACTTCAGATAAAATTGGCTGTTAAACTTTTGTTCCAAGAATGTTCTGGATAAGCTCAGAAATTTCATTTTGAAAAAAAGTAAGTGAAACACATAGGTGACAATCTGCAACTCAAGTTTAACTCAGGAGTCTTGTCTGTGAAGGAATTATTCCTACTCCATCAAGCACTCAACCCGGAGTTCCTTTCCAATCAACAACTTCTCAGAAATGGGGTAAATCATCACTCAAAATCACTACTTTCACGAAACTCCAGAAACAATACTTAATCATATTGACATTGCTACTTTGTTCTGCAGATCTACAAGAACATAATGAGGGGGAAAACAATTGGGAGGTGGTTGAAGGACCAGAAAGAGAGGAAGAAGCAGGAAAACCGGGCCCATAATGCACAGCTACACGCAGCCGTGTCCGTGGCAGGGGTTGCAGCTGCTGTGGCAGTGCTCGCAGCATCCAACGCAACCCTGACAGAACAACCAACCAATCACCAGAAGAAGCATGCCAGGACATCCACAGCTATAGCTTCTGCAGCAGCTCTGGTGGCATCCCACTGCGTTGACCTTGCGGAGGAAATGGGAGCCGATCACCAACAGATTACGGCTGTGGTGAGTTCCGCAGTCAGTGCAAGGACTAATGGTGATATCATGGCCTTAACTGCCGGAGCAGCTACAGGTACGAGCAGCACTTAAAACATAATCCTCAGGATAATTAGGACACAAAAGCCAAGTTTCTCTCAAAGGGAAAAAGAAGAGGCAGAGTAAGCTTTAGTTGAATAGAATTGAGCTTTTATCAATGGAAAATCATAGTGCAAACCCCCCGCACTTTGTTTAGCAATCCTTGGTCCAGAAATCTACAATTTGGCCCCATATGTCAAAGGCTTGCATTGCACGATTTTTGATGTTCTTTGAATGGAAATTCAATTAATATCTTACAGAATAAAAGCACACCATAAGCTGATTGGTTCAAGTATCAACAGAAAATGTAGAAAAATGGAGGTATAAACGCTTGTTGAACTCTTTCTTCTTCTTTTCACTTACTTTCACCAAAAAAAAAAAAAAAAAAAAAAAAAAAAAGCTTGTTGAAATCTGTAAAGGGTACATTTATGGGGCAAAGGGGTGGTTTGGACTTCTGTTCCCAAACACAAGATCGCCACTTCAGATTGCTTGTGGTAGCAATGCGTTCACTCACTTTGATCGATATGATTTGGACCTCTGAACACTTCAGCAGGGCTAAGGTGATGGGGCCTGCCTACCTCGGACCAGGGGTTCACCACTGTCGCTAAGTGACAACCACTCTGCATTTTTTAATCTCAACATATGTAGACCGCAGTGGGTGTTAGAAGCCTCTTGATAACGCCCAATGAGAGTAGCGACAATGATTGCCCTCCCTCGCCTTTTTGACACAGTTAAAAGGAAAAAGAAAAGGACAAAGGGGATACCTGTGTAATTTGACCTACCCATAGAGCTTACTGTACTTTCTAAGTTATCATCTTAAGGAGCATTGTCATTCTTGGTATTTTTCCTACAATAATCCAATTAAGTGTAACTTCTACAACTCAAACTGTGCAGCATTAAGAGGAGCCGCCACCCTGCGAGCAAGGCTTCAAAAGGGTTATGGAGGAGCGACATTTGCCATGGCAGAGGACAAGGGAGAAACTGACAAGGAAAACTACATGTCGATGTCAAATGCATTAGACTTTGTGTCTAAAGGAGGAGAACTTCTTAAACGCACAAGGAAAGGTATACGGACAGCATTAGAGAAAAAAGAGCATCCACTTATGCTTTTATGCTTCTGACTTCGTTGTCTAACATTTACACTTCTGCATTTGGTTTCCAACATAAATGCTGTTGACAGGAGCCCTTCACTGGAAACAAGTGTCTTTCAATGTAAATTCAAACTTTCAGGTACAAACCTAATATTATAACAACTACATTTATGTTAAGAAAATTGGAAGGGTACATCAAATTTTACCGATGCACTTAAATTTTTTTCTTTCATTTTCTTGTCTCCTCCTTAATTCGCTTCAAATGACACAGAAAGCTCCACGTGTTCATGAAGAGCAATTTATTATCATTCTCCATCAGACCGATAGATAGTACATTCTTCTAATCTTCAATTCTAACGATTGCTCAAAATTGGAGGCAGGTGGTAGCAAAGCTGAAAAGCAAGCATGTGGCAGGAACATTCACAAAGAAGAAAAAATGTAAGCGAATGCTTTTCATGATAAACTCTTTTGTCACCTGTTGGCTCTGTTTCATCTGAAACAATTTCAAATTACAGGTGTAGTCACTGGAGTGCATCATGATATCCCAGTCTGGAATGTAAGGGAAAAGGAAGACGGCGGTGAAAAGGCTTACTTTGGTATTATAACGACAGACAGGGTGGTTGAGTTTGAATGCCAAAGCAAGGGAGACAAGCAAATGTGGACTGAGGGGATCCAGCAAATGCTGAATTACTGTTCCAACATGATATGATCTGGAGGGAAAAGTGGTACGGTTGGAATTTAGAAGCCCAGAGAAAGTTTATTCCGCATAAAAATATCTGCATGGTGAGATTGATTGGAGAAGAAGACTAGCAATTAAAACGTCTGAAAGAGCCGTGGAGTAATCTCCAAGGCTACCTCTGTACAAATACCTAGTGAAAAGCAAGATGAAAAAGCTAATCAAAGGTGAATTTGAATTACCTCAATATCTGCCCCCCAGCAATGCTTCAGTCACTCCAATTCTTTGAGGAAGTCAACATTATCAACGAAAACCTGAGTGAGAGAGAGTCAAACTTTGTACTTGTATTTAAATGGAATTAGAAAATACAATGTGTGTGCTTTCAAAATCATTTGGCACCAGAATAAAAATGAGTTCCACATGCATATGCGTATCAAATCTTCAAATGAAAAGATTATAAAGGTCTTCATTGTTGAACTTAGCTCTTTCTATCTGCTCAGCAACATCTACTGGGTAAAACTATAAGAAGAGTATTCACAAGGCCAAGGAAATCACAAGAAAAAACGTACCGATTTCCAACCATCAGGGTCCAAGCAAGCAGTTATCTTCGTATTAATACCTGGTAACGGGCCAGGTTCAAGGGCAATTATCCCATCAAACAGTTTAATTGCCTCGGCCGTCTTATAAACATCATCAGTTCCAATTGCTATCTGATGAAAGACATAAAAGCTCAGTGTGTCACATGATTACCATGAATGAGCACAAGGAATCCAAGCGAACTTTTGCTCAAATAATAAGAGAGACTGGTGGGAGCATAAGGATGGAGACCTCACCTGGGCATAGCCGTCTCCCTTATCATATACCGTGACCCCATAATTGTAAGTTAGTTTCAGGACTGGGTTTGTGTCTTCGGGACCATAACCCAATGTAACTTCAGAATACTAAAAAGTGAGAAAAATGCTGGAAGCATCAGAGAATGAGACATTGCCATTTTAAAGAGAAATTATCTGCAGACCACGACCAATAAACTGCTTTAAGAAGGAACTAAGAAGCATTCCTGAATTGAACAAAAGAAATGAAGGCATTGACTTGTGCTCAGAACAGGGTCAATGTGTTCAATGCATCAGATATTGAACAAAGAGAGACAAAACGACACATGGTTTTGGTGCAGACTTTTCTTGAGACATTACTAATCATCACTCACCAAGAAAAGGAGTGTACCTACATACTTACACCACATGCCATGGGATAAAGGATAAAAGATAGTATGAAAAGATTCAGAATCAAGAGAGATGCAGAATTTTCATTGCCACACAACCTTCCCACACATGATTACACCAGACCCACCATACGACATGCAAGCACACGTTCCCAACTTTTAAGACTTCATAGGACAGCCTAAGCTCAATGTGTTCAACAAAGTTCAATTAAGTTGAGATTGGCTATGATGAGAGACATTAAATCACCTTGTATTCAGGGTTGTCTTGTTTGCTGAGAAGGTCCATTCCAAAAGCCTTGCAGTTCAAAAAGGACAGCAATTGTTATCTTAAGCACGTATATGCGACAAGAACTTACATGGTCTGGTGGAAACAAAGGAAGCTCTTCAAAATTAGCCGATCACCTTCTTGTAAAAGTTTATTGATCGATCGAGATTGCCAACACAAAGCTTTACATGATGTAGAGGCTCAGGAGTAGTTGCTGCTTCTGACAGCTCAAATTTGTATCCATCTGGATCTTCCACATAGGTAATTACTTTACTGTTTCCATCAAGCAGAACAGGTTCCTTTATCACTTTACCTCCCTTTGCCTTTACAAGATTCACTGCTTTTGCTACCTGCAAGGAAATATTGGTAAATAAGCCACAAAATAGAGCAGTGGATAAGTCTATTTCATTGGGCAAAACAAAATTTAAGAGACAAAGAAAGTAACTCTTGAGGTTTCATAGCAAACTTTTAGACGAATGCAAGGATACTGTCAGTCTCATAGACACAAGAAAGGAACAAACTTTAGACAAAGAAGGATAATTTACATTGTCCACTGTGATGCCAAAGTCGAGTCCATTTCCTACATTGTACTTGTCCGTGCCATAATCTGTTAGGCATCAGCAAATTATGCTCAAGAATAGAAGGAATATCTGAGCAAAGATTTCAAATTCACAAAAGGATGGGAAAAAAAAAAGGAAACAACTTACTATAAGTTAGTTCCACAGTAAAATGGGAATCTTCAGGTCCATATCCAAGAAAAGCATTTGAGTATCTCTCCTCTGGTATGTCCCGTTTTCTCAATAGTTTCATTCTGAAGCATTCAGTGTAAAATCTGCAGTATCTTGGTAATTAGCTATTTGCATGAAAGGCACATCATTAGATGAGGAAATGAGCAATATGAGCAATTACAGGTCAAACGGTTAATGGACATACTTTATAGTCTTGTCCAAATCACCAACACGATAAACGGCATGGAGCATTCTTCGCTTGTCTTTCTTAGCCCACTGCAATGCACTGTCCTCAGTGAGATTACTGTTCATTTCCGCTACATTTCCGATGTTATTTGTTTCGGTCGTGCTTTCTGCAGGCCTAAGCAATTCAGATGCTTTTACACCCAAGACTTGTGACTGAGGAATAGCTGGAGAAATTCCCCAAAAGCTCTTCAGATCGTGGCACATAACGATATTATAATCACAGAATGAAGCAAAGTAGAAAAAGCTAACTCAACAGGTTATTACAGAATAGTCACAGATAATGCAATCACTACATAATCCACTCTCATAAATTATTCATGAAATAGGAGCTCTGTGACTACTATGTTTCGGGCATATTTTCAAGCATCGATTTTTATATATTGACTATTTACAACCGCAAGAAAGAGAAATAAAAACCACTAATCCAGTAGTGATCAGAATATTCATAAGAAAGCAGTTAAAATTGGTCAATTGCCATTCAAGAAACCGCTGGAGAGAACCGGTCAGAGCTTGTTGTAGACAAAAATAAATAAATAAATAAAGTAGTGAACAATGCTGTGGAGTTGAATTTTGTCAGCATCAACCAGAACAAACCCGAAGCCGAAATGTCCAAACTCTTGACATTGTTTCCTCTTCTATGAGAATTTACCTGTACCCAGTTGGAACAGAGCGAGCCTCCGGGAGAAATTCGAGCAAGAACTCTCATTGCTTTGGTTGTCGCTACAACAGAGCTTGAACGAGCACTGTGACGAAAAAGAACGCTTTTTTGGGAGAGAAAATGGCGGTGGAACCGGTACCGTTATCGTCGTCAACATGGCGCTGCAAATCTGCACTTGCTTGGTCACCAACGAACGGAAGCAAAAATCCTAGCGAAATTGGAAGCTGGAGATTGGGTGCTTGCGAACGGGCTTCAGCTTCAGGCCCATTTGATCACCTACTCTGTTCTTATTGTATTATTGATGGCATTGAGTAGCCTTGCTTTTCTATTACGTCGGTTCATATGACACTCGAAAATCAAATCTTTCCTACTATAGTAATAAATTATTTGTTGGGAAGTGTGTAATAGAAATTCAATACCTTCATTCATGGAGATCGCCAAGATGAAGCTTAAATTCGAGCCCGTCAATACTAATAAAGCCTGTAACGAAAACTCGATACCTTTATTTGTAGTGATTGCTAAAAGGAAGTTTAAGTCCAAACTTGTCAATATATTCAATTGAATCCTCCTTTACTCAAAAATCTAAGTCAATAAATTATAAATCAACTAAAATATGTTAACTGTTCAACGTGTGAAATTTTATTGACAAAATTCAAATGTGTATCTCAACATTTTCTACAATAGCATGAAATAACCTTTTTTTATCTTATATTCATCATCATGTTAACTTTTTTATTCTTTCGTGTTTCGAGGTATCTAGATGATCATATGAAGCAATCATATAATCTTATGCGGAATAGCAATTAGATAAAGTTGTGATTATCATAATCCAGTCTCATGTTAGTAGTCCGCCGGTTGGTAAATGCCAAGTAACCCTGATATAGGTAAAGTATTTGGTAACTTGCTTGCCCAAGTGTTAGTCATTTACCAACATATTTTGACAAGTACCAACATCTATCTACACTTCGAATATTATCAACCTTTCTAATAATTTTCGAACTTTTTTATGGCTTATCAACGACATGAAAGTTATCAATTTTTATACGTGTCTAACACATTATGATACTAAATAATTTTTGTCTCTCATTAATTGTTATTTTACTTATTTTGAAAAGTACCAACAGTTACTCCAATAATGTAGTAACACCTATTTTAATGGCCTATTGACCCTTTTATTTGAAATTACCAATCTTAATTTGACTAATGTGCCAAAATCTGTCACGTCATGATACCAATTATTTTTAGTCACTTATTAAATATTTATCTTACTTATTTTCGAAAGTAGCGTTTTTATTTATGCTTACCTAGAAAACATCCACTTTTTCTTTTCTTTTAATTAGCGGGTCAAGTGGCGTCTGGGCCAACAACTTCCTGCACCTCAACTAGTACATTTAAGATTTTACTCCTACAATGCTATCAACAAACACTTAAACCTAAGACCACAAGGAGATGAACAAACTTTCTTACCCAAGGTTATTTTGTGACTTAATAATACCTTGAAAGTTGTTAATTTTTTTATATAAAATCACCAATCTTAATTGTATCAGTTTACCAGTTTTTGTCCCATTAAGATGTCAACAAATTTAAGTCGTTTATCAACTCTTTATCTTGCTTGGTTTTGAAAAGTGCAAACCTTTATTTATACTTCCATGATTACCAATTACTTTTATAATTTACTAGGATTCATTTGTGTGAATTACTAACATCCTTAGTTGCTAACTTTACCATCCTTAAATCGACTGATAAATTAGCATTCGCCATATTAGGATACCAACTAATTTTACTCACTTACAAACTTTTTATTTTGCTCGATTTTGAAAAGTACCAATGTTTCTTCATATTTTATAGATTACCAACAACTTCAATAATGTACCACCATCGCTTATCAACGACTTTGAGATTGTGATTATCATCAGAAACTCCTAACCTTGATTTGAGTGATGTACTTGCACTAAAATATCAACTAATTTTAGTCACTTCCCAACCTTTTATCTTGATAGATTTTGAAAAGTACCATTTCCTTACACTTCCATGATTACCAACTACTTTTAATGATTTATCAACACTTAGACTGTATTTGACAATCATTTTATCAAAGGGTTTGGGCCTCTGAAGGCCCTTGGACCAAAGTCCAAGAATTTAACAAGTATTTTTGGAAAGTTATGGAGAATTGTATTACTTTTCTAAGGTGCTCTAAGTAGGGGTGAGCATCGGTCCAGCGTTAAATCCGAAACGACCTAACCCTGCCGATCATGGTCTAGTTATTAAGGAGACTAGGTCGATCATTGGTATTGAAATCTCTAGGCCAATATTGTGCAAGTTTAGAGTAAAGGACACATGGAGTGCCATAACTTGGCATGGAGGGACATTTAAGTGCCATAACTTCAAAATGATACACTTAAGTGCCAGTTTCGAAGTTAAATGGAACACTTAAGTGCCACTCCGGCGAAAATCCGACCAAACGGCTGACGTGGCAATTTTCCGACGAGTTTAGTCCAAAACGGCGTCGTTTTGCATGCTAACATAGCGAGAAAATACAAAAACGACGCCGTTTCATATCTGATGTGTACATAATATTATAAAAATTAATTAAATTAAATTAAAACTTAATTTTATTTAAAATATTATAAAATATTTTGTTAAAAAAAAAAAGGGAGGCCGAAGGGGGCGGGCCGACGGTTGAGCCCTCGCCGCCGCCGCCTCCCGCCGTCGCCGGGAAGGGCCGGCGACGAAGGGGGAGGGGCGGCCGGGGTCGCCGGCCCCTAGCCAACCGGAGGCGAGGGCCGCGGCCCTCGCCGGATCGCGGCGAGGGCCCGCGAGCCCTCGCCTTCCCCCTCCGTCGCCCGGCGATGGCGGGGAGGCGGTGAAGGCCCACAGCCCTTGCCGCCGACCGGCCGGGGGCCGGCAACCCCGGCCGACCCTCCCCCTCCGTCGTCGGCCCTTCCGGCGACGGCGGGAGGCAGCGCGGCGAGGGCTCAACCCTCAACCGCCCCTTCGGCCTCCCCACCTTTTTTTTTTTTAAATTTTTAGAATATTTTAATTAAAATTAAGTTTTAATTTAATTTAATTATTTTTTATATTATTTTTTACACATCAAACACGAAACGGCGTCATTTTTGCATTTTCTTGCCACGTCAGCGTGCAAAACGACACCGTTTTGGACCAAACTCGCCGGAAAATTGCCACATCAGCAGTTTGGCCGGATTTTCGCCAGAATGGCACTTAAGTATTTCATTTAACTTCGAAATTGGCACTTAAGTGTACCATTTTGAAGTTATGGCACTTAAGTGTTCCCCCATGCCAAGTTATGGCACTCTAGGTATCCTTTACTCGCAAATTGATCTTCGATCCTAAGAGTTTAGGGGTGGTTTAACTAAACCAACCTTGATTGTATATATTATATATAATATAATTAAAATATATTCTATATAATATCTAATATATTATTTATAATTTTTTTTATATATTTTAAAGAGAAACCGCTAAGTCAAATGGCATCAATAGCATTAAACAATTTTTCATGAAGTCTAGAATGGTGTAAACAGCATTAAACGGCTTCTCACGACATCCTCCTCCAATAATCTTTTTTTATGTCTTTTTTGTCATCTTAGTCTTCAATTTGTCAAAATTGAAATAAACAACTTTTCTACTCATCACTCAACAATCACCCCACTCAACTTTCCTGCTCGACATCAACTTCCCATCTTATCTCATATCTCTATAAGCGGTCTTAATCGTTTTTATGGTTTCTTACTTTTAACAAGTATGAAATTTGTATTTTTATCTTATCTTAAATTTGTTAAATATGTACGGGTATTTATGGTTTGGTTGTACAACGTCGCATTGTTGATAGATATGTAATTTGAAATGGTAGGTTTGCCTTTTTAAAAAGTACAAAAAATGAAACAAAAACAAAAGTTATCACTTAGTCCTAGGTTGACTTTGGTACCAAACCGAACCCATTAGGTCAAAGCGATCATCAAGTCCAAGGCTCAATATGATCAGTCCTCGATCCCAGAAATTAAGGACCAACATTGTGCGGATTGATTCTATGGTTGGGAGTGGACTCGCTCAACCCAGACTATATTCACCCTAAGTTCTAAAAGTACGTTTGGTTCAGCTTTGCAAAAGAGCTTTGGGTGTAATACAAATGCTTGAAGCCAAAGCTTTTTAAGAGAATGCAAATTGTGTTTGGTAGAAACTCTTTACAAATGGACTTTGGATTCAAGGAGCGTTTGGGAAAAAAAAAAAACATTTTGCAATGGGCTTTAGCTATAGTTTTTTTTTTTTTTTTTTTTTTCTAATTAGAAAACAACTTAAACCCTTCACCAAAGTCGACAAAGGGCTATGACTGTCGACGAGCCAAATCTGGCGCCAACGGCCATCGATTGAGGTCACCAAAGGTCGCAAGACCCAGGTGGTGGTTGCTTGAGGTCGTGCGACCTCTGGTGGAGGTCATCTAGGTTGGGCGACCCTCGCCAGCCCTTCACTGACCACTCATTGACCCTTTGCCAAAAGATATGGCCTCGCCAATCCTTGTTGGCAAGATCAAATTTCGCCGGTTGCCATCATACAAAGAAGATGTATAGTTACACAAAGGGGCAAAATCAAAAAACTAACAAATTGGTGAGGGTAATTGTGGAAGAAAAAAATCTAATTTTAGTATTTAACTAAATGCCAAAAGTCGAATGTTAATCCTTACTAGCATTGGGCTTTTAGTTTTCCCAAGACCAACATGTAGTCAAAAACCTATTGGGAAGTTCCAATTGGCACGAGCTTCCAACATAGTGATATCTAATTCTTGAGGCACATAATTTCCTGCCACCACATATATTTTCCCCGCATGCTCGAAAACATTAGTGTTGCTCATGTATTTATTCACTGCTCCATACGTAAGCTGCTAAGATGAAATAACTCAACTTAAGCAGCAGGTAGAGCTTTACAATTTACATAAAGGCAAATAAACAATGTTTATATTTGGAGAATAGTTAAGTTCAAGGGGAGGAAAGAATAGTTATACAGTGTTCAGGAGACAAGCAACCATTATAGCCCAAATCTCCTTCAATAGCTGGAAGAAAAGACGGCGTCGGTTCCTGTAGGGTAGTAGCCAAATTCCTCCGGATTCCTTTTCGAAATATACTGCATGAAGCATTCCTTCTCCTTCGACCCATGTTTGGCTTGATCTTCCAAAAATTGATTCCGTGGATTTAAGACCGCCAAACAGAGGATTTGGACCCGCACCATCATACATTACTTATCTGTCAGCTATTTTTGAGAAGCTAGTCATACTTTGCTTCTACAAGCATTGCTGAGAATGCCATGCGTACTTTCTGTTCTCGAATTACGGAAGTAGAAGAAAATGAAATAAAACTTATGAGATTGATTGAAGCAGTTTGCATACCATTCCTAACGAGAACTCCATGCAGAAAATTGACAGGAATGTTGCCTTCACAGCAAGCGACTACAATTGCCTCGCCAATTTCTTCAACTGGAGCAAAGTTTTTCTGCATGCATGCAATGCCTTTTGGCTAGACGTCTCGACCAGAGTCTGGCACATTATTTTTTGAATCAACTTTATAAATCGCTACTTTGATCTCCGGCCTTATTCTAGAATATGACATTATAACATGGAAGCAGCTTCCAAAATCAACTTAGCATGTTTGGATCGATGGTTTAACCATTCTATTCTAGCTCTAAGCCTAATGGAATGTTTATTACACCCTTTTGCTGATTAGTTGTGCCTCTCATATTGGAATCTTCTATCCAGATACTGCTTCCCCCTAACACAAAACGTAACCATTGCAATCCTTTCTATTTCATTCCATTAGTCATACGTCCGTCATTCAAGCTTTTCTGGTACCCGAGAGGGAAGCAATGGCTGATCAACGAACCGAAAAAGGGAATCCACGAAAGCCTCCAGCATTTTCCTCGAAGTGGGGAGACATATTTTAGCAAGGTCACGAATGAAACTGAATCTGAATCTGGGGTTGCATGTGCAATATCAATAGGTTAACGGAGACCGGGTAATAAGGACCTATTCGTTTCACATGATCATATGAAGAATTTTCTTGAAATATTGAAATCATGTGGAAATTGGAGAATGAGAATGCATATTTAAGACCAGCAAAAAAATATTAGAAGTCCTAAAAGTTATGTCCGATGCTCACTTTAATGCTAGCAATTTTCACTATTTGGTAACGTTTTTGTTTCTCTGTTTAAATAGAACAGAAATCCATTTGTGTAGGTTTTTGTTCCCAAGAACAAATTTATTTCTGAGAACAGATTTGGAACAAAAATAAAAATTCAAAAAAAAAAAAATTATTCTTGGGAATAATTCAAAAATCAAGCTCAATTTTATTCTTTTTTTTTTTTCTTTTTTATTCTTTTTCTTTTTTTCTTTTTTTTTTTTTTTCTCTTCCTTCTCTTCTTCCCTTAATTGGTCGCCAACCTTGGCAATGGGCGGTAATCTCGCTGGAGCCTCGCTAGCCCTCGACGAGGCTTGGCCTCACCTTGGTTGGGTGAGGTCAAGCCCTGTCAGCCGCCAGCCAAGGCTCGGCTTCATTGGGTTGGACCTTGCCCAACCACTAGTCAAGGCTTGGCCTCACTAGGGACCAATGACACTATGGCCCTCATTTAGCTGATCGCCAGCCTAGCTGAGACCGGTGATCGGCTAAAGGAAGAAGGAGAAAAAGAAATGAAAAAGAAAAATTATTAAAATTATTAAAAAAAAACCAAAGAAATTCTAAGTCATAAAAATATTCAGGGGTCATACCAATCGTGTTTCTAAGCTGGGAATATAAATTTTATACAATTACCCAATGCTTTCTTCTATTTAGAAACGTGTCCAAGGAATAAAAATAGCAAAAATTGTTTTTGAATAAAAATTGTTCCCGGAATTAGAAATGTTACCATACGCATCCTTATATACTGTATCGAAGAAAAAAAATCATTGAAATGCCAATGGTGAGAAATTCTGGCAAAAAATAAAACGTGACTTTTATAATTTGAAATTTTATATGACTTGGCATATTATTTAAAAAATCCAATCCCCATGGCATTTCCACGGGGCATGCTTGGCACTAAAGTCATCGCTTTTTAACAACGATTGGCACTAAATGATCACTTTAAATAAAGTTTGACATTCAAATGATCACTATATATAACTTTTAGATGATGTCGTTTATGAGTTATATATTGACTAGGCACGCAGACGAAGCACAAAATTGAAAAATTAATAAAATGTGGCCATGTCGAATTTTTAGCTACCTAAATCTAAATTGGCACTTGAATGATTATTTTTAGAAAATAGCACTTTGATACTAAAGTAAGCACTATCTATAACTTTTAACACTTTTGGTGTCCTCCCATTTGAGACTTTACCAAACTAAGGGCATTCAGTTGGCATGCCACAAGGGGAAGATTTTCCCCTTCTTTTTCATCATTACAGAGTTAAAAACGAAGGACTCATTGAGTAGGCAGGAGGAGCTAATCATGAGAGCCAAAAGAAGAAGAAGAGCACTCAACCCTATAGATGCAAGACCTGGTAAAACGATATGATGCTACATGGTAAGCGAGTTCTCGAGACTGAATTCACATATCTTAGAAGTTGTAAAGAATCGATCTTTTCGCATAGACAACGGTTTGCCTAGAATATAATTACGTGAAACACCGATAAAACCAAATAGAATGGATCATCTTAAAATTGGACGGCAAATCTTTCAGCCAAAAGAAACGACAAAACCCACCCTCTCTACATGTATTACCTTCCGATCCAACGGAACCGACAGCTTCAGGCGATCAAAACTACGACTCTGAGAAATGGATGGCTTGTGGAGAGATGCACTGACATGCAAAGCATGAGAAGAGAGTGCCATCTTCTTCTTCTTCTTCCTCTTCCTCTTCTTCTGCAATCCTACAACAGACTATCACGATGTTTACCGAGAATGAAGAGAGGCTACAGTGATGCACTCATGAGCCTTCGACATATATAACAAGAGGCCCCAAAATTCGTCCGATGACATAGGTATGTCGCTTTCCCGGAGGCGGATCATCGAAGAAGAGAGAAGAAGAAAGACGATACACACACACACACTTCGGGTGCTGCATCTCAAAGTGTCGCGACATTGATCGAATTTAGTCATTGCTACAAAATCAAAGGTAGGATCTCAAATTCAATACCTATTGGTATTTGGTCAGGCATGGATGACTTTGTTGAGGTGCAGAGTCATGATGAGTGTCAGCATCTAAATTTTGGCAAAGTTGTCCCTTGCATGGAAAATTAAAGAATCGCCATCAATCCCTAACCAAAAAAAAAAAAAGTAATTGCATTTACTTATAGATTACATTTCTTATGCATTGTTAAACCCACATATATTAGTTAAACCGGCAATGGATGGACCGGTACAGGGGAGGTCATGATCTTGATCAGACTAAACCCATGTAAATTAAAATTTGGCCAAAACCCATTACATGGCCAAAATCTTAGGGTGGCGAAAGAATATTGATTAGAGCAAAATTGGAGAACCGATTTAACTAGGTGTAGCCAAATGTTGATCACGGGGGGTGAGGAATGAGGATAAAGAACATATTTGGACTGTTTAGCACGTCCAAGTTGTGTGATTAAATATTGGAAATGTGTATGTCAGCACGTTCACACGTCGCAGTATCCCCTGATTTTTCAAAGAAAGGATGCAAGGGTAATATAGTTTTGTTTTAAAACAGGATAGAGGGGAACATGGAAGACACACAAGTTCAAAGAAAAGAGACAAAAAGTAGGATATTTTCTAAGCATCCCCCAATAGGAAAAGAAGACCTGCCGTCTTTCCTTAAAGATCACTGGTCATCTTACTTATAAAAAGAACATGACCCTTTCCAGAAAGGGATCTTCCTCTCTCTCTCTCTCTCTCTCTCTCCCCCTTTTTTTTTTTTTTTTTTTTGGTAAAGATCTCTCTCCCCTTATTACATGCTAAAAAGGGAAAAGCACGTTCTTTCACGGACATAAACGGCGACAAGGAGAAGAGATTGGACCGAGATTGGACGCTCGCCCGGCCCCTAATGGCTGCAGGAGCAGGCATTTCCCCATCAATGGAAGTTGGGTAGTAATAATATATGAGAACGATGATCTCTATCCTCTAGGCGGTCTCAACTAGCAATCTTCAAATAATTACAATAGAATATGCCATTTCTAGCTAGGCACTTCTTCCCAAAGCTGGTACTGCATATACTCAAATAATTAGATTTCACTATCTTACTACTAAGCACAAACTAGAATATTGATAACACTTCTCAATAGTGCGATTTCAGTATGCTCAAAAAGACGATGTAATAATGTTCGTACAGCGTTCATTTAAATGTTATAACTTACTTTTCAATCACTTAAGTATCATAACTTTTAAGAAAGATTTACCTAAAATACTTGTATTTTAAACCCTCAAAATTCACATGGTAGATTTCGATATGCTTCGAATCACCTTATAGCATTATAGATTTATGATTCTCTACATATATCATGAGGCCGATGGCCTTGGAGCCTCTAGTTAAGGTGGGATGTCGATCCTCTTGACACATGCAAATCGTAATTGGCTAATTAGTTAGTTTAATAATAACTAAGAATTTTCAAACGCAATCTCGATAATAATATGGCGCATAGTCTCAATGGCTCAAACAACCTATACCGTGCTAACACATGCTCAACTTTTAATATTCGTTGTGTACGATAGATTGAGCGATTGGGCAAATGCAGCCACTGATAAGCACGAAACGCTTGCACATAACTGAACTCAGAAACTTAGAAAGAACATCTCAAACAAAAGGCAAAGAAAACTACTATACGATGACAAGAGTAAGGCCTACTACTATGATTTGCACGTGAGATCTGGATTCCTGGTGATCAATTCGGTATGCAGATGAAGGTACCGTGAAATCCGTAGGGTACTCTTTGAGGCAGAGTGATTTTTGCTATCGGCTCGCCTTCAAACTTCTGCGCGTCAATCACGTGCACCTGCAAATTCACAATCTCAAAATCACAACGAAAGTCGTTACCGGCAGGCAAAGCTACGTGCTGATACTACTGGAACACCCGGACTTGACCTGCGACACATCTGTTTCTTCATTATGTACCCAAGTGACAATCCAACCACTGTCTTCTCCGGCGCCGTCTTTCTTAGGGACAAAAACACTCCAGCTGCAGAAGCTGCCGTTTTGGAAATTATGGTACTCGACCTTTACCGAGTTCTTGCCTTGTCCTCTTCCCTAATTCAAGGCTGAAGTTTAGCACATTTCGACATGCAGAATGGATAATTAGAAGAGTGACTAAAAAAACTCTCGCTAGTACCTCAGAATCAGATAGGCTAGGACAAGGTTCGTCAAAGTATAATTTAGCAAGACCTCCATATTTAGCCATTCCTGAATCAAACAAGTGATGCATAAACATTAGGAAACCGATCTTATGCGCTGCTTTGAGCAACTGGACATGCACTTGAGAGTGGAGACTGGCATTGCATTACCTGATTCAGAGCTTGACTTTGAATTGATGACTTGAGCATAACCGTACTTGTTAGGCAAGCCGGTGAAATCGGCATTTATGAAAGGGAGGTCCATAGAGAATTCAGTGCCAGTAAGATTCGACTCCTGAACTTCCCCGGCTTCCATGTTCAATCTCCACTCATAGGCACAGGCAAACAGATAGCCTTCATGCTTGTCAGCGTGTGGATCCACCAATTCCCTGAAGTAGAATCCTCTCGAGAACCAATCGAACTTGTCCATACCCCAATCAGGACCCGGAAACACCGATGCAAGAGCCCTGCATCCTCTCACCACAACCTGCTTTGTCCAGCAATATCGGTCGAGTTGAGGCCTTTTCTAAGAGATCTTTAACACTCAAGTTAGGCTTTTGGAAAAAAATATACCTCATCACCATCCTCAAAGCAGTTGAATATGTGAAATATGCAGCTTGATTCTACATGAAACCACCGGACTGAGCTAGCATCTCCATATCGAGGCATCACCCCAATCCTTGCGTACCCTTCCTTGTCATACTTCACTAACCTAGATTCCAAGAAAGCTGTAGATCTAAAGCTGCTCGACATGCTTGAAAAATATGGCTAATGATTACCTAAAGATTTCAAGGTTTTGGATTCAACTCACTGTCCACCATTGACGAGTCTGTTAATGTCCAGGACAAGGGGATGATCAATGATCACATTGTACCTAAAATCAAACGGATCATTGGTTAATCCCATACATTGTTACCTACCGATGTTTCCAAAGTAGAGTGCTCACCTACACGTGACCCCAATTTCATGGCTGAGAACACTCCGATCGAACTCGAGATCGGCCTTATGTTTAAGTTTCTTCCCATCAGCTGAAACAATCAACCAATCTCAAGATTGACAGTCTTATCCTTAATTCTTGCTGTAGAACAGGACAATATCGTGAAATCAGGAAATATTGAATTACCGGATACAACGCCCACGACACAATAAGGTCTCCTAACATCAACTCCCATGGTGACCAGCTCCCCCGATACAGGCGCTCTCTGTTGCACAAAGCAATGATTTGTAGTAAATGAGTGAAATTCAATCAAACATATCTACATCGGGGCATACTTTGCATATCGAAAGATCGAACCTTTGGGTGGCTGGAAAAAGGTTGATCCCAATTCCCATCCAAGTTCCAATCGCCACAAGCTTCCAACGTGGTGATATCTACTTCTTGAGGCACATAATTCTCCGCAACCGAGTATGTTTTCCCCGCGTGCTCAAAAACACTAGTGTTGCTTATGTTTTTATTCGCTGTTCCATACCTAAGCTGCTAAGATGAAATAACTCAACTTATGCTGACGGTAGAGCTATACAATTTACATAAAGGCAAATAAACAATGTTTATATTTGGAGAATAATAAGTTCTAATGAAGGGATGAAAAGTAATACAGTGTTCAGGAGATAAGCAGCCATAATAGCCCAAGAATCTCCTTCAATAGCCGGAAGAAAAGACGGCTTGTTGCGTTGCTTCTCTAACTTGAAAGTCTCAGACTCGACGTATCGGTTTTTGTAGGATAGTAGCCATTTTCCTCTGGATTCCATATTGAAATATACTGCATGAAGCATTCCTTCTCCCTCGACCCATGTATGGCTTGATCTTCCAAAAATTGATTCCGTCGATTTAAGACCGCCAAACAGAGGATTTGGACCTGCACCATCATATATTACTCATTAGTTAGCTAGTTCGAGAAGTTAGTCATTGTTCTGCTTCTACAACCATTGCTGAGAATGCCATGCGTACTTCGAGTTCTCTAATTACAGAAAGTGAACAAAATAAGCTAAAACTTGAAAGATTGATTTAAGTAGTGGCATACCATTTCTAACGAAAACTCCCTGCGGAAAATCAACAGGGATGTCACCTTCGCAGTAAGCGACTACAGTTGCCTCGCCAATTTCTTCAACTGGAGAAAAGTTTTTCTGCATGCATGCAATGCCCTTACTTTAGGCTATACAACTCACCATAGTCTGGCAAATTATTTTTTTAGTCAAATTTATAAATCACCATTTGAATCTCAGGCATTATTCTTAGGGTGTGCTTGGTACCTAAAAAAATATCTGGAGAGCCATTATAACTAAGCAGATAACATATCTAGCGTCTTTATAAGCAATCCAATCAATTCCATTTTGTTACACTTTCCCATATTAAATTAAGAGACATAGGCAATCAATGATCAATCATCGACCATATCTCTGATTTTAATTTGGTTCCATTCTGTATTTTACATATCGTCCATTTTTATTGATGTGACCTTCTTCTTCTTCGTCTTCTTCCTTCTGGCCGGTCACCAGCCTTAGCCATTGCTAGAGATGGCAACCGGCCAGAAGAGGGCCGGACCTGTGGTTCACCGAATGTTATCGTATAAGAAGGGAATAGCTATTTTACAGGAATAAAATAGCGTAGAAGGAATGGAATAGCTATCTTAAGTTGACAATATGACGATATACATGTTCAGATCGATAGGTTAACCATTCCATTCCAGCTCTATGATTAATAATATGTTTGCTACACCCCGTTGTTAATTACTTCTGTATGGCATATCTAGAATGCTCTATCCAAAATATCGATTCCCTCAAAACAAAACTAACTACTTTGACGCTGTTCTATCTTATTCATGATCCATACGCCTGCCACTCAAATTTTTTCTGGTACCTGAGAGGGAAGCAATGGCTGATCAACGAATCGAAACATGGAATCCACGATGGCATCCAGCATTTTCCTCGAAGTGCTCTTCATGGCTTCAAGCACATGTTCTGGCCATGGCTTTTGTGGCAACCTCATCTTCCACGGATGCTGGGAGACATGTTTTCGCTAGTTCATGAATGAAAGTGAATTTGGGGTTGCATCTACAATATCAGTAAGTAAAAGGAGACTATTGGTAGCAAGGATCTATTTGTTTAATATGGAGAATTAGCATACATATTTTAGACCTTACCAAAATAAAAAGAGGGCAGACGGGCGTTTAGTTGACATGCCACAGGGATTTTATCATTACAGATGCTTAATAACGAAGGACTCATTTCCATAGCAAGAGCGTATGTGAGGAGCTAATCAGGAGAGGCAAAAAACGAAAGAGGACTCCACCTTATAGACGCAAGTAAAACGATATAACCTTGTAAGATGAGCGAGTTTTGGAGACTAATCCACATATCTTAGAAGTCAGAAGAATCAATATTTTCGCATACCCAATATTTCGCTTAAAATTAACTGTGTTTGACACTGAAAAAGAAACCGAAAGATTGTCTAAAATCAGACAGCAAAATGTTCAGCCCAAAGAAATGACAACACCCTCTCCACATGTATTACCGTCAGATTCAAGGGTATCGAGATCTTTAGGCGATCGAAACTATGAGTTTGAGAGTTTGATGGCCTGCGAAGAGATGCATGGACATTCAAAGCTTGAGAAGAGAGTGCCATCTTCTTCTTTCTCCTCCTCTTCTTCTGCAACACTATGAGAGACTATCCGAATAATTATCAGAGAAAAGGGAGGCTACAGCGATGCACTAATGAGCCGTACAACTCATACTTATCTCTGCCAGAAAGGAAAGACGATATATATACCCATCGAAGAAACATAACAGAAGAAAGACCATACGTGTCATCACATACACACACACTTCCAAGCCCGCACGCACGCACGGACGCACTTACAAATCAGCTCAAAGCAAATCCCTACCTCCAATGACCTGCGTTATTAGACTACTCTCGGATAGAAGCTGTAGTTGCTGTCTTTTACGGGGGCAATGTGCTGTGGTAGGGGACGCATCCCAAGGTGTCGCGACATAGATTGAATTCAGCCATTATTCACCTTCGAATATTCCTAGGCGTACACCAATCGCCACTGATAAAATTGCCGACTTATGCAATCGGAAATGCTGGCGAAAGCCAGGTATAATGACTTGGACTTTATGTCCGGCAACAAATAGAGGATGACAAATTCAATTCCTACCAATGTCTTCAAGTAAGAATATATAAAAAGAAAAAATCATTCCCTACACTTGCATGGATGACTTTGCTGAGGTGAAGAACGAGCGGTGGTCACTTTAGTTACCACCTTAAAGAATTGATATGAATTGAAGCAATTAATATATCTTTTCCATATTAAAAAAAAATCTCAATATATCTCTTCAAAAAAATGAGATAAGATAAAAGTTTTCACTATCAACAAAAATATTTAGGCATAGGTTATTATATTTGTATCGATGAAAAAATTTTCATTACCTCATTCTTTTCTGAGAGATAAAAACGACCTAAATTAGGAAAATATTTTTTGAATTGTTGACTGTTTACAAAACCAATGGAAGCTAAGCTTTTGAGTGAAAATGACCCAACTTTGGATATGTTAGTTAATGGGCTCAAAGTTAGGCTTCCCTCTTGTTTGATCTCTCGCGGATGGACTATCAGGCTTCTATTGCATGTCTCAAAAAACAAAAAAGTATTGGAGCCAATGACTGATTTGCGATCCCTCCCAATTTGTATTGGTGTTTGAGAATATATTAAGGAAGGAATCTTGTAATCAACATTATTTCCAAGTGAAGAATGGCATCACAATTCAAGCTAATCTAAAAAGACCAAAGGTAAAGGTGAGCGTTGGGTAGAGCAAACCAGTTTCAAGTTGGCAATGATGTAAATGCGATGCATGACCACAAGTGCATAGAAAGATATGTTGATGAATGAAGGGGAGTGCCGATTTAACACAAAACAGTCAAACATGAGTGAAAGAAAATGTTCAGCTGCATGTGTTATGATTTGAAATATTTAATACATCTTATTTGATCCACAACTTATTCACTTAAAATGTTGAACCTTAACAGATTCGACTAAATATGCTAATAACTTGGTCTTATGTTTAACTCCTAGTAGTTTCGAAGGAATGAGGTATCAAGATTTTATTCCCCAATCTTAATAGGCTTCTCTTTGAATAGATTATAATGTGCGAAACGTTTCAGAGCGAAAATTGATCATAAATGTGACCTGACTACAACACCAAAAAAGAAAATATCTAATTCACGCATATGGAGTACTAAATAGAACGTTTGGAATATGATATTCAAGAAATAGCAGTTTAGCTCAATGTTTCTGCACCACTAGGAATTCGTCTTGTTACTTTAATTAAAAATAAAACTTCAGCAGCATTTTTTTGTCCCTTTGATGAATTGTTTGTCCACTAGAGCAAATTAAATCAACCAGGAAAGGGAAATCTCATTCCAACCAGAGCCTTTCTTATTTCCATGAATTTTAATTCTGACATAAATTGCAGATATGATGTGATTTAATTAATTTCAAATTTTCCCCGCAGTGTTGCATAGAATCGATTGACAGGTGAAAAGATTTTGTCCTGTATCGGCACGAATCAAGATCCTGACAACCAGAATCAAATCCCTGACTAGGAAGGACAAAAAGGAATCATGTGCTCAGTTTATCATTGGGTTAAGCGAATCTTGCTAGATAAAAGCAAGCATAACAGCCAAGAAATTTATCCATTTATCCTCATCATTCAAGGGAACAGTTTTTTTTTTACTTGAGTCCAACGTATGCGCTTCACTACCCTTACGCATTCTCTTCAAACGCTCCAAAGCATGAATCTATGTAGTCCAATTGGTACCCCAACGTATTCGATGGGAAACTATCACTTCCAATTAGAATTAATTGTGTAAAGATCATCTTGCGATTTTACTCATACTAAAAACCTAGACCCTCCCAAAGAAAACTCCTTATTCAACAACAAATCATACCAACAAAGTTAGGGAGGACATGGGCAATTATAGTGGCTCGAAAAAAGTGTGCTGCCCATCTCCAATCACATGTTTGATGTGAGGCTTAGGAAAACGCCTTGTTTTAAGCAAATTTTCTCCAATCCAATGTACTCTCTCGCCTCGCGCTTGGACAATCCCAATTGTCTCATCCTGGAGGAAATAACAGCAAGTCCAGGCTAGATTTCAAAAGGAGTCCCCATAAGTTCTATAAAGCAGAAGCAACACTCCAGACTGCAAGCTTCCTAAGGCCCAGCCCTCACATTTGGGCAAACAAACATCTTCTCATGATGGACGGTCTGCTTTTTTGCTCTATCTACTTGATAACTATTGGGTCAACACCGCAAAAATCCAACACCTTCACCCAAGAGATCAGCCCAAATCCGAGCCCGGATCTAGTTAGATCCATATAAGAGAGATATATATGCAATCTTGAGAGATGTGGAAAATCGGGAAAATTATCCAATTATCTCTAACATAGAAAATATAATAAAAAAATCCTTGATTATCTCTAACACACTCAAAATGTCAAATCAATGAGTTATCGATCAACTAAAATACATTTACTACTACATATATTGACATGGAACTTCTTTCGCCTAACACCCTCATACATGCACCTAAAAAATAACTTAGGTTAGTGTGAACATCTGGAACCAATGATTAGTGACACTAAAAACAACAGTTCTGATGAGCTGAACCAAATGCTTACACTCTTTGTAACTTAGCGTCCATTATTCCATAGTGGTAGCCTAAACCAAATGCTTACACTCTTTGTAACTTAGCTAACCTGATATCAATGGGAAACTTAGAAATTTTACAGGCAGAACACCCCCCCTTTAAGCTACTCAATCTAGCCAATTCAGCCCGTTGTTCATCACTGGAACCAGCTAAGGAAATTTCAGTCCTTGAAAGATTCAACTTTCGGCCCAAAAGATAATGAAACAGCTGTAACGGAGAAAGGATTTGCTGCAAGGAATTTTGTCCCCTTTGGAGAAAATGATCAAATCTTCCGCAAAGTTTTAGTTTAGATGAACGCGTTGTCTTTAGAGCAGAGAAAGTGAAGTTCTACAGTATCCCTAGAAGCAGCGTCGTCAAGCACTTCTGAGAAAACCTCCCTACCCCTTAGCTATATCACAAACTAACAAGGAGAAAATAGATCTCCTTGCCTTTGTCCCTTACCTTCTTTAGAAAAGCCTTCGAGGCCACTATTTAAGGAAATAGAAAACTAGGAAGAAGTAATGCAAGCTGTAATCCATTTCGCATGAATTGGTCAAGAACGCAATAACTCGAATCATATAAAGCAAATGATCCCATCTCACTAGGTCAAAAGCCTTTACAGGATCAGCTTTAGTCAATGAATCTAGGGGGAATCCGACCGGCTACGATAATTTTCATAATTCGTGGGTTAAAAGAACATTATCAGAGATGCTGAGAAAATCAATATATATATGGGGCATGGTTAGAAGGGTGTCAAGAAAATGTGGGTTTTTGTTTTCGTTTCTTCTTTTCTTCGGCTGGCTAGATTAACAAAATATACTGACTCTTGAAATGCGTGATTGGAATGGACTCGTCGCCATCAAATGAAATGAAAGGTGGTGCTCCTCAGGCCCAGTCTAACTTGGCCCATTCAGCCAATAGCCGAATATCTATTCAGAGTCCATTAGCCCAAGCATGATGCGTAGCTGTTAAACTCCTCAGGCACGCATATTATTCCGAACAAAATCTTCTCTTTTTCCTTGTGTATCTGGTAAAAGGTCTTCGAGATGGAATGGGCATTCCAAATGAAAATGGCGATTCCATACTCATATAGGAAACCCGAGGCTATAACACAATGGATAGCGATAAAACAGATTAGACAGATGAGATAAGCACCCGCGAGAGACAACTATATAGATGCACATAAGAGGATTTATATGGTCATATTATGCTATTCAAGAAAATGCAAGAGGACGCAACATACATGCACATATGCCTCATTAATAGCCCTAAACCCAAAAACACCATCTCTCTCAGTGTCTAATCTCGACTCAGAATCCCATATAAGTGTTGTCTCAACTCACACAGTCCCTCGACATTGTTTTACTGAGGCTAAGCATTACAAAACCCTTATTACCATGCAAAATATGGAAACCCACACATCAAGAAATATGCTCTAATATTATCTTTCTCTAACTGGATTGACAGTTGAATTCAGATGGCAATATATGTCGTTGACTTAGAAACTCAAGACATGCTTAAAAATCTCAGACTATACAAATAAAAATTTTCATTTTTTCCATTAAGACAATAGGACTCACTTTGTCATTTCTTTTTCCCATACATACTTGGCTTTTCCTTTTTCATTACCTATTTAAGGAGAGTTTTGAGTATTTGTTGCTGTCAATTTCTTTCCGTTCTCCACTTCACATCTTCATCACGGCCAAATAAAGGAATGAGAGTGATCGTTCTTTTCAATCTATTCCATTCTTTCTTCCATTTCAAGGTTTTTTACTCATCATTTCACCATAGAGAAAAGAGGCTAAACGAGGAGATAAAAAAGTACAACGTATGCAGTATATTACTCTCATGAACTCACACGAGCAGAAATAAAGGAAAGTGTACTTCCACACATCCTCCGGAGGACAAAAATCCGAAGCCTCTCGCGAGGCGCTCCTCATGACCTGCCAAGAAAGGCCGTTCATAGCTCGTGGGGCAACAGTCATTAATGCCGTACTAATTGATCCCTCACCGTTCAGGAAGATGCAGAAGTGCCAAGTAGGTTTGAGACATCGCATGACCCACGGGCTCATCACACGCATTTCGTTCGCGGTCGAGACCCGGGATGAGTTGTTGGCTAATGTTTGGTGGCCAAAGCGTTATCACGATGGGATAGATGAATGCATCTCATGGAGAGAAATCTAGCGTTGCTTTGATGGCGTGGTGGACCGATCAAAGCCAAACACGGTGCAGAAATTGTGAGAAACTTAGGGCCGGTGGATTTCATTTTCACGTTATTTGCAAAACCAATGCAATACCCCATGAATTCGAGGCTCACTCATGCACGGTACGGGACCATTATGTATATGGGCGATTGATTCACTGATATGGACAATGGACATATCTTTGCTCAATCACGAGGCCATTATGCACACGTGTATGTAATGTAAACATACAAATCTCTTGGTCGTATTCCTATAGTGACAAATAAAGCTTAATAAAATAGAGAGATGGGGCGAATCAATGGTGAAACGTGGTGTTATTGAGAATATTCAAATGGATTATTTGGTTGAATGGTGTTCGTTGCATCCTTTTTTTCTCTTTCTTTTGCTTTTAGTTTTGTAAGTTTTGTCCTTACATTTGTTTTGGAAGTTGTCCGTAGACCAAAACATGTGCCGTTTAACGGCGTTCATGCTAGATTTTGCAGTTAACCATTAAAGTCCTCTTTGAAAGCCACAGCCTCTTTTTTTACATAAGTTCACAAAAAGAAGTCAAATCTTATCTTCAAATTGATGAATAGCCTAGATGCGTGGTAACATTCCCAAGTACATGTAGACTCACTCGAAAGGACTTCAACTTCAGCTATTCTGTAATATATCCGCATAATTAGCAACTCGCCTCAATAACACTTAAGCCATTGAACTTATGCATATGATCTTAAATAGTCGCAACAAAACCATCGATAATTGTCCTAAATTTATTATACGCAATCAATTCATTCCTAAACTTTTCAGTTTTGCTAATATAGTCTTAAACATTTTTATTATTTTTCAATGCAATTTTTCTAAGTCAATTTTGGACAGAAATTGCTTATTAGACTTTGTGTTAGTGATATTTGATCAAAATAAGCTGCGAGGACAACATTTAAAAATTATCAAAAGGTTTGTGACTAAATTAGAAAAATTGAGTTGAATAAAATTGGAGAAATTGAAAGTTTAAGACTGAATTAGCCGAGTTTAAGGCTTTTTGAACAATTTTTCCCCAAGAAAATTTATTTTAAGCAAATGGGGCAGGCCATACAATCACATAATAACATATTTTTTTTAAATAGTGATTGGACCCGTCCTCTAGCGTCCGAGCTGGGACTTTATTGAATATGGGCCTCGAGTTCTTTCTTTCCACATCTAGCTAAAGGTCCCTCCAGATCTCAATCAATCATCCAGAAAGGAAAAAGAAAGACCTGATGAACATTGTGTTATTCCAACACCCATCACAATATAATTTAGTCATTCCCTTATTTATATATATCCCACTAGGGCATGGCGGCACTGTAAACCCTAACCTGTTGCTTCACACTGAATCAGCATATCCCCACCAACCAATCTTGGGAAGGCAAAAGAAGAACTTGTGAACGAGGATTTTTGTCTTTCTCCTCTTTCTCTCCTTGATTTTACTCTGGCAATGGAAGGAGAAAAGGGGAAGACTTCTTTCTTGGGTGATGAATAATTAATTGATTTACATGGGGTTGGTGATGGCCCCCGAAACATGATAAGGGGTTAAATGAACAGGAGTAACTAGGTGAAATACTGAAGCTACAGAGAGAGAGGGCGAGAGAGAGAGAGAGAGAGAGAGAGAGAGAGATGAAAAGCAAAGATTGGAAGCTACCTTGTTGCTATGACCTAAAAGAAACAAAGATCAAATAATTAAATGTGAGGGTTTCTTTGGGTCTTTTAGAGATGGGGACCCCCCCACCTTGCACCTTAGGGTGACCCATTTCTTTTAGGGGTCCATCTCTCCGTCGTTCTCTCCATCGAAGCCCTTTATAAATGTTGGGGGTGACTCGCTGGGAAATATCGGGGGAGGGAAGGGAACTAAACAAAAGAAAAGAAGAAGAAAGAGAAAGAAAAAGATGCAGCTTTGTTCAAGTAGAGTAGCTCTCAAAGTGCACACCCACTTTGCTTAACTCCTTCCCTGCCCAGTGGCCTCAAGTCCTCTCTCTCTCTCTCTCTCTCTCTCTCTCTCATCATCACCATCACCATCACCATCATCATCATCTCTCTCTCTCTCTCTCTTTCTGCGAGAGGTCCTCTTTCTATGAGTCTCAGCATTTCAATCTCCTCCACTTTTAGCCAGAGGGAGACAGTTTCCATAACTGAGCCCGTCCCCCTTCTCTGCCTCACCAAGACTTTGGAATTTTCCGAATTTGCCCCATGTGGGCAAGCAAGTTTGATTGTCATCCCTCTTGGTTGCTTCACTTGCCCCGAAATTCAAACCAAGTGACACTATTGTCTCCACACGATAACCTTTTCTTCTTCTTCCATCTGTGAAGACCCAGTTGTTCTTCTTCCTATAAAACCCTCATTTGGTCATCCATTTCTGAACTCATTGTCTGCCAAGAAAGCACAAAATCAAGAATCAAGAACAAGGAAGAATCCCCCAAGAAAGCAAAGAGAGTACCGTGTTCGCCAGATAAAATGATTGAGCCGCCCAACTCGGACCGCGAAACCAGCTCCAATTCGCTCTCTTCCCCACCATCCTCCCCTTCCTCGCCCACTGGGTGGACTGACTCCTCCCTCAACACGGTCCCAAAGCCCACCGGCCACCAGAATTCTGCCGACTTGCCAGCCGAATCCGATAAGAAGATCAAGCGCCTCCGCGACTCGGGCAAGCACCCGGTGTACCGCGGCGTGCGCATGAGGAACTGGGGCAAATGGGTCTCCGAGATCCGCGAGCCGCGGAAGAAATCCCGCATTTGGCTCGGGACGTTCCCAACCCCAGAGATGGCAGCCCGTGCCCACGACGTGGCCGCCCTGAGCATCAAAGGCAGCTCGGCGATCCTCAATTTCCCCGAACTCGTCAGCTTGCTGCCTCGGCCCACCTCGCTCAGCCCGCGCGACGTGCAGGCGGCGGCATTAAAAGCAGCCCAGATGGATAAATTCGATACAATCACCACATCAACGGCGTCTTCATCCTCGTCAATGAGTCCTTCGTCATCACTAGTCTCGGCAATGGATCTATCCGAGACATCGGAGGAGCTGAGCGAGATCATCGAGTTGCCTAGTCTTGGGACGAGTTACGAGTTGACGAGGCCGAGCAGCGAGTTTGTGCTCGTCGACTCGGTGGACGGGTGGCTTTACCATCCGCCATGGCTGGGGGCGAGCTTCGATGACGAGTGTGGTTATGTGGGTGGATGATCCAATGCCAGTACCGGAGAGTTTGATACATGATGAATCTGCAGGTTTGTTGTGGGATAATTATCAGTGATGGTTTGGAATTTGCCTATAACCTGTCCATGTAAATCATGTGCTTTGACTTAGTTACCTCTTCTCTCTTTGTGTTCATCATCACCTCAAAGTTCTCACTCATGTAAAGCCCTTCTTGTTTTATTCTTCAAGGGCTTGTGTTGGACTCCGTTCACCATATGATAAACTCGGCCAATCACAACATGCAATAATCAAGATATGTATCGATTATATATCTAACTCCGTTCATGTTCATAACTATTGTTGGCCGAGTTTATTTGAACTGCGTGTGTAATTAACTTCTTAATTAGTTCTTCTCCATTGTTAATTAACTCCATCTTCTCTCTTGATTGCTTGTGTGTTTTGCCGTGCCCACTTCAATGGACTCAACCACTAAAGTATGTTCGAAGAGAGGCCTCATAAATTGCTTCTGCTTTTGGATGGTTGAGTGCTCATTTACTCTCTCTCTCTCTCGCTCGCTCGCTCGCTCTCGCTCTTCTCTACTGCGTACGTAATGTGTTGTGTTACAGTTTCTGGATTCGTCCGCACCTGTATAAACTACACTCCTCTCTCTCTCTCTCTCTCTCTCTCTCTCTCTCTCTCTCTCTCTCTCTCTCGTCTCTACTGCGTACGTAATATGTGGTGTTACAGTTTCTGGATTCGTCCGCACCTGTATAAACTGTACTCCACTCAACTTGCCGATAAAATAATGACCCTTTCAGCAACTTTCCTAATGAAGGTTCGTGCATGAAACCACCATCTCATGATTCTCATGGCCGTATCAGCGAAACGTAATCGACAAAAGTTTTTCTGACCAGAGAGGGGTTTTGATCATGACTTGGCGGTATCTTCCCGAATGCATTTCCTGCCAAATTGGGCATCTAAAAACGAATGATTCGCGAGGAATGGACGACGATAGTCTAAAAAGCTCATGATCACCTCAATGACGAAAGACTTTAGCCACTGAAACGACGACCCTACAAGCCTATGTTACTGTTGTTCATGCTGTTATTATTTTCTATGGTTGGAAATTTAACTTTTAGGGTTTCTGGCAGACACGGCGGATGGTGAAACAGGGGGTGAGATTGCAAGGGAGAGATGGTGATGGTGACCATTTTTGCCCCCGTCTCTCTCTCTCTCTCTCAGTGGGATAATAACACCCACTTCAGCCTATCGTATCTACTACCCTAATTATTATCCTCCGCTTTTTAAATCGATGTCATAATCAGTGTGCACTGTCAGTCAGCTGTTTTTGAACTTACGTTTAATTTTTTTGGCGTTTGGATAAATGCGGGCATGAAAATGTGGCTGGTGTTGAAACCAAGTTCGAGGAGATATCTGTTCTCTTCTTTATTTCTTTCCGCTGGAAGTGAGACGGATTCACGGAAAATATCTGTCGAGCCGCGACAAAAGGATAAGTGAAGAATATGCAAAATTGAGTCGATTTAACGAAATGATTTGGATGATGTTCGACTGGAAATTGGCAATAATGCTTTTCCTTCGTATGTTTGACTTTTCCCTGGCGAATGAAAGCAGTTGCTTGAACGTGAAGCTACGAAAAGGACGCACATTGAATTTTGAAGGTGAGTGATAACTATATAGGTTTGCATAGAGAAGAGCAACCGAGCTGGTGTTTCAACTCACAAAAGGAACCAAACCGAACCAGTCTTACGCAATCGGTTTTAGGTTGGTTCACATGGGGACCGAATCGGTTCTAGAATAAAAGATTTGGGAACTAGCCTCGACCAGTTCGGCTCCCAAGTGGAATCGTTTTGAGGAGGATTTTCCGATAGAACAGGTTTTTAACTTGTTCAAAACCAAACCCTACATACGAGTTTCTTAACCAAGAGTTTTGCCAATTATAATGTTGTTGAGCATTCTTACATAAGCATGCCATTATGGTGTCATATTTGAGAAATTTTGCCAAAATAATGCATGTGATCTAGTACTTAAATAAAATTGAAACAAAAAAATATTTGAAAAAATAGGTAGACCAGTTCCAAGACGATCAGTTTGGTTCCTAATTCTATAAACTGAGAACTGATACTAGCAAGCTAGGTTCCAAATTTCTAGTTTGAAATCTACCCACTTTGGAACCAATTACCCTTAATTTTGTAAGGTAAGAGAAACTTGAGATACTTCAATATTCATGAGCTAGTTGTAATTGTCCAATTGATATTACAAGACTTAGGTAGCAAGCAAAAAGTTTTCATAAATCTTATGGTCCCGGTCATTAAAATCGCGGGGACTAGACAACGAAGAGAATGGTGCCGCTGGATCTTCAGTGCCCAATTAATTATATGGTCCAAATTGGTGGCACCCATCAAAGCTGAGATCACAACATTTCAATATATATATATATATTACAATTTTTTTTCTTTCTTTCTGTTTTTTCTTTTCAGATTTTTTTTTCACCTGCAAATTCCATAGAAATTATATTTCAAAGATATATCGAGGAGGAAAACCCTATATTTTTCGTCCCAATAGGTCACAAATCAAAAATTTCACATGGTCGAAAAGGATGGGGCCGCCTCCCCATCGTATAATATTATCCAAGAATTTATTACGTAATTATAACATATTGTTAGCATATCGATTTTAATATGGGCTGGTTTTTAAATTCTTTGTGATTCCCCATTTGCAAAAATCTTTTAAGTTCCCTGTTGTGTTTATTTTTTTCCTCTTCTCCTTCAGTCGGGCATAACATAACTTGACGAAAGAGCAAATTGCATTTATATTAACGACGTAATTAAATTTATCTTTTTTTTGCCATCACCATCCACTCTTTTTTGAACAGAAATGGAGATGGTGGGATTCTTTTGGCAACTTAAAAGTTCTTCATTTGTTTACCTATTTAATTTGCTTTTCTAATTGCATATATTGGAAGGAGACGTGTCTCCTTTTTCTCGCACTCACCTAACATCCAATTTGCTAGGCACAAAATGAAATCAAACGAAAGCGATGTATATCTCTATTTTTGGGAATCGCGGATTCGTTTTTTGAGCCATCAAGGTGCGATGTTCAATTACCAAATCTAGAAAAGCAACAAGGAGTTAAGAAATGGTGAAGTACGAAGGGGTATGTGCATGAATGAAGCATCGGACATGCTGAATTTTTAATAGGGTTTTCACTAGATGTAGATTAATCATTAGTGTCGAAGAGGCAACCTCCTACAAATCAAATATCATTTGTGTTGTACTTCTCAAGGTTTAAGCTCTTAAGGAGGAACTATGTTGGAATTGTAATCACGTTTTTGGTTTGAGATGTGCCAAATTTGCATTCACTAGGTCTTTATCTTTTGATAATCCATGAGCATAGACATGGAAATTTGACTATCTAAAAACCCATGAAACACCCCATGCGCCCACGAACTAGTTCATAAATCTAACCCTATAATATATACAAAAGACTTTAACTCAAAGTAGTTTGCACGCAATTAATGAAATTTCAATGGGTGATCTTTAGATTCTATATTGGAAATCCCCAACACCATATTCAACCAACCAAATCTGAGGGGTTACTCAAATTGCCTAATATCAAAGTAATATAAATGAACTTAGCTTATGAAAAGAAAAACTGAACTTATAAATACAACACCTAGCTCTTGCCCGAGCGAAGGCCGAATAGGGTCACTTTTCCATGACACAAGAAGGCATGTATTAGATGGCAATCCTCGAAGTTTATGCTATTTAAAAATGGTGAATACGTTAATTTTCATTTTCCTGTATATAAGTTGGAACTTAGAAACGCAAAAGGACATCACCGTTGCCAAATTAATTAAACAACCGGAGATAGGAAAACGGGCAAAATATAAAGTACTAATGAAAACTAGTGTGAGTATCAGAATTCAAACTTTCCATATAAATCAACCAATTTTCTCTAAGAAAATTGATCAATTACGAAATTGGGTTATAATATACTCTTTTTGGGTAAGTCTATAATGAATTTCTGTATAGCGCATGATACACGTATTTCTTTAACAGCAATAATGAATCATGCTAAAAGAGAACGCCAATTATATGCGACTAAAACATTGCAATTAAATATTGTGTGACACTTCACTTCACTACTTGGAGATTCAGCACTTCTCCTAATAAAACATGATTTTAATGCTAACCTTATCCAATTTGGCAATGTTTGTAGGAGGATAAAGGAAAGGGTTTGACTATAATTTATGTTGGCTTTAAATTATTGGAGGCGGGTATATGAAATTAAACATCAGTATTTTTTATTTTATTTTTTTGTGTTTAAAAGAGTTCCATTTATTGCACTCCAGACAACATTTTGGTTTGAATTTAATAGTTAGTAGTACTTCTCCAATCGGAGGGCTCTATGACCGTACATGATTGAAGTGATCGGTTTCAGGTAGTACCGATGCCTCTCCCGTTTGAGTTGATTCCGGGTCTCTAGGATTAATTGACCAAGGGAGGAATAAACGCATTAGGATTTTAAATAATTCGTAAATAAATCTAGGAGTCTAATTTGTCCATGTGGAGGAAAATTGGACCTGATATTTCAACAGAATGGACATGACTAATCAAGTTTTTCTAGTCTCCTTAACGTCTTAAGCTATTGTTTGTGAAATACTTGCTAGGTCATGAAAACTGTTGTCGTATGAAGTTGATGAGCTAGCAAATGAAATGTTTCTCTATTCTTCTCTCCCACAATGTTGACATGGTTGTTGTAGAAATTATAGTGATCACTTCCAATTTATTTAAAATAAACATTGCGAATAAAAGCATATAGCTCCAAGTCTAAATATATTCTAATACTCCCTCGTTGACCCTTAAGCCAAGATGTGATGTATCACCAATTAAAGAAAAAGAAAGGCGAGAGAGGGTTTGGATTCAAACACGATAGCTGCAACTCTAATCTAACATACATAATAAGGGTAGGTGGTAACTTACATAAAAATTTAGTAATAGAAACATGACTTGATATATAGATATCGTACCACCACGGACCAAGTACAGCCCATACATGATTGAAACAAGGAAAACTACTGGAAATACAAGATTATAATGGAAATGGAAATACTAGCAATTAGGGTTTAACGTGAAGACAAAGCACACTTTTGCATCAATCAGCTTCCTGCTTCAAATCCTCCAGCCAACATGCCCCGACTGGTGTACACCGGCCGTCCCTACTGTATTGAATCACACGACCTAGCTATACACTTCAAGATCTTCTTTTCCACAATCATTTTCCCTTTCTTTCCTTTTTGTTCCTGTTCTAGATTTCACCCAATTCGATGTGGGGAACAGCATCAACCCAGCACACTTTTGTTCATCTTCGTCGCAGACAAATGGGTTTTCTCTGCCAGATATGAGGCAAGAAAATCGCATGAATGCATAAATGAAATCAAACGAGTGATGATAAAGCTGATGGATGACTTTCTAGCGAATCCCATCTTCAAATGTTTATGCATTATGAGACACCAAGATCTTGAAGACCCATTTCTCTCTCTCTCTCTCTCTCTCTCTCTCTCTCTCTCTCTCTCTCTCTCTCTCTTTCTCTCTCTCTCTCCTTTTATGGGGAGCTCGCTTTCTGAGCAACTGTGCAGTGACCAAATTATTTGTACGAAAAATCGTCATATTGACCCATTTCCTAATCTTAGCTGTGAGCCACTCATTCTCCCAGTCCAACACTGCATATGTCGGACCTTTTTTTCTCTCTTTTTCTTTTCTTTTCTTTAGATTCTGGGTATACTTTTTTTAAAGATGAGCACCTTTTCTTTCTTCTTTTTGTCACTTTTTGCATATTTGTTTTATTTTATAAAGTTTTTGGCCAAATGCATATACTAAAAAAATCGAGGAAATTAGCACGTGCAGATCGAAATGCAATAGCTTGCTAACTCATTTTCACGTGATGGCATGATTCATGCTTCGTAGAAACAATATATACACAAACATATATATAGAATGTACCATACTTTGAAATGTAAGACTTAGAACGATTCTAATGATGCATGGTGGGGTCTAATAGATATATTTAGAATATATCTGTTTCACTGAAAATTTCATAATAAAAAAAATATAATTTTCATTTGTCTTGTGATTTTAGGATGATGATTTTTTTTTTTTTTAGAAGGGGAAGTAATTTTCTCCTAGTCTAAGCTTATTGTTTGCAATCCATAAGAAACGTCCTCCATAAATTAATTAGTTTTTCGTCATCCAAACACTAGAAAGTAGAAAAATAGTCTTTCGAAAACAATTTCCCTTCAAACAAAAGGACCATATTTCTCCAAAAAGTAGTTTTGAAGGGAATAATCGTGTTATGGATGGTGTCTTTAAAATGTATGTCATTCTTTTTTGCTTGACTGACAATTGCTATATGTCTTATGAAAAGAAATATATGCTCAATAATAATATAAATGAGAATGAGAGAGAGAATCTTGAACCATAAAATTAACTTTACGCTAATTTGATCTCTCTTTTTGTGAACACAATCTTTTTGCACCTTTTTTTTTGGTCTTTTGGAGACTTGATAGATAGATAGATAGATAGGTATAGGATAAATGCCCTAGAAGTTTTAAAACTTGTCACGAAAATACAATTGAGTCCTAAAACTTGCAAAAAATACAATTGAATCTTAAAACTTGTCATATTTCCGCAATTGAGTCTTTCCATTAGCTACATTCAACTTAGCTGACAAAAAATACTAACATGGCTTTTTTTTTTTTTTTTTTTCTCTATTCTATATGGCAATGATGTGGTTGAAATGACGTCCTTTTGGTCCAAATTTGATTTTTAATAAAAATTTATTTAAATTAAATTTAAAAAGTAAGCTAAATTTAAATGAACAAATTGCTACTACATGGTTTCACACCCCTCTTTTTTTTTTTTTTTTTTTTTTTTTTTATGAAGCTTATTTTTTAATTTAACCTGAATACATTAAAAATCAAATTTAGACCAAAAGGACGTCATTTTAATATTATGTTGTAGCATCAAGACGTAGGAGACACACTATTAAAAAAAGGTCATATTAGTATTTTCCACTAGCCAAATTGAACAAAGTTAATGAATGACTCGATTACATTAATTTAATGAGTTTTGAGACTTAATTGTACTTTTTGTAATTTTTAGAACTCACTTTCATGATAAGTTTTAGAATTCTCTATGTATTTATCTCATACATACACATTCATTATTGTTGTTGTTGGTGGTGGTGGTAGTGATGAAAATAACTTTTTAAACAATCATCGTAGATGGACAAGACAATATATCAAGAGATGTTATTCAAATTCATATGCATGTCAACTTTCCAAAACTTAGTCGCCATATGAACAGTACAAGGATCAGTTCTTGGACTTCCATGAACACATATATAAAGAAAAGAGCGATCTCCAGCTAATGGGGATTATGATATAAACCCAGCGTATAGATGACAAGATCAGGAACATATAAAAGTAGGGACGGAGCATAGAAAATCTTGAATTTCCGAGGCCTACAATTATTTAGCAAGATTCTTTCCGCGTCGTGCCTCACTGGTGTTTTAACTCCCTATTGCGTTTGTCATTTTTTTTTTATTTGAATTGACACACCATAAGGTCGCCAATTCGATTTGACATTTTGATTCTTCCACTAAAAATGATGAAGGAATCATGATTATGGTGGTCATCATACAATCTTGTCCCCCTTTTGCTAGGTAAAGCAAAAAAGAGGTAACAAATGATACTTTAATCCGATTACTGTTACAATGGAAAACTTCATTCACATCTTTTTTAAATGGTCATTGTCGACACCAAAAAGTGTCCAAATTCTGACTGTTGACTCGGACTGAAAGTAGCCGCATAAAGCACAGTTGAGGCAAAAATTTACTAGGTCTTTGTGGTCGGCAACTATAGGCAGTCGACAAACGCAATGAGAAGCTGTTGATGGGTGATACAAGAGAAAATTACTAAGTATTGAGCCAAGAGTGTCAATGAACAAGACTTGATTCAGCTGACAAAGGAATGGAAGCAAGAGAAAAGATCAATGAATCGAAGACAAGACAAAGTATTCAGGTCATGAAGCCAACAATCTCGGATACTGCCATCATGATTTATTCCATCATGGAGCCATAAACCTCAAAAGCCACAAATATTAACGGTCGAGAAACATGGACTGTTGTAATCATCGGGGGCAGGATTTACGATCTACATAAATAACCATCAATGTGGGGTGAGTGATGAAGCCATGATTGTTGAGTGGTGAGTCTTTTGATAACTCTTTGTAAAATGGTGTTGCTAATTTATAGGAGTCACGTAGGATGTTATTTGCTTTCTTTGTAGCCATTGTTAACTATCAGTTATTGTATAAATGCTTGATCCATAGATTGTAGAAAGGGCCGCCAATCAATCAATAATAACATTTGTTCGATTTTATATTCTTTTATCTTTACATTCAAGTATGCTTTTACATAGTTGGCATGATTTCCTCCGATCGTTGTACTTTTAATTTTTCATCTGTTCGTGTTTTCTGTCCAAAAATCAGCAAATGACTCCTTATATTTTTTGTCGGTCGGTTTAACAATCCATTCTTTGAAAGGTGTTTCATCAACTCTCTTCAGCAAAACAGTCATTTTGCTTCTCTTGCTTAGTAGTTCCTGCCATTACCAATGTTTAACCAAATCTCGATGTGTGTAGGCGTGCAATGTGGCCAAGAGAAAGTTAGTAGCATATATGGAAGAAAATGGACGGTTATCGTATGGTTGTGCGTCTTAGATAACCCTAGAAAGTACTAAAGCTCAATACTGCGACAAGTACTACATTGACTCAAGACTCTACTAGTTTATGCCTTTTAGCAGAAATGCCACAATCCATACTAGCAGTACTTGCTCTCCAAGTCCAATGATTTGTGATGGATGTAGGTCTGATTATATTATGCTACACAGCTCCTTTGATATATCGACCATTATTATGGGTTGCTCTTTGAGTCATTATATTGCAAAAAAGTAATAAATTTTTTTAGTAAAAACAATAAATTTTAAATGAGACATTTTCCTTTGTTTTTAATCTCTTCTCAACATTATTGCGGAGCTCATTTGATTCAACAAATTAGATTGATTGAATTATATTATTATTAGTCTAAGGATTATCTGTTTAACCGTATGTGCTATATTGAAAGTAGCATGGGCTAATGAAGTATGCGGGTCATTGGATTTGGGACCCCAAGGAAACATGGAAATTTATGATGATTGAAATGGGCAATTATACCAAAATTGTTGATTAATAGTATGCCTTTATGAGGCCAAAAATCCGAATAGCTTATGCGGTAAAAACGAAAATAGTATGCCATTACTTGCCCTTCTTTAATTTAATGCTGGGATGATTTCAAAAGGTCAAATAAGTTAAACAAACCTTGTTTATTTTAGTTATGATAGTGGAGAGTTAAATGTTAAATGACATCTTGTATAACTCATCTGTTAATGGTATGCCATTACTTGCCATTCTTTAATTTAATGCGTGGATAATTTTAAAAGGTCAAATAAGTTAAAGAACCCTCGTTTGTTTTAGTTATGTTATAGGAGAGTTAAATGTTGGATGACATCTTGTATACCTCATCTATTTTTAGTAAGGTAAATATTAGAATGGAAACCATAGCCGTCATGTCATATGATCAATTGTTGCAGTTAATTCTTATTATGCATATATTAATAGTTTCAACGTGAATACAAAACGCATTTTAAAGAAAGATATAGTTAAGCACAGGCCCTTAGTGCCTCTGTATTAAATAAATAAATAAAAACTTAATCAAGAAAATGACATGAAAAATAAATTGTCATTTCAATTGTATTCTCTCTTGTTTTATGTACAATCAGAGTACCATAAAATAAAAATATTTTTTTATTAAATATGATTAACAGTTAATGAGTTCTCAAAAGAAAATAATGTACCTCTTCTAATTCTCTATGTTGCTGAGAAGAGATGAGGTGGATTATGAACGTGTAGTAATTACTTTCCTGCCAATTATTTTCTAATTCTTTTCCAAACCCATAAGTGGATTAGATAGGTCCACTTCATAGAGAAGCTCGATGAAATCAATATCAAAGGGTGAGTTCATTGCTTCCGACGATGGTACTTGGTCCAAAATTGTTTAGTTCAATTAACATTCTGATAATAACTCCTATTTTATTAGCAATTTCCTAAATTACTTATTGAGCAAGACATTTCATAGTTTTCAAACTGCATATTCTCAATATGTCTAACCAAAACAGATATATGCTTTTTGTAGCCTATAGCTAGTTGCAGATTTTATCTCTCTTTTCATGAATATAGTTTTTCCCCACTGTGTATATAACTGTTATTAGTTGTATCATTGGTGTAAAGAACTTTTTATACATTTTCATAGATGGACAAGACAAATAACAAGAGATAGTTATGTAGTCTTATTCATTGACATATCATTTTTGTAGCCTCTAGTTAGTTGCGGATTTTATCTCTCTTTTCATGAATATAGTTTTTCCCTACCTTTTTAATTTGATTTTTTGAAGACTATGTATATAACTGTTATTAGTTGTATCATTGGTGTAAAGAACTTTTTATACATTTTCAAAGATGGACAAGACAAATAACAAGAGATAGTTATGTAGTCTTATTCATTGACATGTCAACTATCCAAAAGTTATATATATATATATATATATATATATATATATATATATATATATATTTTTTTTTTTTCTTTTAATGGTAATGGACCCCATAAGAATCTATTTATAAAGAAATTGCTTTAAGAAAAAATCTTATAAGAATGGCACATGGATGACTTCTTGGACTTCTATGAACACGAATATAAAGAGTGGTCTCCAGCATATTCTTATAGATATATGTATGACAAAAGCAGGAGCATGTAAATGTAGGGACGGAGCATAGGAAATCTTGAATTTTCCAAGGCCTGAATTTTTTTGGCAAGACAGCAAGATTCCCTCCCGACATCAAACCTCATTGGTCTTTAACTTCTCTTTCGTGGCAAAGTCATTTTTCCATTTGGCAACCCTAAGGTCGCTAAAATTTGATTTGACATTTGATTCTTCCTGTAGAAACGATGGAATCATGATGACAATAGTCATGGTTATGATGGTTGTCTCGCAATCTTTTCTCCCTCTTACTAGGTAAAGTAGAAGAGCAGCTATAAATGATGCTTTAATGCCGTCATTGTTACAAGAGGCTATTCATTCACATTTCTTTTAAATTGGCCATTTAAGATGTGTGTTTGATAATTGTTACAACAGATAACTTCTCTCAACATTATTACAAAGCTCAATTAATTCAACATTTAGATCAATGGAATAATCATATTATTAGTCTCAGATTTATCTTTTAACCATAAGTATTCTTTTGGGAGTAGTATGGGTTAACGAGGCAGGGGTTCATATTGGAATTGGGATCCAAAGGAAACTTAGCAATATATAATGGGTGAACTTAACAATCTTGAGAAACTTGTTCATATATAGTATGAACTTATGAATACAAAAAATCGAATCACATATTCGTCGCCTCTGAATGGATTGGCTTTGTATCTCAATTTTTTAAGTTATAAAAAGCATCAATTTTTTAGGCAATTGATATACTTTATATGAACCATTACCCCATCTAAATGATTGTACACTTATGTGCATGTAATAATGCAGACATAATTTTTTTTAAGAATTATCTCAAGATTCCAAAGTTTCTGATTAATTAAGTCTGGCATATCTACAAACAAATGACAAAGCATGTGCTCCATTTGGCAAAATTCTCCCGGACACCTATCTTTCAACTTGCCCCATCAAAGCAAATCACATTCCCAAAAAGATTCGGGATGAAGAAGGGTTGACGATTTGCCACGTCCTTAGAGTAGATAAAGTACATATTTCCCTAATTTACATATATTTTGTTTGGATTAGTCACATTAGGGCAAGAATGATTGCAAGGTGCCTACTTGATTAATTCCAAGGGGGATGCAACCGAGGAGACTGAACATATGCCTTAATGGGGGCGTCGCATTTTGTCCACCAATGTTTTATTTTTGATTGGCTACCTAACTGCCCATTTATTTTATTTTTATTATTATAAGTTGTGACGCGTGCTGTTCTTTGCATAGTCATAATTTAGTCAAGTGGGTACGAATATATAAAAAAAGAAAGGAATATATATATATATATATATATATATATATATATATATATTTTTGGCTGCAACTTGTCTGCATCCAAATCGAGTTTTCGAACATGGCAAAACTAATGCAAGTACGGAATTTTCTTTAAAATATGGAATATCACTGTGTTGTATGGAGCTCGTTCATGTGCAACATACGAATTTTTCTTAAATGAATATCAAGTGTAATTAGTCACTATGTCACTATTCATATATTGGATTACATAGAATTTGATGTCTTTTAAGCTGTCGCCTCAATTCTCTAATCGGTCCTTTAAAGCTGAGATGAGGGGAAAAGGAAAAATAGAACATATGGCCCAAGTAAAAGAAGTCTTGCGCAAACGATCTTAATTACCATTGATTTGAAGATTTTAACTTCCCACTTTTTTAAAACAATGATAGAGGGATCGCATTTAGTTAATTTCTTATAAAATATGCCGTACTCTCGCAACAAGAAAAACACTCTAAAGTGACAAAATCTATATCGCCTTTGATCATATCCGAATGTGACAAAAACGGAATTTCATCATCTTCAGTGTTGAACCTACTGCCACAAACATGAAACTTGCCGCTTTGGGTCTGATTTGAAGAGACGAAATCATGGTTTCGTTCAAAATTGTGATTTTATGAACTTTCTTACATTATTTTTCTTCTTTTCTCTTTAGTATATATTTTTGGACTAGTATCCCGAAGCATCTTGCAAAGATAAATTTCGCCATTTTGTGAGAGGTCGCTTCGAGGTGGTTCGAACGATTTGATTGCTCATAGTGTTAAAAGACAAAGTACATAAATAATGAGGATCTACATGGTCTGCTCCAATACAAATATATCCACTCCTTTTTTATGATATGAAACCCTAGATATCCGCTCCGGAAAAGCCCCCACAGGAGGATTTGTCGATCTTCTTCTCGTTAGGTGGCCATGCAAGGAGAGAAACGACACGAGCAGTAATGGATCGCAGTAAATAAGGATGGACAATTCAATGCAACATGATATGGCCTTTTGCTTCGATCAGGTCTCTCTCTGCACATCAAATCAAGCCACGCCCTGTGACCATACCATGTCTCTTGTGATTGATCGTTCGATCTTTGGGCGTTCACCATGTGGAGATTGATGAAGAAATTATGGAGGTGGGTTCTTCACTCCGAATGAATAGCTTAGTTTTAGACTCCGTCAGTTTCAATGGATTTTGGAACGAATTTATCGTATTAAACTACAGGGGAAAATTATCCAATTAATCATAAACATCTTGTGCGGGTGCTAATTCATCTTTACTTTTCAAGTTTGTTAATTTAGTCCTAAATCTTTGCATGAAATTCTAATATAGTCATCTCGCCTAATTTTGCTAAAAATCACTGTTGTAACAGTGTACCGTATAGGACGGTTGGCAAAAATTGGATTGCCATATTATCAATTTCTAATTAAAATTGATCAAAATGACTACAATAGGATTTTGCACAATAGTTTGCCACTAAATTGGCAAAATAAAAAAGTTTAAGACGGAATTAATATTCGTATAATAGATTTAAGATTCATTGGTTAATTTTCCTAACTAAATTGTATTAAAGGTTTTTTTTTTTTTTTGTATTATGCAATGGATCATTACACGATTCTTTCCAATGCGGTTTTCAAATGTCTTTGTTCTATATTTACCCTTTCTCTGTCTATCTGGTAACTCAACAGGCTGTAAAGATGCATTTCTTATTTTGATGTGCCAATGCTCCTATGCCCTACATCTTTTTATTTTCCTAAAAGAGGAGATACCCTCCAGGTGTTTAATGTCCCAGAGATGCTGAGGTGCACACGCGGCCTCAAACAAAGCATTTTGGGAACATACTCAAGTCCACCGTACAAAACGCTTTCATGATACTATTTTGACAAGTTGCACAGAAATCAACTTCACTTGGTAAGCCATATACAACACTCATATTATTCCCCAAAACTAATGTTATTCCTGTTGAGACTACTAATTCCAAACACTTTTCCAGCCCTGTTTGTTTAGACTTAACTAAAATAAAACTTTTAGTATTGTTTAAGGTTCCTGTCAAATTTTAAATACCACAAAAAATTATAAAAGATTCATATGTGAATCTGCGTGTTAATGTTTACAAAATGAAAATTTTATATAATTGGGATTAAGAAAGAAAAGTTGAAACATGTGAATTGCGAGATATGCAAAACAGTAAAAGGTAAAAATCAGTCCAAACATATGTGAAAAGGGGAAATGAAGGAAAAGCAAAAGGAAAGGATAGGAAACTTAGGTCAGCCATGGAAACAAGATGAGCTCTTTTGCTTCCTCTACCAAATTTGGAGGATCTTCATTATCGTTTTGAAAATTTACCGCGTGAAACAGAAGTCGCGCTTTGTCGCTTAGTGCACTTTGGTGTCAAGCTCAATCATAGACACAGAGAGGAATAACATGCAGCAGTGCAGAGCCATGTGGGGCTGAGCTATGGCTACGCATGACAGGTGCTTGGCAGATTCAACCTCGGCCGACCGACCCCAGAGATGATATAACACGCCCTGGCAAAATTTAAAAGGTTGCACGGACGAAGAGAAGGCATTGGGAACACTGAATAAGAGCCATGACATGCGTCCATGCGTTAGAAGATGGTGAGAGAGTTGGCCATTTGAATTATTAAGATTGTGACTCGCAAGCTTGGCCACTGCTCCTGTATCTCCCTTTCCTTTTCATGTTCCTATCATCGATGCTTCTTCTTGCCTCCATTTCATCTTCCTTTTTCATCAGCTAGTACACTGTTATGTCGACTATCTGTGTGCATATTTCTATATGGGGATAGTGAAAGCTATAGTTACAAATTTATGAGACTGTTCAGTGGCTGATCCATAGACATGCGCACGTGGAGCGAGCGCATGACCCGAATTTGATTATTTCCGTGTCTTCATGTGCAAATCTATCAAATTTTCACACTTCGGTTAGCTTTGTCATCACATTAGCTTTCGAGGGAAAGGAAAATGTCTGGTGTTTTTTTTTTTTTTTTTTTTTTTTTGGCGAAAATGTCTGGTTATTTTTTGTAATACTCATAACATAAATTGTTGGAGTAATAGAGGTCAGACGCATCAATCTAATGTCCTCAATGTCCCTAGAACGTTGAGTTAAAGCTCCCCTCTGTCTCTCCGGCTACCCTACGACCATCGCGTTTTTGTCAATGAGTCCTTGCTACCGTTCCATGCACGCCACCATCACCATCGTGGTCCCTCGCTATCTCCTCCGCGTCTCTTTCCCCGTGTCATGGAAAATGTAGGAGTTGTCTAGGTGGTCCAACCACAGAGGTTGCAACCACCAGCCTCCGGCAACCATCGCCCGAGTTTGGTAGTGACCAATCTAAGTTGAGAGCCTAGTGAGTTGTACTCAGAAAGAGAAAGATGTTGGGTTCAATTGAATATCTCGACAAGCTTGGAGTTGTGTTTTCTCTTAACAATCTCTCAAATGAAAATATCAAACTCTGTCGAGCACTCCTAACAAATGATATTAAAATCAATAGTTGATTAGTAGCACATTCCCACCGCGTATTAGTCAAGGAAGGAATCTCGTGACATACTCGGGTCCACCACTCCCACAGCGTATTAATCGAGGGAGGAATTTCGTGACATACTTGGGTCCATTCTTGCCACATATCAACCAAGGTAGGAATCTCATGACATAATCGATTTCCAAGTAGCCTTCATGATTTGGTTTGACGAAACAAATTATAGAAGATTACGTGGATTAAGAAGGAATAAACTTAACAATAAACTCACATGAATGAGAGATTATTAAGATGCACTATTTCACATCGAATAACTTATATAATATGAAGTAATTAATATATGATATTTAACTCATAACTCATTCACTTAAAATTTTGAATAAATGTGAGTCTAGCTAAATATATTACGCGGCTCGAATTTGAACTCTCTTAACGATCTCTCAAGTGAATGTATCGAACTTCTGTAATGTATTCCCAACAAAAGGGGGCATAATGACGCTACAGGGCCTGCTAGGAGACTCAAGCGATGGCTTCTTAAGGATCTACCGAGGCCAGCGGCAATGCTGGAGGCTTGAGCGGCATCGGAAGCGCGGTGGCTTAAGCGTGCTCCGATGGAGAGGTTCTTTCGTGATCACTAGTGTGAGAAACGGGCAAGAGTGTGAAAAAGGAAAAGCCAAAAAAAGAGAAAAGAAAAAAAGGTGGGAAACCAGTACATGAGTGGGATCAGGCGTGAGGCATCATCTTCTCTAAGGTAAATTAAAAAAAAAATTACCTTTAAAATTTAGAGCGTACGGCGGTGGTAAAACCTGTCGCCGGCGAGAAGCACGGGGTCGGGTCACTATCCATGTCTCACCGCCCATTCACCAGAAAGCTGACTGCACCGACAGCGACTGTCGGCACTCGGACTCCCCGCCACGTGTCCATCCTTCACGGACCGGCCTGTCATGTTTGACGCTGGTGGAGGTTAAAAGGCGCCTTCACTTATTGTTTGGAGGTCCCGAATTGGCAATCCATTTGTCTCCGTACGGAGAAAATGATTGCCGGTCACGATCAGAAATTTAAAAATTGACAAGGGCATAATTCATGTGACAAATGGGAAAAATTGCGTTTGGAAATTTGGAATTCATTTGAAGCCCTAATGTTTAAATTCCCAATAATAAGTTAACCTGCTTGGCTAGCTGAATCTTCATAGTCAATGATGTCAATCCTAACACATTTTACTTGAATGGCGTGGTGGATGTGGCATGCCCAATTGATCATTTTTTATCTTATCATAGCATTTATAGGGTTTTCATGTAAAATTAAAATGAAGATACACGAAGAAACATGTTCACATAATAGACTTAATTTTTTGCTTCGAACTTATAATATTTTTTTTCCAAAAATTGAAATAAGAAAGCATTGATTGGCATTTCGAAAAATTATGAGGAAACTATAGATCTCGCTACTTATAAATTCTTCTAAATTTTGAAAGGTTTCTGATGTTTCATATTAAATAAATATAAAATTTGATGCCCTATAGTATACAAGTACAGCGGTCAACCCAAATAGACCCACTAAAGTTCAATGACTAAAAAGCATTGTTGGGGTCTCCATTTAGAGTCATCAAGTCATTATTTATCTATCTATTTGTCTATACATATTGTTTAAGCAATGCAACGAGGATTTTAGATAGACCATTATTCCCTAGCAAAATAATAAAAAAAGAAGAAGGAAAAATAGCAAAATGTGTCACATCAACTTTTATGGACGATAAAGTTGAACATGATCTTTCAAGGATATGGTATGAGATTTTTTTAATATTTTATGGTAGACCCGATATTGGTTTATTCAACATTTTTCTAGGATGATTAAAGTTAGGATACCAGTGTTAGTGCATGTACCAAATCTTGCTTTGGAGACAATCGTTAGAAGGACTAATTTAACAATATCTTGCTCTAGATTTTTCTTAATATTTAAGATTTTCAAAATCTTTTCAATTCATGTTTTCATGGACAAGCATGTATTAGGCGTGACTAGTCATGCACAAAAGGAAAACTGTTTAATTTCTCAGACATCCCTACCACAGAATTATGTTGTTTTTGATCTTAATTGTCTCACCAAAAATGAATGATTTAGAAAATAATTTCCTAAAAATAATTGACTGTATCACTTTAAAAAAAAATGAATCAACAAAAAACATTTTCATCATTGGACATAAATTGTTATCAATAATAAAAATGTTTTTCATTGACTAATTATTTCAAGTAATATAAGTGATGATTTTAGAAAAATGTTCTTTAAATTATTTATTGTTTCTAAAACAAGCAGAACCTTAGACCAAATTAATTTTTGTTTCCTAATGTACGAAAAAAATATTGGGTCAATGCATTTGGGTAGCTTTAGCCAGATGTAAAGTTTTCAAATAGAATATGATTCGGTGATTAGGCTTCTTCATCATGCAATTTCCCACAAAAAACTAGACTATACCTATTAGGTTCAAGAGCAATTCAAATAACGAAATTCCATTCATTGTCCAAAGAACTCATTAACTCATAAAGCCTCATGAAACAGATAATTGTATAAGTCCATGACTATGTTAAAGGTTAGATCTTTGTTGAAACTCTATTTGTTTTGTAAAAACTAAATGATTTTAAAAATATTTTTTCTAAAAATAATCAATTGTTGAAATAATAAGCACAAGAATATCTTTATTATCGACTACAATTTTTGTATCAATATTTTCATAAACAATGAAAATATATTTTTTATCTATTCATCTTCGTAAGCAATACAACCGGACATTTGTAAGAAAATATTTTTCAGATCATTTAATTTTTTCAAATCAAATGGAAACAAAATGTTTGTGAGCTTTCATATAAGTACACCGATCTGTTCTATGATTAAACCAACCAGTTTTGATACAAAAGGGTCCATCCCAAACATGTTCAAAATGGGTTTTGTCAATCTATTTTAAAATCCCTAGATGCAGAAGAATGATCCGACTGGCTCGTCCTCCGGTGGAACCGCACGTCTCATCACTTATCTGGATCGCTTCATGAACGGGAGTCGGCACGAAGAGAATCCAAGCCATAATCGACGTTGACATTATCTTAATTTCATGTCAAATCATAAATTTACAGCTTCCAAGCATTATATTTAACATCAGATATCCATACCTACACCAAACAAGGACCTGACGTTGTACCTTTTCATGTCGGCATGATCTAGAAGAAACGGTGACGATGAAAGCAGCAAACTCGTACCGAAGAGAGAGACCAGTCGGCAATTTCAAGAAGGGGTCATCTAAATCGGCCTGTTCCTTCGATTATAGACACGCGCCTCAGATTATCACATCCAAAATCGACCTGATCATATGTAATTTTCATCGCGATCCGACATCTAACAACACCACATTATCTTAAGATATCGGCAATTGGGGTGCACGGAATCCGATTGATTTGAACCGGCCATGATCTAAAAATTTTAGTCTTTGTTTAAGAGCCCGCGATTAAATAAGTCCCGACCATCAAAGTTAGAATACTATAGTCGCCACTTGCTAATGAGGGAAATGATTGCGTGAATTTATACAGCTCCACGTTGCTGTCCTTTCTTCTTCATATGTGGATATGATGGAATCAAAGTTGTAGCCAAGGATATTGACCTAGTATTAATTAAGGATAAAATGCCTCCATAAGATCATATTTTGATCATGGCAAAGAAAGAAGAAAGGTATATATAAGACCTTTGGGTACCGCCGCATAAAGAATAGGGTGCTTGTATATGACCTTATTCCAAGCCGGTCGGGTATGGAATGATATGCTTATGTAAGTTTAACATAGTTCAATCCAAGGAAGCATTAGCATTTGGTATATCTAATGATGGTTTAACTAACTGAGCATTAGATTATATGAGTTGGTTTACTTCCTTGTTTATAAGAAAATATTTGAGTTTACTCTAAGTACACGAACTTAAAATTTGGAAAATTTCGTGTTAGCTTTTTGCTTTTATTTCATCATAATATGCCGTCCATAATTTTGATGAATGAAGATCTTGTCAATCAAATCACGTAAAATCATTCCGATATTTCCCTTTAGGCATACTATACAAATATAATTCATTGGATAATTTTTTTATAGGGTTAGGGAGTTGTGTCAATATTATAACGTGGCCGCTTTTGTAAAGTGAGTGGATTGTGAGAAGATGCTTTCCTATTAGAACTGTTGACCTAGTGCACACTCAGGATAGTGATGGGATCATCAAGAGAAATTTGCAAAGAAGGGCCAGCAGACTGTACCTAATTGCCAAAAATATGGTGCCGCCCAATTCAAATCACAATAATGGAACTGTCCGAATTCCAGAGTTGAAACGGCGTTCTTGACAATTACGCTGTCGTGCCCGAGTCGCAAAGGCTCTCGGCCGCACGAACAATAGTTCCACGTTGCTCGCCAACGCTCGATTCTGTCCGGCAAATCTCGTCGCCCAAAAGCGGGGTCCACTCATTTTTGTCATTTCAATTATGTAGTATCATTATCATGTAGTTTGATTTGGCAAAGAAGGGGCTGAGGGGATCGTCGCGCACGTGCAACTAATGCCTTCGTAAGCATGATTTAATTGATAAGTTTCCTGTGGTCGTTTGAGGGAGGAAGGGTCTTGAAGCAAAGAGAAACAGACTGTCTGTTTGTCCCTAGGGAACAGTGTTTCTCACGTTTAGTCCAATCAACAAGGAACATTAGCTCTAAGCCATTTATTATGTTTCCGAAAGCACGCCAACCTTTTCTACTTACCTGGACGGGGTCGATGGGCGATCAGGAAGGCCCATGGCCTAGGTTGGTGACCTCCATTACACTTCAGGAGGGGCGCCCGCCTAAGGTCAGCCCAAGTGGCTGAGCCTACGTCATAATTTGTGGTTATAAAATATTCACAATTTCGTTTTCTTCCATATTATACACTTCTCATATTTCACAAAAAATAAATGATTTGAAAGATATTTTTTTTAAACGATTGTTTGGATCGCCTACAAAGATGAATAAACAAAAAATATTTTCGTCGTCTAAAAAAATATTTAGATATAAATTATTGTCAATAATAGAAACTTTTTATTGACTATAAGGGATCATTTTTAAGGTTGTATTTTACAAATAATTTATTTTTCATGAAAGAAACATAACCATGATCTATATTAACTTTAATTATGCATATAAAATATGACAACACGTGCTACTAACAATATCATTTCAAATTTAGAGGAAGTTCATTAATTCTACAAGCATATATTATTTTAGAATAACTTTAATACACATAATGTTATTTTAGTATGATATATATGTACTGTGCCCCCAATTGTGTTGTTAAATGCGATATCTTGACTTATCAAAGAGAAGTTGAAAGCAACGTTTGATTGAAGCCGACACCAATATTCATGTTGAAAATCATCAGCACAAAATTAACGACAAAAAAGGGTGATTAGGCGTCAAATCCGATTTGTCGTAAAGTAAATATTTTTTTTTTCAGAAAATATCTCTCTATAACATAATTGAAGATGATATTTCCAATAGGAACCTCTCTGTTTTTACATAAGCTAACCTTAATCCTATTTATTTTTATATTTATTTATTGCATGATAATTTTACCATTTGAATTCGCTCTCGATAAAATTAAAAAAAAAAAATAGTGTTGTGAAAATCAAATTCGAGTTAATTTTCATTGATGTTTGTCTTTCTCAACTTTTCTACAAAAAAGAAAAAAAAGAAAAGCGGCGAATATATGCAGTGGCGGGCCGTGTGGGTCCCAATCATTTAACGCCGGGACGAGAGATCATGATGGGAGTGTGTGGGGCACCAGCTTGATGGAACGTCAGCCGTCAGATTACAAAAGGCTGCTTTTTTCCCCCTTCTGATGGCGATGTGTCGGCGCCTTAGATCCTGACCGTACACTCATGTGCCACCTTTGATTTTTTTGGAGGAAAAATGAAAGGTGGGGGAGGGGCCTCATAAGAAAATGATTGATTTTTCGACCAAAAAAATATTTTCTTACTTCCCTTTTTTTATTAATTATTAGTTTATTTTCTATTGGGCCAAAAAAAATAATTTATTTGGGTTGGAGCATCATATAGAATTTTTCCATCGACAAAAAGTAACTATTTCGAATATATGAGATAATTATACTAGTAATTTGTAATTGCACGCGTACGATACTAATGAGACACACGTCAATTATTTGTGGATGCAGAGCAAAGGACAATAATGCACTGAAAATGAAGTTTCCGCACGGAGATGCAATCTATTTTGCATCTCAAAGCCATTTCAAATTTACTTGAATTTCCCATAAAAAACAAGCGAAAAATTAATCATGGATTGTCCCAGCTTTAGCAAATGCGCGATGACCCATTATTTGGCATTGTTTATGTAGTTCCTATCCAAGATAATGTGTGTGTATATATATATTTTGAGGAAATAGAGCATCAATATATAATTTCGCAATCTATACTATAGGATTGTCTTGGCGATTGATGAACGAGTATGCATATATATATGGATAAGATGCACGTTATAGATGTAGGTTTGATCACTCAAACCGCTAAGTAAAATTGTCGAGCAAAATGATCACTATTGATAAGGCTGCTTAATTATCCAATGAGATCGGTGGATTGACAAGAAATTGATTTTACATAATGAATTTTTAAGGCTGTATTTATTATCGCTTCAAAGAAAATAAAAAAGAAAAATTGGGACTCGCAGGTTGGCCTTCTTTGGCGCTTTGCATATGTTTTCCCACTCAGAAAGTGAATTATGGAGAGGAGGAAAAAGGGGTAAATTTCATGGTCTTTCCACAATCTGCAAGGGACAGGGAAAAGCTTGCAGTTGGGTTCCTGCCCCAAAGCAAAAGCAACCAAAGAGAGACAAATCTCCTCACTCATTTAATGAGTTGCTCCTATGTCTTTTCTGCCTCAGATTGATTGGCCTCAACATCTCTCTCTCTCTCTCTCTCTCTCTCTCTCTCTCTCTATGCTTTCTCAGCTCTCAACAGTGGAAAATTCTTGAACACTCTTCATCCACATCTTTTACCTAAGTATAACAATGACATGTCTGATATCTTCATTACTCAATTGTCTTGTTATTCCTAATTTCTCCTATACCATCTTTTATGAAACTCTTACTGCATTAGTAATGTTATCTTCTACCTCAGCCTAGCATGGGAAAACTCTCTCTCTCTCTCTCTCTCTCTCTCTCTCTCTCCACAGAGTAATACAAATAATTCATAAATTTTAATTTAATGTGTAATGTTATTGGTAAAAAAATTTTGATTTGTTCGACACAATCCAAAAATTATTAATAAATATTCAATCTAATCCCTAAATTATTTTAAGATGTTAAATATCACCCTTTCATTAATTCAAAATAATGGAATTTGCTGATATTACTTTCAATTCATTTAAGTTTAAATTGTGGAAAACAAAAGAAAGTTAAACATGAAGTATCCAAAAAAGACATTTTCTTGAATTAGATGTATAATAATCCATGTCATCGATAGCGATGGATTAACAGCCTTTTTTTCCCCTTATTTTAAAGTAGATGAATAAAAAGATGGAAATGTTGACTTATTAAAATTTTTACTCAACATATACTAATTGATGCAATCAAATAGCATCTAATTTGGAGCAAAATTCATTAACTATATCGAATAAATTAAAAGTTGAGATAAGACATTACATATTAGGTCGAAATTTAGGAATCATTCGCATCATTTTTCTAAAGAAAGCACAATAAATGAATATAACCTATGTATTAAACTGAACCCAAATCTTGCCATGTGGATCTCACATTAATATTGTCGTGTTAGATCTAGTGGTCCATATTCAACTTTTTAAATAGTATGGGCTAGTTGAAAAACATCGCCTCAACATCCAAGAATGCACGGACCGAATGCGACTTGGAAATTGTACAGTGAACTCGCATGCTATAGGCAACAAACAACCCTCCCTCGACAGCAACATTTGTCGGGATAGAGGCAAAAACTAAGAAGGGCACGGTTAAACGACAGGCCATGTGATGCTCTGTCGAGAAGAAGAAGAAGATGATGGGGGGAGGACTCACTCTCTCCCAGGCCACCCGCAACAAGGAGATTAGCTTTTTCTCAGGGACCGGACTGTGCAAAGGACGCAGACACCAACCGGATATTACGCACAGCCTTCTTCGCTCGCCAAATGTCCAAACAAAACCCCAACCATCACCGTCAATGTCACTCAGGCATTTATTGAAGAAACGACCGGATTTTCTCCCTCATTTCACTCATGGTATTCAGCTGTTCGAGGCCTTTTCCAGGTGCTGTACCCGAGGACGAAGATGAGGCTGCGAGGATGTCAGCAGTGGGGGGAAAGAAGTGGATATGTCTCGCAGCGTTCTGGTACTACCTAGGCACGTGTCAGAAGTACTTTTTTGACTTTAGCGTTTGTAAATTCTGAACCGTGGGAGAAAATTAGGTGGAAAATGGAAAAGAAAAAGAGGGTAATGCTACACGCAGGTACAGGGCGTCGTATGTCGTCTTTGGATGGACAAATTGGAAGAAAACAGGACTTTTTCAAGGGATTGAATAGCCTTCAAACTTGACCATGGCTCTTCTACTGTAGTAGGTTGTCCGACATCCTTACGAGCTATGATTCTAGGCTCGCTGGCCCAAGAACATATAAACCATCGGCATAGCCCAAGATCATGCTTCTATACGAGGCGCCGGTCTATAATGGCCCGGTACGTTACTGGGCAGGCAGGTCCATTATCAGGCCTAGCTATGAACCCGAAAGATCCAAATAACCCAACATCTGAAATGAAATCGTAGGCCTCTCCAGTATCGCTGTCGCCAAGCCGCTGTCGCGAAGTTCTAAGCGCCACATCGCGTGTTTTCCAATTGTAACACCTTCGATGGTTTGTGAAAGCTGTGACACCTCGAAACTTAGGCGAAGTAATATCCGGGAGCAGCTTTAGTGATGCCACAGCTACAAGGTCATTGCCAACCACCTTAAGAAGAGCGGGGTTAGCTGCTCCTCCCGGTCTTGGAGTTACAGATTCTTTGCCGATTGCTTGTTTTGTTAATGATGGTTTATGGTTAGATACGGTCTAAGTCTCCCAAACCGTACAATACTTGTTTTTCAGTGAAATAGATAAATCTCAGGCATGAATCCCAACATCTATCTAGCCACCAGTAGTAGCATTGTCACCAACTCCCGGTTCGAGTGGATGATAATTCAGCCTAAGACATCTGTAATTGTATGTGATCGTCCTAACTCGGTCGGCTAACAACCATCGAAATCCCCAGCATTGGGAGTATAGAATAATCACGTCTTGGATAAAAAGTTGGCAATGTAACGTATAGAGGAGCTAAAAGATTTTGTCACCAGCATTCAAGAAATTGTCAGTGCAGAAGAACTTAAAGTAGTGTCTTGAAGAAGGCAGGCTCGTTAGCCACATCAAGGTTTGTCTCAAAATTTGTTAGCATAGACCGATTCAATGAAGCACTACTTTGTTATGAATGAGGGCAATATATAGTGCACTGCCGTACTTGAACAAAATGAATTTACCTTTATCATACCACGAATGTTAAATTTAATTGGTACCTCAGACTCTGGCAGCTGAAATACCATCTAAGGCAAGGGTTTTACCAATTCAAAGGTCCTCTCCGAAGAGTTGTCTCATGACTTTTCTCATTATCGAGAACCCTGAACCACCACAAGGCAACCTTCCTTTAAAAATAGACCAGAAACGAAAGGATAATTGCCACTGAGACTGTCGATGCCTGATAAAGGTTAGTAAATACACATAGAGGAGGGGTGGATAGGTGTTTATAAATTTCTTTTCAAAAACTTTAACCAAAATCCCTCGACTTGAAATAAAATCAGAGTTAATTAAATCACGCAGCAATAAAGTAAAGAGAGTAAGGTAAGAGAATTTTGACATCGAAGTTTATAGTGGTTCGGCTTATTGTAAGCCTACGTCCACTCTCTATGCTGACAGCTCACTGGCTATATTCACTATATAGCAAATGAGAATTTTACAGCTTACGATTTAGACTTCTTCAATAGAAAGTCTTTGCTACAGCTTTCGCAATTTTTCACTGTAAGAGTCTCTCCTTTGTACACAACTAAAGCTCAAGAGATATTGAGAACAAGGAGTTTTAGAGGTTTGGATTTCGAATTTTTCTATCAGCGCACTCTCTTCGAACAACGACGACTTTACCTTAAATACTCCTTCATGCCTTCATAACCATTAGCACTTTCCAAAAGAGTTCATCCAATCTACCCGTTGGAATGAATCAATTAAGGTGATCTTCAAGTTGTCAAATATAAGTGGAAGATAGCTCGTCAATCCTGCTTGCCCATACAATCAGGATCTCAAGTTTCCAAAAGTGGAACCTTCCAAATCTTACTTGTTCTTGAACGGATTAATTTGAGATTAATCCAGAAACCTTCGAGCTTAGTTTCAGCCAGAGATCTTCCATGAATTAGAACGAATTAAGAAAGATATTATCCAATCTTTGAATTTCTAAACCGTATGATTAAACCGCTATCAGCTTGGGCAAACTCACAAAACTGAGTCTGACAGACTTCAGACTTTGATAGAGTCTGGAGATCTTCAGACGGAAATACTTGGATCTGGAACTCTTCAGACTTAAGCAACTGAGTCTTGAATTCTTCAAACTTAACTGACAATGATGTTTTGTTAGCTTCAAAAAACTTGAGGGATTTTTCTTCAACAATCTCCCCGTTTTTTATGGTGACAAAACACATCAGCAGATTTGTAAAACTCTTAACCTACAAAGAAAACTTGTACACTTTTTGAGGAATATTTCATATCACTTCTGCAACCACAGAAAAATGTTAGTCCAGAAGCATAAATATCCTCACAAGTATAAATAATCCTGCAAGTTCACAAATCCACAAATCCAATCATAAAACCAGTGCATCAGTCATAAGTTCAAACACCCAATTGTCTAAAGTCTTATCAAACAAAACATAAATTGTCCACAAAAAAAAAAATGAAACAAAAAGATAACAATAACGAAACAAAAAAGATAAGATCCAGCAAATCTGCATAACTCTCCCCCTTTTTGTCCCATCAAAAAGAGGCAGAGGAATCAAAAGAAAGTTGATGAAAATCAGGGCTGCTTAGGGATGTGAACAAGTTGATATTCACTCAGCGAGTTGACCGTCTTCTCAAGGCTGGATAAAGCTTCCTTTACTGATTCCGATTCAGTACCCTTCACATTTGATTCCACTTGAAGTCTAAGTGCAGTGATTTGGTCTTGCATAGTTGAGGAAGTAACCGGCATTGCTTGTTTCAAATCCCTCAGCTCGTAGTCCATCCCATAGACCCGCTTCTTTAGGTCCAACATAATATCTAACAGTTTGGAAAATTCTGTTGAGTTGACATTACCTATGCTAGGACCTGCAGACTCTGTTATTTGAGTCTGGAAGCTGGGCGGTTCGTTCTCAGCTCTTTATCCTTCAGTTGGAGAGGAGACCTCAAACTTCGGAAAATGTGATGCATAGATGTCTTCTGCATCAGCACTAGACCGACTAACATCACTAATATGAAGTGGCAATGATGTACCTTTTTTCTTCAGCAGCTTCCCCTATCTTGTTGCCAGTAGGTGGAGTGGAGTATTCTTCGCCAATTTCGGTCTCTTCTCGAGCGAAGTGATGTAGTGCAGTCTCACTTCCAGGTTGCGGTACTTCAAAGGATGGCTCAAAGACTTCTGCAAAGTCCTCTTGTGCCTTGCTTTCCTCTTCATCTCTCCTTAACCTTTCTTCTTCTTCTTTCCTAATCTCCTCTTCTTCTCTTCTTCGTTCTTCTTCTTCTCTTTTCTGTCTCTCCTCCTGTTCTTCTTTTCTCTTTCTTTCTTCTTCTCTTTTCCTTTGTTCTTCTTCTCTTCTCAATCTCTCTCTTCTTCTTCTTTCGCTTCTGCTTCTTTCCTCATTCTCTCTGTCTCTTTCTCTCTTCTTGCTCTCTCTTGACTGCTATCTCTGAAACAGACAGAGCTCTTCAATCTTGTAAGAGCTGAAAGATTCATGGCATCATCTATTTCTTCTTCATCCTCATCTTGTAGGATGAATTTTCTTCTTCGTTTCTCAGGAACAGCCATGGGCTTTTTGCCTTTTCTTTTTGCAGCAGTAGCAGCCAAATCTTTTGAAGGGGTCTTCTCCTTCAAGCCTTCTAAAGCTTTGTTTAGTTCCTGAAGCTTTAACTTCATCACCATCTTGTATCCAACAAGCATGAGAGTTAAGTTGGTCAGGCAAAGTGGGGCAAGAATTTAGATTTTAAAATGCCTAAACAACCTGGTGACAAGAGATATATAAGACAATTGTCCTTTATCCTTTACCACAGTCTTGTACATGTGGAATAGGATAATGTGTGGAAGAGAAAATCTTTTGCCTTCATTCAGAGCGAACATGAGTTTAGCTTCAGTCTTTGAAACGTCAGTCTTTGAGGTTGCTTTGGGTCTGAGACGGTTTATGACAATCTTGTGAAGCAGAACATTCAAAGCAAAGATCCTGGTGTAGGATCTCTTGCCTTCCAAGCTTCTATCTCGAACAATCTCTAAGGTAGCATAAGCTGTGGATACTCTAATCAATTGGAAACACCCTCTTTCCACCCCGACTAAATCGGCAAGAGTATCAACATCCACAACGTATTCCTTGTCCATAAAAGTAAAAGACAGCCTGTTTGCATCTAAAAATGACAAGTTCGAATAAAAGTAGGCCGTCAACTCTGGATATCCAATTGTCTCATCAGTACAAAACCTCTCAAGCTGCAGCCGTGAAAACTTTTCCCTTAGATTTATCTTGATTGAATCAAGAAAATCGAAATCAACACTCCTAGGATTCATCACTCCTCTCTTCAGCAATTTTGAATAAATTCGTTCTTTTTCTTTAGAGCGAAACAAACTCCCTTTAGGACAGATGGTGTTAATTGCAACACCCATCCGTGGTTGAAACTAAGAAAACATCCTTTCATCATCATCCATGGGCTGATTAGCGGTTTCAAACTGCGGGTCACTCGGTATATTTTCGAACGTGCTTTTCACAACTCCTTCGCCAACAACTCCCAGTTTTTCCATTTCTCGCAAGAATATGGTCTCATTTGGATATCCTCTCTCTTTCAGGAGACCATCTATCGGGTTTAACTCTATGCCTCCATCTTTCAACTTTTTGTACAATGAGTAAGCAAGTTTGGGTCTTAAAGTTCTTACCGGTTCAGTCTCTGTAATAACTTCTTCTTCAAACTGTTGTTGACTTGGTGTTTCCCTTTATGGTGAATCTTCTTTGCCTGTGAGGTCCACTCTGGTAGGACTCTCGTGTCTCCTTTGTGGTCCCTTTCTTGCGAGCCTCGAAGACTTTCTTGAAAACATGCTTGATCCGAGAGCGAATAGTCAACTTGTTTGCAAAAAGGTTGGATTTTTACTGAGTAAACAAATCGAACAGGAACGCAAGTGGAGATTTTTTAACCTTTAGGGTTTCAAGGAGAAGTAAAAGAAGTGTCTTTTGAGTGGTGAAGGATGAAGACGACGATTCAGGAGTATAAATAGCAAGAATAATTAAAAAAAAAAAAAAAGAGATACTGAACCGTCACAAGGGAAAGTAAACTGCCAAAATTAAAGAAAATAATCAATTATCAGTTTTGAAAAAGAAAACTGTCATAAATATGTCAGAAATTGGATAAAAAGCATATTTCGAAATTTCAAAAGCAATTATGAAATTAATACGTCATAAAGGAAATAAATAAAAATAAAATGGCACGCATTCAGACTTTATGTCAGAGTCTAAGACTTTCCAGACTTTACCTCATAGTCTGAATACTTGCAAACCTTACCTTTGAGTCTAAACATCTTTAGATCTTACCTTTGAGTCTGAACGTCTCAAAATTCTACCTTAGAGTCTGAACTTCTTCAGACCTTACGATATTCAGTCTTTAGTGAATTGATTCAAAGTGAGCTTTCTCTATGGGCTTTGTGAATATGTCCGCTTGTTGGTTCTTTGAATCAACGAACTGAATCACCAAATCAACGAACTGAATCACCACTTCACCATTTTGAACATAATCTCTAATGAAATGATGCTTGATTTCGATGTGCTTTGCTCTTGAGTGAAATATTAGATTTTTTGTAAAGTTGATGGCACTAGTGTTGCCGCATTTGATTTCTGTGCAAGATTCTTCAACTCCAAAATCTTTCAATTGTTGTTGCATCCACAAGATTTGAGAACAACAACTTCCAAGAGCTATATACTCTGCTTCAGCTGTTGAAAGAGTTATGGTACCATGTTTTCTTGAGAACCAAGAAACTAACCTATTTCCCAATAATTGACACGTACCTGTAGTGCTTTTCCTATCCATTTTACAACCAGCCAAATCAACATCAGAATATCCAAGGAGAGTAAAATCTCATTCTTTAGAATACCAAAGACTTAGCTTAGATGTAGTTGCAACATTTTTGATAATACGGAGTTTGGGACACCTGGAGTGCCATAACTTGACACGGGGGACACTTAAGTGCCATAACTTTTTTTCGGTACACTTAAGTGCCACTTTTTTTTCAAATAGGACACTTAAGTGCCACCTCCGGCGACCTTGCCGGAAATCCTACGTGGCACGTGTTTATTATTTTTAATGCTTGCGTGGCTCGCCGGAGAGCTGAGTCGGCGCCGACTCAAGAAAACGACGCCGTTTACATAATAAAAAATTAATTAAATTAAATTAAAACTTAATTTAATTAAAAATACTCTAAAATTTAAAAAAAAAAGGGGGGGAAGGGCGGGCGGGAGAGGGCCGAGCCCTCGCCGCCGCCGCCTCCCCGCCGTCGACGAGAAGGGCCGGCGATGGAGGGGGAGGGTCGGCCGGGGTCGCCGCCCCCGACCGACCGGGCGAGGGCCGCGAGCCCTCGCCGGATCGCAGCTGAGGGCCCGCGAGCCCTCGCCCGGATCCGGCGAGGGCCGCCGATCGGCCGAGGACCAGCAACCCCGATCGACCCTCCCCCTCCCGTCGCCGGCCCTTCCCGCGACGGTGGGGAGGCAGCGAGGGCCCGCAGCCCTCGGCTGGATCGCGGCGAGGGCTCGCGGCCATCGCCAAATTTGGACGAGGGCTCGCGGGCCCTCACCGCGATCCGGCGAGGCTCGCGGCCCTCACCGCCGGTCGGACGGGGCCGGCGACCCTGGCCGACCCTCCCCCTCCGTCGCCGGCCCTTCCCGGCGACGGTGGGGAGGCGGTAGCGGCGAGGGCTCGCCCTCGCCCGCCGCCCCCTTCGTCCCCACCTTTTTTTTTTTAAAAAATTTTAAATTTTTTAATTTTTAGAGTATTTTTATTTAAAATTAAGTTTTAATTTAATTTAATTAATTTTTTATTATTTTTACACGTCGACGCGAAACGGCGTCGTTTTTGCATTTTTTGTCACGTCGCATGCAAAAACGACGCCGTTTTGGACCTCCATCGCGGAAAATTGCGTTTGGCCGGACTCCGGCACTTAAGTGTTCCATTTTACTCCGATATTGGCACTTAAGTGTTCCATTTGAAAAAAAGTGGCACTTAAGTGTACCGAAAAAAAGTTATGGCACTTAAGTGCCCCCCGTGCCAAGTTATGGCACTCCGTGTGTCTTTACTCAATAATACGCTTCACAGCATTCATGTGAGATTCTTTAGGATTAGATTGAAATCTAGCACAAATACAAATGCTAAACAAAATATCATGTCTAGATGCAGTAAGGTAAAGAAGTGAACTAATTATGCTCCTGTATAGCTTTTGCTCTACACTTTTTTCTTTTTCATCTTTGTCCAGCTTTAATGAATTTGACATAGGAGTTTCTGTCTTCTTGCAATTCTCCATTCCAAACTTCTCGATGAGATCTCTTGCATATTTTTCTTGGTAAATAAAAGTTCATTTTTTTGATTGTTTGACTTGAAGTCCCAAAAAGAAGTTTAATTCACTCATCATGCTCATTTCAAATTCATCCTGCATACATCTAGAAAATTTCTTGCAAAGATTTTCATTAAAAAAACCAAATATTATGTCATCAACATAAATTTGAACAAGTATGAAATCATTTCCTTCTCTTTTAATGAATAAAGTAGTGTCTACCTTAACTTTAGCAAAACCATTTTGAATTAAGAAGTTACTTAACCTTTCATACCATGCTCGGAGTGCTTGTTTTAAACCATACAATGCTTTCTTTAGCTTGAAGATAAGGTTTGATTTTCTTGGATCTTCAAATCCTGGTGGTTGTTCTACATAGACTTCTTCTTGGATAATTCCATTTAGAAATGCACTCTTCACGTCCATTTGGAATAACCTGAAATTTTTAAAGCAAGCAAAAGCAAGTAGTAATCTTACTGCTTATAACCTTGCCACTGGAGTATAAGTTTCATTATAGTTGATTCATTCTTCTTGTGTGTAACCTTTTGCCACAAGTCTTGCTTTATTTCTCACCACCTTTCCTTGTTGATCCAGCTTATTCCTGAAAACCCATTTAGTTACAATAATTGACTTACCTTTTGGTTTATGAACAAGTTCCTAAACATTGTTGATTCTGAATTCTGAATTGATTCAATTATTTTTGCATAGCTTCAATCCAGCTTTCATCAGTTAAGGCTTCTTCTATTGACTTGGGCTCGACTTCATAAACAAGTGCTAGAGCACTAGACTCTTCATGCCTTTTGGATCTTATTCGAATCTCTTCATCAATGTTACCAATGATGAGATCTGAGGGTGACTAAATTTATGCTTCTAGTTAGTAATTGGTTTGTCACTTTGCTGAGTCTCAGTTTCAGTTGGAGCCACTGATTTAGCTTGCAGTTGAACATCAAAGATTTGATTTTCTTCGGGGGAATTTGTAAACACTTGAACAGATTCAAAATCTTCAGGTTGAGTCTGATTGGCAAGATTTTGAATTGAGTCTTCGAACTTCACATTCAAGGATTCTTCCACCGTCTGAGTCCTTTTGTTAAATACTCTGAAAGCCTTGCTAGACATTGAGTAGCCAAGGAAAATTCCTTCATCTGATTTTTCTTCAAACTTACCAGTTCGATCACTTGCATTCTTTAAAATAAAACATTTGCAACCAAATACATGAAAATAAGAGACGATAGGTTTCTTTCCTTTGAACAATTCATAAGGGGTTTTCTCCAAAATAGGTCTTAGAAAAACTCTGTTAATTATATAACAAGTAGTTGAAGTTGCTTCAACCCAAAAATGAGGAGAAATATTACTTTCAATCAAAAGAGTTCTTGTAATTTCTTGCAAAGAGCAATTTTTCCTTTCTACAATTCCATTTTGTTGTGGAGTGTATAGGGATGAAAAATTATGCTGAATGCCAGAATCATCACAAAAATTAGCAAAATCTTGATTTTTGAATTCACCACCATGATCAGTACGAATACTTATTATAGCATAACCTTTTTCAATTTGAATTTTCTTGACAAACTTAGTGAAATAAGACAATGCTTCAGATTTAGTTGAAAGAAAGAATACCCAAGTAAAACGAGAGTAGTCATCGATTATTACGAAACAATACCTTTTACCTCCAATGCTCTATGTTCTTATTGATCCGAACAAATCCATGTGCAATAGCTGTAAAACACGTTTAGTAGATACCTGATTTATTGATTTGTAAGAGTTTCTAACATGTTTTCCAATTACGCAGGGTGTGCATAATTCATGTTTTTGATACTTCAGGTTAGGAAGTCCTCGGACTAGCTTCTTGGATGAAACTTTTGCAATTTGCTTCAAGTTGATATGTCCAAGCTTTCTGTGCCAGAGAATAGCTTCATCTTGAATAGATATCAAGTATTGAGAACTGTCAGATTTTATATCCAGCAAGTAGATATTTCCATGTCTTCGTCCCGTGAATGATTGTGAAAGATCTTTGCTTGTTCCAGAACAAGTGTCTTCTTGAAAGTTGATCTTGTATCCAGTGTCACACAGCTAACTGATACTAAGAAGATTATAATTTAAACCTTCAACTAGAGAAACATTATTGATTGTGAGATTTCCTATTGTCGCGGTTTCACAATCAACAATTTTTCCTTTGTTGTTACCACTAAAGGAAACACTTCCTCCTTTCACTTGTAAGAGTTTTGTGAAGTAAGTTGAATCTCCTGTCATGTGTCTTGAGCAGTCACTATCCAAATACCACTTGATTTTCTTCTTGATAGTGACCTGCATTTAAATAAAGAACTCAAGCTTTCTTTGGTACCCAGATTTTCTTGGGTCCAACATTGTTAGCACCATAAACAATCTTTGCCCAACTTCTCTTAACAGGTTTCCAAAGTTTGGGACAAATATTATCAAAATGTTCTAGGCTATTACATTTTGAGCATTTAAGAGCACTTCTCCCAACAGGTCTTACAAAAACCTTTTGAAAATGATTCTTGTAAAAAGATTTTGTAGGCCTATTCTTGATTTTTTCCTTTACCTTTGGAAAATCAATCAAGGGAATGATTTCAGATGTCATTCCCAGACCGGATTTATTAAAATATGGTCTTTGAATTGAAAGAATTTTATCCAACTTTTCGAATCCCATTGAAAATTTTTTAGTGACTCTCAAAAGATCTTCTTTCAAACAGGTATTTTCTTTTGAAAGAACAGTTTCATTTTCTTTTGAAACAGCAAAGACATTTGTCTACATTTTCAACTTTTTCAACCAAAGTCTTTTCTTGTTGTTTCAATTTGCAATTTTCCTTTTTCAGTTCAGAAATCCTTTTAAGAAAAGCTTTAAGACTAAGACAAAGTTCATCAATGTAATTCGACACTTTAGTAGGAATTTTTAAATTTCTAACCTTGACATCATTGTCTGTGTCTGAATCTGATTCTGAGTCTGAGTCTGACTTTACTATGAGACAGATGTTTGCATACTCTTCATCACTCTCTTTACATTCTGTGTCGCTCCATCAGCTTTGAGTGCCTTCTTGAATCTTTCTGTTTTTCCTTTCTTTTTCTTCAATAAAGGACAGTTGGATCTAATGTGTCCATTTTTCTTGCATTCAAAGCAAACAACATCCTTGTTAGTATCATTTTCTTCATTTGATTTCTTTTGAACTCTTTGATTGTTTTGTCTCTTCCCATTGAACCTTCTTCCTTTTCTATTTAATTTTCTGAACTTTCTAATCAAAAGTGCCAACTCTTCGTCGTCCAGGTCTTCTTCTGAATCTGTAACATTAGAACCATCGTTAGATTTTAAAGTAATTGACTTCTTACCTTTGGTGTCAATGTCCTCATTGAATTGCTCGACTTCATATGATTGAAGTGTGCCAACCAATTCATCTACCGAAAGAGGCATGATCCTCTGTGTTTCTCTTATGGAAGTCTTTACGTGATTCCAATGTTTGGAGAGTCCTCTCAACAACTTATTGACCTTTATTGGTCCTGAGATTGGCTGTCCTTGGTATGCTAAGCTATTTACATATTTTTTTAAACCGACTGAACATATCGGTGATGGATTCTCCTGGCTTCATCTTGAAGGCTTCATACTGTCCAAGAAGGATATTGATCTTGGTTTCTTTAACTCGATCTGTTCCTTCATAAGTGACGTGCAATCTATCCCAAACCTCTTTAACTGTTTCACAAGATGAAATTCTGTTATACTCAGTAGGAGATAAAGCACAATATAGAGAATAGATAGCTTTAGCATCAAGAGCTTATCTCTTTGTAATTTCAGCTTGTGACAATCCCGCTCCATCAGCTATTTCTTTCCCTGTGGATGAAATTCATGTCCTAACAAAATATAAATGTTTGTGCAAATGAAGTGATTCAACAATAATATGCATGGATAGAGTGTGACTGCTTTAAATGATCCAAGGAAGTCATGGCTCAATCGGGACATGTTACATGTGCAAACTTGAGCTATATAGGATCAAATGGGGACGAGACTTGCCAGAAAATGACCAACAGGGGAATCCTTATCCACGATAAAGCTCCTAGAGTAAACCTTATCTGACGTACTAAGACATATGCGAGACTTGAGTCACATACTTGTAGTCGAGATATCTACCGTTTGTTTTTTGGTCTTCGTCAAAGACTATTGAGATGGTTGACTTGGTTGTGACAATATTATTAAAGGCCTCCAATGGAGGAGGTAGTATTTTGAAATCATCTTTTTGAAGATCCAAACATGGAGTCTGAGCTCTATGAAGCCACTGTCAAAGGAAATGTGCCGTCTTTGCTTGAGTTGCTGAAAAAGGATAAACTGCTTCTTGATAGAGTCATGATTGAGAATTACACTGAGACTCCTCTGCACATCGCAGCCATGCTTGGACACTTAGATTTCGTGAAAGAGATCCTAGCTCAGAAGGTCGAGATGGCAAGTGTGCAAGATTCTTAGGGGTTGACGCCTTTTCATCTCGCCGCACGACCGCTGCACGATCGCCGCACGATCGCACAATTGCCATATAATTGTCGCATGACCGCCGCATGACCGTTGCATGACCACCGCACGATCGTCGCACGACCGCCGTGCGACCACCACACGATTGACGCACGACCGCCGACTGTTGCCGCCAAGAGCCGCTTCAGGATTTCTGCCCACCGACTGTGGGAGGGGCCAGCGGTTGATGGGCTGTGGGCGGCAGTCGGCACCAACAATCGGCGGTCATGCACAGGCGACGCTCGTGTAATGGTTGTGTGGTGATTGGCGATGGTAGGTTGTAGGTGGACGGTGGCGATCATCGGCCGGTGGGTTGTAAGCGACGGCCAGTGGGCTACGGGTGACGGCAACCATCGCTGGCAGTTACCAGCGGTCGACTATCAACGGTGGCTGCAAGCGGTAAGAGGTGGCTGGCGGTTGGCAAGCGGCCAACGGTGGCTACAACAAGGAAGAAGAACAAAAGAGAAATAGAAAAGGAAAAAAAAAAAACTTATTTCTAGAAATTGTTCCTGAACAAGAAGTTATTATTATTTCTTTTACGTTTCTTGTTTCTGTTACAAATCTATTCTCCAGCCACTTTTCTATTCCAGGGAATAGAAAAATAAGTTGGTGTTACCAAATAGATTTCTGTTCTTTTTTTGTTTCGGGGAACAAAAGAACAGAAATCGAGAGAAATAGAAACGTTACCATTCAGGCCCTAGAAACTATCGTAATATTTATAAATGTCAAAAAGGTGAAAAAGTAATAAAAAGATAGTCATTTTTTTGTTGATTTAGGAAAAAAAATTTAAATAAGAGAATTTTCTAAAAATAAGAGAATTTTCAAACTTTAAGCAATATCTTAATTATGAAAATTTTTTACTTTTTTACGGGGAAATGAGAGACTAAATTAAACAACTTGAAAGTTTAGGGACTAAATTGAATATTTAAAAATAGTTCAAGGACCACATTGAATGACGAAAAGTATAAAGATGACATTGCACATTGAATTAAAATTAATGGACTATTTGTGTTATTTTCGCATCTATGATACCTAGGTGTCCTATCAATTTTTGGTAGCTAAGAAGTATCCATTTTTACATCGAAGGTTATGATATTTGGAAAAGAATTAACTGGTCGAGATAATTAACTACAACTTTATACTTTGCACTATTTTCATGGTAATTTTATCTAGGTTAGACGGAACATAAAACTAGAGGTAGCAGAAGAGATTCAATAAGGGATGGGTTTCCCTTGTGAAGGTGTCAAGTAATAGTCTCCAACACTACGGGACTAAAAAAACACCGGTGCCAAAGTTGATCCTGAAATGGATATAACATGGGGGAAGAAGTACACTAATGGTGCCATAAGTTGTATACGATGCTCACTTTGGTGCCAAAAGTTTCCGTCGGATCACTTAAATGCCAAAAATTTTGAAAAATGATCATTTAAGTGCCAACGCCGACAAAATTGGCCGGAAATCCGACGTGGCCTTTTTTTATTAATTTTTTAAGCTGACATGGCTCATCGGAGAGTTGAGTTAGCATCCAAACACCAAAACGACGCCGTTTGACATTTTTCCCCTAACTTTGAAACCCTAATCCCCAAATTGAGAGAGAACGACGCTGTTTGTCTTCGTCTTTTTCTTCCTCGAAGACCCACACCAGCAATGGCAGCAGCACGGCACCAGCAGCAGTAGCAGCGCAACACCAGCAACAGCAGCACACCAACGGCACCTTCGACCCATCTTCTTCTTCCTCATCCTCCGCCCTAGCTTCCGATTTTTCCTGCAACTTATTGCTCGAGCAACAATCTTAGTCTCTCTTCGCTCACCTAGTTGAGCAACTATAATGGTAACTGAGTGACGGTGGCTGAGGGACGGTGGCCGAGCGACGGCGGATGAACGACGGTGGCCGAGCGGCGGAAACCCTAATTTCATTCCCCATTGAGCTAAATGGCGTCGTTTCCGTGAAGCCATCCACGTAGGACGGCAAAACGACGTCGTTTTCTTAAGGAAGACCGAAAACGACGTCGTTTAGAGGCCATATTGATTTTTTTCTCTAAAAAAAAAGCCATGTAATCATTTTGGCCGGAATTTATCGTCGGTGGCACCAAAGTAATCGTTTTTCCTCCGATTTGGCACTTAAGTGCACCGGCGGAAACTTTTGGCACCAAAGTAAGCGCCGTATACAACTTATGGCACCATTAGTGTACTTCTCCCTAACATGGGCATGTTTAGTTCAAACCTGATCACAACTACTACACACTATTGTTACTTCTCTGCAGACTATGGTCTTCTTGATTAATAAAGGAGTGAACCCGAACATTACAAACTCTAGAGTTTTCACAGCAGTCAGCCTATTAGCACAAGGCGAAGGCGCAGGAAGAGCCTCAGAGATTAGGGATTATGTTCCTCAAATTTCAGAGAATCAAAACTCATCCGAACAAACAGTCCCCATCGATTTCACAATCACAAGCTTCCATCCACCTATAGGAGAAGAGGAAGAAAGGAAAGAGGAAAAAAGGAAAACAAAGATAAAATGGCAAAACAACATGCATCAAACTCAATTGGTGGTAGCGACATTTCTAGCTACCGTGGCATACCAAGCCACTCTTACCCGGCCTGGTGGCCTTTGGGAAGGAGATTTACTAAGAAATGATAGAACATATGTTGTAGCCAGTATTACCCCATCTGGTGGCATTATGCCACCAGATAATGCCACCAGATTCCCCGAGCAATGAGAATGGTGAAGGGCACAATGCGAGCGAGTCCATAATGGCACATAAGTCCTCGGACCAACACCAGACTTTCCTAATATGTAACACAATAAGTTTCATCGCATCGCTTAGCACTATTATGCTTCTTCTAAGTGGTCTTCCTCTAAAGCGGCGTCGGCACGACCGTTGCACGACCGTTGCATGACCACCACACGATTGCCGCACGATTGCCACTTGACCGCCGACCGTCGCTGCAGGATTGCCGCCCACCGGCTGTGGGAGGGGGCAACGGCCGATGGGCTATGGGCGGCGGTCGGCAACAATAGTCGGCGGTCGTGCATAGGTAGTGCTTGTATAATGGTTGTGTGGCGATGGGCGATGGTAGGTTGTAGGCAGAAGGTGGCGATCATCGGCCGATGGGTTGTAGGCAATGGCCGGTGGGCTACAAGCGGCGGTGACCATCGCCGGCAGTTGCCAGTGTTCGGCTTTCGACGATGGCCAAAGGCAAGAGGTGGCCGGCGGTTGGCAAGTGACCAACGGTGGTTGCAACAAGGAAGAAGAACAAAAGAGAAATAGAATAGGAAAAAAAAAAAAAAAAACTTATTTCTAGAAATTGTTCCCGAGAACAAGTTTTTTTTTTTTTTTTTTTTTTTTTTTTTTTTTTTTTTGCGTTTCTTATTTCTGTTACAAATCTATTCCCCAGCCGCTTTTCTATTTCAGGGAATAGAAAAATAAGTTGGCATTACCAAACAGATTTCTGTTCTTTTTTTGTTCCGGGGAACAAAAGAACAGAAATCGAGAGAAATAAAAGCATTAACATGCAGGACCTAGAACTATCGTAATATTTATAATTGTCAAAAAGGTGAAAAAGTAATAAAAAGATAGTCATTTTTTTTGTTGATTTAGGAAAAAAATTGAAATAAGAGAATTTTCTAAAAATAAGGGAATTTGCAAACTTTAAGCAATATCTTAATTATGAAAAATTTTTACTTTTTTTTTTTATGGGTAAATGAGAGACTAGATTAAACAACTTGAAAGTTTAGGGACTAAATTGAATATTTGAAAATAGTTCAAGGACCAAATTGAATGACGAAAAGTATAAAGATGACATTGCACATTGAATTAAAATTAATGGACTATTTGTGTTATTTTCCCATCTATGATACCTAGGTGTCCTATCAATTTTTGGTAGCTAAGAAGTATCCATTTTTACATCGAAGGTTATGATATTTGGAAAAGAATTAACTGGTCGAGATAATTAACTACAACTTTATACTTTGCGCTATTTTCATGCTAATTTTATCTAGATTAGACGAAACATAAAACTAGAGGTAGCAGAAGAGATTAAATAAGGGATGGGTTTCCCTTCTGAAGGTGTCAAGTAATAGTCTCCCACACTACGGGACTAAAAAAACATTAGTGCCAAAGTTGATCCTGAAATGGATATAACATGGGCGTGTTTAGTTCAAATCGGATCCCAATTGCTACACACTATTGTTACTTCTCTGCAGACTATGGTTTTCTTGATTAATAAAGGAGTGAACCCGAACATTACGAACTCCAGAGGTTTCACAGTAGTGAGCCTATAAGCACAAGGCGAAGGCGCAGGAAGAGCCTCAGAGATTAGGGATTATGTTCCTCAAATTTCAGAGAATCAAAACTCATCCGAACGAACAATCTACACCGATAACACGGTCGCGACCTTCCATCCACCTATAGGAGAAGCGGAAGAAAGGAAAGAGGAAAAAAAGGAAAAGGAAGATAAAATGGCAAAACAACATGCATCAGACTCAATTGGTGGTAGCGACATTGCTAGCTACCATGGCATACCAAGCCACTCTTACCCCGCCTGGTGGCCTTGGGGAAGGAGATTTATCGAGAAATGATAGAACATATGTTGTAGCCAGTATTACCTCATCTGGTGGCATTACGCCACCAGATTCCCCGAGCAATGAGAATGGTGAAGGGCACGATGCAGGCGAGTCCATAATGGCACATAAGTCCTCAGACCAACACCAGACTTTCCTAATATGTAACACAATAAGTTTCATCACATCGCTTAGCACCGTTATGCTTCTTATAAATGGTCTTCCTCTAAAGCGGCGTCAGCACGACCGCCGCACGACTATTGCATGACTACCGCACGATCGCCGCACCACCGCACCACCGCACCACCGCCGCACCACCGCACGACCGCCGCACGACTGTCGCACGATCGCCGCACGACCGCCGACCGTCGCCATCGACCGCCACTATAGGATTGCCACCTATCAGCTGCGGGAGGGGGCAGCGGCCGATGGGCTATGGGCGGCGGTCGGCCACAACAGTCGGCGGTCATGCATAGGCGGCGCTCGTATAATGGTCGTGTGGTGATTGGTGATGGTAGGTTTTAGGCGGACAGTGGCGATCGTTGGCCGATGGGTTGTAAGCGAAGGCCAATGGGCTACGGGCGGCAGCAACCATCACTAGCAATTGCCAGCGGTCGGCTACCGACGATGGCCGTAGGCGGCAAGAGGTGGCCGGCAGTTGGCAAGCGGCCAACGGTGGCCGCAACAAGGAAGAAGAACAAAAGAGAAATAGAAAAGAAAAAAAAAAAACTTATTTCTAGAAATTATTCTCAGAAACAAGAAGCTATTTTTTTTTTTAATTTCTTGATTATGCTCCAAATCTATTCTCCAGCTACTTTTCTATTCCAGGGAATAGAAAAATAAGTTGGCGTTACCAAACAGATTTCTTTTATTTTTATTTTTTGTTCCGGAGAACAAAAGAACAGAAATCGAGAGAAATAGAAACATTACCATGCAGGCCCTAGAACTATCGTAATATTTATAAATGTCAAAAAGGTGAAACAGTAATAAAAAGATAGTCATTTTTTTGTTGATTTAGGAAAAAAATTGAAATAAGAGAATTTTCAAACTTTAAGCAATATCTTAATTATGAAAATTTTACTTTTTTACGGGTAAATGAGAGACTAGATTAAACAACTTGAAAAATTAGGGACTAAATTGAATATTTAAAAATAGTTCAAGGACCACATTGAATGACGACAAGTATAAAGATGACATTGCACATTAAATTAAAATTAATGGACTATTTGTGTTATTTTCCCATCTATGATACCTAGGTGTCCTATCAATTTTTGGTAGCTAAGAAGTATCCATTTTTACATCGAAGGCTATGATATTTGGAAAAGAATTAACTAGTCGAGAGAATTAACTATAACTTTATACTTTGCGCTATTTTCATGCTAATTTTATCTAGATTAGACGGAACATAAAACTAGAGGTAGCATAAGAGATTTAATAAGGGATGGGTTTCCCTTCTGAAGGTGTCAAGTAATAGTCTCCAACACTACAGGACTAAAAAAACACTGGTGCCAAAGTTGATCCTGAAATGGATATAACATGGGCGTGTTTAGTTCAAACCTGATCCCAACTGCTACACACTATTGTTACTTCTCTGCAGACTATGGTCTTCTTGATTAATAAAGGAGTGAACCCGAACATTACGAACTCTAGAGGTTTCACAGTAGTGAGCCTATTAGCACAAGGCGAAGGCGCAGGAAGAGCCTTAGAGATTAGGGATTATGTTCCTCAAATTTCTGGAGAATCAAAACTCATCCGGATGAACAATCCACACCAATAACACGGTCACGACCTTCCCTCCACCTATAGGAGAAGAGGAAGAAAGGAAAGAGGAAAAAAAGGAAAAGAAAGATAAAATGGCAAAACAACATGCATCAGACTCTATTGGTGGTAGCGACATTGCTAGCTACCGTGACATACCAAGCCACTCTTACTCGGCCTGGTGGCCTTTGGGAAGGAGATTTACCGAGAAATGATAGAACAAATGTTACAGCCAGTATTAGCCCATCTGGTGTGATTTCGCCACTAGATTCCCCGAGCAATGAGAATGGTGAAGGGCACGATGCGAGCAAGTCCATATTGGCACATAAGTCCCCGGACCAATACCAGACTTTCCAAATATGTAACACAATAACTTTCATCGCATCGCTTAGCACCGTTATGCTTCTTATTAGTGGTCTTCCTCTAAAGCGGCGTCGACACAACCGCCGTACAACCGTCGCATGACCACCGCACGATCGCCGCACGACCGCCGCACAATCGCTGCACGACCGCCGACCATCGCCGTCGAGAGCCACTTCAGGAATTCCGCCCACCGGTTGCGAGAGGGGCCAGCGGCCGATGGGCTATGGGCGGCGGTCGACACCAACAGTCGGCGGTCATGCACAGGCGGCACTCGTGTAATGGTCGTGTGCTGATTGGCGATGATAGGTTGTAGGCAGACGATGGCGATTATTGACCAGTGGGTTATAGGTGACAATTGGTGGGCTACAGGTAACGGCGACCATCGCTGACAGTTGCCAGCGGTCAACTATCGACGATGGCCACAGGCGGCAAGAGGTGGCCGGCGGTTGGTAAGCGGCCAACGGTGGCCGCAACAAGGAAAAAGAACAAAAAAGAAATAGAAAAAAAAATTATTTCTAGAAATTGTTCTTGGGAACAAGAAGTTTTTTTTTTTTTTTTTTGATTTCTTGTTTCTGTTTCAAATCTTTTCCCCAGCCACTTTTCTATTCCAGGGAATAGAAAAATAAGTTGACATTACCAAACAAATTTCTATTCTTTTTTGTTTCGGGGAACAAAAGAACAGAAATCGAGAGAAATAGAAACGTTACCATCCAGGCCCTAGAACTATCGTAATATTTATAAATGTCAAAAAGGTGAAAATGTAATAAAAAGATAGTCATTTTTTTGTTGATTTAGGAAAAAAATTTGAAATAAGAGAATTTTCAAACTTTAAGCAATATCTTAATTATTAAATTTTTTTACTTTTTTTACGGGAAATGAGAGACTAGATTAAACAACTTGAAAGTTTAGGGACTAAATTGAATATTTGAAAATAGTTCAAGGACCACATTGAATGACGAAAAGCATAAAGATGACATTGCACATTGAATTAAAATTAATGGACTATTTCTGTTATTTTCCCATCTATGATACCCAGGTGTCCTATCAATTTTTGGTAGCTAAGAAGTATCCATTTTTATATCAAAGGTTATGATATTTGGAAAAGAATTAACTGGTCGAGATAATTAACTACAACTTTATACTTTGTGCTATTTTCATGGTAATTTTATCTAGGTTAGACGGAACATAAAACTAGAGGTAGCAGAAGAGATTCAATAAGGGATGGGTTTTCCTTGTGAAGGTGTCAAGTAATAGTCTCCAACACTACGGGACTAAAAAAACACTGGTGCCAAAGTTGATCCTGAAATGGATATAACATGGGCGTGTTTAGTTCAAACCCGATCCCAATTGCTACACACCATTGTTACTTCTCTACAGACTATGGTCTTCTTGATTAATAAATGAGTGGACCCAAACATTACGAACTCTAGAGGTTTCACAGCAGTGAGCCTATTAGCACAAGGCGAAGGCACAGGAAGAGCCTCAAAGATTAGGGATTATGTTCCTCAAATTTCAGAGAATCAAAACTCATCCGAACAAACAGTCCCCATCGATTTCACGATCACAACCTTCCATCCACCTATAGGAGAAGAGGAAGAAAGGAAAGAGGAAAAAAGGAAAAGAAAGACAAAATGACAAAACAACATGCATTAGACTCTATTGGTGGTAGCGACATTCCTAGCTACTGTGGCATACCAGGCCACTCTTACCTGGCCTGGTGGCCTTTGGGAAGGAGATTTACCGAGAAATGATAGAACATATGTTGCAGCCAGTATTACCCCATCTGGTGGCATTTCGCCACCAGATTCCCCGAGCAATGAGAATGGTGAAGGGCACGATGCGGGCGAGTCCATAATGGCACATAAGTCCCCGAACCAATACCAGACTTTCCTAATATGTAACACAATAGGTTTCATTGCATCGCTTAGCACCGTTATGCTTCTTATAAGTAGTCTTCCTCTAAAGCGGCGTCGGCTTACCACATGGATTGCAATGCTGATTATGTGGATTGTGATAACCTTCACAGGGGCGACTTATTTCATCACCATATGGATCTTCACACCGGCTAGAGACCTGATTATTGCCATTGAAATATTTAGAAATGCGATGCTGGTATGGTTTGGATTATTGGCTATTATTTGCCTGTGCCACGTTGTTCTCTTGACCGTGAAGTTGGTACGCAAAGTCCTGAAATTCGTCCGCAGCAGGAGGGATCTTATAGAAGTGCCCTGAGCCCAAAAGCCATGCAAGAGGAGATGCTATGCAGTATGTGTTGTTCAGTGTTGTGATTAGACAACTTAGCTACGATAGCATGCATGTGTGTATCTGCTAGTGGAAACAATGAATGTTTTATGCGTGTTGAATCCCTGTGAAAGACGGAATTTAGATGTATAATGGATGGCTGTTTCATTTGATTTGATTTGATTTGATTTGATTTGTGGCGGTTAAAAAAAAGAGAATATGACCTATTGGATTTGAAGTCCAAAAAATCTCAGCCGGGCCAAAAAAAAAAATTATTTGGGTTGGAGCATTATATAGAATTTTTCCATCAATAAAAAGTAACTATTTCGAATATATAAGATAATTATACTAGTAATTTTGTAATTGCATGCGTACAGTACTAACGAGACATGCACCAATTATTTGTGGACGCAGAGCAAAGGACAATAATGCACTGAAAATGAAGTTTCCGCACGGAGATGCAATCTATTTTGCATCTCAAAGCCATTTCAAATTTACTTGAATTTCCCATAAAAAACAAGTGAAAAATTAATCATGGATTGTCCTAGCTTTAGCAAATGCGCGATGACCCATTATTTGGCATTGTTTCTTTTTAAGAAGATAGAGCATCAATATATAATTTCGCAATCTATACTATAGGATTGTCTTGGTGATTGAAGAACAAGTATGCATATATATGGATAAGATGCACATTATAGATATAGGTTTGATCACTCAAACCACTAAGTAAAAACGTTAAGCAAAATGATCATTAGTGATAAGGCTGCTTAATTATCCAACGGGATCGGTGGATTGACAAAAAAAAATGATTTTACATAATGAATTTTTAAAGCTGTATTTTATTATCGCTTCAAAGAAAATAAAAAATAAAATTTGGGACTCGCAGTTTGGCCTTCTTTGGTGCTTTACATATGTTTTCCCCAAAAAGTGAAATATCGAGAGGAGGAAAAAGGGGTAAATTTCATGGTCTTTCCACAATCTGCGAGGGACAGGGAAAAGCGTGCAGTTGGGTTCCTGCCCCAAAGCGAAAGCAGCCAAAGAGAGACAAATCTCCTCACTCATTTAATGAGTTGCTCCAATGTCTTTTCTGCCTCAGATCGATTGGCCTCAACATCTCTCTCTCTCTCTCTCTCTCTCTCAACAGTGGAAAATTCTTGAACACTCTTCATCCACATCCTTTACCTAAGGATAACAATAACATGTCTGATATCTTCATTACTCAATTGTCTTGTTATTCCTAAGTTCTCCTATACCAAGTTTTAAGAAACTCTAATGTTATCTTCTACCTCAGCCTAGCATGGAAAAACTCTCTCTCTCTCTCCACAGAGTTATACAAATAATTCATAAGCTTTGATTTAATGTGTAATATCATTCATAAAAAAAATTTTGATTTGTTCGGCGCAATCTATAAATTATTAATAAATATTCAATCTAATCCCTAAACTATTTTGAAATGTTAAATATCACCCTTCCATTAATTCAAAATAATGGAATTTGCCGATATTATTTCCAATTCATTAAGTTTAAACGGTGGAAAACAAAAGAAATAAACACATGGATTATCCAAAATAGACATTTATCTTGAATTAGATGTATAATAATCCATGTCATTGATAGCGATGGATTGACAACCTCTTTTTTTCACCTTGAATAAAAAGATGAAAATGTTGACTCATTATGTTTAAAATTTCAACTTAACATATAATAATTGATGCGATCAAATAACGTCTAATTTTGAGCAAAATTCATTAAATCTATCGAATAAATTAAAAATTGAGATAAAACATTACATATTAGATCAAAATTCATAAATCATTCACATCATTTTTCTAAAGAAAAATCACAATAAATGAATATAATCTACGTATTAAATTGAACCCAAATCTTGCCACGTGGATCTCACATTAATATTGTCGTATTAGATCTAGTGGTCCATTTTCAATTTTTTAAATAGTATGGGCTAGTTGAAAAACATCGCCTCAACATCCAAGAATGCACGGACCGAATGCGACTTGGAAATTGTACAGTGAACTCGCATGCTATAGGCAACAAACAACCCTCCCTCGACAGCAACATTTGTCGTATAGAGGCAAAAACTAAGAAGGGGACGGTTAAACGAGACAGGCCATGTGATGCTCTGTCGAGAATAAGAAGATGATGGGGAGAGGACTCTCTCCCAGGCCACCCGCAACAAGTCAGGGACCGGACTGTGCAAAGGACGCAGGCACCAACCGGATATTACGCACAGCCTTCTTCGCTCGCCAAATGTCCAAACAAAACCCCAACCATCACCGTCAATGTCACTCAGGCATTTATTGAAGAAACGACCGGATTTTCTCACTCGTTCATTCATGGTATTCAGCTGTTCGAGGCCTTTTCCAGGTGCTGTACCGAGGACGAAGATGAGGCTGTGAGGATGTCAGCAATGGGGGGAAAGAAGTGGATATGTCTCGAGCGTTCTGATACTACATAGGCATGTGTCAGAAGTACTTTTTTTGACTTTAGCGTTTGTAAATTCTAAACTATGGGAGAAAATTAGGAAGAAAATGGAAAAGAAAAGGAGGGTAATGTACATGCAGCTATAGGGCGCCGTATGTCGTCTTTGGATGGAAAAATTGGAAGAAAACAGGACTTTTTCAAGGAATTTTTTTTGGTTGAAAATAGATAGTGCATTCGATCATCGAAAAAAGTAAGTCTAACAAGACAATGATGAAAAAGTTCCGAACATAAAATTTTCGAAAGGGATAAAGGAGAGTTGATCAACCAATTTAAAGGTAGTTTGTTGGCACGATGAGACCTAGCCAACCAGTCCACTGCTCGATTTGGTTTACGGGGACAATAGACCACTGTTGCATTTCGGCACCTCACTAGCTCGTCTTTGCATTTCTTCACGATTTCTCTTAAATTCCAATGAGGTTCGGCCCAGCCCATTACCAGATCCACTACGGGTAAAAAGTCACTTTCACACTTCCACTGAAGTGTTTGACTCTGATCTCTGCCCACGTGCCGCATATCAAGACCTCTCAAGTACACGAGCCCGTGCAGCAAAGACTCGACTTCAGCGTGCAAAGAGGAGGAAGTCCTAATTTCAGAGGCAAAACCCTCGACAACCTGCCCAAATGAATCTCAAACGATTCCGTCTATGGAGCAGATGAAATCACCTGGGAACCATGACGCATCGACTTTTATTTTCATCTATGTTTGGTCCGGCGGGTTCCATCGAGCAAGTATGCTGCAATTTGGGGGTTTTGAGCTTTATCTCTTCTGCCATCTTCTGAAAGTTATGTGCTATTCGTATGCGAGATCCACTAGATCCGTTGGTTGCGGACGTTTTGCCCTAAAGATCCAGTTGTTCCGGGCCTTCCAAATGTTCCAGAGAACCACCCCTATGAGCTCTCTTGCAGGTGAGTCTCTTTTGCCGTCGAAAACCCCCATCAACCACTGATCGAAATGCTTGATGTGGCTTGCGGTAATGGTGACGTTGATGCGTCGATCCTTCCAAATTTTTTTTGTCCATTTACACAATAGAAAAAGATGTTCTGTGGTTTCTATTTGCGAGTAGCAGAACAGGCATAACGGGTCGGGTGTTATTTTACTTTTGTAGAGATTTTCTTGCATGGGGATGGCATTTTGACAGAGGCTCCGGAGGAAAGTTCGCATTTTCGGGGGTACGGTAAGGCTCCAGATTTGAGTCCATAGAGTGCGTGGGGGCTTAAAAGAGCAGGATGCCCCATTTTGGTTTGTGCTGAGGATTTTTGGGTAGGCTCTGTTGTAGCCGCTCTTCACAGTATATTGCCCTGCCCTATTTCCTGTCCATACTAGACTATCCGGCTTAGGGTTCTGACTCAAAGGGATCGCCAAGATCTCATTAGCAATGTTTTCATCATAAAGATGTTGTATTTGATGTTCCTCCCAAGCTTTAGAGTCTGCATTAATCAATTCTGACACCAAGATAGGTTCTTGTCTGTTTTCTGGTCCTCCAATAACCCCCTGCTCTAACCATTTGTCTTCCCGAATTTTAATGGATTTTCCATCCCTCACTAACCACTTGATATCTGCTGCTATTGTATCTCTTCCAAGTAACAGGCTTTGCCAGCCCCAGGATGGTCGTTGGCTCTTGCAAGCTCTCCAAATATCGCCATTTGGGAAGAAAGATTCCTTTCAGAACTCTACTCCACAGGGCTGATGGAGAATTAGATAATCTCCATACTTGCTTGCCAAGCATTGCATGGTTAAAGGTAAGCAAATCTTTAAACCCCAAACCTCCTTCATCCTTTCGAGTTTTTAAGGCATTCCAATTTTTCCAATTTGTCCCTCTCTGAGAATCTCCTTTCTGTCACCAAAATGATGCAATTCTCCTTTCTATTGCTTGACAAATAGACATCGGCAGCTTGAAGATGGACATTGCATAAGTAGGAATGGCCTGCACAATACTTTTGATTAGAGTTTCTTTCCCTGCTTTGGTAAGTAGCTTCTTTTTCCAACCCTCTAGCTTTGAATTTACTCGCGCTAAGATCCATGCAAACATTTCTTTCTTTGAGTGACCCCATTCCGTTAGAATACCCAGATATTTGCCTGTTTTTTCAATTATAGGGACTCTAAGCTCATAGGCCAGGTTTCTTCTTAGAGATAAGGGGCAGTTGTTGCTGAAAAATACCCCTGATTTGTTTAAATTAACAACTTGCCTCAATGCATAGCAATACTAGTTGAGTATGTGCCAGGTTTTGACATTCAACAATAGTACCATCCAGAAAAAATATAGCATCGTCTGCGAAAAGTAAATGAGATAGCGTAGGATAGAACCTGTTTAGTTGTATCCCCTTAATGCTGCCCTCTTCAATTGCTTTGTTCATCAGCCAAGTTAAAACATTTGATATTAGGATGAATAAATAAGGCGATAGGGGGTCTCCTTGTTTGAGTCCTCTCGAGGGGGAGAAGAATGGGGTTGGTTCTCCATTAATCTTCACACTTAGGGATACCGTCAATATACATTGCATGATTAGAGACACCCACTTTGCACAAAAGCCCATTTTCAGCATACAATCCTTCAAGAAATCCCATTCAATTTTGTCATAGGCCTTCTGCATGTCCAGTTTTAATATCGCATTGAATTTTTTCTTTCATTTTGTGATGCGCAGCTAATGTAAAACTTTCTGCACAATAAATATGTTGTCCTGTATTTGTCTGCCTTGAACAAAGGCGCTTTGCTCCGGTTCAATAATGGTTGAAAGCCACCTCTTTAATCTGTTTGCTAGGATCTTGGAAATGATTTTGTAACTGAAATTGCATAAGTTGATGGGTCTGAATTAACCAATGTTCTATGGAGTTTTTACTTTTGGAATCAATGAGATATGGGTTTGATTAAGGTGAGGGTCGAAAATACCTGTGTTGAAAAAATTCTGCACTAACTGAAACAGGTCAAACTTGATAGTGTCCCATGATTGTTGGTAAAAAAGACCATTAAATCCATCTGGGCCAAGGGCTTTTAGGGATCCCAATTGAAAAACTGATACTTGAACTTCTTCCATTGTGATATTAGCCACCAGATGAGCATTGATGTTCTCACCCACTGGAGAAGGGCACTAATTAAGGACAAGTTGGTAGTTTATGGGGCCCTCTGATTTATATAGGTTCCTGTAGAAAGAGTCAATATGAGTTCTGAGAGCTGAGGGGTCTCGCACCAGCTTTGATCTTCCATTTGCAGCATAATGATTTTATTTCTCTGCCTTTGCTGTACAATAGTTGCATGAAAGAACTTGGTGTTTTTATCACCCCATTGCAACCATTTGATACGCGATCTCATGCTCCAGAATTGTTCTTCTTGTTTCCTCAATTTTTCTATCTGGTTTATAATGTTGTTGACTTCCTTCCTACTTGCATGCTGGGCTAATTGATTAGTAATCTCTATTAAAGCCTGGTTGAGCTCCTTTATCCTCAGTGGTGCATTGGCAAACTTCTCTTTGCTCCATTTTGCAAGCGTTTTTGTAGTCTCATGTAATTTCACTGAGAAGCTGGTCTGGTTGAGCGATGTTGTATTCCATATTTGTTGTATGAGCTCATGGTACTCCTCATGTTCTGTCCAGAATGCTTCCATCTTGAAATCTCTCTTTCTTTTCTTGCTTTCAGGGTGCAGCCGAAGTAGTAGGGGGCCGTGATCCGAGCCAATAGCTGGGAGAGCTTGAACCTCAGCTTCGTGAAAGGTAATTCTCCATTCCATGGTACAGAGAACTTGGTCTAGTCTTTTTTTAACAAGATTCTCCCCTTCCCTATTATTAGCCCATGTGTATGCACAACCATGACTGTCAATATCCATTAGAGAACACTCATTAAGCATATCTCTAAAAGCTGCAATTCTGTAATTATCGACTTCTCTTTTCCCCACATTCTCCCATACATATAATATCTCATTAAAATCTCCCATGCAATTCCATGGAGTGGAATTAGTAGGCTGAATATCTCTCAACTTTTGCCATAATGTCAGCCGCTCTCCAAAATTTATAGATGCATGAACAAAAGTTATCCGCATTAAGTATCTGCTGTTTGGATCTGTACATTCCACGTCAATGAACTCCTTTGAACTGTCTTTCACCTTCAATGCTACTTCCTCATTCCACATAATAGCTAATCCCCCCACTATTCCTGTTGGGTTTTCTAAGAACAGATTCTAGAATTGTAATTTTCTGCTTACTCCTTCCACCATCGTTGCTTTGTTTTTAGTTTCCATAAGAAAAACCAAGTTGGGCCATTCAAGAGCAACTAAGACTCTTAATTCCTGGATTGTCAAGGGATTACCCAGCCCCTGACAATTCCAGCTTATGATTTTCATATCGTCGTTGGTGGCTTATTAGGGCTAACCACCAAAGCCCACTCGTTGCCATCTTTGATCAGCTTAACAGGGGTTTCCAGAAGGTCCGTGTCATCAATTATAAGAGGAATTGACTCAGCTGCACACTTCTGTTTCTTTGCCTTCTGCACCTTCATGTTCTTCTTACTCCATTTTCCTACTTTCGATAGAATCGGTTTAGGAAGTTCATGACATATTATCTGTTTGCCATAATCAGTATTTTCCTTTAAACAGGCTGCAGGGTCTTCAATTGCCTCAGGCTCATGGGAACTTTCTGCTCTTTTTTCGCTACAGGCTGCAATTCGCCTCTCATTGACTTCTTCTCTGACAGTTATGTCCATTTCACGTGTTGGGTGGGGCAAATCAGGTATAGTCTCTTCCACTATGGTCTCTTCTTCTATTTTGCCATAAAATGCTTCCCAGTGGAGACTCTGATCACACGCTTCTACCTTCAACCAAGGTCCATATGGTCCAATTTTGTTTACTACCCATGGTAATTACTCATGTGGAATTTCTGCATAGTTAGTGGCATAGTGGCCAATTTTGCCACATGAATAGTAGTAATGCAGTAGGTGCTCATATTTAAATTCCACCCAAAGTCATTTGGTGCCAATGTCCAAAATTGCCCCTGATTTCAATGGAGCTGTCAGATTAATTTCCACTCTTACTCTTCCTCCTTTTTGTTGAGTATTGCCTGTTGAATCCAACTGGATTTCCAGAACATGAATAATTTTTTTCCCCGGGTCATTGAACACTGTTTCAACCCTCCAGCCAGGGGGAATACCTCCAATACACACCAAAAATGCAGTTCTGGTAAAGTCATAGCAATGCCCTGGTATTTCGAGCACACATTGTTTAAGGACCAACAAATTGCTAACAAAAGACCAAGGTGCGATTTTCAGAACTCTCTCTTTTTCCTCCTCCGATTGAAAAACAAAAGTGAAAAGACCTGGTTCAGGTCACAGATTCTGTTTTCCACGCTTTCTTCATTGTGGTAAGAAAAGCTGGGAAGTTAACATTTGGTCTAGAGAATAATTTCCCAAAAAGAGTGCACTTGCATTCATCCATTTTTTGTGGAGGTATATCAATGAACACATTTTTTTTTTTTGTCAGTCCTACTCTATACCTATTCTACACTCACTCTCAGACTTTTGCCCTGCCTCTTGCAGGGCGTGGGCGTCGAAACCCACTCCTGAAAACTTGCGCATCCCCACCCCATCCCTCCCTGAGAAGGTGGGGATTTAAACCCCTCACATCCCCCTTCCATGTTAGAAGGGTGGCCACCGAGGCGAATCCCAGTGGTTTCAATGAACACGTCAACAACATCATTCTCGGACCAGAAATGGCCGAGACTTTTGCATAAAGCTGCCACTGTCATTTCATTCTCTTCCTTACTCTCCATTCGCTCTTACTGTAGGAAGTACTAGTGTCGAAGGTGATATGAAAGGATTTTGGGAGCAAAGCTAAATAGAAAAATAGCTTAAAAGGAGATTTATGATAGGCAAAGCAGTAAACAGGGGCATAAGATTTCCTGAAGGGATGAGGGGATATGTGTAAGTGAATAGATGATGCATAGCAGGTATTATGCATTCATTCCTTACTTTTTCAAGGGATTGAATAGCCTTCAAACTTGACCATGGCTCTTCTACTGTAGTAGGTTGTCTGACATCAGTAGGAGCTGTGATTCTAGGCTCGCTGGCCCAAGAACATGTAAACTATCGGCATACCCCAAGATCATGCTTCTATATGAGGTGCCGGTCTATAATGGCCCAGTACGTTACTGGGCAGGCAGGTCCATTATCATGCCTAGCTATGAACCCGAAAGATCCAAATAACCCAATACTGAAATGAAATCATCGGCCTCGCCAGTATCGCTGTCACCAAGTCGCTGTCGCCAAGTCCTAAGTGCCACATCGCGTGTTTTCCAGTTGTAACACCTTCGATGGTTTATGAAAGCCGTGACACCTCGAAACTTAGGCGAAGTATCATCGGGGAGCAGCTTTAGTGATGCTACAGCTACAAGGTCATTGCCAACCACCTTAAGAAGAGCGGGGTAGCTGCTGCTCCTGGTCTTGGAGTTACAGATTCTTTGCCGATTGCTTGTTTTGTTAACGATGGTTTATGGTTAGGTACGGTCTAAGTCTCCCAAACCGTACAATACTTGCTTTTCAGTGAAGTAGATAAATCTCAGGCATGAATCCCGACATCTATCTAGCCACCAGTAGTAGCATCGTCACCAACTCCAAGCTCGAGTTGATGAGAATTCAGCCCAAGACATGTATCTGTATCTGATCGTCCTTATTTGGTCGGCCAACGACCATTGAAATCCCCAGCATCGGGATTATAGAATAATCACATCTAGGATAAAAAGTTGGCAACGTAAGCTATCGAGGAGCTAAAAGAAGTTGCCACTAGCATTTAAGAAATTATCAGTGCAGAAGAACTTACAGTAGAGTCTTGAAGAAGGCAGCCTCGTTGGCCACATCAAGGTTTGTCTCAAAATTTGTCAGCATAGACCCATTCAATGAAGCCCTAGTTTATTATGAATGAGGGCAATATATAGCGCACTACCGAACTTGAACAAAATGAATTTACCTTTATCATACCACAAATGTTAAATTTAATCGGTACCTCACTCTGGCAGCTGAAATACCATCTAAGGCGAGGGTTTTACCAATAGAAAGGTCCTCTCCAAAGAGTCGTCTCATGACTTTTCTCATCATCGAGAACCCTGAAGCGCCATGGGACAACCTCCCTCTCAAAACAGACCAGAAACAAAAGGACAATCGCCACTGAGACTGTCAATGCCCACTGATCAGAAAATGATTACCAGGGCCATTGCATTTCAAGTATCTAGAACTTATTACCCAAAAACCAGCAGGTCATATCAGAAGGCTCCTCTTCCATCGGTAATAATTTGGCATAACACATCCATCAAATAGAACTGGCAAACCCCTCATTCTCCTCTCCTCAAGGAAAATGGAGAGAACATGAATTTTGTAAACCAACGAATGAACACAGAGAGTCGGAACAAGTTTGATCCGTGGCGCAGCATGTATAAGTATCATCCACTAGCCGTATGCATCTAGTCGTTTAAATGGTGATGAGGGGACTCAATCATTTCTGGTCTGTATAGACTGCATCAACATCATCAAGATCGAGCAGGCTTGACATTAGTTCCTTGTTCAAGTCCATTGCCTCATCATCCACCTGAAAATTATCACAGCAAACTTTTCCCTTGAATCCATAAATCAAACAAAGAGGACAGCAGAACACCAATTTTTGTCCAGGAATTATAATATGGCACATATTTCACTTAAAACCACAGCATCTCCGGACAAATCAATGACATTAACTGCAACATAGTTGCCTTGAAGAAACAACTGTCAATGAACCAGATGCTTGAGATATGTGCCGCCAGCACCTTACGAGCAAACATTACTAATGTGCCAGCCCATATGTAGAGTTGTTCGAAACTTGCAATTAAAGAATCAGCTTTAAAATATTTGATCATTGAGAATCTTACAAATTTCTATTACTTCACCTTAATGTCAAGAATGTTCTTTCTTTTTCATAACTAAGTATTTTCACACATATATATGCGATATGAATAGAAAGCTTTGATTCTAAATTCACTTAAGGCTACTGGAGTGATGGAAATTCAAAAGGTTAAGAAAAAAAAAAATGCATGTGCATGTGCAACCACCATTTTGCACTCCAGAGAAAACTCAAGGCTCATTGAATTGTGTTATCCTCCATTGATGTCAAAAGAGAATAACTGAAACTTAAAAATGGAAATCACGAGAAAGGATGTTCAAGTATGATTTGTAGTTACAGTGCTTATATCAACAGCAAAACGAATGCGATCCTATAGCACTGTCCTCTGATAGAAGCTGGACAAGCACTTCCAGGTTCTTATAATCACAGAAAAAACAGAAACAGAGATGAAGACTACAATTAGGGCAAGATACCTGGAGAAGCCATTTTTTGCCTATTATAAGCCGAGTGTAGGCAGACAAAAGGGACAAGACAAAGGACCACTGAACAAGCCTTAAGAAAATAGTGCAGTCTATGTGGTGCAGTCTATGTGGATGGTCACAAAACACCAGCAGTAGAGGACCATGAAGTCTAAAAATTTGATACGTACCTCAATGGTAGTGATGGGAAGTAGCTCAGACCCATTATCAGGCTCAAAAGCTATTCCTTCCTCTCGTAGCTTTGAAAGTATTGCAGAATAGTTCTCAGGAGAACTTACAATTTTATAATAGCTGCAGCAAAAGATTATTTAGTTGGAACTAGTTTTTGGCAGTCATATCCATGCTACTGGCAATTTTTTGAGAAACAAAAGATTGAATTGAAGAATTTGCTCATTGCAAGTATATCTTGCATAATAGATGACAGAGACAACTGATCATCCTAGATTAAAACAAAGTGAATGATATAGAATGAAGCAAGGATGAAGCTATTGCCAAAAGACTACTTTTCACTTCTTCACCGACCAGAAATTCCTGAGAGGACCCAAAATCTTGCAACAGGGAATCATAATTGAACTTCATGGAAATATGTAGAATAATGCACCCTAATCCTTTAGCCAAAGGCATTCAAAACCCCAAAACCTGAAGCTACATTGATTACTTTGCAGAATCTGATCTTATATATCACATCTATGCTACTGCTGATTTAGGTGACCGTAGCTACTATGTAGCAATAGCGGCCAGATCCAACAAAAACGTTGAGGCTAGTTGGATTTTGCAAAGCTAATAGTGAACATTTAGTGGCATTAGCAGACATTTCACAGTGATAGCACACTTACATGGCCATTATCAGTGAAAATAGAGTTTGGATGACGCAATAGTTTCTTTTTCAGAAACAAGTATTTTTCCTAGCATCACATTTTCAAAGTAATTCACTTCAACAACTACCAGTGTGAACATGAAATTAATCATTCTAGAAGCTAGAGGAATACTTCTCAGATCTATAGTCAGTACATATTTGATAAACCGATCCCCACAACTGCAAAAATTAGGATGGATATACATAAAATTTTCAGTCCTGTGATACATATTGCTAGAGAGCTGTAGACTATCAAATTGACTAGCAGATTAGTTGCATCTGACAGAGATATACATTAGAAACAATCAACCTATAGCGAAATGAAATATTGTTACCTCTCTAATTTGTCTTCATCCACATCATCTTCAGATATTGAAGGTTCAATAACATCCTCTGCACCTGCATCTAGAGCAATGTCGAGGAGCTCATCTTTATCAGCATCAGTAACTCTTATATTCACAACACGGGCACGCCTGAACTTAAACATGACAGATCCTGGGTCTGCCATTTTCCCACCATAATCCTTCACTACCTCTCTAACAGCTGCAACGGACCGATTTACTTTATCAGTGGACACCTCAACTACAATACTGACTCCTCCAAAACCATACACCTGAGAACAAAAGAAGAACTTCACTTTTCATAGTAGGCAAAGGAAAGTCATGAGCATTGCGGTGTTGATAATCACTGCGATAAAGCAAGTACAAGAAGTCGTTGAATTTGATAAATCTTATTACTAGATATAGGCAGTAATGTTCACCTACCTCATAAATTTTCTCTATGTAAGACTCCTGCCCCTTTTCGGAAGCTCTTTTGATGTTGCGTTCTAGAATTTCTTTTGGAACATCCAATTCCTTAACTTTCTCGATTATAGCAGCCAAAGCTGTATTTGACGTAAGATTTGGGCCGCCTTTCTTTACCCTGCATCAAGTGGTGCAATTACCCTCATAGCAGTCTTCAAGAAACAAAGAAAAACATTTACTATCAAAATTGAACAAAAATTAGACCACCACAAATTTTTTAGCATTATGGTTACCAAAAAAAAAAAAACATTCAAGGATCCATTCTAGTAAAAACTGTTAAAGAGACACATATCACATCAAGTAGCCAAATTGAAAATGCAGTGACTAACTTACGCAGATATGACTTCTTTCCCAATCTTTGAATAAAGTTTTGCTTTTTTAGCATTTTGAGCATCCTGCAATAAGGCAAATTACAAACACTGAATCCATGTAACAACATAAGCAATTTAACATTTCAATTTTTTTTCTTTTTTTTGTTGCCACAAGAAACCCAACAGCAGTGAACTCAGATAGATGTCCAAACAAAAGAAATAATATCACAATCATTGATAGACAGTTAACTTCCGTGATGCCAGCAAGGAATTTCATCAAACAGGTTACCTACACTAGATGATATAGCAGCTGCGACAAGCTCTAAGCCAAAAATAAAGGCACGATCATGAAGACGATGGTACCTTCCTGCCAGCGATTTTGCAAGACCTCCTGCCCATACAAACAGGAGAGAAAGTCCAAATCTTTCTTGCATTGCCACCATCGAATCTCACCGCACAGAACGAATCCCACCAAGAGTTCCGCGATATAACTGCAGAAGACGACAGAATTCTGCCAAATGAAACAGCCCCTGAACCAAAGTCGACATCTTTTAGGCCTTTTCATCTAATCGAAACGAACCCGGATCACACACACCCCCACGGATGGAGAAGTACCCCTTTGGAGAGAGAAAGACATGGGTCGTCTGAAGAGAACACCATGCGGGAGCCTGACCACTGCACCCAATGCTCTGACAGCAGAAAACGAACTCATTTTAGCTGATGAAGATTCGGTCCTCCTGCAGCAATTCAAACGGGAGATTTTGCTCGCGGAATGATCCAACGGCGCGTTGGCGCCGCGTGTGCATATGACAATGAGCGACAATTCAGCGCGTCGGTGCAACAAAACGTTGGAATTCTAGGCACGCTCGAAGCAAATAGTTTGTCTCGTATTTCTCGAACTGAATCTAGATTTTGTAGCTCTGGATGGTACGTCCGCCGTGGGCTGTCCCAAAATCTTTGTTGAGTTCTTTTGCGACGGCGAATCCGCCGGTACGACAAGTGTACAATGAAAACTATAGTGCATGGCACACGAGGACTACCGAGATTCGTATGCCAAATGACAAAAAAATATTTATCATTATTGATGAGATGAGCAATTTCTTAATAAGCTTTTTATGAAAAGGAAATTACCCACTTTTGGCTCTGGCACGATTTTACCCCAACCAAAATTAATTACACAATGTTCGCATTTTACCGCAAAATTGGCCTCCACCCAAGAAAAAAAAATATATTATTTTGAAATGATTGCCCCAATGAACACCATTTTCACATAAAAAATAGGTGGAGAGTTTAATTTTCCACATTCTCAAAGGTTGAGAGTAAGGACGTTTAATTTGATGTGAAGTTCAACTTCCATATACCGTAAAGAGATAAAATAAAAATTTAAGGGTAATTTGAGAAATAAAGTAAAATAGACTAAAAAAATATCTTCTTTTGAGCCAAATAGAGAAGCTTGAGATTATTAAAATATTGTTTTTTTTCAAACTTGGCTAGCCAAGAAACATTTCTGATTCAGAAAATGCCCACTCAGCGAGGAACAAAAGCTCCATATTATGCTCATAATCAGAAGCTGCGGGTATAAAAGATTGGACAGAGGAGTCTCAGGACAAGATTTACCGTGATTAAGGTTTTGATGAAGTGAGCACGAGTCCTTTTTATATTCATCTGAGCTCGCATCACAAGCATCGGGTGAAACTAATTGGCAGCACTAATTAAGGCACACGTTTCTTCAGTCTCCAGCTTCATCTGAGCGTAAACAGGACAGAGTTTGTTCCAAGGGGACGTTCAGCTTCCCGTTCTTTAAATGTTGAATGTGTCGTGGTTGTGCAAAAATGGCGTCTTGAACGAAACTCTGACGACCCTTCTCGAGAAATGCAAATCGATGACCGAGTTGAAGCAAATCCACTCGATTCTAATCACTTTAGGCCTGTCCCAGGAGGACACTTTGTTATCAGGAGTTCTGTCTTTCACCGCACTTTCAAGCGCTGGCGACGTAGGCTACTCCCAACGGGTTTTGATGCAATTGTCGAGCTCAAAGACTTATCACTGGAACACGATTATTCGGGGGAATGCAAAAGGTAAGAACCCAAATAGATGTTTATCGCTTTTTGTTGACATGTTGAGGAGAGGAATCTCGCCAGGTCATATGACATTTCCATTTCTTGCGAAGGCTGTGGCTCGTTTGGAGGAGCTGGAACATGGGTTCTCGATTCATGCCCATATCACGAAATCTGGGTTTGAGTCAGATAGGTACATTGTCAACTCCTTGATCCATATGTACTCGTCCTGTGGGGACATCGGATCTGCGCGCAAGGTGTTTGATGCAATGACCGACAGAAATTCCGTTTCGTGGAATTCCATGTTGGATGGATATGCCAAGTGTGGGGACATGGATTCGGCTCGTGCACTGTTTGACTCGATGCCAGAGCGCGACGTCGTGTCATGGAGCTCGTTAATTGATGGATACGTCAAGAGTGGGGAGCATAGGGAAGCAATGGCATTGTTTGACAGAATGCGTTACATTGGACCAAAGGCCAATGAGGTGACCATGGTTAGTGTATTGTGTGCTTGCGCCCACTTAGGTGCACTTGAGCAAGGAAAGATCATGCATCGGTACTTGGTGGAGAATAAGCTGCCAATGACTCTGATGCTGCAAACCTCCCTTTTGGACATGTATGCCAAATGCGGAGCAATAGACGAGGCTTTAGCAGTGTTTGATGCAGTGCCTTTAAATAAGACTGATGTCTTGATCTGGAATGCTATAATTGGAGGCCTCGCCACTCATGGATTTGCCAAAGATGCCCTCAGATTATTTGATGAGATGCAAAGAACCAGGATTAAGCCCGATGAGATCACATACTTGTGCTTGTTGAGTGCTTGTGCTCATGGAGGATTAGTTCATGAGGCTTGGCATTTCTTCGAGTGTTTAGATAAACATGGAATGGCTCCAAAGACAGAACACTACGCTTGCATGGTGGATGTGTTGGCACGTGCAGGACGTCTGGAAGAGGCTTACCAGTTCTTGGGTCAAATTCCAACGGAGCAAACTGCTTCAATGTTGGGTGCTCTGCTTAACGGTTGCGTTAACCACAGGAGATTAGATATTGCAGAGATTATTGGAAGGAAACTTATAGAAATAGATCCGTATCATGATGGTCGATATATCGGTTTGTCAAATATTTACTCGGTTGTTAAGCGTTGGGATGATGCCAAAGTAATGAGAGCTGTGATGGAGCAAAGAGGCGTCAAGAAGTCTCCGGGGTTTAGCTCTGTGGAGATAGCCAAAACCGTTCATAGATTCATAGCACATGACAAAACACACCCTAGCTCCGAAGAGATTTATGTGATGCTGAATTTTATTGTAAACCAAGTGAGATCTGACGCTGATCGGGAAGACGAGGACTGCTACTTGTACAATGTGGAAGATGTCTGAGGCACATCATCCTGCACAGTTTTTTCAAGGAGTTAATACAAGGAAGCTGGCACGAGTCCATACGTTTTTCCTATTTTTCGGTGAAAGCCATCACAAACTGCTCTGCGAAATCAAGTTCTGTCAAATGAATCGCAAGCTAAAGGAAAAGTACTCTCTGTCTCCACCATGTCATGCTTGATATTGCCAGGTATCTATGACTGCGCATCGCACATGCTTAGTCCTAATACCAAGCAAGATTCGAAACTAGATAGACGCACGTTTCATGCCACATGTTAGCAAGATATAAAACTGAAATAGACTTTTAGATGCATAGAGGAGGGAAAAGTAGAGGTGATCAGTTTCAGGTCCTACTTTGGACTTAGAAACTGCTCACTAAGGACCGCTAAAAAAATTGGAACTAGAAACTGCCTTGGCAATTTGGTTCTTGGGTGAGTACATGGACGGTTGAAACGTCTCCACTTTTGAAGAGGCATGAGACTTAAGAGCGAGCAACGAGGTTGTAAGCGAGAGGTGATCAAGAGCGAAAGTGACAGAGGGAACAACAATGCCTGAGGCGATCTAAAGCGAGAGTGAGAGCAATCAACAAGGCTAGAGACCACCGAGGTCAAGAGTGAGAAAGGGAGGCAAGGTTGCAAAATAAGTGAGGTGAGAGATGGAGAGGACGGTAAGGAAATTAGGATTTAGATGTGAAAAGTTAAAACATAAAAATGTGTGTATATTTATGTGTGTGTGTGTGTGTGTGTGTGTATATATATATATATATATATATATATATATATATATGTATGTATGTATTGGTCTAGTTTAGGTAGGTGAAGGGGTGATTCCACACCTAGATAAATCTCTCCGATTCCACTAGAATCAGACTAATATCCATGGGAACAATTGATTCTAAGTCAATCTGGTTTGGTTTTGAATGGTTAAGGAGATTCACAGTTCCTTTACACACTTCTAAAGAAAATTGTGTGCGACAAAGATTGCAAGCGGGGGTTGGAGAGAAATTTTTTAACCAATTTTTGCCAAGGAATCATCCACACTATGTAGGCGCTAGTACCACAAGAGCTCGCCAGTCAAGTGCAATTCTTATAAGATGGGAAAATAAAAGAAGCCGCCAAGCCCATGAGCCATAGTCTGTCTGAGCATTTGCCCCTACTTGCTTAGTCAAGGCCACTAATGGCTTATTTGGTAATTTTTTTATTCTCAAGAACAATCTCCACGTAGAAATGATTTTTTTTCATTGTGTTCCCTAGATGAGTTTTCAAGCATTTCAAGACATTTGATAACTGCCTAAAATTTCTATTCTTGAAATATAAATAAGTTTGATACAATTCATAAAAAATTTTATAACTTAGAATTTCTTTTAATTTTTTAATACTATTATTATATTTTCTCTTTTTCTTTTCTTCTTTCTCTTTTTCTCTTTTTTCTTTTTCCTTCCCTCTTCTTCTTCTTTAGCCGATCGCCAACCAACCACAGCGGGCTCCCACGAGGTCGTTGAATCTTGCCTAACCAGTCGCCGACCACGGCCGGCAACCGAAAATGAGGAAGAAGAGAAAAGGAAAGAAAATGAAAAGAAGAAAAGAGAATTAAAAAAATGATTTAATTGTAGAATTGTTCCCTAAAATAAAGAAGCAACTTTTTTTAGAAATAAATTTGTTCTCGGGAACCAAAAATAAAAAAACCTAACAAATATCTGTTCATTTTTTATTTCAGAAAACAAAAAAAAAAAAATAGAATCTGGTATTGAACCAGTTACCAAATAGATGCTAATTTGCGGGGAATAGCCTCAATATGTTACCGAGAGGTTAGGACAAACTATGACCCGGCTCGCAGAAAATCATTAAAGCAAACCTAATAAAAATTTGAACCAAGTGTGCCTCACAATTTAGCTAATCAGCAGGCCAACCGCAAAGTTAAGAGAACAATACAGTTCTACGTACAAAATTCAGAAGTACAAACTATCTTCACCTTGGAAATTCAAGACAAATACGAAGATTAAAGGCGGCGAAAAAACAATTGCAGTACCCTGGTAAACCGACACTGAAAATCCTCGCCGGCTAGCATGTCCAAGCCTGGTATCAAGTCGACTGGTTAACACCAACTTATCTATAGTTTAATTGCAAAGGGAGACCACTAATTTTCCGCCAAGAAAACCTACTACCAGCGAGCAAGTGGCGAGTGAATGATTTTCTATGTTTAAGTATGAGCTATTGTGCTCCTAGCTGTAACTCCCATCTCACTCTCTAACGAGCTATAGTTAGCACAGAAAAATACCGGGTGAAAGAGTGGCAAAAATGTATTTTTTTTTTTCTCATGGAAAAGTAAAATATACTTGGAAGCATTACGACTTATACACTCGATTTAATGCAGCACTAGGATTACAAAATTTACAGTTAAACCAATCTAGCCTCACACAAAAGTCAACATGTACTCAATGGTTTAAATCCCTGACCGGGCTCCGCAACAGTGTGGTGGCGTAAAGAATGGACCAGGCGAGAGCAGGTCTGGTGGTGGGCGAAGATTATTCAAATATATCTACATTGAGTGATGAAACCACCCATCGATTGCTACTATCATTCTTCTAAAATAGCACGTCCAAGGTTTGTGCCAAGGGCTAGCCTTACGGAGCTTAAGGCTTGAGATGGCAAGTCGGCTTCAACAAATTCCGGACGCAGCCTTGCTATGGATAGCTCTTGCAATCTATTCAACAGAAGGTTGGTCTGAGCAACATTTAACAAAGGTCGATCCTGCCAATTCAGCAACTTCAACTGCACAAAAAGCATTATCAGTAAATCAAATACTCAAGCACAGATAGATATGCCAAGTAAGGGCTAAGCTAAGTAAAAACCAACAACAAACAATACAAAGTTGAGGGAAAATCAACAGCAACATACAATAGCAAAGTTCACCAAATTCAACGCATCAACACATTGCTCAGAAGAAGAGCAAATAAAAGCAAAAGCCTACTCTAATTGGAGGCTGCACTTAGTAAGTAACGTTTCTCCCATGCTTATAAAGAACGGAAAACATATGCAGTAAGAGAGCTCACCGAGTCATACAGAAGAGGCAGCCAAAATCGTTGAGGTGTAGAAGGGTTTTTCATAAGCTGCAGGTTTTAAAGGTATATGAGATGAATAACAAGAGCACAGAAGCCAAATACAACCTTGCTCACACAAAATATTAAAAGAAAATGCAACTACAATAATTCCAGTATTTAAACTTCCAGAAAGCTGTTGATGGAAGACAAGCTCTTTCCATGGACTCCCTTTTTTTCTTTATGAGCAGTGTTTTAATAACCACCAGTAACCCATTTTGTGCATTTTACATTTCCTAAATTGATACATTCAGTATGGCAAGTTCTGCTTCCTCTTTTTCACTAGTATTCTTTAATAAAGATTGCATATACAAGTCACGTGATACGAGGCTTCACATACCAACATAAGGTACTCAACAGCTTGCCGAGCAGCCTCTATGTTTTTTCCATCATGAATGTGCTTAAGAGACCTCTTGAAGTCCCTGTACCTGTGATGGACGCACTTTGCATTAGTAGAACAAATTTATGCCAGTTGTAAATAGCAGGAAAACTATACAGAGATGCATTTTACTTGTGCAGAAACTCAAGCCCTCCAGCAGTTTTAGACTCGGAACCCAGCAACTCAATGAGACCTTCCCATTGCTGAACCACAAGAGAAAGAGAGGATAATTCACAAATAATATGATAAAACAGTCATACAACATCTGATTTTTGAACCCCTCAAACCTGCTAGAAAAATCTTAAAAATTGACAACCACCTTGAAACTTTCATCTGAAATAGACTTTCCCACAGAAGCAAACAACTGTTGAGCAATTTTATGAAGACGAACTTCATCCTGAGCTTGTTGGAGCCAAAAAACCCCAGCACCTTTTCGGCCATGCTTCCAGTGATGCACACCAGCAATCTGCACATAAGTGGTAGAAACCCTGAGCGATTAGGTTTAACATAAGACAGAACTGCTTCAACTGCACTTCTTTACAGATTATTTGAATAAAATGATAAATAACATTATCAACTATCCAACACAAATGTATGTGTGCCATATAAGCATGCATTACCTTCATTATATGAGAGCTGACACCGTCAAGTTCATATAAACGGCAAATCTCTAAATTCTGCCAGGCAATAGTACATACAATAAGCCAATGTGTACTTCACAAAAACACTGAAAACAGTAATCTAATGACAGAATAAACACTCATGTTAGTGCAGTGATGGAAAAAACAGACCAAAAGATGAACTCTTCACCTTATGTAGCAGTTCATTATGCTGAACAGGCTGCTTACACAATAAAATCTCTAACAAGCCCATTCCCTGCTTCATGCACGATGTCAAATAAACTGGAGCGATCTGGAGGCAATCGAGCATTGAGATTGTAAGAAATAAAACGTTTCATTGACATACTGAAAATAAATTAGGACTAGTCAAAATAATAATAACAACAAATGAGCAGAAGAGAAGCTGGCAAATTAACCTGCTTGAGTGGCTACACATTGGATAATCTTTTTAAAATTCCCCTGATATTTAGCCCTTTTGGCTTTCATAGTTACAATTTTGACTAAATATACTCACCGAAAACTATAGTCTCCAAACTTGCATGTTTATGGCTTTTGCCTTGAGAATGACACAGTTATGAACCAAAATATGCTACAATCCTACATCTCACACGTAAGACGTAAGTTGACTTTCTTTACATAAATCTCATATAAAAGAAGCATAACCAGGAACCTAAGCAGATAAACTATGCCTCTGATAATAACCAGGTTGAATTGTTTTCTTTTTTAGGTGCCAGACATATTAAAAGCTATTAGCTAGAAACAGGTGTGTCAAAAAGGCCAACCCCGAAAATTCTGATAGCCCAATTGACCATAACTATTGACTAATATTTCCTGTATTGTATTAACCACAAGAAGCAACCACAGGGGCCTCAACCACCACATGGGCGTCACGAAATGCACTTAAAATTAGCTTGCACCCTGTGATTTGTTGAAGGCAATGAAATATGTCCTTCCCCAGATATTTTCTAAGAAAATGCAGATCAAAAAGCTACAGTCCAGAAGGAAGAGTAACATGCGCTAACCTGCCATGTAAATGCATGAGAAGAGAGAACTTGAGCATAGACCAGTCGATGGAGCTCCTGTATAGAGAGCTCTCCCAGATTATATTGCTCTTCACACAAAAGACTTTCTGCTTCATCACTTCCAGCAGTCATCAACTCTATGGCATGTGCAACCATCCTATTCATCAGTAAAATATGCTTACATGGCTTGTGTCATTCGCCCAAAAACAACATACTACAAATTGCATTTAGATGACTAAGCAACTTACCAAGGGCCAAATTCTTTAGAGCATTCTGCTAATACAACCTAACAATTCAAAGTGCCTCAAAGTGAAGTCCATGAAGAAAGAAGAACAAGAAACTTAACACATGATTAATGAATAGTTGTTACCTCTGTATTTTCCCCGAGAATTCCAAGAAGAAGCCCCATCAACTTCTGGGATCTAGGCACTGATTTCAACTGAATACATTTTTGCGCAAGGCCATGCATGCTTTCGAGACCCTAAATATTATCAAAAGAATTCACAAAATCACATGCCGTAACATCCTAAGCTAATGATTCGGAATCAACTGAACCTAAATAAAAGATATATCTTTCCAGAGGAAAAATGATGGGCTCTTACCACTGTGAATGGCCTGACATATAAGAAGTGAGAAACATATAGCTCTAGCCAATGGTAGGTCGCAGATGAAAGACTGTTGGTGTTCCCCAGCATTATTTGCAGTAAATTTTTCAAGCCTTCTCTTGTCTGAAGATGATGACATTGGATCCAATATCCACTGCAGTCCAGCTTGGTAATTTGTGCCCTCCATTTCTCCCAAGCCTGGAAGTTTAAAGCAATTAATAGGCATCCAAACCAGAAGATCACCAAAAAGGTATTTGATGCATACTTGTTGGCTTACCTTAATAAAGTCAGGTTTAGCCTTATGGCATTCACCTAATCTTCCATCTCCTAATTCAAGTCGCATGCGTGGCATTTTTGAGATAAGAACAGCAACTGCCTCTACCAGTCCATTCTCTGTCTGGACAATTTAGGATAAAAAATTTCAGTTAAGAAACAATGATAAAATTAGCAAATCATGGAAAGGAGTCCACAGAACTAGCAATTTTGGTGTATTTGTTAACTTGACACAGTTTGCGCACCTAACCTACACAATGAAAAAGGATAAGGACAAACATAGATGACCCTTAAGACTCCATAAAATTTTATGGTTTTATCAAATACATGGCACTTACTAAAAAGATTGCTTGTATCACTTTGCAATGAAGTGTCCTATCATAGTCGTTTTACTGACTCTAGTACCTATTGTACATGCCTTTGCCAAATATTCTAATTCCGATACCTTGGTACCACCATATAGTCATCTCCTTTGACATAAGCCATTCTTTTTCTTTTCAATAGGTCATGCATCATTTATTTGTATGCAAGATCCAAGTTCCATTAGGAAAATTACCTTTCTTTATACTAATGCTAGTAGCATCAGGGCATTTCTATAAGATAGCAAGATCTTAATCAAATTTACTTTCTGATTTCTGTACTATATAATTGCCTTGTCCCAAAACCATAATGGAGGAGATATTAGAGATGCAACCAATGCAAAAGTATTCTAGCGTCAAATTATATGAAATGGCAACTATTTTTTCACCTGATGAAGGTTAAATCATATGGAAAACAATGGCATTCACCCACCTCACGACTACTAAGCTGATCCAGTTGGTAAGAACCGTGGAGATGTAACAATTTAACCTGTATGTAAGGAGAAAATAAGGAAATGAAACCGTTTGCTGCATACCATATATTGATGTTATCTCTTCAAGAGTAAACAACAAGAAGAAGACAAGATTCAAAAAATGGAAGTCCAAAATTTGAGAAGATACTAACAACAATCTCTAACCAGCCAACCGCAAGTGCTGACCCTATCACTTCCCAGTACGTAGGGTTGTCCTCAATAACCTGCAAAGTTTTCAGGGATGGAATATTCATACAAGGAGGCATCCTAAGTCCTAACCAAGAATTCCCAATGAAAACAAACTCTCAAGTAATGAATATTGAAATACGTAACCACCTAGTCATGAACATTGAAATCAGATATTCCAATTAACAACACTTAAAAAAAGATTATAAAACAAGCTATACATGCACACAGAACCCTCACTTCCAATAGCATAAGCAAATTCCATTTTCAGGATCAAGCAAGGAGATGTAATTGGAAACTATCCAGTAAAAGCTCATTACGTATGAAAGGATTAAAAACCAAAAAAGAATAAGTAACTAAAGCTTCACGATGGAAGTCTCGCTATACATTAGTTGAGATTTTTGTGAACTTTTAGCTAGCTGGCACGGCTATACACCAATTTTCCAATCAAAACCAGACTCCTTTACACCAAATTGATTTTAACAGCCCAATAAAAGCAGGAGAAAAGAATCTTACCTGAATATTTATAAGTTCATTTTGGAAATCAACAAGTTTAGAGTGGACTGTGGCACACGAGCCAGAGAATAGGCTATCATAATCCTGTCATGTGATGCACAACATGTAGGTTCATAACAAACGTCAGGAGTATTAGATTGACAATATATTTTTCCTGACGAAGTAAATACTAAAATGACAACAAATATAAGATAGATCATTACAGCCAACCAATCAATAAGCCGCTCCGGTAACCATGCTTGAGATAGCTTATCAACATAAAACAATTCCATCAACTCCCACGCAGCTTTCAAAGATGCCGGCTTCTCACTTTTCTGCAATTTCAAAACTCAAATTCACCTCAGCCTTTACCAAATGCATAGCCAGATTTTCCAGTCATCACATGCCAAGAAACAATTAGCCTTTAGAGAGGCCACATGTAACGCGAAAACAAGTCAAAAATACCTTCAAAACTGTTTTTGGATCTTCAATAACCGATGCAGGAGTAGATTCTGGACCAACTAGAAGTGCATTTATGTCTTTGCTGTACTCCATTACAAACTCCCACCTACATCATCAGAATACGTTGCTCGAACATCAGCGCATATCTAGGCGACGCGAAATGACTCGAGCTGAACGGAAGTAAATTTCGATACGCTATAACGATGAGCAGAGTGAAATGGCTATCTTTCGTTTTCCCCAGAAGGCAATTACCAATCTACGTGATAAGGAGACGGGCTAATCCTCGACAAGGTGGAGACCGAGTTCCTCCGGCTCTGGAGCATCGCGAACGGCGACATCGAGCCGTACGCGATCCTCCTCCACTGCGCGTCGCTGATCTCTCCGTCCCCGCCGTTGAGCTTGACCTCGACGACCTCCCCTCCGGCGTCGCCCTCGCCGCCGGGGGGAGACCGCTGCTGGAAGATCGAGACGCGCAGGGAGCTGCCGCGAGCCCAGCAGACGGAGACTCGAGGGGAAACCGGAGGCCCGACGGAGTGGCGGAGGGGATAGACGGGAGGCCGCTTGGTTTCTGGAGAGAGCGGCACCAGCGCGCCGCCGGAGTCTGACGTGGCTCCCGGCATCGCGCCGACGGGCGGTGGTTTCTGGAGGGGGGGTTTTAGGGTTTTGGAAATGCGGGGCGGGTGCTTCGAGTAGCTGGACGAGCAGATGCTAGCAGACTAGCTCGCAGCGCGGGACGCGCGAATTTGACATAAGACGACGCTGCGTTTTTGGAGATTGTTACCTATGAAAAATCCGGGGGTACACTAACACGTTTGATAACATTTTTGTTAAAAAATTGTTCAATAGACCTTTCTTCAAAAAGCTGAGTTGATTGTTGCCTTTCCGTGCGAATAAGTTCTCGTGCCACCCATCACCGTGCTCAGCACATCCAAACTGTCCACCTAGACCCCATCGCTCGCCGGATGGAGCCGCCAGCTGACCCGCTAGCAATGTTGATATAGAAATCTTAGTTTCATGCTCATATATAGCTTACCATTCATGCATCCCGCTAGCATTTTAGTTCTCACCATCAACCCCATTGGGAAATTGGGTTATAATATTATGTTGGACTGCAAATACAAAATAAATATAAAAATCTTAGTTTTTTGCTCATATATGGCTTGCTCATATCTATTTTGTTCTGCAGTCCAACATTTTATAATATTATATTCCTTAGGCATATTCCTTTTTGCCGTTTCTTGCTCATATTTGGCTTGCCATTCGTGCATCCCGATAGCATTTTAGTTCTCACCATCAACCTCATCGGGATTGCATTACAACTCATCTACATAGGGTTTTTCCATTACTATGCTCCACCAGTGAAGGGTATATGCTCAATATTCATTGATTCATTCATTTTTTTTATCTAGGTTCTTCGAGATTTACCTTTAAAATTGTCTTACCGATAGCTATTCTACTTATACCATGCTATCTGAATAGAAATCTACTTATAAAAGTTCTACTTATGCACGTTGACACTCCAATGTCCAAAAATTTAATTCTACAAACACTCATTATGTCCTAGGCACGTTGACAAACTTTAGAACATTACGGCTAATTCTTTCTTTTTGGCAGAAGTAGGCGGTTTATTGGCTTTGCGTAGGGACCATGCTATTTGAATAGAAATCTACTAATAAAAGTTCTACTTATGCACGTTGACACTCCAATGTCCAAAAATTTAATTCTACAAACACTCATTATGTCCTAGGCACGATGACAAACTTTAGAACATTACGGTTAATTCTTTCTTTTAGGCAGAAGTAGCTGGTTTATTGGCTTTGCGTAGAGAGGAGGGATGGCGGTGCGTCCGATCCTTGATCCCTGGACGTGTACAGAACGTGCGCCCCTCAGCGTCTTACTTCTGTTAATTGCATCCACCATAATACCAGATTTAACAAGCTCAGCATCTTTCCTAGTAACCAAAGCATCTAATTTTTCCGTAACTTCAGTTGCTTTTGAAGGTGAATATGGTCTTGCATGGTTGATGAGATCCCTTAGAAGTTCCAAAGGAAAAAACATCAATTGCTTGCTGCATTGTCAAATTAGGGTCATGCTGTCACGCCCCGATCCTCGAGCGCGTGCCCATCCTTCGGTGGTCGATAAATTTGCGACGTCCCAAAACGCATCGCTGACCCATTCATTTTAATGCGCATACGGAAGTGTATAAATAAATCTCCAGACAACACAAAGATGGGATAAAAAAGTAGGGTCACAACACATGTTTATATATAACTGACTAGTTTATTTACAATACTAGTTTATAAACAGGAGTTTACAAAAGACCGACTCAACAAACAATGAACTATCCTAAGGCTAGCTAGCCAGACTCATTCGCTGATTCATCGGTCTCCACAGGCTCCGGGGGCGGCGGGTCATCCACAACACTGTCAAGAGGGTCAGCTACATCCTCGTCTGGAGTGGCATCAACTACCATAGTAGGGATTTCAAAACTCCTAAAGGGCCCCACCCTGAATCCACTAGGTCCGTAGTGAAACCACGCTCAAAATTGACAAGGTACCCTATAAAGTAGGTCCTCCTCGACCCAGACTGTGGTCACTACTAGTTCATAGACCTAGTAGCTTCCGGGATCGGGGTAGCTAAAAACCCGCTTGGTAACCCGCTTGGTAACCCTCATGGGCAGGCCAAAACGCTCAGGAAGTACGGCCATCTAAGGACCTAAAAAAGTTGAGCCCACGACTAGGAAGGAAATATGCCTATAGGCAGCTATACACATAAATCAAACTTATCTTGCCTTAGTTCTCTCCAGCACGTCAGCATAATTTATAATCTCAACCAATCAATTACATCCAATCAATCATTCAATCCAATCGGTACTATCTATCAATTCAATATTATCTATCCGATACCATCGACATGATCAATGCTCACACAAGCTGAAATATTGGCCGGATGGACTGAATTAGCACAATTATAAAAGATTTAGGATTAAATTGATAAAAAAAAAGTTTATGACTAAATTGGCACAATTGTAATAGGTTTAGGACTTTTTTAGAAATTCTCCCATTTATTAATGGAAGCATGAGAGTATATTACGACAGAAAATGAGCATACATGACAAGTATGCCCTTATTATTTGGACCATCGGACCTTTTTCTTTCTTTTGGTCAAAGGACCATCGAACTTGATGAGGCGTTTGATCGACGATCTTATTCCGATAGGCATAGAGTGTAGAGCTCATGCCCCCCATGGCAAGCTGCTCCATCATGTCCTGACCCCTCCGCACCGCACCAAGGCTCCGGGTGGGGAGTTTCAATTTCCACGATCACGATCTTGCCCGGGCAAAGGGAGACGGAGATCGTCGTCCGAGGAATCTGAAGCTGAAACGTCGTCCGAGGAATCTGAAGCTGAATCATCGTCCGAGAAATCTGAAGCTGAACAGGATAAGTATATTACCAATACCAAAAGTTGTGTACGGTGTTTATTTTGATGCCAAAAGTTTCTATCGCATCACTTGAAGGAGAAGTTGTGAATCCCTTTCCTTTTAAGAGTAGATTCAAATGTATGAGTTTTTTTTTTTTGCTTTTGCTTTGGTTTGACAAATATATGAGTTTAAAAGCTAGCAACATTGGGTATATATAGGTTTTAATTGCACTAAAATCTTCAATTTAATTTACATTTGCATGATAATAAGGTTCTATTTTTGTATTAGAAGGAACATATTCAAATGCCTAACTGATAACATCAATGGAAATTCCTTAATTTTCTCTTTCGCCACCAAGGAAAAGAGTTCACTACTTATTCCTCGTTCATACCAAGAAGAATTAGATGTGGTTCAATCATCGAACTCTGGCCAGTGATCCCCCAAAAAAAAAAAAAAATGAAAAGCAAAAACAACATCTGAAACGTGCATTGGTGTACGATGCTTCCTAAGGTTTTGCTCTTTAAGCAACTTTTATGACCTTAATGTTCAATCAAGTTAGACTTCGTTACACGGATTAGATGCGATGCGATTCCTATCTTTTATTCAATTTGCCAAGTTGCTTCCCATAAGAAGCTGCATCAATTGGAAACATCATATAAAAGATAAAAGATCCCCACACCATGGGTCATAACGAAAATATGGGTGGATAACCCACTAAATATTATTTTCTCAATATATATACCTAAAAATAAAAAGTGCTTCAAGTTATGGATAGAGCTCCTTACGGATAACCGATAAATTAAAACATTTCTCTCGTCACTTAATTAAGATCACTTAACTTGTTCAAAAAAAATTAAGATCACTTAGAACATTATCTCTATATATAAACCCTCAATTACAGTGATAGTGCTTAGTGCATTTACAAAATTTCACAATATTCTATTTCCAATCAAACTACACTATTCTTATGAAGAAAATAGTATTGAGAAAACTTCCCAATATGTTTTGAAGATTGACAAAACTTTCCACAAGTGTTTAATGATCTTGACGATAGAATTTCTGGTTGATATTCCTAAAGCAAATTAGTACAGACTTTGTTCTAAATATCATCAAACTTAGAAACTTATTTGTCTTTCAAAGAAGTTCTGAATCTCTACATCCAAGACATTATCATATCATGACAATTGAGTTATATGAGGAAAACAGTACAGTTTGTATGAGTTTTGTCAATACGACATACATTTTCAGACATTATGAGAAGTATTCAGATCTTCATAATCAGCTTGGATTATGTGAAGTATAATGGCTAGTAATTGGCTCGATTTCTATACTTACTTAAATTGACTATCTATCTATCCAAGAAGGGTATTTATTAACATGATCCTTCCATCTTAAGGATTCGTGATTCTCATGACAATTATCTGGAGATGAGATGTTCTTTACTAACGGAGAATCTACTTATGGAAACCCAACATCTGTTGTATGGGCAACTAAATTCGGGGAGACTCTAATCATATAAACCAAGCAGCAATTAGATCTTCTCGTATCATTCAAATCCAACGGGTTGATTGGATGAATGATCCTCAGACTATTGTCCAACGGTCAGCTTGGAAATTGAAGAGTATAAAAGTAGATCGTGATACTGAAGGAATACGCAAAATCTAAAGTTTATAATTCAAAAACTCAAAGAGAGCCTCCACATTTTCATAATTATCTTTGTGCGTTGAAACCGTAATCTTTGAGAGGTTTTTGTTTAGAGTGATTGTGCGAGATCAGAAGAAACTATCGCACATACTTGAGTAGAGAGTATTCGGACCCTGTAACCTCTTATTGATTTTCTAGTGAAATCCAGCTTATCAACTATTAGCATAAGAGAGTACACATAATCTTACCATAAGCCGAACTACTATAATTAGTGTGTGCATTCTCTATATCCCCTAATCTCTCTTTCGGACTTTTTTTTTCATGTTGTCAAACTCAACCATATTAAATTTCGCTTTAATCATGCACAATCACCTATTCACCCACTCTTTGTGATAGTACCAGCCACCTCAAATGGTGTCGTTAATTTAAGCACCGAGCTACATTAATCCTACTGCCAACGTTACAAACACGCATATGGTAGAACAATAGTGTAAAATGGTCATAATTAAATCACCTTCAATATGAGGAAGACCATGTAATAGTGCAAGTTACTTCCTTTCCGAACACACCTAAGCTAGAGTCTCTTGAGGCCGAGAAGGCCAATCTAAAGATTAGAAGATAGATCAGTGATTTGCCTCGCCTTAGAGCATCTCATTTAGGTGATACATGGCAAGAGCTTAAAAAACCACTCGTTAGCGTGAACCATTACGGGGAAGAAATTTTTCGTGTTCACACGCCATACTTTATTTTATTTAGCAATTGAGTTTTAAATCTTTTGTAATTGTACCAACGTATCGAACAACGCTAGCCATGCCTTACACCATTTGAGCTGCACCCTGCACCGTTGTCAAGATCAGGCTGCTGCCCGAGCCGATGACAAGCCCTGCCAACATCCCCACACGGCCAAACCGGCGAGGTCGAGACCGACTTCCTCCAGCTCCGGAGCACCACAAACGGCGACATTGAGCCGTACGCGATCCTCCTCCACTGCGCGTCGACGATCTCTCCGTCCCCGCCGTTGAACTTGACCTCAACGACCTCCCCTCTGGCGTCGCCCTCGCCGCCATGGGGAGACTGCTACTGGAAGATCGAGACAAGCAGAGAGCCGCTGCGCGCCTAGCAGACGGAGACTCAAGGGGAAACCGGAGGCCCGACGGAGTGGCAAAGAGGATAGACCAGAGACCGCTTGGTTTCCGAAGAGAGAGGCGCCGCCGCAGCTGCCACCAGAGTCCGACGTGGCTCCCGGCATCACGCCGACGGGCGATGGTTTCTGGAGGGGGATTTTATGGTTTTGGAAATGCAGGGCGGGTGGTCCGAGCATCTGAGCGAGGAGATGCTAGCAGACTAGCTTTGCAGCGCGGGGCGCATGAATTTGACATCAGACGACGCTGCGTTTCTGGAGATTGTTACTTTTGGAGCTGTCGTTTCGCTGCTTTGCTGCACCTTTTTTTTCGGAAAGTTATCATAATACTTTTTTTTTTTATCATAATACTTGAAAATTACAGAATAGACATGCCTTTTCCATACCCTAAAAAATTTTATGATATAAGTCAAAAAAAATAAAAAGGAATTTGGTGGCTAACAGGTGGAAGGTGAGTCTTTGAAATTTTACTATCTTTTATATTTATGAATTGGTTTGTCACCATCCGAGTTATGAATCATCCATTTTAAGTAATTGAACTTTCATACATAAAAAAATTAAGATTTTTCAGTTTTTGATGTTCGGTGAGTACTTTTACTCCCTAAATCATTTTGGATCAAGAGCTTACAATGCTATTGGCATCTTTATGGTATCTTTCTCCTCGTCAATCTTTTGCTTCCAACCAATCACTATGTAATTCTTTATTACCATTGGAGCCCATATCTCATAAAACCCTATCGGATTTCCCACCCATCTACTCTTTGCCGATGGAAGGAAGCCTACCATGGTCTTAAATAAGTTAGGAAAGCCCTTCTCCATATTGTTAGTTGAGCTGAAATTGCAATCAAAGGTTAGCGCTAACAAGCAAAAATGCACTATCGCACAGCAGCTCATACAAAAACAGCCTTGAAAAGTCCATACATTGATATTGACATATGAGACTAGTGAAATAAGGTTCTTGTGTAGTACGACTCCTTGGGTTCCTTACTTCACATAATGAGAGGACTAGGTTGGCCTGACCTAAGAGGGAAGGAACCAAGAGAAGCTGAAGAATATTTAACGCAAGGTACAGTAGAGGAGAGTGAGGCAACGGAAGAACTTTATTTTCCGATAAAAAAAGATTGGCCTTAAAGCAAGGCACGGCGGGCGCCGCAACTTTCACTTATTTTCCTCAAATATAAGTACATGTCGCTGCCTGCCGCTCGCACACAGTAAAGAAATGGTGAACACATCAGGTTTCTCGGAACCAAAAGCTTTCACCTATTGCCAACAGATGAAGCAGTGATGCATTCTGTACAAGCATATAATACAACAGACATACATGACCCTCTCTTGGGTAATAAATGAACCGTGTCTACTTCCACTCTGGTCCGTTTAAGAACTACTTTCCAGGACCGGAAGCCTGGAGACACTCCTGTACGATCTCCTTGATCCTCCTCTTCATGAGCTTGTCTTTTACACCGGCGAGCATGTTCCTGTAGAACATCTCCATTCTGACGAGCTTACTGCGGTCAGCTGACTCTAACATGTCGTCCCACTCTTTCGCGATGTCCAAAGTCTCGGAATCCTGTAACGACGAAGGAATATCTTGCTCGTTGAAAGGTTTCCCGAAGATCGAACCATGGAGCATGCTTGTGTAAATTTCCATTTTGGAAAGTCTCAACTGGAGAGACTTTATCTCTTCCATCGCAAGAGACAATTTTCCATCCATTTCAGCAGTTTCATTGCTACTTTTATCCATGGCTTTGTCTTCTGAACTCTCCTCTTGCTCGAATTCCTCTGTTGTTGGAGGCCACAAAACCAAAGTCGGAGCATAACAATCTACCGTATTTCCATTGCCAAGGACTCCGCTCCTTCCTCTTCCCCAAGACCAAAGCTTGTATCCATCATCTGCAATGAGAACAGTATGTGCAGCACCACAAGTGACTTGAACTGGGTTCTGAAATTTAGGCCCATATTTCCAGTTACATGGAATTAGGAGGGGAGAAACAGCATCACCCACATCTCCACCTGCGAAACAAGCTTCTGGACATAAACCAAGACCCCTTTCCATACCCCATGACCACACATCTCCAGCTAATGAAACAACACTGGTATGAAACAAGCCACAGTCAACAGAGATCAAATTCACAGGCTGCGGCAGCTGCTTGACAGGTTCTGGAACCAAAGTACTTTGGGTTGTTCCATGTCCGAGTTGTCCCTTATCTCCAAGTCCAAAAGTCCAGCACATACTTTCTGAAGTGTCGCTTGGTCTTTTTCTACGAGTAAGTAATGCTGTGTGAAAGGCCCCACAAGCTACCTCATTAACTGCCCATGGACAATCCTCATTGAATGTTTTTATGATTTCAGGGTGAAGTCTGCTTTCTTTATCTCCCAGGCCTAACTGACCGTGATTATTGCTACCCCACGAGTAGCACACTAAATCTCCCCCCTCATGTGTTTCTCCTGCACTGACCAGTGCTATTACATGCTCATTTCCACAAGCTACCTTAACTACAGTATGTCCATGCAAATCCCAGACTGGAATTGGTATAGGACAGCTCACCAGAGAGAACTCTTCGGTGTTGTCACTGCTTTGATTTGGGCAGTTTCCCCACATCCACAATGCACCGAGATTATCTATTGCAAAGGACATCATACCACCAGCTTTAACAGAACAAACCTGCAGGGGTCAAAGTGGATGCAGTTGATTCACGAAATGCTGATAAAGTGCTTCATACAATGCACCAAGCTTTGTCGGACGAAAAAATGTAAACTATATTAGATACCTTTAATGGTGCTTTGCCGCTCATTTCTGACTCATTTGTCGATGATTTGGGAAAAGCCAACTCATTAAACTCACTCATCAAGCAAGGTACTGCAGAATTGTCTCCATCAACACCAAGTTGTCCATCCATGAATCAGTCAAGGGTTTAACAGCAGATGAACTAAGCAACAAGTGCAAGAGAAGGATGATGAAATTGGTAGTTCTACACATTCAATTAAGATTCTGCAAGGAAATGGAACAATATCATAGAAAGCAGACAGATTTGCAGAGGATACAGACATTGTAGCCCCAGCACCAAATCGATCCATCATCTGCAATTCAGCAGAGAACCAAAGAAAACTTCAGCAAGTACGAATTGGAGATCACGTCACACATTAGACATGCTTTACTTCAATTAAGATCCACTATAATTTGTTTCGATCTTTCTCTTAAATCTAACTAACAAAGGCCTATCATCTATTCATTCGAGCATTGCACGGGGAGATTATATGCATTGACATTTTCATTTGAAAAGGCACCCTGGTTACAGCAAGGTAGCATGATGCTCACAGCCCGTGTCATCGAAGACAGGAAAATGATTGTAATCTCCCTTTGGAACCAATGAATTCACAGACAGTTTGAATGCTTAGTGATGATACAATGCAGATCACCTAATGCAAGCAAACTGTCATTGTCAAACAAGTAATGACCATCCAGGCTAGATGTACAGCACAAGCATCAACCCTACAGAGCAAGGAAATCCACCATATTTGACAGCCTCAGAATTGTGAAAGCCTCAGTTGAATATGTTCAAACACTGACTATGCAGCTTATAGTCAACAACATTTACACATTAGACGGTACATACTAATCCCGGATATTTGGAAGGAGTAAACAGACAGATTAGTTTACTGATCTACAAACAATAGTACACAAATTTAATTTCCTCTGCGCATGCTCAAGACTCGAAATCCGACCAGGACGTCAAACTAACCTGCCAGACAAAGACTATGGTAAGCGCCAGCAGCGATTCCCACAATCTTGACCATCTTGTCCTGAGGGAAATCGAACTTGACTCGAACCGGGAAAAGCTCATCCTCTTCGGAGCCGGTCCCGAGCCGCCCAAACATTCCTCTCCCCCATGTATACACAGAGCCATCCCCTGCATTTCACATCATCCAACAACGACAAAAGCCTTCAGCTACAGATTAAAAAAAATGGAAATCCCCGTGAAATATGTACAACCCGTATTCTTTTCCTTCAACAAGAATATAAAATGACCCAGTCTTGATCCTTTTTCACTATCTTCTTCAACTAATGCATCGAGGAATCATCAGACGGATACGTCTCTTCCAACATCAAACACTTCTTACAGCAAACGAAGCTAGCGACTCTCTCTCTCTCTCTCTCTCTCTCTCTCTCTCTCTCTCTCTCTGCGTCTCTCAAAATTGGCAATTTCATTCCAGCAAAAACAAGATGGCAAGGCGCGCGAACTGGGTAGTGAGCTAGCGATGGCGAGATTACCGGTGAGGGCGAGGGTGTGAGCTTCTCCGGAGGCGACGGCGACCACTTTGCGAGATGGGTTACCGGGCACCGGAGGAGTTGCCGGCTCCTCCATGGGTTCCGGCGAGCGGCGGATCGAGAGGAGGAGCTGACGAGGACGGGTCTCTTCCCTGAGCTCCGGTCAGTGACTCTGCTCGACTCCCGTGCGCCCTTCCGAGCAATTTATTGGAGCGTGCCAGTGGTTAAATGGTAATTATCGCGTCTAGCGCGATCGAGAGAAATGCTTTTTCTTTTCCTTTTATTGTTTTTTGTTTTTTATATGTAGTGAAAGTGCCACAAATGACTCATTATGTGAAAGTCATCAATTGGATGAAAATATGACTAATTGTATGCAAAGATAAACTCTTAGTTCAATCTATATGAAAATTTATCAAATGCATTGGATAAATTACTTGTTACTTATAATACCCACTTCTTTGGATGGAGATAGAGACCATTGATCTTATTGGAAAATTACTAGTTTCTTATTTTTTTTTCACCTATAAGTTATTACTCATGTAAAGAATGTACTATGAAGTACGTTTTAGTTATCAAGAGTTATCAATCATGTTCGAAATTAGACTTTCATCTTGTACGTCAACAAGGTAGCAAATTAATCACATGAGTAGAGCCTAGACAATGACACACACCTAGCATTATTTTTGGGCAAGTAGAATTATTTCATAAACAAGTTGATATTTTCATTTCGAGACTAATTGAGTAAATATGATTGACACAGTGAAAGTCCATGTATTGAAAAATTAGCGGTTATTAACTTTTTTTGCTTGAAAATTATTGATCAAAGAGAAAAAGTAATTTAGCTTGGTTTTTCTCTTTCTACGGTAAAGTGAAGACACTAAAAAAAAATGTACAGAAGATGCTAGAAAATATTACACTTCAAATTACTATTTTCATACTAATCATATTGCAAAAATAAATAAATAAATAAATAATTTTTCTTTCTTTCCTAGCAAAAGAGTTACTCGGTATATATTAGTAATTAAGAAAAGAGATATTGAAGTTTGATCTTTTGTTTTGCCAAACGACCAACCTTATGATTCTTATTTTATTCATTAGCATATCCGGAAGGATTAAAACCTTCCGAGCGTGTTATAATCACCTTTCGGTGACGTGATAAGGCTAAAGACCAAGGTCCAAAAAAAGGAGAGGATGCTTGTCTTCTCGGAAAGGGACAACTTATCGACACGTAAATTAGCTGGTTCGGATGGATGAGGCCGCGCGGGTTAGGCAAAGATCGGACGCCTCGGATTGGACATTCCGTGGGCCAACGAAAATCAACGATGGTGTGAGCGACACGTTAGGGGTGCCTTGTCCCTTGAACTCTTTCCGGAATATACTCCTCCGTCGCCCGCGACTGGAAATCCCGGGGCGGAAATGGTCCGTCGCGCACGTAATGACTCGCGACGCATTTTGAAGAGCCCGTGACCTTGACAAAACCAACATCGTTCCGCAAAAACGACGGTCGATGGATAGATCCGAATTCGGGAGTCTTTTTTAGTTTTTTTTTTAACCAAATAAAGGTCTCGAATTTCTATGCCTTCGACACAAAAAAATGACTAATATTTTTTTGGGATAAGTGCATTGGAAGTCCTAAAATTTGTTATGAAAATGCAATTAAATCCTAAAACTTTCAAAAAGTGCAATTAAGTCCTAAAACTTGTCATAAAGTGCAATTAAGTCCTAAAACTTTCAAAAGTGCAATCAAATCCTAAAACTTATCAAAATTGTTCAATCTAAGTTCTTCCATTGATTGCACTTTTAGAAAGTTTTAAGACTTGATTGCACTTTCAAGACAAGTTTTAGGACTTGGTTATACTTTCGAGACAAGTTTTAGGACTTTATTGAACCTTTTGAAAGTTTTAGGACTTTATTGAACTTTTGTAATAAGTTTTAGGACTTAATTGCACTTTTTGAAAGTTTTAGGACTTAATTGCATTTTCATGATAAGTTTTATGACTTATAATGCACTTATCCCTATTTTTTTTTAGTAATCGGCAGGCATACTTAATCGATAATAACAGTTTGGTAAACAAAAGTCATCTGCGAATAGAATAGTCAACGACTTGAAAAGAACAAAAAATTATAATAAAGTTTTCAACAACACATACAAGATGAAGCTATCAATATCGACATTTAAGTGTTGAATAGTAATAATTTCGAATACATAACCTCCCGTGGATAAGTGCCATTAGATAACAAAAGATGTGCAGCTTCTTGTAACCAAATAATTGTTGTATGAAACCTTCATTTGCAATCCGCAGTAGAGGCTTATAAATATCTTCAAGTATAATCTTTGTAAAGACCCCTCAATCAATCAAATAACTCGACGTTTTCACCAATTTATCTTTAATCTTTACTTTTCTATAATATACATGGCTGGCTGCAATTACCTCCGGTCTCCAAGCTTTTGAAAATTTCTTGCCATTTACTTTCCCATCCAAAATCAATAAAGCACCCTTAACAATCTTTGCATGTACTCTTGCTCCGATAACCCATGTACGACCATTCTCACCTTTTCCCATTCAAGAATTCACTCATCAATTCATCAATACTTGGAAAGATATTTCATCGACATTTCTCGGCGAAATGCGCAAGTTCCAACAAACGGATCCCATTAACATTTTGTTCAAGGAAGAAGAAGCAATCGAAATGAACACAGAAATCTGAATATAAACGGTTAAGTTACTCTGTCAGAAGTAAAATAAAAAAATTTAAAAAAAAAATAGAGTTAAAAACATCTAACTTAAACCTATACATTTGGCATTATATACAGCGATCCTCCAATGGGCCATTCCTCCTCCAATTTGGGATCGCTATTGAAGGCTCAAATCGCCACAATTGGTTCGGACGCATCTCACCTTGATCGTCCTCGGTCACGTAAGCCCCCAAATTCACGTACGTGTTCTCCTGCTCCGTCCTCCTCCACCTCCCCCGGCAGATCACGCAGATCGCCGGCCGCCGCCCCCGGCTCCTCTTCCACCTCAGCAGGCACTCCTCGTGCACCAGGTTCCGGCACGTCGCGCACGCCACCACCCTCTCGGTCCCCTCTCTCCTTCAGCTCGTCCATGCAGATGGGGCACGCCAGCCCGTCCTCGATGCGGACCCCCTCAGGCAACCCTCCCGCCAACCCTCCATCGGCCCTCGCCCTCGCCCGGAAGAAATCCCGGTGGAACCTCTCCCGGAGGCTAGGCCCCGCCATCGCGTCGGGCGACGTCGGCGTGGCGAGGAGGCGCTGGAGCTGGCACGGACGGAGGGTCCGCCGCTGCAGGCACGAGTCATCGAGGGTGACGCCGAGCACGCGGATGAGGACGAACAGGATGTGCTTGCACGGGGTGGCGCGGTCGGGGCACGTGCATGCAGGGCTGGACGACAGCGACACGGTGTACACGTTCCCGGTGGCGCCGAGGACGAAGAAGGTGGAGTCGGAGCGGTGGAGGAGGAGGAGGTGGTGGCTGATGGCCCGGACAATGCGGTCCACGGTTGACTGGGACGGCTCGAAGAGCTCTCTCGACAAATGGTGGTGGCCGCCCTGGCGGCGGCGGCCGGGCGGCGGGGGTGTGGAATTGGAGGCCACGGACTCCATTGGAACTGGGGAAGCCAAGGAGGCAGTTGTGGCGGTTAAAAAGGGGGGGAAGGGTGGTTGGGGATGGGGGCTGTGCCTGTGCTTGTGCTTGTGTTTTGGAGAAGTCGAGTAAAATGTTGGTGAGGATTGGGTTGCTGTAGATATAAAGAGAAGGGAGAGAATCTTTATTTCGGGGGAAGGAGAGGAGGGATTGCGGGAGAGTCGGGATTTTAGGGAGGGGAAGTAGTGAAGGGCAAGTAATTCCTTGCCATGTTGCTCTTCTTGAGAGGACAATCGGCTTTGAATTGGTCTTCTCCTGGTGCTTTGCGCTTGCGCTTGCGCTCGTGCTTGTGCTTGTGCGGTGGTGTTAGTTGACCACAAGGCAAGTTACTTTGGCATGTGCTCATTCAGAAGAGTGCGGCATATTCTTTGGGCCTTGATTGAGGGACAAGGTTTTGATTTTAGGATGTTTTTTTTTTTTTTTTTTTTTTTTTTTGGATTCAAGTTTCACTTTCCAACTGATTTTTAAAAAGTTAATATTACGAAAAACCAAAACTAATATAATTTGTAATAAGTTTATTCCAAAACTAATTTTCCAACCTAAAAAAACTCCAAACCGATATATTCATGACAAATTTACGATCTGTTAATTTTCGTTAAATTGGATTAATATCATTAAAAACCATAAACAGGTACACATGTGATAAACAAAACGTCAACTTCAAATTGATACATTCATTAACTGTCACGTGTTATGTAACTTAGCAATTTGATTATAAAATTTAACGAAAATTTACAGATGATGAATTGATTATGGATGTACCGATTTGAGATTTTTATGATTAAAAAATTATTTTAAAATAAAATTATCACATGTATACTAAATTGAGATTTTTTGTAATATTAATTATTTTTTTAAATTGATGTCCGTAAGCGGTTATAACGAACGGTCGACTGACATGCGATTTTCACCATTCCGATCAGCTCAAAATAATGCAAGTTATGTAGATAAAAATGAATCTTATGAACGCGGTACTGGCAAAGTCGAGCCGGCGTTTACATCTTCCTATCAAAATCAACTCTCAAAAGTAAATCCATCCGGATCCTCGGAGCAATCTCTCCCGCTCTTCTTCGATCGTCCTGGGTCGGATTCGTCCTCGGCACGTGTCGAAATTTGGTCAGCAAATTATAATTGCGAATCTGTGATGAAAACGGTTCGTCGTTTTGGTGACAGGAAGCTGGCAAGAAGGGCGTCGACACACGTTAAGGTTGCGAAACGACAGCGTTTAAGCTCGGCGACGGCGGCAAAACCCCGGGCTTCTTCTTCTTCTTCCCTCTTTCCTCGTTTTCGGTCCGCTCGCCACTGCTTCCCAGTCGCTACCACTCTCGGCGTCTTCCGACCGTGGCGATGTTTGCTTCGTCGTCCCAATCCCGAAAGAAGGTGACTCGCTGCTCCGCTCGAACCATCCACGTTCTGCACCTGTTTTGGATCGTTTCTTGCCGCTTGGTTGCTCTGGGAGTGTGAGTCGAGAAATTTCGAGCGTTAAACGTTAGCAATCCATGCTGTACTGCGTTTTCGTTCGACGGAAGCTGCTTGAGATGGGTGCATTCGTCTGTCTTCTTAGTTCCATGACGAGAAATCATGGGCAGCTTCAAAATTTCGTTCTTGTTTTACCAAGCAATTGGGTGCTTGTGGTGTTTGTTTTTTTCTTCCTGTTTCATTCGTGGGCTGGTTGAAATGTCTTTATATCGCTCGCAGCAGCCGAAGAAGGAAGAGAAAGAATGGCTTGCCGTGAGTTTCAGGCCCGAGAATTTCGTTCCTGGACTCATTATCGGTTTCATTTTGGGATGGTTCATTGATTTATCCAAGCCCACCAAGAGCAACACGAGGAGGAGAAACTTTTTGCCAGGAAAGCAGCAAGAGCAGTGTCCGGTCTCGAGCGGAGGTGACCAGGACCTCAAAATGGTGTTCTTTTAAGCAATCTAGTGTTTACCTTTTCCATTATTACTACCTTGCTTTTAACTGGATAAGAACATTCACCAAATGTGTTTTGTACATGTTTGTCTGCAATCCCCATTCATTTCGTCTGGCAAGTTATGTTGTAATAGATGATACTTGATCGTATGTTCATGGATGTTTTCTCTGGACTCTAATTATGAAGAGCTTGCCCATCGCAGGTTCTAGTGGTGAGGCAGGACCTTAAAATGGGACAAGGGAAGATTGCTTCTCAATGTGCTCGTAAGACATCTATATCTCCAGTTAATGTCTACATTTGTCTCGATTCTTTCTCTTATTGCCGATCTTTCCCTTATCGTCCTTGTGTGTTCATTAGCTTTCTTCTAATGAACTCCAGATGCTGCCACGGGGATGTACGGAGAGCTGACGCAGAGGTATGTGATGACTCTGCAAGTGGTACATGTCCAATTGGAGAAAGGCCCGTTTACTCTCTAGCTACTTTCCTTCTTTCTTATCAATGTGACACTACGAGAAATGAAACGCGTTCCTTTGTGATGCTTTGACGTGGATATGTTATTAAATCATACAATCTTCTTCAAGTGTTAGACAAGATGTTGTTTAAGCATACGTTTTGCTGGCTGTCAATGTTAATCAACGGACGGCCAGAGCTCTTGTTTCCTTGGCTGTGCGTACGTGTTTGGACACAGGTGATTTGTGCTGTGAACTTTACAACCAAATCAAGTTGTTTATATAAAGATTCGAGCGTGTGAATGGTTGTGACTACGATTCTTTACTTATTAATGAATTATTTGTTGTTGCTCTCTCTCCATAATATAGGTACCAACACTTTAATCAAACCACATAAATTTCTGGTATCCTTTATTGTTCATCATTTATTTTTCTATTGATTTCACGTTGATTTATTGCAAGATGCATTAATTTTACAACATCAACAATCATCTTCCTCTGACGTGTTAAAGAGATCAAGAATAACTAATACCACAAGAAATTCATAAATCGGTAGCACTCCTCCTTTTTTTTTAATAAAGAAAATTTTGTCGAATTTTGAACAAAAGATCTTGCACTAATGAAAATAATCTATTATCACAGGACACGAATTTTTGCGATTCCTGAGGGTTAGAGGCTCATCAACCACTAATTTGGAAGCAAAGAGGCGAATGAGATTCTTCCCTTGCAATAAATAGTAGATAAAGCGAAAAAGGAATAGTATCGTTCCATATTATATAAATAAGGGTTTTAAAAGACGTATCATCTTCGCACTTGACGCATCATCTGCTGATAGGTGGGTGGATTGAGAGAGAGCTATGAACGGACTCGCGCTATGGTATCATCTTTCATTACAACCTGCGAAAGCTACTTTATATTCCGGTCATGGGCTGCCTTTGCTGTGACAGTCGTAAGAAGACGAAAGCCAATCCACCCACCGCGACAGGCACCCGGCCACCCACTTCTCAAGGCGGAGCTCCCGAGGAGAGGGGTGGCAGGGATGATGGGATGACGGTTATTGCTGGTGCGGGCGCCGCCGTAGCGGCCACAGCTGCTGCAGCCACTATTTATTCTATTACCAGTGGTGGTGGCGGCACTTGTGGTGGAGGCGGAGGAGGATGTGGTGGTGGAGGCGGCGGCGGTTGCTGACTATTCATAGCCGGTGTTGTTTTTACTTGTTATAGGGAGTTCACTATTATGCCAAATATTTGTTGTTAAGAAATGTAAGTTTTATACTTTCACGCAGGATGAATATATAAATAATTTTTGCTATTGTACGCGAAAAAAATAATGTGAGTGCAACTTTAATGATATGAGAGGTTATATCCATTTGCACTGGCATCATCAAATACAACAATTGCAGTAAGTAAATTTCAAAATAAAAGAGATCTGGATGAGATTAATTATCGAATTACTTAATTTCAAATCTTTATACTTGACATGCGATTGTTTTTCAAGTAATTCTTCTACGGATTCTATCCTTAATGATTCTAATGAGGGAACGTGATCTCTGTTAAATCTCATAAATTAATGAAAAGCCAAAATGTAACTAAAATATAGCTTCTGCGAGGAGTCTATAGCCATAGGATAGATTAGTTCAAAGGTGAGGATTCATTTTGATAATCCAAAAATATGGGGAAATTTTGAAAAGATAAGACAATGTAGGGTTTTATTGTTATTTCTCCTTCCTTCTTTTCACAAATAACTTTTAAATTGGGTTAACGGGACGCTAGTTGGTACAATTATGGCCTCGTGTGTCCCCATAGTGAAAAGGAAAAACAAGTAAGTAAAAACATTAACAGATGCACAAAAGTTACAATCGCTTCCAATTGAATGCTGTGCTCTGCAGCTTCTAATGATGTCTGATCTGTCTCTAACTTGGTGAATACGGGCACATCCGGCAAACTTTCAAGGACATACTGTTAACGAGATAAGCTTGCTAAATTATGATAACATTGAGGATCACTGTCCATTGTGTGATATATGTATTTATCATAATAATTATAGGTCATATCTAGTCACTATGATGTATTGTTATCTCCAGAGTTTTTACTTACTTTGAAAAAAAACTTGATCAACTCAAAACCTTAATCACATTTAAGGCAAAATAAACAAGAATTAAAGATTAACAACTAATTTTACATGTCCCTTCAGTATTTTCCCCTTTATTCCTCCCTATTCCTCCCCTGCTTTCCATTACACTACCTGCCAAATTGTGGCCGAGCAAAATATTGCCGTGGGATTTTGTCACTGCACGTTTTCTTATGTGCTAGTTTCAGCGGGCACGCCTTTCAGCTGGTTGCGGTCAAGTGAAAAGAGCAAGGCCAAAGTGTCATAAAAAATTACCAGAGGTAACTGCTTGACGAGTGTGTGAGCATTCTCTGCTTTATTGCTTCCCACTTTATCAGTTTGCGTTGGGCAGAACAGTTACCCCATCTCCTGTCAATTGACCGCGACCAGCTAGGGTTTGAAGATTTTACTGGGCATTGGAAGTGTCCTGTGGTTTGCTTGTATTCTCATGAAAAATAAGTTCCATAAGGATGTTTTGTTCCACATGATTGAAAGCAGGGGCAGCTGAATCTAGCAATCATCTCCACTAATTGGAAGAGAAAATGCCTCATAAATGATAAGAGCCACTGTTCCCTGCTTATTAATCGGGAGCAAAGCTGAATTTTCAGAATACATGGTCTCTGTATTGGTCAAATTTCAAAATATATTTCAATGGCTTCTATCCTAGGGGAATTGTTAACAGTTATGTTGAACCACTGCGACACATAGAAAGCTTATTTTGCCTCTACGAACCAACCATCCCAACTTATGTAATTGCCACAAGCACGGGTGTTGAATTCTTGAAACATTTGCACAGATGATGAACTGACATATCCAGTATGGTAAATGCATCTGTACGTTCAGATGATCAGCCATGTCCAAGGCAAGGCCCGAACGGAAAACTTGGGTTGTTGTTGAGTTATCACACAACACAAACGACATTGTTTATCTATAAATTCGATGTCTATGACACAGATGACATTGCTCATCTATGATTTTGATGTGTGTGACTCTCTCAACTCTCTCACACGTGTCTGCACGGGTGCGCACAAGCACACTTGGGTATGTGTGTTGTGCTTTCTTCCGTGGTGCGTGCATTAATACCTGGGCGCTTCTCTTTTTGGAAGGTTCTCTAATGAGGACTTCATTTGCGTGTAAAGCAAGAGCCTGAAATGCAGTCCATCCCAAGAAGAAACGGCGCTGATTTTGGCGGAAGGACAGTGTTGGATTTTTTTTTAAATTGAGCCTATTTTGGCCTAATGGGCCTAGAGGCCCGGCCCATGGGTTTAGGGCCCATGGAAGAGAGAGGTATAAAAAGGAAAAAAAGAAAAGTGAAAAGGTAGGTTTTTTCTTTTACGGTTATTTGTTTTTTCCTTTGGATGTACGACGCTCTCTCCTCCCTCTTGAAGAACAAACAACGTCTTTCCTCCTCGAATTGCAACACCGGGTGTTTAGTCTCGTGGAAATAAGGTGCGTTCGTCCCCGCGTGATGCACTTTTGATCGGTGATTCGTGATTGGGTGTTGAAATCTTCTTCCGCCGTTTCTCCTCTTTTTGGGATCGTTTTTGTGTCGAAACGATCGTTTTGGGAATCCCGTTTCCCGAATCCAAACCCTTTCATTGGTATCGAGCCATCTCAATCGTGTTTCCCTTTCTTTATTTGAGTTTATAATCGAGTTTTACATGCATGTTTTTGTTTAACATGATTAATGATCAAATTAAGAGAAATTCACCCCGACGCGGTTCTGTTTCCCATATTTTTTTGGTTTTCCGTACATCGTTTCGTAATTCGATTGTTTGGGGTTGTAGTACTCGTCGAGACGAGAATTTGGAGTGGTCGCACGTCGCCGGAAGCCACCGGACGCGCGCCACGCGCAGCCGATGCGTTCGGCTCCGTCGGCGAGTGCGGCGCGTGCGCCGCACGCGCGCGGCACGCTCGCGCGTGCAAGGCACGCGCCGGATGACGTCACCGTGACGCCGGGCCGGGCGGTTGCCCGCGCACACGCCGGGCTCGTGCTTGGCCGGTTCGCCCGACGGCGGCCTAACCGGTCCGACCGGCCCCCCGGTCCGACCGGCGACCGGCCCGACCGGCGACCCGACCCGTCCGACCGTTGACCGTTGACCCTCCGTTGACTGTTGACCGTTGACCGTTGACGACCGTTGACCATTGACCGCAAAAAAAAAAAAAAAAAAAAAAATTTGTTTCTTTTTCAATTATGCCTATGTGGGTTATAAGTAATCCATTTTTATTCTGCATTTGTTGCATAAATCATGGAAAATTATGTATTTTCCCTTATGTTTATTATGGATTATAAGTGATCCATTTTTTCAAAGTTCTCGCATTTGTTGCGAACTATGATGCGCTATGCACGGATACCGCATTCCCGAGAACGGACGAAGAACGTGCTAGACTCGAAAAGGCTGATAACGAGTTAGCTAATTATCGGTGGCATAACGGTGATTTAGTATCACATGTGGTCAGGTCAATCGATGATACAGAAATCATCCGGAATGGTTATCTTATGCCGGATTTTGAGAAGGTGTCGACCTTCAAGAACACTCTTCCACCCGAATGGCAAGCAGTGTTAGATCGGCTATGGGAGGTCAACGTGGTCCCGGATTATAGGAGGCTGGTAGAAGCTTTTGTGAGAGAGTACTATAGGATTGAGCTAATCAAAACTTCAACCCTTAGTATGAGTGCTACGTGGCGCAAAATGAATGCGTCTTGGAGACGGCATGACAGCTCTCCAAAAGTTTTTCCATGGTTGGCAAATGTGCCTTCGCTTTATTAGATTTTTTGACCGATAGATTAGCGGGGACTTTTCCCGTTTATTTCTTAAATTAGTTTGCGATGTTTTGGGTATATATATATATCTCTTTCCATGTTGATATTTTTCCTCGCATAAATATATTACTTAGTGTAATGGATATGCTTTGTATTATGTGAAAGCGTTATCATATTATTGAATGTCGATATTTTATGCTTTCTCGTTATTGCTAATTGATGTGGGAAGTTCATGGAAGTTTTTGTAACTTCATAGAATTTATTTTGCATAAGACAATTATATTAATGATAATTTTAAGTCAGAATTTTTGGAGGATGATTGGAAACATAGTGACCTTTTTGATTCCGAAACCTTACTTAAAATTATTCATTAATATGATTGGTCTATGCGAAGTGGATGCATAAATGATAGGCATTAATTATTCGTGCATATGTCTGATGTGTTCAGATCAATGGTTTCAGCAAGTAAGAAAGTAATTGCTGATATGAACGGCAACAATTGTGAAATATTGAATATGAACATTCAATATGTGCTGGAAAAGCCAGAAGCACTAGAAGCTCTTGACCATGTTATGGAAGATCTTGAGGATGCTGTAAGCCACCTTGAGCTAGTGGAGGACCACCTAACGGCATTTGAGCCGAAAGCAGATATTTGCAATGCTGATTCAAGCTCAGAAAGGGCTTTGAGCTCTAAGCGCAAGCGTATTGATTCGTTCAATATGTGGTCATGCAAAGGATCAAGTCCTCCTTGCAAGAAACCAAGAGTTAACCAACACAAGAGAGGAAAACGTCCTCAAGTAAAGAAAAGTCAAGGGTAAGGTGTTACAATTGTGACAAGAAAGGTCACTATGCTCGCAATCGTCGTGAGCCGAAAAGGTAAACACCTCTTGTACATTTGAGAACTTTGCTTATGTGTCAAGTTCTGTATTGTTGGCTGAATCCAATCCTTTGTGGACTCGTAGATTCAGGAGCAACAGACCATGTAGCAAAGGATAGAGGATCCTTTGTGGAATTCCGACGAATACCAACCGGAACTAAGTGGATCTATGTGGGAAACGACTCAGTGAGCTGAAGTAAAAGGAATTGGCACTCGCTAACCGAACATGCGTGGTGGACGCACTTTGATCCTACATGATGTAATGTATGCTCCGGAGATTCGTCGGAATCTAGTGTCCTGCTTTTAGTGTTGGTCAAACTACGTTTTAATATGAACTTCCATAATAGAGGTGTGGATTTGTTTTTGGAAACAAATTTCTATGGTCATGGCTATTTTCTGGATGGTTTTATTGTTTTAGACATTGACTATGTTAATGCAAATGTTTGTTATTCCCTTATCACGTCTCCTAATTCATATGACAATGATGTGAATGTGTGGCATGCTAGACTTGGTCATATTGGCCAACAACGTATGAATAGACTAGCCAAAGAGGGCTTGTTGGGCAATATTGAAAAAGTCGATTTGCCCATATGTAAGCATTGCCTAGCAGGGAAAACAACAAGGAAACCATTTGGAAAAGGTAAAAGAGCTGAATTTCCTCTCGCATTTAATCCATTCTCGACATCCGTGGTCCACCGAATGTGAGAGGAAGGCATGGGGCTGTTTATTTCATCACTTTTATAGATGATTATACTCGATTCGGATATGTCTATTTGATTTCTCATAAATCTGAAGCATTAAGTTGTTTCAAAAGGTTTATGGCCTTGGTAGAGAATCAATTAGACAAGAAAATAAAAGCATTGAGATCCGATCGAGGTCGAGAATATTTATCTGATGAGTTCAGAAAATTATGTGATGAAAAAGGAATAAAAAGACAGTTGTCTATTCCATATACTCCTCAACAAAATGGTGTTGCAGAAAGAAGAAACAGAACCCTACTGGAAATGGTTAGGTCTATGATGGCACATGCTAACTTACCTATCACTTTTTGGAGTGATGCATTATTGACAGCTGCCTATATACTTAACCGGGTGCCTTCCAAATCAGTTACTTCCACTCCATATGAGTTATGGACAGGTAGAAAACCGGACTTAGGTTTTCTTAAGCCATGGGGTTGCGCTGCCCATACCCATGAGCCCTCTCACAAATTTGGGAAATTGGGTCCCGTGAGGAAATAAGAGTATTTTCATAAGATACTCAACACTCAAAGGGATATGTGTTCATAGGTGAGCAGGAAAGTGGGAGTGTAACTCGAATTTGAATCACGGGATGTCACATTATTAGAGGATGAGTTTCCTAAGAAGGGCGAAATAGGTGAAGATTACTCCCTATTTGAAACCATGGATCCGATAATGATATTAGTGGGGTTCGCCCAAGTGGGAGTAATGTGAGAAGTGATGAATTGCATACAACTAATTCGCAATTACAACCACACGATGAGACGACATCATCATTATCTGATCCTAGTGGGAGCATAATGGGAAATGATGTGCTAAGTGTACAATCTCCTATACGGCGAACAAGTCGCAAAAGTATTCCCCGCCGACGTTTTGACATTGAAGGGGAAACTTTTATGATTGCCCCACAAGATGAGGATGAGCCAAGAAATATACATGAGGCTCTAAGTTGCCCTAGTAAAGAAAAAAAATGGATGGATGCAATGGGAGAGGAAATGGAGTCAATGAAGTCAAACCATGTTTGGGAACCGGTTGATCTTCCAAAGGGACGCAAAGCTATTGGGAACAAGTGGGTTCTCAAAATAAAGCGTAAAGCTGATGGCTCAATAGAAAAATATAAAGCTCGCCTTGTGGCGAAGGGGTATAATCAACGTGAAGGAATTGATTATGAGGAAACATTTTCCCCGTTGTTAGATTCACCTCACTTCGCATTATTCGGCAATAGTGGCAAGTATGGATCTTGAATTACATCAAATGGATGTAAAGACTCGCTTTTCTCAATGGAGACTTAGATGAGGAAATATATATGGAACAACCTGTTGGTTTCATTACGAAAGGCCAAGAATGAAAGGTATGTCGACTTTTGAAATCGATATATGGCCTTAAGCGATCGTCAAGACAATGGTATATACGTTTTCATAATGCTATGATGGCATATGATTTTACAATGATTGATGAGGATCATTGTGTATATATCAAGAGATCCAAAGATCAATTTGTGATCATATCATTATATGTTGATGATATACTTATTGCCGGAAGCAATATGGAGTTAGTTAATACCATCAAAAGTTGGTTATCTACAAATTTTGAGATGAAAGATATGGATGAGGCTGCATACATACTTGGAGTTAAGATTTCAAGAGATCGTTCGAAGAGATCATTATCTCTTTCGCAAGAAACATATATAAGTGAAGTTCTTGAACGATTTCGTATGCAAGATTGTAAACCCATAGACACTCCTATTGCAAAAGGTGAAGGATTGAGCCATAGATCGTGTCCAAGGACTCCACAAGAGAAGGAACAAATGAAGCATGTTCCTTATGCTAGTGCTGTTGGGAGCTTGATGTACGCTATGTTGTGTACAAGACTCGACATATGCTTTGCGCTTAGAATGGTGAGTAGATACCAATCCAATCCAGGTCAAGCACATTGGAAAGCCGTTAAGAGAATACTGAGGTATCTAAAGGGAACTTCGATTATATACCGAGATATCAAGGAAAGGATCCGCGACTCGAAGGCTATTTAGACACAAGTTGAGAAGAAGATTTAGATGAAAGGAAATCTACCTCTATTTTTGTTTTTGTTTATGAATAATGGCGCCATGTGTTGGTGTGGCAAGAAACAAACGTATATAGCCTTGTCCACGATGGAAGCTAAGTTCGTGGCATTATCGAGTGGTACAAGAAGCAGTTTGGCTTAAGAGATTTTTGGATCATTTAGGTGTTATTGAGAAAGCTGCAAATCCATTATTGGTTAATTGTGATAGCCAAGCAGCTATAGAGTACACCAAAGATCCAAAGTATCATGGCAAGACCAAACATATAGATACCAAGTATAACTTTGTCAAAGATATAATTGCACGAAAGGATGTGAACTTACAAGTACATATTTACGCATAGAATGGTTGCGATCCTATGACAAAGCCAACACCTAGAGATGTGTTTTTTGTGGTCATGAGAAATCTCTAGGATTGCGTAGAGTCTGATGTACTGGATATTTTGATTTCCCTAAGTTGTTCACATTTATGAAATTGTGTTTTTCATCATTAATGCCTATGAATCTTTGTTTGATCTTTATGCATCTTAATGCTCAAAGTGCATTATATTGAGTTGAGAAAGTATGTCGGACGGATAAGGAAGGAAAGAGGAAGATGATAATAAACACCAACAGATTATCCACATAGATAGCAGAGAAGGGAAGACCGACCCTGAGAATTTAAATAATGTATTGAGGAATGATATACGATGGGGCCGTAGGACCTTGCAGAAGTTTCTAGCAACTTTGGGGTTGCTATAGCGCGCAGATGGCCTCGAAGAATATACCAGAAATGTGTTGCTGTTTGTTGTGCAGATGGATGGAGCAACTTCACGATGCATACTATCGTTACCTGTCCTTTGAGTGCGCTTTGGATTTTTGTAATATAGATGGAGTAGCGTGCATGTAATTTGTACAACTGTGTTGCAGCATAATCGAGAGTGTGCTATGTTCTCTGGCAATAGTTTTATTGTAGTTCCGCAGACGAGAACTAGCTGAAATGCTTGTTGTATTACTATACGTCCATATGGAAGTAGTGATCCCCTTCATTTTTGGAGAGAAGCGAGATCGTGCAAGAATCGGATGGCGATTTCAATGACGAAATTCTGGTATGCTGTTCATGGCGATCACTGGCACCAACAGTTGGCAAGCCTTGTCCGTCTGCGCATTTGTGACATTCTCGCTCGTTCAGATCCGGCGGTACTTTTCTCTGTATTATTTGTAATCCATCAAGCTGTGATGAGCCGATAGATGCTATGATTCAAGATAGTTTATCTTGATGATATCTTGTGTCTCTAATGGGACTATAGATGGCTTGTAGTAATCTTGTTTTGTAGTATAGTGGAAGTTTTTGGCAAGCTCACTGTGTGGTTTTTCCCCAGTTGCGGCGGTTGGCACGTTAAATTCTTGTGTATTTTGTAGTGACCGATCGTCCATTACATTATACTAATTAGGGGTTTAAACGGTTCAGGTTTCTGTGATACGCGAACCAACCCAAATATGTTTTAAATACCCCATCAAAAGAATTTGACTTCTACTGTTGACGTTTAGAGTGAGAGGGAACAACGACAAAGTGTTTATGGTGGCTCAACCCTAATTAGGATTGAATGATATGTATTTATAAGAATGATTAATTATAGAAAGGGTATCGACAAAATATAGTTGCAGAAATACCTTATAATACATATAAGATACATATAAATATTAACTTCGGTTGTTTGAGAAGACGGATAAATGAGAGCCCTAAGATCCTTTGGAGTCAGATGGTGAAGATTGGAGAGTTCTACGGTTTGATTTATTTCAGGTACTTGAATCGATTGAAATCGAACTAAAAATGCTATGATGCCCATTCAATTATCCATTGCCTAAATTGGAACGGGACCCAAATTGAAAATAACGATAATTTTTTTTTTTCCGGTTTGATGGTAATGCTTATTGTGCTCATATAATCAAACAAAGATAGGAGGGGAAGGATCTAATTGCACAAAAAAGAAGATTAAAGAAATGCTCAATTTTAGGATGAGATAATTATCTTTTCATCAATGAACTTAGCCTAGAAACGGGCCATTGCTCTCTTGTACGGATCTCGTGGCAATATCGGGTTGTCATTCCATGTCTCGTCAACTAATTATTCTTAGAAGGAAAATATGCAATTTCCTAAAGACATAGAAGGCTTTAGTATGCAATTTCATTCCATGTCTCGTCAACTAATTATTTAGGATTGTTAGTACCCCTAAATACGTGTATTTCATTTTTCCAACCAATTTTTTTACATATTAATACCATAAAAAACTTCAGACTAATACCATTTGTAATAAATTTACTCCGAACTAATTTTCTGACCTCAAAAAAATTCAAAATCAATATGTTTGTGACAAATTTACTCTCCATTAGTTTCCGTTAAACTAGATTAATATCACCAAAAACCATAAATCGATACGCATGTGATGAACAAAGGATAAAATTTTAAATTAATACACTCATCAATTGTCACGTGTCATATAACTTAACAATTTGATTGTAAAATTTAATGAAAATTTACGAATGATGAATTTATCATAAATATATCAGTTTGTGATTTTTATGATTAAAAAATTATTTTAAAATAAAATTATCACATGTATACTATATTGAGATTTTTGTGATATTAATTATTTTTTTTAAAATTGATATCAACGAGCGGTTGTAACGAACGGTCGACCGACATGCGATTTTGACCATTCCGATCAGCTCAAAATAATTCAAGTCATGTAGATAAAAATGAATCTCATGAAGGCGGTACTGCAAAGTCGAGCTGGCGTTCACATCTTCCTATCAGGACCAACTCTCAAAAGTAAGTCCATCCGGACCCCAGGAGCAATCTGGCCCGCTCTTCTTCGATCGTCCGGGGCCGGAGTCGCCTTCGGCACGTATCGAATTTTGGTCAGCAAATTGTAATTAGCAATCTGTGGCGAAAACGGTACGTCGTTTTGGTGGCAAGAAGCTGGCCAGGAGGGCGTCGGACACACTTTAAGGTTGCGAAACGACAGCGTTTAAGCTCGGCAACCAGCGGCGAGACCCCGGCCGTCTTCTTCTTCTCCCTTCTTCCCTTTCCTCGTTATCCGCCCGCTCGCCACTGCCTAAGCCCGTCACTCCTCTCGGCGTCTTCCGACCGCGGCGATGTTTGCTTCGTCGTCTCAATCCCGAAAGAAGGTGACTCGCTGCTCTTTCATTCGCTCGAACCGTCCACGTTCTGCACATGTTTTGGGTCGTTTCTTGGCCGCTTGGTTGCTGAGGGGGCGTGAGTCGAGAAATTTTGAGCGTCGAAAGTCAGTAATCCATGCTGTACATCGTTTTCGTTCGACGAAAGGTGCTTCAAATGGGTGCATTCGTGTGCCTTCTTAGTTCCACGACGAGAAATCATGGGCAGTTTCAAACTTTCGTTCTTGTTTTGTTTTCTGGGATAATTTGGGAGACCAGGCAATTGGGTGCTCGTGGCGTTTGTTTTTTCTTATTGTTTCATTCGTGGGTTGGTTGATTGTCTTTATATTGCCCGCAGCAGCCGAAGAAGGAAGAGAAAGAATGGCTCGCCGTGAGTTTCCGGCCCCAGAATTTCGTTCCGGGACTCATTATCGGTTTCATTTTGGGATGGTTCATTGATTTATCCAAGCCCACCAAGAGCAATACGAGGAGGAGAAACTTTTTGCCAGGAAAGCAGCAAGAGCAGTGTCTGGTCTCGAGCGGAGGTGACCAGGACCTCAAAATGGTGTTCTTTTAAGCAATCTAGTGTTTACCTTTTCCATTATTACTACCGTGCTTTTAACTAGATAAGAAGATTCACCAAATGTGTATTGTACATGTATGTCTGCAATCCCCATTCATTTTGTCTAGCAATTTTTGTTGTAATAGATGATACTTACTTGATGGTATGTTCATGGAATGTTTTCTCTGGACTCTAATTATGAAGAGCTTACCCATGGCAGGTTCTAGTGGTGAGGCAGGACCTTAAGATGGGACAAGGGAAGACTGCTTCTCAATGTGCTCGTAAGACACCTATACCTCCAGTTAATGTCTACACTTGTCTTGATTCTTTCTCTTATTGCCGATCTTTCCCTTATTGTCCTTGTATGTTCATTAGCTTTCTTCTAATGAACTCCAGATGCTGCTACGGGGATGTACGGAGAGCTGATGCAGAGGTATGTGATGACTCTTCAAGTGGTACATGTTCAATTGAAGAAAGGCCCATTTTACTCTCTAGCTACTTCCCTTCTTTTTAATCAATGCGACACTATGAGAAATGAAACATGTTCCTTTGTGATGCTTTGACGTGGATATGTTATTAAATCATACAATCTTCTTCAAGTGTTGACAAGATGTTGTTTAAGCATACATTTTGCTGGCTGTCAGTGTTAATCAACCGACAACTCACTGGTTTTTCAGTATGCGATCGAGGGAAGTTATCTATAGTGCATGCAGCATGACTATTTCATTCTGTATTTTTAATGTCTGACCAAAAAAATGTCCTTGTTTTTTGTACACGATGTATAAGTTTGTCTGTGCAGTTTTTAGATACTCCGATAGTCGTTGACCAGCATCTTATGTTGCTATATCAATAGAGAACTGCATCTCACCAATTGCTACTTCTTGCCAACATGGTCAAAGTCCCATGATCCATTTTTTCGTTGCAGTGACCGTTTTTTACTGAGAAAGTGGGAACAATGTGGACAACCAAAAATTGTTTGTACGTGCAAAAATCAACAAGAAATGTAAGCAGGTGACTTTCAATATTTATGATGTTTCCATCATCTGTTTGTCTAGTTCCTTCTATACTTCTTTAACCATGATTCAAGAATTTATCTTTGTACAAGTATCACTAAAGCTATAACAATTTTCATCGGGTTTTTAAGGAATAAGCTAAGGGAAGCAGCTGAGGGCATGGGTCTTCCAACTTTTGTTGTTGCCGATGCTGGGCGAACACAGGTAAAGATATCTGTCGCTTAATATTATAATGGCCAGCAATGGCTATGTTATGTTTGAATTTGAACGGTCTTATATTTTCTGGTTGGATATGGAGCAGAGCTTGGTCAACTTAAAGGCAGCCTAAGCTTTTTATTTTTCCATATCAGTCAAATGGTGTTGGTCACATTATATGTACAATCGATATGAACAGCATACAATGATCATCTCAAGCAATCATTTACTCTGGCAAATTCAGAGCTCACAGATAATTCATGTTATACATGCCTTCTATGAAATAGCAGAACTCATGATCTAGGTTAAATATAAGGAATATAGGGCCTAACCTTTGAGTTTACAAAGCTGGGGCTTTCTCTTCCTGCCTTGCCTCTCTGTACGCTATATGTAGCTTTTGTATCAGTGAAACCCCATCTCTAATTACTAGTTGTACTTTAACTTTTTTGTTTACTAATTACTGGAAATATTTGGTTGTTCCTCCTCTCCAAGTCATTTAGCATTATTTCCTCTGAATTTTTAACTTTTATGGCTAAGATGCTATACTAACGACAAAATACTTTCCCCAGGTTGCAGCTGGTTCGAGGACTGTTCTTGCTATCGGACCTGGTAATTCTAGACTTCTAGTCAGTATTTAGTTAATCTTAGTCGACATAATGGTACCTATATTGTAGCTTCATGTTTCTTAGCTTGATGTCTTTTGCTTGGCCTCCCTTATAAGAGACTGATTTTCCGAGGGATTGGTTGACTTCCTCTTATTTTTAATTTGTGGGAAATGAATCAATGCAGTAATCAATGACTTGGTGCAAATTTATCACAACAGAAGTTGCCATTCAAAATTCAATATGTCACCAGTTAAATGCCTTCTCATTCTTTGCTTTATTTTGCTGCTTTAAGCAGGACCGAAAGAATTAGTGGACTCAGTAACGGGAAAGTTGCGCCTCCTATAACATCAGACTGATTATCTTCTGCTCTGCAAATGGTTTCATGCCCGAAGAGTTTGCTTTCCAAGATTTACATAAATTCTATTTAGTGGCGTGACGGCAAGGTTCACTGACCTCATTTCAGCATAGCAATTGTTTGTTACCTGAGCTATATATCATTAGTAGTCCAGTTGGGATGAAAGGAACAGTAACCATCCTCTTATTTTGTCAATTTATTGTATCGTTTCTAGTCTTTAGTACCAAGGTCAGTTTTCTTGATTTGCTTCATAGCTGTCATCTGTAATATTCAGATTGGAGGCAATCTGCACTGAAGAAATGTAAAAGTGACAGAATTTACTCTCCATCTGTTAGATTCTCTATGCTGCTTTAACATGTGAACCAATGAGCTTGGCTGATGACTCTTTTGCTTCTTGTGGCTAAAAATGCTTTTGACCCAAGATGAGGCATTTCACTTCCAAGTGCAATATTTGAAATGAAGTCAGGTGCTTTAACTTTATGTGTTTGTGCCCTTCCTGTTTTTCTGTGCTGTGCTTAAATAGTCAATTGGGAATTGACAGAATACACTCGAATTGAGTGATGGATCATTTTGCAGCAAAATGGAAACTAGCTCGTACTCTTGATGAATCTTACTGAGGAAAAGGAAGGGACAAGTTACGTGATTTCTGTGATGTGTAGAAGCATCATGTGGCTGTCTTGTTCTGCTTTAATGGAAACTGGTGATGAGTGGCTTGGTGCATCATTTTCTTAAGATGGGAATCTGTCTCCAATGGTTCGAGGTGATCATTGCTTCAATCGATCTCTTACTTCGGCAGGAGTCATCTGACTCACCGAGCTGGACCTTTGAAGATGTGGACATTGCGATATGATAACACTGCTATTCCTAGTTAGAACATGCGACTTAGCCCCACCTCTTTCCATGACAAATAGGTATAACGCTTAGGAAAGGAGAAGCATATTGCTTCCTCATCACTAAAACATGAACTTGGTAGTTTCTACAACCTTAGGAAATTGTGTGTGAATGGTGGGATGTGTCATTGCCTATTTCCATTAGAAGTGGATAATTAGGTGTAGGATCAAGCTTGTTTGGTTCGGCTTTTGGGAATGTATTTGGGAAAGTGCAAATACCCTTGGGCTAGAAGGATTTTTGGAATTGCAAATAATGCTTGGTGAATTGTAATTTTAAAATGCATAGGAAAATAATTTGAAGTTAAATGCAGTTTGGTAAAAATTATATTTGTAAAGGATTTTTGCTAAATTAGAATATAAAAAAAAGTTTTTTGCACTTTTTTTGGAGTACAACTATCTAGCGATCAGATATAGCCATCGGTGGCCAGGTCTAGTCACTGGATGGCCTTGTTTGAGGTTGCCCACCTTAGACGAGGCTACTTGAGGTTGTGCAACCCTAGGCGATGGTTGCCTAAGTCGAGCAACCCCAAGCGACAATTGCCTAAGGTGGCGCGACCCAAGCATTGCCTGAGATCCGACGACAATCATCGAGATTGGGCAACCCCCAAACGGCAATCATCGGCATGCACAACCCCTTGATTGGCGATCGTCTATCTCTTATCAACTTTTCTGTGCGGCAGTCTTTGGAGAAGATGAATAGTAATCGAGGGCCAAGACTTGTATTCCAAGAATGCAACTTCCTAAAAGATCTTCGAACATACTTTAGGCTAAAGGCCTTAGAGCATATTTCCTCAAAGTTGAGCAAAAATAACGAACTAAACGCATTTATATTTGACCAAGAAACTTTAAAGTCCCAAAGCTTATTGCAAATACTGAAGTAAACGAGGTCAAGTTCCTCGTATCCAATTTAGAAAGCTTAATGCCCAAGTGACTATCGGCATTTCAGGAGTAAGATATTTGCCCAAAAAATAATTCTGATGTCAAATTACCATTTGCCCACCGCGAAAGAAATATATTTTAAGCAATGCAAATACCATTCAGTACAAGGAATAGACATTTGTAATCATGCAAGTATGCTAATGAAAAGGGAACATTATCCGCGCAAGCAAGCCATGCATTTTGAGATTCAATTTGGTTTGATAACTCATATAAACTCAATTTTTGGTGATGTATATGTACTTTAATATAAGAGAAGAGGTCTCTTTTTTGTAATCTGAATAGGGTTGATAAAAAAATTAGGTGACATAATGTAGTTCAATTAAAAACCCTAGTTAAAATCGGATGAGGAGACTAGCTTCTCTTCATAGGCAGATTAGATTAACTAATGTCACTGTACAATAAAAGCTACAGAAATTCTTTTATACGATGATTCGAAATTTGATCATATTTATTTCTTTTTTCCATCGAAATTTTTTTTTATAATAGTTCAGGATACGCATTTTGATCACGAATATGGTTGGCCAATAAAAACTTATTAAAAATTATCGAGTATCAATTTACAAAAATTGATCACGAATATCGCCTGGCTGGTCAAGAAAAGTTCATGAAAAATTATCTGATAAAACATGAAATTGCCGAGACAATTTTATTCCCAGAAATTCGGGGAAAAAAGAAAATCCATTAAACCGCAAAACCCCATCAAAACCCTTCTTCTTCTTCTTCTTCTTCTTCTTCCCTCTCCCTCTCTCTCTCCTCTTCAGTCGTCGTCCACTTCAATGGCCTCTCGTTGCAGATCTTTGACGAAGCCGGCTCTCTCCCTCTTGAAATCCACCGTCTGCAAGCCGACTCCAAAACCCACGTGCTCGCCATCTCTCCTCACCGCCCGTTCGTCTCTCACTCCGACCAGGCAAGCCGCTTCTTTTGATCTCTTCCAAATCTGATTTTGATTCTTTCTTAATGTCTGAATTGCTCGGATGGATATCGTATTCCGTAGTTTTTCTATGTCTGCTTGCTGGGTCCTTGTCATTTGGGTCGCGGCTCAATGTTTAGTAGAGCAAATTTAGCTGTTGCCCTGCTTGGGCTTGTCTGGAGAGATAGCTTTTAGTGGCTCAAGTTGAGATTTTGAGCGTTGGGCTTTGATTTTCAGGTCGTTTTCTCAATTGGGTACTCTTCAATCGATGCTTCCGTTGTACACGGCGGTCTCGTCGGCGAGGCTCACTTCGTGCCTTGGCATGGATTCGAGGAGCTCGAGGTCAATGTGTCAGGGTATGCTTTGCAGTGCGAACCCAGGAGTTTGATAAATCTCCAAATGTTTTGTGTTTGTTATCTGTAAGCAACCTTTTATTACTCTTTGCTTCTCCTTTTTTGCCTTATATCTTATCTCGGGTTCGTCCGCTTGCACTGTTTGTTCTCTGATAGAATGCAATTTCATGGTTTAAATGGGTGATGTTTACTTTCTCTGAAATTGAATTTGTTGGATGCAATGCCATTTTTAAAATTCTTGAAAATTTCAGGAAGTATGAAGATACATGGAACAATTCGTTGCAATGAGATTAAGTTTAAGCTTGTCGCTCTTCATATCTTGGTCTACATGTCTTTGTCTGTCCATCTTTGGTTAGATAGGTATATAATTATACATGTACACATGCATGCATTCATACATTAACATCTGTTATGCTTTCTTTAGGATACCTATAATTATCAGATGAACAGGTTTTTCTGCTAGCATTTATCTTTATACTTTCTTGCGTTTGGTGTGGAGGACACATAACAGTGAAAGGCATGCCATGCTGGTTTTAAACTAGTCTTAGGTACAGGAATGAGTGGTATCCTTTCGTAAAAATGCATTGATACTGGATATTGGCATCACCGACCATGGACCAAAGCATTATACGGTTGAGGACTTCTACTTATTGTCAAGGAAGTATCCTCCACTATTTCGTATGCTGGGTACTTTGTCTGGAAAAACCAAAGAAAGTGTGTTTTATCTTGCTGGGTAGAATGAACGATGGACAACTTGAATAGATATATATGTGCTTTTAAAGTGCCTAACCGTTGACAGATTCATAGCTTTACCATCATATATATATTCAAATTTACTTTGCAGCATGTGAGTCTACCCCAGTTTCGGTTTTGATTTTGATGTGAGGGCACCTTGTTAGTATGTCATTACAATATTTTGAACAGCAAGCGATGGATGGTTTGAACTGTTTGAAAGAAGTATCGAGCGTTCGAGGAAGAAAGTATTGTTGCACTTCTGATTAGGGGAGATAACTTTTGACAGAGCAGAAGTGTGATATCCAATTATACATGAGCACTGGAAAAACTAAGATCAGAATTTGAAACAACACCAGTACGATTAAGTCAAAACTACCAATACTTGACATGATTTCCTATTGGTCATAACTTACGATAATGTTCCAAACTATTGACACTAACATGATAATGTAGCATAAATTGACTCCCCCACTTATGACTCCTGTTCATAGAGGTTATGACTTGGAAATTGTGATTTGTCTTTGTTTCTGCAAATCAGTAGAAATGAGCTTAGGCGTATCTGTGCTTATTTCGCTAGTGCTGAAAATAAGGTGATGTATATGACTTTGCAGAAGTACACAATCAAGGAGACTTATTAATGAAAAATAGCATTACACATGTTCATTTCTTTTTCTAATGCCCATTTATGGTAGATTTTTTGTGAACACCATGCTAAGCCATTTATAGTTACACGAGGAGCTCGTGCTAGTATATGAAGTTGGTGTCTCCTTAGTTGAGACGCCGCATGATGAAAACCATAATATGGCCGCATTTCGTGCTTTCTTTGAACAATCACATCATAAAGAAGTTTTGTGGAGCCAGTTGATGGATTCTTGATTTTGCGTCTTATTTTTATTCTTTAAACTTCTGTACTTCTCACTGAAGTGAGACTTTACACAACCCTGAACATGATGGACAGGATGATATATACAGGATGATATATCTGCTGGTGCTTCGCATCACTTTAAGAGTATCATGGTTAGGGAAACCTTTATATCAGCAGATTGACTCTTATTTATACCCCTTCTGTAAGATAAATATGTCCAGTTTTCTTTTGCTTTGTGGGAAAACCAATATGTAATATTGAATTAGAAGTATAAGGGGATGGACATATGGTGAAAAAAGCATTCAACCATAAAATCGAGAATTAATTTTAGGATTTCCTAAGAAGAAGAACGAACTCAAGGGAATGGAAGATGACTTCTCTGCGGGGATAAGATGAAAAGCCTAACTCTGTGATGAATATAAACAATCATAGCTCTGCTTAAATCTTCAAACTCGCTGTTCCATCTTCTGTTGGAAGAGACAAACCTTCAAGCATGTCATAAAATGTTTCTTCCATTTTGTTTTCCTTGTCAAAGGGATGCTGTGGGTACCCTGAGACAAATTGCTGTCTCCAGGATTGAACTTCACAATGCTTTGTTAGACTGATGAATCAGAAGTTCTGTCCTTCCATGTCACAAAGTTTCCATGCATGAATAAACAAGCTTTCCAGAGGTTTTAAAGAAGGAAAAACTGACCTTGCAGATTTGGATCAAGTTGAAATGTACAAATTCTTGGTTTTACGAAAATACTAGGGCATGTTTAAATCTTCAACCTTTCAGCTGTTGACTCATGATTATAAAGTTCTTTCTACTTTTGCCCGTTTCTGGCCTTTCCCAAGCTGGGTCGATGTGATTGCTATGATCTGCAGAAAGCGGACAAGTATTGTTTAAATCTCTCTTAGTTTCATTATCGTGCCTAAATTTATGGAAAATCTGATTTGAAAATCTTAGATTTCTATAAGCTTTATATGGAGTAAATTATCTGAGCAATCTTTATGACTGACCAACTTTTTTGCGAAGGCACTTGGATCAATCTTATAGAATTCTGACTCAGGCGCTTTGTTCCGATTTAGGCGCATGCTGAGGTTTAGTCAAAATTCAGGTCGAAACTGCCACTTCCATGGGATGGGCAGTAAATGTAGTTGGCCATGCCCTATAGTGAAACGGGTCATGACTAATGCTCCCTAGTTAAACCACCCTAAACTAGAACCGTCTTACGATCACTCCCCTGCCACGGTCAAGGAGCTAAATACCTTTATATTTTGCAAGTGTTGCGTATCATACTTGAGTTACAATAACCAATGACCTATTTGTGGTGTAGATGCTTGATAAATTATCCATTTTTGTTACTTGCTTGACCATCTTCTCTGCGTACCTTTGGTGGTCAATGAGGTCGAAACTTAATCTTAAAGATTTATTCGAGCTGTTGCTTACACATTCACTCCAACTTGCAGAGCTAGGTCTCAGCGTGCCTCGATAAGGGAGCAGGAGGAGGAAGCCGTCAACTGTTGGAAACGCCGCCTCGCGTCTCTCATTTTCATTCATGACATTGACATTCTGGCAGTGCTTGGACCTAAATTGGCACCGTGTAACTTGGGTCATGCAACTTTAAGTATCTTTTTGGACAAAATGAGATATGTGGCATGGTTTCCTTAGGGTGCACAAACTATGTTATCGTGTTTCTTTAGCTTTAGAATCAACAGAGAGGAGAATTCATCTTGCAGACCCAGTTTCACTTGGGCAGATTCGAGTCAGAACATGATAAGATAGAAATGCTGCATGCTCAAATCTTCCAACCTCCGTGATGCAAAATGTTATCCTCCTTTCATCTGCATTTTTCATGCGACTGATTGAAAATCCAGTGGGATGTGTAGGGGGATGATGGCAGAAGGCACTCTGCTAAGCAGCAGCAGCAAGCTGTGATTGCTAAGCAAGTTGAGGATTGATGAGTATCTTACAAGCAACGTGGAGTGCACGTGAGAAAGTTTTAGAGGCGGTGGTGGGGTTTGATTTGGAGCGAATCCTCCTAAAAATGTCTCCTTTTCCATTGAAAGCAACCTTGGCCATTGCATCTTTGTCTCCCTTGTGACGATACACCCCCATGTGACTACTGAGCCTCCCACCTCAAGCAACTCTCCTCAAGCAACTCTCTCTCTCTCTCTCTCTCTCTCTCTCTCTCTCTCTCTCTCTCAAGCACGTTCAGTTCAATGTGCAAATGAAAATCCTCTCGAGAAAGGTTTGTCTTCAATTTATCTAACTTTGCATTATAGAATTGCGGGTCCAAGCTTTGGTGGATTCGCTATCTGCACAGTACACACCATCCTCTAGGATCTTGAGTTCATGCTATGTTCGATGGCGTTCGTGCGTAGTCAAAGTCCAAGACCACGAAAGTCTATTGCATTGGAATCGTGCTTGGTACCATTTCCACCTTGCACCCAAGAAAAAAAAAAGATAAACAAGCTGAGTTATAGTTATAAAGATCCACGTCTTAATTATGTTTGACCAACCAATCACATTATCTAGGGCAATATGCAGTCTAATCCATTTGCCACATTTTAGTTGTGAAGCTTTTGTTTTCATTGGCCTCCTCCTTCGTGTGTCACTACCGCGTGATATACATATTTTCATCGACCAGGACTGCAAATTGGAAAATGGAAAAGCACAAGCTTAATTAAAAACTGACTTGTTTTTGGATTCGTTGCCATGTTTGGGCAACTGTCGAACTAACAAAAACTTCTTAGATTTCTTTTGTTTCTCGAAATTTGAATGATCTTGACAATATATTTCAAAAAATAACCGCTTGTATCGCTTGCAAAAATAAATGAACGAAATATTATTTCATCATCCATAAAAATATTTAAATAAAAATTTAGCAGAACATTTTTCATCGACTAACAGGCGGAGTCTTGCTAAAGAGTATCGAAAAGGAATGGTGTAGTAAAGGGAAGACATAAAACTGTTCTCGAAAATTAAAAAGGATGAACGTGGGAATGTCCGCAATGCATGGAAGCCCACTAACTTCTACTGTACTGGGACATATGATACCGACGTTCCCATCTTTTTTTATTCTCTATTTCTGATATGGAGACATTTTTGGTCGGTGCTTGGTTACAAATAAAATAATCGGGATTACTGCCGCATAGAAAAACTCTTGCAAGTTTAACTTTGGATGAGTGACGCGTGTCCAGGATTAATTATGTACACATACCGTCTCACTTGTCAACCATTCAACTTGATAAAAATTCATATGAATACGCATCAAATTTGGCAGAAAATGAATTACCAACAAAGGATTTTCCTAAAAATAATCGCTTATATCGCTTATAAATAATCAAAGAATGAGAAATAATTTTCATTACCCACGAAAACATCTAGACGTAAAACCGTCGTCTATGATGAAAACATTTTTCATTAACTAATCATTTCAAGCGACACAAATGATCATTTTTAAGGAAAATACTTTCTAAATCAATCAATTTTTCTCGAAATGAAAGTGAAGCCTAATTGTACAAATTTTTTTCCCGACTCCCTTGAGTTGCAAATTTATACAATCCCAAATTTGCCAATCTTTTCGTAGAAGTATCCGCAAAAATTCACCATCATGCCCAAAAGATGGTGGTCGTTTTTCTGAGAACACGACTGATAAACACACCAAGAAAAGAACAGACCCATCTCTGGCTCCCTCACTGACTCTTCCACGAGGAGCGGGCGAGCGGATGAAGATGACGACCCCAATGCATGTGACCACCGCAAAGTTTGCTCCTCTTCTTCTTCCTATTTCCATTTCTATTTCTACCACTAACTTAAATTTTTTATTATTGTTATCTAATCGTAACGTACGAAGCGTATTATCCTGAGAAATTATTTAATATAATGACAGCAATCTAATCTGAGCATCCTGCTCGCTTTGCAGCCGCTGTCTTCTCCCCCGGATCGATTCCATGGCGATTATTATTCTTTTTCACCTGCCATTTCCGGAGAGAGACAAGGTGCATGCGATCTTTTACAGAACGTATGAATATATCACAGAGAAATGTTATCTCTCTGACTTTGTAATTATATAAATAACAATTAGGGCAATGCAGGCATCTGGATTAGCGTTGCCTGGGATCGTGCATATACTGTCGCCTTTTAATTATATAAACGGGGAAAAGAAAAGAAATTGCCCTCTGTCTACATTTTATCAATGAATAAAATAAAAATTAGGGTTGTGGAAAATGGAATCCTAAGATGCGCGATGGGATGGATTTATTACAATATTATCGGAATCAGAGGGGTGCTATGAAGGGTCATGTGACGTTTCACATCTACAAAGTGATTGGCTTATGGTATACTAAATTATTCAAATTTCTTATGATAAAAGATCAATACCCGAATTTGGAGCAAGGACGAATCTTTCTTAGTGCATGCAAATTACTCTATTCGAGCGTTTTCGGTAGGGCGGCATCCAAAGAACGATCACGGCCGTCGAGACGATTGCTTTGAATGAGAGACATTATAATTCGAGTGTCAAATCTGCAGGTGGGACGACTTTGTTTGCATGTTGGGATAGGACTGGTCAAATTCCAATAAAAATGCATCAAATACACAAAAAAGTTAGTGTGCAAAAATGATGGAAATAGAATGTCACTTATGCTACTATAAAGTTCAACACAGTTAGTGAGAGTAGATAAACTTTAGGAAATTTGTAAAAACCATCTTAAAAATTAGCACTCACATTTCAAAAACTATACTCACCTTTAAAAATTTTCAATTTGCATCATTTCCTTCGAACACAAAAGGCACATTTACCTCACAATCCTACACCCATCACTTTTCCCCTCCCTCTCGCTCTCTTCCTCTATCCTTCTACTAACTTGAGCTCGCCTCACAACTCTCTCTATCTGTCTCTCTACCGCCTTCGTCCGACACCGCCTCCGGCGCCTCTTATCACCCCGACCTCAATCTATACCCGAGGCAACGACCATCACTACACTTGGTTTGAGGACAGCAATTGTGGGGGGGCTAGGACGGGGATGGCAATCGGCCAATGATGGGGTAAGAGAGATGGCAAAGGAAGAGAAAAGTGCTTGCAAGCTCCATTTATTAATAATCACTCTTATTACTTGAAATAAGGATATTAATGAAAATGATTATACTATTAATAATAATTTATATTTAAACAATACAAATTAATATCAAAAGTGGGGCAAAACTCAAGATGCAAGGGGGGGGAAGAGGATGGGGGTGGTAATCCGCCAGTGATGGAGTAAGAGAGATGGCAAGGGAAGAGAAAAGTGTTTGCAAGCTCCATTTATTAATAACCGCTCTTATTACTTGAAATAAGGATATTAATGAAAAATGATTATAATATTAATAATAATTTATGTCTAAACAATACAAATTAATATCAAAAGCGGGGCAAAACTCGAGACGCAAGTCGTAGGTTTTCGAAATTCCATTGGCGGGTGCAAAATTTAGGGAAGAGAGATGACGTGGCGAGAGAGCAGGGAGGAAGCAGGGAGTAAACGACACGCGCCAAGAGCGGCGCTTGGCCGGGGATCACGTGAACAAAAGAAGCCCTTAACGAGAAAATCGCCCCCCCACCGGGAGGGGAGCACGAGAGACCGGAAACCGACGGACATTCTCTGCACTGCGCCATTGTGGCGAGTCCCGCCACCCACCGGCTATCGCAGGTCGCCCGTCACTGAATTCCATGCGGATTCGCGAGATAGTACCACCGCCGGCGACTCCACGCGACAGAGTCCCACTGGCCGAGGGCTCACGCGCTCCTCGGCGTCGCGTCCGCGCGTGGCGTTCTAATCTAATTGTGGTCACATGCCTCGGGATATGGCGAAACGTGACCGCAGCTAACTACGGCGTCGTCCGTGCCGTTCGAGTTAAAGGCTTCGCGCGGAGACACGTGACTGCACCTCCCAATATATAATGAAAATTTGAAAGTCTCACATCTATGTAATTTTATTTTTCCAACAAATTTATTACCTGAGAGTAATGACTGTATTTAAAATATATATTTCAAATTTCAATTCCTAATGAATTGCAGGACAAATCATGATGAAATTTCAAGTAGCTATCAATTTCATAAATTCTAAACGTTCGTTTGAGCTATGTTTTTAACGTAAATTCTATGCAATGGTTATAACACATAGGCATATTTTTCTCTCGAGATTTTGCCGATAAAATGTGGCTTTTAGAAATAAAGTGAATTCATCCTTGAAAGTTCTCTTGGTCATCATTTTCCTATAAATGCCATGAAAGACCCGATAAGCTAGGACGATGTTCCTTCCCTCCGATGGATCCGTATAAGCTCGACATATCATGTAGAAGATTGTTCATATTGTCGTTAATTTTCCAGGAAAGATGTCTCTATTATATATACGTGTGTAAAGAAGAAAAGACAACTTGCTCAACAAGCTCCGAACAACGCTACCAATTGCCCATGACACATTTGCAATTCATGCGTTGTCTCCTTTAGCGCCATGCTTGCAATGCATGGCATGTTTCCTTCCCTAACTCTGTTGCAAACATGATGCAATGTCCGCGATGTGTTCCCAACGTACATTTCCAACACCTCGCCACACACAAATTATAAATACATAATTAAACAAATAAATAAATAAGTAGATTTTTATATTAAAAAACAAGATAACCTATTTTGTCTGCCATGATTTTTATTTCTCACCACGAATTTCCCTTTGGCCATTTCAATTGCGTAATCATAGCGTTAAACCAAGGGCCAAAAAAGAGAGTCGACCTCTTCTTCCCTTCTCTCTCTCTCTCTCTCTCTCTCTCTCTCTCTCTTTAGGGGGGTGTGGGGAAGGGGTTTGACCTCTACTTAGCAATGATCATATGCTACATCTATTATTCACCAATGAAATTCATTATGGTAGGCTCGTTTAGTAATTAATGAAGCTTTTGACCCATATATTTTCATTTATTTTTTTATTGTGACTATGAATTGCTCGAGGCCCCATTTGAATAATGTCCATATAACTCCAACCCCTAATTATTCTTTGCTTGTAGGGGAAACTGAAATGAAAGCCAACTTTGAATTGGCGCATACCCACAAAGGATGGCAATACGACATCGAGTGCTTTCCTTCTCGGAGGCCATACCACGTTTCACTCCACAACTCAAGGAGCAATAAACGCGAAAGTGCATATCGAGAAAAAATCGATGATTTAGATGTATAGTGATTCATTTTCGCATTTTTGGCTTGTCGAGAATACTCGGTCAAAGAAAATAAGCGCACTTAAAGTCAAGAAAATGGATTCCCTAACTTGAAAAGGGAAAAACATTTTTTGGAAAAATATTTTTCTTTATCATGAAATTTTCTACGAAACAAACACATCCTTAACCTCGATTTGAATTGCTTACCTTTAGCTTAATCGTGAAATTGGACTCGACTGCACATACATAAAGAATGTCGAATTTTCATGCATGGATTCTTCAGCTCCTAATTTATTAGGAAGTGATCGTTCTTTTGCGGAACAAAAGAGAAAAGCGATGATTTCGTGCAATCTAGTGCACTTTCCACGCAATCCTTCGTGTGTCCCCAACAACAAAAAGTAAAGGAATTCAAATTAAAAATTACTTGAATTTATCCAAGGAAAAAGAAAGTGGGTTTGCAGAGTAATTGCTAGCTTAGCAAAAAGCTACTCTCGAGAGCAAAAAGCCAAAAATTAAAGAAGCAAAAAAAAAAAAAAAAAAAAAAAAAGGGTCTGCAGTTCGAGAAAAATCAAAGTTAGGAAAACTAATAATGAACTGAGCAACTTAAAAAAAAGAAAAAGAAAAAAAGAATTAAAAATTCCTGAACCCTCGGCTTGCTTCGTTCACTTCACTACACTTGCTCGCTCGCTCTAAGTTATCCTGCTACATCAGCTGCCGGAAGTCGGGCCCCACGTGTTGGTGGATCAAGTAATCCTCGCCGTTGGATGCGTCGAAGACCATGCTCTGGTGGTGGCCCTGGTGGAGGAACTGCTGCTGCTGCTGGTGCAGCTGCTGCGCCCTCATCATCTCCTTCTGCCGCCGCAGCTCCAGCACCTTCCGGTGCGAGTTGGAGTGCCTGGTGAGCACGAAGGTCGGGCTCGCGGCGGGCCGGTACTCGGGCACCAGCCGCCCCGACTTGTACCGCACCCCGCACGCGTTGCACAGCGTCTTCGGCCCCATCGGCCCGGTGCGCCACTGCGGCGTCTTGTCCGTCTGGCAGTGCAGGCATCTCCGCACCTCCCCGCCGCCGGCAGCAGGCCCGTCCGGCCCGTCCGGCCCGTCGAGCCCCGGCTGCTTCTTCTTCGGCGCCGCCCGGACGGTCTTCTTGCCCGCCACGGGCCGCGGGGCTCCCTCCAGGCCGCCGCCCGCCCCGTCGTCATCGGGGGAGGGGTCGGACTGGGAGAGCACGAGCAGGCGAGAGGACCAGCTGCCCGGGGCGGCACGCGAGCGCTTGCTCCGGGCCTTGGCCGGCACCGACATGTCGGGGTGGAATATCGGGCCGCCTCGGTTGGGCTCGGGCTGGAACTCCCGGGCCGTCGTCTCGTAGGCGGCAGCGGCGTCCGGCCGGGCTTTCATCCCGGAGATCAGCTGGAGCTTCTGGAGGTCCTCGCTGGAGAACGATTCCTCCGCGAAGTTGGAGAGCCATTCGAGCTCAGCTAAATCATCATACTGCAAACGAACGAACGAACGAACGAATACAAATCAATAAAACTATACTCATCATCTTCTTCTTTTTTTAATATTTTTCATCTCCTAGCAGATGAACATAATCTAAGAAAAAACGAAAAATTTCTTCAGCATTCAAGAAACCATTTTTACGTAAAACTTTGAATATCGTCTAAGCTCCTTTTTCGAGCTGCAGCATTATAAAGAAGAGTATTTTTCTTTTAATAATTACGTTTAACCTGCCTTTGTTTTTTTAATCCGGTGCTTGTAAAATTCACGTGAATTGAATTAACGCTGCCGCAGTCGTTCAATATATCGAGTAAAAAAATTCGAAGCACGAGAACCCTAGCGAAGAACGTACAAGTAACGTATCATATAAAGCGAATTAATAATAATTAAAAAAGAAAGACCTTTTCTTTTTTCAAGGAAATTAACGCGTGAGGTGTAATTCGAAAGGATGAATTACCGGAACGCAGAGGTCACTGGAGAAGTGACCATCGGCGAAACCGCGGTGGCAACCGCCGATGCCGTCGCCGAAATTCGGGTCGTAGCCCGAGAAGGAGGAGTTGCAGCTGTCCATGGCGGTGACGTTGGAGTCGGTGGAGCTCCCCGTCACGTTGTCGAACGCCCCGTCGCCGCCCCCGGCCCCGCCCCCGCAGACTCCGCCGCAGACGGCGTCGTCGGTGGTGGAGAAGTCCAGCAGGTCGTCGACCATGAACGGGTCGCCGCCGCAGCCGCCGCCGCCGGCCTTGCCGTCGAGGGAATGGCGCCTCTCGGGGGCGAATTGCGGGGAGCAGAGGCCGGGCTGGAAGAATTCCGGCGCCTCCGCTTTGATCTCCGGCGCTTCCATCTTGGAAATGGCCCAAGAAATAGAGAGAGAAAGAGAGAGAGAGGGAGAGTGCTGTGTTGCGAGTGTCGTTTGCTGGCGTTGCGAGGAGAGGAAAGTGAATAAAGAGATAACCAAGGAGAGAGAGAGAGAGAGAGAGAGAGAGAGAGAGAGAAGCAAGGAGGGTAGAGAGAGAAGTTGTGGCTTTGAGATGGTGGAGAGAGAGAGGAGAGGGAGGAGAGAGAGGGTTTATTTTGCGTTTGAAGGGGACAGGCGGACAGCTAAAATGGTGGAGTTTTGACGAGAGAAAAACGAAAGTTAAAAGGGCAAGAAAAAAAGGTGCTGGAAATTCTAGAATTTCAATTTCCCATTTTTCTTCAAAAAGAAATGTGGGAGAGAAAAAAAAGGTGTAAATTGAAAAATAATTTCTCAGTTACCTCGATGCCCTTTTGCTTTGTGTGACTTTTTTTTTTTGACCTTTTTTTTTGTTTTTCGCCTTTGGTCCTCCTCCTCCTTTGGCTCGGAGAGACTTTCTTCTAATTTGCAATTTTTTGTTTTTATCTTTTCCAATAGGATATCTTTCTATAAACGTCTAGAGGGTAAGGCGAATTATTACTATAGAAGGTTTTATACCAACCACTACCGATTTTGCGAATCTACGCGTAAAAATCTACGCGTAAAATAGTATCGCCTTATAGGGCATTGAATCTGGACAGATTCACTTCCGACTTGCCAATTTTTTTTCTGCCATGCAGGGTAGATTTCGGATATGGTTTTTCCGACATCATGTCGAGAGATGGAAGGCGCCATCTACCGAGGAGGGTGTCAAGGCGATTGCTCTTGATAAGGCCCAATTCGCATTCTGAGTAAGGTGGTGGAGATACATTGGGCACCTACCAAAAAGGGAACTTGCGCTTTTTGTTTTTCATTTTCTTTTTATTCGGGGCATTTAATTTTCTGCTGAAAATTGGGTACCCCCCTATTCTGGCAATAATGTATTGTCCCTTTTTCAAATGGTTGGCTGAAGATAGCATTTAATTGTAACCAAACTTGAATTGAATGAGAAGGCAAAAGGAATTTTTATACTCATGAAAAACCCCTAGCCAATTTCCGAAAAATTCGACCGAGTAAAGAAATGCTAAAAATTTTGGCGTAGCTCAAGAGTGATCATATTGTCAAATCATAATCGTATTTGTAATATATTTTGATATGTATCGATAATGAAACAACATAGTTTCGGTTAGCTAACTAAACGAATATATAATAATAACAAATGGGCCAATTTATTTTGAGTGAACAATCGCCTGTTCCAATTGTGTCGAATTTTTCTCTTTTCTTTTGGGTCGGAGGCTGTGTCGAGTTGAGTGTAGTAGAAATTGGGGAAATCAGGGGGCACGTGATGGCGGTGATGATCTTGATGATCACTCGGCTGTACAACCATAATCACTGCACGTACCCGCACACAATCATTGATCCCAATGCACCCCTCCCCAACAATCAAGTACACATTGCTTAATCTTGCAGCCACCGGGCAATTCCGTAAATTGAAGCGAAATGGTTTTTTCTTTTTTTCCCCGAGGGTCAAAATGGTGAAACCCTCCCCCAATTTTGTAGAGCTAATTAAATTAATAAATTCTAAAATCTAAATCTCATTAATTAAATGGAAAATTAATTAAAAGTTTCAAATTCAACCCCTCCCCCTCCCTCGCGAACCGATCTAGCAGGTTTGTCGCTACCGTCCAAGTCCACACTCCAGCCCGATTCCTCTGCTTTATTTTTTAAAAAATTTCGGGAACCGTGCACTAATTTGTGGACTTTTAATTATTTTCTTAATTTTTTTCTCTGATTTTCAGACAGTTTTTTAAGGTTAAATCCCCGGGCCATGTATTATTATTAATCTTAACCCGCTTGTTTCGACACTTTATTCTACTGGGGCCCCACTTGTAAGCACGACGGTTACAGCTCGGCTCCGTCGAGATGGACGGCCCGGATCTCGCCCACGTGTCTCTCCCTGCAGAGGGTCCTGCCAATTCGGTGTTCACTTTTCGAGCCCACATCGCCACGTCGGACTGGGGGGAGCGATTCTACTGTTTCGAAATTTAAGAGCAGCATCAACGCGGTTCCAGGATTCGGCTCTAGAGATATCGAAAGGATTTCCTTTTTTTTTCTCCCCCTTATAATTTTAGAAAAAGGATTATCATCGTGATTTTTCTTGAAAATTTGGGTGAAAACGATGAAGTACTGCAATGATGTAGTCATCTCATATTACGTAATATCGAATATTTAGGATTTATTTTGTCTGACAATATGTGAAAAATAATTATATTTAAAAAAAAATGAACTGGAAAATATTCACTATCATTTGATATAAAAAATCTAGTTTGGTTTTCGTAATTAGACATACACTATTAAGTGTTGGTAACTTGGTCCTGGATAGCTAGAGAATCAATTATGGGCACTAAAGTCATGGGTCAAGCCTTGATGGACCCAAACAAATACGCCGGAGACCTAGTCCTAGATGCTAAGGACCTAAGACTCATTATTGGGGTTTCATGCCAAAGGGTGGTGTTTCGAGTTCAAATATTGATACTTAATCGTTTTCCTAAATTTGAGTATAGGTTTTTGTTTATTTATTTTTCTAAGGGAAACAAATACCACGAAATGAAGAAAATGTATTCCAAGAAAATAAATAATGTGGATGATATTTTACTAAAAATATTTGCTTGTATTGCTTACAGAATATAAAATAATTTTTTTATTTACAAAAATTTTTTGACAAAATTTTTATTATCAATAAAAATATTTTTCATCGACAAATTATTTCAAAAGATGAAAGATATCATTATTGGAAAAAAATCCAAATTATCACCAACAAATCTATTTTGTTTCGTCAAAAACGTATGATTTTACAAGATTGGAAGATCAAAATGCAATTGAAAAAGAAAATGACTTCTCATATTCATGCTATTGTCATAATGCCTTGGAGTGGTATCATCGTTCCATTCTCCATGCCCAAAATTATGATAATTCTCGCATGTTTCTTCCGAGGATTCTCAATTTTTCAATAGTACGAGACATTCAAATCTTCAATTTGACTGATAAATAGATATACATGAGAAGTTTAAGTTCATCCACATGCATCAAATTAGAAAAGCTCCACAGTAGGGGAGAGGGAGTTGGCCCTAAAGTAGGAGAACGCAATTCTAAGCGAGAAAAGCGATCCCAACATGATACCCCTCATATATTTTAAAAATCAAACGTTCAATCGCTCAGCTAACCTTTTCGAGCGTTCAAATCTCTTTTATTTTTTGCGCCCTTCTACTCTATGCAAACATTTCTTTCTTTTTTTTTTTTTACGGGAATTCTATGCAAATATTTCAATTGGCGAAGAAAGAGTCAAATGCCCGAGTTATCATAGTCAACTCGAAACGTGCATGCTTTCAAACTTCCGTTATCGCGATTCCCCTTGAAAATCATACGAAGCAAAGTGATAGCAAGATGGCGAACATTTTTATAAACCAAGATATCGACTTTGGTGTATTTTTTTTTTTTTTTTTTTTTTTTTGGGTAAGGGACTTTGGTGTATTTTTTATTCATGGAAATTCCAAGAGCCTCCAATGGTGTAGCCAACAAAAAGAAAAAAAAAAAATTTTTTTTCAATTTTATAAATACATTTTTTTGGGTGGAAAATTTAATAAATACAATAAAAAGGAGCATTTAACCGCACGATTGCGATTTCTCCAAGGTGCAAAATTCCTCGAGCATATAAGAAGCACCAATCCCCATGAACATCGCGATAAGGGCGATAAGATTATTATCATCGGGTCGTATTTATTGCCTTGCTTCTTCCATACTTCCTCACCTTTTTCCTATTTCTTAATTATTTCTACACGCCTCGATTTATTTCTTTTTTTACCTTTTCCCCACTTTTTTGCTTGAATTAAAAGGAAAGGCTGAAAAAGAGACCGCACCCAGGCCGTTGCTTGGCCTGGAGGTTTCATCTACCAGAGAGAGTCCTCCCAGTCCCTTCCCCATTTTTTAAAATTTTTAATTTCAATTTATTCCACTTTTTTTTTTTAAGTGAGATATTTTATTATTGGCTTTTTTTTTTTTTGCAATAAAATGTAAAAAAATAGGTGGTACGGCCGTGGGCCCCACCGGGCACGTGATGGAGCTTCGAGGGGGTGGTGTCAGCGGCCCCATGTGAGCGAGCGCGGCTCCTCTGCGCGTTGGGAAGCCAGAACCGCCGGTGGTCAATGCCACGTGGCGAGGACACGTGGCTCCCCGCCCCCTCCTATTTCGGCGGTGCTGACGTCAGGATAAAATCCCCCCCGGGGCCCCTCATATGGGGCCCGTGTTCATTCGATTTTTTTTCCCCAGCGCGCGAGAGCACGTGCCGGGATCACGTGTATCCCACGGGCACCGGAGCAGTCGCGTGTCCTCCGGTGGCCGGTCACATGGGAGGGGACGTCCTGCTTAAGTGCTTTTCATTTTCGGAGCTCCGTGAAGGCTTTAGTTTCAGTTCACTAACGTTAATGTCCGGTAGCATAGTGAATTTTTTTTTTTTTTGGGGTACAATTGGATCGTGCTCCATTAGCTCTTTACGACGGTGTCTAATGTGATCAAATCGGACGATCGAATCACCAAAATGTCTCGACTTTAACTTTTAACCGCCTGATATGGAAAGCAATGGGAAAACTACAACATTTCATCCTTCACGGACGAAATGATGATATCGCAAGAATCTAGTCTTGAGTTTCTCGAATGTTTCAGGAATCACTTAGACCGGAGTTTTTTTTTTTTTTTTTAGTGAAATATCGTAACTTCATACTCAAGCCTTTTGTTCAGCTCATTCCATTGGAATCCATGATCCCAACACTTCTTTACAAATTTGAGCTGTACTATTGACAAGTTTGAGTCATGATTTTTCCATATACGCAAATATCAAGTTAATCGGATGTCAAATGAGAGAGAAACAGACAGTTAATATGTACAATGTGGCTTGACTCGTGCATTCAGGACATGTTCCAAATTCATAGATGAGTACGCGTTCCCCTTTCTTTTTCAATAAATAAACATTAATAAAATTACCATTTCTTTTCGAAAAGAAGAGGTGGGACTCTAGCAAATGACCTTGGCAAAAAGAGGCCGGGGGAGGCCTGATGCGTTTGCGACAAGCTTCCATCCCCAAAAAGGCCCATTTGCTAATTCGCAAATCTTTCTTCTCCAACCAAGCAAAGCGAGTAGTTGACCTTGTACGCGAGTAACAACACTACCTTCTTCCACAAAAAAGATGCTCGGAAATCCCCTCATTCCCGAAGTGAAACTTTCAAGTTTTCAATGGGAGATCATCATCATATCTCCTTTGAAGCTAAACCAGCCATTTCACTTTGCTTCTCCAAGAATCCCTCCCTCTTTGAGTAAAGTCGGATCGCAAAAAAGAGGGATTCACTGTCAATCCATCGGTTAAGGGGAAAATACGTCGGCTCCAATGTACGGTTCGATTCCCCTAATAGGCCTGTCCACTTATGCCCGGCTTATGTCGGCCCAACGAGTTTCGGCCATTGGATCAAGTGGATTGGACTTACGTACACAGAGCTCATGCCATAATAATTTCGTCTCGTCCACGTTTTCATGATCCATTTTTCTAGGACTTTTCTCTTTTTCCTTTCGTTATGATTGAATAATTGACATGAGCCTCATATTTTTTTGTCACTTTATGCAAAGTTTAAGGTTTTTAGTGGCAAGGGTTAATATCACATAGAATCCCAAATTAATATACATGTGACAAATAATTTTTAATCACAAAAAATTCAAAACTGACAAATTTATCCCAAATTAATTTTTGACTATAAAAAATGTAAAATTTGCACATCTTTGATAAATTTATTATTCGTTAATTTATATTAAATTTTACTATTAAATTATCAAATTGGATAATAAGTGACAATTGGCGAATGTGCCAATTTGGGTTTTTACCCTTTACTTGTCACGTATGTACCGGTTTCGTGATTTTTTATAGTATTAATTTAATTTAACAAAAGAAATACACAAATATATTATTTTAAAGTTTTTGGCTAAACAAGTGTGTTAATTTGAGATTTTTATGGTCAAAAAGTTAACTTTTGATAAATTTATCATAAGTGTACTTATTTATAATTTTCTGTGATATTAATTTTTATTTTAAAAATAATTAAATGTTGAAGTCTCGATAAACGGAGACCTGATATCTTAACACAAATGAAAAACATAAGTTATGTGATTGCAAGAAGAATGTCCTGAATTCTTCCATCGCTCTTGTTAGAACATCTTGCATCAAAAAACAACATCCTTTCGCAATGAGAGGAAAAGATAACCTAACCTCGGCTTTTATGGTGGAACTAAGCATCAACAAAGTCACAAAGCATATATATACATCGTGAATTTCACATGGCCAAGTAACTCAAAATATATTAGTAACTTAATCATAAACAAATTGGTAAATCATACAAAATGGTTATTGAACTAAAATACCTTTACCAAAAAAAAAAAAAAAAAAACAAATTGGTAAATCATACAAAATGGTTATTAATTTCATATAATAGTTAGTAAATCCAAGAATATAAATAACAATTAGGGAATTTGTTTGCCAAAGAAACGAGGAATTGGTAATTTAAGATAATCAAATAATCATTGGTAATTAACTCAAATAACAATCGATAAATTTAAACATTATGATATCTTCCCCAGACATAAAAAATAAAATCAGAGAACTGTTGAAGAGCTGTTCATGGTCGGCCGGAGCAGAGAGAAGTCGCTGGCCTTTCTTCTTCTTCAGCACAGGCCCTAGAGAGAGAAACAACCAGCACCGATCCAGTTCCGACGGGGTCACGCGCCGCCGCATCGCCGGAAAATGGAGTGGCTGAACGCGGCGGCGTCGGAGCCGTACTACCTCTTCCACCTCCTCGCCTTCTTCTCCTACCTCCCGATCCGCTGCTCCGCCGCGCTCGTCCTCTCTCCCGCCGCCGCCCACCTCCTCCTCCGCCGAGTATCTCTCTCGATCTCTGGTCCTCTCGCGTCATTGGCGATAGCCGCCGCCGTCGCGTTTTTTTTCGGAGGCTCGGTAGCGACCCGGCGCTTGCTTGCTTGCTTGCTCTGACGCGTTGAGGTTTTCGATGATGTGCAGGAAATTCAGGCGGTCCTGGCGTTTCTGGTATTGGCTGCTGTCAAGGTAATTCCTCTTGTTTGCCCTTAATGATTGCTTGCCTAGCGGGTGCGTTGACTGCTGACTCTCTAGTGGAAACCGCGAGGAAATGGGGTTTGGGTTGGGGATTAGAGTGAAGTTATCTGGGAGAAACTTGGGTGGCATTTGCCTGTTGGTGGAATGAGAACCTCGGGGAGATAGTAATTAGTGCCTGCTGCTGGAGTACGCGAGTCCGTTCGCCACCTGATTCTGCAAGCATTCGGATTGAAGATGCTTCAACATGGAATTAGAGCTGGAACATACTTCATTCAATTCAATTATGTATTCTGCATGTTGTAAATGTTCTCCTTTAATCCAGTTCCTGTCTGTCTTGCCGCCATAGAGCCCTGCATAACTTCTTAATGTGGTATAAGTAGGATTTCTTTTGAAACATGTTGCTTCATCCACATAATAGCTCAAACCACCTTAAGGGTTCGATACATCATCAAGAAAAGGCAATTGTTGCATTCGCCATGGACATCTCTACTAGGTTCTGGTTATGGTTACTTCTGACTTTCAAGATATTGGTGATATGAGTCAGGTTGTTTTTGAAGGCCTATTCAAGGAGCCTTTGGACTTTTGCTGTTATGATCTAGTGTTTAATCCTCCGAAGATTGCACACTTCTACTGCCTCTTTATTCTAGCTCTTTCTCTTTGGCATAGCTTGTGCGTGAAGAAACATGGGAGGCGTTCATAGCTGATTCTTTGTTTTTCTCAAAGGTGATCATCTCTGACATTGCTTCTGATTCCTGATACTGCTGAGTGCGAGGTTCTTTAGTTTTATCATTTATACAAGGTTGTTATAGCATGTAAGTTTCCATAAATCTTTTTTTTCTTTTTTTTGGCCATACTTTTACATTAATCCTGAAGATCGCAACAGTTAAACCACACCTGAAAATTCTTTTATGATACCATGTGAACATTTTTGAGCTTGAGGCCCAAAACGAAAAAGTTGGATTTTAGTGAGCTTTCATTGTCAGCTTTCATGTGACAGTCCATTTACGTTCATTGTCTTCATTATTATTTCTCCTAATTAATCTTTTTTCTGGAATTTGTGTAACTTGTCAGGTTTTTCTTATCGTTGTAACATTAGTGATTGATTACCACCTGGCTCTCTGGTACATTCTGATATTCCTGGGTACGCCATACATTGTTGTTACCTCTGCATTTTGTTTCTGGGATCCTTGTATGATATAGGGATCTATCTTTGCAACCCAAGCATTGAAAATTCCTCTAATTTCTCTGGTGCAGTATTTTGCATAAAATTATCATGCATTGAGATACTGCTGTGAGGATTTATCTCCTCTAATGTAGTCTTTTTTGTGGTTTTTTTTTTTTTTTTTTGCAGTGATATATACATTAACCCAGCAACCTGTGTCTCAATTCTTAGGTATGGGAATGTTTTGTTCCTTACCCAGAAATATTTGATTTTCCTCCGCTAGAGTTTCGTCTCAGTTCTCTGTACTCCAATAAAAGGTGGCTAGCTGTCGATGTGGACCGCACTACAAATATATAATTGACTTGCCTCTATTATTATTTTGCTGATTCCTTCTTTACCACTTGGTTGTTCTGTAGGAACGGCGAGCAAATTAACTCCACTGCAATTAGAAACAGTACTGAACGATGGGAGCACATCAAGATTCTGGCTGGTTTGTTCCAAAAAAATTGTCAATATTTGCTTTTTAAGAATTTCCTCTTTTCTCAGATTCCTTGGATGCTCAAGAGCAGACTGCATTTTTGCTGAATGATTCTCATTGGATGTGACATTGAATGTCTCACATTTCATGATGTAAATCGGCTTGAATCAGCCCATTTTGTGAAGTAGCATTGAGTAATGGACTTTGATTTTTAAGAAGTAATTTGTTGATTGTAGGCTCATTTATATTCTTTTGAACCTTTGCAAATATTTTTGGTAATTGCGCTTAACTTATGATAATGGAAGAGCGGAAACATTGGTGGCAGGTAGAGTTTCGCTCTTCATCTTCCACTTCCTGCATTCGAGCAAGTCGATGCTTTGCTGAGCTCTCAATAACGTAAGTTTCTTATCTGATGCTAGACCTGCCATGTTTCAATTGTGAGCTTTATTATTAGCCTTTTACATTTCATATCATTATCCGGTTTTCATAATTGACATTCTTACAATGTTGCTATATGGATTTCCATGACAGATACTCGAACAAAAATTTGTCCTTTGCGATAGTGGATCTCGGGCTTTTTCCTATCGTCGCAGAAAAATTTGGAATATCTCTTGGTACTTTTATTTTCAGTTCAATATTCTATTTTTCTTGCATAGGTAGGCTGGTTTCAAATTGATACTTTTTTTTTACTTATGTGAGTAAACTTTGTTCTCGTAGGGAACATGGCCCAGCTTCCCACATACATATTATTTGAAAATGCAACAGAAATAGCACGCTTTCCAGATATTGATCTTGGAGCCAAAATTTTCTATCCTCCCATTACTAAGGTATATTCTGTATTAGTTATCTCCTAGTATTTCGGTTGTTTACATCATCTTTCCTCTCCAAGAATTTGCAACTGTTTATTTCTGTGATGATCATAATTTCCATAATGATACTCTGCATTTAATGTTATTTAATTTCCAGAAACCGTTAGATTAACCTCTGGGGCAGCAACATCCCCAGAAATTGTCATAATGTTTATTGTTAAATAGTAACTTTCATATGACAGGTACAAAGTTTGTTCAGAAGAAAAATGTTCATTGTTGTCATCTGTCGACTTCTTTATGCTATGTTGAAGAGCAATACTTCTCTGTCCTATGTTGGTCAAGGCCCTAATATTGCATAATATGTTTCTTTCTTTTTGGTCTGTTGATCAAGGCTTTGGCATACATTAGATGCAAGCATAACTGACCCGTTTAACACTCTGCCTACTTCCTCAGTATAATTAGAAGATGGTGCATAATTCAATTTCTTTAGTCATACTTGCCCCCATTTCATTGTATTTAGTACTTGAAGTTAGCAATGCCATATCTTGGCTGATTAACAATATGTTTGAACTGTTGCATATTCTTCAGGACTAATTTCAATATCTGCATTCATCTTTCACTTTGCCTAAATAAAATGGCTCAGATGCTTGTATAGAAATTTATGTGATGCTCAGACTGCTCAGTATGACCTGTGTATGCTCTCTATGATGATGATTGGTGTATTTTCCTTGCTTTATTTATCTTTTAGGTCATTCGTTGCTCATCTGTTTTATAACACAGTTGTACCATTGCTCAAATTATTTTCATCTTTTTTTGTCCTAAATTTTCTTTGCTGCAGGGACTTCTTTCCCGGCATTTTGAGCTTGATCGTCTCCTTCTTGAATATGTGAATGGCAAATAGGTAATTGGAAGTGAATGATCTTTCTTCTAATTTATAACTCTCTCTCTCTCTCTCTCTCTCTCTCTGTCTCTCTCTCTGTCTCTGTCTCTCTCTCTCCTGCTATAATCAACGTGAAAATGCAATTATGTAGTCAAGATCCTAAAGGATAGCAAGCTCACAAAAGTTGTGTATAATGTGTCATTAAGATTACTGGAGACCAGGCATCAGCAAATTTTCGCTTCAATATCATCTTTATCTGCAGCTACTACATCCGCTTCACCACAGGCAGCCCTGTTATTGCCTCAAATTTGGTTCTTGTAACTGGAGTTGGTCATCATGTGAACCTTTGCTTGCAAAAGGGTAATCAAAGGCTGCCATCCTTTAGCAAGTATTTTGGATGAGCACATGGGCTAAATTAGCCATTGCCAATGGTGAAAAGCATCTATATTGCGTGCCCTTTGTTGCTCAGCATAGGCACAAATGGTACACCTAAGAAATTCTGCCTGTTGGTCTTCACAAAAATTATTGAATGATTAAGTTAGATGATGAGGCAGTGTTGCTCTTTAGGATACAATCTTAATCGTTATTTATCCTTGTTTTACATGAAAGAGCAAAAGGTGATTTCTAGGTCGAAGAAGATGTAAACCGGGCTCTTTGGAGTTAATCGTGAACTTAGGTTTGAGTATAAGATGGACACTGGGCCTTCTCATTATTTGTGCTGTCACAATATCTATGAACCCTGTATTCTTAATGCGAAATTATTACCAGACTGATGAGTGTGATGTGATTTCCTTATTAAATGAAATATTCATCTATCAACCAGGACACAGGAAAACAATGGGCATGTTTGGTGCTATGTTTTTATCACCTTTCTGGTTGGTAAATGTACTGTTTCCCACGGTGGGCCTCTAGCATGTGGTCAAATTGGGATTCCCTTTGGATTCTTGTTAAGCTCTAAGGTCCTACATGCATCAATGCTGTCTCATAGTCCTTACTTATTTTCAGGTGTTGCGCATTTGTGTAGGCTGTGCACTGTTTGAATGGCATCCGGGCTTAATGATCCATCCTTTTCATTCACTGCATAGATCCGGAGATCCATCCCTTTCATTCACTGCATAGGTCCGGAGATCCATCCCTTTCATTCACTGCATAGGTCCGGAGACATTGGAAGGAAAAAAGAAGTGCTGCCGTTAATTTCTAAGCATGCTGTTTTGCACTACCAATTGCCGGTAGGTCTTTGACAGTCTCGAAAATGGGAAGAAAGTGGTGGCGCAAAAAGAACTAAAAACCTGTGGTTAGAAAGTGACGGCATGACGCCAACTAAGAAAATGAACTGTTACTTTACCAAAATTTTGCCGCATGAATAGGGATAAACCTGGCAGATATGTGAGATGACGACATCTAAAAATCGATAGCAAATGTTTCTTCTTTTGCCCCCTCTTGCTCTTCTTCTTCTTCTAGATTTTTTTTTTTATAATGCTCTGGATATTTCTGCATTTCGGCGGATATGTCAAGTAAAGTCTAAATGCCATGTCTTATCTTAGCACACCGAGCACGAGGGGATACTACTGTGTCCGGTTAAATCGAGAGCCCTATTTGGTTTTACAATCCTCTTCTTGTTAGGACAATGTTCTTACGATGTTCTTAGGCCTCTGATAGTTTTCTTCAGTTGCCACTGCACAGCAACTTGATCATTGGAGCCTCGGATGCTCTCACCTCTTCTGTAACTGCTAGAAAACAATTAGAAAGTTATGCATGTAATCGTGTCTTTCCTATTGCGCGTTAGTCGGAGACCCTTTTGAGTTCAACATGGTGGCTGTCCCTTCTTGCTCCTTCTTGCGCACGATACACTCTAGATATCTGCATAGAGAACAACATCGCGATCACGGGTTGATTACGCAAAGCCGAACTAATCGCGCGGCTCTACCGATTGGTCTTCGACTCAACAGTCTCGCTAGTCTTCCCGTTTCGCACGAACAACACCACGATCACGGGTTGACTATGCAAAGCCGAACTAGTGGCACAGCTCTACCGATTGGTCGACTCAACAGTCTCGCTAGTCTTGCCGTTTCGCGTGGATATTGGATTATGTTTTTAGAATTTGGTAAGAAGAAAGAGATCAAGTCTTGAGCTGGGAGTAACGTACGGGGCTGCGATTGTGCGGTGCGAGCTCCGGCTGGGTATATGTATTGTCATTTTCCTGATTTTAATGTGGTCCTGCCTTTCGTATCATCATGAAAACACGAATGGCCCGAAATCAGGTCTAAATTCCAAATGCCTCATTGAGCATATCTCTCTCTCTCTCTCTCTCTCGGCGAGCTCAAGCATTACTGTTTTTCACTCGACTATTGTAAAAATCCTAAAACCTATTGCGATAATGTACTCTAATCCTAGAATTTCCATTTCTTATATAAATTCTAAAACTCATGATTTTGACACAACTATGTTGCGATTACATACTTCCTTGACCACTTCAGGACAGATTGATCTTTCTCCCTCCTCTTCGATAAGAATAGGATTTGAAATGATATAAATTCCACTTCATTCTATTGTGCTTAGCGAAGGAATTGCGTAACCTTCATCTACTTTTTTTCTTCTTACTTCAAGGGGTGTTTGATAGATGAAGAATCCCGCCAAATTAGGGAAAGTCGAGAACCAATTTGACATAGTTGTTGTGTACTCAGGGAATGTGCAATCCTCAAAGAACTCAATGATGTCAGTGTACTATGGGTCCTTCCATCAATTCCATCCATTTTCCATCCGCTACAACCCATTAAATCCAATGCGGATCAAAGTGGACGACCACAACAATCTTCAGAATTAAGATATATGAAAGCAAAGTTTTACAACTCAAATGCATTATGACAAATTGTACAGCTTCTACTGTAATTGTCCTGCACTATTTTTAAAAATGAGCAATGTTGGTTCTTTTGGGGCACTTGTTGAATATTTTCGATCATGAGTTGTTTCTTACTTGAATACTATAGGAATCCTAAAACCTACCATGATAATGCACTTTAATCCTAGAATTTCCATTTCTTATATAAATTCTAAAACTCATCACTTCAACACAGTTCAATTGCAATTGCTATAATATATACTTCCTTGACCACTTCAAGATAGATTAATCTTTCTCATTCCTTCCCTTTGATAAGAATAGAGATTTCAAATGATATAAATTTCTCTTCATTTTGTCATGCTTAGCAAAGGAACCGCGTAACCCTTCTCTTACTTTTTCTTTCTTACTTTGGGCATAAGCGATTGATAGATGAAGACCCCTGCCAAACCAATGAAAGTCGAGAACAATTCAGCATAGCTGTTGCGTACACAAGGAATGTGCGATCCTTGAAGCACTTAACAATGTCCATGTATTGGGGTCCTTCCATTGATTTTCCATCTGCTAAAACCCAATAAATGCAATCGAAGGATTGAAGTGGCCAACCACGACAATCTTCAGAGTCAATGTGGAACATAAGTTTTTACAACTCAAATGCATTATCACAAATTGTACGGCTTCTACCGTAATTGTCCCGCACTCTTTTTTGAGTGTCCCTAAATTAAGCGGCGTTGTCCTAACGCGCATTCAATATGCGCTTCCAAAGCACTCAGTTGAATATTTTCGATCGCAAAATGTTTTGATTATCGGGGGGGTCCTTCCACTGATTTTCCATCTGCTAAAACCCAATAAATCCAATCAAAGGATTGAAGTGGCCGACCACAACAATCTTCAGAGTCAAAATGTATGGAATAGAAGTTTTTACAACTCAAATGCATTGTCACAAATTGTACGGCTTCTACCGTAATTGCCCCGCACTCTTATGAGCATCCCTAAATCAAGCAGTGTTGCCCTAACGCGCATTCAATACGCGCTTCCAAAGCACTCAGTTGAATATTTTCGATCGCAAAAATGTTTTGATTATCGAAATGTCAATCATACACGACAGGAAAGAGACATGTAACTTAAGCTGGCTCTCACTGGTGGCTCCACTATCTTGGACCCCCACGAAGACCCCGGTCGATGTGGGTGCGACGAGGGTGGCACGAAACTCAGGTTGACCGCCAGGGGCTTTGCTTCCATATGCAGCGTCAAACGTCCCAACGGAAAAGGCTAGCTTCTAGTGCAATTCACGGCCCCACCACCACCACCGCCTCCTCCACCTCCACCACCCCCCTCCACCTCCCTAAAAAGCGCCATTAGCGTAAACAAAGGGGCTTAACCCAAAAGCCAGATCCATCGCGATCCGCCCAGTAGAAAATCCTCCCAATCACACTACCGACACCCCGGTCGTCCAATAGTTCCCACGAGCTTAACGAGCAAGATGGCCAGAACCATCCTGCTTACGGTTCTTAACATGCTGACAGGGTATCAATTTCTTCAGATTAGATTGATTTGGCCACGTCAAGGACACGGGGGCGGCCCCACGCGGATCATACGCTCTAGGCGGGCGGGGTCGGAGGCTCACCTCCCAAGAAGGCCCCTCCACCCTCCCCCGCCGCCGAATATTCTCACTCCTCTTTCCTTTTTCACCGGGTGCAAACTGGAAAAAGATTTTTCAAAGCAGTGGGAAAAAGGGGAATGAAGGTGACGGCGACAGTAGCTCTTATCATATCATTGCCAGTATCAGGATCGGCACGGGTCAGGTCAGTCGGGTCGGGGGCCCATTCCGGGGCCCCACAACCTCTATTTCTACGCCGCTCGGTGGGCCCCCGAGTCCGGCTGTCGGCCCACGCGCAGCCCACGTACTGCACATTCCCCACTTCCTTCCCCTTTCCATTTTCTTTTTCTTCCAATTCCTTTGCACACTCCCCCACCATTAACTTGTGCTTGGCGTTGGCGTGCCTTTCGTTTAAAGTATTGTCGCGCTGGGGGCACCCTCCTTTTCTCTTTTCACTATTTAGCGCGAGATACCGAAAGATCTCCGGACGCCGCGTTAATTTTCGGCAAAAAAGGGCCAAAAAAAAGGATTACTAAGGATTCAAAATTGCCCATGGGTACGTTTCCGGGCAACGGTACGATGTACAAGTTTTGCTAATTAGGAGTCCGATGAGATGAGACGGTCCTACAAGCATGCTTTTCACTCGACACCCCGTGAACCTCCGAAACTCGAGGTCTTTGCGACTAGACGAACAGTCCCTTTGAATGGCCGAGAGGAAAGGGTCGGGGTCGTCATATGACGTTCTCCGTTCAGACGGTCATCGGTCCATGCCGCAAGAGCACCAGTAGTGTGATGGATTGTTAGTGGATCAAATAGTGAATTTCATGAGTTCCGGGTATTGCACGGTTCAGGGACCCGCCCTCAATGTATGACCCGGCCTTCCCTTTTTTTTCTTTCAAACGAATTGAATTATTATCCAGATAGCGATTTTTATTGGCCGTCAAGTTTTGATTTTTAGAGGCACTCGTCAAAATGGTGCGTTGGTAAACAACCACAGAACGAGACTAGAATCAACGTTCAGACCGCCCTTTGAAATGTATTTTTTTTTCCCTTCATATTATAAAAATCAATTATCAAAGGCAATTCATGAATAATTCTTTCTTAAAATCAAAGGGGACGAGCCTATATGATCTCCGAAGCTGCGCGTGGGGTGGCGGAGGAGAATCTCGTGCTCCTTTTGAGGAGATTTACGAGGCAAAGGAAAAAAAAAAAAAAAAAAAGATTTTCGCGATTAAAAAGAGGGGAAAATAAAATAAATAAATCCAAGAGGGAAATATTAAAATGGGGAAAAATTAGATAAAAATACGGTGCACAGCGCCTGACGACTGTAAAGCTAAAAGCCGCGGGGGTCCTCACGCGTGCCGCGGCGGCGGGCCCCGCACGTGTGGGCCCCCGAGATCCACCCACCAACGACACACCAAGATATGTCCCGCTGGCGTCAAGAACACTTTACCAAACACCGCCCGACACGTGTCGGCCCCTGGCTCGCTCGGAGACCGCGAAAAAGGTTCGATGTCGATTTTTTCTATGTTATCCCCTGTCCGCTCCACTAACCCCCAAAAAACAATAAAATAAATAGAAAGGAAAGATATGTAAAATTAAGTTAAAGTTAATAACATAAAGAATTGGAGAGCACTAATTTCTAAGTTTACTGGCGGGAGTGGCGGGGTATGTTGCCACTTTTACCGGCCAATCCTATTTTGTCACACCCGTTGACACCAACAATTGCAATTATTTTCTTTTCTCTCCATCTTCTTTTTTTTTTGGCCGGGGAAAAGGCAAAAATGAAGGGGGGGGAGAAAAATAATGATAATATAAAGTAAAAGGGAGAGGACATTGCGAAAAAGGGCCTTTTGTCTTTTGAGTTGAGCCACTGATGTTGCTTTGTCATCTCATCTTCCCAGCCTTAGGATTGATTAGGGCTTAGGGCAAATCCACTTTGATAAGCACTTCGCGGATTATTAATGGAAAAAAAAAATCCGTGAAAAAAGAAACGCTCCTCCTTGTTGGAACGGCTTTCGGACCGATTTCACCGATTGGGGGTTAAGAGCGACCCGTTGATTTGATTGGGATTGTGTTTTTATTATTAATTGTTATCCTTTTAATATAAAATTATGGTGAGAAGTTTAGTACTTGTGTGTGAAAAACGTAAGGTGAAAAAGGGATTGTACTAATCTTCATCTGGACGCCACAATATGGAGGATCGAACCCCACTTCAATTTGTCTGCCATTGTCGTCACCCTTTTCCGCCCCTAAAATTGTCAAACTCCCCCTTAAAAGAATAATAAAAAATTGAAATGATGTAAAATAAAATATATATTTTTTTTTTGTCAAGAGTGCTCCTTCAAATAATTTTCAACGCTGGATACTATTGAGGGAGGGAGAAAAACACCAAGAAAGTTGTGGGTTTGAAATATTGACACATCCTCGACGCGACTCGTCATTGACTCTTGGTAAAAATGTGTTGACTTTTGGCTGGAGTCCTCCAATTTAGAACAAGTCTCAAAAGGCATGGGAGTTTTCATTTCCATTGCACAATCAAGTGTTAGAACTTTTCAAAGTAGAGGAACTTCAATACTCTAATTCATGAAATTTCATCGGAAATGTCGCATCAACAACTAAAATAGTAAAACTTCAACGGTCCAACATGTTCACCTGCTTAGCTTATCGCGTGAACTAGAATCACTAGGGATGAGCATGTCGGACCACCAAAATGAGGAATCACCTGAATCAGACCGAACCGGTCAGTTAAGTCTAGTTTATAGAATGATCGGTCCGATTCCCGATTCCATAAAAATTAAACCAATGATTGTCGGTTTGATTCCTAATTTCAAGGGGAAACTAGATCGGACTGGACCAGACCAACATTTTTTAAAAAATATATATTTTTTAATTTCTTTAAAATAGTAATAAAACTTAAAAATAGTGACGATTCTTGTATCTTTCTTAATTTTTAAAATTTTGTTGCTAAGTGATCGGTTCCATGGAATTGGACTGAATCTGTCAATCCGATCCGATTCTAGGTCCTAGGACCATTCACTCCGATTCTTGGTCCAAAAAATTTGGAACCAATCTTCCCGATTTGGTTCGTGGTTCCTAGGTGGGACCGGATTGGACTGAGAACCGACTACCCCGAGAAATGACTATATTAACAGTTCCTCTTATGGGAGCATACTGTTGAAATACATATCTATATACTCTGTGGTTATGTCGATGTAGGAATAATCGAATGTTCGAACTGTCCCTCGAGATCATATCTTAGAAAATTGCAAATCAAATGCTAAGCAATCCCCTTCTCGTATCCCCCTTATTCAAAAGAAATTGATATGGAAATGAAATAGATAAATGAAGAGAACGAAAAAGTTTAGGCAAATCCTCGTCACCATTTTCTTGTTTGCCAAAGTTGCGTCCCTTCCAACTTCGTGATACGGCGAATGCAGAATCACGTATAATTAGGTGATTCAAGGCACGCCTAAAAGATCGATATTCCCGCCTCTTTTCCTTCCTTGTCAGAACGAGAATTTAAATCCCTAAAAAGGGAAAAAAAAAAAAAAAAAAAGCAAGAAATCCGTGAAAACAACCAATATATGTTGCCTCCCAAGCAAGGAAATATCTCTGTGCAAAGTATGAATATCTAGGGTTTCGCCGCTTATAAAGCGAAGGGCATGTACAAGAAAAAGACGGAATGATGGGCGTGAGAAGTCGAGACGCATGCAAATAGCCCCTCATTATTCTGTCCCTTTGACACATGACTCATGCAAATTCCCCCTCGCCTCTCTCTTTCCTAGGCGCACACATGCCTCTTGATATTATATACTTTTGTCCCTCTCCTTGTAAACATCTCTCCTGCTTTACTTGTATCTTACGATATAATGAATCAGCTCGATCCCTGTGTTGTCGTCTTATGAAAATGCCATTTGAGGGAAAGGGCTTACAAACTTTTTTGGGGAAAAGAATTTGCCGACAATTGATTTTCTAACGACACCGATTTCGAAATAATGTTTAAGACTGAACCGATATTCTTAAGTGATATGCCGTTGAACCAAGTTGAACAGGTTAAGAAAAGAGCCGAGAAACAACACCGGTGATTGGCAAATCATCGAGATGAATTTAACATGAGTCTGTTAATAAAAGAAACATGCATAATTAAATTTAGGAGGAGGAAGGGAGTGTGGTTTTAAAAAGTGAATTTAAGATAAGTTCCCCTTTTGGGGGAATCAAACTAATTACAAATACCTTTTATTTTTATTTATATCTCTTCAAAAAAATTAATGGATTTAGTTTATTTTTTTCAAAGAAATAGGAGCCTATAATTGGACACGAAGATATTCGGATGAAAGTATGGTATTTGTCTAGAGCTTTGGATTTGTTCTTGGTCCTGTTTAGGAGTATAAGATATTCGAATGAAAATATGAAAAAAAAAATAGCGATCGGTTCCATTGAAACGAATAGGAAACCAAATTGGATTGGATCCAGTTTCTGGTCCTAGGACCAATCGGTCCAGTTCCCACTTCCTAATTTTTGGAATCGGTCCTCCTGGTTCCATCTTAAAACCGAGCTAGATCCAAAACCAATCACCCTTATATGAATGAAAGAGCATTGCATGCGCGCTGAATTCACATGTACCGTTAGATGATATAGGCTTGATAATCTGACGGCTCATGCGTTTTGAGCTCACATGGAGCGAGATTATGTAATAATGACGTCAGGAAGGGGAGAGAAGAGAAGATGAAGAGAGAGCTGTGGAAAAACAAAACACAAGCCTCGTTGGAAGCAACGTAAACAACAACAACAACATCAGCGGCGACAAAAGGAGAGAGAGAGAGAGAGAGAGAGAGAGAGAAGAAAACAAAAACAAAAGCAAAAGTTGGGGGGAGGGAAGAGGGGAAAAGAAAGATGATGTGAAAACAAACCAAACTCTCCTTTTCTTTCACCTCTCATTTTCTGTCTGGTATATGGGGGTTTCTCTCTACTTTCTCTCTCTATCTCTCTCTCTACTTTCTCTTTCTTAGGGGGGCGTCCCCAGGGTCTCCGATCCCAATATCATTCCCCCCCACTCTTTTGCTGCCATATACATACAAAAAACCGAAGCTTGAGAACAACCCATCTCTCTCTTTCTGCCTGCGAAACTGTGTCCACTTCTCGTGTGACGTAGCAACCTCCTCCTCCATGGCTCGAAAAGCTTCCACTTGAGGGACAGGGGAGAGTTGTCCGCGGCGAGAGCTCACTTGGGTCGCGTCTCGTTCTCTCGTTTCTCGCCTCCTTCTTCGAAGCAGCAGCCAGCACAGTCGCGCAACGTGAAGAGGATAAAAGAAGAGTGTGGTCCTGACGGGGGGCGGGGCGTCTATCTAGAAAGACTCCGTTTTTTTTTTTTTTTTTTTTTTTTTTTTTCTCTCGTTTAAAAATGAGACAGGGGTCTTTCTAGCTTCTGGGTCTTGAGGAGGAGGGCCATTTTCTTCTTGCCCATTCGACAGGTTGGCAGCCGGTAAGGCCTCGGCACCGAGTCATCCTTTTGCGGTTCTTGGTCAGTTGGAACTTGATCGAAACGGTGGAACAAAAAAAATGAATCTTTGATGGAAACATCACAGCATACATGTGCCTGTAGAGCTGTGTTTCTCTCGGTCTTGGTTTGAGGATGTTTTGTTTTTGAATTTAAGATGCAGACTTTTGCATGATCTTGAGATATCTTTGTTTTCTTTTTGCGCCTTTTGGGTGAATATGAAGTGATGATGGCGGTGTCATCGGCCTGTAAGGACAAGATGGGGATCGACAACGGGAAGTATGTGCGGTACACGCCCGAGCAGGTCGAAGCTCTCGAGAGGCTGTATCACGAGTGCCCGAAGCCGAGTTCACTGCGGCGACAGCAGCTGATCAGAGAATGCCCGATTCTCTCCAATATCGAGCCGAAGCAGATCAAAGTTTGGTTTCAGAATCGAAGGTATGTCGTCTTAAATGTACTAGTCTCTTCGTGTCAAGCTTGAATTTATTTAGGTGGTTCTTCTTTTTATATGCAAATTTTTACAATACATCGATGGGAGGTTATCAAGTAGTGAGTCTGGGCCAGGTGGGTTTTGGGTTCTTATTCTCGGTGCAATGAAAGGTGAAAAAACTAATGGGTCTTCTCAGTATCAAATCTATGTCAGCTTATCTTGTTTCAAATATCCATAAGAAAATTCGGTTAAAGAGGTATCTAATGTATCTTATGGATGGAAAGCTCTCGCTGCCATCGGAGATGGCCGTCTACAGAAGAGATGTAGCTCCATAAGTGGCTGAGAAATATATTTCTACCTTAAGATCTATACTGTTTTTTAGCTCTCTATTTTGCTGTATGCTATGAGCCCTGAACGTTATGATCCTTGATCTTGCAGGTGTAGAGAGAAGCAGAGAAAAGAAGCATCACGCCTTCAGGCAGTGAATAGGAAGCTGACTGCAATGAACAAACTTTTAATGGAGGAGAACGATAGGCTGCAAAAGCAAGTGTCACAGCTGGTGTATGAGAACAGTTATTTCCGCCAGCAGACACAAAACGTGAGGGAACTTTTCCACCTCTTGTTGTTCTCTTTACTTATATTGCTTAGTGAAACAGATATGGCGAAACTGCAAGAAACTGAATTGTTTTCATTCTAATGATCTTTTGCGACAAACTAACTTTTCCCTATATTCAAGTCATTTCACGATGTATATCGCTCCCATGAGTTAATAGCAACCAAGATAGATAGTGAAAAAAAATTATATTATGTGTTAGTGACACATTACCTTATTTCTGTCTGGCAGACAACCCTCGCCACCACTGACACGAGTTGTGAATCGGTGGTGACCAGTGGTCAGCACCATTTGACTCCTCAGCATCCACCAAGGGATGCCAGCCCTGCAGGGTTAGTGTGTAGCTTTTATCAAGTCTTTTCGAGCTTTATATATGTCATCTGGCTTGGCTTATGACGTTGTAATTGTGTCTTTTGCAGACTTTTGTCCATTGCAGAGGAAACTTTAACAGAGTTTCTTTCGAAGGCCACTGGAACTGCTGTGGAGTGGGTCCAATTGCCTGGGATGAAGGTAATACTACAATGGTGTAAAATCACTTGGTATAGGTTGTGAATTATATATGAGGATGCTTGACCTGAATCTGTGAAGCAACAACATAATGACTGGCCTCATTAGACCTGCTTCATTAACTAGATTTTACTTACCCTCCACGCAGCCTGGTCCGGATTCCATTGGAATCATTGCTATTTCTCACGGATGCACTGGTGTGGCAGCACGTGCATGCGGCCTTGTGGGTCTTGAACCTTCGAGAGTGAGTCCTTCACTATCTTTGCATATGGAATATAAAAATTCTCCACTGAAGGGTCGTAAAATTTAACGCACCACCTTCTCCACAGGTTGCTGAAATCCTCAAAGATCGGCCATCGTGGTATCGTGATTGCCGAGCTGTGGATGTCGCAAATGTGCTGTCGTCTGGAAACGGTGGGACTGTCGAATTGCTGTACATGCAGGTAGGTTTGAAATGTAACCTTTGGGCTGTTGTTCTGCTGAAGAATTGTTGGTAGAATTGCTTACTGAAATTATTTTTTTCCTGATGTCTCTGATTAGCTCTATGCGCCTACCACTCTGGCACCGGCCCGTGACTTCTGGTTGCTGCGCTACACATCTGTAATGGAGGATGGGAGTCTTGTGGTATGCTCTTAAACAATTAATTAATAAAATAATTTTTGTTTTTCTGATGCCGTAATCAGGTTGTTCTTTTCTACATTTTTTCTTGGTTGTCTGATGTGTCTTTTTTTTCCATCTTTGTGTGCCTTAGGTATGTGAAAGATCAATTAACAACACCCAAAATGGTCCTAGTATGCCTCCTGTGCAGCATTTTGTGAGAGCTGAAATGTTGCCTAGTGGATATCTGATCCGGCCCTGTGAAGGGGGTGGGTCGATAATTCATATTGTTGATCACATGGATTTAGAGGTATTTAATAGTCACCTGCTTTCATTGGTGAAGGAGTCCATCTTTCATTGTGAACTTATAGTTGCATTTCTTATAGCCATGGAGCGTGCCCGAAGTATTGCGCCCACTTTACGAGTCATCAACTTTGCTCGCACAAAGGACAACAATGGCGGTAAGCTTTTCTTTTTCACTTTGATTTCGCCATTTTGAAAGAGTATCTGCAAGTTTTTAACCAACTCCTTTTGAACAAGAATTCTGAAAGATAAGATAGTTAAAGCAGCTAGTAAGGGCAAAAAGTATCAAGGACGTTCTAACAACTTTCCTATGTTTTGCCCAGGCTTTACGCAATCTAAGGCAGATTTCTCAAGAAGTTTCCCAGCCAAATGTCACTGGTTGGGGAAGAAGACCTGCCGCACTGCGTGCTTTAGGTCAGAGATTGAGCAAGTACGTGGGCATGCTCTCATCGCAAATTTCCTGTATACAAATTTTTCCTTTGTTCGGTCTGTGAATTCATGGGTCTAAAGTAAGCTATCTATTTGGACAGGGGTTTTAATGAAGCTGTCAATGGATTTATGGACGATGGTTGGTCTATGTTGGAAAGTGATGGCGTCGATGATGTTACTCTTCTCATTAACTCATCGCCTGCCAAGATGGCAGGCGTGAACATTTCTTATGCAAGTGGTTTTCCTTCAATGACTAGTGCGGTCTTGTGTGCAAAAGCATCCATGCTGCTGCAAGTAAGAACTGCTTAAATTTCATATTCCACAATTTTTAAATTGATAAAGCATTTCACTTGATCCTAACTCTCTGTCCTTCCTTTTGTTGATTCTTTTCTATTTTTCGTATTTACCTCAGAATGTGCCTCCAGCAATCCTCTTACGGTTTTTGCGAGAGCATCGATCAGAGTGGGCAGACAGCAGTATTGACGCATACTCTGCTGCGGCAATCAAAGCCAGTCCATGCACCATGCCAGGGGCACGAATTGGAGGGTTCGGGAGTCAGGTTATTCTTCCGCTCGCTCACACAATTGAGCATGAAGAGGCAAGTAAAATTTACGTTTGTTTTCTGCCATCAGTGGCCGCTGATACTTCTATCTTCCAATAAGATTGCTAATATTCTGAGATCGATTGTCTTAACAGTTTATGGAAGTTGTTAAACTTGAAAACATGGGCCATTATCGAGACGACATGATTATGCCAAGTGACATCTTCCTCTTGCAAGTAAGTCTTGTCCTTCCTTTCCATATTGAACCCTCAGACCAACTCCTCTCCTTGACACATTATTGATGGTTTTTCTTCTGCTCTTTCCTGGTTGAATTTATTCTAGCTTTGCAATGGAGTGGATGAAAACGCTGTTGGCACTTGTGCTGAACTAATTTTCGCTCCAATTGACGCATCCTTTTCTGATGATGCACCCATTATTCCTTCGGGATTCCGCATCATTCCTCTTGATCCAGGATCGGTAAGAGTTCATAATCTTGCCTTCTATTTTCTTTCCTTTTCTTTTTATCTTTTCTTGTTCTTTCAGTTGCACTTTAACATAAATTTGACAAATATACAGGATGCCTCCAGCCCAAACCGGACACTTGATCTTGCCTCAGCTCTTGATGTTGGGCCCACGGGCAACAAAGCGGTCGGTGATAATTCTGGTCATAGTGGAAACACCAAATCTGTGATGACTATAGCCTTCCAATTCGCATTTGAATTACATCTTCAAGAGAATGTGGCGTCCATGGCCCGTCAATACCTCAGAAGTATTATAGCATCTGTTCAGAGAGTGGCTTTAGCGCTCTCACCCACAAATTTGGGCTGTCATGCAAGTCTTCGCCCCCCACCTGGCTCTCCTGAAGCGCACACGCTTGCCCGTTGGATCTGCCAAAGCTACAGGTGCATATGCTTTAATGTTCTTTAATATTAGTATTTGATATTGGTCTTGCTGGTATGGATTTTCATGTTTGCTTTTCATATGAGCCATCTACCCACCATGAGAACTGTAGAATTTGGCGAGTGAAAAGGTCCCACTTAGTACAAGGAAATGTTGATTTTTCTGTTTCATTTATCTTCAGATATCAGGATTTTGGTCCACTTCGTAAAATTGATCGCATGTTTGAAACTGATCAAAGTGAAATGATTTCAGGTCCTTTCTTGGTGTGGCATTGCTCAAGAACGAGGCCGCTGATTCTTTGCTAAAAAATCTGTGGCATCACTCAGATGCAATCCTATGCTGCTCTCTCAGGGTAATATTTTCCTGCCAACGCTTCATCATTTCTAGTCAATATTACTTTGTCCGCCTATTGATGGAATTTATTTCTGCATTCTCTTTAAAAAAAAAAAAATTAAGATTAATAATTATATTGAATCATTACCGAGTTTCCTTTTCTCCTTGTTCATAATTTATCTTTCCATAGCCTTTTCTCCTCTCATCTGAGTTGCTATTCCTTCTTGTTTGCAGGCAGCGCCGGTTTTCACATTTGCTAACCAAGCAGGACTTGACATGTTGGAAACGACGTTGATTGCACTGCAAGACATTACCCTGGAAAAGATTTTTGACGACAATGGAAGAAAGACTCTCTGCTCAGAATTCCCCCAGATAATGCAGCAGGTAAGATCCCCAGGAATCTGAAGTGGCATGTTTGATACATGAATATGCACAATTAGCAACTGAACCCCTAGGAATGATGGTACTTCTTTACCTGAGATACGGGCCATTGCACCGGCACTTTTCTCTCTTTCATTCGCTTGACAGGTTGCTTTCTTTTTATAGGGTTTCATGTGTCTCCAAGGTGGCATTTGCTTGTCAAGCATGGGGAGGCCGGTTTCGTACGAAAGAGCGGTAGCTTGGAAGGTGTTGAATGAAGAAGAGACTGCTCACTGCATCTGCTTCATGTTTGTCAATTGGTCTTTTGTCTGAGACTAAGCTATGTCAATGATCTAGTGAGAATCGCACTCTTCTTTTGTCCTCTTTTTAGGTGATAGTGAAATCACGAACACCGTTTAGTATTATGGTGTTAGAAGCGACACTGGTCGAGAAATTTTTGTCCTCCTTTCTTATACCTTGTTCGAGTGCCCCTGTCTATGAATTATTATGCCTGTGGTTAATTATATTGTCTCCGTCGGGATCACGTTATGCCATTTCATCCTGCAATTTGTCCGCGCCCTCACCGAATGTGAATGACGCCATTCATCTGATGAATGATAGAGATGATGCTTAAGTTCGCCCTCTTTGTGACGACACGAGTTATATATGCGAAGAGAGATTTGATGCCTTGTAGTAAACAGATGGTTAGCTGTTGCTTGATATTTTGCGTTAAACTTCGAAGATGCTTTCATTGGCCGAGAGCGATTTTAGCGGTCGTGGTCTCTCTCCCCACCACAACCTCGATTATTTCCAATCATCTCCGCACTATGGCGCTCGTGGGTTGATGTCTAGTTATAGGTTCTTACAGCGAAATTTATGGATCGGAGCGAGATAATAAGAGACTACACTCCTGTTGCGACTCGAGTGCGCTTGAATCTCCTCATTTTCTTAGCCAAAAAACGAACACAGAACTGCGAGTTGTGATGCTTATGATTGAATACGCTTGCGCCTCCACAACTGAAGCAACCCTTAAAAGTATTTATAAACATTCGCGGATGCATAACATCCCATAATATATTGTTCAAACATATTTGACTAACCATTGACCACAATCCTCGTCTCTCCTTATCGGACGCGTCTAACTTCTTCCATCGAAGGTAAGGCTTGTATGTATGGACTGATGCGATATATAGACCCGTGCGAGGCCTCCTACTATCATTAATTCGCCGAGGTTTCAGGTTTATTGAGGATGAGCCAGATCTGCACGAGTATTCGGCCTGCTTCAACTGACCGTCGTTCTGTCGTAGTTGGTTTCTCTCGTGATCGCCGGAATGCAGCTTGAGCTCCTCGCGATGGCCGCTTTCTTCAGTCCGCCTTTGTCTGTAGGGCTGATGGACATAGCCCTGGAACCACCACCCCCGCTCCTCGAGCTCTTCTTCAAGATGGCTCTCATGGCCTCCGCTTGGTAGAGCACCGGGTACGCCCTCCCAATTCGGTTGAACCGCATGCACGCGCTCATGTGCGCATCGAGTGCTTCCTCCCAGCCCTTCCCTCCGTTCCTCTCCATCTCCACACGCACCGCCTCGGCACACAGCCCGCATACCATCTTCCCAGAGAACTTCTCCCGGACTCGCCTTGCGTACTCCGGTGTGCACTCCTCGGACATCCCGCAACACTCACACTTGGCATCCTCCAGCTCCTGGATCGGTGGCAGCAGCCTTGCCTTGCCATCGGCTTCACGGATGGCTTCTTTGCTAAGCTCAGCGGTGATGTCGGACACGGTTCTCTGAAGGGTCTCCATGGAAAGTCTCGAAGGATTGTCCCGGATGTTGTTGCCGGCTTTAGGGTACGATCCGATGGGGGTCTCTCCATTTGGCGCCATTGAAGTTGAACTTTTGAAGCAAGCTTTGTGATCAAGGTACAGCAAACGCAGCAAGCTGAGCTCAACGTGAGAAATGAAATAAGAAAAGGAAGGGAATGCATATGCCAATATATAGGCAGATTAATAACTTTTTCTCGAGGGGAAAACAGGAGAGTGAGCTGTATGTGGACGGTCGGCGAAGAGACTGGATTTATCACGAAGTTAACCTTGAAAATGTCTCTTTTGTGCGTGACTTTTTTTCTTGTGGGGAGGGGGCCAATGATCGTGTTCAATTACCTCGTTCTCAAGTCACACGTACATGGAAGGGTTCCATTGGCTCTTTCGCTTGCTTAGTCCCTAAATGAATTCATGCAATTTCTTGTGGCCAGGCTTTACTTGGATTCTCACGTTTTTAACAGATCAACGAAGAATTAATGCACCTCCCTTTCCATCGAGCTCTAGATTTCCTTTCTCGTCAGTTTTTCATCTCGTGTATCTCAATATTTGCTCGCGATTAGATGGCTCCGGCGATGGAACGACGACGGTGGCAGTTCCGTGGTGTCCAGGGTAAACAAAGGCTCTAGTTTAACGTTCTTGGTTTGTCCGTTTCTGTACTCATGTGCATGAACTCAAGTCAATGCATGTAATAATATACTAGTCTTCCATGGATAACTACATCTAACCAAGTCTCAAGAATCGAGGTTCTGTCCACTATCCTGAGCACGGTCGACTTTGCGTCAACTTCAAGAACGAGAAGAAGAACATGGGCGGCTTCAGCTCTCGAATGTGAACATTATCCTCTGCCGCGTGCTCCATTTCTACAAGGCATCGCTCGTACAAAAAGCGCAGAAACAAAGCCGAATAAGAAAAAGGAAATCACGGGTGTCCACGTTCACTTGACGTTCCCAGCTCTTCTCCAGCCACACATGCCTGGAAGAGGCGGTGTTAAAATAGTTAAATAATAAATTATATCTTCATTTAACGGCTTAAATTTGTATATTAGTTGGTAATGGTTCTATTAAATCCTACAAAACGAAGGGGACAACGCAGGCATTCCAGACGTGTCCCGTCCCTCCCCGAAATGAACGGGAGCTTGATGGACTCGGCAGATTGGCGCAGAGATTCGGAAGGCATGATTTCACGAGAAGCGCAGCAAGACATGTGAGAGAGAGAGAGAGAGTATCCGAAAGAGGATGAAAGCTCGAGAGTTCTTTCAATGTAAAGAGCAATTAATTCGCAGGTGACTCGAGCAGCAAAAGGCTCAGAACTCGTTACCGAAAAGAGGCCTTGACGGGGCGAGATTTTTGCTTTATCGAAGGGGCAAAGAGCGCCTCTTGGGAACCTTTTTGGGCAGCAAAAGTGACCCTCCGTTGCCTGGCCAGCAGGCAACTTGCGAGCGAGACGAAGCCAAATTCAAGACAACCTTCTTCATGTGATCATGGTGACCTCTCTCGCTGATGTCTTAGCTCCTTTTGAGCGAATCTATACATGCGAAAAAGGATTGATAACATTACATTTTGGAAGCGTGTAATATAAGAAAATAGCAAGGCACCGACGCTATCCTCTGAGAAGTATATGACCGCCGAGACTGTTTGGTACAGCTTCTCCGCAACAGTTTCGACCGTAAAAAAGAAAATGACGCTGAGAATTTTATAAGGCACTTATTAAATTTCTCATGACCGTGACACCTCCGGAACTACAAAGAGCTTTTAGAAAGATGCCGCCGGCGATTGTCCTAAAACCTACCAGATTCACACGGGAGGTTTTCTCCATTGCGAGACAGTTGAAATTGCAAAAATGAGCCTCGCAAAAGAATCTGATGCGTTACTCTTTTACCGGTCACTTGATATATCTATAATAGAGAAATTGCAGCGGGGTAAAAAAGGAACTCGCAAAAGTTTATAATACATTTCCCTTTCATTAGTAACTCGCTACATCTACAATTGAGAGATTTAGCATAGTTTTTTTTTTTTTTTTTTTTTTTTATTGATTTTACTTTACTCTTAATTAACTCTCACTCTCGAAATTTTGATTTGCTTTGCTTTTTTTTACAAAGTGTGGGAGTCGAAATCAATATCTGAAATTAAATAATTTCTTTTTTAACCTCCCTCTTTCTATATGGGAAGAGTAGCCATTAAGACAAATCCTTTGCACGCCATGCATAGACAAAGTTACGAATGCTCCAATGCCGAAAAGTAGCAAGTCGGAAGAACAAATTGCCTTCTATAGAATCAGAATGACCTAATGACTATTGGGACACCCTTTAAATTACAACGAAAATGGGTAATAGAAAAGGGAGACAAATAGCTCGTCGGAGCCGAAGTAAGAAGGCGGGAGTGATACTCAAACATGGCGATTCGAACTAAGCTCTTGAGCGAGAAACTACGAACACGAGAAATCTCACTCCGGTTTTGGGCTATTTGTCATCTTTCGTTGCCGTTTTGCGTGAAAAGTTCCTTGGCAGTCCATGAAAAATGGAAGTTGGTCATCCTCAATGCGGGCAGCATTCTCTCGGCCCAGCCCGTATTCACCGGTCCGCCTCCCGGCCGGATAATTATATAGTAGATATAATCTCATAATAACAGGTCACGCACGTTAATCTATTAAAAAATGCATTTGTTTACCCAAAAATAAAACGATTGTAAAAGTAATCTCTTATATCTTCTGAAATAATTAAATTAATGGAAAATATTTTTATTTTCGATAACAATTTATGTTTAAACAATTTGGTGAATGATAAAAATATTTCTATTCAATCATTTTTTAACCGATAAAAATAATTATTTTAGGAAAAGTATTTTTCAAATAAATCATTTTTTGACAAAATAAATGGATCCTATTGCACATTACTGCCAACCATTATGGGGACTTAAGAAAGTGGGGAAAAAAATCAAGTCTCTATTAAACAATTCGGACGGAGTTTAACAGAATGATTTTGATTGTACCAGTTCGATAAGTTTTATGATTTTATTGCACTTTTCAAAAATTTTTGGGATTTCTTGCACATTTACGACCAGTTCTATATCTTTTGGTATACTTATCCGGAATACTTATGAATTGCTACAAATTGATCACTTAAGGCATGAAAAACGTGAGATATATATCAATCATTTTTTTATTGTTTCATCGTTCGTGCAGGAGCGGATCGCAAGAGAATATCGAATGGAATTTGCAGCGTCGATGCACCAAAAGCAAAGCCTTGCGCGCGCATCGCGAACTCCGCCGGCGGGCATTCACTGGCGTTGGCGATGACGAATCAGAGTTTTTTTTTTTTTTTTGAACAGATGACGAATCAAAGTTAGCGCGAACGAAATCCTGTTTATTTTGGGTGACGTGGACCGGTCTCAGCCGCACGATGAGCAGCCATCCGATTGGGCCTCGAGGATCGGGCGGTGATCCGAACGTGGAAACCCCTCCTGGACAGAAAGCGTCCAACGTTAGCTGACGTGTAAGCACTGGACGAGTTTATTTAACTAAGCTAAGGCGGATCATCTGGCCACGCCCGACGGAGATTTTATCCAAAAAAATAAATGGAATTAGAGAATTAATTTATCTTTCGTCTTTGCGCGGCCAACCACTTTCAGACACGTGTTCGAGGATACCGATGAGGTTTTATTTCTCGTTTTATGGATTGAGTCTATTACACGTCCGAGGAAGAAACGTGTGGAAAGAGTTGGGAGAGAATCCACATGAGATCGATAGTTGGCTAAATTGAATTAAAGGTCGCTTCGGTTACGCGGCAAATCAGCATTTTTATTTTCCCTTTATCTCGCGATAGGAGTCTTAGTTGTAACTTCCCAATAAAAAATGGAGTCTTAATGGAACTTCCATACCGTGTCGCTCTTGCCTCGCCATTATAGCGATTAAATAAATATCACGTGAAGGGGTCCATTTTAGGCCCTCCAAAAAAAAGAATGGGTACATAGGCAAACGATTTTTTTTTGGGTCAATGGAAAAATGAGTTGGCTAATTGATAGTGTTGAAAATCGAATACTATTATATGTTTAGCATTCATGCAAGTGTCGAGCCTTTTGGTTAGGGATAATTATATGATGATCTTTGCACTTTGATCGAATGTGAAATGTCGCATATAAACTTTTAATATATTTAACATGGTTCGTACACTTTAATCTTACATACAACGTCGTTCTCGAGTTTTAATTTGTTCAATAAGAACTTTTGATTAATGTTTAATTTACTCTATGGATTATATAAAAAATCTAATGCCGACTATGAAAGACAACGTTATATATTTTCATCTAATACAAAAATTAATATAACATATACGAAAAGTTTAAGATCATATTAAATAAATTAAAAGTTAAAAGTGTTATTACTCATTAATTTAAAATTCAATGATTACATCGAACAAATTAAAACATTAAAGATCTAATGCCGACTATGAAAGACAACGTTATATATTTTCATCTAATACAAAAATTAATATAACATATACGAAAAGTTTAAGATCATATTAAATAAATTAAAAGTTAAAAGTGTCATTACTCATTAATTTAAAATTCAATGATTACATCGAACAAATTAAAACATTAAAGATGAAATCAAATATTAAGTCAAAGTTTATGAACCATTTCTTTTATTTTCCCTTTTTATTAATAAAATCAATAAAAAAAGGAAATTTTAATATATTATTAACCATATCATGACCTTTTCAAAGCGTATTAACTTTTTTCTCTTAATGTCCTAAGAACATTTGCCAATATTTTCTTGCCGTAAAGTGACCGATGAATTAGCCTCGTTCAAAGGACAAGTTGTCTCTTCTCAGATCATCTTTGTAATTAAATTTTAATTATTATTATTATTTTATTTTGTTTTTGCGAAGTTCCGTCTGCTTTCCGCCTGCTTTCTTTGAAGGAGTGGCGACAGAATCAGTCTAGCTTGTCCGGGAACCCACAAGCAATACAGAGAATCAGTTGACCGGCGCCGATCGCGTGCTTCGCGGCTCCGCCTATTCTCCCACCGCGCGACACGCAGTCGCCCAATCACCGCCTCTCATCTGCCCACCACCCAACCTAACCCGCGCCCCCCACTCCTCTGGCGACGGCGGGTCAGCGCCACGTCATCTCGCACCGCTGCGCCCGCGCCGCACCCTACCCGTCCCTCGTCCTTACCCTAGCCTCACTCGCGCCACGTGGACGAGCACCCGCCCATGATCTCCACCGTCGGAATCACGGGGGGCCCCACCGGCCCGGGAATTTTCACGTCCCGACAAAAGAAAACCGGTACCTCGGGGATTCGAGACGGAGGAAATATAATGGCACACGCATTTGCCAAGTCAAGTGATCATGTTCGGCAGACGTGGAAAATGAAGTTTGAAAATTTGTGCGGACCAATAATTCTTGCTCATTTTGTCTACTTATGGAATTTCCTTTTCATGCCCAATGCTCTAAAAAAATAAAAAGAAATACAACTAGTCATAGAAATAATTTATTTCTAATTTATTTATTCATCACTCATACTCTAATACTCACGCCGTACTTTCGCCCTACCTCAGAGGCGTGGAATCGAAACTCACTCATAAAATTTACTTGTTCCCATCCCATCCCCTCTGAAAATGGTGGGGATTTGAACCCCTCACCTCCCCCTTTCATGTTGAAAGGGTGGCGACTGGAGATCTAGCTCATTTGATATGCGTAATGTAATTCTTTTATAATTATAAAAGGAGAGAAAGGAATGTGATCAACAATAACAATAATTATTTCACTCTCTTACTTCTCTTTTTGTTGCCCTCTTTAATTTTTCTTTTTTCAATTTTTTGAGTGTTCTAGCTCATTTGATACGCGTAGTATAATTCTTTCATTGACATAATATTCTATGTTCTGCGTCAAAATCTTGACCTTGCATTTTTAATGCACCACTTTTCCTTTTAGTATGGATTGACATTGGGCAAAAAAAGATGCAAAATTATTAAAAGACGCGGGAAGAAAGGGAGTGCAAAAGGGTGGCTTCAAAAATTGTACAAGCATCTCAATAGAATAAGTGATATTTAGCTACAAAAAGGAATTCATCATACGAATCAATTGAAACTCTGGCTGCACGAAAAGGCTTCATGCTAAATCACTGTAAATTAGAAGGTCAACAAGCGCTAGGAGTAATTTACACTTTCTAGAGTTACGTTCATTTCACCGTATCAATAGGAATTTAGTTTTCATATGGTGCCAAACGATTCGATTATTATTGTTAACAATATTTCATTAGAGATTTTCAATCTTTTCATGCCATTTTTTCCTATGTTAGAGATAGTTAAGATATTATTCTCAATTATCTATTCCTCTCTTCCACATTATTCTCAATTGTTTTTACGAAATCGGGAAAAAATCGGAAGGAAAAACTCCACCATAAAGCACACGCACATATATTTACATACAAAATTAATGGCCATCTCGCGTTTCTATTTTGCTATTTTTTTTCATCATAATATGAAAAGAGTAGAAATTCATTTAATAAAGTTATTTTAATTATTTTATTATCCGCAATAGAATTATGATTAGGAAATATATTAGGAATAGAAATAAAGGAGGGGTGACGAGAAAGTACAGTTCCCAAGATGGTACCGGCCTCATATGATTCTCGCTTTGTCATCTCCTTCGCTTCCCTTTCCCCGTTCCTGTCTTAAAGCAGAGAAAGAGAGAGAGAATTCAATACCCGCCTCAAATCCCACGCCCACGAAACGAAACAAGACAATCTCTCTCTCTCTCTCTCTGTGTCAGACCTCCGTTTTGTTCCTTCCTCCGCGCGTGTGGTCTGCTCGCAACCGTCGTTCCCCCTCTCTCTCTCTCTCCTCCGCCGTGCTGCGGCGGCGATGGCGGCGGAGATGGAGGTGGATCAGCTGACCTCGGGCGCCAGCAACCGCATAATCCCCATCCTCCGGGCGCTGCGGGCCTCCCTCGCCTTCGTCTACGGCCTCCTCTTCGCCCTCCTCGTGTTCCTCCTCCCCCGCCGGCGCGGCGGCGGCAACCACCACCCGAGCCGGCTCTCCCAGCCGTCGCGCTCCCGGCTCCGGCGGCTGGACGAGGAGGACACCGAGAGGCGGAGGGCCCTCGCCGAAGCGGTCGAGATGGGTTGCGAGGACGAGGACGGGGACGAGGACGATGGCGGCGTCGTCCGCGCCTGCCGGTGGAGCACGTGCTTGTTCTACGGCGTCAGGAAGAGCGCTCTCTTCTGCAGGTCGTGGTTCCCGGCGACCGGTGAAGTCAGGTGAGGTGTTCGTTTCGCTTCTTTTAGACTTTGATCAGTTCTGTTGAGGTTGATGTTCTCGCTTTGTCTGTAATTTTCGTCGTCCGGCTTTTTCCGGGCGGTTTGAGTGTTATTTTCATGGGCAAAACGTGAGCAATTTGAATTTCGTCATGGTTTGAAAGTTGAATCGATTTCTCTTTTTGAAATGATGGCGACTGTTCTGTTCTGGTGTGTGGGAGTGGAGAATTTTGTTATCGCCAATCTTCCATCGCCAGTGGGTTTAGAGTATGCTGATATCGAAGGACCGAATCATCTGGACAAATGCGTCTGATTGTCTGTGCTCAAAATTTTCCGAGTGTCTCGTTTAGATCATGGAACCTGTGTCATCGACTGTTGTGAATTTTTAACAGCCGGACGAGAAGTGAGGTATTAGGAACTTTAAGTTCAGTCTCAGTGTTACGTGGTAGCTATACCTTTAACTGGAAGAACATAGATGCTTTTTGGTGGCCTCTGTGGTTCCATTTCTCAAACTGCCAAAGATTGTGCTTATGTTGGTTAGAGCCTAGAGGCAGGGATACATCTCTGTTTACATGGATTTTGGGCCTTGCTTGAAGTATCGAGTCACATTGTTGATACTACTTGAAGTTGCTTCAGTTGGGGATAGATCGATCTCTACGTGTTTTCTGGGCCATGTGTTTTGTCATTGTTAGTTTCCAATCCCCATTGCTTGGTTGACATGTTGGAGTTCCCTTTATTTTGAGCAAAAAAATTTGTTTTTGGTTCTGCATGAATGAAGTCCTGCTCGTTCTACATTTATATTCTGTCTCCTTGTTGGGTGTCAGTGCGAGAGTCTTGCATGCTTTCTTCACTTGAATGAGAAAAATTTACGGCTAGAATTGTCAAACTTAAATAATCAAAGTTGAATTTTTCTTCCAAGTACAAATCAGTGCTCTTTTGCCCCTTTTTTATCATTGAAGCATCCATGTCATGTCACCCTGTTTATTGTTGAGAAAAGAGTTGAATTTTAGGTTGGTTAATTTTGGAAGTTTTCTTTTAAACTGTGGAAATGCTTGAGATTGCTTGGCTGGTTTATAGCAGCCAAAAATGAATTGCGTGGTTTGTTGGCTTCTAAGTTGTGCAGTGAAGTAGATTTGCTATCAATCCATAGGAGTGTGTGCTTTTCAACTATTTTCTCCCATGGCGAAGTTTGCATATTTGGAAATTTGTTAAGAGGCCCTAGATGATTAGCTCTCACTGTATTAAAGTTAGCAACTATGATGCATTAGCTTGAATACCTGTGAAATGGAGAAGTATTCTAGCTTAAACTTCAGGCTTTAATGCTACGTTTCCATGTTACCATGTTCTGATGGTCTACATCCTCTTTAATTGCTTGCGTTGTTCATTTTGCTGACTGAGACTACTTTTCTGGTAACTGTCTTTGGTTTGTCTAAGGCTTCTTTAAGTGAATCTATTACCTTCTCTAATTTAACTTTGGCAACCAGGATGATCACTATAAAAAGGATTAAGGTGCTCAGGTGCTGCATGGCTCCCTGATAGTTGTGACTTTCATGCCACAGATCTGATGCCTGTAGCATGTACTGTTTTGCATCATTGTCAGTTGCTTTTATGCTACTTTTCTTCCGACGTTCCTTCTAATAGTTGATCGTTATGTTGCTTCAGGGGGATTTTGGTCATCATTCATGGGCTCAATGAGCACAGGTAAATTTATCAATGCTGAAACTTAAAAACTCTCTCTCTCTCTCTCTCTCTCTCCCCTCACCCCCCACCCAACCGCAGATTCATTCTTTGTTTGGAAGTTTTGCCTGATTTGGGTTCTTAATTCATTGTTTAGCGGAAGATATGCCCATTTTGCAAGACAGCTAACATCCTGCAACCATGGTGTTTATGCAATGGACTGGATCGGTATTGTATTCTTTAGCTCTATCATTACATCTAAAAAGACCTATTTTTTGAACAAAGTAAACTTGGATGTGGCATCACGCATTAACGGGACTGATTGAAAGTCATTGGCAAGTGCTTGTCTTGTCAGGGGTATGATTTGGGTAGGAAGCTCTCTTAGATGACTTAATGGCTAATGACGACATTATGTATTTTCGTCCCAGTGACATTATCATCTTTCCTTAGCCTTCTTCTCAAGATCTATGTGCATCAAAGTGCTTAGCTATCCTTTTGATGATATAGGTCATGGGGGCAGCGACGGCTTGCATGGATATGTTCCTTCACTAGATTACGTTGTTGCTGACATTGTAAGTATCTCTCTCATACCATTGATGTTTTATTCTTCTCTTCTAGTTGGAGAAAACTCTGAATTCTTTTTTTTTTTTTAATATTTTTTTCTGAGATTTGCATGAAATGAAATGATTTGTTTTCCACCATCATTGCTGTAGTCTCCATCTGTCATGAACTTCACGTTGCAGTGTAGAGGGACAATCAAAAACTAGTGATTAAGCTGTTGGAATGAGTGTCAAAATGTTTATCTCCTTTATGCTGTTGTCAAATGAAAAATTCTCGAGGGTTCAGTATTTTAAAGTTGAAAGAGGAAAAACTAGCAAATATTTTGATAACTAAATGGTTGTTGATCCGTTGATCATGACAAAACAAACTATCAGAATAACGGCCTTTACTCTTGATGCTTAGTTCATCTAACAATGTGAGTCATCGAACTGGCTCAACATAATCATGTAAGGTTTAGTACTCATTCATTACAGCGTCATTAACTGGTTAATCTGCCATTTACTTGTTCAGCTTTTGTGTCAAATGATGAACTTACTTCATGTAAACTACATTTGTTGGCCTATAGATTTGCATGCTCTGCGATTCAGCTAATGCTGCACATTTATACAATTTCTTTCAGGCAGCCTTCTTGGAAAAGATCAAATCAGACAACCCTGGTATACCATGCTTCCTGTTTGGTCACTCTACTGGAGGGGCCGTGGTTTTGAAGGTAAACATTGGGAACTAAATCCACTTGCAGATTGAGACAGTTGATATCTAATGACAATTTCTTTGTATCACTAACATCTACTGATGAAATTATTCTGCATATGTCCTTGAACAGGCCGCTTCTTATCCACATATTGAAGATATGCTGGAAGGAATAATATTAACCTCACCAGCTTTACGTGTGAAACCTGCACACCCAATTGTTGGGGTATGTATCTTCTCTCTAATATGATATATGTAAAGGACTTTTAGACTTAACAATTTGAATGCCCGAACACATGCTTCCGCAAATACTCTTATCAGAAACTGGATTGAAGTTTAACTTGTCATCAAGAGCTCCTTGCAAATGAAATTTGGCCTGCGCAATATGATTGCTCCTGTTGGTTGTCATTCTTCCTGTGTTGGGTAATAATCTTGTCCTCCCATATTCATACAGGCTGTGGCTCCTCTGTTTTCTCTAGTCGCACCAAGGTTCCAGTTCAAGGGTGCCAACAAAAGGGGAATCCCTGTGACAAGAGATCCTGTGGCTCTATTGGCCAAATACAATGATCCATTAGTCTACACTGGACCGATCAGGGTCAGAACGGGCCACGAAATTTTAAGGATATCCTCTTATCTGATGCGGAACATCAAGTCCATTACTGTTCCATTCTTTGTTCTTCATGGAACCGCAGATAGGGTCACTGACCCTCTGGCCTCCCAGGATTTGTACAATGAAGCAGCGTCCAAGTTTAAGGACATAAAGCTCTATGAAGGATTCTTACATGACCTTCTCTTTGAGCCTGAGAGGGATGAGATCGGTCAGGACATAATTGATTGGATGGAAAGGAAATTAGGTGCTGGTTCCAAGAAGGTTAGAGTCTGGTAGATCTCTTGCCCACTTAAACAAGGGCCAAAATCTCAAAGTATTTGGAGTTGGTTGATTACTGTAGGTTTCTATATATTCTGTTTGAGGGTCTTTTATGTGCATGTATGGCATGTCTTGCCGATGAAACTGTATCTAGTACTTTAGAAAATATATGTGTGGCTCAGCATTGTTGAAAAAGAACATTACGCTTCTGCCTGATTTGTGTGCTGGGTTACTGTCGAATATGGTGTTCTGCAATAAACAGGAGTTGGATTTGTATGCACGAGAAAACGATGGACGTGCACCCGGGCCGATAGTCGGTTCTTGTACGTTGCGTCATGGGCCAGACTGGATATGATGGTGGAGCAAAAGCCAGTGGATCCTGTTTGCGAAAGTTACAGAGAATAAAGCCAGGACGGAAACAGCGCACTCAGGAAGGCTTATCCTTTCGAATTTGAATGTATCTGGGGAGGGTCTCGTAACACAGAAGGTTGTGATGATTTTCTTTTGCTTCTGAGGATTCTAGAACAATCCTGATGCCTGCAAACTCACCAGACCAAAACACTTGTGTTTACCGCTGTATCTAATTAAAAGCAAGCGAGAACGTATTTTGCTGGCACCATATATTCATCGATTCCGGATCGACGGATGGATCGCAACCGCATGTTTCTGACTTGCTCGGGATCTGACAAACCCTTTTAAGAAGCCTCAACATGTCCTATCGATGCCAAGTACTAGGATGTGTTCGGAGATCTGTTGGAGACGGATGTTCTTTGAACCACATTTATAGACATCTGGTACATTTCTCTGAAGCATGTAATTGACAATCTTGAGCAAGTGATTTACTTCATTGGTATGGTTTACAATGACTTACACATATATACTTATGAGAAGCTTCAAATGACCAATAAGAAATTAGAACATTTGAAAATATCTCGAACATATACAACTCAAACGATGACAATATCTCAACTAAACGCATATTGAATTGCTTCAATGTGCTGTCAAATCTTCATCAAATCTGGAAACTGATATGCTTGCTAATATATTAATTCTAGTTGCACCGGCCACACGTCACATGATTTCAGTGCCTTGAAAAACGTTCGTACTCAATAACAGGCCGCCCCTTTCATCATAGGTGAGGGCGGTCAGCGCTCACCATGCCACCGGCAAGAGCCACGCTGCCGCCATGAGCAAGTGAGGGCCTGCTTGCCCTCGTTGGTAATTGGTGTCTTTTCCCGTCTTGGGATAAAGGCTTTAGAGGCATTTGGAAATGCCAAAGGCCTTTAGGAAAATTTTTCCGAACACAGTAACGCATGCCTAATTTAAGGTGCGTTTGGGAACCACTTTTGGAAAAGTCCTTAGGGAAATACAAATACCTTTGAGTTAAAGGTGTTTTCCAAAATGCAAAGTGTGTTTGGTAAAATTGTAGTTTGAAAGCCCATTTGAAGTATCTTTAGCAAAATGGTGTTTGGGGAAGTTAAATTTACAAAGGGTTTTGGTGATAAAAAGATTATCAAAAAGAAAAAAAAAAAAAAAGGACCTAAGGCAAGGGCGGATGGCCTAAAAAACGGTGTGGCCGCCGACGTCCACCGAAGACCACCTGGTGAGGGTCGCAGGACGTCGGGCGACCCCGCCGCGACCTAGATCTCGGCGCGGCGAGGGTTGCCGGACGTCGGGCGACCCCGCCACGACCCGGAGATCTGCGCGGCAAGGGTCGCCGGACGTCCGGCGACCCCGCCGCGACCTAGATCTTGGTCGCGGCGGTCGCCAGACCCCCGGATCTGGGTCGCGGCGAGGTCGCGCGACCTCCGCGACCGCCGCGACAAAATCTAGGGCGGCGAGGTCACGGGAGGACCTCGCCCTCGGATCTGGGTTGCGGCGAGGTTGGCGACCCAAACCTCGCCACGACCCACGGCGATCGCCGCGACCCAGATAAGGCGGCGGTCACCACTCTTTGACGGCGGTTGCACCACTCCCCCGCGACGGTCGCCTGGGCCACCACGACCATGCCGAGCCGTCGGCGGCCGCTCATAGCTTCAAGGAACACGTCGTCAGCCTTCAACGGAGAAGAAGATGAACAGTACAATGACGAGGGCGAAACCGGAAAAATTGAGAGTGGATGAGGATAGTTTCGGAAGAATTTAAAAAAAAAAAAAAAAAAAGTGAACAGTGTCACTTGTATGCCGAGAAAGCCGAAAGCCCAAGGCACCCATTCACCTGCCTTGGGCTTTCAGCCTTGAGAGGCCAGCTTTGGCCTAATGGCCAGTTCCCAAACACCCCAGCTTTAGCCCAAATATCTTTAGAAGCCCAAAGTCCCTTGCAAAGCTGGTGCCAAACGCACCGAGGTGTTTTGGATTTTTGGCTGCGTTTGGAATCCACATTTTCAAGGGCCTTTAGGCCCTCAAAGTCCCTTGGGGCAAATGTGAGGTGTTTGGCAAACTTGTTCAAGCCCCTTGGGCAAATGTGGGGCTTCCCAAATGCTGAAAGCCCAAGGCAGCAAGGAGGCTGCCTTGGCTTTCCAAAGATTCTCGGCAAGCCCCACGGAGCCTTAAAAAAAAAAAAAAATTTCGTTTTTCCTTTGTTGCCCCTAAAACTTTATCAAAATTCCAAATCGACCATTGGAGGATAGAACCCTAACTTTGCGTTTCGCCGCTGCCTCCCTCTACTCTTCTCAGCACCCGATCCTCTTTCGTCGTCTCCTCCGTCGCCGCTTCTCTCGCCGCCGGTTGTCTCCCCCGCCGCCGCTTCTCTCGCCGCCGGTCGTTGCCTCCGCTTCTCTCGCCGCCGGTCGTTGCCTCCGCCTTGCTCCATCCTCGGGTACTCTCTCTCTCTCTCTCTCTCTCTCTCTCTCTCTCTCTCTCTCTCTCTCGTGTCGACATCGGCACGCGATCGCTCGCGAAGCCGACTCGCTCCCGCGGCCGCGCCGGCTGCGCCCGCGTCATTCGCGCCTCTTCCGGAACCGCGACTGTCGACTCCGGCAACGGAGCGGTCCTCGCGGCCGCCGACGGGCCGGAGGCCGCTTCGTGTTTGTATTGATGCTTAAAGATCCGAACTTTTCAAAAAACTGCGAGAGCAGGGGGGTTTTTACCGTGATTGCTCGACCATTCTCAGATGGGCGGGTGATGAATCTCATATTAAGAAATGGGTAATTTGCGTCCGAACCGATGCTGCGTTTGGAATCCACATTTCCAAGGGCCTTCCCTTGGGGCAAATGTGAGGTGTTTGGCAAACTTCTTCCTCGAAGTCCCTTGTGCAAATGTGAGGCTTCCCAAATGCTTTGAAAGCCCACGGTAGCAAGATCACCTTGGAGAACTGATGCCCTACTAGTGTTTTGCTCCTTTTTGGACTAGTAAATTGTTTGGGACTTGAAGTAAGAACATTTGTCGACTGATTCTTGCTTTGCTTTTGTGGGACTTACCTTTGCTTGCTTTTCCCCTATGTGTTTTTGTTATGGTTTAATCGAATTCGATGGTCCGGCCATGGTGTTGTAGTTCTTAATACTATTACTTGTGGCATCTATCGACAATGATATCTCGCAGATTTAGATTTCTCCATTATGCGCCATTGTTGAAGTTCTTTCTTGCACTAGTATCGTAGATTACCGATTTGCTAGATTTAGGGACTCACTTGATGATTCAATTGACATTCTCAATTAAATTCAAATCTAGGGAAGATTTTCGTGCTCTTTATCTTTTTGCTCTTTCTGAGTGACATGTTTTGAGAGCTTGCAAGATAAGGTTTGAATAGGGTAAATAGTTAGGTGGTCTTGGGATTACCTATTTCTAAAAATTCAGTTTTGACTTTTCTTGCCTTGATTTTTCTTTTGATAACACCTTCTCACTGTAAACAAATTGTAGACATGCAAAATGCCTTCTTGGTGCCAGATGTGCTATCCTAATATTCGTACTTCCCTTAAATCTGTGCTTTTGTTGGACGAGACAAATGATTTGTTGGTACTTTGCCTTGTGCTCTCCCACAAACCCAACAAAGAAAATAGTTGTAAGCTTTCTGCACTTGTTCCTAGGTTTTTCAAGGTGCAAATTGCACGGTTATTTGGCGCAGAGCAAAATTGTTTGGTAGTTTCACTTGGTATTCGCTTGTCTTTCAAATTTTGCTAGCTTAAGGTAGATTTCTCCACATTCATTGGAGCAAGCTACACGGGATTTGATTTGTTTTCACAATTTTCCACTCTAATAGTTTCCCACATAGCCTTTCCAAAACAGCTTGCTGTCAAACCCAAAGTGAAGGCGACTCCTTCAGAAATTCTCTGTCTCCATTAACTTAGTTCCCTAATTTCTAAAAACTTGCACTTTACCAAAGCTACTCTTGTTTGAGGTTTTTTCACTAGAGTACTCCTTCTCGTATGATGAGGCTCCTTCAAAGATATGATTTAAAGGAAATTGTTTAGATTGTCCCCATGAACTATTCACTTCCGTTAAGTTTCACCTTAAAGTACTCATTTTGTCGCAATTTGCCCCTTTGACATCATTGAGGATTGAAATGTCAAAATTAAGTAGCATCGAGGCTACTTTTTATTTTTCAGGTTAGTAGAATGTCGCTTTCAAAAGCTTTTTGATTAAATGTATGAATATCCCCAGAGTTGAAGTGGTTTCAGGCAAATTGGCTCCAATTTTCTAGCAAAAGTATTCCTTTTTGAGCTTCAATAGCGTCACTCCAAAAGAATCAAGTCTCCGGTGGTAGCTTCGTTCTTGATATCTCAATTCCACTTTTGGGGCACCACTCCGCATTTCCCCACTCTCCTCTCTCGCAGTGTGCACTTGTGTTTTTGTGTAGCATTGGCAAAGTACTCCGTGCAAATGAGTCTAGGGTCTGCACTTTTTTTCCGGGTGATCCACACGCATTTTGTTATTCTTTCTTGTTTCGCTGTAATTTTGATGCTATTCTCTTCAATTCACAATCAATAGTCTTTTAGATTTGCTCCTTGTGGCGTGCTCTCTATTCTTATCATATAAGTGGGTTGCTATTGCAGGCTCGTCTTGTCTATTTTTGAATCTTTTGTTGATGAAGAAAGTTGTTCTGGTAAAGGCAACTTTTGTTTGTGGAGTGCAAGGTTTTTCATAAATGCCAAAAACTGCTAAGTTATATGCAAAAGAAAGATAAATGGGGAATAGAAAAAGGAAAGAACAGCCTTCTCTGATCTCAGATATTTAGCTTTTGAAAGAATTTGACTGGGGCAGACTTTTGCTCAAACAAGCTGCTCTTGCTTTCATACTGCCTCACTTGTAGATCTCTCTCAAAGGTCCAGATTGAAGGAAACGCTACGTATATAGCAGAATTCTCAGCAACAGTTGTACCAAGGGCATTACACACTTCTTCCTAGTGTTCTAGGAAGAGTCGATCTTGACTCTCTAAATTTCAGGTACTCTTTAAATTTTATTCGACTTTTTGTTTCTTTTTCATGCTCCTATAACTCGACTCGTTTATCCGGTGTTGCTATTTTGGGTAAATCGGGCTCTTTTTTGATTGAGTTCTCTCCAAAGTTCCCATCTTTTCGCAGGCTCCTCCTCGTGAATTTGTTTGAGGCAGTCGACCCTTTTTACTCTTTCGCTTTCTTTTCTTCCATGTGAATATGTAGTCGTAACTCGTGAATTCAATGATATGATTATGTCTAGCAATTGGCGTGAGATTGCAGCATAGAGTTTTTTCAGTTGTAGAATTGCTCTCTGAGTTCATTTTCTTGGGCTGTTTGGGTTCGATTGATGTGTCGTTTGTGCTATGCATAGTTCTATCTGTATATGTGTTCATTCATCTATAGGGAATTGGGTCGTAGTTAATCTCATTTGTTTTCTTTTTTTAAAATGTGTTTGTGTTTACTCTATTGGAAGATGGCTAGTTCATCAAAAGAAAAGGCTTATTGGAGCCCGGAAGATGTAGAAACATTTTGTCGATTGTGCATTGAACAAATTGAAAAAGGCAATCGTCCTGCGAGCAACAAAAGAGATGGATGGACAGCTATAATTGCCAAGTTTGAAGAGTTGAGGGGCAAAAAATACGATAAAAATCAAATGAAGAGTAAGTGGGATAATCTAAAGGAGGAATGGAAAAGATGGAAACAATTGATTCAAAAGGAAACAGGACTAGGATGGGATCCAAGGAAGAAAACGATTGATGCGAGTGATGAATGGTGGGAGACAAAGATTCAGGTGTTTATCTTTTTTTTTTTTGCCACATTTTTTTATTAGTTCAGCTTTTTTGATATAACTCATAGAAATATCTTATTATAACAGGCCAATCCTAAGCTTAAAGTTTTTCGAACGAAAGGCATACATCCAGATATGGAAGTTATGTTGGACAGAATGTTCCAGGGTACGGTTGCCACTGGAAGTGTTACTTGGAATCCTGCACAAGGATTATGCAATACTGAGAATCCTGAGGCCACCCAAGTTGATATGCCTCAAGTTGATATTGGTGATTGTGCAGGATCCACTGATGATGCTTTAGAGTGTAATGTAGGTGAAACCAATGCCCAACCAAGTCAAAGTAAGAGCCAGAAAAGAACAAGTACAAAGCTCAACGAAGGAAGCTCGAGGAAAGAGAGGGAAAAAATTGTCCGGACTGCTAAGTTAGCATCGCAAATCGACGTACTTTGTTCAGCGCTTGAAAGTAGGAGCAATGCAACATCGGCTGCAAGGGAATTTGACCCTTACAAAGAGATTATGCAGACATTGAAAGCCATTCCTGAGATTAAGGAAGACAGAAAGTTGTTTTTCTTTGCACTCTCTCATCTTTCTGAAAAGAAAGACAATAGGCAAATTTTTATGAACTTGGATGAAGATGAAGAGAAAGTTGAGTGGTTGAAATATAAGTTGGAGGAGCATAATAGTCGTCGCTAGGATGCTACTTACTTGTTTGAGCTTTTTATATTAATCTATGTTGTAACTTGAAATTGATGATTTGCACTACTTGTGAACTCTCTTTTTAATTATGTTTTTTAGTCTTGTGTTTTTAGTTTGTGTTCTTTTGACTGGATGAAGTTTGCATATATATTATGGATGATAATTGCTTCATTGATTGATGATTATCCATCACTTTTCTTATTATTTTGTTATTTTAAACAGATATGGACGACTCTCCTGAAAGAGAATTTCATGAAAAAGAGGACGAGGAATTTTGGCAACTTGTGGAAATTACTCAAGCCACAATCACTTATCAAGCAATATACAATGAAAAAAAACCTTGTAGGACATCATCATATACAGGAAATGCATGGATAGGAGAGTTGATGGATGAAAATGATAATCCGATTAGGTGTTATGAAATGTTTAGAATGGATAAGATTGTATTTAATAATTTAATGCATGATTTAGTAACACGTTATGGTCTTAGAGGAACTAGGAATATTGATGTTACAGAAATGCTTGGAATATTTCTTTATATTTTAGGACAAGGTATCGGTAATAGGTCAGCACAAGAACGTTTTCAGCATTCTGGAGAAACTACAAGCAGATACTTTGGCTTAGTATTAGATAAAGTGTGTGAAATGGGAAAGGATTTGATCCAACCAGCTGATTGGCAATTTGGGGATGTTCCAGAGAAGATAAAAAATAATCGAAGATTTTTTCCACATTTTAAGGTACATGTTTATTATACAATATGAAGAGGGAATTAAAAGCAAATTTTGATTATACAATAATATTTGTGTTTTTGTTTTAGGGTTGTATTGGAGCTATTGATGGCACTCATATCCAAGCGATGGTACATGTAGAAGATCAGATTCGTTTTATTGGTCGAAAAGGTACACCGACTCAAAATGTCTTAGCGGTGTGTAATTTTAATATGGAATTCACTTATGTTTGGGCTGGTTGGGAGGGCCAAGCCCATGATACTCGTATTTTCTATGAAGCTTTACGCCGACGTGATGTGCAATTTCCTCATCCTCCTCCCGGGTTTGTTAATTAATGGTTTTTATATATTAATATGTATTAATGTAGGCTATGTTGATTAAATTTATATTATATTTGTGCAGGTAAATATTATTTAGTAGATGCTGGATATCCAAATCCGACAGGTTATTTGGGACCATACAAAGAAGTTAGGTATCATTTGCCGAATTTCAACAAGGTCCCGCCCCTACAAAGCTATCGAGAGGTATTCAATCGTGCTCATTCCTCGCTGCGATCGGAAATTGAGCGAGCTTTTGGCGTCTTGAAGAAGAAGTGGAAAATTCTAAAGCATATGCCAAATTTTCCATTTGAGAAGCAAGTGAAAATTGTTATAGCAGCAATGACTTTGCATAATTATATACGACGAAACGCCGCCAATGATAGACATTTTGCAAGAGTAGATTTGGATCCCAATTATGGATATTCAGTTGACCTTGCTGATACAAATGAGGGGGCCGGTACTTCAAATGACAATTTATCTTATGATATGACGCGTTTACGTGATCAAATAGCAATGAGTTTAGTAAATAGTTAAGGATGTTTGTAATTTTTAATATAAACCTATTTCTTTCTTCGATGCATATGTAATCATGTTTATTATAATGAAATTACTCTTTCTTTTTAATTGAGAAAAAGTTCACTTTGATGTATTTTTTAACTTATGAATTTATTAATATATCTCTTTTATATATACATCTCAGTGCAAATATATATATATATATATATATATAAGTCATTGAATTTGTTAATATATCTTTGTATATATACATCTCAAATAAGCAAAGATATAATATATATATATATATATATATATATATATATATATATATAAGTCATTGAATTTGTTAATATATCTTTTTTATATATACATCTCAAGTACAAATATATATAAAAAAAAAAAAGTCATTGAATTTGTTAATATATCCTTTTTATATATACATCTCAAGACAAATATATATAAAAAAAAAGTCATTGAATTTGTTAATATATCTCTTTTATATATACATCTCAATGCAAAAAAAAAAAAAGTCATTATTTTTTTTTTTTTTCAATTTAAAAAATAAAATTAAAAACTTAAATTGGTTTCTCTAAAGGACTTCCCAAATACATGTGTTTACCAAACAAAGCATTTCCCCAAAGTTGCATCTTCAAGGCGCTTTTCAATTATACTTTACCAAACAGTTTTTGCATTTCATCAAAACTCTTTAGGCCAAAGCGCCTTTGCATTTCCTTAAAGCGCTTTTCCCAAAAGCTTTTCCAAACGCAGCCTTTATGCCTCAAGCATTTCTGGAAAGCTAATACATTTTTCTCTTTAACTTTGCCCTCGTTAGACTTTTATAATTCCAAAAATGCCGTCATCTCACGTGAGGTCGCTAATGAAGGGCTTAGGGTCGCCGGCAAGCGGTCGACAACTCTAGATCCAGAATTAGCTGCCCTCGCCAGGGGTCGTCAAGTCAACCACCGAGCCTATCGCCGGTTTTGAGCTTTTTTTGTTTAAAGAATAGCAAATGTCCTTTACAAAGCGCAATATTTCTAAATACCATTTAAATAGAAGTTTCCTCGCAATCCATTTTTAAATTACAATTTATTAAGCATTATTTATATTTCAAAAAGTCCCGTCAACCTAAAGTTGTTCATATTTCCTTAAAAACTTTCGTGGAAAGCGCAATCGAGTTGGCGGGTCAACCGGTTCAACGGTCAAACGAGGGTTGAGCATTTGCTTAATTTAATACTCAATCACCAAATATATATTTGTTAAAGCCGCTGAACAAACAAAAGTGCCTTAGCTTAGTTGGCTTGGTTGGATCATAAGCATGTGTAACGCGTCCGGGTTTAATTACACGGCTAGTGATTTTCTTGAACTTCTTTTGAAATATTCACTTCAATTTTTGACGTAACACGAAATGATTAAGACGAAACAACCTTGTTCTGTGTTGAAATGACGTTTTGGCCTCTAAGCTCCACCACTTAAAAAACGATCACGTGAACGAAAAAAAATGATGAAAAGAGCTGGCTCTGATTTTGACCTGCACTAAAAAATAATGGAAGGACTAATTTGAAAGATAACAACAAGTTATACGATTCAATTGCATGAAAGAAATGTCCCAGCATGAAGTGCCGGATGGGCACAAGTTTTAAGACTCATCGGATCTATATGGTAACATTTTTGTTTCATTTTTTTTTTTGTTCTTTTGTTCCCTGCAATAGAAAAAGAGTAGGGATCCAATTGATAATGTTAATTAATTTTTCTATCATTTGAATTAGAAAAGAATAAATTTGGAACATGAACAAGAATTTAAAAAAGTAATTTATTGTTCAAGAGAATAATTTCTAGAAATAAGTCATATTCTTGTCATATTCTTTTTTCTTATTTTTTTCTTTTCTTCTTCTTTTTATTCTAATCAATTTGTGGAGACTTGCCGCCTGCTGCCCAGCAAGGGCGGCCCACTGATCGCTGGTCACCCGCTGCCATCACTGGCTAAAGGAGGAGAAAGAAGAGAGGAAAAAGGAAAAAAAAAAAAAAAATCTAAAAAAAGTATTAAGATATTAAAAGAAATTCTATGGTATAAAAAAATTGTAAGCTATACCAAATGCACTACTGTTCTTTTTTTATTTCAGGAATATAAATTTGTATAATTGCCAAGTGTGTTATTTACTCAGAAAATTGTTCTAGAAAATATTGGAAAAAAATTATTCTCTAAAATAGAAATGTTACCAAATACACTTACAGTGTTTAAGGAAAAAATCTCCTCCACATGGTGCTCGTTTCTCAAAGTTTTCTCAAGACTCTACTTTCAAAATGCCCACGAACTTGATTACTTTGACTCAGTAATTCCCTATTTTTTAAAGTTTCCTCTAAACTTGTCTTTAATCCCAAATACTCCTTGAATTCGATCAATTGGACGCATAAACCCCTGGAGCTCATCGACGTTGAAATAACGACCGACCGATGAATACGTGCACGTTTTGCGCCTTTTCCGGGGGCATTCTACCCGGCCACTCACATGCGCACCAAAAACATTATAAAAGAACCCCAAATTTGCCCAAACTTTATGGATAAAAAAGAAAGGGTTAGGATTTCTGGAGTAAAAATTGGTGATAGAAGATTGCGGAAGATGTGGGAAAAAGGTTGTAATGAGAACGTCGTATGGTGGAATGATGGACTAAAGCGAACTTGACTAAGCGCTTTCTTGTGTGCTGAGATCGAGTAAGGTTAATTGACGGTTTAGGGTTATGATAGTTTTGGGATCAAAATGCCCCTAGCAAAGGTGCAAAACATGTAAGTAACAAGCAGATGTTCGTTGGCTAGCCATTATTTTCATTGGCAAGGAGCTCAAGGGTGTTAGTGGGTCGTAGTAATCAAGCTCATTGGTGTTATTAGGTCAAAATGATCGAGTTCATGAGGTATGAACAAAGTTTAGTTCTAGGAGAATTATGATAAACGAGCATCGCTTGAAAGGGTTATTAGGTCAAAATGATGAAATTGAATGTAGTTTGAAACAAAATTGAGTCAAGTTGGAACTTTGAGCAGTGAGCATGTGCGACTTTTCAAGGGGATTTTTGGAATTTTCCCTTTGAGTCAATATTTCAAGTCCATATGACTTTTCAAGAGTACATTACAAGTTACAACTTGCTTTAATCTTTTAGGCCAACATACTTGAAGTAATAGTCGAATGATTCACCCGCTCATGACCACCGATCGAGCCTCCATGGTCGTCGCACGCTTCAAATTTGCTACCATGCCCGTTGCAAGGTTGAAGCTCAAGTGACCATGGTCTTTGTGAGCTCCAAATCTCACAGCCATGGCCAATGCAATCTCAAAACTCAAATGGACATAGCCGTTGCGAGCTTGTAGCTCATTTGTCATGGCCTCGAACTTCATGGTTAGAAGCTCGTGTGGCTATGCCGCTGCAAGCTCAAGTTGAGTCGCCATGGTTGCGAGCTCTCTGGCAACTGGCTCTAGATGTGGCGAGCTCCAGATTTGGCCATGGCGGACTTTAGGGCAATGCAAAAACTCTAGTCTAAAGTAGCGTGGACGATTATAGAACCTCCATGGACCTTAGAGTGGGCTCAGAATTTTTTCGTCCAATAAAAGCTAAAGGTGCGATTAATGTGGAAGACGATCACGACAAGTTTATTCGTTAAATGTAAGAAAGAAGAAGTTTTAGAAGTTGTAGGACTCAGATCAAGGGAAAATTTCAAAAATTCAATTCAAATGATGCCCGTTTCTCAATAATAGCTGAGCTCATTATTGTCGAAATCATGGCCGATCAATCGATACGTGCTCTTCACGTGCATGTTGTGTGTCTTTTCCGAGGCATTATAGTTCAAAAAACACATTAAGAATGCCCAGATTTGCTCTGATTTTATAGATCGGAAAGGAAGGGCTAGGGTTTCTTTAGTATATTTTGAAAAATTGGAAATATGTGATCTCATTGCTGACGTGGGAGGAGAGTTGCTAATAGACGTCGAGTCCGTTGACTATGGACTAAAGTCAACCTGGCTAGGCACTTTCTTGCATGCATGGGAAAGGTATTTTGACGGAATTCAGGGGTTATGGTGATTCTTGTACCGAATTGCCTTTTGGAAAAGCGCGAAACGCGCATGCAACGAACGCAGGTTCGCCGGCCAGCCAATATAGTCATAGACGTGCTCGAGAGGGCTAGGTGGTCAAAATGATCAAAGCTCATGAGGTTTTTGAGACAAAGCAGTCAAGCTCGTGGAGGTTATTTTGGAACATAGTCAACTCTGATGAATTTTGAGATTCATACGATGTTTGAGGGGTAATCGAGTCGAATAGATTAAATTGAGCAGGCATATTGAAATTGAGTCGAGTCGAGTTGGAGCTTCGAAAATTGAATTCCACTTTATGGGTATTCTTGATATCCTCTTCCAGTGTCATTATCCAAGTTCAACTCGCGTTCACTTCTATGCTCGGCCGAACGTCCTACCTCGTCTTGAAGAATGGCCGCTAGGCTCCATGATCGAGTTACGGTACAACACACGCATGTGGTACCATGAAAAGCTTTTAAGTTAATGCCGCCGGTGGTCCTTATATCTTTTGTCAAAATTCAAAATCGATCATCTACTCTTTTTTCTTCAAAAGCAGCTCTTTATTTTTGGAACGAGTTTGCCTTTTCAATTTTTCTTTTGTCTTTCATGTTGTCTATTTGGCACCATATAATAATTTTAAATAAATAATAACACAACACATATATTCTGGCGCTCCTGTCAATTTATTATGTCAACAAAAATCGGATTGGTGGGAAAAATAATATAATAGAAGGATTAATTGTAACCCTTTTTAAAAGGTGAAAAAACATCTCCGAAATGATAAAAGATACCAAAAATCTCAAACTTTACTCACCATGAAATATTTATCTAATTTTTTTTTGTGACACAAAAAGCCTAAACTTATATTATATGACACATTTATTCTAAACTCAAATTTTTTTGTGTAACACATTGATCTCAAAGTCACAAAAAAAAAATTTGGGGTCTTTGGTATCGCAAAATTTTTTTTAGGGTAAATATGCCATTTTAATAAAAATTTAAGATTTTTGATGTTACAAAAAAAAGTTTGAGATAAATGTGTCACTTTGAGTAAAATTTGAGGTTTTTTGTGACTATTTCTCTTTTTGAAAAACACACGTAAGAGAGCAACTTCTATTTTCCAAGTAAAAACAAGGATTCCATTAGCTCAAAATAATTTGTTTTATGTAGTATGTTTTTTGGTCGGATATACAGCAGTAGAAAGCGCCAGGCCAGTGCGCCACGACACCATCTGTTCTCTCTCTCTTCGGAGCAAAAAAGTGTTTGTAAAGACAAAAATAGAAAGAAAAAAAGAAAAATCCATCTTCGGAACGGAATTTAAAGTCCCTTTTCCCAAATTTGTCCTCAAGATCTCCCCAAATTCCCTCCCACCAAGCCCTAAATTTCATTCAATTTTCCCTTTTCCTTTTTCCTTTTCTTTTTTCATTTTAAAATTATCTTTGCCTACGTTGCCCTCCTCCTTCTGGAAGTCCTCGCTCCGTTCTTGTTCGCATGCTCAACCATCCCACAAATCCGCTTCGAAAGAGCGACACCCGCAGGGCCATCGCCGGACCTTCCCGAACCTTCCCGCCCGACCCGACCCGACCCGGCCCATCGCCGCCTCGGGGAAATCCTTATAAGCCGCCGAGCTCCTCCTCCGCCGCCGACGGCTGCAGAGACCGCATCGCGTAGCGAGTCCGGGAGGGGCTGCCGGGGGAACCTGATAAGCTCGCCGCACGGACAGTGGGTGGCCGAAGCTTCGACATTGACGAGGGCCGATTTCGCGGCGGCGAAGGAGGCGGAGTCTCGAGGTTTCGGTTTTGAGCGGCGGCGGCAATGGATGAGGGAGATAGCGGCGGCCGGAGCTGCGACAAGGGCGTCGGAGCTGAGGACGAGGGGAGCACGGCTCCTCTTCCCGAAAAGGTGAAAGATTGTTTTGGATTGTCGCGGTGTGCGGGATCGGAAATTTTAGCGGATTGCGGGAGAAAATCGGAAGAGATGGGAAGATAACGGTTGAATTTTCGAAGTTGTGGTTGTTATTAGGCTACTGAGGAGCCTCTATTGGAAAAGCTGCTGCTTTCCTTTTTGGATCTTTCGCAGCAGTTTATGGGTCTTTCGTTTGCCTTATCGACTTTGATTGCGGCAATTCTATGTTCTTCTGATTGTGTGTATCTGTATCTTTGGGCAGATTGATACAAGTGAGAATGCTGTCTGATATTAAGAGTTTTCTGTTTGTACAGGTCCAGGTTGGCGGTTCACCATTATACAGAATAGAAAGAAAGTTGGGAAAGGGTGGTTTTGGTCAAGTATATGTCGGGCGAAGAGTTAGTGCAACTGCTTCGAGCGAGCGAACCGGCCCTGGGGCTATTGAGGTTTGGCATTATTGATTTTTATCATGAATCGTGTCTGGTTTAAGGGTTTCAATTTTCCAAGTAAAGAATATCTGTTCTTTTACACTGTCTGTTATGATACTTAATCGTTAGGTTGCGCTGAAGTTTGAGCATAGAAGCAGTAAAGGATGTAATTATGGACCGCCCCATGAGTGGCAAGTATACAAGTATGTTTCCAACAACGTCTCTTGATTTACATTTAGCTTACGAAGGCTATTTATGGACTGACTTTCTTGTTTCCACATTTGCCTTCTATTGGTTAACCAGTGCTCTTGGCGGAAGTCATGGAGTACCGCGAGTACATTACAAGGGGAGGCAGGGTGACTATTATGTCATGGTATGTTTGTGACTCTTAAATTGCGGTTTAGCAAATTCGGTAATGAAATACTAGCTAACTTCACGTTATGAACAGGTTATGGATATGCTTGGGCCTAGTCTATGGGACGTATGGAATAACAACTCTCACACGTATGTTTCTTTATTGGGTTAGTTGCTAAAAGGTGGTGCAAATTCTCCTTTTCTTGTGTCCTAAGGATTTATGTGTGTTTCGCAATGCAGCATGTCAACTGAAATGGTCGCTTGTATTGCGATCGAAGCAATCTCCATACTTGAGAAGATGCACTTCCGAGGGTTAGTTCCAATTTTTCCTAGTTTTCATGCTTCTTGATTTTATTTTGAAGTGACAGTCTTACACTTCACACCTATATCATCCGAAACAAGATCAACTGAAAGAGTAACCACTTAGGTTGGTTGTCGTGCAAGTGCATCTAAAAACAATACAGCTGAAGTGGGTCATCATAATTGTACCTAATTTGTGCTGCCCGTCATTTGATTGTGCTGTTTGTTGTACATATTGGGTTTTCATATTGCTGGTGACTTTTTTGCAGATATGTGCATGGTGATGTAAAACCTGAGAATTTTCTGCTTGGTCCCCCAGGAACACCTGAAGAGAAAAAGCTGTTTCTGGTTGATCTTGGCTTAGGTGTGCTAGCTGTTTTTTACCGTCTCTCATGCCACAAATCATTGGTGCATTATTTAAATGTAAATATTATTTTTTGTTTGGCCTTGCAGCCACCAGGTGGAGGGATGGTTCGACGGGCCTACATGTTGAATATGACCAACGTCCAGATGTTTTTAGGTTAGCTTGATACTTCAATGCAATGCTTTATAGAAGATTTAGAATTGTCATGTTTTTTTGTCTGGATACATTGCCGATTGTCCTGTGTTGTTGCCTTTTCTTTTCAGAGGGACAGTTCGGTATGCCAGTGTGCATGCTCATCTTGGTAGAGTTGGCAGCAGGAGAGATGACTTAGAATCACTTGCTTACACACTCATTTTTCTCCTGCGTGGACGTTTACCTTGGCAAGGATATCAGGTTTAAGTCATCAAAAATTTAAGAAGAGTGAAATTGCCGCTTTTACCTAAATCATCCATTGACCCTAACCTATGGTTTTCCTCAGGGAGAGAATAAAGGGTTCCTTGTCTGCAAAAAGAAGATGGCCACTTCCCCAGAAACACTCTGTTGCTTCTGCCCTCAGCCTTTCCGACAATTTGTTGAGTATGTTGTGAACTTAAAATTCGACGAGGAGCCCAACTATGCTAAATATATATCTCTCTTCGATGGTATCATTGGCCCTAATCCGGATATTAGGCCAATTAATACTGATGGTGCTCAGAAGGTACTTATGTTCTTTTACCAACATATTGCAGCTTGTTGGTTAACAAGCTGAGCAAACAACTTGAATTTTTCTGATGTGCATTTTTTTTGCCTTGTGCTCTGAAGCTTGTCTGTCAGGTTGGACATAAAAGAGGACGATTGACTATGGAAGACGAAGAAGATGAACAGCCAAAAAAGAAGGTTCGAATGGGGATGCCTGCTACACAATGGATAAGTGTCTATAATGCTCGTCGACCAATGAAGCAAAGGTTTTATGCAAATCTCATTTTCCCCTGAATTCCGTATTCCAAAGGAAAGTTCTTTCATCGTTTTATTTCTCTGCATATGGTTAGGTATCACTACAATGTGGCAGATATCCGATTATCACAACATATCGAGAAGGGAAATGAGGATGGGTTATTCATCAGCAGTGTGGCTTCTTGCTCTAACCTTTGGGCTTTAATAATGGACGCCGGAACTGGCTTCTCTGATCAAGTTTATGAGCTCTCATCCTACTTTCTTCACAAGGTTGCTCGTAATATCAAGACTATGAACATTGATTTTTTAATATGCTTTTGTTATGTATCTGTTAGTTTCATTGGATCTTTGACGCGCTAGGCACTGATATGTGAAACAGTTCATACCGCTTTCAGTAGTTTGTAGTGCAACGAGGCAGTTCTTCTTGGTTTGTTACTCTTAAAGGATTTCTGTCGATTGCTTTTGGCATTGCACTCTGCTCGAGTGGTTACATGTGGGCGCTTAGAATGGTATGATAGTATAAGCATGCAACTCTGCCCATTTGATTTCTCGAGGCAGTTGCATAAAGTTCTTATTGTTATAGTATCGAATCACTGCATATTTGCTCATTGCTGTATGGAATGTTAGGACTCTTATCTAATACAATGTTTGAGCCGAAGAGATTGTTGATGCATTTTGCATTTTCTTGTAGGAGTGGATCATGGAGCAGTGGGAGAAGAACTACTATATCACCGCAGTTGCAGGAGCTTCCAATGGCAGCTCATTAGTTGTAATGTCTAAGGGTTAGTTATTGGATCTAAAGACAACGATATATTCTGAAATGAGCATGGATTTGTTTCTCTGACTTCTGTTATACCCTAAATGGTAGGAACCCCATATCTGCAGCAGTCATATAAAGTAAGTGATTCATTTCCCTTCAAGTGGATTAATAAAAAATGGAGGGAAGGCTTTTATGTCACGTCGATGGCTACTGCTGGGACCAGATGGGCTGTCATTATGTCCCGTGGCGCAGGGTTTACTGATCAGGTTTTGTTGTTATTTTATCCTTTATATTTGATTGCTTTTTTTGAGATTAAAACCATTTCTTAAGGTTGGAGTCTTTATTTGAAAACGTCAGGTCGTGGAGCTAGATTTTCTCTATCCTAGTGAAGGCATTCATAGAAGGTGGGACTGCGGCTACCGCATCACATCAACTGCTGCTACTTTAGATCAGTCTGCTCTTATCCTCAGCATTCCACGAAGAAAGCCGACAGATGAAACCCAAGAGACCTTACGAACTTCTGCTTTTCCTAGCACACATGTCAAGGTGATTTCTTTCTTCATTTGTTGGGCATTAATCTATGCCGTTTTCTTGGATAGTTTAATGAGCATATGCTTTTCCCTGATTCTTTCTATTCAGGAAAAATGGGCGAAGAATCTCTACATTGCTTCTGTTTGCTATGGTCGGACCGTTTCATGAGCCGCCAAATTTTGTCCTCACCATTGGAATATCGTTGAATCACTTGGATGATCAGCAATCGGCTTTTACCATCTACCTCCCACTTAGGAACGGCAAATTGAATCCAACCATATGGATAGTTGATGAGTGCCAAAAGTATATTTCATTATTCATCGCAATGCATCAAATAGAAAAGAGTCCACGCTGTCTCAATATCAAAATGCTCATTAGAAAAATGCTGTCATTGTTCTATCATGAGGCGAATATTTTGCTGCTCATTGACTAGAATTTGTATATGTAGAAAATATAACGTAGTTAATGATGCAGTACAGGTCGGGTCTTGATTGTAAGTGGTATTCTCAAGTGTTCAGTTGTGATGCTTCAGCGAAGCTGCAACTTTCTGAGTTAGACGCTATGTATTTGCCTTTGTAGGACTCAATCTCCTGTGATCTTCATCCTTTTTCTGAGCTCAGTTATTTTGAGTTACCCATCAGAGAAAACGGACATATAGGGTGTCAGTTGTATTGTTGTCAAATCTTTTTGTTCAGCTTCTCTTTGATTTTGAAGCAGTTATTGTGCGAAAGATCCTAAGCAGCATTCAAATTATCTCTTTATCTTCATTAGCTTTGAGATGGTAACTGTGCATTTGGTCTCTCACAATCTGCTACTACGTTGCTGGTGGATCTGGAAAGATTCGTTCTCGTGAATATGACAGGAAGGTGTGTGTTTCTGAGGATTTCCTTTTAGTCAGGGTTGTAGGTCATGGTAACAGGTCCTTGGCAGTTCTGTTTCCCATGTAAGATAATATGGCTGAGCTGAAAATAACGTATGTCTTTTTCTTTTTTACTTGATCTAGTTTTTATACTTAAAATGCACATAGATTTCGTATTTAGATTTTGCATTGGAACACTGTATCGTGTCGCACAAAGGAGATCTTGTCGATCCTTCAACATGACAATTACAGTTTGTGTTTGGTTTCTCACCTCCTCATCTTTAAAACTTCCAAATGCTACAGTCTAAAAATCTTAGCATTTCTGGGTATTTTGTGGTCCTAGTGGTTGCAAATTTTGAACCTTTGGCTTCCCATGCAGCTCAAGTACATCATTGCTAAGAGCTTGTGGCATGGCAGATATATAGCAGGCAGTTTCTTTAGTTGCATGTGTGGAATTTGTCATAGCAATCTTGTAGACTTGGTGATCAGGCCAATGGGATACTACTCTGCAGGATAAACTTTTCCACAGAGCTTGCGGCAAATATCTATCCCAGTTGATGGCTGGCTTGTGAATATATTTGTGGATATAAGAGAAATTTTTGGTTTCTAGATATCAGGCCAATTTGACATGTGTTTTTCTTCTTCAAGTTGGGACATTGTTCTTGATAGAAATGGGAAAGATCTATTCTTTGCTCACTCAGTATATCGTATGTATGAAATCGATATCTCATTCTTGTGTTCCATTTTCATCTTGATTTTTCTAGAAGTAGTGAAGCAACACGCAAGAATGACTAGCTGCATGTACACTACATAGTGGATGCTGCATCAGATCAAAATGGCTTAAGAGTCATATGATTGTTATGTTCAAACTCCTTTTTCAAGTGTGTGGTCCTGATTTGCTGGCGAAGAATATGGAGGTCTTGAATACAGCCTAAGGCATAAAGTACAAGGAATATCGTAAGATTCCATCCTTTTAATAATTGTTTGAGGAATTGTCAGTTTTCTGAATTGTAATTGTATTTTTCCATCCCTATTAGTTTGAACTGCTATTACAGAATGCCATTGAAAGTGAGCTTTTGTGATTTTCTGGAGAGAAATTATGTCTGGGAATGAGGGCTCATGAATATTTGAAGGCTATTGTTCAATTAAATTACCGAGGAATATTGTTGCTACGAGTGGCATAAGGAAATGTAGTATATTCTAATTTGTTGACTTCATTGATGTCATTTCAGGGCCTGCAATGGGCCTAATTTGTGCAGGGCACAAGGGTTTGAACAATGGTAATGACCTGATCTTCTAGGAGCTTTAAGTGCAGATTGGGGGCTCAACAATCTGCCGATCTAATGAGGTATGAAGAAATGGTCATCTTTGTGATTGGGTACTGCATGAAGTTACTTTAACATATTGTGGGGGCGATTCACTTTTAAATTCCCTGTTTATTTGCCCATTTTAGTGATTGTTTCCTCTTCCCTATTCTATATCATTTTTAGGTCTCCTGAAGTCGTTCTACCTTACCTGCCAGAAATTAAGCCGTTGCAGGTGTGAAATTGCTATTTGGATTTGTAGACGCCAATTTTTTTACAAGTACAGAAGTGGGCACTGATTTGCTCCTTCCATTGCATCAATATAGTAAAGAATGGCAGAAATCCAATGTGTCTCTTCTTACATGTGGAGAATTTGATGATAAGTATTATCAAAGTTTTGATGAAGCGAAGGAAACTAAAAACACGGTACTGAAGATTGGTTTTGCTACTTGCTAGAAGCATGCATTGGCTTATTGTCCCGAATTAGAGTGTGAGAGTACTAGTTGGCCCATGGTATGGAAAATCCAGGAACTTCCAATAGTGCATCATCTCAATGGTGTGCTGCTTGGAGATTGATTAAGCTGGACCAGATCACTTCGTAGGATGTTTTACTCGGATTATTTAAGAAAATGAGTGGTGTCTGGCAAATCTCGTTCACACAAGCAAACAGTTGTGTATTTGGGCTCTCTTCCTAGAATAGTTATGCTTTAACCTGTGTGTTGTGTTATCCTGTTTCAGCTTGGTGCATTGTCCATCATATATAGGCGTCCATCATATATAGGCCGTGAAAGTCATAGAAGAGCAAGCTTGCTTTCATCCAAAAGCAATTGATGAAATAGTAGTACCAACGGTTGGTGGCAAATAGATATTAATCTGGTGTGTCATGTCATGTGATATCTTGAAACGGGTGCTCATCAGCATCAATACCCGTTTTGTTTCGTCAAGAGTTTGTTTGCACAGATATAGTGCATGGAGATGATGGATTGTTGCACATAGACATTATGTCTCGTACCCATGCATGTGGTGAGGCACTATTGCTGAATCACCTTGCGCTGTACAGTTCCCAACACCGTGTGGTGTTGCGGACTGTGAGATGGAGGTTTCTATCCGATGGTAATCGATTGCACAACCTTTCAAAGCGTATTGGTCTTAGGCCTCATTAGCATTGAGGGCATGTGACGATGACTCCAAGATCACAATGGAATGTGTTGATACCCATTCAATGTCTAAATTACGAGAACGTGAACGTGAAATGACGAGTAAATGCTATCTGAAAGGGGTTGTGGTCTTAATGGTCCAGTCTTGCTGGCCATCATGGTCCTTGCTGACGATAGACTCTTGAGTTGTGCGGAAGAAAGCTACCGCATGACTAGAGCGACTCGCAGTTATGTACAAATGCAATGTAAGAGAGAACCAAGTGAGAACGCTGAACAGGCGCTCTTGATGTCAACTGTTGTCGCCTCGCGGCTCTGTCGTTCGTTCTGTCTTTCTTCCAAGCAAAAGGTACGTTTTGTCATAAGAGGACGAACCCATTAAAGAAAGGGCAAGCCGCCTGGTTGGAAACACTGGGAGCAGATTCAGAACCGACGACCCTCTTCAGCGATATTTTATTTGTCGAAGTTTCAGTCATGCACTAGACTCATTTTACCAAGGGATAGTCAAGGTCTGCCCAATCTCAGATTTATATATGGTCAGTCCAAGCTTGGTTAGGTGCCTATGGTAGAATGCCAACTGGAGTGCACGAGTTCAAACTAAGTTTCAAAGAGCACGGGCTATCACCAGTCACCAACGGCCTTGTAGGGCTCGTGCTTTGACCTACCAAAGCGTGGTGTGAAAGGTGATAGATCCTCCTACCATCTTTATCTTACTAACTCCGATCTCCTTATTAAAGAACCCCATTAAGGGCACAACATATTTGACGAAATTGGGTCCAAGCACAAGTTCCATTCGTTCCCATTTTACCCTTGTGTGTACTTTTCATTGTACTCTCCATTTTATTACGCGTTGAATATATTGGTCGAAAGCTATTTCCGACTTGAAGTACGTAGCTTTCCCCATTATTTGGTCTGTTTTGGTGTCTAAGGTCACGATTTTGTCCCGATAAGAGCAAATAAGAGGCCAATAGCGACCAGATTTTCCTTGAAATTTTTGCATAATATAGAAGCGTCGCCTCAGATACCGCGTGATTGATTTTACAGGAACAAAGATGAGAGGTTGGCGATCCCTTTAGCCATTTTGACTTGTCGGGGTCTATTTTGCAAAGTTTCGAGTTGACTTTAACATTAGCAATAGTGAAAGCAGAAAATAACGCGTGGTACGAGACTGCTTGTCAGAGAGAAATGAGCATCGTCTCCGTCCGATTTAATGTGAACAGGCTGAACAGATGCAAACAAACGATATCGATTTCTTATACCTTAGAAGCACCGAGAAGCAAATTGCGTGGACATTAAAGATTAAAAGGAGTTCTTCTATGTCCATTTGAGGCAGCATGTCTTCCCCTCAATCATCCTTTCCTTCAACTCACGACAACGGCAAAGCAAGCATCTCATCGTAATGCCCCGGATTTTACCAAAGAGTCAACCCTTTCATAGGCAAAGCTTTGAATCGGTGACGCAGAGAACAATGGGAAAGGAATAAGTACAAGACTTAATCTCCAAAATCTTCCAACTCAGGTGAGAAAGCAAAGGATAAACCAAGAGAGACAATATGACTTAAAAAATGAATTGGCACTTTAGGGGGAAAAGTATTAAAAAAATTTTAAATTTATTACATTCGTAAAAATTCAATTTTACATCTTTTAATTGGATCGATTTAATTATAAATTTTTTGCGTTTGTAGCAATTGAGTCAATCCAATCAATTTTGACCAAAGACCATTGAAATTGATGTCGATTGTCCTACTGTGGTGTGGTATGACCATTACTGACATAGAATAATTTTTAAATAATTTTTCAGATTTTTTGTTAATTTTTTCATTTGCTATTAAGAGTCGATAAGGTGTCCCTGGCCGAGGCTCGATGTCCCTCATCGGCCACTATGGCAAGGCCCCATGAGCCCTCATTGGTAGCGAATTAGCGCTGCAAAGCCATTGCTGGCCATATACAAGGGCAATAAGGCCTTGTCCAATGGCTAGCAAAGGCTAGTTTTGAGCAAGAGCTACGACCCTTGCTAGTTGCTAGCAAGGGCTCATAGGCCCTCACCTGATGATGTGGGCCACCGAGTATAGGCTGGTAGGTGGTAGCCCCTTGTTGGTAGTTAATAAAAAAAAAAAAAAGGAAAAGAGAGGAAAAAAGAAGAGGTAAAAGGAAAGAATAAATTAATAAAAAATTTGAAAAATTCTATGTCAACACCGATTATGTCATATAGGATGACTGCATTTATGTAAGTAATTTTTAGCTTAAATTAATCAAATGGACTCAATTAGTAGCAATGTGAATTTACACCTAAACTGGTTTAATTGAAAGAACTGATTTAAATATTGTTAGTTCCACGTGCCACGTAAACATGTTTGGAAAAGACACTGCCTCACATTTTGAATTGTGGAATAGGTAAGCTCCAGATTCAGCATTTAAATATTTTAATGCAAAAGAAAGATAAACAAAGTGGTCCTTACATACACAGGGACTGTGTCGGCAATTGTTGATTGCAAGTGAAGAAATAAGCATTCATTCGTAACTTCGACCTTCTCTCTTGTTGTCTTCATTTCTAGATATGCTTTTTCAGATTGAGGGGGCTTTTCTCTACCTTACATTATACGGCAACCAAGGGCCACCCACTTTTTTTATGTCCATTCTTTTCATGTCTGGTTTTACATTATAGTTTACGGAGGAGAGCGAAGGAAGAAAAGAGACAGGCCATTGGATTTCTAATTGGCCACGTTAAAACTGTTGGAGACGTCTTGAATCTGCGCAACGAGGCTACGCCCGCTAGAACTCCAGCACACTGAATTTCAAGAAAGTTTGATGTGATGGGACCTTTCCAACAGTTTTCTTCAGAATCATATCATACTTTGACGCGACTACTCGCTGTCTAATAAGTTCACACATTACCAAACACGCTTAAATGCGACGAGGCGTAGCCGCAAGCTAATTTGGAATTAGGGTTTTCCACCGCCCGAATTCGGGGAAAATCAAATTCGTTAAGGTTTTGGAAAAAAATGCGCTCCATCATGACATGGAAAATGGCACGTAATGAGATGCACGCTCTAGTTGACCGGTGGCGAAGATTCGAGCGACCTAATGCGTTAGGGGTGAGTTAAGACGAACGTGTCAAAACTAGCGGATCAAATCGAATTGAAAATAGTTCGATCCAAATTGATCAATTTAATCCATTTTAATCTATTCCTATATAATATAAATTTAATGACTCTTATTCTACTCACCCTATGTTGCTAAAATACTTATATATTTAATTAACAAAAAAAATCAAATCTAAGAAAATTTATATCTAAACTATAGTAAGAGCACGGAATAAGCGAGTAAGAGAGGCGAGACAAAGTGAAGAGAGTCATGGAAGGTGCTATGGTATAAATAAGTTGTGAATTTATTTAGCACCTCATATTAATTTCGGTTTTCTTATTCTAAATTCATTTTTGGGGCTTTACCATATTATTTTGAGCGCAAGAAATGAGCTTATATGATTCATTTCCACAGGCCTGCATTTAAGCAATTCCTTTGGAGAAATTGCCTTGCTTCAAGTTCCTCTCCTTTTCGTTTTGTTTTTTTGTTTTTTTTTTTTTTTCCGGGGGGTCATCCCATTATTCTAAATCCGCGCACTCGGCTACTTTCATCCCCAAAAAAAAAAAGTGACAATAAAATGAAAAAGGAAAGAAGGCACGCAGCTGGTTTCCAAGGAACGCGGATTAACGACTCTCTCTCTCTCTCTCTCTCTCCCCCCGCGCGCGCGCAGAGAACGCAGCGAAATCGTACCGTTTCATTTCCATCTCTCTCTGTCTCTCTGTCTCTCTGTCTCTCTCTCTCTACATTGGCAGCTGGGCAAAAGAGCATGATTTCGCTGAGGAGGAGGAGCTGTCATCTCCTGGTACTACTCTTCCCCATCATTTTCTCCATTTTTCCACGAATCGATTCACATTCGCTTTATTTCATTATTTTTCAAAAGGAGAAATTCGCGCATTCCACCGAATTTCTCCCCCACCCATCATCGAGTCAACATCCCCCCCCACCCCCACCCCGACGCCCTCTCATAACTCTCGTCCACCACCTATAAATACCGCCGGCTCTCTCCCCTCGTCTCCATCTCTCCCATCTTCACAGCGATTCGTTCGCCCGCTGTAACCGCATTCCTCGTTCGTTCGATCGCTCGATTCTTCTCGCCTGCGTCGCTTCGTTTTGTTTGCGCCGGTTGGAGTAGCTTTCGTTGAGTTGGCTTGCAGAGGCTCGTGCTCAGCTGCGGAGGAGGCCGGAGCAGTTGCGCGCTCCCGGAGACCACGGCGGACATGGGCGGCGGAGGAGGTCCGGCTGCGGCGGGGTGCTGCAACGGCAAGGCCGGGCCCGGGGGAGGCACGGGGGACGTTTATGGCGAGGATCGCGCCACGGAGGATCAGCTTATCACGCCCTGGACCGTCTCTGTCGCTAGGTGAGTCGCGAGTACCGCGACCGTATTTTTCGGTTTTGAATGCGCTTTTCCCTCCGACGGCGCGACGGCAACGCCGCGTGCTGCGCGCGTTTTTTTCTTTTTTTTTTTCTTTCTCCTTTTTATGGATTCCGGCGAGCATCTGGAATCTGGTGATTGCGCATAACTTTGCGTTCGCGTAGGAATTTTGGTATGGCGTTTTTTTTTTTTTTTTTTTTTTTTTTTTTTTTGCTTTGATCTCGAGATTTACGTTCTTCTAGACGACTGGACAGGATCTCGTCATGCTGTAGATTATGATTTTAGCATGCACACGTTATTTTTCTGTACTCCTGAATTTATTGAGCTGAAATTTTCGCTCGTTGTGTTTCGTTTGAGTTTCCATTCGCAAAATCACGCTGAACGAAAGCTTACGATGCGATGATTGGGAGTTATTCATTAGTAAATCAAAGGTTCGAACGAGATGCATCAGATTTTGCTACTTTTTTTTTTTTTTTTTTTTTCGGTCGAAAGAGTTTGCTACTTGAAATTACGCTTTTCTGGCATCGTCCTGTGACTTTGGAATATAGGATTGTTCTCCTCAAGGTGAGGATTTCCTTCATGTCTATAGAGGAAATAGTACTACCGCCTCTGTTTTCAATTTCTCGTCATCGGAGCTTCCGATGGTGCGGCGGCAAGCTTGATTGAAGAAACTGAGATTTAATTAGAAATTCAAAACGCTCCGGTTTCACTACTGAAGTATTAGTAGTTAGAAGTTCGTAAAGATTGTCATTCCTACTTCGATCTAGTTTGATCCATATTTAGTCCAGTACGTATGATTGAAAGATCGGAGCCTTATTTATTCCCTTGTGCTGTTATAGTGGTTACAATTTGTTACGGGATCCGCGCCACAACAAGGGATCGGCCTTCAGCGAAAAAGAGAGAGATGCTCATTATCTCCGCGGCCTTCTGCCCCCGGCGATTCTCAGCCAGGAGCTACAGGTAAACCTTGATGAAAATCGGTCTTATTTGTTCAATTTTGATCTGAAGATCATTTCAATTGGCTAGAATTCGTTACCCAATTTCGACTTTGGGCTTGTTTTGCTTAGTCATTTGTATGTTTTACTATCAGGAGAAGAGAATTATGCACACACTTCGCCAATATAAAGTTCCGTTGCAGAGATATATGGCCTTGATGGACCTCCAGGTAAGATTTCCGTGGCATAAGGCAGGACTTGGGTGTAACAGAATCCATAAAGTAACAAAATCCATGTCAAGTGTGAAATCCATATCTTTTCTCTGTTTTGGCGAAACATGGACTATCAGCAGTAGACTGGCGAGGATCAAGGCTCGCCAGGCTACAATTGCTAATGAGAATATCGTAGCCGTTGGTTAACCATTTCCAACCGATTATGTTTTCCAGGAAAGGAATGAAAAGCTGTTTTACAAGCTTCTCATCGACAATGTTGAGGAGTTGCTCCCCGTGGTCTACACTCCAACAGTTGGTGAGGCTTGCCAGAAATATGGCAGCATATTCAGGCGCCCTCAGGGACTCTTCATCAGCTTAAAAGACAAGTATTAACACCTGGAGGCCCTATCGTGTCATTGGTTTAAATTTGTCCGATACCAGAGTGGTATATAATGATTCCGTCATTTTCGTTGTTCAGGGGAAAGATACTTGAGATATTGAAAAATTGGCCTGAGAGGAACATTCAAGTTATTGTGGTGACTGATGGCGAGCGTATACTGGGTCTCGGTGATCTTGGTTGCCAGGTAACCAGCTCTAATTTGTTCGATCGCATCGGAGCCAAAAACCATCGATCGAAACCATTCGTCACCTCACATGCATACAATTACCGAGTGGATGGACATAAAAAATATTATATTCTTTTCAGGGTATGGGGATACCCGTGGGTAAACTATCTCTGTATACAGCACTTGGAGGCCTTCGTCCTTCAGCGGTAAGCCTTTTCTAGTCACTGGTCTATGTTTATGTATGCTCTCATGTTGAGCTTTCTAGGGATTTGTTGTCTGAAAATTATTTTAATTGCTTCCGTAAGTCAGATCAAGAGGGGATATTGGAGGATTCCTAGAAGTAGAATGACTAATTTGTAATTCATGTTATGACCCTTCACTATCATGAGATTGCACCTAGGAAAGTGCTAGGATAGCACGAGATGTCTGTCTGGTAGACACGACCAACAGTATTTGTTTCTAATAACCAAATTAAATGTAAGTAATTTGCAGGATGCACATGGTAACGACATGACTTCCAATGTATCTTAGATTTAAGCCTATCCAACAGATATTAAGATGCATATGACAATTAAATGACTGATTAAACAGAATACTGTCTAAATGCATATACGTATTCAGTAATGTCTGCGATGCAAGTTCAATTGTTTTTCCATGTCTCTATACAAATCAAAAAAAGAATTATTATTCTGAAAGATTATGTTCCAAAGAATTTGCGTGATTGCTACATGAGAAGAACCTCAAACTTCCTAAGCGGGCTGTGAAATCTTGGAGTTGCTATTTATGTCTTGCAGTGCTTGCCTATAACCATCGATGTTGGCACAAACAATGGAGAGTTGTTGAAGGATGAGTTCTATATTGGTCTCAGGCAAAAAAGGGCAACCGGGCAGGTTCGTCGGTTTTTCTACCTTACTGCCCCCTAACCTCTTCCCTTTAATAATTGCTTCTTATTTCCGCCTACTTTTAAGTATTGACCAAGGACAAACACCGTTAATTTTGTTCCAGTAAGTCTACTTCTGACAAATTGCCAACCTGTTCACATAATACAGGAATATGCCGAACTTCTTGACGAGTTCATGAATGCTGTCAAACAGAATTATGGAGAGAAAGTCCTCGTACAAGTGAGTTGCAGAGTTTCTCATGTGATAGTATCATGTCCCTATTGATGCTAATGATCAGTGCTTTTCAGTTCGAAGATTTCGGAAACCATAATGCATTTGAGCTATTGACAAAATACAGGCATACACACCTTGCCTTCAATGATGACATACAGGTAAATTGTTGAATGAATTCTTCTCTCTGCTTGTAGTGCGTGAGCTGGATCATGCACATGCACCTAATAAAGCTAAATGGAGTAAAAGCTTCGGCTATTGTAAGTTCTGCTGTACAATCACAGGGTACGGCCTCTGTGGTACTTGCTGGACTTATTTCTGCTCTTCGAGCGGTTGGTGGGAGGCTAGATGAACAGAAGTTCTTATTTCTGGGTGCAGGAGAGGTTAGACTTTGAATTATTTTCCCTGACCAGTTATATTCCCGCCAAATGTGGTCAAGTCTGAAACACGCATGTTTCGGTTGTCTTTTCCTAATAATAGTAGCAACTATGCGTTTTCTTGCTTCTCTTTACAATTTTGCTCTTTTTTTCGTTCTTTTTGCCAAAGAATTACCTCTCTCTCTTCCATACAACAAGGATCGCCTTATGAAAAAGACGAAAGTTTCTCCTGTAATGTAACGATCTGTTCTTGAGCTTGCAGTCAGAGCAAAATTATTCATATGCATGAGTCAAGAAGTCAGCTCCTTATTCATCCATTCATTTCTTTTAGTCCTGGCTTGCATATTGTTTACCCCTTCAAAGTTCTATGCCGATCCCATAAATTTAACCCTTGTGTTGCATTGGCTCACCTTTCTTCTTTGTTAATTGAAGGCTGGAACTGGCATCGCCGAGCTTATAGCCTTGGAGATGTCAAAACAGGTGAACAGATGCTACCTTTTATTTTCTTAATCCTTTAAAAACATGCGCGATAATCCTTTCTAAATTTTAATATTGCTATGGCAGACAAAAGCTCCAGTTGAGGAGACACGCAAGAAGATATGGCTTGTGGACTCCAAGGTACATGGAGCTCCTGGTCTGGGTTTCCTGCTTGTCCTGGAGTATATTTTGATGCATGACTTCTTACAAATTTCTGCTATCAAATGTTGCAACATTTGTTTTCAGGGACTGATTGTTAGATCCCGTTTGGAGTCACTTCAGCACTTTAAGAAGCCTTGGGCTCACGAGCATGAACCTGTCAAAACTCTGTTAGACTCTGTCAAGGTGCGTAAATTTTAGGAAGTTGTTCCACAGTGTACTAATTCGACCATGACTGACGCTCAGTTCTTCCTGTATTCAATATTTTGCCAATTACACAGGCGATCAAGCCAACAGTGTTGATAGGATCATCAGGCGTAGGCAAAACCTTCACCAAGGAAGTGGTCGAGGCCATGGCCTCATTGAATGAGGTTCTCTCTCTCTCTCTCTCTCTCTCTCTCACACACACACACACACACACACACAACCTTACCTTTTCTGACATCGATGTTGCTCTTTGCTTACAGAAACCTATAATTCTTGCCCTCTCAAACCCGACCTCCCAGTCTGAGTGTACAGCTGAAGAAGCTTACACATGGACTAAGGTACAATTGACTTGCAATTTGTTCAGTTATTTTGTGCATCGAGAATTATTAGTGAAGAAAGATTTTCCAAGTCTCCAATCAATTTTTCCCCTCAATTCTCCTTCAAATTTTCAGGGGAAAGCCATCTTTGCCAGTGGAAGCCCATTTGACCCAGTGAACTACAATGGCAAAACTTATGTACCTGGACAGGTCCTTGCTCTCTACTTCCACTGGTTTCTCTTCTATAATTTCCTCGCTTTAGAACTCACTCCCATCTATTCTGATGCTCGCTGCTGTTCATGTCATTCAGGCAAACAATGCATACATATTCCCCGGACTTGGATTGGGATTGATCATATCTGGCGCTATCCGTGTGAATGATGGCATGCTCTTGGCTGCCTGTAAGTGCACAGAGACATAAGCGTTCATTTGTTCATCTTTCCATATGAACCACTTGCAATTCAGCATCTCTCTCTGATCTTATAATATCGAGACTTGTACTCCTCTCTCTGTCAAGTTTCCATTCCTGAGCTTAATATTAGCTCCATCAGCCTTATTAATATTTCCTGGTTGAACAGCGGAAGCTTTGGCCTCACAAGCAATGCCCGAAAATTTCGAGAAGGGACTGATCTACCCCCCATTCTCTAATATCAGAAAGATATCAGCCCACATCGCAGCCAGCGTCGCTGCGAAAGCATATGAACTAGGTAAGCTGTTCTTAGCTTCTTCACCTTTTTATTTAGGCGACCGATACTATCCCCCCGTCTTCGCACTTGTGTTGAGCACCGATCGGCTTTCTCAGGTTTGGCTTCCCACCTTCCTCGTCCGAAGGACCTAGTCAAATACGCAGAAAGCTGCATGTACAGCCCTGTTTACCGAACCTATCGTTGAAGCGACGGGACTGAAATCACTGCATCCCACTTGAAGTTCAACCGTTCAGATCCCATCGAGAAGTTTCCTATTTCAGTTTAGTTAAGTGGCTGTGTCTGTTGTAATCTTTCATCTCAGAAGCATCAGTAATATATAAACCCGGAACGAATCTCCATCGATACGTCATATGTCCAAGGTAACTATGCACTCACGATTCCAATAGGGCTCGCCCATCACTTAGGCAGACTTGGCCCACAAGGCCCGACATCCGTTCCAGGCCTGCGTCAGCGTGCCCAAGTTTACGCGCTCGACACGTTTTTCGTACCCCGGCCTTCCCAATTGTGTTGGATTGCTACCGCATGGGCTCAAAAGGGCCAGCGCACAAAAAATAGTAATAATAGCGTGAAGGGCCATCTTTAGGCCTAAAATACAAAAAGAAAGCCCGGAAAGGCCCACTGATAAAATGGGCCACGCGCAAGGCCGTTTGATATTACTAGTCGAACTCAGCCATTGTGTGCCTAAGACGAGCCTGGCCCAATTCATGCGGACGGCCTTTCATGTCCCCGAGGCCCGGCTTAAGTACTTTACCAAATTCCATAAAATTTCAGGTGGACAGGATCGACCCCGCTAAGCGACTCGCCCCATCCAACTCAGAGGTCTCTACTTACTGGGCCAAAAGGGATTGAATCGCAGCCCCGATCCATGCCCAAAGGTTTTTCTTTTGGGTCGAAACTGTTTTTTTTTTTTTTTTTTTTTTTTTTTTTTTAGCGTCCTACCACCGCTAATCTTTCACTAGGTCGCATGTACACGGTTCCATTTAAGAGTGATCGGTTCTATAATAATTATTTTTCAGGTCCCAAGCCTCAAACCGACTTTGTTGGCATCCATCGATTCCCCGTTTATGATACGGGCAAACAACCCTAGAACTGACTTGGAACCAATTCGTCCTAAACTCCTCAACTCAACCCCGGAACCGGCCAGGGCATGTTCTTCCTATTTTTTCATTATATCATGCATGTATGCGTCAACACGAATATAATTCTTTCACTTGAGGATAATATGTGGAACATATTCAATTTTGACACATTTCTATTTTGAAAAAGAGAGTAAAAAACTTGCTAAGGTAGAAGGTTAGCTCTAAATTCCAGGTTCTCGGATAGAAAAGACCAATTCACCAAGTAGAAATAGAAACCAAAATGGTTTAAGTTCCCAATATTTTGTAAAGAAAATTAAACCAGTCCATTTGTGAACCGGCTGGAGTAAGTCTGGTTCGAGACAATTCCAGAATTAAATCGACTCGGATGGTTGCCCCTAATTCTGATTGACCTCGTGGCATTACAAGTTTCATCCTACTTTCTGTAGGCGAGTCCTCCGACTTTCCGTCATTTCTGCATTGTCACGATTGTAATCACACTGCATTTATTTCCCATTTCATGTACCCATGTCCATTATATATATATACTTCCACTAAATAGGTTCTTCTGAAAACACAAATGAAGGCCAAACCAAGAAACGTTCTTGGCCATTATGACGGACAGAGGAGTCACTTTACAACATTCCACTAGCAGGCACTCTTAATCTGACTATCCAAGATAAACGGCGCAAAAGAAAAGGTATGGGTAGGTGAGGAAGAAAACTGGAACTACCTGGTAGAGTTTCTTGTACCTGTACTATAGCCACATACATCTTTCGCTGAAGGATATGATACGCCCTTTAAGGATTTGAATCCGCAACTTGAGAACTTCGGATTCCCCAAAACGACTTGGGCTTCAGCTTATCGTTTCTGGTTGAAAAAAGCCAACCCAAATGAGTGTCGCAAGTGCCACAGGTAGTTATCGTCCAAGCATACCTGCAAAAGAGCAGCTTAAGAACTCAATCGGGTCATACGAGCTTATACAGCTTATGCATGAGACAGCAGTGCTGAATATGTCCGAGGCAACACAATCTATGGTTAACCGATATAACTCAGTTGAGCCTAAGCAGCCTGCTTTGCATGCAATCATTTTGCACAAGAGTTTGTCAATTTAAGTGAGTCACCCGATGGAAACACAGTTATAAAACTGCAGTTCCTGACATTCTTTTAGCTACAGCAAAATGATAATGATTCAGTCGTCTGCCACAGCTTTACTCATACAAGAAAGGGTTCAGCTACTATTCCTCTCATATTGACTGAAGAAATAGTTGCCCCACAAGTCTTTGGGTAGTTGACTAAAGAAAGGTTCAAAATGGTCCATCGATGTCTCTTCTTTTCACTTTCCAAAAAAACTGGTTTGACTGCATCTTATTGATTCTTCTCTTCATCCCAACTTTAAACTCTCATATACTACATCGTCAGAAGACATCTCATCACCAGAAAAACAACAAAACCTCGGCCTATCCCTGTTCAACTTACCAAAAAAAAGCAAGTTTTCAAATCAATTGTTCTGTGGAAAGGCCCTAGTCTCCACATAGCCCATTTTGGTTTACTGTCAGGCGGATAAAGCATGCTCCACGTGTAAAAATAGGTAGTTTCAACTTACAAGTAAAGGACTAAGTTCAAAGAAAGCATCGGCATGGGAGTATCAATAGGGTAGACAATTCTCAAATTCGATTTCCTTCTCTAACATTTTTTTGTCGTGAAAATTCTTATTGAGAACATTAGACAATAAAACCTAATCCGAAGAACTTCCGGGCACTGAATAGTTAATTTCTCTCTAGCCAGATAGTCCCATCAGAGCTGTTTACCACTGCCAAATCTTGAAAGGACCTCCCTCAGCCTTTCGACAATACTCAGACTAAATGACTGATTCCTGTTTTACAGTTCAAAGGTGAATGTGTATAAGAAGGCTAAGGGATGACATACCCAGGAAACCAGCTGTATTCTGTGACAGGCCTCCCTATGAGTGCTAAGCCATTTGCTTTAAGGAAGGTCATTATCTCATGTACATCACCATGTGGGTTCACATAAGCACCAAGAGGACCATCACTGGACATCACCAACATATCGCTTCGTCTTGCAATAACAGTCTGCAAGTAAAAAGTTAAACAAATTATGCCCCATAAAATGAACAACCAGTTCAGCAACCTAATCCCCGAGATATCACAACATAGTATTACCTGACAACTTTTACATTGGATTCGATCAAAACACTCCAGTAACTCAATTTCTCGCCGCAGTCTATAAGTTACGCCATCAATATCCAGAAGCTCTTGCCTAGAAGATTGGGAAACAGGAATTTTGCTGGCAACATGAAATGATAGAAGATCGGGCTTCTTTACAAGACCATCAATTGCTGGTGCTCCAACTATTTGTTTCCACATATCTGCAACCATTGGACAAGTAGCAGAAGCCAAACAATTATGTTGAGATTAATGTCTCTCATGACAACATAAAACATAGCTTGATAAATTTAATGGCATAAAGAAACAGAAACACTGCAATTTCAGCATTATATGCAACAACTTTAGCTCATTAAGGTCACTGAGAATCTGACCAAAAAAAAAAAAGGTCACTGCGAATGCAATATAGGGCTATAACTTCACTAGACTAACGATAGCACTTCATACTATATAGGAACAAAACTTACTCCGCGTCTTTTCCTGGGATTATACTAGAATTGTTAAACTACTTATTCTGTTAACAGTAAAATATAAGATACAAAATAGGGAAGATCCACCTCCTGCTTGCAGCAATTGGCTCAGTAGTATTGCCAAATGGTAGCCAATTTACCAAATCTTCCAAATTTCTCACATGGAAACGAATGAAGCTCCCATTTACAAGTTCAAATCCTCAAGTTGCAATAACGTCCGGTAACAATTTGGACATGCCAACAAGAGAGGTAGTACTTCACCAAATACTTCAACTTATAGACTTGATAATCAAAGCTACAAGTGAAAGGACATAAGTACATCCGTGAATGGTAGAAATGTCTTGTTTAAAGTAAATGACCTTGGAGAGATCAGATAGGAAGAACAGGAGCCGGTACCTGCCACCCTTTGAGCAAGGCTATATGAGTCATACATGCGATACACCCAGTGTGGCCAGAATGCTCTAGGAATACCGTAATTGCTAATACCAGCCTTTCGTTGAGTCCAGCCCCATGAACCTTTGTGAGATTGGCCCCCAGATCCACTAGCATCTCCAGAAATCTTTTCATCTGAATGATGATGAGAATGAGATCTTCCATCTTGGAATTTTGATTCCCAAACAAACTTCTCATCATCACTGCTTGTTGATTCATCCATGACATCATATCCATAAGAACAATCAATTGCAGATCGATGCAATCTACGTTCAGGAAGTGAAAGTGCACTCTCAAAGCTATTTTCAGAATGTGCCTCTGAGTCATCGTCCTCATCAGCAAATGTTAATGATTTAGAAGGAGAGTTTTCTGGACAGTTTCTTGATATATCACTATCTCTCAGGACACTTGGTCTGGGCAACTTCCCAAAGGCATCTCGCGGAGTCCTCAATGGCAAATCTTCTTGAATAATCTGCACCTCTCCATATGCCTAAAAAATTGTAGGCCAGGAGATTGCATCAGAAGAAATGAAAAGTTCGATGATGATTCCGCTTAACAATTTTTCTTATTCTTAACAAGGACATAAAAGAGTTCTAACTTCTAACCACTCCATCTGCATCAATCCAACAGCGCTTCAGGCGAAAACGTTGCTGACCGCGAGTAACTGCATTTAGTGAACCATCTTCCAGTCTCCTGTACTGCCTAATCTGCACCAATTTTTGCAACATAATCACATGCAACATATAACATATTTATTTTTAAAAAAAAAAAGGGTGCCTACCACAAAACTTGAGCTAGACAGAGGAATAGATAATGAATAAGGATTCAATAGAAGAGGGCAGCATTGCTACCTCAGCAGTTGTCCCTGTCGTGGCAAACCTTAACCTATCATTTCCAGGATCCCTGTAAATACGAACCTGAAAATCCGTTTCAAATTAGAAGGAAATCCACAACACAAGTTCAGTATTCACAAAAGTCAAATTTTAACATACCACACCGATTGTAAGAGGAGTATCACAATCAATTGGGCTTAATGCCCTCTCAATAGTAGCTACTAAGCTAGGCTGAATAACTCTTAAAGGAAGGGTGGCTTCAGGGAACAGAACAACTCCTGACATCAAAGAAAAGCATTGTCTCAGATATTTTATTCAGAGCTGAAGGTGTGCATGTTCATCTGAAAGAAGGGGAAGTTGAGATGGTGGACCAAAACCATCAAATGGAAACATGGAAAGTTAGAAGAGACGTAAATTTTACTTCTTCCCACTGCTTGACAGCTTCGTGCATCCAAAGCAGGCAAAGGTCTTTGCTTATCATGGAAAAGAGTATCAGAATCGTGCAGATTCTGACGCTAGAAACTAGCTAACCTGCTTTGACTTAGAGGGATTGCTTCACCCTGAATGGAAAATCTTTCTCTGGTTCACAGAGATAGTTCAACAAGCTGGACCATAGCAATCGTCACTTAAGTTATTTCCCAGGGAAGAAAGTTGAAATTGGATCAGTTGTCCTGCTGTGACTAAATAAGTTACCCAAAAATTGGCTACCTCAATTAGAATGAATTTAAGCTCATGTCCCACAGTCATCATTTTGCAGAATACTGCTAAAAAAAGTAGAGCATCTAAATCCATGGACTAATAATAAATATTTGAATTGTGTCTTTCAGCCTCTGAATCCCCTTTCGCATAGAAATGAAGAACACAACATAAATAATTCACATATAAGTTGAGGTAAAGGACTACCATCGAGATAGAGCAAGGGTAAGTGATGGATGGCACCGCCATCCAAGAAAGCCAGTCTGTGGTGGGTGTCTTCAACCTCTGTTAAGACACAACTACCATCAGTATTCCTTATCATACTGCATAGCAACTACAAGCAACAAGAACCGCCAGATTCTCAATTCCTACCGCCAAGATACGTATGCAACGAAGCCAAACCGGGGTTGAAGGTAAATTCATTAGGTACACTTGCCCCATCACGAACCCGAGCGCTGCAGTCCATTAAATCGTGAATAACCAATTCAAGGATACAGAAAATAGTGGACTGGAGAAAACACCTCAAATCAACAGCAAGTGAACGCAGCAGAATATCCTAAAACTTCTCTTCTCCCGATCAATGCGAAGTGACAAAGAGGCAATATTTAGTATAGAGGTTCTAATCACTAGATTCTAGCCAACGTGTATATAATGAATTTGCCACTATTAAGGTGACCACTGATTGCCGCTATACTCGAACAAAACGGATCAAAATCGCAACGTGCGAAACGTCCAATTCAGCTAATGCTGGGGCCAAGAACCAATCTAACCAGTAACTGCCAATGACAGGACACATGAACATACTGAAGTTACATACTGCTTCGCAGCATCATCTCGATTAAAAATTAAGTTCGCACACCAAAACCTCGCGTGATCAGCACAGAGTCGAACACGAACGGATTACAAAACTCGACACGCGCAGAAAAACCAGCACCGCGAGCGAACCGCGAACGGCCTCTCGCAGCGATTCGAGAAACCTACTGAACTGAAACAGCACGACACGAGCGCAGATGCCGGAAGCTTACGCGGCGGGCCGATCGCCGTCGTCGTCCGACGAGTCGCGCGCGTCGTCGACTTCCTCCACCTGCAGCTCCTCGAAATCGAGCTCCCGAATCTGCTCGATCTGCTGCCTCTCCCTCTCCATTATGCTGCGTTCGTCCATTCTCCGGGATTCCGCGGCGAAAATCTCTCCCCCTCTGCCGAGCGCGCGAAGAAGAGAGGCTCGCCCGCTTCTTCGTCGGCCGTCGATCGCAGGGGAGGCGCTCGTCGTGCGCCGATCCTCCGCCGTTCGCGAGCGGCGAAGATCGCCGGCGAATGAGCGTGACGGTTTCTCGCGCTACTCTCTCGTTTGGAGTTTGTTTCCCTCTTGGAGCGAGCGCCTGACCGCTATCGACTAGCCTCTTCCACGGAAATGAGTCCGGCCCTTTTATCCTTGAAAAAATTGTATAAATTATCCCTGAATTTAAGCCAAATAAGAAATGTTTCCAAACTTTTAATTTATTCAAAATAATTCTTAAATTTTTAGTACATATTCAATTTAATTCATGAACTATACGAATATATTTAATGTTATTCCTGACCTTAAATTAATGAAATGATGACATTACATATGATCATATAGTTCATGAACTATGATATTTTTTTTTCGTTGAATGGTTCATGAATTACATTAAATATGTGTAAAAAGTTCAAGGATCATAATAAACAAATTAAGGATTCAAGAGTTACATCCAACATCAAGCTAAAGTTCACATGCCAAATTGAACAAATTAAAAATTTAGTAATCATATTATGCATTAGATCAAAATTCAAAAGCCACTTGTATCATTATCCCATTTATCCAATTTTGTGTTGGGAATATCTTGCAATTTAGCCCCATGGAGTTTTTTAAATTTTCGTTTTGCACCTTAGGCTTAAGCTCGTTTGCAATCTTGGTGAGAACGCTTTGTTTGATTAGTTGATTTTGCTTAAGAAAATGTCTTGCTTATTTTCGATATGTATCAAGGGAAATAGTATAGATTTTTAGCTTATAAAGAATCATAAATGAAAGTGTGCGCAAATCTTTCCATGTAGAACAGATAAACTAGACAAGTTATCATCGAGTAAACATCTATCATGAACACAATCAAAACAAGATTGCTATCCTAGATCACAAGTCACTGAATTAGTACCTATAATACGACCATTGGATATTCTTAGGTCTCTTTCACTATAGAAGCTAGTTCAAAGGATATGCTTTTTCTTGTACTTATAAACTAATCGCCAGTCTCTTTCACAATAATCACAGCCAACATAAGACAACCTCAACCTCCATAGTGACACGTCTCGAATTAGAAGAAAGGTATTTCTCGATTAATGGACGAGTGTGCCGGCCAAAAACAGCCATTTGTCCGGTGATGATTTTTCCAAAGAACCGAGCGGTCGCCTTCGGTATGGACGTAATGTGGACCCCTTGCTCTAGCCAATCACAAGGGCCGGCGGCATGCGCCTCCGCCGCTTGCGACGGTGTTTCTGCAGGGAGAATCCTACTCCAAGAACCTAAAGCCCGTCCTTCATCGTCAATTGGTCATGAGCTGCCCGGCCACAAGAAGTCGTCGCCTTCTATTCTTTTTAGATTAGATCATTAATTTACCAAACCATCCATACAAACTTTCGACCGTACCTTTCACACGTCACGATATTTGAAATATAAATCGAGATACTATACACATAATGGCGACATCACATACAAGTCAGTTATTATGATTCATTTGTTATGAATTTCGCATGTGTTATGGTTCTCGTTTATAAAGGACAATGACATGAGTAGTTTCTAAATTTTGGCTTTTTGTGTAATGTGATATTTAAACTTCAAGTTTATTCAATATAATCCTTAAATTTTATTCCAATATATAATGTAATCATTGAAGTTATAATTTGTTTAATATGATATTTAAATTTTCAATACATATTCAATTTAGCTTATAAACTATGTAAAAAATTTTAGTTTTTTTTTTCTTTTATATTGGAGGAACCGCTTTAGTCGACAACCGTCACGTAAACCCCAAGGTGTCGCTAGCGGGGAAATCACCACCCCAGTGCCACATGTCAATTACCTAATAGCCTACTAGAGGGGCTTCGAACTCTTAACCTTCCCTCAAAGGACTGAAGCCTACCTAGCGAAACCACCACGGCCGGTGGTAAAAAAAAGAAAAAATAGCATTTATTTTTTGTGACCCAGGAACCCCGCACGGCCAAATGCTAAGAGTAAACCACTCGGGACGACACGTGCTAGCCACCATATACATGCCACCAGGTAAGTCACCCTGCGACGCGCTTGGATTTCGAACCCACGAAGGAGAGGAGGCCCAAAGCCAACTGCGCCACCCAGGTGGGTGGTGAAAAAATAGTGTTAATATTAAGAAAAAACCACAAAAACCAAATTAATTTTTTTGATCATCAAAAATTCAAAATTTATATATTTGTAACAAATTTATCATCCACTAGTTAATACCACAAAAAAATCACTCTCGATTGTCAAATGAAGGATAAAATCTCAAATTACACATGTTAATCGTCACATGTCATCAAACTCAATAATTTAATGATAAAATTTAAAGAAATTCAGTAGATAATAAATTTGTCAAATGTGTATCAATATAAAGATTTTTTAATTTCGATAAATTTTTTATAAATATATCAGTTTAAAATTTTTTGTGCTATTGACTCAAAAATTAAATATTATGTATCAAGCTCGCATGCACTTCCGTTTCACCCTCTCGTCGGCTGACGAATTTAACTACCCGTCCACGTCGCTACCACAAGCGCAAAACGCGATCAACAATTCACAACTGAAAAAAATTGAAAATCCCGCAAACGAATTTCCCCGAAGTTCCCGTCCGCGCTTATGCTCGCTCGCTGCCCCTCTCTCCGCCGCATCCTCCGCCCCCGCCAACCCCCCGAGATGGCGCGCGCCCTGCTGCGCGCCGCCGTCCCTGTCCCCTTCGGCGCCGCCCCCTCGTCCTCCGCCCTGCGCTCCCGGACTGCCCTCCCCGGCGCGGCGCCGCCGCCGCCGCCGCCGTTGGGATCGTCTCTGTTCGCGAGTAAAGTCGGGGCTTTTCGGGAGGAGAATGAGGAGCGGCGGTTGGCGGGCGGTTGCGGCAGGGTTTGGGCGTTGCAGAGGGGGTACAGGAAGATGAGGAGGCGGGCTGGGAAGAGCAAGGAGAGGGAGCTCGAGCTCAACGTCAGCATTTGCATCGAAGAGGACTTACCCGATGATCCTGAAATTCTGGTACTTTTTGCAAATGCCAGTGTTGGTTTTGTAGAGTTCAATTGCTTTTGTAGATTCAAATTTTTGCCTTCTGAAGGTTGACCCTCAGTTAAAGATTGGAACTTTAATTACTCGAGCCAGAAACTGATTGATTGTGATGCGCATTATGTCGTTTAGAAGTTCGATTAGCTTACCTTTTCTATGAAGGGGGAATGGATGAAGTGGTGGAACTAATATGTTTAGATAGTGTCCAGTCTCGGGTAGTGGCCAAAGTGATGAGTTATTTCTTTACTTATTGTTGCTTTTATCATTGATATAACATGCATAATTCTGTGTTTTGAGGGACAATCTTCTTTTGCATTGCACTGGAGCAGCCCATTATCATTTTCCAGAGAAGCATTTTCATCCTTTTCATTTGCATTTTTCAGAGTATTGCAGAACTACTACGTCTAAACGTTCCAATGGCAATGAAACTAGCGTTTGATGGCTTGAATGATGCAACTTACCAAACAAGAGACACTGCTATAGACGATGTTGGTGGATTCCAAAGCGTGGAGTTGTCTGTACTACTTTGCAATGACGACTTTATTCGGAAGTTGAACAGGAATGGAGGGATGAGGACCATGCCACTGATGTTCTCTCTATGTCACAACATGTCGCAGAGCTTAAGCTCCCTATAGTAAGAATGGCGCTTTATTTGCCAGATAAGTTGCCTCAATGAATAATGCTTGACATATTTCCATCAATTACAGCTTATGCTTGGTGACATTGTAATTTCCGTTGAGACTGCTGCAAGGCAAGCAGAGGAAAGAGGCCACACTCTTCTCGATGAGATACGAATCCTAATGGTTAGTGTGGACACTTTAACCCATCTTTTTTCTGCTCTTTCCTCCTTGGGTTAGATAATAGATGAGGTGGGGAAGGCTAAAAGAAATGAATGATGATGAGACTCAATCCAAGTTACTTGTGAATGTTGGCATCTACCAATTAGACCATCTCCCTTCCTCTCTTAACCCATTCTTTCTTTTCCTCCTCTAATGGAAGTCTTTATTGTTCATAAATCGGTTATTTGATCTACCTTGCTTCAAAGTAGCGCATAACTTCAGTTTTATTGCCAATGGACTACATTAGATTGAGCAAAGTCCAACGTCTCACTCGGTTAGAAATTTTGAGTTTTTGCCTTGATTTTATATGGAGAGGAGGGTATGATGAAAACCGTCTTGCCATAAGAGTGATTTTGAAGTTCAACGAACAGGATAAAAGTGATGCGATTTTCCATTTTTATTCCTTCTCTTTTTAGTTGGGAGAGTGTAAACATAGGGTGTCTATCTAATGTGTTCACTTATAGACACTTTTAGAAAAATAAGATGCACTTGAACAACATATACGGATCCCGTTAACCCGGTGAATTGTGGGGAAGAGTGCACCAATGAGAGGGGAGATGTGTTAAATATAGACCTTGCCTTGCAATTTTGCAGGTTCATGGACTGTTACATCTTTTGGGTTTTGATCATGAGCTGAGCGAAGAGGCAGAAGCAGAAATGGAGAAGGAAGAGGAACTTCTTCTGAAAAGCCTTGGTTGGAAAGGAAAAGGATTAATTCAAAGTGCTTATGACACTAAGACTGACACAGATCCACATGCTGAGAATCCAGATGGTAATTTAACCACTTGATTATATGATAACCTGGTTGCCTGTCTTAATATGTTGCATTGGGATGTAAATTGGTCTTGCTTCCCATCTTAGTTTAAGGCAAAGGCAATCTTACAGATGATTTGCCAAAAGACAGGAAAAGAGAAGGCAGTCTTCGCTTTTACAAACCGAAATTCAGCTATATCTTCTGCGACATGGATGGTGAGACAGCCCTTCTGTGTTCTCTACTTCTCCTTCTTCTGTGAATATAGCTTGTGAATGTATCTTTGACAAATTTTGCTAGGCACACTGCTTAACAGTGAAAGTCGGATATCTTTAGCAAATGCAAAAGCTCTGAAGGAGGCCTTGTCAAGGGGTGTCAAAGTGGTTATAGCTACTGGAAAGGTGCGAACGTAATAGAGTTTGGCATTAACTTTTGTCATTTGTTTGAAATAACAGTAGTACGCATGCAATAGCCCCTGCTACTAAGATGATACATTTTTTTAATTTTATAATATAAAGATACTATTTCAAATTGATTCATCTTTTTTTTCTTTTGTGAGTTTGGAAACCCTTCCTGTGTTTTGTTGGCTATTGGATCTCAATCTGACCTTTGTGATCAGGCACGTCCAGCGGTCATAAATATACTGAAGACGGTAGACTTAGCTGGTAAAGATGGGGTCATTTCTCAGTCTACTCCCGGTGTCTTCTTACAGGTTAACATCTATTTGTTTTTTGGCCTTGGTTTACAGATAGGTATAAATAGGTTTATATGAAGAATGGTTTGTTATTGCTGACACTTTCACGTATCTTGTTTCCTTGTCTTTCTACAATTGCAGGGATTGCTTGTTTATGGTAGACAGGGACGAGAAATTTATAGAAGAAATTTAGATCCTGATGTGTGCCGAGAGGTATCTCCTATGGTGCTTCATTTGTCTGTTGAAAAGATGGTTCTGTCATTGACAATATAAAAGCATCGGAGTACTAAGATACAGATTATGAGAGAAATCAATTTGGTTGGAGCAGAACTGGTGCTAATGTTCTACTTGATTTTTTCGTTCCCAAGAATTTGTTGACTATAATGTTTCATCATTTTTAGCTATGACCACTTGCATCATCTTGTTATTGTCTGTTAATCTACCATAGAGATGTCACTCACAGTTACATTGCAGGCATTTATATACTCTCGAGAGCATGGAATTCCACTTGTTGCATTCTGTGAGGATCGTTGCTTGACGTTATTTGAACACCCTCTTGTAGACTCAGTGCATACAATATACCGTGAACCGAAGGTGGTGTCTTTGAGATTCTTTTTCATCATGCCTGAAGATTGGTTGTCCCAGCATATGATAAATCTTATGTCTGCAGGCAGAGATCATGCCTTCAATTGAGGATCTCCTGGCTGCTGCAGATATACAGGTACAGTGTTACGCTTAGAAAGATAGCAACTGGCAAATATGGTCTGACCATTTTGCTGATGCACTAAAATCAATTCAACATCAAAAACCCCTTATTACATCGCCAATACTCTTAGCTGAAACTGCCTTAAAAGCTCCAATCATATTTCTGTGTCCATTTATCAAATTTTAGCCCCAAAGTACTATTTTATGTTCACGAGTACTATTCTCAGCCAGAACCATACTTGCGGGCCTCTTTACTGTCCTATGAAGGCCACCTCTTCTCTTGCTTGTCAACCTGAGATGGATCCTGTATCTGCCTATTTTATGGTATTTTGCAGAAAATGATTTTTTTGGATACCGCTGAGGGCGTGGCAACAAATTTGCGGCCATATTGGTCAGAAGCTACTGGAGCTCGTGCTAATGTAGTCCAAGCTGTGCCTGATATGCTGGAGATTGTCCCCCCGGGAACCTCTAAAGGGAGTGGGATCAAAATGCTGCTTGATCATTTAGGAGTTGCTCCCAAAGAGGTAGATTTCCACTCAAAATCTTTTTCGTTGGATTTTTCTTCTTTCTTTCTTTGGAGTTTTTGGTTGCTATCCTAGCCATTTACTAAAGATATTGTAGGGGTTAATGATTTATAGATTTGATTTGTGGCCTAAAGTTCTCAAGACTTTTTCAGGATAAAGATTTTGCCTTTTGCTTCTTTATTATAACTACCAGTTGTACGAGGAGGAAGCCAATTGTCTCGATCAAAGAGGAAAGGAGTTTCTAAATTCTACTAGCAAAATTTAAGTAGCAAAAAATTTTGTGGGTAATTGGAAGTTAACTTAAGATCCATATGCAGTGGGAGAAAAACCTGAAAGTGGCTATCAAGAAGGCTTACCGAACATAAAGCATAGTTGCAAGGATAGTTTGATTGGGAAACTTGTTTTTGTCTTGTTGTGTCACCGAGAAAAAAGTTGTTTTCATCTTGCGGGTGCAATGAGATTGCAACTAGGTCCTCATTAAGGCATCTTATCATTTTACTAACAATGCTCTCTCTCAGGTAATGGCTATTGGTGATGGGGAAAATGACATAGAGATGCTTGAGCTGGCGTCTCTTGGCATTGCCCTTAGTAATGGATCAGAGAAAACCAAGGCCGTGGCGAACATAATTGGTGTTAGCAATGATGAAGATGGTGTGGCTGATGCACTTTATCGCTATGCTTTCTGAGGCTCAAACAGAAGTTATTAGAGTTTGAAGACAGAAGTTGACAGGTCTACATTTGACAGCGCAAGATGCTGCCCCCAATTTTCCCCCAGTTGATCATACGAACCATTCCTGAGGAACAGAGAAGCGTTCAATAGCGCACGAGATAAATTCAACATTTCCAACTAAATTAGGGTCTCATAATTTTCCGGCAATTTTCAAACTAGTTCATGACTTTCTGGGGATTCTTAATTTGTTAGGGTTATTCTCTGTATCCTAATCCTTATGCCATTCTTTCTGGCCCTTATTGCCAGTTGAATTCTTCAATGGACTTTGAAGTTCGACAGAATAATGATATGGCTTCTCATTATAGCGGGACAAGGATCCCCTGCCCCATTTGGATGAATCATTGATACATTAGTTGTCATAACCATCTTTATTCACGTGGATGAACGGTTTGAATAAACGAGGCCTCAAATGAAGACACCAACGGGGAATAGAGGATATCATCTCATTATAGCATGGGGTTATTCAGAAAGGGAGTTGTGCATGATTTGGGGACTCCTCGTCCGATGAGATTTTCAGACGAATGTTTTCCCTAGATCCCAGCAGTAAATTAAATCTTCATCACCCCTTAATTTTCAGTTGCCACTAACTGGACAAATGGATGAAACAGAAACTAAACAATCTGTTCGGACTCAACTAATTAGACATTAATTGTAAGGTTTCTATCATGAACGCAAACTAATGCACTAGATGCCATATACCCACTGTTACCAATTTCAATTTGATTGTTACTAGCAGAAGTGTTATATTACAGGCCTCAGGGTAAGATAAAACAAGGAGAAGAAATCCATGTTATAAAATTTGTTATTATTATGAATAAAGCAAAAGTTCTTGTCTGCCACCTGATTGCAATTTTGATTCCCAATTACGAGATGCAGTAGAAAGAGCTTGTGACTGTGCGTGCACGCAAGTGCACCTGCACCCCATGCGCGCGCGCGAGAGAGAGAGAGAGGTAACTTCCATGCGGAACAATAAGCTTCCAGGGTGCAAAATCAACATTTCACAGAAATTCACTGCGCAAATTACCGACAAAGAAAAAAAAACCCAAAAATTGATTCTTTCCCGCTTAAGTGCAGCTGCACTATGTTATTACAATCTGGCCAGAAGAAAATACTCCCAGTACATACGACAGATACACACGAGCTTACCAAGAGCAAGTTGCACCTCTTTTGATTAAGCAAGCACCAGGGGTTAACAAACCATCACCTCCAGGATTGTCTTGCTCTCAGGCTGTTTTGTCGTACTGTGTATTTCTCCTTGCACACTCTAAGATCGTTTTATCAGCAGTGATGAAGTAGGCAGCAATTGAAGCTGTCAATCCAAAGATAAGACTTTCAGTTTTTCACAACACAAAACATTCATTCATCCATATTTAGCTTCACATGATACGGAGTATTGGGCACTGAACTATATATATTTAAATATTTCAGATGCCTTGGTAAAGTAAATTCAGGAGTACCTGCCGATATGATGAGTGCCTGCGCAGTATAATTTAGGTTCGCCTTTGCCCAAGGAACCACTCGGCAAGCAACCAACTGAAAATTTGAAGGAAGTCGCACATATATTAACACTAGTAACAATGATTAAGCCAAACAGGAGCTGTAGGAAAGAATACACAAAAGGAGCTTAAAGTAGTTCTAGGCCATCGGCACATTCTCGACATAAATTGAGAAAGAACATCAACACTCGAGGGATGAAATAGGCATTAGTGCCACATGCTTATGTGTGATGATTTGATTGTTTATTTACATAACCAATTGATGAAGCAACATGCAATAATGCAGAATTTAGTTTCTCCCCACGGAAGCATCTTTTATTGTTAAAAAACAGTTTTTTTTTTTTTTTTGGCACAAATACAATCGTCATAGAGATGAAGGAAAGTTTAAGCTAGTACAGAATTTTCAAAATAGAAGGAAAAGAACTCAGCCAAATGAAATTTCCTATCAACATAGTAGTTGAATTGATAGTGCATATATCATTGATTAGAGCAAGGATCTTTAGAAAGCCAAGTTTCAGGTCCAAGTCCAAAAATCAAAATGAATGACCTCAAACTTGGCTTGTAAAAGCACCAATATATCAGGCATTTGAAATAAAGAGGCTCCAAAACAGATTATAAAAAATAAGCAATAGTGATAGCAAAGTGAATCTCGCTGTTCCTCGCAACCATTTCGCTCCAACTTTATGTTAACACAAGCTACAAAACTTGGAAAATGACTTTCCTTTTCACCCAAGTTTATGCGATACATCATAAACAAGTTAAGCAAATCCTAAATCACCAAGTCAATACATGCCAAATTTTCGTTCTTAGATACAAGTCGAACATAAAATTGAGAAGTACTTCAGCTTTTCTGACATATATTTCCACAAAGAAGTCTGTCAATCGGCAACTGAAGAGCGCATCATACACAAACATCCAGACATTCAACATTCAAGGAACACCTCAGAGCTTATAACCGGCAATTAAGCGATCGAAACAATGCCCCCATTTCCCAACAACTCAGCACAAAAGACCTCCACAGTTCACGTGTAAAATCATAGCCGAACACAATCCCATCCGAAACCATCTCAATAGATCTCCACATTTCACGCGTAAAATCATAGTCAAGATAATTGCATCCATTACCGTAGGCACAGCGCTGGCGACGCACGCGATCGCAGCTGCCTTCGCTCCAGCACGGACGCCCTCTGCACATCAAAAGGATTCAACGCGATCCAAAAACCGCCATCGCGTCAAAACCGAACCAAATTAGCAACTACATTCAAGAAGATACAGAGACACATAACCACGTCCCACGAGCAAAAACAGCAGCGCTTCGAAACAGGCGAGATCAACAGGACAAACCGGTTCAACCGGCCTCGATTGCATCCGTGACCACGAGCTTTCGCAATCGATCCCCCGACCGAATCCAATCAAATCGAATCAATTCGAAAATGGAATCGCGGAGAGAGAGAGAGAGAGAGAGAGAGGGAGAGACCTTGAGTGCAATCCTGAGCGGTTTGAATCCTCCGCTCTTCGGCCGGAGAAGCGATCGGGAACGGATTCGTCCTCCGGCCGTTGGCCCAGAAATCTCTCATCTCCGATGGGATCCCCATGCTCTGTTTCCTCTTCTCGAAACAAGCTTGCCGCGACCGACCGGGGGAAATAAGAGAGACGGCGAGATGAAAGCGAGTGAGGAACGCAAGTGCGTTTTTTGTTTTGCCTCCTCTTCTGCGAGAGGGACAACGTCAAATCTCATTCATAGGAGAAAATATTGAGTGGTATGAGCGTGCCACGTCATTCGATGACGTGGCGCGCACATACCACTCAGATATCGACACGTGTCCCGTGGGCGGGGCCCGCTGCAAGACGGAAGGGCTGCTTGTCAGGCTCGCTAGACAACGACACAAATAGTCTCCCGATTTTAGTTAAATATGAAATGCATTCCTTCTATTTTTAATTTATTAAATTCATGAATTGTCGCCAATATGTAATATAGTAATAGATAACTGACCAAAAAAAAAAAATAATAGATAATATCAAATATTTTTCATATAATTAAGGAATTAGATTGAATATATATAAAAAAATTCAATGACTATATTGAATAAATTTAAAATTTTAGAAATTATATTATACATTGAACGATAGTTATTTTTAATTGTCAAATATTGGGTCACAATTTAAGAATCTACAAATTGAGTCAAACTTCAAAAACTTTTTATGTGATTCTCTTCGATATAAAACTGAAAAATCAAAATCGCTTTGTTATGCTCTCTGTCCCCCACCCCTTTTCTTTGAAGAGTTGACCCTTTCCCTCTCACATATTCTTCTCCTTTTTCCTTAAGCCTATCGAATAAAAAATACGCAAAATTTAACACTCACATAATGCAAAAAACTATGATTCTTAACCCAGGGGCGCATTTAATAACGTTTTCATTTTCTTTTTTTATTCCCAAAATAGAAATAAAATATAAATTTGTTTGTATAGGTTTTTGTTTCTAACAACAAATTTATTCTTAATAATAAATTTGGAACGGAAACAAAAAAACACTCGAGAACAACTCAAGTATCAAGCACAATTTTATTTTTTTCACTTTTCTTCTTTTTCTCTTCTTTCATTTTTTCTTCCTACTCTTCTTCCCCTAGCTAGTCATTGGCCCCCAGCGAGGTAGCCTTGAGCTTTGCAATGGCCGACCAAGGCACAACGAGGCTCCCCGAGGCCGATGACCTCTTCGACTCCCGTTTGGCGGATCACCAACCGGCCATGATTGAGGCCAGCAATTAGCTAGGGAAAGAAGAAAAAAAGGAAAAAAAATGAAATAAAAAGGAGAAAAATGCAACAAAATTATTTTAAAATTAAATAATATTAAATAATATTTAAAAATTTTCTAAATTTAAAACGCGTTTTTATTTTGAGAATAGAAATTTTATGCAATTACTAAATGCATTCTCCTATATAAAAACTTGTCCAGGGAACAAAGATAGAAAAAATTGTTTCAGAAGAAAAATTATTCTTGGAAGAAATGTTATCATACGTTGGCCATAGCCACGAGCTCCAATTGAGGGTCATTATCTCGAGTTTTTTTGGTTGGAAAAGATCTACCTGCTAGGGTTGCCGCAAGCTTCTAAGTTCTAGTGACCATGGTTGCGACCTCAAATTGACGATCATGGCCACGAGTTTGAACTTGAACAAACATGATGGCTATGTGTTTAAAACTTAAAGTTCTGTAATGGTAATCGTTGTGATCTATCTGCCTCCTTTAATTTTTTTCTTTTGTGTTTTGATGTGGTGTCATATAGTGTTGAGAGAATTTTAGCATGACATGTATATTTTGGCATTTATTTTAGCAATCAAGCAATACATGTCAGCAAAAACTGACCGACAAGAGAAGTATAATGGAAGGACTAATGGTAACCTTTTTTAAAAGTAAGGGGAGCTTTTGAAAAAAAAAAAAAATAGATACACAGTTTTGATTTTCGAGTAAAACCAAAAGATCAATAATGAGCCTACCCTTTTATAAAATTCTCTCTTCCCTTATATATGTCAATAAGTTTGCTTGCAAACTCCATATTTTGGCCAATTATTAACAAACTCTCGACCTGATGGTTGATTGAGTACTCTTGATGAGAAAGTTGAAGATTAGAAGTTCGATTCACCAATCTATCATCCATTTAAGACAGCCTTGATTTCTCGACAAAGATTGAGCAACTAACTCATCCAGTGGATTATTGATATTATGTTGACATCTTAAACCAAACATTATAGAAGTGAATGAAGCAGATTTCGTCCAAAAAGAGGGAGGAGACTGACTCGCGAGTGTTTACTCAAATTTTCTTTAGGTTTAGCGCGGGCTAGATCGAAACTTAACTTCCAATTCAAAAATAAAGTATATATGAAACTACGTTATTGCAAGGGAAAAAGGCACAAATAGTCCCTATATTTTCACTCAATGTCCAATTTCGTCCCTAAACTTTCGATCGGCTCAATTTGGTCCCTGAACTATTGATAAAATGTCCAATCTAGTCCCTGAACTTTCGAACGGCTCAATTTAGTCCTCGAACTATTGATAAAATATCTAATCTAGTCCTTCGTTCGTTTTTTTTTTTTCCTTTTTTGCCCTTTTTTTCCCTTTTTTTTTTCCCTTTTTGCCTTTTTTTCTTTTTGGGCTTTCCCTCCGCCGCTCCGGCAGGGGCGGCGTCCGGCGAGGGAGCCCCCTCGCCGGGAGAGCCTCCCTCGCCGGATCGGCGGGGAGCCCCGGCGAGGGAGAGCCCCTCGCCCGACGCGGCCGCGAGGGGCTCTCCCTCGCGACGCCGCGCGAGGACGGCCCCTCGCCCGGATCTGCGAGGGGCCATCCTCGCCGGCGTCTGCCGCGAGGGAGAGGCCCTCGCCCAATCTTTGCCGCCGGCGAGGACGGCCCCTCGCAGATCCGGCGAGGGGCCATCCTCGCCGGCTCGGCGAGGGGGCTCCCTCGCCGGACGCCACCCTCCGCCGAGCCGGGCGGAGGGAAAGCCCAAAAAAAAAAAAAAAGGCAAAAAGGGAAAAAAAAAAAGGGCAAAAAAGGAAAAAAATAGTAACGAAGGACTAGATCGAACATTTTATCAATAGTTAAGGGACTAAATTGAGCCGTTCGAAAGTTCGCGACTAGATTGAACATTTTATCAATAGTTCAGGGACCAAATTGAGCCAATCGAAAGTTTAGGGAAGAAATTGGACATTGAGTGAAAATATAGGAACTATTTGTGCCTTTTTCCCTTATTGCAAACATATGAAACTATATTATTGCAAAACAATCTTTTTTATGATTGATACGATACTTTAGAATTTATTCCCATTCGTGTCCATTAGAATGGGGTCAAAATTTGTGAAGTGACTCGGGTTTTTCCTTCAAGAGACCGGCAGAATGTTCGGATGTAGCTAGTCAGACGATACGGCACGTCTTTTTTGGCATGCTCATATCGTATGCCAAAGCAAAATTTAACTCACTCCTTATTTTTTATTTACTTAATAAGTTATTTTTTAACTGACAGAATTGCGAAACACGAATGACTTTAATGAATTAAAATAATGACTTCAATGAATCAACATACTAGTGTACAACAACAAATTAGAATGAAATATATTTATTATGACACATTTACTATAAATTTTTTCTTCTGATATAAAAAACCCCAAATTTCTATGACATATTTAATCTCCATCAAGATTTCGTTATATAAATTTTCATTTGAGTTAAAAAAATTCTATGTCGATACCATTTACTTTCTAGCGACAATGTAAGCAAATAGGAATGATGTTCCCTCAATGATCTGTTTCAAAATGAGATTTTTTGTGGCATTTTCTCTCAAGTTAACAGAGTCTTGCTGACAAGCGATAGGAAATGCTTTGTCGTGCATGAGGGTACTTCTTTACATAATCCTTATCAGTAAGTAGTTCCATACGGATGACCAATAGTTTTTTTTCATCTTTGGTAGAACACCAACTTAAGACAGAAAGGTTCATCAAACAAAGACAGCCATAAATATCTCCACTCGGATAACAAACACCTTGTACTCGGAGGTTCCCATGTCCCCAAACAAGAAACTGCATCACCTGCAACAACTCCAACCTCATTTAGACACACGCAAGCCCAGTATATTCCAGAAAGAAAGGGGAAGAAGCGACAACTTTTTCAATACAAAAACAGGGAAGAACCAAAAAAATCCCATGATGCATTGCCAACATGCCTAAAAACCCTGATCGACTAGATAGTCTCCAAGCCTCTCGACAATCATGTTGCATTGACCAGGAGTCATAGGCTCATCGTATATGCCAATGATCAAGGCCATGGTTGTCTTCTTGATGGTAACGCCTCCAGGGCCCTGAGATTGCATATCGACTTAGTGATGCGAAGGAGCAAGGGGTGGAAGAAGTATAAAGTACAAACAGAGCAGCAATAGGAGATCCCATCAGTGCAAGAGATGGCAGAGAATAGTTCACTTGCTCAGTTCAGAAGATCGATAAGTCAGAGACGAGAACTTCATCATACGTAAGCAACCATTAAAAGAAAAGTTCGTCAAGCAAAATTTAGACGTTCCAAATTAAGAAGCAACCATTGGTAATGGTTATAGTAAAACCAAAAACCTCTTAGGCCTCACAAAAGGGTAACTTAGAGCGATCATCCATCATCAACCAAAGATTGAGGGCGAAATCCATCACATGCAAGATTTGCACTTTGACACAGTTACAATTAAATTTAGCGAGACAATAACTATGATGAACCGTTAAACGTATTATGACCATCACACAATCCATCCAAGTGATATCCCTCATTGCGACCTCGAAGCAGGGCAACAATTTGAAATCGATATAAAGGAAGAAACAATGTTTCCAATCACATAACACTGAAAAGGGTAGGCATCCCATGTGATGCCTCAATGAAAAAATTACCTTCTTGCCACGGATAACAGCATTAGGTTCACCTTGGATCACCATGTACTTTGTTCCACCAAGGTACAACCCAGTCGGCGCAAGCGTCCCGGGCTCGTCAAAGTCACGCATTATTCCAGTTATCTCTTCGGGCTTAAACTGCACAGCAACACACAGCCACAAAAGTTATACTCATAGTTCCAATAAGAACAGGTGGATTACAGAAATGAAAAGGTAAAGCGTAATCACATCAATACTGTTCAATCTACAGTCCTCTTGTTTGACTAGATTGCTTAATGTAAAAGAAGATTATAACCTGATAAAACTTATTTATGATAATAATGCTTGTCATAAATCTTTAATGCTCACAAACTGAACACATGGAATATGCATCATGGCCAATGTGTTGATACATGCAATGCTTCTTCATTGGCAGGAAGAATTATCCACTTGAGCAACATGTGCAACATGAGTGGAATGGGAAAAATCAATACTTTTATCAAACTCATTGAATACCAAGAGAATGCACGATCGGTAAGTGATAACAATTCACACGGTCTCTCATTCCGGTCTCGTAATTGATGCTAACATAACATCTTTCTCATTGTTCATCAGATAGACAAGGAAATCTAAACCTCGAGAGTTCGCACAAGCGCAATAAATCCTGCCAACCACCACTCGCTAATCAGATAAGATGATGCGATTCTGACAGAATGCACTACCAATCTTCAGTCTAATTCTTTGAAGCAACTAAACTAATACCTCCAACCTTTCTCCTTTAAGACAGTTACATTTCCTTGTGTCCTAGAAGGAAATGTAACACGTAACACCGGATCTAGTAAGTACAATCCACTGCTCTTGGTGATTCGCGTAACATTCTTATCACGACGCGGATTCAAACAGTATCGACCACAACACAATGCCATATCATCATCGTCTCCCCAAGCTTCCGCATGGATGTCGCAACTCCAAAGGACAGGCCGCTGATCCGATCAAGTCCGACTACAGACGCCCGAACTCCATCACTCCCAACTCACCAGTCACAGCCGAATCCGATGCGCATAACCGACCGAATCACAACCATACCAGCACAACAGATCTTGCACCCCCGCCCATTTTAACACTTAATTCCCACCAAAAAAAAAAAAAAAAAAAAAACGAAAGGAATACTCGTCGAATAAAAGCAACAATCGCCGACATCACACAGGCGCGACGTCCAGTAACCGATCGGAGACTCCACCACCGCCTCAAGGAAGTAAAACAGAATCAACAGTCGATCGACGGATCCCGAAACGAGAAGCCGCGGCGGCGAGAGAGAGAGAGAGAGGATGAACCTGGGGGAAGTTGGGGCTCTGCGCCCAGACGTTGCCGTCGTGGCCGATGATGGCGGCGGCGGTGAGGTGGTTGCCTTCCATGTCGCACATCAAGTGCTCGTCGACGTACTGCTGCCACGACATCTTCGCCCGTCCGTCACTTCGCGATCGATCGAGGGGGAGGGGGTGGTTTTTGATTGAGCTGAAATGCGAGAGCGCAGGAGGAATGGGCAGGGAACGGGGGGGAAGATATAGCGGAGGAAAAGGGATTGCGTTAGAATTAAGCTTCGCAAGCTGGCGCGTGCGCGCGTGATGGTTGATTACAGAATGGGGGAGCTCGCGGGATTCAACATCTCCAGCGTGGATTATTCTAAGGCGTTGCTCTGTCTTCCTTCTTTTTTCCCGGGCGGGGCCCACTCCGACCTTTCAAAAGGCGTTTAGGAAATTATTTGGCTATCTTTTAGATGATAATTGTTCCACCATTTCTTTTTTTCTTAAAAAAAAAAGGAACGAATGGAAAATGGTGAAAGCGCGCCCAATTTCATTAGAATGACGGAACCGGAAAGACTTTCCTTGGAAAGCAAATTACAGCGATGTTTTCACAGGAAAAAAGGAGCGAATTTTATTATTTTAAATTCGAAAAAGATTTAGCATTGATAACTTGAAAAATGATAATTTATTTCTTTATCAGTCATCGTATGGTACTAAACCTTTTTATAAGCCCATCTAATTAACTAAATTCAAATAAATCAATTTTTCTTCAACTGAAAATATGCAAATGGGGATGTGATTGCTTGCATGTGGGTAATGCTTCTGGCGCATGTGCATCAGTCCTCCACAAAAAGGAAAAAAGCAGACAGGAATTAATCATAGCAAGGGATAGATCTCCGGAAGAATTAGGCTTTATTTGTTTCAAAAAAATTATTTTCCTTATCTCTCAATATTCAATTCGCTTGGAAAAATAAGACATAGGAAAATATTTTCTAGTTAACAGTAAATATATGTTTAAATTTAGAAAAATGATTTCTCTTTAAAAATTAAAAATTATTTTTCAAAATATAACTATATATCAGCATTTGAACTGAAACTTTGAGCCCAAAAACAAAAACCCCAACCCTATTTCCCGATCTCCTAGATTAGGTCTTTGGAGCATAGGCCGGTTCCATTGAAGTCAAGCTCACGAACCTAGTGTTGATGCTCAAATCCTGGCACTTTATGCTTAGGTGCATTGAGTTAGTTGCCCATGCCTTATCCCCGATGCCCCGTTCAGCCAAATTTAGTACTCTAGTGCTCGTACCACTTACTGGCATTGATTATTAATGCCGGTTACAAGCACCTAAATGGTGTATGGGTGTGACGACCCAGACCTATGACAGTACGAAGGACGGACTAAGATCGCATCGACAGTACACGGGCGAGGCTAAGGGCATTTCTCCTGTCCCACATCGCTTGGGGAAGAGTCCTGAGAGCTTTTATAAGGCTTGGGTCCCTTAATATGTGTGACGCGTTTTAAAACCGTGAAAGAAAAGACCGCGGCTGGGATGGCGGTTCGTCCGTGCCAGGTTGGATGACCCAAAGCGGACAATATCACATAGTGGGGCCCGGGTCCTTACAAATGGTATCAGAGCCGATTCTCGCAAGGTGTGGGGCCACAGTGAGAGCGCTATGCCTTAAAGGGGTGAGAATGTGACGATCCAGACCCGAGACAGTACGGAGGGACGAACTAAGATCGCCTCGGTAGTACACAGGTAAGGCTAAGGGCATTTCTCCTGTCCCACATCGCTTAGGGGGGAGTCCTAGAAGCCTTTATAAGGCTTGAGTCCCTTAATATGTGTGACGCGTTTTAAAATCGTGAGGGAAAAGACCGTAGTTGGGATGACGGTTTGTCCGCGCCAGGGCGGGTGATCCGAAGCGGATAATATCACACCGTGGGGCCCAGGTCCTTACAATGGGTGCATTTGGTTTAGCATTTTGAAAATCCATTGAAAAGATACAAAGTAATTTAGCATAAAGGATTTTGAGTAAATATAAAAACCATTTGGTAAATTATGCTTTGAGAAGCAATTTTGAGAGAAATGTTGTTTAGTGAAAAACATATTTAAAAAACCCTTTGAATGAGTAATATTAATTTTTAAATTTTTATTTGCCTAAAATTGAAAAAAATATATATATATATATATGTGCAACTTTGTAAGTATAAATTTTGACAAAAATGCTAAAAAAATAAAAAATATATATAAATGCTAAAAAATCAAATATATATAATTTTTGAAAAAATACTAAACCCTTCGTTGTGTTGTCAGTGAGCCAAATTTAGTGCCAACGGCTATTGATTGAGGTCACCTAAGGCTAGGCAACCTCTAGTGGCCCTCACCCCTCCTAGAGGTCGCCCAAGGCAAGGGTCGCACGCCTCCTGGGTCGCCTGAAGTCATATGACCTCCAACGGCCCTCGCCAGAATTGTGCAACCCCTGTCGGAGGTCAAGTGACCTTGATTGACAACCATTGGCACTAAATCTGACTCGTCAATGGCCCTAGCCCTTTCTCGAACCAGTGAAGAGTTGGTCTTTTTGGAAAAAAAAATTATATACATTTGATTTTTTTTAGCATTTAAAAAAATAATGAGGGCAAAATCAAAAATTTGAAGAACGAGTGATTGTAGTTTTGGAAAGAAAAAAAAATATATGTTTCAATATTTGACCAAATCTTGAAAGCTCAATGCTAGTTTCTATTAACATCAAACTTTCAACTTTCCCAATTTTGGCTTTCACTTGAAAGTCACTTCAAAATAGTTGCCAAACAATCAAACATTTCTCCAAGAGATTTTGAAGGCCGAAAGCCCATTCAGAATGATGATTCACACACCCTATGTCCATTTGGAAAAATCAAACAACTAAACATATTTTACATCTTTTTCTAAGTCTTAACCAAACATTAGAAAATATTACTATTTTCCTAAAATATGTCTTCCCAAAAAAAAAAAAAAATCAGAAATGTTATCTCATTCAATATGCAAAACCGTCCATACAAGAAAAAAACAAAAACATATATATATTGGGTTCTACACAGGCATTATATACAATTGATCCTATTGCAATAGAGATTTCAGTTAATTATTTGTCATTTTAGAAATCAAGGAGCTGATTTAATCTGCTGTCAATTTTTTTTTGGGCAAATGTCATTGTCCTTTGTCTACACTACTCTGTGTGTGTGTGTGTGAGAGAGAGAAAGAGAGAGAGAGAGAGAGAGCTTATTCCAAGTTTAAGTTCCTTAAAACCACCGATGTCACAAAGCGTGCTGCCAAAAAGCAGGAAAGATGCAAAGAATTAGCTCTATTGATTACTGACTTAAGCCTTAGTCTCTTACAAAAAGATTTTCCGTTTCTCCTGCTGATGCTATTTTCTACCTAGAAGAAAGCAGTAAATCACTATCGCTTTCCAAGCTACCAGAAAGAAAGATCATCCGTTCAACCGGTAGCTTCTTCCACTAAAAGCCGTCCCAGTTGACCTCTCTGGTTGCGAGCGAACTTGTGCCGGCTGTCCCAACCGCAATCTCGCAACAAGCTTGTGTCTGCTCCAGGTCAAGGAGCTCACCATCACAGGGATTAGAGTCATATGCCAAAGTCCAATCTCTAGTTTTCAGACAGAATCAAAACATATTGCATAAACTATAACTTTTATGATGCAGTTTCAAAACAAGACATTTCCGATAAAACAAGTAATGGGCCAATTACAATCACATTTTACCTTTCCGCATGCGTTACGATATCTAACCACAGAAGCAGACATAAAATCTAATCAATTTGCTGAATTATCTAAAAGAGCAAAATAAACACATTTTGACATTTACGAGTGACGATGTCTTGTCAGAGAAACTTTGCTCAAGAAAATACGAGGACAGAGATCAAGGAACCTTCAATATCGTTCGAACTCTAAATGGCATACACAATAAATGCATGCAATGTGTCAGTACTGCAATCGCCAATTATAATCACCCTAACCAACCTCAAACCATTAAAAATGCACTGGATTATGCATGGCCCTTTTTCTGTTTGCAGCCAGAGTATGTTTGACAGACATAGGGGTGCAACACTTCCTTGCGATCTGTTTTTAATGCTATCGGATGGTGACTAATAATGCTCTTTGGAAAGCCAGATATTTGTGTTAAAGGAAGAAGTCCCAAAATACCTCTGAAACTTATTTCTGGTTACCTATTCTTCCTAATTAAATATGATGCAAACAAAAGGATACACCCATCTTGGAGTCCTTAGCATGTCCTTCCCACCAGCAAGAGGATGCAGCACAGTCAGGAAGTAATAGAGATGTCCAGCAATGATCCCGAGAAGGTCTGGTAATAAAGGTGAACCGAATATAACATCCAATGCAAGCATTGCCCAAGGTAGGTAAAAGGCCTGCAGAACAAAGCGAAACAAATCCTCTTATTCCGTACCAAGGGACCGACATACTGATGATTGAAGTGATACTGCAGTGAAAAACTAGCCAATTTTATGGAAGCTGAAAACATACCTTCAGAGCTACCAGTCCGTAAATACTAACTTGTGCATTTGGAAACTCTCTACTCCATACGTACAAAAGCATGAAAACCAAGGAAACCCCTAGGAAGGGAGTCCACAGCATAGGGATGGCTGCTAAAACCTAAAAGCACAAATTAATTACAAAAAAAAAAAAAAAAAAAAAAAAAAAAAAAAAAAAAACTCATGAATCGCCCATTTAACTGGTGTAAACCAAGAATCGCAACAACTGTTTATTAAAGAGAATGCAGACCAATAAGGAGAATGCCCCAAAAATCATCATCCATAGGAAATCTGCTGTTCGCCTGTCAAATGGGCCCTTCTCAAGTTGAACTCCATATCTGGCTCTGCAACAATAAAAGATAGCATAATCACACAGCACACAAACAGGTTTCGAGTGGCAGTTCTCCAACTAGCCTAAATTACCACAACAATAAAAAACTATTTCTGCTGGTATGATGTGACTTATCAGCCTATAATGCTAGATAATAACTCCATAAATCCTTAATGGAGCAGACACATGCATCATGAGTAATGTAGGAGGTACAACAATTTACAAGGTGCATTTATAAGATAATCTATGAGGTACTTACATCATCAACAGACGAATTCCAAAATTAACAGAGAACTTCCCTAGGAAAAAAAAATTAGTGACAAGCCTCCAGACCTACAAAATGAATAAAATGTCTGTCAGATATTCTACTTCAACCTGAGAAACAAATACACAGTATGTCAAAATCAACATTACAGCAAAGATAGAAAAGAAAGACAAAGGAAAAAATGGAATGGTGAGTAAATAATTGGAGATGAAGATATAGACAAACTTCATAAGGGACTCTTAGAAACCAGGCATCTCCTAAACATCTAATTAAAAACAAAATCATCAGACCATAAGATACGCATCTTATGGTAATTCCTTCCATGTTTTTTAAGTGGTGGTGTCTGTCTCACTTGATTTAAGAAACTCTGGATATTCTCAATCCTTGAAAGCAAGCAGGCTGTTTATGGGTAGGCAATAGCCAGAACCTTCCTGCTAAAAGTTAGAAACTAACTTCAGGGTAACAGATTGTTGCCTCTGCTAAAAAAAAGTCAGAACATAACTACAGTGAACTAGACTATTTCTCAAAAAAAAAAAAAAAAAAAATGATGATGAAGGTGCTGAGATCCTTAGGCATACAAAACTGGTGCATGATGTGGCTACAACCATGGCGTATATGGTATAAACATAAAAAGTTTACGGGCAGATGTATCTAAGAAAATCGTGCAACAAAATAATTGCATTAATAAAATATGTGAAGAAGAATGGAATTCATTCAGACATAACCCACACCTGGAATTGTTTGAATATTGGTGCATACAGTAATGCAACGTAGTAAGGATTGAGCAATCCCAAATGAAATGCCGCTGTCGTTGCTACACATATAGTTCCAAAAGCTTTGCTTATTGGCGGAAGAGAATTGTAGAATCTGAAAAAGATGCAGAGAGATATATAATATGTTTGTCCACGACACTGGTCAAAATCCGACAAAGAAATAATCCGCTCAAAACTAGCGCAATTTTGTCGATATTTTAAAATCCAACAACAACAATAGTGAACCATAACATCTCGGCATTAGTAATGTAGAATCGAACTGAGCAGCTCTATCCTTAGGTCCTAACAACGAGAGATAAATATTAGTGTACTTGTTGTCCCAGAAAAGAGAGCCCAATGATACGAATATGCGGACAAGCTCCTAATTTCATGAACTTGGGCACTAAAATGACAGAGCAGCCAAATTTCCTAAACATAGCATCCATTACAACAATTTTTCCGAATTTCTTGCAGCTCCCCAGACATTACTCCCAGGTAATCCCATGAGAAAAGTAGTGTTCCACAAGACAACGCCATTAACAAACAAGAAGACCTGTATGCATTCCAGAAATGGTATTCATCATCTATTCCTTAACGCCATTGAACAGGACCTAGCCCTATCCTACCACTTTCAACGTGCAAATTCCTACGCCTACCTCTGCTTCACAGAAAAACCATCCAAGCACGACCGGAGTTTTTTCCTATCAAATCCTATATGCAATCAAATTCTCTTGTTGGCCTTCAAGAAGCCTAAACATCGAAATAAACCGCAGGACCTTCCAAAGCAACGATTCGAACATTCTCAGTTAATTCTCAAGCAAGACCCAGTGATCCGCCATCTTTCCCCGTTCGAAGCTCCCAAAATCAATTTTTTTTTTCAAGGGATTCCAGTTAAAGAAACAGTAAAAACCGCCATGAAACTGCGTGATACTCGAGTTGCAAGCATCCAGATGCAGATGCGGACGAATGCAATGATAGACTGCGAGCACGACGTGCTGCGCGAAGCAAAGGAGGAGGACATGGAGAGAGAGAGAGAGAGAGAGAGAGAGAGAGAGAGAGAGAGATTACTCTGCCGGAGACGACATTTGAGCGAATTGAGAATCCGATTCCGGCGGCCTTCCGACTCCGACGGCGTTCCGCTTCCTCTTCCAGGGCTTTCTTGCAGGAGGAGGAGGAGCACTTGGAAAAAGCGAGGACGTTTCGGTATGAATTTATCAAATCTCGGCTGGAAAATTTAAGATGACTGGTCGCGAAAATGATGTGCGACGGACCAATCACATTCTGCTTAGTAGGCATCGACACGTTGTAATCACAGTTTCTTTTTTCTTTTTCTTTTCTTTACTTCTTTTTTTTTTTTTTGGCGGCCCCTGCTGGAATTAAAAAGAATTAGCGCGAACCTTCCACGCGAAGTTCAATCAGGCGGTCTATCGTCAACTTTAGACCATAAAATACAATCCTTCCTGGGAAGTCTCTACTTGTATCTTTTAAAAACTTATTAAAGAAAATCAACAAGTGTTATGTTTTTATAACTGACATTCCGTTTCTAATATTCAAAAAATATATTTTTAAAATTGACCGCTTTATCCTTTCTTTATCTTTCTTTTTTCTTCCCTTCTTATTCTAGCTAATCATTGACCTCACTAGACTTCACTAGTCTTTGACGAAACTTGCCCACATTAGCAAGCTCAGCTAGTAATGGCAAGGGCTCAACCATGGCGAGGCGACCTCGCTGGCCCTCGCTTTTGGCCAACAAATGACCATCACCGAGGCTTAACGATTACCTAGAGATAAAAGGAAAGGAAAAAGAACATAAAAAATAATTAAATTAATAAAATATTAAAATATTATTAAAATTTTGCCTATATTAACACTAACCACGTAAGACGATGTACAATAATGTCTTACAATCAAACAAGATTGCATGATGTGAGATCTATGTATTACTTTTTGCACCTTTAAGATTCCGTCTGTTTTGTAAAAATTAATTTTCTCATTTTCCAATGTCTAGTTCGCTTAGGAAAACAAGTCGATAAAAAATACTTTTTAGTAAATAGAAAATGTTTTATTCAAAAATTTAATTCAAGAAAATCATTTTTCTCTTTAAAATAATGATAATATCCTAAAAATCACAAGTTGATACATTTGTGATAAATTTACCTTAAACTAATATTTTAATTACCAAAAACCCCAAACTGGTACACCTTTTACAAATTTACCTAAATTGGTACATTCGTGATAAATTTACCCATTGTTAATTTCCATTAAATTTTGCTGTCAAATTATTAAGCTGAATGACACGTGATAATTAGTTAACATATTGGTTTGGGATTTTTGTTCTCCGTTTGTCATAGTTATAAAATTGAATTTTTTTAATATTAATATAATTTAACGGAGGGTATATTTGTCACAAATGTATTAATTTAAAGTTTTTGACAGTCAAATAAATTAATTCAGGATAAATTTGTCATAAATATATCAATTTATTATTTTTTTATGATCAGTCGAGGTAAATCCATCACGGATATACAATTTTGGCATTTTTCATGATCAAAAAATTAATTTTAGGTAATTGTCATAAGTGTATTGATTTGGAGTATTTCAAGGTATCAACTCTTAAAAGAATCGAATACTTTTTAAAAATATAAGTATGTATTAATGTTTGGATTCAAAATTTTGAATTTAGGAAAATGATTTCCTCTAATGTTGGTGCCCTCCTAGGTCCTAATGTGTAGGACTAGGTTTATGATTGGGCTTGACTTCAGTGCTTGGGCCTAGAAGCTCTGCATGCATACGCAGGTCCATTGAGCTGGGCTGAACTCTTAGGGCGCGCATGATTGCGCGCTATTTCTGTTCAAGAAATTATTTTTCTATTCTATAAACAATTCTGGAATAGAAATCCGTTTGGTAAAATTATTTCACTTTTCTATTTCTGAAATAGATTCTTGTTCCAGAAATAGATCTGGACTAGAAATCAGAAATAGAAAAAAACTATTTTTCTATTTCTGGAATAAAAATGAAAAAAAAAAAATTTCATTGTTCATCGTCGCCGCCGCCACCGATCGTTGGCCGCCGCCGCCGGTCGCCGCCGTCCGAAAAAAAGAAATTTTATGTCGTTATCAAACGAATTTCTATTTTTAGAATAGAAATTTTGTGTCGTTATCAAACGGTTATTTTTACTTAGAAACTCATCCAAAATTAGAAATAGAATCATGCGCGCCTTTAGTGCTCTCACCAATGCTCCAACACTCGAGCTTGGTGCCACAAAAGTTGTGCACTGGTCATCAAAGATCGAACTCAGATCATTGGTTGAAGCAAGGCTTGTTCTTAGAAAAATATTTTAAAAATAATAATCATTTTTTTATTTCAGAAAATTATTTTATTATTTTCTTCCTTGGTGGAGGCTAGAGCATGCCTATGGCTAGTCACCAAGCATGCGCGGCAACTACCCAATAAAAAAAGAAGAAAAATATATAAAATAAAATAATAATTAAAGATACGACTTTTTTATCATTTTCTCTATCATATTGTCCTTACCAATTAATTAGAATCTTTTCAAGTTTCAATCTAATACTTGAGAATAGAGTTTGAAAAACATTTTTCAGAAATGGTACAATTTTCTTCTAAATAAATGAACCCTTACACCGACATAAAAAAAAAAAAAAAAAGAACCCTTACAAAAATATTGACGGTCGCATTAAATCTTAAAAATAAGGGTTAATACCTTGAAAACCCCAAACCTGGTACACTTATGACAAATTTACCCCAAACTATTTTTTTGACCATGAAAAACCCCAAACCTGGACACCCGTGACAAATTTACCCTGACTAACTATAAAAAAACTATAAACTAGTACATTTATGACAAATTTACCCCAAACTAATTTATTCGACAAAAAAAACTCCAAATTGGTAAATTTGTGACTAATATACCCCACTAAATTATATTAATACTACAAAAAAATCACAAAAATTGTAAATTGTGACAAATAGAGTGTAAAATCTCAAATTGGTATATCGGTCAATTGTCACGTGTCATTTAACTTAAAATTTAACTAAAACTAACAGAGGGTAAATTTATCACAAGCGTACCAGTTTAGGGTAAATTTATCAAAGGTATACAAGTTTGGGGTTTTTGATGGTCAAAAAAATAGTTTGGGGTAGATTTGTTACAGGTGTACCAGTTTGGGGTTTTTCAGGATATTAACCCTAAAAATAATTATATTAAGGTAATTTTTTCCTATGGAAAGGATCCTACAAAAACTATAAAAAATTAAAAACCCCGCGGACTCCACCCACCGTCTCCTCCGGTCGCGGAAATCAAAATGCCGCCAATGGTCTTCTCCTCGAAACCGCCGGCGCGCTGCCGCAGGAACCATGCCGATGCCTCTCCACATCACTTCGCACCACCCTGTCCACTGGCGGAGCCTCTACTTCCTCCTTAGCTTTCAAACCTCCGCTTCCATGGACTTCTCCCGTTCGCTTTGATCCACCGTCGCTCGTCGAACATCGGGAACCGAACGATAGCCTGCGAGACCACTCGGTAGCGTGAACGGGACGGGGAGAGAGGGAGTTTCCTTCTTCTGGAGCATCTCGGGTTCGATGGATTCCTCGAGCGATTCGCGCTTCAAGGTGGTCAACGGCGACGCCGGTTACGTGCTCGAAGACGTGCCTCATCTGTCCGATTACATCGCCGGCATTTCGGTACCGTCTTTCTCTGTCGAGGATCATGCTTCAGTTCTACTGTTTAGCTCGTTTCGATGGCGTTTAATGGCTATGGCGCTCCCGTTCTCGGATTGTTTGATATCATCAGGGTATGTCGCGGGTACGCCGGGTGAATATTAGGAACTGTGCTGGATGGATATGCGATAGAGGCTCGGGCTATGGTTTTTGGACGATCGGCTTTGGAAAAAGCCGTCGCCGAGGACATGCGTTAGCGGTGTCTAGGTGCTTGTGTCCTGTGAAGAACGAACTTATGTCCGCTGCGTGATTGAGTTGCTGAGGTTGCAACTTTGACTTTTGGTTTGAATTGATTGAAAAATCAGATTGATGGGGAACTTGTGGGGGAAATTATTATCCGGTGATGAAGGTGGATTGAAATCATATTGATCTCTGAGGAAGCTCTTTGCTCTTGTGTAGCTTCGAGGGTTCGCTGTAGTTAAGATGAATTGAGTGATGATCCTAGTCAGTCCAGTTTAGCATTAAGTTAGATCTAGAGAGGAATTGAGACATTGCATGCTGACCTTTGGAAGATCACCTACTTACTGGCTAACTAAGCTATGGCATATATTCAATTTAATTAGGCGAGTGAGCATGACTGTATGAAATGGCAGTAGCAAGTGCTTCAGGACAGTAAAAAGTTCCCAGGATGATGGAATGATGCTTCTTTTGAGGAAAGTTTAGAAGTCGCCACTGAACGTAGACAATATCTGTATTCACACATATTTCTATTCTTCTTCTGAATAATGCATGGATTTTAGGCTCGGTTTATTTCATGGAAATTGAATGTTCAAGAAAACATTTTTTTTTAACGATTGCTTTTATCTTTTCAAATAATAGGTCAATGAGAACTTTTCATTATCAACAACAATTTATGTCTAAATATTTTTATGGACAATGAAAATATTTTCCTTTCATTCATTTTTGTAAGAGATACAAGTGATTCTTCTTAGAAAAATGTTTTCTAAATCATTAATTTTCACGAAACAAATGTACCCTTAATGAGCTTATGGCGATACGGCTATGGGCCTAGTGGAATTGCATTCTTCAGCATAGCCCCCTTTTATTATATACTAATTTAATCTACTTCTCCCTAATTTAAATTGCAGACATATCCCAATCCATTACAGTCCAACCCTGCATATTCAGTGGTCGAGTGAGTGGGAGTTTCTTGTTTATTTATCTGGTGGAAATTTCTTATTAACAATTCACTCATTTTCATGGCTTATGACTGTACATATTCTTATCTATCACAGGCAATACTTTGTGAACGTGGATGACAGCGTTGCTCAAACTGTAAGTTCTTCTATTGAATTGGACTTGAAGCACCTTTAGTCTTCAGATGAATTGTTTTCCATATAGGTCATGCATGATTTATGTACCAATTCAAGATTATGATCTGGCTTTTAGGGAAAATCATATTCTGCTTCTTTAGGTGCATTAGCAGTCCTCAACAGCTACTGGAAAGTTATCTCTTCCTGCTAGACAACCAGTATATTCGGGTCTTGGGTGTTTTAATAGATTGTAGCCATAGATGATTTGCGGAGAAATGTAACAATTACTCTTGAGTTTCAGGTTTTCGACCTTTCATTCTAATCTCTTTCTTGAAACGTTGGCAGGTTGTTGTTCACAAGAACAGTCAAAGAGGGATTCATTTTCGACGTGCAGGACCTCACCAAAGGGTATGTATGACACTGCAAATTATCTTGGAGCTGTAAGTGATAAGTCATTTCCCTCCCCTCATTTGTAATGTATGAGCTGCTCAGGTGTACTTTGAATCAGATGAAGTACGTGCATGTATTGTGACATGCGGGGGACTTTGCCCAGGGGTGAACACAGTGATCAGGGAACTTGTGTGCGGTCTGTACCACATGTATGGTGTCAGCAAAGTGCTGGGAGTAGAGGTGAGTAATCATGTCATTGCATGCTTCTAGCAGATCATACTTATTTTCCAGATATGACAGCTGCAATCAAATGATATATGTCGAGGTTATTCCTTTTGATTCTCTCCTTAGTCCTTCCATTTATGCATATCTGATCCTTTTTCTGCTTTAAATGAGTAATTGTTTTTTGTGGCAAGTCATTGGACTAGAAATTGGTCAGTCATTAGAGAACGAAGATATCGGCTGCATAGCTTCATATTACCTGACGTGCAGAAGCAATCTAGAGATGGTAGAAATAGAATTATATTGATTAGGGGAGTAATTGGTTTGAGAGTAAATGCTTTGCTTTGGGACCATCAGTACTTGATGGATTATAAATGTCAAGCACACTTTGGACATCTCTTGGTCAAATTGAGGGTCCTGCATGCTGTTTACATCATGAGAGAAACATTCCTGCTTGCTGTTTATATCAGGAGAGAAACATTCTCGCTGCATTGACAACATTTACTACATGGACATTGTCAACATCACCCTGCAGATGAAGTTTCATATACCCTATGTCGTAGTTTTTTCTTGCATGCAAATCTTGCTATCTAGTATATGGTATTTTTAATTGACAATCTTAAGATTTCGACATTTAGGGAGGGTACAAAGGTTTCTATTCTAGAGATTTCATTAATTTATCACCCAAAGTTGTCAACAACATACATAAACGTGGAGGTACCGTCCTAGGGACGTCACGAGGTGGCTATGATACCAAAAAGATAGTTGATAGCATTCAGGACCGTGGTATTAATCAGGTCAGTTCAACTTATTTTGTTCCTTCACCTTTCTTGAGTTCATTCCCCCTTTTTTAATGAACTTAAGATTATTTGATTTCCTTGAATGCTTCAACTGACTGTTGTTTATCATGGCCCAGGTTTATATCATTGGAGGCGATGGAGCTCAAAAAGGAGCGGAATTAGTTTGTGAGGTAGAGTTCTGCGTTGCAGGATGTGACTTATGCATTTTGTGTTACCATTTGTCTGCCAGACTCAAGTGTCTCGATCAACATCCTCAATAAGTAGATGGCATGATTTGTTGCATAAATTCACATTGGTTTCTTCAAATATGAGTCTCTTGCCCTAGCTGATGCTTCACTAGGGGTTCTTCCAAATTAGAATTCCGTGATGAGACTTATTCTTTAATGCCTTGATAGTTTGGACATTTCTACAAATCTCCTTTATTCTTACAGAAATGTGGTGAAATACTTCTCTCCGCTTATCTAGCCTTTGCTTGGTTCTTAAGATCATGTCAAAAAGTTTGCTTAGACAGTCTAGTCTCGCATTCTCTATACTGTTCCAGACTTGCAATCGGGATTGGTTGGATTTGACTGCCTATTCATTCCAACTTTTTGAAAGTGGTCTTAAGGAGAAGGTCCCCTCTTTAAGATCATTTTGTTTCCATCTGTAATACACCTGACTTTCAAATCTCCAACTGTATATACAGAGAAAAGAACCATGAGATTACTTGCTCTTTGGAAATGGAAAATGTAATATATGCATCAAGTTGTTTAGCTAGTGAGGAAAAGCATTTTTAATCTGCAAACTTCCCGTAGATTCTGGAAACGATCTTTTAATGTTTATTTTGCATCACATACTGTACATTTCTAGTAATATTTATTAGGCCCTCTATTTGGCTTGATTTTTTGTGCTAATCTTTTGGGTTTTCTTCTGAAAATGAGGGTATTGACGAAATAGCCTTTCTGGTGTATTTGGGTTTGACTTTGGAATGGAGCACGTCCTGCAGGTGAATAATCATGGAGAAACATAAGAATTAAGAAAATTGACATACTTTCGAACATTCGTCGGTAAAACTGTATTTTTCCAGTTTCTCCTTCGCCGGTTTAGTTTTTGAAGACCTGAAAAAGCAGTGTGTCTTTGGGAAACAGTGGATTAATAATGATGGTTGCTTTCATGTCCTCTTATGTTTATAATGTGCCATCAACCTAAAATAATGGTTAGAGCTCCATGTCGTTAACTATCGAAATTTGAAAGTCCCATATTTAACACTCACATCAGTGCCATTGATGTGAATGTTCTGTATCCACCCCCTTTATTGTGAGGCATTCTCCACCTCTGTACATATTGTATAATGCTTACTTATGCATCTTTTGTCTGGCATAAATTGCTAATGTAGACGTCTTCTCTTGTCAGGAAGTAAGACGCCGTGGCCTCAAAGTAGCTGTTGCTGGGATCCCCAAAACCATAGACAATGACATCCTGGTACTTGCTGTCGACAACTTTTGGAGGGTTCAGCACGACTAGCTTGTTCTGTCCTAACTTTAGGATCATCTGCTTTATTTATTCAGGTCATTGACAAATCTTTCGGATTTGATACTACTGTTGAGGAGGCTCAGCGTGCAATTAAAGCTGCTCATGTTGAAGCTGAAAGTTTTTTTAATGGTATCGGAGTGGTGAAATTGATAGGACGTTACAGTGGTGAGACTCACATGCCTTTTTGGAACTCTATATTTTTAGTCTCTGCACATTCATCTTGCAGCCAGTGTGTATCCACAGATTCCTTTGTCATATTAACAATATTTCTTACTTTTCAGCCCTCTCTTCGTAGCTTTTCTTTTAGTATCCTGTTGGGGTTCATCTTGCAGGTTTTATTGCTATGTATGCTACGCTAGCCAGCAGAGATGTGGATTGTTGCCTCATTCCAGAGTCACCATTTTTTCTTGAGGGAAAAGGTGGCCTTTTGGAATATATTAAGAAAAGGCTTAAAGAAAATGGACACATGGTTATTGTGATAGCTGAAGGAGCAGCAGCGGGCTTAATCCCGCAGAACCGGAAGACCAGAAATCAGCTAGAGGGTTTAGAAAGCAAGGAATTTGGTTTATGGATATCTCAGAAAATAAAGGTATTGTTTGATCATGTACTATAGTTCTGTGGTGATAACTATGATGCCAACTGTACCAATGCAAGATGTATATCGTCTTTTTTTTTTTTACAAAATCATTTCAAGCCCCCTGTTTTGTGACACCATGTATCTATTTCTCGTGAATATAGGATCATTTTGCGACTGAGGACATGATGCCTATTAACCTGAAATTCATAGGTTGCTTCTCTACCTTCTCTTCCTCTCTTTTTGTCTTTTATTATTTTGTTATATCTTTTCTGAGCCTAGCTAGATAACCCTGGAATAAATGTGGACTTATCATAGAGTTTTGGCAGATCCTACCTACATGATCCGGGCTGTTCCAAGCAATGCATCTGACAATAATTACTGCACACTTTTAGCCCACAGTGCAGTTCATGGAGCGATGGCCGGATATTCGGGCTTCACTGTCGGACCGGTCAATGGGAGACATGCCTACATTCCTTTCCATGTATGTCGATCAACATTTTGTACCTCGTACTGTTGTGCATCCACATCCAATTATTTCAAGAAGCACCCCACTGCTTTACATCTAGGCACATGGGAAGCCATCTTGGCTAGATTCGTATGCTTTTTCTACTTTGATTCAATATAATTCTAGAGTAGTGATAACACTGAATTGATGATTTTTCCCTCATCATCATCATTGTATTCTGCACTGTGTTTTGTATCAACAGCGCGTGACCGCGGGGCGGAAGAAGGTTGTCGTAACCGACAGGATGTGGGCGAGACTTCTCTCTTCGACCAACCAGCCCAGCTTCTTGGGCTCCTCCAGAGATGTCGAAGCCAAGAACGAGGAAGAACCATCGAAGCCGTCTCTGGATGGAGGGAACTCCAAAGATAAAACCGGCACTAATGGCGTTGCTGCCGTTCTGTAACCCATACATGGAAAGATGGCTTCTCCTTGGCCTCGTGCAACTATTTGCTGTGCATCGTATGTTGAAGTTATCTATGTCTTGTTCATATGACTTATATATGTCGTCCACCTCATAATCGCAGAGTTTGTAAATTGCATTTCTAATCTGGGATGGGATATGGAGAAGGAATAACTAGTGCTTTTGCTCTTATCGTTGCCAGCTCTGTTTTGCCGGGACTGGGTACATTTTGTTCATCTCCAATGTATATTTGAAGCTTCTTGCTTGATGTTTGCGAGGGCTTGACCTCATCAATGGAAATCGTACTTTTGTTTATAAAATTTGCTTTCTATGTCGACGGCGTGTTTCTAAGCGATTTTTTAAAAAATGACAGTTTGTGTCGTTTAAATTAATTGTTCAATAAAAAATAATTTTAGTATTATCAATAATTTATGTTTAAATATTTTCATGAATAATCATAATATCACGTGTCCAATTTAATTTTATAAAATATATAAATGATCATTTATAAGAAAACATAAATTATTTATTTTTTAGCATTTCTTTCAATTCTTAAAATTTTTTTAGCTAATACCTAACGTCATTTCATTTCTAATTACCGAGCAAGTTTCAAGATATTCGAAGGCATGCTGTGAAAATCTCGAAACAGAAAATGTTCGTGGAGAAATTTCAGGGTTCTTTCTCGGTGCGGCTACGCGTTGTCGTTTTCTCTCTTCTCAGACACCCGTCGCCGGGGCCAAGGCCAGGTGTCACTGTCTCGTCGATTCTCATCCATGCAAACCTGCTCTCCTCGCACCACGCGATCCAACCGTGTCCCCGACGACCAACACCCCGCATCCCCAACGCCACGATCTCGCCACGTGTCACTTCCCAGGCTCCTTTATTTAGCGGCAAGCCTCTCGTGCCAATCTCCATTGATCGGCATCACTGCCCTTCGAGTCTCGAGCCGAAATCTCCCCTCGACGAAACTTCGCGAGCGGAAGAGCTTCCGACGGAACCACCACCATGTCCGATCAGCGACACAGGGCGGACGTCACCCACGTGGCGCACCACCAGGGGGCCCCGCCGGCGCGGCAGGCGGTGAAGGTCGCGACGGCGACGACGATCGGCGGCGCCCTGCTCGTCCTCTCCGGCCTGACCCTGACGGGGACGGTGCTCGCGCTGATCGTGGCGACGCCGATCATGGTGCTGTTCAGCCCCATCCTCGTGCCGGCGGGGATCGCGGTGGCCCTGATAACGGCGGGGTTCCTGGCGTCCGGCGGCTTCGGGGCGGCGGCGGCGACGGCGCTGACGTGGATGTACAGGTACTTCGCCGGGAAGCACCCGGCGGGGGAGGATCAGGTGGAGTACGCGGGGGCGAAGATCGCGGACACGGCGAGGGACGTGAAGGAGAGGGCGAAGGAGTACGGGCAGTACGTGCAGCACAAGGCGCAGGAGGTGACCGGCACGGCGTAGAGCGCGCGCGGGTGACGGGTTGAGTTGCAGTGCTGCTCAGGGACGAAGACGAACGACTTGTCGTTTCTGCTGGGGGGTGTCGTGTTTTTGCGTTGTGTTTTTGTGATGTGCTTTGAGCTTTTTGATGGCATGCAAGGAACAGTGTGGTTAGCTTATGAGTTGGGAATCTTGGGATGCGTTTTCTTCAGTGAAAAAATTTCTCGTGAATAAATTTTTTGAAGTTAATAAATTCTGTAAATTGAAAAGGGAGAAAAATTTCTAAAGACTCCGATTATCTCGTGAAAAAATACATGAATATAACATGATCATCATCTATTTTCCGCAAGATGAACTAATGCGGAATGAACTAAATTGAAATGTACTTTTTGATTAATTTTTTAAAAACAAATACCTCCTTTTGAGGTTTGGTACAATCCTATCACTTGACTCAAAAGTGTCATACTTAAATTTCAATATTTTTCAATATATATAGATACATACGTATGTGCGCGCGTAAGCTGAAATTTAATTTTAGAACATCAAAGTTGTAGGTTCGTTCCGTGGTTCATTATGTAGGCACAAATGGATCCTATGGGTTTGCATACGTAGAATTATGTAGGCATCGCTTCATAAAATATTTGTATTCATGAAATATTTGTATACATTGCTTCATAAAATATTAAATGAAAGAAAGATAACCGTTGATTATTCTAAAAATTTAAATTATTAAATGAAAAGTTATTATAAAAATTTATATTATTAAATAGTTCAGTGTTAATTATTTTAAAGTTATATGTTATAAAAATATAAATTATAAAATGAAGGCGTAATTTAATATTTAATTATTTTAATTGAAAAGGAAACTGCCGGAGGTCTAGAGGCCACGGCACTTCCAACTCCTCAAATCCCTTTTGTACTTCTCTTCTGGATCTTTTAGGAATTTTCTTTTGGCTTTTTCTTTGTTTTTCTCTCAATTCTTTTTACTTTTTTGTCTTTTATTATTCAATTTGCCCAGTTAGTGCTACCTATATAAAGAATATCGACAAAATGCTATGCCACGATCCCACATCAGCTCGCTGAAATGACTAAATTGCACTCAATAAAACAAATTAGGACTTGATTACATAAATTCTAAGTTTATAATTTGATTTTATATTAGGTCAAATGTTTAAGACTCTTAGTGAAATTTTTCCTATTTATTTTTCTTTCGGTAAGTTTTTTGAGCCATCTTTTAAAAATCGGGAGTCTGATCAATGTAGCTCAACTCTTAGAAAATTCGCACGCCTTAATTATCGATAAATCTCTATATTATAAAAGTAGAGTAATGAACAAGCCCACGTTTTGGTTGCTCATTGCCAACCGAGGGAGCCAATTTTCGGCCTCAGATCCATCTTGGCATCTGTTTAGCTCCTTTTGCGAGCATTTATTTCCTTCTCTAGCTTTTTTTCGCACTTTTTATTGGTTTTCACCTTTGATCATCTAATTTTGTAATCCATTGCTCTCGATAGACACAATCAATTTAAATTTTGGGATTGAAATTTCTTTTCCCAACTCCACACTAAGAGTTTGTTTCGAACTTATACCCTGGGACGAACCCACTTGCAAAAGATCAAGTGGATATGTTAATTTATCCCGTCAATGAATGAGTTGGATTAAGATTTAGTCTAAATCTTATTGATGCACGTGCCTCGAGTGATGTTAGAAATGGCAAGACTTGACATTAGTATATGAAGCAAGCGTGACTTGTGCTTATAGGGGATATATCCTTTTCTTCTCTTCTCAAAGTGCCCTTAATTAGTTATAAAGGTTGCATCCATGGATAAATGCATAAGCAAATAATTCTACACGATATCGAAAATTTTTTAATATTAGACTTCAAATCTTTTATCTCCAATGACAACTTCCATTAAACTATTTTAAATCTCAAAATATTTGCATCTTTCCAATTTTCCGTACTATTTTTATCCATTATTAATTTGAATTATTTAATGAATTGAATGTTTAGTAACATAATGTTTCTATATAATTATTCATTGCTAGTACTAAACAAGTTTACTAAATAACACGGCAGATTTTGTTGAGCGCTTAAATCGGCCCATCAACTAAAATAACCACTAACAATGTGGCATATCATTTAGTATATTTTTAATACATGAATCCTAACATTTTAGTCACATTGCTCTTAATTTATGCTACAAATAAAACCAATTTGCATTCCGGTGGTCACTTTTCGTATGACCAAAACATCCTCATCTCATCTTATCCCTATTTCAATATAAAAAATAAAGAGAATATTATATATCATTAATAATTAAAATTCGACGTCTACGGATACTTACTAGATGGGCCGTTGGGCCATGATTAGCTAGATCAGCAGATTATTACACGACGTCGTTTGCTTCCTTTTGGCTCGAACTTTCCTTTTCGGTGCCCCCTTTCTTTGCCGCCCCTTTCACCGCCCCCAAAACGACGCCGCTCCCCGCCGCTCCCCCGCCGCTCTATCCCGACGGAGAGAAAAGAAACGTCTCTCCGGTCGTCCGCCGCAGACCTCCTCGTCCTCGTCCGGTTCACTCCACCAACGTCTCAACCGAACTCCAGAACTCGCGCCCCGCTGACTCTGTTCTTGTCGCAGCAAGAAGTCGGCACGGTCCTAGCGCGCTCCCGCGGAGAAGAAGCTCAGAGGAATCGCCGAAAGAGCTCGAGATGGTACGACGATCTTTTCTACGGATGCCGGGGCGGCGGCTGTTCCGTCCGTCCCCCGTTTTTACTTGAATTGCGATGTGATTTCTTCGCTGTTTGCCTGTTGCGATTCTCAGTTCTCGATCGCCGCCATCAATGACACGGATTCCAGGGGGCAATGGGAGCCGCTGGCGCCCTCCAAGGAAGCCCAGGTGCGTCCCTCTCGAAACGGTGCCGAATTTAGGTCTTGTTCTGCCCTCCCCCTTCCCTCCACTGGCGAAGTCCTTGATTGACGACGCCGTGCGATTCGTCGCCTCGTTGGGTTATCTCGGTACGAGTCTTGGGCCGATGGGTTTATCCCGTTTCTCCCGATTCGGGAGTAAATTGTGAGTCCATCGGGTTTGGTTTCGCTATGTCATGCATTGCATTGGAGAATGTTCGTTCTTTTGAATGCTGTGTCGAGTCGCAGAGTGCGACATTGGCTGATAAGGAAGAGCCTCCGGCGAGGGTTTGCACTGTGAAGCATGACTAGAGCATGGACATATTTTGTTCGGCAGGAATGTTTGCCGAGAGAGAATGTGTGTATGTTGATGTCGGAAGCGACTATGAACAGCATCGAGACACAATTAATGACTGAAGAAGTTATTGCATTAAAGATTGCGTTTCTGAGATGCAAAGCGGGTCTGTTCTTGATCTAAGCTTTCGTTGTCTCTCATTTTCCCAGGAATTTCATATTTCACAAACTTATCACGAAGGACTTCTCAAATTACATGCTAAGGAATATGAGAAGGCGTGTGAATTGCTGGAAACCGTCCTCAAGGATCCCCTCATATCAAGCGCTCAAGTAAGGCTTCTTTCTTGAAGATATGCAGTTGATGCAACTCTTGTCGTTGCTGATTTCTTCTTTTGCTTTTTTTTTCTCTTTTTCTTTCCAGGTAAATGCTGGTGCTAGTGATGGTCATCTTTTGCAGCTCAGGTTTTATGCGCACAGGCTCTACTTCATTTCAACTTCAAGTTATAGGGTTAAGCCTGTTTTGATGTAGTCTTGGAGACGTGTCAAAATAACTTTTAAAGATTTTAGTGTATCCTTTGTAGCTTGTGGTCTTATCTAGAAGCTGTGGGATGAAAGTCGTGTTCTTCTGATTTAGGTTGATACAAAATAAAGATATGCCTAAATAAAGCTTCTTTGTTGGACATATGAGTTGATGCACTATAAAGGCAATTGCTTTTCACAAATTATATTTAAGTTTGAAGTGCTGATCAATTTATTACTGGCAGGGATCCATGACATGATAAAATCAGGAAAACCACAATTAGTTGGATGCGATCAGCTTCTTGAACGAGTTCTTAGATATTTGCAATTTCTATTGACTGAATGAACATGATTCCAGCCCACGTGTTTCGAAAGTGATGCGTAGTTTATCTGATAGAGTAAATGTTGTTCTGGAATACATCGGTAGACTGCTTTCCTAACAGCTTAAGCACTTGGGTTAATGCTCCTTTCCTAATGTCTCCACATGTTGTAACTTGCCGATTTTTCATAGCAAGAATTTATATATCCCAAATTGCTGGCAAGCAACATGTCCTACCGTTTTGTGCTCCTTTTTACTATGAAAATGATTTCCTGGCGATGCTTGCATTAGCATTAAATTTCCCGGCTGATTCCTAAAGTTTTTGCATTTTGATTAGAGTCTTTTCTTGAGCATAAATTTTGTAGTTTGCAGATTTTTGGCTCTGAAGAACCTTGCTACAGTCTTCCTTCAACAAGGTTCTGCTTATTATGAAAGAGCGTTGCATTGTTATCTACAAGCTGTAGAAATTGATGCCAAAGATTCTGTTGTCTGGAACCAGCTTGGTACGTTGTCATGTTCAATGGGCTTGCTAAGCATTTCACGTTGGGCATTTGAGCAAGGGCTTTTGTGCAGTCCCAACAATTGTAAGTTTGTGTTTTTTCCACGGTGATTTTTCCGTTTGCAACTTTACTTTCAGGTCCTTTTTGGTTTGAACTTATTTAGTCACTTCATGGTCACTTGTGTTGTTAACCCTAACAGTTGGCAAACATATGAAAAATCCTATTTCAGGGAATTGCATGGAGAAGCTACTGGAAGTTCTTATAGCAATTGGTGATGAGGTTGCTTGCCTCTCTGTGGGAGAGATGATTTTGAGGCATTGGCCATCGCATTCTCGTGCTTTGCATGTCAAAAGTGCCGTTGAAGAAACAGAAACTGTCCCATTTGCTCCCCGAGGTATTGATAAGCTGGAGCCGAAACATGTCCGTCTCAAATTCCCTGATAAACGAAAAGCAGCTGATGACAATCCTGATATGGGTGCTCCTGCCAAGAGGATGAATCAGAAAGTGGAGTTGCTTTTAGCGGAAGCTTCATGGAGCTCCGTCGCTAGTGGTCTTCTGGACATTTTAGCTCCTTTGAGTGGTTATGGTTCTCAGAAGGATGACAAGGAGCTTAGATCAGGGGATGTTTGCTTAGATATTAAACTGCCTTCCGTCTTGGAAAATGTAATCCTGCCTTTGCACAATGAAGTGCACAATGCTAATTCAACTGCCGAAGGTATGTCTCAGGGTGATTCTGATGTGGAAAGAGCAATTATTTTCAAGGACAAGGCAGTGAGTAATTTTGAGGAACAACCTCAAGAAAGGAGGAGTACTCGTCTTGTGACTCTTAGGAGTCGTAAACCAGGAAAGGAAGGATCAGACTTTGCTACAAGTAAGAATCTTGCAGAAGTCATTAAATTTTTAGAACCTTTTATTGTGGGATCGGATGATAAAGGTTCTAATAGCCATGCTAGCTGTTCTACAGTATCTCATGAGGCTGCCACCACGGTGGATTCAGAGATCTATGATGTTACGAGATTTGTGAAAGAAACTTCAAATAATTATGGGGCTTACCATGTATCTCACTTGCTATTGGAAGCGGCTGCAACTAGAAATCTGACATACCAGGATCCATGTATTAAATTCTTGGAGTTGGAGAAGTTGACAAGACATTGGGGCCAGGACAGGACCCTGGAATGTAATCTTTTTCTTGCCGAACTTTACTATGACATTGGTTCAACTTCTTCCGGGGAGTCTGGGCTTTCTGATTTTGTCTCTGATGCATCTTATCAACTCTGTAAGATAATCGAAAAGGTGGCTTTGGAATATCCTTCAAATTCACATAGTGCATCAGGGGATAAGAGTTTTTCTTTAGCCGAAAGCTTTCAAGGTTCCAACCTCTTATCTTCTGATGTGTCTCAGTATCAGGATATAGTACCATTTTGTCCACCAGTAGAGAATAACAGTCCTTTTTGGATTAGGTTCTTCTGGTTAAGTGGACGGGTCTCTCTCTTGGAAGGCAACAAAGCTAAAGCTCTTGAAGAATTTTCTATGTCCTTGTCGCTTTTATTAAGGAAAGATAATAATATTGCTCAATCATCTATTCGTTTGCCCCACTGCAAGACTATCAAAGAGCTAACAGTTGATAGGCTTGTTTATGAGATTAACATACTAAAGGTTGATCTTTTGCTAGAGAAAGTAATGGAAGATATGACTGACAAAGAACTATATCTCGACTGCATTAACCTGCTTGTTCCACTTGTTTTCTGTACGAAAGATGTTCACATTGACCTGGGACCCTTGTCAGTCACTACTGGCGAAAATGGTCAGGGGATGACCTATGTTGAGCTACGGGCCCTAGACACATTGATTAAGGCTGGTGAGAGCACAAAACCAATGGATATAGAGGTCATTTTGAAATCTCATCAGCGGAAGCTGCAGATATTAGTGGTAGCAGCTGGTGTAGATGACCTTCATTTGTCAAGTAAACTCTTCAAGAGAAAATCAGGGTCTCTTCAAATATCATCATCTGAAACAGAGTCAAAAGAAAGTTTGACCAAGCACTGGAATTGCTTGGTTGTTGAAGAAATAAAGGCAATTTCGCAATGCGTGTCAAAAGCCGGGGAATTCATTGATCAAGATGGAGACTGTGTAAGTTTGCTTTTACTTGACTTAACAGAGAGGAGCAGTTTGTACAGTTAGCATTGTGGTTCCCCCCTCCTTTGAATGAAAAGTGTTAGATGTACTGCAATATACTGTGATTGTTTTGGAAAAATTGCGCAATGGAGGGCATCCTTAAGCAAATAAAGAAGTATGTTTTTATATAATTCTCTTAATAACAAAGGAATAGTATTTGCGGCTTACAAAATGGTTAGTCAAAATGTGTAAATTTCTTTCTTAAACATCTTAGCTCTATTGTTCCTAGATCTTGAAGTTTGGTGTTGTCATCTTGGATATATGCGATATCAGAGTTGTGTTGTTAACCTTTGGGGTCTTTAGTTAAGAAAGTGAACATATAGGAAAGAGAACCTTGCACTATAGCTTTACAAAGTACTGCTTCCTAAACATCGTGCTTGTGATATTGTGCCATGTGCAAGATTTGCATCGTGAATGTGGTGAGTTATCCATCCTTTGGTGGTGCTTTAAGCTAGATTTGCATGGTGTGCTGTTATCTTTTCCACCACGAATTTGTGAAATAAAATAAAGAAAGGGCATTATTATCTTATTTATAGATTAAAATCAATCAATATTGATGCTTGTTTCGTTATAGCTAGTTGTGGGGAAAAGTACCAAAAAAGTTATAAATCTATTGGATTGGTACCAATTTAGTTTTAAGATTTTTTAATTGGACCATTTAGTCCTAAATCTTATTTATACCAATTCAATCCATCTGGTCAATTATTGATGTGGGTTGTCCTACATGGCTCGGTCTGTGCTAATATGGACTTTTTAAATAAATATTTTGAAATTTTTAATAATTTTTTACGCTTTTTTCCCCTTTCTTTTTTCTCTTTCCCTTGTCTTTTTGGCAATGGCTGGCGAGGGTGAGCGCCAGTAAGGCCCCCTTGCCAAATCTGGGGATGACGTCAAGCCTTGCTTGGGCGAGGGCCACTCTATTGAATTGTCATTATCGCCATGATGAGGGTGGCCCTCACCTAGGTGACGCCGGGCGAGGTTGCCCTGGCGTAGCTAGGCAAGGGAGCGCTGGCCCTCGCCGGCCATGACCTGGGCCAAGCGGCCATTGCCAAAAAGAAAAATAGGAAAAAAATGAAAAAAATGAAAAAAAAAAAAATTATTTATAATGTCCACATATCAACCGCACCATGTAGGACTGTGGGCATTCACTTTAACGATTTTTGGCTTGATTTGGCTAGATGGACTTAATTGGCACAATGCAAAAAGTTTTAGGACTAAATTGCTCTAATTGAAAGGTTTAAGACTGAATTGACACCAATGCAATAGACTTTAGGACTCTTTTGATCCATTTTCAGCTAGTTGTGTGTACAATTTCCTCACGCCACATATGATTCCATCTAATGCTCTCGCAGAACGGTGTTGCCATTTTAAAGAGCAGCATTCGAGATATTCAGTATTTGTTGCTGGCAGCAATGTGCAATGTTGCAAGAACACTTCCCTGGAGGACATTTTCTGGGTCTGTGACTGTTGATCAGACTGAACAAAAGCAAAGAGGCGCTTTTCTTGATGCAGCCATTACGTTCTGCAAATTACAACACCTGGATGGTAGTGCAGATGTTAAAACTCAAGTGAGTTATCAATAACAACATTAAATTTCTTTAGTTAATATGTTAATTTTAGTTATTCCCCTTGTGTACTTTCTCACAAGGTTGAATCCTGGTAATCGTCCATTCTTTCATGTGATGACTGTTTTACTGTATGCTTCTGATTTTATTGCTATAGGTTGAATTGATTGTGGCAATTCATGATTTGCTGGCTGAATATGGGATATGCTGTGCGGGAGAAGGTGGCGAAGGCGAAGAAGGGACATTTCTTAAATTTGCAATAAAGCATCTGTTGGGCTTGGAATTGAAGCTTAAATCCTGTTTTCACTCTTCAAATGGTGAAGATACTCAACAAAATATGCAGCTTTCTGAAGATAGTTGCCGACGAACAGATGGAGTAGATTTGGAAATTGCATGTGATGAAGTCGGGGAAACTAGTATTGTGGAAAAGGATCTTTCTAAGGGGGTAAATTCTGACAGCATTTTGTCCCTTGATGATAAAAGTCAAGAAGTCGAACACCAAAAGGTATGCGGCAATGAATGTGATCAGAATACTGAAGGAGGGGAGCATCAATCAAGGGAATGTCAGGATGAGCTAAGTGAGGATGAAAGAGAAGAACTTGAGTCGAAAATTGATCAGGCATTGGATCAGTGTTTCTTCTGCTTATATGGTCTAAATCTTAGATCTGACTCAAGCTATGATGATGAGTTAGCCGTGCACAGAAATACTAGTCGTGGAGAATATCAGACCAAAGAGCAGTGCGCTGATGTTTTCCAGTATATTCTACCTTCTGCTAGGGTGTCATCTGTAAGTTTACTTGTTTCCGAGTCCTATTTTGCAAATTTTTTGCTTCCTGGAGAAAGTGCACATCAATCACACTGTCTTTAAATCTGCTGTTTGACTGTGCATGTTTTTTGGCAGAAAACTGGATTAGTCAAGCTTCGCAGAGTCTTAAGAGCTATACGCAAACACTTCCTCCAACCTCCAGGAAATGTGTTGGATGGAAATCCAATAGATAGATTTCTGGATGATGCTGATCTATGTGAAGATAAACTCTCAGAAGAAGCTGGATCTGACGGGTTCCTTCAAACCATGACAAAGATGATATTTTCACCCACGGGAGGCCTCAAGCAGTTCAAGAAATCGGTCATAGGAAGGTGATGCGTTTTATCTTTTGGCTCAGTCGTAGTTTTGATCTCTTATGTTAGAATTAATTGTGTTAATGAATGATTGCTCAATGCAGCTCTGAACCATATCTTGATGTTTATCGGAACTTGTACTTTTTCATGGCTCAATCTGAGGAAATGAGTGCATCTGATAAGTGGCCTGGCTTTGTTCTTACAAAGGAAGGTGAAGAATTTGTACAGCAAAATGCGAACTTTTTTAAGTTCGATTTGTTATACAATCCTTTACGCTTCGAGAGTTGGCAACGACTTGCGAATATATACGATGAGGTAAAATTTATTAATGTAGTAGGCTGAACTAGTTACAACTTATGCACACTAATATTGAACCCCTTCTGTTGAAGTTGTAATCTTCCTGGTCATGGTGATATTTCTGAAGGAAATCTCTTTTTCTTCATCCAAACAGGAGGTAGATTTGTTGCTGAATGATGGCAGTAAGCATATAAATGTTTTGGGATGGAGGAAAAATGCTGCTTTACCACAAAGAGTAGAAACAAGTCGAAGAAGAAGTAGGCGGTGCCTTCTAATGAGTTTGGCTCTAGCAAAAACACCGGATCAGCAGGTTCTTATTTTTACCAGCTTCCTAAACAGTATATGTTAGTGGTGGCAAAATTTTATTTTGTCTTCTAATCATATCAGTATGATACATACCGCTTCGCTTACAACTTGTCTTGAATAGAGCAGTGTACTTTTGTTTGTGGTTTGTGTCCTAGTGTCTGCTCCTGTGGGTCTTTTTGAATCAGGAGCATATTTTATGAAGCTCATGTACATGAAGGGTGTCTGACTGCGCAGTTTGTGGTTTGTGTCCTTGTATCTGCTCCTGTGTTTTTTTTTTTTTTTTTTTTTTTTTTTTTTTTTTTTTTGAATCAGCAGCAAATTTTGTAAAGCTCATGTACATGAAGATTGTCTGACTACAGTGACTTAATAGATTTTTTGCAGTGCATTCTTTAGGACTTAATTGTGTTGAATTACTTTCATCCGCTACATTTGGTGATACCACTGATGGCAGAAATTGTGCATCCATGAGTGCTACTGATTGATTCTCCTAAGGCTGGGTGTAATGGGGACCATGGAGAATGGCTGCAATGAGATTGACACTTGATATAGAGTAGATTGGGCTTTCAATTTAGTTAGTATTTGAGTGACATGAGTGGCTCTAACTTCTTATTTGGGATTCTCAGTCTCTCAAGGTAGCGTGCCTTATGGTGGCATATTGTTAACATGGACTTCATATCGAGTTTTAACTTCTCGATGTGATATGACTATTCTGCTTCTTTTTTTGCAGTATTTCTTTTGATGAAATACTATTGATCCCCATTTTTTCTCCCTTGGATTTCAGTGTGAGATTCATGAATTATTGGCACTAGTATACTACGATAGCCTTCAAAATGTGGTCCCACTCTTTGATCAGCGATCTGCTCTGCCCACAAAGGATGCAGCATGGACAAAATTTTGCGAGAATTCAATGGAACATTTTAGGAAAGCATTTGTAAATAAGTAAGACTGCTTGCCTCCCTAAGATTCTTTATGAGGATTCTACTTTAGCTTTAGATTCAATCATCATCATTATAATGACGCTTTGGCTGCCTGCTGCAGACAGGATTGGTCACATGCATTCTACATGGGGAAACTCTGTGAAAAGCTTGGATATGCGCCTGAGAGGTCATTATCATATTATGATAAGGCTATTGCTTTGAATTCCTTGGCAGTTGATCCAGTATACAGGATGCACGCTTCACGGTTAAAGTTGCTTTGTAAACATGGACACCAGAATTTAGAGTACTTAAAGGTCTGTTCTTTGTTGATTTGATCACCTAGATTCTATATTTTAGCAATTTTTCTATTTCAGCTCCATCTACTTAAAGATTAACCATTTTTTACACCGACCATTTGTTTTAATCTCAGGTTATTTCATCATACTCCTTCAATCAGTCAACAAGGAATGAAGTAACGGATATTCTTGGGAAAGTTGGTCCTGAAGTTTACAATCCTCTGGTGAATATTATAGGGATCAGTTGTCAAATGAATCCAGAGAGGAAGCCTGAGGAATTGCGCCAGATGGAAGATGCCTGGAACATGCTTTACAGTGACTGTCTCTCTGCCCTTGAAACCTGTATTGAGGGGGATCTTAAACATTTTCATAAGGCCAGATATATGCTTGCTCAAGGGTTATACAGAAGAGGCAAAACTGGTGATCTGGAAAGGGCAAGAGATGAGCTGTCCTTTTGTTTTAAGTCATCTCGCTCTGCATTTACATTTAACATGTGGGAGATTGATGGGATGGTTAAAAAAGGAAGGTATTTCTCTGATATATATTCTTCTTACTATACGTATTACAATGGCTAGTGCATTAAATGAGAAAATTGTGGGTTTTTCTTTTCCCTTGATTTTGAGATCAGTAAAACAAGGGAAATGCTGTAAATTTCATTTTTCTTTTCTCACGATAATTTCTGGGGCGGATATTTGGATGGAGGCACTATGATAGTAGTTCAGGAGCACAGAGGATATGCTGGCGGCTTATGATTAGATAAGTCTTGGATAGAGATTGGGGGGTTCGGTTGTTGGTGATGTTAGGAGATTTTCATTATAGTCATACATTGGTTAGCTAAGACCCTTAGAATTTTTTAGGATGGTTTATGATGAAGTCATAATTTATTCAAATGCATGCTATAGCTAGTTTCATTAATTATTCTTGAATGATAAAGGAAAGTACCTCCCGATGTTCTGCATCTGCCATCATTTTTTCTAATGGATTTCTGGTTTCCTTTGTGGTTTGTTTCTCTTATGCCGGTTGTTTGTGTTTACCAGACGCAGAACCCCTGGCATTGCTGCTAACAAGAAATCCCTTGAGGTTAATTTACCAGAAAGCTCGAGAAAGTTCATTACGTGCATCCGGAAATATTTGCTGTTTTATCTGAAGCTGTTGGAGGAGTCTAAAGATATCTGCACGCTTGACAAGGCTTTTGTATCTATTAGGGCTGATAAAAGGGTAAAAGTCTAGTTTCGACGTTATGCTTTGAACTCTCTCCTTGAGAATGTATTGTATGAGCATCACTGAGTGCTTGAATGGTGAACATGAATGTTTTGCAGTATGCCGCAAATTTCTTGAATTTAGCTAAGAAAAATTTTGATTGACAATACTGGTGGAGATAATCTCATAATTGGATTCAAGCATAGTATCTCTCTCTAGTTGTTTTCATCTGGTTAAGCCAGTTTCTGCTAAATTATACTCGGTTCTATCCATTTCATGTTCACCGAACATTTGGAATCATTAAATTGCTATGTTGATTATTCAGCATTTTTAGTTTCTACTACAATTGAAATTATCCTCATAATTCTTCTCTGCTGATCCCGACATTTGGCTTTCTTGTTTTGTACCTGGACTGCTTTGATATTTCTCGCAGTTCTGCTTGTGCATTGAGGATCTAGTTCCAGTTGCACTTGGAAGGTATATTAAGGCCATAATACCATCAAGGCTCCAGGCTGACAGCCTCAACTCTGGGACAAACACTTCTGAGCATCTTCTGGAAAAGCTGTTTGGTCTGTTCATGGAACAGGGGAATCTTTGGCCTGATGTTTGCAGTTTGCCTGAATTGAAAGGCTCAGAAGTGTCGGAAGGCAGTCTATATGGGTAAGTTATGCTTTATGCAGGAAGATATATTGTGTATTTCAGAATTAAGGCCTGTACTTTAGAATTTAGCTGCTTTAATAGGCAAAGGTTTGTCATTAAAAGAATTGGTTTTTTATGAAATCCTTCTCAATTACAAGGTCAATTAGCTGCTAGCTCAGTATGACTCTGTCAGATGAGTCCATTCTATGTGCTGAAACACATGTGAATCATCAATTTTGCACATAGTGATATTAATCTGTTAATGATTAAATACATTACAATCGTTATGAACAACTGTAGAATTTATCTGTTTGGTTGTCTATAAATTCCAGTCATTCTGGTGCGTGGTCCAATGACGGCCCTCCCCCCTTCCAACTTTTTTTGTCGTATTAATATATACTGGTTCTGAGTCTTTTGTTTGCTATTTGTACTTAATGCACTTGTCATAACGTTTGGTGTAGGTATCTCCACCAATATATAAATTCACTTGAGAGAAATGGCAAGCTTGAAAGTATTGAAGCTATCAATGAGAAGGTTCGGAAGCGTTTTAAAAATCCCAAGTTGTCAAACAGTAATTGTGCAAAAGTCTGCAGGCATGCTTCTATTGCTTGGTGTCGATCTCTTATTATTGGTTTGGCAGTGATCACGCCTTTAGAACCTGGGATTTCATCTGATATCCAGGATCTTCATCAGGCAGATAATGGGATAGAAAACAGCCAGTTCCTTTGTGTAGATCTACAGACTAGTGAATTGTGGAATCCTTCGTTTGAGGATGCAAGCCAGTTGAAACATCTAGAAATAAGATGGGGCCCGGTATTGTCTAAGGTTAAGAATACTATATTAAAGAAAGCTGCAGATGAAAATCTGGACACTGCAAGAGATCTTCTTAGATGCTCATACAACTTCTACCGGGAAAGCTCCTCCATAACACTTCCGTCAGTTGTGAATCTTTATCTGGTGCCATATCAGTTGATACGGGGAATACAATCTCAAACAGCAACTGAAGGGGTTGAAATTCTTGATGTCAGCATTCCCAGAAAGCTTCTTTTGTGGGCCTACACACTGTTGCAAGGCCGTTATGCCAGTGTTTCAGCTGTTGTAAAGTACTGTGAAGAAAATGTTAAGGTAAGGGAGAAATAATCTTTTCATATCATTTTACTCAAGTGTGATGATTTGGAAGGAGGGAAATTGCAAGTCTCTCTGATAAAACCTCTGTTTGGCATTATATATATATTTTTTTTGCAGAAGCTTTGGTAACCTTTGCATAAAATGAATATATACAGCTTCTTGTACTCTAGTCCTTGCCTTTTCCTCTTTAGGGGCTGTGTGTGTGTTTGTGTGTGTGTTTTCTGTGGAGTAATTGAAGCTAAGTAATGACTGAAAATTTTATTGTTGTGTTATGTAGCCAAAGATGAAAAAAACAGTTGGGCCCTCCCCAACAGCATCAACTGCAACTGTAACTAACACCAGCATCGCATGCCCAGGTAGTATTTTCTACCACACTTTTGTTTGCTTGTTCTTTTTTTTTCCTTGGAAGCTGCAAATGAAATTAATTCAGGCTCACCGTGAACAAAAATTTTGCCGCATTAAGATGCTTCTATGTGTTGGATGCTGGCTTTTAAAGCCTGCTATGTCAGGAAAAGCGGCTAGATGTGTTGGACCTTGTTTAAATTTATTTTCTTTTATTTCGCATAACATTTGGAGAGGAATCTCTTTGTATACACAAAAATATTAGAAAATATGAGAAATTAAAGTATTAGATCATGTCTCTTGTCACGAAAATTATTAGTTGATGAGAATAGTTTCATTATTGAGAACAATTTATGCTCAAATCATTTTTGTGGACGATAGAAATATGTTTCGTTTATTCATTTTTGCAAGCAATACAAGTAATCATTTTTAAGAAAATGTTTTCTAAATTCTTCATTTTTTGGCAAAACAAACGGCTTAAATTTTTGTTTCATTTGTTATTTCTCCAGTGGTTTATTTTCTTCTGATGAACACTTCTCCAGTTGTTTAAATTTTCTTGCTTCGATCATTTAAATCCACTCTATTCTGAATTGGCCTGATCAAACTCTGGTTCTTGGTCCAACCAGTTGAGGTAGGTAGTTCTACTCTTGATTGAAAGCAGTAATTGAAAACCATCCTCCTCTTGAAGCTGTCTGAGATCACTTGTCTCCTTCGCTAACTCCTGTGGAAATAATTCGATGTCTTTAGGTGGAGCTAAAGATGGGGTGAACTCGAACCCTTGTCCAGCAGGTGGTGAAGTGGGAGCTCCTACTGCTGCTGCAAGCGCCGCGAGTTCAGCTGTTGAAGAAAAGAGTGCAGTGTTATCCCACGAAGAAGATCGAGACAGAAATAGTGCAAATCTACAGGTTTATCCTAACGACGGTAAAAAGAGTTTATCTGTCGCTCCTCCACTGCAGCAATGTCAGAATAGCTCGGTTGCGGACAAGGGCACTTCCAAAGCACATGAAGGAGAAGGTCCCAATGATGGCTGACTTTTAGCATCAGACTGCCGTAACAAGATTGTTGAAAGAAATTGCTTGCATGTATTGATCCCTTCTTTGCTCTCCCTTTTTTTTTTCTTTTTTTTTTTTTTTCTCTCTCTAGGCAATTCTTAATCTCTCCTGGTCTTTCCCTTGTATATTCTGAATTAGAGAAAGCAAAGGGGTAAAAAGCTGTATGTGTTATCAACGTTCTCGGTGAAAATAAGGAAAGAAATTTTAGGAAGTATCTGCCCTTTTGGTTTCCTGGGAAATATCATCTTCCCTTCTGAAGGGAGAGACTTCTCCAATAATTCATCCTGGTCAAATCTGGGAAACTGAGCAAGAAAATTCTTAGCATTGTCGAATCATACTACGAATTTGTTGTTGGAGAAGACTATGGTCGATAGAAATTTAACAGCATCTTGATTCCTTATTATAAATTGCTAGAAGAGCGGTAGATAGCAAACCAAAAGGTCCAAAGTCGTTGCCTAGAGATCCCTTTTCTACTAGAGTTTTGGCGATTATGAGAATTTGAGAACTGATGGCTAGCAGTTTGTGCATGTTGATTGGCTAAGTAACACCAATATGGACACGTGATATGACACGATAAGTTGAAACATCGTTTCTTAAAATGTAGAAAAATTTGACACATTGTGATACATTATATATTAAATAAATATTTTTATATATACATAATAAACTATCATTTTTATGATTATTTCAATCGAACTAATTTAATTCAAATTCATAAATTAATAAATAAAAAAAGCCTACAATGAATTCACACTAAAAATATTAATCCATCAATTATTAAAATCATTTATTATTTCAATTTGATAAATTTAACTTCATTCTAATAATCTATAAAACTTAAAAGAAAAAACAAGCAATTTATATTTTGGATTTGCATGTCAAACGTGTCGGAAGAGTAGAGAAAAAAAGTTGAGGGTGAATTGTGTATCAAGGAAGTAAGAGTTAGAAAAGAAGATAAAATTAAGGCTCCGTTCGTTTCGTGGAAAATAATTTCCGGAAAAACGTCTTTCGGATTTTCCGATATTTGTTTCATGGAAAATGAATTTCTTAGGGAAAATGTTTTCCATTCAAGGAAAAAAGTCTTCTAAAGTAAGGGAAAATGTTTTCCACTTTTGAAAAATAGAAAACATTTTCCTCACTTGATCTCTTTTACCTCACATCTATACAAATATTCACTTTCTCCTCTCATTTCTTCTTCCTTTTTTTATTCAAATTATTTTTTAGTTTTCTTCGTCTTTTTTAATTTGAATTATTTTTAATTTCCTTCTTTTTTTTCTTTTTCTTTTATTTGTTTCCTATCTTTTTTCTTTCTTGGCTAGTTGTCGAACCAGGTAAATCTCAAACTCATCGATCTTAAACTCGCGCTCGTCGATCTAGCGAGCCTCGAGCTTGGCACTCGCGCTCGTCAATTTAGTAAGCGGAAAATATTTTTCTTACCGAACACCGGAAAACATTTTCCGAAACACTTTCAGGTTTTAGCCGAACACCAGAAAATATTGTCATTTTCCCGAAAATGACTTACGGGAAAATATTTTTCCTGGAGATGGCCCATTTTCCGCGAAACGAACGGACCCTAAGTTTTTTTTCTTTCCCCACTTATTATTTTTATTATTGTTTCCTAATTTTTAACATATAAACATTTTGACATCTCATTTATTGAAAATTTTTAAATTGATCACATGCTGAAAACTTACATTTCAAAATTTCGGCTCGAGTATTAGAGAATATCATGAAGGTTAATCAACTATTAGATTTTTTTACATATGTTCATCGGGTGTCTGAAAGTGTCGGACACGTGTTGAAGTATTTGACACGAAATAAATGCCCTCATAGAGTGTCGGTACTTCCTAATTGATTGGAGTCTTGAATGGTTGATTTAATGCAATTACTAAGTACGATTTTTTGCGGATGTGCTTTGCTAAAGATTACTCCACGTATTTTCTGAAACCAAGCTATGGGCGCTTCCCTAGTGTTCTTTTTTTACATCAATACAAAATTAATAATTTAGAAAATATTTCCCTTAATTTGTCTAATTGCATCGTTTAGAATAGTTAGTCAACTGAAATGATTTTCATTATTAACGACAATCTATGCTTAAGTACTTTCTTCAGTAATACAAATAAAGTTCCTTTTTTATAGGTGATACAGACAATCATTTTTTAAAAAATATTTTTCAAATTATTAATTTTTCAAAAAGAAGTATGTAATGAAATTTATCTTGAATAGATTTGTTATGTTCTTTTTTTCTCCCCATCTCAAGGATCATCCCTAGTCACACTTAAATATCTCAATCCCCACTTAAAAAGCAAGGAAAATTTTCTTTTACTTTAATCTCGCAGTAGATTTCAATATTACTATACTTTCCACATTTATTTCTCATTTTTCTTCCTTTCCCCATCTTCTAAAGCAAAGCCTAAGCCTTTCTTGAGAATTATTTACAAAAATAAAGCCTAGTTAGAAATTTTCAACTTTTTTTTCACATTTTCTCCATCAAATAAACAGAAGATATAAAAACTTAAAAAATGAAGAAAAAAACGTCAGAAAGAAGAAGAAGATGAAGAACCGGTGGTGGAGAAGCGACAACTACCAAAAGCATGCTTTGCTACGCAACATACAAAGCCTCTCTCTCTTCCTTCTTCTCAAGAACTCCCATCTCAGCTTATAAAAAGCATTTTAATGGACACCATTCCTCTCTGCTCCTCTGCATCCATCCACCTCGATGGGCATGGGTTTCAGGCTCAACCTCAAGTGCTGCGTCGTCCCTGTTCAGTCTCATCTCCTCTGCAGCTCCCCCACTCGGCTCTCTTCCTCTGGTGAGCTCTCTATATTTTTGTTGCACTTCATTCCTCCTGTTTGATCTCGTCAACGTACTGTCTAATGGGATTTAGTATGGAGTAGAAGCTAGCTCGAGACTTGCATAGGCATGACTGTCAAACTTGTTTAGTTTAATTCTTGTGGAACTTCATGTTTTGAATGCGTTTTAACATAAGTGTGTTGACAATGAGTGGCATGCATCATCTCCCTGTTTCCTGCTATGTTCGTTTCTTTAGCACTAATGGGAAGTCTTTGGTTATTCAGTCAGAGGCAAGGAAGCTTCATTTAGCTCAGGAAGATTGTCTTCTGTGTCCAGTATAGCCGAGGAGGTTGAGCCCTGCCACAAGTACCATTCGAGATCATGTAAATGTTCGTCTGCGTCCGCTCCTGCTTTGGAAGATGATCTCTCCAAAATGACGAATATGGAGGTCCCTCACTCTTCTCTGTTAAGAAGAACGTCAATTGTCATCGTCACTCTCGTCATTATTATCACTATACACCAATTAAATGAACAACCAGTATTAGTTGTGGCACAGCATGAGAAGTCGCTGTGGCATCATTTAGGCATTACTCCGCTCTGGAATAGTTCTTGGTGTCAATTATTGCCATCAACCATCTGTGTAGGATATCTAAGTTAGCTCTGCAAATAACAGTTCAAAGAGAGAGAGAAGCACTTAGTCAGCTAGAGTGTATGTTGAAGAGAACTCAAAATCATATTGTCACCGGTTCAAATTTGTCTGTGTCTCAGGACTAATGTGAGGTGCACCAAATCTAATTGAAGTTCTTATTTGCAGGTAACCATTGGCAAGAGTCCATTCGGTAGTATAAACAGTGATCCTGATGGGATTCACATATCGCACAAAGCAAGAAACTCTAAAGGCAATACTGCCTCAAAATCAGTCAAGGCAGCGCATTTTAGTTTATTAATGGATAATCTTAATGCATTAGAGGAAACTCTAGCAGATTCACACGCGTTAAACTTGGAGAGAGATATTTGCCTGCAGTTAGGAAGACTTGGAGCTCTAAAGTTATTTCATACCTGTCTGTCAAAAGCTTTTGATGCCCCAGATGCTTGTGAAGTGTCTGATGCTGTGGTGGAAAAGAAGATGAGCAGTAAAAGGGACAACCATGTCAAGAGAATCATTCGGTCAGGGAAAAGCGAAATGAGAAAATCAAGAAGAGAAAGAAAATCTGCAAAACCTAACCAAAATTCTCCTTTTGCATTGCTTTCGACTGCCAATCAGAAGTGGCTCCAACAACCTTCAGTTTCGTCTCTTAGACGAGCATCAAATTCCAAGAGAAGAAGATCGATAATTGCTAGGAATGAAGCCGAGATGTCAAGAGGAGTTAAGGTCATAATGAGCTAGTAAACATTATAACTGTGTAAATCTCACGGGACCCTGCTTAATAGCTTCTGACTTCGATACAGGTGGTTGCAGAATTGGAGAAAATAAGAACGATCTTGGAAGAGGAGAGTGGGCAGGTGCCCAGCTTGCGTACCTGGGCAGAAGCTGCTGGAGTTGATGAAAATGTGCTGCGTCAGAACTTGCATTTTGGTTGGTTTTGCAGGGATGAGCTTTTGAGGAGCACTCGCTCCTTAGTTATATTTCTTACAAGGAATTACAGGAGTCTTGGTATTGCACATGAAGATCTAATTCAGGTCTTGCTCTTTTGGTTTCTCATTTTCACCACGTCTTTCTTTAAAATGCCATTCTAACACATGAGGCTCCCACCACAGCCTAGTCTTGTATCATAAAGAGGATGTTTCCAGTAATGAAACCTGGGACCTCCTGCTTACTGTGAAATTACGTTGCCAAAATCATTAGAACCGGAATACCCTTAGGCCATGGAAAAATTTCCGCTGCTTTTGTTTTTTGGAAAATACTGAGTAGAGATGAATAGTAATGGACAACAGGCCCTTCTTTGTCCAGTCTAAAATGTGGTAAATTGTTTATAGTCATCTTCATTTTTGGTAGTCCTCTCTAGTTGACATCAATCCGAAACAGTAGTATAATTTTCTGCAAACCAAGCTTGCACATGCTAATCATAAACTGATGTGTGCTAGAAAGGATGTTGTGTCATAACGACTTTAGCAAAGAGTCTGCTTGCTACCTGCAATTCTGTGCAAACTTCTGTTTGTTTGCCAATAACTTGCAGGCATTTGCTAGTTTTGCTGCCAAGGCAATTCACCTGGGCCGCATATTCACGTTATTTTTCTGACTGGCCTGAAGTGGTGTTGCCTCATTCTTTACTCTCAAGTGTAATGTATTTCAACGAGTTGAAAGGCATCTATATCAATTTTGTAGTTAAGATCAAGCTTTGCAACCAATCAAGAGCCCCACACCAGGTTGATAACCTGGCCTTGACTGTGATAATGACTGGTGGTGTGATCTCCAAATATATATAGAAACAATTAAAAGAATCTGCTTTTTTGAATAAAACAATTATATACATGCATTTCTCCTCTCTTCACCTGGAATTCTAAAAGATTTCAGTCAAGACCATTGGGAAATTAATTGCAACTTGATATACTACTTTATGAAGCCGTTTCTTTTATATGAGTGATAGTTGCTTCAAAATGGGTGACAGGCTCCTCTTTATTCTCACTGATGCTTTGGTTCCTGGTAATTAAATGGTACGGAATGTTGCGTTTTTACAGGCAGGAAATATGGGCGTGCTTCGTGGTGCAGAAAGGTTCGACCACACAAGAGGCTACAGATTTTCCACCTATGTTCAGTACTGGATCAGGAAATCCATGTCCAGAATGGTGGCATGGCATGCTAGAGGGATCCGAATTCCTGTGTGTACCTTTCCTCTTTAAATTGCCACTGCAAGTTTGGAGAGCAAGAACCTGGATTTTATTCTGCCTTCCTGTTTATTTTTTCCTTTCTAATTTTTTTCTCCCGCCTTTTGTATTTTGCAGACCACATTAGCCACTGCAGTAAATCAGATACAGAAGGCTCGAAAATCACTTAATAACCACCGCAGGAAATATCCTGACGATACAGAGATTGCAAAGTTAACCGGCTTCTCTGTAGCTAAAGTCAGATCAGCTAGCCAATGCCTAAGGGTTGTCGGTTCGATAGATCAAAAGATAGGAGACTGCATCAATGCAAAATATATGGTAGGGGAAGAAGTCTTTCTCTTCTATCTTCATTCGTGCACTCCTTGTCATTCATCATCAGCATTCAGGACCTTGGTGTTTGAGACTTTCCTTTTTGCCCTTTTTCGGGGTCAAATGCATAGATGTGTAGTACTCTCATGGGATACTATCCTCTGTTTTTTGGGCATGAAATTGTAGACAGAGCCATTAGGACACACGGAAGTTATTGGTGATTTATGACTGAGATAATCCATCTTTGATATGGGTGCTTATTACTTGAATATTGCCCACCCTAATTCCTGAGTCTGTTTCCCTCTAATTTAAAAATTGATTGGATGTTTCACTCAGAAATAAAAATTTAATTTGATGTTTCAAATGTTTATCACCACTTGGATCATTCACTGATGCGGAACCTGTGATGCAGGAATTTACACCTGACCGGTCCCTGAGAAGCCCCGAGGAAACAGTCTTACGGCAAAACATGAGGAGCCAAATTCAAGAACTCTTGAGTAGCTTGGATTTTAGAGAGAGGCAAGTTCTCATACTGAGATATGGGCTTATAGATAATCAGGTTAAGTCACTAGAAGAAATTGGAAGACTATTCAATGTGAGCAAGGAGTGGATAAGGAGAATAGAAAGAAAGGCCATGGAAAAACTAAGGGACAAAGAAGTATATAGTAGCCTGAGCCACTATCGGAACATATAATATTATTTCCATACTAGAGCTTGTGGTGTATTAAAGTTCCAGTTGTAAAAGGTACCCTAATGACGGGATTAAAGTCGGGCAGCGGTTAGGATTCGATGGGTAACTCGAGAAATCCGACAGACCTGTGCGGATGGCAATTTTGTGGTAATAGAAAGCCTTAGGCATATCCACACATGATTCCAGAAAAGTAAGTCACAGAAACACATCACCAGCTACTCTGTACAGAAACCATAGATTCCTTAGCCAGATGGGTAAAGGATTTCTTGTGGCTTGTCCTTTTGATTCCTTCATGACTTTTTTCGAATATTAAAATGGGGTCTTTTTCTCTACAAGTAGTGGTTGATTCCTGAGGATGTAAAATGACCACGGTGTCTGTTGAAGCTGATATATCATGTGGCTTATTAAAACAAATTACGGCGATGACTTGCAAACATCCCTATCTGGGTAGCATAGAACCGGTGCAGCTGACATCTCTGGAACGATAGCATATATAAAAAAGAAAATGGCTTGCACGGAAAGGAGTAGTACGTCCAAAAGTCGTGTGAGGTTCCGGATTATTTAAACTGATCTTCTTGTTTCGGCTAGGGACGATGATCTGTGATTCGGTTTGTTAATGCTAACGGAAGCGGATTATTTAATCCCATAGAATAGTCACTGTTCTTTCCTAGCTGACGCCCGGGGTCAACATTATTGTATTCGAGAATGCGTTATCTACAACACGGCCCCCGTACTTTGGGTTTATTACACTAAAAACCCTTCTGTTTGGAAGTATTGTTTACTGCACTTTGAAACACCTTTGAGCTGTAAAACTCATTCGACAAGTCCAATCTTAATTGTCTGTCATAAGGCTATTTCATCTTTCTTCAACTATACAAGCAATTATTTCGCTTCGACGTCTTACCTTAGGAAACTCGATGGCTTGAATAGCCCGTGCTATCATTCGTGTCAGATCACAAACAATCAATTTGACTTGAGTGGATTGTCTTCGATCCGATCAAAGATGTGAAATTTAACCCGATGCACAAGATTCGACCCAAATTGAGCCGAAAGGGACGCATCTTCTATCAATTCCACATGCTTTCCGACCGTAACATCACTTTTATCATCTTACACGAGAGACGGGATAAGACAACATTAACTAGACACGAAATTGGTAAAAAAAAAGAGCGCGCTGGCATCTCCCCCTACCCCACCTTTCTTCCCACCAGAAATTACTTAACAACTAAGGCAAAGCCAGTCTCTCTCCTCCCCAGGCTAGGCCTTTTCAGCCACCGAAATTCAGCGCCCTGGCCCCGCCGACTCAGCTCAAGGGACACGTGTCCTCCCCTCGTCGCCTTCCGCCCTTCCACCGACTGCCGCCGCCCCCTCGCATTCATTACGCGACGGCCGGGGGTGGGGGGGGGAATTACGTCACCGGCCGGTCGTGTCCACCTCACGGTCCAATGGGGCGTGTCCCTTTCGTGGAATATGCAAGTCAAAAACTGCCGAGCATCTTCCGTCGGCGACGCGGGTCGTCGCAACAGCTGCGTAATCTGAGATACACTACACTCTCCCCACCTCTCTCTCTCTCTCTATCTCTTCAAAGATTTCCGGGGCTCGGCGCCTCTCCACGTCACGCGCCCTCTCCCCACCGAACGGCCTGGGCGCGCGCGTGTTCCGCACGTCCGCTGTGTTCCACCGAAAGTAGCGTTGGCGACCCTCTGAGACGGTGACGGAGAAATTGGACGAACGCGATGCGTTAAAATCAAGAAATATTTTCGATTTGCGATTGATGAATTAGTTTTTGTCGAGTCAAGATGATTTTTTTCCCACCGTTTAGTAAGTTCGAATTATCGATTTCATTATTTTCTCGGTCCTTCCGTTAACACCGTGAAATTTAATTAACAGAAGATGACATGATCAAAACATTAATGATGAGATGTCCAAATAAAATTTTTACTTATACATAATTAAAATTAGACTAAAAAAATTTGAAAAGGGGGAGGTGCAAAATAGTGAGGGTACTTCAAGCCCTCCTCGATGTCGCCCCACCATTGCAGATTTGACGATGATGGGGACAGCTAGCTATTGTTTAGCGAGGGTCGTCGGCCCTTTGGCCAAATCTAGGTGAGCACTGACAACCATCACTCAATTTAGGGGCTTTGCAAGAGCTCTCTTATGGTTGATAAGGTTGACGACCACTAGCCATGGCCCAACAATCCTCGTCGATTACTTTCCTCCCATCCCCCACCATCGCTAGGCCTTTTCACGATGGTGAGGTAGTGACAGCAAGAGCTTAAAGAGCTTATGCATTTTTTGATGTTTAGTTTATTTTTTATCAATTTAAACAGTATTTAAATAAAAATCATTTATATATCAAAATGGTGATCTTCTAGCCTCATCCTTGGTGTTTAGCCGTGTTGGCGACACGTAGGAGAGAGAAAATTAAAAAAATCACTTTAGTATTTTTCGTTAGCTTAATTAAACGGGGTTGATGAAATGACTCGATTGCCAACAATTTGACAAGTTTTATGATTCAATCGTACTTTTCATAAATTTATAATTTAATTACTCTTCGTAGTAAGTTTTAGAATTTTCCATGTACTTACCTTAAAAAAACTCTTGGAAATGCGAGGTGGCCTTTTCCTCGCAATTAGGTGAAATAAGTGTTGCAAATAATAATCCAGAGAAGACACTTTGTTTGTTGCAATCGGAACATTAAATTGAGAAGACAATAACAGTTATATAATATTATTCTTTTTATGTAAACTTACAACTCTTGGAGAAGAAGAAAATAAGATATAAAATAAAATTGAGGTGAGGTACGGATATCCAAATCTCCTTAAGGCGATTAGTTCCTGTCAATGGTGCTTCGCAAATTCATGAACTATGCCTCCCAAGATACAACACCCCGAACCTGTTTGGATTAGCACTATGCAAACAGGACTCAATCGAACCGTTCAATTGAACCAGCACACTTAGAAAAATCAGGATAATAGAAAAGTATATCAAAGCTTTTTGGACTCGAGTTGAAAAATCAAAAAACTATCAATGAAGCTCTATCCTTCCATTTATTTATAGAGAATTTAAGTTCATGTACATAAGAGATACATGAATTAAATAGACGTATGTATCTATGAAATTCATGAATCAAGAGATACATGAACTAAAAGATATATGAATCTAGGAAATTAATGAACTCAATAGATATGTGAACATAAAATAATAGGAAATTCATGAATCCAAAAAAAGATACGTAAATAGAAAAGACGTATCTTAATTTATTGGCTTTCGTTGATCCATTAACCATAATTATAATCATAATTATAACAATGAGGAATGTTGTCTCGGAGGAATTTGAACTCGCACTGCATGTCTGGCCGAAACAACGCCTAATCATTGAGGCAACATCTCTTGGGCAATTTTAGCCTCTTAAACTTAGTTTATCGAGCTTTCCAAATGTACTCTCTTCATTAACATTTTCCATTCATTTTTCTTAAAATTTAATAATTACCATCATTTGTTAACAATAGAGAAACTTGTCATTACATTCGACTCTCCGTATTTGATATTTATCACATTGACAATAATTATTGATATATATGTTTAAACCTCTACATATATTATAAATAATTTGTCCAAGATAAAGAAAATGAACCAAAGGACAACAAATTCATATATCACGGAAAACCGCCATCATTTTGGAAACATATTAATGATGTCTCAATTACCGTCTTTGGAAACTTATTAGAAACTCCCCATAAAAAGAAATTGACAAGTGTGCTTGGAACACTATTTCGATGGTCGATTTTGTATTATCACTCCATAACAAGATACACAATATCAAAATCCCACCTTTTATGTCATAGCTACTTTATCTTTGCTTTTTAATAAAGTTTCGATTGCTACGTGGAAAATAAATAATTTGGAAAATATTTTCTTAAAAATAATAATCTGTATCATTGATAATGAAATTATTTTCATAAATTAATTTTTTTTTTTTTCAATTCATCTTGAAACGCGAGATACGAATGGGGAAGTTCTCTTAAAGATGAAGCGGATTTTCAGATAACGATGTCGTTTGACTGCGGTTATCATTCTCGGTTTCAGCTCAGTTGTCCGGTTTCACTCCTTTTTAATTAATAAGGTGAGTGCACTAAACGCTCCATTAAAGGGACGTGGGGCTCTCTTTAAGCGGGTCGCGATCCAGCACGGTCAGTCCCACCGTGTCTCCGCCCTTCCCTCCAACCCCATTCGTCCCCCGAAGGGCCCGGCCAATAGAGGCTGGGCACCAGGAAAGTCACCCTGCACGCCGCCGCAGGCCAGCAACCTCCTTCTGTTCACGTAAAGAAGCTCTATCTATCTCCTCTCTCTCCCACATTCATCTTCTTTCTCGGCACCCCTTTCTCTCTCTGCAACTCCTCTTGGAAATTCTCTTTCGCGGAGCCGATTTCTAGGGTTCTTCGAGCTCAGCTGATCACCTCCCGCGGCGACGAGCGAGCGAGCGATCGAACGCGGCGGCGGCGGCGGCGGCGGTGGCTGCGGCTCCTCCTCCTCCTCCTCCTCCAGCTCGGCCATGTCCGCCGTCGAAGTCGCGCCGGAGCTCCACCTACCGAGCGCCTCATCGAACCCCAATCCCCCGCTCTAGATGTCTTCCGGCACCGGCGAATGGCTCGATTCCGCTCCCGCGTCCTCCGTCTCGGCGGTCCCGCCATTGTCCTGGCCGTGATTCTCAGCCGGCTCTCCTCTTCTGTCGCTTTCGCCGAGACCGGTGCTACTTCTTCTTCCGTGGACGACCTCGACGGGTTCTTCTTCCACCAGGACTACTCGCCCCCCGCGCCGCCCCCTCCGCCGCCGCACCCGCCCTCCGTCTCATGCACGGACGATCTCGGCGGCGTCGGCTCCCTGGACTCCACGTGTCAGATAGTCGGGGATTTGAATCTCACGAAGGACGTGTACATTGCCGGGGCGGGGAATTTCGTGGTCCTGCCGTCGGTGAAGTTTCACTGCCCGGAAGCGGGCTGTGAGATTGCTGTGAACATCACCGGCAATTTTTCCTTGGGGGAGAATGCGTCCATCGTGACGGGTTCGTTCGAGTTGGTGGCGAATAATGCGAGCTTTGCGAATGGGACTGCAGTCAGCACCACGGCTATGGCTGGGGCGCCGCCGGCGCAGACGAGCGGGACGCCGCAGGGGGTGGATGGGGCAGGCGGGGGCCACGGGGGCAGAGGGGCGGGGTGCTTGACAGAGGCGGATAAGAAGGAAGGGAAGACGGCGGCGGACGTGTGGGGTGGGGATACGTACTCGTGGCAGGGGCTTGATGAGCCGTGTAGCTACGGTAGCAGAGGGGGGACTACGAGTAAGGAAGCGGACTTGGGAGGTGGTGGTGGTGGGAGGATCAAGATTACGGTGTTAGGGTACTTGGAGGTGAATGGGAGTATTTTGGCCGACGGAGGTGATGGTGGGAGCAATGGCGGCGGCGGTTCTGGGGGCAGTATTTACATCAAAGCTCAGAAAATGTAATTCATCTCTCTCTCTCTCTCTCTCTCTCTCTCTCTCCTGATTGTGTGTGTGTGAATATAGGACGCGTTGTGGCAAGAAATTTTGGAGATTTCTTAGATGTTGCCGTGTTTACCTTTTCCTAATTTGGTTTTCTCTTGAATTTATTTATGGATAAGGGGATTTCTTTACACATGCACATTTTTGGCATTTTTTAGATGAAAAGAATGATCAAAATTTGCTTCTCTGAACGGTTGGGAAGTTTTGTGGGCAAATTGGTGCTTCTTCCTTTTTTCTTTTCCTTTTTTTAAAGGGGTTGGGGGTCATAGCAAATTAATGGATTTTTTGGTTAATTAGGCTTGTCCTGTTTTGTAAAGGAAAGGGGATGGAAACTTACAAGATGATATCTTATAGTCGTCTTATTTACCATTCTCGTCTCGTTTATAAGGAAGTTTATTCCTTTGACGTGGACTCTGAGTCCTCTCCGTGTTTTGTGAGCTATGAGTTTTTCTTTAGGCTTCAGCTGAATTTGAAGGTAGTTAGCAGTTTTTTGTGCTATGACGAACATAGTAATTGGAACTGCTGGCAACTAAGCTTGGAGAAGCATTATGAACTTTATAACCTACAAAAGGAGGAAACGATGGGTAATTCTTGCTGTTGGTCACCAACTATTTGAGCTAAATAAGGTTTAGTACAGTCCTTTCCTCAGAGTTATCTGTTGAAGATATTCATATTTTAATTGATGGAGAAATAGGAGCGAGAGAACATCCTTCAAATTCTTTTCCTTAAAAATTATTGGTTCAGACTTGGAGTGGGAGTCCACCTTTATATGGCTGAGCAATTTTGAATGGCCGAAGCGCCTTTAGGGAGGAGCAGGCACCTGTTTCTCTAGTTTGTTTCATCATTTTTTGCTTTTTCGTTGATTTTGGTTATGGAACTATAAGCAATTGAAGCTTGGGCAGACACTTTGACTTGCAAGATACAGTACAAGTGATGTTTGACCAATATCTGATTGTTTTCCTAAGACTTGCTTATCATTCAGAAGGCAGGTTCTTTTCAATTTTAATCTCTTTGTTTCTGGTTCTGGATGGTGTAAGTTATTCTGTAACGGTGCACTGAATCTGATTAAGGGAGACCTTCTGCATTCGGTTGCCACAAATCTGTATAAAAAGTTTTGGCCCGACTTTCAGATATATGCGTAAGTGCATGCTGGTAAGTTAGCTGTAGCAATTGCATGTCTTGTGTTGAGAATGGAGATTGTTGGTGTACCATTTTATTAGGTCTAATTCTATTGATGGAATGAATTCCCTATTCCCATGCTATGATCCATTATGCATGGAAGAGAACTTTGGCCAAGTCCTGGGGAATTTGAATCTTCAAGCTGATTAAGAACTTTAAATGTACTGGCTGCACTTTCAAATATTATGGTGATTTTTATTTGCATGAGACATGTATTTAATCTGTGTCAGGTCAGAATCCCTTGTGAGCAGGTGTTGCCGTTGAGCTGTCTTCTATTCATAAAAGCCTATCTCCTGTCTCTATATTCTTTTGTCGATCATACCTGATTGCCCTTTAACCTAAATGTCTTTATTGCAAAGAGCAGGACTGGCAATGGCAAGATAAGTGCATGTGGTGGAAATGGCTATGCTGGAGGGGGTGGTGGCAGAGTTTCAGTCAATGTCTTTAGTAGGCATGATGAACCTGCGATATACGTACATGGTGAGATTTCCTGCAAAGGTCTATCATTTTTAGCCCTTCTGACGGTAGATCCAGGACATTTCTGCATAATGAGAAAATCCATTAGATCACAATAGGAAATTGTAAACCCTTACATGTCTCAGAACGTCATTAAGTGTGGTGTTGATAATGTTTTTGTTGCATATTTGGATGCTTTTGGGCAATGGTGGTTGTTTCCCTAATAGCTCTTTACTGCACATTATCTTGTTCTGTTTTCAGGAGGAAGTAGTCTTAGCTGCCCACTGAATGCTGGTGCTGCTGGGACATTCTATGATGCTGTTCCACGGAGCCTTGTCATTGACAATCACAATATGACGACAGATACAGAGACGCTTCTCATGGAGTTCCCCAATCAGCCTCTGTGGACAAATATTTATGTCCGAAATTATGCCAGGGCTTCTGTTCCCTTGCTCTGGAGTCGTGTTCAGGTTCCTCATCATCCTCCCTCCCTCCCTCCCTCCCTCCCTCCCTCCCTCCCTCTCTCTCTCTCTCTCTCTCTCTCTCTCTCTCTCTCTCTGTGGTGAGATGGAAATCCCTTTGTCTTTATCTTTAAGCACTAGTTGTTGAATCTGCATAGTTAGCAGGGTGCACTGTACGATATGCAGACATGCTACTTACATTATCTGACACATCAAAACATTTATGTGCAATTTTTTGGGACATTTATTGTTCCCAAAAAAAAAAAAAAATTCAAGTGCTCGTAAGGGTATTAAGTTTTTATTTATAAAATCACAGCTTCCCTTTTTAATTAACTTACACATAGCTTTACAATGCAGTTCGCCACACTCTTACCGTTCAACAATTACTCTTGTAATGGCAATTGGAATGATATTAACTCCTATTTATTTATTATCTATGTTACGCCACAAGTACACTTAAATGAAATAAGAATGTCTTATGTAAGTGTATTTAACTATGCACAGGAAAGAGAGGTACATGTGACACCTGTCGCAGTACTCTTTATTTCATCAAGCAGTAGAGGACTCGTGGAGATGAAAGCTCACGGAAAGAGCTTAAATGTGGGGAAAGAAAAGAAAAGTATGGGTTGATTGGAACCTCAACATAGATCAAATTTTCAAATAAATGGCTTATAGACGAAGCAACTTTTTTTTGATATATTTGTGGGGTTTGGTTGGGTGAGGGAGCCCTTTTAGTACTCGCCTTTGGCATAGCAGAAGATACCATATGATAGTAAATTTTACATGGGAGTTGTGATGGTCAATCTATTCCCTTGGATATCTCTAGAGCAAGAATTGTCTATTTTAGTTTTCTCCCTTCTTATGGATTAACTGCTCTATAGCTAGTCATTGGCCTACTTTCTTCAGTAGATTAACTTCTCTCAAGTCAATGGCCATAATCTTGATATTATCCGTAATCAATTCATTGATAGTTTTTCTATATGTGCTACTTTCCTTTTCCTGCGCAGAGATAAATGCTTCTATAAAGAACTATATGTGGTTATGCTGTTCCTGCATTATACAGGTGCAAGGCCAGATAAGTCTGCTTAACCGAGGAATCCTCAGTTTTGGTTTAGAACATTATGCTTCATCCGAATTTGAAGTATTGGCTGAAGAGTTGTTGATGAGTGACTCTGTGATTAGGGTGAGTGTTAATTGTGCATGCCTGGCCTCTTTGTTCAATTAACATTCAAGAAACCTCCATTTTTTTCCCATCATGCATTTTGACCATTAAATATAGGACTAAATGATGGGCACTTCACCTTCTGTTTATATTCTGTGTTTTCTGGCTTGTTTGTTTTTGGTTGTCTAGTCTACAATCTTTGATAATTTCCTTTCGTTGACTTTAGGTGTATGGGGCCCTACGGATGTCTGTGAAAATGTTTTTGATGTGGAATTCCAAAATGCTCATATATGGTGACGGAGATGCAACTGTCACAACATCCTTGCTTGAGGCCAGTTATATGGTTGTTCTCAGGGTATCTTCTTCAATCCACTCTGCTCTTATTCTGGGCTTCATATGATGCTTTCTGGTATGAAAGTTTTCTGTTCTTCCTTAGCAGGAATCTTCTGTCATACATTCAAATGCTAACCTGGGAATTCATGGGCAAGGGTTCTTGAATCTATCAGGGCCAGGAGACAGGATCGAAGCACAGCGGCTAGTTTTGTCTCTCTTTTACAGTATTCATGTAAGCTGTTTTCTATTAGGAATGCCGCTAGCAATAACTTTTACTTCCTCTGAAAATGTTGCTAGAAGTAAGAAATAAAGCCGTGGTAGTGAGTTTAAATAAAGCTTCCTTTGAGCCTCCAGTAGAACTGTTTTGCTGTCATGAGATGTAATGCATATACATGACTTTTCTTGAGCATGAAGTTTACTCTCAAGATTAGTAGTTTGATAGAGGTTGTTGTTCCATCCGAATAGTGCTATCTCGGTGATCATACCTGCAAATTTGCAGTTTTCGATCAAAGTGATGGATATTTACCTTCCGATGGTGAATCAGGAGTTTGCAAAATTGCATGTGGATTGATGCTTTTCTCTTCGGTTGTTCTCACTGTATATCAATAACAACTTCTCCTATTTATGTGAAGGTTGGTCCAGGATCTCTTTTACGTGGACCCTCAAAGAATGCCACAGCAGATGCCATGTAATTCGGATTAATTACACCTTGTTGACGGCACTTTTTCTCTCCGATATGTCTTTTTAACATTTTAAACCTGCTCTGCTATGTCCCTGCAGAACTCCTAGACTATACTGCGAATCACAAAACTGTCCTGTGGAACTGCTTGAGCCACCTGAAGATTGCAATGTGAACTCCTCCCTCTCGTTCACACTCCAGGTGTTTGTTGGGATTTATGACTTCGGATTTATGACTTCACTAAGTGTAGCTTTATTATCTTTTCATGTTATGGTACTAATTTATCTGAGCACTTCTAGATCTGTCGAGTTGAGGATATAATTGTTGAAGGCCTTATAGAAGGATCCATTATTCATTTCCATAGAGCGAGAACTATTGCTGTCCATTCCTCTGGAACAGTTAGTGCTTCTGGTTTAGGTAAGCACTTGGTACTATAATGCTTTGTTTGGGAGGAGGGGCGGGAATGAAAGTGAGGGTGGTGGTTGTGGAAGATTGGATAAATTGTAAATCTTGTGCGAGAAAGGTTAGGAGGGATATACGAAATTTTCACTTCATTTCATCCCCCATGTCCTCCACACTATGCTGAAGTTTGCGATGATAGGGGTTCTAAAATTATGCTCCCTATGTATTTTCTCATCTTGATAATGTGGATGTGGATGTGTAGTTGCAGAAGCATTCCTAATACACTCGAGCTGCTCATTTACTTTGCATTGTATCAAAACAACAGCATAGTGTAAGATGATTCATATACCCAAATTACGCAGAATGAAACTAGGAAACGAGTTGGGTCACTTGGGCATTTTCATAGTTATCATGGTTAGCCTGGTTTGGCTTTTAATGCAAAATATAAGGAGTCATGGGATATGATGGAAGAACTTTTCATAACTGATATACTTAGTAGATAGGAACGGAGAAAGCTGAATTATCAAAAGTTAATAAAGCAACTTCGTAACTTTTTATTGATCAAATATAACCTACGGTATTCAGGCTGCTTAATAGCGGATACATTAATTTTGGGGGAAATTTAGAAGTTTTTACATCTGTTGTTTGGTCTGAATATTTACTCCTTCGGTACCTTGAGGATTAAAGTATCACGAAGTTACACTCATAACTCATTAGTTTAGAAGTTATTCTTCATTTTGTCCTGTAGAATTGTGTATCATGAGATTAGTCATAAGCTTTGGGAAAGGGACATCTTTTGTTTGCTTTTACCTTTTTAAAGTTAAATTATTGACAGAGTTCCTTTTTTTAATTATATTTTAAATTTCAATGGTCCACTCTAGAATGCTCCACCTGTCCATAGTGGTCGCTAGGTAACCACTGTGGTAATCAAGCACCTGAATTGTTTATTATTCACCATCTATGTGGCGTAGGAAAAGCTCAAAAGAGTAAATGTTGAAGCATATGAAATATTGAAGATGCAAACCTTGATCCTTTCTTATCAGGGTGCATGTACAGACAAATTGTAAGTCTATTATTCCTTATATATGTGGGATTGAACTATCTGGAAAATTTTTGGCTTTTGTACAGGCTGCACAGGTGGATTAGGTAGAGGAAGCCTTCTGAGTAATGGGATTGGCAGTGGTGGGGGACATGGTGGTAAGGGAGGGGAAGGATGCTATGATGGTCTCTGTGTTCCGGGTGGAATTTCATATGGGAATGCAGAAATGCCATGTGAACTTGGCAGTGGAAGTGGAAATGATAGTTTTAGAGGTTCAACGTCTGGTGGGGGCATTATAGGTAAGTTGATATGTGGAAATTGGTAGGAGCATATCTTTTATAATTCAAACATTGACTATGCACTGGATGAATGGACCTTTTGTTTAATAACATTAACTTGTATTGCACTGATATATTAAATACTTTTTTAATCTACCATCAACTGGGCTAGGATTAAGGAGACTCCAAGGCCCTGGCAGCATATGATTAATTAGCACTCAATCCTTTTTTGTTTCTTTCCTTCTAATATGGAAGTCATTAACTGTAAGTTGGACCCATGAATATTGACAAGTTTGCTCCATTTAAATTTGCTTTAATTGGTTATAATGTGTGTTTATAATGTGGGTTCCTTGCCTTGATGTAATTTTTCTTTTGAATCAGTAATGGGTTCTGCAGAGCATCCTTTATCAACCTTGTCCATTGAAGGCTCATTAAAAGCTGATGGAGAAAGTTTTGATCTTCCTATTCAGAGGGAAAAATATAATATAATGGATATTTCAGATGGCGGACCTGGTGGTGGTTCCGGGGGTACTGTACTAATGTTTTTGCGGGGTCTCACTCTCAGAGAATCTGCAGTGCTTTCTAGTATTGGAGGTAAAGGAAGTCCTAACGGAGGTGGTGGTGGAGGTGGGGGAAGGATTCACTTTCATTGGTCTGATATTCCCACCGGAGATGTATACCAGCCCATTGCCAGCGTTGAAGGAATCATAGATACTGGGTCTGTATATGCCCCTTTCTTTAGCTTTCTTGTTCTCCAGTCTCTCCTTTTCCCCTTCAGTAAGGAGGAGGAAAGTTAATCATCTGTGTGGCATTCCTTACTTTCATGGTGTATTTCATGCGCTTTGATCACATTTGCTAAATGTGTATTTACTCCAACATGTGTCCAGAACTTAGGATGCAAGTTTAGGATTTGAGGGCAGCTTAGCTTGGCTTCTAGATTTGACAAATGCCGTTTTCGATCCTTTGTTTAGCTGGGACTATCAGGAGAAAATAGAGAATTTAATTTATAGGAAATTGACTGCATTAAAGTTCTTGGTAATATGGTATAAGGAAATCAAATCTGACTCTAAGAAACCCTCAGCTTCAGCAAACAACCAAAATCATTGATGACTGGAAGAAAACTAGATGGATTATGTCCCTTCTCTTCTGACATAAACAATGGATGCTACATATCCTTTACTGCATAAAATTCTTGGTAATACGGTATAAGGAAATCAAATTTGACTCAAAGAAATCCTCAGCTTCAGCAAACAACCAAAATCATTGATGACTGGAAGAAAACTAGATGGATTATGTCCTTCTCTTCTGACATAAACAATGAATGCTACATATCCTTTCTTGCAGTTCCATATTCAGCCTTAGGAAAAGCGACTGGACTCTCTCTCTGTGCGAGTGTCTGCGCACAAGGCAGTTGCAGTTGTCATAATTTATGAAGTTTCAAATGCTAGAAATCTCATTATTTTTCACCCTTGCAATTCTGCTAGGGGTGGGCGAGGTGGAGACCATGGCCACGTTGGTGAAAACGGTACTCTGACTGGGAAAGCTTGTCCAAAAGGGCTTTATGGGATATTTTGTGTGGTAAGCGTTGAGAATTTGAGATGCTGTTGCCTTAGAATTTGGTTATTTAGTTGTGTTAATCTTGTTCCAGTAGTATACTATAAAGGAAATTGGTAATTGAAGCAATGTTTCCAGTGCAAAATTCTAACGAGAGAGATGACTTGACTTATTGGGACTTGTTGTTCCTGTATGGTGGATGTTTGGGTTATTATCATGATGTGCTTTGCCTTCATGTAAATATAATCATGTAAATAGTTCATTGGAGCGTGTACACCATCTGAAGAGATTGAAGTAATTGGAACTTCTCCTGATTTGATGTTGATGCATCTTTCAAATTGCAGCCATGATGAACATTGAACAAATCTCTCCTTATCATATACTCTATACTCCAAATCTCTCATTTTCTTGTTTATTCTTGTTCAGGAATGTCCAGCTGGAACATATAAAAATGTAACTGGATCAGATAGATCCCTTTGTCACCATTGTCCTGCTAATGAGCTTCCCCATCGTGCACAGTATATTGCAGTTCGAGGTAATAATAAAAGGGTATCAGATTGGCTTAATTTTCTTGCACCTACAATTGCACAATTATGACCTTTCAAGTCTATTTGTTTGTGCGTATATTCCACTTTTTGATGTGGACTGCATACATCTTCTTTCAAGTCTGCATAGTTCCTACATGATGATCCTTCCTTAATCATATGTTCATCTTAACAGGTGGTATTTCTGAAACTCCCTGCCCATACAAGTGCGTTTCGGAGAGATATCACATGCCACATTGTTATACGGCTCTTGAAGAGTTAGTTTATACATTTGGTGGGCCGTGGTTTTTTGGTCTTCTTCTTGTGGGTCTCTTAATACTATTAGCACTGGTTCTCAGCGTAGCAAGAATGAAATTTGTCGGGGTTGATGAATTACCAGGCCCCTCCCCCACGCAGCATGGCTCTCAAATAGATCATTCCTTTCCTTTCTTGGAGTCTTTGAATGAGGTGCATTAATTTTTTTGGTGATAAAAGTGTATTATATTCCTTTAATTATTTATGGCTTCCTATACTTTTTAAAGTTGTTAAGTGCTGGGATAATTTTCATTTGTTAAGGTTTTGGAGACTAACAGAGCAGAGGAGTCTCAAAGTCATGTGCACAGGATGTATTTCATGGGTCCTAATACTTTCAGTGAACCATGGTATCTTCCACATACTCCTCCAGAGCAAATAAAGGAAATTGTGTAAGCTGCCGTATTCCTTTTCTTTTTAATTTGTTTTTTGCACTATTAGTTTTTATTTTTTATTTTTTTTCAGGTTCTCGGCTAATATGCTTCGAAGTTCTTCTTAAAGGTTTATCGACCATTTAGCATACTTAATTTTTAGGGGCTAGTAGCAAAATTATCCAAGGTCATGCTAATAGATTAAGGTGTTTCAGTTTTTAAGTACTCAATTTCAGGTGCAAGCTAAGCTAGTCTATGGGAGCCTTGTTGAGTACATGAGTCTTCTAAAAATGTTATCGTCACCTGGCAGGTATGAAGGTGCATTCAATACTTTTGTGGATGAGATTAATGCTTTAGCTGCTTACCAGTGGTGGGAGGGAGCAGTGTATAGCATTCTCTCTGTCCTTGGCTATCCCCTTGCGTGGTCATGGCAGCAATGGCGTCGAAGAATAAAGTTGCAGCGTCTACGTGAATTTGTTAGATCGGAATATGATCATGCCTGCTTACGTTCTTGTCGTTCAAGGGCTCTTTATGAAGGCATTAAGGTATAAGTTTCTGAATTGCTGGTTGAATCTCCTGTAAATTATATGGTCATCTTCGGGTAGGTGAACACTTTAGTTCCCTATGGCTATCACAGTTGCAAAAAAGTAGTGTAGACAGTAATGATTGGGAGGAAATCCAAAGGGCTCTCTTTCCCTTTTATCTTTTTCTTTGAAAATTATAATGGTAGCTACACAATGAATAGAGCCAAAACAAGAAAGGAGGGAGGGAGGGAGGGATCTGGTATAATTAAGATGCTTAACAGTTCTTTTGAGTAATTTTTGTTGTTTTTTCTACAAGAGAAATTCACTGAAAGGCACTAAAGGGGTGCCAACTCTCTTATCAAAAGAGCTCAAAGCACCCCCCCCCAAAAAAAAAAAAAAAAAAAAAAAAAAAGAGCTCATTGACAAGACAAGGTATTGACAGTATCAATCAAAACATTTACACCCAAGAGTAATTCCCACTCTCCAGAAGGTGTCAAACTTCAGACCAACTTCAGCTTATTACTTCAACAAATTTAACTTTCTTATAAAAACATTTACTCAGAAAACCTCATGACAAATATTTAAGGGCTGTCCTGATTGCTTACTGAATTCTTCTGACACTGTAGCTCAATATTCAATCTTGACAAACGTCATTTCTATGGTATAATATGCATGGGAAGTGATTTTACTCTTAGGCCCTGTGCTCTCTCTTATTAATCACATTTAAGGTAAAATTATGGGTTCAGGCTTTAACCAGCGTCCAGAAGAACATCTTACTGACAAGTGTCTCAAATGTGTAATTTCTTGGCTAGATTGTGATGAATTATACATCTTTCTTCTTGTGCAATTACTAAGAGACTCTGGTTATAGCATTTCCATATTTGTAATGGTGATTTGTTGTTCATGCCACCAAACTAATATCTTAGATGGCAAAGTCTCTTTTGACGTGGGGCTTTCCTTGTTTTTATCCAAAGGGTCTTAGCTGTTGAAAGGAAAAAGGGGAAGAATACATTGAGCTGATTTATGTGTTTATAGGTGGCTGCAACATCTGATCTTATGCTGGCTTATCTGGATTTCTTCCTTGGCGGAGATGAAAAAAGAAGTGATCTTCCTCCTCGCCTATATCAAAGATTTCCAATGTCCATAATTTTTGGAGGTGATGGCAGTTATATGGCTCCTTTTTCTCTTCAAAGCGACAGTATTCTCACCAGTCTCCTGAGCCAGGTTATCATCTGATACGCTACTTATTACAAGATGATGTTGGCAAGAGTTCTGATGGCCAGTTGGTTGCGGTGATTAATGCATTTTCTGTTGACTTGGACACTTTCTGACTTGCAGTCTGTTCCACCTACGACTTGGTATCGACTTGTGGCTGGTTTGAATGCACAATTGCGCCTAGTTCGTCGTGGACGACTGAGAGTGACATTTAGATCTGTCCTGCGATGGCTTGAAACTCATGCTAATCCTGCTCTGAGGATCCATGGGGTGCGTGTTGATCTTGCCTGGTTCCAGGCAACAGCTTGTGGTTATTGCCAGTATGGGCTTTTGGTGAACACTGTTGAAGATGAAAATCAGTCCGTGTCTTCCCCAAGCAGACATGAGCCCGCGCGGTATCAATTTCTAACACCTGTTTCCAGTAAAATGTCCATTACTCATCATCTATTTAGTTATGAATGTTATGGAAAAGGTCTTGCTGGTGATTAATCTTTACTTGCCTTAGTTACCTCCATAAGATGGTGGCATCAAAGACATTCAGATGGTATTTTAGTGAAGTAGCTTTTGTCTTGAGACATTCGTTTTATCTCTGTTGTATTTGTGATTGTTCTAATAGTTAGAGATGGAAAAGGGGGCTATTGAGGGCGTAAGGAAACAGAACCACAGCGCACCTGCAACATGTTCACATAACAAAGAAAACTGCGGTGGGAGTGCTTTTCACCTATCGTCATGAACAAATAATGAACTCTTACCAGTAATTTAATTTGCTAGTTGCCTTGTGAAGACACAGTAAAACCACAAACAAATTACGAACCTTGCAAGTCATTTAATGCTTACTAGTCATGTTCAGAGGATAGAAGGGTGCAGAGCTTTCTGATTCTGTTTGTGTATGGTACAGTATGTTCTGCTTGATTCACTATTTACACTCTGCCTTTTGCTTTCACTTATTTTATAGTATGAAGAGAATTCAAAAAGAAAGGCCATCGGCTGACTTGGCAGAGGGCCTTCTTAGTCGGCTTCGAAGCAGTGAAACCCATGTGAGGCGAAAAAGGACTGTAGGTGGAATCTTGGACTCGAACAATTTGCAGATGCTGGAAGAGAAAAGAAATCTATTCTATTTTCTCTCTTTTATGATTCATAATACGAAACCCGTTGGCCACCAGGTAAAATCTTTACTCTATTGAGACAGGCACACTTTTGTGCGCACGCAGATTCTTTAATCTTAGTTAAAATCACCAACTCATCCACTGATGTTAAGAAAAAGTTCACACTTTACCACTTCGCCATAAAGAGCCTCTGCTACTTTTGCTGGGCTCCTGGGCAAAGCTTCATCCTTTTCAGTAAGTAACTGCCTCGTATCATTTTTGATAAGGTCTCGGGAATTCTTGCAGGATCTTGTTGGTTTAGTCATCTCAATGTTACTTTTAGGGGACTTCAGTTTGGTATTGCTGACTCTGCTTCAGTTGTACTCAATTTCATTGGCCGGTGTCTTCCTGGTTTTATTCATCTTACCGCTTGGAATTCTCCTTCCTTTCCCTGCGGGAATCAATGCTTTGTTTAGTCACGGACCTAGGCGTTCTGCAGGCTTAGCTCGTGTCTATGCGCTGTGGAACGTTACATCCTTAGTTAATGTTGTAAGTTGCTACTTCTACTTCAGTGAATAAACGCACACACAAAAATGCAAAAGGAGCTTATACCTATGAGCGCTAAAGAAATAATGAGTATTGACAATCATTTCTTGAAGTTCTTTTCTTGACAAATATGACATGAACCAGGGGGTTGCATTTCTCTGTGGATATGTTCACTATAACGCTCAATCAGCTGGCAAAAAGCTTCCATACTTTCAGCCATGGAATATTAGCTTGTGAGGATTGCTTTCCCCTTGTAAAAGCTGTAGTCTAAACCATAATTCACAGTTCACACGCGCACCTGCGGGCATGCGCGTGCATGCACACAAGCTCATACTTTCCTCTTATTGCTGGCTTTGGTTGCAGGGATGACAGTGAATGGTGGATTTTCCCGGCTGGACTGGTCTTGTGTAAAATCTTACAGTCACAACTAATCAATTGGCATGTGGCGAATCTGGAAATTCAAGATCGGTCGCTGTATAGTAGTAATTTTGAGCTGTTTTGGCAATCGTGATGGCATCCGCTAACAGTCTGTTGCTCGCTAACACGATTTTTTTGTTCTATTGAATCTAGTCCTCCTTTTGTACCCTTCTTCAGAGATCACATAGTGAGTTATTGACACAGAGCAGGAAAGAGGAGAATAAATGTATAGATGACAGAAAGAGAGGCATTTGTTCGTGGAAATTACCCCCTTGTACTGCTTGCAGTTGTTTTTTTTTCACTCTGTAGCTTGTATAGAGCAAGCGGGGTAATATATAGCTTTGTATTCATTTTCATATACAAATCGATCTGCTCTACTTTAAATTTTCAATAGCAATCCATTCTTAGATTGAGTGCAGATTTTCGTACTCTTAATTTCTATACGTAGCTTGATTTATGTAATTCCAAGGTCTATTGATGCGTAAAGCTATCATTGGAGATGATTGACTTGTTCCACCCAAGATAAGTGATAATCGTGTGAAGTGATATTCGAGTGATAGGACATGGTAGTGTGTATATCAATTAAGTATATCAATCCTTGTACACTTAACACAATTTGATAAGGGTAAAAATCCTATTTTGGAGATAGGAGTGATCATGATCCGGGTTGGGCCGATCTAGCATTTAACCCAATAATCAATCAATGCAGTGTTGGTCCTCAATTTTTGGGTTGAGGACCGACTCGGTTGAGCCTAGGATCGAAAACTGAACCAATCCTATGGGTGTTATTTCATATTTTGCGGTCCTTAGAAAGACAAATTTGTTATTTCAAATTATATATCCCCCAACGGAGAGGAATTAGAAGACGAGGGTGACTAGTGAGGCGAGCGAATAGAGGTGAGTAGTGAGGCAAGTGAATAGAGGTAAGTCGTGAGGCGAGCGACGAAAGGCAAGCATTGCTCACAAGGGAAGAGAGTTTCTAATTAAGGCTTTGTTTCCTTGTGATTTACTAGGCAATGAGTGAGGCTTAATGAAGAGCGTCAAGTGGCAAGTGTCAAGCGGTTAGCAAGGCAAGCATTGAGCATTGAGCGTTGTGAGCATTGAACGACGAGTGCTGTGTAGGGCGAGCGATGTGCGGCAAGTAGGGCGGGGTTAAAGAGGATAAAAAGAAAGAACAACAAAGTTACTGTAGGAGGAGAATGTCTTTTGATACCGTTTAATGTCATTCAAGTTAGGATTTGTTCTTTAATATATATATATATATATATATATATATATATAATATATAATAAGTGTTGATTCTAATTAGATTGGGTTTGACCAATTCTAAACTTTTAAGACCGAGAACTGGCGCGCATAATACTGATCTAGGGATCTCAAAATCAAGGACTGACCTAATTCTCTTGAGAACTGGACTAGGACTGCAAAGTTGGGCTTGGACCGATCCTGGACCGATGATCACCTCTATCAGGAGTTATCTTGATATATCATGCCATTAGGCTTATCTAAGCCTAAGATCCCTCGAAATGGCAATTGGGTTTTCTGACAAGCTCGACCAACCTGAAGAAGTACCCTGACCAAATGAACTAGTGTAGAAGTATAACGTCCTAAACAAGGAGGGTGCGTCTGCAAGCAAGAATGATATAATAAGACAGATTTTTTGGGTCTTTTACGCTAGGGAAACCTGTAGGTGACATCGAAGCTCTTAAAGGCACTGAAAAGGAGCTATAGAGGATCTTTCACTGAAAAGGAGCTATAGAGGATCTTTCACTCTCAGTCGACGGAAAACAAATGCAATTTTTGAGGAATGTTAAGCAATAGAAAAGAAGGTTATGTTATGCTTGGTGGAAGACATTTACAACCTTCGGTATCTGCTGCTTTATACACACAATCGATGTAACAATCAATAAACAGACCAAGATCCATGTTTGTTATCGTGACCAATGTCCATGCCCATTTGGTTCGCATTTGAATTTTGCAGACGGTAGCTTTCGACTCTGATATCAAGCTGCAGGATTTGCATATTTCTTGGAACTTGGAGAAGGTTAAGACCATGTTCCAAGATAACCCAGAAAACGCAAAGGAGCCTCATTATCGTACCAGAAAAGAGACTTTGGGGCAAGAATGAGTACACAAGTAGTTAGGAATGTGCCAAAGTAGTGCCTTCTTGATTCTTTGAAATGCGAAGTGAGATGGCACACCACCTTGTAAGCACCGGGCTTAAGCCACAGTTGCTACATGTCACTATTCACTATTGCGATGACATTTCAAACATATCATCTTACCAGTGATGACTCAGAAAAGTCGGATAAGTTCTCCCAAGACAACAATTAAGGCTGCCATACATGTTCCACATCATTAAGTACTAACAAATAAAGCTGAACAATTATGAGAATCCAAACAAGAATCTACCCTTTTGAGGACTCATATCTCGCCCCATGTTGAAAAATCTTAGCTTACTCCAGTGCCGCTAACATGTCTAAAAGATGGAGTGGAATACTGCCGTCAACTGCAAGATGCTAAAGCATGCATGATAGGTCGAGTTCAATCATAGGCAGGAGCAATTTCCTGGACGCCAATGCCACCCCTACATATAGCGAAACACAATCAAACTCAAAAGTCATAGGCTAAAAGCGAAGTGATCAGCAATAGAGTGCTAATTCATCACAGTTCTCAATGCTGTCATTTGTAACAAAATATGTCCATCTGAAATTTCATTGGCTTTCCATCAAGTTGCGCTGACAAAGCGTCTTCATATCAAAAACTAACCTGGAGATGGATGAAGTTACTCTGACTCCTTGTTCAAAACTTTGGGGACTTTAATAAATGACTCCTCATAGCTTGGAACAGAAGATATCAAGGCCTCCCTGTTGCAGAACAAAGTCAAGCTTCAACTCAAGGCAAAAACAATACATAATCAATCGCTAGCACAGCAACCTCAAAAAAAGAGACGAAAGGGAAACTATGACCTGTTATCAAACGTTTCAGGAACATCCTCCCGCAATTGGTCGCCGTCCGTATCTACGAGGTCGATCAACCAGAAATGTTATAGATAAACAATGCAAATTCTCTCAATTTTGCTGCGACAGCACACTTTGAAGACAAATTAACAATCTCATAGTAATGCTTCAAGAACCTGCTCTTAATGCGGGTTCGACGCTTTGGAGTTCCACATCTTGAAGCTGTCCAAACCTGACATTAGCACACCTTCAGAAAAACAGCACAAAAGACTGCGAAAATCGACTACATGGACGGGATAAAGTCAATATCTTTGGCAAGAAAGAGTTGCTCATCACCGTTATCAACATCCCCAACATTCATGTTTCCAATTCACGGGTTAGAATCCAAAAACTTGCATTACAAAGCTAATGCCTGAAAAGCCCATAACAGAGGACTGGACGAACTCGTGCGCCTATTCGGAGCGTTAGAGGATGAACTAAACCAAGATGACATTTTTAACAGGTCATGAACCTCGTTCGGAAAGGCAGCATTTTCCAAAAAGCCACCTCAAGCGACGCTACTAATTATCAATTTCTGCACCAGAATCGAGACGTTTCACAACGAATAAGACGAGAATTTCCCCACGGGGACAGAGAGAGGCGTACCAATCCACCACCTGTCGAATCTTCGGAGTGAACTCTTCAATCTGGAAACGAAAAGGCCGGAGCATTGGAACAGAAACGAAGCACAAGATCGAAACAGATGGCAGAAACAACGCAAGAAGAGCGGGTCAGCGTGCGCCGTAACGCTCTACCTCTTGAGGGGTGAGTGAAATGCGAGCGGTTGCAGCCAAGCGAGGCACGTCCGGAGGCTCCAGAGAGGAGGAGGGAGAATCCGAGGTCGAGCAGCTCCGGATGATTGCCCGGTTGAGCCCGGCACGAAGAAGAGGGATTGAGCTCGAGAAGGCGGCGACGTCGCGGGTGAAGAGGAGGCGGCGATGGTTCGTGGGTGTCGCTCCTTTCAGCAGGAGCAGAGCTCGGCCCGCCATCGCCATGGTCTTTTGCCTCTGCTTCTCTTCTCTCTTTCGCTAGTCCAGACGATGTTATCGGGCTATGTGGAGAAGAAGGCAGGATTCTGCTGCTTTGTGGGATAAAGCGATGACTGTAAATATCGGTGATGAATTTTTGACAGGCAATTTCTCTCCCTGCGAGAAAATATTGGGTGGGTTCGACCTAATGTACCACCAATCAAAAATCGACACGTTTCAATTTTGGGCCCACCTGTCAGCGCCCCCTCTCCCCCATTAACTCCGTCTCTCTCCCGTTTACCCTCTCTCCTCCCCTCCGTTTACGACTGTTTCTCCCCTTTTCTCTCTCTACTTCTCTTTTCTTTTTCTTGCGTCTGCCATGGCTCGAGCTCGAGTCGGCTCATGGCCGCTTCAGATCAAGGAGGGACGGCGCGCCGCCAGATGGAGACTGCGTTGAGCTTCGTTTGCGGTGAGATAGCTTGAGGCCGAGCTCGAAACTCGAACGCTAACCAAAGCTCCGAGTTTGAGGTCGAGCAAGTGTTGTCCATGGCTGGCCACAGTGGCCGCCACTACTTTGACGATCATCTTGCTTGAGGAAGATGACGAGTCCGGCGGCGGCGCTTGGAGCGAGTCTATAACGGAAGGAGGGAGAGAGCCGGGGGCGGCGGCGGCGGCGGCGGACGACGTGGAGGCTGCCTGGGAGAGGAGGGCGCGGACGCGGGAGGGGTCGGCGGGCTGGTTCGGGGTGGGGATGCGCTCCACGCTGGAGCGGCGGTTGGACCAGGACTGGATGAGGCGGCGGAGGGTGTGGTTGGGGATGAGGGCGGAGTCGAGGAGCGGGGCGCGGGTGACGGAGCAGGTAGTGTTGCCGGCGGCGATCCAGGGCTCGATGCTGGACCGGTCGTAGGTCTGCCCCGTCGACACCGTCACCGGGTCCAGCATCAGCTCCAGCGAGATGGGGCACCTGGAAGTGGTGCGGGATCTGGACGCCCACCATGTCCAGCGGCTCCAAGCTCAGCCACCACGCATTTTCTCTCTCTAGGAACGGCGCAAAAAAGCTCCCTTTTGTTCGTTACTGCACTCCCTCTCTCTCTCTAGAATGTGGGCACTGGATGAAGTGAAGCATCGACCCTTGCAGAGCGCGCAGATGGGCACTGGCGAAATTCCTTCTCCGTTCGTGAGAGGACGCTGGTTTCTTCCTTATACAAAATCGGGAGCAGAAGAGAGAGAAAGAGGGAAGAAAAGAGGGAAGAGAGAGGACAGCTGGTTCCTGTGGGCAGATACGGAGGGGAGGAGAGAGGAGAGAGGGTAAACGGGAGAGAGACGGAGTTAATGGGGGAGAGGGGGCGCTGACAGGTGGGCCCAAAATTGCCACGTGTCGATTTTTAATTGGTGGTACATTTCACCTACGTGGAGGGTCGAACCCACCCAATATTTTCTCAGTTCTTGATAAATTACCTGTACTTATAATCAATAGTTACTGAATTATTTCAAATTACTGACTGTTTCACTAATTTAATGGTATTTGGTTTACGGATGTGTTAAAATCATAACTTTAATAGCGAATTATAAAATTTCATTTGAGTTCACTTAGCATTTGGTAAATTATTGAAAGAGATGGTGGTAATTTTTACTTGCATAAAAATATTGATAAGTTAGGCCCAGTTTGTTTGTGTTCTTTTTTTCTGGTCATGAACATAAATTTTATTTTTATTTTTGTTTTGGGAACAAAAAAAAAGAACAAAAACGTGTTTGTTTGCGTTCTTGTTCCAAATTTATTTTTTTTATTCTCACGAATAAATTTGAACAAAACAATAAACAAGAAAAATTTGTTTCTTGTTATTGGAACATTTCCGAAAAATAATTTTTCTCTCATATATTTTTTTTTCTTCTCTTTCTTTTCTTTTTCTTTTTTCTTTGGCTGGTCGCGCGGCCTTGGCTATGGTCGGCAACCGGCCGTCGAGGGCCGACGACCTCGTTGGAGCATCGGCGAGGCTTAGCATCACCGGCCCCTGGCAAGTGTGTGTACAAAATATTCACAAGTTCTAATATTAATAGCTAAATGTCTATATTAATAAAGATTTTTTGAGGTTGACGCGTGAATATAATTTTGTGAATGAGATAGTGAAATAGTTAATAATTTGAAATAATTCAATAACTATTGATTATAAGTACTGGTAATTTATCAAGAACCGCATGAATTGTCTGTCAAAAGTTCATCATCGATATTTACAGTCATCACTTTATCCCACAAAGCAGCAGAATCCTGCCTCCTTCTCCATGTAGTGATGACTGTCAACATTCATGTTCATCACCGATAATGTCGTCTCACCAAAGTGGGGTCCAAAATCCAGAGAGTAAGAGAAGGTTGGACAAGGCAGGCGAACCACTAGGGGTGAGCATCGGTTTAGGGTCAATCCTGAACCGACCCTGGACCGGCCCACCCTACCAGTCCTGGTTCAGTTTCGAGAAAGATTGGATCGGTTCTTGATCATAGAATTCCTGGATTAGTACTGTGCGGATTGGTCCTAGGGTTAGGGGATGAACCAGCCCAACTCGGATCATGCTCACCTCTACTACCATAGCCACTACCATTGGGACCCACTGGATGTCACAATCTTAGTAATTTTCCATCTTATTCAATCCGTTCGACTCAAAGGCTCATCCAATGCTCCGTACCAGCATGTGAACATAGAAATGGTCAAGGATATCCTCTCTTGTGCAGTAGGAAAAAACTACAATAAATAGCGAACCCACCAGACAACTTAATGCACAAGACAAGGCAAGGCAAACAAGCAAGTGCATTATCTTCATTCTGAGAGAGAGAGAGAGAGAGAGAGAGAGAGAGAGAGAGAGAAACCAAAAGAGAAGCAAGGTTTCACTACAGCTTCTAGAGAGAGAAATGAAGAGCTTCCCAGTGATCAACATGGAGAACTTGAATGGTGAGAAGAGAGCAATCACCATGGACAAGATCAAAGATGCTTGCGAGAAGTGGGGCTTCTTTGAGGTATCTCTCTCTCTCTCTCTCTCTCTCTCTCTCTCTCTAACCTATATTTTTATGTTTGAAAAAGTGGGTCTAACATTTTGGATTGTCGTGCCTTGGGAAATGACCAAATGAAGCTGGTGAATCATGGGATTCCACTCGAGCTTATGGACACGGTCGAAAACATGACAAAGGGGCACTACAAGAAGTGCATGGAGCAAAGGTTCAGACAGAGGTCCACGACTTGGACTGGGAAAGCACCTTCCACTTGAAGCTCCTCCCTGTCTCCAACATCTCCCAAATCCCAGATCTCGATGATGACTATAGGTAACCGATGATGAGAATTTATCAATTTAGATGAAAAGCTACATTCCGCTCCGCATCCATTGTTGATGGCCTTCTACCGTTTGATGTGCAGGAAAGTCATGAAGGAGTTTGCACTGAAATTGGAGAAGCTGGTGGAGGAGCTCATGGACCCGCTGTGTGAGAACTTGGGCCTGGAGAAAGGTTACTTGAAGAAGGCCTTTTATGGGTCCTATGGACCGAACTTCGACACCAGGGTTAGCAACTACCTGCCGTGCCCGAAGCCCGATCTGATCAAGGGGCTTCGGACATACTCGCCCCCTTTGATCTTGTCCATGGTGATTGCTCTCTTCTCACCATTCAAGTTCTCCATGTTGATCGCTGGAAGCTCTCCATTTTCTCTCTCTAGAAGTTGTAGTGAAACCTTACTTCTCTTTTGGTTTCTCTCTCTCTCTCACACAGAACGAAGATAATGGACTTGCTTGTTTGCCTTGCCTTGCCTTGTCTTGTCTTGTGCATTGGGTTGTCTGGTGGGTTCGCTATGTATAGCAGTTTTTTCCTACTGCACAAGAGAGGATTTCCTCGATCATTTCTATTTTCACATGCTGGTACGGAGCATTGGATGAGCCTTTGAGTCGAACGGATTGAATAAGATGGAAAATTACTAAGATTATGACATCCAGTGGGTCCCAATGGTAGTGGCTGTGGTCAGCCTGCCTTGTCCAACCTTCTCTTGCTCTCTAGATTTTGGACCCCAACCACACCATCACCTCCCCCCCTCCTCTGGTTGACACGACGTTATCGGGCTATGTGGAGAAGAAGGCAGGATTGTGCTGCTTTGTGGGATAAAGTGATGACTGTAAATATCGGTTATGAATTTCGACGGACAATTTATGCAGTTCTTGATAAATTACCAGTACTTATAATCAATAGTTACTGAATTATTTTAAGTAACTATTTTACTATTTTATTAATATTTGATTATGTAGCCTACGAATGTGTTAAAATCATAACTTTAATAGAAAATTACAAAATTTCATTTGAGTTCAGCATTTTGGATGCTCACATTTGGCAAATGAGCATTCAAAAATGCTTGCCAAACACCAAAACATTCCCCCAAGGAGCTTTGGAGGCTCAAGGGGCTTTGGGAATGCCCAACCAAACACCCCCTTGTGGGATAAAGCGATGACTGTAAATATCGGTGATGAATTTTTGTCAGGCAATTTATTAAGTTCTTGATAAATTACTAGTACTTATAATCAATAGTTACTGAATTATTTCAAATTACTGACTGTTTCACTAATTTATTGTTATTTGGTTTACGGATGTGTTAAAATCATAACTTTAATAGAGAATTATAAAATTTCATTTGAGTTCACTTAGCATTTGGTAAATTATTGAAAGAGATGGTGGTAAATTTTTACTTGCATAAAAATATTGATAAGTTACTAGCCTATTGCTGACTAAACAAGTTGCCAGCCAAAATTTTATTATCAATAAGTTTTGATAGTACAAATAATTTTCATATTTTGCTCACACAGAATAATATATTAACTTCTCCCTACGAAATAATAGAATCGTCATGAGTGAAGAGTTCATACATGCCTATCGATTTATGAGTCGATATATTTTTTTTTTACTAAATAACATTAATTGATGTGCTTGTTCACACAAAAAATAATAATAATGGATATAAATTTACATTTTGGAGTAGAAAAAAGGCTTGCTCTTGAGTGTATCTAGAATTTTTCTTTTTCCCAGCTATTAGTCATAACTCTAAGTAAGAAAGTAATTTGTGGATGATGGGTCGAGTGCACCATATGAGAATAAAACTTGGAGAAGCAAAGGAAGTGTCCGACTTATAGATCAGAGTGCACCATATGAGAATAAAACTTGGAGAAGCAAAGAAAGTGTCCGACTTGTAGATCAGTGTACAAAAGACAATGCGATTGATTGATTACGTCACGTCATTAATGTAACCAATAAACTAGCAACGATTGTTTTGGTTAAGTTGGCAAACATGTCTTAAGTTTTGCCCCTTGATGTCTTGATCAATGTTATCTTAAGTTGGCAAGTTGTATCATTCAAACCAAATATACAATGCCAACACTGACCCCTGATGTAGAGATATGTTGAGGTGATGAGTTCATCTCAACATTTTACGGCCTTCTGATGAACCTGTGGGATGATTTTCTAGCTCTTTCGGGTTTCCAGAAGCAGAGATTTATAGTAACTAGAGTTAGACTGCTGCTCTCAACTGATAATATAAAGTCATCATCCAAGATAACCACTTATCATACACGTAGAGGTTGATGGATATCGTATACAGTACAGCAATCAAGCAATTTCAAAACTCAGAAAAAGATCCTTTACTCAGCCTTGGTCTCAAGAGTAGACCAAAACAGGAAGTTCACTTTTTGGCAAACATAAGCGCACCAGAGAAGTTGGATAATGCCGATTTGAAAACCAAATGAAAAGAAAACAAACTCAGCAGATTGATCCCTGATCCGGACATCATAAATGAACGTATGTTAATATGCTTCGATAATCCTTTAGTCACTGTGGGCAGTGGGCATGGAGGAGAAACATGGCCCGAATTCAGCACAGCATACTCGAGAGCCAAAGGAGGACCATCCCAGCACAGGCTCAGTCGAGACCAAAGATGTACATCTTGCACAGATCGTTGTAGTCTCGTACAAATCGTCTTTCTGTTTCACTGCATTCAGCAAAGATGGCGAGAGTTAACATACAGAGAAAGAGAAAAGTAAGGAACCGTCTAATAACTCCGCCGAAGAGGATCCTCCTCTTTCTCATCAAGGATGAGTTTGACGCCATTGTTCTTTAGAGCATTGACAATCGCCCAGATCTTCGTTCTGTTCTTGAATCCTTTCTTCTCTATCTCCTTGTTCATATCAACATGAATGCCTCTCCCAAGTCCATGCTCAAGACCTTCCACCTTGAGTCGCATAGCGAGCACCTCTCCGATGACACCTGCGGCCTTAGCATTGCAAGACCTGCCACACTCTAGAGAGTTCTTGATGGAGTGTTCCACTGTTGATGCTGTGGCTACAATCTGCCCATTATTCCGGTCCACGACGTTTGCTGTGACGTACTTCAAGGATATGAACAACCTCAGCACATACCTCTTTAGAACAGTCATGTCATCTGATCCTGTAAATCAATTTAAGAGAAGCACAATCAGCAGCCAGCGGGTGAATCATAAACACGCCATGCCGTCATATAGATCTTAAAATTAAAGCTTTTAAAAGGGCTCCAATGGGAAAAAGGATCTTCAAATTCCCTGTAACTTCAGTCTAGGCCTGCCGCCATTTGCAATCTTCCAAAACCCATACCCAACTGGAATACGAGGCATATTCAAAACATCATCTTCTAGCTATCCATAACTCAGTTGACAAAACCTACACCTCAAGCGCACGCCCTTACAAGAATTGATCCTACCTAAATTGGAGCATATTCGTGGAGAACACCATCCATAAATCCCCAATTACAACAATAAAACATGACCCACATTTTCGATGAGGCCAAACGACACAATACGAGCACCACACAGAAAACCCAAGCACAGAGCACATGAACTTTGAACTGAGAATTGCATCATCAATCAATCTATCTTAAACCCTGTGGGGTTTAACATGAACGGGACTACAGCTAAAATTCCCAGTTCAAGTTCACGCTCCATGGATGAGCCAACACCTCTGCATGCATCTAAAGCTCTACTCAACCATAGCTCGAAATTCAACCATCTAATTTTCCCAATAACCGGCACCCGATTCCAATCAAACATCAACCCGGCGAAACAAACCCGATACAAAACACAGCAAGAAGCAAGAGGAGAACACTAGCTCCATCAAGATAGAATCAAGCGAAAAACCAACCGAATCGAACCTCGAACCTCGAGTGTGCCGCGAGAGAGCGCGCGCGCCGGTAGAGAGAAAGAGGATGAGCAAAATGATAAAAAGGAAGACGGACGGGTCTTCTTCCTAATTTGTGGGCCGCGTTTCGGACCCCTTTTTTGCAATTGAAAGAAAATGGAGGACTCCAGAGAAAAATTAGGCCCTCGGATTGAAATTCTCATCAGGCCCATGGACCCGGCCTTAGGTGCGAGCCGAGCTCACGGCGGTCTAGCTCGGTTCGGAGTCCGTCTGTTGTCAATAAATTATTTTCTGATTTTTCGATATTTAGATAATAATTTTTTTTGTGCATTGAAAAGTAACAAGTTTAGATTAGGAGAAAACAACTCTTCTTTTTAGTAAAAAAAAGAATCATTTTTTCTAAATTACCAAATAAATGAAAACTAATATCGTGAAGTATTCAGTGAAACAAATACACCTTCGAAGATTATAGTTTAAAATCAAGTGAAAATCAAACCATTTTTCTCAATTTGATTCGGTATCAAGCTACAACCAAAACAAACCATCTATCGTGATTCATGAGCTTGAATTCTCTAAAATAATTCGATAATGAACATAAATAATTCGGTTCTATCTCGTGGTTCTTTTGGATATAAAAAATGAAGATGAAACTGAGTATTGCATAATGATAGGCTTGAGAGCCTCCATTCTCTATAGTCAAACGGATGGTTATTCAGAGAATAACTAGGTCCCCAAGTTGAACAAGTCTCTCTCTCAAGGTCCTGTCACGAGAAGTATATGGTAAAAATAGTGACGACGTAAAGAAGTTGAAAGAAGAAAAAAAAAAAAAAAAGGATTAGAAAAGAGAGAAATGCTGACGTTGGGTTGACTCGGTCCAGGTCTTGTTTCATCACAGCACTCGAATGGAGAAAGCTGTTACAAGGGAAGATCATCAGGTCCCGACCCTTTCTAGCTCGACAAATATGATCACGATACAGCCATGTGAAATGACAGATAAAGAATCCCATAATTGCTCCGGATGCATCTCCAGTTTTGTGGCGTGACAAAACAAATGATTCTCTGGAAAAAACCCAAATACAGGTTACCCCGAAAGAACAGAGCACCACATCCTTTTGCATATCTGTCCTCAGACAGCGATAGAAGTTCTGTTCCAAGTTGATATTTAGTCAAGAGTTTATAGGGCCAAGAACTCCTCAGCTTCTTGTTCTCCAAGATGAAGAGTTTCTAAGCTCATGCAGGCCTTGGAAGGCTGATTAAGAGCTTAGCGATGCAAATCCCTTTTCAGTTGCGTTTTCGCTTGTTGTCGCATGGATCGCAACTACCGAATGATTAGCTCAAAGAGGGTTTAGATCATTCTGTGAATCTGCATAGATTATTGGGATAAAGAGTAAAACTTGAGCAGTTTCTCAATTTCAATGAACATGGATTTTGGTGAAGTACTTTTATAAAGGATCCCAAACAGGCTGGACAGTGAATTCCACTCCAACGACCTATTTCTTGCAAATACTGCCTTACCTCACATGAATTGTGAGATTGCAGGACCGATCGAGATGAACATTATTATAGGAAACTCCAGACCAATGAACATGCAGGTTTTTAAAAGACTTGAAATCACGACAGAGTTTAAAATAAAATATCGTTTGAATCAAATGAGAGAGTTCCTTTTTACCACTCAAGCTGTCCCCAAATTTCTTATATCAGGATAAGACTGGGTCCACTATATAAGAATAGTTCCGCTTGGGTTTCTCTGACTTGCACAATACTCAAGCCACCTAACTTTTTCCTTCACCAACTTAGGTTTGAAGGTATATGATGCCACCAACAGTCTTATTTGAAGAAGGTAAAAGGGCTTAGAATGTGAACAGTAAAACCCAAATCGTTCTGCATTTACCAGATTAATCGTGTTCATTATAGTTTCTCTAGACGAGCCTATAATCAATCAACCCCAAGCAGTTCCTTTCGGACTCAGTCCATTAATCTATTGATGCATGCTCCAACGTAAGCGCACATGTTAGGCGCGGCTTAACAGTTAAGACTTGCGCAGTAATTGCAGAATGATGACAAGTAGTTAAATATGCTTAATTAGCAGTCGGTGAGAAATCCCTATAGCTTAACTTATGAGAGGATTTAGATGTGACATAAGTATTTTAAAAGAGTTTAGACTTTATAGCCCTTAACATCCTTGTTATAAAACAGGATTTGCATCATGAGCTCTAAAAATGTTACAAGAGGCAGACCTTGACTCCATCATAAAAGATGCAGCTTTGTTGGTACGATTGACTCGGTTTATGAATTCTCACCTTAATACCGGCCAATCTTGATCAAGGTCCTGAAACCCATTTAGTGATAAGACAATAAGTTTTCACATACTTTAGATTGTGCTAGATGTGTTCTTATTTCTTCCACAGAGAAAATGAAATCCCATCATCTTTATCTAATTTAACTAATAGTTAGCATCATTCTTGATGTGGTTTGACTCGGTAAGCCGGAATTTCTCCAAAAAATGTGTAGGGCATCTTCTTTTTCCATGGAAAGTGTGTCATTGTTATAATCGGAAGATATGCATTGTTTAGGTTTATGAGAGTTGAGTTTCTGATATTTATGTAGTTGAAATGGACAGTTTGCTACATATTTAAAGCTTTTCGTGTTGAATTATGAGTACTATGATGCATGTACTCTCATCTTGTTGATAACATCATATTCGTTAGGCCATGCGTTGGAGTGGAATGCTTCAACCACTTGACCGTTTCGTTCCTTAAGCTTACAACATGAGATCTGTAAGTTTGAATCTGAGATTACATGCAGATTGGGCAGAACTGGACATCTTTTTCTTTGAAAAAGTATCAGGATATTGCATATATTTAGGGATGTCTCAATACCTAGGTTGAATCATTCATATATGCTGACAATGTCATTTAAGCGGAAAAGTTCCGTATCTTAACTGAGGTACTCCAAACTCAAGTCTTGTCATTCCACTACGAGTCTCTGGATCGATCTTTGTCTAGAACCTATGACAGCGAATATACCGCACCCAAATTTTATTTTAATACGACTTAAGCGCCACCACTGAATAGAAGTAAGAAATAGTCAACCTTCAATTGAATATAGAACAAGCCATGCTTATCGTCCAAATAAATCTGGAATATTGGTTTTCATAAGTTGGTTATTGGAGTTTTCATAGGTAAATGCGAAATCGCCTGTCTAAAGTACACATAATTCATGGTAGAAGGGTGCACAGACGTCTCGTAATTACCAACCTAGGGCAAAGATTACCTCATATTCATTGGCTAATGTCCCTTAACTCAATAAAACATCGTTCTCACAGAAGATTCAAATGTAATAAAGGAGAGAAAGCAAAACACAGCTAGATACATTGTTAGCTGAGAAGAGAAGCAGAGTAATTAGACTTTTAAAGGAAGAGCCTTAGACTTCTACTAAAAGAGTCAAAATTTGAAAAGGAAAAAGGAAAGAAGCGAGAAGGCCAGTAGGGAGCTCTGATAGATGGAGTTGTCTTTGGGGACCACCTGATGCTTTTGGCATGAGCTAAAAAGTGTGCCTCCATTATTCTCATCCATATAAAGCAAACTGTAGTTTTTCTCACTAAAGTAAGCTACAGTTTTGTCAAAATAAATATTGATACTGTGTTGATCACACAGATCATGTCGTTTACATGCAGATACGGCTAAACTGAAAAAGAGAGAAAGAGGAGCCAAAATTTGAGAAAGACCTAAAGGAAAAAGCGAAAAAACATGAAACAAAGATAAGAGAAAAACCGGCTGGTTTGAAATTCAAAGGAGTCTCGTGTGTATACAGATAAATTTACGAGTCATTGACTCCAAACCATTGGACTCGATATTGTAGATCAACTGTTTATTCACCTTGGCATACAAGTTAAGTCTCATCAAGCTAATCGAGTAGTCAGCTATTCCATCCAGCATGGAAGGTCCAATAACATGTGATTAGTTGTTTTTTGCCTGAGCCTCTTGAGATTGAGCAAAAAGAACAAAGTAGCAATGCATTTAAAAATGCGAAAAACAAAAGCATTAAAGTTGAACACCGGGAAGGAGTCAGGGAAGATTGCAGGTCAATCTTCACCAACTTTATAAAACCCCACACTAGGAGCCCACAGGTTCTTGAATAGTTCATTACCATCTCTCTCTCTCTCTCTCTCCTCCCCCCTCGCCCCCCCTCTCTCTCTCTCTGTGTTGAGTAGCCATGGGAAGAGCACCATGCTGTGACAAAGCTAACGTGAAGAGAGGACCGTGGTCGCCCGAAGAAGATGCAACTCTCAAGAGCTATCTGGAAGCTAATGGCACTGGTGGAAATTGGATTGCTTTGCCCAAGAAAGCAGGTCTATCTTCCCTTTAGACAACCATTTTCGTTACCACTTAAGACTTGCCTATATGCACTGGACTTGCATCGAGAGAGCCTTCAGATCGCAAGAAACGTGCATCTTTAGCGATTTAGGATTCTACTGCTCACGTTCATGGGTATAAATAAGGATGAGTGCAAACACAATTAAGCATCTAAAAGAAAAATTGAAGCTCTTAGGAGTTCTGAACCAAACTGTTCCATTAAAAGTTCAGACTTTTCAGCTGTGGAAACTATTGTTTCTCTTCTTAGCTACTTCTTCTTGTACAAGTTTCCTTTCCTTCATTTGCAAGTCTTGTTTTCGGTATTTTTCTTTTTTTCTTTTGGTTCATAATTACCATTCAAGCTATTTTCTTTCCAGCTAAAATTTCAGAATTTTATTCATTTTCACTCCTCGGCTCATCTCCTTATGATGGTGTGCTCTACATATTGCAGGCCTTAGACGGTGTGGGAAGAGTTGCCGCTTACGGTGGCTCAATTATCTGAGACCAGATATCAAGCATGGTGGTTTCACTGAAGATGAAGATAATATCATATGCAATCTGTACAACGAAATAGGAAGCAGGCAATTTCTCAGCTTAATTTTTCCCTGTTTGTCTCAGATTATCATTGGTAGTTCCTCGCTCCCGAAGCAAATCATCTCCTATGTGTCAGTTCAAGGGAATCGATACTCGTTTCACTGTCTTGGTTACAGTCAAATTCATGCAAGCATGCTTTGAATGATCAAATTGGAGCTATTGAGTGAAGAACATCTACTTTTGGGGGGAAAATGGGATTCACTTTTTATCGAGTAATAATTACATCAGAAGACATCATATCCTGGTTTTAAGACGGGGTGTGCACATACAATGACAAGAGTTGGGCTACAGTTTAATCACTGTTTTTGTTTTCACTTGTAATTATTCATATATATCATATTAACTTCCTTTTTTTTTGTTTTGTTTTGTTTTGTTAGGTGGTCTGTCATAGCATCTCAATTGCCCGGAAGAACGGACAACGACGTCAAGAATTACTGGAACACCAAGTTGAAGAAGAAACGGCTCGCCGGAAAAGTTAATGGGGCCAATAACAGCGGCTACAACACAATGTCCACTTCCAATGCCCCTGCGCTCCTCGGGTTCGCAAGCAACCATCCTTCTGGCTTGCCAAATCTGGACATTTACCACCGTGGATTTTCAGTTTCGGGGATCCACACTTTCACAGCTGCTGAATGCCAGGTTATATATGACAGAGCAACTACTGCTAATGATCACAATTCGGCTTATTATCCTTACACAGGCTTCGATCACATAAAGTCCAATGAAATCGAGGTGAGTTCAAAGGTATCGACTTCAAGCATTTCTAATTCATCCAGCATCTCGAGTTCGTCATCGTCTTTGGCAATGGACGGCAAGGCTTCGCTGCTCACTTGCAATAAAGGAACCCTCGATGAGGGCGCTGCAATGATGGATTTCGGGTTCGGATTCCCCTTTGACGCTGTCAACAATGGCATCTGGTTTCAGGAGAGAGCTCAGGATAACTCTCTCAACTTTGGCAGCTATATTTCGAGTTCTGATTTAAACTATATATGCTGAAACAAGGCCATATCACAGTACTGCAGTGTAGCTCAACATTAAAGTGAGTGACGGAAACATTGGCGGATTTAATGGGCACAGAAACACGCGAAGCTTCTAGGAAATTTCTTTCTGCATGTTCTAGACTAATTAATTTACACCTCTAACTGCTATATGAACATATGCTTGTCTTGAAGTCAAACGGCGTTATGTACAAACTCGCTCCTGTGAATTCGATAGAGAGAAAAGGGTGTGTTAGCATAGAGGACTTGTGATAGATTCAATTGTATTATGAGCGTTGATCAGAGATCATCTCACGAATGTCAAGTCGTCATAGCATGGTTTTGTCTATGAATGTCTCTTAGTAATGAAATACGAGCCTCGACATATTGACTCGACAAATTTTCTAGTATGTACACGCTAAGCATATGTGCTTTCCTACCCACTAATTTGCTTTGCACGCGAATGTTCCGCCTGCACGCGTGCGTAGACTCACATAAAATTGTATCATGGACATGTGCATGTCTGAGTGTCTGTTAAGAGGTTTCACTTGGGAATCTGACGGAGTGGGGCAGGGAAGATTTGGTCCTGCATCACCTTTTTGTGAAATAAGGATGCTCGACAAGGAGTGTGACGAGGATCGCGTCAGCATGTCTGCTCTTCTTCGGCCTTCGGACGTTCACAGAAGTTGCATGAAAGAGAGCCACTTCATGACCAATTCAATGTCCTCTTTCAGACTTTAACCACAACAGATTCTCTCTTATGGAGATTTCTCTTATACATAGGAAAAAGATAAAACGTCTCGGCCTATACGCATTGTGCAGACTTATCAATGCTCGACAAAACCAATTGTACGGACTCAATGGTTCGACCATTTTCTGAAATTTAGGCAATGATAATCGTGTCTGCATTATTCGCCACTCTACCGAGGCAGATAGTTTAAGTTGGACGAAGCATCTGGACAGATGCAGAAAGGGACAAACTCAGCATACATAGCTGATGATCATGATCTCGTGAACCTGGAGCATGATGTTGCTTTGAATTGTCCAGCATGTGAACCAGCTCGTGCCGCGTACTATGCATCGGCAGCTCATCCTCTTCTTGACTCTTTCTTCATGTATGTGAAGGGCTCCGGCCACTCACTCTTCCATCCTCACCCAACTTTCACCAGACAAAGCTTTCGCGGGAAAAAAAAGCCTCATGGTAAACAAACTATTTTCGGGCAATCAGCTTTCAGGACACATTTCATGGCCTTCTTTCAATCTTGCAATCAAGCTTAGAGGCGTCCTGAGGGACCAGCCGTTTCATGTTGACATGCCATTTGGGTGTCAAGCGGTGCATGTCGCAAGGCCCCCTTGACCATTGTCGCTCGCTAGCTTTCGAAAAGGGGAGGCTGAAAAGTCAAAAGCAGAGAGGGTAGGGAGGGGCTTGAGGTTCTTAAATGAACAGAAACGTCCAGGAACGACCCACGACTTCGCTCCTTTCATCGTACAGATCTCGGTGGCATTACATGCCTATGAATATTCCCTCTTAAATGTCTTTCAAGACAAAAGTTGTAAAGCCACCACGTAAATCAAACATAGCAAGCTCATGTAGGATGGCAGAAATGGCTCTGAGTGAAACATAGAATACAGGCGGCCTCGACGCTATTGAATTGACATCGGATGACCACAGTCTTGAATATCAAGGACAGATGGGGCCGCTTGCTTAGAATTTCTTTTTACACCGGCGACGTATGCTCTAATTATCAATTTATCTTTAAAAAAATTTAAAAAAATGTAGCTCGCAAAGCTGGAAAACCATGTATTTCCAAAGAAGCCCTTTGGAAAAGAAAAATCCGCATGATAATCTTGACTAACTCTTGAGATCTGGCAAGTCGTTTGGGTGCTCTACGAGCTAAACGACATGGTCTCCGCACGTTTAAAAAAATAACCGCCGGGACAACCGGGTCGGAACATTTCCTGTAATCTACAGATGGGCATGATCGGACACCACAGATTTTAAGGTTAGAATCGCTCAACCCCTGCCGACGGAATAATAAAAAATCATGTGTCCGAAAGAGAAAAATGAAAGATTCCAAAGACCGATGCCCATTTCACACCGACATTAATCTTGTATAGCGGCCCCCCGCTATATAGTAATATTTCTTGAAGGTGAGGGCGACTGTCCTTGTATAATTGGGCCGGTGGAAAGTCATTGCATGGATAGTCGTTCTTCAGAGAAGACTTTGGACGAACTATTCGTAAAAATTAATGTTCTTATCCATTGAATGTTAAGAAAAAAACAAAGGGCTGCAATTAATTTTTTTTTTTTTTTTTGGGAGAAATACAAAAAGGTGGGGAAAATAAGTAAGTTGACGTCACGCATGATTCGATTGGCTTCACTTATCTTTAAAACCGAGGTGGTCCATGCGTTGTTTTCCCCCCGGGAATCTTATCATTATTAAGGCAAAGTCCGTTCCTATTTTTCTTTTTTGGGTTTTCGCCCTCTGGTGTTTATTTAGTGCCGGTAGCCAATTGCTCTTTTGCCTTTGGGGTTGAACCTTTCAAAACGACTGTCTTATTGTAATCACGCTGTCTGAGCATTTCCCACCCGCAACTTTGCTGGGGTCAACACGCACACCCTACTTTTGTCCCAAGTTAAAAACCATTTTCTTACTTTTGTTTTTGTTTTTGTTTTTTTTTTTTTTCGTTATTCATCACCCTTTTTCTTTATTTTTTCGCTGATCCGTTTTTGTGACATGGACTATCAGATTGCTGACATGTACCGTTGAAGTACACGTGGTCGTCTTATCATATAGACACAACCTTAATGTGGCGCCCGTCCCCACCACGGCCATTTTCCCGCCCATAGCCTTGGACCACTTCGCCAATGTCGATTGTGATTACTCGTTGGCATCCCGCTCGAATTAGGTGATCATGGCCCCAAGCTCCACCTCGAGCGGCCTACGAGCTCGAGCTCGAGTAGATCGTGGCCTTTGACACCATGAGGTCGAGTAGTGAGCGGCCATAAACTGCGAATGTCAATGCATTTATGGTGTAACCGTATATTGCAGATAAAATAGCACTAGTGGTCTCTCGACAATACTTGCGTTAGATGGTAGGGAACCACTATTGCATTGGACGGTAAAGGAGTTTACTCCCTCTTATTTGTGTTTTTGACTTCAAGCTTTGTTAAAAACACGATAAGAACATAATCCTGAATACATTGGACCTATGTGGAGGAGTGCACCTTCAAGTAGATGGACCGGTCCACGTATTCGAAAGCTAATCCTGAGATAGCCTAGTTAATATACCAAAAAAGGAAATGGAACCCCAGTATTTTGACTTTAATGCAGTTGCACAATTGCAACAATGTCTTGCTAATAGTGTACCAATGCACGAAAAGAAAAAGAAAAGCTTGGCTAACAGGTAATTAAAGCCTTTGGGAATGGAGATAAGATATTTATCCAATCATCAATGTATAGAAAGTGATGGATCGATGCAGATTTGGTACTTCCGTAACTTACCTCTCAAGTGAAGAATGTAGACCAATATGACTTGCATCTAGGTTCTCAAGCAGCTGCTTCATGCATGAAACAGTTGATGTCAAATACAGTAGGGCCATATTGTCTTTGCTGTTGCAGAAGCTAGCTCTTATATTTCAGCTTACGATCATTTGACAAAGAAGCGCCGCAACACTAGTCAGAAACAAGTCTGGTATAGTTTCAACAGTCAAAACCAGTAGCTTGCACTGGCACCAAATTTAACAAAAGGAAAGAGAACTTAAATTGACCAGAGAAAATACTTCTCATATAATTCATCAAGCTCTCACGAATCAGACCAAGCATCTTGCTCTAACCAAGTGACATAACAACTCTGCTGCAGTTTGCACACAATCAAAGGAACACTCTTGCATTGTGACCATAGCATGCAAAAACTTCAGTGGAAAGCCATGCTTCTAGAGAGGTTTAAGAAACTGGATCTAGATCCAATCAAATTCTTTGAATACTACACTCTTCTGTGACTAGAACCATAAAAGTGACTGTACTTTTGAAATCCGAGTCTTCTCAGGTACCCATCAATTCCACACGACTTCATAAATCTTGAAATGTGCCAATCATCAACTCTAGACCTTACAAATGTCCATATGACATACATTGTAGCTTCATGCCCAAGGGATAGTTTTCCAGATTGAGATCTTAAAATTTGCACTAGAATGATGTTATCGCTGTCAGTTTCTCCCGCCCTGATGTTTCCACTTGAATAGAGCCGAAGATCTAAAAGGGATGGCAGATATATCACCCTAAGGCATGACGTAATCACCTGAGGTAGAAGCATCTGTATTGACATGAATGAGACAGGCATGATGGTAGCAGGAAATATGATAAAGTCATTTTGAAATGTAAAGCCATTACCTTAAAGGAACTCTTGAATAGATAACCCCTAAAAGACCGCAACTTACGAAGAAATGGATCCACGAAAGGTAAATTACAGCAAGTACCATATTGATCATGTTGCAAAATGATTTGTTAGATAAGGAAGGCAGATGAATAGAGACCATCAGTACTGTCAACACTCATCATCCTTTGAAGCTTGTGACCTGGAACTGGTCATCAACTACAAGTTCTGGCCTCGACCTCATTGTGTATCATCTGGTTTAAGCTCAATTTAGTTGCTGCAACGGGAAGTTATCATCAGATTTCCTTTTTCTTTTAAACTTTTGTATGCCAGGTAGATATCACATCCATGCCCACATGACCCCCAACAAGACGCCATTTGACGGTAGGGTGAGAAATGACTTGATTGGCTAGGAATGCAACTTACCCACTAAAACTGTATGAAACAGCTTGTGCACAATAACTTTAGCTATCTGTCACAACTAGAACGCTTCAAGCGACCTACACTGAAGAACCTATGTCTCACATTCTTCTTGTTTTTATCAGAGTAGTCAGAAGATAATGCAACCATGGACCTGGCTATGATAATTCTTCAGTGGACTTCAGTCATGCCAACAGTATACATCTGCGCAATTTCATTTTACTATGTCCACCAAATCAGTTTTTGATACACAGAAGTAAAAGAGTAAGATTAATTCCGACAATAATTGTTCATTCAGCCAACTCAATTGATTAAACTAAGAAAAGTAGTCTCCATAACCTTACAAACAAATATCAGTTAATGGACAGGGCAGGTCCCAGCAAAAGAAGTTGCAGTGCAACATTCACTAAGAAAATTGCACAAGAGTCTTGAGAAAATCTTTAAGTAGCCTGCTCACAAAGCCAGAATTACCTACACAACTAAGCTAATGCTAAAGCTAGAGATCACATAAAGTCAAATAGAAGTATCAGCGTGCTCCATACACCTGAGCTGAATCATACTGAGGATAGCCAGGCTGAGGTGATAAAGACTTCCCGTAACCAGCTTGGGCATTTGCAGGTACATTACCATAACTGCCAGGCTGTGCAACTGATTGGTCATAGCCCGGTTGGGTGGTCGGCTGTTGAGCATACCCTGGCTGAGTCTGACTGCTAGGAGGTGCAGCATACACACCCCCTGGACCCCCACCCAAAGCAGCATCTTGTGGCACTTGATAACCATAACTTGCATTGGTTGTTGCCGGCTGTTCAGGATATGATCCATAAGCTCCAGCTGCAGCAGGTTGACCATAGCCAACAGTAGCTTGTCCTTGCTGTGGATACACAGCACCAGATGCAGGTAATGGCTGATTAAATCCGTCACTGGCAGGTGCAGACCCGTATGCCTGGTATGTCTGCTGCATGGGCCCACTTGCTGGATATGCATATGTCTGTTGTGATGGCATGCTCGAACTGTACGTTTGTTGTGTGGACTGACTGGACCCTGGGTAAGGTGTATTGCCAGGTTGATTAGCTCCTGGAGTGCCATAAGATTGAGGATGCCCTCCTGGACCATATTGTTGTGCATAACCAGGTTGCACGGCAGCAGATTGAGAGTAAACTGGCTGAGAGCTTTGTCCTCCATATGAATGCTGCACTGGAGGGTTATTATACCCAGTTTCATTGTATCCATGCGCGTAACTCTGCTGAGGGTTTCCTGCTTGAGGGTAAGGACCCGGGTGCCCATAATTTGGACCTTGTGGTTGCCCATAGTTGTTGTAACTTGCTTGTGACTGTGGTGGGCCTACACCATGGCCACCAGATTGACCAGCAATGGATCCTGAATGAGGAATTCCTGCTTGATTTCCTCCATGTGCACCATAAAAACCATAGCTCCCACTGTGAGGAGGGCCCTGCATGCTGGATGGCCTCTGCTCCCAACCGGAATTAAAACCACTTCTTGGTGGAGGATAACCACCGTAAGATGGAGGAGGGTATTGTGCATTCTGAGATATATGTGGTCCTCGCTGATGATAATCATATGACATCATGTGGCCAGGATGAGGAGCACGTGAACCCCATGAGGAAGCACTTGAACCACGGGACCGATAAGCATTCTGACTAAACCCACCGGACAGTGGTGATGGTCTAGGAGTCTGGCCAACAAAAAGTATATAATGAATGCAGTCCATAAGAAAATCAGATACTTAATAGCCACGCATGAGATACCAGGAAAATAATCCAGAGAAGTCGAATATCAAAATAGGCCGAAAGATAACGCGAGCAAGATCGGTAAATTGGAAAAGCATAAGCAAGCCATTCGACATAAAGTAATATGAAAAGCTACTCCATGGAGTGGTTGACAAAATAAAGCTCTTATAAAGATAAACACAACATAATAGTCCACATTGAATCAGCACGGATAGCTTCAATATTCATATTTACCAGGAAAAAAAAAAAAATCAACATGCATGAAAATGGAGATTTAATGTCTCAGCCTGGTGAAATGGGAATATGATACCCAGACTAGACCAGGCAAGTTGCAAAATACCATACCAAGATAAGGCAAAAGTGAGAGAAAAATAATTCCACTTTTGAAAATAAGGCACATCTCATCAAATCAGTGACATTCAGATGTTTGTTCTAAATTTGTAAGCCATAAGTGTGAAAGGGAACGTACAAACACAGAAGAGACCTTTCACATATGCAAATACTATCCTCATTGTTGAGACATTTTCACAAGTCAGTTTATAACAAAATTCTAAATAAGAGTCTTCTAACATGACACATTAATAGATAAAGACAAGTATCCACCAATACAGGTAATTCTTTAGCAAACGCTTCAGAAGCTCTCATGCCACCAAGAAAAAATGATAACTTCCTAAACCCTTACTCACAAATGCAGGATGCAAAACGCATTCCCACCATCAAGAAAAACACCCCCTTAAACAGCAAGAACCACGTACCAGGACATCCAAATTATGAAGCACAGCGGCTTTTTCAACCAATGAGTTATAGAAATATCAATAGAAATGAGTTACCAAACATTAATGACTCAAACTCTCATCAAGCAGAATGCCCGGCACTAAGAATTTATGTACATAACTCAGACGATGATACTTCTAGGCATCCAGACAACAGTGCTTGCCACTCCAGCGCCACCATATATCATAGACCTCAGCCAACCATTAGCAAGGTTTCTAAACAAGGTATAAAGCAAACCCTTCTGACATAGCAATAGAGGTCTCTAATTGCAATAAAGCAACCTACAACCATTGCAGTAGCTACTAAACACAGGTATAAAGCATGGAACGAACCCCCACAATAATTGAAATCATACGAGTTTAAATGGACATAACAGCTTATGCCTCATATACAGAACATGGGAGTCACTAGCGGTTGCTAAGGTTAATACAACGTAGGCTTACGACATGATCTTTACTCGAGTCTCAAAGCAATCTTACCAACCATAAACATTCGCCATCCGTAGATTTAATGCCTGATACCTCTCTTCATGTGGATGAGAGAATAGTGTGGTTGTCTATTGCTACACCAAGAAAGCAATGTGAACACCACGGGAGAGGCAATTGCCAAATCTGCATTTTATAAGCCAACCAATTCGAAATCGGCACTTTCAAGATAGAAAAATGATGGCAAGTGGCAACTGACATCTTCGATGGAATGTATGATCTTCCTAAAAGAATTGACTTGACCTTGGCATGGATCATTATCTATGACAACTCTGATAATTGCATTCTCAACCCGGACTTACTCTCAATGACATATCAAGATCTAGAAAGATTATCGAGCATGCAACCAGAGATTATCAAAAGGGGAATACCGTTAATATATTTCTAAGACCATCTCTTCATACTAACTCTACGAAAAGCATGGTTTCTGCCCTGTGAACATACATGATACATCAACTAATAATATTGACCAACATTTGATCCACAGACACTTTTGATATCAACAGAAAAAGATGTCATCCTCACTCTGTTAATTTTCACACACATCAAAACATCTGAAACTTATTTATAATGGTAAGGTTCTCTGAATTTCCAAGCAGATAGGCAAAATTGATGAAGACTAGCCTCCTTGATACCACTTGGCCAACATTCATTCAAAAATCTCGGAGCCATTAGCACATGATAAGCTAAATGCAGATATCCACAGTGAACACCCAAAAGGTTCCTAAAAGTACCTATGAGGCTATGATTCCTATGAATAAACCAGAGGGGCTTAACATGAAACTTAAATGACAGAGGAGCAATATGATTTTTCTCCACATAGAAGCCAATGGTCAATTTATCAAATATTATATGGGCTCCATTTGCAAGAAGAAGAATCGGAAGGTATTAAAAGAACTATTCTGCAAGTAAAAGTAATCACAAATTTGGGGAATTGGAAAAAATTGCAAATGCATTAAAATAATGCCATTTGTTTTCGCAAAGAAACAAGGTAAACTAGCAGACCTGTCTCATAACTTCTTTTATCATCTCCGTGGCAACTTCAATCTGCCTTCTATCACCACTCACCCTGACAATCCTTTCCTTGGATTCATCACCCTCAGGAAGATGTTGAGGTATCAACTACAAGAAAGAAATTAATTGATTAGGAGATTTTGACGTGTAACACTTATTAAAAAGTACCCATTAAGATGCATATCCTGACACCAAAAGCCGAGACATATGACATCTACTACCTGGATACGGGCTCCTGATCTGGTCTGCAGACCTTTAATGGTATCTCCACCTCTGCCTATGACTAAACCAACCTGAACAAAGAAATACCCCAGAAGACATGCGTAGAAGTTAATTTCTATGATAATCAGTTCATATAATTTCTGAAAAGATGTGTGGTTGCTTGTCTGAACATATTATTCCCAATAAATCATCAGTAGTTTCACGGCAACACCTTGTCATTTGGAACTTTTAATTCAATCTGTTCTGCAGGCCCAGTGGTGGCGTATGCGGTGGCTATGCCTCTAGCTACAAGAGCAGGGGAACCGCCAGCATCAGCCTACAACCAAATATATCGGATGACAGAAGCAAATTAGTTTCAACAGTCAAGGGAAGATATATTCAATCATAACTAACATACAGAATCAGCAAAAGCAAACCACTTGTGCAGAAAAGGAGAAGCAAGAATTATGCTTTTTCAACCTGCCAGACAACAGAGTTCCCTTCGTTGGTTCACAATTTTTGCATCCTCTGTAGATCTTGGTACCCAGCATTTTATGTGAACCTCCCACTTTTTAAGAATGTAACTAAAGCAGGGCAAAATATAGCTGCTCCAGTTTCACAATTGGAAATGCGAGAGTAGAAGAAAAAAGGAGGAGAAAAGGAAGAAAATGCACTGACAGAATCAACACAAACCTCTGCTATGACATCCCTAATAAGCTTCTCAGCCTTATGAATACTATCCAAAGTTCCCGTTAGCTCCACGGGCCTAGTTGTAGAAGACATATCAGCCTCAGCATCTCTGACAATCTGGATTTTCGCCCCCGAATTGTACTGCAAATACCGTATGGTCTCTCCAGCCTTACCAATAAGAACACCAACCTGCACGCATAATGCCAAACATGTGTGATCATCTTTTGCTCAAGACCAAACACTTGAGAGAACTCCAAAACAAAATAAGGTTTGGTAATGAAGAACCATAACTACAGCAGACTCATTATACATAGCCTAAACATGAATTCATCCAGTTAATACTGGAAAAGGATGGAAAACATGTTTCTCATTCTTCCAAAACCATATTACTTAGTCAAGTGATGTTACCGCTTGAAGGCTACTTAACATCAGGCACTGATACATTACTTAACTCTTAAGGTCCCTCCTTACAACTCTAGCCGAAGATGACTGTGCCAAACACCATATGACAAAGAGAAGAGCAAGATCATATTAATAAAAGTATAACTCATGCCTACAAAGTCGGCCCACCACAACAGTCTTGACTTGAAGAACAACTCCATGAAGCAGAGAAGCAAATGATATATGCATGGGAAGTTCTCACATGGCTATTCTGTTTCGTAGATGATAATTACTAGTCAACATTGGAAGCTTACGATTTTGCTTGTCGTACTAATAATAAAAACATGTCATATGTCCTACAGATCAAGCAGACTCGCTAAGACATGCCAACTCTTGCTCACTGAGATAAGTGCAACTTGTGTGCTCTTCATCCAAAATTAAGAAACAGGGAAGACAAGTACCAACTGATGCTAAAGTTTCCAACCTCAGATCTATGTATCTCCGATATTGACTCTTTGAGGGGATAATAAATTTACAAAGACAACTATGATTCAATATCGCTATAACTAATATTGCCTTATAAAAGAGCAAAACAGGAATTCCATGCGGTTCAACTGACAATTTCCACAAATAGCAAAGCAAATTCACCTTATTATTCGGGACCTCAATTTTGCAAGTCAAAGTGTGACCATCATTGGATACTTGAAGCTGCTGTGCAGACGCATCTTGTTGGGTAACATCCGCAGAAGGCACAGCTTCCTCCTTCAAAGTTCCTTGCGAATTGTCCTGATGCTCTGCATTGACATCTTTGGCCTCGTGGTTTTCCAAAGCTGCCTTTTCATCATCAGCAACTTGTACACTTTTGTCGGGCTGCTCCTCAAGTCCTTCAACCCCGCCATTATTCGCAGCGGTTCCCTTATTCTCTTCCTCAACAGGCTCATCTCGCTCGTCGTCTTGGTGTCCATTCCCATGAACTGTCGCCGGAAAGAGAAGACAAATGACGAGTTCATGACTACTAAATCGGCACAGCAAGACAAAATGGTTAACTGCATTTCGCGAATCAGAGGCACGAAACGAATCCGAAGTCCGAAAAAAATAAACAAACACCAAAGTCACTCTACAGCACAATCACTCCACCTACTTCCGCAGCTTCATAAGCAAAATCCGCAAAAAAATTCGTACTTCGAAGCTCAACCTAATCTCCGCACAAGCACAGCCGCCATCCACCTCATCAGCTACGACACATCACTATTCCCAGCAGCCACAGGTGAAAAAAAAAAAAAAAAAAAAAAAAAAAAAACGAAGTGCCGAGATACCTGAAACCTCGGGCAGCTCGTCGAGGCGAGGACGCTTCGCATCGAGAGAATCGGAACCCGCGGCCTGGGCAATGTCGCCGGAATCGGCTTCCCCGGCGGGCTCCGGGGCGCCGGCCTCCTCCGAATCGTCGAGCTTCCGCTTGTGATCCGGCGGCGGCGGCGGCGAGAGCGCCACGACCTCCTCCTCCGCCATTCTTGCGCGCTGCTCGATCGGGGAGACGGTGATGGAGACGGAACACTCCGCTGCTTCGGTCTGCTAGAGAGAGAGAAGAAAGGGAGAGGAGATGTGGCTGTAACGATGGTGGAGGGTTTTAGGTGGTTATATATACATGGACGTCGGACGGGGAGGGCAGCGGAGGGGGAGAAAGGCTAGATATTTTTTCGGCACGGTGGTGAGCCAAGCCAGCGCGATTACAGGGACGGAATTATTTTATGTGTGAATATATGAGGTACGCTTGGCAAAATTTCTTAACAAAATTTCTGAAGTAGAAATTTATTTCTAATTAGAAATGAAGAAATTAATTTCTATTTTAAAAATTGGAAGTTAAAAATTTTAAATTATAATTTTTTTTTTTTCAAATCCATTTTTTAAATATAGATCTATTTTAGAAATAGAAAAATTAAATTATATTATTAAACAGATTTATGTTTCAAATTTGTTTCAGAAAACAGAGAAACAAAGAAATAATGGGTATATGTTTAGGATTGGATAATGGGCTGCGCCCCGTTTCGGGCCTGGGAGGAGTGGGGCCCAAGCCCCTTGGGACATTCTGTGATGGGCCAAAACAATCTTCTCTATGTGCCCCTTTCGAACGCCTTCACTCTCTAAAACCGGTTGTTGATTTTATTTGTTTCCTTTTCTCCCCGCAGAGATTTGATTGTGTTCTATATTTCGCAATGGAAAATAAAATTCAATCGGTATTAGATATATGTACATCTGATATGTATAAAAATATTTAAGAAGACATGTATGAATATGTTTAGATCTAGGTATCGGGCCATGTCTTGTTTTGGGCCTTGGTCTTTTTTATGATGGGTTGAATTCAATCGTCACTACATATTACTTTCAAACTTGTTTTTATTTATTTCCTTTTCTCCTCACAAAGATGATTGCATTCTATATTTTGTAGTGAAGAATAGAATTCGGTTGGCATCGGAGATATGTACGTCTGATTTGTACTAAACATTGAAGAAGATCTGTAGGGAGATCAATGTGTTGATGGTTAGTCCATTGTTCCAGACGTAAGTGCTTTGCTCTTATTGTTAACACGGTAAGATTAAGTTGTTGAAATCTTTACGAGGCTTCATGCAAGTTTTCAGCAATACGATGGATGCTTCGAGCGCATCCATTATGAAGATGGCCATGAGTTGAATCTTGATTGTGTATGCCGCATACGCAAATCGATTCAATACGACAAGTTCCATGTTACGGACGAGGAAAGCACTCTCGTCATTCTCATCGAGAAGTGCCCAAAAACTTGTGTACGTCTTTGATTTGTAAGAAGATCAACCCCCCATGGCCTTTTCTTTGGTCATTATTTTCATCTACCAATGAGTTGGGTATGTATTTGGGAACTAACTTCTCCAAACAAATTGCTAGAGTTAGATAAAGACGACGTCAATTTTTAAAAATGGTGGAAGAGGCAAGTCACAGCTTTTTTGTTGATCGAATTTAACAAAATTCAGAGAAAATTTTGATTACATCAACTTTACAAATGTAAGATCTTGATTGTACCGTTTGAAAGGTTTTGATTGGACTTCATTGAATGCACTTAGAATTTTTTGGTTAATAACATTAAAAATCTTAAATTGGTGCTTTATAACACATTACACTAAATTAATTTTCATCTCATAAATAATTATAAATTAATAATCACTCTAATATTTTGTCTCACAAAAATCTTTAAAAATTTCAATCCAAATCAGCCCTCAAGTTAAATCTCAAATTTCTAAGACTATGTTTGATTGGATTTGGATTCAAATAGAATAAAAAGGGACTTGAAATCATTTATATATGATTCGAATTGTATAAACACCTAATGTAGGATTTGAAATTTTTAAAAATCTACAACCTAAGATAAAATTGAAAATCTTCAAAAAAAATTATTATTATTTGTAAATATTTAAATATCCTATCTCCACGCTTCTCATGTACGCAATGACTTAAACCCTTTCGATTATTGTCATCGACATGCCATCTCTAGGAACTCCATCTTGGGAGCTTGACGAATGTCAAAGATCGACCTCTGGAGCTTGACGATTTTCTAAAGATATGTCGTCTTTTGTTAAGCAAATTTCTAAATTAAAGAAAATGAGGATCTCTCTATTGTTTCGTTAAACACTTGATAAGTTCCTAGTTCAGAGTTGACCAAGAGAGAGGTCATGCTCAAGAATGAGTAATCAAAAGTGGAGTAGAGAAAGAAACTTGGAGATGACGATGAAGAAGTTGAAAAAGCGATTGAGAAAGAGAGAGCCATGGATGATGTTTTGAGCCCTAGCCTCCCAAATGAGTTGCGAGAGCAAGGGCCCTTGTAAGAGTACCTTTTTTTTTTTTCGGTCGGTATTGTAAGAATACTTGAGGACGCCAAAGTGAGGGATCATGATGATGGACGGCTGCCCCATGGTCAGTGAGTTAATGGTACATGAGAATTGTTAAGTGAATTTTATAATTGTATATCTAATTCGGATTTTCTATTATTTTATTTAGATGCATCCAAATTTAATTGGGTTAAAGAATGTCATGAAACAATGGATGAATGTGGACCCAAATCCATACTACCGAGGAATTTAGATGAGAGATACTGATTTTAAAATACCAAGATAATGATATAAAAAGCTCATGAATTTTGATCAAATGTGTGATTTAGTTCCTAAACTTTTAATCTAAGGACTACATTGAACATTTTTATACAATTTAAGGATTGGATTGAACATGTATCAAACATTCGAAGACTGAATTGAACAAATTAAAAATTTATGGACTACATTATACATTATTTTAAAGTTCAAGGAGCATATCGAATAAATTAAAAATTCAAGAATTAAATTGCATAATGAGTCAAAATTTATAAATTATTTGTATCAATTTCTTTAAAACATTTCGTAAGACGATAATTAATATGGGAGAGAGGTGTCATCGAAAACCAATTTGAGATTTTTATAATGTCATCAGTTTTAAATTTCTAGACTTTTTCGGTGCTCTTATTAAATTGAAAAAAAAAAAAAAAAAAGAAAAGGGAAGAATTTTAATCATCACCATCACCACCATCGTCACCACCATTCGCTCATGACTACCAGGCCACCACAAAAACCAAAAAAAAAAAAAGGGAAGCCTCCGTTGTCTCGTCACCTCCACCGGCCACCGAACCGGAGATCTGAATCTGAAACTCGGTAGGTTCCTCCTTCTCGACTCGAAGCTGCTTCTCCTTCTTCCTCCTTCCCTTTCTGTTTTTCCGGATCTGGATTTATCCTGTAATCTTCTGCATTGATTCGAGCCTCGTCGTACCTTTTCGAAGATCCGTTGTTCGCCGCCGCCGCCGTCGCTGCGATCGTTTTCTCACCCTCCGTGTTCTTCCTTCGGTTGATGCAGATCCGCCATGGATTTCATGAAGGTTTTCGATCAGACGGTTCGGGAAATGTGAGCTTCGAATTCTCATCCGCTTTTTCGTTTGGATTCCGTCGCTCGCGAAGCTGGATTATGCGCAATGCCGTCGTCGTCGTTTTGTCGGTTGATTCTTTTGTTTTTTTGTTGTTTTTGTTTTTTTTGGGGTTTTGAGCAGAAAGAGGGAGGTGAATCTGAAGGTCCTGAAGGTCCCTGAGATCGAACAGAAGGTACGTGGGCGTGATCTCTTGTTGGAGCGTATTTGCTTTGGGAGCGGGAGATTTTGCTAGCTTTTATTTGACCTAGGCGGTTGAGCTGGGATGACGAATGTTTAAGATTTCACGTGTTTGGGGATGCATGGGTCGGTGTCGATCGTGCTCGATTTGTAGTTTGAATGCTCATCTCGGAGGACGGAAATGCGTGGGTGCTCCGGAAAATTGAATCGAGTGCAGAAGTTGGAATTCGTTTAATGTTATTTGGCAGACGGCTTACTTACTCTTGAGAGTTGGAAGTTGTGTGCTTTAGTTTTGATTTAAGCATCATTACGGTTGCTAATTTGCCGAGACTAGTTTTGTCTATCAGTGGCGTGCACGTGAAATTAGTGATGCTGTATGGCGTTTATGGCTCTGTCAAAATTGATATTCAAGTATTGCGGCATTGTTTTCTTTGATGCTAAATGGCATTATCACATCTTAAGCAGCTGTTGGTTGAGCCTCTTTCTTCCTTTTTTCTCATTTGCTTTTGTCTTAATATCTTGTTTCATAATTTGAAAATTCATCGAGAGGTCTGTAGAAGCGATGTGTGAATTCCTAATATGCTACATGGTCTGGCTGCTAGCTGGAACAGCAGAAAAAAGCAGCAAAATGTTCTGGGTTTGGGCCGAGATTCAACTTATTGGCAGGTTTCTTGACAATGAGTTTCATCCTTTGTAGAGGCTGCTCCCGGCGCACAAATTGTATTTCATTCAATTTTTAACCATAGCATCCACAAGATGCATAGACAAAGGGCATATTGGAAAGGTGCCAGGATCTAGCTACTTGTCCATCGTGCGTTCAGTTTAGTTCTGTCCTCTGCCAAGAGCATGGCTTCTTACCTAGTATCCTGTTACTTTAAAGTTTCTTCTGCTGTGAAATCACCAAACATCCTGTTCAATTGCTAGAATATGGATTAAAAGTCACTATATCAACATTGTAAACCTTTTTAGCTGGATGGAATTGATTGTGCATCATTAAGCATTTGTTGGCCAATAACAACGTCAAGTCGCTGAATGCATACGTATGTTGACTCATGATTCCATTGGCATTGGTGATCAAGGTACTGGATGCTACAGACAACGAACCATGGGGTCCTCATGGCTCTGCATTGGCAGAGATTGCACAAGCCACTAAGAAATTGTAATTCTTCATGCCTTACACTTCTTAAAGCTCTTCCAGCCTAGTTTAATATTTGGTGGTTGGTGAAAGAGAATCATTTGTTTTTCTGGTAATTATTAACTGCAATTATTTAATTTAAAGAGTTACATTTTATCAACCATTTCAGCACGGAATGTCAAATGGTCATGAATGTCCTTTGGACGAGATTGCGGGAGACTGGAAAGGATTGGCGTTATGTCTACAAGGTAGAATCATCGCTACCATGGAACTTTTTCATACCTTGGGTCAAATACTTCAAGTCAGAGTTATCATCTTTGTTGGCTGAATCTTCACTTTTTGTCCGTTGGTTCCATCTTCTTTTCCTCTTCGATTTGACTGATGTTTTCTCATTTCAAATGGAGCGTTGGTGTATAGTAACCCTCTTTTCTTCTGTCTAAATGATGTTTTTCAGGCACTGGCTGTTATAGAGTATTTGGTGGCACATGGTTCAGAGCGTGCGGTTGATGACATTATTGAACATACCTTCCAAATCTCGGTATAACAATGAATATTATTGAGAACACATCTTGTGATTTCCATATGTTGGAGAAGGGAAGCTTTTTATTTTATATCCATTTAAATTATCTTCTTTACTTGGTGTAGTCTCTCTCAAGTTTTGAATATGTTGAGCCAAGTGGGAAGGATCTGGGCATTAATGTGAGGAAGAAGGCTGAAACCATTGTTGCTCTTCTCAACAATAGAGATAAAATACAGGAAGTAAGAAATAAAGCTGAAGCAAACCGGGACAAGTGAGATTTCCTTGAAGCACTGAAATACATTTTATCCTCCTACCCTTTTGAGATTCATTTATGGACCACATTCAGTGGATAAACTATGTGGATGCCCCTTATAGGTACTTTGGACTCTCATCTACTGGAATATCACGCAAATCTGGTGGTGCTGCGTTTGGTAGCAGTAGCTTTAACACTGGTGATCGTTACAAAGGTGGAAGTAGTACCAGAGAAGGTGACCGGTTTAGTGACAGTTATAAAGATGATTATAGAGAAGAAAAGGATTCTTACAAAAAGGCAGATCAAGGGGGGAAAACTGAGAAGAAAGGGAGTATGTTGAAGATGGGGTCTGCACGCCCTAGCAGGTTAGAGCTCCATAAGTTCTTTTCAAAGAGATGCCAGAAGATCATCCACATCTCCTCATAAAGTTTCTTGTGAGAATAAGTAGCTGGCGGATCATTCTGTTGCTGCTGCTTCTTTCTGTCTGTCGTCTTTTTCTCCTTCTTTTTTCTTTTTTGGTTGCTTTCCTTTCCTTTCTTTTTCTGTTTCTGTTGCCGTTGGTGGTAAGAGGGGAGGGGAAGGGTTGTTAATGGGTGTCTAGGTTGGTAAATATTGACACTGGCATTGCGTAGATTGGTTGACTTCCAGTTTTTCGTTAGTATTTAGGCCTTACCGGCATCTGGCGAAACATCTTATGTGTGAAAATCTGTGGAGTTGATTTGGAACTTGTTAACAAAGGTGATATAACTAGACATGGTTTTTGTGTGATAGTCATTGCATCAATTTCGTTCCAAGTCTTTTCCCTGTGCAGATCATTTGGTATTGCTTTTCCTGCATTCTTTTCCATGTTGTCATGTTTGGGCATTTGGTTATCTCTGAATATGTGCTTTTGCAGCAAAGATGGTAAGGCATCTGTTGCATCAAAATCACCAACTCCCTCGCAAAGTTCAAAGGCCCCAGCAATTAATGATGATGATGATTTCGATGATTTTGATCCTCGAGGAACCTCCACATCTAGTATGTTCTATTTCTTCCTCATTTAATTTCTTATGTTCTTGCATGTTGTCTGTTGATTCTCCTAGGCAGACATGATTTGCTTGTTTATCCTGGAAACTGTTTCTGCTTCTTAGCTGCATCCTTCCTTACTCCTTAAATGTTTGTTGGTTCATGATCCGTAAGTTTTTTTTTTTTTTTTTTTTTTTTTTTTTTTTTTCCTTTTTTAAATAGCCGATCTGAGTTCAACAGAAGAATGCATTCCGTCAATAAAACTCACTAAATTTTGAGGGTATTATTGTGGGACTGAGGGTATGATAATCTGACATTGGCTGCCAGTTGCTTGATCCCTGATGTGTAATCATGAGCTTAAAATCATTGGAAGTTCATACGATAAGGCACGTGTGGTGAGAGCATCCTCTTGTCGGGTAGCTGCAGACTAGTTTAGTTGAAGACTGAGTATAGTTATAATGTGTTACCATTGTGCTTCAAGCATGATCTTATTTCTTGGCCCATATTAGTATTCAATGAATGAATGTCCCCCACCGGAGAGGCCCTTGCGCAATTTATGTTTGGCTTTAAATAAAAATTTACTGGAGGTCGTTTGTTATCTGACAGTCAGCTTAAATTTTTGCAGAGTCCAGTGCTGGAAATGCAAACCAAGTGGATCTTTTTGGGCAGGACTTGATTGGAGATCTGTTGGATGCTCCAATATCTGTTCCGACTAATGCTTCTTCCTTGAATGAAAATGCATCTGAGGTTGACCTTTTTGCTGATGCAAGTTTTGTTTCGGCACCTCCTTCAATAGAATCAGCAGCTAGTTCTGAGAAGAAGGTGAAATACTCTGAGCTTTTTAATTGTGGACTGTCTGATGCTGCTTACTGCTGGCTCTGTAACTCACTTTTGCTATCCCTTCACCGCAAGGAAGAATTTGTTTCCCCTTGCTATCCCAGCTAGCATTTTGTTTATGTATTCAATATTTCAATATGGGTAATCTGTCCAAGAACGTGCTAATTTCATTCTCTCGTCAGTCTCATGCATCTGAAGTGTACCGATAATAGTATGTTCCATAGTAAATAGATGGCTCAGTCAAGTGCTGGATTAACTCTAGGTTGTGCAGAGCAGAAGAAATGCTTGTGGAACTTTGAATCCTTATGGGCAATTGCTCCTTTTTTTTTTTGGTTGCTGTTGCACGTGTCTTGAATTTTATATGATTTTTTTTTTGCAGACTGAGGTGGATCTATTTGCTTCTGCACCTGCTGTCTCTTCTGCAGTTTCTACACCAGTTGACTTTTTTGCTGCACCAGCTCCGGTTACTCAACCTGAAACCAAGCCTATAAATTCTGTTCCCACTAACCCTATAGTGGATCCATTTGCTGCTGTTCCACTGAACAATTTTGACAACTCTGATCCTTTTGGCTCATTCACTTTCAACACTGATTCAACGTCAGCAGAACCTTCCCAAAACCCTGTTGATAATTCCAACATGAGTGACTCAAGTAAGAAGGCTCCAGCTATCTCGAATCCACAACCAAAGAAGGATGCATTTCATGTTAAATCTGGAATTTGGGCAGATTCCCTCAGCCGTGGACTGATTGATCTTAATATATCTGCTCGTAAGTATATCTGAGCTCTTCTTATGGCATTGCAGTTGTTCCCTGGCCTTGTATCTTATTACTCTTGCACATTCAACCTAAACTACAAGAAAAAAAAAGATGTGTGGTATAGATGCATCTGGTCTAATAAGCAATCCTTTCGAATGATCTGGGATTGTTTACAGAAGCATTCTATGTGTCGTGGAATACAAATTATGCAAATGCTGAAGTTCTTTGCATTTTTTCTAGTCATTGTGTTCTGTTGGGGGAGTAAGGACACATTTAAATTGTTTCTAGAAAAATCATTCATCTGGCTCATTACCATATCGTGATTACTGTCAGCCTCACACGTTTTCTCTTTGTGAGTGTCTCCTGCTGTACCTTCTTGGCTTAGCCAAAATAATGACAAAATAATGACGTACTTAGTTTTTTGGAATGTAGAATTGCTGTTCCTGTCTGTTGTACTCAGTACACTTGTGCACCCATGGCATGCTGCAACTTATGCCTAACGTACTATAACACAAACTTACGCTGGCTGGGAAGTGTCTGCTAGCCTATTAATGTGGCTGTTTTTTCGTTTGCTCAAACAACCTTGCAGCCAAGAAGGTTTCACTTGCCGATGTGGGTGTAATTGGTGAGCTAAGTGATGGTTCCGATGAAAGGGAAAAGGGACCCCCGACTTCATTCTATATGGGAAGAGCCATGGGTACAGGGTCTGGTCTTGGTATTTCAGGTTTTACGTCATCACAAGCTACTGGTGGAGACGACTTCTTCTCAAGCTTTGCGAGCCAATCTCAGTATGGTAGCTTCAAGAAATAATTTGTCCATTCTTTCGCTTTTCTCGTTTGAGCTCTCATTTTTTGTCTTGAGTATTCACCATAAGTATGTTCTATCAAGAGAAACGGTTTGCAGTTTCTTCTGTGAGTACACCGAACAGCATTTCTGATGTGATTTTGTAAGTATTAAGAGTTGTATGCCGTGGAAAGGTAACTTGTGTGAACTGGATGGTCGTTGAATCCTGTGGGCCATTAGTTTTATGGAGCGGCTACAACGTTCGAGTTATTGGTGCTCTGCTCGGTTTCAACCCAGCAAGGGATTGTGATAGCAAATTAGAGGTTTCCAATAGATAAAGGCAATAACGATAATAATATATGCCTGGACATTTCATATCCGTGTTGGAACTCTCTCTCTCTCTCTCTCTCTCTCTCTCTGTGTATAACGAGTTTGGAAAATGTCAAGTGCCGCTATTGCTAGCTGTAAATATATTGTAGAAAAGAAGAGAATCTGTCTTTTCTCATACATTTATCAAGTGATTACATGGTATTTATATACAAGAGTAGAAGATCTAAATTAGGTCAGAAAATCAAGAATGGAGGACCTAATCTCAATCGATAGCTAATTTACAGCTAACGGAATCAAATCAAATCACATAATCAAATCAAATCAAATCAAATAATATCCTACAATATCCTAAATGATTTGGGAGAGATTATAGGAGATTTTCCAACACTCCCCCTCAAGTTGGTGAGTGAATATCTTCCATGCCCAACTTGCCGATAATCTCTTGAAATCTCGACACCGGTAGACCTTTGGTCGGTACATCATCTAGCCGATCTTTGCTAGGAGTGTAGGGAGTGCTAATCAAACCCAGATTCAAGCTTCTCCTTTATAAAATGCCTGTCTATCTCAATATGCTTGGTTCGATCATGCTGAACCGGATTGTGAGCAATGTTGATTGCTGATTTATTATCACAATAAAGTCTCATAGTTCCTTCATGTTTCACTTTGAGGTCTTCAATGACAATCTGAGCCACAAAAGTTCGCATATCCCATTTGCCATCGCCCGAATTCAGCTTCAGCACTTGATTTAGCAACCACATTTTGTTTTTTACTCCTCCAAGTGACAAGATTTCCCCCTAGAAAAGTGCAATAGCCAGATGTGGACCTTCTATCTATTGGTGACCCAAAGATAATCTGCATCGATATAGACTTCAAGATTCAACTTGTCACCTCGTTTAAATAGAATACCTTTTCCAGGGAGTAGCTTTGAGGTAGTGAAGAATCCGGTAGACGACTTGCATATGTTCTTCTTTAGGATCATGCATGAACCGACTTGCAACTCCCACAACATAGGCTATGTCCGGCCTAGTATGAGATAGATAAATAAGTCTTCCTACTAACCTTTGATATCTCCCTCTATCAACAATGCCACTCTCTCCATGTCCATCCATTTTATGATTTGCATCAATAGGAGTGCTCACCGCCTTGCTATTGAGACATCCTGTTTCCTTGAGAAGATCAAGAACATACTTCCTTTGGGATATAAAAATACCTTTATTAGAATAGGCCACCTCAATACCAAGGAAGTATTTCAACTTTCCAAGGTCCTTGATCTCGAACTGTTGAGCAAGATTACTCTTAAGAGAATGTTGTTCGGCTTCATCATTACCACACAACTATATCATCTACATAAACAAGTAGAGTTGTGACCATACCTTCTCTCGAATGTTTGATGAAGAGGGTGTGATCCCCTCTACTCGCTTGTAACCCATCTCAAGCATTGCCTTTGTGAACCTTCCAAACCAAGCTCTTGGGGACTGTTTGAGACCATATAGAGCCTTTTAAGTCGACACACCCGATTGTTTCCAAAATCTTTATCAAAGCCTCGGCGGAGGCTCCATAAAGACTTCCTCCTCCAAGTCTCCATGTAGAAACGCGTTCTTCACATCAAATTGCTGCAAAGACCAACCAAAATTAGCTGCAAGAGAAAGTAGTATCCGTCTTGTGTTCATCTTTGCTACTTGGTGCAAAGGTCTCCCGATAGTCCACCCCATAGGTTTGGGTATATCCCTTTGCAACCAGCCTTGCTTTATACCTCTCCAAGGTGCCATCAGCCTTGTATTTAAGGGTATAAACCCATTTACATCCCACCGGTTGCTTGCCTTTGGGTAAAGTCACAACTTCCCATGTATCATTCTTCTTCAATGCATTCATTTCCTCTGTCATAGCTTGTATCCAATTCTTATCCTCAAAAGCTTCATGTACCGAGTTAGGAACAACAGAATTGAATCAAGAGCAGTAATAAAGGCTTTGTGTTGAGTAGATAGTCTATGGTATGACACAAATTGAGAGATAGGGTGTTGGGTACATTTCTGGTAGCTTTTCTCAAGGCAATAGGTAAATCTAAATCATTTGACTCAAGTTCATTAGAAGAAGGATAAGGGTGAGTGATTTCATTACCGATAACGGTTCGGATAACGGGACTTGATTTAGTTCCGGATTGAGCTTTGTCCTTCTTGAGTAAACTTGCGGTTTGGTTGGTTCATTCTTGGGAGGACTAGATGAAGATGATGATGAACTAAGTAGAGGACTTGATGGGGAACTAGGAGTGACCAAAGGATTCAATGGACTTGATGAAGGACTAGATGGACTAAGAGGATTAGGACTTGATAAAAATGGTGAAGGAGACGAAGATGGATTGAGTGACGCACTAGGTAGTGAAGGCAAACTAGGTAGTGAAGGCAATGGTTCAAATCCACTATCTTCATCAAATCCACTATCTTCATTAGAGTCTCCCGAAGATAGTGGTGGAAAGTAAAAAATGATTGATTTTCATTAAAAGTGACATCCATGGAGATAAGAACTCGACGTGTTAAAGGGTCATAACATTTATAACCCTTTTGAGTATTAGAATACCCAATAAAGACACACTTTAGAGCACGAGGGTCGAGTTTGTTTCTTTGTGATTATGAATATGGACAAATGCAACACAGCCAAAGACTCGAGGAGAAATGTGATATTTATGGGAGACATCGGGATAAAATGTAGACAGGGAGCTGTAAGGGACTTTTATTTCCTAAGGGTTTGGAAGGAACCCGATTAATAAGATATGCTGAAGTTAAAACAAACTTCCCCCAAAAATGTTTTGGAACAGGACATTTGAAAGAGGAGAGCCCGAGTAACATTTAGGAGGTGCTTGTTTTTCCTTTCGGCTACTCCATTTTGTTGAGGAGTATCAACACAAGAAGACTCATGAATAATACCTTGAGTTTGGAAAAAATGATCAAGATACTTATTGAAATATTCTTTCCCATTATCGATCTAAGTCTCTTAATTGACACCCCAAATTGATTAACTATCATCTTATGAAAGTTTTGAAATATAGATTGAACATTAGATTTGTCTTTCATAAGATATAGCCATGTAGTTCGAGTACAATCATCAATAAAAGAGACAAACCACTTAGCTCCCGTCAAATTAGCAGTTCTAGATGGACCCCATACATCGGTATGAATAAGAGAGAATGGTGTTGAAACTCTAGCATTGTTATTCAAAGGAAATGAAACACGATGATGTTTTGCAAGTTCACAAACTTCACAATGAAGATTTTCAACAAAGCAACGTCTTTAAAGATAGAAGGAAACAGAGTCTTAAGAAGACTAAAAGGTGGATGTCCTAATCGAAAATGGTGAAGCCAAATCTGAGATAAGTGGATAGAATTACAAGAGTTGTAAGGGGTCTTATATCCCACAAGAGACCAACCACTTTTGCTCGAATCCTCAAGGTGGTAAAGCCCATTCCGTTCCTTAGCAAATCCAATCATCCTCCCCGTTTTCAGTCCCGCAAAATGCAATGATCGGTAGAGAAAAGAACCTTACAATTCAGATTTTTGGTAAGTTGATGAATGGAGAGGAGATTGGTGGACAGCTTAGGAACATGAAGGACATTATTAAGTTTGAGTGAGGGATTTAGAATTATGGTTCCTTGGCCAGCTACGATAATGTGGAGATCCATCTCGCTATGGTAATACTCCTATTTCCCGGTAATGGTTTATAAGTTTCAAATTTAGTGGGATCATGTGTCATATGATTGGTTGCTCCCGAATCAAGAATCCATGAATTAGGTACCGAGAAGCTGTTGAGTTTTCGGAAATTAGACACGCACTGATCGAACCAATGAACACATATCGAAGACTTAGATAGGGAGTCAAGGAGAGCCCCGATTTTACCGACTTCTTCTCTCGTTAAATATCTCCTCATTAACGGGTTTGTATTGGACCATCGGAGCGGCTTCACCTTCACCGGTCATGTGTGCTTGCGGCTGTCTTTTAGCTCGTTGAGCACCTGCGTTCTTCCATGAAGCTTGAAGCAATTTTCTCTTGTATGGCGTGGTTTCTTGCAAAAACTACACCATAAACCTTCATTGCTGTCGTCTTAATTGGATCCAGTCTCTTGTTTTTGTAAGGATTTGTTTCCTCCTTACTTGCTTTCATGGCGGATCCTTCACCGTGTTGGTCTTCAAGCATTACGGTTCTTCGGCTTTCTTCTCCCCTTACGGTAGAAAAAACTTCATTTAAGGATGGCAGCCGCTTCTTTCCGAGAATCAACTCGAATCTGGTCAAAGTTTGCATTTAGACCTGCCAAAAACTCAAAGATCCTATCTCTCTCCATATAGTTTTGGAGAGTATTAGTGTCTTCGGGACACCTCATCTCGGATATTCAGATTGTGATCTATTTCAAGCCAAAGACCTCTCATCGATTGTAGTATTCTACGTAATGGAACGATTACCTTGTTTTGTTGTTGAAGCCTTTGTCTTGAGTTCATATATTACTCGCGCATCTTGGACTTTCGAATAAGATTGACGAACACTTCCCATATCTCATTGGCGTAGGGAGAAACATGTAGTTTTTGCTGATTTCAGGTTGCATTGAGCTCCACAACCATGACATAATTGAGGAATCTTCTTCATCCCATGTCCGAAACTTGGGATCACCTTGTCTTGGACCAGTGCCTTCTAGGTGACTCGAGCTTCCCTTTTCCTTTAAGAAATGTCCTCACAACTGTGCCCACCGAAGATAATTTTTCCATCCAATCGATACTCCTTCATGTTGGGAAAATCTCCAACCGATGAGTTGGATTGATTTTGAACAGAGGAGCCGGTTTGGCTAGAGATAGCCTTCCCTAAATCTTCCATTCCAGCAACTTTAAGGACAGATTATAGGAGGAGACTAAGAAGGGATCGAGAGACAAGGGTGGTTATCACACAATTGAAGGGCCAGCAATAAGGCTGGTTAGGTCGGAATAAGGCTGAAATGAATGTAAAGAAATGATAAGGCTGAAGAAAAAAAGGCTGCAATCAAGCGGTAAAAGAAAAGAAACAGAGGCGGGAAAGACAGATCGAAAACTAGGCTCGATACCATGTAGAAAAAGAAGAGAATCTGTCTTTTCTCATACATTTATCAAGTGATTACATGGTATTTATATACAAGAGTAGAAGATCTAAATTAGGTCAGAAAATCAAGAATGGAGGACCTAATCTCAATCGATAGCTAATTTACAGCTAACGGAATCAAATCAAATCACATAATCAAATCAAATCAAATCAAATAATATCCTACAATATCCTAAATGATTTGGGAGAGATTATAGGAGATTTTCCAACATATATACGTACTCCGTGGCGGAGTGGCATTGGGTTAACATGGTAGTTATTCCATCAAAATATGTGGAGTCCATCGGGTTTTTGTAGTTGTAAGAAGAGATGCGAGAAGACAACTGGGCAAAAAGAAGTAACGGCAGTCAAACAGCCCTTTCATTATTTTAATAGCTGAAAGTGTCCGTATATTAAAGCATGACGTATGGAGTCAGGGATCTATTGAGTTGCATTGAATGGTGTCGTTTACCACCACGAAAAGTGAAAAAAAAAAAAAAAAAAAAAAAAAAGCCAACAAATCTCATGCTGGATAGAAGGGCGATTCCATTAACAAGCAACTGCCAAATGAAGCGCAATTTGGATTTAATTTATGTATTCGTATAGATTGAGAAGGTGATATAGAAAAGCAACTGATGCATTTCACTGTACAGTTAGAACAAGCACAATCGTTTCAACAGCCAAACCCAATATCTGCGAAAGCCATAATGGTCATGAATAGTGAAGATGATGGATAAGAGAAGCAATGCAACTGCCGCCTCTCATTACAGATCCATCATTCTCCCCCGCAGTATGGCTTCTGCCTTCCTCACCTGCTTTACTGGTCCTATGAGGAATACCTACACCGAAATTAAACCAGCTGAGGAACTCGCATCAATTATTATATACAGCATAAGGCTTGTTATTAAAGGAGTTAGTCGTCAGAACAGATCATACCAAAAAGCTTCAATGGGATTTCTGCCTAAAGCGAATTGAACTACATTACAGTGAACATATGCAGCAGATTGGCAACTAACCTTGTCAGGTGGACCTTTGGCACCTCCAAAGAAGATTTCAGCACTGTCAAAATTAGACAACTGTAAGGAAAACCAGACATGTACTTCTAATGGACAGAGAGTCAAGACAGTGCATACATTTACACAGAGAGAGAGAGAGAGAGAGAGAGAGAGAGAGATCTACTTGCAAGATTCCTTAACAGACATAATTGAAGCTCCTCTCCTTCCAATAACACGTCCCATCTTTCCAGGTGGAACATCAAGAACAGAAAGGATTTCCTCCTCTGGCGCATTCTTCTCTGCAGAAATGTCATCTACACGTGAAGTACTCTGAAATTAGTCCTTGAATCAAGGCTCTCGTATTAGCATTCTAAGTACGAAACTCTTTCGACATTCTCATATTAACTCTTTTCTATAATACCATGACACCTGCAAGTGGTGCATCCCTTGAGTCATTAACAACAAAATCCAATGATTATTTTCATGTTGAAAAATAAATTATTAGCATTCAAAAGTGAAAATCAAGATAGCATATCCACAAGCAAGGCTATTTCTACAAGCCTAGTTAAAAGGTGGCACCTTCATACTTATCTCAATAAAGATATGGCACTAAACTAAAATAAAATCTCTATACGGCATATTTGCACCTTTAAAAAAGTTGGAACTTAAATTTGATGCAATCATGCAATGTCGAAAGCAAAATCACTTGAAGAACACATTAATGGCCCTGGAAATAGTGGTTTTGACTTATGGTAGTCATGTTAAGCAACCATTAAACAGTCCAAGTTAACTTTGCTGAGCTCTGACAAAGCACCTCAGGAAGTCATTCACTGGAAATCTCCACCCATTTGTACAATTTAAATTGTTATTGCTGTCTGCTCTATTCTGAAAACAGGAAAAAAAAAAGTTGCTCAAACCTTCTATGTTTTGAACAATTCCCCATCTCAGTCCTAATTCTGAGCATGGTAAATACCAGCAGAAGCTCATCGAATAAGTTAGAATGATGGGGTGACAAAATCAACAAATGCAAGCACTAGTTCCCCACACAAAGCATCTAGTCATCTCCAAAAAATACAGAATAAACAAAAGCTAACCCAAAAAAATTTCATCTGTAATTTTTAAACCTGGAATTGGAGGCAAAGACGGCCAATCAGCATGATTGTTGTCACTGATGCAAAAACATCGACAATAAAGAGCACTGCGAACAGCCAGATACCACAAGGATCGTGCATTCAGTTTCTCCATCATCTTGCGATAGATGTAAACAAGAAATCGAACATCATCTGCAGCTGCACGTATCATCATTTCAGACAGTGGTCTGTATGTCCAGAACTTGGGGTCCTGTAAAAGAAACATGCACATTAGCAAAAGGCAAAAGAATATTTTGCTCTGGCCACATTGTGTGGCTAAGTGACAGGTGCACATTAGTAGTCACAAATATAGTTAGAGTGACTGGAGCTATCATAAATGAAAACAATCACCAACATGTAATTTAATGTATTTGTTGAAACTGGAGTTATTTTTAACTGTCTATGTATGTCAAGCTTCTGACCAAAAAAAAAAAAAAAAACAAAAAAAGAAATTGCATGTTGAGCTAATGAACCATACTAAAGAATCATCATCTCTTGATTGACTTCTGCTTAAGAACTCCATAATGTAACTCAGCAGATAGTTTGTGAGTGTGATGGTGGATCAGATCACTGGTGAGATAATAGTTTGCATTCATATTCTCTGTGGTAGAATTTGGAAGGGGTAGACATGACTTAATAGTTTGCATTCAAATTCTCTGTGGTAGAATTTGGAAGGGGTAGACACAACTGCTAATTTATTTAACATCTAATAATTCCCTTTGCCAGAGGGGAAATTGTGATTGCCATGACATTTGTAGGTACTGGTTTTGAATAACCTTAATATGAGAACTAGAAATCCTGAGCATGGTCAGATCTAAAAGCAATGCACTGGTAGCAGCAAAAGCTCAAAGCAATCTCCAACAACAAAGTTATTAATTGTAGCATATTCAGTGTTGTTATGTCGAGTATTGATGCATCACAGCTCATAAGAGAACCGGACATCAATCCTGGTGGAGTGAGTGCAAAGGCAAAAAAAAAAAAAAAAAAGAAAAAAAAATTGGCTTCCACATGATGACTACAACTTCTTTAATTCCAACAACTCACCTGCCTAAGGAGGATACGGACTTCTTCCTTCTCCAGATAAGATACACCTGTAACAAAACCAAAAGACAAGAAATTAAAAAACCCCACATGATGCGCAATTTGGATGTCATTTCATATTGTAGTACTATAGACATTAACATGTGAGAAGCCAAGATAAGTATTTTGATCACTCCTCAAACAAACAAATGCAAAGAAGAACACTGGAGTTCTTCCCTACATTCTTCACTCTGATAAACGTTAACCACAGAAGAGCTGAAGGCAGACAATAGTAAACCACAAAGTTCTGTTCCGAAGTACTTTTCCTGATCCTAGAACATCCAAAAAAGTATGCACCCCCGACCAAAAGTAAGAGCCAGATTGATAATGGAAGATGCACTATACCACCATAACGTGGATCTGCAAGAAGGCTGACAAAAGATATGTAATCATCGGGCAATCGCTTCCTTCCTTCTTGCTCCTCTATAAGGGTGTAAGCAATCTGCTTAAATCACAACAATTTGTTATTCCCAATTATTTTATAAACTTAAGTAAGCCATTCTCAATCAATTGTTGCATCAAGTTGCATAAACGAAAGACAAAGCCTACCATAAGACTGAAATTTCATACAAAATGCTCACCTGAGTATCCACAACATTATTCAATTTGATGCCGAATTGAAAGTACAAAGCCTACAAAATCAAATGTCCAAGCACAAGAACCATGTGTCATAATGTACGCGACAGTGGCTGAGATGCAAAAGCAAATAAAATCAGTTAGAGACCTCACTATCTCGTTTGCAGTCATGAATGACTTTGGTGACGTACGTAGACTCAAGTGCAGGCTTGCATGCCTCCATGAGCATCTCACCTCCCTGAATGGCATCCACCAAATATATAGCATCTGGAAAAGCTAGCTGCAACACAATGCTTGAATCATCAGAAAAACACTCTAATTTTCTAATAAAACTAGTTCTTAGGAAGAACTATTGGAAACTCTACTTGATTACAAGCATGAAAACCTAAAGGACATTCAACATTCAATGAGCAGAAAGAGACTAAGAAAGCAACACAGAATGGAAAATAGGATCCAATTGCTTCTAAACAGCATATATGACCTGGACACATAAAATTATTCCTGCAGTGCACAACACCTACCACATTACTCCATACATTCACTTAAGATAAAATTAGAAGATCTGTGTATGTACACACATATGTCATTCTCTGGCTCTGCCATTGAATATTTGAAATTATATAACCTCTTAGCCGAACATTAACATTACCTCTGCCCAATCGTTACATTTTAGTTTACTTATGTGAGTGTAACTCCATTTGCAAATCTTCTGTCCTGTAAATTATGCTCATCTATTGTTCAAATATGGGTGATAAGGTGTATAGGAAAGCAAAAGTGTTAGTGATGTCATATTTACACCTGATCAAAAAGGTGAAAATGCAAATCATGTGGTTGATGTTTGATGGTAATCATTACTCTATATATGATAAATGATGCAGGATGTCTTAATGAAACGTCAACATCGTTGAAAAAGAGGACATACCTGCATGATACAAAGCCTGCCATAACGACATAGGTCAACACCCTCACAATCAAAACCAATCACTAATTGCCTATCAGAAGAGGGTTCCAGAAATTCAGCTGGAAGTTGAGTTGCACAAGTAACAATGTGAATGGGAACCAATGAAAATTGAGCTCCATCTTCTACAGGATTTTCACCTACAGTATGTGAACAAATTTGAAAACCAAAAAGAAGACAGTTTCAAGCTCAATGAAATAGATCTTAGCATAAAAATGAACTACAATGAGCGGATGTATTCTGATAGCAGGTAAGAAAGAAACACTTTGTACCACAAAGTAGGAAAGCAAGAATCAGCATTTGAATCAACTTAATTGTGATTTGCGATCCAAGAACCTCCATTCTTAGATATACAACATAAAAGATGAAAAAAGCATTCAACATCTTCCTAAAGCCATAGGTGTGTGAAGAACAAAAGAAGAGAGACATACATTAGAAGGCAAAAGGAAGCGGATCAATCTATGTGTTAATGTATCCCACATCACTTGTCTACAAGGTTTATATGCTCTTGAAATAAACATAGTCTCCCTCCACTAATTAATTTAAGCTTTTGGTTTCCTATTTGGCTTGCACAAGATGAGATGGGGTGTCAAATTGGTTTCCTTTCACCAATTACTATGTATTGATAATTTCTCCACCTTTATATGGAACGAGTTGCTTTGACACAGACAAATGAAAAGACGAAGTAAATACCACTTGCTTGCTTAAAAGACAACCGGAACAAGATGGAAATTTATTATCTACTACGAACACCTCACTTGGATACAATCTACAATCTGTACATCTACATAATTTCTTCTCTTCCTCACATCAAGCAGCCTTCAAATTCATGCATTCATAGAACAACACATAATCAGTATAATGGCAAATCCCGGCGCACCACCGCCTTAGCAGCTTCTCGATTAACATTTTCCCATTGCCCCGTCCACAAGCACGACTCCACAAGACTCAACACAAAAATCACCAAGTCAAAGGCAGCGAGAGATCAGCCAACTGGATCAAAAAGCAGCGGCTTCAGCGAGCAACGAAATTAGGTTTTACACTCGAGAGAGCTCCGTGGCGAGCAAGTTTCTCGCGATCGGACACGCAACCACATCGCATCGCATTCTCGCTTCCGGCATCTCGACCGGAATCAACCGGGCAAGAAAACGGAGAACGTCAAGCCCCGCCACTCCACAACGAACGGAGACGCGAATATCCGGCCGGATTACTCCGGCGAGGAAGGGGCGAATAAAGAGGAGGATCGGAGGGGGCGCGCTTACCGGGGTCCGGCGGCAGAGGGACCCGCGTCTGGGCCGGAGGGGGCGGGGAAGACGCCAGCTTTCCTCCCTCTTTGTCTCTCTCTCTAGCAGCAGAGCTGATCAAATCTTTTGTTCCGGAGTGAGAAAATGAGAGTTGGTAACAGCGCAACTGTTTTCGAAGCTCGTTTGCAGTTCGTGAATCTCGATCTTTGTTTTGTGGAAAAACGGCCCAGGGAAAAAAAAAATTGAAAAAAAAGGAAGGGAATCTAGCGGAAAAAATTGGCTGGGTTCCGGTGCGGCAGGTACTAGCTCGGGTACGGTAATCGCCAACCTATGTGCATTTTATTTCTTGAGTTAAAAGTTGGAGAAAATTTCAAATAAAGATTTGAAGTGACTTCATTATCTTAAAAAAAAATATGAAGTTGATATTCTTTCAAATAAATTCTAGAAATGTTCTTATTTTCTCACATAAGAATCGAAAATGAATCTTATTCCAAATAAATGCTTGGGTGGCACATCGATATTAAATATGGGTGTAAAGTCACTGGTTGGTGAAGGACAACGTTACGCCCTGAATCCCAGGCATGCGTACAACCCTTGGCGGTCGAATAAAATTGCGACGTTCTCAGGATGCGTCGTTAACCCTTTCTTTTTATCTTTCAATTAAGCACATGCGGAAGCGAATTAAATAAACACCCGGACAACCATCAAACACAAGCGTAGTAAAAAACATGCTAACGCTTTTTCACAAAACACACTTTATAAACATGCCAAGTTAACTTAAGGGCTTATATCCAAAAAGAAAACCTTAGGCCACTTACGCTTCGGACTTTTCTGCCTCGGGCTTCAGGTTCTCCAAGCTAAGGACTTGAAAAAGGTTAACCACGACGGAGTAAGATAAAATCTCAGTGAGTCAACCGCGTAAACCCCGATTAAGACACAAATTCACTCAGAGGCAGCCTAAACAGGCGTCACAAACAAACTTACCTTGTCTCAACACGTTCTGCATATTAGTTCATCACATATGCATTTATAAATTGTGACATCCCGATTTTTCTAACTTTATTTTCAGTCAATTGAGTCAGGCATTTTGTAACAGCCCTGGATCTCATATATAATGATTTATCTTGATTTGATTGCACTTTAAGTGTAGTGAAATAAAACTCAAACAAGTACTATATCATAAGAAACTGAGCTACTTGGCTCCTTTTTATCACCAAACTTGGTTCCTTTATATGTGGGGAAGTAAGATTAAGAGGGGAATTTTTACAAAAAAAACACCATAAACTACAAAAAGTAACCATCCCGCCTCTCATTGTGTATTTACACGTTGTCAAACAGCCAAAAAAAAATAAAACAAAACTCGCCCACACGTTCAGCACTCCTCTGCCACCACCTATCCAACAGGACTACCACCCTGCCCCGGCCCATCATTGTATAGCGCTAAAGGTCCCCTCAGTCGGCCGTCTACCCGAGCGTAAAGGGCGACAAAGGCCATGTATGCCGGCACGTTTGGCGCCCCGGTATCCACCTTCAAGCATGACGTGCACTTGACGAAGATTACTCCTGGGAAATGGTGGTCCTGGATGTCCTCTTGGCACCACACGAAGTTTGCAAGAGCGCCATACAAGATGGTAGTGGTTGCAGCAGGTGGTGCAGGTGGTGCCGAGGCCATCTTCTAATCTGAAGAAAACAAAATTATCAAGTGTGAGTTTTTAAATTAAAAATTCAGCAAGTGGGCGGTTAATCCTAACTTGGATTTGGCTAATAAAACAACAAAAAGTAAACAGATCATAATTTGCTGAATCCACATAAATATAACTGCAACAATCACCAGGGGGAGACGACACTCCACCCTGAACCCCCTCGCGCCCAACCTGGCATCACGAGGTCCCCTGAGAAGTTGTTCAACCCTTCTCAGACCTCTGGAGAGAATATTGCTACTCTTCATCACCCCTCTCCAGGCATCCCGATACCCGGGGTCTCACATTGGCTCTTAGCTAACTTCACACATTTGCAACTCTCTTGTTGCAGCACCAACAATCTTAGCCAATTAAGAATCACGTACAAGAGATAACAACTAATACATATTCCCAAATCAAGCAGTCTATGGGCTAAAAGGAGCAGTTTTGTTCACAGAAACAGAAAGTGCATCAATTCTTATCAGAATATTACGAAATTTCAGTACGTTATAGAAGGGATCTAGATCAATTTTTCGTTAAGGAACCTAAGCCTAAATCTCAATGTATTAAGAGCAGTAATTTGCTGTCTTCTCCTCAAAATTCTGCAGTAAATTCTAGATTCAGTATCTCCCGAAGAAAATTCGTTTCACCAACTAAATCTTGTCCATTTGTCCTCAAATTTTGACATGTTATCAATAAGACCTAAATAAAAAAGTTTCATGAAGAAAACCAAGTCGAATTCCTTACATATCGAGAGCATTAATTGCTGTATTCCTTGCTAATGCTCTGTAACGACTTCCAGATTTAGCAGTTTCATAGAAAAATCGTTTAATTAAACAAACCTTGTTAATTTATTCTAAATTTTTGATATGTTGTTCTAGAAGATGTGCCCTAAAATTTTCATTAAGGATTCGAAGTCAAATTTTGGTTAGATAAATACAGAAAGTTCATGAAATCACTGAATGTCATACTATCTTCTGCAAAAATAGTCTATTGTCCTAAAGAGAACTACTTCCTACTCTTTGAATCTCAGCATCCAACGCCCATAGCCAAGTGTTTACAAGTGTATTACACCATCTTACAGCCTCTTCACTTCCCAAAAATCCACCACAGCTAGATCCTTGAGTTCTTATTTCAATTCAAAAACCAAAATCCATAGAACATACTCTGTTTTTGCTCAGTTTCTTAGTCCAGCATCATCTCATTCATCTAAAATGAATATGCAGCTCCAAATTCTGCCTTTTCTCTCATCTACCAGCACTTCACTAGATAAAACAGCAAGTAAAAACATAGATTGAAGAACTTCTACTTGCACAGCATTTAGGAGTAGTCATAGTACATTTTCACTCACTTAGAATCTTCCACATCAAAAGCTATAAAATTTACAAATAGTGAGGGCCCAGTAAATATAGTTCTAGGAATCTATACTGAATTGCAAACTAAATTGCAACACTCCAACCACGTGCGAATCTTAACTCAAGAATGCCTCAAAATCACGAGTTCTAGATCACATACCGGTTTCGTTTTCTATTAAACTTGATGGAACTAAACCAGCCTTCCTCCGCGCCCAAAAGAAAATCAAATAATCTAACACTTGGCAATTTCCCCTTCGATGCTACTACCCCTCAATCACCCCCATCCTAAATACTCGTGACCAGAACTTAGCCCAATGGAGTCACTCACAGCGCTTGGGGTTCGTGGGTTGCCGACTTGGTTAGAACCCAACACCCATATCCCACTGGCAAGGGCCGCACAAATCCAGAATCTATTTTAATCAACTCTAATCAAGAACGGCGTTTCAGTCCTTACTTACGAGTCCAGCGACCCAAAATTCCTCAAACAATAACAAGAATAACAACCCCCAGAAACATTGTAATTCTCTAGATACGGCGACCCGCCGCTCAAGGGAGATTGAACCCAAAAACGAAGTTGAAGAAACGTGTAACAAAAACAAAAAAAAGAAATAGAGAACGGACGCTCGCACGAACGCCTCCCTCTGGTTTACCCACATAGATGGGACTCCAAGAGCGACACCTCATCACAACCGGATAGCAACCGGCTTCACCGACTACCGATTCCAACCATGGATAGAGCTTTGCCAATCGTCCCCTGCGCCCCCGTCCCAGCTACCCAGCCCTAAACCAACATGTAGCACCAAGCGAGCAAATTCATGAACGCGAGACTACAAGAACAACTCCACTTGCCTCGATTTTTGCCGGCGGAAGGGAGAGAAGGCTGTCGGCAAATTGGGTCTTCGCGAACGGCGACAAAAGCTCCAGATTGGGACGGGACAGTGGTGAATCTGTTGCTGAACGGAGGCGAGGGGTGGAGATTATGTCGATTTTTGGTGGAACGGATCAAGAGTAGAGGAGGAAAGAAGTGGGCGTTTCTGTTGAGGGAGAGAAAACGCAGGTGAGGAGGAAGAGAAGAAGCGTTTCGTCGACTGAGGGGAAAAGTAAATTAAAAAAAAAAGGTTATAACTGACTCACCCCTTCTTCCCTCTTACGCATGGCACCTGGTATCTACGTGGGGGAAGATTTCTCCTCAATTTGCCACGCTAAAGGCCCGTTTGGTTCGGCTTTTGGGGAATGCATTTGCCAAAATACAAATACCTTTGAGTGAATGGGGTTTTCCAAAATGCAAATATCGTTTGGTAAAATTTGCATGATATTTGAGATACAACTTTGGCCAAAATACCGTTTGGTTGCCAAGTTGGCTAAGGCTTCCATGATCCTTTGTGAGGAAGGAGAGGAGTTTGAATCCCGCTGGCCGCACGGGATTTTAAGTGTGACGTCGGGGTGGTGGGTCCTCCGCTAGCGTCACCCGGGTTTACCTCGCCGGCCGCCGCCGTGTACGAGGTTCCTAGGTCAAAAAAATTTGCATTTGTAAAGGACTTTTATTAAATTAAAAAAATAAAAAAACATTTGTATTATTTTTTTTGAAGTCTGGCCACCGGATCGCCAGATCCGGCGGCTGGACCACCGGATCTGGCGGCCGAATGGCCGGGTGCGACCTCGGCAATGGTCGCTTGGGTCACGCGACTGAGGCGACCAGGCGGCCGGGGGTTGTGCGACCTCGGGCGGCCGTCGCCCGGTTGACCGACCCGGCGATCGTCGCCCGGGGTCGCATGACCCGAGGCGGTTGCCTAGGTCGCGCGATCCAGCGGCCGACGCCCGGGTCGCGAGATCCGAGCGTCACCGTTGCCTAAGGTCGCCCGACCTCGGCGACCGTCGCCCGGGGTCACGCGACCTCGGGCGGCCGTCGCCGGCGCCGGCGACCGTCGCGGGCGCGCGCCATCCCTTCATCGGTGGTCGTCGGCCTCCGATTAGTAGTTTGGAGAGGTTGAAGAAGATGAACAATGGCGAGTTACTTGCATTCGCAAGATGCAACTTGCAAATGCACCTCAAGAGGTCCATTGGCCTAAAGCCCCTTGAAGGGCCTTGGAGATGCAATTGCATCTCCCCAAAGTCTCCAAAATATTGAACCAAACACTACCCGCTTTTGCCCAAATCCCTTTAGAGGCCAAAAGCCCCTTCTAAATGCCGAACCAAACAGGGCCTAAATTAGACGTGGCCATGGCCGAGCTTGTCGTGAAATCCCCACTCCTTTTTTTTTTTTTTCATTATTATTATTATTATTATTATTATTATTATTATTATTATTATTATTATTATTATTATTATTTATTATATATATTTTTTATTTATTGACAAAAATGACATTAATCTCTAATATGCGTAACATAAATAGCAAGAAACAAAACGAATAATTTGGGGCGTTACACATTTTATTTGTGCATATAGTTCGACTCTCTGAGTTGGCCACTCATGAGGGAACTAGCCTATTGAGCGAAGCAATTAAGGGACTTTAACGCGTCAGACTTGGGGAGTGATCACCCTCAGGTTGGATGCAAGAAAATTTCCTTGAAAGCTACTCGGTAGGTTAGGACGCGCTGGAATCGCATCAGATTGAAATTAACAATGAAAATTAAGATTGAATTCAGAAATTGGAAGTCATAGTGTGTCACAAATCATTTTAGGATCATTGACTCATCTTTGGAAGATTTTTCATGCAAGCTGAGTTTTCAGCGTAGAATCAGCATATGGTTAATTTAGTTCGGGAAAATTGGTAGGCTCGCTTTTGGTCGTACTTTTGGGACTCAAGATAGCTCTATGGTCGAGTAATAATGCGAATTGAAGTGTGGTGACATTGGATTAATTATATGGACTTCAATTTGGTTCATTTAGAAGAGAATTAAAGAATTAGATGTACAGGATTTCAAAATTCGTATGCCTGGCCGGAGGAAGCATTTTGGACCCATTGGAGAATTGTTGTGGAGGATTTGAGTGAGTGGGAAGTGATGTCACATGAGGTCATCGTGGGGCCTAAGTTGAGGAGAATTGGACAAGTGTAGGGTGCACAATTGCCCCAAAAAGCACCCCTCACATCAAGCCTTTCTTCTTCCTTGAATCAAGGAGTTGTGTTGGAACTTGGGGGGAGGAGAGAGAGAACCGAACGGGAAAAAAAATAGAAGCCGAACCAGCTGCCCGCATGCCCGCTCGGCCGTCCGCACGCTCGTCGCCGGAGTTCCTCGCCGTCACCGCCCGTTTGCACGCGTCGCCCCACACACCAGCTCGTTGCTCCGCCACTGCCCGTGTGACCCTGAGCCTCCAGGACCGTCGTCCTTCATTGTCTAGTTGCTGTCGTCGTCACCAAGGCCACCAACAGACCGCCGGAGTCACCGCCAGTCACCGCACGAGCTGCCATTGCCCCTCTCCGTTGGTGCCGCGCCTCACCAGCCACCGGATCTGCCCCTTCTCGGCCTCAACTAGCAACAAGCAAAAAAAATGGGTATGGCAACACGCTTTAGGCCCGTTTTGGCCAGCTTCCCGACCCCGAATGCTTGGCCCACTTTGGAGAAAGTCGATCCCCTCGTCGTCCTCGTCGTTTTGGTCCGCTCGGCTTATTGTTTGGGTGAGTCTAACTCACTAAAACTTGATTAGAGTATTAATGATGTCCTAAATGTGTTTAGTTTAAATTAAGTAAGTTTAGGTGGTTAGTTTAGTGTGTTTAATTATGATTTGGATTAAGTGATTTATTTAATTTAAATTGTGCTTAATTAAGGCTAAGAAAAGGGTTAATTAATGTTAAGCCTTGATTGGACATAATAGGATTTTAGTTTTGAATTATTTAATTGCTTCGAAATTCTGGAAATTATAATTCGAAATTATTAAAATATTATTATTAAAAAAATGGAAAAATTATTTTTGACCCCAATTGTTCAGAATTTCGTGCCGATTGTTGCTGTGTATTTAGAATTTGAATTTGATAATTGATTGTGGCAAATTGAGTGTGATTGCGATAAATAGAGATTCTTTTATAAAATCTCGAGTGTAAAAATTAATAGAAGATTGGTCGAGATTGACCACCTTTTAGAGGTTGTGCCAAATGGAGCCGTGATTGACCACCTATTAGAGGTTATGCTCAATAGGGTCGTGATTTATCACCTATTAAAGGTCGTGCCTAATCGGGTCGTGATTTACCACCTGTTTGAGGTCGTGCCCATCGGGCCGGGATCTACCACCTTTTGAAGGTTGTGCCGAGTGGGGCCGTGATGCCATTAATTCTAAATTTGCTGAGTGGAACCGTGATGCCACTAATTCTAAATTTGCCGAGTGGGGCCGTGATTACCACTAAATTTTAGACTTACCTGTAGGGTCGTGATGGAGAGTCGAGATTGATTAGTTAGAATGGCCGTATGATGATCTCAATGACATGTAATCGATTGAATCGATTGATCGCTGAGACAATCCGAATAATTGATTTGTTTGGATGATGTGATTGCGCTATGATGATTGGTTCTTATACTGCACGTGATTGAATTATATAAATTATACTAATCTGCAGGTAAGGACTAAGACGAGGTAAGTCTCCTTGATGTTGTGGTTATACCACCTTTGGGCGTATTTTCTTTCTAATAGGGGTTTAGGGGGTTGAACTTGCTGAGACAATGTCTCACCCTGGTTGTGGGCTTACATTTTCAGGTCCCGTGTGGACGGAGCGGCCAGTTCGTTTTGGTTGGCCTGGTAGAGTTGTAGGGGTGAAGTCTGTTGGATTGGAGTTTGTGTCCGACTTGTAGGTCATAGGACAGTTTCTTTTTAAGAGCCGGTCTTTCATAGACTTTTGACTGTAGACCTCCATATGTAAATTCCGTTGGTTTGTGAAGGTGTATTGTGGTGAATTTGCTTCCTGCTTTTCTATCCCGTATTTTATTGTCAGGAATTTTATAATATGCTTCCGCATGTGCATTAAAGAATTGAATGGGTCGGCGACTTAACTTGGAATGTCGCATTTGTTTGACCATGGTGGGATGTTGGCGTGCCCGATGTTCGAGGTGTGACATACATATCACAAGCATACTTTAATAACTGGAACACCTCATTTTCATTCACAACCAAACATATGGGTCCCGATTATAAGGTAAAACCGTTATGACACGTCTCATTCTGTACCACACAGTTTTGCCCCATAATTAGGTGCAACTATCACAACCACTCAGGCGATTCTAGTTATTATGACCCATCGATCACGACTAACTCAACAGTCGGCGGTCATTTGGCGTAACCGGACGTCGTCCTACTTTGTTAAGCATGGCAATGTCTACATCTAGACGGCATTCTATTAAAGGAGCATTGGCCCGGTCTCCACCGCAATTGGCATCCATTGACATGGGGTATTCGAACTTAATCAGCATCACCTCCCTGACTCTCATCGGATGACGGGTTTCGATAGTGACCACACGCACACACATACTTGGTTAAGATTACTGTGCTTTGCACTCAAATACCTCAATTTCAAATAATGGACTTGACCAATTTTCCTCATATTAAAAATTCCCAGTAAAGTAATTATGCGTGGTCACATATTTAAATCGAACCAGTAAACATAGTACGCTTCTAATTTCAAATTCTACGATTTTATATAGTACATAAAGATTTGATGTCAAAAACCGACACTTGGTATTTTTCTATTTAAATACCGTAAAATCAAATTTTGTAATAATAATTGCCAACTACTATCAAGCACTCAATTTCACATATTAGCCATTAATTTCATATATAAATTCAACCACGAAAAATCAGTTTAAAATTTCATGAAATGGCTATCCCGTCACTAATTACGCTAATTATACTTAATTAAATAAATTTTTATTAATTAAATTAATCCAACTTTATTAAACTAACAGCGGTTAATTAAACTAACCATGGTTAATTAACCTAAAATAAGTTAACTAATCTAACCTAAGGTAGGCTAACTAAACTAACCACCTAACCAAACTAACCTAACTAACTAACCAACCTAACTAGGATTAACCACTAATCCTTAATTAACACTAATCTAACCTACTAAGTGTAATTAATAACCTAATATGGAATTAGGGAGTTAACTCACCGGAATTTAATGGCGGCGGGCTCACGACGACGACGATGCAAAGGCGGTGAGGACCTGAGACAACCGTTTCTCCAATGGAACTCAAACGACAGAGGAAAACAACCCAACAAGTCTCAGCCAAGGGTTGAGATTTGGCTCTGTTTGTTAGGGGCTGAGGCGGGCTAGCTGCTCAGTTGCTAGCTGAGGAGGAGCTAGGCGGACGTTGGTGGCTGGACATATGGCTAGGGGCGGCTGCTAGGCTAAATTGGGTAGGCGAATGGTGAGGTGGTGCGGGTTGGTGGCAGCTCGACTAAGCTGAGGCGGATGGTCAGGGGACGGCGGCTGGGCTGGACACAGGCTGGCGGGGCTGGTGACTGGGCTCGGACGGCAGTTGGACACAGTTGCTGCTAGCCTTGAGCTAGTAGCTTGTGGCACCAAGGGAAATGAGAGGAGTAGGACCAAGGATAGGAAAATGGAAATGAAGAAGAAGAAGAAGAAGCGGCGAGCGGGGTTTCGGTTGAGAGGGGAGGTGCACGCACAAAGAATAGAGGGAAAATTGGAGAGAGGAATGGGAGGAATTGAAAGTCAAGTGGGCAGCCACTTAGAAGCCAAAGGAAATATCTAAGTGATGATGAAAATGTCCCCAAAGGACACGCGGACCCCTGGAGTGCCATAAGTTGGCATAAAGGGACACTTAAGTGCCAAAATTTACGAAAGGTACACTTAAGTGCTAAAATTGGAGTAAAATAGATCACTTGAGTGCCAATCCGGCTAAAATCGGCCAAAACGGTGACGTGGCGATTTTCCGGTGAAGCAAAGACAAAACGGCATCGTTTTAGTGTTGACGTGAAAAAAATAATATAAAGATTAATTAAAATAAATTTCAATTTAAATTTATTTAAAAAATTTTAAAAAATTTTAATATTTTTTTAAAAATAATTAAATTAAATTTATTTAAAACGTTTAAAAATAACAATTTTTAATATTAAAAAAGGGGGGAGGGGCGAGACGGTTGAGGGCCGAGCCCTCGGCCGTCGCCGCCGCCACCTCCCGGCGGCGCCCGGCCGGGGAAGGGTCGGCTAGGGTCGCCGGGCCCCGGCCGGCCGGCGGTGAGGGCTGCGAGCCCTCGCCTAGATCCGGCGAGGGTCGGCGGCCCTCGCCCGGCCAGGCCGAGGGCGGCGACCCTTGGCTCGGCGAGGAGTGGGCGGCGACCCTTGGCCCGGCCGAGCAAGGGCCGCCGACCCTCGCCCAAGTCACGGCTAGGGGCCGGTGACCTCGGCTAACCCTTCCCCCGGCCGGGGAGTCGCCAAGGAGGCGGCGGCGGCGGCGGCGAGGGCTGAGCTCTCGGCCCTCGGCCCCTCCCCCTTTTTATTATTATTATTGTTGTTGTTGTTGTTATTATTATTATTATTATTATTATTATTATTATTATTATTTTTTATTATTATTTAATTTTTTGAATTTTTTTAATATTTATATTTGTATTTTTAAACATTAAGTAAATTTAGTTTTAAATTAAATATAATTAACTTTTACATTAATTTATTGTCACGTCAGTGCAAAAATGACGTCGTTTTGCACTTATTTCGTCGGAAATTGCACACGTCAGCACTTTGGCTGGATTTTAACCGGAGTAGCACTTAAGTGTCCCATTTCTTTTTGAATGTGGCACTTAAGTGTACCTTTCGTAACTTTTGGCACTTAAGTGTCTCTTTATGCTAACTTATGGCACTTGAAGCGTTCTTATCCCGTCCCTAAAGTGTTCGTGAAATTCTAAACGCAAGTGCACGTGTCGAACAAGTAATATAATGATGAGAAAAAGTATCGTCCCACGGAGATCGATGATTAATAAACCAATTAAATACTAAAATAGACTAATTCTAAAATTCATCTAACAAATCAAAATATAATTAAGAATAAATTAAAAACGACAATTGTAGACTAAATGCAGTAAATTGATCAGATAAATATGTTAGAGCATCCGATTTCACCATAACCACTAGATATGAATTTCAGATTATTGTGAATACAAGAACTATATCAAACATGTGATAGTGGAATTTCCTAACTTATTTACTATCCTATCTCTAGGTATAGCAAACCTACTCAGCTTATTAATCCACTATATCTCTATGTGAATTAAAATAAACATGAGCGCATTAAAAACTATGAATATTCCCGGCTTACAATGAGTCTTTTGGATCACTTTATCACCAAAAGCTACACAAATAACGCGGTATATCTCTATCCACGTTTAATTCATGGTTATACATTATAATGAGTAATTGCATATTATCACTTCTCAGTCTCAAACATACACATCAGATCATTCAAGTGGTGGCCTCAAAAGCATTAAACGCAATAATATATAACTCACATGAATGAAATCAATTGTAAAACATAAAAATCATGAAATTCACATTATCATGGTTAGGCTACATCGTAGCCCTAACAAAAGAAAATTAGAACATGGTAGAATAAGAAATAAAAATATAAATCAAACCCAACATCTTGAATCAAAGAACAAGAATTCTGTCACCACTTTGGTCTTCTCTTCAAAATACTTGAAAAAACTCTCAGAAGAACAAAAAAAACGATCTAACCCCTCTCTAAAACCTAGTTGCTCTCTTTTTTCTTTTTATAGGAGATCCAAAATATCTATCTCCCAACGCTTGCAGATAACATTAGGGAATAAAATCAAGAATTTCCTGATTTGATATCCATCTTCCACTGCTGCTTTTATTTAAATTCTTGATAGTTGCCATTCTTTTCCTTATCTCCTCAATATCTCATTATTCTGCATAAATAAGGAAAATTCAAATAATCAGAAGGAAATCCAAATATTTTCTCTAAGATATTGCATTAATTGTTGCCTAAAATAGGTAAAATAACTCTATTTTTATAGAGTTATCACAAAGTCTTTAGCCCAAAGTCAAGGCTTCCTCCAATGGCTAATTTTCTTCAATTTCTTCATAAACTAACTTATTTTGGTGGCAAAAAATCCCTTAAAACAGCCCATCCGAATTTCCTCTTCTTTTCCGATTTGTCCGAAATCGATTTTTCCGTAAAATTCCGGACTCCATGAAATTTCTTCGAAAGATGAAACGATATCCTAAAAATATATCATGACACGCTCGAACATCCGATTCCCGAAACCGAATTCAATTTCGTGATTAAAATTGATCGAACGCGATTTTAGTACAACCTAACCTATCCGGTAGCTTTTAGCGATTTTAGCGCGCTCGACCCGTGGTCAATAATTTTCAATCCACGTTTGTGTATCTCTAACTTGTAAACGATTCTCAGTTGTCGTAAAAATCACAGGGTTTCAATTATGTGTCCCAAATATAATTTCGATAGAAAATCAGGTTAGTGCCATTTGACGCGAATGTCGCAATTACGTGGAATCACCCGCAATTCAATTACGTGATTCTGTTGAATCGACCTATATCCGATCACAATTCAATTATAAAGGTGTCGTATTGACCATTGCCGATTATTACGATCGAGCAATCGATTTCCGATTGAATTCTCGAGTCTACCGCGTTTATATTCCTTACCGGCTTTACCTAATAAATTAATTAACTCATGAGGGGCCAGCTTAGAGTAAAATGACCATAGGCGCGTTGATGAAATGCCCATTTCATATTATTGAGTCGGGGTCGAATTTTAGGATGTCACAAACAATTTTGTCTTTTTAAATTTTTGCTTTTTTTATTCTTTTTATAAAAACAAACCAAAAAAATGAAACAAAAAAAGCAAAAATACAGCTGGTTGTCACCCCATTCGGGTGGGGCGACGATGATGGTCGGTAGGGTCGCTAATGCCTGAGCGAGGGCCGACGACATTTGTTGACCAGAGGCAAGGGCTAGTAGGCCCTCATCAAAGACAAGAGAAGACCGTGACCCTCTCCCAGGTGTCGGGTCATTGCCGCCGCCTTGCTGGCGATGAGGTGGCAACCACAAGCCGAAGGAGCCTTGATTGGCTGAAATTTTTGCCAGTCGGTGAAGTGGCAAGGTTGGGTCCTTATTTAAAAGAATTATAATCATTTCAGGCCATTATTTGAAATAAGATCCATTTTATATCTTTATTTGAGAAAATGATGATACTTTGAATTCTTATTTGGAAATTTCCTTAAAACTTTTGGCTCATTTATTTCATGGAAAATGAATGATTTATATTATTGAATGAAAAGTATTTTCATTATCTACAACTATTTATATCTAAACATTTTTGTAAATGATGAAATTTTTTTTCATAAATTTTTTTTGTAAGCAATACGAACAATTATTTTTTGAAAAAGGTTTTCCAGATCATTTAATTTTTTCAAAATAAATGTACCCTTTTGTTTCGCTGAAGACTTCTAATCACTAGAAAATATTTCAAAGAAATTCTGTTTGGGTTTGTTCGTCATTTTCTAGTATTTGTTTGGGTTACAAATAGGGGTGATTGGGTCCAAGGTGGGTAGGGTCTAGGTCTAGACCATGTACCCGACCCTGTTATAACCGATTTCTCTTTTCTGGACCCTATACCCGACCCTGTTTGTATTGGATCCCGTACCCGACCCACCATGTTTTTCCGATCCGATTCCAAGGTTGACCCTGTTTCAACTGGAACCTATTTTGCAATCTCCCAATATCCTATACGACTTTGAATTTTATATTAATATGCGAGAAAATAACGTAATCCTCCTAATTTGTTTTGAAACATTAAGCACTTGTAATAATTGAATATATGAACTTTTTGACTAAACAAAAAATTAAGGATACACAAGGCTAATTACAGTAAATTAAATCTATAAGGCAAAGAATTAGCAACAAACATGAGTCTAATATTAGTCTTATTTCCACAACTACTACATGAAGCTACTCATTTATGCAAGTATAACTCCTCCTACAAAAGAGAAATTAGGCAAGTCAATCCATGTAATACATAAGAATTTGGCGGCGACAAACATCGTCCGTCCATCGGATAGTGCAAGAGCGAGCCGGTGAGGGAGGGAAGCAAGTGAGGAAGAGAAATGATAAAGGAAGAGTGCCATGCGTGTTTGTAAGAGCCAAGAGAAAAAACGTCGTGTGATTGCGGGAGTAAGAATATAAATCAACTAGAAAAAAAGGTTTTGGACCTCTACTTACAAAATCGGTTCGAAAACCAGTTCCAAAACCGGTCAAGGAACCGGTTTCTGGGTGGGTAATCACTCGGAACTTGTTCCCGGACTGGTTTAAACCAGTTCGGAATTTTGGGAATCGATTTTAATGGGAACCGGTTCCCAATCCTATTTTTCGGGTGGGCCGGTTCATGAACTGCATATACCCGGTTCGGTTGCACACCCCTAGTTACAAACAAGTTCAAAAAAAATTGTTAATGATAAGAAAATCAACAGCTTGCATAGTTTTCAAAAAGTGATATGTCGGCTTGTTTGTTTTGCAGAAAATGAATGATTTTGAAAAATATTTCCCTAAAAATTAATTGCCTGTGTCGCTTGAAATAATTAATTTATGAAAAATGTTTTGATTATCAATAATAATTTATGTTTAAACATATTTATATACGATGTAAATATTTTTCCTTCATTCATTTTTATAAACAATGCAAACGGTCTTTTTAAGTAAGATGTTTTTCTAATCATTCATTTTCTGCATGATAAACGGGCCTCTAAGATCTTATTCAATAATTAACAATTATTTACAAATGTTTCTTAACAGCTCTTTTTTTTTATCTTTAAATTATTACTCCGAATGTAATTGGAAAGTGATATCGATATATCAAAATAATAATATTCTTTCTTCTCTTTTTGTATCTTTCATTTCCTTGTCAGGTTATACACATTACATTGTTTCCGTTCCTTCTAATATTCAGTATAGAATATATAAGAAAGTTTGTTTTTTTTTAGAGATAGTTGTCAGAGCTTTACTTACTAAGTTTTATACTTCGAGGAGTAGAATTATCCTTAAAGATAGTATTTGTACGCTTCGATAATTTATTTTTTTCTATATTTTTTATGTATTCCCAACTATGATTGTTTTTTTCATGTAATCTAATATTTCTCCAACAGTTTCATGCCATGCACATACAATTTGAATTTCTTTTATTGTTAATTTTGTGATATCTAGAATTAACCTTTCGAATGGGTATATTGGACTCTAATGTGTGAACCATTATAGTTTTTCTCTCAATAAACTCACTTCTTCTTTTCTCGTCTTCACTTCCTTCTCCTTTCTTTGATTAAACCGAATTCCTATTAATTTTTTTGCAAAATACCCGCGATAAATTTTCATTACTCAGTTAATAAAGAGGTCAATGTGGTAATTTTCACATTTCATTACCCAAGCAAGACCTTATCAGATATGAGTGATCTGTCTCTAAAGATATTTTTAGTTTGAAGTAGTATTTTGACGATTGTAAATTGAGTCTAGTTAGGAGAATGGCAAATGGAACGTGGCACCCATTGGATAACAACCCATGTCAGACGGAAAATGGGGCAGTTTTACCTATTAGAAAACGACACGACCTCGACACGAGCGTCCTAGAAGGCTAACGTAGCCCCATTCTTACAGAAACGATTATACCAGGATAGTCATTGGAAAGATGTACTGAACTTGATCAACTATGCTTGTTGATCTTGGATGAGGTCCTCCAAAATCCAAGGTCAACTCCCTCCAAAGTAGAAAGTCTCCCTGGCCCCAACCCTCACGTCATAGCGCTCCCTCGAGATGGTTATGAAGGTGAGAGACTTCGGCTCTGATTTATCAAATGTCTGCTTCACCAAACCAACGCCATCAACGTAACATGTTCTCGAGAAGCCTGGCAAGTGCCCGCTTCGCATCTCAGGCTTCGAAGCATTCTCTTTGTGATCTCAGCTTCGGCTCCTGCTCCACAAGATCCTGCCGGCCCAGGACAGGCTCTCTGCTCCTGCTGATGGCTCTGGGAAGATGTTGCTCGGCCAGTACCTGAAGGCCTCGCCTTGGAACATCAGAAAGATGAATGCTTGATGTTGTTTAGTGAATTCCTAGAAAGAACTTACTGAGTTCTCACTTCGCACTGTTTGCACCCGCTAGGTGACTAACATATTAGATATGAGATTATAGTTTCATTATTAGTAGTTGAGGTGAAAACTCCCTTATTAAATAAACTTGTAGCGTGCATTTCTGCACATACATATGATGCTCGCACACGTGGGCATGACGATATATATGCTGATGAAGGGAACGATATTGACATAAAATCTTCGAATCCTGAGTTCACTGATATAACAGTGAGCTTCTTATATATGGATTTAAATGCGAATTCACCTTTAAAATCAGGAGTGGGATCTGGTACTGTCAAACGGGATTGCTGTATACAGAAAGAGGGCCTAGGACACCTCCTAAGTACTGGCGTCGGCTCAGTTGTACAAACCCAGTACACTTACGATGGAAGCAGCCTGCTTTGATGAAGTTGTCTCGCTGGAAAAAACAGACATGAATATCTCTGTAGAGGCAAGCTTCACAAGAAAAGGATTGAAGAGACGAAGGAAAACAGCTTTTCCAAAGAATCTGTCGAAGTTTCGAGTGAAGAAAACTCATTAATACAAATGATAGAGCGATCGAAGCTGGATTACCGTCCAGAATATTACGAACCACGTGCTGTTGTCGCAAAACATGGTTGGGTTCACCTGCCGACATGAAAGATTGAAGCTTTCAAATTTTCCGAACTCGCCTATAAAACTGACCCAACTTGCCGTAAAAATTTGTGAGAGAAAAAAGAAAACCTCACTGTCCATCCAGCCCCAGCAACATTGAGATTTTTCTCACCAGAAAGACCAGTTTGAACCCAGTCCACTCGCCTCATCATGGATCTCAACCTTGGGGTTCCACACATTCACCAACCCTGTTATGCCTGTGTAACCACCTCGCTCGCCCATTATAGTAGCATAAGCATCCTGCGCACGCACGCGTGCGCACACATTTATATATGCACAAAGTTAACTTCATGCAAAAAGGAAGCGAAATTAGCCGAATGAAGGAGATCGTGTTGCAATGCAATGCAAATATTATGTCAATTGTCGTCATTAAAGTATCAACTTGTCATCTTCTGTCAAAATAATTGCTTGTCGTCTCGAAATTTTGAAATGAATATATTAGCATAGTTGCCTTCAACCTCTACTAGAGATGATCTGAATCCAAACCCGTAACCCCTACAGTTAACCCGTGGCTTGAGTTTAGTCTTGATAATAGCCCCTGAGATTGGAACCGTTCCTTGTGGACAATTCACGCTCTTGAGCTGGATCTTCGCTTGTCCACTCCGATCGTCCTCGGTGTTGATCCTCTCGGGCAATTAACTAGGCTTCATCTGTATCGAAAGGGACAGCACCAGAACCAACTTACATATCATCTCTGGTAACACAAGAAACTCTTGAATATTATCGAGTGTGTAATCGAGTCTAAACGATACGAAGGTTTTTCTTGCATCAGGTGAAAGTGCTTGACAATGCGAATTAGATTCAGTTTCTGAACTCTCATGCTGATTAATGTGGATATAACATGCGTGACGTGCTGTGCATGGGTAGAAAGCAAAACCTGTATCTGGTGACCCTTGAGACGGGGATGATTCAAAGCAGGCTGCTTCTCTATGTCAACACAATCAACCACATCTCCATCTCTGTCTAACCCTAGTGTCCACGTCCAAATTCATTAGAGTAAGACTCAATTATTACTCATAAGTCCACATTCTTCAATCAGTATCCATCATGGTGCTCACATATATAAGACAAGGACCACCCAACTCTACACGCACAATTTTTAGGCCAACCAGAACCTTAACACCCGCAAACTGACTTTGCCCATCTAAACCAGATCCCTTCCCTGCGCTCAAGCAGCCACCTCTACCGTCCCAAATGAAGCCGACACCATCTCTGACAGGGTCGCCACCACCATCATCTTGCTCAGTCCACCGCCGCCAACCACCCCCAAACCCTTCTTTCTGTAACTCCGTCCGTCCACGTTTGACGGAACTACACAATTTATTAGACCATTATCCTATATCATATCAAAAATCAATTCTGTCAGTAAAATAAAGGTACAGGAACTAAAGTTGAATACTTTGTAGTGATGGATGAATCATTTTTGTAATTGTCCGAAAGTTTTTATATGCTTTCAACTGAAACTTAACCAACTTTTTTACAATATAAGTCATTGCATCTTCCTAACTCTATAGCAACCGATTTATACCTGCACGTACATCTACACGAGGAGAATAGAGTGCGTTTGTTTGATAGAAAACTTCATGATAGACGAAAATTTTTTCGGGAAAATCATTTTTTAGCAAAATTGTTAGTCTTCCTTTATTTGTTAATATGTGATTGAAAAAGTTTTCGGATGTTTGAATCTCATTTGGAAAATGATTTCAATCTCATAACTTATCCCAGGTAAATAAAAAATAAAGACGATTAGCTGAACCAACCTGATTTATGTAGGGATGCACCCGACAACTTTGCTCCTTATCTATCTTTGGGGCTGCATCTGCAACAATCTTCACAGCATCAGCAATGTAATAACATTGCTACAGCCAAGAACCCTGGAACATAAAAGCAGGCACTTTCTAAAGACCCAGATAACTTTTTCACCTGCCATGTTGAGGTAAGTCCAATACCAACGTAAAATCCTACACTTTTGTTTGCTTTTGTTCTTTTTTCATTTTTATCCTCAATCTTTTTGCTTTTGATGTCGTCCCTTAATACTAGCAAATAAAAAAACAATATGTTCTCAGGCATCACCGCATCAAAGACAAGATTCCAAGTTCCTTTTGGGCCAACAAAATCAAGCTTGCAACAAATTGAATCATTATGAATAAACAATTACATAGGAAAAAAATAGCTAAATAAAAGTTTTGACATTATGTCTTGATTTTGAGCCCACGAAAAGATCCGATTTTGATAGAAGTTTCATATTTGATCAGGAATTGTGATATCATGTCTGATAAAGTAAGAAATTATTAAAGTAATTTTCACGTTAAAGTTGATTTCTAATCCAGGTCGGCTAAAAGAGCCTTCATAGAGTCCCAAGTATCTCAAATGGAATTCACTTCATTCTCCTCCCATTCTTTACCTCGAGAGCAGAGAGCTTCATTGTATTGAGCAGCACTATAGATTAACACGGTGTTTATTTAGAGGGGGAAAGTCAGCACTTTACATTTTCATCCTCTGTTCTTTGATTTTACCCTTTTTCTTCTCTTCTTTCTCGAGGAAAACTCTTTCCGGGAGATAATTCTGGCCAAACAGGGGTGGAGTCTGGGCTTTGCTGAGCCACTGTTTGAGGATTCCTCCCTTTTTGATTCCTCAATACGAGCATTTTGCTTCTCTTCTGGGTCACAAAGGCGCAAAAGAAGAAATAGAGAATATGCAATTAGAGCTAACAGGGGTCTTTGAACTGTGTTTTCAAGTACCGTCCTTTTTTAGGATTTAGCAAGTCGAGAAGTCTTCCTACAAAGTCATTAAAGTTCGCTGAGATGGACACCAGAGATGTGAAGTTCCCAAAGAATTCAGGGAAGTTTCCGGAAAGATTGTTGCGGGATATCCAAACTGATGTTAGCTTCGACATAGAAGCAATTGCTATCAGAACTTCACCAAGTAGCCTATTTCCGCTTAGTCTAAAAAATTCCAGATTTTTGCAGCTTTAGATGTTGGCAAGAATTTGACTAGAGAATGAGTTGTTCACTAGGCCTAAGTATTTGAGTCTATAGAGGTTACCAATCTCTGGGGGGATTTCACTAACGAAACCGTTGTTTTGGATGTCCAATTTTTGGAGGAAGCTCGTGTTTCCAATAAAAGGAGATAGTGATCCTACGAGTTTCATAGACCCAAGTATCAAATGGGTTATGCTCTGATGCCGATGGCCCCATGTGATCTTGTGCCATTGGCATAAATGGACAGAGTCATTTCACATGCTGAAAACCCTGAACGGATCGTCAGATATCTTATCCTTGAATTGGAGCGATGCATCTCGATCGGTTTTGTTGGTTCTAGGAATTAAGATTGCTCTACAATAGGGCATGGACACCACCAATGTAACAAAAGAAAGTAGACAAAGAGAAGTGATTGAGAAGGACATGAAAGATCTCATGCTTAAAAGATTTTTGGCCCCTCACACTTTGAACATTGTCTATTAAGAAATGGACGGAGTTTTCAACCACAGCCCTAGTTGCTAGATGTTCATTAGAAACATGGTCATCCCACTTGGAATCCTATTCTTGGCGTGATGCGGAAGATGTAAAGAATGTGAGTCTAGTCCCTTGCTAGAAAAAAATAAACTTCTTGCGCGGGTTTCACTTTTAAACCATTTCGTGCTTTTAAGACTCAACATGGTCATGACATGCTTATTAGAAGAATGGAAACATGGTCATCCCACTTGGAATTTTACTCTTGGCATATGCTTTACGAGTCTTCCGCAATAGACTCATAAAGCATGAGCCTTATTCCTTTGCTTTATGAGTCTTCCGCATCATGCCAAAACTAGGATTGTGAGTGGGATAGCTATGTTTCAGTCCTCTGACAAGCGTTTAATGACCATGTTAGGTGTCCTAAATGTATGCAATAATCTAAAAGCACCACTCACCTGGAAATGCTCAAGCCTAATGACGCGTAATTAAAAGAGTCGACAATCTCACAATCCTATCGATTAAACGAAAATTGAAATTAAAACCAAGTAAAATATTACGACAATTATGAATTGGCTAAATGTCAACCTAAACGCTAACAAAACGACTCTTACGCACTAACAAATCGCTCGTCCAAGCGATTACACAAACCTAAACCCTACATGAAACTTAGCCTTGAAATCTAAAATTTTACTCCGACTAAACCGTTGCACCAAAATGACTCACATCAAAAGTCATGGCTCCACGACACCAAAAACCACCATTTCCATAAAATTAGGAAGCTCCACAACTCACAAAAAGGATTGCATGGCTCAAATTTCCCAAAATTCTGAATTGAAGCACTAAATTTGAAAACTGCTTTGATTGGATGAATGAGATTTTCGAGCACTTAGGGTCTGTTTTGTAACTGGCCAAACAGTGCCAAATTATATTCTTTTGTTATCGGGAGTAGTTTTGGAATATAATTGTATTTGATAAAATTTTTGTTCCTGGGAACAAATTTTTATTTTTTTTGTTCCTGGAAGTAGATTTGGAACAGAATCAAAAATAAAAAAAAAAAAGTTAACTTTTGTTCCCGGGAACAATTATAGAATCAAGCCAATATTTTCTCTTTTTCTTCCCTTTTCTTCTTCTTCATCCACCGCCGTGGTTGCCATCCGCTGTTGTTTGCCAGCAACCGGTCCAGTGATGCTGGGCGAGCTTTGCCTAGCTGCCGGTGAGGTTCGACTGACGAGGGTCGGCGACGCTCCGGTGAGGTCGTCGGTCCTCGTCTGGCTGATCCCCGGACCTGCGACCGGTCACTTGAAGAAGAAGAATAGGAGAGAGAAAGGAAAAAAAAAAAGAAAAGAAGAAAAAAGGAAAAAAGTTATAAAATTATTTAAAAATTAAAAGAAAATAATTTGGAGTAGAAATTTTGAGCACGATACCAAACACAATTCTATTCTGGGAATTGAAATTTTGGACAGTTACCAAATGGCTTAAAATGCTTAGAAATTGTTCCCGGGAACATAATAAAAAAGAATTATTTCTGATCAGAAATTATTCTCGGAAACAAAATCATTATCAAACGTGTCCTTATCGAACATTGCGATATGTAGTTGCGTCAAGCTCGGCAAGGTGTTCGCGGCTTATACGCACAAAAACCCTTTATCTTTTCTCTTTTTCGACTTCTTCTTTCCCCTTCTTTCTTTCCCTTTCTCTTCTTTTTCCTTCTTTTCCCGAGCCTACACTTCCTCTTTTTGCTTTCTTTTGTTGACTTTTCAATTTTTTTCTTTTATGTTTTAAAGTGGGTCCCACCACCTTGTTTTTTGACTTGGTCAAATTCTCAACTATTACAATATAAGTCTCAGTCCTTTGCTTTGCGCATCTTTTGCGGAAAATTAAAAAATTATATAAGTCTTAGTCCTTTGCTTTACAAGTCTTCCGCTCATCATGCCAAGAGTAAGATTGCAAGTGGAATGACCATATTTCAATGCTATGGTAAATGTGTGATTTCCATGTTGAGTGTCTTAAAAGTTCAAATGAACTGTAGGAGCGGGCGGTTGAAGTGCATGTGATTTTTTTGTTGTTTTGATTCACGAATCTTTCATAATCCCTTGGCCCAAAAGCAGTCCCGGTAGTAAGTTCTTGGGCACCAAAAGCATTGGTTAGTAATAAGTATATTTCAAAAAATAAGGGTTAATATTATGAAAAGCCCCAAACTCCAAACTAATTTTTTAACCATAAAAAAACCTCAAATCGGTATATATGTGACCAATTTATCCTATGTTGAATTAGATTAATACTATAGAAAATCATAAATTGGTACATCTATAACAAGCAGAAGGTAAAAACTGGTTAACTAGTGAAGTAAAATAACCATACATGCGTTGATGAAATAACTATTTTATATATTTCCAAATAGGACCAAATTTCGGGACATCACAACATACACAATTTTTGGGCGAACCAGAAACTTAACACCCGCAAACTGACTTAGCCCATCTAAACCAGATCCCTTCCCTGCGCTCAAGCAGCCACCTCTACCGTCCCAAATGTAGCCGACACCATCTCTGATAGGGTCGTCGCCACCGTCACTTGCTCAGCCCGCCGCCGCCAATTACCCCCAACCCCTTCTTTCCGTAACTCAGTCCGTCCACATTTGACGGAACTACACAATTTATTAGACCATTATCCTTTATGAGTTTAAAAATCAATTCTGTCAGTAAATTAAAAGTACAGGAGCTAAAGTTGAATAGTTTGTAGTAATACATGAATCGTTTTTGTAATTGTCCTAAAGTTTTTATATGCTTTTAACTGAAGCTTAACCGACATTTTTACAATATAAATCATTGCATCTTTCTATATCTATAACAACCGATTTATACCTACATGTACATCTACACAAAGAGATTAGAGTGCGTTTGTTTGGCAAAAACCTTCATGATTAAGAAAAATATTCCGAAAAATAAGAAAAATATTTTCTGAAAATCATTTTTCGGAATATTTTTCGGGAAAATAGTTAGTCTTCCTTCATTTGTTAATATGTGATTGAAAAGGTTTTTTATTATTTGAATTTCATTCAGAAAATGATTTTAATCTCATAACTTTATCCTGGGTAAAAAAGAAAAAGCAAAGACAATTAGCTGAACCAACCCAATTTATGCAAGGATGCACCCGACAATTTTGCTCCTCATCTATCTTTAGGGCGAGTCTGCATCTGCAACAATCTTCACAGCATCGGCAATGTAAGAACATGCTACAGCCAAGAACACTTGAACATTAAAGCACACACTTTCTAAAGACCCAGATTACTTTTTCACAAGCCATGTTGAGGTAAGACCAATACCAACGTAACATCCTACACTTTTGTTTTCTTTTGTTCTTTTCTGTCCTCAATCTCTTTGCTTTTGATGTCGTCCCTTAATCCTAGCAATTGAAAAACAGTATGTTCTCAAGCATCACTGCATCAAAGACAAGATTCCAAGTTCCTTTTGGGCCAGCAAAACCAAGCTTGCAGCCTAACAAATTGAATCATCATGAATAAGCAATTACATAGAAAAAAATAGCTAAATAAAAGTTTTGACATTATGTCTCGATTTTAAGCGCGTGAACAGGATCCAATTTTGATAGAAGTTTCATATTTGATCAAGAATTGTGGTATGACGTTTGATAAAGTAAGAAATTATTGAAGTAGTTTTTCACCATAAAGTTGGATTTCTAATCCGGGTCGGCTAAACGGGGCTTCACAGAGTTCTAAGTATCTCAAAAGGAATTCACTTCATTCTCCTCCCATCCTATACCTCGAGAGAAGCAAGCTTCATTGTTTTGAGCAGCACTTTAGATAGCACGGTGTATATTTAGAGCGGGAAAGGCAGCACATCACATTTTCATCCTCTGTTCTTTGATTTTAGCCCTTCTCTTCTCTACTTTCTCGAGGGAAACTTTTTCTGGGAGATGATGATTCTGGCCAAAGAGGGGTGGAGTCTTGGCTTTGCTGAGCCACTGTTTGAGGATTCCTCCCTTTTTGATTCCTCAATACAAGCATTTTGCTTCTCTTCTCAGTCACAAAGGCGTAAAAGAAGAAATAGAGAATATGCAATTAGAGCTGTTAATAAATAGAGCAGAGGCCTTTGAAGTGTTTTTTTCGAGTACCGTCCTTTCTCCGGATTTATCAAGTCGAGACATATCTACTATTCTTACAACATGAAACTACGGAAACAGTAACTAATCAGCATGGAACACGCCGCAAACCCACATTTCCAAAAAAAGTAACTGAGGAAACAGTAAGCAATCAACTCCTAATCTTCCCATGTCGCGCATATTTCTCCATGGCTTCTAGCGGAATCCCATTTTGCCGACTCTCTCTTTCAGTGAGTGCAATCTTTTCACCACATCACTTATCTTCATTCTCTCTTGTGGCAGATCTGCAGAACAAGCAACTCCAATTTCAAATATCATCACCAAGCACTCTTGAACATGAGCATTAATGCTTCTTTGATTGCTCGAAGTATCGGCAATTGATGATTCTTCTGTTTCACAAAATAGGAGTTGCTGATCCGCTACATCTGCGATCCTTTCTGGCAAAGCCGCCACGCAGTAATCGCGAAGGTTCAAAGCATCCTTAAACATGTCATGGGTGGGTTTCTTTCCCGTAAAAATCTCCAGCAGCATGACCCCATAACTGTACACATCGCCATCTTCCGACACTTCACTTCCCATTCCATAATCTACAGTTGGATTTTACTTGACACGTGAGATGATATCGCCAAATGATAAGGACAGGGAAGAGGACTCATGTATAGAGAGGCAAGGGGAAAAATTATTGGGGGGAAAGCAATTAAGAATTCTGGACAATGTCGGCAAGTTACATAGCATGTTAAGCATGGTTTATCAAAGTCAGATTTTCCATTTATATGACCTTGTACTTTTACGAATAGAGTATACAATTAAATCAGATGGATGGCAAAAAAAGAAAAACTGAACTAAACCGAATTTCACTCTGTTAAGTTACTATGGTTCTTTTTAGTTTTATAAGGCACAGAAACTAAGCCGAGATGAGCGAGTCTGACCTCTCTACATAACTAGTGGCGATGTTTCAGACAAGAAGTTCCCTACATGCATTATCAGGGAAAGAGCTTATAAGACGACAATTAACACTAAACATATTGCAAGTCCTACATACCCGGAGGAGCATAGCCAATGGTTCCTCTAAGTCCAATTGAGTTTGTTTAACTTGCCAGCAAATCACCAACGGCGTTTGGGAATATCCTAGCCAAGCCAAAGTCACCAACATGTCCATTCATTTGGGCATCCAAAAGAATGTTGCTCGGCTTGAGGTCACAATGGATCACCGCTGTTTGGCATTGATGATGGAGATAATCCACTGCACATGCTACGTCGAAAGCAATGTTCAGTCTCTGAACAAAATTTAATCTATGCCTTTGTGTACCATCCGATGCAAGATATGGATGCAACCACTCCTCCAAGCTACCATTTTCCATGAATTGGTAGATCAGAGCCTTAAATTCATTGCCTTGGAAATCAATACTGGAACAAGCTGTTATAATCTTAATGAGGTTCCGATGCCTTATGTTTTTTAGGGCTTCGCACTCTGCCATGAAACTTTTGGATGCTCCTCGTTGCTTCAGCTTAAAAACTTTAACAACCACTACTTTGTTTTCATCTGCTAGGTTCCCTTTATACACAGATCCGAAACTACCCACTCCGATCAAGTTGCTAGAGTTGAACCCATCTGTTGCTTTGACAATGTCTGCATAAGACACTTGCTGAAATCCCCCTATTGATGGTGTCTCTACAGAAGCCTTACTATTCTTCCTCCTCAGCCAATAAAACGTCATCAGTAGCAGTAGAAGAATCAGCGCCACTACTATCCCACACGTAACTGCAATGATAACGCAACGGGAGCGTTTTCCCTTGCTCATCGAACAACTTGGCAAATCTAGGATCAGCATACCGCCACAAAGCTTATCATTTCCTTTGAGCGAAGTCGCGCTCGTGTTTAGGAACACCCCTTCGCTTGGTACCTGACCCTCGAAGTTGTTGAAAGATAGATTCAGGTACTGCAATTGAAATTTCTCCAGGAATGTCGGAATAGGGCCAGACAAATTATTACTCGAGAGGTCTATATACTGAAGACCATTCAAGGAACTCAAGAATGACGATATATTCCCTTCAAACAGATTACTTTGCATTTGAAGCTCCACCAAGCTAGTGCATCCACCGAGGCTATTAGGGATTTTTCCTGATAGTTTGTTGCCATGTATGTCTAATAAGGCTAGGTTGTTCAATTTACCGATCTCTTTTGGTAAGGAACCACTCAATTGGTTTTCGGATAGATCTAAAAAGATAGATAGGGAAGGGATAGTGAAAGCTTGATATGGTATAATTCCACTCAGATTATTCTGCGAAAGCTCGATCGCTAACAAGTTTTGGCATTTCCCAATACTCGGAGGAATGCTCCCTTGTAAATTGTTCCCTTTCAAGGAGAGTTCTAGCAGCTTCGTCAGGTTTCCCATCGTGGAAGGGATATTCCCGGTTAGTTTGTTCATCAGAGCATAAAACTTCTTCAGCTTGATGAGATTTCCGATGGTATGGGGAATGCTGCCCGTGAACTTGTTATTTTCCAGGTACAACATTTCTAGGCCACGTAAGTTCCCAATGCTTGAAGGGATACTTCCAGACAAAAGATTCCCACCCACCGTCATTACATTCAACTGGGAGGATAAGTTGCCTATAGATTCAGGTAAAGTACCACCGAAATTGTTAGAATCGATCTGCAAGATCTCCAGGCTTGTAGAATTGATCGATTCAAGGAATTTCAGGTCACCTTGCACTCCACGACCTAGCTGGTTTGCTGAAATACCGATCCAAAATAGTTGATTTAGCTTTTCCATAGTAGGCACGTTTCCAGAAAATTTGTTCTCCAAGATTGATAGCACCATCAATTTAGTGGCATTTGATATGGAAGCCGGAATTGGCCCAGTAAATAGATTCGTCCCGACATGGAACTTAACAAGATTAGGAAGAATGAAGCCTAAATCCGGAGGAAGACTCCCTTCAAGGTGGTTTAGTGGGAGGCTGATGCCGACAAGAGAAGATAAGTTGAAGATGGAGGAAGGGAGGGTGCCAGAGAGTCTATTTAAACCAAGATAAAGAAATTCCAAATTTTGCAAACGGCCCAACGAGGTCGGAAGTCTTCCCACAAAGTTATTTAATGCCGCTGAGATGCACCCCAGATATGTGAGGTTCCCGAAGAATTCAGGGAAGTTTCCAGAGAGATTGTTGTGGTGTATCAAAACTGATGTTAGCTTCGACATAGAAGCAATTGCTATCGGAACTTCACCAACTAGCCTATTTGTGCCCAAACTCAAAGCTTCCAAATTTTTGCAGCCTGAGATGTTGGCAGGAATTTGACCAGAGAATGAGTTCTCCTCTAGGTCTAGGTATTTGAGTCTATACAAATTACCAATCTCCAAGGGGATTTCACCAACGAAATTGTTGTTTTCGATGCCCAATCCTTGGAGGAAGCTCATGTTTCCAATGAAAGGAGACAATGACCCTGCGAGTTTCATAGACCCAAGTATCAAATGGGTTATCCTCTGATGCTGATGGTCACACGTGATCCCGTGCCACTTGCAGAAATGAACAGAGTCATTCCACATGCTGAAAACCCCGAATGGATTGTCGGATATCTTATCCTTGAACTGGAGCAATGCATCTCGATCGGTTTTGTTGGTTCTAGGAATCGAGAATGCTCTACAATAGGGTATGGGCACCACCAATGTAACGAAAGGAAATAGATAGAGAGAAGTGATTGAGAAGGACATGAAAGAAATCATGCTTCAAAGATATTTGGCCCCTCACACTCTAAACATTGTCTATTAAGAAATGGATGGAGTTTTCGACCACAGCCCCCAGTTGCTAGATGTTCATTAGAAAGATAGTCATCCCACTTGGAATCCTATTCTTGGCGTGATGCGGAAGACGCAAAGATTGCGGGTCTAGTTCGTCGCCAGAAAAAAAACAAACTTCTTGCGTGGGTTTCACTTTTAGACCACTACGTGCTTTTAAGACTCTCAACATGGTCATTGCACGCTTATAAGAAGAATGGAAACATGGTCATCCCATTTGGAATTTTACTCTTGGCATGATGCAAAAGACTCATAAAGCATATGAATCTTGGTCCTTTGCTTTTCATGACTCTTCCGCACTAGCAAATCGCTTGTCTGAAGCTTTTATACAAACTTGAACCCTGCACAAAACTTAACCTTAAAACCTAAAATTTTGCTTAACTAAATAGTTGTGCCAAAACGACATCTGCCAAAAGGACTCACGTCAAAACTCATGGCTCCACGACACAAAAAACCACAATTCCCTTGAAATCCCAAAGCTCCACGACTCAAAAAAAGGATTACATGGCTCAAATTTCCCAAAATTTCGAATTTAAGCACTAAATTCGAAAATTGCTCTGACTAGATGAACAAGGGTTTCAAGCACTTACCGGATGTTGCAATATGTATTTGCATCAAGCTCAACAAGGTGTCCGTGGCTTGTTTGCGCAAAACCCTTCTTCTTCTTCTTCTTCTTCTTTCTTTCCCTTTCTCCCCTTTTTCCTTCTTTTTCTGAGCACTTCCTCTTTTTGCTTTCTTTTGTTAACTTTTCAATTTTTTTTCTTTAATATTCTAAAGTGGGTCCCACCACCTTATTTTTTGAGCTAGTCAAAATCTCAAATATTACAGTATAAGTCTCAATCCTTTGCTTTGCGAGTCTTTTGCGGAAAATTCAAAAAGCAATTGAGTCTTAGTCCATTGCTTTACGAGTCTTCTGCTCATCATGCTAAGAGTAGGATTGCAAGTGAGATTCAACTCAATAATTTCAATTTTTTTCTTTTATGTTCTAAAGTGGGTCCCACCACCTTATTTTTTGACTAGTCAAAATCTCAAATATTACAATATAGGTCTCAATCCTTTGCTTTGCGAGTCTTCTGCGGAAAATTCAAAAAGCAAATGAGTCTTAGTCCTTTGCTTCACGAGTCTTTCGCTCATCATGCCAAGAGTAGGATTCCAAGTGGGATGACCATGTTTCAATGCTCTCGTAAGCATGTGATTTCCATGTTGAGCGTCTTAGAAGTTCAAATGAACTGTAGGAGTAGGCAGTTGAAGTGCATATGATTTTTCTGTTGCTCTGATTCATGTATCTTTCATAATCCCTTGGCCCAAAAGCAGTCCCGGTAGTAAGTCTGGGGCACCAAAAGCATTGGTTAAGAATAAATATATTTTAAAAGGATAAGGGTTAATATTACGAAAAGCCCCACACTCTAAATTAATTTTTTAATCATAAAAAACCTCAAAACGGTACATCAGTGACCAATTTACCCTCCATTAAATTAGATTAATACCATGGAAAATCATATATTGGTAAACCTATGATAAATGGAGGGTAAAAATTGGTACTTCCATCAACTGTCACGTGTTATTCAACTCAGTAATTTGACAATAAAATTTAATAAAAACAAACGGAGGGTAAACTTCTTACAGATGTACCGATTTGAGGTTTTTTGTCGCCAAAAGAATAGTTTTGGGTAAATTTGTCATAAGTGTTACTAGTTTGGGGTTTTTCGTGCTATTTAACCCAAGAAACAATAGAAATCACTCAAAATAGTGATGGCCCACATATTGCATCAGGCTTGGCCTACTTGGCTGGGCCTGTTCTACTCTTTAATTGGACCTAAGCTCACTATCACGAGTCGGGCGAGCTGGTACTACTCTTAAACTATCACGAATAGCAAGGGGTTTTTGTTGCAACATCCTAAGTATGTCATTGATCCATTTCTTTTCAATTTTATCTATTATGAGCATGCGAAAGCATGTACACCAACCATCTCCCAGACAACACAACAATCAAGCAGCTAGAAAAGCATTACACAAAACATACTCCTACTATATTATATCAGTTTACAAGCCCTTTTCTACGGGCATTTCCTTATTTACATTAATCCTCAATTAGTTGTAGGCCATGGGATTCCTATCTCCTCTAACATGGCCTCGGCCTCAAAGGGGTAAAACTTCCATACCTATAAATTGGGGTAAGTATACTATCAGTGCCAAAAGTTATGTATAGCGCTCACTTTGGTGCTAAAAGTTTATTTTGATCATTTAAGTGCCAAAAAATTTGAAAAACGATCATTTTAGTGCCAACTCCAATCTGATTGGCCGAAAATTCGACGTGACACTTTTTTATTAATTTTTAAAGTTGATGTGGCTCGCCAGAGAGTACAGTTAGCATTTAAACAACAAAACGACGCCGTTTGGGGTCTCTCGCCCAATTCAAAACCCTAAATCTTCAGCCAGTTGCCATCCTTGATGGCCCTCGCGCTCAGCGGCCACAACTCCGACCCCGACCCCGATGACGGCCACTCGGCGGCCAAGTCGAAGGCCGTGATCTGGTTGGTGCTTGGGGAGGCCACTGACGAGTGTGCCGCGCCTGATCTCTCCCTCTCCATCTCCGATCTCCTCAATGAGTGCCTAGCCTACGTCTTCCAGTACCTAGGCTCCAGTGACTGGGGCTGGTGCTCCCTCGTGTGCTGTCGCTGGCTCGCGATCGAAGGCCAGAGCAGTCAGAGGCTCACCCTCCACGCCCACTCGGGCACTATTCATGTGAGTTCGACTCGGTCATGAAGCTCACGTAGAAAGCATGAGTTCAACTTGGTGCAAGTCGTTGAGCATTGGGGAGGACACGCTCGTGCTAATCTCACTCAATGCAGAAACCTCACGTGCCTCAAGCTGCAGCCGAGCGAGCTAGGTCGGCGGCCAACGAGGATCGAAACCGTAATTTCGATCTCCAAATAAAAATAAAAATAAAAATCTCAAAATGAGTTGTGCGGCATCATTTTTGTGAGGCCATCCACTTAGGACGGCAAAACGATGTCGTTTAAAAGCTATGTCAATTTTTCTTTTTAAATATAAAAACCACGTAATCATTTCGGCTAGAATCTCTCGTCGATGGCACCAAAGTGATCGTTTTTTCTCCGATTTGGCACTTAAGTGATCCGATAGAAACTTTTGGCATCAAAGTGAGTACCGTACACAACTTTTGGCACTAATAGTGTACGGTTGCGCATGACAACACTTCTTAGCTGGGGAATAATTTTTTTTTAGAAATACTTCTTTTCTATTTCTACTCCGGGAAACAATTTTTAGTAAAAAAACCCGTTTAGTAACTACACAAAATTTATACTCCAGAAATAGAAAAAGAATAGAATTGCGTTTGATAAAAAAAGTTTCTTTTTTGTATTTATTCATTTTTTATTCTTGCTCGCCGGCCGACCGCCGCTCGCCGCCCGTCGACCGTCACCCACCGACCGTTGCCGCACGGCCCATCGGCCACTGTCGACTGACGCGCCCGGCCATTGACGGTGGTCAATGGGTCATGTGGCAGCGGTTGGCGGTTGGCGGTGACGATCGGCGGGCGGCGACATGCGACGGCAAGTGGCGGTCGGCGACACAGCCGGAGGCGGCATCCGGCGATCGGCCGACGGCAACAGGTGGCAATAGTGGCGACGGCGGTCGGCTGGCGGCGGTCGGCCGGTGGCGGCCGCGGCAAGAGAGAATAATAAAAGAAAAATAAAAAAGAAATTTCACTTATTTCTAGAAATTGTTCCCGGGAACAAGAAGCAACTTTTTTTTACTTCTCATTTCTGTTCCAAAACCATTCCCGGGCTAACTTTTTGTTTCCGAGAACAAAAAAACAACTTGACGTTGCCAAACGGATTTCTGTTCTTTTTTTGTTCCGGGGAACAAAAGAACAGAAATTCCTAGGAATAGAAATGTTCTCATGCGCAGACTTACCCCCTATAAATTTGAGGAAAAACAACAAGGTGAGTCGAAGACTTAGTATGTAAAATCACTAATCCTTAGATAGGAGGATGTCTCGTCATTGAATCAAATCTATAAATTTCAACCTCATTCAAGCGTCGATAGCAACTCAATAGCAAATCCATTGCATTACCTTGACTATGTGCATGTAAACAACTCCTTTTACTTGGGATGCAAGAACCGCCAAATTCATCAAAACAAAACATAGAAACATGCACACGGAATCCAACTGTTCATTCAAAATCCATTAGGCATCCAGAATTCATTAGGCATCCGAAATCCATCGGCACCCCGTTCTCATGAACGAGGCAATGCCACGCGCCGTTTGGGATAGAGATAGGCTCCTGGACTAGCAGAAACTATTACCAAGATGCGTCCTCTTTGAAGCATCCTCCCCGATCATCCCCTCCAAGGATTTGTCCTTCGCATAGCAGAAACTATTACCAAGATGCGTCAACGGCTTTTATCTTCCTTTGTGATACGTCACGTGTCGTTTGGGTAGAGGTGTGCTCTTGGATCATCCTTCATCCCAAATTGATATTGTCTTCTTCAGGGCATGCTCTTAGACCATCCCCTCAAGCATTTGTCCAGGGCATAGCCAAGAGGCGTTGATAGCATTTGTCTTTCCTTTATGCGTCCACAGATTATGCATCATATAATCCAGTTCATTATCCTTTTTCTTTTCTTTTTTCTTTTTTCTTTTTATCTTTTATTTTTTATCTTAGCTGATGCAAACAAGGCCCGAAAACATGCTCATGTAAGTGTATGTGTCATGACCTAAGACATCGTAACTACTAATATGCAAGTGTAAGTGTCATGACCTAAGACACCATAACTACTAATATACAAGTGCACATGTCATGACCTAAGACACCAAATGTCTTGTTCACCAAACCGATGTTGCCGACGAAACATGCTCTGGAGTAACCTCCCTCCGGCAAGTGCCCGCTTCCCATCTCTGCCTGGGACGCATTCCCCTTTTGATCTCCGCTCCTACTCTGCTGGATTATGCCGCCCCACGACAGGGTCTCTGCTCCTGCCGATAGCTCTGTGAAGATGTCGCTCAGCCAGTACCCGAAGGCCTTGTCCAGAAACATTAGCCACCAGTGCTTCGTCGCACGGTCCTGCAATGAAATCGAGACATGTTATAGCCAGGACAGGGAAGGCTTAGTGATTCGTGGCAGAGAAAAATGAATGCTTGATGTTGCATAGCAAATTCCTAAAAAGAAGGAACTTACCGTTCTCATTTCGCAGTGTTTGCACCCGCCAGGAGAGTAACATATTGGAAATGGGATTACGGTTTCATTATTATGAAAAAAAAAATAAGGTTGTTCAGGCGAACACTCCCATAAATAAACTCGTGGCAAGCATTGATGCACGCATGCATGAGGATATATATGCTGATGAAGAGAGATGAAGAGAACGATATCGATATAAAATGTATCCGATTAGAAAGGGAATTTGCCTGAAAAATCTGGAGTGGGAGATGGTGCTGTTGAAGGGGATCGCCGTATACGGAGAGAGGGCTAACGACGCCCCCCAAGTACTGGTGTTGGCTCACTTGCACAAAACCGGGGCAGATATTGAAGCGGACTATTTTGATGAAGTTGTCTCTTTGGAAAAACAGACATGAATGTCTCGGTAGACAAGCTTCACAAGAAAAAAGATTAAGGAGATGATGAAAAACAGCTTTTCCGAAGGATGTGTTGGAGTTTTGGCTGATGAAAACTCATGAGTACAAAATACTTTCGATAGATTACTGTCCCGAGTGCAACAAACCGCACACTGCTGTCGCCAAACACGGTCATGTTCACCTGCTGACATTAAAGATTTAGGCTTTCGAATTCTCTGGATTTGCCGATAAAATGCTGTAAAATTTGTGGGAGAAGAAGGGAATTCCTCACCGTCCATCCTGCCCCACCAACATCAAGATTTTTGTCACCGAAAAGACCAGGTTGAACCCAAATGTGAGCTCCGCTCGCCCCGTCGGGGATCTAAACCTTAGGGTTCCAGACGTTCACCCACCCTGATATGCCTGTGTAATCACCTTTCTCCCCCATTATAGCAGCTAGGCATCCTGCACACGTGCGCGCACACATATTTATATACAAACAAAGTTAGCTTCATGCAAAAAGGAAGCGCAATTAGCCGAATGAAGGAGATCCCGTTGCAATGTAATGCAAATAATATGTTAATTCACGCCATTAAAATGCCAATTCAGAAAGTATCAATTTGTTATCTTCTGTCAAAATAATTGCTTGTCCTCTCGAATTTTCCAAATGGATAATTAGCACAGTTGCCTTCAACCTCTACTAGAGAGGATCTGAATGCAAACCATAACCCCTACAGTTAACCGATGTGTCGCCTTTTGTCGTGATATTAGTCCTCAAGAGCTGAACCGTTCCTCGTGACAATTCACGCTGTTTAGCTCAATCTTCGCTTGTCTGCTCCAATCATCCTTCAGGCAATGAACTGTGCTCCATCTGTATCAAAAGGGACAGCATCAGGATCAACTTGCATAATATCTCTTCTGACGTTAGAAACTTTCGACTATTCTTGAGCATCCAATTGAGTCCAACCGATACGAAGTTTTTCCAGCATCAGGTGAAAGGGCTTGATAATGTGAATCAGACTTGGTTTCTGAACTGTCATGCTGATTAATGTGGATATAATATGCGCAATGTGCTGTGCATTGTTCGAAAGCAAAACCTGTAGCTTGTGACCTTGAGAAGGGGATGATCTAAAGCAGGCTGTTTCTCTATGTCAACACAATCACATCTCCATTTTCTGTCTGCCAAAACATCAAGTCAAACTCATATGGCAACCTTCACGTTACAGATATTCATAGAAAGTATATCAGCATGAGACTGGATAAACCAAGAACCTCAATTGTCTTTGCCGCATTCTTGCTTCCTCACGGGACAACTCTTCGTCCATGAGCAAACAGCGCGACTGTCGCATGATCGACTAGGAATAACACGAGGAACAAATTGGCAAGTTTGCTCGGAGAAGCCATGGGAATTTGCTCTTGTCCCAAGCAAATCCCTGGAGCAAAATGAAAAAACCCTCTCGGAACTCTAGCTTCATTGATTACCGTCTATGAGAGACCCCTCTATAATTTACATGGGGATTCATTCCTTTTTTGGTCCTCCATTGGGTTATCAAATTTGGATATGACTGAGCATTGATTTTCAACTTTTGTAGAAGGGAAAGGTGTGCTGCGGATATGGTAATTTTCTGGCACTGTTCTGACAACGTAGAGGTTTACCGTATCAGTGAGAATGCAGAATTGGTACATTGGGGGCAGTCCTTACCTTATTCCATGGATCTTGGGTTAGCAATTTTTCCTTTTTTTTTTTTTTTTTAGGTGAGATGTCATAATAATCTTGGTTGATGATTTTATGATTAAAAGAGGATTTTCTTTAACATTTTATTGAACCTGACTGAATTCAAGAAGTTTTCCATCATATTAAGAGTGAACAGAATGAAGTTTCGTGCCATGCACAAACAATTTGAATATCTTATATTGTTAATTTCATGATATCTAGAACTAACCTTTCTAGAATGGGCGTATTGGACTCTAATGCGTGAACCATTATAGTTTTTCTCTTGATAAGCCCACTTCTTTTCTCTTCATTCTATCTTCCTTTTTCTCCTCTTCACTTCCTTCGCCTTTCCTTTTATTAAACCGAATTCCTACTAAATTTTTTGCAAAATACTCGTGATAAAATTTCATTACTCACTTATTAAAGAGGTCGATGTTTTAATTTTTACATTTCATTACCCAAGCAAGACCTTATCAGATATGAGTGATCTATCTCTAACGAAATTCTTAGTTTGAAGTAGTCTTGATTGTAATTTGAGTTTGGTTAAGAGAATGGCAAAGGGAGCGTAGTGCCGATAGGATAACAACGTATGTTAGACAGAAAATCGGGTAGTTTTACCTGTTAGAACATTGACACAACGTCGAGCGTCCTATAAGACTAAAGTAGCCCCATTCTTACAGAAACGATTATACCAGGAAAGTAATTGGGAGATGTATTGAACTTGATTAACTATGCTTGTTAATCTTAGATGAGGTCCTCCAAAATCCACGGTCAGCTCCCTCCAAAGTAGAGGGTCAACCCCGCAGCACCCTCCCTGGCCCCAACCCTCGCGTCATAGCGCTCCCTCGAGGTGGTCATGAAGGTGAGGGATTTCGGCTCTGATTTTTCAAGTGTCTGGTTCACCAAACCAAGGCTGTTGACGTAACATGTTCTCGAGAAGCCTTCCGCCGGCAGGTGCCTGCTTCCCATCTCAGGCTTCAAAGCATTCCCTTTGTGATCTTGGCTTCGGCTCCTGCTCCCCAAGATTTTGCCGCCCGGCGACAGGCTATCAGCTCCTGCTGATAGCTCTGCGAAGATGTCGCTCGGCCAGTACCCGAAGGTCTCACCTTGGAACGAGTGCTTTGTCGTGCTGTCCTGCAATGAAACCAAGACGCGTTATAGTGGGACAGGGAAGGAATGGTAATACGAGGCAGAGAAAAATGAATGCTGGATGTTGTGTAGTGCATTCCTAGAAAGAAGGAACTTACTGCGTTCTCACTTCGCAGTGTTTGCACCCGTTAGGAGACCAACATATTAGAGATGAGATTATAGTTTCATTACTAATAGTTGAGGCAAAAACTCCCTTATTAAATAAACTTGCAGCGTGCATTTCTCACGTACATATGATGCTCCCGCACGCACGCATGACTATATATATGCTGATGAAGAGACCGATATCAAAGGGGATTAGAATGTGAATTTACCTGTAAAATCAGGAGTGGGGTCTGAAACTGTCGAACAGGATCGCCGTGTACCAAGAGAGGGCTTATGACACCCGCTAAGTACTGGTGTCGGCTCAGTTGCACAAACCCAGGACACTTATGTGTTTTGAAGAAGTTGTCTCTCTGGAAAAACAGACATGAAATATCTCAGTAGAGACAGGCTTCACCAGAAAAAGATTGAAGAAACGAAGAAAAACAGCTTTTCCAAAGACTGTCGAAGTCTCGAGTGATAAAAATTCATGAGTACAAAGAACAAAAATCGCAATATATACTTCATTAGATAGAGCGATCGAAGGTGGATTACCGTCCAGAATATTACAATCGCGTGCTGTTGTCACCAAACACAGTCAGGTTCACCTGCCAACACGAAAAATTCAAGCTTTCAAATTTTCCAAACTTCCCTATAAAAGTAATCCTACCTGCTGTAAAAAATTGTGGGAGAAGAAGGAAAGTCCTCACCGTCCATCTAGCCCCACCAACATTGAGGTTTTTTTCACTAGACAGACCAGTTTGAGACCAAACGTAAGCTCCACTCATCATTGATCTCAGCCTTAGGGTTCCACACGTTCACCCACCCTGTTATGCCTGTGTAACCACCTCTCTCGCCCATTATACTGGCATAAGCATCCTGCACCCGCATATGCGCGTGCACATTTATATATAAACCAAAGTTAACTTCATGCAAAAAGAAAGCAAAATTAGCCAAATGAAGGAGATCCCGTCACAATGTAACGCAAATAATATGTCAATTGTCGTCATTAAGGTATCAACTTGTCATCTTCTTTCAAAATAATCGCTTGACCTCTCGAAATTTCGAAACACAAATATAGTAGCACAGTTGCCTTCAACCTCTACTGGAGATGATCTGAATCTGGACCTGTAAGCCCTACAGTTAACCCGTGGCTTGAGTTTAGTCTTGATATTAGTCCTCAAGATCAGAGCTGTTCCTTGTGGACAATTACGCTCTTTAGCTCTATCTTCGCTTGTCTACTATGATCATCTTCGGTGTTGATCCTCTCAGGCAACGAACTAGGCTTCCTCTGTATCAAAAGGGACAGCATCAAAACCAACTTACATATTATCTCTGATAACGCTAGAAACTCTCGACTATTCATGAGCATCCAATCGAGTCTAAACGATACAAAGGTTTTTTCCGGCATCAGGCGAAAGGGCTCGACAATGGGAATCAGACTTGGTTTCTGAACTATCATGCTGATTGATGTGGATATAATATGCATAATGTGCTGTGCATAGGTGGAATGCAAAATCTGTATTTTGTAACCCTTGAGTAGGGGATGATCCAAAGCAGGTTGTTTCTCTATGTCAACACAATCAATCACATCTCCATCTTCTGCCTGCCAAAAACACCAAGCCAAAGCTTATATACGGCATCTTTCATATCACAGTATCTTCACAGAAAGTATATCAACACGAGACTGGATAAACCAAGAACCTCAATCGTCTTCGCTGTGCCCTTGCTTTCTCCCGGAACAGCCCTTCATCCATGCGCAAACGGCACGACCGACGCACCATCGACTAGGGATAACACAAGGAGCAACATGGCGGGTTTGCTCAGGGAAGCCATGGGAATTTGCTATTGTTCCAATCAAGTCCCTGGAGCAAAATGAGCAAACCCTCTTGGAAATCTGGCTTCGTTAATTACCCTCTATGAGAAACCCCTCTTATAATTTACATGTGGATTCGTTCCTTCTCTGGGACCTGTCTTGGGTTCTCAAATTTGGACATGATTTCTATTCTCAAATTTTGTAGAAGGGAAAGATTTGCTGCGATATGGTAATTTTCTGGCAGGGCATCGATTGCAGATTGGCGTATCAGTGAGGATGCATAATTGGTGTATTGGGGGCAGTCCTTGCCTTACCTTATCCCATAGATCTTGGGTTGGCATTATATATTTTGGTGAGATATCATGAGAGAATCTTCTTGAAAATTTGTTGTATCTGAATGAAGTCGAGAAAATTACTGTCGCAGTCCGATTGAACCGAACAGAGTTTCTTCTCGTGCATATTCAAGTTAAATATCTTACGTCGTTAGTTTTGTGATCTCTAAAACTAAACTTATTTGAACGGGTGTATTAGATCATTATAGTTTTTCCTTAATAAGCCTACTTCTTCTTTTCTCTTTACACTATTTTCCTTTTTTTCCCCTGTATACTTCCTTCTCCTATCCTTTTATTAAATAAAACTCGTAATGAATTTCCATAAAAATAGCTGCGATAATTTTTTATTATTTACTTATTAAAGAGGTCGATGTTGTAATTGAAACATTTTATCTAGTTTCATTTCTCTCCCCTGATCGCTCTCCCACCTCCATCTCCATGATCTCTATTCTCCCTCTTTTTCTTCCTTACTTCTTCCACACATCTTAGGGTGGGCATCATTTACTGTATCTATTTTTATATCTATATGATAATTAGAAAAATAACGTTTACCCCCCCCCCCATTTAGTTATTCATTTTTTTTTAAATCGAGAAGGCATATATACACGTATGTAACAAATATCTTTTATAACAATCTATTTTATATAATAAAATAAATCTCCATACACCCTACTCTTTTCTCCCCGTAAAGGAAAAGAACCATTCAAAGAACCTCTTCTTGTCAAAAAGCCCGCTTTATAAATACGCCCTATTTTGTTTAAGCTTTATAAAAGCGAAATATACTTTTTACCATGTCCTGAAGATTTGATGCTATTTAAATTTTAAATAACTAAAAAATATTATTGCAAATCTACATTTCATCAATTGTATATTGCAGCAACAATGTATTTTTATTAGAAAAGATAAGTACATACACCGCAAGATCTATGTCAAATAATTTTTTAAAAAAGAGAGAAAAATCAAATCCGAGATACTTTCTGAAAAAATTAGAAGTTCTATTGAACAAAGTTTTGGTGATGTAAGTAAGCCTTTTTTTTTTCCTTTTCCTTTTTATTTGGCAAGTGATATAAGCGAAATTTCCCTGCAAAAGGAGAACAATTAGAAATCGACAGAAAGCCCCGGAACAATTAGAATTCATCAGAAAGCCCCCGACGCTTCGCCCGCTTCATTTCCAAGCACATATATTTTTATATCTCTAGGGAGAGAAAGAGTGCAGAGAGAGTTCAGTTCTTGAAGCTCGAGAGGAAAGAGAGAAGAAGAAGCGAGCGAAAATGGTGAACTACACGCTGAAGATCACCGCCGACCTCGAGAACCTCACCAACCTCCAGCCTCAGAACGGTTGCGACGATCCCGATTTCTCCTACTTCTTCAAGGTCAGTCTCCGTCCTCCGGTTCGATTCCGCCGCCCTCCTCGCGTGAAATTTGTTTCCCCCGCCGATGCGTCGCCGGAGCTCCCGATTCTCGTTCCGGTCGAGTCCTGCCGGTCATCCTCCTCCTTGCGATGATTCCCTGGCCGCTCCGAGCTGATGATTGCTCCGGTTCCGGCTGGTCATTTTCCGGATCGTTGTCGTCGAGCTTGCTTGCTCGCCTTACTGTGTGCGCATTTCGTTCTCGTCTCCGTCCGTACCTGTCTCGATGATTCTCTTGACAAGTAGCTCCTGCAGAGGTGTGCGTGTGTGCCTGAGTTAGGTTAGTCTGGCGATCACGCTTGTTGACTCTTATTAGAATCTGTGGCGAACTGAGTTGTGTACCTGATTCGCCGACGTTTGGAGCCGTTGTTGTGAACTTCCGCGTCGTCTCATGAGCTCCTGCCGTGTTTAGCTATGTGCGCCCTCCTAATCGAGCACCAACAATGATGATCCTTGCCAATGTTGATTTTATTATGCCTTTCGCCGAATGAATGCGTTGGATATCTTGTATTTCATTAGCGTGGAGGATAATATTTTATGGCATGAGCATGGACGAAGGGAGATGGGGTTAACTCAATCAAATCAACACATTGTCTGCATTGTAAACTGGATTTGCTCCTTCACAGAGGTTTCAATTTTAGAACTGGAATTGTGTTTGCCTTGTTTGCTAATGATCCTGTTTTCAGTTGAGATGCGGGAGATGTGGCGAGGTAACTCAGAAGGAGACGTGTTTGACACTCGGTGAAAGCCTTCCGATTCCTAATAGCAAGGGAACCACTCATCTTGTTCAAAAGGTAATTCCTGTATCATCTCTACACTGTGCAGAGGCCATTGTTTCTCGAATAGATTAGGGTTCTTGGGGGTTGCTTGCTCAAAGCCTCAAATGTAGTAATGCATCTATCAATTAGTTCCTACTATCAATCTGGATAGTTTGACTACTTGACTGTCCTTGAATTAAAAGTGGATCTTTTAGCATTTGGCTGATTCATCTGATTTTGCTGATAATCCTCTGAATGTATTCCTTTCCTTCACAGTGCAAGTTCTGCGAGAGGGATGGAACAGTGACAATGATCCCTGGGCAAGGTCGGCCATTGACACAGGAAGACAGCGAATCGGGGAAATATGCACCATTAATGTTATTTGACTGCAGAGGCTATGAACCTGTTGAATATTCTTTTCTTGGTCTTTGGAAGGCTGAATCTGTAAGTTCTCTTAACCAATGATTAATTGGATATGATTTTTTCTCTGTGCGTTGCGTTGCTGAAGAAGTGTTTTTTCACCATGGTCGGAGGTTATGAATGATTTATGACATCATCTATGTGCATGTATACGTTCTTATGTTCCTATAATATGGGCTTCGAGAGCAATGTGAGAAGCACAGCTGTCTATTTCTCTTGTTCTTGGGTACATATCATTTGCTACGACCATGTACAGTTATGTTACAGATACCTAATTGATGTTTTTTTAATCATTTTGGAGTGTTATTCTCTTGACCATGCTTTTATCTGCAGAATTATCAGTATCGTATCGATCTCCTAATTTGTGCTAAGCCTCATGCTTTATATGCCCAATCAGTTTTCTAACTCTAACTTGAATGAACAAATCCTGTGTCTGTCAGGTTTTAGACCATGCCTTGACTACAATAGTTTGAATTGTATTAAGGGTGTTCACTTCGTTTGTTCTGTTATCAACTCTGCCGGTTCTTTTACCTACGAGTCCAGATATGTTTTGAGTTTTCTTTATTCTGCGTGCATACTCTTAGGCCAATTAACAATCATATCCATTGAATCAACATGTGCCTCCCTGCCATCTGTTTTGATCTGTGGTCTCAGACTCAGTATGAGTAAAGAGCATCTGCTTATTTTCTATCTTTCCAGGATGACATTTGAGTAGTTCTACGAATTGCTTTCAAAACATGTTTAGACGAGGGGAAAAAAAATGCTCCCATCAACAGTCTGACTCATTTTTTCGCCTTTTAAATTTTCCTTTGTGCAGTTGGAGGGAACGTTATTTGAGAATATTGACTTATCAGGGGGTGAGATTGCTGACTACGACGAGAAAGGAGAATGTCCAGTCATGATATCCAATCTCCGTGCCACTTTTGATGTGACGAAATAGCGAGGTGCTCTCACTTTCCAATCTTGCCATCCAAGACCGCCTATTTTCTCGGAGAGGAGCAAAAGAACATGCTTGTCATTAACAGGACAATGACAAAACGTCAGTGTGAATCATGTTAACTTCGCAGACACTCTGATGACAGTCTTTATGCATATAATGGTTTGCATTTATTTGGTTCAGGATGGTGTGAATTATGAACCCTTTGATGCTGACGTCGGATGTCATGCCTCGCATATAAAAAAAATAACTTGTGCTTGCAAAAATTTGTGCCCGTTATTTCCTGAAACATTGCTCGAGGATGAAAAAATTGGGTCCTGCCATCTCCCGCGCTACACTGTCAATCTTAACTTTCGTCGGTTTATTGTCAGCGTTTCACGTACGTCAGATTGGGGCGTTCTTTGCAAGAGGGAGATAAAACAAGGATGAAAGAGGTCTTTCAGTGATGTCTTGCCTGATGGAGTACGGTATTACTTCCCCTTGGGTCCAAATGCTGAGGGAACTAGCAACATATCAAATTCCGATAAGTGAAACTTCGACTTGCACCAAACTTGGCGTCGAGCTTTGACTTGGACTGTTTTTCAAGCTTGGTTTTGGTTTTATTTTTGTTGTAATTTTTCGAGCAATTTGATTTTTTCAGCTACAGTCTATCTTAGCTTTGGGTTTTAGCTTCAAGTCATTTATCATATATTTGTATAATGATGCTTTTACTTCTAGTTTAGATTAGGGCTAATAATTGTGGCTAATGTTGTGATTGTGATTGTGAAATCGTTTCCCATCCTCAATTAATTTTGAATTCCTTCCTGAATGATAATTCATGATCACCCTTTGTAGTTCTACTCTTTTTCTGTCATCCAATCAATGCGACGGCATTTTCTACATTCTAAATTTTTAACCAAGTCGGACATGCTCAACCAAAAGCAATGGTTTCACGTAATAACCTCGTATCGAAAATCGCATCCACAAGGCTTGCTCATCTAAAAGTTGAATTACTTTGCACTGCCGAATGCACACTTGCATGCTAGTACTTGAAGTTGAGTGGTTGACCAATTAGGTTGGTAACCCCCCGTTTTAACCTTTTCCAGTGCATGAATTATTATGAAACTTTAGTGATGTAAATCCGCCATTAAAAAGCATTAATGTAAAAAGTAAATTTTTTTCTTCCAACCACGTGTCCCCCTTCCGTTGGCTAACCTCTGAATTCTTGAGAATATCAGGACAGCCCAAAGTTTTTGCATGTACGAAACTCTACTTGGAATCCAACAAATCGCAAGTTATTAAAATTAGGAAAAAAAAAAAGGGACTGATGCGGAGTGGAGCTATACGAGTGCTCATCACGAATACAGAGCATGACCAAGACATCAAGGGCCTAACTCCCTCCGGAAGGGAAACTAGCGGAACAAATTGTAAGGATGTGAGAAAGCTGAAATTTTCATTTTAAAAACAAATAAAACTATAAAGGAAAATAATTTGCTCATTTTCCTGTTCTGTCACAGATTAGAGCGACAATTCAAGAAAATATGCAATAGCGTGATTATAAGCACCGTTCACTTCGGCACTACTAATCTGACGAGAGAATTCCCTTGAGGCTGATTCAAAATCGAAACTCGTCCCTGCATTCGGGGGGAGGGGAGGGACACACTAGGGTTCTGAAGAAACTTAGAGGATGGAGCATCTTTCTAAGCCGAGAGCAGTAAATAACCTTCTACCGGTGGGCCAGAATTGAGAAAACCAGCTCGTTCGAGGGGATGCATCTTCAGATTCAGGCATTTCCCGTGCATTATCTGCACCTGGTTCCACTTTGCCATCACCCGTTGGAGCTTCAACAATACCGTCGTGTTCTTCCGTACCTTCAATTCTGGCATCAGTAATCTCTCCTGGCTTCTTATCAAAGAGCCCTTTGAATTGTTTCCGGGCCTTCCTCTCCACTTCCTGCTTGTTATAGTGCAGGGTTCATTCATCACCCTCGAAAAGAATCTCACTTGATGATAGAAACAAGAGCAAAGTAAAAAGAGCTACTCTGACCTGCTCCTTTTGTTTCAGCTTCAGGAGAGCTGCAGTTGCATCGGGTTCGGAGGACTTGTCGAAAGTTATCATCTGACCACATCCAAAAGAACTCATCAAAAAGAAAAAGACACACACACACACACACACATACCAAAACCTGCTGATTGAAGAGATTGCTTACCGCTTTAAAATCAGCTCTAGCTTCCTCGAAATCTCCAGCTGACATATAGGCCATTCCACGGCGGTATAAAGCCTTGACATGTGCTGGACTTGCATCCAAGACCTGCAGGGAGCAAGTACTAAGCTCGACTCAAACAAATAAACCTTAAAAAATTATCTATACAAATGTCCGCAGGAATTGCAGACTGAGGAGTGAGATTTTTGCCAAGCAATCGCCAATATTTTTCTGACTAATCGAATCTGATTAAGCTGGTTCATTCACTTTGTAAAATGCAAGACATGCCCTCAAAAATTATGGCACCCACAACTTTAATGAGTAGATTTGGCATGGCCACATTATCACGGAAGCGTAGAATAGTTTGCGGTATCAATTTCACTTCACAGACCAAGAGACAGATAACCTCGGAGCACTTTCAAAACTGAGTGACGACCTAATGCAATGAAGATAACAATCAGTTAGGCTAGATTAGCCATAGACATTTTGAAACATGAACAACCAACCCTAATCCCCCCAAACCCCACCCCACCAAACCCACCCCCCCAAAAAAAAAAAAAAAAAAAAAAGCAGCAGCATCACCCGGTTCTGCATCTTTGATAAGCTTTACCCTCAATCCTTTTTCACCTACAATTCCATGGTAACAGCAGCAAAGTTTTGACGATGGCATTTCTGAGGAAACAAAACTCAGGGAACTAACCCAGGCATGTAAACATACTTCCTTGAAGAGCAGGGCAAATATCCAAAGATTTCAGGATGCAAAACAGTAACCACTCAGCAAAAAGGTAAGCCAAAAGTCATACTATGAGATGCTCTGTATCTGACACTGATCCATTCACAGCTTCCAAGATACTGATGTAGTTTCACATATGCGCTTGACCTTGATGATGTCCAAAACCATTGAATCAAGGCCAGACAGGGTGGGGACTCCAAAGAGTGCAAACAAGCCAACTTGAGCACGAAATTGAGTAAGCTGCCTTCTTAATGCTTTCTTAAGAAAACAGTGGCTTTATGTTCATACATGGGCTTTTGCACTATGGATCTTAAAGGTCAAAGCTGCCAAATATTTTTACAAAGTGGGTTCAATTACAATTATTTCAAAATCCTAAATGAAAACTAGCGTAGTAGGGACCACAAACAACTATAGCCTTATAAGTTTCTTTCTATTGACTGAATCTGTAACCTTCATTAGCATATGTATTTTCTATGAATCTTCGTTGCCGAATATGGAGCAGCAGAATATACACCAGCTATGCTTAACCTGTGAAAAGAATAAAACACTCTCCTACAACAAACAATACAGTAAAAGATTCTTTATGTCAATACCGGTACTAAAAAAGATTAGAAGCAGAAAAAAATATTTACCAGGTAAAATTTAAACGCAGTTAGCATGCAATGCTTGGAAGCTTGAGGGTTAAACTGTAGGAAATAAAGTTTTGACAAGCCCAACTATGCCAGGAAATGCTCAAATAGAAAATAGAAGAACATCTCTTCATTTCTATTAGAGCATGTGAAGTGTATAGGACACATGAATTAACAGTCACCTTGTTGCACGCCTCGATAGACTTTTTGGCCTCACCCATTTTCAGATAACAAGCAGCAACATTGAGATGCAGGAGATTCTGTGTTGGCAAAAAAAAAAAAAAAAAAAACGTCAGTCCAGAGTTTGCTTAGCTCATGTTATCACATCTTATTCCAGAACGGGTGGTTAATAAATGTATCATAGAGAGATCTATCAACAGAGAGAGGGAGAGAGAATGTCAATGGAATGCAAACTAAGAAAGTTCCATTAAAATTCGACCATTGTCGGACAGGGAACTATTTCTAATACTCACCCTTGTGTTCAGAAACTCTTTCCCTTCCTCATCATCTTGGGGGTTGACATGATTAAATTCACGAAGCACCTGCAACAAAGTCCGCCTCAAATACAGTGAATAGTGATCAGAATTCTATTTAAAAGGTCTTTCCCTCTCCTACCTATTTTAAAGATTTCCAGAATTCTAATCTCCTAAAATTTCTCAATATGGATGGGGTCCCAATTTATTACACCAGCGCCACAATCTGATGATCAGAAGGCTTCCAAATACATGTCATACGCTTTTCAAATAGGACAGTAAAATTTGCGAGGAAAGCTTTCCCATGTTTAAGGGAAACGTGATTTTTAATTACACAAAACAAGACACTGAGTCATGGGGTTGTCAGTGTGAGAGAAACTTCTGATAGTGCTATAGTGATACGTTTTTCAGCACATGAGTATCTACTACAGCATTCATTTTCTTCCAAATGAAGGAGACAATCGGAAATATGCCCAAGGATTCGTGCAAGTTTTCCTTTCATGTTAAAGTCAAACAATCAATGCAAAAGGTGATGCAAGTAATGGACAGGCACCTTCTCATACTTGGCCTTAGCGAGCTCAAATTTTCCTTCTTTAAAGAGCCTATTCCCCTGAAAATGTTTAACCAACAAAAGTAGAAGGAACATATCAGAATTGAGAAGTTTAAACCTAAGTCCCCATCAAAGAAAAAACATGCAATAAGGAATAGTATGAAGGAAAGCAGCCGCCCCATTTATGTTAAAGAGTAATATGTACTTGTTCACATACTCCCTTAAGTCCTCATCAAAGATAAAAAACATGCAATAGCATGAAGGAAAGCAGCCACACTCTATGCATTAAAGGGCAGTATGTAAGTTCACATACTCTCTTGGACAAAAGAGCGGGCTCGAATGCATGCGGGGAGTTTTATGACTATAACAAAACAAATCCAACAGAAAGAAGTTGAGGAAAGTGCACTGGAAATCCTAAATCTAGTGTACGGAATGCAATCAAGTCCTAAACCTTTTAGTAGGACCAATTAAGTCCTAAACCTAGTTTAAAAAGTGCAATCAAGTCCTCTTGATAAACATTTTCTAAAATTGCCAACATATAACTTGAAAATTGCCCACATGACCTCCTTAATGGCACTTTCTAATACAAGTTGTAAGACAGCACTGCATTCTATGCATAAGGTTTAGGACCTGTGGTGCAATTTTTTTAAGACAAGTTTCATACCAGTTGAAATAAATACTTATGCACAAAATGTTTTGAATGAAAGAACCATCTCAAAGCCATGAACGCTAAGGTGTCCAAACTATTCCCAAACAGTGACCCACTGTGGCACCTGTGTTGCATACTTTCCTAAATTTCAACTGCCTGTTTTAATTAAATTTCGATAGCTTTTAAATTCTATGACTACGCATCAGACTACTGAAGACAACTGGTGGACAGTTAAGAATAAGGATTCAAAAACTCCAGTAAACGTCTTCTAGAATATCTTTTTGTTATATGTCAAAAAATAGATAGAGTGGGTTAATAACGTATGCACTCTAAATTATACAGCAGATCTAGCATAGAAAACTGTAAAACATTCTGTAAGAAAATGCATAAGTACATGGACAGCAACTAATTCCAACTTCTACCCGGTTAGGGACCTTACCCATCCATTCCTGATGGGCATCTTCCTGATAAGAATGCATGCACCTATGAAAGCATACTAACTTATATATAAATAAACATACAGGACTTTCCATGTGCATAGGGATAATATATCTTTGCAGATTTACATCAACATCTAAGTGCATTTGTGTCGTCCTGTCTTTTCAATGCAGAAAGTAACAGCAGATCAACTTATGAATAATCAAGTCAATAGTGATGTATTCTTCCTGCCCATTACAAACTTGAAAACTTAAATGTTTACTTGAGAATGCACAAAGTCTTGATGACACAATGGGATGTAAAGACTTAAAGTTCTTATGTATTCTTGCCGAACTCCATTGAGCTTCTTTGACCTTCAAACGTACGCAAAAGACGAAGCAGCACTTGTCAATAAGAAAATGCCATACCGTGCTTCTGATCTTCTCTGCTTCATCCATTATACTTCTAAAGTTCAAACCTGTCCAGTCCTGCAATAAAGTCAACAGCACAATATAAGTACTAACTGTTCATAGCAAGAAGAGGGCCTCCACTGGTACTCAGGACTCCATGTTTATATGTTTATACTGATTTGGGGTTGGTAAAGGGGTTCTCATTTAGCAACTTTTTCCACAACATCACTATGAGATGGAAATAACTCAAACTGAACTCTAATCATGTTAAAAAAACTTTGACATAACCCCTTTTCCTTTGATGAGGGATGTGAACCCCTATTGCCCATGCACATACCTTTGAAAAGTCATGTCCACAGTAGCAACCTAGATGCTTCCAAGTTTGTTGATAGTAAGCATTTGCATTTTATTTTATTTTTCCGAATATGCTAGAAGATCGCATTAATATCTCACAATAACGTTTAAGGAATTAGAAGAACATCTGCAAATTCCTGATAATCATGAGATTCATGCATCACAGGCAGATATACAATTTGCTCGCATTTTTTTTAACATTCAATCTTCTCTGCAACAGGAAGGTTCCCAGCACAACTAGTAGCCAGCACCTTTTTCAAGTTCTTAGTTGATCTGTTAATAGTTTTCTAACAAATCCAGTGATGACATAAACAGCTGTACAGTCCAACATTTAACAGCCAGAAAAATAATTTTACAAAAATACTTGTATCTTTTTATAGGGAATTAGATTGCCAAATCTCATAACAGATCTACAATCAACCAATATGATTCCAAAGATTATATGCAAATTACCTGTGGCATTTCAAAACCGAGAAGCTCAATTTCCCATATGACATGAGCACCTTCAGGAACATTAGCTGGCCTAATCAGATGGAAAAACAAAGGCCAGTTAGCAGTAGCAGTCGAGGAGAATACTGAGACAAATAGAGTCAAGAAATTGCCCACTAGTAGTACCAGTCAGATATCTGACATAAAGCAAGTTGAGATTGGTTTACTTAAAGTAGAAAGTGAACCTTGGAAATTTGTCATAGGCATAATCAGGGGGACAAGTGACCAGAGCAACTTCTCCAGGCAGCATCAAGCGGACACACATCTCAAATCCTTCAGGCACCTATCAAATATTAAAATCACTGCAATTTTAGAATAAGAAAGCCTGCCACCCACATTATGGTGACACAGTGAGATCTTATTCCAGACTTAAGCCCTCTGATTCGTTTAACCAATAATCAATTTTTGAATACAACAAATGACTCACAAGGCCTTCTCCAGAGCCGAACTCCAAAGGCTGACCATCATTATCAACTCTAGTATCATAAAAAACTGTTTTCTCTTCATTAAGCAGCATCCCTTTGTAATGGACTTGCAGTTGGCTGTCATGGAGAGGGCAATCCATAGGAAATTCACCTAAATGTATACGCCAAATTAGATAGGAATGTTTCGGGTGGCAAATATAGGTCGCGATTAGCAAGACATATGAATGTAAGTAGAAGGGCATAAAAATAAAGGAGACAAAGTAAAACTCAAAAGCGACAAGTAAATAGAACTAGTATTTGCCCAAGAGAACCTGATGAAACCTGAATAGCTTTCTTACTTTGATTATCTTTTTAATTATCTTTCTTGACATGTCCATCATAATTTTAAACAGTGTAGCAATTCTATTAGTCTATAAATTTAGTTGTAGAGGAAACATCTTTAAAAACAGACCTCTTCCATCACGAATCCGGCGTTTTATTAGCCGTCCATCTCCAAGCATGTCCCTTACCTGTCAATGGAGCTAGAGAATTACATATAAGCATATCCTTGCCTGTCTAATGGAAAAATCCCATGACATCAAGAAATTGGCCATGATAAATCATGACACTATTGGGCACAGCTTCTCTGCTGAACTATCCGTTCAATCAGACACGATAGCAGAGTTTCCAAGTTATGCTGCAAATGACACACTGATGATGCAAAATATATCAGCAGACAGGTGCCCGAGCAAACAAAGTATTAAGGAGTGACAACATGGATTAGATCTAAGAGTGAGTGCTGATTTTTAGGGGAAAAAATGAGAAGTAATCTTAACAACACCAAAGAAGCAATATGGATAGCATAACTTAGATGAAAATAGAAGAAACAATGCATGCATGCAGATGGTGTGGACAGATATATTCCAAGTACCAGAATTGCTGACTAATTTAGAAACCCTCCCCTTGCATTAAGGGCAACATATGAACAAAGCAATGCACATATACTAGTAACACTAGAGGAGAATCACCACCTAAGAATCTTCTTATCACCAGTCCAAGAGCTTATACATTTAGCAACACGAAAGCATGAACAAAATATGACTCACACAAGGAAAAATTACCTGGATGAAGTGGACAAGTTCTACTTCAAAATGAACTTCTTCAGTACCTTCTTCTAGATGCAAGAGTGGAGAGTCAGACAGGTACTGAGAGGTGACATATATCACTGCCTTCTCTCCCCTTGCCATTGTTCCTATACCCATCTCAAGGCCTTTTGGTACCTGCATATATAGTAAACAGAATAGTGACTATACAAAGCATGTGAAGATGAAGCTGAGAAAAACATACTTTGAAACCTAAGAGGAGCGGAAATTTAGTGCATGACTAGTGATATCTTTGCTCTATTGCATGAGGTAACCAGTCCTGTTCGAAACGTATATGATGGCTAAGGTAGGAATCTTTATAACAAATCTGTAAGGAATAGATTACAACAGCAAGCAACCAAAACATGCCAAAGAATAGAATTTAATTTAATTGCATAAAACCAACCTCAGACTTTCCAAAAGTGAAGAAGTATGGTTCTTTTTGCTCATGTGAAAGGATCAATTTTCCATCACCTGTTTTTGCAGATATCCTGGATTCAATTGTGTCATCAAAATACCACCCCAATCGATCTGAAATTTAGCATACTAAAAATGTAAAAGTATTACCGAGCTTTTACTTCATATGGTTCTCTTGGTGATTCCCAACCTTGCCCTTCCTCAATCACCTGTGAAGACAATGAATGATCATCACTTTGTACATAGTTTCACTCATATAGTTCTATAGTAAAGAAATTGATAACAGCAGTATTGATCCTGGCTGTCCATCTTTAGTGAGATGCTAATACTGCGATGCAGTCATGGATCATGTATGTCGTTCCTGGCTCTGTACTACCTTCTCAAGTAAACTTTGTTAATTCCCCACTTTAGTTAAATTTCTTGCATACACATGTCCAGAGTCTCTTAACATTTTAAGTGCGCCATTACTTTGCAGATGAAGATGCAACATCTAGTCCATAAACTTTTAATCGACAACTAAGCCAAGTACCTGTCAATCAATCAGACATCTTGAATAGATGGCATGGTATTAATAACAAAACCACATTGGTCAAGTTTTGAGTCCCACTTTTACAGGAGAGTGAAAATAGGAGAAGGTTCTGAAATAACTGATATGCCTATCTGCAGTTTATCCTCATACACATTTGAAAGATAAAACGAGGTTACTCGGTAGGATACCCTTCCTGAGAAACAAGGAGAGATGTTTCTACAACATGGAGAGAACAGCAAAATGCAAATGTATAGCTGGATATCAGTATGTGTTGTTTAACCTCAGTTTTATATACATTTGAAAGAGAAAACGAAATCACTCTGCATGATAGACTAAAACAATCAAAAACATCAAATTCCCCCTGGAATGCCAGTAATTTAATTGCTTGTCTTCATATAAAGCTCTACAAGAATAAAGCATCCAAATATTTTTTTTTTTTTTTTTTTAATCTGAACTTCGCTTATTTGAAAAGCAAAATGGACATTCTCATGGTTCTTCGTACCTTCTTCACAACCCCCAAATCATCAGTTATGACCTGAAAATAAAACAAGACAATTATGACGATCAATAATTTAGTAGTGCCATTGAAATAGCTTAAGAAAGGCTATATTTTGCTAAGATGAATATATAAATACATGCATGTGCAAGCAATTTACCCCCAGACCCAAACACACAAGCATGCAAGCGCAAGTGCCCACTCAACTAATTTGAATATTTATTTGTTCATCCACACAAGCATGCACACGTATTGATAGCAAAGAAAGGAGGATGAAGGTCCAGAATCAACATGAGGCAAGCAGAAAGAATAAAATGACTGAAAGAATATTTTTACTAAATGGCGGAGATTATTTGCACTGTAGAAAAACGGACCCAAGATAAAGGTTCTCTTGTCATATTTCTCTAATATCTATATAATCTGAGAAACCAACAAGCAATGCCAAACTTTCTTTATTTTTCTTATCTTCCTTCATCTGATCTCTCCCTACAATGAAGTTACCTATCATTTTAGAACACTTATTAGTAAAGCCATATATAAGTTTCCACTGAAAACTGAGCCTTAACAATTAGATCTGTTTCACACTAATATTTTGAAGCTACTTCTTGCCACCATACATATATGTAAAATAAATAATCAACATCTGAGATCCTAGCAAACATAAAGCAGATTTGCTTGCCTTGGCCTTGAAGAAATCCATCATTTCAATCTCAAAATGAAGCTCATCATCCTTTGGGAAGCTGCTAGAAACTTGTATGGGACAATCGTCTTCACCATAGTGCAGCTGTGGCTTAATTTTGAACTGCCAAAAAGAAAAAAAGCATAGCATCAAAACCATTCTGATTATTTTATTTGAAAGTGGGGGCAATATCTCAAAGAACCACCTGCACAGCCACTTTCCTTTCAAACCATCTCCAACCTAATTATCAAAATAGGAAAATTCCAAGCCAACAATTGTCTCAATTGCTTCTTCCCAATAGAGAAAGTATCCGAGACTTTGGTAGCCAATTAATCTATAGTCTCTATTGATTACAACACTAATAGTCCTGTTTTCAATTTCCGCCTTCTTGCATCTTTTGCTTCATAACGTTTGGGGAAGGGATGGGAAATGAAAAAAATCCAGCAAAATTCAACTTGACGTAAGATGAAAACAGAACCTTATAGAAAAAGGAAGCATTGTACCATTGCCACTTCACCCTTCAACATTGTAGGGATTCCTTCTAGCAATCCCAATATTATCTTGCTTTTTCCAAGAACATGTCTCACCGGGATACCCTTCCCTGAAAGCAAATAAATTTTCAGCTAAATGCCCATCACATGAAACTTTAAAAGGGCAGCTTTAACTCAATGGTCAACCTAGGAGTCGCTGATACAAATTGTAAGCCACGAAGATAACCTCGTTGCTTTCAATCATGTGAGCTATCATTGAAGAACTCAATAGACATAGGTACGGTCAGGTGTTTTTAGAAGCTAGAGACATTAACTGTGGAATTCCTGAGAGATCCAAAGCAGCCATTTGAAACAAATCAACCTACTTGCATGGGATAAATAATGTGATAGGCATCGTGTTAGCACCCTATCTTTTGTAAGTACAAGTTATTGCCCAATAGGAGGAGAAATCATGGAAAAAAAAAAAAAAGATACTATTGTCCAATTGAAGTATACAATCAACAAACCTCCAAATTCTGATCTGCTAGATTGAACAACCACTCCTTCGAGTGTTCGAATGGTGCAATGATAGATGACCTGAAAAACAATTGACACCATTCAATGACTTCCACTAATAATATAATGAGAAAAGTACTACAAAGCAACAGCGATATTTGGCATGTGTTCTTAAAGCAACCATGCGAAAAGCCTCAAATACAACATAGCGTCAGCTGTCACAAGTATCGTAGCAGGACGCTTGAATCAGATCAACAGGCCTCGGTTCATAACTCCTCCATATTCCATTCAGTAATCTCTACTGCTGGAAAAGCAACGATTCCTATTGACTACTGCCTGCATCACTTGTATAGTCTTGACTTACTTCATCAGGGATACTTTCTCTGGCAACAACACGAGGTTACATCCTTCAAACTACTGGGCGTACCTAAATTATTTTCTAAATTTTCTTTGAAAGAGAGAGTCAATTGCAACCTTTAGTAACTTTTTTCTTTATAGTTGAGTTGATCATCAACAAGGTTAGTGGCTGCAGGTATTGTATTAATGTGCTCTAATCGACTTTCAGGAAGCAGTGCCATTTCCATAATCATCTTTGTTTCGTAATCGAGTTTTGAAAAGCAGTTATACATTCGCCTTTGTTTTGTAAAACAAGAGAATCAGCAAGCGCCCCTCACTATCTGTTCTCTTGACAAGAGGACATACTGTTTACTACAATTATTCGTATGTAAGTGTGTATCACTTGGTATCCACAAATCTAAATCAAGTCCAAATCGTCATTTTATCATGTAAATCGAATGTAGGCTTCATCCAACCTCAGCCAACCACAAACGCACATACACCAGAATCTAACATCAGGATCAGCAGCACAGCGTCTTGCTTGGGAGTTCCATTTCTACTTTGTAATTCCTATTCTAAAGCAGCCGCGCACACCGCAATTGCCAAAGTCGAATTCATCCAGTTTCAGCTACGCTCGCCACACCAACTAAGGCAATTCAATGCCAGACCGGAAAGGAACCAATGCAACAGGAAGACATGCAATCAAACACCAGCTCGTGCGTGAGCTTACCTGATCGCCATCGGATGGCGTGGATTCACCCCCTCCAGGTCTCACCACGGCTTTCATCAGGCCTCCAGGCACCATCTTCTTCCTCCTGGAATCCAAAAACAGAGCTCGGCTCAATTACAGTCAACGGTAACCGACTCCTCACTCCACAAAATCCACAAAAACAACAAAAAAAAAAAAAAAAAAAAGAAGGAAAAAACAGCACAAACAAGGCCACCTCTTGTCATCCTCGGAGGGGGCCTTCTTCTTCTTCGGCGCGTAATCCTCCGCCGCGTCTCCGTTCGCTGCCATTTCCCGGCGATCGGCGCGGGACTGCAGAAAGCCTCCGGCCGGAGCTTCTAGATTCGACGAGGGCGGGAGCCGCGAAGCCGGCCTGACGGAACGAGAATTCTCGATCCTTCGCGAAGAGCTCTCTCGGTTTTGGAAGTGCAGTTGGAGCCGGGGAAGTTCAACCACTTTTCTGGCGGTATTTATACGCGCTGCCTCGACAGCGAAGCAGGCTCCGGGGCTCGGAGCGAGCGAGAGTCCAACGCGTTGACCAACCGTCGTCGGATCCCGAGGCCGCCTTTCCCGACGGCGGATATCACAAGAGGCTGAGTAGTTCGGTCGCGATGGAGACGAATCGCGACCGTTGAATTCCGCAGCGATGTTCTCGAGTCCACGTGATTCGACGGTGGCGTGGCGGGCATGGGATTATGGCCCCCTCGGTTTCGCGCAGAATTTTAATTTATTTTTTTTCCCGGTAAAAATTGTAAAACGCAAGGCTAACGGCTTCACTTGGATTAGTACCATGAGATGCGAAATTACAGGATGTGGATTGGACGTATACATGTCAGTCTTAATAACACATGAAAATTCAACGTTAATATAATAAAACCGATAAATTAGTTTATTAGTAGTTGACATGATTTCTATTGTGAGTGAAAATTTATGTATGTGTGGTATACATAAGAGTAGACATTTTAGTAATGCTCATCGTGATGGTCAAAGTAGGTAACCAATAAAAGGATTATTGTCATCTTAGGTCTCGAAACAAAATCATGGCCCTTGTAAAATGATAATTGTAAGACCTATCTAAATGGATCTAAAATTCATTTAATAATTCAAAAGTATTTAAATTTATCATAAATGAGCCACATCAATTCCATGGGCCCATCTTAATGCATCTACAAAATGAAATGGCCTAAGCAAATGACTTAAGTGGGTACGTCATGGATCCATTTACAACCCATTAAAAATGGGTTTGTGTCATATCATTTTTTGACATCATCTAAACCCAACCTAACTCATGCCATTTGGCGGGTTTAATTAGATTTTTCCTTATGTTAAATCAATTTAACGAAAACTAATTAAAGTAAATTCATCATAAATATACTAGTTTGAGATTTTTTATAGTCGAAAATAAATTTAGGATAAAATTGTCTAGTTTTATGATTTTTATAATAAAAATATAATTTTGAGTAAATTTGTTATATATTCATTAGTTTAGGATTTTTGTTGTATTCACCATTCCCTTATTTTAAATAGAAGACATTTTGCCCATGCAATTAATGTCAATTTGCTAAAAACGTCATGAACTCTTTAAAAAATTTCTCATGATTATGTCCTTTTTTAAAGAATTTTAATACTATTAAAAACATAAAATTAATATATAAATAACAAATTTATTTCAAACTAATTTTTAGGTTAACAAAAACCTCAAATTGATACTTTTGTGACTTTTTAATATTTGTTAATTTTCATTAAACTTTATTATTGAAATTATTGAATTAGATAACATGTAATAATAACACAATTAACATTGTTATTTTATTTGGAAATTCAAATTAATTTGAAATAAATTTATTTTATATATTAAAATTTACTATATGTATATCTTGTAATTTGGATAAATTTATAATAAGTATATCAATTTGAGACTTTTTATAACATTAACATTTAAAAGAATAAATAAATATTTTTTTTTTTGTGATCTAGAAAATCCCCGCACCCACGGGATATCGGGAAAGAAACTTCACGGGGACGACACGTCTTGGCCCACCACACACATCTTGCCACCGAGTCACCAATGTCTCACGCCGCCCTTCCTGCAACTTTGCGTCGCGGGGTTTTGAACTCCGCACCTCTTAGTGAAAGGAAGCGCAGGCTGTCCAATGGAGCCACCAACCTTATATATTCCTCTTTTTGGGTTTAGAGAATTTAAAAGGCGAACTTTCGTAAACAAGCCGATTTCCGAAAGACCTAGAGAGAGAGAAAGAGAGAGATTACGGAAATTCCCCGACAACAGCCGCACTTCCCCCCGACCTCACTCTCGATACTGATCTCGTCGGACCTCCAGGAAAAACAGGGGAGCTAAAATAGAACCGCCGCCGGCGAGCACCGAAACCGCCGCTCCTTCCGGCAGGCGCGAGCATCGGTGAGAGAGCGAGAGAGAGAGAGAGTGAGGCAGGAGGCCGTCGAGTTCCGCCTTTCGCCGATGGAGGGGGAGAGCGTGCTGGACGCCATCTACGAAGAGGACGACGACTTCGACAACGGCGGCGATGTCGAGATGGTCGACGTGGAGGAGGGCGAGCTCGTCGACGGCCAGGACGCGAGGAGCGATCAGGCGCGACCCGGAGGGGATGGAGGCGGCGCCGCCGAGGTCTCGAAGGGGGACGAGCAGAGCAGGAATCGGAGGCGCAGGGCGAACAAGAAGAAGAACAGGAAGAGGAAGAGGGGCGCTTCTGCCGGGGACGGCTCTAACTTCACCGACATCAACAGGTCGCCTTCCGATTCTCTGCCCTTGGACCTCGCAGCTTCTCGTTCGATGAAAAAAAGATTTCATTTTTCGCTCGGATTCGTCTTCTTGGCTTGACCATTGATTCGTAATGCAGTGAAGGGTTTTTGAGCGTTTGGGTGTCCCTTTTAAGTATCTGGGTCTTAGCTTTACCATGTTATTTACGGAGTCGTGCTTTGGTCTTACCATTACATGGATGATAAACCGTGGAGTGGTGGGAAAATATGATTTTTTTTTTTTTTTCCAATTTGGTTGATGCAGACGTGCACGACAAATTTGTGCTTGAGATTTGTTGCAGCTGTCACTCATGGCAATGCCTCATTTCTGCTCTCTAATCTTTCCAGGTTCGTGCTAGATACCTGTAGGAGACTGAGGGAGAAGAAATCATACATGGTGTATACTGCCGTCGGCTGTCTGGGAGTGTCCGCATTGAGCGATCTCGTCAAAGAGGTTAGTAGCCTTTCTGCTGTGTTTATTCTGTGTCCACCGAAGTAGCAATGGGATTTTTTAGGCGGGGTAGATGATTGTGGTTGTTTGTGAGTGAACGATTGGATGCGACAGGTGTAAGGTAGCAATGTATTCTGTAGGAGCAATGGGTTTTGTTAATGAAGATCCAGAATGTGATATAATTGGAGGAAAGCCGTTTTATGTGTGTACATATAGCCAGAATAAAATGATTGCTATCTGCTCCCAGGAGACTCGATTTTGAGTGGTTGAAGTATCTGAAGTTTGCAGGATGGAGAGAAACACTGGAAGGAGGATAAGAAAACGGTATCCTGTCAGGAAGGTGGATTGATTTTAGTTGCTCTTGCATATTGGTTTTGGATCTTATGCCCTTTGAGTAAAGTTAAAATGGACATTTTCTTCATTAGGCTGGGCATATTTTGTTTTTGGTAGTGTAGATGGCACCTTGTTTAGAAGATCTTATTGCCAGAAGTTTCTCATAGCTTTCTCTCATAAAGTCCAAATTAAACACCTTATGATTTTGTAAGTAACTTATCCTGCCTTAGCACTCATATTTCTGTATTTCAGGTAGACGCTATTCAGGCTTGTGGAGGTCAGATGACTGCTGATGGTAAACGGCAGCGAACAGGTGGGGGGGTACTATGGAGTATCATTAAAGCGCGAGAACCAAATGCTTACAGAGAGATAATGAAAAGAGCAAGAGAATTTGAGGTGGGTGGTTGATTTCCTCTTTAAGTCACTTAGGGATTATGTGCAAACAACACGTATCTAGCCCTCTTTCAATTTGATGCAACCTCATTTGCACCACTCATATTGTTAAGTATATCTAGACAGGTATTTAGGCCTCTGATTTCCTCCCATTAAAATGGTGGCCATGTGATACCACCTTAGAACGTCTAGTAATCTGAGGGTTTGCTGGTGATGTATTATCCTAAAGGCTTGAATAACTTTAACACTGCTTTATTGCACAAAGCAGATTGATTTTTTGCAATATGATTAGATCTTGATGAACCTTTTCTTCTTTTCCTGGAGCTTCTGATGGAAAATATTGCACAAAGACCAAATGGGCCGTAGGTTTTCCTATGTCAGATTTCTTCTTTTTTCTTTTTCTGTTTTCCGATTTCCTTTATAGGTTCTGACATAGAATGAATACGTGATCGGTTTGCCCCAACCACAGAAACTATTTTAGGATAATTTCTTAGAGTAAGCCGACAAGCACTAACTTTAGCAGCATTAATGATATTATGGGCTAGTTAGTGAAGGTCTTCCAGAGCTTTGGATCCGCAACATGTTGATCTATATTGCCTGATTACCATCTATTGAGTTGCATTTTCTTTCCTTATTCTGCACTGATGATCTTTAGGCTAATGTTAATTCGGGAGTCTTTTCTTTCCTAATAGGGAGTAAGTTTGGTCTATGTTATTTATTATTTGCAGAAGCAATTCAAGCCACACAATATTCAACAAGGACGACAGGAAGAGGCACCTCCTGATGGACCTACAAAAGTATCCCCTGAAAGGAGTTCTGTGTCCACTCCAGATGGTTTCCCGACAATGCCTGAATTACAAAATGCTGATCAGCAATCAGCTGGTGAGGAGAAAAGACAATCTGTGAAAGAACGAATTAGAGTACCCGTTTCTTACGAAGACATTCTAGATGACCCAGTTGATGGAAGTGGCTAATGTTTCTAAAGAACGTTGTTATTTTCCCGTGGTTGTTTCAATTTGTGCATAGCAAACATTCTAACAAGTTTTGCAATCATTCTTCAGGCAAAAAAAAATAGCACATAGGGTTAAAGAGGTTTGGAGTTATACTTATTTACTGAAGGGGAGCACGGCATCCCAGCTTCAGTGGGTGGTTCTGCGGTAATTATAGCACAAGTCCGTGGTGACCCTTTTTTGGTCATAAAATGGACATATTGATTCATTTGTGAAATTCTATTATTGGCCATCTCTTTGGTTTGTGAAAATGCAGAGAAAGGACAGAGAGCACATCGATCTAGTATTATTTTTTGTTCCAGATTTGCCTCATCAGCAAACCTTTGAAGCTTAACTACTGTGCAATGTGTCTCCTCACCTCTTTGATCGTGCACACTATAGTATATCTGACGTTTAGCAGCATCTTGGTTTCAGTGGCTCCCAGCATATAAAGGCCAGCGGTTTCTTTTATGTTTTAGTCCGGTGAAGATATACTGCAAGATCACTTCAATTCAAGTTCTCTTGTTTCGTTTAGTTTTGTCGATCAGTTCCTCTGGAGATACGGCTCCGAGAGTCGATTGACCTTCAGTTGCGATTTGGCTTGCTAGGTAACTGGCTATTCTCCTGGAAAACCTGTCTTTATATTTTGGTCATCCTGATTGGTATTTGAAGGCATCGAGAACAATTTATTCATCGGGGAGCATGGTCAAGATTAAAAGCCAAAGTTGCCTCAGCAAGAACGCTCAAAACTTTTAATGCAGCATAATTTATGCTAGCACAAATGACTGATCAAAAATCCAGTACCGTTTGTAAGAAACATGAGTTGTACAGGTGAGACAGTCCCCATCAATGGACTCCAATTGGCAAATCCATAACCTCAGAGCATGTTTTAAAGTTACTCAACAAGCTAACTCTGAGCTTTCATTTTGATTTCAAATTCTCGTTACCAAATCCTCGGTAGTTCTTGGCACGGTGCCTTTGTAGGGGCAACGCGTGTGGCTGGAATGGTTGAAGCAGCCGGTGCATCAATGGCATGATATGTATAGACTATGAGGATTAAGCTTAGAAAACCCAATTGGCAGTGCGGTAAGTGCTAATCTGTCTTTCGCCTTTTATGCAAGAAGAGGCAGGCAACACTGCAATCATCAACTTTTGCAGAAGGGAATTTCTTCTTCCATGAAGCAATAGCTGCTTCAACCAACGCTTTGGCTGCTTCTTCCTCATCTTTCGCTGACCTGACCACCGCCGCAACCTCATCGTTGTTGAGCACATCCCACACCTGCATGAGAGCGTCTGGAGATAATTAGAACATTGGCCAACAAAAGTTTCCATGTGAGACTATCCCGCTTCGGTAGTGCATGTGCTAATCAACAGATCTGATAGTGTCTCTGACTATTGCTTTTGGATTTCACTGAACTTCATACATAGCTTTATCGAGACCGAATTTTCTTACCCCATCTGTTGCAAGGACGATGAATTGGTCTTTTGGAGTTATGCGGTGATAAGAGATGTCAGGAATGGCGATTACGCCGTGGTCTTTGAGCAAGTAGTCACCAAAAGCACGGGACATGGCAAGGCCAGGCATGTCCTCATGGGGTAGCCACACGCGCTGGATGTGCGGTTCTTCCTTCAGAGCTAAAACCCGGCCTTTGCACTTCCTTATTCGGTCGGCTTCACCTGCAGATACACCCCCAACCAAACATAAGTGCCCAAACCATCAAGATGCATGAATAATGTGGGCCTCAAAAATGGAAGAGCTCAATTCAAGATGTCCTTAGTAAAGAGCTTAAGAACATACGATCAAAAGATGGTTAGATCCAAATAGGAATAGGATGATTATGCTAGGCTTACTTGGAACGTTAGGCTTCAAGTCAGTAGTCAATTGGACAGTTCGAAGTCCATCCTCAGTGAGAGTCCCTAACACTGCTCTCGAGTCACCGAGGTTGGCTATGACAAGATCCTCACCCTGTGATTAATTTTCCCACTATTAGCGTAACGCCAACGGGCCATCCTTTACATGGATTTTAGAGTGGACTGATCAATATAAATTTTTGCGGTTCCTAACAATTTGAGGAGCAAAATACCTGTCTTATGACAACAACAGCCGTGCTTCCACTGGTGGAGCAGTCCAATCCCTCCTGAAGCTTGATCTCCTTGTCCATCACCTTGAAGGCACTGATACATGCATCTCTCCATTCCAGTAAGTTCTTGCTCGGCAATGATCCTTGGTCACAGTCATCTTGCACCGCCGTGACTTTGACCTTTGCCAGAGAGTTTCTCTGGTTTAGCACGAGCAGTGGCAAATGGTTCCGCACTAGCTTGCTCACCAGGTGACCATTCTTCCCATGACCGTCAAAAACTCCGCAAAAAAATCCATCATCTTTTCCATATCCCTAAAGAGAGAACAGCGTACATCAGTCAAAGAAAAAGACAAGGACTGGTTGCTTATATTATATTCACCATACTGAAAAAAGTTAACCGTGTAAGTTGGACCTGAAATTTGCATCAAAGTCATCCTTAACAAACACGAAGAAAGGATATCACACACACCGCCATTTTCCGTTTCAATTCTGATGAATTGGACTAAACAAGAATGAGAAATTCATCAAATGCAAATTGGCTAAATGCTAGTTTCATCAGACCTGCCTGACAAAAACGACCTTAAGCTGATTCAATAATGTTCAGATCTCCACAAACCTGATAGAGTAGAGCAGCATCTTGGTTCAACCCTTTGCTTCCGGTTCTTGAATGAACAGATCCATTTCTCTTGGTTTTACCGTTGGTCTCGTCGATGAACACTGCATTTTCTTGGACATCTTCTGTATCATGAATCTCAGAAGGTACAGAGGATATGCAGATTCCCATCTTGAAAATGAATACTTGTTTCTTTTTCTTATGCTACCTGCCTTTTTATAGTCCAGCGACCAACTTAATCATGGATTTTTAAATACCCAACACATGTTGGCACAAATATTTATCTTATAAGAATGTGGCCCAAAAGAGCTGAAAGCATGCCCTAGGTTCAATAATTCACTGTTTTTTTAAGAGGTACTTATTTTATGAGTGCCCCAAGATTCAATTGAAGGGGCACATGAGGAGGACTTCAGCAGGATCTTGGCAAGCAAAGTCAAACAATGCGGTACCCATCGTTCCTTCTATACATTCGCCACTTAAAAGTTACCATAGATAAATTCACAGGCCGTGTCTCAAAACTAATTACACTGTAAATTCGTAGCTGACCGCTTATGAAAGGCAAGTCTACCTAAGACATACGCAACCTTTCCGTAGACAATTTGTTATTCGATAGTGCCTTTTTTCCCCTACAAAGAACCCTCTCCATGAAAGTTAAATCACATGATACTCCTTGTAGAAAAAGAAGAAGGTTATGATTGCAAGTGCATGAGTTTCAAAAGGTTAACTCGATGTAGCGACTAGGTACCATGATGTTTACACAGGCACGGTTGTGTCTTTGCTTGGCTTTTGTGAGCATGGTGTCATCTGTTGTCAGTGCGGATGCACTCTTTGCTTGGTTGGTACGTTCAAGGTAAAAGTTGGGTTTGTCGGTTGGTCCCTCTCCACACAGACATAAAGGAACAGAACATCGATTCTGTAGGGAATTAGTCAAGATCGAGGACCCAGAATCAAAATCTAATCTTTGGTTAGAGATTGACAGGGCATTTTACCAAGGAAGCGATTGCATGGACAATAAAGATATTTCCAATATGGTTGGATTTTGCAATTTTCCAGATCACATTGCGTCCGGTAGACCGGAATGACCCAAATGACGACCTTCGAAGCAATAGAGACAACCTCCTAGAGGGATGCAAAATCTGGTCAAACATGCGAATCCTTAGGGAAATCTTGAGGTATTGCAGTATAGGCTTCCTAGTGGCCAATGCCCTCTAAAAACGCCAATGAGCTTATGCGCCAGCAAAGATGGGTCCTGCACTCGATGCATCACCCAATGCTTTGACCATTTCGTTCTTTTGATGTTCTAATAACCAATATATTGAGCCCTTAAAGTAATCGATCGAGTTGACTATTGCACCAATAGGAAGAAAGGGCGTTGTTTAATCTAGGGTCGGTATCCAATTTCGGTGGATCTTGTAGTCTTGGTTCTTTTAACAAATTAATGCACAGACTCGTCCATTATTTGGAGGAAGAGAATAGAAAAACAACGAACCCTAAATAATTAAAAGAGAAGATCGCTTCACCACAAGACTTGCCTCAAATTCGTTGACTTTTCCCTTACAAAATATGGAACCCAGAAGACCGAGGGAAGTCGACCGATTCCTTAAGCAAAGAGATCAGCTTTAGCTATACGTGAAAGGGCAAAAAATGAGCATTATCTATAGTGAGGCCCTTATTCAAACGGCGCTTTCGCAATTCTGAGATTATGACGCAATAAATCTGTATGATGATGCTGGGCCTGGCTCATGGAGGGAAAGAGTTTTTGGCTTCAACTTAAGGAAAGCCCTGATTTTCCTCATTATTTCCAGTTTCCTTAATCATTCATCCCGTTTTTTATTATTCTCAATCAATAATTGACCCTTATCATACGATTTCAAGAGGATATAGATTGCCACATCTGTTACGCATGATGAAGGGATAAATCATTGGATACCTTAAGAGAGGGTGGACAATGCTGCAAGGAACATCCGAATCGGCTGTTGGCGAATGATAGGATGGTAGTTCTTATACTTTGGTCCCCATGGGGTGTTTGGTAAATGTTTTTGAACTTCAATGGCCAAATGCCAACATTGATTCGGTTTTTGGGGAATGTCTTTGCAAAAATGCAAATACATTTGAGTGAATAAAGTTTTTTAAAATGCAAATAGTGTTTGATTAATTGTAATTGTAATGTGTATTGAGAAATAGCTTTGGCCAAAATATCATTTGATAAAATTTGCATATGTAAAAGATTTTTATTAATTTTTTTAAAAGACATTTGTATTTTTTTTTTTAAAGTCTAGCCACCGACTAGCTAGATCTAACTGCCGGACCGCCGGATCTGGCCCCTGGACGCCGTCGCTTGAGGTCATGCAACCCTAGGTGTTGACCGCCTGGCTTTGCGTGGTAGCTTGGGGTCATGTGACCTTAGGCGACGGTTGCGTGACCCTCACCTAGGCAGTTCGGCCATCGCTTGGGGTAGCCCGACCTCAGCAACCGTCGCCTGAAGTCGCGCGATTGAGGCCATCAATTGCTTGGGTCATGCGACCCATACGTCGCCTAAGGTCTGGCGACGATCGTCGGGGTCGGGCGACCCTCAGGCGATAGTCGTCGGCGCATGCGACCCCTTGGCCGATGGTAATCGACCTTCGATCGGCTTTTCCGTACAATGGTTTTGGATAAGATGAACAATAACCAACTTGCATTCCGAAAATGCAAGTTTTCAAAGTACTTCAAAACCTATTTTGGACTAAAGGCCTTTAGATTCCGTAATTATATTTTCTCAAAATTGAGCAAAAACACGAACCAAACACGTTTGCATTTGGCCAAAAGATTTTAGAGTCCCAAAGCCCATTCTAAAAGCCGAACTAAACGAGACCAAAGACCTATTATGGACTTTCAGCATTTTCAAAATACTATTATGAGGATTTAATAACTTGTTATTTCCAATATTACTCTCATTGATAATTATGTGTTCCACTTTTGCCTAAAGAAAATACTATTCATCTTCTTCCTTTGCTTGTTGATTCGTCATTGAGGGTCCAGGTCGAGCTCCTCGTCTTCAAGGATGAGATCGAGGGTTGCGCACGTCATTGAGCCGCTCCCCAAAGCTGTTGTGGGTCGAGGTTAAGTTTGAGGGTCAAGCGACCTAGATCTGGCCGATCGTGCGACCTCGAAAATCGTCGCCTAGGTTGCAAACAGTCAAAGGGCCCGGATGGTCTGCAAGATTGGTCACTGATGTTCCGAAGTTGCAAATCTCCAAATCAAAAAACCTTATAATCAATGTTGCAAATCACCCATTAAGCCTCTTCACCTTGCTGAGGTTGCTCAACTCCAGGGGCCGCCTCGCCCGGGTTCGCACAACCTGGGCCGACCCTTGCCTTTGGTCATTTGTCTATGGTCACCTAAAGTTGACACTGGCAAAGCTCGTTTAATCCCTGCCTCTGCCCATGCTCGCCTCTCTATCATTTCTTTTCTTTTTCTTTTCACTTCGAAGTTGCTTTATAAAAATACACCAAAATGAGCATCCAACTATTATTACTTCCCTCCGCCAAATGCCTACCTATTCGTTTGCATTTCCCCAGAGGTGAACCAAATGGGCTAGATATTCATCCAGTGTTAGGTCACCGTGTTCAGACTCGGATGGACAATTTGTAGGGTGTCATCTCTGCTACGTTTCATTTACAAGGCGTTAAGCCAACTTGGGTATCTTATTTCCATTAAGCTTGAGAAGTCCCAGCCCACATCATTTTAATGGGTTTTTTCTCTGTTGATGTTGAGTTCTTTTATGAGTTGCACGCAAGCTTGGGCGCTTCCGTGTGCCAAGAAAAGAACTTGACAAAACGAGAAAACATCAAAGCTGTGAATTTTGGAAGGTTATTCAAGAACACCAAGTACAAACCCATTCATCTTGAACAAAGATCAGATAGTGCCGAACACAATTTCAGTTCCAAAACGAAGATGATAAGACTAGGCGAAGAAAGAAGAACTTGACAAGCATCAAAGCGGTGAATTTTGAAAGGTCATTCAAGAAAACCAAGTACAAATCCATTCATCTTGAACAAAGATCATAAAAGATCGGGCAAAGAAAGAAGTGGGTTTGTGCAGAATATGATGATCAAGAAGTGTATTCACACAGCGAATGTACTAAAAGAAAGAAGAAAAAGAGACGTATGCATGACATATAGCTACTTCGAATTTGGAGGAAGCCATGGCTGAGATGATGAAGAATCATCTCCAGGCTTGCCCTCCCATCATGTCAAAAGCAGCTCTTTCTCTCGGCACTACGCAAAAGGTGTGTCGTCGTTTCATCTCGGATATCGAGATTCACCACACACCCGTGTCTGAGAGTGCCCTCCATTATCCCATTTCCAGGATGAAAGAAATCAAGAAGGAACGCAAAAGGAACGGCGCAGAAAGTTTTCAGCGAAAATGTCGCCGGCTAATTGTGTCACGAAACGACTAGGAGTTCTCGCGCTTCAGGGATCTTCGACCGGCGAGAACCGTGTCGGCTCCACGCGGCAGACCGGTCGCCATCGATCGGCGCCGACTGTCGACTCGATTCTTGGAGCCACACCACCCCCCACATCTCCGATTCGAGAACTCCATCCGCAATCAAATTCGATTCAAAATGGCCAAAAACCAAAAAAGAACAAAAACCCAAGAAGAACGAGACACGGAGCAAACCACAGCGATCGCGCGCAGTTTGTGATGTACGAAACCTCGAGCTCAAACGCGAAGAGCCGCTGTCGTCGACGGCTCCGGCGATGAGAGGTAAGGACCAGAGGAGGAAGAAAACCCTATGGTGTATGTATGTATTTATATATGGGTCGATCGTATCGACGATGCCTGAGTTTGGGGCGTGGAGAATGAGATGGGCCCGAACGAGAAGACGGGCTGGGCTCGTCCTTCGTAGGCCCAAGAGGAATGAGCCTTTTTCTTATGGGCCTAAGACTGAAATTCACGTTTTAGTGACAAAAGGGAGAAAAGGCCCAAAATGGCCCAAATTATATTCACCGTGACGCACCCTATATTTTTACTACGCCCATTGTGATTTATTTACCTTAAATTGTTTCTTATGACATAAAAAATAATGTAAAGCTATGCCACATTTTGTTGCTTAAGGGAAATAAAGGTGACGTTGTTTTGGTGTTACGGTAAAAAAAAATTAGGACAAATGGATCACGATGAGTTTTGTTTAGGATATTTTTGTGTGGCATTACCGTTATAAAAAAATACAAAAAAGTGCCGTGACTTTCATGAGGTGGTCATAAGAATAAGATAATTGCATATTTTTTTTATCAATTACATTATTGTCATAAATTTAGAAAAATACTCACTTAAGCGTCATAATTTAAAAGAAAAAAATTCGCTCAAAAAGTAAGCGTGGCCGCCGTGCCAAAATCATTGCACATGGACTTACCCAACCAATGCTAGACACACTCTAAATAAGAAGATACACCATTTACCAGACCCAGCAAACCTAAACCTTTTTCCCCTCTCCCTTTACCTTTTATATTTTTCCCCCAAATTCTCCTCCGGACCGGAAATAGGCAAAATGAGGGGGGGCCCACATGGTCGGGGTTGTGATTTTTTTTTTTTAACCAAAGCTAATCAGAAGGTCCTAATACGTCCACGTCGCTGAACTCCAATTTTAATAGCCGGAGTCAAACCCCCCGGATTCCGGCACTCGATTTTCCCGAGAAAATATCTGTCACAGAGTGTTAGTTTTGTACACTGCTCCAAAAATGGCTGCACTGGAACAAACCTTGGAGGATTGTGAAAAAGCGCTACTTCTTTCGATGCTTTGGCTTGGGAAATTGTTGTTTTTCCGAGTCAGAGGAAGAGCTTTCGCTTGACAAGTTCTAATATATTTGAAGACCTTTTCTCTTTGCGTGAAACAAAGACCGAATTGCTTCCGTTCTTGCCAGAAATCAACTCAGGTACCTTCCTACAAAACACAGCGAAAAACGATGGCTCTCTGGAAACGGAGGCGCGTTGAAATCCAAATGAAGAACGGTCATGGACGCGTGCGGAGTTATCATTCTTTGCATCTCCTGTCGCTCTCAGCGAGCCTGGTAAACCAAAGAGGGCCGTTGGATCGAATGAGGACCCATCTGGCGGACAGGAGCTGCCTGAATCAGTCAACAGTTCTTGTTTTGGGACAAAAAAGTCAGTCAGACTGTTTCTCTTATAAATTGTCAACAGGCATGAGGTAACTCGAAAGTCGCAAATTTGATTTGATACCGCTTCAATAGCCAAAGATTGCAGGAAATGGAACGCTTTGGAGGAAAGTCTCTCTCCCTCGATGGTGAATCCTCATCGTTGTCTAGGAGGGACTACGAAGTGTTCTTGAACTTCAGAGGACCCGACACTCGCTTAACCATCGCCGACTCTCTCTATGCAGCCATGATCCAGGCTGGGATACATGTATTTAAAGATGACGAAGAGCTCCGTATCGGCAAAGAGATTGGAGGTGAGCTTTTGAGAGCAATCTCCCATTCGAAAATCTACATACCCATCTTCTCTAGAGACTATGCTTCCAGCCTTCCAAAATGGTGCTTACGCGAACTTGCCTACATGGTGGAGTGTTGGAAGAGAGACAAGAAAGTGATCCTACCCATCTTCTATGAGGTGAATGCATCCGATGTTAAGCTTAAAACTGGATCATACAGTATGGCCTTATAAAAACATGAGAGAGAGTCTGGTGCAGATGTGGTGAAACAGTGGGAGGAGGCCCTAAGAGAGGTTGCCGGAATCAAGGGATGGAACTTAAAAGATCATGGGTAATTAATTACAACTTCTATACTTTCATTTCTAAAATTAGATCTCTATTTTTTAATCATGGAAACTCAATATAATCAAATTAGATCAATTGGGCAAATTACCATGTTCAATTTTGAAAGTACTTCATCATGATGACATATAATTTTTTAGAACTCTTTTACTGCACTCTCAGATTGACATATGATTCTTAGAGTAATCATTTGGGGACGAATCCTACCCTTGAATCATTCAAGTAGATCTGTCCCATTTGATCCGGGACCTAGACAATCACAAACTCCCCATCTATAGTATCAACATCTTGGCACAAACCATTTTCACCCTTTGCCATCACTTAGCATGAACCAAAACTATTGGGCTGGTTCGGGCTCTTAGGCTAGCACTCTAGTTTGCCTGACCGCATCACCTGTTAGAATTATGTTGATTTGACCAATTAAAAACTCTTCAAAATCGCCCCTTCCACCTCAATCTCCAATCATTATTTTAAGTAAGATCAATCATCCCGGCTTGGGATGGACCGGGTATGAAATAACCTGATATGTCATGCTTGATTTTAGCAATTTAAGTTTCTAGTATTATGCATTTATGCTTCTGCGCGATATACTTTGTTTGTGGTTTCTCAAATTCATACGGTTGCATTATGTAAATGGCAGCCAAAGTAAACTTATAGCACTTGTTGTGGAAGAAGTTTTCAATAAGCTGACGTCTTCACAAAGAAATCGGCATGATGACTTGGTGGGAATTCACGATCAGATGGAAGTAGTCATGGACTTGTTAGGCCTAGGCACTTCCGATGTACGATTTGTTGTGATTCATGGTATGAGTGGCATCGAGAAAACAACTCTTGCTAAGGCTATCCTCAAGCATATCTCTTCTCAGTTTCATCATTCTAGCTTTCTTTCAGATATCCGTGCAGAAAATATTGTTGGTCTACAAAAGAAATTATTATGTGACATTCTTGATATTAGACATCCTGGAGTTATTGATGCTAATGATGGGATGGCCATTATTAAAGAAAAACTCTGTGACAAGAAAGTCATCATTGTTCTTGATGATATGGACAGAAGAGATCAGCTCATGAAATTAGCTGGTAAGTCTAGTTGGTTTGGTTTAGGAAGTCGAATTATTATCACAACTAGGAACACCTATTTTTTGGCTCCCGAAACCAATCTCTTAGATGACAATACTGTCCCGATGTGTCACCAAGACTTCTTTTCTTATGAGATGAAGGAAATGCAGTTTGATCATGCTCTTCAACTTTTTAGCTTGCACTCCTTTGAAAGAGACTCACCTCCCCATGATTACAGTAGTATTTCAAGTGAAATGGTCAGAATTACTGGAGGACTACCTTTGGCACTTGAGATAATAGGTTCATTACTCCACTCTAAAAGCAAGATAACATGGAAAGACACATTGAAGAAGTTGAAGAAAGTGCCCAACCAGGATGTCCAGAAAAAGTTGTTGATAAGTTATGAAGAATTAGAGTACGAGCAACAACAAATTTTTCTTGATATTGCATGTCACTGCATTGGTGAAGAAAGAATCCCTGCATATTACATGTGGAAAGCTTGTGATTTTTTTCCAAAAACTGGACTTCATGTCCTTATTCATTCATCTTTGATAAAAATCATCGAGGATGATCGACTATGGATGCACGACCAACTCAGAGATCCTGGAAGAGAGATAGTCCGACAAGAATGCCTTCTAGTTTCTGGAAAGCGCAGCAGGTTGTGGTGTTCAAAGGTTGCCTTAGATGTGGTTCAAAATAATCTGGTATGTCTTACTAAAAGTTATAGAAAAATTGAACATGCAGTTGCCAGTTTTAGAGTTCAGTTTCACCCAAAATATTTGCTTCATTTGTATACAAAGGATATTAATAATTTTGCATAATTTGAGAGAAATGAACAAATTTCCAAAATAGATAATTATTACCATTACAGCTCCCATGTAAGTTGGAGAAATAACAATTCATGGTATTTGCCTTTTTTTTAGATAAGCTAAGATCCATATGCCTCTTTTTTGTCTATTGACTTATGCTTACTATTGGTGGAGTCAACATATATGCTCCCTATTTTGATATTTAATATTTGCACTAAATTGTTCACTCATGTTGCTATTTATTGCCTTGAATTATCGGGAATGATGTAGCATTGTGGCACTTAAGCTCACGTAACTTGCAAACGTGCACAATTTTTCAAGTGGCGAACTCTCAAGGCTACCTAGTTTAAGGTTCCTTGAATTAGATGGAGGAAACTTTGTAGGGGACTTTAAAAATCTTCTCTCAAATCTAACATGGCTCTATTGGCATCATTGCCCTTCGAACCTACAAGCCAACGGTTTAAGTCTAAGGAACTTGGCTGTTCTCAAGATTTCAGAGAGCGATATTACTGAAAACTGGAATGGATGGGGACCATGCATGGTACATTTTCATATAATGCATTCTTTTTTTCCTTTATGAGTGTATGCATTTGTCACGTTGACCTTCACCAATGCCACTATTTTCCTCACTTATTGGTTGTTTTGCAGGTGAATGATAACCTCAAAGTCATATATTTGACAAACTGCAATCACTTAAGAAGGACACCTAACTTCTCCAAGTGCATGAATTTGAAAAGATTGGTTCTCAAAGATTGTAGCAAATTGGAAGAAATTGATAGTTCTATCGGTCAACTAGGGCGCCTAAAGTACATGGAAATCAGTAAGGAGGTTGGTTTTACAGTGGTACAATGTGGGGTTTGGAAAATTTTGCCATTGCTCTAATACCAAACTCAATTGGCGGTCTGAAATCTTTTTCAATGCTCAAGTTGGGATGTCAAGGTGATGTTAAAGAACTTCCACACTCAATTGGGGAGCTACTCAATTTAAAGTATATATAATTTTTTTTTTTTGTTAGAATTAGTTTAAAGTATTTGTCTCTACATAGTTGCACCAATCTTAGTAAGCTTTCGGATTCCATTGGAGAGTTAAGATCACTCCTTTGTTTGGATTTATCTGGCACTTGCATATGTGGATTACCATAAGATCACTCCTTTGTTTGGATTTATCTGGCACTTGCATATGTGGATTACCATATTCCATTGGAAGACTAGAATCATTGCTAAAAATGGATCTATCTCGAATGCTTATTACAAAATTATTTTGAAGAAATTTCCTTCTGAAGAAATGTTGTGGACATCCTAAATAATAATATATATTTTTATCAGAATTTTTAGAAATTAAAAAGGTGACGATTCTATTGGCAATCTTAAACAATTGAAGTTCCTATATTTGGATGGGACTAGGATAAGAAAGCTTACCGTAAATTTGGATGAATAAGAGTATATGCTTGTTTTGAAGAATTTTTGCTTTGAAGAATCTTGAGGAGTTGATTGCTAGAGGTTGTGAGAATCTCGAGGGCGAAATTCCAAGTGAAATTGTGGAACTATCCCAATTGAAGATTCTTAGCTTATCCCGAGCAAGGATATTGTATAATTGACTGCCACTAACGTGCAGGGAGAGTGCCAATAACAATCAATCTCACCCCTTATTGGGCTCTCTAAAGGAAAAATAGAAGTCTCTCCTTAAATTATAGGAAATCAAACAGCTTCACTTTTTGTATTAGACCTTGGGGTGTTAAACTTGTTTTATCGAATTGTAACAAGCTATCCCAATTGAAGTTGCTACCAAATCTCCCAACAAGTTTCTCCGGAACTTGTTTTATCGAGCTAGAGTTATCCTCTTCATCGTTGGAGACGATACCCAACCTTTCAAACCTTACTATTTTACATCATCTGGACATAAGTGACTGCACTTTTGACTTTAAGTTCTTTAAAACTACACAAGGACGGGTTTCAAATCCAAAGCTAGGGTGGCTTGGAAGGCTCCATAAATTGTAGAAGTTTAGACTAGTTCTTTCTTATTGCAACTTGCCTCCGACTGACTTGAGTTCCCTTTCTCAACTTCAGTCACTTGAAACAACTTGTCCAAACCCATGGTCTTTGACACAGCTTCCATCCAGTTTAGAAGACTTGAGTCTAAAAGATGTGGAGACACCAATAAAGTGGCCATTGTTCGCCAGCTTGGGAAATTTGTCTATATTAAAGCTTTTTGGTTGCTTGTTAAGAGAGATTGAGTTTGAAAATGTGCTTGGACAACTAGAGAATCTCCAGCGTTTGCAAGTGCACAAGTGTGAGTGCTTGTGAGGCTATCCAATCTATCAAGCTTGAAGGAGCTTCGTGTGCTAAGCTTGGAGTACTGCCCCCAACGAACTGAGATTGACTTCCAACCAGCTTCACTACGGTCTTTGAGAGTCTACTATTGTGAATCAATGCAAAAGTTGCCTGATATACCAAATAAATGTCATGTCTCTGTTATTGGGTGCCCCAGGTTACATGGTTTTCATTATTTGACCACTCTAGACCTTAAGCTGCTCGAGTAGTCGTTGTTCGGGTGGTGATACAGCCTATAGCACAAGTCAAAGGTTGCGTGAGAGCATAATATTGCTGTCGCTGGCTGTCATTTGCTTAAGCTTTTGCTATTCCCCTATATGCCCTATACAGGCTATACTTACATTTGATTTTCTGTTGCAGTACTTTGAACACCCAAAACGAAACAAAAAAGCAAAAAATGTAAATTTGATAGGCATTTTCGTTTAATTTTTTTTTTCCCCTTAGCTTTTGAGAATTTATATGATGTGGAATGTAACTTGAATTGTCCATCCCTTTGCAGGTTAAATTGGGGCATAACTTTCGTATAGCTGGTAGAAAGCAAAAATATTCCATTCTTATGTATGATTCACTTCGGTATTAAAGTCGATTTGCTAAAGAGAAAAGGAGAAAATGAAATTTTTCCAAAGGAAAACTAGCCCACCTTCAAAAGTATGATGTGTAGTACCAGACAATTCATTTCCAGATGCAACCCGCATTAAAATCCAATACATATATATATGGTCACTTTAGTTGTATGACCATTGTGTATTAGGTTTATATAGCTTTAATCAAATTTAGGCATCATCAGCTTTAGAGGTTTTACGTGCTTCGATAATGAATAGAAATTGATCGCGTGTACTTTAAACCCACTCTCTTGTGCATTTCGCTTAGCTTGCCACTTCTTTTGACCTCAAATCTTTAAAATGCTCGCAAAACTTCCTGTCTTGAATAGCTTATGTGCAATCCTACATCTTAAGTATTCATTCTAAAAGGATGGAGAAGTATTTCTAGATTTAACTTTACTCGACAAGTATCATCCATGTCTAATCAATTCGTCCACGGCCCTAGAGCGATGTTGCGCCGCAAGGACTCTTACGTGCTTTTCTTCATTGACTTGAAGTAAGCAAGTAAGATTTCTTCTTGCAATTCATCTATTTGCAATTTGGTCTTTCAATGTTTATAACAGATTGTCCAGGATTCAAATCGAGAATCTCATGCACAGTGCTTAAGGCTACTCAGTTTGCCGATGGCTGAAAGTTCCTTCAAAACTCTGTTGCACTAGAAATAGAGCGAGGGATACAGACTTAGTCAGTTTCCAATGTTAAAGCAACAAGATTCGATCCAGAGAAGGCAAATGCCTGCGGCTGTTCAAATGGAAACATAGAGAGAAAAAGAGTGGTATTGATGAAAGTGGATAAGGCAGTGGGAAAGAGAGGGAGAGATTGGGCCGAGCTTCATGGGTTCAGGTCACATGTTGGTTTGGTTACATAAAACCATGATCACTTGATCAGTTGATATTTGAGAAGGGTAGCTATTTCTTAAACAAAAAAATTGCCTAATTTCTGAAGGCGAGAAAATAAAGCAACAAATGTTTTTGACGTTATCGACAGATTTGATCCGTAATTTTCATGAAACAGCGAGACATTCAAGGCGAAAAACTAAGGTGTCAATACGAAAATGACTTTTATGTCCAGATAGACCATGTGACGAAGAACATCCTTTAGCCAACTTGGGTATCTTCTTTCCGTTAAGCTTGTGAAAAATTGTTCCAGCCCACATCGTTTTAATGGGTTCCTGTCTGTTGATGCTGAGTTCTTTCATGTGTTCGTGCTCTTACGATTCCCAACTCACATTTGACGCACGCAAGCTTGGGCGCCTCCGTGAGGCAAGAAAAGAACTTGAGAAAAAGAGAGAACATCAAAGTTACGAATTTTGGAAGGTCATTCAAGGAAACCAAGTACAAATCCGTTCATCTTGAACAAAGATCAGATAGTGCGAAACACAATTTCAGTTCCAAAACGAAGATTAAAAGATTAGGCGAAGAAAGAAATGGGTTTGCGCGGAATAAGATCGAGAAGTGTATTCACATAGTGAATGCACTAAAAGAACGAAGAAAAAGAGACGTATGCATGACATATAGCTACTTCGAATTTGGAGGAAGCCATGGCTGAGATGAAGAATCATCTCCAGGCTTGCCCTCCCATCATGTCAAAGCAGCTCTCTCTCGGCACCACGCAAAAGGTGTGTCATCGTTTCATCTCGGATATCGAGATTCACCACACCCGTGTTTGAGAGTGCCCTCCATTATCCCATTTCCAGGATCAAGAAATCAAGAAGGAACAAAAGGAACGGCGCAGAAAGTTTTCAGTGAAAATGTCGCCGGCTAATTGTGTCATGAAACGACTAGTAGTTCTCGAGTTTCAGAGATCTTCGACCGGCTAGAACCGTGTCGGCTCCACGCGGCAGACCGGTCGCCATCGATCGGCGCCAACTGTTGACTCGATTCTTGGAGCCACACCACCCCCCACATCTCCGATTCAAGAACTCAATCCGCATCCACATTCAATTCAAAATGGCCAAAAACCAAAAAAGAACAAAAACCCAAGAAGAACAAGACACGGAGCAAACCACAACGATCGCGCGCAGTTCGTGATCTACGAAACATTGAGCCCAAACGGGAAGCGCCACTGTCGTCGACGGCTTTGGCGGGGAGAGGTAAGGACCAAAAGAGGAAGAAAACCTTGCCGTGTATAAATTGTAAAACAACTGAGGTATTGGTTGCTTCGATCCATATCCTAGTTTTTTAAGTTTAACACCGTGACTTGTTTGTTGAGAAATCTGAACTACTGTTCCTGCACATTTAACTCTGCTGGACAAGTATCATTTGCAAGCTCGCTAGACCGCGCCCTGGCCTGGCGAGCTCGCCGGACCGGCGGACGGCGACCGACGGCGGACGGCGGTGGATGGCAGCGGGCGGTGGTGGACAGCAATCACGGGATGACGGAAGGGAAGAAGGAAACTTTCATTGTTTTGATTTTTTTTTTATTCTCAGACGAAGAATCACATTTGTTTTGATTCTCAATTCTCTTCCCAATCTATTCCGGGAACAAATTTGTTCGAGGGAATAAAAATTTTACCAAATGCGATTCTCGTCCCAAACTGATTCTGAAAATAAAAAATCAAAATCAAGCACTATTTAAATGGTTACCAAACAGTACCTAAAAGACATCTTAGCGTTTGCAGTACTTGATACAGAAAAAGGTTGAGTTTGGCGGACTTCTGTAATTCCTGAGACCCTTTTGTTCCAAAATTCTATTCGAATTTTGGGAACTTAAGCGATGTGTTTGGCTATCAAGATAGTTCTATGCTGCAAATATCGGCGATAAATGATAGCTCTTTCTCATGTAGTATCTTAGTTTAGCACAGTACCTGGAGTGAACTCCTTTCCAAGTATAAAAATGACTGGTTTTCCTGTAATTGTCTTCAATGACCCGATCATCGATGTCAACTTGGACTCAAAAGTCGCCTCGGTTGTCGAGTTCGATGCGATTCCTGAACGAACTTGCTTTGTAGATGCGGGTGGAACTTCCAAATGCACCCAGTGTGGATATGTGGCTCTCGCAATCACACATCATAGGCCATGGATTTGGGTCAAATGTGCAGTGCACTCGAGATCCGGATTGGTGAATTAGTACCTCTTTGACACACAATTCGTCTCGTCAGTATGCCCAGTAAAGGAATTTAAGAGGACTAGCGTGATCAAGATTTATGGCAATTTCAAGGTAACTAAACTGAAATCTAATGATCCTGACAAAAAAAAAAGCAATAGATGACGATGATGAGTCCTATATAATGACGGTGTATTCACCGTCTGAAAGTCTTGATTCTATTTTTCTCGATTGATTACTTCCCAGCATCTACAAATGTAGTTTTGTTAATCTCTCTCTCCCAAGACTAGATCAGATGATTTCGTCTGGAATTTGCTTTGGTCGGTATTATAAATTTAAGTTGGGCTTGTGGCATTGGAAGAGCTAAGTGCTTATTAACTTCAAAAAGTACTCCTTTGTAACGTTTTGTTACATGAGTGGTTGATGACTCAACTAATAAAGATTGTGCAATTTCAGTAACTGTTCATGTTATGGGGGATCATGCTTTATACTGATTGCTATGATACCTGCATGAGTATGAAACAAGATTATTCTTATATATCTACAAAGCCGGCCTTACATACAAAATCAAGAGAACCTCAGTTAGACAAATGGATTCTCAAAATATAATAGCATCCGTGAATTTTGATTCTTTGCAAGGATATATAGAGAAAAAAGCAATTCAATTTGGGTTTCCCATCTTACTCAATGGTCTATTCTAAAAATATAAGATTCAGTTATCATTATGGACTCGAGATTTATAATTGCCAATTCGTCTAGCTAGGTCATTAAATAGTTATATACGTTGTATATAATTAATGAAGGCAAGATTAATATCCACGATGATATACCAATCTTGTAAGTACAACAATTTATATGGTCTCTAGGTCCTACAATTCTTGTATAAAGCTGTTACGCAAGCTTTTATGAGGACTTTCATATGGTCTAGTGAGTTGAACACGCTTCAAATTCGACATCCGCATTTAAAATAAGTCATCATAATGAATCACCATTTATCCCAATTCCTTTTACGATATCCAGAGACAATAGAATCATTCATGGGAAGATTTGATTAATGTAGCAAGAATTTGAACTAATGCGGTGTTTTACAATTATTTTGGCCACAGGATCATCTGCTCATAGGGTTTTTCATCTTTTTTCAGCAATAGTGAGAATCTTTTTTAAAGCATTTTTTTTTTTTATGATCAAGGGACTGCCAGAGATCATCTTTCGGGGATCACACGATCCTCCGATGCTCGGTAACACCGGTGAGGCCTCACTACAAGCCATTATTTAGACATAAACCTTCGGAGGGTTGACCTAATAAATTACCCTTGGAACATCCACTTAAGTCACGAGCATTTGAATATTCGGACTTGTTCCCTCTGCAATGAGGTAGTAAAGCTCAACCATCATGGCTACTTACAGATGGAATTTTTTAAAGCATTTCGTTCAGGGGTGAATATAGATGAGAGAGCAGATCATCGCCATGATGGAACGACTAGCTAAGATGAAAAAGGTATCGAGAAAAAAAAAATTATTAGGCTCAAAGAAGTTGCTGATGTTTAATTTTGTTAAACATATGACTTGAGTCTTGTTCCAACTGGCTGAATATTCTCTGGAGCATTAAACAATGGTGAATCTACTGTTTTGTCTCCGCGTTCCCATGCTCAATTCACACGAAACCTACATCACTTGGGTTCATTTTATAATTTACAGAAGTTTCCGTGATAAAAAAAGAGAAGACGAATCTCTTCTTCCTATTTTCTCTGACTCCCTGTTGGGCATTATCTGCGTTCTCCACGTACAGTAATCAATTACCTGTGGAACTGTATCAGACTAATATCTCCCTCCTTTTCCTATTTTCTCTGAGTCCTTGTTTGGCATCGTCTGCATTCTCTAAGTACAGTAATCAAATACGTGTGGAACGGTATCAAACTAATATCTCTGTCCTTTTCCAATTTTCTTCTAGTCCTTGTTAGGCATACGTGTGGAACGCTATCAGACTAATATCTCTGTCCTTTTCCTCTTTTATTCGAGTCCTTGTTTAGTGTCTCTGCATTTCTCCAAATACAGTAATCAAATACATGAGGAATGGTATCAGACTAATATCTGTCCTTTTTCCTATTTTCTCTGAGTCCTTGTTTCTTTTTTTTTTTTGGTCAAAAATACGGATGATATGTATTACTTGACCGAGTTCTTTGCAAATATATCAAGAGTATCAGCACATGGCAAATCTAAAAGTGGGATTTAGTAACCCAATTATTAGAGAGACACTTCAAGTGTTGAGCTTTCGCAAGCCCTGTTTTATTCGTCTCTCGGCTGCAATGGGCTAGTGAAAGGCCCGGAATTGCTTGCATGTCCACCAATGGTTGTGCATCCCAGCTGAACTCCTCTAAAGTGAAAACGCTGTGCACGAGGGGAAGAGCCTGCTGCGGTCAGATTGTACTTGCAGCTTCACTGTAGCTCTGTTCGGGGGAAACTTGGTGGAGATAAAATCTAGGGTTTCGACAAGCGCCGCAGCCTCTGCTTGTTCCGCCGAGCTGACTGCAACCGATTTGGCGAACCCATCTACTAATCTGCCGAGGGAGTCGCGGCAGATACTGGCGACAGCTCCTCTGAGTGGATCGGAAGCTGGATGAGCATCGTTGCTGCTGAAGACAACCCCTCTGGTGGGATCGGAGGCTGGGGAAGCGTGATTGTAATGGTCGCTAGCGCTTCTCGTCACATGTTAGGCAGGGGGAGGACCAGAGTTGCAGAGGACAGCCCCTCCGGTTGATTTAGAGGCTGGGTGTGCGTCGGCCCCTCTAGTAGGAACAGAGGTTGGAATTGCGCCAAAGTAGGTGACAGCTCCTCTGGTTGATCATTCCAGGGTTTTGGGGTCGCCACTTCTGAGGTGAGACTTCACGTTTTTGCTGTTCTTTTGGTTTTCGGTTCCAAGTCTCGAAACTATCTTGTAACGTTGAGGCTTTGAACAGGGTACGATGCGGGTTCAGGGGGTTTTTCTTGAAGATAAAATGATTTCTGTCCTTCCAAATATATATCTATTAATATCGGTAAAGCTGAGACTTAATCTCCAGTTTCATCGATGAAGCTATTTACAGAGCATTAGTTTCGTACACTGATCCAGAAATGGCTGCACTGGAACAAACCTTGGAGGATTATGAAAAAGCGCTTTCGATGCTTTGGCTTGGGTAGCTGTTTTTTTTCCGAGTCAGAGGAAGTACTTTCGCTTGACAAGTTCTAATATATTTGAAGACCTTTTCTCTTTGCGTGAAACAAAGACCGAATTGCTTCCGTTCTTGCCACAAATCAACTCAGATAACTTCCTAGAAAACAAGGCGAAAAACGATGGCTTTCTGGAAACAGAGGCGCGTTGAACACCAAATGAAGAACGGTCATGGACGCGTGCGGAGTTACCGTTCTTTGCGTCTCCTGTAGCTCTCAGCGAGCCTGTTCAACCAAAGAGGGCTGTTGGATCGAATGAGGACCCATCCGGCGGATGGGAACTGCCTGAATCAGTCAACGGTTCTTCTTTTGGGACAAAAAAGTCAGTCAGACCGTTTCTCTTATAAATTGTCCACAGGCATGAGGTAACTCGAAAGTCGTAAATTTTGAACGAGCAAAAAGTTTGATACCGCTTCCATAGCCAAAGATTGCTAGAAATGGAACGCTTCAGAGGAAAGTCTCTCTCCCTCGATGGTGAATCCTCATCGTTATCTAGGAGAGACTTCGAAGTGTTCTTAAGCTTCAGAGGACCCGATACTCGCTTAACCATCACCGACTCTCTCTATGCAGCCATGATCCGGGCTGGGATACATGTATTTAAAGATGACGAAGAGCTCCGTGTCGGCGAAGAGATTGGAGGTGAGCTTTTGAGAGCAATCTTCCATTCGAAATCTACATACCCATTTTCTCTAGAGACTATGCTTCGAGTAAATGGTGCCTACGCGAACTTGCCTACATGGTGGAGTGTAGAAAGAGAGACGAGAAAGCGATCCTGCCCATCTTCTACGAGGTGGATGCATCCGATGTTAAGCTTAAAATTGGATTGTACAGTATGGCCTTACAAAAACATGAGAGAGAGTCTGGTGCAGATGTAGTGAAACAGTGGGAGGAGGCCCTGAGAGAGGTCGCCGGAATCAAGGGTTGGAACTTAAATGATCACGAGTAATTACTTACGACTTCTATACTTTCATTTCTAAAATTAGATCTCTATTTTTTAATCATGGAAACTCAATATAATCAAAATAGATAAATTGTGCAAATGATCATGTTCAATTTTGAAAGTACTTCATCATGACGACATATAATTTTTTAGAACTCTTAATTAATCCATTTACTACACTTTCAAATTGACATATGATTCTTAGAGTAATCATTTGGGGACGAATCCTACCCTTGAATCATTCAAGTAGATCTGTCCCATTTGATTGGAGACCTGGACAGTCACAAACTCCCCATCGATAGTATCAACGTCTTGGCACAAACCATTTTCACCCTTTGCCATCGCTTAGCACGAACCAAAACTATTGGGCTGGTTTGGGCTCTTAGGCTAGCGCTCTAGTTTGCCTGACTGCATCACTTGTCGAATTATGTTGATTTGACCAATTAAAAACTCTTCAAAATTGCCCCTTCCACCTCAATCTCCAATCATTATTTTAAGTAAGATCAATCGTCTTGGCTTGGGATGGACCGGTATGAAATAAACTGATACGTCATGCTTGATTTTAGCAATTTAAGTTTCTAGTATTATGCATTTATGCTTTTGCACAACATACTTTGTTTGTGGTTTCTCAAATTCATACGGTTGCATTATGTAAATGGCAGCCTAAGTGAACTTATAGAACTTGTTGTGGAAGAAGCTTTCAATAAGCTGACGTCTACACAAAGAAATTGGCATGACGGCTTGGTGGGAATTCACGATCAGATGGAAGCCGTCATGGACTTATTAGGCCTAGGCACTTCCGGTGTACAATTTGTTGTGATTCATGGTATGGGTGGCATCGGAAAACAACTCTTGCTAAGGCTATCCTCAAGCGTATCACTTCTCAGTTTCATCGTTCTAGCTTTCTTTCAGATATCCGTGCAGAAAATATTGTTGGTCTACAAAAGAAATTATTATGTGACATTCTTGATATTAAACATCCTCAAGTTGATGATGCTAATGATGGGATAGCCATGATTAAAGGAAAACTCTGTGACAAGAAAGCCATCATTGTTCTTGATGATATGGACAAGAGAGATCAGCTCATGAAATTAGCTGGTAAGTCTAGTTGGTTTGGTTCAGGAAGCCGAATTATTATCACAACTAGGAACACCTATTTTTTGGCTCCCAAAACCAATCTCTTAGATGACAATATTGTCCCAGCACGTCACCAAGACTTCTCTTTTTATGAGATGAAGGAAATGCAATTTGACCATGCTCTTCAACTTTTCAACATGCACTCCTTCGAAAGAGACTCACCTCCTGATGATTACAGTAGTATTTCAATTGAAATGGTTAGAATTACTGGAGGATTACCTCTGGCACTTGAGATAATAGGTTCATTACTCCATTCAAAAAGTAAGATAACATGGAAAGACACATTGAAGAAGTTGAAGAAAGTGCCCAACCAAGATGTCCAGAAAAAGTTGTTGATAAGTTACAAAGAATTAGAGTACGAGCAACAACAAATTTTTCTTGATATCGCATGTCATTGCATTGGTGAAGAAAGAATCCCTGCATATTACATGTGGAAAGCTTGTGATTTTTTTCCAAAAACTAGACTTCATGTCCTTATTCATTCATCTTTGATAAAAATCATCGAGGATGATAGACTATGGATGCACGACCAACTTAGAGATCTTGGAAGAGAGATAGTCCGACAAGAATGCCTTCTAGTTTCTAGAAAGCGCAGCAGGTTGTGGTGTCCACAGGTTGCCTTAGATGTGGTTCAAAACAATCTGGTATGTCTTACTAAAAGTTATAGAAAAATTGAACATGCAATTGCCAGTTTTAGAGTTTAGTTTCACCCAAAATATTTGCTTCATTTGTATACACAAGATATTAATGATTTTGCATAATTTGAGAGAAATGAATAAATTTCCAAATAGATAATTATTACCATTACAGCTCCCATGTAAGTTGGAGAGATAACAATTCATGGTATTCGCCCTTTTTTAGATAAGCTAAGATTTATATCCTTTTTTGTCGGTTGACTTGTGCTTACTATTGGTGAAATCAAGATTTATGCTCCCTATTTTGATATTTAATATTCACACTAAATCGTTCACTCATGTTGCTATTTATTGCCTTGAATTATCAGGGAACAGACCACATTGTAGCACTTAAGCTCACAGAACTTGCAAATGTGCACAATTTTTCAAGTGGCGAACTCTCAAGGCTGCCTAGTTTAAGGTTCCTTGAATTAGATGGAGGAAACTTTGTAGGGGACTTCGAAAATCTTCTCTCAAATCTAACATGGCTCTCTTGGCGTCATTGCCCTTCAAACCTACAAGCCAACGGTTTATGTTTAAGGAACTTGGCCGTTCTCAAGATTTCAGAGAGCGATATCACGGAAAACTGGAATGGATGGGGACCATGCATGGTACATTTTCATATAATGCATTCTTTTTTTCCTTTATGAATGTATGCATTTGTCACGTCGACCTTCACCAATGCCATTATTTTCCTCACTTATTGGTTGTTTTGCAGGTGAATGATAACCTGAAAGTCATAAATCTGACGAGTTGCAATTGCTTAAAGAGGACACCTAACTTCTCCAAGTGCATGAAATTGAAAAGATTGGTTCTCAAAGATTGTAGCATGTTGGAAGAAATCGATAGTTCTATCGGTCAACTGGGGCGCCTCAAGTACATGGAAATCAGTAAAGAGGTTCGTGTGACAGAAATGGATTGTGGTTTTTTTAGTTTGGACGATTTTGCCATTCCTCTAATACCAAACTCAATTGGCGGTTTGAAATCTTTGTCAATGCTTAAGTTGGTAAATCAAGATGATGTTAAAGAACTTCCACACTCAATTGGGGAGCTGCTCGGTTTAAAGTATCTGTCTCTACGTAGTTGCACCAATCTTAATAAGCTTCCGGATTCCATTGGAGAGTTAAGATCACTCCTTTGTTTGGATTTATCTTGCACTTGGATACGTGGATTACCAGATTCCATTGGAAGACTAGAACCACTATTGAAAATGGATCTATCTCGAACATTTATTGCAGAATTACCTGATTCTATTGGCAATTTTAAACAATTGAAGTTCTTGTATTTGGATGGGACTAGGATAACAAAGCTATTGAAGAACATACGGACTTTGAAGAATCTTGAGGAGTTGATTGCCAAAGCTTGTGAGAATCTCGAGGGCGAAATTCCAAGTGAAATTGTGGAACTATCCCGATTGAAGATTCTAGACTTGTCTCGGAGCAAGGTTAGTAGAGTGCCAATAACAATCAATCAGCTCTCTAATCTCCGGAAACTTGTTTTATCAAATTGTAACTGGCTTCGGTCATTACCAAATCTCCCAACGAGTTTAACAGAGCTAGAGTTGTCCTCTTCATCATTGGAGACAATACCTAACCTTTCAAACCTTACTATTTTACATCATTTGGACATAAGTGACTGCACTTTTGACTTTGAGTTCTATAAACCTATACGAGGACTGGTTTCAAATCCAAAGCTAGGGTGGCTTGGAAGGCTCCATAAATTGCAGAAGTTGAGACTAGTTCTTTCTGATTGCAACTTGCCTCCGACTGACTTGAGTTCCCTTTCTCAGCTCCAGTCGCTTGAAATAACTTGTCCAAACCCATGGCCTTTGACACGGCTTCCATCCAGTTTAGAAGACTTGAGTTTAGAAGATGTGGAGACACCAATAGAGTGGCCACTGTTCTCCAACTTGGGAACTTTGTCTAAATTAAAGCCCTCTGGTTGCCTGTTAAGAGAGATTGGGTTTGATAATGTGCTTGGACAACTAGAGAATCTCCAGCATTTGCAAGTGCGCAAGTGTGAGTCACTTGTGAGGCTTAATCTATCAAGCTTGAAGGAGCTTCGTGTGCTAAGCGTGGAGTACTGCCCCCAACTAACTGAGATTGACTTCCAACCAACTTCACTACGGTCTTTGAGAGTCTACTATTGTGAATCAATGGAAAAGTTGCCTGATATACCAAATAAATGTGATGTCGATATTGATGGATGCCCCAAGTTAAGGGATTTTGATGATTTGACCCTTCAAACTTTGTTGAAAGACCTTAAGCTGCTCGAGTAGTCATTATCCGAGCTATGATACAGCTTATAGCGCAAGTCAAAGGTTGCATGAGAGCATAATATTGCTTTCGCTAGCTGTCATTTGCTTCAACTTTTGTTCTTCCTCTATATGCTCTATACTTACATTTGGATTTCTGTTACTAAACTCTGAACACCTAAACAAGAAAATAAAATGTAAATTTGAAAGGCATTTTCGTTTAATGTTTTTTTTTTCTTAACTTTTAAGAATGTATATGATGTGGAATGTAACTTGAAATGTCCATCCCTTTAGAAAGTTAAATTGGGGCATAACTTTCGTGTAGCTGGTAGAAAGCAAAAACGTTCTAGTCTTACGTATGATTCACTTGGGTATTGAAGTCGATTTGCTAAAGAGAAAAGGAGAAAATGAAAATGATCTTCATAGTGACTTTTGTTTTCCAAAGGAAAGCTAGCCCTCTTTAAAAGTATGATGTGTAGTACCCAGACAATTCATTTCCAGAAGCAACCCGCATTAAAATCAAATATATATATATATATATATATATATATATATATGTGTGTGTGTGTGTATGTATGTATGTATGTATGTATGGTCACTTTAGTTGTATGACCATTGTGTATTAGGTTTATATAGCTTTAATCAAATTTAGACATCAACAGCTTTAGAGGTTTCATGTGCTTCAATAATAAGCACAGAACAGAAATTGATAGCGTGCACCTTAAACCCACTCTCTATGCATTTCATTTAGCTTGCCACTTCTTTTGACCACAAATCTTATAATGCTCGCAAAATTTCCTTGTATTGAATATATGATGTGCAATCATACATCTTACGTATTCATTCTAAAAGGGTGGAGAAGTATTGCTAGATCTAACTTTGCTCGACAAATATCATCCATGTCTAATCAATTCATCCATGGCCCTATTTCAGAAAAAGCCATATTGCACCGCAAGGACTCTTACGTGCTTTTCTTCATTGACTTGAAGTAAGCAAGTAAGATCTCTTCTTGCAATTCATCTATTTGCAATTTGGTCTTTCAATGTTTGACAGATTGTCCAGGATTCAAATCGAGATTCTCATGCACAGTGCTTAAAGCTACTCAGTTTGACGGCTGAAAGTTCCTTCAAAAGTCTGTCGCACTAGGGATAGAGCGAGGAATACAGACTTAGTCAGTTTCCAATGTTAAAGCAACAAGACTCAATCCAGAAAAGGTAAATGCCTGTGGTTGTTCAAATGGAAACAAAGAGAGAAAAAGAGGGGTATTGCTGAAGGTTGATAAGGCAGTGGGAAAGAGAGGGAGAGAGATTGGGCTGAGCCATGACCTAGTCACTTGTTGGTTTGGTTGCAGAAAACCGTGATCAATTGATATTTGACAAGGGTAGCTATTTCTTAAACAAAAAAAGTTCCTAATTTCTGAAGGCAAGAAAATACAGCAACAAATGTTTTTTGACGTTATCGACGGATTTGATCCGTAATTTTCATGAAAAGCCAGTGAGACATTCAAGGCGAAAAACTAAGGTGACAATATGAAAATGACTTTTATGTCCAGACAGACCATGTGATGAAGAACATCCTTTAGCCAACTTCGGTATCTTCTTTCCATTAAGCTTGTGAAAAATTGTTCCAGCCCACATCATTTTAATGGGTTCCTGTCTATTGATGCCAAGTTCTTTCATGCGTTCGTGCTCTGACGATTCCCAACTCACATTTGACGCACGCAAGCTTGGGCGCCTCCGTGAGGCAAGAAAAGAACTTGACAAAAAGAGAGAACATCAAAGCTACGAATTTTGAAAGATCATTCAAGGAAACCAAGTACAAATCCATTCATCTTGAACAAAAATCAGATAGTGCGAAACACAATTTCAGTTCCAAAACGAAGATGAAAAGATCAGGCGAAGAAAGAAGTGGGTTTGTGCAGAATATGATGATCAAGAAGGGTATTCACACAGCGCATGTACTAAAAGAAAGAAGAAAAAGAAACGGATGCATAACATATAGCTACTTCGAATTTGGAGGAAGCCATGGCTGAGATGACGAATCATCTCCAGGCTTGCCCTCCCATCATGTCAAAGCAGCTCTTTCTCTCGGCACCACGCAAAAGGTGTGTCGTCGTTTCATCTCGGATATCGAGATTCACCACACGCCCGTGTCTGAGAGTGCCCTTCATTATCCCATTTCCAGGATCAAGAAATCAAGAAGAAACAAAAGGAACGGCGAAGAAAGTTTTCAGCGAAAATGTCGCCGGCTAATTGGGTCACGAAACGACTAGGAGTTGTCGCGTTTCAGAGATCTTCGACCGGCGAGAACCGTGTCGGCTCCACGCGGCAGACCGATCGCCATCGATCGGCGCCGACTGTTGACTCGATTCTTGGAGCCACACCACCCCCCACATCTCCGATTCGAGAACTCAATCCCGCAATCAAATTCGATTCAAAATGGCCAAAAACCAAAAAAGAACAAAAACCCAAGAAGAACAAGACACGCAGCAAGCCACAACGATCGCGCGCAGTTCGTGATCTACGAAACCTCGAGCTCAGACGCGAAGCGCCGCTGTCGTCGACGGCTCCGGCGATGAGAGGTCAGGACCAAAGGCGAAGAAAACCCTACCGTGTATATATGTATTTATATACAGGTCGATCGAATCGATGATGCCTGAGTTTGGGGCATGGAGAATGAGATGGGCCTGAACGAGAAGACGGGCTGGGCTCGTCCTTCGTAGGCCCAAGAGGAATGAGCCTTTTTCTTATGGGCCCAAGAGTGAAATTGACTTTTTAGTGATAAAATGGGAAAAAAGCCCCAAAAAAGCCCAAATTATATTCACAGTGACGCACCCTATACTTTTACTAGGCCCATCGTGATTCATTTACCTTAAATTTTTTTTATGACATAAAAAAGAATGTAAAGCTATGCCTCATTTTGTTGCTTAAGTGAAATAAAGACGATGTTGTCTTGGTGTTACGGTAAAAAAAAAAAAAAATTAGGGTAAATGGATCGTAATGAGTTTTGTTTAGGATTTTTTTGTGTCTTTACCGTAGTGTCGTGACTTTTGTGAGGTGATCATAAGAATATGATAATTCCATATTTTTTTTTAATCGATTACATAATATTCATAAATTTAGAGAAATGCTCACTTGAGCATCATAATTTAAAAGGAAAACATTCGCTCAAAAAGTAAGCGTGGCCGCCGTGCCAAAATCACCGCACATGGACTTACCCAACCAATGCTAGACATACTCTAAATAAGAAGATACACCATTTACCAGACCTAGCAAACCTAAACCTTTTTCCCCTCTCCCTTTCCCTTTTTCAATTTTTCCCCCAAATTCTCCTCCGGACCGGAAATAGGCAAAATGAGGGTGGCCCCACATGGTCGGGGTTGTGAATTTTTATTTTTTTAAAACAAAACTCTAATAAAAGGTCCTAATATGCCCACGTCGCTGACCTCCCAATTTAATAGCCGGAGTCAAACCCCCCGGATTCCGGCACTCAATTTTCCCGAGAAAATATTTATCATAGAGGAAAAAAAGTCATCTTAGAGAGAGAGAGAGAGAGAGGGAAAGTTGGTATTTTGTTGACTGGATTCCACCCAACTCGTTCGGTTTCAGCGGAAGCCCCATAAAGTTGGCGGTGCTTTGGGAAACCCCCACCCCCGCCCGCGTCTTCCTCCCGAATTTTCCCTCTTTCCGAGAAAATATCTCCGGGAAAAAGTGGACGGCCATGGACGCCGCGGCGAGCTCGAGCGCTCTCAATTCGGTCAGGATCACTCGTGCTACGCAACGTAATGGCGGTCCCAGCTCGTCAAGGTCGTTTTTTTTTTTTTTCAATTTTTGTGTCATTTTTTTTATTTCATTTTGCGTTCGTTTTACGTTGTATCTTTTTGGCGAAATGTTGTGTGGGAAGACCGATCCGCCGAATGAAAGACGGAAGAGATCGAGCGTTTTCCTGGGAATTTGTGATGGTGGATGTCGTAAATGTCTGGCTGATTGTTGAGTGCGTGCGTGCGTGCGTGTTTGATTAGTTGCCTGTTTTGGATCGTGATGGGAGGATTCGGGTGAATCGTTCGTGAGGTGGAATGTCGCCGCCTGCGTCCTTATCTTTGGTTGTGACTGGGATTGATCATTTGATCGAGTTTGTGAGGAGGGGGGATTTAGAGTGGTCAATTTGAGGAAAGCACGATGCGGGTCGGAAGAATTTGGATCTTATGCTTCAATTGGACGGTAATCGGGCTGATCAAGTCAATGGGGCAGTTGACAAAATTGGTGCTTGGTCGCGGAGAATCCAATTTGCACTCTGTTGGGGGATTAGAGGGCAAAAGGCATCTCGGGCTTATCGAGATGGCAAATTATCGCTTAGCTGAGATAGACTAGCTCGTTGCACAGCAGTAGACACTAGCAATTAAAGGCGATAAAAGCAATGCGTGTTTGACTTGTTAGTGATTTCTTTTGTAGACATTGGGGTCTTGAGTTGGGCTTGACATTTTGCATGATCTATACTGCGTCAGGTTTCACACGTCCGTACGCTTCCAGTTTGCAAATGGGCAGAGGGAGTATGAATCATCCCAAGCCTTAAAGGTTTCTACGGGTTCGAATGACAAGAGGAGTGGAGCACTTTCGAGATCAAGTTTCGGTGGCCCCTGTGAAAAGAGAAACCAGCTTAGACAGACATTTTGCTCCGCTGGAGTGTGCACATACGATGGGACTGCCACAGAGTCCGACTCACATGCTGCGGAAGAAAAAGTTGGAGTGCTCCTTCTGAATCTCGGTGGTCCAGACACTCTTAACGACGTGCAACCCTTTCTGTTCAATTTATTTGCAGATCCTGTATGCTATCTATCCTTTTATGTGTATCTTCATATTTTTCAATTGTGTGTATCTGGCTGAATGTTTATCTTCTCCATTCTCAGGATATCATACGTCTTCCCAGGCTGTTCCGCTTCTTACAGAGACCCATTGCACAGCTTATATCTGTATTTCGGGCTCCCAAAAGTAGAGAAGGATATGCTGCCATAGGAGGCGGCTCACCTTTACGTAAAATAACTGATGAGCAGGTGGAATAGTGTACTGCCTTCTTCAGTCTTGTCATGTGCCTAATATCTTTTTTGAAGCTTATCTCTACTTCTTCTTTCATTATATTCTGCATTAAAATGATGTCTTAAATTTACATAGCTAAGTGTGAATATTATGTCGCACTTTTTTGCAGGCGGATGCACTCAAAAGGGCTTTGGAAGAGAAGAATGTGTCTGCAAATGTATATGTTGGCATGCGCTACTGGTATCCCTTCACCGAGGAGGCCGTTCAGCAGGTTGTTACAAATTTTCATATCTAACATTTTTATTGCACTGCTTGAATTGATGTTATGTGTCATATATTGTTGAATAGTTAAACAAACCAAGTCTTTCCATAATTTGTTTGTGATCTTTCAGTTGACCATTTATATGAATTTTCTCTGCTCGAGTCATTTTACTGCTACTCCTCTTCTCAAGATAACCAAGGCCATATGGCTGAAATCTTGTCTACTTCTGAACAGATCAAGAGGGACAAGATTACTAGGCTTGTCATACTTCCACTCTATCCACAATATTCTATTTCTACGACTGGATCAAGCATTCGTGTCATTCAAAATATATTCAAGTATGTTCTTTGTCTTTGTCCCATCTTTGCTTGCACAAGTTGAGTCTTGTTCTTCCTAACTTAGTATCAACGGATCATTTTCAGGGAAGATGCTTATCTGTCAACAATGCCCTTTTCTATAATACGATCTTGGTATCAAAGAGAGGGTTACATAAAGTCTATGGCAGACCTGATTCAGAAGGAACTGGAGAGTTTCTCCAACCCTGAAGAAGTGAGTTGGTATTTGTCAAAGCTTACGTCAGATGCAAGGCCTGAAAAATTGGAAATATTAATCAAGCTGGCCTTTTCCACTGGAAATTTTTGATTTAATTATATATTTTTATTCAATTTTAGGTTGTAATATTCTTCAGTGCTCATGGAGTACCAGTTAGTTACATTGTGGACGCTGGAGATCCATACAAGGACCAGATGGAAGAGTGCATTTACTTGATTATGCAGGAACTGAAGTCTAGAGGAGTTAACAATCAGCACCAACTTGCTTACCAGGTTGGTTGTTATATATTGGTTGTTGACCTTCTCACAGACCACGTCTGTTGGTTGTTAATTGTGTTTAGAGACTGGTGTATGCAACTTCCCGTAGCCTCTTTGCTCATTAACCAATAGCTGAGCTATATCAATGCTCTCTCTCTCTCTCTCTCTCTCTCTCTCTCTCTCTCTCTCTCTCTCTCTCTCTTTTTTTCATTTCAATTTCTTTATAGAGCCGAGTGGGACCTGTGGAATGGCTGAGGCCCTACACTGATGATGTACTTGTCGAGCTTGGCCAGACAGGGGTGAAGAGTCTCCTAGCAGTTCCAGTGAGGTGAGGTATCTTTAAATGAAGTTGAGTCTGTTGTATCTTTGCCCAGCATTGAGTGGTAAAAGAGAGCATATTGACATGACCAGTTTTTGGCTTTAACTTGCCAGTTCCCGAGTCTTTTGTATCTAGTATTTCGTATACTTTGTAGGTATATCAGGTCATCAATTGCCTGGACAATACATTTCGTGTAGGCATGTTGAATGCAAATATAGACATTGCTTGCTGTGATCTGGACATTTTTTGTTGTTTCTTCAAACTCCTCTTTACTTGATTGATTTTTTATTTTTTGGTGTCATTCACAGTGAAAGTCGTTTATATCGAAAGTTCTCTTTAATTTACGTTGAACTGATTTTTCCCAGTTTCTAATTCCAGCTTTGTGAGTGAGCATATCGAAACTCTTGAAGAAATTGACATGGAGTACAGAGAGCTGGCACTTGAATCTGGCGTTGAGAATTGGGGCCGTGTTCCTGCTCTGGGTTGTACCTCTTCATTCATCACGGATCTGGCTGATGCAGTGATTGAAGCCCTCCCTTCAGCAATAGCCATGTCGAGCCCCATGACTCCCTCTAAAGCTCTTGACCTAGATCTGGTCAGCTATGCAATCAAGATGTTTTTTGGTTCAATTTTGGCATTTCTCTTGCTTTTATCCCCAAAAATGGTAACAGCTTTCAAGAATCATCTCCCCTGAGGAAGATATATTGCACTTGCTGTTGAACGTCAATAAGATTGACAGGAGAGACCAAGAGTAGAGACCAGGACCCCATATGCACTAAAAGAATTGCTTCTTGTTTCTACCTTGAAATGTCGATATTTGCTCACATGGGAGTGCTGAATTAGATTTATTTTTTCGGGCCTGTTCAGATATCTTGCGAGTCTGTGACCTCAGTCCTTATACAGTGTAACTATGCCATTTGGGACCTTCTCATGTATACATTTTTGAATAGTGAGCATTATGCGACCTCGCAGTCCTTACAGTCTAACTAGGCCATTTGGGACCTTCTTATATATACAGTTTTGAATAGTGAGCATTATGCATCCACCTTAAACCCTGCTACGTGCCAAATCATTGTAGCATCAAGTGTTGCATATGTCATGTCTACCAAGGATTTGTCGATCACAGAGGCTCGCAGAGTTGAAATTCCTTTCGCGGTTAGTACGATACAGGAGAGCTACCTTTTCAACCAACTACAGCCCGCTCGCGGTAAACCAGATGCTGGGAAGAAAGCCATTTTACCAGAAATAAGACCAAAAGCTGGAAAAGACGGATATTTGACCAACAATGACTTGAGGGTAATCTTCCGAAATAAGTTAACGAAAATCAGATTTAAGCGTTGGTCAGAAGTTGATATTCCCCACGCCTCCAATCCCACGACTGAAAATTTTTCGCAAGTAATGACTTCCGATTTGATTAGCAATAAAGCTTTATCAAGGCAGACAAGGCACCTATCTGGATCCTTGACTTGTAGGTATAGATTCCAAAACTCGAGACGATTGCAAGAACAAACCCAAACATGATGTTCAGACAAGCATTCATGAACCAAATAACAAAGCACTTTATTTAGTTCAAAATCTCAACATCCATATGCTTTAAACACATACATCACATGAAAGTTTGTCCACACCAAAGCTTAAATGAAGGAAAGAAAAGTAAAGTTGCAGGATCTGCCTTCACTGTAGAAGCTTCAGAAAAGTGGAGATTCTATTTGTAATGCATCGGTAATTTGCCATAAAGACCCCAAAACCATAGTCACGGTGAATCCCAAGTCTTTCGCTTTTACATACCATTTACCAGGGTAGGAAAAGCCACCATGAGTCTTATTTAATATCCAATAAGGACACAACCAAAGCTTCCAGGAACATAAACAACTACAAAAGCCTCATTTGCTCCACCAGACGAGGAAATCCTTGCGTCTATTGATCTTCTTCTGCAGCTGGAGTAGACCATAAAGCAAGGCCTCAGCAGTAGGAGGGCAACCAGGAACATATATGTCGACCGGAACAATCCTGTCACAACCACGGACAACGGAGTAGGAATAGTGGTAGTAACCACCACCATTAGCACAGCTTCCCATAGAGATGACCCACCTTGGTTCAGGCATTTGGTCATAAACCCTGCAACAATTTTAGAAGGGTGTAATTTCACAACCACTCTTTGATCATCAATCGTCATTAAAAAGCAAAGAACAATGCGTAAAAGAGGTGCTTGATCTGAAACAAGTTCCATTCAACAGAACAGCCGAAAATGGATAAGACACCCATTTCTTGATCCACCACAGAACCATACTGTGCGTCAGGAATGCACTGACAACGGTATGCTCAGGACGGAACAGAGAGGCAATGTGCAGAACATTAGTTGCAGTAATCACAAGTTCAGCAACCAGGGTGAACTAGAAGTCACCAAAACCATATACATAACCAAGCAGTATATACAGAAGCTATTGAATGCCAGTTGCAAAAATTTCTTATCCCTCCAGTAAGTGACATAGGGAGACTTCTTCCTGAAAATACACTAAGCACACCTTTGAAACTGAGCCAAAGACGGCAGAGAATCACATAGATTGCTTCCCACATGACTTGGCTCCGGTGCCATTAAATTGCAAATTGCAAAGGTTCATCAAACCTTGGTGAAATGCATATAAGTCAAAATACGCATTATAAATGTTCAGACTACACACTATCCACTGCAAGAACAGAAGATAATTAAGCAAGGTTGCTTTAGAAACCAGAAAGATAATAGAAATGACAAAACTAAGACTAGTCATTATTTTGCCTCAAAGTTTTAGATCAATTTGACGAGTAGCAGCCAATAAAGCCAGATCATCAGACCTAAGATAGATAGATAGATAGATAGATAGATAGATATAGATATATATATATATATATATATATATATATATATATATTTTTTTTTTTTTTTTTTTTTTTTGGGGGGGTGTTAAAGGGGGAGTACAACACAAGGCACTGCTAATCATCTTCCTACACTGAACCCAGTAACTAAAATCGCCTTTTTTGGTTAAAACTGCACTATTTCTCCAAATAGGGTCTCCTCATTTTGCAAATATTTCACTGTTGGCCTAGCGCCTTCAAAAATAAAACAACCTGGGAGTGGGTTTGCAGACAGAATGGCACAATGTCGCATAAAACCACCAACTTTGAAGGCCAACCACCCAAGAATTCTAAGTCCACAATGCCCTAACTTATCCTGTTTTTATTTGCTCTGAAGGCCTGACCTCAGACTGCAAAATCCCTTTGGCTGCATGCTGCCTAGGCACTAGCTTCTCCTTACTTCTCATTCTCATGCTTAAATTGCTCGCCATTATCTTCAACATCAGAGTGCAGGCAGCCACGCCCATTCAAAAACAGGTCAACCACCATCCACCCAGACCCTTCCTTTTACTAGTGGATGAGTAACTGTTCAGACTTAACAAAACTCCCAGGCTCAATGCGAAAGCTAAATTTGCTGATCAAATTGGTCCTATTGTTCACATCAATTAAACCACTACTTTATTCTGTTGGATGTCTTGTGAATCTAAAATTATTATCTCTTAAAGGATGCAGAGAAATAAGGGAGCTTCAGAATTTGATTGAAACAGCAGAGTCTCTAATTAGATTGGATCTGTCACTCACACGCATCAAAGTGTTTCCTTCAGCCATTGGATTGGCAATAATGCGTGAAGTGGTACATGCTAAAGGTGTTATGGTTTACCTTTGCAACAACATCCTTTGCCTTGATAGAAGTGGTAGCAGGAAAGGGGTTATCTAACTTGACTTTGGTCCAATTTGGCAAGAGCTATTACCAACAGATGATTAGCTTCAGATAGCGCAATTTGAGGGCATTTACCATAAGAGTTTCCATATTTGCCATATAAGGTAATGCTTAGGTTTTCATTGATCTTCTACTTGCACACTTACTATTTCATTCTCTTCTATTTCCTGATTGTGGCAATGAAGCTTTGTCCCTAACAAAATGATCTCTTAATTGACACGTCCAATTTGTCTACCAATCTCTTGTCGAGTTCCAGGATTTTGTATATTAAGTGATTTGCTATTGGTGGCTTGCTGCTCTTTATCTTCTCAGACATAATTCAGGGCTACTGCTCCTGTTCTATCTCTCTCCTTTTTTCACCTAACTCGAACAGCTGTTATGTCTGGCCATGTAAAAAGTATGAAGAACCCCTCCCTTGCAGTGCATTCACAAGCCCCATTTTAAGGTCATCTAAGAACCAGTGCACTCAATTTTCTACCATTTTCACCCAATCTCCATTCCGATGAATATCAACTTCCGACTCCAACAAACCCATTAATTCCTCCAGATTAGGCGACATATTTCATTGCCACCGTCATTACCCGATTTTCTTGCATGCCGCGACTACAAAAATCATGCAAGCACCAAGGTGAAAAACACGATGCAGCCGGTGGGGCATCAACATAAAACAACGAGCTAAGTCAATCATCCGTCACCACACCAAATATTCAAAACCTCAACGAAGAACGGAAACTCCTAATGCCCAATAGAAATCCAGATCCCTCGCAAACCAAATGTAAAAACAACATCGCGCGAGACTCCCGACTGCTCCAATACGATTTCTCTCCCCGCATTTCTCACAAACTAAGCAGCAATCGAAAAATCCACCAGAAATCACAACAAATCGCAATGCCAAACGTAATTACCGCCTCACTCATCCCTCGCCAAACCATACCGCGATCGACCGAATAAAAATTCGGGAAGACAAATAAAAAAATAAAAAAATAAAAAGCAGGAAAGCAGAGGAAAACCTACTTGCGAAGGGCAGGAGCCATCTTGTTGGTGAGCGTGCCGGCGACGATCATGCAATCGGACTGGCGAGGGCTGGGCCTGAAGATGATGCCGAAGCGATCGAGATCGTAGCGGGCGGCGCCGGTGTGCATCATCTCGACGGCGCAGCAGGCGAGGCCGAAGGTCATGGGCCAGATGGAGCCGCGGCGGGCCCAGTTCATGAGGTCGTCGACCTTGGAGATCACGTACTCCGCCGTCTTCGAGAGCCCCGGGGGCGAGGCAGCGGAGGGAGGGCCCGCGCGGCCGTACGGGGCCGGGGCGGACGCCGGCCCGGCGGCGGCGGCGGAGAGGGAGGGGGCGGTGGTGTGGAGGGAGAGGAGGCGGAGGTGCGGCGAGAGGCGCGACGCGGCGGTGGTCTTCGCGAGGAGAGCCATGGTCGCACGCAGAGGAGGAGAGAGAGAGAGAAGATGCGATTTAAGGCCGCTGCTCAGGAAAGCAAAAGAGGTTCCGAGGTGAGGTGGCTTCTCATGGTTCATTTGTTTTTTGTTCATTTCCAAAAATTTGGGGCGGTTTGATGCAAAGGCCTTTTTCCTTTTTTTCCCTACCCCACATTTTAATTTGGTGTGATTTCGAGTCACCGTCATGAAAAATTCCAAATTAATATATCCACGCCATATTATATTTATTTCGTAAGATGTAAATCATTTGAAAAATATATTCCTAAAAGTTATTGTTTATTAAAGTGAGCGAACGAAAATGTTAAAGCGTACATTATTTATTAATAATGAAAATATTTTGCATTAACTTATTATTTCAATTGATATGAACAATTATTATTAAGAAAATACATTTTAAATCATTAATTTTTCGCGAAATAAATAGAACATATGTCACTATTAATTTTAGCAATACCACAATTATACATCCGTGTTATATTCAATACACTCACACCACATATTTACCTTGAACTAATTTTCATCTAGAAAGAAATCCAAAATCACTAAAACCTTAGATTGAGAAATCTTCTGAATCTCAACCACATAGGGTATCGTTAAATGGTTATATGAGATATAAGCTATGGAGAATTTCCTGTGACAAGACAATTAATTTAAATGTGACATAAATGTAAGGGTTGGGATATTTTTAAGGTATCGACCTGATAATCTTCAATTTGATTGTTTACGAAACATGGAATTACCAAGAAGCATAATAAGCAATGCGATTCACCACAGGCATGGCATGGGACAAAGTCATGTACACCCTTCCATAGGAGTCCTAATTTCCAAAGGCAAGTTTAAGCATTTCGATTTCCAAGGAACAAACTTACTGATGCACCAACTTATCAATTCCGCCCATTAGCATCCGATCTGCTCGCAACGCTTGCGATCGTGCATCGTCCTGGAGCAGCAAGTTCTCGTCGAGGATAATAGGAAAACGAATTCAGCTAATCTATTCTGTATCCCAATCAGTCATCCATAACAGTAACATGAAACAAATTCAGCAAAATACAATAAGCAAAGCTAAACTCAGCTTCAAGGGACGCAAATACAGAGAGTCTACTGTGCGGGTGCTGGATAAAAAGGACCTGCGTGGGTTTTTCTACTTCAAAAAGCCCACATCATCCCTTTTATTCAAGAAGGAAGATCACAAAAGGCAAGCTTCTTTAAATAAAGAAGGAATTGTTAGAGTGGGAGGAGACAACTATAATTTAACATTACATAGCATTTGCCAAATCTTTGGACTTCTTCTAACTACAAATTATACAGAGTTTTTGCCCTGCGTATCGATTAGAACCGATGCACCAGAAAACAGCTTTCCTCAGATGTGGGTGAGAAAGTAACACACCATTTCACTTCCATGTTTCGCTTCTGTGTTCTTGGTGTCGGCAGAAACATCTCCGATCTGATGAACGCCACCAATTTGTCTCTTTTTTACCTTACAAAAGAATTATAATGGGAAAGCAAAACAGAAAGTCTGTTCCTTTGAGAAGTAACCATCGGACCGTATCGATGGATCGCTGTTAGTTGTCGATGTCCAGAGGGAACTTACGGAACGATCGCCAAAGATGTGCTGTATCCTTCGTGCTAAAGTTTCCTATCATCATCTCGTACCGCCACTACGCATAGTACATGTAGAGGCTGTTTGAAGCCGCAATTGCTAGCGAATTTTCGGTTGGATGCCAGGCCAGGTGCAGCAATTTCATCGTGAAATCATATGGGTTTCCATTGGCATCAACTCCAGAGTTTTCTGGTCCTTTTGAAGTCAAATGCAAGATATTAGCAGGAACTCAGTTTGTAAAAGAGACATAAGCATACTAACTAACGCCAATAAAGCAACCGCTAGCCAGCCAAGCACTTTCAAAAATGACCTTCATTAGTAGAGTTCACATAATTCATTTTCCAAAAAGACCACTTTCAACACGGGGCCGTTGTGATGGTGAAAACTGATAAAATAGCAAACTTAACGATCGCTGGGATTTCAACTACCAAGTGACAAGGCAATATGTTACCACCTAGGCTATAGAATTTTCACTATCAACTAAACACAAATGCACATGCTCCAACAATCGGAACAAAATGGACAAATAAAATATAAGATTGATAGCACTAGCAAGACAATACCTCTTCTGACAACGCGAGTTAGACCAAGAGATCTAGAGGGCTTAGATGGCGCTGGGGCTTGTTTCCTGGGAGCATATGAAATTGGAGATTAAAAATGGCAATTCATATAGAGCATCTACATCTGGCTAAGAATATATATGGCATATCAGCATCCACTAGAATAACGAGATATTCCAGTTAACTCATGTGAAGGCAATTAATACACTTTAAGATTCCTCATTCAACTTTCATATCTTTAACCACTTCTCAACATTCACTAGCTCTCTCTGACTTACTTCATGGGGTTTTTGGTAGCTTCCAGCATTGTTGCTTCACCGCTGTCACAACCAAATACACGAAACACATTGCTGAAAAGACAGTAAACATAGTGTCAAGCAGCAATAGTATACTATGGGCAACAAACTTCAGCTTTAATATCATCATCATCATAAGTAGAATATGCAAAGTGAACCTGTATGAACCAGTCGCCACTCGGAGCCCATCTCCACTTAAACAGCACTCGAATTTGTCAAAGATGGAATCATTCTCGTACAAATCACATAGCTGACCAATGGGCAAAGAAAGATAATAAGTTCCACCAACCTCTTATGTAAGAGCAAAAGAGGATGTCTTTAGGGAAATATATCACCTTTGGCCTCAAATGTTCATGCACCTGGAAAGTTGCAACTGGTCCAGAATCCATATTTATGTCCCAGAGCTGAGGAAGTAAAGGAAAAAAGTGACACTGAGAAGAATGGAAGGAAAAAAAAAAAAAACACACACTAGGAAGAAACCGCATTTAAAAAGAAGACACTACCAGAATAATCAGATGAACTTAGGGTAGCAACCTTCTAAAATAATTAATATTTTCATTACTTCTGAGAAAATGGGAAAAGCATGATAGAATCCAAACACATATACCCTCAAGCTATACACCCTTCAATTCACAATAATCTATATCAAAATTATATTCATTGGGAAAAGAGTAAAGTTCCACAATATGACTTTGATGCTTTGCACATGCAAAGTGGATGGTAGGAAGCTCTTATCCTTTATTTCTCAAAATGTACAGTGTACTCTGAAGCTTGAAAATGACATCGCAATTTTTTTTTATAACTGAGGACTCCACCACAGGATGCCAAAAAGGCCATTGCAAGAGCATAAACCTTGAGAGTCATGTAATCACGGCTGAGTATATGTCTTCCATCTTTAGCAAATTTAATATCTGATACTGAGGCAATTATTTCAGTGAAGAAGGACTTTGACCCAGATGCTTCCTGTACCTCGAATCTGTCCAAGAAGGCACAGAAAGATAACTTGAATTAAGTTTAATTCGGAGCAAAGTCTGTCAAGGCCAACATTCTTGATTCATTGTCACACCCAGCACATTTCTTATAAAGATAAAGCATCACAAGTGACTTAGAATCTTCTTTAAGAATAGTTTTGACAATACATTTTCCAAGAATGGTCAATGTAAGAATATAACAGTTTGCTTACAATTTGCTATGCCTATCACATAAAGCTGACTGCCGCATATCGATAAGACGGATTGAGCCCCTTGAGCTACTATATGCCAATGTGTTACAGTGGGATGGATGAAATTCTGCTGAAGTTATCACCTCTGCAAGAGTAGTTAAAAGAAGTAATATGAGAAGGTGAACATTCAGCCGTCTTGTCTGATGTCTTAATCAACATGTGACCATGCGAACATCAGTGTGGTGTATATAGCAGTAAATGAGAAAAACAATACTCTGATCCAGACTGTTAAGTTTTACCAGTTAGATCCTCCATGTTTGCTGGCTTCACATCAACAATGTTAAAACTTTGATTGCTGATCTCCAAATTCCAGAGATTGATTCTCAGATCATCAGCTGATATGAAAGTTTCACCATCACTGCAAAACAAAAACAAGAAAACGGAAATTTCATGAAGCCACACAGAAACTGCATTTCAAGGTTGGACGGCTGGGGCTTCACATTATTAACATAATTTTCTCACCGTTGAAAGATGCCCCATAACCTATTAATTATTTAACATCACATTTCTGTTTAGGAAATGGGATCAATATAAAGGCAGTAATAGTGAAAACATCGATCAGTCAAGAAATCTCCTATTCTACAATATCCAATCTGAAGCAGGAAACAGAGCAAACAATATGCAAGCATATGAAAGAGAAATCTGGATTAAAGGGTAAAAAAGAATATCAATGCGATCACATGCAGTTAATGCACCTGTTGTTAGATATCGAGTTAATATGGTAGTCGTGGGCATGAGCATAGATTCTTCGACATCTAGCCATAAGGCTTGTCTCGTGGCTGGTTACCTGGACATCACACAAGCATCAGGTGTTACTACTGCAGATCTAAAATGAACTCACCAAACTACAGTAATTGCTAAAACTATCCAGCACATAAAATATACATTAAAACTTCACTGTCTCCAGGTTTTGTCTTAGACTCCAAAAAAGAAAGGTTACTGCCAGAATACAAGTAAATTAAACAAGTACAACTACCACGGGCAAATGTAGGGATGGAACTCCATCAGATGGGATTGAAAAGTCATTGCTCGAACACCCAAAGGACTTTTCACCACATCGTCCATTAGCCATATGAGGTTTGGGGGAGATCGACATGCTTGGAGAAACAACGGGACCATTTGCCAAGGCTTTTGAAGGGTCTAAATTCATGCTGCACACTTTTTTGACCTTTTTCTCTTGAACCTGTAATTTTTTAGAAAATAACAACAATATCAATATCCTTTGTCCCAAAAGTTGTGGCACTGTCAAGCTTTTAAAGAAGATTACGTGTATGAGAAGAAGAACATCTGAGTTGGCAAGCATTGAGGACCTATTTTCCACAAATTCAGACAACTAGAAACAAACAGGATGGAATGGGCTTTGGAGATTCACACTAGATCTAGTTCAGCTTTTCATCATAGAATTACATTCATTTTCTTTAGATGATCACTTAAATGCCATGCCTATCCCTGATGACAAATTCGATAAAATAAGGAGGAAAAAAAACTAAGTATAAGAAATCATCCTCAACACATAAAAGAGGAAATCACTGTACTCAACAAAATGACATCAGTCATCTTTTGATGCCGTGTCCATGTATTATCTGCTTATTTTAGATTTGAGATGATTTCATCTGAGGAAAATTTTATAAATAACTTAACAAAAAATCCAGAAAGAGGTCCTTTGACGATGTTATAGGACAATTTACAGCACATGTTAAACATGAGCATACAAGAAAGGAACTATACCACTTAAAGTAATAGATGCAACATTATGAGGAATGGCAGAGAAAACAATACATGGCTGCACATGATGAAGCCCAACACAATCATACCTCTGCGTTATCGCAATAATTTTTCTGAAGAATCTGTCATATCCTAATAAGGCCACAAACATGCATGCATAAAACACATCTATACAGGCATAACGATCAAAATACCTTCCAATATTTAATTGTCTTGTCATTTGTAGAGAGAAGAAACAAGGCGCCATTTGCCGTCTGGCACCATCTAATCTTGTTAATTTTCTCCTCAATTTCCAAACTTTTGAGGTAATCAAACTGCAGCAGCACATGTAATCATGTCAGGTTCATTTAAGTCCACAATCATGAATGCTGAACTGCAAAATTATCCAAAAGAAGGAAAAGAAAGTGTCAATTTGCATAACAGCATTGGACAATTACCTCAGGTTCATGGCTTTGAAACTCTGTTTTATAGCGGAACTCGGGATGCTTACTCAATGGATAATCAGTCCTTTCAAGATCTCTTCTGTGCCCTCCATGCTACGTGTTATAGATTTTTGTTATGATACTAGAGATTCTACAAGTAAATGGAACAGGAAATAACTTGCACATGAGGAAATTTAGCAAATGCAAAGGGTAAACAGTCACTCACATCCCTATTGTCAGTTCTTTCAAATAAAACAACTCGACCCCCACGATCTCCAGTAGCGAGGTAGTCCCCAGTTCTATCGAACTCGATAGCAGAAATTATGTCAACTGCACAAAGAAAGAAAAAGAGAAACTTAGAATTCGTTTGCATTTAGTAATGCCCTGAGTAGATATCCTTCCATTGCAAGAAAAATAGAAGCCAATGACAACTCATTCAGTAGCATAATGCTTCTCATATAAGTAGAAATCAAGCAAGGCTTTTGATGGGCAGTGTCTGAGTACTTCCATATTCTCTAAAAGTTAGCTCCATTTCAAGCAAATGATAAATGAGCACTATGCCCTGAGAAGAAAATCATGTGGCTTTTCATAGTTTCATCACATCCATCAAAGTTCACCGACTCCACCAGGCTAGCAACGCAACCTTCAAATAAGTTACTACTTTGTAACTTCATTCTCAACATGGCTGGTGATCAAATCGACAATCAGTTGTTTGGGCACATGACACGCTTTTAGATCAAATCGACAATCTGACATGTAGTGATAATCACCGTCCTAGTGAGATATACGTCCATTTTCCCTCTTCTATAGTTTCCAGGTGCAACAAAGACGCCTTGTTCATCCTGTAGAGGCACGTCCTATCAATGCTAATAGGCAGATTATGCAGACGGAGACATAGTACTTCTGCATACACCATCGTCAATGACATTGCTGGCCATGCATGCCTCAACCTAGGATGGAAGCAATAACTCTGAAATTAACTGAGTCTCATTTGCAGCTAACCATGCAAAAACTCTTAGCGTGGAGATTTTCCTGGTAGTGAATTCTAATCATCTAGAATCATAAACTTTGCGAACTTCTCCAGGCAAAACCAAGTGTCGCTTTAATCATCAACCAACAACTTGCCCATCAATAAATTGTTCGTGCACTAGGAACAGAAACTATAGCCGTCAACTCGGGTCTTATTTGATTAAAGCCTTCATTCCTAAGCCGCCAATAAGTTCCAAATGAGGTTCAGCACAAGTGTAAGAGGAACTTCGAACTATTAGTCGTCGTCAATACACGAAGTCAAGAACTTGACCCGTGCAACCTAAATCGGTATTCACACCAACCAATCGAGCGCAAAACCAAAATCTAACCAAATCCCCCCGCATTCATCTTTCCAAAATTAACAACTACCATACTGCGCACACTCCAACAAATGAGACTGAGACCAACTTCCCGAACCCAGCCAGAAGCCGATACAGCTCGATATTTCTGCCCACACTCATGCAATCACAAGCAATGGCAAAATACCCAACATCCCAATTGGCACCGATAATCATACGGAACCGATTGCAGGTCAAAATCCCTATCGACGTAAAAATCGAAAAGTGGCCAGGAAAAAGAGGAAAAAAACGGAAAAAGCTTTCACCTTCCTGAACCTCCTCGCCGGCCGTGCGCTCTCCGAAGACCTGCGCGAATTTCCACTCGAGGGCATGCGGCGACTCCGCCGACGGAGCGACCTCATCCTCGCCACCCCCGTTCATCTATCTCCGCCAAGCAGAAAACCCGAACTCCAAACCCGAACCCCACTCAATTCACAATCCAATCGGAGCAACGGACAAAAGGGGGGGGGAAAAGCCAACCACCAAGGTCGCGACGCCGGCGAGCGGGGGAATGAATGCGCGGGGCGAATCGATCCGGGAACTATCCGAGCTTTTCCGCATCAATCGCGCGGGGATTCCTCGTCCATTGCTCGATCGCAACGGCGGAGCTGCTGCTGCTGCTGCTGCTGCGGCGGCGGCGCGGATGCGGACGCGGATGCGGATGCGGATGCGGATGCGGATGCGGATGCGGACGGCGGACGGCCGGCGGCGGCGGCGCGCGGTGGCGATTTCACTCCCGCCGCTCACTCTCTGGCGCTACGGTGGTGGGGGAGGAGGAGGAGGAGAATAAGAGGCATGTCAATCAGATCTCTCCTTCGGTGCTCAGGGGGAAAGGAAATCAACGAGCGCAGCAAAAAAAAAAAAATAAAAATTCCGCTCTCCCCTCTCTCTCTCCTCTTTCTCTCTCTTCTCTCTCTCTTCTCTCTCTCTAAGTTTCTCTCTCTATCTTTTTTGCATTTTTCTCCCTTTTTTTTTCCCTTGTCGATTTTCTTGCTTTTATCTTATTGCTTTCTGTACGTCCCTTCCGAGATGAGAATTAGTACAGTCGAAATTTTATCGCAAGGTGGGTTTTTTTTTTCTCCAACCATCCGTATGGAATTTTGGGTATCACATGGATCGACAAAAAAAATCAGATTTTTCGTATGTCCTATTAAATAAGTACAATCTTTATCCGCTGTATCCATGAAAAAAATCTCTTTTTTACTTCAAATCGAAACATTTGATCAAAACATTTGATAGAAGGAGGAGTTATGATTATTTGTCATTTTTTTTTTTTTGATAGAATGAGGTGTTATGATTATTTGTCAAATGTCGAATATTTTTAATATATCATATTACCTCACAAAAAGAGTTATTTTCGTTCACTTATGTAGAATTTTCGACATTTTATATATCGAGGAAAAAAAATTAAAAATTTCATTTATTTCTTGAAAATAGTCATAACTGTAATTGGGTACGCATGGAAATTCATTTTCCTTAACTTTCCTATGCAAAGTGGGGGAGAATCGAAGGCTCCTGCAATATTATATCCATTTCTCCCATATTTACTTAGTTGAAATTTGGGGGAAAGGGAGAGGGCCCTGGCAAGTGGAGAGGAAAATGGGGGAGCAAATGGAGATGATGGGCAAAGGCCCCCGATCGTCTTTTTTCCCTTCTCAAGCTTTCTTTTTCTTTTTAGATGAAAAGTAGAGAGAGGGGGGGATGTGATGTTAATTTTAGTGATGATGACAGGAAACATTATTCAATCGAAATCCCCAGGATTAAAATAATCGCTGAGGCGTAGATATCAAGGATGCTGTCTAAAGAGCAGTTAAAAAGTAAACATGGGGGGTGTTTTGCATCAAAACCAGAGCGGTTGCATTGTCCTGGCATGGGGGCATCAATCTGAGTTTGGAGATTTGCATATGTCTCCCATCATCTTTTTCTCCCCTTTATTTTCCTGCCTCCCGTCTCTCTCTTTCTCTCGCTCTTCTCTTTTTAATTAATACGACCAAAAATCACAAACTGATAATAATCCATCATATTTATTTTGATGTCAATAAAGAAAAAAAATCCCAAATCAATACTCACAACATGTTTTTTTTTTTTTTTTGACCTGAGAACCCCGCACGGCCGACGGTCGGAGAGTAAACCCAGGGTGACGCTAGCGGAGGACTCACCACCCCGACGCCACACTTAAGAATCACTAGTGACCGTGAGGGGATTTGAACTCCTCCCCTTGCGTTAGGGGGAGAGAGCCCAAACCATCGCGGCCACCGCAGGCAGTGGTTACTCACAACATGTTTATTCTCACATCGTAAAGAAAATTTAAATTGGTCTCTCTCCCTCCTCTTATCAAATTAATATTATAAAAAATATCAAATTGATATTATTATGCCACATTTGCTTCAAACGGATTTTCTTGTCACGAAAAAAAGAAAAAATCTAAATCGATACCTGCACAACACATTAGAGTTACTTCGGAAACAAAAAAAACGAGAGTCAAATTTATTTGGATTATTTTCTCAATTCCAATAAAATGCAACTTACCTCAAACTAATTTTTGTGTTGTAAGAAAAATTAAAATCGGTATAATTGTGATAAATCCGAAGTAGATCCTCGGTTCGTCGTCTCTAAGTGAGGATGAATATGTTCTCAACGGAATCACCACACGTGGTAGCCGCATTGGCTTAGGCTTCCATCCTCCTCATGAAGGGGATGAGTTCAAATCCTAACATGATCACTAGTGAACTTAAGTGTGACTCCGAGAGTAGTAGGTTCTCCCGCTTACGTGTCACTAGGGGTTTACAATGCGCTGTCGGCGGCACAAGCTGGTTCCTCTTACACAAAAAAAAAAAATGTTCTCGACAGTGATAATGAGAAGCCAATTAGGGATTTTCCGTGATATGAAAATTAGTTTTTTTAGAATCCAACCACGGGCAACACAGCCGGTGTGCATTCTCCTTTCCATCGCAAAGGTCAAAGGTTCAAGCCATCTCGTTGCTAAAGTGTCTTAAGTGGGGGTCCTCGTGTTGAGGTCCTAGACTAACCTTCCCCAAGATATCGACGCTTGGTTCAAAGTGCACCGCGCACTCTATGGGCCGTGGGCTACCCAGTGTAAACCCAGCTGGCCTGGTAAATCCTCGGTTATCAAAAAAAAAATAATAATAATAAATAGTTTTTGAAATAAATATGTCCCAGAATACCAATCTGAATTTTTTTTTTTTTTTTTTTTTTTGTGACTTGTTTATGACTCCGAGTTAAATGTAGTATGAATACCTATTAGAGATTTTTCACGAAATTACACTTTTTTTTTCCCGATTCTGGGAAAATTAAGAACACCAAAAGTGGAAAGCCGCTGTCCAATTCTGCAGATTAGCTGTGTCTTCTGGAGCGAGATTTCTTTTAGACGCCACACGTATTGGGATCGAATCTGCCTTTCTCTTTTTGGTTCTTCTTGAAGGGAAAAATTCGCGCCATAGAATTTAGTAGTGTCCAAGCTATATAAGTCATGCTAAATTATAGATGGGCCTTTGGACTATAGATTGGGGGGGGGGTGGAAATTGCGTGTAAAAGTTGCTTTCACCGTTGACATTTTTAGCACATGGACTGCCCCAAGATCGAAGAAGGCCCCCTTCAAAATGTGTTGTCGGTCCGCACTAATTTCGGGCCCCTTGGTTTATGTATTGTGACGTCATAATTATAAGACGCCTTTTGATTTATTTAAGTCAATGTTTGAAAAATATGTCCATTTTCCCGAATTGGGTAATTCGATTTATCTGGATTAGTCACAAATTAAATGACATAAGCCATCGACTTTGGCTTGCTGATTATTGCTATGAACGAAACTCAAACGTGCACTAGGACTTCACATCGTGTTTGCCATTAGGCAACACTTATTATCTTATACTCTAGGGCAATCTGTTCAATCAACCGACGGAAGAGCAGCAAGGCTCGAGGTCCCGACGAGCCACCGGAGATTCAGGGGCCGCGTCGAGGAGGCTCGTCTGGAACTTGCAGGCGGCAGGGACCATGCGAGCGGCCTTCGCGTTGCCGCCATTCTCCGTGCGGCCCAATGTGTCGACCGAGCTCAGCAGGACGGCCTCGAGCTCGGCCGCGTCGGTCCATTCCAGGACCCTCGCCTTTATAAGGGTCGGGCTGCGGCAGATCAGATCCCACACGGGGAAGTCCTTCCTGGGGAGCAGGACGTCTTCTTCCTCGAGCTTCATGCCCGCGCAGAGGTCGGCGGTCCCGTCTCCAACGTAGATGAAACGTCTCTTTCCGTCGGCGAAGGCCGATGATCTGATCTTGCCCATCACTATGCCCTATCAAGAGAGCAAGAAGAGATGCATCAGAACATGTTAACAGCCCAAGAACAGGAGATCGAGACAAACTCCATCACCATCATCACCAAGAAAATCAATGAATCCCCAAGAGAAATTGGAGCTTGCCTTGCACATGTTTGGGGGGCAGATCTTGCAGCCATGAGGCAGACGGGAGAAATCATGGTAAGGCGAGATGTTGAGCCTGCCTTCTGCGTCGACTGAACCGGGGTTCGTGTTGATCTGGGAGAAACACTCCATGAGTCCGTGATGTTGCAGGATCGTCTCGATGAAGAACACATTCGAGTCGCTCAGGATCCTCAGATCGCACCTGGGTTCATCAATCAGCATATTTCAATGAATAGACCGACCGGTCGATATCGGAGTGACGGAGTCGCAGAGAACAAATTTAGGCATAGCAGTTCTACCCTGCATATAACTATGACCAGTTCCACATCCATCTGGTCATCTTCCAATCCAATTTACATTTCGAAGATCTCCATACAAAACTGATCACTATGTCATCTAAGCTTTGGAAAAGACAGAAGGAAGTACCCAGAAGCGTTGGCCGATTTAATCGCGGAGACGATTTTTGGATGCAGCGGAGCTTCTTTCAGACAATCAGCAATCTCCTCCACGGTTTTCCCTCTAGAATGAAGCTCCATCATCATCCGATCCTGCCACCGAGGACAAAAAAAAAATCGCTAAAAGGGAAGTCGCAAGCATCATCACCAGAACAAGAAAATTACTGAACTTGCAAGCCAATGACGATCACCATCCAAAGCCGACAACCAACCCAGGCGGGCCGGCGGCGCCTCCCTGGCCGTCAGTTGTGCACCGCAATTTAACAAGAATTTTATGTACATACACAGCATAGCAAGTCCCATCTAATATGCCTTCATGTGGCGTCCTAAACAGTCTGCAATGGCAACTAACCATGAGAGAGTTGTAAGGCAAGGTGGGTCGGAGCCGGTCGAACGCCTCACTCAGGCCTAGCTTGTCGACCACCCAGTCGTCACTATCGCAGTCGAGGATCGTCTTGTCGAAGTCGAAAACCACCACGATCTCCGCCATCCTTTCGCTGAGCCCTTCAAGGTGAGGAATACCAGTTAGACAGAGCTCCCTCCGGCGACTCGATACATACATATAATCGAATTCCTGGGGATCGGCAAGCGATCCTTCTTTACTATGCGGTAGTGAGAGATGAGGCAAGCAAGCACTGGACATGGAGGTGCGTGAGTCGGCTAGTGGAAAGTGCGCATTGTCCATGGAAAAAGGCTTTCTTCTTCAGCTCCCCACCAGGTGGGACTTACGTGAATGTTGTGCTCTTAGGCTTCTTTCCCGCTAAACTCACCTTTTCTTTATGGAAAAAGGCGAAAGTGGTGGCCGAGACAAGTCGTTGAACAATAAAATAAATGGTAGTCCGATGTAAGATTTCGCCATAAATCGAATAATAAAACGGAGTTTGCAACCACACTCGAATCGGTCGAGCACTCAACTCAAGCATTCTCAAATTCACAATCAATGAATTCGCAAACATACAAAACTTACCGGTGACTCTTTGGAGGCGTAGTTCATGAAGAAATTGTTGTTGTATGCTCTTCATAAAGAAAACCCACCTTTTATGTATAAAAGATTTGGATCCAAAGCCTACTCAAATTAGGAAAATCTTCAGAAACTAGGTGTCTTAGATCAAGTCTTACTTGCTTGTTCAAATTCGAGATATATCTTTAACCAATTTAAAAATTTTCTTGAAAGAGATAATAATGCTTAAGCTTTCTCTTTTATCAGATTTTGATCCCGACTTTCGTCTGCATCGAGTGCGTATTATAATATAATTCCCGCACGACATGAACTTGAAGAATGATACACGTGACCCTTTTGGGTTGTCCATGTCCTGTCCGCTAGTTCTAGCTAATAATCATTCAAACTCCGCTTCATTGTCCATTATGTTCAAAAAACACCTCAGAATGTCTACATACGAAGTTTCAACGACCCCTGCAGCCGCACATTCTTCCGGATAATTTTTAAAAAGTCTCATATCTATTACACTTGTGTCAATTCAATCATAAATATTTTTTTTATTTTACTAATTTAATCATAAATCTTTTGATAATTTATCAATATAATCCATCCAACTAATTTTGACCAAAAATAACTGATGTAGATGTTGATTATCATACACAACCCAACTGATGTTATCGTGAATGATTTTTAAAATATTTTAATCATTTTTCAAATCATTTTTTTCTCTCTTTTCCTTTTTTTTTTTCCCTTTTAAAATATTTTAATCATTTTTCAAATCATTTTTTTCTCTCTTTTCCTTTTTTTTTTCCCCACTTTGGCTAACAAGTATCGTGGCTCACCAACCATCATGAACCACTAGGTGAGGGCCAAGACCCTCACTCGATGGCTAATGAGTGTTGACGATCTTCACTAGTAGTTAAAAAAAAAAGGAACAAGAAATGAAATGAATAAATAAATAGGAAAAAGTTAAATATTCAAAAAAGAATTGTCCAAATCAATATCGGCGATACTACATAGGACATCTGCGGTACTACATAGGACAACCGATGTCCATCTGCATCAACGATTTCTAGTCAAAATTGACCAAACGGACAATATTATCTAAATATTTAAGACTAAATTAATAAAATTAAAAAATTTCTAACTGAATAGGCACAAATACAATAAATTTTAATTTTTTTTGATAATTTTTCCCACAATTTCCTTCCACCGGTAAATTTAAAGTTCTCATATTGGACATTCTAAAAAGATACACAGTTGGGCGCCACCCCAAATTCGCATCGCACCCGAGGCTCTCTGTTTTTTTAATTCTAGAGGTGTTAACATGTATATCATATCGCTTTTTCACAGGATTTCAGCGGTTTTTTTTTTTTTTTTTTGGTCGGTGATTTTAGCGGGGTTTAAACTCGTGATTTTAAGTTCTTTAAGTGGACTCTCCACCGAACTGCCAGCGTAATCAACAAGGTGAAGGAGTAAAACAACAGAAAAATGGTCGAATATGAACTTTTAAGTAGCGAAAATTTGGCTAAATGTCTAGTGACACGGATACTCACCAAGAATAGTTCTTTTGATTATATCTACAGTGAAGAAGAGATACCGCCTTTATTTTCATTCTCGTGTCTTGCGGCAACTATTCTGGCATTTCACGATTTTATTCTCTGCTCGAAATCCCAACTCCAATATTAAGCTTTATACATAAACATCAGGAATTTACAAAACATGTATAGTTCGTATACATCTATATGTATCTTTACTCGAAATCTTCCAAGTAAGCACTTCTTTTTGTCAATGCAAACCACATAATCATGAATCCAGCCATGTTCTTAATGGCACGTCAACAGCAACATCTTAACTCAATTCCAGAACTCCAGGCACAACCAACACCGGATACCCAATAGCAGAGATACAGAACCAGTAAATTTACTTTTAGTTTAGAGATTCCAGTGAAGGGGATATTCTTCTACACACACATATACATAGTTACAAAGTCGTCAACATGGATCGAGCTCACCTTTCACGCAGCAGACTTGAAAGTAGCAAAGGCTTCCTTAGAATAAGCACTGGTAGTGAAAGAAACACGACCTGGTATTCGTATGGCTCTCTCGTGTGGGGGGCCGACTAAACTTAGCTACAACCTTGTTCTCAAGTAACTTCTGCATGTCAGCAACTGGACTTGCATCTCAAGATCATGCTCTTGCTGAGGGAGTCTCCATATCTATTAAGCATTTCTTTGACAAATTAACTATGGAATCTGCAATAACTCTAGCGCTGGACTTCATATAGCCACCTGAAACAGAAAACCAGAAATTGATTTAATTTGATTTGCACTAGTCAAAGCTCCAGAAGGAATTCCACAAGTTTAACCACTCCTTGAGTCATCAAGATCATCCCCTGTCCAAGAGAAAAACTGGCCTAGGTTGGGCTTACGGAGATATTATGTATATGATAGAAATAGTTTAAGATGCACAACCCGCTATTACAAGCATCTTTCTCAAAATTCTCCACCAGCTACCAGATGGTGGCACTCAGGAAAGTCGATGTAGAAGCATAGAGGGGGAGCACACCTGATGTAACCATCACAATGGGAATGCTTCTCTCACGAGCAAACTGAAAAACTTTCTCATCTCTGCTGGTTATTCCGTCTGGAGTGATCTGGACAGCCCATCAAGCATGAATAGATAGGTTAAGAAAGTGACATCAGATCTAACACCAAGACCAGAAAGAGAAAATTGCTAAGTTCAAGAATTCTATATGATAAACAAATGCAAGATAAATACCTTTAACCTGCCCAATGGATCACCTTCAAGAATATCGGTTCCAGCATTGTAAACCACCAGTTCAGGATCAAATGCATGTGCAGCAACCTAAAATGATGTAATGCACATCAGAATCATTATTGAATGAAGTTACCATCATATAGACTTTCAGTTTTAACTGCGAAGATGGCATCCTGAAATATTTCCTCAGATGTTAAGCTCTTTATAAAAGAAAGTAAATGTGAAACAAACAAGAATTAGGTCTTTGATACTAATAGCATTGCTCTAGGCAATTTACAGAATAATTAACTAAAGCTGCAGTACATTCGAAGCAACTTGTGTGGAAGGACTTTTACATAATATAGTCAAATCAAAATCAGGGAGATGATGTTAATTAACTAGACAAAAAAGAAAACGGAATAATGAACAAACAAGCTTGACCTCGTTTCATTTAAGTTCAAGATAAGGCACTGAGATTGACATTTAACAGAAAATAGAAATTTCCAAGAGCTTTGTACTTTCAAATAGAGAGTTCGCAATTACTGAGTTAACTGCAAGTAAGTGGGTAGCATGACCAAAACAAAATCTTGCAGAAGTCAACGAAGGAATGAGAAGAAAGCGTAAGGTAAACGTACAAATACACTTACCTCAAGCGCTTCATCTAATTTCTTTAAGTATGCAGTTGTAGAGGTCCCAGACTGTATAAATTTATCCCACGGAAGGAAAATTATCACAATCACGAAAATAATTAAATAGTAGGAACTAAAACTGAAGTTGAACTTGCACTTCCCCTCACCATCACTTCGACTTTCTGACTAATGTATTTCCTGGCCTCATAATCCTGGTCATGTGGAGGGGAAAATCAATGAATATGATACATATGTATGTATCACATCTAAACCTAAGAAAACGATTTTAAGCTGATAGCTTTGGACTTACAAATGGATATATCTGAGGATTAAACATATCCAGTATATAAACTCGTCCTGTTTGTAGAAAAACAATGAAGGTACTCTGACAAAGTCAAATAAAACAAGAACTGTGACTAAAATATAAGCATACTATCATGAGAAAAATCTATTTCATGTCCATTTCCTTGATGCGCGTCTAGATCAATTATCATCACCCTGCACACAATGCCAATACTGAGATCAAAAACCACTCTGGAATTGGGAGACGTGTAACCAAGACTAAAGACACTTGCTTGTGGAAGACAGTCTGTCATCCATCTCAAATGCACCCACATGTACCTTGATATATTTAGGCGAGCAAACGCAAAGTGTATGCAAAGAGATATGTCAGCATAAGCGCAAAATCCACCTCCTTGATCCGCAGAACAATGGTGGAACCCTCCTCCCACATTGATGGCCCATCCTCGCTCCTTCGCAAGCTTTGCTGCCAAAATAGTTCCCCCCACCTGGAAAGAAACCAGACAATGAAGAAAATAGGAGAATAGACCCAAAATTAAGATTAATCACAGACAAACCTGCTTGCGGAATGGTCGAAGAACTTTCTGATCAACAAGGCAATTGGGCAATAACGCAACAGGAGGTACCTGGCAAACACGATGCTCCAAATTCACAAAGTATTGACAAGTAGTAGAGGCACAAGAATATCCTACAAAGCTCATATGCTTTCACTTATGTGTTCCAGTTATTTCTCTAACTATATGTGAATCCTCTCAATATAACGACCTTCAGATCACGTTGTAATGTGAAGAAGCCATCATGAGCAAAAGCAGATGACACCACAAAAGTCGAAATGAATAGAAGCAGTAAGTGCACATATGGAAGACATTCAACTTACCTCAACTATCATGGCAACTCTAGCACTGCTCTTCAAACTATTCAAGTATGACTCAGAATGAACCTGTATTAGTATATTGAGCTTTCATCAGTCCATTTATTTGATAAAGGGATAAGTCAACCTCAACACACAATTCAAAGCTCGATGAAGCTACATCATATCTGGGTACCAAATCAGAGCAGAATGAACTAGTATTGGCAGTGGCATTTCCCATCAGGCTTGATAAGAAAGTTCATCTCTGTGGCACCTCAACATTGTAATCTAGAATGATGTTTAGAATTGGATACTTAATGATGTAGATTTAACAAGCAGATTGAAGACGACCTCTTTCGAACTTGTTCTCTGCTCAAGCCTCCCATGCTATATGGCCTTCTAAAGAACTAGCAAACACATTGCCTTCTAACTAACTTCTACAGATATAACTCATCAGGCTTAAACTGGGCTGGTCTTAAGATGCACTAATAACTGCATTTATCAGAGCAAATATTTTCCACTGATTACACCGTAAAAGTAATAGCCAAAGTAAGCCAGAACACGATGAGTAAATGAATATAAAAATAAATGGAGAGGAGAATTATAAGATTGCTCAATTATGTAATACAGAGCGTACCACAAGGAGATCCTCCTTTGAAGCTTCCAAAGGCTCGACAATGCGGCTTTTTACTAAAGCACCTTCCGAAATAAGGAACTGGCATATCCGTCCCCATTTGGAAGAGTCAAATGGGTGCCTACAAGGATTACAGATAAACCTTCGTAGCTGGTAATCATGAAGAGCTTCTTCTGATTCTTGTTTAGAGAGGCATGCGATAATGGGACAAGACCAAATCCTCATTGGTGGGATCCTAAGTTAGATCAATCCCCCGCCTCATGTACAAAATCATTCCAACATTCTGATATTCATGTAAGATGTAAGGCAAATTCATCATCTTTTTTCTTGGCACAGCATCTAGAAAAAGGTCTAATCTTATTGCTAATGGTTTAAGGAGAACCTTTTGGAGAGATTTACATGTTTACCAAGGGGGTAAGGATGGGAACGGCAAACTGCAGGAGTTAAAATTGACAAGTTGAAGCCAACAAGTCAAAATGAAATCCCCGCTTTCATAGTTGAATTTTTTTTTTTATATCAAGTCGATAGAAGTGATGTGCAGGAACGACTTTCTTAAATGCTCCAACGGTGCATGATCTTGTGCCGAGCATGCAATAGTTCTATATCATGAAAAAGTAAGGAACTGGAAAATCATTAAGTATCCAAAGTCCTCCCTAGAATACTTAACCACCAGACAAAGCTCGTAGTTCTTGATGTTCACATCAGAAGGTGAAGGAGGAACACATATCAAAGCCCCCAAATCTCTCAAAAGGACAAATCTACTGAGGAATTTACTGGCATGGGGAGAAACAGAGCATCCCTATGCGAGATTGTTTAGCCAACCTTCTTCTCATTGGTGACTCGAACTTGGTTTTTCATGGTACAACAGAACGCCTCAAACCAAACCGAAAATCTTTCTTACTTTCTACGCGCTTTTCTAAGTGAAATCTCCAGCTCCAAAGACCTCTCTATTACTTATTCGAAGATCAAGGACAGCGGAAACACGCTCGCAGAGAGCTCATACGCAAACTAATCCATATCAAAACATCGGCGAAACAGATTAAACCGTCGCCACGAACGAAGCTCGAATTCCCTCATCATCGACGAGTCTCATCCGGGAAGCAGCGCGAACTAAATGAAGCATGAACATCCGATTCCAATCACTTACAGCTTCTCGATCCCGAGGAAAGCGATGTCGTAGGAAGGGGAGTAAACCAGCGGCACCTGCGCGATTCCGAGGACTCACTCAGCCTTCGGTCACGAACAACGGCGAGCACGCGCGAGAGGATGAGGCGATTTTACCTTGGAGGAAGGGACGTCGGAGTAGAGCTTGCTGGAGAGGATCCGCCGGGCCCGGGAACCGTCGGCGCCGCTCGCCGGCGGCGAGGAGGAGGAGGAGGCCGCGGGATTCGCCGGCGGCAGCCTCGACATCTCTGAGAGCGCGCGCGCGAGCGAGGGAGATGAAGGAGAGTGCCTGACCGGCGAAAGAATCCAAGGGAAGGCGAGTCGACCCGATCGAACGGAATCTGAGTCGGCGCGGGAATTTCACCGAGTCGGGGCCGAGTCCACCCGGAAGCTGGAAGAGCTCGCTTGGTTGGGAAGCAGAAGGACCCACGAAGAAAGCGGCGCGAACGATGTTACACGTGGCAGTACGACGATGCCGTTGGTTTTATCGCTAAAATAAAAGGAAAATTACTCCAAACTAATAATTTACGAATCGAAGTTTTATTTTATTCATATTTCATCACGGAAAGAGAATAAAGTTCACGTTATCCCAAAGTTTTATTTTATTTATAGTTCATCATGGAAAGAGAATAAAGTTCACATTAGAGAATAAAGTTGACGTTATTCTCTCTTCCCTCCCCACAGCCCCGAGTGGTTTGCCACCTAGAGGGCCATCTGCAATAGTCTTCTAGTGAGAAGCTTATTTAGATTACGTTCCTTATTTTAATATGTCAATACCCACATTCCCTACACTCTTTATCGATGGATATACATTTTTCTTCCCTACTAACTAGGGAATATGGGAGAGCAAGTGGGGTCTCTCAACCCAGAGCAAATCTTCCATCTATTTTCTCACCTAGGTTTTTCGTGGGGAGGAGAGATAACGATGCGTCCGTGCCTCTCGGTCCTTGGACGTGCACAAGGAGGGGGCATTTCTCTGATCTCACATTGGAAGGAATCTTGAACTAGTTTATAAGGCTTAGGTCTCTCTAATTATATATATGCATTTTCTTGAGTAATATGAGTCGACACGAGAAAAATAAAATCATGAAGATTTAGTATCCAAAGCGGACAATATGTATACAGTAAAGACTCGAGTCCTTACAATTGTCTTACGAGTATTAATCCATCCACTATATTTTTCTAGACATGAGAGGTACTTCTATACCCTAAATTTTACAAACACCCTAAATAAGGTCGGCGCCAAGGGTCAATCTTATAGGTGTTAAGCCAGCTATTATATTTACTGAGTGTGGGAGTTGCCTCTACCCCTTAAATTTTACACTAGGGGACCCAAATAGGGCCGCGGCCTATCAGTTGACTACATCTCACCATAGGATGCGATCCCTTAAGAATCGGAGCATAAGGGGTTGCCCTCCCCAAGAGGGTTTTCCCCTTTGTCTTATTGTAGGCCTTTCAAGAACATGTTTAGGTTCAAAAATTAAAGGAAAATTACTCCAAACTAACAATTTGTCAATGAAAGTTTTATTTATTTATTGTAAAAAAAAAAAAAAATGTGTTCATTCAAATTATATTATGACCACACAAGAAAAGATAGATGAACAAATTTTCAATGAATCTCTTGCTTCCTAAAGTGGACTTAATTATCAAGTATTCAATACATGATTCATCTTTTCGTTTATCATAATTTTTATTATACCAAAAAAAAAAAAGGGTTTGAAATCTTCACATTTTATTTTATTCTTTGCTAAATCTAGTTTTTGTTGTGCTATTTTGCAGTTCATGTGTCAATCATTAAAGTTGTAGAGATTCATTTAGAGTCGGCAGTGATTAAATGTGAATTATGGAAAGAAAACTTGAACAGACGTGACTTGACAACTTTATATGTTGACACGCATACGTTCCCATCTCAATTAGATAATTTGGCGTGCGGAATCAAAATCAAGATATTTCGGACCAACAAGAATCGACATGGATTGCACATGATTGTGACACGTCAACATGAATTGCTATCCCTAGTCTGGTCACTCTGATTCCATGGGCTTTGGAGATTGGTAGAATCATTGTGATCCAACCCACCATCCACGTGGTCTTTTGTACCACGCCACGCTAAAGCCAATTTTACGTGAGGATGGCCTCCTGAAACAGTGGATTTGGGACCAAATGGCTCTCGAATTTGGACCATTGGCTCTATGGAGAATATGGGCCTTGGGCCCGAATTGCTCCATCAAGTGTTTTTTCGAGACCCCCTGGCCCAATTTTGAAAAAGCTAAAAAACCCAAAAGAGAAACGGCGAACTCTTCCAAAATATACCAACATTTCATTTAGTCATTAACTGCGTGAAAAAAAAAAAAAAAAAGATTTGCAATTGAAGCTGAGCAACAATTCAAGGTTTCACCTTATAATTATTTTTATACAGCTCCCCTGGTACATATCGAGGCGATACCATGACTAACGCGTCGGAGTGCTTTGTCAACCTCCCCATCCATCCTAAGCACGCGGGCTTACCAAATGGGCCTACACTCGTCGCAAGGAACCGAATTTTTTTTTTTTTGCAAGTTAGTTATTCGTCGCACACAATTGCCGTAGATTTCAGCCTTAAACCATGATAATGCCATTTAAAACAGGACAGCGCGCGTCGTCCTCAAAATCCTAAACTATGAAATGTCCACATGCTCGCCGGTCCTCTCTCCAGCAAGAACGCGTCGAAATAGCATCGACACCCCCACCCTTTTCCCGTCACGACTAAAATCAATCGGTGCACTTGAAAAGCGAATATAGGGCCCAACATTACAGCTCAGGTTCTGTTCCGTTGCAAAAGAGAAATCCGATGGAATGGAAGGACCGGGCATCACGTCATGTCACGAGAGAAGGAACGGCAAAAGGACATACGAAGGGAAGGACGGAAAGGGAACATCATGATTGCTACGCTTTTTACCAGTGGCCGAACGTGCAATTTCGTGTATGGACGAGCGGCTCGTTGTTGCGTCTTTGGCTTCGTCCGGTCGCGTGATATTACGACGGGCATGCTAATCCGAAAGGGCTTGGTTAATACATCCGAAAGCGGATGACGCACGATCGGATAGGAGCTTTATCCGTGCGTGATTTGGGACGACGTTATCCTGATCGATATCGAAGATCGCTTTGCAAAAATGACGTGGATGGATGCAGGGGACGGACGCGATCCTAATCCAATGTCCCGTCCCTAGTATTCCTAGAATTCGAAGCCTGGCGCGTTCTGGCGGCCAGATCACCAAGCCTTGATTTCAGCATCCTAATGCCCCTGAATTTTCCAGTTGCTTGCGGTTAATACATCTCAAGCGGATCTCCCGATCAATTCTTGGTCGATTGAGCGTAGGGGAGACGTCGCTGGTTAATTTTATGGGACGGCATATCGTTAGCACGTAAATATTAACGTCTTGTTGACTGATTATCCGGATTTTCACTCAAAGTGCATCATCGACCGAGAAAAAGAAAGAGAAAAGATCGTCGAAGCTAAAGTTTGGTGACCCGGAAGGAAGGGAAAAAAAAAAAAGTTCACCCCGTTAGCGTGTGTAAAAGCTTTTGACATCGGCAAAGGATCCAATAGAAGTTCTCGAATAATTTAGTTTTGTCTTTAGAATGTTTAGTCACAAGCAAATCTCTTTTGGACCCAGTACTTCATGAGATTCGAGATCATCCGGCATCGTTTCAAACTTGATGTAGAAGTTTGCACCCCCGCCCCCCAAAAAAAAGGTCTAGAAGGGATCTTCTCGCCCTTATTTCGTCCTTATTTTTTTTTAATATTATAATTTTGGCGCCAGTGTCCTGTTGGTCGATCGAAAGTCTCCCGTTAGCGTGTAATGCTCAAACTCCTTAACTTGTCTAAGGGTGTGTTTATTTCGCGAAATACATTTTGAGGAAAATATTTTCCCATTTTCCAAATTTGGTTATTTCGGAAAATGAGTTAATGGAAAACGTTTTCTAATCAAAAAACATTTTCTTAAGGAAAACGTTTTCCTAACAAAACTTAAATTTAGGAAAATGATTTCCTCTTTGAAAGGATCGGAAAACGTTTTCCGAATCTACCAAAGCCTAGATTTGATGCTTGGTTTACAAATAATTATTCTTATAAAGATATATTTTTAAATTTTTATAATTCTTTTTAAAATATTTAAAAAAATCGAATTTTAAAATTTTAATATAATATTTATTTATTTTTAAAAATATAATTTTTAATTTTTAATCATTATTTTTCTTTTTCTCTTTTCTCTTTTCTTTTTTCTTCTTCTTTGGCGGCGTCGCAGCCTAACGACGGTCGGCGATCGGCCACGGGCGAGATCGAGCTCGTCGGTGTCGGGCGGGGCTCAATCTCACCGATCCGGTGAGGCCGAGGCCCCGCCCGACGTTGGCAAGCTCGAGCCTCACCAGTCATCAACAAGGCCGAGCCTCGTCGGCATCGAGCGAGGCTCGAGCTTGCCTGGCCTGTCACTTAGATTGGCGACCGGCCGTCACCCCGTCGACCATCGGCTAAGGAAGGAATAAAAAGAAAGAAAAAGAAAAAAAAAATTGAAATATGAAAAATAATTATAATTTCGATTTTTATAAAAAAATAGTTTTATAAAGTTAAAAAAGGTCATGAACTCAACAAATTAATTTGAAAGTAAGAGGCACACTATTGTCAATTGTTAGGTCAAATGTCATTCAATCATTTTTCAAATGTGATCCAAATACCAGAAAATACTTTCAATTACATATCACCAAACAAAGGAAAACTAACCATTTTCCTGGAAAATGATTTCCTGTAAAATATTTTCAAAAAACGTTACGTTTTCCGTGAAACAAACACACTCTAAGGCTTACCTGAAATTCGGAGAACTTATCCTATCAATCCTAAATGAATTGTATGAATATCAATTCGGTATCACACTTTCCAACTTAATGATTTACTCCTAAGTATTTATGCGAAATTCCAATGTAATCATTGTGATCAAATTTTTGCTAGATATCGCTAATGTAAGGGTCCAATTGTAGTTGTCGCTGATTATCTTACATGACACTCCGCCATGCCAATGATTTTCAAGTGAAAATTGGCTCGTCAGAAGACTTATATTGGAATTTTGTGCAAAAGTTTATGAATAAATTGACAAAATTAAAATATTTATTATTGAATTGATATTTACACAATAGGTTTAAGAACCAATTGAGTAATTTTTTATTTAATATTAAAATGAAAAGTACCAAAAAAAGTTCTAAATCTGACAAATTCAATCATAAATATTTTAATTATATCAATTAAGTTTACTTGCCAATTGAGTCATTTCAATCAATTTTTATCGAAAATCTCTAATATGAACACCATGCATCCTATGTGATATAATGTGAACAATTTTTACAATTTTTTTCTAAAATTTGAATTTATTAATATCATTTTTCTTTTCTTTTTTTCTTTCATTTTGGTAGGTAAGGATAGTGGCGAGAGGAGCAATCCCTCACAAAATATGGGTGAGGCTACCCTCACCCGTGATTGGTGGAGTCGCGAAGGCCCTAGGGGGAGGGCCTTCGAGCCCTCTCTCACCTCGCCAATGGCCCTTGGCAAAGTCATCATGACCTCATTAACAGTGGGTGAGTGCGTGAAGAGCCTTGCCCAAGGCCTTCACACTCCTATGACCCTTACCAACCAAAATGAAAATAAAAAATGTGATAAAAAAAGAAAGGAAAGTTTTAAAATGTCTTTAAAAAATATTCACATTATTATTGATCGTCCTACGTAAAATAATCGATACTTGCTTCAGTAATTTCCAATCAATATTGGCTTGATGAATCAATTGGCAAAATACCAATGTATTTATAACTAAATTGGCACAACCAAAATGTTTATGATTAAACTAACATAATTATAATAGGTTTGAAATTTTTTTGTTACTTTTCTTAAAAGTTATACCTCCCCAACCCAATTGAGGTCCCAAAAATAAAAATAAAAAGACCTGCAACTGCCGATCAACGCACAATTATCGTCACGTGCGTGAAATGTTTCCTCGGATGCCTCGAGCTGAATCATTTGACCTTTGACCATGGAAGCCAAGAAAGCTCGTTCGAGGGTTGCGTTTGGTGATAAAACAAATGACCCACGAAATCCTCGTTGCTTATATCATTTCTAATCGTGCCCATAACAACACCATTTCATAAATTCCTTTTGTTCTTTTAATCAGCGTCCTTGTTGCCGAGACGTCGACTTTTACCCGTCCACAAACCATATCCGTCCATCGCGGAAAGACAGCGACGTTTCGAACGGACAGATCGCCTCGCGAGTAATTCCGCAACGCGTGTTTGTAAAAAGCACCACGAAAGATTGATATCACGGACGTGAATTATTTAAGCGACAAACGGATCATTCAAAAAGTAAGTTTCAGGAAATAAATGAATTAAAAGTTCTAAAATATATTCAAGGAAGAGCAATCCGGTCATAAAATTCTTGAAAGGTACAAACAAGAACTTTTAAAAATTGTAATCAATGGAATGATTTGATTTCATATTTTAAGAATTTTATGACTTAATTACACTTTCGTAACAAATTTTATAAATTAATTATACATTTAGAAAATTTTAAGATTCGATTACACTTCATAACAAAATTTAGAACTTGATAACATTTTTTAAACATTTAGGATTTAATTGTACTTTCGTAATAAATTTAAAGACTTTTAATGCAATCATCTTTTTCCTCAAAAAATTGATCGCTTGCATTGCGTATAAAGACGAACAAGCAAACAATATTCTTCTCATCTTCAAAAATGTTTTGATGGAAATTGTTGTCGATAATTAAAACATTTTTCATCGAATAATTATTTTAAATGATACAAGCGATCATATTTAAGAAAACATTTTTTGAATCATTCATTTTTCGCAAAAATAAACGGAGCCTGATTTTTTTTTTTTTTTTTTCAGCGAGAAAGTTAGTAACAAAGTAATCGGCTTGTATGTATCCTGCTTATGAGCAGTTACATCATGTAGGCTCTAAAAGTCAATGTGTGCAAACTTACGTATCTTTTGTCAATGTCAATTTATCAATTTTCCAGTACTCGTGTTTCCTTTCCCTTTAAATTCAGTTGTTCTCAGTCCTCATCATGCAATTCAATTCCTTGTCCGGATCACCACCAAACCCAATTCACAGAATAAATAAATAAATAAAATTAAAAAATCAAAGATCAACCTTTGATATCATGGACGTGAATTATTTAAGCGAAAAGCGAATGATTCAAAAAGTAAATTTTTGGAGATAAATGAATTAAAAGCTTTAAAATATATTCACAAATGAGCAATCGAGTTATAAAATTCTCAAAAAGCATAAGCAAGAACTTTCAAAAAATATAATCAATAAAATGACTTGATTTCACATTATAAGAATTTTATGACTTAATTACATTTTCGTAACAAATTTCATAAACTATACATTTTGAAAATTTTAAGACTCCATTGCACTTCTTAACAAGTTTTATGACTTAATTGCATATTTTGAAAATTTTAAGATTCTATTACATTTTATAATAAATTTTAGGACTTGATAACACTTTTTGAATGTTTAAGGTTTAATTGTACTTCTGTGATAAATTATAAGTCTTTTAATGCAATTATCCTTTTTTTTTTCTAGAAAAATGATCACTTGTACTGCCTATGAAGTAAACAATATTCTTCTTGTCTTTGAAAATGTTTTGATGGAAATTGTTGTCGATGATTAAAACATTTTTCATCAAATGATTATTTTAAACGATGCAAATGATCATATTTAAGAAAATATCTTTGGAATCATTCATTCTTTGCGAAAAATGAACAGGGCCTAATTTGTGTCTTTTTTTTTTTTTGGTTAATATCCTAAAAACCTCAAACTGGTATACTTGTGACAAATTTACCTAAAATAATTTCTTTGACCATGAAAAACCCAAAATTGGTAAACTTGTAACAAATTTACCCAAACTGACCATAAAAATCATAAACTAGTATATTTATAACAAATTTACCCAAAAACTATTTTATTCAACCGCCAAAAACCCCAAACTAGTATATTTGCGACAAATATACCATTGGTTAAATTGGATTAATATTACAAAAAAATAAAAAAAATTATAAACTGTGACAAACGGAGAATAAAATCTCAAACTGATATACTAATCAATTGTCACATGTCATTCAACTTAATAATTTGAAGATAAAATTTAACAGAAACTAACAGAGTATAAATTTGTTACAAATGTACCAATTTGGAGTAAATTTGTCAAATATATTTGGGTTTTTAGTGGTCAAAAAATTAGTTTGGGGTAAATTTGTCACGTGTGTATCAGTTTGGGGTTTTTCAGAATATTAATCATTTTTTTTTTTGTGAGAAACTTATTAACAAAGCTTGTAGGTTGCTCCATTTCCCGGTTGCTTGCTTCCTTGCTGGAACGGGTGGACCACCTTTCTCGGGCACAATTCAACAACGGCCATCCCACCCACCCCTTTGTCCCGCTTATGAGCAATTACATCATGTCGGCTCTAAAAGTCAATGCGTGTAGACTTACTGATCTTTCGTCGGTATCAATTTATCAATTTTCCAGTACTTGTGTTTCCTTTCCCTTTAAATTCAGTTGTTCTCGGTCCTCATCATGCAATTCAATTCCCTGTCCAGATTGCCACCAAACTCAATTCACACAAAATAAATAAATAAATAAATATCGCGTTGATCCAGCATGGAACGTTCAAACTTCACGACTCTCTCGCAACCGAGGCTACCTAAAATCTTTAAAAGCCCGACCTCGCTGGCCAAAAAGAAATTCAAAGTCCCGAAACCGAAAGGAAAAGGGAAAGGAACTGCAACGGCCAACCGACACCCGACCGACGTCACGTGCGGATACCGATCCTCGTAATCGTATGCTGAACGATCGTGTCCTACGAAAGGGTAGCTCGTCGTAGGGAGTATCCCGGTCTCCGTGCTCCGCCGGCGCAGTACTAGATTGCCTTTAGTGCTCCAGAAAACGACCCACCAATCCCTCGTTTGCTCGCGTCGTTTTCAATCGCGCCGGTGACGGTCCGTAAAACCCGCTATTTTATTTGCGCGCGACCCGTCCTTGTCGCTGGAGCTGTCGCCAATTTGACCATGCGTGATCAATTCTCCCCGAAGTGACCCCGCATTTTGAAAGGATGGACCCGCCTGGCGAGTCATTACCAACCTCGCGCGTGTCATGGGCCCCGGACTAATTATGAATGACGGAAAGTCTCTGATTGAGACACTCGCAGCTCCAGCTCAAATTTTGTTGTGAATTATTGAAATAACTTAATTGAGGCGACAAGTTCACATAAAATTCCATGTCAATTTGTAGTAAATTTATTATAAATGTGCCAATTTAAGGGCTTTTGATGATCTAAAAATAAAATTTGCATAAATTTATCACATAAGTATTAATTTAAGATTATTGATAATATTGATTCTTAAAAGTACCGTGAAAGAGCAAGCAGTTATAAATGGTACATGTAATGTAACTTGATACGAATGCTTTGGACTTACTGTTTAATGGAACCTCAATTGGTACTAGATGGTCTTCTAATGAATGGTGCATTCAAAGCATTCGTGTAGAGTATGTATTATGCAATAATTCAATTTCCAAGACATCAACCTGCATATAACGCAACTTAACACAGCATATCGAAAATTGTAGACTTTCTTTGATAAGATATTGTTGAATCTCTTTGTACCATTATGTGAAAGGGAGATTTAGTAAAATATGGTTGATACTACAAAAAAATTTATTAAAAATTATTTTTTTGATTACTCTAAATTGATACACTTATAACAAATTTATTAAAAATTATTTTTTTGATTACGAAAAACTCAAAATTAACATGAACAGATATATTTGTGACAAATTTATTCCATATTAATTTCTGCTAAATTGTATTATCATATTATTGAATTGGATGACACATGATGGTTGACTCGTGTGTCAATTTTAAATTTAACTCTCCACTTGTCAAATTTGTACCAATTTTGTCAATTTTTTGTAATATTGATCTAATTTAATTTAATATATGTTTATCATAAATATATTAATTTGAGGTTTTAGCAGTCAAAAAATTGGTTTATGATAAATTTATGACAAGTGTACCTATTTAGGATTTTTTTATAGTTATTTAGGGTAAATTTATCATAGGTATACCGATTTGAGGTTTTTCATGATATTGACCTTATAAAGTATTTCTCACTTCGCCCACCCATAATAGACTCAACGTCAATGTATATATTTTGATAATCATAAAGTTTACTTGATTGAAACATTGAGAATTTTTTAAACGTAAAAAGTCGAGAGGTCGAGTCGAGTGTCGACATGTTCCACTTCTTCCTTCATGAGCTCTTTCCACCAGCATGTTACATCACTAACAACGTGTAACATGACTAGAGACAGTCCATACTAAAAAAAGCCTAATCCCTCAATGATGTTCAAGCCACTAGACAAATAGAGACCATATAGAAAGAAAGATCATCATTTCCTTCGTCCACGATTGGAAGAAGCCATGTCTAACACGCATAAAGAGACTATATAGAAAGAAAGATAATCATTTCATTCGTCTGTGCGTTCTACGATCAAATCACTGAGTTTTGATTTTAGTATCATAACGCCCTTGAATTTTTCGATCGCTTGCGCTCGATACATCTTGAGCAAATTTCCCGATCAATTCTTCGATTGATCCACGTAGGAGAGACGTCGCTGGTTGATTAGCATGCGAACATCAACGCCTTGCTGGTTGATTGTCTGGATTTTCACTCAAATTGCATCGACCCTAGAAAAATAGGACAAAAAGAAAAGAAACTACAGTGCACTGACTTGCCGAAATTAAAGTTCCGTGACCTGAAAGAAAAGACCAGCAAAGTTTAGTGGTAGCCCATAAAATTCATCCCGTTAACGTGTGCAAAAGTGTTTGACATCGACCAACGATCCAATAGAAGTTCCTGAAATAATTTAGTCTAGCTTTAGCATGTCTAGTCACCATCAAATATCTTTTGGCCCCAGCACTTACATGAGACTCGAGTTCATCCGGCATCGTTCAAACTTGGTGTAGACGGGAGCTTCTCACCCTTATCTCGTCCTGATTTTTTATTTATATCTTCTTCTTCTTGTTAATGTTATATTTATTTTATACTATAACTTTGGTGGAAGTTTCCTGTTGGTCGATAGGAAGTTTGTCATTAACGTGTAATGCTCAAACTCGACGGCCCTCTCGACTAAGGCTTAAGCCGAAATTTGGAAAAACTGTCAACATCAATCTTCAATATACTGAGTGCTACATTCTCAATTTAACTAATTTAGTTTTAAATCTTTATGTGAAATTTCAGTACAGTCATTCCGATCAATTTTCGTCGGAAATCACTAACGTAACGGGTCAGTGGTCACCACATGGTCATTGACCAAGTGTAGCATGGTACTTTCGCCAAGTTAGCAATTTTCAGAGTTTCGACTTGTTTATAAGGATTACATTAGAGTTTCGCACAAAAGTTTTGCACAATTATGATCGATCAAGTAATTTTCCATTTAATTGATATTAAGAAATAAGGGGAAAAGTACAAAAAGTACTAAATTCATTATAGGATTTTTTTTTTTGGTCAGTCCTACTCTATTTTTACTCTAACACATTCTCTCAAACTTTTGCCATACCTCTTCTGCAGGGTGTGAGAGTCGAAACCCACTCCTAAAACTTAATTGTCCCCACCCCACCCCCCTGAGAAGGTGGGGATTCGAACCCCCCACCTTTTAATTATGTTAATTTAGCTTATAACTCTTTCACGATTGTCAATTAAGTCATCTTGACTAATTTTGATAGAAAATTGTTAACATAAACACTAGGGGTGCGCATGATTCTATTTCTATTTTTGGACGAGTTTTTAAGCAAAAATAACCGTTTGATAACGACACAAAATTTCTACTCTAAAAATAGAAATTCGTTTGATAACGACACAAAATTTCTACTCTAAAAATAAAAATTCGTTTGATAACGACACAAAAATTTCTTTCTTTCGGACGACGACGGCGGCCGGCGTCCAGCGGCGGCGGCGGTGGCGGCGGTCGGCGATCGACGGCGGCGGCGGCACAACCGGCGGGCGACGACCCACTGGGGCGATCGATGGCGGCGGCGGCGATGAACGATGAAAATTTTTTTTTTTCTCATTTTTGTTTCGAAAATAGAAAAATAGCTTTTTTCTATTTCGATTTCTCATCCGCATCTATTTCTAACCAAAATCTATTTCGAAATAGAAAAATGAAATAATTTTACCAAACGAATTTTTATTCCGTAATTGTTTAAAATAAAAACAATTTATAAAATAGAAATAGCGCGCAATCATGTGCGCCCTAGATATTTTACATGATATGGTTGGTATTGATGTTGATTTTTTTTTAGATTTTTATTATTTTTCTTTTTCTCTTGGCACGTGGGAGTTGTCATCATTGGGCAAGGGTTGCCTCAACCATGGCCAATGGAGTCACGAGGACCTTCATGTCCTTGCTCGCAGCCGACAAGGCAACGATGGCCCTAGGCAAGTTTCACATCTCCATCGACTTTGGCCGAAGCGACCCTCACAAGCCAAAATAGGAGGAAAAAAATTATAATTACTAAAAATATTCACATTAATATCAATTATGTCACGTAAAATGACCATCATCGACGTCGGCGATTTTCAACTCAAAGTAGTTGAATATACTCAACTGATAAAACGTGAAAATATTTAGAACTAAATTATCATAATTAAAAAAATATAATTAAATTGATATAATCGAAATATAATCGAAGCTTTTGGCCAGAGATATATCTCATAAGCCCAATCGGCCCGAGAATAAGAAATAGAAAAAACCTGCAACTGCTGGTCAACGAATAATCGTCGTTCGTCACGTGCTAAACATGGATCCTCGGAAGCCTCGGGCAGAGCCGTTTGACCTTGGAACTTGGAGGCTAAGAAAGCTTGCTTTTTCTTCTTTTCTTTTTTTTTGTGGTCGGATGGAGGTTTGCTTTTGGTGATAAAATAAATTGAACCATGAATTCCTCGTTGCTTATATCATTTCGATCGTGGCCATAACAACACCACATGATAAATCCCTTTTTTTTATCGCCGCGACGCGGTCCTCCTTTTCAAGACGTCGACGTCGACTTTCGACCATTCACAACCATCGAGGAAAGACAGCGACGTTTCCAGGGGACCATCGGCCCGCGACTCGTTCCGCAACGCGTGTTCGTCGAAAAGCGCCACGGAAAATTCACATTCACGACGTGATTAGGTTGATGTTGAGGGCGTGTTCGTTTGCGCGAAAAACGAGTGATACGGAAAATACTAAATTAGAATTATTAAAATTTATTATAAAAGTATAATTAAATCTTAAATTTTTTAAAAATTAGATTGAAATCCTAAAACTAATCACAAGAGTATAATAGAGTCTCAAAATTTTCTAAAATATAATAAAGTCCTAAAACTTATTAAATTATTTCAATTAAGTCCTTTTATGATTGCACATTTTGAAATTTACAGGACTTAATTGCACTTTTGTGATAAATTTTAAAACTAAATTATACATTTTGAAAAATTTTAGCACTCGATAGTACTTTTATAATAAGATTGATGACTTAATTGCAAATTTTAAAATTTTTAGGATAACTTTCAGCGCATTTATTCTTTTTCTAAAAGTGATCGCTTATATTGCGTATAAAGACGAACAAAGAACGGCATTTTACTCCTTCGAGAAAATGTTCCAACATAAATTATTATTGATTACAAAGACATATTTCGTCAAGTAATTATTTTAAGACATGTAAGCTATTATTTCTAGGAAAAATGTTTTTCAAATTATTCATTCTCTATAAAACAAACGGAGCCTAATTTGTGTTATTATTATTATTATTATTCTTGAGAAACTTATTAACAAAGCGATCAGCCTATAGGTGTACTGTTTATAATCGCATAAAGAATATTCACTGCTAATGAGCAGTTACATCGTATAGACTAAAGTCAGTGTGTGCGTATTGTAAAGAATTCATGATCATCAAACCATACTAACTTAATTTTTCCTCGTCTTCAATTTATCAGTTCATCAGTTTCCCAGTACTTGCATTTCCTTTCCCTTAAATTTCGGTTGTTCTTGATCCTCCCGATGCAATTTAATTCCCTGTCCAAATTGCCACTAAATTTGAAAAAAAATAAATTAAAATTTAACCTTTGGCAAAAGGTGCTTCACTAATTCCCGAAAAAATCGATGGTGTCATTTTATTTTGAAGTAGTTTCGGTGCTTCCTATTGATCTAGCGTGTAATGTTCCAACTTCAAAGCTCAGTAGGGGTGAGCATATCGGACCATCCAGATCAGACTAGACCGGCCAATTTGAGTCGATTCTCAAGGGCATTGGTTTGGTTCAATGGAACCGGTGATTTTTGATCTTGTTTCCGATTCTAGGAGACAACCATATTGGATTGAACTAACTCTTTTTTTTTAGATATATAATGGTAATAAATCCTAAAATTGTAATACATTTAGTATTTTGGGTTAATAACCTGAAAAATCCCAAATCGGTACACATATGATAAATTTACTAAAAACTAATTTTTTAACTATGAAAAATCCCAAACTAGTTCACTTGTGACGATTTATCCTAAGTAAACATAAAAAATCATAAACTAGTACACTTATAACAAATTTATCCCAAACTAATTTGGTCAACCACCACAAATCCCAAACTGGTGTACCTTCTATTAAATTGGATGAATAACACAAAAAACCACAAAAATAATACAATTGTGACAAAGATATAGTAAAATCCCAAGTTACTACATTAGTTTACTGTCATATGTTATTCAACTTAGTAATTTGATAGTAAAATTTAACGAAAACTAACAGAGAATAAATATATTAGAAGTATGCCATTTTCGGGTAAAATTATCAAAAATGTATTGATTTGGAATTTTTGGTGATCAAAAAATTAGTTTGGAGTAAATTTATCATACGTATACTAATTTGAGGTTTTTCAAAGTATTAACCCTAGTATTTTTTTTTTAAATTTTTAAATTTTTTTGCTAAGTAACTTATTCTTGGTCCGGTCTCCAGTCCTAAAGAATGGGAATCAATCCTCTTGGTTCGATTTTCAATTCTTAAGTGGAATTGGATCGGATCAAGAATCAATCACCTCTATGGCTTAAGCTACTTAAAATTTTAAAAGGGCTTGCCATAGCTAACCAATACCTCAATCGACATCACATGACGATAACTTGGTTGACATAACAAGCTCATGTGAAATATCATATCAATTTAGAGTCAATTTGTCATATGTGTATAAATTTAGGGATTTTTGACGATCCAAAAATTAATTTAGGATAAATCTTAAAAGTACTAGAAGAGCGGCGGATTTGTAGATTTACTTTTGAAAAATAATTTTTCCACTGTTTGTATAAATAATTTTGTTAAAAGGCATGTCGAAAGCATTCGTCCAAAGTACTCAATACAAAATAATTCAATTTCCAAGACACTGATGTACGCATGATGCGACTCAACACCGCATATCAAGAATTGTCGAGTTTCTTTGTATAATAACTAGGGGGTACCGATTAGATCTATTGGTTCTAGATACTATGTGAAGCACATGTCTAGCTAGTAGGTAGCAAGCTTCCTATAAGTGCTTTCTACGATAGTTCGGTAACCTAACGCCTAATCTGGATGCGTTTCTTATTTTAACGTGTCAGTACCCGAATGTTATATTCTCCCCAATTGAATAGAAAGTTTTTCTTCTCTCGCCCCCAAGAATATCCCTGAATTTTATGTCGCAGAGTTTAAATGAAATAATTTCAGGACATACTCAAAAAATTCTGTGAAAAAAAGAAAAAGAAAAAGAAAAGGCTTAGTAAAACATTCCTCTCCCTTCCCTGTTTCGTAATGAACGCGTGAACTGCTGAGAATTTTCAGAAGGCCAAAAAGTCGAGATGCCAACTCGAGCGTTGACACGTTTCATTTCGGCCTTTGAGTTATTTCCAGCTGCATGTTCGGTCACTACCCAACGTTTAACATGAATATAAATAGTCCATATTAAAAAAGTCTAAACCATCGACGAGTTCAAACCAAGAAAGATCATTATTTTCTCCGTCCATGACCGGAAGAAACCATACCTAACACGTTCATACCCTTAATCCGCTAATCAGGATGCCGATTTCGATCGGAATCAGAAAAACGGAGCAAAATACATCTCTCCAAAAAAGCAATGCGCCCGAAAATACATCTTCCATACGAGATATGCTCCTCTAAAAAAAAAAGGAAAAAAAAAGAAAAACATTAATTCTTCAAGACACGAATAAGCACTGAGGCAGCCATTCCATACCACTGCTGTTATGGAAGGACGCTTGGAAAAAAATTGATTGTCGGCAAGTCATTTCATACTTGTGCTCGTTGTGAGTCCTAAATTAATCTTCTAATCAACAAAAACTCTCAACTGATGGATTTATAATAAATCCATCAAAAATTAATTTTTGAATTACCCAAAATCTCAAACTCAAGCACTCGTGATATATTTACACTCTGAGCTCATGTGAAATTTCATATTAATTTGGGGTTAATTAGTCACGGGTATATTGGCTTAAGGATTTTTGGTGACCCAAAATTTAATTTAAGATAAATTTTTCTCAAATCTACCTATTTAGGATTTTCATGATATTAACTCTTAAAAGTATTATGAAAGAGTGGTGGATTTATAGATTTACCCTCGAAGGATAATCTTTCCTGTTTTTTGTATAAATAGTTTGGTTAAATGGTCTGTCCGAAGAATTTGTCTAGAGTACTCGATACAAAATAATTCAATCCCCAAGATATCGACGTACGCATGATGCAACTCAACACGTTGTATCAAGAATTGTTGAGTTTCTTTGGTCAGATATTTTCGAATCTCATTTGTATAATAACTGCATTCTCTGGCAAAAAAAGAAAAGAGGGAACATTCCTCCCCCCCTTCCCTTGTTTCGTGATGAGCGTGCGAACCGTTGAGAATTTTCGAAAGGCAAAAAAAGTCGAGACGCTAAAACTCGAGCGTCGACACGTTCCATTCCTCCCTTCATGAATTCTCTCCAGCTGCACGTTGTATCGCTACCCACGTTTAACATGACTATAAAATGGTCCACGTTAAAAAAAAAGTCTAAACCCTCAACAAAACTTCAAGCTACTGGACAACAGAGACTATATGAAAAAGGCCAATCTTTCCTTCGTCCCTGATTGGAAAGAAACCATATACCCAACACGCTCCTCAAAATACGTATCTCCACAAAAGCAGTACGTCGAAAGTACGTCTTCGATACGAGATACGCTCCTCTAGCAAAAATGGGAGAAAAAAAAAAAAAGGCATGAACGGATCTTCAAGACACGGATGAGCACCGAGGAAGCCGGCTCATCACTCGCACGATTTAACGTGGCACGTGTAGCGCATCGAATCATGACGACGATGTCCTGTCGAGATTCCCGTGGGCCGCTTATCCGGTTCGTCGTTTTTAACGTATTTGGACGGCGCCACGGAGACCATAGATTGGTCCGGAATTTTTTTTTTTTTTTTAAATTTGGGAACCGGGCGGGGCCCACGTGGAATGTTAGTTAGGAGCCACGAATTTCGTGGCACGATAAGGAGCTAGTGGCCGACTTAGTCATCATAAAACTTGTGGGATTATTTTATACTCATCATCTTAGATTCTTAATCCACATCCCCGTTACAACTATAATTTTTTTCCGGGACCAATCATTGCCAATTTCATGATGTCGGGCCCCCGGTCATAGGAGAGAGAATTCGGTCGTCGTCCTGGCTGGACGTAATTTTTAAGCGTCGACCCGTACACGAATTCCCACGCGCCAATGTTATTGAAATTTATAACTTATTGATTAAGGAAAGAGATTTTTTTTTTTAATTTTCTTTTTGGGTTCCGGAGCTTTCGCTCAATTAATTTGCCCACCATCCTTTCCACTCACGACATCACGAGATCTAAGAGAATAATGCTGAGCCGAGATTCTCCCGACGACCTTCGGATGGCCTCGAAGGAGGAATCAATTTCCCGCCCCGCAGCACGTGACGGGCTTTCTTGTCTTGACGGGGACGAGTTCGCACGAGAAAAAGTCTAATGCAATTAAAGTGGGATTCATTTTCATCTTTTTTTCTTCTTTTTTTTCGTCGCTCAACGTTCGGGATTTTCTCTAAATATCAATGCACGCGGTGGGGCGTGCGAGTGAGTAGATTGTGGGGGTCGATTTTGTGATTATTTTATTATTTTATTATCGCTTTTTTTTTTTTTTTTTTTAATGAAAGGTGGTTGTGTGTAGACGTATATAAATCATGGGTAGCCGAAAAGGAAAGGAAAGGAAGATGCTTGCAAGCCCGAACAACAAGTGCCTGGTTTTTTTTTCCTTTCCCTTGCCCCGAGTGGTCCTCGTCCGATGGCCAAATCAAAGCTTTGTACCCACCTCTAATTTTCAATCGCGATGGAGATTTTCTTTCTCTCTCGTTTTTTTTTTTTTTTTTGTTTTTTGGTCAATCTTTGGGTTTGGCAAAACAACCAAAATGGGAGGGTCCGCATCAACGCCATTAGAGGTGTGCATCGAAAACTAGTCCGGCCTACACTAAATCAATTGGTTTTAGGCGATTTTGCAAGATTTGATATGGTTTTCGAGAATTGAACAAATTGGACTAACTTGGCAGAACTAGTCCAGAGTATAATTTTATTTCATTGTTTTTTATTTAGTAAGGATGAAAAGTACAAATTATTGGTGGGAGTAATATCTTCTCTTATTAGTAATTGCTCCGTATTTTCATCTCACGCTAAAGTAACTTTGAATATATTTAAAATTTTTTTGAAAGAAATTTAAAGTTTTTAAAAATAACAATCATTTTCCTAAATCTTTTGGTTCGATTCTTGGGTGAACAAAAGAGGTTCTCATTTCTATTGATTAAGAACTGATCTTATTTGGCTCAATTTCCGATTTAGAGTGGGAACCGAATTACCTTGAAATTGATCATCCTTATTAATCATCTTAGATGTTGCCATTAGAGAATACTGTTCATTACGTGAGCATAGTATCAGTGAGTGTAGAGTTGGATAATCGAGATTCATGTTATTCGAATCTCGAGTTCATCAGGACTTAGCAAAAAGGACGTGGATGAAGTGAGAAATCATCGGGAAAACGCAAATCGTATCCCTTTCCTTTTTGGTCAATTCAAATCTGAGTTTTAATCAACCAATTAAACACGCTACACGCCAACGCTTTGATTGGATTTTCTAGACAATCGAAGTCGGGCAAGTCGTTTCCTTCCATAAATTGCATATCGCCTTGCTCAGGCGGACCGTCAACACGACGTGACATCAGCTTAAGCTTATAATCCACCCCACAAACTAGAGAGGGCAAGGAGGGGCCGCATGATCCCCTTCGCTTTCCCGACCGCCACGTGGGCGCTCCCGAGTGGACGGTCATTAACGTCACCAACCAGCCGGGGCTGACAAACGGACGGACTCCGGGAACGGAATCCGCTGTTGCCGTGGGTCCGCCGCGATGCCACGTGGCGACCCACCCCCCAAGCGATGCCAATCCGGAAAGGAGAACGAGACGAAACGCAGGTCGTTTTTGGGGGTGGGGTGGGTGGGGAAGGGCGATTGAAGCACACGCGAAGCACGACGAGGCGCGCGTGCTCGCGTATCGTCTCCGCATAAATAAAGCGCCAGGGACGCGTCGGCCTAAACGAGTCGCCGTCTCTGACTTGCCCGAACAACCGTAGTCGTCGTCGTCGGCCGGCGAATGCGAGCCGGGAGACCCCGCTTCTTCTCCTCCGGCGGCTGCTGCGGCGGCGGAAGAAGAAGCATAAGAAGAAGCATAATAAGAAGAAGAAGAAGAAGATCATCCTCCGAGAAGTCCGCCTCTTCCGCTCTCTCCGCGCGAGATGAGATAGCTCGCAGAAACGGGACGTGCGTCCGGCTTCCGGGAGCTCCGCCAGGCGCCGATGAGGAGCAACATTTCCTCGGTAAGCCGACGAGCTCGAGATTCATTCGCGATTTTCCCGCGCGGCCGGAGCTCGTCCGGCGACGCTGTATCCTCGGAAACGCGTTTTTCCGATGCGTTTTTCCCCCGTGCTCCGGCTCTGAGTTTACTTTCTAGTTTTAGGCCTTCGATCGTCGGACCGATTTCGTGCGCGCCGTCGCTGCCACTCGCGAGATCGGTCGCGGAGGTCGTTGACTCGTCACTCGCTCGCTCGCTCATCGTTTGCTTTGTTTTTTTTTTTTTTTTTTTGGTTGTAGAGATGCAGCTCCCTGACGGTAGGCGAGCGGATCTGCGCGGCCTTCATACCGTTCGTGGCGATTTTCGAGATTTTTATATTCACATTGGTCGATTGCTTCGAGTGCCGACCCCGGCCGCGCGAAAGGAGGCTTCACTACGGTTTCAGAGAACTGGCTCGCCTCGCAGATGAGACAAAATGTCTGTCCGTCTTCCTGTATCTTTGTCTGTCTGTCTGCTCCTGGCGACTGTCTGCTCCTGGCGATTTTTTTTTGGGGTGGGCTCCTTTAATTATCCATGGACCTGGGGAAAAGTGTGGGTTTGCAAGAACGCTCACTTAATTCGAAATGTTTTTGCATGCGAGTTCTCGCCTTTGCGTGCGCGTCCAATTCTTGAAATATCTCGTACCGATCGTTTGCAGTTGCTCTACGCAGAAAAACGGAAATTTGACGGTTATGTTTTGTTGCTTTGCAGTCACCGTGAACGAAGTGGAAGCGTTGCACGAGCTGTACAAGAAACTGAGCTGTTCCATCATTGATGATGGTCTAATCCACAAGGTAAATGGCGGCGCGTCGTTCGATACTTACCATACGTGTTTCGTCGAGTCGTTAATTTCATCGGCTTTTTTCTCCCGTTCTATTTATTGAGCCCTTTGGAGGGAAGTTTTGGATTTCCTTTAGCTTGATTGACCAATCCATAGATATGGCATGAATTGCCTGGGGACTATAGATTATGATCATTTACTCATATTTTGAAGTTAAAGGCTTAAAATTTTTGTTCTGTTCGTGTAGTTTGCTCACAATCAGATCTCTTTGTTGTAAGTTTGTAACATTCAGCGTAGTTACTGTGGTCTACCTAAAAAGAGCGTCAAAGAATATGACACCATATGCTTGCTTTATACTAATTAGCTGCAAGGGGCTCAGTATTCCTGCTCATATCTCTGAATGGTTGTGACCTTTGTCCAAATCCGCATGCAATGATTTGTACCAACCAACTGCGCGCATTTCTTCTTGTTGTAAGCACATTATCCAGTTACCAACCCTTAATTGTTAAACATCTGTTGGGCACAGGAGGAGCTTCAGTTGGCACTGTTCCAGACTCCGTCAGGGGAGAACCTTTTCCTCGACCGGGTGAAAAATCTCAACGACTCTTATCCATCTTTTCTCTCATGTTTTATGATAATTGCTCTGAACTTATTCGTCTTTAATACACATCAATGGGGCTAGTTCTTGAATGGTCGAACGTTGATCCTTGACACTATGAAGATTTAATTTAGGTTTTCTTGTGCATTGATACTTTCAGCGATTCATAAAGTGTCAGTGTAAAGCTTTCCTGGACCAAAAGTGATATGGGTGGCAGTGCTAATCCTTTCTCAGCCGTCCTCTGTCTCTTTGTTGATGAGTGTTTTGTGTTTTATTTCTTTTCTAGGTCTTTGATGTTTTTGATGAAAAGAAAAATGGAGTCATTGAATTTGAAGAGTTTGTCCATGCACTCAATGTCTTTCATCCCTATGCTCCAGTGGAAGACAAAATAGACTGTAAGGATTCATTATGTGGTTTACTGGTATTGTTGCAGCAGAGTTACTTTGTGTTGATGGTAATATATCTATTCTTTGCAGTTGCATTTAGGTTGTATGATCTCAGACAAACAGGGTACATTGAGCGAGAAGAGGTGACTATTTTATTCATCCAGGTTGCTGATTTACCAGACATAATAGCAATAGGCTCATTAACCTTCCATTGGTTTCAGGTTAAGCAGATGGTTATTGCAATTTTGATGGAATCAGACACGAGTCTGTCCGAGGATCTCCTTGAGGCTATTATCGACAAAGTAATACAAACCCCACCAAAAGAAATGCATTGTATTCCTTCTCATTTTCTTCTCACCTTTGATAACAACCTCATCCTCACAGAAGGCACATTACTCTTGCAGACATTTGCTGATGCAGATGCTGACAGGGACGGGAGGATCAGTAAAGTTGAATGGAAGGCTTTCGTGCTACGAAATCCAACTCTTCTGAAGAATATGACTCTTCCATACTTAAAGTATGTCTTTATTCTTTCTGTCCTTGTTTTGCATGTCACTGTTTCCACACTCTTCATTGTCGTTCCTTCTTTTTCAGCAGCCTTTTCAATTTCTAATCAACCATCAGAGTTTGGGAGTATGGACCTAACTGCTTATTCAAAATTTAATTTTCCAGGGATGTCACCACTGTGTTTCCGAGTTTTGTTTTCAATACTGAAGTAGAAGACTGAAAGTTCTAGTGATTTATCATTGCACTACTGGATAGTGCCATCAAAAGATAGTCTCGCATGGACAGCCTCATTTCAGCAGATACATATAGGTCAAGTTTTCTGTGGGTTGGAGAAAGTTTTTAAGTTTAAGAGCAGATTCCACTTTGTCATTTGATTATGGGAACTACCGTGCTACTCAGTGATCTGAGCAAATGAGGAAAAGAAAGGAAATTATTAGAAGGCAAGATGCTTTTGTTGCTCTGGGTAGAGTATGGCATTCGCAGGTATCTACTTAATGTCGGTTGGGCGTCAGATTGCAGCATGGTGGAAGAATCTCACAGAGAAAAGAAGGTAAAAACAAAAAGACAAAGCTGGATTCTAGTAATTCAACCCATTATAGAGAATTTCATAGCTCGAGCACCTTGGTGGGGTGCAATTGTCAATTTTGTAATGCCGTAGTTATTCGCCAACAATTTGCCTTAGGTTAGTTGTGTACATAGTTTTCCTTGATGACTAGGCACTGGCAACTTGAATGATATAGTGTGGACCTTCGAGAGAAAGATCATTGCATGCTAGGTCAACCCTTTCAGCTCTTGAGTCTACCATTGAAGGCCTTGTACATAGTTTCCTATGTGAAAGGGACAATTGTTTATGCTCAGTGAACAAAGAGACAATCCATCTTCTCTTTTGACTTGTTACTCGACTCTGTTTCTCCATGTTTTCTTGTTTTGGTACATACACAGGGCAAAAGCCTCACAAAAAGAGAAAAAGCTATCAAGTACTACAATCTTTGATTCCTAATTTTTCTCCTAAAAGAGACAAGCCAACTCCGAAGGTGGAATGGTCTAGGTGATTTGCTGGTCATGGCATGTAGGTACGCTAAAATTGGAAGCTGTGATGAATGGAGGGAGCAATGTGATTTCAAACGTGATAAGAGGGACTGTTGTATCAATTCAAGAAGAGCTTTAATTGGACTAGAGTCCTGTGTGCATTTAGATTTGTGTACTATAACGAATTTGATGAATTTTCTTTTCCTATCATAAGTAGGATGTTGAGTTTCGTATGTTTCTTAGTTAAAAGGCTTGCCATTCCAACTTGAAGCACTATTTCAATTATGTATACTTCCAGAGGTTATTCTTTCCGTTCTTTCATTGAGGCCAGCCTCTACTCTGTGACACGACGCAAAACCTAAAATCATTTACTCATCCACTGAGACTCTTCAGATTCTGAATCGAATCGAATTGACTCTCCCCACTCTGGGACTGGTCGTACTGTACGGACCCTACCTGCTCCCAACTGGCTGCTACTGAAGCCTCTGGTGAATCTAGGCTGCCGCCAGTGGAGCAGACTCTTGCTGTTGAGATGGAAAGTGCCGAAAACTCAACAGTCATTCCTACCAGATGTTAATAGAATCCTAGAGAGAGCTGGGACATCAGTCAATCTTGGTCCCAAAGTGATTGCTCTCCGTGCCACTGGCACTCCTGGTCCTAGCGTTCAAAGCACAGAAAACCAGAGTCTTGGAGCTGGAGAGGCACAGGAAAACAGGATGGTGATCACAGAAACAGAAGAGTTCGTTCGAGGACTCAGGATTGATGAAGAAACCTTGTGAGCCAGATCGTGAAGACTCTCCAGGAATGAGGATGAAGCAGCGGGAGCGACATCTGATGGTGAAGGAAAAGATGAGGCTAGAGGCTGGACTGAAGTCGGGGGAAATTAGTTTTGATGATGAAGGTCCTCTTGACGAAAAAAAAGGAGGAAACGGGGGACAAGCTCAAAGAAACCATTGATTTGGGGTGGTCCAAACGTGGATGAGAAGAAGGGCAAGCTAATAGGCATCGCGGATGATGTAGGGGAGAATGATCCACATTGAAAGGAAGCTTTCTGGTCGTTTTCCCATAACTTCAATAGACAAGTTCCCGGCAAAAGAAAATGCGAGAAAGTGCGTTAAGCAGTACCGGCAAGAGTTGAATTAGATGAACGATTCTGACGATCCGTCTTCACTAAGCCTGGTTCGGAGTAGCGATCCTTAAAGTGGCATTTGCCAGAAACGAGAAACATAATGACTCTTCATGGCCCGCTTGATGACTGGAAGGTCGAGCATTCCTCGGGTCAGAAGCGAAAGCCTGAGCCTACTAAACTCGGGTGCGCCAAAAAGGCCGAAACCTTGAGGTATTATCCATCACAGGCATGACTATGAATTTGGGCAGCAATTAGCAAATTCTAGTCTCTCCAACCAACCTCATAACGAGTTCTCTCCAATTCGAGTGAGAATGGCGCGTGCATCATTCGAGTATTGACGCATTGTTGCAACAGTAAAGTTAGATTGGACGAGATTCTGTTAATTAGGAGTTGAGTTCTATTAGGGATTTTTATAAGTTCTTTCTTCCTATTATAAGCAAGGTTTTCTTATCTACATGTTTCCCCTTTCATATGCTCCTTTACTAGAAATTCAGATTTCAAAGAATCATTACGGTTCTTCCTATCAATACAGCATATGAACGATTATCGATGTTTATCTCGAGAGTCATGCTGAAGCAACTGTACTTCTTATCTTGTGACGTCAAAACGACTTCGAATTATCGTTCATTCAAGATCCCAATCAGACCAGACTTCCTTAAATGTAAAGACAAGAGCATCTAAACAAACATCCCTTTTTCCTTTCCCATTCAATTTTCACAATACCCTGCAGAGATCGATTGTTTACACTTCACAAGTAAGATCTCTGCGAGTTACATGACTGTAATGACCTTTTATTTTTTGTTTTTCGGTTTCTTTTTTCTTCTTTTTTTTTTTTTTTGCATTGTTCTTGCTTCTTACACTTTTCTTACATGAGAATCGACAGTTGCATGTTGTAGTAATAAAACAAAAGCACATTCCAAATGGGAATCCTCCACTGCACTTTTGCAGCCTGCTTCATTGAAGAGGATGTCCACCTTGTGCTGCTGAATGGAGAGTGCTCGTGCCCCCACTTTGACTGAGCCAGCACCCCTCACAAATAAAAAGTATTTTCTCTCTCTACAGTTTCTTTTGCCGAACGAAAATTGCTACCTCCAGCTCTTCGAGCCGAGGATCAAGCATCTGTCTGACTAGGAGAATTACAGGAACAGCAACCCCCCAGCGATGCTAACTGGTAGAATTCTTTCTGTCAACAAGCAACCGGTGGAGACGTCTTAGACGATGCATAAGCTGAGTAAAAGAAGGCCGCAAATGTGGCTCCCTGCAAGAGACAACTTCTAGTCAATTGTTGAGTAAAAGCAGCAAAGATCGATTGGGAGTCACAGCACAAAGAGTTCCAGTTACCGGATAAACGATTGTCATTCAAAAGATTGGTAAAAGTAAGAAGAACACAACTAAAAAGCAGATATGCATACTCATATCAGATCTTGTGTGGGAAATGTAAAGAACCATTCTCAATCAAGTACTCCCCATCTTCATATTGCGTAAGGCTCAAGACATTATAGTCGACCTGATACAATGCCAAAATTTTAGGCTTAAGACTTACGTTAGCCAACATTCTTCTATTATCTGTGCAACAGTGGGGTCAACCTCCTCTGGGATGTCAAGACGCCTGTTCTGGAAACCAACAGCTCCAACAACTTGCATCGAATTCAACCCCTTCCATGGTATAGACAAGGTTGCCAACTCCCATAGTATCACACCGAAACTATAAACATCACATCTGCAAAAAATATGAATATGTTCACGCAACAAATCCAGAAGTGAATTAAAAAAATTATAAAAATGGAATACGATACATCGTTTACACTTACTTCTCGTTGGCCGGTTCATTCCTTAGAACTTCCGGTGCCATCCACTCCGGCTGTAACGCAAATGGTTCTCATGATTTCATTTCATCACTAGGGACATTAAAAAATTACAGCAATATGCCTAAATAAATATCAGCATTAAAATTACCGTTCCAGCAGTAGACTTTGAGGACAAAAACGTGTGATGCTTCATCCGTGACAAGCCAAAATCACAAACCTGGAAAGGCAAAATGACAAATCTTAAAGATTGCTTCTAAATTTAAGATAGAGTGCCGAAGTCAGAAAGAAGTGTCCAATCATTGTTAATGTAAACCTTAACAGCCCAGTTCTTATCAACAAGGAGATTTGGAGATTTTAGATCTCGATGCACAATAGTCGGGTGGCTTGTGTGCAAGTAATTCATCCCTTTTGCCTGCCAGCAATGAGAAAACAAGGCCCAGAAAGGTAGGTGAGGAGGAGCTCATGGATGTAGCAAATATCTCACATAACAATGTATCTCTGCAGAAACTTGTGGCGGATGATCGGAAACATGCACAATGCCATGCACATGTAACTGGAACGAGCTCACACTCCCATGCACTGAGAGATCATAAGTAGAGGGGGAGAGGGAGAGAGGCTAGGAGGGAGGTTAGTAGGACAATCTCATACCACATCAAGAGCCATTCGCATTCGCCTCCTTTCATCAAGTTGAGGATTGGGACGATGCAATAACCGGTATAAACTTCCCCTAAGCAAAAGAATTGTAATGTAAGCACGCAACATCAATGTAGAGATTTTAAGATCATACTATCACCTGAAGAAATCAGTCATTGAAGGTCTAAGCATTGGAAGGAAGACTAAAACTTGTAGTATAAAGCTATCACTAATTGAACAAAGTCGTGAAGTGGAGAACCTAGGGAGAAATTCTGTCAATATAGAAAAATGAGGAGGCCGTGTAACTGCTCCCATGAAAAGGACGACGTTGGGATGCCGCAACCTTAACATGATTTCAACCTTGAAAGAAAGCATAAAATTCAATCAGTTTCATCCCATGAAGGAATTGACAAGGTAATGAAATTCAAGGAATTGAACTCACTTCACATTTAAATTGTGCCAATGCTTCCCCCGAAAAATCTTGGTCCAGAAACTTCTTTACTGCAACTTCCTGTCATCGGAGACAATGCCAAGAACATCATTACAGAACATCCGACCAAACTGATATGCAGACCACAAAAACAAGCAATCATGGCTCTAAAACTAAGTCATACTTAGAAAAAGAAGTTCATTAGCAAGAGGCCAAGAATTTCATAAGGGATTGGGAAGCATTTGGTGAGGATTTTTGCTTCACACAACTGAAAAGATTTTAATTTATAAATGACATAAGTCACCATAAATCTCACTAAACATGAGGCTTGTATCAACTAATGGTGAACAATCATGACTCAGAGAAAAACTGAAACTTACGGTCCCATTCCACTCAGCTCGATAGACCTCCCCATATGATCCTGCAAGATAAAACATGAGCAGAACCCATTACTAGTATTGAATGACAGATAGGCAATTACAAGTCTAGTTATTTATTACAAGCACATGACTGTTCTTTAAGAAAATTCTATGTTCAAGTTCAACAATTGTTAGTATGGCAAGAATATGGACCCCATATAAACACATTCAACAAAACCAAATAGAAAGCCCTTGAGCTCACTAGATCCTACAATTTCATGAGAAAATTCCAGGCAACCAAAATTCAAAACCAATAGAGAATGCCGAGACAATGATCAACAGACACTAGCTCAATGCCTTTCTTGTTAGTTTGCATTAGAAGAAGGTTTTACTCAGTTATTTCAACTCCCCAAAGCATTTCATCTCTCAATATGCTCTTCCGTGTCTCTAGGAGCCTAGGTATCCACTGTAAACCTTTCCTCATTTGGACCTCACCCTTCAGTTTACAGATACGCCACCAAAGGCACAGGCTAAGTACTCTCAAAGAACTTTAGAGTTGAAGGACAAGTAATTGGCAAAGAGCAAAAGGGTAAATAAGACTGCAGCCAAAGCCAAGGGATTTCCAAAGGGCTGAGCACAAGCAGAGATGACACATCATAGGCACCAGCCTAAGAGGCAGTTGAGCAACTCAAGGGAACTGCCCTAACTTTCTAAAACATTAGAGACAGAAACGATAAGGTTTTAAAGGTGGCCTGAATACCAAATCTTCCACTACACCTCATAATTAATTCACCTATCTGCACACCAAGGTATAATTAAGCTTACGAAAAGATAGAAATCTCCCATAAGCTTTAATGTGACCTTTGACAATTTGAAGTCTGTAAAACTACAAGTGGCATTATACTCAAAGATGTCAGTTTCATCATATCAATGAAAAATGGAGGACAGTATATGCGTACAATCAAATGCAGAAAGAAAGATGCCATATGCGTACAATCAAATGCAGAAAGAAAGATGCCTTCTTCTGAATTAAGAAATGGATACATGCCTTTCATCCAATCAAATTGAATAAACCTTTGCAATATTCTCCTTAATTTCAGTTTGGACAAGATGCCATTACATACTCTAGCCAAGAAGATACATTAGATTAACATAGATATGAAAAACATCAAATGGACCAACTTTTGAAAGTTTTTCACGCAGATAACAAAATGCATCACATAGTCTATCAATTAGAGGCCAAGACATGGAAAGAGAACAACTAAGGATCACGAAAAGAGCATTATGATAAAATAGAAGCATTCAATGCTCAAGCAAAGAGAGAGAAGATATGGCCTTGAAGTGAAAAACCACAAGTGCGCAAGAAAGTCCAATTCCACACCAATGGAAATATAGAGAGCAGAAAAACAGTCTGATGAATATACCAAATAAGGACTCTTAATAGCTGATAAATGCTGAGCTCGGAATGAATGTAATTGGTCAAGATGCAATAGATAGACATCTTATTGTAATGCAATGATCTTCGAAGTACAGTAAGGGCATACGGCATTCGAAAACAATCTCTAAGAATTTTCCATCCTCCCAAGAGGACTGACATAGAAAGTGTAAAAGTTCTTACCAATGCCAATTCGTTCCCCTATCTGAAGATCCTCCCATCTAATGTCACATTCTGCATCCCCACCAAGCATTGGGTTAATTGTCTCACTGTGACCATTACAGTATATTACATGTGCACCGCTGGCTCTGGTTCTTTCTTCCAATTTTAAAGAGGATTTAGCACTTGCATTGTCATAGTTATTACCACTAGTTGTGCACTGGCCAACTTGGCTTTGAGAAAAATCACCTGAAACAGAAAGAAGGTCTCCTCAATCAATTCCTTATGGAAGGCGATTCCCAATTACAAAGACTAGAGAGCCATACCTGATATCGCAGGGCTAGTCTGAATCATATTACTAATTCCACTATTAACAAGCACAAATCCTTCACTTGTAGCATCAGAAGATTCAGAACACAAGCCAGAAGTCACAGCATGCTTATCCAACTTTACAACCTTTTCAGATAATTCCATGGCATTCATGTTTGATTCACCAGCACAGCTAGTGCTTTCCACTGGTCTAACAACAGTTGAGGGTGACCGGTGACCATCAACATCTGCAAATAAATCAGGTGGAAGGGAGGCTCCACTCTCAACCAAAACGGCATGGAGCTTCTGAGCAAATTCTGGATTTTTTGATGCACTGATGACTAACTGTGACACATTTTTTACTTTAACATTCTGAGATTGTCTTGCTTCTCCACTTATACTTGATAGCTGTTCCTGTGATTTACGTAGGGAGGGAAGAAGCTTCCCAAAGTCGTTTTCAAATATTTCAGTTTGATTTCTTTCAGAAAGGATCCTTTCATCCTCTTCTGCGCTATTTCCAGTGTGAGTGGTGTCTCCTGTATTCGAGTGGCCAATATGGCAAGGTCCCTCAAAGTTCAGGCCCACTGCCAGTGTTTGAATTGTAGCATCAAGCAGATTAGGTGATATATCAATGTCGGAACTCTGTAGACAACTCGCAGGTACCTCAGCAGGAATTAGAGTGCCTGGAGCACCCATCAAGTCGATTATGTATTCACTGCACCTATTCAACACATTAATCAAATTAGGGTCAATCACTTCAATAGAGTGGTAGAAGAAAATAATTCAGAAAAGAAAGAGTGTAGGACAGTCCGCATTACAAGAAAACTCGTCCCAGCCACTAAAAGATTTCAAACCAGAAACATCACTACGACCCGTGAAACAGTCACTTCTCAGTACACACCATTCTACTACATTTCATATTTTCTACACCAACTGAGAGCTTACAGAGAATTGGATTAAAGATTAGTTCCTGTCATTGGATTCATACAGCAGACTGTACTTAGCAGATAAGGCTTGATTTGTTGTTGTTCTTCTCGTTGATTTTGTACACACAAGTATGGGTATAGTAGAAAGTAACCAAGTCTAGGAAATAAGCACCATCACTGTGCTTCAAGTGCCCAGAAAATTAATTATCGACAGAAGTGGATAACTCTACTCCCAAAACGATGGAAACCTGCCCCTGAAGCATGCAGGCATACAGAACTTACCAAGAAATATCAACAGGACTCACCATATCAGCAGCAAGGATAAAAATTAAGGAGGCCAAAAAACAGTTTCAAGGTTACTATAGAAGAGTGACTAAAACTTGTAAAGCAATTTCAGCTTTAGCAACAAGTTTGGTTTAAGATAATCAGAGATGTTACAAAAGCAGATCATCACCTTCCAATTCCAGTATCAATCTTAATCAGGTTCACGGCCCCTTCATCAGTGCCAGTGTAGTAGCTTCCTTTTACCAGCTTACAGGGAATATCAAGCCTATCTGCTAGAACCTAGCATCCAAAATATAAAAAGCATCAGGTAAAATTTGACAGTGGGCTTAATACAGACAGGTAGGCTAACTTGTAAACTTCACGATCTAGCGAGAGTCCACTTGAAAAGAGAATAGTGAAAATAAAAAAAAGCAATGAACAAAGCCTTCTATCTATCAATCAGTTCATGCCATGAATAGTTGAAAAACTGTAGAACCTTAAAAAGCAAGGCCCTGTGCCGTGAAAGTCCAACATTGAGTAGTCCAAGTGGCAAAATAGCAGTTTTGAGTGAACTGCGGAGCTCATAACTTCTTGCGCTCCACCTCTTCACCATTTCATCGGCATCGCCGACTGGACCGCCCATTCTATCAGCAACCATATTGGCAACTTTCTGAATCAAGCCACTCATAAAAGGACTGCATTGAGAAGCTTGACATTCCATAGATAGAGCAACTGCCGATTTCTCGAGCTCTTGCAGCTCAAAATCAACCATGCGGTTCACCAATATCACTTCGTAGTCAACATCATCATTAACAGATATAGCTTGCAGATCCACAAACAATGGCATCTTTCCTCGTGCAACTACATCTGATTTGATGCCATACACGTCATAAAATCCATCCATCACACTTTCATCGTAATTGATCACATTATGAGTCTGCATTTGATGAAAATTCACGAGAGTTAAAATTGATTACCAGAAAGCCTAGGTGTTCAAAGTTTCACAACAATGCGGCAAAAGTCACAGACAGATTTCACCCTTTTCAGCTGACACTTAGGTAGTAAAATTATCTTCTAGCAGGTTTGCCAAATTTACTAAATGATGCCAAAGAATGAGGGACAGCAACTAGGTTATTATTAAAGTTCACAAAATCAGGATTTGCCATTTTACAAAGTGGTTTTACAATGTGGAAAATGAATGAAGCACGTGAGACAAAACGTAACCAGCACTCAATTAGATTGCAATACTCAAGGGAAAATTTGATTCAGTAAATGCAAATAACAACCAGTCAAAAACTAACTGCAAGATCAAAAATATAATCGTTGATATCTACAATCATGTTCCTAAACCGAGACATGAGGCTAGTGAAAGACAAACAAGACAGAAAGTCAAATGCTCTTATTCGTGATGCATTTTTAGGCTGAATGGCATAAGCAACACTTAGCCAAGGTACAGCAGGGACAGCGCTCATAGGTAAAGCTCCACGACACAAGATCCATTAAGAAACATCATAGAGGAATTACAAAACCAAGCACAGGAGGACCCTTTTGCTCCATCTAATCACACGAACTTTCCATTTTACACATGGATGGCCTACTTTCTATTAAATGGTGATTGGCAGTCAATGGAGACAAAAATTGTTTGACCGGACGGTTCTAAAAGGCAATCCCCATGGAAGCCGATTGATGGCAACCGGCGTTGCCTGCCAATCACACTGAGTGACCTAAAGGATGATGACCGACGTTTGAACCTCAGAAGCATAATTCCAAATGACCATTTTGATAGATCAGAAACCAGCCTATGCCTATTACAAAGTGCACAACGCAATCGCAAACCGATCCAATCTCAATTCAACCCGATTCAAAAGCCACAGAAGATTCGGGAAAAAAAAAAAAAACCGACAAGACTAGGGATCAGAAGAATACCCAATACCGAAGCGAGAGGAACTCCACTTGGGCGTTGGGCTCCGCCGCGTCGGCCGCGGGGCAGCCGAGGCTAATCCGCTTGGCGGCGTCGATCTGCGCCGACTCCTCGGGGTCCTCGCGCACCTCCACGTGATCGGCCGACGACGCGCTGATCGCCAGCGCCAGCTGCACCTGGAACTCCTCCTCCAGGAAATTGAAGTCGCCGCTCCCCCCATCGTCGTCGCCCGATTCGACCGCGATCCCCTCCACGGCCCTACCGCCCGGCGACGGCGACGGCGACGGGGACGGGGACGGCGACGGATCGCGCCCCGCGGCCAGGCTAGGGCTCAGGCCGCCGCCGGGGCCGCGGGCCTCGCCCAGCCGGTGGTGCTCCGGCAGCAGGCCGCCGCCGCCGATGTGGAGCTTCCGCAGCAAATGCTTCACCTTCGACATGGACGGATCGATCATCGAGGTCTCATCGAGGTCTCATCCAGGTCTCATCGATCCATGGAAATCCCAACCGCGCAATCGAAGCAGGAAGTCGTCGTCGGTTCGATGAACTCGCGCCTTAACCTGCGCACGCCACCGCAAGGGAGAAGGAGGAAGGAGATTCGCTTAACCTGCGCACCCTTCTTCGTCAAGCTACCACCACTTGTAGAGAGAGAGAGAGAGAGAGAGAGAGTTAAATTAACCGCTCAACCATTCCCTCCAGTTCAGTGAATGGCCTTATGAACTAGAAAATGGAGATAAAAAAAAATAAAAATAAATAAATTAAATCAAATTAATTATTACAAAAATTTGAATTATCCTGTATGGTTTTTTTGAAGAAAAATGAAAAATGGGAATTTGGTGACGGTGGCGATGATGGTGGGGGCGGGCCTTTTCCTTTGTCCCCACTCGGGACGCCACGTGGCGGTCTCCGTCTTGGCGGGACGATGATGATTGGTGCTCCTCCTCCCTGGCCTTTTCTTGCAACTTCCACGTCCGCTTTGGGGCTAAGGTCGAATTACGTTAAGTTGGACAACATGGCATTTTTCTTTATCCGGGGGGCGTATGATTGGTAAATTGGCCCCCGCTCGGCGTCATCCCATGTTGTTTTTGTCTTGAGAATTGGATTAGATTAGGAGGGAGGGAGGGAGGGAGGGAAGATGGAGATGGATATTCCCCCCCGAGATTCCTCTCTTTCCCCCTTTTTAAATTAGAAGATAATTTGGAAAAGTTTTTCAAGTTGGGGAAGCAATAAGTCCTTGCACTTTGGGAAGCATCTCGTGCGCAACTCCTATCCAACACGATCCGTCGGAGACGTTTCGCGAGGATTCTCGGGTGGATCTTCCGAGTTCGACACGTTTCTTCCCATCTATGGTCGGATCGAAGGCGACCGACTTACTTGGATGGGTAGAAACTCGATTATAAAATATTCGATAATTCACGAGATGAGATGGCGTCTTTTTGCTTAGAGGGTCATTCTAAAGGATGGTGTGATTAGACCGAAGTGGAATGCGGACATTCATTCTCATGGGCACCATGCCTAATTCAAGGGCACAACATGGGGTTGAATTGGTAGAGCTATTTCAGTGAGGGAAGCAACCCTCATGCCAAATTAAGTCAAATGGCTCCATCCTCTTTATTCCTCACATGAGAGGTTCTCCTCATTTTTCCAGGGAAAATCACATGACGACCCTTTGATTTTCTTCCTAGCAAAAGTCTAAAACCCTTAGAGATTGGAAAAACTAACCTACTAAATCGGACGTAAAAAAGGGGGACAAATAACGTGATTCAACAGTCGAAGTTGCGTAGAAGATCTGCTTTTCAATAAAAAGCTTATTATAAATAAATAAAGTCTCCAGATCAGATGAGGTTACCATTGCTTTCCGTCTAGTGATGGAAACATGCCAATTGCAACAATAGGCAAAAGCGGTTTGCTAGTGACGAGTTCAATTTATTAATGTAATGAGACTCCAATTTTGGGAGTTCTAAGCGTACATGTCACGTTCAAGAGGGTGGACGCTTTCTTTAGCATAGCTGGCCTCAAGGTATCATGTGTCTCTTATTGCTTGATAGCTGCCAAAGCGATATCTCAAAATGCACAATTATAAAAAAGAAAGAAAAGAAAAACATAAAAAATATCGTCTATAAAATTGTATTTATTTTGTGAAAAATAAATAATTTGAAAAATATTTTTCTAAAAAAGTAATCGCTTATGTTACTTACAAAAACGAATGGAAAAAAAAAAAAAAAAAACTTCATTATTTATGAATTATTTTAAGTGATATAAGTGATTGTTTTTAAGATAATATTTTTCAAATCATCCACTTTGCGTGAAACATAGGGACTTTAATAGTAGGTTAAAACAATCATGGCTCACGAGCCGATTTGAGCCGAGGTTTCTTATGTAAGATCCTCTAAGTACGATATTTATTTGTCCAAATAGCATTGACGCAATGGTTAGACTTAACCCTAATGTCTCACTAATTGTGAGATTAATCCATTCATCTGACGAGATGCTCTTATCTCCAAAAAATAAGCCGAGATTACTACTAGGGCTTCGACAAATTTGGGTTCTCAATTCCAGCATGCCATGTCGCGCGAACCTTTACGATTTTGTGATGAGGGAGTTTGATCAAAGACGGATTCATAATCGTTTTTCTATTGTTAGCTCTATATTATTAAGTCATTTTGTATTCATCATAGTGTTCGATAAGAGATGACAAAAAAAAAAAAAAAAAAAAACCTTTTTGGTTCTTTGGACCTGTCTGAAATAAATTATACAACTACTTAACTAGGAGAAGCAAGCAAGGTAGAATCAATATTATTATATAGACTATAGTTCAAAGTATCATCATAACTTGCTTATTATCTCAATGCGACTGTTCATGTACGTATGTGTATATTCGAGCATCGATGACTTGTGGTACACCTTATAGAAAATGGTTTGGCTAAGAATTTTATTAAATAGTACTTCATGATGCTCACCAATCAATCAAATGAAAAAAATAAATAAATTTTAGTACATTTATTTATTATTATTTTTTTTGTGATGTTGGTGACCGAATATTTACATTTGAGTTGACAATTCTCATCGCGACCCGTTAACATAACATTACATGCAATTCAAATAGGTTTAGGTTTGGTATAATCGAGTTTGTGTCGTGAGTAGTTGCATGTATGATGCAACATAAATCACGTCTTATATGATTTGACCCACTTAATCAATTCATAAATCACATCTTATATGATTTGACCCACTTAATCAATTCAAACACAAATTAACACGGTGGTGATAATATAAAGTCTCAACTCCCTTGCTCGAGATCCTTCGCCTAAGTAGATGGAGCACGATAAATGACTCAAGGACTTGCGGAACGAGCGGATGGCTTGTAAGATTAATCCATTGACGTGACATGATGCTCCTAGCTCCAAGAAATAAGTCGGGAGTACTTCTGAACTTCAACAACTCAGGTTCTTAATTCAATCGTTCCACGTTGCATGAATATTTATGATTTTGTGACGAGAGAGTTCCTCCTTGAAAAAATTATTAAAAATGTCATAAATTTTATTATATAAATACCAATTTAATCATAAACTTTTCAATTATACAAATTTAATCCGAAATTTTATAATTGTGCTAATTGAACCATAAACCTTTTAAAAATATATCAATTTAGTCATTTCGGTCAAATATCCAAATAATAGATTAAAGACTAAATAGGTGAATCTTCAAAAGATAAATGATTAAATTAGTACGACTAAAAGGTTTATGACTGCAATGACCGCCATACAATAAATTTAAGATTTTTTGTATAATTATTCCTTATATACATCATGTACAACCTAATGACTTGACTTTGACCATTTCGAGGGGGAGAAGTAGAGTTAGCTAATTGATTGGTGGCGATCACATAATTTTACGAATTAAAAAGTTCGCCACACCCATAATTTTCGTCTCAAATGCCATAAGAAATATGCAAGGACGGTCGGAGGATGTGACGAGAAGCTGCTAGTTGGTTTTGAGATGATCATCAAAGACAGATGGAATAATCCTTTTGTTTGATTCTTTGGACCCGACCGAAATATATAATTCAGATAAGCAATCAACGCGGATTCGACATTATTATATAGGCTGTAGTTCGAAATATCCTTGCAACTTTCGTCATGGACGATTTGTCGAACACCTTACGAAAAATGATTAAGGAGTTTATCAAAGGGTGAATTGTAATACTTGCTACCTAACCGAATGAAAAAAATATATTTAAATTTCAATACGCCGGCCTTTCTTGCGAAGTGGGTAATCAATATCTGAATTTAGTCTAACAATTCTCTATACGATCTGTTAACACGGCACTATGTGCGATTAGACAGGTTTAGATATGGCATAAACGTAAGCATGTTATGACCACGTTGGCCCGTTTATGACGCAATAGGAACTGTGTCTTGTATGGATCAATTTGCTTAATTCGCTGAGAGACGAATCGATAGGTTTAAGTTAACTTGTTAACATGTCACTCATTTAAACATGGTACGGTTGGATAACATACGGTTAATTTACCTGCTCTTTTTCTCCCACAGAAGTTTAGATTATTCCTCATTTGCCCCGCCCACCTTCCATTTATCTCCTCTCCTTACTTCCCAAACAACGCCCAAAAGATTATTAAAATAACTACCATGCTAAAAAGAATTAACGTTTATATAGAACATTCCTTAGAATACAAAAAATAAACTCCCCAGTTAAATATAATGTGAAACCATAAAATAAAATAATATTTAGAATAAAAAAGTCATTAAACATGACAAACTAACTCAATAATGCACTTAAAATATAATGTGAAGTGAAATGACTCGTTTTGTATGAAATTCTATCAAAAGTTTTAATACAAGTTGTTAGGTATAAACATGTTTTATGTGTTCATATTTTATATAGAATAACGTATATTAACAAATAAGTTAATGTACTGTGTAGTACTGATATCTGACAAGGTAACATGTTTTATAATTATGCTAGATGTGTTGTATGACCTGTTTTTATTAAGTGTGTCATATTCACGTCAAACATGTTTATAAAATATGTCGTATTTGGGTTAATCATATACATTTTATACCTCAACATTGTAACACGATTAACATAATAAGATACTAATTACCTGCCCTAATCAGTATATTGATTTTTTCTTATTAAAATGCTTGATAGTATATCCGCGACACTGATTAGCAAAAAGTGAGAAAACTTGCTAGTGCCTTTTCTTTTTCAATAACTTGGAAGTGCTATCCCTTATTAAAGATTATCTTTCTACGTCCCTAGATCCAACGATGTATTTGCACAAGCGCGCAAAGCATGCCCAATATAAATTTGTTTAATTGAAGAAATCTAACTGCTTCTCTGCATATTAATTATACCTACATTTACATTTAATAACCACGATACCATGGTATCAATATTAAAGTCCATATTCTGGACAAAGAATACTTCAAGTGGATGTCTGCCAACTAATTCTGTTTTATACGACTTCAATACATAATCTCATCTTATATGCTTCAACAATTTCACTAATGCAGGAACGACCACGTGGAATAAGAATTCAAATCAATTTATGCTACACAAGAAAAAGAAAAAGAATAATGCGAAAAGTAGAATTAAAGAATATCAGTATAATTTGATATATATATATATTAATAAAAAAATACTTCGATCTATTTATAGGCTTTATTAGATAATTATTTTAAGATAAAATCTCAATGAAGATATGCACAATAAAAGAGAGATATACATGCAATATACTTTCAATTTTGAGAGATATGAATAATCGACGTAAATATCATAATTATTTCTAAAATAGGAACATATCCTAAAGAAATTCCTAATATCTTTAATATGAGTAAAAATTATCCTAGATATATGCAACATCCGTTCGCTCTTGTGATTCCCTCGATGTCATCCCATGTTGTCTTGAGAGTGCCTTGGATAGAAAGAGGAAGAGGGATACTTCCCCGATATTCCCCTCTTTTTTCCATTTTTTTTTTTTGGATTAGAAGATAATCTCAAAAGTTTATTGAATTTAGGAAGTAATAAGCCTTGTACTTTGAGAAGTGCCGAGACATGTACTTAACTCCTATCAAACACGATCACCGGCAGTCAAATCACAAGGATTTTTTCTCCATGGGAGTTCAAGAGTGTGGTCTACTCATGTCTCGTCTCTTCTTTGGTCCAATTGAAAAGGATGAACTTAATTCGTTGCGCAGGAATGAATTTAGAAAGATTAGACAAGTCATGGGAGGGGGATTGGTCTTGAAGCATTGGTGGCATCTTTCCATCTAGGGGTCATTTCTAACGAAAGATATGATAGGACAAAGAGGAGTGGGACATTCATTCTTATGGGCCCCGTGCCCCAATTCAAGCCACAAAATGAGGTGGAATTGACAGCCTGCTCTCTCTTGGTATAGCTATTTTAGTGAGAAAAGCAACCCTCATGCCAAATAAGTCAATGGCTTTGTCCTCTTTATTCCTCCCACGAGAGGATCTTCTCCCCCTTAAGAAGGGAAATCACATCCCTAGCCCTTCAATTTTCGTTATTAAATCAGACATGGATTGGACTTTACATATGGCGAAACCAATCAGAAATCTCATTTAGGCTGCTCCCTTCCATGGAAGAACCTCGTGGAGGAGCCCTTAGGGGATACTCACAACACATTGTCGCGGAATTTAGCAGGGCATGTATGTTACATCTTGAATTAAATGTTACATTTTTCTAACGAGATGTAGTGTGAGTCTCCTAGATTGGAAAATTGTAATCTCGCAAGAGGACGGATTTGATAAGCAAGCAAACTTCGCTTAATGGCGCATAAATTCATGAAATTAGACAAAAGAGCATTTTATACGAATTTAGAGACCCAAGTGCCAATAGGCGATTCATATAAGACCAGTCGCAGGCAAGCAACTCCTTCAGGAGAATGATCATTTGGGATTTACAGATTCAAATATAAATATTATTTGATTATATGTGCTTACGATATTGTGTTTGAGAAGAAAAATAGTAGCGAATCTTTTTGTGCACTCTTGAAGATTATAAAAAGGTTACGTATGAGATGACTTCACAAGCAAAAAGCATCTATTCACACAAACGATATGAAAATTAAATTGCAATCGCTTCAAAAGAAAGTAAAAAATAATGTATGAAAATAATAGAAAAATTAGATTCCGATCACTTCAAGGAACCGAGAATACAATGAATGATGAAGCGGTGCCATATTCATCGTTGAATTTTTGGGAGGATGGACCTGTGATGAAAACTTGCTATGATGCCATATTGAAGGGAAAGATTATTTAAATTTGAATTACGCAAAAGTCAAAATGCCGCAAAGAAAGAAAAAAATAAAAATTTGAAAAATATTAAAATATTAGTAAAATTTATCAACATCAGCGTATCTCATACCACATAAGATAGCTGGCATCCACGTTAGCGATTTCTTGCTAAAATTAATTAGATAGACCGAGTTAACCAAAAGTGAAAAAGGTTTAGGTAAAATTAAAAAATTTAGGACTGAATTGATAAAACAATGATAAATATAAGATTTTTTGGATAATTTTTCCCAAAGAGATATATGTGTCTAACGTTTGTACAATATACGTGTAATATTAGTACAACATAGGTGCAATATTAAGATATATGAATAAGTAACAAAATCATCAAAATTCTAATCCAAATGCCACGCGCACCGCGGTTGGACCTGTATTCGAGCAAGGCTCCGATTGGAAGCCTGAAAACATAGCAACATCCAGCGTTCCCTCCTGCACCGACCGCCACCCCCTGGACAAGCATTCGGGGTTCGCCGTAATGCTCGATCAAGACAAGCAAAGACAAATTTTACGATCGTGACATTTCGAGTAGCTTGCGTGAGGCATTACGAAAGAGTACCGTGAAAAATTGGTTGGCCACCATTGAGGAGGATTGTAGCCGACAGCCGCGAGATGGTAACCGAGCTTCGACGTTTGTACCGTGACATCTTTTCGGTGAATATCTTGGGGAGCTCACTTGCTGTTGCAGCTACTATTGCCGTGACGAGAATTCCCATTGCCGCCAATCACGGACGAGACCGTGGCTGCTCCGGCATTTCTGGCGCTGGATTCATTATAATCCTTTGCCTTATTAACAAGTGCGGTTTTCAGTGATTATTTTCGCCCTCGTTTTTGGTAAATGGCACCAAATATGCGGATCGATCGTGCGATTAATCTATTTATACGACACGATATTCTTTAACACCAAGAAATAAATCGGGATGATCACTAAAGACATCGAGAACGTCGAGGTTTTCAATTCGATTAGACCAAGGTCACATGAATACGTTTGACGTCAGGTGGTGTTTTTGGAAATTCGGAGGATCACAAGAAGTCAGCCAGCTACCTAACCAACACCGACGGAACCATTTTCATATATTTTTTTCCCGCGACGCCGACCACGCGCGCTGAGCCACTCCGCAACTCGCGACTCATCTCTCCGCCATGGCGACGACCTCCCTCCACCTCTGCCGCGACCCGACCCGCCTCTCCGGCCCCTCCGCGCCGAGGTTCCTCGCCGGCGCCATCCGTCGCCGCGGGCCTCCCTCCGTCCGATGCTCCGGCGGGCCTCCTTCCTCCGGCTCCGTGGCCGCCCCCGGCGACGACTTCGATGCCAAGGTCTTCCGGCATAACCTGATGAGGAGCAAGAACTACAACCGGCAAGGTTTCGGCCGCAAGGAGGAGGCTCGGCAGCTCATGGATCGCGAGTACGCCAGTGGGTTCCTTTCTTCGTTTCATTTCCCCTACTATGGGTCTTCTTTCGTTCGGTAAGCTATGTCGAGCTCCGATGCACGTGGAGACATTGATGTTGGCCTCTGCGCTGATTGACAGATGAGGGTTCGGCGTCTTTTTTAATCGTTTTCATTTTACTGATAAGTCGTTGATTGAGTAGAAGATCCGGTAGTCCAGAAAAAAAAACGCATCTTTAATCACATTCTATTGGCTAAGACAGCTAGGTGCTTTGCTAAATTATATTATATGCATATACATCTTGTGCTTCGTGTACTGGCATTGCTGATTCCGTATGTAGCATTTCCAGCTCTCAACCTGCGTCGGCATGATGTTTTCGCTGTAATACTACTGGTCTAGACATCGATTACCCACGTTTCTGGATCGCTGTAAGTTGTATTGATGTTGTGCCTTTTCATATGCCAGGTGAAATTATTAAAACTTTGAAGGAAAATGGATATCAGTACACCTGGGGAAATGTCACTGTCAAGCTTGCTGAAGCCCATGGTTTCTGCTGGGGCGTGGACCGAGCCATCCGGATGGCCTATGAAGCGAGAATGCAGTTTCCGGAGGAGAACACCTGGATTACTAATGAAATTATCCATAACCCGACTGTCAACAAGGTCAGATATATAAACAACATCCTTTGCTGTTTTGGCCGATTTGCTTGAATGTTGTAAGAGTTGTGTTGTGCACTTCAATTTACTGATTATCATCGAGAATTCTCAATTTTCTATCACCCTGACAGCGCATGGAGGAGATGGAGGTGGAGACTATTCCCCTTGAAGGAGGGAAAAAACAGTTTGATGTTGTTAATAAAGGTGATGTTGTCATTTTTCCTGCTTTTGGAGCACCAGTGCAGGAGATGTTGACCTTGGAAGAGAAAAATGTACAAATTGTGGATACGACTTGCCCATGGGTATCCAAGGTATGGCTCCGTGATGGGATAATATAGCACGTTATATCTAGTGATTGCGGCATTGACTTTGTTTATGACGCGCTGTTATGCCTTCACTTCCCTTCTTAAATCTTTCCAATCCTTGCTTGAAAGGTATGGAATACCGTGGAGAAGCATGAGAAAGGAGACTACACTTCAATTATACATGGTAAATACGCTCATGAAGAAACCATAGCAACTGCATCGTTTGCTAGAGAGTACATTATTGTGAAGAATATGAAGGAGGTAAGGCTTTGATGAAGGCTCTTTATGTTTCTGTCCAATAGTGGAAGGGAGATGTCTTATCTGTAACGACATTTGTCATATGTCCAGGCAATGTATGTGTGTGATTACATTCTTGAGGGTGAGCTCGATGGTTCTAGCTCGACTAAAGAGGCATTTCTAGAGGTACTTCTGGATTGCTTGGTTTTGTTATGTTTTGTTAAGGAAACATAGTCTAAATTGTAATCCTGTTTTGGTGCAGAAATTCAAGGATGCTGTTTCCCTGGGATTTGACCCTGACAACGATCTTAATAAAGTTGGGATTGCAAATCAAACCACAATGCTTAAGGGAGAGACTGAAGAGATTGGCATGTAACAATAAAATCTTTTTGCAAATTCTTCCCTCTTGGTCTGACTTGCTACTCAAGTTGAACATTTTGTTAAACTTCCAGGGAAGTTGGTGGAAAGTACTATGATGCGCAAGTATAGAGTGGAAAATGTCAATCAGCACTTCATGAGCTTTAACACAATTTGTGATGCCACTCAAGTAAACTCATCTTCCTCATGCTCCAAGCCTTATTCATTTCTTCTAGGTATTGGAACCTGTTGCGAGATAGTGCCTGACATGGCTATGGGCCGTAACTTCTTTCGACTTGCCAAAAAGATAAAAGGAGTAGGCATGGTTGAGATATCTCATGACTCTCTCAACATCACAATAGGAAGACCAATTGCTTGTTAGTAATCAAAGGTGCTAGCTCTCTTCTGTAAGTACATTAGAGACTGAACTAGAGATATGGGGTCCAAAATGCAGAGTGCCGCCTGAAAGACAAGGAGGTAGTTTTCCCAATTGTATTTTTCTCCGTGACTAGTTTTATCGGATGAAGGACCATAATACAAATCTTATAGCCAAACCTCTGATGAGAAACTACAGAAAGAAAGAATAGTAAACAGAAGAAAGAAGGAAGTTTGAGTTAATTGCTAACTCGTGACTTCTGCTCTGTCTTTAAGATGCTGATCATATTTTTCAACATTTGGTCTTCTTCAGGAACGCCAAGATGCTATGTATAAGTTAGTTGAGGAGAAGGTGGATCTTGTGCTAGTTGTTGGCGGGTGGAACTCAAGCAACACATCTCACCTTCAAGAGATAGCTGAAGAACGTGGGATACCCTCTTACTGGGTTGACAGTGAGCAGAGAATAGGTCCTGGAAACAGAATAGCCTACAAATTGAAGGTAAGTCTGTACTTTCAAGTTGCACTCCTTCAGCAGATTTTGGTGTTTATGCCTTCTTTTACTGACTTTTGTACTTTTTGTTGTGATAGCATGGGGAATTAGTTGAGAAAGAAAATTGGCTTCCAGAGGGTCCTATAAAAATTGGTGTAACATCAGGAGCTTCTACCCCTGATAAAGTAAGCTTATAACATTGGTGAATTTCTATTGTGAGAACAGCTTTACTCCTTCGTCAGCCCTTTCCTTTGGCTGCTTTCTCATTGCTCTCATCTATCTACGGTACCTGTACATCATGGGCGTGGGCTGTATTTTCCTTGAGATACTCTCCTTATGTGTGATTTCCTGGCTCTGGATAAGAGGTTTCTATCAAGCCTTTGTACATCTGTTAATGCACTGTGCCGTTTGTCCAATTATTAAGCACTGAAAATTTGGTCTCCTTAGCACTGTCATTCGATGCAGTTGGATGATAACTACATGAGGCTGTGGAGATTACTGTTTTGCATATCTACTGGTACTCTGTTCTCCAAGTCAACCCTTCGGAAATAGTAATGATGCTTTTGTTCCTTACCAGGTCGTTGGGGATGTTTTGTCGAAGATCTTTGACATTAAAAGGGAAGAGGCCCAGCAGGCTTGATACAAGATCACAAATCTACAGACCGAGGATTAATTATTATCCTGTCCTTAATGAGAAGCTCCACGGATCTGATGTAAAATGACGAAATGCCCTGAATATTTTGATGCATTACAGCCTCAGAACTTTAGTTTGCTTTTGATGATCTAATAAGGTGATGCAGGGCTTCAAGTTGACTGGCTTTTATAATACTGTGTAGAACCCAAGTTCAATCTCTGAGCTTTAACCAAAGTAAAGAATCTGTTTGTGTGGATTTGACACCCTCATTTGATCTAGAAAACAATGAGATGCCATAGTTCCCTAGTTCAACTTGGTCGGTCCAGGTTGTCAGAAGTATGTTAATGTGGTATAATTCTTGGGAATTTCTCTTTCCTGTGGGAATTTCATAAGAATCATGGCTAAAAGAACTGTCATGGCATATATATTTCTTGATCACTTGCTCGCCTCTTCGCAGTATGTTGCACTCGGAATAAATTAAAAATGTGAAAAATGAAGGGATGGACCTTTAGCTGCGATAATGTAGTAGTCGTCAATTTTTCAAAGGAAGCTGGTAAAGGGGCGAAGATCTTTTCGAAATGAATTGAGAGAATAGGTGAGTAATATAATGCCCTCCATAATGTCGAGAACGTTATCCCTAATTAAAGAACCATATTTAGACATTGCTAGCATTATCTTTTTATATTATTGAAAGATAGTTGACTATTTCTATGCATATATTTACACCTACAATCTAGTAACCACAATGTCACGGTGTCAATATTTTTTACTAATTTATCTATTTTATACAGGTTCGTTACACATTCTCATCTTATATGCTTCTCAACAATTTCATTAATGCAGGAAAACCAACATGAGATAAGAATTCAAATCAATTTATGCTACACAAGAATAAGAAAAGTAATATCATTTTCTTTCTCTCTCTCTTAATTTCATTCAGCTCCATATTTGTTTAAGATTTATTTTGAGAAAATATCCAAAACGTACTTCACTTTTGACCCAATGACCACTCGCATACTTTTATCTTATGCAAATACCCTTCACACCTCTAAACAAAATTTAAAGTGCAAAGTAATCTCTAAAGAAAACTCGGGTATGCATTTGATACTTTTAAAATCGGTGAATATATATTTGATGAAAAATCATTCTTTATCAAAAATATTTTCTCATATAACCTCTTTCGGATATATATATATATATACATAAATATATATACCAAGACATATTTATTTAAGATGATACACTAATAGAAATATATAATCTATCTTTAATATTCATATATATATTTGATCACTAGTAGTCATTAGATGAAAAACGGAAAAAATGCAGGCATCTTGACATTTTTCCAATATCTTAAGTAAAATACAATTTCAAAATATTTAATATAAACAAATTTCTCATTTCCCAACAATTCATTTTAAATTGTAATTACAGTTTGATTCTTTGAATTTTTAACGTGAAAAAATAATATAATATAATATAATATAATATAATATATGTTATAAAACCTCTTTCGGAACTCATAAATCTCGTGGACAACGACATGTCTAAAACTTAAAAAACGTCTCTCCCATTTACGGGATTTCGAAAATGAATTGACACCCTTCGCCTTTTCGTGAGCAAAATCCAAATGGCGGCCAAACGACGCCGTCGCAGCCGACGCCCACCCAAAACGCACTCGCTCAGGGCTCTCTGCTCTGCTTCAGAAAGGCAGAGCAGAAAGCAGAAAGCAGAGCAATCTCTCTGTCTCCGACGATGGCGGTGGCGCTGCGAAATCGCCTCTTCGCTCTGCAGCTGGGCTCCGCCTCCCTTCTCCAACCCTCGCTCCGGCCGTCCCCGCACGCCCCGCTCTTCTCGCGGCCCCCGCCGCCGCAGCTTCCACGCCTCCGCCGCCGCCGCCTCCGCCTCCGGAGCCGCGGGCCCGGCGGCCTCGGCCCCGGACCCGGCCCGGGTCGTCCGGAAGGTGTTCTTCGTCCCGCCCGGGGTCGACCCGGCCGAGGTCTCCGAGGACATGGTGCTCCCCGGGTCGAACATCGTCGTCGGGCCCTACGCGGGTCACGCCCAGATCAAGGAGGTGGAGTTCGTGAAGAGCAGCGGGAGGGCCAAGGACTGTCCCAGGGACGGAAGCCCGAGTTCGCGATCTTGGGTCGGTCGAACGTGGGCAAGTCGTCCCTCATCAATGCTCTGGTTCGGAAGAAGGAAGTCGCGCTTACGTCCAAGAAACCAGGTCCTCTCTTTTTTTAATGGTTGTCTGCCGAATGATGTCGCATTGGCATGGTTTTTGCTTTGGTGGCGAGGGATGAGTTGATTGATTGATGGGTTGGTTTATGTTGCAGGCAAGACTCAACTTATAAATCACTTCTTGGTGAACAAGAGTTGGTATATTGTGGATTTGCCAGGTTACGGGTGAGCTTTAAGCACCTGTCTTTTGACTTAGCTTGTTATGTTGCGTGGCGGCTTGTAAATGCAAAGAATCAAAGAATGTGAAGCTGATACATGAGTTTTGTTTCTTGGAATGCTGCAACTAATTGAATGAGGCAAGTTGGTTCGAAGTTGTTAGATTGGGAAAGTGAAAAGCCATTAGATCGTGACTTTTGACGAGCTTCTGGAATTTGATTAAATGGGGTTTAAATGGTTTGAGCATTTTTGACCCGTCACTTTGGATATGCCATGGTAGTAATTCTTTTAGCTAAGATGTACATGCTGGGAGTTCCGTCTTCAACCTGTGGTCTTTCTCTTCTTCACATAATGGACACTTTGACAAGGGGCAAACAATTAGTTTTCATCTTTTGCTATGAATCCTGATGCAGAAAAAGTAAATTTGTAGATCCATAGAAATATTTCTTACTTGGCTTTTCATTTCTGCTTTTGTAGCTTGACAGTTTTGTCGAATGCCAGATGTTTATCTCTTTAAAAGCGCTTAAGTTGTTATGAATGTCTGCAGATATGTGAAAATATATAACTGCAAAATATATCGCGCTTCCTAGGATTGATCCTGCGTTGGATCAGATTTTATGCTATATACTCTACTTTTAGTGTTTATAGTAGTTCCTTTCATCTTTTGTGGTTTTATTTCTAGGTTCGCTGACTGATGTAAACTGCTTAAACGTTGTAGGCTTCTATTTTCTTGCTAGACTATGCAACTCGTCTTTTCAGGGTAGTATCATGTTATGATTTACCTGCAGGCACCAAGCTATTAACCGTGCAATAGATTTAGCTTTTGGTGTGTTGCAGCAGCTTGGGACCTGCCTTTGGTGTACTCGCTCCCGGTTATGTGCTGTGATATGAAATCATTAATTACAGTCCTTGGGCAGTAGATTTGTAGATTCCAACCAAGTGTTTTTATTGTGTGGTACCCTTGCATTTAGTTAATTCTTCTCATTAAAACTCTGGAGATTGACCGTGGTTTCCTTTCCACGTTTGAGTGTGCCTTGGTCGAGGCAAGGCGACCATAGACCTGCTATACCATTTCGACCTTGTCTTTGGATGAGATATTCTGTTGTTACTTTTCAATTCCTGATGTTTCCTTTTGGTTGTTGAACATGAGATTGAGGCATTTGCTCGATGGATTTCTCGCTCATTTGTAGGTTTGCTAAGGCCCCAGGATCTGTTCGAATGGATTGGTCAGCATTCACAAAGGGCTACTTTTTGAACAGAGATACGCTAGTTGCCGTGTTACTTCTTATCGATGCAAGTGTTCCTCCTCAAAAGATAGACCTTGATTGTGCGAATTGGCTAGGACGCAACAAAGTACGCTGCTTTCTTAGTTTCTTAGTTGTAGAATCAACATTCAACAGTGGCTAAACGTACTGATGATATTACTCTTCTCCACTTGTTCAGATCCCTCTAACATTAGTTTTCACGAAGTGTGACAAGATGAAGCGAGGAAAGAGGCCTGATGAGAACATAAGGAGCTTCCAAGAAGTGATTAGCGAAAACTACCGGGAGCATCCTCCGTGGATCATGACTAGCAGTGTCACCGGTTTAGGAAGAGACGAGCTTCTCTTGCACATGTCCCAACTTAGAAACTATTGGGACCAATAAAAGGGACGAGCAAATCCCATGGAATACCCTCATAAAGTCAAGTTCAACTTTCATTTTGCTATTATCCACATTCTTGAGATAACAACTGAATTTGTACCTCTCAATGTGTATAGATAACCCATGTACAGAATACAATGTTTTGTATCATTTTAAACCTCTTTTTATGGTGTCGGTGTACTCTTAATTCTTGAGCTAAGTACAATTCATTCATTCATGAATGGACCTTTTTAAGTCTGATCTCAACCGAGACTATTATTACTTTGGTCAACACTGATCAAGGGTGGTCAGTTTTTACCGTTCTTAGTTTTCTGCTCAGGTATCAACTGATATTTGAAAAGGCGATGTACAATCAGACCAGTGCTCACAATTTGCTGCTTTTCCCTATTGTTGAAATACTTGATATCGGATCGAGGACAAAGATGGAAGAGATTAGATGAGAATAATGCTTGGGTTGCAATTAGCAACCCCTCTTATTCATCGTTTAAAAATCATGGCATCGAAGGAACTAAATAACACCAGATGTGATGGAGTGTGCCAAATTGACAACTTATATACATTGAGGGATCTTCTTTTCTTTTTTGGCACACGGAGAGATTTCAGGCGGTAGCTGCTGCTTGCTCCTCAACGACTTGTGACGTTGGCTGGAGAGTGCAGACCAGGTTACGGTCACCATACACATTGTCGATGCGTCCTGGTAGAATGTCGAGCAGCACACAAGAAGAACAATCAGTTTCTTTTGTTTTTTCTTTAACAGGGAAACACTTGAAAGAGACATGAATTAGCTACCACCCTTTAATTCATTATCCTCAAACTCACACTCTAAAAGTTCTATACCCATCTTTGAAAAATGCCAGTAGTTGAAAATAGATAGCACACATATGCTCATTATCATCAAACAGAACTTCAAATTTCAGCTTTAAATAAAATATTGGATAAAAATGTATCCCTTGAATCAAGCTTGCAGAACCGTTTAAATGGAAAACTTTTGGAGTTGCAAAGGAGGTGAAATAACAAGAATGAACAGAAAATCATAGTTGCCATTTGCATGAATATGCAATGGGGTTGCAGCTACTCATAGCATCTACTGATATCCGCAGCATAAACTATGATTTTAGTTTTACTTTGTGGTAACACAAAGATAATTTCCCTTGTACCTGAAAGTTAACCATATTTTTGAACTTTGAAAACCCATACTTTTAATTTAAAGAGTCATACTTCAAAATTCAATGGATATGCAATATTTAAGTCAACATTTCGGAGTATAGCCAAAATCTCATGATGAAAGCAGCATCAGTCAAAGCAGCCCATTGCATATAATATTGCACATGGTCGAATAAGATCAGGTAGACATACCTGTGGATGGCCAGAACTTTGCGGTACGGAGCCAGGAAGCCGGAAAAGCAGCATATTCCCGAGAATATGGCTTCGTCCATGAGTCTCCCATGAGCAATGATGGTGGGTGGGGAGCAGACTAAAAGATATCGAAATTAGAAGTTTCTCAGAAGATCATCAAGGAAAAAAGTGCAGTTGAAGCATTTATATATCCAACCTTGATTGTGTAAAAGAAAATCAATAGGAGAATGGATGTGTGTCCTAAAGGAACTTGTTTAAATATATTTCTCGTGCCTTTGAACATGAATAGATCATTTTGAAGTGACAACTTTTCAACTGATGTGAAAAAAAAAATACTCTGTATTGCACTCTCATTGTACTTTTGATTTCATTCATCATAGCTTATTAACAAGTACTCTAGAAGCTCTCCATAAAGATATCATTCTTCTCATACCTTCAAAACATTGTTGCGGATATCAGCTTTTCCTTCTTCAATTTGTGCGATTTCTTCTCTAATGGAGATGAGAGTGTCACAGAACCTGTCCAACTCAGCCTGCAACAAACGATCACTTACTGTTAAGTTGTTTCAAAAACTTGGACAAAAGAAAACTGAAAAGATTGTGTTCTTTCTTGTCATTACCTTGCTTTCACTTTCAGTGGGTTCGATCATCAGTGTGCCAGGGACTGGCCATGACATGGTTGGTCCATGGAATCCATAGTCCATTAGACGTTTTGCAACATCTTCAGGCTCGATTCCAGCAGTATTCTGCAATAGAATAGTGTGCCCAGTCAATTAAAAACCAACAAAAGGCAAACAAATAAGACATTAGCTGAATATACACTACCTTAAAGCCCCTTAAGTCAACAATGAATTCATGGGCGACTGTCCCATTGACTCCACGGAACAAGATGGGGTAGTAGTTCTGCAAAACAGAGTGCAGACAATGATAAGATGAAAATTTAGGCCACAGTTGTTACATTCTCTTCCAGTGAGAGGATAAACACACTAAAGAAAAAATGGTCTTTAAAAGTTTGGCAATGAAAACCAAGATGGAGCATGCACCAATTGCACTACACTAGACTGAAATTTATGACAAAGCAAGAATACAAAGGAACAAGAGCAACAAAAAAATAAATAAAGGAAAAAAAGGATAAACCTCCAAACGTTTTGCCATGTAGTTTGCATTTAAAATAGCTATCTTTGATGCTTCAGTGAGTCCCTTAGATCCCATCATGGCTATGTAAGAGTATGATATTGGCAAGATAAGTGCAGAGCCCCACGGAGCAGCAGAAATTGTACCCAATGGCTGGGACTTTTCTGGGGCTGGTATACCACCCGTAGCAACCTTTATGACAAAAAAATAAAAGATTGAAAACTCAATTAGACAGGCATTTATGCAGCAGAATTTTGGTAGCATACACTGATGACACAACGTCTGCTGGGTCCAATTACCATCACAGAGGACCATAATATGGTGACAGAAAAAAAAAGGCAAATTACTTTCATGTCTGAAAAATACATACTACTGGATGCGAAGGCAGAAAAGGTGCCAAGTGCTTCTTCACCCCAATAGGACCCATGCCTGGACCACCGCCTCCGTGTGGAATGCAAAATGTTTTGTGGAGATTGAGATGGCAAACATCGGCTCCAATAAATCCTGGGCTTGTCAAGCCCACCTGCCAAAACCAAAATATATTAAACTAGATTTAATATGCTGACAGATAGCTCGCCCATTAGGCATTGAACCTGAATATTTCTCAAGACGAAGAACTACTGAAGAAAAATGGAAACTAATCAACTACTACTCTTTTCAGAACCTGACTGCACACTAAAAATTGTAATCTGGATTGTGTGTCAATGTGCATCTCTGGCTATTTTTGAGCATTTCAAGTGCTATCAAGTAAAATGCTAATGGTTGGATAGTTGAGAATAGTAGCTATGAGCCACAGCTCTCAGATCCCCAAGAGATGGAATCAATATAGCTCAAGTGCAGCAAAAAGGCAAAAACAGACCTGTGCATTCATGTTTGCTCCATCCATGTACACTTGACCTCCATTGTCATGAATTATCTTGCATATCTCATCTATGCCTTCCTCATACACCCCATGGGTTGAAGGATATGTGACCTGAAGTTCGCATTTATAAATAATGAGGTCCTGATTATATCACCAGTCTAAAATCTACGAAAAATTATTTCTAATGAGAAATTAGGCTTACCATAAGGCAAGACAAGTTATCTCTATTTGCTTCTGCTGCTTTCCTCAGCTCCTCAATGTTGATATTACCCTTGGCATCAGTTCCAACAGCAACAATTTTCATACCACACATTGCAGCACTGGCAGGATTTGTCCCATGAGCAGAGACAGGAATGATGCACACATTGCGATGATGGTCCCCTCTTGCCTAAATTACCAAATCAGTCACCACAATGAGCAGACTAATCAAAATTCCGCACCATGATGGGTTTAGTTGAGGAAATAATGTGAAGAAGAATGCAATTTTTTGGACTTGAACTGCCAAGCGTGCTGATAATTGGACAGCCAATCAGCAGGCATATTAAAACAGTCTAAAATCTGAATACTTTGAAGATGAACAACATCTGGTCATACTCTTACAGCTTTTTCTATATTAAAGCATTTGAAGAAAAAGTTTGAATAGTAGCCTTTGCCAAGGCATGTCAGCATTTCTCTTTCCTGTTTCCAGAAAAGTTCACAACTTAAGCATTTAATGCTGCTATCCCACCAACTATTATTTGAGAGAGGAAGTAACCAGTGACCATATGGCTATTCTGTCACCATACCAAGTGATACGCACGGATGACCATGAGACCTGCATATTCTCCAGCGGCACCAGCATTGGGTTGCAAAGAGAAAGAATCGAACCCAGTAATCGTACACAACAGTTCACCCAAATCATTGAACATTTCCTGAAAGATTGAAACCAATCCCATTCTTGCATTAGCTTGTATTCAAATGAATCTGGCCTTAACGAATATTTGTAAAATTCTTATAACAATTCACACCAAATTACCTGATAACCCTGAGCCTGCTCAGCTGGGGTGAAAGGATGTATGTCTGTAAAGTTCGGCCATGTCACTGGCATCATCTCTGTGGTAGCATTCAATTTCATCGTGCAAGATCCCAGAGGAATCATACTATGGCACAGAGACAAATCCTTGGACTGCAGCCTATGAATGTATCTGAGCAGCTCATGCTCGGTGTGATACCTATTAGAATGAATATAAAAGTCAGAGAGAGGCACATTAGCAGCAGATAGAAACCAAATCATCTCAAAGGCAATTACGTGTTAAAGATTGGATGCGTCAGATATGGAGTCTCCCTTATAAGCCCAGTTGGAATCAAGGTCTGAACCTCTGGCGCAAGTGATGCAGCAGTGAATGGGACCTGCATATAATTTGTTGCCCAAGGAACCAGTCAAAAAATGGAATTACTGGATGGGTCAATCAACTTAAAGCCCGAGAATGACTGCTTGCACTCACAGGCTTGCCACATGCAAATATTGAGAGAAGCTTGTCGACATCCTCCAAAGTGGTAGTTTCATCAAATGAGATAGTGATCTGCCAGCAGCAATTAATCTCAAATCATTTTGTGCCAGAAAATTAACATATTTCAGCGGAGTGACAAACAGGATATACGAATGATGCTTACGGTGTTTTTGTCCACAACCCTCAAGTTCATCTCTTCCTTGTTAGCAGCATCAGTGATTGCATGTGCATCAGGACACTTAACCTTCACAGTGTCGAAGAAAGGAAGCCCCTGGACTTCCACAGTCCCAAGTTTCTTCAATCCCAGAGCTAAGGCTCCAGCTAGACCATGAACTCGTTGAGAAATTGTTTTAAGACCTTCAGGGCCATGATAAACAGCGAACATGGCAGCCATGTTTGCAAGTAATGCCTACGCAGACAATAATAAGTCAAAACAAGTCATCGCAGGCACTCACGTATGACAATAAAATCTGCTCTCTCGCAAAACTGGAACTAAATCAGTTCCAACCCAATAGTCTTGAGCTCCTTGATATAAGCATAACTACCTCTACTAATTCCACAAAACATACAAAAGAAAAAGCAAAAAAGAAAAAAGGATAACACGTTGAACCTATGACTGAGATTATATACCTGTGCAGTGCAGATGTTGCTTGTAGCCTTGTCTCTGCGGATATGTTGCTCTCTTGTTTGCATTGCCATACGCAGAGCAGGCTTCCCTGAAGAATCAACACTCACGCCAATAATCCGTCCGGGCATCAACCTTTTGTACTCTTGAGAGGTCGCAAGGAAAGCAGCATGAGGACCACCATATCCCATCGGCACACCAAACCTCTGTGCGGAACCCACAACAATATCTGCCCCAAATTCACCCGGAGGCTTCAACATCGTCAATGCCAACAAATCAGTCGCCATAACAACCTTAACCCCATGAGAATGTGCATTCTTGACAAACTCCCCATAATCCAACACCTCCCCCTCAGTTCCAGGGTACTGTACGAGGACCCCGCAAACGTCGCCTGACTTGTAATCAATATCCTTAAGATCGGCTGTGACAACCTTAAGATTGAAACCGTCTGCTCTAGTCTTGCATACGTCAATTGTTTGTGGGTGACAATTGTTCGCGATCACAAAAGTCTTCTTCTTTCCCTTCAGAATATTGTTACACATTGCCATCGCCTCAGCAGCAGCGGTTCCCTCATCGAGCAAGGAAGCATTCGACATGGGCAGGCCGGTGAGATCGGTGATCATGGTCTGGAAATTTAGCAGAGACTCCAAACGGCCCTGCGATATCTCGGCTTGGTAGGGCGTGTACTGAGTGTACCAAGCTGGGTTTTCCATGATGTTCCTCAATATAACCGGCGGAACAAAGGTGTTATAGTACCCCATACCAATGAATGACTTAAAGACCTTATTTTTCGACGCCAAATTCTTCATGTGCTCAATCATTTGGCTCTCCGTCAAACCTCCATCGAACTTAGAGAACTTCATGGAATCTATACGGATCGACTTAGGCACGGTGGCATCGACCAGAGCATCAAGACTACCGAACCCGCAGGACTCGGCCATCTTCGTCTGCTCCTCCGGGGTGGCGGAGTTGTGTCGGCGGGCGAAAGTATCATTCGGTTTCAATGCCTCGACAGAGATCTTTCTTGTTTGCGACCCAATACCGTGACCGACATTACACGACACATTCCTACCTAGCAACATCTCTGATCTGGAGCTCTTGTGCATTGAGCTGCATGCAGACAACGAAGAGACATACCTTGAAGGGGCATACAATGCAGGGGATGAAGAATCCAATCCAGATTCAAGGCGGCGGTGCTGCTTCGTCTCCGAGACGATCCGTTTCAAGATCGCCCGGTTCGCCAAACGCCGTGCACGTTCCATGGCGCCCCGAAAAACCCGAAAAGAAAGGATGAACGCAAGGAGTTTTGGCAGGAGAAAGAAGGGAGATTTAGCAGAAACTAATGTTGTAGTCGGAGAAGAAAAACTACAACAACAACAATGGTTTCAAGTTGCTGGTTTTCTCGTCATTCCATTGGGAGAGAGTGGGGTGGTGGGTTGGTGAGGCTTGCTGTCTTTTATATTCACGACCCTAAAAAGACACGGATTCATATAATTCTGGGTACCTGCGAAACAGTATCTTTGAATTAAAAAAGATTGGAGAATTCGTGACTTCGAGATCTGGTGGAACTGGTTGGGGGTTGGTGACTGCTTTCCTACTAAAGAAAAGGACATTTTTTTTTTTTTACTGTTTTCTTTCTTTTTTACCTGAATGACATGAACAGAAGATACAAAACGTTGAGCCAATGAATGGAAGGAATTCAAGGGAACAAGATTTGAGTTTCAATGGATGAAAATGGTTAGCACATGTTCTTCCCAATCTATGGAGCCCCAGAAAGGACTGATTTTTCCTTTTTTTCCCTGGATGGGATGCCTGTGAATCTTTGTTGGCAGATTCTGTTTCACAATGGGCTTATCATCTATTCTAGGGAATGAAGATGTGACATCACATTGATCCTCAAAAAGTCAAGTGATTATTCAAGAAAAAATGTAATGGTTCTCCCAAAGGAGGCCGATTTCTGATTTAATTGAGCAACTAAAAAAGAGAAGGTTTTTTTAGAGGTGGAAAGCATATCCTCTTTTTAGTGATATTCCAACTCACCAACCTTATGAGGCTAAACTAATATTCTTTTTGGTTGTTTCCTTGTGGGGATGCAATAAGTGGGGAAACCATAGAGAAAAGGAAATCCTCTGTAGAAACAATATATGGAATCAACTATGTAGGATATTCATCTTCAAATTGACATGACAATTACCTTAGATTGGATGCAGTATAGTAGGGGAAAAATCTAATTTAAGTCTCGTTTATTTTATAAAAAAATGAATGATATAAAAGATATTTTCTTAAGAATGATTGTTTGTATCGCTTATAAAAGTGAACGAACAATATATATTTTTATTGTACACCATGATACTTAGATATATATTGTTATTGATAATGAAAACAATCTTCAATAACTAAAGTAGTCACCTCTTCTCCTCTTTTCAATTTTATCCTCACGTTTTTTGGATTATCGAAATATATTATAAAAAGCTATATTTCAGTTACCATCTTGCCCTTATCAGCATTATATTTTGGTGAAGTTCCCATAAAGGCCAAAATTTCTATAAAAAAAACAATATTTTTTTTTATATTCTATTAATGCAGATAATTTTATAATAACTCTGATAAACAAAGAATGATTGATATAAAGCTGGATACTCTCTGATTTAAAAGATAAAATCAGAAAAAGGAGTGAAAGAAAATCACACAGGCAAAGCAAAAATTAATTGTATGAGTAAAATTGGAATTTGACAAGGAATCCAATGAAGCATTCCCGCTCACAAATAATTTCGAAGGACCGACAATAGATTTGAAACAAACTTAAAAGGCCGGACAATTTTTGGACAATGTAATGATAAAATTGAAAAAATCTTGAATTTGTTGGGATCTAGCTTGTCATCTAGACTAATTATTACTAAAGAACCGTCCTTACTAGTCAAATTAATTTTCGAGTAAATACATAATCATAAAACTCTTTTCGCTTTAATTTTTAATGAAATTCAAAAAATTCTTCTGTAAAGACCCTACATTTCCTCAGATAAATAACCTTTTTTCTGATGAAAATTATTTTAAAAAAAAAATAAATGGGGGCAGAGAAGAAGAAGTTGTGATCCAGATTTAAGCTCACGTGTTGGACTTGGTCTTTGTCCACACCTGGTTTGGGTCCTCAAAAGTTTGGCACCTGTCTGCTCGGAAAATCCAACGTGGTCCCCCAGATTCATCGCTGTATCCGCAGTGTCACCAACCCCGATCCAAGGACTAATTCAGATACCAAAAGATTCCGGAGAATCAATCACAGTGTCTATCGATCCTGCTCTTAAGCTGTAATTTCAAAGATTTTGCTCACTCTAGATCACCAAAGAACCAAGTCCTATTTTTCAGGCCCGTCCGAGCTCACCGACGTCTAGACCAACGAATTTGTCGGGAATGACTACCTCGATACCTAGTCTCGAGAAGTTTGGTTAAGAAAAAAACTAACCTCAAGATTCGGAATTAATTAACATACTAATTACTAATCATGACTAGAAACAAGGTCAAGGGTTTCTACTTACTACTGACACTGACAGGTAAGAGAATCAAGGACCAGAGTCTACCTACAAATGAGATGCATATGCATATCAAAAAGTTTACCGAGAAAATCGTGCTCCGTGAGATATTTATGTTTAAGTAGGTAGAATTTTAAGGAGCAAAAACTTCATGGGAAGAAGTTGCCTAGCCAATACAGAACTGTGAAATTTCTTGGAAAAGAGTGCATAATTACCTAACAAGCCCCGACTGAAGTATTTCCAGAACATCTTACCTACTAGGAACAGTATTTTCAGAAGGGAAAAGGAGATCAAAAATTAAGAAAGGACAAGGCTAAGCAAATGAAAAGGAAAGCACACCATGGTGTGGCTGATATATCACATCTCACCAAACGCCACATAATAAAACAAAGACTGGGTTCTAATTGGTATTGGCAGTTGCTGAGAAATTATCTAGGAGCATAAAGTATATTGTGCATGCTAGGAACTGATAAACATGTGATAACATCAATATGAACCAATCTTTCTCTCGTCAACGGCATAGTCTGAGGAGATTGTGTTTAGTTTCCGGCATGGGATCTGTGTTTTGTGACTCTGACCCATTGAGTAAGACAACACAAAGCACCAAAGAGAACTCGATATGGTTCGGTAAGTCTTGCTTCATCAGGTCAAGACCATCTATTTCGCGAGGAAAATATCCAAGCTTGTTCTGTGGGATCTGGCGCGGCATTTTCCTATTGCAGTGGAAGAAGAGGAGTAAGAATTCAGATTTAATCTTTGTTACAATGATAGCCCATGAAAATGAGAGAGTCATAGGTCTTCAATAAAACTTACGAAATGTAAGTACCAATAATGGAAGGAGTAGATTGTTCCAGGGTGTGCCATATGCACTTCAACCAAACTTCAACCATAACGCCCTTTGAACAAATAGAAGAAACTGAAATCAGGATTCCAACAAACAACTGTTGGTGATTTCATTCAAATCTGATTCGTCACTTGGTAAGTAGCTTGATCATTGTGTGTTTTAACTTAATCAGAGTGCGCTGGAGGAAAAAGTGGACTTCCCTCACGTGGCCTGTCAATCCTGTGTGGAACAAACCTTCCTTACGAACCAGAAGCAAGAATAAAAACCCAACGGCGCCGGTCCATGTATCCAAAGTAGAGGATGGACTGAACTGGCTGTGCAATCTTTAACCGCACAAAGAAGTAGACCGCGGAGTACAGGAAGACATGGTGTGGAGGAGCTGGCACTTAAGAATGAATTCCACCACCACCGGTGATGGTGTAACTTCCAAATTCACCAGGTTAATGGGAAAGCAGTCAAAGGAAAGGGCTGATGAAGGAGTAGAGCTGTTCTCACAATAAAATTCACCAGGTTAGATCCAGGGTAGAAGATCCTGAAGCTACACCAATTGCTATAGCACCATCTGGAAGCCAATTTTCTTAATTAATTCCCCATGTTATCCCAACAAAAAGCACAGAAGTCAGTAAAAGAAGGCATAAACACTAAAATCTGCTGAAGGAGTGCAACTTCGAAGTACAGGCTCACATTCAATTTGTAGGCCATTCTGTTTCCAGGACCTATTTTCTGCTCATTTTCAGCCCAATAAGAGGGTGTCCCACGTTCTTCAGCAATCTCCTGAAGGTGAGATGTGTTGCTTGAGATCCACCCACCAAGGACTAGTATAAGATTCACCTTCTCCTCAACTAACTTATACAAAGCATCTCGGCGTTCCTGAAGAAAACCAATATTGAAAAATATGCATCAGCATCTTAAAGACACAGCAGAAGTCATGAGTTGGCAATTGTCTCAAACTTCTTCCTTCTTTCTACTGTTGACTATTCTTCCTTTCTGTAGTTTCTCATCAGAGGTTTGGCTAGAATATTTGTACTATGCTCCTTCAACAGATAAACTTGTTACAGAGAAAAATACAGTTAGGAAAACTACCTCCCCGTCTTTCAGGCAGCACTCTGCATTTTAGATCCCATTTCTCTAGTTCAGTCTCTACCGTAATTATAGAAGAGAGCCAGCCCTGGAGTCTTCGTGTGAAAGTTGGCTTTGACTACTAAGCAATAGGTCTTCCTATTCTGATAATGAGAGAGTTGTCAGACATCTCAAGCATGGCTACTCTTCTCTCTCTTGGGCAAGTTGAAAGAAATTACAGGCCATAGCCATGTCAAGCACTAATTATCTCTAAAGAGGTCTTAATACATTGAAGAACTGAAAAGGCTTGGAGCTTGAGGAAGAGGAAATTACTTGAGTAGCATTACAAATTGGGTTAAAGCCTATGACGTACTGATTGACATTTTCCACTCCATACTCGCATCATAGTCCTCTCCACCAACTTTCCTGGAAGTTTAACAAAACGTTCAACTTGAATAGCAAGACAGACAGAGAGGGAAGAATTTGTAGAAACATTTTATTGCTACGTACCAATCTCTTCAGTCTGTCCCTTAAGCATTGCGGTTTGATTTGCAATGCCAACTTTATAAACATCATTATCAGGGTCAAAGCGATCAAATCCCGGGGAAACAGCATACTTGAAGTTCTGCACCAAAGCGGGATTACAATGTGAACAAGTGTTGTCTTAAAATATCGTAACAAAAACAAGCAATACGGAAGTACCTCTGGAAACGCCTCTTTAATTGAGCTAGAAACATCGAGCTCACCTACAAGAATGTAATCACACACATACATTGCCTCGATGCCCCAGCAGGAACCAAGGGTTTCAGCAAGTTTGACAGTGACACTTCCCTGGGTGAACTCATTTCCATTCTCCTTCAAAGTTTCAATAATGTCACCTGCTATATATGGAAAAAAAAAAATAGAACACCATTACAATTGCAATTATCCAGAAACGCTGGTAATTGGAGTCTTGATCAGTAGTATTCTGGCGAAAACATGGTACCCACACAGATCAAGAGATGGAAACGCTACACGCACGGAATCAACAATGCCAGTACATGAAGCACGGGATCTGTATACATATAATATAATTTAGCAAAGATCCTAACTATCTTAGCTAATAAAATATGATTAAGATATGTTTTTTTTTTTTTTTCCTGAACTACCGTGTATTCTACTCAATCAACAACTAATCAGTAAACTGAAAATGATTGAAAGAAAGATAGGCCGAACCCTCTTCACTTGCATCAAAGCTCAAAATAGCGTACTGAACAAAAGCAAATGCATAGTTCATAAAATAATATAAAGAAAGGAACCTAGGGGCAAGAGAAATTATTAAGATAATTAGGGATTTCTATAGGATAATTTTTTATGTTAGAGATATGTTAATAATTTTGTAGATTATCCATATCTCTCAAGATTTGCATATATTGCACGTATATTCCTCGATGATTGTCCAATGAACTCATTGCTAGAGATGCCAAAGCAACTAAGTGGTCGATGGTTATTAGTGGTTTTGGACTTTTATGGCGACAGGAATTCTCTTCGCAGCAGTAGTAGTAGCTGCAACAACAAGTGAGTTCCCCAAGATATTTACCAACCGAAAAGAAGTCAGGACAGAAACATGGAAGCTTGGTTACTGTCTCGTGGCTCCAATCTTCCTCAATGGTATCCAACCAGTTCTTCATGGTACTCTCTCATGATGCCTTGCGTACATAGCCTGAAATGTCATAAATATAAGATTTGTCTTTGTAGATCTTGATCAAGCATTTGGGTGAACCATGAATACTTTTGTCCAGGGAAAGCGGTTGGTGTGGGATGGCAAATCTTCATTGCCATAGTGAACATTGGATGCTGCTATATTTCCAGGCTTCAAGTTGGAGCCTTGTTGGGATACAAGTTCAAGCTCGGCAAACGTGGCGTTTGGATTGGGATGCTGATTGGCTGTCTGATAAAAAGACCGTCACGCTTCTCTAGATAATCTTTCAAGCGAATTGGGGAAAAGAGGTAACCTACGCATAATCTTATTTTACTACATGGCCACCTGGGCTATCATTAGTTCCAACATAAATAAAACAGCCTTTGCGAAGTTGGGCGCAGGCTCTGAAGGCCGAGATACGCACGAGAACATGGGCTGGACCATCAGAGCCTCTCTAAAGGCCACATCAGAACCCATTGAGACAAGCTGACTGAACACATATACTTTTACTCATGCGCATAGTGAATTAGGGATACCATAGTGATTCTGCAACGAAACCTTGCTATAATCTTTCTTCTTCTGTCCTGATTTTGAATCCAGATATAATCATATGGATGAAGATGAATAAGTTGATACAAAATTGGTATATCCACTATGTAGTCTAATGTGTAGATTTTAGAGAGCTCTTGGCCTGGAAAGCCAAGAACAAGCTGCAAGCGAGTTCGTAGCCCCACTAGCGAGTATGGCCTTCAACCATCCAATTTAAACAGCTGGGGTCAACAAACTACCCAAGAGATGGACTTGGGTAAACTAGCACAGGATGGTCGTCATGATATGAACCGAGAGGCTAGACCCTACAAGGATGATAAGTCATGTTCTACTGTTCAAGGTTCATTAAAGTGAATTTATTCTCAATGACAAAAGAAATGGAAAGCCAGATAAAGACTCATCTAAATGCTCATAGTGCTTTCCTTTGCTTTTTTTTCACTTGCCAAAAGTCAGCTGAAGCAATAAGGACGTGTGCAAACTCAAAGCCTGCACATCTTTGGCTATATATAAGCTTACTGTAATTAACCAATTTGACGAGCAACTGATTTTTTATGAAATTGGTTAAACGGGTCGAGTCTTGTTGCTTTCGAATTATCCACGATCATATCGTGTCGTATCTGTGCTTTGCTCGATTAATTTTTTCGATTTCAGGTGTTGTTTATTCATGTTTTGTCCAAGATTGTCCGCTTTCTAGTACGCCAAAGCGTGCATGTAGAGACATTCCACATCTTTCAGTCACTCAGTTAGCCAAAAATAGTCAGGAGGAATCGTAACAAAATTCTACTCAGCCCAGCAAAGTCAAATGCAAAGTCGAGTTCAAGTTTTGATCAATTTATGACATGAAGCACATACAATGTAGGGTCCGTTCGTTTCGCGGAAAATGGACCATTTCCGGAAAATATTTTCCCAGAAGTCATTTTTCAGGAAAATGACAATATTTTCTGTTGTTCGGCTAAAACCTGAAAGTGTTTCGAAAAATGTTTTCCGGTGTTCGGTAAGAAAAATATTTTCCGCTCACCAAATTGATGAGCACGAGTGCTAAGCTCGAGACTCGCCTGATCGACGAGCGCGAGTTTAAGATCGATGAATTTGAGATTCACTTGGTTCGACGACTAGTCAATAAAGAAGAAGATAAGAAACAAATAAAAGAAGAAGAAAAAGGAAAAAAAAAGAAAAGAAAAAGGAAATTAAAAATAATTCAAATTAAAAAAGACGAAGAAAATAATTCAAATAAAAAAAATGAAGAAGAAATGAGAGGAGAAAGTGAAGATTTGTATAGGTGTGAGGTAAGAAAGATCAAGTGAGGAAAATGTTTTCCACTTTTCAAAAGTGGAAAATATTTTCCCTTACTTTAGAAGACTTTTTTCCTTGGATGGAAAATAGTTTTCCCAAGGAATTCATTTTCCATGAAACGAACACCGGAAAATCCGGAAAACGTTTTTCCGGAAATTATTTTCCGCGAAACGAACGAAGCCGTAAGGACCAGCCTGTTTCATTGTGTGCCTCATGCACTTGGATCATGTCATTTACCCGTTCGCATAGAGCAGTTCAATGATTAAATCTAACAGAGCATTTTTCGGATTTTTGAAACTGCCTGAGCCTTCTGAGTACCCAAACCAAAAGAAGTTTCCACTTCATAAGATAATGTTGGAAGGTGATTTACAGGAGCTCTGTCAACGTGTTCCTAAGAGCTCGCATAGAGCAGATAATCCTTACGAACCGGAAGCATGAGCAGAAGCCAACAGACCCCGGCCATGACGAAAAGGGCATAACAAGCAATCAGCATATAACAAGATAGGGGACGGTGGGCACCAGCTTTGTGATCTCCTACCGCGTGAAAATAGTATATGGAGCAGAAGAATAACTATAGCGTGGTAGAGGCTGCTTTAAGGAACGAACTCCAGCGCCACCGGTGATCTTTGCACCGTAGCTGGACATAGCACAGGGTGATCAATATTTTGGCACTGACAAGGAGAAAGCAGAAGAAGACCATGAAGCAGGGGTTGGAGGCAATGTAAAGCTCTTTCTTCCAGATAGCGTCCAAAAGGAGGTCAAATTCCATTACATTGGCGAGAAATGGAAGAATGCCTCCGGTTAATGCCAAGATCAAGAACACTGAGTTCCTTGTAACATGGTTGCTTTGGGACTTCGCTTTTCTTTTCACCGTCATACATGAAGTCCTTATCTATAGGACTTCTGGAGCCCAACAGCAAGAGTACCGTATAAAATCGCACTGGAGGATTTGCAGATCAGGTCAGTTCATTCAGCACGAAGAGGATGGTCAAGACAAGGTAAGGAAAGATGAATCCTACTTGCGAAGCATTCTTCTTCCATAAGAACTCGCCGAGCATTCTCAATGAGCATACATTTCATGATAATTACTGGGAGGCAGCATAAGAAGCAGATAACAGTTTAAAGTACGTTTTCTGCACCATAACGAGAAATCACTCCCGCGGGAAGGATTCACCCTACGAAAAAGCATGATGCATCAAACTCTTATCATTCCCTAGCACTGCCATGTCCTAGGTGTAAACTTCACAGATATCGACGGGCATCAATAACAAAATGTGACGATATAATTAGCTATGGCTTTCGAGGACAGCATAGCTTAACTACTCAGATGGGGAAATGGCTAGGAGGGACACCCACACAGGAAATCAACTGGCTTGGCGTTTGTGTCCTAACCTTCTTGTCTTTGAGCTTTAAGCGACATGGCTCTCCTCTCTCAAGATTGTCAAGTCCATTTGTCTGAATCTTGATAGAGTCAGTGCCAGTATTTCTCGAGTAAAATCCGTAAGAAAATATGAAGGCCCAGTGCGACGTGATTTATTTCAAGAACAGGCTCACGATCAAGACTTCTTGTTTTTCATTTTCATTTTCTGTTCCCATTTCCTTAGTTGCAAAATCCAATGCGATTGTAAATTTTGCATCATCAGTCTAGAATCCTAGATCCATACCCCAAAAGTGTCATCTTCACGAGTTCTTTGTGGAGATTATGTATGAGTTCAAAGGGCATAGAATTGATGAACTTGATGAGCCAGTTTTCACCAGGACAAATCGCACGCTTACCTTCTCATCGACCCACTCTAAATTCAAAACCATTTGAAACTCGTAACTCGTGAGAACCAACTTTTCAGTGAGAGGGGAAGATGGGAGACATGGAAAAGGAGAGAAAATGAGGGCCGAAAGAATTAGAAACTATCTTAATGAAATCAAGCCCAGATGGCTAGCAAAGACATCAATCCCGCCCCAAGAAAGAGCATTAAATAAGAAACTATTTGGAGTCTAAAGTTGCAGCTCATCCTCTTACTTAAAAAGTCAGCCGCAATCAGGTCCACCAAGGCCATGTACACCAAGATGCCGGCGGACATGCAGTCCAATATACCTTCCGTGATCAGTGCTCCGGCACTATAGGGATTGTAGGATGAAGCGATTGCGGTTCCCACACCAATACCTGCCGGAGTCGTCATGGCGAAGAAACACGCCATTATAGTGGCCGAGAGATTTTTAAATTGGGCTTGGGAAATGCAACCTCCAAGTGCAAATCCTTCAAAGAACTGATGAAAAGAAAGTGCCGCTATAAGGGGTCTTATAGTACATGGGCTCTGTGAAACACCGAGGGATATACCGATAATTATTGAGTGTGACACTATTCCAAGCTCCAAAACCTGCAGAAGAGAAGCAAGAAATTCATAAAGAATTAAGCACACTGTTAATATTTTTTTTTCTGGGCGAAGGCTGGAGGGGTAATACAAAAAATGGCATAAATTAGTCATCTAGAGATATGCCATGTAAACACGTGCAAACACAAAACAATGTCTGTCCATGGCATTTGCAGAAAGTATCAGAAGTGATCATTCACTGTTCTCCTAATGATACTGTCCTGCTGCCATGTTTGGGAAGTTCACTTGTGTTTGATCATCTACTAACTTTAATGCTCAATCTAAAAGCTAAGTTCTCAATGATAGAAAGTAGTGACGTAGTGTAGCACCGTTTGATTGTGGCAAAAATCTTAATCAATCTAATGTTTGATTCAACTCCATTGACTCCAATCAGTCAAACTCTCACAAGTCACAATTCAAACCTGTTTGGTCACCAGTACAAGGGCTTCATGAAAATTCAACAACTTCTAGCAGATAGAAGGAAAAAGTGGGCACCCAAGTCACCTACCCCACAATTCATGGCGTTATGTTGGACATACCATATGACTGAATATGTTACTTCTTTTTTCCCTAGAATTAAAGGACTGCAAGTTCAACCCTTCATCTAAAACAACCATCATCATGTCTCATTTGCTAATGCCAAAATTACCTTCACATGATAACAAAACCACCAAACTTTGACCTAGAAAGGAAGGCCAAAAGCCACTCCATTAAATAGCCCTAATAAATCATTCCAGCTTCTCAAGAAAATTAATGGCAGACAAATTGCTCAACTAACATTATGGACCACATCAAGCACAAATTTGTGCTGTCCCAATTCGTTTATCTCTCATCATCCTTTTTTGTCAGGGGCTACTTCTAAAGTTCAATATGACTTGAGACAGGAGAATAACGTGAAACTCGGGAAAATTTCCAAATATACCAGGTTATGATCTAGCAAGGAAAGCTCTCAGACACCAGTAGACTGGCAACAATCAGCACTAAAACAACTGTCACCAAAAACTAAAACCAAACCCTCCATCCAAACAACTAAATGGAACCTAAAACATTTACCTGAGAAACGACGACATGTCGGGCATGACCAGCCCCTTCTCCATCACCCAGTCCATGTGAGTGACCATGCCCATGACTGTGACCATGAGAATGGGAGTCTTCCATCAGGTTCCCATCACATGCATCCTGTCCCTGAGGATGGCTATGTCGGTGGTGAGCCGCATGTGCATGCATCCCCACAATGTGCATTCCACCACCTTCTTCTTCTCCAAACACCTTGTCATTCGGATCCTTTTCCTCAACTGGAAGTATACCCGCCTCGAGACTTGCATCCATAGATCCAACTCGTCCTTGTTCCTCACTTTTTTGAGTCAAACCCTGTTTTCATGTTGTTCAGAGAAGGATGTAAGATATAATCCTTGAGCCCTAAAGGCAATTCTAAACAATGAAGAGCACTATAACCCACTAATAAGTAATAACAGGTTCATGACTTACTCAAACTGTTACCTTATGAGTCAAACTACGATTTTTTCTTACTAATGAGAATGAATAACTAACGCTCCTCTTCCTTCGTCTAAATAAAGGATATTGACATATCCACGAATCAGAAATTTATATCTGTTTAATGATCACCACTACTTGTCTGAAATTGAAGTGAACAAGACATACTTACAATTGAAACACAAGAAAAGTACCTGCTTTCTCTCATAATACTGAGTCCCCAAAAAATCGACAAGAAGCGTCGCCAACGAGGCCATCATGGCGAAAAACCCTGCAAACGGGAATTTCGACCAAGGGTATTCAGGCAAGCACGGATCCGAGAGCGCCGTCGTTCCACCCGACAGCATGTGGACAAATCCGGTGGCAAGAATTACACCAGCAGCAAAGGCCTTGGCCGCCACAAAAAGGCTCCCATCGGTGCGGAGAAACTTCCGGTGCTTCCCGACCAGCGGAATCGCGACCCCAACAATGCCGGCCACTAGGATCGACGCCATGGCCACGAATTTGAGCGTGAAAGCAGCCGAATCATCGCGGCAATCCTCTAATTCCGCCGACTGGCAGGTGGCATTGAACTTGGAAGCGGATTCAGAGCGGAAAAGGAAATCTGTTCCGAACCAAAGCAAACAGCTCCGGCCACTTAGATTGTACACTAGGACCGACACGAATTCCAAAATCATTTTCCAGTTTCAAGCGTTTTTTAACAGCTAACAAGATGCGTAAATCCAGCCGGACGAACAAATTCAGCCACCGGTATTCATAAAGGAACCGCCTTTCGGCAACCCAAAAGAAAAAGAAACACGACCCAATAATCAAAAGCTCGCGAATTTCCGAAACCCACCTGTATAAACCCTAGACTTCGACATCAGGCGATCGAGGATCGATATCATCTCCCAGAGTTCCTGAACAAAAAAAAGAAAAAAAAAAAAAACACCGAAATCGAATTCAATCAAAACCGCACCCCGAACGCACGAACTCCGAACTACCCGAGATTCCCGCCACGCACCTCGAAGAAAAACATGGATCAGCAGCCGCTCCCCTGGACCCGGGATCGACGATCATGGAAAACGCGAATCTCGATTTCGACCCTGTTCCGCTCTCGCCTCGGCGATCGAGAAGAGAAAGATGTTCCTTCCTAGTGCCTTGCGCCGAAATGAGTACGAGAGAGAGGAAGAGACGAGCAGGGAATAATATACGTAAGGAAGCGATGGGACGGTATGGGACGCGAGGAGAGCGAGGAGAGAGAGAGAGAGAGAGAGCGATGGGGGGAGCGTGTCGACATGGTTTGACGAGGTGGAGGGCGACGGAGGGAGGAGGAGGAGAGAGAGTGGGCGGTTGCGGGGAGGAGAGAGAGGGATGGTGTCGACACTTTTTGTATATGCTAAGGTCATCTTCGTCTGGACCGGCTTCGCTACTTGCTTGGTGCTTTTCTGCCTTTTTCCCTTCCCCTTTTCTCTTTGATTTTTCAGATTTTCCTTTTTGGCTTTTGTTGTTATTATTTTTAATTATTATTATTCGGTGCTGCGCGTGCCGGGGATCGTCGGTTTGTGGGTAATTGATGAAAGTTAAAAGTAGTAATGGCGCCGCCACGTCAGCGGGAAGTGAAGTAGTGGGCCCCAATTGCCTTTTTCCATAGTGGGTTTGGCAAATTGCTGCTCTGTGCTTTTGGGAAGGAAATTTTGGGCTTTCGTATTTGGAATTTTTCTTTTCCTTTTTTTTTTTTTTTTTTTTTTTTTTTGGTGTACAGAAGGAGATGATGTATAAATTTTCTATTAAAACCAAACATTCCTACCTCGTCGCCTAAAGAAGTATGTGAATGGAACGCCTTTATTTCAAAGATTGGCAAGCGAATCGGCAATAATTTCTTTCCCAAAACGTTGTACTTTAAACTCAAAGTAGGAACTCAACCACCTTCTTTCTTTGAAAATAGGGTCAGTGTTGTCCACCGTGATTTTTTTATTAACAAGTAGTAATCACTCCCGAGTAAGGGTAAGCATGATTTCATAATAAAATTTTGAACTTAAAAAGATGAGCTATGGGAACCAATAAGATTCCAAATTTCGAGATATGCATCAATAGGTTCCAGATTTTAAAAATTGAAAAATCTATTTCGATAAGTTAATTTTAAGCTTTAGATTGGTGGACCCCAAAAACCTAGAACCTAACACATAGCATAAGTTTTTGTCTTTTTCTTGATCTGTTTTCATGTGATCCTACAATACTTCATGACGTTCAATAATGATATATAATCTGAAACTCCTAGTCCAAACTTCCATATTATGACAAGACTTTTACTTTGTTAGTGTTTTCTTATTCTAGTGTCTAAATATAAGTTAAAGTTAGTAAAATTATAACAACAAGCAGTGATTATTAAAGAAAATAATTCATTACAATTGTTCGATTAATAACAAAGGTGGAAACTAGGTATAGCTTGTAATCAACCCTAAGAATTGTAACGGGATATGTTTCAAGTTTCAAGGTATATATAATAAGTTATAGGTTTCAAAAAATGATAAATATGTTTTAATTGATAGGTTATAAGTTACAACACTTAAAACCTGAAACTAGAATATGGAACCGCTCACCACTATTTCCAAGTCCATCTCAATAATGAGCTTATGTAAATCGAATTGCATGGAGATGTTGAGTTCCCAACCACAGTGTACAAAATTCCGCTTGAGATGACGAATGTATTCCAATGGAAGAGGCAAAGCCTCACAACCGATAACCCATCATTTTTTAATAAACCTTTGACATCTACAACTCCTGGGTCCTACGTATGGTTCTAAACCATTATTTTTTAAATTTAAGTCCTCATGAAAGATTGATGAGTCCAGATAATAAGCTTCTTCTGTCAATTCATATTTCACTCACTGAGTCTTTAGCGTGGTTCAAATCAATTGATAGAGATTGACATGACATTTGATCAAATATTATGAGAAGTGCGGTACACTTAAGGTGATTGATTTGTGAGTCTAATGATCCATAGAGTCCACCCTGATTGACTCGTTTGGAAGGGCAAATTATGCATGCGGCTACTCGTAGACATCACTAGTGGTATTTTCTATTGTTACGTTTGATGAAAGACGAGACTTCTCCTTGCTCAAATGTTTTAGTGAAGCGATTTGAATAAATCTGGAAATCGTCGCTGGAGGAAAGGGGTATACTCTGAATTTTGCAGCTGGTTTCTTGATTAAAATTTTTATGTTCTTTTTTTGGGTATAATCTGGAACCAAAATCTCTTACTTAACAAGATGCCAAATGCTTGTAGCTTCTGATTCACGTGATACTTTTAGTTTTTGTAGTTAATTTCAAGGCTCTCGAGGCGTAAGAATTAAATAATCAACGAAACATTAGGCTCCAGTGAATTATGAAGAGTTGTGAATAGTCTATGGGATCCTACAGATCACATGTGAAACTTTAAAAAGATTCCCTAGCACCAATGAAAAGAATAGAGAGATGCCAATGTAGATGTATAAAGGATTTTTAGTGTTGACATAAAGTTGAAGAAAGAAAGTGATTGTTACGACACGAAAAGTGCGTCAATACCTTCAAAATGACAATGCATTTTTTGACATAACACACCGACACATGATTAAATAGCTATCACTTTAGAAAATATTTAAGGATGCTTATAATTTTTAATGATAATGAATAAAAATATATAGTGAATTTTTTCTCAATGCATATGATATCATGCTCAATATAATAGAATTACTCTCTTTTAAATTGAAAAGGAGTGCACTTTAATACGATTTTTTAAGTCGAAAAGGAAATGTGATTTTCCAAATTAACGTCATCATCTTTCTTTTCCATTTTCCATTGTTGTTGACTTTAAAATCATAAAAGTCGCAATCATTATTTTCTCAAATTTTAAATAAATCAAATATTAAGAAAAGCTTAATTTACTCACTCGAAAAACTTTTTTGAATGTATTTTCATTGAACAACACTTTTTTTTTTGTCAGTCTTACTCTATACCTATTCTACACTCACTCTCAGACTACCTATTCTACACTCACTCTCAGACTTTTGTCCTGCCTCTTGCAGGACGTGGGCGTCGAAACCCACTCCTGAAACTTGCGTGTCCCCACCCCATCCTTCCTTGAGAAGGTGGGGGTTTAAACCCCTCACCTCCCCCTTCCATGTTGAAAGGGTGGCCACTGGGGCGAATTCCAGTGGTTATTGAACAACACTTTGGAAAGTTACTTTTTAATGCACTTCTTAATTAAAGTTTATCAATCGGTATGCAATTTTCCTAAAAATCCTTTTAAGTTAAAGTCATTTGCATTTTCAAGAAACAATCCTCAAAATCCGAATCAAATGCACCAGCGCCGGGCGGAGGAGGCGGCGTGAGAGTCTGCGTGCTTTTCGGGAAGAGAGAGAGAGATAGTGTCGACACTTTTCATATATTTTAATGTCATTTGGTCCGGTTTCTTTATAGGGATTTATGATGTTCCTTGTGTTTCTGCTTTTCTCATTTTTTTTCAATTTTTCTTTCTATTTTTAATACTTTTCGTGCTGCACATGTTGGTGTTAGACTGTCATTAGTCTGTTCGCGGGTAAATGATAAAAGTTAAATGATGCAATGGCGCCGCGTCAGCAAGCAGTAAGAATGGACCCAATTGCCTTGTTCATAAGGCATTGGCACTTGATCCTCTCTACTTTTGGAAGGAAATTTTTTCTGCATTCATATTGAAATTTAAGCCCCCATAAAAGATATTTAGATTTAACGAGTCAAGATAATTAATTGGCAGTAGCGTCAATTTGCACTTCACTGAGTCTTATGTATGATGCTAATCCATTATTAGAGATCGATATAGACTTTTTGATCGTGTATTATGGGAAATGTAAGATTTGACTTTTATATTGGAAAGGATTGGATCGCGAATCTACTAACCCCACATGTCTACCTAGATCGAGTTGTTTTAGAGGGCGAATCATGTGTGTCTAATGGAGTAATTCTCTTCATGTACTTCTTCCGTAAAATTCATCTTGAAACAATTACAAAAAATGATAAACGAGTCCATATGATAATTTAGTAGTAGAGATAATAATTTACTTCTCACGTCATTTCATACTTCATTGAGTCTTAAGTATGGTTCTAATCCGTCATTAAAGATCGACATGACTCCTGATCAAATATTACGGAAAATGCAAGATTTGACATTGGAAAGATTCCCAAGCACCAATTGAATAGTCAATGAAAGCTGTCAAAGCGTACAAATTGAATAGCCAATGAAACATTAGGCTTTGGTTTATTGTGAAGAGTCGTGTATCTATGGGATACCCTAAATTGCACATAGAATTTTGGAAAGATTCCCTAGCACCAATGAAATGAACAGAGAGAAGCCAAGACAGATGTAGAAAGGCTTCTAGTGTCGTGTCAAACTAAAAGCAACATGGTTGAAGGCGTAACGTTAAAGAAAGAAAGTGATTGTTGAATCGGATAAAGACATATTTTAACATAACATATGTGCATGATCGAATAGCTATCGCTTTATGAAATATTTAAGGATATTTATAATTTTTAAGGATAACAAATTTTTTTCTTCAAGCATATGTTGTCATGTTTATTATAGTAAAATTATTCTCTTTTTAATTGAGAGAGATCCACTTTGATGTGATTTTTTCAAATTTATAAATATTTTAATATGTTTCTTTTACGTTGTTGTTAGATTTCAAATCGTAGAAGTTGCGGTCATTATTTTTTTCAGATTTTAAACAAATTAAACGTTAAAGAAAGCTTAATTTGGTAACCCAAAAAGACTTTTCAATCGTATTTTCACCGGACAACACTTCTCTCAAAATTATTTCTTAGTACACTCTTCAATTAAAGTTTGCAAAATAATATTTACTTTTTTCTTTAAATTAAAGTTATTTGCATTTTTCCAAAAAGCTAACTTTTTTCTAAAATCCGAATCAAACGCACTGAGGCACATGGAGAGGCGGAGAGAGAGAGAGAGAGTGTGTGCGCTTTTGGGGAAGAAAGAAAATGAGACGGTGTCGACATTTTGTGTATCTTCTAATGTCATTCGGTCCGGTTTCTTTGTTGGGACTCACGAAGTTTCGTGTTGTTTCTGCTTTTCCCTTTTTAACTTTTTAATTTTCCTTTTTATCTTTAGTACTGTCGTGCTGCACGTATTGGTGTTCGTCCGTTCGTGGGTAAATGATAAAAGTTAAATGACGCAATGGGGCCGGCAAGTCTTAGCAGACGGGGGTGCTCGAGCAGGCAGTCGGTAATTGCCTTCTTCATAATGGATTAGCAATTCATTTTTTTTGGGGGATATATTGGCAATTGATCCTCCCTACTTTTGGAAGGAAATCTTTTTGCATTCATATTTAAAATTTAAGCCCCCATAAAATATGTTCATATTTAATGAATCAAGATATTTTATTGTCAGTGTTAATTTACACTTCATTAAATCTTATGTATGGCACTAATCCGTTATTCAAGATCAATATGAACTGTTGATCATATATTGCGGAAATTTTACATCGAAAGGGATCTGATCGCAAGTTTAATAATCCCGTGATATCTATAAAAATCGAGTCGGTTTCGGAGGGCAAATCATACATGTCCAATCGACCAATTCTCTTCATGTACTTTCCTTGAATTCTTTCTCAAAATTCATCCTGAAATAGTTAGAATAAAAAGGTAAACAAGTACTTACGAAAAATGATTATATTTGACGAGTTGAGATAATTTACTTCTCGTGTCAATTCATATTTCATCGAGTCTTGAGTATGGTTCTAATTTGTTATTAGATATCGATTCAACTTTTGAATGTAAATTATGCAAAATGCAGGATTTGACTTTTACGTTGGAGGTGATCGAATTGTGAATCTAATGACCCACGGTCTACCTAGATCGAGCCAATTCAAAAAGCAAATCATGCATGTCGCTACTTGTAGACATCAATAGTAGTACTTTTTGTTGCTACGTTTGATGAAAGATGAGATTTCTCTAATTAAATGGAAATTATTGTTGGAGGAAAGGGTATATTTTGAATTTTGAAGCTGGTTTCTTGATTTTCTTGATTACTTTTTTTGAGGGGGGTGGTTTGTAGGTGTGCAAATGGACGCTAAAGCCGGGTGGGCATATTGGACAAATTGAAATGGGAATCACCCGGACCGAACTAGACTAGCTACTTTGATTCGGTTCTCAAGAGCATCTATCTTGTTCCTGATTCCATAAATATGAAACTAGTGATTTTCAATCAAGTTCCCAGTTCTTTGGGGAATTGGATTCGGATTGGAATGACTTTTTTTTAAATATTTATTATTTCTTAAAATAATAATAATCCATAAAATAGTAAAAACTTTATTATTATTATTATTATTATTATTATTATTATTATTATTATATTTTAAATTTTTTTGGCTAAATGACTAGTTCCATTAGATTGGACTAGTCGGTGCAATCCGGTTCCCAATCCCAGAAATTGGGAATCAGTCCTTCCATTTTGATTCCTAGTCCCTAGGTGGGACCGGACCGAACTTAGAATTGATCATCTCTACCATTACTAGTGAATGTGTGATGATCGACCGAAATAGTGAGGTTTGCTCGATCTTCAGTCCTTGGTACATAACAAGTATTTTTGAATGCTTGTAGCTTCTGATTCCGTATTGCTCTTGTTTTTTGTGGCTCTTTTTTAAGGTTCTCAAGACGTACGGATTGAATAATCAACCAAACATTAGGCTTTGGTGCATCATGAAGAGTCGTGAATCCATGGGACACCCTAGATCACACGCAAAACTTTGGAAAGATTCCCAAGCACCAATGATAAGAACAAAGAGAGGCCGAGATAGATGTTGGAAAGGTTTCTAGTGTCGTGTCAAACTAGAAGCAGCATGGTTGAAAGCGTGAAGTTAAAGAAAGTGATTGTTGGATTAGGTGAGGGCATTTTTTGACATAATATGTACAGGATCAAAAGCTATCATTCTAAAAAAATATTTAAGGATGTTTATAATTTTTAAGCATGAAGATTTTCTTTCTTCAAATATATGTTATCATGTTTATTATAATAAAATTATTCACTATTTAATTAAGAGAGTTCATTTGGACGTGATTTTTTAAGTCAAAAAGAGAATGTGATTTTTCTTTAAATTATAAATATGTTAATATGTTTCTTTTACATTGCTGTTAAAATTTAAATTGTAAAAATTGCGGTCATTATTTTTTTTTAGATTTTAAACAAATTAATCATTAAAAAAAGCTTAATCTGTTCACCCTAAAAAGACATTTCAAATTAATTTTCACCAAACGACATTTCTTTCAAAATTATTCTCAATGCACTTTTCAATTAGAGTTTATCAAATGGTACTTACTTTTCCCAAAAACTATTTTAAGTTAAAGTCACTTGCATTTTTCTAAAAGAATTTTTTCCAAAATCCGAATCAATCGCACGGGAGGAGGAAAGAGTGTGCGCTTTTGGGGAAGGGAGAGAAGGTGTCGACACTTTTTGTACATATTAATGTCATTCGGTCCGGTTTCTTTATTGGGATCTATAAAGTTTCCTTGTTGTTCCTGCTTTTCCCTTTTTAATTCTTAAATTTTTCTTTTTCTTCTTAAGTTTCTTTTCGTGCCGCACATGTTGGGGTTAGTCTGTTCGTGGGTAAATGATAAAAGTTAAATGAAGCAATGGGGCCACATCAGCAAAGCGGTCAGAATGGACCCAATTGCCTTTTTCATCATGGATTGGCAAGTGATCCTCTCTACTGTTGGAAGGGAATCATTTTGCGTTCATATTGAAATTTAAGTCCCCAAAAAACGATGTTCAGGTTTGAAAAGTTGAGATAATTTAATGCTCATGTCAACTTATACTTCATTTATCAGAGATATGGACTTTTAATCGTATATCATGAGAAATATGATATTTGAATTTTTTACTGAAAAAAGATTGGATAGTGAGTTGAATGATCTCACGATATCTATGTAGAGTCAATTTCAAAGGGCGATTCATGCACGTTGACTGAGCAATTCTCTTCATCTACTTCCCTCGAATTCTTTCCCAAAATTCATCTTGAAACAACTAGAAAAAAAGATAGAAGGTACTTCTCTCGTTCTAACACGCTGGGATTGTTTTCCCGCAAGCTTTTTCCAAGTCGCTCGTGTTTCCCTCTCCCTGGCTGATTGCAGGAACGGGCCGTGAAGCCCAATAATGCGGCCCATGGACCAGCTAAATGGGCCCTGTGGCTGCTCCCCTGCTCTGTCACAGACCGTCTCCCTTCCCCGCGGATGGAAACCCGTTGAGCCTGCTGGGATAGTGATCTGATGAAGCATCCTTGCTAATGGAAAAGAAATAGCTGACGTGGCGATCCGATTCATCCAGGGGGCCCGCCTTTGTTGACGCGTGGCTGTTACTGTATAGCCAATGGATCCAAATGGAGGGGGGTGCCGGTGAACGCAACACGACGGTCCTAGGCCGTCGCAATCGCCGATGTCCAAAGGACCAAAAATTAGAAAAAGAAGAGGGTAGATGACAAAAATGATTCGTGAACTTTAGTATAATATACAATATCATTCCTGGACTTTTAGTTTGTTTAATGTAGTCCATGAACTATTCATAAATATTCAATGTAATCCTTCGTTTTGCTGAAATGATAAATTAGACGTTTTACTTTATAATGTAAAAATTATAATGTGTTGAGTGTTAGAATAATGTAAAATTGTTTGTTGAAGATTTGAGCACGTTGGATTTGTTGTTAGTATTCTTCAAATTGCTTGATCTATGGTGGGTGTCAGAAGAAGATTGAAGACGAAAGGATATTGGCATGATTTATGGTGGGCCATGTTTGGGTAGCCCTTCCACTATTCAACAAGGTGCAAATGATTTCATTTATATTAAAAAGAGGAGGTCTTGTTTGTTTTTCTTTAGTAAAAAACGCGAGGTTTCTTCATTGTGAGAAGGAGTAAAGACATTCATGTCTTTGTCTCATTTATTGTTGTGCATTATTTTCTTCAGCTTTGTGGACTTTCTTGTTTTCCTCATTTAATATTAGTTACGGTATGTACACGTCCAACCATTTTAAAAGGTTGTGGACTTAAGATATACCGGAATAAAGAGCATTTGCATTTCCATTATTACTCTCTCCGATCTTCATTTGTGCCTCGTTCCAAACTTCCAAAAGTTGCCATTATCTTTTTGGTTCCAACAAGTTGGATGTTTAAAAATGATAAGTCAACATGCCTATTTTTTCAGCTATCTACTTTGGAAAAGGAAAAATAAAATTAGGGCATTAACATGTCCAATGTCATATGATGATGTACATTATTATATCATGTTTTGAGCCGAATATCTTCCTTGGATAATCAATGTATAACTTTTTCTTCTACTACTCAAACTTAACATATCGATAGTCGCAATAGACGATTTCATTAATTTGAATTAACAAATCCATGTAGTTTATGGACTGGATTAATCATTTGTTTGTAGTTTAGGAGCCATGTTAAATAAATTCAAAGTCTTAGGATGACGTTACACGTTCAAAGGAAAGAATCACAAAAAATCCCAAAATATATCTATTGAGACAAATTTGTAACATCAAAAATCTCACACTATGCTCATTATTACACATTTACCTTCTTATGACACCAAAAACATTAAACTTGCACGACACTTGTTTTATTTCACTTAAACCACATGGATACTATGTCAACGCCATTTATCTTCCGTCATCCATGTAGGTAAATTTCTAATGGTGCTCACTAACAAAACATTAACAGCGAGTAACTATGTCAACAAGTTTGAAAATTTTGGAGTCACAAACAAAAATTCAAGGTAAATGTGTCATTGTGAAGATAATTTAGAATTTTTTACGACTTTTCCTTTAAACTAAAATTATGGATCATGTGTGTCCTATTTTGTCTCTCCCAAGGTGCATCCCTCCCCTTTGGCTTTTTCCCGAAGCCTTTCGTTCTTTGTCGCTTCTATCCTAATTCGTTTGTTCCTTTTTGTTCTTCCTTGAATTCCACCGTTGCATAACAACCCGCTAGAGTTTCATGCTGAACCACTATCAATTCGTCTTCCGCTTCACTGATTCTCCACCTTCTTCCCTATAAAGACAAGAAGGTTTAGCCAACCCTCCGGGGATGGTCCCGAGCATGGGCCGGGCAGCACTCAGTGGCGGCGAGGGCGGCACCACCCCCGCCTAGACCGCGCCACCCAGACAGTGGCAACAGTCAGCCAGTAGAACCACTTCTCCTTTCTCTCAGTCTCTCTTTGCCCGCTGCGCTCCCTCCCTGTTCTGGCCTCTTCTTCTTTTCACAGATCTAATTTTGTTAGGGCGATCGTACCTCATCGGCAAATCGAGTTCAGCGTTAGCCAGGAGGACCAAATGGTTCGATCCACCAACGAACAAAGTTAAAAAGGCCAAATTCAACATCGAGTAAGCACTCAGTACTTCGCAATACTGGCCCGGCCCGATTGAATCAGATGAGCCCACGAACAAGTTGACTCTTTGGTCAACGGTACTTTTATCAAGCCCATTCCAAGGCCCATTGGGCCTGCCCATCGTTCCCGCACGGATACCTTTTTCAGGCTCTCTGGCGACGGCGCCGCGCTCGACCTCGCGTTTCCATCGACATTGGCGCCGTTTTATGTTTTTTGTCCGCTTCTGGCAAACCCACTCACGCTCCTCCACGTGTCCCCTGCGGGCTCCGTCGCGCATCAAAGCGACCCTCGAAAGATACAGCAGAAAACTCAAACCCCAACCAGAGGAGAAGAGAGAGAACGAGGAAATATCCCCCCGCCCCCTCCCCAGGACCACGAAACTCTTACCTCTTCACTTTCAGTTCAAAACCTCTCTCTCCCTCTCCCTCCCTCCCTCCCTCTCCCTCTCTCTCTACCTCTGAAGCCATGCTTGAAGAATCGGTGGCCAGTGCGCCGTCGATCTGGGCGACCATGAACAGCTGGTTCACGCCCAGCGTCTTCTTCGTGCTCCTCAACCTCATGATTGGCACCATTTTCATCATCTCCAGCCTCAGCCCCCACAAGCCCAAGGAGGGAGAAGAACAGGAGCCACACCAGCAGCAGCATCTGCAGCAGCAGCAGCAGCAGCATTATTACGATGAGAGCCCAAGATCCCTGCAGCTCGACAGATCCCATCCATGCTGCAGAGGCTCAAGTCCATTCGCTTTTACAACTTCAGATCCCAAGAACCCGACACCCATTTCGGCAGAGCCCCTGAAGTGGAGACCCATTATGGGTTCTCGCAGCAAAGTCCCCAGCTTGGGCGAGAACAAGAAGGGGGAAGCGAAAAGGCGACGCCTTTCTTGGCCAGATCTCCTTCCGTGCTGGAGAGGCTCAAGTCCTTCGACCTCTACCGATACGTGTCCCGAGAAGCCTTCTTTTCGCCGACCCATGGCAGCTCTGAGCAACCCCTGAGGCGAGAACAACAGAGAGCCCAAGACGAGGAGGAAGAACAAGTGGACTCGTCCGGAGATGAAGAACTAGAAGAGCCGGAACTGGAAGATGTTCAAGAAGAAGAGGAAGAGGAGGAGCAGAGCCTCGACGACGTGTACAGTCAGCTGAAGGAGAACTCGGTCGAGAGGAGCAAGTCCGACGCCAAGCCAGCATCGGGCGAGATTCTGCCTAAGCTTCCGAGGAAGATGAGGAAGTCCGCGAGCGTGAAGTCCGCCTTCGCGCACTTCGAAGCCGACGACGTCGTGGAGGCGCGCCGGCCGGCGACGGTGAGGGAAGGGAAGGGCAAGGCGGGCGGCCCCCCCGAGGCGGCGGACGAGGAGGTCGACGCGAAGGCCGACGACTTCATCAACAGGTTCAAGAACCAGCTGAAGCTGCAGAGGCTGGACTCCTTCATGAGGTACAAGGAGATGATCACCAGAGGGAGCAGCAGGTAAGAGGGGAGAAAAGCTGCGTACTTTCACCTGTCGTCGGGGGTGGTATTAGTTTCTTTACGGTCTGTATTTTAGGGGGTACAATGGATGGAATTCGCGCGATCTTTAGGGTGGTGGTGTTCCGTTCCATGGGGGTGTAGATTGAAAGTTTGATCATTGTGGTGGTACTGGTTGTTGAACTTTTCCCGTTCAAGGATAAAGTGAAGATGGGCGCTTATATCAGCAGCTTTTTCCTTCTTCATCATTCGGTGGTTTGATTCCTCTTTTAGCATCATGTGCGCTGTAGAATTTGGGGAGCAGGACAGGAAGTGGGGCCATGCTGCGTTGAATTGGCTCTGTTCTTGTTCTTGGGTTTAGTTGAGACTTCAAGAAGAGCGCCGAAAGAGCCAGAATCTATTGAGAAAAAAAGAAAAAAAAAGAAATGTAACACAGTACAAAATCCTTCCTTGGATTCCTGGGAGGCGACCGATGGTGGATGCAAAAGCATGGCCAGTTCGATTTGCGTGCCAGGAGTCTGTCTGTTTTGAGATGTGCGCGTTCGGTGATGTGCACAGTAATTTTGACTTTTCAATTTGTGTAATATTGTCGTTCAACGTGATTTTTGAACTATCGATAAATATTTAACGTGGTGTTTAGATCATACGAAATGTTTGAAAGTTAATGAACCTGTAGGATTATAGTTAGAGATTATGTTGAACAATTTTGGACAATATTAAACATCAAATTAAAGTTTGTTCGGAAATTATATTGAATAAATCAAAATTTAATAAACACTGCATGTTTGATTAGTATTCATCGTGGATTTGTCATTTTGCCCAAAAAAACAGCTTTGGTACACGTTGGGTCACATGGTTCCCCTGCTTTTGTGGGTACTTTAGAATTGCAGGAAATATTATAATAACGTGAACGCTGGCAAGTTGCAGCTGGGTAATCCACCAGGATGGTCGCAGATTCTTGGTCAGTAGTGCATGGTAAGCATCAAAGGTGTGGGGGGGCATCCTGGTAAAGCCCAGCTAACCTTCGTTCTCCGTCAACCTTGTCGACATTCAATTATGGTTTTTTCTCGAAAGTCGTGAAAGGATGAGCGGATGAGGGAGATTTTCAAACGATGGGAAGCTGTTTCGACCACGTGCGGCACGTTGGGGTTTTGGACCCGACCCTCTCGTGTCCCAATTCCCAATTCCCCCCCAACCGAGGCGGTAGATTTCGAAGGAGGCTGCGAACGGGGTCGAATGTTCATGTCGTTTAGCGAATTTGTTTTGATTGAAATCGGTCGCCGTGAAAATTCACGATTCATAAGCACGCTTATCATGCCCCCTATTTTACCATGATGTGTTAGGTAACTTTTCAAAATACGCAAGTTACCCGAGCGATTGCATTGGGCCCTTTAATGGTCGGGACAAACACTCATCATTCGGTTTATTTTTATTTTTTCTCGATACATCTATTTCTGTAAATTATTCGTTGAAAAAAGATTCAATTTAGATCAGAGGTGTCGAAAACGAATCATCGGAATTGAGAACCGTCCGAACTAGATTGGACTGGCTAGTTTGGTCTAATTCCAAGAATATATCGATATTGTTTCTAGTTCTTAAAGAGAATTAGACTAGACCGGAATGAACTGACTAATTGTACTTTTTTATTTTATGATTTCTTAAAAAAATTAGTAAAATATGAACTACACATTATCTCGGTTTAGTTCCAAATAGTTAGGAAAAAAAAAGTAATCGATTTAATTGGATTGGAATCAAAACTAAAGCAAACTGATGGTTCAGGCGACTCTTGGTCCTATGACCAATCGCTCCGATCCTCGATTTCAATTTTGGGAACCGGTGCTCCCGATCCGATCTCTAGTTCCACATTGAAATTGGATTGGAACAATAATCGATCACCCCTAATCTATATGAGTTAAAGTGGCTTTCGAGCCTTTAAGTCGATGCTTGAAACGGGTTTTAGACTCTATTAAAAAATCATCTCAAATTTGACACGAGATATCCAACAATATATGAATCAATTTGTCATGTAGAATCAATTTGACTTCATCGACCGATTAAATTTGTGATGGTGAACTGTCAAATCATGAGTATTTCGATCTAAAACTCGTCGACGTCGATCATAGGTTTGAACATGAAAAAAAATATCTTGATTTTGCTCGCCCCATCATGGACGCAATCCCTCGTATTGGGTAATTGGTGCAAGAAAGGATTGGGTAGCTTGCAAGTAGCTCCCCTTTGTTCAAGTCTTGCTTTCATTTCTATGGGCATGAGTGGATCCGACACCTCGAAATTGGACCCACCGACCCACCTCCTCTATCAAACCCATCCCCATTTACCCATAAAAAAACAAAGGAAAACGACAAATATTAATTTAATTTTAAATTTTTTGATTTTATCAATTCAATTATAACTCTTTATGCGAAATTCTCATCTACTCATCTATCTTAATTTTTATTAGAAATTACCGACGTGACAATATGCCACATTGAACGATCGATAATAATTAGATTGTTACGTTACGTTAATGATAAAATTAATTAAAATGACTATGTCAAATTTTCTTGTAAAATTTATGAAATAATAAAATTTAGATTTAAATGTAGGTCGGTACAAAAAGTTTTTTTTTTTTTTTTTTTTTTGTCGAAGAAAATACTTGATATTATATATTAAAGGGGGTATTTACAAGCAGAGTTCCCCGATAGATCAGAACACAAAATATACCATAAAGGAAGTGGGGGATGAATCCACCAATTGAGAGGCAGCTGATTTTTCCGATGGTGTCTTACAACCCAGTCAGCGGCGGCGTTGGTGTCTCGTGGGCAGTACTAGAGTGTTATGTTGGGATATTGGGCCAACAGGTTCTTGCATTTCTGCACCTGGATGGTTAAATTCCAAGAGGCGTCGGCCCGGCCTAGGATCATCTCCACAACCAGTAAGCAGTCACTTTCGATTGTCCAGCCGAAGTCCTTGCTTCTCAAGTGATGCACGTGAGAGGCTTCCAGATCTCGAGTGTAAAGCACTCTGGTATAAATAGCTTCAGCTTCAGCTTCGTGGGGGGTAGAAGCCCTAACTAAGGAAACAAAACCCTCGATCACTTTACCTAAAGAATCGCGGACGAGCCCGGCCACCGAACCCAGAAGATCGCCAGAACTCCAAGCCGCGTCGACGTTAATCTTCAAGTTCTGCTTCTTCGGGGGGTGGTACAAAAAGTTAAGATTGATTTAAATTTTTCTTTCCTTGTTGTCGTCCGAAAATATCTATTCCAACGACTTCCGCTCCATGCGTGTATTGTGAGCTGCTAATGTCATTTCCTACGTTTGAGCTGTCGAAGTGCGATCGCGTGGATGGTGTGAATTCAAATTAATTTGACTAATGGCCCTGTCGTCATCATCATGTGAATGGTTTTGAGATGTTCTGGCTTCCAACTCGACCGTGCACGTCCACGTGATTGTTTGACCGATTAGCCGACGATCGTGCCCCCACGTCGACCGCCGCAAATCTAATCTTCTTGTCTTGCTATGTTAGAAGCCAGGATGGCAAGGCGAGCGAAATCGAGAGTCTCTTTTCAAATGTTAAGGCATTAACAACATAAGTTAATCGGTCTGTTTTTCGTCCTCTCTATATGGACCGGAGTTCTCCCTTGCAAAAATGAGATTAACTATCGTTCGATTGACAACGATCACCAACAATTCTTATTACACGTTGCCACGTTATAACCCACGATACACGAAATCAAAATATCATTTAATAGATATGAAGAGAAAAAAGAATTGTACCTCATGTTCATGTTAAAAAGAAGAGGTGGTTAGTAGGGTGGGTCCATGATAATTGATAAGGTGGAATCTCGGATTGAGCTTAATCTATCACTTAGATCCGTCAATCAATACCAAAAAAAAAAAAAAAAAAAAAAAAAAAAAAAAATCTTATATTATTATAAAAACCTCACTATCTACTTTTCGAGATGCTCCGGAGCTAAAGTAAAGAGAGCCCGCATCAGGTAGTAGGCTTTGTAAAGGCAAACTTTCGTCTCAAAGTGGGCAAATTCCTTTTTACCAAAACACCGTTTTCAATTAGGGGACTGGAAGGTCAGTACTACTTCATAAAGCATTCCCAAATGCCATCTTAAAAAAGACATTGTTTTTTCTTTTGGGTAAAAAAGCCATTAAAAATTATGTCATTTATTATATATTTACCCAATATAAAAAAAAACCTTAAATTTTTACTCATGTGACACATTTACCTTCCGTCCAAGTTCAATCAGGTAATTTTATAGTTAAAATGATGTCGTTTTTATTTCACTTAAATCATATGAGCGTTATATCAATACTATATACATTTCACAATCATGTAGATAGATTTTTAATGATATTCATTAACGAAATTGAATAATAAATATCTCACATAGGTATAATTTTGAAATTTTTGATGTTATAAAAAAAAAAAGATCTAGAATAAATTTGTCACAATTGGTATAATTTGAGTATTTTGCAGCTTCTTTCTATTCTTTTTAAAGAAAAATAATTATTTCATTGGGCATGGTCACCAGTCGCACCCACCGTAGATGACGCCCTCTCAAACCAGATCGAACGGCTATCAGAGGCGGTCGAGAAAAGGGAACATCGTGCGACACGTGCCTGCAGAAGACATCCTCCCCCGTCGAACGAAACGAGAGCAACGTCAACATCCTCAAATCGAATGAATTCAAAACAAAGGGTTAAAAAAAGGAAGAACCAAAAAGATTCTAACTTTTGCGGGTTGCTGCATTCGAATCCCAGCAGTCAAGAAACCAAAGAATCGTTCATACATTTCCCCCACTTCTCCGTCGCCATTTCTTGCCCCGCAGAGAAGATTTTCGCAGCGGCGAGACTGGGACGAGATGATGTGGGTGGCGAAGCAGCAGATTGCGAGATCGAAACGGGGTCGTATCTGCGCAGGGGCGCTCCTCTGCTGGCTGTTCCTCATGCTGGCGACCCCGAAGATCCCTTACTCTCCCAAGCATCACGTCTACGCTGACATGCGGAATTTCCTCGGTGCGGTCGACGGGTTCTCTTCCGTTTTCTTTTGTTTATGTTAGTCTCTGCGTTTGCATGTGCTCTATGAATGCGCATGGGGGATGATCCTGTGTATTTTGCTTGGTGGGTATGATTGATTGTGCCGTGTTGCGTTGTGGGTTGTTCCGCAGGGGTGCCCAACACGCTCAATGTGATCACCAATTTCCCGTTCTTGATCGTGGGTGTGCTGGGCTTTGTTCTGTGTCTGCAAGGGAGCTACTTTAACGTAAGGTAGTGATTATATTGGTCACGTTTGTCAACCTTTTTCATTACTCCTGTTCTCTGTTAGTGTGATGGAGTTAGGCGATTGAATTTCAGATATTATTATCAGTCAAGTTCATCCCATTAGTGATAGTTTAAGATCAGGTCTGCCTACGGCTAAGACTTTTTCCCTATTTTTGTTACGTTAGCTTTCGTCCTTTATGCGTCCTTTATGTCGACGCTTGATGCCATTTGGGAATTTGATTGATTGCAGTTTGCAAGGAGAAATTTTGGGTTGGACCTTGTTCTACGCTGGAATAGCAGGTGTGGCTTTTGGTTCGGCATATTATCACCTGAAGCCTGATGACAGTAGGCTGGTGTGGGATACATTGCCGGTTAGCACAACCTTTCACTTTGACACTGTTGGGTTTTGCTGTTTTTCTCTTGATATAGCTGTATCTGCTCCTAGGAAAATTCAAAGAGTGAAGGGAAAAGCCCCTTTTTAGCACAAGTTTACATTCAATCTAGACAATTTGAAGCATCTACTGGTGGCTGAATGTTGTTGGATCATTTAGAATTATCAAATCTCCCACTCCTGCATGATGGTTTGTTTAGCTCTATTTCCACACCCTCCACCATGCCATGAACTGGTTTAATCTCAATTGCAAAAGGACAGTAATTGATTCTAATGTGTGACGGTGTAATTAATGTATCGTGAAGCTCAAACTTGTACCTGAAGTTTAGAAACTCGGCAACAGAAATCTATGAATATACTCGACATTGAAGCCTAGGATAGAGAGTTGCACACATTTCTATGCAATATCTTCCTTTATACTGCTTGTGCGTATGGGCATTTTGCCTCGACATTCTAATTGTTTGCTTCAAATCTTATTGACATAGTTTGATGTTCACTGGCAACCGCAGATGATGATAGCATATTCCTCTCTATTTTCCAGTTTTTTGGTGGAGAGAGTGGGGAAAAGGACTGGATTATGCTTTTTGTCTCTGCTCCTTTTCTTTTCCTTTCTCAGCACAGCTTATGAAAGGTCAGACTCTGGTTTCTGGATTTCAGCACTGCCATTTAGATGACTGAACCTCTTGTTTGAGTAATTGGTCATTGGACTATGCCTAAGTCGAGCTGCTTGCAGAACATTTAATGATCTCCGGTTGCGCATGATGTTTCAGTTGATTCCATGTGTTGTGATCCCATTTATGACACTTTTGTTCCCACCAAAATATACTCACTCGAGATATTGGCTTTGGGCAGCAGGTACGGCACATTTCCTGTTTGTTTCTCTGTTTCATGTCCTCTCTGAGTAGCTTTTCACGTGCCACGCAATCCTGTTGCCTTTGCATCTAGGTTTCTTCTGCTTAAAAAGAGAGTAATGGGGGCCGAAGAAAGTGTATTTGGGGGAGCTTCACTCCAATGCTACACTTTAGTGGGGACTATTTTTTCTTAAATTATTTGTACCCCTCTTTTAGAAATTTTACGGGTCACCTATAAGAATAAGAGGAAAACTTTCTCAGTGGTTAATGCAGTGTGCTCATGGATTGCCAAAAATTTTGTCAGGACGTCATCAATATGAAAAAGTTAGGAGAGCAAGAATTTTTACTTTTGTCCGAAAAGAAAGCAAGATTTGAAGTCCTAGGATTTTAGAACCTTCTAGTTTACTATCCTCTCTAAGTTAACAAATGAAAGTTGATCGCGGCATAGAATGTGTTTATACTTAGTTTGTTGTGCCGTGAATTAAAGGAGCTTTGGGTTCTCTGCCTTTTTCACTGATCTGTTTTTTCTTACTTTTAAGGAGATTCCATAGTGTGATATTGACTGTTGGCAATCATCAATTAATGTTCCTTTGGTTAGACTTATAATTTTGAATCATGATACCATGTTTCAAGAGTGTTTCATAGTACTTTATCAAACATCATTTGCAAGAAGATAAGGAACATTTGAACCTCGTACATTTCAGATCAGGATTTGGGTATCACTGCACTGGCAAGAATTCTTTTAGACTCTCAAGTTTCTTTATTAAGCATGACCGCAAGAAAACCGGAATCATTTGGCCTCATAATTTGATTCCGGGAGAGTTAATTATGTGCAGTCTATGCCACGCGGTTTTCAATTGCATATCACAAATCAATAGAATATAGTGAAAACTAATGTACTGTCAAAACTAGGTTTTGCTTTGCTGCACCCCTTTTCAAAGTCTTGTCATTTATTTCAAAAAGTAGAGATTGTGAAGTTAGCATTTACAACTGAAGTTATCAGAAACGTGAAATTCACCTTATCCCTCCAAAGGATAAGCGATTGTAATCTCCTAATTTTACTCTCGTCAGTTGTATCTACCTTCCTTATGATTGGTATTTCTTGAGTTATGCTGGAGCATGGAATTAAGGATTTAATTTACTAATTTTACTCTCCTTAGTTGTATTTACCTTGTGATTGGTATTTTTTGATTTTTGCTGGAGCACACAATTAAGGATTTATAGTTTGTCCTTGTCTTTGCACCAGTCGATATGTTTTCTTAAGCTATCAGTTTGATCTCACCGTGGGTGTTTTTTTCAGCTCGCTTTTGCCTATATCTATTAGTTCATCAATAGGTATGCAATGTGCCAAGTTTTTTTCTTATGCACACATCGGAAATGTACAGTGAACTGTAAAAAGTGCGTTAGCTATGCTAAAAGTGGTCCATTTCAGAATCCTGAGTTTTCTGCTGCAGGCATCTACCTTCTCTCCAAATTTGAAGCTTTTGCTGACCTGAGGATATACCGTGCTAATAGTTACATCATCAGCGGGCATTCCCTGGAGCACTTATGTTTAGTGATGTTGCCTGTTCTGCTTACGATGATGCTCCTGAATAGAACCTTGAGGTTCCAAAGGTACTCATATTCTGAGAGGAATTGTCAAAGATTTTCTCCTCCCAACTTTGCAGTACACTGTTACATGCTTTTACCTTGGTAATTTGTCTTGACAGTTCAATTAGATTCTGCAAGGGCAAATGAAGGACTGAAATGGTTTTTTACACATTCGTTATGTGAATAACATCTTGCTTTCAGTTGCTTTTCCTTCATTCTTGCCATGTTTTTCTTTTCTCAACTGTTTAAGGGAAAGTTTGTACATTATCATATGATTTTGCTGCACAATCCATCTCTTTCTGTTCCCTCTGAATTCATGTGGATGGGATGAAAATATATAGCAAATCGAAAAAGAACTTAATGCTTATTCAAGTTGTATTATCTTGGGGGTAGTGCCTTAGCAATCACAATTGCACTTACATGCTAATTTGTCTGATAACAGGTTGGGCAGCTTAAAAGAGAGACTTTAAAAATCGCGTTTGGGTGATGGAGCCAAATTTTGAGCGTAAGTGTGACTAAGGAGCGTATGTGGAATTTCTTGTGAGGCACCATTTGCTGGTCGCTTGCTCTTATACTAGGCATCCTGCAGTTGCTGCATCCTGCTCGGTTGAGAAATCCATTTATGGCGACTTTTCTTCCATCACAATTCAAAAGACTTACAAGGCCGCAAGAAAGAAAATCTCACTCATTTATCACCTGTCGTTAATATTCTGGCTTGCATGGAATGGAGAGACAATGGTATCAGAATCTCTGTGCAGATGTTCATTATGCAGATATACATTGTACAGTGCGAAATGAGCAGATACATTTCAACTTTTCCTTGCAAAATTGTTCAGCGGAATTGGATTCCTGTTGGTTGTTGACAACTGGTCACCTGTACCGGTGCATTTTCAAAGCTTTGTGAAGAAAAATGATGGTTTATCTGCTGTGTGATGTAGCGAGTCTACCTGATTGTTGGAATTTCTCTCAACATTCATTCCCATTGTTACCAATGAGTGAATGAGCATAATTTTCTTTTTCAATAAAATTCGAGCCATCGAAAGCAATGTCTCCTTGGGTAGTAGATTCAAGGGCTCCTGGTGAATCGGTCGAATAACTTATTTTCTCGGGCGGGGCGTGCATTATTCATCTGTCCCGGGGCTCTAGTGTGGACGCATATGGAGCCAATCTTTCGCCATGTTCATGGTTCGGTTATGCGTCTTCTTAACAGCATGCTCATTCCTTCACATGCCCTCATCTCTGTTCTTTGAACCAACCTAGAGATGTCTTTGTACGTATCTAACTGCAACTCACATGCTTGCGCATGTGCTCATGGACAGAGATTTCATGTCCAGGTATGATGTCTCTCCCTTTTGATCCAAAGCCCTTTTTATCATATTATAAAATAAACATTCGAAAACCAAGAACAGTAGTCTTGCCTGTCTCTGTGGGAATTCCTTCTTAGGTCGCTGGATTTTCCTCTCTGCCATTTAACTCGAGAGATATGTATTTCACTTACCGAAAAGAAACGTCAGCACAATCAATCACTGCAGTTCACATTGAGATTATACATCTGCTCAAGACGGAGGTCCGAGGAAAATGCTGAAATGTATAACGAGCCGTTAGAAATTTTTATTTAGCGATACTTCAACAAATCGATTGAATGACGATGCTAATAACTGTTGCCAAAACATCTTCCTACACGAAGTGGCGTAAAATGGATGACCGTCTAGCTGGCTAATCATTTTATGCACGGGTCTCACTTGCATCGTGACCGTATTCAAAATTGCCATAGACAGATCAATGCCAATGAAGACTTTTGGCACAAACGCATTTTCACTTGGCAACAAATCGTAAGATTTCTCTCAATGTACTTTTGTCAGTATGTAATGCAAAAGAGGCACCTTGAACCCATTCATTTCAGGATTCTCTTTGCTTTGCAAGCAAACAAGAGGTCAAATTCGTTATTCAGCGTATGCTCCCCTTAGTCTATTCGTTGTCCCAGATCATGATCACATTTCATGATGTGAGCTAATCAGTGTGATGAACCATGTATGGAAACAGGAAGGTTAGATAGATTTTGGTACTTGGAAAGGCATCACAGGCCCATGAGTGGCTCTCCCAATGGGGTGCGATCGCCAGATCATTTTCCCCCCCATGTGTCGGTGGTCTAATTATAAGACCCATCATGCCACTTTTTAAGGTTCTCACGACCATCGATGCTCTCCCACCACCCCATTATTGTCTTGCTGGTTTTCTGTTCCCTTTCGATTAGGTTAAATTAAGCTTTTCTCCCGCCTAGAAAGCAACATTTTTAATCAATGAGCCTGAGGCTTTTTGACTTTAGACTGAAGTTAATGCGAAGCGAAGCGATACCCTCCTCTGTCATTGACGTTGCCCCACCATAAGCTAATCCGATTACGCAATATCTTTAGAGGGTAAAAAAGAAGAGAATTTTCATTTTCTAATTGGAGGGGATTTAGCCTAGTGATGAGATCTAGTGGGTCAAATCTTGGTGAAAGTCAAGACGGATTGGAGTGAAAAGAATGACAGAAATCAAGGAAACCCACGTCAAGAAAACTCTCACCGACGATCCAAATCCATGTTTTCTTGACTGATCTGCAAGAAACCCACGAGAGAGAGTGAAAGAAGAGAGAAACTAGGGGGAAAATTAGAATAAAATAAAATAAAAGAGGACAACTAAAGGAGTGAGTGAACTGGACCCACTTTTTTTGGAGGTGGGTTTTGGGAGATGACACTTCACCATCACCTCATCATCACATGTCAAGCATCAACAGCAACAAAAGAACTACATTTTTGGGTGGCTCAGGAAGGAAATCTGTCCTTCAAGTTAGAATTTTTAGCAGGTTTCGCAAGCAACCCATCAGTACACAGAAAGAGAGAGAGAGTAGACGTAACAAGCTTTGCTTCTGCTCAGGTGTATCTATCTCTGTTGCTGGTGCTCAGTTCCTCTCTCTCTCTCTCTTGACATTCCCTTCTTCTTCTTCTTCATCTTCTTCTTCTCCCCTCGCTCTCTGATCTGCGTTCTCTCACTACTCTCCAAACGATCATCGCCTCTCTCTCTCTCTCTCTTTCTATCCCGCATTGCCTTCACTGAGCTCAGAATTCATCCTCAGACATTCGAGAATATGACGGACAGGGTCTACCCGGCTAGCAAGCCCGCCGTCAACGGCGGCGGCGCGGCCCCCGCCCCTGGCATTCCCGCGGCGCCCGCGAAGCCCCAGCTCTACCGCCCCTACCGCCCGCAGCCCGCCGGGCACAACCGCCGCCGCCGCCGCTACGAAGGCCCGCGGTGCAGCTTCTGCTGCTGCTGCTTCTGGACGGTCCTCCTCGTGCTCGGGCTGTGCCTCCTGGCCGCCATCGCCGGCGCCGCCCTCTACGTGCTCTACCGCCCGCACCGCCCCGAGTTCTCCGTCTCCTCCCTCCGGACCGCCACCCTCAACCTCACCGCCGCCCCCGACGGCTCCTCCACCCGCCTCGTCACCCTCTTCAACCTCACCCTCACCTCCAAGAACCCCAACAGCCACTTCACCTTCGCCTACGACTCCTTCGACGTCGTGCTCTCGTCGTCCGCGTCCAACCCGGTGTTCCTCGGCAACGGGTCGCTCCCGGCGTTCACGAGCGGCGAGAAGGCCGTGACCCCGCTGCGGGCGATCGTGTCGATGAGCTCCCAAGATCTCGACGCCGAGTCGGTGACCTCGCTGAGGTCAGATCTGAAGAAGAAGAATGGGGTCCCCGTGAAGATTCAGATGGACACCAAAGTGATGGTGAACGCCGGCAAGCTGAAGAGCAACAAGGTGGGCATTCGAGTGAGCTGCGAAGGGTTCAAAGGCGTGGTCCCCCCGCATGGTAAGTCGCCGTCGGTGGCCGCGGTGAGCGATTCCAAGTGCGAGGTCGATCTCAGGATCAAGATCTGGAAGCTCACTTTCTGATTCCATCCACGGAAGCTGGTACTTCATCTGTATCTTTGGCATTGCGATATCTCTCTCCTACAAATCTTTTCTTGTTTCTGTTCTTGGTTTCTGGGTTTTGTGAAATACTGTGGAAGAATTCATGGAGCTGCTGATTGCGGATTGAAAGAAATGGATGAAAATGGCAAGTGAGCAATCAAGAAAAGGAAAATGCCGTAGGCTCTTATTATTATTTTTTTTCGTTGGTTTTTTCAATTTCTTGTTCACCAATTTCAAGTGATGAAGCGTTGACTTGAAAATGGGTCATGGAAGAATCGATGACAGATTTTGTTGTTATATAAAGCGGTAAATTTGCCCATTCGATGGTTGTGTTCTCTTCTTCTCATTGTGGATCGATTTGACAACATACATGTTTCTTTCATTGTTGATGAGCATAGATCAAGGAGGGGTTGTATATAAGGACTTCTTTTGGTGATCTAAGTTTAGGTTAGATATCACGGGATTGGAATTTTGAAGGGTGATGACAGAATCCTTTCGAGATTTCTCGCCAATTGTGTTCAGCAATTTGAGCCTATGTTCAATAACAGCAAGAAGGGATCGATGGCGAAGGCGATGCCACGGTCTAAGGACCATGTCGTGACCGGTGGACACGACCGGCGACGACAACCGCATGAAACCAAGGCCAGACTCCATGCTGGGGCTATGTGCGGGCTTATTATCGCAGATGTATAAACCAGCAAAGGTCGCGGAAGGGTCACCCGGTCTTTTAGGGTCGTCCCGCGTTCGGCCGAGGTACAAGGCCACTCGAAGCTTGCCGCAATGCCGGCCTAGCTAACTTCGAGATGAAGGACGAGCGTTGCTGGAAAGGTCAGTGGGGCTCCTCGGTGCTCTTTTCGCGAGTCGGTCACATTTCGCGTGTCGCAACATGGCTTGATTTTGTTGAACAATACGAGTATTCATACATCAATCCACAACCATTGCGCACTGTAAAGACTACGAATCGAGGTCGGCGAATCGCAACCGGAATATGATCTCCGATCTTGCGTCCGGTGTCCGCGGGTCCCACATCCCCTCTCTCACTATTCTAATTCTACTTTTTCTCACGGATCACTCCATGTCATCTCCCTTAAAATGGACAGAAAATTCCTCCTGAGCTACTGTATTACGAAGTCTGATATAAGCTCGGGAGATGCAGCTATGCCTACAGAAGCAGGGTACCATGCCTTTGTACTTTCTAGCCAGTCTATCGATAATCAACGACCTACATTGAACACTGCTGATTCAATGATTATAAAACTTGAGGGCATTTACGTTGCCTATCATAGAGACTAGCATATAAAGGCTAAGATTAATGACGCAGGCACTGAAATCAAGGTTCTATGTTCATTTTGGTAGACCTTTCACAGTTAGCCCTCCACATTTATTGTGGGGTTGTAGGCAGTTGAGAGAGAGGGAGGTTTCCTTTTTTTTTTTTTTAAATTAAATTTTCTCTCTCTGTAATGATAGAAATAATTTTTTAACTATCACACACTGAAGCAGCGCAGATGGTAGAGCTTCTGTGATTCTTTCACCAAGAGGTAAGGGGTTCGAATCCCCTGCAAAGCAGGGGGGCTGAAGTGCTGTGTATGGAGACTTGCTCGATGGCACGGGGTGGTGGTTTCACCTGTGCTGCCCTTAGGATTTATCCTCCCATTACCCCGGGCCTGTCGGGCTGTCCGTGTTGGTACGGTGCGGGGGTTCCCTAGATCATCAAAAAAAAAATAATAATAATTTTTTAACTTTCGCATAATCTACAACATTGTTATGTATTTTTAATTTATTTAATATAATATCAATACTTTAACTTAATATGTAATATTATATTTGAATTTTTGATTTGTTTAATATAATCCATGAATTATATAAAAATGTTTAAAGTTATCCTTTTTTATTTTGGGCATCTCTTCATAGTGTTATCATCTTCTATCATGAGACTCAAAGTACTATGATCATTTGGTCAACGGATACTCCTATCACACTCGTAATCTCTTAAGGATGAGAATCGGCTACATAGCATCTTCATCGAGAATTCAAGTATTTTATACGTCATTAATTTGATCCTTTGAAGGAACTATCTATAATAACAAACTTGCAAAATGGATATATTTATCATAAAGAGATTTATTGTTCCCGACCCTACCTTACCTTATTTGTTATCTGAACAAGTAAAAGTTATGTCTCGATCCAAGTGGGTATAGCATTTCTCTTCTACACGTCCATGGAGTTTTGAAAGCTCTTCCATGGATCAAGTTGGTTAGATCTTGGTTATCAATCATCATGGTTATTGGCCACAGTACTAACTATTCATCTTGATTTCATTCTTTCAATCATAGCCCTATCACATCCGAGAAACTACATCCTAAGAAAATGGGTTGCCGCTGAGGCCAATAGTCTATGGCAAGTCCAAGAAGCACGAGATCTCAATTTTGGCATAATGAGTTCTTAGATGTATCTCAATGTGAATATTCTCCATTCGATTGAACCAGAGACGTGAACCGGGTGAATTTAGTGTGGCTGCGAATAATGGGAAGATCACCTTTTGTTCCCTGATCAGGTACTCGGCCATCAACATCAAACTCCTTAACTGGCATACCAACCAACTCATGCGCCCTCTTTATTCCAGCCTCCTATTCCCCTACCCCCTTCATATGAGATTTCTAGAATTTAATGAGTATAGGTTTCTAGATTTAAATAAGGCTAGGATACTGAAACTGATTTATCAAATTAGTTCAACCGTAACCGGACATTCCAAGGAGTAACTACTCAAAACACTGTCGAATTTTGGCAGCAGAGATTGGCGCAGGGCGACACAAAGATGAGGATCACGTTCCCCTTCCCTGCCCCATGGCCGGTGGAAAACCTACCCCACCATCTGCCCACGGAGGGCCATCATGTCACTTTATGAATAAGTTTTGTTGTCTCTAACATGAATTTGTAGGTTCAAATTTATATCGCAGCTCTCCAAAAGCCAACCTAACTTGTGAGTACATGCGATATGTGATTGATTCGATCTTTTAGGAGAAATTTATATAGAGAGAGAGAGGTGCCATCCCGCTTGTTATAATCACTATGGAGAGCATTTAATGGCTTCAACTTCCAAGTTACCTACCCAATTGAGCTCCGCGAAAAAAATTGTTCCAACTCAATAGGGAGCAAGAGGCTTGAGAGAAGTAATGAGCACGGCTTCAACATCGATTGGACCACGCTCCTCAAGTATTTGAATCGGTCCCTCACTATCAATAGGTCCTCCATTTACCTTTGCCACCATAACTCAAAATACATCATCGCTAAACTAATGCTTGACACATTCCTATCGTTCCATGCCAAATGTAGCCAAACCCAACAAGAATCATGGCTTTCGCAACGGGGATTTGGTGTAGATGCTAAGACACGAATGCATAATTTACATGAACCGAGTGCATATTCAACTATCTACTTGAACTGTCAAATTGGGGCGGCTTGTATGTTAAAACTAGCGGACCCCCCTAGATTTGACACTATAAATAGGGTCGATGGGCGTGTACTCGATTCTTGTAATGAAGACGGCTTTTTCGGAGACGTGCTATTTAGGGAAGGATCTGAAGTGACCTCCATTAATGGACCTACCCCAGATATGTTAAGGCTTGACAGAAACAGAATCGAACTCGGCCAGGCCTGTTAGCTGGCCTTGCCTGACCTAATCCATACAGCCATGAAAGAGACAAGAGAGCCGAGGAAGTATAAACCCCAAAAAACCCAAACACTAGGTCAAAAGATACTGCTCGGATTTGATTCTTTACGCGATAAAAGAAGAATGGGGTTAGGATTTAGATCACGAGAGAACTATCTTTCTTGTGAATCTTCTAGTCTTGAAATGAGTAACAATGCTCTTTAAGGGTGCTAAAGGAATCGTATCATTTTATCTCAACCTACAAGTAAATTAATTTTACATGATGTCTTTTTACCATTGATTCTTTACACGATAGAGAAGAACGGGATTAGGATTTAGATCACGAGAGAACTATCTTTCTTGCGAATCTTCTGGTCTTGAAAATGAGTAACAATGCCCTTTAAGGATGCTAAACGGATTGTATCATTTTATCTCAACCTACAAGTAAATTAATTTTACATGGTGTCTTTTCACCATTGATTATATTCTGTGCAAGGGTTCAAGATGTCTTGCGAATGATGAGAAACAAAGCAAGTCAGGAATTGATACGTTTGCCCACCGGCCGTGGTGGACTGGTGATGCAGCCGACATTCAAAAACCAGGGGTCACTTTGCAGTAATTGTGCTTGTACCTAACTTGATGAATGGGTTCCGGACCACCAAGGACCGGCACCCGACTAGGACTATGGTAATAGGAATCGCCTACTCTAAGCCAATGGGTTGAGAGTGATGCCGAAGGACGACCTCTCTTTACTCTTCGATTTAAATGTTTGTAAAAGGCCCGACCACCTCTCCTTAGTCTTCGAGAACAAGCTTTTTACATTAGAATAAGTGGGTCCGCACTCATTACTCATTCATAACCATAGTCATGCATTTTGGAACCACCAAGGCGGCGCCCTAATCTTGGACCGATCAATCTCCATCGATGCAAATCCTTGAGGCAAGGACAAAGCTCCCGTCCTTGTCTTCTCTAAGAAGAAGAAATAGATTTTCGATGAAGTGTAAGCACTTGTAGTGGAAGCGGTCGTGATGTTACTAGCATATTATAATGTCGTTTCAATCAATAGGATGGACTTTCCCCTATGTGAAAATATATTCTAGGCGTTGCCAATGAGCACTTACCATTGTCTCAATCCTATCACTTCCGTACATAAAAAAGGTCGGACAAGATAAGATTATGGTGAGATTTTACGGCCTCGGGCCCAAGGGCAAGGCATAAGTTCTTGCTGCTCTTAACTTTTGCTTTCTCGGAATCTCTCAAAGGCTTCCCTTCCAAGTGAAGGGTGATGACTTTGACACTCTCGCAAGGATTGGATCTTTCTTCGAGCATAGCTTGCCAATCGATTCTCTTTGAAACCTCAATGATTTGGTTTGGGTGTCGGCTTGCTTTTCGTGCTTGGAAACTTTAGTGACACCAATGTGGAAATCTAAAACGTTGTGGTAATGATGAAAGCTATTATCTTAAGTACTTGTCTTTTTGGCTTTTAATTGGAAAATTCAAGTTAAAGAGGCGCATATAATGCGTGTGTGCAAGGAGAGAGAGTTTTAGTAGAGAAAGTGACTATGGTGACCCTTGCTTTATGACTTTATTAAAGAAATTATCAAGCCCATGTTGGTCAAGCCAATCACAATCTTCTTAATTCCCCGGAATTTCTAAATTATTCATTCAAGAAAATGAATAATAGCACAATCGAACCCCAATGTGCAATGCCGTTTCTCAATTTTTGGTTTGTTTAATTTGGTCCCCGCACTATCAGTAAAGATTCAATATAGTCCCTTAGATTATATAAAATTTGTAAGTGTCGAGAACCACTCTTAACATTTAATCAAAATTTAGGAAAAGTTGAGGGACGATATTACATATTTGACTAAAACTCAAGGGGATGCATTGAATCGATTAAAAGTTAAGATATGATATTGTATATTAAATTAAAATTTATGTCTCGTCATGATCATGGAATACATCCATTCGCCTCCAGCTACCTGGTTTTGCCATTTATCTAAGTGATGACATTGCAAACTGTAGGGCTCTGGCTGCTTGTTCACGCCACCATTCAATCATCTCGTGGACAACATCATGATTCATGGACACCCGAAAAGGACAACTTCGCATTCTTGCACCAGGGGAGGAGACCCCACTTGCTTTGAGAAAGTATTTCTTAGGCGGTTCCAAAGCATCACCACGCTTTCCACACCAAACTGGCACATCTGGCGGACGATGGTTGAATGGAGTAACTAGCGATGAACTAGTTCTGGAGCGCACTCATTTATTGGAGTAAGAATCCCTTCGTTCGAGGGAAATTATTTTCAATAAATTAATTTTCAATCTTTTAGTATTTAAATGATGGTAAATTAATCGATTTACGGAAAATATTTTTCATCAACTGCAAACAAGAAATTTTTTTTTTGTCAGGAAAATAAGGAGTTCTTTTTTTTTTTTTTTTTTCAGTCGGGCCTACTCTATACCTACTCTATACTCATTCTCAGACTTTTGTCCTACTTCTTGCAGGGCGTGGGAGTCGAAACCCACTCTTGAAACTTGAGCGTCTCCACCCCCATCCCTCCCTGAGAAGGTGGAGGTTTGAACCCATCACCTCCCCCTTCCAATATATGGAAGGGTAGCCACTGGGAGGAAAATAAGGAGTTCAGATTGAGAAAAAAAATAACTTCTCTTTTTAATAAGAAGGAAAACTTTCCATTTAATCACCAAACAAATGAAAATTAATATTTTTCTTAAATTGATTTGCGTGAAAAATAGTGTTCTTAATCATGAAGTTTGCAATGTATAAATACACCCTAAGTATTATAATGCGATGGGACTTGACTTGCTTTAGAAATCGTTCACTTCAGCTTGTCTGTATTGAGGCATACGAATTTGTCCATTTGGTACAGCTATGATTTAGAGCACTCTTAATTGAATGGCGTCTTCCCTCCAAAATGCATTTCTAGCCTATTAATTTCAATTTCACCCATACCATCTCACCATTTTGATTTAGCTTATTCCTATCTCCTTCAAGATCATTATTCTAAAAACCTTTTAAGATTCACGTCTGACCTCTAATCCTGCCTACATTCATTCTTCATCTTAATTGAATTGGGCAGATGCTCACCAAAAACAAAACTCTTATTGTGTAGACTATACTAAAATGAGCTCGGTATGCCATGATCATCTAAATCATTCGATCCTCGTGTTATGTCCCTTCAAATCAAAGGCCGTGATGCACCGGACTCACAAGGACCCGACCCCATCCGATGACCTTTCCAAACCCAAGCCCTGGCCCGGCCTCGCCACGGATGCACCGTGCGGCGCGTGAGGGACGCGCTCCAGGACACGGTATCCTCGTCGGGCATTCATTAGCCCCCGCGTCCAAACAGTCCCGTCCCTCTCGTCCCTTCCAACGGCTATGCCGAGATAAGAAGAAGGCCCTCGCCGTTTTCCCTCAGTTTCTCCCCCAACTTTCCCGAGAAAGTCGCGCCGGGAAAAAGAGAGGGAAAATTGAGAAAGATGTCCGCCGCGCGATTCCTCCTCTTCGCCGCCCTCGTCTCGTCTCTCCTTCTCCCGGCCGCCGTCTCCGATTCGCCGGACTCCGCCGCGCTGCTGAACTTCAAGTTATGGGCGGACACCTCCGGCTCGCTCGCCGGCTGGGTCAACTCGTCGGACCCCTGCGGCGGCTCGTGGCTCGGCGTCACCTGCAGCGCGCGGACCCGCCGCGTCACCAAGCTTGTCCTCGAGAACCTCGACTTGAGCGGCTACGTGGAGCCGCTGGCTCGGCTGGCCGAACTGCGAGTCCTGAGCCTGAAGCGCAACCGGTTCGCGGCGTCCTTCTCCGTCGGCCTTTCCTCGTGGCCGAACCTCAAGCAGCTCTACCTCTCGCACAACGGGTTCTCCGGCGACTTCCCCGCCGGGGTGTCGACCCTCCGGCGGCTCCGGCGGCTCGACCTCTCGCACAACAACTTCACCGGCGTGATCCCGCTGGCCGAGCTGGCCCGGTTGCCGCGCTTGCTGACGCTCCGGCTCGAGGCGAACTTGTTCACCGGAACTCTCGGCGCGGCTGTGGACTCGTTCCCTTCACTTTCGGACGCCAACTTCTCGGACAACGAGCTCGCGGGGCGAATTCCGACGTCGCTGTGGCGCTTCCCGCCGACGGCCTTCTCCGGAAACAAAGGCCTCTGCGGGAAGCCGTTGCCGTCCGTTTGCTCCAACCACACGGCGGCGATCGACACCGTTCAGCCCGAGGCGATCGCTCCGAAGCCGAAGCGTCTCAACCATCGCACGGTGCTGTCGATCGTCGCCGTCGACGCGGTCGCAATCTCGGCGGCGCTCGCGACCGTCACGTGGTGCTGTTACAGGAAGAAAAGCCGCCGCGTCCGCAGCGAAAGCCCCAGCGAGGTCAAGACCGGAGCTCAGAAGCAGACGTACGGAATCCACGGAGGCGGCGGCGGCGGCGGGAACGGGGGGGAGCTGGTGGTTTTCGACGGGTGCAGGGGGTTCGACAGGGTGGACGACCTGCTGCGGTCGTCGGCGGAGCTGCTGGGGAAGGGGGGCGTGGGGACCACGTACAAGGTGGTGGTGGCCGACGGCGGCACGGTGGTGGTGAAGAGGGTGAGGGAGGTGCTGCGGCGGAGGAGGAAGGACGTCGACGCGAGGCTGAGGGAGATTGGGGGTCTGAGGCATCCCAATGTGGCGAGCTTGAGGGCTTTCTATCATTCCCAAGATGAATTGCTCTTGGTCTATGACTATCTGCCCAGAGGAAGCCTGCACTCCCTGCTTCACGGTTTGTGCTTATCACCCTCATGAAATTCATCATCTTGACATGGTCTGTGTTTCATGCTCGAAAAATGGTTCCTTCTTCTGTTGCAGACTGTGTGCAATTTGCAGTATGAATCGTTCTGATATGTTGATTGATTGGGTTTTCTTAGCATATGCAAAGGTCTTGCATCTCCAGACACGTCATTTTTTGTGCAAATTGTGGTTATCGACTGTTCACATGACTGTTCACATGCTGTTGTTCTTCCTTGTTCTGTTTCTTGGTATAGAAGTGGAAGGTGGGGGGAACGATCTTTGTGGTTAGCGTGCGAATGCCCAAATTTTCATCTTTTTCTACTTCTAAATTCCGAGGAAGATTCGAAGCGCAAACTAGAGAGAGGGCTCCTTAAACTTCTTTCAAGTGCAAATTGTATTGACTTCTAGGTTGACCAGTTAGACAGTATTTAACAGTGACTGTTGCTGCAACTTGCAAGTGCCCCTTTTTTCTTATAACTGATGAATTGCAAATGTTACAGAAAATAGAGGACCAGGGAGGACTCCATTGGATTGGACTGCCAGGATAAAGCTAGCTGCAGGTGCCGCGAGTGGCCTAGCTTACCTTCACGAGTATAGCAATGCGAAGCTCGTCCATGGACACGTCACGTCATCGAACATCATAGTCGATGACTCAGGGAGCGCCTGTATTTCTGACATCGGTCTCCACCAACTCTTGCCTTCGCCATTGCCATCAGACAACACCTATACAGCTCCAGAGCTGATCCTCCACAACAATCACGGAAGCACTCAGAGGAAATATACTCAAAAGTGCGATGTCTACAGCTTCGGCGTTGTCGTCCTTGAAATTCTGACAGGGAAAATGGCGACCGGAGAGGGAGAGACGAGTTTGGTGAAGTGGGTTCAGCGCGTGCCCCAAGAGGAGTGGAAGAGGGAGGTGTTTGATTTCGAATTGATGGGTTACAAGGAAATGGAATTAGACATGACGGCTCTTCTGCAAGTGGCTTTGCTCTGTTTGGCTACGTTGCCAAGGGATCGTCCCAAAATGAGCGTGGTTCACAATATGATTGAAGATATCAGGACCAAGGGCGCAGGAGAAGGCCCGACGAATTGTTCAGTGAATGATCTGTCTTCTGATTCTTCGCCTTCTCGGTCTGAAAGCACTTCAAACTGCGTTAGCAGCTGATCTATAAAGTGATGAGTGCCGGCAAAATACATCTTGTTCAATCTTGACAGAAAGGCAGGGGAAGCAGGATCTGCGATTATTTCCACCCTCCAGTAAACGATAATGAAAACCAGAGCTCCTCTCTTTCAGAGTTACAGGGTACGTACTCTACCAGTGTGTAGTCGATTAGTAATATACATGCCTATTTGATTATATTCTTTGTTCTAATTTGAGCAGTTAATTATCATGTTCTGGTTATGTTGATGCCGTCGCGAGAGATTAATTACCTGTAATGCTGAGCTTCCATGCTCTCCGACCCTTTGCTTTTCTGTCCTGTCATGATATAACAGAGTATAGTCATACAATCCTGCATCTTTATTCCCATTCCTGGTGTGGATGTACAAAGAACTCTAATGCCAGAGTTAAATCCTTTGCTTTCGCTTAAGGAACGCTGCAATTTTTTTGACAGATAGGTGGTCTGGACGTAACAGATCACCAATTGTAATGTAATTTACCATGGTCTGCCGAAGAAACCATGAAATCTTCTTCCTAAGACCAAAAAGTGGTTCAATACAGGCCTCAATCCAAGCGTAGATGCAAAAAAGGGGAACGCCAAATGCATTCGTTGGCCTGCCGGCCAGTCAAGTTCTATTCATGAAGTAAAGCTTTTAGCCCAGCACGAAATATGCATCTTTGACACGTTCTCACGCATGGCTTGGTTCCGAACGTGAGGGCTGGATCCTATAAATGCTTAGGTTGCATTCACAAAAACATCTTCCCATGCAAAACAGTTCATACCCGCTAAGACACGGCACCCAACCCAACTATCCTCGCTCGTCGATGCGCTCTGCGATGGAATGACCCACATAAGACTGGAGGTCCACACAACATGTGACGGGTGGGGTCCGATGCCACTCCAGCAGCATCCTACAACTTTCCCCGAATCAGCGGCTCGACCAAAAGTCGAACTTTTACTAGGATTGAGTACGACCAAAATGGCAACTTGCAGGGAAAGCGCCTTTGGACTCGGTCTTCACTACAACAGCGTTTCCCAGGAAAATCCAGCCCCGAAACAACTTGAATGCAGCTGTAAATAGGCGAAGCAACAGCACAGGTTCTTCACAAAACTAGAATTTGTCCACTAGAAGATGGCGGTGGTGGTCCAGCAGTTGATGCTGCCTTTGCCTGAACGACACTTGCTGTGTATCCAGGTTGGGTCATATCCTAACATACAACCACAAAAAATGGTTTTTGTTGCTATACATACCATGATCTGCGCATGTGGGATCCATATGTTCTGTGAGGACTAGGACCACTAGCGTCTGTCCCTTCAAAGTGGCATGACGGCACAATACGGAAAATATCATTGAGAGATACTGCCTTGCAAAGACAGGGACAGAGACAGAGCAGAGCAGTATTGAGATTTCTTCGGAATTCTTGAATTCACAGCAATCGTTGAATCGACATTCGACCTAACCTGTTTCTTGAGTTTCAGCAAAAGCGGGCTCAATTCGCATGAGAAGCATCGTATATGCATCAGAATTCTAAGGGGTCAGCAAGGAGCACAGGTTGAAGTGGAAGGATAAAAAGTTAGATGATCACAGTACACAATTGAAAACAGGGGAATGGAATAAAGAGAAGTAAAGAGAACACATTGTTTCAAATGCTTCAATGCATCAATCTCCAAAACAGGATAAAAGCCACACGAATTTGAAACTACTTTATGAATAAAACGGATACAAAACCAATGAAGCTCGGCACTGCACAAATTTCTCATCAGCAACAAATGCTGGAAACAGAATGAGGAGAAAGAATGTTGCCAGCCTGAAGATCATCTTCATCGATGTTTAAACACCTATCGGAAACAAGATGGGTGGACGGAACAAACTTGCAGACCCTAAACAACAAAACTAAACCCTCCAATCATCGAGAGACATGGATTATTTTGCAACCATGAATGATCAAACATCAGTAATGATCCTATCAAAAATCATCAGCTGATCTAAGCAGGCATAGATGGCGGCACTTCAGCAAAATTTAAAACTAGTCAGATAAATTCATCCATGGGTATTCACAGCTTCCCAGACCAAGTTCTTTGGCACGGGATTAGCAAGATCTCTAGCCTGCAACGCAGCCGTCCTAAGCGTCCTAAGCGTCATAGCATTCGCCTTCCAGAAAGGCGCGCTATTGTAAGGCAAATTGTGCTTCTTGCAGAGTTCCTTCACAAAAGGGGAAATCTTCCTGAGATTGCATCGAGGCAACCGGGGAAACAGGTGGTGCTCGATCTGAAACTGCAATCCACCGTGAAACCAATCCATCCACGGCGAACACTGGATGTCGAGAGTCCCGGCGGTCTGCTTCTCGAACCAGTCGTTCCCACTAGGCGGACCGACGTACACGCTCGACGCGAAATGATTCAGACAGAACTGAATGTGCTGGATTCCAGTGACGGCGAAGCTCGCGAGGACGAACATTATCCTCTCACCCCAATTCGGGAGGCACGACACGAGGAGCGGATACCAAATCCAGAACGCGAGGAGACCCAGAATCTCCTGACCCCTGTTGGGCACCTTGTGCTTGGACAGCAACAATGCGAAGGACTGGGCGAAGAGGTTGATGCGGGCGAAGCACATGACGGGGTAGAACGTCCAGTGCTGGTGGCTGACGAGGAACCGGGAGAAGGCGTCGAAGTTCATCTTCCGGTCGTAGTAGTAGGAGGTGAGGGAGGCGAAGAACTTGGAGGACACCACGAAGAACGGCATGTGCTGGAGATCCGGATCGAAGTCGAGGCTGTTGCAGGCAATGTGGTGGGCGTTGTGGTTGCGCTTCCACCAGGCGATGCTGATGCCGGCGAGGCAATTGCCGGTGAGGACCTGCGCGAACCGGTTGAGCGCCGGCCCGGTCATGATCCGGTAGTGGCCCGAGTCGTGCCCCATCCACCCGCTCTGAATCCAGAGGAAACCCATCATCCCGCCGCAGAGGAGGTGGACCCACGCGCTCTCCGACGCCAGCACGCCCAGCACGCTGGCGCCGAACAGCACCGCGATGAAGCACATGGAGGCAAGCGTAATGTGGCCCTTCCGGTCGAACAGCCCCATCCTGGCGAACTCCGACGCGAGGCGGCGGTAGTCCCGGGACACCTCGGACACGGCGTAGCCCTCGAGGCGGCGGCCCGTGTCGAACCGGCCGAGGCGGCCCCAGGCGGCGCCGCCGGCCGGGTGGTAGGCGATGAAGGCGTCGGTGGCGTCCTGGCCGGCGAGGCTGCGGAGCGGGAGGTCGCCGCCCGGGTGGTCCTTGACCCACTCGGAGACGTCGTAGATCTTGCCCTGGATGGAGATCCAGAGGTCGCCGGGCTTGTTGTGGCGCGCCAGCTCTTCGGCCGTGACGGAGCGGCGATCGGAGTCCGCCATTCGAACACGGTGGCGCCGGGCCTCTCTTTCTCTCTCTACGTCCTACTTTCTGCCTCTATCTCTACCGTTTTTTCTGTGATCGAGGGAGAGAGAGAGAGTACGCTGGGGGAAAGGAGGGGTTTTTGATTTGGGTGCGTGCGGGCGTGGGGGGAGATGCTACTTTGCGACGAGGTTCTGCATTAAGGTTCTTAATCCGGGCGTGATTAAGGAGTAATTAATTCACCCCTTATTGGCTAAGAAAACAGGCGAGCACTTGACGTGCGAAAATATCTTTGCATTTGGGGCCTGTTTGGGAAATGATTGCGATCGTGGAAGGTTATATAGAGGATCCCGATCCTATTGCACTTGCCAATTAAATCACGAACCTTCCGATTTTGTCAATTGAGTTTTGAAACCTATTTGCATCTTGTTGATTAAGTCAGAGAACAGCTGATGTGGGCATCGGCCGTCTTGTGTGATGACATTGGCCATCAAGTGTGATCAAAACTTGGCTGGATGAACCTAATTGGAGAAGGAGTATTTTTTTATTTGTGTGCGTGGGTTGGAGGATGCTGTGAGGTCACTATTCCAGGTTCATAGTCATGCCACACTTAATAGCTAAGAAAGCATGCGGATGACTTGCAAAAATATCTTTGCTTTTGGGGACTATTTGGATATGTTAACTTATTATATCTGACATAAGCCTTTCAATTTAGCCAATTGGGTTCTAAACCTTCTCACATTTTGTCAATTGAGTCTATTCGATCAATTTTAATATGAAATCACTAATATGAACACCGTTTTGCATGGTATCACCCGTCAAAATTTTTTTATTTGTGTGCATAATTTGAGGGGATGTTACTGCATTTGGTTCTTGATCAAGTGATTTAAGAGTAATTAATTCAAAAACTTAGGAGCTAAGAAAGCAAGCCCTTGACTTGCAAAAATATCTTTGCATTTAGGGCCTAATTGGGATATGGTTGCAAAAGGGGAATATAATTCTTTTTTTTTTTTTTGGTCGAAATAGGGGAATATAATTCAAAAAGCCCTAATCTTATTGCACTTATTAATTAAGTTTTAAACATTTCAATTTTGTCAATTGAATCATAAATGGTTTTTTATTTTAGTCAAAGTAGCTAATTTTCGCTGGAAATTATTGACGGGTATGTTAGTAGTGGCACATAAAATAAGATTTGAAGAAGAAAATAATTTAAAAAAAAAGTCATATAAGAGAGAGAAAATAAATTTTAAAACGGCACGTTAGCATTTTCATCAGCATATTCCGCTAGCGAAATTAATGGTGTTAATAGAAGGATTTGATTGCATTTTATGAAAGTTAAGAACTCAATTACACTTTCAAAATAAGTTTTAGGACTTTAGTTTACCCATCCCTTTCTTTTATCAAAAAGTTTTTAGTAAAACAAATTCATCGTTCTTAAACTTCATGAACATGTAAACTCAATGCTATTTTCCAAAAATGAGAGAGTGGGGTGTGTATAAGTTATGAAAATTCGAGGAGCTCAATCAAAAAAAGAGGATCGAATCTTGAACGTGAAAACATATGAAGAGGATCAAAAGCTTAATGGAAAAATCTATTCATTTGATCTGAAGCCTTGCCTTATTGTAGTTGTGAAGTGCTGTGACATATGTGTTTGGTGATGCATGTTTTGAAGTTACAACATCCAAAAGTTGGGTGGGACGGCTCTTTAAAACCGTCGGAAACGGCTCTAGCTGTAAATGACTCGTTGTTGTAAAGTATTTGTCAAAGAAAAATGTAACACCCGTTTCGCAGTCGAGATTTATCGCGAACAAGTTGTACTAAACAAACAATCGATCATAGTTATAGCACCATATTTAGAAAAAAAACTTCTTTTACAGTTGCTAAGTCGGATTTTGAATTTTTTGTTAGTTTGTAATGACATCAATCTTCATAAAGAAAAATCACAACTATTTTACGTTAATCAAACAATATTTGAGGGAGAAATTTTAATGATGTTTATTATTATTATTTTTGTATGATGGAATAGAAGGTAAAAAAGAAAAGAAAAAGAAATGGAACAAGTATTCCAATCTCTCCGCTTGATTTGTTGTGTGAATGGGATGGAATATTGATTAACTTTGTTTGGTTGCGAGAAAGCAAATTGCGGCACTTGAATTGAATAGGACTTTTTCAATGGTTGCGTAACTTATGATTTACACTATATTTTCATCTAATTAAAATGAAAGTACTATCGTAATCGTGCATATGATCGATTTACAAGATGATCTACGAAATGTTCTTCTTAGATCAACAACTAACAAAATGTGAACGGGAATAATAACTACGTATCGCAAGATGAAAAACAATTTGATTTACATTAACGAATGCAATGTTTTTAATGAATAATTATCCAATCTTGATGTCCGGAATCAATCTAATTGTGTATCCATAATTACTATTTAATTGACCGTCTAATAAGAATAACAATTTCATGACATATAATTGTGCATCATCAAGATTGCTACTTGAGTTCTTTTAGGTTTAAAAACATGTTAACAAATGTTTTACTAATGTGCTTTATATTTGGTCAATGATTGATTTTTCGAATAATTATCTTTGTGAAAGATAGTATATACTCTACCAACAAGTTTTGGCCATCCCTTCCAACCGCATAGGAGTCGATCCATGGATAGAAGATGTATGGTCCGCTTTTTAAAGACCGGAAAATAATAAACAATAACAATAACAATAGTAATAATAATGACTAGGATAACGACGACGAGGATGCATGTATGGTGCTGATTAAATTAGTTGATAGGAAGCTTGAAAGGGTAATCCTTCTTCAGGCCATTTGGGACCTCCGGACTTGGATAATGTTTTGGGGCAGAAGGACGAGGACAACGGACATGGCATCTTCCAGCCAGGCCAGGAAGTGAGTGCAGCACGATGATTCATGCGAGGAAAAGAAAAGAAAAAGGGAATGGCTATTTTGAAATCCAGTGGCTGGCGAAATCAGAGGTCAGATCTTCAGGACTTGCTATTTTTTTAGATGACTTCCATTTTAAATCCTTTCCGGCCGCGATTATAATTACGCGTTGCGGCTCTGCCTTGTCAGCCGGCGAGAGCCAGGCAAGCACCACTGGCCCTTTTTTTTTTTTTTTTTTTTTTTTTTGACGCGAACCCCTGTAAACAGCCGAATGCACCGAAATGTAAACTTCGAATGACGCTTGCAGAAAAGCGACTCATCACCCGACGTCACATTTAAGATCCCGTGCGGCCAGCGGGATTTGAACTCCTCTCCTTTTCGCAAAGGATCATGAGAGCCTTATCCAACTGGGCCACCGCAGGCGGTGATACCACTGGCCCTTATTTGTGCCCAGAAGAAGGAAAAAAGTAACAAAAAACTCAGAAAAAATTAAAATGTTATCTACATTTGCGCCGATCTTATCACTTAGGGTGGTTAATAACCATGTAAACAATTTCTTATCAAAATTAGATAAATTGACTTAATTGGCACAATTACAAAAGATTTATGTTTAAATTGATCTAATTAAAATTTTAAGGTTTAGAGTTGAATTGAAATCAATGCAATAAATTTGAATTTTTTTGTATTTTTCATTAAAAAATATCAAATTTATAAAATTGTGTTGAATTGACTCTAAATTAATTTGACAAGAAATATGATTATTAGCATAAAACTCGTTAAATATCTGCCATCTTAGTAATAATTGTCTAGTCAACAAATGAAAAGATCAGGACTTACTCTACCCATGGTCCCCGAATCTTCGCACCCCACATTCATCATTTCCCCCCATATCCGGATCTTCTCGCCCCCACGAAAGAAAATGATTGAAATGGTCGAGCCCCACGTCAACCTAATTTGAATTTTTCTTTTGCATAAAAGGGCCTAAAGCGAAGTACGAAAAATTCAACATTGAAAAGTTTCTATTCTTATTTTATCACCTAACAAAATATGGAACAAATCTATATGAGATAATGAAAAAGAAACTAATATTTAAGTGCTTGTCAATTTCAAAATTAGCAAGCGGGGCCATTTCCTTTTGAAACAAAACGGAGGGGGCGCTTCTAATAGCTGGGGGCGTACGGTTCGATCATTCGGACCGTTCCTTTCTTACTTTCTAATTTGAGATATATGGCATGACATGATGAGCATTTGGTGGTTGCAGGGTCATATGATGTGGTCCCTCCAATCGATCCCGTGGGCCACTTCAGTCGCTAGGAGCCATGTATTGCTCCACGTCTGCGGATTATGCGGCCAAGCTTTGTGGGCGACAGTCATACCAGAATGATAAAATCTATATTTTATTATTCAATAACATATTTTTATATTCCCCCTCCCCTCCCCCTCCCCCTCCCCCTCCCCCACACTTTTTTTTTATTGAGCAAACCGACATATGATCTTCTAAACTTTTGATTTAATTAATACCGTCCATGAACTTTAACTCGGTATATAATGTTGTCCAAAAACTTTTAATGTGTTCATTATAATCCTTAAACTTTTGATATATGTTCAAACTAATAATGTTTAATATTTTCCTTATACGCAAAAATTAATGTCATAGCTTAGGAATTAATTTGAATATTTACCAAAAGTTTAAGAATCATGTTGGATAAGTTAGAAATTCTTGGATGATATTAGACATTATATTAAAGTTGAGGGATCACGTTGCATATTGAGTCAAAATTTAGGAATCGTTTGTGTTATTATCGTTTTCGAATTAAGGGAAGAGATGTTAAGGCGTTGGACGCCCCCATGAACTTTCGATGCGATCCGGTTGAATTTGGTAGGTACGCGTTTCCTGTTTTGATGGATCTCGATCTTGAACGGTAGTTCTCTCCAAGTGGGCATCTTGGGAAAGTTAGGTGCAAAACCAGGATTCATTTTTTTTAAAAAATAAATCGAAGTATTATTTTATAATTGGTTAATAGGGCAATGGATGGGCCATCCCCGGTTTGCTTCCACGGAATCAAAATGAAATCGGAACCGTCCATGTATTTTTCATTCGACCCAAAAGAGAGTATAGGCCGTATATTTTGGTGTGTAAGTTTAGAATATGCCGAAACACCACATGGGATATTCTTAACAAAATATCTTACTTTCTTTAATAGTTGATTCTCATCTTTATTATTATTATTATTATTTTTTATGCTTGAGTTCATATGTGAATCTCAATTTGGGTCCTTCTTAGCTAGTTACATGAAGACTAGCCAAAGCTATGTTTTGAGATTGCTAAATTTCGTTATCGAGTTATTGATGGCGGATTTGCCGAGTACATGTGATCTCCCTCTCGAGGATGACATGATGATTTTGCAAATCGGTGTGGAATCTCATGAGTTGTGAGAGTGATGTTTTTGGATTAGGATGCATTGATTCATCTCTTTTAGAGTTTAATTGGTGTTTGTCACGAGATAAAGATCAATTTGAATGAAGCTTCCCATTACTTTCATGTGATTTTCGATCCACAAAACTTTCAACTTTTTGTTTTTTTTATGATTATTGTGAATGCGACAAAATGCCTCGAAAACATAAGATGCTCAAATGAAGAAACAGAATAATACTACAAGTAGCTAGTCAATATAGCATCTTTCGTGATTGCTTTTTCACTACTCTATGTTGATACTGAGGGTGGGAGAAAATTATATATTATATTATATTAGAGCCATGTCAGATTACACGAAAAAATAAAAACAATAATAATTTTATTAACTCGAAAGACTAATAATAAGCATATCATATAAAAGAATTGGAGAACTATTATCTTGGGGGAATTCCAAAGTACCTCCCGATTGAATGCATTTTTTTGATAGGGTTTCCAAAGTGACACTTATCTCAAACGGTTTCCAAATTGAACTATTACGTTCAAAATGGAAAGCACCTCTAGGTGATCAAGTGCCGATCATGTGCAGGTTTCTTATGGCGGGACATGGGCAATTTTTATCCCAGAAATACATTTCTCCCCAATTAAACCCCACAAACAAAACCCTATTCCTCTAAATGGGGTTCAATCTCATGGTTTGCCAGACAATTTTCTGCCATAGTTAGCAAAATAACTTGCTTTCCCCTACTTGCTAGCAACTGCACATCAAATATAGATTCCTCAACATCTTCCTATCGTGCGCGCAAGATTACGCGACATGCGATGCAGATGCCAATGAAGCGTGAAATAAAAGCACAACCAGAGGAGCAACGTGCACAACAATGACATGAATTTTGCCAATTAAATTGCCCAATCTTTGAATTTGTTATGACTTTCGATTTCCAAATGAATGAAAAGATCGAATGGCCCATGTCACGCCCGAATTTCATTTTTTTTTTCTCTGGGCTGGGTGGGTCGTGCTCCTGGCGTTCTTGGGGGCCCGGTCCAATGAATGAGGGCCCATTTGGCCCATCATTAGAATTGTTGCTACTCCAAGTTATATATATGGATAAATTACGCTCATAATCAATGGAAATCCTATGCTAAATTCGAATTTAGTTGAATATAAGGGCAATTAGAGCATTCGACCTTAAATTTCGGAGCTATAAGACGGCTATGAAAGCTCCACACGGGATGCTGGAGAATGGTTTGAAATCACTTGGTGAGTTCCCCAAAAAAATTCAAACTCGACTGATTGTGTCATTAGAAAGTTAACTTTCTTCTGAAGCCTGCTGAGTTATGTAACTATTCATACGATTTATTTTGGACCGATGCATTTATTTATTTTTAAAAAAATTTGGTATCAATCATTTTTTTTCTTATACGTTTAAGTGGGATAAATTCAAATCTCCTTTTTAAAATTCGACTCAAGTTTTGTTTCTTTTTTGGGACAAATTGAATTTAGAGTTGATCCAAGATGGCAATGAAATTAACAGATTAGGCTAGAGGTGTTAAATGAGTTGTGCAACCCATTTATGGACCCATTTATGGTTAAATGGGTTATTAATGGGTCAAGCTTTATTTCATAAAGCATCCATAATGGATTTTAATGGGTCAATATTAAGATATATAGGTTTTAAATGGGTTAGCTCTCTGACCCGTTTATGACCCATTTATCAACCCATTAAAAATGAACCCATTTATTTTCACTCAAAACCTCACCATCTCTCTCTCCTCTCTTTAATTTTACAATTTTTTTTTATAAAAACTGAAATTATAATTATTTTTTTTCTTTTTTCTTTTTTCTTTCTTCTTCCTCCTGTCGCCGGCACGGTGATGGCCGGTGACCGGCCAAGCGAGCCTCGAGCTCACCGGTGTCAAGCGAGCTCGAGCTCGCCGCATCCGGTGAGGCGGAGGGCTCGCCGCCGATGCCCTGGCGAGGCTCGAGGCCGATCTGGCGAGACTCGAACTCACTGGCGTCGGGTGAGCCTCGCCGATCTGTAAGAATGTAAACATTCGTTCTCTCGCCCGAAAGGAATACGTTTGGACTGGACTTGGATCCCGATGTTTTTTTAAATGTATTATAACTCGTTCGGGATGGATCAAGACGATGATGGGGACTTATGGGTGGTGGGGGGGGGGGTGTTTGGATCTTATGAAACCCTAAGAATGAATTTTGTTTCTTTTCTTTCGTAAAAGAAGTTCAAAAAGATATCCTCAATTCCAACAGAACAAGAAATAATGACCCGGGTTGAGGATTTTATATGCTTTTCAGTTTTCGTTATGTTTTTTTCAAGTCGTAAAAGGGAAAAGCGGAAGTCAGACTAATAGCTTCTCGGACTCAATTATAGACGTAATGTAGAGACTACTAATAATTTAAAACCTAAGTTTTTTATACTAGCCATTTTTGTTATAGGATAATCACCACCCACGTTTCTCATTTTTTTCCTCTATTTCTTTGTAATTATATAATGGTTTCCCAAAAAAAAAAAAAAAAAAAAAAAAAAAAAGGTTCTTCTCTTTTCCCGAGGCAAGTCGAATCATATAGAATTGACCCGATATATCTTGAGAGCTATCCATCACATGCTAGGTTGACCAAATTTAAGGGATAAGTGCATTAGAAGTCTTAAAACTTATCATGAAAGTGCAATTAAGTCCTAAAACTTTCAAAAAGTGCAGTTAAGTCATAAAATTTATTACGAAAGTTCAATAAAGTCCTAAAACTTTCAAAAGGTTCGATAAAGTCCTAAAACTTATCTCGAAAGTGTAACCAAGTCCTAAAACTTATCTCGAAAGTGCAACAAAGTCCTAAAACTTTCTAAAAGTGCAATCAATGGAAGGACTTAGATTGAACCATTTTGATAAGTTTTAGGACTTGATTGCACTTTTGAAAGTTTTAGGACTTAATTGCACTTTGTGACAAGTTTTAGGACTTAATTGCATTTTTTTAAATTTTAGGACTTAATTGCATTTTCATAACAAATTTTAGGACTTCCAATGCACTTATCCCCCAAATTTAAAGAAAAGTTTCCCAACAACCTATGTCCCACGGAGGACTAAGCAGATTCGCGAGTCAAAATTCACTTCTTTTTTTGTGTCTATGATGGATAATTACGAATGGAGTGCTTATGCTAGATGATAGTTTTGATCTTTACTAAGGCTAATTTGGGCAATTGCAATTTCGAAATTAGATTTTTAATAAAAAATATAAATAATTAAAATTCAATTTTTAAAATAATTATTTTAAAAATTATAAAAATTGTCCAATGTATAAAACTATTTTAGTTTTTAAATATATATAAGAAATAATTTTTTTTTTTTTTTTTGAAAAATTATAAAAAAATTGAAAAATTATTGATTGGATTTGTATTGCTTTTAAGTTTTTTAGTAATATAATATTTTAAAAAAATGTAAGAATAAGTTTTCATAAATTTGGTTAAATATGAAAATATTTTATTAATATGGGTCGGGTCGGGTCGGGTATGGGTTGGATATGAGTCAGGCCGGGTATGGGTCGAAAAATTTACATTAGACATAAATGGGTCATAAATGGGTTAATGGGTCAATTTGGGTCGACTCATTAATGACTCGACCCAAATCCGACCCGGCCCACCCGTTTAATAGCTCTAGATTAGGCAGAGACCAATGCAAACCTATATTTATAGTCTAGAATAAAAGCTCACGATGTGTATTTCATTCGTGCCAATTTCTTTTGCTTCCTTAATGATCTTTTATTTACATCTGCTTGACATAAATAAATAACAATATGAGATGATGCAATTACATATTTATTTACATCTGCTTGACATAAATAAATAACAATATGAGATGATGCACGGGACAGAACATTTCGGTTTGTGCAATATTCTCCTTGAATTTTTATTCTCATGTGCAATTAGATCGTTGAATTACATATTTATTTATTCGAATTAGTATTTTTATAAACATACTTGATGAAAACGCTCAACGTGACCTGAAGAGCCATGTTGACTCTTACGTGGCACGCCGCGTGGCGACTTTCCCTTTATCATCAGCACCCTGCATTCATCAGCAAGTCCGTTTTGGAAAAGAAAACAGGCTGCGAACGGTTTCAACTTGAACGGGAAAGAGCCGAATCTTGTCGTGGTGCGGGCTAGCACCACATCGAGGGTCGCTACTTTGGCCACGAAAACAAGGGACTTGGCAACCCTTACCGACAAATCTAGAGCGATGTTTTTTATTGGTAGATCTATGACAAGGGACCCTTGACATTATAGATCTGGTCAGAAGATTGGCACCCTCTTCTAAATTTTTCTTAGATCCAGACGAGGATTATGATCCTCGATGGATGAACGGTAAGGGTTAGTACCCTCGCTTGTTGACGGCAAGGCTAGCGAGGGCCATGGCCTAATGCCCTGTGACTAGATGGCACCGCCTCTATCCTCGCCGCCAGCCCCCACCGTGAAGTTGAAGACTGAAGCAAATTTCTTATTATCGGCACTTTCTTTTGTTGCAAAATTTTCTCTTCAACTTTTTTTTGAATTTTTTTTTTATGGCCACGTAGGCGCCACGTGGCATGCCAAGTAAGAGCCAACGTGGCACTCATTAAATACTTTAACAGTAGGTTCAATTTCAACAAAACAGAATACATAATTTAAGGATCCAAAATAAAAAGGTTTGAGGATGACATTTTACGGATTGAAAAGGCTAAAAGACCTTGTCGATCATCATCCCTAAATATATTAGGAGTCATGTTAAGGGGTCATGTCAAGAGCTTTCTCGAGCATTTATCAAATATACTTAGTATGAAAATGACACACTCTTATATTTTTGCAAAATATGAAAAAATTACAATAACAAATTAATTTTCCTAGACAATTTAAATAACTATTTCAGCCATGATTAATTGATAGATTCATATTTGTCTTTTTAGGGCGCGTTTGATAACTATTATGTTCCCAAAACAATTTTTGAGAAAAAAACGCGTTTGGTAACTATACAAAATTTCTGATTCTAGAATAGAAAAATAATAGAAATGCGTTTGGTAACTACATAAAATTTCTATTATAATTCTAAAATTTTATCAAATCATAGAAATTATATTGATTAATTATATTTATACTAAGTAATAAAAATATTAACTAATCAATTTTTTTATTAAATAGTAAATAATAAACTATAGTATAAACTATAAATATAAATACTAAATAATAAATTAAAATAAAAAATTAAATATGTATTCTATATATAGCAATTTTTCAATTCCTACTTCAAATCATTTTCTTTTATTTTTAAATTATTTTTTTTATTTTTTTTCCTTTCTCCCTCCCCTTTTTCTTTTTCTTCAAGTTGGCCGATCGCCGACCTTGGGATGACCGGCGACCGACCGACGAGAGCCGCCGATCTCACCAAAGTGTCACTAACCCTCGACAAGGTCGTGCCTCGTCGGCCGAGCCTCGTCGGCAGTTGGGCGAGGTCGAGCCTCGCCTAGCCAAGCGAGGCTCACCGATGGCTAGGGGAGGCTCACCTAGCTACCGGCGAGCTCGCCAGCCTCGTCGGCGATCGGCGGCGGACGGCAGCGGCGGTGATGGACGGCAATGGCGGCGACAGCAGCACTTGAAGAACAAGAGAGGGAAGAAGAACAAGATGAGAAAAATGAAAAAAATAGGTAGACTAAACTCTAGAATTGTTCTCGGGGACAGAGAATTGATTTTTTTTTCTTGATTTTACTTCAAGTCTGTTCTCGGGAATAAAATTTTTATCAAATGCGATTTTGTTTCAAAACTACTCTCGAGAACAAAAGAATAGAAATAAACTCCGTTTAGTCTGTTACCAAACAGGCCCTTAGCAAGCATGGGTATTTTGCAGGAAAGTTGAAGGTTGCTTTAGAGAAAGACAATCTCAATGTCAAGATCATTGTTATAATGTCATTAAATTGATTCTAATTTTGCTCTAGCGAAAGCAAAGGACATTTGCAACAAAAAGGAAGAATTACACTAAAAATACCAAACGTTATATATAATACTTATTTTGATATCAAAAATCTTTTTTATCATTTAGATAATATTTTAAAAAAACCACTAAAGTGTCATATCATCGGAAATTTACATAGCCATTTTTTATTAATTTCTCTATTTGACATGACTTACCAACTTATCTTGTCAGCATATATAGCCCAAATCGACATCATCAACGTGATTTGCCCCAATATGTAAACCGTAAATACGAGGAAATTCCCAATTAAAAACCCTAAACCACAACCCCAGATTAAAACCTTTTCGATATGGCCCCAATGCAGATGGATAGATGTTACAGTTGGTAATGAACGGGCTTGAAAACAAAGTATTACCTTTTCAGACCTTTTCGATCCCCCCGGGCCGGGGTGATGTCGTCTCAATCTCTTGCTTATCAAAATTGAAGGCGAGAATTACCTGGTCGATGAAGCAAATCCTAGTCACGATTGGTAATCAAGTTGGAAAAAGAAGCACTTGGAAGTGTGGATGACGGAGATCAAAGCCAGCAAGGGAGTAATGAACAAGCTTCAGACACTTCACATTCCATGGCCAAGAAGCAGGGCAAAACGGAAGATTTACTGTTGTATTTGAAGAGGTACGTCCATGATGGCGTGTGAAATATTATTGAAAGGGTACATAGTGAGAGGTATGAAAACCTCTAGGAGACAACCATTTGTTGTTGTTGGTTGGCAGACCATTTTTCACACCAAAATTCTCTCATTTTTTCCATCAAAGGAAGAAGGCATTCCATTTCAATTTTGCAAGAACAATCGGCACTTACGCCGTGGAAATCGGGTGTTTTCCTAGTGATTGCATCCAGCCAACTTGAGGAAGTGTTGTTCGTGTTTCATCGGCAATTCAACGTTCGTTCCGGGGCCATTTGAAGTTTGCGCATCGGAATCAGGTAAGTCGTCTTCCACCGACTCGAATTCTTTCATTGGTATCAGAGCCCTGTCGCGATTTCTACCTTGTTTTTCATTGAATTTTCTCGTTTACCATCTGAAATTGAGATCAAGAGTATGAAATCTACACTGTTTGGATATCTGATAGTCGGAATTGCCATATGAAAAACTCGAAATTCAACCGGAGTGAAGAACGGGTTCGGGGTCGCGCGCATCCGTACGGTTTTGGCCAATTTTCGAAATATTTCTTTGGCCAAAATCAACTTTTGAATATATAGGATGAAAGCACTCGTCGAGTCGAGTCCAACGGTGGGTCGAGCGCGGCGAGAGGACGCCGGACGCGCCCACACATGCGGCTAGAAGTCGCTGCGCGTGGGTGCCACACGCGCCGGTCAGCGAACTGGCGGCTGCGCGTCACGCGCCGGTTCGCCAACCGGCGCATGGTGACGTCACCCAACGGCTTGTAACCATTGGGATGATGTCATCGATGACGTCATTGACGGCAGCAGTTGGCCGGCAGGCGACCTAACCCGATCCGAGACCCGACCCGTTGATCGGTTGACCCGACCCATTGACCCAACCCGGACCGGTTGACCCGACCCGACCCGGTTGACCGGTCAACGGTCGGACCGGTCGGACCGGCCAGGAGCCTTTTGGCTCGTTGGCCCGTGCGACACACGCGCCGCGCACTCAGGCGGCGCATGTGGGCGCGTGCGAGCTCCGATGGGAGCGTGGTTGGTGGCGTTTGGTTCGTATGGATGTTCCCGACACTGTGGTATATTTATTTTGGATATTTGAGTTTTATAAATGTCTAAAATTGGGTACGAAACCCTATGTACGCATATTCTAAGTTATAAAATGCAGTTTATTCATTTGTAGCTTGTATTTTCTTGTGATTTAAGAAATACAGTAGCTAGCTTGTGTGCAAATGATGTTGTATATGCTATGTAGGGCTTGGTTCAATGATATGATGTATATTTTAATATACTTTCAATTTTCTAATTGCTGGAAAATTAGAACAATGGTAGGAAATTCATTAATTGTTGAATTGCTATTTTTTGATTAATAGTTGTAGCATGATTGTTATTTGTACGTTGGTTCATATCATGCTATAATTTTTGTGTTGATGAAAAAATATAGAAATACATAAGGACTTGTAATTATTTTTCCTAGTGAGAGTTCATAGGTTGATAGAATTTGTGAGAGTTCTCACCTAGAACTTAAAATTTGTGCAAATTAGACTAATTAATGATAATAGAACAATTGTACATAGAAGTTGATTGGGAACATAGTGAACTTTTGCCTCTGTGTCTTTTGTTGAGTTATCATTAATTTGGTTTGTCTTTGCTGCAAATTAAATATGTGTGTTACTCTGTAAAGTGTGCTAGTATTGATTCTGCGTTTATTATATCAATGTGCTATAAAAATTGATTATGACTTCGGCATCCAAGACCATTGTGGCTGACCTCAATAAGGGTGAGAAACTGAACGGTGACAATTATGATATTTGGCACCGAAAGGTTCAGTACATCCTTGAGGAGCAAGAGGTTTTGGAAACCCTCAACCACACCATGGATGAACCTGAGCATGGGACTTCAGCTCAACACATGAGAGATCTGGAAGCTTATCAAGCTTGGAAAAAGAAAAATAGCATTGCTCGCGTCACGTTGCTGCGCTGTATGCAAGATGATCTCATGTGTGAGTTTGAAAGTTATGACAAAGCTCAAGCCATGTGGATTGCCTTGAAAGATAAGTTTGGGGGTACATCTGCCACTAAGCTGAGGAGACTCACCATCAAGTTTGACACATTCCGAAAGCGCCCAAATGTAACGATGAGGCAGCACCTTCGGGAGATGTCAAACATGATTCGTGAGTTGAAGTCAGTAGGTCATTCCCTTACTGATGAACAGCAAGTTCAGGCTGTTATAAGGTCTCTTCCTGACAATTGGGAGCATATGAAGATCAATATGACGCATAATGAGAATATTGTCACTTTTGATGATATAGCGCGTCACTTGGAATTAGAGGATGAGCGCCTAGAGGCTGCAAGATCCTCCACCCATGCTTATGTTGCTGAATCGAGTTCGTGCAAAGCTTCAGGCTTCAAGCACAAAAGGAATTCTCAATTCAACAACAAAGGGAAGAAGACTGATCAGGCATCTAAGAGGGCTAAGACCTTCCGACCAAGAAGCGTGGTAAGAAGAAGGACAAGGCCAAGATGGAGTGCTACAATTGTGGCAAGATGGGTCATTTTGCTCGTGAATGCACTGAGCCGAAAAAGGTACCCTATTACTCCATTACTTTAAATGATGCTTTTGTTTCTAGTACTGTCATGCTTGCTAAATCTCATCCAATGTGGATTGTAGACTTAGGAGCAACAGACCACGTAGCTAGAGATCGAGAAGTATTTGTGGAGTATCATCGGATACCGCCTGGAAGAAGATGGATATATGTTAGGAATAACTCAAGAGTTGAAGTGAAGGGTATCGGCACATGTAAATTGATTTTACGTGGTGGTCAAAATTTATTCCTGCATGATGTCCTTTATGCTCCAAATATTCGATGAAACTTGGTCTCCGTAGTTGTTCTTCTTAGCTTAGGTTATGTATTGAATTTCCATGGTGATTGTGTTGACATTTTGTTTGGAACGGTTTATTATGGTTCAGGTCATGTATTGAATGGTTTTATGGTGTTGGACATTGACTATAATCAGTACAATGTTAATGTTGATGGTTGTTTTTCTTTGATTGCATCTGCTAGTAATGTTGAGATTGATGCAAGTACTTGGCATGCTAGATTAGGTCACATTGGGTTGCAAAGAATGCAAAGATTAGCTAGAGAAGGCCTTTTAGGGTCACTCACCAATGTTGATCTACCTGTATGTGAACATTGTCTAGCTGGAAAAGCGACTAGAAAACCATTCGGTAAAGGGACTAGAGCTGAACTTCCATTGCAACTCATACATTCTGACATTTGTGGTCTTTTGAATATGAGGGCGAGGCATGGAGCCTTATATTTCATCACTTTCATAGATGACTTCACGTGTTTCGATTATGTCTTTTTGATCTCCCATAAGTCAGAAGTATTGGACTGCTTTAAACGATATATAGCGATGGTAGAGAATCAGTTGAACCAGACAATAAAGGCATTGAGAACTGATCGCTGATGTGAGTATCTATCGGAGTAATTCAAGACTCTATGTGATGAAAAGGGAATTATACGACAATTGACTATTCCTGGTACTCCACAACAAAATGGGGGTAGCTGAGAGAAGGAATAGAACATATTGGAAATGGTTAGGTCCATGATGGCACAAGCAAATTTACCTATCTCTTATTGGGGAGATACATTATTAACTGCTGCCTATGTACTTAACCGAGTGCCCTCAAAGTTGGTCACTTCCACCCCTTATGAATTATGGACTGGTAGGAAACTAGACTTAAGTAGTTTACGTCCATGGGGTTGTGCAGCTTATGTTCATGATTCTTCCCATAAATATGGCAAATTAGGTCCTAGAGGGAAGAAATGTATCTTTATTAGATATTCTGAACACTCCAAAGGGTATGTGTTCATAGGTGAACAAGCTGATGGAAGTGTGACCGAAATGGAGTCACGAAATGTCACGTTCTTGGAGAACGATTTTCCAAGTAGAGGTGAGATTGATAAGGACTTCCAATTATATGAGATGGAAGATCCTAATAACACACCCACTAATGTTGTAGAGGGGAATGAAGATTTATCTCAACATGCTGGACCTAGTGGGAGTGTTGCATCGCCTGACGAATCGAATTCAAGGGAAATTCAGTTGCATAAAAGTAATCGTAAAAGCATTCCCCGTCGTCGTTTTGAGATTGAAGGGGAATCATTTATAATTGCTCAGAAAGACGATGCTGAGCCAAAGATTGTTCAAGAGGCTCTCTCATCCTCTGACAAGGAAGAATGGAGAAAAGTTTTGGAAGATGAGATGGACTCAATGAGGGCAAATCACGTTTGGGACTTGGTTGATCTACCGCCAAATCGCAAGGCCATTGGAAACAAATGGGTCTTTAAAATTAAGCGAAGAGCGGATGGATCCATTGAAAAATATAAGGCTCGTCTTGTGGCAAAAGGTTATACTCAACAAGAGGGTATAGACTATGAGGAAACTTTTTCACCAGTTGTAAGGTTTGCCTCAATACGCCTTATTCTAGCCATCGTTGCACTTTTGGACCTAGAATTACATCAAATGGATGTAAAGACGGCATTTCTCAATGGAGAACTAGATGAAGAAATCTATATGAAGCAACCGATAGGTTTCATAGCTAAAGGCCAAGATGATAAAATATGCAAACTTCATCGCTCGATTTATGGCCTTAAGCAATCATCTAGACAGTGGTATCTTTGTTTTCATCAAGCTATAACAACTTTTGGTTTCACGATGATCGAAGAGGATTACTGTGTATATGTCAAGCGGTCCGAAAATAAATTTATGATTTTATCACTTGAAGTGAATCATTGCGGAAAGATCGTTCTACGAAGGCCCAGATGGTGCGAATTGCGAAACCTCGACCTCCAATCAAACCTGTGATTGACAACCTCGGTATGAACGTGACCTGTTGACGAACACATGTCAACCAACCATCGTTATAGACGCCACAAGTGAAAGAATTCGCTATCTCGCTCGATAAGTTGAATCGACCGTCATAAGGAACCTTGATAAGGTCAAGTCCTCAAAAGAACAGTAGAAGAGAATTCTCTCAATTTTTCTAAAAGTAAATTTGTCTCCAAAGAAAGTCGGCCAATCCTTAATATAGGCCTTCTAGTTGCCACACAAACCCTAAAACCAACCTTATAAATCTAATATATTATATTCTAGAGTATATCTAAATAAAAGATAATGTATTTGACTTGATCAAATATTTGATGACCATATAAGGTCAAATATTTGATGACTAGATAAGGTCAAATATTTGATGACCAGATAATCAAATTTCGCCAAGATTTCCACGATTCTTCAAGATTTGATCCAACGTCATCTCCACGCCAAAGATTACGTCAAGATTTCCAAGATTCTTCAAGATTTGATCCAACGTCATCTCCACGCCAAAGATCACGAACCATGACACCAACAGTTTGCCTGAATTGCCTGGCCCGCGCTCGAGTAATTGAACCGGTAAGAATAGACAATGGGTCCCTAGCACCTCCTCCTCGATGTGGCTCGATGTCCACATCATTCCCTCCCCCGTGCAAAGGATTTGCCCTCAAATCATCACTGGCATCGAAAAGAGTCAAGTCAGAAACATTGAATGTAGCACTAACATCATACTTACCTGGAAGATCAAGCTTGTAAGCATTATTGTTAACTCTTTCTAAACCATGAATGGTCCATCCCCTCGCGGTAATAACTTAGAATGTCGCTGCTAAGGAAATCGCTCTTTGCGCATATGAACCCAAACCCAATCGCCGGGTTCAAACACCACTTCCTTGCGCTCTTTATTGGCTTGCCTTGCATATTGCTCAGTCTTGCGCTTAATATTTATGCGCGTCTTCTCATGTAATGCCTTGACAAATTCGGCTTTCTTTGCTCCATCTAAATCCACACGCTCATTAACAGGTAAAGGGGTTAAATCTAAAGGAGTTAACGGATTAAAACCATAGACAATCTCAAATGGTGTAAATTTAGTAGCAGAATGCATGCTCCTATTATATGCAAACTCAACATGTGGCAGACAATTTTCCTAAGATTTTATATTCTTTTTAATAATAGCACGCAACAATACCCCTAAAGTTCTATTAACTATCTCGGTTTGACCATCAATTTGTGGATGACAAGTAGTAGAAAATAACAACCGTGTTCCTAGTTTTTTCCACAATGTTTTCCAAAAGTAGCTAAGAAATTTAGAATCTCGATCTGAAACAATCGATCTAGGCATGCCATGCAAACGTACAACTTTCCTAAAGAACAAATCAGCAACATGAAATGCATCATCAGTTTTATGATAAGGAATAAAATGAGCCATCTTTAAAAACCGATCAACAACCACATAAATAGAATCTCTACCATACTTAGACCTAGGCAATCCTAACACAAAATCCATAGAAATATCAATCCAAGGATGCGTCGGAATAGGTAATGGCGTATACAAGCCATGTGGTTTAGTTGTAGACTTAGATTGCTTACAAACAATGCATCTCTCACAGACACGTGTGACATCTCTCTCTTCATATGTGGCCAATGAAAATGTTCATGCAGCACTTCATAAGTCTTATTAATGCCAAAATGCCCCCATTAAACCACCACTATGCGCTTCTCGCACCAACAATTCACGCAAAGAACACTTAGGCAAACATAGTTTGTTTTCACGAAAAAGATAACCTTCATGCCTATAGAATTTATCAAATACAGCGTGTTCACATGCTTCATATACTCTCCCAAAGTCATCATCATCAATATATAAGCCCTTGATATGCTCAAAACCTAAACACTTTGCTTCTAAAGTAGTTAGAATCGTGTACCTTCGAGAAAGTGCATCGGCTACCACATTCTCCTTACTTTTCTTGTATTTTATCACATATGGAAAAGTCTCAATGAACTCCATCCATTTGGCATGTCTTTTATTCAATTTTTGCTGCCCTTTCAAGTACTTCAAGGTCTCGTGATCGGTGAGGATCACAAACTCCTTCGGCCATAGATAATGTTGCCAAGTCCCCAAAGCTCGCACTAAAGCATACATCTCCTTATCTTAGGTAGGATAATTCAATGTTGCTCCACTCAATTTCTCGCTGAAATAAGCTATGGGACGCTTTCCTTGCATCAACACGGCTCCAATTCCTGTACCAGAAGCATCGCACTCTATCTCAAAAGTAGCACTGAAATTCGGCAAAGATAACAAAGGAGCATTAGTCAATTTATCTTTTAGCAGATTAGATGCTTTCTCTTGCTCTTCTCCCCATGTGAAACCCACGTGCTTCTTGATAACCTCGGTCAAAGGTGCGACCATAGTGCTGAAATTTCTCACAAATCGCCGATAAAAACTAGCCAATCCATAAAAGCTACGCACCTCTCCTACGGTCTTAGGCGTTGGCCATTCGCGGATTGCTTTGACCTTTTCTTCGTCAACTTTGTATACCATCGCACTAACAACAAATCCTAGAAATACTAATTTGTTAGTAACAAAAGAGCACTTCTTTCGATTAGCGTATAATTGCTCGGCCCTTAAAACCTGTAAGACAGCTCACAGATGCTCAATATGGTCATCAGGGCTTCAGCTATATATCAAAATGTCATCGAAATAGACAACCACAAATCGCCCAATAAAAGCATGCAAAACATGATTCATAAGTCGCATAAACGTGTTTGGTGCATTAGTTAACCCGAATGGCATGACTAACCACTCATATAATCCATACTTGGTCTTAAATGCAGTTTTCCATTCATCACCTTTTTTCATCCTAATTTGATGATATCCACTTTTCAAATCGATTTTAGTGAAAATGCAAAAACCATGCAACTCATCCAACATGTCATCTAACCTAGGAATAGGATGTCGATACTTTACCGTAATATTATTGATTGCTCGGCAATCAACACACATTCGCCAAGTTCCATCGTTCTTTGGCACCAACAAAACAGGGACGGCACACGGGCTAAGACTCTCTCTCACATGCCCTTGCTCCAATAGTTCGCTAACTTGCCGTTGAAGTTCCTTTGTCTCCTCAGGATTGCTTCGATATGCAGGTCGATTAGGTAATGACGCACCAGGAATCAAGTCGATTTGATGTTCTATGCCTCGAATTGGTGATATCCCTCCAGGAAGTTCATCAAGAAAGACATCTTCAAATTCCTGCAATAAAGTCACAATAGGACTAGGCAAACTTGGGTCAAGATCGTTAGTAGAAAACAAAACCTCATTATACAAAAGTACAAGCATTGGTCGATCTAGAACTAAAGCTCTCCTCACCTCACTCGAATTCGCATAAAATTTTTTTTGCCTATTTTCTTTCCTCTCTTCTTTTCCCTCGGTTTTTACCACAATCCTTCTCTCGATCTCTCCTTTTCCTTGCGTCTCAGACACATCACGCAAGCCCTCAGATTTCTCATCTTTTCTCTCTTTCTCAGCTTCTTGTTGTAACTTTAACTGATCTTGATACACCTCACTAGGTGTCATTGGTACCAAGGTGTAAGTCTTTTGATTCATCACCAATGAGTAATGATTACTATACTCATCATGATGTACCATTCGATCATATTGCCATGGTTTTCCAAGTAAGATATGACCCACTTGCATAGGTACAACATCACACTACCTCGTCCTTGTATCTTCCTATCTCTAATGGGATTCGAACTTGCTTTGACACTTTCACCTCACCACTATCATTTAACCATTGAAGTCTATAAGGCCTAGGGTGCTTTGTCGTCTTCAAACCCAACTTATCCACCATAATACAACTTGCCACATTTGACAATTACCTCCATCAATTATCAAACTACAGATCTTACCATTCACCACACATCTTGTATGAAACAAGTTATCTCTTTGTTGATGATGCTCCTCCTCATTTACTTGCACACTAAGTGAACGCCTAACCACCAATAGATCTCCTTTTATAGCTATTTCTCCATCACTACAATCCTCCAATGGTGGCATCTCATCATCCTCTTCTTCCCTTTCACTTTCGGACTCAATAACACCATGTCCAGTCATGATCATCACCCTTCTATTAGGGCATTGATTCGCCATATGACCCCTACCTAAACACTTAAAACATTTAATTTCACGAGTTCTAGTGTTAGGGTTTTCAGTTTTACCTGAAATCGGATTTGTCCCAACTTTACCATCCCTCTCCTTCTCCTTTGAGGTTTCAATTTTGGTGTTGTTTCCTCTCCAATTTGGCTTCTCATCTCTCTTCCAATTGGATCTCCAATTCTGATTTGAACCTCCTCCACTCTTGTGATTTCGATCCAACTTCAATTGCCGCTCAACTTTGATGGCTTTGTCCACCAATTCCTCTAATTCGACATAGTGTTGCAGCTTCACCACCCTTGCTATGTCTCGGCTCAAAGCACTCAAAAATCTTGACATTGTGGCCTCACGATCCTCCACCACATTAGCACGAATCATGGCAATCTCCATCTCCTTGTGATACTCTTCCACGCTCTTATTGCCTTGTGTGAGATTTTGTAACTTTTGAAATAAATCTCGATGGTAATGACTTGGTATAAAACGCCTCCTCATCACCGCTTTCATCTCATCCCACGTCTCTATCGGTCTTTCACCATTGCGCCTCCTACTAGTCACAAGTTGATCCCACCAAATTATAGCATAATCAGTAAATTCAACAGCTGCAATTTTTACCTTTTTGAGCTCGGAGTACCGTTGACAATCAAATACCATCTCCATGCGTTTCTCCCACTCTAGATACGCATCGGGATCATTCTTCCCTTAAAAAGAAGGAATCTTCATCTTGATATGGCCAAGTTCATTATCTTCTCGGTGTCTAAACCCGCGGCCTCCATTCCGCCTTCCAAATTGAGCATCTCGATCATCCTCCATGTCGGCCTCATCATCATCATAATGCCGTTGCCTTCTAGGTCGTGTTCTAGAGGTGTCTCGCTGATGTTGCGGCCTTCCTCGGGGTAGCTCTCGATCACCATCAACCCCCATGCCATTCCCCATCAATCGGCCACTAAGTTCCTCCACTACGGCCCTTAATTGTTGGATGCTTTCCACAAGCACTTCATCTCTTCGTATGGGGTCAACCTCCCTTTGATTCACGCTTTCTTCGCGCGACATATTTTTAGACTTGCAAGTAAACATTAGTCACAAAAAAAAAAAATCCTCACCAATCGCTCCCTCACATGTTTCTCTCAAGGTGTTTGTCACTTCCCTCGTGTTTAACTCAAGTCTAGGCTTTTCCACCCTCAATTAAACTCACACACTCTTGCCTTTTCCCTTTCGTATTCTCTTCTCACAAGTTCTTTATCAGACTCAAACTTGTCTCTCAACCCCCTCACGACAATCAATCAAACTAATCAAACAAGATTAGATCACTACCAATTTTGTAACAATTTCAAACCAACAAGTACAACTTTCGAAATTCCAATTGAAACGCAAATCACTACTGATTTTGTTTCAATTCGATCCACTAATAAACGAGTCGCCTTCTTGATTTTTTTTTTGTTCGGCTATTGTTTTTTTGCCGAATCTGTTTTTTTTTTTTCTTGCACACTTTTTCTTTTGTGCATTTTCTTTCTCTTTTTTTTTTTTTGATGAACTTTCTCTCTTTTTTTTTTTGATGAACTCAGATACAATTCAAGATGCTAGAAAAAAAAATCAAAACTAATAGCAAACAACTACGTATTGAAGCACAAAAGTAATCGGATCCCTAAATTGGCTAGAACCGAAACCCTAGCCCAATAAATCTCAAATTGCCAAATATAAACAGAAAATTAAAGATAAATAGACCTTGTAGAAGCAAGCTTTGATACCAAATGAAGTGAATCGTTGCGGAAAGATCGTTCTACGAAGGCCCAGATGGTGCGAATTGCGAAACCTCGACCTCCAATCAAACCTGTGATTGGCAACCTCGGTATGAACGTGACCTATTGACGAACACGTGTCAACCAACCATCGTTATAGACGCCACGAGCGAAAGAATTCGCTATCTCGCTCGATAAGTCGAATCGACCGTCACAAAGAACCTTGATAAGGTCAAGTCCTCAAAAGAACAGTAGAAGAGAATTCTCTCAATTTTTCTAAAAGTAAATCTGTCTCCAAAGAAAGTCGGCCAATCCTTAATATAGGCCTTCTAGTTGCCACACAAACCCTAAAACCAACCCTATAAATCTAATGTATTATATTCTAGAGTATATCTGAATAAAAGATAATGTATTTGACTTGATCAAATATTTGATGACCAGATAAGGTCAAATATTTGATGACCAGATAATCAAATTTCGCCAAGATTTCCACGATTCTTCAAGATTTGATCTAACGTCATCTCCACGCCAAAGATCACGAACCATGACGCCAACAGCTTGCCTGAATTGCCTGGCACGCGCTCAAGTAATTGAACCGGTAGGAATAGACAATGGGTCCCTAGCACCTCCTCCTCGATATGGCTCGATGTCCATATCATCACTTTATGTGGACGATATTCTGTTGGCTGGAAATGACAAGGTTATGGTTATCACCATAAAAGAATGGTTGTCCTCCAACTTTGAAATGAAGGACATGGGAGAAGCTGCTTATATATTAGGAGTTAAGATCGAAAGAGATCGATCTAGGAAACTCCTTGCTTTATCACAAGAGTCTTATATTATGAAGATTCTTAAACATTTCAATATGCAGCATTGTAATCCCATTGATACCCTTGTCATGCAAGATGAAGGCCTAAGTGCTGAGATGTGTCCTAAGACTCCAGAAGAAATTAAAGTAATGAAAACTGTTCCTTACGCTAGTGCAATCGGAAGTTTGATGTATGCTATGATGTGTACTCGACCCGACATATGTTATGCCGTGGGATTGGTGAGCCGATATCAATCAAATCCCGATCAAGCACACTAGAAAGCAGTGAAGAGGATCCTTAGATACTTGAAGGGCACCATGGGCTATCGACTTTGTTATCAAGGGAATGATTTACGTCTATTAGGCTATTTAGATGCTGATTGGGTTGGAGACCTCGACGAGCGTAAATCGACTTCTGGATATGCGTTCTTACTCAATGGAGGTGCAATTTCTTGGAATAGCAAGAAATAGACATGCACGGCATTATCTACTATGGAGGTAGAATTTATTGTATGTTATGCCGCAGTGCAAGAAGTACTATGGCTAAAACGTTTCTTGGAAGATTTAGCCACTGTCACTGAGGTTCCAAGACTAGTGACAGTTTATTACGATAGTCAAGTAGTCATTGCCTATGTCAAAGATCCCAAGTATCATGGAAGGACGAAGCATATTGACATAAGGAACAACTTCATCAGAGATGTTATAGCGCAGAAAGAAATGATCTTGCAATACATTTCAACTAATAGAATGATTGCTGATCCACTTACGAAGGCTATTCCTAGAGACATATTCTTGACCCATAGGATGTCACTAGGATTCCGTAGAATGTGATATGTGTAATAGTAGAGGATCATTGGTTTATGTATTTGTGGACATATGTATTGTACTTGTTTGATTATTAGTGATTTGATGTTTTATCAATAAGTACAAATCCATTATAAGACTAGCACATATACACATATATTATTAAAAGGTATGTCATCAGGCAACGATTGGCTCACTCACACGAGCAATCGCCTCAAGTGCTTTAGTTAGCACGTTGAGATGAGACGTTATGTACAAATAAATGCTAAAGAGCAAGTTTGGTACATAAAATATGTCGCCTTGATTGGAGTCAAGATGAGATCTGTAATTTGTTTATAATAAGACCGAACATGATAATCCCACAATCATGTATGCCTGAATGATGCCGGATGCGAGTACTTAATTGGGTGCTATAGAAAGCGAGCTAATATAGTACTCGAGCTAAACATGAGTACGTGAGAAGCACGTGACTATGTTTAGGCTAAGATCCGTTTAGTGGATATATTTAATGAATGACATACGCTCTTATAGAAAGAGAAATCCATTATAGCATGTAATTCATACTACAAGTGCATTATACGACTGACAAGGGAAGGTGAGTGAAATAATCCCTATTTACTTATCATGTGAGCCCTTGAGGTAATTTATAATTTACCTCATTTTGTGCCCTATGTTACTTCTAACTATGTTCTCGAAGTGAAAGATCAATGTTGCTACTTTAGCATTTTATCGGCGGTCATGAATAGATATGGCCTTATGGGACGTGACTAGGAAAGCAGTTGTTTTGAAATGGAGAGAGACATGAGTGCGAAGGAAGACTATTGTTGTTATACATCCATAACATGTATTTACTGGTCGACCAATTATATCGCCTTATGTGGTTGCGGTTGTAATTGTAAATACATGGTGTTTTGAGAATAGTCAAGTATAGCCTTTAAGAGATAAGTATACTTAGACTGATGTAACAAAATAGGTCCGGGGCACTGTGAGACATCTATTGATTATTTTTTTTTCGAGGTTGTAGCCATTATGTTATCCCTAACAGGTGCATAATTTGAGCTCCCAAGTGCAGGTGTACTCACTGGTTGCACGGCTTATTTGCCAATATGAATTGTTTTGTAAAGTTGATGAATGTTGAATGCCTTACATTCTCGATAGAGAGCTATCAAGCCCATCATGTCCGAGTGGGAGATGTTGTATTTGAAGAGGTACGTCCATGATGGGGTGTGAAATATTATTGAAAGGGTACATAGTAAGAGGTATAAAAACCTCTAGGAGACAACTGTTTGTTGTTGTTGGTTGGCAGACCATTTTTCACACCAAAATTCTCTCATTTTTTCCATCAAAGGAAGAAGGCATTCCATTTCAATTTTGCAAGAACAATCGGCACTTACGCCGTGGAAATCGGGTGTTTCCTAGTGATTGCATCCAGACTAACTTGAGGAAGTGTTGTTCGTGTTTCATCGGCAATTCAACGTTCGTTCCGGGGCCATTTGAAGTTTGCACATCGGAATCAGGTAAGTCGTCTTCCGCCGACTCGAATTCCTTCATTTACGGTGGTGGCTATGGCCTTGAAGGTGCGATTTTAGGTCACAAACGTCAATCAAACTAGACAGCTGATGTCCTAGAGCCGTTGGCGATTGGCGATGGTGATTGGCGTTGGTGAAGAAGGAACAAGTAAACGCAAATGCACCTCCTCTACTCTAATCAGAAAAATAAAACACAATTGAGGCACAGTCAGCGAGACTCGAAGGTGATGAAATGCTCGATCAAGGATGGCAATGATGTTCAAACTGTAATGGAGAAGGATGACCGACGATGAAACTTCTCAAACTCCTCGAGAGAGGACATTTTTTAGTGAAGTCATTGGTGCATATTTTGGGTTTTTTTTTTTTTTTTTAATTGTGGTTCTCTCAATCGCGAATCTTGTTACTCCGATAACCGATGATAAAAAGTAAGCAACAATGATGGATACTAATGTGAAATCTTAAATGAAGGGGCCGACCCAATTGGTGGTGAAGTTGTTGGGAGACAATGGCCTGCTTCAGGGCTTGAAGGGTGCCATAGGCGTTGTGGAGGTGGGGGTTCTTGAAGGAGATGGGTGGATTTATGGTGATGTTTTAGCCAAACTCATTGAGGTAGTGGAGGAGGTGACGGTGCTAGGTGTGGCGGGTGGTGGCTCCATTGGCGGCAATGGACAATATGGTGAACAAGGAGAACACGTGTAAAAGGAATTTCGGAGGAACGACGTCATAGTACACAATTATCTATTCGCAAGAGCTAATATTTTTTTAAATGTCACATCACATAAAATTTTTAATTATAGAAATCATATTTCTCACTAGATGCATTTACGCAATCGTTTTTTTTATAATTTTATATTTAAATGAGTCGAAGAAAACTTTTAATGTTAAAGTAAGTACCATACATAACTTTTAATAATTTTTAAAATCTTTCCATACATAACTTTTAATAATTTTTGAAATCTTTCTCTTGCAGCCAAAAAATGAATTATTATCCAAATTTTAGTATAAAAAATCATATGCAAATTCGTATATTGCGAAAATTTCAGAACTTACGTGGTAGGGATATGTTAAATACATCTTTTTTAAAATTTAGATCAAGTGAAAAAGGGTTTTTTTTTTTAACAAAAAAAAGAAGGGTAAAAAAAAGTGTATCTAGAATTCTAGATATTCTCCTGGTCGGTTATATTGTACTTGCAAGTGGAAGCATATATTACGTTTCAGCAAAAGAGGAACCCAATTCCCCTCCTCGGACCGCACCCGAGTTGGATTTTGCCGCATCGGAGCACAAGCCAGCAACAACAGTTGTCGCCAAAGTTCGAAACTTTAAGAGCGAAAACGAAAAGCCGCCTCTCCCCTCGTTGCGTTCTTGGTCGATCGGTTCTCCCGGCCTCGTCGGAACCCACGAGCAGTTTTAAGCTCGTGATCTGCGGACCTCGATAATGGCGGAGAAACCCCAGCCCGTCAAGGTCCTGTACTGCGCCGTCTGCTCGCTGCCCGCCGAGTACTGCGAATTCGGCCCCGATTTCGAGAAATGCAAGCCCTGGCTCGTCAGGAACGCGCCCGAGCTCTACCCAGATCTTCTCAAAGGTGGGAAATTTTTGTCGACCCTTTTCTTTTCTTTCTTTTTTTGAGATTCTGGGTCGTGTTTACGATCTTGGGTTCTGGGGTTGTGGGATTTTTTTGGGGATTGTTCGCGTCCTTCGTGGGTTTCTTCTTTGGTACGAGCTGGGGAACGTGGGATGTTTCGATGGTGATGTGGGTTTTTTTTTTTTTTTTTTTTTTGGCTTTTGTGTGATGGTGGTGATTGATGTGCAGAGGCTAATGAGAAGGAGGAGGCTGATAAGGTGTCTGAGCAGCTCCAGTCGGTCGGAATCTCCTCTGGCGGCGGCAGAGATGGTGCCGCCACTTCCACCGCCCCTACCGGTGAGCTTTTTCTCTTCTTTTCAGATAATTCTTCTGAGGGAAAGAAAAGGTTTGAGGGTTATCATCTCTAAGCATTACTAGACGGATTGGTTTTGAAGGGGCCTAGTAGACGAACATAAAGCTTGTGGCTAGCTTGGCTGTTTATTGGATTGATTTGCAAAGTCTATTCAAATATGGATGGAAAAACTAATGACTCAATTCCCTCGAAAATATGATTAGAATGTCTGCGAATCTTAAAATTGTGAGCAGGCTTTGTGAAATCCTGGTTTATTATGGTCCGTAGATTGCTTTTCTTCAGTAGAATGCAAAGTCTATTTTGGAGGAGTGAACTCATTGAACAATGACAGTACTGTGGTTATGACTTGCAAGATAAATTCCATCTCTAGGTGGCAACATCTTTCTCTTTCAATGAGTGTCATTATTTTAACATTCGTATGTTTTATGGTCTGATGGAGTAAATTTGCTAAACTTCATCATATCTTTCCCATTTCAGGGAATTCTTCTTCGAATAAGCCAGAAGATGTGAAACGTCTCCCTGGCGGAAAAGTTAAGAAGAAGGTAAGACACTGAATATGGATCTCGGTGCATTGAACCTTAGTTATGGTGGAGTCGTTTCTCTTGGTGATTATCCTGAGTAATTTTGCCTAGGTTTCACAGTGAGTCCTTCAGAAATTTTCTTAGAGATGTCACATGTATCTGTATTAGATTCTTGTAATTCCTTTTAGAGGACGGGTTATTCTTTTTCCTGATTAGACACATCTACCAGTTTGATTGACATCTTCGTATCTTTTATTGTTGTTCTGTTTGCTATAAAGTTTTGATCTCGTGAGCAGCAACTTGTGATACTTCTTGCAAACTAGGGATGGCATGGGTTTGCTATCAGTTGCGATTCGCCCATTGCTCTCATGTCTTGAGTTACTATCCTCATCTTTCTTTCTCACGGAGGAGACCTGATTTTATAGTGTGCTTGGTGCATTGTATCTATGTACGAGCATGCGTGCATGTGTGTATTTTTGGCCATTGATTGTATACCATATATGAGGTTCAGTACAAATATAGAATAACAAATCTTGGATGGCCTGCCCTTTAATCTAAAATATATTTCTCGTGCCTTAATTGCTTGCTGGTATTTATCAGTTATACTGTTCTCTTATCTCTTATTTGTGGACTCTAGTAATGATGTGCATTAGTAATAACATTGACATTATGTAGGACAAGCAAGAAGTTGTGATCGAAAAGGTCATACGTAATAAGCGCAAATGTATCACTGTTGTCAAAGGACTCGAACTATTTGGTGAGTAATATGCTTTTCCTTCTTCCACATTCATTGTTGGTGGCTGATGATTCATCATTTAGGTTGAGTTTGTCAGTCAATTTACTGTGTGTTTCATCTCAGGCATTAAACTGAGTGATGCTTCGAAAAAGTTAGGAAAGAAGTTTGCAACTGGAGCATCAGTTGTTAAGGTAAGTGAAATTGCATGAATTGGCACTTTGATGCTTCTATTAATTCTCTGAAGGACTTACTAATCGGTGGTCATTTTAGGGACCGACTGACAAGGAGCAAATTGATGTTCAAGGAGACATATCCCTTGATATTGTGGAGTTTCTCACAGAAACCTGGCCTGATGTAATTCTCTTTGACCATTATCTTTGTTATATACCACAGCTTTTTTTTTCCCCTTTTTGGGTCAAAGCCACAGCTTCAAGCTATTTCCGAGGAATATAGTTATTTTTTTCCTTTTGTCCCTTTTTTCTGGAATCAACGAAAGCACGATATCATAAATGTAAAGGTCAGGAATGATAATCAAACTAACAGCTGGTGTTTAGAGAGTTTAATTTTGCTGAAGCTGCTCCTGGTTCTGTTAATTTGAGAGCCATGAGAGAGGTAGATTAAATTGCTGGTGATACTCCTGGTTATTTGAGCTAGCTAAATCAGCCTGTCTGCTCTTAGCTTCACGATTTGCAACTTATATACCTCCACTGGTTGTGTTGATCTCTTGATTATGAAAGCAAACTGGCTGTATGTCTTTATTACATGCTTGTCACATGGTGACAATATTTGCCTTTTGCCACCTTCCAACAATCCATGAAGCTTTGATTAGGCATATTAGCTTACAACTGATATTGGCCCTGTTTTTCTGTGAAATATAGGTGCCTGAGGCTGCCATATACTTCATTGAAGATGGAAAGAAGGTCCCAGTGGTTTGAGTTGAGGTTGTTCTCCGAAGTGATCCAGTTGGTTTTGTGATACGAACACAAGCCGGAGAACTGCTGTGCTTGTGATTGGAGCATCTATGATGAGCGGCCACAGCTAATTTTAAGGAAGAACTCTGTGCTGGAGATGTTGAATATTTGTGGTTGTCAATTCTCCGGCGGCATTTGAACACGCCTTACTTATAGTTCCGCAGTGTTATTTTGGGTTACATATATATGAAAAGCATGAGTTTCTTATTTTACCTTTAATGTGCCAAATGATCTTGTGTTGGTACTCACTACTCAGCTGAGTTATTGCAGGGACGTTTTTGATTCCCACGCTCGAGGCGTTGAGCTGATCTCTGCTGGTTCTTGGTAAAGTCCGAGATCCGATTCATGGGTACTGTACAAAAAGTGCAGATCATCATCCTGTTATCTTGTGCCTTGCCTCGATATTTCTTAACATATGGACTTGCTAGTTAGTAGCGTCGACTCGGCGAGTATGTAACATGATGGCACATCATAAAATTGATGTCTCTGTGCTCTGCATGGTTATGAGCACAGATTGGGCTATGGACCAGCTGATCTACGTGAGCAATTACGGCGTCCTTATTCAATACTATATAGCATGATCTGTTTTAGATTATGGTGTGTCCTAGGCAATTTCGGAATGAAATGCAGATGGCTTGGTTGATGCCAATCCGGGCCAATAATTGTGGTTGATCTTGTTCTGTCCGTCTGTTTTGGGGGAATTTCAGGTGCTCTCACTAACCAACACATTCTAAATATTGTAGTGTTTCTCGATATGGCTAGTAATCTAGTGCTTGTAAGTTTCATAATTGAGATCGCAACATTCTTGACTGATACGGGAGCAAAAAAATCCTGACCCTCCTCAACACTCGTCGACCCTTTCGCTGGCATGTGCCCTGCTCGATTATTGAATACTGGTCATGGATTGACGTGCCATATGAAATGTGGATCATCTAAGCATCCGACTATCCGATACAATGAGGTGCTAGAGGCTCAAAATGAATTTGAATGAATTACATTCAACCGTCCAACGAATTAGCAAATAACTGTCGTTGCAATATAGGGAAAAAGTCATAAATGACGAAAATCATGTCCACTTTGATGCATTTAATGTCAATTATTTTTTATGACATCAAAAATCTGAAACTATACTCATTATAATATATTTATTTAAATTTAAATTTATGTGATATATTTACCGTACATCAATATTTGATTAGAAGTTTTCAATAAAGTTACGTGAGCGCAATGTCAACGGTATTTGTTTTTCGGTGTCAAAATAAATAGATTTTTAAGTATTGATGTCGCATAGGTACAAGTTCGGGATTTTTAGTGTTATAAAAAAATTATGATAAATTCGTCATAATAAGTATAATTTGTGATTTGCGGTGGTTTTTACTGGGCAATTTATTGGGGTAAAAGAGAACTCTCGGGTTTTCAAGCCCATCCGACAGGATCGGGCTCGACCCGACGCTACTGTCCCGGGTCGGGCCCCGATAAAAGACAAAAATCAGGATAAAGATTATAAAAAAAAATCAGATAAACCGAATATGCGGCTCTTCTCTCCGAGGGATTCCTCTTCCTTCATCTTCCTTCCTCTCGAGCTCAGTGAAATTCTCGACGCTTCGCAAGAACCCCTCTGCAGCAGAAGATCCATCGCCATTTCGAAAGGCGGTCGCTTTCTCTATACGCTCGCTTCTCCACCTCGAGGTGATCAGTCTTTCTTGCTCAAGCTTCAGTCTTGGCCGTCTTTATGCTTTTTCTTTTTCCTGTCTTTTGATTAAACCCGGTAGTTTCTTGATGTTCGAGAGCGTTTTCGTGCCTGCTGGTATAGCCTCGGAGGAGGGTTGAAAGTTCGGCGTTGGTTTTGATTGGTATGTTGGGGTTCTGGGTTGTCGCGTTTATTCTCTGAAATGGCGACTTCTTCGATTCGCCTGGTTGTCGAGCTGATTATCCTGTGTGAGTACAGGGTTAGTGTTAACCTACTTCAAGCTGTGTGCGCTTCTTTTTTTGTTTGGTCTTTTGGGTTTCTTTGATTGATGGAAGCTCCAAATTTGCTGGGGTGAGAATCATGTGGGTGGAGATGCTTGAGCCAGGCTAATCACTGCTCATTGGAGTCGTGTGATTATGGTATGTGATGATTACTTATTCTTTGTGGGCATTGTGTAAACGTCGACGTTGTTCTAATGCTAGAGCTCGCATTTCTGAGAGTGCAATCTGAGATGCTCGCTCTAAATTGACTTTCTCGTGCATTTTGAATTAGCTGGTTCAAATTTTCCTGAACCAGAACTACTTATTCTTTCGGCTGTTTGAGTCGGAGGCTAGATTTCATGGCGCACGTGGCAATATTTTGTGGGTTTTGGTGAACTGCAAGTACTGTGGCTTATTTTCTTTTTTTTTGGTAACGTACTGTGGCTTATTTTCTTGCTATCTGTGTCCTAAAGTTTCAGGTACATGTGCTCGGTAGTGGGAGGAAAATAAGACCAATATGGCTCATCTTGTTTCTTCAATTTCATGCTCCTTGAAGATCTCCACCACTAATAAAGCTTTCCCTCAAAGATCAGGTCACGGTCCAACTGCATTTCCTTCTTCTTGGGCTTTACAAAGTTCAAGAATTCCATACAAGAGTCTTGTTTCTCGACGAGGGAAACATCAGAGAAACTTTATTGTTCAAGCGACAGCAGTGCCTCTGAACCAACAGGAACCTACTCAAGCTGGCTCTGGCTCTTACCAGCACTCTAATGGTTCAACCAAGATGCAGCGAGTCATGGTTATTGGTGGAGATGGTTACTGTGGCTGGGCCACAGCACTTCATTTATCCAGCAAAGGATATCAAGTTGCCATTGTGGATAGCCTTGTCCGTCGGCTGTTTGACCACCAACTTGGTCTTGACTCCTTGACTCCTATTGCCTCAATCCACAACCGTCTCCGGCGCTGGAAATCAATCACTGGGAAAAATATTGAGCTTTACATTGGCGACATATGTGACTTTGAGTTCTTAGCAGAATCCTTCAATTCATTTGAGCCTGATACTGTTGTCCATTTCGGAGAGCAGAGATCTGCTCCTTACTCCATGATAGATCGGTCAAGGGCTGTTTTTACGCAGCACAACAATGTCATTGGAACTCTTAATGTGCTCTTTGCTATTAAGGAGTTTAAAGAGGAGTGTCATCTGGTGAAGTTGGGCACTATGGGAGAATATGGAACTCCGAACATTGATATTGAGGAGGGCTACATAACTATCACTCATAATGGACGAACGGATACTTTGCCCTATCCAAAACAAGCTAGCTCCTTTTACCATCTAAGTAAGGTCCATGATTCGCACAATATAGCCTTCACTTGCAAGGCCTGGGGGATAAGAGCGACGGATTTAAATCAAGGAGTGGTTTATGGGGTGAGGACAGACGAGACTGAGTTGCATGAGGAGCTCAATAACAGATTTGATTATGATGGAGTATTCGGAACTGCATTGAATCGTTTCTGCGTTCAAGCTGCAGTTGGTCATCCACTTACGGTATATGGCAAAGGGGGCCAGGTAATAATCCTCTGCTTACAAGTAGCATGGTTGTATCTCCACATGCCGATTATACATATCATCTTTTGGCTGTTTACTTTCTTTCAATATAAGCAACAATAGCCTAAATATATAAATTCTAAATAGTAAAGCTTTTATAGTTGCCTATGGACTTATTCATCACACCTCAATTGAAAGTACCTGCTCTTATAGTTCTCTTGAACTGTGATTTGTACTTTTAGTTGTTTTGCGTTTAATAAAACAGAATAGAACAGAATGGAACGTAATGACAATCCACATATTTTTGTTTGGTAAACTGTGGAATGAAATGAAGATTCTTGTGTTTGGTTGTAAGAAGAAAAATGTTACGGGAATGGAATTGAGTGGGATTTTCTAATAAGTTCAAATAGTATGTATTTGCATGATTAGTATACTAATTGAAATTTCTTGAATATAATGTAGAATTATCAAATATTTAACAGTATTTATATTTCATTAATTATATTTTGATAACTGTAATTTACAATTATTTAGAAAATGAACTTCTTATGTGATTAAAATAATTAATTAATAGAATATAATTTCAAATATTGGCAATTAGTTGAATTATACTAATTAATAATTAATAATACCTGATTTTTAAAATTATATAATTGTATTTATTAATTTTTGGTTAAAGAAAAATGAAAGGGATCACCATCGCCCAATCTTTCAAGTAGGCAAATGGGTATTCCATTCCAGTGTTGCCATAGAAACACATAATTGAAAAGAAAGAGGATATCATTCCATTCCAATGTGACTAACCACACACAACAAGAAGCTTGATATGTCTAAGCAAGGGGCTAGCCTCCAAAGTGAAGTCCTTTCCAGAGAAACTTCAGCAGGATTTAGGTACTTGAAGTGCAGTTGTGTTTGAGGATTATTAGAAATCATCAAGGGGAAAATTTCTTTCTTTGACTGCATGTGCATGATTAACGCCTTCCTTCTGCAAACATCCGTATGGCATTTGTCACAAAGTGTTAGATTTTAATGAAAGGGAACATTCAAGCACTGCCAAAACTTTGTCCAAATGAAGCTAAAAGTCTGGAGATTTACTTTTCTCAACATTCACAGTCATTTATAAAGTGACTTTTGGACCTTGGATGTATTGTGGAGTGATCCATGTATTTTCATCTTCATTAATACCCTTTTCTCCATTAATTTCATTCTTTTAGTGTTTTCGTGACCGTCCTTATACTTTGCAGACCAGGGGATACCTTGATATAAGAGATACAGTCCAATGTGTTGAGCTTGCTATTGCAAATCCAGCAAATCCCGGCGAGCTCCGTGTCTTTAATCAATTCACTGAGCAATTTTCTGTCAATCAACTTGCTGCCCTTGTTACGAAAGCTGGAGCCAAGCTTGGGCTTGACGTGCAAACCATCACTGTCCCAAATCCAAGAGTGGAAGCAGAAGAACATTATTACAATGCCAAGCGCACTAAGCTGATTGACTTGGGACTCCAGCCGCACCTTCTTTCAGACTCCCTTATGGATTCACTGCTTAACTTTGCAATAAAGTATGAGGATCGGATTGACAAGAAACAGATTATGCCCAGCATATCTTGGAAAAAGATTGGAGCCAAACCAAAAACTCTTGCGACCTAATTTTTAGTAGAGGTGATCTAGAGACAGACTATAAACATCAAGCATAGATTTCTTCTTTCCTTTCCTTTTGCCTTCGCTGCTGCTTTTTCCCACTTTTAAGCTGTGTTGTATCTTTCTCTCTTAATGGAGTCCGTGATTGTTATTTTCTACTGTGGCGCAGTTCTTGCTGCCCAGGTTGTAGTCGCTTATGTAGAAATATGAATTTGAAATGATTGTGTGCTATTAGGATAATGGGTGGACATCTAGAAGAACAGCCATTTCTCTTGCACTTAGCATACTTCTGGCGGAATAGCTCTTCCAATATGTTGCTGGGTATTGTAGGGTTACATCTGACAGAAAGCGAAAGCAGTTAATGCAATCTTGTTTGGATTTTCAAGGTTCTCGGTTATTTGATTTTTTTCAACAACTAAGCAGGAATAGATACTGTTCATCTGGCATTTGGTCCCAAGCAGAGGTGTTTTAACAGGTCTAACCATCTTTTCTTTTCTTTTTGTCTTTTGAAGGGAGGTGGGAGGGGATGGCTGTTTAGCCGTCTACTTTTTCTTTAAATGATCTTGTATTCCACCCGATATGTTGGATCCAACAAGTGACCTTTTTCTGTTTCTGGATATACCAGAGGGAAGGCAATTAATTCTACTACTCAACAAGAATGGCTAAACCATCGTAGGAAGCAGCCTAATTTTATGTGGAATCTCGTAGGTCAGGTTTGTGTAAGAGAAAAACATTGCCCGTATGTTAAACTGATCAGTGAAGAAGATGCTGCTTGTTTTTCTCATGTAATTGGAGAACTTACTGCCAGTTTAACTTCCAGCGCAAGTCTCAATGTTTTCTCAGTTAGATAACATTTAGGTGCGCGGGCTGCACTTTTCAGATTAATTCTTCGAGGATGTTCTTACATCTGCACCAAAGAGTTCATCCGCCAAAAGTTTCCCCCTATTTAACAGCCACATGTCGAGGTAAGAACAGTCCAAGTGCCAAAACTTGGCATAGAGAGACACTTAAGTGCCACAATGGGAGTAAAGTCTTAAGTGTCACTCCGGCCAAATTGCTTACATGGCAATTTTCCGGCGAGTTGGGTGCAAAACGGCGTCGTTTTGCACACTAACGTGGCGAAAAATGCAAAAACGATGTCGTTTTGACTGATGTGTAAATAATTAATATAAAAATTAATTAAATCAAATTTAATTTTAATTTTATTTAAAATATTCTAAAATTTAATCTCCGCCGTCGCCGGAAGGGCCGACGACGGAGGGGGAGGGTCGGTGGGGTCGCCGGCCCTCGGCCGCCGTGAGCCCTCGCCGGATCGCGATGAGGGCCGCGACCCTCGCCCCAAATTTGGGCGAGGGTTCGCGGGCCCTCGCCACCACTCGGCCGGCGTCGTCGGCCCCGGCCGAGGCCCGCGACCACGGCCAATGCTCCCCCATCGTCGCCGGCCCTTCCCGACAACGGTGGCGAGGCGGCAAGGGCCCGCAAGCCCTCGCCCGGATCCGGCGAGGGCTCGAGGGCCCTCGCCGCCGGCCCCTCACTAGGGCCCGACGACCCGGCCGATGCTACCCCACCGTCGTTGGCCCTTCCCGGCCGACGACGGGGGAGGCGACGAGGGCTTGCAAACCCTCGCCCAAATTTGGGGCGAGGGTCGCGGCCCTCACCGCGATCTGGCAAGGGCTCGCGGCCCTCGCCGCCAGTTCGCCGGGGTCGGCGACCCTGGCCAACCCTCCTCCCTTCGTTGTCGGCCCTTCCGGTGGCGGCGGTGAGGACTTAGTTCTTAACCGCCCCTTCGCCTCTCTCCACCTTTTTTTTTCTTTAAAGAATATTTTAAATAAAATTAAGTTTAAATTTAATTAAATTAATTTTTATATTAATTATTTACACATCATACATAAAACGACGTCGTTTTTGCAATTGTCGCCACATCAGCGTGCAAAACGACACCGTTTTACACTCAACTTGCTGGAAAATTACCACGTCAACAGTTTGGTCGGATTTTGGCCGAAGTGGCACTTACGTGATCCATTTTATTCCGATTTTAACACTTAAGTGTATCGTTTTAAAGTTTTGGCATTTAAGTATCCCTCTGTGCCAAGTTTTGGCACTCCAGGTGTCCCAAGCTCGCCACATTTCTATTGTCAACTTGCCATTCAATGTGATCTCAATTGCACTTCATCCTGGTTCTCCACAAACTCGACGAAAGGGCTTCAGTCGACGACAGGGTGACCAATGACTAGTTTTGCTGTTAAAAATCATCAGATACACCAGAATAGATTTGCAATGTCATGAAAGAATGATCTGCCTGTTACCACTGCTAAGCTTGGCAGTCCTAGTACAGTTGGCTTGAAACTCTACATGTATTTTTGCAAGACTAATAATGCTAGTCGCAACATTGTTTCCACTGCATGATTTGTTTACTTGGCATTTGACTAGAAACACGATACCAAGTTGCACGATGGGCACATTTATTATAACTATTACGTCAATGTGCTTAAATGGCTCGGAAAGGTGAGGACAAGTGAGAGGAGTGCTTGTCTGCATGTCTCTGCCAGTCCTCGTATCGTAAGTTAAAAAAGGCAGCAGAAGCGATGATGTTTTCACATCCTTGAACGAGGAGAATTTGCAGGTTTTGATGGTGGAAACAGATTGGCCGTGCCTTTGTTTGGACAACTATCAGTCTTCAAAAAATCCAAGACAACGGAAGTCAACTCATCTTGATGCGAGGTGTATTCATGATCAGCTCCTTCTATGATGCACAACTTGTGATTTGATATGACCTTGGCAAACTCCAGAGAATCTTCCGCTGGTACAATCTTGTCAAGGGAACCATGAACAATCAACACCCTACAATTACCAGCATAAGCACCCGAGTGTCATCGGAAAAGTAACAAATTTAGTGACAACTAGGAAAAATCAAAAGATGGCTAACTTAATTCAATCAATCAATGGCCATGATATTCCTTAAACTATTTAACTGGAATTGAGAAACTAAACCAGATGAGGATGCATTGACCTAGCCATTACGAAAAGAAACATTTTATGGGCTTCCTTTTCATTAATGGGGGATGTAAAAGCCAACTTTTATGATAAACATACAACCAAGATTACACACGTTTAAGGGTGTCCAATTTAAAAGTGACAGACAAATTTTCTATGTTAGAGAAAAGAAGAATTGCAGTTTTAGCAGATCAGACAAGATGCACCCTACCATACTACCAGAATTCAGACCTGCAGTCTCGGGAAATCATTTGGGATGACGTGCAAGTATCAGTTGTAAGGCGATCCATCAAACTATCTTCTGTTACTCGGTACTCGAACAATCCTGCAAATGGACAAGAATGCACAATGTCTTAATTCTGGATCCTAAATCCTCTACTGTTCCATCAACTAGATAGTGAATATGCATGTGCAATAATAAGCTTCAGGTAATGAAACCCTTTTCCAAAAGCATTGACTAATAGGTTACCAGCACAACAAAAGATTTCCATGTTGAAATTAGAAACTTGACAACTTCAATAACAACACAAGTAGGCTGAGTTGATAAGATACTTTACCTCTTCTATTCTTCACATCAATGAATCCATTCTTCTTGATCCTTTGTAGAAAATCTTTACCTAATCGACCTTCGATGCCTCTCTCCAGATTGAAACGTCCAGATAGATTGACTACAATATTTACGTCTTTATATTTTGATGCATACAAGAGCACTACATTTCCTCCTGCAAACCCACCGGAAAATAATGTTTTACTTAGGTTAATTCAGTATTATTGGAGGTTCATGTTTTCAAATATGCTGCATCATCCCAAACACTGATAAAGTCAACCTTTGCTGTGTCCAATAATTGCCTTTATAAAACGTTTCTGCCCCAAGAAATGTTCAATTACAGCCCGTAAGTCATCAACTTCTCTCCAATAGTTACCATACTGAAATGAACCTTCACTTTCCCTGAGAGAGATGGATCAAAAGCACTTAAACAGAATCACAAGATTAATTTTAAAAACCTTGCAAGGGCAATGATTTAGAGAAGCTAACAACTGCAGATAAATTATTAAATATTCTCCAGCTTCAATATGAGCAAAGAAAAGTACAGATAACAGATAAATCAGTCCCATTAAGACAATGGTATATCTGGTAAATAATCAGTTCAGGTGACAACAATCTGACTTTGGAATGAAAATCCTCAATAAGCATTATGACACGGACTTGCACAAATGAGCCGCATCATCTTTATTAGACTTTCTAATTCAATGCTTAGATGACATGGGCTCATAGAAAAGTCACGGGGCTGGAAACTTCATTACACTGCCGATTAAATAATTCAAAAGTATTTATATATTGTCGAAGAATCTCTGATGAGATCTGCGAAATCTTTTCTACTGGTCACAAAGTGCATAGCAGTAGGATAACTGCCTCTTTTGACACCAAAGCATCCTCCAGAGAAAAATTATAAACTACTTAGCTCACCTATATCCTTATTTATCAAGAAATTTACTCACCCATTTCCTGCAAAGTCAAAACGAAAAGCGCTGATTCCCTCCCTCTCCAAAGCGCCGGCAAGGGTTACCATAGGAATGCGCTCCTGCAAAATAATCAGCATCGCACAACTTGATCAATGTTGCATATGCTTTAAGAGAGTAAGTTCTTTGGAACCCACAAGCAGCTGGAGACTGTGATCACAGTTACAAGGAAGGACTAATATTTTGAAAACCAAGACATTCTTAGAAACTTCTGCCTTGCAGAATGCAGGTATGGATATCTAAAAAGAAGAGGAAGAGCATTGTCGGGCAGAGCATAACGAAATCAACCACAGAATTCTCCAGCTGGTGATGTTGCCGCTCACATAAACCATTCCATCCTACCCAGGGACTCCAAAGTTTTTGAAAATCAATGGTAATTTAGGAGAACATCTACATTGACAAGGCACCACTACACGTAGCAATCACAATCAAATGCCGAAACATCGAAGGAAGCTAGAAAGTTGTAATTTTCAGAACAAGTGGTCATCTTGGTCAGGCTGGAATTGCAGTAAAACTCAAACATTACCAACCTTCCAAGACTGGAACCCATGACACAATATCACGAGCTCCTTCGACCCTGTCTCGTGTAATATGCCGACAAGATTCTCCCCATGCTTGTTCGGGATGATGATTCTCCGTCCATGTATAGCTACACAGAAGAGAGAGACGACCCGAAACGATTCAAGTCAAGAGCTTTTCGAACACCATCACGAACACTCGATCTTCTAAACGACGGGCAAGGACTCAAAATCACCGAAACCCATCACGAATCCAAGAACTCGAGACACCAAAGAGGAGACGAGCTCGATCAGAATTGCTCGCCGGGCTGAATTTACCATGAAAAATAAGAGCTTGCCATTACCAGGATCGCCGACTCGTTCGGCTCGGGGGTGACTCGGCCGAGCCCGCGACATGGGAGCAGAGCAGGGGCTTTCAGCTTGGAGGTCTCGTTGAATCTGATTCTGGGAAAAACGGCGTGTAATTTCTGTCTTTGAGTTAGACATAAGCTAATGAATTTATGATTCTCCGGAACAATGAAAGAATATTAGTTTCGAAACCTTATTATATACATATATATATATATATATATATATATATATATATTTTTTTTTTTTTTTTTTTTTTTGATAATTTGAGCTTAATTTGAGTTCGATATAAGGTTTCATTAGCCGGCCTCAAGGACTCAATGGCGATTGAGTTCGAGGAATCGGTATCGAATGAGATCTAGGTAAGTGATCATATGATGTCCGATCAATCTTCAAATGATTAAACTACAAGTACGGCTCAATGCATCAAAAGGGTTTGAACGCGTGTCACAATTCTAAGATTTTCAAGGCTTGATGTACTGAGAAATAATTGATGGGAATGAGATAAGTTTTGAATTAACAAAGGCGAAAATATATATTTACATTCAAGATATTTCTTGTATTTAATGAGATAGATGACAATCTTGTATTTATTAGAATAGATGGTAGTTGGAGTAGTATTAATTAAAAGGCTTCATGTATAAATAAGGATGCTCTCCCCTTATTTGTATCAGCTAAAAAATACATTTCTCTCCCAAAGCTTTTTCTCTCTAAGCAGACTCTCTCTACTATTCAAGTTAGTGAAAAAAGTTTGTTCAAAGACATCAAGGAGTATATCAAGTGGTCGACAGAATGTTGAGCCAAGATGATGTCGATGCTGCCGTTGTTGGTGAGGCTATCCGAGAGAATGAGACCTGCAATAGAGCCAGGAGGAGGGCCGCTTTGATGGACGTTATGCCTTCCCTTGAGGAAAGGTTCGCCAGAATGAAGGCCACCAAGATGGAGTTCGTGAACGAAATCGATGAGGCAAAAAAGTGAATCGACAAGGTCGAAGAGACGCTCTACCTCGAAAACAAATCCACAGCTCCCTTGTGCTTGAAGGACAAATCCCTTGAAGCCACGATCGAGGCTTTGAAGATGAAAGTCCTAGAGCTCAAAGAGACAACTCGAGCACAGTCGAGATTGAAACTTTGGAGTTGGAGATCCAAGAGCTCAAAAAAGCACCGGTCTTACACATCGATGTGGTGCCAATTCAAGTGACCAAGTTAAGAAACCCCCTATGTTCCTAACCAACAATACCATGCTTTGGCGAAATAGGTGTGATGAGACCAAGCAAGGTGTCAATCCCATCTACACATGGGATTATTTTGTCAAAAATTTTCAAGATTACTTCTTTCTTGAGTTCACCCAACAACAAGCTCGTAGCATACTCCATTGTTGTGAATAAAAAGACATGGTTCAAGAGTACGTGAAGGAGTTGACCAGTCTCAAACTCGAAATTCTCATCTTAGGGGGGAGGAAGCTTTCAGAGCATTCATGAATGGTTTGAAGCCTTGAGCCAACTTAGGTTTAAAAGATGGGATGTGCGGAGTATCAAAGGCATTCACCATACCCAAGTCCAATGCTAACTTCACCAAACCCAAATCTTCCAAGTCCAAAGGAAATGGGTGGAGAACGGATTGCCACCATGACGAAAACATGGAATGTGTAATTACCTGTGGTTGAAAAGATTAACGAGAAAAATCATGGGGGAGAGGATCCTTCCAAACAACCAAACCAAAGGTTGAACCAACCCCACATGGCTCCTACCAAGAAAGGGAGAAGAAGCCACCACCATCCACAGGTTTCATTTGCCACCGTCCCTATTGAACCAAGATTGTCCAAAGAACAACAAACTCGCGGCATTGCTCGCCATAGAGAGAGGAAGAAGCAAAGCAAGAAAATAAACGAATGGCAGCTTAGAACCATAAAGATTCTCAACTCCACACATATTTAAGCTCCCTCTGAGAAGCCTCCAAGTACAAGCTTGCCATTCGTGGAAGTCAAGGTTAGTAACACAAAATCCTATGCCTTGGTTGACACAGTTGCATTAAACATGCTCTTGTCAAGCAACGCTGCTAAGAGTTGGGACTTTGAGTGGAGCCAGCAGGACATCAATTTAAGGCAATCAACTCAAATGATGTATGGGCCATTGATATTGCTCAAAATGTGGAACTACACATTGGTGATTAGAAAGACATTTTCTTCCGAGGTAATTTTACTTAATGAATATGATCTTATTTTGGATTTAGAATTCATTGATAGAGCTAATGCCATGATTGAATGAGAACTGAGTCAATTATTATCACCGACCAAAAATGTCCATTGGTGGTACCCATGATTTTTGGGTTGACGAAGACCAAGAGCATCTCCACAGTATGACTTGCGGACAAAAAGCTAGGAATTGAGGAGCCTATAGGCAGGCCAAAAGTGACACCATAACCTTTGGAGGTGTCCAAAATGGAGTTAGCCGTTAAGTGCCAATTCAAAATGAGATGCCAATCCATAGACTTTTACCAGAAGTGAACTTCTCGAGCAACAGGGAAATAGCCGAACTGAAAAAGGAGTTGCTTGCGAAACAAGTTGAAATTCAAGAGATAGGTGATTGACAAATCAAAAAGCAAAAGACCAAGTGACATCGGAGACCGAAGAATTGCCAATGTCCAAATAAACTGACAACTCAAGCAATAGATGCTGAATTGCTCAAATAGGTGGGGGAAAATGTTACGGTCTCTAAATTTTCAAAGCTCAATATACCGAGAAATGATCGAAATAATCTAGGGGAACGAGACAAGCCTTGAATTAACAATGTTAGGAGGTTCTTGAAAATGTATATTCGCATTCAAGATATTTCTTACACTTAATAAAGTAGATGATAGCCTTGTATTTTATAGAATAAATGATAGTTGGAACAATAATAATTGGAAAATGAGGGGAGACCCCTCATTTGTATTATCCAACATTCAAGTAATAGAATACATTTTCTTCCAAAACTTCACGCTCTGAAAAACACTCGACAATCTGAGTTAGCTAGTAAGCGAACAATCAATCCTTGAGAAAAGGGCTTAGCCTAGACTACCCAACGAACGAAAGGAAGCCTAAGTTGTTACCTCCCGGTCTTGATATCAAGCATCGACCTGTGACGTGTATATTAAATGGAATTTCAAAGTGCTCCCCACACTGAGCCGTCCACAGTAAGTTACTAACAACGCACACGCTTGTTTTTCTCGTGCCGATCGACTCTGTAGAAATCGAATCATTCCATCTTTAAGCATATTTAACCGGTATTCCAGAGGCACTCGTAGACAAAGGCCCACGTTAAACTATAAACGAGAAGAATAACCAAATCGCCATCCAAACCTCATATGAGAAAAAGAGGAAGACTTGGTTCTAGACATAAACTATTTATCCGGATATAGCCAAGACAAGAATGTCCTAAAAGGAAAAAGTAAAAATAAAAAAGGAATCCCAACCCCCTGTCTACCCTGATCGTACTGATATGGATCGAGAATACTAGGGGCTTTCTATCTTGAGGGGATATTCGCAGGTTAGAAAACTTCCCTAAATCAAGAGATCGATCGGTCTCACGTGTACCATGAGAGATCAATTGCAGTTCCTCTTATACAGTCGAAATGCTATCAATCTCTGAGCAAAGCATGGTTTCCCTACCCTTTCTAGTCTCTACCGTTATGAAGCATCATACAAATGCAGTACCAACAGAATTGTTCTTCAACATCCAAAAACAGAGTACGAAAAAAATCCTGGTGACCTACTTTGCCACTTTGCCACTTTGCGGTCAGCCACTACATTACCGAAGGATGAGTGGTGCACAAATTCTGGAGAAGTCCTTCAGCATGAGCCTTCCACAAAATACCATATGAGGATCTTAAAATCATTCTGTCGTACAAACCACTTGCTAATCTTTCTGCAGTACCGAAATGGAGCTTCTCTGCATACAATGAGAACTCACAATTGGCAGCTGATTAAAACATAGAAAAGCAAGAGATCGGTTCTTTTTTCTCTCTCCTAAAGAAAATAATAGTGAAAGGAACACGATGTCGCAATCAGTTGCTGCTACTGCTATTTTTATAGAAAGGTAGGAGGCTTGAGATACCAGCTTAAACCAGAGTCATCTCCCGAACAAGATCTCAATTCTCTCAAAATTTTCTCTTTCTCCCACATCAGTCTATCAGAAACAGACTCTGAATAAGTGTTGACCTCAGTACTCCATATTTCGTTTAAAGCACTACATCCCAGTTCCCATTTAATTCAATATATGTACAGCCAAATGTCATGTACAGACTCTGCATTAGAACATTAGCCAATAGTTCAGACCAGAAAGCATCCCTCATTAGTAGACTTAATAGGAGTGTCAGCACATTCAATTATACCATAAACTTATTGTAGAACATCAAGAACTAAAGCGAACATAAACACTATCAGTAACTCTTAGGGCAGTAGAATCAATGGCCTTTCCACCTCCATACAGTGCATCCATCAGAAAGCTAAAAATGAACAAAATTTGCATGTTGGCATCACCTGCGACAATATTTGCCAAATTATGAGTTAAGGTGATAGTAAACTTGACTGGCAACAACCAAACTGCAAGATTTGAGATTGGACTTACTTTATATGACATTACATTTTTAACAAAAAAATTTTTCATCTTTAGCAATCAATAGGCCTCCTAAAAAAGGAGTTAAAGTCTGTATATATAAATACTAGATTCACCACCCAGTCATAAATGTTAGTTCACCAACCTCCTTCCTGCTATGATCCCACAGGAGCAATGCCCTTGGCTTTTGCAGCAGCAGTGGCGGCCGCAGCTGCTGCCGCAGCTGCCGCAGCAGCAGATGCAGCTGGATTTGGCGTTGAAGGAGGCACTGCATTGGACTGAGAGCTGTTCTGTTGTCCAACTACCTGCTCTTGCTGTGGCAAATGCTGCTGCTCAGAGTTGACTTGTGCAAGTAGATTCTTTATCTGGCTTCCTGAGAGCGTTTCGAACTCAAGTAGAGCATTGGCAAGCGCATGGAGTTCCTTGCTATGAGTGGTAAGGATGGTCTTGGCGTTGTTGTAAGCCCTGTCAAGAAGCCGCTGCACTTCTTTCTCAATAAGAAGCCGAGTCTCAGTGCTCATGCTCTTGCCATAGTAGTTATAAGTTACAAGCCCAGCTTCATTGCTCATGCCATATTTTGTAACCATTGTTCTGGCAAGGTTAGTAGCTTGCTGAAGGTCAGAAGATGCACCAGAAGTCACTTCATTCTCTCCAAAAATGAGCTCCTCTGCAACTCGCCCGCCCATGCAAACATCAAGTCTAGCAAGCATCTGCTTACGGGAGACACTTGTCTCATCCTTATCAGGCAACTGGGAAACCATGCCCAGAGCCATGCCTCGGGGAACAATTGTAGCCTTGTGAACTGGAAGAGCTCCATCCGTGTGAATAGCCACAAGGGCATGTCCACCCTCGTGAAAAGCTGTAAGTTTTCTTGACTCATCGGAGATGACAGCGGATTTTCTTTCACTTCCCATCATGATCTTGTCCTTCGCATGCTCAAGATCTGCCATGCTGACAGCTTTGGAACCATCCATCGCAGCCTTCAGAGCAGCCATGTTGACTAAATTTGCCAGATCAGCACCCGAAAATCCAGGTGTTCCTCTCGCAATAATCTTCAGATCAACATCCTCTGCCTTCAGGACCTGTTAACACCATCCACTTAGTTAGGCTAAGTTCTATATAGTAAATATTTGTCCAAGAATCAAGGAGAAAGCATACCCAGATTGCTGCCTTTTCTACACATACAGAGTTAGCAGCACCAAACCACCACCCAATAGCTAAGAGTACGACATAGATGTAACTTGACAGGTATGAAAAGCATGTTCATTTCATGTGATAAAGCAAAATCATGATGCTGAAAGAACTTGGTTTGAACCAAAGAAGCTTGTATACATTTGCTAATGTGAAAGCATGTGTAAATCCAAGAGTAGTACTATCATGGATCAGGTCTCATGGTAAGATAAAAGGAATATGCTTAAAACAAAAGGATAAGTGGATAAGAGAATATAGAGCCCATGAGCTAGACATAAAGAGCTTATTTCCCCAAGAACAATATAAGATTAAATGAGCTTATTGCTGTGGAGTGTAAAAATAGATATAGGTCAAAAGAGACAAATCCTCCTAATATGTAGTAGAAACAAAATATGTTCCTAAAGTATAGTACCTTTGACATATGGGACTCCAAAATCTGTCTCCGCCCTTCAACATCAGGATTGGGGACAACAATATGTCGATCAAACCGTCCAGGTCTCACCAGTGCCTTGTCCAATGACTCTGGAAAGTTTGTAGCAGCGATCACAATAATCCCTTCATTTTGTTTGAAACCGTCCAACTCAACAAGTAGTTGATTCAAAGTCATCTTCATGTATTGCTGGTCCTTCGGGTTACGGCTTCCTCCAATTGCATCTATCTCATCTATGAATATAATACAAGGAGACCGTTTCTTTGCAGCGGAAAAAAGATCTCTCACCCTCCGAGCTCCAACACCAACAAACATCTCTTCAAACTCACTGCCACTGCAGGAAAAAAAAGGTACTCCAGCTTCTCCAGCAATAGCTCTTGCTAGCATAGTCTTACCAGTACCAGGTGGTCCAACAAGTAAAACACCTTTTGGAAGCTTACCACCAAGACGTGTGAAACGCTGTCACAGAAAAGCAGCAAAACATATTTTAGCACAGCAAAACAAGTTGTGAAGGACTACATCAGAATACATAGGTGAGCCAATTGAAATTTGGAGAAAAAGGGCCAAACAAACTACAAACCTTAGATGTAGACAGAAAACTAAGGCCCTGCTTGGTAACACTCTCAGAAACAACTGATTATATTCTTTTGTTCCCCGGAACAAAAAAAGAAAAGAAATTCATTTGGTAAATTTTTTGTTTTTTTTTTTGGTAAAGTGGTAAATTTTTTGTTCACAGTAACAAAAATCCTTTTTTTCTATTCCTATGAATAAATTTGGAACATAATCAAAAAGTAAAAAAAAGGTTGCTTCTTACTCCTGAAAACAATTCCTAGAATCAAGTCTAATTTTTTTTCTTTTCTCTTCTCTTTCCTTTTCTTCTCTCCTCTTTCCTTTTCTTCTTCTTCCTTTTGTTCGGTCGCTGGCCTTGGCCACGATCAGCGACAGGCCAGACGAGGGCCGATGACCTTGTCGGAGCATTGCCGGGGGGCATAGCGAGGCTTGGCCTCACCTTGGCTGGGCGAGGTGGGCGACGCTGGTCAGCCTTGCCATGCTAGGGCGAGGTCAAGGCTTATGATGGCCAAGCGAGCTTGCCGAACCTCGCCTTGGCCTGGTGAGGCTGCGATGAGCTAGTGGCCACCGACCAGCCACAAAGAAGGAGAAAGAAGAAGATAAAAGGAAAAAGAAAAAGTAAAAAAGAGAAAAATAATAAAAATATAATAAAAGTATTAAAACATTAAAATAAACAAAAAATTTAAAAACCATATCAAACGCATTTCTATACCGGGAATAGAAATTTCGGACAGTTACCAAGTAACTTTAAAAACTTAAAAATTATTCCCGAGAATAGAATTTAAAAGAAAAAAAAACCATTTCTTAGCAGCAAAAATTGTTTCCGAAAACAGAATGACTACCAAACACATCCTAACAAGTTGGGGAAACATAAAAAGAGAAAGTTATGCCCAACAACTCGTATAGATAATAAAAGACAACATGAGCCGACAACCATTACCGAATAGCTTATAGTGTGAATATTAGATCCTGAATTATCTATATATATAAATAAAAAATAAATCATCGATGCTTCTCAACCAATCAAAACGAAGTAAGCATCATAAAGCATAAACACACATCCTCTTCTCCACAAATCAATCAGATATGAAGAGAAAATAATTCAACTGGACAGGTATTAGAAACTGAATAAAGCACGACTGATCAAGTTCGTAAATCAGCCACCCAGATTATGAGAGCAATAGCTTGTCTTTTAAATTGAACAACATGACTCAATAGATAATTCCTGACTTATATTTGCATATATTTGCATATTGCTCTGCCAAATTTAGATAAGTTGAATAAATTTTTGAATGAAGGAAGCCCATATTGAGTATTGAAAATTCCTCATTCTCTTTCACTGAAAATAGTGGCTCAACATGTCCATTTCCCCTTCGAATAAGAGCACAATCCCTTAGGTGGTTAGCGAGAGAAGAGAGGGGGGGAAAGAACCTTTGGATCTCGAAGATAGTGAACAATTTCTTCTAACTCAGCCTTTGCCTCATCAACACCCTTTACATCGCTGAACTTTGTGCTGGATTCCATGCTTGGTTGCACTTCTTCATGAAGACCAAGTCCTGCTAAGAAAATAATTAAAATAATGAAAGAACCTTTCAATTCACCTTGATAACTCTAGAAATGATAAAATGTTATCTTCCCCCTTCATGAGTAGATAATGCAAATCATATCATGATCTTCACATACCTTTACTTATACCCCTATCCTCAATAAGAGCTCCAACCCCAGAAATCAAGAGAAAGGCCAACGCAATTGTACGTATTGTACGCCATAGCTGCTCTTTAAAATGCCCTCCTTCTGCAGCCACCATGTGTATAGGAGCACCTGCCGTCCCAAGAATACCATCTTTTGTAGATTTCCCCACATTCTTCAAAGCTGAAAATGCGCCGATACCTTCTTCCTCCCTAGCAGAAGTACCAATACCTGCATTTCATCCACAAAAAGCTTGAAAACTTTAACTTCACACAAAGAGATTAAAAGAGTAGAAGATCAAGAAAGAAGGTACAAACAAAAAAAAGTGAAGATCAGATATTTTGCCAGGTTAACTAAATTGCAGGATGAATAACACATTAAGACTGATATATCAAAATAGAATAAGAGAGAAATCTAGCAAGATAACAATAATCCAAGAATTATATGTATAAAGTAACAAAGTTCCAACATTTACCTCTCTGCAGAGTCTTCAATAACTCACTCTCGTTTAGCCTGTCAACTTTAACCAATGCCTTAACATATTCAGCAAGTGCTGAGGGGTTGGAGTGCAAAGATGGTTGACTTTCGAAAAGTCTAATAACTGCTTCAGGATCGTTCCTGTGGTAAAGTTCTTTAAGATGGGCAACCTCACTTGCTTCATCTGCGTCACGTACTCTCCGAGCTAAATGACCAACATAGCTTGACTGAAACCTCCCTTGTGCTCCCGCAGGCAAATTTCCTGCACCAACAGGAATATTACATGCCAACCATCACAGTTTCAGAAACCTGACAAAATAATCTATGGGTGGGGAGAATGATTGCCCTGCAGGTGCTTTTTAAGTACCTTTTTGATACTATTTGAGTGTACCACAGACATAACCCCTGTATTTAAAATTTACTAAGAAAACCAACTCAACAACTTTAGATTTACATTTACCGCCACAGTCAGAGTTTCCATGTCCAATTTTATTACCAAACAATGCTGAAACAGCATCATTGGTGATTAATATGGAATGTGGTTACTGCATCAACTTTTCACTTAGTAGTAAGTGATACCACCAAGGCATTCCCCAAAGAATGGGCCTGAAAAATCTGACAGATGCTTGGGACTTCTTCAAGCTTGCACGAGTTGTTTTTAGTATTGTCAGACGGTAGAATGGTTGTCGTAGCATACCCTCAATGTTGATTTGCTTTTTTTTTCTATTCAAACTCTTATAAGCAATTTATGAGAAACTTGGCATTACAAAATCCAACAATCCATTAAATCAACATTCGCATGAAGATGATGGATCAAAATACTACATGGAAATGATAACGACGAAAAGAACTCATAAATATCCGAAAGGCATACCTCTACCAACTCTCGATGCTGTGACAAAATGGTTTGGTCTAGCGAGTGAATATTTAAGCTTCCCAAACCCTGATTCGTGCCTTAAAACCTGTTAGAAGACAAAAGATAAAGTCAAGCAATTGACCATAATGGCCATGACCCACATGCTATGTTATGTTAAACCAAAATGCACCAGTAGTCATCACATGCAGTAACAAAGTAACAAATTACCAAAACTGGGCACTCTAAAACCTGCTGGCTTAGTGAAAACAAATCTCATATATAAGTTGATTGGAAGAAGTCCCCCAAGCTCGTATTCACAACACACAAGTTCACACTGTCCCTTGCTCCTTTGTATCTCTCACAATTAACCATGGCACTCCAGAGTCACTTTAATTAGTGTTAACATTTGATTACAATTAAGCTAAAGTGTTAACATTGGATCACAATTAAGCTAAAGTGTTAACATTTGATTACAATTAAGCTAAAGTGTTAACATTTGATTACAATTAAGCTAAAAAGGAAAAGAAACAATCAAGATACTTGAACAGAAAATGAAAAATAATGAAGTTACACTCTTTTGATAGAATTAGCCACAGACAAACAAATAAATGCTTCCATACTCCATATTGTTGTCTGATCAGGAGAAAATGGCTCAACAAATAGAAAGACAAAATTAAAAGGACTTCGCATAGAGAATTACTCAAATTTACATTATTCAGCCACTAGCCAATGACATAAGAAAGGGGGATGCATGGAAATGTATGCGCAAAAGGAGATAAAAAATGCACTCTCCACACCCTACGGCACGCAAAACCCACTCCCACTCCCACCCCCAAACCAGAATCCCCTCCCCCAGCCCCCAGTCAGGGATAAGCACCACAGAAAACCTAGCTGGACTCACATTTATCATCCTCAAGATTCATGGAACAGGTCACCAACTAGACCATGTTCAGAAATAAGCTCAAGTCACAATAATCGCATATTATGAAAAGTTAGAAAGGAATAAACTTGAATGCACCACAGTTACCCAACAGGCCTTTTCTCATTCTAGATGAAGCTGAACTTCCTGTTTGCCAACTCAAGAAACGGGTAAAATCCCAGGTAATAAAGAAGTAGGTTCCGGTGAGAGCAAATGCACCACGAAAATCACGTGCCATGCTACTGCGCAAAGGAATTGCACCCTATATTATCATCACTGCAGCCATGCACCATCACCTCTCGCTCAATTCATCACCTTTAGTCAATCCTCACACTAGCGAGCACAATCTAATCTCCTGAGCAACGCCCCCCACTCAACCCACCGTCGAATATAATTAAAAAATAAAAAATCCAATCTTTCATTCCATCGCAAGCCAGTGGATATGATCCCACGAATCACCGCAACCGCACGCCCATCGCTACGCAATTCCCAATTAAAGCCAATGGGCTCAAATCAGCCCACCAAGACCGCATGCTTCCCCCGCAAGTTTACATCAAACACCTGACCCGAGTCGAGTAACCCTAACCTAACGCCACCCAGCACGAGAAAAAGATAACCGCAGACACGAATGACAAGAGAAAGCATCGGATTGACTGATTCGGCCGACCTCGGTGAGCAGGCGCCTCCAAGCCATCGGCCCCGAGCGAGACAACAGCCGGTCCCCCCCGCGTCGATCCCCCCTCGCTCCTTACCCCCTCCGGGAGCTGCTTCTGAGCCGATTACCGCGGCCGCTCGGCTCGGCTCGGCTCGGCTCGACTCGGCAACGCCGCGTTCACGCGAGAGATGGCTAGAGAGAGAGAGAGAGAGAGAGAGAGTCGGGGAGAGATGCAGGGGATGCGTTGGATTGGAGGGGTAGTCGAAAATGGAGACGCCGGAATTTGTTATTAATATCTTCGGTTTCCGCTTCGGAGGAAGGAAGACGGGAAAGAGAGAGAGAGAGAGCAAGAAGATCGTGCGGCTTGGCGGACCGATTCTACTGTGCGCGACGTGTGGCGGTGCGCACCCTATATCTCCCCCTTCCTACCTGTAGGCCCTAGCGCCTTCTCGAAATGTCGGATTTGCCCTCCCTCCCGGCCGGTCCGGATCCCTGATTTTTTTTGGCTCCATCCGGGCCTCGCGTCGGGGGCGGCCGGGAAATCGGGCCGGGCTGAATCGCGCGCGGCCCGGCTTCGTGCACCATCGGGCGGGCCAAATGGGCCGCGGCACGGCCCTCTAGTCCTCGTCTTTAGGGCCTGTGAGGCCTTAAGTTTGGGCCCATCATGGAGAACCATGGCCCAAAGGGAGAGCAAGTTGCAGATATTTTTTGGTAGAGAATGCCAGCATGGCACGGACCGGATGTTTTCGAGGCACAAATAGGCAGGCCGAGGAGGCGGCGGACCCAAGGGGACCGAGCTGAGTCTTGTGAAGTTTTTAGAGGCTTAGGATTTGATGGGCACTCCAGGATTGCTGGAAATATATCGTTGTATTCGAGAGTATGGTTGTATTTGATTAGGCGCACGTGGTAAGTAGGGAGATGAAATGTCCACCATTATAGGGAGGGAAGATCTACAATCGTAATTAGAGGGACTTGATTGTAGGTTCTCCTCTTCGCTCGAATTTGCATTGATGCCTATGGACAATCCAGATCGACCTTCACATCATCGCTCGTCAGTCCACATGATCAAATGTACATGCACGTGGGGAGGAGCAGCTCTCATGAATATGTGGGGTTCTCGTTTTTTTAAGGCAATTGCTTACTCTCTTTTCCTTGTAGAATATTCTCAATTTCTTGTTCTAGGCGTATTCTGTGTATGGATATAATGATGTGGTGTAATTCGATATCCTCCACAAACACACACAAAAAGAGAGAGAGAGAGAGAGAGAGAGAGAGAGAGATTGATCAAACCTATACACAAAATTCACACCTTATATGTTATTTCCAAAAATTCAGTAAATTGAAATTTTGCGAAACAAAGGGAACTTAAGTTGAGTCCCATAACAAAAACAAGAAGGAAAAGAAAACCAAGATCTTACGTATTTTCCTTACTGTGATTTTCTCTCCATCCACATATTCATTTGAGAAGAATGTAAGCGAAAACCTCAGCTTGAAGTCCTTTCTCTAGATTCCCTCTGCGAAATCATGCCGACGAACTCCACGAAAGGACGGTGGAGAGGATGCTCTCCTTGAAGTCTTTGTAAAGTTGCCATCAACATGTCCTCACTCTCTCTCTCTCTCTCTCTCTCTCCCTCTCCCTCTCTCTTTCTCTCTCTAAGCAGGCCGAAAGCTGCCGGTTGAAGTTGACTGAACATTGTAAAAGGAAAACTTTAAGCCGGGTGTCAATGTGCCTTGTTTCTTGCTTTTACTCTGAGGAAGCCCATCATTCTCTGTCCTGCCACGCTAAACCATCGGGTCAAACCCAGCAACTTTGTGATTGAGAAAATCCTTGGGCGAGAATGCTTTGAGACCTAAGAAATCCCTGGTCGCCATGCTATCTTTGTCGCCCTCGAGGCGATACCTTTTTGCTGATTCCAAGGTCGCCGCTCCCTTAAAATCATCTCCCCCATGTCCCGATGAAGGTCTCTCCGAAATATCGTTGCCGTAATTGTTGTTCAAGATCATCTCGTTCAGATCGTCATCAGCCCCGTCCAAAGACGACAGCGGGTTCATCATCATCATCACATTCATGTCTTGTTGAAGAAGAGAGAGAGGAGGACCCGGCTCACCAGCTCCTCCTAAAACGCCCGAAGGAGCGGCGACAGCTTTATTCCCGAAAGATGACAAGCTCTGATCAGCAAACCGACCTGTTCCCATCTGATGATCTTGAGGACGATGATGATGATGATGGTCACGTGAGCCCAGGTTCACGAGATTATTATCATGCATGCAACTGTGGTGTGCTTGTGGGGCACTGCAGTTGACTCCAAGCGATGAGCTGGGCTGGTTGTTCATTGTCACCCCCATCTGTGCTGCTTTTTGCAACAGTGCAGTTGCTGACATGTGAGGTGAGGAAGAAGACGAAGAATAACCAGTCCCAGTGTGCTCTGCATGAGGAAGATTGATGCTAATGCCGGCAGAAGGGTTATCGGAGCTAGGGTTTTGGAGAACCTGCGCCGATGGGCCTAAAAAAGACGATGGGGACGACAAGGTACCGCGGGAGCTGTAAGGCAATGGTGTCCACGAGGGGCGAACGGTCTCTTGCCTGGGGTTGAAGATGTGAACCTGTTGTTGATGTTGCTGCTGTTCTTGCTCTCTCTTGATGGAGAGGGAGCTGATGTTTTGGAGATTGATGCGGGGAGTGAGGAGGGAAGTGGTGGGAGGTTGGGAAGAGGAGGAGATCAAGAAGTTGGGCAGGTTTGGAGGAGCGGCTTTTGCGCACTCTTCTGCTAAGGTATCGCAGAAGGCCCTATGAGTGATGAAGCTGTCCCTCCTGCCAAAAGAAAAAAAATTCGAATATTGTCACTACTATTGTCAGCAAGGAAAAAGTCACGAACAGCCAGCGAATCTAAGCTGTTGAATCGCGGGTGCCTCGGGTAAGATCCATTTGACCCAGCAGCCGTCATCCACTGGGCTCGTGTCTTCTAATCTATTCGCGCAAGTATCGCTCCGAGTAGAGGATGTAAATTATAAACCGAGCAGAAGCAAACAAAAAGAGATCAAGCCCACAATTTTGTTGCGAATATGAATAGCTTTAAAAGTATTTTTAGGATAGGCAGTACCCTCTCTCTCTCTCTCTCCCTCTCCCCACTCGTACTAGCTTTTTGTATTTTCATCTTTCATCCCTGGGACTAGGACAAAAGGCATTATTGTCCTAACCATTTGAAAATTCCTACCCCCTCCCCCACGCAGCAGCCACTAGCAATTCTCTCTCTCTCTCTCTCTCTCTCTCTCTCTCTCTCTAAGGAATATGGAACACCTGTAGTCACTAATTGCCGTCTTTTATACATGAGATCATAAGTTGTAGGGTAAGCTCGTTGAGGCTAAGAGTCTAAAGAGCAATTCAAGATTATTCAAGATCATAACTTGGTTGGAAAAAAAAAAAGCATGGTGGCTGATTCTGAACAATTCAAGATTATTCAAAGTGTGTATATGCATTTTCTTTACCTGGAGAAGAGGGTTCCACAGTCGCATTTGTACTCTCTCGTGCCGCAAACCTTGGAGTGAGCCTTCCAGTCTGACTGAACCGCGTAGCGCTTTGAGCACTTCTCGCACTTCCACTTCTTCTCGCCATGCTTTCGGGAGAAGTGCTTCTTGATGCCGGTGAGATCACCGAGCGCTCTCGATGGGTCGTGGTGCACGCATGTCGGCTCGGGGCAAACGTACACCTTCTTCCTTATCGGTTCTTGCTTTGCTCTTTGCTTCAGCTTCCAAGGCAGGTTGTGCCCTCTCCTGTGGAGCTGGAGGTTCTGGTCCCTTTGAAACCCTTTGTTGCAGATCTCGCATATGAATCGGTTGGTCGCCATGAGCGTCTTCGGCGACAAGGCTATTACTTCCGCATCTGGGTCTGATTGAAACGGTGTAACATCAATAAGCCACAACTTTTAGAAAGTCTAATAAAAAGGAAGCCATCCCAAAACATCATGTTCGAATCACAGCATCTTCTACTCAAAATAATACTAGAGGCAAGCTCGCCATTTTACTGATGGATCTTTCCTCCACACACATGAACCAAGAGATTTGCACGCATTAAAGCTGATTAACCAGGCATCTTGGACACCCCACCAAAATTAGAAAAGCAATTAGTGAATCAAGAGACCTGGATTGCCTGGGAGGCTTCTCTTCTTCTTTGGAGGAGGAGATGGTTGATGATTTGCAGAAGCAAAGGAGTGATGAGAATACAAGTTGTTGTTGTTGCCATAAATTTCACTTCCGGAACCTGAAGAAGCACAGATCTCACCGGACGCAGTGGAGGTCAAATTAGACATGCTGTTGTCATTCACCGCCAACAGGCCTTTCATTTCCATTGCCGCTTCTAATTTCGCATTACACAACAAAGAACTGCTTCAAAAGATGACTGATGAACTGCACACAAGGAATCATGTGGGTGTGGGTGTGGGTGTGGGTGTGTGTGTGTAGACATCTGAGCCCCTCAACAGAAACCCTAATTTGGAAAGGCCAAGAAAGTTGAAAAGAAAGATAACCGAGAAAGGAAAGGGGATATTTTTCCCATGAGCTTCTTACGAGCTTCATTGAATGCACCGATGGTTTCCATTAGTACTACCAACCCTTTTTTTCCCTTCAATTCTCTTTCAGAATTATTCCTTTTGCTCTCTTCCCTATTCCAAGTTCTTAAATAAATCTGAAGGGGAGAAGAAGTGAACTTTTACTGTGAGTAGAATTGTGCACCAAACCTCTCAGCCACCAGTCTTCAATATGTGTTTGAACAACCACCACCTCCCTCTCATGCACTTGCAGCTTTGTTGCTGATAAACACACCCAGAAAAAGTTCAACGGAAAGCCACACAAGGTAGTACTAATGAGAGAGAGAAATGTAGAAACATTTGCTCAAGTCTATGGAGAGCTTTGCAATGAGAGAGAGAGAGAGAGAGAGAGAGAGAAGGAGGGAGGGTGGGAGAGAGAAAGAGAGAGAGGGAGGGAGGATAAGGCAGCGACATTAAGAGGAAAGGCTTTTAGTTTTCTCTCTAACACCAAAATTCAATATACTGTGAGCCCAAACCAAACAGCTAGGCTTGTGTTGTTTGTTTTCTGAGGTTGCACTTTCTGTCTTTTCCTTTGTTCTCATTCACTCACAGTCTCATATGAGAGAGAGAGAGAGAGAGAGAGAGAGAGAGAGAGAGAGAGGGAGATTTCACTCTTTAATAATTGTAGGTCACTTTAACATATATTTTCTTGCTTTTACAAGCATTGGTTTTTCCACGCCACCTTTTTCCCTCCTATGGCCATGTAAAGTAGACATAAAGCAAAACAAAGTGGAAAGATGAGCTAAACATTTTACACTCTTGTAGAGAGAGAGAGAGATGATAAGAAGTTGATTATGAACTTTTAACCTGATGGTGGTGATCAGAGTTTCGAAAAGCATAATCTCTTTTTACCTATACACATGTCCACTCATGGTAACATGATTGGTTAAAAGTGATTATAATTCCAGCAAACATGCTCTTCATGGACAGAATAGCACTCCTTTATATGTGCTCATTTTGGGGCGCTTGATGAAAAGATTTGTCCAAGTTAATAAACAGATTCATGTATCCAATAACAAGTTATGCCGAATAAGTCAGTTTAGTTTATTTTGGAGTTCTTAAACTGATAAAGATATGAGATCCAGTCCTCTCTGCCTACCATCAACTCTAATTTTCTTATTTAATTTGTTGAGAAAGAGACATGCTGATAAACAAACACGAAACATCTAATCAAAAGTATTGTGTGGTGTGGATTTAAATGGTGTAGATGTGCTTGAGTTTAAAAAATAAACCAAAAGGAGCCTTATTAAATTTAATTGCCCGACTTGTATTTGGATTCATACCCATGTTATATATAATTAAAAAGCGTGTGAAACCCTAGAGAATGATGAGTACACGGCGAAGTTATGACACCTCTAAATTAACTTACTCGATGTATCGTCTGCATTAGCCCGTCTTATACCAAGTCTCATGGTTTTATTCTTCAACATGTAATTGAATGTTTTTTTTTTTTTTACATTAGATCACCAATCCTAATAGTACACCCATTTGTTCAATGATAAACATCAACCGCCTCTTATAACTTAATTTCAATTTCGTTTATATAATCTAGGAACGCGCTTCTCTTATTTGGTGCGCAATTGGGTTCATTCATACCCTCTTTGCCGATCCTTATCTTGCCCCTCTCATCTCGGCAATCACATTCCGCCTTCATCGATCCGCGTTGTTACGAAAGTCTTCCAGCTGAACGAGGGAAATCGAGTGGCTTGTAGATCATATTAAGAATGTACGCGTTTTCATGGCAATGGATACAACAAGAATCCACTCTCGAATTATGGATCCTATGACAATGGGATTTGATTCTCTAGACTTCACTATCCACAATCATCAAGCTTCGTTTAACGAGGATGAGTTGAGGTTGGGGATTTTCTACTTCGATTTTAATCATTTGCATTGGCCAATCGTTATGATGCTAGTGTAATATTTTCTTCTGTTCACATTAATTAAAATGATATAAGTAGCATCTAATTCAACAAAAACACTATTGATACGCGTAGTGAAATTTTTTTCGTCACTATTGATACGCGTAGAGAATTTTTTCACGAGGCTGAGCTGTGCGTGAGGAGGCCCCCGTGTTTGAAAATTACGAACGGTCAAGCCGCCCATGATGTGCAAAGACAATGACTAATTAAATTCCGGGAAGAGAAAATCGTGCCACGGTCGGAATCATTTCACCGATTCCATTTATGTTTCATCTCGAGAAACTCTTGCTCCGATAAAGATTTTGGACCACTGAACACGAGACGATCAGGGCCATTCATTTTTGTAAAATAAACGGGTGCGCATGAATAATTATAACGTGGTATTAAAGTCAGAAATCTCAAGTTCACTAAATTCTTGCATTCGCTTTTAGAAGTGTTATGTAAAGTTCCATTCTCGCATGTACTTCCGATAATGCCAAGTAACAAAATTTAACTTTAGGTATAAGTAACACCACGAGTTCTGAAATCTGAATCTACGCTGTCCACGATTTTTGTCTTGAGTGTTCTGTTTAAATTTTTAGGGTTGTCTCCACAGCCTATGTTATATTATTCAGTGTAAGACAGCAAAAGGGGTGGTTCGATTGGCATTCATTTGTCATTTTCAGCTTTTTACAACTTTTTTCATGTTTATTAGGGTGTCTCCCTCATCCATTATGTGGCTCCAGCTCATGTTTTCTTTTATCTCTTCAATCATTTTATTATTCGGCTGCTCACATGATAGGGTCATTCTGACGTGAACTAGGTATACGTGTATCTATTTATCCCAAACGCCTGATTACATGAGTCCCGCGTGAGATCTATATGATCTAACGGTTTCAAAAATCCAGAAGTTTTGCATCCAAATCACTAGAGAGAAATATTTGAGCTGAGAACCGATCTTGGGTAGACCCAAGAATTCGATTGGTCAAGTTCTCGGGTCCAATTTGAAATCGATTATTAGTGGTCTATTTCTTGATTATGGATGAGGAACCAAACTGAACCGAATAACTAGACCAAGAAACCCTAATTCTCTCTTTGTATTCTTGTTGTTGTTGTCCCTACCTCTAGTTCCTCTCTCTCTCGCTCAGTGCTTTGCTTAACCCACTTCTCTATGTTTCCTCTACATGAATCAACCATTCGAAGCTCACAAGCTTCCTATAGATTTGCTACTCAACTGTGCAAGAAGAGTAAAGATGCTCGAGAACCTTTTCTTCGATTCACGAAATTACAGAAATTTTAGTGAGCAATTGAATTGTGTAATTGAAGATTCGAAGTTTCGAGCAACACTCTCAAGGAATAAAAAGAAATGAACAAAAAATAAAAAGAATTGGTTGGTTCAAGGGTAGATCTGAGAACGGGATCTATCTGATTTGATTCCAAGGTCTACAAGATAGATTTCAAATTCAATAAATAGGAATCTGTCCTAACATTATTCGCTCTAAAGCCATTCACCCTCAAGAAATACGTGGGTGAACATAACATAGCCTTGTGAATATAATACTAATTAGTGTATACAAATAAGAATTCGATGGAAAGAATTATTTTCTGAGTTTGCATTTTCACATAGGGAATGATGAACTAGGGCAAAGATAGCCCACACACCTGTCTTTGATTGCACGTTGTGCTCTTAATTAGTCTTCTTTTTCCTATTTCTTCTGACAGATCGGATTAATTAGTTGTCGATTTACGAGAAAACGGTGTCTATTCCATACAGCATAGGACCAGTCAAGTAGCTGCAACCGAGAGAAATTAACTAGAGGCTTTGAAATTTCTAGATCCGCCTTCTCAATCACCAAGCAATCGTCTTCATTTCCTTAATGAACAACGAACGAAAATCGTTAGGTAGGAAGCGACTGATATAGACGATCTCTCCAGGCAGTTTTCACACATGCGCTACGAAATGTCCGGTTCTACAAGCAACTCTATAAGTCCTAATTGGCTAGGTCCCAACGAACTCGACGGTCTCGATGCGGATCAATGGGCCGGGCCAGAGTAGACTCGATTCGTCGGCACTTTTAAGCGGGCTTGGAGGGTAACCTTGAGGAATTGCTAGGCCCAACATTCAGGGCCCGTGCGGGCCCAAAACCCTCTGGGCCGATGAAAGATTGCCCAACCATGTCATGACGTTCAGGCTTAAATTCCGGTTCGGGCCAGGCCCTAAAGCAAGAACCACAACAACATGGACATCTCTCAAGCCTATTGGGCCGCCAAGATCGTGGCCACATAAGAAACTATTTTATTCAACCGATAAACATGCGCCACGTGTCGCCAATCAAATTCGATAGAATTTCAAATTCAAAAATGAATTTGCTTCGGGTAGGCCAGTTCGATCTCGATCGCGTTTATGGGCAAACTAGAGCAAACTCCCAGTTGACCCATTTTTAAATGAGGAACAAGTTCGAAGTTTCATCAACAGAACGAGGCCATAACTCTTAAACGTGGTTACGATACCGCAGAAATGCTAGAGTTATTTAAGCTATACTGACTTCCGACGTCCTAAACGAGGCATCAATTAACGTAGCAGATTATATATCATTCAGCAAATGATGAATCGACTTAAAAAGAAAAAATAAATATACAAATCAAAATTGTTTCTTGCATTTGAGATTATCCTATTTTTATCATCAACCTGAAGAGGAAAATAGCCAAAAAAAGATCTTGCTTTTGCACTCCACAGTCATAATTTCAATTATCTGACTGGTGGGCAAAATATTTAGGGAAAATAGTTTGGAATCCCTGTGCACTCCTAGTGCACGTGAACCCAAGAATAATTGGATCATGCGGGCCCTAGATTGAGCCCACGCCTTTCGATGGCTCAGATGATCTGTGCTCCCGCACACTAGTCGCATGCAAAACGACCTCATCAAAGCGTCTCCATCGCGAGTTTGCTTGAATGGCAATGATTTCTTTTCCTTGAAATCGATCAGGGTTTACTAATCCAGCCTCTTGACAATTGACATTGTGCCAAGAAAGGACCGATTGACAATGACACGATATTATTTATATCTAGTTTGATGCGAGCAAGTTAGTCATGATATCTGGCCTGATTTACCAAGCTTCGAGGTGAAGCCAAGCCGCCCCAAACCGCGTCGAGATTAGCTTTATAAAAATTATTCCACGACTATAAATTGTTGAGGTCGGCTTTTCAATAAGCAGGTCGTATTCAGACATTATTCTCGACAGGATCCGACGAAGCTAGCCAATGATCTTTCCGAGTGGCGTTTCTCCGATCAGAAAGACCAGGAAGGAACATATTCCATTCCAAATGGAGCTCCTCTTTCGTCCATTGAAACTGCGCATCTTGTGGGGGGAGTTTCGTTGAAGGCGCCAGAAGTTTTGGAGATTTAATTATTTATTATATCCGCAGCTTTCGATATTGACTTTATTTATAGAGTTCTGATCGGTCGATGCCTGCGACGGCGCCATCCGTCCCACGTGAGTTAATTCTCTAAAGAAGAGTACGCAAAGGGAATACCACATGGCGGCGACTATCCGGAGCATGCGGTAGCCTATTTGATTTCTCAACATGGTCTCTATCGTCCATTGTAGGGACGTGGGGTGTCACGCTTTTTTTTTTTTTTTTTTCCCCTTCGCATAAGGCTTGACTTTGACCTAATTTTAGTTTCGGACTTTGACGTTCTATCCATACCACTAGAAATGATTGCTTGACTTTTCATAAACTATGGAGAAAATACTAAATATAGTTTCCGATCTCACTTTGTGTAATTCATATTCAAGGATCCCCCTTCGCATCTCCAATATTATTTGAAAAATTCATGCACAATGTCAGTGACATCACGACTTCAATTATACGATTATCGTTTTCATTCTCTATAATGGCCACTAAAATCCCATCTTTTTTTATTTGCTTCCTTTCTCTATCTCTCTCCTTTCTTTTCATAATTTGCCTCGCCACATCACCAAGCTTTTCATCGAGTCAACACATGTGAACGAGTGTAGGCACGATGTCGCTATTGGTCATCGCCCTCGATGAAAGCTTTTAGCCTTCCTTAGATAGAACTTGATCCTTTTCCAGTTAGAATACGAAATCCAAATAATTACATATCAAGTTCATGAACTCAAATTGATATTTCAAAGCACTCCCTAAACTCTATAACTTGCATGATTGAGCCTTCGGTTGTAAAAAGAAGTTTTTTCAATTAAGTCCCTCCGCCCCCCACATTCCCATCGCCCTTAAATTGATTGCTCTTGAACATCGAGGGACTCGATTGCAAAAAGACTTCATGGCTCAAGCAATTCGACGGAAGAAAAATAATTCCGTCACGCTTTTCAAAAGCTCAAATCCAACTCCCCAAAATGCACACGTGGCGTGACGCGAACAGGCGAGGCCCGGCGGGGCCGTGCTCATCCCATACACCCCGCGGTGACCCGAGACGAGCCTCCCCCGCGCACCTATAAAAATTACTCCCCCGAAATTCCAGTCTCCGAAAAGTCTCTTTCGATTTCCGTTCTCTCCGAAACCGCCATTTCCAAGAGCTTGTGAAGAGGAAAGCCACCGGCTTTCCCACGCTTCCCTGCGCCAAGAAAGGATTTTGCAAAGCGATCAAGATTCCTCTGCCGCTCCTGCGAAAAGGGTAGAGGTCAAAGGAGGGGAGAGGCGAAGGGGAAGGGGGGGAGTGGGGCATCTTCCGTCTTTCTTGAACGGGAGCATCGGATTCTTTGGTTCGGCGCTAGGCGCGGAGGGGTGGGGGAGGAGGATGGCGGGGCCTTTGCGGGAATAGGGCGCGAGGGGGGCGAGATTGCGCGTGGGAAATGAGAGAAGGCGTGGACGAATTGGACGGGGCGAGTTCGAGGACGGCGAAAAGCTCGCCGCCGCCGCCGCTGCCGAGCCACCACCTGTTGACCGACTTCCGTAGCGATCTGGCGGCGGGCGCGCTGATGGGGGGCGTGGTGCACACCATCGTCGCGCCGATCGAGAGGGCGAAGGTGCTGCTGCAGACCCAGGAGAGCAACCCGGCGATCGTGGGGGGCGGGCGGAGGAAGTTCCGGGGGATGTTCGACTGCATCTTCCGCACGGTCCGGGAGGAAGGCGTCCTCTCTCTCTGGAGAGGCAATGGGAGTAGCGTGATTCGCTATTACCCCTCGGTGGCGCTCAATTTCTCTCTCAAGGTGCGTTTGGCATTGTGGGTTTAGTGTCTTTTGAGTAATCTTGATGGTGGGCCGGTGGTTCTTGTTGGAGAGGTTAATGTTAAAAGTCGCCTTTTTTTCTTTTTTTCGTTTGGGATTGGTTCGGCGCAAATGTGATTTTACTGGAGGAAGTGTAGTTGGGATTGTTAGCTTGCGTTTGTGCGCGCGTGGAATCTGTTACAGAGATGGTTGGTGGAGAGGTTAAGTATGGAGATTGTACTCAAGTATGCATGTGAAGTGGTTGATGAAATGCTCCACTGATGTAGCTGGTGTGATTAGGCAATGGACTTGCCGAGGAAACTTGTATGTGACGGAGAAGCAATGAATGCATTTGTGGCGGAATCATTTATAGCAACTTGCATTAATGGAATGGTTCTTTAGAAACTATTGTATAGTGTGTAGTTTCATAATGTGTGTTGTGTGGTTGTGAGAGATATTGCTGTGGTTATGCAGTGCACCTTCATTTTGCAATGTTAGAGCACTATGCTGTTTCAAGTACTTTTGATGAATCGCAAGCTGAATCATGTTTAATAAACTTAGTACGAAGAAATCCTGGCTAGTGGCTAATGCACCAAGAAGAGGAACTGGGCATGCTAACAATTATATGTTGAAGCGACATTTGGTTTCTGACAAGTACTTCGGGATTGTCTAGTGAGACGTGATGGTAGCTTGGGCCACGAAAACTCATTGCCTGCTACAAGCAGAGCTTTTAAATGGAAAAGTGACATATATTTGGCGAAACCGGATAAAGTTTTACAGCATAGGATAATATGTCAATAAACATCTGGTTCCTTCCAACTAAATATCTTAGGTGTCCTTTGCAATATTCCGTTCTACTTGAATAGACCTCTGGACGAGGAAAATGTTTGAGATTGTCATGCTTTGTGTGTGACAGTCTACACAATCTTTTTGTTATTTGGCTTAACTAATAAGTCCCTTGATTCAGGATTACAGGATAGGCATTAGTAGCTTGCATAGAGTGTTGAATGTGAATAACGGGAAGAGCTGAAGTCTCAGAAGCATGATCAGCATAACCTAATTTTTTTTGGGTCTTCCTTCAGTCTGTTCTGTTTCTTCAAATTATGGCTGGTCTAAAGCATGTTATTAAGAAGGATGTTACTCTAGTATCGTCGAATTCTTTGAAAGAGTAATGAACTAGAAAAGAATGAAAAAGTCAAGACTATCAAATTGATTGAGTGCTTTTTTCACAGAGCAGTATATGTTCCCATAATTGACTTAGAGGTTTATGTGTTGACCTTAATTATGTAACATGGTATATTGCATAAAGATTATTTGCACTGGTCCCTCGAACTTATGTTCCTTTGCCTCCAATTAGCTCGTACCAGAAAATATTCAAGTGATGCAGAGATACTGTGGATAACCTATGCACTCTCTCGGACTGCTTATCTGATGGCCCACTTATGGTAGTCGTTTATTTTGCAGGATTTGTACAGAAACATGTTAAGAAGCAGTAATTCTCTGGATGGTCACTTCGTTTCAGGTGCACCAGCCAACTTCATTGCTGGGGCTGCCGCCGGTTGTACAACTTTGATCTTGATATACCCACTGGATATTGCTCACACCCGTCTAGCTGCTGATCTTGGGAGAACAGAGGTTCGTCAGTTTCAAGGGATTTATCATTTCCTGGTCACTATACGCAAGAAGGATGGCATCCGAGGGATTTATAGAGGACTTCCTGCATCTCTTCAGGGAATGGTGGTCCACCGGGGCTTATATTTTGGTGGATTTGATACAATGAAGGAAGTATTGTCTGAGGAATCCAAGTCTGAATTGGCACTGTGGAAGCGCTGGTTGGTGGCTCAGGCAGTCACAACCTCAGCGGGTTTGGTGTCTTATCCTCTTGACACGGTTCGGAGGAGGATGATGATGCAATCTGGATTGGAGAACCCAATGTACAGTGGCACATTTGATTGCTGGAGAAAGATTTATAGGATGGAGGGAGTAGCCTCTTTTTACCGTGGCGCAGCTTCGAATGTGTTCAGAAGCATGGGCTCAGCTGCAATTTTGGTTTTGTATGATGAGGTCAAGAAGTTTTTGAATAGGAGCAGATTATAGCGGAATTACTTTGACAGCATCCATTCTTTCCTTTTCTTTTCGCGAAACCATAGAAGTAAACGAGAGGCAATCCATCACGGGAAAAGAAAATGGCTCGCTTCATACCACTTGTGAGGTTCACATAGTTGACATGTCCAAAGCTACACTACAGTTTGCCATTGAGTTTTCGAGGCTATGGCAAATTAAGTCTCGATATTTCATTGCCAAATAAAGAGGTCGAGGTTTCCATTTTGCTGGAAATCTTGTTTCGAGTTTGAGTACCGTGCATGTGTTTGAACATTCTCAATTTCAATGCCTGATGACTGGTTCTATGTCGACAACTTAGTCGAAACGTCACCAGTCATCACAGTGAGGAAGACACTCCATGATATTGGGACGAATTTCCCTCTGCTGATAAATGTCTCATTGAATCTATTCCTTTGCCTATCCAAGTGCCGAATTCAATTTCCCAGGTTGGTAAGCTTCGGAAGGTGCTTCCTGATCAAAAATGACTTCGGTTACTGAATCATTCATGCATATGTTTTAAGCGGCCTGAACTCAGAGGAGGGAAGGTAATAGAAGGAGGCATTTTATATGCTGCTTCGTTTTTGGTCAAGCATGCCTAAACGATCTTTATGATTTTCGTTTGCCCAATCTTTGTTCAATTTCCCTCCGAGCAAACATAGATTTGTTTGGGCTAAGTCTACCGTTGCCGAAGGAAACTGTCGTCGCAGTAATTTGTCCTTGGATACACATGGACTTCATGTCCACATTCATTATGAACTTTGGTTGAACTCTCACCTGTGTTCTTGATATCGGAACTCACAAGTGACGTGCGGGCACAGAGGCACGGTCTCTGACCAGCAGCTAGCAAAGGACTTTGCGTAGTCATCGATCCGGTGATGACTGGCCGGCCACAAGCGAAGTTAGGGACGTAAACCCATTTGGGTCTCGTATAACTTCCGCTTTCATATTACGTTCAAGAATCAACCTCAAATCATACGCCTGGTATTATCCAGCCTGACCGATAGCGCACAGGAAGCCACACCCGGAAGATTCTTCGTAAAAAAATTGGTCGCGCCTATTCGAAATTTCCTGGAAACTTCCCTGAAAGCGATTGTCAACAACAGGAAGCGAACGTCAAAACACGGACTAGGACCAAGCTCAATTAATCTGTCTCTAGTGCCCGCAAGTCACAAGCAACCACCACCCCAAAAACTATGTCGTTAATATGTCATTAATATGTTTTGGCATCATCCCTGTTGCGGGGAATATTAAAAGACAGCAAAAGGAAAAGGCCCCAGACATAAAATATATAGCAAGAGAATGATGCCTTGATGAATGACTCACCAGCCCCTCCTCTTTCCTTCTTCTCCAAGTGATGTAAGGCTGACTTTGGAATATGTCTTTGGCTGCATGCACAGCTTTTTCCTTCGGTGTAGGCACTGGCGCACGATCCGGGGGAGGTGCTAGCTCGATCAGCATCGGAGGAAGCTTAAACAATGGGCTTCTGAAGTTTCTTTTCCTTAATTAGGTGGATTGTATTTATGAAGACATTTGCCCAAAGAAAAGAAAGTGGGAGCTCCACGATGAAGCCAAAGCAGCAGCTTCATATGACCTCACCTCCTCAGGAAAAAAAAAGAAGGTGTACTTATAATAGAGGGAATCAAACAAAGGGGTTCTGTCCAAAGCATTGGATGTGGTGGATTCCTTTAAGCTTTGTATGACAGAGTCGAACCTGGAAAACACTGCCATCAAGGAACTCTTGTGGGGGCATCTTGACTGACCCATTTCCATTCCTGCTCTCTTCAAAGCCAACCATACCCCTTTAGAACAAGCCAATGTGTATACGGGATGCAGAAGGCGTATGAACTTTTTGTATGATGATCGACACGACGGATGCAACTGAACGTGGATGGTACATGCTACGATCCGATGCCGGGAGAGGATTGGAGGGGGGTTCTTCCTTTCTCAGGCACTCGAGATTCTTCGTGGTCCCGGCTTCTTGACCATCGCATCAAAGCCCACTGCTCGGATGACATGTAACGGTGGGCGTACTAAAATCGGGTCGATAAAATTATCATTACGGATGCTTTAAGCAGTGGGAAATAAAAACGCATGACATCACTCGGTACATCAGTTTTGTGGATCTTTGCTGATGTTATTCAGCATCACTCAAAGAAAACTAAAGGTCAGAAGCACTGTTGGAAGATGCTGGGGATGGTTGGAGTTGCTGTCATCATGTCCTTTCCGGGCCCAAATATAAAAATTAGAGAGATGGGTCCTATTGACCTACCTCTTGCATTGATTCACCACCCCTCGCATCCCATCTTCTTTTTCCTTAAAGGGGAAAAAAAAAAAAAGAGATCTTTAAAGTCGATACGGTCCTCCGGGCCTTCATCGAACAGGTGGGAAGTAAATCATGGGGCTAGAGCTACTTACTTTTCAAGCCATCAAAGGCAGAAACGCTCGCCACGTAAACCAATTGAGATTGGAGTGGTGGCGGTAAAGGTTCATCTCGCCTCTGCATCGGTCTTTTCCGTGTTTGGGATCATCGACTAGAGTGGAGACCGATCACGGGAAATGGAGCGACCGAAACCCGCGATCTTTTCATAAGTCTTGAAGAAGAAGGACGAACCATTTTGCCGGGTCAATTTTCCATGCCAGTTTAAAAGTGCAATGACAAGCGGAAGCTACTCAGGCCTATCAACTAGATAGGCCAAGCTTCATCACTCCAAGTACAAAGAGCTATATTATATTACCCTATTCGAGCGTAGCCAATAGGTCTGTTGATTTTCACCCAAATTTTTCTTCCAGAAAGTGATGTTATGGGATCTCCCGTCGCAAAACGGATTTTTCATTTGTGTTTTCTCTTTCGAACTTTTTTAGGACCTACTCGGATCCATAGCATAGCCTTGTTCCCTTTGTTTTCTGAGCCTTTTTCTAGATATGATTCTTCTTCTGGGATCGAGCTCTGCGAGTTCTAGAGTCAATGGGAGGGGAGCGGGGGCACATGCTGGCAGCGGGCACCAGGCCAGCTGATGAAGACGCAGGTTTTGGCAACGCTCGATTCGGAAGGGAAGGGAATAGAGGTAGATGCGGGAGGCACGACGGGACGGGATGGTACATCTGACCCTGCGTCCTCCCCTCCTTTTGGCCCCTTTACCTTGACCTTGTGGACAAGCGCGAAACGTTTTCTTCGTCATTTTCTCTCGGCAATCATTAATCGTCCATGGACCACCGAAGTCTATAAAAATCCCAACTCCCATTCAAACTTTTCATTTATCACGTGCAAAATAAATAAATAAATAAATAAATAAATAATAACTTGAATTTGAGTCCCCTTTTAATCCGAACCATTTTTAGTTTTCACTTAATAAGAGAATAACGATTTTCAATTGGTACATAAATCTAACGTTTGTCAAAGTTTTCCACCCAATGATGCGAGAAACGAGGTGGCGTGTCATTTCATAGGTACTCAACGACTTACGACTGTATTGACATTAAAAGATAGCACACAATTCGAGAGTTTTCCTTGATTTCCTTCATGTCACAAATCATGAATTTAAGAATATGTTTTTCTATGTTTTCAAACATGCTTGAATCCAACGAATTGCTCAACCGTGCCCCATTTGTCGTAGGTAAGTCATTTTTTCAATCCGTTTCAGTTCTTGTTGTTGAAATCCAAATTGTAATGCTCACATTTCCTCCTCCTACTTGGTTTAAAACTATTCAGATCTTAGTGGTAGCTCCATAGCTGTGAGTTGCCGAGTACACATAAAATAACATGACAATTCTATTGAACTATGGTTCATACTCCCCATCGAAATGATAGCATGGGAATCCCGCTCATGCTACTAAGGAAGTTATCTAACTATACAAATCGTGAAAGAGCTTAGCTCTACACAAGGAGGAATGAAGATGGGATGTAATAGTTAGAGTGCCATATTCTTGAGTAAGAATTTTGAATTTCATGCAAGAACAAAGCATATATCCAAGTGAAGGTTGAATAAAAGGTTGTAGTGCTGAATTAACACACAAGTGAATGGTGCATATTTAGTTACCAACTTAGCGAGTGCATAAAAGTTTGAATGGTGTACAACCGTGTTAAACTTAAAGAAGCATGTAGAGTATTCATAAAGTTAGAGAATATTGGGTTGTAGTTCATATTCTCCATTAACTCATCCTTTTGTAATTGAAGGATGTTAAAGAAAGAGTGCAAGATGCTTATTATAGCAGATTTATTTGCTGAATGTAGCTCTAGCATAAAAGTGAATCATAATACAATTTTGTGTCTCGAATTTTCTTTCTTGCTTTTACTCTCTATTGAATCCTCACAAAATTTTTAACGTCATTACTGAATGGAAATTTGAGAAGGGTCAAATTTTAGTATCAACTGAAAGTTTGTGCTTTTTTATAAGACAAAAAAGTTAGTCAAACTTTGGAATCGAATTAAAATTTGTGCTTTTTTATGAGACAATTAAAATTTGTACCAACATTAATATAGGAGCTAAAGTTGGTACTTTTCAATAAATGATTAATATTCGTGTTGTGTTCGACCTTAATTTAGACTTAAATTCAATAAAAATGGTCACGATAAAAAAAACACCAATTGTCAATCTACTTATTAGTCATTCTTAAATCTATTAGAGTTGGGTAATTGATTGAAGCACTGTAGAATTCCCATCTCTTGAATTAGATATCACATGTTCAAATTCTACCAATTACATGCAAATTGCTTTAGACGAGCCACCTGCACAAGCTAAAAATCTAAATTTAACTTATTTATGAGACTTACGGGGTATTTTTATGTAGGGTCAAGTACCAGTCTAAGATAGACCATGGAACCAGACGGAGCCGGTATTATGGTGGTGGTGTCAAACCGTCGGCGGACTGATATTGGACTGAAACCATTACAACCATGTTGTTTGTTTTGTTTTCGGGTGGTTAGAATTTGGCGCAATCTCTAATGGATGAATGAGGGATGAACTTCTATAATTCATGTCTTATGTTACGTGTTACACGTTCAAACGTTATATAAGTTGTTTCTCTTGAACCGGATCGGATTAGCATGGCTAGTTCCCTTGAAACTGATCATGTGCAAGGATGTTCCAGATTTCAAAGTTGGACTGGTCCAATATATGGAACCAGTCATCCATAATTTATTGGTTCTCTGAGTGGCCTTGCATTTACACTCCCACCGTTCAAAAAAAAAAAAATCATTATTGAGTGTGAACTTATGTTAAAAGACAATTCCAAATAAAGAATTGGGGAGGGGCGGAAAAAGTCCTCGAGCGATTGGGGATCGAGGCTTTTACCATTCACAAACAAACCTAAACCCCTCCCCCCTCTTTTATTTTAGAATTGATCGGAGAGCTGAACTGAATTTAGACGACCAATGGGGGCTCTTTTGTCCCACTTGCCTTCACTTTAAAAAGGACTTAAATCTTGCTTGATCATGCATGAAAGTCTAAATCAACTTTTGCCCTTTGTCCCTTTTTTTATATGGCGAGCGATCTCGCCACCACCTCATTTTTAAAGAAGGCTGAAGTCACACCATCTTACTAAGACTCCTCCTCGACTTGGAGACCTCGTCTACTTCCAAAGTGAAGAGCCATCGCTTTCCCTCCCTTCCTTCCTTCCCCGTTCATTAGGAAAAAGCATCTCTCTCTCTCTCGCTCTCTCTCTCGTGTTTAGAAAGAATTTAGGAATTAAAAAGGAAGTCATTATTGGAGCAATTCATATGAGACGACTCGATACGAATTATCTGAAGAGGTCCACCGTTCAAAGGACCCCAAGCGGTCCCCGTTGGACATGGGCTGTCTCCCGAGTCACGCTCGTAATTTTGACGCCTTTTTTCGAAGGATGTCCCGAATCCATGATTAGAGCAATGAATCCAAGAGGGCTATGTCTTTTCTAACACCACCTCGCGATTCCGAGTATTGGTCGACCGTTCGATCGGAACGGACACGACCCACTCGAAAATGGGCGTGTTGGGGGGGATTAGATTGAACCGGAACGTGGGAACAAACAACGCACGATCGATGCAAAATAATTGGGGGTGATGGCTTTGTTGGATTGCATTGGAAGCGTGACTCCCCTGCTCGGCTTCATCGCCACAACCAAAATCAACAAAAAAAAAAAAAAAAATAAAATAAAAATTAAAAATAAATAAATAAAGGAAAAAAAAAAACAAAGAGAAAGGAGATCCCCTCCCATCAATATTTTCCGCAACCCAAACGAAAATGAAAAATCGGAAAAAGGAAAAAGATCTCTGTGACGTCAACGGTCCGCAATAAAAGCTCGAAAAGAAGGCACACGGCAAAAGACCCAACAACACGTCATAAAAATCGCTTCATGACCCAATAATTGCTTGTCGTCGATGGGACGCACCACCTCGGTGCCCCCCCCCAAAACGCCCTCGATCGAAGCGATCGTCACGCAAGCGATTCGCATGCTCCCCCACTCCGTATTCATGACCAGAGGATCGAAATTCACCCCCAAAATTAAAATGTCAATCGGGCAAAAATCGACACCATTCCGATCGATCGGGTAAAAAAGAAGCAGCAGACCAGACGCGATTGGAGTGAAAAATTAGCAATTCTTCGCGTCCGGTCCGGCGGTCTCGAGACGTCGACAAGTTTCATAGAGAGTAAAAACATGGGAATTCCATGAAAAGGGCAGCAACGGTAGATGATAATAATTGCGATCTTCTGGCATTGAATTGACACATTCCAATATCGAAACTTAAATATTAAAAAGAAATAAAATAATAATAATAACGACGATAAGCGCAAGCAAGCGCGCGCACGTGCGGTCGCTCTCTTTTTGGCGCATTTCGCCCGAGAGTCATCCCCCTCCTCCTCGTCATCACCCGTCGCTCCGAGATGCAACCTCGCACGCCGTTCGCATCTGTGGACGGACGGCCACGATCGCTCGATTTCGCGGGACCCACCAACCACGCTGGCGCGCGCGTGACGTAATGCGATGGGGCTCGGACCGCCGGGCCAACGAATGTCGCCTAGCGTCGGTCGGCGGCGGCGGCGAGTACGCAAACTCCGAGGGGCGACGCGGCATATCGGAAAATCACTACTCGAGAAGGGGGAAGGAGAAGAAGGAGGAGATTATAGAGCTAATTTTTTTTTTTTTTTTTTTGTGCAATTACAGTACAAGAAGAAGAGATGGAAATCGAAGAAGGTGGTGGTGGCGGTGGTGGCGGTGGTGGTGGTAGTGGTGGTGATGCCGGTGGTGGCCGTGACGAGCTTAGGGGAGCTTAATAGGCTACTTGACGGGCGGGGCTGGACCGCCGCCGGGGGAGGGGGTTTCAGGAGGGATGGGGTGGTTGTAGAGGGCGCCGACGGCGACAAGCATGGGGATGAGGCGGCCGGAGAGGTGGAGGGCGAAGAGGGAGTCGAGGCCGCCGACGGGGAGCCGCCGATGAAGGCGGAGGGGGTGGAGGCGCCGTCGCCGAGGGAGCGGATCTCGTCGTCGTCGAGCTCGATGACGGTGGGGTGGACGCCCAGGGTGCCGAGCAGCTTCTTCATCACGTGGCACATGCAGCAGGACGAGCGGCTGAAGATGATCACCGGGTGCTCCGATATCAGCCGCTGGATCCGGGCCTCCGCGGGCTCCGCCTCGTCGATGGACAGGGACGCCGTGGAGGCCGCCGAGGAGGACGTGGTGGCCGCCGTGGCCGTCGACAGCTCGAGCCCCACGGCGTCGTTGGAGCAGCGGCGGCGCTGGAGCCCTTGCATCGCCAGACACGTCGGCGGTGGAGGCGAGCGGCGGAGGACGGCGGACGGAGGAGGAGGAGGAGGAGGAGCTGCTTGGGGGGGAATTTTCGCTAGGATGCGAGAGGGAGCACGGAGGAAGGCGGAGGAGGCAGGGACGAATTTTATAATTATGACGGGGAGAGAGAGAGAGAGAGAGAGAGGAGAGAGAAAGGAGAAGGGGTGGCGTGTGCTGACGTCAGGGAGTGACGGTACAAGATTTCAGGTCGCAAAGTAGTTTGTTTCTTCCTCGGATGTGAAGAGCCATTAGGGAAAAGTGTGGCCCGGTTCGGCGCCTTGGGGTTTCCTTCTGACAAATTTCCGATTTCGAAGAGAGATTGCTAGGGATTTTGTGGAAGCTAATTCGGGAAATTATTGCTTAAATTGAGGTGGCAAAACTGTTGGTTCAAAGCGTCGAATATGTCTACTTGTAATCCATCTTATTAAATTAATTTTGGAGGCCGATATATACATAATTTATATCATATTTGTATTGATACCATTGTAAATATCGTCGGTGCAAAAAAGAAATCATTTTTTCTTCTTTTCTTGCAAAAGGACCGAACCTACGGTACAATTGCCCTAGGCTCCTAAAATTGTTTTGTCGTCGCTTCGCCTCCTCACGTGTCAAAGTCGGCGGAAGTGATAATTCTCATCTATTTGGGTTATTGATTTCTCACGTGACAATAAAAGAAATGGAGACACCAATTACCAAAAAAAAGAAAAAAAAAAGGGTCGTTATCATATTGCCTCTCGTTACTTGCTGTAATTGTTTATAACCATGTATGGTATATTTATACTTTCAATTCAAATTTTTATAACGTGCTACACTGAGTTATAGCATTGGTAATTTTTCCTATCATCTCGCTTCTAACAATCGTATTATTTATCCGTGTAGAATGCAAGAGAAAGTTACCATCGTTGTGAATCGTGTCAATTGGTACATGACCATGTCAATCCATGCTGAGCTGATTGACGCCGTTATGAAACAAAGTTTAGCATAGTCCTGGCCAATCCCGTCACACATCTTGCTTGCCCAAAAAAAATCGTATTTTGTCGGCAATTCTCTCTCTCCCAAAACATTGTCCTGAAAGAAATTTCACCCGGAGGCTCTTACCTTTCCTTTTCTAAGCTTTGATTTTTTGTTTTTTTCTCTCCCAATCTAACATGGAAGTCTTTTTGGCCTCATTTATTGTCTTATTTGGCTCATTGTCGTTGCATTTCTTTACTCATTGTGGTGAATAAATTTACTTATAGTGAAAACTTTGCAAGAACATCACCAGTAGTTCAACTAGCGGAATGTTCGAGACGTGATTTTATGACTTCTTCAAGATACGAGGTGAGCTCTCCTATCTCAATTTAGGTCGAGATCTTTAATTTGTGAGCTTCTCTTTCGATCTAAATTTAGATTTGGAAGTTTCTTAGAGGCATTCGATTTATGGCGATTTAACATGTTATTGTTATCATTGTCTCTGAATGGTGATGGTTTTGGGGGTATCGAACTTAGGCGCACATTGTAAGCCATAGTTTTTAAAGGAAAAGATCTCGACTTTTGCCCATGATCGATGATCTTAATGATGGGATCGGTGATAGGCTACCAATTTTTGTTTATATCGCGACAGATCTAGTCTTTGGAGATGAAAGCGTATTTATAATTATAGGATGTATTTTTATTGATTTGCAATTTTTTGGGATTCGCTTTGCGTAGAAGCTTTATGTGAACCTCTCGTATTTAACCTTGACAAATGAACCAAAAAAAAAATTGGAAACAAAAATTCCGTCCCACATAAAAAAATAAAATGACCTATCAAACCTATTTGGTTAAGTGCCCATGTGGATTTTATTAATAGCCTCCCTTGAGGATAGAACCCTAATCGCAACGCTTCAGGAGGAACTATCTCAATGCCCTAATTTATGCCTTCGATTATGCAACAGAGAAGCAAACCGTGCAGCTGACTGGGCTGCGAAGGCCCATCAACGTCAAAACCGGCCCCTCAATTGGAATATCTATCCTCCATTTGTATTGCAAGACATAATACTTTGTGATGCTTTAGCCTTTGGTTGTAATTCGTGGTTTCTTTAATATATGTGGGTAGTTTCGATCAAAAGAAAAAAAAAGTAACTTAAAACTAATTATTTTAAAGTATCTTTTTACTAAAGATTATCTAATAAAGAAACACATGATAATTTTTGTTACCTTCAGTTAAATATTGTAATTCAAATTGTTTTTTATATTACTTAGAATGAGTGATGAATTTTCCATTCATTGATAAAATGTTAATATAATTCACGTGCCAATTTAGTTTATATTTCCCTTCCTATACGACAGATAAGGACCCCGAACGCTTTAAAGACATCAATTTCATGCCAAAGGAAGCACCCACCAAGGAAACACTTTAATTACATCTCTATTCCAGTTGTCCGACCTAGCCAATTTGATTTTTCGGCTACGGAGAAGACGATGATATGACATGAATTGACACTATCAAATGAAAATGACGGTACATTTAAGCAATTCGCTCAAATTTAAATTTGCATCTCATCTTATCTTGTTGCATGATGTTTACAACCCAGGTCCATCACTTTATCTGTATGAATTCTGACGTCATCGAAAACAATGAATGAGGCCTTTCTTTTGTTGCAGATCTATAAAACTAAACGAGGGCATGAAATTTTATCTTTAATTTGTCACGAGTGCATGAATTTATGATTTTTTTGATATTAATATAGTTTAATAAAAATTAAAAAATGATAAATTTATCATGAATATACCTATTTTGAATTCTTTATAATTAAAAAATTAATTTAAGATAAATGTATTATAATTATATAATCCCTCGACTTTTTATCCTATTGTTTACACTCAACGAGGTATATTTTAATATTCGCAAAAGGACAAATTCTACAATAATGAGAGAGAGAGAGAGAGAGGGGTTGCAATGTTGACGTCACGAGGTGATGGTACAGATGGAGGTCGCAAAGTAGCTCGCTTCTTCTTCTTCTTCTTCTTCTTCTTCATTTGTGAAGAGCAACCGGGGGAAAGTGACGTGGCCCAGTGAGGCAGATTGGGGGTTTGATGTTTTGATTTTATTGACACTAATTCATAAAATTAATGAATAAATATAGGTGGCAAACTATCGTTTATTTACATATCTACTTGTGATCCATTACATAAAATTAATTTTATAGACAATCTTGATATTCCTCATATCATATTTGCATCGTTGCTATTGCAAACTTTTTTCCTCAGTAGACCGTAATTACAATAGAAGTATTATGCACTCATGAGTTGAGCAGTTTAAATTGCTTTGTTACGATTTCATCTCACATGTCACTGCTACTACTGGAGGCGATAGTTCTCATCCGTTGGGGTTGCTAATTCCTCACATGACAAAAAAAAAGAAATCGAGACAATGATTTCGAATTAAGAATGGACATTGCCTCTTGTTGCTTGATGTAATTGTTTATGAACTTTCATTTAAAATTATTCATAACTTGCTCCATTGAGTTATAATATTCGAAATGTTTTTTTTTAATTATTCTGCTTATAATAATTTAATTTTCTACTTGTGTCAACATCGAACAAAACATAAAGTTATTGTCATTTTCAAATTGCGTCAATCATATCTTGATCGCATCAGTCCATGGCAAGTTGACTAACACCATTATAAAACAAAGCCTAAAGTTGCCCTGGCCAATCTTGTCTAGGGATAAGCACCAACTCAAAATAAATCTTGAAATCAGATCAAACCAACCTTACTCGGCCGGTTCTGATTTTGATTCCAAGATATATAGGATGGATTTTGATTTCCAAAAACTGAAAGTAGGTTCAATCAGCCAGAATCCACCCACCCTAAAATTACTCATCCCCAACATATACCTCTTTTGTACTCGTCTAGGGAAAATTCTTGCATTCTTTGGGATGATACTTATATGTCCTACCATGACTACAATTTCGAGAGTCACAATTGCCTCCTTGACTAAATTGTGTGCTCCGTAGTTATGGTAGAGTCTAATCTATCTCCAACTTGGTGAATGGTGGCACATCAGGCAAACTTTTTGGGGGAGATGGATTGTTTAATCTCCACCTCCTTCAAAGAATTCAATTATTTCAACCATCGATAGCTCTCAACACTCCATTATAACGTAGTTAAAGATGCCTTAGGTTTTTTTATTTATTTATTTAAATGGTTGCTTTTGACAAATAAGAATTCGTTGTCATTACACTAGGGATTAATTGCACACTTTCCGATTCTTTTATATTTCTATTTGTTTTGTGCTATATTTCTCGTTGTTTTGTTGCTCTATTTTATTTTATTTTTGTTGTAATTGATATTTGTCTTGATTTAAAAAACGAGATGTTTTACTAAAGTCGATCATTCTAAGAAATTTTTAAAAAAAGAAAGAACCCCCTTGTTTGTTTTTGATCCAAAAAATAAAAAATGAATCAACACGTTCCAAGTAGACTTTGGAATCGAACTAAACTAGCGGGGTCTGCTCCAAAATAAGTATTGGGTTTTAAATTATACCTCTATTTTGGTTGTCTGGCCTAGCCACTCTAGTCTAATTAATAAGGTAGTGCTTTCAATGCCTACGAAGAACATGATATGACATGAATCGACCCCCATTAAATGAAATGATAGTACATTCGGGTGATTCACTCCAGTTCAGATTTATAGCTCGTCTTAGGTCCGATATTTATAACACAGGTCCATCACTTTCATCTGTCCAAATGTTCATGTAACCAAAAAACGACGAAACGAGGCCTTTTCTATGCCACAAGCAAATCGGCGAAATCCAACGTAAGCACGGCGATCAACGATGTCCCACTAGACATTAAAAAGAGGAGAAGAAGAAGGAGGAGGAGGAGGACACGGACCCTAACGTAAGATGTGGCTAATATGGATAAAATTAAGCTTCCTAATCCTATTGTTTACTTTCAACAAGGCCAGATTTCAAATGTATATTCAGCAAAAGGACAAATTCAAAGTTTCAAGCAACCGAGCCGGGGGGCGAGTTCGCGAATACGGGATAACTGCCGGCCGACGTGGGCGCGGGAACGGTCACATGGGTCTCGGGTCGAGCGCCCCCGGTTAAAAAGGCGCCCCCCCAGAATCGACCAAAAAAAAAGTAAAAAAAAAAAAATTAGTTTTTTACTCGACCGACGACGCTTACGTCACATCGGATTCCGTTCTGGGCCGTCGGATCCCATCCGTGACGTAACCAGCGGCTGGGAGGAGACGCCGACGTGGAGCGCACAGATCCGATCCCAGGGCCGGGTCCCGCGGGGGGGGGCCCACCGGTGCCGCGATAAAAAAAATTCTTTACTCCCGTTCCCCACGTCGCCGTGACGTCACCTCGGGGACACGTGGCAGGCCGCGTACTTTCCTTTCGGCGCGGGAGACCAGCTTTTTCCTGAGCCGGAGCTGTGATGACGTACTCGCCGGCGGGGCGGGCGGGCCCCACCACGTTCCCGAGCGAGCGAAACCTTAGAGCAGTTATGATGGAATTGATTGATTAATTTAGAAGGAAAATCTTTTTTTATAGAATCGAAAATGCCGACTACGGTCGAAACGGGCGTAGTTCAGTACCGATCGGGGGCGTACGAGTTCTAGATGTACGATTGGACCTTCACAAAATCTCATATGCCAAAATAACTTTCCCATTCCAATGTCATGAACGGTTCTGTCAGTTGCCTCGCTGGCCAGCGGGTACCGGTTTTTTCCCTTTCAAGCTCCCGTGAGGGGATTGATAACACATTTCAGTCCTGTTGGGACGGGGATGGGGACCCGGGGGGGAGGTCATTCAATTTTGGACCATAAATATTGAGATAAATACATGTAGTGTTTGGGCATGAGATGACATGCCGACACGGGTTGGCGAGATCGCCAGCGATTGACGAGGGGGAACCGGCCCGGCTAGATCTTTCTCTTTTCATATGGGGTCCTACGGAAAATTATTGTTCCTCCTATCGCCAGGCAAGCCGAGGATTTGGCGGTTGGATTCACGTCATGATGGTAGTCATTACTGCACACATGGGTTCCGTTTTTCTTCCTCAATCAATCGGTGGGGCACCAGTATCTGTGTTTTCGTACGAGATGTTTCCTTAGGTGTGATTTCATTTAATGTTTTTATCTCCCCCAGCATAGGGGAAGTCTCAGGTAAAGGCGCTGGGATTTATCCATTTCGAACTCGAATCCCGAAACACGGTCTGTTCGGAGTAACTTCTGATCTTGGGTTTGCTCTTGCGTGTATTCATTTACTGGTGCCAAGTATACTCCCAAAATCTCGAGGGTTAATGCTACCTAGAAATCACAAATTGATGTACTCGTGCGTGTCACGTACACCTATTCCATTTTTATCATGAAATGTGGTAAATTCGAAATTTTGGATAAATATAGTACGAGTATATCAATTATAAATAAATTTGACATGTATGCATCGATTTAAAGTTTTTATGATACAAAAATTAATTTTGGAATAAATATGATACGATATATCCACGAGGATAATTCCAAGATAGTATTTGAAACTTGAGAATCAGACCATTGAAAACCTATATGATTTTAGGTTCTAAGATGTACAAATAGGTTCCACCTTCCAAATTTTTGTGTTTTCTTGATCCCGCAGTATTACAAGGCGTTCGATAATATATATAATTTAGAACCACTATTTTGAGTTTCCATTTTATAACTGAGAGTTTTACGCTATTAATACTTCATATTTTTCATTTGTTTAAATATAAGTTATGGTCAGTAAATTATAACAACGAGTAGTGAATTATTAAATATGATAATTTATTGTAATCATTCAAATAATAATACAGGTGAAATTGAGTAAAATATGGAATTGACCCTGAAATTTGTGATAGGGTAAATTTAAGATATCATACTTAGATCCGAAACTTAGAACAATTCACCCTAAATGCACCGGATTGGGCAAAAATATGGCACAAATCTACTAGTTTGAAAGTTTTTATGACATAAAAATTAGTTGAGATAAATGTATATCGATATATCAGCTTAGGATTTTTAGTGGTACGAAACCTAATTTTGATAACCAAACAGATCCGCCAAATCAACTACATCCCTCACCGGGTGATTTTCCGTTGAGAAGTATCTCTCTATGCTCGATTGGCCATCGCATATTGCTTCCCTCTAAGCTGGTTTTAAATTAGAGTTGGCAAATCGTACTCGGAACAGTTTCTGTGGTCTATTGAAAACAAACGGTCGAGTCACGTTTTCGTAACGTGGCAACGCACGAAACATCACAGTGAACAAGCGGGGTTGGCGCTTCTTTAATACGACGGTACACAGAGGGGGCGGGGAGGAATCCAAGGATCTTTACAATCCCGCCGTGGACGCTCGTTCCAGCCGAGAGCCGAGAGCTGTGAGCAGAGCAGTGGGCGGCGGCGGCGGCGGCGGCGACATGGGCGGGAGGCGGCGAACGGAGGAGCGAAAGCGACGGACGACAACAGTAGCGTCACCGCGGTCGCCCCGACACCGGTCCATGCACGCACGCAAAGCACTGAACGGCCGTCCGCCGCCCCAGGCGACGTCACGTCATCGGTCCACTCGCCCCGGCCCCCCACTTTTTTTATGGCCAGAATTTGACTCCCTCCCGGATCGATCCCCAAAAGGAGCGAATCGCACGCAGCCGAAATCATTGAATGTCGATCCTCGCAGAAGACCCGGCAGAAACCCAGAGCAGCGGCGTTCTCAGTCGACAGTGCTCGTCGTCACGCCAGCCTACCTATTTGCTCCACCCTCTTTCTCTCTCCGTATTTACTCCTCTCCAACCCCCCCAAAAAAAAAAATACATCAAATATACAAGAAAAGGAAGCCAATAAAATATATTTGGCGGGTCAGGCCGCGGGATTTTCCCGTACGAGCGAACCGCCCAATTAAGCACGCTTGGGTAGCAAATTATGAACTTTTAACTTAGGTAAAAATGCGCGTGGAAATTGGCAGATCCGTCGCAACCTCACCATTGTATCCCCAAACTACCTCCATCCGCTCTCTTCTCCCTTGCCCGTTGGAGAGGGATTTTTCCCCCCGACCTATCTTCTCCCTAGGTCACATATAAGAACACAAACCCACGTTCATAATTCAGCTAAATGTATACTCCGGCAACGATTACAGTCCGTCCTCCACGGATCAGAACCCCGACCGGGAAGAATTAACCGGCGAAACATATACCCATTTTTCGCGACCTCGGACTTTATACGTGCCACGATCGAAACGAAGCAAGGTGGAGCAACCTTACGGTATGGATTCATCCCCAAACGTCACACCGGGCGAGCGAGGGGGGGCGTACAAACCTTGGATTTAGCGAGCAATTAGTTTAACGCCCACCTAAGCCACGAATGCTTCTTTCCCGGGGGGAGGAGTCATTTTGATTAACAACGTTTTTAAACGAGGAGTTAACTTGAGATCAAAGAGAACGGGGAAGACTTTTCGGGGGAAGATCGGCACGGACTCCGGAGCGAATGGATCGGAAGGGAAGGGGGGTGGTGATGGTGGCCAGCTCACGCGGGCTGACCGCGGCCTCACGTGTCGTCCGCCCTCGTTCTTTGTCCGATTACATTAAATGACACGAGCCTCACGTGTACTCAAGAACCCACGACCACGACCACCACCACCACCACCGCATTCTTATCGTACCGTGATCGTTTAAAATTCACAGGGAGAATTTAATGATCGCGATGCTCGATTCTTAAGCTCGGTTTATATTCAATTTCTATTTCGGGGGTGGACCACTTCTGAGAGCGTTGGCCTGTAGTGGAGACAAGGTGAAGTTTGCACGTAATGGTTTTCCGCCCGGTACCACCTTCTGGTACGGCGCATCTGCTGGCTGTCCCCCCCCCTCGACATAAGAAAAAGAAAAGCGGAAATTCATCTCGGAACGAGGATTTTTTGGAGGTAAAGCATTAAGGGGGTGCTCGGGATTTTTAATGCGCCCGGGCGAGTCGATCTTCGCTGAATACGACGGTTCGATTTGGGGACGAAATGAACATCGGAATTGAAGGAGGAGAGCATAGGCGGATGGAACGTCGCATTCTCTTTAAGGGCCTAGCAAGTTGTTTTGCGTGGACCGAGTGTCGACTTGCGTCGAGTAATTCACTTGCGGGTACTCCTAGATAGGAGGATCCCAACACGGGTTAGCAAACATACATGACCCCCGACACGGGTTATTTACGTGAGATTCGTGTTGCTTTTGTAAGGGACTTAAAAAAGATGCTCGGGACCGTGGTAGATTGCGATGCGACCTTTTCATGAACCGTTTTTTTTGGTCCCTTCTTTCTGATGTCGTCGGGATCCGATGTGGACCGCTAATCCCGCCAAACCCTCAAGAGAACAGAAAAAATTGCGGAATCATTATGGTGTGCTGGGCTCGGTCCAATTCAGCCTACGGGCCGGCCGCGAGCACTTATGGGCCTTAGCCCAACTAGCCTTATATCTTGCGGGCCGCCTCCCCTTGATGGGCCGAGCACCGCCCGGACCGGATGGTCTTCTCTGTCCTGGCCGAGCGTTATCGCTATCGCCCAATTTTCAGTTCAGTGCCTTATCGTCTTGAGCATCATCATCAACTCATTTGGCCGTTTGTCATTGCCGTTTCCCGTCGCCCTCGATATAATTCCCCTTCGATGGTTGCCGAAATCAAAATTTTTGCTCTCTTTCGACATGCAATGCGGACAGCAGCGGGTCAAATGCATTACTTATCGAAAGTTAAAGAATTCATCTGAGCGGGGTTTCTGCGGGGAGATTGGGGATAAAGCAGTTCGAGGACATTCCCAGTAGAAACACTTCTTTTCCAATTTTTCCATGTAAGGGTGAATGGTTACGAATTTCATACAAATTTCACCTCGAATCTGAAACCGTATGTTGAAATAAGTTCCTCATTTTCTAAAATTGGAATTTACCATTCATATTCTAGAACTTGAAACTTATCTTATATGTCCTAGAACCTGGAACCTAAAGTTCCAGGATCTACTAAGATTCCACATTTATTATTAATCAAACAATTGTAGTAAATTATTACTTTTAATAACTACCACTTGTTATAATTTATTTACCATAATTTATATTTAGACACATGGAAATTATGAAGTATTAATAAAGTAAAAGTCTTAATCATAAAATAGAAACTTGGAATAGTAATACTAGATCATATATTCATCATCAAATGTCATGGAATGCCATAGAATTATGCAAACACATGCACTAAGAAAAACACAAATGCTTATTTCAGGTTCTAAATTACATATTTCAGATTTTAGGCTCCATTACCTTAGAATCCAACACTTACTCATTGAAACATATTCATTAATCTTTGAAATTTGAAATTTACGCCGCATATCTCTGAATCTGGAACCAAACATATTTCCACCAATTCGATTTTCAGATTATAAATTCTACTTTGAAATTATGCTCACCCCCAGTTGCATGCATCTTAGTTCCATTGAAAGGGTCTCTTCTTCACCAAGTAACGTGACTAATGTCTCACTCACGACATTTTCACAAGAAACTTAATATTGCAAAATAAAAATAAAAATCCCTAATGAGTGATAGATATAATATTAGACCACATATTTATTTAATCTCTATTGGTATTGAAAGGAGGATTATCTGATAATTTAAGTTTTTTTTTTTAACAGTTGATCGTGATAATCACCAATAAGATTCCCGTTGCATCGCAGGGACAGGAGACGGACACGTGTCTAGTCGAAGGAGGATCGGTCTCGGTGGCAGCGTGCTACTCCACCGACTCCCGTCCCCGGCCCACGCCTCGGCCTCTAGAACTTTCTACCTCGCTCCACCGCAAATTTCAACTCCCCCACCACCCTTTCTGACCGGAACTCCAACCTCGACTTCCCCGAACGGACTCCCTCGATGTAAGAAACGAGGCCGCACGAGGAATTTGCCCGGTAGAGAGATAAAGAGGAGCGATGGAGATGAAGGGAGGGCTCGTCGTCCCGAAAGAGGAGGAGGCGTCCTCGAACGTGGGGCAGCCGCCGCCACCGCCGCAGCCGCCGCCGCCGCCGCAGCCCATCGAGGGGCTGGGCGAGGCGGGGCCGCCGCCGTTCCTGACGAAGACGTTCGAGATCGTGGAGGACCCGGCGACGGACCCGATCGTGTCGTGGAGCGAGGCGAGGAACAGCTTCGTCGTCTGGGACGCCCACCAGTTCGCCGCCACCCTGCTCCCCAAGTACTTCAAGCACGGCAACTTCTCCAGCTTCATCCGGCAGCTCAACACCTACGTACGTCATAATCTCCGTTCCTCTCGATTTGTCATCCCTTATCGCTTATGGGTCGGTTGATCTGCTATAAAAGGAAATCGAGTCGGGTGTTTGAATTTCGAAACGTCCTGTCTTGATTCGCGATGCAGGGTGTGTTCGATGAATATGGTACCGCAAGTTTTAGTAAAGACCAAAACTTGAGAGTTCTTAGGATCTTTTAGCGTTGTTCATCGAAAGAGCCAGCCGAATCGAGTGGTGTCGAAGTCGTTCTGAAGCATGTCTGTTGCTAGGTGCTTCTTGGTCTGTTGATGATTATGCTGGTAATTTCTGGTGATACGTCGGCGCGTGTCCTGGGTTCTTCTAATCGTGCTGACCGATGTTTGGTTCTCTACCTGATCATCATCCGGAAAAGAAGTTGTTCTTGAGATTTGACCCGAATTATGACGTACGTTTGCTGAATTCAAATCCATGCCTGATCTGCCCGTCATAGTTTATGATTACTATGGCGAAATGTTGCTTACCGTCGTCCTTGTTTTGCTGCAAATGGATGCAGGGGTTCAGGAAGGTCGATCCGGATCGGTGGGAGTTTGCCAACGAAGGGTTCTTGGGAGGGCAGAGACACCTCTTGAAGACCATCAAGAGGAGGCGGAACGTCTTGCATAGCCCTCGCCAGCCAGGAGGAGCATGCGTTGAATTGGGTCATTACGGGCTCGACAGCGAGCTCGAGAGGTTGAGGAGAGACAGGGGCTTGCTGGTGGCCGAGGTTGCGAGATTGAGGCAGCAGCAGCAGCAGTCGAGGGACCATATCATTGCGATGGAGCAACGGATACAGCGTACTGAGAGGAAACAACAACAGATGTTGGCTTTCCTCGCTAAAGCGTGCAATAATCCGTCCTTCATTCGGCAACTCTTGCAGAAAAATGCTCGTGGAAGGGATATCAAAGGAGTCGAAATTGGACACAAGCGCCGGCTGACTGCTACACCAAGCCTGGAGAATCGGCAAGATGAGGTCACGGTGGCTGCTCTAGGCCGTGGTGGAGCAGGAGATAGTGCGATCCCCATGCAAGAGGAAATGGTCACCTTGGAGTCGGAAATGCAGACAATGTTTTCGGCTGCCTTGGATGACGAATCAAGCAGCGACGTGAACGAACTGAGTGCCGCTCCAGTTCCTGCTACAAGAGGTGGCAACCCGGATGCTGTCAATCAGACGATCCTGGAAGAATTGCTGAGTGAAGATCTGATGACTGGGAATCCAGAGGAAGAAATATTGGTTGGCGACCAGCCTGAAATCGACATGGAGGCCGAGGATCTCGGCCCGGGTGAAGGAATGCCAGCGAGGAATCACAAGACTTATCTCAACTCGAAGCCGTGACTCCGTCCAGCTCATTACGGCAGGATAAATTCATGGAAGAGTGCTGAGAGGCTGTGTCAAACAGATTAGATAGAACAGGGTCTACTTAGTTCATCATGGCTAGGTACTTCAGCCGGCTAAGGTTTTGTAATAGCAGTTGGCACAGGTAGTTGTATGTATCGTACAGAGTGCTGATGTAAAGGAGTATGTAAAGATTATAACTTAGGAATACCTATTTGGCAGTTGAAGATAGAAGACGGGGAGGATCGATTCACTTGTGTCGTAAAAGGTCCCGTCGAGATACGCCAAACTGATGAAGGCCAACGCTGAGAGAGAATCATCAAAAAGGGAGGAATGTAAAATGCCCCCGCTTTCAGCGATCGTCGGTTAACGTCGTTCCAAACTGCATCCGATGCTGTGGAGCATCGTTTGTGGAAGGAGACGAAACAGGCAATGAAGGAATATTTATCCTCGGATTGCTTTCCCGGACGAGATGATTCCCACGCATGAAGACACCGAAGGGAATCTCTTCTGGAAGTATTGCTGAACGACAGTCGGATCCAATGTATTGCAGAGGAGCTAAGAAGCGTCAAAAACCCGCTTCCTATGTCCTGGTTCTCTCCCTTCTAGAGTCTCTACGTCCTTATAAATTGCCTTGAGGGGATTTTCTTATCCCAAATGTGTAAGGTGCTGAGAGAGAGACAAGGAAAGGAGGAAACGTTACGAACGTTTAATTAGTGATTGGATTTTGCTTTCTATACGAGTGAGAAAGAGAGGGAGAGGCCTCGAAAGCATCACCGGTTACTCTTTTTGGAACTCGAGCGAGTCGATTCGAGGGTTCAGTGGAGTTGGTAAAAGATTACAAAGCTAAGCGTAAGAAGCGCAATGCCTCAAACTTCGCAATTTCCCTCGACTCCTCCTCATGTGCGTGCAATTTGGCATCGACTTCCAATTTCGACACTGACGACTTGCTTCTGCCTCGGTGTCCATAGTCTAGTCTGTTGGAAAATTAGAACAAGGCATAACTCGCCCACATGCATCACGCAAGACCAAAGGCAATTTGTAAGCTCCAATCATGTATTGACGACCTAACGGAAGGACACTAAATGATCCCACCAACACTTTTAAACAACCTAGAAAAAGAGACCAATAAGGAAGCCCCACCACTTCCAATCCCATAATCATGCAAGTGCACACGAAAGGCCAAGTGCCCAATAAGATGCTCCGGTGCCGGCACCCCCACCTCACCCACTCCAATCCTCCATATAAAAGACCAGCAAAAGCTCTCTCTTTATACCACCCTCTCTCTCTCTCTCTCTCGCTCTCTGTGGAAACATGTTGGAGTTCAGTTTGCAGAGAGTGATGGAGGTGGGCGCCACCTCCATCACAGCCCCTCCTGCTCTGTCAACGCTTGCGTTCACCGGGCTGGCCATTCTGATGGGCCTTGTGAGCTACCTGTACGCGGCCTACTGGGGAGTGAGGAAGGTCCCCGGCCCGCCTGGCTTCCCTCTCGCGGGCCACCTCCCCTTGATGGCCAAGTACGGCCCCGATGTCTTCTCTATCCTCGCCAAGCGTCATGGCCCTAGTTTTAGGTCAGTGTCTGAGCATCATCGTCAGCTCATTTGTTGCTTCTCGTTATTCTTGCTAAAGATTGGACGTTTTGATGTCTGTTTTATTCGGTTGAACCGCTGAGAAACTGGTCGGATCGGTCGAAGTTTACGAAAATAACATGTTGGATTGAATTAGCTGGTTCGGCATGGTTTTTGAGACCCTTACAAAAACTCAAGATATTGATGGCCATCAGGGTTGATTGTTCCCATCTTGATATCGGAAACCACCTGCTAAGGATCAGTTTTGAATAATTGAAATCGAAAACCACCCATTCGTTCATGAATCCGCTCAAGAACTGGACCGTTCGATCAAGTTCCCAGGCGAGTCCATAAAATCGGTCAAAATGTCATCAATAAATTCATGCTGTCCAAAGTAGAGCAGTTCACCTTCTTTTGCCATGATTTGTTTGTGTATGTTTTTATTTTTATAGCTTTCTAGCAAGGCTAGCTTTGGAAGGAGTCTATTTGAAACGTTGAGTTACCCGGGTCATCCAAGGCGCCTTCTCAATATCCAGTATAGATTGCATCCTGCGATAGTCTCTTTCCAACATCAACCTTTTACAAAAATCAAATTTGAAATGGGCCGAACGTTACCAACAAAAGTTAAAGAAAATGTCATTTGCCGTAGCCGATATTTGGCCCCTACTCCTTCATAATTATTTCTAATGGATGAGAAGAAGTTGGAGATGTTGGAGATGGCCTTAGAAACTATGTTGAGGTAGGAGTTTTCACGGTGATTTTGAGGAATCTATACCGGGGTTGCGAGATGAAGGAGAAGAGAGACGGAGAGATACTAAGGAGATATTAGGGTTTTGATATGAAAATATTATTAAAAAAAATTATAATATATATATATATATACCAATTCGGTCTAAATGGATGATTCCACACCTAGAATTAGGAATCGGACCGGTCTCCATGGGAATTGCCAATTCTAGACCGGTCTAGTTATGTTTCGAGTGGTTCGGACGATTCGAAATTCTTTTGCACACCCCTAATTCCACATACATTTTGAAAGGTTTTTTGAGGGACAACGTTGGAGGCCCTAGTGTGAATGTGTGTCACTGAATCCGTTTCTGGTCCATTCTTTCTTTATCGTCCTCTCATGTGTTTTCTATGCAAAGATTTTTAGGGCCTTTCTTAGTTTGGTTGACGAAGTCGTGAAATCTTGGATCGCTGCGGGCTCTCAAGTTGTCATCTCATAGATGTTTATGGACGACTCTTAACTCTCGCTACAGGTGCTATAAGGGGAATACTTTGGGAACTCAACACATGTGAAGTGATCTGTCTCAATACAGATATTCGATGGGGTCGCATAACGCTGATTTATGGGTCTAGAACTTGATTATCCCTTGTTGCAATATCTCCGTGAATAATTTATTTGGTTTAGTTTTGGATCCATTGATAGCGTATGCAAAGTTATTCAGTCATCATCGGATGACTAACTCGTGCACCTACAATTAGTTTTGTGATTCAATACTTCTACATGTCAATCATCCGGCAAAGGCATGTGGATTATTTTTCACATTAATGATGGACGTAATAAAAATTCCTAACTGGACTCTTCATCATGAGAGAATAGAATAAAAAGGAGCAAGAAGCATCTTGATGTGGTATACTTTTTATGCCGTTGAATTACAATGAATGGCGTTGATCAGTTTTAACTCTTTTGCATGACTAGGCCATAGCCAAAAGTTGCGCACAGATGTGGAAAAGAACAAGCTTGGACTGGTCCTTTGCATTTTGGATGGTCGGAAAACTATCCATTTACAAATGCAGCCTGCAGATTGCATTTTGAAATTCAATGCCAACGACAGGTCTTATAGATTACTGATCAAAAGTTAAGAAATGATCTGAGTAGGTTCCACATGGGAAGGCAACCCCTGATAATCGTAGCAGATGCAGAGCTTTGCAAAGAGGTTGGGATAAAGAAGTTCAAGGACATTCCCAACAGAAGCATCACTTCTCCAATTGCTGCATCCCCACTCCACCAGAAGGGCCTCTTCTTCACCAAGTAATGTCTCATCCACAACATTTTCACAAGCAATTTTTGTTCTTGTTCATATGTTAACTTTGTGAAAACACCCCTAACGCGCGGGTGCAGAAGAGGGTACACTGGCATTAGTTCAGTTCCACAATTACTATGAAAACCCTGTTGCAGGGACTCGAGGTGGTTGACGATGAGGAACACGATCCTGCCTGTTTACCAGCCGTCAACCCTTGTGAGCTTAGTCCCTGTGATGCAGAAGTACATTGAGTGGGCAACAGAAAATCTCCACTCTTTCAAAGAGGACGTCATGTTCTCTAACCTCTCCCTCAAGTTGGCCATGGATGTGATCGCCCAAGTGGCCTTTGGCGTGGACTTCGGCCTTTCTAGCGGGCAGTCTGAGCAAGGCCACGGGAGTAGAGCTGGTGAAAAAGGTGGTCGTGGCGGAAACAATGAAGTCAGTGATTTCATCAACAAACACATCTATTCGAAGACGCAGGTCAAGATGGACTTATCAGGCTCATTCTCAATCATACTTGGCCTGCTTGTCCCGATACTCCAGGAGCCTTTCAGGCAAATACTTAAGAGAATTCCAGGCACAATGGATCAAAAAGTCGATCAGACTAACAGGGAATTGGCAAGTAGGCTTGATGAGATCGTGTCGAAGAGAATGAAGTAGAAGGAAAGGAGCTCAAAGGATATCCTGTCGCTCCTACTTAACGGGAGGGATTCAGAGAAGGCCACCGAGAATGTATTTACCCCAGACTATGTGAGCACAGTCATGTTCGACCACTTACTTGCTGGGTCATCAACGACGGCTTTCACGCTGTCTTCAGTGATCTATCTCGTTGCTGGACAGCCAGGGGTAGAGAAGAAGTTGCTCGAAGAGATTGATGGGTTCGGTCCATGTGATCAATTGCCGACTGCTCAGGATCTCCAGCACAAATTCCCCTATCTTGGTCAGGCAAGATCTCAAAAACTCGCCATTCATTGTGGTGATACAGCCTTCTTATCCAATCCGATCTCAGCTTCTCGCCTCCAACGTTTGTTTGGTCGCAGGTAATCAAAGAGGCAATGAGGTTTCACTCGTTTACGCCTTCACTGGCGAGACAAACATCGAGAGAAGTAGAGATAGGCGGCTATCTTCTCCCTCTACTTCTCCCAAAGGTACATCGAGTTCACACTGTCTGCGTCCAGCTCACATCTGCGTGCTTGTGTGAGCCATAGAATGCGGAACGTACCGTGTAAGAGCTCCTATTGCAATGTATAGGGCACATGGGTCTGGTTGGCGCTCGAATTTCTAGCGAAAGACCCGAAGAACTTCCCAGAGCTGGAGGAATCCAGACAGGAGAGGTTCGATCTGGACTGCGAGGAGCAGAAGCGGAGGCATCCTTACGCCCTCACGCCATTTGGAATTGGTCCTTGCGCCTGCATAGGCGAGAAATTCGCCCTCCAGGAACTCAAGCCTGTTGGCCGCCGAGGCGGCTTCCCAGGATCGATGTAGCTAGAAAACCGAACATGTAGGAGGAGAATTCAAAGGTTTGCGTACTTGATTTTCAATCCATCGTTCTTTATGTGAAATGACGACGATCCAAGTCTCCAACGACGAGCTGACGCTTAGGTTCTTCTCCTCTATGACCCTTGGTTCCTGGATCGATGAGATCGCCATTCACGGGTTGCCTTATGTGAGTTGAGAGAGAGTTTATGGAAGAATTAAGGGCTAGAGGAGGGACCTTAACGCTATTTATAGAGCATTCTCATCACGGGCTGGGTCCAACTCGACTCATACAATGTCAGGTTCATATTCGACCATTAAGAAAACCTTATACCTTACCTTATTAGACTAATCCCGTAAAACGGTAATTACAATTTTAATCAATGTAACTCACATAAGGAAAACTCTACAAAACCCTCCTTGATCCACTTATATAGGAGAAATGTCTTCCAGTACTCCCCCGATATGGAGAATCTGCTGGAATTCGAGTATGGCATAGTCCTCAATTTCAAGCATGGCGTGAAGCTTAGGGTCCTAGAGAGATTGAAAATTAGTTTGCAAGTAAGTGTATTGAGGTCTCCTTGTAGTTTTAATGTGAACAATAATAAGTTCTTATGATTGATAAACTTTGATCCAATATATAACGTGATTCTGAAACTTTTAATTTAGTCAATATGATTATTGAATCATAAGTAAATTTTTTTATGTAGTTCTCAAGCTATATAAGATTGTCCAATGTTGTGCACGCCTTCATCAATTCATGTTGGGCGGACTTTTTTGACATCGCTTCCTATTCTTCGTATGACGCATACATCGTGAAAACTCCATCTTGGTGGGGAGGAAGCGTACTCCTCCACCCGGCAAGTTTCCTGCCAGTGCTACCACCTGAACTTCACCGAACAAGGTCCAGTCTTGATTCGCGATACAGGGTGTATTCGATGAATGAGGTATTACAAGTGTTGGACCTGAGCATGTCTTTAAAAGGCTTAAAAGAAGAAACAGGCAGGAGAATCGCCTAAGGTGAGAGATCTTATGTTGTCCTCCATATTCCCTATTTGTCGGAAAGACAAAAATAGACGGGGAATTTGAGGACCTCACGATGGTGAAGGTAAATACCACGTTAAAAACTTGTTCTTAACTACCGCCGGGTGGGCATATATCTAGGGTTCCGCGCGTCACTTTAGTGTGTATCCAAACTTGAGAATTCTTGGGATCCTTAACGTTATTCATCGAAGAAGTTAGGCCAAATCGAGTGGGTACTGCATATTCCCACGACCTCTGTGTCGCTGTTGTTCTGAAACATCCGCGTCGTCAGCGCTCCCCTGGTCGATCGTCGATTATACTGCTAATTCCACTGGATGTACTGGATACTGCTAGTCTTGCAAGGAGGGGCACGCGTCGGACTGGGTCATTATGGGCTCGACAGCGAGCTCGAGAGGTTGAGGAGATACATGGGCTTGCTGGTGGCCGAGGCTGCGCAATTGAAGATGCGGCAGCAGTCAGGGGATCGAAACTTCGCGATAGAGCAACGGATGCAGCGAACCGAGAGGAAGCGAAAACATATGTTGGCTTTCCTCACTTAGGTGGTAACATAGATTCAGTGGAGATCCGATGACTGGGAATCCGAAGGAAGAAATATTGGTTTGCGACCAGCCCGAAATCGACATGGGGGCCGAGTATGCCATGGCCGGGGGTAGGAATGCGGGCGAGGAATCGAAAGACCTCGTGAATCAATCAGATTATCTCAGATTGAAGCCGTGACTCCGTCCAGCTTGAAACCTGAGGTTTTGTATTAGCAATTGGGGTAGGTAATCGTATGTTCTGTACAGAGTGCTAGAGCAAAGCAATATAGAAAGATTATACCTTAGTTTAAGCCATGACGGAGCTATTGTGAATATTTGATTCATGAATCAAGACAAGCATATCGGACAGAATTTCGACTCCATCATAATTTTTAGGTTACTAACTCTTATTTGGTCATGGAGTGGAAGATAGAAGATAAGAGCGATCGACTTATATAATAAGATACTCGGCAAGATCCCGCGAGGACACACCAAATTGATGATGCCAAAGTTGGAGAGAGAATTATCAGAAAGGAGGAGAAGGAAAATGCCACGTTTTCAACGATTATAGTATAAAAATCGTCGAAGGAGACAAAACGTACAATGGGGTTATCTTCGTCCTAGGATTGCTTTCACGAACAGGGTTATTCCATTGTATGAAGACAAAAAAGAGAATCTCTCCTAGAACTTTTGCCGAACAACTGCTGAATAGACTCTCAACGGGGTCGTTTGTTGATGCTTTTGTCTAAGGAAAAAATTTCATGATGAAAGAAAATATTTTTTAAAAAAATGATTTTCTCTTTTCAAGTTAAGGAATTCATTTTCTTAATTTTAAATATGTATATTTTCTTTGACCATATACGAATCTTCCGTTGATTCATCATTTTCAGCAATTCAAACTCCTAAAGTCCAAAAAATTAGTTTGCGAAAAATTCTTTCGCTCAAATAAATATATGTTTGATGAGGCTCTTTTCCAAGATATTACTGGGGAGCCCGGACATGCCTAGAAACAAGGTACTATGTCCGAATTCTCTTCCAGAGATGCTGAAAGGGACAAGAGAAGGAGACAAGAGAAGGAGGAAATATGAAATTCGACGTGGATCCACGGTGAAATAGTCACAGATCAAGTCCATCGCCGATATGACAATAATATCAAGTATGAGATTTTGCTTTCTATGTGTTTGAGAGAGAGAGGCCTCTAAAGCATCATCGGTAACTCTTTTCGGAACTTGAGTGAGTCGATTCAAGAGTTTGATGATGTCAGTAAAAGGTTACATAGCTAAACCTAAGAGGTACGATGCCCTAACCTTCAACGTCCCCCTCAACTTCTCGCGGTAAATGCGCGTGTAATTCAGCATCGACCTCCAATTTCGACGGTGATGACTCGCTTCTGAATTTCGCCTTTTCGGGTCCATAATCTAGTGCGTCGGAAGATTAGGACAGCAAGACACGAAACTCCCCCACTTCACGGAGGAAAACCAAAGGCAATTCGCAAGCACGAAATCAATGATTCCCATCACCAAAAGGAGAAAGACACTACAAAATGATCTTCGCCCACCCAAAAGAAGACCGAGGATGAAGGGAGACCCGTTTTCTCCATTATCCTAATCATGCATGTACCGACAAACGCCAAGCTCCCAATAAGATGCTCCCGTGCTGAGTCTGCTGATGTTTGGAAATTTATGGCTTCGAATCGGATTGAGCAATCAAATTGGATTTTAAGACACAATATCACTTCCTTTAAAGATTAATTTGTCTCGCAATATTATTAATAATCATCGGTAAATTTCCTCTAAAATACAATAAAATCTCAATGAAAATACTAGATGGTAATTCTAGTATTTCCTAAAATCTCTCAAATGAAACAATTGAAAATATGACTGTATATTTTTTTTGAAAAAAAAAAAACCGAAAAATGGAAGAAGAAGATCTTGATTGAATAAATATGTTCAATAATTTATAACAATATTCTAAGGATTAGAAAGTTATAACTGAACAGGTCCGATCTCTAAGATAACCATTGAAGAAATAGTAAAATTCGGAATTATATAAATAATAAATAAAAATAATCACAAATTAGTGAATAGTTACATTGTTTCAACAAAACATTGTGGTTAATTTTTATAAAGATAAATATTAAAAAATAATGATAATTGGTTAGTGCTAAATTTCGTCTACCTGCGAACTCACGTCTTTTCGATGTGAGATAAGGCACTTCTACCAATAATCCCCTACTTTGTTTGTAAAACAAAAATAAAACATTAAAATTATACAACATAAATTTCCATGAGATTAATATACATATGTCACGGGCCGATCGATTTGGGATCAAACTGTGCGGCGACTCGGGCAACTTTGGATCACCCAAGCCAAGCCTTACTCGATCAATCGCTCAACTCGCTTGCACAACCGGGATCTTTTAGAGAGAGAAAGTTTAGAGAGAGGAGCTCTGGAAATAAAGTGAACTTTGATTGTTGAAATGTTGGATGATTACAAATGAGGGAGGACACCCCTTTTATAGTTGAGGGCCTCGGCTTACAACCGTTGATCTACTTTTCATCCGATGGGCGAGATCGCACCGCCTCAACAACCGACATAAATATAAACTACCGTCTACCGACATAAATAATGGGGCTTCTAGAATCAGGTGGAATGACAGTTTCGTCCGCCCTTGGAAACTTCGGGAAGTAGACTTGGTGGAAATCCGAGCGAGAGTAGAAAGTCCACGAGCGAGTCGTGATCATACGCGGGGAACCTCTCGGGTCGACACTCTTTCGGCCCGTGACATTCTCCCCCACTCAATCAAGCGACATCCTCGTCGCTCTCAGCTTGACGGTCGGTCTTCTTGGCACGAGCACGGGCTTTGGCATAGGCTCCCTTATTCTTGTTTCGTTTCGCTCGGATGCTCACGAACAAAGGACCACATCCTTCTATGGTCAGCTCGGGCTTGGCATGCGACTCCTCCTTCGGCTTCGGCGTAACATGCGGTGAGCACTCGACCTCAGGGAAGAGCACTTGGATCGGCATAGAGTGTGTTGGAGTAGGATCCAACTTGGCCTTCGGCTTCACCTCTAGCTTGTTGATGCGCATCACGGCCTTCAAGCTCTTGTCGAGGCGTCGGATCGTGGCGATGGTCTTGGTGTCGACTACCCCTTTGATCATGGGGATCGTTGTTGGGTATTTCGGGTCGAGGATCACGAGGCACTTGGTTCTCATATCGATCATGGATCTCACACTATGGAAAAATTGAATAACAAGGATGAGATCATAATCATCGAGAGGGATTACCTCGAAATCCATCTTGCCCTTCCATCCACCAATCTTGATATCCACGTCCGAAGTCGATCCTACGCCTTGGACGCCTTCCGAGTTGATTGGTTTGAACGTCTTATCAGTTGGTTCCACGTGAAGTTTCAAGGCCTTTGCAACCTCGGTCGACATGAACATGTTGGACGCACTAGTGTCGACTAAGGCATAAAGCGTTTGGCCACATACCTCAACTTCCACGAAGAACATTTCGGTATTTGGTGTGATTCCTTCTTCGGACGGCGATCGGGCTCGGACGAAGTTGATTGTCTTCACACTTCCAAGTCGAATTTGCCACCTTTCTTCTTTGGGCTCCTCCTTTTCTTCCTCGATGGCAAGGAGGGCGTTGATTCGGCCCTTCTTCGGGCATTTTTGAGACCAAAGTGTGGACCTTGGCAAATGAAGCAAGGAGAAGGCGGGGGTTGATCGAACTTACTTGTCGTGCAGTCCGATTGTGGTCGACTCCTTTGGAAGGACGGCTTGGAAGACCCTTCTCCCCATGCTTTGGCTCGGCCGCCTTGATCGTGTGCGCCTCGGAGAGTGTTTCTTCCTTCGTCCTCAGATCGATCCGACCTCCACGATCGACTCCTTGGTTCGGTCTTGGTGAGGTCGACGAGTGACTCGGCCACGCTAAGTGCTCTCGCAAGACTATTCACGTCCCGTCTCTTAAGCTCGAGAAGTGCCCACGGCTTCAACCCATCCATGAACGCTCCGAGAGCCTCCTCTTCGCTTATGTTGCGAATTTGGAGTTTGAGCTCCGTGAACTCTTTCACGTACTCTCGGATCGCACCTCTTTGCTCGACGCGATGGAGCTTGCTACGGGCTTCTTGTTGAGCAAACTCGGGGAAAAAGTAGTCGCGGAACTCTTTCACGAAGTCATCCCATGTCTCCACGGGATTGGCACCGCGTCTAGTCTCGTCGCACCTATTACGCCACCAAAGCATTGTGGTATCAGTAAGGAACATGGAAGCGGTTCGTACCTTGATCGACTCGTCGTGGATGTTGGCGGCGCCAAAGTATTGCTCCATGCTCCAAACGAAGTTGTCCACCTCTTTGGCGGATCGTTCGCCTTTGAATTCTTTGGGTTTTGGCACCTCGATCTTGGGCACCGCTTGAGTAGGCATCGCTCCATTGGCGATGCTCATCTTGCATAGGGCGAGCTCGGTCTTGAGCTCTTGGATCTCCGCCTTCATGGCTTCGACCTTGTCCTTCCGTGGACCTTCTTCCTCGATCACTTGGACACGCTCCTTCAAGACATCGATCGATACTTCAAGGGCTTCATCCTTCTCGTGCAAAGGGCGGTAGCTTCGTTGAGGCCGGTCGTGAAGTCTTCACGGAGCGAGGTCTCAACCTCCATGATTCGGTCTCGCACATCGTCAAGACCTTCCATGAGTTCGAGCACGGCACTCCGGACCTTCGCGATCTTCTCATCGAACGCAGCTACGGCTTCCATCGAGGCGTCTCTTTTCTTTGCTCAGCCACGGGTCTCCTTGACTTGCGCGGCCTCTCCCTCCATAACAGCTTCTTGGCTCGACATTCCTTCGAACAGTTGGCACTCCTTCTCCAAATGGAACTCTCCTTTGCTCTGATACCACTTGTCACGGGCCGATCGATTTGGGATCGAACCGTGCGGCGACTCGGGCAACTTTGGATCACCCAAGCCAAGCCTTACTCGATCAATCGCTCAACTCGCTTGCACAACCGGGATCTTTTAGAGAGAGAAAGTTTAGAGAGAGGAGCTCTGGAAAGAAAGTGAACTTTGATTGCTGAAATGTTGGATGATTACAAATGAGGGAGGACACCCCTTTTATAGTTGAGGGCCTCGGCTTACAACCGTTGATCTACTTTTCATCCGACGGGCGAGATCGCACCGCCTCAACAATCGACATAAATATGAACTACCGTCTACCGACATAAATAACGGAAGCAACCAACCACCGACATAAATAAGGGGGCTTTTAGAATCAGGTGGAATGACGGTTTCGTCCGCCCTTGGAAACTTCGGGAAGTAGACTTGGTGGAAATCCGAGCGAGAGTAGGAAGTCCACGAGCGAGTCGTGATCGTACGCGGGGAACCTCTCGGGTCGACACTCTTTCGGCCCGTGACACATACATAAATGTCTCTTTCAAGTTTAACTTTTACTTAGCACAAGTATTTTAAAATTCTATCAAAGTGACAAGTAACTCGGCTTTAAATTTGTACCTTTAAATAATAGAATTAGACATACCATATATACAATAACCTCTTGTTTCAGTGAGAAGTTCTATAGTACTCCACACTATTATGATGTTGTGCTTGATCCTATTTCATTAGCTTTCTCCTTAACTTTCTTAAGAATCAACACCACTCGCAAGCTCATATAAGTAAAGTATCTATCATGTGTTTCTATTATTATTAGCATATTACAAATTTGTATTATACTTCATTAAGCAGTTATTCAACCTACAAAACATTGTTAGAGAAAACTCCTATAATGTTTTGAAGCTGATAAAACTTTTTAAAGTCTATTAAGAAGATTGCCAGACTTCTGTGTCAAAGTCTATCTTACATCAGAAGTCTATCCACTCTGACAAATTCCAGACTGAACGCAAGTGAAAAATGAAGACAGAATCAGACTTAAGATTATCTTCCTTTCCTCAAAGCTTTAGTTCATACATAAGGCTTTATGGTTGGGAATATCACCTACCATATTAGTTATTTTAATTAGAATCAATTTGGAAACAATAAATCGTCGCGGATAACAAGCTTATTTGGAAAGAATCTACTTATGGAAACCAAGATTTTAATTGTATGGGCGAACATGATCGACGGACTTTCATCATAATCTTCAAACAGCTCGAAATCTCCCTAATTGATTCTATCCAACGGGTTAATTGGAAGAATTCCTTTGGAAAGTGCTAACGGTCGAAAAGGCATGAAGGAATATTTAAGAAGGCATCTCCAGTCATTCGATGAAGTGTGCGAAAGAAGAATTCCAAAGTCTGAAGCTTCCCATTTACTTGTTGTTCCTTACACCGTGCTCAAATTTGTACTCAAAAGAGAGAGAGTTCCATAGTGTGACTTCATGAGAGCAGTAGAGACTTTTCATTGAGAAGTCAAGATCGAAATACTGTAAATTCTCTTTTAATTTATAGTGAAAACTAGCTAGAAGGCTGTCAGCGTGGGAGAGTGGACGTAAGTTTGATCTAAGCCGAACTACTATAAATTTCGTGTTCATTTTTCTTATCCCTAAACTCCTTTACTTTATTCGTAGTTCAATTTAATAGTTAAAGTCTAAACTCTTTCAAAGTTTGCCGTTCTTTAGACTCAGTTTTAAAAGCAAAATATTATTACTACATTTTGCGAAATTTTTTTTTACACCTATTCACCCCCTCTAGGTGTTCATATTAGCACTTTCAAACATAACCGATGATATTGACTTCTTATATCAAGGTTAGCGTTAGTATCGGACAATCACATTCAGTAACTTGTTCTTACCCGTTAAACCTTGTACCAAGTGATGTTTATAAAAAGGTCGGGTTATAATTATTAGTGATTTTAATTAAAGGGTTTGCCCCATTTCTCATTGTAAAGCCTTTGTTAAGGAATCGGCTAAATTATTGCTTAACCTCACATAGACAATTATTACGATATCATATTTAATCAATTGTCTTACATATTCATATCTTATATTAATATGTCCAGACTTACCATCATAAGGCCTCATTTAGTTCAGCTTTGGAGAAATATCATTGGAAAAATGCAATTACCTTTGGGCTAAATGGGTTTTCAGAAATGCAGTTTGGTGAATTGCAATTTTAATGTGCATTGGAAAACAATTTTGGCATAAATGCCGTTTGATAAAAATTACATTTATAAAGGACTTTTTACTAAATTTTTAAAAAAGTTTCTACATTTTTTTTTTTTTTTGGGATTTCAGCCATTGGTGGCCTAATTTGGCCACCGGACGACCTCATCTAACGTTGCGTAGGTCATGCGATTCGGGCCAACAATTGCCTAGGTTGCATGACCTTGGCGTCGCTTGAGGTCAGGCGGTGGTTGCTAAGCTCGGGCAACCCCAATGCAACAGTTGTGGGCGAGCATGACCCTATCGGCCTCCAATCGACTTTTCCGTGTGGTTGTCTTCGAAGAAGATGGACAATCAATGAGGGTAGACTTACATTCCGAGAATGCAACTTCTTACAAGTCCTTAGGACCTGTTTTGGGCTAAAGGCCCTTAGAGCCATTTGAAGACGCAATTGTATTTCCCTAAAGTTGAGCAACAAATGAACAAACGCATTTGCATTTAGCTAAAGGACTTTAGAGCCCCAAAGCCCATTGCTAACCTTAACCAAACATGGCTTAAGTGCTATAAGTCCTTGCCAAAGTAGCCTAACCATCACAATAGATAAAAATATGTGGCATAAGACTAAACCATAATTTGAAATCCAACAACAAAATTCCAAATCTATTGAGCCTCTTTCTTAGTTGTTGCTAAGGCAATGATTCAATTCCAAAGTTGAGTGAGTTATACACATTTGAGAAACAGCAAAACCATCAAATGTGAAAATTCATCAAATAGTGGATTGTTTATCACCTACACTTAATCCAACTAACATCGATGTATCATTTTAATATAGCCAGAAAATTATTATTGAACAATTCTAAATTTTTAGTTTTCTTAAGATAACCAAAAATTTTGATAATGACCCTCCAACGTTCTATACTTGGATTATTAGTATACCTCCTCAACTTGCACACAAAATAAGCAATATAAGGTCTAGTATATTACATCGCATACATTAAAAACCATATCACTCGCATATTCAAGTTGTGCTGCCACTCTACCAATGTTATAATTAATTTAATAATGAATCAAAGAGAGTACTCATTTCTTTGAATGAAGATATCATCTTTTCCACATAATTACATTGGTTGAAAGAAGAACCCCACTATGTTTTGAATTCTAATACTCAAGATGGTATCCACTTCACCAAATTGCACAAAAGGGCAACACCGCAAATTAATGTGTAAGGGCAAAACTATAAAATCATAATTCCAAGGGGCCAAAATCATAAATTTAACAGACAGAAGCAAAATGGTAAATAATCGATCAGAGCAGAATCGTAATTATTCAGCAAGAGGATAGGATCGTAAATAATCATCGGAGAGGGCAAAACGTAAATAAGTAGCGAGGATAGAATCATAATTGCATGTGCCTTTATTCCCGTCGGGGCGAGGCGCATGGACTCCGTGTGTATTCCATGCGCAAGACATCTAACACATGTGTGGAGCACGTGTGGGTGCGTGGATTCATGTGCCTTCTTCCCTTTCGCACATTTTCACCAATTTTATCCGTTTTTCACTCCATTTGGATTTCCTCTTACAGCGCCTTCTGAGAACATATCAACAAGATATAACTACTGTGAAAAAGACCAACATTGTTCGATGAATCTTCATCCGTAAACCATAATTTTCAATAATAATAAAAAATCATGAGATCCTATACCATGCTTTGATACCAACAGTTAGCGGATAACATATTCTTAAATGCAGAAATTCAAAGCTAAGAATATATATATATTGGTAAAGGCAAGTATATATAAATAGGGAAAGCCAAAATACATAAAATCCGGCTCCAAGAACTTTCACTCATAATGCAAACATGCGAGATGAGTGGAAGGGAGCCAAAGTAAAAGGAAGGAAAAGGAAAAAACATAGCTGAACATCCAGCAGCACAAGCCTAGGCAAAAATGCCACAAGGCAGAGAAAAAAACTTAGCAAACCACCTAACTAGGTGAGATGAGTGTTAATTCAGTCAAAAATAGAAGGGTCAAAGCCCCATCCATGTTGAAGCCGCCTGTTCCTTGGGTTGTCTGGCACATTACTGAAGGTAAGAACTTTATCCTTAACGACTTTAATAAGGTGCATCTTCAAAATAGAGACCTCAAGCGCTTCGCCCTGAAAGATAATGCTATTCCTTTTCTTCCAAATTAAGTGGCACATGGCCCCAATAGAAAACCGGGCAATGAAGTGGAAAAAATCCTTACCAGAGAGGAACCTTAGGGCCCAACGGATGGTCTCTGCCAAGGCCTATTTCGCCAAGGAAGATTACACCGCGCAACCCAGAAGAACGCAAGAGTCGCAAGGACATGACCCTTGAAAGAGAGATGATCAATCGAGTCCGGAGTGACATTACAAAAGGCACATAATCCATGGTTAATTTTACCATAGGATAAAAGAAGAACCTGAGTAGGTAGGCGATTCCTGATAATTAACCAAAGATTAAATTGAAACCTAGGAGCCATTGACATGTTCCAAATGAAGTGAGCCCAAGGAACTCGGTTCTTCTTAGTTCTTAGAACCTCCCAAGCTGAAGCTGCCGAAAGAAGTGAGCCATTGACATGTTCCAAAGCTAAGAATATTTGGTCTTCATGATTTTTCACAATAAGAGGGATGAAAACATACCTTTATCCGTAACAAAACCTTAAAAGAACGATTGTCAAATGAGTCTCATGAAGAAGCTTCTCTTCCTTGATTCATAACTTCAATCCACTTAACTCCATTATTGCAAATAGATCCTTAAACTTGTTGAGAGATATATGGCTTCAAATCGGATAGAACAATCAAGTCAAACTTTATTTGCCCTACAATATTGCTAATGATCACCCAACAAAGTCTTGATGAAAATACTAGATAACAATTTTAGTATTGTTCCAAGATCTCTCAAGGAAACAATTGAAAATAATGATTGTATATTCTTTCGAAAGAAAACAAAAAATGGAAGAAGAAGATTTTGATTGAACAGACATGTTCAGTAATTTATAGTCAAGACAAGAAATTATATTAATACTGACACAACCTGCCAAGGATTAAGAAGTTATGTTTGGATAGACACAATCCTTGAGATTCATAATTAAATAAATGATAAATAAATAACCATAACTCTCAGTGAACAATTGCATTGTTTTGACAAAACTTAATTTTTATAATAATAAATCCGAATTTTTCAATAAATAAACAATGATGATTGTTGATTAGTGTCAAATCTAGTTCATGTGCGCGCTCACATCTTTTCAATGTAGACAAATTATCTCTTGCTCCACCGCTATTTCAAGTCAAGTTTCCCACCGGCGCTACAACCTCCACTTCGCCGAACAAGGTCCCTATCCTGCAAAAACAATGTGAGGAAGAAGCTATAGGAGGGACTGCGCCGGGGGGGAGAGAGAGAGAGAGCGAGCGATGGACATGGAGGGAGGGGTCGTCTTGAGTAGGGGTGTGCAATCGGACCAGATATACCTGGGAACCGGATTGACCCACCTAGAAAATAGGGTCAGGAACCAATTCCCACTTAAATCGGTCCGGAATCAGTTCCCGGACCGGTTGGGGAACCGGTTTTGTAGGTAAAGGTCCAAAGTCCTATTTTTTTCCCTTGATTTCTATTTTTACTCCCGCAATCACATGGCATTTTTCCTCTTGGCTCTCTTAGACACACACAACACTCCTCCTTCGTCATTCCTCTTCTTCAATTGCTTCCCTCACTCACAGGCTCCCTCTCGCATTGTCCGATAGACGGATGGCGTTCATCGCCACCAAATTCTTGTGTGCCATTTGAATTAGCTCGCCTAATTTCTCTTCTGTAGGAGGAGTTATGCTTGCATAAATGAACAGTTTCATATAATAATTATGGGAATTATACTAATATTAGACATATGTTTGTTGCTTTGCTTTGCATTATAATTTAATTTATGATAATTAGCCATGTGGATCATTAATTTTTTGTTTAGTCAAAAAGTTCATGTATTTGTTTATTACTAGTGTTTAATGTTTTAATACATATTGTGAGGATTACATTATTTTTCACGTATTGATGTAAATTCGAAGTCGTATAGAATATCGTGAGGTTACAAAATAGGTTCTAGTGGAAACAAGGTTGACCTTGGAATCGGATCGGAAAAATAGGGTGGGTCGGAGACAGGGTCCAATATAAACAAGATCGAATATAGGATCCAGAAAAGGAGAACCGATTATAACAGAATTGGGTACAGTATCCAAGTCTAGACCCTATTCACCTTAGACCCAATCACCCTTAGTCTTGAGAGAGGAGGAGGCCTTGTTGGACATGGGACGGCGGCCGCAGCCCATGGAAGGGCTGGGCGAGGCGGGGCTGCTGCCGTTCCTGACAGAGACAATCGAGATCGTGGAGGACCCAGCGACGGACCTGATTGTCGTGGGGCAGGGCCAGGAACGGCTTCATCGTCTGGGACGCCCACCTGTTCTCCACCGCCCTGCTGCCGAAGTACTTCAAGCACGGAAAATTCTCCAGCTTCATCCGGCAGCTCAACACCAACGTACGCGATAATCTCCTTCCTCAAATTTGTTCTGTGTTGATTTATCACTTGTGGGTTCTTTCTTGGTCTGATCCTGGATGAACTAGTGTTAAATCTTGAGACGGAATGGTCTGGACTCTTCCAATTTGCAATGTGTGGAATGAAAATCATGTCGAGTATCTGAATTTCAATGTCCTGTCTTGAATTCGCGATACAGGGTGTATTCGATGAATGAGGTACCGCAAGTGTTCATTAGGTATATGTGGGGTGCGGCTCATCACTTTAGTACATCCGAACTCAAGAATCCTCGGATCCTTAGCGGTATTCATCGAAGAAACTAGACCAAATCGGGTAGGTACTGCATATTCCGGCGACCTATGTATCGTTGTTGTTCTGAAACATCGGTGTTGTTAGCGCTTCTTTGGTCGATCGTCCATTATACTGCTAATCCCACTGGATGTACTGGAACGACAGATGTTGGCTTTCCTCGCTCAGGCATTAACGCAGATGCAGTCGATCAGACGATCCTGGAAGAATTGCTTAACGAAGATCGTATGACTAGGAATCTGGAGGAAGAAATATTGGTTGGCGACCAGCCCGAAATCGTCATGGAGGCCGAGGATCTTGTGCCGGGGGTGGGAATGCAGGCGAGGAATCGAAAGACCTCGTGAATCAATCACGTTATCTCAGATCAAAGCCGTGACTTGTCCAGCTCGAAGCCTAAGAGATTTTGTATTAGCAGTTGGCGCAGGTAGTCGCATATTTTGTTCAGATTACTAAAGCAGAGCAGTCTGTAAAGATTATAGCTTAGTTAAAGCCACGACGAGGCTATTACGACTACATTATTCATGAATCGAGATAAGTGTATTGGACGAGAATTTCGACTTTATCGTAGAGCGATTGACTTGTTTAATAAGATACTCGGCAAGATCCCGTCTTGACGCACCAAATCGATGACGCCAAAGTTCAAGAGAGAATTATGAGAAGGGAGAGAGAAGCAAATATGCCACGCTTTCAACGATTTTAATATAGAAATTGTGGAAGGAGACAACGTGTAATTGGGGAATCTTCGTCCTAGGGTTGCTTCCACGAACAAGTTTATTCCAATGCATGAAGACGTAAAAGAGAATCTCTTGTAGAAGTTTTGCGGAACAACCGCCGGATAGACTCTCATTTTGTCCCTTAGGATGGGTTCCCTTGAGGATGCCTTTGTTTGGGAAAAAAAAATCATGGTAAAAAAAATACTTTTCAGAAAAAATAATTTCTCCTTTCCAAGGTGAGAGATTCATTTTCTTAATTTTAAATGTGCATATTTTCTTCGACCGTAAAATAGTCTCCCATTAACTAATAATTTTCAGCAAATCAAACCCTTGAAGTTCAGAAATTAATTTTGCAAAAATTTCTTTCCCTCAAATAAATGCACATTCAATGAGGCTCTTTTCCAAGATATTGCATAGGAGTCTACATGAGTCTAAAAACCAGCACCAATAAAAGAATATCTTAAATGTCAAAATGATATAGAGATATACTTAAGTGCAAAAAATTATGAAAGTAATAATTAAATATAATTTTAAAAAAAAAAAATTGGACACCTAAGTGCTAAGTTTGGCGAAGGTAGCCGGAAATCCCACGTGATAATTTTTTGATAATATAACTCGCCTACATAGCAAGCTGAAAAGCTAAGTTAGTAACGAAGAATTAAAACAACGTTGTTTTGTCCTTTTTAATTTTTTTTTAAATATATATTAATTAAATTTAAATATTTATTATTTTATTTTAAAAAATGGAGGAGGAGGAGGAGGCGAAGGCGAGGCTTGAGCCCTTGCCGTTGCCTTCCCACCGTCACCGAAGGGCCAGTGACGGTAGGGGAAGGGTTAGCCGAGGTCATTGGGCCTTGGCCAAGGGTTGGCAACTCCGACCAACCGGCGGTGAGGGCTTTTGATCCCTCGCTCAAATCTAGGGCAAGGGTCCCCCCAATGGGCGGTGGCCCTTTGCCCAACCGGGCGAGTGTCGACAACCCTCACTAGATCTAGGAGAAGATTGTGACCCTTGCCAACCCTTCCCCTACCATCGCTGGCTGGCCCTTTCGGGTGACGGTAAGGAGGTGACGGCGAGGGCTCGCAATCTCCATCTTCCTCTTTTTTTTTTTTTTTTTTTTTTTTTTTTAGTTTTAAATCTAGTTTAATTAATTTTTATATTAATTATCTACTCATGTCGATAGTAAAATGAGATCGTTTTTGCACTTGTCTAACCATGTTAATGTGCAAAATAACGTTGTTTTACATTTACCTCGTCGAAAAATTGCCACGTTAACATTTTGATAGGATTTTCTCGTTGTTGGTACTTAATTAATCCATTTTGTTCTGATTTTGACACTTGAGTATCTTTTTCGTAATTTTTAGCATTTAAGTGTATGTCCGCCGTGCCAAGTTTTGGCATCGCAGGTGTTCTTTTGTTGGCCACTACGGGTGTGCATGGTAATGCTTCTTGGCTGGGGAATAATTTCTTTTTATAAATAATTCTTTTCTATTTCTATTTCGAGGAACAATTTCTAAGTAAAATAAGGTGTTCGGTAACTACATAAAATTTATATTCTTGAAATAGAAAAAGAACAGAAATGTGTTTGGTACGAAACAATTTCTTTTTTGTATTTATTCGTTTTTTATTCTTGCTTACGGATTGCTGACCGTCGATCGTCGGCCTCCACCACCCGTCGCTGCCCGCCACCGTCGACGGCCACTGTCGACGGCCAGCTGGCCATGGACTGTCGTCGCCGACCGCTGCCGCCGACGGCGGTCGGCCCATCGCCGCCGCTCATCATTGCTCGCCACCGCGCCGCACGACCACCGCCCACGACCGCCATCGACCGCTGATGGTGGACAAGCAGCCATGGGAGGTGGTGGCCGATGGGCTGTGTGGTGGCGATCGGCGATGACGGTCGTGCAGCGGGGGCGGCGGGCCGCAACGGGCGGCAGTCGGCGGTGGCTTCGAGCGATTGGAGGTGGCCGCGGCAAGAGAGAGGAACAAAAGAAAAAAGAAATTTGGCTTATTTCTAGAAATTGTTCTCGGGAATAAGATGTTAATTTTTTTTTCTTGTTTCTGCTCTAAATCTATTTCCGTGCTACTTTTCTATTTTGGTGAATAGAAAAATAAGTTGGCGTTATCAAATAAATTTCTGTTCTTTTTTTGTTCTGGAGAACAAAAAAATAGAAATCAGAACAAAAGAACAGAAATCAGGAGGAACAGAAATATTACCATACGAGCCCTACTATGTCATGATTCTCTTCTAGAGATGTTTTTTTTTTTTTTTTGGTCGTACTCTTCAAGAGATGTTGAGAGGGACAAGAAAGGGAGGAAATATTATGAAATTCGACATGGATCCAAAAGTGAAATCATTGTAGATCAAGTATATCACCGAGATGACAATGATATCAATTTTGGAATTTTGCTTTCTAGGAGGGGGAGAGAGAGAAAGGAGAAGGGGGGGGGCTCTAAAGCACCATTGATAACTCTTTTTGAAACTTAAGCAAGTCGGTTCGAGAGGCCGATGGAGTCGGCAAAAGGTTGTAAGAGGTAAACGTAAAGAGGTACGGCGCCTTAACCATCACAATCCCACTCGATTGCTCGTGGCAAATGCGCGTGCAGTTCAGTATCGACTTCCGATTTCGACGGTGATGACTTGGCTTCTGACTTTGCCTTTTCGAGTCCGTAATTCTAGTGCGTTGGAAGATTAGAACAGCAAGACGCACAACTCACCCACTTCACGAGGCAAAAGCAAAAGGCAAAATCGTAAGCACAAAATCAATGAATCCCATGACGAAAATGAGAGAGACGACACTAAAAAATGATCTTCACCAACCCGAGAGGACCAACAACAGAAGAAGAGAGAAGAAGACGGAGAAGGAAGGAAGCCCCACTTTCTCCAATATCCTAATCATGCATGTACCGACAAACGCCGAGCTCCCAAGAAGATGCTCTGGTGCTGACACCCCCAACTCAACCCCTCCAATCCTCTATATAAAATACCAGCAAATGCTCTCTCTCCCTCTCTAAACCACCATCTCTCTCTCTCTCTCTCTCTCTCTCTCTCTGTGTAAGAAAACATGTTGGAGTTCAGTTTGCAGGGGGTGGTGGAGATAGGAACCACCTTCATGGCAAGCCCTCCTGCTCTGTCAACGCTTGCGTTCACCGGGCTGGCCATTCTGACGGGCCTCGTGAGCTACCTGTACGCGCCCTACTGGGGAGTGAGGAAGGTCCCGGGACCGCCCGCCTTCCCTCTCGTGGGCCACCTCCCCTTGATGGCCAAGTACGGCCCTGATGTCTTCTCCATCCTCGCCAAGCGTTATGGCCCTATTTTCAGGTCGGTGTCCGATGATCATGAAATCATTTGTTGCTTCTTGTTGTTCTCGGTAAAGATTGGACATTTTGATGTCTGTTTTACTTGGTCGAACCGCTGAAAAACCGGTCGGGTAGGTCGAAATTCGCAAAAAGAACGTGTTGGAAACCGGAGGGGTGTCCGATCGAACCAGCCAGCCGGGCATGGTCTTCGAGAGCCCTGCAAATACTCGATAAATCGATGTTACTTGTTTGTAAGATATTTTGAGGGACAAAGTTGGAGGCGCTAGTGCGATGTATGTCACTGAACTGGTTTCTGGTCCAGCTTTCTTTTTTGTCCTCTCATGTGCTATGCAAAGAAGTTTATAGGACCTTTTGAGCTTGGTTGATGAAGTCATGTGAAATCTCGGATGTATAATTCTTATAGATGTTTATGTATAATTCTTAACTCTCGCCACAGGTACAATAGGGGAAATACTTTGCAAATTCAATACATGTGAGGTGGTACGTCTCGGTACGGAAATCTGATGGGTTCTCAAGATGTTGATTTGTGGCTATAGATAAATAGAGCTCGATTATCTCTTGTTGCAACATCTCTGTGAATAATTATTTGGTTTAGTTTTGGATCTGTTACTAGCGTATGGACGGGTTATTCGGTGATCGTGGGATGAGTGACTTGTGCACCTACAATTCATTATGTCACTAGAAACTTGCACATGTCAATCATTTGATGGTGGCATATTTAACGATGGACCTAATAAATGTCCTAATCGGGCTCTCCATCATGAGAGAATAGAATGACAAGGAGCAAGAGGCATCTTGATATGGTATAACTTTATGCTGTTGAAATACAAGGGATAGCGTTGAATCAGTTCAAGTCTTGACTGACTAGATCAAAGCCAAAAGTAGTGCACAGATGTGGAAAGAACAAGCTTGGACAGATGATGGAGACTGGTCCTCTGCATTTTGGATGGTCGGAAAACAATCCATATCCAAATGCAGCCTGCAGATTGGATATAAATTTGTCACTTTACACTAGGAATAGTTCCCCTTTGATGTTTCTCAGAATCAATTCGTTTTTTTTTTTTTTTTTTTGTCCTACTTTGAAATTTAATTCCATCAACAGGTCTTATAGATTATTGATCAAAAGTTAAAGAAATGATCTGAGCAGGTTTCACATGGGAAGGCAACCCCTGATAATCATAGCAGATGCAGAGCTTTGCAAAGAGGTTGGGATAAAGAAGTTCAAAGACATTACAAATAGAAGCATCCCTTCCCCGATCGCTGCATCCCCACTGCACCAAAAGGGTCTCTTCTTCACCAAGTAATGTTTCGTCTACACCATTTTCACAAGCAATTTATGTTCTTCTTCCTATGTTAATTTTGCGAAAACGCCCCATGGCAGGGGAACAGAAGAGGGTATACATGCATTAGTTCGGTTCCATTATCACTAATAGAAGTCCTGTCGCAGGGACGCAAGGTGGTTGACAATGAGGAACACGATCCTCTCTGTTTACCAGCCGTCACACCTTGCGAGCTTAGTCCCCACGATGCAGGAGTACATTGAGTCGGCAACGGAGAATCTCCAATCTTTCAAAGGGGAGGACATCGCATTCTCCAACCTCTCTCTCAAGTTGGCCACTGATGTGATCGGCCAGGCGGCCTTCGGCGTGGACTTTGGCCTTTCCAGAGGGCAGTCCGCGCAAGGTCATGGGAGTAGTGCCAATGAAAAAGGCGACGGCGACAGAGACAATGAAGTCAGCGATTTCATCAACAAACACATCTACTCGACGACACAGCTCAAGATGGACTTATCGGGCTCATTCTCGATCATACTCGGCCTGCTTGTCCCTATTCTCCAGGAACCTTTCAGGCAGATACTTAAGAGAATTCCTGGCACGATGGATCGAAACGTCGACCAGACTAATAAGGAATTGGCAGGTCGGCTTAATGGAATCGTGTCAAAGAGAATGAAGGAGAAGGAAAGGAGCTCAAAGGATTTCCTGTCACTCATACTCAACGCTAGAGAGTCGGAGAAGGCTGCCAAGACTGCATTCACCCCGGACTATGTAAGTGCAGTCACGTACGAGCACTTGCTTGCTGGGTCAGCGACGACGTCTTTCACGCTGTCTTCCGTGGTCTATCTCGTTGCTGGACACCCAGAAGTCGAGAAGAAGTTGCTTGAAGAGATCGATGGGTTTGGTCCACGTGACCAGTTGCCAACTGCTCAGGATCTCCATAAAAGATTCCCCTATCTCGATCAGGAAAGATCTTGAAACTCGCCATTCATCGTTACCACATGTCCTCGCATTCCAAGCCAACGATTCAAACGTCGAATGTCTTGCGCCAGTGGCTTAGCTTCTCACCTCTAATTTTTGTTTGCCTTGTTGCAGGTAATCAAAGAGGCGATGAGGTTTTACCTGGTTTCGCCTTTAGTCGCAAGAGAAACATCGAGAGAAGTAGAAATAGGTGGCTATCTTCTCCCAAAGGTACATTGAGTTCACTTCATCGGTGCCTTGCGCTGCTTACACCCATGTTCTTTTGTGAGCTAGAATGTGGAATACAGTGCGTGAAAGATTTCCTATCGCAACGTGTAGGGCACATGGGTCTGGCTGGCGCTCGGAGTTCTAGCGAAAGACCCAAAGAACTTCCCCGAGCCAGAGAAATTCAGACCAGAGAGGTTTGATCCAAATTGCGAGGAGCAGAAATGGAGGCATCCTTACGCCCACATACCATTTGGAATCGGTCCTCGTGCCTGCATAGGACAGAAGTTCTCCTTACAGGAAATCAAACTATCTTTGATCCACTTATACAGGAAATACATATTCCGGCACTCCCCAAATATGGAGAAGCCGTTGGAACTCGAGTTCGGCATAGTCCTAAACTTCAAGCATGGCGTGAAGCTTAGGGCCCTTGAGAGAAAATGAAAATCAGTTCGTAGGGATAAGTATTTAGGAGTACTCCTTAAAAGTTTTGTAATAAAGAACACTTTCATTCACCGTTTCACCAAACTAAGGAGCTAAATTCTGTATCCTTTAACAGAAACAAAGATCATACACGTCCACAACGTTCACACCCCACTATGAAACTCTAAGCTCCTGATGTACTTTGTCACGGTGAATATACAGGGTTCAATGTCTCCTCTTTTCGCTGATTTCTGTTCTCAGGCCCTCTAAAGCCCTAATGGCGACCATCCCCCGTAGTGAATGTTCATTACACACTTAGAACCGGCCAATTCAACTGGTTATGAAGAGAGGTGACAAAGCCCTAAATGACTCTTCTCAAGTTGAACAAATAGGTCATCATTTGAGCTCTTACCTTAGAAATCTCATAAATGTGATGCAGCCAAATTATTCAGAACTCATACAATAATGTATAAACTTCATTTCATATGGTATTGTATAAAGTATTTTCCACTTCTCAGAGTGGAACATATTAACACAACAGAGTTTGACAGGAATAATTCCCATCCGCCATCTTAAAAGGACAAAGAAAGCCACATTGGACAATTGTACAGAACGAAGGACCACTTCATGATTTTTGTTAGAGACTCATGCTGTAGATGCATTCTGCGACTTTTGTCGAGGGGGAATGCGAAGCCAATTCTTCATCGTATCATATGCTGTGAAGCCAATTGCCACCGAAGGAACAATCTACAGCTCAATTAGGAAAGGAAAAGAGCGGATTCAAGTTAGACAGATGAGTGAGACAATGTCATACCTTCAAGCAACCGATCTCGTTTGCTTATAGTTTGAAATCTGTTAGAAACCACATACCTTGATGTAATTTATACTGAGGCCTGCAAACAGCTGTTTCCACCCTTGATTACGGACTATACAAGTGAGGCCGTCCCATGTGTTCTTGTATCTATGACCACCAACAGAGGGCTGCAGAGATTCAACCTGGACAATTTTTAACAAGGAACTCAATGTTTCAGATCCAAGTAATTGTAGTCACCGGATTTCAGAATTCTAAAGTTGTTCCCACAAGGTAGAGACACCAATAGCCAAAATGCAATCTTAAAGTAAGCAAGAACATTTGGAAATCCAGAATCGAGCCCATGCAGGAATTGGGAGAGTGACCATGTCATGTAAATGCTTTGGAGTATTGCCTCCAAAAACACAATCCAAAGAAGATCTAGTAATGATAATGAACTTCCAACAATCAAATGCCTCGTATTCTAAGTTTGACCTCCCCAATCCACTGGAGACAGAGGACGTCAAAAATGAGATGGTGTACTCGTTATGGGGAATCTAATGGCCAAAAGTCTTCATTAGCCTTGGGATATGATGCATAGTCAATTGCATTATGGCAAAAGTCTGAATACATTATTTAGTGTCAATTGCAGATAATGCTTTATCTTGAAGCACTAGAGTGTCATACCAAAAAAGTACAGATTCTCCCATTAGGTTTCAGATTTTTCCCCTTCCTAATATTTATGAGTAACTTAGGACACAAAAAGTTGCCTAGCACATCAAGTATAAGAGAATCTAAAAATTGAGTATGTGAGCGTGCAGACGTGTGTGTGTATACGTTATTCCAGTTCTAGCACTCGCAATCATAACAGTAGTCTTCTCCCCCAAAAATTTCTGGGAGTCAATGGTGCACGAACTTGTGGTGGACAGGAATTATGTAGATTCATACATGCAGCTTCTACTAATAGATGCTTATGTATCAGATAAGTAAGACAAAGCACATCCATTTAGGCTTCTACTAAAGGAGAAAAAACATCAGCCAGCTAATCACCTAAAACTGACAGAGTTATACCTGCATCTGTCTTCTGACAACATCTAGTGGATATGTGAAAGTCTGTCCAAATAATCCAGCCAGAGCTCCACAAGATAATCGCATCACAATGGACTTCTGATGCTCTTCAGGAACGTGTGTCTTAAGCTCCTCATATATGTAGAATTTTAAACCAGCATATGGGAGTATTCCAATTAGAGTTGGACCTGATTAAAGAGCACAAAATAGTTGCTTATAGGAAGAAGATGATATTTCAAGAGGACCCTAATCCATGGTATGATAGTATGCAGTTAAAAAAGAATACAGCACTTTCTCAGAACAACATGGCTTATGGAATAAAAAGATATGAAAAACATGATAAGATTGACTTTCCAATGGATGTTGAGCACACTCACCTACACCCCGGTACAATCCACGCATTCCCCCTTCCTTATAGACACTTCTCAACACATCTTTAATACCATCATAAGCAGGCTGGAGAGCAACACTTGATACACCATTTCCCAAAGTTGCTCCGGTGTTTTTAATCTGCTTGTCCATTAACACATATCAACCAAGAAGATACACTTAAACAACAGCTATCAGCTATAATTTTATCAAACAAGGATCATTGCTCTGGATAAATAAGAAAGAAAATTTTAAAAGACTGCTCAACCACCAAAAACAGTTAACACTCAAGAAAAAAAGTCAGATGATCCAATAATATCGTGCATTATGTGCTCAAAATGCAAATTGAACATTTTGTCTGGCAAAGAAGGTTTTAGTAACGTCCTATCACAGACATTTAGTACATAAGAAGCCACGACAAAAGAGCATCCTTGAATAGATGATAGAAACAAACGCATGTAACCAATAATCGCATCCAAATAGGATGCTATTAAATACTTATTAAACTCCTGAAGAACGATAAGAGTCCTCAAAACATCAGGATTTTTTTTAATTAAAAAAAAAAAGGATAATGGTACATGCAAACTATTTACCTGATAAGCAAGTTTAGTTCGAGCAAGATCCAATGGATATGTGCATAATACTGCTGTTCCTCCAGCTGCCGAACCAGCCAGAAGATCTATAACTGGCCCAGAACCCAAAATTTGGTAGTTATTCAAGATCCAGCAGCGGTATTGCTCGTATGTCATAAAATGCAAGGCTGCATAAGGAACGATACGAAGGACACTGGCTCCATTTCCTCTGGAAAACAACACAAAGACATGCATCGTTTTACTGCCTTTCATAGAGGAAAAAGGACACGAGTTCACATATTCAATTACAAACTTACTTGTAAAATCCCATAAAACCTTCAGTCTTCAGCAACTTATGCATGCTTTTCCATACCCCAAGAGATTGGAACCCCTCAGTTCTTGTCTGCAAGATAAGCCAGAAAATGTGCACTCAACAAGGCAACAAACAAAAGAACATACAAAACTGATTGTTCCCTGATTTGCAAAGCTGAAGTATATAAACCCCACAATCACTAAGTTACCCAGCTGCTTCTCAAGTAAGAACAAAGAAATACACCTGGTGGAAGTTAACGAACGTTATATGGTGCGCTCAGAGAGCAAAACCATTGGAAATCCATGGTCGATTAGACTGCAGCTTCTTTTGTCTAAGGGAATCGCCATTACCATCTAGACACCCAAGCAGGGTGAACTTTGACAGATTGGTTTACTCAGAGAAAGCATGCTAGATGCACCTCAATCCATCCAAACTCATAACCGCAAAAAAAAGTATATACTGAGGTCCTAATGACAATTCAACCATTAGTCAACAGCTAGACAAAGGTACTATTATAAAAGAATATGGCGCAAAAGAATTCGTATTCTAGGGATTGGTTTATCACAGCTCGGAGGTACAAGCAGAAACCCCCACATGTCAATTTCCAATTTTCCATGCCTTAACAGCAAATAATCAATACATCTTGCATGGCAAAAGGCTCAACCAAACTAATACTAATTTTTTCCCTAAAATATAATTACATTGGACAAACAGCTTGACAAGTTCACCAACTCAAAGGGGGAGAGAGAGAGAGAGAGAGAGAGAGAGAGAGAGAGAAAACCTTCTCCAAGTATTTACCTGCAAAAGTATCTTAGTCCGTTCAAGGGGAGCGACAGCAGTCTTGGCAAAGCCACCAGCAGCACCCCCAGCTATGAGCTCCTTGACATAAACAGGGAGGCTATCGATGTACTTAGCCATCCCATTAGCCGACGATCCCTCGACCAGCCCAGCCACATCAGCCGACAAGGTGGAACCTTGAGACGAGCCCATTGCGAATCACCGCCACCAATCGAAAACCCAAAAAATCTACCCCTTCGAAACCCCAGCGATATCGACAGCTTCCCAGTTACCCGCCCTGGAGCTGGAAGAAGGCCTTATCCCATCTATCTCTCTGGGTCTGGGTGCAGAAGGAGATCGCTTTCCGCTCAAAAGGCAGCAGAGACAATGGCCTGAGAACACCCCGAGACGTCTTAGGTATGTTCGCAAGCCGATCCCCCTCTCTTATTATATCAAGATACATCCACAGCACAATGAAGCTCCTCCCGAACTGAAAAAAAAAAAAAAAAAAAAAAAAAGCCCTGACGATCTCTCAATTACCACGAAACCCCCATGGATCGATCCAGAAACCACCGGCACTGATCCCCAAACGATCCCTCCTCCAGATTCAGCATACAAAAAAGAACAATCCAACCCCCGCCCAGGCAGAGATCGAACCGCAAAGCCTCCCCACCCAAAGTCCGAACGATCCGAAACGATCGAAGCACGAACGCGAACCGAGGCCCCGATCCGAGCCCAAGAAGAACGAGGCGATTCGATGGAGGGGATCGCGTCGAACCCGAGCCGCCGCCGCGAGGAGATCGCCTGCAGAGAGCGCGATTGACTTCGATCGAGTCAACAGCTCCGGCCCGCCGCCGCCACCGCCACCGCCACCGCCGCCGCCGCCGTAGAACGGGCGGATTATCGGGGAGAGAAAATCGAGAGAACCCTAACCTCGCTCCGCGTTTCGTTCCGTAGCGAGGAAGGAGGAGGCTTTCGCGGAGATTTCTTCGTTCTTCTTTCTTTCTTTCTTCTTCTCCGGCGGGTCTTCTCCTTTCTTTTCTTCCCATCGTCTTATTTATTCATTTTTATTTTGTTATTTTGGGCGGGGAGTGGATCCTCGGGTGATCCCGGCCGTCGATTTCCGTTTCGCCGATCCCAAATTAGAGTCGGGGGAAAAGGGTCACCGGCTGAAACCGGTTCTGAGCCTGGTGTAACCTTTTTGTTTTTGTGTTTTTTTTTTTTTTTCCGTTTTTTACTTTGATAGAAAAATGCAGATAAAATCAATATATGAAGCTTTGCTAAAACGGCCCGGTACCCTAAAAAAAGCCTTCAATTTTTAGCTCAAATCCCAATTTTATCCGGAACTATTTTTTTGTCTCGTAAAGATAAAATCAATATATGAAGCTTTGCTAAAATGGCCCAGTACCCTAAAAAAAACCTTCAATTTTTAGCTCAAATCCCAATTTTATCTTGAACTCTTTTTTGTCTCATAAAAAATTATTGACATTCGGTCCAGTCTTAATTATACTATGCAAACTTTTTAGTTTCATAAAGAATCGGCAAATTTAAGTTCAATTTTATCTCTATCTTAAACTTTTTTATGTCGTAGAAAACCAATAATTTTTACTTGAATCACATATTTGTCCATTGACACTCCGTCGAAAATTGCTTTTAATGATGTGTACTTCCTTATTATTACTCTAGTCTTCCCTCAAATTTTAGATCCAAGGATATGTTTTTTGGAAATGAATTCCCACATTAACCCATATCGACTGTCTTCTTAATTTTGGAATTGGAATAAACTTAAAACAATTAGGATTGACTTGCTTTTACTTTCAAAGAGAGTTTTCTTTCCATCTAGCTTAAAGATCTTCAATTTTGCACTTAGTATTCAATCTCTTATGCTCGGGATTTGTCCCATCATCGGAGAGTTTGCGCTCGAGCGTTCTCCATCTATCGATTGTTGTTAAGAGAAATTTTAGATAAAAGATTAATAGCAGATTTTGAATTCAAGTAAAAGTTAATAATTTTTCATTAAAAAAAATTAGGAGACATTGGGAGTGAACCTATAATTGATAACATTTTATGTGATAGAAAAAATGTTTATCGTAGAATAAGGATTTGACCTAAGTAAGACTGAAAAAGTTTAAGCTACAACTGAGACTAAATTTAAAGTTGAAAATATTTTAAGGTATTAGGGCTTGCTAAAATACATAATCAGTGAAACTTCTTTTTATAGCATAGTATTAATGGAGGGACTTATGCTACATTTGATTGGGCATTTGAAATGGGCTTTAGACATCTACAGGCCTTTGTAATTGAGGTGTTTGGTGAAATAAATTTCAAAAACTTCTTAACCAAAGTCATCATTTCCAAAGGTTCTTAGCCCAATGCAAGTCCTACCCATTTTTGGCTTGAACGTTTCCAAATTGCTAAGGGCGCGCATGATTGCGCGCTATTTCTGTTCCAGAAATTGTTTTTCTATTTCAGAAACAATTCTGAAATAGAAATCCGTTTGGTAAAATTATTCCACTTTTCTATTTCTGAAATAGATTTTGATTCCAGAAATAGATCTGGATAAGAAATCAGAAATGAGAAATAAAAGAAATTTTCATCGTTCATCGCCGCCGCCGCCACCGGTCATCTCTGGTCGTTAGCCGCCGGTTGTGCCGCCGCCGCCGTCGATCGCTGACCGCCGGCCATTGCCGCCCTCCGCTGGCCGTCGCCGCCGCCAGACAACGCCGTCGCCGGACACCGCCGCCGGATGCCGCCTACCTCCGCCGAACGCCGGATGCCGCTCGTCGGTTGCTGCCACCGATCGCCGCTCGCCGCCGCCGATTCGCCGAACGCCGCCATGGCCACCGCCGGACGCCGCCGCCGCGGACGCCGACGTTGCCACCCGTCGCCGCCGTTGCCGGACGCCGCTTGCCGCCGCCGTCGCCGCCGCGCCGGGACGCCGGCCGCCCCGCCGCCGGGCGCCGAATGTCGCCCGCCGACGGCCGGTCCACCGGACGCCGTGCTAGCCGCCGCCGCCGCCGCGGACACTAGACGCCGCCGCCGGATGCCGGTCTCCGTCGCCGCCGCCGCTAGACGCCGCCCGCCGCCGGTCGCCGGGCGCCGCCACCGTCCGAAAGAAAGAAATTTTTGTGTCGTTATCAAACAAATTTCTATTTTTAGAGTAGAAATTTTGTATCGTTATCAAACGGTTATTTTTGCTAGAAACTCGTCTAGAAATAGAAATAAAAAAATTTATTTCTGTTGCAAAAACTATTTCGGAACAAAATAGAATCATGCGCACCCTAAAAGTTTTTTTTTTTTCCTTTCAAATTGCTTTCGTTAAATTATCTAACTTCTAGTTTTGCCATCACCATTTTTGTTGTGCAGCCTTGCACGACGTCACAACAAGCCCAAATATGACCATCGCCGAGGATTGTGTGGGGTCACACGACCTTCAACGACCTAGTACTTGGGGTTTCCTCTTTTAAAATTTATATTTTTTAAATACTTTTTTTTTTATTAGTTTTCTTCAAAATCCTTTAAGTTAAAGTCCTTTATATGTAAGGCATTTCCTTAGACTCTCCCAAATGCACCTTTTCTTGGTGTTTGTGAAAGTTTAATTTAATTAAGAAATCAAATCTTATAGGAAGCATTATAATTGTTCAAAGTCCACAAACATCGCCGTAATAGTAAGCCTAAACGAAATTGAGTTTGTTTTGTCATCATTCAAGGTAAGATCCCGTAGTTTCTACAACAATCCATTGTATTGTCGCACCTTTAATTTTGTAGCAGTGGTTACACACTAAGGCTCCACGATGAGTCATAGTGTAAAATCTCTTAATATCGGCACCTTTCAAACTTACCTATTGAACGCCAAATTAACAAATTCAATTAATTTGAATTAATAAAATATGTAACAAGTGTTTATGAACTATATTAAATAAATCGAAAGTTCATGAATAATATTATGTATCAAGCTAAAATTAACGAATTATATAAAATACTTAGAAATTCAAAGATGATATTACACATTAGATAGAAATTCATAGATCATTTGTCTCATTTTCTCGTGAAATTATGACGGAAGGCAACTTGGTTAACAAAATATATTTATATATATATAATGAAAGGAGGCTTGCAGCCGGCCAAAGGGAAAATAAATAAATAAAATAGGGCTACCGGTGGTAGCCGGCGACTCCATTGAGGATCTAATCCTGGGGGGATCTCCAGAGTGGCGGTGCTCCTTGAAGACCAAGTTTGAACGGGAGAAGGACGCCACGCGGACGCGTCGGCAGTGACGTCTCTACCAGGACGAACCAATCTACTCTGGCCACGTAGCTCTTGGTGTTCGGTACGTTTGAAAAGGCTTCGATCTGATTGGCCGCGCCAGGCGGGGCGGACCCCACAGACGGAGGGAGACAAACAGAGCAAGGGATTTTCTATTTTAAGGAATTTAATAATTTTCACCGACGCAAGAAAAAAGAAAAAGGAATTTAATTTTCAAAAACACGCATTATACTAACAGATAGGGTAATATTAACCGTTCCAACCCCTTGCAGCCTTTCCCGTGCTGAGATTGGTAGGATTCTTGTGGTTAATAGTCGCGCTAGTTAAAAAATCAAATATTGAATTACGTTTTACATATTTAAAATTTCAGAATATTTGATAACATTATAACAAAATCCCACATGATAATGGATCGAGAAATATAGAGAAGCGTGCATGAGGGGGAGTGTAAAAGTAATTAGACATTAATGGCTCGTTCCGTAACATGCTAAACAATGCTTGATTTTATTTTTTTATTCATTAGAATAAAAAAATTGAAATTCGTTTGATAACTATTTTGTTCTTGAAAATTGATTTTAACAAGAATCAAAATGTCAAAAAAATTACTTTTTATTTTTTAGCAATAACTCAAGAATCAAGTCTTTTTTTTTTTTTCTCTCTCTCTTTTATTTTTTTCTTCATCTTCCTTAAGCTAGTCGCCAACCTCAGTGATGGTTGGCAATCTCACTAGAGCCTTGTCGTGGCTGGGTAAAGTCGCCTAGCCACTAGCGAGGCTAAGGCGAGGTTCCTCGAGGTAGGCGACTGGTAAGAGGAAGAAGAATGAGAAGAAAAGGAAAAAAAAAAGGGAAAATGTATTAAAATTATTTTAAAAAATTAAAAGAAATTCTAAGTCACGAAAAAATTTGAGAGCCAAGCCAAATGCATTTTTATTCAAACAATAAAAATTTTGTACAATTACCAAACATGTTCGAATACTCAAAACTTGTTTATGGAGCAGAATTAGAATAAATCATTTCTGAACATAAATTATTTATAAGAAAAGAACAGTTACTAAACACATCCTAAACTACGTCTTCATCAATAATTTTATCTTCAGAAAGTGCAACCTTCAACCTCATTCGTTGGTGGAAGAAGTTATACAACTTTACCAAGTGTGTATTAGAACCCATCAAACAAAGAGGGAAGAAAGGAACGAGAAACCGAACGTACCTCATATCCCAAGCCTAGGAACCCTAAAGCTCAGTGTCGACGGCTCTTCCATGGAGGGAAGTATGGAAGGAGTGGTGGCTTGTGTATGCCGAGATGCCAATGGAGTTCTGGTGGATGGTTTCGCTCGCATGGTTCCAGCGTCATCAACGATCCAAGCAGAGGCTGTCGTCGTCCTTCAAAGCCTAGAACACGTCTCCACACGAAGAACACAACCGCTTGTACTTGAATTTGACTATTTGGAACTGGTAAGTGCAATATCCATCTCATCCATAGATAAGTTTGACTAGGAGGCACATGGGTATTTGGAGAAAATTAGGGAGCTGTTGATGGGGTTCTCAAAAATGGGACGTCGTTTATTACACAAGAGAAGCGAATTGGGCTACGAACTAGGCCGCCAGAACTCATTGCTACTTCATTCGAATTGGGTTTTTTCGCCATCTTGGGCCTTGTGGACTATGCTATGATGTTTTGTCTCTAAACATTGGCTCAGTTTCCTTATAATTAGGGGAAAAAACACCAAAGACCATAAATTATGCACAAAGTGACAAAAATACCCCAAACTTTTTTTTGCACCACCAAAAACCCCCAAGTTTGCCATCTGTGACACATTTACCCCATCGAGGGTATTTTCGTCTTTTTATTTATTTTTCTTTTCTTTTCTCTTCCCTCCGCCGGCTCTGGCGGAGGGAAGCCGGCGTCTGGCGAGGGCTACCCTCGTCGGCGTCGGCCCAGGCGAGGGCCGCCCTCGCCGGCGTCGGGCGAGGGCGGCCCTCACCGGATCATGCGAGGGCGGCCCTCTTCGGCGTCGGGCTAGGGCGGCGTCGGGGCCACCCTAGCCCGAGGCCGACGAGGGCCGCCCTCGCGTGCGTCGGGCGAGGGCACCCTCGCCGGCGTCGGGCGAGGGTGCCCTCGCCGGATCCGGCGAGGAGGCCCTCCCCGACCCGGGCGAGGGCCGCCCTCGCCGGCGCGGCGAGGGCGGCCCTCGCCTGGCCGACGCCGGCGAGGGCAACCCTCGCCGGATGCGGCTTCCCTCCGCCGGTTCCGGCGGAGGGAAGAGAAAATTAAAAAAAAAAAAAAAAAAAAAAAGAGAAAATGTTTTTAAAAGCAAAATGACCAAAATGTCCCTAAGATTTAGGGTAAATGTGTCACAAAAATGAAAGTTCGGGGTTTTTGGTGTCACAAAAAATAGTTTGGGGTAAATGTGTCACGGATGGCAAAGTTTGGGATTTTTGATGGTGCAAAAAAAAAATTGGGGTATTTTTGTCACTTTGTGCATAGTTTAGGATTTTTGGTGGTTTTTTCCCTATAATTAAAGAAACTAATTTTTATGACCCCAAAAAAAAAAAAAAAAAAAAAAAAAAAACTACGCCTTCGTCCAACCTATAAAATCTCACGGTTTTCACGGCAAAGTTTAAGGTCCGGTTTTATTTCTCGAGGGGAACTTTAAGGATTTGATTGATCGGAATACAACGTGGAAGATTTAATCAGTAAGGCGGCTAGAATGTTAGAGAACAAATGTTCGATTGTCGGCCGAATAGGCTCGAGCTGAGTAGCTTTTAAACATTTATATTTCAAAATGATTTTTGTGCATGTGTCACCACACGTATAAAAATGAAATTTTCAACATAAAAAAGAAGATGCTCGATGCCCTCATTTGTTTTCACCTGTTTAATAATACCAGGAAAAGAAAACGTGTGCACAGAAGTTAGGGGCCTACAGCTCCGGTTCGTTGATCAACACGTTATCATCGTTATCTATCTAATTAAGAAATATTCAATTTTACTCACGACTTTTAACCTAAAATGACATTGACAAAGAATAATCTTTTCCCGTCACAAGAATGTAATAAATTTCTCCTTTGAGATCTGAGGCTGCCAATATAAAAAAAGAAAAATCAAACATTGAACATGTGGACTTTACTTTCGCATTTCATTTCGTCTGAATTTTGACATTTTTTCCCTAATCGAAGCACCTAAAATTCTCTCCATATATAGATTTTTTTTTTTTTGGTCAGTCCCCCATATATAGATTTGTCATGTAGAATTGCATATAACTTTTTCCTTATTTTTTTTCTAATTCGAAATGTAATTGGAATGTTGACAGTGTTCATTTTGGTAAGACCTAAACAAACACGCCTTGAAGCAAATGGTAAAAACTTCAACATCTCCCGGAACAAGATACTTGGCTTTATCACATGAGAAATTTCAATGTACCAAAGTAGTGTCGATCTTGTTATGATATCGTGTTAAGATAATTGAGATTCATCAAGAAAAGATGTGGGCAAGAATGCTCGACCTAAAATCAAGGAAAAGAGGAGAACTGATGTTGGCAAATTTCATTTGAAACTTACACATTCCCCCTCGCCTCCCCCTCATCTTTTACTACGAAGGGATTGCATCTTGATCGATCATAGAGTTAGTCCTAGACATGGTCAAGCTTGGGGTCCTCGTACGGTAGGTCGAGATCCTATTCCCTTGGCCGTCGTAGATTATCGCGCCGTCGTCGTTGTCGGGGACCCTGCACTTCTCTCCGAGGATTATGGTCTTCGTCCAGATGGAGTCCTCCCGCTTCATTTTCTCTTTCTTCCCGTCTTGCCAATGCTTCGACACCGATCGGCTTCTCGGGATCTTCACGCTCAAGTTCATCTTCAGGTTGCTGTTCGAAGATGCCGACCTCGAGAGGTGGTTGGGGAAATGGCTCTCATTCATATGCTTCCTCGCCGGTGGAAGCGGGAGCTCTTGGCTTCGAGGTAACTCCAGCTCTGCATCGTCTAACTCTACTTCACCTTTGGCTTGACGTGTGGAAGCAATCGCCGCCGCCGTCGGTTCAAATGTCGCGCTATCTTTCTCTTTCTGATCTTTGGACGAAGCTTTCGATCTCCTTCGGAAACGGATGCCGCACAAAGTTGAGATCATAACTATCGTGCGACGATCCAAGCAACTAGAAATAATTACCGAAACGGGATATTTGCAAAATGGTAGTCACGGCTCATGGGACTTCTTCTTCCCATTACCAAAAGAACAAAAAATCAAGCTTGCCATAGTTTCCAATCATTTACCGTGGCATAGACACCGATAATAATCGCGACGAAGATCGAGTTCCCCTTGAATCAAGATTTTCAGCGGTGACACGTTCTTTGAATTCTCTATGGAGCATGGATTGAGAACAAATTGGACATGCAGCCGAGGGACGAGGGAGAGGGAGGGGTGAATGGAGAAAGAGGCGGTTTCCTTGGATTTGACAGCCATTTGCTCTCAAATTTAGTAAGTTCACATGTTCTGGGCAGTTAGGTTAGCTTAACCCTTTTGGCCTAAAACGGTACAAATGGCAAATGCCTCTCTCTCTCTCTCTCTCTCTCTCTCTCTCTCTCTCTCATTCATTCATTCATTTTGGGCCCCCCAAGTTCACGGTCATAGGCTCCTTGTCCAAACACTTGGGGGTGAATGGCACATGGGTGCCACATCAGCAGACACACCATCAAGGACCTTTCTTTCTTTTGCTGTTTTTTTTTGGGGTCAGAACCATCGAGGACCATGGTCTGTAGGTAAATGCACATGGCCAGCAGCATTGATTGGTCAATCAAGCTCAATCCTTGTCTACTTAATTTATGCCTTTTGGGTCTCTTTGTTCCTTTTTAAGGTCACCCTGTCCTTTGGGCAAGGACGAAGAATCTTATCGATGGACCTTCCAATGAGCTTGGGTGCTTTGATCTCGAATTCTGCGCCCTTATCCTTGCGGGTGCGCCTCGTTCATTCCTAACCATAAAAAGAGAAAAAGAGACTTCAGATGCTCTCGAAATCGAAGCATATTTGGCCGCCCTTATTGGCACACAGATGACCGCAAAGCATCAATCGAGCAAACAATCACGTGATGCTTCGATAATACCTTAAATTCTCTATAGATGATAATGATAATGTTTGTCGGTCGGTAACATGTTTATAAAGCACATTGTCCCACCTTTTCTTCATGATATTTAATTCCTCTATCTTTCCTGGAGGGCTAATACATTAAACTGAATTTCTCAAACCGGTTCAAGTTAATATCAGCATCTTCTCGAGTATGACAATATTGTAAATTGGGCATCCAAGGTTCTGAAAAGTTCATTTGCTTTCCTTTTTTTGTTTTTTTTGGGCTAGATCTTGGAAGAGGAAGCTAGAACCAGAAGTCCTTACTTACACGCCTCCTCTCAGATCAACAAATTGTCTACGCTCACTATTAAAACAAATAAGAAAGTGATTAGGTGATGATATATGAGTTTTTAATTCAACTCTTGTCGGAACCCAAGAAGGACAAATGACATAGTCAAAGCAAAAAAAAAGATTTTCGTATATATATAGAATTCGATTATCTTTGTAAGACGAAGGACGTATCTATACAACGAAAAACATGTGATAGGGGTGCTCTCGAAAAAGAGACAATTGAACCGACAATTGTTCAATTAATGAAAATGATTATTTCTAATTGAACACAAGTTGGTGCTACCATGCGACATCACGGGAAGACCCTTTTTGTAAACTTTCCATATGTCCATTATAAAATGTAGTATATTCAAAATTGATCCATCAAAAGGATGGTGATTCATATAAATAATTAGATGGGAGTTGCTTAATTCTATAATCTTCTGTTGCTTAACGTAATACCGTGTTTGCGCACAGGATTTCTCAATAATTTCATTCTTTTAATTGGCTCTATATATAGGTCCATTTAAAAAATAAATTATAGGTCAAAATGTGTACGAAATAAAACAAAGGTGGATGTCTTAGATGATTGAATAATATTTTCAACTGTACTTTTTTAAGGTTAAAATATCATGCGTATCCCAACTAGGCATTAGGAGGAGGACTTGGCATCAGGCAGGGGATTAGATTCATTTACAAAGGAATAATTTTGACGGACATTTCCTTGATATCACTATTTTTTATATATATTTTTAGGAAATGGAAGTCCTTTTCCGCAAACCTTGAGATATTTTGTCCTGCTCATGCAAATGGACATAGTCTAATGGAAGTTATTAAAATAATGTGACAAGTTGAGGAGATGATGATGATATGTACGGGAGTTTAAAAAGACAAAATCGAGGGTATTTTTATATTTTGGTCCGGAAATTGTATATTACAATGGAAAGTTAATTACGACAAAAAAAAAATTAATGCAATAGACTTCCTGAATAAAAAAGGCTGTGGAAATATCAAGTCAAGCTCATTTAACTATTACAATTTTTTTTTTCTTTTTTCTTTCTTTATGTCTAGAGTCAGCTTTTGATGTTAATTGGGCCCTTGGCATGGATTCCATAGAGTGCTATGATTGGAATTTGGAAATTTTGATGACCACCAGACCAAAAATAAACAAAGTAGGATGTTGTCAATAAAGCATTTGGGATTATAATGTTCTTTTAGACCTTGAACTTACGACAAGAAGCTACTTTCTTACTGTATACACCAAAGTATGTCGTAAAACAATGATCATTTAGGTTCCGTTCGTTTCACAAAAAATGAGGCATTTCCGGAAAATATTTTTCCAGAAGTTATTTTCCAGGAAAATGATAATATTTTCTTGTGTTCGGTTAAAACTTGAAAGTGTTTCGGAAAATATTTTCCGGTGTTCGATAAGGAAAATATTTTCCGCTCACCAATTTGACGAGAGAGAATGCCAAGCTTGAGGCTCGCCGGATCGACGAACGCGAGTTTAAGATCGATGAGTTTGAGGTTCATCCTGGGTTCGACGACTAGCCAAGAAAGAAGAAGATATGAAACAAATAAAAGAAAAGGAAAAAAAGAAAAATAAAAGAAAAAGAAAAAGGAAATTATAAATAATTCAAATTAAAAAAGAAAAAGAAAACTAAAAAATAACTCCAAAAAAAAAAAAAAAAGGAAGAAGAAATGAGAGAAGAAAGTGAAGATTTGTATAGGTGTGAGGTAAGAGAGATCGAGTGAGGAAAATGTTTTTTTTTTCAAAAGTGGAAAACATTTTCCCTCACTTTAGAAACTTTTTTTATCAGTATGGAAAACATTTTCCTCAAGGAATTCATTTTCCATGAAACAAACACCTGGAAAATCCGAAAAACATTTTACGAAATTATTTTCCTCGAAATGAACGGAATCTTATATAAAAAGTATACGTATTGTATAAAGTATAAAAATACAAATAATAATCAGATTGATGGTACTCATGCCAGGATAATTTTGTGTTAAATTAAATTGAGGAATATTGATGACATTGATATAAAAATGAGTTTATCATAAGATTACTCTATATACCAAAGGAAGTGGGGCTTTTTCTCTAGATAAACACTTCCTTTTGTTATTCCTATCTGTGTAACAAATCACATCACCAGTGATCTCAAAAAGAAAAGTCGAAATTTAATGAATAAGCACCATAATTTCATTGCTTCAAATTTTTGCATGCACTTTTCTTTGTGTACTCGAATTTTATATGATTTAAAGTTAAATAGTTCTCCAAATCAATTTACAAGCAATTGACATTCTGCGTAAAATGAGGTAGTATTCCACAGTCAAGGAGTGAGATAATTATCCAAAAATTCCTAAACCTATTATATGACAGTCACTTCAATTCTAAACATTTTAATTGTATCAATTTTATTCTAAGCCTTTTAACGATATGCCAATTCAGTTATAAATTTTTCTTTTTTTGGTCCATTTAGTCTAGAGCTACATTGGCAAATCTTGAAAAGGCCAAGGACTAAATTTACAACAAAAAATTTTTCTGATTAAATTAGTATAATTAAAAGATTTAAGATCTGATTTCTGTACAATAAATCTAAAACTTTTTAGACAATTTTCCGTCAAGGAGCCACCCATTTCATTTTCCTTGCTCAGCTCACTCTCAAGCTTTTTGCTATGAGTTCTTTTTTCCTTTTTTTTTTTTTTTTTTTTTTTGGCTTCTTTTGGCCAGACCTATGTTTTCTTTTCTGGGTCGTATGCCTTTTGTTTCTGCAGATAAACTTTCCTGTTCACATCATTGTGAAAAAAGAAAAGAGGGGGAGAAAATACCATAAACCATAAAGCATACGTCCTAGTCTTCTGGCCGAGTCATCTACAACAAAGGCCAGCAGCGCCTTATTTAATTCGATTCCGAATCTTTGCCTAAACCGACAGGGAAACATTTGATTACAAAGGCAATGAAGCATGTGGGCTAGTCGTGTCCTCATTCACCCCCCTGAAGAATATATAATCCATGCCTGTTAGACGCCTACGAAGGAGGAGCCGTGCGATTTCTCGGGCTTTGAATGCTCAGTTTACCGATATCGAATCAACCCAAGATTGTCTTTTCTTAAGTACCCTCAAATTTTTTTGACCCGTCTTTTCCATTTCTTTATTCGTCACACTGTTCAGCGGGTTGTAATCTACAAAAAGGCTTTCTTGCTTGCTTGGCTTCTTGCATCTGTTCTGGTGGCGGTGGTTGTTGTTTTTTTTTTTTTTTTATTTACGGTCCTTTCTTGATTGAATTTGCGGGAAGAAGCTCGAGCGGCTTTAAATGGAGGACGGTGAAGTTATTGGAAGCAAGTTCCGGAGGGTCTGCGTATTCTGCGGGAGCAACTCTGGGCACAGACAAGTGTTCGGCGATGCGGCTCTCGAACTTGGCGATGAACTGGTTTGTTTCTTAACTTGGGTTTTTCTTTGTGTGTTCTTTGCTAGGATTGTTGCATGGTGAACAGTCTTCTTTTCACACTTGAGGTTGAAAAAGAGAAACAAAAATCGAAACTTTTCTCCTTTGTTTGACAGCTACAAGAGGAGATTGTCTAACGAATCTCCGAGAGCTCATTAATTTCATTGCCTATGGTTAAGAGGGTTTTATTCTGTGACCTCATCATGGGTTTACAATGCGTAGGAGTTTGTTTTTTGACTTTAGGTCCCTTCATAATGTTGACTGTAGCGAAGGTGTTTGATACTCGGAGCCGGTTCACGGTTATTTCGATGCAGATAGATGGTCAACGGCTTTTGTGTTTAATAGAGTTGATCGTTTTTCCCCTTTTGCGTGTCAGTGTTTTTCACCTTTTGTGGCTATAAATTCTGCAGGTGAAGAGGAAGATGGATTTGGTTTATGGTGGAGGGAGTGTTGGGTTGATGGGTTTAATTTCCCAGAAAGTGTTTGATGGAGGGTGCCATGTTTTGGGGTAACTATGAGACACTCTGTATGGTGTGCCTTTTGTTTTTCCCTTCCATTTATAGGAATGTTAGTGATTCGATGGTAATTCCCTGTTTTGAAATAATCTCTACTTCTTTTGCACGCAGGGTGATTCCTAAAGCGCTCATGCCCCTTGAGGTTAATAGCTTTTCTGGTCCTTCTTCGTTTCTTTTGAGCCTTTTTGTAAGGCTGCGGTTAGGGTGGTTTCGTCTTCACGGATTCTCTCCCTTCCTCATTTTTCAGCTGTCCTTGCTAAGTTGGATAAATATATGTTAGGTCAATCTGATGCCTGAAATTCACATCTTCCTGTCGTCATAAGCACAGAGTTGTTATATGTGCTTCAACGAGTCACCCTCAGTGATAGTTGTTGCATGTTAGTATGGTTTATCTCTTGGTCTTAATGGTAACATAGTCCCAGTTCATTCCCCAATATGGTCTGTTCACAGCATTGCTATGATGACTTATTTCCGCTTCTTTCTCTGCATCTTTATCATTGATCTGGGATTATAACACCTTGTCCGTCGCTATGACATTATCTTCTGGTTGATTATTTAAGCTTTTTATATGTGATAAACTCCATGTCTCCCATCTTGTCAGATATCTGGCCAGACTATTGGAGAAGTACGGACCGTCCTTGACATGCATGAGCGCAAAGCTGTGATGGCTCGTGAAGCAGATGCCTTCATTGCTCTTCCCGGTATTCTTTATTATAGACTTTGTAGTTGTCATGCTTTGATTATTTATCTTCATTAGTGTTGGAAACTCTGTATGTATGTGCTATTGTTACTCAGGAGGATTTGGAACAATGGAAGAAACTTTGGAAATGATAACATGGTCCCAGCTTGGCATTCATAAGAAACCAGTAATTTCCAAATCTTCTTGTTTAAAATGTAATCATTATGCATTTGTTCACAAGTTATGATTCTGTGGATACTGATATAGGTCGGTCTCCTGAATGTTGAGGGGTACTACAATAGTCTGCTTGCTTTATTCGACAATGGTGTCAAAGAAGGTTTTATCAAGCCCAGTGCCCGGGATATAGTGCTCTCTGCTCCCACTGCCGAAGAGCTTATGATTAAGATGGAGGTATAATATATTTGTTATTTGTGCTTCTTACTCTCGTCAGCCTATTTGCTTGGTGGGCAGAATAATTTTTTTTATGGGAAAGAGACATCATGTTAAGCAATTGCAATGCATTCTTGAGACTCAAAGTGTCTACTTTCTCTAAGAATAGTAGATGCAACTTCTCATGGTTTGGTAGCTGTATTGTTCAAGCTAGCTCCTGAAGTAGTTTCACGTTGGCTTTTTTAGATGCTTTAGCATTAATAGATGAGATTTGACATGCAAATGTTACATGACGGAGACATCACTTTTTCTTGTGTCATTGTAATGAATATGAAAGGCCAAAAAAATAAAGTAAACTACCTATGTTTTTCCTTTCTTGCGTCTTTCTTTTAACCTAATACGTAACCCGTACTTCTGATGCTTCCAGCGTTGATAGTACTCAATTTGTTGACTTGTAACGGGATACTGTTTTGCTTTGCTGCTTTGTTGTTGCTCACATTAGAGTATGTTTTTATCATTCTCCATCTCCTTTTGCAGCAATACACCCCTTCCCACGAGCATGTTGCTTCTCATGAGAGTTGGCAGGTGCACAAGCTTGGTGATTATCCAACGCAATAAATTGCACAGGAAGTTTACATACAAGAGAGGCATTTTTCATGATTGGGTTCATGGTGTCAATCATTATTCTTTTGAGTCGTTTGAAAGAGCTTATTCACAGGGGCCCAGACATTATTTGTTCTTGCTAGGGATTGCATCCCCAGCTAGCTGTTTCCCAGCACCAGTTGGTATGGTCAAATGTAGAACTGTTCTGCCATCATATCAATTGGTTGATGCTCTATATACACGAAATGCATTTTCAAATTCTAAGGAGATGGTGATTGCTTTTGTATCGAATCTTCGAGCTTGTTATGATATATTTCTGCAAAGGAATGCTTCATGATAGTGGATGGTGTAGCATGTTCTAGGGTGGTTCAGTGATGAATGTCAAGTGAAACTCGGCTGAGCTAAAATATTACAAATTTCTTTGTTCCCCACCAGGGGAAGTGAAGTAAGTTTGGAATTATCCCTTCACCTATCACTGAATCCTGTGTGCAGCATTTTTTGTACATGTTCATTGGGATGGAGGATTGAAATAGCATTACAATCTTTCAGTACAGGTGACTGATCTAGTTTCTTGATGCAAGATTCCTCTCTATGTTCGGAATAGAGGATAGGTATCAGGGCTGGATTCCATCGCTCATCGCTCTACTTATTTCCTTAGTTCCCAAGTCTTGAATGCCTTACATTGTGCATGGTTTGGGGCTAATGGTGAAATAAGCCCCTCCAGAAAATTCTGCCGTTTGGACGAATCGAAAGTTAAGAGGTTGCCACTGAACTTTATGTAGTTGCCTACGGTGAATGAGTTGAAACCAATTCAGTGTCATGCCTTAGCTTTTGTTTTTGTTGTCATCTTTTTGCTCATAATAAGCATGCAGTTTCAAAGATAGGCATGTCTATCACTGCTGAAACCAAATGAGAGTCGTAAAGATGCCAGATGTGCTTTCTGAGGTTGTTATATTCTGCTTCATCCCCGGCTCTTCTTCATCGATCTCAGTGCCATTTTCTTTCTGAGGACAAGAGTACTCCTCTTTGGGAAAATAGCGACCTTTCAGGAAAATATCGGTAGGACGCGTTAGCGTGTCAAGAGCCGCGGATAATACTATCCAAAACCCCAGGAGTCCAACTTGATGTGTCCCGTTTGAAAGCTAAACTCTGTGTTTGTTGCTTACCTAGGTTTAGCTTGGCCTTATTTGGCGGTGCCAACTGCAACCCACATGGCATTCTGAGAGGGGCGTGTCATGGCATGGCGAGGTGGTCCTGATGGTCCTAATGCCCCCATCGTCTTCTCGGTAATTAAATTGGAAAGACCATGAAGAGAACGAGGGTTATTCAGAATCCCACACGTTGACTCCAAAGGACATGTCGATTCCGAGTATAAAACCAGGCTGTCTTTCGAGTCTTTGGCTTCCGCAGGACCAGGTACCGATGAACTTTCGCGCATTATTAGCGAAGCGAAATTCAGTATCTGTCGTATCATGCGAACAGTTTCTGCTCCCCAGTATTGCTTGGTCGTGTCACGGAACACTCTCATAATGCCCCGCCCAAGAGAGATTCCTGATAACCGGTTTTGTTTTCTTGCACGCCCCTCCGGTCTTTCCCACCATTGATGGTTGATGTCGATGTCGTGGTGGACCTTGTTTTGTTCAGTTCATATGCGCAAAAAGATGGAAGCGATGGTTTGTTGGTTCTAACTTAGGGGGGGGTCCCCCATTTTTCTTGTCTGTGTGATCCCCTGTAGCCAAAGAGCCATCGAGCTGTTGAAGTGGACAGGCCATGAATTGACTGAAGAGGTACTTTTGGCCCTTCATCACTCACAGAGATTGTTGAGGGGTCCATTAATTTTTCCAGCTCTCTCTCCATTTCGGAATCCGGTGCTATTTCACTGGGCACGGAGTCATTGTCATCTCGATAGTTATCGTCACTGTGCTTGGCTTAGTCAGGAAACACGTCCTTGTTATGGATATAGGTCAGCTTCATTAGAAATTTGGTGTCGTGTGACGGTAATGTGGAAATTAGATCTCGAGTGTGAACCCATTTCGCAAAAACCTGATTCGAGCCATGTAAGTCCTGTGTTCGGGTTTATTTTCTGTTTTCTAATTAATCGTGATCAGCCAATAGGGTTTTTCACATCAGTTAAATATTTTATCGTCTCTGTTAACGTCACTGTGCTTGGCTCTATTGGGAACTTACCATTTTTATCTTCTTCCGTGTAAACTTTCTCATCATATAATTTCCTGTCAATGAGTCATGACAGAGTGACTGTAGTTAATGAGAGAGCTCTTTCTTACCATTTCCGCATCACTTATCTTGTTGATGCCTCTAAGATAGTAAGGATACCCTAGTTGGCAAGCATTGTGAGCCACTAGAGTTCGTGTAAAGCAGAGAAGGCGCTTTTTTGGCACGATGATGAATTTCCGCAAGCACTACAAATCTATAGAGGTCAATTCACAATCTTGGCACTTAGGTTCGCGCTTGTCAATGGAGTCACCGAACGATAAAGATGAAGCTTGCATAGATGTTATTATGAAAGAAGCATGTGTTCTGACGATGTACTGCTGCCCTACTAAAGCAAGAACTCGACTTTATCCGGTTGGAGGACATCTTATGAACATCTACAAGTAACATGGGGTTATGGTTTGGGCCACGACATGCTGGCACTACGTAGTTGACAAGTTTATCATTGAAGTTCACATTGCTATGGCTTCTTCTCAGTGCTTGCTGCATTCGCAAGTATCAGTCGTTTTTAAGCAACGACATCGGACTTTGCTGTTGTTGTCAGGCTAGTAAGGCCATAACAGGATGGCTAAGCCTAGCTTCTTTCCTTTCATTTGGAGTAACTGTACTGGCTATTATGATAGAATGAGATGAGGCAACAGAATCAGGTTTCGGTATTCAAACCCAGATCGCAAGATTGCAAAATTGCCTCTTTGGTCCTCCTGAAAAGCCGAAGGACTAAACAGTTTGCAGGAAAATGAAAGGAAGGAGAGATGAAGAGCTGGGCAGATAGGTCACATTGTGTTGTACGTCCAAATGAATCCCACATTGTGTTGTATGTCAGAGCCCCCATTCAGTTGTTCAAGAGAATAGAGCTAATATCATGTCTTGATTATCACAAGGATACAACAACTATTGCAAGAAAATGAACTTGATTATGTTAACAGTGTGGATAATACGGTAGATTCGAGCACAATGAAATTTCAGCATAAGAAAGTAGCGCTGGTGAAGATGCAAGTTATAGTTGCTCTGTCTGACTGCATGAGCCAACCAGAGGACAGTGAGCCCACAGAGTCACTTTCCTATATCCAGGTCCCCTCGTTATCGGATAAGCCGCTTGCTAGAAAAAAGGATCTTGCCTGATGAATAGTACGCAACTGAAAGTCATCCTTGTAAGCATAGGGCATGAAGAAGAAGAGGAAGAAGAAGCAGCCCACTGATAAGGTGTCCGGAGCTTATGACAATAGAACTCGAAGTTCCGAGGAAAGTGACAGTGAGCCCACACAGTCACTTTCCTATATCCAGTTTCCTCATTATCAGATAAGCCGCTTGCTAGAAAAAAGGATCTTGCCTGATGAATAGTCCGCAACTGAAAGTCATCCTTGTAAGCATAGGACATGAAGAAGAAGAGGAAGAAGAAGCAGCCCACTGATAAGGTGTCCGGAGCTTATGACAATAGAACTCGAAGTTCCGAGGTTATTTAAGGTGTGGTACTACGTCCTAGTACCTTACTAGGTGTCCACAGACTCAAGATCAGGTAGCTAATTTGATGAACTTTCGAAATGTTTCAAAGACGATACCAATTAAAAGCATAAGAAATGAGAGAAGAGAGGCACGAGATGGGAAAGGAAACTCAATGTCCAGCTGAATGAGCAATGGCAACTGGCAAGATATCAAGGCAAACGGTTAACAATGAACCATCACAGAAGAAAGGGATTCAGTTATGTGATCCATCATCAAAATTCTGTATCCATGGGATCTGAATTGGCAGGACTCTACTAATGTAGTGAAAAGCTCGACTTCTGAACAACACATCAGATCAAGTGAAAGCATCGAGTTTCATCGCAGAAAGTTCAGAGCATACCTCATGAATAAAATTCATCGTCTACAAGTAATTGAAGCAGTAGACATCAATTCACTAGATGAGGCCTCTCTTTCCTGGCTTTTGCTAGCAAAACAGAGAAGTTTAAGAGGGGTTGACAACCACAGACAGCCGGAATCATGCACCAGCTATCTTGAATGAGCAATACAAGACTACTGATCATAGACTCACAATCAAAGTTCAGGTGCTACCTACACCTGGGTCATAGGAAGCCCTTATGACCTCATGAAAACTAAGGGGTGACGGCATCCATCCGATGCTTAACGAAGAAATCACGAGTTCAAGAATATAACTAATTGTAGCTGCATCCTAAACTTTGCTGAGAGGACCTGAGAAAAGCACCCAAGTCCCGTCATGGCTGCAAATTGCAGCACCTAATGAAGGAAACAGAGAGCTGTATAGTCCTAGCTAATACATTCCTTGCCGTAGGCAGATCTGACCCGAGAAGTGTCATTCTAAACTTAGATGCATAAGGTGCTAATAAGACATTGCAGCATGATTACGGTCCCTGTTGTGAGCGAAATACTAGCTAATAATGCCTCCGGTTATCATTCCCTTTACCCCACAAATGGCAAGCTATGAAACAACCTAGAAATGACAGCATATTCAGGCCCATCATCAAAATTGAACTACTTTCCAATCCCATCAAATATGCACTGAACTAGGAGAGCATTGGCCTCTCTCCACAAACGTTACTCTCAATTTCAACGCCTGCGAGACCTGTGAACATCGACATGAACATGTAGTGCAGCACGGAAAGAATATTAAATATTGCCAGGAATCACCAAAATTTACAGCTTCCCTCCACCGTTTCAGTCCAAATTCCCTAGAGATCAACCATCGTCAAACTTCGAATTCAAGAACAAAAAAATACCGACGCCCCGACCTCATAAAAAGCGCGCCTCCCGGCCATTCATCATTAGCCATAGACGACCCGCGAGTACCTGTCCTTCAGCCACCGGAAGCTCTTCCTGAAGGACCCCTTGACCTTCCCTTCGACGCCGTACATCTTGTAGCTCGCGACCCTCCGCTTCCTCTGGAACTCGGGGTCGGCGACGACGCCCCAGGAATTGGAGGCCGACCCAGATGCGCTCTTCCCCTTCTTCACCTTAAAGTCCCTCCCTTTATCGTCGCCGCGGACGTTACCGTTCGTTCGGGCCTGCGCGTAGGAGGCGCTGTGGCACCTGAGCTCGTGGGGTCCGCCATGGTAGGTCTGCAACTGCATGTTGTTGCTGCTGCTGCTGTTGCTGTTGCTGTTGCTGGCGTTGTAGTTGTAGCTGTAGCTGTTGCCGCCATAGCTGTAGGCTCCTGATCTGTCGTGGTCCTCCATGGCTATGGCGATTGGATGGGAATGAGTCGGGCTTTGATTCTTTTCCTTTTTGGAGGTTTCTGATATCGACAGATGAGAGAAGAAGGTAGGAGGATAGAGGAGAATAATGATAGGGAAAAAGTGAGAGAAGTCTATAATGCAGTATTAAATGAGTTAATATCTTGAAAAATTCTAAATTAATACAATTGTTATAAATTTATCTAAATTATTTTTCGATCATTAAAAATTTCAAACAGATGTACCTTTAACAAATTTACCAAAAATTAATATACTTGTGATAAATTTATTATCTATTAATTTTTGTTAAATTTTACAGTTAAATTATTAAGTTAAATGACATGTGATAGTTGGCCGGATACCAATTTAGGATTTTATACTCTGTTTGTCATGCTTTATAATTTTTGTGATTTTTTTGTGATATTAATCCAATTTAACGAAGTATATATTTGTCACAAATTTACTAGTTTGGAGTTTTTTGCGGTCGAATAAATTAATGACATCGGTTTATGATTTTTTATGTTCGAGTGGGGTAAATTTGTCACAGCTGTATTAGTTTGAGGTTTTTCATAATCAAAAAAATAATTTTGAGATAAATTTATCACAGATATATCAATTTGGGGTTTTTCAAAGTATTAACCCTTTTTAAAATACCACCAAACAATTCTAAATTATTTAGGGACAATGTTAAAAAGTGCCTCTTAAATGCTTATTGAATTTTTTTACATGAAGTTACTGATTTTATGGTGGATCCTCCCATTTTTAAAATGTCTTACAAAGTGTTTATTTTCCAATCTCAAAAATTTTAATTTAGTGTCTTGCGTGCACTTATTAATTTAAATTTGAACCCTCACTAATAAATTTCGAATTTACATTCTGATGTTTGTTAATGATATTTTAAGAAGCGCATCCTTCCATTTCATCCGTTAATAGTACAGTCATTAAGTTTTAATGAGGTACTATATTTTTAAATATATATATATTTTTGTCAATTACATTATTTTATATAGGGTTAATACCTTGAAAAACCCCAAACTGGTACACCTGTGACAAATCTACCCCAAACTATTTTTTTGACCACCAAAAACCCCAAACTTGTATACCTTTGACAAATTTACCCTAAATTGGTACATTTATGACAAATTTACCCTCTGTTAGTTTTAGTTAAATTTTATTGTTAAATTATAAAGTTAAATGACATGTGATAATTGACTAGTATATCAATTTGGGATTTTACACTCTATTTGTCACAGTTTACAATTTTTGTGATTTTTTTGTGGTATTAATCTAATTTAGCGGGGGTATATTAGTCACAAATTTATCGCCTTTGGGGTTTTTTTAGTCGAATAAATTAGTTTGGGGTAAATTTGTCATAAATGTACCGGTTTAGGGTTTTTTATAGTTAGTCGGGGTAAATTTGTCACAAAAACATGGGTTTGGGATTTTTCATGGTCAAAAAAATAATTTGGGGTAAATTTGTCACAAAGTCTTAGTTTGAGATTTTTCAAGGTATTAACCCTTTTATATAAAGCACGCGCAAATATAAAGCAAGCTAGGACGGCGGGGCTAATGGAACTCTACCTCTAAATGGCGTGCTGACCAGGCAATCATATGGCGTGCGGCGATTTGCTGTTATTTTAGTGGTTTTCTTTTAAAATTTTAAAATTTTTAATTTTTTTGGTTTTTTATTTCTTGGGGACTGGGGGATTTAATTAAATTTTAATTTCTTTTGACCAGTCAAGGAAAGACGGTCACAATGAAAATTCTGACAGATTTCGCGCATGGAAATTTGCTGCATTTTCGGCAGAATCGCGATCTCCAAGGCCAAACGGTTTCAGATTGCATTTTTTTTTTTCCTTTTTTAAACAGCTGCACTCTTCCAAGATTTTTTTTTTTTTTAAAATGGCATAAGTCTGGAATTTACATAAGCATTCTCTAGCAAATGCACTTGAAGCCAAAGAGATCGTAACTTGGCCGGATAAATTTTTACTTTTTTAACTCGTCTAATTTTCATCGTGGATGCACTTATATATATAAATATACCTTTTTTTTTTTTTGTAGCTGGTAAATGTACATAATATTAGGAAATATGTAATATCATGCCCGCATCAATTTTTCTTGCGATTGGAGTGATAGAGCAGGTAAGACAAGCGCTTTTGAGGAAAAAAAAATACACGCATCAAATAGGAAGGAATGCATTTTCGAAATTAATTTAAACACTTAAGGCAAAAATCACCAAAATCTTTAAATTATATTTATTGCGACACATTTACCTTAAACTTTTTTTTGTAATACAAAAAATCTTAAACTTATGCATATGTAATTATAATTGTTAAAACTTTACTTTCACGGATATTGGAAGCGTATAGTGTTGACATGATACCCATGTAATTTAAGTTAAATAGAAAATATATTATTTTGGCTGAAAATTCATCTAACGAAACCATGACGGAAGGTAAATATAGCACACAAATTTTTTATTTTTTAAAAATTTTAGAGTAAATGTGTCATGGTGGGCATAGTTTGGGATATTTGATGTCATAAAAACACTTGATGGCATAATTTGAAATTTTTGTGGTCGTTTCCCTACTTAATAAGCATATTTATACATGATTTTTTTCTAAAATTTTTTTTGTTATTTTCATTTTGGGTGTTTGGCTGATTTCAAAAACTTATTGAAACACAATCTCCACAGAGATCATGAATGTCGATTATTATATGAATAGGAGTCGTAAATTAAATGGGAGGGTTTAATATAATATGTTCGAAATGGAAACTTAGATGTTATATAAAGGATGTTAAATATAATCGACAAGAGCTTTTTATTTTAGGTATGAAGGTCTTACTACAAAATCATCTCTACATTTTTTCAAGGTATTTAGGCTCTATTTACCATGTGAAAAATGACGGACGTGGAAGACATTTTGCTAAAATTGATCCTTTGTATCAATCGAAATAATTAGCCTATGAAAAATATCTTTATTATCAATAACAATATATGCTCGAATATTTTCGTGGACGGAGAAAATGTTTTGTGTTCATTTATTATTATAGAATGGACTCTTGGTCAAGTTAATGACTCTGCACGTGTGAACTCTGCCGGAGTCAATGGTCGACGCTTTGACCAGCACCACGTGGGCCCCACGAAACACAGCCCAGCAAAGTGGACTTGACCCGATCTGATCAGATCAATGGAGTCTACGCAAAAAATAATAAGATTAGGGGAGCTAGGACAGGCCCATCACGTGTGTGTTGTCTTGTCCACTAAATTTACTTGATCCACCATAGTCGACCATGACATATGATAAAGTGTTCTCGTCGTGATTTTGTATTTAATAGCTATGTATGATAAGGTATACAAAATAGCGAGTTAGGTGATGTTTGGATTGGCTTTCAAGTTCGCCCGTCGAGGGCTTCGCCTTGGAGGCTTACTTGAAAGAAAGCTCAGAAAACTCATGCGACAAGGCCTGTGGTCGTCTTGTGTATGCTATGCTAGGGAGAAAAGCTCGTTGAGGAAGGCCGGACCCGGTCTACCCTTGAACCTTTCCCGGTCGGCTTGATGTCGGGACAAGGGCCGCTTACTCCTAACCCCCGGTCTCTCGACACGTGGCAAAACACCATCCGTCCATTCGACACGCACGGATTGCCACGTGGCCAGATCCCGTTCAGTAGCCGTCTCTTGCTTCGAAGGACCCCATAGACCGTTCGCTTTGAGTTTGACAAATTTCACAAAGGAATAGTTACGGCCGAAATCTTTTTGGGCCTTACGTTTTGGGCTCACTTTTGTAGTGGGCTTGGGGAGGGAAACTGAGCCCAATCTTGCGTCTTGCTCAGCTAGTTTGATAATCAGCTCTATTACGTATTCTTGTGTACACAAAAGCATTCATTTACTTGCAGAATATGGTCAAATCCTTTTAATATGCTATTACTATACTTCTTGTGATAGGCCATCTTTGATATTCAAAAGCGCAGCTGCTCCTGTGCCAAGTTTAAAGACCAGCAACTTGGAAAAAGGAAAACCCCCCGTTGAAATGAATCGCCACCTTAAACAAAAGTAATTTTGCTCGCTATCATTGCAAATTACCCGAAAAGCCAGTGAATGTGTTAAAGGGTCCTTGGAAGAAAGCATCTTTTGTAAGATGTAAGTATTTGAATTCCTGCATCAACCTCTGGAGGTGAAAGTTTAGAAGCTCATGTCTGTTGTTTCATCAACAGATATAAGGATTAGAAGCACACCGAAATGTATTCCTCAAAACATTTTTTAAACAGCATCATTTGAAATGATCCGATAGAAGCTTTCTTGTAGAAATATATAAGTTTGCTGCAGTTCATCTCTAGGGTGCCATAAGTTTGATTCTCACCCTGTACATTGGCATAAAGATTAGGCACTTGGACCTTCTCTTTGAAGAGGCGAGGGTTAATCAAGTTCGACCTCTCGCTTGTCATCAATTCTTAAGGTCACCTCAAGAGTCATGAACTCATGTGATTCTATTATCATCTGAGTAGCCAAGATAAGATGGCCATCAAACTCGATATGGGGAATGGTCGGTTGCCAACTGACGCTAGACATTTCAAACATTATATTTAAAAAATCCTTAAGTCCAACCCCTTTCTACAATGAATTTGAGACGTTATTCCATGATCAAACAAAGAGACATCTCAACGTCTATTGGTTGAACAATTCTATAAAAGAGACAACTGAAAGATAGAAAATTTGTGCATCTTTATACTTCATTTCTTTGTGTACATAGTATTCAGAAGCCAATGCATCAGATCATTTAGGATTGTAACCCTAAACTAGTCAAAATTTATATATATGATATACACAAATCTACCGATATTACACTCATATCAAACCAAAATCACATCTCTTAGCACATCCAATCTCAAACATCAGAAGATGCACAAAGGAATTACATCTCCTCTCCTCCTAAACATGATTCCTCTTTCTCCTCCTGCGATTGGCAAAATTAGATCATAGCAGTCATATTTGACCATACTATATAAAAACACTCAAGCTTATAAACACTACACAATAATGAAGCAAGTCCAAATAGGACCACACATTGTCCCTCTTCAGGGTCGATAAACTCAATCTAGTTTTTTAATGATCAGAGATTTGCAAGTATATCAATCTAGGATTTCAAACTTCTTGTTTTTTGCAAGAACTCTGAAACAAAATTAATTAAGAACCAAAAGGGAAGTCAAAACAAGCACTGTACTAGATTAATCATCGTAGGTTTCCAAAGGAAAACGTACCTGTAAGGTGACTATAACTCAAGAAGAAAGATCCTTTACTTGATCAACTTATTTTCCATATGGTAGAAAATCAAATCACAGGCCGTCTGTATGACAAAGAAGAGCTTGAAAATTCTTGAAATTATCATGTACAAATCAAGAGATGCACACATAATCTCAAAGGGGAGGGAGGGAGAGAAGGTATGAATGACTAATTGCCAGAATCACAAGCATGTATTAGTTTATCTCTTGGTATAAGCAGACTCGATGACTTTTCAAAGCGACAAACCAACCAAAATTATCTCCGAAACTTCATAATCAGCCAGAATTCATGTGCAATTAACCTGGCCCCTTGAGCAATTCAGGGGTAGAATCTATACTTTAGAAAAACAAAAGTAATCTTTTTTCCATCTGGGCATCTGAAATGATAGAATGAATCAACAATGATCAAGACAACTAAACAAGATTAAAAAACTCCTGAGATTTTCCTAGGATGATAGTGATAATACTAGGCAAGAAAAATCCTTGATTCACTTTTTTATTCTCGGTTTTGCTCGATTAGGGAACGACATAAACCTAGGCAACTAATTCACTGTGGACCTGCAGCCTCGGGCACTGTAATAAACTTACTGGCTGGCCGTTAAAACGCTCGCCCAGACAGAAAAAGAGATGCAACAAAGACCAAGATCTGGCAGTGTTCTAGACAAGAAATTAGTAAATAAACAAAGATGCCGATTAAATTAAGGTGGAACCTTATACAGATAAGTTTGGGTTCCAAGACACACACAGCACAATAACACTTGGATCTACGATGATCCTTAAAAGGAAAAACAACCTGGGAAAAGAAGAAGATGTTCACTGAAATGAAAACACCGGTACTTGCTACTCCGCAAGATTCAAAAAGGGGCAAAAAAAGGAGGGGAGAAAGAATGAATCGCACATGTTAAAAACAGCATAACAGAGGAAAAGCTGGCATGAAATTAAAAATCACATCAAGATCGGAAAGGGAGAGAGGGAGGGAGAAGGAGAGGGGAGGGGGTGACAGAAAGAGGGTGAGCACACAGAGCTTCGAGCATGGATCGGGACATGCAAGAAAGAGTACCATGTGTGCTCACTCTCTTCTGTCACCTCCCTCATTTCACCATTTCATTGAACTGAAGAATCTCCAGGACAGGTGGACAAGAAACCCTAATCTTGTTTTACCCTCTAGAAATCTCAACCCTCTAGAAATCTCTCTCTCTCTCTGTTTACTGTTCCATTGGACAGAAACAAGGGCTCAGATGATCTGATGCTGTGGATGGAGAAGTTGCGCTGGTGTTTATATAGATGGAAAAAGAGGAAGGAGAGAGAGAGAGTGCATCACGCACGGCATAAATGGGGCTTCTTCCTTCATTGGTCGCCCTAGTCTTTTTTATATTTGCTCGCGTCAGGGTAGGGAGAAAGAAGCCAAATCAATATGCGTTGAGATAATATGGGAAGGTGTGTTTTGGGCGAAAATCGAGATGCGGGGCATGCCAAAAAAGGCAGTTGACGAAGATCATGTGTCGAGGTGATCCGATCTGAGCCGCTTGGAAAGGGATCGAAATCGCCCCGTGATTCCACGCTCGAGCAGAAAGTGCACCGATAGGGGTGATGAAACTGCACGAATTCAGGTGCGAGGAAATGTAAAATATAAAGAATTGAGACTAGGACAAACATTGAGAGAAAAACATGATCGGAGTTGAAATTACAAGGAATTGAAAGACAGAAGAGTGGGATTGTCCTTGTGAGTGTTCTTCGACATATGCCCCCAAAAAAAAAAAAAAAAAAAGACATATGCCTCCAAAAGCTTTCTAAAACTCCACGAATTTGCCAGCAGTTGCTACCTCCCTCCACCTTCCATATTTTAAGCAAAGAACCTTCACGTATCGATCCACATAGCTGCACCTGACTTGCACATCAATATCGATATATACGGTGAGTTCCTACTACTCTAAAAGTGTGGTTGTACAATTTCTTCGAGGTTTGGAAGCTCTTATCTCCTTATCTAAATCTAGATTTGAGAGTTCTTCTCCTCTGATTTATATATAGATTCGGGAATTTCTTAAAGGTGTTTCTTTGTTTATCTAATCTCTCTCTATATAAATCTTGATCTGGAAGCTTGTTCAATCTATTTTTTGGTGTCTTTGTATAATGATGACATTGAGAGCGCTAAATTTGGGTATGCATTGTCCACCGGCCAAACTATAATTGTTGGAGGAGGGGATTAAGGTGTTTGCTCATTACTAATAACAATACGAGATTCGGTAATTAGCCATCATTCATTTTGTTTTGATGCTGAAACAAATTTATTTTTATGGGACGAGAGCGTGTTTTTTTCTACTTTATTGTTTGGAACTTGCTTTGTTTTGAATCTCTCATTTATCATCTAGAGGATATGAATAAAATATTTATTTTCAGCAAAAAGAAAACTTACAATGATATAATGTGAGTACATTAATTATTCAACTTCTCTTTTTAGTTAAATTAAGTACAAAAACATTTTAGTTTTTTTTGGTTCATTTTCCTTCTTTAATGCATAGCATTGTGTCATTAATAAAATTGATCGGAGTTTTGTCAAATATCCATGATTCCCTTCCAAGTTTTTTTTCATTGAATTTAACTAAGACATCTAAGTCATTTATTATTAATAGAATCTGTAATATACGCAATTTAGGTAACTCAGAAACCCATTTGAACAAATTCTTTGATGTATAATGAGAAATTCATACTTATAAGATCGAATAACTTAGTCTCTACAAATATAATTATAAGTGTCCAATTCCATATAATAGTACAGCTAGAAAAATTGACTTTATTACGTGCAACACAAATACATGATAGAATCGAGAATAGACTAAATCTATATGAAATAATATATTGTGTAATAGAGTAAATACATACAATTGCGAACATTATTCAGTATGACTTCATATGCATAATATGTTTATCTACAAACATAATTTTACTTCATAACATAACAATTAAAATGACTTCTTATTGGGCAATACAACGTGAACGTGATTGCTTAAAGTATATTGAGAAAGCATTCAAGTCAAATTATAAAGAAGAACTAGTCTAGGACGAATTCATCTTAATATATATACATTTAGTAAATAGGATATATTAGATATTTGACATGTCAAATTATACATTTAATACGTAACATGATTTTATTCAGGATATTTCACAAAAAACATGTGAAGCATCGACATTTTTTTTGCCGTACGATACTTATAAAGCGAAATCAATAACAAAGCAATAATAGAGACCTTTCCAAGCAATGTGGGACCAGAGGATGTAAGAAAATGAGCCATTTGAAATACATTTATTCAAAAGTTTTTGTGTGTATGCAGAACTTACTAGTTCTAATTGAGCCTTTTGAAATACTGTAAAACCTTTTTCTTCCTGGCTTGAAATAGCGTGGACCTTAGACCTACTACCCAAAATCACATAGACATCACGTCAATTACTTACGGGACACACACAAAATCATGTAGCCCGCAATGGATGGATACGCATCCTTTGTTCTGCCATAACGGGACACGACATTTCTTTGACCAGGTTGTAGCAACTTGGTAGGGTTGTGCGAGACTCGTATCAAACATGAATGGTGTGGAAAAAGCATCAAAGGAGAAAGCCACGAGAATATATATCTGCATGCCCACCGATCTTATTCAATCATGGATCGCACCACCTGTACCTTGTAGATCTCTCTCTCTCTCTCTCTCTCTCTCTCTCTCTCTCTCTCTCTCTCTCTCTCTGCGCAACTGCAGGAACACGCGTGACGTGCAATATTGCAAAGGGTCAAAAGAGAGCAGATGGGATACTGATTCAAATCATTCAAATTCAATTGGCATATAACATGGGGGGTTTTGCTTTGAATTGGCATATCCGGACTGTATGATCTTATTCAATGCGTCGTCAATGAGGGGCCATTGTGGCCCCCCTTGGCCTCATTAAAAGTATTCGATCATCTCTCTCTCTCTCTCTCTCTCTCCCCCCCCATCCCCCCACCCTCTTCTCCTGTCATAAGTTGCTTACAGGTGGCCATGAGCTTATGCAGATAAATTGCCCTTTTTCCCATAAAATACAGAAGAACAAAGATATCTATTTCTCAGAGGGAATACGAAGGAGGTGAGGAGGGACCATCCTCAATTATAGAGATTTTCAAAGATTAATAAAAAAATTGAATGAGGGCACAGCCCAAGGAAAGAAGGATGGTCCCAAAAACTCATCACAAGCACATAAGATTGTTGAGCTGTGCCATTTAGTATTTTTAGGAATCTTTACTGAAGCCCAGTCTTTAGGAAGGAATCATTTTTCTTTCAAAAATTGAAGGAATTACAGATATTTGTCCTTTTTGGGCTACTATTCCCAATGCTAAATTTTCAAGAGAATTACACATCTCGATGAAATCGCTTGTTTCAAATAGTGAATATCATATTTTCCAGAATATATTTAAGAAGATTCAATGAGTGGCCATAAGAGAATGCGTATATACGGTATTTATAATGTGGGACTCGAGATCCACCACTCTTATTAAATTGGGTGATTTATTGAAAAATACGGTATTTTAGAAAACATTCATATGTCTGTTTAACCTAATCTAGATGGTCAAGAATCATTAAGTAGTCAAGTACACAAACTTAAGTACATGCGTGCAAGGTTTATATTCTCTTTTGCGAAAATCAAAGCCACAACGTTCAAGAGCCAGTCCGGTCAATGCGCAGATCCATAGCTCTTTTACACGAGCTATGATGACGAGGCCATACCTAATGCACCAAATCAGAGAAAAAACCTAGAAGCAGACTCCCTTATCTCATAGCCTGCACGCCCCCAGGAACGACAACCGATGCCATTTAGGTTGGTCCTCTCAACGATCTTGGTTCTCATGAGCCGGGGGGGGTGTTGGGGTGGGTGTGGTTTCTATGATCATGTCTGCACAGTATTATTAGCAGTCGGTTTTCCCCTATAATTCTATCTGGTATCTGCACACCACTGTTAGCAGATGTTATCATTAATGGTGGATCTGACCCATGTATAGACAACACGACAACAAAACTTGACAGGAAACCCTAATCAAGGGCAAGAACCAGATCCAAGGGCCTCTTTGTTTTGTTAATCGTTCGGCACTGCTGAAGATAAAGGGCTCTCATGATGTTTAAAGAGACTTGGACACTCGAACATTGTGGGAAACTAAAATATAATGAAAAAAAAAAGACGAAAGAAAAGACACATCTTATGAGGCAAATGGTCCATGGTAATCAAGTTCCCCAACACCCTACCAAATTATTGGAGGGACCATCTAACTTAATACTTATCCAGCCAATTTGGAAGCAAACAGATTGATCCGACGGTTGGGTGGGAGCCAACAAGCTCATGAATCCCCCTAGACCGACACTTGGAATTGCCAGAAACATGTAGACACATCGAGCATCATCATCATCTATGTCATTTGCATCTGCCGAAAGTGGCATCCAATCTTTATCAAGATAGGATCACAACATGCTTCTACACAATTTTCTCTTTTCTTTATTTAAGGCAAAGAAAAAGGAGGAAGACGGAGGAGGAAGAAGAAAAGCAAAAGTTTTCAACTTTTGGGATCTAGTTAGTACTTTTGATACATCCAAAGTTTGTTCTGAACATATATAGGAAGATATTTGTAATCAGTCATGGTAATCTCTAGTTGAAGAAAATTTATTTCCATTGATATATGATATGTGACTTCTTCGGAAAAAAAAAAAAAAATTGTACATCTAGATAAAGATAATCTCTCTCTCTCTCTCTCTCTCTCTCTCTCTCTCTCTCTCACACACACACACACACTCACACTTTGCCTAAGTTTTTGCCTTTACAATGCCCGACCTGTTATTATCTTCACAATGTTTGAGCATTGCCATTGAAGTGACATCGAAGTTTCTGCCTTATCATCCAAAGCGCACACAATCAAAACACACATGTTTATATGTTAGTGTGCTTGTGTATCCATGCACCACAAAGGTTCTGTAGTCCATCCATATGATGAGCTCACAACCTTCTAATTACCTAATTCTTGAGCTCCCCTTAAGTGGGGAGGCACAATCGATCTGAGATTGAGATTTCAAAATGGGAACTTGAGATTGGGATGGCTATTATTGTCATATGATTCCAATGTTAAATACAAAAATACATATCTAGAATGATCTCTGTAGATTATCAAGATGCATATTAAATATATATATTTTTCTTTTTAGATGGGTGGGGGTGGAGGGTTGAAGATGCTCATCATAATTGGTGTTCGATGCTCTCATTGTTTCTTTAGTATTGGGTTGAAAGGGGAAAAAGGTTTTTGTGCTCATGGAATGGAACAATGTATGTGTAGGCATTCCCATCACCTCCACTCCAAAAAGGGAAAGTCTTGATCATCATTAAACAATTGCCCACTTCCCCAAAGGGTAAAGTTTTTATATTTTGTGCCGTACCCACCACATATCATCATTTTAAAGTACACCCAAAGAACAAGAATCCCTTGGCATATGAAGACGGAACAGTGAATGCTGATTGAATGATGAGCAGTTGCATCATTTTCTACAACTGTACACGTAGCCCACCCCTCACCGTCCAATCATTTTGACCCACCTTTTGTTTAATGGCTAATTAACCAACCTACCTAGATTTCCATCGATGACTTTGGTTCGGCTTTTATCATGTTCATCCATAATCCTTTCTGAATCTAGCTTAAATGATTGGTTCAGATAATTTGATAAATCATTACATAGTTCATGTGGGAATCATTCTCGATCATGAGATGGTATATGTTGATGAATTAAGTGGCTTTCCTTTTTCAAAACAGCATGATCTATCGTGTTTGTTCGGCGGTTGCATAATTGAGAATATATGGTCCAGATTTCGACACGTGAGCACACATGTCTAAAGAAAGGCAACCAATGTAAATGAGCGAAGGAATCGAATTCGTGGCCTCTGACCTTAATACCATGCCGAGGCTGCTCGAGAAAAGTTTTGCTTTTGTAAATGGTGATTAGTATAGAAATAAAATGTTTAATGAGGTGCTTTGCGCAAGAATCGAAATCTGCTCGCGAATGTATAAAAGCAATGACGTCCCCGCAAACCGCGCACTCGCAAGGATTGGTCGGGACAAATGTCGATGATTCTCAGCGTGTCATTATTTGCGCTAAACTAATATAAAGCAGTAAAAAGCAAAAAAGCATATATACTTTAAGTTGCTTTAGCGCCGCATTAGATCTTTGCGTGAGCATGTGTTGATGGTGTCTGTTGGTCTCCCATTGGCTGAATCAATCCAATTCATGAAGAGCACCTTCCAAAATCTTTTTCTTTAAAAAACAAATGTGTATATTGTTTTCTTTTCCAGAATGTGGGGCCTGCCATTAGGGTTTCTTGGTTGAGTTGGCGGTCTGATTTGCATTTGATATGATAAATTAATCAAGGCAAGAGCATGTCTCTTTGCAAGAAGGAAACATTGCCAACCTTTTCTTTGTGTCATGATGGCTATATTCCCAGGCATGAAGACACAGGGCATAAACATACCCTAAATTTAATTGGCACCACTTGCGAGGAACATAGTCAAAATTTATGGTTTCTTTCCCTAATTAAGGAGGTCCAAATATCTTTTATTTCGAGTTTATAGTTTCTCTCCATAAGTTTGAAAAATGGAAATTTGGACTTTGAGGAGAGACGGAGGGTGGATTTCGAGATTCAAACACAAAATCTTCTTCTGTAAAATCTGGTGAAAATGACGTGAATTTGTTTGGACACTTAATAAAATAATAGATGAAATCATCTTCAATACTATGAAATATCGGCGAGAAAGAGCAATAGGTTTTTAACTTTGCTTCTAGTGTCTTCAAGATTCGCAATTAAGCATAGAAGGAATATTGTCAAATTGACTATGCCAAACCAATTACACCAAAACTCTTTATTGTTTTATTGAATCTCAAAAAGTCAAGAGGACAATGGTATTTACAGTCCTAACTTTGCTTTTGGGTCATTATGTACTTAAACTTTCATATTCAACCCAACACATAGAAAGTGAAAGAATTGAAATCACCAACATCTTGTTATCAGAATTAGCGCCCATCTTCTTCCTGCCTATTTTTACCCATCTACGGCTATACTCTTGATTGTTGTTGCCTAATGATTAAGTCTAGCACAACATTTGCTCTCTTTGTTGCCTTATTCTATCTCCTAGGCAACACATTGTAATAGTGTTGGCATAAATAATCTTAAACAGCGGAATATTTTTGTGTTGCAATTTACTGTTGTCTAAGGTCACCGTAGTGAAAGTCTAAAGGATTATTTGACAACTAAGCTATAACCTATACCATTTTAAATGATTAAAAACTGACAATTAGGTCACAAATCTCCAACTTTTATATGGCGGATATTCAATCTTTTGAAATTCTCAACCCTATTTTCTTACTCAAATCCACCAGATCCATTTCCACTTTCGACATGTTTCATAGCGCTCACGGATGGTTTCAAAACACCAAAAAAAAAAAAAAAAAAAAAAACTCAAATTGCCTTGAATTTTATAGTCTTAAACCTTAGTTGATGTCGATGACATGGAAATTTGACAAGCTTGTATTAAGGTTTTTGATGGAGTCAGATGAATGGACAAACCCATCCTATTTATCTCCACAGGCACATGAACGAGTAAAAAGCAGGGATATGACTTGAGGAAAGCGGAATGTGATGGAGGCAGGAAGACCAGCGTGGGGATCGGACGGCCATTACATGTCGAAGCACTGGACGCATTGGCAACCGCAGGCGAAATAAAATAGCCTTCAATACGTTTCCGACAGATTGATCACTTGACGACAAGCTGTGCACTAAAGACGCTTGATGGCAACAGCGCTTGACTGAAAGGTTCAGTCAAATCTGTATTTATGGATATTGCATCCCCAGGTTGAGTTGGATTGGCAGCATTATCTTTTTCATTCCCTATTGCTTTCCTCTTCCCAAAATCATGGGTGTTATCTGCAGTTTCTTGGTCTCCTTTTCTTTCCTTTTGTGCTCCCTGGGCTTGATCGACTCCTCAGCACGTTGGCTTTCTATTGTCAATATGGACCACGGTCATTGAAACTGTATCTGCGTGATTAGATAGCAATAATATCATGGTTTAAGTTGAGGAATTGATCAGGTAAGGGTAATACAATAGCATCAACAACGAAGAAGATCCCGAGTCCGCTTCTTCGGTGATTTCCACAAGTATATATAAGGTTTGCTTTGGAGAGAGAGTGTTGAATGTTGGGATTATTGATCTCCAAGTGGAATAGCGAAATGCTAAATCTTGGAAATGGAAAAGGAAAAGGAAAAGAAAAAGAGACTACACAATTGGTGAAGTGCAACTATGAGACTAGAGAAAAGGGAAGGAAAAGAGATACCGAATAGATAAGTTTATCTCACTATTAACTATATTCAGATCAAAAGTTGCTTTGGTAACTCCTCTTTAGAAACAAGATGTATTCAATCAAAAAGGGTGTGCAAATACCTCCACCTAACAATAATGACACTGAAAAAATCCTAAAATTTTCTTAATTAGCCTGCTTAATAAGTGTTGAGAAAACTTTTTAAGCAAAACCCTAATATCAAATTTTGCTTATGAAAACGATTTTCAACAATGATGTGCCGGCCTGTTAATGAGTATTAAGAATTTAAATTGGACTTTGGTGCAAAACGGCGTTCGAATTCAATTCTTTTCAAGTGAAGAAGCTTGGTAGAAATTATCGCTATATACACTTACATATTACTATTTCCTCTTTATATTTTAGATACTTATATTGGATGGACTAGATGTTTGAAAGTATCCTTTTCACCTACGTGTTCTGTCTCTCTCTTCTCTCTCTCTCGCTATTTGGGAGTGATTAGCAATTAAATATTAGGGCAACCAATGAAAGAAGAAGCCCCATTTATGCTTGGGCAAGAGCCACCTCTCTCTCGTTCTCCATCTATATAAACACCATCACCCCAAGCTTCTCCATCCACAGCATCGAATCATCACCACTCCCCTTTTCCTCTCTAATGAAACAGTAACGCAGGGTGGGGGAGAGTGAGGATCTGAGGAAGTTTATGCACGCCAAATTAGGGTCGCAATCCAAGTGAATGGGCAGATCGATCTGGGGTAAATAAGGGAGGTGACAGAAGAGAGTGAGCACACATGGTACTCTTTCTTGCATGTCCCAATTCATGCTCGAAGCCCTGTGTGCTCACTCTCTGTCTGTCACCCCCTTCTCTCTCTCCCTCCCTCTCGCCCTCCCTCTCTATCTCTCTGTGTTTTTGCTCCTGTTGTTTGTGCATGTGTGAATTTGTGATGCATTTTCTCTGCCTGTTGTGTGTTTAATCTGCCCAGAAGAACTTGCATCTTTTGCATTTGCTATGTTGTTTTAAGGTTTTTAAAGTACAGCCTCAGCGAACATATGTTTTCTTTCTTGGGTTTCTACCAGATCTTCTATGTTTGTCCTTTTATACACTGCTGATAATTTGCCCCGGCGGAATGGAAGAAGCTAGCGTTGAATTGAATTTAAAAACAAAATTTTGCCTTCATTGTTTTTTCGTTGTGTAACTGACTCATAGATCCTGCTCTTGTACCTTTTTTCGGTACTTAAAATGACAAAAGGTCTGTACTTTCTCCATCCAAAAATTACAGTGTCCAAGAATTCTGTTTTCCCCAATTAATTTATTGGTGATTAGCGAGATCTTTTTTGTTTTTTTGGTTCGATGTTGTTGAGCTTTAGCAGATCTAACCTTCCTGTTTCAGAAAAGCCATCTTCAAGGTTGTAGACTCCCCAGAAGAATCAGATCGATCAGTTTCTTCTATTTCTCCTTTCAATCATATTCATTTCACCGTCTTCTTTACATTGTTTTATGTGTTGGAGTTTTTCCTTTTTCTTTTTTCTTTTTTGGGGTTTGCAGGGTGATGCATTTTGAGATGGGTTCTTTACAGGAGGGCAATTTCCATCGATCCTGAGGTAGACTTGTGGGATTTTTTATATAGTATTGTATTTTATAATTTCATCTTGTTCGCTTCTTGGATATCTATCTTTTTTCTGGTTCAGTAATGCTAGTTATGATAAGGCCGACATCTAACTGTCTATATGCTTATTTGTAGTCTCTCACATCATTTTATGTCAATTTAATGTACCTAGCATTAGTCGTTTGCAGTTTCTCTTTTCATTTTCGTTTTGGCTTTTGGGATGTAAGATCTCTCTCTCTCTCTCTCTCTCTCTCTCTCTCTCTCTCTCTCTCTGATGTTGCGGGATCAATTCATCAGCCTTATGAAATCTAAGATTTCTTAGGTCAATTCATATTAAGTGGTTTTACATGTTGTGGTTTTCACTGATGATGTTTGATTAATTATTTTATCAATTGGTATCATTCGAGTTAATGTTACATTAGCCAATAGAAATATCACTTTCCTGAGAATAGATTCTTGGCTAAAATAACGATGAGTGGGTGTTTCACTTTAATTAGATTAAATAGATCTCACTTTACAAATGACTGGTTACCCTGGCTATATGGCTCTACAAAATTTACAGGGGGGAAGAACATAGAATTAATTAGCTGAGTTAATATGCCATTGCTTACGCTTAATCACCCATCATAGGTTGACCTTGTGATTCTGGGAATGACCCATCTGGTATATGTCTTGGTTCAGAGCCTTAACAAGGTTCCCTCTTCTTATCCTAATTGGATTAATGTATCAAAAGTTGATTGATTGATTAAAATTGTCCTATCATTTAGGATAATGTTTACCTTTTCTTGTTCTAATGATAACCAACAAGGCCTTTCCAACTGGTTGGCTTTTTTTCACACATTTGCATTTTCATTCCTTGCAACATCTTCCTTAACATCCAAATACTCAAGATCATTTTTTTCCCCAATGTATTGGTATGTCCATATCTTTCTCAGCCTTCCCTTCTTCCTTTTTCTGTATTTGTTTATCTTTAATGTTAGTTGAATTCTTTCTTAATAATCACTTAAGTAGAAAAAAAGGATTCATGCATAGGATTACATCTGCTGGATTGAACTTTTTATAAGTTCAGGGAGGATCTTTTGGATTTTACAGGTATATACTTTCGCAACCCAGATGGACCAATTGTGACCAAAGTACTCTCATGAGTTAGAACTCAGTCTGGAAAAAACTAGGCGAAGCTCGAGTACTCTAAGATCAGCGGCAAAGTAGCAAGCAAAAAGATCATATCCAGAATCTTGTGACGACATAAGAAATGTAGATTCATGTACTTGCAATTTGAAAATGCTCTCTTGCTGATTGGATCGTGCAGCTCAGCAGTACAGAGCCAACTCTATTCTTGGATTTATGGAATTAGAATGCCTGTCGTGTAGGGTGCGAATGTTCGTTGTTCTGGATATAGCTCAGAACTCATGTTAGCTGCATTACTCACGATGGTGCTACTTCTTAAGTTAGCAATTCATATTCATTGATGTGTTATTTCATCACTGGATTTTTGTTATGGAAAGACCTCCGAGCACTTGTTTACGAGCCACTACATGGACAAAATTTTTACCTCGAGGCGATGGAAGTGTTGTAATTTTATAGCTTAATGAGAGCCTCGAGGATAACCCATTAACATGTTTTCTTAATAATATATGATCATTTGCCTGATGGAATGTGAAATATAGATACCAAGTCCTTACATTTTGAAGAGAAGTTCAATTACAATGGAGATCTGTTGACATTTATAGATGTGCTATTGAGAAATATACATAAATATATATGTGTGTGTGTGTGTGTGTTTCTTGATGCCAACGCTAATGGTACAACTACTATTGACTAATTTGATTCAATTGCAAACATTGATCGTGCAAATCCCAAAATGTGGCGACAAAGGATGCAAAAAATGTTGTTCTAATTGAAGAGATTGATTGTGGGATTTTCTTGCGCTATTGTTAAGATTGGGTTTGTTCTTCCTTGATTCCGATCTAATCTTCTTGATTCTCGTCCTTGATTGATTATAAGTTGAATATTATTTAAACAACACCAATCAAAGGAGATATTTTGTTTGCATCATGTGAAATTCATCTTTAGATAGAAGGGTTAGCTTCTCATTCTTCGAGATAATAAATTTGCAATTCATCTAGCAAATATGGTTAAGTCAAAGTGGTAAAGATAAATTTGAGTTAAAAAAAAAAAACATGTCAAGCCAATCACTAATATCAATTGGCCAAAAGAATTGACTTACTAAGGAGGTGCATGATAAAAAAAATTTTTGTTCCAAAAATAGTTTTTCTATTTTAGAATTGTTTTTGAAATAGAAATCCATTTGATAAAATTATTTTAGTTTTCTATTTCTGAAATAGATTATTGTTCCGAAATAGGTTTGGAGTAGGAATCGAAGTAAAAATTTTCTACTTTTCTATTTCTGGAACAGAAATCATTTCTCATCGTTGATTGTCGTTGTTGGTTACCGCCGCCGCTGATCGCTATCGCCACCGGTCGCCGCCGATTGCCAGCCGCTGGCCGCCATCCATCACCGCTATCCATCGGTCCGTCGACGTCCGAAAGAAAGAAATTTTGTTTCGTTATCAAACGAATTTCTATTTTTGGAGTAGAAATTTTGTGTCATTATCAAACGGTTATTTTTGCTTAGAAACTCTTTTAGAAATAGAAATAGAAAAATCTTTTTTTGTTCCAGAAATTATTTCTGAAACAGAATGGTTTTCATGCACCCCTAAGGGTCATGTTGGTGATTGTCTCCGAAAAATCTGCAATTGCCAAGCGTACTTAATAAGGAATTGTTGGATTTGAGCATTGATCATGTATATATTAGGAGAAAACTTTTTAACATTTTCTTAATTGGTTGCTTAATATACACCCTCGAATAATCGTTTCTCACTTATGATTGCCAATTGTAGATCACAGATACAATCTATTACGCAATTGCATGGTTTTTGTTAAAACATTTGGAGGTGTAGGGCTATGCAATTTCATCTTTACATAAGAAAATTTTCACGAGTTCATGTCAAAATTATCTTTATTTTTTTTTTAACTTTTTACTTTTCATAAATTCTTCGTTCTTTTAGCTCAAACACTTTTGTGCACAACCAAGCATTATAATTTTTTTTTTTCATTCGTATACAAAATGAATCATTTCTTTTTTGGGTTAATATCACGAAAAATCCCAAATTAGTATATATGTAACAAATTGACCCCAAATTAATTTTTTGATCACAAAAAATCCCAAACTAGTGTACTTGTCATTTACCCTATGTTAAGTTTTTATTAAATTATATTAATATCATGAAAAACCACAAATTATTATATTTGTAATTAACTCGGCAATTTGATGGTAAAATTTAATCGAGACTAATGAAGGGTAAATTTATTAAAGATGTACTAGTTTTGATTTTTTTATGATCAAAAGATTAGTTTGTGGTATATTTATTATAGATGTACAATATGGGGTTATTCATGATATTACCCCTTTTTTTACATGAAACCACAAATAAACTTGATTTTGTTGTATCTCAATTTATTAGAAACAAAAATGGCTTGACATTTAAGTATCGAGTGTGATTTGATCATCCATAATTATGTTCATCACTTCTAGTTGGCTGGTGCCAATGACCAGAGGGGTCATGAAGACGGAAAGAAGAAGGATTCTAGGTAACGCAATCTAATCTTCCTGTCTGGTAATTTCACGTCTTCTTTCTAGGGCCTCCTGAATCAGAGGTAATATAATAGTTTCTAGCGGGCCCAATAAGGCCCACACAAACTCACCATTGAGCCCCCACTCATTTTCTGTCCGTCCTTTCTTCTTTTCCCTTTTCACTATTGTCCAAAGGAAAAGAAAAAAGGAAGTGAATGCAGCCCCTATTTGGTTCGGCATTGTTTCGGTATTTGGAATGGGTTTAGGACTCTAAAGTCTCTTGGCCAAATGCAAATGCATTTGATTCATGTTTTTGCTCAACTTTGGGAAAATACAATAACATCTCCAAAGGACTTTAATGGCCCTTAGTCCAAAGCAAGTCTGGAGGTACTTTGGGAACTTGCATTTTCGGAATGCAAGTTGATTACTGTTCATCTTCTCCAAAATTACCGCATGGAAAAGCCGATCGGAGGCCGATAGGGTCGTGCGTGCCAACGACCATCGCTTGAGGGTCGCTCGACCTCAGCGACCGTCGCTAGACCTCAGGCGATGCTTGGGTCGTGCGACCTAGGCGACTGATGGCCTGAATCGCGTGATCTCAGGCGATGGCATCTGACAGTTAGATCCGGCCGTCTGACAGCAAGATCTGGCAGTCCGACTATCATATCTAATCGGTTAGTGGCCAAACTTTAAAAAATATATATATATATATATATATATATACAAATGTTTTTTTTTTGGTTTTTTTTTTTTAATTTAATAAAAGTCATTTACAAATATAAATTTTACCAAAATAGTATTTTGACCAAAGTTATTTCTTAATACACATTAGAATTACAATTTATCAAGCGCTATTTGCATTTCGAAAAACTTTCTTCATCAAAAAGTATTTGCATTTTTGCAAAGACATTCTCTAAAAGCCGAACCAAACGGGGCCGCATTCATGTAACAGGCAACTCAGATGAAAGTAGGGTGTTCAATGAGCTCATGATCATCTGATATTCATCCTGGGTGTCAATTTAACGTGTAGGTGCTCATCCAAATGAGTGTTTCGGGATGCATATAATAGGAGATGTGCATTATCTGCTATCTATTTGTTAGATCGCTGATTTACTTCGGCATGTGTTTGTCTCGATAACACATCGAAAATTCATGGAAAACACTTAAATGATGCACGAAATGCTTGAAGGACCTATGTGGCTAAAGATAACTCGGACTGTCTAACTCGAGGGTGTCCCATCAGTCCATGCTTTTTAACCAACGCAAATGAGATATCTGAGTATAGTCTTGATGGCATGCCTTTCCAGCTACTGGAGTTGGTGCCAGCATCCTCAGAGCTCGAATCGATTAGCCATTTGAGCTCTTCGGACTCAAGCAGAACTCGGGAAAATGCCGAATTGATTGAGCGCGGCGACAGAAAATTTGAACAAGCGTCTCAAGAAGGGCCAATTTGCAGCTTGCAACATAAACCAAGAAGAAACATTTATGAACAGCTAGCATCCAGAACTTACAAGCAAGCACCAAACTTAGTGAACAAATTCTTGCTCTCTGGCTATGCCCTCTCAACCATATCCTAAGATCATACAACATAAAAGAACAACAACAGCAGCAACAAATACAAGTGACAATGACCAGCTAAAGTAGCAGCCTCTGAGTCATGGAAATAGTAGTAAGGATAAGAGTAATCAGGCCCTCCCATTCCCACTCCCGGAGTCCCAGGACCAGAAGGTGCTCCTGGAGTCCAAGGTGCTCCTGGAGTCCCAGGACCAGAAGGTGGATAGTTGGAGTACTTAAAAGGAGGCGGCGGAGTGCTCCCCGAAGGGTACAGCGACGGCGCCCCGGGCGGCGGCGGCAGCGTTGGCAGAGGCGGGGCGGGAGGGGTGCTCAGCGGCGGAGGCTCCAGGGAGGACGGCGGCGGCGGCGGCGAGGAGTAATGGGAAGACCCGGGCGGAGGATGATGGTGGTGGGCAGGCGGCGGCGGCAGCAGCGGCGGCAGCGGCGGGGGCAGCGTCGGGAGTGGTGGCGGCGGAGGCTGGTAGGACGGCAGTGATGGAGGAGGAGGGGATGATGAGCAAATGACAGGGCAAGTGGCGCAGTTGCTGATGCAAACGACGCCAGAACTGGGTGTGGCTGGGGGCACCACCTGTGAAGTCACTCCACCCGGGAGCAAGAGCAGTGCACTGAAGATCCCAGCTTTAAGCACCAATGGAGACACGAAGGAGCTCAACCTGAGACAAGTCCAGCTCATCTTCTTCTTCATGATGTTTCAGCTGGCATAAGCTTGTGCAGAAGCTGCTTGGTAAGGTGATTCACCAGAGATCTGAACTCAAGAAGCTACACTGTTGCCTCGTGCTTATCTTGTCACTGTTGGTGAGTGACTTTACGATCAGAGGCAAGATACCCCTTTTGCCCTCTTCTCTTGTGCGGTGTTTTTCTCTATAAAGCTGGATTCCTCTCTCTCTCTCTCTCTCTCTCTGGTGTAGAAGAGGATGGAAATGGAGTCTCTAGTTCATTACTCAATGCAAGTTTCATCTCTTTGGTTTTAGATTAACCACTAGAGAAGATTCAAAAAAGTTGAATTCGGGTGCTCCCTTTTTGTTGGGGTTCTATGGCTTCTTTTCTTTGTTTAATTAGGCCAATGTAGGGCGTTAGTCCCAAGAACTTTCCCTCTACATTTCTCGAAATCTGCACGCTAGGAGCCAGACAGCATTGTCAAAAGCGCCTCCTTGACAATTGCACCAGAGGACTGGCTGGGCCCTCTTTGAAATCTGTGGATGCGATTGTACAGATTTTCGCCTTTATGTGTGAACGGGAGACGCAGGCTCGCAAGACAGTACAGACTACAGAGTGGTGACAAAGGGACAAATTTCAACTCAATATATTACGTGCATAGTTAGGCTGATTTCAGGCTATAAATGTTTGTCTAAAGTTGTTTACATAAGACGGATCAAATTATGGTTGTTGGATCTTGTGGGACAGTAATCGCGCGTAATTCACGTTGATTGATCTAGTAACGTGCTTTCCTCGAAATTTCTCGCCAGTCCATTATTGATTTCTATACAATGGAGTTATCTCATTCTTTTGATATGAAACATTAAGAGACAAGAATGATGTCTTTTTATTTTATTTTTTTATTTTTTGGGTGAAAGAACGATGTCTTCTGGATAATCAGAGAAAGAATCACCGTGTTGGGCCATAAGGAAATGAATCATTGTTGAGGACCCCAAAAAAGGGGCTTTACCACATGAAAGGGCAGAATTTAGAGACCCTAGAGATAAAAGTGTGTAGTCTTTCAATTTCCCTTTCATTCCCATGGAGTGGAATCCTAAGTGAAAGTTGCTTGACAGATGCTGTTGCTTTTTTGCTTTTGACTCGCGCATATCACAACCCATGCACCTCTTTTTGCGCATCAAGTCCTAGCCGCACAGATCACGCCTTTTGCTTTTATTCTTATGCTTCTCTTTGGAAGGTTGGCCTCCAACTATCCACTTCCATTCCTGATTCTAGGAAAATCTTGTTTGTATTCGATTTAACTAGAAGTTCGCCTCATCACATCACATAAGTAATGTTTTTTAATTAGAAATCTCCATGAAATTAGTTTAAAAACATGTGACTTAGTCTCAGCAACTTGATCATTAGAATGGTTATGGCAAAAAATAAAATCACGAGAAGACATGACGGGGGCAAGAAATTCGGAAGAAATGCGGTTTCCATGCGTGTCACAAGGAACAATTGGAAGGCACATTCATTCCAAGAGCAAATAGAAAAGTTGCCAATTGATTCCAAGTGGTAGTAATTATCTGCCGAAAAAAGCTTAAATATACACATTCCTCACTGTTTTCTAATATCAACAAGCCCCCCAAACATTGATCTGCACAGTTTAATCTGACTGGGTAATAGCAGGACCAGGATCTTTGCCTACCGAGTAGCTTTTTATGTGGTGAGTCCTGAAACTATGAGTTCTTCGAGATTGGTTGGTGTCATCCTTGCTCGCATATGCATCCGTTCATCCGTTGTTTCCATCATTTGAAGTCTCATATGACAAATCCTGTGTAGATGCCAGCATGACATCAACATACAAGCCAAAGACAAAACTTATTTGAAACGCTATTCATTCTAATATAAATTCAACATTATGAGGAAGATGCTATGGTCAAGAACAGCTTTTCCGTTTCACTCTCCCTATTTTATGTCTAAAGGAGTGTAATGGACATGATTCTTCAGTTTAGTGGATGCCAGTCTGTAAATGCATTGTTTCGAGTTTCAACTTTTTCCCAGCTCAATGACCGTATGCATGCATATTTGTGATTAAACTCGCCTCCCCTCATCTTTTTTTGCGCACAACGTTGAGAAGATTTTCCATGAAAGAAGGAAAGGCCTATGTTGGAGAAAGAATTGATTTGGCCTGAAGATTTGATCTAGCAGATCATAGATATGATTTATCTTAGGAAAATTAATATTGTGTAAATATTCTTTGATTCATTTATTGAACTACAAATATAGTAATATATTTGTACATTGTAATACTGAATTGAGATAATACAGAACCTTTTCCCAAATCTTTACATTATCTGTCATGATATCAGAGCGACGTTTCTGACCTATCTTCGGCATCAAAATTCCGAATTGCCTCTGTCTGCTTCTTCTGTTGCTGCAAATCACAACCTGCAGAACAAGATTAGCACATTGAAAAGAGGAATTCAATTGCTCATTCAACATGCATAATCCAACCAATCCAGAAACTCAAAATCCAGCCCCACGCACTACAGAAGAATCACTCGATCAAGTCTCAGAACAAATCGAGGAAATCACTCACCAGCCTTCTGCTTCCTTCTCAGCCACAGGGCAATTCCCTCCTCCAAGTTCATGGCCGTATGCACCATGGGTACCAATTCAAGGACCATGGGCTACTGGGCAAGATCAACAGAGGATCAATTCAGATCCAACCTCAGGTCATAGAATCGAATCGAATCAAGGTGGATCGGGAGTGAATTCTTACCCGAATTTTCCACCAGGGTATGCGCCGCTGGCCTTTCCGACCCTCACCGGCCGTCCAGAACCCGGCGATGCTCTTTATACCTCATCAGCTGATGGCCTAGAGCTGCGATTGATCAGCCTTCAACTCGCCGGGCCAGATCACTACTCAATGTGGGCGAGGGATTTTCGGCGGGCCCTCGTCACCAAGGATAAGGACGGATTCCTTGACGGATCCGTCCCCTTCCCGACCGATGAACGCCCGCAACGCCATTGGCGCAAATGCACCGCTTAGTACGTACATGGATCGGGAATTGCGTGACTCCGGAAGTGGAGGCCGGACTTCCTCCGACCGAAGATGCGCAACTAATGTGGAACAATATTAAGGAGATGTACGGGAAACTTGACAGGGTTAAAGTTTTTTCCCTCACACAAGCACTCGCCGAGTTGAGACAGGGGAACCTCTCGGTTACCGCCTGTTTCAATCGACTCTCGGCGCTCTGGAACGAGCTCGAGGCCGCCGAGGAGCAACTGGAGGGTCCGGAATCAACGCTCAAACAGTATAGGGAGATTAAAGAACGTGAGAGAGTGACTCGGTTTCTATTAGCCCTAAATGACAGCTATGTACCTTTCTGCTCACAGATCCTCACCATGGAGCCGGTGCCGCCGCTCGGCCGCATATTCTAACTTGTTGTCCAGGAAGAAAATCAACGCCTGGTGAGCACCGGGCAGGAGAGAGGGGGAGAAGGCGTCGCACTTGCAGCATCGGTGAGGATTTCTGGCCGCCCCCATGGCGGATCTCGCACATCCCAGCGAGAAGGAGGACCTAGATCGAATTCGGGAGGGTCCCGAATGGCAGACGAAGAAGGCGACCCCCAAAACCCTAGGTTGTATCGATCCGACGGTCCAGATCATCGGCACATACATGGATTGGACGGCACCCGTTCTTTCCGATTGGGCGGTGGAGATCAAAGGCGTGGAAGAGGATCTGACGGTCCTTATGTTGAGCGATCCGATGGCTTAGATCAGCGCCGCATGAATGGATCTGATGGCCCTTATGCCGTGAAATCTGACGGCCCAGATCATCCCCGCTTACACGGATCCGACGGCTCTTATGCTGCACGATCTGACGGCTCAGATCATCGCCGTCTGCACGCATCCGACGGCTCCTATTTGCTGCCCTATGGTGCCGAATCATATAAAGGGGGAGGACAAAATTTTAAATCTAAAAGTAAGTATTGTGAATATTGTCGTCGTCCACACCACACTATTGAAACATGCTGGAAATTGCATGGTAAGCCCACTGACAAAGAAAAGAAAGGGAAAGAATTTTCGCTTATCGTGTATCTCGCACATGGAACTAATCCAGCTCATCGGCCATTGACCCAGGATCAATATGAGGAAATTATGAAGGCACTAAGTCAGTTGCGCACAGTCGACAAGAGTGCCAATTTCTCAGGTACTTCATTACGCGAAACTAAGGATATTTCAGTTGGTGCATGGATCATTGATACAGGCGCTAATGACCACATAATTTGCAATGAACGTTTATTTCATGATGTCCATACTATGCCTAAATTCTCTATATCTGTTCGGCTCCCCAATGGAAATGTGACTAATGTCAGGAAAATTGGGACTTGTGTACCTCAAAGAAAAGTATTATCCTAAGGAACGTACTCTACATTCCCAAGTTTGAATTTAATCTGATATCTGTTTCCAAACTTTGTGAGGACAATCATTGTCAAGCCAACTTCAATTCTGAAAATTGCCTTTTCCAGGACCTTTCGACTGGGAAACTGATGGCCTTGGGTAGAATGGAACAAGGGCTCTATTTTTGGGTCCACTCTCCTGAAAATTCTGATTTACCATTATCTTGTAATGCTGTTGCTAGAAATAAAATTTCCCTTTCTCATAAATGTTTGGGTCACAGTGCTCGTTTTTCTTGTCCTGATTGTAAAATATGCTCTTTGGCAAAACAAACACGAGCACCATTTCCAACCAGTGTATCTCGTGCCACAACTGCTTTCTTCTTGATCCATGTGGACATTTGGGGTCCTTATCATACACCGCACCGTGATGGATCTCGATTTTTTCTCACAATAGTTGATGATTACTCTCGTGCTACTTGGATATTTCTGATGCAATCCAAGAGTCAGACCTTTTCAAATCTGTCAAAATTCTTGTCCATGATTAACAATCAATTCCATAAAGGTGTTCAACGGATTCGAACAGATAATGGCAGTGAATTTTTTTCCCATGAGTGTCAATATTTCCTATCCTCCCAAGGAATACTCCATGAGAGTTCTTGTGCATATACTCCCCAACAAAATGGTGTTGTCGAACGTAAACATCGACATCTTTTAGAAGTTGCCTGAGCATTAAAATATCAGGCTTCCATTCCTGAATATTTTTGGGGAGACTGTATGGTCACAGCAGCCTATTTAATTAATCGTATGCCAACTAGAATATTAGAAGGACGCACTCCTTTTGAAATGCTTTTTGGCAAGGAACCGACGATTGGTCATCTTCGGGTATTTGGCTGTCTTTGCTATGTGACAAATATGAGACGTCATCATAAAATGGATCAACGTGCTCTTCCCTGTATCTTTATGGGATATCCAGTTTTGCAGAAGGGTTATCGAATTATGGAGATTTCTACAGGTCGTTTCTTTGTCAGTCGAGACGTTGTCTTCCATGAGGATGTGTTCCCCTTCCAAGAGAAGACACCTCCAACTGAACCACCTACATCAACATTGAATCATTGACAATTTTTATCGGTGGAGGATATATCTGTGGCACCTCAATATTTTTGGGCTGTGCCAGATCAGTCGTGCAATAGACACTGTCCTACAGCACCACCCGTTGCATCTCCTGATTTCTCTACTGGATCCCCGACTTATTCCCCTGAGTTGAACAGATCAGCCATTTCATCACCTCAGCAAGATGATCTTGAACTTTCCTCATCAGCAATTGTTGAACAAACACCTGGTCCAATGCCCAGGCGTTCGAGACGAGAAGTGCGACCTCCAACATGGACAAAAGACTATATTTGTCCAACCCTGGAAACACCAGGTACGCAATACCCAGTATCTTCTTATATTTCCTTCAGTAAATTATCGTCGGAACACATGTGCTGTATCAGTAGAATCTCTGAAGAACAAGAACCATGTTCTTATGAGGAAGCGGCACATGATATTCGATGGCAACAAGCTATGAAGGAAGAATTAGCTGCTCTTACGGCAAATGATACTTGGGATGTTGTTCCCTTACCTCCTCACAGGAAACCCATTGGATGTAAATGGGTATACAAAATCAAATATAAGGCCGATGGCTCAATTGAGCGGTACAAGGCTCGACTCGTCGCTAAGGGATTTACGCAACGTGAAGGTTTCGATTATCATGAAACTTTTTCACCTGTTGCAAAAGAGGTAACTGTTCGTTCTTTTCTATCTGTGGCTGCAATGTGTAATTGGAACTTGCACCAAATGGATTTGAATAATGCCTTTCTCCATGGGGATCTCGATGAAGAAATCTACATGGACCTTCCACCGGGTTTACGCAGACAGGGGGAGTCCTGAGTATGTCGTCTCCGCAAATCCCTCTATGGACTCAAACAGGCCTCTCGACAGTGGTATGCCAAGTTCATTGCAGCTCTCACAAATGCAGGTTTTGCACATTCCAAATATGACTATGCATTATTCACATGGGCCAAAGGTACTTCATCAATCTACTTGTTGATTTATGTCGATGATATACTTATTATGGGAAATGATGATGTGGCAATTCGGAAGCTCAAGGAATATTTGCATATGACTTTCCATATCAAGGATTTGGGACCTCCCAAATACTTTCTTGGTATTGAGATAGCTCGATCTAATGAGGGAATTTGTCTCAGTCAGCGAAAGTTTGTCCTGGAAATAGTATCGAATGCAGGCCAGCCGCTATACCTATTGAACAAAACGTCAAGTTGACAACATACAAATATGATGCCAGCTCTTCTTCTCCAAATGATGACCCCTTACTCAAGGATCCATCAAGTTATCAACGACTCGTTGGCAAATTGATTTATCTCACCATGACTAGGCCTGATATATGTTATGCAATATAGATTCTCAGCCAGTTCATGCACAACCCAAAGCGATCACACATGGAGGCAGCACTGAAGGTTGTGAAGTATTTAAAAGGATGTCCGGGACTTGGAATTCTGTTATCCCGAGACTGCAACATGAGAATGATGGCCTATTGTGATACAGATTATGCCACTTGTCCAATGACAAGAAGATCCATCACTGGTTTCTGTATTAAGCTGGGAAAGTCTCTGATTTCATGGAAGACAAAGAAGCAATCGACAGTTTCATTGTCATCGGCAGAATCAGAATATCGAGCCATGGCGAAGACTGTGCGAGAAATAGTTTGGATTCGGGGATTACTTTCAGATCTAGGTATACAAGTTGATGGTGCGACTAAGTTGTTTTGTGACCATGATGCAGCTCTTAAATTGGCAGCAAATCCGGTTTTCCATGAAAGAACAAAACACATTGAGGTTGACTGTCATTTTACCAGGGAGAAAATTCAAGATGGGATTGTTGCCACTCGAGGAATTGCAACTGTGGAACAGCCTGCAGACATCTTCACTAAGCCCTTATACCAAAGACAGCACAGATATCTATTAAGCAAGCTTGGCGCCTTCGACATTTACAAGCCGCCGCTTGAGGGGGAGTGTTGGAGAAAGAATTGATTTGGCCCGAAGATTTGATCCAAAGAGATCATAGATATGATTTATCTTAGGAAAATTAATATTGTGTAAATATTCTCGATTCATTTATTGAACTACAAATACAGTCATATACTTGTACATTGTAATACTGAATTGAGATAATACAGAACCTTTTCCCAAATCTTTACATTATCTGTCAGCCTAAAAAAAGTGATATTTTACTAGTCAACTCTAGAAAACAAAAAACACACAGAAAAATCAGCTGTCATCAGTTGTCCTGATTAGTTCTCAGTTTATTTGTTTCTGTCCATCCAAGCAATGAGGATCAAGATGTGATGTAGGATGCTTCCATTTAACTTGTTGAAAGCTAAAACACAACCGAGTTTAGTGTTTAGTCATACCTGACGAGGACTCAAAGCGGGAGAACATGATCCGTAGCTTAAAGAGGGAGAACTATGTCCACGGCTTACAACGGTAGAACTTGGTCCAGGGCTGTAACTATTCTCGCTGCCGCTTTCTAAGTTGCTTCCAAAATCCCTTAGCCGGTTAAGCTCTGGCAATACAACGGTTCCAAGATCAGGTCTATCCTTCTTTCGCAGCTCTGCGCACATGAGAGCCAATTTCGCAAATGCTAAAGCCTCTTCCACTGGCCAATCCGGCACTGCTGGATCAAGCATCTCTTCAAATGTTCCATTCTCGATGGCAGTTCTAACATGGTGGGACAGCCCCATTGCAGGTTGAACTGTGATAATTTGAAGCAACATTATCCCGAAGGAGTACACGTCTGATTTGGTGGTTAATTTGCCCGTCTGTTGATACTCCGGATCTATATAACAAAACGTTCCTGCAGCCGAAGTCATGTGAAATTGTGTGACACTGTCTGCTACAGTAGGGGGGACCAACCTCGCTAGGCCCACGTCACTAATCTTGCTCTTGTAGTTGCGGTCTAAGAGGATGTTGGCTGGTTTGAGGTCCCTATGAACAAGAGGCTCAGGCTTGGATTGGTGGAGAAACAAAAGAGCTGTTGCGATTTCAGCTGCTATATCAAACCGCTTCTGCCACGAAATCGGAGGGGTTTTGCCTTTTCGAAGTAGGCGGTCTTCGAGACTGCCACAGTCCATGTATTCGTACACCAAGCATCCATACTCTGGGCACGCTCCTAAAAGGAGGACCATGTTTGGATGTCTCATGCAGCTCAGAACCTCGACCTACATTTTTGGCATAAGCAATTAGCATTATGAGATAAAATGGGAAACATAGAACAGAAATGTTTTGTATAAATTAGCTGAAAATATGTTCTTTCAAATGGTGCAGGTCACTCCACCTACTCCCCCAATCGTGTCATTTCCTCATATTCGGAGATTCTAAAACTGATGGCTCCAGAGATGCATTCATTCAAGCCAGAAGATCTTAGTATGCATTGAGCTTAATCAAAGGCTCTAATTCTCATTCATCAGGCCTACCGACCAACAAATCCAAAGAAAACTATGTGTTCTTTTTTTTTTTTTTTTTTTTTTTGGTCCGCACATGGGTTGAACGCAAGCAACCAACAAAAATTTATGTACCTCTTGATGGAATTGCCTTTTCCCTTGAACAGCATCAGGTCGTAACACCTTGATTGCTACGGGCGTGTGGTCGAGCTTTCCCTTGTATACTGGCCCATATCCGCCTTCGCCAATCTTATTTGTCTTCGAGAATCTGTCAGTTGCTTCCTCGATTTCTTGTATGGTGTATCTCCTGTATCGGGTATCATTCTGGTGTAAAGCACTCAATGCTCGAACCTTTTCGTTTGACTCTAGCTTGGCTTTTATCTCGGCTTGTCTCCTTCTCTGTGCCTCCATTTCAGCCAGCTTCTGCGCCTTCTCTGCTGCTTCAATGGCAGCTTTGCACTTGGCCTTTTCCATCTCGGCCAGAGCAAGAGCTGACTCTTCTGCATGCCTGGCTTCCTCAAACTTACGAGCTTCTTGAATCTTCAGCAGATGAAGTTCTTCAGCCTACAAAAAAACAATACAATCCACATGACACTCAGTTACATTCAATACCTTTTCCATAGCTTCAAAATGGGTGCACCAACGATATACAAAAAGCTTATCCAAGTTGCATGTCCAATATGTCCATTGCCAATTATAGAATGATCTGACAGCATATTAACATGATGTATTTACGAACTAATTAAGAAATTCCTGTCCGCAAGACAGGAAGATATGCATAGGCCTCAATCTTGCATTTTGTCATGGTAACTTATCTTCATCCATCCACAAGTGCCAATTCTTTTACTGTTAAATTGAGGGCTATTGCAAGTATTTGTCAATAATTATATCGTAGAATGAGAATATAACAAGTGAAGGAAGGATTCTGCAATTACCACTCTCTAATAGATCAAGTTAGTGGATTGGTCGAACATTTTGCAAAGTTTCGTAAAATATCGTCTAGATAAATATTAGAAACAAACGGGCACAAAGGGTATCTGATGAACTATCAAGGAAGTCATCCGTGCATCAAAATTTGAAGACATAATGTTACCTGCTTTTTGGCGGAGAGGGCCTCTTTGCAAGCAGTGCTGTACATGTCCATGGTTTGCTTAAGTTCAAGCTTGAGTCTTTTCATTTCGGCCTCTAGATCTCGCTGTAAAGAGCCACCAATTATGCTCAGATAGTGAAAATTGGATCGAACATTTTGAAAATATGATTGTGAACTGCCGTGCATAGACATCGATGCGGTGACTCACAATTATAGAGAGGTTGTACTTACAGAAGATTGAGTGATGGAGGAAGGTGATGGCAAATCTGACTCTACCATACTGAAATCAAATTTCTGGTCCCCCAAATCCATCGATCCTAAAGAAAGAGACCCCGAAATATCACTCTCATCGGACGTAGAATTTCGCTGTGGCGAAGGACTGAGCCCACGGAAGTCATAATTGTCTAGTGACAGAGTCACCACAGCAGATCGGCTCCTTTCGTTTCCCATAATTATCATATCTGATCCTGTACTTCTTCTTCTTCCCCTGCCGCTTACTCTGATGCATGAACAACATTAGGACAAGCGAAACTTGGCACTTTGACATGTAAGGAAGGCCCTTTATGACACATCTAATGAGATCTCCTATTTTTGACATTCTTGAGCATCGGTCGATTTAAAAAGCTCGAGTACTCTTAGTCACATGAAACAATCTCATGCATCCACATTATCTCGTGTTCTATCAAGATGCAATGACTCATCGAGTGTAATTTCCACATCTAATAATACATGAAGAGGTACATTTTCTGAAGCGTAAGAGCTGAATTCAGTATCTACTACCTGGCTGTGTCGTGGAGCTTGGTCTGTTCTGGCGAATAAATAGGAGAGACGGCGCGAGAACTTGGCTGTCTAGGGGGAGTCGCAGTGTTTACCACAGGCCGTCGTGCTTGCCGGACCGATACTACCTTCCCTTTTGAAATCACATAGACGCTACAAAAGTCGGGTGCGGATTTCGAAACGGAGGTTGACACATCGGTGTACAACAACTTTCTAAGGGCAAGAAAAAGAGAACTAACTCAATTTTTTCGTCACTGTTTGATAGGGGAAGAGAGAGATGGGGAGAAAGAGAGAGAGAGAGACCTGGTGAGAGTGTTGCGACTCGCTGCGCCCATGACGACGCTTGTGATGCAGTTGTTTGCGATATATTCCAAAAGGCCTCTGGTAACATCGTTCTCCTCAAGGACCACCTCCTTTATTTGAACCTAAAGCAAGTTTTACGTAGAGAATGAATCTGATTCGTTTGCATTCATCAATCGCCATCCATTTCCCAAAAATGATCTTCCCTTAACCGTTTTGCCATTTCTTGTCTATCGAATATAAGTAGAAGTGATTAATGTTCAAAACCGGATGCTGCTGCTGCATCTAAAAGCTTAAACTTAGAAACTAAGGCCTTGTGATTCATGGAACATCAGCTGCAATTAGATAAAGGAAGCAGATAAAGAAACCTAATGCCATGTTGATGTCCAGGGCTGTGATATTCACGAATTGTCCGGAATCACAAGAACCTTGAAATCCGAACCATGACTTGATCCAGACTCTCGTACTTCGACATGTAAAATGTTCGATTTGTGCATGAGAACGAGAAATTGGCGTACCCCTTTTCGAGAACAGTATCCCTGGTACATCCCGAACAGATCTCGCGAATCTCCGTCCACTGGGTCTCCAACAACATCATTGCCGGAAGCGACTGCAGAATCACATTGATAACATCTCAGGTACGGACAAAAACCAAACGGTCGGCACGCGAAATCCATTTCAATGATGAATCCTCATTGTCATCAAGTGAACGACGGGCGTGAATTCGAGAAACCAACCGAGACAGGTCGCGGGTACCTACTGTGATGCGGATTCTTGTGCCTGACGTGGATCAGGGCCATAACCAACCCGTTGGCCCCGAGGTGGTCGACGGCCCACCTCACAGCGTGCGGGCTGTTCTTGTCCCTGTCGATGGCCACGGCCACGGTGGCGGTGCCCGCGGCGGCGGCGGCGTGGTCGGCCAACAGCTGGGACGAGGCCATCTCGCGGACCGACGAGTTGGGGACGGGGCTGTGGCCACGGCTGCTGCTGCGGCTGGCGGCGTCGGACCTGTCTCCTCGTCCTCCTCCTCCTCGTCGTCCTTGAAGGGTGGAGGAGCCGGTCACGAGATTGCTGCCGACGATGCCGTTGACGCCCCCGATGGTTGGGAAAAGGGGATGCTGATAAAGGAAGCTCATCGCGCGTTGGAGGGGTGGGGGGGTCTTTTGTTGTTGTCCGTTTTCCTCAGCAGACATCGAAGGTACTAACGAACTTTAACTAATTCGCGCGCCAAAGGTTCGAACCTATTTTTAGGCGGTTTGACCAGGTCTTCGTTTTCTTAAGTAAACCGTTGTGATTGAGGATGAGATTGAGAAGATAATTTCAACTGGCGAGTTGATACGTCACCCCCCCGTCCCCGTCGATTTGGATGGACAAGGACCGAGATAAATGGGTAATTGCTTATTTTTGTCTGGATAATTTTTTTTTTTTGTTTTTATAAAATGCCCAGAAATTTATTTACTTTCAAAAAATATGCGAGCTTATTACGTAAATGTGAAAATGGTGAAAGGACTCGTTGAGTTAAAGTGTAAGAACCATTTTGGATAAATTGAAATGGGGCCACGTTACTTTTTAAGTCAAAATTCGGAAATTGTTGGTATTATTATCCTTTTATAAATTTACTCTAATTTGTCCATGACAGTTAGGGCAATATTTAATTCGAATTGAATGACGTGATAAGTAATCGATGTTCTTAATTCCATGTCACCAGTTGGTCCAATTGATGCTTACATGGTCTCATCGTTTTTTATTATATGTTTGGCGAAAGGAGCACTGTGAATAAATTAGGAAAAATAATATAAATAATCTTTAAATTTTATCTTAATATATAAAATCGTCTATAAATTTTTAATTTATTTATTGCGGTACTAAAATTTTAACTTAATGTGTAACATAATCTTTGAATTTTTAATTTATTCAATGTGGTTATTGAATTTTTTGTGTATGCTCAATTTAATTTTTGAACTTTTAATACAACTTCATCATTTTCAAATTTAAATTAATAAAAAGACAACATTATAAGTTTAAAATTATATTGAATGAATTAAAAGTGTAGAGATTTCGTTATATGTTGAGCTAAAGTTTAAGGATTATTTGTATAACTGTCCTATAAAATTATATGGTGGAGGGGCATAATTGAAAAGGAAAGGAAAAATGTCACCAAAAACTCTAAACTTTGTCCAAAGTGACAAATTTATCTTAAATTTTTTTTTGTGTCACGAAAAACCTCAAACTTTGCAAACCGTGACACATTTACCCCATTAAAGGCATTTTCGTCTTTTTACTCCTTTTTTTTTTTTTTTCTTTTCTCTTCCCTCCGCCGGAGCGGCGGGAAGGGAAGCCGCGTCTGGCGAGGGCGGCCCTCGCCCGACGCCAACTAGGACCGCCGCCCTCGCCGCGTCGGTCGAGGGTGGCCCTCGGCCGGGGTTGGGCGAGGGCCTCCCTCCCCAAATCGGCGAGGGGTGCCCTTGCTCGAAGCGGGCGAGGGAGGCCCTCGTCCAACCCGGGCCGCCCTCGCCCCGGGCCGACGCCGGCGAGGGCGGCCGACGCCGACAAGGGCGGCCCTAGTCGGCTTCGGGTGAGGGTCACCCTCGCCCAGGCCGATGCGCCGAGGGCGGCCTAGTCGGCTTCGGGTGAGGGTCACCCTCGCCTGGGCCGATGCCAGCGAGGGCAGCCCTCACTGAACACGACGGCTCCGATGGAGCGAAGAGAAAAGGAAAAAAGAAAAATGTTTTTAAAGACAAAAAGACTAAAATGTCCTTAAGATTTAGGTTAAATGTGTCATACAAATAAAAGTTCAGGGTTTTTGTGTCATAAAAAATAATTTGGAATATATGTGTCATAATTTGCAAAGTTGGGAGTTTTTCATGTCATAAAAAAAAAAAATTTAGGATAAATTTGTCATTTTAGATAAAATTTGGAGTTTTTTGTGATGTTTTCCCAAAAGGAAAATATTCAACGGCTAAGGGACCGGCGGCCGACGGCGTCGTTTGGGGCGTTCTTCTTCCCCAGCAGACCTCCAGAAAACCCTGGAAATCGCGGGCGGAGAAAGATTCGCCTTCGTCGAGATCGGCGCGGGGAGCTCCGGCGAGGATTCGAGTAGAAGATGTCGACCGTGTACGTGTTGGAGCCGCCGACGAAGGGGAAGGTGGTGCTGAACACGACGCACGGCCCGCTCGACGTCGAGCTCTGGCCGAAGGAAGCGCCCAAGGCCGTGCGGAACTTCGTCCAGCTCTGCCTCGAGGGCTACTACGACAACACCATCTTCCACCGCATCATCAAGGACTTCCTCGTCCAAGGCGGCGATCCCACCGGCTCCGGCACGGGTCCCCCATCTCTCTCTCTCTGTCTCTCTCTCTGTCTCTCTCTATTGAAATCAAATTGCAGGGTTTTGAGCAAAACGAATTGGTTCGGTAGGGTTTTGTCGATAGTTGTTGTTGCTGGTGATGGCTGGTGTGTTGTTGCTGTTCTATTGCCTTAGTTGATGTGACGGTAGAGATTGGATTGGAGTCTGAAGATTGGGGAACGCCTCCGGGCAACAGGGCGTTGCTGATTGTTTAGCTCGGTCGAGAGCGGTTTTTCAGATGTGACGTTTATTTGCTAGTTCCTGTAGTGGAAATTGCTGGAAATGTATCTGTTTTTAGGTGTTCACAGTGTCAAATTGGATTGCTTTGACGGCCAGTCTATATACTTCTGTGAAGCGATCGGCTTTTGTGATTAATGAAATGGATTTTGGACTTATACGCCCTGCTTATTTAGGGTTTATGTGGCAATGCACCAGCTGGATCTTCTAGGCTAGAACGTGCGCTGCGTTTGTTGGATGAGAAAATCCTTGTGATGGATTTTCCACTAAGATCGGCAAGTGTGGTGATTTCAGGTGGCGAAAGTATTTATGGGGACGTATTTGCCGATGAGTTTCATTCACGTTTGAGGTTCAAGCACAGAGGTTTAGTGGCTTGTGCCAATGCGGGATCGCCACACTCCAATGGGAGTCAGTTTTTTATCACATTGGATCGATGTGACTGGCTTGACCGGAAGAATACCATTTTTGGAAAGGTAAACATGTGATGAGTCACGAGCAATATGTAGATTGCGAGTTGTTTGATAATTTTCTTCTTTTCAGATAACTGGCGATTCCATATACAATCTTAGTAGATTAGCTGAGGTCGAAACTGACAAGAGTGATCGCCCGTTGGATCCACCCCCCAAAATTATCTCAGTGGAGGTAGGTTCTTGTCATGCTTCTAAGAGTCTTTGAAGAATTGTAACTAGAGGTACAGCATGATGTTGCTCCTCCGTGGTATCCCAAATCCAGATTTCTGTGATGGTTTGCTCACTGCTTGTTTTATCAACCCGCTTATGTTAGTTTTGCCTGCTCCTCAGTGACCTTAGTTGCTCCTTTTTTTTTTTTTTTTTTTTTTTCGTTATAACAATTCACTACACCAGGTACTCTGGAACCCTTTCGAAGATATTGTTCCTAGAGCACCAGTGAGGTCTTTGGTTCCAACTGCACCTGATGTTCAAAATAAAGAACCAAAGAAAAAGGCCGTAAAGTAAGATTTCTTCACTTATATGATATGACTGAAGCAGGGATATCCATAACTTCCCCCACAGCTATTCGAGAACATAATTGTCTTACTGGTTCTTTGTAGAAAGCTGAACTTACTTTCATTTGGAGAGGAAGCTGAAGAGGAGGAGAAGGCATTGGTTGTTGTTAAACAGAAGATCAAGAGCAGTCACGATGTGCTTGATGATCCTCGCTTGCTTAAAGATCATATTCCAAGTAAACAATCGGTAATTAGATAGTCGCTTTTATGGTACTATAGCTGGAGGCAAAGAGAATAGCTTTACTTATTCTTGAGAAAACCTTGGTCCTCCATTCTGAGTGGGGAGTAGCATTTGCAGTGTCTTATTCTATGCAGGCACAACATTTTCTATCTGTTGTACTTGTTTTTCCATAGATTATTTACACTTAGTGATGCCAACTGTGAATTGCAGGACTTATCCGACGGCAAAACCGCAAGGGATGTCCAATCTGTTAGAGAAGCTTTAAGCTCAAAGAAACAGGAGCTGCAGAAAGAGTCCGGAGCTGAATTTTCAAATTCATTCAGGGAAATTGCTGATGATGAAGATGACGACGACGACGATGCGAGCTTTGATGCAAGAATGCGTAGGCAAATACTTCAGAAAAGAAAGGAGCTGGGTGATCTCCCTCCAAAGCCAAAGTCGCGTGATGGTACTGAATTAACATCTGACAGTGCAATTTCAATTATTAAGTTCCTGTTTTGCCGACATGAAGACTTTTACTATTTTCAGTTGCTTCTGTGAACGTCAACAAAAGAAAACAGTGTCTCAGATAGATTACTTTTTCTATGTTTATGGCATCAAACTTCGAACTGAAAATCATGAGTAGAGAATCAATCGATGGATATAACCGAAGCTGCGTAGTAGTGTGATTGGTGTGAAGGGAAAAATGTAGACAATGTTGCTGATGTGAACCAAATGTAGACATTTTTGGAAGATGAATCTCACTTCAACCACATATTTCATCTAGGAAATGAATTGAGGAAAAAGCAAGAGTCAATACCCTTACTCATGAAATCAACTAATATGAGAAAGGTCAAACTCAGTAGTTTGTATCGAGGATATCTTAAGAGAATCATAAGTGGACAAAAGACTAACGTTTAGAATCATGAGATTTCACAAATGAGTTTGTTTTATGGATACTCTTGAAATGTCCTGAAACAATTGCATGGTGGAGCTTTGCTTTTAGGGTTCTGAAATCCCTTCTCTCCCACTTCACACATCAGAACACACCATTATTATAGAGAGAAAGGTTATACGTATCTGATGATTGTTATACTGGTAGTTTGGAATTGGTTTACATTTTTCTTACTTGTCACATTTTGCTTGGAGCTTTACACTCGCTTTGAGGTATTTGACTCTTGAGAGAAGCTTTATCGTCAACTGAAATAAAGAAGGACTGATCATTATTATAAAAGATACCTGGTGACACTGACTGGACAAGATAATTGAGAATTTGCATAGGTGCTACTTTGCATGGTTGTTTACTCGGTTCGTCTTCATATCCAACTTAAATGTGCTATATTGCTCGAAATGCAGGGATTTCTGCCAGAAAAGAGCGGGAGACATCTATTTCAAGGTAAAGAGAGAACCTAATTCCTGAATTAGGGAAATGGTAGATGTTTATCTATAATAATTAAAATTGTCTATCCTACTTAACCTTGCTCTGCAAGCAGTGGTTTTGCCATACGCTGCTTATAATAGAGTTGGCAGTGCTAATTTAGATAAAAGTGGCCGAGACCCTTAGGGTGACTAGGCTTTTGTTGTTACTGAGACTAAGTGACGTAGATTCTGTGATTTACTATCTGGATTTCTCCTTGAGGAGAAGATGCTCATGAATAGATGAATTAGTTCACTCATAATCAGGGGAGTTACCTCAACCTTCAGTGCATCAGGTTTATTAGAAGACAGTTGTGGCTTAGTGTTTTGACTTTAGACTAAAAATGTCACTGTGCTTAAGATGCATTGGGGCTAATGGCATTCGATGCTGTGGGAACAGAAGCGTAATCGGCTGTAATAGTAACTGATTCTCTCACCTGTTGCTAGTCAATAGAAATTGCTGCTATTCCTGATTTTTGTGTTTGAGGCTGGTTTTGGGCCTAGGTGCACACATAAATTAGGGTGAAGTATCCTTGATGATATTTGACATTTGACATCTTCACTGTGTATCGGCCGAAGGATGCATCTACTAACTTAACAAGCTGCCAGGAAGTAATTTATGTTTAAGCCTTTTTAGTATTGATATGTGGAAGCTTCCAGTTTGGTTCTTTTTCTTTTTTCCTTTTTCAGATAATCTTAGCATTATCCTCTTGCTGCAAAATCATGGATCAAAATTGAGCTAGTAAAATGAAAATCTGGTCCTTAAAGCAAGTTTCTTGTCCGGGAAATCAGTTTTAGCCATTCATAGAGGTATTTTTAGAACTATAAATCAGAATTGGGGTTGGCCAGCCTTGTATTCGAAGTCTAGCAAATTATTTACTGATTCATGATTGTTGCATCAACCCATAATTCAACACCTGATGGTGTACATATTTCTATATAACCAGGGCCAGGGACAAAGATGATGATGATGATGATGATGATCAACCAAGGGTGGAAAAGCTCTCCTTGAAGAAAAAAGGAATAGGATCTGAAGCCAGAGGTGAGCGAATGGCTAATGCTGATGCAGATTTGCAGCTGTTGAATAATGCTGAACGAGGTAGACAGTTGCAAAAACAGAAAAAGCGCCGGCTTCAAGGACGTGAAGATGAGGTATTTAACTGTAATTTTCAGTGTTACCATTCCAGGAAATTTGCAGTTAGTAGCAGAGAATTGGATCAACAAGCAAATGGTCTAGAGCTGATGATTGCGCCAGAAGTCACAATTTATTGACTCGTGATGCATTTTTTGCTAAATGACTTGAGTTCCTATTTGTGCACTATTAACTTACGTTCACCTGCTGAGTTCATCCAATGCTTGGATTCCTGGTTTGATAGTATATGACTTTCAACAGACATTATTTTGCATCAGTTTTGTTCTTTGTATTTCGTTACTTTATATTCCTGTGCTTGCGGTGTATGTTGTCGTTAATACAATTTTTTATTCACTTTTAAGGCACTAGCTAAGCTTGAAAAGTTCAAGGCATCAGTATTTGGAAAACCTTTGGCATCAAGTGCCAAGGTTGGAGATGGTGATGATGATTTATCTGACTGGAGATCAGTGAAGTTGAAATTTGCTCCTGAGCCTGGCAAGGTGAGCCTAATTTTTTCGAAGGTTATGGCTATATGTTGAGTTCTTTTAAACTTTCAACAGCTTTTGGAGGGTCAAGAAAGAATTTTTCCGATGGATAATCAGTATCTAGTAGTGTAATTAACGGAAGTTTTAATTGAAACTACACTGTCATTCCCAAAAGAAGTTTAGGGTGAAACTGGTTATGTTAGTAATGATGAGTTGGGCCTTTAAGTTGTATGTGAAATTGAGCGGTCTTCTGTTGTGTATGGGTATATGATGACATATGCGCAGCTGAGAGATATTTTTATTGCAAATGGCAGTTTAAAAACTTAAATGTTTTTTGCTGTTGACCATTGGAATGTCCCATATGTTAAAATAGTTTTGCTAATACATCTGCAGGACCGAATGTCTCGTAATGAAGACCCAAATGATTATGTTGTTGTGGACCCTCTCTTGGAGAAGGGAAAAGAGAAGTTCAACCGGATGCAGGCCAAAGAAAAACGAAAAGGACGGGAATGGGCGGGCCAATCTCTCACTTGATCCCATTTGTCCCCACTCGCATGTCTCATGAATATAACCCACTCCGTGAGCCACCGGGCGATGGTGCCAGGTTCATGCTTTCAGAGCCATTCGACCAACAAACTTTGGACAAACTAAACCAGCAATTCTAGAAGTGCCATGTTAGAGGTGGTAGCTCTCTTCATTGAAGAGATTGACCTATTGACATCGTCTTTCTGTATCATTAGGACACAAATCAACATGTACATAAGTCTCTCCTTCGAGAGAGGCGGATATTCTAGTAGGACCGTTCTCGAAGTGGTACTATTCTTGCTGAGAGTCTTCTTAGGTTTTTCCTTTTGTTCTCTCTCTCAACATTATGTTTTGCTGGTCCTATTTCAACCGAAGTGCTTCTGGAAGAAAACAACATGGCCGGGAGACCTGGAAAACAAGGGGGGGATCTCCATCTCTGCCCACTAACGCCGAGCATGAGGCGTTGGATTCTGACCAACCCCACCACGATGTTCTCGATTCCTTCTAGACGTTTGACGATGGGGGCTGACTGCAGACCTGTCCGAGCCTGCTTAGAATTTGGTTGGCTATTCTTGAAGGAGAGCCATCACATGGTCCTTGTTGGCTGTGTCGGGTCCATTGGAATTTTGATCGTCTTGTGTCGTATTAGTTGTCATCATCATGAGAATTTGGGAATCTGACTCTCCTCGTTCTTGAATCGCAGCAACCAATTTCTATGCATAGAAGAGAATATTTTTATTTTTGGGTGGTCCTGAGGGTTGGGAAACTTCGGTATTTCTTCGTTTTTGCTTGTTTGAAGGTGAGCAAAGGAGCAAAGCTTGGGTTCGAAAGTTGGAGCATTTGACCCCAAGGCCTCTCTGGACGGTGTGAGGCTTAGATTTCACAACGAACGGCTGTTCTTTTGGGTTCAACTGGGGCCTCACGCTCCTCCAATTTGAATATTATGGCCACAGCTTTCGTTCAAATTCAAGACAAGTTCGCACCAACTCTTCCCAAAGCACCGGAATTTCATACATCACGGCATAACATTCGAGTGGCTGTCGGCTGTGAGAGCGATGACCTCGGCATCTTGTTTCATGCGAACCCATTGTGTCACTTACTAGAGTCGAGTCTCGAAACGTGAATCTCTCTCTACCCGCACGTTCCCGTACTGGTTCGGATCGGTTAGGTAAATTACACCCGAGCAGGAGGCCTCTAGGAAGCAACGGTGGACATATGTTACAACATTAAACAAACGAGAAGCGGGAGGAATGATTTTTAAGGTTTGACTCAAGTCGTCCATAAGACAGACCAGATAAAGCCCCGCAACGAGCAGCTGAAATTTCCAAGATGCTGCTCGAAACATCGTTCCGCAAGCAAAGCCATGATTCTCTCTCTCTCTCTCTTTTTCCTGTTTGTCAGGCTTAGCTGCTCAAACGTCAAAAGGCAGCGTAAAACGTTGAATTTTTGCCCCTTCAGATTGCGATCTCGATGAATGCACCGAGCTCGGCCCGGAAATGCTCGAAATTTTTCTGCTTTATTTTATCTTTGACTTCATCCCGAAGTAACATGGTGGGCTGATTTGAGGAGGAATTGATTGATTACTTAATTGATTGATTAGCTAAAATTGCAATGTTGATCTTGTTTAGGCATCATCTATACGCGTTGAAGACTAATCATGATCAAGATTAAATGATAGTTTATTCCATTTATTTATTTGTTTGGATGATCTAGCTCTCACTTGTTGGGCACTTCGATGACGTTGACCGGATGTAATGTCTTAGAAACGTACAAGTATATTCTTGCAACATTATTATCATTTTTTCGTTTCCGCCTCATATGTCTTATTCTAAAAAGACGTGCTTTTCTTTTATCTAAAATTTTCAACAAAAAATTATTGAGATTCTAAAGAGTTATAAAACTGTTAGGAAGGACGTTGCGTCTTGATATTTCTTTGTTTCGAAAGGTTTCGGGTGCTAATTAAAGCAAACTCTAAACGCTAGTCGGAAAAGAAAAGGTTCAAAAAAAAAATTACCTCAAATTGTAGGAATTGCGAGCGGCGTTAGTTCCGAATAATTTATGCTAATCCTGCTCTGAATATCCTAATCAATTGCAGTAAAGGACAAGTAAGTACTTAGATTAAGGAATTCATAAAAAGTAACGACGCTTCATCACGTTGCTTTCAAGGTTCAACATCATGTGGGTTGCTAATGTCGGCCTTAATGTGAAACCATGGATAACAATTGTTTTATGTAACTCCAGATTAGCTACCTAGCCCAGTTCCACTATGAGTAGCTCCAATAAAATAACAATAGCTCCTCCTTTTAGATGCAATCAATTCATTTGATTATTCATTTTTAACGAATCGAAGTCTTGTCCGCTTCTTCGTACCGTAGCCGACATATTTCAACCAAAAAAGCTTCAATTGAAATGAGCTTGTATCTTATATGGAAAAACAAAAAATGCGAAAACCGATCTGAGAACGAATTGTGCCTAGTGTAAAGAAAAATGAGAAAAAAAAAAAGAAAAAAAAGGTTTTACATAAGTAGACCTAAATAAATAAAAAAATTATTGTAGAAGTAGAAGGCAATAGATAATTATTCAAAAAGTCCTAAACTTACCGTTCAACAGCTAATTCAGTCTTTTGATGCGATTCTAAGTCTTTGCGATTTATCATTATAATTATCCCAACTAGCTTTGGCCGGTAAGTATTGACTTGACGCCGATGTCTAAATTAATCATTTCCGATAAAAATTAGTCAAGAAGTATAGAATATGATTGGCTATTGTATAATATAAGTTATTTTTCAATAATTTTCTTTAGAAAGAGAACTTAGGGACCAAATTAAGGAATATCACGCTGGAATCAATCAATGATCATGGGGTGGTGCATGGAAATCGGTGTTGGAAAGCCAGTGTGTTTGGGGGAGGAATAATAGGGAAAGGAGGGTGCCGGGTGTGAACGCAAGGAGGAGAAAGTCAAAAGAGATTCTCTCACTCTCTCTCTCTTGAGGCACTCATGCCCCAATGGAGCAAGGCATATCCTGCGTCAAAACTTTTCTTGACGGGGACATCTAATCTTACATAATTCAAAAAGAGGCGACTCCACGTGTCTCTGTTCTGCCTCCCCCTCCTTTTTTTTTTTTTTTTTTTTTTTTTTTTTTCATACATTGAAACATTCAATATCGCAGAGGTTTAGATGACAACGCATCATGAGCCTCTGTCGACTTCTCATTCGATAGAGGTTTCGAGATCCTAGTTCGAATCATTGATCCTTGCATACACATCGAAAACCGTCACATCCATGTGTATCGAGTGAGATTTAGTTTGCAAATTATAATTGGGAACCGTCTCTAATTGAGAATCGACCTATATTAAGGTCTTAAATCTAATTTGACACGAAGAATTCGAGCTTTTCGAATGATTAATCCCGAATTTATCTCATCCACATACATCGATCGACACTTAAAAGACTTATATTATAGACAGAAGACCATCTCTAATTGATGATCGAGCTTTGTTAGGGTTTCGAGATCTAATTCGACTTCTATCCCGCGTCATTTTTTAACAGCAAGTATTCGAACTTTTCGGCGGATTAAGTCCCTGCTTACGCACCTCGCGTCGTCTCATACCACATGCATCGGCTGAGGCTCCACTCCAAAAAGCGGCACGCGCGCCCCATCGGACTACAGAAATTTTTTTTCCGCGTTCACACGGAGAGTCGTGGTCTGAAAGTCTTTGAAAAAAAGGAGCATCCGCCGGACATCAGTAATTAGGTTCACACCCACTTTATGGGCAGTAGTTGTCATTAGATTGAAATTTGAAACTGTACTCCTATGGAAAAGGTCAAAATGTCCCGAGCCTTATCGTACAAGCTGCCCGGTGCCATTATGGACCATCCCCCCACCGAAAAGAAGCAAACTCACCCGGATGTCCCAAGAGGAATTTCACCTCTTCACGCACCAGTCTATCGACCACGTGGAGCTTACATTGTATCTGAAGTCCAGAGAAAAAAAATCGTCCGATCCAATTTGAAAATTCCGAAATAAATGAAGAAATAGAAGGATAGGATCGTGCCCGAGAATCAACAGCACCCGTCACGTACGTCGAGTTGCCCGACATCGAACGATGTTTGGACTCAGGACGCCTTGCTTGGATCGATGAAATTAATCGGGTATTTAATTATACTCTCGTGGGAAGGTGGATGGAGACCTCCCAAAAAGAAAGTCATTATATATAATTATATATAGATATGTATAGATATATTATATTATATTATATTATTATTTTTTTGGAGGGGATTTTGCGGGATCCGAAAAACCGCGTGTTGAATCACAAGAGAGCGAGAGTCACCGTCCCGCACCAACCACCGCCACCCCCCAAGCCCCGCCTCCTCTGAAAGAGAACCGCGTTCACACCTGCCCCCCACTCCTTTTAATTGCGCAGCTTATCCTCTGCTACGCGCCCCCACAGAGCCTTCCAAGCCATCTCCCCAATCCCGCATCGCCACGTGGCGGCCTCCCGCGCCGTCTGCCCAATCTCCCCCGCCCCCACCGCATTCCATATTTCTCAAGAAAAGAAAAAGAAAAAAGATGGAAAAAGCTGAGCGTCTGTATGTTCGCGAGCTTTGAGTGAGGACTAATTAGGTAAGAAGATAGAAAACAAAATGTATTTAAATTGCTTCTGTCCATCCAAGCCAATAATCGGACCTTTGGCTCGATGACATTTTCCTTTTCTTTTCCTCTCTTTCCTGAGTTCATAGCAACGGTACTTTACATCAAAAATAGTGATGCCGGCAATATAGAATATAATGCTTAGAAATGTGTATCGAAATGATTTTGAATGAATGATATCATATGTTGAATTTATAGAAAAAATGATTACTTTTCGATAGTACACTAGATGGAATTTGATTTCCATATACATGTGAATGTCCAATCCCGGTGGGAAAACAAGAAGCCATCACGAATTCGATCACATATCCCATTTCTAGCAACGCACGTCGCTCGTCCGATCATAAAACGTTCTACACCGTCAAATCCCCTTTCCGAATTTAACGAGAGGGGGCTCCACCGCAGCAAGGCGTGCGCCCGTCCACACACGAGCAGAACCCCCACCAGTGCAAAGAGGAGGAGAATCCCTTATATTATTAGTCCATCAAATGAGCCGGAGCTGTTGAATTCGGCAAGCAAAACAACAACATCATCCTCCATCCCCACGAGAACATTGTCAAAATCCCCTGCTGCCCCGCGTTCACACCTGCGCTGTCCGAAAAGGAGCCACCTTTATAATTCCCCAGTCCACTTCTCCTCCTCCTCGAACGAACCCGAGAACGAGAACGAAAGCGCGAGGAGGAAGGTGCAAGCAGCCGCGAGAGCAGCAGCAGCAAATCACCAAAGTCGCAATCTTTCTCGTCCCCGCCCCCGGCCTTTATGAAACTCGCTTCCCTCCCGAACCCAGAAGACCTCTCCTACATCCTGACCCTCCTCCAGAACTCCATGAACGAGGCGGCCTCCGCCACCACCGCCACCTCCACCAAGCGCCGCCGGAGGAAGGAGAACGGCGGCGACAGGGGCGGCGGCGGCGGAGGAGGAGGTCGGGACTCGGCCTCCCCTGCCGAAGAGGACGGCGTTGGGGGGAGGAAGAAGGAGCTGAAGGGCGTGCTCGCCTCGCTGCTGCTGCTGGACGAGCAGGATAAGCGGGACGGGGAGGAGAGCCAGAGGGCGTCCCGGGAGGAGAAGCAGCTGTTCGAGACCAATCACAAGAAGAAGACCAAGGCCATGCTGGACTACTACTCCAACATCGAGGAGTACTACACGGAGGTGGAGGAGCAGGACCGGGTGAGGCGGAAGAAGGGGCGGTCGCTGGCCGGGGCCGTCGCCGGCGCCGTCGCGTGCGAGGCGGAGTCGGGGAGGAAGGGGGAGAAGGGGGCCAAGAAAGGGGGCGGCGACGGCGGCGGGGCCGGGCAGCAGAGGCGGTTGTGGGTCAAGGAGAGGTCGAATGCGTGGTGGGACGACTGCAATAGGCCGGACTTCCCGGAGGAGGAGTTCAAGAAGGCGTTCAGGATGGGGAGATCGACCTTCGACATGATCTGCGAGGAGCTGAATTCGGCTATCGCGAAGGAGGACACGACATTGCGGAGCGCGATCCCGGTCCGGCAGCGGGTGGCGGTCTGCCTGTGGAGGTTGGCCACCGGCGAGCCGCTCCGGCTCGTCTCGAAGAAGTTTGGTTTAGGCATTTCGACTTGTCATAAGTTGGTTCTCGAGGTGTGTTCGGCTATTCGGACCGTGTTGATGCCTAAGTACTTGCAATGGCCTGATGAGGATAAGCTCAGGAAGATTAAGGATGAGTATGAATCGATTTCGGGGATACCCAATGTCGTCGGGTCTATGTACACGACCCATATTCCGATTATCGCTCCGAAGATTAGCGTCGCCGCTTATTTCAATAAGCGGCACACGGAGCGGAATCAGAAGACCTCGTATTCAATCACTCTGCAAGGCGTGGTCGACCCCAGAGGGGTGTTTACTGATGTCTGTATCGGTTGGCCTGGTTCGATGCCCGATGATCAGGTGTTGGAGAAGTCTGCGCTTTATCAGAGGGCTAACGGGGGGCTATTGAAGGGCGTTTGGATCGTGGGTAATTCGGGGTACCCCTTGTTGGATTGGGTCTTGGTGCCTTACACACAGCAAAATTTGACGTGGACTCAGCACGCGTTTAATGAGAAGATCGGCGAGGTCCAGAAGGTGGCGAAAGATTCATTCGCGCGGTTGAAAGCGAGGTGGAGTTGCTTGCAAAAACGGACGGAAGTGAAGCTTCAGGATTTGCCGGTGGTTCTAGGAGCGTGCTGTGTTCTGCACAATATCTGCGAAATGAGAGGCGAGGGAATGGACGCGGAGCTAGGACTCGAGCTCGTTGATGATGAGATGGTCCCTGAGGTATCTTTGAGATCAGTGAGCTCGATGAAGGCTAGGGATGCTATTGCCCATAACCTCTTGCACCATGGCCTGGCTGGGACTTCTTTTCTATAGAGCAAACAGTCACAGCTGGTTTACATTCTTATTTTCGTTTTTTTCTTTTTGTACTTTTGAAATGGTAATTCTTTGGAATTCTCTTTCTTTCATACTTTGCTGTAGTCTTACACCAAAATTATTCATCATGATTTGTTGAAGGAGCTGTGTAAAAGATACGCTCTTGCACCTTCCACAAACAGATGATACAAGTCTTCATAAGCTTTATGTTATATAGGCTGAATCGAAGGAAAATGTTGCAGATCGTGATTACCACTTGAATTAGCAAAAAAGGAAAAAACTCAGATGAAATTTGACATTATTGGATTATTTATTTGCACAGGCTTTTTCTCTTGTAATTTATTGCTTCTCGTATCCTTTGTATGCAAGAACTCTGGATTGATGCAATGGCAAAACTCATCTCCAACTGCTAGATCATGTTCAGTTTTATCTCAGATGCTACTTCCTGTGACTTCTCTCTGTATAAGCACTGACAAGTCACTTGAATTTATAGTGCAGTATGGCTGCTTATGTATGAATCACGAGGGACAGAGCTACTTGAATACTAGAAGTCTTCGACTCTGGTGCACCAGAAATGTGATTTTCCTCAGCTTATCATCTGAGTGACTATGAGAGACGTCACATTTGCATTTACTATTCTAAAGCCATTTGTGCTCATTTTATTTTCATCTCATTATTTCCTCTTCCTGCGTTCCTTTTTCTGAGCTCAGCTAGTTTTCATAACTAGAATGGAGTAATTTTAGTTGGAAGGGGAAGTATATAGAGCTAATCAGGTTTTTTGTCGATTCGGTAATTCTTCTGTATCTGAGTTCAAGCTTATAGAAATTTACTATAGTTCTTTTATCGTCTTCCAAGAGGAGTTATTTGGAATTCTCGGTCATTTGGTTTTGTAGCTATCGCTTGCTTGATGAAATGCGGTAAGCCTCAGCGACATTGCGAGGGGTAATTCTCCGCACTCCAAGTGTGTTCCCCTGCAATGGCTTCGTATTTCGCAACATTCTTTTGCAGTCCTATAAACTCTTCACCTTCATTCTTTCCGAGTAATATTTTCAAGTTGTTGCTAAAAGCTGATTACTTAGGGAATTAACCGAAGCAAAAGCCAGTGTTGATGTTGAATCTTTAGTTTTAAGGGAGTCATTTCCTCTTAGTGCGGTAAGTTCACCGATGATCTCTAATTTTTGCAAATTGAGCTCCTGCTATGTCATCTACCGCAAGTTTATAAGGACTGGTATGTTTTTCGACCATTATCATTGTGATCATAATCCAGCATACCGAGTTTTAGTTGGGGATTAGCTTCCAAGGGCAAAAAATGCCGATCAATGAACTCTGGCTTCAGTTTTAATAGGTTCATTGCTCGATACTCTTCGATTCTTGGTCTCTATTCCCAGATGAACGACAAGGAAGATGGTACCTTCAAATCTTGTGCTCACCAAATGAATCACTTTCAGTGAAGAAAATAAAATTGAGAAAATATTTCTCAAATCTGTTGAACCAATGAAAGTATGTACCAATGAGGTAACCAGAAAAGGGACTTCGTACCATTAGGCGGACTTACTGGACATTGTTGCCGACAGGAAGTTGAATGGTAAAATCTTTTACCGGATTTAAGCAAGACAAGGATAATGATGTGTGGAAAAATGTTTCGTTTTCTCCTCCACTTTTGTAGCATCAATCAGAATGGGCTGTGGTGCAATCGGGAAATGGCCAATAGCGTCTTACACCGGCCTAGGTGATGTTGCAAGTTGTGCTTTCGATTCAGGTTTGACAATAGAACAGCAGCTGTTAGAGCAATAACTAGATGGTGTCTCAGTCCACAGCTTGGACTTTGGTGAACCCATTGACTTATTATCTTCCTGTCACTTTCTCTAGGAGCGCATGACTTGAATGACAACATCAATGATGCAAAGGATGAATTAGCACTAATATGTTAGTGCTGTTACATCCACTCCACTCGATATTAAGCAAGTCCACTTTCTAAATTGGTCTGAATCATGCCATTTTCCACATTTTTGCATCTATGTACCAGTCCCTTATAGTGACCGGCATATCCCATGCCATAACTTCCTCCGAAAGAATTGGCAAGTCCATATAAAGAAGACCAATGGAGCAACCTGATGTGAACGAGTCCATACTAGTCTCACCACACAAATCCGAACAATGCGTCTTTCCTTGAGAAAGCTTATCGCATCTTCATGTTTGAGAGGAACGCACTTAGTGGGGATCGAAAGAGAGCACGCTTAAGCTTGACAAGATCTTGCAGTCATCCTGAATAATCATTAAAGACCACGGTAAAATTTCTGTTTCCTTTACAAGAACACCAGACAGAAAATTCTTTTATGTAATGTTCATGAACAGTTCAATCAACTATAGGTCAAGCCATATTCAAAAGAACGCCCATTCTTGCTCCCATCCTTAGCTCCAACAGCCTGGTGATGTTGAAGCTAGCAAAATCAGAGATATGCACACTAGTCTACACGTCATACAGTACAGATTGATCACTATCACATCCATTTGCTCAGATCAGACCTCGCTTTCTAGCTGTTCTACATCATTTATCAAAGGGTAAACGGAGAGGAAAGTGTGCAAATTGAATCCTCACGACTGGGGAGTCTGGTTTCTTGTCATCAAACCGGTAACCTGCCAAAAATCCCAACAAGCTCTTGTTAGGTCATATTATTAACTCTAGATAAAACATACAGTGATAAACATGGGAAGATAAGTTAGCTGACTAAAAAGGCTATACAACTACATTTGGTGGCCAAGATAAAAGTCGGGATATTTATCCTATCCAACGTTTAAGTGCTGTTCAAGACAAAATAAGGCCAGATAAAAGAGGTAACGACTGGCCATAGCATGGCAAGGTGAGGCAATGTCAACGGCAGCTTGACAGGTGGCAGCAGAAGGCGACGGCAATGTCAGGTCAATGACAATAGCAAAAAGGTGGAGGAGGGAGAGAGAAGAATTTGCATTATATCCATTTTATATCCAAATATCTTCTGAACTAGTGCAAATCTCATCATAATACTATCCGAATATATCCTATCCCACAAAAAAGTCGTATCAGGTGAGAGATAAGTTGACAAAAAGTCGAGAAATTCAGTCATTTGAGGTATGTACTTTAGGGATTGAAATGCAGTTTTCTTCTTTCTCCCAAGACTTCAATAATGTACTCATAAAATAAGATTCTGTGAATGATTGATAGACAAGTTTTACCTTGAAGAGCTTCCATAGCCGTCAAAGCACATTTGGAATCCACAAACTCAACAAAGCACAATACGAAAGCCCTATCTCCATTCTGCAACAAATACCAAATCACACAAGAACTTTTTACTGCTACAGAACCAAATAACAACATAAATTTTTGAGATCAGGATGTCAATTTGGCAGAAAATCAGGATAGGATTGATCAATACGAATGACATAATTGCTTGTATATAGCGAATCTTTGAAGGTGTACATCCAGGGGACATTCCACATGAGTGGGTTAATCTAGTTTCCAAGTGGTCATAAAAGCACTCAACCAATATTCTGGAAATAGGAGAGAGATTCTCAGAGTTGGAAGAATCAAACGTGATAAATACCCATGATACAGTTGGTGGAATAAAAAGTTAACAGAGATTGGGGATGGGGGAACCATGCAGGAGGAGCCAGAAGGAAGGAGTCTGAGGGAAAAAGAAAGGATAGTCCCAGCATTTATGCCAATAGGTAACTACACATGAAAAAGGAAGAAGAAGAAGAAAGAACATTAACATTTAGGCTCGATTTAAAGCTGTTGAATGTTGTCACCATTTGGAAAGCATGAGATAATAGTAAATATTAAGCAAAAGGCTAAACTAGACTTACCCGTCTGGCCTCCTTATGGATAACTCTGATCTCCTTGAAGCCATAAAATGGTCGAAACAGATCTACCACTTTAAGTCAGGAAGTTACAGTTGACTGAACAGGGAAGTTAGGACCTGATCTCGTTTCTGATGAAAACAGATGGGGAGTATAGGCTCCCTTAAAAAATAAGCAACAGCCATGTCAAAACTGAATGAGCAACAAAGTCATATCCTTGATAGGACATGTAACTGAACTATTGCAGCACCAATATGATGCCCAATGCCCCATCTTTAAACTCCAAACTTCTGTTGAGGCAATGGAATATAGGTAATGTATTTTGATAAAGCATGCAATGGACAAAAAGGATACGGCCTACTTCTCTTCTGGTACAGTCAGTTGGAAGACCCTGGACAAACAAGATATTTGATTCTCTTGCGGGTTCTGCCAAGCTATCAAAATTCCTCAAGGAACTTGACCTTTCAGTTGCTGAAATTATAGGACTAATGCCTGCTGAAAAGTCTTGTCTTTGATGAAGTACTGGATCTTCTAAAGGAGATGAATAGCCCCTAAGTCTTGCACCAGCTGCTAATCGTCCGGTTCCAGGTTCAGGATGTATTCCCCTTCCTAGAACATCATCTACACCATAGGTCCCAGGTCCCACTGGATTTACCTGAATTTAGAACCTATAAGTTCATTTCTCCCAACAAACTTATTGTAAGAGCTATGAAACTATAGCTAAGTCATTACATCTTTCTGCAAAGGATCTGAAGAAAAAGTGCGTAGATCTCCATAGCCAAATGCATGACGAGATGCTAACGATGGCGTCTCAGATGACAAATAGCCAGGAAAACTTGCCCTGGAAACAGTAGCTGGCATGACATAATTAGAGAAAAATCAATGATGCGACGGTTAGGATAAAAGCTTAATAGTGGACACTACAAAAAAAAAAAAAAAAAAAAAAAAAAAAAAAAAAAAAAGAGTAGCATGAGGTCCAATTTAGCAGGACATAGATACTTAGATATTCCAATTAATACCATTACAATCCAGATAAAAGTGACATCATTTCGATTTATTGTGGCTTATTAAATTTTTTCCTCACTTGGCCACAGTGGTCGGTGGTATTACAGGGCCATTACTGCATATCGGCAATATTCAATCCAAGTCTTCCCATAAAGCTATAAAACGTCTTCGAGACATATGAAACGCAGTATTGATTGATCCGACACCTGCATTTTGCAGGATAAAAGTATAGTCTCTCTTCTTCTTTTTGCACCAACAATCATGATCTGGTGACCGCACTAATCATCTTCTCCTAAAGACTTACCTCTTTTTCCCTTTCTTCTCTAATAAGAGTGAACCAGATTGGGTAAGGAGTAGCTAAATATGCAGAGGAAGACATAGTCTGAATAATTCGCGCCACTCTCAAATGGAAAAATAATGGCAAAACAGACAATCTTCATGCTAGAAACAATTCGACCTCAACAAAAGCAAACAGAGCATCGCACTATAAAATCCCGCATCCTGACATCGACTACATTTTGCAACCAATTAGCTCAAATTCATTATCCAGATAACAAATTCATTATCCTGAGAACAAGAAGTGTAGTGGGATACTACCATCAGAACCACAGAATGCCAGGTTCACGTTTCCCTGACAGAGGCACACAAGACCAAAGAGAACCCAACAACGCATGTTCAACCAAGCCAAAAGGGCACCAATAAAAAGGGTTCTTTCCTCACTCTTACGACACAAAGCAAGCAAGTCCGTACAACCGACTGCCTAGTATTCTCGCCAAAACACACTCACGGCCGAGGTCAGATTAACGTCGTACGCCACACGAATCGAATAGCAAATAGAACTTCAAACCACGGCGATCGTACGTTAATCCGAGCAGCGCCGTGTCCAGAAAAAACAACGAATGCGCCGACCCATCTCGAGGTAATGCCTCGATCGGTTCCCGAGGAAACAGTCGGAACCTTTTTTTTTTTTTTTTTTTTCTCTTTTGCCCTTTTGTTTACTTTGTGGGGGTAAGAAAATTCGGAGCTCTTGTTCGGATTGATCAAACGAGAGGAAGGAACGATGGAAATCGTCGGCCTTCGAGGAGCGATTGAGTCCGGAGGAAGAGATGGAGTACCTCGGTCGGTGGTGGGAGCAGTATAAGCGTAGTAGGGATCAGCCATGGAAGCGCCGAGATGCAGAGCCTTCGCCTGCGTGCAGCGGGACTCTCTGGTCAATTACGTTAGTCTTAAGATTTGTGGCAATTTGATGGAAGGGAAATTCAGGAAAATCTATAGATGAGGATATAAAATGCTCGTTTTTTCGAATAAGGGATAAAAAAGAATATTAGGGAAAATTTTAAATAAATGTCTAAAGTGCCATTATCTTCTCAAATAAAAATTCAGAGTAGATTTTGTTCTGAATAAATGCCCAAAATACTTATATGGTTTCAAATAAGGGTCAAAATGGGCCAAATCTTCTTAAACAAGAGCCTTTGGCCAGTCAATGACTATTTCAATCACCGGACAAAGGGTATTTTGGTCAAAAGAATTATAGTAATATATTTTCTTTTATTTTTCCCTCTTCCCTCCCTCAACCATTGTCGTCAATGGCTAGCGAAGGTTGAAATTAACATAAACATCTCAAACCTTTATTTGAAATAAAATTCACTTCTTTAGATTAATTTGAGAAAATGACGACACTTCTTACTCTTATTTGAAATTTTTTTTAAAAATTTCTCATCCATTAAAGGAAAAATTCCAAATAAAAGCTCAATATGAAAGTGAACCTTCTTTTAAGACTAACAGGTTAAAATTAACAGGAGAAAGTGCAGATGCGGAGTTTCATGGTCCCATGGGCTGTGACGAGGAGTCTCCTTTTGAAAATACAGGCACCGGGGATTCTAAATACAGAGTTAAAGCTGTTAAGCACACAATTGTTTATTCTAGTTCTCCTCTCGAAGGACCAATTGTCTTTTCTCAGTGGACGAGTATGTTAAACTTGGTTGAACAAAATCTGATCCATTTTGGCATAAAATATAGACGACTTGATGGAACAATGACCCTTTTTGCAAGAGTATAAAATATAAACTTTGGTCCAGTGCAGTTCTGTGAGAATATGCGCATCCAAAGCAAAACTGACAGGCATTGAGAGATGATTGAAATGTTCTCAATTATAGCAGCCAAACCTCAGGATCGGTGTTAAAATCTTTCACAGCTTTGTCTCTTGCAGAAAGGGTCATTGTTCCATCAAGTCGTCTATATTTTATGCCAAAATGGATCAGATTTTGTTCAACCAAGTTTAACATACTCGTCCACTGAGAAAAGACAATTGCTTTAATTGGTCCTTCGGGAGGAGAACTTGAATAAACAGTTATGTGCTTAACAGCTTTAACTCTGTATTTAGAATCCCCGGTGCCTGTATTTTCAAAAAGAGACTCATTGTCACAGCCCATGGGACCATGAAACTCTGCATCTGCACTTTCTCCTGTTAATTTTAACCTGTTAGTCTTAAAAGAAGGTTCACTTTCATATTGAGCTTTTATTTGGAATTTTTCCTGTAATGGATGAGAAATCTTTTAAAAAATTTCAAATAAGAGTAAGAAGTGTCTTCATTTTCTCAAATAAGAACCTAAAGAAGTGAATTTTATTTCAAATAAAGGTTTGAGATGTTTATGTTAACTTTCAACCTTGGCTAGCCATTGACGACAATGGTTGAGGGAGGGAAGAGGGAAAAATAAAAGAAAATATATTACTATAATTCTTTTGACCAAAATACCCTTTGTCCGGTGATTGAAATAGTCATTGACTGGCCAAAGGCTCTCGTTTAAGAAGATTTGGCCCATTTTGACCCTTATTTGAAACCATATAAGTATTTTGGGCATTTATTCAGAACAAAATCTACTCTGAATTTTCTCCCTAGCGAAGGGGAAAGCGCCGGGTCCTGATGGTTTCATTGCCGAATTCTTCAAGAGATGCTGGGATACTGTTGGCCCGCTTGTAACAGAGGCAGTGCAAGAATTCTTCACTTCAGGCTGTCTGCTCAGAGAGGTGAATAATACCATCCTTGCCTTAGTCCCTAAGGTCCCTAATGCTTGTGATGTCTCGGATTTTCGCCTTATTGCATGTTGCAACACCATTTATAAGATTATTACAAAGATCTTAGCCAATCGCCTAGTTGCTGTCCTCGGGAACTTAGTTGACTACTCTCAAAATGCCTTTATCAAAGGGAGGAGGATTAGAGATAACATTCTTTTGGCTCAAGAATTATTTGTTGGGTTTCATTTAGAAACTTACCTTCCCAAATGTGCGATAAAAGTGGATTTTCAAAAGGCCTATGATACTATCGATTGGGATTTTCTTCAATTAACACTCACGGCATTTGGCTTCCCTGATGTTTTTGTTCGGTTGATTATGGCTTGTGTTCGGTCTCCCAAATACTCTATTTCAATCAATGGAGAACTTCATGGTTTCTTTGCCGGAGGGAGGGGACTACGACAAGGAGATCCAATGTCCCCTTATTTGTTCACTCTCATGATGGAGGTATTCTCTGGAATTCTAAACTCCCAGACTTCTCTTAAGGAATTCCATCCCTATTGGAGGTGCAAGGCAACTCGGCTGACTCATCTTTTTTTTTTGCGGATGACGTATTCCTCTTTTGCCGGGCTGATTGAGCGTCTATCACCTTAATGAAAAAGGGCCTTGATATATTTTCTTCATGGAGTGGCTTAATCCCGAATAGAAACAAGAGCGAAATCTTTATGTCGGGAGGATCTCCTTCTCTTCGCAATGATATTCAAATGACCTTTGGTTTCCAAGAAGGTACTTTGCTTGTGCGATACCTTGGGGTTCCCATCATCTCTTCTAGACTTCGGAAAGTTCACTGTGTTGCTCTAATTGATCGGATCACTGCTAGGGCTCGATCTTGGACTCAAAGATTTCTATCATTTGCTTTGGAAGACTGCAGCTCATCAGGTCGAGTCCTCCATTCCATTCGATCATATTGGTCAAGTGTGTTTACCTTACCGGCGTCAGTTCTGATTAGTATTGAAACAATCTTGAGACAATTCTTATGGAAAGGATCCGCACTTGGTAAAGGTGGGGCTAAGGTTGCATGGGATGACATATGCCTCCCAAAAAATGAAGGTGGGCTTGGCATAAGAAATTTGAAAGACTGTAATAGAGCAGCCATGCTTAAGCACATATGGATCCTTTTCACCGATAAAGAATCATTGTGGTGTCGATGGATCCATTCTAATTTCTTAAAAAAGGACAATTTCTAGATTTCCTCAACACCTTCTACTTGTTCTTGGGGCTGGAAAAAAATTTTGCAATTGAGAACAGAGTTTAGGTCTTGCTTCGCTTGGAAGATTGGTAACGGATTCTCGGTTTCCTTATGGTATGATCAATGGCTCGCTGATGGCCCCCCTGGATCTTTTATTTCCGAGATCCATCATTGAATTGTTGGGTCTCCCTAAGCATGCTGTTGTTGCATATTTATTCTCCCCCCTCGGTCACTCATTTAAGAGTTCACTTGAGAGTTGTGGCTTTTCTATCCCCGATCGGACTGCTGCTCCAGATTGTTTCACCTGGAATCATCACCCAACCGGATCATTTTCTGTTGCCTCTGCTTGGGACTTCATTAGAACAAAGAAGGAAAGAGTTTCTTGGGACTCCTTTATTTGGAACTCTGATATTGTCCCTAGAAATCAATTTAACTTGTGGTTGATTACCAAGAACAGGTTACCCACCCAGGAATTCCTTATCCATTCTGGCAGAATTGACTCGGGTACTTGCGCATTTTGTAATGTTATTCCGGACTCTATTGATCACTTGTTCTTCAATTGTCATATCTCGGCCATGCTTGCTTTTTTTTGGGCGACGAGATGCAATCTACCTTGGAAATTGAGGCCATGGATGGACAACCTAGCTTGGGCGATCAAGTTGCTCTCCGGTAAGGATTTCTACCATCGGATTGCGCGGTTCTCCTTCGGTGCCCTTTGTTATTTGATTTGGAAGAAAAGGAATGATATTGTTTTTCGAGGGGAAGCACTGTTTGTCCCTGCTTTGAAGAACCACCTTATGAAGACAGTCAAAGATAAAGCGACTACGTTCACAAGTGTTCCAGACACTCCGAGAAATAGGCGTCTCCAAAGAAGCTGGGATCTTGATCCCTCCATCTTTACGGATCGTCTTGGGCTTTAGATTCCCCGCTTCTTCTCTCGCTCTGCTACAAGCTTCGTCATCTCTCCGTTCTTCATTTTTGAATGTTTGGCGGAGGTCTGGTGGTTGTAGTTGTTTGTTTTGTAACTGTGGTTCTTCTCCTTTTGGTCTGCTTGCCTTTGGCTTTTGTCACGGCTCCCTTCCACTCTTCGGTGTTCCTTAGAGTGTAAGGCTTTGGCGCCGTCTTTTGTAATTTTGTCCAAAGCTATAATATTCTTTACCTTTATCAAAAAAAAAAAAAATCTACTCTAAATTTTTATTTGAGAAGATAATGACGCTTTAGACATTTATTTAAAATTTTCCCTAGTATTCTTTTTTATCCCTTATTCGAAAAAGGAGCATTTTATATCCTCATCTACAGATTTTCCTGAATTTCCCTTCCATCAAATTGCCACAAATCTTAAGACTAACGTAATTGACCAGAGAGTCCCGCTGCACGCAGGCGAAGGCTCTGCATCTCGGCGCTTCCATGGCTGATCCCTACTACGCTTATACTGCTCCCACCACCGACCGAGGTACTCCATCTCTTCCTCCGGACTCAATCGCTCCTCGAAGGCCGACGATTTCCATCGTTCCTTCCTCTCGTTTGATCAATCCGAACAAGAGCTCCGAATTTTCTTACCCCCACAAAGTAAACAAAAGGGCAAAAAAAAAAAAAAAAAAAAAAAAAAAGGTTCCGACTGTTTCCTCGGGAACCGATCGAGGCATTACCTCGAGATGGGTCGGCGCATTCGTTGTTTTTCTGGACACGGCGCTGCTCGGATTAACGTACGATCGTCGTGGTTTGAAGTTCTATTTGCTATTCGATTCGTGTGGCGTACGACGTGAATGACTTGATATTACTAGCTGATTGAAAGTATTTCGTCATTTACACTATTCATTGGCGCTTCGCTTGCCATGCCGCAGGCGAGAGAGGGTTGATAACCCTCTTGCCTTTTTTCTTTTTAAGCCTTTTTTTGAGTTTGTCTTTTTTTAAAAAAAAAAAGAAGAAAAATGTAGAAAACGAAAAAAGAAAGAAAAAGGAAAGAAAATAGGATTAATATCCTGAAAAATCACGAACTAGTACATTTGTGATAAATTTACCTCAAACTATTTTTTTGACCACCAAAAACCCCAAATTTGTATACTTTTAACAAATTTACCCAAAATTGATACACTTGTGACAAATTTACCCTATGTTAGTTTTTGTTAAATTTTACAGTCAATTTATTAAATTAAGTAACACGTGACAGTTGACTGATATCTCAATTTGAGATTTTACGCTCCGTTTGTCACAGTTTATAATTTTTTTAAATATTTTTTTGTGGTATTAATCCAATTTACGGAACGTATATTTGTCACAAATTTACCAGTTTGGGATTTTTTGCAATTGAATAAATTAGTTTATGGTTAATTTGTCATAAATGTACTGGTTTAGGGTTTTTTATGGTTAGTCGGGGTAAATTTGTCAAAGGTATACCAGTTTGGGTTTTTTTTAAGTCAAAAAATAGTTTGAGATAAATTTGTCACAAGTATACCAGTTTGGAGTTTTTTAGGGTATTAACCCAAGAAAATAAAGAAAATGTAAATGACGAAATGCGTTTAGGTTAAGCCTTTCTTTAAGACTGACATGGCTACTTTAGGCTCTTATTTCAAACAAAGTTTACTTGAAATCCTTATTTGGTCATTCTTTTATTTGATAAAATGAAAGCATTTCATGCATTTATTTGGAATTTTCCCAACTTTCAATTCTTCCCTTTTGAGTTCGATAACTTTTCAAAAAAAAAAATCCATTAATTTATGCGATCCCCTACGTGGTATTTTTGTTAACATTGTTAAACTTTTTAGATGTTAAGTTTTCATATAAGTGAAACTAATATAACTTTGAGTAAAGACTATCTTAAAAAATGGATCACATTTTTTCCACTCCTCATTTGACTTTGTGACTCTTTTACGGTGTACTACCTATACCCTTGTTTTTTCCATGCCAAGAGTAAAAAGTGGGGCTTATTGGATTGCATTTACTTATTTCTTCTTTTTCTTCTACTTTCCTTTTTAATTTTGGTGGTTTTGTTGATTAGGGACTCTTGAATCTGACAATGTGGCCGTCTCCTTCGATACTATTCCTTAATCAAAATCTCAAGGTCTTTATCTTCCCACGTGGTCAGTTGTAGATGTAGGACGCAAATTGCGCAACCCCAAGATCTCCATAACCAGAACAAGAACATGCATAATTAGGTAGAAAGATTGACGCACCTGGGATCCATTGTTGTTGAAGCGGAAGCGGAAACACAATATTCCTTGCGCAAATCCTTCTTCTCTATTACCCTTCATATCACTAGCTCAATGAGGCGGCCCCTCACGATTAGCGTTAGAATAATGCCCCTTAGGTGAGGATGTGTGAGAATTAGGGTTAGAGGAGAGACTTGAGCACTATTGATAGAGTTTCCAGCTAATCCCCCTCATTATGGACTAGGCTCAACTCGGCCTACACTAGCCAGCCCCATATTAGACTAATTAAGAAACTTTCTATCTCACCTTAGACCAAATCCCGTAAAATGATAAACGTTAAACAGTAAATAACAATGTCAATTAATTTAGTCCACATTAGAGGAAAACTCTTACATTCTCCCATTTGGACTATACTGATTGAAATTGTATTGTATGTGCGTACTAGGGGTGTGCAACCGAACCGGGTCAACCCGGTTCGGCCCACCCGGAAAACAGGGTCGGGAACCGGTTCCCGTTGAAACCGGTCCAGGAACCGATTCCAACAAATAAGACCCTGTTTTAACCGGTCCGGGAACCGGTTCCGAGGGATTACCCACCCGGGAACCGGTTCGACCGGACCGGTTTTGGACCCGGTTTGAGAACCGGTTAAGGAGGCGCCCCTTTTTCCTCAAACCCCAACCCTAATTTTTAATTTCACACCTCTCTCTCTCACGCACGAGTCTCTTCCCGAATCCCCTCCTTCTCCGCTGGTGGTTCCCGAAGCTTCTGCCCTGCAGCTCGCCCGCGCCACCACTTCTGCCCCTGCTTCTGCCCGTCCTCACCCACGAGGTATCTTTGGGTCCTCTCTCGGTTTCGTTGTGAGAATCGTTGCCTTGTGTAGGATGGAGTGTGGTATGAGGCGAATGGTATAAATTACTGCGTTGCGGCGGCGCTATGACTTTCCACTCCTCATGATCATGTCCGGTTCTCTGTTCTTGTGAAAAGGGGAGAAGTAGAAAAACGAAACCTTGTGCGGGTGTGGTGAGTGTTTCTCGATTGCGCTTGCTTTGGGTCCTCTGGGGTTATCGGTATTTTTTCTTTTTTTTTTCTTTTTAATGGCTGGGGTTTAGCGATGTTTGCCTGTTCTTTTGTTTGTTGAGTTAGTTTTGCTTTTCTTTCTTATGGAGTCATGGCGCTCCGTGAAGTAAAGGCTCGTACCTTGTTGAGTTATGGGGTGATTTTGTTGAGAGTTGGCATTGTGTCGGTAGTGAGACAGAGGATTCTTTCGTACAAATGGGTTTCTTTTGTCGTTCTTGGTGCCGTCTCTTGTTATGAGTCGTGTTGGAGGATATATAAAGAGCTTAGTTGAGCATCCTCTCTCGCTTGTTTTTAATTCAACTGCTATTTGATGTGCAAGATTCTGGAAGAATAATGTTAGGCGAACAGATCGTGGTTTACGAAATTTGTGCACTAAGTAATGTGGGGTTGCTTATTGTGGAATCCTAGAATGAGAAGATGATGCTGACATTGGTCCCCACTTGGGGAAAACTTGATCTTCTTGACTGCTTGAAACAGTTGTACTTTTTCTTAATGCACGCTCATTCGGCTTAGTTGTTCAGTGTAGGAGCTTTTACGTGTGTGTATTCATCAATCGTTTCAATAGTATCCTAATGTTAAATTTTTTTTGTTATGTTGAGAGATTTGATTTACTAATCCTAATGTTAATTTTTTTTTTGTCAGTTTTCAATCAATGGATCAAGGCAAACACAGGCTTTTACGTGCCTGTTCTTTTTTCTTTTTAATGGCTGTACATTAATTTTTGCAAAACAGTTCCAATAAAAACAGGGTTGACCCTGTTCCCGGACCGAAAAAACAGGGTGGGTCGGGAACAGGGTCCAATATAAACAGGGTAGGGAACAGGGTCCCAAAAAAGAGAACCGGTTATAACAGGGTCGGGAACAGGGTCCAAGTCTAGACCCTACCCACCCTGGACCCGATCACCCCTAGTGCGTACATTGGTTCAGAGATAATTCTTAATAGTCAATCATATCCCATAAAGCCTCCAACACCGAATCATGGCGGTAACTGCATGTATATACACAAAGCTTTCCATGGTCACAAGTGCTTTCAACTTTATTGATATGAATTCAATATGATAGTGTGGCAAATGGCTAACATCTCTCATAGAGAGATCCATTTGTCAGTCACCATTCTCTTACTTAGGCGACATAAAAGCTTGTGTCACAAGAGAATGAAATTATGGTTCAAATGAACCCACATATGTATTGTTCTTATGGTTAACCTTTCTTTATGTATCACAAGATATATGCACAAGGCTAATAACTGGATGCCCTTAGCCTTCACTCAAGGTTTAAGCAATACCTTGAGACTTTATCAATATGTATTCAACATGATAACAACACATTCAAAATTATTTTATTAAATGCAAAAGTTGATACATATCAAACCGTTACTGAAATTAATGAACCACATATGTGAACTTTATCAGAGTAAAACCAAAATAGTTCACACTAAACAACAGTATCCGAAGATACTCCTAGGCCCATGCTAATGACATGTCACTCAAATACACATGGGTGTAGGCATTTAGTTAGTGGATCTGCAACCACATCATCTGTGAAAATATGTTATATTATAAGTTACCTTTCTATACCGTTTCTTCATAGTCAAAAACTTAACTTCCATGTGTTTAGACCCATTAAGATATTTGTTATTAATAAACAACAAATTTATTATCTCAATACAACCGTATGGGTCTATCCAAAAGGTCAAAATGGTCAACTCCTTCATAAAGTTCCGAAGCATAATAGCTTAATTAATAGCCTAAAAGGATGTTACAAACTCTACTTACATAGTAGACATAGAATTTTATTTATTACACTTTCTGCTAACATAAATATGTATCATGTTATTGATATTATATCATTCTAACAGCTAGCAAAGTTAACATCGGAATACCCTACTAACTGCAAGAATTAAACTTGTCTGTAAATTAACATATAATCTCTTGTCTTTTAAAGTACCTTAAAACCTTCTTGGCAACAACCCAGTGATCGCGTCCTGGATTCAATTTATATTTGCCTAGAAGTCCCGTCACAAAGATGATATTTAATCTAGTGCAAAATCAAGCATATATTATACTTTAAAGTGCACTAACACAATGTACACCATTTAACTAGATTTGCTCAATATCTAAATAAGGACAATATGATAGATTCAGTCCATCACCCTTAACAATAGGAGTAATTCCTGAATTGCAATGATGTATATTGAATATTTTCAAAATACGATCAACAAATGTCCTATGAGAAAATCTAATAAAATCCAATATATATGGCAAGAACAATCCTTACAGACCTTAGTGCAAAGGATAAAAAAAATGCCTCAAGGTTACTACTTGTAAACATAATATCATGTACATAGAGTATGAGAAAAAATAATTTTCCTCCCACTGACCTTGCAGTATATTGAATTACTTTGTTCCTAATTGACTAAAATAACAACACTATGAAACTTTATTAATATTGTCTGGAAATTTGCATAAAACTATTAATAAGACTTTCAGTCTACACACAAGTTTACTTAAATCTGTTACAAAATCCTTCAGTTGCACTATATAGATTTTGTATCTATTTGGCGTAACTCCATATAAAAATAAATAAATAAATAAACTATTAATGCCACATTCACTCTGAAAGAATCTTTTAAAGAAATAATTATTTCTTCACTATTAACTATCCACCCCTCTTTTAGAGTGAAAACTTTAACTACAAGTTTAGCTTTAAACTACACAATCTTTCTTTGAAATCCTTTTAGTTTTGTACGCTAATTTGCAACTAAAGAACTTGTGATCTTTAGACAAGTCAGTAAGTTTCTAAACATGTTTCATAGATTGCATATCACATTTTATGGCATCTAAACACATACTTAATTGAGGATAAGAAACAATATTTATGTGTGAAAATGTTGTTTTTCAAAATACTATCCCATAAAAGACCCAATAAATTAGTCTTACTTATCATACTCATCACCATGTATATTATGGTGCAATTATGCCTTTCGGCCAAATCTTTTGTCAGGATTTACAGGTATAGTAATTAAGTTACCACCCCAGAATTTACCAAGTATTTGACAAATGACCCTTTAAGCTATTTCGTATTATCATACTTGACAAAATACTCACGGCCACTATTAAGCCTGACAACTTTTTAAGACTAATTGTAATTATTTATTCTTTATCTCGGTCATTTTCCCTAAATAGAAAACTTCTGAAAACAACCTTTTAACTATATACCATATGTATATGTCATTAGGACTTAAACATAATCTTTACAGATTTGTCCTAATTTCGGTATTAGACAAGACATAATTACAAGCCACTAAGGCTTTCATCATCTCTTAGCAGTGCAGTTAGTAAGCAAATCACTTTTCAAGTGTTCTAGAATGGAATGCTTCATGGACAATAAGCATATTTTATTGCTCTTTTCTCAAGCAACAAATCATATGTCCACAATTTAAAATTTGAATTAATAAAAACCTCAATAATAGTGAAGTTATTAATTACAGAAAAGGTGACTGAAAAATAAGTAATGTATATAATTAGCATCACGTGAGCATCGTGTAATTTGACGTACAAGTACACATCCAGAGAGTTACACACATAATCATATAATCATATTTGGGCAGAATACATGACATGCAGTTTTACACTCCCCACATGATAGCGATTATGAGAATATGTTCCAATCTTCGTGAATTCATCACCTTTGGGCATATGAACCACTAGGATTAGTCACTCCTCCACCACAGCATCATGTATCCCTCCATGAACTAATACACAATCACCTCCTTTGGGAGTATTACCATGCATTAGACCAGGAGACATCCCAATCAGCATACGAGATCGAAATTTTTCAAACCCAATCAAGCGTGCCACTTTGGTGGTCACTACTCAATTGAATTCTTGAAACTCTCTCATACCAGAGATATAAAATCTACATCTCACATACACCATATACATGTGATTTCAACTTTAGTGATAAGGGCATATATCACTGAAATCACATATCATGCTAATTACATTACCTTATTCATTAATAAAATTAATCATATATATAAATATATATTGAGAATTTAAAAGACAGATTCCAATGAGATCACCAATCACAGCAACACAGGTTATATCAGATCGATAAGCCTGACAGCTAATCCATAATAGTTCATGAGTTTCATAAAGCAAAACATGACTCCAAGGCCAACAACTGATTAATTAGCTAATTTTAAGTAACAAATATCATTACTTCAACCTGTGGCCTATAAATTGAGTCAAACCACATAATCAAATATCTAAAGTATAACAATAGATACTATTGCTCTGCATAAATATTGCCATACTCCTTAACCATATAAATATTTAATTTGATGGACATTAACCAGTGACCATATGGATTTAGGTACAATATGCAATAACTTTACTAACATACATTACCTGCACTCAGCAGATGTGTTAATTAGTATAATCAGTTTGGTCACAGATTCTTAAGACATCCATCATTCAAAGGTTACCAACATGTAAAGGAGTTTGCATGAGCAACAAAAGTTTTTCTCATTATCTCAAGATATAGTTCAATTACTATCTCATAATGATTGTATCTCATTAAGCCAACTTCAGTTCACAATAAAGTTTAACTTTTATTGATGAATCACACCTTTATAATGATTATGTGATAATATATCTATAACCCAACAGTTGTATTTCCAAAATAGCAAAAATACAATAAAAATACGCAAAAAATACACTAAAAATACACGTATTTAGGGTTACATAAGTATATTCACATCCATAAAATCACCAAACATATAAAATAAATATATCACAAGATAGAGGAGAACCATACGAGTCCTACGCCACCAGCCATGCGCCAATCCGAGCCTCCACGTGCCCGCATGCGCGCCTAAGTGCGCGGCGCATGGAGCTCACGTGCGCGGCCTACAGACCGGTCAAAATCGGTCTGACTGGCGGCGGTCCGACCGAGCCCGGTTCGACCGGTTGACCGGGTCGGGTGGGTCAACGGGTCGGGTCAGGTCGTCAATGGTCCAGGGTCGGGTCGTCAATGGTCGGGTCGTCAATTGGGTCGGACCCGGGTCGATGATGTCATCATGGCGTCATCACCCGCACGCGTCGCACGTGTGATCCACTAACGTCAGCGGACCCGGTTGTTGATGTCATGATGACGTCAGCATCCGCGCGTGCGTTGCACGCGTGGGTCGTCCCCCGTGTGTGAGCGCACGTGAAGGCGCGTGGGGCGCGCCTTCGACGCCCAGGCGGAGCATGGCCACGCGTGGGGGCCCGTGCGACCTCCCCTGGCAACGCGCCGCCGACCCTCTTGCTCGTCTCGTCTCCCCAAATCCAAATTTGTGATTTAATTAAATTTTTATTGAGCAAAAAATTTCGAAAATCACAAATTATGGCAAGATCCGTACTGATTAGGGCTAATCCGTACAAATTAGGGTAAATCCGTACAATTTAGGGCAAAATTAATTAGGGTTCAAGTTCTAGAGTTATGGAGGCTTTGATACCACATGTAGGACGCAAATTGCGCAACCCCAAGATCTCCATAACTAGAACAAGAACATATATAATTAGGTAGAAAGATTAACGCACCTGGGATCCATTGTTGTTGAAGCGGGAGCAGAAACACAATGTTCCTTGCGCAAATCCTTCTCATCTATTGCCCTTCGTTTCACTGGCTCAATGAGGCGGCTCATCATGATTAGCGTTAGAATAACGCCCCTTAGGTGATGATGTGTGAGAATTAGGATTAGAGGAGAGACTTGAGCACTATTTATAAAGTTTCCAGCCAGTCCCCCTCATTATGGGCCAAGCTCAACTCGGCCCACACTAGCCAGCCCCATATTAGACTAATTAAGAAACTTTCAATCTTACCTTAGACCAAACCCCGTAAAACGATAAACGTTTGTTGACGCCTAATTTTTGGGCTTTTAATTTTATTTTTGGGGTTTTAATTAGTTTCTTTATTATTATTTTTATTATTATCATTACTATTTTGGGCTTTATTTTGATTCAAAATCGAAGAAAACTAAAAATTGAAGAAAAACAGAAAATAAAAAAAGCGGATAAAAACCGAAATAAAGAAAGAAAAAACAAAAAACAGAAAAAACGGGAAAAGCGGAAAAAGGCCAAAAGCAGCCCTTTGGGCTTCCGCGGGTCCACCCGCGCTCGGCCCGACCCGCGCTCGACCCGCGGGCACCTCCTTCTTCGCCCGACTCGGTGTGTTGCATGCGTGGGCAGCTGCGACGACTGGAGAAAGGAGGACAGCACGGCGTACGGCGAGCAGAGGCCGATGGGACGTGACCGGAGGGGGCTGGTGACCGATGGGACTCCGGTTCGGCTGGTGGGAGCCGCGGCAGCCCCCCCGGTCGAAACTCCGTCGGCCGGCCGCCCCCCCGCCTATAAATAGGAGGGCCCCGACGACAAGAAGAGACACACAGCAACACGGCAAGGAGGAGAAGGAGACTCGCAGCTCCTGAAACCCCGCTGAGAGACTTCAGAGGGGGGGCCAAGGACCTGCGACTACCCGATCCAGACTTCGCCGGAGAGAGAGAGAGAGAGGAACAGAGGGGCGGAGCCCTGCCATCGCCGCCACAGCACCACCACAGGTATCGCATCGTCGCCGTCGCCGTCGCCGTCGCTGCCGCCATCTCTCTCCCCCTAGCCCAGTCGCCGTCGCCGTTGCCGTTGCTATTGCTGCGCCCCCCTCGACACCCCCAATCCAGGAACCCTAGGGTTCCCGATTTGCCGGGTCATGATCCCAAGTCGCCGGGTCGGACTCGGATCGGGAACCGGGTAGGGTTCCTGTATCTTCAGAGGAGGTTGTAGTTGGGTCACGAAGCGGGTCGGATCCGGGTCAGGTATTGAGGAAATGGCGTCGTTTCGCATAAGGCAGAGCGGGTCGAGCGCGTAACCCGCGGGTCGCGCCCAGGTCGGCCTCTCCACGGTGCCGTTTCGCAAGAAGCGAAATGGTGCCGTTTCGCGAGTCTCGCTACGGTGCCGTTTTTGCGGGGAAGTGAAGGCCGGGTCGTCGAAACGGGTCGTCGAGCCGGGTCGGGTACCCACGCCCGGCCGCGACGTCGTTTTGACGCCCCGCCCCAAAACGCAGGCCCCGTCCGCGTTTCGGGCTGACCTGGGGCGAATCCGACTTGGGCCAGTTTTATAATATTTTAATAAAAAATAAAAAATAATTTATTTTCAAAAAAATATTTAAAAATATTTTAATTTCCAAAAATAAAAAAAATTGTTAAAAATGTTAAAAATGTTTTATTTTCTAAAAAATAAAAAATCAAAATCAAAATAATTTATTTCAAAAAATACTAAAATATTAACGAATATTTTATTTTCCAAAAATTCAGAAAATTCAAAAATATTTTATATTTTCCAAAAAAATGTCAAAAAATCCAAAAAATCCCAAAAATCCCAAAAAATGCCAAAAATTCATAAAAAGCCCAAAATTTTCATAAAATACCCAAAAGACTTGTATTTTTCCAAAAATACCCAAAAACCCAAAAATCCCTTTTATGTCCAAAAAATAAAAAAAAAAAATACCCAAAAATGTTTTTCCTCCCAAAATGCATGGAAAATTCCCCAAACATCCAAGATTAGGTACCGAAAGGGCATTAGTGATTAACTAGTGTAATCAAGTCCCCGATCCTAATTTCTCTCGGTTTGCGCGTAAAACGAGTATTTCTCTCGGTACTTCACTCGGGTTTCTAATTAACCTGCCCCAAATTGATTAGTGGCGACTCCATTTTAAAATTAATTTACAAACTAAAAATTTTAAAGTCGTGAATTGGCGGACTTGGGAGAGTCCAGGCATTAATTAATTCTAGCCGAGCCATTAGCCTCCTTAGGTGCTCGTACTCGATCCGGCCGGGCGCCCCCCAAAAAAGAGGTCGCGACAGCTTGGCAACTTCGCTGGGGATTTTGAGGACTTAGGCCATATTTATCTTGTTTAAATTCCTTACTGACTTAGGTTTTTTTTCTTTTTACAGGTCAATATTTTAGAAATTTATTTTAAGCTTATTAAATTGTCTCGTGATTATAAACTGTCGTGCATGCTTTACTGTTTTAAACACTACACATGGCACACACACAACCCGGCCGCCGAACCTGGGCCGCCATAGGATTTCTAGGATGGTGTTAAGAAAGATACGACCTCGAACGCGAGACTGCGATGTAGAGGTTGCCTTTCTTTTCCCCGAATTTCTTAGCGAGGTTAAGGGGGTACGCTGCTTACGCGAGACTGCGATTGGCGGATGCCCTTTTAATTTCAATAAACCTTCTGAGTTAGAAATCAAGCCGCACATCTCATGTGTATGTCTTTGTGCTTGTCATTTTACTTAAAAGCAAAGTAATTTATTTTTACTTAGTCTTTTTTGTTGACCCATGGCAATTTAGGATAAGCTTTTCAAAATTCCGGCTTATATGCGATGAGGGAAGATGACATCCAGTTCATTTCTACTCCCAAGGCAGAACTCTTCAGATGGTGGGGGCAGTTGGATTAGCTTGCCCAGGAGCGTGTGAAAGCCAAGATCGGCCATCTCTTGTCATTGGTCCGAATCACTGTTCACCCTGAAGTCATACAAGCCATTGCACATTTCTGGTGCCCAAGGACACTTACCTTCATGTTTGGAAGGTTTGAGCTAACCCCGACCCTGGAAGAATACAGCATCATCACTGGAATGCCCCTTGGGAAAGAACTGGTCAGACCATCAACAGGCGCCCTCCCATGGCGCGGGCTAGCACGATTTTTAGAAATCGAATTCTATGTTATGAGGCAAATTCTCGATGATAACAATAATACCTGCCCTTTGGAATTCTTGAATGAATGTTTTCAAAATCAGTCTATGACTAAAAGAGGTGAGATTTTCCTCCTGGCATTTTTCGGGCTTGTCGTTTTCCCCCACCAAAGAAACGTCATAAGTCCTAAAATGATTTGGATCATTAATCAAATCTTGGGGGGGGGCAATTATGTCAACATGATTTTATCCGAAACTTTCCTGTCCTTTAACCGTTTTAAAGACAACATAGAAAAAATCATGTGAGCTTCCCCCGAAATCTTACAAGTCTGGTTCTTTTCTCACTTAAGCGAATACCGAGGCATCATGCGATCGTTTGAAACAAATACTTCTGAACATCCATTACAAAAATTCATTGTTTTAGGACCGTACATTCCTAATCAAACCGGTTTGCATTGGGTCGATTTCCTGAGAAATCCAGCTCTTGAGACATTCCAGTGGTGTGCCGGTTGGTTCCACGAAAAAAGGGCTCGCTTTGCCTATAGACGCACCCACCCAATTCCATTGCTTGGTTGGACTGGCACTGTTCCCTACTACCCATTTCGAGTGGCACGACAATTTGGAGCCCTGCAAGAGATCCCATCGCCTTCCAGGTGGAGAGTCCTTCCGGTCCTTTTCAACACGAACAATGGTTATGCATTCGAAATCTCCACTTGTGAAGAAGCCTGGGATAAGTGCCATCGCAAAAGGATTGTGGTACCTGAAGGACTCAAAGGAGAAGAAAAAGTTCACCACGCCTCTGCAGCCTACATCCACCATTATCACATCTCGAAAAGGCACAGGCCATCGGTCCCTCGGTCCATCAGAGAGAACAGCCCACACGAGCGAGTAGACCTTATGCAAATGATGCAAGAGTAAGCCGGATACCCAGCTCAGAGCCATTCCAAGGAAGCAAGCAGCTTTCACAAGACCCCCTGTTGCATATGTTCCAGTAGTCATGACCCCTTAGTTCTTTTTTTTTTTTTTTTGAAAACCTTGTCCCATTGTCTCGGGACCTTTCTTTAATGTCTAGTACTTTGTTCTGTCATTTCAATTTCTAGACGTCAGGAGTCTGTAAAATCCTCTTTTGATAAATGAAAATAAATAGATCGTTGCCATGGGTCAATCTTTGCTTGCTCTATGCTTATTCACTGTTTTCACGTACAACAGGTGATCATGAATCATCAGTCATCAGCCACCCGCGAATGGCCCCACATGATAGAGCTTGATCAGGATGAAGTGCAGAATCGCCTTGCCCACATTGAAGACAGCGTAGGGTAGATGTCCATTGCCCTTCAACAGCTCTCGAGACAGATAAAATCCACTCAAGATGAGCCCAACTCTGTAATTGCCCTAAGCACCATCATGACCCTTGCAAATGTACTAGAAACTAGTCGACACCATGAACAATTTGAAAAGATCATGAAAAAGTTAAGCCAGCTACAGGGGCGGAATCCCATCGACTTATCTGACTACGCTAATTTTGAGATCCCTGAAAGATTCAAAACACTTGAATGTGAAAGGTATGCTGATACCCCCCGCCCAGAAGCCTACTTGCAGGCTTACCTAGTCCGAGCGATGATTCAATCATACTAGTTGAACTTGACCGGCCCTGCTTTTCGATGGTACATTATCAGGAAGATTAGTCCTCTCCAAACCTGGAAGGAACTAATTCATGTTTTCCATCAAGAATATGATATTGACATTAGCCTCGACGTAGCCTTGCCCCACGAAGAACCGATGATCGCAGAGCACGAGAAGTCGTTAGTTGCTGAGACTAGAGAGAAGCATGAATGGACAGCTGAACAGCATCCAGTTATTAAAAAGTTTCCCACTAGGAAAGGCAAGGAGCCTCTATATGAGATTGCAAGTTCAGTGCCTGTTCAAGACCGGGGCATGATAAAACAGCTCCCTAGGCTTACTCCAAGAGCCAAGGTCCAAAGAATACTAGCCCTATCAACCTGGAAAGTGACTCAGACAGTGAAATCTTAATATCTCTCACTTCCTTCGACAAAATTAAGCTAGCCAAACATAGGGCCTTACTCAAAAGGTCTGGACCAGGAGCCAAGAAAAGGAAGCCTAGCCAGATTAATACGTCATTCGACGACGAGCTGCAGTACCAAAGCCTCGAGCGTTCCCAAGAATACAGCTTTGAAGGCCGCCATCCCCTAGAGTACAATCCTGAAGACTTCCCGCCCCTAGAATACCATCCCAAGGACTTCCAGCGCTACTTCAACGGCGAGACTGACAGTTCATCGTATAACTGTTTCCTACTCTCATCCGAGGATGAAGGCCCGTCAGAAGAAGAGGAATACATCTTTATCCGCTACGATCCTAACGAAGTGCTAAGCTCGTCGCCCGACCGTGAAAGTAGCTTAAATGTCTCATCCTCTTTTAGTAATTTTGGCTCTGAAGAAAGTAATGGAGTAATCTCGGTAGAGTCCAACTTCCCTGAAACAGAAGAATTCGACACTACAATGAGCATGCAGTGGGAAAACCAGGCTCGTCTCACCCTCGTAGGATCCTGACCCCCATAGAAATGTGGATACCTGACCTCCACAAGTATAATGGCACGATTTGCCCTGTGGCTCACTTGCAGTATCTCTATGCTGAAATGAGTCGGTATTATGGCCTGACGTTGTTTACAACTCAGGCTTTCCAAGAAGCTCTTACGGGACCTGCACTACAATGGTTCTTCATAGCAAATATTCATCTCATAGAGGATTGGAGCAGGCTGACCTCCACATTCCTGCATCAATGCCGAAACCAGATTGGAACTGACCTGCCTTGCGAGAACTTGGCCCACTTCGAAAGAAGACCGATGGAGGATTTCCGAACATACGCAGGGAGGTGGAAGGCTTTCATGATGCAAATCCACCCTGAACTGGCCGAAGAAGAGTTAATAAAGCAGTTTGCAGAAGCCTTGTCTTGCGATTGTCACTGTTGGCTGCACGGGTTGCACTTCCGTAGCTTCAACGAAGTGGTCATCGCGTGCGAGCACTTCGAGTCTACTGAAGATGAGGAATCCAAAGATGCTTAGCTCCAAGACTGGCACTATCAAGGCGCTCCTTTACACAATAGTTGTCATGGGTTTTACTTGTTTTTATAATTTCATGTTTCTTATTATGTCTAGTGTGCTAGTGTTGTATTTTCCATTCCAAGAACTCTAATGTATAATCCTAGTACTTTGTTTTGAAAAGCATGAGGTAGTATTCCAAACTGGCCCAGCGATGTTATCCAACCATGAAAAGAAAATGTCATCCAAGGAGAATACTGAGGGCTGGGCTTCCTCATGCCTTTTCTCCCCAAAAACATATTTTGAAAATGAAAAATATTTCATCACTAAAAGCTTTTGCCAAAATAAGATGATAAAGTTAAGCATGCTTGTCTTTCTAACTCTATCACTTTATGTCTCAGAATACTATCCCCTTTGATTCAATGTGACAGAAGACATTTGAAACTAGCACATCATGTGACCAGACCAAACTCGAAAGCACTTTTTCAAGAAAGAAAGGGCAGACAGAAAGAATCATCTTGCTCCAGAAAAGGGTAAATCCTATTCCTTTAACATAATATTGAAAATGACAACCCCTCTCTTCTATTTTCAGGATACAAAAGATGAGACGTAATAGGTACAGGCATAGAGTTGAAATCAAAGCATTTATGACATACCTCACTCCTGCCTAGCTCCCTCCTGAGCCAAAGGATTATCTCGTCGCACAACACAGCCAGTTGTCACAACTTCGGCAAGCCCAGAAGCATGAGAAAGAAATTCCTTCTCTTCCTTTAAAGTGATTACTGTCAACAGGGAGAAAATCCAGATAGTCAAGGCGATCTGTAGCCACACGGCTTGGGCAATGACTTTGGAATCTAGAAGCTTCACTCCAGACGCGTATTCTTCCAGGGAATAGTTGCCACCAAAACTGGAGGTTTTTGATTGTTCATCTCAAATTCCGTAAAAGCTTGAGGTACGTGACTTTTGCTCAATGATGCTATAGCCAAGGGTCGAAGGGAAAATTCCACAGAAAGAATGCGTTGAAGATGAATCAACGACCAGCAATCATGCATATAAGGTCACAAATAAGGAAGGCCAACTGAGAGAAGCATCGAACTGTACCGAGATAAATAAGCCATCATCAACATTCAAATACCCCTAGAAGCTAGCATAGACAAGCTCTGTGGAAGGATAATTTGGTATCGTTTCCAATACTCCCACTACCTGAACTCGCTTTTGACGTATTTTCCCTATTTGACAGGAAGCATTACAACTCAAGAACCAAACTCAATGGTTAGGTTTGACAAAACAATACTAGCCAAGCTAGTGTACGGAGATGACTTGCACTCGACTTCGTGTAAAGGGACATGTCATCCATAAGCCAACTAAGGAAAATAATTGACCCGATAGAGTAACGGACACGAGATTTTATGCACTCCAGATCCACTTAATCATCTACAAAACCGGTGAAGGATAATGTTGTATCGCTTCCAGTTGTCTGATCTCTGGAAAGTTCGTAACTAACACACTCTCTCTCGTCTTCCACAGGATCACCTGATCGTCTAAGATGCAAAAAATAAATCAACAAAAGTCATGTCAGACTCTGATAAGTTTTCCCAAACAAAGTGGCATCTCAAAGCAAATGACAGAGATCCTTCAAGCCTCAAGTCGCTTACGATCTAGGCCCTATTGTTTGAGCCACTTCCACAGCTTCTCTTATGCAAAAAGCAAGAATAGGAATTCCTGATCAGATCCCCAATCCCTGGTTGATCATTCGTGTGTCCTGTCCCTAGCCAATAGGAGCATTTTATTGACACCCATTTGTGAATAACCCTTCGTAAATACCTCTCTTGATGTTCGAATTTCAACACATTTGTGAATACCATTTCAACAAGTCAACACCCTTAGAGCTGTTAATAGGTTTTTCTTGAGTAAAAAGCCATTCATTTATTTTTAAGTACAAACTCTTTCACATTATACTGCATGCATTTTTCCATGTGAACTATGCATGATGATTTTATTTGTCTAAATCTTTGATTCCATTAAGGATTATTAGAATAGACAACCAAGTGAAGAATACAAGATTAATTGAGCATGCTGGATGAGGCGCGTCAGAATGATGATAGGCAAGCCGTATCCCATACACAGTCCCCCATCTATACACTTGTGAGATAAGTGTAGAAAATTCCATGACTACTGGGTAAAGAGTTCTCTCGCGGATGGTACGATGACCAAAATAGTGGGAGGCATTCCATTGCTCACTTTAAGCCCCATACACTGACCAAATTTCCATTTTACCCCCCGGTCAAAGAACCACCCACATTGGGGCAAGCCAAAGGCAAGTCAGTATCACGAGGTGAGAAAAGGGATAGAATTTCCCTTGCTTGCACTTGCATTAATCTTTGAGTGTCTTTATTGCATATGAACACTCGCGTTAATTTAAGTGCCCTAAAGTCATGAAGAGCAATTCTTTCTTTACACACTTGTAACTATTGTACAACTCAATCGAGTCTGTAAAATCACCCTCACGAGGAGGCAAAGCAGAAGCTACTGCCTTTCAACGGCATAATCAGAAGCACCAGCAAAAGAAGAAGACTCAACACGTCTAGTGAAGGCATTTGCTTGAATTTGTTAAAAGCGGTTCCTCAAGCAACAAAAACAAAAACCTGGGGCATAAAAAAGCAGTGCACCTGGTAAAACCAAGGTCAATGCCATGAGTGAAAAAAATTTGAAAAGAGAAATAGGGGCATAAAAAAGCAATGTGCCCGGTAAAAGTAAGGCCGACACCCCAAACAAAAATGCAGTCATTTGTATTCCCAAGAGAAGTTGCTGTTGAGGTCCATGGAACCTTCATCAGACCGTGAGAAGAAAAACTGGTGGCAAATGTCAAGGCAATCACCAGCCCTCACCCTTTCACACATGAGTCAAGCCTACATGGCGTCTTATCGTAAACAGTCTTTTCAGACTAGGGGCACTTCAATTAACGTAGGATTTCATATGTCTATAAGCATCGCTCGAAGAAGTACGAGCAAGATTATTCTATCTCTTTTCGCAGGATTCTCGACTTGCACACCCGGAGATAACCATGCAACATCTTTCCTACAAAGCCATGACCTTATTGATCCCCTTTGATAAGCCATTGACCCAGCCTTCATCACAACTCCAAAAAAGACCTCTCACATTGGTAAAGTCGTATCATTTGCGAGAATACTCGGACCCCTATTGATATGATGACAGTGAGATAGTGTGATTCTTATAAATCCTGCATCAATGGTTAGGATAAAACAGCCTTTCCCATGAGAATGAGTGGAAAGTCCTTTTAGACTGAAAGTCCCCTATCTGGCATGCTCAAGACGTCTGCGTTCTAAACGAAAGTTGTCTTTCAAAATCTTCCCTAGTGCAATTCAAATGATGCGAAACTGATGAGATCATCACGCATAAATCATTTTAATTTACAAATTTACAGTATATACAATCATTGTGTACACATCTCCATACTTGTGTAAATAGCGGGCATATTCGTAGAGGTTAGAGATGTCACAAAAAAGCATATCCCCGTCCCTATTCCCAGAACTTTATATCTGATAAATCTTCGAGTACCCCCCACTCACCGAGTACTCCTTCTTATTAACACTCAGTTTGTGCAAGTTGTCCCCAAACTATTGATACTTGTGACTAGCCAAGTATCCCTTCACCTTTGAGTGCCTACCACTGTATAGGTGCTCCCTCTTATCGATGCTCAGCTTGTTCGAATTGTTACCCCAAGTATTGATATCTGCAATTGCCCAAGCATCCCCCTATTTTCAAGTGTCTGCCACTACTCAAGTGCCCCCTTTGTTGATACTCGACCTATTCATACTGTCATTAAAGTTTAGATGCTTGTGACTATCCAAGTATCCTCTCATCTTTAAGAATTGACCACTGTTCGAATACCCCATTTTCGTGACACTCGACCTGTCAAAATTGTCCTCAAGTTTATGTCATTGAATGCTAGCAACCGCTCAAGCATTCCTCAACATCATGCGCCTGCAATTACCCAGGTATGCTTTCTTACACTTGGACCAGTTGAGTGGTGCCTGATCATATTGGTAAATATTTGCGTTCATCCAAATATTCCTCTACTTTGTACACTGGTGTACCCGCGGCCATCCAGGTAATTCTTGTGCTACATTCAACTTTCAGAAGGCGGGAGGCCTTCACGAATATGCGAGATGCGTCCTCGATATTCCCAACTTCCAAAAGGCGGGAAACTTCACGAATATCCAAGGTATGTCCTCGGTATTTCCAATCCCCAGAAGGCAGGAGGCCTTCATGAATATGCGAGATACACCCTCGATATTCCCAATTCCTAGAAGGTAAGACGCCTTCACAGATATCCAATGTACGTCCTTGATATTCTCTTTTCCAGAAGGCGGGAGACCTTCACGAATATCTCAGGTATGCCCTCGATATTCCCAAATTCCAGAAGGCGGGAGGCCTTCACGAATATGCGAGGCGCGCCCTCGATATTCCCAACTTCCAGAAGGCGGGAGGCCTTCACGAATATGCGAGGTGCGCCCTCAATATTTTCAAATTCTGGAAGGCAGGAGGCCTTCATGAATATCCAAGGTACGTCCTCGATATTCCCAATCCCCAGAAGGCGAGAGGCCTTCACGAATATCCAAGGTACGTCCTCAGTATTCCCAATCCCCAGAAGGCGGGAGGCCTTCACGAATATCCAAGGTACATCCTCAGTATTCTCGGTTTCCAGGAGGCGGGAGGCTTTCATGAATATGCGAGGCATGTCCTCAATATTCCCCATTACCAGGAGGTGAGAGACCTTCACGAATATCCAAGGTACGTCCTCGGTATTCCCAATCCCCAGAAGGCGGGAGGCCTTCACGAATATCCAAGGTACGTCCTCGGTATTCCCAATCCACAGAAGGCGGGAGGCCTTCACGAATATCCAAGGTACGTCCTCGGTATTCCCAATCCACAGAAGGTGAGAGACCTTCATGAATATCCAAGGTACGTCCTCAATATTCCCATTACCAGGAGGTGAGAAACCTTCATGAATATGCGAGGCATGTCCTCAATATTCCCCATTACCAGGAGGTGAGAGACCTTCACGAATATCCAAGGTACGTCCTCGGTATTCCCAATCCCCAGAAGGCGAGAGGCCTTCACGAATATCCAAGGTACGTCCCAAGGTATGTCCTCGGTATTCCCAATCCACAGAAGGTGAGAGACCTTCATGAATATCCAAGGTACGTCCCCGATATTCGCATTACTAGGAGGTGAGAGACCTTCATGAATATGCGAAGTACGTCCTCGATACTCTCAATTTCCAGAAGGTGAAAGACCTTCACGAATATCTCAGGTACGTCCTTGACATTCCCTATTTCCAGGAAATAAGAGACCTTCACAAATACCTAAGGTATGTCCTCCATATTTTCGATTATCAAATACCCCTTCGATACTTGTGAATGTCCGAGTATCCCTAAAAAACTCGTACTTGTGATCATCCAAGTACCCCTTCAATACTTATGACGCCTGCCAAGGCCCAAATATCCGTCAGTTTAGTACTTGTGTATATCCATGTACTCTTTAATATCTCTATGAATGCCTAGGTATCTTCCAGAACAGATGCCCTGAGAAAGGTCGGCGCATCCCCCGAGAAAAGTCGGGTTTCAATCGGTGTCCTCGATGCAAATCAAGCACCCTCAAAAGCAGATGCCCTGAGAGAGGTCAGCGCATCCCCCAAGAAGGGTCGGGTTCCAACCAGTGTCCTCGATGCAAATCAGGCACCCTCAAAAGTAGATGCCCTGAGAAAGGTCGGCGCATCCCCCGAGAAAGGTCGGGTTTCAACCGGTGTTCTCGATACAAATCAGACACCCCCCAAAGCAGATGCCCTGAGAAAGGTCAGTGTATCTCTCGAGAAAGGTCGGGTTTCAACTGATGTTTTCGATACAAATCAGACACCCACAAATGAGATGCCCTGAGAAAGGTCGGCGCATCTCCCGTCACGGCGACCGAAGAATGGTTCGGGTCCTAAACAAATTATTGATTGTTTTAACAGGCGACCGAAGAATGATTCGAGTCCTGGAAAAGCAACCTCCTCATATCATCAAATAAGAGGACACTTTGATACTTGCCAAAATCGGGGTTCATACCCTATCTCACTCTCTTCCGATAAGTAACTACAGGTATTTTCTTATCTGTCTTAACATAATCTTATATGATATAATCTGCTGCCCATGCTGGGTAAAAATTAGGCATATGTTTATCTTTGAATGCAACCTCTGCGAGCTCACTTTCAAAGAGGGGCAGTGTTGACGCCTAATTTTTGGGCTTTTAATTTTATTTTTGGGGTTTTAATTAGTTTCTTTATTATTATTATTATTATTATTATTATTATTATTATTATTATTATTATTATCATCATCATCATCATCATTACTATTTTGGGCTTTATTTTGATTAAAAATCGAAGAAAACTAAAAATTGAAGAAAAAACAGAAAATAAAAAAAGCGGATAAAAACCGAAAAAAAGAAAGAAAAAACAAAAAACAGAAAAATAGAAAAAACAGGAAAAGGCCAAAAGCAGCACGTTGGGCTTCCGCGAGTCAGCCTGCGCCCGGCCCGACCCGCGCTCGACCTGCGGGCACCTCCTTCTTCGCCCGACTCGGTGCGTTGCGTGCGCGGGCGGCTGCGACGACTGGAGAAAGGAGGACAGCGCGGCGTACGGCGAGCAGAGGCTAATGGGATGTGACCGGAGGGGGTTGGTGGCCGATGGGACTCCGGTTCGGTCGGTGGGAGCCGCGGCAGCCCCCCCCAGTCGAAACTCCGTCGGCCAGCCGCCCCCCACCTATAAATAGGGAGGCTCCGACGACGAGAAGAGACACACAGCAACACTGCAAGGAGGAGAAGGAGACTCGCAGCTCCTGGAACCCCACTGAGAGACTTCAGAGGGGGGGCCAAGGACCTGCGACTACCCGATCCAGACTTCGTCGGAGAGAGAGAGAGAGAGAGAGAGAGAGAGAGAGAGAGAGAGAGGAATAGAGGGGCGGAGCCCTGCCGTCGCCGCCATAGCACCACCACAGGTATCGCATCGTCGCCGTCGCTGCCACCATCTCTCTCCCCCTAACCCTCACGAGGAGGCAAAGCAGAAGCTGCTGCCTTTCAAACGGCATAATCATAAGCACCAGCAAAAGAAGAAGACTCAACAAGTCTAGTGAAGGCATTTGCTTGAATTTGTTAAAAGCGGTTCCTCAAGCAACAAAAACAAAAACCTGGGGCATAAAAAAGTAGTGTACCTGGTAAAAGTAAGGTCAATGCCCATGAGTGAAAAAAAAATTGAAAAGAGAAATAGGGGCATAAAAAAGCAGTGTGCCTGGTAAAAGCAAGGCCGACACCCCAAACAAAAATGCAGTCATTTGTATTCCCAAGAGAAGTTGCTGTTGAGATCCATGGAACCTTCATCAGACCGTGAGAAGAAAAATCGGTGGCAAATGTCAAGGCAATCACCAGCCCTCATCCTTTCACACATGAGTCAAGCCTACATGGCGTCTTATTGTAAACAGTCTTTTCAGACTAGGGGCACTTCAATTAACGTAGGATTTCATATGTCTATAAGCATCGCTCGAAGAAGTACGAGCAAGATTATTCTATCTCTTTTCGCAGGATTCTCGACTTGCACACCCGGAGATAACCATGCAACATCATTCCTACAAAGCCATGACCTTATTGATCCCCTTTGATAAGCCATTGACCCAGCCTTCATCACAACTCCAAAAAAGACCTCTCAAATTGGTAAAGTCGTATCATTTGCGAGAATACTCGGACCCCTGCTGATATAATGACAATGAGATAGTGTGATCCTTATAAATCCTACATCAATGGCAGGATAAAACAGCCTTTCCCATGAGAGTGAGTGGAAAGTCCTTTCAGACTGAAAGTCCTCTATCTGGCATGCTCAAGACGTCTGCATTCTAAACGAAAGTTGTCTTTCAAAATCTTCCCCAGTGGAATTCAAATGATGCGAAACTGACGAGATCATCACACATAAATCATTTTAATTTACAAATTTACAGCATATACAATCATTGTGTACACATCTCCATACTGTGTAAATAGCAGGCATATTCGTAGAGGTTAGAGATGTCACAAAAAAGCATATCCCCGTCCCTATTCCCAGAACTTTATATCTGATAAATCTTCGAGTACCCCCCACTCACCGAGTACTCCTTCTTATTAACACTCAGCTTGTGCGAGTTGTCCCCAAACTATTGATACTTGTGACTAGCTAAGTATCCCTTCACCTTTGAGTGCCTACCACTGTATAGGTGCTCCCTCTTATCGATGCTCAGCTTGTTCGAATTGTTACCCCAAGTATTGATATCTGCAATTGCCCAAGCATCCCCCTGTTTTCAAGTGTCTGCTACTACTCAAGTGCCCCCTTTGTTGACACTCGACCTATTCATGCTGTCATTAAAGTTTAGATGCTTGTGACTATCCAAGTATCCTCTCATCTTTAAGAATTGACCACTGTTCGAATACCCCATTTTCATGACACTCAACCTGTCAGAATTGTCCTCAAGTTTATGTCATTGAATGCTAGCAACCGCTCAAGCATTCCTCCACATCATGCGCCTACAATTACCCAGGTATGCTTTCTTACACTTGGACCAGTTGAGTGGTCCCTGATCATATTGGTAAATATTTGCGTTCATCCAAATATTCCTCTACTTTGTACACCGATGTACCTGCGGCCATCCAGGTAAGCTTTGCGCTACATTCAACTTCCAGAAGGCGGGAGGCCTTCACGAATATGCGAGGTGCGTCCTCGATATTCCCAACTTCCAGAAGGCAGGAAACTTCACGAATATCCAAGGTATGTCCTCAGTATTCCCAATCACCAGAAGGCAGGAGGCCTTCATGAATATGTGAGATACATCCTCGATGTTCCCAATTCCTAGAAGGTAAGACGCCTTCACAGATATCCGATGTACGTCCTTGATATTCTCTTTTCCAGAAGGCGGGAGACCTTCACGAATATCTCAGGTATGCCCTCGATATTCCCAAATTCCAGAAGGCGAGAGGCCTTCACGAATATGCGAGGTGTGCCCTCGATATTCCCAAAATCCAGAAGGCGGGAGGCCTTCACGAATATGCGAGGTGCGCCCTCGATATCCCCCAACTTCTAGAAGGCAGGAGGCCTTCATGAATATGCGAGGTGCGCCCTCGATATTTTCAAATTCCGGAAGGCGGGAGGCCTTCATGAATATCCAAGGTACGTCCTCGGTATTTCCAATCCCCAGAAGGCGAGAGGCCTTCACGAATATCCAAGGTACGTCCTCGGTATTCCTAATCCCCAGAAGGCGAGAGGCCTTCACGAATATCCAAGGTACATCCTCGGTATTCCCGGTTTCCAGGAGGCGGGAGGCCTTCATGAATATGCGAGGCATGTCCTCAATCTTCCCCATTACTAGGAGGTGAGAGACCTTCACGAATATCCAAGGTACGTCCTCGGTATTCCCAATCCCCAGAAGGCGGGAGGCCTTCACGAATATCCAAGGTACGTTCACGAATATCCAAGGTACGTTCACGAATATCCAAGGTACGTCCTCGGTATTCCCAATCCACAGAAGGCGGGAGGCCTTCACGAATATCCAAGGTACGTCCTCGGTATTCCCAATCCACAGAAGGTGAGAGACCTTCATGAATATCCAATGTACGTCCTCGATATTCCCATTACTAGGAGGTGAGAAACCTTCATGAATATGCGAGGCATGTCCTCAATATTCCCCATTACCAAGAGGTGAGAGACCTTCATGAATATCCAAGGTACGTCCTCGGTATTCCCAATCCCCAAAAGGCGAGAGGCCTTCACGAATATCCAAGGTACGTCATCGGTATTCCCAATCCCCAGAAGGCGGGAGGCCTTCATGAATATCCAAGGTACGTCCTCGGTATTCCCAATCCCCAGAAGGCGGGAGGCCTTCACGAATATCCAAGGTACGTCCTCGGTATTCCCAATCCACAGAAGGTGAGAGACCTTCATGAATATCCAAGATACGTGCTCGATATTCCCATTACCAGGAGGTGAGAGACCTTCATGAATATGCGAGGTACGTCCTCGATACTCTCAATTTCCAGAAGGTGAAAGACCTCCATGAATATCTCAGGTACGTCCTTGACATTCCCTATTTCCAGGAAATAAGAGACCTTCACAAATACCTAAGGTATGTCCTCCATATTTTCGATTATCAAATACCCCTTCGATACTTGTGAATGTCCGAGTATCCTTAAAAAACTCGTACTTGTGATCATCCAAGTACCCCTTCAATACTTATGACGCCTGCCAAGGCCCAAATATCCGTCAGGTTAGTACTTGTGTGTATCCATGTACTCTTTAATATCTCTATGAATGCCTAGGTATCTTCCAGAACAGATGCCCTGAAAAAGATCGGCGCATCCCCCGAGAAAAGTCGGGTTTTAATCGATGTCCTCAATGCAAATCAGGCACCCTCAAAAGCAGATGCCCTAAGAAAGGTTGGCGCATCCCCCGAGAAAGGTTGGGTTTCAACCGGTGTCCTCGATAGAAATCAGACACCCCCCAAAGCAGATGCCTTGAGAAAGGTCAGTGCATCTCTCGAGAAAGGTCGGGTTTCAACTGGTGTTTTCGATACAAATCAGACACCCACAAATGAGATGTCCTGAGAAAGGTCGGCGCATCTTCCGTCACGGCGACCGAAGAATGGTTCGGGTCCTAAACAAATTATTGATTATTTTAACAGGCGACCGAAGAATAATTCGAGTCCTGGAAAAGCAACCTCCTCATATCATCAGATAAGAGGATACCTTGATACTTGCCAAAATCGGGGTTCACACCCTATCTCACTCTCTCCCGGTAAGTAACTACATGTATCTTCTTATCTATCTTAATATAATGTTATATGATATAATCTGCTGCCCATGCTGGGTAAAAATTAGGCATATGTTTATCTTTGAATGCAACCTCTGCGAGCTCACCTTCAAAGAGGGGCAGCTGTTGACGCCTAATTTTTGGGTTTTTAATTTTATTTTTGGGGTTTTAATTAGTTTCTTTATTATTATTATTATCATCATCATCATCATCATCATCATCATCATTATCATCATTTTTACTATTTTGGGCTTTTTTTTTTTATTAAAAACCGAAGAAAACTAAAAATTGAAGAAAAAACAGAAAATAAAAAAAGCGGATAAAAACCGAAAAAAAGAAAGAAAAAACAAAAAACAGAAAAAACAGAAAAAACGGGAAAAGGCCAAAAGCAGCACTTTGGGCTTCCGCGGGTCAGCCCGCGCCCGGCCCGACCCGACCCGCGCTCGAGCCGCGGGCACCTCCTTCTTCGCCCGACTCGGTGCGTTGCGCGCGCGGGCGGTTGCGACGACCGGAGAAAGGAGGACAGCGCGGCGTACGGCAAGCAGAGGTCGATGGGACGTGACTGAAGGGGGCTAGTGGCCGATGGGACTCCGGTTCGGCCGGTGGGAGCCGCGGCAGCCCCCCGGTCGAAACTCCGTCGGCCGGCCACCCCCCGCCTATAAATAGGGGGGCCCCGACGACGAGAAGAGACACACAGCAACACGGCAAGGAGGAGAAGGAGACCCGCAGCTCCTGGAACCCCGCTGAGAGACTTCAGAGGGGGGGGCCAAGGACCTACGACTACTCGATCCAAACTTCGCCGGAGAGAGAGAGAGAGAGAGAGAGAGAGAGAGAGGGGAACAGAGGAGCGGAGCCCTGCCGTCGCCGCCACAGCACCACCACAGGTATTGCATCGTCGCCGTCACTGCCGCCATCTCTCTCCCCCTAGCCCAGTCGCCGCCGCCGTTGCCGTCATCTGCCGTTGCCGTCGCTGCGCCCCCCTCGACACCCCCAATCCAGGAACCCTAGGGTTCCCGATTTGCCGGGTCACGATCCCGGGTCCGACTCGGGAACCGGGTAGGGTTCCTGTATCTTCAGAGGAGGTTGGAGTCGGGTCACGAAGCGGGTCGGATTCAGGTCAGGTACCGAGGAAACGGCGTCGTTTCGCATAAGGCGGAGCGGATCATGGAGCGGGTCGAGCGCGTAACCCGCGGGTCGCGCCCGGGTTGGCCTCTCCACGGTGCCGTTTCGCGAGTCTCGCTACGGTGCCGTTTTGCAAGGAAGTGAAGGCCGGGTCGTCGAAACGGGTCGTCGGGCCGAGTCGGGTACCCATACCGCCCGCGACGTCGTTTTGACGCCCCCCCCAAAACGCGAGCCTCGTCTGCGTTTTGGGCCGACCCGAGGCGGATTCGACCCGTGGATCCGACCCGGTTAGTTTTATAATATTTTAATAAAAAAAATCAAAAATAATTTATTTTCAAAAATATTAAAAAATCATTTTAATTTTTTTAAAAAAATGTTTAAAATGTTTTATTTTCTAAAAAATCAAAAATCAAAAATCAAAATAAAAATAATTTATTTCAAAAAATACTAAAATATGAAAGAATATTTTATTTTCCAAAAATTCAGAAAATTCAAAAATATTTTATATTTTCCAAAAAAATGTCAAAAAATCCAAAAAATCCAAAAAAAATCCCAAAAAATGCCAAAATTCATAAAAAGCCCAAAATTTTCATAAAATACTCAAAAGACTTGTATTTTTCCAAAAATGCCCAAAACCCCAAAAATCCCTTTTATGTCCAAAAATAAAAAAAATACCCAAAAAATGTTTTTCCTCCCAAAATGCGGGGAAAATTCTCCAAACATCCAAAAAAACCTTAGAGTTTAAACAAGATTAGGTACCGAAAGGGCATTAGTGATTAACTAATGTAATCAAGTCTCCGATCCTAATTTCTCTGGTTGCATAGAAGCGAGTATTTCTCCTGATACTTCGCTCGGGTTTCTAATCAACCTGCCCCAAATTGATTAGTGGCGACTCCATTTTAAAATTAATTTACAAACTAAAAATTTTAAAGTCGTGAATTGGCGGACTTGGGAGAGTCCAGGCATTAATTAATTCCAGCCGAGCCATTAGCCTCCTTAGGCGCTCGTACCCGATCCAGCCAGGTGCCCCTGAAAAAAGAGGTCGCGACAGTAGATAACAATATCAATTAATTTAGTTCACATTAGAGGAAAACTCTTACAGTAGATACATTAATAATTATCCTCAAGGAACTTGACATTTCAGTTGCTGAAATTATAGGACTAATGCCTGCTGAAAAGTCTTGTCTTTGATGAAGTACTGGATCTTCTAAAGGAGATGAATAGCCCCTAAGTCTTGCACCAACCGCTAATCGTCCGGTTCCGGGTTCGGATGTATTCCCCTTCCTAGAACATCATCTACACCATAGGTCCCAGGTCCCACTTTGGATTTACCTGAATTTAGAACCTATAAGTTCATTTCTCCCAACAAACTTATTGTAAGAGCTATGAAACTATAGCTAAGTCATTACATCTTTCGCAAAGGATCTCGAAGAAAAAGTGCGTAGATCTCCATAGCCAAATGCATGACGAGATGCTAACGATGGTGTCTCAGATGACAAATAGCCAGGAAAACTTGTCCTGGAAACAGTAGCTGGCATGGCATAATTAGAGAAAAATCAATGATGCAACGGTTAGGATAAAAGCTTAATAGTGGACACTACAAAAAAAAAAAAAAAAAAAAAAAAAAAAAAAAAAAAAAGAGTAGCATGAGGTCCAATTTAGCAGGACATAGATACTTAGATATTCCAATTAATACCATTACAATCCAGATAAAAGTGACATCATTTCGATTTATTGTGGCTTATTAAATTTTTTCCTCACTTGGCCACAGTGGTCGGTGGTATTACAGGGCCATTACTGCATATCGGCAATATTCAATCCAAGTCTTCCCATAAAGCTATAAAACGTCTTCGAGACATATGAAACGCAGTATTGATTGATCCGACACCTGCATTTTGCAGGATAAAAGTATAGTCTCTCTTCTTCTTTTTGCACCAACAATCATGATCTGGTGACCGCACTAATCATCTTCTCCTAAAGACTTACCTCTTTTTCCCTTTCTTCTCTAATAAGAGTGAACCAGATTGGGTAAGGAGTAGCTAAATATGCAGAGGAAGACCTAGTCTGAATAATTCGCGCCACTCTCAAATGGAAAAATAATGGCAAAACAGACAATCTTCGTGCTAGAAACAATTCGACCTCAACAAAAGCAAACAGAGCATCGCACTATAAAATCCCGCATCCTGACATCGACTACATTTTGCAACCAATTAGCTCAAATTCATTATCCAGATAACAAATTCATTATCCTGAGAACAAGAAGTGTAGTGGGATACTACCATCAGAACCACAGAATGCCAGGTTCACGTTTCCCTGACAGAGGCACACAAGACCAAAGAGAACCCAACAACGCATGTTCAACCAAGCCAAAAGGGCACCAATAAAAAAGGGTTCTTTCCTCACTCTTACGACACAAAGCAAGCAAGTCCGTACAACCGACTGCCTAGTATTCTCGCCAAAACACACTCACGGCCGAGGTCAGATTAAAGTCGTACGCCACACGAATCGAATAGCAAATAGAACTTCAAACCACGGCGATCGTACGTTAATCCGAGCAGCGCCGTGTCCAGAAAAACAACGAATGCGCCGACCCATCTCGAGGTAATGCCTCGATCGGTTCCCGAGGAAACAGTCGGAACCTTTTTTTTTTTTTTTTTTTTTTTTTCTTTTGCCCTTTTGTTTACTTTGTGGGGGTAAGAAAATTCGGAGCTCTTGTTCGGATTGATCAAACGAGAGGAAGGAACGATGGAAATCGTCGGCCTTCGAGGAGCGATTGAGTCGGAGGAAGAGATGGAGTACCTCGGTCGGTGGTGGGAGCAGTATAAGCGTAGTAGGGATCAGCCATGGAAGCGCCGAGATGCAGAGCCTTCGCCTGCGTGCAGCGGGACTCTCTGGTCAATTACGTTAGTCTTAAGATTTGTGGCAATTTGATGGAAGGGAAATTCAGGAAAATCTATAGATGAGGATATAAAATGCTCGTTTTTTCGAATAAGGGATAAAAAAGAATATTAGGGAAAATTTTAAATAAATGTCTAAAGCGCCATTATCTTCTCAAATAAAAATTCAGAGTAGATTTTGTTCTGAATAAATGCCCAAAATACTTATATGGTTTCAAATAAGGGTCAAAATGGGCCAAATCTTCTTAAACAAGAGCCTTTGGCCAGTCAATGACTATTTCAATCACCGGACAAAAGGTATTTTGGTCAAAAGAATTATAGTAATATATTTTCTTTTATTTTTCCCTCTTCCCTCCCTCAACCATTGTCGTCAATGGCTAGCGAAGGTTGAAATTAACATAAACATCTCAAACCTTTATTTGAAATAAAATTCACTTCTTTAGATTCTTATTTGAGAAAATGACGACACTTCTTACTCTTATTTGAAAATTTTTTTAAAAGATTCCTCATCCATTAAAGGAAAAATTCCAAATAAAAGCTCAATATGAAAGTGAACCTTCTTGTAAGACTAACAGGTTAAAATTAACAGGAGAAAGTGCAGATGCAGAGTTTCATGGTCCCATGGGCTGTGACGATGAGTCTCCTTTTGAAAATACAGGCACCGGGGATTCTAAATACAGAGTTAAAGCTGTTAAGCACACAATTGTTTATTCTAGTTCTCCTCTCGAAGGACCAATTGTCTTTTCTCAGTGGACGAGTATGTTAAACTTGGTTGAACAAAATCTGATCCATTTTGGCATAAAATATAGACGACTTGATGGAACAATGACCCTTTTTGCAAGAGTATAAAATATAAACTTTGGTCCAGTGCAGTTCTGTGAGAATATGCGCATCCAAAGCAAAACTGACAGGCATTGAGAGATGATTGAAATGTTCTCAATTATAGCAGCCAAACCTCAGGATCGGTGTTAAAATCTTTCACAGCTTTGTCTCTTGCAGAAAGGGTCATTGTTCCATCAAGTCGTCTATATTTTATGCCAAAATGGATCAGATTTTGTTCAACCAAGTTTAACATACTCGTCCACTGAGAAAAGACAATTGCTTTAATTGGTCCTTCGGGAGGAGAACTTGAATAAACAGTTGTGTGCTTAACAGCTTTAACTCTGTATTTAGAATCCCTGGTGCCTGTATTTTCAAAAGGAGACTCATCGTCACGGCCCATGATGGGACCATGAAACTCTGCATCTGCACTTTCTCCAGTTAATTTTAACCTGTTAGTCTTAAAAGAAGGTTCACTTTCATATTGAGCTTTTATTTGGAATTTTTCCTTTAATGGATGAGAAATCTTTTAAAAAAAATTTCAAATAAGATTAAGAAGTGTCTTCATTTTCTCAAATAAGAACCTAAAGAAGTGAATTCTATTTCAAATAAAGGTTTGAGATGTTTATGTTAATTTCAACCTTGGCTAGCCATTGACGACAATGGTTGAGGGAGGGAAGAGGGAAAAATAAAAGAAAATGACGACACTTCTTACTCTTATTTGAAATAAAATTCACTTCTTTAGGTTCTTATTTGAGAAAATGACGACACTTCTTACTCTTATTTGAGTCAAACCAAAGAATCAAATATCTAATGTATAACAATAGATACTATTGCTCTGCATAAATATTGCCATACTCCTTAACCATATAAATATTTAATTTGATGGACATTAACCAGTGACCATATGAATTTAGGTACAATATGCAATAACTTTACTAACATACATTACCTACACTCAGTAGATGTGTTAATTAGTATAATCAGTTTGGTCACGGATTCTTAAGACATCCATCATTCAAAGGTTACCAATATGTAAAGGAGTTTGCATGAGTAACAAAAGTTTTTCTCATTATCTCAAAATATAGTTCAATTACTATCTCATAATGATTGTATCTTATTAAGCCAACTTCAGTTCACAATAAAATTTAACTTTTATTGATGAATCACACATTTATAATGATTATGTGATAATATATCTATAACCCAATAGTTGTATTTCCAAAATAGCAAAAAATACAATAAAAATACGAAAAAAAATACACCAATAATACACGTATTTAGGGTTACATAAGTATTTTCACATCAATAAAATCACCAAACATGTAAAATAAATATACCACAAGATAGAAGAGAACCATACGAGTCCTACGCCACCAGCCACGCGCCGATCCGAGCCTCCATGTGCCCACATGCGCCGCCTAAGTGCGCGGCGCATGGAGCTCACGCGCGCGGCCTGCAGACCGATCAAAACTGGTCTGACCGGCGGTGGTTCAACCGGTTCCCCCGGCCGTCGTCAGTCCCGGCCGCCCGATCCGACTAGTTGGCCGGTCCGATCAACAGTTGACCGGGTCGGGTGGGTCAACGGGTTGGGTCAGGTCGGGTCGTCAATGGTCTCGGGTCGGGTCAATGGTCGGGTCGGACCCAGGTCGATGATGTCATCATGGCGTCATCACCCGCGCGCGTCGCACGTGCGATCCACTGACGTCAACGGACCAGGTTGCTAACGTCATGATGACGTCAGCATCTGCGCGTGTGTCGCACACGCGGGTCGTCCCCCACGCGTGAGCACGCGTGAAGGCACGTGGGGCGCGCCTTCGACGCCCAGGCGAAGCGTGGCCGTGCATGGGGGCGCGTGCGGCCTCCCCTGGCAACGCGCCGCCGACCCTCTTGATCGTCTCGTCTCCCCAAATCCAAATTTGTGATTTAATTAAATTTTTATTGAACAAAAAAATTTCGAAAATCACAAATTATGGCAAGATCCGTACTGATTAGGGCTAATCCGTACAAATTAGGGTAAATCCGTACAATTTAGGGCAAAATTAATTAGGGTTCAAGTTCTAGAGTTATGGAGGCTTTGATACCATATGTAGGACGCAAATTGCGCAACCCCAAGATCTCCATAACTAGAACAAGAACATATATAATTAGGTAGAAAGATTAACGCACCTGGGATCCATTGTTGTTGATGCGGAAGCGGAAACACAATGTTCCTTGCGCAAATCCTTCTCCTCTATTGCCCTTTGTATCACTGGCTCAATAAGGCGGCTCCTCACGATTAGCGTTAGAATAACGCCCCTTAGGTGATGATGTGTGAGAATTAGGATTAGAGGAGAGACCTAAGCACTATTTATAGAGTTTCCAGCCAGTCCCCCTCATTATGGGCCAGGTTCAACTCGGCCCACACTAGCCAGCCCCATATTAGACTAATTAAGAAACTTTCTATCTCACCTTAAACCAAACCCCGTAAAACGATAAACGTTAAACGGTAAATAACAATATCAATTAATTTAGTTCACATTAGAGGAAAACTCTTACAGTAGATACATCAATAATTATCCTCTTCACGTTCAGATATTTGCTTGTAGCTCATGAACTCGAGCACCATGATCATTCTGTTCTAATTTTCAGAAATCCTCACAAGAACCAAATAATCGCGGTAGAGAATTATATCTCAAGAAAAATTCACGTCGGCATAGGGGTGATATTGCCATACATGCAAGGGCAACGATGGTAAGGTAGAGAGGAAGCTCGTACGGCTTCGTGAGGCCACTTAGTTGTTAATATGCGTGGAGGTGTCCGAGGAGGAAGATGAAGAAGCGCCAGCAATATCTTCAACACAAGTGAAAACAAGAAAGAAAGGGGAAGAAAAGGAACAAACAACTTCAAAAAAGGTCCCTACATGGGTCCCGCATTTGATTACGCAGGGTATAACATATAAAAGAGGACATGGCAATTCATGATACGGTCAATACACCGCAAAAGGGAGTTTTTGGGTCAAATAAGCAATGGAAAAAATGCGATTCTAAAGATATACAAAAATGAACACAAAGAATCTGCGCCGCCAATCTCGCCATCACCAACGAGAGACTCTCGCTCAATGGTGCCAACGAATGTTTGGTCGGCTTACCAACGACCACATGGATGAAAAAATAAATCAAAGATGTCATCCCGAAATATTCCCTCCACTAAAAGATTACATCAAGTGCCCGATCGATATAAGTTTTACGACTCCTTGTCCCTATTTCTCTTTTATATTTTGATGAACTTTTGTTTTCCATGTTTACTTTTTTCCTCTATCGATTTGGCTCGAAACATTTTTCAACAATAGTTAAGTTGCACCATGAAGTAACTTTTTGTATGGGAACGGAAAATCACAATCTTGCTCTTCTGATTCGGCAAAAAGAGAGAAACAAATGGCTGCTAGGAAGCTAAGTTGACTCCTGGACACCGAATCGGTGAACGGTGGCGACGACCATTCTATCTTCAACTCATTGAATCTTCATGGAGCGTGCAAAAAAATGGCACTAGCAGTCCACAACCATAAGATCCGTACTTGTTGGATATGCTGCGTATGGCTACAGCCTGGTTTTCATTCAGATACTATCGGATGGCCAAAGTCAATCGGGTTCGCTCGGATTGCATCCTACACCGAGATTGGGATTCGCAAAGAACGTACAACTAAGAACTTCATACATGTGTGGAGCGCAAACACAGTCGATTCACTATGTTCGTCCGCTTCAAATTCCCTCTGACAAAATCATCAAACAACATAGCAAAATTTGCTGCTATTTAAATGGTTGCGACTCTAATTCATCTTGAACGATAATAAAGAGTTCGTTATCATGCTTAGCTGCGCCAGAATTATGTGCCTCAGCTTAAACCTCAAGCTGTACTTAAACATGTATCCTTCAAATCGATAGGGAGACGAACAAACTCATTTCTTTTTAAAAAGGAAAAGTGCCACCATCCACTCTTCTCCATCATTGTATCCAAATAGTTCCGCAACAGCGATGAAGAATGTTCTCCAGTAGACAGTCCACTTGACAGCTTGTTCCTTGCCATAAGTACCCTCCATGATGGGCTTGATTGAAGCCAAATTCTGATCCATTCTCTTGAGCCATTCTTCACTGTATGGAGCAATAATTTTTATTCAAAGGCACATAAAAGGGACCAGTAGCGTAAAAAATTGCTTGTACTGGGAAGTGGAGCTCAATGGGTATTCAGAAACTTCCTAACCACACCATCTATACATCATGCATGATAATGGACGTCTTTCGTTTACCTCGTCTGTGCATAATGCTTCCCATTGACCAGCCAATGATTGACAACAGAAACGTCATCCTGCACATAATTCATCAGAAATAAGTAAACCTGCCAACCTATCTTTTGCATATGATAGTATTTTGTCCATAGTAGGTTGAGAGCCTTGTGTATAGAGACTGGACCCAGCAGAGGCAATCACCATTAACTTCGAAACTTCAGGTAACGTTGCCCCAAAGAGAATATCAATGTCCCACTAAGAATGGAGAGTAAATTAAGTCTCTAGCAATCAAAAGCAAACTAAACCCCTGATCTATATAGATCCTTTTATTCTATTCTATTCTATTTCAAGTCTGCTGAAAGGTCTAAGTGCTCTATATCTTTTCTCATAATCTCCTTCCGTGTCTTTCTAGTTTTTCCTCAAGCCTTTTAACCTGAGTCTGACTAAGTTTCTGAGTGATTCATTTCTGAGGGATTAACCTTAGGATGGTGATATGACCAAAAAAAAAAAAAAACTTAGGATGGTGAATTTATAGGTTCAAAAGATTTGATGTTGACTCGTTCTCACAAAGAGTAGAGACAAACATAAAGAATCTACTGCCATGAACAGTTGTAATTTCCATAGTTTCACAGCATCAGGTTCTGTAAAGGCTAATGTAAACAGAAGGTAAGAGATTCAGCTTGGAAACTCATTTTTGCAAAATGAAAAACCATCACCTGAATTTATTGGACGAGAGAACCAAAAAATCTGTCTCAAATTCTAATACAGCAATGTGCAAAAATTACCTGAAAATAAAGAAGCAGGTTAGCCGAGGGCATTGTACCACCGGTGAAGAAGTATCGAGTAATCCAGTCATCTTCATTTATGTCCTGCAAGGAAATTAAAGGATGAAAATTCATCTTCCTATGGGATGAAGGATACCAACTTTTTCCAAAAATGAGGATGGTGATATTTTGTCTCGACAAAGTGACAGGGACATCTAACTGAACAACAGTTGTACCTCAAAATGGTATGCAAATGCTTTATGGCAGAAATGATGAACAAAAAGAAGGCCATCCTCTTTCATCCACTTTGAAATTTTCTGGAGAAGATCCTTATAGTTCTTCATATGCTGCATGAAAAATTAAAACATTCCCCAATATTACTGTAAACACCTGAGTATCTGCCAACAGAAGCCAGTAAGAAAGACAAACCTCAAACATCTCGATAGAGAATATTCGATCATATGAAGCTTCCATTTCATATGTGCTGATATCAGCAACAATGATCTCCACATTCTGCAACTGAAGATTCCTATGGAAATTGGGGTAACAACTTAGTCCGTTCTCCTCGGTGCAGCCCAGAGCCAGATCGAAATGTCATTCACGTTGCAAAGCATTTTACATCTCTTAAATTATTTCCCAAAATAAATGTGCATGTAACAATGTATACCGGCACTGCTCTTCGATGTATGCTTTTTGTGTTGTCGAGTTGCATATTCCAGTAATCTTGCAGTTACTGTATTTTTGTGCTACATACAGAGTCAGTGAGCCCCATCCACATCCCACATCCAGAACAGTGTGGCCATCTTTCAACTGGGATTTCTCACAGTAGAGTTCCAGCATTGCCTTTTCAGCATCCTCCAAGGTTGTCGACTTGTCAGAGAAGTAACAGCAGCTGCACTAATTCATAATTAAGCAGATCAGCCTATGAGGACTGAGAACACATGGATGCTTTCTTCGAAGTGGACCATTCATCGACTTGACTGTTCATCGTCTCAAATTTATAATAAAAGATTAGTTGCAGGCTTGGAGCTGACTAACTGCAAGGTACAGATATCTTATGTAGGGCGAACTTTATCTTATATACTTGGTTCTTCCGTCACAGGATATCACTCTAGGATCCATGTGCTCTGTATGTATATATAATATCCTCTCTTCTCATTTCAAAGAAAACAAATCAAGAAGTGCCTTCAAGAGAGATCTAGTGTACAATTGCATTCTCACTTCTGGAAAAGATGTTTCCTATATGAATCAGCCAAGACGTATCCTCAGACACAAGTACCTGTATTTGAGATGCTTGCCGAGCACCAGCTTGAAGAACGAAGTGGGCAGCTCATAATGCTGTTCTTTGGGCTTCTCCGTCGTGATGGCAATAGGCATTTCTTTCAGAGCTGCAAAGGATCGCAGAATTCGGACCCGGGATAAAAACGGAACGATTCATCAAACTTACCCCATACTAAGTACCAACACATGAAGCAGCATATAGCAGTCCCCAACAAGTGAGAAGCTCAAAGAGCATCTCTTCCACAGAAGAGATAAGGCACAGGACGAGATTATCCACCTAAAAATAAAAAAATAAAAATAAATAAAAAAATTCCCCCTTCATTTCTTCTTGCGCTCATTCTGATCTATCCCACCACGAAACGAATGTCATTATCAGTTTTATAAATGCCGTAGTTGAGTCGACAGCAAACCGCCAAACGGAAAGAAAAAATTAAAGCTTGACCATCAGCGAACGAGTTGATGCACGAATTCGTAGATCGCGCGAAAACAGCACAAGCTAAAGCTCTGTTACGAAAATCATAACCTGCTCATCGAACCGTTTCAATCCATCACTCAAGTTCAATCGTCTCTATCGAACCCAATCGTTTAGCACAAGAATTACGGACCAAGTCGACGTGAGTGGACAGAGAGAGAGAGAGAGAGTATACAATGGGCGAAGTGGAGGAGGTCGGAGAGCTGGAGGTCGGAGGAAGGGCGGTGGCAGGAGCGGAGGCGGCCGGCGAGGAGCAAGCGCGTGAGCCGCCGGATGACGGCGTCGGGCAGGAGGTTGCGCTCGAGGGAGGCCATCATTACCTTCACCGTCGCCTCGTATGGCACCTGCATCATCTTCTCCATCGCCCGCGGAAGGCTCGGAGCGACAGGGCGGTCGACGGCGGCGCGGCGGTGGCGTCTGGTGGGGACGGCACTGCCTCTGCCTTTTGTCGCCGTCCTCTAATTTGTTATCCTTACATCATGAAGATGACACGCCGGTTGACCGCAAATAAATAATTTTGAAAGATATTATTATAAAGGATTGGTTGTAGCAACTATAATGATTTGACGATAAATATTTCCGTAATCTACGAAATATTTATGCATAAAGTGTTGTTAATAATAAAAACATTTGTCATCTACTAATTACTGCAAGTATATTTTGTTGCCGTCCTCCAATTTATTATTTGTACGTCATCAAGATGACAAGCCGATTAACTAAAAATAAATAATTTAAAAAATATTATTATAAAAGATCGATTATAGCAATTATAAAAATGATTTGACGATAAATATTTTCATAATCTACAAAAATACCTATGCATAAAGTGTTGTTAATAATCAAAACATTCACCATCTACTAATTATTGCAAGTATATTAAAAGTAATCATTCCTTTAAAAATAATTTTCAAATTATTTATTTTTCTTGAAACATATGAGGTTTAAAAAGCATACATATTAAAAAATAATAAAATAAGACATGTTAACATTTTTCGTTAACCCAGGTTGAATGGCATTAATTGAATGATTCGATTGAACTGTTATAACAAAATTTGTAACTTCCAATGTACTAATCCCTTTTTTTAAAATCTTAGATTGCGTTTAGTCGCTCGGATTTCCAATCAAGATAGAATATAATATGAAATTTAGGGATTTTACTATATTCTATCTATTATTTAATTGCGGTAATAAAGTCATATATTTTAATATCATATTATGTATATTATTTGATACAAAAGGCATATTAATATAAATGAATAAAATTTTTACAAATGGATAGTAAAAATCTCTTATGATATTCGTGCCTACTTTATTTTTATAATTTTCTCTCTTTTTAAATTAATTTCATTTTGGGAAAAGACCACAAAAAAACCCGAAACTTTATCAAAAATGGCAAATTTACCCCCACACTTCTTTTTGGTGACATGAAAAATCCCAAATTTTTGCTTAGTGACACATTTAGTTAAACTTTTTTTGTGACGCAAAAAGCCCCGAACTTCTATCCAGATGACATATTCATCTTAAATCATAGGGCATTTTGATCTTTTTACATTTTGAATTTATTTTTTTTCTTCTTCTTCTCTATTCCCTCCGCTAGGCGGCATCGCAAGGGCTCTTGCTAGCGTTGGGTGAGGTTGCCCTCGCCTAAGGCGGCCCTTGCCGGCATTGGGCGAGGGCTTGGTAAGGGCTATCCTTGCCCAATGCCAACGAGGGCACTCCTCACTCGAGTCCGACGAGGGGTGCCCTCGCTAGGCCCTTGCCGGCATTGAGCGAGGGGTGTTCTCACTAGATCCCTTACCTGACCCAGCTGAGGGCTGCCCTCGCCCGATGTCGACAAGGGTAGCCCTAGCCAGCCTAGGCGAGGGCGACCCTCACTTAACGTCGGTGAGGGTAGCCCTCACCGGACATTGGCTTCCCTTCGCCATGGCCGGCGAAGAGAAGAGAGAAGAAAGAAAAAAAAAAAAAAAAAAAAAAAAAAAAAAAGAATATGCCATTGATAGAGTAAATGTGTTACGGTTTATAAAATTTGAGATTCTTGATGTTACAAAAAAAAAAAAAAATTTGGGATATATTTGTTACTTTGGGAAAAATTTAGAGTTTTTTGTGGTCTTTTCTCTTTCTTTTTTTTTTTTAATGTCTTTTTTCACATTCCATCATTCTCTATTAAAATTTTATTAAATAGTAAACTATACTAATTACCTAAAATAGTAAAATACCTAGAATATATAATAAATATATATTTACATTATATAGTGAATTTATATTATAAAATAGAATTAAATTCCAATATATAAAATAGAAATAACATTAAATTAAAATAACTAAATTGCTATTTTTTTGTTATTTTGAATTTTTTATATTAGAATTCAAATATTATCTATATCAAAATATAATTTTAATTTTGTTAATTTAAAAAAATTGTAATTCAAGAAAAATAACTTTCTTATTATAGATGTTAAAAATCTTATTCACCTTCATCTCACTTCATCCATATGGATAATTTTATCTTGTTCGATTCTCTTTATATTCGATTTTGTCCTATTTTGAGTATGTATTAAATGCATGATAAGATAAATTTTTTTCTATTTTAGATTTTATCTTGAATACCAAATGCAGTCTTAAGGAATAGAGCCTATTTTTAAGTTAATTAACCTTGATTGCAGTAATTTTCCCCAATCAACTGCAAAAATTTCACAATCATAGATTAGCGACAGACCTCGAACGTCAGTAATTTACAAATTTGACCAGGGTACACCTGACGGACGAGATCTTTTAAATTTTCGAATCGAACGGTCATACCGTACACGGCACTGATCGGGCAAGAGGGGGCCCCACCGGAACCTGGGAATTTTCCAACTTGCACAAAAGGACAAAAAAAAAGACGAAGAGAAGGAAACATTCATTTCCCTCACGCCTCGCTCGTGACAAAAATAATTTTCTCGAGAAAAAGTGCAGCAACCGCGAGAAAGGAAGAGAAAATCAACGCCTTTCCTCGAGAAAATACGCGCTAAATCCAACGGATCCTTCCACTCTCGTTCCGTCTTCCTTTCTCCTTCTTCTTCCTCTTCTTCCTCCGCCGCCGCCGAGTTCCGAGTCGGAGCAGCTCGCGCGGTCAACGGGCTCTGCTGAGTCGCACACTCGCCTCGCGGTTCCCCTCGTCGGAAGCAAAGAATGTCCGCGATCCAGGTACGCGCCCCTCGCTTCGGCCGCCGGATGATTTTCCCCCCGGCCGGCCGCGCGAGTCGACCGTCGCGCTTAGACTCGAAGTGCATGCCGGCGTGAATCGCCGGCGTTCGACTCCTTGTCTCTGCTCTGTTTTCACTTCTTTCCTTCGCCCGGATGTTTCGGATTCTCGATTTACTCGTGTTGCGGAAATTGTTTGCGGATGTGATTCTGCTGTTGTGCTGTTCTTTGATCTCGGTGGCGATTGTGGTCTAGCCGCGCCCGCCGAGGTGTTTCCTAAATGCGCGGAACGTCTCTGGACGGTGGATGCGTTTCCGTTTTTTTTTTTTTTCTGGATTTTCGAGATTGTTTTGTCGGGAGGTGCAGAGATGATGGTGTGTCCGGACAGGAGTAGATGATCTTCTTGGTTTGAAGTAGCCGTGTGCGTAACTACCTTGCCGTTTGATTTTCTCTGCATTTGAGTGAAGATTGTTGTTACTAGTTTCTGTGCATTTTTCATTCGTGTTGAAACGGTGTCGATTTGATTTTCTCCTGTCGTTCGTCTCCTCAATTGTCATGATCTGAGTGAGTTACTGAAGCTTTGTGTGCTTAGAGAGTCGAGACATGACGTGCTTCTTTCTTGGTAAAAATTCCAGATTTAGTTGCCGCGTGGTGCAGAGATGTTGGTGTCGGGACATGAGTCTGGAAACGATGCGTGCTCTACGAGCGCCAGCAATAGTCAGCTCTTGCATGATATTGAGGCAATAAGCAAAGCTTTGTATTTGCATGAAGCCACTCAAAAGCCTTTGATCTCCCCATCAACTCAATATCCTGGAAAAGTTGGGTGGGTCGAACATAGATTGGTTCCAAAATTGGGAAATCGGGATGAAAAGGGATCGAACAAGTTCAACAAATCATCGTCCTTGTGGAATTGGAAGAAAACCCTAAAAGCCCTGTCCCATCTCCGGGGCCGAAAGTTCGGTTGCCTTTTCTATCTTCACGTGCACTCTGTTGAGGGTTTACCTGTGAATTTCGATGGTGTTGGTTTGTGCGTGGAATTTAAAAGGAAGGATGAGGTGTTAAAGTCACGACCATCAAGGGTTCTAAGAGGAACTGCCGATTTTGATGACACTTTGATGCATAGATGTACTGTGTATTGCCATAAAAGTGGGCCTCTCAACTCATGCAAGTATGAACCTAAGCTGTTCTCAGTTCGTACTTCTGTGGTTGGAACTCCAGGCGCTGATGTTGGTGAGCACTGGGTTGATCTCACCAGGCTGCTGCCTCTGACTTTGGAAGAGTTGGATGGAGACAAAAGTTCGGGTAAGTGGACAACAAGTTTCAAACTTGCTGGCAAGGCTAAAGGTGCAACTCTGAACGTCAGTTTTGGTTATTCACTGGTAGGTGGAGGTAATCTTGAGTCTAATGGTAATATGACTGTTTCAGAGCTCATAAACTTGGCTTATAGTAGGTCAATCGCAAAGCAACAAGATAGAGGATTTCCTGAGAATTGTTCAACTGAAAAGCTTTGGCGGAGTGGGAGTGTTCCAAGCAATTTAAACCATCCTTCTCTCCAATTTGCACAGCCTCTTGATGTTGAGGTGGGACATGGTGCCTTTGTTAATCCTGCTATAGAATTCTCCAAATCGATCCATTATCTCTACGAGAAACTTGAGCAAGATATTTTGAGTGATAAATCGGGGTCGGATTCATCAACGGAGAATGTGAAGTCATCAAAAGCAAAATCTGGTCTCTGTCCTGAGCCTGCTAGAGAACCTATAGATGATGAAGGAGATGACATAGACTTTGTTGTGATAGACCAGGGAATTGAAGTACCTCAAAGTAAACAGTTGAATCCTGTTCAAGTTAGCATTCATACTCAAGATTTTACAACTGAAGCACTAAATAGGGATGACACCCTCTTAGGCAATGACTCACTCTGTCTGGACAAGATGAAGTGTGATTTAGTGGATCACTTAACTGGTAGTACAACAACTGGGCTTGTAATTGGTGATAATAAAATAGGGGAGCAAAGTGTACATGCAAAGCAGTCAGCTCTGGAAGTGGAGTCAACTTTTCTCGATGCATTGATTTTGGACTCAGCTGACTTGGGTTCTTTGCCTGCTTCAGTTCACAGTAAGTGTGAGGAAGACTACATGGGGCTTAAATATAGTTATAAAGCAAACAAAAAAGGAACCAAATCGCAGAGTTTTAATGATATTAGTGAACGTGTGGCTAGTGATTTCTTGCACATGCTGGAAAGCGAGCACAGTCTCTCTGGCTCAAAGTTCAATGGTGAACCTGAGTCTCCCAGAGAACAACTCTTAAGAGAATTTGAAAGAGAAGCTTTCCTTTCTGGCAATTTTATAATAGATTTTGATGCCACGGAGGAGCAGGTGAGATTTGATTGGGGGGCTTTAGTTGGATCTTCTTCTGAAGATAACCCTGCAGATTCTATTCTCACTTTAGCTCTTCAAGATGCTGAAGAGGAATATGAGCGGTCTAGTCAGTCATTGAGGCACAGAAGAAAGGTCAAAATGCTTGAAGATCTAGAGACTGAAGTTTTAATGCGTGAGTGGGGGTTGGATGAAAATGCCTTTCAGAATTCTCCTCGATGTTCCTCTGGTGGCTTTGGGAGTCCAATTGAACTACCTTCACAGGAGCCAGTTGAGTCACCTTTGCTTGGAGAAGGTTTTGGTCCATCTATTCAGAGTGTAGGAGGAGGTTTCTTGAGGACTATGATGCCCTCGCTATTTAGGAATGCTAAAAATGGCATGAACTTAATACTGCAAGTTTCTAGACCAGTTGTGTTACCTGTGAGAATGGGTTCTAGTAACATAAAAGTACTCCAGCACCTTGCATCAATTGAAATCCAAAAACTTTCTAAGCAGATCAATAAAGCCATGCCTTTGGAGGACATTACTGGTAGGACTCTGCAACAAATAGCCTGTGAAGCTGCTTCCAAAACCATATGGTATGATATGTCCCGAACTTACTATCTTCAATTTTTTTTTTGGCTAATTACAGATACCAGCTCAAGATGCATCACTGTTGGCTCATTGGCACTATATGTGCATGTTCTGATGATCATATAGTTTAGTATCTTCAACTAATAATAGATATAAAAGTTCATCTCTTATTTTAAGTGTAAACTGGTTGCTGTAGCAGGCAGGCTCTTTTGCATCGTGAAACAGCATCGAGCCAAAAATTCAAGGAACAAGAGTGTGGTTTGAGCTGTCATAACCCGGTCTCAGAATTGGCATCTCTAGAAGATGTTGTGCTCTTGGCCATGGATAAGATTGAAGCCCTAACAATTGAAGGTTTGAGAACTCAATGTGGGATGACAGACGAGGAGGCACCTTCAAGAATTATTCCACACTTCGAAACGCCTGCTTCTCAAAGAAAATATGCAAATTTTCATGAGCTTATGGGCTTGGAAGATGATGCATTTCTCCTTTACGATGTTCATAATGGTGACAATGATGCTTATGGATTGATGGATTTCTATGTAACTTTGGATGAGTGGTTGAGGCTTGACGCTGGAGTTAGTACTGGAAACCAGGATGAAAGTGGGGAGAGCACTAGAAAGATACTAGTGGCCCATCATGAAAAGTGTGAGGACAGCTCCAGAGAGAAGCTGATTGATGACATACATCCTGATGAAGCATCTGGTATAAGGAGCGGCGTTTTACAGAACAACCTCACCGTAGCCTTCAGGGTGCAGCTGAGGGACCCTCTTAGAAACTTTGAAGCTGTTGGTGATCCAATGCTTGCTCTGGTTGATGTAGAGAGAAGATATGTTCACCAAGATGTTTCAGAGGGGAGAAACGAGGAGGAAGACGACGGTATGCCAGCAAGAGATGGAATAGCCATTTCTTCGTTTAGAATCACTGAACTCCATCTGGCAGGCATAGACGCCGAACCGGACGAGAAGCATTCATGGGGAACTACAAGACAGCGACAATTGGGCACCCGGTGGTTATTTGCAAGTGGTTTGGGTAAGGCTACTAAGCAACCACTCGCGAAATCAAAAGCTGTGGTGAAATCATCGCTAGGAGTGAAGACAAAGGTGCCACGTGCAGATATTTTGTGGAGCATCTCTCCTTATGCTCATGGCATCATTGAAAGCAATTCTAAGAAGTCTGGACGACTACCCGCATACGTGCGAAATCCCGACGTCATCTTTCTAAATAAAAGCTCACGTTCAGCATCTTGTATTTGAGCGATTGTAATCTAATTGAATATTTCCACTCGATGCATGCAATGATGTATCCATCCTTTGTGAAGAGGTGGATCGTGTTATTTTGTATATAACTCCACAGTGATTTGGTCTCTGAAACCAAAAACTGGTTCAGTTAGTTAACATGACCACGCATGCTGTACATTGACAGATCTTTTGGTCCTGGCAGTGTAACTATTTTCGTAGATCATATGTCATTTAAACTCTTTCCTTGAGCTCGAGAGCACCACTCGATGCGACCTGCTAATTTTATATATATTGAAAAGGTACCCTACAATGGCTGCTGCAAGAATTCTTGGTTACACTACAACAACAGTTGCGTACAGTACAAGGCTATCAGGGACTAATGAACTCTCGTGCCGAAAACAGCCCTTTGATTCTACATTACTTCAACAAAACTCTAAACAAATGCGAGCACGGCCTCCGCAATGTGTGCGACTAGAAGGGCCCTTGGTGATTATGGATGCCCTCGTATGTTGTTATTACATACCTTGGGTCGTCTCTGTCCCGTTCGACTCTCTTCTTTACAGGACAGCCTTCCACCGAACACCGATAGTAGTTCCTGCAGATCATTCAAGAACGAAATTATTCGGCGAAAAGCAAACCTAACTGGTTCATCTGTGCTTCTGAGACTGCTTTCTAGGTCAAGTCTCCGTTTCGCAGCAAGCATATGTTTTGGCTGACAGTATTCGAGCTAGGGAAATAAACAAACGGACACTAGGGCATGGGAGTCGATTTATTAAAATGTTCATATGTCATTTTCAACTGTTAAAAAGTGGGCAATACCGCAATCAACTCAAAGCAAGAACTACCTCGGATTCGGACTGTTCTTCACCATCTTCTTCCCGTACTTCCTCCACTTGAATCCGTCATCCAGTATCTCAACCTCGGATTTCGTCTTGAAGGCGAACCTTTCTTTAACTTCCTTCTTCTCCTTTCCGCCTTCGGCGTCTGCCAGTAACATACATAAACTCTCTCAGGCGCCAGTTAGCTAAAGCAATGAATGTATGCAGCACGGACAAACTCAGTGACTTTTTCTACATGCGTAGGAACCCTAAAGACTAGGATCGAATCGACAACCGAAAAAGAGAATGAGACGCGATGGAGGAATAGATATTTACGTCGACTGGGGCCTTCCGGGTTGCTGCTAGATCCGATGGAATCGTCAGCCTCATTCGACTGGTGATAATAATTAGCCGGCGCCCCATGGACCATGGACGCTGGATCATCACCTAGCCACTCATCGATCTTTAAGAACTCCGAGAGTTCGAAATCGGACTGTTCGTTGAAGTCCATGTCCGGTGAGTCCGGCGACCGGAGGTTAGGACTGTCGGACATTCCAATGACAACGACGGCGACGATGAAAGGAAGAGCACACTCCCCTCACAATCTCGAGCGTCTGTGGAGTGGAAGCCTCACCGGCGCGACCCCTTTATACCGAGCTCTCGCGTTCTTATCTAGTAGGCTGCTTCTGTCGAGCTTCCTCGCTGATGAAGGAAACTTCAACGTTAATTCTCAGTTGAAACGAGGCACCAAAATGTGATACTCTCGCCGGTCCCACCGAGAAAATGAAGAAGGGAAGAGAAAGGGCTTTTGCCTCCATGAGGACAAGGACAAAACCGAGAAGGACGAGATTGGTGGGCCTAGCTGCGGATGACTTGAGGTTAGACTTAGGGCACAAGTTCTCGTGTGAGTGTGAATTTAGTTTGTGGGTCTCGTGCCAAGACCCCAACCCCTTCTCAACGGGGAAGAATAGGGAGTCAACTCTGACTGGGACGGGCTGGGGAGACTCGAGCCGTCTCTTTGGATTCATTCGCCATCATCCGATAATGCTGCTTATCGGGGTTAGGGTTTTCCTTTTGGGCTGCTGCTAGGGCATTCAATTTTTAGTACCTATCCCCCCCGGAGAAACCAGATCTAGAGAAGGGTATTAAGGAATACCGATACGTGTAATTTACAACTCATGAGTACTCTATTGAGTTGATATGGATCGCATCTCGAAAAACAGATACGACACCTAAATAATGAAAAGAGTCCTAACGTGTTTTACATGTTATTCTTTCTTGTTGCTTTTGACCAACGGGTATTGAGACAATAGTCGGATGAGGAATGCTCTAAGAAACATCTCCTTTCACGGGAGATAAGACTTGCCTCTGGTCATGCATGATGGTTGTGGTCAGCAAGCTCTTTATATCTGCTTTTTCACATCTGAGGAAAGAAAGAAAAAATATTTAGCCCAGGCTTTGCCATATTGGATCAGGGTTCCTTGTTCAAGATAAGTATGTGGATTGCCTCATTGGTTGGTCATAAAGAGGTCAAATTCGGTGGTCAAGTCAACTTAAACAAAAAAATAAGAAGCAGAGAAAAAAAAAACCATGTATGTGGATTCAATGCACGAGAACGGGAATTCAATGAGCGTATTGCTTGAGCCATCATTTTCTATCGCCATCATATGTACTGAGATGCTCTCGCCTTTATTTAACAGCTGTTGCAAACCCCGAATTATAAACTCGACCCTTTAGTTTGATCGGGGGCGAGAGAGGTTAGTGAGCGAGGGACGGAAGCGTCGCGGCGCTTTCCTCTGGATGCCAACTCATCCGAGGAGATCTAGAAAGATGGGTTGAGTCGCGAATCAAACCAAAGAGTCGATGCCCACCTTGTCGAATGAAGGGACAGATAAAAGCAAAAGCATGCGTCTCCGTGACTTCATTTTCACAAGTCAGCACAGCGAGGGGGGGCTGGTCCGGTGGTTGACTGAGAAGCTGTGAGGAAGCTTCTATTGAAAACGAAAGAGATATGGGGAAAGAACCCGAATATCGTCCGTAGTCATCTTTATTCAAATATATATATGTATATATATATATATGTATATATATTTTAATGTTTGTGGGATACGCTACTTCATCGGGTCGTCGCCAACTTCAACCGGCTACTGATTGCGAAACCTGAGGTACTCAGGAGCACCACCGTACCACCACGATTAGCTTTGATTACGATGCTAATGGATATTAGGCATCTGTCCATATCAAGAGGGGTTCCCTACGCAACGATGAGGGCCTTTGATGATGTGTTAGAGCTGGTTCCTGGAACCTACGTCATAAGCATTCTTGACTGGATTCGTCGTTGGTAGAATTGATTGCGGTTCGGAAGTTGACCGGTCTCGAATGGAGTCCGTGCAGGGTTTAATGTTGGTAACCATTTCAGGTACATGAGACGTGATTCATACTTACAGTTCGTAGGGTGGGGCGAGGCGAGACGAAGAGAGTTGCTCGAATGGTGATCATCTTTAGTCTTTCTCGCTTAAGATCTGGACAACAATCAATGTAGATGGGTTTTCTCTTTGGAGCACATTGAATGATGCGGATACATGTAGTTTGATGGGGAAAAAGTTTCAAAAAAGTTCTAAATATATTGTATTGATATCAATTCAATCATAAATTTTTTTATACTAACACTAATTCAGTTGATTTTACTAGTTTATACTGGAAATTGCTAAGATGGACACCGGCTGTCTTATGTGATACAGTTGACCTTAATGTAGATATTTTTAATAATAATTTGATTTTTTTTCCTTTTACTTTTTTTTTGTTGTCGGTCATTGGGCAAGGGCTTGAGCCCTTGTTGACCGTTGGCAAGGCGCCCCTTACCTAGATCTAATGAGGGTCATTGCGACCTTGTCGGCTCTGCACAAGGGTTGTGTTCGGCCAAAATGAATGGAAAAAAAGAAAAAAAGAAAAAAGAAAAGAAAAGAATAAAAGTTACAAAAAAATTATTAAAAAAATATTTACATCAGCGCTAGTTATGTTACTAGGACGACTGACATTTACATTAGCAATTTTTGGCCTAAAATAGTCAGATGGATTGAACTAGTACAAATATAAAAATGTTTATGACTAAATTAGCCCAATTTAAATGTTTAGAATTGAATTAATAGATTTATGATTTTTTTGGAACTTCTTCTCAGCTCGATAACTACCGCTTGTAATTAAAATTGCAAAGTACTCTTTGCTCATTCGGTCAGCAATACTAAATTTTGCACAACTTAGGCGGCTTGAAAAGGTTCAGTGGACCGGACCCTAGGGCATGCGTTCCCATTTGTCCCTCATGCGTTCTCATTTGTCCCTCTAGAAAAGGGCACCATGATAATCGTCTTTTAAGTTCCTTTGTTGGCAGACTTCAATATGGAAGCTTTGAAACCTGTCAATGCCATGCTATTAACCTAAGGAAAAGAATAGTTCTCTCAATGCTCTACTATAATAAACTTGGAGTGTGGAAACAATTCTAAGTTTTGGTTAGAAAGCGATAATGTACACATTTTGTATTGCGACACTTCATATCATAAGAAGGCTGATGTGATGGTGCGACCTTGATGCCAAATTGAATATGTTTGGATTAAAGTATAGCTGAAACGGGAAAAAAAAAAATACATAAAGAATGAAATAATATTGTGGGGGCATTATTTAATATTGGCAAATCCTCTATTCATTATCTCTCTCTCTCTCTCTCTGATTATGTTGGTACCGGTCACAATTTGGGTTAGCAATCACAACATGGCAATGAATGACTTGGGACAAGAATTGGGATGACGGACCTCGAGTGCCATCTCGACCGGAATCAATCTAATCATGTTTTCACAAATTTTTTGGGTCATAAATTTTTTCACCAATTTAAGCAGCATTACGTGACGTCATAGGTAAAATGACTCAAATCGTTCTTAAACTGCAATTCAGTGTGCAATTTAATCCCTGAAATTTGATAATGACTATCTTTTCATTATCAATCAATGTCTCTCTCTGTACTTGATTATGTTGGTATTGGTCACAATTTGGATTAATAATCACGTCAGGGCAATGACTCGGACAAAATTTGGGACGACATACCTTGAGCATTTTCTCAACCGGGATCATTCTAATCATGTTTTCACAAAATTTTTTGGTTATAAATGTTTTCACCAATTTGAGCAGCATTATGAGGTGTAGTAGGCAAAATGACTCTAACAGTTCTTGAAATTTAATTTAATGTGTAATATAATCCTTGAACTTTTGATTATTCAATGTTATTCATAATTATGAATTAATGAAATGACTACATTGAACGTTTTCATATAGTTTATGGATTACATTGAACATGTATAAAAATTTTAGGGACTATATTAAATATTAGGTTAAAGTTCATGAATTATATCGAATATATTAAAAATTTAGAGACCATTTGTACGTTAAATCAAAGTTCATAGGCCATTTGAATTATTCTTCCTCCAAAAAAATAAGAAGTGGGCCCAACCTTTCATCGCGGCCCGTATCGGCCTACGGACTAGCCCAAGGAAGCCATAGGATGTCGTTCTAGTGCGAAATGGACCCAAAACGACGCTCCCCCTCCTTCCTCTTCTTCTGCGTTTCAGTTTGAGATTTCCCTCCGCTCTCCTCTCTCCGAGCCGCTCCGACAACCGAGCGATGCGCCCGCCCGCGCCGCCAGCGGCCGCCGGCAGGGCGGAGGTCCGGCGGCTGAGCAACGCCGAGCGGTCGGCCTACTTCGCGCGCAGGGAGGCGGCGAAGGTGCTGCGGATGGTCCTGCAGGGCGACGCCCGGCGGCGGGCCGTCGGCTCCGTCAAGTCGCTCGTCTACAGCCCCTCCGTCAGGAACAAGCGAGCCACTTTCGCCTTGGTGTGCCAAACGCTGAAGCGTAAGTTGTTTGAATTTCTGCGCGGTGCGCTCGCGAGCTTCGGATTCCGTTTTGCTCCTCTCGCGTGGAGGCTGCGTTTCGAGAGCTGTTGCCTGCTGGAGTTGGCTTTAGTTTTGTTCCAGTAGTAGGGTTCGTTGCGAGTGATTGAGATTGATTTTGCGTGATGGTTTTTTACGTTCTTCACTGGTGCTGAAATTTATGATGATTTGGTGGTATTTTCATGAGTTGCTGGCAAGTGGTAACTGCGTTTTCTTTGATAGTCGGAATGGACCGTATGGTGTTACCTGCGTGCGTCGTGAAATTGGCGAAAGTGGCGAGATCACGTGGTTTGGAAATGCTTGATTTTGACCGAAACCAATGCTGAGGCTTTTCAAATGGGCGGTGGATTCTGTGCAATCAGAATGAAGCTTCAAAGTCTCATTTGAAATGGAAGCCATGGGGGACCTCTCCACTTGTAGGGTGTTGAATGGCGGATCGGGAGGGTGATGATGATAGCTGAAGTAGAAGGAGAACCCTGCCGATTCTACTTATGGAAATCCCTTGTCCTTGGATCAGCCTATTGCCATTTCATTTTCTGCTTGGCATTTAGTCAAGTGGCAGTTACAGCTGGCATGCCCTACGTGTGGCGCTGTGAGAGGACAACAATGAATTTACTGTTCTTCTAGATTGATCCAAGGCAGATGTAGTTTGACTTAAGAAAGTCGAAACCCAGATGATCACTTCCATTTGGGCCAATAAAATCCTTCACTGCTCAGCATCTCTTGCTGAAGTAGCTAAATGGAAACCTTTTGGGCCAAATAAGAGCCACCCTTTGAAATATATAAGCACATTGCACTTCAATAGCTGCAAAATGGAAACCTCCTGGATCTGATTAAAAAATGCATCTTGGTTAATAATGTAATGCATGGACTGTTCTAAAGAAGATACTTTTGATTGAAAATCCATTTCTAGCTTACTTTTCTGATTTATCACATCTCGACATTGTGTAATTCTCTGCTGGCTCAGATTTAAGATGTCATTGATTTAATGGGCTGCATCAACTGCTCTAGTTCTGTTTTTCTCCACTTTTCTTTTCGTTCAGCCCTTTGTTTTATGCCCCCTTCTGGTGGCTACAACATGGCTCATTCCATTTCCTCCATGTAGTGCAACTTTCGTGTAATTATTGCTTTCGAGTGGCAAAAATAGTGCTGATGGAGTCTATATCTACTGGCTTTTTCCAGTACGCTTTTTAACTTAATTTATAAATGATGCATGCAAGTAGCAAATTAGATTAGAGCTTTTTGTCAAACAATTGGCTTCTTCTCTTGCTTTTTCAATAGAATGATCTTTTATCTGATGCTGTCTCAGATCTTCCTATTATAAAGAAGATCTTGGAGGATGCTGACATTGTAAATAGCAAGTGGAAGGTAAAATTATCCATTTACTTGTATGCCACATGTAATGAAATGAATTTCTTCTTGCGATATGAGCATGAGTTAATTTAAAGTTTTCTTTGACTCAGTCTATGAGTTATTTTTGCTAAAGTGCTTAGTTATAGTTGTTTTGAAATGTTCAATTACGGCTCGATAAGTTGCAAGTTCCACTTTTCACTATAGTATACCATCAAAAGAGCATACTGCTAAAGATACTTAGACTCATATATCCAATGGATCTACTAGGTGATGTGATAGATGCCTATTGAGTGCTTAGATGGGCTGACAAACTTAAATAAATACTTTTGTTTGTCACATCATTTAGTAAACTCATTTAGGATATGGGTTGTAATATCTTTAACATTACTTGTCAAAAGAGTTTTCTCTAGAAACTTTTGTAATCATCAGATGAGTATCTCTTGCAATGGCTCTTTAGATGTGGAAAGTTTCTAGTTTTGATAGGACCTGCCAAATTTCCAGCTTATCCAGCTAATCCAGCTATTGCGTGTAACTTGTTTGTTTTTTTTTTTTTTTTTTTTTATTTGATCAATGAGCTACTGCGTATACTAAAAAAAAAAAAAAAAAAAAATTAAAAAAACAGAGCTATTCCGTATAACTTGGCTTGCACATTTTATGTTCTCTACCTTTGTTCTTGCAGAGAAAAGAAGACTTGCTTTTCATAGTGACGTATGACGTTCTCTTTGGTCAAGTAGGTCATTGACTTTCCTCAGACTCAAGAGTGCATTGTGCTTCAGTATTCTCACTGCATTGGGCTAGCTTATGCTTATGGTATCCTAGACAATAGTTCAGGTTATTTTCTCTTTTGTCTGTATGGTGAATGAAATCCTAGAACTTTTCCAGCGTGAACAATTAGCAGTAATCTAAGGAGTTGTGACCATTAAAAGCAAGAAGCACAGCATTCTCTTTGTCTCCTCCCATATTTAGATAAAAGTCAATTAAGTGTTCTTTCACCAACTACACAAGGTGTATTGGTTAGGGCTAGCACATCAAACCTATTATAGGGGCTCTTCTTACATGCATCTAGTGGTTGTAGGGAGGTGCTTGTTGCTTCAGGGATTGGCATATATACTTGGTCATTGATTTTGGTCCATTTGGTGATGATTTAAACTGCAGCTGATTTACAAGAGTACTCTATGCTGCAGGCAAAGCAGTCAACTGGTGATGTGGAGAAGTTTATCATCCATCATAAAATTAAGTTGCAGTCAGCTTTAGAACGATTGTTATTAAGAAAGAAAGTCAATGGTGTAGATGAATTGACAAGCCTTTATCAAACAGGTCTATATTCATTCCTCGTTTTCCTTTATTGGATTCCATTCTTTCATTTTGAGGCAGAGCTTAATCATGCTTGTGTTGCAAAATTCTCAGAATTTGTCTATTTAAACTATTTTGCACTGTTATTATAAATTCTATAACCCCCAACACACACAGGCAATTGTTTTCTTTAGTTCCATTTTGAGGACTCAATCCCAGGTCAATGTAGCGCAGAAACTGACATGTTACTCTGGAATGACTTGATCATTAGATTAAATATTATGGTTGTTTAATTAATTCAATTCAGTGGTTTGGGTACTTATTAATTCTATGCACTTTGTTTGAATAATGAGTTTTAGGGACTATCAATTAGAGAACTATAAAAAGAAAGGAACTTGTACTTGAACACAGCTACTTTCAAGTCTTGCTTTTAGTTGGATGGTCATATGGCCATGGTGTTTCTGACAAAGGGAATTGTGCTGCCTTTCTGCCTGTATGTCCTATCCTTTAATAAGACTGAATTAGTCACCAATCTCATTTAAGTTGTTGCATGGGACATGCAAATAACATCTACTAGATTGCGATGTTCATCTAATGCAACTTCTGATTTCTCATGCAGATGCTCCTAAACCACGATACGTTAGAGTGAATACTCTGAAATTGGATATTGGATCTGCTATGCTTGAATTGGGAAAACTAACAAAGGTATTTTGCTAGCGTGAATTCTTATTAAATCCATTGCATGCCTGTGTGCATCATGTGTGCGTGAAATAACTATAAAACGGGTGGGAAGAGGATTGTGACTGGGCATTCTGCAACATAGAAGAGCAGAGACAAATGGGTGTCGGTCTTCTTGATCCCTCCATTTTAAGTACTGTGTCACCCACCTTTGATTGACAATTTTTGTTAATTAACAACCTGTTGCTGAATGATTTTGAATGCTGTACAACCTTCAATTTACAGTATTTCCACCCTCTGATGCCTTTGGATGCATTAGTATTTCCCAATTAAAAGATGGACAATACAAAATGACATTATGGTGTTCTGTGAATGGATTTTGCATGCTGTTCCTCTGAATTTTCAGTTTTCATTGGCTATGTGCCTAAAGTTAATGGGATTTATTCTTGTGTTATATAGGTTCAAAAGGATGGCCTGCTTCCTGACCTGCTTATTCTACCGGCTGGTACTGACTTGCATGATCATCCTCTTGTCTTGAACGGAAAAGTCTTTTTACAAGTAAGTTGTCGGGAAGAATTGCAGTTCAGCTGCTGTCACGATGTGGTTCTAGTGTGTTTTATCTAATATTTAGTTTGATAGACACTCCATGTGTTTTATCTAATGTTGAGTTTGGTGGAGAGAGATTTTTATTTTGAATATCTAATTTTGCAGGGTAAAGCAAGCTGTATGGTTGCAGCAGCCCTTTCTCCTGAGCCAGGCTGGGTAGTGAGTTGCTTTTCGCTACTGTTTTTAGTGTTCTCTCTCTGAGGTGTACTTTAATCTCAATAAAGATACCGTGCCTTTTTTCCTGACGTGGTTCACATTTCTTGATTCTTCTATTTTCTGAAGGTTCTTGATGCTTGTTCTGCACCTGGAAACAAAACTGTCCATTTGGCAGCTCTCATGAGGGATAAAGGAAAGATTATAGCTTGTGAACTCAATAAGCAGAGGGTTCACCGTCTAGAAGATACTATCAGGCTGTCTGGCGCTTCCAGTATCCTTTTTGCCTCATTTACCAGTATTTCAGTGGCTATTGACACCTAGATTGTATGCATCTGTTTGTGTTGTATCTACAGCTGGGTGCATGGTCTTAACATGTGCGGACATTGGTTTAACCTGTTTGAGAACATTGGTGATTCACTTTTGCATTCTTGGTTCTTCTCTCTCTCATTGTCCACTTATTGTGAGCCTTGATAGCTGCTAGACATCCATGTGGTCCATGGAGATTTTTTAAATTTGACCCCAAGCGTTCACCCATACAACAAGGTAAAGAATCATGACATATATTCCATGGTATGCTTGGTTTAACTGCAACAGTCATTTATGGAACCTCACCACCAGAAAATTATTATTTCCACATCTTCGGGGGGTGTGGGGTGCATTGTCGATCTCCCCTGTGCGTTTCTACACGGTAGTCATGAGAGTTCACATTTACAGGTCCGAGCAATTCTTTTAGATCCGTCCTGCTCGGGATCTGGGACATCTGCTGAGAGATTGGATCATCTGCTTCCTTCTTACACGACCGGTAATTATCCATTTCTGCCTTTACTAACCTTGTTTTTTAGAATAGTATGGTGATGGCTTCCTATTTTCAGAGTTATCCATAACTTGCATCATATACATCCGCGCATCTTTTTCATTTAATCAAATTAATAATGTCCAAACCCCCTTGATATCTCTGGGTTATCCGGGTCTTGCAGCTGATGGTACAGAAATAGCGAGGCTCAGTAAACTTGCAGCTTTTCAGAAGAAGGCCCTGTCACATGCATTAACTTGTAAGATTGTTAATCGATTCCAAAGCAATTAGCAAAGCATCGAAAGGTTCTTATGAATTTTTCTCTGTACAGTTCCAGCTGTTGAAAGAGTCGTTTATAGTACCTGCTCCATCCACCAGATCGAAAATGAAGATGTAGTACAGTCTATCCTCCCTCTCGCTGCATCTCATGGGTTTCGCCTGGCAGCTCCCTTACCCCAGTGGACTCGCCGTGGTCTTCCAGTTTTCGAAGGCGGTAAGTGCCGTGTCATTTGATTCCAACCTCCAGGAGGACTCTTTCTTTGCTTGCTTCACAAGCCGGTCTCGGCCTTTGTCCCCCTGAATCACTTTTCCTTGTCATGCAGCTGAGAAGTTACTGCGAACCGATCCTGTGGAGGACAAAGAGGGTTTTTTCATTGCTCTGTTTGTCAAAGAACATGTCGACAGGAACAGAGGAATCCCATCTGCGCTCCCTGCTCAGAAATCCAATAGGAAAGTCGCCGTTTCGACAAAGAAGAGATTGGTAACGGGCACTAGATTGTCCAGGTTGCTTTTTTACCCATTAGGATTACAGACTAAAACTACTTAAGAATCATTATGATATGTGCCATTTTTTGTACCCTTCTAGATCATCAAAGCATGCCGATCGGCTGAACTTACCGCGAGTCATTTGATCGGTTCCACCACGGTTCCCGTAGGTATCATCTAAATCCGATTGAGCAAATCGATCCGTCGAGGGAAGTCTCCGAAAAATAGAATCGAATTGTCAAAATACCTCAATTACCGCACACTGTCCTGAAGTGAACTTGTCTCGGTAACGTTCAAATGACGCCAGTCTTCCCCATGCATTCATCAGATGGAGCAACTCAACGTGCTCCTCGACTTCGACCCATTTCTAATTCCGCGATCCGTAGATATCTAATTCCGTGAGGTTTCTCAAATTCGAAAAAATCGAGCGCGGCTCTCTGAGAAGAGCAGACCACGACATTAAGTCCTAGTAAGGAAATCTGCGGAACACGCTGCAGAATCCCGCATCGCAAGAAGCTGAAGATTCTTAAAGTGGGGAGGGTCAGGAAATTATCAGCCAAGGCAACTGACGGTCCGACCGTATCAAAGATTCCGACTGCGATCGCGAAGGCAGGTCAGATGGGAACCTTAGAGGTAATTCAGAACGACCATGTCTGATTCTAATCTTGCGATATTACTGGTTTTTTCTTCATGTTTCGTAGATACAACCTTGGTTGAGTAATTGTTACATATTCATCGCAGTAGTAGTACACAACACACTTACGCAAGAAGCTCATTATAGAAAGACCCCAAGCAGCCAGACATTTACACTACTACTCGCACACAACAGTAAGAACCAAAGAAGAGACCCTTTTCTTGTTTCTTCGACACCCTCTCATTCTTTCTCCATACTAGGCCCCGGACATCGACACGTGCGGTCGCGGGCGGTTTTAGGCGATCTGGACCTCGATGGTCTTGGGCTTCTTGGGCTCCGGCGGCGGCCTCTTCTCCACCGTCACCGTCAGCACCCCGTCCTGGTACGACGCCGATATCTTCTCCGGGTCCGCGTTCTCCGGCAGCACGAACTTCTTCAGGTACTTCCCGAGCCTCCTCTCCATCTTTATGTACCTCAGCAGCCCCCCTCCCGCTCCGTCCTTCTGGTCCTTCAGGTCCTTCTCTTTCTCCCTCTTCCTCTCGCCGCTCACCACCAGCATGTTCCCGTCCTCCACCTGGACCTTGATCTGGTCCGGCTTCAGCCCCGGCATGTCGAGCACGAACACGTACGAGTTCGGGTACTCCTTCACGTCGGCCGGCGTTGCCGCCATCGCCTTCTTGTCGCGCAGGAAGGCGCGGGACGGGGCGTGGTGGGACTTGGCGTCGGCCTCGTCGGAGAGGTCGAGGAGCTCGTGGAGGGTGTCCAGCACGGTGGGGTCGAAGCCCATGTCTCTGAGATCCATGCTCTTCAAGCTGTAAAGCCTCGATGAGAAGCGTCTCTTTGTTTTTCTCGGTGCAGATGGTGAAGTCAGGTTGTGGAGGCCGAGGTATTTATATGGAGGTGACGGAGTCGTCCGTGGTGTGACAAGTGACCTTGTAGATGTTTCCATAAGGCTCTGCGGAATTCTCATGTCGAGGAGATTTCGTAGGGACTGTCCGGCTACGATGACAGGTGGTGATTGAGCGCACAAGTCACTGACACATCGCAGAGCTCGCGGCGTGGCATCATTCTCATTTTGTTTTTCCATTTTGTTTCCTTCCTCATTCGAAAAACCCAACTACATATTTGAAGGAAGATGACATGATATGAAACAATAGGGCGCAACGGATTACAAAATGCGTGTGGAATTCTTTTCTTTTTTAATAAGGGTGGACGCACATTCATGAGAGGAATATCATTGTCTCTTGTACCATAATAAAAAAATTTAAACTTATAGATGGACAAAGATCATATGAATACATAAGTATTTTTAAGATTCGTTGTTAAACGATATGAGATAATATTTTAATAATTCTCAAACCTTAATTAAGCTAAATTAGGCTCTCATGATACTTGTGGTAATTTGGTATCTGTGTTAATTTGATATTCGTTCAGGTAACTAATGGATGGAAATGTAAAATAAGAAAAAGAGAGAGGAGCTTTATTTGTTAGAGTAAAAGCTTTTTCGCAATGCCTTATGGTTTCCCTTCAAAATGCCAAAAAAAGAAAGGATTATATTAATTCCAAAACAACCTAATGCCGACTATTTATATTTTTGTGAGACTTAGAAAGTTTACCGTTAGTCAAGATAAAATCATGAGTGTAAACACAAAATTTAGAACTGTGAATAATGATAAATGTCATTGTCAAGATATTCTTGAATCTTTAGGAAAGATGGAGAACAATTGATAAAGATTGCATCTTTACCCAAATAACTTCATATTAGTATATGAGAATCAAGAGTACTTATACCCAACCAATGCGTATATGAAAGGAAATAACTTAATAGGTAAATTAGCTTATTTTATAGAATAAAGAAATAATAAATAATATTTTTAATATCTATTGATACCTCTAGCAATATTGTTGTTAGAAAATTCTTTAATATTTTTAATATCTATTAATACCTCTAGCAATATTGTTGTTAGGAAATTCTTTAATATTCATAAATATTTTTTTAATAAGAAAAGGGAGGCTTATAATCTTTACTATTAAGATCCTCTAGTAATTAAAGAACTCAAAAATTGTTGCTTCGTGGAGGAATTTGGAAGGAAGGGGGATGTGGAGATAGCATTCCTCCAAAAGCAATCGGTGAGCCTCTTTCATGCGTGGTGGGGCACCAGGTGGTCCCGCCCTCCACGTGGCTTTAACGTACTGTTACTTTGGGAGAAAATATTGAGTGGGTTGGGCACGGTACGCGGTACGAACAGGACCGATTCAAGAGATAATTCTGAGAGAAAATATTGAAAAAGTCCTGTTAATTCAATTTTAAATATTTTAATTAATCTTATCGCATTATTACTAATTTAGTTCATTGACTGACTTTGGTTGGTAGACGCTAATGTAATTATTGACTAGTTAGTGAATACCGACATGATAATTTTTAAATAATCTTTCTTTATTTTTATTTTTCATTTTTATTTTCTTTTTCCTCTCCTGCTGCATTGGACTTCTTCTCACAACGGTCGACAAGACTCCAATGAGACTTGCGGCCACAAAGCTCTTGTCAATCGTCGGTGAGGATCGCCTCGCTTGGCCTCCCCCAGATCTGGGCAAGGCCTAGAGGGCGTGGGTGAGGGCCACAACCCTTGTTGATGATTGATGAGGGCTTCACGGTTCTTGCCTCGCTAGTCATTGCGAGAAGAAGCCCAAGGAGGAAAAAGAGGAAATAGAAACGAAAAAAGGAAAAAAGAAAAGAAAATGAATTAGTTACCAGAAGTCAAAAAAAAATTATTTGAAATTACCAAGTCTTCATTCACCGACCAATTTACATTCACGTCAGCACTGAGTGGTCAAAATTGACTAGAGAATTGATATTAATGTAAAAAAATTTAAGATTAAATTAATCCAATTAAGAAATTTTATGCTAAATTGATATTAATATTATAAATTTAAGTTTTTTTTTTTTGTACTTTTCCCTAATTATTATAACCTGAAACCCAAAAATGTGGACCTATATTATCTTTGATCATTTAATTTTCGCACGAGACTCACGGGAATCAGAAACTAAGATGATGGTGCCATCCCAATTGCTCCTTGAGCTGGGAGGCCTCCATTTTGGGAGCTCTTTTTGCCTTTTCTTAAATTGGGTAGTAAAGATTTTTTTATATATCCATTGGGCCGTTATATTCCGATCTAATTGCCGACATACAATGACCAGAAATTCAATCGAATTGTTAGAATTTAGCATGTATTAGAGATAGTCCTACATACTCTATTATTCATTTGATAATTCAAAGCCCTTACTAGATTTCATTACACAGAAACATGTCTCATTACACATATCGAAATCCCATAAGATAACAGAGGGAACTCCACAAGCCCCTAGAAAACTTTCGTAAGACAGAACTAAAACCGGCCCATCATCAACCGGCCTTGACTTCGATGGTCTTGGCCTTCGGCTCCGGCGGCCGCACCTTCTCGACGGCCACCCTGAGCACCCCGTCCCGGCACGCCGCCGTCACCGTCTCCACATTAGCGTTCTCCGGCAGCGCGAACCTCCTCATGAACTTCCCGGTCCTCCTCTCCATGCTCAGGTACTTGGCCCCTTCCTCTTTCTCCCTCTTCCTCTCCCCGCTCACGACGAGCACGTTGTCGTTCTCTACCTGGACCTTGATCTCGCTGGCCCTTATCCCGGGCATGTCCACGACGAACACGTAGGAGCCCGGGTACTCCACGACGTCGGCAGGGGTCGCCGCCATGGCCTTCGCGTCGCGGACGTAGGCGCGCGAGGGGTTGCTCCTCGATTTCTGGGGCTCCTCGGGGAAGTCGAGCATGTCTTCGAGGATCCCGAAGAGGCGCGAATCGAAGCCGAGGTTGCGCAGATCCATTTGGCTGTTCGCTTTTCCTCGTCTTGAAGAGGGAGTGTGCTTGATTGTGGGATGCAGAGGCTGGAGCTCTAGTTAACTGGGGTTTTATAGAGCAGTTTGAAGGAGGGGATCGCCATGAGAGAGGTCTTGAGAGAGTTCTGGAGAAGAGTAGAGGGAATTGCTCATGATGGGTTTTGAGATGTGACAATCTTCTGTAATATACCATAGAGTTTACTAAATAGGGATATTCACCTTTTTAATGACACGTGGTCCATTTGATTAGTCTGTATTAATCAATCTCATCTTCCTATCGTAGAGCACACTGGAACGTCGAGTAAATGCAAGATTTGCCATCATTTTAGTAAATCCTTCGCCAGGTAAGATTTCTTTGATGAAAAATTGTTAAGAAGTATTTGAAATTTAGATTTTAAATGTCTATTAAGATAGTTCCAAGTTTTTTTTTTTTTAAGATAAGTTATCAATCGAATAAAGTGTAAAAAAAAGTCATAAACTTATTATATTAGTGTCATTTAGTTCTAAACCTTTTGATTTAGTACCATTTTAGTCATTCTGAGAAATTTTGGCTAGATACTATGGATGTGGACGTTGGTTTGCTTACATGGCACCGCTGGTACTAACAGAGTCAATTTTTAAATAATTTTTTGATTTTTTTGATTTTTTTAATCTTTTTTTCTTTGCTTTCTTTTTCATTTTGCTAGTGATTGGCCACTAGCCACCGATCATGCGCAATGATTGGGCTGATTGGCTTTGCCTAGCCATGGTGAGGCTAAGCCTCGACGAGGGCTTCCTTGGCATAGGCCAGGGTCGGCCTCACTTAGGCCAAATCTAGCGAGACCAGCCTGCTTGTCTATCGCCTGTGGTTAGTCACTTGCAAAAGGAAGAAGAAAGGAAAGACAAAAAGAAAGAAAGAACAAAAAAATCAGATAAAATAATAAAAAATTTAAAAGTTATTGGAATTTTAATTCACGTTAGTGCCATTGATGCTATGTTAACCGGCCAGCGTCCATGTCGGTAATATCCAACTAAAATTTATCGAAAAGATTGAATTGGTATCAAATAAAAAGATTTAGGACTAAATTGATATAAATGCAATATATTTATCACTAAATTGATATTAATACAGTAAGTTTATGATTTTTCTGACACTTTTATTTTATCAATCATAGAGTATCCACAATTCAATTATTACTTATTTTAATAAATAGAACTTGGAATAACCTTGCTAGTCGAAATTTGAGATTGACAATTTCTTACCAACAATGGCTAGAAATGGAAAAGAAGAAAGAAAACTACCATGGACCATGCATATTAGCAATCATTTCTAAACAATGAATTTGTTTTTCATAGTTGAAAAGCCCATTTCAAAAACTTAAACCGATAGATGGACAGAAAAAAAAAATGTGAAGTACACACAAAATAAACTAGAGCACAATTTGGTTATGATATTATGATAAAAGATTCAACTCAAAAGCTTGAATTGATAATAAAGGGAGAGGACATGTATATAAGATATAGATAAATCTTACCGTCAAGCAATATGAAATATTTTTCTTCATATGTCTTGTAATTATAAGAATCATACAGGCTCCCATCCGTGGGGGCAAATGTATAATACAAGCTTCTAAACAAAGCAAGCATGACGGTATCATATCATTAGCCACAAGTCTAAGGTTTGCTACAAGAAAAAAAAAAGACCAAAAGTACACTTCAAATGTCAAAACTTGGCACGGGGATATTTAAGTGCCAAAAATTAAGAAAGTGACACTTTAAGTGCTACTTTTTTTTTTTGAATGGGACATTTGAGTGTCACCTCCGGCGAATTCTACTGGAAATCTTACGTGACAATTTTTATTAATTTTGCTCACTTATGTGGCTCGCCAGAGAACTGACTCAGTAAAAAAACATAAAAATGACGTTGTTTTGGTATGGATTTGAATTTTAATCTAAAAATGAATTAAGAAAGAAAAAGGGAAGATAGTTGCAGGCGGCTAAGGGCCGTGCCCTCTCCACCGCCAACGCCTCCCCGCCGTTGCCGGGAAGGGTTGGCGACCTCGGTTGGCCCTCCCCCCACCATCACAAGCCCTTCCCGGCGACAATAGGCCCTCACCACCCGCAATCTCCATCTCTCTCTCTCTCTCTCTCTCTCTCTCTCTCTCTCTTTTTTCAAAAATAAATTTAGTTTTCAATTTAATTTTATTAATTTTTATATGAATTATTTACCCACGTCAGCAGTAAAATGACGTTGTTTTTGCACTTGTCTAGCCATGTTAGCGTGCAAAATGATATCGTTTTGTACTTGTTTTGCTGGAAAATTGCCACGTAAGTCTTTTGGCTGGATTTTCTCGCCGTTGGTACTTAAGTGATCAATTTTATATCGATCTTGGTATTTAAGTGTCACTTTTCCAACATTTGGTATTTAAGTGTCCATTCATATCAAGTTTTAGTACTCCAAATGTCCGGCTTTTAAAAAAAAAAGGACCGTATCCCATGTGAAAAGTTGACTGATTACCAACAAAAAGATAATTTATGAACTGCAAGATCACTTTTGCATTTACTAATATGTAAGAATGTAAAGGTAATTTAATGACGTTGAAACTAATTTTATGAACATAAAAAAAAAGGGTTTGCATTGTACACAGTTGCGGATGTCTATAAATATTTAATTTTCGGACTCTCCTTTAATTGATGGGGCTTGTTCATGCAGTCAAACTCGACATTCTCAACAATTAGCAACTATGTTGGTTGAAAGACTAAGCGTAAATGCACTTATCACACCATTGCTCATTTCAAGCATCTTCCTAACACAGTCCACCTAAGTAAATAATCTTAGCTGAAGAATAAGGGACTGCGCATGCTCAAATAAGAATATAAGAAGAGCTTTAGAAGTTCACATGCCGTGTTTAGGAAATTGGGGATGCATCTGGGGACCATTTGGCGGGGACATCGTATTCATTTGGCATACGGAGGTCAAAGTTCACGCTTTCATATATGTCCATATTCATGAGAAAAGGACAAAAATGGTGTTTGAAATAGCTGTGATCGTTCGCGAAATTACCTTAGAGAATTTTGGTCTGATTTTCGCCAATCATGTCTAGGATTGCGTGTAAAAAGTCCGGTCGTGGTTTGAGGGAAGAACATCGTCGCACGGGCTACGATTGCGCTGCCTTGGAAAGGTGCCTCAAGTGTAGATTCGCCGCCTCAGCCCTTTTTGAGAATTAACTATAGGCGAAGCGAGCTTATGGCCTTCTCCATGTCTGCTCAGAGGCAGCTTGTTTCGCAAGAGCTTCTTCGACCTAGAGCCATTCTTCTCCTCTTTTGCTCGAACACCGGCTCCAACTCCTTTGACGAGCGGATCGGTCGCCCATAACACTTGTACTTGCATCAAATTCACCAACCGGGACTAGGCGGGACTTGAGGTTGAGGACTGAGCAGTTCGGGGACATGCCCATCGCGACCAGTGCCGGAGGAGGCGAAGGCTTGGTGGCCGGCATATCTTCGGAGGCAGAAGGATCGGGGCAAGTGAGGGGGCGGGGGCACTTGGAGTTGGAGGAAGACTCATCGTCTCGTCTGGACGGCCCAAGTCTCGTGGGTGTGTGGGTTTTGAAATAATGGGTTAAACTATAGTTTTTCTCAGTCCATCCTAGCCCATAGCCCATCTTAGGGGAAAAATAAAAATAAAGTGAGTTACTGGTACCAAATTGGGCTCATTAAATTTGAGTCAGAAAAATGCCGGAGGAGGCGAAGGCTTGGTGGCCGGCGGGTTATCAGAGGTGGAAGGATCGGGGCGAGGGAGGGGGCGGCGGCACTTGGAGATGGAGGAAGACTCATTGTCTCATCTGGACGGCCAGAGTCTTGTGGATGTGTGGGTTTGAAATAATGGGTTGGACCATATTTTTTCTCAATCCATTTTAGCCCATTTTTTGGGGGAAAAAAACGAGTTACTTGTACCACCGCCTGCGGTGGCTCAGTTGGATAAGGCTCTCCAATGAAACTAACGAAAGTGGAGGGGGTCGAATCTCGTTGGCCGCATAGGATCTTAAGCGCGACGTCGGGGTGGTGGGTCCTCCGCTAGCGTCGCCTCAGGGTTTCTCACCGGCCACCTCTGCATTTGATGAGGTTCCCTGGTATCAAAAAAAAAAAAAAAAAAAAAAAAAAAAAACGAGTTACTTGTACCAAATTGGGCTTATTAAATTTGGGTCATAAAAATGACAGGATCATATCATTAGCCACGGGTCTGAAGTCTGCTGTGAGAAAAAAGGGGACTGCATCCCACGTGCCAAATCAGCCGGTTACCAACACAAAGATAATTTACGAATTGTAAGATCATTTTCGTATTTACTAATACTTAAGAACGTAAAGGTAATTTAATAACGCTGAAACTAATTTTATGAACACAAAAGTATGACTTACAAACATCGTTTTGCAGTTATGATACAATAAAGACGTTACTACGAGTAGACTGTGCTAGCCATTTATTAAGAATAAGTACATTTAAGATCATCAAGAATGAGCACTCACTCTATTTACTAATTACAAGGGAAATGACTACCTTAGAGGTGCATTACATCTTACAGGCTAAATTACTACTCTTAATTACTCACTATAACTATAAGGCACATGATTGTCTTAAGAGACATTACTACTTTGAAGGTAAATCACTCAATTTATCGCTTGAGAGTACTTACACTTAGTGATTTCCTTATAGTATAGTAAATTATCTCAAACAATCACAAGTGATATAATAGTTGCTAAATGACCTAAAGTTATGGTAAATTGGCTAAACTCCTCACAAGAATATTCACGTATTATTCGTACAGTTTTATTAAAAATAATGACATTTCTATGCACTTCGTAAGTTGGGGATGTTGTCGCCAGTGATTATCTATGGATGATTTTAATTTTCTTAATTGGTAGTTCATTATGGTTAGTATTTTTCCATCTTTAGTTGGCATTATTACAGCTGCCATACTTTTTTTTCTTCACCAACTGGAAAGTCCACGTCATACCTGACCTATTTAAGGGAACAAAGACCTTACAACGTGTTCTCCTCTTGCTTGTAACCATCTGTAATCTGACTACAACCGCAACTCACTCCTCGTATTAAGTACATCACATAAAGAAAGAAGAAAGATAAGAGATTTTCATGTATTAATAATACCTATTGTTTATACTCCATTGCATCTTCCATGTAAACTCCATTCTTTTACATGCGTCATCCATCAACACGCCTAAGACACTTATGGTTTAAACCAGCACATAGACAAGCGCATTGCATTCTCAGGCGTATCGTACATAATTGGCTAAAGAGCATGCTGAATAGCACATACTATATAGCATCTACTCTTGCATGGCCTCATGGCTCAGTGCATTTCTCCTAGGACAAACAAATCTGTAGTAATAGACAGCCACTAAACCATAGGATTCTACCTCTTCCCTTTCCCGAACGCTTTGTAGACAAATTTCAGGACTTTGCGCACCAATTTCCAGATTAAGCGGATTGTATGGCACAAGAAAATAAGAAACATCAATCCCCCCCCTCCCCCATACAGTTACGACTACTTTATCATTAGCATACTTTATTTCTCCCTCATCCGGTGAGGATAATATCATGAGGATTGAATAACTCAACGCCATGAAGGTTATCGCAACCCACATACTTAGCATTGCAATCCACGTGGTGATCCGACGCTGCTTTAAGGGAAGACCACTTATGAGAAGCATAATGGTGCTAAGCGATGCCATTAAGCTTATCATGTTAAATGCCATGAACACCTTGTAAAGCCATTCCATGTCCGGAGGTGCCTTTGGTGGTGCCTTTGGTGGTTCCCTACCAGCTTCGTAAGCTATAATAGCTACCAATGCCGCCACCATCATTAGCATCTTATGCATATCGTTTTGCCACTTTCTCTTCTCTTCCCTCTTGCTCTCTTCCGTAACCATGTTTTTTGCATTGGTTTGTCTGGACAGGTCTTGATTCTCTGAAGTTTGATGAGCAGAATCCTTAATCTGAAGCTCTTTCCACGCTTTGTCCTTGTGCTAGTAGGCTTAGTGCCATGAAACCTTTGGAGTTCATAATATTCGAGTCTACTCCTTTACTAGTCAGGTAGATTATAGTCTGTAGAGGAGTAACAATAGAATGTGTCAATTGATGTTGGATTTGAACTAGACAAGCCCATGTTATATACTTTTGAGGACTAAGTTTGCTTCTTTTGTTTTTAAGTCCTCTAATTTTTGTGAGTATTATATGATGCCTTCAAAAGGGAATCTCATCGCTTGTTGAATTTCTTCCGCTTCTCTGTTTTTATATTCCTTCAAATCTAGATGAAATTGACGTGAAAATAATGTGAAGCACAAAGTTGTAGCTAATTATCTGGACAAATGACTTCTTTTCCAAATATCAAAACTTGTGACGATTTAGGAAAAAGTGTTATAAAAGTTCTAAACCTATAACATTGGTGTTAACATAATCCTAAACATTTTAATTGTGTCAATTTAGTCATAAATCTTAAAACCTAATGTCAATTAAGTCATTTTGCTAATTTCAACTAGATATTGTTGATGTGGACCCGTTTAGTCTATGTGGCATGATTGGCGCCGATGTGAAATTTTTTAATAATATTTTCATATATATATATATATTTTTTTTTTTTTTTTCCTTTTTACATCCTTTTCCTAATGACTAGTCGTCGACCATTGGCCATGGCCGGGTGGATTGGCTTCACTTGGGTGAGGGTCTCTGTCGCCTGCCACGGCGAGGTTGAACCCTAAAGACGGCTCCCCTCACTCAGGCTAGGGCAGCCTTGGTAGATTTAGCCTAGGTGAGGCCAAGCCTTGCCAAATCAGGCAAGACTAGCCCTTGCCCAAGCCAAGGCCAGCTTGCCTTGCCATGGCCAATAGCCAGTAGAAGGAAGAAGAAACGAAAAAAAAAAAGGAAAGAAAAAAAATCATAAGAATATTAAAAAGTTTGAAATAAAAAATATAATATAAATTTGTCCATATTAGCATTGGCCATGCCACGTTGGACAGCCGTCATCCATATTAGCAATTTTTGGCCAAAGTTAGCCTGAATGACTGAATTGATATTAAATCAAAATGGTTATGGCTAAATTGACACGATTAAAAAGTCTAGATCTTTTGACACTTTTCCCTGATGATTTATAAATGGATATCTTTTAACTTCCGAATATCTCTAGGACATTCATGTTTGCTAGAATTGCCTTTTTCGTTGATAAGCTCTCTGAATTTGACTAGAGCAAAGGCTTAGTTGTATGAGCATACCTCGATTTGTCCATTTGAAGCAACCAAATGCAAAATCATATTGCCATCTTCGTCCCTTGAGTTGATGAAGTGATCATCACCTAAGATATCTTTCATAAACTTCAAAGCTTCCAGTTTGTTTTGCTTCACGCATAAATGCAGAATCATCTGGCCATGTTTGACGACGCTGCGGGCTGCATCATGTGTCGCTTGAACCAAGCATTCCAACACATCAACACGCCCTTTCATAACCGTGACATGAAGAGGGTTTCTTTTGTATTTGTCATGGACAAAACGAGTTTCAGGGCTCAATCTTACCAAGCTTTCCACTATGTCAAGGTAACCTTTTTGCTGCCGCGAGATGAAGAGGGGTTGAACTTTGATAATCTTGCTCTCTTGCCAACTCAGCCTTCCGAGCTAGGATCGCTTCCACGACATCCAAGTGTCCAAGCATGGTTGCGATGTGCAAAGGAGTCTTGTTGTGATTCCCAATCATGATTCTATCAAGAAGCAGCTTATCTTTTCCAAGCAAAGAATGCACGTTTCCTTTCATGGCGGCTTCGTAGAGCTCGGACTCCATGTTTGGCTCTCTAAAATGGGAATTTCGGGATGCTCACTACTCCATTTGGGGCCTTGAATATATATTGTAAAGTTAGGCTTGACGAGGACCAAAAAATGATTGGTAAAAAATTAGACATCTTTTTTCTGCAAGTACGTAGCTCAAGTTTCTGTTGGCCGAATGTTGCGCCTCAAATGTTTCTGTACGCACGCTAGAAGAGATGTTAGCTCACGGCTCTATAGACCTAGTCAAACTCCGCCACGCCAATCGGTTGTAGACATTGATGGGAGAACGATAATAATTCGAACAATATCGAATCAACACAGCGGAATAAAATAATCTCCCCTCTTGTGTAAACCTAATAGGAATCGATATAGTAGAATAAAATAAATACCAAGCACGCGAACACAAGACGATTTTTTTACGTGGAAAACCTCCTCGATGTGAGGAGATCAAAAACCACGGGACCGGAGTCCACCCAAAATTCTTCACTATCAACATAATTGTTCTTCTCTAGCAAATACTAGAGGTACATAGCAGCAAAGACCTCAAGAACATAATTCTTGGCAATACACATAAACTTCACAAGAGATCAAGGATAAATCTGATAAAAAACACATGTTTTGATCAATCCACGAAAAACCTGATGTAGGCAGCTTCAAACGAAAATCAAACCATTTAGATTCGAGAAGATTGCGCCACGAATATGCTGACAAAATTTCAGCTCAATCGGACCACGAATCGACCTCCAACGCCCGCTTGATGTAAATCAGATATTGCCTCAATCCTCAAATTTTCCGCTTTATCTTTTTCTCTTGTTACTATTTCCTTTTGCGGCTATAACTTTATATAGATAGTGAGAAACTCTATTTCCTCATATAACTTATTATATGGGCTCAAGCCCCTTTTGGGCTTGCAATTCATTGGATCTCCTCCACATAAAAGTGAACCCAGCTAACAAATCTCCCCCTCACGACAATGTGGAGGGATTCACCATCCCTGCTATCAATCGGCAATGTTCAAGCTTCTCTCTTGGTAGAGTCTTCGTCATCATATCAGAGCCATTATGATCTGTATGAATTTTTTCAAGTTCCAACAACTTTTTATCTAGAACATTCCTTATCCAATGATATCTAACATCAATATGTTTCGATCTAGAATGAAAAGATGAATTCTTACCAAGATGAATTGCGCTTTGATTATCACAAAATAGCACATACCTCTTTTGCTTGAACCCAAGTTCTTCTAAAATCTTCTTCATCCATAGCATCTCTTTACTAGCTTCGGTCGCTGCAATAAATTCAGCTTCGGTTGTAGAAAGTGTAACACACTTCTGCAATCTTGACTTCCATGACACAACTCCACCTGCAAAAGAAATCAGATAACCAGAAGTAGATTTACGAGTATCAATATCTCCTGCCAAGTCAAAATTTGTGTATCCAACTAACTCAGGTTTCCTGGTCCCAAAATTGAGTTTCAAATTTGAAGTTTCCCGAAAATACCTCATAATCCACTTCACTGCATTCCAGTGCTCTCTGCCTGGATTTGACAAATAGCGACTAACAACGCCAACTACGTGCGCCAAGTCTGGGCGTGTACATACCATCGCATACATTAAGCTTCCTACAGCTGAGGCATATGGAACACTTTCCATATCTTTCTTCTCTTTATCAGTCGTAGGACTTTGCTTCATATTTAACTTAAAGTGGGCAGCAAGAGGAGTACTAATCACTTTAGCCTTGTCCATGTAGAATTTCTGAAGGATCTTCTCGATATATTTCTCTTACGACAAAAACAACTTCTTAGCATCTCTATCTCGGGTAATTCTAATGCCAAGAATCTGCTTCGCTAAGCCCAAGTCTTTCATGGCAAAAGACTTGCTCAACTATTTCTTCAATAACTTAATTCTTGAAGCATTCCTGCCAATAATCAACATATCATCAACATAAAGCAAGAGAATAATAAAGTCATCATTAGAAAATTTTTAGACAAACACACAGTTATCCGAGGAAGTCTTCTTATAGCCTTATTCTGTCATAACTGACGCAAACTTTTTATACCACTGTCTCAGTGCTTGTTTTAGGCCATAGAGACTTTTATTCAATTTGCATACATAATCCTCTTTCTCTTTTACTTTAAAACTCTCAAGTTGTTCTATGTATATCTCTTTCTCCAAGTCACCATGTAGGAAGGTTGTTTTGACATCCATTTGCTCAATCTCCAAATTTAGGGCAGCTGCCAAGCCTAGTACCACACGGATAGAAAACATTTTCACTACCGGAGAAAATATATCATCAAAATCAATACCCTTTCTCTGATCAAATCCCTTGACAACCAATCTAGCTTTGTACCGTGGTTGTGAAGAATGTTCATCTTGCTTCAACCTATATACCCACTTGTTCTTCAAAGCTCTTTTACCTTTAGGTAACTTCACCAACTCAAAAGTATGATTATAATAAAGTGACTACATCTCATCTCGCATAGCATCAAACCAGTTGCTTTTGTGCTCATCTTCTATTGCTTCTGCATAGCACTCTGGTTCACCTGCATCAGTTAATAATACATACTCATCTTTAGAATACCTGGTGGAAGGTCGTCGGTCTCTAATGGATCTTCGGACTGGAACATCCAGTGGAACATCTAATTGAGCCTCTGATTCAAGAATATTGTTATCCGTTTCAACATGTTCAGGAACATGTGCGTTATTTGGAACATTGACTTCCTGCTGCTCTTCATCAACCTGTGTAGGAATATTTGTAAGAGGAATCGGATCCAAATCAACCAAATTATCACTAACCCGTGGTGCTGAAGTCATCTCTGTTTTCTCAATATCCTCTATTGTTTGATCTTCTATAAACACAACGTCTCTACTTCTTACAATTTTCTTTTCAACCGGATCATAAAATTTGTAGCCAAGCATATCCTGTCCATAACCAATAAATATGCACTATCGTGTTTTCACATCAAGTTTAGACCTCTCATCTTTGGGAATATGCACAAATGCTTTGCACCCAAAGACACACAAATAATCATAAGAAACATCTTTGCCTGTCCAAACTCTGTTAGGAACATCAAACTCTAAAGGAACGCATGGAGTAAGATTTAATACATGTACAACTGTACTTAAAGCCTCACCCCAAAAGGATCCATGTAGTTTTGACTGTGAAAAAAAGCATCTTACCCTTTCAACCAGTGTTCTGTTCATTCTTTCAGCTAAACCATTTAACTGAGGCGTCTTGGGAGGTGTCTTTTGATGTCGAATACCTTGTTGTCTGTAATATTCATCAAAAGGTCCAATATACTCTCCCTCGTTATCAGTTCGGATGCATTTTAATTTCTTTCCAATCTGTCTCTCAACTGAAGCCTGAAATTGCCTAAAAGCATCTAACACTTGATCTTTAGTTTTCAAGGTATGAATCCAAATTTTCCTTGAAAAATCATCTATGAAGGTAACAAAATAAAGAGATCCACCAAGTGATTTTGTTTTCATAGGACCGCAAACATCAGAATGCACTAAATCCAGTATACCTAACTTTCTTGAAGGAGGGGAGCTTTTAAATGCAACTCTATTTTGTTTTCCTGCTAAACAATGAGCACACTTCTTTAGCACCGAACTTTTCAATCCTGAAAGGAGTTTCTTCTTGGCTAATATTGACAAACCCTTCTCACTGATGTGACTGAGCCTCTTATGCCACAACTCAGTTGCATCTTCGCTGTCTACTGCATTAATTTTTTCTATGGACAACTTTACTTGCATAATGTACAACGAAGAATATTTTTCACCTCTAGCCACAACAAGAAAACCTTTGGTGAGTTTCCATTGACCATTACTAAAGGTGCTGCAATACCCCTCATCATCCAACTTGCCTCCGTAGAAATCAAATTCAAGCGGATATCAGGTATATGTTTAACATTATTCAATACTAACCTTGTGCCATTGCTGGTTTGTAGGCACACATCACCGATGCCTACAGCTTGAGCTAGCTCATTGTTTCCCATCTTCACAGATCCGAAATCACCTGACCTGTATGATGTAAAGAAATCCCTACGAGACGTAGCATGAACGGATGCACCATTATCAATTACCCAACTGGTCACATGAGATACAAAATTCACCATATCAGCATAAAAAATAATGAGAAAGTCTTCTTTAAGTGCAGCAACACGATTGTCATCACTGTCATTATCACTTTTCTTCTCTTTACCTTTCTCCTTTTGTTTCTCCATTTTTAACGGCGACAAAATCTCTGAATATGTCCCTTCGATGACAATAATGGCACTCAACATTAGCAAATTTATTATACTTACCTCTGCTTTTATCTCGACTTTTATCTCTATTTCTCGGACCTCGAGACTCACTTCTACCCCTTTTCTCAACAACCAAGGCATCATAATGTGAAGAGGATGATCCTTGTGTCTTCCTTCTCATCTCTTCATTCAAAATACTACTCTTGGCCAAATCCATGGTAATCGTACCATCCGGGGCAGAGTTAGAGAAAGATGTTCGGAATGTCTCCCATGAGTCCGGCAAGGTACCAAGCAGCCATAGTGCTTGTATCTCATCATCAAACTTGATTCCCATCACAACCAACTGATATATAATTCCTTGAAAAGAATTTAAATGACTAGTCAAACGAGTACCATCTTGATATCTCAGAGCCATCATCTGTTTTATCAAAAATAACTTATTATTCCCAGTCTTTCGAGCATATAACTGTTCGAGCTTATCCCATAAACTGCGTGCATGTGTTTCCTCAATAATATGGTTCAAAACATTATCATCCACCCACTGCCTAATATAACCACACACTTGACGATAAAATATAGACCATTCAAAGCATCGTTTTATTCTCTGGTTTCTCCTCGGCAAATACGGGCAAATAAAAATCTTTCACATATAAAAGGTCTTCCATCTTCCCTTTCCAAATATGATAATTCGAATCCATTCAGGTGTAACCATTCTACTCGTATTTGTTTCCATTGTTTAACACAAGGCAGAAAAATCAAGCAATAACCTGATGCTCTGATACCACTCTGATGGGAGAACGATAACAATTCGAACAATATCGAATCAATGCAGCGGAATAAAATAATCTCCCTCTTGTATAAACCTAATAGGAATTGATATAGTAGAATAAAATAAATACCAAGCACGCGAACACAAGACGATTTTTTTACGTGGAAAACCTCCTCGATATGAGGAGATCAAAAACCACGGGACCGGAGTCCACCCAAAATTCTTCACTATCAACAAAATTGTTCTTCTCTAGCAAATACTAGAGGTACATAGCAGCAAAGACCTCAAAAATATAATTCTTGGTAATACACATAAACTTCACAAGAGATCAAGGATAAATCTGACAAAAAAAGCAGGTTTTGATCAATCCACGAAAAACCTGATGTAGGCAGCTTCAAATGAAAATCAAACCGTTCAGATTCGAGAAGATTACGCCATGAACATGCTGACAAAATTTCAGCTCAATCGGACCACGAATCGACCTCCGACGCCAGCTTGATGTAAATCAGATATTGCCTCAACTCCTAGATTTTCTGCTTTCTCTTTTTCTCTTGTTACTATTTCCTTTTGCGGCTATCACTTTATATAGATAGTGAGAAACCCTATTTCCTCATATAACTTATTATATGGGCTCAAGTCCCTTTTAGGCTTGCAACTCATTGAGTCTCCTCCACATAGGAGTGAACCCAGCTAACAAACATTTGGAATTTACTTACAACTGGTTCTTAGGGAATTAAGAAGAAACCTGCATTAAGTTTGTTGTTTTGTGAACTCGAATTTTAAATTGTTTAAATGTCCTCGTTAATTGGCCTGAAGGAAGCTACCGTTCTCTTGATCGTCACTTCTTTCTTCTTTATCGCGACGATGTTCTTCCCTTAAACCATGACTGGACATTTTACACAGAATCTTAGACATGATTGGCTAAGATCAAAGACTAAAATTCTCTAAGGTAATTTCGCCGAACAATCAGAAATATATCAAACACCATTCCTGTCCTTTTCTTAAGAATATGGACGATGTGAAAGCTTGGACACGGATGAAACATATTTCAGGCTGACTCTTGACAAGCTTGTCACTATGTTAATGTATCCTTTTGCTTCTGCGAGATGAAAAGGCGTTGATCTCTGAGAATCCCGCTCTCTTGCTAGCTCGGGCTTGCGAGCTAGGACCTCTTCTACAAATTCTAAGTGTTCGAGGATGGCTGAGATATACACAAGAGTCTCCGTGTGATTCATGGTCGTGATTCGGTCGAGCAGCAGGTTATCTTTTCCAAGCAACTCAAGCAAAGAAGGCACGTCTCCTTTCACGGTGGCTTCGTGGAGCTCAGACTCCATGTTTGGCTCTCTAAAACGGGAGTTCCGAAATACTCACTACTCAATTTGGGGACTTGAATGTATATTGTCACCAAGTCAACTTTCAAGGTAGGCTTGATGAAAAGCGAAAAATGATTGGTGGTATGTGGATCAAGTCTCCGTTGAGCCTGGACATCCTTTGATCATGCAAAGCAACTGCACTCTAGTCACGCAAAACTAGTTGTGAAATCATTTCATTCGTACAAACATGAAATTACGTAACCTAGGCGCTTTCAAAGAAATTATACTCTCATATGGTCGTGTTAGGAAGATGGTTACAAATGATAATAGTACCATTAGCACATTAGATTTGGTCTTCTCAACATGGTAATTCCTAATGATTTCAAGCTTGTGAATGGTTTAAGCTCAATGTGGAGGCATTAGCCTTGCCATGCCACCAACGAATTCTGCCAAAGAGAGTTGATCTTCATTTTCTACCATGATGGTTGGGATCTCAACTTTGCCGTCAAGGCTTGCGGCCATGTATGAGCCACCGTCACTGGATGTGTGGACAAGCTACCTCATAATCCATGGACGAGGCCAGATCTGGAGGCACAAACGCATCAAGCTTTGCCATCAAAGCGGCTAGTGCTGTGTCCAGGCCGAACATTGTTGCGAGTCCAAGCCAAGTTACCCCTCCATAGTCATAATGGCTGGCTCCATCTAGAATACAAGCAGTAATTTTGTCATATCAGCTGCTGATGTAATACTTCGAACGTGTGTCGATTTGTAAGTGAATCTAAATGATCGAATATCTTTTAAAATCATCTCATTTAGATGAAAAGATGCCTCGGATGTCTCTGGACACAAACGCTTGGACAAATGTCGCTCATGGCTCTATGGACGTAGTCAAACTCGGCAACCCAGATCGGTTGCAGACATTTCAAATCTACTTACAACTGGTTCTTGGGAGAATTGAGAACGAAACCGCAATCTCTTCTTTCAATTTTGTTCTTATTAAATTATGTCTCGAGTTTGAGCATTTGCAAAAATGCGATTCGCTGGATTTACAAAAGAGGAAATATGAAAAAGAAATTAAAAAAAAAAACCGAGCAAAGTTTCTTCTTCTGTTTTGCGGAACCTGCAGAAGCTGAAAGTTTATTATGTGGGCCCAAGTCTGCATGCGCAAGAAGTCGTCCAAGCAAGAAACCAACGTTGGTGGGCCCAAGGTCAAAGAATTGACCTTTGGGCACACTGTAACACCCCAAACCCCCTTGAGGCTATTACAGTCGTATTTACCTATCCTTTGAAAGCTTGTATACTCTTAGGCTCTTTTTTTTTTTTTTTTTTTTTTTTTTTTTTTTTTAAACAACGGTCCTGCGCATTATGTGAAAATAGCGGAAGCAAAACTCATAACCACCCCAAACACGAATATGAGGGATCAATGCACATACTATAACATAGACATATACCATGAAACAGCCCCGCTATTATTTATCAAGAATGGATAGTTTCCTTATCACCGGGGTAGGAAACATCATCGTGATAGCACTATAACAGCCCTACATTACCCCTGATGCGATCATCAAAAGACAACCTATACAAGAGACTAGTCAAAAGAACACAAAGAAGCTATCCATCTGTAGCAGCACTGGTCGGGCTCCAAAAATCCGGCCATCCTCCCCAGGTTGCCCTCACGGTCTAATGCCACCCTGGAGGGCTAGGCGGCGGCGGCAGCATGCTCCCCATCTCCCCATCTTGGTAGGGGAAGATCGACACATATTCTTGAAAGATCGGGCCACCAAGTAAGCCCACATCATAACGAACCCTGACTGTGACGCGAAAGTATGAACGACCAGGTATCACGGGACTAGGAAACCGGATAACTCTAACTTCAAAGTCGCAAGGGATTCCATAAAACATCCCCGGGGCCACTGGCGGTACCGACATATTCTTCTAAGCTGAAAAGATAAGTCCCCAAAGGGGGTGAGTACAACCACTCAGCAAAGATAAAATCTCTAAACTACCCATACCTTGCAATCAAGCACATCACAACAACATGTAAGCAACATAGACAAGCATTTCAGTCATTAAATTGCAGTCACATCATACTTTTACAAATCAGCATTTCAACAATGTATACACATCTCATCATGCAAGCCTTTCATAATCACACAAGACAATCAGAAAGCCTTAGTATATCAAAATCATGATCGCAGGTGAACAATTCAACCACATGCCTTGCCTTGACATTAACCTCAAAGCATACATCCATCAAACATGTGTGCTCATAATGCAAGTATTTCTCATGTTCACCTAGTTCGTCACCCATATACATTTCATATTAGCATCTTTTATACATATGAGCATGTCACATCATTCAGCAAAGACATATGCCAATGTTTCACCTCTTGTGCATGACTCACATGATCAGCTCAATTCATGCTCATGCATATCAACAACGTCATGTACACCTTTCAAAGTTTCACAATACTCATGCATATGACCAACTTTATGTGCACCTTTCACAGTTTCACAATGCTCATGCATTCATATCAAATTCTTGCAATTTCAAATGCAAATCCCGGTAAGAACCAACCGGCTTCCGGCTCCCCCCACATTCCGGGCATCTCACACCCAAACTGGCATCGTGAGGGATTCACGGCACACACACTCCGTGCTTCCGGCATTTACACTCCCTGGCCGAGTATCTCGTACCCCAACTGGCATCACGAGGCATTCACGGCACACACCATCCGTGCTTCCGGCACCCCCAACGCTCCGGGCATCCCAACTCCGGGGCCATCCAGATTTACGCACACAGGGCTACTGGGCATTCGGCATTTTCACTCCCTGGCCGGGCACCCCGATACTCCCGAGGAATAATCACCCATGTCATGCAATTATCTCTTACATATGTATGCTCTTATGACATGTTACATGATGTTCAATTTGGCCACAGCAAGCTACATCACATGTCCTCTCTCACAAGACATGGATTTCACTTAAATGTGCCTCATTACATGTTCCATGCTATTCATGAGCAAAAACAGCAAGCAATGCATGTCATGCAACAATCTCTTTTTTTCCATGCATGATTCACAAGCATGTCCATGGAACATAAACATGACAACAATGCATACGTTTAATCACATCACATGCCAAAGGTCTACATGCTCAACCAATGATCCCATCATAAAAAAAAAAAAACAGCATGTATAACACATGTGTCAAGTGAGTTCAACAATAGATGCCCATTTATCAACCCTACATGGCATGTATACATTCATCTCAAAAGGACACTCCATCAATTCAGCGTGCATATTGAAGATTCAGCATGAATACTCATCAAGCACAGTCCACATTATCATCGGCATAAGGTGATCAAGAGAGATGTCCATAAATCCAGCATCAAATCAAGTCCAAAATATTCCCAATGCCTTATATAAACTAATATCAGACATCATAGCTTAAGTTCACATTTAATACAGCAAGTAAAGTAGCCAGTTACATTTTACAATCAACAATTAGAGCATAGAACATCACTATATTCATTCTCGGCCACGTAGTACATATACCCAAAAATTCCAGTTTATACTGTATTCGGGTTTCACAAAGTTAAGACAGTAAATTACCTTCAAAAATTCTCAAAAATTAACATGTTATAGCAAAAGAGTAAATAAACATTTCATTAGAAGAAATTATCTTCAAATTCGATCTACAAATTGTAGTTTAAAAATCAGTAACTTCCAACTGTCATTCAGCTATACACAGTTACACGGCTAACAAAATAAATTCGAAACACCCACTTGAACTCACTCTTTTTATCTCATTTTTGGATATGTTATAGCCAGAACCATTTCTTACAATTTATCTTTAAAGGTCGACATCCAATTCCTTAAATAAAATATAGTTTACAAGTTCACAAGTCACTGGTCCTTTCCTCGGCTAAAATTCCAGTATACAAGCTAACAAAGAAAATTCGAAATCATAAGCTAAACTCACTGGAATAGGCTCAAATTTTACCACAAGATGCATCATAAAGTCCTTAACAATTCGTTAGAAGGAGTCAAATTGAATTACTCCACAGAACCACGCGAATAACACACATCAAGCCAACAGGGTTCACTGGCACCCTATCCAGTAGCTTTCAGATTGCAAGGACAGCAAGAATCATGAAATTCACCTAGCTATCCTAAACGAAACCAGCTCAAATTTTAGTATGTGATTACCCAAGATGTCCAAAACATTTCATTAGAAGAGGTCGACTTGTAATTCTCCCTGTAACCACACGAACAATGAACAGAAATTCAAACCAGTCTACTGGCCCGCCCGAGAACACTTCATCTCCGTAGGACTCGATTTTCACCCCTCAAATCATCTCCATAAATTCTCATTTTCAACTATATTGCAGCTCAGGAAGTGTACAACAACTTCCATGAAGAACTCGGGCCTCAATTCTCCCTCTAACACACTCTACAAAGACATGCAAGCAAACCGTGTAGTCTGGTTCTTAGAGGTCCGAAATTGCCCAGTTTTGTTCTTCATCAGATTTTCATCAAACCAGCCGAAAAACCCCACGATTTCTACCTCTAAGTTGCAACACAAGAACATGAGAAGACTAGAAACATTTATCTTGCCTTTAATTTCGCAGAAAATGGTGAAGAAACGGCAGAATTCCACAGCAAAAACCCTCGGCTCTTCTCTTTCTCCTGCGCACGCCCGACGTCTCCTCTCTCTCTCTCTCTCTCCTTCTCTTTCTTTCCCTCCTGGTCGACCCACTCACTCACTTAACCAACCTTCTCTCTCTCTCTTACACCTCCTTGGCTTGTGACATGTGGCGCCAACTCAGCACACACAGCACACACCTCACTCGACCATTTCACTCACACGGCCACACTATTTTTCACATGCACCCACAAATCTCAATTGGTCACTCCCCCTCATTCGCACGTCCTAGCCGAGTATGGCTATTTAATTTGTTCATCAATCCTCCTCTTAGTTCGATTTAATTCCCTTAGCCTCCCGCAAAAGCAATTAAATTAAATCACAATCTAACCAACAATTCACTTGGCCAAAATTGAATACACATATAACCACAACGATATTTGTCCCATTCTCCAATTAAAATTGCACCACATATTCCGCCACCCTCACTAACCTAATTAAATCATGACTTATATACTAATGCTCAAAGTCTAAAAATCCATTTTAGTCACAATTCTACATCTCGACAATTCATTGTAAATCTAATCGAACATAACCTTGATAAGCTATAAAAGTGAGGATGCCACACACACAATTTCCTTCCTTCGCGTGAAGATAGAGTCCCTACATACGTATAAAGACAAAGAGGTGGGCCCAGGTCAAAGTTTGACTTGGGCACATGTATAAAAGGGTTTCTTCTTTACAGAGAGTGGCTGCCGAAACCTATGTAGAAGAGCTGCTGCACGTTCAAGCCGAGTGAGAGGAAGGAGCCACTATAGCTTTACGTAGAAGGAAGCCGTGAGAAAAAAAAAGAAAAAAAAAAAGAGAAGCCGTGCAAAGCTTGATCGCGTGGTAAATTTATGTCGTGAGTTTATATTCCAGTGAGTTGTTTATTTATAAACACTTTGGGTTTGAGGTTAAATTTAGGTATGGAAAACACTCGAACGTTTAAGCGATTGTAAAGTCTAATACTCCGATTATAGTGGATTATTTGCTGTTGGCTCTCCCTGTGAACGTAGGTAACGATACTCGGACCGAACCACGTAAATTTCTGGTGTCATTATTTTTCTCATTTATTTCTCTGGTGATTTCGTGTTGACATAAATTGCAAGATCCTGTTATTTCCACGTATTATATCCCAACAATTGGTATCAGAGCTTGAGGTTGGATTTCTTGATTGTGATTTGGAGCTTTTGCTTGTTTGATTATTATTTGGAAATTCTGTTATTGCAATTATATCTGAGAGAAAATCTGAAATTGAGAAGCTTAACGGGAGCTAACAACTTTGTGTTATGGAGCATTAAGATGCGAGCATTATTGACAATACAAGGTTCGGCCAAGGTACTGGATGGTGAAGATGAGTTGCCGATTATAATGAAAGCCTCTGAGAGAGTAGAGTTAATGAAAAAAGCAAAGAGTATAATCTTGTTAAATTTGTCAAATAAAGTCTTAATAGAGGTTGCTGATGAGAAGGATGCTGCAGCATTTTGGCAAAACTTCAAGCACTCTATGTGAAGAAAGGTTTGAACAATCGCTTGTACATGTTGAAGAAGATGTTTCAATTTATACCTTCAGTATATCTATCAGAACACACCTAGATGAATTTAATAAACTCATGATGGATCTGAAGAACGTCAGTAAGATACTTGATGATGAAGAACGGGGCATGATGTTATTAGCCTCTTTACCAGAGTCATGGGAGTACTTTACTGATTCACTATTGTATGGGCGTACTACAATTACCTCAGAAGAGGTGAAGTCTGCTTTATTCTCTAAGGAGTGGCAAAGAAAGTTGCGAGATGACGGTCTGGCGTAAGGAGTAGCGCAAGCACTGACAATTCAGGGTAGAGAACAACATCGAGGGCCTAGTAGTAGCAAAGGTAAAAGCAGATTAAAATCACGCCATAGAAAGTCCAAGGGACGCGTGAAGTGCTTTGAGTGTCACGAGGAGGGGCACATTAGGAGAAATTGTCCAAAGCGGATGAATAAAGTTGATAGGCAGAATGCCACGAGCAGTGTGGCAAATATTGCCAAGAGGAGCAATAGTGATGTAGAAACTGTTTTATGTGTGACTGCTACTTCGTTAGGAGACGAATGAGTGCTGAATTCGGGGTGTTCTTATCACATGACGCCTCATAAGAACTGGTTTACTACTTACCAAGCTGTAGATGATGATAGGGTTCTTTTGGGGAATAATGTAGTTTGTAAGGCTGTGAGGATAGGGACAATTCGAATTCAGATGCACGATGGAGTGGTGCGCACATTGACAGATGTGAGGCATATACCAGAGCTTAAGAAGAATCTTATTTCTCTGGGGACACTCGATGACACCGGGTGTAGGTACACCACTGAAGGTGGAGTACTTAAGATCTCTCGAGGTGCCATAACAGTGATGAAAGGGAAGAAAGTGAATACTTCCTATCATCTACTAGGAGAGATCGTGACCGGAACCGCTGCAGTTTCATCAGGTGAGTCAGACTCTAACTTGACTCAGTTATGGCATATACGTTTAGGGCATATGAGTGAGGCAGGTATGACGATACTGAGTAAAAGGGGGTTGTTGAAGGGTCAAAAGGTAGTGGAGCTAGACTTATGTGAGCACTGCATCTATGGGAAGCAGCATCGAGTTAAGTTTACTACAGCTATTCATTCGACCAAACAACCAACTGAATATATTCATTCAGACATCTGTGGCTCGTCTTCGGTTCCTTCGAAAGGAGGTGCCCGATATATGCTAACATTTATCGACGATTATTCGAGGAAGATATGGGTATACTTTCTGAAGCACAAATATGATGTATTTGATCGGTTCAAGAAATTTAAGGCATTGATTAAGAAGCAGTCAGATAAACAAATCAAGTGCCTGAGAACCGATAATGGCATAGAGTTCTGTGGTAAAGATTTTATCGAGTTCTGCGAGAAAGAAAGTATTGTGAGACACCGCACAGTACCTGAGACACCACAACAGAATGGTGTGGTAGAATGGAAGAACAGAATTTTGCTTGAGCGAACTCGATGCATGCTTTCGCATGCAGGACTTGGCAAGGAATTTTGGGCCGAAGCAGTGAACATGTCATGTTACCTGGTTAATCGATCTCCATTATTTGCTATCGAGTGGAAGATTCCTGAGGAAGGATGGTTGGGGAAACTTGTTGATTACTCCGGATTACGTATATTCGGATGTCTTGCGTATGTTCATGTGAGTGATGGTAAGCTTGAGTCAAGGGCGAAAAAGTGCATATTTCTGGATTATGCACATGGGGTGAAAGGCTACTAGTTGTGGTGCACCGATCCCAGATCACCCGGTTTTCTAATCAGCAGAGATGTGATCTTCGACGAGACTGCAATGCTTCAACGGAGGAGTTCTGAGACACAACCAACAGAGAAGATAGATCATGGTATCAATAGTGAGGTGGAGCTTCAAGTGGAGACTCCAGAGACCTCGAAAGTAACAGAAGTTGAGACTGCAGATGAAGCCGTAGTTCCTGAAGTCAGTGATAGTGAATAGCTAGCAAAGCCGCAGCACACTATAGCCGCATATAGACAGAGAATGCAAATTAAATCACCGGTACATTATGGTTATATAGATATTATTTATGCATTGACTGTAAGTGATGAGGTGGAGACATATGAGCGTTCGTCTTACTATGAGACAATAGCTAGTTCAGAGTCATCGCAGTGGCTAAGGGCTATGAGTGAAGAGATGGAATCACTCCATCGAAATCAAACATGGGAGTTGGTCAAAGTACCCAAGAGCCAAAAGATTGTCGGAAGTAAATGGGTCTTTAAACAGAAAGAGGGCATTCCCGGTGTTGAGGCAGCGAGGTATAAGGCGAGACTTGTGGCGAAGGGATATACACAGTGTGAGGACATCGACTACAATGAGATGTTCTCTCCTGTGGTAAGACATATTTTTATTCGTGTTTTACTTGCCTTAGTTGCTTCGCAGGATCTCGAGTTAGAGCAACTAGATGTGAAAATTGCGTTTCTTCATGGTGAGTTTGAGGAACAATTTACATGAGGCAGCCGAAGGGATTTGCTATTCTGAGTAAGGAAGATCATGTTTGCTTGTTAAAGAAATTTTTGTATGGGCTGAAACAGTCTCCTAGGCAGTGGTATAAACGTTTTGATACTTTCATGGCTAATCAAGACTATTCGAAAAGTCAGATGGATAGTTGCGTTACTATAGGAGATTGGAGAATGGTTCTTTGATTTATCTACTCTTATAAGTTGATGATATGCTGATAGCAGTTAAGAATATGTCTAATATTGATGTGTTGAAGAAGCGGTTAAATGTTGAATTTGAGATGAAAGATTTAGATGCTACAAAGAAAATTTTGGGTATGGAGATTTTGCGTGACAAGATTGCAGAAGTTATACGTCTATCTCAAAAGAAATATATTGAGAAAATTGTGGCACGTTTTAATATGTAGTTGGCAAAATCTATAAGTACACCTTTAGCGAAGCATTTGAAACTTTTAGATAAATTATCACCACAGACTGAGGAGGAGGAGGAGCATATGTCTCGTGTTCCTTATTCTAGTGCCGTGGATAGTATTATGTATGTTATGGTTTGCATTAGGTCTGATATTTCACAAGTTATGAGCGTGGTTAGTCGCTATATGAAGTGTCCTGGTAAAGCTCATTGGGAAGCTGTGAAATGGATCCTCAGATATTTGAAGGGGATAACATGTGACACCCCTGAACCCAAAGGGATCATCACAGTCAAACATTCTCTTATAGTTAAACCAATAAATACTTGGGCATTATTTTTTTTTTCTTATTTTATCGGTCCCGGCGCAGTTTAAATATTTGCGGAAGCGTAATCCTTTCAACTCTCCCTTCACACAAACATAAGACAAATACACACCAGCTAGACATCAAAGAAAGAAAACCGAACCATTTTATTTATATATTTACAAGATGGGTTGACCTTGGGGTAGGTACGTACAAAAGGAAGCCATCGCATATCTAGTGTGGCTTAAAACTCAAAAAGGAACTCCTCTACCCCCTTCTCACCGGTCCCAAAAGTGTGACCCATCTCTACATGGTGTCGGTTATGTCCAAAAAGTCTATCAGCTCTCCAGCCTATCCTCCACACGGTAGCTACACCTGCCCCGGCGCATCAGGTGGTGGAGGAGGTAACATCCCTCTCATCATCCCATCTCGGCGTACGTGGATGGAGATGAACTCCTGAATAACTGGGCCGCCAGGTAGGCCCACCTCATAGGAAACGACCGCGCGAACTCGAAGAAATGTCAACCCAGGGACATGAGGACAGTCTATCACCTCTACCTCCACATCGACATCAGAGGGGATACCATAAAAGGTGCCCCGTGTGACTGGAGGAACGGCATCTCTAAGCTGAAATGTTAGTCCCCAAACGGGGTGAGTACAACCACTCAGCAGTAAAAGATTCATCAAGCTATATCAAGCATTACTATTAATATCCGGATTCAAGTATGGTAGACAAAATAGGCAATCCATGAATGAGTATGCATCCAAACCATATAACTTTCCAATGCAATGACCAGTGCATTTCCAACTAATAAGATGCATCGTGTCCAGCCACACAAGTCCGATCATGGGGCCAAATTGTAATGACACATCCCATTCCATGCCATACAATTTAGTCCCGTAACCAGACCACACTCACACTTAATATAATCATCAATTTTAATCATTCAAAAGGTTTCATCCCCCAGAGGACCAATGTTTGCATCCTTCTGGGATTCCGCACCCAACCTGGCATCACGGAAACCTCCGGGCATGTATTCAAAATACAACCGGGCATCTAGAGGGCATCGACTTATTCGAACCTCTAGGCATCTCGCACCCCAACTGGCATCACGAGGAATCACTGGGGACCGTAGACATGGTTACCCCTACCATCCGGGCATGCATCATAATACAACCCCTCACCCTCCGGGCATGTATTATAATACAACCGGGCATCCCGACATTCCTGGGGAAAACATCTGGGCATGTATTCATAATACAACCAGGCATCCAAAGGGCATCGACTCATTCGAACCTTTGGGCATCCCAACTCCCGGGGCATTGTTGACCCGAGGGTTCAACGGCAACAATTTAGCATTTTAATTCACAAATGCATCATCATATGTCAAACAAGGTATCTCATGAACCTTTTTATCAATCACAATATCCCACCATCAGCATCACCAAGTCACATAGCAATTCGAAAACCATACTTCTTATAGGACAATTTCTGTGGAAATCTCGAAATAGTAGCTTAATTTCTGCAATTGCGCAGTTCTGGTAACAATTCCAAATTAATTACTAAACGGGCTCAGAAAATTACAAAATTTTGACACGTTATCCATGAGACCTAGAGGAACGAATCTCGAGAAGAACAAGTCAGATTCCTTGCGTACCGAGGACAAACATCTCGATTTTTCCTAACTATCATTCTGTAAAATTTCCAGATTTGGTGTTTTTATGGAAAAATCTTTTTGATGGTCATTACTTGTTCTTTTATTCTGAATTTTTGATATGTTGTTCATGAGAATGTTCTCTAAAACTTTCATCAAGGAATCGAAGTGGAATTATGGCTAGATAATTACAGTAAAATCGAAGAAGCACCGATAGTCATTTTGTTCCTTGCAAAACAGCTTACCAGCCAAAAAGGAAATTTGCTCCTATTCCATGGATTTCGACTTCCAACATACACAAGAAAATATATACCAGAACCCAATATTACACTATATTCTCTTTACTTCCCAAAATTCATCCTTATTAGATCTTTAAATCTTGATTTTTCTTCTGAAAATTCGAAATCCCTTACATGCACTGTTTTTATTTTGTTTCTAGGTCTAACTTCATCTAGAGAGAACCAGAATGCACGACTTCTAGAAGTTTTTCAAAAGAACCCTTAAACATATTCAGGAATAATCTTTCAATATGTTATAAATAAGGTATCAAGGAAGAATTTCACGTGTAACCCTAACCGAAATAAATAAGCATAGAGACAAGCAATTTACACCATTCAACACCAAATTTCTCCCGTAAACAAATTCATATTCCGGCAGAAGAACATCACACGTTACAACAGGTTATACCACTATATCAACTTCAAAGTTTTGACCACAGCATAGGTTATAATCTAAACTATATCTCACAAATTTTCACGAAACAATCAGGTCCAAAATCGTACTAGAACCATCCCTAGAAAAGCTGTGAAAATAAATTGCAAAGTCACGCACACTCAATTCCTCCTAGACAATGCGGATTCAGTGGAATCCCGCACCTATACAGCAACCATCGCGCTTTCTAAAGCTCATTACGGATAGTGCTTTCAACCACAATCCATCAAGTCGACATGCATGAATGTACCCAAAGCATATCCTCAATTCTTTAGTCCCAACCTACCGAACATTACTCAACAATCCAGCATCCGACATCCAATTCAGACATTTCTCAAGTCTACTTGTACAATCTCAGATTATAACAGCAACGCGTTACATAGATTGAAGAACTTCTACTTGCCTTGATGTCCTACGACTCAACAACTAGGGAATTCGGTTCGGCGATGTGGCCCGACGGCGTGAAGTGAGACGTGGCTAAGGTGAACAGCGGCAGCAAAGGTCGGACGATCAGCAATAGCAAAAGGGCTGGTCCTTCTCCCTCCCTCTTGCTCGCTCGCTCGCTCGTTTGGTCTCTCTCTGTCTGCTCTCGGTTTCTCTTTCACTCTCTGTCTCTATCTTACGATGCTGTCCCCTTTTCTTTCCTTTTGTTAATCGACTAATTGAGTCAACAAACGCAAGTCCTATGGCCGCAAAAGGAGGAGACAAGTGGGGGAAACGTGGCTGCTCCCGGTGGCTCTCTTCGCCACTTTGAAGACACGGCTGAAGCGCTGCATGCAGCACAACAGCTGTCCCCAAACTCCCTCTTTGCTGGCCATCGAGGTTCTAGTTGCGTGGCTTCCGCTGGCCAACCCCTCTGCATGCAGCGAACGTGGCAACAGAGGTCAACTTCTCCAAATTGTTGACCCCAGAAGAGGAAACGTGCATGGAGCATCTCGGTTCCATGGTCCTCATCCGTGTGGGCCATATATTTGGGCTTCATGGGGTCAAACATTTCCCTTTGTTTGACCATCATGCACGTATATATGGCTGCAAGAATTTCAATATCCATTCTTGCATGGAGGAAGGATGATCGGCAAGGCTGCATGGGCAGGTTGATGGACGTGAGCGTGGCTTGATGCGGTCATGGTCTTCGTCCATTGCATGAAATTGGACTCACATGGCTGCATGGGGAAAGAAATTTATCGTGGTTGCATGGTCCTTCATGCATGGTCATCGGTGAGGCAGTCGAAGAAAAAGGACGGCGGTGGCGGGGTGGTACAAAATCAATGTCTTCAACTCCGTTGATTTTGCGAGGCTGCCCGGGACTAATATCGGATGTGTACGTGGCCGCGCATGGAAAATTTTTCTCATAAAGTTGATGTTTCGGAACAGTGGGTGGTGATAAAACGATGTCCTAATGCTATACCGATGAAGACGATGACGAAGTAGTGTCCACAAATGGTGCCAATGACGTAGTCTGTTGACACTCCCGTTGGCCCGTGACGAGCCGTTACTTATTCAAAGTCTAATGAAACCCGGATGCCACATAACAGACGTGAGTATAGTGTACCGGAGGAATAGTAATGGCAGTGAGATCACTAGTATTGTGGGTTCGAATCACGCCAGTGACTTGGATGATCGTAGATTTTTAGCAGGGTACGTGTTTACGCTAGTGGGTGGTGCAGTTAATTGGAAAGTATCCTTACAAGATCACATTGCCTTGTTTTCGACTGAGGCAGAGTACATAGCACTAACCTTTGTAGCAAAAGAGGCGATATGATTACAAAGTTTGCTTTCGGACTTTGGGTTAGAATAGAAAAGTGTGGATATACATTATGATAACCAAGGTGCAATATATTTGCCGTATAATCCAGTTTATCACAAGCGAACAAAGCATATCAATATTAGGCACCACTTCATCTGAGATGTCTTAACTAAAGGTAATGTTACTGTAAAAAAGATTGCTATAGCAGATAACCCGGAAAATACGATAACTAAGTTTGTTCATTTGGGGAAGCTCAAGCTTAACTTGAGCTCTATTGGCGTTTGTGGAGAGTGAGCGCTCGTTGGGGTGTTGGGAGAGCAGCATGGATGATGAGCACTACAACTTGGCTTTAAACATCGAGCCAAGGTAAAGAATTGTTAAATTATGTCTCGAGTTTGAGCATTTGCAAAAACACGATTTGCTGGATTTACAAAAGAGGAAACATGAAAAAGAAATAAAAAAAAAAACTGAGCAAAGTCTCTTCATCTATTTTGCGGAACCTACAGAAGCCGAAAGTTTATTACGTGGGCCCAAGTTTGCACACGCAAGAAGTCGTCCAAGCAAGAAGCCAACGTTGGTGGGCCCAAGGTCAAAGATTTGACCTTTGGGCACACAATTTCCTTCCTTGGCGTGAAGATAGCCCTGCATACGTATAAAGACAAGGAGGTGGGCACACGTATAAAAGGGTTTCTTCTTTACAAAGAGTGGCTATTGAAACCTATGTAGAAGAGCTACTGGACGTTCAAGTTGAGCGAGAGGAAAGAGCCGCTGCAGCTTTATGTAGAAGGAAGCCGTGAGGAAAAAAAGAAAAAAAGAAAAAAGAGAAGCCGTGCAAAGCTTGATTGCGTGGTAATTTTGTGCCGTGAGTTTATATCCCAGTGAATTGTTTATTTATACACACTTTGGGTTTGAGGTTAAATCTAGGCGTGGGAAACGCTCGAGCGTTTGAGCGATTGTAAACTCTGATACTCCGATTATAGTGGATTATTTGCTGTTGGCTCTCCCCGTGGACGTAGGTACTGATACTTGGACCGAACCACGTAAATTTCTGGTGTCATTATTTTTCTCGTTTATTTCTTTGGTGATTTCGCATTGACATAAATTGTAAGATCCTGTCGTTTCCGCGTATTATATCCCAACAGTCCCTGTGCTTTACTTGCGAATATGGACATATATGAACCCGCGAACTTGACCTACACAGACTAAATGCATACAATCTCCCCATCAAATCATCGCTAGATGCATCCCCCAATTTCCTAAACACGGCGGGTCAACTTGAAAAGCTCTTTCTGTAGTCTTATTTGAGCCTGCACATTCCCTTATTCTTCAGCTAAGATTATTCAACTCGATGGATTTGTTGGGAAAATATGGCTTCGAATTGGGTAGAACAATGAAGTCGGATCGAGTAATCAAGTTGGTTTTTGAGGCGTGATATCACTTTCTTTAAAGATTTATTTGCCCCACAAAGTTGCTAATGGTTATCGGCAAATTTCTTCCAGGATACAATAAAGTCTCAAATAAGAATACTAGATAGCAATTTTAATATTTCTCTAGGGTCTCTCTAGAAAACAATTAAAAACAATGGCTGTAGTTTCTTTCGAAAAACGAAAAAATAGAAGAAGATGTGTGTTTAATCTCAAAACAAACGTACTTATATCTGTCTTTCGAATAGAGACAACCATTCAAAAGGTTGCAAAAAACAAAGGCAATCTTTCAGAAAGGTTGCAAAATAAATAAGTACGTCTTAAAAGTTACGTTGAAAAGACATAAAAAATTCGAAATTAAATAAAATAATATATAAAAATAATCGTAACTTTTCGTCAATAGTCGCACTGTTTTAACAAGATTTATCCGATTTTTCAATAAATAAAATAATGATTGTTGGTTAGTGTCAAATTTTGTCCACATGTGCACTCACATCTTTTCGATATGAGACAAGACACCTCTTCATTTGTTTTATAAACAAATTACCAACAAGATTGTGATAGGAAAGATGCTTGAAATGAGCAACGATGTCATGAGTACATTTACGCTTAGTCTTTCAACCGACATAGTTGCTAATGATTCTGAGCCAGCAAATAATTCAAGCATAATGAGCAAGCAGTAGTCTTGCTTTACATTCGATTTGCTCAATTTTGTTCTGGTGAAATTTGCCATCCATTCATGAACCATCCAAGTTTCTCCAGCGGCTGTCCAACTGGCAATTTGATAACTACGTCGAGAGCAAGCAAGTTGAGAAATTCACAGCTGTCCAAGATTGAAGAAGAGAAGACAAAAACTATAGCTGGAAGTCTAAGGTGGCTAACATGTCACGCCCCGAACCCCGAGACACGTGAACAACCCGCCATGGTCGTGATAATGCGACATTCCCAGGTAGTGTCGCCGACCCAATTTAATTTAATAAGCGCATGCGGAACGTATTAAAAATCCCCTGACAAATTAAACACGGGATAGGATAGCAGGAACAAAAAAAAAATCAATTTAATACAAACCATATACAATCATAAAATCAAACAAGGTTTACATGCAGCTGAAATAGGTCGGAGTCTATACTCTAGGGATCGGCCCACCAAAAGAAAGAACAGTCCCATGACTACTAATCAGATTTAATCCTCCATCTTCTTGGCTCTGCACTCCTTGCCCAACTTCACCGGGCGGTCCACCCGACTCCGCTGGAATCCTCATCTGCGGCCCTGAAATGTGTTTCCCACAACGGGGTGAGACATTGTCTCAGCAAGTTCACCCCTCCTAAGCCCCTACTAGAAAGAAAATACACCCCCGACATGTCCTAACCACACATCAAGGAGACTTACCTTGCAATAGTCCGCGCCTGCAGGTTAGTACAGTTTATAACATTTAATCACGTACAAGTGCGACAATTAAACAATCAGGGCACAGTCACATCATCAACCAATCAATCACTTTGATCGTCTCAGCGATCAATCGGCTAGGCCGATTACATGTCATTCAATCAAATCAATCACTGCTCCCAACCACAACCCTAAGGGTAGACTCAACAATCGGTGGTATCACAGCCCCACGTGGCACGACCTTCGAAAAGGTGGTTCAACACTAGTGGCATCACGGCCCCACTTGGCACGGCCTCTCATAGGCGGTTCAACTAGTGGCATCACGGCCCCACTCGGCACGGCCTTTCATAGGCGGTTCAACTAGTGGCATCACGGCTCCACTCGGCACGGCCTTTCATAGGCGGTTCAACCAGTGACATCACGGCCCCACTCGGCACGGCCTTTCCTAGGCGGTTCAACACGGCCTCAATAGGCACGGCCTCTAATAGGCGGCACAATCACGGCCAAATCCCCATCAATTTCTACAATTGGAATTTCTACTCAAAACCCCTAATTTACGCAATCACACTCAATTCGCCACAAATCAAGCATCAAATTAAAATTCTAACATCACAAGAGCGATCAAAGCACGAAATTCCGAGCAATTGGGGCTAAAAATAAATTTTTCCGTTTTTTATATATATATAAATAATAATATTTAATTAATTTCGGAATATTTTAATATTATTTTAATAATCCGAATTTTCCAACCAATTAAATAATTCTAAATTAAAATCCAAATAAGTCACATCACCATTAACTTTAATTAACCTCTTTTAAACTTAATTAAACCCAATTAATCTTAATCCAATTTCCTTAATCCAACTTACATTAAAATAATCTAATCTAACCACCTAAATATACTTAATTCAAATTAAACACACTTAGGGAATAATTAACCCTCTAATCAAGGATTAATGAGAGGTAACTCACCCGATTAACGCGCCGGACGGACCAAAACGACGAGCGCGACGAGGGGATCGATAAACTCCAAAGGCGGGCTCGCATCCGGGGCCGGGAAGGCGGCCGAAACGGCCCTTGAGTGGGCTGGAAAACCCATTTTTCTGGGTTGTTGGGTTCGGCCGAGGGGAGGGGGGCGACGGCGGCGCGGGGCGGCGGCGAGGCGAGGCGGTTCGTGGCGGTGGGGCGGCGGCAAGGCGGCGGCGACGGGCGGAGGCGGAGGCGACGGCTGGGCGCGCGAGGCTGGCTCGGCGAGCCGTGGGCCGGACGGAGGTGGGGTTGCGGCGGCGAGCCGGAGCGGCGGGGTGGCGGCGGCACGGCGGACGGCGCTCGGCGCGCCTCCGGCGGCATGCGGCGGCGGCGCGGGCGGCGGCAGAGCGCGCGCGGCTCCTCCCCCGTCGAGCCCCCCCCTTTCCCCCTTTCCTCCCTCTCTCTCTTCCCAAGCTTGAAGAAAGCTTTCTCTCTCCTCCCTTTTTCTTTTTCTTTTTCTTTTCTTTTTCTTTTCTTTAATTCTCCAAGGGAGGCCCACCACATGACATCACCGCCGATGTCATACTCCACTAATTTCCTCCACAACTATCTTCAATAGGTCCAATTAATTTTCCGCCGGGGTCCAAAACTTTGCGTGCTTAATTTCTTCAATTCTTCTTTCAATTGAATCCAATTAAAGTCCATAAAAATAATCCAATGTCACCCTGTTTTAATTCACACCTTGGCTCGTCCATAGAACCAATTTAAATCCTAAAAGTACGACCATAGGCGAACCTCAATCCCACTTGATTCGAATTAAACTGACTCCCATAAAAATCAATTGATGTCTCACTTATCAAATTGATTATTTTCTTTATCCAAAAATCTCTCATAATCCTCAATTTCACAATAAAATAATCCCCGACATTTTATGGAAATCTGGGATGTCACATAACATCTTGGAGACTCTCCTGTCAGCAACGAGCAATTTGACAAAAAAAATCAAAATCAAAATAAAATTGTCCCACTTGTAGTATAAAGTCATAGGACAGAAAAAATCCTGTAAAACAAGTCAGCTTTTCTGTAAGACATGAACGAAATAAAAATTTAAAAAAAAAATCAGTCCATAACGTTTACGTCAGCTTTTCTGTTTGAATGCGTTTCAGTTTAAAAAAATTTGCTTGCTGGACGATCCTCTAAAATAGAGAGTGGAGTATTCTAACGATATTTCTAGTGACTTCATCCTCTATTTCCATTTGAGAGACTCTTTAGCAAAAGTATTTTGCTTCCACCGAGCTAAAAGAGTGCCCTATTGAGTTTCGTCCCGGATAGAAAGAGCAAGAAAACCAAGTCATGTAACAAAATCAAGCACGTTACATACTCGGATCACTTGCACGACTGATGTAAAAGTTTTGTTGGCATGTAATCTTTTTGATCTTGACATTCAATCTTTTAACAGCGGAGGTGGCGAGCAATGCACATTAGGAGGATAGAGAGCTGCTGCGCCCACCGCTGGGGACGTATTAGGGTGCGTTTTGTTGGACCACCCCATGATGTGGATTTTGATCCTGTCCATCTTGCCGATGGCTGTGGCGAGGACTTCTCTGATGTCGCATTAGCCCTTTAGAGCACGCATTCGAGACCGCAAGCGGGCCTGCAGCTGCATTGGCCTCTTCGTGGATGGATCCAAGCCGGGTGCGATCGGCTGCTGATCTTTTGGTCACGGAGAGGATGCAGACGAAGCCCTGCGCAGGGGACTAAGATCCATATTTGCAAGAACATCTTCTAATAAAATGTTCTCTTGTGATTGTGATGATTACCTCTTTGGTCCGTTTGATGTCCATTCCGACCACTCCCCCATGCTTAGTATGATCTTTTACTCATAACTATGCGTGGAAATTTAATTGGAAAGGCAAATGGGACTTGGTAAGATTCGAACTTAGGGCCTTCAGCTCTATACATGTATGAATTTTGTGGAATTAGTGCCGACTATTTTAAAAGTTTAAGCTGTTAAATGGAGATGTGATTTAATATTTAATTATTCTAACAGTATTTCTAAACCATGCTTTTGTTGATCATGATTTTAAATTACCAATGTGATGGTCCTTTGTGGGACAGGTATGAGTTAGTGACATAATATTTGTAAAAAAATGTGAAGTTGAAAGTTAACTTACGGTTTGCTTCTTAAGTCTTATAAAAATCTAAGAAAAACACAAGCTCCTCTATGTGGGGGCAGACGTATAATACGAGCTTCTTAGCGAAGGAAAAACGACGGTGTTTCATCATTAATCACTGGTCTAGGATCCCGTATGATAAAAAAAGGAGACGTCACCCCGTGTGCAAATCACTTGTAATTTACTTTGATAGTAGGCAATATACGCCTAAAAAAAAAAAAATGTAAGATAGCTTTAACATTTACAAATACTTACCACCGTAAAATAATTTAACTGCAACGGAATTAGTATTACCAACACAAAAATTTGACTTACGAACATCATTTTGAATTTATGATACAATAAGGTATATTACTATAATTAGACTTTGTTAGTGATTTATAAGAATGGGTATAATTAAGGTCGTCAAGGATTAGCACTCACTCAATTTACTAATTAGAAGGAAAATTACTATTTAAGAGATGCATTACATCTTATGGGGTAAATTACTACTTTGAATTACTTTCTATAAGACTTATTATTGTCTTAAGAGATGTTACTACTTTGAAGGTAAATCACTCATTTTGTCTCTTGTATTTATCTATTGATAATGATTGGTAGTTCATTATGGTTAATTTATTTCAATCGTTAATGGTCCCTTTATACTTCATAACTTGATGATGATATTACTAAGTATTCCTACCATAGTGTAATTTCCCTCAAGAGGTCATTACTTGTAGTTACCCGCGTTGGTAATAACACCTCCAACAATTGTAATTTGCCTTGAATCGTTGTGATCTTCATTGCACCTCTAGCGAGTACTTTCCTTTTTCGCGTAGTAACTTAGCTTATAGTTTTTTTTTTTTTTTTTTGGTAAAGTTAAGTAATTAGCTTATAGTTCATAACAAGAAATTCCTATCTCTTAGCTTGAGTGAAAATAATCTACCTTTGGAGACAGTAAATTACCTCAAGTTATCCTAAACTTGATAAGTCGTGAATTGTTGAGATTGGGAGAGTTCAAGCTAAGCCTAATAGACTTAGCAAGCCATTAGTCTCCGTAGGCACCTGTGCGATAGGGCGCCGAAAAAGAGGTCATGACAACGTTCAACGACACTACGGGCTGCATCAGGTCTCACTTGAACCAAGCATTCCAAAACATCCACGTGCCCTTTCATGGTTGTGACGTGAAGAGGGTTTCTTTTGTATTTGTCATGGACGAAAAATATCTTAGGGTTGACTCTTAACAAGCTTGCCACTATGTTAAGGTACCCTTTTGCTGCCGCAAGATGAAGAGGCATCAAACTTTGACAATCCTGCTCTCTTGCCAGCTCGGCCTTTCAAGCTAAAACCTCTTCCACAAAATCCAAGTGTCTGAGCATGGCTGCGATGTGCAAAGGAGTCTCGGTGTGATTCCCGGTCATGATTTCATCGAGAAGTAGCTTATCTTTTCTAAGCAACTTGTTGACACCTAAATTTTGGTAATCCGTTTATTCATATATCGTATTAAAAAATTAGGGGTTAATTTTATCCCTAAAAAAAATTAATTAATTGCATAGCATATAGATTTAGGTGCATTCGCATTTTTGCATTTATTTATTGGACTAATAGCGAATAGATTGAAATTAGTGGTTCTGAACTTTAATTTGATGAGTCGGGTTAAGCCCACGAAGAGAGTAGATCGGCCCAAACCCGTATCCTCAAGGAGATTTTACGGATTTATCTTTATGAGATTTCGATTCAAAAGCAAATATTGCGTTTGAAAAATCAAATATTGCGTTTGGAAAAGAAATCTTTGTAGATATGGTTTTGGGAAATTAAGAAAACCCTAATCGGTGGCCTATAAAAAGAAAATAGGCATAGGGTTTTGGGGGGGCACTCAATAGAATACACGGCCACACGTTTAGGTTTTTTTTTTTTTTTTTTCACGTCAAAGGGAGCTCTCCGTCGGTCTTTGAGAGGGAAAAAGAAAGAAAAGCTTGAGAAAAGTCAAACAAAAAGTACATGGGAGCATAGAGGAAGAGAAGAGAGGTGAGGGAGATAGGAGGAGAGAGAAAAAAGAATTAAAAAGAAGAACACTGTTCTTCTTCCCCAGCGGACAGCCTGCCTGCGCTCCGCCCTTCGCCCGTCGGAAGCCACCGCAACAACGCGCCTCCGCCTCCGTCGGCCACTGCACTCGAACCCTCGCGACGCCAGGAGTTCTTCTTCCGCTGCTTCGCCGATGCTCCCACTTCGCCTGCGAAGTCGCCACCGCCGCTGAGCCAAGATCCAGACGCCGGGGCCTCTCCGCCTGCAGATCTGAAGTCCTCGCAGCAGCCACGGACCGATTCCTTGCGCCGTTCGCGCGCTCCCGACACCGAGCCCCTCCGCCTCAACGCCTGCAGCTCGCGCCGCCCCGACGCCGAGTCCCTCCGCCTCGACGCCCCTGCCTGCGTCAAGCCACAGAAATCGGCGCCCCTCCTCCAGATTTGCTCTCCCCTGCTCAAATTCACTGCTGCCGGAGTCCTTCGCCTTAAGATCCGTCGCACTGGAGCTGCCCCGACGCGCTGCCGAGTTGTCTGCGTGCGCCCCGTCGCCGATCTGTGACGCCCTTGCTCCGCCCGCGACGCCAGCAGGACTAGCCACCGCCGAGTCACCTCTTCACCGCTCGCCCACCGCCGGTTCACCTTCGCCGAAACCCCCCTGCCGGTCCGACGACGTGCTGCTCTCCGGTGACCCACCACGTTCGTGCCGCATCGTGGGTGAAAAAAGCAAAAAAAGGAAAAAAGGAAAAAAGGAGGAAAAGATTAGGTGATTTTATTTTCTTTTTCTATTAACTTTTATTTTATTTATTTCTTTTAAGTTTAGTTGATATTGTGTATATTTGAAGTGATCTTTATTTCATGAATATCTTAGACATTATCCATAGGGATTTTCCCTAAGATTATTGTAATTATTAATTTGACCCGTAAGATGTCGGGTCATTTTTTTAATTATATTAATTTTTGGAGTTTGTTAATAGTATTTTAATTGCAATCAATATAATTATTAATTTGATCCGTAAGACTTCGGATCAGATTTTTAATTATTTTGAATATCTTTGTCGTGATAATTAGGGTTAGAATAATCGCTAATTTGACCTGTGAGATAACATGTTATTTTTTCGATTATTTCGATTATTTTAATCTGAATATCTTGATTGTTTAGATTCAATGTTTAGTAGATAATTGCTTGTTTTGGAAAATCACTAAGAAAATCCAAAAAATATTTAAATTAGGATTCAGTTTGTTTTGGAATATTTTTTTTGTTATCTTCCATATCTAGAATAGGGATTTTATTTCGAATTTAGAAAAATATAAAAAAATAAAAATTCATTTAGGATGCTAGTTTTATTTGAATTGCATGTTAAATTTTAATTTTGAAATTAATAAAAAAACAACAAAAATCATCATGCATGTAAACTTAGGGCATTCTTTGCACGTCATTGCATAGATCGCATGCTTATTAGAAAAATAAGAACCATGTGCACATCATATAGAATTATGTTCATACAATGCACGTCATTTAGTGATTTTTGTTAGGTTCATTTAATTAAAAATTGTCAATCATTAGAATTAGGTCATTTAGATTAACATTTAATTAATGCATTTCTTTAGAATTTTATCTACTCATGTCATATAGTTTAAATCATATTGCCATGTCATTTAGGTCATGTTGCCATGTCATATTAGATTATTAGCATGCATTGCATATAGATTAAGCTCCCATTAAATAAATTGAAAAAAAAAGAAATTGTGTGTTAATTAGAAATCATATCCAAGATTGATGATGTGAATTCTGATCTAACGATGCAGATGCTTTCGTTGCTACAAGGTAAGTCCCTTAACCTTATTCATTGTTTTATTGGGTGTTAGATTGGTGGATTGCGCACCCGCATGATCACCTCATATATTAGGGAGATAAATTAAAATCAATTCAAGCTGCCTGCTAAATATTTTTTTCAAAATAAAAGAATGGTACCGAAAGGGCGTTAGAGAAATCTAACGTAACCAAGTTCTCGTACCTAGAATCTCTGGTTCGTAGGAGTAAAGTAAAACTCCCATTACTTTACTTGGGTTTCTAATCGATCCACCCAAAATAGATTAGTGGCGACTCCTAAATAAAATCCATTTGCATATTAAGAACTTGAACCTAAGTCGCGAATTGGTATGGGCTTGGGAGAGCCCGAGTTAAGTCCAGGCTTAACAATCCATTAGCCAAATCCTAGGTGGTTCACACCCGAAAATTTGGTCGCGACACAACTCAAGTAAGAGTGCACATTTCCTTCCACGGCGGCTTCATAAAGCTTAGACTCCATGTTTGGGTCTTTAAAATGGGAGTTTCGGAATACTCACTCCTCCATTTGGAGACTTGAATATATATCGTCACAACCAAGTGAATCTTCACAGTAGGCTTGACGAAGACCGAAAAATGATTAGTAGATTTTTCGTCTGCAAGTATGTGGCTCAGTTCCCCCGAATGTCTATGGAGGGTGTGCTGGGATATACCTGGCGGCCATTTTCTGGCGAGTCTCGCCTCCATTTGGTCCTATATTGGTCAACTGGATGCTCCACTGAAACAAGCACTCAATAAAACACTCCTCTGTTCTCTCTCTACGTCGCCTTATTCACCACACTTTCGCACATGGAGCACCTTCTCCATTTAAAGGATGCAAGTCGGTGCATTCCAGCTTTCCACACTTTTCCAATATAAAATATCTCCTAAACTAATTCATCACATTGCAATTTGCTTTGACTTATCGGAAGAGGCGGTGAGAAAGGGAAAAATCTGGAGAGAAGGTAAAATATGGAAGAAGGGAGAGGCGATGCTTCTCAACATGTCCCCTTGGAGACTTGACGTCCTTTGAAATTCGCTGCTGTCACAATGCTTCATTGCGGCATGTTCTTCCCTCAAACAACGACCAGCTATTTTTCACACAATTTAAGACATGATTGGCTAAGACCAAAGACCATAATTCTCTGCGATAATTTCACCGAATAATCAGGGATATATCAACACCGGTCCTAACCTTCCCTTACAAATATGGACATATATGAAAGCGTGAACTTGACTTACATAGACCAAATGCAGACAGTGTCACCACCGATTGGTCCCAGGTGCCTCCCCCAATTCCCTAAACGTGACATGTCAACTTTAAAAGCTCCTGTGAGCCTGCACAATATCTCATTCTTCGGCTCAGATCATTCAACTTTATGAATTGTGTTAGGAAGATGCTTGAAACGAGCAAGTTTAATAAGTGCATTTATGATTAGTCTTTCCGCCAAAATAGTTGCAAATGATTTTTAGCTAGCAAATAATTTAAGCACAATGAGCAAGCAGCAGTCTGGCTACACATTTCATGACCCATTTTTGTTCAAACACCAATGTGCTTTTATGCAAAGATCAATTTACTTTGAAGGTATCAGCAAAAAACAAAATGATCATAAATTGGAGAAGGGAAAGCCAAAAATAGTCCGAATCAATCACCTTTTGAGTTTCTTCCCAGAAAGAAAGAACAAGAAAACCAAATCATGCGGCAAAATAAAGTATGTTACATGCTCAGATCACTTGCTCCACTGCATTCAGAGATCATGGCAAAGAATTCGTGAGAAAGTTTCGACTCTTCCTCGCACGACTAATGTAGAAAAATTGTGGGCACGTAATCATTTTATCTGGACATTCAATTTAGTATTTTGTGAAAGCGAATCTTAATTTGTTTGAAAGTCCTTGCCATAAACTGCCCTCATGAACACAAAACATCTGCTTCAGTAATTCTACGTTCTAGGATTTTCTACTTTGGTCTTAAGCTTATTGGGGGCGATTCCATATGGAAGAAGGGACCTCCATTCCGTGTGCAAAATTGACTGGCTATAGCCATTTTATGAACACAACATATACTTACAAACATCATTTGGCACTTATGATACAATAAGGTATATTATTATAGGCTTTGTTAAAAATTTACTAAGAATTGACCCCAAAAAAAAAAAAAAAAAAAACAATTTGCTAAAATGAGTATAATTGAGATCATCGAGGATTAGCACTCATTCATTTTACTAATTATAAGGAAAATTAATACTTCAAAAGGTATATTATTTTTTATAGGGTAAATTACTATTTTGAATTTCTTCCTACAAAGTAGAACATTGTCTTAAGATATGTTACTACTATGAAGGTAAATTACACGTTTTGCTTACACTTAGTAATTTTCTTATAACATAGTAAATTACTTCAAGCCATCGCATGTGATATATTACTTGGTAGTTGACCTAAAGCCATGGTGAATTGGCTGAAATCCTCACAATTTCATTGCACTTATGGTTCGTAAAATTTTATTAAAAAAAGAAACATTTTTTCACAGTTCGTAAGTTGGGGATGTTTTCACTAGTAACTATATTGTAATTTTCTTCATACAGTCATGGTCGGTAGTTCATTATTGTTAGTATTTTTCCAGTATTAATAATAAATTCCCTTCATATTTCATAATTCGACAATGGAATTACTAAGTAATTGTCCCACCATGGTCTAATTTTCCATGACATGTCATAACTTGTAGTTCCTATCCTTAATAATTATATCTCCGACAATTGTAATTTGCTTGAAATCGTCGTGATCTCAATTGTACCGGTAGTTAGTACGTTCCTCTTTTGTGTAATTAGCTATATAGTTCGTAACAAGAATGCTCTGATGGTATATTTCCATCTTAAAAGATGTTACTACTTTGATGGTAAGTTATTTATTTTGTAACATGGAAATGCTTACACCTAATAATTTCCTTATAACATTCCCTCAAACCATGGAGTGTGACATATTACTTGGTAATTGATCTAAAGCTATGGTAAATTGTTTATACTCCTCATAATCTTGTTGCACTTGTTCATAAAATTGCATTCAAATAGTGACATTCATATACACCACTTAAATTAGGGATGTTGTACTAGTTATTTGGTAATTTCATAATTTTCTTCAATTAGTCAAAATTGGTAGTTTATTGTTTTCTTTTATTTTAGTATTTTTCAATTATTAACAATAACTTCCTTTTATACTTCATAAGTCGACCGGCCATAATCCGTAGTTCCTGTCCCGTATTATTATACCTCTAATAATTATAATTTACCTAAAATTGCCACGATCTTAGTTGCACGTCTAGTTTGCTCTTTCCTCTTTTTGTGTGGCAATTGAGCTGTATAGTTCAAAACAAGAATTCCTATACCCTACCAGTTAACTAATGGGATGGTAAGGTACTTGAAATTGTCATAAGAGACACGTCTTAAAATTAGTGATTGACCACGATAATCGTACGTCATTCGCAAGTCCATGCAAATGGTAGTTAGTAATCTAAGTTTATTAATAGTAAATTAACTCAAGTTATCGTAAGCTTAAAGGTCTAAATAATCGTAATTTTTATCAAGAAATCTAAGCAACCTAAAGTACTTTCTATTTCCCTTTTCTTAGTAAATCTACTTAAATAATCCTTCAAATTCATAATCAATGGATCCTATCCATAAATCATAGTCCTTTTGCATGTCGTGATTTTCCTTAATTAATCGTAAAACTTACAGTTCCTCCTGAACAAACTTCCTTAGTTGTCTATAAATTACCGCTTCAACTGATGCCACGGTTGAGATTTTTTGGACTTCAAATCTAAAAGGTCATATTCTCTTTTTCTTAACCGCCACAAATCAAATCAAATGAAACAGCCATCCATTATACATCTAAACTCCGTCTTTCAGAGGGATTCAACACGCATAAAACATCCATTGTTTCCACTAGCAGATACACACATGCATGCTATCGTAGCTAAGTTGTCTAATCACCACACTGAACAACACATACTGCATAGCATCTCCACACATACTGCCTAGCATCTCCACACTAATCACCACACTGAACAACACATACTGCATAGCATCTCCTCTAGCATGGCTTTTGGGCTCAGGCCCCTTCTTTCATAAGATCCCTAAGATCCCTCCTGCTGCGGACGAATTTCAGGACTTTGCGTACAACGTGGCACAGGAGAATAATACCCATTAATCCAAACCATGCCACCGTCACATATTTATTTATTTTATTTGCAACACTCAATCGGGTACCCGGTGCGCAGACCCATATGGTGACGGTATAAGTCGCCCCTGTGAAGGTTATCGCAATCCACATAATCAGCATTGCAATCCATGTGGTAAGCCGACGCCGCTTTAGAGGAAGACCACTTATAAGAACCATAATAGTGCTAAGCGATGCGATGAAACTTATCGTGTTACATATTAGGAAAATCTTGTAGTGGTTCTCGTACTTATCTCCCATTATGGACTCGCCCGCAAAATGCGGTTCACCAGTCTCATTGGTCTCGGAAATTGCTGGCGAAATGCCACCAGATGGGTCAATACTGCCTGTAACATTTGTTACATATTCGCTCGAATCTCCTTGCCAAAGGCCACCAGGCGGGGTAAGATTGGCTTGGAATGCCATGGTAGCTAGCAATGTCGCTACCACCAATAGAGTCCGATGCATGTTGTTTTGCCATTTTATCTTTCTTTTCCTTTCTTCCTCTTTCTTTTCTTCCTCTTCTCCTATAGGTGGGTGGAAGGTCGTGACCGTGTTATTGGTGCGGACTGTTCGTCCGGATGGGTTTTGATTCTCTGAAATTTGAGGAACATAATCGCTAATCTCTGAGGCTCTTCCTGCGCTTTCGTCTTGTGCTAATAGGCTGACTGCCGTGAAACCTCTGGAGTTCGTAATGTTCGGGTTCACTCCTTTATTAATCAAGAAGACTATAGTCTGCAGAGAAGTAACAATAGAATGTATCTGTTGGGATCAGGTTTGAACTAAGCACGCCCATTTCATATCCATTTCAGGATCAACTTTGGCACCAGTGTTTTTTTAGTCCCGTAGTGTTGGTGACTATTACGACACCTTCACAAGGGAAACCCATCCCTTATTGAATCTCTTCTGCTATATCTAGTTTTACGTTCCTTCTAATCTAGAAAAAATTAGCATGAAAATAGCGCAAAGTACAAAGTTGTAGTTAATTATCTCGACTAGTCAACTCTTTTCCAAATATCATAACCTTCGATGTAAAAATGGATACTTCTTAGCTACCAAAAATTGATAGGACACTCAGGTATCATAGATGGGAAAATAACACAAATAGTCCATTAATTTTAATTCAACGTGCAATGTCATCTTTATACTTTTCATTATTCAATGTGGTCCTTGAACTATTTTTAAATATTCAATTTAGTCCCTAAACTTTCAAGTTGTTTAATCTAGTCTCTCATTTACCCATAAAAAAGTAAAAAGTTTTCATAATTAAGATATTGCTTAAATTTTGAGAATTCTCTTATTTTTATAAAATTCTCTTATTTCAATTTTTTTCCTAAATCAACAAAAAAAATGACTATCTTGTTATTACTTTTACACCATTTTGACATTTACAAATATTACAATAGTTCTATTTGCTCATATTTTAACTTATGATCTCTATAGTAACAAAAGTAAAATCTCATTAAAGTTGTATCGGGCTGATATTTCTATTATTTAATTTTCTAATTTACAGATTTAACTATTTTTATTGAGAAAACACGAAACACAAAACCTTGAATTTTTAATCTATCTAAAAATTAGGAATGAGTTTAGATTAATATAAGTACGAGAAAGTCTATAAATATACAAATATCGTTGTTAAATACTCTTATGAGAATACTTATTTTAAAGTTGAAAGGATTATGTATCCAATATAACTCTAGCGTTTTTCTATTGTAGAGATTATAAGTTAAATACACTTAAATGGAACTATAGTTATATTTGTAAAAATAAAGAAAGGTAAAAAGATAATAAAAGGAAAATATTTTTTTTTATTTGGGAAATTGATTGAAATAAAAGATATTCTAAAATTTGGGCAATGGTGCAATTGTGAAAACTTATAATAGTATCGAATGGCTTATTTGACTTTGGTGTGGAAAGCTAAGAGACTAGATCAAACAAATTAAAAATTTAGAAACTAGATCAAGTATTTATGAATTGTTTAAGGACCACGCCAGATAAACTAAAAATCCAAAGATGACGTTGCATATTGAACCAAAGTTTAAGGGCTATTTGTATTATTTTCTCATCCTAGAACCACCTATTTTGTTGATAAGCTCACTAAATTTGACTAGTATGGAGAGTCGATTGTATGAACATACCTCAGCTTGTCTATCTGCAATAGCCAAATGTAAAATTGTGTTGCCATCTTCATCCCTCGAATTGATGAACTGTTCATTGCCCAAGATATCTATCAAAAGCTTCAAAGCTTCTAGTCTGTTATGCTTCACGCATAAATGCAGGATCGTCTGGCCATGTTCAATGACACTATGGGCGGCATCAGGTCTTGCTCCAACCAAGTTTTTCAACACATTCACATGCCCTTTCATGGCTGCAACATGAAGAGGATTTCTTTTGTATTTGTCACGGAAGAAACATATATCAGGGTAGGCTCTCACCAAGCTTTCCACTATGTTAAGGTACCCTTTTGCTGCGGCGAGATGAAGAGGCGTCGAACCCTGAGAATCTTGCACACTTGCCATCTCGGCCTTCTGAGCTAGGATCTCTTTCACGAAATCCAAGTGTCCAAGCATGGCTGCGATGTGCAGAGGAGTCTCGGTGTGATTCCCAATCATGACTCTGTCAAGAAGCAGTTTATCCTTTTTTAGCAACTCAAGCAAAGACGGCACATTTCCTTTGACAGCGGCTTCATAGAGCTCAGACTCCATGTTTGGATCTTCAAAAGGAGGATTTCAAAATACTACCTCCTCCATTGGAAGACTTAAATAATATTGGCACAACCAAGTCAACCATCTCAATAGTCTTTGACGAAGACCGAAAAACGAACGGTAGATATCTCTTGACTGCAAGTATGTGACTCAAGTCTCGCATTTGTCTTAGTACGTCAGATAAGGTTTACTCTTGGAGCTTTATTGTGGATAAGGACTCCCCTGTTGGTCATTTTCTGGTGAGTCTCGTCCCCATTTGGTCCTATATAGCTCAAGTTTGCACATGTAACATGTCCCGATTGAGCCATGACATCCTTGGATCATGTAAAGCAGCCATACTCCATCCATGCAAATTATTGTGGAATCACTTCATTTGCACAAACATGTATATTTTGTTAGGCCATGAATTTCATCCATATGTGAGAAATAATTTTTGTACTCACGCTCACTCAATCGGAATGAGCTGTAACCTAGGCACTTCTAAACAAATTATTCTGCCATACGGGTGTGTTTGGATGATAATTACAGATGAGCAATAGGATCATTGTCCCATTCAGAGATTCACGGTACGTATGGCTCTATAAAATGCCGTACGCGGGAGCACGTGGGCCCGCTGCCGTCGGACGTCCGGCCAGCTACTCCGGTCACGTCGGCCACCTGGCCCGGTCATGTCGCTCTGCTCTGCTCCTCTGCTTCTCCGCACTGTCTGCCCACGATGTGGGGATTCGCCTGTAGGCCATTTTTTGCCGAGGCTCATCTATATTTTGTCCTATATAGGTCAAGTTCGCAGACTATGTCCCACTGGAGCCATGACGTGCTTTTGATGATGTAAAGCAGCCACATTCTATTCGTGCAAATTGTCGTAAACATGAATTACTTTGAAAAGACATGAATTTCTTCGATTTATCAGAAATAACTTGTGCGCTTATGCTCGATCAATTGGAATGAATCGTGACCTAGGAACTTTCATAGAAATTATTCTACTATATGGGTGTGTAAGGAAAATAGAAACAAATGAGCAATAGTGTCACTAGCACATTAGAAGTTGGCTTTCTCACTATGGTAATCCCAAGTGATTTCAAGCTTGCAAATAGTTTAAGCTCAACGTGGAGGCATCAGCCTTGCTATACCTCCAAAATGCCGCCAAAGAGAGTTACTCTTCTCTTTCTTCCATTAAAAATTTCAAAGATTGAAGGACCATAAGTTCCTGATTGGTTTGATCAGTCACGAAAGTCCTCAATGGTACAAGGCAGGGAAATAAATCACAGAGAATATATACCCCTACCACCACAGGAATGGTTTTCTTATTTAAATGAAGAAGCCCAAGATGATTGTGTACACAAACGCTTGGACAAATGTCACTCACGACTCTATATGTAACGATTAGGTCCAATGAGGGCGGAGAGTGGTCGCCAGGCCAGAGGTTTTGAACAAGAAGCAACTCTTGACAAACTTCTAAGATGGTGAAGAGCGCAAATATGAGCTGAATTGTGCATTAAATAGGAGCAAAGCGATTATGGGATATATATGTTAAAATTGGATACCAAGTTTTAATTTGGAACTCCAAAGTTAAACATGTTCAAGTTAGAATGCTACTAGGATGTGCGACTTATTGAAAAAATAAATGTCCGTACGTTAAAGGACGAATTATGGGATTCACTATGGTACGAGCCAAAAAAAAAAAAAAAAAAAAAAAAACTTCAAGTGAGTTGATTCAAGGATGTTATAATATGGTATCAGGGTGGAACTCTCTCCAACAGGTGTATGGTTCGGGGACAAACCACACGGAAGTTGGTGGGCCCATAATGACTCTGTCTGATGAGGGTGGAAAGTAGTCGCCAGAACAAAGGGCTAGGTTTTTAGGATGGTAGAGGGGGTGAAAATGAATCGAACTATGCATTGAACTGAGGAAAAGCAATTTTGGGAAGTACGTGCATGCGTGCGAAATTTGGAGTGGGACGAGCAAAACAAACAATAACTGGAGTGATTTAATTTAAGGATGTCTCACTATATACCTACTCAAACTTGGCATCATAGATAGGTTATAGACACTTGGAATCTACCTGCAACTATTTCTTAAGGGAATCAAGAAGAAACCCGCAATCTCTTCTTCGAATGTGTGTTTCGGCAAATCGAAATTTAATTTGTTTGGAAGTCCCTGCCGTAGATTGCCCTAAGGAAGCTCCCATTCTCCTTTTGATTGTCACTTCTCTCTCAATGCTTCATTGTGACGATGTTCTTCCCCTAAACCATGACCAGACATTTTTCTCTACTCCTACAGTGAAAATATAGCCTTCTCCATGGAAATCCGAGAAATGCAACTCCCTCATTTAAAAAAGTTTTAGAAATGATGGAAATACGAGAAAAGCAACTTTCTCTTTAGAAAAGTTTCTTAAAAAAGTTTTAGACAAGATGGAAATCTGAAAAAAGCGACATTCTCTTTTAGAAACGTTTTTGGCGTAAAGTTGGCAACCCCGAGTTACTCATTACAGTTACATGATATTACCAAGAATCAATCATCTGCATTCTGAATCACCCTCGCCTGGTTCATCCAAAGGTCCTAGGGATGTGAGGTAAGGGAACGATTCTTCAAGTTCGTGTGAGGATACAATCCATGTATAAACAGAGGCTATTCCTCCATATGTTCAGTGGATTAATTCACAGAGACGGCTTTTGCCTCATGTATGTCTTCTTGCATGTTTGCGCAAGTGTGTTAAAACTTTAGATTAGTCGATTTGTGCCGCAAGAATGTTGAGCATAGGAATCTCCTATATCAGAATCGAAGATTTTTGAAGAATTATGTGCTGATACTAGACTCTTAATGGATAAACATAGCGTCATAGTCCCTGAGGCCTTCTCACAATGTTAGGCATGATTGGCTAAGATCGATGACCATGATTTTCTACGGTATTTTCGCCGAGCAATCAAAGATATATTAACATCATTCCTTTCCTTTTTCTTTCACATTTGGACGTGTATGAACGCGTGACCTTGACCTGCATAGACCTAATGCAAGTAGCGCCACCACCAAATTGTCCATGGATTTATCCCCCAATTCCCTATACGCTACTTGTCAACTTCAAAAGCTTCTGCTATAGTCTTATTTGGGCCTGAACATTACCAAATTTTTCAGGAGGATTATTCAACTTTATGGATTGCGTTAGGAAGATGCTTAGAGTGCATTTACGATTAGTCTTCCCACCGAAAGAGTTGCAAAGTTTTGAGCATATGAATCTACTATATCATAATTGAAGTTTTTTGAAGAATTATGCATTGATACTAGACTCTTAATAGATAGATGTAGTGTCATAGTCACCGAGGCCTTTAATCAATGTTAGACATGATTAGCTAAGATCAATGGCCACAATTCTCCACGGTACTTTTGCTGAACAATTAGAGTTATATCAACATCATTTCTCTCCTTTTCTTTCGAATATGGACAGGAGCGAATGCGCGACCTGGACCTAAATAGGCCAAATGGAAACGGTGTCACCACAAAATGGTTCCCAACTGTATCCCTCGATTCCCTAAAAAGCAGCATGTCAACTTCAAAGACTTCTATTATAGTCTTATTTGAGCCCGCGCATTACCTGATTCTCCAGGAGGATTATGCAACTTTATGGATTGTGTTAGGAAGATGCTTGAGTGCATTTACGATTAGTCTTCCCACCAAAATAGTCGCAAAGTTTTGAGCATATGAATCTATTATATCAAAGTTTTTTGAAGAAATACGTATTGATATTATACTCGTAATATATAGGTGCAGTGTCATAGTCCCAGAGGCCTTCACGCAATGTTAGACATGATTAGCTAAGATCAATGACCATAATTTTCTACGGTACTTTTGCGGAGCAATTGGAGATATATCAACATCATGCTTTTCCTTTCTTTTCAATTATGGACAGTGTGAACGCGTGACTTTGAGCTACATAGACTAAATGCAAACAGTGTCACCACAACATGGTCCCCAACTGTATCCTCCAATTCCCTGAAAGCAGCATGTCAGCTTCATAGACTTCTGTTAGAGTCTTGAGCCTGCACATTACCTTATTCTTCTGGAGGGATTATTCAACTTAATGAATTGTGTTAGGAAGATGCTTGAAACGAGCAATAGTGTCATAAGTGCATTCCCAATTAGTCTTCCTACCAAAATAATCGGAAATGATTTAGAGCTAGCAAGAAAATAAAGCGTAATGAGCGATCAGCAGTCTTGCTTTAAACTTGATTGCCCATTTCTGTTCAAAAACCAATTAACATTTGAAGGTATGATCAGCAAAAAGAAATGATCATAAAATGGAGAAGGGAAAGATAATTTAGGAAGAGCAAGATAATATCGGGATGTCATCACTAATAATTATCCAGCATTATCATAATTTTCTTCAATTAGTCAAAATTGTAGTTGACTATTTTGTATTATTCCAGTCTTAGCAATAACTTCCTTTCATATTTCATAACTCGACGATGGAATGACTAAATAATCATTCTAGGGGTAATTTTCCTCAAATAGTCATAACTTGTATTTCCTGTCTTTAATAATTATCCCTCCAGCACTTGTAATTTGCCCGAAATCATCACGATCTCAATCCCATGTCCAATTAGTACTTTCCCTTTCGTGTGGTAATTGAGCTAATATAGTTTGAAACAAAAATTTCTTATCACATGGCAATAAGCTATTGGGATAATAAGATACTTGAAATTGTCATAAGAGGCACAACTTATAATCAATTATTGACATTGATAATCGCAAATCAGTGGCAAGTCTGTGTAGATGGTAGTGAGTTCTCTACTTTTATAGATAGTAAATTACCTCAAGTTATCGTAAGCTCAAAAGATCATGAATTTTATTGAGAAATCTAAGCAACCTAAAGTTTACATGCTATTTTCCTATTCTTAGTAAATCTACATAGATAATCCTTCAAAATTTGTAATCAATGGATCTTGTCCATAAGTAATAATCCTTTCGACCGTCGTAATTTTCCGCAATTAATCGTAAAATTTGCAATTCCACCGGAACAAACTTCCGTAGTTATCAATAAATTACCACTTTAATGTGTTTAGGTTACACTAAATAAAATCGATCCCATGGCTGAAATTTTTGGACTTTCAATCCAATAAGTCATCCTTTTTTTAAGCTGCCACAAATCAAGTCAAATAAAACAGCCATCCATTATACATCTAAACTCCCATCTTATCCGAGCAAGAAAAAAAAAATTCCCATTTTTTCCATAAATTCAACGCAATTAAAACATTTGTTGTTTTCACAAGCATATGCCATACTCTAATGCATCGTAGCTAAGTTGAACTCTCTCCAACAGGTGTATGGTTCGGGGACAAACTGTCACGCCCCGAACCCCGAGACACGTGAACAACCCGCCAAGGTCGTGATAATGCGACATTCCCAGGTAGTGTCGCCGGCCCAATTTAATTTATTTAAGCGCATGCGGAACGTATTAAAAGATCCCCTGACAAATTGAACACGGAATAGGATAGCAGGAACAAAAATCAATTTAATACAAACCACATACAATCATAACATCAAACAAGGTTCACATGCAGCCAAACTGGGTCGAGGTCTACACGCTAGGGATCGATTCACCATCTAGAAAGAACGGTCCTAAGGCCTCTAAAAAGATTCGATCCTCCATCTTCTTGGCTCTGCACTCCTTGCCCAACTTCACCGGCAGTCCACCTGACTCCGCTGGAATCCTCATCTGCGCGCCCCGAAATGTGTTTCCCACAACGGGCGAGACATTGTCTCGGCAAGTTCACCCCTCCTAAGCCCCTATTAGAAAGAAAATACACCCCAGCATGACTTAACCACACGTCAAAAAGACTTACCTCGCAACAGTCCGCGCCTGCAGGTTAGTACAATCTAATCATTCAATTACGTGCAATTATGACGATTAAATAAAGCACGGCACAATCACATCATCAATCAATCAATCACTTGGATCGTCTCAGCGATCAATCGGCTCGGCCGATTACATGCCATTCAAACAAATCCATCATCTTTGCTCCCAACCACGACCCTAAGGGTCGACTCGACAATCGGTGGTATCACGGCCCCACGTGGCACGACCTTCGAAAAGGTGGTTCATCACTAGTGGCATCCCGGCCCCACTCGGCACGACCTTCAATAAGGTGGTTAACAACTAGTGGCATCACGGCCCCACTCGGCACGGCCTCTCATAGGCGGTCAACAACTAGTGGCATCGTGGCCCCACTCGGCACGGCCTTTCCTAGGCGGTTCATCACGGCCTCAAAAGGCACGGCCTCTAATAGGCGGTCAACCACAGCCAAATCCCCATCAATTTCTACAATTGGAATTTCTACTCAAAACCCATAATTTACGCAATCACACTCAATTCGCCACAAATCAAGCATCAAATTAAATTCTAACATCACAGCAGCGATCGGACGAAATTCGAGCAACCTAGGGGCTAAAAATAAATTTTTCCGTTTTTTTTTTCTAATAAATAATAATATTTAATTAATTTCGTAATATTTTAATATTATTTTAATAATCCGAATTTCCAACCAATTAAATAATTCTAAATTAAAATCTAAATAAGTCACATCACCATTAACTTTAATTAACCTCTTTTAAACTTAATTAAACCCAATTAAGCTTAATCCAATTTCCTTAATCCAACTTACATTAAAATAATCTAATCTAACTACATAAACACACTTAATTCAAATTAAACACACTTAGGGCATAATTAACCGGCTAATCAAGGATTAGTGAGGTAACTCACCCGATTAACGCGCCGTTTAGCTCAAAACGACGAGCGCGACGCCGGGATCGATAAACTCCAAAGGCGGGCTCGCGTCCGGGGCCGGGAAGGCGGCCAAATCGGCCCTTGAATGGGCTGGAAAACCCATTTTTTGGGCTGCTTGAGTTGCGGCCGAAGAGGGGGAGACGGTGGCGGGTCGGCGGCTGTTCGGGGGAGGGAGAGGGCGGCCGGGCGACGGCGGTGGCGCGGCGTGGCTGGCGGCTTGGCTGAGGAGGGCAACGGTGGCCGGAGGAGGCACGACGGCTAGACGAAGCTGCTGGGCATGGCTGCGGGCGAGCGGGGACGGGCGCGCGCGGTGCGGCGGACCGAGGCGGGGCTGCGGCGGCGACTCGGCGGGCGGCGGCGGCGCGCGACGTGTGGCTGGGGCGGTGGTGCTGCGCGCGCGGCTCCCCCTTTCCCCGTCGAGCTCCCCCTTCCTTCTCCCTCCCTCTCTCTCTCTTCCCCAAGCTTGGGCATGACAAGTGGGCCCCCCTCTCCTTCTCTCTCTCCTCCTTTTCCTTTTTCTTTCTAATCCTCCAAGGGTGGCCCACCGCATGACATCATCGCCGATGTCATACTCCACTAAGTCCCACAACCTCAATCCAATGGGTACACTTGATTTTCCACCGGGGTCCAATTTTTGTACACCTTAATTTCTTCAATTCTTCTTTTCAATTGAGTCCAATTGAAGTCCATAAAAATTAATCCAATGTCACTACACTTTAATTCACATCTTGGCTTGTCCATAGGACCAATTTAAATCCCAAAAGTACGACCATAGGCGAACCTTATAATCTCTCTTAATTCAATTCAAATTGACTCCCATAAAATCAATTGATGTCTCACTTATCAAATTGATTAGTTTCTTTATCCAAAAATCCCTCATATTCCTCAATTTCACAATCCCCGGCTTCAACTGAACGAACCCGGCCCTCTTTATCCAGTCGAAATTAGGGCCCAAAATTCGGGATGTCACAACTCTTCCCCTCTTATAAAAATTTCGTCATCGAAATTTAAACCTTTACCAATCCTCATACAAAAAGGCGGGGTATTTCCGTTTCCATAGGTCTCACTAATCCAAATTAGTCCTTCGGTCTCATCGTGATGTCTGACCATTTCGATCCAGGATACCATCTTGGTATACCAAATCTGCTCTTTCTGAACCAACAACTGAACTGAACTTCTCCCACCTGACACCTTGTCTTTCACATCTGATCTCTTATTCTCAACTCCCCAACGAACTTCTGAAGCTCAATAATTGAAAATTTCTGACAGTTCTGTCTAGCATTCACCCTGACACTGATCTGACTACTGAAACACTGATCTCTGAGCTGACTCGGGTCTGTAATCTTTCTCTACTTCCTTTTTGCCACTGAATTCTATACCCTCTGTTATGCACCGCTTAAGAAAGAATCCCCCTGAAAACTCTGCCAAACCTGTAATCTCTGATCTGAATTCGAAATATAAATCACCCCCGGCATTCCATGCCGATGAATTATTTGATGCCCACATACTTTGATACACCTAGTCCATAACATAACAAAATCTTCAAATTTCCGAAATCGAACTTAGATTAGCGGTTAATTTCACTCTGACGCACTTTTGGTGTGACCTAGGCTACTAGGTAGTTCTCAGAACTTTTTAGGACAAATGACCCGTGGTCGATCTCCTTCGAGCCACAATGAATCTACTCAACACAGTGTCGATTCTCGATTGTCGTGAAAATCTCAAGGATTCACATACGGACACAGGGTACCAAAACGACAGAAAAATCAAAGTAGTGCCAGTTGATGAGAGTTTTCCAATTCAGTGGGGTCACCCACGATTGGTCATTCATCTCAGTCGAACTGACCTATCTTTGATCTTAATTCGATTTTATACTGTGCCGCAATGATCTCTAAAGATGAACATGGTCGAGAAGTCGATTCCTGGTCGAATCATCAAGTCAATTTGCCTTAAAGCCCTTAATAACTCACCCAGCTAGTCTAGTTATCTCATGAGTGGCCAACTCAAAGAAAAACACTAAAGTCGCGCCGATGAAATGCCCAACTTATCCAATCAAAGTCAGAATCCAAATACCTGGATGTTGCACACCCAAAACAAGATTCATTCGTATCATACCAAAACGGACCAACTCCTTCCATCAATCGGCCACTGTCCTCAAATGGTATCGGTAATCCCCGAATCCTTAGTAAGCTCATCACACTTTGTTCCATTGCGATATATCTTCATCCCCATTGGGGACTCTTAAGTGATGTTAAAATCCTCTGAGTCTGCATTATTGGACTTTCACTTACTGACAACTCTGGCACTTGCAACCTACTTGGCGATTTTCATCTTCACATCAGCCTACCTACTAAACTGACGCCGATTCTGACTTACTTGCACCATCTGGTCAAAACTGCAATACCTTAGTGAACTTCTGACAAGATTTTCTCCTTGAGTGCTACACTATCAGGTGTATTCAGTCACTCTTGGAACTCGAACTTTCCATCCTCAGAGATCTCAAAGTCAATCTCTTTCTTACTAGCATCCTCTTATCAAACTTTCTGAACGTCTCTGTCTGTCGACTAGGCACCGATTTAAAACTTGAGCATCTGATTCAATTTCAAAAGTTTCAAAATTAATTTTTTTTTTTGGCGGCTATAAAATTCAAAGGGTAGCCTACCTCAATTTTGAAAACCAAATTTTGAACTCTTTTTAAATAAAATCTATACTTTAGCCAGTCTGTGCACAATTGAAGACTTTCAACTTGAAGCATCAGTGACTTCTTTCATCCTCCCAGGTGATACGAGATACCACTATCCAAGTCCTTCAAAAGATCTGGTTCACACCACTATCTCCTTCAACTCATCCTAGGAGAATAAATACTTTGAGGCTTTGACGATCGATAAAGATCTGGAGTCTTTCTTCACACCACTGATGTCTCTAGATCCTCGGAGCGGAAATTGTTGCTATGAATTCCAAGTCGTCTGTCGGGTAATTCAGTTCATAAGGTCTCAACTGACGGGACACATATGCATTAACCTCATCATACTGCATCATTAAACTGTCCAATCCTTTAAATGATGCATCACTAAAAATCTCACATCCTCTAGGACCAGACAGAATGGCCCACACAGGTGCAGTAGTCAGCCTCTTCTTAGGCTCTTGAAAACTACACCCTCACTCATTTATCCACACGAACTTTTCTCCCTTCCTTTGTAGTCTTGTCAACGGTGGCGCTAACACTGAAAGAAAACCCATATACGAACTGTCTGTAACACTCTGTTCAATCCAGAAACTTCTGATCTCTGTCACTGTAGTCAATCTCGGCCAACTGTTCACTGCTTTAATCTTGACAGGGTCCACGAAGATTTCTTCGCCTGAAATCTCGCGACTTACCAGCGATACACACGTCATCCAAAACTTGCACTAACTAAACTCAGCATGAAATTCAAGATCCTTCAAGGTCTGGAGTATCATCCTTAAATGTCTCTCGTGCCCCTTGGCATTCTCTGAACACACCCGGATAACTTCACTGAACACAATCACAACTGATTTAAGTGCCCTTACACATTCTGCTCATAAGACCCAAACAAACGCTAAGGTATCCGTCAAACCACACAGCATTACTATGAACTCACAACTGCCGTATTGATTGCGAGATGCCAACTCCGGTATGCCTCTCTTCCTGATGCTTAACTAATGACACTTTGACCTCCAGTCGGTCTTGAGATGTATCAATGTACAACCACAACAAACCAACTTTCTCCATCACGAATGGGACAGGTGCTTCCCAAGGTGATGCACTGGAATATGTGAATCCCCTATTCAAATTCCTGCATCTGCACCTTCAGTCCTTTTTAACTCAGATAACGCCATCCGGTAAGGAGCCTTAGGGACCGACTCTATCCCGGGTATTAATTCAATCACGACTCTATTTCCCTTCCTGACAACAACCCTGACAACCAACCTGACAATTTCTCCATAACATACTTTAGAAGACTCCTGTGTCACAATTATATTCTCCATGTCCGACCCCTCAACTAACGCATCCATTACAGTTGCCACGTAGATTCGATAACTAACGAACTGAACCAGGTCATCTTCCATGACGATTTACAAGGATTTAAGTCCCTCTTTGACTTTCAATGATTCCAAACTTCTGTACGTTAACTGAACAAACTGAATTATAATACTGTCACGATTCAAACTAACAGAGAGCTTCTTGAACTATGTGTTCTTGTCAACATCAATTGGCAAAGGAGCTTGCAATGCTTCATAGTTGTTTTTGTCATCCTTTTGATGACAGGACACTTCATCCAACTTCCCATAAGAGAGTTCCATCAATTTCTCCTCTGGCTTCAAAAAGAGGTCTCTCTTTCCTCTCGGAGATTCATTGAGATTTTTACTCAATTTATTCTCAGATGCACTTCCACTTTGTCGTGATAGATAACCTTTTCAACACCTTTTCTATCTTATCCATTATTTTGAGATGCGCGACATCAAATGCACGAGAAAAGACGAAGTCAGCTTTTTGAAGATCTTCATGTGAAGGTTGCGGATTCCTTGTGTCCTTTGAAGTGCAGATGACGTGGCATTTTCCAGCAATTGCTTCCAGAGGATTATCATTTGCAAGACCTACACCTTTACCAGATGCCAGGAATAATTCATCCTCAATAACGGCAACCTCAACTCAGATACGATGGCTTGATCCTCGATCAGATTTCCGTATCAGGCCTCATAGGCATGGTCACAACAACAATCACAACCCTGATAGCGGTAGAAACAACAACAACAACGACGGTTACGGCCTTGGCGGCACTGACGGTGACGACAGCAACAACGACTGAAACGGCGGCATACTGACCATTCTGTCTCCCAACCTCTCCAGCATCCACAAAAACCGAGCAAACTTTGAACCTTCAGGGGCTACTACCCCACCATTGACCGGAGACAATGCTTCGCCACTAACACTGGCCCCAACTTGCTCACTACCCGGGGCAAAACGGGCACCGACTTTCAACAGCGGCCTGCCCCGAAACACAGGGCCTACTACCCTCACTGGGCGGCCCTCGACACACGGTCACTCACGCAACAGGCTCAACACAGACGCCCGCTTCCCAAACAAACACTGAGCAACCACACAAGCAAGCTACCAAGCAACTACCAATCACATGCGTTAGAATATTAAAAGCCTTTCCTACTAACTATCCCATGACTCATCGTCCTTATCACTCCATTCACTGACCATGCTCTGATACCACTTAAACGGGGATGTCACGCCCCGAACCCCGAGACACGTGAACAACCCGCCAAGGTCATGATAATGCGACATTCCCAGGTAGTGTCGCCGACCCAATTTAATTTATTTAAGCGCATGCGGAACGTATTAAAAGATCCCCTGACAAATTAAACACGGAATAGGATAGCAGGAACAAAAATCAATTTAATACAAACCACATACAATCATAACATCAAACAAGGTTCACATGCAGCCAAACTGGGTCGAGGTCTACACGCTAGGGATCGATTCACCATCTAGAAAGAACAGTCCTAAGGCCTCTAAAAAGATTCGATCCTCCATCTTCTTGGCTCTGCACTCCTTGCCCAACTTCACCGGCAGTCCACCTGACTCCGTTGGAATCCTCATCTGCAGCCCTGAAATGTGTTTCTCACAACGGGGGGAGACATTGTCTCAGCAAGTTCACCCCTCCTAAGCCCCTATTAGAAAGAAAATACACCCCAGCATGACTTAACCACACGTCAAGAAGACTTACCTCACAACAGTTCGCGCCTGCAGGTTAGTATAATCCAATCATTTAATTACGTGCAATTATGACGATTAAATAAAGCACGGCACAATCACATCATCAATCAATCAATCACTTGGATCGTCTAAGCGATCAATCAGCTCGGCCGATTACATGCCATTCAAACAAATCCATCACTGCTCCCAACCACGACCCTAAGGGTCGACTCGACAATCGGTGGTATCACGGCCCCACGTGGCACGACCTTCGAAAAGGTGGTTTATCACTAGTGGCATCCCGGCCCCACTCGGCACGACCTTCAATAAGGTGGTTAATAACTAGTGGCATCACGGCCCCACTCGGCACGGCCTCTCATAGGCGGTCAACAACTAGTGGCATCACGGCCCCACTCGGCACGGCCTTTCCTAGGCGGTTCATCACGGCCTCAAAAGGCACGGCCTCTAATAGGCGGTCAACCACACCAAATCCCCATCAATTTCTACAATTGGAATTTCTACTCAAAACCCTAATTTACGCAATCACACTCAATTCGCCACAAATCAAGCATCAAATTAAAATTCTAACATCACAGCAGCGATCAGACGAAATTCTGAGCAACCTGGGCTAAAAATAAATTTTTCCGTTTTTTTTTAAATAAATAATAATATTTAATTAATTTCGGAATATTTTAATATTATTTTAATAATCCGAATTTCCAACCAATTAAATAATTCTAAATTAAAATCTAAATAAGTCACATCACCATTAACTTTAATTAACCTCTTTTAAACTTAATTAAACCCAATTAAGCTTAATCCAATTTCCTTAATCCAACTTACATTAAAATAATCTAATCTAACCACCTAAACACACTTAATTCAAATTAAACACACTTAGGGCATAATTAACCGGCTAATCAAGGATTAGTGAGGTAACTCACTCGATTAACGCGCCGTTTAGCTCAAAACGACGAGCGCGACACTGGGATCGATAAACTCCAAAGGCGGGCTCGCGTCCGGGGCCGGGAAGGCGGCCAAATCGGCCCTTGAATGGGCTGGAAAACCCATTTTTTTGGGCTGCTGAGTTGCGGCCGAAGAGGGGGAGACGGTGGCGGGTCGGCGGCTGTTCGGGCGGAGGAGAGGGCGGCTGGGCGACGGCAGTGGCGCGGCGTGGCTGGCGGCTCGGCTGAGGAGGGCAACGGTGGCCGGAGGAGGCGCGACGGCTGGACGAAGCTGCTGGGCACGGCTGCGAGCGAGCGAGGACGGGCGCGCGCGGTGCGGCGGACCGAGGCGGGGCTGCGGCGGACCGAGGCGGGGCTGCGGCGGCGACTCGGCGGGCGGCGGCGGCGCGGCGACGTGCGGCTGGGGCGGTGGTGCTGCGCGCGGCTCCCCCCTCCCTTTCCCCGTCGAGCTCCCCCTTCCTTCTCCCACCCTCTCTCTCTCTTCCCCAAGCTTGGGGATGACAAGTGGGCCCCCCTCTCCTTCTCTCTCTCCTCCTTTTCCTTTTTCTTTTCCTTTTCCTTTTTCTTTCTAATCCTCCAAGGGTGGCCCACCGCATGACATCATCGCCGATGTCATACTCCACTAAGTCCCACAACCTCAATCCAATGGGTACACTTGATTTTCCGCCGGGTCCAATTTTTGTACACCTTAATTTCTTCAATTCTTCTTTTCAATTGAGTCCAATTGAAGTCCATAAAAATTAATCCAATGTCACTACACTTTAATTCACATCTTGGCTTGTCCATAGGACTAATTTAAATCCCAAAAGTACGACCATAGGCGAACCTTATAATCTCTCTTAATTCAATTCAAATTGACTCCCATAAAATCAATTGATGTCTCACTTATCAAATTGATTATTTTCTTTATCCAAAAATCCCTCATATTCCTCAATTTCACAATCCCCGGCTTCAACTGAACGAACCCGGCCCTCTTTATCCAGTCGAAATTAGGGCTCAAAATTCGGGATGTCACACAAACCACACGGAAGTTGGTGGGCCCATAATGACTCCGTCTGATGAGGGTGGGGAGTAGTCGCCGGAACAAAGGGCTCGGATAATGAGCGGCTTGTGGTAGGTTTTTAGGATGGTAGACGGGGCGAAAATGAATCGAACTATGCATTGAACTGAGGAAAAGCAATTTTGGGAAGTACGTGCACGCGCGCGAAATTTGGAGTGGGACGAGCAAAACAAACAATAACTGGAGTGATTTAATTTAAGGATGTCTCACTATATACCTACTCAAACTTGGCATCATAGATAGGATATAGACACTTGGAATCTACCTGCAACTATTTCTTAAGGGAATCAAGAAGAAACCCGCAATCTCTTCTTCGAATGTGTGTTTCGGCAAATCGAAATTTGATTTGTTTGGAAGTCCCTGCCGTAGATTGCCCTAAGGAAGCTCCCATGCTCCTTTTGATTGTCACTTCTCTCTCAATGCTTCATTGTGACGATGTTCTTCCCCTAAACCATGACCAGACATTTTTCTCAACTGCTACATTGAAAATATAGCCTTCCCCATGGAAATCCGAGAAATGCAACTCCCTCATTTAAAAAAGTTTTAGAAATGATGGAAATACGAGAAAAGCAACTTTCTCTTTAGAAAAGTTTCTTAAAAAAGTTTTAGACAAGATGGAAATCTGAGAAAAGCGACATTCTCTTTTAGAAACGTTTTTGGCGTAAAGTTGGCAACCCCGAGTTACTCATTACCGTTACATGATATTACCGAGAATCAATCATCTACATTCTGCATCACCCTCGCCTGGTTCATCCAAAGGTCCTAGGGATGTGAGGTAAGGGAACGATTCTTCAAGTTCGTGTGAGGATACAATCCATGTATAAACAGAGGCTATTCCTCCATATGTTCAGTGGATTAATTCACAGAGACGGCTTTTGCCTCATGTATGTCTTCTTGCATGGTTGCGCAAGTGTGTTAAAACTTTAGATTAGCTGATTTGTGCCGCAAGAATGTTGAGCATAAGAATCTCCTATAGCAGAATCGAAGATTTTTGAAGAATTATGTGCTGATATTCGACTCTTAATGGATAAACATAGCGTCATAGTCCCCGAGGCCTTCTCACAATGTTAGGCATGTTTGGCTAAGATCGATGACCATTATTTTCTACGGTATTTTCGCCGAGCAATCAAAGATATATTAACATCATTCCTTTCCTTTTTCTTTCACATTTGGATGTGTATGAACGCGTGACCTTGACCTGCATAGACCTAATGCAAGTAGCGCCACCACCAAATGGTCCATGGATTTATCCCCCAATTCCCTATACGCTGCATGTCAACTTCAAAAGCTTCTGCTATAGTCTTATTTGGGCCTGAACATTACCTAATTCTTCAGGAGGATTATTCAACTTTATGGATTGCGTTAGGAAGATGCTTAGAGTGCATTTACGATTAGTCTTCCCACCAAAAGAGTTGCAAAGTTTTGAGCATATGAATCTACTATATCATAATTGAAGTTTTTTGAAGAATTATGCATTGATACTAGACTCTTAATAGATGGATGTAGTGTCATAGTCACCGAGGCCTTTAATCAATGTTAGACATGATTAGCTAAGATCAATGGCCACAATTCTCCACGGTACTTTTGCTGAACAATTAGAGTTATATCAACATCATTTCTCTCCTTTTCTTTCGAATATGGACAGGAGCGAATGTGCGACCTGGACCTAAATAGGCCAAATGCAAACGGTGTCACCACAAAATGGTTCCCAACTGTATCCCTCGATTCCCTAAAAAGCAGCATGTCAACTTCAAAGACTTCTATTATAGTCTTATTTGAGCCCGCGCATTACCTGATTCTTCAGGAGGATTATGCAACTTTATGGATTGTGTTAGGAAGATGCTTGAGTGCATTTACGATTAGTCTTCCCACCAAAATAGTCGCAAAGTTTTGAGCATATGAATCTATCACATCAAAGTTTTTTGAAGAAATACGTATTGATATTATACTCGTAATATATAGGTGCAGTGTCATAGTCCGAGAGGCCTTCACGCAATGTTAGACACGATTAGCTAAGATCAATGACCATAATTTTCTACGGTACTTTCGCGGAGCAATTGGAGATATATCAACATCATGCTTTTCCTTTCTTTTCAATTATGGACAGTGTGAACGCGTAACTTTGAGCTACATAGACTAAATGCAAACAGTGTCACCACAACATGGTCCCCAACTGTATCCTCCAATTCCCTGAAAGCAGCATGTCAGCTTCATAGACTTCTGTTATAGTCTTGAGCCTGCACATTACCTTATTCTTCTAGAGGGATTCTTCAACTTAATGAATTGTGTTAGGAAGATGCTTGAAATGAGCAATAGTGTCATAAGTGCATTCCCAATTAGTCTTTTCCATAAATTCAACGCAATTAAAACATTTGTTGTTTTCGCAAGCATATGCCATACTCTAATGCATCGTAGCTAAGTTGAACTCTCGCCAACAGGTGTATGGTTCGGGGGCAAACCACACGGAAGTTGGTGGGCCCATAATGACTCCGTCTGATGAGGGTGGGGAGTAGTTGCCGGAACAAAGGGCTCGGATAATGAGCGGCTTGTGGTAGGTTTTTAGGATGGTAGACGGGGCGAAAATGAATCGAACTATGCATTGAACTGAGGAAAAGCAATTTTGGGAAGTACGTGCAAGCGCGCGAAATTTGGAGTGGGACGAGCAAAACAAACAATAACTGGAGTGATTTAATTTAAGGATGTCTCACTATATACCTACTCAAACTTGGCATCATAGATAGGTTATAGACACTTGGAATCTACCTGCAACTATTTCTTAAGGGAATCAAGAAGAAACCCGCAATCTCTTCTCCGAATGTGTGTTTCGGCAAATCGAAATTTGATTTGTTTGGAAGTCCCTGCCGTAGATTGCCCTAAGGAAGCTCCCATTCTCCTTTTGATTGTCACTTCTCTCTCAATGCTTCATTGTGACGATGTTCTTCCCCTAAACCATGACCAGACATTTTTCTCAACTGCTACAGTGAAAATATAGCCTTCTCCATGGAAATCCGAGAAATGCAACTCCCTCATTTAAAAAAGTTTTAGAAATGATGGAAATACGAGAAAAGCAACTTTCTCTTTAGAAAAGTTTCTTCAAAAAGTTTTAGACAAAATGGAAATATGAGAAAAGCGACATTCACTTTTAGAAACGTCTTTGGCGTAAAGTTGGCAACCCCGAGTTACTCATTACAGTTACATGATATTACCAAGAATCAATCATCTGCATTCTGCATCACCCTCGCCTGCTTAATCCAAAGGTCCAAGGGATGTGAGGTAAGGGAACGATTCTTCAAGTTCGTGTGAGGATACAATCCATGTATAAACAGAGGCTATTCCTCCATATGTTCAGTGGATTAATTCACAGAGACGGCTTTTGCCTCATGTATGTCTTCTCGCATGTTTGCGCAAGTGTGTTAAAACTTCAGATTAGCCGATTTGTGCCGCAAGAATGTTGTGCATAAGAATCTCCTATATCAGAATCGAAGATTTTTGAAGAATTATGTGCTCATATTAGACTCTTAATGGATAAACATAGCGTCATAGTCCCCGAGGCCTTCTCACAATGTTAGGCATGATTGGCTACGATCGATGACCATGATTTTCTACGGTATTTTCGCTGAGCAATCAAAGATATATTAACATCATTCCTTTCCTTTTTCTTTCACATTTGGACGTGTATGAACGCGTGACCATGACCTGCATAGACCTAATGCAAGTAGCGTCACCACCAAATGGTCCATGGATTTATCCCCCAATTCCCTAAACGTTGCATGTCAACTTCAAAAGCTTCTGCTATAGTCTTATTTGGGCCTGAACATTACCTAATTCTTCAGGAGGATTATTCAACTTTATGGATTGCGTTAGGAAGATGCTTAGAGTGCATTTACGATTAGTCTTCCCACCAAAAGAGTTGCAAAGTTTTGAGCATATGAATCTACTATATCATAATTGAAGTTTTTGAAGAATTATGCATTGATACTAGACTCTTAATAGATAGATGTAGTGTCATAGTCACCGAGGCCTTTAATCAATGTTAGACATGATTAGCTAAGATCAATGGCCACAATTCTCCACGGTACTTTTGCTGAACAATTAGAGTTATATCAACATCATTTCTCTCCTTTTCTTTCGAATATGGACAGGAGCGAATGCGGGACCTGGACCTAAATAGGCCAAATGCAAACGGTGTCACCACAAAATGGTTCCCAACTGTATCCCTCGATTCCCTAAAAGCAGCATGTCAACTTCAAAGACTTCTATTATAGTCTTATTTGAGCCCGCGCATTACCCGATTTGTAACGACCCGGGCCCCACTGTGTAATATTGTCCGCTTTGGACACTGAGTCCTTACGGCTTTAAAACGCGTCACACAGCTTAGAGGGGCCCAAGCCATTATAAACTGGCCCAAGACTCCCTCCCTAGGCGATGTGGGACAGAGACCCCTTTCTTGCGCATGTCCGGGGACCGAGGCGCGGACACACCGCCATCCCTCCTCCCCGTGCACCGTCGCTCGGGCCGTCACACTCTCCCCTCCTTGGGAGCACAGCGCCCTCACTGTGGCCCCACACGCGGTCGAGAGTCGGCTTTGATACCATTTGTAACGACCCGGGCCCCACTGTGTAATATTGTCCGCTTTGGACACTAAGTCCTCACGGCTTTAAAACGCGTTACACAGGTTAGAGGGGCCCAAGCCATTATAAACCGGCCCAAGACTCCCTCCCTAGGCGATGTGGAATAGAGACCCCTTCCTTGCGCACGTCCGGGGACCGAGGCGCGGACGCACCGCCATCCTTCCTCCCCGCGCACCGCCGCTCGGGCCGTCACACGATTCTTTAGGGGGATTATTCAACTTTATGGATTGTGTTAGGAAGATGCTTGAGTGCATTTACGATTAGTCTTCCTACCAAAATAGTCGCAAAATTTTGAGCATATGAATCTACTATATCATAATTGAAGTTTTTTCAAGAAATACATATTGATATTAGACTCTTTATAGATAGGTGTAGTGTCATAGTGTCAGATGCCTTCACACAATGTTAGACATGATTAGCCAATATCAATGACCATAATTTTCTACGGTACTGTTGCTGAGCAATTAGAGATATATCATCATGTTTTTCCTTTCTTTTCGGATATGGACAGTGTGAACCCGTGACCTTGATGTACATAGACTAAATGCAAATAGTGTCACCACAAAATGGTTCCCGGCTGTATCCCCAATTCCCTAAAAGCAGCATGTCAACTTCAAAGACTTCTATTATAGTCTTATTTGAGCTTGCACACTTACCTGATTCTTCTGGAGGGATTATTCAACTTAATGAATTGTGTTAGGAAGATGCCTGAAATGAGCAATAGTGTCATAAGTGCATTCCCAATTAGTCTTCCTACCTAAATAGTTGGAAATGATTTAGAGCCAGCATAAAAATAAAACGTAATGAGCGATCGGTAGTCTTGCTATAAATTTGATTGCCCATTTCTGTTCAAAAGCCAATTAACATTTGAAGGTATGATCAGCAAAAAGAAATGATGATAAATTGGAGAAGGGAAAGATAATTTATGAACAGCAAGATAATATCAGGATGTCGTCACTAATAATTATCCAGCATTATCATAATTTTCTTCAATTAGTCAAAATTGGTAGTTGACTATTTTGTATTATTCCAGTATTAGCAATAACTTCCTTTCATATTTCATAACTCGACGATGGAATGACTAAATAATCATTCTAGGGGTAATTTTCCTCAACTAGTCATAACTTGTAGTTCTTGTCTTTAATAATTATCCCTCCAGCACTTGTAATTTGCCCGAAATCATCACGATCTCAATCCCATGTCCAATTAGTACTTTCCCTTTTGTGTGGTAATTGAGCTAATACAGTTTGAAACAAAAATTTCTTATCACATGGCAAGAAACTATTGGGATAATAAGATACTTGAAATTGTCATAAGAGGCACAACTTATAATCAATTATTGACATTGATAATCGTAAATCAGTCGCAAGTCTGTGTAGATGGTAGTGAGTTCTCTACTTTTATAGATAGTAAATTACCTCAAGTTATCGTAAGCTCAAAGATCATAATGATCATAATTTTTATTGAGAAATCTAAGTAACCTAAAGTTTACTTTCTATTCTCCTATTCTTAGTAAATCTGCATAGATAATCCTTCAAATTCGTAATCAATGGATCCTGTCCGTAAGTAATAATCCTTTTGACCATCGTGATTTTCCGTAATTAATCGTAAAATTTGCAATTCCACTGGAACAAACTTCCTTATTACCATATTAAGGTGTTTAGGTTACACTAAATAAAATTGATCCCATGGCTGAAATTTTTGGACTTTAAATCCAATGTCATTCTTTTTTTAAAACTGCCACAAATCAAATCAAATAGAACAGCTATCCATTATACATCTAAACTCCCATCATTTCCATAAATTCAACACATAAAATATTTATTGTTTTCACAAGCATATACCATACTTTAATGCATCGTAGCTAAGTTGTCTAATTGGCACACTGAACAACGCATGCACTGTATAGCATCTCCTCTTTTATGGCCTTAGGTCTCAGGGTGCTTCTTCTGTGACAAACACATTTGCAGCTATATACAGCCACTAAACCGTATGATCCTCTGGCCTGCGTTCTGTCGAGACTTTGCGGACGAATTCCAGAACCTTGCATACCAATTTCAGGATTAAACGAAGCGACACAAAAAAAGAAGAGCCATCAACCCAACCCATGCTAGCACCACAAGTCCAATTGCACCAATGAAAGTTTTTAGTTCGCTTGCTGGTGTGAAGACAAATACAGAGATGGCATAAGTTGCCGTTGCGAAGCTTGTCGCAACCCACATAATCAGCATTACAATCCTCATGGTGATCCAATGCTGCTTTAGAGGAAGACCACTTATGAAAGGCACAATGATACTAAGCGATGCAATGAAGCTGTTATATGTTAAGAAATTCTTGCACGCATTCAGGAACTTATCTGTCATTACAGATTCACTCGTAGTATGTGCTGCAGTCGTTTCATCACTCATAAAATCTCCTTCCCAAAGGCCACCAGGTGGGGTAATGCTGGCTTGGAATGTCATGGTAGCTAGCAATGTCACTATCACCATTAGTGTCTTATGCATATTGCCTTGTCACTTTCTCTTCTTTTCCTCACTTTCAGCGAATGCTGTGAAACCTCTGGAGTTCTTCATGTTTGGTTTAACTCCTTTATTAGTCAAGAAGAGCATGGTCTGGAGAGGAGTAACATCAAAATGTATCAATTCGGGTCAAATTTGATCTAGACGACCCCATGTTACGTACTTTTCAGGATTAACTTTGCTACTAGCGTTTTTCAGTCCTCTAGTCTTTGTGACTATTATTTGATGCCTTCAGAAGGGATACTCGTCCCTTGATGAAACTCTTTTGCTATCTCCGATTTTATGTTCCTTCTGATCTAGATAAAATAAGTACCAAAATTGTGTGAAGGGTAAAGTTGTGGTTTATTATATGGACCAACGACTTCCTTCTTTTTTAAATATCAAAACCTATAATGATTTACAAATGGATATCTTTTAGCTTCCGAATATTTCTAAGACACTAACGTATCTTAGAATCGCCTTTTTTTTATTAATAAGCTCACTGAATTTGACTAGTGCAGACGCTTGGTTGTACAAACATACCTTAGTTTGTCTATTTGCAGTAGCCAGATGCAAAATCATGTAGTCATATCTGTCCCTCGAGTTGATGAACTGATCATCGCCCAAGATAACTATCAAAAGTTTCAAAGCTTCTAGTCTATTATGCGTCACGCATAAATGCAGGATTATCTGGCCATGTTTGACAACACTATGGGTCGCATTTGGTCTCGCTCGGACCAAGTATTCCAACATATCCACATGGCCTTTCATGATCGCGAGAGGGTTTCTTTCGTATTTGTTGTGGATAATACACATATCAAGGTTGACTCTTAACAAGCATGCCCCGATGTTAGGGGATCATTTTGCTACTTGAGATGAAGAGGGAATCTTGCTCTCTTGCCAGCTCGGCCTTCTGAGTTAGGACCTTTTGTGACAATCTGATTTTTCCACTTCTGTTTTCAATGAAATGAATCGGGCTTTTCATCGATGTGCCTATAGCGTTATTCTCTGAGCTGATCACTCATGAGATAATTAGACTAATCAGGAAAGTTATTAAAGAATTTTGATGCAACCAACTTGAGATTTCGACCACAGGTTAGTGCACCAAAAATTCCCAAAAAAACTATCTGATAGTTTAAGTTACGCTAAAATCACATTTGACTGAAATTAACCGAGGAAATGATGTCGATTACAGAAATTAAGAATTTTCACGTGTCACAATTAATCCCGGGGAATGTTGTTGCATCTTTCCAAATTTTATGGACGACAGGAATTATTAACGGAAAAGAGGCAAGAATAACAAATTAAAAGAATAAAAAGGAAATGCCACTTTTTAAATAGGTTTTGGGCATTTAATATGAGACAATTGGAAAAAGAGTTTTAGAAGTGTAAAAGAGGTATTATAAGTTGTTACTAAGGGACTTGACCCTATTGATTTAGATGTTAGATTGGTAATTAAAGAAAAAAAAAAAAGAAGTCTCCTCAAAATGAAATTCGTAGGAATCCCTCTCTCCTACAATTTCACCTCAATTTCCTTGTTATTTAATGGAGATAGACTTGGAAAAGATAGGGGGACCTAAGGTAGTAATGGAGAGCCATTTTTCCATGGAAAATTAGGCCAAATGCTGAGCAAATGGCTGAGTAAAGGCTGAATAACTTCTCTGTAATTACTTCTCCTTTTCCCTCACCTCTTCTTGCCGTAGGAAACCGAAATGCAGCAGCAAATGGCTGAGTGAATGCTAAGTAATGTATCTGCAATTACTTCTCCTTTTCCCTCTCCTCTTCTTGCCATAGGAAACCGAAATGCAGCAGCAAATGGCTGAGTGAATGCTGAGTAATTTATTTGCAATTACTTCTGCTTTACCCTCTTTTCTTCTGCACTCATTTCTTCTCCCCTGCTGCCGTGCACTTGTCTCTCTCTTTCCCTTATCTAGCCTTACAACAATTTCCTTTCCCTTTCACAGCCATAAAAAGCCTTGTCTTCTTCTCCTTTAAGTTAGTTTTCAGCCATTCTTGCTCCCTCTTTGGACGACAAAACAGCAACTGAACAGCAAGGTCTCGAGCATTCCTCCCTCCTCAAGAAAATCCAGGACTTTGTGTGCTGCTGTGGTGGTCGCTCAACGACACCTCCAGCCGTTGTGCCGGGTCCAAATCATCGTCAAAACACCTCCAGGGCTGTCCTTGTGTTGCCGTCCGGCCACAAGTGAGGATCGCCATTAGATTTATCAGTAAGTCGTCTCCTAAACGTAGATTAGGGGCTGAGTACATTATTTAGGAATTTTTATGTGGAGGAACTATGTAGATGAAGTTATATGTGGATGAATATTACTTAGGGATGCTATAATGGCCACAGAAAAAGTTTAGATAGGATTTATGGAGCAAAATAAAAGTCGTGGAGAGAGATTTGGAATAGAACAGAGGCTGTTTTCTGAAACAGTTTCCAGGACATGTATGTTTTGCTAATTTCGTGGACAACTTTGTGATGTGATTTTGAAGAAATTTCCTTCTGGAAAAATGTTTTGGACATCCTAAATAATAACATATATTTTTCTCAGAATTTTTAGAAATTAAAAAGTTGACGATTTTAATGACGTCACCCTCGGAACAGTATTTCGGACAGTCCAGTAACCCGTGACCTGCCATGATTCCAAGGGTTGTTACCTACCTTTAGAGGTAGAATTTCCAATCGGTTCCTTCATGAAAGTTGTTCCTTACAACTTCTAATATAACATACTCGAATTTCAAATTAAATGAACAAGATTTCGACCCAAAACCGAACTGATTTTGATGAGTTAGACTCTCTGGAACTGGACCCGATTTTTGTGCTGGATGGAAGAAATTTCTGGGCCGAATCCAGAGGGATCTGGATCTCGGTGTCTTCATAAAAAATGTTTTTATATGTTTTCTAGCACGTGTCTGAATTTGAGAATTTTTCGAGATCATTTGAGTGAATTTCTGACTGTGACACTGGAAGAACGTTATTGGACAGCTTTCTGTAAATTTGGGTGAATAAGAGTATATGCTTGTTTTGAAGAATTCTTACTATGAAATTGCTCAATTGATGCTGTGGATGCTGTGTATAATTGATTATTGAAATGTGGCATCTATCATATGCATTCACGACATGATTCCGTCACGTGCCTTTGGGGCCGGACGATGCTCCTTCGGGAATGCCCCACGTCAACGGATGCCGGTCGCGGTGGATCTTTGGGCGATGCTCCTTAATTGGAATGCCGTCTAGATGTAGACGTTGCCGCGCTCAATGGTGTGAGGCGAAGCCCGATTATACCGGATGACTGTTATCTGTTAAAAATTGGCCACGGTCAATGATCTGACATTTGCATCCCTATTTGTATGTGCATTGAATTATTCAACTGCTATAAATGTCAATGTGATATTGTATGATTGAATACCACTAACGTGCAAGAAAGGGCAAGTGACGAGAAAGGGTAAGAAGGGTGACTAGATTGCATGTTATATGTACCCTTCTCCTAATCTGGATTTAGTAGATTGACTTGCTGAGATGTGATCTCACCCCTTAGTGGGCTAACATTTTCAGGTCCCTAGACAAAGGAAGGCCGGGTCGTGTACGGTGGTTTGCGGGGAAGGAAAAATAGAAGTCTTTCTACCTTCACCCGGGTGATGACGGGTCTTCCGTCGAGGCTGGGAATGGGTGACGTTCACCCTAGAAGGGTTGAGGAGTATGATAATATATTAACGAACCTCGGTTTTGTAAATAGAAGCTTAACTTATAAGAAATCAAACAGCTTCACTTTTTGTATTAGACCTTGGAGTGTTAAACTGGTTTGTATTTAAGTACTACTTTATTGTAGGTGTGGTTGTGAAAATACTATCCTACGTTTCTATCCCACTGTTATGTTGTATGGAGATTGTTTTACGTTTCCGCATGTGCATAATAATCAATGGGTCGGCGACACTCCCTGGGACGTCGCAAAATTATATCGACCACGGAGGGATGTGCATGTACTCGGAGTTCGGGTCGTGACATCCCCCAACCACACCTACAATAAAGTAGTACTTAAATACAAACCAGTTTAACACTCCAAGGTCTAATACAAAAAGTGAAGCTGTTTGATTTCTTATAAGTTAAGCTTCTATTTACAAAACCGAGGTTCGTTAATATATTATCATACTCCTCAACCCTTCTAGGGTGAACCGTCACCCATTCCCAGCCTCGACGGAGGACCCGTCATCACCTGGGTGAAGGTAGAAAGACTTCTATTTTTCCTTCCCCGCAAAACCACTGTACACGACCCGGCCTTCCTTTGTCTAGGGACCTGAAAATGTTAGCCCACTAAGGGGTGAGATCACATCTCAGCAAGTCAATCTACTAAACCCAGATTAGGAGAAGGGTACATATAACATGCAATCTAGTCACCCTTCTTACCCTTTCTCGTCACTTGCCCTTTCCTGCACGTTAGTGGTATTCAATCATACAATATCACATTGACATTTATAGCAGTTGAATAATTCAATGCACATATAGATAGGGATGCAAATGTCAGATCATTGACCGTAGTCAATTTTTAACAGATAACAGTCATCCGGTATAACCGGGCTTCGCCTCACACCATTGAGCGCGGCAACGTCTACATCTAGACGGCATTCCAATTAAGGAGCATCGGCCCAAAGATCCACCGCGACCGGCATCCGTTGACGTGGGGCATTCCCGAAGGAGCATCGTCCGGCCCCAAAGGCACGTGACGGAATCATGTCGTGAATGCATATGATAGATGCCACATTTCAATAATCAATTATACACAGCATCCACAGCATCAATTGAGCAATTTCATAGTAAGAATTCTTCAAAACAAGCATATACTCTTATTCACCCAAATTTACAGAAAGCTGTCCAATAACGTTCTTCCAGTGTCACAGTCAGAAATTCACTCAAATGATCTCGAAAAATTCTCAAATTCAGACACGTGCTAGAAAACATATAAAAAAACATTTTTTATGAAGACACCGAGATCCAGATCCCTCTGGATTCGGCCCAGAAATTTCTTCCATCCAGCACAAAAATCGGGTCCAGTTCCAGAGAGTCTAACTCATCAAAATCAGTTCGGTTTTGGGTCGAAATCTTGTTCATTTAATTTGAAATTCGAGTATGTTATATTAGAAGTTGTAAGGAACAACTTTCATGAAGGAACCGATTGGAAATTCTACCTCTAAAGGTAGGTAACAACCCTTGGAATCATGGCAGGTCACGGGTTACTGGACTGTCCGAAATACTGTTCCGAGGGTGACGTCATTAAAATCGTCAACTTTTTAATTTCTAAAAATTCTGAGAAAAATATATGTTATTATTTAGGATGTCCAAAACATTTTTCCAGAAGGAAATTTCTTCAAAATCACATCACAAAGTTGTCCACGAAATTAGCAAAACATACATGTCCTGGAAACTGTTTCAGAAAACAGCCTCTGTTCTATTCCAAATCTCTCTCCACGACTTTTATTTTGCTCCATAAATCCTATCTAAACTTTTTCTGTGGCCATTATAGCATCCCTAAGTAATATTCATCCACATATAACTTCATCTACATAGTTCCTCCACATAAAAATTCCTAAATAATGTACTCAGCCCCTAATCTACGTTTAGGAGACGACTTACCGATAAATCTAATGGCGATCCTCACTTGTGGCCGGACGGCAACACAAGGACAGCCCTGGAGGTGTTTTGACGATGATTTGGACCCGGCACAACGGCTGGAGGTGTCGTTGAGCGACCACCACAGCAGCACACAAAGTCCTGGATTTTCTTGAGGAGGGAGGAATGCTCGAGACCTTGCTGTTCAGTTGCTGTTTTGTCGTCCAAAGAGGGAGCAAGAATGGCTGAAAACTAACTTAAAGGAGAAGAAGACAAGGCTTTTATGGCTGTGAAAGGGAAAGGAAATTGTTGTAAGGCTAGATAAGGGAAAGAGAGAGACAAGTGCACGGCAGCAGGGGAGAAGAAATGAGTGCAGAAGAAAAGAGGGTAAAGCAGAAGTAATTGCAAATAAATTACTCAGCATTCACTCAGCCATTTGCTGCTGCATTTCGGTTTCCTATGGCAAGAAGAGGAGAGGGAAAAGGAGAAGTAATTGCAGATACATTACTTAGCATTCACTCAGCCATTTGCTGCTGCATTTCGGTTTCCTACGGCAAGAAGAGGTGAGGGAAAAGGAGAAGTAATTACAGAGAAGTTATTCAGCCTTTACTCAGCCATTTGCTCAGCATTTGGCCTAATTTTCCATGGAAAAATGGCTCTCCATTACTACCTTAGGTCCCCCTATCTTTTCCAAGTCTATCTCCATTAAATAACAAGGAAATTGAGGTGAAATTGTAGGAGAGAGGGATTCCTACGAATTTCATTTTGAGGAGACTTCTTTTTTTTTTTTTTTTCTTTAATTACCAATCTAACATCTAAATCAATAGGGTCAAGTCCCTTAGTAACAACTTATAATACCTCTTTTACACTTCTAAAACTCTTTTTCCAATTGTCTCATATTAAATGCCCAAAACCTATTTAAAAAGTGGCATTTCCTTTTTATTCTTTTAATTTGTTATTCTTGCCTCTTTTCCGTTAATAATTCCTGTCGTCCATAAAATTTGGAAAGATGCAACAACATTCCCGGGATTAATTGTGACACGTGAAAATTCTTAATTTCTGTAATCGACATCATTTCCTCGGTTAATTTCAGTCAAATGTGATTTTAGCGTAACTTAAACTATCGATAGTTTTTTTGGGAATTTTTGGTGCACTAACCTGTGGTCGAAATCTCAAGTCGGTTGCATCAAAATTCTTTAATAACTTTCCTGATTAGTCTAATTATCTCATGAGTGATCAGCTCAGAGAATAACGCTATAGGCACATCGATGAAAAGCCCGATTCATTTCATTGAAAACAGAAGTGGAAAAATCAGACTGTCACACCTTTTCCACGAAATCCAAGCATCCAAGCGTGGTTGCAATGTGTAGAGGATGCTCGTTATGTTTTTGGTCATGATTCTATCAAGAAGTAGTTTATCTTTTGTGAGCAACTCAAGCAGAGAATGCACATTCCCTTTCACGGCAGCTACGTAGAGCTCGGACTCTATGTTTGGATCTCTAAAAAGAGATTTTCAGAGTACTCTTTCCTCCATTTTGAAACTTGAATAAATACTATCTTAACCATGTCAGCTTACGCTAGGCTTGACGGAGACCGAAAAATGATCGGCAGATCTTTCTCGTCAGCAAGTATTTGGCGCAATTCCGGCAAATGTCCTAGAATGTCAGAAAAGGTAATGATTTTCGAGACTTAGCGTGGGTACGTGAGGATTCGGCTGTCGGCCATTTTCTGCCGAGTCTCGTCTCGTCTCCATTGGTCCTATACAGGTCGAGTTCGCACACGTAAGATGTCCCGTTGGAGCCATGACGTCCTTTGATGATGTAAAGCAGCCACGCTCTATTCATGCTAATTGTAATGAATTACTTTGAAAGGACATGAATTTCATCGGTATGGGAATTATAATTTTTGCACTAACGCACGCTCAATCCTAATGAGCCGTAACTAGGCACTTCAGAAAAGTTATTCTGCCATATGGGTGTGTTAGGACAGAAACAAATGAGCACTAGTATCATTGGCACATTAGGAATCGCCCTTCTCAGTATGGTAATTCCAAGTGATTTTGAGCTTGCCAATAGTTTAAGCTCAATATGGAGGCTATGCCTCCAAAATTCCGCCAAAGACAGTTGATCTTCTCTTTCTTCCAATTAAAAAAATTCAAAGATTGAAGGATCATAAGTTTCTGATTGATTCGTTCAGTCTCAAAAGGCCTAAATGGTGCTAGGCAGGGAAATCAATCACATAGAATGTATACCCTTGCCACCACAGAAATGGTTTTATTATTTAGATGAAGAAGCCCAGGATGATTGAACGCGTGACCTTGACCTACATAAATCAAATGCGAACAGTGTCGCCACCAAATGGTCTACGGGTGTATCCCCCAATTCCCTAAACGCAGCATGTCAACTTCAAAAGCTTCTGCTATAGTCTTATTTGGACCTGCATGTTACCTAATTCTTCAATAGGATTATTCAACTTTATGGATTGTGTTAGGAAGATGCTTGAGTGCATTTACAATTAGTCTTTCTACCAAAATAGTCCCAAAATGTTGAGCATATGAATCAATTATATCATAATTGAAGTTTTTTGAAGAATTTTGTATTGATATTAGGGTCTTAATAGATAGACATAGTGTCATAGTTCCCGAGGCCTTCACACAATGTTAGACATGATTAGCTAAGATAAATGACCATAGTTTTCTATGGTACTTTTGCTGAGCAATAGACGTCATGCTTTTCCTTTCTTTTCGAATAGGGACATGTGTGGACACGTGACCTTGACCTACATAGATTAAATGCAAACAGTGTCAGGACAAATGCACACAATGCTGGACATGATGAGCTAAGATCAATGACCATAATTTTCTACGGTACTTTTGCCGAGCAATCGGAGATATATCAACATCATACTTTTCCTTTCTTTTCAATTAGGGACGTGTGGACACGTGACCTTGACCTGCATAGACTAAATGCAAACAGTTTCGGTGCAAAGGCACGTGATGTTAGACATTATTAGCCAAGATCAATTATCATAATTTTCTACGGTACTTTTGACGAGCAATAAGAGATGCATCAACATTATGCTTTTCCTTTCTTTTCGAAGAGGGACGTGTGAATGCGTGACCTTGACCTCCATAGACTAAATGCAAATAGTGTCACCACAAAATGGTCCCCAGCTGTAATCCCCCAATTCCCTGAAAGCAGCATGTCAACTTCAAAGATTTCTATTGGTCTTATTTGAGCTTGCACATTACCTGATTCTTCAGGAGCATTATTTGACTTTATGAATTGTGTTAGAAAGATGCTTGAAATGAGCAAGTTCATACGTGCATCTACGATTAGTCTTCCTACCAAAATAGTCACAAATGATTTGAATCTAGCAAAAAGATTAAGCACAAGGAGCAATCAGCAGCAGTCTTGCTATACATTTGATTGCCCATCTGTATTCGAAAACCAATTGACATTTGAAGATATGATCAGCAAAAAGAAATGATCATAAATTGGAGAAGGGAAAGCCAAAATTGTCCGAATCAATTTGACCTGCTGAGTTGCTTCCCAGAAAGAAAGAGCAAGAAAACCAAGTTATGTGACTTTATTAAGCAGGTTACGTACTCGGATCACTTGCTCCAATGCATTCACAAACATGGCAAAGAATTCTTGAAATTGTTATGATTCTTCCTCATGTGACATGGGTAAAAAATTTGTCGGCACATATCTCTATATTGACTTTCATTTTTTTTTTTTTAACAGCGGAGGGGGTGAATGGTGTACATTAGGAGGACAGAGAGCCGTCGTGCCCATCGCGGGGATGTATTAGGGCGAGTTCGGTTCGGCCATCCCATGATGTGGATTTTGATCCTATCCATCGTGTCGATGGCTGCAGTGAGGACTTCTCTTATGTCGCTGTGTTCACAGCAGTGTATTAGCCCTTCAGAGCACGCATTCGAAGGCATTAGGTTTTGGCCAAGACTAGGATACCTGGAGTGCAAGATGGAGATTGCAGGCGACGAGGGATTAGCCCTCGTCATTGCCTTCCCATCGGGAAAGAAGAAGAAGAAGAAGAAGATGGAGATTGCAGGCGGCGAGGGATTAGTCCTCATCATTACCTTCCTGCCGGGGTTGTTGGGCTAGGGGCCAGCGACCCCGGCTGACTATCGACGAGGACCTATGAGCTCTTGCGCACATCTAAGGCAAGCCTAGGCATTGACAACCCTTGGCCCTGCCGAGCGAGGGCTGGTGACCCCTTGTTGGATCTTGGAGAGGGCCGCAACCCTCACTCTAGATCTGGGCAAGGGCTCACAGGCCCTCTCCGGCTGTCAGATGGGGTTGCCAACTCTTGGCCAGGGCCAGACGACCCTAGCCAACCCTTCCCCCGCTGTGGCCGACCCTTCGCTTCCCGTAATCTCCATCTTCCTTCGTTTTTTCGTCATTTTGCCTCTTAGTTGAATTTTAATATAAATATTTATTAAACTAAGATATTTATATCAATTTAAAGAAAAAAAAAAAAAAGGAAAGGACGAGGAGGGGGAAGAGGCAGAAGGCGAGGGCTGAGCCCTTGTTGTTGCCTCCCCACCATCGCCACCCCTTCTCGGGGACAGCAAGAAGGCAACGGCGAGGGCTCGACCCTTGCCATTATGCAACTTTTTTTTTTTCTTTTTAATATTCGGTTTTAAATTTAAGTTAATTAATATTTATATTAAAATTCAAATCCACGTCAAAACAACATTGCTTGGGCCTTTTTTAGCTGAGTCAACTTCTGACGAGTCACATAGGCGAGCAATAATAATAAAAAATTGCCACGTAGAATTTCCAGTGGAGTTCGTCGGACTTAGCACTTAAATGTCTTTTTTTTTTTTAAATAACACTTAAATGTCACTTTCCTAACTTTTAGCCCCTTGTGTCAAGTTTTAGCACCTGGGCTATTCTTTTGCCGACTTTTGCCTTATAATCTCGAGACCACAAGCAGGTGCCCAGCTGCATTGGCCTTCTCTTGGATGCGTCCAAGCCCAGCGCAATTGGCTGCTGATCCTTTGGTCACAGAGAAGATGCAGATGAAGCCCCGCGTGGGGGAGCAAGTCAGATCAATTTCTGCAGGAATATCAGCTAATAAAATGTCGTCCTATAATTGTGATGATTGGCTCTTCAGTTCGTTTGATGTCCATTCCGAACCGTGTTTCTCCGGGTTCGGGGACTAGTTCTATTGAAACCTCCGCAAGTCCCGGTAAAAACCATAATCTTATCCCGTGAACCATTTGGACAGTCATTGTCTGGCTATGTTGCTTCCTCAAACTAATTTCTTTTCCTGTGGGGATGTTCTTGCCCTTATTGAAAAAAAAGACGGGAAGTAATCACTCAACATGCCAAGAATTAGAAGCTCTATTCACATGAAGGAGCTATAATCATAAACAGATCTCAAGAGCTTGGCGAAGAATCTCAATGGGAGATAGATTTTACCGATGTCACAATCTGGTCGGTTTGGATGTCGACAAAGACGAGAGGAATTTCCAAGGAAACCGATGCAGAGAACCAGGCCATGGATTGGGTTGTAGTGGCCTTGACGGTGTGTTACCGGGTTGTAGTGGCCTTGACGGTGTGTTCACCAGGCAGAGGCATAAACAGAATGGAGTTGACTATCGGAGACCGTTGATCAGGCAAGTAGGTCCCGACTTTTGCCTTCTAGTCATATCTCATTCCTTTCCTCTTGAATCCTGCGGTGTCCACATTCACCACCCGCCTGCTCCTTTCTGCATCATCAGATGGAAAGTCCTCATCTTATCCCTTTGCACGATATACAGGCATGCTCTTCCAAATGAATGTTCAAGAGGTAGTATATATATCTACCAGCCATCATCCTAGCAGGATAATTTTGTGGATGAATGTTTGCAGCACAAGGGGATGGACTTTCATTTGCGTGGTTTTGTCTCCAAGGCTTCTTGCCCTGTGAACGCAATCCGTGATTTACTATCGTGAAGTCCTAGTCTGAAGACTTATGTTTAATCATCTTGAGGGAAACTTTGAACAGGTAAAATCAATCAAAGTTTAACTAGAAATACTAAGACTTCTGCCCAAAACATGTTCAGTTAATGATGCGTCAAATTTCAATCGTTTGAACAACAATCAAATCTATTTCATGAGATTACTCAGCAGTTGGCACGCCCCACATCTTTGGTAATGTCTAAACCCTTAACATGAAGTGATCGTAGATTTAGGAAAAAAAAAGGCAAAAGTTACCTTGCAATTCAGTACATTGTTCCAGGTTAAATCCCCTAAAACCACCACATGTCCATCGTCCATGCGACTTGGATCGTGAACTTCCTCTGGAGCATCGAGCCCTTAAGAGGCACTATGCGTGCTTGGAGCTTAATCACACAATTGCGCCTCCTCACCTTCGCCCACAAAGTCTCAGCCTGCTGGCTGATCTTGCCGAGCTGCAAGTTGAACTCCGACCGGGCCTTGGTCGGCACAAACTCATCCATGTCTTCCCCCACAAACCCTTCAATGATGTCCCCGTGCAGCGGCATGCTCTCGTCCCAGTCCTCTAACACCTCCTGCTTCACCCATTTCACACACAACACCGTCGTCTGACCACTGCCCATGTTGTCTCTCCTTTGGAAAACGGACCAATACCTCTCCATGGAAACATTATTCACGCGGTTTATATCCTAGGAGAGGTTTCGCTTTCTGTCCTAGAGCAGTTTGCAACGATGTACGTGATAAAAGCTAGTAAACACACCTAGAAGGGGGGTGAATAGGTGTTTTAAAAATTTCTTTTGAAATCTTAAACCCAGATCCCTCAACTTGAATTAAAATCAGAATAAATTAAATCACGCAGCGATAAAATAAAGAGAATAAGGTAAGAAGATTGGAACACAGAGGTTTATAGTGGTTCAGCTTATTGTAAGCCTACGTCCACTCTCCACGCTGGCAGCCCACTAGCTGTATTCACTATGTAGCAAATGAGATTTGTACAGCTTATGATCTAGACTTCTTCAGTAGAAAGTCTTTGCTATTGCTCACACAACTCCTCATTGTATGTATCTCTCCTTTGTACACAATTAAGGCTCAAGAAATTTGAGAACAAGGAGTTTTAGAGGTTCTGATTTTGAATTTTTCTATCAGCGCACTATTTTCAAACAACAAAGACTCCACCTTAAATATTCCTTCGTGCCTTCATAGCCGTTAGCACCTTCCAAACGAGTTCATCCAATCTACCCGTTGGAATGAATCAATTAAGGTAATCTTCAAGCTGTCGAATATATGTGGAAGATAGCTCGTCAATCTTGTTCGCACATACAATCAGGATCTTGAGTTTCCATAAGTGGAACCTTCCAAATCTTGCTTGTTCTTCAACAGATGTTTCAATCGAGATAAATCCAAAGTCTTCGAGCTTAGTTTCAGCCAGAGATCTTCCATGAAATAGAATGAATCATAGAAGATATTATCCAATCTTTGAATTACCAAAACGTTGGATTAAAACGCTGTCAGCTTGGCCAAACTCATAAAATTGAGTCTAACAGTCTTCAAATTTTGATGAGTCTAGAGATCTTTAGACAAAAAAACTTGGGTCTTGAACTCTTCAGACTTAAGCATTTGAGTCTTGGATTCTTCAGACTTAACTGACGAGGATGTTTTGTTAGCTTCAAAACACTTAAGAGATTTTTCTTCAACATTCTCCCCCTTTTTGATGGTGACAAAACATCTCGGCAGATTTGTAAAACACTTGACCTGCAAAGAAAACTCATACATAATTTGAGGAGCATTTTATATTACTTCTGCAACCACAGAAAAATGTTAGTCCAGAAACATAATTATCCTCACAAGTATAAATAATCCAGCAAGTTCACAAATCACAAATCCAAACCCAATCATTAAAACAACATCAGTCATAAGTTCAAACACCAAATAGTCCAAAGTTTTAACAAAACAGAACATAAGTTGTCCAAAATATCCAAACTGAAAAACTGAAAAACGAAATAAGTTATAAAAGATCAAATCTGCATAACTCTCCCCCTTTTTGTCACATCAAAAGAAGATAGAGGAATCAATGAAAGAGATGATATAAAAAAGTCAAGGGTGTTTGGGGATGCGAACAAGCTGAAATTCACCCAGCGAGTTGACTGTCTTCTCGAGGCTGGATAAGGCTTCCTTTAGAGATTCCAATTTAGTACCCTTCACATTTGAATCCACTTGAAGTTTAAGGGCAGTGATTTGGTCCTGTATAGAAATAGAGGTAGCCAAAAGCGCTTGCTTCAAATCCTGTAACTCATAATCCATCCCATAGACCTGCTTCTTAAGATCCACCATGAGATCTAACAACTTCGAAAAATCAGCTGAATTGACATTTTCAGTGCTTGGACCTGCAGACTCTATTTTCTGAGTCTGGAAGCTAAGAGGTTCATTTTCAGTCCTTCGACCTTCTGTGGGAGAGGATATCTCAACCTCTGGAAAGTGTGATGCATAGACATCTTCTGCATCTGCACCAGACCGACTAACATCGATAGTATGAAATGGCGATGATGTACTTTTTGTCTCAGCTACTCCCCCTGTCTTGGGGCTAGTAGGTGGAGTGGAGTATTCTTCGCCATGTTCTGTCTCCTCCTCCAGAGTGATGCTATGCAGTCTCTTCTCCAGATTGTGGTACTGCAGAGGATGGTTCAAGGAATTCTTCAGATTCCTCTTGAACTTTTCTTTCATGTTCTTCTCTCCTCATCCTTTCTTCTTCTTCTCTTTTCATCTTCTCTTCTTCTTCTCTTCTCATCTTCTCTCTTTCTTCTGCTCTTGCTTCTTCTTCTCTTGTTGCTTGTTGTTCTCTGCTTTCTCTGAAACTAACAAAGCTTTTCAATCCCCTAAGTGCTGCGAGTGTCATGGTGTCATCAACTTCTTCATCATCCTCATCTTGTAGGATGATTTTTCTTCTTCTTTTCTCTAGAGCAGCCATGGACTCTTTGCCTTTTCTTTTAGCAATAGCAGCAGCAGATTCTTTCGAGGGAGTCTTCTCCTTCAATCCCTCCAAAGCTTTGTTCAATTCCTTCAGCTTCATTTTCATTATCATCTTGTAACCCACAAGCATGATAGTAGAGTTGGTCAGGCAAAGGGCAGTAGGAATTTGGATTTTGAAGTGCCTGAACAACCTGGTGACTAGAGAGGAATAAGGCAATTGTCCCTTGTCCTTCACCACAGTCCTGTACATGTGGAACAGGATAGTGTGTGGAAGAGAGAAACTTCTTCCTTGATTCAGAGAAAACATGAGTTTGGCCTCTGTCTTTGAGACATCAGTCTTCAATGTTGCCTTGGGCCTGAGACAATTGATAACAATCTTATGGAGTAAAACATTGGAGGCATTCATCCTAGTGTAGGATATCTTGCCTTCCAGGCTTCTATCTCGAACAATCTCCAAAGTGGCATGTGCTACTGACACCCTAATTGGTTGGAAACTCGTTCTTTCCACCCCGATAATATCAGCAAGAGTGTCGACATCCACATCATATTCTTTATCCATGAAAGTGAATGACAGTCTATTCGCATTTAAGAATGACAGATTTGAATAGAAGTAGGCTGTCAATTCAGAATGTCCAATTGTCGAATCGGTGCAGAATCTCTCAAGCTGTAAACGAGAAAACTTCTCTCTCAAATTTATCTTGATTGAATCAAGAAAATCAAAGTCTACACTTCTTGGATTCATAACTCCTCTCTTTAACAGTTTCGAGTAAATTCGCTCTTGTTCCTTAGAGCGAAGTAGGCTTCCTTCAGGACAGATAATGTTACCTACAACTCCTGTCCTTGGTTGGAACTGCGTAAATAGCCTCTCGTCATCTTCCATAGGCTGATTTGCAGTTCCAAACCGCGGATCACTCGGTATGTTTTCAAACGTACTTTGCGCAAGTCCTTCCTTAACAATTCCTAGATTCTCCATCTCGCACAAAAAGATGGTTTCATTCCAATAACCTCTCTCTTTCAGAAAACTATCAATCAAGTTTAAATCCGTTCCTCCATCCTTCAACTTTTTGTACGGCAAGTAAGCAAGTTTCGGTCTAAGTGTTCTTACCGGTTCAGCCTCTTCAATAACTTCTTCGAACGGTTGTTGACTGGCTGTTTGTGGAGAGTCTTATTCTTCTATGAGGTCCACTCTGGTAGGACTCTCGGATCTCCTTTGTTGTCCTTTTTCGGTAAGCCTTGAAGATTTCCTCAACGACATGCTTAACTCGAGGGCAAATAAGCAAGTTGTTCACAAAAAGTTTGGATTTTTATGGAGTAAACAAATGGAACAGAGACGCAAGTGGAGGTTTTTTTTAACTATTAGGGTTTCGAAAAGGAGTAAAAGAGGCGTCTTTTGAGAAAGTGATTGATGAAGACGATGATTCAGGGATATAAATAGTAAGAAAAAAAGATACTGAATCGTCACAAAGGGAAGTTAAAACTGCCAAAATTAAAGAAAATAAACAACTGCCAGTTTTTGAAAAAGAAAACTGCCATAAATGTGTCAGAATTCGAATAAAAGACAGATTTTGAAATTTCAAAAGCAATTATAAATCTAATACAGCATAAAGGGAATTAATATAAATATTAAATAACATGCATTCAGACTTTACATCAGAGTCTGAGTGTTTCAAGACTTTACCTCAGAGTCTGAATACTTTCAGACCTTACCTTTGAGTCTGAACATCTCAAGACTTTACCTTAGAGTCTAAATATCTTCAGACTTTATGATGTTCAGTTTTGAGCGAATTGATTCAAAGTGACTTTTCTCTAATGGCTTTGTAAATATGTCCGCCAGTTGGTTCTTTGAGTCAACGAACTGAATCACCACTTCACCATTTAGAACATGGTCTCTAATAATGATGCTTGATTTCAATGTGCTTTGCTCTTGAATGAAGTATTGGATTCTTTGTAAGGTTGATGGCACTAGTGTTGTCACATTTGATTTCTGTGCAAGATTCTTCAACTCCAAAATCTTTCAATTATTGTTGCATCCACAATATTTGAGAACAGCAACTCCCAAGAGCTATATACGCTGCTTCAGCTGTTGAATGAGCTACGGTACTCTGTTTTCGTGAGAACCAAAATACCAACCTATTTCCCAACAATAGACATGTACCTGAAGTGCTTTTCCTATCCACTTTACAACTAGCCAAGTCAGCATCATAATATCCAAGGAGAGTAAAGTCTCCTTCTTTGGAATACCATAGACCTAGCTTAGATGTAGTTGCAACATATTTGATAATGCACTTCACAGTAGTCATGTGAGATTCTTTAGGATTATATTGAAATCTAGCACAAATAGAAATGCTAAACAGAATATCAGGTCTAGATGCAGTAAAGTAAAGAAGTGAACCAATTATGCTCCTATATAGCTTCTGATCTACACTTTTTCCTTTTTCATCTTTGTCCAGTTTTAATGAATTTGACATTGGGGTTTCCGTCTTCTTGCAATTCTCCAGGTCATATTTCCTGATGAGATCTCTTGCATATTTTTCTTAGTGAATATAGGTTCCTTCTTTTGATTGTTTGGCTTGAAATCCCAAAAAGAAGTTTAATTCACCCATCATGCTCATTTCAAATTCATCCTGCATACATCTAGAAAATTTCTTGCAAAGATTTTCATTAGAAGAGCCAAATATTATATCATCAACATAAATTTGAACGAGTATGAAATCATTTTCTTCTCTTTTAATGAATAAAGTAGTGTCTACTTTACCTTTAGCAAAACCATTTTGAATTAAAAAATTGCTTAACCTTTCATACCATGCTCGAGGTGCTTGCTTTAATCCATACAATGCCTTCTTTGGCTTGAAGACAAAGTTTGGTTTTCTTGGATCTTCAAATCTTGGTGGTTGTTCTACATAGACTTCTTCTTAGATAATTCCATTTAAAAATGCACTCTTCACGTCCATTTGGAATAACCTGAAATTTTTAAAGCAAGCAAAAGCAAGAAGTAATCTTATTGCTTCTAACCTTGCCACTGGAGCATAGGTTTCATCATAGTCAATTCCTTCTTCTTGTGTGTAGCCTTTTGCCACAAGTCTTGCTTTATTTCTCACCACCTTTCCTTGTTAATCCAACTTGTTCCTGAAAACCCATTTAGATTCAATAATTGACTTACTTTTTGGTTTAGGAACAAGTTCCCAAACATTATTGGTTCTGAATTGATTCAATTCTTCTTGCATAGCTTTAATCCAGCTTTCATCAGTCAAGGCTTCTTCTATTGTTTTGGGCTCAACTTCAGAGACAAGTGATAGAGCACTAGACTCTTCACGCCTTTTGGATCTAGTTCGAATCCCTTCATCAATGTTACCAATGATGAAAGAAGCAGGGTGACTAGATTTATGCTTCCAATTGCTGATCGGTTTATCACTTTGCTGAGCCTCTGTTTCAGTTGGTGCTATTGATTTAGTCTGCTATAGAGCATCAGAAGTTTGACTTTCTTCGGGGAAATTTGTAGGAGCTTGCACAGATTCATAGTCTTCAAGTTGAATCTGATTGGGATGATTCTGTATCGAGTCTTCAAACTTGACATTCAAGGATTCTTCCACAGTTTGAGTTCTTTTGTTAAATACTCTGTAAGCTTTGTTTGTCATTGAGTAACCAAGGAAAATTTCTTCATCGGATTTTTTTTTCAAACTTACCAATTTGATCACTTGCATTCTTTAAAATAAAGCATTTGCAGTCAAATACATGAAAATAAGAGACAATAGGTTTCTTACCTTTGAACAATTCATAAGGAGTTTTCTCCAAAATAGATCTCAGAAATACTCTGTTAATTATATAACAAACAGTTGAAGTTGTTTCAGCCCAAAAATGAGGAGAAATATTACTTTCAATTAAAAGAGTTCTTGCCATTTCTTGCAAAGAACGATTTTTCCTTTCCACAACTCCATTTTTTTGTGGAGTGTATGGAGATGAAAAATTATGCTGAATGCCAGAATCATCACAGAAATTAGCAAAATCTTGATTTTCGAATTCTCCTCCATGATCAGTATGAATACTTGTTATAGCATAACATTTTTCATTTTGAACTTTCTTAGCAAACTTAGTGAAATAAGACAATGTTTCAGATTTGGTTGAAAGAAAGAATACCCAAGCAAAATGAGAGTAGTCATCTACTATTACCAAACAATACCTTTTTTCTCAAATGCTTTGTGTTCTCGTTGGTCCGAACAAATCCACGTGCAATAACTGTAAAAAACGTTTAGTAGATACCTGATTTATAGATTTGAAGGAGTTTCTAACTTGTTTTCCAAGCACGCAGGGTGTGCATAGATCATGATTTTGATACTTCAGATTAGGTAGTCCTCAGACTAACTTCTTAGATGAAACTTTTGCAGTTTGCTTCATGTTGATATGTCCAAGCTTTTTGTGCCAAAGAATAGCTTCATCTTGAATCGATATCAAGCATTGTGAACTATCAGACTTTATATCCAGCAAGTAGATATTTCCATGTATTCGTCCAGTGAATGATTGTGAGAGATCTTTGCTTGTTTCAGAACATGTATTTTCTTGAAAGTTGATCTTGTATCCAGTATCACACAGTTGACTAATACTAAGAAGATTATAATTTAAACCTTAACTAAAGAGACATTGTTGATTGTGAGATTTTCTATCTTCACGGTTCCACAGCCAACAATTTTTCCTTTGTTGTTGCCACCAAAGGAAACACTTCCTCCTTTCACTTGTAAGAGATTTGTGAAATAAGTTGAATCTCCTGTCATGTGTCTTGAGCAGCCACTATCCAAATACCACTTTATTTTCTTCTTGATAGTGACCTGCAGTTAAATGAAGAACTCAAGCTTTCTTTGGTACCCATATTTTCTTGGGTCCAACATTGTTAGTACCATAAACAGTCTTTGTCTAATTTCTCTTAACAGGTTTCCAAACTTTGGGACAATCCTTTTCAAAATGTTCTAAGCTGTTACACTTTAAGCATTTAAGAGCACTTTTCCCAACAGGTTTTACAAAAACCTTTTGAAAATGATTCTTGTAAAAAGATTTTGTAGGTCTATTTTTAATTCTTTCCTTTACCTTTGGAAAATCAATCAAAGGAATAGTTTCCGATGTCATTCCCAAGCCAGATTTATTGAAGTATGGTCTTTGAATTGAAAGAATTTTATCTAACTTTTCAGATCCCATTGAAAATTTTTTAGTAACTCTCAAAATGTCTTCTTTTAAGCAAGCATTCTCTTTTGAAAAAGTAGTTTCATTTTCTTTTGAATCAGCAAGAGATTTGTCTAAGTTTTCAACTTTTTCAATCAAAATATTTTCCTGTTGTTTTAGTTTAGAATTCTCCCTTTTCAATTCAGAAATCCTTTTAAGAGAGGCTTTAAGGCTAAGACAAAGTTCGTCTATATAATTTGAGACTTTGGTAGGAATTTTTAAATTTTTAACCTTGATATCACTGTCTGAGTCTGAGCCTGATTCTGAGTCTGAGTCTGAATCTGAGTCTAACTTCGTCATGAGACAGATGTTGGCGTACTCTTCATCACTTTCTTCACATTCTGTGTTGCTCCATGTTTCAGCTTTGAGTGCCTTCTTGAATTTTTCTGGTTTTCCTTTCTTTTTCTTCAACAATGGACAATTGGGTCTGATGTGTCCCTTTTTCTTACATTCAAAGCAAACAACATCCTTATTGGTATAGCTTTGGCCATTTGCACAAATCCGGAGTACTGTTCACAGGGTTTCTCTCTTCGGGCGAACGTGTTCTTGTTTCGTGCGATTCTCGTGCTCCTGGCCCAGGGTCCGTTAACTGGTGGTTGCGGCCGTTACTCGGTGGAAAGTGGCGCATTCCACCCCTCCTTGGACCCCTCTTTCGCTGACCCTGGTATGTCCTTCCCTCTCGGTTCGCATGGCTTCGTTGGTTAGGGTTTTTGCCCGCTGATTAGCTGCTGCGAGTCTGATGTCTGGGTCGGATTGTGAGGGGGATAACCCCCATGTTGTGGGTGAGGGGATGGATTCCAGTGGGAAATCCCCTTTGATTGGGGATGAAGGCCCCTCTTCGACCTTGCCTTCGGATTCTCGGAATGCCGTTACTATTCCTTCTGATGGAAAAGTCCAACGACCATCCCGTGCGTCTGCAGATGTGCGGCCTGTGAACAGGGGAAGGTCAAGTTCAAAGAGGCCTACTAGCCGAAGTAATTCAAAGAATCCCCAGCAGAAGTCTTGGGTGGCTGTGGCCCGGACAGTTGCAAAGGGCTATGACTTTGTTTATACACCACCTACTTTAGTGAACAATAAGCCTGTCATCGAAATCACAGATCAGGACTTAGAAGCTGTTGATCCAAAGATGCATCAGTGCCTTATGGGCCATTTTATTGGCTGTAGGTTACCATTTAGAGTTGTGGAAGAAGCTCTTAAGAAGCTCTGGGGGCCGAATTTGTTTGAAGTTATGTCGAACAGCAAGGGACTGTTTATGTTCCACATTCCAGACAGAGACTTTTGCAGGAATGTCCTCGAAGGTACAACAAACACTGCCTAGCCAACAACTTTGGCCACGTAACCTCCAAGGACGCCTGGGAAGTCGAGGGAGAGAGCGCAAGGCAGGAACCACCAGCTTCAACCATAAACCTCCAAGGACGCCCGTGAAGCCAAAAAGGGATAAAGCGCAAGGCAGGAACACAAAGGCCAGAAGCAACCAAGACTGAGACCGAAGGAAGCAATGACAGTACAACTAAAGACCTACAAACTTAAGCGAAGATGGCTGGGTCGAAACCCCAACCTCTCTGTAAGCGTCGATTCCTTGGAGTGTCAGGCACATCTCTAAAAGTAAGGGCATTTTCCTTAACCATCCTAATCAAATGGTTTTTCAAAGTGGGAATATCCAACGAATCCCCTCGAAAAATCATGGCATTTCTTTTCTTCCAAATAAGATAGCACAGAGCACCAAAGGAATACTGAGAGAGACTATGAAAGAAGTCCTTACCAGCAAGGAACTTCCGGGCCCAATCAAGGTTTTCTTCCCAAGTGCCATTTCTCTATGGTAGATTGCATCTGGTAGCCCAGAAGTATACTAGAGTCGCTGGGAAATTGCAGCCAAAGTACAAATGGTCGATAGAGTTCGGCTGAGAATTGCAAAAGGTGCACACCGAATAGTCAATTCTTCCATAAGAGAGCAAAAACGCCTAGGTAGGCAAGCATTTCTTAGTGATGAGCCACAAAAGAAACTGAAACCGAGGGGCTAAGTCCTTGTCCCACACAAAGGAGGTCCAAGGAACTCTTGCTTTAGAAGCTCTAATAAAATTCCAAGCTGAGGCTATAGAGAAAGAACCCGAAGCATGATGTGCCACACAAAGTGATCACTACCAGCCAAGAGAGGTGGAAAAGAAAACCCAAGATCCTCCAGACACCGTTTGCAAGACCCGCCGGCGTATGAATAGAGAGACGCCACAGTTGCCTAAGCAGGAATGTCGGGATCAGACACAAAATGCTCAAGAACCTGTAGATGGAGAGGGCCACTGGGCAACCAATTGTCAAACCACAAGGAAATCGAGTGGCCATTACCGACCTCCCACGCGAAGGACTGCCTGAACGGGCCCCTTAAATGAAGAAGTTTCTCCCAACTCCAAGCACAAACTGAAGGCTGCTGGGCAACCCAGAAGTTATGCTTATTTAAGAAGTTGGAGTGAATCCAGTGGCACCACAATGATTCCTTATCAGTGAACAAAATCCAAATATATTTCAGCATTAAGGCTTTGTTGCAATCCTTAATAGATCAAATACCCAGCCCCCCTTCCTCTTTAGGCAAACAAATATCTGCCCAAGAGACTTTAGCACCTCCCGTGGCCAAAGAAGTGCCTTTCCACGAGAATCCACGTAGAATACTCTCAATCCCTAGGATTACCGAAGCCGGCAAAGTGAAAACACTAGCCCAAAACGATTGAATAGCATGAAGCACTGACCTTATAAGCTGGAGTCTCCCCGCAAAGGAGAGAAATCTGTGAGACTAGGAGCAGACTCTCGAGGTAATGTGGTCAATTAGCTGAACACAATCTCCCTTGATCAACCTCTTAGAAATGATTGGCACTCCAAGGTACCGAACCGGGAGTTTTCCTTCCTGGAATCCGAAGGCCAGGAGGATTCTGCTACGAAGAGTAGGATCACCTCCCGAAACGAAAATGTCACTCTTTTCTTTGTTGGGAAGAAGTCCACTACAAGAAGAGAAAATGTCGAGGCTTTTTTTCAGGATCGTAGCCGACTTCCAATCCGCTTGGCAAAAAAGAAACACATTGTCTGCAAAGAACAGATGCATAAGCTTGGAAGAATTACATCTCCAGAAATATTTGAACTCCTTGGCCGAGGACCTTCGGTTCAAAATGCCCGAGAAGATCTCCATGATCAAAGTAAACAGATACGGTGACATTTGGTCACCCTGCCTAAGGCCTTTACCTCTTGGGAAGAAGCCATGAAGCTCCCCATTAACAAAGATAGAGAACCTGGGTGTGCAAACACAAGCCATAATCCGAGTGATGATCCACTGAGGAAACCGAAAGGCTGTAAGTGTGAGCTCTAGGGAATCCCAATCAACGGTATCATATGCCTTGCGAAAATCCACCTTCATCGCACAACTTGGAAGATATGGGTCAAGGTGAAAACTTGCAAACAACTCTTGAGCCAATAAGATGTTATCCCTTATTCTTCTTCCTTTAACGAATGGATTCTGGGTAGGACTGATAAGATCCTGAAGTACAGGTGCTATTCGATTGGCCAATATCTTAGTGATAAGCTTGTAGACAGTATTGCAGCATGCAATTGGTCTAAAGTCATTCACTTCACAAGCATTTGGCACCTTAGGGATAAGGGCTAGGATAGTCGCATTAACTTCCTTTAGAAGAAAGCCTAAGGAGAAGAAATCTTGCACCGCCTCAGTAACTAAGGATCCCACAATATTCTAGTTATTCCTGAAGAATTCTACTGTAAAACCATCTGGACCAGGGGCCTTTCCTTTGGCAAGCAAGAACAAAGTATTCTTAACTTCCAAATCAGACACCGGTGAGGCTAGAGAACATACTTGGCCATACGTCAACGGCTTCGGAATAAGAGAAGTCAGCTCTTGAAGATCTAGTTTAGCCATATTGACCCGAGGGGCCAGGAGATCCAAAAAGAAGGATAGGAAAACTTGAGGAACCAAATCAAGATCTGAAACAACCACACCTGCAGAGTCCTTAACTGAGAGAATTCGGTTGTTGAGGCATCTAGCTTTGACATAATTATGGAAGAATCTCATGTTACAGTCTCTTTCCTTCAACCATCTAATTCTGGATTTTTGCTTGTAAAATGATTCTTCTTGACGACGAAGGTCTATAAACGCATTCCGCTGTCCTCTTTCAAGTTCAACAAGTGGGATATTTTCAAGATCCGACTGAAGGAGCATCTAAGTAGAGTGCAAGTTTTCCCTCACTTGAAGGGTTCTCTGTGAGATATCCGAGAAGGCTTCCATATTAAGATCCTTTAGGCAGGCTTTCACCAACTTTAGCTTAGAAACAAGTCTAAACATTGGAACACCCTGAACCTGACTATTCCATGCAAGAGAAATTGTAGACCGGAAATCCAGATGATCAGCCCAGAAATCGAAAAACTTAAAAGGCTTTCTCCTTGGCCGCGGATCAACAACCCTAACTATTGAAGAAAAATCCCTTGTAAGTTTTGAAGTTAACAAAACATCTTTGTCAGTAAAGTCTGAAGAATCCAAGACTCAGTCGGTTAAGTCTGAAGACAGTCAGACCCAGAGTTACGGTTGGAAGGTTTCCGTCTGAAGACAGTCAGACCCAGAATTAAGGTCTGAAGATCTCCAGACCCAATCAAAGTCTGAAGACAGTTTGCAATTTTGCCGGGCTAACAGTAGGTTATTTTTATGGTTAAGAAAATTAAGATTTGGATATTATCTTCCCTAACTTATCCATGGAATATCTCTGGCTGTGATTGTGAGCTCAGAAGATTTTTTTTCTTTGGATTTTATCCGTTGAAGATCAAGCGAATTTTTAGAAGGATCTAATTTTGGAAACTCAAGATCCTGATTGTATGGGCGAGCAGGATTGACGAGCTATTTTCTACTTATATATTCAACAACGTGAAGATCACTTAAATTGATTTAGTCCAACGGGTTGATTGGATGAATTCTTGGAAAGTGCTAACGGCTATGGAGGCACGAAGGATATTTAAGGTGTGTCGAAGTTGTACGAAAGTATGAGAGAACTGATAGAAAAATTTCGAAGTTAGAACCTCTGAAATCTCTTGTTCTCAAAATCTTTTGTGCTCAAAATTGTATCAAAGAGAGTCCCTTACAGTGTGAAACAACGAGAAGTTGTAGAAGAGACTTTCTACTGAAGAAGTCTAGCTCGTGAATTGTAAAAGCTCTCATTTGCTACATAGTGATTACAGCCAGTTGGCTGCCAGCGTGGAGAGTGGATGTTGGCTTACAATAAGCCGAACCACTATAATCCTTGTGTCAATTTTCTCTTACCCTACTCTATTTGTTTTATGGATGCATGATTTATTTATTCTCATACCAAAGGAGATTTCGGGCAAAGATTTGAAAAGAATTTCATAAACACCTATTCACCCCCCTCTAGGTGTATTTACTAGCCTTTATCAATTGGTATCAGAGCAGGTTGCTTATTTTATTGGAAGTGTTTATTATTTCTAGAGCTAAAGATCTATGGCTAGTATTTTGGCTCCAGGTTTGATTGAAGGCCAAAGCAATACCAAACCTCCTTACTTCGATGGAAATGAATACAATGTTTGGAAAAACAAGATGAAAGCATTCCTAAGATCCAAAGATCCTCAGGAATGGGATGTAGTGGAGAAAGGAATTGTTCCTAAAGCTGCATCAACCATAGGGAAAGAATTAGCTGATGGAGTGGGATTGTCACAAACCGAAATTTCAAAGAGACAAGCCCTTGATGGAAAAGCTATATATTCTCTATATTGTGCATTATCTCCTACTGAGTATAATAGAATTTCATCTTGTGAAACAGCTAAAAAAGTTTGGGATAGATTGCACGTCACTTATGAAGGAACAGATCGAGTCAAAGAAACCAAGATCAATATCCTTCTTGGACAATATGAAGCCTTCAAAATGAAGCCAGGAGAATCCATCACGGATATGTTTAGTCGATTTACAGAAATTGTAAATGGCTTAGCATATCAAGGACAGCCAATCTCAAGACCAATGAAGGTCAATAAACTGTTGAGAGGACTCTCCAAAGATTGGAATCGCGTCAAGACATCCATAAGAGAAACATAGAGGATTATGCCTCTTTCTGTAGATGAGTTGGTCGGCACACTTCAATCATATGAAGTCGAGCAATTCAATGAAGACTTTGACACCAAATGTAAGAAGTCAATTGCTTTAAAATCTAATGATGATTTGGATGTTACAGATTCAGAAGAAGACTTGGATGACGAGGAGTTGACACTTCTGATTAGAAAGTTCAGAAGGTTAAATAGAAAAGGAATAAGGTTCAATGGAAAGAGACAAAACAATCAAACATTTCAAAAGAAGTCAAATGAAGAAGAAGACACCAATAAGGATATTGTTTGTTTTGAATGCAAGAAAAAGGGACACATCAGACCCAACTGTCCCTTATTAAAGAAAAAGAAAGGAAAATCAGAAAGGTTCAAGAAATCACTCAAAGCTGAAACATGGAGCGACACTGAATGTTAAGAAAGTGAAGAAGAGTATGCAAATATTTGTCTTATGGCTAACTCAGACTCAGACTCAGACTCAGACTCAAGCTCAAACTCAGACTCAGACTCAAACAGCGATGTCAAGGTTAGAAATTCAAAAATTCCTACCAAAGTGTCGAACTACATTGATGAACTTTGCCTCAGTCTTAAAAGCTCTCTTAAAAGGATTTCTGAACTAAAAAGGAAGAATTCCAAATTGAAACAACAAGAAAAGACTTTAGTTGAAAAAGTTGAATATCTAGATAAAAGTCTTGCTGTTTCAAAAGAAAATGAAACTGTGCTTTCAAAAGAAAATGCCTGCTTGAAAGAAGATCTTTTGAAAGTCACAAAGAAATTTTCAATGGGTTCTAAAAAATTGGATAAAATTCTTTCTATTCAAAGACCCTACTTTAATAAATCTGGTCTAGGAATGACACATGAAACCATTCCTTTGATTGATTTTCCAAAAGTAAAAGAAAGAATCAGGAATAGGCCTACAAAATCTTTTTACAATGATCATTTTCAAAAAGTTTTTGTAAAGCCTATTGGAAGAAATGCTCTTAAATGTTCAAAGTGCAAAAGCTTAGAACATTTTGAGAAGGATTGTCCCAAAGTTTGGAGACATGTTAAGAAGAGTTGGACAAAGACTATTTATGGTACTAACAATGATGGACCCAAGAAGGTTTGGGTACCAAAGAAAACTTGAGTTTTTCATTTAAATGCAGGTCACTATCAAGAAGAAAATCAATTGGTATTTGGATAGTGGCTGTTCAAGACACATGACGGGATTCAAATTGTTTCACAAAACTCTCTCATGTAAAAGGAGAAAATGTCTCCTTCGGTAGCAACAACAAAGGAAAAATTGTTGGTCGAGGAACCGTGAAGATTGGAAACCTCACAATCAACAATGTTTCTCTGGTTGAAGGATGGAACTATAATCTTCTGAATATTAGTCAACTATGTGACACTGGATACAAGATCAACTTTCAAGAAGATACTTGTTCTGGAACAAGCAAAGATCTCTCACAATCTTTCACTAGACGAAGACATGAAAACATTTATTTGCTGAATATAAACTCTGACAGTTCTCAATGCTTGATATAAATTCAAGATGAAGCCATTCTTTGGCATAGAAAGCTTGGACATGTCAACTTGAAGCAAATTGCAAAAGTTTCATCGAAAAAGCTTGTTCGGGGACTTCCTAACCTGAAGTATCAAAAGCATGAATTATGCACTCCTTGCGTACTTGGAAAACAGGTTAGAAATTCTTATAAATCTATAAATCAGGTATCCACTAAACGTGTTTTGCAGCTATTACACATGGATTTGTTCAATCCAACAAGAACTCAAAGCATTGGAGGTAAAAGATATTGTTTGGTAATAGTAGATGATTATTCACGTTTTACTTAGGTATTCTTTCTTGCAAATAAATCTGAAGCTTTATCTTATTTTACTAAATTTGCAAAGAAAATTCAAATTAAGAAAGGATATACAATTTCAAGTATTCGAACTAATCATGGTGGTGAATTTGAAAATCATGATTTTGCTAAATATTGTGATGACTCTGGTATTCAACATAATTTTTCATCCCCTAACACTCCACAACAAAATGGAGTTGTACAAAGGAAAAATCGTTCTTTGCAAGAAATGGCAAGAACTCTTTTGATTGAAAGTAATATTTCTCCTCATTTTTGGCCTGAAGCTACTTCAATTGCTTGCTACATTATAAACAGAGTTTTTCTAAGACCTATTTTAGATAAAACACCTTATGAACTATTCAAAGGTAAGAAATCTATTGTCTCTTATTTTCATATATTTGGTTGTAAATGCTTTATCTTAAAGAATTCTAGTGATCGAATTGGTAAGTTTGAAGAAAAATCAGATGAAGGAATTTTCCTTGGATATTCAATGGCAAGTAAAGCCTTCAGAGTTTTCAACAAACGGACTCAGACTATGGAAGAATCCATGAATGTGAAGTTTGAAGACTCAGTTCAAATTCAGACTAAACCTGAAGAGTATGAGTCTAGCCAAGCGTCTACGAATTCTCTTGAAGAAAATCAAATCTCAGACACTCAGCCGCAAACCAAATCAGCAGTTCCAACTAAAACAGAATCTTATCAAAGTGACAAACCAATTACAAATTGGAAGCATAAATCTAGTCACCCTGCTGAACTCATCATTGGTAACATTGATGAAGGAGTTCGAACAAGATCCAAAAGGCATGAAGAATCTAGTGCTCTAGCACTTGTTTCTGAGATTGAACCTAAAAACGTAGAAGATGCATTGAAAGATGAAAGCTGGATTGAAGCTATGCAAGAAGAATTGAATCAATTCAAAATCAACAATGTTTGGGAACTCGTTCCTAAACCAAAAGGTAAATCAATTATTGGTACCAAATGGGTTTTCAGGAACAAGCTTGATCAACAAGGAAAAGTGGTGAGGAACAAAGCAAGACTTGTGGTAAAAGGTTACACACAAGAAGAAGGAATCGACTATGATGAAACCTATGCTCCGGTAGCAAGGTTAGAAGCTATAAGATTACTTCTTGCTTTTGCTTGCTTTAAAAATTTCAGGTTATTCCAAATGGATGTGAAAAGTGCATTCCTAAATGGAATTATCCAAGAAGAAGTCTATGTGGAACAACCGCCAGGATTTGAAGATCCAAGAAAACCAAACCTTGTTTTCAAGCTGAAGAAAGCTTTGTATGGCTTAAAACAATCACCTCGAGCTTGGTATGAAAGGTTAAATAATTTCTTAATTCAAAATGGTTTCTCTAAAGGTAAAGTAGATACTACCTTATTTATCAAAAGAGAAGGTAAAGATTTCATACTTGTTCAAATTTATGTTGATGATATAATATTTGGTTCTTCTAATGAAAATCTTTGCAAGAATTTTTCGAGTTGTATGCGAGAATGAATTTGAAATAAGCATGATGGGTGAATTGAACTTCTTTTTGGGACTTCAAGTCAAACAATCAAAAGAAGGAACTTTTATCCACCAAGAAAAGTATACAAACGACCTCATCAAGAAGTTTGGAATGGAGAATTGCGAGAAAACAGAAACTCCTATGTCAAGCTCATCAAAATTGGATAAAGATGAAGAAGGAAAAAGTGTAGACCAAAAACTATACATGAGTATAATCGGTTCACTTCTTTACCTTACAGCATCTAGACCTGATATTTTATTTAGTGTTTGTATTTGTGCTAGATTTCAATCTAATCCTAAAAAATCTCACATGACTGCTGTGAAGCGTATCATTAAATATGTTGCAACTACATCAAAGCTAGGTCTGTGGTATTCCAAAGAAGGAGATTTTACTCTCTTTGGATATTCTGATGCTGACCTTGCTGGCTGTAGAGTGGATAGAAAAAGCATTACAGGTACTTGTCAACTATTGGGAAACAGGTTGGTATCTTGGTTCTCAAGAAAACAAGGTACAGTAGCTCCTTCAACCGTTGAAGCAGAGTACATAGCTCTTGGGAGTTGCTGTTCTCAAATTCTATGGATGCAACAACAATTGAGAGATTTTGGAGTTGAGGAATCGTGCACAAAAATCAAATGTGACAACACAAGTGCAATCAACCTCACAAAAAATCCAATACTTCATTCAAGAGCAAAGCACATTGAAATCAAGTATCATTTCATTAGAGATCATGTTCAAAATGGTGAAGTTGTGATTCAGTTTGTTGATTCAAAGAACCAATTAGCAGACATATTCACAAAGCCCCTAGAAAAAGCTCACTTTGAATCAATTCGCTCAAGACTGAATATCGCAAGACTTGAAGAGATTTAGACTCAAAACTAGAGTCTTGAACAGTTCAGACTCAAACATAAAGTCTAAAGGTGTTCAGACCCAACGTAAGGTCTGATGGTGCTTAGACTCAAAGGTAAGGTCTGAAAGAGTTCAGACTCTGAGGTAAAGTCTGAATACTCTCAGACTCTGACTTAAAGTCTGTTTGCGTATTTCAATATTCTTTATTTTATGCATTAAATTTTTAATTGCTTTTTGAAATATCGATATCTCTTTTTATTCGACGTCTGACATATTTATGGCAATTTACTTTTTCAAAATTGGTAGTTTTTCTCTTTTCTTTTTTGTGATGGTTCAGTATCCCCTTTTTATCTTTTCCTGTTTTTTATACTTTCAAATCGTCACCTTCATCCGCTATAACGTTTAAAATTCATCTCGTTTACTCTCTTTTTAAAACCCTAAAAAGCTCAATTACCGTCCCTGTTCGATTACTTTACTTGGCAAAAATCCATCATTTTTGCGAACAAGTTGAGCTTTTGCTTGCGATTCAAGTATGTCTTCTCGAAAATCTTCAAGACTTGCTGGAAAGGAACCACAGAGGCAGCAAGAGGGTCCTACCAGGGTGGACCTCACAGGCGAAGAAGAATCTCCACAAAGGGAGACTCAGAGTCAACATTTTGAGGAAGAAATTACCGAGGCAGCACCGGTAAGAACCCTAAGACCCAAGCTTGCGTATGATCTTTATAAAAGGTTGAAGGATGGGGGTACAGACCTAAAGATGATTGAGGATTTTCTGAAGGAGAGAGGATATAAGAGTGAATATATCTTCTTGCGAGAGATGGAGGATTTAGGTATTGTTGGTAAAGGGCTCGCACAGAGAACTCTTGAAAATATACCTAGTGATCCACTTTATAGTACTGCAAACTAGCCATTGGATGATGATGAGAGACTTTTCTCTCAATTCCAGCCACGGATGGGTGTGGCTGTGAACACTGTTTGTCCTCAAGGCAGTTTTTTTCGATCTAGAGAACATGAACGGATGTACACTAAGTTGCTGAAAAGAGGTGTTGTGAACCCAAGGAGCGTGGATTTTGATTTTCTTGACTCACTCAAGGTAAATCTTAGGGAGAAATTTGCGAGGCTGCAATTGGAGAAGTTTTGCACAGACACGACAAATGCCTATCCTGAACTGACGGCATATTTTTATTCAAATTTGTCGTTTCTAGATGCCAACAGGTTGTCCTTCACCTTTATGGACAAAGAGTATGTTGTTGATGTTGACACTCTGGCTGATGTAATTGGGGTGGAAAGAGGGCGTTTCCAACCAATCAAAGTGTCCACAGCATATGCTACTCTTGAAACTATGCGTGATAGGAATATGGAAGGCAAAATATCCTACACAAGGATGAATGCCTCAAATGTTTTGCTGCACAAGATCATTATCAACTGTCTCAGGCCAAAGACAACCTCCAAAACTGATGTCTCCAGAACAGAAGCAAAGCTGATGTTTGCTCTTAACCAAGGCAGGCCCTTTTCACTCCCTCATGTTATCCTATTTTACATGTACAGGACTGTGGTTAAGGATAAGGACCAACTGCCTTACTCGTCTATCATCACCAAGTTGTTCAGGCACTTCAAAATTCAAATCCCTGCACCTTTATGCCTGACCAATCTAAGCTTGATGCTTGTGGGTTATAAAATGGTGATGAAGATGAAGATTCCAGAGCTAAACACTACATTGGAAGGGTTGAAGGTGAAGACTCCCTCCAAAGAGATTGCCACTACTTCTACCAAGAGAAAGGGCAAAGAGCCCATGGCTGTCTCCGAGAAAAAGCGAAGGAAAGTCATCTTGTAGGATGAGGATGATGAAGAAGATTTTGACGACGCCATGACTCTTTCTGCTCTCTCAAAGTTGAGGAGCACATTTAGTTTGAGAGCTAATGCTGAAGAGAGGGCAAGGAGAGAAGCAGAGGAAAAAGAAGAAGCTGAGAGAGTGAGAAGAGAGGAAGAACAGAGGAAGAAAGAAGAGGAAAGGAAGAGAAAAGAAGAAGAAGAAGAAAGACAGAGGAGAGAAGAAGAGGAACAGAGGAAAGAAGAGGAGAGACAGAGGAAAGAAGAAGAGGAAGCACGAAGAAGAGAAGAAGAAGAGGTGAGAAGAGAAGAGGAAGAGAGAAGAAAGAAAGATGAAGAGGAGAGCAAGGCTCAGGAGGATATGGCTGAAGGAATTGAGCCATCTTTTGCTCATGAATACTCTGGGAGGGAAACCGAAATGCATCACAATGCTGAAATGGATTTTGGCGAAGAATATTCGACTCCACCCATTGGCAACAAAACAGGGGGAGTTGCTGCTGATCAAGGAACTATATCGCCATTGCATTATAGTGATATGAGTAGGTCAGGTGCTGATACTGAGGATATTTATGCATCTCACTTCCCGGAGATTGAAGAATCCTCTCCATCAGAAAGGGAAAGGGCTGAAAAGGATGCACCAAGCTTTCAAACTCCAAGAACAGAGTCTGCTAGTCCTAGTTCAGGTAATGCTAACTCAACAGCATTTTCACAGTTATGCTGGACCTTAAAAAGCAGGTTTTTGGAATGGATTATGAGCTGAGGGATCTTAAGAAGGCAATGCTGAGTACTTCCGTGTCCATACAAGATCAAATCAATGCACTCAGATTTCAAGTGGAATCAAATGAGAAGGGTGCTGACTTGATTTCAATAAAGGAAGCTCTTACAAGCCTTGAGAAGACCGTGCAATCGCTCAGCGAATATCATCTTGTTCGCATCCCAAAGGAGCCCTGAATTTTTTTAAACCCACTCTTAACCACTCTACCTCCTTTTGATGGGACAAAAAGGGGGAGAGTTTTGCAGATTTGAGAATTTTTATTTTGAACTTTTATTTCGTTTCGTTTGTTTTGTTTAGACTGTTTATGTTTATGACTTTGAACTTTTGGTTAGGTTGTCTATTTGAACTTCTATGACTTTATGCACTGATTTAATGTCTGGATTTGTAGACTTGTGAATTTGCAGGATCATTATATTTGTGAGGATAATTGTTATTGGACTAACATTTTTCTGTTTTGCAGAAGTAATCCTCAAAATATACATGAGTTTTCTTTGCAGGTTATAAATTTGCAAATCTGTCGAGGTGTTTTGTCACCATCAAAAAGGGGGAGATTGTTGAAGAAAAATCACTTGTAAGTTTTGAAGTTAACAAAACATCATCGTCAGTAAAGTCTGAAGAATCCAAGACTCAGTCGGTTAAGTCTGAAGACAGTCAGATCCAGAGTTACGGTCGAAGGTTTCCGTTTGAAGACAGTCGAGACCCAAAATTACGGTAAATTTTAATAATATTTTAATAATTTTTTGATTTTTTTCTTCTATTTTTCTCTCCTTTCTTCTTCGTTTTATTGGTGATCGCCACGGCCACCGGCCACGGGCAATGGTCGGGCAAGCCGACCTCGCCGATTTGGCTTGGGTGAGGCCGACCGTGCATCACCTGTGGCTAGTCATCAACATAAGGAAAAGAAAAAAAGGAGAGAGAAAAAAAGAAAAAAAAATCATAAAAATAATAAAAATTTCCAATTTATTAGAATATTATTAAAAATTACCCACATTAGTGCCGGCCGGCATCCACGTTAGCAATATTCCGCCAAAATTTGTAGGCATGACTGATTAGGTATCAAATCAAAAGATTTATAACTAAATTTGTATCATTAAAATGATCAGAACTAAATTGACACTAATGCAATAGATGTAGAACTTTTCCAACACCTTTCCCTTATTAATCATAGAGTACCCATAATTCAATTATTACTTATTTTAAAAATAGAACTTGGAGGAAACTTGCTAGTCGAAATTTGAGATTGACAATTGCTCGTGAACAATGGCTAGAATTGGAAAAGAAGAAAGAAAACAACCATTGACTATGCATATTAGCGATCATTTCTAAACCTGACTTTGTTTATCATGGTTGGTGAGTCCATTCCAAAAACTTAAATTGATAGATAGATGGAAAAGAAAATATAAAGTACATGTGATATAAACTAGGGTACAATTTGGCTCTAATACCATGATACAAGGTTCAACCAAAAAGCTTGGACTAATAGTGGAGGGAGAGAACATGTATATAAAATACAAATAAAGTCCACAGTCAAATGATATGGGATATTTTAACAATCATATTTAAATATAATTGAAGTTGAAAGTTAACTAATAATTTACTTCATATGTCTCATAAGTATACGAATCATTCAAGCTCCCATCAGTGGGGGCAAATGAGATGGGAGCACATGGGAGCAAATGAGATGGGAGCACATGTATAATACAAGCTTCTTAACAAAGGAAGCATGAGGGGATCATATCATTAGCCACGGGTCGAGGGTCTGCTATGAGAAAAAAAGGGACTGCATCCCCCGTGCAAAATTCACTGGTTACCAACATAAAGATAATTTATGAAGTACAAGATCACTTTTGCATTTACTAACATTTAAGAGTCTAAAGGTCATTTGACACCTAAACTAATTTTATGAACGCAAAATGAAATATAGGTTTCCCTTGTACACAGTTGCGGATGTCCCTAAATTTTTTATTTTCGTAGTCTCCTTTAATTGATCAGGCTTGTTCATGTGATCAAACTCAAACATTCTCAACAATTGGCAACTAACATTCTCAACAATTAACAACTATGTTGGTTGAAAGACTACGAGTAAATGCAGTTATGACACTGTTGCTCATTTCAACCATCTTCCTATTACAATCTATCTAAGTTAAATGGTCTTAGCTGAAGAATAAGGTGCCGCACATGCTCAAATAAGATTATAAGAAGAGCTCTAGAAGTTCACATTCCGTGTTTAGGAAATTGGATATGCATCTGGGGACCATTTGGCGGGGACATAGTATGCATTCGGCCTACCTAGGTCGAGTTCACGCTTTCACATATGCCCATATTCGTAAGAAAAGGACAGGAATGGTGTTTGATATATCTGTGATTGTTTCAGCGTAATTACCTTAGAGAATTTTGGTCTTTGATCTTCGCCAATCATGTCTAAGATTGTGTGTAAAATGTCTGGTCGTGGTTTAGGGGAAGAACATCGTTGCATAAGTTACGATTCCTCTGCCTTTGAAAGGCGCCTCAACTGTAGATTCGCTGCCTCAGCCCTTTTTGAGAATTAACTATGGTCGAAGCGAGCTTATGACCTTCTCCTTGTCTGGTCAGAGGCAGCTCGGCTTGCAAGAGCTTCTTCGACCTATCTCCTCTTTTGCTCCAACACCGGCTCCAACATCTTCCCTCCCTTTGGCGAGCGGATCGGTCGCCTATAACACTTGTACCCACATCAAATTCATCATCTTGAATGATAGGTGCACCAACCGGGACTTGGCAGGACTTGAGGTCGACGACTGGGCAGTTCGGGGACATGCCCATCACGATCAGTGCCAGAGGAGGCGAAGGCTTGGCGGCCAGCAGGTCGTCGCAGGCGGAAGGATGGGGGTGAGGGAGGGGGCGGCGGCACTTGGAGATGGAGGAAGACTCCTTGTCTCGTCAATACGGCTTGAGTCTCGTGGCTGTGTGGGTTTTGCAAAATGGGTTGGACTATAGTTTCTCTCAATCCATTGTAGCCCATTTTCGAAAAAAAGGGAAAAAAAAAAAACCAAGTTACCTGTACCGAATTAGGCTCATGAAATTTGAGTCAAAAAATGACGGGATCATATCATTAGCCACGGGTCTAGAGTCTGCTGTGAGAAAAAGAGGGACCGCATACCACTTGCCAAATCGACTGGTTACCAACATAAAAATAATTTATAAACCGTAAGATTTTATTTTTATTTTTTTACCGTTCTTACTCTACTTTTACTTTAACTCTCACTCTCAGACTTTTGTCATGTCTCTTTGCAAGGCGTGGGAGTCGAAACCCACTCCTGAAACTACATTATCCCCACCCTAACCCCCGAGAATATGGATATTCGAACCCCTCACTTCCTCATCCCATGTTGAAAGGGTGGTCACTGAAACTAACTCTAGTAATTTATAAACTATAAGATCACTTTCGCATTTACTAAAACTTAATAAGGTAAAGGTAATTTAATAACGCAGAGACTAATTTTATAAACACAAAAGTATGACTGACAAACATCATTTTGTGGTTATGATACAATAAAGATTTTACTATCATTAGACTGTGTTAGCAATTTATTAAGAATAAGTATAATTAAGATCATCAAGAATTAGCACTTACTCTACTTACTAATTACAAGGGAAATGACTACCTTAGAGGTGCATTACATCTGATAGGGTAAATTACTACTTTTAATTACTTACCATAAGGCATATGATTGTCTTAAGAGACATTACTACTTTGAAGGTAAATGACTCATTTTATCACATGAGGGTAGTTACACTTTGTGATTTCCTTATAGCACAGTAAATTATCTCAAACCATCACGAGTGATATAATACTTTCGAGCAACTCAAGCAAAGAATGCGCGTTCTCTTTCACAGCAGCTTCGTAGAGCTCGGACTCCATGTTTGGCTCTCTAAAATGGGAGTTTCGGGATACTCACTGCAACTGGTTCTTGGGAATTAAGAAGAAACCTGCCATCTCTCCTTTAAGTTTGTTGTTGTGTTAAATTGAATTTTAAATTTTTTAAAGTCCTCATAAATTGGCCTCAATCTTAATTACGCCGATGTTCTTCACTCAACCACCACGAGATATTTTACACACGATGCTAAGATCAAAGACTAAAGTTCTCTAGAGTAATTTCGCTGAAAAATTAGAGATACGTCAAACATCATTTCTCTCATTTTCTTACTAATATGGACATATGTGAAAATGTGGACTTGACTGTTGTGACCTCTCTGAAGCCTCCTGCAAGTGGTCGAAGGCTGGCTTGCCAAGTTTAAACTCAGTCTGGCCTTTTCTTAACTCACCAATTCATGACTTGTGATATAAATTTTTAACATGCAAGTTATTTTCATATAAAAGTCGTTATTAATCGATTTGTAATGAGTCGATTATAAAACAAATAAAATGTTGAGAGAAACATTTTACTCTTGCACAATTAGAAAAATTAGGATTAAGACTTGATTACACTAGTTAATCGATTAATGCATTTTCAAATTTAATCTTATTTAAACATTGAGGTTTAATTTTTTTTTAATGCATTTTTTTTTGAAGAAACCACTCAAAATTTATTTTTAAAGCCTTTTGCTAGTTTCCGAAAAAAAAATCGAATTTTTCATTTGTTTATTATTTTTAAAATATTAAATATTTATTATTCTTTTTAATTGAAAATAGGGACCGGGGTCGGATGTCCAGATTCGACCTGGGTCGAGGCTGAACCAGGACCTAGGCTGGTCTGGGCTCCCAGTCCGGCAACATTCTTAACCCAAGAAAAATAAAACAAAACCTAGCCCACAATTTTAATAACCAAAGCCGGCCCATTGTCAGTAGCGGAGCCCAACCCGAGAAACCAACCCTAAAAACCCAGCCGGATCTCACGCCCGACCTGAATGACTCAATTCGCGCCCTCATTCCTCCACCGCAACGCGCGCGCGTCGCCGCGTCGCCTTGCACGGCTAGGCCGAGGGCTCGGCCTCCGCCCGACCATCCACCGTGGCCGACCATGGCTCGGCTGAGCATTCTCCCGACTTGCGACGGCCCGAGGACGGCCAAAACGAAAGGCACAATAACTGGATCTCGTCCGGTCATACCATCGAGCAGTTGGGGCACGCTACAAAAAGGGGAGGTTTTTGGCCTCATCGGGACTCAAACCTAAGCCGAGACCCTCACTGGAGGAACGACGGCTCACGCAGCAGCTTGATGGAGGTTGGTCGGGGTCCGGAGTTCGCGTAAGCCGGATGGCCGCGAGCTCCGGCCTGGCGCGCCCCAAAAAACATGGCCACGGTAGGGCACTAAAAAGGGGGCTCACCGAGTTCGGCTCAAGGACGTCGCCCGAGAGAGGTCGCCGGCCAAGGCTCGTGCCAGGCTGAGGCTCACTCGCTCTGTCTCAGATCTGGATTCGTCTCTCTCGCTCAAAACTCTCTCCCTCAGACATACTCCCTTCTTACACCATCTCATAGTAAAATTATCTCAAACCATCACAAGTGATTTCCTTATAACGTAGTAAATTATCTCAAACCATCACAAGTGATACAACACCTGCTAATTGACCTAAAGCTGTGGTAAACTGGCTAAACTTCTCACAATACTATTGCTCTTATTCTTCGTACTGTTTTATTAAAAATAATGACATTTCTTTACGCTTCGTAAGTTGGGGATGTTGTCGCCAGTAATTATTCGTTGATGATTTTAATTTTCTTAATTAGTCGTAATTGGTAGTTCATTATGGTTAGTATTTTTCCATCTTTAGTTGGCCTTTTTACGATTGGCATACTTTTTTTCCTTCCCCAACTGGAAAGTCCCCCTATCATGGGAAATGAGAGGGCAACCGTCCGTTACTTTTATTGCCAGTAACAGACCCACCATAGCCATAAAATTCATTTGCTGATAACCGGATGACTTGCTCATTAGGCTATAGAAAATTAAAAAATAAAGGTAATTGTCGCGACCCCTTTTTTTTTGGGGACGCCCGGCCGGATTGGGTACGAGCGCCTAAGGAGGCTAATGGCTCGGCTGGTTTTAATTAAAGCCTGGACTCTCCCAAGTCCGCCAATTCACGACTTTAAAATATTTGGTTTGTAAATCGATTTTTAAAATGGAGTCGCCACTAATCAATTTTGGGCAGGTTGATTAGAAACCCGAGCAAAGTATTGGGAGAAATACTTGCTTCTGCACAACCAGAGAAATTAGGATCGGGGACTTGATTACACTAATTAATCACTAATGCCCTTTCGGTACCTAATCTTGTTTAAACTCTAAGGTTTTTTGGATGTTTGGGGATTTTTCATGTATTTTTGGAAAAATCACATTTTTTGGGTATTTCCCTCATTTTTGGATATAAAAGGGATTTTTGGATTTTCGAGATATTTTCTGGGAAAATACAAGTCTTTTTGGCATGTTATGAAAATTTTGGGGTTTTTATGAATTTTGGCATTTTTTGGGATTTTTGACATTTTTTGGAAAATATTAAAATATTTTAATATTTTTGGATTTTTTTGGAAAATAATAATTTTTTTGATTTTCTTAAATATTTTCGAAAATAAATAATTTTTGTTTTGATATTTGGTTTTTTTGGAGAAATAAAACAGTTTTAAAACATTTTTGAAATTAAAATGATTTTTCTTTTTTTTGGAAATAAAAATATTTAAAAGGAGAAACCGACCCGGGTCGGATCCATGGGTCGGATCCGCCCGGCCGGCCCGAAACGCGGAGGGTCCCGCGTTTCGGGGCCGACGTCGAAACGACGTCGCGGGCCGGGCTTGGAGATCCGGCCGGCCCAACGACCCGCTCCATCGACCCGGCCCTCTATTTTTCTGTAAAACGACGTCATGGTGACCTCAGTGAAACGGCATCATTTCACTTCTAGCGAAAACGGCGCCGTAGAGGGGCAGACCGTGCGTCACCCGTGGGTCACGCGTCCGACCCATTCAGCCCTCTGTGAAACGACGCCGTTCCCTCGGTGACTTCTCCCGAATCCGTCCCGACCCAGCCCGACAACCTATACCCACGATCCGGTGACCTGGACCAGCAAAAACGACGCCGCTTTTACCGATGCCCGACCCAGATCCGACCCACTCACGACCTGACTCCAAGCCGCCCCTAGAAACATGAAACCCTACCCGGTTCCTGATCCGGGTCCGACCCGGTGACCCGGAATCGTGACCCAGAATCAGGAACCCTAGGGTTTTTGATTTGGGGCAGGCCGGAGGTGATTCGCGGCGACGACGGCGACTAAGACGGCAGTAATGGAGGTGATGCTGGACTGGGGGAGGCGGCGTCACCGCGGGACTACCTGCTCACGACGGTGGGGGCGAGTCACCACGGCGCCTCCACCTTTCTCCTCCTCCTTCTCTCTCTCTCTCTCTCTCTCTCTCTCTCTCTCTCTCTCTGCAACCGACTCCGGCCAAGTCGAGATCGAAGCTTGTCGACCTCGGCCCCCCCTCTGAAGTCTCTCAGCGGGGTTCCTAAAGGTCGCGAGCCTCCTTCTCTCTCCTTGCCGTTGCTCCGGTGTGTCCATTAACGAAGGGGGGAGGGCCTATTTATAGGCCAAGGGTGGCCGGCCGACGGGGGTTCGACCGGGGGGAACAGCCGCGGCTCCAGCCGGCCGAATCGGCGTCCCTTCCGACGCGTACCGTCGGCCGTCTGCCCTCATCCTTCCCCACGTGCCTCTGCTTGCCGTACGCCGTGCCGTTCACGCCACCGTTCGCCTCGCTTTTTTCCGGTCGTTGCGGCTCAGGCGCGTGTAGCGCACCGAACCGGCCAAAGAAGGAGACGCCCGCGGGTCGAGCGCGGGTCGGGCTGACCCGCGGGGGGAAGGGGCGCGGCTTTGGGCTGCGAAGGCCCAGAGGGCCGTTTTTTCTATTTTTTGCCCGTTTTCTTCGCTTTCTTTTCCGTTTTTCTTTTTTTCCTATTTTTTTGGTTTTTTCGGTTTTCTGGTTTTTAATCAAAATAAAATAAAATGCAATAAAAGCCAAAAATTAATTAGAAACCCATAAAATTAAAATCTAAAAAATTAGGCGTCAACAGCTGCCCCTCTTTGAAGGTGAGCTCGCAGAGGTTGCATTCAAAGACAAACTGATGCCTAATTTTTACCCAGCGTGGGCAACATATTATATCTTATTTAGGACATACCATCCTACGGAAAGAGAAATATAACATTATACTAAGACAGATAAGAAGATACCTGGAGTTACTTACCAGGAATGAGTGAGATAGGGTGTGAACCCCGGGTTTTGGCAAGTATCAAGGCGTCATCTTACTTGGTGATATGACGAGGCTGCCTTTCCAGGTCTGGAATCATTCTTCGGTCGCCTGTTAAAACAATAGATAATTTGTCTAGGACTCGAACCTTTCTTCGGTCGCCTTGATGGGAAATTACTTCTTTAGGACCCGAATCATTCTTCGGTCGCCTGTTGGAGCAATCAGAGGGGTTGTCTCGGACTCGAACCATTCTTCGGTCGCCGTGACGGGAAATCACTTCTCCAGGACCCGAACCATTCTTCGATCGCCTGTTGGAGCAAGTAGAGGGGTGTCTCGGACCCGAACCATTCTTCGGTCGCCGTGACGGAAATCACTTCTCCAGACCCGAACCATTCTTCGCCGCCGCCCGTTGGAGCAATTAGAGGGGTGTCTCAGACTCGAACCATTCTTCGGTCACCGTGACGGGAAATCACTTCTCCAGGACTCAAACCATTCTTTGGTCGCCTGTTGGAGCAATTAGAGGGGTGCCTCGGACCCGAACCATTCTTCGGTCGCCGTGACGGAAATCACTTCTCCAGACCCCGAACCATTCTTCGCCGCCCGTTGGAGCAATTAGAGGGGTGTCTCGGACCCGAACCATTCTTCGGTCGCCGTGACGGGAAATCACTTCTCCAGGACTCGAACCATTCTTCGGTCGCCTATTGAAGCAATTAGAGGGGTGTCTCGGACCCGAACCATTCTTCGGTCGCTGTTGGAGCAATTAGAGGGGTGTCTCGGACCCGAACCATTCTTCGATCGCCGTGACGGGAAATTACTTCCCCAGGACCCGAACCATTCTTCGGTCGCCTGTTGGAGCAATCAAAGGGGTGTCTCGAACCCGAACCATTCTTCGGTTGCCTTGACGGGAGATAAGCCGACCTTTCTCAGGGCATCTCATTTGGGGGTGTCTGATTTGCATCGAGAACACCAGTTGGTACCTGACCTTTCTCAGGAGATGCGCCGACCTTTCTCAGGGCATCTGTTTTTGGGGGGGGGTGTTTGACTTCTGTCAGGGACATCAGCTGAAACCCGACCTTTCTCGGGGGATGCGCCGACCTTTCTCAGGGCATTTGATTTGAAGGGTGTTTGACTTCCGTCAGGGATACCAGCTGAAACTTGACCTTTCTCGGGGGATACGCCGACCTTTCTTAGGGCATCTGATTTGGGGGTGTTTGACTTCTGTCAGGGACACTAGCTGAAACCCGACCTTTCTCAGGGCATCTGATTTGAAGGATGTTTGACTTCCATCAGGAACACCAATTGGGACCCAACCTTTCTCGGGTGATCTGTTCTGGAAGATATCTGGACATTCACAGAGATATTAAAGAGTACATGGATATTCACAAGTACTAACCTGACGGACATTTGAGCCTTGGCAAGCATCATAAGCATTGAAAGGGGTACTTGGATGATCACAAGTATGAGTTCTTAGGGATACTCGGGCATTCACAAGTATCGAAAGGGGTATTTGATAATTGAAAACATAGAGAGCATACCTTAGGTATTTGTGAAGGTTTCTTTCTTTCTAGGAGTAGGGAATATCGAGGACGTACCTGAGATATTCATGGAAGCTTCTTACCTCTTGGGAGTTGGGAATATCGAGGGCGTGCCTTGCATATTCATGAAGGTCTCTCACCTCCCGGTAATTGGAAATACCGAGGACATGCCTCGGATATTCATGAAGGTTTCTCACCTCCTGGTAAAGGAAATGTCGAGTACGTACCTTGGACACTCATGAAGGTCTCTCACCTCCTGGTAATTGGAAATACCGAGGACATGCCTCGGGTATTCATGAAGGTCTCTCATCTCCTGGTAAAAGGAATGTCGAGGACGTACCTTGGACATTCACGAAGGTCTCTCACCTCCTGGAATTTGGGAATACCGAGGACATGCCTCGGGTATTCATGAAGGTCTCTCACCACCTGGTAAAGGGAATGTCGAGGACGTACCTTGGACATTCATGAAGGTCTCTCACCTCCTGGTAATTGGAAATACCGAGGACATGCCTCGGGTATTCATGAAGGTCTCTCACCTCCTTGTAAAGGGAATGTCGAGGACGTACCTTGGACATTCATGAAGGTCTCTCACCTCCTGGAATTTGGGAATACCGAGGACTTGCCTCGGGTATTCATGAAGGTCTCTCACCTCCTGGTAATTTGGGAATATCGAGGACGTACCTTGGATATTCATGAAGGTCTCTCACCTCCTGGTAATTGGAAATACCGAGGACATGCCTCGTGTATTCATGAAGGTCTCTCACCTCCTGGTAATGGGAATGTCGAGGACGTACCTTGGACATTCATGAAGGTCTCTCACCTCTTGGAATTTGGGAACATCGAGGGCATACCTGAGACGTTCCTGAAGGCTTCCCGCCTCCTGGAATATGGGGAACACCGAGGACGTATCTGAGATGTTCACGAAGGCTTCCCACCTCCTGGAATTTGGGAACATCGAGGGCGTACTTGAGATGTTCATGAAGGCTTCCCGCCTCCTGGGAATCTTGGAAATACCGAAGACGTACCTCGGATATTTGTGAAGGCCTCCCGCCTTCTGGAATTTGGGAAATACCGAGGACGTACCTCGGCCATTTGCGAAGGATTTCTGCCTCCTGGAAGTTGGGAAATACCGGGGTTATACCTCGGCTATTTGTGATGGCCTCCCGCCTCCTGGGATTTGGGAATACCGAGGACGTACCTTGGGTATTCGTGAAGCTTCTTACCTTATGGGAATTGGGAATGCCCGAGGACGTACCTCGGGTATTTGTGAAGGCCTTCCGCCTTCTGGGTTGGGGAATACTGAGGGTGTACCTCGCCAATTCGTGAAGGCTTCCTACCTTCTGGATTTTGGGATGCCGAGGACATACCTTGGCTATTCGTGAAGGTACCTCACCTCTTGTGACTTGGGAATGTTGAGGTCGTACCTCGACTATCTGTGAAGGCCTCTCGCCTCCTGGGACTTGGGAATGCCGAGGACATACCTTGGCTATTCATGAAGGCCTCTCGCCTCCTGGGACTTGGGAATGCCGAGGACGTACCTCGGCTATTCGTGAAGGCCTCCCGCCTTCTGGATGTCGGGAACACCGGGGACGTACCTGAAATGTTCATGAAGGCCTCCTGCCTCCTGGAAATTGGGAACATTAAGGACGTACCTGAGATGTTTATGAAGGCCTCCCACCTTCTGGATGTTGGGAATATCGAGGGCGCACCTCGCATATTCGTGAAGGTCTCACGCCTTCTGGATTTTGGGAATACCTGAGGACGTACCTTGGGTATTCGTGAAGGCCTCCCGACTCCTAGAAATTGGGAATACCTGGGGACGTACCTTGGGTATTCGTGAAGACCTCGCGCCTTCTGAATGTTGGGAATATCGAGGGCGCACCTTGCATATTCGTGAAGGCCTCCCGCCTTCTGGATTGGGGCTACCAAAGGCATACCTAAGATACTGGGTATTTGTAGGCGCATGATGTGGAGAAATGCTTGGGAGGTTGCTAGCTTCCAATGACATGATTTTGAGGACAACTCTTGGCAGGTCGAGTGTCACAGAAATGGGGTATTCGAACAGTGGTCGATATTTTGAGATGAGAGGATACTTGGATAGTCACAAGTATTTAAACTTTAATGACAATATGAATAGGTCGAGTGTCTAACAAAGAGGGTACTTGAGTAGCGGCGAACACTCGAAAACAAGGGTAAGCTTGGGCAACTGCAGATATCAATACCTGAGGGACAAATCAAGCCAAGCACGGGTACCTAGACAATGGTAGGTACTTAAAGATAAAGGGATATTTGGCCAGTTACCAATATCGATACCCTGGGAATGACTCGCCCGAGCTGAGTGCCAAAGAAAGGGAGTACTCGGTGAGTGAGGGGTACTTAAATATAAAGCTCTAGGAACAAGGATGGGGATATGCTTTCCCGGCGATATCTCTGATCTATAGCAGTGTATTTATCATTTGTACAATATGCAGACATGCATGCAATGACTGTATATGCTGTAATTTTGTAGTTTAAAAGGTGCATGATGACCTTGTCAGTTCTGCATTATTTGAATTCCACTGGGGAATATTTTGAAAGACAACTTTTGTTTAGAATGTAGATGTCTTGAGCATGCCAAATAAGGGACTTTCAGTCTGAAAGGGCTTTCCGCTCACTCTCATGGGAAGGGCTGTTTTATCCTGACCTATTAATGCAGGACTTTTAAGGACCACACTATCTCACTGTCATCATGTCAGCGAGGGTCCGAGTATTCTCGCAAATGATACGACTTTACCAATGTGAGAGGTCTTTTTGGAGTTGTGATGAAGGCTGGGTCAATGGCTTAACAGAGGGGATCAATAAGGTCAGGGCTTTGTAGGATCGATGTTGCATGATCATTTTTGGGTTTGCAAGTCGAGGATCCTGCGAAAAGAGATAGAATAATCTTGCTCGTACTTCTTCGAGCGATGTTTATAGACATATGAAATCCTACGTTAATTGAAGTGCCCCTAATCTGAAGAGACTTTTTACAATAGGACGCCATGTAGGCTTGACTCATGCGTGAAAGGGTGGGAGCTGGTGATTGCCTTGACTCTTGCCACCGGTCTGTCTTCTCACGGTCTAATGAAGGTTCCATGGACCTCAACAGCAACTTATCTTGGGAATTCAAATGGCTGCATTTCTGCTTGGGGCATCGGCCTTGCTTTTACAAGGCACACCGCTTTTTTCATGCCCCTGTTTCTCCTTTTTTATTTTTTACTTACGGGCATTGACCTTGCTTTTATCAGGTACACTGTTTTTTTATGCCCTAGGTTTTTGTCTTTGCTGCTTGAGGTCTTGACGAGTTCAAGCGCATGTCTTCATTAGACTTGTTGAGTCTTCATCTTTTGCTGGCTCTTCTGATGGTGCTGCTTGAGTGGCAGCTTCTGCTTTGCCTCTTCGTGAGGGTGACCTTACAGACTCGATTAAGTTGTACAATGGTTACAAGTGTGTAAAGAGAGAATTGCTCTTCATGATTCTAGGGCACTTAAATTAACGCGAGTGTTCATATGCAAATAAAGACACTCAAAGATTGATGCAAGTGCAAGCAAGAGAATTTCTATCCCTTATCTCACCTCGTAATGCTGACTTGCCTTTGGCTTGCCCTAGTGTGGGGTGGTTCTTTGATGGGGGTAAGATGGAAATTTGGCCAGTGTATGGGGCTCAAAGTGAGTGATGGAATGCCTCCCACTATTTTGGTCATCGTACCATTCGCGAGAGAACTCTTTACCCTGTAGTCATGGAATTTGCTGCACTCATCTTGCAAGTGTATAGATGGAGGACTGTGTATGGGATATGGCTTGCCTGTCATCATCCTGACGCGCCTCATTCGGCATGCTCAATTAATCTGGTATTCTTTACTTGGTTGTCTATTCTAACATTCCTTAATAGAATCAAAGATTTAGACAGACAAAATCATCATGCACAATTCACATGGAAAAAGGCATGCAATGTATGATGTGAAAGAGTTTCGTGTTTTTTAAAAATGAATGAATGGCTTTCTACTCGAGAAAAAACTATTAACAGCTTCAAAAGTGCTTAATGGTGAAATGGTATTCACGAATGTGTTGAAACTTGGACATCAAAAGAGGCTATTTACAAAGGGTTATTCACAAAATGGGTGTCAATAAAATGTTCCTATTAGTTAGGGACATGACACATGCACGACTAGCTGGGGATTGGGGATTTGATCAGGAATTCCTATTCTTGCTTTTTCAGAAGAGAAGCTGGGAAGTGGCTCAAACAATAGGGCCTAGATTGTAAGCGACTTGAGGCTTTGAAGGATCCCTGTTATTTGCTTTAGTGATATTTGAGATGTCATTCTGCATGGAAAGTTTATCAAAGACAAGACTTTCATTGATCTATGTTCTGCATCTTTGACGGTTCATGTGATCCTGTAAAAGGCAAGAAGGGGCATGTTAGTCACGAACTCTTTTTAGAAGTCGGACGATTGGAAGCAATACAACATTACTCTTCACTGGTTTGCAGATGATCGGGTGGATGAAGCCTCGTGCTTCCCACCTCGTCAGGCCGATTACTCTCCTTAGTTGGCTTGTGGATGAAACGTCCCCTTACGCGAGGTTTAGTGTATCCGATGCAAGTCATTTCCGTACACTAGTTTAGCTAGCATTGTTTTGTCGAACCCAACCATCGCGTTCGGTTCTTGCGTTGTAATGCTTCCTGTCAAACAGGGAAAATATGTCAAGAGCGGATTCAGATAGTATGGGTATTGGAAACGATACCAGATTACCCTTCACCAGAGCTTGTCCGTGCTAGCTCTTAAGGATACTTGAGTGTTGATGCCAGCCTATTTATTTCGGCATAGTTCAATGTTTCCTTCAGTTGGCCTTCCTTATTTGCGACCATGTATGCATGATTACTGGTTGTTGATTCATCCTCAACGCATTCCTTCTGTGGAATTTTCCTTTTCTATCCTTGGCTGCAGCATCATTGAGCAAAAGTCAAGTACCTCAAGCTTCTATGGAATTTGAAATGGACAATCAAAAACCTTCCTTTGTCTGGTAGCACTTAATCCTTGGAAGAATATGCGTCTGGAGTAAAGCTTCCAGGTTCCAAAGTCATCGTCTGAAGTGTAAGGCCATAGATTGCTTTGACTGTTGGATTTTCTCCCTGTTGACAATAATTACTTTAAAGGAAGAGAATGAATTTCTTCCTCATGCTCCCGGGTCTGAAGAAGCCGTGGCACCTGGCTGTATCGCGTGACGAGATAGTCCTTTCGTTTAGGAGGGAGCTGGACAGGAGTGAGACACGTCATAGATGCTTTAGTTTCAACTCTACGCCTGTACCTGTTGCGTTTCATCCTTTGCGTCCTGTCAATAGAAGGGAGAGTTTGTTATTTTCAATGTCATGTTAGGGGATAAGACTTACCCTTTTTGAAACAGGATGATCTTTTCTGTTTGCCCCCATTTTCTTGGAACAATGTCCTTGCTTTTGACCTGTTCACATGACGTGATAATTTTAGATGCTTTTTATCACATTAAATCAAAGGGAATGATATTCTGAAACCTAAAGCTAGAGGGACAAACATGTTTAAATTTATCATCTTATTTAGACAAAGGTTCTTGGCGATGAAATACTTTTTATTTTCAAAATGCATTTTTTTGGGGAGAAAAAGTATGAGGAAGCCCAGCCCTCAGTGTTCTCCTTGGATGAAGTTTTCTTTTCATGGTTGGATAACATCGCTGGGCAGGTTTGGAATACTTCCTCATGCTTTTCAAAACAAAGTACTGGAACTTATACATTAGAGTTCTTCGAATGAGAAAATACAACACTAGCACACTAGACATAATAAGAAACATGACATGAAAACAAGTAAAACCCATGACAACTCTTGTGTAAGGGAATGCTTTGGTATGGCCGGTCTTGGAGCTAAGCATCCTTGGATTCCTCGTCTTCAGCAGACTCGAAGTATTCGCATGCGATGACTACTTCGTTGAAGTTACGGAAGTGCAACCCGTGCAGCCAGCAGCGACAGTCGTAGGGCAAGGCTTCTATAAACTGTTTTATCAACTCTTCTTCGGCCAGCTTAGGGTGGATTAGCATTATGGGAGCCCTCCATCTCTCGGCATATGCTCGAAAATTCTCCATCGGTCTTCTTTCGAAGTGGGCCGAGTCCTCGTATGGCAGCTCGGTTCCGATCCAGCTTTGGTACTGATGCAGAAATGTGGAAGTCAGTTCGCTCCAATCTTCTATGAGATGAATGTCTGCTGTGAAGAACCACTGTAATGCGGACCCTGTAAGGGTTTCTTGGAACGCCTGAGTTGTGAGTATTGCCGGGCCATAATACCAACTCATTTCTTCATAAAGATATTGCAAGTGAGTCACGGGGCAAGTCGTGCCGTTATATTTGTGGAGGTTGGGTATCCACATCTCTATGGGGGTCAAGATCCTACGAAGGTGAGACGGGCTTGATAGGTCTTGGTTGGGCCACTGATTTTCCCACTGCATACCCATTATAGCGTCGAATTCTTCTTCTTCATGGACATTGGACTCTACTGAGATTACTCCATTGCTTTTTTCGGAGTTAAAATTACTGAGGGAGGACGGGGCATCTAAGCTATTCTCACAGTCGGGCGACGAGCTCAGCTCTTCATCGGGATCGTAGCGGATAAAGATGTATTCCTCCCCTTCTGACGGGCCTTCATCTTCAGATGAGAGCAGGAAACAGTTATAGGATGAACTGTCGGTCTCGCCGTTGAGATAACGCTGGAAGTCCTTGGTATGGTACTATAGGGGCGGGAAGTCTTCAGGATTGTATTCTAGGGAATGGCTGCCTTCAAGGTTGTATCCCTGGAAATGCTCGGGGCTTCGGTACTGTAGCTCGTCATCAGATGACATATCAATCTGGCCAGGTTTTCTTTTCTCGGCCCCTGGTCCGGACCTTTTGAGTAAGGCCCTATGTTTGATTATCTCAGTTTTGTTAAGGGAAGTGAGAGATACTAAGGTTTCATTGTCTGAGTCACTTTCCAGGTTGATAGGGGTTGGTATTCTTTGGATCCTGGCTCTTGGAGTAAGCCTGGGGAGCTGTTTCATCCTGCCCCGGTCTTGAACAGGCTCTGAACCTGCGGTCTCGTACAAGGGCTCCTTGCCCTTCCTAGTGGGGAATTCCTCGGTAACTGGATGCTGTTCAACTGCCCATTCACTATGCAAGGCTTCATTGCTATGCTTCTTTCCTGTCTCAGCGACTAACGGCCTTTCATGCTCCATGGTTATTGGTTCTTCGCAAGGCAGGGCTATGTCAGAGTTGATGTCATATTCTTGGTAGAAAACACGAACTAGTTCCTTCCAGGTTTTGAGGAGACTAATCTTTCTGACAATGTACCATCGCAGGGCAGGGCCTGTCAGGCTCGACTGGTATGATTGAATCATTCTTTGGACCAGGTAGGCTTGTAGGTAGGTTTCTGGGTGGGAGTTATCAGCATATCTTTCACATTCATGTGTCTTGAATTTTTTAGGGATTTCGAAATTGGAGTAGTCAGATAAGTTGACGGGATTCTGCCCCTGTAGCTGGCTTAGCTTTTTCATGATCTTTTCAAGTTGTTCATGGTATTGGCTAGTGTCTAACATATTTGCAAGGGCCACAACGGTGCTTAACGCAATTACAGAGCTGGGCTCAGCTTGAGCGAATTTTATCTACTTTGAGCTCTTGAAGGGCAATGGACATTTGCCTTACGCCATCTTCAATGTGGGCAAGGCGATTCTGCAATTTATTCTGATCTGACCCTATCATGAGGGGCCAATCGCGGGTGGCCGATGGCTGATGATTCATGATTACCTGTTTTTGCGAAAACAATGAATAAGCGTGGAGCAAATAAAGATTGACCCATGGCAACGATCTATTTTTCACTCATCAAAAGGGAATTTTTACAGACTCCTAACAAAGTACTGGACATTAAGGAAAAGTCCCTAGACAATGGGACAAAGTTTTCTAAAAAACTAAAGGGACATGACTACTAGAACATATGCAACAGGGGGTCTTGTGAAAGCTGCTTGCTTCTTTGGACTGGCTCCGAGCTGAGTATCCGGCTTACTCCTGTATCATCTGCATAAGGACAACTTGCTCGTGTGGGCCGCTCTCTCTAATGGATCGAGGGACCGATGGCTTGTGCCTTTTTTAGATGTGATAATGGTGGATGTAGGCTGCAGAGGCGTGGTGGGCTTTTTCTTCTCCTTCGAGTCCTTCAGGTATTGCGATCCTTTTGCGATGACATTTGTCCCAGATTTCTTCACAAGTGGAGATTTCAAATGCGTAATTATGGTTTGTGTTGAAGAGGACTGGGGGGACTTTCCACCTGGAACAAGGTGGGATTTCTTGCAGGGCTCCAAAATGTCGTGCCACTCGAAATGGGTAATAGGGAACGGCGCCAGTCCAGCCAAGCAATGGAATTGGGTGAGTGCGTCTGTAGGCAAAGCGAGCCCTCTTTTCATGGAACCAACCAGCACACCACTGGAATGTCTCAGGAGCTAGATCTCTCAGGAAATCGACCCAAAGCAAATTGGTTTGATTAGGAATGTGAGGTCTTAAAACCATGAATTTTTGTAATGGATGTTCAGAAGTATTTGCTTCATATGTTCGCATGCTGCCTTGGTGTTCGCTTAAATGAGAAAAGAACCAGACTTGCAAGATTTCGGGGGAAGCTCGCATGATTTTTTCTGTGTTGTCTTTAAAACGGTTAAAGGACAGGAAAGTTTCGGCTAAAATCATGTTGACATAATTGGCCCCTCCCAAAATCTGATTGACAATCCAAACCATTTTAGGACTTATGGCATTTCTTTGGTGGGGAAAAATGATGAGCCCGAAAAATGCTAGGAGGAAAATTTCACTTCCTTTGGTCATGGATTGATTTTGAAAACATTGATTCAAGAATTCCAAAGGGCAGGTATTATCATTATCATCGAGGATTTGCTCCATGACATAGAATCGAATTTCCAAGAATTGTGCTAGCCTGCGCCATGGGAGGACGCCTATCGAAGGCTTGACCAGCTCTTTCCCAAGGGGCATTCCGGTGATGATGTTGTACTCTTCCAAGGTCGGGGTTAGCTTAAACCTACCGAACATGAAGGTGAGCGTCCTTGGGCACCAGAAATGTGCAATGCCTTATATGACTTCCGGGCGAACGGTGATTCGGATCAATGAAAGGAGGTGACCGAGCTTGTCCTTTACACGCTGCTGGGCAGGCTGATCCAACTGGCCCCACCATCTGACGAGTTCTGCCTTGGGAGTAGGAATAAACTGGATGTCGTCTTCCCCCATCGCATATAAACCAGGATTTTGAAAAGTTTATCCTAAATTGTCATGGGCCAATAAAAAAGACTGAGTAAAAAAGTAAGTAAATTACTTTGCTTTTAAGTAAAATGACAAGCACAAAGACATACACATGAGGTGTGCGGCTCGATTTGTAACTCAGAAGGTTTGTTGAAATTAAAAGGGCATCTGCCGATCGCAGTCTCGCATTAGCAACGTACCCTCTTAACTTCGGCTAAGAAATTCGGGGAAAAGAAATGCAACCTCTACATCGCAGTCTCGCGTTCGAGGCCATATCTTTCTTAACACCATCCTAAAAATCCTATGGCGGCCCAGGTCCGGCGGCCGGGTTGTGTGTGCCATGTGTAGTGTTTAAAACAGTAAAGCATGCACAACAGTTTATAATCACAAGACAATTTAATTTAAGTAAGCTTAAAATAAACTTCTAAATAATTGACCTGTAAAAAGAAAAAAAACCTAAGTCAGTAAATAATTTAAACAAGATAAATATGGCCTAAGTCCTCAAAGTCTCCAAATGGAGTCGCCAAGTCAAGTCGCGACCCCTTTTTTTTTTTTTTTTTTTGGGGCGCCCGGCGGATCGGGTACGAGCGCCTAAGGAGGCTAATGGCTCGGCTGGTTTTAATTAAAGCCTGGACTCTCCCAAGTCCGCCAATTCATGACTTTAAAATATTTGATTTGTAAATCGATTTTTAAAATGGAGTCGCCACTAATCAATTTTGGACAGGTTGATTAGAAACCCGAGTAAAGTACTGGGAGAAATACTTGCTTCTACGCAACCAGAGAAATTAGGATCGGGGACTTGATTACACTAGTTAATCACTAATGCCCTTTCAGTACCTAATCTTGTTTAAACTCTAAGGTTTTTTGGATGTTTGGGGATTTTTCATGTATTTTTGGAAAAATCACATTTTTTGGGTATTTCCCTCATTTTTGGATATAAAAGGGATTTTTGGATTTTCGGGGTATTTTCTGGGAAAATACAAGCTTTTTGGCATGTTATGAAAATTTTGGGGTTTTTATGAATTTTGGCATTTTTTGGGATTTTTGACATTTTTTGGAAAATATTAAAATATTTTAATATTTTTGGATTTTTTTGGAAAATAATAATTTTTTTGATTTTCTTAAATATTTTCGAAAATAAATAATTTTTGTTTTGATTTTTGGTTTTTTAGGAGAAATAAAACATTTTTAAAACATTTTTGAAATTAAAATGATTTTTCTTTTTTTTTTTGGAAATAAAAATATTTAAAAAAGGAGAAACCGACTCGGGTCGGATCCATGGGTCGGATCCACCCCGGCCGGCCCGAAACGACGTCGCGGCTGGGCTTGGAGATCCGACCCGGCCCGACGACCCGCTCCAGCGACCCGGCCCTCTATGTTTCTGTAAAACGACATCGTGGTGACCTCAGCAAAACGGCATCATTTCGCTTCTAGCGAAAACGGCGCCGTAGAGGGGCGGACCGTGCGTAACCCGTGGGTCACGCGTCCGACCCGCTCCGCGACCCGTTCAGCCCTCCGTGAAATGACGCCGTTCCCTCGGTGACTTCTCCCGGATCCGTCCCGACCCGGCCCGACAACCTATACCCACGACCCGGTGACCTGGACCAGCAAAAACGACGCCACTTTTACCGATGCCCGACCCAGATCCGACCCACTCACGACCCGACTCCAAGCCGCCCCTAGAAACATGAAACCCTACCCGGTTCCTGATCCGGGTCCGACCCGGTGACCCGGAATCGTGACCCGGAATTAGGAACCCTAGGGTTTCTGATTTGGGGCAGGCCGGAGGTGATTCGCGGCAACGACTGCGACTAAGACGGCAGTAATGGAGGTGATGCTGGACTTGGGAAGGCGGCGTCACCGCGGGACTACCTGCTCACGGCGGTGGGGGCGAGTCACCACGGTGCCTCCGCCTTTCTCCTCCTTCTCTCTCCCTCTCTCTCTCTCTCTCTCTCTCTCTCTTTGCAACCAACTCCGGCCACGTCGACCTCGGCCCCCCCTCTGAAGTCTCTCAGCGGGGTTCCTAAAGGTCGCGAGCCTCCTTCTCTCTCCTTGCCGTTGCTCCGGTGTGTCCATTAACAAAGGGGGGCCTATTTATAGGCCAAGGGTGGCCGGCCGACGGGGGTTCGACCGGGGGGACCGGCATCCCTTCCGACGCGTACCGTCGGCCATCTGGCCTCGTCCTTCCCCACGTGCCTTTGCTCGCCGTACGCCGTGCCGTTCACGCCACCGTTCGCCTCACTTTTTTCCGGTCGTTGCGGCTCAGGCGTGTGTAGCGCACCGAACCGGGCGAAGAAGGAGATGCCCGCGGGTCGAGCGCAGGTCGGGCTGACCCGCGAGGGGAAGGGGCGCGGCTTTGGGCCGCGAAGGCCCGGAGGGTCGTTTTTCTATTTTTTGCCCGTTTTCTTCGGTTTCTTTTCCGTTTTCCGTTTTTCTCGTTTTTTTTCTTTTTTTCCTTTTTTTTTTGGTTTTTTCGGTTTTCTGGTTTTTAATCAAAATAAAATAAAATGCAATAAAAGCCAAAAATTAATTAGAAACCCATAAAATTAAAATCTAAAAAATTAGGCGTCAACAGTAATTTTTTTCTTCTATGTATCCCTCAAATCTTTCCTTCTTCTAGGGGTAGAAGAGTAAACTCCCGGTTTTACATTAATTTCGTTTTGCTAGAGCAATTTAGTTAAAAATCAAAACACAAATATAGTTCATGAACTACTTAATTTTAATTCACAAAAGGTAATTATTCTCCCTTACTAACGTATAAATAAATACTGACAAAAAAAAACGTGTAAATAAATAATTTTAATTTTATTACTCTTTAAAAAATGCCCATAAATTGTCATATTTATGCATATTAGGTATAGTTTTACTTCTATCTAGCTATGTAATGATATTAAAGTAAAATTTAAATTGCATTTCTAATTTAAGGAGGCTCAAAATAAACACTTCATGTACCGTCAATATTTCACATTCAAAACATGTAAAATGTTGTTCAAAGTTATATGCATCCCGTACATTAAATAATTTTAATGGAAAGAAAAAGCACATATCAATTACAACATTGGGACAAAAATTCTTTAAATGAAATCAAACAAAATGAAAAAAAAAATGTAAGAATTATAGGTGCATAGATATTACCCATGCCGTGATCCTTTTTTGGGAAAAAAAAAAGAAGAAGATTTTTATGGTATGTGAAGTAAATATGGTATGTGATTATTATAAGATTTAAATTTAAATTCCTTCACACGTCCCCCAGTTGCCAGGGACTCATGAAACCAATTTGCGGTTACAATTGAACCGTTGCCAATGAAAAACAACGATACCGTTCCCTTCGCAAGGCCCCCATGTCATGCCTGATCTGGTTAAGGGAAAAACAAATACCTTGGCATGTGTTCTCTTCTTACTTGTAACCATCTGTAATCTGACGACAACCACAACTCACTCCTTACATTCAGCACATCATATAAAGAAAGAAGAAAGAGAAGAGAATTCCATGTATTTAATATTACCTACTGTTGATTCTCCATTCCATCATCCATGTAAACTCCATTCTTTTACATGCGTCATCCCTCAACACGCCTATGACACTTGTTGTTTAAACCAGCAAATAGAGACATGCATTCTCAAACGTATCGTACATAACTGGCTAATGGGCACACTGAACAGCACATAATATATAGCATCTACTCTTGCATGACCTCATGACTTAATGCAGTTCTTCTGGGACAAACGCACTTGTACCAGTAGATAGCCACTAAACCATAGGATCCTCCCTCTTCCATTTCTTGAAGGCTTTGTAGACAAATTTCAGGACTTTGCGTACCAATTTCATGATTAAGCGGCTCATATGGCACAGGAAAATAAAAAACATCAATCCTCCCCATGTTTGCACCGCAAATTCCTACTATACCATTAGCATATGGTTTTTTCGTTCTCCGGTGAGGAGAGTGATATGAGAAACGAATAACCCAATGCTATGATGGTGAATCAGATTCATTTACACTAAAAAAACTTAATCCACTAATTATTAATATTCTTCGTTATTTCAATATGGCAAATTCAAGTCCATTTCAATAAATCCATACAACTTGGAAAGAAAAAAAGTAATTCATATTTTAAACTTGTGTATCGGATGTGTCAAAAGAAAAAAGAAAAAACTTGAGGATAAATTGTGTATCATGAAAAGTGAGAGTTAAAAGAAAATAAAATAAAATAATTCTTCCTTCCTAATTTGTTATTTTTATTATTGATTTTTATTTTTACACAAACATATTGATCATTCATTTATTGAAAATTTTTACAATTGATATCGCGTATCGAATCATGTGTCGGAAACTCACATGTCAGAATTCCAATTTGAGTGTCGAAAAAATTGATCAGGTGTCGGATTTTCTAATAGGTGTTGACCGAGTATCGGAGAGTATCAGACATGTGTCGAAGTGTTCAACACGACACAAAGACTCTTAGAGAATGTAAATACTTCATAAGTTATATGGTTGGATCACTTGCTCCCCCGCATTCAGAAAACATTACAAAGAACTCAAAAGTCCCGATTCTCCCTCTCATGACCGATGTAAAAATTTCATTGGCACGTAATCTTTTTGTTTTGACATTCAATCTTTTAACAACAGATGTTGCGAGCAATGTACATTAAAAGGACGAGAGCTGCCGCGCCCGTTGCTGGGGACGTAGTAGGGCGCGTTTGTGCCACCCCATGATGTGAATTTTGATCCTGTCCATCATTCCGATGGCTGCGGTGAGGACTTCTCTTATGTCACCCTGCTCACAGCAGCGTATTAGCCCTTCAGAGCAAACATTTTAAGGCATTAAACTTTTTTCCCCTTCTAATCTGGAGACCGCTAGCAGGTGCCCAGCTGCATTGGCCTCTTCTTGGGTGGATCCTAAGCCCCGCACGATCAGCTGCTGATCTTTTGGTCACAACGAAGATGCAGAAGAAGCCCTGCGCAGGAGAACAAGTCGGATCAATTTCTGCAACAATATCAACTAATAAAAAAGTGGTTCTATCATTGTGATGATTTCCTCTTCGGTTCGTTTGATGTCCATTCCGAACCGGGTTTCTCCCGGTTCGGGGACTAGTTCAACTGAAAACAACCATTGAGCGCTTGTGTTAGTGATCGTTTCTAAATCATGATTTTGTTGATCATGATTTTAATTTACCAATATGATGGCCCTTTTTACGATAGGTATGAGTTGTGAAGGTAATATTTGTAAAAGAATAAAAAAAATGAAGTTGAAAGTTAACTTAGAATTTGCTTCATATGTCTTTTAAATCTAAGAACAATACAAGCTCCTCTCTGTCGAGGCAAATGCATAATGCATATTGGGTTATAGTTTTGGAACTAAATTGAATAAATTAAAAATTTTAGGACCATATTGTTATTTTTTCAAGGAAAAAACCCTGGCCTCTGCGGTCTCAACTCTCTGCTGATGGACAAGGGGCTGGCGGCACAAAAAGACAAGATCTCTCTTTTTACCAAATAAAAGAAAAAAGCTTTCTTACGTTAAAGAAAAAATGAGGGTCTTTTATTTTAAAAATATTTGTCGTCGCCTGGGACGCACACTATTTCGCTCTGTTCTTCGGCCGTGAAGTTCGAAGAGTCCTGTTCTCGGCCGAAACTTCAATGTCGAAGCCCATCCTTGCCGGTGATGAGTTCCGGAGCATTTCCTTCAATTCCTTGCTTGCTTGATCATCGGTTGCGACTGGAAATTCACCTTGTCAAGGTACGAACATATGGCTCTGCCTCCGTTTCCTGAAAACAAGGATAGAGGTGTCAAACTCAAGTTTCTGATTGAACGAAAAATATCAAATATGTCGGTATGTTTGGTTTCTATGTGGATGTCAATCTTTCATTTGCTTCGAACATAGACACGAGGAAAATGCCTGCCCACCACTCGTTCGACAAAATGCTTTCAAAAAAGGCCCACTGCATATTCATCCCGTTATCAGGAGATCTTAAAGCATATTGACTCAGCTTAAATGACGTCGACCCAATTTCGAGTTGTGGTGCAAGAGTTTCGTATTTCCGCGTTTGCCGAATCTGACTCTGTGTTGTTGGGTTTTTGCCCTGCATTTTACGCGCCCCTTCGGTGTTGACCGTGGTGATAACCGGGGAGGGATGTCCGAGGGGGTGTTTACGCGCGCACAGATCTTTAACTGCAGTTCCTGCATATCCAATGCTACGTCTCTATTGTCATCATCGTATATTTCTCGAAATTGTGTATAAAGGATGTTTGATGCATGATGTTGCTTGACTGATGGTGACGCTCCGGTGAAGGTTAGGGTTAATGATGGCATGGCTTGGCTTAATGATATAGGTTGGCTCAAATAAGATTATTCGGCCGGTGACTGCAGATAGACAAATGGCATGTTCATACATCTTGCAAATCCCTGTGAAAGTAGATTCCAATGGTCCAATATAATTAAGTAAATCCCTTGTCCTTTTATTGGACCTCCGTTTATTTCTCTGTCTATTTCCATTACTCCTAATTTAATCATAAAATTACGATTCGTTTCCATTGCATAACCAATTTCAATAGATGTGTCTCATATTTGTTTATTATTGAAAATATATCGCGAATTTGAGCTGATTGAGAAAATACCAAAACTAAAGATACAAATCTGTCTCTCTCGATTAATAAAGTCCAAGTTGGATTTTGGTGATTGTCTGCGATTTTGTTTAGCACGCTGGTCGTATTAATTACATTAAATTCTCCGCACGCGGGCTGCCGAGGGAAGGAAGAAGACAAAACAGGGGCCACAATGTTGTCGGCTCTCTCTTTTGCATTATAAAAGAGAGTTACGCGTCCAACAAAAGGCGCGCCAGTCCTTGGTTGCCACAGAGAGAGAAGACTGTGAGACCGGGAAATTTTGCAGAGAGTTCTTCGGATTTTGCTTGTTATAACTACATTTCGTGATAACTTAGACGGTTAAATTTTTGTAATTAGAATTTATATAATGCTCGAGTGAAATTTCTCTAAAAATTATGAGGGGCTAAATATTGAGTGAGTTACTGGATGTGATTAAAGACTAAAAATCACAAAGAACATTTCAGCGCTAGAAAGACTAATCTTGTACGGCTCTTCCATGAATATGGATTCTGATTTTTGGACTGAGTCATGTCAATTCAACGTCTGATTTATTTTCCTTCCTTTCGACCATTTTATCAATTTGCTTGTCTATATCTACAACAGTCAACAAGTAAATAAGTAATCCATTATCTACGTGAACTCCATTTTTCACGTACATTCAACACACTAAAAACATTTATTGTTTTCACAGGCACATACACACGAACTTGCATTCTCAAACTTATCGTAGATATTTTATCTCATCAGCACATTGAATAGCACATACTACGTAGCATCTACTCTTGCATGGCCTTATGGTTCAGTGCACTTCTCCTAGGACAAGCACACTTGTAATGATACACAGCCATTAGACTATAAGATTTTTCCGCTTCCGTCTTTTCAAGGCTTTGCAGACGGATTTCAGGACTTTGCGTACCACTTTCAAGATTAATTTGGGAGAGGTTCTAAAAAAGTCCTAAACCTTTTATCTTTGTATCAATTTAGTTTTAAACCTTTTTTTTATGCCGATTTAATCTTAAACTTTTTTACATGGTGCCAACTCAGTTCTTTTCGATCAATTTTGATCGGATTTTGCTAACTGGATGCCGGCCGGCTAACGTGGCCTGATCGGCGCTGACATTGACAACTTTTAATAATATTTTTTTCTTTTTTCTTTTTATTTTTTCTTTATCTTTTTTTCTTCTCCTCTTCTTCCTCTAGCCGATCACTGGACCTCGGCAACCGGCCAGAGGCCACAGCTCGTTGGATCTGACGAGGTTGAGCCTAGCCTACCCAATGCGAGGCCGCCCTCGAGGCCTGGGCAGCAAGGGCGAGCCCCGCCGAATTGGCGCAAGGGTTGAGCCTCACCCATGGCCGGCGAGGGTGAGCCTCGCCAGCTCGGCGCGAGGAGGCGGCCTCAAGCTGGTCTCGCACGAGGCCATTGGAAGCTTCCGACCAGACAACGAGCTTCGTGTGCCGTTGAAAAAAAGCCAACCTGCGCGAGTACCATCGGAGGTGATGCGCTTGAGGCCCTTCTTCTTGAGGATGAAGCTCACGCCGATGAACGCACTCGAGGCCACGACCAATACGAGCCCCCTGGTGTTGTCGAACATCGCCATCGGCAGCTCGGCCTCTGTGGGCGGCGTGCTCATGTGAATCGCCTCAAGAGCACGTGTGGGCACACTACTCGCCGAACTCAGAATCACACAAACTATGCGGGTTCCTCCGATTGGGGAAGGATCACTCCCCAGTCAATTGAGACGAAGCGTCTCGCATCGTCGGAGACGCGAGAGACACGGAGAATGAGAGGATCGCGAAGCAGAGGAAATCTCGACGGTCGCGCCAAAGAGAGAGAGAGAGATCTTTGATGGCACGCAGAGCTCATCGTCTGGTCAGAAGCTTCCGGTGGCCCGGCGCAAGGCCAGCTCGAGGCCGCCTCCTCACGCCGATCCAACGGGGCTCGCCCTCATTGCCCAGGCCTCTAGGGCGGCCTCGCGGCCACTAGCAAGGTGGCCGGCGAGGTCGGCCTCAACCTCGTCGATCGTCACCTCTAGTCGATCACCGAGGTCTAGCGATCGGATGGAGGAAGAAGAGGAGAAGAAAAAAAGAAAAATAAAAAATAAAAAATAAAAAACAAAAACAAAAATAAAAAATATTTAAAATATTAAAATATTAAAATATTATTAAAAGTTATCCATATCAGCGCCGATCAAGCCACATCAGCCAGCCGGTATCTAGTCAACAAAATCCGACCAATTTTAGTCAGAAAGGACTGAATTGGCACAACGTAAACCCAAAAAAAAATTAAGATTAAATCGGCACAAAGACAAAAGGTTTATGACCTTTTTTGGCACTTTTCCCAGATTAATTTAAAAATGTTGACCAGGAGAAGAAGAAGAACCATGAATGCAACACATGCTGGCACAATACGTAGAACTCCGCCCCCTATATAAATATCTGGTGATGAGAATGTTAAGGAGTAGTGTGAGTCGAGCCCGTGGAAAAAATCACAATCCACAAAGTCAGCTTTGCAATCCATGTGGAGATCAAAAGCTGCTTGGAATTCGGATGCTGCTTTGAATTTCGACCACTTATCTAAAGCAGAATGACGCTAAGTGATGCGACAAAGTTTATCGTGTTATATGCAACAAATGACCTGTATACAGACGAGTCCTTAGATGCTATTATGGAGTAGCCCACAGTATGTGGTTGACGATTTTTATCGCCTAGGAAATCATCTTCCCAAGTGCCACCAGGTGGGTTGTTACCAGCTTGGAATGTCATGGCAAATAGCAACATCGCCGCCGCCATTACCGTCTCATGCATGCTTTCTTGCCACTTTCTCTTGCTTTCCTCATTGTTCTCTTCTCCTCTAAGTGGATGCAAGGCGGCAACTGTGTTATTTGCATAGACTAGTCACTCGGATTGGTCGTGACTTTCTAAATTTTGAGGAATAGAATCCATAATATTTGAGACTCATCCACGCTTTGGCCTCGTGCTAATAGGCCTAGTACTGTGAAACATTAGCGTTTTTCAATCCTCTAGTGTTGTGATATTTAGCTGATGCCTTCGAAAGGGAAACTCATCCCTTGTTGAATCTCTTCTGCTGTCTTTGGTTTTATGTTGCCTCTAATGTAGAAAAAATTAATATAAAAATAGCGTGAAGTGTAGAGATGTAGTTAGTTGTCCGGACCAATAACTTCTTTCCATATATCATAACTATGATGATTTATAAATTAATAACTTTTAATTTCTGAATATTTCTTGGACATTCATGTTTCCTTAAACCGCCTTTTTTAGTGATAAGCTCACTGAATTTGACTAGTGCATAGGCTTAGTACCTCAGTTTGTCTATCTGCAGCAGCCAAATGCAAATTTTGTTGCCATCTTCATTCCCTGCCTGAGCTGATGAACTTATCATCGCCTATGATATCTATCAAAACCTTCAAAGTTTCAAGTTTGTTGTGCTTCAGGCAGGATTGGCTGGTCATGTTTAGTGACACTATGGGCGGCATTAGGAGGTCTTGCTTGAACCAAGCGTTCCAACACATCCACATGCCCTTTCATGGCCACAACATGAAGAGATTTGTTTTTTTTTTTTTTTTTTTTTTTTTTTTTGGTATTCGTCATGGATGGAACACTTTCAGAGCTAACTCTTAACAAGCTTTCCAATATATGTGTAAGGAAATTTAGGTCTGGTTGCCAGTCATAATTCTATCGAGAAGCAGCATATCTTTTTCGAGGAACCCAAGAAAAGAAAGCACATTTCCTTTCATGGTGGCTTCTCTAAGCTCGAGCTCCATCTTTGGATCTCTATAAAACAGATTTTCGAAATACTTACTCCTCCATTTGGAGACTTCGAATGTAAACCGTCACAACCCAAGTCAACCTTCACAGTAGACTTGACGAAGACCGAAACATGATTGGTAGATTTATCTCATCGGCAATTATTTGTCTCAGTTCCGGCAAATGTCTTAGAATGTCAAAAAAGGCGAGGACTCCTGGAGCCCACCGCGGGTACGTGGGAATTCGCCTGTCGGCCATTTTCTGCTGAGTCTCGTCTCCATTTGGTCCCATAAAGGTCAAGTTCGCAGACGTAAGATGTCCCACTGGAGCCATGACATCCTTTGGTGATGAAAATAGCCACACTATTCATGCGAATTGTTGTAAACATGAATTACTTTGAAAGGGCATGAATTTCATTGATTTATTAGAAACAATTTTTGCACTAATTGTTGATCAATTAAAATGAATCGTGACCTAGGAAATTTCGCAGAAATTATTCTACTATATGTGTGTGTTAGGAAGATAGAAACAAATGAGCAATAGTATCATTATCATATTAGAAGTTGGCCTTCTCAACATGGTAACCCCAAGTGATTTTGTGACAACCCAAGTCGCGGTACGTGGGGAGGAGGGATGGCGGTGCGTCCGCACCTCGGTCCCCGGATGTGCACAGGGAAGAGGTCCCTCTCTTATCCTACATCGCTTTGAGGGGAGTCTTGGATTAGTTTATAAGACTGGGGTCCCTCTAATCTATGTAATGTGTTTTAAAACCGTGAGGATTCAGTGTCCAAAGTAGACAATATTACACATTGAGTTCCTCGGTTTCTGAACGTGCATAGGGCCCGAGTCCTTACAGCAACAATTAGAGATATATCAACATCATGCTTTTCCTTTCTTTTCGGATATGGACATTCCGGATATAGCAACAATTAGAGATATATCAATATCATGCTTTTCCTTTCTTTTCGGATATGGACATGTGTGAACACGTGACCAGCTGTATCCGACAATTCCCTGACGGCAGCACATCAACTTTGAAGACTTCATCTCTCTCTCTCTCTCTCTCTCTCTCTCTCTCCTCTAAACTTCTTTTTCTGTCTCTTCCACTCTCCCCAAGGAATCTCCACCAATTAGTAAGGTTCAATTTGATATAATCTACAGGAATGAGTTCTTTATTATTTTTTTTATCAATAACTATAAATTTCAATTAATTGTTGATATGTGATTCTATGGATTATACCTATTTGTACAAATACCTCAGCGATTCCCACTTGTTAATACATATAGACCAATAAGCATATCTTGGGTTGGTACGGAAATGGGAACCCCAATAGTTAGAGACAAGAGTTGAAGCCCCAAAGAGAGAATTAAGAATTTCTTTAATAGGAGATCATAGTGGGTGGAAAATTCGTCCACCTGATTTTATCAATTTGCAAATTCTTCCTCAGTTAAAAGTTACGTCGATCCCACAAGCCCCTAGGGGAGGGGTGTTGGATTTGATCTAGATCTCTCCCTCCTCCCCCTAGTTCCTTTTAATTCCTTTTGTTTCTTTTTCTAATTCGCTCAATCTAGTTTTAGATTTGGGAGTTTTGCTCTCCCGATTTTATGTTTGGGAGTTTTTCTCTCTGATCTAATTTTAGATTTTGAAGTTCTAATAAATAAGTGCTTTGCCTCCACTTTCAATAGTGTTCACAGCAGTTTCAGTGTCAACTCTGTGCTCATTCAATGTATTTTCATTCAAAGTTTTGGCATCTCACATTAGTTATAGAACTCGCTCTAGCAAATGTCAGATATGAAATTTTTCAATATGTTTATGTTGTCTCCATATGGTAATGGTATTGGGGACGCCAAATCTAGGCTCACACCACCTAAAAGCAAAGCCATAATTGTTTATAGAGATTTTCGTGTGTGCTTATCACTGATATTGCTGTGTAATTCGGTGACTAGCCACCGATCATTTCGCTTAGATCCAGTTACAGATCTATTCTTGAAGAACAAGCTTGTGATGATCTCTGGCAACCACGTTTTAATGAAATGCCTTGATTTTTGATTTTTTGTTTATTTTAGAGCCCTCTGGGTTTGCTTTATTACTGTGACTTTTGAAATTCCCTTTCATGTATTAGTTTGGTAATAAATGAAAATTTCTTTTTGACCAGAAAAAATTCAAAGACTTCTATTATAATCTTATTTGACATTGCACAACCTGATTCTTCAGGATGATTATTCAACTTTATGAATTGTGTTAGGAGATGCTTAAAATGAGCAACAGTGTCATAAGTACATTTGCAATTAGTCTTCCTACCAAAATAGTCGCAAATGATTTAAAGCCAACAAAAAATTTAATAACGTGTGATCAGCAGTCTTGCTATTAATTTGATTGTCCATTTCTGTTCGAAACCACTTAGCATTTGAAGGTATGTTCAGCGAAAAGAAATGATCATAAATTGGAGAATGAAAAGATAATTTATGAAGAGCAAGATAACATCGGGATGTCGTCACTAGTAATTATCCAGCATTATTACAATTTTCTTCAATTAGTCAAAATTGGTAATTGATTATTTTGTATTATTCCATTATTAGTAACAGCATACTTTTATATTTCGTAACTCGACAATAGAATTACTAAATAATCGTCCTAAGGATAATTCTCCTCAACTAGTCATAACTTGTAGTTCCCGTCCTTAATAATTATACCTCCAGCAATTGTAACTTGCCTGAAATCATCACGATCTCAATCGCATGTCTAACTGGTACTTTCCTTTTTGTGTGGTGATTGACCTAATACAGTTTGAAACAAAAATTTCCTATCACATAGCAATAAACTATTGGGATGGTATTTTCACCAAAAAAAAAAAAAAAAAAAAAAAAAAAACTATTGGGATAGTAAGGTACTTGAAATTGTCATAAGAGGCTCAACTTATAATCAATTATTGATATCGATAATTGTAAATCAGTCGCTCGTCCGTGTAAGTGGTAGGTAGTTCTCTACTTTTATAAATAGTAAATTACTTCAAATTATTGTAAGCTCGAAAGATCATAACGATTATAATTTTTATTGAGATATCTAAGCAACCTAAAGTTTACTTTTGATTTTCCTATTCTTAGTAAATCTACATGCATAATCCTTCAAATTTGTAATCAATGGATCCTATCAATAAATAAAAATCCTTTCAACTATCGTAATTTTTTTGTAATTAATCGTAAAACTTGCAATTCCACTGGAATAAACTTCCTTAATTGTCAATAAATTACCGCTTTAATATGTTCAGGTTACACTATATAAAATTGATCCCATGGCTGATATTTTTGGACTTTAAATCCAATAATCATTCTTTTCTAAACTGCCACAAATCAAATCATATAAAACAGCCAGTCATTACACATCTAAACTCCATCTTTTACATAAATTCAACACTCTTAAAACATTTAGTGTTTTCACAAGCACATACCATGCTCTAATGCATCATAGCTAAGTTGTCTAGGCACACTGAACAACACACACACTATATAGCAGCTCCTCATTTAGGGCCTTAGGTCTCAGGGCGCTTCTTCTGGAACAAACACATTTGCAGCAATATACAGCCACTACACCGAATGATCCTCTGGCCTGCGTTCTAGGGCCAAAAATGGGAACTTGCGTACCACTTTCAGGATTAAGCGAATAAAGTGGCACAGGAAAAGAAAAACAATCAATCCAAACCATGCTAGCACTGCAAGTCCAACTGCAATAGAGAAAGTTGTCAGTTGTTCCCTCGGTGTGAAGACGAATATGGAGATAAAATAAGTCGCTGCCATGAAGGTTATTGCGACCCACATAACCAACATTGTAATCCATGTGGTGATCAGATGCCGCTTTAAAGGAAGACCGCTTATGAAAAGCATAATGATGCTAAGCGATGCGATGAAACTTATCGTGTTACATGTTATGAAACTCTTGTACGCATGCGGGTGCTCATTCGCCATTATAGATTTGCCTGCACTAGGTGCTGTAGTGTTTGCAGGTGCTGTAGTGTTTGCATCGCTCGGGGAATTCCCTTCCAAAAGGCCGCCTGGTGGGGTAATACTGGTTTGGAATGCCATGGTAGCTAGCAATGTCGCTACCACCATCAGCGCCTGATGCATATTTTTTTGCCACTTTCTCTTTCTTTCCTCGCTTTGAACTTGTGCTAATAGTTCGAGTGCCGTGAAACCCTTAAAGTTCTTAATGTTTGGTTTAGCTCCTTGATTAGTCAGGAAGAGCATAGTCTGCACAAGAGTAACACCAAAATGTACCAATGGAGGTCAAATTTGAACCAGACAAGCCCACGTCACATACTTTTCAGGATTAACTTTGCTACTAACGTTTTTCAGGCCTCTAGTATTTGTGACTATTATTTGATGCCTTCAAAAGGGATACCCATCCCTTGTTGAAACTCTTTTGCTATCTCCGATTTGATGTTCCTTCCGATGTAGATAAAATTAGTATTAAAATAGCGTAAAGTGTAAAGTTGTAGTGAATTATGTGGACCAATGACTTCCTCCTTTTTTAAATATCATAACCTGCGATGATTTATAAATGAATATCTTTTAGCTTTCGAATATTCTAGAGCACTCACATATCTTAAAACTACACATATCTTAAAACCGCCTTTTTTTTTTATTTATTAATAAGCTTACTAAATTTGATCAGTGCAAAGGTTTGGTTGTAAGAACATACCTTAGTTTCTCCATATGCAGCAGCCAAATGCAAAACCGTATTACCGTGTGCGTCCCCTGAGTTTATGAGACAATTGACGAATTTGATGGGACGACCGGCTTTGATGAGATGATCGCCTAAGATATCTATCAAAAGTTTGAGAGCTTCTAGTCTGTTATGCATCACGCATAAGTGCAGGATCGTCTGCTCATGTCTGACAACACTATAGGCTGCATCAGGTTTCTTTAGAACCAAGTATTCCAACACATCCACGTGGCCTTTCATGGCCGCAACATGAAGAGGATTTCTTTTATAATTGTCACAGACATCACACACCTCAGGCTTGGCTCTTAACAAGATTACCACTATGTTAAGGTACCCTTTTGCTGCCGCGAGATGAAGAGGGGTTGATCCCTGAGAATCTTGCTTTTTTGCCAGCTCAGCCTTCTTAGCTAGGACCTCTTCCACGAAATTCAAGTGTCCGAGCATGGCTGCAATGTGCAGAGGAGTCTCACGTTGATCCTCAGTCATGTATTTATCCAAAAGCAGCTCATCCTTTGCGAGCTCCTCTCGCAAATAACCCACATCCCCTTTTGCAGCGGCTACGTAGAGGTCGGACGCCATGTTTGGATCTCTTGAAAGAGAGTTTCGGAATACTCATTCCGCCATTTGGAAACTGGAATATATACTGTCACGACTAAGTGACCTTCAGAGCAGGCTTGACGAAGACCCAAAAATGATTGGTAGATCTATCTCATCAGCAACTATTTCGCCTGTCGGCCATTTTCGAGGCTCATCTACATTTTGTCCTATATAGGTCAAGTTCGCAGACGTAGATGTCCCACTGGAGCCATGATATCCTTTGATGATGTAAAGCAGCCCCACTCTATTAATGCACATTGTTGCAAACATGAATTACTTTGAAAGGACATGAATTCCATCGATTTACCAGAAATAATTTTTGCGCTAATGCTCGACCAATCAGAATGAATCGTGGCCTAGGAACTTTCACAGAAATTATTCTACTATATGGGCATGTTAGGAAGATAGAAACAAATAAGCAATGGTATCATTAGCACATTAGAAGTCGGCCTTATCAACACAGTAATCCCAAGTGATTTCCAGTTTGCAAATAGTTTAAACTCAATGTGGAGGCATCAGCCTTGCTATAACTGCAAAATTCCGCAAAAGAGAGTTGATCTTCTCTTTCTTCCGATAAGAGTTTCAAAGATTGAAGGACCATAAGTTCCTGATTGATTTGATCAGTCACGAAATTCGCCAATTGTACTGGGCAGGGAAATGAATCATAGAGAATGTATACCCCTGCTACCACAGAAATTGTTTTCTCATTTAAATGAAGAAGCCTAGGATGATTGTGTACATAAACATTTAGACATGTCACTCACGACTCTATATGTAACAATCCGGTCCGATGAAGGCGAGGAGTGATTGCCAAGGCTAGAGGCTTCAAACATGAAGCTGCTCCCAGAAGCTTCTAAAATAGCGAAGGGGATAGAAATAAACTAAACTTGTACATTGAATAGGAGCAAAGTGATTCTGGGATAGAGAGAGAGAGAGAGAGAGAGAGAGAGAGAGAGAGAGAGAGAGATGTGATAACCGAATGGTAAGTTTTGATTTGGAACTCCAAAGTTAAATGTGTTCAAGCTAGAGTACCACTAGAATGAGTGATCTCTTGGAAAAGTGAATGCTCATGTGTTAAAGGAAAAAACTATGAGATACGCTACGATACCAACCACAGAAGACAATACTTTGAGTGAGTTAATCCAAGGATGTTACGATATGATATCAAGGTGAGAACCTCTCTAGTAGGTGTATGGTTTGGAGATGAACCACATGGAAGCTGGTGGGCCTGTAATGACCCAATCCAATTAAAGTAGGGAGTGGTCGCCAGGCTAGAGGGCTCAGTTAATGAGCAGCTCCTGATCGGCTTATAGGATGGTAAATGGGGCATCAATGAACTGAGCTATGCAATGAACTAAGGAAAAAAGAGTTTGGGATGTGTGCATGTTAGTGTGCGCACATGCGAAAATGTGTGTTTTGGCAAATTGAACTTTAATTTCTTTGAAAGTCCCTGCCATAGATTGCCCTAAAGGAAGCTACCATTCTCCTTTTGATCGTCGCTTCTCTCTAAATGCTTCATTGCGACGATGTTCTTCCCTTCAACCACGACCAGATAATTTTTCTCAACTGCTACAATGGAACAATAGCCTTCCCCGTAGAAATCTGGGAAATGCACTCCCTCATTTAGAAAAGTTTTAGACATGATGGAAATACGAGAAAAGCAACTTTCTCTTTACAAGAGTTTCTTAAAAAAGTTTTAGACAAGATGGAAATCTGAGAAAAGCGATAGTCTCTTTTAGAAACGTTTTTAACGTGAAGTGGGCGATCGTGAGTTACTCATTACAGTAACATGATATAACCAAGAAATCATCTATTTTGCATTACTCTTATTCTTATCTGCAAGCATGTGGCCTGGTTCATCCAAAGGTCCTAGGGATGTGAGGTAAGGGAACGATTTTCAAGTTCGTGTGAGGATACAATCTATATGTAAACAGAGGCTATTGCTTCATATGTTCAGTGGATTCATTCACAGATATGGCTTTTGCCCCATGTATGTCTTTCTGCATGTTTGCACACGTGTGTTAAAACTTTAGATTGGCCTATTTGAGCAGCAAGAATGTTAAGCATAAGAATATCCTATATTACAATTGAAGATTTTTGAAGAATTATGTGTTGATATTAGACTCTTAATGGATTAACACATTGTCATAGTCCCCGAGGCCTTCTTACAATGTTAGACATGATTGGCTAAGATCAATGACCATGATTTTCTATAGTACTTTCGCCGAGCAATCAAAGATATATCAACATTATTCCTTTCCTTTTTCTTTCACATATGGACATGTATGAACGCGTGACCTTGACCTACATAGACCAAATGCAAGTAGTGTCACCACCAAATGGTCCATGGATGTATCCCCCAATTCCCTAGACACTGCATGTCAACTTCAAAAGCTTCTGCTATAGTCTTATTTGGGCCTGCACATTACTTAATTCTTCAGGAGGATTGTTCAACTTTATGGGTTGTGTTAGGAAAATGCTTGAGTGCATTTACGATTAGTCTTCCTACCAAAATAATCGCAAAGTTTTGAGCATATGAATCTCCTATATCATAATTGAAGTTTTTTGAAGAATTATGTATTGATACTAGACTCTTAATAGATTTAGTGTCATAGTCACCGAGGCCTTTACACAATGTTAGACATGATTAGCTAAGATCAATGACCATAATTCTCTATGGTGTTTTTGCTGAGCAATTAGAGATGTATCAACATCATTCCTCTCCTTTTCTCTCGAATATGGACATGTGTTAATGTAGGACCCTGACCTACATAGACCAAATGCAAACGGTGTCACCACAAAATGGTCCCCCAACTCAAAATGGTCCCTAACTATAACCCTCGATTCCCTAAAAGCAGCATGCCAACTTCAAAGACTTTATTATAGTCTTATTTGAGCGAGCGCATTGCCTGATTCTTCAGGAGGATTATCCAACTTTATGGATTGTGTCACAAGGATGCTTGAGTGCATTTACAATTAGTCTTCCTGCCAAAATATTCGCAAAGTTTTGAGCATATGAATCTACTACATCATAATTGAAGTATTTTAAATAATCACGTATTGATATTAGACTCTTAATAGGTAGGTGTGGTGTCATAGTCCCAGAGGCCTACACACAATGTTAGACATGATTAGCCAAGATCAATGATCATAATTTTCTACGGTACTTGCGCTGAGCAATTAAAGATATATCAACATCATGCTTTTCCTTTCTTTTCGAATATGGACAATGCGAACCAGTGACCTCGACCTACTTAACATCATGCTTTTTCTTTCTTTTCGAATATGGACAATGCGAACCCGTGACCTCGACCTACTTAACATCATGCTTTTTCTTTCTTTCCGAATATGGACAATGCGAACCCATGACCTCGACACTAAATGCAAACAGTGTCACCACAAAATGGTTCCCAGCTGTATCCCCAATTCCCTAAAAGCAACATGTCAACTTCAAAGACTTCAATTATAGTCTTATTTGAGCCTGCACACTACCTGACTCTTCTAAAGGGATTATTCAACCTCATGAATTCTGTTAGGAAGATGCTTGAAATGAGCGATAGTGTCAAAAGTGCATTCGTAGTTAGTCTTCCTACCAAAATAGTCGGAAATGATTTAGACCCAAAAAAAAAATAGAGCGTAATGAGCGATCAGCAGTCTTGGTATAAATTTGATTGTCCATTTTTGTTCAAAAACCAATTAACATTTGAAGGTATGATCAGCAAAAAGAAATTATTATAAATTGGAGAAGGGGAAGATAATCTATGAACAGCAAGATGACACTGGGATGTAGTAATTATCCAGTATTATCATAATTTTCTTCAATTAGTCAAAATTGTTAGTTGATTATTTTGTATTATTCCAGTATTAGTAATGACTTCCTTTCATATTTCATAACTCGACCATGGAATTACTAAATAATCATTCTAGGGGTAATTTTCCTCAACTAGTCATAACTTGTCGTTCCTGTCCTTAATAATTACACCTCTAGCAATTGTAATTTGCCTGAAATCATCACAATCACAATCCCATGTCCAATTGGTACTTTCCCTTTTGTGTGGTAATTGAGCTAATACAGTTTGAAACAAAAATTTCCTATCACATAGCAATAAACCATTGGGATAATAAGATACTTGAATTGTCATAGGAGGCACAACTTATAATCAATTATTGACATTTATATTCGTAAATCAGTTGCAAGTTCGTGTAGATGGCAATAAGTTCTCTACTTTTATAGATAGTAAATTACCTCAAGTCATCGTAAGCTCGAAAGATCATTATGATCATAATTTTTATTGAGAAATCTAAGCAACCTAAAGTTTACTTTATATATCCCTATTCTTAGTAAATCTACATAGATAATCCTTCAAATTCGTAATCAATGGATCATGTCCATAAGTAATAATCCTTTCGACCATCGTGATTTTCCAAAATTAATCGTAGAATTTGCACTTCCACTAGAACAAACTTCCTTAATTATCAATAAGTTACCACTTGAATATGTTTAGGTTACACTAGATAATTGATCCCATGGCTGAAATTTTTGGACTTTAAATCCAATAAGTTCTTTTTTTAAACTGCCACAAATCAAATCAAATAAAACAGCCATCCATTATATGTCTAAACTCCATCTTTTCCATAAATTCAACAGGATTAAAACATTCATTGTTTTCACAAGCACATACCATAATCTAATGCATTGGAGATAAGTTGTCTAATCAGCACACTGAACAACGCATGCACTGTATAGCATCTCCTCTTTTATGGCCTTAGGTCTCAGGGCGCTTCTTCTATAACAAACACATTTGCAGCTATATACAGCCACTAAACCGTATGATCCTCTGGCCTGTGTTCTGTCGAGGCTTTGCGGATGAATTCCAGAACCTTGCATACAAATTTCAGGATTAAACGAAGCGACACAGGAAAAGAAGAGCTATCAATCCAACCCATGCCAGCACCACAAGTCCAATTGCACCAATGAACGTTTTTAGTTCGCTCGCTAGTGTGAAGACAAATACGGAGATGGCATAAGTTGCCGTTGGAAAGCTTGTTGCAACCCACATAATCAGCATTGCAATCCTCATGGTGATCCATGTTAGATGCAAATTGCGCAATCCCAAGATCTCCATAACTAGAACAATAACACGCATTCAAAGAGTAAAAAGATTAACGCACCTGAGATCCATTATTCTTGAAAGCGGAAGCGGAAAAGGGATTACCCACACATCAAAGGAATTATCCACGTATCAAATCCTTCTCCTTTATTACCCTCCGTATCACTAGCTCAATAAGACGGCCCCTCACCTTTAGCGTTAGGTAAACGCTCCTTATGTGAGGATACACGTGAGAATTAAGTTAGAGGAGAGACTTGAGCACTATTTATAGAGTTTCCAGCCAGTACCCCTCATTACGGGCCAGGCTCAACTCTGCCCACACTAGCCAGCCTCATATTAGACTAATTAAGAAATATTCTATCTCACCTTAGACTAAACCCCGTTAAACAGTAATCAATTAATTTAGTCTACATTAAGGAAAACTCTTACATTCTCCCACTTGGATTATATTAATTGAAATTGTACTGTATGTGCGCACATTAGTCCAGAGATAATTCTTAATAGTCAATCCTATCTCATAAAGTCTCAAACACCGAATCATGGCGATAACTGTATGTATATACATAGAGCCTTCCATGGTCACAAGTGCTTTCAACTTTATTGATATGGATTCAATATGGTAGTATGGCAAATGGCTAACATCTCTCATAAAGAGATCCCACTTGTCAATCATCATTCTCTTACCTTAGGCGACACAAAAGCTTGTACCACTAGAGAATAACTTTATGGTTCCAATGAACCCACATATATCTTATCCTTACGGTTAACCTTTCTTTATGTATCACAAGACATATGCACAAGGCTAATAACCATATGCCCCTAGCCTTCACTCAAGGTTTAAGCAATACCTTGAGACTTTATCAATATGTATTCAACATGATAACAACACATTCAAAAATATTTTATTGAATGTAAAAGTTGATACATATCAAACCGTCACTAAAAATAACGAGCACAGATGTGAATTTGATCAGAGTAAAGCTAAAATAGCTCCTACTAAATAACAGTATCCGAAGATATCCCTAGGCCCATACTAATGACATGCCACTCAAATACACATGGGCGTAGGCCTTTAGTTAATGAATTTGCAACCACATCATCTGCGAAAAAATATGTTATATTATAATGTCACATTTCTATACTGTTTCTTTATGGTAAAAAATATTTGATTGTCATATATTTAGACCCCTTGAGACATTTGTTATTAATAAAAAATACAGCAAATTTATTGTCTCAACACAATCGTATGGGTCTATCCATAAAGTTAAAAACGGTCAACTCCTCCATGAGGTTCAAGAGCCTAATAGCCCAAGTAACAGCCGTAAAGAATGTTATAAACTCTGCTTACATAGTAAATATAAAACTTTATTTACTACACTTCCTGCTAACATAAATATATATCCTGTTATTGATCATATGTCATCCTAACAGCCAGCAAAGTTAACATCTGAATACCCTACTAACTGTAAGAATTAAACATGTCTACAAATTAACATATAATCTCTTATCTTTTTTAAGTACCTTAAAACTTTCTTGGCAGCAACCCAATGATGGCATCCTGGATTCAATTTATATCTGTCTAGAAGTCCCGTCGCAATGACGATATTTAATCAGGTGCAAGTTCAAGCATATATTATACTTTTAAGTGCACTAACACAAGGTACACCATTTAATTAGATTTTCTCAATATCTAAAAAAGGACGATGCAATGGATTCGCTCCATCACACTTAATAACAGGAGTAATTCCTGACTTGCAATGATGTATATCGAATATTTCCAAAATACGATAAGCAAATATCCTATGAGAAAATCTAATAAAATCCAATATATATGACAAGAACAATCCTGCAAAGGACAAAAGATGCCTCAAGGTTACTACTTGTAAACATAATATCATATATATAGCATATGAGAAAAATAAATTTTCTCCCACTGACCTTGCAGTATATTAAATTACTTTGTTCCCAATTGAACAAAAACCAACAACACTATGAAACTTTATTAATATTTTCTAGAAACTTGCATGAAACTATTAATAAGACTTTTCAGTCTACACACAAGTTTACTTAAATCTGTTGCAAAATCCTCAAGTTGCACTATATAGATTTTGTATCCATTTAACGTAATTCCAAACCAAAAAGAGCTATAAATGCCACATTCACTCTGAAAGAATCTTTTAAAGAAATAATTATTTCTTCACTATTAACAATCCACCCCTCTTTCAGAGTGAAAAATTTAGCTACTAGTTTCACTTTAAATTCCGCAATCTTTCTTTGATATCCTTTTAGTTTTATGCGCCAATTTGTAACTAATGAACTTGTGATCTTTAGACAAGGTAGTAAGTTTCCAAACATGTTTCATAGATTGCATATCGCCTTTATGGCATCTAATCACATACTTGATTTAGGATAAGAAACAGTATTTATTTATGTTGCTAAATCAATCATATAGAGGATAATGCAGTCATGCTCTCACAAATAGACTATATAGTCTAATGGAATAACTGATCGTCTTTCCCTAACAAATCTCCTGAGTAAAGCTACAACCACTTCATTTTATACTTAAGAGGTTTGAAAATAAAATTTCATCATAAACTATATCAAGTATAGTACCTTGAACCTCATCAAGTTTAGTCTATGGTACAGGAGATTCCACAATTGTCTATACCGCAATTATCTATTTAGGCAAAGACAAAGACACAATGATTTTCCGTCGTACTATTATCCTTAATAGTCTGAGAGCAGCTATCCTCTATAATTACGTCAAACTGTAGAAACTTTACAGTATGTGATATCATAATTCTTGTATCTTCTTTAGGGTCTTAAAATCAATACCCTTTTGAATAATCTAGGTAAGATACAAAATAATTCTGAGTGAATCTAAATTCCAATGCATTTAATATTGGATTAAATAACCACCTCTAAATTTAATAAGATTCAAGTAATTTACATTTAATTCATAAGTCAAAAGAAGTTTATGAAACAACTTTGATAAGAAACACGTTTTGTGTGTGAAAAGGTTGTTTTCAAAATACCATCTCATAAAAGACCGAATAAATTAGTTTTACTAATCATACTCATCACCATGTACATTATGATGCATTTATGCCTTTCAGCCAAATTTTTTGTCAGGATTTTCAAGCATAGTAATTAAGTTACCACCCCAGAATCTATCAAATATTTGACAAACGACCCTTTAAGCTATTTCGCATTGTCATACTTGCCAAAATACTCATGGTCATTATTAAGTTTGGCAACCTTTTGAAACTAAATGTAATTATTTATTCTTTATTTCGGTCATTTGTCTTAAATAGAAAACTTTTGGAAACAACCTTTTAACCATATACGAGATGTATATGTCATTAGGACTTAAACATAATCTTTGCAGATATGTCCTAATTTTAGTATTAGACAAGACATGATTTCAAGCCACTAAGGCTTCAATCATCTCTTATCAGTGTAGTTAGTAGGCAAACCACTTTTCAAGTGTTCCAAAATGGAACGCTTCATGGACAATAAGCACATTCTATTGCTCTTTTCTCAAGCAACAAATCATATGTCCACAACTTAAAATTTGAAGTAATAAAAACCTCAATAATAGTGGAGTTATTAATTACAGAAAAAGGTGACTGAAAAACAAGCAATGTATATAATTAGCATCATGTGAGCACCGTATAACTTGACGTACAAGTACATATCCAAAGAGTTACACGCATAATCATATAATCACCTTTGGGCAGAATACATGATATGCAGTTGTACACTCCCCACATAATAGCGGTTATGAGAATATATTCCAATCTTCGCGAATTCATCACCTTTGGGCATATGAACCACTAGGATTAGTCACTCCTCCATCACACCATCATGTATCCCTCCATGAACTAATACACAATCACCTCCTTTGGGAGTATGACCATGCATTAGACCAGGAGACATCTCAATCAGCATATGAGACTGAAATTTCTCAAACCTAATCAAGCGTGCCACTTTGGCGGTCACTACTCAATTGAATCCTTAAAACTCTCTCATACCAAGGATATAAAATCTACATCTCACATACACCATATACATGTAATTTTAACTTTAGTGATAGGGGCACGTATCACTAAAATCACATATCATGCTAATTATATTGACTTATTCATTAATAAAATTAAAACATGCATATATATATATATATATATATATAATATGTAAAACAAATTCTAATAAGATCACCAATCATAGCAACACAAGAAACTTCTCTTGTGCACCCAAATTATAGATTACCATAACAACATAAAAAAAATGTTCCATCACAAATTAACATCAATAGCAATACATGATACATCAAATCGAGAAGCCTGACAACTGATCCATTATAACTCATGAGTTTCATAAGTCAAAAATGACTCCAAAGCCAATAACTAATTAATTAGCCAATTTTAAGTAACAAGTATCATTACTTCAACCAGTGGCCTATAAATTGAGTCAAACCATAGAACTAAATATCTAAATTATAATAGTAGATACTATTGCTCTACGTAAATGTTGCCTTACTCCTTAACCATAAAAAATATTCAACTTGATGGATATTAACCAGTGACTATATGAATTTAAGTACAATATGCAATAACTTTACTAACATGCATTACCCACATTTAGCAGATGTGTTAAGCAGTACACTCAATTTGATCATGGGTTTTTAAAACATCCATCATTCAAAAGTTACCAACATGTAAAGGAGTATCCTTGAGCAACAAAAGTTTCATAACTTTTATTGTTTCACATTACCTTGAGATATAATTCATGTACCATCCCATAATGGCTATATCTCATTAAGCTAGCTTCAATTTATAATAAAGTTTGATTTTTATTAATGAATCACACATTTATAATGATTATGTGATAATATACCTATAACCCAACAGTTGTATTTCCAAAATCACAGAAAATTCAAGAAAAATATGCAAAGATACACTAAAAGTACACGTATTTAGGGTTACATTTGTATTATCACATCCATAAAATCACCAAACATGTAAAATAAATATACTACAAGATAGAGGAGAACCATACGAATCCAACGCCACCATCCACGCGCTGATCCGATGCTCTACGCATCCGCACGTGCCGCCTGAGTGCGCGGCGCATGGAGTTCATGTGCAAACGTCAAGATCGGTCAAAATCGGTCTGACCGGCAACGGTCCAACCGGTTCCCAGCTTGATCGACCAGTCCAATCGCCTAGTCCGACCGATTGTGTCACGCCCCGAACCCCGAGACACGTGAACAACCCGCCATGGTCGTGATAATGCGACATTCCCAAGTAGTATCGCCGACCCAATTTAATTTTTCTTTTAATAAGCACATGCGGAACGTATTAAAAATCCCCTGACAAATTAAACACGGGATAGGATAGCAGGAACAAAAATCAATTTAATACAAACCACATACAATCATAAGATTAAACAAGGTTTACATGCAGCCAAAATAGGTCGGAGTCTATACACTAGGGATCGGCCCACCAAAAGAAAGAACAGTCCTATGACTACTAATCAGATTCAATCCTCCATCTTCTTGGCTCTGCACTCCTTGCCCAACTTCACCGGCAGTCCACCTGACTCCGCTGAAATCCTTATCTGCGGCCCTGAAATGTGTTTCCCACAACGGGGTGAGACATTGTCTCAGCAAGTTCACCCCTCCTAAGCCCCTATTAGAAAGAAAATACACCCCAAAGCATGACCTAGCCACACATCAAGAAGACTTACCTCGCGACGGTCCGCGCCCTGCGCAAGTTAGTACAATTTATATCATTCAATCACGTGCAAATATGACAATTAAATAAAGCACGGCACAATCACATCATCAATCAATCAACCACTTGGATCGTCTCAGCGATTAATCGGCTCGGCCGATTACATGTTATTCAATCAAATCAATCACTACTCCCAACCACAACCCTAAGGGTAGACTCAACAAATCGGTGGTATCACGGCCTCACGTGGCACGACCTTCGAAAAGGTGGTTCAACACTAGTGGCATCACGGCCCCACTCGGCACGGCCTCTCATAGGCGGTTCAACAACTAGTGGCATCACGGCCCCACTCGGCACGGCCTCTCATAGGTGGTCGATCACGGCTAAATTCTACAATTGAAATTTCTACACATAACCCCTAATTTACGCAATCACACTCAATTCGCCATCAATCAAGCATCAAATTTAAATTCGATATCACAGCGAGCGATCGCACGAAATTCGAGCAACCGGGGCTAAAAATAAATTTTTCCGTTTTTTTTATAAATAATAATATTTAATTAATTTCGGAATATTTTAATATTATTTTAATCAGCTGAATTTCAGACCATTTAAATAAATATAAATTAAAATCCAATTATGTCACATCACCACTTAACTTTAATTAATCTCTTTTAAACTTAATTAAACACCATTAAGCTTAATCTAATTTCCTTAATCCAACTTATATTAAAATAATCTAATCTAACCACCTAAACACACTTAATTCAAATTAAACATACTTAGGGCATAATTAATCGGCTAATCAAGGATTAGTGAGGTAACTCACCCGATTAACGCGCCGGACGGACCAAAACGACGAGCGACGAGAGGAACAATAAACTCCAAAGCGGGCCTAGCATCCAGGGCCGGGAGGGCGGCAAAACGGCCCCAAAGCGGGCTGCCATACCCATTTTTTCGTAGCCGGACGGGGCTGAACGGCGGCGCGGCGGGGGCTTCGGCGGCTCGGGCGAGGGAAGGGCAGAGAGGAGACGGCGGGGAAGGCTAGCGGGCCGGGTGGCGGCCGGAGGAGGACGGCTGGACGGCGAAGGCGGCTGGAGGGCGGGGCTGGCGCGCGACGGCGGACGGCGAGCGAGGCGGCGGGCGCGCGCGGCCGAGGAGGCGCGGCACGGGCAACGCACGGCTAGCCGGCTCCGGCGGCGTGCGGCGGCGAGGCGGGCGGCGCGCTTCCCCCTCCCGTCGAGCTCCCCCTCTTTCCTCTCTCTCTTCTTTTCTTCCCAAGGAGGAAGATGACACTCTCTCTCCTTCTTTTCCTTTTTTTTCTTTTCCTTTTTCTTTCTTTCTTTCTTTCTTTCTTTCTTTCCCCTAGTGGCCCACCACATGACATCATCCGCCGATGTCACACTCCACTAACTCCTTCAACTCTTTCAATAGGTGCACTTTCTTTCTCCGTCGGGGTCCAAAACTTTGCGCGCTTAATTTCTTCAATTTTCCTTTCAATTGAATCCAATTGAAGTCCACAAAAATTAATCCAATGTCACCATACTTTAATTCACACCTTGGCTCGTCCATAGAACCAATTTAAATCCTAAAAGCACGACCATAGGCGAACCTTATAATTTCCCTTAATTCAATTCAAATTGACTCCCATAAAATCAATTGACGTCTCACTTATCAAATTGATTATTTTCTTTATCCAAAAATCCCTCATATTCCTCAATTTCATAACCTCCGGCTTCAACTGAACGAACACGGCCCTATTTATCCAGTCGAAATTAGGGCCTAAAAATCGGGATGTCACAACTCTTCCCCTCTTATAAAAATTTCGTCCTCGAAATTTAAACCTTTACCAATCCTCATACAAAAGGTGGGGGTACTTTCGTTTCACTGAGTCTCACTATTCCAAGCTAATCCTTCGGTCTCATGGCGTTGTCCGACCATTTTGATTAAGGATACCTTCTTGGTATACCAAGTCTGCTCTTTCTGAACTGACAACCGGGCTGAACTTCTCATATATGACACCTTATCGTTCACATCCAATCTCTTCTTCTCAACTCCCCAATGAACCTTTGAAGCTCAATAACTGAAATTTTCTGACAGTTCTGTCTAGTCTTCACTCTGACACTGATCTAACCACTACAAACACTGATTCTTGAGCCGACTCTGGTCTGTGATCTTTTTTTTTTTCACTTTCTCTTTTTACCACTGAATTTTGTACCCTCTGTTAAGCACTGCTTAAGAAAGAAACCCCTGAAAGAACCCCTCTGAAAACTCTGCCAAACCTGTAATCTGATCTGAATTCGAAATATAAATCACCCCCGGCACTCCATGCCGGTGAATTATCCGATGCCCACACACTTCGATATACTCACTCCGACATATGACAAAATCTTTAAATTTCTGAAATCGAACTTAGATTAGCGATTAATTTCACTCTGACGCACTTTTGGTGTGACCTATGCTGCTAGGTGGTTCTCAGAACTTTTTAGGACAAATGACCCGTGATCGATTTCCTTCGAGCCACAATGAACCCACTCGACACAGTGTCGATTCTCGATTGTCGTGAAAATCCCGAGGATTCAAATACGGACACAGGTACCAAAACGACGTAAAAATTAAAGTAGTGCCGCCGATGAGAGTTTTCCAATTCGGTGGGGTCACCCACGATTGGTCATTCATCTCGGTCGAACTGACCTATCTTTGATCTTAATTCGATTTTATACTGTGCCACAATGATCTCTAAAGATGAACATGGTCGAGAAGTCGATTCCTGGTCGAATCGTCAAGTCAATTTGACTTAAAGCCCTTAATAACTCACCCAGTTAGTCTAGTTATCTCATGAGTGGCCAACTCAGAGAAAAACACTAAAGTCGCGTCGATGAAACGCCCAACTTATCCAGTCAAAGTCAGAATCCATAAACCTGGATGTTGCATACCCAAAACAGGATCCATTCGTATCATCAAAGTGGACTAACTCCATCCATCATTCGGCCACTGTCCTAAAATGGTATCAGTAATCTCCTGAATCCTTAGTAAGCTCATCACAATGTCCCATTGTGATATATTTTCATCCCCACTTTGGACTTTCGAGTGATGTTAAAATCCTCTGAGTTTGCATTACTGAACTTTAACTTGTTGACAACTCTGGCACCTGCAACCTGCTTGGCGATATCTATCTTCATATCTGCCTACCAATTTAACAGACGCCGATTCTGACTTACTTGCACCATCTGGTCAAAACTGCATTACCATAGTGGACTTCTGATAAAATCTTTTCCTTGAGTGCTACACTGTCAAGTGCATTCAATCACTCTTGGAACCCGAACTTTCCATCCTCAGAAATCTCAAAGTCAATCTCTTTCTTACTAGCATCCTCTTATCAAACTTTCTGAACATCTCTGTCTGTCGATTAGGCGCCGAAAAAAACTTGAGCATCTGATTCAAATTTTCAAATTTTAAATATTTTATTTTATTTTATTTAATAGAATCCATATTTTAGCCAGTCTGTGCACAATTGAAGACTTTCAACTTGAAGCATCAGTGACTTCTTTCATCCTCCTGGGTGATACCAGATACCACTATCCAAGTCCTTCAAAAGATCTGGTTCACAGCGTCATCTCATTCAGTTCCTCCTAAGAGAATAAATACTTTGAGGCTTTGATGGTCAATAAAGATCTGGAGTCTTTCTTCACACCACTGATATCTCTAGATCTTCGAAGTGGAAATTGTTGCTATGAATTCCAAGTCGTCTGTCAGGTAATTCTATTCATAAGGTCTCAACTGATGGGACACACGTGCAATAACCCTATCATACTGCATCATTAAGCAATCCAATCCTTTAAATGATGCATCACTTTGAAAATCTCACACCCTCCAAGACCAAATGGAATGGCCCACACAGTGCGGTAGTCGGCCTCTTCTTAGGCTCTTGAAAACTACACCCTCACTCATCTGTCCACACGAACCTTTCTTCCTTCCTCAGTAGTCTTATCAACTGCGATGCTATCATTGAAAGAGAACCCATATACGTACTGTCTGTAACACTCTACTAAACCCAGAAACTCTGGATCTCTGTTACTGTAATCAATCTCAACCAACTGTCCACTGCTTTAATCTTGACAGGGTCCACGAAGATTTCTTCGCCTGAAATCTTGTGACTTACCAGTGGTACACAAGTCATCCAAAACTTGCACTAACTAAACTTAATATGAAATTCAAGAGCCCTCAAGGTCTGAAGTATCATCCTTAAATGTCTCTCGTGCCCCTTGGCATTCTCTGAATACACCCAAATAACTTCACTGAACACAATCACAACTGATTTAAGTACCCTTACACATTCTGCTCATAAGACCCAAACAAACCGTTAAGGTACCCGTCAGGCCACACAACATTACAAAGTGAACTCATGATCGCCGTATTGAACGCATGATGCCAACTTCGACATGTCTTTCTTCCTGATCCTCAATTGATAACACCCTGACCTCCAGTCGGTCTTGAGAAATATCAATGTACAACCACAACAGACCAACTTTCTCCGTCACGAATGGAACAGGTGCTTCCCAAGGTGATGCACTTGAACACATGAATCCCTTATCCAAAAATTCCTGCATCTCGCACCTTCGGTCCTTTTTTTTTTTTAACTCGTATAACACCATCCGGTAAGGAGCCTTAGGGACCGGCTCGTTCAGGCACTAATTCAATCACGACTCTATTTCTCTTCCCGACAACGAACCCGACAACAAACCCGACAATTCTCCACAACATACTTTTAGAAGACTCCTGTACCACAATCGTGTTCTCCATGTTCGATCCCTCAACTGACGCATCCCTTACAGTTGCCACGTAGATTCGATAACTAACAAACTGAACCAGATCATCTTCCATGACTATTTACAAGGATTTAAGTCCCTCTTTGACTTTCAATGATTCCAAACTTCCGTACGTTAACTGAACCAACTGAATTATAATACTGTCACGATTCAAACTAACAGAGCTTCTTGAGCCATGTGTTCTTGTCAACATCAATTGGCAAAGGAGCTTACAATGCTTCATAGTTGTTTTTGTCATCCTTATGAGGAGATTGATGACAGGACACTTCATCCAACTTCCCATGAGAGAGTTCCATCCATTTCTCCTCTGGCTTCAAAAAGAGGTCTCTCTCTCCTTTCGGAGATTCATTGAGATTCTTACTCAATTTATTCTTAGATGCACTTCCACTTTGTAGTGGAGTCTGATGCTCGACAGCATCAATTGACTTGCCTTCATCAATCTTGAGCTCATCCCCCACGAATATCTCTGAAGCATCCAATTTTCGTTTCTTCAATGGCCTATTGTGATCGTCCAATGGTTTAACTATTGCCTCACTTAGCAACGCATTATTGTGAGGGTCTTCATCCACTTTGTCGTGACAGATAACCTTTTCAACACCTTTTCTATTAAAGATGTCCTTAACACCTTTTCTATCTTATCCATTATTTTGAGATGCGCGACATCAAATGTACAAGAAAAGACGAAGTCAGCCTTTTGAAGATCTTCACGTGAAGGTTGCGGATTCCTTGTGTCCTTTGAAGTGTAGATGACGTGACATTTTCCAGCAATTGCTTCCTGAGAATTATCATTTGCAAGACCTACACCTTTACCAAATGCCAAGAATAATCCATTCTCAATAACGGGGCAAACCTTGAACCTCAACTCAGATACAATGGCTTGATCCTCGATCAGATTTCCATATCAGGCCTCAACAGGCATGGTCACAACACTGACAGCGGTAGAGGCGACGACAACAACGACGGTTACGGCCTTAGCGGCACTGACGGTGACGGCGATAACAGTGACTGAAGCGGCGGCCTACTAACCATTCTGTCTCCCAACCTCTCAAGCATCCACAAAAATCGAGCAAGCCTCGAACTTTCGGGGGGCTACTACCCCAGCATTGACTAGAGACAATGCTTCACCACTCACACTAGCCCCAACTTGCTCACCACCCGGAGCACCACGGGCATCAACTTTCAACAGCGGCGTGCCCCAAAACGCAGGTCCTACTACCCTCACTGGGTGGCCCTCGACACACGATCACTCACGCAACAGGCTTAACACAGACGCCCGCTTTCAAAACAAACACCGAGCAACCACACAAGCAAGCTACCAAGCAACTACCAATCACATGAATCAAAATATTAAAAGTCTTTCCTACTAACTATCCCATGACTCATCGCCCTTATTACTCCATTCACTAACCATGCTCTGATACCACTTAAACGGGGTTGTCACGCCCTGAACCCCGAGACACGTGAACAACCCGCCATGGTCGTGATAATGCGACATTCCCAAGTAGTGTCGCCGACCCAATTTAATTTTTCTTTTAATAAGCGCATGCGGAACGTATTAAAAATCCCCTGACAAATTAAACATGGGATAGGATAGTAGGAACAAAAATCAATTTAATACAAACCACATACAATCATAAGATCAAACAAGGTTTACATACAGCTGAAATAGGTCGGAGTCTATACACTAGGGATCGGCCCACCAAACGAAAGAACAGTCCTATGACTACTAATCGATTCAATCCTCCATCTTCTTGGCTCGCACTCCTTGCCCAACTTCACCGGCGGTCCACGACTCCGCCGGAATCCTCATCTGCGGCCCCAAATGTGTTTCCCACAACGGGGTGAAACATTGTCTCGGCAAGTTCACCCCTCCTAAGCCCCTATTAGAAAGAAAATACACCCCAAAGATGACCTAGCCACACATCAAGAAGACTTACCTCGCGACGGTCCGCGCCTGCAAGTTAGTACAATTTATATCATTCAATCACGTGCAAATATGATAATTAAATAAAGCACGGCACAATCACACCATCAATCAATCAACCACTTGGATCGTCTCAGAGATCAATCGGCTCGGCCGATTACATGTCATTCAATCAAATCAATCATTGCTCCCAACCACAACCCTAAGGGTAGACTCAACAAATCGATGGTATCACGGCCCCACGTGGCACGACCTTCGAAAAGGTGGTTCAACACTAGTGGTATCACGGCCCCACTCGGCACGGCCTCTCATAGGCGGTTCAACAACTAGTGGCATCACAGCCCCACTCGGCACGGCCTCTCATAGGCGGTCGATCACGGCTAAATCCCCAACAATTTCTACAATTGGAATTTCTACACATAACCCCTAATTTACGCAATCACACTCAGTTCGCCACCAATCAAGCATCAAATTTAAATTCGACATCACAGCGGCGATCGGCACGAAATTCGAGCAACCTGGGGCTAAAAATAAATTTTTCCTTTTTTTATAAATAATAATATTTAATTAATTTCGGAATATTTTAATATTATTTTAATCAGCCGAATTTCAGACCATTTAAATAAATATAAATTAAAATCCAATTATGTCACATCACCACTTAACTTTAATTAATCTCTTTTAAACTTAATTAAACACCATTAAGCTTAATCTAATTTCCTTAATCCAACTTATATTAAAATAATCTAATCTAACCACCTAAACACACTTAATTCAAATTAAACACACTTAAGGCATAATTAACCGGCTAATCAAGGATTAGTGAGGTAACTCACCCGATTAACGCGCCGGACGGACCAAAACGACAAGCGCGACGAGAGGAACAATAAACTCCAAAGCGGGCCTAGCATCCGGGGCCGGGAGGGCGACCAAAACGGCCCCAAAGCGGGCTGCCATACCCATTTTTTTCAGAGCTGGACGGGGCTGAACGGCGGCGCGACGGGGGCTTCGGCGGCGGCTCGGGCGAGGGAAGGGGCGGAGGAGACGGCGGGGAAGGCTAGCGGGGCTGGGCGGCGACCGGAGGAGGGCGGCTGGACGGCAGAGGCGGCTGGAGGGCGGGGCTGGCGCGGGCGATGGCGACGGCGAGCGAGGCAGCTGGCGCGCGGCTAAGGAGGCAGCGGCACGGGCGGCGCGCGGCTGGCCGGCTCCGGCAGCGTGCGGCGGCGAGGCGGGCAGCACGGCTTCCCCCTCCCGTCGAGCTCCCCCTCTTCTTCCTCTCTCTCTTCTTTTCTTCCCAAGGAGGAAGATGACACTCTCTCTCCTTCTTTTCCTTTTTTTTTCTTTTCCTTTTTCTTTCTTTCTTTCTTTCCCCTAGTGGCCCACCACATGACATCATCCGCCGATGTCACACTCCACTAACTCCTTCAACTCTTTCAATAGGTGCACTTTCTTTCTCCGCCGAGGTCCAAAACTTTGCGCGCTTAATTTCTTCAATTTTCCTTTCAATTGAATCCAATTAAAGTCCACAAAAATTAATCCAATGTCACCATACTTTAATTCACACCTTGGCTCGTCCATAGAACCAATTTAAATCCTAAAAGTACGACCATAGGCGAACCTTATAATTTCCCTTAATTCAATTCAAATTGACTCCCATAAAATCAATTGATGTCTCACTTATCAAATTGATTATTTTCTTTATCCAAAAATCTCTCATATTCCTCAATTTCACAACCCCCGGCTTCAACTGAACGAACACGGCCCTATTTATCCAGTCGAAATTTGGGCCCAAAAATCGGGATGTCACAGATTGACCAGTTCGGTCAACAGTTGACCGGGTCAGGTCGGGTCAACGGGTCGGGTTGGCCGCCAATCAGGTCGAGTCAACGGACCCGGTTGCTAACGTCACGATGACGTCAGCATCCGCGCGTGCGTGCACGCACGAGTCATCCCCCGCGTGTGGGCATGCGTGACGGCGCGTGGGGCGCACCTTTGTCGCCCAGGCGGTGCATGGCTAGACGTGGGGGCGCGTGCAGCCTCCCCCAACAACACGCCGCCAACCGTCTTGCTCGTCTCGTCTCACCCAGTTCTAATTTATGATTTAATTTTATTTTTAATGAACAAAAAATCTTGAAAATCACAAATTAGGGCAAAATCCTTACAAATTAGGGCAAAATCCTTAGGGTTCAAGTTCTAGTGTTATGAAGGCTTTGATACCACATGTTAGACGCAAATTGCACAATCCTAAGATCTCTATAATTAGAACAAGAACATGCATTTAAAGAGTAAAAAGATTAATGCACCTAGAATCCATTATTCTTGAAAACGGAAGCGGAAAAAGGGATTACCTACACATCAAGAGGATTATCCACGTATCAAATCATTTTCCTCTATTGCCCTCTATATTACTAGTTCAATGAGGTGGCCCCTCACCTTTAGCGTTAGGTAAACGCTCCTCATGTGAGGATACACGTGAGAATTAGGATTAGAGGAGAGACTTGAGCACTATTTATAGAATTTCCAGACAGTCTCCTTCATTACGGGCCAGGCTCAACTCGGCCCACACTAGCCAACCCCATATTAGACTAATTAAGAAACATCTATCTCATCTTAGACCAAACCTCGTAAAACGGTAACTGTTAAACAGTAAATTACAATGTCAATTAATTTAGTCCATATTAAGGAAAACTCTTACAATCAATGCCGCTTTGGAGGAGGACTACTCATCAAAAGCATAATGATATTAAGCGACGTAATGAAGCTTATCATGTTATATGTTAAGAAATTCTTGCACACGTTCAGGAACTTATTTGTCATTACAGATTCACTCACGGTATATGCTGCGGTCCTTTCATCACCCATGAAATCTCCTTCCCAAAGGCCGTGAGGTGGGGTAATGCTGGCTTGGAATGTCATGGTAGCTAGCAATGTCCCTATCACCATTAGCATCTTATGCATTTTACCTTGCCACTTTCTCTTTCTTTCCTCACTTTATCCTTATGCGCTAGTAGGGCGACTGCCGTGAAACCTCTGGAGTTCTTAATGTCTAGTTTAACTCCTTTATTAGTCAAGAAGAGCATAGTCTGTAGAGGAGTAACATCAAAATGAATTGATTGGGGTCAAATTTGAACTAGACAACCCGATGTTACGTACTTTTCAGGATTAACTTTGCTACTAGCGTTTTTCAGTTCGCTAGTCTTTTTGACTATTATTTGATGCCTTACTCATCCCTTGATGAAACTCTTTTGCTATCTTCGATTCTATGTTCCTTCTTATCTAGATAAAGTAAGTATCAAAATTGTGTGAAGTGTAAAGTTGTAGTTCAGTACATGGACCAACGACTTCCTTCTTTTTTAAATATCATAACCTACAATGGATATCTTTTAGTTTCCGAATAAAACTAGGGCATTAATGTATATTAGAATCACCCTTTTCTTTATTAATAAGCTCACTAAATTTGACTAGTGCAGAGGCTTGGTTGTATAAACATGCTTAGCTTCTCTATCTGCAGTAGCCAAATGCAAAATCGTGTTGCAATATTTGTCCCTCGAGTTGATGAACTGATCATCACTCAGGATATCTATCAAAAGTTTCAAAGCTTCTAGTATATTATGCGTCATGCATAAATGTAGGATCGTCTGGCCATGTTCAACAACACTATGGGCTGCATCAGGTCTTGCTTGGACCAAGTATTCCAACATATCCACATGGCCTTTCATGGTCGCAACATGAAGAGGGTTTCTTTCATATTTGTTATGGACAATACATATATCAAGGTTGACTCTTAACAAACTTGCCACGATGTTAGGGTATCTTTTTGCTACCCGAGATGAAGAGGGAATCTTGCTTTCTTTCCAGCTCGGCCTTCCGAGCTAGGACCTCTTCCACAAAATCCAAGTGTCCAAGCGTGGATGCAATGTGTAGAGGATTCTCGTTATGTTTTTTGGTCATGATTCTATCAAGAAGTAGTAGGTCATGATTCTATCAAGAAGTAGTTTATCTTCAGTAAGCAACTCAAGCAGAGAATGCGCATTCCCTTTCACAGCAGCTATGTAGAGCTCGGGCTCTATGTTTGGATCTCTAAAAAGAGAGTTGCAGAGTACTCTTTCCTCCATTTTGAAACTTGAATGAATACTATCACAACCAAGTCCCCTTACACAAGGCTTGACGAAGACCGAAAAATGATAGGTAGATCTTTCTTGTCAGCAGGTATTTGGCGCAATTCCGGCAAATGTCCTTGAATGTCAGAAAGGAAAATGATTTATGTGAGGATTCGGCTGTCGGCCATTTTCTGCCGAGTCTCGTCTCCACTGGTCCTACATAAGTCAAGTTCGCACATGTAAGTTGTCGCGTTGATGCCATGACGTCCTTTGATGATGTAAAGCAGCCACACTCTTTTCATGCAAATTGTAACGAATTACTTTGAAAGGACATGAATTTCATCGGTATGGGAGTTATAATTTTTGCACTATCGCACGCTCAATCGTAATGAGCCGCAACCTAGGCACTTTCAGATAAATTAATCTGCCGTATGGGTGTGTTAGGATAGAACCAAATGAGCAATAGAATCATTAGCACATTAGAAGTCGGTCTTCTCAACAATGTTGATCCCAAGTGATTTTTAGCTTGCCAGTAGTTTACGCTCAATATGGAGGCACCAGCCTTGTTATGCCTCCAAAATTCTGCCAAAGAGGGTCGATCTTCTCTTTCTCCCATTAAAAAATTCAAAGATTGAAGGACCATAAGTTTCTATTGATTTGATCAGTCACGAAAGGCCTAAATGGCGCTAGACAGGGAAATGAATCACTTAAAATGCACACACCTGCCAGAGAAATAATTTTCTTATTTAGATGAAGCAGCCTACGATGATTGAACGCGTGACCTTGACCTATATTAACCAAATGCGAACAGTGTCACCACCAAAATGGTCTGCAATTATATCCCTCAATTTCCTACACGCAGCATGTGTTAGGAAGATGCTTCTGCCATAGTCTTATTTGGGCCTGCACGTTACCTTATTTTTCAGGAGGATTATCCAACTTTATGGATTGTGTTAGGAAAATACTTGAGTGCACTTACGATTAGTCTTCCTGCCAAAATAGTCACAAAATTTTGAGCCTATGAATCTCCTATATCATAACTGAAGTTTTTCAAAGAATTATGTATTGATATTAGACTCTTAACAGATAGATGTAGGTTAATAGTCCCCATGACCTTCACACAATATTAGACATGATTAGCTAAGATCAGTGACCATAATTTTCTATGGTACTTTTACTGAGCAATAAGAGATATATCAACGTCATGCTTTTCCTTTCTTGTCGAATATGGACATGTGTGAACATGTGATCTAAACCTACAAAGACTAAATGCAAATAGTGTCGCCACAAAATGGTCGCCAACTGTATCCCCAATTCCCTAAAAGCAACATGTCTACTTCAAAGACTTCTATTATAGTCTTATTTGAGCTTGTACATTAGCTGACTCTTCAAGAGGATTATTCGACTTTATAAGCACTAGTTAGGAAGATGCTTGAAATGAGCAATAGTTGTTGGAATATATGGCTTCAAATTAGATAGAGTAATCAAGTTGGACTTTAAGGCATGATATCACTTTCTTTAAGGATTTATTTTCCTTAAAATATTACTTTCGGTCACCAACAAATATCCTCGAGGATACAACAAAATTTTAAATGAGATTACTAGATAGTAATTCTAGTATTTCTTCAAGATCTCTCTAAGAAACAATTGAATAGAAAGAATACTTGAAATGACTTAATTCTCATTCATGAATACATGTAAATATCAATCTTAAAAGAACATAGGATACTCTTCTGGAAAAGTTGCAAAGTTAACAAAGATATCCTTTTGAGAGAAGTTGCAAAATGAACATACGCAACCATTCAGGAAAAATTGCAAAGTGAACAAACGCAATATTTCGTAAAAGGTTATAAACTAAAAAAGTATAATTTCAAAGGTTATCTTGAAAAGGCATATAAAATTCGGAATAATAAAAAAATATATTTTTTATAAAATAAAATTCCGAAATTCATAATTTCCAAAAAACTTATTAATCAAAAACAACATTCCAACTAATAAAGGTTAATAAGATAACTGTATGAAATAAAATAAAAATAAAGGAGTTAGTATTAATTAAACTGCGGGTGCATAAAGTGCTAAATGCATTTAATAATCGTACATTCGCACTCGAGTATTGTGGGGTCTAATCCACATCCCAATATTTTCTTGGAGCATACTAGAAGAAGCTCACACTTATAAATTGGCCTATCTCCTCCTAATTTGCCTATGTAGGACAAGAAAAGCATATTTTGTTTGTTTTATAAACAAACAACCAACAATGGTGTCATAAGTGCATTTGCAATTAGTTTTCCTACCAAAATAGTCGGAAATGATTTAGAGCCAGCAAAAAATAATTAAGAACAAGGAGCAATCCGCAGTCTTGCTGTACATATGATTGCCCAATCTCTGTTCGAAAGCCAATTAACATTTGAAGGTACGATCAGCAAAAAGAAATGATCATAAATTGGATAAGGGAAAGCCAAGATTGTCCGAATCAATTTGACCTGTTGAGTTGCTTCCCAGAAAGAAAGAGCTAGAAAACCAAGTGATGTGACCAAATTAAGCAGGTTACATTCTCGGATCACTTGCTCCACTGCATTCAGAAAACATGGCAAAGAATTCTTTAAAATGTTTTGATTCTTCCTCGCGTGAAATGTGTAAAAAATTTGTCGGCACCTAATCTTTATATTGACTTTCATTTCTTTAACAGTGGAGGAGGTGAACAATGTACATTAGGAGGACGGAGAGCTGCCACACCCATCGCTGGGGATGTATTAGGACGAGTTTGGTTCGGCCACCCCATGATGTGGATTTTGATCCTATCCATCGTGTCGATGGCTGCGGTAACGACTTCCCTTATGTCACTGTACTCACAGCAGTGTATTAGGCCTTGAGAGCACGCATTTGAAAGGCATTAGGCTTTTGCCTTCTAATCTCGAGACCACAAGCAGGTGCCTTGGCCTCCTCGTGGATGCGTCCAAGCCCGGCGCAATCAGCTGCCGATCCTTTGGTTATGGAGAAGATGCAGGTGAAGCCCTGCGCGGGAGAGCAAGTCAGATCAATTTCTGCAGGAAAATCAGCTAATAAAATGTTGTCCTATGATTGTGATGATTACCTCTTCGGTTCGTTTGATGTTCATTCCGAACCGTGTTTCTCCCGGTTCGGGGACTTGTTCTACCAAAACCTATGCAATTCCCGGTAAAAACCATAATCTTATCCCATGAACCATTTGGACAGTCATTGTCTGGTTATGTTGCTTCCCCAAACTAATTTCTTTTCCTGTGGGATGTTCTTGTCCTTAGGGAAAAAAAAAAGACGAAGTGGTCACTCACCGTGCCAAGAATTAGAAGCTATATTTACGTGAAGGAGCTATAATCATAGACAGATCTCAAGAGCTTGGCGAAGAATCTCAACGGAAGAGAGAATTTACCGACGTCACGATCTGTTCAGTTTGGATGTTGACAAAGACGAGGAATTCCTGAGGAAACCGACGCACAGAACCAGGCCATGGACCGGGTTGTAATGGCCTCAATGGTGTGATCACCTGGCAGCAGCATAAACAGAACGGAGCTAACTACCGAAGACCGTTGATTGGGCAAGTAGGTCCCGACTTTTGCCTTCCAGTCATATCTCATTCCTTTCTTCTTGAATCCTGCTGCGTCCATGTTCACCACCCGCCTGCTCATTTCTGCATCGTCAGAAGGAAAGTCCTCATCTTATCCCTTTGCACGATATACACGCATGCTCGTCCAAATGAATCTACCCGTCATCATCCTGGCAGGATAATTGTGTGGATGAATATCTGCAGCACATTGGGATGGACTTTCATTTTCCTGGTTTTGTCTCTGGGACCTCTTGCCCGGTGAATGCAACTCGTGATTTACTATCGTGAAGTTCTAATCTGAAGGCTTATGTTTAATGGTCTCGAGGGAAACTTTGAATAGGTAAAATCAATCAAGTTTAACTAGAAATGCTAAGACTTCTGTCCAAAACATGTTCAGTTAATGATGCATCAAATTTCAATCGTTTGAATGACAATCAAATTTATTTCATGAGATTACTCGGCAGTTGGCACGCCCCACATCTTTGGTAATGTCTACACCCTTAACATGAAGTGATCGTAGATTTAGGAAAAAAAAAAGGTAGAAGTTATCCTGCAATTCAGTACATTGTTCGAGGTTTAAATCCCCTAAAACCACCACGTCTATCGTCCGTAGTGGCTTCGATCGTGAACTTCCTCTGGAGCATCGAGCCCTTAAGAGGCACGATGCGCACCTGGGGCTTTAATCACATGGTCGCCCCTCCTCACCTTCACCCACAAAGTCTCAGCCTGCTGGCTGATCTTTGCCGAGCTGCGAGTTGAACTCCGACCGGGCCTTGGTTGGCACAAACTCATCCATGCCATCCTCTGCAAACCCTTCAATGATGTCCCCAGGCAGCAGCATGCTCTCGTCCCAGTCCTCCGGCACCTCCTGCTTCACTCGTTTCACGCACAACACCATCGTCTGAGCACTGCCCATGCCATCTCTCCTTCCGAAAACACGCCAGTACCTCTCCATGGAAACACTATTCAAGCGTTTTATATCCTAGGATAGGTTTCACCGTCTGTCCTCGAGCAGTTTACGACAATGTACAAAAACCCCAAGATCTCTGCTTAGGACTTCACGTCCGGATCACATTCTCTCAACAGCTTGGAGACCCTTCAAATGCCATATGGTAACCAGTGTCATGAACCTTAATTAATTAGAATAATGACAAGCGAGCCGGCTGAGTTAGGTTACAAATTATAATAATAGACTTGACCAATTTGTGCTCTGCACTAAACAGCCATATAGAGACCGTACAGAATTTCACACAAAAATATTTTATTCTCTTTCGAAGCCTAAAAAGAAATTCTGATCACAGATTTATGTGTATAATGCAAGAAAGAGTATCCGTCTTTGTCCTCCCTTCGCTCACAGCACCACTGTACACAAACGAAAATGTGCCGAAAGACGTAAGACTCATCAAGGTCTCGAAGTCTCTGCAGCATATAAATGTATCCAACTTAGTAAACGTTGTACTAGTCCGTTCTAGCGACTCCATAGCGGATCTTGTCCAAATTTCGTTGCCATTCGTCAATCTCTGCTTGGGTGCGACTCCTTTTCGGTTCATCTTCTCTCTTTAGCTGCTCCCTTAATTCCAAGATCTTTCTCTCAATACATTGAATCTGCAGAAAACCAAGATTTGGCTGAAGTGGAAAATTTTGGAAGGGCAAATTTCAATTCGAGAACTGAGAGAAACGAAAGGGAGTGTAACCTTTCTATAAGGCCACCGCCCCACTCCCCCTTTTCGGCAAATTTTCTTGACAACGGTAGGACACAAATGCAATCTTTCAGAAGCCTTTTCGATCGGAAGATGGAAGTAACCTCCGACATCTGCCAGGGTCATCTTTCCCGCTCTCGCCCTCTGCACTAATCTCAGCACATAAATACAGCCGTTTCAGAATAATGGAAGAAAAAAATGAGTGCAATACAAGTGACGTCCGTTGAACAGGATCGTTATTCTAAAGGCCAAGTCCTAGAGGATAAAAATTGACGGAGTAATCTATATTTCAACAGAATCCACACAGAAACTGTTTGCGATGATAATTTGGTGAAAAACAGAACTCCGGATATCGCTTCCAGTTATAACAGTCATAAGAGATAAGAAAATATGATTGTTTATCGTAGAATAAAAGGCTGTACAGGACACACATACACGGTTAATAATTCTAGAAAAGCAGTAACCTGTGCTGCAAGCCCAGTTTTAGGAGACTTCGCCTGTCGTTTCTTAGATTTTGGCTTGTTGTCCGTTTGCCCGGGATTCTCTGCTTCAAGCAACGAAAATACAAAACAATAAACAAAAAGCATTCTCCCGCTTCCAGCTATTCAAAAGATCGACGGGAACTAAAATCTGATTCTATATGTGAGGCTTATAATGTTGTGACTTGGAGAAGTGCGAATGGCCATGCATCACCTGAAACAGTCGGAGGCAGAGGTAGTTGAAAATAATCGGCATTTACATTGCCACTGAAATCTATTCCGACGCACACAGCTTCATAGAACATGGCGAGCGGGTCCTGGTACATGATGTAGCCAGCCAGCCTCCTTCCCTCACAGTATTGCTGCAGAAAATCCTTCACATCCTGTATGCTTTTCTTGCAAAAACTGAAATGGAAGCAAGAAAGACAGGACTATATTGCTGCACGATAGATATTTAAAATCCCAATTTCCCAAGAAAAGGAATGTCATCTAATTTTTTTAAAAGAAAAGATCAATTGAAGTTCTTACTCAAACATTTGATACCGATGCTCGCCATTGGATGATACCGCACCAGGATTGTGCTGAGTGTCCAGAATCGCATGGCTGACCATACCAACTCTTCCATGTAGTTCGAGTTTTGTGGTATGATTGGTTTCCACTGATAATTTTTAAAGAACTTATGTTAGAAAGTAGCACTACAATTGTAATTAGCAAATAACACAACATTCTAACAAAACACACTGGAAGTGTCATTACAGAAAGTATTAGCAAATAGCAAACATCATCGGCACATGATCAATCTTCGAACTTGTCGATAGTGTTCAATGATGCCTGAACTCATCACGCAGACAAGTTCATCAAGAAAAGTTTCTACCCTATTGGATGGACAAGTGAACGCACCGTGAGTATGAATGATCTCTCTAAGCACTTGACAGCAACTGCAATTGTATGGAAGCGGTGGCGCTGGCCAACTCGGGAGCACTCTCGGCACGGAATAGTCCCAGTCCTCTGATGGCGGATAGTAGCAATCCTCCGTGCCGCCACTGCTTGTCCCCGAGGGACCCGCATGGGACGACCCGGCCCCATTATTCCCGTCACCATGCCCTCTGTTGAGCAGGTGCCAGACGGCGGGATCGTCAAACGGGTCCGGGTCCCCAATCTCGTCGACGGGCAGAGGGGCGTTCTCGTCGGACTTCAAGGCAAGTTGCAGATCCAGCGGCGGTATATCGTCCTCAAGACCAGGGTCAGGGTTCGGGAGGAGATACTTGAGATAGTCGTCGCCGAACAGGTCATCGTCGGACTCACTGCCGGGCGCTGCCGCCTTTGGATACGCCATGCATGCTTGATTGCCCGCCTCCCCGGGAGATGCTCGGGTCGCGCGAATGGCGAGAGGTGTTTTTTCTCAAGCACCGTTTTGCGGGTGCTTGAGAGGATCGCCACGAAAAGAGTACGCTTCGTTCCGTGTTTATATTTCAAATGGAGTGATCGAAGATTGGCGAGTGCGTAGGAGTTTTTTTTTTTTCTTCCAAGAGGTGCGAGTGGAATGGAAAAAGGGCGGGAAAAAGGTAGTTAACGACCGTTGTGACAGAAGCGGTTTTTCTTTTCTTTTTTCTTTTTTCTTTTTTCTTTTTTCTTTTTTCTTTTTTCTTTTTGGTCCGAAAGTTTGAGTCCCACGGCTGCGAGTCTTTGGATATTTCTCAGAATTTGCCCCCTCTTTTTTTGTTCTTCAACGTTATGAATTATTAATTATGAAGCGCAAATAAATGTATAATTCTGTGGATTCTTCTAGGTGGTCAAATTGATGTGCAATGTTCCGTTGGTAATTTATGTTCATGTGTCATAATTAAATTTTGTAATCGCGTCAAATCGTATTATCCAAAAATAATTTTTTAAATTACATTATAAGATTAATGTTATTGTAATCGTGTCAATTCGTGTCATCCTCGGATTGGTTACTCTTGCTATTGGAATTGGATCATCTTAGTTATTGTTCCGTCATTGGCTATGGAAGTTCATTTTGTCATAAAGCTTTCCATAAATCATGAAAATGTAAAAGAACTAGACGGGCCCCATCGTTTTAAAATAGCTTGTTTACATAAATCTAGTTTGTGACAAAAAGAAAAACAAAAACAAAAAAAAGGGAGACGACATAAATGTAGTTTAATTTCCTTCTTTTGTAGTCTGATTATTTTAAATTTAGATTTATCTTTTGGATTTGTCTTTTTCCAACCGTTATGTCTTGTTTATTTTGTGTTTGGAAAGTAGATAAAAGTTAAAATATCTTGAAATTCATTTTCAAGTTATGTAGATTGCTTTGAAAAGTACTTAAGACATTCAAAAATAAAAATGAAAGCATATCTCATCATGAGAATAATGTATATATTATTTGGAAAATATTAAGAGGAAAAAAAGTAATATGTTACATAAGTAATTTGAATAATTTTTTTTTACTTGAAACATGATGTGTTTTGTCAAGTCATTAGATTTTATTTCATAAAGAAATTCACTTCATTTAGATATTATCATAGAATCAATCATAGTGAAAATTAAAGATAAATATCTTATCCCATTAAAGTAAACTGGTAACATCAAGCAAACAAATATATGTTGTCATTAGATATTATTCTTTTAATTTAACGTAACCTATCTCAAGAAGTAAATTTTGAACTTAATAAATAGATTCAATTAAATTGGAAATATATGGCATATCTGAAAAATAACTCCTTCATAGCCTTTTCATTCTATTCTCTGCATAAGAAATTTTAATCCTGGCATTTATACATACATACATACATACATATGCATATGTAGTAAACCAAAAAATACTAAAATATTTGAATTTCACTTTCTAGGATGGAAAACTCAGTTGGGGAAGAAACGACGCCGTTACCGGAAGCCGTCTTCTTCCTCCAGCAATCAGTGGACCAGGAAGCGAGAGTACAAAGAGGAGGAGCAGAAGCGAAATGAAATCGACGGCGTCGCTCTCGTCAATCCTCAGCTCCAAAGCCTGCCTCTCTCGCTCCGCTCTGCTCCCGCGGCCTCTCCCCCGCTCCAGCTTCCTCGCCGGCGCCGGAGCCGGCCGCCCGGATCGCGCAGCGAACCGCCGCCTCGGGCTGCGAATCGGGACCTCCGGCTTCTCCTCCACCGCCGCCGTCACCGCCGCCGCGATGGCCGCTTCCTTCAAGCCCGAGCAAGCTAGGGCTCCGCCCGCGCTCCCTGTGCCCACTCCTCCTCTCGCCAAGGCATGAGCTCGAACCCCCTCGGCTTCGATCGTTGATGTTGCGACCGCCTCGAAATTTAACGTCTGTTTTGGGTTTTGGTGGTTTCAGTTCAAGATCGGGCTGTGCCAACTCTCGGTGACGGCGGATAAGGAGCGGAACATCGCCCACGCGCGCAAGGCGATTCACGAGGCCGTGGACAAGGGCGCGCAGCTCGTTATCTTGCCCGTGAGTTTCTCTGCATTCGGCGGACTTGGTAGATGTTTAGGTAGATTTAGCATGTGTTGGATAAAATTGGTCGTTGAGCATGTTCATGTAGCTGCGGAAAGTTTGGATGTGCTTCTTGATTGCAAAAATGGTAAATTTATGGCTTACGCTAGAAGAAAAAATGGATAAGAGCAACTTGAGCGGGCGCGTGTTGGTTTCATCGGTATTGGCCATTGTGTGGCTTTCTGTGGCTAAGTTCTTATTGATGCTTGTGTAATTGCTATGTTTTTATGCTGCAAGCTTTGCCTTCGGGTAATCAGCCATAGTTTGCAGTCCGTGATCTTCTAAAAAGGGAGGGAAAAATTACGCAGCTTGCCTCATGATCTTGTGCACTCTGTACCAGGAAATATGGAACAGTCCCTATTCGAATGATAGCTTCCCTGTTTATGCTGAGGACATTGATGGAGGTTCATCTCCTTCGACTGCTATGTTATCCGAAGCTGCTAAGGCCCTGAAGGTTACCATAGTGGGTGGTTCGATCCCAGAAAGATGTGGTGATCGGTTGTATAACACTTGTTGTGTTTTTGGTTCCAATGGAGTGCTGAAGGCCAAGCACCGCAAGGTAACTTTTCTTTCCTTATGTGACTATGTATGGAAAATTTAGTTGCCTGAGCCTTCTGGTCTAGGAGGAAGTTGGATATGATCCATCCGAAAGGTAGTCACCAGCTTAATTGGTCCTAAAGTATTTGTATGGCTGTACTTTGTGGAAATATAAAAAAATTCAATTGCATGAATGTACACTATATTAAATCAGGACCATGGACCCTTGTTTGCATGAATACATCATGCAAAATCAATGCCATTTAGGTAGAATAGTTGAAGGGTTACACAAATAATCAAATTATGAAGTCGTTGTTTGTCATTTTGGGAGTTGACCGGACTGTGATGTTTTGATGTCTTATGATCAAATTCTGCTGAATCTTGTATATGTTGCGCAAAACCATCTCATGCTGCTAGTTCCTTTTCTCTTTTTGTTTTCGTTTTTGTTTGAGTTTTACCACAGCTTGCCACTAGCTCTTGAATCAAAATTGTGGACATGCTTATGGATGCAGATACATCTTTTTGATATTGATATACCTGGGAAGATCACATTTATGGAGTCAAAGACTCTCACAGCAGGAGAAAGTCCAACAATAGTGGACACAGGTAAAGCATGTCTTGAAATTTAATATGATAAAATGTTCCTTTGCTTGTGAGTTCTGTCATGAAATTCTACATGTCATGTTTTTACTCATTGGAGTTAGTGTGTATTGACTTATATTACTGAAATTGTGGAAGCTCTTCAACGTTTGATCGTGTAAATCAGTCTATGAGAATAACTGTTAAACTTGAAGTTTTTCAGATGCAAGGTCATTTTGCAAGTTATTCACTTTATGTAAATTTATGTTTGCATTACAAGTATCCTCAATGTGCAACATTTCATGAACTCTCGTGTGATCAGTGAAGGGTTATATTTTCCCCAAAATACAAGGGGAATCATTTTGTGTGATTTACTGATTTAATAATACTACACATCACATGAGATTTTTCATTACAAATGCCGACATAGTGTTATTGTGCCTTCATCAACACTATATATAATGTAAATGCTGAATTTTGGAACTTGACTCTGAAGATCGGTAATGAGTGTATTAACAAATTGGATTATCTTCGCTGAATTTGCTTGCCTGAATATGGAATTGAACTCTCTCTTGTTTTTCTTTCCTAAGTAGGCCTAATTGTTCACACAGATCTATGTTTTATAGCTTTTATAGCTCTCTCTGTCGTTTGAGTCATTTTCTTTCTTTCTATTTCTTTTTTTGCTAAATGCAGATGTTGGACGTATTGGTATAGGCATCTGTTATGATATTCGGTTTCAGGAATTGGCAATGATTTATGCTGCAAGAGGTAGGTTTTGTTTCCTCTTTGTCTATCTTGCATTACCTACAATGTTGACTGCATTCTGGTGCTGGGGCTGCCACCTGTCCGGCCTTTGCAGTCTGAAAGTGAGAAGATTTTTGGCAGTAAATAGATATGTCTTAAGTGGTGGACCTTTGGATTGTTTTCCTTTGATTTATTTTCAATGTTATCCCTTCCATTGCTTTTTAAGTTGAACATCGGCAAACTAAGCCTTACACACAAAGGAGCTTTGGCTGTATAAATGCTTTTAGAACATTGCAATATGTCCTCTATTGCTTTTTGTATGGAAGATATCTCTTTGCAATATAGAGTCCTACTTAGCTAGTTTTTGCCTCCTCCACTATTAAATTGTGTTAAGTTCCTTTCCAAGATTAATGAGGCTTGATGTGGGTGCTGTTTATTGCCCTTTTATCGAGAATATCATTATGCTAAATATATTTGCACTGATGCATTGGTAATTAAGTTATATGATACTGAGTTCCTGAAGTTTTGTTCTGCATAAATGGATCTAAGTTGTTGTTGTTGTTGTTGTTGTTGTTGTGTGTGTGTGTGTGTGTGTGTGTGTGTGTGTGTGTGTGTGTGTGTATCATTGTAGTGTGGGTATTCTAGTTTGTCGCACATTCAGGAATTGTCCTTCCTTCTAATATCATGTAGATACGATACAGAAGTGATTTGAACTTTCCATACACTAAAATCACACTATTACTTGTTTGCATTAGGTGCTCATTTGCTATGCTATCCTGGGGCCTTTAATATGACCACTGGACCATTGCATTGGGAGCTACTCCAGAGAGCTAGGTAGTTATACATTTCACTCTCACACCTTTTTTTCACTGTATTCTGCTTTCTGAAGTAGTTGTTATTGTGCCATTTTTATGAATTTCTTCTTCTTTCTAATGTTTTTATTGGCGTGTTACCCTGAATAGCATGAAAATTTGTGTGGGAGATTGAAGAAATGTCACATGCTCGACGTTTTGTTTTACATCAGTCTTGAGATAATGCCAATTTTTAGTTTTTCATCCTCTATCGACCATGTTCTATTCATTGGTCTTGATCTTTCGATGATACTTAGTTTCAGTGACAGAAAAGGTGGCACACTGACAAGACTCCTAACACATCATTGAATGCTTTCACTGTTGTAATTTTATGATTATCTTATTACGTGTGATTTCACATTTGACATTGTGGTCCATGTCATATTTCTCAATCCTAATCTCAACCCAATGCTAGCACCCAATTTTTCCAATTTGGCAATGATCATTCTACTGATTTTATTCTTCTCTTTTAATCATGTGCAGGGCTGTAGATAATCAGGTATACTGATGGGACTTGATCTGAGGTTTCTTGGCAATGAGCTTGATGGAATGGTTACGTATATTACTAGTTCTTGCTATAAAAGCTCTATTGCTCATAGGTGACAATTTGCCCTCTGTTGATGCATCGGATCAACTAATGGGTCATTGCATTCCCCCTAGACCTTGGCAACATGATCTATTGCAAGAGTGGGGGAGCTCTTTTAACCTGATATCTTTTTGTTTTGTCTGAAAGATTGCTTGTTTCATTTAAAAAGCATAAAATGCCTCGTACTAGCCCTGGATTCGATTGGTAGAGTTGATAGGTGTGATTTGTAAAATTCTCATTATAGTGGTATGCATCTTTTCGTGTCTTGCTTTTGTCTGTGTCATGTCTGTCCCTTTTTTTTTTAAAATGATAAATTTTGCTCATTTTTCATCTGGAAAGAATTCTCTTGCCTTGGCATCACAAGTTCTTCCCTTTCTGTGTCTAGGAAAGATATCAACAAAATATACAGAGCATCAATGTCAATATGATGGGGAAAATTCGATATGCAGTCGTATCATGATTTGAGATCCTCTAAAATAGAATACTCGTGGCTCCTTGTCTCTTTCTCGATTTTGACTCAAATCATACTTTTTATCTCAACTAAAAATGCTTAGTCCTTTATTCCGAGATTTCATTAAGGTTGTGAATTCTCAAAGTGATGCTGTCTTTTTCATGTCTTTGGCAACTTGTAATCTGCTTCTTATTTGACTAATATGCTGATTTTCAGTGAGTGGCGTGTTTCTCAGAACTCCTAAGTCTGAACGTCAGTATGTTTCTCTATTGAACTTAGGGATGTCCAAGGAATATTTTTTAGTTAACCAGCTATATCAATGATTGACAGTTGTATGTTGCAACTTGTTCACCCGCTCGGGATGCTGGAGCTGGTTATGTGGCTTGGGGGCACTCCACTTTGATTGGACCAGTAAGTGTATCGTTCTCAGTAGGTTCAAGAAAGGGGTTTTAGCTACAAACCATCAAAAGAAGCACAAAAAGCTGACTGGGAAGTTTTCTTGCAATAGTTTGGACAAGTTTTGGCGACAACAGAGCATGAGGAGGCCATCATCATTGCAGAAATCGATTATTCCGAGATGGAGATGAGAAGGTGATCTTCTTTGTAGCCTTATTTCCATATTGCTAGTTCTTGACATTTTCCATTTATAGAAGGAAGAAGGGACTGTCAAATGATTTCGCTGGTTGAAATGCACAGGACTAATCTTCCATTGGAGAAGCAACGGCGAGGGGATCTCTACCAGCTGGTCGATGTCCAAAGATTGAACTCGTAACAAGTCTCTCCAATGCAAATGATCGGAAGATGGCTGTCCGGTATTGTAATGGTAATGGAAACACTGTACCAAACAGCAATTCGTGAGGGGAATTCTTGTCTGGGAGATGTCTAGAGTCGGTCATTTTGCTAGCAGAAGTAATAAAATCTCTTATTTACTCCCCTAGTGTGTAGCGCATTTGTATTAAACCGAGACTTCTGTTTTCTGATACACTACAATCGGATGGATGGTGTTAGTGAGCCACAGTGCCGTCTTATGTACATTACATGGCTAAATACAATGTCCTATTGTCGCATCACTTTGATCGGCTGTCTCCAATAATATATAAGAATTCAATTGAGGAAAGAGCATTGAGGGAAGCAAGGAAGAGAGGGAGCATGCAGTACACGTGATGCTGTTGACCCCAACTCCAAGAAAGCAGCCAACCTGGGCCTAAATCCTAGTCCAAGAAGTGCACGTGGCTTCAAAGAAACAGGAGACTGCCCCCTTTGTCAGGGATTGCTGGTGCTTGCTAGTCCTCGGAAAAAGGGACAATAATTCTATAAGCCCTAGGAAGATGGTGCTTTGTCATTCTTTGTTCCTTCTTCTATCTACTCAATTGCTGTTGCTGCTGCTGCTGCTGCTTTTCTTGGGAAGAGAGCTCCATGCTTTTCTTGCTTCAAGACATTACCTCCCCGCCTACCCTTTTGCTTTGGGATCCCAATGGGACTCCCTCCGTGTCTCTTTCAAAATATTCCCATTCCATCTTTTCTTTTTCTTTTTTTATCCTTAATTCTCGAGGGGAATTACCACTCTCATCTTAGGCATACGACATGCTTTCTTGCAATGAGAAAGGGCAAATTGTCCTCGCGGGTTTCTGTAATTTCCCGCGAAGTCGTTTCCTGAAAACCTACTAGCCGCAGAAGCGCGAACGAATAAATCCCTACTTTGTTACATTGAAGTGTTTATTGTGCGTGCCTTCTCTGTTACGTTCCTTGGCAAAGGATGGTTCTCCAAGTGAACTTCGTAGTCTATCTATCAAAAGCATATTGCATGGGCATCGCGGCAAGGGAAGTGAAGGGACCGATGGACCACGTCACGCACGATCTCCCCCCACCGAATGGATCCCGTGCACGGGTTGGATTGCATCGCGTCCATGCCTCGTCTCGTGCTTATACATCTATCCCGGCATTGCGTTCGGGACAACCCGCCTTCAGTAGCCGCACGTGCCAGAGGCTTCCGGTGTGGAGGGCTACAGCAATTAATGGATCACGTGCTGGTTTGTAGGGTGGTCCTCCCTAGAAGGGAACCCCACTAAAGACACCGATGCATGGATCCGACAGGCGAGATAGGCGAGAGAGGCTCGCGGTTTCTTGGGCAAATCCTCGCATGGATCCGAGTCTACGAACCGAACCTAATCAAAGACCCTTAAGTCATGGCGAGACTGCGGAGACTTGTTATCATTGACGGCCGTGATTCGCCCTGATTTATGGCGGTTCTAGCTCCTCAATTTTTTCTAGTTAGCCTCCATTTGTATTACAAGGCGTTTGGATTACTTGGGAAAATGAGTTAACATAAAAAAATTTTCTAGTCCCCGGATGCTGAAGACTTGGGCTCCATCTCTGTAAACCTGGGCTGCGGTGCCAAGGAGCTAGGCACGGGCACAAAGTTCTTGAACTCGATTCGGTGGACCCAAAACCAATGCATGGTAGTCAAGGATCTAGGCTTGAGACGACAGTGCTTGTGTCAAGTTTTTTAATTATCCATACACAAGTCACTAATGCCCAAATAATGTATGTCCATTTAGAAATATCAAATGAGGTTTTCTTTACTAAATGACAGAAAATAATTTCCAATTCTTTTTCGAGTCTTAACCAAACACTAGAAAATATTATCATTTTCTTAAAATAACTTATCGGAAAATATTTTCAAAAATATCACATCTTTTGTGATATAAGTAGAGCCATATAAGAGTTAGTCGATGGATTGTCTATTATACATAGGTGCACCATCAGTAAAGGGTCATTGTGCATGAAATTCAAGTATGTTTAAGCTTGGATCTGGAACGCCCTAAAGATTTCCATATCTTTCACTTATCAAATTGAAGTTAACCTTTCAAAACGAATTATTGCGAGTGAGTAATAATCTGATTTGAATTATGAAATTGATCATTTTGAATGATTCACTAATCATTTTGAATGCCCAGGGTTCTTTACTTGATTCTCCTCCTCCTCCTCCTCCTCCTCCTCCTCCTCCTCCTCTTCTTCCTAAAGGAATGATTATGAGTGAGTAGTAACCTCATTTGAATTATGAAACTGGTCATTTTAAATGCTTCACTTATCTAGAATAGTATAGTCCGGAAAATGCCCAGAATTCTCTTCATAATTCTCCTCTTCTTCCTCTTCGTCTCCTCGCCACGGCTCCTCATGAGCATTTAAGTGACCAAATAAATGAGATTCCATCTGGACGCTTTTGCTCCTTCACCGTCAAGAGAGCCGGGATGATGCATGCACGAAAATGATGACTCATGAGCTAGCAGTGTCCTAACACGGATGGAACGATGGGAAGCATCATGTGATTCTTCGACAAGGACGCCGTATTTAGCAGGCAGAAACAGGCCAGGACATTCCACATCACAAGATAGAAGTATAAGCATTAATGGTGGTTGGTGAAAAAAAAAAAAAAATGAGTAAAATCATAAAATTCCACCGTTCGATAAAAGCCAAAAGCAGTATCAAAGATATCGCGTGGTGTCCCGCTCGAATTCAACCTATGGTACTATGCACAGTGAGTGAAACCAATAACAATGGAGTAAATTTGTCAGAATTTTATATTATTTTGAATCATGTTTTACAAATATTGTGTCCATGCCTCCAGGAACAATCGAATTTGGAAAATAGTTGGAATAAATGGTCCGATAGTTTTATTTTTGGTTATCGAACCGAGAGATCTGTGTTTTGTGATCCTAATTCATTTCACTTCTAGTAGAAGAGCCTGCGTAAGTTTGTAATGTTATCTATCTTTCATATGTTTCAGCAACAAAATTTGTATTTTGACCTATAAAGTTACAACTGCTCTTCCCTAAGAGAATTATAATTCTCGAAAATATCTTTCTCTTTCTAACGATTCTTAGCACAAGTATTTGTACCGATAGTTCGTTCCCATTATAATAAATTATTCAAGAATTCCATGAGAAAGTGATTTTGCTCGACTTTTCATGTCAAATTCTCGTACAAAAATTGGTAAATTAAGAAAGTCATAGACCTATTATATTTGTACCAATTCAATCTTAATTTTTAATTTTGTTAATTTAGTTGTCTATCTTTTGACAATTTATCAATATAGTAAATCCAGTCAATTTTAATAGGAAATTACTAAATGTGAAAGCCTTACATGATACGACTAGGTTAACGTAGATAATTTTTACAATTTCTTAATACTATTTATGATTTTTTTTCTTTTTTCTTTTCTTTTTCTTTCATTTTATATTTTAGATGAGGTCGGCAATCCTCAATGATAGTGGTTGATGGGGCCGTAAGGCCTCACTACGGTCAATGAGGACAGTGACACCTTCAATAGATCTCAGCCTAGCAACAATATTCTAGGCCTCCCCTATGGTTGGCTACCTCTGTCAGTCGCTACCAAGGCCACACACTAATTGAAGAAAATAGGGGGAAAAAAAAAAAAAAAAAAGGAGGAACAAGATAAATTTTCAGAAAAATTACTTAAAAAAATAACAAAATTATAAACATTAACATTGTCTGTGCCACTTAGGACAACAGGTGTTCACATTAATGATTTCTAGCTAAAATTAGCTATAACATCAACACATCATCACAAGGTGTCTTACGAAATTGACTATATTAAAAGGTAATTAAATTGACACTAGACACAATAGATTTAAGAATTTTTGGGTTATTATCCTAATACCGATTATATGTACTTTATTCGGCTTTTACGCCTTAAAATTGAATGAGATTTGGATCATTCATTGCATCTATGTTTAAACATTAAATGCCGTAAAATTAGAGCTCTCCTCGGGTGTATACGTACACATTACTTTATGAGAGTCTCAGGTCCAAAGAAAGGAAATAATTCAATGTGTTTCGATGTAGAGACCAAATGCCATGCCTGCAAGTTCTTCATCGCTCGGTCCGACTCCTCCAAATTCACTGAGAGAGGCTGCCAAAGAACGGTTCCAAGTTATATTCTTGAAACAATTTCGGTGATTTGTTCCAAAATTTACTTACCGAAAAAGAAAATTTATTTTGAGAAAGATACGATTTCCATTATAAATTTATATCCGGACGATGTGAAATACCTTGGTCATTTTTCGGCGTCTATACATTTGTTGTACAATTGCTCAACCACTGTCGGGAGATTGGGAGACCCGTTGGCATGAATCGCTTTAATAGACCCTTATGAATAGCGATGTGGTTGGATGGCCATAAGAGAAGTTTATGGCGTATTAGATGCCCTCATTTATTCAAAAGTAATTTGTAATGCCCAATATCCTAAAATAGCGACCTCCGAAATTTCTTGATCAAGCTAATCTACTTGGAATGACTTTTATTTCTAGTCTTTTTTATTCTTTTTGTGGACAGTGATCGTAAAATCCCATGAGATCTCTACCATCCATTCGAAAAAGCAAGATGAAAGGCGCGGTTTAATATTGAAATATAACAGTACTCGCCCTTATGCATATGCTCGACTTTGGCCCAAGATTAAATGTGGGAATATAAAGATAATAGTTCAAAAATTCCTAAATCTATTGTATGGAGGCTAATTCAGCCCAAGCCTTTCAATTGTATAATTTTAATTCTAAACCTTTTGATGATTTGTCGATTTAGTCTTATCCTAAACCTAATAGTTTAATTTTTGGATGGAAGGATTACATTGGCAAATTGTCAAAATGTTTAGTACTGAATTTACAAAAAATTAAAAAGTTTATGACTATTGTGACACAATCGAAAAGTTTAAAATTAAATTAACATATCATCAAAATGTTTAAGACAAAATTAGTACAATTAGAAAGGAGTGAATTGGCATCCGTGTAATATGGCTAAGACATTTTAACATATGAAGGATCGAGAAAAATTTGAATTTAGCACCTCCTACTCAATATTTTTTTTTTTGTCAGTCCTATTCTATACCTACTCTACACTCACTCTCAGAATTTTGCCTTGCCTCTTGCAGGGCGTGGGCGTCGAAACCACTTCTGAAACTTGCGCGTCCCCACCCCATCCCTCTCTAAGAAGGTGGGGGTTTGAACCCCACACCTCCCCCTTCCATGTTGAAAGGGTGGCCTCCTACTCAATATTTAGATTACTGCCAACTGTTTTGAAAATATAAATTGTTGGATAAAGGCATAATTTAGTATTTAAATATCTTCAACAGTAATTAAGTTCAATTTTGATTCCAGGTACGCCATCAATTTTGCCACCCGCACCTTTATTTTAGGTATGAGATGCATGGACCTCCCATTAAAAAAAACAAAAAAGAGAGAAAAAAGGAAAGGAAAAAAAAGAGCATGGTTCCAACCAACACTAGGAATTTAATTATTCCAACTGAAATCAGTTCATCTGGCCCTGTCCAAAAACTTCACCGCGTTCGAAGCTCCCACCTTTTCTTTTCTTTTTCTTTTTTTTTTTTCCTTTGGTTTCTTTGCGAAAGGATGTCCCCACATTTTTGTTTTAATCTCAGGAAAAATAAATGTGGAGGGACATTAGCGTTGTGCAATGTGCCACCCGAAAATATGTGCAAATTTGCTTATTTGCCTATTGCGACAAGCATGCGATGACTTCAAACACTAAGTCGACGAAGTTGAAGTGTCTGGATTCAAAGAACCTGATTGGATCCATCGGATCTATTCCAGCATGCAATATCGTTTTTAAAATTTTATTTTTTTTAATGAGATTCCTAAATTTCTTTTGTTTATATTCAATTTAATTTCGAACTGTATGAAAATATTTAATATTGTTCTTAAATTTAAATTTATTGAAGGATAACATTGAATATTTTTATTAAGTTGTAATTCATATTTTCCATCAACAGAATGACACAAGGATTCTACTCTCATCGGAGTCCGAAGCTATTCTTGATAATGCCCCCAAATCCTTTCAAGGTCATTTTTTTTTAATGGTTGTAAAAAGGCTTTTATAGTTTGAACACATATTTCATTAGTAGTTTGGATTTGGCCATGAATAGGTACTAAGTATATATAATATCTTTTGTTGTAATTGAGAGATGTAATAAATAGATGCAATGTACTAATTATAGTGAAACCCTATACTAGATGTAGCTCTAGTTTAAGAGTGAGTTAAGATAAAACATTATACATTGAATTCCTTTTCTTTTCTTTTTTTCGCTTTTACTCTCTATTTCCTTGTAATTGTACACCAAATCCTAATACATTTTTATATAATTTAAAGATTAAATTGAACATATTCTAGTAATTCAAGGACTACTTTGAATTAATCTAAAATTCAAAGATAACATTGCATACTAAGTTTATGTTTATAGATCTCTTTGAACAACTTAAAAATTTGAAAAATCGCATTACATATTAGGTTTAAAATCTAGGGACTATTTGTGTCATTTCCCATAACATCATACGTGGAATGTAGAGACACAACACCATAAGGGCATGTTTCATTTTTCACAAATGAACAGCGTAAATTGCTCCTAAACACGATGCGGTTTCGGGGCTAACATAAAAGGTAAAAACGATGCGCCACGTCAGCACATGCCAAAACTGTCCACGACAGGCAAAGACATTAGGACCGGACCCCGGACCCCATGCATGCACGCTTTATAAAAGCCTCTCTCTCCTCGTCTTCCCCGTTCACTTCTCCCTCCATCAGAATCCTTTACTTCTCTCTGGGAAAATGTACAGATTCGAGCGGGCGCTGAAAGAGGAGAGGTATCTCCGGGAGACGAAGAAGAAGAGCAGCAACGGCCCCTCCTTCTCGTCCACGCTCCTCGACGAGATCTACAGATCCATCGACGAATGCGAGCCGCGGCGCGAGCCGGAGCAGCAGAGGTCCTGCAGGGAGGCGCCATCCAAGAAGCAGGGCCCGCGGTCCGCCTCCTCCTCCGAGAAGCAGCAGCGCGGCTGCGGCGACAGGGCCAACGCCGCGGCGGACGCGAAGAGGAGCTGTTTCTCGCAGGAGCTGCCCAGGAAGCCCAAGTACGAGCCCGACCACGACAGCGACGCGGTGTACTTTAGCTCCACTTCCATTTCCTCCGACTCGAGCTCGGGCGGGTTCTCGTTCTCGGACACCGAGTCCGTCAGGGGCGCGAGAACGACGACCAGTTCGTCGTCTTCTTGCTTCGCACCGTTCAGGCTCAGGCCCGTGAGGACGAGAGTCGCCGCCGCCAAAAGGGAGGAGATACGGCACGCTCCTTTTGGGGAGCGGAGAGAGGGCCAAGAAGACCAGGGCGGCGTCTTCAGGTCCGCGGCGTCGAGGATCTGCGCCAACCTGAAGAAGGTGAAGCAGCAGCCGGTCTCGCCCGGCGGGAGGCTGGTGAGCTTCATCAACTCCATCTTCAGCGCGACGCCGAAGAGCACGAGGAGGTCCGATCCCGCAGAGGCGAACCTCGAGAGGAAGTTGAAGTCGGGGCAAGCTTCCTCTTCCGCTTCTACGTTTTCCACTGTTTCTTCGCTCTCGAGGCCGTGCCTGAGCAAGCGCTCGCCCTCGACGCGAGAGCGGTTCCGCAGCAGCGGGGCCAAGAGGACGGTCCGTTTTTACCCGGTGAGCGTCATCGTCGACGAGGATTGCAGACCCTGCGGCCACAAATGCCTACATCAAGAAGCAGGAGGAGGAGGAGGAGGAGGAGGAGGAAGAGAAAAACAGAGCAGCTCTGTTTCTCTCTCGGTGCCAACAGCTTGGAGAATTGGGAAATCTCAGCCTAGGAAAATCGACCAAGATTGGGGCGTGAATCTGAAAGATCTGTTGATGGAGAAGAGCAGGCGGTTCGAAGAGAATGCGAGAGAGTTGCTGAGAGATTATCGTGAGAATCAGAAGAAGGGTTTTGAGTTGAAGGGTCATTGCGAAAAAGTAGTAGTAGGAAAAGAAGGAGAAGAAGAAGACGATGATGATGGTGGTGCCAGTTGTTCGAGCTCAGATCTGTTCGAGCTCGATCATCTTGCGGCGATTAATGATGAGTATAGCGCAGAGCTTCCTGTGTACGAGACAACTTCTGTTGATAAGTGTCGGGTCAGTGGGAAGGGGTACAGACTGTAATTCTTCTGTTTGATCTCACTGAATGGAGAATTGGAGGATTTTGTTTTGTCCTTAGCTAGTTCTTTCTCTTTATTCAATTACAGCTCTTACTGATTTCTCAGACCGCATTGCGATTTTGTCATTCACGGATCACCAGATTGCTAGGCTAAATGAAACCACATTGCATGAAAACCCTGTTGAGTGTTGACAATTAACTTCACCACGAGATTGTTTCCACATTTACTCTTTGATGAATTTCCGTCTCCCTAAAGAAATTACTCAATATTGTGAGGAAAAGTAAGGCGGGTGCACAGAAAACTTGGACGAATGGAAGCGTCGGAGACAGAGAAGCGACAATGGTAGTTCGCAGATGATGATTACGTAGCTTGCTAATGGCCAAGATCTGTGGTCCCGAAGCAGGGGATCAAGTAAAATCCAAACTCGACACGAGTTTCACTGTTTCCTTCCCCTCAGCTTGCTCTTGATTGCGCTTTGTCTTCTTCTTCCCTCTCTCTCTCTCTCTCTCTCTGTGTTCCAGCGAATCTGTCCCCTCCTGTTTCAGCTCTCTAATAAACAAAGATAACGCGGGTTCCAAGAATATCGAGAGCGAAGAAAGACAAAGAAAAAGGAAAGATTCAAACCCTCGTTAAACATTCTTGACACTAGTCTTGGGGGAGGAGTACTGTAAGATCCGAACGATGGTAAAAAGAGAGAGAAAAAAGAGAGACGAGGGTGTGGTTGCGGATTGTTTTTTCCAGAGAAAAGAGCATCTGGGGATGCGCTAATTCTTTGATCAAGATCTGAAATTTTTTTGGACAGAGATGGTGACACTTTGGATTGAACGCGGGTATGAAAAGCAGAGGAGGAAAGAATTAAAAGATGGAAAAAGGAAAAATTCAAAAGAAAAAAAAAAAAACGGGGAGATTCCAGATTGCGATCACAAGCAAAAATCGCACGGAGAGAGAGAGAGAGAGAGAGTCTCTGTGTGGTTTGATTGGGAATGGAGAAAGCGAGGGGCTTTTGCTTTTCTTTCTAGACCCGTTGCTTCTCCATTTCGAGTTCGCATCTCGTCCCATCTTCTCAGTACCCAAGAAAAGAAGCTATTTCTAGGGTTTCCTCGTCCCTCCAAAAATTCGAAAAAATTATTAAAAAATATTCATGGGCTTGTTTGATGTGATGGGACTTGTACAGATGTTCAGACACGATTAGATGGTAGAATCGATTTCTTTTTCAATTTGTAATAAATTATGCGGAAAAGTTGAGTAGATTTGCAAAAATTGATATTCATGTGAACTTAAAGGTCTTAGGGTGACCGACCAAAAAATTAAAGGTCCTAGGGTGAGAAAATTGCTTATCAAGAAATTTATAAAAGCATGGGAAGAAAATAAGGAAAAAAATACTTTGCATGTGCTTGTTTGATGTGATATGATAAGACTTATAAATATGTCGAATTGTGATTGGATGATAGAATTAATTTCCTTTTTTTAAAATAATATATTATGTGAAAAATTGAGGTGATGTTAGATGTGATATTTAGATGAACTTTAAAGGTCTTATTACATGAAAAACGTTCACGAAGGTATCATTGAAGTGTGGACAAGGACACGACAACATCCAAGCATGTCTCCACACCTGTGGCCCTTCCAAAAAAGAAACTCATTTGTTTAATTAATTCAGCAAAAATTATAGAGGGGGGACAGAATTTATTTAGCCTATGCTTTGCGACTATAGGCTAATTATCAAACTTAGATATAATCATCATAAGATTAATCAATGCGCAATGAAGCTTACATGCAGGAAGTACATCAAGATGGTCCACTGGAAAATGACAGACTCACTTAGTCAAAATGTGGCATGATTAGAGCACACCACTCGTTGCAAAGGGCCCAACAATAGAAAACTCTTTCCAAGGTTGCCGGTTGTGAAATATTAAGTTACAAGAAAAACTACAGAAAATTGTAAAGGAATCACTCAGATTCATGTCATGTCGAATTTCGTTGGAAAAGTACTCCTGGAACGGTTAATTAAAGTATTAACTATGCTTTAAAAAAAATATTTATTGGTTATGAAATGCTACATTTTTCAATGCGATAATTTGGAATGTGCATGGGATGCTGTATTTTTATTTTTTTATTATCTTGTTATTAAGGGTTTTAGGACATTTTTATTTTCCTTATTCATCGTTTTAGTTTTCAGCCCTTGAAATACCTCATACTTCAGTTTAGTGATTATAAAAAAACATGCATGGGAGTTATCGCGCAATATAGGTCCGATTCCCCATGTCATCATATGTAAATAATTCCTTCGTCGATCTTGATGTTGGCTTGCATATTGTCTTACATGATTCATTATGTTAGTAGGAAATTCTATGGACTTACAGCGCAATACAAGTCCAATACCCCGTGTTATCATATGTAAATAATTTCTCAGCCGATCCATCTATCTTGATTTGGCTTGCATCTTGTCTTACATGATTCATTATGTTTACTAGAAGCGGGCCTTGCTCGTTGACTAGAACGTAGTTTTTAATCCTTCAAAATCGACACATCATTTGTATATAATACCCACCTAAATGAACAAAAAAAAAAAAAAAAAGATCTTTATTGAGGGGAATTCGGTTTATAGATTCAATTAAAAAAAAATCAAATTTTGCAAGAGAAAGCATCATCTCCCCAATTGATAATTAACGATCCACATCTTTTCTTTCAAAGACATCTTCTAATGTACTTATGATATTGCATGACAAGTTCGATCACCTCTCAAAGTTTATTGTAAATTCTTCTTTGTTATTTCCCAAGGAATCAACCACCTCCTTATTATATTTTCTGCCCAAACATACGTAAATAAAAGCAACGGCGTTCTATTTAAATCTCCATCCCAAGGTGCCTAAGACGACAACACAGTGAATATTCTCATATAAATACCAATAATTTACTCTCATATAACTAATTATTTTCCCAGGAATCTGTTTCTCATTAATTCTACATGATTCCCTAACGCAAGAATACAGAGACTCTGGACTTGTCAATTTGAAATGGAAAGACCGTGTGGAAGCCGGCAAAGAACATGTCGACCCTCTCCCTCTATCATTCCCAAACAGCAAATGGTCCAAGTCTTCCTTTATTTTTTCTTCTTCTTCTTTTCTTTTTTCCTTTTTAGTTGCTGCTTTTCCTTTGCGAGCATAAGACAGATCGAGGTATATATTCGATTCGGCGATCCCAAGATGCATTTTCGCAAGAGTATGCCACCAGCTTTTTCCTTTGGATGATAAAGTGGAAAATGATGTGATGAGCAATGTGAAGTTAGTGTTTTGCTGGGTCTAAAAACATGCAATATAATGTAACCTTAAGAAAAAAGATAAGGAAAAAAATAAGGTGGGGGCCCAAACAAAAAAAAAAAAAAATAGAGAAAAGAAAAGATGTGAAGATGGTGTTGGCTTTCGATTCATCTTAATATTCATGATCGTGGAACCTATGGAGCGGAAAAAAGAAAGCTAGTACGAAATTTTTTTGATTAGATTCGACGTGTGATGCTATTTGATTTATCCTCTTGCATCTGTTTAAGTGCAATGCTTGTTGACATGATATGTTCGACTATTCTTGCGTTCTTTCATTTTCGTCAATGATTCCGTGGAATATGCACATCTTGATTGACCGAGTATAATTTCAATTGTTTTGTTCCGAAACAAGTGGTAAGCAAGAAGAGTAAGAAATGCCATATCATGAGAGCAGTAAGAACATCCACCTTTTTCTCTGTCTTATCCTATATTTCAAGAGGAACATAAACTGAAAAGGAGAATATTCCTATTGTATATATGAAAAGACGATATCATATGATCCCTATATCATAGATCGAGACCAATCCTAACTTCCAATCATGTGGGTCATACATTAGGGCCAACATAATTAACGGTCCAAGTGATATTACTCCACATAATTGTTGAGCCGGATTTTTAACTTCTTTGTATATATCCATGTCCAATTCGCAGCCAACATTTTATCACGAAGAAATTGGAGAAATTTCGAACCGCTGGATTATATATTAACACTACCAGTTCATTAGTATCCGCAAAGAAATTAACAAGTAGTGGCAACCTTTCGTAATTTGAGATAAATGTTCAGGCTGTAGCCAGAAAAGGAAACTACAATTGCCAAAACAGGAGTTTCTACAGCAAAGCAAAATTGCTTGTCATCTTATTTCATGCTTCAAAGGATTTAAATGAATATTTATTTACTTTGGACTTGTAAACATTTTCCCACAAATTTACTATTTTTTCTTTTCATTTTATGCTTTAATGAGTCAATTTGGCTCATTTAAGCCAGAAATCATTGACGGGGATGCTAATGGTCGTATGTGGCATGGGGCACTAATGTAAATAATTTTTAATGATATTTTAATAATTTTGAATGTGAGGTTGCCAACCATAAGTGACGGCATTGGCCCTTGCCCAAACAAAGGTCACTAGCCCTCACCTATGATCGGTGAAGTCGATCATCCAAAAAAAAGATTAAAAAAAAAAAAAGAAAGTAAAATTTAATTAAATATTTGAAAAATATTAAAATATTATTGAAATTGTTTATATTATTGTTGCCCTACTTACCTACTCCGTGTGTCTCATAGGATGAACAATATTTACATAAGTGATTTCCAATCGAAATTGGCTGAATCAACTCAATTAGAAAAACATGAAAATATTTAGAACCTAATTGATAAAATTGAAATATTTAAGATTAAATTAACAAAGTACAATATATTATTAGGAATTTTTGAACAATTTTTCAAAAATTATCAATCATGTGCTAGTTTATATGATCAATTATAGGAAGATCGCCTTAAGTATTATTGAAGATATTCTAGTTAGCACAAAAATCTTTCCATCTTTTTAATTAAGCCCTCAAAGTCTTTTTGACAAGTGCCGTCAAGGCCTTCCTTATAAAAGTTTTCTGATTTTTCCTAGGGAGTCTTTTTTTTTTTTTTTTTTTTTGTCGAATAGGGGCATCTTATTTGAGTGCCATTTGGACTATTTCCAACGCGGTGCCACTATTCGCCGTAAGCACTTAATTGACTTCTTTTTCCAAAGGTCGAAAAAGTAATCAAATAGGTCGCATTTATTTCCTGAATTAAAAAAATTTCTTTTAATGCCCTGAATAAATGCGCCAATCATGAAGATTTGCGAATGCAGAGGAATTGCGTTCTAAGTTATTAATTTTTTCTTAAATTTTCTTTTTTTTTTCCCTCTTAGCAACGTCCACAAGAAAAAAAAAAAAACAGCAAATTGTCATTAGCAAATAGAAGAAGACCTGATGGCACTGAAGTCGTCTTCACCGTGCAAAAAATGAGGAGGCGAAAGCATAGTGGGTAGGCCAATGTGACATCAAGCGTCGCGTCTCCACCCCTCGTCGTTTTCAAGTCTCCCTATAATGCGCAGCACCAAAATATGTTTGTCCTTTCGCTGCTCAGTAATCAGCAATTGCCATCCGGCGGGCATCGACACTGGATATGGTCCCATCCATCAATAAAAGAGAACCCTTCTTCGAATGATCTACGTTTGATTCACATCGCCCTTTTAAAGTTGAGATCAATCCCGCTCTCGATGGAAGGAGGAAGAAGCAAGACCCGATCGAGACAGTTGAAAATAGTAATGCAGAAGATGAATTTGAGGATTTTTTTTTTTTAAATTCAATTATTTGGAATGGAGATTACATCAGCCTAAGCTTTATGAGATGATTATTGAAAATAATATATCAATCATAGACATGCAGTATCAAATAAGATATATACGTAATGAGATATTTATAATCAAGTAGATTATCTAATAACATTGCTAACATCCCTATCAAATGCGAATGAGTTGAAACAAATCAACTTGAGTTTGAAAAATAATATGAGTAACATTGCAAAAATTTTCGATTAAAATAAATTCAATAGATTGACGGCGAGGCAGCATGTGGCTGCACATGTGATGACTCCAGCTTCCTGTTGACAAATATTTTGATTGTTTTACAGTGGCAAATCTAGTGGTAGAATTGGCTCTTGAAACAAGAAGTGAAAAGTTGAGAATCAGAGGTATTGGAGCCAACTCAGCCAAGTAACATGCGTCCTTTGCTATCAACTTTATTGTCGAGACATTTACTTAAACAAGGCTGATATGGTTGGTGGAAAATCATTCGAAGAAGGGTTCTCTTCGAGATTTCAGACGTGGGTAACCCCAAAATCAATTTAATGAGTTGTTGCGTCGTCCGCGTCGCTGCGACCCCTTTCGGTAGTCTCTGTTTTTCTCCTCTTTCCTTTGCTTTACTATCATCTACTCTGTTTACGGAAGGCCGTGCGTGGATCATCATTTAAATACGCTTCGTGAGCTCTAGCACCGCCCGAAGAAAATCTTAACAAACAAACCACGAGGGTTTTGTCTCACTTGGAATGGATCGGCTCTCGGCAGCCATTTGTGCTCCTCAAGAGTCCTGTTTCGGGTCTTTAGCTTTCTTGCTCTGTTCTTGGGGAAGTGAGCTCAACGGGACGCTGACAGGCCCGCGCTAATCTTGGTCAAGGTACTCGGTTCTCTTGAATCTCTTCTTGAACTTTCAGTTTTGTCTGTACCCATCTTCTGAGCAACCCACCGTTTCGTTTCTTGATCGAGAGTCGTCTGCTCCGTGATCTGTCCCTCTTACGTTATGTGTCCTAAGTTGGTGGTGACTGATTAGAAGTGAATTCTTCCGGAAAGGGCTAAACTTTTTGTCTGGCTCGAGTACTGGAGTCAGTCCACGAGCTCAGCCTTGTTATGCATGTTGTGTTGGCCTGTTGCTGTCTGCGTGTGCGCATTTCAGTATAAGTAGAACTGCGCTTGAATTCTCTCTTTTGCTTTACTCGTGCTGTCCAGAGTTTGAACCTCAATTGAAGCCTTGTAAGCGTTAAAGTTTTGAACTTTGGGACGCGTCCTGAATCATTAATGGATTCTAAAGGAGAAGGTCTAAAAGGCGGCGAAATCGCCATGTCGTAGAGAAGGAATGTCAATGGAAATGATGTGGTTGTGAACATCCCGACTGAAGGGGATGCAAAAGCTGTGACTGAGGCCGGGGGCCTAAAAGGGTCGTCTTCCAAGGAGTTGGAAACTGCCGCTCTGAAACAAACCCCGGTGGATTCTGCCTGCCAGGCATCGAGTGAATCGAGCACCGTTGTCGCAAAATCAGTGCCAATGAGCTGCCAGTCTCCTGAAATAGCCGGTCTCAGCCCTAGCCGGAATAAGCCGCCTAAAGCTCCCAACGCTAACGAATCTCTTGTTAGGAAAAGGAGTCTCAACAGGTCGATTCTCTCAAAACGGAAGTCGAGGTTTGGGGAGCAACAATATCCTCTTGATGCCACTATGTTTGAAGAAGAGCCCAATGCATTGTTGCAAGAACAAGCCGGTGGGCACTCTTGTCTTCATTCAGGTGACGTGTATTTTAATGTGAATTTTCTGAAAAATGAAGGGAGATTTTAACGTGAGATACAATTTTTACAGGTGAAGGTTTATCAAGGCCGCAAAGCGCTGGTACATGCTTTGACGGACACGAAAACAGCAGTAAAGCAATTGAACAAGCTCGTGACAGAATATTGATTGTTATTACCATCATCATATGGCTTCTTTTAATGGAAATTGCTACGACCAAAGTACTATTCCTGACTGACCAAAAAAAAGTACTAGTCCTGCTTTCGTCACAGCTTGTGGCAGCTTTCATTTTCGGCAACACATGCAAGACAATATTTGAGGGTATCATCTTTGTGTTTGTTGTGCATCCATTTGATGTTGGCGATCGTTGTGTTGTTGATGGAGTTCAGGTAACTCTAAAGAGAAACGCCTCCACAACACTTCCACTTTTCTGTTGAGATGAGTCTGACTTATAGCAATTCCTATTTCTCATCGCAGTTGTTAGTGGAGGAGATGAATATACTGACGACGGTCTTCTTGAAGCTCGATAATGAAAAAGTCTACTATCCAAATTCAGTTTTGTCTACGAAACCTATAAGCAATTACAACAGAAGCTCAGACATGGGCGATAAGGTGGAGTTCTCAATTGATCTTATCACTCCATTGGAAAGAATTGGAGCTATGAAAGACAAGATAAAAAAGTAAGTTGATGGAACTGCTACAATTTTTCTTCATTTCTTATTGCAAGTGTTGTGGCCTATATAGACTTGTTTGGTACAGGACCATATGAAAGATTATGGCAACTCTTTCGAATGACTAGCCTTCTTGGTCCGGTACTTGGAGAAAAATCAGCTACACTGGCGCCCGAACCATAACTTGCTTGTGAGTGAGATCAACGACATGAACAAGATTAAGATGGAGCTCTACGTCAATCACACAATGAACTTCCAAGATTATACAGAGAAGGGCAGACGGAGGACTGAACTAGTCATGGAGTTAAAAAAGATTTTCGATGACTTGAATATTAGATATAATCTCCTTCCTCAAGAGGTCCGTCTTTGCTAGATTGAAGATAAGAAACAGGCGTGAAGGGCAGGTGATGACTGCATTTGGCTGTCGAATGAATGCTCTGAAAATCTGCCAAAGTCTGTGGTTTCGTCCGCTTGCTAAATAAAGGAGTTGACTAGGTCTTTTGATAAATTGGGCTACCTCATTGTTCTTTTCACATGGCGATGGAGCAAGGCCTACAGAAGACAGTTGCTGTTGAATGTGTCAGTTTTCTGGTTTGTTTTTGTGTGTTAATAGTCTATTAAGCATGTTTATTATGTGGGTTGCTTGCTGTACGTGTGAAGTTAGTGGGCTGTGGTAGTTACTTATTTGTGTAAAGCCTATATAAAGGCTATGGTGTCGGTTTTTTGTGTTGTGGTTCTGAAAACGCTTCTGCTGGCTTGTGTTGAACTTGAATCCTCTGTTTAATACATAAATCCTCTGTTTTCCCCTGTTTTTGTCGCTGTTCTTTGCGCATATCTGTTCTTCCCTTTTAACAGTTGCATCGCTTCGGGCATGTCAGGACAATCAAAAGACCCAATTACTGATGCGCGATAATCGTGTATTGCAAAGCATACCTTAATCTTGTCCTGTCTTTTGGATGTAATGCGACACGTTTTTTATAGTGGCTTGGCGACTCTGTCCCAGTTGTTATTTGAAACATGAGGCTATGAATGATGTTAGTGAATGTAATCTACCTTACCTTGAGTATGAGTTATTTGCTCAGCCAAATACGTGTGATCATACGTATGTCTCCTGCACATGAATGTGTGCTCAAATGTGCCTTTGTGCGTGCATGAATTGGTGAGTTTCCGGCGGAAGACCAGAGGTTTGTCCGCACGGTTGCATTAGTGCAGGTGCGTGAGTATGATAGAAATTGGTGGTTATGATGTTAGGCTGCATTGTCAAATGATCATAGGCATTGTGCCGGTCCAGTAGTTTGACTGCAGTGTGCGCAGCGCGTGATGACTCTTTAAACCTGTGAATTTCCAAGCTCTCATCTGGTGCAGTATCCAATCAATCTCATTTATGCAATATCGATCAGGATAAGATCGTTTCAAACAGCTAGGGGAAGAGAACGGAGAGAACCCAGGATTACCTCTGATACTGCCTTCAGATAGCCAAAGATAGTGGCTTTCTTCAGCTATAGTTGTGTACCCACAAGCGCGATTATGACGAAAACAGCAACAATGACAACAGCAGTAATGCTAGTGATAACAATAACATAGTAATAATAATAAAAACTAACGAGAAGAGGTCGTTCTCTCTCCTCAACTCTATGATGGCAATGTCAGTCCTCCGTTCCGCTGGAACATTGATGCAACCTTACTCTGATATTTCAATCGTGGTTGATCAGGCCAGGATCAATGGTTGGTACAGCAAGCCACGTGAGGTGAGCTCTCTCAGTGAATTAGGGTCAATCGCAAGTTTAGTGAACATTGTTTTGGTCACAAGCATACGGGGCAGACAAAATAGTGAATTTGCTAATGGATTTGAATCAACTTGTTTGGTGTGTATTGGCGGGGAGAAAGATCCCTAATCATGTAGCTGAATTCGGATGTTATATTGAACAGTCTTTATAACCTCCGCCGCAGATCGAGCTACGAGAGAAAATAGCCCGAGGGACCACCGTGGAGATATACAGGGCCTTGTGGCGGGTGCTCGAGAGCGGCCCCACATTCTTCACGCAGGAGCTCGAGACCCTGCCGCAACCGCGGCACCATTTCGTGCTGTAGCTAATGGGTGTATGCATCGACCCGCCCGAGTGCACGTGGATAGTGACCCGAGTTCCTGGGCTCAATGCTGAAGGAATGGCTCCACGGGCCTAGGAACCACAAGATCAGTGAGAGGGCGAAGCCGATGCCTCCGTTCGGGAAGTGGTTGAGCCTGACGTTGGAGATAGCCCGCGAGCAGAAGCCCAGGGTGATCCACAGAGCCTAGCAACACCTTGGATGATGCGATGAATGTTGAGATGTGATTCAAACTTCCCGTCCATAATTACACTATCTTTTCCGCAATTACTCACAATTTGAGAGAAATTGAGTTGATGCTTACAGAAAATGTTTAGATTTTAGAGAGGGATCAATGCAAATTGCAGTTCTCCAAGCGTGGTAGTCATATGAAAATTACGTAGTGGAACGTTTTTGAGTTATATGCAAGATGGATGGATAGTTTGTTACTTTACATACTTCCTAGCTTTGTTAACATTACAATTTAGACATCATTAGTATGCTTAGTAAAGAAAAGAGGAGGTGATTTTGAGTAGACACGAGTTTCTTTTAAAGAAATTAATTGATCCGATTTTGAGCATTCACGCATGTTGAAAATTATCAATGATGTGCTAGTGTTAGGAATGTCAACAACTGAACTGAAAATGTTTGGTCTTTTCAATTCGATTCTTGTTCAGTTTTTAAGTAATAAGTAAAGGACCTTGGGTAGTTTGCCGGTTCAATTCCGTTCGATTCGAGTTTCCTTTTTCGTATTTCTTTCAAAGCTGAAGATCAAAACATGAAGGGATTTGCGTCTCAACCATCAAATATATTCTGAATACAAGTCGTTCCATTCATGAAAATTCAGTACGCTTGATTGGGAAAGAGCTGCAGTCATCGAAGCTCATGGTCACGGGCTTTATGCTGTGCTCTCTAATTAAACCGTATTCCTATCTTTAACTCTACTCCTATCTGACAAAATTGCTGATACGTACGTTCTATTTTCATTTTTGACATGAAAAGTTCAATGAAAAAACCTTATGTTCATTCACGAGTTATTCACGTGATATGTTTCAATCATTAGTTCATATTTTGTTTTACCGATAGTTCCCAAAAACAAAAAAACAAAAAAACAAAAAAAAAAAAAAAAAAAAAAACAAAAACAAAACAAAAGACAAAACAAAACAAAAGAAAGGGTTTGCATTAAACCAGCGATTGCATCATTTTGGCAGGATTTTGGGCATGTCTAGTCAAGTGGAAAAATATTGTTAATGAGACAATTACCTTTATAATATATGATAGCAGGCCACAGAAATGATGAACTCACGATTGCTTTACTAAACTTTACCTTGCGAGAAGGGCAAAATCCGAACCTAATTGGGTCATATTAGGTTTGGTTTAATTTTTTTGGAAACCTGAACCGAACCGTTGACATTCATAACAAGTTTGTAGGATCAATTATAGGAAAATCGCAATAAGTCTTATTGAAGAAATTTAATATAGCACAAAAATCTTTCAGTCTTTGTAATTAAGACCTCAAAGTCTACGAAACAAGCACAATCAAGGTCTTCCTTACAAAAGTTTCCTGATTTTTCCTAGGGCATCTTATTTGGGTGCCATTTGAACTATTCTCCAACGTGGTGCAAGTATTCACCATAAGGACTTAATTGACCTCTTTTTCGAAAGGTTGAAGAATTAATCTTAACCATTTAAGAGGCTTAAATAGCACTAGGAAAGCAAACATACTACTACATTTGATGCACTTTTTCTGTCGATTATCTGTCCTCCAATTTCTGAGTTTGAGACACTGGAGTGCCATAACTTGGCACGGGGGGACACTTAAGTGCCATAACTTTTTTTTGGTACACTTAAGTGCCACTTTTTTTCAAATGGGACATTTAAGTGCCACCTCCGGCGACATTGCCGGAAATCCTACGTGGCACGTGTTTATTATTTTTAATGCTTGCGTGGCTCGCGGAGAGCTGAGTCGGCGGCCGACTCGCGAAACGACGCCGTTTACATAATAAAAAATTAATTAAATTAAATTAAAACTTAATTTAATTAAAAATACTCTAAAATTAAAAAGAAAAAAAAAAAGGGGGACGAAGGGGCGGGCGGGCGAGGGCTGAGCCCTCGCCGCCGCCGCCTCCCCGCCGTCGCCGGAAAGGGCCGGCGACGGTGGGGAGGCGGCGAGGGCCCGCAGCCCTCGCCGGATCGCGGCGAGGGCTCGCGGCCCTCGCCGGATCTAGGCGAGGGCTCGCGGGCCCTCACCGCGATCCGGCGAGGGCTCGTGGCCCTCGCCACTAGTCGGCCGGGGGCGGCGACCCCGGCCGACCCTCCCCCTCCGTCGCCGGCCCTTCCCGGCGACGGCGGGAGGCGGCGGCGGGGCTCGCCCTCGGCCGCCCGCCCGTTCATCCGCCACCTTTTTTTTTTTTTTTTTTAAAATTTTTTTTTTAAAATTTTAAAATTTTTTAATTTTTAGAGTATTTTTATTTAAAATTAAGTTTTAATTTAATTTAATTAATTTTTTATTATTTTTACACGTCGGACGCGAAACGGCGTCGTTTTGCATTTTTTGTCACGTCGGCATGCAAAAACGACGCCGTTTTGGACCTCTATCGCCGGAAAATTGCGTTTGGCCGGATTTTCGCCGGAGTGGCACTTAAGTGTTCCATTTTACTCCGATATTGGCACTTAAGTGTTCCATTTGAAAAAAAAGTAGCATTTAAGTGTACCGAAAAAAAGTTATGGCACTTAAGTGTCCCCCCGTGCCAAGTTATGGCACTCCAGGTGTTCTTTACTCTCCAATTCTTTTTCTCACCGATGAAGAGATTTGGCTATCTAAAGATCCACAGAATAAGCTACAAGTCATGGACCGGTAAGCAGTTATGTTCCGATCTTTGAACTGTGCAAGAGGAGTTTGCATGTAATTGGTGGAAAATCAAGCAGATTGCATCCATTTTTCTGATTTTTTTTTTTTTTTAAGTTAACGTTCTATATAACTACGCCAACCATGAAGATTCATACTTTCGTGAGAAAATGATATGCTAATGTAGAAGTATTCTGCTATTCATTATTAATTTTTTCTTAAAATTTTTCGTTTTTTCACTCTTAGCAATATGTTTTTTTATTTGGTCGGATACTCTTAGCAATATTGAAGATAAGCGAAGCGTCAATACCAAATAGAAGAGGGCATGATATCGAGAAGGCTCTACTCAAATAAAGTGAAGTCATACTCACCATGCAAACTAAAGATCATGTCAGGCTGCATTATCAAATGATCATAGGCATTGTGCCGATCCAGTAGTTTGGTTGCAGTGTGCACAAGGTACGATGACTCTTTGTAAATTTGTGAAGGCCCAAGCTCTCATCTATGCGAAATATCCAGCCAATCGGGATAAGCTCGTTTCAAATACGTTTGAGTATCCCGCCCAAGCTCGATAAGGGGAAAGAAAAACATTGAATATGCCAAGGAAGCTCCCTAAAATCCAGAAAGGTACTAACCTCAATATTAATGACAACAAGGCTCCGTATGACAGAGGTATGCAAAGAAAAGAATCGTGTTTCTTTTTCTCGGTGTAATTTAGAAGTTCCAAGGTTTCGAACAATCTTCTTCTCCTTTTAAAATCCAAGTTTGCTAGCGCAAGCCCCGACAGTGGATCGCATGATCCTTTTGCTCAATATGTAAGTGAACTATCATTTTGAAATTGTGACACCGGCAAGGACAAATGCTACTTTCGGGAGGACTCTTCATTATATTAGAGAACTGAAACATCTTCCTGCCAAATGATGTAAAGCAATAATCTCCACCAAAATTTGGTATATTTATAATGAGGATGACATTAGCCTATTTATAGGCTTTAGGAGATGACTATTGCAGGTGCATATCGATCAAGGATGTGCAGTATCAAATGAGATATATGAGAGATGTTCATAATCAAGTATATATCCTTATATCACTGACATAAATGTTGCCCGCCATTTGGCCAAGTGAAAAATTGTTAAAAAAAAAATGTTAAACCTATTGTACAACAGCAACTTTAGTTTCGAACTTTTTAATTATGCCAATTTAGTCATAAACTTTTTGACGATTTATCAATACCATTATTCCAATCAATTTTGACTAGAGATTGATGACGTAGACGTCGGGCATTTTGGGTGCATTTAGTTTAGCATTCCTAAGGGATTTTTGGCCTCCAAAGTCCCTTGAGAAAATGTTGGATCGTTTGGCAATTATTTTGAATTTTTTTTTTAAGCGAAAGCTAGCATTGAGAAGGCTGAAAGCTCAAAGCTAGTATGGATTAGTATCGAGTCTTCAACATTTGGCAAAATGCAAAAACTCATTTTTCTCTTCCAAAACTATCCTCTCTAATTCTTCAAATTTCTGAATTTATCCCTCATTGTTTTTTTTTTTTTTTAAATTAAAGAAAGACCCTTTGTCGGTTTGGGAAAAGGCTATGATTGTTGACGAGCCAAATCCAAGGCCATCAAAGGTCACACAACCTCAAGCGTGGTGCATGACCCAAGTGATTGCCGCTTGGGTCTTGCAGCCCGAGGTGCCCCTCGCTTGGGTCTCGTGAGGGTGGCATGTCGCCCGTGTTGCGCAACCGTCGTCAAGGGTTGTTTAAGGTCGGGCAACCTCCGGCGGCCTTCGCTAGGGTCACACAACCCATGCTGGAGGTTGCCCAATGACCGATGGCCACCGGTGCCAAATTAGGCTCATCGGGGTCGTAGCCATTTGCCCGATCGATAAAGGGTTTGATCTTTTCTTTTAAAAATATATATATTTGATTTTTTTTTTCAATTTTAAACAAATAAATTTTTTAAAAAATAATATTAATCACCCAAAAAAAGTTTCAGATGTATTTCTACCAAACTACATTTTTTTTTTTTCAAAATTGCTTATCAAAACATAATTTACCAAGTAGTCTTTACATTTGTCCAAAGCCATCTAGGTTAAATTACTTTGCATTTTTCTAATGGACTTTTAAAATGCTTAACCAAATGTACTATTTATATGGGATGGCCGATGCTAATGTAAACAAATTTTGCAATATTTTGAATTTATTTATTGGCCCTTAATAGTAAAAAAAAAGAAAGAAAATAAATAAATAATTGATTTTAAAAAATTCTAAAAAATTATCATGTCAAAGTTGACTTTGTTATATAAGATAGATGATATTCACGTTATTACTTTTGGTCAAATTAGCCAAAATGATTATATTGATAAATTGAAATATTTAAGATTGAATTGATTGTCACATAATAGGTTTAGAATTTTTTGGCTAATTTTCCCTCGGTTGTGGCTGACCACTTAACTTTCGTGCCCATCTTGATAGAGAAAATTCAAATGAGTAATTTTATGGGTCCCCATCATGATCACACTTTACACGTATCTCACCGCAAGTTCATCCCGAAACATCCTTCCGAAAGAATTCATCGGAAATGTTACGTGGAATAATAGTTCGTGACGTTATCCTTCAATCATTTCATTGAGGTCGTGTCCTCAAGGTCCCACCATGGGCATCTATTAATTAGAATGATAAGGACTCTGATGCCTTTATCCAATATTTACTCATATATTACTATTATGGATGAGCACAGTTCTTGGATAGAATCGGAACCGGAGAACCGAACTGAAGGGTTCGGTCCAGTTCTTGATTCTAACGAGAGCAGTTCCGGTTCTTGATTCCATTTTTTTCGGAGCCGGTAGTTCCCGGTTTGGTTCCCGGTCCCAATCGGAACCGGAACCAGGACGCTTAAACAAAAAACCTTAATTTCTTCTTCAACCTTCAGTCTTCTTCGCTTTCCCTTTTCTTTCCATTTCCTCTGCTCCACTCCCCTAACGACCCCATGGTGCTTGTCGCCCTCGACGTTGCCATCACGATCCACGACGTCACCCCCATTGCCGTCACTACTGCGTCAAACGACGCTGCCGACTCTCGCCGTCGCGCGGGCCACCTCCCAATGACGAACTGCTGCTGGGCCGCCACCGTGACGCTGCTGTTGTTCCACGGTCGCTGTTTTGCCGTTGACGTCGCCGCTGTTGTTCAGACTTCAATGACGAGCAGTCCGTGTGTTGATGAGCCGCCGCATCTCAGCCTCCCAACCGGTGCCGAGAGTTCCTTTTACCTTCTGTTAAGATTCGCTTTTCTCAATACCAAATCAACGCAGGAGCCAAAGTTCCCACCACGAAACAAGGACAAAGCTAGTCAGCCAAAGTTCCGACCACGATGTTCAATAGTTCGCAAATGTTGGGCCCTTCTGGCTTTTTGGTTTGAGAAATTCATTCCCGAGGAGCAATCAGTGTTGTTCTTGTTCTTGAGTTTTTTTTTTTTTTTTTGGGTCAGTCCTACTCTATACCTACCTTACACTCACTTTCAAACTTTTGCCCTGCCTCTTGCAGGGCGTGAGAGTCGAAGCCCACTCCTGAAACTTACGTGTCCCCACTCCATCCCTCTCTGAGAAGGTGGGGGTTTGAACCTCTCACCTCCCCCTTCCATGTTAGAAGAGTGGCCACTGGGGCGAATCCCAGTGGTTGTTCTTGAGTTGATTCGGCAAAATTAAACAGAGCAAATGGTCAAACATGAAAAAGATTTGGCGAGTCATCTTCCACTATTGTATCTGCCAAAGAGAAAAAGGGGAAATTTTCACTTAATCCAGGTTGATTACTAAAATCCCCACGCAAGTTCCTTTAATTTAGTATCTGTCATCAACTTGTTTTGCTCCATTTCACAGCTCCATGGATCACCATATCGAATTATATGTTACTGACATTTTTAAAGCTTTTAGGTACAATGCGATCGGTTCACTGATTCACCTTGCAACTTCCAAATATCTACTAAAAATTTGATTCTTTCAGGTTCAGATTATTGATTCTCCAGTTTACAGAGTAGAAAGGGAACTGGGAAATGGAGGTTTTGGGCATGTTTATGTCGGTCGAGCGATCAGTCCTCAACTTCAAGTGACCATGTAGGTGTGGAAGTAGCATAAGTACGGCTTCGAGCTCTAACTTTTTTCAATCAATCCATTACATTTGCACCGTTATTTTACATGATTTAATGCGGCACTATCTAGGTGGCCTTAAAATGCAAGTGTAAAGGCAACGAAGGATGTGAAGGTGGCATCCCTAATGAGTGGAAAGTTTATGAGTAAGTCCTTCAGAATAATTGCAATACCGATTTTGCCAAGTGGTGCTCTTGCATGTGAAATTGGATTTGTGCGTTGAACTTCGCATCTGAGTTCTGCATATTATGCAGTGATCTCGGTGAAAGCCATGGCATAGCGCTGCCATGAATACATTACAAGGGGCAAGAAGGTGACTATTATGTCATGGTATGTGCAATTCCATCGACTCATATTCTGTAATTCTACAATGCAAATTTTTCAATGATCTTTGTATATGCAGGTCATGGATTTGCTTGGACCTAGTTTAAAAGCTCCTCTAATCAGCAACTTCCCAACGTATATTTCCTCATTAATAGCTTTTGCGGTGTCTACTCTTTAGGTTCTGTTAAACAATCCTCAATACTCTTTCAGCTTCTGATGCTTTCTCCTTCCTTACTACTTCAGCCAGCCATTGGAAGCAATTGCATGTATTGCCGTCGAAGCAATCTCTATACTTGAGAAGTTGCACTCTAGAGGGTAATGGCTGACTGGCTTCCAATCACATGTTCTTCAGCGTTTTCTCTATCCAGCAGTCACTTAAGGTTCTGCTAGACCAGAGTATCAGAAATATATGCCAGGCTCAGCATTTGTGACGTTTCACATTTACGCTTCTTGTCTGGGCAAGTACATTCACGGTCACATAAAACCAAGTAACTTTTTGCTTGGTCCTCCGAGAACTCTTGAAGAGAAAAGATTATTTCTGACTGACCTTGGATTAGGTATCTGGCAATTGCATGAATACTTTTATGCGAAATTAGTGACTGTGAAGGAGAAATGCACATGTCTCATTGTTTATTCATGACCTTGCAGTTACGAGATGGCAAGATTCCTCCACTGGTTTGTAGGGGTGTTAATGGTTGGGTTCGGTTCGGTTTTTTTGAAAAACCGAACCGAAACGAACCGTTAGAAGAAACTTCTGAACCAAACCGAATACAAACCGAACCATAATTTTAGTTCGGTTCAGTTCAGTTTTTCGGTTTTTAGCTTTTGGTTTTTGGTTTTTTTTTTCAACTCAAAATAATCTAAATTCAATATGTAATTGGGATTCGCCCCAGTGGTCACCCTTCCAACATGGAAGGGAGAGGTGAGGGGTTCAAATCCCCACCTTCTCAGGGAGGGATGGAGTGGGGACGCGCAAGTTTTAGGAGTGGGTTTCGACGTCCACGCCCTACAAGAGGCAGGACAAAAGTCTGAAAGTGAGTGAAGAATAGATATAGAGTAGGACTGACCAAAAAAAAAAAAAATGTAATTGCCAAAATCAACAGATATATATATAACTCTACGGAATCGTTCCATAACTTTCTATAGCAGTAAATAAAGACCTACTTTTTCTGCACAAGAGAGTTCTTTATCTCAAAGCATGCATCTGCTTCTCTCTTTCCTTGAACTGTTATCCGGACAATATCAACTCCCTTGTCAGCAATTTTCATCACCTACAACCAGAACAGAAAATTTATAAAGGAAGATTCTTCACAAATGTGTGATAGTACTAATGCTAGCCGCATAATTTAACTAGTCCACCACATCACATTTCCATAAAAGCAATATTTTTATGCCATGAAAATGTTTCAGTTACTCAATTTCTTTCTAGCCTTCTAACTATCACCAGGAGTATCTGCATTCACCTCAGTTGCTCTTGGTCCTCTTCAACATGCAGATGCTTTGATGATATTACTAACGGAAGGATAGGGTATCATAATGGTGGCTCAGTAGATCAAACAAATGAATGATTGGCAAGCAGAGTTACCAAATTAAAGGATAGGATATGCCATAAATGCATATTATTGAATCAACAGAATGAAATAGCACTTTGTAATGGAACTAACTTAAACATGCAGGTTTAAATGAAGAACCTGTTCAACTGTTCCAGCAACGTCCTTAGTATCACTTGTAGTCATTGTCTGTATTCTTATGGGATGCTCACTTCCAAGAGCCACGTTTCCCACCATCACTGTCCGTGTCTTCCTCTTGACTGTTTTGTGCAAAGACTCACAGTACTTCTGCCTGGGAACTGGTTATATTCATGGTCATCAGATAAAAAGTGTTCATTATTGTTCAATATTTCCCACTTCAAAGGATGAAGTACATATCTGTCTTTCCTTTAAGCATGTTTAGTTGCATATACTGAGGCTTAATGAAGCAATATAAAGATGGTGACCAGTAACTTCTCCTTGCTCCAGGAGAAAAACCATGTGGTAGGACCATCTATGTGTCAAGCAATATAATTACACCGTTCATATCCAGAATTAGGATTCTCTACCTTTTCCATTTTAACTTGAGCCAACCAAAGAGAAGTATGTCAAAAGTCATGTAACCTTTTCTCCTTTTTTAATGATTTTGGAACTTTGGAAAAGAATTAGAAAGCCGTGAATTTGTGTCATCGTGCCTCCAAGAACTAGCAACCCAACTCAAAAGGTATCTTACCTAATAACGAGCTCCCCTCCGATGCAGGCTTAAGCTGTATCTCGGAAGTAGGTGATCTTCTTTCGGTGAGACCTGATTCTTTGCTGATCAGAAATCCTGACAAAATCCATACTCTTTACAAATCCCAACCCGCTATCCCGGCTCTCCAGCCCCAAGAAGGAAGCTGGCACTGCTCCGCTCGCCATTGCCATGAAGTAGTACTGTCACCTTCAGCCAAAAGCACAACAAAGAGATCATACTGATCAGTCAAAACACAATAACACTTCAATCCTCAGCACAACACGTCTCAAATATACATCCTTTTATCTATTGATTGATACAATAAGTGCAGCACAAGGTTCAGTGAGCTCTTTAAGACAGCAGGTGACCACCATCAATTTCCTCAGCAAAGAAGCAGTAATCCCTTAAGAAATCAGAGAGTGCCCACCTCACAACTCAAGTGAAAGCTCAATACTTGACAGTCAAAGCAGAGAATCCGTCAATTTTCTCAGACTAAGGAATTCAAAAGAGGGGACTCAATAAAGAAGAAGTGCTGGCAACACAAGCTGAACATGAAAATAGCTCAGGCCTCGCGGTTCTACCTGGAGAACGCAACACACCCACTAGCTCCTCAAATCCAAGGACGGGACACGCAGTGCATAAGTGAGAGCGATTGAAAGTGAAGATGAAGGATCCAGAGAGGACGGAGAGAGGATTATTTGAGGCTCGTGTTGAAGGTATTTTCTTTTTTAATCTTTCCCCATCGTTTTCACGGAAATTAGGAGGTGGGTATTTACCTAGCAGCCGGAGTAGGGGTGGGCATATGCCGAAAACGAGCTAGAGACGAGACCACGTTGAGCAACACGACAGCAACATTTTTCTCGTTACCTCGTCGGTTTCTCCTTGCTGATGGTTGTGATTCATGATTCCCATCTCTTTCGGTTCCAACCAAATCAAATTCACCCAAAAGCAGAAGCGATTAAAATTCTAGAACACGAAGCAGACACTAGGGTGCGTTTGGTAACGTTTCTGTTCAAAAATTATTCCAGGAAATAGAAATAGAAAAAAGTGTTTTTGTTCCTGTCACAACCTAATTTTTCAGTGCACCACCTAAAACTAGGTTAATGGATTACTAAGTCTTTAACTTAGCTCGGGCTCTTCCAGGCCCATACCAATTCGTGACTTATGTTCAAATATTTAACATGCAGATGATTTTTATTTAGGAGTCGTCACTAATCATTTTTTGGTAGGTTGATTAGACACCTAAGTAAAATAATAGGAGAATTATTTTACCCCTACGAACCGAGACTAAGGGTATGGGGACTTCATTACATTAAACTACCCTAATGCCCTTTCGGTACCATTTTGAAAAAATGTTTTGCGACAGCTTGAATTGATTTTAATTCACTTTCCTAACATGTGAGGTGATCATGCGGGTACACGACCACCAATTTAACACCCAAGAAAAACAATAAATAAATTGCAAAACTTACCTCAAAGCAGCAAAAGTATCTGCAATGTTAAATTAAAATCCACATATTCAATCCTAGATATGGTTTCTAATTAACACGCAATTTTCTGATTTTTGTTTTCACTTTATTTAATGGAATTTAATCTAAATGCAACGCATGCTAATAATCTAATATGACATGGCAACATGACCTAAATTACATGACATGGAAAAATGATTTAAACTATATGACATGAATAGATTAAACCATAAAGAAACGCAATCTAAATGATCTAATTTTATTGACAGGCAATTTCTAATTAAATTGGCCTAAAAACTATATGATATGCATTGTATGAACCTAATCCAAAATGAAATGCACATGACATTTTTTCTTTTTCTTAAAAGAATGTAATTTATCCTAAAAAAGGGAGTAACTTACCCTAAGACTTTTATATGAAATTCCTAACTAAATTAAAATTCCATCTAATTTAAACTAAGGATTAAGTCACTAAATCCTAATTTAAACTAAGACATTATTTTAATTTAGCAGTTTCAAACCTAAGATGCAACCTATCTAAAGGATTGACCTAAATTTAAAATTAAACATGCCGTTCTATTCTAAAATGCATGATGATTTTTGTTTGCTTTTCTCTTTTTTTAATTAAAATTTAACATGCAATTGAACTAGCATCGTAAGTGAATTTTGTTTTTTTTTTTTTTTATGATCTAAATAAAATCCCTAATCTAAATATGCAAGACAATAAAAAAAACTAATCCTGATCTAAGATTTTTTATGAGTTTTTTCACTTTTTTTGTGTTTTGAAATTAACAATTCCTAAACATGCAACCTAAACCAGTTAATTTGATTTTTTTTTTTTTTTTGATTTTTATTTTAAAAAAATGAAATTTCTATCCTAATCATGTAAACCCTAAAAAGCTACATTTTTTTTTTTTTTTTTTTTTTAAAGAAAATTATTTCAAACAACCCCAAAGAAATCAAGCAAAATTGATTCCCCACATTGACGAACCGTATCTCGTGCATGAGATCGGGTTGGCCAATTTCGCGAAAAATCACAAATCGGATCTCGGGCTGGAGATCGGATTGGCAATTTTTAAGTAATTGCGAGTCGGATTTCGGGCTCGAAAATCGAACCGACAATTACTAATTTCAATGCAATTTCATATAAGGCAATCTCAATTTGACATTAAAGGATAAAGAGAACAAATAAAATAATAAAATAAGGCAAATAGATAATAAAAAAAACTACCTAAAAAGATTTTTCTTCTTTTTTGTTTTTCTTTTTCTTCTTCTTTTTTTTTTTCTTCACCCACAACTTCAATGGGCCGTCGCCGGTGAGGAAGGAGGATCTCCGGCGAGGGGGATCCCGCGGTGAGGCGGGCGAGTCGGCGCGGCGGAACGGCGGATCTCGGCTTCGGTGTCGTGGAAGGCTCGGGTGCGGGCGAGTGTGGGTCGGTGCGGGCGGGGCGGCGGTGGCTGCGGTCGCGGCGGGGACTGCTCGGACGGCGGCTTCCGGCGTCGTGGGCTACTCGCGATTGCCGAGGGGGAGGGGCGGCGACCGACTCTTCTGCTCGAGATCTGTTGGCGTCGGGCCGAGGGCGGATCGACGTCGGGCGGCACAAGCTGCGTCGCGGGGCGGCGTCGGGCGCTCGGATCACGAGCTTCAGCCGGCGAGGCGCTGCAAGAACGGCGGGAGGCCTTGGGCGGCTGCAAAGAGGAGCCCCGGCGTCTAGATCCGGCTGTTAGGTGCGGCGTTTGGCGAGAGAATCGGATCGGGGCGCGGGCGTCGTGGCGTCTGGATCTGGGCGCGGGGGCGTCGCGAGTGGAGCGTGGGTGGCGGCTGCGGCGAGGGAGGCTCGAGGGCAGAGCGGGGACCCTCGAGCGGCTACGGCGAAGGCGGTAGCGGCGTCGGATCTGCGGTGGGGCTTGGCGGCGGTGGGACTTCCCTCCCCCCCTCGGGGAAGACGAACGGACGCGCGGGGGGAGGAGGGCTTCGACTTTGCCCCTTTTTCTTTCTTTTTTTATTTTTTTTCCTCTCTCCCTCAGCTCACCCTCACGTCGCACGTCCTCCCTCTCACTCTCTACTGTTTCTGACTTTTGACCTTTTTGTTCTTTTTTTCACCAAAAGAAGCCCCCCTATTTATAGAACGAAACCGAGTTTGTTTTACCGGTGAAGATTTGCGTATTTCAACCCCATCGCTAAGGATCATTCTTCAAAAATGAAATATACGCTCAATAAGTCGACCCAATCGCTAAGGATTATCCTTCGAAAAGGAGATATACGCTCAACCAGAAAATAGCCCCAAATTCTTTACGATCAATTTTGATATGGCTTCATTATCCAAAATCTTTCAAATTCTCATCTACAAAATATTCTATCTTATCCCTTACCCCTTATCTCCCCCTTTTATTTTCATTTTTCATTTTCATCTTTTTATTTTCTTAAGGATAAATTGAATACTAAATGAAAAAATGAAATGCCTTATAAAAATAGTCAAAATTTTAGGTGTCAACAGCTGCTCCTCTTTGAAGGTGAGCTCGTAGAGGTTGCCTTCAAAAATAAATTGAAACCTAAATTTTGACCATGCACATGCGTTGAATGTTTTTTTATTTATTTAAAAAAATGAATTCTATTTTAATATGCAATTTACATGATGCATGGAAATGCCAATGCAAATGAGTGACGTAAAAAGAAAGAACGTACCTACAATTGCTTACCAATCAGTGCGGTAAAGCATGTTGAGGTACATGATAAATCTTCCCTTACTAAGAAGAACACTCACATCCAAAGTGAAATAAAGAAATAAGACATCCAGATCTAGACTGAGATGTCAGGAGGGATGTACCTGGAATAACTTACCTTCAATGAGGGTGGAGTAACTCAAGATAGATTGATGTTACAAGCCCAGGACCCGTACCATTCTACGGTCGCCCAGAATAGTAACATGACTTTATAAGAGAATGCTTCCCCAGGACCCGTACCATTCTACAGTCGCCCAGTATAGCATTGTTTGGTTGTGTCTAGGACCCGTACCATTCTACGGTTGCCTAAACGAGGATTTACCTTCTAGGACCCGTACCATTCTACGGTCGCCTAAATAGGGAAATAAATGTTGTCTAGGACCCGTACCATTCTACGGTCGCGTAAACTAGGATTTTGCTTGGCTAGGACCCGTACCATTCTACGGTCGCCCGACCTTGCAACAGAGATTAGCTGACCAGGACCCGAATCATTCTTCGGTCGCCTTAATCAAACTAAATCTGGAGAACTGAAATGGTGTCTAGGACCCGTACCATTCTACGGTCGCCCGAATGAGGAAAAAAATGTGTCGTCTAGAACCCGTACCATTCTACGGTTTGACAAAGAAATTTATTTTTTTCAGGATCCGTTCTATGTTACGGTTACCTGAATGGAGAAATTGTTTTTCCAGGATCCGTTCTATGCTACGGTCACCTGTTAAAGCAATGAATGCTGTCTAGGACCCGTTCTATGCTACGGTCACCTAGACTGAGGTTTTGCTTGGCTAAGACCCGAACCATTCTTCGGTCGCCCAGCCTTGCGACAGAAATCATCCTAACAGGACCCGAACCATTCTTCGGTCGCCTTAATCAGATTGAATCTGGAGGAAAATTTTTGGGGGACAACTCAATTGAGTGTCAAATATACTTAAAAGGGAATACCTGCACAAAGTGACAAATATTCAAGGTATGGATAAAGATATACTTACCTGTAAAATCTCGATTTTCAGGATACGTCTCTGCAAAACATGGTTATAGGAGAGGCAACATGCGTTTGCAATCATAAACATGCATGAATTTAATGGATGTTCATGATAATTTCCATTCCATTATGAACACATGAGTGTCATGAATGTGTCAAATGAGGGATCCTTCGGTCTGAAAGGACTTTTCTCTCATCCTCATTAAAATGGCTATTTCATCTTGACCTTTGATACAGGATTTTTTAACAGTCACCCTATCTCACTGTCATCATGCCGAACAAGGGTCTAAGCAATCTCGCAAATTGTACGACTTTACCAATCTGAGAGGTCTTTTGAGAGGGACCGTAATGTGGGCTTAGTTAATGGCTTAACAAATGGGATTCTTTGAGTCAAGCTTTTTTAATGAGAGATATTCTGCAATCATCTTGGGGTTTACAAGTCAAGAAACACAAGAAATGAGGCAGAAATTATCTTAATCACACTTCTTCGAGCAATGCTTTCGAACATATGAACCTTTACGTTAATTTAAGTGCCCTAATCTGAAGAGACTTTGCAAGGGACGTAACGTAGGCTTGGTTCATGGGTTAAGAAACGAAAGGATCATTAGGCTCAAAAAGTGTTTAGAGGGTAAAGGTTGGTGATCATCTTGACACTTTCATTGATTTTCTTCCTCAATGTCGAAGATTTTCTCTTGCACTCATTGATTGCAATATCGTTTGAGCTTTTTTCTTTTCTTTTTTTCTTTTGTACCGCCTTATTCAGGGTATGACTAACCATATCAGGCATTTTTCTTCTTTTTTTCTTCTTTTTTTCTTTGGGCATCGGCCTTGCTTTTACCAGGCACACTGCTTTTTCATGCCCCATTTTGCACTTTTTTCTTTGACCAAAATCTTCATTTTTTGTGGGCATCCTAGTTCATGCCACTTGAATATTTTTGTCTTGCCCCAGTGTGGGGGATGATCATCAACTAGGTTTAATATGAAATGAAATTGCAGGCTCAAGTGGGCTTCTTTTTTTTCTTTGGGCATCGGCCTTGCTTTTACCAGGCACACTGCTTTTTCATGCCCCATTTTGCACTCTTTTCTTTGACCAAAATCTTCATTTTTTGTGGGCATCCTAGTTCATGCCACTTGAATATTTTTGTCTTGCCCCAGTGTGGGGGATGATCACCAACTGGGTTTAATATGAAATGAAATTATAGGCTCAAGTGGGCTATGCAATGGATAAAAGTGTATGGGATAGAGAAATGACTGCTCTTCCTCATCCTAAGGCACTTCAATTATCGTACAAGTTACACCGCGAAAGCAATACCCGAAGATTGATGCAAGTGTAAGTAAGAAAATTCCTATCCTTGATTTCAAATTTGCCCTAATGTGGGATGGTTCTTGACAGGGGTAATTTAAACAAACTCTTCATGTGTATGGGCTCAAAGGGCTAAACAATGGATATACTTGTAGTGTTTTGGGTAGAAGAAGAAACTGCCCCTCATCACTTTGGATAACGTACCCTTTGCGAGACCGCCCTTTTCCTTGCGGGCATGGAATTTTTTCATACAGCTTACTAGGGATTAGTGTATGAAATAGTGTATGGAATAAGGCTTGCCTTTAATCATTCCAAGATATCCCATTTGACAGATTCAATCCTTCTCATGCAATTTCATCATGGAGAACATGCAAAATTTGCAACAAATTTGAATAATTGAATTTGCAACTCATTGAGGCAATTTGTTCATCAGAAAAATGCTTGCAGTTTAAAACAAGAAACAGCAAATTCAATCATAGATAATACTTCTTGACAGTATGAGAATTAACTAGAGTGGAAAATTCACGACCATCCTTTTTTGCTAAGATTAAGGTACCTCCAGGAAATTCATCGAATATGGCCCATCATAATTTGGAGCAAACTTGCCCCTAGGATTTAAAATTGGATTGGACCCTTTCCAGATCTTTACATGCTATAAGATTATCCCTGAAACAGGAAGTAGATAAATCAGAAAAACGAACAAAGTAATTTGTATTTTTGAAAGATTTTTTTTTGAAAGATTATGAGAAAGATTTTTGAAAAGCATTTTTAAAAAAAAAAAAAAAAAAAAAAATTTTGACACGAGGGAACGTGATGAAGCCCGGCCTCGAGTTCTCCTTGGATTTCTCTTTTGTTTTATCGGCTGGATATCATCACCGGGCTGGTTTGGTGTACCTCATCATGCCCTCAAAATAAAAATTGTAATTTTATTGATATTCATCAATCAATTACATTTATTGAATGGAAAATGCGAATTCAAGTCCTAAAAAGAAAGCGAAAGAAATCGAAAATAACCACTAGATAGCGATAATTTTTCCTAGAAAGCAATAAAAATTCCCCCGCAGGGGAATGTGAGAAAGCGATAAATGAGTTATTCTTGTGGGCCTAGGCCCATTTCTTCTGGAGATCCTTCATCGATGGCTCCTATGACGATGTCATCAAATAAGCTTGTAATTCCTTCCAGCATATCTTCTGTGTCCTCGGTCTTCGGGGGTGTCGGATCATCCATGCCACCCCATCCATCCGGGACAATGCTCCGAGGATCAATGTAGAAGCTTGGGGGCCGAATACTTCACCGGTAGTCAAACTTGCCGCTTGGCTGCCCCGGGTGTCTATCACTTCCGCCTCCTCTTGCATCATTATTGGAGGATCAAGGAATGTCTCGTGAATGCTTGGGGGCAATGGGTTTTGCCTCCCTTGCCTTTGGTTAGGTACTAGGCTCTGTCCTTCCCGTCTTCGTCCTCCGTGATTTTGTCCCCCTCTTCCAGGCAAAGCATGGGACCTCTCAAGGGCTTCATTGGGACTTTGAATACCCTGACCATTCCTTCCAAGGCTACTATCAGGAACAAAATCATTCCCATCCATGACCATTTCCATCATAAAGGCAGCATTTGAAACTTCAGGAGTGGGTGGTGGTAAGTCTCGAGATGCATCTGCTAAGTGACAACTCGATTCGAATTCAACGTTTGGTTCCAGGATAGCATTAACCATACCTTCATGTTCCGGTAGCGAATTCTTTTAGACATTCGGCCGAGCGGTTTGGAATGAAAAGGCCTTCGTGTCCAAGAGGTTTTGGATCTTGTGCTTGAGGGTGAAACACTCATCAGTTGAATGCCCCAATTCTCCACTATGGTAATCACACTTTTTTGTTGAATCATAACTACGAAGAGTTTCGCGGTTAGGGCGCTTTGGCTCACTAGTAAGCAAGCCTTTCTTTCTTAGGATCGCCAACACTTGGGATGGAGATCCAGGGAGATGAGTGAATACCCTTTTATTATTTAGAAATTGTGGACGACCAGTGGTTTGTTGTTGCCTTGGATTGATCTGGACGGTTGGGCCACGGTTGATACTTTCTTGGCTATAAGCCACATTCACGTCTTCAACAGCTTCTTTCTCCCTTTTGCTAGAGAATCTCTTACTTGACGGTTCAGCAAACCATCCTTCCCTTATCCCCATCTCGACTTGTTCTTCTACAGGAATCAGTTGGTTGAAACTCTCGACATAAGTGCTTGCCATCCGATTACGGAACTCAGATAGGAGGGTCTTCACAAACAACTTCATCAACTCCTTGTTAGTAGGCTCAGGAGTGATTTAGGCCGCCAGGTTCCTCCATCTCACAGCGTATTCTTTAAATGACTCGCTCCTCTTCTTTTCCATCCGCTCAAGATCCTCCCAGGAGGGTGCAATATCCATGTTGAACTTATACTTTGCGTTAGGAAGGCGTCGCCTACTTCACTCCAAGTGTCGAGAAGATTTATATTCTTCATTACGTACCCGTTGAGGGCGGGCCCGTCAAGCTTGCATGAAACGACCGGATCATGAGAGGCTCGTTCTTGACATATTGGGCCATGCGTACGTGATACATCCGCAAATGAGCTTTCGGACGGAAGTACCGTCATATTTCTCAAACTCCAGCATCTTAAACTTCTTCGGCATTTTGACCTTCTCATAAACTGACAAGTCAAATGGGAGCGAATTCCGCGACTCTTGCAATTGTTTCAATTTCTCCTCAAGTTTGGCGAAGCGTTCATCCTGCTCTGCTTTAGGGGCGTTATTAGCAGGCTTAGTCTTTTCGTCGGTAACAATCAGCGGGTCATCCTCCAAATCAGGCATGTTGACATCACCCACTTGGGCCTTGTTCGCCTGATTTGGTGTTACTATCTCAGCAAGGGCCGGTGCAAGAGTTTGACTCACTTGGAGGGATTTTACTTGATCCGTCATAGACTGCATCGAGGTAAGCAACTGTGCAAGTTGACTTTCCATGGCGGACATGCGATCATGCATTTCACTCTGATCGGCCATTTTTGCTCTTGATCGTGTAATGATGGGTGACCGTGGAGGATCCATTATCACCTAATTAGGTAAAACAGATGATATAAGAACCAATTATAAGATTGGAAAAATGGCCCATGACAATGGTCTAAACACCTCATTTTATTAGAAATCTGAAATAAATTCCTAACAACGAACTAAGAATTGAAAATTCATGTTCCTAAACATTGCACTAAAAATTAAAAATACCGAATTCGAAATCCCTAAACATTGAACTAGGAAAGTAAAAGACTCGACTCCCTAAACATCAATGAGAATGACGAGATTGATTCAAGCACTTCATTTAGCTTGATCAATATACACTCGGGACACCATCCGGCGCAATCGCTTATTCTCCTCTCGAGCTTTCTCGGCAACCCTCTTGAGGCGTTTATTTTCAGCACGGTTGGTGATCTTTAGTGGCGCCTCAGGTATCTTCGGAAGTAACTCCTCTGGAATCTTGTGTCGTCGAATATAGTTGGTTGAGGCATACTACTTCATTTCCTTACCTTCCAGCTCCTCCTCGGGCCACTTGAGTTTTCGTGGACGGCACATATCCCACATTGATTTGATTGTGAGAATGGAGTCTTCATGGTCTTGGCTTCCATCTACGAAGTTGACTTGGAGTGGATCTGCTTGCAAAGCCGGGGGAAGCTCTTGCACGACTTGGTATTGACGAGTTACTCTAGTCGGATAGTACTCCAAAGCTCCAGTAAATCCCAATAGAGGAATTGGGCCAACGTCTCCACACGTGAGTCTCGCCGCACGGACTTGAAACCACATAACATGCCATAGAAAACCCTTGGAAGTTGGTTTTTTTTTTTTTATGAAAGCTAGCCACTTAGAATAGTGGTAATCCGGTGCATGTTTTTGCTTATCCTCGAATTTCATAATGGGGTGATTAGAGTCATTGACATCATGTATAGTCATTAGATCACCAAATCCCTTCAAATGAGAAAGAAACCAAATTTGCAAAAGCTTAGGAGAGGAATGGAAAGTCTTATCACCATCTCCTTTAAATTGAGTGAGGGAAAGGAAAGTTTCAGTTAAAACAGTGTTTACAAAATTCTTTCCTTCCAACACTAGTTTGACTAAGTGAGCCATCAAAGGGTTAATAGCATTCTTGTAATAAGGAAAAACTATAAACCCAAAGAAGGCTAAAAGAAAAACCCTTCGCATTTGAAATGAAGAGGCAATTTCAAAATGTTCTTTTAGAAAGGATAGGGGACATGTGTTGCGATGAGCCTTTAAAATCTTTCTCATATCATCCCCTTTAATTCTCAAAAAATCAGATAAAGCCATAACGGGATCCATCCCGATAGGCGGACCAATTAACTCAGCTTTCAGAGGCCTTCCTATGGCAATGCTATATTCTTCCAAGGTGGGCGTGAGCTCATGCTTACCGCCAAGAATGAAGGTGGAAGTCTTGGGGCACCAAGAGTGGGCGAGTGCTTGGATAAAGCCGCCATGGATGTTGATACGCAGCAATGGAAGCAGTCGGCCAATGTATAACTCCACAAATCGACGGCCATCTTGGTCTAACTTTTCCCACCATGTGCCGGGCTCTTGCTTCGAAGGGAGAATAATTCGAAGGTCCGGTATCCCCATTGTATATTGACCAAGACTCAATAAAATCCTAATGCCATGGACCAACAAAATAATATGACAAGGTAAGTAAATTTCAAGGGTGAAAGTTTAGAGAACTTACTTTACCAATGAGAGGCAATCACATAGACATGCGCATGATAAGTGGTTCGATTTCTACTCTAAAAGGCTTAACAAAGTGGGGCCACAAGGATGATCAGACTAGCCACGGGCGCGTGGACTATGTCGGGTCCTCATGACTCCAGCTTGGTCAAAGAGCCGACCCAGGTCGCGGGCATGCAGACCGAGGTGGGTACTCTTGACATCATGAATGAAATTTCGGGATTGAGATGGGCGACTCGTACCACGAGCTTGCGGTCGGAGTAGTATCCATCTCAATACCATCCTAGATGATCCTATGCGGCCCAGGTCCGGCGGCAGGTTGTGTGTGCAATAGTGTAGTGCTAAATGCAAGGCATGCACAACAGTTTATATCAAGCAACACTTCATGCATAAAAATAAACCATCCATTCCTACACCTCCCTGTAAAACAAAGGTCAGCAAACACTTCCCCTTATACCTCCCAATCTGCAAAAACATTTAACATCTTAAATGTTAGGGACGTACCTGGGATCCTCGCTACCAAACAAAAACATTTTTCAAAAGAAAAGAAAAATTGGCCTAAGTCCACTAAGAGTTTTAACTCAAGTTCCCCAGTGGAGTCGCCAAGCTGTCACGACCTAATTTTTCAGTGCACCACCTAAAACTAGGTTAATGGATTACTAAGTCTCTAACTTAGCTCGGGCTCTCCTGCCCATACCAATTCGTGACTTATGTTCAAATATTTAACATGCAGATGATTTTTATTTAGAGTCGTCACTAATCATTTTTTGGTAGGTTGATTAGACACCTAAGTAAAATAACGGGAGAATTATTTTACCCCTACGAACCGAGACTAAGGGTAGGGGACTTCATTACATTAGACTACCCTAATGCCCTTTCGTAACCATTTTTGAAAAAATGTTTTGCGGGCAGCTTGAATTGATTTTAATTCACTTTCCTAACATGTGAGGTGATCATGCGGGTGCACGGACCACCAATTTAACACCCAAGAAAAACAATAAATAAATTGCAAAACTTACCTCAAAGCAAAGCAAAAGCATTTGCAATGTTAAATTAAAATCCACATCGTCAATCCTAGATATGGTTTCTAATTAACACGCAATTTTCTGATTTTTGTTTTCACTTTATTTAATGGAATTTAATCTAAATGCAACGCATGCTAATAATCTAATATGACATGGCAACATGACCTAAATCACATGACATGGCAAAATGATTTAAACTATATGACATGAATAGATTAAACCATAAAGAAATGCAATCTAAATGATCTAATTTTATTGACAGGCAATTACTAATTAAATTGGCCTAAAAACTATATGATATGCATTGTATGAATCTAATCCTAAATGCCTAAATGACATGCACATGACATTTTTTCTTTTTCTTAAAAGAATGTAATTTATCCTAAAAAAGGGAGTAACTTACCCTAATACTTTTATATGAAATTCCTAACTAAATTAAAATTCCATCTAATTTAAACTAAGGATTAAGTCACTAAATCCTAATTTAAACTAAGACATTATTTTAATTTAGCAGTTTCAAACCTAATATGCAACCTATCTAAAGGATTGACCTAAATTTAAAATTAAACATGCCGTTCTATTCTAAAATGCATGATGATTTTTGTTTGCTTTTCTCTTTTTTTAATTAAAATTTAACATGCAATTAAACTAGCATCCTAAGTGAATTTTGTTTTTTGTTTTTTTTTTATGATCTAAATAAAATCCCTAATCTAAATATGCAAGACAATAAAAAAAAAAAAAAAAAAACTAATCCCGATCTAAGATTTTTTTGAGTTTTTTTCACTTTTTTTGTGTTTTGAAATTAACAATTCCTAAACATGCAACCTAAACCAGTTAATTTGATTTTTTTATTTTTTTGATTTTTTTTTTAAAAAAATGAAATTTCTATCCTAATCATGCAAACCCTAAAAAGCTACATTTTTTATTTTTGATTTTTTTAAAGAAAATTATTTCAAACAACCCAAAGAAATCAAGCAAAATTGATTCCCCACATTGACGAACCGTATCTCGCGCACGAGATCGGGTTGGCCATTTCGCGAAAATCACAAATCGGATCTCGGGCTGAGATCGGATTGGCAATTTTTAAGTAATTGCGAGTCGGATTTCGGCTCGAAAATTGAACTGACAATTACTAATTTCAATGCAATTTCATATAAGGCAATCTCAATTTTACATTAAAGGATAAACAGAACAAATAAAATAAAGCAATAAAATAATAAAATAAGGCAAATAGATAATATAAAAAAAAAACTACCTAAAAAAGATTTTTCTTCTTTTTTGTTTTTCTTTTTTTCTTCTTCTTTTTTTTTTTTTTTTCTTCACCCACAACTTCAGTGGGCCGTCGCCGGTGAGGAAGGAGGATCTCCGGCGAGGGGGATCCTGCGGTGAGGCAGGGCGAGTCGGCGCGGCGGAACGGCAGATCTCGGCTTCTGGTGTCGTGGAAGGCTCGGGTGCGGGCGAGTGTGGGTCGGTGCGGGGCAGGGCCGGCGGTGGCTGCAGTCGCGGCAGGGACTGCTCGGACGGCGGCTTCCGGCGTCGTGGGCTACTCGCGATTGCCGAGGGGGGAGGGGCAGCGACCGACTCTTCCTGCTCGAGATCTGTTGGCGTCGGGCTGAGGGGCGGATCGACGTCGGGGCGGCACGGGCCTGCGTCATGGGGGCGGCGTCAGGGCGCTCGGATCACAAGCTTCAGCCGGCGAGGCGCTGCAAGAACGGCGGGAGGCCTTGGGCGGCTGCAAAGAGGAGCCCCAGCGTCTAGATCGGGCTGTTAGGTGCGGCGTTTGGCGAGAGAATCGGATCGGGGCGCGGGCGTCGCGGCGTCTGGATCTGGGCGCGGGGGCGTCGCAAGTGGAGCGTGGGTGGCAGCTGCGGCGAGGGAGGCTCGAGGGCAGAGCGAGGACCCTCGAGCGGCTATAGCGAAGGCGGTAGCGGCGTCGGATCTGCAGTGGGGCTTGGCGGCGGCGGGACTTCCCCCTCGGGGAAGACGAACGGACGCGCGGGGGAGGAGGGCTTCGACTTTGCCCCTTTTTCTTTCTTTTTTTATTTTTTTTCCTCTCTCCCTTAGCTCACCCTCACGTCGCACGTCCTCCCTCTCACTCTCTACTGTTTCTGACTTTTGACCTTTTTGTTCTTTTTTTCACCAAAAGAAGCCCCCCTATTTATAGAACGAAACCGAGTTTGTTTTACCGGTGAAAATTTGCGTATTTCAACCCCATCGCTAAGGATCATTCTTCAAAAATGAAATATACGCTCAATAAGTCGACCCAATGGCTAAGGATTATCCTTCGAAAAGGAGATATACGCTCAACTAGAAAATAGCCCCAAATTCTTTACGATCAATTTTAATATGGCTTCATTATCCAAAATCTTTCAAATTCTCATCTACAAAATATTCTATCTTATCCCTTACCCCTTATCTCCCCCTTTTATTTTCATTTTCATCTTTTCATTTTCTTAAGGATAAATTGAATACTAAATGAAAAAATGAAATGCCTTATAAAAATAGTCAAAATTTTAGGTGTCAATAGTTCCGGAGAACAATTTTTGAACAAAAATGCGTTTGGAATCGCATAAAATTTCTGTTTCGAAATAAAAAAAGAAAAAACACGTTTGGTAATCGCACAAAATTTCTATTCCTGAAATAGAAAAAGAATAGAAATACGTTTGGGTGCCGCATGGTAACATTTCTCGAACAATTTTTGAAGAAAAACAAAAAAAAGTTATTCTCGGTGCATTTAAGAAATAAGTGAAATTTTTTTTTTTATTCTTCTCTTGCACACGGCCCATTGACCGCCGTTGAACGCCGCATAAAATTTCGACATGCGGCGGCGGGCGACGGCGGCCGGCGGCGGCGACGGCGTCCGGCGGCGATCGGCCAAAAAAATAAAAAACAAATAAATATAAAAAAGAAATTATTTTTTACCAAACGCATTTCTATTCTTTTTCTATTTCTAGAGTAGAAATTTTGTGTAGTTACCAAACGGGTTTTTTTACCTTAAATTGTCTATTCCCGAAATAGAAAAGAAGAAAAAAAATACGTTTGCGTTGCCAACTTTGGTAATCGCACAAAATTTTTGTTCCAAATTTTTTTCAAGTGTTTTTTATTAATTTTTAATAAAGTGTAAACTTGGTATTGAATTATCATTCTCATGAAATGCTTATTAATTTAATTTTGTTCATTGTGAGTGAAAACGAGCATTCTGAACATGATCATATGTAGACGGTTTCGAGAGATTCTCAGAGGAGGATGAAGATATAATAGATGAGGACAATGAAGAAGTTGGGAGATTCTCCTTTTAGCACCAAATCCCTGTGATGAAAACTTTAACCTATTGACTATATGTATAGGATTGCCGGTGGCTATTGATCACCCTCATGGATAGGGTAACAGACTTCACATTGTCTCGGTGTAGGCGCGTGAAGTGTTTTGGTCTTAGCTGTGTATATCCGACAGATGATAACTTTGAACTTTCATCATTTATTTTTGTGGGTGGCAAATGCATGTGATTGAATATGCAATTTTCAAGCCGTGTTAATCAAGTGACAATGTTTGTGTTCCTAGATCCTAATGACTCCCAAGTGAGTAGATTATGGAGCATGTTCCTAGATTCTGATGACTCCCAAGTGAGTAGATTATGGAGCAAGCAGAGATGGTCTCATCCCAGAGTCAATTTTAAATCCAAAATGTGGTCTCTGTATGCATTTGCAGGATTTGTGACGACGCTTCCTCGTTAGCATGTATGTATCCTGTAGCAACATTAATTAGGCTGTAGGAAATGAATTAACGATGACCAATCGCGAGTTTGGATTTCCTACAAGCAACAGATCATTGTTCCCTCATGACTAATGAGTTAACTCTTGCATATCAAACTATGTTTTCAGCTGATACAGAGGACAGACATATGCAACTGTCATCTGTCATCGGAAATTCAGAATGTAGTGTCTACACTGTCTGGAACAAGATCGCGGTCCCTACAGATTTTGCAAAAATTTCCGCCTATTGAGAACAGAATGGAGAAGCTCTCTGAAGAATGTTCTTCACAACTGCGGGATTTAGAGCTGTCCATTCGTCTGCTGCTTATGAGATCTTTCGGTGGTTGAGTGTCGAGTCGTATTGCTTGCCGCCTCCTTTGGGAGATGGGGTAAGTTCAAATCTTGTATTGCCCGCTGCTTCTTGGCTGTCCAGGAAAAATAACCAGTAATTGCATGATTCTGAAGATTCGAGAGTACATGGAAGACCTTAATTTCCTCCGCTTGGAGTAACCATTGATTCCTAGACAAGATTCTGCAGAGCAGTGTTCAATCATTTGCCAAGACAATAAAACTTTTCTAAGAAAATCTTTTTTGTTCGTGACCAAACCAGCGCGGGCTAGGACTCGTTTTCTTTTCTGGCTAATGAAGACTGCAACTAATCCTTGCTGAAGGATGATGGTAAAGTAACAACTGCTAAATAAGCAGTGTAATTGCCAGATTTATTTGCTGTAATCACTTACCGTTTGCTTCTCGCCGATATTGCTCTTGGATCCTCCTCTTGGCGGCTTCAAATTTGATTTCTATTGCAACCTCCTGCAAGAACTTGAGCTTCTGAGTGAACAGAGATCCATCCTTAGTTTTTCGAGGCAATGATAAACACGAAACTCAAGAGACTTCCGTTCCTACTTACATCCTTTTGACCAGCGAGTTGTCTTTTGCTACACACGGCTACTTCATTCGGCTTTTCCAGTTGAGCCTTTCTTTCCATATCGAACTTCTCCAACGTGATCTTGTCAGGAGGAGTAGTCCTCGAGTCACTTTGTGAGGACCCATTGGGCTTCACAACCTATAGCTGCTGCTTCAGTTTCTGGATTGCAGAGTTCTTCTCCCTAATGTTGCAAGGATCTGCACAAAATAAGTTCAGCTTGCATTAAAAGGCATAGCAAGCAACAGCAGACTGAAAAAACCATGCGCTCTAAAAGACTGCTTACTTCCATCATCCACCATAGCTTTCCATTGTCTGCAGCGAAAAGGATCAAGAAGTGATTATACAAGAACCGCATCGAAGTGTAAAAGAATCCAAGCTTTTAGACACCGAATAAAACCAAGTTGCTGAAGCATCTATGCCTACACCATCAACCAAGCTTTTGGCATGCAAAACATGGGTGTTTCTGACTCGGATTATACAAGAACTAGATCAAATTATTTGCAGTTGCCGAGAAATAATCATCAATTATGAGTACAAACTGGTTCTAAAGATTCTGACCTTCGACAAGGAAAAGATTTGCTTGATTAGCAGTCAGTTTGAGATTTGTTCTATTTCTTCCTGTGATAGCACTGTAAATGTAATGTTTTTCAGAAGCTAATTCATTGTTGAGAATGGTAAGGCACACCATACTCTATGATGCGGTGCGCAAGCTGAGCAATCTGCTTCGATCTGCAGTTTCTCCGGAGACTGTTGACACTTATGCCGATCTTGGTCGTCTGCAGATGATCAATTTTTAGGTACTCACAGTTGACAAGCGAAATTGGGGAAAAATGGCAAACAAGCTGCTCAAATGCCTATCCAGCATTGTGTTTTAGGAACTTCATACGAAAGGATATGCACTCAAACCTCAAAGATATCTAGAATAATGGCTATCGACTGGAGTCCTCGCAGTGATTTGCACAGCGCCGAAGCGGATTGCTGAAACGAGAAACAAAACAAGTAAAAGATTGCGTGTGCTTCAAGATTCTCAATGATCAATACAGCAGCTAATGGTCTATGCGCATGTCTGCCACAGATCTGGGCGACTCACTCGGGGCCCGAGGGCGAGGGCTCGCTCAGATCTCGGGCGAGTAGACGAGCGAGCAGAAGAGGTGCTGCCGCAGATCTTTGCTCGCCCAGATCTGTGAGACTCTCGCTCGGGGCTTGAGCGCGAGGGCTCGCTCGAGCAAGCGTCTCGCAGATCTAGGCAAGCACTGGCTTGAGCGAGCCCTCATGCTCAAGCTCCGAGCAGCCATCGCCCAAGTCTGCGAGGGGTGGCTCTTGGCGAAGCCCTCGTCAATCGGTGAAGGAGGAGCAACGGCCGGTGACGATGAAACTTACCTCGAATCAGAAGGTTCAGCTGGTGAAGGAGCAGTGGCTGTCGGCGCCAGAGAGGACGACGGTGGAGAAGCCGGATGGTCTCGAGACAGAGTGGGAGACGCCGGAGAAGACGACGGTGGAGAAGCCGGAAGGTCACAGAGAAGATGCAGGAGGATCTCAGGCGGTGTTTGAACGGCTCAGACAAGAAACAAAGAAGAAACACAATTTTTATGTTTTTGTTCTTTTTTTTTCTTAAAATTTGTTCGAGGAGCAAGAGGCATTTTTTTTTATTTATTGTTTCTGTTCTAAATGTGTTTTTAGAAACAAAAAAGTAAATTTGAAATAAAAACGCAAACAAAATGCATTTATGTTCCTTTTTTGTTTCCTGAAATAAAAAAATAAAAAATTTATTTAAAAACAAAATTAAAAAACTTTAACAAACAGTCCCTAAACATGCCACCAATCGTTCAAGGCGGAACAACAACAACAGGAGCTATAACATAGTGAATCGACCTACCTTGAGGTTGAGGTGGGGGTTGAACCAGACACAGTTGATGGTGGGGAGGAGGGCATCAAGGGGAAGAACACAAATGCTCAGGCACGTCCCTCAATCGGTCGCCGTCCTTGTTGCCGTCGCCATCGCCCCGCCCTCCCTGCCGCCATCGCCGTCCCTTTCGCCGTCACAGTCACAGTCGCCGTTGTCATCACCGTTGCACCAAGCTGACTAAGACAAGAGGAGACTGAAAAGAATTAGAAATAGGTTTGGTTAATGGTTCTATTTGGTTGGGTTTGGTTCGCTTAACCGATAAAAACCGAACCGATAAATTTTTTTTCGATTTTTGATGATAACCGAACCAAATAAAAATCGAATCGAAAAAACCAAATATTTTGGTTCGGTTTGATTTAGTTTGCAATTCAGTTCAGTTTTCGGTTCGGGTCTTGATAACCTTACAGTGGTTCGCACATTAAATTCAACCAAACTCCAGATGATTTCAGGTTCATTTAAAATTATTAGCATCTCCATATACACATACCACATGTTCTGTATAATTACTATTGTGCACCAAATAAAATATTGATTGAGAGGAACAATTCGATTTGCAAGTGTGCACGCTCAACTTGGTAGAACCAATAGCAGAAGAAATGACCTAGAGTCTCTAGTTTACATGCATGATAATTTTTGTTTTGTACTTTTTTGGTATTGTTGCGTTCATTTTCATTTTATTTAACTAAATATGAAAAAAAAAAAAAAAAAAAAAAAAAAAAAACCTATGAGAACCTGGAATCGACCCTAACCTCGTGGTAAGATAGGTTCTAGGTTCTAGATTTCGACGAGTAGATTCCAGGTTCCAAAAAATGAGGAACCTGTACTCTCAAGGATAGGTTCCAAGTTCTAAGCAGAACTAGTAAGGAACCTGAAATCACTCACCCCTTACCACATCCTGTCGAGGATGATTAAATAGACAATCTTATAAAGGATCTTGTTCTTTTTCTTGTTCGCCTCACCAATAATCGCATGCTCCTTCATTAGATGGAGATACGACTCATTGAAAGTTCATCTGATTGTGACCCAACGGAAATTGAGTTATTTCTATCCTGTAAAATCTATTTAGGCTTAAATCGACCATATGATTGTTCTTTAGCTCTGCCTAATTTAATATTCTTACTTCAGGTGGAGCTTTTCTGTGTGAATCACTTGATAAATTGCTCCTTGGAGTCGACAGAGGAATTTATCTCAATGGAGTTCCGTTTTACTCTCAGAGACAATGGCATGCATGGTGCTTTCCAGTTGCTTCATATTGTACTTGAGGTAAATTAGCTGTGACCTTTTTACTGTCTTATGTGAAGTTGTTGGTTCTTTCTTCTAGATCTTAGATTTAGTGGATATCTACATGTGCTGGCTGCCGCTATAATTTATTATGATTCACAATATTTAGTTACCATGTGATGTTGTTTCCTTCTATTCCCACGTGTAATTGGGGTTGCTGAATTGCAGCACAGTGTCTGGCTGGAAGATGCATTTGATAGAGCCAGACAACTATATTTATCCTATTATCGATCTATCCCTAAAAGTTTAGAGCGTTCAACTGCTCACAAACTAATGCTGGCCATGCTAAATGGAGATGAGCGATTTGTTGAGCCAACACCCATGCCATTACAAAATTTGACCTTGGAAACTGTAAGAGATGCAGTCATGGATCACTTTATCGGTGATAACATGGAGGTTTGTAGTTAATACCTGTTAAATTTTTTCATATGAGGTTTGCAATGAACAGGTCTCCATATGGAATACCTATTACTTGTGCAGGTTAGTATTGTTGGGGACTTCTCTAAGGAGGAGATTGAGTCTTGTATTCTTAATTACCTTGGAACAGTCAGATCAGCCAGGGGATCTGGAAGAGACAAGCAATTTGAACCTGTACTGTTTCAGCCATCTACATCTGATTTGCAGTCCCTGCAAGTGAGCAGCAAAGCTTAAGTACTTTCATTTTATTGATGAATATGGGATGTTGTGTTGTTCAAATGATCTGCAATATTTTGAAATGCCTTTGAAGTATTTTACTCTTAAGATTTGCTAATAGTTTATTCTCTAAATGTTTCGTCCTTTTATCAGGTTTTCTTAAAGGATACTGATGAGAGAGCATGTGCATATATTGCTGGCCCAGCACCTAATCGCTGGGGTTTCACTGTCGAAGGCAAAGACCTTTTTGAGTCGATTACTGAAATTTCAGTTGGCAGTGGTAAGATCTTGTGTGTAAATATTTGTATAGATGTGTTAGTCTCAAGCATCTAGATCAAACAGGATAAAGAAAACATGCTTGAACTTTATTTGGAAGCTTATGGATTATGGAAGGAACAATTAGATCAGGTCTGGACTACATTGTCGAGTTTTTGCAAAGAGTTGATTGGAGACATGGTAAAAACGCAAAACCTGTCATCTAAAGCCAAAGTAAGTGCCATTGGATATTTTGTATTGTAAAACCTTACTGGATCGTCCTCATGACAAAATGCCTGTCAAAAGCAGAGGTAGAAGACAGTGACTGAATATGCATTGACCACTGTTCTATTCGATATTTTATTGGAAGAAGTCGTGTGTTGTGCTATATTGTAGTATTTGAAGTATATGTTAGTCTTCATGTCCTCTACCTTTAGTTAAGAAGTGGGCGTAATAACACTTTCAGAAATATTCAAAATAACAGATTGAGGCAATATTCAGTCTGCGGAGAAATATTTTTGCTTGTTAGCTTCACAAGGAGCTGCACAAGTATAGTGGGTTCTTATGCATTTACCTGTAGAATAGTCTCAATTCTGGGGATTATATAATTGGCTATTGAGTCTTCTAAAATAATTTATTAAGATGTGTATTGTATTCTCTTTCTGACAATGTTATTGGTGCATTGCCCTTCTATAGTTGATTGCAACAAAGTAGTAAATTTCTCATGTTTTTCTTTGGAACTTCAATGAGGAGCTTGTTACGTGTTAATGACATTAACTGAAATTGGATGTGGCTCTTCACAGATGCACAATCTTATCTAGAGGAAGAATCTGCGGACAAAGATGTTGCTAACAATATGCAAAGAAAACTTAGGAGTCACCCGCTTTTCTTCGGCATCACCATGGGTCTATTGGCCGAGATAATTAATTCAAGGTAAGTCTTTCCAAGCCACTATGGGTCTATTTGAAAAATAGTTTGGCTCTTACTGAAGTTACAATGAGAGAAATTCTTTGACATGATTTGACAAACGAAAAGATAGCTTAAATATGATTTGATAACAAGATGCAACCCTATGATGAAGATGATGGTAAAAGGATGGTCAAAGACCTAAAAATGCTAGATTTGTCACTTTGGAAAATATTTCGAGAACTGGGGTATTTAAGTGAATTTGGTATTGGCCAAAGTATGATGGTGGAACAAAAGTAGCCCGCACCACTAATGGAAAAACACAAGTTTGGTTGCTCTTGTTTTAGAAGAAAGAATGGAGTACTTCGATAATAGGGAGGATCTAGTGTTAATTGAGCCCAATGATTTAATAGAATGGATGTAGCCAACCTCAATTTTAAGAAACTTAGTTTGGTTGTTGTGGAGGCAAAAATTGTTATCTTTACTGGAAATCTGTATATGCAAATATAGGTATGTTTGGCTTATTCTCGGGCCACTTTTGTGCATTAGTAATTGTTAAAACCATCCTTGTAGACTATGTTCTCATGTATGTCACTGTTGTTTACGATTACAATTTTTCATGCTGATGATTTTGAACACATCTGTGGGTGATTTGAAATGCTTCTTTTGCTTCATGCAGGCTGTTCACAACCGTCAGTGATTCCCTTGGATTGACATATGATGTATCATTTGAATTAAACCTGTTTGATATGCTTTAGCTTGGATGGTATGTTATCTCTGTAACATCAACTCTGGCCAAGGTATGGGGATCGCTAACATTTGTCTAAATACAACGCTTTGGAGCTGCTTTATTGCTGTATCCTTACAGCCACGGCTGATTGCCACATTAGGCTCATGGCCAGGGGAATTCCCTTAGCGTTTTAGAAAACTGATTGTCATTAGATAGTAGTTGCACATGAAGACATCAGCGAGGCAGATGTTTATTTCTCAAAGTGTAAGATTGATGTCCAAGTGTAAAGGCATGTTGCCTCATCCAATTTGTGCTTCTAATGCAGGCAAAACGGACCCTTTTAATGAGACACGAAGCATAAATCAAGTCCAATGCCTATTGGCTTGGATTGTTGACTCACTTGCAAGCTTCTTCTGTTCCAAGGAAGGTAGACATTTTATATCATTATTTTCAGTCCCAACATCTTCAAATGGTTGGCTTTTATTATTACCAATGTGCCGATTTATTCACATTAAGCTAACTAAGATGGCAAACAATGATTTGATATATTTGCCCTTGGTGGTCCAGGACATATCATGCATCAAAGATCTTACTTCACTATATGAAGCTGCGACTATAGAAGACATATACCTTGCATATGATCAATTGAAAATTGATGATAGTTTGTTGTACTCATGCATTGGGGTTGCCGAGGCACATGCTGGGGAAGAGATTGTCGGTAAGCGGTCTTGTTTTAGATTGTGCCTTTCCCTTTCCTTTTATTTGTTTTAGCATTTCCTTGATGAAGATCTTAGGCAGGTATTCTTTTGTTTGTGTGCTGTCTTAATGCTATTCATAGATACAGATATTTGGTTAGTAGCTACCCACAGAGTGAACAGTTTCAGATAAGAGTAGGATTTGACCATGAGCTCGAGTCAACAATTGAAACAGTTCCTTTTCTTGATCTTAATTCACATATAAATTCAGGAACTATGGTCCTAGTCAAACTAAAGATACCTGAAATTGCACCAGTATAATAGAATTATGCAATTCATTTTAGATACCATATGATTAGGTGTTAAATGAGCAAGCTCCACAAGACCCTTGTACAGCTTCTTGGATTTCTAGAAAGTGAGAAATGTGACCTTAGTTGTTCAAATGAATACAAGAAATTGCTCATTGACTTGAAAGGGAGTTTAACTTTCTGGAGCAACCTATCTAGCAGAGTAGAGGAGTTATTGTTTCCTTTTCCCCCAGTGGTAATCCTTGCTGGAGCCTTTGTACTGGCACTCGTGTCTCTCTGTTTTCCCCCTTATTTGTTTTCAACAAAAAGAGGGGGAGGAGGGTTCCTTTTTTTTTTTTTTTTGGGTCGATGGGAGGGGATTTGATCTGGTGGACGTTGAGGAGAAAGAAGACCTTGTGGTGTTGGATCATCTTATATGGCCATAGGTTTGCTTAACTCCATTGGCCTGATTAAGAGTCTTTGAATTGTCTATGTTTCTTTTAGCATTTTATTTAGTCTGAGATGAACTGATGTTGCATTTTTTCAGCTCCATTGGAAGAGGGAGAATCTAAGGAAGAGTATCCCGGAGTCATTCTCATGGGGCGTGGTTTATCTACAATGACACGATCGACAACATGATGACCTTGCGCCGCACGTGTTATTGTTGTGTACCAGTGCATATGGAATTGACAGGTACTTTGCTTGGGAAATGCATGCCTAGAGTCATTTTTAATGGGTTTTACAGATGAATATTCCTTTTGAGTAAGTACTATATATTTCGACCTTGAAAGTTTGACCTCATTAACAGAGACTCAAGTTCGGCCAGTCTCAGTCTCTGTCACATATAAGAGCTTCAGGGTCCATTATTAAACTAAGGGTGGCCAAAGATGACCTTAAAATCTACTACTCCCATGCCAATCTGTACATCTTGCTACCTTTTTTCAGATCACTACCGAAATTGCCATCTAGAATTCTTTTAGAAGATGAACCGGAGGGTTACTTTCTCTGTCAACCACTAGGAGGTTGTTTCTCTCCCTGTGCAGATATATAAAATCTTTGTAATTTAGATGTTTGATGGCAACTCTAGTAGGGGTTTAAAATTCCCTGACCTTTGAAGTTTAATATTACAAAGCTTGCTGTTTGAAGGATTGAAACCAAACCTTCATTATTTTACATTGACTGCCTGGGACTGTTTACTCAGAGTTTACACATGTGAGATGTCATCCGACCCCTTAAGTTCGAGTATCTGCTGCCATAACCTGATTGAAAAATTCCCTCCTGAATATTCTATCAGTATGAGTACTTTTTAATTTTAAGAACTTTAACTGCTCTTAGAAGAATCTAATAAAATTCTGATGCTAGTTTCGCTTGTTAACATTCAATTTTCGAAGTCATGTGGATTGCCAATAGTTATGTTATGTGTGACTATCCAGGTTGCTTCAAGACTTCTCCACCATGAGTATTAGTTGCTGCATGACCAGCCTTCAAGATACCATACCCCTGGACGGATTGCCCAAACTCACTATCTTGATGTCCCGGTGGATGGGCCAACTACCAGAGTGTCATCTATTGATGGAAGTGAGAAGCTGCCTAGTGTTGATGGTGTTCGAGGTCACCGACTGCGGAAAGAGGTCCTTTACTTTGTTCATGGTTTGAAGAAGAGTGTCCAAGTTTTCACGTGGTTGGCCTTTGTTCTTCTCACGTGGGTACTGTTGTTCAATCGAGGCGTCAGGAGGTCGAAGATTGCCAGCCACTAAGGTTTTGGATTACATAACCTGGACTCTAATCTCAATTCTTATCGGTTCATTCCTATGGTTCTTAAAGACTTTACTGCTGAAGATATTAGCATCAAGTTTCCACGTCACTGCATTCTTTGATCGAATTCAAGAATCGATCTTCCATCACTACATTTTGCAAACCTTATCTGGGCCGCCTCTTATAGAGGAGGTTGAGAGGCTGGGGAAAGATCCTAGTGCCCGTGAGTTTAGTTTCAGAACTTTGAAGAAAGGTAAAATGGGAAAGGAGAAGAAGGTGGTTGATATGGGGAAGATATACAAGATGAAGCAAGAAAAGGTTTCGGCTTGGACAATGAAGATGTTGATTGATGCAGTGATGAATTTGGGGCTATCGACCTTATCAAATATGTTGGATGAAAGCATCGATGATGGAGGAGCTGAGCAAGCGGATAAGGAGATAACAAACGAGATGGAAGCAATGGCAGCTGCATATCACATTTTCAATAATGTCACTCAGGGGGGTTGCAAGTGAGAAACAAAAGAATTCAGCAGATTAATGGATTGTTTGGTCTTTTGGTGACCATATTGTATTTTCTGTAGGTACTTCGATGAAGATGATCTCAGGAGATTCATGATCAAGGAAGAGGTGGATCTTATCTTCCCATTGCTTGAAGGAGCAGAAACTGGAAAAATTGACATAAAATCTCTGTCAAACTGGGTGGTCGGTGTATTAATGTTTAATTCATGATAATTTTTGTCCGTTGCCCATTTTCATGTAAAGAGCCGTTAACATGCATCGTCGCTTCGTGCTCTGTCTCCATTCCAGTGACCTGTATTTTAATGTGAATTTTCTGAGAAGTGAAGGGAGATTTTAACGTGAGATACAATTTTTTTACAGGTGAAGGTTTGTCAAGGCCGCCAAGCACTGGTACATGCTTTGACAACAGCAATAAAGCAATTGAACAAGCTCGTGACAGGAATATTGATTGTTATTACCATCATCATATGGCTTCTTTTGATGGAAATTGCTACGACCAAGGTACTAGTCCTGCTTTCGTCACAGCTGGTTGGGGGTGCTTTCATTTTCAGCAACACATGCAAGACAATATTTGAGGCTATCATCTTTGTGTTTGTTGTGCATCCATTTGATGTTGGCAATCGTTGTGTTATTGATGGAGTTCAGGTAACTCTAAAGAGAAACGCCTCCACAACATTTCCACTTTTCTGTTGAGATGAGTCTGACTTATAGCAATTCCTATTTCTCATGGCAGTTGTTGGTGGAGGAGATGAATATCTTGAACACTATCTTCTTGAAGCTCGATAATGAAAAAATCTACTATCCAAATTCAGTTTTGTCTTCGAAACCCATAAGCAATTACAACAGAAGCTCAGACATGGGCGATAAGGTGGAGTTCTCAATTGATTTTATGACTCCATTGGAAAGAATTGGAGCAATGAAAGAGAAGATAAAAAAGTAAGTCGATGGAATTGCCAAAGTTTTCCTTCATTTCTTATTGCAAATGTTGTGGCCCATATAGAGACTTGTTTGGTACAGGATAGCAACTCTTTCTAATGACTAGCCTTCTTGGTCAGGTACTTGAAGAAAAATCAGCTACACTGGCGCCCGAACTACAACTTGCTTGTGAGTGAGATCAACAACGCGACCAATATTAAGATGGGTCTGTACGTCAATCACACAATGAACTTCCAAGATTATGCAGAGAAGGGCAGACGGAGGACCGAACTAGTCATGGTGTTAAAAAAGATTTTCGACGACTTGCAGATTAGACATATTCTCCTTCCTCAAGAAGTCCATCTTTGCCAGACTGAGGATAAGAAACAGGCGTGAAGGGCAGGTGATGACTGCATTTGGCCGTCGAATGAATGCTCTGAAAATCTGCCAAAGTCAAAGTCAGTGGTTTCGTCCACTTACTAAATAAAGGAGGTGACTAGGTCTTTTGATAAATTGGGCTACCTCATTGTTCTTTTCACATGGCGATGGAGCAAGGCCTACAGAAGACAGTTGCATCGCCTCAGGCATGTCTAGGACAATCAAAATACCCAATTACTGATGCATGATAATCGCGTATTGCAAAGCATACCTTAATCTTGTTCTGTCTTTTGGATGTTATGCGACGCGTTTTTTATATTGTGGCTTGGCGACTCTGCCCCAGTTGTTATTTGAAACATGAGGCTATGAATGATGTTAGTGAATGTAATCTACCTTACCTTGAGTATGAGTTATTTGCTCAGCCAAATACGTGTGATCATACGTATGTCTTCTGCACATGAATGTGTGCTCAAATGTGCCTTTGTGCGTGCATGAATTGGTGAGTTTCCGGCCGAAGACCAGAGGCTTGTCCGCACGGTTGCATTAGTGCAGGTGCATGAGTATGATAGAAATCGGTGGTTATGATGTTGGGCCGCATTGTCAAATGATCATAGGCATTGTGCCGATCCAGTAGTTTGACTGCAGTGTGCGCAGCACGTCATGACTCAAAATCTGTGAATTTCCAAGCTCTCATCTATGCAATATCCAATCAATCTCATTTATGCAATATCAATCGGGATAAGATCGTTTCAAACAGCTAGGGGAAGAGAATGGAGAGAACCCAGGATTACCTCTGATATTGCCTTCAGATAGCCAAAGACAGTGGCTTTCTTCAGCTATAGTTGTGTACCCACAAGCGCGATTATGACGAACACAGCAACAATGACAACAACAGTAATGCTAGTGATAACAATAACATTAGTAATAATAATAAAAACCAACGAGAAGAGATCGTTCTCTCTCCTCAACTCTACGATGGCAACGTCAGTCCTCCGTCTCGCTGGAACATTGATGCAACCTTACTGTGATATTTCAATCGTGGTTGATCAGGCCAGGATCAATGGTTGGTATATTGAGCCACATGAGGTGAGTTCCCTCATTGAACTATGGTCAATCATAAGTTTAGTGGACATGATTTTGGTTACAAAGTGAACTTGCTAATCGAATCGAATCAAATTGATATGATTTGTGTGTAATCGAATTCGGAAGTTATATTGACCTATTGATGTAACCTCAGCCCTAGATCAAGCTGCGAGAGAAAATAGACCGAGGGACCACCGCGGAGATATATAGGGCTGCGTGGCGGTCAAGTGCATCTTCCCCTACTTCTTCCGCACGAACCAAAGTGGTGTTGCCTTCCCCACGTAGGAGGTCGAGACCCTGTCACTGCACCGGCAGCGGCACTGGTTCGTGTTGCAGTTGATGGGCGCGTGGATGGCGATCAAGTTCCTGGGATTCACGCTGAAAGAATGGCTCCACGGGCCGGGGAAGCAGAGGATGGGTGAGAGAACGAAGCCAATGCCTCCGTTCAGGAGGTGTTTGCGCCTGGCATTGGAGATAGCCCAAGCAACATCTTCTTGGACGGTGCGACGAATGTTGGAATGGGATTTAAACTCCCCATCGACAATTGCACTGTCATTTTCCTCAATTACTCACAATTTGAGAGTAACTAAGCTGACGATTGCTGAAAATGTTTAGATTTTAGAGAGGGATTAATGCAAATTGCGATTCTCCAAGTGTGTTTGGCATATGAGAAATTGTATAGTGAAGCGTTTTTAAGTTATATGTAAGATGGATGGTACTTTGTGTTTACGCATCTCCTAGGATTGTCAACATTGCAATTTGGACATCATTAGTACGCTTAGCAAAGAAAAAAGGTGGTGCTTTTGAGTAGACACGAGTTTTTTTCAAAGAAATCAATTGATATGATTTTAAGCATTCACTTCCATTAAAAATAATCAATGACAGACTAGCAATAAGGGATGTCAAAATCGAACCAAAAGTTTTAATCTTTTCAGTTCGGGTCTTATTCGGTTTTCGACACCCCTAGCATAAGGTCTTGGGTAGACCTTCATTTTTGCTACTGCTTACATTATTTTCATTTTAGACATGTAAAGCTCAATGAAGAAACCTTATGTTAATTCACGAGATATGTTTCATCCTTAGTTCGTAAAACAATATATTGTTTTACCGAAAGTTCCCCAAGTAGATTAGGCTCGGTTTGATTTTCTTGAAAATGCCAAACTAAGCCGTTGACGTTCATAGCTAGTGTCTACAATCAATTATATGAAAATCTCCATAAGTCTTATTGAAGAAATTCCATATAGCACAATTTTTTTTTCGATACTTGTAATTAAGACCTTGAAGTTTTTAAAACAAGTGCAATCAAGTTCTTCCTTACTAAAGTGTCCTGATTTTTCCTAGGGCATCTTATTTGGGTACCATTTGAACTATTTCCCACGTGGTGCTAGTATTCGCCATAAGGACTTAATTGACTTCTTTTTCAGAAGGTCCATTTTTTTTTTTTTTTTTGGACGAAGAAAGGTTATATATATTAGATAACCGAGTTTTTAAGCAGCATCGATGAGGTACAATCAAGAGCAAGAAGATCACGAAGAGGTAAGGGAAGGGAGAGCATCCAGTGGGTGGCCAGCTGTTTCTGACGATGGTTTCGGGCCACCCAATCAGCTGCACGATTCGCCTCCCTAGGACAAGATCGGATGGCTAGAATTTCGCATTGATTTAATTCCCGTTGGCATGCTTTAATGGCTTCTCTTGAGTCCCAAGGAGGAACAGCCCGGCCCATCACGCATTCCACGAGGGAGAAGCTGTCGCTTTCGCAAAAGAGAGTTGAAAAACTTTTCAGTTCCATCTCTCTCCCCAAACTGAAAGTCTTGAGAAACCGGAGACCCATGAGAAGCGCTTCGGCTTCCGCTTGCTGAGCCGATGAAGCCCTAATTTGTGCCGCAAAGCCGTCGAGTTTTGTTCCGTCGGCGTCTCGAAGGATTCCTGTTGCAGAGCCGAGGAAGTCGCCCGGTGTCCAAGACGCGTCGACGTTCAACTTTACCTCTGTTCGCTTCGGTGGTCGCCAGATCTGAGGTAAAATCTGTCTTTGCATGTCGTTTGGGTCAGATTCGTCCCTCTGATCAGCATAGTGCTTTCTTCTTGTGCGAGGTCAACTATGGTTGGAGGGTGGGGGGTTTTTCCCATGAAGACCTAGGCGTTTCTGGATTTCCAAATCTGCCACAAGAGCTGCGCCAGAAACACTTGATCAGGTAAATCCGGCTTATCCTTGAAAAAATCCAGCAACCATTTATCCGTGCGTTGTATCGTTTCTTGAGGATTGAAGGCCTTGGTTCTCTGTTCTTGCCAGACCCTTTTCGACCATCTACAAAGGAACAACATGTGTTCGGTAGTTTCCACAGTTTTATGGCAGAGCTGACAGAGGGGGTCCTGGGTGATGGATCTTTTGTGGAGATTCTCGCGTGTGGAGAGAGCGTTTTGACATACACTCCATAAAAAAATCCTAACCTTCGGTTATACTGGAAGATGCCAGATCCTCGTCCAAAGTGTGCGGGGGGGTATGAACGAAGATGAAGGCAGATGGTGCTGGCTGCTGTGGTTGTGAGACAAGGCTCTGTTGTAGCCACTTTTCACCGAGAATGAGCCTTCTCTATTGCCAATCCACAGTAAGTTGTCCGGTTTGGTTTCCGGACTCAAAGGTATGGCTAGAATTTCGTTGGCAATACTGGGTTCAAATCTCTGTTCTATCAAAGGCTGATTCCATGTACAGGAATTTTCGTTGATTAGATCAGCGACCATTTGCATTTCCTCCTGAGCCGGTTGGTTGTTGAGCTGCCTTTGTAGCCATTTATCATTCCAGATATTAATCGATTTCCCATCTCCTACTTCCCACCTTATGTCTGTTTTAATGGTGTCTCTGCCTTTCAGGATACTCTGTCATCCCCAAGACGCTCTCTGTCTTCGTTGAGCCTTCCAGACATCGCTCGAGGGAAAATATATGCTTTTGAGTACTCTTGCCCATAGCGCACGAGGGGAGTGATGTAGGCGCCACGCCTGACGCCCTAGCATAGCATTGTTATAGGTAGGCAAGTCTTTAAACCCCATCCCGCCTGAATCCTTCCTGTTTTTTAATACATTCCAGTTTTTCCAGTGCACTCCAGGTTTATTGTCTCCTTTACGCCACCAGAATGACGCTATTTTGCTTTCTATTTGAAAGGCTTAAATTGCACTATGAAAGCAAACATACTACTACATTTGATGCACTTTTCCCGTTGATTATCTGTCCTCCAATTCCTTTTTCTCACCGATGAAGAGATTTGACTACTTGAATATCCACGGAATGCGCTATAGGTCATGAACCAGTAATGTTCAGATCTTTGACTTGTGCAATTGGGTCCGGCTCTAGGGGAGTTTGCACGTAATTGGTGGAAAATCAAATAGGTTGCATTAATTTTCTGAATTAAAAAAATTAACGTTTTAAATAACTACGCCAACCATGATAATTCATACTTTCGTGAGAAAATGATATGCTGATGTAGAAGCATTCCACTATTCATTATTAATTTTATCTTAAATTTGCTTTCGATTTTTTACTCTCAGCAATACTTTTTCTTTGGTCGGATGCTCTTAACAATATTGAAGATAAGCAAAGTGTCAATACCAAATACAAGAAGGCATGATATCGAGAAGGCTCTACTCAAATAAAGTGAAGGTATACTCACCATGCAAACTAAAGAGGCAATGGATCATGGGCAGGCCGAGGTGGCATTAGGCTTCACCTCTCGACCTCTCCTTTTCGAGTCCCCTTAATACACAGCACCAAATCCGATGCCGTTTTGCTGCTAATCAAGACGTCGCCCACCCTCTAGCCGAGGAAAAATTGTTCAAAAAAGTCTGAAATTTATTATATAGTGACCAATTCAATTCTAAAATTTTTAATTATGTTTATTTAGCGCTAAACATTTTAACGATTTACCAATAATCATTTTGGTCAATTTTGGCCGCATAATTGATGATGTGGACATCGGTCATCCTATGTGTCATGGTCAACATTGATGTGAATAATTTTCACAATTTTAAAATTCTTTTTTGTGCCGTCCCTTAATAGTATGGAAAATAGAAAAGAAAAAAGAAAATAAAGAAAAATAAATGAATAAATGTCAAGTTAGCTCGAGGCTATGCCATGTAGAATAATTAGCGTTCACGTTAATAATTTCTAGCCAAATTAGCTAGAAGGACTATATTGGTAAACTGTTGAAAGATTTATAACTAATTTGATGCAATTATAAGATTAAAAATTAAATTAGCTACTGTCCAATAAGTTTATGATTTTATGGACAATTTTCCCTCGAGCTGACCACATAACATTTGTGTCCATATCAATAGAGTAAACTCAATCAAGTAATTATCGAGCACGCTTCATATATCTCTCGTCGCAAGTTCACACTGAAATATCCTCCCAAAAGAAGTCATCGAGAATGTTATGCGGGATAGTCATTCATGACATTACCATTCGATCATTTCATCGATTACAAATCCGCATGAGTCTTGTCATATGCACCTATTAATTAGATTGACAAGATTCACGATCCTCTCGTGAGAATTGATGAGACAACTGCTAACTATTCTAAAAGTTAAAGCTGTTAGATTAATGTGTGGTTTAATATTTTATTATTTTATCGACCCTCACGCTTAGTCTGGTAATTGGACATGAAAAGATTTGAACTCAGGACTTCCAATTCTGATATCATGTGAGATTTTGTGAGATCACTACTAACTGTTCTAAAAAATCAAGTTATTAGATAAATGTGTTATTTAATATTTAATTATTCTATAACCTCTTACCCAAAAATTATTCGTGCGGTGCTATGCCCCATCAATGACTATCATCGTACCGCAAAAAGAAAGTTTATAAAAGATCTTTTTTCCTGGGCGGATTCTCCAATGATCACCTACGGGGGTGCTTAGCTGACGATACAATTTGCTCAATTTCTAAATTGAGATTGAATAACCGTTCTGATTAATTAAATAGCCGTTTACGAGTTAAATAAATACAATATACGAAATGTGAGTAATCAAGTATATTTATATTGCAAGTCATCGATCAATTTCAAGCCCGCTCTAGTGGAACTGAGCATGATTTATGAACTTACAAATGACGATCGAATTACTCAACTTAGTTTATACTTACTGAATATCCAATAGTTTCAAGGTCAGACTTAGAAAGATGTTCACATCCGCCAAAGAAGGAAGGAAAGTCTCAGAGAGTACATCACGTTCATGAGCACCTTTAGGGTGAGCATGATTTTATCACAGAATCTGGAATCGATTGTAGGTTTCAAGGTATGCATGGTAAATTTTAGGTTAAAAAAAGATTAGATTCAATGGCTAGGTTTCAAATTCTAAGTCGGTGGAACTTAGAATCTGAAATAGGTTTTTGCGTTTTTTTTTTTTTTTGGTCTGTCTTTGTGATCCTATGATATTCCATAGCGTCCAACGATAAGTGTGTAATTTGAAACTACTAGTTCGAGCTTCCATTTTATAACTAAGACCTCTACTTTGTTAATGTTTCATTTTCTTCATGCGTCTAAATATAGGTTGTGGTTATTAAAGGTAATGATTTGTTACAATCATTCAATTAATAATATATGTGGAACTTTGGTAAAACCTTGAATTGATCCGTTCCAAGTTCTAGGGTATGTAGATAGGTTATGGATTCCAAATTCCAAAAAATAAGAAACTTATTCCAACTAATACATTCCAGATTCCAAATGGAATATGTGTGGAACTTGGAATCACTCACCCTTAAGCACCTTACATGAAGAAATGTAGTTTCTCAGAGTTTTTTGTTTTTTTTTTTTTTTGTTATATACTGTTCTTTAAGTAGACATTGTTAACAAAAGTGCCATATATATTAGATAATGAATTAATTTTCAAAAAATTATTATTTTAATACGTTGATTGACATCATGCCACACTGAATCAATATCGTGGAAATTCAATTATTCAAATATAGGATGCTGACCGAAACTCTTTCGATATTTTTATACCTTGATGGAAACAACTGTGTCTGAAAATCTCAAGACGAATGACAAGGAAAGGAATAATTAGCAAGTTAAGCCACCCATCTCACCGTTCGGGTTCCGACGAGACGCGGCTTTATTGGGCCTTTGAGCTTATGTTTTGTTTCTAATTTCAATTGTAGGAATTATTAAAATTTAATACACGAAAAATATGTCAAATGTGATTCTTAGTCGAAACTGCCAAGCAAGTAGTGGATGCCTTTAAATTAGTTAAAATTAGAACAAAATCTTAATTAACAATGTTGGAGATATGCAAGGATTGGACCAAAGATTATGATCAATCAATCCAAAATTACAGGAGATTATAATTGATGAATTATGTCAATCCATGATTGGATTTGATTTGATGTATCTTCCTTTTCTTTTACTCAATTAGACATTCATGGTATCATAAATAAGAGCTTATACGATGTAAACAAACACGACTCAATATACAGAAGTTACAAGTCGTTCTCTCATATCTTGACCTATTCTTCAAACTCTGACATGGCATCAGAGCCGTTTTCTTAAACCTAGCTTCCGCAAAATTCACGAATTGCCTCTAGTTCCTTCAGTTTTTGCTATTGCGAATCAAAGCTTGCAAAGCAAATCAACGCAAAATAGGAATTCATCTCTATACATATCATGGCGAAGAATACCGAAGGAAATACTTTAGTAGAGGAGTTGAATTCACCTCAAAATCTGGGTAAGGTTGATCCGGCCGAAGATGAACGTTCCACGACTCAAATCACTTCTGATCCGGCCCTTGCTCCAAGAAATGTTTCTGACCCGGTAAAATGGCGACCAGTCCAGGAATTCCCATTTCAAGGCCGTGGGCAGTTGGGCCAACTCAGCCATGGGCTTCATATGACATACTTGGAGAAGGATTCTCGAATCTTGGAGCCTAGCCCACTGAAGGAGGACATACTTCCTTGAACGCCGAAATGGGCTGGCCGGGTCCAAGCCCAGGTTCCAAGCCCACATCACGAGGTTAGGGGACAAACCCCTATTTGACCATGGGGCATGGCTTTCTGTCGTATGTCATCTCAACGAGCGGCGGTCGGCTGAAGCCTAGTAACCCACTTTACAAGTTGTTGGGCGACGGCCCGAATTGCGACTCATCTCCTCGTAACTCATTGGACCCATAGATTACAGTACTTGGGCTCAAGATCTCCAGCCGGCATTAGTCACAAAAGACAAAGACGGGTTCCTCAACAAAACCATGCCTTTTCCATCCGATGAGCGCTCACAGTGGCATTGGTGTAGATGCAAATAGCTCTTGCAGACGTGGATCGGCAATTGCTTGGCTCTCAAGGTAGCTGTCGAACTTCCATAAGATTCGAAGACGATATGAAACAATATTCACAAGATGTATAGAAAACCCGATCAGGCCAAAATCTTCTCTCTCACTCAAGCCATGTCAAAACTTAAATAGGGAAATCAACCTGTCACAACATGCTTCAATTGACTCTCGAACCAATGGAACAAGCACGAGGCGGCTGAAGAGCAGCTCCAGGGGTTGGATGAAATGCTTCGACAATATCAAACGATACGAAAGAGGAGAAGGCAACCAATTTTTGTACTAATGTTGAATGAAAACTACTCACATTTTAACTCTCAAATCCTTGCGATGGAGCTGGCGTCACCGCTTTAGCAGATATTTCAATTGGTAGTCCAAGAGGAGAACCAGAGGATACTTGCGTTTGAACACGCACGAACTGGAGAGGGAATCGCCCTTATTGCCTTTGGGTCTAGACTGTCTTTGATCGGTCGCTTCTTACCCTAGATCACCATTGGCTGACGACCTCCCACCTCGCTTTGGTCCGATGGGTCAGCATCTCTATTGCCATGGGGAGGCAGCCCGACAAGTTGCTGCCACTGCTGCTTCTACTACTTTTGCGCCGTCCAAAGAAGGAGAAGGGAGCCCTGGTCCCTTTTGGATGGACGGCCACGATTTAATCCCAAGATCGGATGGCTATTATTTAGCCATGGCTTTGGCCGAATCCAACAGCTGTCGACAAGCCATGATGGTACCTGTTTTCAAAGGATCTCACGACTCTAGTAATGCCACATCATCCTCGAAGGAAATTTTAAAGGAACAGGAAAACTATATTGCGATTATTACAAACGCTCTCATCAGACATCACACATGGAAACCTTTTGGAAATTGCATAATAAACCTAGGGAGAAGGGAAAGAAGGAATTTTAGGCTAATGTCCATTACCCAAAGTCAGTATCAGCAAATCATGAAGGCATTGAGATAGCTGAAAAATTTTAATAAAGGGGCAAGCTTCTTAGGTACTCATAAGACCGCGTGGAAGCCGGCAAAGAACATGTCGACCCTCTCCTTCTATCATTCCCAAACAGCAAATGGTCCAAGTCTTCCTTTATTTTTTCTTCTTCTTCTTTTTTTCTTTTTTCCTTTTTAGTTGCTGCTTTTCCTTTGCGAGCATAAGACAGATCGAGGTATATATTCGATTCGGCGATCCCAAGATGCATTTTCGCAAGAGTATGCCACCAGCTTTTTCCTTTGGATGATAAAGTGGAAAATGATGTGATGAGCAATGTGAAGGTGGTGTTTTGCTTGGTCTAAAAACATGCAATATAATGCACCCTTAAGAAAAAAGATAGGGAAAAAAATAAGGTGGGGGCCCAAACAAAAAAATAGAGAAAATAAAAGATGTGAAGATGGTGTTGGCTTTCGATTCATCCTGATATTCCTGATCGTGGAACCTACAGTGCGGAAAAAACAAAGTATGAAATTTTTTTGATTAGATTCGACATGTGATGCTATTTGATTTATCCCCTTGCATATGTTTAAGTGCAATGTTTGTAGACATGACATGTTCAACTATTCTTGCGTTCTTTCATTTTTGTCGATATGCACATCTTGATTGACTAAGTATAATTTCAATTGTTTTGTTCCGAAACAAGTGGTAAGCAAGAAGAGTAAGAAATGCCATATTATGAGAGCAATAAGAATATCCACCTTTTTCTTTGTCTTATCCTATATTTCAAGAGGAACATAAACTGAAAAGGAGAAGATTCCCACTGTATATATGAAAAGAGGATATCATATGATCCCTAGATCATAGATCGAGACCAATCCTAACTTCCAATCACGTGGGTCATACATTAGGGCCAACATAATTAACGGTCCAAGTGATATTACTCCACATAGTTGTTGAGCCGGATTTTTAACTTCTTTGCATATATCCATGTCCAATCCGCAGCCAACATTTTATCACGAAGAAATTGGAGAAATTTCGAATCGCTGGATTATATATTAACATTACCAGTACATTAGTATCTGCAAAGAAATTAACAAGTAGTGGCAACCTTTCATAATTTGAGATAAATGTTTAGGCTGTAGTCAAAAAAGGAAACTACAATTTGCCAAAACAGGAGTTTCTACAGCAAAGCAAAATTGCTTGTCATCTTAATTCATGCTTCAAGGGATTTAAATGAATATTTATTTACTTTGGACCTATAAACATTTTCCCACAAATTTACTACTTTTTTTTTTCATTTTATGCTTTAATGAAATCGCTGCGTTATTTCTCATTTTCCTCAATCATACGTATTATCGCCATTCTTAAAAAGCACGGTGCTCGATAATATTTTGTTTGCAAGTTGGTATCTAAAACATTGTCATTTGCTATATCATTGAATTCATCAAAATAGTAAGCAACAATGTCTTGTCTGCCATATCATTGAATTCATCAAAACGGTAAGCAACAATTATTCTATGATCTCGTTGGCAAGAATCACTTCATGAGATATTGATATATAAGTAATGACGTAATAAATGTATAAGATAGCGTAAGTGTGTGAAAAATAAGAAGTCTAACGTGAAAATACTAGTAATACATAATTAAGTCTGTCTCGTGTTGTAGTTCCCAAAGCTTAATGAAATCGTAAATAAATAAATATGTATAAAAAAAAAAATGCTAAGCTATGCAGTTTATAAACCCCATGAAGCATATCTTAACGTTCCTCTCTTCACGGTCCAAACCCTAGAGATACAACAAGACAATCAAGAGTGGGAATACACGTAAGATGAACGTCGGAGGCGATGATTGCCGGACGTCCGCCAAGCCGTTCGCATCCCAACCATCGAGCGTGCAGAGTTCTCCAGCGAAGCAAGGCAGCCCAGCTCCTCATCGGCCGCGGCGCGGGTTTTGCCGCAGGTTTAATGGCTGCATCAGCATGGGCTCTACAGTCTCCACTGGCCATCACCAGCAACAGCAAAAATCTCTTTCCAGATTGGAGCGGCAGGTAAATTTGATGTGGCGTGACTTTTGTGGGACTACTGTCGATGTTTTCTCGAAAAAAAGGTTCGAGCATTAATGACAAAAAGGAGTTAAGAGATGATCAAGTTTATGGTCTAAGCAAAGTAATATACAACTCATTTACTTTTATTTTTGCTGTTTTCAAAATTTAAGATTACAAGAATGTTTTAGTGATATTTCTGGTGAAATGACTTGCTCAGCTTGATTTGCGAATGAAAGGTAGGGGAATTAGAGAAGGAAGTCCAAAAGGAGAAGGAGCTTCGGATGATATACAGGAAGAGATTGGAAAGAACCCAGGATTACCTCCGACACTGCCTTCAGATAGCCAAAGACAACGGCTTTCTTCAGCTAATCGTCCACCACAAGCACGACGATGAACACGCCAACAATAACAACGATAGCAATGCTAATGACAACGATAACATCGACAGTAACGCTAACGATGGACAAGAAGAGGTCCTTCTCTCTCCTCAGCTCTACAATGGCAACGTCAGTCCTCAGTTCCCAGCTGGAACACTGGTGCAACCTCACTCTGATATTTCAATCGTGGTCGATCAAGCCAGGATCAATGACTGGTACATTGAGCCACATGAGGTGAGTTCTCTCATTGAACTATGGTCAATCATAAGTTCAGTGGACATGGTTTTGGTTAGAAAGTGAACTTGCTGATCGAATCGAATTGATATAGTTTGTGTGTAATCGAATTCGGATGTTATATTGACCTGTTGTTGTAACCTCAGCCCCAGATCGAGCTGCGAGAGAAAATAGCCCGGGGGACCACCGCGGAAATATACAAGGCGACGTGGCGGGGCCTCGACGTGGCGGTCAAGTGCATCTTCCCCGACTTCTTCCGCACGAACCAAAGCGGTGCCGCCTTCTTCGCACAGGAGGTCGAGACCCTGTCGCGGCAGCGGCACCGGTTCGTGCTGCAGCTGATGGGGGCGTGCATCGACCCGCCCGAGCGCGCGTGGATAGTGACCGAGTTCCTGGGCTCGACGCTGAAGGAGTGGCTCCACGGGCCCGGGAACCGGAGGAAGGGTGAGAGGGCGAAGCCGCTGCCTCCGCTCGGGGAGCGGCTGAGCCTGGCCTTGGAGATAGCCCAAGCGATGCAGTATCTGCACGAGCAGAAGCCCAGGGTGATCCACAGAGACTTGGAGCCCAGCAACATCTTCTTGGACGATGCGATGCATGCGAGGGTGGCTGATTTTGGGCACGCCCGGTTCTTGGGGGATGAAGAGCTGGCATTAACGGGCGAAACGGGTAAATTCAAGAGCATTTGTTTTCTTGTAAAACTGATTCGTTTCGATGTTCGATGTATCGAATTAGCAAACTTCATTTGGCAAGTTCGACTCAAGTAAAGTAACATTGTCAGGGACTTATGTGTACATGGCGCTGGAAGTGATACGGTGTGAGCCTTATGATGAGAAATGCGACGTGTACAGCTTCGGGATCATACTCAATGAGCTCATCACGGGCGAACACCCTTACATTGAGACCGATTTCGGCCCCGCCCAGGTACTATGTTTCATCTCTCAATGGTCCCTCAAAATTTTCCCCAATTCAAATGCAGCTATTATATATTATTGAAATACTACCGTACATTCATCGATTTTATAATTTGTCCTATGTAAAACAGATTGCAGTGGAAGTAGCAGAAGGCAGGCTCAGGCCTGCGCTTCCGGCGGACGAAGATGGCCAACTTGAAGAGCTTGTCCAAATCGTATGCCTGTCTTGGGATCAAGACCATTCAATTAGACCACACTTCTCCACAATTACTTGCAATTTGAGAGGAATTAAGCAGGCGCTTACAGAAAATGTTCAGATTTTGGAGAGGAATTAACACGAATTGTGATTCCTGAAGGTGTTAATCATATGAAAATTACATAACAGGGAGCGTTTTTGAGTTAGTCTAAGAGGGACGAATATTTGATTGATTTACGCATTTCCTAGCATTGTTAACATTGCAATTTTAGACATCGTTGGTGTGCTTAGTAAACAAAAGAGGAGGTGATCTTGAGTAGACTCAAGACATTTTGTTAGAGGAATTAATTGATCCAACTTTGAGCATTCACTTTCATTTTTGCCATTATAGTTTTAAACCTTTCAATTTTGTCAATAAATGTTTAAATGTATCTATATTTTGCCAATTGAGTCCATATGGCTCATTTAGGCCAGAAATCATTGACGGGGATGTTAATGGTCCTATGTGACATGGCCGGCACTATTATGAATAATTTTTAATGATATTTTAATAATTTTAAATATTTTATTTATTTTTTCTTATTTCTAACCCCTAAGTCGGTGAGGTTGCCAACCATAAGCGACGACATTGGCCCTTGCCCAAACAAAGGTCACTAGCCCTCACCTATGGTCAGTGAAGTTGATCGTCCAAAAAAAAGGATAAAAAAAAGAAAGTAAAATTTAATTAAATATTTGAAAAATATTAAAATATTATTGAATTGTCTACATTATTACTACCATACCTACCTGCCTGTGTCTCATAGGATGAATGATTTTCAATCGAAATTGGCTGAATCAACTCAATTAGAAAAACATAAAAATATTTAGAACCTAATTGATAAAATTGAAATATTTAAGATTAAATTGACAAAGTACAATATATTTAGGAATTTTTGAACAATTTTTTCAAAAATTATCAACCATGTGCTAGTTTATATGATCAATCATAGGAAGATCGCCTTAAGTATTATTGAAGATATTCTAGTTAGCACAAAAATCTTTCCATCTTTTTAATTAAGCCCTCGAAGTCTTTTTGACAAGTGCCGCCAAGGCCTTCCTTATAAAATTTTCCTGATTTTTCCTCGGGGCATCTTTTTTTTTTTTGGTCCAATAGTGGCATCTTATTTGAGTGCCATTTGGACTATTTCCAACGTGGTGCCACCATTCGCCGTAAGCACTTAATTGACTTCTTTTTCCAAAGGTCGAAAAAGTAATCATATCATTTGAAAGGCTATGAAAGCAAAACATACTACTTCTTTTGCTGTTCCCTTCGCATCAATCATATGTCCTCCATTTTCTCCTTTTCTCACATATGCATAAAACACATCGCAAATCATTAACCGGTTATGTCCAAATTTCTGACCTTTTTGAATTGGGTCCGACCCACAGGCGTTTATATGCAATTGGTGGAAAATCAAATAGGTCGCATTTATTTCCTGAATTAAAAAAAAAAAATCTTTTAATGCCCTGAATAAATGCGCCAATCATGAAGATTTGCGAATGCAGAGGAATTGCGTTATTAATTATTAATTTTTCCTTAATTTTTCCTTTGTTTTTTTCCCTCTTAGCAACGTCCAAAAAAAAAAAAAACAGCAAATTGTCATTAGCAAATAGAAGAAGACGTGATGGCACTGAAGTCGTCTTCACCATTCAAAAAGTAAGGAGGCAAAAGCATAGTGGGTAGGCTAATGTGACATCAAGCGTCGCGTCTCGACCCCTCGTCGTTTTCAAGTCTCCCTATAATGCGCAGCACCAATATATGTTTGTCCTTTCGCTGCTCAGTACTCAGCAATTGCGATCCGGCGGGCATCGACACTGGATATGGACCCATCCATCAATAAAAGAGAACCCCTCTTCGAATGATCTACGTACGATTCACATCGCCTTTTTAAAGTTGAGATCGATCCCACTCTCGATGGAAGGAGGAAGAAGCAAGACCCGATCGAGACCGTTGAAAATAATAATGCAGAAGATGAATTTGAGGAATTTTTCTGTAATTCGATTATTTGAAATGAATATTACATCAGCCTAAGCTTTGAGATGATTATTGAAAATAATATATCAATCATAGACATACACTATCAAATAAGATATATAAGTGATGAGATATTCATAATCAAGTAGATCATCTAATAATATTGCTAACATCCCTATCAAATGCAAGTGAGTTGAAACAAATCAACTTGAGTTTGAAAAATAATATGAGTAACATCGCAAAAATCTTTGATTAAAATGAATTCAATAGGTTGATGGCGAGGCGGCATGTGGCTGCACATGTGATGACTCCAGCTTCCTGTTGACAAATACTTTGATTGTTTGACGGCGGCAAATCTAGTGGTAGAATTGGCTCTTGAAACAAGAAGTGAAAAGTTGAGAATCAGAGATATTGGAGCCGAGTAACATGCATCCTTTGCTATCGACTTTATTGTCGAGACAATAACTTAAACACGGCCGATATGGTTGGCGGAATAAGTCTGGCTTTTTTTAGGGAAAGTTTACTATGTGAAGACAAGTCTTTACACGTTGAAAAATACCTCCATGGAAAAGAAAAGCTCAACTTGGCAATGCATTAGAGGTGTCATAATACAATCACCATGGTGCTTACTCCAACGGGAATGATGCACTTGGGTGAATATCATTGTGTGGCAGGGACGGATTTATTTGCATGAGATGCTTGAGTGCACTATTGAGAATGATAAAGCTGGAAAAAAATAAAAGTGGGAAATTTCCGAGGTGCATTCATGTTCAGGAAAAGAGGCTTGATACCAAGTTAAGAATAATAGCACAAAAGATAGATTTGAGGAATTTTTGTATAATTCGATATATTTATAATGAGATGACATTAGCCTATTTATAGGCTTTAGGAGATGACTATTGAAGGTGCATATTGATCAAGGATGTGCATTATCAAATGAGATATATGAGAGTTCGACCAAAAAAAAAAAAAAAAAAAACGAGAGAGAAATATGAGAGATGTTCATAATCAAGTACATCTCCTTATATCGCTAACAGAAATGTTGCTCGTCATCTAGCCAAGCGAAGAATTATCCAAAAAAGTGTTAGACCTATTGTACAACAACAACGACATCAATTTTGAACTTTCTAGTTGTGCCAATTTAATTCTAAAATTTTTGACAATTTGTCAAATACTATTAATCTAATCAATTTTGGCCAGAGATTGATGACATAGATGTCAGGCATTTTGAGTACGTTTAGTTCAGCATTCTTAAGGGACTTTTGGCCTCTGAAATCCCTTGAGGAAATGTTGGATTGTTTGATAATTATTTTGAAGAAGTTTTCAAGTGAAAGCCATTTTTGAGAAGGCTGGAGCCCAAAACTAGTAAGGATTATCATTGAGTCTTCAACATTTTACCAAATGCAGAAATTTATTTTTCTCTTCCAAAACTATCCTCACAAATTCTTGAAATTTATGAATTTATCCCTCATTATTTTTTTTTTTATTAAAATGGAACAAGCCCTTTGTCGGTTTGGCAAAGGGCTACGACTGTTGACGAGCCAGATTTGAGGCCATTAAAGATCGCGCAACCTTAGGCATGGCGCATGACCCGGGAGACTGCCACCTAGGTTTTGTAGCCTTAGGCGGCCCTCACTTGGGTCTCGTGAGGGTCGTGCGTTGCCTGGGTTGTGCAACCCTCGTCGAGGGTTGTTTAAGGTTGGGCAACCTCCGGTGGCCTTCGCTAGGGTCACACAACCATGCTGGAGGTCGCCCGACGATCGATGGCCACTAGTGCCAAATTAGGCTCGTCGGCGGTTGTAGTCATTTGCTTGACCGACGAAGGGTTTGGTGTCTCTCTCTCTCTCTCTCTCTTTTTAAAATATATATTTGATTTCTTTTTTTTTCAATTTGAAGCAAATAAAATTTTTAAAAATAATTTCAATCACCCAAAAAGCTTTTCAAATCTATCTTCGCCACATGGCATTTTTCTCAAAATTGCTTATCAAAGCATAATTTACCAAAAGTCATTTAGGTTAAATTGCTTTGCATTTTTCTAAATGGACTTTCAAAATGCTAAACCAAATGTACCATTTATGTGGCATGGCGATGCTTTGATGTAAACAAATTTTGCAATATTTTGAATTTATTTATTGGCCTTAATAGTAAAAAAAAAAAAAAGAGAGAAAAAATAAATAAATAAATAAATAAATGATTTAGAAAATTCTAAAAAATTGTCATGTCAGAATTGACTTTGCTACATAAAACAGATGATATCCACATTATTACTCCCGGTCAAATAAGTCAAAAGGGTTATATTGATAAATCGAAATGTTTAAAACTGAATTGACTGTCGTATTATATATTTAGAATTTTTTTTGCTAATTTTCTCTCTCGATGTGGCCGACCACTTAACTTTTGTGCCCATCTTGATAGAGAAAATTCAAATGAGTAATTCCATGGGTACCCATCTCGATCACACTTTACACATCTCACCGCAAGTTCATTCCAAAACATCCTTCCGAAAGAATTCATCGAAAATGTTACCCGGGACAGTAGTTTGTGACGTTACCGCTCGATCATTTCATTGATTATGTGTCCTTAAGGGTCCCACCATAGGCATCTATTAATTAGGAGGATAGTAGATACGGTCTGCGATGCCTTTATCTAGTAATTACTCGAGGACGACTAAACAGACAATCTTATAAAGGATCTTGTTCTTTTTCTTGTTGGCCTCACCAATAATCGCATGCTCCTTTATTAGACGGGGATACGACTATTGAAAATTCATCTGATTGTGATCCGACATAATTTGCCGAGAAGAAAGACCTTAGACTAAACAACCAAAAAAACGTCTGCTTAAAAAAAAAAAAAAAAAAAAAAGAACAACCAAAAAAAAAGGAAAAAATGTTTTGCGTTGGCATTAGATCGGACGGCAACAGTCGACAACATAATTTTCTCGAATTCTAAAAATCGAGATGGAATAAGCATCTTGATTAATTAGATGTTTTATTCATGAGTTAAATACAGGCAATGCACAAAATACGAGTAATTGGGTATCTTTTTTTCTTGCGAGCTGTCATTTGATTTCAAGTTTATTGTAGTAGAACTGAGCATGATCTAAGAACTTTCAAGTAAAGATCAAATTACTCAATTTTATTTGTCTTGCAATAATTTTTTTTGCTGACCCTTAATAGTAAAAAAAAAAAAAGAAATGGAAAAGAAAAGAGAAAGAAAAGAAAAGGAAATAATTGCAAATTTTTAAAAAATTTAAAAATTATCATGTCAGCATTAGTTGTGTCATAGTGAATAATCGGCGCTCACGTTAGTAATTTCTACGTAAATTTATCGAAAGGTTTATATTGACAAATCATTAATAAAAAAAAAGATTAAGATTAAGTGGGTGCAGTTAAGAGGTTGAAAACTGAATTTGTTAAAAAAATTTGGAGAATTTGCCCTTTGGTCAATCACATAACTTTTGTGCCCATCTCTATAGAGTAAATTTGACGATGAGTAATTCAAAGGCACGCTTTGCACATATCTCAGTGCAAATTCTTTATGAAACATCCTCATGAAAGAATTCATTGAGAATGTTATGCGAGAGACTTGTTCATGATGTTACGGTTCCATCATTTCTATAGATTTATGTGTCCTCACGGGTCCCGCCATACACAACTTTAATTTAGGATGACATGATCGGTGATGTCCTTACCTAGTATGTACTCATATGATATCATGCCTTGTCAAGGACGATCAATGTATTGCAAAAAGACAAGCTTATAGATAAAAGATCATTTTTTTTTTTTTTTTTTGCTTTTTCGTGTTGGACTCTCTAACAATCACATGCCCCCTTTTGAGACAGGGATAGTACTAGTTGAATGTTCATTTGATTGTGACCCAATATAATTTGCTGAGAAGAAAGACATTAGACTAAATCCCAACAGTGAGCAAAGTGCATGGGCACTAGACTAGATGATAACAGTGGTCAATGATATAATTTGATTAAACTCCAAAAATCAAGATCGAATAATCATCCCATTCACGAGTTAAATACCGACAATGCGCCAATGACACATAATCGGATATATTTTCCTTGCGAGCCGTCGTGCTTTCAAGTTTATTATCGTAGTAAAAGTGGGCACGATTAGATAACTTTCATATAACAATCAATCTACTTAACTTGCTTCGTACTTTTCGAATATCCGACAATTTTCTTGGCGATAGCAAGAAAAAGACGACATGGAAGGTTTCAGGTCGTAGACATACCGAACGACCATAAACATTAAACCCTCTTTGTACGGACATGCCGGTCGGACTGAGAAAGATGCTGTCATCGATCGAAGAACGAAGGAAGGACGGAAGTAATGGAAAGATAGACAAGAACTCCCACTGCGCGCATCTCGTTCATTGGCACCTATAATGTAAAGAAAGGTGGTTTCTTATATTTTATTTTTCTTTTGTTTGCTTTTTGTATACTATTTTTTAAATAGACCACGCTAACGAAAGTCCCCTAAATATTTGATAATGAATTAATTAAAATATTTCCATACATTTCTTTTTGTTAATTGTCGTCGTTTCACACAGAATCAATATCTTAGAAATTCAATTATTTAGAGATAGCACGCCAATCAAGTCTAAAAAATTTCTATATATTTCCATTCATTGACTATCGTCGTTTCACACATAATCCATACTTGAAAATTCAATTATCTAGATGCAGCACATTGCTCAAGACTTTTTTGATATTTTTTTAATATCCCAATGGGAAAAATCCATGTCTGAAATCTCGAGGAGAACGGCGAGGAAAAGAAAAATCAGCAAGTTTCAACAAATTTGACTTCATTGGATATTTGCGCTTACGTTTAGTCTCTAATTTTAGTTTATAGGAATTATTGAATTTTGATACATGAAAAATATGACAAATGTGCTTATCATCAATCGAAATTACTACGGTGGACTGAGCAAGTCGTGGGTAACTCGAAAATCAATTTAATGAATTTAGTAAGATTAATTTCTGTTTATTTTATTTGCTGCAGAAAAATGACTACATCCTTTCCACAACAAATAAAATATACAAGTATGAATGACTCAAAAGGTCAAGCTTCGTTGCCTCGCCCGCCATTTCCAATTTTCCATCACTGGCCCCTTTCGGTAGTCTTTGGTTTCTCCTTTTTCCTTTTCTTTGTTATCATATACTCTGTTTATGGGAGGCCGTGGTTTCTCCTTTTTCCTTTTCTTTGTTATCATATACTCTGTTTATGGGAGGCCGTGCATGGATCATCATTTAAATAAGCTTCTTGAGCTCTGGCACCGCCCGAAGAAAATCTTAATAAACAAACCGCGAGGGTTTTGTCTCGCTTGGACTGGATCGGCTCTCGGCAGCCATTCATGCTCCTCAAGAGTCCTGTTTCGGGGTTTCGGGTCTTTAGCTTTCTTGCTCTTTTCTTGGGGAAGTGAGCACAACGGGACGCTGGCAAGCTCGCGCTAATCTTGGTCAAGGTACTCGGTTCTCTTGGATCTCTTCTTGGACTTTCAGTTTTGTCTGTACCCATTTTTTTGAGCAACCCACTGTTTCGTTTCTTGATCGAGAGTCGTCTGCTCCGTGATCTATCCCTCTTACTTTATGTGTCCTGAGTTGGTGGTGACTGATTAGACGTGAATTTTTCCGGAAAGGGATAAACTTTTTGTCTGGTTCGAGTACTGGAATCAGTCCACGAGCTCAGTCTTGTTATGCATGTTGTGTTGGCCTGTTGCTGTCTCCGTGTGCGCATTTCAGTATAAGTAGAACTGCGCTTGAATTCTCTCTTTTGCTTTACTCGTGCTGTCCAGAGTTTGAACTCAACTGAAGCCTTGTAAGAGGTAAAGTTTTGAACTTTGGGGACGCGTCCTGAGTCATGAATGGATTCTAAAGGAGAAGGTCTAAAAGGCGGCGAAATCGCCATGTCGCAGAAAAGGAATGTCAATGGAAATGATGTGGTTGTGAACATCCCGACTGAAGGGGATGCAAAAGCTGTGACTGAGGGCGGGGGCCTAAAAGGGTCGTCTTCCAAGGAGTTGGAAACTGCTGCTCCGAAACAAACCCCGGTGGATTCTGCCTGCCAGGCATCGAGTGAATCGAGCACCGTTGTCGCAAAATCAGTGCCAATGAGCTGCCCGTCTCCCGAAATAGCCAGTCTCAGCCCTAGCCAGAATAAGCCGCCTAAAGCTCCCAATGCTAACGAATCTCTTGTTAGGAAAAGAAGTCTGAACAGGTCGATTTTCTCAAAACCGAAGTCGAGGTTTGGGGAGCAACAGTATCCTCTTGATGCCACTATGTTTGAAGAAGAGCCCAATGCATTGTTGCAAGAACAAGCCGGTGGGCACTCTCCTTTCAGAGGCTTATCTAATCAGGCATCACCCAATAACAGATCGACGCGTTCGGCCAAGAATGGTCCTGTCACTCTGGGACCAGCTGGAGGAGGGGGTGGAGAGGAGGATGACCAAGAGATCTACAAACAAGTAACTCTTGAATTGAGCCAAGCAAAGCAAAAGAGGATAAAGACCAAGGCTTTGGTCGAATGGACCCTGTTTTTTCTCATTCTCGGGTGCTTGGTAGCTAGTTTAACGGTCGATCAATTGGAAACATGTAAGCTTTGGGGTTTAGAGATGTGGAAGTGGTGTGTACTTGTGATGGTGTTATTCTCTGGCATGTTGGTTACCAATTGGGTGATGCATTTCATAGTTTTCTTGATTGAGAAAAATTTTTACTTCGGAAAAAGGTACTCTACTTTGTTCATGGTTTGAAGAAAAGCGTTCAAGTTTTCACTTGGTTGGCCTTTGTTCTTCTCACGTGGGTACTGTTATTCAATCAAGGCGTCAGTAGGTCGAAGATTGCCAATAAGGTTTTGGATTACATAACCTGGACTCTAATCTCAATTCTTATCGGTTCATTCCTATGGTTCTTAAAGACTTTACTGCTGAAGATATTAGCATCAAGTTTCCACGTCACTGCATTCTTTGATCGAATTCAAGAATCGATCTTCCATCACTACATTTTGCAAACCTTATCCGGGCCACCTCTTATAGAGGAGGCTGAGAGGCTGGGGAAAGATCCTAGTGCCCGCGAGTTTAGTTTCAGAACTTTGAAGAAAGGTAAAATGGGAAAGGAGAAGAAGGTGATTGATATGGGGAAGATATACAAGATGAAGCAAGAAAAGGTTTCAGCTTGGACAATGAAGATGTTGATTGATGCAGTGACGAATTCGGGGCTATCGACCTTATCGAATACATTGGATGAAAGCATCGATGATGGAGGAGTTGAGCAAGCGGATAAGGAGATAACAAGCGAGATGGAAGCAATGGCGGCTGCATATCACATTTTCAATAATGTCACTCAGGGGGGTTGCAAGTGAGAAACAAAAGAATTCTGCAGATTAATGGATTGTTTGGTCTTTTGGTGACCATATTGTATATTCTGCAGGTACTTCGATGAAGATGATCTCAGGAGATTCATGATCAAGGAAGAGGTGGATCTTATCTTCCCATTGCTTGAAGGAGCAGAAACTGGAAAAATTGACATAAAATCTTTGTCAAACTGGGTGGTCAGTGTATTTATTAATGTTTAATTCATTATAATTTTTGTCTGTGCCCATTTTCATGTAAAGAGCAGTTAACATGCATCGTTGCTCCACGCTCTGTCTTCATTCCAGTGACCTGTATTTTAATGTGAATTTTCTGAGAAATGAAGGGAGATTTTAATGTGAGATACAATTTTTTTACAGGTGAAGGTTTATCAAGGCCGCAAAGCGCTGGTACATGCTTTGACGGACACGAAAACAGCAGTAAAGCAATTGAACAAGCTCGTGACAGGAATATTGATTGTTATTACCATCATCGTATGGCTTCTTTTGATGGAAATTGCTACGACCAAAGTACTAGTCCTGCTTTCATCACAGCTTGTTGTGGCAGCTTTCATTTTCGGCAACACATGCAAGACAATATTTGAGGCTATCATCTTTGTGTTTGTTATGCATCCATTTGATGTTGGCGATCGTTGTGTTATTGATGGAGTTCAGGTAACTCTAAAGAGAAACGCCTCCACAACACTTCCACTTTTCTGTTGAGATGAGTCTGACTTATAGCAATTCCTATTTCTCATGGCAGTTGTTGGTGGAGGAGATGAATATCTTGAACACTGTCTTCTTGAAGCTGGATAATGAAAAAATCTACTATCCAAATTCAGTTTTGTCTACAAAACCCATAAGCAATTACAACAGAAGCTCAGACATGGGTGATAAGGTGGAGTTCTCAATTGATTTTATGACTCCATTGGAAAGAATTGGAGCAATGAAAGAGAAGATAAAAAAGTAAGTCGATGGAATTGCTACAGTTTTCCTCCATTTCTTATTGCAAATGTTGTGGCCCATATAGAGACTTGTTTGGTACAGGACCATATGAAAGATTATAGCAACTCTTTCTAATGACTAGCCTTCTTGATCAGGTACTTGGAGAAAAATCAGCTACACTGGCGCCTGAACCACAACTTGCTTGTGAGTGAGATCGAGAATGTCAACAAGATTAAGATGGCGCTCTACGTCAATCATACAATGAACTTCCAAGATTACGCAGAGAAGGGCAGACGGAGGACTGAACTAGTCATGGAGTTAAAAAAGATTTTCGATGACTTGAATATTAGATATAATCTCCTTCCTCAAGAGGTCCGTCTTTGCCGGATTGAGGATAAGAAACAGGCGTGAAGGGCAGGTGGTGACTGCATTTGGCTGTCGAATGAATGTTCTGAAAATCTGCCAAAGTCAGTGGTTTCGTCCGCTTGCTAAATAAATGAGGTGACTAGGTCTTTTGATAAATTGGGCTACCTCATTGTTCTTTTCACATGGCGATGGAGCAAGGCCTACAGAAGACAGTTGCATCGCTTCGGGCATGTCAGGACAATCAAAAGACCCAATTACTGATGCACGATGATCGTGTACTGCAAAGCATACCTTAATCTTGTTTTGTCTTTTGGATGTTATGCGACACGTTTTTTTATATTGTGGCTTGGCAACTCTGTCCTAGTTGTTATTTGAAACATGAGGCTATGAATGATGTTAGTGAATGTAATCTACCTTACCTTGAGTATGAGTTATTTGGTCAGCCAAATACGTGTGATCATACGTATGTCTCCTGCACATGAATGTTTGCTCAAATATGCCTTTGTGCGTGCATGAATTGGTGAGTTTCCGGTCGAAGACCAGAGGTTTGTCCGCACGGTTGCATTAGTGCAGGTGCATGAGTATGATAGAAATCGATGGTTATGATGTTGGGCTGCATTGTCAAATGATCTTAGGCATTGTGCCGATCCAGTAGTTTGACTGCAGTGTGCGCAGCGCGTGATGACTCAAAATCTGTGAATTTCCAAGCTCTCATCTGTGCAGTATCCAATCAATCTTGTCAATGGAAATGATGTGGTTGTGAACATCCCGACCGAAGGGATGCAAAAGCTGTGACTGAGGGCGGAGGGCTAAAAGGGTCGTCTTCCAAAGAGTTGGAAACTGCTGCTCTGAAACAAACCCGTGTGGATTCTGCCTGCTGTTGACACCTGAAAAACAAAAAAAAATAAAAAAAATTAAAAATTGAATTGAAAATGGAAAATTGAAAAGAAGGGAAATATAAAATGAAAAAATCGAATTGACGAAATAAAAACGCGAAAAAAAAATTAAAAAAATTAAAAATCGAAAAATATAAATAGGAAAGTGTTAGGGTTTCGCGAGGTGGGGCTCTCGATCAGTTTCTCTCTCTTCCTCTTCCCCCCGCTCGATCTCTCTGGGGATCCGTCTCTCTCTCTCGCTTCTCTCTTGGACGCTCTCTCTCTCTGAACAACTCTCTTTCTCGACCCTCTCTCTCTCTCTCTCTAGAGTATCCTCCATCGCTGTCCAGATGGAAGCTCGATCAATCGAAACAGCGGCAGCGTTGCTCGCGCTTCGCGCGGTTCGAGCTGTGTCTCGCACAGTACAGTAGGTCGTCGAGCCTTGCCCGTCGCGGCCTGTCCGGAAACCCTTGGCCGAGATCGCTCGATCACCGTTCGGCGCATTCGTCTCCTGCTCCGGTCTCCGCCGCCGCCGATTGCCGCTTGGTGCGTCGACCTCCTGACGTAGTCGTTTCCATCAGATCTAGTCCTTTGAAGGCCAGATCTGGTTCGATCTAAAGCCAGCCGAGGAGTTTGAAGTATGGAGGCTCAGATCCGGTGTTGATCAGCGACGACGACGACGCTAGAAGTTCTGATTTCACCAGATCTGGAGCCTTAATCACCAGATCCGACCCATACTGAAGACCAATCGACGCCGATCAACAGTGGTCTCGATCGTGATCCCCTCCCCAGAACCCTAGGAGACCGATTCGATCTACAAAGATCGGTGAGTTTTCTTCTTCTCACGCGATCTGATTTGTTTTTAGGGGATTGGATTTCCTTCGTTCGGTCCCTGACCCCGAACATTCTCCCTTTCTCCGGTCTTTGTTTTGGTTTGGATTTGACGTGCTCGCTGCGAGTCACGTCCTACTGGAGCTTGAAGATAAGGTCGTCGATGGTGACAGCGAAGGCGAGAAATTAATCATCGGCGTGCGAGAGTGTTTGCTGGATTTCTGAAGCAGATTGGGATTTGGTGGCCGAGAAATGTCTTCGGCGACAACCCCTAATCGCCCGCTCATCCAATTTTCTTCCGATTTCGTTGTTTTTTTGTGTGATTTAATTCAGGTACAGTCGAGGCGTTTTCGTTATTAAATCTCCTTTACTTGAAGTTTCATTAAGAAAGTTATCAGGCCATTTAGTTAATTTTCAAGTTTTCGTCGCGCATGTCAAGCCAAGATTCTAGCCTGATCTCATATATCGGTTGTTGAACTCTGAAATTTGGATGTCTTTTAATTGTATGATTATGGATACCAACGAACATTTAGGTAATCCGGACTAGGGAACGTCAAACATTTATAGGAATTAATTCTGTGCTTTGTGATGATAGCCATGGTGTATAGCCCTTCACTGCATAATTCATTTTATTCTGGTGATATGGCGAAATGACATGTGTGATCTGTTAGAATGTGTGTTTCTCTTTACTTGCAGAGTATATCAGTTTTGTTGTATAGGCTTTACTTGTTTGTTTTTTTATTTTATTTTATTTTTGATGCATAATTCATATAATTCCAATGATGTTTCAATTGAAAGATGGAAAGGGTAAGAATGTATGAGTAGCTATGCAGAAAGCTGGTTTTTTCTTGATATGTTGTAGTAGGTACAATCCATGATTTAGTTTCGGTTTCATTGTTATATTTTACTGGCTCCATACTGTTGTCCTGCTGCATTTCACATATAAATTTTGTTTCAATGCTGCCGTTGTCATCATTTTTGTGTAATGAATGTAATGCTGGAGTTGTTGAAAGAGCAGACTGGCTGAGCCATTTTTAATGCCTTGAATGCATGTCGATGTTTCTGTTGTTTCTGCATCGATGTATTGCTGTCTTAGTTGTTTCTGTTTTACAATATTGTTGTTTTGCCATTTCTCTCTTTCTGTTTCTCTTTCTTTGATGTATAGCAAAAATTGAATTTGAATATCAGCTTTTGCTTAAGAGGAAGTCACTGGTTATAATTACTTAGTGGTGTGGTTTGTTGCATATTTGTCTTTCCCATGTGAAATTTCTGTCATTGATTCACACACTTGAATGCTGTTTTCGATGAATGGATTGACCTGAGTTTTGCACGTGAAGAAAATTTAACTCGCATAACTTTGTTGATAATGTGATAGGATTTGAAATCACTTCTGCCATTTCAATAAATTCTTTCAACCTTGTAGTGGAATTCATTACTGTGTGATTGTATGTTTGCAGTTCATATATCCTAATATGTGTAATAGTTCAATCATACATTTGGCTACTTGCTGTCCATCTATGCAAACGCTGTGTTATGAGTTGATTGCTGAGTTGAGTATATGAATTGAATAATTGATCTGTCTCTTTTGATGAATTTGGGATTTAATTGTCTAGGAATATGATGAACAGTGAAGTTTTTGCTTGTTGTAGCAATACTAATGTACAAACTATATGTTCATGATCATCTCAAAGTGTTGAAATTGTTGAGTCTTGTTAATTGATTTTCCTTGCTATCTTACTGGTTTTGGGCCTATTATCGTTTTGGCTGTTTTTACTTTGTTGTTTTTGTAGTTTTTGTACTACTGTTCTTGCTGTTTCCGCTGTCTCTGCCCTACTGTTTATTGTTTCTGCTTTAATACATTGCTGTTTTGCCATTTCTTCCTTGCTGTTTTGATGTCTACTTGTTATCTTGCTTCTGTTTTGCTGTTTCTGATGTGTGATGCTATTTTTTTTGCTATGATGCTTTCTGTTTTGATGTTTCTGCTTCATTGTTTTTGCTGTTTTACAATTTTTATGCTGCTGATTTTGCTGCATCACTGTTTTGCTATCTCTGTACCTCTGTCTTGTTGCCTTTATATTGCATTGCTGTTTTACTGTCACCACGTTGCTGTTTTTGCTGTTATTGTTTCATTGTTTTGCTGTTTTGCTATTATATCATGCGCTGTCCCATCGTTTCCACTTCATCATGTTGCTGATTTTTGTTGTTTTCGGCTATGTTGGTATCAATTTAGTCCCAAATTGGTTTTAGTTTGGATCATACTTGCATGAAAACTCAATACAACGATTTGGTCATAATTGATGAATGATCTTGTCCTGCTGTTTTGTTGATTTTACTGATTCTTGCATTGCTGTTCCATTGATTCTACTTCAATAAATACTGTGATCTGACTTTGTCCTTTTAGGTAGATTACCATGCTTAAGTGGTATACCTTTTGCCCTTATGCATTTAATTTTCGATTTCTTAGTTTAGACCTAGACTAGGTTTTTGAAAACAATGAATATGAAGATGGAGGAAAGGTCGATGTCCATTCCGACCGGTGTTATGTAATTTTCCCGATATATGTTTCGGGATTATTCGTGTTGTATAAAACCCGACGAGTTGCGGGTATTTTCTTTTTCTTTTACTTTTCCTTTACTATTTCTCCTTTATATTTTAGGATTGCATGATTAGATTTACCGCTTTATCCTGATTGCTTATTTTCTGTCTTTCAATTGTGCTTCTTATTGATTGTTTTCTTTCTTTTAAAAATAAGATAAAAAACACAACATACCATTAGGTACCGAAAGGGCGTTAATAGAAATATTAACGTAATCTAGGTCCTCGAGCTTAGATCTTTGGTTGCGTAGGAATCGAGGGAATCTCCCAATCTTCGATTAGGTTTCCAGCTGATCTCTAAAATAAGCTAGTGGGGGCTCCTGTGTTGCTTAGGTTGTTAGATAATTCAATTGTACAAATTTTTTGCCGTGCTTAACGTTAGCTCGGGAGAGCTCGGGATTACATGTTAAAAGTTAGGCGCGGCACCTGCCAGGCTTTGAGTGAATCGAGCACCAGTGTCGCAAAATCAGGGCCAAAGAGCTGCCCGTCTCCTGAAATAGCTAGTCCCAGCCCTAGCCGAAATAAGCCACCTAAAGCTGCCAATGCTCAGAAACAAACCCATGTGGATTCTGCCTGCCAGGCTTTGAGTTCGAGCACTGGTGTTGCAACATCAGCACCAATGAGATGCCTGTCTTCCGAAATAGTCAAGTCTTAGTCCTAGCCGGAATAATCAGCCTAAAGCTTCCAATGCTAACGAATCTTGGAGGAGTCTCGACAAGTTGTTGTCGAAACCAAAGTTGCGGTTTGGGGAGCAACCATATCTTTTTGATGCCACTAGGCTTAAAAAAGAGTGCAATGCATCGTTGCAAGAACAAGTCGGTCAGCACTCTCCTTTTAGAGACTCATTTAATCAGGCAGCACCCAATAACAGATCGATGCATTCAGAGAGGGATGTGCTTGTCACACAGGAAAAACAGTGCATGGAATCTCTGGGACCAGCTGGAGAAGGAGCTGGAAAGGAGGATGATAAGATCTACAAAAAAGTCACTCATGGATTGAACAAAGCAAAGCATAAGAGAATGACCAAGACTTTGGTTGAATGTGCCGTGTTTTTTCTCATTCTTGGCTGCTTGGTGACCAGTTTGACGGTCAATCAATTGGTAGCATCTAAGCCGTGGGGTTTAGAGATATGGAGGTGGTGTGTACTTGTGATGGTGCTAGTCTCTGGCATGTCGGTTACAAATTGGGTGATGCATTTCATAATTTTCTTGATTCAGAGAAAATTTTTACTTCAGAAAAAGGTACTCTATTTTGTTGATGGTTTGAAGAAGAGCATTCAAGTTTTCACTTGGTTGGCCTTCGTTCTTCTCACATGGGTACTGTTATTCGATGGACGTGTTAAGAGGTCAGATATTGCCAATAAGGTGTTGGATTATATGACCTTGACTCTTGGCTCGATTCTTATCGGTTCATTCCTATGGTTCTTAAAAACTTTACTACTGAAGATATTCGTATCGAGTTTCCATGTCACTGCATTATTTGATCGAATTCAAGAATATCTCTCCCATCACGACATTTTGCAAACGTTATCCAGGCGGCCTCCAGAGGAGGCTGAGAGGCTGGGAAAAGATCCTGGTGTCCACCAGTTTGGTTTCGGAACTATGCAGAATGGCAAAACGGGAGTGGAGGAGAAGGTGATTGATGTGGGGAAGATTCGTAAGATGGAGCAAACAATGGTTTCAGCTTTGACGATGAATATGTCGGTTGACGTAGTGAGAAGTATGAGCCTATCTAACGTATCAAATGAGTTGGATGAAAGCGATGATGGAGAAGTTGAGCAAGTGGATAAGGAGATAACGACCAAGAAAGAAGCGGTGGTTGCTGCACATCACATTTTCAAAAACATCGTTCCAGAGGATCGCAAGTGAGAAAATGAAACAATTCAGCAGATTAACTGACTGTTTGGTCTTCTGGTAACCATATTGTATTTTGTGCAGTTACTTATCAGAAGACGATCTTCAAAGATTCACAAATGAGGAAGATGTGAATCTTGTCTTCCCAATGTTTGAAGGAGCAGAAACTGGAAAAATCGACATACAGTCTTTTGTAAACTGCGTGGTTAGTCCATTTATGTTTAATTAATTGTAACTTTGTGTTGTTGCCCTTGAGCAATTAACATACCTTGCGGCTCCACACTCTTCCTCTTCATTACAGTGATCTGTCTTTTAGTATGTGAATTTGCCGAGAAGTAAAGGAAGATTTCAGCACGAGATACATTTCTCTTGCAGGTGAAGGTTTATCGAGACCATAAAGCCCTGATATATGCTTTAACCGACACAAAGACAGCAGTACGGCAATTGAACAATCTTGTGATGGGAATATTGATCATTATTACCATCATCATATGGCTTCTTTTGATGGAAATTGCTACGATCAAAGTACTAGTCCTGCTTTCATCACAGCTTGTTATGGCAGCTTTAATCTTCGGCGACACATGCAAGAAAATATTTGAGGGTATCATCTTTGTATTTGTTTCGCATCCATTTGATGTTGGTGATCGTCGTGTTATTGATGGTGTTCAGGTAACTCCCAAAAGAGCCCATTCCACTTTTATTTCGAGATAAGTCATCTTACAGCATTTCATGTCTCTCATGACGGTTGATAGTGGAGGAGATGAATATCATGAGCACTGTCTTCTTGACGCTCGATAATCAAAAAAATTACTATCCAAATTCAGTTTTGGCCACAAAACCTATCACCAATTACCACAGAAGCCCAGACGGAGTTGACAAAGTGGAGTTCTCGATTGAATTTACGACTCCATTGAAAGATATCAGAGCAATGAAAGATAATATAAAAAAGTAAGTTGATGAAGTTGCAACAATTTCCTTCATTTCTCATTGGAAATGGAATGGCATCCTTGTCAGAGAACTCCTCAACACTGGCACCAGTACCACAACGTCTTTGTAAGTGAGATCGTGACTCAGAACAGGATTAAGATGGGGCTCTACGTCAATCACACAATGAACTTCCAAGATTATTTAGAGAAGACCAGGCGGAGGTAGTCGTGGAGTTAAAAAGAATCTTTGAAGAGTTGAATATTGGATATGATCTCCTTCATCAAGAGGCCCATCAGTGCTAGAGTGAGAATAAGAGGCAGGCGTGAAGGGCAGGCGATGAATGCATTTGGCTGTTGAAATCTCTGACGATCTGCCAAAACCTTCTGTCTGCTTGCTGGTAAATGAGATGACTAGGTTTTTGATATATTGGACTTATGTAGTTGTTCCTTTCATGTAGTAACACAGCGAGGCCGACAGAGACGGTTGCCTTGCCTTTCATGTAGTAACACAATGAGGTGACTCGGTGGCTGATAAGTTAGCCTTTGAAACATTGAGGCTGGCAGGTATGAATGTGTCAGTGGATCTAATATTCCTTTTATTTATCACCAGCTCCGATAAAATGACTGCATATCATATGTATGTTTGCCCATGCCTTTGCGTGCGAGCGTGTTCGGAAAAGTTTAGGTTCCAGCTAGAGACCTGTTTGTCTGTGCACGTGCATTAGAGCATGTGCCTGTGATAGAAATTGGAGGTTATGATGTTAGGCTGCATTATCCAATGATCGTAGGCATTGTGCCAATTTAGCAGTTCGACTGAAGCATTTAGTAGTTCGACTGGATCGGCCACATTGCATGGAGTGCCGTCTATGTATATCTGTGAAGTTCCAAGCTCTCTTTTTAGCAAATATGCAATCAAATTGCGATCAGCTCATTTCAATTATGTGAAGCATCTCATCTGAGCTCGAATAAGGGGAAAGAAAAACATTGAATATATCAAGAGAGCTAGCATTCAGAAAGGTACTAACCTCTAATGGTTATGACAGAAGCATGTACAGAACAGAATCATATTTCCTTTTTCTCGGTGTCATTTTGTAAGTCCCAAGGGTTTGAACAATCTTCTCCTCTTCTAGGAATCCAAGATTTGCTACTGCAAGCCTCCGCAGTGGAATTATAAGCAAACGATGGTTTCGAAATTTTGTCATCAAGGGACAGTACTACTTGCTAGGTGACGGCATTATTTTGGATAATACTGAAAACACCTTCTAGCCAAATTATGTAAAGCAGAAATCTCCACGAAAATTCGTAGCATTATGTAGAAGAACTAAGCAGTAGCGCAAGCTACGAGAAAGTTACATTGAGGCATACAGTACTGTAAGAACAAAACATCATGCTGAGGTAATAACATGATCAGGACCGTTGACTAGGCTAATGGAATCTCGATGTTGGTGGTCAGCACTGGTGGAATATATTCCTCGTCTTCCTTCGGGGGAAGAATAGTCACCAGATCAGGCAATGGAGCCGTTGGTCCTTGCTAGCCCCTGAGATCCCAGTCAAGCATGATCTTGAACTTGATGCCAAGCACGCCCTGATCGATTCAACAGAAAAAAAGAATAAGATTTCACCAGGTGTTAGCCTTGGCAAGATGGGGCAATTACCAACTTGCACATGATTCCAAAGAAAAAAAGTGAGGAAAGGGCATGGTGCAGATTTGAAGGTCGTCTCACCTGTCTTAGAAGAACGTGCCTGACAGGTTTACCAGAGGATATCATGTGCCCATCCTTGAACTTCATCGATTTTGCACGTTGAGCGCGTAGCTTCCCACTCACAATGACCTGCAGGAGCACCCAAATCTCAGAACTTCGCGAAGCTTTAGTACCAAGAAAAATGGTGGGGAAGGCAAAAACATTAGATAACATGATCATTTTTATCATAAAACATACCTCACATCCCTTGGCACCACTCTCCATCACAAATTGCAGAACACCATAGCAAGCCCTACAAAATAAGCAGCAAATTTAATTTAGTAATTAGTCAAGCATCAAGGAATCTTCCCAAGTGATTCTCGAAGGAGACAAACTAAAACAATGAATAAGTACGATGGGTGTTGCCAACGATGTCCAAGTAAGACTCACCCATTGCAACAACGTGAAGAAAATCTGAAGACGGTTTACAAGCTTTCAAACCTTTAGATGTATAAGACTCCCACTACAAGCACTCAATAAGAAAATAACGTCATCACATTGAGAGAGATGCCAGCCCATGTCATTCAAAAGCAAGCAGAATAAGCCCTTAAGAACCGGACAACGAACAATCCATGCATAGAGTAACACCTGTTAGGAGACTAACAGATGCGAAAGTATATGCAGAGAATTTTTCACAGCTACAAAATAAGTTGCACACTGATGTATGCATGTTTTTCCAATCAACTGAAAAAATAAACTATCAGGCAATGGTAAAACAAAATGATTCCACAAGTTGGCGGACGAAAAGAACCCTCTGGTTTCAGCCATTAAGATTCATCCCCTTCAGCCCTAGGGGGGCTAACTTAATGAAGAGATATGATCCATATGAAACACTTAAGTTCTGAGAAAAGACAAGAAGACAGAAGCAGAAGTGACTAGGCTCACATATCATGACTTCAGGTACATACCTTAAATCACACACCAGAAGTATCATGTGGACGATATTGTATTGCTGATGCTCAAATAAGCAGTGCCAGCAGTGAGGCCAACATCCACATGCTTTTCTCATAAATAACTTTTGCAAGTGATGAAACCAAAATTCCCAACAAAATCATAGAAAACCATAAAACTTGACAGTCCTCAGACATGAAAAAGGTACTTAGAAAGCGACCAACTCACACTAAGGATGGTCCAGAAAAAGAAAACGGGAAGGTCCCAGCATAGTTCTCTCAAAATTCATTATGAAGACAATCAAGTCAATATTCAGCAGCAGTGAATGAAATGCACTACAATAGAGAAGGCCAAACACTGCAATGAACAATGACTAAAACTAAGCAAAATATCTACTTCGAAAAACTAAGGGCAAATGGAAGTGCAGTCAGCACAAAGAAAAAGAAGATGATTTAGTTTTGGCTATCATATAACTGGGGTGCCATTTAGAGCTGCGTCATGTACCTCCGAACAGCCAGGCCTCCCAGGAGCTTGTACCGCAGAGACTCCGCCTGAGCAATGGCGCAGAGGCCCCTGTTGTTAACTTTCTCGGCATACAACTCCACACCATTGTCAGGGAACTTGAAGCGTTTCGGGACAACAGAAGTCAGTTCCCGAATCCTTCTCCCCTTCTCTCCTGTTAAAACAAGAATTACGCAACTATTCACTAACATAATCCAAACAATGTGCTCGACCTTGAATTAGTTCGGCACTCTGTCAGTATTAATATAAAAGATACATAATCGGGTCATATTGCCGTTATCTATTTCATTTATTTTAAAAGTAATAGGCTTGTCAGTAAATGGAAGGAGGCATCGGAAGTAATGCAAAGGTAGAAACGGAGGAGAGGCAAGACAAGGTCATGCTCGAGAAGAAGGTGAGAAGCAGGGCCGAAAATATTCGGTTAAACTCCACCCAGGAAGAGATGCAGCTGAAGAAACTTCAGCTCGGACCTAGGAAAAGTCCCACCATTTTCTTTTGGACAAGCATTTCAAAATCCTTAATTGGAGTACCGTAGCAATTGTATTTGTAAATGGAACTGTTTGCAACCTTCTACCTCTCGAAGTTAATATAATCAAAAGGCTAGAAATACCAGTCGTGAATACCCACACGTCTTTCCCATTAGCTTCTTTTCCAAGGAGAAATTGAATGCACTGAGTGAGGGCACAATCATTCAAGTAGAACTTTTACCGAGCACATTTTGAGTGCGATTGGCTCTAATAATGATCTCAGTCCGCATGGGTAACCCTCACTTCGACCCCAGAGTATCCATCTTCGGCAAGCTCTCTGGTGAGAACCTCATTGAGTCGCAATGCTTGTTTCTTCTGCGGGGATCGAGCGCTTCTTCCCCCCGCCGAAACCCTAATCTTGATGTCTCGATCGATCGAGGACTGACACGTCGAGTATTGGGCCGGGCCTTCACCCATCAAGCCCAGCCCAATGGGAATAACTGTGCGAATGTACGAGTGTACCCTCGATTCAGGCCTGCCTGTTCGGGGGAAAGTATCTGTCCTTGCTTCTGCTAAAGAAATTTATTTAGTAAGTTTTGAGAGATTACATGTGATATTATTAAGCACAATTTTCATTAATCTGGCCTTTAGGAAATACGGGCACTTACTCAAGAAAACGAATGAAAAAGACGATGAACATTCTTGACACTAGTCTTGGGGGAGGAGTACTGTAAGATCCGAACGATGGTAAAAAGAGAGACGAGGGCGTTGTTGCGGATTGTTTTTTTCCAGAGAAAAGAGCATCTGGGGATGCGCTAATTCTTTGATCAAGATCTGAAATTTTTTTGGACAGAGATGGTGACACTTTGGATTGAACGCGGGTATGAAAAGCAGAGGAGGAAAGAATTAAAAGATGGAAAAAGGAAAAATTCAAAAAAAAAAAAAAAAAAACGGGGCTTTTGCTTTCCTTTCTAGACCCGCTGCTTCTCCATTTCGAGTTCACATCTCGTCCCATCTTCTCAGTACCCAAGAAAAGAAGCTATTTCTAGGGTTTCCTCATCCCTCCGAAAATTCGAAAAAATTATTTAAAAATATTCATGGGCTGGTTTGATGTGATGGGACTTGTACAGATGTTCACGGAAAAGTTGAGGTGATTTGCAAAAATTGATATTTATGTGAATTTAAAGTTTTTGGGGTGACCGACCGAAAAATCAAAGGTCTTAGGGTGAGAAAAATGCTGATCAAGAAATTTATAAAAGTATTGGAAGAAAAATAAAAATAAAAATAAAAAAACAACTTTGCATTCGCGTGTTTGATGGGATAGGACTTGTGCATATGTTAAACTACGATTGGATGGTTGAAACAATTACTTTCTTGGCAATACATTTTATGAAAAATTGAGGTGATGTTAGATATGATATTTACATGAATTTTTAAGATCTTATTACGTGAAAAACGTTCGTGAAGATATCATTGAAGTGTGGACAAGGACACGACAATATCCAAGCATATCTCTAGACTTATGGCCCTACCAAAAAAGAAATTTATTTGTTTAGTTAAATTAGCGAGGATTATAGAGGGGGGCCAAAATTGATTTAGCCCATGCTTTGCGACTATAGGCTAATTATTAAATTTAGATATAATCATCATAAGATTAATCAATGCGCAATGAAGCATACATGCAGGAAGTACATTAAGATGGCCCACTGGAAAATGACAGACTCGGTCAAAATGTGGCATGATTAGAACACACCAGTTGTTGCGAATGGCCCAACAAAAGAAAACTCTTTCCTAGGTTACTGGTTGTGAAATATTAAGTTACAAGAAATCTCTATAGAAAATTGTAAAGGAATCAGTCAGATTAATGTGATGTCAAATTTCATTGGAAAAGTACTCTTGGAACGCTTGATAAAAGTATCAACTGTGCTTCAAAAAAAAATTATTTATTGGTTATGAAATGCTTCATTTTTATATGCAATAAGTTCTAAAGGGAATGGGATGCTGGAGTTTTATTTTTTGAGTATCTTGTTATTAAGGGTTTTACGATAATTTTATTTTTCTATTCGTAGTTTTAGTTTTCAGCTCTTGAAATACCTTGTACTTTAGTTTAGTTATTATAAAACAGATGTGTGTGGGACTTATCGGCTAAGTAGCACCGATGCCGACACACGATACGCAACACGTTATTCCTAAAAAAAGAGAGAATTCCGATATGTTGTATATTAAATATATATTTTTATATATACATAATAATTTATCAAATTAGTTTAATTCAAATTCATTAATAAATAAATAAATACTAAAAAAAGCTAGAATGAATTTATACTAAAAACATTAATCCACTTTTTATTAATATCATTAATTATTTCAATTTGATAAATTCAATTCTATTCCAATAATTCATAAAATTTGGAGAGAGGAAAGAACAAGCAATTCACATTCGAACTTGTGTGTTAGACAACTCTATTCCAATAATTCATAAAACGGGGCCGGCAAGCCTCGCCGTGGTTGGGCGAGGCCGCCGCCCTCATCGGCCATGGCCGAGGTCGGCGACCGGCCAAAAGAAGAAAAAAGAAAAAAGAAAAAATATATAAGAAAATAAGAAAAATAAGAAAGAAAATATAAAAAATAAAAATAAAAATATTTAAAAATAAAAGACATAAAAAAATTATACAAATTTATCAAACGTGTTTCTGTTCTTTTTATATTTATGGAACAAATTTACCAAAAGCGTTTTTTTGTTCAAAAATTGTTCCTTGGAGTAATAATACTTTTTATTTATTTATTTCTGTCCCAGAAGCAATTTTTAAATAGAAGTGTTATCAAACGCACCCTAAATTTCTAATTTCAGCCCGCCTTAAGGGGCCCATAAGTCCCCTAACATTCCAAAAACCAAGCCGCATCCAAAAAACACGAGGTGTAGGGAGAATAATTACCTCTTCTTGCAAGGCCCACGACAATTCGGAGCCGAAGCAGGTTGAGCAGAAGGGAGATCCGAGCATAATAAGAGGAGCTGGTCTTGAAAGGTAGGCTTCTTCAAGTCAGGAGGAACGGTCGTGATTAGAGGGCTATCCTCTTCCAAGGAACTGTATCCAGAGCTACCAACCACCTCACTAGAACTCACCCTAGTGGATGACGCAATTGGAGGAGCTGCCTTGCCCGCCAACGGAGTAGGACGGCCACTAGTCTGTTTTGGGGCATTCAAAGGTCGCTGTGATTTTGCATCAGTAGCAGGAGGAATCACCTTCATAGAGTCACAGCAGGAAGAGGGTCCTTCGCTTCAAGGACTGAGCAGCTCCACCAGAGGGAGGCAAACCGGACAAACCAGCTTTCGCCATAACCAGGCTTCTTCTTTTTACCTTTTACTTGTTTCCACCCCGCTTCTGCGTTAGGAGGATGCTGAGATGATGACACATGGTGGAGAATAGGGGTGGGGGTTTCAGGCACGACCAAAGGCAGCGCCTGCTTCCGTCTCTCATCCGAACTACCCACAACAGGCATAGATGCTTGCTGAGGCAGATCCTTCCTCCCTTCCAAGTCCTGAACCAAAATGGAACCAGCAACTTGGGGGCCTTCTAACGAAGAAGCAGGATTCACAGCACAAACATGTAGATCAGAAGAATGGTCTTGCTGACCTGTAATAACAGTCGGAACCATGGTAGGAGGTGTCGGGCAAGTGTGGCCAAAAACACCACAGCTTAGGCAGAAATTGGGCCGCCACTCATATTCCACTTCAGCAGAACAGGTTTCACGACGATGCACCACCTCAACGGCTTCACGACAGGGTTGCTTTGTTGATATTTCAATGCAGACATGAGCAAAGACCAGCATGGTCTTTTCCTCGGTTCTCAAATCAACATATAACGGCTTTCCAACCACACTAGCCACAGCACTAATCCCCTGAGAGGACCAGAACGGGGGCGGGAGTTTTCTCAGACGGACCCAAACAGGAACAGCTGAAAGGTTTTTCTTCCTAATTTCCAACAATGGTTTCCATTGTTGTAAGAGCAGAGGCACTCTCGCGACCGTTAAAGGCCCTCCTTCCAAAATCTTTCTACGAAAGTTAGCATTTGTGACACGAAAGTAATAAGAACCCCACCCGTTCCCCATTACCTCCAGAATTTTCGAGTCCCAAGCTTTCTTAATAGAGTCTTCCACCAACTTGAAGGGAAGGCTCCTTCCAACGAAGTAGCCAACAAGGCATTCAAAAAACTTTGGATCAGCAGCGTCCAAAATGGTATCGGTTAGCACAACCACGGGCTTGTTGTTGATGATAGTGTGCGAAGTATATTCCAGATCAAAGCCTTTAGTGGCAAGTTTGGCGACACTAGCCCACGAGCGGGATTGAGGAGGTCTCGACTCCTTCCGCTGCTTATCTCTTTGCCGGGGCCTTTTTGAAGCAGACCGAGCTTTGCTCCTAGCTCGACGGCCCGCTTGAGAATGCGAGGGAAGGCCATCACGTTCAGCTTGGCTTGGTGGTGCTACGGGGGAGCTACCATGGGAGCGGGCCGAAAGACTATGCCCCCTGGAAGTACCAGCAGCAGGTTGATCCGAACAAGGAAGCCCGTCATCGCCAGAAGCGGTTGAGGCCATTTGTCGAACACCTAAAGTGTAGCTTGGCCATTAGCAAAAAGGAAACATACCCGGCTAAGCTCCAAGGGGTGAGCAGAAGCTTGCACCAGAAAAGCCCACCTTTGTTCGAAGCAGCAGACACTATCGCAGCAATAGTGCAGACTTCCTCCACTAGCAAGAACTACGTTTGTGGGCCGAAACAGAAGGGGTGGTTCGGATGGCAGCTAGAGGGAGGTGGGGCGACATACCCTTCCAAAGCATAGTCCTAAACGATCACCCGGGCGTCCACGACGAAGCTCACACCAGTACAGCAGAAAAAACTCGCCAGCCCAACTAGGGCTTTTCAGATCTCGAAATCTAGCTCGAGTTAGAAGAAATCGCTCGGTAGAGATGTAGAAGAGGGATAGGAGAAGCTATCCTCCAAAAATCAGCCCAACGGACGCCCGAAACTCCGGGAACAAGCCATAGACCACAACGTGAACAGTACCGAAAATTGCCTGGAGCGGGAGGGAACGATGTACTCGGGTCCCTTCAATTTGCTTAATTTGGTCCCTAAACTTTCATCTAATATTCCATATAGTCCCTAACTATTTGAAAATTGAAGAATTTCCCTTTTTTTCTTAATACCAAACTGTTTTTTTATAAATAAAAAAATACCAAATTGGGTTTTTTTTTTTGGTCGAAAAAATACTACATTTAGGCAAAGTAATAAAGGTCAATATTTCTTTCCTTTCTCAATATTAAAAACAAATGGAAAAAAGGGACAGCAATAATAAACAAAGGTGAATCTTGCATTTTGATTTCTTTTTTATATATGCAAATTATTTTAATAATGTACAAAAGCCCATCAATCGATTTTTCCCTTTTTGGTGAAGTCCATAAAAAAAATTGATTGATGGGCTTTTGTACATTATTCAAGTACTTTGCATATACAAAAAAAGAAATCAAAATGCAAGTATCACCTTTGTTTATTATTATTGTCCCTTTTTCCAATTTGTTTTTAATATGGAGAAAGGAAAGAAATATTGACCTTTATTACTTTGCATAAATGTGGTATTTTTTTGACAAAAAAAAACCCAGTTCGATATTTTTTTTTATTTATAAGAAAACAGTTTGGTATTTTTTTAAATTTAAAAAAAAAGAAAAACTGTTTGGTATTAAAGAAAAGGGAAATTGGTTAATTTTCAAATAGTTAGGGATTAGATGGAACATTAGATGAAAGTTTAGGGACTAAATTGAGCAAATCAAAAGCTTATGAATGAAATTGAATATTAGATTAAAGTTCATGGACCAAATTGAGCAAATCGAAAGCTCAAAAATGAAATTGAACATTAGATGAAAGCTCAGGGACCATTTGTGACATTTTCTCTTTTGTATCTTATTTTTAAATAGACCATGTTAACGAAAGTCCCCTAACATTTGATAATGAATTAATTAAAATATTTCCATACATTTCTTTTCATTAATTGTCATCGTTTCACATAGAATCAATATCTTTAAAATTCAATTATCTAGAGATAGCACACCGATCAAGTCTAAAATATTTTTATATATTATCATCATTTCACATAGAGTTAATATCTTCAAAATTCAATTATCTAGATATAGCACATCGATCAAGACTCTTTCGATATATTTCTTTTTATATACCAATGGGAAAAACCCATGTCTAAAATCTCGAGGAGAACGACAGGGAAAAGAAAAATCATGAAGTTCCGACAAACTTGGCTTCATTTGGTCTTTGCGCTTACGTTTCATCTCTAATTTTAGTTTATAGGAATTATTGAATTTCGATACATGGAAAATATGACAAATGTGCTTATCATCAGTTGAAACTACTACAATTATGATCTAAAAGTTGATCTGAGGCAAGTGTTCGGATCTATTATGACATAGCCATGAGGCGCGCAATGGACCTTTTTAATCTTTTACAACTTTTTTGAGGCTTTAAATTGATGCAAAAAACATTTGTTGTGCAACCTAGTGTATTTATTAATATCTCAATTCAAAGTTTCTAGACGTGGCTATTTTATGTCTTACATTAGAGAGAACATGTATATATTAATTATTTATATTAATATATTAATTATTTTTTTATGACCCGAGAACCGCCGTATAGGCGGCAGCCGACGACGTAAATCCGAAGGGACACTAGCGTGGGGACTCACCCCCAGCTTGCAGACTATGATACATTTACCTCATTAAGGGCATTTTTGTCTTATTATTTCTGTTTTTCCTTTTTTTTTTTTTTTTCATTCTTCTCTCTTCCCTTCATCGGCCATGGCGGAGGGAAGCCGGCGTTCGGTAAGGGTTGCCCTCACCGGCGTCCGGCAGTCCTTGCCTGACGCAGGCAAGGGGTGCCCTCGCCCGACGCCAGCAAGAGCCGTTGCAGGCGAGGGGTGCCCTCGCTGACACTAGCAAGAGCCGTTGCAAGCGAGGTTGGCCCTCGCCAGCATCGGGCGAGGGAGGCTCTCATCCGACCTAGCTGAGGGCCGCCCTAGCCCGACGTCGGCGAGGGTGGCCCTAGCCAGCCCAAGTGAGGGCGACCCTCGCCCGATGACGGCGAGGGCAGTCCTTGCCGGACACCGGCTTCCCTCAGCTGGCTCCGCCATGGCCGGCGGAGGGAAGAAAGAAGAAGAAGAATCAAAGAAAAAAAAAAGAAAAAAATTTAAAAAGTAAAAAGATCAAAATACCCTATAATAATGTGTCACGTGAAAGTTTAGGTTTTTTGTGTCATAAAAAAAAATTTATGATAAATATATCACGGTTAGTAAATCTCAGGATATTTTGTCAAAAAAATTTGGGAAAAATTTATCGCTTTAGATAAAATTTAGGATTTTTAGTAATTTTTTTCTAAAAATAAAATATACAAGAGTAAATGACTCAAAAAGTTAAGCTTTGTCCCCGCGCCCACCTCTTTTAATATTTTATATTTTTTTTATTTATTTTATTTTATTTCAACTCTTAACACTTATTATTAGATTTTTGTTTTACCTGTTGCAGGCCGACGTCAAAACCCACTCCTGAATCGTTTCCATCTCAACTCCCTAGGGTATAGAACTCCTCACCTCTTCTTTCGATATTTTGTTGATCAGTTCCGTTTTTGGAAGGCCGTGCATCGAGGGTTTTGTCTCTAGGGTTGGATCGGCTCTCGGCAGCCATTCATGCTCCTCGAGAGTCCTGTTTTGGGTCTTTAGCTCTCTTGCTCTGTTCTTGGGGGAAGTGAGCTCAACGCGACGCTGAGAGGCGCGCGCTAATCCTGGTCGAGGTACTTGGTTCTCTTGAATCTCTTCTTGGATTTTCAGTTTTGTATCTAGGGAAACCCACTGTTTTGTTTCTTGATCGAGAGTCGTCTGCTCCGTGATCTGTCTTACTTTGTGTCCTAAGTTGGTGGTGACTGATTAGAGGCGAAATTTGTCGGAAAGGGCTAAAATTTTTTATCTGGCTCGAGCACTGGAGTGAGTCCACGAGCTCAGTCTTGTTATGCATGTTGTCTTGGCCTGTTGCTGTCTGCGTGTGCGCATTTCAGTATGAGTAGATCTGCGCTTAAATTCTCTCTTTTGGTCTACTCTTGTGCTGTCCAGATTTGAACCTGAACTGAAGCCTTGTGAGCGGTAAAGTTTTGAAATTTTGGAACGTGTCTTGGATCAGGAATTGATTCTAAAGGAGAAGGTCTAAAAGGCAGCGAAATCGCCATGTCGGAGAAAAGGAATGTCACTGCAAATGATGTAGTTATGGACATGCCAACTGACAGTGCAGAAGCTGTGACTGAGGGCGGGGCCCTAAAAGGGTCATCTTCCAAGGAGTTGGAACCTGCCGCTCCAAAACAAACCCATATGGATTCTGCCTGCCAGGCTTCGATTTTGAGCACCGGCGTTGCAACATCAACCCCAATGAGGTGCCTGTCTTCCGGAATAGTCAGTCTCAGCCCTAGCCAGAATAAGCCTCCTAAAGCTCCCAATGCTAACGAATCTCTTGTTTGGAAAAGGAGTCTCAACAAGTTGACGTTGTTGAAACCAAAGTCGAGGTTTGGGGAGGAACCATATCTTTTTGATGCCACTAGGCTTGAAAAAGAGCTCAATGCACTGTCGCAAGAACAAGTCGGTCAGCACTCTCCTTTTAGAGACTCATTTAATCAGGCAGCGCCCCATAACAGATCGATGCATTCAGGGGGGGGATGTGCCTGTCACGCAGGAGAAACAGTGCATGGAATCTCTGGGACCAGCTGGAGGAGGAGCTGGAAAGGAGGATGATGAAGAGATCTACAAAAATGCCACTCATGGATTGAACAAAGCAAAGCATAATCTCACTCATGGATTGAACAAAGCAAAGCATAAGATTATTTAGAGGATTAAGATGGGGCTCTACGTCAATCACACGATGAACTTCCAAGATTATTTAGAGAAGAACAGGCGGAGGACTGAACTAGTCATGGGGTTAAAAAGAATTTTTGAGCGGTTGGATATTAAATATGATCTCCTTCATCAAGAGGCCCTTCAGTGCCAGAGTGAGAATAAGAGTCAGGCGTGAAGGGCAGGCGGTGAATGCATTTGGCTGTTGAAATTTCTGACGATCTGCAAAAATCTTCTGTCCGCTTGCTGGTAAATGAGATGAATAGGTTTTTTAAATATTTGACTTATGTAATTGTTCCTTTCATGTAGTAACAGAGCGAGGCCGACAGAAGACCGTCGCATTGCCTTACATGTGAGATATTTTGCCTTGGTGACTCGGTCGCTGTTAGCTTTTGAAACATTGAGGCTGGTAGGAATGAATGGTCTCAGTGGATGTAATGTACCTTTTATTCATCACCAGCTGCGATGAAATGAATGCATATCATATGTATGTTTGCCCATGACTGCACGCTCAGATGTGCCTTTGCGTGCGAGCGTGTTCGGAAAAGTCTAGGTTCCAGCTAGAGACCCTGTTTGTCCGTGCACGTGCATTAGAGCATGTGCCTGTGATAGAAATTGGAGGTTATGATGTTAGGCTGCATTATCCAATGGTCGTAGGCATTGTGCCGATTTAGTAGTTCGACTGGACTGGCCACGTGGCATGGAGTACCGTTTATGTGTATCTGTGAAGTTCCAAGCTCTCTTTTATGCAGCAATCAAATTGCGATCAGCTCATTTATGCAGTCGAAAAAATTATTAAAAAATATTCATGGGCTTGTTTGATGTGATGGGACTCGGACAGACGTTCAGGCACAATTAGATGGTAGAGTCGATTTCTTTTTCAATTTGTAATAAATTATGCGGAAAAGTTGAGTTGATTTGCAAAAATTGATATTTATGTGAACTTAAAGGTCCTAGGGTGACCGACCAAAAAATTAAAGGTCCTAGGGTGAGAAAAATGCTTATCAAGAAATTTATAAAAGCATGGGAAGAAAATAAGGAAAAAAAATACTTTGCATGTGCTTTTTTGATGTGATATGATAAGACTTACAAATATGTCGAATTGCGATTGGATGATAGAATCAATTTCCTTTTTTTTAATAATATATTATGTGAAAAATTGAGGTGATGCTAGATGTGATATTTAGATGAACTTTAAAGGTCTTATTACGTGAAAAACGTTCATGAAGATATCATTGAAGTGTGGACAAGGACACGACAATATCCAAGCATGTCTCCACACCTATGGCCCTTCCAAAAAAGAAAATCATTTTTTTAATTAATTCAGCAAAAATTATAGAGGGGGGACAGAATTGATTTAGCTTATGCTTTGCGACTATAGGCTAATTATCAAACTTAGATATAATCATCATAAGATTAATCAATGCGCAATGAAACATACATGCAGGAAGTACATTAAGATGGTCCACGAAAAATGATAGACTCACTTAGTCAAAATGTGGCATGATTAGAACGCACCAGTTGCTGCAAAGGCCCCAACAATAGAAAACTCTTTCCAAGGTTGCCGGTTGTGAAATATTAAGTTACAAGAAAAACTACAGAAAATTGTAAAGGAATCAATCGGATTAATGTGATGTCGAATTTCGTTGGAAAAGTACTCCTGGAATAGTTAATTAAAGTATTAACTATGCTTGAAAAAAAATTATTTATTGGTTATGAAATTCTACATTTTTCCATGCGATAATTTGTAATGTGCATGGGATGCTGTATTTTTATTTTTTCATTATCTTGTTTTTAAGGGTTTTAGGACATTTTTATTTTCCTTATTCGTGGTTTTAGTTTTCAGCCCTTGAAACACCTCATACTTCAGTTTAGTGATTATAAAAAAACATGCATGGGACCTATCGCGCAATATAGGTCCGATTCCCCAAGGCATCATATGTAAATAATTCCTTCGTCGATCTTGATGTTGGCTTGCATCTTGTCTTACATGATTCATTATGTTAGTAGGAAATTTTATGGACTTACAGCGCAATACAAGTCCAATACATCGTGTTATCATATGTAAATAATTTCTTGGCCGATCCATCCATCTGATTTGGCTTGCATCTTCTCTTACACGATTCATTATGTTTACTAGAAGCAGGCCTTGCTCGTTGACTAGAACGTAGTTTTTAATCCCTCAAAATGGACACATCATTTGTATATAATACCCACCTAAATGAACAACAACAAAAAAAGAAGAAAAAAGATCTTTATTGAGGGGAATTCGGTTTATAGATTCAATAAAAAAAAAATTCAAATTTTGCAAGAGAAAGCATCATCTCCCCATTGATAATTAACGATCCACATCTCTAATTTTCTTTCAAAGACATCTTCTAATGTACTTATGACATCGCATGACAAGTTCGATCACCTCTCAAAGTTTATTGTAAATTCTTCTTTGTTATTTCCCGAGGAATCAACCACCTCCTTATTATATTTTCTGCCCAAACATACATAAATAAAAGCAACGGCGTTCTACTTAAATCTCCATCTCCATCCCAAGGTGCATAAGACGACAACACAGTGAATATTCTCATATAAATACCAATAATTTACTCTCATATAACTAATGATTTTCCCAGGAATCTGTTTCTCATTAATTCTACATGATTCCCTAACGCAAGAGTACAGAGACTCTGGACTGGTCAATTTGAAATGGAAAGACCGTGTGGAAGCCGGCAAAGAACATGTCGACCCTCTCCCTCTATCTTTCCCAAACAGCAAATGGTCCAAGTCTTCCTTTATTTTTTCTTCTTCTTCGTTTCTTTTTTCCTTTTTAGTTGCTGCTTTTCCTTTGCCAGCATAAGACAGATCGAGGTATATATTCGATTCGGCGATCGCAAGATGCATTTTCGCAAGAGTATGCCACCAGCTTTTTCCTTTGGATGATAAAGTGGAAAATGATGTGATGAGCAATGTGAAGGTGGTGTTTTGCTTGGTCTAAAAACATGCAATATAATGCAACCTTAAGAAAAAAGATAAGGAAAAAAATAAGGTGGGGGCCCAAAAAAAAAAAAAAGAGAAAATAAAAGATGTGAAGATGGTGTTGGCTTTCAATTCATCTTGATATTCCTGATCGTGGAACCTACGGTGCGGGAAAAACAAAGCTAGTACGGAATTTTTTTTGATTAGATTCGATGTGTGATGCTATTTGATTTATCCTCTTGCATCTATTTAAGTGCAATGCTTGTTGACATGACATGTTCGACTATTCTTGCATTCTTTCATTTTCATCGATGATTCCTTGGAATATGCACATCTTGATTGACCGAGTATAATTTCAATTGTTTTGTTGTGAAACAAGTGATAAGCAAGAAGAGTAAGAAATGCCATATCATGAGAGCAATAAGAACATCCACCTTTTTCTTTGTCTTATCCTATATTTCAAGAGGAACATAAACTGAAAAGGAGAAGATTCTTACTGTATATATGAAAAGAGGATATCATATGATCCCTATATCATAGATCGAGACCAATCCTAACTTCCAATCACGTGGGTCATACATTAACGGTCCAAGTGATATTACTCCACATAATTGTTGAGCCGGATTTTTAACTTCTTTGTATATATCCATGTCCAATCCGCAACCAACATTTTATCACGAAGAAATTGGAGAAATTTCGAATCGCTGGATTATATATTAACATTAGCAGTACATTAGTATCCGCAAAGAAATTAACAAGTTGTGGCAACCTTTCATAATTTGAGATAAATGTTCAGGTTGTAGCCAAAAAAGGAAACTACAATTGCCAATACAGGAGTTTCTACAGCAAAGCAAAATTGCTTGTCATCTTAATTCATGCTTCAAAGGATTTAAATGAATATTTATTTACTTTGGACCTATAAACATTTTCCCACAAATTTACTACTTTTTTTTTTTCATTTTATGCTTTAATGAAATCACCGCATTATTTGTCATTTTCCACAATCATATGTATCATCGCCATTCTTAAAAAGCATGGTGCTCGATGATACCTTGTTTGCAAGTTGGTATCTAGAACTTTGTTGTTTGCCATATCATTGAATTCATCGAAACAATAAGCAACAATGTCTTTTAAATTCTATAATCTTATTGACAATAATCACTTCATGAGATACTGATATATAAGCAATGACGTAATAAATGTATAAGATAGCGTAAATGCGTGAAAAATAAGAAGTCTAAGGTGAAAATACTGGCAATACATAATTAAGTTCGCCTCGCGTCGTAGTTCCCAAAGCTTAATGAAATCATAAATAAATAAATATAAAATAAAAAGATTGCTAAGCTATGGAGTTTATAAACCCCATGAAGCGTATCTTAACGTTCCTCTCTTCACGGTCCAAACCCTAGAGATACAACAAGACAATCAAGAGTGGGAATACACGTAAGATGAACGTCGGAGGTGATGATTGCCGGACGTCTGCCAAGCTGTTCGCATCCCGACCATTGAGCGTGCAGAGTTCTCCAGCGAAGCAAGGCAGCCCGGCTCCTCATCGGCCGCGGCGCGGTTTTTGCTGCGGGTTTAATGACTGCATCAGCATGGGCTCTACATTCTCCACTGTCCATCACCAGCAACAGCAAACATCTCTTTCTAGATTGGAGCGGCAGGTAAATTTGATTTGGCGTGACTTTTGTGGGACTACTGTCGATGTTTTCTCAAAAGCAGATGAAAAAAGGTTCAAGCATTAATGAAAAAAGGAGTTAAGAGATGATCAAGTTTATGGTCTAAGCAAAGTAATATATAACTCATTTACTTTTATTTTTGCTGTTTTCAAAATTTAAGATTACAAGAATGTTTTAGTGATATTTCTGGTGAAATGACTTGCTCAGTTTGATTTGCGAATGAAAGGTAGGGGAATTAGAGAAGGAAGTCCAAAAGGAGAAGGAGCTTCGGATGATATACAGGAAGAGACTGGAGAGAACCCAGGATTACCTCCGACACTGCCTTCAGATAGCCAAAGACAACGGCTTTCTTCAGCTAATCGTCCACCACAAGCACGACGACGGGCATAGCAACAATAACGACAGCAATGCTAATGACAACGATAACATCGACAGTAACAGTAACGACCAACGAGAAGAGGTCCTTCTCTCTCCTCAGCTCTACAATGGCAACGTCAGTCCTCAGTTCCCAGCTGGAGCACTGGTGCAACCTCACTCTGATATTTCAATCGTGGTGGAACAGGCCAGGATCAATGGCTGGTACATTGAGCCACATGAGGTGAGTTCTCTCATTGAACTATGGTCAATCATAAGTTCAGTGGACATGATTTTGGTTACAAAGTGAACTTACTGATTGAATTGAATTGATATGGTTTGTGTGTAATCGGATTCGGATGTTATATTGACCTGTTGTTGTAACCTCGGCCCCAGATCGAGCTGCGAGAGAAAATGGCCCGGGGGACCACCGCGGAAATATACAAGGCGACGTGGCGGGGCCTCGACGTGGCGGTCAAGTGCATCTTCCCCGACTTCTTCCGCACGAACCAAAGCAGTGCCGCCTTCTTCGTGCAGGAGGTCGAGACCCTGTCGCGGCAGCGGCACCGGTTCGTGCTGCAGCTGATGGGGGCGTGCATCGACCCGCCCGAGCGCGCGTGGATAGTGACCGAGTTCCTGGGCTCGACGCTGAAGGAGTGGCTCCACGGGCCCGGGAGCCGGAGGAAGGGTGAGAGGGCGAAGCCGCTGCCTCCGCTCGGAGAGCGGCTGAGCCTGGCCTTGGAGATAGCCCAAGCGATGCAGTATCTGCACGAGCAGAAGCCCAGGGTGATCCACAGAGACTTGAAGCCCAGCAACATCTTCTTGGACGATGCGATGCATGCGAGGGTGGCTGATTTTGGGCACGCCCGGTTCTTGGGAGATGAAGAGCTGGCATTGACGGGCGAAACGGGTAAGTTCAAGAACATTTGTTTTCTTGTAAACTGATTCGTTTCGATGTTGGATGTATCGAATTAGCGAACATCATTTGGCAAGTCCGACTCGAGTAAAATAACATTTTCAGGGACTTACGTGTATATGGCGCCGGAAGTGATACGGTGTGAGCCTTATGATGAGAAATGCGACGTGTACAGTTTCGGGATCATACTCAATGAGCTCATCACGGGTGAACACCCTTACATCGAGACCGACTTCGGCCCCGCCCAGGTACTATGTTTCATCTCTCAATAGTCCCTCAAAATTTTCCCCAATTCAAATGCGGCTATTATATATTATTGGAATACTAACGTACATTCATCGATTTTATAATTTGTCTTATGTAAAACAGATTGCAGTGGAAGTAGCAGAAGGCAGGCTCAGGCCTGCGCTTCCGGCAGACGAAGATGGCCAACTTGAAGAGCTTGTCCAAATCGTATGCCTGTCTTGGGATCAAGACCATTCAATTAGACCACCCTTCTCTACAATTACTTGCAATTTGAGAGGAGTTAAGCAGGCGCTTACAGAAAATGTTCAGATTTTGGACAGGAATTAACACGAATTGTGATTCCTGAAGGTGTTAATCATATGAAAAATTACATAACATGGAGCGTTTTTGAGTTATGTCTAAGAGGGACGAATATTTGATCGATTTACACATTTCCTAGCATTGTTAACATTGCAATTTAGACATCGTTGGCGTGCTTAGTAAACAAAAGAGGAGGTGATCTTGAATAGACTCGAGATTTTGTTAGAGGAATTAATTGATCCAACTTTGAGTATTCACTTTCATTTTTTATCACTTTAGTCTTACACCTTTCAATTTTGCCAATAAAATTATAAATATGTTCATATTTTGCCAATTGAATCAATTAGTCCATTTAGGCTACAAAATCATTGACGGGGACGCTAATGGTCCTATGTGGTATGGCCGACACTAATGTTAATAATTTTTAATGATATTTTATTTTTTCTTATTTCTAACCCCTAAGTCGGCGAGGTTGCCAACTTCAAGCGATAGCATCAGCCCTTGCCCAAACAGAGGTCACTAGCCCTCACCTATGGTCAATGAAGTCGACCCTCGACCGTCCAAAAAAAAGGATAAAAGAAAAAAGAAAGTAAAATTTAATAAAATATTTGAAAAATATTAAAATATTATTGAAATTATCCATATTATTGCTGCCCTACCTACCTATGTCGCATAGAATGAACAACATTTACATTAGTGATTTTCAATCGAAATTGGCTAAATCAACTCAATTAGAAAAATATGAAAATATTTAAAACCTAATTGATAAAATTGAAATATTTAAGATTAAATTGACAAAGTACAATATATTTAGGAATTTTTGAACAATTTTTTCAAAAATTATCAATCATGTGCTAGTTTATATGATCAATTATAGGAAGATCGCCTTAAGTATTATTGAAGATATTCTAGTTAGCACAAAAATCTTTCCATCTTTTTAATTAAGCCCTCAAAGTCTTTTTGACAAGTGCCGTCAAGGCCTTCCTTATAAAAGTTTCCCGATTTTTCCTCGGGGCATCTTTTTTTTTTTTTTTTGGTCTAATAGGGGCATCTTATTTGAGTGCCATTTGGACAATTTCCAACGTGGTGCCACTATTCGCCATAAGCACTTAATTGACTTTTTCCAAAGGTCGAAAAAGTAATCTTATCATTTGAAAGGCTTTGAAAGCACAACATACTGCTTCTTTTGCGGTACCCTTCCCATTTATTATATGTCCTCCATTTTCTCTTTTTCTCACATATGCATAAAACACGTTGCAAATCATTAACCGGTTATGTCCAAATTTCTGACCTTTGCAATTGGGTCCGACCCAGAGGCGTTTATATGCAATTGATGGAAAATCAAATAGGTCACATTTATTCCCTGAATTAAAAAATTTTCTTTTAATGCCCTGAATAAATGCGCCGCGTCTCCACCCCTCGTCGTTTTCAAGTCCCCCTATAATGCGCAGCACCAATATATGTTTGTCCTTTCGCTGCTCAGTAATCAGCAATTGCCATCCGGCGGGCATCGACCCTGGATATGGCCCCATCCATCAATAAAAGAGAACCCCCTTCGAATGATCTACGTACGATTCACATCGCCTTTTTAAAGTTGAGATCGATCCCGCTCTCGATGGAAGGAGGAAGAACCAAGACCCGATCGAGACAGTTGAAAATAATAATGCAGAAGATGAATTTGAGGAATTTTTCTATAATCTGATTATTTGGAATGAAGATTACATCAGCCTAAACTTTATGAGATGATTATTGAAAATAATATATCAATCATAGATATGCACCATCAAATAAGACATATACATAACGAAATATTCATAATCAAGTAGATCATCTAATAATATTGTTAACATCCCTATCAAATGCAAGTGAGTTGAAACAAATCAACTTGAGTTTGAAAAATAATATGAGTAACATTGCAAAAGTCTTCGATTAAAATGAATTCAATAAACCACTGGGATTCGCCCCAGTGGTCATCCTTCCAACATGGAAGGGGGAGGTGAGGGGTTCAAACCCCCACATTCTCAGAGAGAGATGGGGTGGGGATGCGCAAGTTTCAGGAGTGGATTTTGACTCCCACGCCCTGCAAGAGGCAGGGCAAAAGTCTGAGAGTGAGTATAGATTAGGTATAGAGTAGGACTGACCAAAAAAAAAAAAAAAAAAAAAGAATTCAATAGATTGACAGCCAGTGACTCCAGCTTCCTGTTGACAAATATTTTGATTGTTTGACGGTGGCAAATCTAGTGGTAGAATTGGCTCTTGAAACAAGAAGTGAAAAGTTGACAATAAGAGGTATTGGAGCCGAGTAACATGCATCCTTTGCTATCGACTTTATTGTCGAGAGGATAACTTAAACACAGCTGATATGGTTGGTGGAAAAAATCTGGCTTTTTTAGGGAAAGTTTACTATGTGAAGACAAATCTTTACGGCATTGAAAAATACCTCCATGGAAAAGAAAAGCTCAACTTGGCAACACGTTAGAGGCGTCATAATACAATCACCATGGTGCTTACTCCAACGGGAATGATGCACTTGGGTGAATATCATCGAGTGGCAAGGATGGATTTATTTGCATGAGATGCTTGAGTGCACTATTGAGAATGATAAAGCCGGAAAAAAATAGAAGTGGGAAATTTCTGAGGTGCATTCATGTTTAGGAAAAGAGGCTTGATACCAAGTTAAGAATAACAATACGAAAGATAGATTTGAGGAATTGTTGTTTAATTCGATATATTTATAATGAGGATGACATCAGCCTATTTATAGGCTTTAGGAGATGACTATTGAAGGTGCATATCGATCAAGGATGTGCATTATCAAATGAGATATATGAGAGATGTTCATAATCAAGTATATCTCCTTATATCGCTAACAGAAATGTTGCTCGTCATCTGGCCAAGCAAAAAATTATCCAAAAAAGTGTTAGACCTATTGTACAACAGCAACATCAATTTTGAACTTTCCAGTTGTACCAAGTTAATCCTAAAATTTTTTACGATTTGTCAATACTATTACTCCAATCAATTTTGGCCAAAGATTGATGACATAGACATCAGGCATCTTGGGTGCGTTTAGTTCAGCATTCTTAAGGGACTTTTGGCCTCCGAAGTCCCTTGAGGAAATGTTGGATTGTTTGATAATTATCTTGAAGAAGTTTTTAAGTGAAAGTCAATTTTGAGAAGGCTGGAAGCCCAAAACTAGTAAGGATTATCATTGAGTCTTCAACATTTTACCAAATGCAGAAACTTATTTCTCTCTTCCAAAATTATCCGCACAAATTCTTGAAATTTTCGAATTTATCCCTCATTATTTTTTTATATTAAAAATGGAACACGCCCTTTGTCGGTTTGGCAAAGGGCTACGACTATTGATGAGCCAGATTCAAGCCCATCAAAGATCGCATAGGCGTGGTGCATGACCCAGGCGACTGCCACCTAGGTCTTGTAGCCTCAAGCGGCCCTCACCTGGGTCTTGTGAGGGTCATGGGTCACCTGGGTTGCGCAACCCTCGCCGAGGGTTGTTTAAGGTTGGGGTCGACCTCCGGCGGCCTTCGCCAGGGTCACACAACCATGCTAGAGGTTGCCCAAAGATTGATGGCCACCAGTGCCAGATTGGGCTCGTCGGTGGTTGTAGTCATTTGCTTGATTGATGAAGGGTTTGGTCTTTTTTTTTTAAAAATATATATATATATATATATATTTATATATATTTGAATTTTTTTCAATTTGAAGCAAATAAAAATTTAAAAAATAATTTCAATCACCCAAAAAGCTTTTCAAATCTATCTTCTACCAAACGACATTTTTCTCAAAATTGCTTATCAAAGCATAATTTACCAAGTAGTCTTTGCATTTGCCAAAAGTCATTTAGGTTAAATTGCTTTGCTTTTTTCCAGATGGACTTTCAAAATGTTGAACCAAATGTACCATTTATGTAGCATGACCGATACTGATGTAAACAAATTTTGCAATATTTTGAATTTATTTACTGGCCTTAATAGTAAAAAAAAGAGAAAATAAATAAATAAACGATTTAAGAAATTCTAAAAAATTGTCATGTCAAAGTTGGTTTTGCTGCATAAAACGGATGATATCCATGTTATTACTCTCGGTCAAATTAGCCAAAAGAATTATATTGATAAATCGAAATGTTTAAGAATGAATTGATTGTCGTATTATATGTTTAGAATTTTTTGGCTAATTTTCTCTCTGGATGTGGCCGACCACTTAGCTTTTGTGCCCATCTTGATAGAGAAAATTCAAATGAGTAATTCAATGGGTCCCCATCTCGATCACACTTTACACATATCTCACCGCAAGTTCATTCCAAAACATCCTTCCGAAAGAATTCATCGAAAATGTTATGCGGGACAGTAATTTGTGACGTCACCGCTCGATCATTTCATCGATTACGTGTCCTTAAGGGTCCCACCATAGGCATCTATTAATTAGGAGGATAGTAGATACGGTCTGCGATGCCTTTATCTAGTAATTACTGGAGGACGACTAAACAGACAATCTTATAAAGGATCTTGTTCTTTTTCTTGTTGGCCTCACCAATAATCGCATGCTCCTTTATTAGATGGGGATACGACTATTGAAAGTCCATCTGATTGTGATCCGACATAATTTGCCGAGAAGAAAGACCTTAGACTAAACAACCAAAAAAAAGTCTGCTAAAAAAAAAACAACCAAAAAAAAAAAAAAGGAAAAAACGTTTTGCATTGGCATTAGATCGGACGGCAACAGTCGACAACATAATTTACTCGAATTCTAAAAATCGAGATGGAATAAGCATCTTGATTAATTAGATGTTTTATTCATGATTTAAATACAGGCAATGCACAAAATACGAGTAATTGGGTATCTTTTTCTTGCGAGCTGTCATTTGATTTCAAGTTTATTGTAGTAGAACTGAGCATGATCTAAGAACTTTCAAGTAAAGATCAAATTACTCAATTTTGTTTGTCTTGCAATAATTTTTTTTTTTTTTGCTGACCCATAATAGTAAAAAAAAAAAGAAGAGAAATGGAAAAGAAAAGAGAAAGAAAAGAAAAGGAAATAATTGAAAATTTTTAAAAAATTTAAAAATTGTCATGTCAGCATTAGTTGTGTCATCGGCGCTCACGTTAGTAATCTCTACATAAATTTACCGAAAGGTTTATATTGACAAATCATTAATAAAAAAAGATTAAGATTAAATGGATGCAGTTAAGAGGTTGAAAACTGAATTTGTTAAAAAAATTTGGAGAATTTGCCCTTTGGTCAATCACATAACTTTTGTGCCCATCTCCATAGAGTAAATTTGACGATGAGTAATTCAAAGGCACGCTTTGCACATATCTCAGTGCAAATTCTTTATGAAACATCCTCATGAAAGAATTCATTGAGAATGTTATGCGAGACACTTGTTCATGATGTTACGGTTCCATTATTTCTATAGATTTATGTGTCCTCACGGGTCCCGCCATACACAACTTTAATTTAGGATGACGCAATCGGTGATGTCCTTACCTAGTATGTACTCATATGATATCATGCCTTGTCAAGGACGATCAATGTATTGCAAAAAGACAAGCTTATAGATAAAAGATCTTTTTTTTTTTTTTTTTTGGCTTTTTCGTGTTGGACTCTCTAACAATCACATGCCTCCTTTTGAGACAAGGATAGTACTAGTTGAATGTTCATTTGATTGTGACCCAATATAATTTGCTGAGAAGAAAGACATTCGACTAAATCCCAATAGTGAGCAAATTGCATGGCACTAGACTAGATGATAACAGTGGTCAATGATATAATTTGATTGAACTCCAAAAATCAAGATCGAATAATCATTTCATTCACGAGTTAAATACTGACAATGCGCCAATGACACATAATGGGATATATTTTTCTTGCGAGCGGTCGTGCTTTCAAGTTTATTATCATAGTAAAAGTGGGCACGATTAGGTAACTTTCAAATAACAATCAATCTACTCAACTTGCTTCGTACTTTCCGAATATCCGACAATTTTCTTGGCGATGGCAAGAAAAAGACGACATGGAAGGTTTCAGGTCGCAGACATACCGAACGACCATAAACATTAAACCCTCTCTGTACGGACATGCCGGTCAGATTGAGAAAGATGCTGTCATCGATCGAAGAACGAAGGAAGGACCGAAGTAAAGGAAAGATAGAAAAGAACTCTCACTGCGTGCATCGCGTTCAACGGCACCTATAATGTAAAGAAAGGTGGTTTGTGACAGAAATTGAAAGGGAATAGAAAGGAAGAATCGGAGCTTTTGTATTTCTATATGTTTCTTGTACACATTCATTATACTATTTGTAATACAAGTCTAAAGTGTAAAAATAGGAAAGAAATATACATTGATTCTAATTCTTATTTTACCAAGTCAATTACTGATTAAATGAAACAATCATTGATACTCAGGATTGACATTTCCCAAGTTATCAAACCATATTTCCAACAGTTTATTATATTTTCTTTTTCTTTTGTTTGCTTTTTGTATACTATTTTTTAAATAGACCACGCTAACGAAAGTCCCCTAAATATTTGATAATGAATTAATTAAAATATTTCCATACATTTCTTTTTGTTAATTATCGTCATTTCACACAGAATCAATATCTTGGAAATTCAATTATCTAGAGATAGCACACCAATCAAGTCTAAAAAATTTCTATACAGAATCAATATCTTGAAAATTCAATTATCTAGATGCAGCACATTGCTCAAGACTTTTTCGATATTTTTTTAATATCCCAATGGGAAAAACCCATGTCTGAAATCTCGAGCAGAACGGCAAGGAAAAAAAAAATCAGCAAGTTTCAACAAATTTGACTTCATTGAGTCTTTGCGCTTACGTTTAATCCTTAATTTTAGTTTATAGGAATTATTGAATTTTGATACATGGAAAATATGACAAATGTGCTTATCATCAGTCGAAACTGCTACGGCGGACTGAGCAAGTCGTGGGTAATCCCAAAATCAATTTAATGAATTTAGTAAGATTAATTTCTGTTTATTTTATTTGCTGCAGAAAAATGACTACATCCTTCCCACAACAAATAAAATATACAAGTATGAATGACTCAAAAGGTCAAGCTTCGTTGCCTCGCCCGCCATTTCCATCACTGGCCCCTTTCGGTGGTCTTTGGTTTCTCCTTTTTCCTTTTCTTTGTTATCTCTACTCTGTTTTGTTTATGGAAGGCCGTGCATGGATCATCATTTAAATACACTTCTTGAGCTCCAGCACCGCCCTAAGAAAATCTTAATAAACAAACCACGAGGGTTTTGTCTCACTTGGACTGGATCGGCTCTCGGCAGCCATTTATGCTCCTCAAGAGTCCTGTTTCGGGGTTTGGGGTCTTTAGCTTTCTTGCTCTGTTCTTGGGGAAGTGAGCTCAACGGGACGCTGACAGGCCCGCGCTAATCTTGGTCAAGGTACTCGGTTCTCTTGAATCTCTTCTTGGACTTTCAGTTTTAACCATTTTTTTGAGCAACCCACCGTTTCGTTTCTTGATCGAGAGTTGTCTGCTCCGCGATCTGTCCGTCTTACTTTATGTGTCCTAAGTTGGTGGTGACTGATTAGAGGTGAATTTTTCCGGAAAGGGCTAAACTTTTTGTCTGGTTCGAGTACTGGAGTCAGTCCACGAGCTCAGTCTTGTTATGCATGTTGTGTTGGCCTGTTGCTGTCTGCGTGTGCGCATTTCAGTATAAGTAGAACTGCGCTTGAATTCTCTCTTTTGCTTTACTCGTTCTGTCCAGAGTTTGAACCTCAACTGAAGCCTTGTAAGCGGTAAAGTTTTGAACTTTGGGGACGCGTCCTGAATCACGAATGGATTCTAAAGGAGAAGGTCTAAAAGGCGGCGAAATCGCCATGTCGCAGAAAAGGAATGTCAATGGAAATGATGTGGTTGTGAACATCCCGACTGAAGGGGATGCAAAAGCTGTGACTGAGGGTGGGGGCCTAAAAGGGTCGTCTTCCAAGGAGTTGGAAACTGCCGCTCCGAAACAAACCCTGGTGGATTCTGCCTGCCAGGCATCGAGTGAATCGAGCACCATTGTCGCAAAATCAGTGCCAATGAGCTGCCCGTCTCCCGAAATAGCTGGTCTCAGCCCTAGCCGGAATAAGCCGCCTAAAGCTCCCAATGCTAACGAATCTCTTGTTAGGAAAAGAAGTCTGAACAGGTCGATTTTCTCAAAACCGAAGTCGAGGTTTGGGGAGCAACAGTATCCTCTTGATGCCACTATGTTTGAAGAAGAGCCCAATGCATTGTTGCAAGAACAAGCCGGTGGGCACTCTCCTTTCAGAGGCTTATTTAATCAGGCATCACCCAATAACAGATCGACGCGTTCGGCCAAGAATGGTCCTGTCACTCTGGGACCAGCTGGAGGAGGGGGTGGAGAGGAGGATGACCAAGAGATCTACAAACAAGTAACTCTTGAATTGAGCCAAGCAAAGCAAAAGAGGATAAAGACCAAGGCTTTGGTCGAATGGACCCTGTTTTTTCTCATTCTTGGGTGCTTGGTGGCTAGTTTAACGGTCGATCAATTGGAAGCATGTAAGCTTTGGGGTTTAGAGATGTGGAAGTGGTGTGTACTTGTGATGGTGTTATTTTCTGGCATGTTGGTTACCAATTGGGTGATGCATTTCATAGTTTTCTTGATTGAGAAAAAATTTTTACTTCGGAAAAAGGTACTCTACTTTGTTCATGGTTTGAAGAAAAGCGTTCAAGTTTTCACTTGGTTGGCCTTTGTTCTTCTCACGTGGGTACTGTTATTCAATCAAGGCGTCAGTAGGTCGAAGATTGCCAGTAAGGTTTTGGATTACATAACCTGGACTCTAATCTCAATTCTTATCGGTTCATTCCTATGGTTCTTAAAGACTTTACTGCTGAAGATATTGGCATCAAGTTTCCATGTCACTGCATTCTTTGATCGAATTCAAGAATCGATCTTCCATCACTACCTTTTGCAAACCTTATCCGGGCCGCCTCTTATAGAGGAGGCTGAGAGGCTGGGGAAAGATCCTAGTGCCCGCGAGTTTAGTTTCAGAACTTTGAAGAAAGGTAAAATGGGAAAGGAGAAGAAGGTGATTGATATGGGGAAGATATACAAGATGAAGCAAGAAAAGGTTTCGGCTTGGACAATGAAGATGTTGATTGATGCAGTGACGAATTCGGGGCTATCGACCTTATCGAATACATTGGATGAAAGCATCGATGATGGAGGAGTTGAGCAAGCGGATAAGGAGATAACAAACGAGATGGAAGCAATGGCAGCTGCATATCACATTTTCAATAATGTCACCCAGGTGTGTTGCAAGTGAGAAACAAAAGAATTCAGCAGATTAATGGATTGTTTTGTCTTTTGGTGACCATATTGTATTTTCTGCAGGTACTTCGATGAAGATGATCTCAGGAGATTCATGATCAAGGAAGAGGTGGATCTTATATTCCCATTGCTTGAAGGAGCAGAAACTGGAAAAATTGACATAAAATCTCTGTCAAACTGGGTGGTCAGTGTATTTATTAATGTTTAATTCATTATAATTTTTGTCTGTTGCCCATTTTCATGTAAAGAGCAGTTAACATGCATTGTCGCTCCGCGCTCTGTCTTCATTCCAGTGACCTGTATTTTAATGTGAATTTTCTGAGAAATGAAGGGAGATTTTAATGTGAGATACAATTTTTTTACAGGTGAAGGTTTATCAAGGCCGCAAAGCGCTGGTACATGCTTTGACGGACACGAAAACAGCAGTAAAGCAATTGAACAAGCTCGTGACCGGAATATTGATTGTTATTACCATCATCATATGGCTTCTTTTGATGGAAATTGCTACGACCAAAGTACTAGTCCTGCTTTCATCACAGCTTGTTGTGGCAGCTTTCATTTTCGGCAACACATGCAAGACAATATTTGAGGCTATCATCTTTGTGTTTGTTATGCATCCATTTGATGTTGGCGATCGTTGTGTTATTGATGGAGTTCAGGTAACTCTAAAGAGAAACGCCTCCACAACACTTCCACTTTTCTGTTGAGATGAGTCTGACTTATAGCAATTCCTATTTCCATGGCAGTTGTTGGTGGAGGAGATGAATATCTTGAACACTGTCTTCTTGAAGCTTGATAATGAAAAAATCTACTATCCAAATTCAGTTTTGTCTACAAAACCCATAAGCAATTACAACAGAAGCTCAGACATGGGTGATAAGGTGGAGTTCTCAATTGATTTTATGACTCCATTGGAAAGAATTGGAGCAATGAAAGAGAAGATAAAAAAGTAAGTCGATGGAATTGCTACAGTTTTCCTCCATTTCTTATTGCAAATGTTGTGGCCCATATAGAGACTTGTTTGGTACAGGACCATTTGGAAGATTATAGCAACTCTTTCTAATGATTAACCTTCTTGATTAGGCACTTGGAAAAAAATCAGCTACACTGGCGCCCGAACCACAACTTGCTTGTGAGTGAGATCGAGAATGTGAACAAGATTAAGATGGTGCTCTACGTCAATCACACAATGAACTTCCAAGATTATGCAGAGAAGGGCAGACGGAGGACTGAACTAGTCATGGAGTTAAAAAAGATTTTCGATGACTTGAATGTTAGATATAATCTCCTTCCTCAAGAGGTCCGTCTTTGCCAGATTGAGGATAAGAAACAGGCGTGAAGGGCAGGTGATGACTGCATTTGGCCGTCGAATGAATGCTCTGAAAATCTGCCAAAGTCTGTGGTTTCATCCGCTTGCTAAATAAAGGAGGTGACTAGGTCTTTTGATAAATTGGGCTACCTCATTGTTCTTTTCACGTGGCGATGGAGCAAGGCCTACAGAAGACAGTTGCATCGCTTCGGGCATGTCAGGACAATCAAAAGACCCAACTACTGATGCACGATGATCGTGTATTGCAAAGCATACCTTAATCTTGTTCTGTCTTTTGGATGTTATGCGACACGTTTTTTATATTGTGGCTTGGCGACTATGTCCCAGTTGTTATTTGAAACATGAGGCTATGAATGATGTTAGTGAATGTAATGTACCTTACCTTGAGTATGAGTTATTTGCTCAGCCAAATACGTGTGATCATACGTATGTCTCCTGCACATGAATGTGTGCTCAAATATGCCTTTGTGCGTGCATGAATTGGTGAGTTTCCGATCGAAGACCAGAGGTTTGTCCGCACGGTTGCATTAGTGCAGGTGCGTGAGTATGATAGAAATCGGTGGTTATGATGTTAGGCTGCATTGTCAAATGATCATAGGCATTGTGCCGATCCAGTAGTTTGACTGCAGTGTGCGCAGCGTTTGATGACTCGAAATCCGTGAATTTCCAAGCTCTCATGTGTGCAGTATCCAATCAATCTCATTTATGCAATATCAATCGGGATAAGATTGTTTCAAACAGCTAGGGGAAGAGAATGGAGAGAACCTAGGATTACCTCTGATACTGCCTTCAGATAGCCAAAGACAGTGGCTTTCTTGAGCTATGGTTGTGTACCCACAAGCGCGATTATGACGACCACAGCAACAATGACAACAACAGTAATGCTAGTAATAACAATAACATTAGTAATAATAATAAAAACCAACGAGAAGAGGTCCTTCCCTCTTCTCAACTCTACGATGACAATGTCAGCCACAATCTTACTCTGATATTTCAATCGTGGTTGATCAAGCCAGGATCAATGGTTGGTACAGCAAGCCACGTGAGGTGAGCTCTCTCATTGAATTAGGGTCAATCGCAACTTTAGTGAACATTGTTTTGGTCACAAGCATACGGGCAGACAAAATAGTGAATTTGCTAATCGATTTGAATCAACTCGTTTGGTGTGTATTCACGGTGAGAAAGATCCCTAATCATGTAGCTGAATTCGGATGTTATATTGAACTGTCGTTATAACCTCCGCCACAGATCGAGCTACGAGAGAAAATAGCCCGAGGGACCACCGTGGAGATATACAGGGCCTTGTGGCGGGGCCTCGACATGACTGTCAAGGGCATCTTCCCAAAATTCTTCCCCACGAACCAGAGCGGCACCACGCTCTTCACGCAGGAGCTCGAGGCCCTGCCGTAGCCGCGGCACCGTTTCGTGCTGCAGCTGATGGGTGCATGCATCGACTCGCCCGAGTGCACGTGGATAGTGACCGAGTTCCTGGGCTCAACGCTGAAGGAATGGCTCCACGGGCCTGGGAACCACAAGATGGGTGAGAGGGCGAAGCCGATGCCTCCATTCAGGAAGCGGTTGAGCCTGGCGTTGGAGATAGCCCACGAGCAGAAGCCCAGGGTGATCCACAGAGAGTTGAAGCCTAGCAACACCTTCTTGGATGATGCGATGAATGTTGGGATGTGATTCAAACTTCCCATCGATAATTACACCATACTTTTCCTCAATTACTCACAATTTGAGAGTAATTGAGCTGACGCTTACAGAAAATGTTTCGATTTTGGAGAGGGATCAATGCAAATTGCAGTTCTCCGAGCATGGTAGTCATATGAAAAATTGCGTAGTGGAACGTTTTTGAGTTAAGTACAAGATGGTGATTTTGAGTAGACACGAATTTCTTTTAAAGAAATTAATTGATTCGATTTTGAGCATTGACGCCTGTTGAAAATTATCAATGATGTGCTAGTGTTAGGGATGTCAACAACCGAACTGAAAATGTTTGGTCTTTTCAGTTCGATTCTTGTGCAGTTTTTAAGTAATAAGTAAAGGACCTTGGGTAGTTTGCCGGTTCAATTCCGTTCGATTCGGGTTTCATTTTTCGTATTTCTTTCAAAGCTGAAGATCAAAACATGAAGGGATTTGCGTCTCAACCATGAAATATATTCTGAATTCAAGTCGTTCCATTCATGAAAATTCAGTATGCTCGATTGGGAAAGAGCTGCAGTCATCGAAGCTCATGGTCACGGGCTTTATGCTGTGCTCTGTAATTTAACTGTATTCCCATCTTTAACTCTACTCCTATCTGACAAAATTGCTGATACGTACGTTCTGTTTTCATTTTAGACAAGAAAAGCTCAATGAAAAAACCTTATGTTCATTCACGAGATATTCACGTGATATGTTTCAATCTTTAGTTCATATTTTGTTTTACCGATAGTTCCAAAAAAAGAAAAAAAGAAAAAAAAAAAAGAAAGGGTTTGCATTAAACCAGCGATTGCATCTTTTTGGCAGGATTTTGGGCATGTCTATTCAAGTGGAAAAATATTGTTAATGAGACAATTACCTTTATAATATATGATAGCAGGCCACAGAAATGATGAACTCATGATTGCTTTACTAAACTTTACCTTGCGAGAAGGGCAAAATCCGAACCTAATTGGGTCATATTAGGTTTGGTTTAATTTTTTTGGAAACTTGAACCGAACCGTTGACATTCATAACAAGTTTGTAGGATCAATTATAGGAAAATCGCAATAAGTCTTATTGAAGAAATTTAATATAGCACAAAAATCTTTCAGTCTTTGTAATTAAGACCTCAAAGTCTACGAAACAAGCGCAATCAAGGTCTTCCTTACAAAAGTTTCCTAATTTTTCCTAGGGCATCTTATTTGGGTGCCATTTGAACTATTCTCCAACGTGGTGCAAGTATTCACCATAAGGACTTAATTGACCTCTTTTTCGAAAGGTTGAAGAATTAATCTTAACCATTTAAGAGGCTTAAATAGCACTAGGAAAGCAAACATACTACTACATTCGATGCACTTTTTCTGTCGATTATCTGTCCTCCAATTCCTTTCTCTCACTGATGAAGAGATTTGGCTATCTAAAGATCCACAGAATAAGCTACAAGTCATGGACCGGTAAGCAGTTATGTTCCGATCTTTGAACTGTGCAAGAGGAGTTTGCATGTAATTGGTGGAAAATCAAGCAGATTGCATCCATTTTTCTGATTTTTTTTTTTTAAAAAAGTTAACGTTCTATATAACTATGCCAACCATGAAGATTCATACTTTCGTGAGAAAATGATATGCTAATGTAGAAGTATTCTGCTATTCATTATTAATTTTTTCTTAAATTTTTTTTCGTTTTTTCACTCTTAGCAATATGTTTTTTTTATTTGGTCGGATACTCTTAGCAATATTGAAGATAAGCGAAGCGTCAATACCAAATAGAAGAGGGCATGATATCGAGAAGGCTCTACTCAAATAAAGTGAAGTCATACTCACCATGCAAACTAAAGATCATGTCAGGCTGCATTATCAAATGATCATAGGCATTGTGCCGATCCAGTAGTTTGGTTGCAGTGTGCACAAGGTACGATGACTCTTTGTAAATTTGTGAAGGTCCAAGCTCTCATCTATGCGAAATATCCAGCCAATCGGGATAAGCTCGTTTCAAATACGTTTGAGTATCCCGCCCAAGCTCGTTAAGGGGAAAGAAAAACATTGAATATGCCAAGGAAGCTCCCTAAAATCCAGAAAGGTACTAACCTCAATATTAATGACAACAAGGCTCCGTATGACAGAGGTATGCAAAGAAAAGAATCGTGTTTCTTTTTCTCGGTGTAATTTAGAAGTTCCAAGGTTTCGAACAATCTTCTTCTCCTTTTAAAATCCAAGTTTGCTAGCGCAAGCCTCGACAGTGGATCGCATGATCCTTTTGCTCAATATGTAAGCGAACTATCATTTTGAAATTGTGACACCGGCAAGGACAAATGCTACTTTCGGGAGGACTCTTCATTATATTAGAGAACTGAAACATCTTCCGCCAAATGATGTAAAGCAATAATCTCCACCAAAATTTGATATATTTATAATGAGGATGACATTAGCCTATTTATAGGCTTTATGAGATGACTATTGAAGGTGCATATCAATCAAGGACGTGCAGTATCAAATGAGATATATGCGAGATGTTCATAATCAAGTATATATCCTTATATCACTAACATAAATGTTGCCCGCCATTTGGCCAAGTGAAAAATTGTTCAAAAAAAAATGTTAAACCTATTATTGTACAACAGCAACTTTAGTTTCGAATTTTCTAATTACGCCAATTTAGTCCTAAACTTTTTGACGATTTTTTAATACCATTGTTCCAATCAATTTTGACTAGAGATTGATGACGTAGACGTCGGGCATTTTGGGTGCATTTAGTTTGGTATTCCTAAGGGACTTTTGGCCTCCGAAGTCCCTTGAGAAAATGTTGGATTGTTTGGCAATTATTTTGAATTTTTTTTTAAGTGAAAGTTAGGATTGAGAAGGCTGGAAGCCCAAAGCTAATATGGATTGCTGGGAGTAAACCACTGGGGGCGACACGTGCTAGCCACCACACACGTGCCACCAGGTAAGTCATCTTGTGACGCGCTGGGGTTTCGAACCCCTCCCCTTCGTGAGGGGGAGGAGGCCCAAAAGCCAACTGCGCCACCTAGATGGGTGGTTAATATGGATTAGTATTGAATCTTCAACATTTGACAAAATGCAAAAAAACTCATTTTTCTCTTCCAAAAACTACCCTCACTAATTCTTCAAATTTCTGAATTTATCCCTCTTTTTTTTTTTTTAATTAAAGAAAGACCAAGCCCTTTGTCGATTCGGCAAAAGGCTATGATTGTTGACGAGCCAAATCCAAGGCCATCAAAGGTCACACAACCTCAAGTGTGGTGCATGACCCAAGCGACTGCCGTTTGGGTCTTGCAGCCTCAGGTGCCCCTCGCTTGGGTCTTGTGAAGGTGGCATGTCGCTTGTGTTGCGCAACCCTCGTCAAGGGTTGTTTAAGGTCGGGCGACCTTTGGCGGCCTTCGCTAGGGTCGCACAACCCATGTTGGAGGTTGCCTAATGACTGATGGCCACCGGTGCCAAATTAGGCTCATCGGGGGTCGTAGCCATTTGCCTAATCGATAAAGGGTTTGATCTTTTCTTTTAAAAAAATATATATTTGATTTTTTTCAATTTTAAACAAATAATTTTTTTAAAAAAATAATATTAATCACCCAAAAAGTTTCAGATGTATTTTCTACCAAACTACATTTTTTTTTTTTTTTTCAAAATTGCTTATCAAAACATAATTTACCAAGTAGTCTTTACATTTGCCAAAAGCCATTTAGGTTAAATTACTTTGCATTTTTCTAATGGACTTTTAAAATGCTTAACCAAATGTACTATTTATATGGGATGGCCGATGCTAATGTAAACAAATTTTGCAATATTTTGAATTTATTTATTGGCCCTTAATAGTAAAAAAAAGAAAGAAAATAAATAAATGATTGATTTAAAAAAATTCTAAAAAATTATCATGTCAAAGTTGACTTTGCTATATAAGATAGATGATATCAACGTTATTACTTCTGGTCAAATTAGCCAAAATGATTATATTGATAAATTGAAATATTTAAGATTAAATTGATTGTCGCATAATAGATTTAGAATTTTTTGGCTAATTTTCTCTCGGTTGTGGCTAACCACTTAACTTTTGTGCCTATCTTGATAGAGAAAATTCAAATGAGTAATTTAATGGGTCCCCATCATGATCACACTTTACACATATCTCACCGCAAGTTCATTCCAAAACATCCTTCCAGAAGAATTCATCGAAAATGTTATGTGGAATAATCGTTCGTGATGTTACCGTTCGATCATTTCATTGAGGTCGTGTCCTCAAGGGTCCCACCATGGGCATCTATTAATTAGAATGATAAGGACTCTGATGCCTTTATCCAATATTTACTCATATGTTACTATTAAGGATGAAAACGGTTCTTGGGTAGAATTGGAATTGGAGAATCGAACCAAAGGGTCCAGTCCAGTTCCCAGTTTTAACGAGAGGGGTTCCGGTTCTTGATTCCATTTTTTTCGGAACCGGCAGTTCCCGGTTTGGTTCCGGTTCCAACCGGAACCGGAGCCAGGACGCTTAAACAAAAAACCCTAATTTCTTCTTCAATCTTCAGTCTTCTTCGCTTTCCCTTTTCTTTCCATTTCCTCTGCTCCACGCCCCTAACGACCCCATGGTGTTCGTCGCCCTCGACGTTGCCGTCACGATCCACGACGTCACCCCCATTGCCGTCCCTACTGCGTCAAACGACGCTGCCGACTCTCGCCGTCGCGCGGGCCACCTCCCAATGAGGAGCTGCTGCTGGGCCGCCACCGTGACGCTGCTGTTGTTCCACGGTCGCTGTTTTGCCGTTGACGCCGCCGCTGTTGTTCAGACTTCAATGACGAGCAGTCCGCGTGTTGATGAGCCGCCGCATCTCAGCCTCCCAACCGGTGCCGAGAGTTCCTTTTACCTTCTGTTAAGATTCGCTTTTCTCAATACCAAATCAACGCAGGAGCCAAAGTTCCCACCACGAAACAAGGACAAAGCCAGTTAGCCAAAGTTCCGACCACGATGTTCAATAGTTCGCAAATGTTGGGCCGTTCTGGCCTTTTTGGTTTGAGAAATTCATTCCCGAGGAGCAATCAGTGTTGTTCTTGTTCTTGAGTTGATTCGGCAAGATTAAACAGAGCAAATGGTCAAACATGAAAAAGATTTGGCGAGTGCTATTGTATCTGCCAAAGAGAAAAAGGGGAAATTTTCACTTAATCCAGGTTGATTACTAAAATCCCCACGCAAGTTCCTTTAATTTAGTATCTGTCATCAACTTGTTTTGCTTCATTTCACAGCTCCATGGATCACCATATCGAATTATATGTTACTGACATTTTTAAAGCTTTTAGATACAATGCGATCGGTTCACTGATTCACCTTGCAACTTCCAAATATCTACTAAAAATTTGATTCTTTCAGGTTCAGATTATTGATTCTCCAGTTTACAGAGTAGAAAGGGAACTGGGAAATGGAGGTTTTGGGCATGTTTATGTCGGTCGAGCCATCAGTCCTCAACTTCAAGTGACCATATAGGTGTGGAAGTAGCATAAGTACGGCTTCGAGCTCTAACTTTTTTCAATCAATCCATTACATTTGCCCCGTTATTTTACATGATTTAATGCGGCACTATCTAGGTGGCCTTAAAATTCAAGTGTAAAGGCAACGAAGGATGTGAAGGTGGCATCCCTAATGAGTGGAAAGTTTATGAGTAAGTCCTTCAGAATAATTGCAATACCGATTTTGCCAAGTGGTGCTCTTGCATGTGAAATTGGATTTGTGCGTTGAACTTCGCATCTGAGTTCTGCATATTGTGCAGTGATCTCGGTGAAAGCCATGGCATAGCGCTGCCATGAATACATTACAAGGGGCAAGAAGGTGACTATTATGTCATGGTATGTGCAATTCCATCGACTCGTATTCTGTAATTCTACAATGCAAATTTTTCAATGATCTTTGTATATGCAGGTCATGGATTTGCTTGGACCTAGTTTAAAAGCTCCTCTAATCAGCAACTTCCCAACGTATATTTCCTCATTAATAGCTTTTGCGGTGTCTACTCTTTAGGTTCTGTTAAACAATCCTCAATTCTCTTTCAGCTTCTGATGCTTTCTCCTTCCTTACTACTTCAGCCAGCCATTGGAAGCAATTGCATGTATTGCCGTCGAAGCAATCTCTATACTTGAGAAGTTGCACTCTAGAGGGTAATAGCTGACTGGCTTCCAATCACATGTTCTTCAGCGTTTTCTCTATCGAGCAGTCACTTAAGGTTCTGCTAGACCAGAGTATCAGAAATATATGCCAGGTTCAGCATTTGTGACGTTTCACATTTACGCTTCTTGTCTGGGCAAGTACATTCACGGTCACATAAAACCAAGTAACTTTTTGCTTGGTCCTCCGAGAACTCTTGAAGAGAAAAGATTATTTCTGATTGACCTTGGATTAGGTATCTGGCAATTGCATGAATGCTTTTATGCGAAATTAGTGACTGAAGGAGATGCACATGTCTCATTGTTTATTCATGACCTTGCAGTTACGAGATGGCAAGATTCCTCCACTGGTTTGTAGGGGTGTCAACAGTTGGGTTCGGTTCAGTTTTTTTGAAAAACCGAACCGAACCGAACCGAACCGAACCGTTAGAAAAAACTTCCGAACCGAACTGAATACGAACTGAACCGAAATTTCGGTTCGGTTCGGTTCTGTTTTTCGGTTTTTAGCTTTTAGTTTTCGTTTTTTTTTTTTTTTCAACTCAAAATAATATAAATTCAATATGTAACTGCCAAAATGAACAGATATATATAACTCTACCGAATCGTTCCATAACTTTCTATAGCAGTAAATAAAGACCTACTTTTTCTGCACAAGAGAGTTCTTTATCTCAAAGCATGCATCTGCTCCTCTCTTTCCTTGAACTGTTATCCGGACAGTATCAGCTCCCTTGTCAGCAATTTTCATCACCTACAAGCAGAACAGAAAATTAATAAAGGAAGATTCTTCACAAATGTGTGATAGTACTAATGCTAGCCGCATGATTTAACTAGTCCACCACATCACATTTCCATAAAAGCAATATTTTTATGCCATGAAAATGTTTCAGTTAATTTCTTTCTAGCCTTCTAACTATCACCAGAAGTATCTGCATTCGCCTCAGTTGCTCTTGGTCCTCTTCAACATGCAGATGCTTTGATGATATTACTAACGGAAGGATAGGGTATCATAATGGTGGCTCAGTAGATCAAACAAATGAATGATTGGCAAGCAGAGTTACCAAATTAAAGGATAGGATATGCCATAAATGCATATCATTGAATCAACAGAATGAAATAGCACTTTGTAATGGAACTAACTTAAACATGCAGGTTTAAGTGAAGAACCTGTTCAACTGTTCCAGGAACGTCCTTAGTATCACTTGTAGTCATCGTCTGTATTCTTATGGGATGCTCACTTCCAAGAGCCACGTTTCCCACCATCACTGTCCGTGTCTTCCTCCTGACTGTTTTGTGCAAAGACTCACAGTACTTCTGCCTGGGAACTGGTTATATTCATGGTCATCAGATAAAAAGTGTTCATTATTGTTCAATATTTCCCACTTCAAAGGATAAAGTACATATCTGTCTTTCCTTTAAGCATGTTTAGTTGCATATACTGAGGCATAATGAAGCAATATAAAGATGGTGACCAGTAACTTCTCCTTGCTCCAGGAGAAAAACCATGTGGTAGGACCATCTATGTGTCAAGCAAATATAATTACAACGTTCATATCCAGAATTAGGATTCTCTACCTTTTCCATTTTAACTTAAGCCAACCAAAGAGAAGTATGTCAAAAGTCATGTAACCTTTTCTCCTTTTTTAATGATTTTGGAACTTTGGAAAAGAATTAGAAAGCCGTGAATTTGTGTCATCGTGCCTCCGAGAACTAGCAACCCAACTCAAAAGGTATCTTACCTAATAACGAGCTCCCCTCCGATGCAGGCTCAAGCTGTATCTCGGAAGCAGGTGATCTTTCGGTGAGACCTGATTCTTTGCTGATCAGAAATCCTGACAAAATCCATACTCTTTACGAATCCCCAACCCGCTATCCCGGCTCTCCAGCCCCAAGGAGGAAGCTGGCACTGCTCCGCTCGCCATTGCCATGAAGTAGTACCGTCACCTTCAGCCAAAAACACAACAAAGAGATCATACTGATCAGTCAAAACACAATAACACTTCAATCCTCAGCACAACACGTCTCAAATATACATCTTTTTATCTATTGATTGATACGGTAAGTGCAGCACAAAGTTCAGTGAGCTCTTTAAGACAACAGGTGACCACCATCAATTTCCTCAGCAAAGAAGCAGTAATCCCACAAGAAATCAGAGAGTGCCCACCTCACAACTCAAGCGAAAGCTCAATACTTGACAGTCAAAGCAGAGAACCCGTCAATTTTCTCAGACTAAGGAATTCAAAAGAGGGGACTCAATAAAGAAGAAGTGCTGGCAACACAAGCTGAACATGAAAATAGCTCAGGCCTCGCGGTTCTACCTGGAGAACGCAACACACCCGCTAGCTCCTCAAATCCAAGGACGGGACTCGCAGTGCATAAGTGAGAGCGATTGAAAGTGAAGACGAAGGATCCAGAGAGGAGGGAGAGAGGATTATTTGAGGCTCGTGTTGAAGGTATTTTCTTTTTTAATCTTTTCCCATCGTTTTCACGGAAATTAGGAGGTGGGTATTTACCTAGCAGCCGGAGTAGGGGTGGGCATATGCCGAAAACGAGCCAGAGACGAGAACACGTTGAGCAACACGACAGCAACATTTTTCTCGTTACCTCGTCGGTTTCTCCTTGCTGATGGTTGTGATTCATGATTCCCATCTCTTTCGGTTCCAACCAAATCAAATTCACCCAGAAGCAGAAGCGATTAAAATTCTAGAACACGAAGCAGACACTAATCATGCCACCGATCCTTCAAGGCGGAACAACAACAGCAGGAGCTATAACACGGCGAATCGACCCACCTTGAGGATGAGGTGAGGGTTAAACCAGACGCGGTTGATGGTGGGGAGGAGGGCGTCGAGGGGAAGAACACAAATGCTTGGGCACGTCCCTCAATCGGTCGCCGTCCTTGTCGCCGTCGCTGTCGCCGTCACCCTCCCTGTCGCCGTCGCAGTCACAGTCGCCGTCATCGTCGCCGTTGCACCAAGCTGACCAAGACAAGAGGAGACTGAAGAGAATTAGAAATAGGTTTGGTTAATGGTTTTATTTGGTTCGGTTCGGTTCGGTTAACCGATAAAAATCGAACCGATAAATTTTTTTTTGATTTTTGATGAGAACCGAACCGAATAAAAATCGAATCGAAAAAACCGAATATTTCGGTTCGGTTTGGTTTGGTTTGCGATTCGGTTCGGGTCCTGATAACCCTACAGTGGTTTGCACATTAAATTCAACCAAACTCCAGATGATTTCAGGTTCATTTAAAATTATTAGCATCTTCATATGCACATACCACATGTTCTGTATAATTACTATTGTGCACCAAATAAAATATTGATTGAGAGGAACAATTCGATTTGCAAGTGTGCACGCTCAACTTGGTAGAACCAGTAGCAGAAGAAATGACCTAGAGTCTCTGGTTTACATGCATGATAATTTTTGTTTTGTACTTTTTCGGTATTGTTGCGTTCATTTTCATTTTGTTTAACTAAATATGAACAAAAAAAAAAAAAATGTTAGAACCTGGAACCGACCCTGAAACCTGTGACAGGATAGTATCTAGATTCTAGATTCCGACGAGTAGGTTCCAGGTTCCAAAAAATGAGCAACCTGTACTCGAGGATAGGTTTCACGTTTCAAGCGGAACTTGTAAGGAACCTGGAACCACTCACTCCTAGTTACCACACCCTGTCGAGGATGATTAAATAGACAATCTTATAAAGGATCTTGTTCTTTTTCTTGTTGGCCTCACCAATAATCGCATGCTCCTTCATTAGACGGAGATACGACTCATTAAAAGTTCATCTGATTGTGACCCGACATAATTTGCCGAGAAGAAAGACCTTTGACTAAACAACCAAAAAAAGGAAAAAAAAAAAAAAAAAAACGTTTTGCATTGGCATTAGATCGGACGACAACAGCGTCGACAACATAATTTACTCGAATTCTAAATATCGAGATGGAATAAGCATCTTGATTAATCAGATGTTTTATTCACGAGTTAAATACACGCAATGCACAAAATACGAGTAATTGGGTATCTTTTTCTTGTGAGCTATCATTCGATTTCAAGTTTGTTATTGTAGTAGAACTGAGCATGATCTAAGAACTTTCAAATAAAGATCAAATTACTCAATTTTGTTTGTCTTGCAATAATTTTTTTTTGCTGACCCTTAATAGTAAAAAAAAAAAAAAAAAAGAGAGAGAGAATTGGAAAAGAAAAGAAAAAGAAAAGAAAAGAAAATAACTAAAACTAAAAATTGTCATGTCAGCAATTTCTAGACAAATTTACCAAAAGGTTTATGACAAATCATTAAAAAAATTTAGGATTAAACGGGTGCGGTTAAGAAGTTTTTTTTTTTTTTTTTTTTGAACCCCGCACGGCCGGCAGCCGGAGATAAACCACTGGGGGCGACACGTGCTAGCCACCACACACATGCCACCGGGTAAGTCACCAATGTCTCACGCCAGCCTCCCTGCAACTTGCGTCGCAGTTAAGAAGTTGAAAATTGAATTTGTTAAAAAATTTTGGAGAATTTGCCCTTTGGTCAATCACATAACTTTTGTAACCATCTTGATACTTTTGTGCCCATCTCAATAGAGTAAATTCGGATGGGTAATTCAAAGGCACGCTTTGCACATATCTCATTGCACGTTCATTATAAAACGTCCTCTTGAAAGAATTCATTGAGAATGTTATGTGAGACATTTGTTCATGATGTTACAGTTCAATCATTTTTATAGATTTATGTGTCCTCACGGGTCCGCCATACGCAATTATTAATTAGGATGACACAATCAGTGATGTCCTTACCTGATATGTACTCATATGATACTATGCCCTATCAAGGACGATCAATGTATCCTAGGCTTTTTTTTTTTTTTTTTCTTAGGTGTGATGCTTTAAAAACCCTCTATGTGATGCTTAGGAACCTTTGTTTGTGATGAAGCCTAAAGATTTATTTCTTGTTGTGGACTCGTTGTCCTACATCAAAATCTCTCGGTCAAACTTTTTTGCTTTGTTTTGGCAAGTCTGTATAAGGTATATTATAGAGAGAAAATATTGGGTGGGTCTTACCCTCCACGTAGGCATAGCGTAAGACCACTCAGCGATCAACACGTGGCTCCACGTAGGCGGCGGTGTCAGATCCTCGAATCAGCTCTTCTTTCTCTCTCCTCTCTCTCAAATAACTCGGCTGGTGGCTCGGCTCGGCTGGGCTGACAGAAGAAAGGACGGACAGAGCAGTGCGTAATAAATGCGCTGCGCTCCCGCTTAAATTTTCTCTCTCCTCACTTGAAATTTCTAGGTTCTCTCTCTCTCTCTCTCTCTCTCTCTCTCTCTCTCTCTTTCGTGGAAGAGCGGACGGAGAACGAATGAGCTGCGTCTGTTTCCTTCTCGGCGCATCCCACCCCCACCCCCTCCGCCTCCGCGTCCGCCTCTCCAAAACGCCTTGCCGGTCATCTGCCTCTGGCACGTCGCCTCCTCCAAGAGCTTCGCCAGTCGCAGTTGGTTCCTCAAACCTTCGCCTCCGACTGTTTCCAACGCGGAGATCGAGCAGGTTTGTGTTCGCGTTGGTCTCTCGGCAACTTTTGGGCCTTCGTCCGATTGCCTCCCTCCGATGAACTCTTCATCAACTCCGACTCCGAGCCGCCGCCGTCGCCGCCGATGGCGTCCTCCATCTCTGGCATATGCTTGTCCTCCCCCTCCCTGAGGCCGAAGACGTCGCTGGCCTCCACCGCGAAGCCGTCGGCCTCCTGCAGGAGGGAGGCGGCCTCAGTCTCGTTCCCGAGTGGCGCCAAGCTCCCTGCCGTTGAACGGGTGTTGTCCCTGTCCCTGGCCCGATCGGTCGCAAGGGAGATCTCGGTGGACCTGGGCAGGGCCGACGACGCGGCGAAGAAAGAGAGACGCGGGCTAGAGGGCTGGAGAAGGATTCCCGCTCGCTGTGGACGAGGTACGTGGACTGGCTACACCAGCACCAAAGCTAGGGCTTTTCCTTGGACATGAGCCAAATCGGGTTCACGGACGAGTTTGTGGAGGAGATAGAGCGTCGGTTCTAGGCCGCGTTCAAGGCGATGGAGGAGCTAGGGAAGGGCGTGATCGCGAACCTGGCCCAGATGAGGGCCGCATGGTCGGGCACTACTGGTTGAGGAAGTCAGAACTCGTGCTGGCTTGGTTCCTGAAGGCGTAGATTGAGAGCACGCTTGACGCGGTCTGCAATTTCGTTGTTCTTCTTTAATTGTTGTTTCCTTAGTTTAATGAGCTCGTGGTAATGATAATAATGATATCTATTGCTCCTATTCTAGAGGATTCTTAGAAGAGAAGCTTGACGATCGATTTATTTGTTGACATTTGCCGAATGCCAAGTGTCAGGAGTTCTGTTGAAAGATGATAAAATTTTCGTATGTTTTTGGAGCTATTATTCATTGGAGCAAGTTCAATAAGACCAGAAGCTCGTGACTTTTAACTTACAATGTTGGACACTCCTGCCATATAGGTTTGTCTTTCGGTCGACTTAGATGGATGTTGGAGCTCCCGAACGACATAGAGATAGTCGGATAGATCGGTATCCTTTGCTAAATTGGTTTGCTATCGTAGATGCCTGTATCAGTTTTTTAGTAAATGCCAGCATTGTCTTAGTCTCGAGGAAGCGTGAGCCAAGGATAAATTGAATTGATTTCTAGTCGAAGAGATGGGGAGCTATTATTCACTTGAAATGACCATGTATGGAAATTTCTGACTCTGAGATGCAGTAATTTCAAAATTTTCTTTAGGTTTTCCAATTAATGTCAGCATGAATTTCGGTTTTTGATTGTTGGTTTTCTTTTAGTGTGCTTAGCTGATTGCATTGGACACAGACGGATTGATTGACTTGATTATGTTTGACGCTTAATTTGTAGATTAAACCCCCTCCTACTTCTCCCATGGATCGCTTTACTCAAGCACTTTCAGTTGGAATCAGAGGTTCAGCTCTTGGGCCATGGTTTGTTGTAGAGGCATTGGCCAAGTGTAAGGAGTGCTACAAGACTAGGAAGATCTTTGTTTCTGTATGTGTTTGCCTCTCTATACTTGGGCTAACATTTTAGTCTGACAGTCATGGATATTGAGTACACTAAGGATTGCAGTTGTGTCTAAAGAATCTATACTGCGTAAATGTGTTGATGCTAAGTGGCAACTAGGCAGGTTGAGTTGCGATAAACTGCTTATGATGTTAAATTAATAGATTGATCTTTGTTTTCTTGTGATAGGAAGCAAGATGCATGGCTTTTCAATTCATCTGGTTTAATTACTTTACTTTTTTCTTTTGTCCAGTGACTTTCTTACTCTTGAAACTTCTTGAAACATATTGTTCAGAGTAACTTAATGACGAGCTGATAAATGTTCTATTTCTTTTTCCTATATATGTGCTGCTTGCAATTTAATTTTCTACTTGACTCCATTTTAATATATGCATCTTTATATGCTGCTCTTTTCATAAACCCAGGTGGTGAAGCAGCTGCTCCGGTTGGACGCGGAAAGCCCTGACACACATAGGTGCCTGGTTTGTTTCTCTCTAGTTTGCACTCGAGATATTTTATCGTTCTCATATGTCCTCTTAACTCCTTTGGTTGAGCTGTTGATATATTTGTCCATCTTTTGGGTGTTTGTAAATTTTGATGCAAGTCATAGTATGTTGATCTGTGTTGCTGCTACTTTTTCCTCAACTCTTTTCAGTGGTGGTCTATATTGTTTCCCCGGTTGCTAGAGACTTTGACGGCTTGGTGTTGTTCCTGATGGGTGCTTCTATGCTGCAGTTAAAGCTTTTCCACATAGTTAGTTCCATGGCTGCCCTAGCTACTGACTCTGAGAAACTTATTTGCACTGTATTAGAAGCTGAACGACCAGTAATCAGGTTCTTTACAACCTATCTTTTGGACTTGCTATGTCTTTCTTGTTTGTTTTTTCAATATGACAGTCTTTTAACACATACAATTGTTCATCTTGCAGTCATTTGCATGGGAAGTCTCTTTTAGAGGCAAATGAGTCATTCCTCGATAAGCATAAAGGTATCCTCAACATCAGACAATTTTCTTATGTGTGTTATAACATGTTCTAAGTGTGCTTGGTTCTTTTTTATTGTGTGTGCAGATTCCTTGATGCACAGGGCAGCTGCTGCAGAAATGCTGTATCTTTTGGAACCCAGCAATAAGGGCAAGGCTGTGAAATTAATTGAGGAATCAAGCAACAACTTGGTGCAAAGGTACTGTTTGGTGCAATGAAGGTCTACCATCTTCATTTAATTTGTTTTGGACTGTTTTACGCTGCCATCCCCTTGATAATCTATTGAGCATGTCCACGTTATGTTGCATAGAAATGGAGTGATTGGATCAGTTAAGGAATGGAAACTCAAGGATTGTATTGTGGTTCACAAGCTACTCTCCTCAGTAGTAGTTGATATGGATGTTGCGTCAAGTAAGTTTTGATCTCGTCAACTGTTTTTGGTTAAAGTTATGCTTAAAATGTGGAGTATCTGTTGGAATAATTGGAGTAGCAGCAGTATAGGGTAGCAAGTGGGTGGCTGGGTGGGTGTGTGTTGGGGTGTGAGAGTCAGGGAGGGATCTCGTTGGTGAATTTCATTATTGATGACCATTCTTCTATCCCTACTTCCTTATTGGCCTTCTACTCATTTTACTGAATACAAAGATGGGATATTATGATTGGATAAAGCTAGATTTGACTTTTGAGATGGTGTTTCTGACACTTCAACAGGATGGAAATTACGTTGTGCCGAATACTCCCCGCACTCCATGTATGTTGAAGGAAGTCGCAGTTTTGCAGTTCTAAAGTCCTCATACAACCAAATTTCTAGTAATCCTGAAAATGGAGTCAACCATCCTGCGGGTGGCATAAGCATGGATTCTCTTGCACCAAATGGAAAATTGGAAGCTTTTAAGGACCTCTCTATCTATCAAGTGGAGTTGAAAGCTCATTTTGGGCAACGTAATTCTACATTCATCGGTATGCATGAGAGTTAGTTCACAGCAATAGCTGCGGCTTGGGAGATAGTTTGTTCAACCACTGGGGAAGTATCATTCATGGGGCCTTTTCCAGTTCATGGCCATTCTGTCGCTTTATTGGATTGGCATTTGCTTCTATTCTTTTTGGCCTCCCTCTCCCTCTCATCTTGGAATTTGTTTTGCTAATTGTGTATAATCTTCCTCCACTTTCGTTTCCAGTCGGATTCATAGCCTTGTGTGTCTGGGCATGAATGAGAAAAGGTGGCGGGCTCCATGGGAATATGCATTAAACTAAGGTTTCCCTTTTTGCATTGTTAGTTTTACAATCTATAGGAGATCCCTGAGGTGGAGCCACAGGAGAAATTTTCGAGAACAGATGCTTCGTCAGCTTTAAGAACAAGTGGCCTCTGCAAACTTACTTCTGGAGACATGTTGTACTTCCCTTATTCATGTCCACCATTGTTTTTCCTTTGTATAAACATTGCGTTCTGTGAAATTTTTGGAATGAGAGATGTTACAAATGATAGATTTTGCATCAATAAGACATGCTCTCCTGGGTTGGTTTTTGTTCTTCGTTTTCTAGTTTCAGGTCATGAAAGTTTTCTATTTTTTGGTTAAAGTATGCAAGTGAGTGATTCGGGCCTTGGCTCTATGTTATCCTTGCTAATATGAACCTCCTAATTTATTTTCTTCTTTGGTTTTTTCGTATCACTAATGGAATGGATGAAGACAAGTGGTCTCCTAATGGGTTGTTGTTGGAGAGGAGCCATATGTTTTGTTGGACTTGATCTTTTTCCTGATACGGAAATTTTCCTAGATTGTAGGGGAAATGTTTCATTTTCTTTTTCTTTCTTCTAGTTTTCCCTCTTACAACCTTCAAAGAAATTATCTCTTGAGGCCTTTGGCAATTTCTCCTACTTTTAAGTCATCTGAAACTCTGAAATGAAAATAATGGTATGCCATTTTTGCTATTTTCGCACCAAAATAAGAAGGTTGAAATTATGTAGCCTTATCTCCCTTTTTAGACCACAACCAGAATAGTAACATGAATGGCACGAAATATGTAAATTCAAGAAAAAGCCATTTTTCTTATTTTTTGAGTCCCAAACCGACCAACTGCGCAATGCTCTCTCATATCTTGTGAGGGATGATGCGGAATGATCTTTGATAGTGTACACGTTGCATCTTAAAAGTTGTGCATTTGTATCACTTTTAAAAATGAATATTACTTGTATTGCCTATAAAAAATTAATGAATAAGAGATTTTTAACGTTCATAAAAATATTTAGACATACATAATTGCAAGGGATGGAGAGAACTTTTCATGAACTAATTATTTGAATTGATATAAGTGATTAATATTAAAAAAATATTTTCCAAATCTATGAAACAAACAGAATCTAAAACAAAACCAAAGACTAAATTGCTATTGCTCTATCCATTATCAGTTTTTGTCCATCACGTTCTTCCAAATTTTATTGCTCATCTGTCTTCAATCTTTTTATTTAAAAGAGGAAAGATAAAAACTAAGTTGTTCTCTGCAAATATCAGCAATTTTTTAGCTTATTGCTACAACTTTGATTACACACTATGCTAGCTATTTATTGATCAGCCTTGGGTAACTGTCTGTAATAGCAATAGTACTGAGGTCCTCCATTTATCTTAAGCATGCCCACTCTAGGGCTCCAAAATAGGAGAACATGACACGATGAATAGTTACAGTTTATCACAATTTACGTGATTAAATACACCATCTGCTGTATTTTCGAACAGGCTTTTATACATCATTACCATTATCCCGAGATAGGATCTGTGCACAAAGATTCCTTTGCCATTGCAGCACCCCCAGATCGTTTCACGGGACGCAGCGTATGAGCCAAGCATTCAACTTCGACCTCACATTTACATGTCCTGAGAAGGTGGGACCACTTCCAAGCAAGAGATTCACTTCTCCATAGCGTAGTGTAGCAATGGTAAATCATCCGATGCGTCACAAGAGAACCTCTTTGCAGATATAACCTCTTGCTACCTGTGCCAAGTCAATACACGTCTCTGCGAAGAGGCCCTGTTTCATCGTAAGTCTGATGAGCAAGCATTGTAGTTGGCACATTCATGGGCAGCTCCCTTATGCAAATTCTTGAGCTACTTGAAACTCGTCCTCAGTTCTAGCTGTCTCTGTCAGATTGCGAAAGCCCACTGCTCTCGCTAATCTCACTTTTACAGAGGGGGCATGAAGCATTGATCTTTAACCATTTATCAATGCACTCAACGTGGAAGACATGGTGACAAGGTAGCTCTTTTAGTTCATCGTTATCTGCATATCTTGACAAGCAAATACAACAAACCTGCACAAATACAATGGCAACATCACTTTGTCTGCTTGAAGATAAATATCATGCCTAGCTGCCGATAGTAAGCATTTGCCACTTGCTGCTATCATGATAGTTTCACCATGTTAAGGAACATATAAGCAGATGTGAGGCGAGGCCTTTCTTTTTAGGATGCGAAATCAAATGCTAGCCCTACATTATAGGTCAAAATTCAGCAGGAGGGTGCTTGAACTCCAGAATTGGAATGGGAGGACATAAGTGGGTTTATGCTTACCGCGTCCTCTCCCGACAAGAAACACTCCTTTTCTGTCCTTGGAGCCAAGACCCCGCCTTCCCTTCCTCCTGTGTTAAATTCCTTGCCGTCAGCATTTAAGTCTTGCTTCACCTTGAATTTGTAGATAGGAAGAGCATTGATGGATTCTGAGGTGGCTCTGGCTCCTCTTGTCAGTGAAAAGTCTGCTCGGATGCCCAGAACAGACATTGTGCAAGGTAGGCAGCAACAAATTGTTGCACATAGTATAAAAGGCATGGCATATCCAATACAGCTAAAAGTTAGAAATACTATACACAACCTGCAAATAACCTGCAAAGGGCCACAACACATATTTCATCAAGCACAGCAATTACATGTATAGACAGAATAGAATAGTGTCCCTATAAATTGGTACCTATACAGTTTCGGAGCATCAGAAGGTGAAGAGTGACCTCTAAAAATACACACATTGCCGACAACAAACCATACAGCCAAAAAACAGTCTAAGGTCATCTTGAAATGGTCCACCAACCCACTAATTCTGCAAAAACGAAATTAGCTATTGATTCCATCTATCATAGATTGTATAGACTAGGTTATTCTGAATGATGCTAATAATCCCACAACGTGCAAATTGAAATTCAATTTGAATAGATGAGAAGCAATCATCATCCTTGAGCAGCATAAGAAACGATTGAACTTTACCGTGAACTCAGAGTGTCTGCAATTTGGCCATTCCATGATGCCGATTCTGTTAGCTGGGTTCACTCCTATGTGGAGGAGACCCAATGAGTTGCAAGCCAAAAAAGGGCTTGAGCCCATATAATAAGTTATATGAGGAAACATGGTTTCTTACTATCTATATAAAGTGATAGTCGCAAAGGAAATAGTAACAAGAGAAAAAGAGAAAGCAGAAAATCTGGGGGTTGAGGCAATATCTGATTTACATCAAGCTGGCATCGAAGGTCGATTCGTGATCCGATTGAGCTAAAATTTTGTCAGCATGTTCATGGCGCAATCTTCTCGAATTTGAATGGTTTGATTTTCGTTTGAAGCTGCCTACATCAGGTTTTTTGTGGATTGATCAAAACCTGCGTTTTTTGTCAAATTTATCCTTGATCTCTTGTGAAGTTTATGTGTATTGTCAAGAATTATGTTCTTGAGGTCTTTGCTGCTATGTACTTCTAGTATTTGCTGGAGAAGAACAATTTTATTATAGTGAAGAATTTTGAGTGGACTCCGGTCCCGTGGTTTTTTATCTCCTCACATCGAGGAGGTTTTCCACGTAAAAAATAGTCTTGTGTTCGTGTGCTTGGTATTTATTTTATTCTACTATATTGATTCCTACTAGGTTTACACAAGATGGGAGATTATTTTATTCCGCTGCGTTGATTCGATATTGTTCGAATTGTTATCGTTCTCCCATCAGAGTGGTATCAGAGTATCAGGTTATTGCTTGATTTCTTTGCCTTGTGTTAAACATGGAAACGAATACGAGTATAATGATTACACTGAATGGTTCGAATTATCATATTTGGAAAGGGAAGATGGAAGACCTTTTATATGTGAAAGATTTTTATTTGCCCGTATTTGCTGAGGAGAAACCAGAGAATAAAACCGATCTTTGAATGGTCTATATTTCATCGTCAAGTGTGTGGTTATATTAGGCAGTGGGTGGATGATAATGTTTTGAACCATACTATTAAGGAAACACATGCACGCAGTTTATGGGATAAGCTCGAACAGTTATATGCTCGAAAGACTGGGAATAATAAGTTATTTTTGATAAAACAGATGATGGCTCTAAGATATCGAGATGGTATTCGTTTGACTGATCATTTAAATTCTTTTCAAGGAATTATAAATCAGTTGGTTGCAATGGGAATCAAGTTTGATGATGAGATACAAGCACTATGGCTGCTTGGTACCTTGCCGGACTCATGGGAGACGTTTCGAACATCTTTGTTTAACTTTGCCCCGGATGGTACGATTACCATGGATTTGGCCAAGAGTAGTATTTTGAATGAAGAGATGAGAAGGAAGACACAAGGATCATCCTCTTCACATTCTGATGCCTTGATTGTTGAGAAAAATGGTAGAAGTGAGTCTCAAGGTCCGAGAAATAGAGATAAAAGTCGAGATAAAAGCAGAGGTAAGTATAATAAATTTGCTAATGTTTAGTGCCATTATTGTCATCGAAGGGACATATTCGGAGATTTTGTCGCCGGTTAAAAGGGAGAAACAAAAGGAGAAAGGTAAAGAGAAGAAAAGTGATAGTGACAAAGTGATGACAATCGTGTTGTTGCACTTAAAGAAGACTTTCTCATTATTTTTTATGCTGATATGGTGAATTTTGTATCTCATGAGACCAGTTGGGTAATTGATAGTGGTGCATCCGTTCATGCTACGTCTTGTAGGGATTTCTTTACATCATACAGGTCAGGTGATTTCGGATCTGTGAAGATGGGAAACAATGGGCTAGCTCAAGCTGTAGGCATCGGTGATGTGTGCCTAGAAACTAGCAATGGCACAATGTTAGTATTGAATAATGTTAAACATATACCTGATATTCGCTTGAATTTGATTTCTACAGGCAAGTTGGATGATGAGGGGTATTGCAGCACATTTAGTGATGGTCGATGAAAACTCACCAAAGGTTCTCTTGTTGTGGCTAGAGGTGAAAAATATTATTCGTTGTACATTATGCAAGCAAAGTTGTCCACAGACAAAATTAATGCGGTAGACAGCGAAGATGCAGGGCGAGTTGTGGCATAAGAGGCTCGGTCACATCGGTGAGAAGGGTTTGTCAATATTGGCCAAGAAGAAACTCTTTTCGGATTGAAAAGTTCGGCGCTAAAGAAGTGTGCTCATTGTTTAGCGGGAAAACAAAACGAGTTGCATTTAAAAGCTCCCTCCTTCAAGAAAGTCGGGTATATTGGATTTAGTGCATTATGATGTTTGCGGTCCTATGAAAACAAAATCACTTGGTGGATCTCTTTATTTTGTTACCTTCATAGATGATTTTTCAAGGAAAATTTGGATTCATACCTTGAAAACTAAAGATCAAATGTTAGATGCTTTTAGGCAATTTCAGGCTTCAGTTGAGAGACAGACTGGAAAGAAATTGAAATGCATCCGAACTGATAACGGGGGAGAGTATATTGGACCTTTTGATGAATATTGCAGGCAACAGGGTATTCGACATCAAAAGACACCTCCCAAGACGCCTCAGTTAAATGGCTTAGCTGAGAGAACGAACAGAACACTTGTTGAAAGGGTAAGATGCTTGCTTTCACAGTCAAAGCTACCTGGATCCTTTTGGGGTGAGGCTTTAAGTACAGTTGTGCATGTATTAAATCTTACTCCATGCGTTCCTTTAGAGTTTGATGTTCCTAACAAAATTTGGATAGGCAAAGATGTTTCTTATGATTATTTGCGTGTCTTTGGGTGCAAAGCATTTGTGCATATTCCCAAAGATGAGAGGTCTAAACTTGATGTGAAAACACAACAGTGCAAATTCATTGGTTATGGACGGGATATGCTTGGCTACAAATTTTATCATCCGGTTGAAAAGAAAATTGTAAGAAGTAGAGACGTTGTGTTTATGGAAGATCAAACAATAGAGGATATTGAGAAAACAGAGATGACTTCAGCACCACAGGTTAGTGATAATTTGGTTGATTTGGATCCGGTTCCTCTTACAAATACTCCTACACAGGTTGATGAAGAGCAGCAGAAAGTCAATGTTCCAAACAACGCACATGTTCCTGAGCATGTTGAAATGGATAACAATATTCCTGAATCAGAGGCTCAATTAGATGTTCCACTGGATGTTCCAGTCCGGAGATCCGTTAGAGACCGACGACCTTCCACCAGGTATTATGAAGATGAGTATGTATTATTGACGATGCGGGTGAACCGAGTGCTATGCGAAGCAATAGAAGATGAGTACAAAAGCAACTGGTTTGATGCTATGCGAGAAAAGATGCAATCACTTTATGATAATTATACTTTTGAGTTGGTGAAGTTACCTAAAGGTAAAAGAGCTTTGAAGAACAAGTGGGTATATAGGTTGAAGCAAGATGAACATTATTCACAACCACGATACAAAGCTAGATTGGTTGTTAAGGGATTCGGTCAGAGAAAGGGTATTGATTTTGATGATATATTTTCTCCGGTAGTGAAAATGTCTTCTATCCGTGTGGTACTAGGTTTGGCAACTTCCCTAGATTTGGAGATTGAGCAAATGGATGTCAAAACAGCCTTCCTACATGGTGACTTGGAGGAAGAGATATACATGGAACAACCTGAGGGTTTTAAAGTGAAAGGGAAAGAGGATTATGTATGCAAATTGAAGAAAAGTCTCTATTGCCTAAAACAAGCACCGAGACAGTAGTATAAAAAGTTTGCGTCAGTTATGACAGAACAAGGCTATAAGAAGACTTCCTCGGATAATTGTGTGTTCGTCCAAAAATTTTCTGATGATGACTTTATTATTCTCTTGCTTTATGTTGATGATATGTTGATTATTGGCATGAATGCTTCAAGAATTAAGTTATTGAAGAAACAGTTGAGCAAGTCTTTTGCCATGAAAGACTTGGGCTCGGCGAAGCAGATTCTTGGCATTAGAATTACTCGAGACAGAGATGCTAAGAAGTTGTTTTTGTCGCAAGAGAAATATATCGAGGAGATCCTTCAGAAATTTTACATGGACAAGGCTAAAGTGGTTAGTACTCCTCTTGCTGCCCACTTTAAGTTAAATATGAAGCAAAGTTCTACGACTGATAAAGAGAAGAAAGATATGGAAAGTGTTCCATATGCCTCACTGTAGGAAGCTTAATGTATGCGATGGTATGTACACGCCCAGACTTGGCGCACGCAGTTGGCGTTGTTAGTCGCTATTTGTCAAATCCAAGCAGAGAGCACTGAAATGCAGTGAAGTGGATTATGAGGTACCTTCGGGGAACTTCAAATTTGAAACTCAGTTTTGGGACCGGGAAACTTGAGTTAGTTGGATACACGTTCGACTTGGCGGGAGATATTGATACTCGTAAATCTACTTCTGGTTTTTTGATTTCTTTTGCGAGTGGAGCTGTGTCTTGGAAGTCAAGATTGCAGAAGTGTGTTGCACTTTCTACAACCGAAGATGAATTTATTGCAGTAACTGAAGCTAGTAAAGAGATGCTATGGATGAAGAAGTTCTTAGAAGAACTTGGGTTTAAGCAAAAGAGGTATGTGCTATTTTGTGATAATCAAAGTGCAATTCATCTTGGTAAGAATTCATCTTTTCATTCTAGATTGAAACGTATTGATGTTAGATATCATTGGATAAGGGATGTTCTAGATGAAAAGTTGTTGGAACTTGAGAAAATTCATACAGATCATAATGGCTCTGATATGATGACGAAAACTCTACCAAGAGAGAAGCTTGAACATTGCCGATTGATAGCAAGGATGGTGAATCCCTCCACATTGTCGTGAGGGGGAGATTTGTTAGCTGGGTTCACTTCTATGTGGAGGAGACCCAATAAGTTGCAAGCCAAAAAAGGGCTTGAGCCCATATAATAAGTTATATGAGGAAACATGATTTCTCACTATCTATATAAAGTGATAGTCGCAAAGGAAATAATAACAAGAGAAAAAGAGAAAGCAGAAAATCTGGGGGTCGAGCCAATATTTGATTTACATCAAGCTGGCATCGAAGGTCGATTCGTGGTCCGATTGAGCTGAAATTTTGTCAGCATGTTCATAGCATAATCTTCTCGAGTTTGAACGGTTTGATTTTCGTTTGAAGCTGCCTACATCAGGTTTTTCGTGGATTGATCAAAACCTTCGTTTTTTGTCAGATTTATCCTTGATCTCTTGTGAAGTTTATGTGTATTGCCAAGAATTATGTTCTTGAGGTCTTTGCTGCTATGTACCTCTAGTATTTGCTAGAGAAGAACAATTTTATTGATAGTGAAGAATTTTGGATGGACTCCGGTCCCGTGGTTTTTTATCTCCTCACGTCGAGGAGGTTTTTCAAGTAAAAAATCGTCTTGTGTTCGCGTGCTTGGTATTTATTTTATTCTATTATATCAATTCTTACTAGGTTTACACAAGAGGGGAGATTATTTTATTCCGCTGCATTGATTCAATATTGTTCGAATTGTTATCGTTCTCCCATCAAATTCTTCAGAATGTTGATTGCCCTCATCTGTGGACTGTGTGACAAAGATAGCTGTATAAGATCTAGGCTCTGATTGACTGCTATGAGAAGTCCCTCAATGGGATCGACTGGACTGCTGATCACTACCACGGTTGCCAGAATGATAACGCCAGTAAAGAATAGGCAGCGTTGCCACACAACCGGATGCATAACCTACAACCCATGCAAATAGTGGAGCCTCTGGATTTTCATGTCTTGACAATGACAAAACCACTATGGATGCTATAATTTGGCCCACGGTGACAACTAACTCCACTGAAATCCATAGTCCAGAATTCAATGGACTTGTTTGATGCTGGTGGTAATCATCACTCCTTATCGTGCTAGAGGAATTCACGGAGTTCAATCTGTTTGATGAATTTATAGTTGTTTGATCCCTAGGGGCTGGCATGCTAGGCGAAAGTCCATCCTCATCCTTTGTCGAGTCTACCCTGCGTTGCTGATCACCATGAGATGCTGTCAATGAGGTGTCCCCATTTCTCTCTACATCAATTATGTGCTGATGACCACTACTACTCTCCACTTGTTCCATTAGCAAAGGATACCGATCTATCTGACTATCTCTATGTCGTTCGGGAGCTCCAACATCCATCTAAGTCGACCGAAAGACAAACCTATATGGCAGGAGTGTCCAACATTGTAAGTTAAAAGTCACGAGCTTCCGGTCTTATTGAACTTGCTCCAATGAATAATAGCTCCAAAAACATACAAAAATTTTATCATCTTTCAACAGAACTCCTGACACTTGGCATTCGGCAAATGTCAACAAATAAACCGATCGTCAAGCTTCTCTTCTAAGAATCCTCTAGAATAGGAGCAATATATATCATTATTATCATTACCACGAGCTCATTAAACTCAGGAAACAACAATTAAAGAAGAACAACGAAATTGCAGACTGCGTCAAGCGTGCTCTCAATCTGCGCCTTCAGGAACTGGGCCAGCGCGAGTTCTGACTTCCTCAACCAGTAGTGCCCGACCATGCGGCCCTCGTCTGGGCCAAGTTCGCAATCGCGCCCTTCCCCAGCTCCTCCATCGCCTTGAATGCGGCCTGGAACCGACGCTCTATCTCCTCCACGAACTCGTCCGTGAACCTGATTCGGCTCATGTCCAAGGAAAAGCCCTAGCTCCGATGCTGGTGTAGCCAGTCCACGTCCCTCGTCCACAGCGAGTGGGAATCCTTCTCTAGCCCTCTAGCCCGTGTCCCTCTTTCTTCGTTGCATCGTCGGCCTTGCCCAGGTCCACCGAGATCTCCCTCGCGACTGATCAGGCCAAGGACAGGGACAACACCCGGTCGACGGCGGGGAGCTTGACGCCACTCGGGAATGAGACTGAGGCCGCCTCCCTCCTACCAGAGGCCGACGGCTTCGCGGTGGAGGCCAGCGGCGTCTTCGGCCTCAGGGAGGGGGAGGACGAGCATATGCCAGAGATGGAGGACGCCATCGGCGGCGGCGGCGGCGGCAGCTCGGAGTCAGAGTTGATGACGAGTTCGTCGGAGGGAGGCAATCGGACGGAGGCCTAGAAGTTGCCGAGAGACCAACACGAGCACAAACCTACTCGATCTTCGCGTTGGAAACAGTCGGAGGCGAAGGCTTGAGGAACCAGTTGCGACTGGCGAAGCTCTTGGAGAAGGCGGCATGCTAGAGGCAGATGACCGACCAGGCATTTTGGAGAGGCGGAGGCGGAGGCGGAGGGGGTGGGATGCGCTAAGAAGGAAACAGACGCAGCTCGTTCGTTCTCTGTCTGCTTTTCCACAAAGAGAGAGAGAGAGAGAGAGAGAGAGAGAGAGAACCTAGAAATTTCAAGTGAGGAGAGAGAAAATTTAAGCGGAAGCGCAGCGCATTTATTACGCACTACTCCGTCCGTCCTTTCTTCTGTCACCCCAGCCGAGCCGAGCCACCAGCCGAGTTATTTGAGAGAGAGGAGAGAGAAAGAAGAGCTGATTCGAGGATTTGATACCGCCGCCTACGTGGAGACACGTGTCGATCGCTGAGTGGTCTTACCCTACGCCTACGTGGAGGGTAAGACCCACCCAATATTTTCTCACCGAGATACCAGAGAATAGCACCATCACAAGTACACACCACTTCCACATCTCTAAACCCCATAGCCTGCATGCTTCCAATTGATCGACTGTTAAACTAGCCACCAAGCACCCGAGAATGAGAAGAAACACGGTCCATTCAACTAAAGCCTTGGTCTTTATCCTCTTGTGCTTTGCTTGGCTCAATTGAAGAGTGATTTGTTTGTAGATCTCTTCGCCATCCTCCTCTACACCTCCTCCTCCAGTTGGTCCGGAGAGCAGTGTCTTTTGTGTGACAGGAATGTTCCTGTCCGAACAAGTCGATCTGTTATTGGGCGATGCCCGATTTAATGAGCCTCTGAAAGGAGAGCGCCTACCGGCTTGTTCTTGCAACAATGCACTGGGCTCTTCTTCAAACATAGTGGCATCAGAAGGATCCTGTTGCTCCCCAAACCTAGACTTCGGTTTCGAGAACAACCGCTTGAGACTCCTTTTCCTAAAAAGAGATTCGTTAGCATTAGAAGCTTCAAGCGGCTCATTCAGGGAAAGGCCGAAGCTCGCGATTTTGGGAGACGGGCAGCTCACCGGCACTAATATTGCGACCCCGGTGCTCGATTCAGTCAATGCCTGGCGGGGGGAATCCACCCTGGTTTGTTTCGGGGCGGCAGTTCCCACTTCCTCGAAAGACGAACCTTTTAGGCTATTGCCCTCAGTCATCGCTTCCGCATCCCCTTCAGTCGAGATGGTTACAATTACTTCATTTCCATTGGCATTCCTTTTCTCCGACATGGTGATTTCGCCGCCTGTTAGACGTTCTCCTTTATAATCCCTTCACTATTGAGGACACGTTCCTACAGTTCAAAATTTTACTGCTTATGAGGCTTCTTTTCAAGTTAAAACTCTGAACATCACGAAAGTAAACCAAAAGATAGAATTCGAGCGCAGATCTACTTATACTGAAATGCGTACATACAGACAGCAACAGGCCAACACAACATGCATGATAAGACTGTGCCCCGTGGATTAACTCTAATACTCGAGCTAGACAAAAAGTTCTGCCCTATCCAACAAATTTGATCCCTAATCAATCATAACCAACTCAGGACACATAAAGTAAGTGGGGCAGATTATGCAGCAGACGACTCTGGATCAAGAAACTAAACGGTCAGGTGATCTGGTGGGATGCAGAAAATGGGGTAAAGTTGAAACTGAAAAGCGAAAAGGAAATCAAGAAAACCGTGTACCTTAACCAAGATTAGCGCGGGCCTGTCAGTGTGCCGTAAAGCTCGCTTCCCCAAGAACAAAGCAGGAAAGCCAAGACCCAAAAAGACTCTTCGGAGCATTTATGGTTGCCGAGAAGCCCATCCAATCCAAGGGAGACGAAATCCTCGTACTTTTTTTTTTTTGGACAAAGAAATCCTCGTACTTTGGTAATCAAGATTTTGTTTAGGCGGTGCTGAAACTCGTGGAGCGTATTAAAATGATAATCCATGCACGGTTTTCTAAGAACAGCGGTGACAGTCATAAAAAAACAAAGAAAATCCATGCGTGCCGATTCTCACGTTCTTCCTTCTCTATGTAACTGCATTGTTGATTGAGATTTTGTTCTAATTTTAACTGATTTAGAGGTATTCAGGACTTGCTTAGCAGTTTTGACTGAGAAGCATATTTATCATTTTTTCATGTATAAAATTTTAATAATTCCAATAATTGAAATTAGAAACAAAACACAAGCACAAAGCCCAATAAAGCCAAGGGTCCATTTGGTTCAACTTTGGAGAAATAATTTTGGGAAAATACAAATATCTTTGAGGTAAATGGGTTTTCTGAAATAATACACCGTTTGGTAAATTGTAATGTCAAATAATATTAAAAAAATAACTTTGGCATAAATACCGTCTGGCAAAACTCACATTTGTAATTGGCTTTTGCTATTTTTTTTTTTTTTTTTTTTTAAGTTTGAAAATCAAATCCGGTCAACCAACTGTCGGACGGTCAAATCGGCCACCAGACCGCCAAATCTGGCCTTCAGACCGCCAGATCTGACCTTAAGATCGCCAGATTTGGCCGTCCGACGACCAGATTTAGCCTCAAGACCGCCAGATCTAGCAACTTGAGGTTGTGCGAACCTAGACGACGCGACCTCAAGTAGGGTCGCTTGGCTCGGGCGAACTAGGCGACGCCGCCTGAGGTCGTGCGGACCTCAGGTAGCTAGATCCTGGCTCGCGCGAGCCAGGCGACGCTGCCTTCGTTGCACTCAAGTGAATGCCTTACGAAAGTATTGACACTCTTACTGTTCTTACCCCTAATCTTTTTGGATAAGACGATGGGAAAAGTCGATGAATGTTTTGAAGCATTTTAATACAGATAATAGCTACATTGGAATTGGGTAAATTTTAAAAACTCATGGAAAGATGAAATGAAGTACAAGGGCAGGGCCGAAATCGGTCTTGATGTAAGGTTATTCTTCAGTGACGAGCTCATTGAGTATGACTTCAAAGCTATATATGTCACATTTCTCATTATAAGGCTCGCACCATATCACTCCTGACGCCATGTACACGAAAAGTCCCTCAGATGCAAGAAAGCAGTGGATGTTATTATACTAAGTCAGACTTGCCAAATAATGTCTGCTAATTTGATACGTCAACATTGACATCGAAACAAAAAGAAAAGGTGTACGAGAAAAATGTTCTAGAATTTACCAGTTCCCCAGTTCATGCTAGCGTTTCATCTCCCAAGAACCGGGCATGCCCAAAATCACACGTATCACATCGTCCAAGAAGATGTTGCTAGGTTTCATTTCTCTATGGATCACCCCGGGGTTTTGCCCGAGCAAATATTGCATCGCTTGGGTTATCTCCAAGGCTAGGCTCAACCGCTCCCCAAAGGAGGCAACGGCTTCGCCCTTTCACTCTTCCTCCACTTCTTGGGCTCGTGGAGCCACTCGATAGTTAACAGAACTTAGTTGACTCATAACTCATCAATTTAAGTTTTTGAGTAAGATGGGTCCAACTAGATATATTTACAGGCTCGAACTTGAGCTCATTTTTGGCAATCTCTCAAGATAAAGATATCAGGCTTCCGTTACGTACTCTTAACAATTATATGTCCCAAGTGCTAGTAACCAAAATCATTTCCACTAAACATATGGTTGACCATAATTTAACGAGGGAAGTCACCTGGCGTGGTTGTTGCTCGTTATTGTCATCACTAGCACTGTTGTTGTCGCCATTGTCCTTGGCAATCTAAAAGCAGCATTGGAGGTAATCCCGGATTGTCTCCTCTCTTCCTGCACATTGTCCAAAGCTGCTTCTCCTTTTGGACTTCCTTCTCTAATTCCTCCGCCTTTGATTCAAAAATCAAGCTGAGCAAGTCGTTTCACTAGAAATATTATTAAAACATTCTTGTAGTCTTGTTTCGGGAAAAAAAAAAAACACAAAAAGAGAGAAAGTAAATGGATTAATTTACTTGGACCATAAATGTTTTCATATTGGAGATCGTAAAGAAATTCATGTTTGAGCTAGCTCGAATTTTTTTTATCGAATTTTTAAAAAGCATTGACCATAAAATTTTTTATATTTAAGACATAAAGGTGTTTATGTGTAAGCTGGCTCGGTCTTTCTTTATCGATTTTAAAAATATGTTAACTGTGATCTCATGAAAATCAATAAACACTTAATTGACCTGCTGCTCCAATCAAAAGACAGATCTTTGCTGTTGCAGGTGGTAGTTAACGGAGACTGCGGAGCCCATGCTGATGTAGTCACTATTCATCCCTCGAAGGAAGAGAAGGAATATACTCCACGGGTGCTGACCACCAACATTGAAATTCCAGTAGCTTAATCGGCAGTTCTGATCATGTCATTAACTCTGCACGACGTTTCGTTCTTATAATACTATATGCTTCAATGTAACTTCCACATGGCATGTTCTGGACGCACTAGTGCTCGTGTTTGAGGATCTGCAAACCAATTTGGGCCCTAAAGTGTCTTGATCAAATACAAATTATATTTAATAATTTTTTTAAAGGAATTTTGAGGTATGCAATTGCATTTCAAAAGTCCTCTAAATGTCTCTAGCCCAAGATAGGTTGAGAGGCGCTTTGGAATATTGAGTTATTGGAATGCAAATACAATTTTTTTCTTTTCAATTTTATCGTCACTCAACTTTCATAATTCCCGAGATGTCCTATCACACATGATCTCACACTTTGGAATACTGCATTATCGGAATGCAAATACAATTTTTTTCTTTTCAATTTTGTTGTCACTTAACTTTCACAATTCCTACCACACACGATCTCACTAACGAAAATTTAGGTCGTTGGCAAGGTTGGGTTTGGCTGTTAGCATGCCAATTTGGCACCAGCCATCTACACTTGAGTTCGTGCGACATCTGGTGGCATCGACTTGGTTGTGGGAACCTAGGTGATAGTCTCTTAGGTCGGGCAACCCAAGCGTTACTTGAGGTCGTGCGACGTCAAACAAGGCAGGTTGATGACTAGATCTGATTGTTAGCGATTGGCCAGTGGGTGTATTTCACTCGTCGACCACTGAGTTTGCCAACTAATTAGTTTGGCACATTAAAGGAGAAAATCAGTTCATTAAGCGTATTTAAAACGATAGCACATGCCCGGGTTTCTAAGGACAGCGTTGATTGTAAAAAAAGAAAGACGAAAGACTGCCGAAATGGTCTGATTTTCTCCTGTGATGGGACAGGCGGCAAGGTGACAATGCTTTGACCTTCTATCCAGTCATTCTTATATATTATTTTTGTGGAAAAGAGGTCGTCTTTATTTATGTAAGGTCCCCGTGAATGTGATGCACGCAGAAGCTTGACCTTCTTCTATTCAGTCATTCTTATATATTATTTTTGTGGAAAAGAGGTCGTCTTTATTTATGTAAGGTCCCCATGAATGTGATGCACCCACAGAGAGAGAGAGAGAGAGAGAAGAGAGAGAGAGAGTTCTTTTTCATCTTTCCTTTCCTTCCTTCTTTGACCGATGGGAACATATTTTGAAGTCTGACCGAGAAAATATTCGGTGATTATGTATCACCACGTCATAGGGCCGACGTGCTCTGAAAGTCAATAAAAATTACGTACCATGACGCGGCAAGTAAATAAAAAAAATAAAAATGGCTTCTGTCTTTTCTCCAGTCTTCCTCCTCCGTCTACCGCCATCTCCTTCATTTGTTCGGGCAAAGTTGTCGGCACTGCGTCAAAGCGGACCGTTATTGCTCATCGAACGAGCTACTGTTGATTTACGTATATTCCGACGAGCCCCGTCCGCCATCCCCCTTCTCGGCGACTGTGGGGCTGGGCGACGAGAGTTGGTTAGAAACTCTCTCTTCTTCTTCTTCTTTATATAAAATAAAAGAAATAGCTTATTTTTTTTTAATTTAATTCAATTAAAATTTGTATTAAAATTAACCACTGTACCATAAGTTCAAAATTTTTTGGATGATTTTTCTATAACTGACGCTAATCTTGCTAGTGTATTCAACTAAAGGGCCCCATCTCGGCCATGCTTTATGCGTCTCTCACTACGTCTTTCTTAAAGAATTCATTGAGAATGTTACGTAGTCTAATCATTCGTGACGCTACCATTTGATCATTTCATTGATTTTGTGTTCTTATGTGTCCGGCCATATGTGCCTATTAATTAGGATGATATGACCCGCAATGCTCTTGCTTATTATTCACTTGTATGATACTATGCCCTGTTAAGGACATCAAATGTAACGCAGAAAGACAAGCTTATAAAAGTTTTTTTTTTTTTTTTTTTTTTCTCATTGCACTCTCCAATAGTCTAGTGCTCCTTTATGAGATAAGAATAGGAGTTGAAAGAAGTTCATTTGATGGCGACCCAACACAATTTGCTGAGAAGCAAGGCTAAACACCTTCGGGGAACAAATTGCATTGGTATTAGGTTGGACAACAACAATAGATGATATAACTTGTTCGAATTTCAAATCGAGATCGAACAACCGTTTGTTCTGATTAATCAAATAGTTGTTCACAATGCCAAATATAAGCGATATACAGAATGTGAGTAATCACATACATATTTTTCTTGCAAGTCGTCAATTGATTTTGAATTTGCTATCGTAGAACCAAGCATGATTAAGAACTTTTGAATAACAATCAATTCCAAGTACCTGACAAGAATAATAAGAGGAAATGGCCTTAGGAAATCTTTCAAACAGTCCTGCACCAAAAAAGTCTCTTTATGCTTCCCTGCTTCCCCTTTATTTTGTTGGAATTTTGGTTTTTCACTTGCAAAAGTTAATTATGAGAAAAGCATGTGGATGCCGATCTCACTGCTTATTTAAGCATCGATAATACAAAATTGTCAGCATGAAACTACTGTTGTGTGATTTAAGGTAGGCACCTGCAGTAATGATATGTGACCCTAGTCGCTCCTGCTTCAATCTTCTTGTCTTTTCCAGAACTTTAGTCTTTCATATGATAATTTTCTTCATTAAGTTAGCCCCTTAGGGCTGAAGGGGACGAGTCTGAGTGGCTGAAAGTAGAGGGTTCTTTTCTTCAGCCATCTCGTGGAATAATTTAGTTTTACCATTGCCTGAATTTATTTTTTCAATTGATTGGGGAAAGATGCATAGACCGGTGTGCAACTTATTTTGTAGCAATGAAAAATTCTCTGCTGTATATACTTTTGCACCTGTTGGTCTCCAGGGTTATTCTATGCATGGATCGATCGTTGTCCTGCTGTCGGGGCTTATTCTCCCTGCTTTTGAAAGACATGGGCTGGCCTCTCTTTTAATTGATGATGTTATTTTCTTATTGAGTGCTTGTAGTAGGAGTCCTTGTACGTTTAAAGGTTTGAAAGCTTGGAAACCATCTTCGGATTTTCTTCACGTCATTGCAATGGGCCAATCTTACTCGGATCATCGTTGGCAACTGATGGATTTTTTATGTTTTTGATGGGTGTTGACACCTAAATTTTGACTAATCATTTAGTAATTAATTATATAAAAATTTAGGGATTAATTTTTAACCCCTAAGAAAAAAATAGTAAAATTACATTTCACGTAGTCGCATTTGCATCAATACTAAAAGGGCAACAGGAAGCAGGGGCTCGCGATCGACTACATGCACAAAAGGATGGTCTTTCTTTCACTGATCTGAACACACATAAGAGAGCAAGTAAAAAAATGAGGAAAGAAGTTCTCGCACGTCCATTGTCTATCCCTCATTAATGCATGCACATACATGCACAAATTCGGCGGACATGCGGATTCTGAAATCCTCAAAGAAGCAAAAGCAGCCCATAATATATTATATATAGATGCTTTATCGTGGGTTGTCAGCTTTGGTGAAGTAATGAAAATTTGCCGAAGGAAGAAGAGCAAGAAAAGTCAAGAGTTGCAGCCATTCTTTTTCAACACAGAGGGCGGCCGAACGCCTATAGGATGAGGGGGCTGAGTAGCCGCATAAGAAAACACACAAAAATAAAGTCAAAGAAGGAAGAAATAAGAGCTCCTGCACGTTCATTGTCTCCTCTTCATTAATGCATACACATGCATGCCCAAAACTCGGCGGACGTGAGGAGCCTCGAAGGAGCAAAAGGCAGCCCATAATGTATTATAATATATACTCTCAAGGATGGGTCATTAATTTTAGTGAAGCAACGAAAAGTGTGTTGAAGAAAGAAGCAAAGAAAAGTCAACAGTTGTGGCTAATTAATGTGTGTCAGGCGGTGGCCACCACATTTGGAAAAGAACCGTACAGTAAGGAAAAGTTACGGCTGCCTCCTGTTCACCTGTTCACATTAAAGTTGCTTGTTGCCTATAAATATGCAAGGATCCTCGGCTTAAAAGGGGAGCTGAACGAAAAATCCGAGAAAATATTAGGTGCACCGGGCGCTCCACATCACCGTGCGCCCGCTCAATCATGATGCGACACGTGTCGTCACGGGAGATGGGTCCCGCTTTTTTTTAAGCCACCGGAGCGCCATTTTTAAAAAATTTCGGATCGAACGAGCGAGGGTTTCTTCTTCTTCTCTTTCTTCGCGCCTTTCTCACTCTACCCTCCCTCTCTCTCTCTCTCTCCCCGACGAACTCTCTCACTCTTCCATCCTCTCTCTCTCCGATGAGCAGGACCCGATCTCCCAGTCTCTCTGTGCCCTCCCTCTTTTCGACCGGCGAACCACCGCCAGTAATCGACGAACCACCGCACCGGACCGGCGAGGGGACCGCGAGACCTAGCTCCCTCCCTCTGCCCTCCCTCTTTCCGACCGGCGAACCACCGCACGAGACCGGCAAGAGGACCGCGACATCCCTCTCTCTCGCTCTGCCCTCCCTTTTTCTGAACGACGAACCACCGCATGAGACCGGTGAGAGGACCGCGAGCAATCGACTATCCACTGCACCGTCTGCTCGTGACTGGCGAGAGGACCGCGACCTCCCTCTCTCTCTCTCTGCCCTCCCTCTTTTTGACTGGTGAACCACCGCGAGCAAATCAGATGTTTTTGTTGAGATCTCCCATTGTCGCCTTCATCTTCTTCTTTCCCCCCCTGTTTTTTTTTTTGTTGTTTTTTTTTCCCTTAGTGTTCTGACGGTGGATCTGGATTTGCATATGGAGGATGACGTGATGTCTCACATCAACCTCGACGGCTTCTTTGGCGACCTCCTTGAGGCCAGCGATGTCATCGGCGCGTGCTCCTCGATGAACGCGTCCTCGTTGTCTCTAGACTCAGGGCTCTCGCGATTCGATGAGATTGAGAACATCCTGATGAAGGACGACGAGGGCGGCGGAGTTGTTGGTGGCGGGATTAGGGCTGATTCGAGCCAGGAGTCCTGCGATAGGTTCCTCGCTGACGTGCTCGTTGACTCCCCCGGAGATGGGTTCGCGGAGATAGCCGACGGGTCCGACGACAAGGAGGAGCCTGGATGGTCGGATGACGGCTGAGTCGAGGCTGCGAAGGTTGATGGGGCTAACGGTGGCGGTGAAGCCTATGAATTTAACGGTGGCGCATACGCCCTCCGTGAACTCGAAATGTACTCCCTCTGTCTCTGTCTCTGTCTCTGTCTCTGTCTCTGTCTCTCTATTTACCGTGCGGCATGATTGATGGAGGGTTGTCGGCAGTTTGTTAGAATTCTTCTTGAATTTGGAGATTGGTACATGGAGGATTAGTTACTTAGGAATTGTTTGATGATTAGCTTATGATGTGTCTCTATGGATTCCTGAACTTTTGCTGACTGAATTGTCCGCAGTTCGAAGATTTGTTGGGGCTGCCATATTACCGATGAAGGGCTGTACAGAATTTCTCTGACGAAATGCGCGGCGAAGCTTACGTCCATCTCTCTTTTGGGGATGACAGGGGTCACCGACCAAGGTCTTGTTCAGCTGGTATGTTTGTTGTTTCGAATTGATGGTTCGCTTCTGCAGATGTTATGTATGCAGGCTTTAGTCTTGTTCTGTGGTTGGAGCGATTTCTTGGTGTTGATGGTCGTTCTTCATTCATAGTTCTGATACTAGTGTTCCTCAGCGATGGTGTCAGTCTTGCTCGTTAGTGATATTCTGCAATCTGATAGAAATCCGTGCAAGCACTTGAAATTGTCAATGTACCTTGCTCTGTTGATGATTATTCGTTTTATTCGCATGCCACTTGTCTATGGGATAACTGAGCCTGAAGTTCTCTCACAATCCAGTCCTAACTTTTTGGAAAAAAAAGTGTGACAAATGAGTCCTTTCGACGCACAAGGCTTAGAACTTCTTGTGTGCTTTCCCCATCATCTGATGTATGCTAGTCGGTATATCCTGAGAGACCTGCTTTTTAGATCGATGAAGCGTCGCAACAGTTTGTCACTGAGCATCATTTTATAAAACAATCGCAATCCATACTCCTGATCTTTTGTCTCCACACGTGCTCCCTCTTGGACGTGTTGTGTAGCGTTGTCCACCTCATATGTATGTAAGTTTAGCTTCTTGATTGAGCCATTTCTGCAGATTGCAAGAGCTACTGCTTTGCAACATCTGAATATTGGCGGCACATTCATCACCGATGAATCATTATATGCAATTGCCAAAAGCTGTCCACATCTGAAGGTGAGTTGCTCTGGGTGTATACTTCTATGTTTGTGAATGACTATGATAATCTTTCCTCTCCTTTATAACAGCTGTTTTAATTTCCAGTAGTTTATAGGTCTTGAAGTTCTTGTTGCTTGTACATGTTGATGCTTTTAATTACATCGTGTTAGTTCTTTTCCTTGCAGAGCATTTTCCTATGGAGCTGCCGTCATGTGACTCAGAACGGGCTTCTTTTCCTTGTAAATAGATGTCGCAAACTCGAATCAATCAATGTCCGAGGAACAAGAGTTCCTTTAGATTTTTTGTCAATCTGCTTACCATAAATCCAGGTCTTGAGATAAAATAAAACAAATGCAACTATTCTCAAGTGTTACAATGGTCTCTTCTGGCCGGCAAAGCTGTACATGATTCTTCCTGCTGTGTCATAATTGCTTTTGTACAGATTTATACAATTGTAAAGAAGAAACTGATGAGCCCTGGTGGACTTACGTTCATCAGCAGCAATAAGATTTGTATGAGGATTTATTCAGCTCTTCAGTAAATCAAGAGTTTCCAAGTAAACAACTCTTGTGGTTGAATTCTGCGATAATCTCTGGCCACTGCTATAGCAGTAGCATGTTCATAAACATTTTAAGTCGAGACTGCTGTAATCATTGGACGAAGCAACATGTCGTGTAGTGTTTGTCTTTGCTCCTCAACCTGTCGATGGGTATCCAGCCTTGAGACCTGTTTAGTTTAGACGGCTTTAGCATTGGTAGGCGAGGTCTGGATGATGATGTTCGGCTTAGAAACGTTTGTGTGAAGTTCTTGCCAAAACTGACCAATTGTATTTGATGATAAAAAAGTTTCTGTGCAATCCTTGTAGGCATGGGTTTTGTCATGGGAAGTCGAGGTTTATATCAATTTCTCTAAATTTCATTCCTGATCTCCTGATGCTTACACTTGTCAACATTTGGACACTCATCTTCTTTCGTGTCTTGATTATATCATTTCCAAGCCCTGCCCAGGTAACGTGAAAAGACTAGTTTATCAACTGGGTTACAGCTTTGTAATCTAAACTTTATGACTGGTACAAAACGAGACCTAAAACAAGTTAAAAATCCATTTATGAGACAATGAACTTACCCTCACTTAGGTGCATGTACTCTAAAAACGATTCTCTCGTACTTGGCACTTTCTTTTTGTCTGGCAAAATAACATATTTTCGCTTGCTCATGTTGCTGGAGAGTTAAGGAAAACCAAAGACTTTCTGCAATCATATAGTATTGCTTGGTCGTTGAGAGTCTCCGCCCGTTGTCTTGTATCGTTTTACCTTTTGCTTTTTGAATAATGTTGCGACGTTTGTACTAGACTGTAGTTTTGATTTTAAACCACTATATCTTTCACAATATATAAATCTATGCACATGAATTCACATATAATTTTCTTAGGAAACCGAACCCGTTCAACATGGCATTACCAATATTTATTGCAAGTTCATGATCGGATGAAGTGCCTCATACTGACAACATTGGCAAATTGGCCACATGGGTTTACCATTAATATGAAGTTGATGGAAAACCAGTTAGAGGAAGAGTAACTTACAAATCAGTGGCCGTTGCGATGAATGGCTTACACTTTACACGACTTTTGCTATGTATTGTAGTTATGATTCTATCGAAGATAATCAAGAACTTCAGCATTCATCAAAGTTAGCAAATACCAGTACCAACAGGCCTGTCCAGCAGATACACGAACATCTGAAATGGACTACTAACTTTTATTTGATGCAAGTGAACATATATACATACTACCAGTCCATCGTCCCGCAAAATACATGGGCAATGGCTTTGCACCTCAGATGTGGCTTTGCCCTGCTCGCTTCGTAGTTTTGCAACAACCTAATATCCTCATGGAGAAATAAATTACTTAGTACAAGTGGAAGATGTATCCAAAACCTAAATAAAAACCATATACCCCCCAAACGCAAATGAACCTCGTGGGTATGAAACCGAACTAGGCCGAGCACAATCTACAGATCTCAAGCTAAATCCTCGGGGTCAGCTTTTTCAGTCATTGAGTTTTCACTCGCGGAACTAAAACTCTCTGAGTTGCACATAGCAGCAACCTTCAAAACAATGCACCGTTGCTCAAGGTGAGCGGTCTTCTCTTAGATATCCCCACCACGTTGCTTCCCAAGGAAAAATTGCGGCTTCTGTCCAACATGTGACTGGATGTGAAGATATTTCTACGCCTTCTGCTGTAAGCATTTTTTGATTTTACGATCTCTTTAATAGATGAAGAAATAGAAGCATTTGCTAAGCTCGTGAAAGATTTTCACTTGCCATCATAGAACTTCGATATGCCCCTCCTGCAAATATTCAAAAGCAACCATAATCAATACAATGAAATGAATGCTTTACGTGGCCTAAGCTAAGAATTTACTGATTCAATTAAACACCGTGACCGATTACCAAAAGATCCACCAAAAAGTCCATGAGCATAAACCAACTGCTTCAATTGATGTTACACTTCCCACCTTTACCCTTCTCCGCTCAAACAACCACCCGCACCCAAGGAAAAAATAAAAATAAAAATAAAAAGAAGAAACTTGCTGTGTTAAATGGTAATTGGCTCCACACAGTCAATGGTGTCAACTCATAGCAATTTAATCTTCTTTTATTGCTTCCCCCGCCTGCTTTTCCTTTTCCATTGACTCTCAAGTATGAGGATGCATGACATTATTTACCACTTTGCTACTACAGGGGGAGGTTTATCTGCCACCACAACAAGTTTTTGGACATGAAAAGGGAACATGAGTTCTTGATTTTTAAACTAAATTGTTATAAGGAGCACCGATACCGAATAGAATCCACTAGGGAGTCAGCTTCCCTGAACTAAAGGTCATAAACAATTCATGTGCTGCATTAACCACAAGCGCCTAAGTAGTGACCGAGCAGGTGACTCTGCAAACTGCACTGTCCCCTTATCACAGAACCCAAACAAGTCCAGTGGCAGTGGACAGTGCAGGTTGCACATTCAAGGCTGATGTGACCATGCTTAGAGCTTTTCAACTACTAAAACTCAACTTTGGACAAGGCATCATTACCTCAAATTGTTCAACAATGTCTGGAACAGCAAATTACTAATGACTTGTCAAATACAATTCTAGTGCAGACAATCACCTCATTGCGTGCCTCTACACCTTCTTCATTGTCACCTCGAAAGAAATCTGCAGACTGCAGGAAGAAACATATAATACAATCAAGCTGTTAGACCCCGATGCACAACATGACCAGAAAATTTCAATCTGATCAACAGGACCAGCTTCTGAAGTAACTAGTTATACTTTGTGTGCGATCCAATTAGCAAGAGTCAGTCACATCTTTTCACAATGGCCATGTTCAGCTTTTACAGAATGCAAATTATAAGAAAGACCTTCTGAGTGCCATATCCCACCAAACACTATTAAGTTAAAGGGCATAAACTGCTACCTCTCATCTAAACTGAGCATATGACGAGCCACAAACTAAAGAAGATATATAGGCAAAGAGGGATCAGATAACCTAGTGCATATGTTTATTCAGCTCATTGTCAGCAGCAAAAGCAATTTGCAGAGTAATAGGAAGAATCATCATTGAATAAGACCAAGACTAAAGCAAACATGCACAATAAATCGAAGCTTACTTGATTAACTCCATGCTTGAGGCGCCGATACTGTGAAAATGACAATAAAAGGAGTAATTCATGAAAGTTAGAGAACTGGGACCATTAAATAAACAGTTGTAACAGTAAGTTATACCTTTCCAACATTGAAGTGCTTGGTATCATGGCCCAACCAACGAAGATATCGAGTAAGTTTTGCTGCAGTAAAAGTCTTACCTTGAGCAGGCAGGCCAACCTGAAGAATTAAGAACTCATAAGATTCCTTTCCATCAAAAAGTTTCCATGCTGCTTCACAGAGAATTTGCAAAGTTGACAGAATCTTCTATAACCTATGAAGATTACTTTTGGCCAAACTGGTGAGTTTCGGTAAAAATGCATATCTATGAAAATAAAAAATGAGTCACGTGAGGAGACAATAAACCTCTGACTGAAAAAGCAACCGTAATTAGAATAATGAGGCAAAGTGAAGCAGTAATATAAACTCAAGGTGACAAACTGACAAAAATTTAATCTCAAGAGGGCAATGTGAATCTGACATAAAACTTTAGGGGCAAACCATAACTCTCCCATATATAAAATTCAAAACCAGTACTAAGTAGATGACACAAATTAAAAGGACTGCAATTAGATGAGTGGTTTGAAGCCATTTTAGAGTCTATCAGGGAAATCAAAAAACACAGCATTCAGCCATTATCCCCCCCCAACTATATAAACATGTGGATGGTGCAATCACATCAATCGGTGATGTAACTAATTCTTTTCAAAAGAAATTACCAGGACAATTGCTAAATGTCTATCTTCCTTTGGCCCAAGCATCTGATCAGCTACGGCTGCAGCAGCCACAGCTCCAGCAGCTGCTGGCATTGGATTCTAAATGATAGGAGATGAACTTGAGAAATTCCACCAGAAAAAACTCATGATACGAAAATCAAGATATCAATCTGAAAAAACCTCGGTCTCTGTATTCAATTTAAGATCAAAACTGAAGGTAGTTGAACTTGCTGATTTGACCAATCTGGGAGATCCAACTCCTCGATCTACAAAGAGTCCCCGATGAGTATCCTGCTTTTGCAAAGGAGAAAATGTTCCAACGGACTTTGATTCAACCATGCCAGAACCAGAATACACCTTAGCTGGATCTGGGATAACTATCTCCATCTCCTAGCAAAATCAAACTAGAAAATAAGAACTAAAGGAGCAGGAGTTTTACGAGTGCAATTCTACTAAAGCAGTCACTACACAGACAGAGTAACTGCACATGGGTTCATTGTGATGTCAAAAAGTACAGCCAATTAATTGATCCGTGCTCATGCAAATAGATTTGTGGCAAATACAATGAGAACTAACGTTGCCAACATACGCTCGATAAACATATAATTATCACAGTGGTAGATCAAATAGTTTGATACAATTAAGACAAGGAGTCAAATTATACATTGAAGGAGTAACAAGTTTCCAGCCATGAGGACACGAGATAAGTCAGGAGATGAACCTTTATAGGTGCAGGCCGATCAACAGAAACACCACTATCCTTGATGGAATGTGAAGGATTGACTGAACCATCAGAATTAGAAAAAACACCAGAACGGGTTAAAGATCTTGGAGTCTCTGTCATGTTGGCAGCATAAACCAAACCAGAGTGTGTGGAAGTTGATGGAGCTGGGATAACATAATGTTCAAGATCAAGCTCCAAACTAACTGCAGATCCATTCTGGAGAAAAAAAATAAAGAGCAGAGAAAAGATAAACTTAGATGATTCCAACAAGAATCAAAACTAGCACAGTTGAAAATCTACCCTAATATGTTTTCTCACAAGGTGGAAATATCCCCCATTGTGGCAAATCTTGAGGACAACAACACCCCAGAACCAGTTGGATACTGCTAGGTATCATGGACAGGACGAGAGATCAGTGATCCCATCATTAGGTTTTCAACCATCATAGGTAAAAGCAGAGACATGAGGATAATTACATATAATAACATTTCTATCATAGATTACCCTCTCATGCAGCTACCAACAACGCATCTGAAACAAAGGTGTGCAGTTCAATAATTTAGCAATTCCCAAATTTAATCACCCATCGTGATATGCAGGCTAGCAAAATTTCATGTGAACAGAATCAGATGAAGGTATTATCAGATGACTATCTAAGAATATGGAACAAATATCCACAGGTCATCCCATCTTGATGTAATTAATTCACAGGTAATCCAGATAGGCGATAAGAAAGGTCAAGTTATGTTGTCAAAAATCTGTGAAATATAGTTCGAGGCATACATATTACATACCTCGATACCCATCTCAGGCACTAAGTTAATACTAACGTCCGGGATCCCACGAACAGTTGAAGGCTGGAGATTCTCCTGATAGGCTCTCCAACTGGCAGCAAGGTCAAATGGAGATACCCTATCGGCTTTAATGACAATGGGGTATTCAAGAACCTCATCGGCACTAAGCTTGAAAATCACAAGCCTCGTTTCCCCTTGTAAATTACCCCCAGTGAGGAGCCGGTTTGGACCTTCCTCAACTATAACAGGTGCATAGCTGTATTTTGGCTTCAAAAGGAACTTGAAATCCAGGGTCTCTATTATTAGAATGAAATGCAAAAATCATAATAGGAAATGTAAAAATCAATGCTCTCCTCTGTAAGCACCTAAGCTGACAAAGTTAGCCCCTTTACGACTTAAAATCACAATTTTAAAAAGTAGTCAAACTTCCCATTTGAGGAAAAGAAGCACCGAGAAGGCGGCGGCGGTGGCGGAGATCGAGTACCGCCGGATGAGGGGGCGCTCGGCTGGTGCTGGTCGTCGGCGTCGAAGGAGGCGGAGGTCGACGACGACTTCCGCGGCTCGAAGCCGCTCTGGACCTTGGAGGCTAGCCGGAGCTGCGAGGGCGGCGAGGAGGCGGCGGCGGCGGAGATCGAGTACCGCCAGATGAGGGGGCGCTCGGTTGGTGTTGGTCGTCGGCGTCGAAGGAGGTGGAGGTTGATGGCGACTTCCGCGGCTCGAAGCCGCTCCGGACCTTGGAGGCCAGCGGGAGCTGCGAGGGCGGCGAGGAGGCGGCGGCGGCGGTGGCGAGAGATCGAGCACCGCTGATGAGGGGGCCCTCGGCCGGTGTTGGTCGTCGGCGTCGAAGGAGGCGGAGGTCGACGACGACTTCCGCGGCTCGAAGCCGCCCGGACCTTGGAGGCCGGGGAGCTGCAAGGGCGGCGAGGAGGCGGCGGCGGCGGAGATCGAGTATCGCCGGATGAGGGGGCGCTCGGCCGGTGCTGGTCGTTGGCGTCAAAGGAGGCGAGGTCGACAATGACTTCGCGGCTCGAAGCTGCCCGGATCTTGGAGGCCGACGGGAGCTGCGAGGGCGGCGAGGAGGCGGCGGTGGCGGCGGCGGAGATCGAGTACCGCCGAACGAGGAGGGCGCTCGGCCGGTGCTAATCGTCGGTGTCAAAGGAGGCGGAGAAAGATTTTTGTGAGAGAGACTTCGTGCGGGAGAAGACAGAAGAGAAAGGGCACTTCAAATGCGAAGGGCGGGAGAGGGACGCGGCCATTAATGAAGAGAGAAGAAAAGGACGCGGCCATTAATGAAGAGAGAGAAGCACGCGGCAAAAATTTGGTTAAAAGAAAAAGTGGGACCCAGCTCCACGTGTCGACACGTGACAAACCCTGATTGGGCGGGGCGCATGGTGACGTGGAGCGCCGGGCGCACCTAATATTTTCTCGAAAAATCCACAAGAGAGAGAATCTGCTAGAGAGAAAAGAGGGTGAAGTGAGAGAGAGGGGCGGAAAAAGAAAAAAGGGGAAAGGAACAGCACGCACTGTTCCTCTTCCTCGCGGGTTCTCCTCCGCGAAAGCCCACACCATTCCGCCTCGCCCGTCGACCTCGTGCCACTTCCGCCCAGCGTTCCTGCTCTGTGATTTGTCTGAGTCGCCAGCCAGTGACTCGCAAGGCCCGACGCTGCCACAGTGTTGCCGCCCGAAAGCCCGAACTTGGCCCCTGCTGGCTGCGTCCACGTCGTCCAACGACCGAAGCTCACTGCGCTTGCCCAGCCACTGCGCCTCACGCCTTCACCTGAGCGACCAGCAGCTCGTCGTCGTCACTGCCGCGCCCCCTCCACTAGCCGCCGCTTGCGACCCTCTGCCCGAGCATCGGTGCCACAGCAGCTCGCCGTGCTCCTCCTGCAACCTCTGTGCCGCACCACTGAGACCGCTCGTCGAACCATCGCTGCAGCTGTCACCACGCCTGCACCTCTGTCCGACGCCGCGAGCACCTTCCTCCGAATGCCGCACCACTTGCCTGTCCGCGACACCTGCAGTAACTCCACCAGCTCTGCCCCCACACCCGCAAGCTGCTGCTGGTCACTCCGCGTTGCAGTAGCCCACCAGCAAGCTTCCTCCTTCCGGTGAGCTCCAGACGTCGCTGTCCGCCACCGTTGCAGTCTCGTGCACCCCGCGCCGCTGCGCGCCACCGCCTCCATCTGCCCACACTCGCCCGAAGCCCTCGCTCGCGCAAATCCTTTCGCGTCCTGTTTTCCTGTTCCTTAGGTAGTTCAGTTTTTATTTTATTTTATTTTATTTTATTTTTCATTTATCTTATTTTATTTTATTTGCTTTTTAGTTTAGTTATTTAAATTGTAATACAGAATGTTGATATTCATTGCACAAATCATGTAGACATTATCCGTAGGGTTTTACCCAAAATTATTATAATTATTAATTTGACCCGTAAGACGTCGGGTCATTTTTTTTAATTATATTAATTTTATGGGCATTTTGATAGTATTTCAATGGTTAAATCATTATAATTATTAATTTGATCCAAAGGATCTCGGATTAAATTTTTAATTATTTTGAGTTTTCTTGCATGTTTGGTGTTTAAGGGTAAAGTAATCGTTAATTTAATCCGTGAGACGACGGATTATTTTTTTTGATTATTTTAATCCTTAATTTGATGAATATCTTGATTAGTTAGATGTAATGTGTGCTTGTTTTGAAAAACACTAAAAAACAATAAAAAATAAAAAAAATCAAATATTGCATTGGAATATGTTGGTTTCACAAAGTAGGGTTGCATTTTTTAGATTGCATGTTTAGATAAGTTTTGAAATAGATTAGGATTGATTTTAAATTTTAGATAAAGGCTTAGGTAATCTTTGCACATTTTCATGATTTCACTTTCCTAAAAAAAATAGTTTTCTAATATAGGATAGGATTTAAGTCAAATTAATCCCTAAAATAAATTAGAAAATTATTCAATTTAGATAGTTTAATTAGGCTTTTTTATTTATTTCGAATTTCAATAAAAAATACAAAAAATATTAGGTGCATGCTAATTAATTTGCATAATAGGTTCATTTCATTAGAATTTGATTATTAGTAAAATTAGATCATGTAGTTAAAATGCATGTTTTATGAAAAAAAATCTAATTTCAAGAAAACCCAAAAAATATATAATAGTTGTTTGCTTGGTGTGTTTAATTCTTTTTGTTTGAATGTTTTGAATGTTTAATAATGAATGAGCATCCGTGTAGCTTCCATATTTGCATGATAGTAATTTAGGTTAAACTAAATCTTAGCTGCCTGCAAAATATTTTTGAAATAAAAGAGAAAAGGTACCGAAAGGGCGTTAAGGAAATCTAGCGTAATCAAATCCCTGAACTCATTTAATCTCTGGTTCATAGAAGTGAAGTAATTCTCTCATTACTTTACTTGGGTTCCTAATCGACCCACTTAAAATAGATTAGTGGCGACTCCATGATCAAAGTCATTTGCATATTAAGAACTTAAACCCTAAGTTGTGAATTGGTATGGGTTTGGGAGAGCTCGAGTTAAGTTTAGGCTTAACAATCCATTAACCTAAACTCTAGGTGGTGCACTCGGAATTTTTAGGTCGCGACAATGGGCTTATTTAAGCCCGTTCGCCCATGTTGGGCCAAAACCCGGCCCGTAAGTGAAAGGCCCATTGAAGAAGAGGCAGTTATCATAGATAAAAGAATAAAGAGGAAAATCTTTGAAGTCAGTTATAAAAGAAGTTCCGTAATTTGAAAAGAGAGGGAGATACGTTCTCTGCTCTACGCTCTCTTAGTTTCTCCCCTACGCTCTTCTTCAAGAATAGTATCAGAATTCTTCCTCTAATTGTGACATCGCTGTTTAATCTGTGAAAGACAAGGTACGTTCGACTCCGTAATGTACCTTATGATCGATGAAACATGTGTTTTCTGGGCATGCTTCCGCATTCGTTATTTTTGGGGTTCGATTGAGTGTCGAATCGCTATTTTTGAGAATCCGTTCTCCCTTACATTACGCATCATAATTATCAATTATTTTACTTTGTCTCCCTCTGAGAATCATTTGGGAAGATTCCTTGATGCTTGACTAATAGAAGTAAAATTGCTGGTTATTGTGTAGGGCTTGTTATGGTGTTTTGCGATTTGTGATGGAGAGGAGCCAAGGGATGTGAGATGTTTTATGATAAAAACGATCATGTTATCTAATGGTTCTGCCTTCCGCACCATTTTTATTGTTACTAAAGCTCCAGGAAGTTATGAGATTTGGGTGCTCGTGCAGGTCATTGCGAGTGGGAAGCTACGTGCTGAATGTGCTAAATCGATGAAGTTCAAGGATGGGTACATGATATCCTCTGGTCAACCTGTCAGCGAGTATATTGACTCTGCTGTCAGGCATGTTCTTCTAAAACAGGTGAGACGACCTTCTTCAAATCTGCACCACGTCCTTCCTCACCTTTTTTCTTAAGAATCATGTGCAAGTTGGTAATTGCTCCATCTTGCCAAGGCTAACACCTGGTGAAATCTTATTCCTTTTTCTCATGAATCAATCAGGGCGTGCATGGTAGCTTGACTGGGCAAGCAAGGACCAACGACTCCATTGCCTGATCTAGTGACTATTCATCCCCTGAAGGAAGAGGAGGAATATATTCCACCAATGCTGACCACCAACATCGAGATTCCAGTAGCTTAATCAACAGTTCTGATCATGTTATTACCTCTGCATGATGTTTTGTTCTTATAGTACTGTATGCCTCAATGTAACTTTCTCATAGCTCAAAGACACGATATCCCTTCTGAAGAGTTGGATATCCCATGAAGATGCATCGTCTGACTCGGGGACTCATCTTGTCACGAGGACCCAGGGTAGTGACATAACATAAGCAACTAAAAATTTTCAAGTGATTAACCTCAGGTTTCTTACCAAATAGGACTTCAAAAGGAGTGTGTCCATCGAGCACCCGAGTCGGCATGTGATTGATCGGGTAAGTTGTTGTGACCACAAAATCTCCCTAGAAAGTCTCAAAAATGGACGCTTGGAATTCAATGGCACGTGTGACTTCCAAAAGATTATGGTATTTACATTCAACAATTCCATTTTGTTGAGGTGTGTAGGTGCACGTGCTTTCATACGGAATTCCATAAAAAGAGAAATGTGATTGACAGTCATGAATGGAAAATTCTTTCCCATTTTCCGTTCAGATACATTGAATAGATTTCCCAAATTGATTTTCGACATGGTTCAAAAATTCTTTAAGTGGAAAAGAGCTTGACTTTTTGACTGCATAAGGAAAACCCATGTAGCACGAGAATGATCGTCTACAATGGTGAGAAAGAACCAAGACCCATCACGATGTGGGGTGTGATACAGACCTCAAAAGTCTACATGAATTAAAGAGAAATTATCTTTAGCTTGAGATTTACTTGTGGGAAATGGAGCACGTGATTGCTTGGCAAGGGGACAAATTTTGCATTGAGGATGCAGAAAAGAAGCATTATGGCCCACATGTTGATGAGAAAGGATAACTTTATCATTGGCAGCAATGTTACACAGTGATTTTTTATGCACAGAAATATGTGATAAATAAAAATTTTCGAGAAAACTGTTCTAAAAGTATAGTCCTTCCAAAAAACTATCCAAGCTTATCAATTTGCTAATCAAAAGGGCTTTTAAAAGAGACAGGTGTTAGAATTAAAGAGAATACGACATGAATTATTCTCACAGACCTTTAACCCTGATATAAGATTGAATTGAAAGTGAGGAATATAAAGAACATTTCGAAGGGTAATCAAAGGACTAAGATTTACTGTCCATATCTGTATGACATATATGGTATTTCCATTAAGAAGCCTGATAGTTATAAGGAAGTGATTTTTATGGGTATGAGAAAAAAGACTTTCATCACAGATAATGTGATCATTAGCACCTGAATCAATTTTCTATACACCATGAAAAATAGAGTTAAGGTAATATGAAGTACCTAAGAAGCTTGCCCCTTTATTAGAAATTTTCAGCTATCTCAGTGCCCTCATGATTTGCTGGTACTGATTTTGGGTAATGGACATTAGCCGAAAATTCCTTCTTTCCCTTCTCCCTAGGTTTATTATGCAATTTCCAAAAGTTTCCACACCATGTGATAAGAGCGTTTGCAATAATCGCAATATAGTTTCCCTGTTCCTTTAAAATTTCCTTCAAGGATGATGTGGCATTACTAGAGTCATGAGATCCTTTAAAAACAGGTACCATCATGGCTTGTTGACAGCTATTGGATTCGGCCGAAGCCATGGCTAAATAATAGCGCTCTGATCTTGGGATTAAATCGTGGCCGTCCATCCAAAAGGGACCAGGGCTCCCTTCTCCTTCTTTGGACAACGCAGAAGTAGTAGAAGCAGCAGTGGCAGCAACTCGTCAGGCTGCCTTTCCATGGAAATAGAGATGCTGACCCGTTGAACCAAAGCGAGGTGGAAGGTCGTCAGCCAATGGTGATCTAGATCCGAAGGCAGCTAGCTCGAGTGAGAAGCTACCGGTTAGAGATAGTCTAGATCCAAAGCTAACAAGGGCAATTCCCTCTCCAGTTCATGCGTGTTCAAATGCAAGTATCCTCTTGGACCACTAATTGAAATATCCGCCAGGGCGGTAACGCTAGCTCCATTGCAAGGATTTGGGATCTAAAATGTGAGTAGTTTTTGTGAAGATATGCAGAAAATTCATAACAAGAGAAGATGAAGAATTCCTCTGTTTCATTGAATCAATTGAACAATGAATCAATACATCTCTAAGAGCTTTTCTCTTTCTCTCAAAATGCTCTGTTATCTCTGTTTCTATCTTTATCTCTCAATCATTTCTCTCTCTCTAAACTGAATTCTATATTAGCTATTTATAGGTGAAGAAGTTCCTGAAACAGAAAGTTCAGCTGAACCTTTTTTCAGTTACAAGTTTCAAGTAACAAACTAACAACTTTATTCTTTCTTTGTATCAATCTCCACGTGTTGATTCAGCACCTCTTTTCCCACGTGTATTCAGCTTATTCAGCTTGTGCAGCTCGAGACAGCAACACTTCAAGACAGCAACATCAGCAACACTTAAAGACAGCAACATTTCCAGCTTGAGGTAGCAACACTTTAGTCTTCTGTACTTCAGTTCGTGAGTAGCATACCAGAACAGCATCTAGCAGAGCAGCATCTAGCAACACTTAGCAACACTTCAGTGTTCTAGTCTCAACTATATGTCAGCATCCTCTTGATCTTTAACAGCCCCCCGCAAATTGGGAGTAGGGAAAGATCCTAAGCCCAATTTGGTGCGAAGATTCAGATGTTGTAGCCGAGATAAAGACTTTGTAAAAATGTCTGCTAATTGGTGAGAGCTGGGGATATAAGTCACTTGTAAAGACTGAGATGCAACTTTTTCACACATAAAATGAAAGTCAACTTCAATATGTTTTGTGCGAGCATGAAGTATAGGATTGAGAGTGAGGGCAATGGCTGACTTGTTATCACAGAATAATGTTGTGGGAGAATTTAATGGAATTCCAATACCTCGAAGTACGAAGCTAATCCAGGTTAAATCAGCTGTTGCTGATGCCAGTGCCCTGTATTCAGCCTCTGTGGAGGATCTAGAGACTGTGGATTGTCTTTTAGCTAACCATGATATCAAATTTGAGCCAAGATATGTACAAAACCCAGTTGTGGATCTTCTGGTAGTGTTGCAGCCTGCCCAATCTGCATCAGAGAACGCATATAGATGCATAGAGCTATTAGAGTGAATGGTTAAGCCAAGGGCAGCAGTTCCTTTGACATATCGAAGGACTCTCTTTAGTCTATTAAAGTCTCCCACAGTAGGCTGCTGCATCTTTTGACAGAGAAGATTAGTTGCATATGCAATATCTGGGCGAGTGAGAGTAAGATACTGAAGTCCTCCAACAAGACTTCGATATTCAAAGGGATTAGACAACTGAATTTCATCAGTATGCATAACGACAGGCCGTAAAGGTAATGGAGTAGTTGGTCTGCATTCTTTCATGTGTGCTCGAGTAAGTAATTCAAGAGCATATTTAGATTGAGAAAGAAATAAACCTTCTGCTTTTTGTTTGACCTCTATCCCCAGAAAGTAATGCAAGTTACCGAGGTCCTTCATATGAAATTGATGGCTCATCAGATGAATGAAATGGGAGATTAATGTAGCTGAGCTACTAGTAAGGATAATGTCATCGACATAGAGAAGCAGCAATATGACCTCTGAGCCATGATGGAGCACAAACAGTGAGTGATCTGTAGTGCTGCAGTAAAAATTATGTTCAAGAAGAAAATTGCTAAATCTCTCAAACCATGCCCTGGGTGCTTGACGAAGTCCATATAATGACTTCTTAAGAAGACATACATGGTGAGGTTTTTGAGAGTTAATGAAACCTGGTGGTTGCTGCATATACACTGTTTCATTTAGAGTTCCATGTAGAAAGGCATTTTTGACATCTAGCTGATGAGGTGGCCAATGCTTTGTCACTGCTAAAGCCAGAACAATTCAAATGGTTGCATGCTTGACTACAGGGCTGAATGTTTCTGTAAAATCTATGCCCTCTTCTTGATGGAATCCTTTGGCCACTAATCTGGCCTTGAGTCTATCAAGCTGACCATCTGCAGTAAGTTTTGTTTTGAATACCCACTTGCACCCTATAACATTCATATGATCAGCTCGAGGTACCAATTCCCAAGTTTGATTTGTATGTAAAGCAGTCATTTCTTCTTGCATTGCCTGATACCAACCTTTATGTGCAAGTGCAGACTTAATTGATTTTGGTTCAGTAGGAACATGATACTCAACCAGACAAGCATATTTGGGATTTGGTTTTGAAATGCCAGACTTTGCTCTAGTTTGCATAGGATGAAGAGGTGTAGTACCTTGCTGATTTATCGAGGAATTGGATTGTGTTTGAACTGAACTAGTGGGTGATGATAGAGAAGATGTTTGTCTAGAACAAGATGGCTTTGTAGATGCTACATCCTGTTGTGCTGTTGCAGCTGTACTCAGTTGTAATGTTGCAGCAGGTACTGGTAAGTGAGAATTGTAATTTCCCCTTAATTCAGCATCTTGTAGGTATGCTATATACTCACTTGTATTAGTATTGGCCTGTTCTGTTGGAGCAGAAGTTCGATGCTCATTAGTCTTGAGCTTAGTTTGGGCTGTTGTGGAGTTGACAGATATTACTCCATTTATCCATTGCTTGTATAGGTCAGTCCCCTGTTTATACTCAACTGATAGTTGCTTGATGAAAGGAAATATTGTTTCATCAAAGACCACATTTCGACTAATGTACACATGGCCATTAGTGGGCAGAAGGCATCTGTATCCTTTATATCTCTCACTGTAGCCCAAAAATATGCATGTGAGAGATCTTGGATCAAGCTTATGTTGAGCATAAGATCTGAGATAGGGGTAACAAGCTGAGCCAAAAACTCTTAAGTGTGTATAACTTTGAATATGTTGGTACAGCTTGCTGTAAGGAGATTTCATAGCTAATTTTGCTGTAGGAAGAAGATTAATGATATAGTTTGCTGTTGAGAATGCATCAACCCAGTACCTTAATGGTACCTTTGCATGATAAAGCATTGCTAGGCCTAGCTCAACCACATGACGATGCTTTCTTTCAGGGATGCCATTTTGCTCAGGAGTGTATGGACAGGATATGTTTTGTTTAATGCCACAGGCTTGTAGATGTTTTTGAAATTTAGTGCTGGTAAATTCACCTCCCCCATCACTTTGGAATATTTTTATTTTGTGGTTGAACTGATTCTCGACCTGTTTCTGAAATGTGACAAAGATGTCATAAACTTCAGTCTTCTATTTCATTGGATATAACCAGCTGTATCGAGAGAAGTTATCCACAAAAATAACATAGTAACGGAACTTTTGACATGATTGAACTAGTGAAGGTCCCCAAACATCACAATGTATCTTCTCAAGAGGGGTTTTTGAAACAGAATCTGTCAAAGGAAAAGGTAATATTGTACTTTTAGCAATTTGGCAGCTACTACACATAATCTGAGTTTTTGAGCTGCATTGAATCAGTTGCTGGTTTTGCAAGTACTTCACTAGCTTGAAGTTGGTGTATCCCAATCTTTGATGCCATATTTCTTCATCTACAGCTTTTTGAATTTGAGTGAAGAATACTTCTGGAATTTCAGGATCAACTTGGTACAGCCCTTTGGTTTTCCTTCCTATCCTCACAATTGTATTTCTGCAATTGTCCTTCAAATACACCCCATACTTATAAAAAATAAAGGAACAGGGATAATCTTCTGTCAATTTTGAAACAGACAGTAAGTTTTTCCTGATTTCAGGTACTATCAACACATCGTTTAATGGCAAATCATTCACTTTAGTATGTAATGTACCAGCACCAACACAAGAAATGGAAAAGTGAGTTCCATTCCCTATCATTACAGTATCACTGCCAGTATATACAGAGTGATGTTTGAGCATACCAGGATCTGCAACAATATGGGAAGAAGCTCCTGTATCTGGATACCATTCAGCACCATGGGAGTCTTCAATGTGTATGGCAGCTAGAGCAGTTGGTATGTTTTCAGTCTGGTATGAATTATCAAATCTATACCAACATCGAATTGCTGTATGCCCTGGTCTTTTGCATATTTGACACTCCAAAGGACCAGTGCTAGCTAATTTCTCATTCTGAATATTCTCTGTTGAAGTTCCTGTTTGTGAGGGATAAGACTTAGCTGCCTGATATTTTTGAGATGAATTGACATAGGGTCTAAACCCTTGTCCAGAATTGGACCAGTTGTTTGCCATTCTGTCAGTCTAATCTTCTTGATTCAGACTTGTATTATTCATTCTGTAATACTGATTTCTTCCTATTCCCCCATAGTTATTTCCACGACCTCTGTTACTCATAGGGCCTCTACCTCTGTTATAACCACTTCGACCAGTCTCTCTTGGATTTCTAAGATTATAATTTGGAGAAACTATAGGAGTCTGCCTCTGTCCAATATAAGCAAGATGAGGGTTATACTGGTTTACAGAGTAGGCTTGTAACCTTGTTTCAAATCTTTCAAGTTGTGAAACTACTTCATCATAGTCAAGCTGTGGTTTTAAGCAGTAAATTGTTGTCTTAAAACTCTCATATTCAGACCCTAGTCCTTCTAGAATACCAAAGAGTTTGGTTATGTCATCCACTGGTTTTCCAATAGCATTCAACTGATCGCATAATGTTTTATATTCTCTCAAGTAAGTTGATAAGTTTCGATCACGTTTTTGACAGGACTGCAACTTCCCTCTCAATTCAAACTCTTTAGCTACTGACTTCTGTGTGAATCTATTAAGCAGAGTCTGCCAAATTTCATAAGCAGTGTCTAATCCAATTACCAAACTCAGTACGTTTTCTGACAGAGCACCACTAATCCAAGAGGAAACAAGCTGGTCAGTTTTAATCCAATCATTATACTCAGGATTGATGATTTCAGTAACCTGACCTTCCTCTTCTTCGACCTGCAGGGTTTTAGCAGGTTGTACTACTTCACCATTAACAAAGCCAAAAAGATCTTGGCTTTTCAGAAATCTAAGAATCTGAGCTTGCCAAAGAAGGAAGTTATCCTTTGCTAGCTTGATGTTAACAAAATTCGAAATATTGACATGTATAGGAAATGGATACTTTGGAATTCTAGCTGCCATTCTTCTTCTTTAGAATCTCAGTGAGACTTTTACTGAGTATACAGCTTTTACTTATCTCTATTGTATATATCTACTGGTACTTTCCTCAATGAAAGATCGATTTCAGAGAAAACAGAATCAAGCTTACTGATCCTGTCAAATAGATGAATGTTCCACAGATTGAACAACTTACTGGATCGATCTTCAACCTTACTGTGGATTCAGCAGCTTATTGCAACAACGTAGATTCAGCAGCTTGGAAGACGAAATATAGAAACTTCAGATGAAGATATGAGAGATATGTACAAAGCTCTCAGGAGCTGCTCTGATACCATGTGAAGATATGCAGAAAATTCATAACAAGAGAAGATGAAGAATTCCTCTGTTTCATTGAATCAATTGAACAATGAATCAATACATCTCTTAGAGCTTTTCTCTTTCTCTCAAAATGCTCTGTTATCTCTGTTTCTATCTCTATCTCTCAATCATTTCTCTCTCTCTAAACTGAATTCTATATTAGCTATTTATAGGTGAAGAAGTTCCTGAAACAGAAAGTTCAGCTGAACCTTTTTCAGTTACAAGTTTCAAGTAACAAACTAACAACTTTATTCTTTCTTTGTATCAATCTCCACGTGTTGATTCAGCACCTCTTTTCCCACGTGTATTCAGCTTATTCAGCTTGTGTAGCTCGAGACAGCAACACTTCAAGAAAGCAACATCAGCAACACTTAAAGACAGCAACATTTCCAGCTTGAGGTAGCAACACTTTAGTCTTCTGTACTTCAGTTCGTGAGTAGCATAGCAGAACAACATCTAGCAGAGCAGCATCTAGCAACACTTAGCAACACTTCAGTGTTCTAGTCTCAACTATTTGTCAGCATCCTCTTGATCTTTAACAGTTTTCATTCAAGATTAGTACAAAAACGGGTTGCCTTCTCCTCTTTCGTATCGCTTGATATTGTCGAAGCGTTTCGTCCGACCCCTCGAGCTACTCTTCAACCGCCTCGAGCGTGTTCCACAAATTCGAGAGTCAATTGAAGCATGTTGTGACAAGTTGATTCCCTATTTAGTTCTAACATGACTTGGGTGAGGGAGAAGATTTTGGCCTGATCGAGTTTTCTATACATCTTGCGAATATTGTTTCATATCGTCTTCGAATCTTCAGTCAGTGGAAGTCCAACAGCTATCTTGAGAGTCAAGCAATTGTCGATCCATGTCTGCAAGAGCTATTTGCATCTATGCCAATGCCACTGTGAGCGCTCATCGGATGGAAAAGGCATGGTTTTGTCGAGGAACCCATCTTTGTCTTTCATGACCAATGCTGGCCGGAGATCTTTAGCCCAAGTACTGTAATTTATGGGTCCAATGAGTTACAAGGAGATGAATTGCAATTCGGGCCGTCGCCCGACGACTTGTAAAGTGGGTTACTAGGCTCCAGCCGACTGCCGCTCGTCGAGACGACATACGACAGAAAGCCATGCCCCATGGTCAAATAGGGGTTTGTCCCCTAACCTTGCGATGTAGGCTTGGAACCTGGGCTTGGACCCGCCCAGCCCATTTCGGCGTTGAAGGAAGTATGTCCTCCTTCAATGGGCTAGGCTCCAAGATTCGAGAATCCTTCTCCAAGTATGTCATATGAAGCCCATGGCTGAGTTGACCCAACTGCCCACGGCCTTGAAATGGGAACTATTGGACTGATGGCCATTATACTGGGTCAGAAACATTTCTTGGAGCAAGGGTCGGATTAAAAGTGATTTGAGTCGTGGAATGTTCATCTTTAGCCGGATCAACCTCACCCAGATTTTGAGGAGAATTCAAGGTCTCCTCTACTGAAGTATTTCCTTCAATATTCTTGGCCATGATATGTATAGAGATGAATTCCTATTTTGCGCTGATTTGCTTTGCGAGCTTTGATTTGCAATAGCAAAAATTGAAGGAAGTAGAGGCAATTCGTGAATTTTGCGAAAGTTAGGTTGAAGAAAATGGCTCTGATACAATGTCAGAGTTCGAAGAATAGGTCAAGATATGAGAGAACAACTTGTAACTTCTCTATATTGAGTCGTGTTTATTTACATCGCATAAGCTCTTATTTATGATACAATGAATGTCAAATTGAAGAAAAGAAAGAAGATACATCAAATCAAATCCAATCATAGATTGACATAATTAATCAATTATAATCTCCTGTAATTTCGGATTCGATCATAATCTTCGGTCTGATCCTCGCATATCTCCAACATTATTAATTAAGATTTTCTTCTAATTTTAACTAATTTAAAGGTATCCACTACTTGCTTAGCAGTTTCGACTGAGAATCACATTTGTCATATTTTTCGTGTATTAAATTTTAATAATTCCTACAATTGAAATTAGAAACAAAACATAAGCACAAAGGCCCAATAAAGCCGCGTCTCCTCGGAACCCGAACGGTGAGATGGGTAGCTTAACTTGCTAATTATTCCTTTCCTTGTCCTTCTTCTTGAGATTTTCAAACACGGGTGTTTCCGTCAAGGTAAGCAAATATCGAAAGAGTTTCGGTCAGCATGCTATATTTGAATAATTGAATTTCCACGATATTGATTCCGTGTGGCATGATGTCAATCAACGTATTAAAATAATAAGTTTTAAAAAATTAATTCATTATCTAATATTTATGGCACTTTTGTTAACAATGTCTATTTAAAGAACAGTATATAACAAAAAAAAAAAAAAAAAAAAACTCTAAAAAACTACCTTTCATGTAAGGTGCTTAAGGATGAGTGATTCCAGGTTCCACGTATATTTCATTTGGAATCTGAAACATATTAATTGAAATAAGTTTCTTATTTTTGGAACTTGGAATCCAAAACCTATCTGCATACCCTAGAACTTGGAACGGGTCAATTCAAGGTTTACCAAAGTTCCACATGTATTATTAATTGAATGATTGTAACAAATCATTACCTATAATAACCACAACCTATATTTAGACGCATGAAGAAAATGAAACATTAACAAAGTAGAGGTCTTAGTCATAAAATGGAAGCTCAAACTAGTAGTTTCAAATTATACACTCATCATTGAACGCTATGAAAAATGGTAAAATCACAAAGACATAGACAAAAAAAAAATGCAAAAACCTATTTCAGGTTCTAAGTTCTACCTATTTAGAACTTGAAACCTAGCTATTGAAATAGGTTCTTTAATTTTTTTAACCTAAAATCTACCGTGCATACCTTGAAACCTACAATCGGTTCCAAATTCTGTGATAAAATCATGCTCACCCTAAAGGTGCTCATGAACGTAATGTACTCTCTGAGACTTTCCTTCCTTCTTTGGCCGATGAGAACATCTTTCTAAGTCTGACCTTGAAACTGTTGGATATTCGGTAAGGATACACTAAGTTGAGTGATCCGATCGTCATTTGTAAGTTCATAAATCATGTTAGTTCTACTAGAGCGGGCTTGAAATTGATCGATGACTTGCAAGATAAATATACTTGATTACTCACATCTCGTATATTGCCTTTATTTAACTCGTAAACGGCTATTTAATTAATCAGAACAGTTATTCAATCTCAATTTAGAAATTGAGCAAATTGTATCGTCAACTAAGCACCCCCGTAGGTGATCATTAGAGAATCCGACCAGGGCAAAAAGATCTTTTATATGATAGTCATTGGCGGTACGATGATAGTCATTGAGGGGATATAGCACCGTACAAATAATTTTTATTTAAGAGATAATAGAATAATTAAATATTAAATAACACATTTATCTAATAACTTGACTTTTTAGAATAGTTAGTAGTGATCTCACAAAATTTCACATGATATTAGAATTAGAGGTTTTGAGTTCAAATCTTTTCATGTCCAATTATCTCATCAATTAAATATATCTACGATTAATACTAGGCAAAAAGACCAGACTAAGCATGAGGGTTGATAAAATAATAAAATATTAAACCACACATTAATCTAACAGTTTAAGTTTTTAAAACAGTTAGCAGTTGTCTCATCAATTCTCACGAGAGGATCGTGGATTTTGTCAATCTAATTAATAGGTGCATATGGCGAGACTCGTGCAGATTCGTAATCGATGAAATGATCAAATGGTAACATCATGAATGACCATCCCGCATAACATTCTCGATGACTTCTTTTGGGAGGACATTTTAGTGTGAACTTGCGACAAGAGATATATGAAGTGTGCTCGATAATTACTTGATTGAGTTTACTCTATTGATACAGACACAAATGTTATGTGCTCAGCTCGAAAGAAAATTGTCCATAAAATCATTAACTTATTGGATAGCAGCTAATTTAATTTTGAATCTTATAATTGCATCAAATTAGTTATCAACCTTTCAACAATTTGCCAATATAATTCTTCTAGCTAATTTGACTAGAAATTATTAACGTGAACACCAATTATTCTACATAGCATAGCATCACGCTAACTTGACATTTATTCATTTATTTTTCTTTATTTTCTTTTTTCTTTTCTATTTTCTATACTATTAAGGACCGGCACAAAAAAACAAAAAAAAATTGTGAAAATTATTCACGTCAATGTCGACTATGCCACGTAGAACAACCGACGTCCACATCGTCAATTATCTGGCCAAAATTGATCAAAATGATTATTGGTAGATCGTTAAAATATTTAGAATTAAATAAACATAATTGAAAATTTTAGAATTGAATTGGTCACTCTACAATAAATTTTAGGCTTTTTTGAACAATTTTTCTTCGGCCGGATGGTGGGCGACGTCTTGATTAGCAGCAAAACGGCATCAGATTCGGTGCTGTGCATTAAGGGGACTCGAAAAGGAGAGGTCGAGAGGTGAAGCCTAATGTCACCTCGGCCTGCCCATGATCCATTGCCTCTTTAGTTTGCATGGTGAGTATAACTTCACTTTATTTGAGTAGAGCCTTCTCGATATCATGCCTTCTTGTATTTGGTATTGACACTTTGCTTATCTTCAATATTGTTAAGAGAATCCAACCAAAGAAAAAGTATTGCTGAGAGTAAAAAATCAAAAGCAAATTTAAGATAAAATTAATAAGGGTTAATATCCTGAAAAACCCAAAACTGGTACACCTGTGACAAATCTACCCCAAACTATTTTTTTGACCACCAAAAACCCCAAACTTGTATACCTTTGACAAATTTACCCTAAACTGGTACACTTGTGACAAATTTACTCTTTGTTAATTTTAGTTAAATTTTCTTATTAAATTATAAAGTTAAATAACACGTGACAATTGACCGATATACCAATTTGGGATTTTACACTCTATTTGTCACAGTTTACAATTTTTGTAATTTTTTTTGTGGTATTAATCTAATTTAACAGGGATATATTAGTCACAAATTTACCAGTTTAGGGTTTTTTTTGGTCGAATAAATTAGTTTGGGGTAAATTTGTCATAAATATACCGGTTTAGGGTTTTTTATAGTTAGTCGGGGTAAATTTGTCACAGGTGTACCAGTTTGGGGTTTTTCATGGTCAAAAAAATAGTTTGGGGTAAATTTGTCACAAGTGTACTAGTTTGGGGTTTTTCAAGGTATTAACCCAATTAATAATGAATAGCGGAATGGTTCTACGTCAGCATATCATTTTCTCACGAAAGTATGAATCATCATGGTTGGCGTAGTTATTTAAAACGTTAATTTTTTTAATTCAGAAAATTAATGCAACCGGTTTGATTTTCCACCAATTACAAGCAAACTCCCCTAGAGCCGGACCCAATTGCACAGGTCAAAGATCTGAACATTACTAGTTCATGACCTATAGCATATTCCGTGGATATTCAAGTAGCCAAATCCCTTCATCGGTGAGAAAAAGGAATTGGAGGACAGATAACGGGAAAAGTGCATCAAATGTAGTAGTATGTTTGCTTTCATAGTGCAATTTAAGCCTTTCAAATGGGACCTTCTGAAAAAGAAGTCAATTAAGTCTTTATGGCGAATACTAGCACCGCGTGGGAAATAGTTCAAATGGTACCCAAATAAGATGCCCTAGGAAAAATCAGGAAACTTTAGTAAGGAAGAACTTGATTGCACTTGTTTCAAAAACTTCAAGGTCTTAATTACAAGTATCGAAAAAAAATTTGTGCTATATGGAATTTCTTCAATAAGACTTATGGAGATTTTCATATAATTGATTGTAGACACTAGCTATGAATGTCAACGGCTTAGTTTGGGATTTTCAAGAAAATCGAACCGAGCCCAATATACTTGGGGAACTTTCGGTAAAACAATATATTGTTTTACGAACTAAGGATGAAACGTATCTCGTGAATTAACATAAGGTTTCTTCATTGAGCTTTTCATGTCTAAAATGAAAATAATGTAAGCAGTAGCAAAAATGAAGGTCTACCCAAGACCTTATGCTAGGGGTGTCAAAAACCGAATAAGACCCGAACCGAAAAGATTAAAACTTTTGGTTCGATTTTGACACCCCTTATTGCTAGTATGTCATTGATAATTTCCAATGGGAGTGAATGTTTAAAATCATATCAATTAATTTCTTTGAAAAAAAACTCGTGTCTACTCAAAAGCACCTCCTTTTTTCTTTGCTAAGCATACTAATGATGTCCAAATTGCAATGTTGACAATCCTAGGAGATGGGTAAACAACAAAGTACCGTCCATCTTACATATAACTCAAAAACGCTTCACTATACAATTTTTCATATGCCAAACACACTTGGAGAATCGCAATTTGCATTAATCCCTCTCTAAAATCTAAACATTTTCAGCAACCGTCAGCTTAGTTACCCTCAAATTGTGAGTAATTGAGGAAAATGACAGTGCAATTGTGGAGTTTAAATCACATCCCAACATTTGTCGCACCATCCAAGAAGATGTTGCTTGGGCTCTCTCCAACGCCGGGCGCAAACACCTCCTGAACGGAGGCATCGGCTTTGCCCTCTCACCCATCCTCTGGTTCCCCAGCCCGTGGAGCCATTCTTTCAGCGTGAATCGGTGCTGCTGCCGGTGCAGTGACAGGGTCTCGACCTCCTACGTGGGGAAGGCAACACCGCTTTGGTTCGTGCGGAAGAAGTCGGGGAAGATGCACTTGACCGCCACGCAGCCCTATATATCTCCGCGGTGGTCCCTCGGTCTATTTTCTCTCGCAGCTTGATCTAGGGCCGAGGTTACAACAATAGGTCAATATAACGTCCAAATTCGATTACACACAAATCATATTGATTCGATTCAATTCGATTAGCAAGTTCACTCCATAACCAAAATCATGTCCACTAAACTTATGATTAACCATAGTTCAATGAGAGAACTCACCTCACGTGGCTCAATATACCAACCCTTGATCCTGGCCTCATCAACCCCGATGGAAATATCAGAGTAAGGTTGCATCAATGTTCCAGCAGAACGGAGGACTGACATTGCCATCGTAGAGTTGAGGAGAGAGAACGACCTCTTCTCGTTGGTTTTTATTATTATTACTAATGTTATTGTTATCACTAGCATTACTGTTGTTGTCATTGTTGCTGTGTTCGTCATAATCGCGCTTGTGGGTACACAACTATAGCTGAAGAAAGCCACTGTCTTTGGCTATCTGCAGGCAGTATCAGAGGTAATCCTGGGTTCTCTCCATTCTCTTCCCTAGCTGTTTGAAACGATCTTATCCCGATTGATATTGCATAAATGAGATTGATTGGATACTGCACAGATGATTGATTGGATACTGCACAGATGAGAGCTTGGAAATTCACAGATTTTGAGTCATCACGCGCTGCGCACACTGCAGTCAAACTACTGGATCGGCACAATGCCTATGATCATTTGACAATGCAGCCCAACATCATAACCATCGATTTCTATCATACTCACGCACCTGCACTAATGCAACCGTGCGGACAAACCTCTGGTCTTCGACCAGAAACTCACCACTTCATGCACGCACAAAGGCATATTTGAGCACACATTCATGTGCAGGAGACATACGTATGATCACACGTATTTGGCTGAGCAAATAACTCATACTCAAGGTAAGGTAGATTACATTCACTAACATCATTCATAGCCTCATGTTTCAAATAACAACTGGGACAGAGTCGCCAAGCCACAATATAAAAAACGTGTTACATAACATCCAAAAAACAGAACAAGATTAAGGTATGCTTTGCAATACGCGATGCATCAGTAATTGGGTCTTTTGATTGTCTTGACATGCCCGAGGCGATGCAACTGTCTTCTGTAGGCCTTGCTCCATCGCCATGTGAAAAGAACAATGAGGTAGCCCAATTTATCAAAAGACCTAGTCACCTCATTTATTTAGCAAGCGGACGAAACCACTGACTTTGGCAGATTTTCAGAGCATTCATTCGACAGCCAAATGCAGTCATCACCTGCCCTTCACGCCTGTTTCTTATCCTCAATCTGGTAAAGACGGCCCTCTTGAGGAAGGAGATTATATCTAATATTCAAGTCATCGAAAATCTTTTTTAACTCCATGACTAGTTCAGTCCTCCGTCTGCCCTTCTCTGCGTAATCTTGGAAGTTCATTGTGTGATTGACGTAGAGCCCCATCTTAATCTTGTTGACATTCTCGATCTCACTCACAAGCAAGTTGTGGTTCGGGCGCCAGTGTAGCTGATTTTTCTCCAAGTACCTGATCAAGAAGGCTAGTCATTAGAAAGAGTTGCTATAATCTTTCATATGGTCCTGTACTAAACAAGTCTCTATATGGGCCACAACATTTGCAATAAGAAATGGAGGAAAACTGTAGCAATTCCATCAACTTACTTTTTTATCTTCTCTTTCATTGCTCCAATTCTTTCCAATGGAGTCATAAAATCAATTGAGAACTCCACCTTATCGCCCATGTCTGAGCTTCTGTTGTAATTGCTTATAGGTTTTGTAGACAAAACTGAATTTGGATGGTAGATTTTTTCATTATCAAGCTTCAAGAAGACCGTCGTCAGGATATTCATTTCCTCCACTAACAACTGCCATGAGAAATAGGAATTGCTACAAGTCAGACTCATCTCAACAGAAAAGTGGAAGTGTTGTGGAGGCGTTTCTCTTTAGAGTTACCTGATCTCCATCAATAACACAACGATCGCCAACATCAAATGGATGCACAACAAACACAAAGATGATACCCTCAAATATTGTCTTGCATGTGTTACCGAAAATGAAAGATGCCACAACCAGCTGTGAAAAAAGTAGGGCTAGTACTTTGGTCGTAGCATTTTCCACGAAAAGAAGCCATATGATGATGGTAATAACAACCAATATTCCTGTCACGAGCTTGTTCAATTGCTTTACTGCTGTTTTCGTGTCCGTCAAAGAATGTACCAGCGCTTTGCGGCCTTGATAAACCTTCACCTGTAAAAAAATTGTATCTCACGTTAAACTCTCCCTTCATTTCTTAGAAAATTCACATTAAAATACAAGTCGCTTGAATGAAGACAGAGTGCGGAGAGACGATGCATGTTAACCGCTCTTTACATGAAAATGGGCAACAGACAAAAATTATAATGAATTAAACATTAATACACTGACCACCCAGCCTGACAAAGATTTGATGTCAATTTTTCCAGTTTCTGCTCCTTCAAGCAATGGGAAGATAAGATCCACCTCTTCATTGATCATGAATCTCCTGAGATCATCTTCATCGAAGTACCTGCAGAAAATAAAATATGATCAGCAAAAGACCAAACAATCCATTAATCTGCTGAATTCTTTTGTTTCTCACTTGCAACCCCCCTGAGTGACATTATTGAAAATGTGATATGCAGCTGCCATTGCTTCCATCTCGTTTGTTATCTCCTTATCCGCTTGCTCAACTCCTCCATCATCGATGCTTTCATCCAATGTATTCGATAAGGTCGATAGCCCCGAATTCGTCACTGCATCAATCAACATCTTCATTGTCCAAGCCGAAACCTTTTCTTGCTTCATCTTGTATATCTTCCCCATATCAATCACCTTCTTCTCCTTTCCCATTTTACCTTTCTTCAAAGTTCTGAAACTAAACTTGCGGGGACTAGGATCTTTCCCCAGCCTCTCAGCCTCCTCTATAAGAGGCGGCCCGGATAAGGTTTGCAAAATGTAGTGATGGAAGATCGATTCTTGAATTCGATCAAAGAATGCAGTGACGTGGAAACTTGATGCTAATATCTTCAGCAGTAAAGTCTTTAAGAACCATAGGAATGAACCGATAAAAATTGAGATTAGAGTCCAGGTTATGTAATCCAAACCTTATTGGCAATCTTCGACCTACTGACGCCTTGATTGAATAACAGTACCCACATGAGAAGAACAAAGGCCAACCAAGTGAAAACTTGAACGCTTTTCTTCAAACCATGAACAAAGTAGAGTACCTTTTCCGAAGTAAAATTTTTTTCTCAATCAAGAAAACTATGAAATGCATCACCCAATTGGTAACCAACATGCCAGAGAATAACACCATCACAAGTACACACCACTTCCACATCTCTAAACCCCAAAGCTTACATGCTTCCAATTGATCGACCATTAAACTAGCCACCAAGCATCCAAGAATGAGAAAAAACAGGGTCCATTCGACCAAAGCCTTGGTCTTTATCCTCTTTTGCTTTGCTTGGCTCAATTCAAGAGTTACTTGTTTGTAGATCTCTTGGTCATCCTCCTCTCCACCCCCTCCTCCAGCTGGTCCCGGAGTGACAGGACCATTCTTGGCCGAACGCATCGATCTGTTATTGGGTGATGCCTGATTAAATAAGCCTCTGAAAGGAGAGTGCCCACCGGCTTGTTCTTGCAACAATGCATTGGGCTCTTCTTCAAACATAGTGGCATCAAGAGGATACTGTTGCTCCCCAAACCTTGACTTCGGTTTTGAGAAAATCGACCTGTTGAGACTTCTTTTCCTAACAAGAGATTCGTTAGCATTGGGAGCTTCAGGCAGCTTATTCCTGCTAGGGCTGAGACCGGCTATTTCGGGAGACGGGCAGCTCATTGGCACTGATTTTGCGACAACGGTGCTCGATTCACTCGATGCCTGGCAGGCAGAATCCACCAGGGTTTGTTTCGGAGCTGCAGTTTCCAACTCCTTGGAAGACGACCCTTTTAGGTCCCCACCCTCAGTCACAGCTTTTGCATCCCCTTCAGTCGGGATGTTCACAACCACATCATTTCCATTGACATTCCTTTTCTGCGACATGGCGATTTCGCCGCCTTTTAGACCTTCGCCTTTAGAATCCATTCATGACTCAGGACGCGTCCCCAAAGTTCAAAACTTTACCGCTTACAAGGCTTCAGTTGAGGCTCATACTCTGGACAGCACGAGTAAAGCAAAAGAGAGAATTCAAGCGCAGTTCTACTTATACTGAAATGCGTGTTAGAATTTTCCTAATATGTGGACTAAATTAATTGACATTGTTATTTACCGTTTAACATTTACCGATTTACGGGGTTTAGTCTAAGGTGAGATAGAAGGTTTCTTAATTAGTCTAATATGGGACTGGCTAGTGTGGGCCGAGTTGAGCCTGACCCGTAATGAGGGGGACTGACTGGAAACTCTATAAATAGTACTCAAGTCTCTCCTCTAACCCTAATCTCACATATCCTCACCTAAGGGACGTTATTCTAACGTTAATCGTGAGGGACCGCCTCATTGAGCCAGTGACTCATAGGGCAATAGAGGAGAAGGATTTGATGCGTGGATAAACCCCTTGAGTGTGGGCAATCCCTTTCTGCTTCCGCTTTCAAGAACGAGATCCTAAAAGAGGTGCGTTAATCTTCTACTCTTAGGTGTGTGTTCTTGTTCTAGTTATGGAGATCTTGGGGTTGCGCAATTTGCGTCCTACATGTGGTATCAGAGCCTCCATAACTCTAGAACTTGAACCATAATTGATTTTACCCTAATTATACTAATTTGCCCTAATTAGTACGGATCTTGCCCTAATTTGTGATTTTCGAAATTTTTTTATTCAATAAAAAATAAAGTTAAATCACAAATTTGGACTGGGCAAGATGAGACGGGGGTGATTTGTGTAGTTGCATGTGCGTGCCGTGGGCATGCTTGCGCGTCTCGTGTGTGCGGGCACGGGCTTTGTGTGCAAGCTCAAGCTTGTTAGATTCGATATGCTGCAGTGATTATTGATTTTGCTTCTTGGATCTTCAATTGATATCAATTGATTGCATCAGAGGAACCTCATTAGGGAGTTATCGGTTTTTGATTTTGTGGATATGTTGCGGACGTTTGAAATGAGCAAAGAAGATCCGAAGATCAAATCCTCAAAATTTGAATCTGCGTTGGAGAGTCTGATCGCTAAAATAGGAAAGTCCAACTTTCACTAGGACTTGGATTTTGTTTAAAATATATAGAGATATGTTTTGGATAAAATCGTTTAAGCTAGGAAACGGAATCCTATGAGAAGCTGGCTTATCCTTTTAACCTTTGAATGATTGATGTCTTAAGAATCTGTGACCAAATTGATTGTACTAATTTACACATCTGCCGAATGTGGATAATGCATGTCAGTTAAGTCATTATGCATTGTACTACAGAAAATCATCTGGTCCATCAAATTGAATATTTTTATGGTTAAGGAGTATGACAATATTTATGCAGAGCAATAGTATCTACTGTTATAGTTTAGATATTTGGTTATGTGATTTGACTCAATTTATAGGCTACTAGTTAAAGTAATGATATTTGTTACTTAAAATTGACTAATAAATTAGTTGTTGGCCTTGGAGTCATGTTTTGCCTCATGAAACTCATGAGCTATAATGGATCAACTGTCAGGCTTCTCGATCTGGTGTACCATGTATTGCTATTAATGTTGATTTATGATAGATTCTCTAGATCAACATTAAAAATAATCATTGGAATCTACAATTTTGGTGCACAAGAGAAGTTTCCTGTGTTGCTGTGATTGGTAATCTCATTGGAATCTATTTTTTAGATTCTATATATATATATATATATATATATATATATATATAAATAATTAATTTTATAAGGCAATATAATTAACATGATATGTGATTTGAGTGATATGTGCCCCTATCACTGAAGTTCGAATCACATGTATATGGTTTATGTGAGATATAAATATATCCCTGGTATGAGAGAGTTTCAATGATTCAATTGAGTAGTGACCGCCAAAGTGGCACGCTTGATTGGGTTTGAGAAATTTCGATCTCGTACGCTGATTGGGATGTCTCCTGGTCTAATGCATGGTCATACTCCCAAAGGAGGTGATTATGTATTAGTTCATGGAGGGATACATGATGGTGTGGTGGAGGAGTGATCAGTCCTAGTGGTTCATCTGCCCAAAGGTGATGAATTCACGAAGATTGGAATATATTCTCATAACCGCTATCATGTGGGGAGTGTACAACTGCATGTCATGTATTATGCCCAAAAGTGATTATGTGATTTTGCATGTAACTCTCTGGATGTGTACTTATACCTCAAGTTACACGGTGCTCACATGATGCTAATTATATACATTGCTTATTTTTCAGTCACCTTTCTGTAATTAATAACTCCACTATTATAGAGGTTTTTACTGCTTCAAATTTTAAGTTGTGGACATATGATTTATTGTTTGAGAAAAGAGCAATAGAATGTGCTTACTGTCTATTAAGCATTCCATTCTGGAACACTTGAAAAGTGGCTTGCCTACTAACTGCACTGCTAAGAGATGATGGAAGCCTTAGTGGCTTATAATTATATCTTGTCTAATACCGAAATTAGGACACATCTGTAAAAATTGTGTTTAAGTCCTAATGACATATACATCTGGTATATGGTTAAAAGGTTGTCAGGCTTAATAGTGGCCGTGAGTATTTTGGCAAGTATGACAATGCAAAATAGCTTAAAGGGTCATTTGTCGAATACTTGGTAGATTCTGGGGTGGTAACTTAATTACTATACCTGTAAATCCTGACAAAAGATTTGGCCGAAAGGCATAATTACACCGTAATTGACGAGGATAGCTACTCTCAGACTATTAAGGATAATAGTACAATGGAAAATCACCGTGTCTTTATCTTTGTCTAAACAGACAATTGTGAAATCTCTTGTACCATGGACTAAACTTGATGAGGTTCAAAGTACTATTCTTGATATAGTTTATGATGAAATTTTCCTCTCAAGTATAGGATGAAGTGGTTGTAGATTTACTCGGGAGATTTGTTAGAGAAAGACAATCAATTATTCCATTAGCCTATATAGTCTATTTGTGAGAGCATAACCACAATATCCACTACATGGTTGATTTAGCGACATAAATAAATGTTGTTTCTTATCCTCAAATAAGTATGTGATTAGATGCCATAAAAGGCGATATGCAATCTATGAAACATATTTGGAAACTTATTGACTTGTCTAAAGATCACAAGTTCTTTAGTTGTAAATTGGCGTACAAAACTAAAAGAATTTCAAAGAAAGATTGTGGAGTTTAAAGTTAAACTTGTAGTTAAAGTTTTCACTCTGAAAGAAGGGTGGATAGTTAATTGTGAAGAAATAATTATTTCTTTAAAAGATTCTTTCAGAGTGCATGTAGCATTATTTATTTAGTTATGCCAAATAGATACAAAAATCTATATAGTGCAACTGAAGGATTTTTGCAACAAATTTAAGTAAACCTATGTGTAGATTGAAAGTCTTATTAATAGTTTTATGTAAGTTTCCAGACAATATTAATAAAGTTTCATAGTGTCGTTATTTTGTTCAATAAGGAACAAAGTAATTCAATATACTGCAAGGTCAGTGGGAGGAAATTTATTTTTCCTCATACTCTATGTACATGATACTTTGTTTACAAGTAGTGACCTTGAGACATCTTTTGTCTTTTACACTAAGGTCCGTAAGAATTGTTCTCACCATATTTTATTAGATTTTTTCAGAGGACATTTGCTGACCGTATTTTGGAAATATTCAATATACGTCATAGCAAGTCAGGAATTACTCCTGTTATTAAGGGTGATGGAGCTAATCTATCACATTGTCCTTATTCAGATATTGAGAAAATCTAATTAAATTATGTACCTTGTGTTAGTGCACTTAAAAGTATAATATATATTTGATTTTGTACTAGATTAAATATCGTCATTGCAACGGAACTTCTAGACAAATATAAGTTGAATCCAGGATGCGATCACTGGGTTGCTGCCAAAAGATTTTAAGGAAGTGCAGTGCAGTAAATAAAGTTTTATGTCTACTATGTAAGTAGAGAGAGTAACTTTATTTTAGGCTGTTAATTGGGCTATTATGCTTCGGAACCTCATGAAAGAGTTGACCGTTTTGACTTTATGGATAAACCCATATGGTTAAGTTGAGACAATAAATTTGTTGTATTTTTATTAATAACAAATCTCTCAAGGGGTCTAAATATATAGCGGTCAAATATTTTTGACCATAAAGAAACGGTACAGAAAGGTGACGTTAACATATTTTCACAGATGATGTGGTTGCAGATCCATTAACTAAAAACCTATGCCCATGAGTATTTGAGTGACATGTCATTAGCATAGGCCTAGGAGTATATTCGGATACTGTTGTTTAGTAGGAGCTATTGTGGCTTTATTCTGATAAAATTCACATCTGTGTTCGTTACATTTAGTAACGGTTTGATATGTATCAACTCTGCATCATTCAATAAAATAATTTTGAATGTGTTGTTATCATGTTGAATACATATTGATAAAGTTTCAAGGTATTACCTTGAGTGAAGGCTAGGGGCATCTGGTTATTAGCCTTGTGCATATGTTCTTGTAAAAGGTTAATCATAAGGACAAGACATATGTGGGTTCATTTGAACCATAACTTCATTCTCTTCTGACACAAGCTTTTGTGTCGCCTAAGTAAGAGAATCATATGTGGGTTCATTAGAACCATAATTTCATTCTCTTGTGACACAAACTTTTGTGTCGCCTAAGTAAGAGAATGGTAACTGACAAATGGATCTCTCTATGAGAGATGTTAGCCATTTGCCACACTACCATATTTAATCCATATCAATAAAGTTGAAAACACTTGTGACCATGGAAGGCTCGTGTGTATACATGCGATTCCACCATGATTCGGTGTTGGAGGCTTTATGGGATAGGATTGACTATTAAGAATTATCTCTGGACCAATGTGCGCACATACAATACAATTTCAATTAATATAGTCCAAGTGGGAGAATGTTAGAATTTTCCTAATATGTGGACTAAATTAATTAACATTGTTATTTACCGTTTAACATTTACCGTTTTACGGGGTTTGGTCTAAGGTGAGATAGAAGATTTCTTAATTAGTCTAATATGGGACTGGCTAGTGTAGGCCGAGTTGAGCCTGGCCCATAATGAGGGGGACTGGCTGGAAACTCTATAAATAGTGCTCAAGTCTCTCATCTAACCCTAATCTCACATATCCTCACCTAAGGGACGTTATTCTAACGTTAATCGTGAAAGGCCGCCTCATTGAGCCAGTAACTCAGAGGGTAATAGAGGAGAATGATTTGATACGTGGATAAACCCCTTTGAGTGTGGGCAATCCCTTTCTGCTTCCGCTTTCAAGAACGAGATCCTAAAATAGGTGCGTTAATCTTCTACTCTTAGGTGTGTGTTCTTGTTCTAGTTATGGAGATCTTGGGGTTGCGCAATTTGCGTACTACAATGTGCACACGGAGACAGCAACAGGCCAACACAACATGCATAACGAGACTGAGATCGGGGACTGACTCCACTACTCGAGCCACACAAAAAGTTTAACCATTTCTGGAAAAATTCACCTCTAATCAGGCACCACCAACTTGGGACCCATAAACTAAGAGCAGACGACTCTCGATCAAGAAACGAAAAGGTGGGTTGCTCGAAAAATGGGTACAAACAAAACTAAAAGTCCAAGAAGAGATTCAAGAGAACCCAGTACCTTGAGCAAGATTAGCGCGAGCCTGACAGCGTCTCGTTGAGCTCACTTCCCCAAGAACAGAGCAAGAAAGCAAACAGGACTCTTGAGAAAGATGAATGAATGCCGAGAGCAATCGAAGCGAAACGAAACTGTCGTAATTTGTTCATAAGGATTTTCGTCAGGTGGTGAGAGAGCTCGCGAATTGTTAATGCGCGTCCAGCCAGCTCTGCTCCTTATAGTGTTGCTCCATGCATGGCGTTCGAGAAGCAGAGTATATGATAATAAAAAAAAAATGAAAAAGGAGAAAACAAAGACGACAAAAGCCTCATCTATGCGGCTTTTGTCGTCTTTGTTATGAAAATTTCATCTATGCGGCTTTTGTCGTCTTTGTTATGAAAATTTCATCTGCCGCATAGATGAGGCTTTTTTTATTATCATATACTCTGCTTCTCACCGCCTGACGAAAATCCTTATGAACAAACTACGACGGTTTCGTTTCGCTTCGATTGCTCTCGGCATTCATTCATCTTTCTCAAGAGTCCTGTTTGCTTTCTTGCTATGTTCTTGGGGAAGTGAGCTCAACGGGACGCTGACAGGCTCGCGCTAATCTTGCTCAAGGTACTGGGTTCTCTTGAATCTCTTCTTGGACTTTTAGTTTTGTTTGTACCCGTTTTTCGAGCAACCCACCGTTTCGTTTCTTGATGGAGAGTCGTCTGCTCTTAGTTTATGGGTCCCAAGTTGGTGGTGACTGATTAGAGGTGAATTTTTCCAGAAAGGGTTAAACTTTTTGTGTGGCTCGAGTAGTGGAGTCAGTCCCCGATCTCAGTCTCGTTATGCATGTTGTGTTGGCCTGTTGCTGTCTGCGTGTGCGCATTTCAGTATAAGTAGAACTGCGCTTGAATTCTCTCTTTTGCTTTACTCGTGCTGTCCAGAGTATGAGCCTCAACTGAAGCCTTGTAAGCGGTAAAGTTTTGAACTTTGGGGACGCGTCCTGAGTCATGAATGGATTCTAAAGGCGAAGGTCTAAAAGGCGGCGAAATCGCCATGTCGCAGAAAAGGAATGTCAATGGAAATGATGTGGTTGTGAACATCCCGACTGAAGGGGATGCAAAAGCTGTGACTGAGGGTGGGGACCTAAAAGGGTCGTCTTCCAAGGAGTTGGAAACTGCAGCTCCGAAACAAACCCTGGTGGATTCTGCCTGCCAGGCATCGAGTGAATCGAGCACCGTTGTCGCAAAATCAGTGCCAATGAGCTGCCCGTCTCCCGAAATAGCCGGTCTCAGCCCTAGCAGGAATAAGCTGCCTGAAGCTCCCAATGCTAACGAATCTCTTGTTAGGAAAAGAAGTCTCAACAGGTCGATTTTCTCAAAACCGAAGTCAAGGTTTGGGGAGCAACAGTATCCTCTTGATGCCACTATGTTTGAAGAAGAGCCCAATGCATTGTTGCAAGAACAAGCCGGTGGGCACTCTCCTTTCAGAGGCTTATTTAATCAGGCATCACCCAATAACAGATCGATGCGTTCGGCCAAGAATGGTCCTGTCACTCCGGGACCAGCTGGAGGAGGGGGTGGAGAGGAGGATGACCAAGAGATCTACAAACAAGTAACTCTTGAATTGAGCCAAGCAAAGCAAAAGAGGATAAAGACCAAGGCTTTGGTCGAATGGACCCTGTTTTTTCTCATTCTTGGATGCTTGGTGGCTAGTTTAATGGTCGATCAATTGGAAGCATGTAAGCTTTGGGGTTTAGAGATGTGGAAGTGGTGTGTACTTGTGATGGTGTTATTCTCTGGCATGTTGGTTACCAATTGGGTGATGCATTTCATAGTTTTCTTGATTGAGAAAAAAATTTTACTTCGGAAAAGGTACTCTACTTTGTTCATGGTTTGAAGAAAAGCGTTCAAGTTTTCACTTGGTTGGCCTTTGTTCTTCTCATGTGGGTACTGTTATTCAATCAAGGCGTCAGTAGGTCGAAGATTGCCAATAAGGTTTGGATTACATAACCTGGACTCTAATCTCAATTTTTATCGGTTCATTCCTATGGTTCTTAAAGACTTTACTGCTGAAGATATTAGCATCAAGTTTCCACGTCACTGCATTCTTTGATCGAATTCAAGAATCGATCTTCCATCACTACATTTTGCAAACCTTATCCGGGCCGCCTCTTATAGAGGAGGCTGAGAGGCTGGGGAAAGATCCTAGTCCCCGCAAGTTTAGTTTCAGAACTTTGAAGAAAGGTAAAATGGGAAAGGAGAAGAAGGTGATTGATATGGGGAAGATATACAAGATGAAGCAAGAAAAGGTTTCGGCTTGGACAATGAAGATGTTGATTGATGCAGTGACGAATTCGGGGCTATCGACCTTATCGAATACATTGGATGAAAGCATCGATGATGGAGGAGTTGAGCAAGCGGATAAGGAGATAACAAACGAGATGGAAGCAATGGCAGCTGCATATCACATTTTCAATAATGTCACTCAGGGGGGTTGCAAGTGAGAAACAAAAGAATTCAGCAGATTAATGGATTGTTTGGTCTTTTGCTGATCATATTTTATTTTCTGCAGGTACTTCGATGAAGATGATCTCAGGAGATTCATGATCAATGAAGAGGTGGATCTTATCTTCCCATTGCTTGAAGGAGCAGAAACTGGAAAAATTGACATCAAATCTTTGTCAGGCTGGGTGGTCAGTGTATTAATGTTTAATTCATTATAATTTTTGTCTGTTGCCCATTTTCATGTAAAGAGCGGTTAACATGCATCGTCTCTCCGCACTCTGTCTTCATTCAAGCGACTTGTATTTTAATGTGAATTTTCTAAGAAATGAAGGGAGAGTTTAACGTGAGATACAATTTTTTTACAGGTGAAGGTTTATCAAGGCCGCAAAGCGCTGGTACATTCTTTGACGGACACGAAAACAGCAGTAAAGCAATTGAACAAGCTCGTGACAGGAATATTGGTTGTTATTACCATCATCATATGGCTTCTTTTCGTGGAAAATGCTACGACCAAAGTACTAGCCCTACTTTTTCACAGCTGGTTGTGGCATCTTTCATTTTCGGTAACACATGCAAGACAATATTTGAGGGTATCATCTTTGTGTTTGTTGTGCATCCATTTGATGTTGGCGATCGTTGTGTTATTGATGGAGATCAGGTAACTCTAAAGAGAAACGCCTCCACAACACTTCCACTTTTCTGTTGAGATGAGTCTGACTTGTAGCAATTCCTATTTCTCATGGCAGTTGTTAGTGGAGGAAATGAATATCCTGACGACGGTCTTCTTGAAGCTTGATAATGAAAAAATCTACCATCCAAATTCAGTTTTGTCTACAAAACCTATAAGCAATTACAACAGAAGCTCAGACATGGGCGATAAGGTGGAGTTCTCAATTGATTTTATGACTCCATTGGAAAGAATTGGAGCAATGAAAGAGAAGATAAAAAAGTAAGTTGATGGAATTGCTACAGTTTTCCTCCATTTCTTATTGCAAATGTTGTGGCCCATATAGAGACTTGTTTAGTACAGGACCATATGAAAGATTATAGCAACTCTTTCTAATGACTAGCCTTCTTGATCAGGTACTTGGAGAAAAATCAGCTACACTGGCGCCCGAACCACAACTTGCTTGTGAGTGAGATCGAGAATGTCAACAAGATTAAGATGGGGCTCTACGTCAATCACACAATGAACTTCCAAGATTACGCAGAGAAGGGCAGACGGAGGACTGAACTAGTCATGGAGTTAAAAAAGATTTTCGATGACTTGAATATTAGATATAATCTCCTTCCTCAAGAGGGCCGTCTTTACCAGATTGAGGATAAGAAACAGGCGTGAAGGGCAGGTGATGACTGCATTTGGCTGTCGAATGAATGCTCTGAAAATCTGCCAAAGTCAGTGGTTTCGTCCGCTTGCTAAATAAATGAGGTGACTAGGTCTTTTGATAAATTGGGCTACCTCATTGTTCTTTTCACATGGCGATGGAGCAAGGCCTACAGAAGACAGTTGCATCGCCTCGGGCATGTCAAGACAATCAAAAGACCCAATTACTGATGCATCGCGTATTGCAAAGCATACCTTAATCTTGTTCTGTTTTTTGGATGTTATGTAACACGTTTTTTATATTGTGGCTTGGCGACTCTGTCCCAGTTGTTATTTGAAACATGAGGCTATGAATGATGTTAGTGAATGTAATCTACCTTACCTTGAGTATGAGTTATTTGCTCAGCCAAATACGTGTGATCATACGTATGTCTCCTGCACATGAATGTGTGCTCAAATATGCCTTTGTGCGTGCATGAAGTGGTGAGTTTCTGGTCGAAGACCAGAGGTTTGTCCGCACGGTTGCATTAGTGCAGGTGCGTGAGTATGATAGAAATCGATGGTTATGATGTTGGGCTGCATTGTCAAATGATCATAGGCATTGTGCCGATCCAGTAGTTTGACTGCAGTGTGCGCAGCGCGTGATGACTCAAAATCTGTGAATTTCCAAGCTCTCATCTGTGCAGTATCCAATCAATCATCTGTGCAGTATCCAATCAATCTCATTTATGCAATATCAATCGGGATAAGATCGTTTCAAACAGCTAGGGAAGAGAATGGAGAGAACCCAGGATTACCTCTGATACTGCCTGCAGATAGCCAAAGACAGTGGCTTTCTTCAGCTATAGTTGTGTACCCACAAGCGCGATTATGACGAACACAGCAACAATGACAACAACAGTAATGCTAGTGATAACAATAACATTAGTAATAATAATAAAAACCAACGAGAAGAGGTCGTTCTCTCTCCTCAACTCTACGATGGCAATGTCAGTCCTCCGTTCTGCTGGAACATTGATGCAACCTTACTCTGATATTTCCATCGGGGTTGATGAGGCCAGGATCAAGGGTTGGTATATTGAGCCACGTGAGGTGAGTTCTCTCATTGAACTATGGTTAATCATAAGTTTAGTGGACATGATTTTGGTTATGGAGTGAACTTGCTAATCGAATTGAATCGAATCAATATGATTTGTGTGTAATCGAATTTGGACGTTATATTGACCTATTGTTGTAACCTCGGCCCTAGATCAAGCTGCGAGAGAAAATAGACCGAGGGACCACCGCGGAGATATATAGGGCTGCGTGGCGGTCAAGTGCATCTTCCCCGACTTCTTCCGCACGAACCAAAGCGGTGTTGCCTTCCCCACGTAGGAGGTCGAGACCCTGTCACTGCACCGGCAGCAGCACCGGTTCGTGCTGCAGCTGATGGCCGCGTGGATGGCGATCAAGTTCCTGGGATTCACGCTGAAAGAATGGCTCCACGGGCTGGGGAACCAGAGGATGGGTGAGAGGGCAAAGCCGATGCCTCCGTTCAGGAGGTGTTTGCGCCCGGCGTTGGAGATAGCCCAAGCAACATCTTCTTGGATGGTGCGACAAATGTTGGGATGTGATTTAAACTCCACAATTGCACTGTCATTTTCCTCAATTACTCACAATTTGAGGGTAACTAAGCTGACGGTTGCTGAAAATGTTTAGATTTTAGAGAGGGATTAATGCAAATTGCGATTCTCCAAGTGTGTTTGGCATATGAAAAATTGTATAGTGAAGCGTTTTTGAGTTATATGTAAGATGGACGGTACTTTGTTGTTTACCCATCTCCTAGGATTGTCAACATTGCAATTTGGACATCATTAGTATGCTTAGCAAAGAAAAAAGGAGGTGCTTTTGAGTAGACACGAGTTTTTTCAAAGAAATTAATTGATATGATTTTAAACATTCACTCCCATTGGAAATTATCAATGACATACTAGCAATAAGGGGTGTCAAAATCGAACCAAAAGTTTTAATCTTTTCGGTTCGGGTCTTATTCGGTTTTTGACACCCCTAGCATAAGGTCTTGGGTAGACCTTCATTTTTGCTACTGCTTACATTATTTTCATTTTAGACATGAAAAGCTCAATGAAGAAACCTTATGTTAATTCACGAGATACGTTTCATCCTTAGTTCGTAAAACAATATATTGTTTTACCGAAAGTTCCCCAAGTATATTGGGCTCGGTTCGATTTTCTTGAAAATCCCAAACTAAGCCGTTGACATTCATAGCTAGTGTCTACAATCAATTATATGAAAATCTCCATAAGTCTTATTGAAGAAATTCCATATAGCACAAATTTTTTTTTCGATACTTGTAATTAAGACCTTGAAGTTTTTGAAACAAGTGCAATCAAGTTCTTCCTTACTAAAGTTTCCTGATTTTTCCTAGGGCATCTTATTTGGGTACCATTTGAACTATTTCCCACGCGGTGCTAGTATTCGCCATAAAGACTTAATTGACTTCTTTTTCAGAAGGTCCCATTTGAAAGGCTTAAATTGCACTATGAAAGCAAACATACTACTACATTTGATGCACTTTTCCCGTTATCTGTCCTCCAATTCCTTTTTCTCACCGATGAAGGGATTTGGCTACTTGAATATCCACGGAATATGCTATAGGTCATGAACTAATAATGTTCAGATCTTTGACCTGTGCAATTGGGTCCGGCTCTAGGGGAGTTTGCTTGTAATTGGTGGAAAATCAAACCGGTTGCATTAATTTTCTGAATTAAAAAAATTAACGTTTTAAATAACTACGCCAACCATGATGATTCATACTTTCGTGAGAAAATGATATGCTGACGTAGAACCATTCTGCTATTCATTATTAATTGGGTTAATACCTTGAAAAACCCCAAACTGGTACACTTGTGACAAATTTACCGCAAACTATTTTTTTGACCATGAAAAACCCCAAACTGGTACACCGCGACAAATTTACCCCGACTAACTATAAAAAACCCTAAACCGGTATATTTATGATAAATTTACCCCAAACTAATTTATTCGACCAAAAAAAACCCTAAACTGGTAAATTTGTGACTAATATATCCCTGCTAAATTAGATTAATACCACAAAAAAAATTACAAAAATTGTAAACTGTGACAAATAGAGTGTAAAATCCCAAATTGGTATATCGGTCAATTGTCACGTGTTACTTAACTTTATAATTTAATAAGAAAATTTAGCTAAAATTAACAAAGAGTAAATTTGTCACAAGTGTACCAGTTTAGGGTAAATTTGTCAAAGGTATACAAGTTTGGGGTTTTTGGTAGTCAAAAAAATAGTTTGGGGTAGATTTGTCACAGGTGTACCAATTTTGGGTTTTTCAGGATATTAACCCTTATTAATTTTATCTTAAATTTGCTTTTGATTTTTTACTCTCAGCAATACTTTTTCTTTGGTCGGATTCTCTTAACAATATTGAAGATAAGCAAAGTGTCAATACCAAATACAAGAAGGCATGATATCGAGAAGGCTCTACTCAAATAAAGTGAAGTTATACTCACCATGCAAACTAAAGAGGCAATGGATCATGGGCAGGCCGAGGTGACATTAGGCTTCACCTCTCGACCTCTCCTTTTCGAGTCCCCTTAATGCACAGCACCGAATCTGATGCCGTTTTGTTGCTAATTAAGACGTCGCCCACCATCCGGCCGAAGAAAAATTGTTCAAAAAAGCCTAAAATTTATTGTAGAGTGACCAATTCAATTCTAAAATTTTCAATTATGTTTATTTAATTCTAAATATTTTAACGATCTACCAATAATCATTTTGATCAATTTTGGCCAGATAATTGACGATGTGGACGTCGGTTGTTCTACGTGGCATAGTCGACATTGACGTGAATAATTTTCACAATTTTTTTTTTTGTTTTTTTGTGCCGGTCCTTAATAGTATAGAAAATAGAAAAGAAAAAAGAAAATAAAGAAAAATAAATGAATAAATGTCAAGTTAGCGTGATGCTATGCTATGTAGAATAATTGGTGTTCACGTTAATAATTTCTAGTCAAATTAGCTAGAAGAATTATATTGGCAAATTGTTGAAAGGTTGATAACTAATTTGATGCAATTATAAGATTCAAAATTAAATTAGCTGCTATCCAATAAGTTAATGATTTTATGGACAATTTTCTTTCGAGCTGAGCACATAACATTTGTGTCTGTATCAATAGAGTAAACTCAATCAAGTAATTATCGAGCACACTTCATATATCTCTTGTCGCAAGTTCACACTGAAATGTCCTCCCAAAAGAAGTCATCGAGAATGTTATGCGGGATGGTCATTCATGATGTTACCATTTGATCATTTCATCGATTACGAATCTGCACGAGTCTCGCCATATGCACCTATTAATTAGATTGACAAAATCCACGATCCTCTCGTGAGAATTGATGAGACAACTGCTAACTGTTTTAAAAACTTAAACTGTTAGATTAATGTGTAGTTTAATATTTTATTATTTTATCAACCCTCATGCTTAGTCTGGTCTTTTTGCCTAGTATTAATCGTAGATATATTTAATTGATGAGATAATTGGACATGAAAAGATTTGAACTCAAGACCTCTAATTCGATATCATGTGAAATTTTGTGAGATCACTACTAACTATTCTAAAAGTCAAGTTATTAGATAAATGTGTTATTTAATATTTAATTATTCTATTATCTCTTAAATAAAAATTATTCGTACGGTGCTATATCCCCTCAATGACTATCATCGTACCGCCAATGACTATCATCGTACCGCAAAAAGAAAAGCTTATAAAAGATCTTTTTTTCCTGGTCGGATTCTCTAATGATCACCTACGGGGGTGCTTAGTTGACGATACAATTTGCTCAATTTCTAAATTGAGATTGAATAACTGTTCTGATTAATTAAATAGCCGTTTACGAGTTAAATAAAGGCAATATACGAGATGTGAGTAATCAAGTATATTTATCTTGCAAGTCATCGATCAATTTCAAGCCCGCTCTAGTAGAACTAACATGATTTATGAACTTACAAATGACGATCGGATCACTCAACTTAGTGTATCCTTACCGAATATCCAACAGTTTCAAGGTCAGACTTAGAAAGATGTTCTCATCGGCCAAAGAAGGAAGGAAAGTCTCAGAGAGTACATTACGTTCATGAGCACCTTTAGGGTGAGCATGATTTTATCACAGAATTTGGAACCGATTGTAGGTTTCAAGGTATGCACGGTAGATTTTAGGTTAAAAAAATTAAAGAACCTATTTCAATAGCTAGGTTTCAAGTTCTAAATAGGTAGAACTTAGAACCTGAAATAGGTTTTTGCATTTTTTTTTTTGTCTATGTCTTTGTGATTTTACCATTTTTCATAGCGTTCAATGATGAGTGTATAATTTGAAACTACTAGTTTGAGCTTCCATTTTATGACTAAGACCTCTACTTTGTTAATGTTTCATTTTCTTCATGCGTCTAAATATAGGTTGTGGTTATTATAGGTAATGATTTGTTACAATCATTCAATTAATAATACATGTGGAACTTTGGTAAACCTTGAATTGACCCGTTCCAAGTTCTAGGGTATGCAGATAGGTTTTGGATTCCAAGTTCCAAAAAATAAGAAACTTATTTCAATTAATATGTTTCAGATTCCAAATGAAATATACGTGGAACCTGGAATCACTCATCCTTAAGCACCTTACATGAAAGGTAGTTTTTTAGAGTTTTTTTTTTTTTTTTTTTTTATACTGTTCTTTAAATAGACATTGTTAACAAAAGTGCCATAAATATTAGATAATGAATTAATTTTTTAAAACTTATTATTTTAATACATTGATTGACATCATGCCACACGGAATCAATATCGTGGAAATTCAATTATTCAAATATAGCATGCTGACCGAAACTCTTTCGATATTTGCTTACCTTGACGGAAACACCCGTGTTTGAAAATCTCAAGAAGAAGGACAAGGAAAGGAATAATTAGCAAGTTAAGCTACCCATCTCACCGTTCGGGTTCCGAGGAGACGCGGCTTTATTGGGCCTTTGTGCTTATGTTTTGTTTCTAATTTCAATTGTAGGAATTATTAAAATTTAATACACGAAAAATATGACAAATGTGATTCTCAGTCGAAACTGCTAAGCAAGTAGTGGATACCTTTAAATTAGTTAAAATTAGAAGAAAATCTTAATTAATAATGTTGGAGATATGCGAGGATCGGACCGAAGATTATGATCGAATCCGAAATTACAGGAGATTATAATTGATTAATTATGTCAATCTATGATTGGATTTGATTTGATGTATCTTCTTTCTTTTCTTCAATTTGACATTCATTGTATCATAAATAAGAGCTTATGCGATGTAAATAAACACGACTCAATATAGAGAAGTTACAAGTTGTTCTCTCATATCTTGACCTATTCTTCGAACTCTGACATTGTATCAGAGCCATTTTCTTCAACCTAACTTTCGCAAAATTCACGAATTGCCTCTACTTCCTTCAATTTTTGCTATTGCAAATCAAAGCTCGCAAAGCAAATCAGCGCAAAATAGGAATTCATCTCTATACATATCATGGCCAAGAATATCGAAGGAAATACTTCAGTAGAGGAGACCTTGAATTCTCCTCAAAATCTGGGTGAGGTTGATCCGGCTAAAGATGAACATTCCACGACTCAAATCACTTTTGATCCGACCCTTGCTCCAAGAAATGTTTCGACCCGATAATGGCCATCGGTCCAATAGTTCCCATTTCGGGGCCGTGGGCAGTTGGGTCAACTCAGCCATGGGCTTCATATGACATACTTGGAGAAGGATTCTCGAATCTTGGAGCCTAGCCCATTGAAGGAGGACATACTTCCTTCAACGCCGAAATGGGCTGGGCGGGTCCAAGCCCAGGTTCCAAGCCTACATCGCAAGGTTAGGGGACAAACCCCTATTTGACCATGGGGCATGGCTTTCTGTCGTATGTCGTCTCGACGAGCGGCAGTCGGCTGGAGCCTAGTAACCCACTTTACAAGTCGTCGGGCGACGGCCCGAATTGCAATTCATCTCCTTGTAACTCATTGGACCCATAAATTATAGTACTTGGGCTAAAGATCTCCGGCCAGCATTGGTCATGAAAGACAAAGATGGGTTCCTCGACAAAACCATGCCTTTTCCAAGCCCAGGTTCCAAGAAATGCAGCTCGAGTATGTTAGAAACGTTTTCATCCTGGCATCTCTGAGTGTCTCTAGGCTCTGAACTAAAGGACTGAGTGGTTTTCTGCTAAAAGGCTGTCCCTGAAGGGCTTGAACGGGAGTGTTCGCCCATTGTGAGATGCATACCTGCAGAAAATTGACTTCGTCTTCCCTGGTTCTAAGTCTAGGTCCCCTCACTGGTATCAGAGCCATGAATTTGTTTGTAACAGTATTCGTCCCATGCACTTGGTAGGTGAATCCAGTGCAGAGAAGATCCTTCTTCCACTATGTCTACAGAACCAGAAGTTCTCGAAGCTCCTGTTTCTCTTGCTCCTTCATCATCCACCCCCCCCCCCAGAATTTCGTGTTTCTAATGCCTCTAAGATAGATTATCTCTATGAAGTCTCTCTTAGTGATGACATCAGGATCTCTGAAACTCAACTGCCTCTCATGAACCCATACTCCGCCTTTGCCAAACCCAACTCATCATTCTCACCCATCCGCTCTATTCGTCAACTCATCCACCAAACTCCAAAGCAAGTAAAGGAGTACGTCCAATCCTCCAAGTTTGACCAGCACCCCATCCCCGCTACTGAAAAAGAGTATTTTGTTACTCTTCAGATTCCTCTAGAATTCCCTAGACAGTAGACCCAACAGGGTTACACTCATGTTCACTATGGTGCTGTTCGTCTTGCTCTCACCTTTCATGGTCGTAAAGGTTTGCTGTTGTGGCTAGGATAGCATTATTGGATACTCGTTTTACGGAGTACCAAAGCATGCTTGTATTGGCACAGTCAAACTACTTTAAATGCTGGCACGCTTTTGTCACTCTGTATCCCAACTTTAATATTGCACTTTCAGACCCACAACTACTTTCCTTTATGAAAGTACAGGTTCAACTCACTGGAGCCCCTTAGACTGCTGACTCTGTTGCTGCAACACTCCATTACCAGATGGTTTATTGAGTGCAGAACCATGCTCTTGATCTGAACTTCAACAATGGAAATGAAGATGCCTTGTTCATCTCCATGCAAAATGATCAAGCTTCATGTATCCATGTTCCCAGATAGATTCCAAAGGAGAAGTTAGCCACTCTTCTCTCAAACACATGGATCACAAACTAAGAAAAGCTGCACCAAAACAGCAAGCCTATCCAGTCCTCGGATTCTGAATTCATCCGAAAGAAAAATGGAACTGTTTCCATCAAATTCGGCAAGGAAAAAGAAGAAGGTAGTCCATCTATCTTCCAAACTCTTTTCATGATTGAACGATGTGTTCTTGAAGCGATTTCTGAGCCTGATCCAAAAAAGTTTGTCCGACATTTCCAAAGTGATGGACAATCAGTCCATTACTATAAAGACCCATATGGTCATTGCTTTTGGGATCCTTTTTGTCAGTACTCTTCATGCACAAAATCCCTTGATGAGGTTGATCCATTTGAAAAACCTCCACCTTGGAGAAAGAAAAAAAGAGACCCTTTGTTTCAACAGTATTTAAACGGAGATTCATCCGTTGATACTCTTGATGAATGTGACAAATACCAGTACGTAGTTTCCTATGCACCTCCTCTACCGCCAAAATATGCCGTTCCACCTTCAAACTCTCCGCCACCATCACCTCCACCTTCTCCTCCTCAGAAAAAACCAGATCTCTCCCCGTTTTACAAGCCTATCCTGAAGTGGGCCAAGAAACACTCTTACCCACTTGAAGTTCCACCAGAAAAGCAACCTGTTTCTTCCATTGCCATGTTTCAAGATACGGACTTCCCCCCTCTTGTCCGTGAACATTCTAAACTTACATTCCCTGCTCCAAAAGAGTATACTGATCCACAAAAAAGATACAGTCATACTCCTAAGATATTTACCCCCATTGAGGTAGATGAGCATGGAAGACCGAAAAGAACAACTGCTGCTGAAGCTGTTCTAAATTGGCAATCTGAGACTTTGTTGGCACGGAACAATGCTTTCAAAGTCATTGATTACAAGATAGGAAATGTTCAACAAGACCTTCAAAGGCATGATGAGTCCACTAAAAAACTGCTTTTCGAATTCCAGAAAAGGCTTGATGCCTTGGAATCATGACAACGCCTTGGGTATCATCACCTTGAAAGTCCACAGCCAGAGATAGAGAAGCTCAAAAGGCAAATTCAAATCCTTGAAGAAGGAAGGTTTCGACCTTTCGATCCATTGGCACCCATTGTCAGAACTGGGTATGTGCCTCCTCAACCTCAGACGTCTATTTTTGCTGCCATTCCAGAAGATCCTTACAGGAAGGAACCGGATATGGCAAGCATGAGAGATCGTCTCAAAGATCTCACTCGAAAACAAAAGGAGAAAGGGAAAGAAAAAGAAAGGCCAGAAAGGCCAGCTTCTTCCGTTGTCATTAGAGAAAGACCAGATCAGATGATGATATCGAACCCATTAGAATCCTTTTTAAAGGATTTGGGTACTCAGAACCAATCTGATCCTGATCTTGTGAATCAACAGTTTGATCAACAACCTGATCTAGCTGTTCAAAATAATCACCCCCTTTTTTCGACAGAACAAACTTTTCCTGATATCTTTGACTCCGAATCAGATTCGGTATCCCTTGCATCCTCCTCATCCTTTTCGATTCCTGCTATTGCTTCCCCCCCCTGTCGCACCAATCACTTCATCCATATTCATGGCTGATCCTCCAGCTCCAGATATTGATATGGAATCCAATTATTCTGAACCAGAAGTAGTTCAGAATAATACTGGACAACATGTGTCCATGGCATCAAAACAGTTTTTCACCATTGATGATATTCCTTATCACAAATGGCCAGAAAGACTTGAAGAATTTCATACTTGGTTGAACACCCAATCCATCACCAACCATGATATGAATGATGTCCTTTATAACTTTGTCACGAGGTTTACAGGAAGCCTCAAGGCCTGGTGGAAATCAGTATCTGAACAAGATCAGATTCATTTTCTAATGTCACCAGATTTTAGCCATGCCATCACCATCCTATATCATTTCTTTGTGGGAAAACCCACTAATCTTGTGGAATTAAAAAGAAGAGAATTCTTTGAGAGAAAATGCTGCTCTCTCCAAAAGAAGCATCTTGATAGGCATTATCGAGAAATGCTTAAGCTTTTTATCGGGTTGGAGCTGATCCAAACCTAAAGCATGTCTTCTTGACATCCATTCCTAAAGAATTGTCTCAGATGGTTGAAAGATCCTTTTTTGGAAAACAAAAAAGGGTACAAGACATTCCCTTGGGAGAAATATAGCAAGAAATCCATCTGTGTCTTGAAGAACTTTGTCTAAAACGCCAGATGGTCCGTACTTACATCATGGAAGACAAAGGCCTTGAAGCAGCCTGTTCTCGTCAAAAATTGAAGATAAAGTGTTCCAAATATGATTGCGATGGCGATTGTGGAAAATATTGTAGGAAAAAGAAACATTTCAAGAAACTCAATATCAAGAAATACAAACATGGCCCCAAACACTTCCGAAGAAAGAAGAAATGGCGATACCTACGCAAAAGGAAAGATCGCACAGGCCACAAGAAGTCAAACCGATGCTTTATCTGCAATCAGAAAGGACATTTTGCCAAAAATTGTCCTCAGGCTAAAAAAAGGTCAGAATCGTTTAATTCATCATATTGAGAATGAAACTAGGATTTCTCTTGAAAATGATGATATTGAATCCCTATTCTCTGCTGATGATGAACCATCGGAACAAACTCTTTGTATCATCCCTTCCTATCAAACTTCCAGTGAAACTGAATCTGACACAGAATCTGAAGAAATTTTTCATATATCTCTTGCATCTTCAAAACAAGTTCCTGACATATTCTCAAGCCAGACCCAGTGTCCTCATTTCCCTGTAAAAATCTTCACTTTCAAATTTGCAAAACCCATCAATGTCATTGCTCTTATTGACACTTTGGAGCAAGTTGTTCCATCCTAGATACCAAAATTCTGCCCGAAGAATATTGGACTTCTCATGTCCGATACTTCAACTCTGCTTCTGGAGATACTTTCTCCACAAATGTCCGAACTACTCCTGTGACTATCCAATTTTTCCCTCAATGTTCCATCACTACCAAAATCTTTGGATCTGGTCTCCCCAATAAAGATTTGATAATTGGGTGGGACATTATGACTCAGATCGCTCAACTTCAAATCATCCCTAGAAAAGGTCTTAAGTATAAGGACCAATTCTCTGAGTTTGTTAATATCCAGAGACTTTTTTCCATTCACATGAGTCTATTAGATCCGATAATGCAAAAGTTGCTTGAATCATGTTTAGAATCTCACTCTGAGTTTGCTCAAAAATGTTCTCATCCTTTATGGAAAAATCCAAAGTTCTTTGTTCGCCTTCCTTTCGAAAAGAATGAGGATATAAATCCAACCAAGGCGAGTCACTCGGGAATGAATCCAGAACACTTAACTTTAGCACAAAGGGAATGCTCAGAACTTCTCCAGCAAGGACTTATTGAACTCTCCAATTCTCAATGGGCTTGTGAAGCCTTTTATGTCAATAAGCGTGCTAAGCAGACTAGGGGAAAAATGAGATTGGTGATCAACTATCAACCCCTCAACCTTTTTCTCCAAGATGATAAGTTCCCTTTATTTTCAAGAGATTCTCTCTTTGCTGGCCTAACCAAGGCTCACATCTATTCCAAATTCGACCTCAAAGCTGGATTTTGGCAATTGGGCATTCATCCTGATGACAGACCCAAAACAGGGTTCTGTATTCCAAACCAACACTTCCAATGAAAAGTCCTTCCTTTTGGCTTGAAGGTTGCCCCATCCCTCTTTCAAAAGGCCATGTGCTGAATTTTCCAACCAATCCTGTCAAGTGCTGCAGTCTACATTGATGATATTCTGCTCTACATCTGATGAGCTTGATCGCACTGCCAACTCCTTGAACAGTTTGCAGAAATTGTGAGGAAGCATGGCATTATGCTTTCTCAGAGGAAAATGAATATTGCCTAGAGAGAAATTGAATTTCTTGGTATGCACCTCAACAAAGGTACGTACTATCCAGGGCCACACATTGCACAAGAATTATTGAAGTTTCCTGAAGAAAACTTCACCACAAAGCAAGTTCAGCAATTTCTTGGGATAATTAATTATCTCAGGGATTTTGTTCCAAACATTGCAAAACTGCTAATTCCACTCCAATCGATGCTGAAGAAGAATCCCCCATCTTGGGGAAAGATCTAGACTAAAGCAGTTGCTGAACTTAAAGAGATTATGCAAAATCTCCCACCACTACAAATACCATCAACAAGAAAAAGAATTCTTCAGACTGACGCCAGTGACGAATACTGGGCAGCAGTCCTGTTCGAAGAAATTGATGGTAAGCGACACCTTTGTGCTTATAAAAGTGGAAAATTCTCTCAAGCAAAAATGCATTACCATTCCACCTTCAAAGAAATCCTAGCAGTCAAAAACGGGATCAAAAAATTTGAGTTCTATCTCATCGGTCACCATTTCTTAGTGGAACTAGATATGGCATCTTTTCCATAGATGACTAAGTTCAAGCAGAAGCAAATCCCGAATTCCCAGTTGCTTCGATGGGCTGAATGGTTTTCAAAATACTCTTTTGAGACCAAACACATTCCTGGGAAAAAGAATGTGCTTGCTGACTTCTTGTCAAGACCGAAAGCACTTGCAGAGATCAACATGTACATCAAAAGACCTGCTTTCCATATGCTCAATTATGGAAAGAAATACAAGATCGAGAAGATCAAAGATCTGCCCAGTTGGAAATATCCCCAGGAAATCATTGAAGAAATCCAGCACAACCGTCTCAATGAAAACATGGATAGTCTCATGTGGCAATGCCATACTGAACTATTCCGATTCAACGGAGGTTCCATTCTCTATCCTTTTGGGTTGAATGCAGATTATCCATTCATTCATCCTCTTACCTGGAAGGAAGATGATTTCCCTGATCAACTCAAAAAGTTATTATGGTACTTAACCAACAAGTACCTGATAGCTATGGAGATCCCAACCAGAAGATTCATTGCCAACCTAAGAAGGATTTTCATGCTCGGTAAAGGTAATGTTGAAAGGGAAAGTGACAAAAATCTTTTAGACTTTTTCAACTGGTTCTATCCTCCAACTCATTGGAAACATCTTTTAGAAAAAGAACTGAGAACCATGACACCTAATCCTGAAGTTCATACCATTCTGTTTTTTAAACGTCCATGGCATTTTTTCAAAAACAATGGTAGCATAATTAATGAACCACAGGATATAGGAACCACATCCTATAAACCATATTTGGACAGCAGAGAAGCTCGAATTCACAGATCGTATCCAGGATCTGTTAGATATTCTGAACATCAATACCGAGAACTCCAAAGAATTCTTTGCCAAGAAAACAAAACTGTCCCTCAAGAAATATGGAATTATAATACCCCCACCACTTGGGATCATTATGAACTCGCATCAGAAGCCAAAGAAGCACCCGATGATTTCAAACAAACTGCGTCATCTCAGGAGCACGAAATGACAGATGCAGATGACATTGTCCAATCCACTCAAGACCCCTATGCTAGATGGGGAGGTCCTCTGTCCCAGGACCCCTATGCTCCAGGATCCTCATCCTTATCTCAAAACATGAATGTATCCTTCTACAAGGATCCAGCCAACTGGCCTCAGCCAAACATCCCTAATCCTGACGACAACACCGATTGGGCACAGGAAGAAGCCTCACATTGGGCACATGAAGCATCCTCGTCACGACAGATTCTCTCACCAGCAGATCTTGAAGCTCTTGAGCAAAAGTATGAAGAACACCTCTTTGCATCAAACTACAGCTCAGATGACTCCCACAACAGCTACAATGCCCGTGACGGACGAGACCGCTGAAAATGCCGTTGTCCGTACAAAGTCACTGTAGCAAAGTTACTGTTCACTAGGCTAGGGAAAGTACTGTAGCAGTTTACTGTTTACAGTACGAGTACTGTTCATAGTGTGCGAATAATTCCTTCCTGGAAATTTCGTTCCGGAGCCTGTGTTCTGTTCCTGGACCCGTTAGTTGGTCTTTGTCTGTTTGTGTCTCCCTTTCGCCTATATAAGGCAAAGAGTCTGTAATGTGTGGGGCAGAGTCCCTTGAATGAAGTAAGTGTTTTTGTGAAAAACCTCTCATGGCTTTCTAAACTCCTATCTTCTTCTCTCGCCTGGTAGGATCCTCCAAGAAATGCAGCTCGAGTATATTAGAAACGTTTCCATCCTGGCATCTCTGAGTGTCTCTAGTCTCTGAACTAAAGGACTGAGTGGTTTTCTGCTAAAAGGCTGTCCCTGAAGGGCTTGAATGGGAGTGTTCGCCCATTGTGGGATGCATACCTACAGAAAATTGACTTCGTCTTCCCTGGTTCTAAGTCTAGGTCCCCTCACTGGTATCAGACGTGGATCGACAATTGCTTGGCTCTCAAGATAGCTGTTGGACTTCCACTGACTGAAGATTCGAAGACGATATGAAACAATATTCGCAAGATGTATAGAAAACTCGATCAGGCCAAAATCTTCTCCCTCACCCAAGCCATGTTAGAACTAAATAGGGAATCAACTTGTCACAACATGCTTCAATTGACTCTCGACTTTGTGGAACACGCTCGAGGTGGTTGAAGAGCAGCTCGAGGGGTCGGACGAAATGCTTCGACAATATCAAGCGATACGAAAGAGGAGAAGGCAACCCGTTTTTGTACTAATCTTGAATGAAAACTACTCACATTTTAGATCCCAAATCCTTGCAATGGAGCTAGCGTTACCGCCCTAGCGGATATTTCAATTAGTGGTCCAAGAGGATACTTGCATTTGAACACGCACGAACTGGAGAGGGAATTGCCCTTATTAGCTTTGGATCTAGACTATCTCTAACCGGTAGCTTCTCACTCGAGCTTGCTGCCTTCGGATCTAGATCACCATTGGCTGACGACCTTCCACCTTGCTTTGGTTCGGTGGGTCAGCATCTCTATTCCCATGGAAAGGCAGCCTGACGAGTTGCTGCCACTGCTGCTTCTACTACTTCGGCGTCGTCCAAAGAAGGAGAAGGGAGCCCTGGTCCCTTTTGGATGGACGGCCACGATTTAATCGTAAGATCAGAGCGCTATTATTTAGCCATGGCTTCGGCCGAATCCAACAGCTGTTAACAAGCCATGATGGTACCTGTTTTTAAAGGATCTCACGACTCTAGTAATGCCACATCATCCTTGAAGGAAATTTTAAAGGAACGGGGAAACTATATTGCGATTATTGCAAACGCTCTCATCACATGGCGTGGAAACTTTTGGAAATTGCATAATAAACCTAGGAAGAAGGGAAAGAAGGAATTTTCCGCTAATGTCCATTACCCAAAATCAGTACCAGCAAATCATGAGGGCATTGAGATAGCTGAAAAATTCTAATAAAGGGGCAAGCTTCTTAGGTACTTCATATTACCTTAACTCTATTTTTCATGGTGTATAGATAATTGATTCAGGTGCTAATGATCACATTATCTGTGATGAAAGTCTTTTTTCTCATACCCATAAAAATCATTTCCTTATAACTATCAGGCTTCCAAATGGAAATACCATATATGTCATAAAGATATGGACAGTAAATCTTAGTCCTTTGATTACCCTTCGAAATGTTCTTTATATTCCTCGCCAATTCAATCTTATATCAGGGTTAAAGGTCTGTGAGAATAATTCCTGTCGTATTCTCTTTAATTCTAACACCTGTCTCTTTTAAAAGCCCTTTTGATTAGCAAATTGATAAGCTTGGGTAGTTTTTTTGGAAGGACTATACTTTTGGAACAGTTTTCTCGAAAATTTTGATTTATCGCATATTTCCGTGCATAAAAAATCAATGTGTAACATTGCTGCCAATGATAAAGTTATCCTTTCTTATCAACATGTGGGCCATAATGCTTCTTTTTTGCATCCTCAATGCAAAATTTGTCCCCTTGCCAAGCAATCACGTGCTCCATTTCCCACAAGTAAATCTCAAGCTAAAGATAATTTCTCTTTAATTCATGTAGACTTTTGAGGTCTATATCACACCCCACATCGTGATGGGTCTTGGTTTTTTCTCACCATTGTAGATGATCATTCTCGTGCTACATGGGTTTTCCTTACGCAGTCAAAAAGTCAAGCTCTTTTCCACTTAAAGAATTTTTGAACCATGTCGAAAATCAATTTGGGAAATCTATTCAATGTATCCGAACGGAAAATGGGAAAGAATTTTCCATTCATGACTGTCAATCACATTTCTCTTTTTATGGAATTCCGTATGAAAGCACTTGCACCTACACACCTTAACAAAATGGAATTGTTGAATGTAAATACCATAATCTTTTGGAAGTCACACGTGCCATTGAATTCCAAGCGTCCATTTTTGAGACTTTCTGGGGAGATTGTGTGGTCACAGCAACTTACCCGATCAATCACATGCCGACTCGGGTGCTCGATGGACGTACTCCTTTTGAAGTCCTATTTGGTAAGAAACCTGAGGTTAATCACTTGAAAATTTTTAGTTGCTTATGTTATGTCACTACACTGGGTCCTCGTGACAAGATGAGTCCCCGAGTCGACGATGCATCTTCATGGGATATCCAACTCTTCGAAGGGATATCGTGTCTTTGAGCTATGAGAAAGTTACATTGAGGCATACAGTACTATAAGAACAAAACATCATGCGGAGGTAATAACATGATCAGAACTGTTGATTAAGCTACTGGAATCTCGATGTTGGTGGTCAGCACTGGTGGAATATATTCCTCCTCTTCCTTCAGGGGATGAATAGTCACTAGATCAGGCAATGGAGTCGTTGGTCCTTGCTTGCCCAGTCAAGCTGCCATGCACGCCCTGATTGATTCATGAGAAAAAGGAATAAGATTTCACCAGGCGTTAGCCTTGGCAAGATGGAGCAATTACCAACTTGCAAATGATTCTTAAGAAAAAAGGTGAGGAAGGGCGTGGTGCAGATTTGAAGAAGGTCGTCTCACCTGTTTTAGAAGAACATGCCTGACAGCAGAGTCAATATACTCGTTGATAGGTTGACCAAAGGATATCATGTACCCATCCTTGAACTTCATCGATTTAGCACATTCAGCGCGTAGCTTCCCACTCGCAATGACCTGCACGAGCACCCAAATCTCAGAACTTCCTGAAGTAACAAGAAAAATGGTGCGGAAGGCAGAACCATTAGACAACATGATCGTTTTTATCATAAAACATACCTCACATCCCTTGGCACCTCTCCATCACAAATCGCAGAACACCATAACAAGCCCTACACAATAACCGGCAAATTTACTTCTATTAGTCAAGCATCAAGGAATCTTCCCAAATGATTCTTAGAGGGAGACAAAGTAAAACAATTGATAAGTATAATGCGTAATGTAAGGGAGAACGGATTCTCGAAAATAGCGATCCGACACTCAATCGAACCCCAAAAATAATGAATGCGGAAGCATGCCCAGAAAACACATGTTTCATCGATCATAAGGTACATTACGGAGTCGAATGTACCTTGTCTTTCACAGATTAAACAGCGATGTCACAGTTAGAGGAAGAATTCTGATACTATTCTTGAAGAAGAGCGTAGGGGAGAAACTAAGAGAGCGTAGAGCAGAGAACGTATCTCCCTCTCTTTTCAGATTACGAAACTTCTTTTATAACTGACTTCAAAGATTTTCCTCTTTATTCTTTTATCTACAATAACAGCCCCTTCTTCAATGGGCCTTTCACTTACGGGCCGGGTTTTGGCCCAACATGGGCAGAAGGGCTTAAATAAGCCCATCAAAAACATAAAAAATCCAACAGTTGCCAACGATGATCCGAGTAAGATTGGCCCATTGCAACGACGTGAAGAAAATCCGAAGATGGTTTCCAAGCTTTCAAACCTTTAAACGTACAGGACTCCTACTACAAGCACCCAATAAGAAAATAACATCATCACATTAAAAGAGAGGCCAGCCCATGTCTTTCAAAAGCAGGGAGAATAAGCCCCGACAGCAGGACAACGATCGATCCATGCATAGAATAACCCCTGTTGGGAGACCAACAGGTGCAAAAGTATATACAGCAGAGAATTTTTCATTGCTACAAAATAAGTTGCACACCGGTCTATGCATATTTCCCCAATCAATTGAAAAAATAAATTCAGGCAATGGTAAAACTAAATTATTCCACGAGATGGCTGAAGAAAAGAACCCTCTACTTTCAGCCACTCAGATTCGTCCCCTTCAGCCCTAGAGGGGCTAACTTAATGAAGAAAATTATCATATGAAAGACTAAAGTTCTGGAAAAGACAAGAAGATTGAAGCAGGAGCGACTAGGGTCACATATCATTACTGCAGGTACATACCTTAAATCACACAACAGTAGTTTCATGCTGACAATTTTGTATTATCGATGCTTAAATAAGCAGTGAGACCGGCATCCACATGCTTTTCTCATAATTAACTTTTGCAAGTGAAAAACCAAAATTCCAACAAAATAAAGGGGAAGCAGGGTAGCATAAAGAGACTTTTTTGGTGCAGGACTGTTTGAAAGATTTCCTAAGGCCATTTCCTCTGATTATTCTTGTCAGGTACTTGGAATTGATTGTTATTCAAAAGTTCTTAATCATGCTTGGTTCTACAATAGCAAATTCAAAATCAATTGACGACTTGCAAGAAAAATATGTATGTGATTACTCACATTCTGTATATCGCTTATATTTGGCATTGTGAACAACTATTTGATTAATCAGAACAAACGGTTGTTCAATCTCGATTTGAAATTCGAACAAATTATATCATCTATTGTTGTTGTCCAACCTAATACCAATGCAATTTGTTCCCTGAAGGTGTTTAGCCTTGCTTCTCAGCAAATTGTGTTGGGTCGCCATCAAATGAACTTCTTTCAACTCCTATTCTTATCTCATAAAGAAGCACTAGACTATTGGAGAGTTCAATGAGAAAAAAAAAAAAAAAAAAAAAAAACTTTTATAAGCTTGTCTTTTTGCGTTATGTTTGATCGTCCTTAACACTGCATAGTATCATACAAGTGAATAATAAGCAAGAGCATTGCGGGTCATATCATCCTAATTAATAGGCACATATGGCCAGACACATAAGAACACGAAATCAATGAAATGATCAAATGGTAACGTCACGAATGATTAGACTAGGTAACATTCTCAATGAATTCTTTAATAAAGACGTAGTGAGAGACGCATAAAGCATGACTGAGATGGGGCCCTTTAGATTGAATGCACTCTAGCAAGATTGGCGCCAGCTATAGAAAAATCATCCAAAAAATTCTAAATTTATGGTACGATGGTTAATTTTAATACAAATTTTAATTGAATTAAATTAAAAAATAAGCTATTTCTTTTATTTTATATAAAGAAGAAGAAGAAGAAGATAGAGTTTCTAACCAACTCTCGTTGCCGCAGCCCCACAGTCGCCGAGAAGGGGGATGGCGGACGGGGCTCATCGGGAAATACCTAAATCAATAGTAGCTCGTTAAATGAGCAATAACGGTCCGCTTTGACGCAGCGCTGACAACTTTGCCCGACCAAATGAAAGAGGTGGCGGTAGACGGCGGAGGAAGACTGGAGAAAAGACAGAAGCCATTTTTATTTTTTTTTATTTACTTGCCGCGTCGTGATACGTAATTTTTATTGGCTTTCAGAGCACGTCGGCCCTATGACGTGGTGATACATAATCACCGAATATTTTCTCGGTCAGACTTCAAAAGATGTTCCCATCGGTCAAAGAAGGAAGGAAAGGAAAGATGAAAAAGAACTCTCTCTCTCTCTCCGTGCATCACATTCATGGGGACCTTACATAAATAAAGACGACCTCTTTTCCACAAAAATAATATTATAAGAATGACTGAATAGAAGGTCAAGCTTCTGCGTGCATCACATTCATGGGGACCTTACATAAATAAAGACGACCTCTTTTTCACAAAAATAATATATAAGAATGACTGGATAGAAGGTCAAGCTTTGTCACCTTGCCGCCTGTCCCATCACAGGAGAAAATCAGACCATTTCCGCAGTCTTTCGTCTTTCTTTTTACAACCAACGCCGTCCTTAGAAACCCGGGCATGTGCTATCATTTTAAATACGCTTCCCGAGTTGGAGCACCGCCCGGACAAAATCTTAATGAACTGATTTTCTCCTTTAATGTACCAAATTCGGTGGTTTCGTCCCGCTTGCTGAATAAAAGAGGTGACTAGGTCTTTCGATAAGTTGGGCTACCTCATTTTTCTTTACTACTGATGCGCGATAATTGAGTATTACAAAGCATATTTAAATATTGCTCTGTCTTTTGGACGTTTTGCGAGAAGTTTTTTTTTTTTTTTTTTTTTTTTTTTTTTTTTTTATATTTTGGCTTGGTAACTTGTTGCAGTTATTATTAAAACATGAGGCCGTCGGGTACGAATGATGTCAGTGAATGTAATCTACCTTTTACTCACCTCAAATGTGCCTCTGTGTGTGTTTTGGCCAAGGACCAGAGGTTTGTCGGCGCAGGTGCATTAGTGCAGGGCATGAGTATGATAGAAATCGGTGGTTACGATGTCAGGCTGCATTATCAAATGATCATAGGCGTTATGCCGATCCAGTAGTTTGGCTGCAGTGTGCACAAGGCACGATGACTCTGTAAATTTGTGAAGGTCCAAGCTCTCATCTATGCAGGATATCCAGTCAATCGGGATAAGCTCGTTTCAAACACGTTTAGTATCCCGCCCAAGCTCGATAAGGGAAAAGAAAAACATTGAATGTCCCAAGGGAGCTCCCTAATATCCAGAAAAGGTGCTAACCTCAACATCAATGACAACAAGGCTCCGTATGACAGAGGTATGCAAAAAAAAAAAAGAATCGTGTTCCTTTTTCTCGGTGTAATTTAAAAGTTTCAAGGTTTCAAACAATCTTCTTCTCCTTTTAAATCCAAGTTTGCTAGCACAAGCCTCGACAGTGGAATGCATAATCCTTTTACTCAATATGTAAGCGAACTATCATTTTGAAATTGTGACAACGGCAAGGACAAATACTACTTACAAGAGGACTCTTCATTATTTTAGAGAACTGAAACATCTTCCTGCCAAATGATGTAGCGCTATAATCTCCACGAAAATTTGTGGCATAATCTCATGTGCGATTGGTTTGATTTTGGGAAATGTTTTTGGGAAAATGTAAAGGCTTTTGAGTTAAATGGATTTTCAGAAATGCACATAATGCACATTAGGAAGCAACCTTGACTTAAATACCATTTGGTAAAAACTCTCATTTGTAAAGGACTTTTGCTAATTTTTTCTTAAAAATAACTCTCCACTAATTAGTTGGCAAATTTAGTGGTTGAAGAGCGAAATACAACCACTAGCCAACTGCTAACAACCAAATCTAGTCATCGGCTAGCCTTGTTTGACGTCACACGACCTCAAGTGACGCTTGGGTTGCCCGACCTAAGAGACTATCACCTGGGTTCCCGCAACCAAGGTGATGCCACCAGATGTCGCACGAACTCAAGTGTAGATGGCTAGCGCCAAATTGGCATGCCAACAACCAAATCCGACCTTGCCAATGACCTAAATCTTCGTTAGTGAGATTGTGTGTGGTAGGACATCTCAGGAATTGTGAAAGTTGAGTGACAACAAAATTGAAAAGAAAAAAATTGTATTTGCATTCCCATAATGCAGTATTCCAAAGTGTGAGATCATGTATGGTAGGACATCTCGGGAATTATGAAAGTTGAATGACAATAAAATTGAAAAGAAAAAAATTGTATTTGCATTCCGATAACATAGTATTCCACAGCGCCTCTCAACCTATCTTGGGCTAGAGACATTTAGAGGACTTTTGGAATGCAATTGCATCCCCCAAAATTTCTTTTAAAAAAAATTATTAAATGTTATTTGTATTTGACCAAGAGACTTTAGGGCCCAAATTGGTTCGCAGATCCTCAAACACGAGCACTAGTGCGTCCAGAACATGCCATGTGGAAGTTACTTGAAGCATATAGTATTATAAGAACGAAACGTCGTGCAGAGTTAATGACATGATCAGAATTGCCGATTAAGCTACTGGAATTTCAATGTTGGTGGTCAGCACCCGATTAAGCTACATAGTGACTGCATCAGCATGGGCTCCGTGATCTCCGTTAACTACCACCTGCAACCGCAAAGATCTGTCTTTTGATTGGAGCACCAGGTCAACTAAATGTATATTGATTTTCATAAGATCACTGTTAACATATTTTTAAAATTGATAAAGAAAGACCGAGCCAGCTTACACATAACCACCTTTATGTCTTAAATATAAAAATTTTTATGGTCAATGCTTTTTAAAAATTCGATAAAGAAAGACCGAGCCAGCTTACACATAAACACCTTTATGTCTTGAATATAAAAAATTTTATGGTCAATGCTTTTTAAAAAATTCAATAAAGAAAATTCGAGCTAGCTCAAACACGAATTTCTTTAAGGTCTCCAATATGAAAACATTTATGGTCCAAGTAAATTAACCCATTACTTCCTCTCTTTTTGTGCTATTTTTTTTTCCCCGAAACAAGACTACGAGAATGTTTTAATAATATTTCTAGTGAAACGACTTGCTCAGCTTGAATTTTGAATCAAAGGCGGAGGAATTAGAGAAGTCCAAAAGGAGAAGAAGCTTTGGACAATGTGCAGGAAGAGATAGGAGACAATCCGGGATTACCTCCAATGCTGCTTTTAGATTGCCAAGGACAATGGCAACTACAACAACAACAGTGCTAGTAATGACAATAACGAGCAGCAACCACGCCAGGTGACTTCCCTCATTAAATTATGGTCAACCATATGTTTAGTGGAAATGATTTTGGTTACTAACACTTGGGATAGATAATTGTTAAGAGTACGTAACAGAAGCCTGATATCTTCATCTTGAGAGATCACCAAGAATGAGCTTAAGTTCGAGCCTGTAAATATATCTAGTTGGACCTATCTTACTCAAAAATTTAAATCGATAAGTTATGAGCCAACTAAATTATGTTAACTATCGAGTGGCTCCACAAGCCCAAGAAGTGGAGGAAGAGTGAAAGGGCGAAGCCGTTGCCTCCTTTGGGGAGCGATTGAGCCTAGCCTTGGAGATAACCCAAGCGATGCAATATTTGCTCGGGCAAAAGCCTAGAGTGATCCATAGAGAAATGAAACCTAGCAACATCTTCTTGGACGATGCGATACGTGTGATTTTGGGCATGCCCGGTTCTTGGGAGATGAAGCACTAGCATGAACCGGGGAACTGGTAAATTCTAGAACATTTTTCTCGTACACCTTTTCTTTTTGTTTCGATGTCAATGTCGACATATCAAATTAGCAGACATTATTTGGCAAGTCTAACTTAGTAAAATAACATCCACTGCTTTCTTGCATCTGAGGGACTTTTTGTGTACATGGCATCAGGAGAGATATGGTGCGAGCCTTATAATGAGAAATGTGACATGTATAGCTTTGAAGTCATACTCAATGAGCTCATCACTGGAGAATAACCTTACATCAAGACCGATTTCAGCCCTGCCCTTGTACTTCATTTCATCTTTCCATGAGTTTTTAAAATTTACCCAATTCCAATGTAGCTATTGTCTATATTAAAATGCTTCAAAACATTCATCGACTTTTTCCATTGTCTTATCCAAAAAGATTGTGGGTAAGAATAGTACAAGTGTCAATACCTTCATACAGCATTCACTTGAGTGCGATGAAGGCAGCGTCGCCTGGCTCGCGCGAGCCAGGATCTAGCTGCTTGAGGTCCGCACGACCTCAGGCGGTGTCGCCTGGTTCACTCGAGCCAAGCGACCCTACTTGAGGTGCGTTGCCTAGGTCCTTTCGACCTCAAGTCGCTAGATCTGGTGGTCTTGAGGCCAGATCTAGTGGTCTTGAGGCTAAATCTGGTCATCGGACGGTCAGATCTGGCGATCTTGAGATCAGATCTGGCGGTCTGAAGGCCAGATTTGGCGGTCCGGTGGTCAGATTTGACCATCCGATAGTTGGCCAGCTATCGGATTTGATTTTCAAACTTAAAAAAAAAAAAAAAAAAAAAAAAAGGCAAAAGCCAATTACAAATGTGAGTTTTGCCAGATGGTGTTTATGCCAAAGTTATTTTTAATACTATTTGACATCACAATTTACCAAACGATGTATTATTTCGGAAAACCCATTTACCTCAAAAATATTTGCATTTTCCCAAAGTTATTTCTCCAAAGTTGAACCAAATGGACCCATGGCTTTATTGGGCCTTTGTGCTTGTGTTTTGTTTCTAATTTCAATTATTGGAATTATTAAAATTTTATACATGAAAAATGATAAATGTGCTTCTCAGTCGAAACTGCTAGGCAAGTCGTGAATACCTCTAAATCAGTTAAAATTAGAACAAAATGTCAATCTACAACGCAGTTACATAAAGAAGGAAGAACGTGAGAATCGGGACGCATGGATTTTCTTTGTTTTTTTATGACCGTCACCGCTGTTCTTAGAAAACCGCCCATGGATTATCATTTTAAATACACTCCACGAGTTCCAGCACCGCCTAAACAAAATCTTGATTAACAAAGTACGAGGATTTCGTCATTAAAAAAAGAAGTACGAGGATTTCGTCTCCCTTGGATTGGATGGGCTTCTCGGCAACCATAAATGCTCCGAAGAGTCTTTTTGGGTATTGGCTTTCCTGCTTTGTTCTTGGGGAAGCGAGCTTAACGGCACACTGACAGGCCCGCGCTAATCTTGGTTAAGGTACACGGTTTTCTTGATTTCCTTTCGCTTTTCAGTTTCAATTTTACCCCATTTTCTGCATCCCACCAGATCACCTGACCGTTTAGTTTCTTGATCCAGAGTCGTCTGCTGCATAATCCGCCCCACTTACTTTATGTGTCCTGAGTTGGTTATGATTGATTAGGGATCAAATTTGTTGGATAGGGCAGAACTTTTTGTCTAGCTCGAGTAATAGAGTTAATCCACGGGGCACAGTCTTATCATGCATGTTGTGTTGGCCTGTTGCTGTCTGTTTGTACGCATTTCAGTATAAGTAGATCTGCACTCGAATTCTATCTTTTGGTTTACTTTCGTGATGTTCAGAGTTTCGACTTGAAAAGAAGCCTTATAAGCAGTAAAATTTTGAACTGTAGGAACGTGTCCTGAATCGTGAAGGGATTATAAAGGAGAACGTCTAACAGGCGGCGAAATCACCATGTCGGAGAAAAGGAATGTCAATGGAAATGAAGTAATTGTGACCATCTCGACTGAAGGGGATGCGGAAGCGATGACTGAGGGCAATAGCCTAAAAGGTTCGTCTTTCGAGGAAGTGGGAACTGCCGCCCCGAAACAAACCAGGGTGGATTCCCCCCGCCAGGCATTGACTGAATCGAGCACCGGAGTCGCAATATCAGTGCCGGTGAGCTGCCCGTCTCCTGAAATCGCAAGCTTCAGCCCTTCCCGGAATGAGCCGCTCGAAGCTTCGAATGCTAACGAATCTCATGTTAGGAAAAGGAGTCTCAACCGGCTGTTCTCGAAACCGAAGTCAAGGTTTGGGGAGCAACAGTACCCTTCTGATGCCACTATGTTTGAAGAAGAGCCCAGTGCATTGTTGCAAGAACAAGCCGGTGGGCGCTCTCCTTTCAGAGGCTCATTAAATCGGGCATCGCCCAATAACGGATCGACCCGTTCGGACAGGAACGTTCCTGTCACACAGAAGACACTGCTCTCCGGACCAGCTGGAGGAGGAGGTGTAGAGGAGGATGGCGAAGAGATCTACAAACAAATCACTCTTCAATTGAGCCAAGCAAAGCACAAGAGGATAAAGACCAAGGCTTTAGTTGAATGGACCGTGTTTCTTCTCATTCTCGGGTGCTTGGTGGCTAGTTTAACGGTCGATCAATTGGAAGCATGCAGGCTATGGGGTTTAGAGATGTGGAAATGGTGTGTACTTGTGATGGTGCTATTCTCTGGTATGTTGGTTACCAATTGGGTGATGCATTTCATAGTTTTCTTGATTGAAAGGAAATTTTTACTTCGGAAAAAGGTGCTGTACTTTGTTCATGGTTTGAAGAAGAGTGTTCAAGTTTTCACTTGGTTGGCCCTTGTTCTTCTCACGTGGGTACTGTTATTCAATCGAGGCGTTCAGAGGTCGAAGATTTCCATTAAGATTTTGGATTACATAACCTGGACTCTAGTCTCAATTCTTATTGGTTCATTCCTATGGTTCTTAAAGACTTTACTGATGAAGATATTAGCATCGAGTTTCCACGTCACTACATTCTTTGATCGAATTCAAGAGTCAATCTTCCATCACTACGTTTTGCAAACCTTATCTGAGCCGCCTCTTATGGGAGAGGGTGAGGTAAGGAAAGATCCTAATGCCCGCCAGTTTACTTTCAGTACTATAGAGAAAGGTAAAACGGGAAAGGAGAAGAAGGTGATTGATATGGGCAAGATATATAAGATGAAGCAAGAAAAGGTTTCGGCTTGGACAATGAAGATGTTGATTGACGCAGTGACAAATTCAGGGCTATCGACCTTATCGGATACGTTGGATGAAAGCATCGATGATGGGGAAGTTGAGCAAGCGGATAAGGAGATAACGAGCGACATGAAAGCGAAGGTTGCTGCGTATCACATTTTCCGGAACATCGATCGGCAGAATCGCAAGTGAGAAAAAAAAGAGTTCAGCAGATTAACGGATTGTTTGGTCTTTTGGTAACCATATTGTTTTTTCTGCAGGTACTTCGAACGAGACGATCTTAGCAGATTCTTGATGAAGGAAGAGGTGGATCTTATTTTCCCATTGCTTGAGGGAGCAGAAGATGGAAAAATTGACAGAAAATCTTTGATAAACTGGGTGGTCAGTGCATTAATGTTTAATAAATTGTAATTTTTTTCTATTGCCCTCTTTCATGTAAAGAGCAGTTAACATGCATCGTCGCCCCGCACTTGTTGTCTTCGTTCCAGTTATCCGTATTTTAATGTGAATTTGCCGAGAAGTTAGGGAGATTTCAACGTGAGATGCAATTCTTTTACAGGTGAAGGTTTATCGAGGCCGGAAAGTGCTGGTACATGCTTTGACCGACACGAAAACAGCAGTAAAGCAATTGAACAAGCTCGTGACAGGAATATCGATCGTCATTACCATCATCATATGGCTTCTTTTGATGGAAATTGCTACGACCAAAGTACTACTCCTGCTTTCATCACAGCTTGTTGTGGCAGCTTTCATTTTCGGCAACACATGCAAGACTATATTTGAGGCTATCATCTTTGTGTTCATTATGCATCCATTTGATGTTGGTGATCGTTGTGTTATTGATGGTGTCCAGGTAACTCTAAAGAGAAACACTTCCACTTTTCTGTTGAGATGAGTCTGACTTGTAACAATTCGTATTTCTCATGGCAGTTGATGGTGGAGGAGATGAATATCTTAAACACTGTCTTCTTGAAGCTCGATAATGAAAAAATCTACTATCCAAATACGGTTTTGGCTACGAAACCCATAAGCAATTACAACAGAAGCTCAGACATGGGTGATAAAGTGGAGTTCTCAATTGATTTTATGACTCCGTTGGAAAAAATTGGAGCAATGAAAGAGAAGATAAAAATGTAAGTTGATGGAATTGCCACAGTTTTCCTTCAATTCTTGTTGTAAATGTTATGGCGCATATGGAGGCTCGCTCAGTACAGGACCATATGAAAGATTTTTATAGCCATTTTTTCTAATGACTAGCCTTCTTGGTCAGGTACCTGGGGGAAAATCGGCCACACTGGTACCCGAACCACAGCTTGCTTGTGAATGAGATTGAGAACATGAACAAGATAAAGATGGGGCTCTACGTCAATCACACAATGAACTTCCAAGATTACGGAGAGAAGGGCAGGCGGAGGAGTGAACTAGTCCTGGAGTTGAAAAGAATTTTCGATGACTTGTGTATTAGATATAATCTCCTTCCTCAAGAGGTCCATCTATGCCAGATTGAGGATAAGAAACAGGCGTAAAGGGCAGGTGATGGCTGCATTTGGCTGTCGAATGAATGCTCTGAAAGTGTGCCAAAGTCAGTGGTTTCGTCCGCTTGCTGAATAAAGGAGGTGACTAGGTCTTTCAATAAATTGGGCTACCTCATTGTTCTTTACTAGTGATGCGTGATAATCGTGTATTACAAAGCATATTTAAATATTGTTCTGTCTTTTGGACCTTTTGTGATGCGTTTTTTTTCATATTTTGACTTGGCAACTCTGTTGCAGTTATTATTTCAAACATGAGGCCGTCGTGTATGAATGATGTCAATGGATGTAATCTACCATTTGCTTACCTCAAATGTGCCTTTGTGTGTGCATGTGTTGGTGAGGTCCCGGCCTAGGACCAGAGGTTTGTCGGCACAGGTGCATTAGTGCAGGTGCATGAGTATGATAGAAATCGGTGGCTATGATGTCAGGCTGCATTATCAAATAATCATAGGCATCGTGCCGATCCAGTAGTTTGGCTGCAGTGTGTGCAAGGCACGATGACTCTGCAAATTTGTGAAGATCCAAGCTCTCACCTATGCAAAATATCCAGTCAATCGAAATAAGCTCGTTTCAGATACGTTAAGTATCCCTCCCAGGCTCGATAAGGGGAAAGGAAAACATTGAATGTGCCAAGGGAGCTCCCTAAAAATCCGGGAACGTACTAGCCTCAACATTAATGACTACAAGGCTCCGTATGACAGGCATGCAAAGAAAAGAATCGTGTTTCTTTTTCTCGGTGTAATTTAGAAGTACCAAGGTTTCGAACAATCTTCTTCTCCTTTTAAAATAAAAGTTTGCTAGCGCAAGCCTCGACAGTGGAATGCATAATCCTTTTGCCCAATATGTAAGCGAACTATCATTTTGAAACTGTGACACCGGCAAGGACAAATACTACTTGCGAGAGGACTCTTCATTATTTTAGAGATCTGAAACATCTTCCTGCCAAATGATGTAAAGCAATAATCTCCAACAAAATTCGTAGCATAATCTCCTGTGCGATTAGTTCAATTTTGGGAAATGTTATTGGAATAGTGCAAAGGCTTTGAGTTAAATGGGTTTTTCAAAATGCACATAGTGCACATTAGGAAGCAACTTTAACTTAAATATGGTTTGATAAAAACTTTCCTTTATAAAGGACTAATGCTATTTTTTTTTTTTTCAAAAAACTCTCAAATCATTTGCTGGCAAAACTTAGTGGCCAGCGAATGATTATAGTCGTTGGCCAACTGCTAGTGGCCAGATCTAGTCGTTGGCCGGCCTTGTTTGATGTTGCATGACCTCTAGTGTCGCTTGGGTCACCCAACCCTATGTACCATCACTTGGGTTCTTGCTACCAAGGCGATGCCACTAGATGTCACACGAACTCAAGTGTAGCTGGCTGGCGCGAAATTGGCTTGCCAACAGCCAAACTTGACCTTGTCGACGACCTAAATCCTCGTCGTTGACAACGTATGTGCTAGGACAGCAAAAGTGGCATCAGAAGGATACTGTTGAGTGACAGCAAAAGTGAAAAGGAAAAAAAAAACTTGTGTTTGCATTCTCATAATGCAACATTCCAAAGTGCCTCTAGACCTATCTCGGGATAAAAGAATTTAGAGGCCTTCTGAAATGCAATTTCATCTCCTCAAAACTCTTAAAAAATTTATTAAATGTCATTTGTATTTTGTCAAGGGACTTTCGGACCCAAATAGCTTTGCGGATACTCAAACACGAGCAGTAGTGCGTCCCAACCATGCCATGAGAAAGTTACATTGAGGCATACGGTATTAGAAGAACAAAACGTCATGCTGAGTTAAAGGCATGATCAGAACTGCCGATTAAGCTACCGGAATCTCAATGTTGGGGGTCAGCACCTGTGGAGTACATTCCTCAATTGTGACTGCATGAACATGGGCTCCGCTGTCTCCATTAATTATCACCTGGAACAGCAAAGATCTGTGTTTTGATTGGAGAAGTAGGTCAATTAAATGTGTTGTGATTTGTCTAAGGTCGCTGTTAACATATTTTAATAATCAGTAAACAAAGTTCGAGCCAGCTCACACATAAACACCTTTATGGTCTCAAATATGAAAATGTTTATGGTCAACTTTTTAAAAATCCATAAGAAAATTCGAGCCGGCTCAAAAATGAATACCTTTATGGTCTCAAATATGAAAATATTTATAGTCCCATTTACTCTCTCTCTCTCTCTCTCTCTTCAAAACAAGACTATAAGAAAGTTTTAATAATATTTCTAGTAAAACGACTTACTCAATTTGATTTTGGAATCAAAGGAGGAGGAATTAGAGAAGGAAGTCCAAAAAAGGAGGAGCTTTGGACAAAGTACCAGAAGAGATAGGAGTATCCGGGATTACCTTCATTGTTTCTTTCAGATTGCTGAGGACAATGGGGCAACAACAACAACAACAATGCTAGTGATGACGATAACAAGCAACAGCCATACAAGGGGACATCTCTCATTGAATTATGGTCAATCATATGTTTAGTGGACATGGTTTTGGTTACTAGCAATTGGGGCAGATATTTATTAGAAGTGTACAACAGAAACCCGATATCTTTACCTTGAGAGATCGTCAAAAATGAGTCCAAATTCGAGCCTATTAACATATTTAATTGGACTCACTTTACTCTAAAATTTAAGTTAATGAATTATGAACTAATTATGTTGCATTAACTGTGGAGTGGCTCCACGGGCCCAGGAACTGTAGGAAGAGTGAGAGGGCAAAGCCGTTGCCTCCTCTCAGGGAGCGGTTGAGCCTAGAAAGCCCAAGCGATGCAACATTTGCTCGGGCAGAAGCCCAGGGTGACCCATAGAGAAATGAAGCCTAGCAACATCTTCTTGGATGACGCGATGCATGTGATTCTGGACATGCCCAGTTGTTGGCAAATGAAGAGCTAGCATTAACCGGTGAAACAGGTAAATTCAAGAACATTTTTCTCGTACACCTTTTCTTTTTGTTTCAATGTCAATGTCAATATATCGAATTAGTAGACATTATTTGGCAAGTCTGACTTAATAAAATAACATCCGCTGCTTTTTTGCATCTGAGGGACTTTTCCTGTACATGGCGTCAAAAGTGATATGATGTGAGCCTTATAATGAGAAATGTGATGTGTATAACTTTGAAATCATACTCAATGAGCTCATCACTGGAGAATACCCTTACATCGAGACCAATTTCAGCCCTGCCCTTGTAGTTCATTTCATCTTTCAATGGATTTTTAAAGTTTACCCAATTTCAATGTAGCTATTGTCTATATTAAAATGCATCAGAACATTCATCAACTTTTTCCATTGTCTTATCCAAAAATATTAGGGTAAGAATCGTGCGAGTGTCAATACTTTCATACGACGTTCACTTAAGTGCTTTTTTTTTTTGCTTACTTAAGTGCCAAAAATTTGAAAAATCAATCACTTGAATGTCACTTTCGATTTTCCTTACTAGAAAAGCTGACGTGGTTACCGGAAAATATTTTTCATTGTTATATTTTTTCATTATTATTATTATTATTATTATTTAGAGTTGGTGAGATCACCTGTGACCCTCGCTAGCTACGGCTACCTTGCCCTCTACTGCCAAGGCCCTAGGCAAGGTCGTGATGGCCCTCACCTGCTATAGGTGACTGCCCAACGACCAGCGAGGGTCCTCGGTGACCCTCACCGGCCTTAAAGAAAAAAAAAAAAAAAAAGGCAAAATACAAAAAAAAAAAAAATTCATTTAAAAAAAATCGATGTAGGTCATTTGGCCATAATTGATACTCAAGTGATTTAGTTTTTCTGATGTGGCATTGAAGTGAGTGAAAAAAAAATTTTGATTTTTATGTGAGTGTCATATGAATGTTTTGGCACTTTTATAGTTTTTATGCCCAAATAGAGTGCAGTGGAAGTAGCAGAAGGCAAGTCAAGCCTGCACTCTCAAAGGATGAAAATGGCCAACTTGAAGAAAAGAGGAGGTAATTTTGAGTAGACACGTGAGTTTTTTTTTTTTTTAATTAATAGATTTGATATTAAGCATTCATGCCTGTTGAAAATTATCATCGATGTGCTAGTGTTAGGGATGTCAAAAATTGAACTGAAAATTTCTGGTCTTTTCAATTTGATTCTTATTCAGTTTTTGGGTAATAGGTAAAGGATTTTGGATGGTTCGCCAGTTCGATTCGATTCCATTCAATTTGGGTTTCATTTTTCCTTTTTCTTTAAAAGCTGCAGATCAAAACATGAAGGAATTTGTGTCTCAACCATCAAATATATTCTGAATTCAAGTCGTTCCGTTCATGTAAATGCAGTAGGCTCGATTGGGGAAGAACTGCAGTCATCGGTGCTCATGCCACGGGCTATTCATGCTCACATTCTGCCTTATGAGCAAATTTATGCTGTGTTCTGTAATTTAACTGTATTCCTATCTTTAACTCTACTCTTATCTGACAAAATTGCTGATATGTGCGTTTTTTTTTTTTTTTTTTTTTTTTAGACATGAAAAGCTCAATGAAAAAAACATTATGTTCATTCACGAAATAATTCGTGAGATTTGTTTCAATCTTTAGTTCATATTTTGTTTTATCCATAGTTGCAAAAAAACGGTTTTTTTTTTTTTTTTTTTTGTGCATTAAACCAGCAATTGCATGCTTTTTGGCACGATTTTGGGCATGTCTAGTCTACTGGAAAAATATTGTTAATGAGACAATTACTTTTATAACATATGATTAGCAGGCCACGGATATGATGAGCCCACGATTGCTTTACAAAACTTTACCTTGCCAGAAGGGGAAAATCGAAAATCTGGACCGAATAAGGTCATATTTGAAATAGGGTCATATTTGGCTCGGTTCAATTTTTTTGGAAATGTGAACCGGACCGTGACATTCATAGCTAGTGTGCACGATCAATTATAGGAAAATCACCATAAGTATTATTGAAGAAATTTAATATACCACAAAAATCTTTCAGTCTTTGTAATTAAGACCTCAAAGTCTTTGAAACAAGTGCAATCAAGGTCTTCCTTACAAAAGTTACCTGATTTTTCCTAGAGCATCTTATTTGGGGGCCATTTGAACCATTTTCCAACGTGGTGCTAGTATTCGCCAGAAGGACTTAATTGACTTCTTCTTCAAAAGGTCGAAACATTAATCTTAACCATTTAAAAGGCTTAAATAGCACTAGGAAAGCAAACATACTACAACATTCGATGCACTTTTCCTTGTCAATTATTTGTCCTCCAATTCCTTTTTATCACCGATGAAGAGATTTGGTTACCTAAAGATCCACAGAATAAGCTACAAGTTACGAACCGGTAACCAATTACGTTCAGATCTTTGAATTGTGCTAGAGGAGTTTTCATGTAATTGCTGGAAAATCAAGCAGGCTAAATTAAAATAAAAATAAAAATTAACGTTCTAATGTAACTTTCGTGAGTAAATGATATGCTAATGTAGAAGTATTCCACTATTCATTATTAATTTTTCCTTAAATTTGCTTTCGTTTTTTAACTCTTAGCAGTTTTTTTTTTTTTTTTTTTTTTTTTTGGTCGGATACTCTTAGCAATATTGAAAATGAGCAAAGTGTCAATACCAAATAGAAGAAGGCATGATATCGAGAAGGCCCTACTCGAATAAAATGAAGTCATACACCCCATGCAAACTAAAGAGGCAATGGATCATTGGCAGGCCGAGGTGAAGCTAGGCTTCACCTCTCGACCTATCGTTTTCAAGTCCCCCCAATGCAACACCAAATCTGATGTCGTCTTGCTGCTAATCAAGACGTCGCCCACCATCTTGCCAAGGAAAAGTTATTCAAAGAAGCCTAAATTTACATTACAGCAACCAACTCCATTCTAAAATTTTTAATTGTATTAATTTAGTTCTAAACATTTGAACGCTCTACTAATAGACATTCTAGTCGATTTTGGCCGGATAATTGACAATGTAGATGTTGGTCGTCCTATGTGGCAAAGTCGATGTTGATATGAACAATTTTTACAATTTTTTGATTTTTTTGGGCCGGCCCTTAATAGTATGAAAAATAGAAAAGAAAAAAGAGAATAAAGAAAAATAAAGAAAAATAAAGGAATAAATGTCAAGTCAACATGAGGCTATGCCATGTAGAGCAATTGGCATTCGCATCAATAATCTCCAGCAAATTAGTCGGAAGAACTATATTAACAAATTGTCGAAAGGTTTATAACTAATTTGACGCAATTAAAATGTTGAAGATTAAATTAGCTGATGTACAATAAATTTACGATTTTTTGGATAATTTTTTCTCAAGCTAACCACATAACATTTGTGTCCATATCGATAAAGTAAACTCAATCAAGTAATTATTGAGCACGCTTCGTATATCTCTTGTCTCAAGTTCACACTAAAACATCCTCTCAAAAGAAGTCATCCAGAATGTTACGCGAGATAGTCGCTCATGATGTCATCAATTGATCATTTCATCGATTACGAATCCTCATGAGTCTCGCCACATGCGCCTATTAATTAGATTGACAAGATCCATGATCCTCTTGTGAGAATTGATGAGACAACTACCAACTATTCTAAAAGCTTAAACTATTAGATTAATGCGTAGTTAATATTTAATTATTTTATCAACCCCATGCTTAGTCTGGTCTTTTTGCCTAGCATCAAGTGTGGATATATTTAATTGATGAGATAAATTGGCCTAAAAAAATTTGAATTTATGGCCTCCAACTCTAACACCATTTGAGTTTTTGTGAGACAATTACTAACTGTTCTAAAAAGTTAAGTTGTTAAATGTATTTGGTTGATAGATCCTTCGTCAAGAGGTCCATCAGTGCCAGAGAGAAAATAAGAAGCAGGCGTGAACAGCAGGAGGTGAATGCATTTGGCTGTTGAAATCTCTGGCAATCTGGCAAAATCTTCCTCTGCTTGCTGGTAGATACAAGGTTCTTGGTAGATTGGGCTTACGTATTTCTTATTTTCACGTAGTAATGTAAAATGGAGTGAGGCCTACAGAAGACGGTTGCATTGCCTTAGGCATGCGAGGAATGTCGAGATCATCAAAACTGTTACACGATAACTGGGGATTGCAAAGCATTGCCTTAAGCTTGTTCATCCTTTGGACGTCTTGCCATAAGTCTTTGATTTTTTGGCGTTAGCTTTTGAAATATATGTCAGTGAATATAATGTACCTTTTATTTACCATGAGCTGCGATGGAATGAATGCATATCTTATGTATGTTTGCCCATGAATGCACTCTCAAATCTGACCTTGCATGTGCATGTGTTCGGAAAAGTTTAGGTTCCAGCTAAAGAACCTGTTTATCTGTGAACGTTCATTAGAGCATGTGCATGTGCACGATAGAAATTGGAGGTTACGATGTTAGGCTGCACTATCCAATGACTATAGGCATTGTGCCGATTTAGTAGTTCGACTCAAGTGGCACATGGCATGAGTACTGTCTATGTATATCTGTGAAGTTAAGCTCTCTTCTATGCGATATGCAATAAAATTGCAATCAGCTTGTTTCAAATATGTAAGGTATCTCATATGAGCTCGAACAAGGGAAAAGAAAAACATTGAATATGCCAAGAGAGGTCTATAACATTCAGAAAGGTACAAACCTGAACGTTAATGACAACATGGCTCTGTATAACAGAGGCATCTTTCTTTCTTCTCGGTGTCATTTTCTAAGTTCCAAGGTTTTGAACAATCTTTTTCTCTTTTACGAATCCAAGATTCGCTACTGCAAGCCTCGGTAGTGGAATTATAAGCAAACGATGGTTTTGAAATGTTGTCATTAAGGGCCATTGCTACTTACCAGGGGACTCTTCATTATTTTGGATAATACTGAAAAAACCTTCTAGCCAAATTATGTAAAGCAGAAATCTCCACCTAAATTCGTAGCACAATCTAAGAGACTAAGGGCGCATTTGGTAACGTTTCTGTTTAAAAATTGTTCCAGGAAACAAAAACAAAAAAAAGTGTTTCTGTTCCAGGGAACAAATTTTGAACAAAAAAATGCGTTTGGTAACTGTATAAAATTTCTGTTTCTGAAATTAAAAAAGAACAGAAACACGTTTGGTACTGCACAAAATTTCTGTTTCTGGAATAGAAAAAAAACGGGATAAGTACACTAATGGTGCCAAAAGTTGTGTACGGCGCTCACTTTGGTGCCAAAAGTTTCCGCCGGATCACTTAAGTGCCAAATCGGAGAAAAAACGCTCACTTTGGTGCCACCGGCGAGAATTTTCGGCCAAAATGATTACGTGGCTTTTATATTTAAAAAAAAATCGAGAAATCTTTTAAACGACGTTGTTTTGTGTCTTCTTTAAGAAAACGACGTCGTTTTGCCATCCTACGTGGATACCCTCGCAAAAACGACGTCGTTTTGCCATCCTACGTGGATACCCTCGCAAAAACGACACCGTTTTTTTTTTTTTGTTTGGAGATTGAAATTAGGGTTTTTTTGTTCGCCGTCGCTCGGCCGCCGTCCCTCGGCCACCGTCACTTGGCCGTCGTCCTTCGGCCACCGTTGCTTAGCCGCCATCCCTCAACCTCCATTGTAGTTGCTTGCCACAGCAAGACAAAAGAAAAAAAAAAAAAATGAACAGAAAATCCCGAGAGAGAGGGAGGTGTCGACGATGAGGGTGGAGGAAGGGACGGCGGGGCCATGGCCGCCGCCTTCGTAGCAGCTGGCTTCGCCGACAACCTCTGCGGCGTTCCAGATCTTCGCGGCTACCATTGGCCAGATCGCTTGTGCTTCTAGAGATTCTTCAAGCTCGCGTTTCCTCTGCACCCAACGATATTCCTTGGGAAAAGGCGAAGGTGGGGCTGAGATTTGGGGATTTGAAAGGTTGATAAGGTGATTGAAAATGGGGGAAAACTATTGGGGGAGGGCGGAGGCGAATGCGTGGTTTCTTTTCTGGAAAATTATTGGTGTTGCTGGTTCTGCGTTGCTGGTGTTGCTAGTTTGGGGAAGAAGACGCGTTGCTAGTGTTGCTGGTTCGGGGAAGAAGACGACACAAAACGATGTCGTTTGGGGATTTAGGGTTTTGAATTTGGGGGGAAGACACAAAACGGCGTCGTTTTGGGGTTAGGATGCTAAAACGACGTCGTTTGAAGGCCTAAGTGATCCAATGGAAGCTCCGGCGAGCCACATCAGCAAAGAAAATTAATAAAAAAAGGCCACGTCAGATTTCCGGCGGATCCGATCGGCGTTGGCACCAAAGTAAGTGTTTTTCAAAATTTTTGGCACTTAAGTGATCCGGCGGAAACTTTTGGCACCAAAGTGAGCGCCGTACACAACTTTTGACACCATTAGTGTACTTATCCCGAAAAAAAAATAGAAAAACATTTGATAACTGCATAAAATTTCTGTTCCAATTTTTTTCCTAGTGTTTTTTTTTAATAAAATGTAAACTTGGTATTGAATTATCATTCTCATGAAATGCTCATCAATTTAATTTCGTTCATGATGAGTGAAAACAAACATTCTAAACATTATCATATTTGCTTACTTGGAAGAAAATTTTTTACGTTTGTACCAAATTTGAACCCAATTGCTTTTTTTATTATTAATAAAGTATAAATTTGATTTTCAATTCTCATTCTTATAAAATGCTCATCAATTTAATTTTGTTCATGGTGAGTGAAGTCAAACATTTTGAACATGGTTATAAGTGCAATATCGGATGATAAAGGTTCCTCTAGCCTCCCAGAATCATCTAAATTAGTGCTTTCACAGACAGAAGTATCATCCGAGGAATCACTATTTGTAATGGAGGAGAAAAATCCAGCAGATGCATCAGAAGATTCAGAGGAACAATTTACATCATGAAGCTCAATTGCGATCTTATCACCCTTAGCACAAAATATTTCAGAGCAGCTGGAATGAGCCCCTACGCATTCATCACTAAATGTAATGCTAAACGATACATTTGGCTTAGCACACTGCTTTGCCTTGCTCTCCAATGTCTCTCCATGATATGTATCATGTCCTGACCTATTATCCTTCCCATCAAAATGGCTCCCTGCCTCCACAGGACGACATTCTTCCTTATGTCCTTGTCGCCAGTGTGTAATTTGGCACTTGCCAGAACTAAGTCATGGAAATGCTAAAATTAGTAGTGAATAGCCAGATAACTTATACAAAATACGCATGAGAATTTAGACACTAGCAAAGAGATAAAAGGAAATAATCTATATTTGCAAACTTAGCATCACTGCTAAAAAATCAAGAAGATGGATATAAAGAGTATGAGACATCTGTCTCTAAGACATGAGTTGTTTCCTCGTGATACTAGTATTAAACTTCACATAGTTATTAACACTTCTCCATTACTTTGCCTCACCAAATTCTGTTCATAAATTATAGCAAACAAATTGTGGACTAAGGACCAACTTCACATTTGATAAAACACAAAAAATTGATATTACTTCAGCACATTCACCGCCTCTTCAGCTCGGCAAGAGATTATATGTATCTCAATGCAGAAAATTACTCGACTTGTGATGGCATTTCCTAAAAGGCAGTTAATGACGCTTTGCTTCATCAATTCAATGTCTTGATTCCATCACCAAATATGCCACCAGTATAACATGACCTCTCAATTTCCAAGGATCTCGTAAGAAGCTCGCCCCCTTGGCATCGCAGGTCGTCATCCATTAGCTTCAGAATAGATCGGTCGACTTCTTTTCCTATCCTCCAGATGTCACGAGTAATCTTTGAGGAATGTGCCTATACACAAGATTTTGAAGACAGTCAAAAAGCAGCAACACTAACATGAAATCGTTTTTGTCCGGGAAGCACCGCATACATGGGTCTTAAGGTTTTTTGAGAATTCATCAGAAGGTGCTTTTGCTACATGTGTAATGTGGCATATGAAATAGTAGGCGACGAAAGCTAAGCATGTGGAAGCATGTCGGCGTCAATGATATTCTCTCGAATTGACGCGTGAATTTATCGATCGCAACTTGTAACAGAAAGCAAACTTTAACAAAACCATCGCCCGATTTGAGTTTCTAAACGCTGAAGGAGGTGCCCTCACCTTACCCCCGGAAGACCAACAATAGCTTGCTGCTTGCTCGGCCAATCCCGAAGCACTAACATCTTGGAAAAAATCACATTGCCAATAACATAATTGCTCCCAAAACATGCTTTTGAAATCATTTCGGCAGAGAGGCTTTTTAAATCCTTGTCGATCCGTAATGAAGCAACTCCCCCTGCATCTCCATTTGAGATTCCCATTTTTCCAACACAGGGGCGACAGATTCAACCATCATGTCTATCGTTCCCTATGCAAAACAGAACAAGTAAGATACAGATAGCTTGTGTCAAAATTCAACTGCTTCACATGCAAGAACAAAGACAGCTCAAGCAAGAAGTGTGCCGCTGTGAAGTTGATAGAACTGCCCCACTAATTCACGCCTTTATTTTGTCATTGAAGAATTCAGGCGCAATGACTTTCTCTCGGCGTGCCCGATTTCCTTTCTAATTGACGAGGCTGTCATAACCCAACACAATTCCCCCGTTGTTTCTCAGATACGCAGACCTTCCGACTTCAGCAGACTTGCATTGACAGAACTCCCTCACAATGTCAAAGTCGCATATGCATACGATCACCATCTTCCCCTGTGTAAATGCAAACACCGAAACTGCAATAACCTAGCACTCTCAGCGGGCAAAGATGATCTTCCTAAGATGCATATGCTTGTCACATAATAGAAATAGCCGGCATATATTACAGATATATCTAGTGAAAACTCCTGAGCACAAAGATGTGAACATTGATTGAAGTAGAAGAAAATTAATTTACCATAGTCGGCTCTCCACCTCTCTATGTGGGGAAATAGGCGGGACATGTAATCATGCGAAATGCGATTGCCGATGCTTTGTTCATTCTTTGTGGCTTGCATTTCCAGTCGAATCTTCTTAACATCAGGGATGTTGCCGAAGAAAAAGGACGGCATAGGGCCATGGATTCCCTGATACTAAAGCTTCTCTCTGAGCCGCAGCTTTCCACCGAAAAGATTGTAGAGGTACAAGAACAAGCGGAGTTAAGGCCACAAGAAAGAGAGAGAAAAAGACTCCTAAAGGTATAGTCATTGATATCTAAACTATTGCTCCCGTAGCTTTTGCTTGTTTCGTCTTAAATGAATTAAAATAGGTATTACAGGCTGCTTCTTTTTTCTTTTTAGCGGCTGGAAAATATGGTAAGCTGCAAATGGAAAACAAACATGTGTGTTGTTCCTCACTCGTAGATCCCTTGCTGCTAAAGGAAACATGTACAACTTCCAAAAAAAATAAAGTAATAAAGGATCGCCTTCTTTGTATAAACAACACAAGAAACCATTAAAAATTTAGTCAACTGTGTTTTCTGATTGGACTTTGGGGTGAATTAATCCGATTGCATATTTGTTTATTATGCCTCTTTTAACTTATCTATATAGTCAATACCCATTATTGATACACTTTAAATAGGATTGTTCGTTTGAGAGATCAAGGAACTTGTCCCTAAAGGATATCAAAAGGACGGCTGCAGTGGATCGATCGGATCAAGCTAAAATTAATTCGGAATTGCGAATTACATCCCAGGAGGCTGTTTCTTTTCTAAGTACAACAGCATTCCAAATTCAGATTTAAACAAAATAGAGTTCGGATATATGAACAGCTCTAGAACTGAAATATCATGAAGAATTCTCTCTTCAAAACAGTGTACAAGAATCTTCAGCGACGAATTCAGAACCAAACTATGCCTGCAAAAATTCACCTAACCACCAGCCCAAGGACTCACTGACCTAGGGTGATGAGTCTTGCGCGACCAAAGTTAGAATCCCGATGCATCTCCACAACAAATTAAAGCTCAAAATTGTTAGAATAATAATTACCATCCACGATTCTTAAAGAGAAACAGACAGTATAATGTTTCCAAACCAGAGCAACGGTGCCCTAGATATGGGCGAGCAACACTCGCCCAGATCTGCGAGACTCGCTCGAGCAAGCGTCTCGCAGATCTAGGCCAGCGCTGGCTCGAGCGAGCCCTCACGCTCAAGCTCCGAGCAGCCATCGCCCAGATCTGCGAGGGGTGGCTCTCGCCAAAGCCCTCGTCAATCGGTGAAGGAGAAGCAGTGAGTAGGTTCACCTGGTTCAGCTCGTAGCGGCTGTCGGCGCCCGAGAGGACGACGGTGGAGAAGCCGGATGGTCTCGAGACAGAGGCGGCTGTCGACGCCGGAGAGTGGAGGCGCCGGAGAAGACGACGGTGGAGAAGATGCAGGAGGAGAGGCGGAGAAGACGACGGTCGAATGGCTAGGACGCGAGAAACAGAAGAAATAGCAACGAAAATGTTTTTGTTCCTTTTTTGTTCTTCAAATCTGTTTCAGAAACAAGAAACAACTTTTTTTTGTTTCTTGTTTCTGTTCCAGATGTATTTCTGGGAACAAAAAAATACTTTTAGAACAAAAACGCAAACAAACGTGTTTCTGTTCCTTTTTTGTTCCCAGAAACAAAAAAACAAAAATTTGTGTTCCTAGAAACAGAAATAAAGTTTACCATGCAGGCCCTAAGCAGTAGAGCAAGCTATGAGAAAGTAACATCAAGGCATATGGGACTGTAAGAACAAAACATCATGCTGAGATAATAACATGATCAGGACTGTTGATTAAGCTACTGAAATCTCGATAATTGGTGGTCAGCACTGGTGGTATATATTCCTCCTCTTCCTTTGGGGGATGAATAGTCACCAGATCAGGCAATGGAGTCGTTGGTCCTTGTTTGCCCTAGGGATCCCAATCAAGCATGATCTTGACCTTGATGCCAAGCACCCCCTGATTGATCCATGAGAAAAAGGAAATAGATTTCACCAGGTGTTAGCCTCGGCAAGACGGGGCAATTACCAACTTGCACATGATTCTTAAGAAAAAAGGTGATGAAGAGGGTGGTGCGGATCTGAAGAAGGACGTCTCACCTGTCTTAGAAGAACATGCGTGACAGCAGAGTCAATATACTCGTTGACAGGTTGACCGGCGGATTATCATGTACCCATCCTTGAACTTCATCGATTAGCACGTTAGGCTTGTAGCTTCCCACTCACAATGACTTGCACGAGCCCCCAAATCTCAGAACTTCCCGAAGCTTTAGTAACAAGAAAAATGGTGGGGAAGGCCAAGATCATTTTCATCATAAAACATACCTCACATTCCCTGGCCCCACTCTCCATCATAAATGGCAGAACACCATAGCAAGCCCTACCCGATAACCAGCAAATCTAATTCAGTAATGAGTCAAGCATCAAGGAATCTTCCCATATGATTCTCAAAGGAGACAAACTAAAACAATGAATAAGTATGATGTGTGTTGCCAACGATGCCCGAGTAAGATTGGCCCATTGCAACAACGTGAAGAAAATCTGAAGATGGCTTCCGAGCTTTCAAACCTTAGATGCATAAGGCTCCCACTACAAGCACTCAATAAGAAAATAACGTCATCACATTGAGAGAGAGGCAAGCCCATGTCGTTCAAAAGCAGGCATAATAAGCCCTTGTGAACAGCACAACGAACGACCCATGCATGGAATAACACCTGTCGGGAGACTAACAGATGTGAAAGTATATGCAGAGAATTTTTCACACCTACAAAATAAGTTGCACACCGATCCATGCATCTTTCTCCAAGTGAAAGAGTAACTATCAGGCAACGGTAAATCTAAATGATTCCACAAGATGGCTGAAAGTCAAGATGGCTGAAGAAAAGACCCACTACTTTCAGCCATTCAGATTTGTACCCTTCAGCCCTAGAGGTGTGACAGTCTGAATTTTTAGAATTTATTTTCTATTAAATAAATCGGGCCTTTCATCAAGACACCTATAGTGCTATTCTTTGAGCTGATCACTCATGAGATAACTAAACTATCTAGGGAAACCATTAAGGGATTTTAATGCAATAAACTTGAGAATTCGAATAGAAATTGACTGCTCGACCATGTTGATCTGCAAGGGTCATTATGATAGTATCGAAATCGATCAGAAACCAGAATTAGGTCGTTTGACTGAGATATGTGATCAAAGTGAGGGTGATTCCATCTGATTGCAAAATACTCGTTGATTGGCAATAGAACGATTTTTCTGTCGTTTTGATACTCGGTGCCCGTAATTGAAATACCGAGATTTTCACGACAACCGAGGGTCACCAATGTGTCGAAGATTTACATTGTGACTCGAGATAAATCGATCATGTGTCAATTGTACTAAAAATTCCTAAAAGCTACCCAATAGATTAGGTCACGATAAAATCGTGTCGGATTAATATTAACCCCAAATTTGAACTTGATTTCAGAAATTGAAAGTTCTGTCATATCACGATTCATTTTAGGAATGTCGACTCATTCTTCTAAGAATTTTCAGAGATTCCGAGACTTTTACGGAAAATCGATTTGGACGTTGCGAAAAAATAACAAAAATTTGGATGGACTAGGTTGAAGGAAATTTGGACTTCCAAGCCGAGCCTTTGGATGTTGGGGACTTACAAAAATTATACAGGATTTTTTTTTTGACGAAATTGGACCTTGATTTGGAAAATTTAGACGTCGATTTGGGGAATCAAGTGAGGAAATTGAAACTAATTGAGTGAAATTTGGAATTTTGGCAAGGGGCTACAATTTTGACATTTAAATTGGCTCAATTGTGAATTGATTTACAAGAAAGAATTAGGGGACGTGTGTTTAATTAAGGGGATAGAATTTGCTAACTTTGGGCCCCCGTCCCATCACTATCCTTCCCCTTCTTCGTGCAAGCTCACCAGTGTCCCTCTCCCTTATCCGATCCTCCTCTGTTTCTGCCTTGCTTTTCATTTTCTCATTCATCTCACCTACCGAAGCGAAGCCAGCTGCCCCATGTGCGTCTCGCCTTTGATCCCCCAGCTTGATGCCAGCAAGCTGCCACTCGTCCAGCTCCACGATCGAAGCTGCTTCTCCCTTCCTCGTATGCTGTTTTGCCGCTCCGTTCAGCCCACTTGCTCGTGAGCCCATCTCCTCGAACTTAGCCCACAACCCACCGAAGCAGCACCTCTAGTGAAGCTCGGCCCAGCTCGAAATTTTTCCAAACCATGTAAGTTCAGTTTCAACCCAGATTTGAAGCTGATCTTCGGCCCATTTCTAGCACACATCTCAGCCCACTCGAAGCCATTTGAAGCCTGCACAAGTCAGTCCAACAACCCATCTTGAAGCCCAGACCAAGCCCAGCATTTGCTGTGGGTTTGCAAGGCCTTTGGGCCTGGTCCAAGTGTCCATAGACACCGCCGAAAATCCGAGTTTCGGCCGTGGTGATCCAGTTTTCGCATTAAATCGATAAGTTTATGCACTAAACTCTTCTTAGTAGACTAATGACTTTTAAGGAGTGTTAGATTAATTTAAGTGTAATTAGTTTAATTATTAGTTTATTTAGTTAATTAGGTTAGTTAGATTAGTTAATTAGGTAGTTAGAGATTATAGTTAATTAGGTTAGTATGTTGTTATATAGCTAGGATGTTTAGCATAATTTAATTAACTCAATAAGTGGTTAGATTAGAATTATTTAGCCTAAGTTAGCGTTTTAGTATTTAATGTATTTATTTAATCAATTTTAGAAAATATTTAATTATTAAATATTTTTCCCGAAATTAGATCGGGATAGTTGACGATCGGAATTTCGTGCTAATTACAATGGTAGAGTTAATTTTATGCAAATTGAGTGCTGATTGGAATTTTGAGTATTTAATTCCAAAATTTGTGAATTTCAATATTTATTCAAAAAATCTCGAGTGTCGAGTTTTAACATCGAAAAGGGTTTTACATACTATATAAACCAGTGAGATTTAAAAAAGAAGGTTATGAACTTTCCAAGTCCAATCTGACCGTGTACCCACGCACAATTATTTTCACCAGATGTTTTTAATACAAAGAAAATATGCCAAGATCACTATTTTAATTAAGGCATTTGAGTGCAGTGCACAGTGTCTTGAGCCAAGATTGAATTGTCGTGTGTTGGTTAAAAGAACCCGTCTCAAGCGTTTACGCTAGACGTTACCCTATATGGGATTTGGGTCGTAGTGGAGTCTGGACGTATACTCATTCGTGAAAGCTGTCTTTGAGAGATGTAGCCATGCTCAATGGGGTGAGATAATACCTAATTGAGATGATACCTAACTACGCCAGTAGACCGCCGAACTCCTAGTAGGTCGTACCCTAGAGGGGCATAATTATCAATTGGAACGCATGTTGAGTGAAATAGATGCATCGGATTATGAGACGAAATTGTGTGACATGGCATATGACGTGTCATAATGATTTGGCCCTATAATCAAGACCCTTATGATTGTTGAGTTAAATAATGCGTTTCAATTGTTGTATGCATCGATTATTATGCATAGTGTATATGAACTATGTTGACTTGCAGGGTGGATCTAAGATGAGGTAAGTCTATGTGATTGTATGATTGTGTGATTAGGACATCCCTAGGCGTATTTTCCTCTTAATCGAGATTTAGAGCGTGAACTCGCTGAGATTTATATCTCACCCCGTCGTTGGCTCAATTTTCAAGACTGTAAAGCATAATACCCGGAGCTAAGCTGAGGGAATCTGAGAAGTAGGTCAGTTATGACAGCTTCTTTTTGGAGAATTGTCTTTTGTAGACTTTTAATTACTAACCTTTATACATAACTCAATTGGTTTATAAAAAGATGTTTGTTTGGGAAATTGTTGTCCTGCTTTTCTATCCCGAGATAGTTATTGTCAGGAGATTTATTATTCACTTCCGCATGTACAATAAAATAAAAAGATCGGCGACTCATCCTGGGAAGTCACAAATTTTATCGACCACTAAGGGATAGGCACACGCTCAAGGATAGGGGCGTGACAAGAGAGGCTAACTTAATGAAGAAAATGATCATATGAAAGACTAAAGTTCTAGAAAAGACAAGAAGATTGATGCAGGAGCGACCAGGCTCGCATAAAATTACTACAGGTGCATACCTTAAATCACACAACAGTAGTTTCATGCTGACAATTTTGTATTAACGATGATCAAATAAGCAGTGAGACCAGCATCCACATGCTTTTCTCATAATTAACTTTGCAAGTGACAAAACTAAAATTCCCACAAAATAAAAGGGAAGCAAGGAAGCGTAAAGAGACTCTTTTGCTGCAGGATTGTTTGAAAGATTTCCTAAAGTCATTTCCTCTTATTACGCTTGTCAGGTAGTTGGAATTGATTGTTATTCAAATGTTCATAACCATGCTTGTTCTACAATAACAAATTCAAAATTGATCAACGACTTGCAAGAAAAATATATACGCGATTACTCACATTTCGGAAATCGCTTATATCTAACATTGTGAATAACTGTTTGATTAATTGAAACAAAAGGTTGTTCAATCTCAATTTATAATTCAAACAAATTATATCACCTGCTGTTATCGTCCAATCTAATACGAGTACTTTGTTCCACGTAGGTGTTTAGCTGAATGCCTTGCTTCTCAACAAATTGTGTTGGGTCACAATCGGATGAACTTCTTTCAACTACTCCTATCCTTATCTCATAATGGAGCACTAGATTATTGGAGAGCCCAATAAGGAGAAAGAAAAAAGAAGAATCCTTTATGACCTTATCTTTTTGCGATATGTTTGATCATCCTTAACGGGGCATAGTATCATACAAGTGAATACTAAGCAAGAGCATTGTGGGTCATATCATCCTACTTAATAGGCACTATTTGAGAATAGGAAATCAATGAAATGATCAAACGGTAACATCACGAATGACTGGACTATGTAACATCCTCAATGAATTCTTTTAGAAAAACATGGAATAAACTTGTGACGCCAAATGCATAAAAGATGACCGAGGTAGGGACCCTTTGGATTACTCGATTGAATACACTCTAGCAAGATTGCACAAAAGTTATGTGATCGGTTGGTTATGGGGAAATCATCCAAAAAAATTATAAACTTATCATACGACTAGGGGTGAGCGGTTCCCGGTTCCTCACAGGTTCCGCTTGGAACCTGGAACCTACCCTCAGGTACAGGTTTCTCATTTTTTGGAACCTGGAACCTACCCGTCAGAACCAAGAACCTGGAACCTACCCTGTCCCAGGTTCCGGGGTCAGTTCCAGGTTCCAACAGGTTCCAACCGGTTCTTTTTTTTCCATTTTTAGTTAAAAAAAAAATGAAAAAGAATGCAGCAATAATAAACAAACTTGTCACAAAGACGCTAAGCCTTCAACACACCAAATGCAGCACAATAGATGAATCCTAGTACAAGCCTGGATAATTCATCTTGATGAGAACTCTGGAGTCATATATAGGTATTTTCAATGCACATGCAATTAGACATCATAAACAACAATGCAGGCCATGACAGGGCTGATTGGACCTGTAATTAGGTAATTTCTAAGAATGCATAGATGAGACAAGGCACGGTCCTTACAGTTCTTTCAGATTCGTTTAGCTTGTTCCAAAGTTCGCCAATCATCCTACTAATCTCTCTGTCCTTCCCGGGGTGGAGAGGTTTCAATCTTGCGTGCTTTGCTCATCAAAAAAAAGAAATTATAACCGCTTCTGTTAGGTTTCGGATGTGCGGGATCCCTCCTCTTGATCTCAGATTTTTTCCTTCTGCGCCGACATTGAATGCCAGAACTTCCAGCTACGGAGAAAGCAAATGGACCCGGGAGACTCAGCAAGTAGAAAACTGCAACCAAATGCAGGAAAGCAATATACAAAACCCACAGAATCAGTAACAAATCATAAGCAGAATGTGGAATATGAAGTACAAGGGGACATCAATTGCTTCTTGAATGTAATAACTGAGGCAGCAAAATCATCCAAATTTTTAGAAATTTCATCTAATCATAGAGAAAGTTATCCTCCAGGAAAGATTCATTGAACAAGGACCATCACCACACCGAGAAAACAGGCTGCATCATAGGAAAAAAAAGCAGAACAAATGAGAATCAAACATTTAAAAAACATATTCTTTCTGTTCGTGCATGCATAACAGGATGCGATCTAGCACCATATCTTTGGCATCTGCCAGATGTTCACTTATATAACTCAAAAACCGCACAAGAATGGCATTTGATGGCTCACTGAACATCTTGTCGATTAGGGACCCAACCAAAGTTTTCCAGTCTCCAACCTGTGAAATTCAAAAAATCAAAATTAAACTTAAAAAAGCTAAAAGGGAAAAGGAAAACTGGAACTATAGATATAAGATGACATTGAAGCTATTAGAACAAAATATCGTCTGATTTGCATAAAAAGTGACTAAGAAAATGTTTAGTAAAGACAAAAATTCGCTCTCTTCCAGCAAATAACGTGCACAAGGCATGATCATCCTCGGAGCCTACAAAGGCATGATCAATAGCGAAGTCATTTTTTAACCATTGTAGCAAGAAAAGGAGATACCCCTCGTTTATCGATCATTCAGGTACATAATACCTTTAGTTCAAGGCATACCAACTCCCCACTTATTGAGAGAGACGCATTGAAGAATAATATGTGGAGCAAACTAGAGAAATCTGGCTGATGAAGTCAGTGCAAATGTCATCAATATATGCAGTTCATGCCAATAGAGAAATCGGCTAATTGTAAAAGTAGAGAGAACTTAGGATTCAATTAAGGCAAGGAAAGTGAAATGATAAACCTAAGTGTATGTAATGTGCATAAGCCAAAGATGTACAAAAGAAGAAATTATTTTTGAATTGGCATCTCGATTTAGTCATTATTAACATAAGCAAGGATATGACAATAGTGCCTTAATATTCTTACACCGTCGGACCACTCGGAGTCGGCTGAGTACTTGATCGCTTCTAACTTTGATTACGCAAGTGCCACGAAAGATGAGCTTGAATGCATACAATTCTCTATTGAGAGAATAACACAAACTTCCATTCAGCAGAATATCGAGAATTAAATGCTCAATGTAGTGAGAATTCCCTTACAACTGCTCTCGGTAGCATGTGAAAAGTGGAAACTGTCAACTTGATTGTTCATGTGTATCATCGAAATAATTGTCACGAGATAGTGTTTCCACCACGTCATAGATTGAACCATAGACTTATAAACAATGAAAATTAATAAATACCCATTAAATTTCACTCATTAAAACGGAAAAAATCTGAAATTTTGTCGGTATTTCTATTCGCTAAAAGGGAACTATCGACATAGTGTGATCGCAGCATTTTGGTGGCTAATGTGGACCACTGATAAGAACTTTTAGAGCATAATACAAAATAACAAATGTCTACAATCCAGGCCATTAAAAGAAGAATTTTGCATCCGCATAGAAACGCACCTACAACTTTCTCTTCGGTAGTTTTAGGAATTTCCAAGCTACTATTGAGGTTGCTGCAACAGAAACAGAAGACATACTACAATCAGAAAGAGGACTTCCAAAAGATAATGTCAAAATAATCAGGATAATCTGTTAGTTACAGTAAAACAGAGAATTAAATGCGCACGCGCACGCTGTGTGTGGTTGGGAAGGAGGGGCGTGTGTATATATATATATATATATATATATATATATATATATAGAGATATAGAGAGAGAGAGAGAGAGAGAGAGAGAGAGAGAGAGAGAGAGAGAGAGAGAGAGAGAGAGAGACCTAGAGAGAGAGACCAAGCAAAGCATAAATATCACTTGATTTCTGTTTATGAGACCTAAGCATCCCAATGAATGCTTTCCTTGCGGATGACTGCAATGTTAAATCCGAAGTATAAAGGATATGAACCAATCTAGGCAACACTATTGAAGGCTCTGCAAGAAGTCAAACTAATCAATATGGAATATTATTAAGACGACTTGTCATCATCGAAAATGTATAACGACATAGTTTGCACATATCATGGTGAACAATAGTAAGCATCAACTTGGAGAAAAACATGAGATTCGCATGTTCATTACGGCACTTAAACTGCGTACAACAAGGAGGGAGAGCCGTCTTAAAATCCGAGCAACACAAGGAACTTAACGCATTTCTCGGTTTATAGCATGTCCACGAACAGGGACTCAAATAGAGTACCCCAAAAGGATATATAGGCCAAGAGCGAGACTTGGTCATCGAACTTACCCATGTTAGAAAGTGAATCAGATGCCAGTTCACATCGAGGGCGACCGAGCGAGCATCGTTGGGGACAGGCTGCGCGCGGCGAGCGGCCTCCACCAAAGGGACGAGCGGTGTCCACCGGTGGCGTCGGCGACGAGCGGCGTCAAGGGCCCAAGCGAGCGGGCGGCGTCAAGCGGGCTGAGTGACATCGAGCGGGCGTCAAGGAGCCGAGCGGGCTGAGCGGCGTCGAGCGGCCGAGAGGCGTCGAGGGGCCGAGCGAGCCGAGCAGGCGTCGAGCGAGCGTCGAGGGGGCCGAGCGGCGTCGAGGAGCCGAGCAACGTCAAGCGCGATCGAGGGGGAGGGGAGCGGCGTTGAGAGTGGCGACGCCGGAGTGGATAGGGAGAAGACTCGAAGAGTGAAGGAACCCTAAAACTAAAACAAAGGGGAGGGACTCAACCAGCGAGAGGAAGGAAGAAGAAGAGAGGAAGGGGAGGTTTCGGCCGAGAGAGGGGGAAGGAGAAGAGAGAGAGAGAGAAAGTTGAGGGGGCAGGAAGTGACGTGAGGAAAAAGGGGAGAAAAGAAAGAGAGAGAGAGAAAAAGAAAGGGAAAGGGGGAAAAATGAAAAGAAATGGGGGAAATCACGTTGGGGGCGGGGTTAGTTTTTTTTTTTTTTAAATTTGGCCAGTTCCGGTTCCTTCGGTTCCGATTCCTATGGGAACTGGGAACCGGAACCGGAACCACCGGTTCCCACAAAATAGGAACCGGGAACCGGAACCGGTCCCTTTAGAACCGGGAACTGAACCGGAACCTCCTCCGGTTCGGTTCCCGGTTCCCCCCGGGAACCACGCTCACCCCTACATACGACGGTCAATTTTAATACAAATTTTATTTGAACTAAATTAAAAGACTAAGCTAGTTAAAAACCCGGGGGGGGTTGCTAACCACCTCTCGTCACTGCACCACCATTGCCGAGAAGGGGATGGATGGCCGGCAGTGGTCATTGGGAAATGCGTAAATCAAAAATAGCTCGTTCGACAAGCAGTAACGGTCCACTTTGACGCAGAGCCGACAACTCTGCCGGTGAACAAATGAAGGAGATGGCGGTAGACGGAGGGGGAAGACTGGAGAAAAGGCAGAAGCCAATTTTTACTTTTTTATTTACTTGCCGCGTCATGATATGTAATTTTTATTGGCTTTCTGAGCAGTCAGCCGAGAAAATATTAGGTACGTGTTATGCTCCAGTGTGTCAAACAAGAGGGCGGTCAGAGCGCGACACGTGTCCTCTGGGACCCACGTTCTGGAGAGAAAAAGAGGCGCCAATTCGAAATATTTCAGTCCTGCTTTTCTTTCTTCACACCTCTCTCTCTCTCTCTCTATCCTCGTTTTCTTTGTCCGACGAACTCCCTCTCTCTCTCCACCCTCCCTCTTTCCTACCGGCGAAGCACCACGAGCAACCGACGAACCAGGTGATACCGGCGAGAGGACCGCGAGCAACCGACCGGCGTGCGACCTCCCTCTCTCTCTGCCCTCCCTCTTTCCGACCGGCGAACCACCACACCGTCCCTCCGGCTCTGGATCTGGCCCCGACTCGTCCGTCCCCTGACTTTATCTCCATTTCGGCTGGACGAATAGAGCGCTAAATTTTCGTCTCGTTGTCACTGCAGCGTGCTCTGAAGCTGTGTAGGGTTTTTGGGGTTTGGCTTCCCTCATCCTAAACCCTCATCTCTCTCTCTCTTCAAGGTAAAATGAAGCTCTCGCCTGCTGACGATCTCCAGCTCATTCGCTTCCGCGCTCCGATGTTTGCTCTCGCTCGCGTTACTTGCACATGCTTTCATGAAATGAGTAGATTCTGACTATGTCGTTTGTGCTTTGTGATTTTATGCATTTTCAAGTCCAGTGGAATCTCCACTTTATAGGTGCTTGTCGACGTGCTATTTGCCGTCGTTGCTTGATTTGGCTGTTCAATTTGCATGGGGAGGCTTATGTGGTCGCCCCTGCTGCTACGGGTTTTGTGGCAATTCCCGGGATTCATTCGTTGTTTTGTTCTTTGTTTGGGGGGGGGGGGGGGGGCGAGCTGCTTTAGTAAGTTGCTGTTGCCTGTCTCTCCGGAAATTGACTGGCTCCGGTTGAGGCGTGTTGTCGTTGCACTTGATCTTGGAGCGAGTTGGGTGCGTAAAGGTTTGAGATTTCTTTTTATGGATTTGTTCCTTCGTGCCTCACGTTTGGAAGTAATGTAGTGCTGGTTGGTATGTGGGTAGTGTTGTGTGATGAATTGAGAGGGAAAGCTGATGGACCGTTTGTTACTGAGATGAGCCAACAGGATGTGATGTTGCGTAGTCTAAATTGGAGGCAGCCATGGCCACATTTCTTTTGTTTCTTGGGTTCTTTGGCTGTCAGAAACTACAACACGATGTGTCGTCGCACGGTCTAAATTGGAGGCAGCCATCACCACATTTCTTTTGTTTCTTGGGTTTTTTGGCTTATCGGTGTTTGGATGGTTGTAGTTGCTGCTTCCATTACTAGTTGCCAAGCCTCCCTCTCTGTATTTCGTCTGGCTATTCTACTTTCTCTTCCATCTCTTGGCCTATTTCTTGTAGTCTGATCTATCTTCTTTCTTTGCATGCTAGAGAAGTCTTCATGATTGCACTATTTTAGCTTGTTTCTGGTGTACCAATACATTTCAGCATTTGGCTCAACTTCCAGCTTAAATAATCTAAGAGAAATCCCTACTTTGAATGTAGCAGCTCTTTCTGTGAAGATCATTTCATGATTGACTGACATATTCATTGCATAAGCTGTGAATCTTGGATGTGAGAAATTGTCTCGGATTGTCAAATCCTTGTTTAACAACATTGCATTACTCTATAATTTGGGCTTTTGATTGCCTTCTGCATCCGCCGCCCTAGTTCGTAGTGCAATTGTTTAATTTGGTGCTTGTTAGTCAATTTAGGTGTGCTTTACTTGTGTCCCTCTTACTAATTCTGCTCTTGATGTTCTTTTATGCAGTTTAAAATCTACAAAGCTGCTGATCTTACCACTGCTTATCTTACCAAAGTCATGCATGGTATTAAAGGTGGTTGGGTCGGGCAGACATTTGCCTTGGCAAAGCGTAATGAGTCTGAGAATAGTGGAAGAAAGGCTCGAATCCGTCGATTGAAAGAGGAGAGAAAATCAATGGTTGAAGCATTCATAAAGAAGTAAGTGCATCAGCTTCTCTTTAAAGCTCCTCAACAAGCATGATAACTAGCAAAATAAAAAGCAAGACATGGCACCCTGAGTTCTTCCATTTTATAGGATAACCAGTGGTAAAATATTAAGCCTTGGAAGTTCAACCTTTTACCCGAACTATCCTAATATTGACAGGGAATTATTACCCCAGTCAACCTGTTTAATACTGGTAGATTGATGAGATAAGTGAAGAAAATTCTCCTGTAAAATAGCACCAGTTCCTGTTACCTTCTCTAATAAGTTAGTCTCATAATTTTTTGAGTCTTTGTTATTTTCCCACTCTCATTGCTAAATATCAAATGGTCAAAAGACATAATAATTCTCTACCGCTTTAAAGGTTTTCAATTTTATCCTTACCTTTTAATCCTATCTGTAAAATATCTAACCTTTTTTGAATTTGTTTCAAATCTGTCACAGTTCCTTTGACATCATTTGTGAGAGAAAATATTCCGTTGGATTCAAATTTTATTTTGGCCTTCCTCTTATTTATTTTTTGTTTATTCGTAGGATTCCCTCCTTCCCCCCTTTTCTTCTATTTCCCAAGTGGGAATAAGACCTATTGCTTGTTTTCTAATCATGCTAAAAGAAGGATATCAATTTAAATATAAAGAAAGAAGATTTATCGAGTTCTAGTATACTAGGCAGGATATTTAAAGGGGACTAATTTACAGATATTTAACTCAAGGGAGAATATTTATCTGGCTCCATATCAACCTTTTTTATTTATAAACTGTTCATGAAATTTTTGGTGTGAAGAGAATGAAAAATTAGGTTCTTCTAAGTTAATGGAGTCTTTACTGCAATATTATAATTACTTCAAGTTGAAGAGGGCAAACAGGACCTCATAGACAATTTTTTTGGGAGTCTAGTGTACAGATAGATTTGATATAATATTGGAACGTGAAAATTTAAGCTGGGGATAAAATTTGATAGATTAGAAAATGTGGGAATTTCTATTGCTATTTGGCCATGTCAAAGTTGTCTTTTTTTATGGCCTTTGGACACAATGTATTTTACTACACAAACCTTCTCTTTCTTCAGAGGGGATGATACCTTGATGAAATGCTTAGATGGTATGACTAATTCAAGCTGAGTCTATGGTCTCAATTCCTTTGAATCTCTTCCACTTAATCCATTTTACTGAACTTCAATTTACGAGGACTTCACTCTACCTGGTCAAAGATGACATGTTATGTCTGTAAATTTTCTAACTTTCTACCTCTCAAACTCTGATAAGGATTTGACAAATATTCTGCTAAGCGCTGCTGCTGAAACTCAGTCATTATCAATAGTAAGGAGTAAGTTCCCATTGTATTTTCAAAAATTTCAAATGGAAAATTAGGCCAAAGGAGGACGAGGATTTGTGTAGATTTGTCTTTTTTCTTCTACCCACAAGTCATCAAACCTCCTTATGGCTGTTCAGTTTCTGTTGTGACTACTTTTGGGAAATCATACTGGATGTTATAATTTACTTTTGGTACTTTACTTTGCAGGTACCAGAAATCAAATGATGGGAATTTCCCCTCACTAAATCTAACACACAAGGATTATTTACAATCTTTTTTCTTAGAGCCACATTTACTTTACTACTTGGGCTTCTGGCTGTATTTTATCCATTCAACCAAGGAAATTTGTTCATAGCATTGATAGTCCTGAACACCATGACTTCTGGCTTTGCTGGATATTTAGCTGTCTTATTCTACTACCAGATTGAGGGAAAAAATTGGGTATGTTCTAACAGGCTAAATTTTAAGCATCTCCATTGGAACACTTTAATATTCATCATGAAACTTGAGCCTAATCTTCTGAGTTTTACAACAGGGCAAAAATTTGCTGCTGAGAAGGTCTTTATTTCTGTGCCATTATTTCTTATATTCTGCTTCCTTAATACTGTTGCGGCGTCTTACCAAGCAAACGCAGCACTTCCTCTAGGAACAATCTTGATATAACTGTTGATTTGGATATTGCTTGCATTGTCAATTCTTGTTCTTGTGGGGAATAGCTGGGAAAAAGAGCCACGGTGAGTTTCAAGCTACTTGTGAGACCTCAAAGTGCCCCAGAGAGGTCCCGTCACTCCGATGGTACAGGGGCACATTTCCACAGATGGTCCTGGCAGGTTTCTTGCCTTTTTCTACAATCTACATGCAGCTGCATTACATATTAATGAGCATGTGGGGTAATAGGGTCTATACCCTTTATAGCACGATATTTGTCATCTTCATTATTCTGCTCATCACAATTTCATTAATCACCGTGGCTCTGACACACTTTCAGCTAGCTGCCGAAGATCGTCGATGGTGGTGGAGCTACATCTCTCTCTCTCTGACATGTTGATGTACTTTCGATCAAGGTCACAAATGAAGCTCAAGTGGAAAATGTCCTATTTGGAGATGTTGGTGCAATCCCAGGTAACTAATTCGTTTCTATATTTGTTTGATTTTTCATGTCTCTATTGACATCTTATTTGGTTTAACCTCAGCACTTGCATCTTGTGCATCCATAATTCTTTCTTCCACTGTTTCTCCCGGATTCATGACTCAGCTGGAGCGACGATTGCAAAGTATGTCCTTTGTCATGCAATGGATTGATTTAAAAGATGAACGCCCATCTAAATAAGAAGAATAAATTTAAATGTCAAAATGATGCCGCATTGAATGAGGGAAGTTCTGCAGACACTCTTAGCTAAACAACGTTCACTTTTGTTGTTGAAAACAGAAAACTAAAAGTTTTATTTGATAAACTAAAGGGTTTATTTGCTAGCATTCTTATTCTAAATTTTGTGCTGCATGTGTCATATTGCAGGTGAAGGAAAAGATCTAAAATTGGTGGACGCCCCTGTTTCTGGTCATGTTAAAAGAGCTGCTGAGGGAAGTCGATGACTTCTCATATGATGTGGATAGGCTTTAAAGAGTTATGGACTTATTAATGTGCAAGAAGAAGAATCTTATGGTGATATATCGTTGACAAGTTGACTCCTACATTTTCAGAGGCGCAAATTTGGTTTCACTTATAAATGAGGTCTTGGACTAAGCGAAGATTGAATCTGGTAAGACTGAGATTGAGGCTGTGCAGTTTGATCTAAGGGCCATATTGGATGATGTCGTCTCTCTTCTCGGGGAAATCTCAATAAAAAGGAGTGGAGGTATTGACTGCCTTTCTTACATGGTGCTGCTAATTCACCCGAGTCATTATCTAATAATTTCCACCCCTTCAAATCTGCAGGTAGCAGTTTACATTTCTGAAAATGTTCCGCAGAACTTGATTGGTGATCTGGGGAGATTTCAGCAGATCATCACAAATCTTATGGGGAACTCAATTAAAGTAAGCTATTTAAGTGTGGTTCGCAAATTTTCAGAGAACTTTGTGTGAACTCAATTAAAGTAAGCTATTTAAGTGTGGTTCGCAAATTTTCTGAGAACTTTGTTTTTGAATCTCAAGTCGCCATTATAATTCTTGATCTTCCTTCATGGAAGGAAAATTGAACTTGTTATCATCTTGATATATAAAAATATTGCCAATGACTTGATCATTCAGGAGGTCACATGCATTGGCTCCTACGTTACAATATTTACAATCTATCCCGCATCCATGTAATCTAAATAGCTAATGTATCTATTATGGTTTTCCCTACCTGATGTTCCTGTCGATTGTCATTAAGGTTTTCCCTACCTGATGTTCATGTGCTACGAAGCATGCAAGAGGATTATGGTTGAGGATGATGAAGAGGCGTAACCACATATTTGACAAGAAGAAATGCGAGGTCTTTTGCTATGGGTCATCTACAGAGAGTGGATAAAAATGAATATTTTGTATACTGCGATTTTTTTTTTTGGTCAGATGTATACTACGAATGAATGGTTTAGTTTATGTTTTTTCTTTTGCTCATACGATTTCTTCAGAAGAATTCTTCAAGTAAGTTCTTGTTACCAAGGTTGGTTATACATGCACTCGCAAAGATATTCGAGGGGTTTACTTTTCTTTCGGAGTTCTATGTGTTTCTGAAGAAGGTATTGGCATGTTTTGATAATGCGAGTATTGCCTTTCATGAGAAGATGAGTTGGCAAGAGTCAAACCAAGAAAGATGGTCAATTTGTCCAATAACATGCTGATTGACACGCAATGTTTTTCACAGGGGCTACTTTGCGTGTGCATAAATCTCTTGGGAATACCTAACGTAAGGAAAGCTTTTTTGCTTACTGGATTGTCGGTTTGAATGAGTAACAGTTTCATGTTTGGAGTATGATGTTTCAGTTTCAGGTTCGAGTACCTTCAACTTTTTTTTGATAGAACAAAGCTCAGTATTAAATGATATCTTCGGATGTTGATTTTATTTTTTATCTAAACTGTGGCTGGTTAGCCTGCAAGGCAAAGCTCTCGCTACCCTACCAATCTTTGGCAAACCTGCGGCTCCAAAGGATTGCTACTTAGTATGAAATTGAAAAGTGGCAATAATTCAACCCTCGAGTCTGAATTTGACGATGTACACACAACAGCATCACGTTTCAATTATCAGTAGTGAGAGAGAATTAATCGACGTGCGGGAAATGCTTTTCGTAGAGCCTTGCGTTGATGAGAGACCTATTGGCAATTTGCAAGAGAATTGTGGGAACAGTAATAAAGGCATCGACTTAAGCTTGACCAATGAACTTATTCTGTATTCAACCTTTATGTGCTGAATTAAGTTCGAAAGTGTTACATTCTTGTGATCAAACAACAAAATACTGCACAATAAATAACAACAGACGAATCAACTATGGAAAGGACATGACAAAAAATGACATTCTCTGCTTCTTCTGTTTTACACCCACCACCTTCCCGGACGAAAGTATTGCCTCAATGATGAAAAGTGACTTTGGGTGGCAATGAGAATCTTGTTATATACATAAAAGAACAATAAGCACTTGAAGATGGCTCCCCCCATAGGCAAGCATGATACAATTAGCAGTTGATGCCGCATTGACCATTTGCAGCAGATTTTGTGGAGGCCGAGGTGAAAGGGTCAATCCGTACCTAGAGCAATGAGAATATGGAAGCAAGAAGGATAGACCACACAATAACAATCGTACGAGTACGATTCTACCGACCCAACAGACCCTTTAGGAATGGGTAAAGGTCAACAAAAACCCATATGGCGAAGAACAGCTTGCCAAACAGTGGACCCCATGACTGATACCCGCCGTTAATCGCATAAGACACACCTGCTACAATGCCAATGATGTTCACGATAAGAACTGTGGTTGGAGGGAGAAGCGATGTCCATTTGAACACATCAAGCTCAGCAAAGTCTCCTTCCTCATCGGCTGCTTCCGAAGTGACTCTGAAAATGGTATCAATGCCAACAAGCACTTTAAGAAGCCCTTGGAACACAACAAAAAGGTGAGCGGATGTACCACCAATGACCCAGAACTGCTCATTCCTCCACCAATCCTCAATGCTGACACCACTCCAACGGAGTTCAAGAATACCAGTTGCGAAAATTGAGACGAAAAGGAGAATGAACCACATGCTAGCAAAGTTGCTTATCTGCAATTTTTTTTTTTAACATCGGATCAGTCATCAGATGAAAGAAAAGAGGAAACAACCTCTAAGTACGCTGAAATTACTTACATGTAGCTCTAGATAGTCTAGCGTAGAGACAACTATACTTAGTTTATGAAATCAGGAGGATGGCATAATAAGGAGAATATCTAATAAAGATGGAAACTAGCATCGTAATTGAGCCATCTATTGTCAATGAAGATTACTTTAAATAGACAAATGATGCAGAAGAGCCAGGACTAATGGCTACATCATTTTTAAGGTTAAAAAAAAATGCAGATAAATGAAATTGAGGATCATGATCGTACTCTAAAGAATACAAAGAAGAGTCCACCTGTGAAGAGGACTTTGGTGACCACACAGTAAGGGCACTTAGAATATGGTTGACTTAGGGCTTTCTATTTAACTATATCAAAAGGCCTATGTTTGCCAGCTATCAGCTAAATATTATTCAACCACCGTAGCCATTGGAATGATGTTTAGCCATCTTCTTTACCAATGTTTCCTAATGGTTTCTCATCCAAGCTTTATTAAAACAAGATGCAGAGCCACTCGAAAACTAAATACAAAGAGAACATTAGCTCCATTCCAAAGAGGTGGAGATGCTAGGATCAGATGATAGAAGTAAACAATGACCCTTCTTTTGTTCATCTCACTTAAATAGAGTCAATGTGGATTAATGTACAACAAACGAAATACATGAGATTGAATACTTTACAATGAAGAGAGAAGTATCACTTACCTCAGGTATAATAAATTTGTTAGTGAGAAGACAAAATGCAGGGAGAATACAATATGCAATCAGCAGTATTGAGGTGAGGGGATACACAATTGTATTGATGTATGCCAATTCTCCAAGAGCTTCAATTTCCCATTATATCCATACCATATAGGACAATGCCTGCTTAGCAAAATCTCAATTGAGCCCAAGGCCCACCTGAGAACCTGGTTTAAACGATCAGAAAGATTGATGAGAGCAGACCCCTTGAATGCTGGGTGAGGAGGCACACAATAGATTGAAATCCAGCCCCGAGCACGCATCTTAAATCCAGTCAAAATATCTTCTATAACAGAACCATATATCCATCCGATCTGTTCGTAGAAAGAACATCAAGTCAATTCCTACCATATGACATTGAATTTTACATTTAGAATAGAAATTGCATAACATCATAACATACCTCTTTGCCCCATTCAGTCTTGTCCTCATAGCCACAACTAATAACACGGATGGCTTCTTTCAAAAGTGTTGCAGGATTGGTAGATGGTGGTAGGCCACCCTATTCCATGAAAGTAGCCGCAATGAAAACAGGAGACTGACCAAATCTTTTCTCTAGACTTTTCTGAGACATCAAGAGTGACCTCCCATCATCATATCCTACAAAACAAATTGGTGCTGTTAACATGATACACATAGCAAAGGTACTGTTAAGTCAGTCGAACAATTAAGTGACATCAAAAGAGAGACATTTTTTGGTTTATTCTAAAGCTTAAGGGGGCCTTTAAGGGCAAGGTAAGATACCCCAATCTGACATCAATTCAGGCTAGTTTTGATAGTAATCATGGAGTAAGTCCAGGCATTTGGACCAGTATAAGTATGTTTTCTAACATCCAAAGATACAAAAGGAAACTCATAATTAAATCAAGACCTACCTTCAACCCCCTCGTCAACATCTTCCATATTGAAAATTGGAACAGTGGATTCAGTTCTTTTCATTGCTCTTTTCTTGTCAATGTACTTCTTATTGCCACCCTTCCCCTTCTTTCTTGAACCACAACAACTCTTTGCAATAATATTTGGTTCCAGATCTTCCGCAGTCAATACAGGGCCATATCCATAAAGGGCTTGCCTGTTGAAACAACATCCAGTTCCGACATAGACAGGACCTTAGATGCCGTCAAGCCCTTTCAAGTTAATCTGCATTGAGATCATAAGTAAGATAATCTAGCTCAGTTAAAAAAGGCAACAAATGAACATAAACAACTAGCATTTTGGAAGTAGGAAAAAGATGAAGAGACACCTACATCAAAGAAGACGATGTTGCAGTTAGCATATCGATCATGCAAGTCGATCCCATCAAAACGTTGTGGGAACTGCACATAGCACGTCTTCTTTCCATAAGCAGGATCCATCATGAAACACATTGCTTCTTTCAATGCTTTACTATTATTAAAGTAATGATCACAGTCAACATTCAAAAGATACGGTCCGTTGGTTAGGACAGCTGAGACCCGGATCTACACAAAATAAAACAGTAAGTTATAAATTCATAAATGCCAAAGAGTGATAAGTAGATCTAACCAATTTCTCCAGCAGATAATAACAACATTCAGACAAGCAGCAATGCGGCAAAATCAAACCGTAATATTTGTTTCTCAACATGAAGAGAAATAGTATTAAGTTAAAGTAGGGTTGGGAACAATGAATCTCTTTATGATAAACAAATCCTCACTATAAGCTAGAGACACCACTATCAACATTACAATCCACGGGGGAAAATATAAAAGGTAACTAATCCTTGAAAAAAATAATTCCAACTGTACATTTGAACTGAAAGCACAAAAAGAATAAGCTTCAATAATGTAGTGTGAACTTGGAATGCGATTTCTCGAACCTAGAGATCCATTAATCAGGATCCTAATGCATATAGATATAAATTTCAATGCAAGCAAGCGATGAAGAACCTAAATGAAGAATCTAAACTGAAAACCAAATCACACCAACATACATTCATTTGTTTACAATTAAAGATGTCAGCCTGCCACTAAAAGAGACACATGAGAAGAAAAGCTACATAAGATGTATAGAGATGACAAACCAAAGCAATCATGGCTCCAGCTTTCTCGTGATGTTGGAAACTAGGTCGCTTTTCACGAGAAACATAAACAAGTCGAGATAGCTCATTTCCATCAGTATCAAGTCCCCCATTGTGGCCCAGGAAAACCTATTATTTTCGACAACAAAAAGAAAACACTAACTAGATGCATAAGAGGGGAGAGGGTTGATTTAAATGCTTCTGGAATACTGGTTAATATCGTATACCTATATCATTCCAGGGTGATCCCTGGGGTTATTTCCAGGCCAGGCAGTGCCATCCTGCATTGTCCACCCTTCTTCTGGCATCTTTTGTGCCTTTGCAACCACAGCATTGATTCACACCTTGAACTCCTCATATTCTCTCTATCAACCACATAATCAAACAATTTTACATTATATATACCAAAACATTTGTAATAGATTATGCATTTGACTAAATGCTACATTGTCGATAGGCAAACCACTAAATAAATTTTCCCTTTCCCAAGAAACTAAGTTACAAAGGTAAAATAGGTGATGTATGGACCCCTCCCCAATGACCTTCATTTCAGTTTTACAAAGACTTAGAACAGAATTCAACATAAAGCAATCAATCGAATAATTCAGCAGCACCGATCAATCAGTGTACCTCCTGAGCTTCTTAGAAGTAGGATCATAGGCTTCACCGCCACCCTTAGCCCCATCAACCTTCGCAGCGTCGACCCCGCCATCATCCGACGATCCAGGCTCCTCTTTGTCGCCGAAACCATTGGCTATCTCTGTGGACCTATCTCTGGGGGAGTTAACGAGCACGTCAGCGAGGAACCTATCGCAGAACTCCTGGCTCGAATCAGCCCTAATCCCGCCACCGACAACTCCGCCGTCCTTGTCGTCCTTCATCAAGATGTTCTCGATCTCATCGAACCACGAGAGCCCCAAGTCTAGAGACGACGACGACGCGTTCGTCGAGGAGCAAGCGCCGATGACGTCACCGGCCTCAGGGAGGTCGCCAAAGAAGCCGTCGAGGTCGATGTGAGACATCACGTCGTCCTCCATATGCAACTCCAGATCTGCCATCAGAACACTAGGAAAAAAAAGCAACAAAACAAATAAAAGAGGGGGAAAAAGAAGATGAAGGTGACGATGGGAGATCTCTACAAAAACATCTGATTTGCTCGCGGTGGTTCACCAGTCGGAAAGAGGGAGGGCAGAGAGAGAGGGGGAGGTCGTGGTCCTCTCGCCAGTCCCGTGCGGTGGTTCATCAATTGCTCGCGCTCCTCTCGCCGGTCCGTGCGGTGGTTCATCGATCGGAAAGAAGGAGGGCAGAGAGAAAGGGAAGTCGGGGTCCTCTTGCCGGTCCTGTGCGGTGGTTCGTTGGTTGCAGGCGGTCGTTCACCGGTCGGCAAGAGGGAGGGCAGAGAGAGAGAGGGAGGTCGCACGCCGGTCGATTGCTCGCGGTCGTCTCGCCGGTGTCCTCCTGGTTCGTCGGTTGCTCGCGGTGGTTCGTCAGTCGGAAAAACCGAGGGCAGAGAGAGGGAGGGAGTTCGTTGGGGAGAGAGAGGGAGGGTAGAGAGAGGCAAAAGAACCCGACAGAAAACCCTCTCTCCACTAGCTACAGTACCGAAAATATTCAAAATGGCGCCTGAAAATTATGGGTCCCATTAGGACACGTGTCGCGCGCAGACCGCCTTCTTGTTTGACACGCTGGAATGTCTTACGTACCTAATATTTTCTCGCAGTCAGCCCCATGATGTATGACGTAGTGATACATAATCACTGAATATTTTCTCGGTCGTCGGCACAAACACTACTATACGGACACGTATTGCGATCAGAACTTCGAGAGGTGTTCTCATCCATCAACGTGCGTCACGTTCATGGGCACTTCACATAAAGACGACCTCTTTTCCACAAAATAATATATAAGAGTGACTGAATAGAAAGGTCAAGCTTTGTCGCCTTGCCGCCTGTCCCGTCACAGGAGAAAATCAGACCATTTCGGTAGTCCTTTGTTTTTCATTTTATAATCAACGCTGTTCTTAGAAACCCGGGCATGTACTATCATTTTGAAGACGCTTCCCGTGTTGGAGCACTGCTCGAACAAAATCTTAATGAACGGATGACGAGGGTTTTGTCTCTCTTGGATGCTCTCAGCAGCCATTCATGCTCCTCAACAGTCTCTTTTGGATTTAGCTTCCTTGCTCTGTTCTTGGGGAAGTGAGCTCAACGGATCACCGACAGGCTCGTGCTAATCTTTGTTGAAGCCTAAAGGTACGCGGTTTTCTTGGATCTCTTTTTCGATTTTCAGCTTTAACTTTACCCACAGTGAGCATCTCACCAGATCACTAGACTGCTTCATTTCTTGATCGAGAATCATCTGCTGCGTAATCCTTACCTTTCCCTTATTATATGTGTCCCAGTTGGTGATCATTGACTAGAAGTTGAATTTGTTGGAAAGGAATAAACTTTCTCTCTGACTCGAGTGCTCGAGTCGGTCCACGAGCTCAGTCTATTATGCATGTTGTGTTGGCCTGTTGCTGTCTCTGTGTACGCATTTCAGTATAAATAGATCTGCGCTTGAATTCTCTCTTTCGGTTTACTCTTGTGCTGTCCAGAGTTCGATGTTGAACTGAAGCCTTATGAGCGGTATAGTTTTGGATTTTTAGAACGTGTCCCGAATCATGAATGGCTTCTAAAGGAAAACGTCAGAAAGGCGGCGAAATCACCATGTCAGAGAAAAGGGATGTCGATCGAAATGAAGCAATCGCGAACATCTCGATCGAAGAGGATGCAAAAGCTATGACTGAGGGCAGGGGTTCCAAGGAGTTGGAAACTGCCACTCCGAAACAAACCCAGGTGGATTCTCCCTGCCAGGCATTCAGTGAATCGAGCACTGGTGTCGCAAAATCAGCGCCAATGAGCCGCCCATCTCCCGAAGTAGCCTGTCTCAGCCCTAAAGATCCCAATGCTGACGAATCTCTTGTTAGGAAAAGGAGTCTCGACAGGTCAGTGTTCTCAAAACCGAAGTCGAGGTTTGGGGAGCAACTGTATCCTTTTGATGCCACTCCGAAGACACCGCTCATGGCATCTCGGGAACCAGCCGGAGGAGGAGGTGGAGAGGAGGAGGATGAAGAGATCTACAAGCAAGTCACTCTTGAATTGAGCAAAGCAAAGCATAAGAGGATAAAGACCAAGGCTTTGGTCGAATGGACCGTGTTTTTTCTCATTCTCGGGTGCCTGGTGGCTAGTTTAACGGTTGATCAATTGGAAGCATCTAGGTTATGGGGATTAGAGATGTGGAAGTGGTGTGTACTTGTGATGGTGCTATTCTCTGGCATGTCGGTTACCCATTGGGTGATGCATTTCATAGTTTTCTTGATTGAGAGGAAATTTTTACTTCGGAAAAAGGTACTCTACTTCGTTCATGGACTTAAGAAGAGTGTTCAAGTTTTCACTTGGTTGGCCTTTGTTCTTCTCACGTGGGTACTGTTATTCAATCAAGGCGTCAGGAGGTCGAAGATTGCCAATAAGGTTTTGGAATGCATAACCTGGACTCTAGTCTCCATTCTCATCGGTTCATTCCTATGGTTCTTAAAGACTTTACTGCTGAAGATATTAGCATCAAGTTTCCATGTCACTACATTCTTTGATCGAATTCAAGAATCGATCTTCCATCACTACATTTTGCAAACCTTATCCGGGCGGCCTCTTATCGAGGAGGCTGAGAGGATGGGGAAAGATCCTAGTGCCCACGAGTTTAGTTTCAGAACTATGAAGGAAGGTAAAATGGGAAAGGAGAAGAAGGTGATTGATATGGGGAAGATATATAGGATGAAGCAAGAAAAGGTTTCGGCTTGGACAATGAAGATGTTGATTGACACAGTGACCAATTCAGGACTATCGACCTTATCAAATACGTTGGATGAAGATGAAAGCATCCATGATGGAGGAGGTGAGCAAGCGGATAAGGAGATAACGAGCGAGATGGAAGCGATGGCGGCTGCCTATCACATTTTCAATAATGTCGCTCAGGCTGGTTGCAAGTGAGAAACTAAAGAATTCAGTAGATTAACAGATCGTTTTGTCTTTTGGTAACCATATTGTATTTTTTGCAGGTACTTCGATGAAGACGATCTTAGGAGGTTCATGATGAAGGAAGAGGTGGATCTTATCTTCCCATTGCTTGAAGGAGCAGAAGATGGAAAAATTGACAGAAAATCTTTGACAAACTGGGTGGTCGGTGCATTAATGTTTAATTCATTGTAATTTTTGTCTATTGCCCTTTTTCATGTGAAGAGCAATTGACATGCATCGCTGCTCCGCAGTCTTTGTCGTCATTCCAGTGATCTGTATGTTAATGCAAATTTGCCAAGAAGTGAAGGGAGATTTCAACATGAGATACAATTCTTTTACAGGTGAAGGTTTATCAAGGCCGGAAAGCACTGGTACATGCTTTGACCGACACGAAAACAGCAGTAAAGCAATTGAACAAGCTCGTGACAGGAATATTGATCGTTATTACCATCATGGCATGGCTTCTTTTGATGGAAATTGCTACGACCAAAGTACTAGTCCTGCTTTTGTCACAGCTTCTTGTGGCAGGTTTCATTTTCGGCAGCACATGCAAGGCAATATTCGAGGCCGTCATTTTTGTGTTCATTATGCATCCATTTGATGTCGGCGATCGTTGTGTTATCGATGGAGTTCAGGTAACTCTAAAGAGAAACACATCCAATTTTCTGTTGAGATGAGTCTGACTTGTAGTAATTCATATTTCTGATGGCAGTTGATGGTGGAGGAGATGAATATCTTAAACACTGTCTTCTTGAAGCTCGATAATGAAAAAATCTTCTATCCAAATTCAGTTTTGGCTACAAAACCTATAAGCAATTACAACAGAAGCTCAGACATGGGCGATAAAGTGGAGTTTTCAATTGATTTTATGACTCCGTTGGAAAGGATTGGAACAATGAAACAGAAGATAGAAAAGTGAGTCGATGAAATTGCTTCACTCTTCCTTCATTTCTTCTTGCAAATGTTATGGCTTATATAGAGACTTTTTTGGTACAGAACCATATGAAAGATTTCTTATAGCCATTTTCTCTAATGACTAGCCTTCTTGGTCAGGTACTTGGAGAAATATTGGCAACACTGGCACCCGAACCTTAACTTGATTGTGAGTGAGATCGAGAACATGAACAAGATTAAGATGGGGCTCTACGTCAATCACACTATGAACTTCCAAGATTACGCAGAGAAGGGCAGGCGGAGGACTGAACTAGTCATGGAATTAAAAAGAATTTTCGATGACTTGAATATTAGATGTAATCTCCTTCCTCAACAGGTCCATCTTTGCCAGATTGAGGATAAGAAGGGCAGGTAATGACTGCATTTGGCTGTGGAATGAATTCTCTGATAATCTGCCAAAATCAGTGGTTTCGTCCGCTTGCTAAACGAAGGAGGTGACTAGGTCTTTTGATAAATTGGGCTGCCTCATTGTTCTCTTCACATAGTGATGGAGCGAGGCCTACAGAAGACAGCCACATCGCCTTGGGCATGTCAAAATGATCAATAGACAAACTACCAATGCTCGATAATTGTGTATTGCAAAGTATACCTAAATCTTGCTTTATCTTTTGGATGTTTTGTGACCCGTTGTTAATATTTTGGCTTGGTGACTCTGTCACAGTTGTTATTTAAAACATAAGGTGGTCTGGTATGAATGATGCCAGTGAATGTAATCTACCTTTTACGTAGCTTGAGTATGAGTTATTTAATATTTTGGCTTGGTGACTCTGTCACAGTTGTTATTTAAAACATAAGGTGGTCTGGTATGAATGATGCCAGTGAATGTAATCTACCTTTTACGTACCTTGAGTATGAGTTATTTGCTCGGCCAAATACGTGTGATCATACGTATGTCTTCTGCACATGAATACACCCTCAAATGTGCCTTTGTGTGAGCATGTGGGGGTGAGGCTCCAGCTCAAGACCAGAGGTTTGTCCGGTGCATTAGTGCAGGTTCATGTGTATGGTAGAAATCAGTGGTTATGATGTCAGGCTGCATTGTCAATGATCATAGGCATTGTGCCGATCCAGTAGCTTGACTGAAGTGTGTGCACGGCATAATCTAGAAGAACTGAGCAGTAGGGCATCCGAAACAAGCCATGAGAAAGTTACCTTGAGGCATGCAATACTATAAGAACAAAACGCTTAGCTGACGTAATGACATGATCAGAACTGCCGATTATGCCACTGGATTCTCGATGTTGGTGGTCAGCAACTATAAAATATACTCCTCTTCGTTCGGGAGATGAATAGTGACTGCTTCAGCACAGGCTCTACATTCTCCACTAACAATCACCTGCAACAGCAAAGATCTGTTTCTAGATTGGAGCAGCAGGTAAATCGAATGTGCTATGATTCTGTGAGACCATTTTCAGCGTTTTTGAAAAACCGATGAAAAAAGTTCAAGCAAGTAAAGTGAAAAACTCATGTACTTTGGTTTCTTCAATATTTAAGACTACAAGAATGTTTTAATGTTATTTCTGGAGAAAGGACTTGCTCAGTTTGATTTGTGAATGAAAGGTGGAGGAACTAGAGGAGGAAGTCCAAGGGGAGAAGGAGCTTCAGACAATGTACAGGAAGAGAATGGAGAGAACCCAGGAAAACCTCCGATAATGCCTTCAGATAGCCAAAGACAACGGCTTTCTTCAGCTAAATGTCCCCCGCAAGCTTCGCGACAAGCACCACGACAGTGGCGTCGACGATGAAGAACACAGTAACAATAACAACGACAGTATTGCTAATGATAACGATAACGTTAACAATAGTAATAATAACCAATGAGAAGAGGTCCTTCTCTCTCCTCAACTCTACAAGGGCAATGTCTGTCCTCCATTATTTTTTCCATTTTTTTGTTGGAAAATAACCCTTTCATTAAACTAGTTCAAGATGGTTTCAGAACATAATAAGTTCCAAAGAGCGGGAGGGAGGGGAAGGAACCCAATTTTGAGGCGAGGCATTTTTCCTTGGGGGTTTTAGCCATCCAGTCGCCAACCAAATTTGCCTCTATAGGGCAGTAAGACGTTGTCTATGATTAAAATGTAGCCGTTGTCTATGATTAGAAAATGCTACTGAACATTCATCAACATTTTACATTGTCTTGTACAGACCGATTGCAGTGGAAATAGTAGAAGGCAACCTCAAGCCTGCGCTTCCGGAGGGCGAAGATGACCAACTCGAAGAGCTTGTCCAACCTATACGCCTCTTTTGGGACCAAGATGTTAGACGCAAATTGCGCAACTCCAAGATCTTCATAACTAGAACAAAAACACACATCCAAAGAGTAAAAGATTAATGCACCTGTTTTAGAATCAATTGTTCTTGATAGCATAAACGGAAAGGGATTATCAACACATCAAGGGGATTATCCATGCATCAAATCATTCTCCTTTATTGCCCTCCGTATCACTGGCTCAATGAGGCGGTCCCTCACGATTAACGTTAAAATAACGCCCCTTAGGTGAGGATATGTGAGAATTAAGGTTAAAGGAGAGACTTAAGCACTATTTATAGAGTTTCCAGCCAGTGCCCCTCATTATGGGCCAGGCTCATTACGGGACAGGCTCAACTCGGTCCACACTAGCCAGCCCCATATTAGACTAATTAATAAACTTTCTATCTCACCTTAGACCAAACCCCGTAAAACGGTAAACGTTAAACAGTAAATAACAACGTCAATTAATTTAATCTACATTAAGGAAAACTCTTACATTCTCCCACTTAAATTATATTAATTGAAATTGTACTGTATGTGAGCACATTGGTCCAGAGATAATTCTTAATAGTCAATCCTATCCCATAAAGTCTCAAACACCGAATCATGGCGGTAACTGCATATATACACACAGAGCCTTCCATGGTTATAAGTGCTTTTAACTTTATTGATATTGATTTAATATGGTAGTGTGGCAAATGGCTAACATCTCTCATAGAGAGATCCCATTTGTCAGTCATCATTCTCTTATCTTAGGCTACACGAAAGCTTGTGCCACAAGAGAATGACATTATGGTTCAAATGAACCCACATATGTTTTGTCCTTACGGTTAACCTTTCTTTATGTATCACAAGACATATGCATAAGGCTAATAACCGGATGCCCCTAGCCTTCATTCAAGGTTTAAGCAATACCTTGAGATTTTATCAATATGTATTCAACATGATAACAACACATTCAAAAATATTTCATTGAATGCAAAAGTTGATACATATCAAGCCGTTACTAAATGTAACGAGCACAGATATGAACTTTATCAGAGTAAAGCCAAAATAGCTCCTACTAAACAACAGTATCCGAAGATACATCTAGGCCCATGTTAATGACATATCACTCAAATACACATGGGCGTAGGCTTTTAGTTAGTGGATCTGCAACCACATCATCTGTGAAAATATGTCATATTATAAGTCACATTTCTGTATTGTTTCTTTATGGTAAAAAATATATGACTGCCATATATTTAGACTCCTTGAGACATTTATTATTAATAAAAATACAACAAATTTATTTTCTCAACTTAACCGTATGGGTCTATCCATAAAGTCAAAACGGTCAACTCCTTCATAAGGTTCCGAAGAATAATAGCTCAAGTAACAATTTTAAAAAAAATTACAAATTCTACTTACATAGTAGACATAGAACTTTATTTACTACACTGCACTTCCTGCTAACATAAATATGTATCATGTTATTGATATTATGTCATCCTAACAACCAAAAAAGTTAACATATGAATACCCTACTAACTGCAAGAATTAAACTTGTCTGTAAATTAAAATATAATCTCTTGTCCTTTTAAGTACCTTAAAACCTTTTTGGCAGCAACTTAGATTGTGACGGCCTAAGCGGCGGTGCGCGGGGAGGAGGGATGGTGATGCGTCCCCGCCTCGGTCCCTAGACGTGCGCAAGGAAGGGGTCTCTGTCCCACATCGCCTAGGGAGGGAGTCCTGGGCCAGTTTATAATGGCTTGGGTCCCTCTAACCTGTGTGACGCAGTTTAAAACTGTGAGGACTCAGTGTCCAAAGCGAACAATATCACACAGTGGGGCTCGGGTCATTACAAATGGTATCAGAGTCGACTCCCGACCGCGTGTAGGGCCACAGTGAGGGCGCTGTGCTCCCAAGGAGGGGAGACGGCTCGAGCGGCGGTGCGCGGGGAGGAGGGATGGCGGTGCGTCCGCGCCTTGGTCCCTGGACGTGCGCAAGGAAGGGGTCTCTATCCCACATCGCCTAGGGAGGGAGTCCTGGGCTAGTTTATAATGGCTTGAGCCCCTCTAACCTATGTGACGCATTTTAAAGCCGTGAGGACTCAGCGTCTAAAGCGGACAATATCACATAGTGGGGCTCCAGTCGTTACATAGATTGCGTCCTAGATTCAACTTATATCTACCTAAAAGTCCAATCGCAAAGGCGATATTTAATCTAGTACAAAATCAAAGCATATATTATACTTTTAAGTGCACTAACACAAGGTACACCATTTAATTAGATTTTCTCAATATCTAAGTAAGGACAATGTGATAGATTCAGTCCATCACCTTTAACAACAAGAGTAATTCCTGAATTGCAATTATGTATATTGAATATTTCCAAAATACGATCAGCAAATGTCCTCCAAGAAAATCTAATATAAAATCCAATATATATGACAAGAACAATCCTTACAGATCTTAGTGCAAAGAATAAAAAAATGCCTCAAGGTCACTACTTGTAAACAAAATATCATATACATAGAATATGATAAAAATAAATTTCCTCCCACTAACCTTATAGTGTATTGAATTACTTTGTTCCCAATTGAACAAAATAACAATACTATAAAACTTTATTAATATTGTCTGGAAACTTGCATAAAACTATTAATAAGACTTTCAATCTATGCACAAGTTTACTTAAATCTGTTGCAAAATCCTCCAGTTGTACTATATAGATTTTATATCTATTTGGCGTAACTCCATATAAAAATAAATAAATAAATAAACTATTAATGTCACATTCACTCTGAAAGAATCTTTTAAAGAAATAATTATTTCTTCACTATTAATTATCCACCCCTCTTTCAGAGTGCAAACTTTAACTACAAGTTTAGCTTTAAACTCCAATTTTTCTTTGAAATCCTTTTAGTTTTGTACACCAATTTGCAACTAAAGAACTTGTGATCTTTTGACAAGTCAGTAAGTTTCCAAACATGTTTCATAGATTGCATATCGCCTTTTATGACATCTAATCACATACTTAATTTAATAAGAGTTAAGTGATTTACATCTAGTTCATAACTAAAAAGAAGTTTATGAAACAACTTTGATAAGAAACACGTTTTGTGTGTGAAAATGTTGTTTTCAAAATACCATCCCATAAAAAACCGAATAAATTAGTCTTACTCATCATATTCATCACCATGTACATTATGGTGCATTTATGCATTTCGGCCAAATCTTTTGTCAGAATTTACAGGTATAGTAATTAAGTTACCACCCCAGAATCTACCAAGTATTTGACAAATGACCCTTTAAGCTATTTCGCATTGTCATACTTGCCAAAATACTCACGACTACTATAAAGCCTGACAACTTTTTAAGACTAATTATCATTATTTATTCTTTATTTCAGTCATTTTCCCTAAATAAAAAACTTTTGGAAACAACATTTTAACCATATACCAGATATATATGTCATTAGGACTTAAACGCAATCTTTGCAGATGTGTCCTAATTTCAGTATTAGACAAGACATAATTACAAGTCACTAAGGCTTCCATCATCTTTTAGCAGTGCAGTCAGTAGGGAAACTACTTTTCAAGTGTTCCAGAAAGGAGCGGTTCATGGATAGTAAGCACATCGTATTGCTCTTTTCTCAAGCAATAAATCATATGTCCACAACTTAAAATTTGAAGGAATAAAAACCTCAATAATAGTTAAGTTATTAATTACAGAAAAGGTGACTGAAAAACAAGCAATGTATATAATTAGCATCGTGTGAGCACCGTGTAACTTGACGTATAAGTACACATCCAGAGAATTACACGCATAATCATATAATCACCTTTGGGTAGAATATATGAGATGCAGTTGTACACTTCCCACATGATAGCGGTTATGAGAATATATTCCAATCTTCGTGAATTTATCACCTTTGGGCATATGAACCACTAGGATCAGTCACTCCTCCACCACACCATCATGTATCCCTTCATGAACTAATACACAATCACCTCCTTTGGAAGTATGACCACGCATTAGATTAGGAGGCATCCTAATCAGCATACGAGATTGAAATTTTTCAAACCCAATCAAGCGTGCCACTTTGGCGGTCATTACTAAATTGATTTTTTGAAACTCTTATCATACCAAGGATATAAAATCTACATCTCACATACACCATATACATGTGATTTCAACTTTAGTGATAGGGGCACATATCACTGAAATCACATATCATGTTAATTACATTGTTTTATTCATTAATAAAATTAAACATGCATACATATAAAGAGAACCTGAAAGACAAATTCTAATGAGATCACCGATCACAGTAATACAAGAAACTTCTCTTGTGCACCCAAATTACAGATTACCAGAACAACATAAAGGAAAAAAAAAATGCTGATCTAGAGGATATATCACAAATTAACATCAATAGCAATTCATGGTACACTAAATCGAGAAGCCTGACAGCTGATCCATTATAACTCATGTGATTTATAAGGCAAAACATGACTCCAAGGCCAATAGCTGATTTATTAATAAATTTTAGGCAAAAAATATTATTACTTCAACCAGTGGCTTATAAATTGAGTCAAATCACAAAACCAAATATCTAAACTATAATGGTAAATACTATTGCTCTGCATAAATATTGCCATACTCCTCAACCATTAAAAAAAAAAAAATTAACTTGATAGACATTAACCAGTGACCATATGAGTTTAGGTACAATATGCAATAACTTTACTAATATGCATTACCTATACTCAGTAGATGTGTTAATTAGTACAATCAGTTTGGTCACAGATTCTTAAGACGTCAATCATTCAAAGATTGCCAACATGTAAAGGAGTATACATGGGCAACAAAAGTTTCAAAACTTTTACTGTTTCTCATTATCTTAAGATATAGTTCAATTACTATCTCATAATGATTATATCTCATTAAGCCAGTTTCAGTTCACAATAAAATTTAAACTTTTATTAATGAATCACACATTTATAATGATTATGTGATAATATACCTATAACACAACACTTATATTTCCAAAATCACATAAAATACAATAAAAATACTCAAAATACACTAAAAATACACGTATTTAGGGTTACAAAAGTATTTTCACATCCATAAAAATACCCAACATGTAAAATAAATATGCCACAAGATAGAGGAGGACCATGCAAATCCAACACCGCCAGCCACGAGCCGATCCGAGCCTCCACACGCCCGCACGCGCCGCCTGAGCGCGCAGTGTGTGGAGCTCACGCGCGAGGCCTAAAGGCCAGTCAAAACCGGTCCGACCGGCAACGGTCCGACCGCCCGATCCGACTGGTTAACTAGTCCGATCAACAGTTGATCGGGTCAAGTCGGGTCAATGGTCGGGTCGGGTCGGTCAATGGTTCGAATCCTCAGTCGGGTCAGATCCGGTTCGATGACGTTATCGGGTCGGTCGCTAACATCACTGTGACGTCAGCACTCACGTGCGGCGCACGCATCGGGTCGGACCCGGGTCGCTGACATCAGCGGCCGTGTGCGTCGCACGCCCCGCGCGTGGTGGCGCGTGACCGCACGTGGGGCGTGTGTTCGATGCCCCCGCGGCGCATGGCCGCACGTGGGGGCGCGTGCGGCATCCCCCGGCGACGCGCCACAGACGGTTTTGACCATGTCGTAAAGCCCAGTCCGAATTTGCAATTTAATTTTATTTTTATTAAACAAAAAGTCTCGAATATCGCAAATTAAGGCAAGATTCATACTAATTAGGGCAAATCCGTACAAATTAGGGTAAATCCGTACAATTTAGGGTAAAATCAATTGCATTCAAGTTATAGGGTTATGGAAGCTCTGATACCACATGTTAGACGCAAATTGTGCAATCCCAAGATCTCCATAACTAGAACAAGAACACACATCCAAAGAGTAAAAGATTAATGCACCTGTTTTACAATCAATTGTTCTTAATAGCGGAAGCGAAAAAGGATTATCCACACATCAAGGGGATTAACCACGCATCAAATCCTTCTCCTCTATTGCCCTCCGTATTACTAGCTCAATGAGGCGGTCCCTCACATTAACGTTAGAATAATGTCCCTTAGGTGAGGATATGTGAGAATTAGGGTTAGAGGAGAGACTTGAGCACTATTTATAGAGTTTCCAGCCAGTCCTCCTCATTACAGGCTAGACTCAATTCGGCCCACACTAGCTAGCCCCATATTAAACTAATTAAGAAACCTTCTATCTCACCTTAGACCAAACCCCGTAAAATGGTAAACGTTAAACGGTAAATAATAAGATCAATTAATTTAGTCCATAGTAAGGAAAACTCTTACACAAGATTCTTCAATGAGACCGTCCTTCTCCACAATTATTGGCAATTTGAGAGTAATTAAGCAGACGCTCACCAAAAATGTTTAGATTTTGGAGAGGGGTCAACACAAATTGCGGTTCCCTGAGGGCGTTAGTCATATGAAATTACATAATCCAAAATGTTGTTGAGTTATGTGTAAGAGGGATAGATATTTCATCGATTTACACATTTCCCGATGACCCCAGCTGGCCATCCCCCTCCCTAGCTATGATGGGGCTGCAATGGCAACACCTGGTTTGAAACCCCTTTTTTTAATATCTTTATTTAATTTTTATTTAGATAAAGTTTGTGCTAAAATTGATCGCCACACAATAAATTTTTAATTTTTTGGAAATTTTTTCCTTTAGCCAATCATATAACTTTTGTGCCCATCTCACTAGAGTAAATTCAATCAAATAATTCAAAGGGTCCCTATCCCATTCAAGCTTTATGCATCTCGTCGCAAGTTTATTCCACAACTTCTTCTTAAAATAATTCATCGAAAATGTTATGCAGTTCAGTCGTTCGTGACATTAGCGTTTGATCATTTCAATGATTTCTCACATGAGTCTCGTCACATGTGCCTATTAATTAGGATGATATGACTGATGATACTCTTACTTGGTATTCACTATACGATACTATGCTCTATTAAGGATGATCAAACATATCGAAAATAGACAAGCTTATAAAAGATCGATCTTTCTTTTTTTCCTTGTTGGACTCTCTTATAATCTAGTGCTCCTTTATGAGATAAGGATAGGACCAGTTGAAAGAAGTTTATATGGTTGGGACCCAACATAATTTGCTGGGAAGCAAGACATTCAACTAAACAACTACATGGAACAAATAGCATTGCTATTAGATTGGAGGGAGAATTACCGAAAAAGTATTAAACCTATTCTAATTATGTCAATTTAGTCATAGATTTAGGATTTTTTTAGCAATTCTCCATAAATTGGACGACACTAGGAAATGATATAATTTGCTTGAATTTCAAGATTGAATAACTGATCCGATTAATCAAATAGTTATTCACAATGCTAAATATAAGTAATATGCACAACTGTGAGTAATCAGACATTTTTTTATTTTTTTTTGCAAGTTGTTGATCGAATTTGAATTTGTTACTGTAGAACCAAGCACGATTAAGAATTTTTGAATAACAATCAAATTGCTCAACTTTTACTTGTTCTTTCTGAATGTCCAACAATTTTCTTTGCGATGGCAAGGTAAAGATTTCACAATACTACTTGTCGAACAAGCTGTCGTCGCTCGCGGCCTTCCTTCCATAGGGCACCGCCCTATCCGTACCTCCGTCTTCTTTTTTGTCCATGGCTTTGGTCATCGATCCAGATTTGGCCTTGTGGAACTCGCACCCGAGCTCGATCTGTAGGCCGTTTAATACGGCTTCCCAAGATCTACATAGCTAGAAACTCAAACATCCATTAGGTTTGACAAGGATTTGTGTACCTGATTTTGAATCCATTGTTCTTGGAGCAAAACGACAGCAATCCCGGCCTTCAATGCTAAAGATCTTCTCCTCTATGACCCTCGATTCCTGGCTCGATGAGACCGCCACTCACGACATGCCTTATGTGAGTTCAGAGAGAATTTTGGAAAAGTTGAGGGCTAGAGGAGGGACCTTAGCGCTATTTATAGAGTTTTGGGCTGGCCCTCTCATCACGGGCCGGGCCCAACTCGGCCCACACAAGCCAGGCCCATATTCGACCATTAAGAAAACCTTATGCCTTACCTTATTAGACCAACCCCGTAAAAACGGTAATTACAATCTCAATTAATGTAGCCCACATAAGGAAAACTCTTACACGATCTTCCCAGTGAAGAGCTCCACCCCAAATCTGGAGGAACTCACTGATGGTCCATCTCCAGGACGAACTCCAAATCTGAGGCCATGGCTCACCGAGAAAACCCAAAAGTTTCATCATAACCCACCGAGGAAACTTCATTCCGAACAAAAAAAAGAAAAAACAGAGGAAGGCTGATGGTCCATCTTCGAGAAAATTCAAAAGTTTCATCATACCCAGTGAGCAAGCTTCATTCCGAAGGAAAAAAAAAAACAGACAAAGAAGGCTGATGGTCCATCCCCAGGACAAACTCCAAATTTGAGGCCGTGGCTCGTCGAGAAAACCCAAAAGTTTCATATCCAGTGAAGCCTTATTCCGAAGAAAAAAACAAAATAGAGGAAGTTTCATAACGTGGACGGGGCGCTGCTCTGTGGATAAAAGGCCACGAGCGACAACAGCTCGTTCGACAAGCAGTAATGGTTGGCTTTGACGCATCACCGGCAACTCCGCCGGCGAACAAACGAAGGGGATGGCAGTAGATGGACAAGGAAGACGAGAGATAAACAACAGAAGGCAAGTTTGGATTTTTTTTTTTTTTTGAACACGTATCGATTTTTATTGGCGTTCAATTAAAAAATGTATGCCGAGTCAGCCTACGTTTTTAACACTTAATACTTTGTTGGTCGTAGGTATACTAGACGACCTTAATCAATCTTGTACAGACACATATTGCGGTCAGATTTTGAAAGATGTTTTCATTGGTCAAAGAAAGAATGAAAAAACAGATAAAAAAGAACTCCCTCATTGCGCGCATCGCGTTCACATGCACTTAACGTTTAAAAAAGACCTTGTAAACAAAAGTCCCATACCGACCAAAAAAAAAAAACAAAAGTCCCATGAATATTTGAGAAAATGTAAAAATGAATTTTATCATATATTTTAGTACGTTGATTGTTATCATGGCATATGAAACCAATATCTTAAAAATTAAAAGTATCCCAATAAAGGACGCTAATCCAAACTTTTTCAATATTTTTATATCATGATATGAAAAATCCGCGTTTAAACTCTCGAGGAGGACAAAAAAATTTGCGAGTTGAACTAGCCATCTCACGGTGCAAGTTCCAACAAAGCATGGATTTATTGGGTGTGATGTCTTGTTTCCAATTTTAATACTAGGAATTATTAACTTTTGATTCATGAGAAATATGGCACATGTGCTAATTAGTCGAAACTGCTGTAGTGGACTAATTTCCTTTATCCGCAACAAAAAAGGTCGATGTTATGGGAAACCGTCGTGTGAAACATCATTTAAATAAGCAAGTCGTGGGTACTTCTTGTTGGCCGTTTAATACGGCTTCCCAAGATCTACATAGCTAGAAACTCAAACATCCATGAGGTTTGACAAGGATTTGTGTACCTGATTTTGAATTCATTGTTCTTGGAGCAAAACGACAGCAATCCCGGCCTTCAATGCTAAAGATCTTCTCCTCTATGACCCTCGATTCCTGGCTCGATGAGACCGCCACTCACCACTTGCCTTATGTGAGTTCGTAGAGAATTTTGGAAAAGTTAAGGGCTAGAGGAGGGACCTTAGCGCTATTTATAGAGTTTTGGGCTGGCCCTCTCATCACGGGCCGGGCCCAACTCGGCCCACACAAGCCAGGCCCATATTCGACCATTAAGAAAACCTTATGCCATACCTTATTAGACCAACCCCGTAAAACGGTAATTACAATCTCAATTAATGTAGCCCACATAAGGAAAACTCTTACATTCTCCCACTTGGGCTATATTAATTGAGACTGTACTTTATGTGCACATCTTTATGTTGGTCTAGTGGCAATTCTTAATAGTCAATCCTATCCCATAAAGTCTCCAACACCGAATCATGGCGGTAACTGCATGTATTTACACAGAGCCTTCCATGGTCACGAATGCTTTCAACTTTATTGATATGGATTCAATATGGTTGTGTGGCAAATAGATAACACCTCATAAAGAGCAATACCTTATGTGTTATCTCCCTTGTCGGTCACTATTCTCTTATCTTTAAGTGTCACGTAAAACCGGATGTGGCACTAGAGAATATCTTTATGGTTCTAACGAACCCACATATGTCTTATCTTTATGGTTAACCTTTCTTTATGTGTAATCAAGACATATGTACAAGGCTAATAACCGGATGCCCCTAGCCTTTACTCAAGATTTACACAAGATCTTGAGATTTTCCTTAGATATATGTGCACAACTCAATAACAACTTATACAAAGAAAAGAGTTGACATATATCTAAATGTTACAAAAAGTAACAAGGTACAGACATAAACTTTATTAGAGCAAATCTGAAATACTTCCTACTAAACGATATTATCCACTTTGATTCTCCCAAGCCCATGTTCATGATATGTCGCTCAAATACACAAGGGCGTAGGCCTTTAGTCGATGGATCTCGCCAACATATCGTCCGTAGAAACATGCTCTACTATAATGTCACCATTCTCGTACCATTTCCTTTATGGTCAAAAATTTGACCTCCATATGCTTAGACCCTTTGAGACTTCTGTTGTTATTGACAAACAACACAGCAGAATTGTTATCACAATACAACTGTATGGGTCTATTCACAAAATCAAATACGGTCAATTCCTTAATGAGGTTCCCGAGCCAAACGGCTTGAGTAGCGGCTGAAAAACATGCTATAAATTCTGCTTGCATGGTAGAGGAAGATATAGATTTCTTTCTCACTTTTCCATGATACCGCACCTCCCGCTAACATGAAGATATATCCCATTGTCGACTTCCTATCATCTTCACAACTAGCAAAGTCTGCATCTGAATATGCTACCAATTGCAAATCATGGACATATCTATACACCAACATATAATCTCTTGTTCTTTTTAAGTATCTCAAGACCTTTTTGGAAGCAACCCAATGATCATGTCCTGGATTCGACTGATATCTGCCTAAAATTCCTGTTACAAAGGCAATGTCTGGTCTAGTGCAAACTTGAGCATACATAATACTTCCAAGTACATTAGCATAAGGTATGTCCTTCATTTGGTCTTTTTCAAAATCTGATTGAGGACATTGTGAGAGACTCAACTTGTCACCCTTAACGACAGGGAACACTTCCTGGTTTGCAATCTTGCATGTTGAATCTCTCCAAAATACGATTAACATATGCCTTTTGAGATAAACCTAACATACGACAAGAACGATTTCTATGGATTTCAATGCCTAGAACAAAAGATGCCTCACCCAAGTCTTTCATGTCAAAATTCTTTGACAACATTTGTTTTGTTTCATGCAAGTAATCCAAAATCACTACTTGCAAGCAAAATGTCATCCACATAGAGTATGAGAAAAATAAATTTCCTCCCACTGACCTTGCAGTATATGCACTGATCTACTTTGTTCTCAACAAAACCAAAAGAAGTAACAACATGGTGAAACTTCATGTACCATTGTCTGGAAGCTTGTTTGAGACCATAAATAGCTTTCTTTAATTTACACACACCTGAGTCATTTGTTGCAAAACCTTCAGGTTGCATCATATAAACCTCCTCATCAAGGTCTCCATTTAGAAAAGCAGTCTTAACGTCCATCTAATGTAATTCCATGTCAAAATGAGCTACTAATGCCATGATCACTCTAAAAGAGTCTTTAGAGGAAACTGGAGAAAAAGTTGCTTCATAGTCTATCCCTTCCTCTCGAGTGAAACCTTTGGCTACAAGTCTGGCTTTAAATTTCTCAATCTTTCCTTTTGAATCTCTTTTAGTCTTGTAAACCCACTTGCAACCTATGGGCTTACAACCTTTCGGTAATTCAACAAGTTCCCAAACGCCATTATATTTCATAGACTGCATCTCATCTCTCATTGCATCCAGCCATAAACTAGATTGAGGACAGAAATGGCGTCCGTATAAGTCACTTTGGATCTTTAATGCATCCTATATCATAATCATGTTCTCCTAAATAGACCATATAGTCCGGTGGTATAGCTGAACGCCTTTCCCTAGTAGACCTCCTAAGTGGAGCCACCGTAGGCTCATTTTGAGTCTCGAGGAACTTCAAGGACTTCATCTCGTGGTCATTTCATCAATAGGATTCTCAGCGTTGACGGGTTCGGTTTGTGGCATAGTAGGCTCTATCATTGTTTGCATAGGTAAGGAGAAAGATATAGCGAGATCTCATGATGTTGTCATGTTCACTAATTTGTGAACAATCATGCTTTTCAGCTACATCAAATTCCAAAAACTTGGCCGTTTGTGATTCCACAATCCTTGTTCCTCCACTTGGATTATAAAACCGATATCCCTTTGAATGTTCTGAGTAAGATACAAAGTAACATCGAGTGGTTTTAGCCTCCAACTTACCCAATGTTGGATTATACAATCTTACTTCTGCAGGACATCCCCAGACCTTGAAATGATTCAAACTTGGTTTGCGCCCGAGTCCATAACTCAAAAGGAGTTGATGCAACAGCTTTAGTAGGAACACGATTCAATATACAAACGGCTGTTTTTAATGCCTCACCCCATAAAAATCAGGTAAATTAGTTCTACTCATCATAGATCTTACCATATCCATGAGAGTACGATTGCGCCTTTCAGCCACACCATTACATTCGGGACTTCCGGGCATAGTGAACGAGCCACTATCCCGAGAATCCTCTAAGTATTTGGCAAATGGTCCTTTAATTTGCCCAGCATTACCATGTCTATCATAATATTCTCCACCTCGATCAGATCTGATCACCTTTATTACCTTTCCTAACTGTTTCTCAACTTCAGTCCGATAGATCTTGAATTTGTCAAGAGATTCGGATTTCTCCTTAATCAGGAAAAGGTAACCATACCGAGAATAATCATCAATAAACGTGATGAAATAAAAATTTCTACACAAGGTTGCAAAATAGGGTCCACTCGATGTCGGTGTGAATGACCTCCGGTAATCCGAACTTCGAACTGCGGTTTTCTTCTTTATCTTAGTCATCTTTCCTCTACAGGAGTCTATGCAAGTCTCTAGGTCACCTTTAAGATTAGGCGAGAATGTGTGTCTTTATCAGCCTTTCTACTCTTTCTTTGGATATGTGACCTAGCCGTTTATGCCACAACACATAAGATTGTTCCTTAGGTAGAGGTCTTTTGGAAACAACATTTTCAACTGTATTAGCGACGTATATATCATTGGGAGATAAACACAATCTGTACAATCCATTGAACATGTTGCAGCACCCAACCTTATTTGAGTTAAAGAACATAGAAACAAGATCTTTTCTTTATTTCAAAAGAGTAACCACACATATCCAAACATGATGCGGAAACTAAGTTCCGTCTAAAGGAAGGTACATAGAAAGTGTTTCTTAATATCATATTAAAACCGAGTCTAGATTCAAAATGACATCTCCCACGAACTCAACATCGATCTTATCGTTGTTTCCCACAAAGAGCGATGATTCATCCTGATTTGGCATCCTTCGTTTGTGAATCCTGTATGGTAAACGCAACATGATTAGTTGCACCACTATCTAGCCACCGAACTGGATGGGGCTTCGATAGGTTGGATTCACGAGACAAGTACCAAAGAATCATTACCTTTATGCTCATTTTTAGACAACCAAGCTTTATATCTCTCACGGTATTTCTTTATGTGTCCCCTCTTTCCACAAAAGTAGCAAAGGACACCTTCCCTTTTAAAAAGTATCCTTTTGGGAACCATAGAAGTGGAGGGACCAGCAAAGGGTGCCTTTCTAAGAGCCATAGAGTTGGAGGGACCTACAGGCTTCGGGATCCCCTCTCTTGGGAGCTGTATTATTAAAAGTTCTTATGGTTTTAGGATTTCCTCTCGATGTGCAACCCATTTGCCTTTTCTACGCGAGAACTAGAGGCATACAAGGCAAGATGCCCTCTCTCCTTCTTTAATTTCTCTTCCTCTCGCCACAATTCTAACTATAAGATCATTAATGGACCAAGATTCATTCTCGCGAACTATAGTTTGTCTTGATAATTCCAAAATCGGGGAGGAAGAGTATTTAATGCTTGATGCACAATGCAAGCTTCAGGTATATCAACTTGAAGGATTCGGAGTTTTGTCTCGAAGATCTACCATCCTAAGCACATAATCTCTAACTCCGGTTGAACCATCATACTTCATATTAAAGAGTGATTGCATGAGTGTACCTATCTGGAAAGATTGGTAGAAACATGATACCTAGCCTCCAAAGCTTCCATCATTTCCTTAACAAGTACAATCGGTTGGCAAGCCACTCATCAAATGTTCCCGAATTGACCGTTTCATAATGAGCAAGCAAATTCTATTACTCTTTTCCCATGCAGCAAAACGTACTTTCGGGTTTCGTACTTGCATCGCAAGGTCCGCCGGTCTATCCTCGCAAGAGCAATATGAACATCTCGCAAGCTCCATTCCAAACAGAAAATCCTCTTTCCATTTCTTGAAGTTTGACCCAAGAAGAACCTCAATAGCTATAGAATTGCCATTCACAGAGAATGTAACTGGTTTTGCGAGCAATACATGTAATTAGCATCATGTGAGTATTAAATATACAAGAGCTACACGTATCATCATATAAACACCTTTGGGCAGAATACATGACATACAATTGTATACCCTTTACATAACAAATGGTTCCATGAAAAATATGCTCTAACCTTTCGCGAATTCATCACCTTTGGGTGTATAAATCACTAGGGCTAGCTACTTTTCAACCATATGCTGTACATGTATCCCTCCATCAACTAATGCACAATTACCTCCTTTGGGAGTATAATTATACATAAGATCGGGAGACATCCCATTTAAATATGAGACAGATATTTCTCAAATCCAATCAAGTGTGCCACTTTGGCGGTCACAACCCAAATGAATCATCAAAATTTCTCTCATATCAAGGATATAACTTTATAACTCACATACGACTTGATGACGGGGTCTTTTGTCACTAAAATCACAAAACATGCTAATTGCATTGCTCCATCCATTAATACAAACCGATAATAAATCAACACCATATATATTCCTCAAGTGATGATATAATTGTAAGTATGCAATTGCATTTCCAAAAACATAGAGAAATACATGAGAATATACCAAAATTAACCCAAAATCACATACTTTAAGGCTTTCACATGCATTTTCACATCCTTAAAGGCATCAAAAAATGCAAATAAGCACACCACAAGTTAGGAAATTCACATACGAGCACGGCGGTACAAGTCACGCGCCAAAAGGCCACTGCACGCGCCCTCACGCGCCGCTTGAGTGCGCGGCGCGTGAGCCCCACGCGCGACGTACAAAACCGGTCCGCCGGTCCGACGGTCAACGGACCGAACCGGTCAACGGTCGACCGGTCGGGTCAACGGTCAACCGGGTCGGGTCAACCCGATCCAACCGGGTCTGGTCAACGGTAAACCGGGTCGGGTCAACTCGGTCAACGGGTCCGGTCAACCCGGTCAACCGGTCGGGTCAACCCGGTCAACCGGTCGGGTCGAACCGGTTAACGGGTCGGGTCACGTGACGTCATCGATGACGTCACCGCCACGTGGCGGTCACGCGTGAGGCGGTGGAGATGACGTCACCGTGACGTCATCGGGACGCGTGGCACCACGTGTCCGCGCGCATGCGCGCGTACGCGCGCGAGCCACGTGGCCGCCACGCGTCGGCGCGCATGCGCTAGGCGCGCGCGTGAGGCCGCGTGGCGGTCCACGCGCCGGCGCGCGCGTGCGCGCGCTTGGGACCGCGCGCGGCGGCGTGCCGTCGGCGCCCGGACCGCCCGGGCGCGTGGCGGCGCGTGCGGCCTATTTCGACCTCCTCCGGCGACGTTCGACCCACCATTTTGCTCGTATGGACGAGTAGAATCCGTTTATGCAATAAAATTTCACTTTTATTGGACCAAAAATCACGAAAAAAGCAAGGCAAAGATTCGGAGCTAGGGAGAAGACCGAAAACAGGCCGTAGGCGGCCAATTTAGCTCCTATGACGGCTCAACAGGCATAAAAGGACTCATTTCTAGTCTATGCGGCTCGATACCAAATGTTGGCCGTTTAATACGGCTTCCCAAGATCTACATAGCTAGAAACTCAAACATCCATGAGGTTTGACAAGGATTTGTGTACCGATTTTGAATTCATTGTTCTTGGAGCAAAACGACAAAGCAATCCCGGCCTTCAATGCTAAAGATCTTCTCCTCTATGACCCTCGATTCCCGGCTCGATGAGACCGCCACTCACCACTTGCCTTATGTGAGTTCGGAGAGAATTTTGGAAAAGTTAAGGGCTAGAGAAGGGACCTTAGCGCTATTTATAGAGTTTTGGGCTGGCCCTCTCATCACGGGCCGGGCCCAACTCGGCCCACACAAGCCAGGCCCATATTCGACCATTAAGAAAACCTTATGCCTTACCTTATTAGACCAACCCCGTAAAAACGGTAATTACAATCTCAATTAATGTAGCCCACATAAGGAAAACTCTTACACTTCTAAATCAATCAATAAATTTGGAGAAACTAATGTCTATTTTCTGCATAAGAAAAGGAAGACCTCTTTCCACACAAAGTAAATATAGGAATGAATGAATAAAAAGGTCAAGCTTCATCTGAGATTCTTTTGGTATTCCTTTTTTTCTATCACAAATTTACCAAAAAATTCAAATTAATATATTTATGATAATTTTATTCTCTATTGATTTTCATTAAATTGAATTAATACTATGAAAATCATAAACTAATACATTTATGACAAATGAAAAGTAAAACCCCAAATTGATATATCTGTATACTATTATATATTATTCAATCAATAATTTGACTCTAAAATTTAACGTCAAAATTTAATGAAAATTAACTGAGGGTAAATTTATCATAAGTATATTAGTTTAAGATTTTTTTTATAATTAAAAAATTGATTTCCAATAAACTATCGCATATGTAATAATTTGGAGTTTTTTATGGTATTAATCGTGTTATTTTTTATTATCATCAACGCTGTCCTTATAAACCCATGCATGTATTATCATTTTAAACACGCTTCCCGAGTTGGAGCACTACTTGAGCAGAATTTTAATCAACGAAGTACGAGGATTTCATCCCCCTTAAATTGGATCAGCTCTCAGTAGCCATTGATGCTCCTCTGAGTCATTTTGGTTTTAGCATCTTGCTTTGTTCTTGGTGAAGTGTGCTCTATTGCGATAAACGGCGAGCGATCAAACAATAATATAGAAAAAGGAAGAAAATAAATCGGACACGGGTTTACGTGGTTTAGTCGTAAAGACCTATGTCCACGGGGAGAGCAGCAACAAATTTCACTATAAATCAAATGATACAAGGAGATTATATACTCAAGTCACTCAAACACTCTCTCGGTGTTTCCCAAGCCCCAATTACACCCAATAACGCACACAATGTTTAGCCTCGAAAATCCTCACGAAATAATCTCTTCTCACGAAGGAACTACACACAAATCTTACCTCAAGATTTGTATCGGCTACAAACACTAAATCTTCTTGGATGTAATTGCACAAACAAGAACAACAAAGAAAATTCCTTCCAAGCACTTGACGACGAGACGACGCTTCAAGACCAATTCTTCATGATCAACCCTCTTCCATCAACTTCTCATAGGATTCTATTTCCTATCTTAAACGATTTTATCCAAAACATATCTCTAAATATTTTAAACAAAATCCAAGTCCAAGTGAAAGTTGGACTTTCCTATTTTAGCGGTCAGACTCTCAAACGCAGATTCAAACTTTGAGAAGTTGATCTTCGGATCTTCTTTGCTCGATTTCAAATGTCCACAATATATCCAATTCGGAATATTCAAAATTTCTCATTGAACTCAAACTCGAGACATATTTTAACAATCTCCACATTGGTTCGACGTTTGAGCCAAGTCGCAATCGCTTCGCAAAAATTCAAATTATGCCGCTACTTTCCCATAGCCACCGATGGGCTCAACCGCCACAGATATTATCCAAGTCCAAGCTTCCCTTGAATCTCGCCATAACTGAGGATCTCATCAGAATACCAACTCCACATGCACATTTAACTGCTCTGCAATGATTTTCCAACACAATCTCCTTAACCGTAGATAAAGCAAAACCATTGTTGCATCCATATCTGTCAAGAGATCGAATACATACCTTGTCAATATCAATAGTTACAGCAATCATTGGCTCTATAAGCTCCACCTCGCTTCGAGCACCATCTATGTCGATTACTTTGCTAGTACCCGTATACGCTACCTCAGGAGTTTCCGGTTGCAACTCCACCTCAAGCTGAACACCGTCCAGATCTGTATTAACACTGCCACAAACACTCCTAGCCAGAAGTATCGAAGACTCATCAAGGGTAACTTCTCTGCTGTTAATAGGTGAATTTATATCCGGACATCACAACTAATCGCCTCGCTCACCTTATGCATAGCCATGGAATATGCACATTGCTCTCCCATCGAGCTTACCATCACTCACTCGAAAATAACACGGGCAACCAAACATTATAAAAATAGAATAACCAGCAATGTTACCTGACCACACTTCTTCAGGAGTTCGCCATTCAATAGCAATTGATGGGTCATCTATTCACCAGGTAGCTTATCGTACTAAACACATCAGTTATAATTCCCCTAGCAATACCAGCACTAGAGATAATTTTTCGAGTCATCTCTAGTAATATTCTGCTCATCAATTCTGCAAATTATTGTGATTTACTGGCACTAGTGCGGTGTTTCACTATGCTCTCTTTCATGCATAATTTATTTGTCAGCTCCGAGTAGAACTCCATGCTATTGTCAGTCCGCACATGCTTGATCGACTTACTAGTCTTCGTCTTGATCCAAGCTCTTGACTGCGTGATCCTAACACCAGCATCAAACTTGTGCATCAGCACAAACACCCAGGTCTTCTTCGGGCAGTCCATAGACCCTTGAACAGATGCATCAAATGTCTCCGAGGCGAAACCTATCATTGTCTCACATTGAAGTTTATACAGGCCTCCGTGCTTGATTCCTTTCATTATCACCAGGGCACCTCGAACAATCTTCAGAACTTCACCTTTTGAAGAATACCAGCAACCAGTTGAATCTATGGCACCCAAGGAAATTAAGTTCTTCTTCAACTCTAGAACATGCCTCACTCCAGTCAATGTCCTCACGATACCATCATGCATTCTGATTTTAACATCACCAACACCCACAACATCACACTCAGCATTGTTCCCTAACTGGACTTTACCACTACCCGTGCACTGATAAGTGGTAAACCAGTTTTTATTTGGTGTGACATGAAAAGAACAACCAGAATCCATAATCCATCCATCAAGCGATGAATCATTAGTGACAGACAAGACATAATCGGCATTATTTGTTACAGCTGCAACATTATCTGCAGAATCAACTATAATCCCCTTACCCTTCTCATTCTTCAGCTTAAGGCAATCCCTTCTAAGATGCCCCTTCTTGCCACAGCTCCAACAAACAACATTTCTAGTCCTAGATTGACTACATTTGTTCATATTAGTACTACTATTACCCACATGTGTTCTAGATCTTCTTCAATTTTCACCTACTAAAGCAGTAGATATAAATTTGCCAGATTCTCTTCTACGAATGTCCTCACTCAGAATCAAATCTCGAACCCCATCAAACGTCAAACTTGTTGACCTAGAGAAATTACTAATAGCAGTAACAATACTATTCCAACTATCAGGCAATGAGGATAATAGAATCAAAGCACGTACCTCATCTTCAAAGTCAATCTCAACTGAACTTAATTGACTAAGAATCACATTGAATTCATTGATATGATCTACAACTGACACACCTTCGTTCATCTTCAAATTAAACAGACGTCGCATCAAATAGACCTTGTTGATCACAAAGGGCTTCTCGTACATATCTAATAGGGCTTGCATCAAATCAGCAGTGGTCTTCTCCTTCAAGATGTTAAACGCGACGTTACGAGCCAACGTTAGCCGAATAAAACCCATAGCTCGTCTATCCAGCAAATCCCAATCAGCTTGCTTCATCGTCTCTGGTTTCTCCCCAGGCAAGGGTAAGTGCAGTTTCATCTGATAAAGATAATCTTCAATCTGCATCTTACAGAAACTAAAATCCTTCTCATCAAATTTGTTGATTCTCACTTTTACTTCTACTATCGCCATCGATTCGCTTTAACTTAGCCAAGCCTGGCTCTGATACTAATTGTTGCGATAAAGGGCGAGCGATCGAACAATAATATAGACAAAAGAAGAAAATAAATCGGACGCGGATTTACGTGGTTCAGTAGTAAAGACCTATTTTAGTGGTTAGACAAAAGAAGAAAATAAATCGGATGCGGATTTACGTGACTCAACGACGAGACGGCGCTTCAAGACCAATTCTTCATGATCAACCCTCTTCCATCCACGGCCACAAGTCTATATATATATGAATGAAACCCTTATTTTTTTGCCAACTTCTCATAGGATTATGTTTCCTATCTTAAACGATTTTATCCAAAACATATCTCTATAAATTTCGAACAAAATCCAAATCCAAGTGAAAGTTGGACTTTCCTATTTTAGTGGTTAGAATCTCCAACGCAAATTCAAACTTTGGGAAGTTGATCTTCGGATTTTCTTTACTCGATTTCAAACGTCCGCAATATATCCAATTCAGAATATTTAGAATTTCATATTGAACTCAAACTCGAGACATATTTTAACATACTCAACGGAGCACCAAAAACCCGCGCTAATCTTTGTTAAGGTACGCGGTTTTCTTGATCTCCTTTTTGAATTTCAGTTTTAACTTTAATCACAATGAGCATCCCATCAGATCACTTGACTGTTTCATTTCTTGATCAAGAATCATGTGCTGCAAAATCTGTACCTCTTCCTTTATTGTGCGTCCTCAGTTGATGATAATTGATTATAAATTGATTTTGTTGGGAAGGACTAAACTTTTTCTCTGACTCAGAGTGCTAGAGTCAGTCCACGAGCTCAGCCCACATCATGCTTGTTGTGTTGGACTGTTGCTGTCATGCGTACGCATTTCAATATAAGTAGATTTGGACTCGAATTCTATCTTTTGGTGTACTGTCGTGCTGTCCAGAGTTTGAACTTGAACTGAAGCCTCATGAGCAGTAAAGTCTTGAACTTTTGGAACGTGTCCTTAAATTGCGAATGGATTCTATAGGAGAAGATCTAAAAGGTGGCGAAATCACCATGTCGGAGAAAAAAAATGTCAATGGAAATGAAGTAATTGTGACCACTTCAACTGAAGGCAATGCGGAAGCTGTGACTGAAGGCAATAGCCTAAAAGGTTGGTCTTCCAAGGAATTGGAAACTGATGCCCCGAAAAAAATCAGGGTGGATTTGGCCCGCCGGCATGGACTGAATGGAGCACCGGAGTCGCAAAATCAGTGCTGATGAGCTGCCCATCTCTTGAAATAGCCAGTCTCAGTCCTAGCCGGAATAAGCCGCCTAAAGCTCCCAATGCTGTCAAAGCTCTTCTTAGGAATGCTGGAGAAGGTGGAGAGGGGGATGATGAAGAGATCTACAAAAATTTCTGAATTGAGCAAAGCAAACCATAAGAGGACAAAGACCAAGACTTTGGTTGAATGGATCGTGTTTTTTCTCATTCTGGGGTGCTTTGTGGCTAGTTTAACGGTTGATCAAGTGGAAGCATCTAAGCTATGGGGTTCAGAGATGTGGAAGTGGTGTGTACTTGTAATGGCGCTATTCTCTGGCATTTCGGTTACCAATTGGATGATGCATTTCATTTATTTCTTGATTGATAGGTGCTTTTCATATCAGAAAGTGGTACTCTACTTTGTTCTTGGCTTGAAGAAGAGCATTCAAGTTCTCACTTGGCTGGCCTCCATTCTTATCACATGGATACTGTCATTCAATCGAGCTTTTAAGAGGTTGAACATTGCCAATAAGGTTTTGGATACATAACCTGGACTCTTGTCTCGATTCTTATTGGTTCATTCCTATGGTTCTTAAAGGCTTTACTGCTGAAGATATTAGCATTGAGGTTCGACGTCACTGCATTGTTTGATCAAATTCAAGAATCAATCTTCCCTCACTACGTTTTGCAAACCTTATCCGGGCCACCTCTTATAGAGGTGGCTGAGATGGTGGGGAAAAATCCTAGTGCCTGCCAGTTTAGTTTCAGAACTATGGAGAAAGGTAATGGGAAAGGAGAAGAAGGTGATTGATATGGGGAAGTTAAGTAGGATGAATCAAGACAAGGTTTCGGCTTGGACGATGAATTTGTTGGTTGATGCAGTGAGAGAAACGGGCCTGTCTACCCTATCTAATAAGTTGAATGAAACCATTGATGATGAAGGAGTTGAGCAAGCGGATAGGGAGATAAAGAACAAGATGGAAGCGAAGGTTGCTGCATTTCACATTTTCAGAAACATCGCTATGCCAGGTTGCAAGTGAGAAAATGAAACAGTTCGTGCTGAATTGTTTGGTCTTTTGATAACCACATTGTATTTTGTGCAGGTACTTCAATGAAGATGATCTTAGGAGATTTATGATCAAAGAAGAGATGGATCGTGTTTTCTCATTGCTTGAAGGAGCAAAAACTAGACAGATTGACCTAAAATCTTTGACAAACTGGGCAGTCAGTGCATTTCAGTGCATTTATGTTTAATTCATTGTAACTTGAGTCCGTTCGTTTCACGGAAAATGGGCCATTTTCGGAAAATATTTTCCCGGAAGTCATTTTCTAGGAAAATGATAATATTTTCCAATGTTCAGCTAAAATCTAAAAATGTTTCAGAAAATATTTTCTGATATTCAGTAAGGAAAATATTTTCCACTCACCAGATTGGCGAGCGCGAGCGTCAAGCTCGAGGCTCGCTAGATCGACGAGCGCAAGTTTGAGATCGACGAGCTTGAGGTTCACTTAGTCCAATAACTAGCCAAGAAAGAAGAATATGGGAAACAAAGAAAAGGAAAAAAATAAAAAGAAAATGGAAATTAAAAATAATTATAATTAAAAAATAAAAAGAAATTTAAAAATAATTTGAATTAAAAAAGAAAAAAATTAAAAATAATTCGAATAAAAAAAAGAAGAAGAAGAAAGGGCAGGAGGAAGTGATGATTTGTAAAGGCGTGAGATGAGAGAGATCAAGTGAGGAAAATGTTTTCCACTTTTCAAAAGTAAAAGATATTTTCCCCTACTTTAAAAACTTTTTTCCTTTGATAGAAAACATTTTCCTCGAGGAGTTCATTTTCCGTGAAATGAACACCGGAAAATCCGGAAAAAGTTTTTTCGGAAATTATTTTCTGCGAAACGAACGGAGACTTAATGTTGCTACCCTTTTCCATGTAAAGAGCAATTAACATGCATTGTGGCTCCACATTCTTCCGCTTTATTCAAGCGATCCGCCTTTTAATATGTGAATTTGCCAAGAAGTGAAGGGAGATTTCAGCATGAGATAAAATCCTTTTGTGGGTGAAGATTTATCAAGGCCGTCAAGCACTAATATATTTTTTAACTGACACAAAAACGGCAGTATGGCAATTGAACAAGATTGTGACGGGAATAATGATCATTATTACCATCATCATATGGCTTCTTTTGACGGAAATTGCTGCGACCAAAGTACTACTCCTGCTTTTGTCACAGCTTATTTTGGCAGCTTTCATTTTCGGCAACGCATGCAAGACAATATTTGAGGCTATCATCTTTGCATTCGTTACACATCCATTTGATGTTGGCGATCGTTATGCTGTTGATGGTGTTCAATTAATTCCCAAGAGAACCCATTCCACTTTTATGTCGAGATGAGTCCAACTTCCAGCAATTCATGTCTCTCATGATAGTTGATGGTGGAGATGAGTATCTTGACAACCGTCTTCTTGACGCTCGACAATGAAAAAGTCTACGATCCAAATTCGGTTTTGGCTACGAAACCTATAACCAATTACCGCGGAGGCCCACACGTGGGCAACAAAGTGGAGTTCTCGATTGAATTTATGACTTCATTGGAAAGAATCGGAGCAATGAAAGAGAGAATAAATGAGTAAGTTGACGGAGTTGCTATAATTTCCTTCATTTCTTATTGCTAATGGAATGGCCGATAGAGACTATTTCACAGCAGGACAATATGAAAGATTTCCTAAAGCCATTTCTTCTAATTATTCTTGTATGGGTACTTGGAAAAAAACCACTACATTGGCACCCGTAGCACAACGTGGTTGTGAGCAAGATCGAGAATGTGAACAAGATGAAGATGGGGCTCTATGTCAAACACACGATGAACTTTCAAGATTTTTCAGAGAAGAGCAGGCGGAGGACGGCACTAGTGATCGAGTTAAAAAGAATTTTTGACGCGTTGAATATTAAATATGATGTCCTTCCTCGAGGGGTCCATCTGTTGCAGAGTGAGAATAAGAAACAAGCGTGAAGGGCAGGCGATGATTGCATTAGGCTGTTGAAAACTTTGACAATCTGGCAAAATCTTCGTCCGTTTGCTGGTAGCGATGGAGTGAGGCCTACAGAAGACGGTCGCCTTGCCTTAGGCATGTGAGATGTCACACCTCGAATCTCAAGCGCGCGCATCCTCGGTGGTCGACTAAATTGCGACGTTTCCAAAATGCGTCGCCGACCCAATCGATTCATGCACATGCGGAAGTGAATTAAACAATCTGCAGACACCAATCAAACATGGGATAGAAAAGCTAGACAAACAATTAACACAAACATATTTTATAAGCAAACCAGGTCAGCCCTACAGAGTTATACACAAAAGATCTAGGCCTAAAAAGGAGTTACAAGCCAACCCTACCTTGGACCCTATCTACTTGGGGTTCGGGTCTACCACAACACCGTCAGTGTGATATCATGATTTTCCAATTCTATTTTCAATTGAATGAGTTAGGTTTTCATCGACGCGCCTATAGTTATTTTCCCTAAGTTAGCCACTCATGAGATAACTAGCCCATTAGGTGAAGCCTTTAAGAAATATAAACACAATAAATTTGAGAATTCGATCAGGAATCGACTACTCGACCGTGCTAATCTACAATGGTCATTACGGCACAAACCAATTAGAGATTGGAGATAGGTCGATTTGACAGAATCATGTGATTAAGTGTGGATGATTCCACTTAATTGCAAAATTCTTGTCCATCGGCACTAGATCGATTTCTCTATCGTTTTGGTACCCTGTGTCCGTATTTGAAATTTCCACAACAACCGAAAGTCGCCAATGTATCGAAGATGCACTTTGTGACTCGAAAATGATCGACCATAGGTCAAAAGCATTAAAAAGTTCCTAAAAGTTACCCGGTGGATTAGGACGCACAAAAATTGCGCGAGATTGAAATTAACTAAGAAGTTGAACCCGATTTCAGAAATTGGAAGTTCTGTCATGTCACAAATCATTTTAGGAACATCAACTCATCCTCTGAAGATTTTTCAGCAAACTGAAATTTTCGGCGAAAAATCAAGAATTGACGAAATTGGACCGAGAAAGTTAGAGGACCATTCTTGAGCACACTTTTGGCATCTAAGATGGATTTATTGGCAAGGAAATATGTGGATTCAAGTGTGGACACATGGGATGAATTTTTGGACTTCAATTGGATTGAATTCAAGGAGGATTTAAATGAAATTGAAAGAATAAATGTGCAAATTCGTAAGTTATATGGTACACAACATTTTGGACCTCTTGGGAAGCTTCTTGGGGAAGATTGAGGAGAGAGAAAGTGGCTGTGGATGGCTGATGGCTGGTGGGGGCAACACTTAATAAGTGTCTGGGGACTTGGAAGAGAGCATTGAAAGCTCTTGTCCCCCTCAAGCTTTAGCAGACCCCTTCTCCCTCTTCCTCTGCCTTTCCACCTCCATTCTTGCTATCTTGAAAGCTCAAAAAACCAAAGGATCAAGCCAGCCAAGCCTCCAAGCCAGTCGAGCAGCCTAGCCACCCATCTGAGCACCGCACGCCATCAGTAGGTTGTCCATTCGCTGCTCACTCGCCCTTCGCTTACCGTGCGTCCCCGCGTGTCCCGATGCTGTCCCGTGTGCGTTTGGCCGCCATCCTATGTCGTGAGGCTCCCTCAGGCCATCTGGAATCCAACCAAGCCCCACCGTCACCCGCTTGTGCTCGCTGGTTGCCCATCCGAGCTCTTTCGTGCCAGCTGCTGCCAGCACACCTTCCAGCAAGTCCAATCGCTACTCCGCCTGCATCCGAGCTCCTCCAGCCGTGTCCCTCGCCATTTGACCACCTCAGCTCAGCCTAGAAAATGCCAGACCTTCGCGTTCTCTCACCTAGTCCATCGTAGCCCCGTAGCCAACTGTAGGGGTGTCAACGGTTCGGTTCGATTTTTTTGAAAAATCGAACCGAACCAAATCATTAGAAAAAATTTCCAAACCGAACCGAATGAAATCCGAACCGATTACGAACTTTCGGTTCAGTTCGGTTTTTCGATTTTTAGCTTTTGGTTTTTTTTTTTTTTTTAATGTCACATTACAACGTAGTTTCGATGGCTCTGTGAATTAGATGTGGCCCAATTTGGTTTACAAAGGACTTGATTAGACAAACAATTCTGTCTACGAACAGCAATTGCTTTGGTGAGGCGGTTGATCCAGTTCTTTCTGTTTCTATCTACGAAATCCAGTTAATGCTTTGATGGCTCCTCCATTTGGGTTTTCCCATCTCCAGCGACCATTGCTATCACCACCTCGCTTGTGATGGTCTCGATCTTCATCTGACTACGTTCACTTCGCGATCCTTCAAGCACCATGTGTTAGAATTTTCCTAATATGTGACTAAATTAATTGACTTTGTTATTTACCGTTTAACGTTTACCGTTTTACGGGATTTGGTCTTAGGTGAGATAGAAGGTTTCTTAATTAGTCTAATATGGGACTGGCTAGTGTGGGCCGAGTTGAGCTTGGCCCGTAATGAGAGGGACTGGCTGAAAACTCTATAAATAGTGCTCAAGTCTCTCCTCTAGCCCTAATCTCACATATTCTCACCTAAGGGACGTTAATCGTGAGAGGCCGCCTCATTGAGCCAGTGATTCGGAGGGTAATAGAGGAGAAGGATTTGCGCAAGGAACATTGTATTTCCGCTTCCGCTCAAGAACAATGGATCCTAAATTAGGTGCGTTAATCCTTCTATTTACAATTGCCACTTCTTGTTCTGATTATGGGGATCTTAGGTTATGCATAATCTGCACCCAACATGTGATATCAGAGCAAGAGACCGTCGAAGCCGTCGTTGAGCTCTTCGGATCGAATGAATTGATCTGAATAGGTAGTCCACTTTTATCAGGACAACCACTGCAGGAGCTACAACTAACCCACAGAACATCACTTCCTGTGTCAATCTGTACATAGTAATCTTTTGCAGGGCTACCCAGTAGCACTTTTGTGTAATAAAGCCAACGACGAAAGGATTGTAAGTGCCCGCAACTTGAAAATCAACGACCGCGGTGGTGGAGGACTGCAGCATCCTGCCGTGCCTAGCCCTGTCCCGAGCAATGAGCTGACCCACGTCCGCGTGACCCCTCACCGAAAAAGCCCGCTCCAGCACCATTGCCGCCGGGAACCGCCGCCACCGACGCCAGCGCCGCGACGGCGATCAACAACCCGGCCGCCGCTACCGCCATGACAGTCGCCTCCCCTCTCCCTTTCTCAACCAACCCAACAACCCAAACCAATCAACGAATCTCGATAAAACCCACGTTCCGGTTCGTCCAGGCGACGAGAATTCGGATTGGGTAACAAGAATTCAAGCTGGCGCGGCGTGGGATCTATCCAAAACAAAGCCCAGAAAACGTCGAAGAGAGAGAGAGATAGAGAGAGGGGAGGCGACTGTCATGGCAGCGGCGGCGGTTGGGTCGCCGCGACGGCGGCGGCAGTTCCCAACGGCGATGGTGCTGGAGCGGGCTTTTCCGGTGAGGGGTCACACGGACGTGGGTCAGCTCATTACTCGGGACAGGGCCAGGCACGGCAAGATGCTGCAGTCCTCCACCACCGCGGTCGTTGATTTTCAAGTTGCGGGCACTTACAATCCTTTCGTCGTTGGGCTTTATTACACAAAAGTGCAACTAGGTAGCCCTGCAAAAGATTACCATGTACAGATTGACACAGGAAGTGATGTTCTGTGGGTTAGTTGTAGCTCCTGTAGTGGTTGTCCTGATAAAAGTGGATTACCTATTCAAGTGGGAGAATGTTAGAATTTTCCTTAATATGTGTAACGCGTTTTAAAACTATGAGGGAAAAGACCAAGGCTGGGATGGCGGTTCGTTCGCGCCAGAGCGGGTGACCCAAAGCGGACAATATCACACAGTGGGGGCTTGGGTCCTTACATGTGGTATCAGAGCCTCCATAATCTTAGAACTTGAACGCAATTTGTTTTACCCTAATCTGTACGAATTTGCCCTGATTTATACTAATTTACTCTAATTAGTATCAATCTTGCCCTAATTTGTGATTTTCGAGATTTTAAGTTTAATAAAAATCTAATTAAATTGCAAATTGGGACTCGGCTCGACGAGACGGTAAAAACCATCCGCGGCGCGTCGCCGGGGTCCGCGGCGCGTCGCCGGGGGACGCCGCACGCGCCCCCACGCGCCGCTGGGGGTATCGAGCACGCACCCCACGCGCTGCCACGCGCCCACACGCGCGGGGCATGCGACGCACGCGGCCGCTGACGTGAGCACCCGACTCGCTTACGTCAGCGACCCGAGTTCGACCCGATGCGTGCACCGCACGTGCGTGCTGACGTCAGCGTCGATCCGCTGACGTTAGCAAACAACCCGATAACGTCAGTGACTGGGTCTGACCCGGACCGACGACCCGACCCGATCTGGCGACCGACCCGACCCGACCCGGATACCGACCCGACCCGGATGTCGACCCGACTTTGGGTCTGACCCGACCCGTTGACCGACCCGACCCGGTCAAGGGTTGACCAGTCCGGTCAGCCGGTCGGACCGGGCGGCTGGACTAGACGGTCGGACCGGGAACCGGTCGGACCGCTACCAATCGGACCGGTTTTGACCGGTCCTCAGGCCAGGCACGTGAGCTCCACGCGCCGCGCACTCAAGCGGCGCGTGACTGGCGGCATTGGATTCGTATGGTCCTCCTCTATCTTGTGGATATTTATTTTATATGTTTGATGATTTTATGGATGTGAAAATACATACAAAGCCCTAAATACATGTATTTTTGCGTATTTTTCTTGTATTTTCTGTGATTTTTGAAATACAAGTGTTGGGCTAGAGGTATATTATCACATAATCATTATAAAGGTGTGATTCGTCAATAAAAATCAAACTTTATTGTGAACTGAAGCCGGCTTAATGAGATATAATCATTATGAGATAGTTATTGAACTATATCTTGAGATAATGAGAAAAACTTTTGTTGCTCATGCATATTCCTTTTAACCTTTGAATGATGAATGTCTTAAGAATCTGTGACCAAACTGATTATACTAATTTACACATCTGCCGAATGTAGATAATGCATGTCAATTAAGTCGTTGTGCATTGTACTAAAGAAAATCATCTGGTCACTAGTTAATATCCATCAAATTGAATATTTTTATGGTTAAGAAGTAAGGCAATATTTATGCAAAGCAATAATATCTACTGTTATAGTTTAGATATTTGGTTCTGTGATTTGACTCAATTTATAGGCCACTGGTTGAAGTAATGATATTTGTTACTTAAAATTGACTAATAAATTAGTTGTTGGCCTTGGAGTCATGTTTTGCCTTATGAAATTCATGAGCTATAATAGATCAGCTGTCAGGCTTCTCGATATGGTGTGCCATGTATTGCTATTAATGTTGATTGGTGATAGATTCTCTAGATCAACATTAAGAAGAATAATTGGAATATGTAATTTTGGTGCACAAGAGAAGTTTCCTATGTTGCTGTGATTGGTGATCTCATTGGAATCTATTTTTCAGATTATATATATATATATATATATATATATATATATATATATATGTGTGTGTGTGTGTGTATGATTAATGAATAAGGCAATGTAATTAGCATGATATGTGATTTGAGTGATATGTGCCCCTATCACTGAAGTTCGAATCACATGTATATGGTTTATGTGAGGTATAAATATATCCCTGGTATGAGAGAGTTTCAATGATTCAATTGAGTAGTGACCGCCAAAGTGGCACACTTGATTGGGTTTGAGAAATTTCGGTCTCGTATGTTGGTTGGGATGTCTCATGGTCTAATGCATGGTCATACTCCCAAAGGAGGTGATTGTGTATTAGTTCACGGAGGGATACATGATGGTGCGGTGGAGGAGTGACTGAATCTAGTGGTTCATCTGCCCAAAAGTGATGAATTCACAAAGATTAGAATATATTCTCATAACCGCTATCATGTGGGCAGTGTACAGCTGCATGTCATATATTCTGCCCAAAAGTGATTATATGATTGTGCGTGTAACTCTCTATATGTGTACTTGGACATCAAGTTACACGGTGCTCACATGATGCTAATTATATACATTGCTTGTTTTTCAGTCACCTTTCTGTAATTAATAACTCTATTATTATTGAGGTTTTTACTGCTTCATATTTTAAGTTGTGGACATATAATTTATTGCTTGAGAAAAGAGCAATAGAATGTGTTTACTGTCCATTAAGCGTTCCATTCTGGGACACTCGTAATGTGGATTGCCTACTGACTACACTGCTAAAAGATGATGAAAGCCTTAGTGGCTTGTAATTATGTCTTGTCTAATATTGAAATTAGGACACATCTATAAAGATTGTGTTTAAGTCTTAATGACATATACATCAAGTATATGGTTAAAATGTTGTCAAGCTTAATAGTGGCCGTGAGTATTTTGGCAAGTATGACAATGCGAAATAGCTTAAAGGGTCATTTGTCGAATACTTGGTAGATTCTGGGGTGGTAACTTAATTACTATACCTGTAAATCCTGACAAAAGATTTGGCCAAAAGGCATAATTGCACCATGATGTACATAGTGATGAGTATGTGTTTAGATGCCATAAAAGGCGATATGCAATCTATGAAACATGTTTGGAAACTTATTGACGTGTCTAAAGATCACAAGTTCTTTAGTTGCAAATTGGCGTACAAAACTAAAAGGATTTCAAAGAAAGATTATTGAGTTTCAAACTAAATTTGTAGTTAAAGTTTTCACTCTGAAAGAGGGATGGATAGTTAATAGTGAAGAAATAATTATGTCTTTAAAAGATTCTTTCAGAGTAAATGTGGCATTTATTTTTGGTTTGGAGTTACGTCAAATAGATACAAAATCTATATTTGCAACAGATTTAAGTAAACTTGTGTGTAGACTGAAAAATCTTATTAATTATTTTATATAAGTTTCCAGACAATATTATTAAAGTTTCATAGTGTTGTTATTTTGTTTAATTAGGAACAAAGTAATTCAATATACTGCAAGGTCAGTGGGAGAAAATTTATTTTTCTCATATTCTATGTACATGATACATATTTATGTTAGCAGGAAGTGCAGTGTAGTGAATAAAGTTCTATGTCTACTATGAAAGTAGAATTTGTAACTTTCTTTTAGGCTATTACTTGAGCTATTATGCTTCGAAACCTTATGAAGGAATTGACCGTTTTGACTTTATTGATAGACCCATACGGTTGAGTTGAGACAATAAATTTGTTGTATTTTTATTAATAACAAATGTCTCAAGGGGTCTAAATATATGGCGGTCAAATATTTTTTGACCATAAAGAAACGGTACAGAAAGGAGACATTAACATATTTTCACAGATGATGCGGTTGCAAATCCACTAACTAAAGATCTATGCCTATGTGTATTTGAGTGATATGTCATTAGTATGGGCCTAGGAGTATCTTCGGATACTGTTGTTTAGTGGGAGATATGTATCAACTTTTGCATTCAATAAAATATTTTGAATGTGTTGTTATGTTGAATACATATTGATAAATTCTCAAGGTATTACCTTGAGTGAAGGCTAGGGGCAATTCATTATTAGTCTTGTGCATATATTCTTGTAAAAGGTTAATCATAAGGACAAGACATATGTGGGTTCATTTGAACCATAACTTCATTCTCTTGTGACACAAGCTTTTGTGTCGCCTAAGTAAGAGAATGATGATTGACAAAGGTTCATTAGAATCATAATTTCATTCTCTTGTGACACAAACTTTTGTGTCGCCTAAGAGAATCATATGTGGGTTCATTAGAACCGTGATTTCATTCTCTTGTGGTACAAACTTTTGTGTCGCCTAAGTAAGAGAATGATGACTGACAAATGGATCTCTCTATGAGAGATGTTAGCCATTTACCACACTACCATATTTGATCCATATCAATAAAGTTGAAAACACTTGTGACCATGGAAGGCTCTGTATGTATACATGCAGTTACCGCCATGATTTGGTGTTGGACGCTTTATGGGATAGGATTGACTATTAAGAATTATCTCTGGACCAATGTGCGCACATATAATGCAATTTCAATTAATATAGTCCAAGTGGGAGAATGTTAGAATTTTCCTAATATGTGGACTAAATTAATTGACTTTGTTATTTACCGTTTAATGTTTACCGTTTTACGGGATTTGGTCTTAGGTGAGATAGAAGGTTTCTTAATTAGTCTAATATGGGACTGGCTAGTGTGGGCCGAGTTGAGCTTGACCCGTAATGAGAGGGACTGGCTGGAAACTCTATAAATAGTGCTCAAGTCTCTCCTCTAGCCCTAATCTCACATATTCTCACCTAAGGGACGTTATTCTAACGTCAATCGTGAGAGGCCGCCTCATTGAGCCAGTGATTCGGAGGGTAATAGAGGAGAAGGATTTGCGCAAGGAACATTGTGTTTCCGCTTCCGCTCAAGAACAATGGATCCTAAATCAAGTGCGTTAATCCTTCTATTTACAATTGCCACTTCTTGTTCTGATTATGGGGATCTTGGGTTGTGCATAATCTGCACCCAACACCATACTCTAGCCTCCTCTTCTTCCATCATCTGTCCCTCTCCAGTATTGCTTTGGGCTTTGGTCTCAGGATTGCATACTGGCATCGAGTTTCTGAGGGCGATGGCTTGAAGTCGTTTGTGGCCTTTGCTAACTCATTGATGATGCCCACAACTGAATCGGTTTGTTTTGTATCTGATTACGTTGTAGATATGATTTCAATTTATTCCTGCTTTGCCCTCGCTGTTTTTCGCGTTCCATTGCCGTTGATTACGCTGTGAAGGAGGAACTGAGTTTGCAAGGAAGCTGTTCGTTGAAATGACTAAGCTGGACTCCGTTTCAAGGAGTACCCATTCAAGATAGAGATAATCGATGACTCCGGCGGTGGTGACCTCAAGCTTTGGGCTGGTGATCCAACGAGAGCAAGTCTCTCGAAGATCAAAGTCCAAAGAAGCTCACGAAATGCGCCTAACAAAGCCACGCCAGACAAAGTAAATATATGTCATGCCAAGGTTCTGTCCTCTTTTGGTTAATGGTTCTATTTAGTTCGGTTCGGTTCGGTTCGGTTAACCGATAAAAACCGAATGGATAAAAAAAAAAATAGATTTTTGACGAGAACCGAACTGAACCGAATGAAAACCAAATCATGATAATCGTTGTGGAATAAACTTGTGACGAGAGATGCTTAAAAGATGACCGAGGTAGGTACCCTTTGGATTGCTCGATTGAATACACTCTAGCTATTGAAGAAAAATCCCTTGGAGTTTTGAAGTTGACAAAACAGCCTCAACAGTGTGGTCTAAGGATTCCAAGACTCAGTCGGCTTTGTCTGAAGTTGTCAAAGTCTAAAGGTTTTCAAAGACAAAATCGGACCCAGAATTTCGGTCCGAAGTTTTTCCGTCTCGAAGTCGCCAAGACTTAGTTTCCGTCCCAAGACCTTCAAGACTCGCCAGTCCGACGACCCTCGAGACTCAAATCTAAGTCTGAAGATAGTTCGCGATTTTTTTACAGGCTGGCTACAGGTTATTCTTATGGCTACAGATATTGGATTTTGTATTTCCTAATCCTAACCATGGAATATCTCTGGCTGTGATCAAGAACTTTGAAGATTTGATTCTTCGGATTCTATCCGTTGAAGATCAAGTTTATTTTTGGAAGAATCTAATTTTGGGAACTCAAGATCCTGATTGTATGGGCGAATAGGATTGACGAGCTACCGTCTACTTACGTTTTCGAGACAAGGAGATCACTTAAATTGATTCAGTCCAACGGTTGATTGGATGAATTTTTGGAATGTGTCAACGGGTATGATGGCACGGAGATTATTCAAGTTGGATCGACGTTGCTTGGAAACAAGGAGAGACCGGTAGAGAAATCTTGATGTTAGAATCTCCAAAATCACTTGTTCTCTAAATCTTTCATGTTTACACTGTGTAACAAAGAGAGTGAGATATAGAGCAAAGACAGCAGAAGGCTGTAGAAGAGACTGTCAATTGAAGAACTCTAATCCGTCTACTGTAAAGGCACTCTTTTGCTACATAGTGATTACAGCCGGTTGGTTGCCAGCGTGGAGAGTGGACGTAGGCTTGGTCTAAGCCGAACCACTATAATCCTTGTGTCAATTTTCTCTCTCTACTCTATTTACTTTGTGAATACGTAATCTGTTTATTATTGATATATCCTTGATATTAACGTATTACATTGAAAAAGATTCCAAAAGTATTCCGCAACAACCTATTCACCCCCCTCTAGGTTGATTCACTAGCCCATTTCACTAGCAAGATTGGCACAAAAGTTATGTGATCACCTATAGGAAAATCATCCGAAAAATTCTAAACCTATCATAGGACGGTCAATTTTTTTTTTTTTTTTTAAAAAGGGTTTGCTAACCAACTCTCGTCACTACACCACCATTGCCGAGAAGGGGATGGATGGCCGGCAATGGTCATTGGGAAATACGTAAATAAAAAATAACTCATTCGACAAGCGAAAATGGTCCACTTTGATGCAGAGCCGACAACTTCACCGGTGAACAAATGAAGGAGATGGCGGTAGACGGAGCAAGAAGACTGAAGAAAAGGCAGAAGCCAGTTTTTTACTTTTTTATTTACTTACCGCGTCATGATATGTAATTTTTATTGGCTTTCAGAGCAGTTGGCCCCATGACGTACGGCGTGGTGATACATAATCACTGTATATTTTCTCGATCGTAGAAACAAAGGTGCTGTTTGTTTGTGTTTATTTTATTTTATTTTATTTTATTTTATTTTTTGGGTGACCCAGGGAACCTGGCATGACCGATAGCCGGAGGTAAATCACTGAGGGCGACACGTGCTAGCCACCACACTCGTGCCATCGGGTAAGTCACCCAGTTACAACGCTCGGGAATCGAACTCCTCCTCTTGCGTTAGGGGAGAAGCTCGTCGCCAGCAGCGTTAGGGGGAGAAGCTCAGAACAAAAAAATAGATTTGGAACAAAAACGCAAACAAACACGTTTTTTTTTTTTTTTTTGTTCATAAACTCAATTTGTGTTTTTTTTTTGTTCTAGGGAACAAAAAAAGAACAGAAACATATTTGTTTGCCTTTGTGTTTCAAATCTATATTTTTATTCCTGGGAGCAAATTTAAAACAAAAACAAGAAATAAGAAAAACTTGTTTCTTGTTTATGGAATAATTCTTAAAAACAAATTTTCTCTCTCCTTTCTTTTCTTCTCTTTTTTTTCATTCTTCGTTTCTTCTTTTTTCTTTGGCCGGTCGCCAGCCTCAGCCATGGTTGGCAACGCCCTCGAGGGCTAGTGACCTCGCCAGAGCGTTGCCAGCCCCCGATGAGGCTGAGCGTCCCCGGCCCCTGGCGAGGCTTGGCCTCATGCCGGCCCCTGGCAAGGCTCGGCCTTGTCCGGGGCCGACGAGCCTTGTCGTGGTTGGGCGAGGCCGCCGACTCTCGTCGGCCATGGTCGAGGTGGCAACCGGCCAAAAGGAAGAAAAAAGAAAAAGGAAAAATAAAAAATAAAATAAGAAAAATAAGAAAAAAATAAGAAAATAATCAAAAAAATTTAAAAAAATAAAAAATTATTATATAAGTTTACCAAACGTGTTTTCGTTCTTTTTTTATTTTTGAAACAAATTTACTAAACGCGTTCCTTTATTCAAAAATTATTTTCGAAGCAGAAATAGTTTTTTTTTTATTTCTACTCCCCGAAATAATTTTTGAATAAAAACGCAAATAAACGCACCCAAACACTATTGTACGAACACATGAGTTTTTTTTTTTTTTGGTCGGCCTTACGTTATACCTACTCTAACACTCACTCTCAGACTTTTGTCATATCTCTTGTAGGGCGTGAGAGTCGAAATCCACTCTTGAAACTTACTCGTCCTTACCCCATTCCCCTGAGAAGGTGGAGATTCGAACTCCACATCTCCTTCTTCTTTATTGGAAGGGTGGTCACTGAGACGAATCTGGACACATGACTTAGAGAGCCATTCCCGTCGATCAAAGAAGGAAGAAAAGGAAATATGAAAAAATTCTCTCTCTCTCTCTCTCTCTGCGTGCGTCACATTGAAAGGCACCTTACATAAAGACGACCACTTTTCCACAAAAATCATATATACGAGTGACTGAATGGGAGGTCAAGCTTTGTCACCTCGCCACCTGTCCCGTCATAGGATAAAATCAGACTATTTCATAGTCCTTTGCTTTTCTTTTTATCATCAACGCTGTTCTTAGAAACCCGGGCATGTACTATCATTTTAAAGACGCTTCCCGTGTTGGAGCACTGCCGAAACAAAATCTTAATGAACTGAGGACGAGGGTTTTGTCTCCCTTGGATTGGATCAGCTCTCAGCAGCCATTCATGCTCCTCAACAGTCTCTTTTGGATTTAGCTTGCTTGCTCTGTTCTTGGGGAAGTGAGCTCAACGGAACACTGACAAGCCCGTGCTGATCTTTGTTGAAGCCTAAAGGTACGCGGTTTTCTTGATCTCTTTTTCGATTTTCAGCTTTAACTTTACCCACAGTGAGCATCTCACCAGATCACTAGACTGCTTCATTTCTTGATGGAGAATCATCTGCTGCGTAATCTTTACCTTTCCTTTATAATGCGTCCCGAGTTGGTGATCATTGACTAGAAGTTGAATTTGTTGGAAAGGAATAAACTTTCTCTCTGACTCGAGTGCTAGAGTCGGTCCACGAGCTCAGTCTATTATGCATGTTGTGTTGGCCTGTTGCTGTCTGTGTGTACGCATTTCAGTATAAGTACATCTGCGCTTGAATTCTCTCTTTCGGTTTACTCTTGTGCTGTCCAGAGTTCGATGTTGAACTGAAGCCTTATGAGCGGTATAGTTTTGGACTTTTAGAACGTGTCCCGAATCATGAATGGCTTCTAAAGGAAAACGTCAAAAAGGCGGCGAAATCACCATGTCAGAGAAAAGGGATGTCGATGGAAATGAAGCAATCGTGAACATCTCGATTGAAGGGGATGCAAAAGCTGTTACTGAGGGCAGGGGTTTCAAGGAGTTGGAAACTGCCACTCCAAAACAAACCCAGGTGGATTCTCCCTGCCAGGCATTCAGTGAATCGAGCACTGGTGTCGCAAAATCAGCCCCAATAAGCTGCCCATCTCCCGAAGTAACCTGTCTCAGCCCTAAAGATCCCAATGCTGACGAATTTCTTGTTAGGAAAAGGAGTCTCAACAGGTCGGTGTTCTCAAAACCGAAGTCAAGGTTTGGGGAGCAACTGTATCCTTTTGATGCCACTCCGAAGACACCGGTCATGGCATCTCAGGAACCAGCTGGAGGAGGAGGTGGAGAGGAGGACGATGAAGAGATCTACAAGCAAGTCACTCTTGAATTGAGCAAAGCAAAGCATAAGAGAATAAAGACCAAGGCTTTGGTCGAATGGACCGTGTTTTTTCTCATTCTCGGGTGCCTAGTGGCTAGTTTAACGGTTGATCAATCGGAAGGATCTAGGTTATGGGGATTAGAGATGTGGAAGTGGTGTGTACTTGTGATGGTGCTATTCTCTGGCATGTTGGTTACCAAATGGGTGATGCATTTCATAGTTTTCTTGATTGAGAGGAAATTTTTACTTCGGAAAAAGGTACTCTACTTCGTTCATGGACTTAAGAAGAGTGTTCAAGTTTTCACTTGATTAGCCTTTATTCTTCTCACGTGGGTACTGTTATTCAATCGAGGCGTCAGGAGGTCGAAGATTGCCAATAAGGTTTTGGATTGCATAACCTGGACTCTAGTCTCCATTCTCATCGGTTCATTCCTATGGTTTTTAAAGACTTTACTGCTGAAGATATTAGCATCGAGTTTCCACGTCACTACATTCTTTGATCGAATTCAAGAATCGATCTTCCATCACTACATTTTGCAAACCTTATCCGGCCCACCTCTTATCGAGGAGGCTGAGAGGATGGGGAAAGATCCTAGTGCCCACGAGTTTAGTTTCAGAACTATGAAGGAAGGTCAAATGGGAAAGGAGAAGAAGGTGATTGATATTGGGAAGATATATAGGATGAAGCAAGAAAAGGTTTCGGCTTGGACAATGAAGATGTTGATTGACACAGTGACCAATTTAGGGCTATCGACCTTATCAAATACATTGGATGAAGATGAAAGCATCCATGATGGAGGAGTTGAGCAAGCGGATAAGGAGATAACGAGCGAGATGGAAGCGATGGCGGCTGCATATCACATCTTCAATAATGTCGCTCAGGCTGGTTGCAAGTGAGAAACTAAAGAATTAAGTAGATTAACGGATTATTTTGTCTTTTGGTAATCATATTTTATTTTTTGCAGGTACTTTGATGAAGACGATCTTAGGAGGTTCATGATCAAGGAAGAGGTGGATCTTATCTTCCCATTGCTTGAAGGAGCAGAAGATGGAAAAATTGACAGAGAATCTTTGACAAACTGGGTGGTCAGTGCATTAATGTTTAATTCATTGTAATTTTTCACTATCGCGCTTTTTCATGTAAAGAGCAGATAACGTGCACTGTCGTCCCGCACTTTCTGTCTTCGTTCCATTGATCTGTCTTTTAATGTGTATTTTCCGAGAAGTGAAAGGAGATTTCAACTTGAAATACAATTTTTTTTCAGGTGAAGGTTTACCAAGGCCGCAAAGCGCTGGTCATGCTTTGGCCGACACGAAAACAGCAGTAAAGCAATTGAACAAGCTCGTGACAGGAATATTGATCGTTATTACCATCATGGCATGGCTTCTTTTGATGGAAATTACTACGACCAAAGTACTAGTCCTGCTTTTGTCACAGCTTCTTGTGGCAGGTTTCATTTTCAAAAACACATGCAAGACAATATTCGAGGACATCATTTTTGTGTTCATTATGCATCCATTTGATGTCAGCGATCGTTGTGTTATTGATGGAGTTCAGGTAACTCTAAAGAGAAACACTTCCAGTTTTCTGTTGAGATGAGTCTGACTTGTAGCAATTCATATTTCTGATGGCAGTTGATGGTGGAGGAGATGAATACCTTAAGCACCGTCTTCTTGAAGCTCGATAATGAAAAAATCTTCTATCCAAATTCAGTGTTGGCTACAAAACCTATAAGCAATTACAACAGAAGCTCAGACATGGGCGATAAAGTGGATTTTTCGATTGATTTTATGACTCCGTTGGAAAGAATTGGAGCAATGAAACAGAAGATAGAAAAGTGAGTCGATGGAATTGCTTCACTCTTCCTTCATTTCTTCTTGCAAATGTTATGGCCTATATAGAGACTTGTTTGGTACAGAACCATATGAAAGATTTCTTATAGCCATTTTCTCTAATAACTTGCCTTCTTGGTCAGGTACTTAGAGAAATATCCGCAACACTGGCACCGGAACCACAACTTGATTGTGAGTGAGATCGAGAACATGAACAAGATTAAGATGGGGCTCTACGTCAATCACACAATGAACTTCCAAGATTACGCAGAGAAGGGCAGGCGGAGGACTGAACTAGTCATGGGATTAAAAAGAATTTTTGATGACTTGAATATTAGATATAATCTCCTTCCTCAACAGGTCCATCTTTGCTAGATTGAGGATAAGAAGGGCAGGTAATGACTACATTTGGCTGTGGAATGAATGCTCTGATAATCTGCCAAAATCAGTGGTTTCGTCCGCTTGTTAAATGAAGGAGGTGACTAGGTCTTTCGATAAATTGGGCTGCCTCATTGTTCTTTTCACATAGTGATGGAGCGAGGCCTACAGAAGACAGCCGCATTGCCTTGGGCATGTCAAAATGATCAATAGACAAACTACTGATGCACGATAATTGTGTATTGCAAAGTATACCTAAATCTTGTTTTGTCTTTTGGATGTTTTACGATCCGTTGTTAATATTTTGGCTTGCTGACTCTGTCACAGTTGTTATTTAAAACACAAGGTGGTCAGGTATGAATGATGCCAGTGAATGTAATCTACCTTTTACGTACCTTGAGTATGAGTTATTTGCTCAGCCAAATACGTGTGATCTTACGTATGTCTTTTGCACATGAATGCACCCTCAAATGTGCCTTTGTGTGAGCATGTGGGGGTGAGGCTCCAGCTCAAGACCAGAGGTTTGTCCGGTGCACTAGTGCAGGTTCATGTGTACGGTAGAAATCAGTGGTTATGATGCCAGGCTGCATTGTCAATGATCATAGGCATTGTGCCAATCCAGTAGCTGGACTGAAGTGTGTGCAGGGCATAATCTAGAAGAACTGAGCAGCAGCGCATCCGAAACAAGCCATGAGAAAAGTTACATTGAGGCATGCAATACTATAAGAACAAAATGCTTAGCTGAGGTAATGACATGATCAGAACTACCGATTAAGCCACTGGATTCTCGTTGTTGGTGGTCAGCAACTGTAAAATATACTCCTCTTCATTCGGGAGATGAACAGTGACTGCATCAGCACAGGCTCTACATTCTCCACTAACAATCACCTGCAACAGCAAAGATCTGTTCCTAGATTGGAGCAGCAGGTAAATCAAATGTGCTATGATTCTGTGAGACCATTCTAAGCGTTTTTAGAAAAATCGATGAAAAAAGTTCAAGCAAGTAAAGTGAAAAACTCATGTACTTTCGTTTCTTCAATATTTAAGACTACAAGAATGTTTTAATGATATTTCTGGGGAAAGGACTTGCTCAGTTTGATTTGTGAATGAAAGGTGGAGGAACTAGAGGAGGAAGTCCAAGGGGAGAAGGAGCTTCAGACAATGTACAGGAAGAGAATGGAGAGAACCCAGGATTACCTCCGATAATGCCTTCAGGTAGCCAAAGACAACGGCTTTCTTCAGCTAAACGTCCGCCGCAAGCACCACAACAAGCACCACGATAGTGGCGTCGACGATGAAGAACACAGTAACAATAACAATGACAGTACTGCTAATGATAACAATAACGTTAACAATAATAATAATAATAACCAACGAGAAGAGGTCCTTCTCTCTCCTCAACTCTACAAGAGCAATGTCAGTCCTCCATTATTTTTTCCATTTTTTTTTTTGGGAAAATAAGCATTTCATTAAACTAGTTCAAGACGGTTTCAGAACATAGTAAGTTCCAAAGAGCAGGAGGGAGGGGAGAGAACCCAATTTTGAGGCGAGGCATTTTTCCTTGGGGGTTTTAGCCATCCAGTTGCCAACCGAATTTGCCTCTATAGGGCTGTAAGACGTTGTCTATGATTAGAAAATGCTACTGAACATTCATCGACATTTTACATTCTCTTGTGCAGACCGATTGCAGTGGAAATAGCAGAAGGCAACCTCAGGCCTGCGCTTCCGGAGGGCGAAGATGGCCAACTCGAAGAGCTTGTCCAACTCATACGCCTCTTTTGGGACCAGGACCCTTCGAAGAGACCGTCCTTCTCCACAATTACTGGCAATTTGAGAGTAATTAAGCAGACGCTCACCAAAAATTTTTAGATTTTGGAGAGGGGTCAACGCAAATTGCGATTCCCTGAGGGTATTAGTCATATGGAATTACACAATTCAGAATGTTTTTAAGTTATGCGTAAGAGGGACAGATATTTTGTCGATTTACACATTTTCCGATTACCCCAGCTGGCCATCCCCCTCCCCGGCTATGGTGCGGCTGCGGTGGCAACAGCTGGTTTGAAACCCCATTTTTTAATTTCTTTTCTAAATTTTTATTTAGATAAAGTTTGTGCTAAAATTGATGGCCGCACAATTAATTTTTGAATCTTTTGGATAATTTTCCTCTAGCTGATCATGTAACTTTTGTGCTCATCTCGCTATAGTAAATTCAATTGAATAATTCAGAGGGTCTCTACCCAATCAAGCCTAATGCATCTTGTCGCAAGTTTAATGCACAACTTCTTAAAATAATTCATCGAAAATATTATGCTGTGCGGTCATTCGTGATATTACAGTTTGATCATTTCATTGATTTTAAATGCATGAGTCCCATCACATGTAGCTATTAATTAGGATGATATGACTTATGATACACTTACTTAGTATTCACTATACGATACTATGCTCTCTTAAGGATGATCAAACGTATTGCAAAAAGACAAGCTTATAAAAAGTTGATCTTTCTTTTTCCTTGTTGGACTCTCTTATAAGCTAGTGCTCCTTTATGAGATAAGGATAGGACCAGTTAAAAGTTCATATGGTTGGAACCCGACATAATTTGCTGGGAAGCAAGACATTCAACTAAACAACTACGTGGAACAAATAGCATCACTATTAGATTGGAGGGAGAATTACCAAAAAAGTAGAAAGTCTTTTTTAATTATGTCAATTTAGTCATAAATTTATGACTTTTTTTTTTTTTTGGTAATCCTTCCTAAATTGGACGACAATAGTAATTGATATAATTTGCTTGAGTTTCAAATCAAGATCGAACAACTGATCCAATTAATCAAATAGTTATTTACAATGCCAAATACAAGTAATATCCACAACTGTGAGTAATCAAATATATTTTTTTTGCAAGTTGTTGATCGAATTTGAATTTGTTACAATCAAATTGCTCAACTTTACTTGTTCTTTCGGATTGTCCAACAATTTTCTTTGCGATGGCAAGGTAAAGATTTCACAATACTGCTTGTCGAACAAGCTGTCGTCGCTCGCGGCCTTCCATCCGTAGGGCACCGCCCCATCCAGAGCTCCGTCTTCTTTGTTGTCCATGGCTTTGGTCGTTGATCCAGAAGTGGCCTTGTGGAACTCGCACCCGAGCTCGATCTTCCCAGTGAAGAGCTCCACCCCAAATCTGGAGGAACTCACTGATAGTCCATCTCCAGGACGAACTCCAAATCTGAGGCCATGGCTCACCGAGAAAACCCAAAAGTTTCATCATACCCACCGAGGAAACTTCATTCCGTACAAACAAAGAAAAACAGAGGAAGGCTGACGGTCCATCTTCGAGAAAATTCAAGAGTTTCATCATACCCAATGAGCAAGCTTCATTCCGAACGAAAAAAGAAAGATAAAGAAGGCTGATGGTCCATCCCCAGGACAAACTCCAAATTTGAGGCCTTGGCGCGTCGAGAAAACCCAAAAGTTTCATATCCAGTGAAGCTTTATTCCGAAGAAAAAAAACCAAACAGAGGAAGTTTCATAACATGGACGGGGCGGTGCTCTGTGGACAAAAGGCCACGAGCGACGGCAGCTCGTTCGACAAGCAGTAATGGTTGGCTTTGACGCATCATTGGCGACTCCGCCGGTGAACAAACGAAGGGGATGGCAGTAGATGGATGAGGAAGACACGAGATAAAACAACAGAAGAGAAGGAAGACCTCTTTCCACAAAAAGAAAACATAGGAATGAATGAATAAAAAGGTCAAGCTTTCTTTGAGATTCTTTTGGTATTCCTTTTTTTCCTGTCACAAATTTACCAAAATTTCAAACTAATATATTTATGATAATTTTCTTCTCTGTTGATTTTCGTTAAATTGAATTAATATTATGAAAATCATAGACTGATATATTTATGATAAATGAAGAGTAAAACCCTAAATTGATATATCCGTTTACTATTACATATTATCCAATCAGTAATTTGACTCTAAAATTTAACGGAATAAGGGTAAATTTATTATAAGTATATCAATTTGAGTTTTTTTATAATTAAAAAATTGATTTCCGATAAACTATCACATATATAATAGTTTGGAGTTTTTTATGGTATTGATTCTATTATTTTTTATTATCATCAACGCTATCCTTATAAACCCATGCATGTATTATCATTTTAAACACGCCTCCCAAGTTGGAGCACCGCTTGATCAAAATTTTAATCAACAAAGTACGAGGATTTTGTCCCCCTTAAATTGGATCAGCTCTCAGTAGCCATTGATGCCCCTCTGAGTCATTTTGGTTTTAGCATCTTGCTTTGTTCTTGGTGAAGTGTGCTCAACGGAGCACCAACAACCCACGCTAATCTTTGTTAAGGTATGCGGTTTTCTTGATCTCCTTTTCGAATTTCAGTTTTAACTTTACTAAAATGAGCATCCCATCCGATCACTTGACTGTTTCATTTCTTGATCGAGAATCATCTGCTGCAAAATCTGTATCTCTTCCTTTATTGTGCGTCCTCAGTTGATGATTATTGATTATAAATTGATTTTGTTGGGAGGGACTAAACTTTTTCTCTGACTCAGAGTGCTAGAGTCAGTCCACGAGCTCAGCCCACATCATGCCTGTTGTGTTGGACTGTTTCTGTCGTGCGTACTCATTTCAATATAAGTAGATCTGCACTCGAATTCTATCTTTTGGTGTACTCTCGTGCAGTCCGGAGTTTGAACCTGAACTGAAGCCTCATGAGCGGTAAAGTCTTGAACTTTTGGAACGTGTCCTTAAATTGCGAATGGATTCTATAGGAGAACATCTAAAAGGCGGTGAAATTACCATGTCGGAGGAAAGGAATGTCAATGGAAATGAAGTAATTGTGACCACTTCAACTGAAGGCAATGCGGAAGCTGTGACTGAAGGCAATAGCCTAAAAGGTTCATCTTCCAAGGAATTGGAAACTGATGCTCTGAAAAAAACCAGGGTGGATTTGGCCCGCCGGCATGGACTGAATGGAGCACCAGAGTTGCAAAAATCAGCGCTGATAAGCTGCCCATCTCCTGAAATAGCCAGTCTCAGTCCTAGCTGGAATAAGCCGCCTAAAGCTCCCAATGCTGTCAAAGCTCTTCTTAGGAATGCTGGAGAAGGTGGAGAGGGGGATGATGAAGAGATCTACGAAATGGTCATTTCTGAATTGAGCAAAGCAAACAATAAGAGGACAAAGACCAAGACTTTGGTTGAATGGATCGTGTTTTTTCTCATTCTGGGGTTCTTCGTGGCTAGTTTAACGGTTGATCAAGTGGAAGCATCTAAGCTATGGGGTTTAGAGATGTGGAAGTGGTGTGTACTTGTAATGGCGCTTTCTCTGGCATTTCGGTTACCAATTGGATGATGCATTTCATTTATTTCTTGATTGATAGGTGCTTTTCATATCAGAAAGTGGTACTCTACTTTGTTCTTGGCTTGAAGAAGAGCATTCAAGTTCTCACTTGGCTGGCCTCCATGTAGGCCGTTTAATACGGCTTCCCAAGATCTACATAGCTAGAAACTCAAACATCCATGAGGTTTGACAAGGATTTGTGTACCTGATTTTGAATTCATTATTCTTGGAGCAAAACGACAGCAATCCCGGCCTTCAATGCTAAAGATCTTCTCCTCTATGACCCTCGATTCTGGCTCGATGAGACCGCCACTCACGACTTGCCTTATGTGAGTTCGAGAGAGTTTTGGAAAAGTTAAGGGCTGAGGGAGGGACCTTAGCGCTATTTATAGAGTTTTGGGCTGGCTACTCTCATCACGGGCCGGGCCCAACTCGGCCCACACAAGCCAGGCCCATATTCGACCATTAAGAAAACCTTATGCCTTACCTTATTAGACCAACCCCGTAAAAACGGTAATTACAATCTCAATTAATGTAGCCCACATAAGGAAAACTCTTACATTCTCCCACTTGGGCTATATTAATTGAGACTGTACTTTATGTGCACATCTTTATGTTGGTCTAGTGGCAATTCTTAATAGTCAATCCTATCCCATAAAGTCTCCAACACCGAATCATGGCGGTAACTGCATGTATTTACACGTAGCCTTCCATGGTCACGAATGCTTTCAACTTTATTGATATGGATTCAATATGGTTGTGTGACAAATAGATAACACCTCATAAAGAGCAATACCTTATGTGTTATCTCCTTGTCGGTCACTATTCTCTTATCTTTAAGTGTCACAAAAACCGGATGTGGCACTAGAGAATATCTTTATAGTTCTAACGAACCCACATATGTCTTATCTTTATGGTTAACCTTTCTTTATGTGTAATCAAGACATATGTACAAGGCTAATAACTGGATGCCCCTAGCCTTTACTCAAGATTTACACAATATCTTGAGATTTTCCTTAGATATATGTGCACAACTCAATAACAACTTATACAAAGAAAAGAGTTGACATATATCGAAATGTTACAAAAAAGTAACAAGGTACGTACATAAACTTTATTAGAGCAAATCTGAAATACTTCCTACTAAACGATATTATCCACCGATTCTCCCAAGCCCATGTTCATGATATGTCGCTCAAATACACAAGGGCGTAGGCCTTTAGTCGATGGATCCGCCAACATATCGTCTCGTAGAAACATGCTCTACTATAATGTCACCATTCTCGTACCATTTCCTTTATGGTCAAAAATTTGACCTCCATATGCTTAGACCCTTTGAGACTTCGTTGTTATTGACAAACAACACAGCAGAATTGTTATCACAATACAACCGTATGGGTCTATTCACAAAATCAAATACGGTCAATTCCTTAATGAGGTTCCCGAGCCAAACGGCTTGAGTAGCAGCTGAAAAACATGCTATAAATTCGCTTGCATGGTAGAGGAAGATATAGATTTCTCGTTTCTCACTTTTCCATGATACTCGCACCTCCTCGCTAACATGAAGATATATCCCGTTGTCGACTTCCTATCATCTTCACAACTAGCAAAGTCTGCATCTGAATATGCTACCAATTGCAAATCATGGACATATCTATACACCAACATATAATCTCTTGTTCTTTTTAAGTATCTCAAGACCTTTTGGAAGCAACCCAATGATCATGTCCTGGATTCGACTGATATCTGCCTAAAAGTCCTGTTACAAAGGCAATGTCTGGTCTAGTGCAAACTTGAGCATACATAATACTTCCAAGTGCATTAGCATAAGGTATGTCCTTCATTTGGTCTTTTTCAAAATCTCGATTGAGGACATTGTGAGAGACTCAACTTGTCACCCTTAACGACAGAACACTTCCCGGTTTGCAATCCCGCATGTTGAATCTCTCCAAAATACGATCAACATATGCCTTTTGAGATAAACCTAACATACGACAATAACGATTTCTATGGATTTCAATGCCTAGAACGAAAGATGCCTCACCCAAGTCTTTCATGTCAAAATTCTTTGACAACATTTGTTTTGTTTCATGCAGTAATCCAAAATCACTACTTGCAAGCAAAATGTCATCCACATAGAGTATGAGAAAAATAAATTTCCTCCCACTGACCTTGCAATATATGCACTGATCTACTTTGTTCTCAACAAAACCAAAAGAAGTAACAACATGGTGAAACTTCATGTACCATTGTCTGGAAGCTTGTTTGAGACCATAAATAGCTTTCTTTAATTTACACACACTGAGTCATTTGTTGCAAAACCTTCAGGTTGCATCATATAAACCTCCTCATCAAGGTCTCCATTTAGAAAAGCAGTCTTAACGTCCATCTGATGTAATTCCATGTCAAAATGAGCTACTAATGCCATGATCACTCTAAAAGAGTCTTTAGAGGAAACCGGAGAAAAAGTTGCTTCATAGTCTATCCCTTCCCTCCTCGAGTGAAACCTTTGGCTACAAGTCTGGCTTTAAATTTCTCAATCTTTCCTTTTGAATCTCTTTTAGTCTTGTAAACCCACTTGCAACCTATGGGCTTACAACCTTTCGGTAATTCAACAAGTTCCCAAACGCCATTATATTTCATAGACTCGCATCTCATCTCTCATTGCATCCAGCCATAAACTAGATTGAGGACAGAAATGGCGTCTCGTATAAGTCACCGGATCTTTAATGCATCCTATATCATAATCATGTTCTCCTAAATAGACCATATAGTCCGGTGGTATAGCTGAACGCCTTTCCCTAGTAGACCTCCTAAGTGGAGCCACCGTAGGCTCATTTTGAGTCTCGAGGAACTTCAAGGACTTCATCTCGTGGTCATTTCATCAATAGGATTCTCGCGTTGACGTGTTCGGTTTGGGCACAAGAGGGCTCTATCATTGTCCGCATAGGTAAGGAGAAAGATATAGCAGGTCTCATGATGTTGTCATGTTCACTAATTTGTGAACAATCATGCTTTTCAGCTACATCAAATTCCAAAAACTTGGCCGTTTGTGATTCCACAATCCTTGTTCCTCCACTTGGATTATAAAACCGATATCCCTTTGAATGTTCTGAGTAAGATACAAAGTAACATCGAGTGGTTTTAGCCTCCAACTTACCCAATGTTGGATTATACAATCTTACTTCGCAGGACATCCCAGGACCTTGAAATGATTCAAACTTGGTTTGCGCCAGTCCATAACTCAAAAGGAGTTGATGCAACAGCTTTAGTAGGAACACGATTCAATATACAAACGGCTGTTTTTAATGCCTCACCCCATAAAAATCAGGTAAATTAGTTCTACTCATCATAGATCTTACCATATCCATGAGAATACGATTGCGCCTTTCAGCCACACCATTACATTCGGGACTTCCGCATAGTGAACTGAGCCACTATCCCGTAATCCTCTAAGTATTTAGCAAATGGTCCTTTAATTTGCCCAAATTACCATGTCTACCATAATATTCTCCACCTCGATCGATCCGACCACCTTTATTACCTTTCCTAATCTGTTTCTCAACTTCATCCGATAGATCTTGAATTTGTCAAGAGATTCGGATTTCTCCTTAATCGGAAAAGGTAACCATACCGAGAATAATCATCAATAAACGTGATGAAATAAAAATTTCTACACAAGGTTGCGATAGGGTCCACCGATATCGGTGTGAATGACCTCCAAGAATCCGTAACTTCGAACTGCGGTTTTCTTCTTTATCTTAGTCATCTTTCCTCTACAGCAGTCTATGCAAGTCTCTAGGTCACCTTTAAGATTAGGCAGGATGTGTGTCTTTATCAGCCTTTCTACTCTTTCTTTGGATATGTGACCTAGCCGTTTATGCCACAACACATAAGATTGTTCCTTAGGTAGAGGTCTTTTGGAAACAACATTTTCAATTGTATTAGCGACGTATATATCATTGGGAGATAAACACAATCTGTACAATCCATTGAACATGTTGCGGCACCCAACCTTATTTGAGTTAAAGAACATAGAAACAAAAGATTGTTCTTTATTTCAAAAGAGTAACCACACATATCCAAACATGATGCGGAAACTAAGTTCCGTCTAAAGGAAGGTACATAGAAAGTGTTTCTTAATATCATATTAAAACCATAGTCTAGATTCAAAATGACATCTCCCACGAACTCAACATCGATCTTATCGTTGTTTCCCACAGTGAGCGATGATTCATCCTGATTTGGCATCCTTCTGTTTGTGAATCCCTGTATGGTAAACGCAACATGATTAGTTACACCACTATCTAGCCACCAGAACCGGATGGGGCTTCGAGATAGGTTGGATTCACGACAAGTACCAAAGAATCATTACCTTTATGCTCATTTTTAGACAACCAAGCTTTATATCTCTCACAAGTATTTCTTTATGTGTCCCCTCTTTCCACAAAAGTAGCAAAGGACACATTCCCTTTTAAAAGGTATCCTTTTGGGAACCATAGAAGTGGAGGGACCAGCAAAGGGTGCCTTTCTAAGAGCCATAGAGTTGGAGGGACCTACGGCTTCGGGATCCCCTCTCTTGGAAGCTGTATTATTAAAAGTTCTTATGGCTTTAGGATTTCCTCTCGATGTGCAACCCATTTGCCTTTTCTACTAGCGTAACTAGAGGCATACAAGGCAAGATGCCCTCTCTCCTTCTTTAATTTCTCTTCCTCTCGCCACAACTCTAACTATAAGATCATTAACGGACCAAGATTCATTCTCGCGAACTATAGTTTGTCTTGATAATTCCAAAATCGGGAGGAAGAGTATTTAATGCTTGATGCACAATGCAAGCTTCAGGTATATCAACTTGAAGGATTCGGAGTTTTGTCTGAATATCTACCATCCTAAGCACATAATCTCTAACTCCGGTTGAACCATCATACTTCATATTAAAGAGTGATTGCATGAGTGTACCTATCTCAGCATTGGTAGAAACACGATACCTAGCCTCCAAAGCTTCCATCATTTCCTTAACAAGTACAATCGGTTGGCAAGCCACTCATCAAATGTTCCCGAATTGACCGTTTCATAATGAGCAAGCAAATTCTATTACTCTTTTCCCATGCAGCAAAACGTACTTTTCGGGTTTCGTACTTGCATCGCAAGGTCCGCCGGTCTATCCTCGCAAGAGCAATATGAACATCCGCAAGCTCCATTCCAAACAGAAAATCCTCTTTCCATTTCTTGAAGTTTGACCCAAGTAAGAACCTCAATAGCTATGGAATTGCCATTCACGAGAATGTAACCGGTTTTGCGAGCAATACATGTAATTAGCATCATGTGAGTATCAAACATACAAGAGCTACACGTATCATCATATAAACACCTTTGGGCAGAATACATGACATACAATTGTATACCCTTTACATGACAGTTCCATGAAAATATGCTCTAACCTTTCGCGAATTCATCACCTTTGGGTGTATAAATCACTAGGGCTAGCTACTTTTCAACCATATGCTGTAAATGTATCCCTCCATCAACTAATGCACAATTACCTCCTTTGGGAGTATAATTATACATAAGATCGGAGACATCCCATTTAAATATGAGACAGATATTTCTCAAATCCAATCAAGTGTGCCACTTTGGCGGTCACAACCCAAATGAATCATCAAAATTTCTCTCATATCAAGGATATAACTTTATAACTCACATACGACTTGATGACGGGGTCTTTTGTCACTAAAATCACAAAACATGCTAATTGCATTGCTCCATCCATTAATACAAACGATAATAAATCAACACCATATATATTCCTCAAGTGATGATATAATTGTAAGTATGCAATTGCATTTCCAAAAACATAGAGAAATACATGAGAATATTCCAAAATTAACCCAAAATCACATACTTTAAGGCTTTCACATGCATTTTCACATCCTTAAAGGCATCAAAAAATGCAAATAAGCACACCACAAGGTAGGAAATTCACATACGAGCACGGCGGTACAAGTCACGCGCCAAAAGGCCACCGCACGCGCCCTCACGCGCCGACGTACAAAACCGGTCCGAAGCCGGTCCGACCGGTCAACGGACCGAACCGGTCAACGGTCGGACCGGTCGGGTCAACGGTCAACCGGGTCGGGTCAACCCAGTCAACCGGGTCGGGTCAACGGTCAACCGGGTCGGGTCAACACGGTCAACGGGTCGGGTCAACCCGGTCAACCGGTCGGGTCGAACCGGTTAACGGGTCGGGTCACGTGACGTCATCGATGACGCCACCGCCACGTGGCGGTCACGCGTGAGGCGGTGGAGATGACGTCACCGTGACGTCATCGGGACGCGTGGCACCACGTGTCCGCGCGCATGCGCGCGTACGCGCGAGCCACGTGGCCGCCACGCGTCGGGCCGCGCATGCGCTAGGCGCGCGCGTGAGGCAGCGTGGCGGTCCACGCGCCGGCGCGCGTGAGCGCGCGTGCGCGCGCGTCTTGGGCGTGGCCGCGCGCCGCTGCGCGTGCCGTCGGCGCCCAAAGACCGCCCGGGCGCGTGGCGGCGCGTGCGGCCTATTTCGACCTCCTCCGGCGACGTTCGACCCACCATTTTGCTCGTATGGACGAGTAGAATCCGTTTATGCAATAAAATTTCACTTTTATTGGACCAAAAATCACGAAAAGCAAGGCAAAGATTCGGAGCTAGGGAGAAAACCGAAAACAGGCCGTAGGCGGCCAATTTAGCTCCTATGACGGGCTCAACAGGCATAAAAGGACTCATTTCTAGTCTATGCAGCTCGATACCAAATGTAGGCCGTTTAATACGGCTTCCCAAGATCTACATAGCTAGAAACTCAAACATCCATGAGGTTTGACAAGGATTTGTGTACCGATTTTGAATTCATTGTTCTTGGAGCAAAATGACAGCAATCTCGGCCTTCAATGCTAAAGATCTTCTCCTCTATGACCCTCGATTCTCCCGGCTCGATGAGACCGCCACTCACGACTTGCCTTATGTGAGTTCGAGAGAGTTTTGGAAAAGTTAAGGGCTGAGAGGAGGACCTTAGCGCTATTTATAGTTTTACTGGCCCCTCTCATCACGGGCCGGGGCCCAACTCGCCCACACAAGCCAAAAAGCCCATATTCGACCATTAAGAAAACCTTATGCCTTACCTTATTAGACCAACCCCGTAAACGGTAATTACAATCTCAATTAATGTAGCCCACATAAGGAAAACTCTTACACTCCATTCTTATCACATGGATACTGTCATTCAATCGAGCTTTTAAGAGGTTGAACATCACCAATAAGGTTTTGGATACATAACCTGGACTCTTGTCTCAATTCTAATTGGTTCATTCCTATGGTTCTTAAAGGCTTTACTGCTGAAGATATTAGCGTTGAGGTTCGATGTCACCGCATTATTTGATCAAATTCAAGAATCAATCTTCCCGCACTACGTTTTGCAAACCTTATCCAGGCCACCTCTTATAGAGGTAGCCGAGATGGTGGGGAAAAATCCTAGTGCCTACCAGTTTAGTTTCAGAACTATGGAGAAAGGTAAAATGGGAAAGGAGAAGAAGGTGATTGATATGGGAAGTCAAGTAGGATGAATCAAGACAAGGTTTCGGCTTGGACGATGAATTTGTTGGTTGATGCAGTGAGAGAAACGGGCCTGTCTACCCTATCGAATAAGTTGAATGAAACCATTGATGATGAAGAAAATGAGCAAGCGGATAGGGAGATAAAGAACAAGCTGGAAGCGACCGCTGCTGCATTTCACATTTTCAGAAACGTTGCTATGCCGGGTTGCAAGTGAGAAAATGAAACAGTTCGTGCTGAACTGTTTGGTCTTTTGATGACCACATTGTATTTTGTGCAGGTACTTCGATGAAGATGATCTTAGGAGATTCATGATCAAGGAAGAGGTGGATCGTGTTTTCCCATTGCTTGAAGGAGCAAAAACTGGACAGATTGACCTAAAATCTCTGGCAAACTGGGTGGTCAGTGCATTTATGTTTAATTCATTGTAACTTTGTGTTGCTGCCCTTTTCCATGTAAAGAGCAATTAACATGCATTGTGGCTCCGCATTCTTCCGCTTTATTCGAGTGATCCGCCTTTTAATATGTGAATTTGCCAAGAACTGAAGGGAGATTTCAGCATGAAATACAATCCTTTTGCAGATGAAGGTTTATCAAGGTCGTGAAGCGCTGACATATTTTTTAACTGACACAAAAACGGCAGTATGGCAATTGAACAAGATAGTGACAGGAATAATGATCGTTATTACCATCATCATATGGCTTCTTTTGATGGAAATTGCTGCGACCAAAGTACTACTCCTGCTTTCGTCACAGCTTATTTTGGCAGCTTTCATTTTCGGCAACGCATGCAAGACAATATTTGAGACTATCATCTTTGCATTCATTACGCATCCATTTGATGTTGGCGATCGTTGTGCTGTTGATGGTGTTCAGGTAATTCCCAAGAGAACCCATTCCACTTTTATGTCGAGATGAGTCCAACTTCCAGCAATTCATGTCTCTCATGACAGTTGATGGTGGAGGAGATGAGTATCTTGACCACCGTCTTCTTGACGCTCGATAATGAAAAAATCTACTATCCAAATTCGGTTTTGGCTACGAAACCTATAACCAATTATCGCAGAGGCCCACACGTGGGCGACAAAGTGGAGTTCTCGATTGAATTTATGACTCCACTGGAAAGAATCGGAGCAATGAAAGAGAGAATAAAAGAGTAAGTTGACGGAGTTGCTCCACTTCCCTTCATTTCTTATTGCAAATGGAATGCCCGATAGAGACTAATTCACAGCAGGACCGTATGAAAGATTTCCTAAAGCTATTTCTTCTAATTATTCTTGTTCAGGTACTTGGAGAAAAATCCGCTACATTGGAACCTAAACTCTTCCGAACTCATGCACCAGCAAGGGCGCATCTGAGCGTGCATTCATGGGCAAACACACATATGATATGCATTCATTCCATCGCAGTTCGTGGTAAATAAAAGGTACATTACATTCACTGACATATGTTTCAAAAGCTAACGGCGACTGAGTCACCAAGCCAAAATAGCGAAAACCTATGGCAAGACATCTAAAGGATGAACAAGTTTTAGGCAGGGAAAATTACCTAAAAAGTCCTAAACCTATTGCAATTATTCCAATTCAGTCCTAAATTTTTTTTTTTTGTCAATTTAGTCCTAAACCTTTTGTTTTTGTTCTAGTTCAGTCCATCCGGCCAAAATTGGCCAGCCGGTGCTGACGTGGACGCCGGCCGGGGACAGCCGGCTGGCGAACGCTGACGTGGCAATTTTTTAAATATTTTTTGAATTTTTTATTTCTTTATTTCTTTTTTTTTCCCCAACCTTCTCCTTCCTCTGGCCAGCCGGCGCCCGCCAGAGGCGAGGACCGATGAGGTCAGCCTCGTCGGCCACTGGCGAGGCTCGCCCCCACCGGCTGAAGGAGAGGGCCAATGAGGGCGAGGCCTCACCAGATCTGGCGAGGTCAGCCTTGTCGGTCACTGGCGAGGGCGAGGCCCCGCCAGATCCAGCGAGCTCGGCCCTCACCAAATCCGGCAGGGCCTCACCCTAAGGGCAAGGGTCTACTGTCCAAACCATTCCTTCTCTTCGTTGTCATCAATGGCGTCTTCTTCTTCGCCGCAAAGCCTCTCTTCTTGACCTTCAATCTCACAAAACAGTGCCCACGCCCCTAGAGAGAGAGAGAGGAGAGAGAGAGAGAGATGTTCGGCGGACTGCTAGGTAGCACCGACACGGACACGCGACACGACATGACACGACACGCTGACACGTCATTTCTTAAAAATAGAAAATTTCGACACGTTCCGACACGTTATATATTAAATATATTTATATATATAAATATATAAATAAATAATAATAAATATAACCTAGAATTAATTTACACAAAAAATATTAAATAATATTATTCATTATTTTAATTTGTTACAATAATACACAAAACTCAGAGGAAAAAAAACATTTTTAAAGAAAAATGCTGAAATGATATTTTTAAATTTATTTATTTATCATATATAGCATTTTTTATTACTTCTTTCATAGTAAAAGACTTTTTAAAAAATAAAACAATTCTAAAAACCAAAACTGAAAAAAAAAATATTGACCTTGTGCGTGTATATTTATAGCAATTTTATTACTTCTTTTGTGTATATTTATATTTTGACCCCTCAAGTATTAGAAATTTTTAAAATTGACCTCGTGCGTGTTGGAATCGTGTGTCGGAATTCTGGACTCGCGTGTCGGAGAGAGTTGACCACGTGTCGGATTTTTCGACACTCGTTGATCGCATGCGTGGAGCGTGTCGGAGCGTGTCGGAGCGTGTCGGAGTGTCGACACGACACGAAGGCTTCCGGAGAGTGTCCGTGCTACATAGGCGGACTGTACGGAGACCTTGCGCCGCCTTCCTCCGCCGATGACGAGAACCCTAGCGGCGCCAACCGCCTCCACCATTTGGTCCAGCAACGCCAAGTTTGCCACAAGCCCTCCCTCGTCCCCCGGACTCGTCTCGTCGTCCGGCCTGCTCCGATCTCCAACCTCGGACGTGAAGGAGGACTCGTCGAGCTCTTCAATCTACCTCGCTTCCCGCGTGTTGATCTCCCCGCATTGCTTCGCCGCCGCCGCCGCTGCCGAGCTTGGCGGGGCCTCGCCCGCCAAGGCGAGGCCCCGCCGGATCTGGCGAGCTAGATCCGGCGAGGGCCGAGCTCGCCGGATCGCGCGGCCTCGCCCTCGCCGGTGGCCGGCGAGGATGACCTCGCCGCCCTCGCCTCCGGTCGGCGGGGCAAGCCTCACCCAAGTGGCCGACGAGGGTCGGCGGCCGGCCAAAGAAAAAATAAGGTTAGGGAAAAAAAGAAATAAAGAAATAAAAAATTCAAAAATATTTAAAAATCGAAAAAATATTTAAAAATATTTTAAAAATTTGCCACGTCGGTGTTCACCGGCCGGCTGTCTCTGGCCGGCATCCACGTCAGCACCGGCCGGCTAATTTTGGCCGGATGGACTGAACTAGAACAAAAACAAAAGGTTTAGAACTTAATTGGACAAAAAAAAAAATTAGGACTGAATTGAAATAATTACAATAGGTTTAGGACTTTTTAGGTAATTTTCCCGCTTTAGGCATGCTTTGCGATCCCCTGTTATCAGGTATCAGTTGGTCTTTTGAAATTGGAGGTTATGATGTTAGGCTGCATTAGCCAATGTTCATAGGCATTGTGTTGATTTAGTAGTTCGACTAAAGAATTTAGTAGTTCGACTGAAGCGGGCGCGTGGCATGAGTACTGTCTATGCAAATCTGTGAAATTCCAAGCTTTCTTCTATGCAATATGCAATCGAATTGCGATCAGCTCGTTTCAAATATGTAAAGTATCTTGTTTGAGCTCGAATAAGAGGAAAGAAAAACATTGAATATGCCAAGAGAGGCGTCTAACTTTCAGAAAGGTACAAACCTCAACGTTAATGGTTCCGTATAACAGAGCCGTGTATTTTTCTTCTCGGTGTCATTTCGTAAGTTCCAAGGTTTTGAACAATCTTGTTCTCTTTTAGGAATCCAAGATTCCTACTGTATGTAACGACCCGGGTCCCACTGTATAATATTGTCCGCTTTGGACACTAAGTCCTCACGGCTTTAAAACGCGTTATGCAGGGGCAGAGGGCCATCCCGCGGGCCTTCCCTCTCCCAAGCCATAATATTGTCCTCTTTGGACGGGATTGCACGAAGCCATTTCCCTCCCTCAAGGCTTTGTTTTCAACGCAGCGGAAGCATACGTGAAACGCGTTATACAGATTAGAGGGACCCAAGCTATTATAAACTGGCCCAAGACTCCCTCCCTAGGCGATGTGGGATAGGAACCCCTTCCTTGCGCACGTCCGAAGACCGAGGCGCGGACGCACCGCCATCCCTCCTCCCCGCACACCACCGCTCGAGCCGTCACACTCTCCCCTCCTTGGGAGCACAGCACCCTCGCTGTGGCCCCACACGTGATCGAGAGTCGGCTCTAATACCATTTGTAACGACCCGGGTCCCACTATATAATATTATCCGCTTTGGACACAGAGTCCTCACGGCTTTAAAACGCGTTATACAGGTTAGAGGGGCCCAAGCCATTATAAACTGGCCCAAGACTCCCTCCCTAGGCGATGTGGGACAGGAACCCCTTCCTTGCGCACGTCCGGGGACCGAGAAGCTGACGCACCGCCATCCCTCCTCCCCGCGCACCGCCGCTCGGGCCGTCACACTGTAAGCCTCAGCAGTGGAATTATAAGCAAACGATGGTTTTGAAATTCTACCATCAACAAAGGCCAGTACTACTTACTAGGTGACTGCATTATTTTGGATATAACTGAAAACACCCTCTAGCCAAATTATGTAAAGCAGAACTGTCCACCAAAATACATAGCATAATCTAGGAGAACTAAGCAGTACCTTGAGCTATGAGAAAGTTACACTGAGGCATACAGTACTGTAAGAACAAAACATCATGCTGAGGTAATAACATGATCAGAACTGTTGGTTAAGGCCCTGTTGGTAACGTGCCAAACAGTGCCTAATTCTGATTTTTTGTTCTCAGAATCAGTTTGGGACGAGAATCGCGTTTGGTAAAATTCTTGCCCCAAAGCTGATTCCGAGAACAAATTTGTTCCCAGAATAAGTTTGGGACAAGATTTGAGAATAAAAATATATATATGATTCTGCGTCTGAAAATCAAAAAAAAAGAATCAACACAATAAAATTCTTCTTCTTCTCTTCTGCCATCCCACGACCGCCGTCCGCTGCCGCCCCCCGCCACCGCTCGTCACCTGTCGCCAACCACCGGTCCGGCGAGCTCGCCGGAGGCGAGCCCAACCACCGACGAGGCCGAGCCTCGCCGATGGCTAGGCGCACCTCGTCAGCGCTGGGCGAGGCCTGCTTAGCCACCAGCGGGGCTCGCCTAGCCCGGCCAGTGGCCAGGCGAGCCTTGCCCAGCCTTGGCGAGGCCCGCCTGTCCACAGGCGAGGCCGGGCGAGCCTTGCCTAACTTCGCCGGCGAGGCTAGGCCAACAAGGGCCGGCGATGCTCCGGTGAGGTCGCCGGCCCTCGTTCGGCCGGCGACCGGCCACAAGAAGAAGAAGATGAATAGGAGAAAAAGGAAAAGAAGAAAAGAAAAAGGAAAAAAAAAAAGAAAAGAAAAAGGTAAAAAATTAAAAAAATATTTAAAAACTAAAAGAAATTAATTTGGAACATAATCAATGAACACGTTATCAAATGCAATTTTATTCTAGAATCAGCAATTTTGGACAATTACCAAACGAGTTCTTTTATTTAGAATCAGTTCCCGGGAACAGAATCAAAAATAATTATTTCTTGTTAGAATCAGTTCTCGGAAACAGAATCGTTACCACACGCGCTCTAAGCTATTGGAATCTCAATGTTGGTGGTTAGCACTGGTGGAATATATTCCTCCTCTTCCTTTGGGGGATGAATAGTCACCAGATCAGGCAATGGAGTCGTTGGTCCTTGTTTGCCCTTGGGATCCCAGTCGAGCATGATCTTGACCTTGATGCCAAGCACGTTCTGATTGATTCATGAGAAAAGGGAATAAAATTTCACCGGGTGTTAGCCTTGGCAAGATGGAGCAATTCAACTTGCACATGATTCTTAAGAAAAAAGGTGAGGAAGAGTGTGGTGCGGATCTGAAGAAGGACGTCTCACCTGTCTTAGAAAAACATGCCTGACAGCAGAGTCGATACACTCGTTGACAGGTTGACCGGAGGATATCATGTACCCATCCTTGAACTTCATCGATTTAGCACATTGGGCGCATAGCTTCCCACTCACAATGACCTGCATGAGCCCCCAAATCTCAGAACTTCCCGAAGCTTTAGTAACAAGAAAAATGGTGGGGAAGGCCAAACCATTAGATAACATGATCATTTTCATCATAAAACATACCTCACATCCCTTGGCCCCACTCTCCATCATAAATTGCAGAACATTATAGCAAGCCCTACACAATAACCAGCAAATCTAATTCAGTAATTAGTCAAGCATCATGGAATCTTCCCATGTGATTCTCAAGGGAGACAAACGAAAACAATGAATAAGTATGATGGCCGTTGGCAACGATGTCCAAGTAAGATCGGCCCATTGCAACAACGTGAAGAAAATCTGAGGATGGTTTCCGAGCTTAGAACCTTAGATGCATAAGACTCCCACTACAAGCACTCAATAAGAAAATAACGTCATCACAATGAGAGAGAGGCAAGCCCATGTCGTTCAAAAGCAGGCATAATAAGCCCTTGAGAACCGCACACGAACGATCCATGCATAGAATAACACCTGTGGGGAGGCTAACAGATGCGAAAGTACATGGAGAGAATTTTTCACGCCTACAAAATAAGTTGCACACCGATCTATGCATCTTTCTCCAACCAAGTGAAAGAGTAAATTATCAGGCAACGGTAAATCTAAATGATTCCACAAGATGGCTGAAGAAAAGAACCCTCTACTTTCAGCCATTCAGATTTGTCCCCTTCAGCCCTAGAAGGACTAACATGATGAAGAAAATGATCATATGAAAGAGGAGTTCTGGAAAAGACAAGAAGATTGAAGCAGGAGCGACTAGGCTCATATAACATTACTGCAGGTGCATACCTTAAATCACACAACGGTAGTTTCATGCGGACAATTTTGTATTAACGATGATCAAATAAGCAGTGAAACCAGCATCTTCTCATAATTAACTTTGCAAGTGACAAAACTAAAATTCCCACAAAATAAAAGGGAAGCAAGGAAGCATAAAGAGACTCTTTTGCTGCAGGACTGTTTGAAAGATTTCCAAAAGCCATTTCATCTGATTATGCTTTTTCAGGTACTTGGAATTTATTGTTATTCAAATGTTCTTAACCATGCTTGGTTCTACAATAACAAATTCAAATTTGGTCAAAGACTTGCAAGAAAAATATATACACGATTACTCACATTTCATAAATCACTTATATTTAACATTGTGAATAACTGTTTAATTAATTGAAACAAATGATTGTTTGATCTCAATTTGAAATTCGAACAAATTATATCGTCTGCTGTTGTGGTCCAATCTAATACCAATACTTTGTTCCACGTAGGTGTTCAGCTGAATGCCTTGCTTCTCAGCAAATTGTGTTGGGTCACAATCAGATGAACTGCTTTCAACTACTCCTATCCTTATCTCATAAAGTAGCACTAGATTATTGGAGAGTTCAATAAGGAAAAAGAAAAAAGAAAAATCCTTTATAACCTTGTCTTTTTTTTATACCATTGATGATCCTTAATAGGGCATAGTATCGTACAAGTGAATACTAAGCAAGAGCATTGTTGGTCATATCATCCTAATTAATAAGTATTATGGCCAGACACATAAGAACAAGAAATCAATGAAATGATCGAATGGCAACATCACGAATGACTAGACTATGCAACATTCTTAATGAATTATTTTAGAAAGACTTTGTGGATAAACTTGCGACGAGAGATGCGTAAAGCATGACCGAGATGGGGACCCTTTGGATTACCCGATTGAATACACTCTAGCAAGATTGGCAAAAAAGTTATGTGATCATTATAGGAAAATCATTCAAAAAATTCTAAACATATCATATGACGGTCAATTTTAATACAAATTTTATTGGAACTAAATTAAAAAAATGTTTTTTTTTTTTAGATGGGGTTTCTAACCAACTCTCGTCACTGCACCCACCATCACCGAGAAGGGGATCAATGGCTGGCGGTGATCATTGGGAAATGCGTAAATCAAAAATAGCTCGTTCGACAAGCAATAATGGTCCGCTTAGGCCCTCTTTGGCAAATTTTTATTTTTGTTCCCTTGAACACAATTTTTCTTCTTTAATACATTTGTTTACACTTTTGTTCCCGAGAACAAAAAATTTAGGTGCTTTTTGTTTGTGTTTTTTATTTTTGTTTATAAACACAATTTGTGTTTTTTGTTCTAAGGGACAAAAAAAAACGAAACGCGTTTGTTTGCATTTTTATTCCAAATCCATTTTTTTGTTCTCGAACATATTTGGAACAGAACTTGTTTATTGTTTCTTAAAACAATTTTTAAGAACAAATTTTCTCTCTCCTATTTTTTTCTTCTTTTTTTTTTCCTTCTTCTTTTCTTTTTTTTTTTTTTTTTCTTCTTTGGCTAGTCACCGACCTCAGCCATGGCCGACGACCGGCCGTCGAGGCCCGACCTCGCCTTGGCCGGGCGAGCTCAAGCTCACCTAGATCCAATGAGGTTGAGCTTGGCCAGCCATCGGCGAGGCGGCTGGCCGAGCCACCGCCCGAGCAACGCCGACTTGGCGATGGTCCGGCGACGAGCTCACCCGGCCACCAACGAGGCTCAACCTCGTCGGCGGCCAGCAAGTCTCGCCATGGCTAGGCAAGGCCGCCGGCCCTCGACGGCCAATTGCCGACCATGGCCGAGGCCGGCAACTAGCCAAAAGGAAGAAAAAAAGAAAAAAAGGAAAAAGGAAAAATAAAATAAAATTATTAAAATTTTGAAAAAAACAAAAAAAAAATTATATAGGTTTACCAAACGAGTTTCTTCTTTTTCTATTTCTGGAACAAATTTACCAAAGGCGTTCTTCTGTTCAAAAATTATTCCCCGAAACAAAAATACTTTTTTTCTATTTATTTTCCCTAGAATAATTTTTTAACGAAACACAAACAAACGCACCATTATTTTTTTATTCCCGGAATAGATTTGGAACGAAACAAGAAGTATAAAAAACTTGTTTCTTATTCCCGAGAACACTTCCGAGAAACACTTTTTTTCTTCTCATTTTTCTTCTTCTTTTTTCTCTTTCTTTTCTTCTTCTTCTTCTTACTTTTGTCGGTCACTGGCTTTAGCCATGGCCAGCGCTAGCGACCGGCCAAATGAGAGCCGGCAACCTCATTGGAGCATCACCGGCCCCCGGAGAGGCTGAGCCACGGCGAGGCTCGGCCTCCCCAGCCGGCACGAGGCCGGGCCTCGCCAGGCCAAGACGAGGCCGACCTCACGCCGCCTAGGTGAGGCCGAGCCTCACCGGTGGCCTGGCCAAGCGAGCCTCGCTAGCAGCAATCTCGCCACGCCACTAACGAGGCCTAGCCTCACCTGTGGCCTAGTGAGGCTCTGGCGAGCTCTACAAAGGTCGCCCACCGATTGCCAACAAAAAAAAAAAAAAAAAAAAAAAAAAAAAATATAATAAAAGTATTAAAAAATTAAAAGAAACAAAAAAATTATAGAAATTTACCAAACGCGTTTCTATTTTTAGAGTAGAAATTTTTTACGCTTACCAAACGCGTTCTTATACTCAAAAATTGTTTTCTGAAATATAAATAAAAAAACTATTTTTGTTTAAAAATTATTTTCAAAACAAAAACGTTATCAAATGCGCATTTAGATACGGTGCCTACAACTTTGCCGGTGAATAAATGAAGGACCGACAACTTCGCCGGTGAATAAATGAAGGAGATGGCGGTAGATGGAGGAGGAAGACTGGAGAAAAGACAGAAGCCGGTTATATTTTTTTTTTTCTTGCCGCGTCGTGATACATAATTTTTATTGGCTTTCGGAGAACGTCGGCCCCATGACGTAGTAGTCACTGGATTTTTTTCTCGGTCGTAGACGTAAATACTCTTGTACGGACACATTCTGCGGTCAGACTTCGAAAGAAGTTCTCGTCGGTCAAAGAAGGATGGAAAATGATGAGAAAGAGCTCTCTCGCTCGCTGCGTGCGTCACATTCATGGGCACCAAACATAAAGACGACCTCTTTCCCACAAAAATAATATATAAGAATGACTGAATAGAAGGTCAAGCTTTGTCACCTTGCCGCCTGTCCCATCACAGGAGAAAATCAGACCATTTCGGTAGTCCTTTGTCTTTCTTTTATGATCAACGCTGTTCTTAGAAACCCGGGCATGTACCATCATTTTAAATACGCTCCCCGTGTTAGAGCACTGCCCGAACAAAATCTTAATGAACTGAGGACGAGGGTTTTGTCTCCCTTGGATTGGATCAGCTCTCAGCAGCCATTCACGCTTCTCAGCAGTCTCTTTTGGATTTAGCTTCCTTGTTTTGTTCTTGGGGAAATGAGCTCAACGGAACACTGACAAGCCCACGCTAATCCTTGTTAAAGGTAGGCGGTTTTCTTGATCTCAGTTTTAACTTTACCCATAATGAGCATCCCACGAGATCACTTGACCATTTCATTTCTTGATCGAGAATCATCTGCTGCATAATCTGTACCTCTTCCTTTATGTCCTGAGTTGGTGATTATTGATTAGAAGTTGAATTTGTTGGAAAGGACTAAATTTTTTGTCTGACTCAAGTGCTAGAGTCAGTCCACGAGCTCAGTCTATCATGCATATTTTGTTGGCCCGTTGCTGTCTGTGTGTATGCATTTCAGTATAAGTAGATCTGCACTTGAATTCTATCTTTTGGTTTACTCTTGTGCTGTCCAGAGTTTGATGTTGAACTGAAGCCTTATGAGCAGTATAGTTTTGGACTTTTAGAACGTGTCCCGAATCATGAACGGATTCTAAAGGAAAACGTCGAAAAGGCGGTGAAATCACCATGTCAGAGAAAGGAATGTCGATGGAAATGAAGTAATTGTGAACATCTCGACTGAAGGGGATGCAAAAGCTGTGACTGAGGGCAGGGGTTCCAAGGAGTTGGAAACTGCTGCTCCGAAACAAACCCGGGTGGATTCTCCCTGCCAGGCATTCAGTGAGTTGAGGACTGGTGTCGCAAAATCAGTGGGAATGAGCTGCCCATCTCCCGAAGTAGCCAGTCTCAGCCCTAAAGCTCCCTCTGCTAACGAATCTTTTGTTAGGAAAAGGAGTTTCAACAGGTCGGGGTTCTCAAAACCGAAGTCGAGGTTTGGGGAGCAACTGTATCCTTTTGATGCCACTCCGAAGACACCGCTCATGGCATCTCGGGAACCAGCTGGAGGAGGAGGTGGAGAGGAGAATGATGAAGAGATCTACAAACAAGTCACTCTTGAATTGAGCAAAGCAAAGCGTAAGAGGATAAAGACCAAGGCTTTGGTTGAATGGACCGTGTTGTTTTTCATTCTCGGGTGCTTGGTGGCTAGTTTAACAGTTGATCAATTGGAAGCATCTAGGTTATGGGGTTTACAGATGTGGAAGTGGTGTGTACTTGTGATGGTGCTATTCTCTGGAATGTTGGTTACCAAATGGGTGATGCATTTCATAATTTTCTTGATTGAGAGGAAATTCTTACTTCGGAAAAAGGTCCTCTACTTTGTTCATGGTTTGAAGAAGAGCGCTCAAGTTTTCACTTGGTTGGCCTTTCTTCTTCTCACGTGGGTACTGTTATTTAATCGAGGCATCAGGAGGTCGAAGATTACCAATAAGATTTTGGATTGCATAACCTGGACTCTTGTCTCGATTCTGGTCGGTTCACTTCTATGGTTCTTAAAGACTTTACTGCTGAAGATATTAGCATCAAGTTTCCATGTGACGACATTCTTTGATCGAATTCAAGAATCGATCTTCCATCACTACGTTTTGCAAACCTTATCCGGGCCACCTCTTATAGAGCAGTTTGAGAGGGTGGGGAAAGATCCTAGTGATCGCCAGCTTAGTTTCAGAACTATGAAGAAAGGTAAAATGGGAAAGGAGAAGAAGGTGATTGATATGGGGAAGATATATAGAATGAAGCAAGAAAAGGTTTCAGCTTGGACGATGAAGATGTTAATTGATGCAGTGACAAATTCGGGGCTATCCACCTTATCGAATACGTTGGATGAAAGCACCAATGATGGAGGAGTTGAGCAAGCGGATAAGGAGATAACAAACGAGATGGAAGCAATGGCTGCTGCATATCGTATTTTTAATAATGTCGCTCTGCCGCATTGCAAGTGAGATACGAAAGTGTTCAGCAGATTAACAGATTGTTTGGTCTTTTGGTAACCATATTGTATTTTCTGCAGGTACTTCAATGAAGACGATCTTAGTAGGTTCATGATCAAGGAAGAGGTGGAACTTATCTTCCCGTTGCTTGAAGGAGCAGAAACTGGAAAAATTGACATAAAATCTTTGACAAACTGGGTGGTCAGTGCATTAATGTTTAATTCATTGTAATTTTTCACTATTGCGCTTTTTCATGTAAAGAGAAGATAACGTGCATTGTCATTCCACACTCTCTGTCTTTGTTCCATTGACCTGTCTTTTAATGTGTATTTTCCGAGAAGTGAAAGGAGATTTCAACTTGAAATACAATTTTTTTTTCAGGTGAAGGTTTACCAAGGCCGCAAAGCGCTGGTACATGCTTTGTCCGACACGAAAACAGCAGTAAAGCAATTGAACAAGCTCGTGACAGGAATATTGGTCGTTATTACCTTCATCATTTGGCTTCTTTTGATGGAAATTGCTACGACCAAAGTACTAGTCCTGCTTTCGTCACAGTTTGTTGTGGCAGCTTTCATTTTCGGCAACACATGCAAGACAATATTCGAGGCTATCATCTTTGTGTTCGTTATGCATCCGTTTGATGTCGGCGATCGTTGTGTTATTGATGGAGTTCAGGTAACTCTAAAGAGAAACACTTCCACTTTTCTGTTGAGATGAGTCTGACTTACAGCAATTCATATTTTCATGGCAGTTGATGGTGGAGGAGATGAATATCTTAAACACTGTCTTCTTGAAGCTCGATAATGAAAAAATCTTCTATCCAAATTCAGTTTTGGCTTCAAAACCTATAAGCAATTACAACAGAAGCTCAGACATGGGTGATAAAGTGGAGTTCTCAATTGATTTTATGACTCCGTTGGAGAGAATTGGAGCAATGAAAGGGAAGATAGAAAAGTATGTCGATGGAATTGCTTCAGTTTTCCTTCATTTCTTATTGCAAATGTCATGGCCTTTATAGAGACTTGTTTGGTACAGGACCATATGAAAGATTTCTTATAGCCATTTTCTCTAATGACTAGCCTTCTTGGTCAGGTATTTGGAGACATATCCGCAACACTGGCACCCGAACCACAACTTGATTGTGAGTGAGATCGAGAACATGAACAAGATTAAGATGGGGCTCTACGTCAATCACACGATGAACTTCCAAGATTACGCAGAGAAGGGCAGGCGGAGGACTGAACTAGTCATGGAATTAAAAAGAATTTTTGATGACTTGAATATTAGATATAATCTCCTTCCTCAAGAGGTCCATCTTTGCCAGATTGAGGATAAGAAAAAGGCGTGAAGGGTAGGTGATGACGGCATTTGGCTGTTGAATGAATGCTCTGAAAATCTGCCACAATCAGTGATTTCGTCTGCTTGTTGAATAAAGGAGATGACTAGGTCTTTTGATAAATTGGGCTACCTCATTTTTCTTTTCACATGGCGATGGAGCGAGGCCTGCAGAAGACAGTTGCATCGCCTCAGGGATGTCAAGAAGATCAAAAGACCCACTACTGATGCACGATAATTGTGTTTTGCAAAGCATACCTAAATGTTGTTCTGTCTTTTGGACGTTTTGCGACGCGTTTTTCCATATTTTGGCTTGATGATAATTGTTATTTGAAACATGAGGCCGTCGGGTGTGAATGATGTCAGTGAATGTAATCTACCTCTTACTTACCTCAAATGTGCCTTTGTGCATGTGTTGGTGACGTTCCGGCGAAGGACCAGCGGTTTGTCGGCGCAGGTGCATTAGTGCAGGTGCATGAGTATGATAGAAATCGGTGGTTACGATGTCAGGCTGCATTAAAAATGGTCATGGGCATTGCGCCGATCCAGTAGTTCAACTGCAATGTGTATGGGGTGTCATGACTATCTGCGAAGTTCCAATCTCTCATCTACGCAATAAACAATCGATCGGGATAAGCTCGTTTCGAGTACGTGAAGTCTCCCGCCCGAGCTCGATTAGGGGAAAGAAAAACATCGAATATGCCAAGGGAGCTCCCTAGAATTCAGAAGGGTACTAACCTCAACGTTAATGACGACGAGGTTACGTATGACAGAGGTATGTACAAAACAGAATCACGGTTTTTTTTTTTTTTTTTTCCGGTGTAATCTAAAAGTTCCAAGGTTTTGAACAATCTTCTTCTCCTTTTGAAATCCAAGTTTGCAAGCCAAGCCTCGACAGTGGAATTTGCATAATCCTTTCTCAATATGTCAGCTAACGATCATTTTGAAATTGTGACACCGACGAGTACAAATACTACTTACTAGGGGACTCTTTTAGATAACTGAAAACATCTTCCAGCCAAATGATGTAAAGTAATTTTCACCAAAATTCATAGCATAATCTATGGTGCAGTTGGTTTGGTTTTGGGAAATGTTTTTGGGAAAATACAAAGGCCTTTAAGTTAAATGAGTTTTTCAAAATGTAAGAAGTGTTCGGTAAAATGTATTTTAAAAACACATTAGGAAGCAACTTTAACTCAAATTCCATTTGGTAAAAACTCTCCTTTGTAAAGGACTTTTTCTTTTTGTTTTTTTTTTTTTGAAAAAACACTCGCAAATTATTTGCCGGAAAAACTCAGTAGACGATTGGCGAAATATAGCTACTAGCCAATTGATAGCGAATAGATCTACCCATTGGCCAACCTTGCTTGAAGACACGCAACCTCAAATATCACCTTAGCTCGATCAGGCAAGGGTTGGTGACACTTGCCAGATCTGGGGGAGGGCCGTGACCCTCACCCCCAATCTAGGCAAGGGCTCACCACCAATCGGCTGGGGTCGCCAACCCCTAGCCAAGGCTTGGCGACCTTGGCCAACCCTCCCCCTACCTTCCCAGCGACGGCGAAGTGGCAGTGGCGGCGAGTGCTAAGCCCTCGGTCGCCGACTATTATTCATCTTCCCCCTTTTTATTAAAAAAATATATATTTTTTAAATTTAATTAAATTAATTTTTATATAAAAGTCGTTAAGTGCCAAAACGACGTCGTTTTTGTATTTCTTGACTAAGTTAGCCTTTCGGCGAGCCACATAAACAAGCAAAATTAATAAAAAAAATTACCATGTAGGATTTTTGTACAGGGTTCATCCAATATAATACTCAAGCATCTCATTTTTCAAAAAAATTGACCCTTTAAGCGTCATTTTCCTAATTTTTAGTGTTTAAGTGTCTCATTATACCAAGTTTTGACAATTAGGGCGTTGGTTTGCTGACATACACAATATAAGAACAAAACCTCATGCTGAGTTAACGACGTGATCAGAACTGCCGATTAAGCTATTGGAATCTCGATGTTGGTGGTTCAGCACCTGTGGAGTATAGTCCTCTTCATTCGAGGGATGAATAGTGACTGCATCAGCATGGGCTCTGCAGTCTCCATTAACTATCATCTGCAACAGCAAAAATCAGCTCCTAGATTGGAGCAGCAGGTCAATTAAAAGTTTTGTGATTTTTGCAAAATCATTATCAACATTTTTTAAAAATCAAAAATAAAAGTTCAAGCTAGATTGGACATGAAAATGTTTATGGTCAATGTTTTTTTAAAAATCGATAAAGAAAGTTCGAGTGAGTTCAAACATGAATACCTCTATGGTCTCAATAATGAAAACTTTTATGGTTCAAGTAAATTAACCCATCTACTTTCTTTTTCTTTTTTCTTTTCGAAACAAGACTCCGAGAATGTTTTAATGATATTTTTAGTGAAATGACTTGCTCAGTTTGATTTTTGAATCAAAGGTGAAGGGATTAGCGAAGGAAAGTCCAAAAGGGGAAGGAGCTTCGGACAACGTACAGAAGAAGATAGGAGAGAACCTAGGATTACCTCCGATGCTGCTTTCAGATTGCCGAAAACAACAGCTTTCTCAGCTAATCGTCCGCCACAAGCACGATGACGACGAACACAGCAGCAGCAGCAGCCACATGAGGTGACTTCTCTCATTGAATTATGGTCATTCATATGTTTAGTGGACATGGTTTTGGTAATTAGCAATGGGGGCAGACGAGGTAGTGAATTTGCTAATCGATTCGAATGACTTGATTAGGGTGTATTTGTGGTGAAAGAGATCCCTAGTCATAGTCATAGACTCATATGACCGAATTCATATGTTATATTAACCCGTCGAGCTGCGAGAGAAGAAAGCCTGGGAGGACCACTGCGGAAATATATGGGGCCACATGACGTGGTGGTCAAGTCCATTTTTCTGGACTTCTTCCACACGAACCTGAGCGGCGCCTCATTCTTCGCGCAGGAGCTCGAGACCCTGTCACGGCAGCGGCACCGGTTCATGCTGCAGCTGATGGGCGTGCGCATCGATTCGCCCGAGCACGCTTGTACAGTGACCGAGTTCCTGCGCTGGACCCTCAAGGAGTGGCTCCACGGGCCCGGGAACAGGAGGAAGAGCGAGAGGGCGAAGCCGTTGCCTCCGCTCGGGGAGCGGCTGAGCCTGGCCTTGGAGATAGCCCGAGCGATGCAGTATTTGCTCGGGCAGAAGCCCAGGATGATCTCTAGAGACATGAAGCCCAGCAACATCTTCTTGGACGATGCGATGGATGTGATTTTGGGCATGCCCGGTTCATGGGAGATGAAGAGCTGGCATTAACAGGTGAAACAGGTAAATTCAAGAACATTTTTCTTGTCAACCTTTTATTTTCATTTCGATGCCGATACCAATGCATCAAATTAGCAAACATTATTTGGCAAGCCCAACTCAGTAAAATAACATCCGTTGCTTTCTTGCATCTAAGGGATTTTTTGTGTGCACGGCGCTGGAGGTAATATGGCGCAAGTCTTAAAACGAGAAATGTGACGGTTTCGGAGTCATACTCAACGAGCTCGTCATTGGCGAATTCCCTTACATCGAGACCAATTTCGGCCCTGCCGAGGTTCTAAAAATTTCCCCAATTCTAATGTAGCTGTCGTTTATAATTAAAATGCTACTGAACATTCATCGACTTTTTCCATTGTCCTATACAAATAGACTGCAGTGGAAGTAGCAGAAGGCAAGCTCAAGCCTGCGCTTCTGGAGGAGGAAACTGACCAACTTTTTTTTCTTTGGTTGGTCGAAGAAAATGACTAATTTGAAAAGCTTTTTTGATATTTTCATACCCGGATGGAAAAACTCTTAAGTTTGAAATATAGAAGAGACAAACAAAGAAAAGAAGACTTAACAAGTTTAACTACCCATCTAATCATCCAAGTTACAATGAAACGTGGCTTTATATGATCTTCGTGTTTATGTTTTGTTTCCAATTTTAATTAAAATTCGATATATGAAATATATGACCAATGTGCTTCTCAGTCGAAGCCGCTATAGTGGACTTGTTTCTAATTTTAATTAAAATTCGATATATGAATTATATGACCAATGTGCCCTCGCAGTCGAAGCCGCGATAGTGGACTAAGCAAGTCGTGGATCCGTCTAAATCAGTTAATAATTTAGTGAGACTAATTTACGTTAATTTTATTTGCTGCGGAAATAGGATGACCTCTTTCCACAAAAGTAATACACGAGAACGACTGAATAGAAGGTCAAGCTTTGTCTCCTTGCGACCTTGCCGCCTGTCCCATCACAGGCCATTTCATCATCAACATGTTCCACCGCAGGCCATTTTAAAAATGAAAAAAAGCCACCTCAAATCCTAAACTTTATATAAAGGGTCACATTTATCTCAATTTTTTTTTTATAAAAAGACCCTCAAACTTTATTAATCATAACACATTTATCGCACACGCTATAATCGAAGGGCATTTTCATTTTTTACTTTTAATTTTTTTCTTTTTTCTTTTTTTTTTATTTTTCTTCATCTCTCTTTCCTTTGCCGACCATGATGGCTTCTCAATAGAAGAAAATCGGACTCAAGCAAGAGCGGCTCTCACTTGGAGTGAGGACAGCCCTCTACAGATCCGACGAGAGCAACTTTCGCCCGACGCCAAGGGAGGGCAGACCTCACTTGGGCCGGATCTAGCGAGGAATGCCCTCACTCGACACCGATGAGGGCTACCCTCACCTGCCTATGGCTGGCTTCCCTTCATCATGGCCAGCGGAGGGAAGAGAAAAGAAGAAAAAATAAAAAATAAATAAATTAAAAAGAAAATAAATAAAAAAGTAAAAGATAAAAATGTCCTATAATTTAAGATAAATATGTCATACAGATATAAGTTAAGAGTTTTTGTACCACGAAAATGTATCAAGTTGATAAAATTTTAGATTTTTTATGTTACAAAAATAGATTAGGATCAATTTGTCATTTTGAGCGAAGTTTAACTCTTTAAAAATTGATAAAAAAAGTTCAAGGGAGTAAAGTTAAAAAAACTAGTATATTTAAGACTAAATCAATGATACCGTGGTGAAAGGACTTGCTCAGTTTTTTTTTTTTTTTTTTTTTGTTAGTTCTACTCTATACCTATTCTACACTCACTCTCAGACTTTTGCCCTGCCTCTTGCAGGGCGTAGGAGTCGAAACCCACTCCTGAAACTTGCGTGTCCTCACCCCATCCCTCCCTGAGAAGGTGGGGGTTTGAACCTCTCACCTCCTCCTTTCCATGTTGGAAGGGTGGCCACACCACGCGAATCCGGTGGTTACTATTGGGATTTGGGAATTAAAGGTGGAGGAATTAGAGGAGGAAGTCCAAAAGGAGGAGGAGCGTCGGACAATGTACAGGAAGAGACTGGAGAGAACCCAGGGTTACCTCGGGTACTGCCTTCGGATAGCCAAAGACAACGGCTTTCTTCAGCTAATCGTCCGCCACAAGCACCACGACGACGAGGACGACAAAGAACACGGCAACAATAACAACGACAGTAATGCTAATGACAACGATAACATTAACAATAATAATAAAAAACCAACGAGAAGAGGTCCTTCTCTCTCCTCAACTCTACAACGGCAATGCCAGTCCTCCCTTTGTTTGTTTTTTTCTCTTTTTTTGTTCGGAAAATAAGCATTTCATTGAACTAGTTTTCAACACGGAAGACCTGAGAGATGGGAATCACTACATATAATAAGTTCCAAAGAACGGGAGGTGAAGAAACCCAATTTTGAGGCGAGGCATTTTTCCCGTGGGTTTTAGCCATCCAGTTGGCAGCCCAATTTGCCGCTATAGGGCAGTAATACATTGTCTATGATTAAAACGCAGTCTGTTGTCTATGATTAGAAAATGCTACTGAACATTAATCGACTTTTTACATTGTCTTGTGCAGACAGATTGCAGTGGAAGTAGCAGAAGGCAACCTCAGGCTTGCGCTTCCGGAGGGCGAAGATGGCCAACTCGAAGAGCTAGTCCAACTCATACGCCTCTCTTGGGACCAAGACCCTTCAACGAGACCGCCTCCACAATCACTCACCATTTGAGAGTAATTAAGCAGATGCTCCCTGAAAATGTTTAGATTTTTTAGAGGGAATTAACGCAAATTGCAATCCCCCAATGGTGTTAGTCATATGTAAAAATTACGTAATTTAAAGGGTTTTTGAGAAGACATGTAAAAGGGATAGATATTTCTATTTACGCATTTCTTGACGATCCCGCTCGCCATCCCCCTTCCTGACAATGGTGGGGCTGCAATAGTGAGAGCTAGTTTGAAACCCCTTTTTTTGTTAATATCTTTTTTAAAATTTTAATTTAAATAGAACTTGTACTAAAATTGATCATCGCACAATAAATTTAAAATTTTTTGGATAATTTTTTCCTCTAGCCAATCATGTAAATTTTGTTCCCATCTCGCTCGAGTAAATTCAATCGAATAATTCAAAGGGTTCCGTGCGATCCTTCAATATTCTATGCCTTTCGATGATAAGTGTATAATCTAAAAACATTAGCCTGAACTTCCATTTTAAGACTAAGATATTTTATTTTTTTATATTCATATTTTTCATGTGTCCAAATATAAGTTATGTTAATAAATTGTAATCATTTAAATAATAATATAAGTGGAATCTGTATAAATCCTGAAACCTAGAGTAGGTTTCAAATTTTAGAGTATACGAGTAGATTCTAAGTTCTAGGTGTAACATGTACGGAACTTGGAACCACTCATCCCTAGTTGTCGTATCACACGAAATCAATATCTTGGAAATTGAATTATCCAAATATAGCTCGCTAACAAAAACTCTTTCAATATTTTCATACTCTGATTAAAAAAAAAAAAAATTGTGCTTGAAAGCCCGAACAGGAGGAGACATGGAAAGTAGAACTACCCATCTCGCCGTCCAAGCTTCAACGAAACGCAGCGTGGTTGGATATTTGTGCTTATGTTTAGTTTCTCATTTTAATTATAGAAATTATAAAAATTTAATTCATGAAAACTTCTCAGTCGAAGCTGCCATAGTGGACTGAGCGAGCAGTAGAAACTTTTAAATCAATTAGTAAATTTAGTGAGACTAATTTTTGTTAATTTTATTCGCTGCAGAGAAGGGACGACCTCCTTTTCCACGAAAGTAATATATGAGAACGACTGAGAAGGTCCACCTTTGCCACCCACCTTGCCCCACGTTCCATCACGGACCATTTCGGTAGTCTTCGTTTGTCTTTTTATCATCAACGCTGTTCTCCGAAAGCGCGTGCACGAATTATTCTTCTAAGGGTCCGTTCGTTTCATGAAAATAACTTTCGAGAAAATATTTTCCGAATTTTTCGATGTTTGTTTACGAAAAATGAATTAGTCAAAGAAAATATTTTCCATCATTAAAAAAAACAACCTTTAAAAAGTGAAAAACGTTTTCCATGGCTTCTTCCTTCTTATTTCTTTTTATCAATATATTTTTATTTTATTTTCTTGCTTTTTTTTTTTTAAATTGAGTTTTTAATTTCTTTTCTTTTCTTTCTTTCCTTTTCACCTTATTTTTTGCAGTGGCCGGCGATCGGCCACAACGGCGTCCGGCGACCGGCCGCAAGCCGGCAGCCGGCAAGGCGAATCTCTCGCCGACCTAGGCGCAGCTCGCGACTCGCCGCGAGCTTCGCCGGGCTCTGGCGAGTTGCAAGCTCGCCGGATCTGGTGGCGGAGCTCGCGGCTCGCCAGATCCGGCGAGCTGGGCGGGCTCGGGCCTCGCCCGAGCTCGCCACGAGTTTCGCCGGGCTTTGGCGAGCCGCGAGCTCGCCGGATCTGGCGGCGGAGCTCACGGCTCGCCAGATACGGCGAGATGGGCAAGGCTTGGGCCTCGCCCGAGCTCACCGCGAGCTTCGCCGAACTCGGCGAGCCGCAAGCTCGCCGGATCTAGCGGCGGAGCTCGCGGCTCGCCGATCCGGCGGGCCGGGCGGCCACCATCGTCGGGCGGGAAGGAGGCGGCGGCGGTGGAAGGAAGAGGAAGAAGGAGGAGGAAGGAGATGGCGGCGGAGGAAGGAAGAGGAGGAAGGAGAAGGGAGGAAGGAAGAGAAAAAGAAAAATAAAGAAAAAAATAATAAAAATTTCGATTTTTTAAAAATATAAATAATTAAAAATTCATTTTAAAAAATATATAAAAATAAAATTAATGTTTTGGTCAATTAAAAATATTAAAATTTAACTTTTGATAATTTTTCCCAAACAATTAAATGAGCTAACGAACGGTGGAAAATATTTTCCACTCAAATTTTAAGTTTTGACCGAATACCGGAAAATAAAGTCATTTTCCGAAAAATGACTTTCAAAAAAATATTTTCCAGAAACATGATATTTTTCGTGAAACGAACGGAGCCTAAATACGCTCCCGTGTTCTAACACTGCCTGAAAAAAATTTTAATGAACGGAGGACGAGGGTTTTGTCTCCCTTAAATTGGATCAGCTCTCAGTAGCCATTGATGCTCCTTAAAGTCATTTTGGCTTTAGCATCTTGCTTTGTTCTTGGCGAAGTGAGCTCAACGGAGCACTAACAACCCGCGCTAATCTTTGTTAAGGTATGCGGTTTTCTCGATCTCCTTTTCAAATTTCAGTTTTAACTTTACCCATAATGAGCATCCCACCGGATCACTCGACTGTTTCATTTCTTGATCGAGAATCATCTGCTGCATAATCTGTACCTTTCCCTTTATTATGTGCCCTAAGTTGGTGATTATTGATCAGAAGTTGATTTTGGTGGGAAAGAATGAACTTTTTCTCTGACTCAATAGTGCTAGAGTCAATCCACGAGCTCAGTCTAAATCATGCACGTTGTGTTGGCCTGTTGCTGTCTGTATGTACGCATTTCAGTATAAGTAGATCTGCACTCGAATTCTATCTTTTGGTGTACTCTCGGGCTGTCCAGAGTTTGAACTTGAACTGAAGCCTTATGAGCGGTAAAGCTTTGAACTTTTGGAACGTGTCCTGAAATCATGAATGGATTCTATAGGAGAACGTCTAAAACACGGCGAAATCACCATGCTGGAGAAAAGGAATGTTAATGGAAATGAAGTAATTATGACCATCTCGGCTGAAGGGGATGCGGAAGCTGTGACTGTGGGCAAGAGCCTAAAAGTTTGGTCTTCCGAGGTTCGTCTTCTATTCAGTCGATGCTGGACCATGTTTTTTCTCATTCTGGGGTGCTTCGTGGCTGGTTTAGTGGTCTATCAATTGAGAGGATCTAAGCTATGGGGTTTTGAGATGTGGAAGTGGTGTGTACTTATAATAGTGCTATTCTCTGGCATGTCAGTTACCAATCGGGTGATGCTTTTCATTGATTTCTTGATTGAGAGGAACTCTTTACTAACGGAAGAGGTACTCTATTTTGTTCGTGGTTTCAACAAGAGGATTCAAGTTTTCACTTGGTTGGCCTTGGTTCTTCTCACATGGATACTGTTATTCAATCAAGGTGATAAGAGGTCAAAGATTGCCGATAAGGTTTTGGACCATATAACCTGGACTCTTGTCTCAATTGTTATCGGTTCATTCCTATGGTTCTTAAAGAGTTTGCTGCTGAAGTTACTAGCATTGAGTGTCCACGCCACTGTACTTCTTGATAGAATTCGAGAATCGATCTTCCATCAATATGTTTTGCAAACCTTATCCGGGCCACCTCTTATAGAGCAGTTTGAGAGGGTGGGGAAAGATCCTAGTGATCGCCAGCTTAGTTTCAGAACCATGAGGAAAGGTAAAATGGGAAAGGAGAAGAAGGTGATTGATATGGAGAAGATATATAGGATGGAGCAAGAAAAGGTTTCGGTTTGGACAATGAAGATGTTGATTGACACAGTGACCAATTCAGGGCTATCGACCTTATCAAATACGTTGGATGAAGATGAAAGCATCCATGATGGAGGAGTTGAGCAAGCGGATAAGGAGATAACGAGCGAGATGGAAGCGATAGGGGCTGCCTATCACATTTTCAATAATGTCGCTCAGGCTGGTTGCAAGTGAGAAGCTAAAGAATTCAGTAGATTAACGGATCGTTTTGTCTTTTGGTAACCATATTGTATTTTTTGCAGGTACTTCAATGAAGACGATCTTAGGAGGTTCATGATGAAGGAAGAGGTGGATCTTATCTTCCCATTGCTTGAAGGAGCAGAAGATGGAAAAATTGACAGAAAATCTTTGACAAAGTGGGTGGTCGGTGCATTAATGTCTAATACATTGTAATTTTTGTCTATTGCCCTTTTTCATGTCAAGAGCAGTTAACATACATTGTGGCTCCGCACTCTTCCTCTCCATTCCAGTGATCTGTCTTTTAATAAGTGAATTTGCCAAGAAGTGAAAGGAGATTTCAGCATGAGATACAATCCTTTTGCAGGTGAAGGCTTATCAAGGCCGTAAAGTGATGATACATGCTTTAAACAGCACAGCCAACAGGCAATTGAACCAGCTTGTGACGGGAATATTGATTGTTATCATCATCGTCATATGGCTTCTTTTGATGGAAATTGCTACGACCAAAGTACTACTAGTCCTGCTTTCGTCACAGCTTTTCATGGCGGCTTTTGGTTTTGGCAACACATGCAAGACAATATTTGAGGCTATCATCTTTGTATTCGTTAGGCATCCATTTGATGTTGGCGATCGCTGTGTTATTGATGGCGTTCAGGTAAACTCCCAAGAGAAGCCATTCCACTTTTATGTCAAGATGAGTCCAATTTATAGCAATTCATATTTCTCATGACAGTTGATGGTGGAGGACATAAGTATCTTGAACACTGTCTTCGTGAAGCTCGATAATGAAAAAATCTACTATCCAAATTTGGTTTTGGCTATGAAACCTATAAGCAATTACAACAGAAGCTCAGACATGGGTGACAAAGTGGAATTCTCGATTGAATTTGTGACTTCATTGGAAAGAATTGAAGCATTGAAACAGAAAATAGAAAGGTAAGTTGATGGAGTCGCTACAATTTCCTTCATTTTTTATTGCAAATGGAATGGCCGATAGAGACTATTTCGCAGCAGGACCGTATGAAAGATTTCATTAAGCCATGTCTTCCAATTATTCTTGTCAGGTACTTGGAGAGAAATCCGCAATATTGGCACCGGAACCACGACGTGGTTGTGAGTGAGATCAAGAATGTGGACAAGATGAAGATGGAGCTCTATGTCAACCACACGATGAACTTTCAAGACTTTGCAGAGAAGAACAGGCGGAGGACTGCACTAGTGATCGAGTTAAAAAGAATTTTTGACGAGTTGAATATTAGATATGGTGTCCTTCCTCAAGAGGTCCATCCGTTGCAGAGTGAGAATAAGAAACAAGCGTGAAGGGCAGCCGATGATTGCATTAGGCTGTTGAAAACACTGACAATCTGGCAAAATCTTCGTCCACTTGCTGGTAGCAATGGAGAGAGGCCTACGGAAGACGGCTGCATTGCCCTAGGCATGCAAGGTATGTCAAGACAATTGAAAGGCCAACTGATACCCAATAACTGGGGATCGCAAAGCATGCCTAAAGCTTGTTCATCCTTAGATGTCTTGCTACAGGTTTTCGCTATTTTGGCTTGGAGACTCAGTCGCCGTCAGCTTTTGAAACATGTCAGTAAATGTAATGTACCTTTTATTTACCATAAGCTGCGATGGAATGAATGCGTATCGAGTGTTTGCCCATGAATGCACGCTCAGATGCGCCCGTGTGTTTGGAAAGGTTAGGTTCCAAACTCCCGCTAAAGACCCTGTTTGTCTCTGCACGTGCCTTAGAGCAGGTGCAGGCGTACAACAGAAATTGGAGGTTATAATGTTAGGCTGCATTATCAAATGATCGTAGGCATTGTGCCAATGCAGTAGTTCAACTGAAGTGGGCGCGTGGCAAGAGTACTGTCTATGTAAATTTGTGAAGTTCCAAGCTCCCTTCTATGCAATAAGCAATCAAATTGCCATCAGCTCGTTCCACATTCCAAATATGTGGAGTATCTCGTCTGCGCTCCAATCAGGGGAAAGAAAAACATTGAATATGCCGAGAGAGGTGTCAACATTCAGAAAGGTACTAACCTCAACAACAATGACGACATGGTTACTTGTAACAGAGGCATGTACAGAACAGAATCACGTTTCTTTCTTCTTGGTGCCATTTTGTAAGCTCCAAGGTTTTTAACAATCTTCTTCTCTTTTAGGAATCCAAGATTTGCTACCGCAAGCCTCGACAGTGGAATTATAAGCAAACGATGGTTTTGAAATTCTGTCATCAACAAGGGCCAGTACTACTTACTAGTTTACTCTGCATTATTTTGGACAATACTGAAAACATCTTCTGGCCAAATTATGTAAAGCAGAAATCTCCAACCAAATTCTTAACATAATCTAGGAGAACTAAGCAGTAGCGCGAGCTATGAGAAAGTTACAATGAGGCATACAGTACTGTAAGAACAAAACATCATGCTGAGGTAATAACATGATTAGGACTGTTGATTAAGCAACTGGAATCTCGATGTTGGTGGTCAGCACTGGTGGAATATATTCCTCTTCTTCCTTTGGGGGATGAATAGTCACCAGATCAGGCAATGGAGTCATTGGTCCTTGCTTGCCCTTGGGATCCCAGTCAAGCATGATCTTGACCTTGATGCCAAGCACGCCCTGATTGATTCATGAGAAAAAGGAAAAAGATTTCACCAGGTGGTAGCCTTGACCAGATGGAGCAATTACCAACTTGCACAAGAATCCTCAAGAAAAAAGGTGGGGAAGGGTGTGGTGTGGATTTGAAGAAGGACGTCTCACCTGTCTTAGAAGAACATGCCTCACGGCAGAGTCGATATACTCGTTGACAGGTTGTCCAGAGGATATCATGTACCCATCCTTAAACTTCATCGATTTAGCACGCTGAGCACGTAGCTTCCCACTCACAATGACCTGCATGAACGCCCAAATCTCAGAACTTCCTGAAGCTTTATTACCAAGAAAATGGTGGGTTTTTTTTTTTTTTTTGGGGGGGGTGGTGGCGCTGCAAAACCATTAGACAACATGACCATTTTCATCATATAACATACCTCACATCCCTTGGCACCACTCTCCATCACAAATCGCAGAACACCATAGCAAGCCCTACACAGTAACCAGCAAATTTAATTCTCAGTAATTAGTCAAGCATCAAGGAATCTTCGCTAACGATTCTTAGAGGGAGACAAAGTAAAACAATGGATAAGTATCATGGGTGTTGCCAATAATGTCCGAGTAAGATTGGCCCACCGCAACAATGTGAAGAAAATCTGAAGATGGTTTCCAAGCATTAAAACCTTTAAATGTATGAGACTCCCACTACAAGCACTCAATAAGAAAATAACATCATGACATTGAGAGAGAAGCCAGTCCACGTCGTTCAAAGGCAGGGAGAATCGGCCCCTGACAACTGGACAACGAACAATCCATTCATAGAATAACACCTGTTGGGAGACTAACAGATGCGAAAGTATATGCAGCAGAGAATTTTTCACAGCTACAAAATAAGTTGCACCCAATCCAAGCATCTTTCTCCAATCAAGTGAAAAAATAAACTATCAGGCAATGGTAAAACTAAATGATTCCACAAGATAGCTGAAGAAAAGAACCCTCTACTTTCAGCCATTCAGGTGTGTTCCCTTCAGCCCTTAAGGGGCTAACTTAATGAAGAAGATGATCCCTGTGAAAGACTAAAGGTCTGGAAAAGACAAGAAGATCAAAGCAGGAGCGGCTAGGCTCACATATCACTACTGCAGCTACATACCTTAAGTCACAGAACAGTGGTTTCATGCTGACAATATTGTACTATCGATGCTCAAATAAGCAGTGAGACCAGCATCCGCATGCTTTTCTCATAGTTGACTTTTGCAAGTGACAAAATCCAAATTCCCATAAAATAGAAGGGAACCATAAAACTTGACTGTCCTCAGACATGAGAAAGGTACTTAGAAAGCAACCAACTCCCCCTAAGGAGGGTCCAGAAAAAAGAAAATGGGAAGGTCCCAGGATAGTTCTCTCAAGCTGACTAAAATTAAGCAGAATATCTACTTCAAAAAACTAAGGATGGAAGTGTAGTCAGCACAAAGAAAAAGAAGGTGATGATTAATTTTTGGCAATCATATATGCGGTGGGCCACTTAGAGCTGCGTCATGTACCTCCGAACAGCCAGGCCTCCCAGGAGCTTGTACCGCAGAGACTCCGCCTGAGCAATAGCACAGAGGCCCCTGTTGTTAACTTTCTCGGCATATAACTCCACACCATTTTCGGGGAACTTGAAGCGTTTCTGGACAACAGAAGTCAGTTCCCGAATCCTTCTCCCCTTCTCCCCTGTTAGAACAAGAATTACTCAACCATTCACTAACGTCAATCTGAACAAAATGCTTGACCTTGATTTGTTTTTGAATGCGCTGAGGATACAATCATTCAAGTTGAACTTTTACCGAGCACATTTTGAGTGCGAGTGGCTCTAATAATGATCTCAGTCCGCATGGGGGTGACCCTCACTTCAACCCCAGAGTATCCATCTTCAGCAAGCTCTCTGGTGAGAACCTCATTAAGCTCTGCGAAGAAGACTCCGTCCGCCACAAACTGGTGGAACACAATAGAACGGACAGTTGATCAGAAATAGGATGGAAATGGAGACAGTAGCCTCCTATCAAAAGACACACAGACCCCTGTTCAATTCACCCAAGAACAACACGTCGCGTCACCAAAAGAAGCGGAACCATTTTCGCCAATGACTCAACAGTGCGAAATTAACAAAGCACACCGGCCAAAGCACGCACTGCAGAGCTATACTGCAAACCTCCAATCCCATTTCAACCAACACTATAGATGACATCAACAACCGTTCGCTAACAACCCCATCCGTCAATTTACCGGGAAAACCAAACAAATTGAAACCGAAACTCTCGTTCCCAATTCTGCAAGTCTTCAAATCCTAACATCCGACAGCACTACAAACCTCAACCAAATACCTCCCCAACGATCATCAATCAACATGAGCCGAAAAAACAACGCCCGCACCGAATCCCAATCCACTCGTTTTCAGCTGGACTTCCCCAGAAAATTCACGGCCCGCGACCGTGTGGATAATGGATTGGAATCGGATAACGAATCAAGAAAAGCTCGATACTTTCATTTCCACGACCAAGGAACGAGGGAGCGAGCGGGAAGAAAGGACCTTTCTTTTCTTGCTGATTTGAGTCGCCATGCTTGTTTCTTCTGCAGGGATCGAGCGCGCTCGAGCTCTTCCGCGGCGATTAGCAGCTACAGTTTGCTACCACTGGACCTTCTTTCACCGCCGAAACCCTAATTTTGGTATCTCGATCGATCGATCGATCGATAGGGGACTGACACGTTGAGCATTGGGCCGGGCCTTAGCTCATCAAGCCCAGCCCAATGGGAATAACCGCATGAATTTACTAGTATACCCTCGAGTCAGGCCTGCCTGCTCAGGGTAATGTATCGATCCTGTCCGTGCTTCTGCTGACTTTGTTGAGGACGAAATATATTTAGTAAGTTTTGAATGATTACATGTGATATTATTAAGCAAAATTTTCATTAATCAGGCCTTTGGCAAATACCGGCATTTAATCAAGAAAAACGAATGAAAAGGACAATAACTAATATTTATTGAAATGCTTTTATTATCATGTTGATTTTCGTAAATGAAAAATACTCTGTGATAAATCAAATCAATTTCAAGAACTTTGAATGAAATTCCTCACTCCAAAGCCAAGTCCATTATCATGATCAGGCAATAATAAAGCTCTATGATGTAGTTTTCCGCCAAAAAAAAAATTACTATAATAAATACCAACGCAATTACTAAATATTGTATTTATATATACCTTTTCAAATTTGGAACGTGGAATTGGAATCCCCAATTTTCCTTCCATTTTTAAAAATTCTAATTTGGACATCCGACGTCTATCTATACTTCCATATCTTTTGTCTATTTATATCTATCAAATATCCATGCCTCCATACTAAAAATAAAGCAAATATCCAAATTTAGTATCTATCCTGATCACCATAAAAATATTTTGTATTTGCATTCCCTTTTTGTCATTCAATTCAAATACATTCTCGCAAAGCAAACTCTTTTATCACCCTTCAAAAAATCAAATCGTTTATAAGATTGTATAATTTCTCTCGTCACGATAACAACACAGCTCAAATACTTTATCGTTAATATTCTACTGAACAATTAAATTTCTAATTCAATGCGCAAAATGTCTTCGTGCTCATGCATGCCCAATTTGATTGTTCACAGTCACACTCTTTTGGGCGTTGGTGTCTACCAGAATTGATTTTATTTCACAAAAAGAGATTTAAAAAATAAATAAAAATAAATAAAAAGGAAAAGCAAGGGCACGCGCGCCGCTCGTGCACCGGGGTTACGTGGGTGGGGCCCGAGTCCGAATCCATCCGAAAAGCGGCCGCACAAAGACCAAAAAAAGAACAAAACACAAAAAAACAATAAAATAAAATAAAAAGAGAGGACTTAAGCGAAGTATAAATACCCCCGAAACCAATTTTCCATTCGCTTTCTTGCGTCGGCTTCTTCCTGGCACCTGCCTCTGCCCTTCTCTCTCTTTCTCTCTCTTCTCCCGACGTGCTAAAACCTCTCGGAAACCTTCGCATCTCCCTCTCACCTCGATCGCGGCGGAGCCAATCTCCCGTGATCGCGAGCGCCTCCTCCTCCTCCTCCTCCTCCTCCTCCTCCGGCTGCTGGTTTTTTGCGCGGGCGATGTCGATCAGGTTCAAGTTCAGGAGCGCCCCGAACTTCGACTCGGTCGACGTCGGGGACGGCCGGCCCTCCGTCTCGGTCGGCGACCTCAAGTCCAGGATCCGGCGCCTCAAGAACCTGAACATCTGCTCCGGCTCCGATCTCCGCGTCTCCGACGCCGTCACCGGCGAAGGTGCGAGCCTCTTTCGCCGTTTTGGTTCTTGTTTTTTTTTTTTTTTTTTTTTTTTTTTTTTTTTTTCCGGTTTTTCGTGGAATCGGCGGAATTCGGCCGAGCGCGAGCGCTTTCCGATTGGGACGGCGGCCGGAGATGAGGCGAGAATTGGCGGCGGGGCCGCTTGGATTTGGTGGAGGAATTGCGTATGAATGGAACGTGAATGAAAAGTAGTTGTGTGTTCGTGAATTAGGTGGGGGCGTGTCGTCGGTACGGTGGCGTACGTATTGATTAACTGGTATTAGTCTATGATGGAGTAGGATGCGCTTTGTCATATTGTACGTCGTGCATGGAATTACGGTCGGCTACGCTGAGAGAGGCGATCCCTCGATTGCAAGCCGTAATGGCGATCAGTTCTTTTGGCTTTGGTTTTTATAAATTATCGATGCCAGAGAGTACCTGGTTACTTCCATAAAAAACTTGCAACATTCTGCATGCTCCACTCGAAATGTTGTGGTTCCCAAGTCCGATGCGCCTGAAGTTGTATTGATTTTACGTAAGCGCAGGTTTAGCGAAATTGATTTCGTTTTGATCTTTTCTATATTTGCAGAGTACAAAGATGACAATGTTGAAATTCCAAGTGGTTCGAGTGTGATTATTAAGAGAGTACCTGCTGGATTTGCGTCGCCTCTTGCCATGTAAGATCGGGAGTTGCAAAATAACTCTCTGTAGTTCCCTAATTAGCCAGTCTCTATCAGCTCAGTGATTCACATCTATATTTTTACCAAATTGTCGGCACTCTCGCTATCGCCTCATTATTTTCCGTATCCAAATTTATATGGTAGGACTGAGGGCAATTAATGATATTTTGTATGCGTTTTTTTTTTTTTTTTTTTTTTTTTTTTTTTTTTTTTGCCTTGATCATTTACTTTTCGCACATAATTCTTTCTTATTGTTAAATCTACGTATTTGTAGCCATCACAATGATGTTATTGAGAATTTTGGGATCAAGGATATTAATCCCGTTGCTATCTCATCACTGGATGATAAGGACAGGACTTCGAAGAAACCTTCTCTTTCAGTGGTATGTCATAACTAGCAGCTTTCATTAAATTTTACTTTTATGTTGATTTTGACCAAACGTTGGAAGGGTATTTACTAGGAAATAAGTGAGATTGTTCTCCAACATTTCTATCGACCCATATGCACACTCTAACCAAATTGCAACCCACATAAATCACCTTCTTAACTATGCCGGAACCTGTTAATTATGATGCTTATCCTTGGTTTATTATCTCGCATACCAAGTAATCTTTTGGTACAATTTTTTTGCGTCTAATTGCCTTTTCATTCTTCATGTTTTTCTTTTCATAAAATTTTGATAAAAGATAATGGTTTGTTCAATTCCAATTTAAGTCCAATTGCTGTTTTCTTGCATAGAAAGAGGACATCATCGATTTTGATGACTTCGGGGATGACGTGTGTCCTGTTCTCGAGAGAATGGTTGATGATTCCAGCTTCAATGTCGAGAAAAAGTGCAGTATTAGCAGTGAAAGCCCCAAAATTGGTGCTGTCAGGTGGTTTTGATCTGAACCTGATTAATCAGATTCACTATTTTCCACTTACTGGGCTTTAGTACTAATTGTGTTTACTTTTCTTCGTCGCACTTTTGTTGTGTTCTCAGATGTACTAAGCTAACAAGAGAAGTAGGTCGGAGATTGGATGATAGTGATTGCAGTGAGTCTGTTTCAAAAGGTAACTCGCATTCTATATATTGTGTGCTTCTCTCAACTCTCCTGCCATGTATTCCACCTTATGTGAACTTTCTTCCAGGTCCCTTGGCAATGGGGATCGGAAGGGACAACTTGCTGGTTGAGGGAAAAATTAAAACTGAAGAACCTTCAAAATTGCAAAAGTAAAGTGCTCTCATTTGTTCCTTTGTTTTAGTGTGTGTTGTCATTTGTCCCTACAGTCTGACCCTTATGCTTTCTTGGAAATTACAGGGCCATGAATGCCTCTTTTATAGCTACTCAAAATCCTGACCTGCCCTCAGAGCTCAAATGCTCTCTCTGCAAGGCACCTTTTGATGAAGCAGTGATGATACCTTGTTGCCAGAATAGTTATTGTGAGCGATGTAAGGTTTTTATTCACGTTTTTTCTGTGGAGTTTATTTAGTAGTAGACCATTACTTAAAATTCTCCAAAGATTGGCAAACATCTACTCAGATGAGCTATTGGGATAGGGGAGTCTTAGTAATTGCAGAAAGGATCTTATTATGTTGGGTTGAAGCATTTGTTGTGTGGTCTTCACTACTGAGGAGTTGGGATTTGGTATAAGAAGATTAAGTTCTCCAGCTAGCCAAATTATGTAAAATGTATTGATCTCATAGCTGTCCTAAGGAATTGAGTTTAAACTTCCTATACTTTTGGACGTGCCTAAATGTCCATGATATTCATACTCAGCAGCCATCACATGGAATTTCTCAAAGTGCACACCACTACAAAGATGTGAAGTGCATCCTTATGAACCTGAAGTGAAGCTAGCATGTTCTGTTCTTTTATTTTCATTTGTGTATCAAGTACATCTCAGTTCTTCTCCTCGAATGTATATCACTGGCTTCCTGTGGGGCTAAATGAACAAAAAAAAAAAAAAAGGCACATCTGTTTTTTTTGTCTTGCTTTTCACGACCAATGATTTGGCATGACCTTTTAATTTTTTTGTACTGTTACTCTAACAACATCGGTTTGTTTATTTGGTGCATAGGTATTTGTCCAGAGCTAAATGAGACGTCACGCTGTCCAAATTGTTCTGCGAAATGCAGAGCTGAAGATTTGCTACCTAATGTATCTCTCAGGCATGCTGTTGAGATTTTTCTTAGATCCCAGGTTTTTGCTGATGGTGTGGAGGATGTCCATCATCATGCATCCGGTAAGGATACTTTCTGGTTGTTGTCGAGATGGGATTTTGTTGTTTTCTTTATCCATGCTTCATGCTTCATGCTTTTGGTGAACATCAGATGGGGAATCTGGCATTCAAGGAAAAAAAGCGTATGGTGATTTGACCATTGTTAAGAGGGGCTCCAAGTGTCGTCAACCTTCCCAAGTAATTGGGAAAGGACCTGGCCACATCATATCAGAACCTGCCCTAGATTGGAAGTCCAGGAACAAAGCAGTGACAGCTGGTTCCTGTTCTAACGTAGATGCAATAGAGAGGGTAAGGCAGATGTATGAAGAAGAAGTGGATTCTAGTTGTCCTGCAGATCTCAGATGTGAAAATTTGGTGGTGTTTCCCGATTCTGAAGTGAAAAGCCAGTCCATGCCAGAGCAAGGTACATCTATATGACTAACCTTAATGATGTTGCTTGCCGTTGCTCACACTCAGCTGAGAGGCTTTACTGGTTTGCCTTCTTGGGACAAATTTCTCTTGCCGAGAAGCAATTTTTCAAGTGGAGTAGTTTTTTTTTTTTTTTTTTTTTTTCTGTTTTGGTCAAGATATGTTTTCTAGACATACTAACAAAATAGAAGACTCCATATTTTCCGCAAGCCTGATATTTTTGTTAGCAAACTACTATCTTGTACTGTTCGGCTCTTTTACCTTTTTGACTTTATTGTTTTTCCTTGTCTGTCTTCTTTCTGTCATTTCAGCAGATTCTTTCATAAAGACAAGGAATGGGTTGATCAACTCCACAGGTTCAAGACATATTGTATATTTGAAATATAGTGACATTGGTCTGTTCTTCAATCTAACGGTTGTGAAATTTCAGGTAGTGATCTGAATTTATTGGAGACTGGAAGAGATGGGAAGGTAAAGCATCTTGGTAGTGCTCATCATGGGTCTATTCATGGAGTTGATGATAATTTTCACAAAATCTGGTCGAATGATCTTGTGGTGTCTGGCATGTTGGTGCTCATTGACATGAATCCGCAATTTGAGTTAATAAAGTTTCTTTACCCATAGATGCTCTCTTTTAAGAGTGTACAGGTGGTTTTCTTGGTTTTCTGCCTTTTTTACCAGGATTAAGCTGGTTGAATCCATTTCATTTTGATGTTTGCTCCATTACTTTTAGAAGACTGGAACCGTACTTGATAGACCTGGTTTTCTTTGTACCATTTGATGCTAAAAGTTTAATGATGTTTTTGTGATTTGAGAAGTCATTTGTTGTCACTCGAAATTGTTGGTTTATCTTATTCCCTCCACCTGTACTTTATTACTGCCTTAAAACTTGATTCAGACATTTTTTTTCCTATTGTTCTTTTTGCATCAATTACTTTCCCAATCTGATCCTGTGCCACCTTTTGCAGATGCAGGGGTGCCGAGCCTGTTACATGTGTGGCTCTTTGCATCATTTGATAAGAAATTGTCCACATGCTTCCACACCGCATCCTATGCCTCAAAGAGGTAATATCTTGTATCCTATCTATAACCATATGTGCAGCCATATCCAGGAGGGTTGTGTCTGATGATTTTCTTTGGATTCCAGGAAATGCTTTCTTCCCAGATAATGTCTCTCCATTTGGAAATTCTACTCCCCATATTAGGCCTTTTGTGGATCAATATGTTAATTTTGGGATGATGCCCCTCAATTCAGCTGTTGTTCCCGCTGCACCTTTATCTGTTCCAATGTATATGTCTACGATTTATGGTGGATTGCCCGCCTATGGGTAAGTCTGTTTCAGTTTCTACTTCTTTAGTGTTAAAAGTTCCCAAAGGCACTATCTTTTAGATTTAAATTTAGCTGAGCATGGTCTTGTCATATTTTGATGCACCATGTTGCAGTGGCTTTATGAGGTTGGGAAGCATGGAACCTGTGGCTGGAGTTGGTACAGACCCTGACCATAGCTTTCAAAAGCTAAATGATCTTCACAGTCGTGAAAAGCAATGGGAACTGGCCAAGAAGTATATGATGAGGTATTTTTTGTTCCCCATTAGCTGTCTGTGATTCATTGCTGTGCCACTAGCTAGATAATTGAGTATTTCATAAGTCGTTTAACTGATTATTCACATTAAGAGGAAGCATTGGACGTTCCACTTGAAAAATTGGAAAATTAGGCAATTTGCTTGAACAAGCAAGAAAGCTGCACATCATGTTCTATGCTTTTGGACATCTTGTTCCATCTGCACTGTAGTCATTACAGGGAGCAAGTCATTTATTTAGCTAATTCTGCTTTATGATATAATTGAAAATATGCTCATCTGTAATTTTTTTTTTTTTTTAAGGAGTCATGTGGTTTGTTAATGTATCTCAAAATGTTGATTTTAGGATTACTAAAATCATCAAAGAAGCACCTTAAGTATTGGTCAGATGAATTCAAGTGTTTTTAATCCTTTACCTTTGAAGAGGAAAATTAGTTTTTGGGAAATTCTTCTTCCAACTTTAATGTACCTCACGTAAAATTTGTATTAATATAATTTCTCTACTTCTGCAAGATCTCTTTCTAGATTGCAATAATCCTTTCTTTGTCTTACTGCTGACAAGAGTAATTTGTCGGTTCTTCAGGGATCCATCTACTGATTTTGGAGTTGATGATGGTTTTATTAGGAGATGTCGTCTTGTTGATGTGGAAAGATGTCAGAAGGATAGTTTCAGCCATTCTGATGACAGCTTTTCCCAAAAGCCACAAAGAGAGCATCGGCATGGACATAATCTAGATTCAGACATCCGCTGGACTGATGAAAGGCATCAGAAGACTTCTCACTCATCAACTTCAGCTAGAGATGGAAGATTGTGTCGTCATGAAGGAATATCTTCTCCAGAAGCAAAGTATATTCCAAATTGCTCTACTAGGCGAGCCAAAGAGAGGCACTATTATCAAAATAAAGACTCGAAAATGCATAAAGAGAACATGGCATGGTTTTCGAGTGATTCAAGTTGGAGTCCCTGTCAGGCTGAAAAAGGAATAGATGTCAAGAGAAAAAGAGATGAATCTAATGTCAAGAGGCATGACAGAAAACCTTGTTCTCCGGAACTTGACTGTTTACATAAGTCTCCCAGTGACACAGAAAATAGGATGAGAGAAAAGAAGTTCAGTCATAGGCCAAGAGAGTCCAGACATTTACAGTGCTGCAGGAATGATGGGAGGTCTGTGAATGATGAACGCATTCAGGACAGATGGAAGATGGTCAGTGGGTCTGATGAGCATGGTGGAGGTAGACCACAACATTACAAGCGCAATAAAGTCCGGTAGAAGAACTAATATACCTGGTTGGTGAGGTAAACTGTAGATGTGTACATACTCATGCTAGGTGATCTATCTGGATTCCTTTTCTTGTGTTAAGACTTTGGAATAGCTGTAGTTATGCTTTACAATCGTTTTAACATCAATAGAAACTAGGATTACTGGATTTAATGGACAGCTCCCTTGGATACGCATAGGTTTTGTCTATATTGTTAGAATTTTCCGTTTGTTGACACCTGTCTAATTGATGAGTCAGCTTATGGATAATTTCCAATTGGTTGTATTTTGTGTTATCTGCTTACTAATGATTTGACTTTTTTAGCTTGAGTTCGGCAGCCAGCAAAGAACGATTAAACGAGGGGAGATGGTTTATATACTTAGACTTGTCATGGCCTTAAGCCGTGTGCGACGTGTGCAACTTTGTTTTGCTTGTCATACTGAAGCCAGTCGAGGTATGTTCTTCTTTACGAGAGAGAAAGAAAAGGAAAACAAGCAATGCCAACAAAATGCGATCAGTGTTATTCTGTCCCCTCCCGTCCCTGGCCTTTAGAATGCCGAATGACCTTCTTTGGTAAGTGCAAGTCTTTGTGCTCGAGAAAGTTTTGATGGTGATGGGCTGTGTTTATCACTGCTTTCCTGTTTTTGTTCAAAAAGGATGGGGTGAGAGACGGGGAATTTTTTTTTTCTCAAGGACAAATTCAACCAAACTTTTCTCAGCCATTGAGATTAGGACTTGGAGTCTAGATTCCTTTTATTTTTGCCTTTTAGTGAAACCAAAACGTATCTTGGTGTTACCAGTGTCAGAAATTCCGCTTTTGCCCTGTGGCTTTCTCCCCCAAAACCTCACATTCAGTGATCATTCGCACCAAAATAGGCAAGCATACAAGCGTACTACATCCATAGAAATACATGTACATATGTTTACACTACATGTATTTTTACGCACGTGTACATACATACATACATACATACATACATACATACATGCGGATCCCTTGATTTTTGGGAAAACTATCTGAGTCCGTATTACTCGACATGTTCACCAAAAAAACAAAAGCATACAAGCATAATACATCCATAGAATTACATTACATATGTTTACACGCATGTATTTCTACGCACGTGTACATGCATACATATATACCTACATACATGCAGATCCCTTGATTTTCCGGAAGACTGTCGAGTCCATATTACTTGACATGTTTACCGGGAAAAAAAAAAAGAGTATTTTTCAGACGGTGGCAACGCCAGTGATCATCATTTTCTTCCCGAGGCATTTGATGCTGTGACCTGTTCATTTTTCTTGATGCAATAACTTCGCATCGGCTTATTCTTTGTGATGCTTTTGCATATAATGTGATATTCCCGACATATGTTTGTCGTTGTGATCTATGTTCATTGCAGGTAACACGTCACGCATATCATCCTTTTCTGGCTCTCAAAACCTTTTTCATCAAACTCAGTTTTCTCTTTTGGAAGTTCTTTTTGTCACGTCCTTTCCAATGAGAAAAATTTTCGTCCTCAAGTCTCATGTCCTAGCAATATGGTTTTAGCATGGAAAAATATTGACGAATTTCAATTTTCTTCTTATTTCAGGTTGAAGATATTGAGAGTATATAGTAATTATTTGCTGAGCGTCCATAACTTCTTCAATTTTCAGAAAATATTTTGGTTATTGCATTTTTAACAGTTCTTTCTTTTTTTTTCTTTTTTTGTTCCTTCTTATAGAAAATGGAAACGGGATCGGTGAAGAATTTTCCCTTGACCGAAGGCATCTTGAGATTCTTTCAGGGACATGATAATGTGAGGAGGCTGGGGCTGTTGGCCCCCCGGTCGGCACGGTGGACAAGAACAGGTATAAAAAGTGCTGAGAAGTCATCTTTCGGTGAGAGATTCGAAGATTCTGAAGCGTCACCAATCAGAGAGAAAAAATCGAAGGCAAATAAATATAAAAAATCGTCTTCGGCTTACTTCCCATAGTTTAAGTTAAAATATAATTCAAGTTAAAATATAATTCATCAAATTAACATCATATTTCGTAGGCCAACTCTAAACTAAAAAAATCCAACACCCTCGCCCCCACTACCGTGAGCCTTGCTCGGTCCGATATGCCCACTATGACGTCTCCTTTCGCCACCGTTGCTCCATCGGGAGCCGTTGCGGACCCCAAATATGAAGAGGACAACGGTTGCTGCGCTAGCCTATGGCCAGATCAAGGTTGATCCGGTGGCCATGGCTGAGCTCGGGTTCAAAGCATGCGTGTCTCACGGGCCTGCTTGTTGGGGTTGTCGTGGGCTCCAGGCTGACCTCGAACAACCTTGGTAACTAAAAGCCGTGGGCTCAAATGGAGCTTGCTTTGCCTTGCCATTGTGAGTCTCGGACAAACTCGCCACAGATAAAGACGAATGTGGGGGAAGGGCTGTGAGCAGCAGGCGAGGAAAACATTATCATGGTTGGGTTGGGCCATTGAGCTGCCGAGGGTTGCTCTCGGTTGTTACGGTACTGTGCTGCTGTGTGGGGGTAGAGAGCGAAAATAGGGAAAGAGCGTGGGGGTGCGAGTTGGCATGGGCAAATGGGGTCTTCTCAAGTTGGGGAGATGGGAAGATGCAAAATGTAGGTTCTGAAACCTAAGGTATTGGATACGAAGAGCGAGGATAAAATGGGCTTCTGTAACTATTCCAAAAAGAAGAAAGAAACTACACAAAATGACGATACCCGATCTGATATGGTAAGGCTTTGGGTGGTCGGCCTGGTAGTCGCGGGAAGGCATGGGGTTTGGGACATTGTCAGGGTTTATGAGCTTGGATTTTCGTTTTGAGTAGGTAGACCTAAAAAACGAAGAGGAGACACACAAGTACCTTGAAACATTGTCATGGTTCCAGGGAACAAGCTCCGCCAAGTTGGTTATTAAGTTGAACTCCGATGGGTGCATCCGAATATATCAACTAAGGAAATGGTTCTTGACACATGATTAGGAGCTCCTTGTAGTTTCGAGCGTTTCGAGATACAATTTAGGGAAAGCACATGGAGAATAGATCGTTTATTTCACTACTTACATAACAAGAGCTCAACATCTTTTGGAAGGTTTTTCGTGTTTTATTTTATCTTAAAATCGATGATTAAATTCAACACGGAACTACAAAATATCGATTGAGCTCATATAGGCGGAAGTGTAGACACGGTGGGAGATTGGTTGAATCGAAGGCAGATTTGTGGACTTGGTTGTGAAAAACACGTGGATAACTTTTATCAAGGTTCATGAACGATGGACAAAAGCCGTCGAAGGCATTATGACTTTAATAAAATGTAGTTCAAGGGGGTTGTCTTGAGAGACGACTCTCCCTCCAAAAACAAGAAGTGAGAAGGACTTAGACTTCGGAAAATTGTGAAAAAAGAAAAATCATATTTGATTTTGCTGTTCTTTATATGAATATTTTGGTTGTCTTAACACTAAATGAAAGTCGAACTATGTACGCTGCACAATTTGTAATAAGCAAAAGGTGGAGGGTAAGTCACCTGCGTTAGAAAGGGTAAAGGTCCAACCCAAAGCTTCAACACTTACTTTTAAGTGAATGCTGAATGAGGAGAGGCGCATGAAATTTGATTAATGGGGTGGACGCTGTACATGAAAGTGATAATGCTGACTCTGATACCATATTTGAAAATCCAACTTGAAAATTTAAATTAATACGTAGAGGGAAATCACATGAATATAAAAAGTGTATATAGGATCCGATGTCAAATGATGTGAGATAATATTTCAACTACCTGCATTCATATATTGCAAAATACATAAAGGTCACGAAACAAGAAGAATAAACTACCATTGCTTCAAAAATGTGAGGCGATTTAATTGAGGGATTTTTGAATTATGATGACGACATCAATATTTTAGACATCAACAAAAGGGGCCAAATCATTGTTGATTGTTTCACGCGCATGTTCTTGATTGCTTTATGAATCTATCAATGTTTGAAAATGTGATTTTTCGCGTGATATTAGACTTTGATTTGTTCATGCGTGATAGTCCAATCAGTGTCCCTAAAGTTAAAATGGCTGTCAAAGCAGCACTATGCCAACTTCGCAGAGGTGACAAAGGGAGTCCGCCGACAAAGGTATGGACATCAAGGAATAGGCGAATGACATGACGATGTCGAATGGTTTGCATTTTTATGGGCGATGTGAAGTGTATGATGATATTCATGAAATGTGGAATGAGGTCGCTCGCCATGAACACAAGCACATCTTTCTAGAAACTCTTGTTGCCATCTGACGGTGTCACTATCTGGGGCCGTTCGAATTTCTTCCTTTTAGCACGCGATAATCTTATAGTGAGTTCTCAAATGACGAGTTTCAGTCCTAAGAAAGCAACTGCAACTTGGAAAATTTCTTGTTTTGCTTTCCCTTCAATCAATCATCGTCAAGCAGCCGGGGAGTGTGCTGGACGGTGCCTTGGCCATTTGCCAGTTCCTTTCATGACCAGATCATTGAAGAATATATCCTCTTATTGTCAAACATGTCATCATGGGGTGACATGTTTTCTTTTGAGTTTTCTTCCAAATGGGGGAGGGAACCTCTGCTTTCTCGGGACGTTAACAGGTGATGTCCTCATCGTATCTGTCCTTCCTTCGCCATGGAACTAACCAAATGCGCCTCGATTGAAAGTTAGTTGGCTTCTGTAAATATCTTTCGGACGGCGAATTACTCTGGAGAAAAGTCGCCTGCGCTAGCAGAGAAGTCGTGCACTGTGATTGAATCCACTAGCCCTGAGGGGTTTTAATTGAGCGGTCAGCGGTGCCGCGTGGTGTCAGTAGAGCCACAATTTCTTCTACTCAATTCTTACATGGCGCAAGCTCTCGTAGCTGGGTTGCAAGAAAATAATTCTTCTTGTAAAACATCAAGTTCCCACGTCGATAGTCATCCTCTCCCCTCAATTCTTGGGACGGGGCTCAGTCTGGTCCGTGAAAACTGACTTAGGATATCGTTTTAACGCTGCATCTCTAGGAAGTCGAAGCCGATCAACTTGCATTAACATGCGGTGATCCCTACAGGATCTAAAGCAGAAAAATCATAGCGGACGGCTGATAGTCACTACTCAATGTCCCCTCCTGGACTAATACCTTGGCCTGCAAATATCTTTTCTTTCGAGCAATGACTGTTTCAACCACTAGGCTCACCCCATATTCTCGTCACATGCGATGGTCTCATTCTATATTTCTTCTCCCCACTAGTTCTTGAACCTCTCTTTTTCGCTACGGTCAATTCTTGCTAACAAGTAGTGTTAAGCTATCGGACCGTTTAAAAAACCTTATCGTTTGGCTGAACCATCATTCTCTTTCCCAATTATTATTCGGCACTTGCAGAGTGGGTGGGGGCAGGCAAGGGCGAACCTCATTGAAATGACCTAGAAGCAGCCGATTCGTATTATATTCACCACAAGCTCACGCGAACCATGGAGATCTAGGCTGCATTCATAGTCATTTTTATATGTGCCATCCTTCTTTTTCTCGTTGTCGAGTTCGCTTTGCGTGTGATTTGATAATCTTTGCTATTGATGTCGATGTGTAGACTTGACAAAGAACCTCGGCTTCATTGGTTGGGAATTGGAAGACCAGAATATGAGAATAATTGTGGCGCACATGATGCTATTAATTAATGGTTTGATGACTATTTAAGTGCTAAAACATATTAGCTATGAAAACGATGAAAAGGTACAATTATATGGAGAAGCTACCATTCTTTCGAAGAGGTATGACTCCTACGAAGTAAAAATGTGCTTTGATGAAAGGTACTTATTGATTGCTTGTCTAAATAGAGTCCAACACTCTTTCCTCCCAAGACAAAGAAAAAGAAGAAAGAACAAACTTTGTATTCTATCCTCCATCAGATAAAAATATGTTAAAGAAAAATATGGGTTAAAAGAAAGAAATCAGATTTTTTTTTTTTTTTATTTCAGCAAAATTTAATATTTCAAAGATATTGTTATGAATAAAGGTACGTCTTCGTCTTTTTTATTATGGAAAATCATGAAAATCAAAGATCCCTTTATTTTGAATTTCCGCATTAGAGACTCACATTATTGCTAACACGGGACCCCACTTCACTGTCCTTCTAGCTTGTTTTTAGGTCTCCATGCCCTAAACTTGTAAAAGTATCTAATTTGATTCCTCTCGATCCTTCTTTTTTCTTCTCCATTTCAGACTATGAATTCTCAGAGAAAGGGTAACCAACCAGCCGGTCTTGATCTTCTTTTCTTAGCTATCAGCTTACCTCACTAGGAAAAATAAATACACTTAAGATGTCTTCTGCTCTTTTTAGGACATCTGCCTTGCTAGTCCAAGACACGGGGAGAAGTGATGTGAATCTTCGTGGCTTCGCAGGTAAGAGCAGTGACATGATCTGTGGTGATTTGGCAATGAGTTAGATGGGATCCTTTGGGCTCCAAGAATGCCCTCCATGATTGCAAAGTACAATCATTCTATTTCGAAGGAAAGGGAGAATAAGAGTACCAGAGACAGTAGGAAGTCCTCCATGACTGGTCGGATCTAAGTCGTCGGTCGAGTCTACAGTTCATTTTGGTACAATTCATTAACAGTTGAGTATTCCACAGGAGAAGTAACTTGGGGTTGTAATTCAAAGCTGACCAAGAGTCGGCATGCTTTTATTATTCATCTGTTCTAAACGAATATTTTTATAATCGCGTTAGAAAATATGATATGGATATGATGCGCCAATGGATCTTTCCAGTTGCTCTGCAACGTTAGACCCGTCAACAGCAGCAAGCAAATGAATCACGGGAGAGGAAAAAAAAGAATCCAAATTCGATCTCACTTACTCGAAACTGATAAAAATTTAAACGTTTCCATGCATGAAGATCATCTCCAAATCATGCTAAAAGATATTGGTAATGATGCGCGTCCATCCCTAATCGCAAAAAACGTAAGGGCGATCATGACCGAATTCTCTAATCTTTCGTGAGTGACGGTGAATTGTAAGGACAAAAGTCTACGATTTCCATCAAGTTCTCTTCAGCAAGGATCATTGACCTTAACACAAATTGGCCACACCTCCCGGGTCGTTTCTTGAAAAGGATGGTAAAGTTACCCATTTGACAAGCCTTACCGGCTGTTAGGTTTGTGGAGATGTTGACGTTATTTATGGCGTTTTTTTTTTTTTTTTTTTTTTGGGTCTATTTATCGCAGGATTTAGTCAAGGAAGATCCGCTTGATTATTCGCATTTCGCAACGAAATTGGCAAGAGTAAAATGCTTAGTGACCTTTCCTTCTCTCCCTTTTAACGGGCAGGCAATACAAAAGGAAGGTGGAAACTTGCCCACGATATCATCATTTTCTTAATTTTTTCTTTTATCGAGATATTATTATATTTTATAAATGGTGGGACAATCATGTGTGTCCTCGTTGAGCCAAAAAAAAATCGTGTATGTCCTCTCATTGTGGTCTTATTTTTTATGGTGAACCAAACTTTATACTGAAATTTCAACTTTGTTTACTGCAAAATACATCATTTAATTATTCAAGACATTTGTTAATAGCAGTAAATACTTATTTTCATATTGCATAAGGGAATAACAAAGTAAAGTGATTACAAATGCAATGATTTAATAAAATTAAATTTAGAACGAAAGATGGATATTATAATTCAATTCAATTCAAAAATATACATATTCACATAGCAAGAATTCCTTATGAATCAATTAAAAACTATAATGATTCGTGTAAAGGAAATCGATAGTTTTTCTGGTTAATAAGAATACTAATAAAGTATCAACAATTCTATCAAGAAAAGTCATGTTTTTATCAGATTAATTCTTCTTTTCCCTTAGTATGATAAAGCGAACAAATTTGATAAGAAAAAGCCAATTCAATAAAGAAGAAGTAATTTATGCAGAAGTAAGAGCCTTGGCACTGTATCTAGGCAACGTAATAAATATATACGCACGGAACATCATTATTAGCAGGGCTGTGACAAATCAAAAATATGAACATGACCTCTTCTAAACATAACGCCATGATGAAAGGTTCATTATTATTATTTGGATTTCAATCTCCAAAGTAAAATCAAAGAACAATAAAAGATGATTTTTGCGATTAGGTATTGCATAAGCAAATATATTTCTCACCCTAATATCTGATGAAAACATCATAGGTACTCCCAAAGTTTCACATGTCTATACTCTTGAAGCAATTATTACCACTCAATTATTGACCGTTCCTATCTCATTGATAGATACTTTTGAACTATTTAATAACTTTGACGGAATTGGTCAAGTAGGAAATTTTATCCCAAAAAAACTTGATGTGACATACATTTGTGAGAATAATAAATCCCAAGTAAATTATTGTATTGACTATGGAGTCATTATATTAGTAATCAGCTCTTATATCGATGAAGTTCTTATTGAAGAAGGATTTGTTTATCATCCTTATTAATTTAGAGTATGAAATCAATCACCGCAAAAATGTAGATCATCAAGATGATCCATTATGTATGTTTCGAAATGTGGGACAACACTAGTACTTCAAAAGTCGGATGCATCGCGCACCAACAAAAGGTGATGAGAATCCGTGCCACAGCTTTTGTAAAGCCATGCATTATTTTCTTCTTTTGCCAGTACAATGGCATGTGAGGAAAGAGAGAACTCTGATTTCTATTGCATGAAATTTGACCTAATTTTTTTCTTGTAGCACGTAGTCGTTCTGTCCCCTTCGAACTTCATTTTGTCATTTCGCCCTTTGCACACGGGTGCCTCTGCGTGTCCGTACGTGGATTCAAGAAAGCGATTCTAAAATAATTTAGTATATTATGCGGTAGATCAAATCACCTCTGCATTCATGACTAAGATATTTATAGCCACGTATGACTAATCCGGCAATGAAAGTTTCATTAGGGGCATATAAACCGGTTTCGCATTTGATGGAATTAATCTCTCTGGCCTCATCATCCAACTTAAGGAATATCCTCATTAGCTAGACTAATTACTCGAGTTGATATTATTATTTTTTTATGACTTAAGGGTACAATTATAGTTAGTTGATGCAGGTCCCAATGCCATGGCGATCCACTTATATGTGAGTTTCTCGACCATGGAGCTGGGAGTTGAAAGTCCAAGAATGTTCTTGCCATCGAGTCAATCCCAAAATATGCGAGTTTATACACTTCTTTTCGTATAGGATTGAAACGGGTTTTTGTTTGAAAAATGGAACTTCTAAGAGCAGTTTCGTAGAAGGTGGCTGTTACTTCCAAATCCGTCTCTTTGTATTTAGGATTTTTGGAGTGTTGGTGAGAGTTTATTGAGAATAATTTAAGAGATTGTGGACCATAATTATCAGAGTTTTAGTTTAGTTTAAATCAATATTTGGGTAGGCTAAATGCCCATCTAATGGTCCAAGTACATGGGAAGATTTCTCTGGCCACCTACTACCACATCAAAGCTCAGAACGCACGTCAGCTCATCCTCACCCACGATTCAAAGTTGGAAACATCAAAGGTACTAATTGACTCTATCATTGATAGAGGTCCCAACCCAATGGCACCCCACTTAAATAGGCATAATACTTTTAAAACAACCCCTAACTTTAACTGCGATCTCAATTTTATCATAAACTTTGTTTTTGTCTCATAAAAAATCCCCAATTTTAGTCCAATCTCATTTCTATTCTTTTTTTTTTTTTTTTTTCAGTCCCAATTCTTACCTAAACTTTGTTTAATATAAAAAATCGCCAACTTTTACTTAAGTCCCATATCTTTTCTTGTTAACCCTCCATTTAAAATCTCTCTTAGTGATGTGGCATTTTTACGTCATTGTTCTAGTTTTTCTCCAAATTTCATATTCAAAAAGACATCTTTTGGAGATAATTTCCACATCAGCCCAAATGAAGTCTTCTTCAATTTGAAATTTGGGAAAAAAAACTAGTGCAATTAGGATTGGTTTTCTTCGATCGCTCACACTCTTAAGAGAGTCTCACTTCCATCTTGCCCGAGTATCTTCAATTTTGCACTCAGTCTTCAATCTCTCGTGCTCGAGAGTCTTTCATCTCTCTCGATAATAGAGCTCGCACTCGAGACACTTGGCTTAGGATGCTCGAATAGCTCATGCTTGGGAGTTTTACATCTCTCGGTCGTCAATAGAAATTTTAAATGTAAGGTTAACGGGAGCAGATTCGGGCCTAAAGTAAAAGTTGGTGGTTTCTGATGAGACAAAAAACAAAAGTTTTTGGTAGATTAGAACTAAACCTAGGTGTTTTACGAGACAAAAAAAAAAAAAAAAATAGGGTAAGATTGGGATTGGGTCTAAAGTTGAATTTATTTTATGGGACAAAAAAAATTGAGGGTAAAATTGGGATTGAAATCAAATTTGGGTTTTTTTAGGGTATGAAGCTCATTTAAATGAGTTTCTTGGGGGAGGAATCAACCCACAATTATGGAGTCATGAGTCGAAAGTACAAAAATGCTCTTATCACTGAGTCAATCTCAAAGTATGCAAGTTTATATTATTTTTTCCCTCCCGGGTTGAAGTCGGTTTTTTTTCAAAAATGGAACTTCTATAATCAGTTTCCTACGAGGTGGCTAATACTTCCAAATCCGTCTCTTTGCATTTGACATGTTTGACAATGATAAACGTTTACCACCGCCTGCGGTGGCCGCGATGGTTTGAGCTCTCTCCCCTAACGCAAGGGGATGAGTTCAAATCTCCTCACGGTCGCTAGGGATTTTTAAATGTGGCGTCGGGGTGGTGGGTCCTCCGCTAGCGTCACTCCAGGGTTTACTCTCCGGCTATCGACCGTGCGGGGGTTCCCTGGGTCATAAAAAAAAAAAAAACGTTTACAAGAGCTTATTGAGAATAATTCAAGAGATTGTTGACCTTGACTTCGAGAGTTTGCGTTTGGTTTAAATCAATATCTGGGTAGGCAAAGTGCCCGTCTTATGGTCCATTTACATGGGAAGATTTCTCTGGCACATAATACCGCATCAAAAGCTAAGAATGCAAATCTGCTCATCCTCACCCACGATTCAAAGTTGGGAACGTAAAAGGTACTAATTGACTCAATCAAGTAATGATCTAATGGACCCAAGGCCAAAAATAAAAGAAAAAGAAGAAGAAGAAGAAGAAGAAACTACCAAAAATTACGTCACTTTGAAAATTGATATATTGTGGATCATCCTTAATATCTTGATGGGACACCCCTCCTTTTTAATCAGCAATAAGATAATAATGAACAAGCGTGGCTTATATCATTCTTATATACATTTTTTTAATGACCTTGCCGTGGCTTATATTCTAAGATGCGCATCTTAATCTTGGTCAAGATTGCAAAGGTCTGGCTGGTTCACCTTTGACTAAACTGATTCTCAATAGAAGAATTTCAATTCATTACTAGGGGTTCATTCTAGATTATTGCCCTCATACGACTTGTCTACGCACCGCACAGTTGGCAAGCTATAAGGCCTCCTGGTCCCACTGGTGCATCAATCAACATTTCTTCGAGCCCCGACAAGAGTTCATCGATGAGCCAATGACGTTTGTCGCACCACGTGAAGGTTTTGGAACTCCTCAGTTCTTGTTTTGGTTTTGGTCTCCGACTCCGATGTGCTCCGTATACTGACGTGATGGGAGGAAAAAAGGGTAACGGTACGTTCCACGGACGAGATGACATCGCATGCTGTCCCAATTTCACATATTTCATCCAATCAACGGTTCTGTCGGAGGAGTTTCCGAGACTCCTTTCCTTCTCTTTTCGTCCTCGTGCCGAAACCGGTGACTGTAAGAGAATATACCCTCCCGTGTAGATTGTTTACACATTTCCATCGCGGAGATTAGTTGTGAAAGTTACATGCATTTCACTTCTTGGGAATATTTCCTCTTTGCTCATGTTTGTGTTGAATTGTCTAAGAGCAGCCGGGATACTCTCTATGACAACGACTAATGAATCTGATCGGATCACCGGCCAACTTGATTTCTTAATATTATTACTACTTAGGTACCACTGACACGCGATATTACATGACACAACATGTCAATACATCATTTTTCAAAAACAGAGAATTCCGACACGTTGCGATACGTTATATATTAAATAAATATTTTTATTTTTGATTAATTTGATAAATAATAATAAAAGAGCCTACAATGAATTCATACGAATAATATTAATAAATCTATTCATAGGAAAATTCGAAAGATATATTCATAATTAATGCATATCTATATTTAGGAATATGTTTCTAACTCTAACAAAAGTTTTTGAAGAAATTAATGACTAACAAAAATTAGAATTAACTTATTTAAATAAATTTATGATCTTTTACTATAATCAAAATTTATCATTATTCAACATTTAGTATTTTTATTTTTCAAAATCACTTTATAATCTCTTTTATTTATTTTTCTAATAAAAAATACAACACCAAAATCCCCCTGCGGGTCCACCTCAGCCCTCACGCCCCAAATTTATTTCACTCCCTCATTTATTTTCCTCGTTTCTTCCTTCCCTCGCCCCCTCCCTTCCCCCAAAACTCCCTCGCAACCACTCGTCAGGCTTCACTTCCTTTGTTAGAAATTAAAGTCACCATCTCGTCCACCTACCCGCAGAAAGAAGAAATCACGCAAAGTCCCATCAAAATCCCATTTTTATTTTTATTTTTTTGAGTTCCCTCCCTCCAAAAACTTAGCTGCTATCGCCTCCTCCTCCTCCTCACACGACCCTCTTCCTCTCTCTCGGTAACCTCATCAGCCATCACAATCACTCGCCGCCTTATGTTTGACGCTTCGTCCTTCCCAGTCGTAGCCTCACTGCTGGCCCTCCATCGCGGCATCGCAGTCATGACCCGGTCGCCTCGGTCTTTGCTCTTCCTCTGGCCCTCTCTAGCCGTCGCTTGCAGCCTTGCTTCCGCTTCCTCGCTCTCACCTCCACCCTCCATCATCTTCTTCAACAATTCTCTCTCTCTCTAACACACATGTCAAAACGTGTCGAGAAGAGTTGATCACATATGTTGACCGCGTGTTCGAGCGCGTCGAACACAACACATATCAAAAACAACACAAAAGTTCCGACAACATGTCTGTGCTTCATAGATTACTGTCCAACTTGAAACCTGAAAGCTAGATGTGACTAGACTCAACTAACATGCAGACCGGAATCAACTTCACCATAAGCACGTTCTCAGAAAATGAAAAAGACCTCATCATCTACCATTTGGATTCGTAGGTAGATATAATTACTTCTCAAGTATGTGAGGTTGCTTTCGTCTAGCCAAGGGAAAAAAAAAAAAGATGAAAATAAAGGGAAAGGACGCTTTCGAAATCTTTAATTTCAAAGGCACATACGACAACATTGCGTGTGATTGGTGAGCTCTAGAGCGTGAAAGCAAACAAGGGTGTCGGCAGCTAGTGACCAGTGAGCTTATTGTGGTGACATACGATGCCCAAAGAGCAAAGGACAATAAGATTTTGCAAGTGGCGAACAAGCTCACTATACACGATTACTTTTATACAAACTTCAACCCAACATTCTCCAAGTCTCATGGTGCTCAAGTGACATTATTTGAGTGATCTCTTACAATATGCCATGATTAGGTACCATCTTTATTGTTTTTCTTTTTTTCCTTCAATGCTCCTCTTCACGGCCATTCCTCGGAATTCAACAGATATGCCAAGGAATCAAGATCCAAGGTGTCTTTTTCTTCTACACAAAAACTTGCTGTCCAGTTCTCCAACATTTCTTGTTCCACGGTCAAGGGCTGGTCAGCGCACATAACATGGGCCGTGTTAAACTCCTTACCATAGCCAAAGTTGATAAGCCCAAAGTCTCCAAGAAAATTCTCTTGAAGGTGGTCATCATGAGTGCCACAGTGAACACGATGAGATCTTGGACTTTCTGAGTCTAGCCCCTGTGGACAAGTGTTCCCACTTGGGCGATAATTGGCTTGAAGATACGGTGGATGTTCTTGGGTTTTTGAGTAGAGGGATTGGTTTTTGCTTGGAAGTGAGGAGCCTGGTGAGGCGTCCACCTTGGTGCCCTCCAGGGGCTTGTATCTGGTGACTCGGGGCCGAGTCGCTTTCGTGGGGAACAAGCAGCTCGACTTGGAGGCTGGTCTCTTGGATCTGGATTTGGATGAGGGATGATTGATGTCTTTTAATGATGGTGGAGAGGAAGATGAGCGATCAGCTTTGGCGAGTTTCTTGCCGAGGGTTGTGTTCCAGTAGTTCTTGATTTCATTGTCTGTTCGCCCCGGGAGCCTTCCGGCTATTAAAGACCACCTGAGTTTGATCGAGAAGCAATATTTACGAAAATTGAACTCCGGAACTGCCATAACAAAAATAACTCTTTGTGTGCAAAGATTGGTCGATTTAACGTTGCAAACAGTAGGTGGGTAGTTAACTAAATAGGTCATATTGACTGCCACGACTTTGTCGGTAATTCTTAGTTTACTCAGCATTGAGAGAGAGAGAGAGAGAGAGAGAGAGACCGACCTGTTACCAAGAAGCTTATGAAGCCTGATGATGAGTTCTTCTTCATCAAGAGAGATGTTACCTCTCTTGATGTCTGGTCTGAGATAATTGAGCCATCTCAGTCTACAACTCTTGCCACACCTCTTCAAACCTGCAACATGTTTACTTATTTATTGGTGGGAGTTTAATATCTACGAAGAGTTCATTTCCCTTTAAAAACCGAATTGATGAACAAGGAAATAGAGAAGTGCACAAAACTAGTGTTCTGAAAAGGTTTATAAAAACTAGTTCAAGAAAACTCATATCACAGAGCACAAACGATCATAGTGATGGAATGAGTAGTACCAGCTCGTTTGGGGAGGTTCCTCCATTTGCCTTCTCCATGGGCTTTGATGTAGGAAGTAAGGATCTTGTCTTCCATGACAGTCCACGCTCCTCTGTTCAGCCCTTCCTTGGAGCAACATGGACTCCTCCCCATCCTCCCTCTCCCTCTCCCGTCTCTCTGTCTTTCTGTCTCTGTCTCTCTCTCTCTCTCTGATGTGCGTGTTTGTGCGGTAGTTAAAAGGCAAAGGACGACCAGTACCCGACGACCTTTTTATAGATCAACCAGGCCGAAGATTAGGCCAGCTCAAATGAAAAAAATAAAAGAGTCATTTTCATGGGCCTCATGTATGGCATAGCCTTTCTATCGGCCTTTGTATCCTCATTATGACATACATTGGGTTACTGCATATGGCTTTTCATTCATATCAGTCAATCCTAAAGTCTGATCTTCCCTATTGGGCGTCGAACATTAGTTGGGAAAAAGGAAATTAGAAGTTTTAAATGCTTCGCACGGCGCTCAATTTAGTGTCACTAATTTTCGATCTCTCATTTAAACTCCTTAACTTTAAATTTCATTCGTTTAAGTTACATTGACTACTTGATTGATCAAAAATGATAATGTGACATTACTTTCACAATAAACTCACTCATATGTGACTCTTTTAGATAATGCCGTGTCAACTATTCACACGGGCAAGTGGTTGATGTGACTTTAATGGAAGATAATTGAAAGTTGGGAGATTTACATGAGCAATCGAAAAGGTGTGGCACTAGATTGAGTGCCCTATGAAATTTCTGGAATTTCTAGTGTACTTTTGATTTAAAGGTTGTCGACGGTGGTCACATTTCCCTTCCCTTTTATATATGAACGAACATGGTGATTAAATTGAATTCTATGTGCCTCTCCCATGTAAATCTTTCCCACGTATATACTGCAGTTTTTAGCATTGTATCATTAAATTGCTTGCTACTAATTGATTCGCTGCCTTTGACTTGATAATAGGCATATCGTGCGACGACTTGACATCCATATATAGACTGTGTTCTCTTCTGTAGTTAAGGTAATGGTGGAAATTGAGAATGATTTGCATCTTTCTCTCCCGCCACTCAATTTCTACCTTAAATGCAGATGAACTTTAATTTTTGTGTGTCCAAAGGAGAACAAGTACCTCTGCTTTTCATAGAGTGAATAGAGCCAGATTGGTCTTTGACCAAAAAAAAAATAGAGCCAGATTGGTCATCATCACCGACTAAAAGCTTGTCAGTATTTGGACTTTGCATGACATGATCCATGCCCAGCAAAAACTTCATGCGGTCGCCAAGGAACCTATCAGAATTTCAATAGTATCCTCAATAATGTGAAATAATAATATTAGCTTGCAAAATCGCTATAAAAAGTTACGTGACAAACTCTAAAACGGGTATTGACTATGACCTACCTATTTAGACATCCACTTTGATTCTATGATAGGTCACTAAATGACACTATTCTTATATATATATTGTCTTGTAATTAACGAGCTCAATTTTATTGCCCCGCACCGTGTGGGAATGCTTTGACCGTGCGAAGTTGGATCCTGTGCAGATGAAGATTCTAGCGTTGACATCGACCCAACTATGATGCTCCATATATATGTATAGACTCCGCACACGGAAGGGACGGCAGCTTCCAACGCTACTCTCGCCTTCACCCACTCCACTTTCTACTCCCACTTTCAAGCATATTGGCATTCTGGTCCCTTCGAATCTCCGGTAATTGCGTGTGCTGCTGAAATAGTTTGTTATGTACAAATAAGTAAGAGAAGAAATTGAATTGGACATCAACAAAAGTGACAGTCGAATATGATAAAAAGGTGATGATCGATAAGAAACAAAAATGGTTAATCATGAAAAGTGGTGATGGTCTCATATCAAACTTGTTTTCTTCATATCGGCATCCAATTCACTCTTATTCTACATTCTCACACAAGTTTGACAACACATTCAAGTAAAATTCCAAGAAGGAAATTAAGTGATCGCTTAAGTTATTTCTCTATGGCTTTGGTGTATATTTTGAAAGTATATTTGCTTTTAACTTGACAACAATAATAGTAGGAGACAAATGATATCTTAAGGACAATGATCATCATCATGCATCCAAACATTAATATATATATATATATATTTATATATTTATATAAAAACTATTGCTTGTTTGTTTCTTAATCAGCAACCAACTTTTCTCAACATGTACAGGAACCAAATGGCATTGAAACCCTTCCCTCAACGACAAATATGAAAATTGTGGAAGTACCGAATGATTAATGCTCCAACAACCGGGATTAAAAGTGTTTTAAGTTTCCTCCCAAAAGGGTGTGATTTGCAATTAAAAGATATTTACTAATGGGGCCACAAATGAAACACTTGGTTGAACTGTCCCTTTTAACCCGACTTGTTTCTGCTTTTGCGCCGCGATCCAATCGGCTTAGCGCCGTTCAACTCTTCTTTTGAGGGGTATCTGGGGACATACTTTCAATAACAGTTGAAGTACCCCGGGAAGCCACCGCGCCAACCAAACATTAGTGAATTGGAGAGATTAATGCTGTTGTATTAGCGATTGAACATGGATATAATTAATATGTAGTTTTCGAATCGAAAAAGGAAAAATGAATTCTGCACCAGGAAGAGCAAATGAAAGCACGTTCCCATTTGCAGGGAATCTTTAAGCCTGTACTTTTAAATTGAGTGCCGTCAGCATTTGGCTAACCATAGAATATTAGTTTAAAAAAAAAAATAGAATAAAAAGAGCGGAAATAATCGAAGTTGAACAAATAATGAAAAGTAGACCTATTGAAAGCTTTGCTAAATAAAACGAATTCCATGTTCGTAGCTACGTTCCAATCACACAATATATTATCTTAGAGAAGCAACTGTGGAACACAGTCCGAGTAATTGAATATTGCCAAGTTTCTTAGTGATGCGATTAATTAAGTGGCCTTTATGAGCGTATCACTGTCCCCATGTCATTTTGGTTGAAATGCCGCTCCAAAAGTACTTCAGAAAAAGTCACGCATATAATGCTCTAATGGACCCCGTAAACAAGTGAAGGTGGCACAATAAAAAAATAAAAGATTGAAATAAGATGGAATTGCAACATACTCTTATCTATATGATAATTCTTCAAGGCTTTCTAATCAATGTAGGTTTTCAGGCCAAATGTCGAAAAAGTGCATGAACTTATACATGACGCGCAAACTAACAATCAATTAAGAAAGCCTGCATGTTTTGCTCCTTTCACAAATTCCAACCCAAGTTTTAAAGTCAGAAAGAAAATGGCATAATAACTTTAAAACTGACTCCAAGAAAATCGAGTTGGATGCTAAGCATATCACTGTCCCCATGTCATTGTGATAGAAATGTTGATCCAAAAGTACTTTTAAAGAAAGTTATATGTATATAATGCTCCGACAGTCCCGTAGACAAGTGAAGGTGGCACAATAAAAGAACAAAAGATTGAAATAAGATGGAATTGCAACATACTCTCATATACACGATGATTCTTCAAAGCTTTCTAATTAACATAGGTTTTCGGGCCAAATGTCGAAAAAGAGCATGAAATTATACATGACGCACAAACTAACAATCAATTAAGAAAGCATGCATGTTTTGCTCCTTTTACAAATTCCAACCCATGTTTTAAAGTCGAAAAGAAAAAGCCATAATTATTTTAAAACTGACTCCAAGAAAACCGAGTTGGATGCTGTCCATGTCATCCCCGAGATTCCTGCTATGAGGAACAAGGCAGGCCAGAAACCCTAGAAAGGATAAGAGCACCCGAATTCCAATAATTGCTCATATATATATATATATATGTCCAAGGTAAAGTAGTGAAAGATATTTTTCATTTAATTTTCTACCTCATCTATGATTCCAAATCTGTTCAATGAATCCTCCGAAGTGAAACTCAATACCGGGGTAATAGATTTTTGACTTTTATTATTCTCCACTATCACCCGTAAGATAGAAATATTTCCTCAAGATTCCTTAGCCGTAAATCCCGATACACTATAAGGATTACTTAGATCAGACAAAAGAATCCACCCATTTAGAATATTACCCCGATTTGTCGACTCCTCGATTTTGTGATGGTCGGGTAAAAAAAAAAAAAAAGCAGGCAATTATTTTTGCAAATTTTGGCTTGTCCATCTCCTAAATCACACAAAACCCATAAAGCTGCGCACTAGCTATACTCGCTATCATTATGGCAAGTCCACTAAGGTCCAGTGACTATCGGGCATTTTACCGTGCTAAAATAGTTTTATTCACCTAAGTTGTGAGTATCTTACTTTCTGTTAGCAACTGTAAGTCATGGCAATACCTACTGCTGGAGATCAATCGATGAAGACAAATTGTTTGGTACGTGCACGTTTGGGTGGCTTGTGTTGCTCAGCCCGTGGTGGGGGAGGGGGAAGCAAATGTCAAAGAAATAGCCAGTGGAAAAAAAGGAGGAATTAGAAGTAATTGAAGAGAGGGAAAATTGATTGATTTGGCCTCTGGGGTCTAGCTTACCTTCAAGGGAAAGCTCAAATCACTCGATCAAAATCAAATATCACTGAAAAACGAAGGGAGAAAAATTATAAATAAAGGGCAACTTGAAACTTTAGCCCTAGCCGACAACACAAATACAATTTTTCACCCTTAATAATTGGGAGAAGGAAAACGTGAAGGACAATTTTTTCGCTGTCTCCTATTTGAGTATATTTTTTTCCAAAAAAGTTTTCTGATCACTAGGGTTACACACATTAACATCACTTCTTGCAAATTTAACTAATAATAAACACAAATAATGTCCATGATTAGAACCCGTCAATTAAAATGTTGTAGATCCTCCAACAAATAATGCAGGAAAACATGATTCTTATGGAAACTTTAGTCGGGCCAAATAATGGAGTTTCAATTAGCCCAAATTTTAGAGTGGTATAATTAGACTCGTGGATTCGAATTACAAGACATCTTTTTAAATCAATGTTTAGAGAACTCCATAAACTTTGGGGGATTTGAGATTTATTAGTCAATAGATATCCAAACCCAAATGTTATGAACTCGCATTACTAAGTTATATAATTCTTCCAGAGTACTCTAAGTGAACTATGTAATTAAACTTCCTTCTTCCTTTCTTTCTTTTTAGCATCCATAAGCATTCAAAAATAAAAAAATAAATCATTACCAAAAAAAATAAAAAAATAAAAAATTATGTTTTTAGTTTTAACGTGTGAGGGCTAGAGGTGATTAATGAGTGGGTGACTGACTTGGCCCACCAAGCTCGAGAACTAAATGGAGATATCTTGACAAAGCTCACATGTGAGAAATTTGATTCCCATCTTTTGCATGAGCATGACTTAAACTGACTAGACCTGTATGTTACGATATAATTTTATGCAATGGATAGGTTCAGACAATTTGTTAACTTTCGAACCTCCTAATAATCACCTCTAGTGAGGACAAATTTGAGGTTTTATTTAATAATCTATCTCTGAATTTAAAATTGACTGGACTTGTTATTAAGATTCCCGATTGCCATTTGTACAACTTGATTCCTCTGTCGTGTTGTTATCAAGCTTTTGTAGGAGCTCATTTGTCAAATTCTATGGGCAATACCCTCTAACCAAAGTAAATCGCAATCAACACTATTTTTTGGTTAAGTGCATCCCACCGAAATTTGAATTTGCTACAAAACGTCACGATTTCAAGTTCCGACATTGACAACTTTTCTTGTTCTCGTCCTTGATGGGAAGAGTAGTGCGATCTCGAAATTCTTTGGCTGCTTTTACTCCAGATAAAGGAGGAGAGAAAAAGGCCATTATGACGGGACATGTTATTAAAGCAACTCGAAAGACAGAAATAAATAGACAAAAAGCGAAAATTGAACCCTTAGAGATGTTATACTTCCATCATGAATATCCCTCTAGAAGTAATAATAGAAAAGGCCGACCGAATTTTAAAAGTAATCATCCATCGAAAACATTAAATATCTCGCCTTATTTAACTATAAGGCACACGATCTTGACAATGTTAACATATCATATATTCATATATACATATATATATATATATATATATATAGACACACAATATTTTTTCACTTATTAACTTACTATTTTGAATTGGACTTTTTAATGAGTAAACTCAGATAAATAAATTTTTATAACCTAACTTTATTAGGCAAAAAGGTAGAAGGAATTTTATAAACCCTAAAAACCCTCCAATTTCTATATTTTTACCAACTAACTTTCTATACAAACCTAAGTAAGTCTTTAAAAGGTTTCATTAGAGTCATTGTCCAGACCTCAGGACAATCTAGATGAGGGTATTACTGGGTACAGGGTAAGAAAAACATATTGTACCAGTTGAAGACACAAACTTCCACAGCTTGTCTATTTGTTTTATAAGGACGATGGACTCCTATACTGAGGAGTAAGTGGATCTTTATTACCCAACATTATTGCGCGAAAAGGCAAAAGGAATTTTATAAACCCTAAAAACTCTTCAATTTATGTGCTTTCACCAACTAATTTTCCATAACTTCAAATCTATCTCTAAGTTGTGAGTTCGTTAGGTGATCATACGATCACGTTTTGATGAGTATTCTCCTTCGCTAATTGCCCATTCCACAAAAGTAATACATTGATTAGTGATTAGCACACACCATGCTGCTGCAATTGATTAGCTTTTGACTCGATCTTCTCTCTTCCGACGATGCTCTAATGTCATTTTTACATAGCGCTTGGTATAATCATTTTGCACTGCATTGACTATTAAAATCTTGTTTGATTATCAGCATCATGAGCCTCTCGAGTAGGTTGGGCGACTCATCATCTACTATGATGGAGCTGAAACTATTTAAATAATGCCGCGATGTCCTCTATGCCAAAAAAAGAAAAAAAAAAAAAAAAAAAACTACTGAAAAGAAAAGGAAAATGTCGCACTAAAATTGCATCACGACATGACCCTCGATATGAAACCCCGAACGATCGAGCTGGAATAATATTGAGCCCGTGTTTGGCCAGATAGTACGTTCTCGACCTACTTTCGCCAGATCGTACGTTCTTGACCTACCTCAGTTTTGTCCCCAGACTCCTCCTGCTTCAAGAAACGGATATGATATGGGAGGAGCAGATGTCTTGTCGTTCTTATAAAATCAGGTCTTGCATTAGATGGGACATCGAGGTCACAGCCGGCCGACTAGAGAAATAAGATTTATTTTGCAAACCTGAATCTAGATTCTACCGACCTCTTTTGTGCGGTAAAAGTTTCTCAGCCATCAGAAGACAAATGAGCTCACGTTTCTCATCTCATTTACAGTTCGGAACAATTCCGTACAGCATGTGATCGCGTGTAAATGTAACCATCTTGAAGACAAAACTAAAAGCTGAACCGCCCCTTAATCAAGACTACAATATGATGTGAAGCGACGGCATCATATCGAGGATCTAACCTTTCAATAATTCATTTTGCATTATGTGTTCTTTAATGTAGAGATTGTTTGAGTCATCTATATAATCAACAACAAGAAAAGTGGGGCATTGTCAATTGTTGTTGCATCCCAACATAAGACTATCATTAAAAAAGGATGATGCTTATGGACTCAAGCTAGCTGCATGACCTTTCATTTCAGAAGAATAATGTCAAGATGATAATAATTCAATTCTAAATCTTTAATTAAATTAAATTAGTCATAAACCTTTTTATTTGTGCTAATTAAATCGATCCAAAAACCACTAATGTAGATGCTAGCTACCATGTCGTGACGTAACCAACATTGTTATAGACTTTTTAAATAATATTTGATTTTTTTATTATTCTTATGCTTCTTTTATTTTATTTTATATATATATATATATATATATATATATATATATATATATATTTTTGGTGGGGTTGAGGGTTGGCAAGAGTTGCCTAGCCCAATGAGGGCCCGTGAGCCCCTCGCCCACATTAGGTGAGGGCATTGTGGCCCTTAGCTACCCTTGCCTAGAGTTAGTGAGGGCCATAATGCACTCACCCAGTGCTCGCCAACCCGCCTATGGCCAATGATCCTTACTAGCCCTCAATCCCACCAAAAAAAGAAGAAGGAAAAACCATAAAAATTGCATAAATTCAAAATATTATTAAAATATTATTTAAAAACATCAACATTAACACCAGTCATGCCATATAGAATAATCCATATTCATATAAGTGATTTTCGGTCAAAAATACTAGATAAACTTAATTAACATAAGTGTAAAAGGCTTATGACTTTGTTGGTCCAATTGAAAAGTATAAAACTGAATTGATACTAATATAATAGATTCAAGGCTTTTTTGGCACTTTCCTTATGATGTTAGAAAGAATAGGACTTTTTAAAATTGGTGACATAAATATTCTTATGAAAGTATCTCTTTGTAAATACCATATTAATACATTCAACAATCCCTCCTCCTCGATCCTCTCATAACATTGTAATTTTTTTTTTTAAAATATGAAATGTAAGAGAGAAGCCATAAGAAACATCAAACTATGACAACTGTGACGTATTTATCCTGAACTTTTTTCTGTGACACTAAAAATTCCAAACTTGTACCCGTGTAACATATTTACCTTCCATCAAGGTTTCATCAATGAACATTGTTAAAAATCTACCTACATAAAGTAAGAAAAGTAAAATGTATTGAGATGGCACCCACGTGGTTTAAGTGAAATAAAAACAATGTTGTTTTGACTAGAAAAATCACCTACTAAAATCTTAACATAAGATAAATGTATTATATAGGTATAAGTTTGGGGGGTTTTTTATGTCACAAGAAAATGTATAGGGTAGACATGTCATAGTGAACAAAGTTTGGGGTTTTTGATTTAATAGAAAAAAAATCAAGGTAAATGTGTCATAATTTGGGATTTTAGATAGCTGTTTTTCCTAAAATTTTAACCATTCATTAAATTTCCTTATTTTGATGAAGCTACCAAAAGTGATTACTAATTCAACCAGCATGTGTAATTACAAGTTTGAACCTAATTAGTAAAACTTGTGATTAGGTTGGCCGTTCATTTTCATATTGTCTAACTCATGTCAACTCCTATCGGTCTAAAATATGTCAATTTTAATTATAAATCTCAAATGATTGAATCGTGATTGAAACGCATTAGTTTGTATCAATTCGTGTCAATATATAAAATTAGACATGTCGTGTCATGTTATATTTGGGATTCTTCCTCTATAATTCGTATTTTACTTCAGTGTCATGTTGTGGCTTGCAAACCGGCATTGTCGGCCTGACTTACAAATGACAGTCATCAACAGCATATTATCTTAACAGGGCTTTCTGTTCTTCTCCCTCATCAACGGTCGCCACTTTCTTACGCGCTAAAATCTATATTAAAAAAAGAAGTAAATTTTGGGGAAACAGAAACTTTAGACCCAAAGAAAAAACCAACAATAGAGTGGATAGGCATGTGATTGAAATTAATCAAATCACGGTCAACTTTGCCTCAGTGGCTAAAAGAGTCAATAGAGACAGAATTAGGGCTGTTCTTGCTCAGATCAGAGTCTTTTTTGGCCACCCATCAAGCGCGCCTCCCCCAAAAAAAAAAAAAAAAAAAAAAGGCAAATGAAAGAAAGATTTGTATGCATGCCTCATATTTTGTCATTTTATATAGACAGCTCTCATTCATTGATAAAGAACCTTTTCTCTTTTTTTCAGGAATCGAATAAAAGTATGAGTTCAGACTGTCTGAGGTTCAAGGAGGACAAAACCGAATCGCATCGCAGATTTTCAAGAACCGAAAATGTGAAATCATTTCTCAGCAAGTGGAGAGTCACATGACCTTCTGTTCAGCCAAATGCAGGTGCCAATACTTTTGTCTACATAAGTTATGCGATCATGAAGTTTTTATAAAATCAAACAAATCACAGATTTCGTTGTAACACGCCACAGATTGCCATGACTTGCTTTTGGGTGACAATATAGAATCCAATATGCACGTACCTTTGACTTATGAAATAACTTTTTAAGTGTTTGCAGCATAATATTGTTATTTTGTTTTCCGAAAACACGGATCTTTTTCCGTGGTAATACACATTGATAAGTGTTGGCAGCAAGCATCATGGTAAAAGAATGGGATTAATACCATTAAAAGTCCCAAACTAGTACCCCATTACACATATACTTCATGCTAATTTTCATCTTATGAAAAATCTCAAACGAGCTCGCTCATGACACATTTTACCTTATAATAACTGACATCTCATAAAAAAACTCAAATCAATACCCCTACCCAGATAGGTGTATATAATTTCATAAAAGTAAACCAAACTCACATTCTATTTAGGTATAATTCTACATGTGTAAAGAGATACCCATTGTATATAGTTTCATTGTCACTTCGTGATCCCACCATTTTGTTTGTTTCCAAAGTTCTCCTTTGGTTGAGCTCATAAAGATAACTTTTGTCGGGCCCAAGAATGGCGCAGAAGGGCCGGACCAGAAAGAAGTTCTTCTTTCTAAGACGGTCCAAAAGCCACCAATTAAATCAAGTTCCATTTGGTTTGATGCATTTGAGTGTGAAACAGCCTAAGAAGCAACGAGTTATGATTAGATCAGCAAAACGCTATTTTTGCGGCTATTAACAACATGGTAATGATTCGTTTCATTAGTTTGGTTGTGTGTGCGAGATGTTTGAAAATCAATTTTATTGATTTCATGTTTGTCAAAATTTGGAATTGAATCAAGGGTCCACCGAAGCAAAAATAATCTTGAGATTTCTTTAATCCTATTTTGCTCAGATTATTGACTTAATTTGGATTTGCCTTACTTATTGTAATTAGGCCTCTGTATTGCCTAAACCAATCGTTAGATCCACCCACACCATGACCCATGTTTTGCACCAATTAGCGGACATGGGCTCGCAATAATTAAGGCTGTATATGACAATTATGATAAAATTCAGGATATGATAAAATTTATCAAATCCAGTTTAGTGCCTACTTAAGATACGATAAAGTCAAATATAATGAGGATATAGATTGGATAAAATTATCCCATGCGTAAGGTAGGATGAACGTGGATAGAATTTTTCACATCTATACTAGGAAAGCTATTTTTTCGAATAAAAAAATTATTAAATTAACAAAATTGAAATTATATTTCAATATAAATAATATTTGAATTTTAATATAAGAAATTCAAAATAAAAAAATAACAATTTAATTATTTTAATTTAATCTTATTTATATTCATATATTGGAATATAATTCTATTTTATAATATAAATTCACTATATTATAATAAATATATATTTATATTTATTACATGTTTTAGGTATATAAGTACATTTTATATTTAATAGGATTTTATTAGAGAATGATGGAAGCGAAGATGATGGAAAGGAAGAAAGAAATAATTAATTAATTAAAATAAGAGAGGAAAATAAATAAATAAAAATAGAGCAAGCAAGAGTGTCGCGAGAGGTTTTTACCACCTCTATTTTTAAAATTTTTTGTTCATTTATAATAATTTTCTGTTTATACTAATGTACATGATATAATGTAAATATATCTAAGTTTATTATTATAATCACCAAACAGTTGATAGAATATAACAAAATTCATTGATTTCATATTCTATCCTATCCAAACCTATCTTGGATAGAAATCCCGACGACTAAACGTAATACTATAAGGATAATCTAACACTAGAGGTTCACCAACCAAGAGAGGAGGGAAAAAAAATAAAAAAAAATAAAAAAGATGATAATTAGAGGGTTTCTTAGTCTGAATTATGAAATATTGATGCAATGCATGCAATCACAATTCCCCACATTTCTATCTTTATTCATTCACAATAAGTTTGATGCATTTTCTCTTTCTTAATAGTAGCAAGAAGCACGCCTCCAAAAGGTAATGAAGGTATGTAAAAGCTTTCTTCGGGCCGAACAGAGACTAGTCCTCGGGTGCAAACTGTAAAGGCAGAAGGCAGCTTGATTCCTCATTACTCAATCGATCTTATTTTTTGATGATTAAATGAACCCCTAGCGTCCTGTATTTAGTAAATCCCGAGCTTTTTCTTTTGTATCTAGGATCATCTATATATGCAAGAATACTATTTATCCATAATTATCTGTTTTGGTTAGATCCGGTTGTTACCATATGTCTTTCATGCTCCATGGATTTGACAATATAGATGCTTATAATCTCCTCTTTACGCCGTACGAAATCCAAAGGTCAATGAATAATTCGCATCCTAATATGATAGTATCACAACACCTAAATCAACATGAAATATTGTATCTTATGTTCATTTGCCCACGGCTCCCGCCATGATTCAAGCGGAGTCATCCGAGAAGATCCACGAAATCGAAATGATCTTGAATCTTTTTTTATCAAATGCACAATCCAAACATTGAATTGAAAAAGTGGGTCAACTTCAGCCTCCAATCGGTCATCACCAAAAAGCTAGTTTGATAATGGAACCAAACCCTAACTAAACAAATAAAAATTAGCTGGTCCTTAATAAAATAAAGTCTTTAGTTAGGTGCGTAGTGCCTGGCTTATAGCCCTCTTGCTATTAGTATATCAACAAACTAATAGTATATCAACACAGAGAGATGTCAGCTAAGGCAGATATCCATAATTTATAAATTAAGTCAAATAAAAAATTTGGGACATGATGCAGCCATGAGTATTATTATCTGTGTATTTATATATTAGAGCCAATTAAAGCAGCAGTCACGAGTTGAATAAGTATGACTAAAATATATTATATCTTATTGTTTATAGTGAATATATAATTCTTGGTGCAAGATACGATGCTTTTGCAATTTTCCCCCCAAGATATACTTTTGGAATTTGAATATGCATTAATAATGACTAATATATCTCTAAACCAAGGTGCTCAAAGGCTAGCAAAACCCTTCTGTTGATTTTTCCTCTGGGGATCGAGGGGAGATATTAATCGGGCCCATGTGCATGAGTTTGAGCACAAAGACATGTGGCCAAACCCACCCTGCTGTGGGCGCGTTGGTTTGGGCGTTCCCCCTCTTCTGGTTGGGAGGAGGTTTGATTCACCGCGGTTGCATTTGCGCGACTTAAGTGCGACGCCATGGGAGGTGGGTCCCTACGCTAGCGTCGCCCCGGGTTTATGTCGCCGGCTGCTGGCTGTAAGGCGGTTTCCGAGTCATCAAAAGAAAAAAAAAAAAAAAAAAAGACGTGTGGTCAGTGCCTAAAGCTTCAAAAAAATTAACCAAAAAAAAAAAGACATTTTATTATAATTTATTATCTTCTTTAAAAGAGCCGTAATTGTGCCTTCCCGATTTTCATATCATGTAAAACTTTATCATGATTTAATATCGATTGAGGTGGAAAGACTATATTAGACTTTTACACATATTTACAACTAAAGTGGAAAATTTGAAAAATTTATGATTGAATTGATATTTGTATGATAACTTTAGTAATAATCAGGTAATTTTTTTTTTTTTTATCTAATGAATGTTTTAAAAATGTGAATATGAGTGCAGGGACCTCGATGAATTGAAGAGTACGTGTTTGGTAATGGACCACTGACTAGAGTGACAAGGAGAATGAATACATTTAATATCGACGGTGGTGGTAGGTGCCCTAATCAGCACGAGCAGCAGCCCAAGGAGTCCAATTTTGGCAATTTTATAAGCTCATTTAAGCCCCAATAATTTTCCAGATCAGGAAGATTTGATTTGTGAAAATAGGAGATGGCAAGTTGGCAACGTCCTTTTCTTTCTTTGGGCCACAATTAGAAGATAACAAGTTGATTTCATCGCCTTTAATTTTAGCTGGCCACATTGTCGGACCTCCCGTGTTGGAATATTCTCAGATCCCCATGTTGCGGAGGGTGTAAAAATCATTTCGATCTGGTTTATTTAACAACACATAGTATTTGGTTGTTTGAAAACTTATCGTCATTATTTAGGCAATGATATTGAATTTATGACACACCCATGAAAGTTTATTCGAACTAATTTTGGTGCATACTTATCGTCGCCCGACATCTTTTTTTATGGATAATAGTTTTTCACATTTGAGACTTTTATTCTCTAGGAATGATTTACTAGGTAAGTTAACCAACATTATCTTGAAAACTATCCAACATTTTAGGATTTCCCGGTGAAGAAAAAGAGGCCGTTTTGGGTGAGCTTATTTTAGTATATAAATTATCCGATAAGCCCTGTCGAGCAAAAGTAAACATTTTAATTTGTGAAGAAGTATAGAAAATTCATGGTGACTCCAAACGTTTAATTTAATATGCTTTTAAAAATTTCGGGTGTTTAAAATGTTAAAAAAAAAAAAAAAAATCGAAAGCTTAACTTCCACAGTAAAATCAAAAGGCCAAAATCCATGTTTTCCTTCCCAGATTTGTTGAAAGTTTGGAACTCATCATCAAGAGATAATAAAATTTTAAGGAAATATAGATATAATCTATATACATATATATATATATATATATATATATATATATATTATCTTTTTCAATGTCCCCATGCGCAGGCGGCAAGCTCAACCACTCTTGGTTGACGTAGATCTGCCCACATTTTCATGCCTCCTTTTTTTGATCAGCTGTCCTTTCAGAATACACTTCCCTCCCTTCATTGTCTCTAACTATATTTCTCATAATAAACATCCATAAAAAGAAAATCTATCAATTTCTCACATTTTTTATCCACTAAAAGACAGGAGAAGAAGCCCGTCATTCATGCGCTTCTGCCATAGCAAATCTCTTCGTGATGGAGTATAAACTATAAACTAAAGCAGCCTGGATCTCGATATGGAGTTAACACATGGAGGAGATCTTTTGTACAGAATGAGGGATATTCTTGTAGATCATGTAGTATTATTGTGTGTTATGATCAAGGGATATTTTTTCAGCTTTCACGAACCAGATTAAATCATAATTTTAAGAAGCTTAAGACGTACTTGAGTCCACGTATATACGATGTAGAATAATAGGAGCGCCTAGAGAAAATAGTTGAAAATTATTAAAACGGAGGGAGAAGCAGGATAGCAATAACAGGAGAAGGCTGGAGAAAACAGAAACAGATATTTCTCTTTGTTGGGTAGCTGGCACACCTACTTTCCTCATCAAATAGACATTAGAAAAGTAAAGATCATCACCTGAAATTCTAATCAATTACTAACATATCCTAGATACAATAAAGTTGAATTAAAGTGTAATCTAGATGTAGATATTCTGCATCAAAATGGGAAAGTCGAGAGGCATGAATATTAATAGTTCTGTAATGATTAGAAGGAATTTGGTCTATTAAAGTAGCTGGAATTGGTTAGTAATAATAATAATGACAACAACTACAACAATTATAATAATAATAATAATCATCATCATCATTATCATCATCATCATCATTATAAGGAAGCAGAAAATGTACTAAGATACAATGTTGTCAAGTGTGAAAACTAGATCTGATGGTCAATTAATTTGTATCAAAAACAAGAATTTTAAATACCAGCGGTCCCAAAAGGATGTAGCTCTCTTAGCGTCTTACATACGTAGTAATGAGGACCGTATGGTGCACCACACTTCCATTTAAGTCTCTCGCCCAGGCACCTCGACAAGCATGTAATGTATGTGCTGGTCAAAAACCCACGTGCCATATTCATTTATTTCACAAAGGATATAAATATGTTAATGTAAAAAGGAATACGTATATACATATATAATATATGTATATACTCCGCTGGTTGAGGGAACGATTGGTACCATGTGAAGGATAACGTTTTCCGCTTGACGAGTAGGACCTCCTTTGAGGTTTTTCTTCCATTTTAGAGACCTTGGATTTGATTAAGCGTGTGATAATGTAGCAAAGCAAGTACATGAGAGATCGAGTATATCTGGAAATGCTGCGACACATCATTCTCACAATATGGATCGAGGGAGAGAGCCTATGACTCGTCAATTAAGTACGGACCCTTAACGATTCTTATCTTTGACTACCAAAGGAATTTGGCGCATGTCAATCGAGATCATTACCAAGGGTACTCCGTAGCGGCAGGAAAAAAATGGATTGAGGAAAATGATCAAGGGCCTGACTATGACAAGGTGAAATCGGTCTGCCTTTGACCCACATAGAACAATCCCCTCCTGTAGATCGGAATTACAGCCCTCATCATTGTGTCTTATTAGAAAGGAGTTGCGGTTAATGCACTTTTGTTGGCACATATCATTGCTTATTAATTAAGTGTGACACAGGCAAAATGCTAGACAACGAGGGCCATCTCTTAGAATTTGATCGACCCGTCCAGCGTAAATGGCTACAATATGGTGGTCGCTTCTTAAATGAGATATAGCTTGTGAGTCGATAGCACTTGTTAAGTAAAGTTCGGACCCTCAAATGACTATCGACCAGTGCATGTCTTCTTTTTGAAGGATTTAGCTCCACATAAATTGAGTCGATCTATCACTAATCATTATACATTCATTGATATTTTCGTTATATCAAAGTAGAACAAACATCCATCTTTCCCCCATTTCTCTTTCTCAAGTTATTGCATTATCACAGTGGCACCGTAACATCAAAAGGACAATCTCTCCCTTAGACCTCGATTTTTGTTTCATTAGGAAAGAGTTCTTTAGTGGTTTTCGTAGAGGTTTAACTTTCCATATGCACTCCTTTTCTTATATTCCTTGGATTGGACCGCTCAGGTCTACCATAATTTCCCCTTCGCGAAAGAACAAAAAGAAAAAAAAAATCTTGCAAGTATAAGTTCATATCTTGCTGACATGACTTGCTTGATATAATAGTCCTAAGCTTTCCAACTTACCACCGTGATTTATGGCCCCATTATAAACTTTGCTAACCCGTTTTTCGAAACGTGTAGAGAGGAAACACCAAACCCTAACAAGGACAAAAAGATTAAAGTCGGATCGCAAAGGAATGAATAGAGTGGAGAAATGAGACCATTATACCCATCTTGACCAAGAAAAGAAACACATCATTCAATCTGATATAATGATTTGTGTACTTGGTACTTTAGTATTCTAGCAAAAAAGGACAATGATGATGGTTTACACATATCTTGTCTCCTTTTACTCCCCGGTAGCTTGTCTCTTCCTCTGCCCCCAACCAACTTTCAAGTTTCTAGACGACCTTGCGTGGGAACGTTAGTTTGCGGAAACGCTAGAAAATCGCTGCGAAAGTTAGATGCATGTCGTGATTATTTTTTAGACTTCCCCCAAAAAAAAAAAAAAAAATTATAAGACAACAAAATCATGCCGTACCCGAGTGCTTAAGCAAATATGGCAGCCAAGAGCATAATCAGTCCACGTACGTCAGAAGCCCCGTGGGGACACGTGTCCGGTCCAAAATGGGCCGTAGCCATCACGTGGTCTTTGGGAGGGGGACGTGGGACATATCATGATGGTGGAATTTACTAGAGAGAGAGAGAGAGAGAGAGAGAGAGAGAGAACAAGAAATGGTTGGGATTTTCAAGAGGAGCATCTGGAGGCTAGGGTGGTTATGAAGTCAGCGTGCATGTGGACGTCAAAGCGCGAGCGCAAGTTGTCTATTTCTAACTTATCTTTTGGAAAGTGAAGAAAAAATATGATAGTTTTTTATATATTGTTATGATATTATGGAACGCGAAACACGTCGAGTTGTCAGATCTGAATGGGGCTCTTGCCCTGATTTTTTTTCCTTTTTTTTTTTAATTTTATTCAAATATTATTGAGTTGAGACCTCTGAGAGAGAGAGAGGCCTCTATAAAGAACCTGGATCTTCCGATTTAAGAGGAAAAAATAGTTTACTTTCTGTAGAAAAGTTGCCAGAAATCAAAGACACGAGCGTTCACAAACTCTCACGAGAACACAGAGAGGGGGGGAGAGAGAGTTGCAGCAATGGGAAGGAGCCCATGCTGCTCAAAAGACGAAGGGTTGAACAGAGGGGCTTGGACTGCTGATGAAGACAAGATACTCACGGACTACATCAAAGTTCACGGCGAAGGGAAATGGAGGAACATTCCCAAAAGAGCTGGTAAGTCTTAATATGAGTCCTGCTGTTTAAGTTGCGTGTGTTAGGTTTTCGGCTTTTCTCTTTCTTTGTAGCGTTTCTGAGGAAGTGGAGAGGTAGTGCTCATGGTGTTCTTGAACGATAGTCGTGCGCGATTGATTGATCTCTGTTTGGATCATCGTCTTCTGTGCAGGTCTCAAGAGATGTGGGAAGAGTTGCAGGCTGAGGTGGTTGAATTATCTGAGGCCTGACATCAAGAGAGGCAACATCACCAGTGATGAAGAAGACCTCATCATTAGGCTTCACAGACTCTTAGGCAACCGGTACTTTATTCAGCCTTTTCATATTTGCCCTGCTTTAATTCAGTGAATAACTTATTGGGAAAGAGAAGCTACAAATTCTCAATTTTCAATGGAAGAAATTTGCAATCAGATATTTCGTTGTTTGCTTAATTGTCTTGTTGTTTATATAAAATAAAGCCCATCGCCTTTCTTTCTTAATCGTTCAATTCTTTCGGCAAATGCATATTAAAATATAATAATTTGCACCAGAGAATTGCAGGTTAAAGTTGCCTATCTTTTTGGCTGATGCCTTTGGCGCTATGCTTGTTGTTTGCATATGTTCATGCATGCACATGCATGACATCACATTATTTTCATGCGTAGGACTAATTAAAGACCTTCTTTGCTTGATAAATGAATAATTAATCACCAAAAGTTTAACTATCTGTGTAGGTGGTCTCTCATTGCGGGAAGACTTCCAGGGCGAACAGACAATGAAATAAAAAACTACTGGAACTCCAACTTGGCCAAGAGGGAACAAGGAGAGAAGAAGCCAAGCCTCTCCACAACTGAGAAGATCAACCCCATGGCCACCTCCTCAATAATGCAGGACGAGACTCAGAACCTGGTGCTAGTTGGAGACTCCACGCTCCACCACATGGAACGGCCATCGGGGACCAGTGAGGCGACAAAGAGCGGGCAATCGTCAGAGTACGAATCGAGTGACGTCTCATCGCCAGCTTCCATGTCCAGGGAAGAGCCCAACTTGGAGCAGCTCATGGTGGACTGCACTGTCGGGGAGTTGGACCTCGTGGAGATTCTTGACGGTGCTGATTTTAGGCTCAACGAGTCTGGAAATACTTCTCAAGTGATGAACACGGTTGATAACGATGGAACGAGCAAGAACGAAAATGTCGGAGGTACTTCCTATGGAGAGGCACATAACTGGTGGAGTGAAGAATTGGAGATGGATAATTGGGTCTCCGATCTCGCCGAGATGACCTCGGGTTTGGGACCTTTCGCTTCGATCCTATACAGCGGCGAAGATTGGATCCTGTAGATTGAACGCTGCTTTTTTTAAGAATAATTTTAAGTTTCTGCAAAAGGGTTCTTCTGGAAGTGCGCATCGATCCAATGTATATGTGACCTTAACCGTCGAAATAATCTTTGAGCTATTGTCAGTGTGGAGTGATCACTTAGATCATGTGGATGGCAACGTTCTTGATTCTGTCCACATATTAAGATTTGCTATAATCAGTATGCATCTGTAATCTATGTACTTGTACATCGCACGTGTTTTTTTACGGTTGACTGGGCTTTGGTGATGATCTTGACTTTCTGCAAAGAAGAACGACGTAGAATCGAAGTACTTCATGCGGATTTCTGTCTTAGAGTTCCCCCAGGAGATGTCCACGCTAGTGATGTTCTGCGTTCCGGCTGTGCTCGTTCACTCCTTTTCACGTATGGGCACCTTAATGTCCCTCCACTTCAAGAGACAATCATGGCCATAAAGAGAAATCTCTGCAGACCACGCACGTGAGCAGACATTTCTTGCTGTCGTGAGCCTTTTCCCTTTTTGAAATTTCCTTATGCGTCTAGAAATTTTTACCCGGAGTTACTTGGTAGATGAGCCAAAGTAGTTTGGGAGACACTATGGTGAAAATAGAATTAAGATAGAAAAGGTCGATATGATCCGATCGGCTTGGCTAACGTTTAAGGAGAAAGATGAATATGAAATTCACTATTTGCAGTGTTATCGAGATCTTTTGCTAAATTCCATTTCAATTTTATGAGAATAAAGCATATGCTGAGTGAGGACGATATATTATGAGTGAGGACGATATATTATTATATGGGCCCCACTTAAAATATTTTTAAATTTAAGTGGATTTTATTGAAAAATCGTTATCAATTTGTTTAGATTGATGCGACGCAACGAATTGATGGCGACAACTTAAAAATACATTTGTACCTAAAAATGGATGCAAAACTTTATGGCGCTGGATCTAATTTGCCACCTCACTTTTTATGACACGAAAGTCCACTTTCTATGTTTTTAATGTACTTATTAAGTGAGCTCAACAAAAAGACTTAAAGTTTCGAGCAGATTTCAACTAGTGGTTCCACAGCAACGTTCCAAATTTTCTAAATATTCTATTCCGCATTTAGTCCCAAGTTTTGATTTCCAGCTTAGCACGGTAATTTTTCTTACGCTTTTTTTTTCTTTTTTGCAGATTCAGAGCAAACATTAAATATCTCAGATATTATCTTAATCAAGATTGGGATGCTCTAATTATAGGAGTCGAAGTTACATCGCCATTTTACCCTTTGCAGAGGTCGACATATTATCATAAACGACATACTATTAAATGTTAATTCTTCCATTGCATTTTGTTGGTTCCCCAATTAGTTTTCGATGCTGCCCTTTCTCTATCCCATGAGCCACTTTGCTATGCACGCTATGAACATAGGCGTCATCTGTCGTCGTCGTCACAAAACTTTGTCTGAGCCGGGCGACCCCGCCAACCATCGCATCACAATCCCGCCCTTACCGAACATCGAACCAGGACGACGGCCCGACAGGCAGAGGAAACAACATGCAATGGCGGTCAAGCAAGCCACGACAAGGCACGGCGGCGGCAAAGGGGAAAGGAGGGAGGGGCCTTCAGTTCGCATTTTTAGGGCCATACTTTTACCGTGGAGCATCGCAATCCCCTCTATCAATCTTGGAGTTAGAGTCACCACCCAGTAATTTAACCAAGGAACTCCAAAAATAAGGAAAATCGTATGGCTAAGTTAGACATTAAAAAATGAAATTGCGAGTGCTGGTCAAAATCTTAAATAGCAAGTTAAGCAAAGCGGTCGGTCTAAGGTACTTCCCAAGACTAATAAAAAACGCTACTTTGGTCATCTCATCGTGAGGTTGACGTACCAAACATGAGCCGATCGCCAATATTAATTACGTGCATGCCGTAATTGATTCTCTTTATTAAACTTTCTTACGTTTTTTTATGCTTATAATTGGGAACAAAATTCTGCTCTCGAAGAATATTGAGAATGTCCTCATCAATCCTGTCCTTTTCTTTATATACAAAACTGTACATTACTTTAAGAAAGGGTCTACCCTAGATAGCTGGTTTGCTTCAATTTTTTTTTCAAATAGATATTCGCTCCAATGTGCTCCAGCATCATACTCTATCGAGACAATATCATTCTTTTATTTTCTTTAGTTACAGCTTAAATAAAGATGTACTTATGAGCAATTGGCCAAATTATTATACCGTACACTTGAAGTCTTTAAATTATTAGTTTATATAGTTATTGGAATGCAAAGAACGGTATTGGCACCGATATAACTGGATACACTTGATCAGAGTCGTTAGTAGACACTTGGACAATAGTAATAATTATACTTTATTTTCTCCAAACTTATGAATGACCAATTATATAAACTATAGTCTTACAGTGATCAAGAGTCCAACATCGCCTAAATATGGAATACCAGTAGACACAAGTATTATATTTCTGGTGATAATAATTTATGTTAGGGATAAGTGCATTGGAAGTCCTAAAATTTGTTATGAAAATGCAATTAAGTCCTAAAACTTTCAAAAAATGCAATTAAATCCTAAAACTTGTCACAAAGTGCAATTAAGTCCTAAAACTTTCAAAAGTGCAATCAAGTCCTAAAACTTATCAAAATTGTTCAATTTAAGTTCTTCTATTGATTGCACTTTTAGAAAGTTTTAGGACTTGGTTGCACTTTTGAGACAAGTTTTAGGACTTAGTTGCACTTTCGAGATAAATTTTAGGACTTTATTGAACCTTTTGAAAGTTTTAGGACTTTATTGAACTTTCATAATAAATTTTAAGACTTAATTGCACTTTTTGAAAATTTTAGGACTTAATTGTATTTTCATGATAAGTTTTAGGACTTCTAATGTATTTACTTTTTTATGTTATAGGGCTGAGTTGGAGAACGGGAATGCTTGGAAGGACTGTATATTTATTAGGGTTAGTAAAGAAAGTTGAAGTTTCAACCAAACGAAAAGGAAAAGGCGAAAAGAAGAAAAGCTGCCTTGATCATTTTGGGTAATAGCGGTGGCTATTGCTAGGAGACCATGCGTCCCACGTGCTCTTAAATGATCCACGAACAATTGTCTTTTCAGAGTCTTAGACATGTGCAAGACGTCGAGAATGAATAGTGGTAAAGGACAAAAGTGAACGGCAATTCCAACCAAAGTTCAATGCATCGAGTCCAGCAAACTATGTAGTTACGAACGGCGTAAATCCATCAGCTTCAATGCTCTTTTTCTTATAGGATGTTCAATTTTTAAGAAAAAACCAGCTCCTAAATCCATGCTCCAACTCAAAACTTCCATGGATCTCGCATCTGAAAGCGTGGATAAACCTAGTTGCAGTCAAGATCTGGTACCTTAGTAATGGAAGAACCCTAGGTAATTAAGGTGCTCTCGATTTATGTATCAAGTTAAATTACCAAGACAGTTGAGCCTTTTGTCTAGTGAAATCTAACGTTGTTGAATCCGACTCGTACATGATGCTGCTCCTCATCCTCCGTTGAAAGGTCGAGCCAAAGCCCCTAATTTACCAGCCAAATCAAAGGTCCGATTTAAACACAAATTCAAGAACCTATCCACAGGATTTTGAATAGTCAAATGATTGTTCGATTAGAATTATGATCGTGCTAGACTGGAACATCCTCGCACGGCACGTCGACCACCCATCCAACAACAGTTGACTATTTCTCATTCGTGCGCCAATATATATATATATATATATATATGAAATAGCAATTTGAAGATAGCCATGATTTGATTATCATCGTGACGAGACAAAATGATGCCTTTTTGAGGAACTTCACGGCATTATTTTCTTATGATATTTCTGACAATAAATCGTAATATTAGATTTCATGTAGATTGGATTACTAATAATATACAGAGGAAGTGGAAAATATAAGAGATGATACAGTATGACTGTTGGTATCGCTATTGCTATTAAATTGATATGTGACAAATTGTGTAATATTTTCTCGAGCTATCAATAATACTATTTTGAATGTCAATGTTTAGGATGAGTTTATTTTGCAAAATATGAATGGCTTGAAATATATTTGCTTATAAGTAATTGTTTACATTGCTTACAAAAAAATGAACGAATGAAAAAAATTCATTAGTCACGTAAATATTTAGACATAAATTGCAATTGATAATGAAACATTTGTCAACGATAATTGATTGCAATCTTCTTTTTTATCTATCAAAATTTATTTGACTTGGTGCAATGAGAAATAAGAACACCTGTCTGTAAAATTATATAATAAAAATGTTCTTCCCTAAAGTTTATTCTAATGTTGATACCTAGGACTCTAATTTGTAAGGCGTTGGTCATCTCCTTGCAAAAAGTACTTTTCTTATACTTTCAAGTCATTTTGCTACCTATTTATTATCTTTCTCCCTCTTCTCTCTCTTAATTTTTCCTTCTTTCTTCTAATTAAATCATTTGTATTAAAGAAGTTCCTTTAGTATTGACACAATATTTTTTATCAGCACACAACTACGTTTACTAAAATAATAATACGTAAATTACATTTACTTGAGGTATATTAAAGCACAAACAAACCATAATAAGTTAAAACAACACATCATATACTTAAATATATAAATTGATAAAATGATTAATGTTATGTTAACTATTAGAATCTTATAATATAAGTATTGTGAAGCTTTCTTTTCCTTAAATGTTCGTATAATATCATTGCTCTAAATTTGCACAACAATTCGCAAAATTGCAGATTTCTTCGAGTAATATATCATAACTGTTTACACCAAGGGTTAATATTATGCAAAACCTTAAACTAGTATCCATGTGACAAATTTACTTCAAATTAATTTTTTGACCACTAATCACGCCAAACTAGTATATTTGTAACGAATTTGACGACCGTTAGTGTCAAATTGTATTAATATCACAAAAATCACAAACTAATACATCTCGTGACAAACACAAGATAAAATATCAAACTAATGTCTTTATCAACTTTCACGTGTCATTTAACTCAGTAATTTAATAGTAAAATTTAATAAAAACTAACGAAGACAAAATTTATTATAACTATACTAGTTTGGAATTTTTTGTAATCAAAAAAACTCATTTGAGATAAATTTATTATAGTTGTAATGATTTAAGCAAGAAAACTCTAACTATTGTTGAAGAAATTAAGAGACAAATCCAAGGATTTCAATGATTAGAACCTTTTATTTTTTATCCTTCGATCTCGCGAACTACTTTCTAACATTTTAGACAACTCTGATTGGGATTCGCGGCCACATCTTCACTAGAAGGATGCTACTTCTCCCTCTCAATTTTCTTTCTTTTGTATTTTTCTTTTTACATTTTTTATTTTTAAGGACAATGACTAGTTGGGCCCCTTGAGGTGGACTCGGCCAATCATTAATTCTTTATATTTCTAAAGATCGTGTATAAATTATATATACCTCTGATTGATTATAATTGATATAATAATCTACTGTTATCTCATATAGTCAATTCATAAAGTTATAAATAGGTTCATGTCTTCTTTATCATGATACACAAGAAATATACATAAATTATATAATTCTCTCTTCCACATATTCTTTATCTCGGTGTCTAAGTTAAACGATCCCGAGGAAATTTTGAATGCATCAAGTGCACATCACACCTGTAATATACTTCGCACCTCATGTCATTCTCATTATCAAATATCCTAATTATCTTTAAGAGAAAAATCAAAAGAACCACCTACTTTTTTAAAGTGATCACTATAATCAGTAGGGTACAGCTCTCAATCGAAAAATGGTTCTTTACAACCCGACTTTTTTTGGGAAAACAAGGCAAGTGGAAACTGATAAACCTCATAAGTTCTCTAATTGCTGTGCTTTTCACCGACTAACCTTTTGTGATTTCAACTCTTTTTCTATGTAACGGGTTCGTTACGGCACCATGATCGCGTGTCAATGTATCTTTGCCTCCACCAGTGATCCATTTCACAAAAGTAAGATACCAAACATGTTGCATTTGATTATGTCTTGACTTGATCATCTCTCTCCCAATTATACTTCCTTGTCATTTTCACGTAGTGCTTAGAACAATCATTCTTCAATAGATTAACTTGCGAAGCGAAATTAGATTAGCAGCATCTAAAGGCTATTGAGTAGGTTAGGAGCAGCCTCATCATCTGCGATGATAGAGTTAAAACTATTTTAATAATCCTCCACGGCAAAAAACAATAGGAAAGAAGAAGGAAAATGTAGACAGCTGCACCAAATTTTATCATGACAAATCAATGACCCTCCATTTGAAACCTCTGACATATTATTCTTCAAGAAACAGATGCAATTTTTCCTGAGTATATTCCTTGTCACTCTTGTGTAGAAAGTTGAGCCTTACATTGGAAACATATATAGGGTATCAAGGATTTCCTATGGAGATGTATATGGGCCATGAAAACAGCACCGAAACTCAAAACTTTCCTATGGTTGGCTTGTCACAATGCCCTAGCTTCCAAAGCAAATCTCTTTCAACGTCATATCATCACAAATTCATTGTGCCATCTATGTAAGCAGAGTACTCATGAAACCCTAGAACACATTTTCCTACATTGCTCATGGACTCGTGCTATTTGGTCTAACCCGCAGATCAATTTACTACCTTCACCTCTTACAATCAATCGTTTAGATTCTTGGCTATCAGAAAGGGCGACATCACCTCATCACTCACCTAGACTAGAAATCGTTGCTAACGTCCTTTGGCAGATCTGGCGGATGAGGAATAATTTCATCTTTCGAAACCAGCTACCAAATCCCTCCCTCACAGTAGAGACAGCAATTGCATAGGCCAGATCATACCAGATCTCCTTTGCTGCATCTAATCCGAGATCTGGGCTTCAATCTCTCAACCCTGCACAGCTTTGGTGACCTTTGGAAGTGGGTACCCTAAAATGTAACATTGATGGAAGCTATCAGCCGAGTAGCATCGATGGTTCGATGGCCTGTATTTGTAGAGATTACAACGGGCGACTCACGGATTTTTTCTCGAGACAATTCCCAGCGAAGTCCACCTTTGAAGTAGAGGCCCAAGCACTTACCTTTTCCCTTCAACATCTGTTCCAGCAAGGACTCCATGAAGCTAAACTAGAGATTGAATCAGACTGCCTCAATCTTGTCGAAGTGGTGCAAGGTGCGAGATCGCCGCCATGGGAGCTTTGAGCTGTGATCGCCGAGACTGTCTCTTGGCTTTCCCGTTTTCCTAACCTAAAGTTGCAGCATTGTCGGCATGAAGCTAACCTGGTTGCAAATTGGGCTGCGAAGGCCCAAATCTCATATTCAGCCCAAAACTGGATCCTTTCTCCTCCACTTGTAATGCTTGACTTAGTATATGCGGATGCTTTATCTTGAGGTTGTAAGTTTCCATTGTCTTGAATACAACCATTGTTTTCGACCAAAAAAAAAAAAAAAAAGATTTAACCTGTGACAAATTGATTTTGTGTTGCGCATCAGGCATATTTCTTTAACTATTGCTCGAGCCGCTTTTATATTTGACCACAAGAAAACCGACATAAATAATTTTTGCCGCAAACCCAACACAAGAATATCCTTAAAAAGGAGAATGCAGAGGTAGAGTCAAGCAAGCTATTCAGGCGTAAAATATTCTATCAATCACGTCGTCTGATGCCGTGAAACTAGTAGCTCTATGGTAGTCATATATGTATGAACTTTCATTATGTATGCTATGAAACGTGTTAATTCCGCTAGTTTCGATAAGTTTGAGTGTGAAACAACCCAAAACGGAAAGATCTACGATTAGAAAAGCAAAGCAGCTATTTCCGCGGCAATAAATAACACAAAAAGGATCCACCTTATCAATTAGGTTTTTTCTGTGAAAAGATCAAAATCAATTTTGGTTGTTCTCAGGGGGGATGGGGTGGGGATGAGGAAGTTTCAGGAGTGGGTTTCGACTCCCACGTCCTGCAAGAGGCAAGACAAAAGTCTAAGAGTGAGTATTAGAGTAGGAATAGAGTAGGACTGACCAAAAAAGCAAAAAAAAAACTTGGTTGGATTCATGTTTGTCGTTGGAAGTGAATCGACAGACGGCGGAAGCCAAAGTAAACTCGATTTCTTTAAGATCCTGTTTCGCTCAATTATTGACTTAATTTCAATTTGTCTTGAACATATCGTAATTAGGCTTACATTTGCCTCATGCGATCCACCCACACCATGGCCCAGGATTAGCATCTACTGTAGCATCGGGCAGTGGACATGGGCTCGCAATTACGGGTGTGCGGTCCAGTTCCTAATTCCTAAAGAGAAACTGGACCAACCCCGTGGAATAGGCCCGAGGTGTATTTTTTTCTTTAATTCGATAAGGGCAAAAGGTACAGATTATCCGTGAGAGTAATCTCTTCTTTCACTAGTAACTTCAGTAGTAACTTCCTTGTAATTAACAATTTCATCCTACACTAAAGTAACTTTACATATATTTAAGTGCTTTGAGAAAAAATAAAACATTTTTAAAATATCATTGCACTAGGGAAGCAGACCAGATTGGCTAGTTCAACCTAGTACGATTTCAAGGTGGATAAGGTTGGTTTTCGCTTTCACATACTGAAACCGACCCTACTGGAAACTGATCCTATCTAGTATGGTTCCCAGTTCAAGAGTGGTAACTAACCTACCTTAGAACTTTCAGTTTTCGCTTTCACATACTGAAACCGACCCTACTGGAAACTGATCCTATCTAGTATGGTTCTCAGTTCAAGAGTGGTAACTAACTTACCTTAGAACTTTCGGTTTTCGCTTTCACATACTGAAACCGACCCTACTGGAAACTAATCCTATCTAGTATGGTTCCCAGTTCAAGAGCGGTAACTAAACTACCTTAGAACTTATCATCTTCCTCATAATAATAAGCACTATAATTAAGGATCATATAATACTAGAGTTTTTTTCTTTATTTTTTGTCAGAATCCTACACTAGAGGTTCACTAACCAGGATAGTAGAAAATAGTAAGATGATAATTAGAGGGTATATGAGGCTCCATTTGTTTTGCAAAAAATATATAATTTAGAAAATATTTTCCCCAAAATAATATCACTTGTATTACTTGAGGTAATTAGTCAATAAAATATTTCATTCCCAAAATATTTTCATCGGTGATTAAAATTGCTGTCGTCCGTTCATTTCTATAAGTGATATGAACAATTATTTTTTGAAAACTATTTTTCAAATTATTCATATTTCACAAAATAAATGAAGCCTAAAGATGCGATTGCTTCCAGCAGAGCTATTTCACAAAAATGCTTCCGGATTTTTTATGTGTTTAAACAAGTTGAAAACAAATAGATCAACATATAATATTTCTTGTGAGTGAAACTCTCAAGGCCAAACCGAACTACACAATTAGTCCCCTTCTCTCTCTACTATTGTTAGAATATCCAAATAACAAACAACATGCTCATCTAACCGCTTAAGCTTTTTGAACAATTAGCAATGGTATCATAAAACTTTACATAGTATCAAAGTTAGAGATCATGAGTTCAAATCCTTCCAAATCCTATTTGCCTCCTCAATTATATTTTCACGATTAGTATTAGGCAAAAAAGACCAAACTAAGCATGAAGAAGGGTACTCGAATATTTAAATAATAAACCACGCCATTATCTAATGGCTTAAGTTTTTCGAACAGTTGATAGTGGTCTCACAAAATCTTACAACTATGACAATAGCCATTATTTCTTCTTCTTTTTTTGGACAAAATCTTACAACTATGACAATGGCCATTATTTCTTCTTTTTTTGGCTAATCTTCAAAGTTAAAATCATAATTTCTTTACTTTTCTTTTGAACTGATCTTCAGATTAATGACCATTAGTTTTCATCGTTATCTTTTGCTTTTCTTTTCTGACTTTCAAAATTGAAAAAAAAAAAAAAAATTCGTACCCGACTTAAAATTTTTTATAAAGTTGTTGATTTATTGATGTTCATTATGAACCTGAAAATATGACTGATTTGGACTTACAGTTTCTACTAAGAATATATAAAAAGCGTTTGTCTTTACTTTGTAATTTTTTGGCTAGATATTTTTGTCGTGACTAAACACCATCAAATATTTTCTCGAATTGCATTATCAGCAGAACCAAACATAAAAAAACAATTCGTTTTCTAGGAAAACCATTTGCCGGGAAAGTTCTTTTCAACGACGATAGATTTTTAGTTATATATATATATATATATAAAGAAAAAGAACCGACCTTTGGTCTATTTTATGGGGAATTGATGTAATGCATGCATTCAGAAGTCCTCATATTCCTGTCTTTATTCATTTTAAGATAAGCTCGATTCAATCTTTCTTAATCAAAAAGTGAAGAAATCAAAAAGTCAATGGAGTATTTTTATCCTAACGCAGTATTATCTCAACATCGAAATCAACATGAATTATTAATTTCATACACAATTACCCATAACACATCTCATGTTTCAAGATGGGCCGTGAGAAAATATTATAATATTAAACCATAATTTTATCGAACAACTTTAACTTTTAAAATAGATTGACGGACTGATCTTGAGTATTTTTTGCTCAGATGGACAACTCAAACATTGATTTTAAAAAGCCGGTCGAATCTAGCCTCCATCGGGTTATCACCCAAGTTAGGTTAACAATAGAATGAAACCCTAACTAAACAATGAAGAATTAGCTGGTCCTTTCTAAAATAAAGTCTCAACTTGCGTGTCGTTTTTGTTGCTAATCCGAGAGTATATTAACATAGAGAGACGTTAATTAAGATAGATTTGTATAATTTAAAGATTAGGCCAAAAAATTAATTCGGGACATGCTGCATATGGTTCCAGGAGTTAATGATGGAAAGCGTCAGCTACTCCTTACATGTCCTATTTATTATCTTTGCACCATACAATAAGACTAATTAAAGCAGCGGTCATGAGTTGCCCACGAGTTGCCCACGTATAATTAAAATATTCTATATCCTATTGTTTATCGTGAATTGATCTTGGTCTATGATACTTTGCTTTTGCAACTTCAACGTTCTAATATTTCTGTAAACTGAGTGGGGTAAAGCTCATGTGCTCAAAGGCTAACAAAACCTTTTGTGGAATTTCTTTTGGGGGATCGAGGGGAGGAATTTAATTGGCCCATGTGCATGAATTTCAGCTCGAAAAGCAACGGTAGGTTGGAACTTGTTGGCAGTCCCTTAATGCCCTTAAGAAAATGAAAAGTATGATACTTTAGTATAATTTAAAATTCTTTTTGATAGATGTTACTCGAAAAGATTGATGATCCATTTCAAATTTTCTGAGCTGCATGAATGCATACTTTTCACTTTTAGCTTAATCCATTATTAACAGGAGAGAGGTAGCTGTGCCTACCTGATTTTTTTATGTTATATGAAACTTAATAATGATTTTCTATCTTATTGCGCACGACATCATTAAATCTTCTTTCTATGTTGGATTGGCCGTGGATTTGATCGAATGGGATGACAGAGGTGAGTTGAGCAGTAAGGCAAGGTCTAGAGGGGAATTCCCATCAATTTTCATCTGTCACATTTCATCTCATGAACATAATAGAATTCCCATCAATTTTCATCAATCGATTCTGGGGATAATTTCTAATAACCTCCAGATTGGACGTCTCTTTTTCACAAGAACTCGGGGTGGGAATTGTAGCACCTCATCAGTTCGCTTGTCCCTATCATGCCGGGAGATTCATTTCACAGGTTTTCGGAAGAAAGGGAGTTTCGCTTTCAAAATAACTCTTTTTTTTCCTGAAGAAAGCCAAAAGTGAAAAAGAAATCGCAATTTTGAAAGGAATTCGTCCGATGGTCTACGGGCGACAGTCTTCCCTACCCCTAGATTGGGGAGCGCTACCACGGTTTAAATCTTAACGGTGGCTAATTTGGCCCGTTTGATCGAGCATTTGCAAAGAGGGAAAAATACAAAACGTTTGGTAAATGCTGAAAGCCTAATGCAAATAGAAACCTATTTTGGGCTTCCAGCATTTCGGAAATGCTAAATCTATTGTTCACCCATCACTGTTCATCTTCTTCCACATTCATAACAGTCGTTCTTCTTCCCAATCTGCCGCCTGAGTTGGGCCTCTTCGGCGATTGTCACCGCCACCTGGGGGTCTCCCCCCCCCCCCTAGCGACCACCGCCTAGGGTGGCATGACCCGCGACTCAGGCGACGCCACCTGAGGTCCACGACCCAGGCGACGACGCAACCTCGATTGAGGTGACGCCACTTGGGTTGCGCAAACCCAGGCAGCATCGCCTAATGTCGGGCCCTGAAGCAGTGTCGCCTGGATTTGCACGACCCAGGCAATGTCGCCTAAGGTCGCACGACCTCAAGCTGCCTCGTCTAAGGTTGCATGACCTCAGGCTGCCTCGCTTGAGGTTCATGTGACCTCAAGCCACCAGTTCTAGTAGCCGAACGACTGGATCTATCAGTCCGAAAGCTAGATTTGGCAACTGGAGGGTCGGCTCTAGCCACTAATCGGCCGGATTTGGCCGTCCGTAGTGGTCTAGTGGTGCTCCAACGGCTTATCCTAACGTGATTTAATTTTCAAATTAAAGAAAAGAAATATAGTAAAAGCCCATTTTAAATGTGAGTTTTATTAAACAGTGTTAATACTGACCAAAAAAAAAAAAAATAGTGTTAATACTAAATCTATTTTCCAATACTATTTAAATTATCATTTACCAAACGGTATAACATTTTAGAAAACCCATCTATCCCAAAAGTATTTGCATTTTCCTAAGGCCATTTCCCCAAAGCCGAACCAAACAAGCCCTTTGTAGGTTGATTGAGAAGGGAAAAAAATAAAGAGAGAAAGAAAGAAAAAAGAAAGAAGAAAAAATTTAAAAATATAATAATAATAATAATAATAATAATAATTATTATTATTATTATTATTATTATTATTATTATTATTATTATTATTATTATTCACGTCAATGCTAGTTGTATCATGTAGGACGATCAATATTTATTTCAATTCAGTAACTTACATGAAGCTTGACATCTTTGAGCTCATCATGCACTAATATGCTATCCTGTTGCAAATGACGCAAAAGATCAAGACGTAATACATTGCTCTTGATGTAATCATGACCGAGATTAAACTAATTAAGCTACAAGAAAGATACACGTCAAGCACATCAAGCATAATTTGGTCATTTCGATCAAGTTAATTTGACGTGGTATATTGTTATTAGAAAATTTACTACCAACATCCTTTTTTATAACTATAGTTTTTCACATTCCAGAATGGTAATTGATAGGCATCATTACAAGTTTAATCACCCAGCATTATCTTGAAACCTATCTAAAAATTTAGATTTCCGGTTGAAGAAGAGAAGGCGATTTTTGGTGAGCTTATTTTAGTGTATAATATATTAGAGACACCCCCATTAAATTTCTAGATAAATTGTCCAAAAAGTCATATAGGATTGCGGTCAATTTAATTATAAACGTTTCGATTGTGACAATTTAGAAATTTTCAAATCAATCCTAAACACTTTAACAATTTGTAAATGTAATATTTCAAGTCAATTTTAGTCTAAAATTGCTGATACAAATGCTGGCCAGCTCAAGTGACATGTCCGACGCTAATGTGGACCATTTTCGTAGTTCTTTTTAATTTTTTTCGTTCTTCCCCTTTCTTTTCTTTTGCTTTTCTTTTTTTTCCCTTTTCCCATTCCCCTCCACAATTGATGAGACGGCAATGGCATACAAGTGCCAATTAGGTTGCCCTTGCCTTCTGTCACTGGCCTCCAAGTGAGGATTGTGACACCTTGCTAGTGGCCGGTGAGGGCTACTATGCCTTTGCCATGGCCAACGAGGACTCGCGATGCCCAAATCTAGCTGAGGTAGTGACCCTTGGCCATTAGGCAATCGGTGGGGGGTCACAGGGCCTTGGCAATGATCAGTGGGGAGACATCAACCTTAACAGTAAAAAGAAAAATATAAAATAAAATAAAGTAAAAAAAAAACTAATAAATATTAGAAAAATTTATTAAAAAATTGCAAAAATTGTCCTTCTCAAAGACAAGTCATGCCACATAAAATAACCGACATTCACACCAGCGATTTTCAGTCAAAATTGTTTAGAATAATTAAACTAATAAATCGTCGAAAGGTTTTTAACTAAACTGGTAAATCTTCAAAATGTTTAGAACTAAATTCGCAAAATTGAAAGGATTATAACTGAATTGATCGTTGTACAATAGATATTGGACTTTTAGGACAATTATTCCTTAAGTTTCCTGTCCAACAAAAGTAAAATGTTTAATCTGTGAAGAAGTATGGAAAATTCAAGGTGCCTCTAAATGTTAAATTTAATATGCTGGTAGAAATTTTGGGTCTTTCAAATGTAATTAAAGCTCGAACATTTAGTTTTCATAGTAAATTCGCCCCAGTGGCCACCCTTCCATGAGGAGGTGAGGGGTTCAAATCCCCACCTTCTCAAGGGGAGATGGGGTGGAGAAGAGTAAATTTCAGGAGTGAGTTTTGACTCACACGTCCTGCAAGAGGCAAGACAAAAGTTTGAGCGTAAGTGTTAGAATATGACTGATAAAAAAAAAAACAACTAAATCAATGGTTTCCCTTCCTAGATTGTTGCAACTTGCAAATTTGAAACTCATCATCAAGATATAATTAACTTGTCAAAAAGGATAATACACACATATATAATATAATATAATATAAGATATCTCGAAAATTGGGAAATTAAACTTATTTCTGTCTGTCTCGTCATCAATAGTCTTCTTTCCTCACTGGCTCTCATCAATGTCAACAAATTCCGAACCATTTCTTTCTTTTGTGTTCTTTAATGTTAGAGGCACAAGCGGCAAGCACAACCACTCGTGGTTGACTTAGATCTACCCACATTTTTCATGCATCTTATTTTCACCAGCTGTCTCCTTCAGAATATATTACCCTTCATTAATTGTTTGTAAGTATATTTCTCACAATAATATCCTTATAAAAAATATCGATTTCTAACAATTTTTGTATTTCAAAAAAAAGTGGAAAAGCCCGTCCTTTATGGATCTCGTCGCGGAGAGTTTGTGAACTAATAATGTAGATGGGTTTCCCCTCTAGGAACCAGGACATGGAGAAGATCTCTTGTACACAGAGGAAAAAATGAATAACTAAAAATATTTAAAATGCTTTTATTTTTCTTTTTAACAGAATGATAGTTTCCAGGCCTTTATGATGCATATTATGTAGCGAGGACATATTTTATACGAGGGGCAGATCATATTTCTATCGAGCACGTCTTTTTAGACAGATATTTGTATATAATGTAGTATTATTGTGTGTTATGTACATATTAAAGTATCTAAATATCAAAGCATGATCAAAGGCTAACTAAAAAACGTGTGATAATACCAGTATTTGTATTGTAATCGGCAAACCTAGGTTCCTGATCAGATAAACATTTGAAAAGTTAACGTTATCACCTAAATTTCTAATCAGATTATAGGATACCCTAAATATAAGAAATTTGAATGAAATATAAGATAAAAGATACCCTAATCTGAATGAAAATAGTTCTGCATCAACATGGGAAAATCGAGAGGCATGAACACCCACAAATATTATGACTTTGGTCTATCAAGGGAGTTGCAGTGGTTAAACAGTTAGGGTGCCCAAAAAAAGGAGTAATAATAATAAGCAAAAGACATTCTAAGATGCAATTTTGTCGAGTGTGAAAACTAGATTGAATGGTCAATTATTAATTATCATGTATCAAAACAAGACTTTCCTTTCCAGCGGTCCCAAATGGGAATTGTTCCTACACGCATAGTTATGAGATCCGGATGGTGCACCACCCCTCCATGCGTATCTCTCGCCCAATCCCCTAGACTAGCATGTATGTGCCGGTCAAAAATCCATGCGCGATATGTTTATTTTACCAAGGACAAAATATGTCATTAGAAAAGATCAATATATAAAAATAGATGAGGACAACATGAAGATTATGGTAAAATTGTGTAATTGGGAAAAGGGAAGCTAATTGAGAGAACGATTGGTATTATGTAGAGGATAAAATTTTTCGCTTGATGAGTATGACCTTCTTTGAAGTTTTTTTCGCCATTTTTGCAACATTTAAAATGATTAGGTTTGTGATAATCTAGCATGCTATGAGAATGGTAAATGGATAAGTGCCCTTTTCCATGAATTTGAAAGCACAACAACTATATGATGTACCAAGTATATGGGGAGACGTTGCAACTGTTAGAATGTTTAAATAATAAACCACGCCTCCATCTAACAGCTTAAGCTTTTAGAACAGTTGACAGTGGTTTCACAAAAATCTAACAGCAACACACCAATCTCACAATATATGGGTCAAGGGAGAGAGCCTATCACTTCAAATTCAAGCAAAGACCCTAAAGGATTCTTATCTTGACTACTAAAGGAATTTGGTGCACGTGAGTCGAGATCGTTATAAAGATACTAAGTAGTACATATAAGAAGAGGGAAATAAAAAAAGAAATTAGTTAACGAAAATAATCAAAAGTCTAGCTATGACAAATTAAAATCAATCTAATTCTGATCTAACTAATAATAAATAAATCAAATCTCTTTATGATCATAATCACGGCCTACATCATTGTGATTCATCAGGAGTTTCAGAATGTACTTTTGTGACATAATATTCCTCGTTAATTAAGTGTACCATGGGCAAAAAACTGGATTATGAAAGCCATCTCTTAGAATTTCATAAAATCCTTCTAGCATAAAGTGCTGTATGTGATGACCACTTCCGAAATGAGATATAGCTTGTGGGTTCATAGCACTTACTAGGTAGGGTTCTGATCCCCAAATGATTATTGACTGGAGTTACTAAAATCTTTTTGGGGATTTAGCCTCACATAAGTTGAGTTGATCGAGTTATCAATTGACGTATACTTATTGGTATTTTCATTATGTCAACATTATGAAACAAACGTCGATCTTTCCCCCTTTCTCTCTACTCAGTTATTTCATTTTTAAAATGGGATAATGATATCAATGAGATAATCTCTCCCTTCGACTTTGATATTTATTTCGTTAATGAACAGTTGTATAGTGATTTTGGTAGAGGTTTGAGTTTCAACATACACTCCTCCTTTTCTTACTACTCCTTGAATTTAACAGGTCATGTCTATCATAATCTCCTTTTTGCAAAAAGAAGAAATAATAAAGAATCTTGCAAACACACTATAAGATACATATAGTAGACAGTGGAAGGACAAGTTCATATTCTCGATTACATGACTTACTTAATAAAATAGACAATAATTAACATTTGTCGTAGTCAGCGCATAGATCGAACTCTCTACGAGAGTTTAGCTCACATGCAAGAATGATAGTCAAACTTTTCCACTAACTACCACGATTAAATTGCACCGTCGTGATTTAAGGCCTTATTATGAACTTTACTAAAAACCAAACCCTAACAAGGACAAAAAGACAGATTTAAATCGGATCGCAAAGGAATAGAAATATAGGGTAGAGAAATGAGCCCCTCTATGATCCCACTATCGACCAGAAAGAAACAAAAGATCATTCAATCTGAGACAATGGCCTGTGTAATCGGTACTTCTATGTTCTGGCAAAAAGGACAATGATTGAATGTATTGGTCTGCTTTCAATCAATCCGGGTAGTTGCTTTTTTGGGTCCAATTGCCGTCGGCCCCAACTAACTTTCAAGTTTCTAGAGACCCTGTGTGGGAAATTTTTAGTCTGCGGGAACCTTGGAAAGTCGCTGCAAAATTTAGATCAATGTCTTGATTATTTATATGATTCTCACTTAAATTCATCATATGACAGCACAATCGTGCCTTGCGGAATGCTTAAGCATATAGCAGCGAAGCATTGAGAACCCCAATCAGTCCACGTACGTCCGGTCCAAAATGGAACATGTCTTGATAGTAAATTTATCAGAGGCAAAAGAGAATAAATGTGTTCTCGTGAGGAACGTCTCGAGGCTTAGCTAGGTATGAACTCGCCATGCGAATACAGCTCAAGCACCAAAGGAAATTGTTTCTTCCTTGTATATGTTTTTTTTTTCTAAAGTGAAGATTTGAAAAAAGTTTCATATGATGTTATTATATTATGAAACGCGAAACACGTCGATTCTAATTGGGTTGTCAGATCTGAATGGGGATCTGACCCAGAATTCTTTGTTCTTTTATCTCATATTATATATACGAATATTATTGAGTTGAGACTTGAGAGAGAGAGAGAGAGAGAGAGAGAGAGAGAGAGGCATCTGGAAGGGACCCATTGGATCTCCTCATGAAATAGGGGGAAATTTCGGGTTACTTTCAGTAGAAAAGTTGCCACAAAACAAAGACACGAGCGTTCACAAACTCTCACAAAAACACAGAGAGAGAGAGAGAGAGAGAGAGAGAGAGAGAGAGAGAGAGAGTTGCAGCAATGGGAAGGAACCCATGCTGCTCAAAGGAGGAAGGGTTGAACAGAGGTGCATGGACTGCTCGTGAAGACAAGATACTCACAGACTACATCAAAGTTCATGGCGAGGGGAAGTGGAGTAACATTCCCAAAAAAGCTGGTAAGCTCTAAAATGAGTCCTGATGTTTAAGTTGCGCGTGCTATACTTTTGGCTTTTCTTTTTCCTTGCAGAGTTTCTGAGAAACTGGAGAGGTAGTGTTTATGGTGTTGCTGAATGATAGTGATGCGTGGTTGATTGACCTTTCGATGGGTCATCATCTCCTGTGCAGGTCTTAAGAGATGTGGGAAAAGCTGCAGGATGAGGTGGTTGAATTATCTGAGGCCTGACATCAAGAGAGGTAACATCACCAGTGATGAAGAAGACCTCATCCTCAGGCTTCACAAACTCTTGGGCAACCGGTACTTTATTCAGCCTTTTCATATTTGCCCTGCTTTAATCAGCTGAGTACCTCCCTGGGAAAGAGAAACTAGAAATCCTTTTTTCTTCGCAGAATATGCAATTTGATATCTTATTAAAGTTTGAATCAATATTACGCGATTTGCAAAGTCTAGTCTTATTGTTTAGATAAAATAAATCCCATCACCTTTTGAGCTAATCCTTCAAATTTAATTTGCGCCAGAAATTTTAAGGTTAAGGTTTCCTTGTCCTTTTGGCTGATGCCTTGGCGCTTCGATGAAGTGCTTTTGTTTGCATAAGTATGTGCATACACGAGCATGACATGTTCGTGCATGCACGCGTGTGACTTCACATTATTTTTCATCTATAATGCTAATCAAACTCTCTTAGATGATGTCAATTATTAATGACCAAAGATCTAATTATCTGTGTAGATGGTCTCTTATTGCGGGAAGACTTCCAGGGCGAACAGACAATGAAATCAAAAACTACTGGAACTCCAATTTAGCCAAGAGGGAACAAGGAAGGAAGAAGCCAAACCCATCCAAAACTGAGAAGATCAGACCAATCGCCGCCTCCAAAGTAAAGCAGGATGAGACTCAGAACCCGGTGCTAGTCGGTGACTCCGCGCTCCGCAACAAGGATATCGTTACCCTGGCGAATAGTGAGATGGCAAAGAGCGGGCAATCGTCGGAATACAAATCCAGCGATGTCTCATTGCCGGCTTCCATGTCAAGGGAAGAGCCCAACTTGGAGCAGCTCATGTTGGACTGCCCTGTCGGGGAGTCGGACCTGCCGGAGATTCTTGATGGTTCTGATTTTAGGTTCAATGAGTTTGAAGATATTTCTCAAGTGATGAACTCAGTCGAGAATGAGGCAATGAGCAAGAACAACAACGTTGGAGCTGCTTCTCCTGGACAGGCACATAACTTGTCGAGTGAAGGATTGGAGATGGACGATTGGATCAGCGACCTCGCTGAGATGAGCTCCGGTTTTGGATCTTTCGCATCGATCCTACGCGGTCCCGAAGATTGGATCTTATAGACTAAACGCTTCGCCTTTATGAGAATAATTCTTGCGGATCTCTGTCTTGAAGTTCTATTAGGAGATTTTCGCATTAGTGAATCGAAATTCTGAATTCCGGCTGCTCTTTTGCTTCTTTATCTGTGAATTTAGCTTTTCGTTATTTGCGTATGGGCACGTTCATGTCCCTCCAGATCGGGAGACAAGGGAACTCTCTGCGGACCACCCACGTGGGCAGACATTTCTTACTGTCATGAGCTTTTCCCTTTTGGAATTTGATTTTGTTAGCATATTAAATAATAAATTACTCATTCATAGTTCAATTTTTTTTTAAAACAATAATCTCACACAATATTAAAGTAGGAAATCTAAAGTTTGAACCTTTATAGGTCTCTATTTGCCTCCCTAGTAAAAAATTTCCATTCTTTGTACTAAGCAAAAAGGTCAGATTAAGTATGATAAGAAATGATAAAAAATGTAAATATTAAATCGCACAACTTTTCAATAACTTAAGTTTTTAGAACAGTTAATAGTGATCCTACAAAATCTCATATGTTATCTAACTTTTGAATCTTACATGAAGTGATTACACAAAATCTCACGTGATATCTAACTTTTGAATATCACGCTGTATAAGAATTTAAATCTTTCCACATCTCATTTACCTCCTCAATTAAATATGTCTACACCTAGAATTAAGCGCGAGAACAAATGATAGAATATTAAAATATTAAATCATGCATCTTAGCTTAAGCTATTAAGTAAATGTGTGATTCCACAAAATCTCAAAGAATATACTTGGTAAATGAGTTAAATAGCTTGTGAGACATTACGTCTATATAGAAATAAGATAGATTATGTTCATATGATTCGATTAGCTTAACTACATTTAAGGAGAGAGATCAACAACAACAAAAAAATCGCTTTTTATGAAGTCATTGAGACCTTTTGCTAAATTTCAATTCATTTTTATGATGATAAAGCTTATTTAGATCTAAACAAGTCCTTAAAATGTATCATTTCAGTCCTTATTTGAATCTTGAGATCATGGAAATAAAACTCTTAAAAAGCATTATTTCCTCTTGGGGAAGAAAAATATAAAAGGAGAATTGGGGAATGTAGAGCGAGTGAGTATCTGCACATTAAAATGATAAATGCATCTATAGAGCTTACCTCATAAAATAAAAGGAAAGGTCGGATGATAACTTCCAATTCATTTTTATGATGATAAAGTTTATTTCGGGCAGGCGCGGCATACCATTGCACAGGCTCTGCTTGAAGTGTAGGCAACTTCAATCAAACTTCATTGAAAAATCGTTGTCAATTTGTACGAAGTGGTCAAAGACGCATCGAATGATGGGGACAATTGATAAAGCACTTACATTTATACTGATTTCTCGAAGAAGAGCACTATTGCCCTGAGAATAGATCCTTGTGCTGGACAAAAACTTTAAATGGCTTAAGTCGCTCGACCCGATTCACGACATCATTTCTTGTGACGAGAAAGTCTGCCTTGTACGGTCAATATACATGGGCTCGACAGGAAGAGTACTCTTCTGGGGAAAAAAAAAGCGTACTCAAGTTTGAGCAGACATCAACTAGCTACAGTGCAGCCAAATTTAGATTATTCCATTCCATTTAGTTTTGAGCTTAAGCTTGCAATGTAATTTTTGTAAAATTACAAAAAAAAATTGTAAACCCATTACACTTATGCAAATTAAGTCTTAAATCTTTCGATTTAATAGATTTAGTTTTAAACATTTTCAAGACTTGCTAGTTCAAACAACCCATTAGTCCGAAAATTGATGACATGGATATTAGTCATCTTATGTAATACGATCAGCGTTAATGTGAATTTTTTAAAAATATATTTTTTTATTTTAAAATTTTTTATTAATTTTTCTTTTCTTTTCTTTTCTTTTAATGATAGGGGCTAGTAAGGGACCGCTAGCCAAGGCTTAACAACCCCCGCCAAGCTTTGCCAACCACTGATTGAGGGCTACAAGTCCTTGCTAGCCAAGTTGAGGATCGCGAACCTTGCACGCCCTCACCCAATAGCCGCGGGGGTCATTAGGCCCCCCTATCCACCTTTAACAATAAGGAAAAGAAATAAAATTAATAAAAAAATCAGAAAATTAAAAAATTAAAGAAAAATTACATCAGTACCAGTCGTGCCACATGGGATGGCCGGAGTCCATGTTATTAATTTCCAACTAAAATTGACTAGATTGACTAAATTTGCAAATTGTCAAAATATTAAGTACTAAATTGATCAAATTGAAAATTTTATTACTAAATTAGTACAAGTGCAATAAATTTATAATTGATTTGGTAATTTTAGGCCTAATTTTTCTTAGGGTTAATACCCTGAAAAAGCCCAAACTGGTACACCTGTGACAAATCTACCCCAAACTATTTTTTTGACCACCAAAAACCCCAAACTTGTATACCTTTGACAAATTTACTCTAAACTGGTACACTTGTGACAAATTTACCCTCTCGTTAGTTTTAGTTAAATTTTCTTGTTAAATTATAAAGTTAAATGACATGTGACAATTGACCGGTATACTAATTTGGGATTTTACACTCTATTTGTCATAGTTTACAATTTTGCGATTTTTTTGTGGTATTAATCTAATTTAACGGGGGTTATATTAGTGACAAATTTACCAGTTGGGGTTTTTTTTAGTCGAATAAATTAGTTTGGGGTAAATTTGTCATAAATGTACCCGCTTTAGGGTTTTTTATAGTTAGTCGGGGTAAATTTATCACGGGTGTACCGGGCCAGTTTTTTTTCATGGTCAAAAAATAGTTTTGGGTAAATTTGTCACAAGTGTACCGGTTTGGGGTTTTTCAAGGTATTAACCCTTTTTCTTAATATTGTTTTTGTGAGCAAACAAGTTCTTTTTTTTTTTTTTTTTTCTTGGGGAGATTTGGAACAAAATATGACATTTTAGATATTATCAATCTACCTTTTACACATGTCGACAAATTATCATAACGGAGTTTGGAATGCCCAAAGTTTATTCTTCATTTCGTTTTGTTCCCCTTGCTCTCCTCCTTAGTTTCCAATGCCGCCCTCACAACGGCACGGCAGGCGAAGGTGGCAACATGGAATGGTGGTCGAGCAAGCCATGATGAGGCGCGGCGCAGGACCCGGCAGTGGCCGAGGCAGAGGGAAGGAGGGAGAAGCGTACGTTAAGTACACTCGTATGGCTAAGGTACCCATCAGAAATAAAAATGCTTGTGCTGGTCAAGATCTTAAACAGCAAGTTAAGCAAAGCGCTCGGTCTAAGGTCCATCCTTAAACTAATCAAAATGCTACTTTGGTCATTTGATCATGACACCACTACCATATATCTGTCTATCGTTAGGTCAATTATCAAAAAAGTCATAAACTTATTTTACTTGTATCAATTTAATCATAAAGCTTTTTATTGTGTTATATTTTTTTAAGTCTAATATTCAATTGAGCTAATTTATCCTAAACATTTTGACGATTTGTCAGTTTAGTCATTTCGATTAATTTTGATAGAAAAACGCTGACGTGACAATCTAATCAATATCAGCTATTTTGTGTGGCATGATCAATGCTAACATAAATAATTATTTCTAATTTTTAAAACTTTCTTCCGACCTTTTTCCTGTTTTTCTTTTTCGCATGCTCAACCGTGGCTAGCGAGGGCTGTGACACCCTCGCCTAGACTAGGCAAGGGTCTGCCAACAACCTCACTGGCTAAGAGTTGGAAAAAAAGGAGAAGAAAAAAGAAAAACATAGAAAAAATAAAAATTATAAAAATTATCCACGTAAACGCTAGCCATGTTATGTAAACCAGCCACGCTAACCAAACCTTTATGTCAATTTTTTTTGCAGCCAAAATTGGCCAGAAATACTAAATTGATAGATGATCAAAATGTTTAATAATAAATAGCAAATTGTCAAAAAATTATGAACTAAATTGGCCAAAATGAAAAGTTTAGAATTGAATTGATACAAGTGCAATAGTATAAGATTTTTTGGATAATTTTCCAATATGCTGCCAATACAATGCGCACATTGTGATTACTACTTTTCAGACTTTCTTACATTTTTCTATGCTTTGATTTAGGAAAACTATTCTGCTCACAAAGATTATTAGTGATGTTCTCATCAGTCCCGTCCTTTTCATTTTATACACATCTACACCTTACTTTAAGAAAGGGTCTACCCTAGCTAGTAAATTTATAGCTGCTGTGCTTCATTTCTTAACGAATAGGAAGTCGCTCCAACATTATTCTTTGGCTATAGCTTATATAAAGATGTACTTACGAGCAAAATGCCACATTATTATATCGCACACCTAAAGTCTATAAAATTATTGTTGTGTGTAGTAATTTGAACGTGAAAGAACAGTATTTACATCGACATAACTAGGTATATGTAGCACTTAGGCCAAAAAAAAAAAATAAAGAGGTAACTTTAGATACGTATTTTTAGTTGTCGGTAAATGCATGAGTGATAGTAATAATTTTTTTTTTTTTTTGGTAAGGTGAGTGATAGTAATAATTATACTTCGTTTTCCTCAAAATTTATAAATTGCTAATTGCATAAATTATAGTCTTATATATATGGAGTATTAGTACACCCAAACATTATTGTCTCGTTTTAATAAGGTGAACAGGAGTAGAAAGGACTCTATAGGTTTAGTCGGACAGTTTTTAATTTTGAGGAAAAGAAAGTATAATTATTACATTTTTCTATGGTTTGATTTAGGAAAACTATTCTGCTCACAAAGATTATTAGTGATGTTCTCATCTGTCCTGTCCTTTCCATTTTATACACATCTACACCTTACTTTAAGAAAGGGTCTACCCTAGCTAGTAAATTTATAGCTGCTGTGCTTCATTTCTTAACGAATAGGAAGTCGCTCCAACATTATTCTTTGGCTATAGCATAGCTTAAATAAAGATGTACTTACGAGCAAAAGGCCACATTATTATACTGTACACCTAAAGTCTATAAAATTATTGTTGCACGTAGTAATTCGAATGTGAATGAACAGTATTTACATCGACATAACTAGGTATATGTAGCACTTAGGCCAAAAAAAAAAAAAAACAAAGAGGTAACTTTAGATACGTATTTTTAGTTGTTAGTAGATACATGAGTGATGGTAATAATTTTTTTTTTTTTTTAAAGTGAGTGATAGTAATAATTATACTTTGTCCTCCTCAAAATTTATAAATTGCTAATTGTATAAATTATAGTCTTATATATATATATATATATATGGAGTATTAGTACACCCAAACATTATTGTCTCGTTTTAATAAGGTGAATAGGAGTAGAAAGGACTATAGGTTTAGTCGGACAGTTGAAGTTTCAACCGAACGAAAGGAAGAAAAGCTTTGTTGATCATTCTGGCCAATAGCGGTGGCTACCGCTAGAACATGTGCTGGGCTCTGAAATTATCCACGAACGAGTCTCTCTAGAGTCCTACACATGTGAAAGGACCTTGAATCGGGTCAAGATAGAAGGGCGGGAAAGGACAAAAGTGAACAGCAATTTCAACCAAACTCAATGCGTCGTTTCCGACGAATTATGTAGTTACGAACGGCGTAAATCCATCAACCTAGATGCGCTTTTTTCCACAGCAATTTTAACTTTTAAGAAGAACCCACCTCGTAAAGCCATGCTCCAACTCAAACTTTCGCGAAGCTCGCATCCAAACGTGTGGATAAAACCTAGTTACATTCAAACTCTTGTACCTTAGGGACGAAAAACCCTCGGTAATTAAAGCAATCTTGTTCTATATGTTCGATTAGATCATGGTTTGTCTAGTAAAAATCTAACGTTGCTGAGTCAAAGGTCTCACTTTTACTTCCCAAAACCTAGGGTTTCTAAAAAATTTTAAAGGTCGGATTAGCACGCGAATCGAAGAACCTAACTTTGAATAGTTAAAATGATTGTCGGATTCGAACGCTAATGTCGTGATGGACACTAGGATCCTCGCACGGCACGTCGCCCGCTCAACCCAACAACAGTTGACGATTTCCTATTCATATTATCAACGATCAAGACACGTGCTTCCATTTTTTATTTTTTCCTTCCTCTTTTATTTTCCCCATGATCCCCGCAATCTTCTCCTAAGAAACAGCAGCGTGAAAAGCGCCACGATTCGAGAATCGATCCCTCCTTCCGCGGGACGAGACAAAACGATGCTTTTTTGGGGGAGCTCCCACGGCATTATTGGCTTATGTTATATATGACAGCCAATCATAGCGTAAAGATTCTATTGTCTTCATACACTGATGTGGGGCATATATGGGATGCTATAAGTCGATTGTCGATATCTCAATTACTGTCGAATTGCTACGTGAAAAATCACGCTTAGCAACATAATGGGGATATCTGCCAAATAGTCAGAAATTTTTTTATATCTATGAAAATTTATTTGACTTGGTGCTGCCATGGGAAATGAGAATAGGTATCCAATTAAAATAGATTGATAACTATGTCTTTTCTAAGGGTTGTCCCTATTGTTAATACATTGGGCTCGCGTATTCTCTTCGTAGAGAGTGCTTTTCTTGCACCCCAACTTTATTCCTCTACCTTTGGCAACCCAAAAAAAAAAAAAAAAAAAAAAAAAACCTCATTTTGCCACCCAATTATTACCCTTGTCCCTCCCCTCACTCTTTGTTCTTTCTTTCTTCTAATTGTAAGTCTTTGTGTAAAGCAAGTTCCTTTTGCATTGGCTTAATATTTTATAATCTTAGACAAATACGTTCACTAAACAAAAATACGCAAGGCATAATGAAGAACAGACAAAATGTAGTAGGTAGCAACATTACGTTAAATATTTTATTATATAAGTTGCTCAAAAATGATTAATGTCGGAAGTATTCTCAAACGTCTATATATCATCTTTTCACTATAAATTTGCACGATAAGATTCTCTCTAAGTGTTGCCTCTAAATATGCCACTAAGAAGTTTTCTTTTTTCTTTTAGTCAAAATGCCACCTAGAAGTTAGAATTGCTAGAATTGGACTCTTTTCATTGCAAGAAAAGGTTTATGCAATGAAAGGTTTTACAGCAAAATATAAATGCACTAAATTATTACACAACAACCTTCTCCTTTCTCTTGATTACTATTTAACTGTCACTCAATTGTATTTACGAGACATTTTTTATTTAAGCGTAATAACATAATTAAAATTTCTTCTCCCCTATTAATTAGTAGACAAAGTTTTTAGTGTTTATATGCATTTCAGAGACGTATAAGTTATAACCTTTGCAATGTACTTTATTTTTATATTATGTTTGTAAATTTTTATTTTCATACAAGTCAGTTAGTTTGGACTTTGATAATTCATTTTCATGTGTACATTTTACAGCTAAGAATATGTTAATATAATGTTGTATTTACACCAAAATATTTCATGCTTCATTTCAATCATATCTTTTGTACGAAAATTCAAGCGACATGGATGAATGTTTTGTTATTTATAGTACACTTGACCTCCAATATCTCTGGTCAATGTGCATTTCTTTGTTTCCAATGTAATGAGAAAATACACAAGTCCTTCTGATTGGTAGTAAACATTAGGCCTAAAAATCCAGAGTTTTCGCCTTGAGTCAATTAATTCGGAAACATAAGAACATCCAATCCCTCGATGAAAATAAATAAATTTAGCACACCAATTGAATTAAGCTCTCTAAGAGAATCGAGTACCTATTAGAATCATTAAAAAAAAAAATTAATGTTATTCACATCATGAGACAGAGAAAGAAACGCATCTGGTTGGCTCTTTCTATTTTTAAATTTTGTTTCCTCCTCCACATCCTCAGAAGTAAGTGAATGTAGTAACCATTTATGTCCCGCCTTCGCTCTGCAACTCCACGTTTCGTGCCCCATCACCTCATAAAGATTGAAGAGGATCACACAATCAATGCGACCGGTAGTGGTCTCTTCCAACATTTAATCTGCAGGAAACCAATGCGCCCTCCCAACTGTATAAGTAACTTCTGCTTTCCTGACAGGAACATCGTTTTAACCATAGTTGCACATTCCGACCAAAAAATGTTTCACCGATTAAGGTAACCTAGCGTCGGCCGGAGAGACTAGGTGGCCGATGAATGGTGCTTGCACCGTGGCCATTCCTACTTTCTCTGAGGTTATTCTTATTCTCTTTTTGATACTTTGTGGAATCACTATCAATGGTTGATATGTAGATTTGACTTAAGCTTAACTTTAGCTTAAGAATACGCATGGACAGATATAATGAAAATGGCAAATATAGAGTTTGGGAAAATTTGAACTCGACGCTATTTTGGTACCATGAAGGATATTGTAAGAACCCTATCAACTGTCCTAAAGGGGTTATTTAATATTTAAATATTCTACTACTCTCCTCATGAATTCATACCGATGCCTTTTTTTTTTTTGGCTTTGTTAATAAGCTGAGTATATTAATTAAGGCATCTTCCAAACATAATGAAATAATCTTTGCATTTTTTATCTTCTTGTAGTGCACGAGTTCATTACTACATTTTTATTTTTATTTTTATTTTTCCATTTTTCGTGTCTTCAAACTTTATACTTGTCAACTATCGCATAATTGGTATAATTTGAGTCTTCAAGTGCACATCAACAAAAAAGAAAAATCAATTTTCTTCTAAAAAAAAAAAAAAAAACTAGGTGAAAATCCTCGTGGATATGAAAAATAACTAAAGACTTAGACTTCATTTATTCGTTTAAAAATAAATAATTTGAATAATATTTTCTTTAAAATGATTACTTATATCTTTTAAATAAATGAACGTACAAAAATATTTCAATCGTTCATAAAAATATATAAATATAAATTATTATTAACAATAATTAATTACTTCAAGTTAAAAATATCTTTTAAATTATTAATTTTTTGCAACGAAGTGATAAATTTTGGCTGACAAGGTGTCCGTTCCAATTTGCCCATCATCTGTTTCCGGGTGTGTTCAGTCGCTGTCACGTCTTGCTGTGAATTGAATTTGGCCAGAAGATAGGAAGAGTGAATGCAGTTATGAATTATGGAAGATGGAGCTGCAGGTTCTCTCTCCCCCAATGCGTGGGAGTCGTCTGGCAGGTGAACTCACTGCAAGAGAAGTAATCCATCGCAGCATTATTGGGGAAGAGATGGTTGGATCTACACCGACAACTTTCACTGACATTTGGTTAAATAGCTAGCTGCCAAATGAATTACCGCCATTATTATTCAAAAGGACACAGTTTCTCCAATGCCACTGATATCGAAAGATCTTGACCCGCCATTGTTTTCAATGCTAAAGGAGAAGTATCTGCCTTAAACTAGGAACGTAATTGCACTGCAGTCCATTGCCCAAAAAGAAATAAAGAAAGGAAACCCACGAGTTAGTGCAGCGTCTGCTGATTTTCTAACTGTATTTTCCCAAGGTGAACGAAACTCTACACGTTCTTGGTGGAAGCAATCGAGGAGTAAAGAATTCAAACGCATTCATATGGATAAGAGAAAAGCGTGCATGAAGCCAAAATCGGTACGCTCAAACGCAGCGCTAGGGTTTTGGGAAACTCTTTAATATTTATCAATTTGCGATACGGGTTTTATGTTAGCTTGACCAGAAACTCACGCCCGCCCAAGGCGATGCCTTGGATCTTCGGACCAAGAGCTACTAAAATACAAAAGGCATCGATCTGATGTTCTAGCGTTTCTTATTGACCACTGTTTCTTGCCCGCGGGATCAGCTAGAGGAAGCTTCCCGACCTCTTCATGTATCACGATTGAATTCTTGTTTTGCTTTGCTTTCTTGGGCTGAGTAGAGACTAATAATAGTTGACGGTTGTTGGTCAAAGTGCGGGATTCCCTGGGTCATCAAAAAATAATAATAATAGTTGACGGTGTACCGCAAAAGAAACGACAAAATCCCGCTCGGTAGCCATTTGACCACGCGTGCCGTAGTCGTCCGGTGGGTACGGGCTAATAGTACACCGTCCAATTAATTTCTATGATAGTAGCCCCCATATAATTATTTAAAAAAAAAAAAAAAAGGTAATAAATTTTATTTATAAATATCAACTAAATAATAAATTTTTTATTTTAACCGATTTATTTCTGAACCTTTTAATGATTTATCAATATAATTAATTTTATCAATTTTGAGCGAAAATCACTAATATATCTGCTAATTGTCTTATATGATACAAGATAACCAGCACTAATGTAAATAACTTTTGCAATTTTTAAAAAAGAATTATGAAATTTTTAGGTCTTTTTATCTTTTTTATTCTTTTTATTTCATTGTGATTGATGAGGGATTAGGTGACGGCTGTGACCCTCGTTAGTGGCCTGCAAGGGCTTGTTGTCAGTGTGAATCCATCGTTGGCCACTATGAAAACAAAATAGAATAAAATAAATGAAACTTTCAGAATTTTTTTAAAAATTGAAAAATCGTCCTTGTATGTATGATGACAATGTTAGTGAATTTTAATTAAAATTGACCGAAATAACTATATTGACTAATCATCAAAAGTTTGGGATTAAACTATGCAAACTAAAAGTTTATGACTAAATTAACATTCATACAATAAATCTAAAAATTTTTTGGTAATTTCCTCTTTTTTAGCAGCAAAAAAAATTAATCATTCGACCTGTAATTGGGCATTTTTTGATAAACGAAGAAAAACACTAGACACCAAAGTATATGTTGTTAATATATGTGTCACATGTATTTGGTACAATGTATGATTGCATTTTAAAAAACAAGGGAAGTTACGGATGACGTTATGTGACATAAATGATTTTTTGGCTTTATCTATAGTCAAGCGCTTTGAATCCTCTGAAGAATCTAAATTATTCTAATTGAATCACAATAATCTCATCATCTCTCGCGATAACTACATAATTATATTTTCAACACATTGGGTCCTTCGTACTATAAACCCCTACTGAGTAATTGGTAATATTTGTTAACAACTTATGGTCAAAACATTTGCAACTCGCAGTTAGGATGGCATATAAGTACTCTCGGCCACTTAATAAAATGATATATAATGGGTGTCATACATTCAACGATGACCTATGAATAAGTTCCATTTTACATCACTAATAGACCTAATTATATCGCCGTGAAAAGGCCAAGGAAAATCGAGAATTCTAAGTACAATAATAGCATGCATTAGCTCATGAAATAAATGTGAGAGTTGACGACACAAATTAGAGGTCGTAGAAAATTTAAGTTTGCTCTACCCAAAAGTAAAAGGAGACCAAGTTTAGAACTAATTGGCCAAATTAAAAGATTTAAGATCAAACAATGGGTTTAGGACTTTCTCGGTGATATCTTATATGCAAATCATCATGAGGATGACATATAAGTACTTGCATCCACTTAGAAAAATGATATATGATAAGTGTTATATGTTCAAAGATGATATCTGGATAACTTCTATTTAACATTGCTAGTGGACCTAATTATATAAACATGAAAAAAGCGACGTTCAGAAGTTTTGAGTACAATGGAAGTAACCGTTGGCCTGTCGAAATAAATAAGAGAGTTGACGATGCAAATTAAAGGCCGAAGAAAATCCAAGTTTGCTTCAGCCAAAAGGGGAGACCAAGCTTTGTCAAGTCAATAGGAGCAAGTAGGATTTCGTAAGCATAGATTATTATCTCGCTAATTATTCGACGGGCGGTCTTGACAAGGCTCTCGGATTTGACTTGCCTCCGTTTAGTTTCCTGTATAGAAGTCAAAAACAAAGACCAAACGCCAAATCGACACGAGCGGTACCCAATAAATCTCCACCACATTCCTGCGAAGGCAGCGGTTCTCGAGAAAACCTCGCAGCACGTTCTTGTTCACACGCTATAAGCCGAGATTTTCACACGTAATGAATCAAATGAATCTCTCTGATGAATTTGCCTAGAGAAATCTGCGGGTACTTATATATATATATATATATATATATATATATATATATATAGAGAGAGAGAGAGAGAGAGAGAGAGAGAGAGAGAGAGAGAGAAGATGTATGCGGTATTTACTCCCCAAGAAAATATTTATTAAGTGTATGTATGCAGAGTCCATGCCATGCACGCACATGAGACTAAATATCAGTTGGCTCTCTTAGAAATCCCACTAGGAGAAAATACCATTAGTCGCACTTAAACAAATGCACAGCTGATCCATGCATGTCTATCTCTCTCTCTCTCTCTCTCTCTCTCTCTCTCTTCTATATATATGTGTATATGCAGGGCTTGGATGCGACCATGCCCAAACGAAGATAACCCCTCCAATAGCAACTTCTTCTTTCTCTTTCCCAGGGGAATAAGAAAAAATCCAAAGCCCTTCCAGATGAGTTTTTAGTGGAGAAACACCCGAAAAAGAGAAATCAAAAAGGCTCTCCAAGTCCGCCATTATCTTTAAAAAAGGCGGATAAGTAGAAAGAAAGAAGGAAAGAGGGGAAAGAATGGGAAGAAATCCCTGTTGCACCAAGGAGGGACTGAACAGAGGGGCTTGGACAGCTCTCGAGGACCGGATCCTCACAGATTACATCAAAGCTCACGGTGAAGGCAAGTGGAGGAAAATTCCCAAGGAATCTGGTGAGCAAAAACCTGTCTTTTTCCGGTTTTTTGGTTTGTAGAACTTGAGCAAAATGGAAGTTTTTGTCTTGAGTTTCTTGATTATAAATTATATTGCCAAGAGAGGTTGTGGTGATTTTCTAAAGAATAATTTGTTGTTCTTGCTGCGTTTTAGGGCTGAAGAGATGTGGGAAGAGTTGCAGGCTAAGGTGGTTGAACTATCTGAGGCCTGACATCAAGAGAGGCAACATCACTCCTGAGGAAGAGGACCTCATCATCAGGCTTCACAAGCTCCTTGGCAACAGGTTCTTCACCAATACTCTTTCTCATTTAAGTGAGTCCAAAAAAAGACGTTTAACGGAGAAAATCCAATCCAAAAATAATTGTGAAGGCCAACTCTTTATGTGGACTTGATCCCTTTCAAACGTTTTTGGATCCGCTTCCAAGTCTTCTTCTTTCTTAAAAAATAAAAAATAAAACTCCAAGAGCAATAAATATCGTATTTATGGTACCTGACTTTTGGTAGTATTTAAATTTCTTCTCGTAGTAGTCTTAGTCTTTTTTTATTACCGAACACTAAAAACAAGACAAAACTTGGATCTGATAGTGAAAGTACACTGGCACTATTCAGCATAGAAGTTGAATGGTAGTGAGGTTTAGCACATGAGCTAGAGTTTCACTAGGAGTACTTTCAATGGCATAATAAGCTGAAAGCTTACTGTTCGATTTACTCACAACGATGCATATTGTTGCTGGTTAATTTTGCAGATGGTCTTTAATAGCCGGAAGACTTCCAGGGCGAACAGACAATGAAATCAAGAACTATTGGAACACCACCTTAGGAAAGAAGGTGCAAGGAGAAGAACAAAAGCAACCTAAGAAGGATGAGACCAAGAAGCCCAAGACAAAACAACCCAACAAAAACCTGACACCAACACCGGCAGCTAACACCGACCCGAACGCCATTCGGCCCCAATCGGCAAAGTGCAACAAGATAACTGTCTATCCAGAGCCACAACCAGAAGCATCAGTGATAGATTTCTCCTCGGTTCCAGATCTGGTGAAATCCAGTGAGGGATCGCCATCGATCTTGTCGGAGGAAGAGGACTTCAGGAACCTGCCGATGGACTTCAGCCTGAGCGAGCTCTTGCTACCCGATGTTCCTGAGTCCGAGTTCTGGAAGCTGTGCCAGTTTGATGATACCTTGGATCAGCCACTCCCCTTCTCAGAAGAGATGATGAAGGGTTGGGCTGCCGAGCATGGTTTCTGATTCAAAGCTCGATTGAGTTGAAAGTTTGAATCCACTTGCTTTTTGATTGAATCTGCGATGACCCATTTTGTGTAGACAGATTTGACTCTGACGATAAACCCATCAAAGAACAAATGCTCAAGCTAGCGCCAGTGGTCTTCGATCAGCTAGCGTTCTGGAGCAGTGTTTGACTATTTTCGTGTTTCTTGTCCAAAGTATTGGTGTCTATATTGTGGCAATAAGTGAAGATTTAATCTGAATAAAACGATGTATATCATCATCTTTGCAACGTAGCAAATGTGCCATTTATGCGCTTTAGCCCTTTGTCATCTCTGCAATGTAGTATCGACCGCACCATCAAATGCAGAAAAAGACTAAACCTATTCGACCAGTCAGGATAGCTGATTTCGAGAAATTATTCCAACCCATGTATAGAAAGATGTAAACGCTTGTGATTTCATATTTTTCCTTTAATTTTGATAAAATGAGAAGATTAATGCGATATACCTAACTTGCTTCTCAAGCCACAATAATTATTGTGCAACTACCATAATTATAGAGAAGAAGACGAATTCATTGATAACTTTTCAAGCCCGCACAATACTTTTCCCCTTGTTGACATTTTGCTCTGCGCTTATACGCAATGCACTGAGAGTCAAAAAAAGGCAGCTAGTCCATCAGGAAGAAAACTCTTCAGTCTTGAAGTTTATTTATCAAGCTTCTTAGATTGCATCTTCCCTAGTTTTGCCCAAGGTGTGATTGAATCAAATTCAATGTCCCAATGGAACGAATAAGGCTATTTAAATGTCTAACAACCTGTTTATTATAAAGGGAAGATAACACAATAATCTCTAAACTTTTGCTTAATATGTAATGTGATCCGTAATTTTTAATTTATTCGATATAATCCCAAACTATTGGTGAATATTAAATATAGTCATTCCATTTGAGCAATGACAAATTAGACTTTGTTAGATTCTTGAAAATGATATGTCAACTTGTCCATTTTCTTAAACATCTACTTTAAAGAGGCAAATAAAAATAAGGGGGTTTAAACATGTCCACCGTAATTGGTTAACGAGGATTATAACATCCTGATTTTAGATAAATAATTCACGTATAATTTTTTTTTTCTTTGTCACATTTCAAACTTAACATATTAGAAGCCATATCGACATATTCCATCGACTTGAATATAACAAGTGAACAACATTAAATATTTTCACGTAATTAGAAATTAGATTAAATATTTCTTAATAGTCTAAGGACAATATTAAATAAATTGAAATTTTGAGAACAACATTGTACATTGTACGTTGAGCCAAAGTTTAATTACCATTTGTATTACTTCCCAATTAAGAATGACTAACCTAAAAGCAATTTAATATCGATAATTGCAGATTATTCAATGAATTTGACCGCTTGAATAGCGTCGGTGGATGCTGCATCAACATGCGGTTAAAATATTGATATTGCAGTTGTGCTGTACCTATCAAGATCAATGAGCTCGTAACTTTCCTTGCACCGACTATTATGTTTTTTTTTTTTTTTTAAATGTCAATGGGGCGATTTGACTTTAGAAAGATGGCCTCCAGACAATGACCTTGGCTAGCAGAATCTCTCAAAATTCGTCCCCAGATGTATTTGTCCAGTTATCCTTGGCCCTTCCGAAATTGAGGGGATTCTTCCGGCCATTAGTTTTACGGTCTATTTTTCTGGAATATGAAATTACGGATTTAGCCCGATCATTGAATGAACTTTAATTTGTCTTTAAAAAGGCACAAACTTCTTATCGGGGTCCTAATTTAGTAGCCAATGCTACCGTCTTAATTGTTGAGAAAAAAACTCCCACATAAGTGTTAAAGTTGACAAAATTTTCTGTTCTATTATCTTTAAGTTCCTTCTGAGAAACTTTTGACAACCTCTATCAAAGTATATTCTTTTCTAGAAGCATATCTCGCTTTGACAAGCCCAGAACAAGATAGTGTTCAGAATGAGAAAAAATCCACAACCAGACTTAACAAATTTGTGGCACAGATCAGACTAAATTTATATGGAAATTATTCTATAACGCGTAGTTTCCTAGCAAAGGTCTATCTACACAAATATTGATTGAACCAATCACAAATTGATGAAATCAATTTAGAAGATAAGTTCTTTTTTGAGAGCGTCATTTATAGAAATCAAGATTCTGATTATAAGAGCTATCAAAATCAAGTGGAAATTGTATCCCTGTCTTCAACAACCACAAGATTCTTATAAAAGTTTCTGTCCAACGATTATATTGGAAGAAATTCATCTGAAAGAATGTCAACAGTTAGTGTGGTGTAGAGTATTTAAAGGAGATCATTTGATCAAGAAGAGGAGGGAACGTGAATTTAAAATTTTAAAGTCTGAAACTACTCTCAACTACTTCTATTCGTCTGTAAACATTACAAAGTATGATCAAGAGAGAAAACACAAAAAAAGTATCTTAGGCCCTGTTTGTTTAATTGTGTTTTTGTTCCCTAGAACACAAATTTTTGTTCTTTTGTTCCGAAGAACCCAAAAAAAAACAGAAACGCGTTTGTTTACATTTTTGTTCCCAAGAACAAAAAATCTATTTTTTTTGTTCCCCGAAACAAATTTGAAATAGAAACAAGAAGTAGAAAAAGCTTATTTCTTATTCCCAGGAACAATTCCGATAAACACTTCTTTTTTCTCCTTTTTCTTATTTTTTTTCTTTCTTCATTTTTCTTTGGCCGGTTGCTGGCCTCGACCATGGCCAATGACAAGCCGACGAGGGCCAACGGCCTCACCTAGCCATGACGAGGCTCGCCGGCCCCCAGCAAGGCCAAGCCTCACTGTGGATGGGCAAAGCCAAACTCACCAAGCCACCGGTGAGGCTCAACCTTGCCACGCCATTGCTAGGTCGGCGTCGCCCAGTGTTGGTCCAGCAAAGCCGAGCTCACCCAGCCAAGGCGATGCCATCAACCAAAAGGAAGAAAGGAAAAAAATAAATTAATAAATTAGTAAATTAATAAATATTGAAAAATTAAAAAGAAACAAAAAAATTATACAAGTTTACCAAACATATTTTTGTTCTTTTTCTATTTCGGGAACATAAATTTTTGTGCAGTTACCAAATGCGTTCTTCTGTTCAAAAATTATTCCTCGGAACAGAAATTCATGAACAATTTTTGAACAAAAACATTACCAAACGCGCTCTTAGTAAGCTAGAGAAATCCAGCACTAAATGTTTGCACTCATAAGTTGCAATCTTCTATTGATCATATAATGAAATCCAACTAGTAGATTGTCAGCGTGGGAAAGTGAACATAGGCTTAATCTAAGCCAAATTATTATGAAATTCGTGTGCAATTTTCTCTTCCTTTAGCTCTTTTATTTAAAGTCTGTTGCACATGTTTTGATCTTTGCAGAAATCTGGTGTTTCGCGAAATTGCTTATGATTCTCTTCCAAACTTTACTAGTATCTTATTTACTCTGTGTTTATTGGTCAAAATTTCCTTTAAATATTTATTCACCCCTCTAGATGTTCGTACTGGCTACATCACGAATCTAGTGCCAAAAAGCCGAGGGTCAACAGACGTGAACTACCTACCATCCAAAATCAAATAAACAATGTTGTTTTGTCAAGCATTCATCAAAACAACACCCTCCCCCCTCATGGGTGGCAAAATAGTTTTTTTTTAGTCAGTGGGTGGCAAAATGGGTTTAAAACCCATATTTCAACTCATATTTAAATTTAATGGTGAGTCATTAATGGGTTACTTTAAATTTTAAAAACAAGTGGGTTGTAAATAGGTTACCGAACAATGTGAATCGGGCCATTTCTAATTTTTTGAATTTTTTATAGTCTTTTTCTTTTACTGTCTTTATTTTTTTTCTATGAAATTCGGCAAGGGTCGTCTCTTGTTGGTGGCGAGGGCTTCAAGCCCACACTTGATCTAGGCAAGTGTTCATCCCTCACTCGTGGCCCTCACCTAGTCGCTGGTAAGGGTCTACAAAAGAACTGAAAACCGTCCAGAACCGAAACCAAACCAGCCTATAATCAATGACTTCCATGAGAACTAGTCCGATTCCCAATTTCAATTTACCGAAACTAGTGGGTACCAAGCTGGTTCTTGGTCTAGGCGTAGAATTGCCCATCTGCCCGCCCAAGTCCAATTGGTATAAATGCGCGCGCGTGTATATATATATATATATTAAGAAAAAATTTCACCCTCGACTATAATTTCCTAGAAGATTTGACAAGAACATGTGTTAATTCAAATATGGAGGCCTTCTTGGATATACCCTTGAAGATTTATGAACTAATAAAATCAGAAGAGTGTCAAATGTCAATTGCAATACACAAGTACTCACCATTTGAACAAAGTACTCTCCATTTGAACAATTAACTCATCATTCATGTGTCCATTAAGCGAGTAGACTTTCATTTCTTAGTCTATCTAGACTTCGTTTGAAGGACAAAAGAAATCATTTTGTGAGCATACGTTGTTTGGGCCTATGTGGGACTCGCAATTGATTTGATCTACATCTACCAATCGAAAGGCATTATGGCGTTAGATTTCCAAGGTATAGCCATTGATAGGTAAGGTTGTTTTTCTTTGATCAATCAAAGACCAGGCAAACCTGTTTACACCAATCTTAGATACGAATCGATTTATATATATATATATATTGCAAAGTAGGTTCACCATGATATTAATTGATGAATACAATTTTGTTGGGATTTGGGACCGATTCCATAGACCACTCGAGAACCGGACCGGATCGGCGGTTTGGTTTTCAAGTGGATCCATGAAACTAACTGGGCGATTTTTCGATTCCAAGGTGGGAATTGCCTAACCGAACCATTTTCACCTCTAATCCTAGAATTATTTTAAAAAATTAAAAAAATTAAAAAAAAATTTGTCCACTACATTTGTATTGCATGGAAGTGTTTAAGCAATGCAATTCAAAAAAAAAAAATCACAAGAAATAAATTTTCCTAAATTTGGTTAAATATAGAACCATTTTCTCAACATGAGTCAATAATATATTGAGTTGAGTATAGGTCGTTAAATTTGTATTTAATAGAAATGGGTCAATTTTAGTCAAATCATTTTCGACTTGACCAATCTCTCTTAGGTTTAGGGTTCTTGCTCTTCGAAGAGCACGATTGTGATTATGCCATCAATTGGAAGTAGTAACAAAAGTAAACAAGGCATTGAATAGCTTAACCAAGCATTGCTCCCGACTCTTTACACGTCAAGGACTAAAACAAATCTAAACGGCATTGTTTCTTCAATCTGCACGCCAAGTCAGCCCCGGCGCGAGGCACCAATCCGCATTCATCCGACGTCAACTTTTTGATATTGTATTTAGATGGCAGCTTAACAGGTGCCGGATTTAAACTCCGATAAGAAGTTTGTGCTTTTCCTTAAAATAAATAAAAAGTCATGCCAGAATTGGGCTGAACACATAAGTTTGCTAGGGAATTAGACCTAAAAAATCATAGAGGATAAAAACAACTACATAATCGCAGTCTAATTTGTTCAAAACCAAAACCCCATGCCATTCACTCTCGTTTTGCAGCGTAGCATGCTCTTTTTTCTTTATCAATGTTGTATAGTATTATTTTCAGATGTTCTCTCTTGTCAAGTTTATTCAACGGAACCACCGCATGTGGTGGCCGCGATGGTTTGGGCTCTCTCCCCTAACGCAAGGGAAGAAGTTCAAATCCCCTTACGATCGCTAGGAATTCTTAAGTGTGGCGTCGGAGTGGTGGGTCCTTCACTAGCGTCACCCCAGGATTTACTCTCCGGCTGTTGGCCGTACGGAGGTTCCTGGGTCACCAAAAAAAAAAAATAAATAAGTTTGTTCAACGAAGGAAGCATGTGACATGATCGGACACGAGGCAGCACGCTCACGTCTCTACCATGTCGTCGACCCTTTGGCCTATGATCTTCTCCATGTACGAGACGATCGCCGCCTCCCTAGCCGAAGCCAGAGCTCGCTCGCGCGCTCGAGCCGCGGCCTCGCTCTCGCGCTTCTCCGCCTCCTCGCGTCGCCGCGCCTCCTCTCGCTCGTCCCTCTCCCGGTCCGTCCTCTCGACCGCCTCCAGGAGCTCCCCCTGGTGGCCCTCCAGGTGTTCGACCAATCGCGTCGTCAGCCCCTGGAGGAACCCACGCATGGATCTCGATCGGCCCCTTCGCTTTTCTCTTCCTCTTCCTCTTCGGGGCCGCGCTATCCGGAGAGGCAGCTTCTTGTGACTCCCGAGTCGGGCTCTCTGAGGCATGGCCACCACCTGTTCGACAATTTGTCTCCTCGTTCGGATGCCGCGTGCTGATGCTCGGTGGCTTTGGGAGCGAGGTTTCGGGGGTGGGCATTGGCTGGTGAGAGCGGAATGGAGCGGGCCCATTCGACTGGTCTGGCCGATATTTGTGAGGCCACAGTGAAAGCTCAAGCTCCGAACATTTTATTGCCAGTTTTTATCTACTCGGTCTTTTGACTTTCGATGATTGCAATGTTCCTTTTTGTCGTTCAACTGTTCACGTCGAGTGGCTCCCTTCATTGACCAGACAAGACGCCATCGTCGTACCAAAAAAGGCAACAAATGGGATCTCGAGGCGGCCGAATGTTCTTGAGGAAGCCAGGAAGAAAGAGGCATCACAAGAGAATTTGGACCAAAATCTTTACAAAAGTATTATATCGGATTGTCTTGTTGTCTTCGACCCAAAAAAACAGAAACAATCGCCTTGTTGTCGAGTAATAGACGAGATCACAGGTCTCCTTAAACAGAGAATTAACCGTCGGTCTCATTATTTCTAGAAATGTGAATATTGGTCTCGTAAAAGAGAATATAGTCCTTAAACAGAATACTGAGTTCCTAGTGAGGGTCGCACAAAAAGATGCAGTGAACTTTCACTGTAGGAAATTTTCTCAGTAACTATGTAGCGTACGCAAGTCAAAAACACCGGCTTAAATGATTCTTTCGCTGGTACTGATGATACTACAGGAAGTCATGAGACTAATATCCACCCATGACTGCCCCTTATCGACACATTCTTAAGATACTACTTTAAGAGGAATGTCAATCCCCGCCGGGGTGGACATCCTAACTTTTGACTCTGCTGCCTCATGTTGACCCCAAGCTTTGGGGCGACAATCCAGATGAATTTAGACCGGGGAGATCTAAAGACAGCGTCTCAAATGCTTGAAAGCATCAGTTGACATTCTATCCGATTCGATGGGGACCTAGAATATGCCTAAGCCAGAACTTCTTGACAATCAAAGCGAAGATGGTCCTAGCAATGATGTTGCAGAACTATGAGTTTCAGCTCTCTCCTTCTCAAGGCGATGCCACGCATACCGTCATTACTCTCCAACCACGGCATGGAGCTCCAATAATACTGCCCCAGCTTCAACATTTTAACTCATCGTCAAAGTAAAACAATAATTAGGTATGTTAAAATTAGTTCTTTCATGTACTTAGATTTGAGACTTTTGAAGCTCAAATCTCGCTTGTTTGCGTCCTGTCCCGAAGTGCGTATTTAGTGCAAAAGTAAAGAATCTTGACTACCGATTCAGCTTGCCTCTAGTACACAAATTTGACAAAATTTTCGGACATGGTATATGGTAACAAAAACAAATGTCCTTTACTTGGGTAGATGTATCGAGCCAAGGCATAAGATGTAGCATCCCTCTTCTTTCTACAGATGACCTTTTTGGCAATCCTTCTCATCATGCAGGCTCACATACTAGATTCATGAAAAAGAGAATACATGCTTTATCAGCTTGTCAGATATAAGCTCAAAGGGGAAACGAAAGACATTGGGATAGCAAGAACATGGTCCGGAACAATCTGTCACGTAATTTTTGTCTGGTATGTGAATTGTGCTTTGGCTATCTGCCTTGTCTTTTTAGGTCCACTTGAAAACGACGACAAAATATCGTGCCTATAGGGACACCAAAGGGTCAGATTTTTTTTCTGTTCAGCACAGACATTGAGCTATAGCACCTAGTCATGAGCAAAAAAAAAAGACTGAGGTTGCAGACAAACATACATAAGGTCATTGTTTTCTGAAATACAAATTCATGTAGACCGGTGTCGACGCGAGTGCTAGAGACAAAAATTCATTCATATTGACCTAAGCTTGTTTAAACTCTGGACCCTCCTGTTATTGTGATTTACTAATCTCTATGCCCACAAATCAAGATTTTTTTTTTCTGTTCAGAAGAGACACTTGATAGAGCTACAGCACCTAGTTATGAGCAAAAGAAAGACTGAGGTTGCAGATAAACATACATAAGGTCATTGTTTTCTGATATACAAACTCATCCATGTAGACCGGTGTTGATGCTAGTGCTAGAGACAAAAATTCATCCATATTGACCAAGCTTGTTTAATCTCTGGACCCTCATCTTCTTGTGATTTACAATTCTCTATGCCCACAAATCAAGATTCTTCTTTTTACCCCTTCTACTATTTCATTTGGGAATCTGTGTCTCAAATAATGAGACGGAGTGGCCTTTCCCGATTTGATGATTGCTTTCTGTCTCAAAAAAACACCTTTTGAGGGAGCTTTTTCTCTCTTTTCACGGATGTAACACCTCTGAATCCATGTCTGCAATAATGAGACTGAGTGGTCTTCCCTATTTTGATGATTGCTTTATGTAGCTGGACAGCATCTCTTGAGAGAGATTTTTCTGTCTGTTAGTTGATGGACCTTGAACGCAGGTGCAAATTTTGGCCAAAATCTGCACAAGGCTCGTTTAAATTGGTTTCTAGGTGATGACAGCAATAATCATCGACTTTTGATAACTGGGACCAAACCATTGATGAAGTCTTTGTAGTTTTCTTCTCTGACCGGTTGCCTAAGTAAGACTCGCTTGTTCATGGAAAACTGGACCATCTCTTCGTACTCGTTCAACGTCACAGTCAAAATCGACATAAACTAGTGCATGGGCGAGATAATAAGTTCATCTCAATCATGCAAACGCTAGACAATTAAGAAAAATTGCACATGGTTCTTGACCTTGTTTTTAAGAGATTGACACAACTTTTTGAGTCTTCAGAGTAATCAACATATGCCAATATATTATGTCATTCTAGAGCAAGGAGTTCTTCCGAAAGATAAGAAATGATCCAACCTCACGCTTTTAAACACCAAGTTTGAGTAAATATGCAAGATTTGCCGAGCTACATCAGCAAAAGAGTGACATTCTTGGCAATTTCCCCAGAATTCCCACCGAAAACCATCATTCACTGCCTGAAAAGTACTATACCATTATGGGGTGGTAGGATCTAAATGCTGGACTTCCCAATCATTGCTCATCATAAATCAGGAGGAAAAGAAGAAGATCTACATTTTAAAGAAAATCAAAACCAGCTCTCGTCCACTTCCAAGAATTTGCTCATCCACTCCAAGTTGAGAGGACCCTCGTTGAAGTTATCGAGGAAGTCATCCATAGAGAAGTCGCTTTTCATCTCTTCCTCTCTCTTCGATGTCCCCCGATCGTTGTCCACCACGCTATGCATCGCCGACGCATTATCCCTCGGGTCCTGAGATTGATCTGGCTCGAGGAATTTGCTTTGACTCTCCTTCTGCTTTATCTTTTTGCTCAGACGAGAGTTCCAGTAGTTCTTGATCTCATTATCTGTCCGACCCGGTAGCCTTCCAGCTATTAAAGACCACCTGAAGTAGTTTGCAAAAGAAAGAAAACAAATTTAATTCAACCAGTCCTTGATTTCAGCAAGATGGGGTAATCAGCCGTCGCGAGAAAGCAGTGACTCTGGCGGAAAAGTTCACCTGTTTCCTAGGAGTTTGTGAAGCCTGAGAATCAAGTCCTCTTCTTGGTCTGAGATATTGCCTCTCTTGATATTGGGTCTCAGATAATTCAGCCATCTTAATCTGCAACTCTTCCCACATCTGTTGAGGCCTACACCAGAAACAGAAAAAAGAAAACTCAATTCAAATTCACAGGGATCCTAATCACCTCAAAAAGAAAAGATCTAGAGTGGGTGTGAATGTAATGGGACATTGCATTAAACAATGTTAACAGACGTGCGTACCTGCTTTAGCTGCAACTAGCTTCCACCTTCTCGGGCCATGGGTTTCTATAACTTGAGCTAGCTTTTGGTCTTCTTCTGAAGTCCAGGCTCCTCTGTTAGCATCTCTCTTCGAGCATCGACTGCTCGTTGGTGTCGTCGGCATACTTAGTGTGCGCCGGCAACCCCAACCCAAGCACTGAATATGAAGCCTTGTGTCTGTCAGAGAGAGAGAGAGACAGAGAGAGAGAGAGATTTAGATTATGAGTTAGAAGAAGAATGGATGTGTGTATTTGTTGTGCATGTTGCAGAGTGGAGGGAAATGTGGTCCCCTGTATCTGTCGATTCTAGCTACCTTTCTTCAGGGACTCCAACTAACCATTTATAGAAGAGTTTCGGGAGGGAGGGAGGGAGTGTCTGTGCGTGAGCCTACCCAAGTAAGTTGATTTTCTCTTTCTCCTTTTCCTTCTCTGTAATTTATGAGTGAGAAAAAGGGAAGCAAACAAATTGAGAGAGAATCTTGTGCAGGACTTTGTCCTTCTTGCTGGAGCTCACAATCCCTTGTCTCCCCTTCTTATTTTTTTCACTTTCAACTGCCCTGAGGTTTGCTGCATTATGTAGGTTTCTTATGGGGCCAAGGCTCCCCCAATGGGAAAGAGAGAGAAAATGTAATAAAAAAAATGTGACAGGCAATTGGAAGAGCTGGTCTCTCTGTCATGGCTCAGTCAGCAAACCCGAAATGTTCCTACGTCTCCTTTGAACACTCGAATGGTGGACTGAAATAGAATTTGAAATCATTCAATATTGTCATTGGCCCCTGACCCATGCGCAAGATTAGACAGAAGAAAGAAAAATTAAAGAAGGTTGCATTTTGACATACCGTGTCTTAGCCTAACATAAAATGAGAAAATAGAGTCGAAATCAGAGTCCTATTAAGATTAAGCAATGCTAAGTGCATACAGCCGCTACCCAATTTTTTCCGACCATGTCCTAGTAGATTGAGAACCGATCAAATTCAAGCTGGCTTCCAAAGACACCAATGTGATACGTCTTCTCGACTATGATAACACGTCCCCTCCATCAGATTCTCAGGCAACGCCATCTTCCGTACACGAACTTCTGCCGGGGAGCAGGACCCCAATCGAGCGATACAGAGACCAGGTTCATGAGCCCATGTGACACGCTCCTGCAGTTCCAGTACGAGCGTCATGATGAGATCGAGAAGCCAAAAGGTTTTGGCGGAGGTGGCAGTGCCCCCGGACAACGAGAGAGCCAAATTACGGTTCAAAACAGAGAGTCAAAATCCCGTCATCTAGTCCTTGTGAAACTCGGACGGATGGAGCAAGCATGTGAGCGCCGAGGGGAATAGCGCGAGGTACGACGTAACTGCGGAACGGGACAAAAGAGGGAATCATCGATGGCGTGAGGTGGTGGTGTTGATGATGATGATCGATCGATCATCATTATAATCCACATCCTCAAAGCCTCCTGTTCCACGGGATTCTACGCGCCCTGTGACGCTTTTTATCTTTTATCCTGCGTTGCTTGTCCGTAAGCCCGAGGGTTGCACGAAACCGGGTCGGGCTTCGTGATTTTTAGTGTTTTCGCATTTGCTTTCCTGCTTTCCCACTTGGGATTTCTGACACTGCACGGGAAGGATTGGGGCCCGAATCCTGATCTTGGTCCACCAATCGATAGCTGTTGTGAGGAATTTCAATGGCTGCCAACGCAAATTACATGTGACGAGAACAGGTCAGCGAGGGATAAATTCTACGAGGAATCAACCGCTATAATAGGTGGTGGAGAGAATCTACGCATGAACTAAGTCGGATTACATTTGCCCTATTGGGAAAGCAGCATGTGTTAGAAACCTTCTATCTATAATGTATTGATTATCAATAACATTCGGGCCCCAATCTAATGATTTAAGCCGACATTACGGTGACTAAGGTTATATCCATTTGACGAAAAATGAATGATTTCTAAAAAGAGATAGTCGCTTGAATCACTTAACAAAATGAATGAACAAATAAACGAACAAAAAATATTATCATCCTTCATGAAAATGTTCGAACATAAATTATTATCAATAATGAAAATATTTTTATAGACTAATTATCTCAAATAATATAATCAGTCATTTTTAATAAAGCTAAATAAATAAAATCTAAATATCTGATTTAGCCATTGACTTAATTAGTAAATATCATTACCTAATAAATCTTAGGCTAAGATCAAATGCGTGTTTCGAGGTATGTTTCTCTATGATTAGGGCATGTGCGAGGTTGGCAAAGTGCATCTTTCTTGTAACTAGGGAAGACAAATTGGTCTACGCATTTGAAAAAAGACAATGATTGCTGCCTAATCGCTTTCTCTTGACGAGGCCTTCCGTACTCTAACCCTAACAATAATATTGCAGATGATTTTTATGCCCGAAACGATGGTCACCAGAACTTTGCCCTGGCCAAATCCCGTGGAGAACACGAGGAATTCCATTGTCGCATCGTGTGACGGTGAAGAGACCCAACCCTGCACATTCTTTTGAACTTGTCATCTTAGCTATGGCAGTCTTCAAGATTTGATGCGATATGCTTGAATGCGCCAGAGGAACCGATCCGATTGATGGTCAATCGAGTAATGATGCCACAACACGGACTTCCGTCTACCATCCTTCTTCCAGGAACGAGGGTATGACGGAGTTACCCGCGAGATGTTGCGCTTTTTTAACCAGCATGATGCAGTTTCACATGAGAAACGCCAAATAATTGTGGTCCAACACGAAAGGCTCGAACTAAGAACCGCTCATCTGACTTGACATGATTTGCATCTAGAATGGTACACCGAAATACCATAAAACCGAGGAACTCCCCATTTCCTAAACTGTATAATTCGGCGAGTAAGAGTTTGGAGGTCTAGTCGAATTTGATCATATCAGAGGGAGGTTCCCATCATGCTGAGGAAAAGAAAACATGATGATTCCAACTGCTTGATTTCAGGGTCTCGTATTTCAGGCTCAGTGTCTTCTGGAATCCTATATGGATCTGCTGCAGCCTTGCCCCTGTCCAACACGTCTTGGGGAACACATTGGAGGAGACTGTAAATGGAAGAACTGAAAATTCAGAATTAACCATTTAAAAGCATACTAATTTGAACACTCAAAATAGACCGTCACTAGCAAGGAGAATAACATGTTTCAAGAGACAAAGGCACGTGCGATTAAACAGAAACGAGCAAAAGCATATAGACGTGCGCGCATGCTTTTGAACAGAAAAGAGATAAAGCATCAACTGCAATACCTGACTTGGCTATCATGGATTTTACCAAGACATCCGGCTCATTTCTTGATGCATGCAGAAGCAAGGAATCAAGTTTTTTCAACGCTCTACAAGAAAAAAATATTCAGCTCTCTTAAAATGACACTCTCTATTGTCTGTAGATGATCATATAACATTTGAAGTAACATGAGGACAAGTTGATAAGGTGAGAGATGCTTGAGTGATGAATATGCATTCCCTCCAAACTTGGATTTAACCCATGTAGTGCAGTCTTAAGTCTCAACTAAGGCACCAAATGTTTATGCAGAATCGAGTATTTCATTTTCAGGGGAATATGGGAGCATCCTCTGTGGTGATGAAAACTCAGCAGAAGCGATGAAAACTCAGCAGAACAAAGCTTCTCACAGGCTTTTAGAAATCTCTTCTTAAATGAAGCTTTGCCTTAACACATTTCAAGCAAGAAAAGTTTAAGGAGTAATGGATAAATGAAGGAGGTACTAGTTGAAATTTTTTTGAGGATATGAAGATGCTATTTTTCTATAAATATCATCTCACTGGAAAGAGAATTTGGTGGCATATGCTTGTTTGCAACCCACAAAAGAATTTCATATCCCCAGAATTTTAAGATTTCAATCTTCTTTATTCTATGTCAAGATAATCATTACAGCAATAAATCTGATCAATAACCCATTAGAATATTCACAGTCATCATCATCTCCTGCATACTGGATATGATGATGACAAGCAAGCAAAAGCATTCCAAAATAATCTTTATCAAGCAAGGCTCACCACGTCCTAAAATATAAACAAGTAAGAACTCACTGGGTTACAGCTTTGACTTTGACATTACAGTAAAAACAGGAGGGGCATTACCTTTACCCAACTCGAATTAAATATATATATCGCCAAAGTCTCAAATGAAGTACCGGAGACATTGACCAACAGTGTTGAGAGCATCTTTACCTTTTCCACTGTCTGAAGCATATGGTGCCACCTATAGTTCTGAAAATTTCCAAAGATATAGAAAGTCAATGCATGCAAAACTGCCATGAAGCAAATGGAAAATAAGCATGAAAAACAATGCTAAAATAACAGTTATTAGTCTGACATAAAAACTCACATAAGTTTTTTGTCAAATTAGATACAAAAAGAGAGTCAAAAGAGATAATACCACAACACAAACAGATAGAAAGTGTGAAGAAACAACTTGGATAAGCAATTGGAAAACGGACACCAATCAACCAAGTATTAATTAAACACAACTCGGAAGTTGCTAGACCTAGTCTATCCAACAATACACTCCACTTCAGCAGTTCTTTCAGAAGAGTTGTTCAATAAGCTGGTTTAATGCCTTAGTCAAATTAAATAAATGAAAAAAACAATTCCTTCTGCCAAACTTGCCAATGGTCAAAAGATTGATTCGGTGGTGGTACTTAGAAGTAAAGGTTAAAAGTGAGAAAGAAAGCAAGATATTAGTGCATTCGCAGATAAGATCAGCCACGACCACAGAGGATCCTCAACTTAGCGTTCGACACGTTGCAAACTCAGGCTTCTCACCTTCTGGAGTTTTCTATGCAATCTTGGCATTGCTAAGTGAGGACCAATCTACCTAATTTGACGAAAGAAGCCCAGTTCCACTAGGCAGCTGAATAACATGAAAAAATAGATTATGGGCGATGTGCGTAATTAGGAATGCTCTCACCTAACGATAAAAAAAGGAAAACTTAATGCAAAGGAGAAGGAGAGATTACCTAATCCTTAATCTGCAGCTGACTTAACATTACAGCTGGTACACGAGCTCTCTCTAGTGGGTCAAGCTTTTTTCTAATCATTGTGTGTTAAGAATGATCAGTATTAAACTCTAGCACCGCAATAACAAGGCAACAAAGAACAACCCCTCGAGAGTTCACGAACCGACTTCTTTACATATTGTATCCAAAGAAGCTGCCCACAATTAGCATCTGCATTCAACAAAAGGAAAACGAAACTGGAATTGACCGTCAAGAATGCAACTTTACTTCGATTTCTAATGTGAAGACAACTTCACGGTACAATCACCACCGACACGACCGATCGCATCGAACAAAAGGTATGCTCTGGATTCCCACAACACAGCTCACATCACATTATAACAAGAGGGCTGAACGAATAACAAGTGCAAGAAACCGCCCGTCGAAACTTAGCCCGGAAGAAAGGGTCTCGACCCCCATTACTATTCAATTGCATCATCAATCACCACCTAAGAAAAAATCCACTCTTCCGCCCATCCCCCTTTTCCCCCACCTTCCTTTGGTTAGGCCAAAAAAGAAACTAAAGTGGAAATCACCATCCGCAACATAACTAACGCAAAGTGAATCCGACGAACACTTCAAAAAGGCTATCTTGACAGCGACAAACGCAATCAATCATGGCTCCGCGTAAAGGACTCTTCGTGGCCCGCCAAAAGGCTTCCGGATACGGCTCCGCTACCGTGAAATCCGAATCGGCCACGGATCGCCCGGAAAAAACTTCAAGCCATCCCGAGCGCCAAATCCACGTAATGCCGGATCACTGAGGCTCGACGGACACGATCGACGGACTTCGGAGCGCAATCGTGTGGAGCCGGGAGACGAGGAGGGCGATCCGGCGAGCGAGCGGGCGGGGGGAGAGAAGGAGAACGATCGCCTGCTCTCCCGCCGTTGCGCCGGGAACGACGGCGCGCGCCTTCTTCGGCGTCGATTCCGGCGCCGCCGCGCGCCGGCGAAGAGTGAGGGGGCAATGGAGAAGGCTGTGCTAACGTGCGCGAGGGGGAGGTGCGAGCGAGGTGTTATCCGTTGGTTTCTCCGCCGACGCTGCTCCGGACAGCTTCCTATGAATTGACGTTTTTACCCTCCACCTGCGTCCCTTCTTTTTTTTCTTTTGGCCAGCCAGCTCTTGTCTCTTCATCTTTTGTCATAGAAATTTTCCCGACTGAAATAGTACGGTACATGATCTAATGGTCCGAGAGGTAACAATTCTTTGCTGATCTCTAATTTTGACGTAAGAAATGTGTTTTGATTGATCATCGAATTATCGACATCAGTTGATTCCATTTATCAAGTGAAAAATCAATACAAATTTTGCACTTCATTGTTATAGAATAATGAATGTTAAGGATCTTATAAAAATATAAAATTAAATGTGATTTCCTCCTTTGCTGATATTGAATCTTAGTGGATCAGCCATCTCTAAGGATTCTCCCATGACCAAGTTATTCTAAATTCAGGGCCATCTTTCATTTCCGACATCATGATAAAATATCAATAAAAATATTTATCCACTATATTTGTACAGTAATACTACAATAAAAACTAAAATTTGAAGATCAACTAGAGAATGGGTAGAATCGATCAATGCCTCTCACCCAACTAAATCGATATTATTAGGAAGATAATTGATTGTATGATAATTTTTAATATACTACGAGAATAATAATATATTATGAATTATAAAAATCAAATAATAAATAATTATAAATTGTTATATAACTCACATTTTCAAGAATTTATAATTTAAAATAATTATTATTCTCACGATGGCCTCAAGAATGTTATGCCAACAAGACTCTAATAGCAATATCAAGTAAAGAAATGACTGTGCTGGAGAAACCGTGCGATCTGTGTAAGGAACCTTGGAATAAACAAAAATTACGGGCAGCAAAATAGCTTTCAGAAGGAGGGGCATTTTGGTCATTAAGGCCCGGCCCGACCCGCACGGCTCGGGCTGGGAAACCCGAAGACCCGATAAGGATTGGCTGGAGCGGTCATAGTCGAGGCATCATGAGTTGTTAAGCACGGAGGACAAAAAGACCAGACGGGATCGAAGTTGACGTCTCACTCGACTCCGTCGCTTGTAAAAAAGAGGAGGAAAAGCCCCACACACACTCACACACACGCATCTCCAGCCTCTGTTCCGTCCTCTCTCTCTCTCTCTCACCCACTCACCGACAATGCCGAGGCTCCCGTGGCTCCTGCCGCTCTCCCTCCTCCTCCTCTCCGTCTCCGCCGACGTCCAAAGTAAGTCTTCTTCTCCCCTCCGCTCTGCTCCCCCCCCTGCATTCCCGTCATCTTCCGGTCCGGTAGCTCGGAATGCCGGACGGGCTCAGCGGTTCGTTTACGTTTTGATCCGCCCGAGATATTTTCTGGGTTCTCCGTTTTCTTTCTAAATATAGCGGCTCTGTAGTCGTCACTTGCTTCGGAGCTTGCGGTGGTGTGAGGCGGTGGTGCGGGTTGTGCACGCTTGTTGGAGCGGCATTCTTTAGTGTCGGTCGGGTCTCGGTGTCGGATCTCTAGACCGAGATCTGATGCTTCCGCTTGAGATCATCCCGTGATTCGAAAATGTCTTTGCCGGTTCTTTGGATTGAGCTGCCGACTGGTTTGAAATGAAGTTTTGACTTCTTTTTTTTTTTTTTTCTTTTAATGTCGGTTGGATCTTCTAAATAAAGCCTACTAAGTAGGGATCTTGCGATTAGGCGCAATGTCAAATGACTTTCGAGCGAGCTGGTTTGATATTCTAATTTTAGTAACAGGAGGTTGGATTTAAAATGTGGTGTAGATGTGGGGAACAGTGATGAGGGTATTCTCTGGGTAGAGCATGAGCAAACTTCATTTAGGGACGGCGGTGGTGTTCAAGAGGCCTCCTATAAATGGGTGTCGAGCTGCCTTCTTCTAGTATTTCTCTGTTTTCTGAGGTGAAGCTTAGGGGTGAAGGGAGGAAAAATGGAATAGAGCATTTCAAGGTAGGAAATCTTTGTTCTTCTTTGACCCCCAAAAAAAAAAAAAAAAAAAAAAATCTTTGCTCTTTTCTGGGAGTTGGCGAGGAAACTAGAAAGAGGTGGAAGAAAGAGGAAGGACCGAGGGCTGGAAACTTGTTGATCACTGCTAGGTGCCGTTGTTTCTGCTCTCCTTGGCTTAGTGAAATGCATCGCATATTTTGTTGTCTCGTGTTAGTCTCGTCATAATTGCTATTGCTATTGCAGTAAGTGAAGCATTGTAATGACTAGTAAGAAAGAAAGATCCTGACAGGAAATTTGATTTGTCATTAAGGTAGTGGTTAAATCAGTATTGTGGAGGGTTGGTGGAGCAGAAATGGTTGATCGGTGGCTGCATAACTGCTCAAGGTCTGCTGTTTTCCTCTTACTGTGCGAGGATACATGAAGTCCATTTTTCATTTTTTTTCCTCCTATGAATCACGGCAGATGGAGAAAAATTCATTTGAGCACATCATATTAGAAATTCAGTGGTGATGGCGATGGGTGTCTGTTGGATGTTGTGCATGACTTTCTGAGGTAACTGTTCTGTGAATACTTCATGGATCAGTTCTTGTCTTGTGTCAAGGTTCTTGCCAGAAAGTTACTATCAGAAGTGGCATATTGTTGCAAGTGATTTTTCTAGTTATTCGAAGTATATATTTAAACTTTCATATCGACAACGACACACCAATATTAACGGTACAGCTAAATGCAAGCAGATATTCCATATGCCAAATTGTGACTTCAGTAATGGAATTAAATTTTGCAGTCAACGGGCTAATGCATGTCTCCTTCCATGATATTATGCATGCCTTCCTCATGCCAAATTGTCACTGCCTGTTGCTCATTGGGTTTGTCAATTTTAACGTATTTAGTTTTGATGGGTCGTAATCCCTCGTGCATCTTAAAGGCAGCTGATAGTGAAATTGTGCATTTCGATGTACTCATCACTTAACATGTCATCTGAATTTCATATCATAATTATCTTATTTATCTCCTTTAGATGAAGTAAACAAAGTAAAAGCATCAGGTAGTGTGCTCTCAGATGGTCTTTTTTTTGGCTCCCTCTTCCACATTCGTGTATATTTTGCGTGTATGATTTTGCCTAACAAGTGATTTTATGATCATGCTTGCAGTTAAAGTAACCAAAAACCCTGCGGACCAGTTGGTGGCTATAATCAACAACAATAGAACCGCAAGCAAAAGCTCTTCCCTCTATGACAACTCTAGGCTAGCATGCATTGCTCTGCAGTACATAAAGGCATACCAAGGTGACTGTGCTGCTGTAGGAGGAGCCAATGCTAAGAAACCTCCCGAGGCTGACTTCGCCGAGACTTTTGCCCCCAATTGTGGTGTTCAGACCTCGACACTTTCCCCTATCACCGGTCGTTTACTTGGGTGCGAGACCAAGTATGTGTCTCCCTCTGAAGCGTTTTCTGGAATCTTGATGCAGAAGGAAAAAAGCATAGAAATTGTCACTAACAAAAACCATACTGAAGTGGGAGCTGCCGTCAGTGGCAGTGATGGTGGATCTCCTTACTTCTGGTGCGTCTTGTTCAGTAATGGCACATCCAACAGTAGCTTTGTTTTAGAGGGGGGCGTTGCCAAGGTTTCTAGACCTGGATGCTTTAGCGGCGCCAATGACGAATGCAGTAGCGCATATCCTTCCCAAGTTCGTCACCTGTGGCCATTTGTTGCCTCAGGTTTGGTTGCCCTTTGGTGTGTCTTTGCCCTATAATCAAGTCACTAAGGCTGTTCCCCATGTAATTTTTGGCTCTGTATTTGTCCACTCAATTCCTTTGCCACTGTAGTTTGTTTTCTGTATCTTGGTCATCTCCCCCCTCCCCTGGGGAACAATATACAGTCCGCAATGTAATTTATTTATTTTTGTACTTAATTTACGCTGAAGAGTTAGTCGTTTGCGCGATCTACTCACACTGAATACACAATTTGAAGTTCTGTTTCACTATTGCTTTTACTTTTAACGCTTCAGCCGATTGACCAATTGACTAAACGTAACTCTGGATGAGAAGTGCAAACCAGAAACTGGCAACTTGGTCCATTAACTTAAATTTGGAAGAACAGATGCATCTCCCTTCTTCCGAAATTTAGGGCTTGCTCACAACTGTTCTGTTTCTTATTGTTGGAAAGATAGCTAATAGCTGCTCTGTTTTTGTTCAAGAAGGAATTGTTTGGACGGATTTTCTAAAAGAATCTCCGAACAAAGAGCAAATTTGTTCTAAACGATGCTTTTTGTAAAGCATAGTACGGAGATGACCTAAGCTAAGCAAGCAGAAAAAAGATGAAACTCTAGGATGCTCTTTCATCATTGAATTTCACAAAACGCCCTCAATCTTGACGGGATTACACGGAGAGTGAAACATCCTTTCGAGTTCCTCCTCTCTCTCAACCTTTTAACTTCAGAATAAGAGCAAGAACAACGAGAATAAAGAGTATACCGCCCGGAGAACCTCCCACTCTATGAATCCAGTAATGATCGAACGTTGCGAAGCTTTTGTCCATGAAAGGCAGCAAGGCAATCGCAAAGATCAGCATCAAGAGCAGCAGTGGCAGCCAGGCAGAAAAGTCGAACAAACTAGGTTCCTCTTCCTCTTCCTCCTCGGCCCCAGGATTCCGGTCCATGAATAGCGGCGAGGCCACAGCCACAATTGCCAATCCTATGGCCACTAGCCTCTCATACGACGAGAACCTGCTTCTCTGGGAAGAAACAGTCGATCCATTCTCCATGGAACAGACACGCAGAGAGGTTTCTGAGTAACTAACTTGGTTGTCTTTCTTCCTTGATGCAACATATAGGTGGTGCCCTAGAGACTGGTTTAACGGGAATCTTTGCTTTGCTGGATATGGGAACAAAGTTGGTATGCACAAACTAATGAGGTTATGAGCTGACTGGAATCTTTTCTTCTTTCCCATAGATGCCCTATTGGAAAAGATACATTGTGCTGTTTCTTCTAGTGCTGTTGTTGCGTCCAAAATGTTGTGCTTCGATCATTGGTGACTGTTGGAATTTAAGAATTCATATAACTATCTAGTTTGACTATATGGATTGCCTTTTCCAGGAGAAGTAACTCCCTGCAATCTGTCAATCTGCAGATATATTCAGCTTACAGACATAAAATGGTGGGCATCTTCCGTTATTCAAGTAACTACTGGCTCAGGACAATAATTGAGGAACTTGACGACCCAGCACCATCCGTTTGAGCCTCCAGGAAAAGGATCTTCTTTACCTTTAACAATTCGTATTTGCCAAGGAATCATTGAAGACCTGGAGGAACTCTGCATTATTTCAGAAAACGTGCAGTCTGCAGCTTCAACGGGAAGCTTAAATTTCCACGTTGCCTAAGATTATGAGAATCGTCCGTAGTGGAAACAGGACGGATTCTGCAGAATCCGATTCTTACTGAAATTCTCCGTAGAACTCCGTGATCAGGAAGTCAGAAACCATGCGCAGTACTTATGAAAGGAATATCTAACAAGCCCCTTGGACTGATTTATTTCAGCCATAGCTTGTGAATCAAAAGCATGAGTGAACTACTCGATGTGAACCTGGTGTGCATTCAATGAGACCTCTGCATATTATTAGAGGCTGTGTCATGTCAAATACAGTCGCAGGCAAATTATGCGCTTCGATCGATAAGGAAAATAGGTGGGAAAAGAGCTGTCCATGCAGTCCCGATATGTTTCACTTGAGGGGGTACAAACAGTTGAATCTTGTGCTTGAATAGCAAAATACTACAGCAAAGTGAGCATTATTATCTAGAGAATAACATGATCAAAGCATACTTAGTTTTTGGGGTTTGTGGATACAAAAAGAATATCGAGGAGCAAAAACAGCAACCGATGGAAAAATTGGCCTAAAAAGGATTAGTTGTGCTCTTTTGCTTGTGCCCGTGCAGCCGTCTCATCCATTTCTTCTGGGAAGTTGTCGCGGAGCTGATGCAAGATGCGGCATTTTCTTCAGATGCTAATGTTGGAGGAAGCTCCGCAGGAAGAGCAGCGGCGGTACTGGTGAAGACATTTAGGACGAGAAATGCCAGGATCGGAGAGAAGTCCAAAGTCCCTCCGAGCGGCGGTATGATCCCGCGGAATATGTTCAAGTACGGGTCGCACAAGGTGCTGCAACAGAGCATCAAATATTATTACAAATCAACTGACTTAAGTAGACGATGCGAAGTCGATCTTCCCAATCACACCTCGTGTAATCTAAAATTTGATCTCGCAAGGCGAGAGACGGACCTGAGAGGGCTGACGATGGCCGGAGGAGCATTCGGGAACCAAGTCAAGACAAGCCTGGCCACCAACAGGGTGTTGTAGATGTTCAGGAAATTCGATATGCCATTGGTCACCACAAGCCCCGCCATCGAGTCACCACCGGGCAAGATTGCGGCGAAGTTGTGACCCGACGGCAAGATCACATTCCCAAAGTTCCTGCAGTGAATCTGAAGTGAAGTTCAAAATTCACGGTCATGCGCACCATAAGACCAACAGAGAGTACCAATTCAGAACCAGTTCAAGAAATCAGGACCGACACGACCGAGCTCGAGCTACCACTTACGAGATACCTTAATGGGTATTACCGGAAAAGCTCGCGTTGAATAGCCAAGTGGCGAATGACTAGAATTCACAATGTTTCATAGAGCGACCAAGTCGGATTACCTCTCGGCAGATACTGCGGAAGTCGGAGTGCAAGGAGAGGACTTTCCTGACGAGCGGGCTCTGCGACGCGACGGCGCGGAGGAATCCGAGGCACCCGTCGGCCGCCGAGGCGACCGACTGGCGGAGGGCGTCGAGGCCAAGTAGATGGCTGTGGCGGCGGCGGTGGTGGTGGTGGGGATTGATCGCCGGGCTGAACGATGAGGGAAGCGCGAGCGGGGTTCGGACGTTCCCCGCCGAGAGGAACGCGCGCTTGGGCGGGTGGTTCTGCTGGGTCTCGTCGGAGGACGGCGGCGGCTCCGCTGGCGAAGCCATTTGCTCGGCGGCGAAGCTCGCTTAGCTCCGGCCGATGAGAGAAAAAGAGAGGGAGGCGGGGAAGTGAAGCTGATGCTGGTGATGATAAAACCGGATATTTAGGAGAGAGAAAGAAAGCGGTCGTTCGGAGTCCGGACAGCCCACGTGGCGTGCCACTGTTCATTGACGATGCATTGGGCTTTGGGCCTGAGGTTTCACCCCGCGCCGTCGAGAGAGTCCGAGACTTTTGGGCCCATCGGTATACCCAGCAACCGCAGCCCATCAGACCCGACCCGACCCGATCGGCGGCACATGTGAGATGGGGCGGGGCATTTGGTCCAATTCCGGAAACCGGACAGAATGGCCAATTCAAGATTGGTTCCCAATTCCAGGTCCAGGACTCTCAATCGGACCGGGAGTAATTCTAATTCCCATCTTTTAGACATCTCTTGTTGCTGTGTCTTTCTCTCGTTTTTTTTTTTTTTTTTTTTTTTTTCATTTTCACGGTTCTCTCTTGCTTTCTCTCGTTTGATATTAAGTTCGGTCACGGGTGACACTCAAGCCTACACAAAGCTTGGTTCTATTTTTGTAGACTCATTACAAACAAAAATTCATCGCCCGTTGATAAGTCGCTTCAGAAATTATCGTTTTTAAAAAGGATAACAACACGAATAGCTTATGAATTTTGTACTAGTATGTAATGTAATCCATAAATTTTTAATTTATTCAATATGATTCATGAACTTTAACCTAACGTGTAGTGTGTAGTGTGATATTTAAACTTTTAATTCGTTCAATATGTTTCCGTAACAAATGATCCATTTATTGATTGACGAAGTTTGTGAACTTCAGATACATATTCAATTTTTTTATTAAATTGTAATAAAATGTTTAATATTGTCTTTCTATATTGAATATTATCATATAATTCAGAAATTAAGTTGAATACGTATCAAAAGATCATAAATCATATTAAATAAATTGAAAATTTAAGCATTACATTGCACATTTTGCCAAAACTAGGGAATCATTTTTGTCATTTTCAATAATTAAAGGTTCGGATTCGCGCGCCGGTGTTACGTGCGGGAATTCGTGTCCGGAACGGAAACTTCGACGCGCCAGCCTGGCATCTGCGTGGCCAGAAGAATCTCCTCCGCCACCATCTTGACCACTGACCACAAGTTGCGTTGACCCCACCTCCCATCCCATCCAGCAGCCTTCCGGATAAAGCTTTCCCACGTGTCGCCTCTGTTGACCACCACCACCACCACCTTAAAAAGAATCAACCGCCGTCCCCCACCTTCTCTCCCTCCCCGTCCGGCCATCTCCACCGTCTCCTCCTCCTCGTCCGGCCATCTTCATCCGTCTTTCTCTCTCTCTCCGATGACTACGGACCTACTGAAGCTCTCGTCTCATCGCACGCTCCACTTCGCCGCCAATGGCGGCGACCGGAGCAGCCCCTCCTCCTCCGCCGCCACCAGCACCGCCACCTCCTCCTCCCCCGCGGGGGGCGCGCGCCTCCCGCTCCCGCCGCGCTTCGGCTCCCGAGCTCCTCGCCTCGCCCTCTCCAACACTCTCGAGGCCAGCCGCCCGGCTCCGGCGGCACCAGAGAAGAAGCCCGAGCGGGGCGACACGTCGGTCCTCCTCGACGTCTCCGGCATGATGTGCGGCGGCTGCGTCTCCCGGGTCAAATCGGTCCTCTCCGCCGACGCGCGCGTGGAATCGGCCGTGGTCAACATGCTGACCCAGACCGCCGCGGTCAAACTGGTCCCGGGGGCCCTGGGCGGCGGCGGCGGCGGCGACTCCGTGGCCGGCGTCGCTGAGAGCCTCGCCGCGAGGCTGACGGAGTGCGGCTTCCCGGCGAAGAGGAGGTCGTCGAAGATCGGGGTGGCGGAGAACGTGAAGAAGTGGGAGGACATGGCGAAGAAGAAGGAGGAGCTGCTCACCAAGAGCAGGAACCGCGTGGCGTTCGCCTGGACTTTGGTGGCGCTGTGCTGCGGATCGCACGCCTCGCACATACTGCATTCTCTCGGGATTCATATAGCTCATGGTGAGTATATCGAGCCTGTCGCATCTTCGTAATAAATCGATCTAAGTTCGCTGATCATGTTGAGTGAAATCTGCATTTGAATTGCGTGTTCAGGATCATTCTGGGAGCTTCTTCATAATTCGTATGTTAAAGGGGGGTTGGCTTTGGGAGCTCTTCTTGGACCAGGAAGAGGTTAGTCGACAATTCCCTTCTCTTGCACTCCCATAATCGCAGAATTCCTGTACGTAATATGGTATATGTGGACATCCGATGTCTATGTAAAGGCTGATAGGTGACTGGGTCGTTGTCCAAATATAGATAGTTTGCAGAGTGAATCATGCAGCTCTAGATTTTAAGAATAAGATCTTGTGCAGACTTGCTCTTCGACGGTCTAAAGGCCTTCAAGAAGGGATCTCCGAATATGAACTCGCTTGTTGGATTTGGATCGCTTGCAGCCTTTCTAATCAGTTCGGTGAGGCTTTTGGTGGATAGGTTTTGGTGTTTGGCCCGTTTTTCTGGTTTTGTGGCTTTCTTGAAAATTAAATGGTCGGGTTTTTTTTTTACTGTAGGTCTCCCTTCTGAACCCTGGGCTCGACTGGGATGCATCTTTCTTCGATGAGCCGGTGATTTGCTATCTTTTATGAGTTTGTGCAGCTTCCTTTCCATGTTTATACCTAACGTCAGGCGGCCTGTGAGAAGCTACTCATGTTGGATGCATGTTATGGCCACTCAATTTTTACTGTTTTGTTTGAATCGTTTGGTAATGTCATTTCTAAAAGCCATAATACTGATAAAAAATAATCTCAAAATCTCGATGAGGATCTTTGCAGCAGGCCTATTTAAGCTGCATTAAGATATACTGTTTCATGCTCACATATATGACATATCTTTCTCCACGAAAGACAATAGATAAATGTCTCACACAAGGCTATTTATTTTTAGCATGCAGGTCATGCTTCTTGGCTTTGTGCTCCTGGGACGTTCCCTAGAAGAGAAGGCAAGGGTCAGCGCATCTAGTGATATGAATGAACTTCTAGTGAGTGAAAATCTTCTCTATATCATTTTTACATGAAACATTTGAACAGGATGATGCATTTTGAGATCTGTTTATGTTAAACTACACTTTAGTCTAGGTTGGTATGTGCAAAAAATCTTCAAAGTGAACATCACAAATTTGATTACTCCTGGAAACTATTTTAACGTCATGTTTTATTTTGATCTTTTAAAAAAATGTTATAGATCTGCCAAATTAAACTTTTCAGCTTGTCATTGATTTCACCTTAACTGAATGGCAGATATTTCCTTATTTAAAAAATAATCTATTAATGCGGTATCCTCAGGCTAAATTTTCCACTTGCTCCTCCTTGTTGATCTTTCCACTAGTTCTTATGCCTTTGTGAAACAACGAATCTGGTTGGGCAGTTGGAGGCTCATAATATGGAGTTCCCTAATGCACTTTGTCCAGTTTCACATATATGCACAAGAGGCATTTCGGAAGCACCTTCTGATTGGGCTCCTAAACATATCTGTATCATGTCTCATCTATCCTAGGTTTTATGCCTAGTGACTATGGAAGGGCACACATATTTGAATTGCTCTCATAAGTACTTGGGCTGTACTGATCATCCTATCTTGATTAATGTTGACTGTTTTCCAGTGTTTTTTTTTTTTTTTTTTTTTTTTTTTTTTATCCTTGACTGTACATTGCTGTGATCTTTATATATCCTGGGTATTATTTCACAGTATAAGACTGATCGATGCTGGTAATTTGCAGTCATTGATATCCACTCAGTCTCGACTGGTCATTACTTCCTCAGAAAGTGATCTCTCTGCTGATAGTGTACTTTGCTCCGAAGCATTATGCATTGAGGTTCCAACAGACGATATTCGTGCTGGTGATTCTGTGCTGGTATTGCCTGGGGAGACCATTCCTGTGGATGTGAGTGTCTAGTAACCTTGTGAAGTTATGATTCAAATGAACACGCCACATGGGCAATAGATGTTGTAATGGTCTTTACCTTAGTATGAGAGTACCTTTGTTCTGGTGAATATTTTGATTCAACTTATTCATCCTGCTTCTGTTAAATAACCTTTGCTATGGTCATCTAGTACAACGAAATTTTCAATTTGCTTTACTGAAGTATCTTTCACAAAAGTTCAATCTTTATGAAGGACTGCTGTCGTAGTGGCCCTTTAGATTCCTTTGTGCATCGGCTTGACTTTTTAGTATGGTGCTACATTACTTGTGTAAATATACTTCTATCAAACCAGCAAACCAGTGATCCAGGCATAGTCAGTGTTACACTTTTAACCAGTAGATTGCGTAGCATATCTCATAGATATATATTTCTTAGCTCAAGTGCGGTGCTTGCTTTACAGGGGAAAGTTCTTGCCGGAAGAAGTGTTGTTGATGAATCCATGCTTACTGGAGAATCACTTCCTGTTTTCAAGGAAAAAGGTCTCAGGGTCTCAGCAGGAACAATAAATTGGGTAAAGTTTTGCATTCATAGCTTATTGCTCATTTTAACTCTAACGACAAGGAACTTGATTTCCACTTATCTTACTAATGATGTGCATGATGCCATGCCTAATTATCCTGAGACAAACAGTCTGGCCTTTCATGCTTGACTAACAAAGAAATTATGCAGTGATATTTCAGGCAATTATTTTGAAGTGAGCTTCTTGTAGGACTTGCCATTTATGGTTGACCTTTAATGTTCTTAATGGTGGACAAATCTTCTGTACTTATTTTCAGGATGGTCCTTTACGAATTGAAGCCATTACGACTGGTTCCAATTCAACGATATCCAAGATATTCCGCATGGTTAGTACAAGACTTTCTGTGTTGATATTAGGATATTCTGACATTTAACTTTACCTCAAATCCAGTTTTTGACTCTCGTTTATCTTTATAATGCATTTATGGCTGTGACATGGGTGACATCCAGCTTTACCTTTCGACCCTGGGCATTAGCATACTACCGGCACAATTTTAGTGAAAATAATACAATTGGCATCATATAAGCATGGATTTTTTCCTTATAGTTGTCCAGGATCTTTAAAAGTAGGTGAAGAAAAGGTACAGAGAAAATTCAGTTGAAAAGGAGAGGAACAGATGGACTTAAAAAAGAAAATGCATGACGACTAGTAATGCAAGGGAGAAGCAGAATGGGCAAATGAAGAAAGACAGGGTAGATAGACTCAAACAGGAGCAGGAAAAGGTCTGGATTAAAGAAACTGAGGAAGTGTGATGTATGACTTATGAATCAACTGATAGAAGTAAGTTAGGAAAACGAGTTCATCAGATTTCACGTGTCAATCAAGCTTCACAATAATGCCTGAAGTTGCTGTTGTGAGCTTTTTTGCATCCCATTGAAGCCAACAGATGAGTCTTTGTTTATATTCCACTTTGATGCTCTGCCACACTCTTCTCATTCTGTTTTTCCTTCTTTTTAACTGTCAAGAGTTTTTTTGTGAGGTCAACATTGTTTCTAACATATATTATGTCATGGTCACGATTCACCCAAATCTTTAATCATGGAGTAGAAAACACGCATCGAAATTCAATGATTATGGCTTTTGACAAAGTGTTACAAAAATTTCTAAAACAAAGTTAAGGAATTGGTGAAAAGCATGGATTATTTGATAATTTTGTCAATTATTCTATGATGGATGAACGAATTTAAGCTTTATCATGTGCAATGTTTTGGGATATTTCAAGCTTATGCTGCCAGGTATAGAGTCAGAGAGACAACAATGCACTAAAGGTTTTTCTTTCAAGCTTCTAGGTTGAGGATGCTCAAGCTCGGGAAGCACCCATACAAAGACTTGCAGATGCAATAGCTGGTCCATTTGTGTACACTATAATGACCCTATCAGCAGCAACTTTTGCTTTCTGGTAGGTTCACTTGTTTAATGTTTTCCATCACCAGACATGCTATATGCATTGTGAGAACTGTTATTGGGGATTCTGGCCTATAATATTCTTCCTGAATATGGGTCACAATATAATGAGGCAATCCATCTTAAATTATCCTGAGTGAAATGTACCATGACTAGTGTTGTCTATCCTTTGTAAAGAGGTGCTATCAATAACCTATGTAATGTGTTTACCTTCTTTTTTAGGTACTACATCGGGACACACATTTTTCCTGATGTCTTGCTTAATGATATTGCTGGTCCAGATGGAGATCCCTTGCTCTTAAGTTTGAAGCTCTCTGTGGATGTCCTGGTGTGTAATAGTCTAGAAAACCTTATGTCACATTCTATTTTCGGTGGAGTTCAAATTGTGTTTTTTTGAACAAATGTAATATTATTACAATCCACATTCAGAGGCAAGATGGTAGGAATACCATGGGTAAGATTTTCATGAGTTTCATCTGCCAGGGGAGTAATGATCTGATTCGTTCCTGAATACCAGAACTTAGCCAGCTAAACATGATTAGAGTAACTAGTACTGTGTACTTCATGAAAATTGGCAGTCTCCATGTGATGCAGCTCACAGAACTCCTAATGCTTAATCTTTCCTCTTAGTTGGATTAATACACTCCAGTGAAGACTGTTAAGCATATCACTTAAGTTTCTTCCATCAATATTGTTGTGCTCTGAATCTTAGTTGATAATCCTGTGTGTAAAAGTTTTTCTTCTGCGTGCCTCTCCAGGTGGTCTCTTGCCCTTGTGCATTGGGCCTTGCGACACCAACAGCAATCTTGGTTGGCACATCTCTTGGTAATTACTTTTCTTTTGTGATTGATCACATAAATGAAAGAGTCATACACTTGCAAGAAAGTAAATGGTGCTGCTAATTGCTATGATTTCTTTTTCATTTTACTTTTGTTTCTAGAAGGTTGCCCTTTGGATATTTGGGTAGCAAATTGGTATAGTTGATGATATACTTGAAGGTGCTGCATATAATGCCACTCTCTTCCGGTCTTTCTCACTACAAATTTGGAGCTTTCACAAGCATCTCTGTTCAAAAGTCTGCTTTTTTTAAAGCTTATAAGTCTTCATATTGTGGTACAATTTACACAATTCATTTTGAAAGTTTAAAATTCTGCATATTGTGGGGAGAGGTCATTCCTTATGGGAATCTGAATGAGTGAGACGTATTCAACATGGGTTGATCTTGTCTTCTCTATTAGATCTTTCTACATGTGCATGTTAATTTTCACCAAAAAAGAAAACCAAGTTTTACAATGGTTTCCCAACAAATGAATGAATTTTAACTTTTGGCAGATCTAATTTCCCTTTGTCATGCTGAAAAATGAGCAGGAGCCAGAGAGGGGCTACTTGTTAGAGGAGGAGATGTATTGGAACGCTTAGCTAGTGTTGATTATGTCGCTTTTGACAAGGTACCTCTGATTTGCAGTATTTAATCTCGTTTAATGTAGCATTCTGCTTTTAAGTTCAAATACATGTGATGAAATTGCAGAAACTTATTTTGTCATTATTAACCATCAGACAGGAACACTTACTGAGGGAAAACCAACTGTTTCTGCGGTGGCTTCATTGTCTTATAGTGAATCAGAAGTTCTTCAGATGGCTTACGCAGTAGAGAGGACAGCGTTGCATCCAGTTGCGAAAGCTATTGTGAATGAAGCAGAAGCAATGAATCTGTCCTTGCCAGCTACTAGAGGACAACTCTCAGAACCTGGCTATGGGACATTAGCAGAAGTAGATGGGCACCTGGTGGCAGTTGGTTCATTAGACTGGGTTCATGAACGATTTCATAGAAGACCAGACCTATCTGACATTTTGAACCTCGAAAAGGCTGTGATGCGTCAATTGTCTAAACGGGTGTCACTTTCAAAAGATTCACAAACAGTGGTTTATGTTGGACGAGAAGGTGAAGGCATAATCGGTGCAATTGCCATATCAGACAGGCTGCGCCAGGATGCCAAGTCTACAGTAGCTAGGTTAGTTTCTGTCTGTCTGTCTGTCTGAGATATACTCATGGTAGCAGCTGTGTATGCAAAAGGGAAGTCCCTGCATTCTCCATTTGGAAAGTAAGATTTTTACTGAAGTTGGCTGGTCTCGTTCCTCTAGTTGCAATACTGTGCCTCCGGCAGCAGGTCTGAAGGAACTATCATTCAATATGTCCACATCTGAGTTTTTTTGCCCTTCTTTCCTCTTTTTTGCCCTTAGTCCTATGTAGGATTGTTAAGTTAGGAAACTTGTCAGAAAAGACCTCCCAATTAAGCAAATTATTATAGTATAGCTCAATGCTTATCTATTGGATCTCTCTTATTGTAGCAAGCGTAACTCATCTTGTATAGATGATGGCATGAAACAGCTGAGAAAACACTCAAATAACCACATCAGTTTATTGTCAGAATAACTCTACTTTCTATCATTCCATTTTTGTGCTATAAGTCTATAATCTGATTTCTTCTTGCTATTACTGTTGTGAAAAGGCTCCAAGAGAAGGGAATCAAGACCATGCTCTTGTCAGGAGATAGGGAAGAGGCAGTTGCAAAAATAGCTCAGATGGTTGGAATAGGACATGAAAGCATCAATGCTTCCTTAACTCCCCAACAGAAATCTGATGTCATCTTGGCTCTTCAAGCTGCAGGAAACCATGTTGCGATGGTATGTTTTTCCATTCAGTTTGGATGATTTTCTGAAGTTAGTCTTAAAGTATTGCAAACTTGCTTTACATAACTGTTGCGTCTTTTAAAAAGTCTTGCTAGGAAGCCCTGAAGTTGACTTATTAGCCACCTGGGTTTTTGGCGTTTCTGTGGCCTTGAACATACCTGTGATAACTCAACCTAAAGCATTAAGTTCGACAAACTGATAAACGAGAGCATAAGAGATCAGTTTTGATGTGGAAAGCTGAAGGGCAAAGAGTGATTAGAGGGCAAGGACATTGTCTCTAGGCAGTTTCATCCAATCTGTCATTGTAAATACACATGTACACTTCACTTTGGTGATGAAAATGAGCCATATTATGGGATCTTTTACTCATGAAGCCAGCTTAATGATCTGTTGCGTGTATAGCCTGTTTTTAGTATGCAACTTTATTGCTACGATCATTGTATAGTCAACAATACCTGACCTGCTTGTTCTTTGCAGGTTGGAGATGGCATAAATGATGCACCCTCTTTAGCTAGTGCTGATGTTGGGATTGCTTTGCCAATTGAGGCACAAGAAACTGCTGCTTCTGATGCAGCATCCATAATACTACTCCGTAGCAAACTTTCCCAGGTATGCGGTACCTGGTGAAGTATTGTTCACAGTTTTGATTCATTGATTGATTCATCGAGTTCTATCTAATATTTCCTCATGTTTCTTTGCTCTGTCTTATGTTTTCCGGGCCAGGTTGTCGAGGCACTCGATCTTGCACAGGCAACGATGGGTAAAGTGTATCAAAATTTATCATGGGCAGTAGCATACAATGTCGTTGCTGTTCCCATTGCTGCAGGAGTACTGCTTCCCCAGTTTGATATTGCCATGACACCCTCTCTCTCAGGTACCTTCTTGTCCATGGAGCCGTAATTCGAAAGAAAACACGCTCGCACCAAGTGAACTCTCACATGTGCGGGTTCCATTGCACAAGGGCATCCCACAACTTCCGTGCTTCCATATATTGACATTCTGCAACTCTGATTGCCTGCTTAACAGGTGGACTGATGGCGTTGAGCTCAATTTTCGTGGTGACCAACTCGTTGCTTCTACGACTCCACGGATCAAGAGGGAACAGAGGGCAGTAACCATTTCCTATTAAGCTATGGCCTCATGGATATGCACTTCGCAGGAAAATGTACCAAACGCGGTGCAGGAATAGCCAGAAACTCGCAGAACAAGATGGGGGAGAGAAACCATCCGCTATCTTCGGCACCGTTAAGACTTAGTTTTTCTCCCCCTCCCAATGCTTCCATTGTGGAGATTTTTGTATTCTATAAACTGACCATAGAGTCAACAGTGTAAAGAATGAAGTGGAAAATTAAATCATAGTTTCTGTGTATCGATGAATTATATACGAGCCTATTTATAACCTTTACATGATGGCCATCTATAGTGACATGATGTTACAAAAGAAATTATCATCAATTGGGATATTTCTAATATCCCTCTTAAATTCGAGATGATATAAAAAAAGTCAACTGAATTTTAGAGAAAATATCTCGAAAATGCTCAGGTGGGTATGCCTCAGCGAATCCATCAGCAATTCAATTAATCAATGAAGTGGAAAGCGCATATGAAATGGCGGCCCATTTTAATATGCTCGGTGGTGCCCATGAAAAGCATCATCACATACGTGCTGTTTGGATAGTATTTTGATCGTCGCAATAAAGTACCGTTTCACTGCCACGAAGGGTTAAACTTTTGAGGATATTTCTAAGCACACAACATTGGCAACAATCCACTGTGAGGAAAGGGAACGGTACTGCACAGTGGACCGGTGAGAAAAAGCTCTTGGACAGGCGAAGCCTGTATAAAAGAAAGGAGCAAAGAGGGCGGGGGGATGCAACTGTCATGGCCGATCGATTGAGATCGTGACTGCGCGGTGATTCGGGCAATTTTGGATTACCTAAGCCAAGTCTTGCTCGATCGAACGCTCACTCGCTCGTATACCCAAATCGTAGAGAGGGAAAGTTTTAGAGAAATGAGCTCTTGAAAATAATGAGTTTTGATATTAACTGAAATGTTAAATGATTACAAATGAGAGAGGACACCCTTTTTTAAAGTTGAAGGCCTCGGCTTACAACTATTAATCTATAATTTAACTGACGGACGAGATTGCATCGCCTCAACTACTGACATATATACTAACTATCGTCTACCAACATAAATAACGAAAGAAACTTCTAGAATATGATTCAATTACGATTTCGCCCGCCCTTGGAAATTTCGGGGAGAAGCCTTGATGAGAAACCAAGTGAGAGCAGGAGGTCCACGAGTGAGTCGCGATCGTGAACCTCTTGAGTCGACTCTCTTTCTGCCCGTGACACAAGCATACTTTTCTGAGTGGATTCTTGACACAGCATGATCATAGACAGCATCACCCTCCCAGTTTTCACAGAAAGGCAGAGGGGCCAGACGAGCCTAGCCTCTTTAGTTAAAATGGGGTTCCTGGCGAAGGGCCCAAAAACGACCCGAAATCCGTCGAACTTTCCACCGGGAAAAGATCGCTCGAGGGCGGGGCCTTGTGCGTGATTAGCGATGGACTGCTGATTTCGAGCGGTCCCCCAACTTCTCAGAAGCAGAGCCAGTCGCCAGAGCCGCACATGGCCTCCGTCGTCCTTGGCTTTCTTTCTTTCTTTCCCTCCCGGAACTGCCGACGTGCCAATGGATGGGCGCCGCGTGCACGCGTCCTGTCGCCCCTACCCGTCCTGGCCGTTCCTAGGCGACGTGATCCTTGAAAATCCTACTCTGAGCCTTAGCAGCTACGGGCCACATTTAATTCTGGCATCAAATGGCGGGGGGGCGCGACGCCTTTGCCTCCCCTCAATTTTTTTTTTTTTTTTTATCGAATTGGGGTTTTTTTTTTTCGCTTTCGAAGCTCGTCTCAATCGTTGTTTTAGTCGGACCTCGGTTATTTAAGCATCGAAAAACTTTACTCCGTAATTCAATAATAATGGGTTTGAACATTTGGTCCTACTGAGTTACGAGATTTTGTGAGATTACTTAACTTAAATTATTAGATAAATATGTGATTTAATAATTAATTATTTTAACATTTATCCTCACGTTTAATCTAATTTTTTTGCTTAGTACTAAATATAGATATATTTAATTAGGGATGTAAATGGGGCTCATGAATATTTGAATTTCGGACTTCCAGCTCTAATATTATTTCAAATGTTTGTTTTAAAATTTTAATTTTATATTTAATTACTTTTGATGTGGGTCAATGCAATGCTACCCATTTAATTCATTTTGATATTTTCCTTCCCTTTCCACGATACCATACCATAATCCTCCTCGACTCGATTCGCTAGTAACAACATGGACTTCTCGACGTGGATGAATAATAATTTAAATGAACAGAGAAGCTGGGATATTGTTCACTTCGCAATTATTCTTATTCTCAATAATTTGGGGAAAAGAGATTTGTTTCGAGGGGGTACGAGAAGGACGGGGAGCGGGGGCCCCACCCATCGATCCAAAAATTAAATCGCATTGAATCGGCACGTGATTATGGGGGGAGAGGGAGCAATCGCCTCGCGTTCGGCTGAGCTCGGGAGACAAAGGGCCACTTCCCCATTTCATGCGCCAACGCTTCGCATGTGATCTCCTGTCCCTACTTCCCCTGCCCCTCTCTCTCTCTCTCTCTCTCTATATTTCCCCCACTTGATAGTTCTTTTGATCAATTTGCCCCCCGCTCGTTACCACGTTTTGGTAAAAAGTTTGAGGTTCGAGTCCATGTGCGTGCGCTCGATCCTGGCCGAGTTATTACACGAGCCTTCGGCCCATGGCTCGTCGTCTATGCCGCGGGCGATCATCCTCCTCTCTTTCGTCTTCATTGATCGAGAGCACAAAATGCGTTCAATGCAACATCATTCGCAAGAGGATTCTATTTTTGTGTTCTTTGTACATAAGGAAATCTCTTTCCATCTATTATTTTAAAAACTTTTGGATTAGATTTTGTAACGATTGATGTTATTGACTCTAGAATCATACGCGACTACTGATTATAAGACTTTATAGGGATCAATTTCAAATCGAAGGAAGACGAGAGAAGTGGAGGCGATGTAGATAGTGGCGATCGATTTTGGATAGCAGCAAACATAAAATAGGTCAATACTGAAAAGTTATCTTGAAGGCAAAAGACAAGTTGCAACGCTATAGAGCATCGATGAGGCTAGATGATGAGCTGGGGCATTTTGTATTCTTATGTTTGGTCACCTTCCAATTGTTTTCTGTGAGCTTATTAAACTCTACCGGGCTTAACGAGCTACTAAGATTGTGCCACATCGGTTGTAGAGTGGATTATTGGAAAATTATAGATTCGACTTTGGGTAGAACAATGAAATCAAACTTTGATGCGTGATGTCACTTATTTAAAAATTTATTTATCTTGTAATGTTGTGAATGATCACCAACAGATTTCCTCAAAGACGATCTTGGTCTAGGATACTCGATAATAATTGTAATATTTATTAAGGATCTCTCGAGTAAAACAATTGAGAAATATGATGGTTACTTTGGAAAGAATACTCAAAAGACGTGTGGAGGAGGAGCAACTTTTCCATCATGCAGGAACTTGATTCATCTTTCAAAACCGGTGTACTTATCTTTATATTTTGAATAGAGGTAACCATTTGGAAAGTGTTGCAAAATGAACAGATACGCTAAAAATACATCGAAATTCATAAATAATAAATAAGCATAACTCCTTAATGAATAGTCATAATGTTTCAACGAAACACTATGGTTGATTTTGTATAGAAATAAATCCATTTTTTCAATAAATACAAAATAATGATTGTTGATTAGCGTCGAATTTTGTTCATGTACGCACTTACATCTTTTCGATATTGTTTTATAAACAAATTTTTAATATGAGCCAGTGGTCAATTTATTTGAGCCAACTTTTGGGGGTGAGAAAGGTCCAAAATCACCCAATATTAATATCGAATTCTAGATTGCCAATAAGTTGTACAGACAAAAAAGACACATGGGAAAGTTAAGGATTGTTGTACCTTCAACCCAAGTCCAATGTGCGAGGAGAAAAATTGTTGAAATTATTTCACATTAATTATGGAATGAGTTGGTAATCAATTTATAAATATAAAGAAAAAAATCACATTTTGAGTTAATTTTTAAGGTGAAAGAGATCTAAAATCACCGAATACGTGTTTCATGAGTAGCCTTGCATGCCGGGCAATTCTACCAAACAATTCGCCCCTAAAGTCGAAATAAAGTCGGCACTGAAATCATTGCAATTCGAAATCAATTCAAAGGCACATTTCGTACGATGCCCAAGGGATTGAGAGCCGGACCAGGACCACAAAGCCCACCGTGGGACGATCCGAAATTACAATAAAAATCTTGGTCTAGAATACCCAATAATACTTATAGTGTTTATTTAAGATCTCCCGAGTGAAACAATTGAAAAATATAGTGGTAATTTTGGAAAGAACACTTGAAAAGACATGTATAGAGAAGGAACAAATTTTTCATAATGTAGGAACTTAATGTCTGCCGAAATCAATGTATTATTTATATTTATATTTTGAATAGAGGCAACTATTTGAAGTATGGTGTAAAATGAACAGGTATGTCATCAAAAGTTATGTTGAAAATACATATCAAAATTTAGAATTAAATAAATAGTAATTAATAAATAATCATAACTCCTTTATAAGTAGTTGTGCTATTTCAATATGACGCTATGGTTGATTTTATATAAAAATAAATCTGATTTTTTTCAATAAATAAAATATAATGATTATTTGCTAGTGCAAAATCTCGTCCCAATGCGTATTTAGATATTTTCGATACTGTTTTACGAACAAATTACTAATAGGGACCGATGCTTAGTTTATTCAAGCTAGATTGTTTGGTGAAAGAGATTCAAGATCACCTAGCACTGTTCTCGAATCTCAGGTTATGAATAAGTTGAATAGAAAAAAATGTCACATGGGAGAGCTAAGGATTGTTGCACTCCCAACTCAATAAATATATGAGAAGAAGATTGTCAAGATTATCCCATATCGATCATGGGAGGGGATGGTAATCGATTTATAGATATAATGAGATAAATCACATTTTAAGTTAATTTTTAAGACGAGAGAAGTCTAAAATCACCATATACGTGTTTCATGTGTAGCCTTGCATGCCGGGGAAATCTACCAAACAGTTCGCACCTCTAAAGTCGAAATAAAGTCGGCACTGAAATCATTGCAATTCGAAATCAATTCAAAGGCACATTTCGTACTATGCCCAAGGGAGGGGGAGAGAGCCGGACCAGGACCACGAAGCCCACCGCGGGACGATCTGAAGGTGGACAGGCGACCGCTCCCGGATCCGACGATCCCCGATCCAGCGACCGCTCAACAGTCGACGTCGTCGAGTTCGATGATTGCGAGCTTTGAACGGCGAATGGCGCTGTCGCGCCTTTAACAATCCGGGCCGACGTAGCCACATCCGCAGAGGTACTAATCCCGTCCCACTAGCGACGGCACGACGAGGAGCAGATGATAGAGAGAGAGAGATAGAGAGAGAGAGAGGGAAAAGGGCAAAAATATCCCGGGGTGCCACGTGGCGCGAGCCACCGGTGGGGCCCACAGAGAGAGATGTTGGTTTTTTATTTATAATTTTTATTTTTAATTTTTTTTATTTTATGTGGAGATGTTGGTTTAATCATCCGCTTTCTCCTTAAGGGAAAACCCGAGGCCCGGGCGGACAACGTTAAGCAAATTGGGTTACGTCGACCGTTTCATTATCGTCCCAAACAAAGCGAAGTTTTGGCGGTTCGTTAACGGTTGGTAAGTTGTCATCCCACCGCTTAAAGCCTCGCATGCCCACCACCAAAGTAGAGTGCGAAACAGAAACCTCACCCACAAAAAAAATAAGAGTTATTATTGCGTGAATAAGTACGAGCCAAAAAAATTTCAAAATTAATATATTGACATTGCGTTTACTTTTTATTAATTTTTACGTTGCAAAAACTCTCGAATCATTTGTACTACACTTACTCTGTAAATTGGTACGCTCGTGCCACATGTGGGAATGCATTGACTCGGATTTTTTTGGTAAATATGGCACAGGTAAGTAGATGGCAAGGACCCAATTATAAACCCACATAATTGTTAAATAGGTTATAGATAGAATATTTATCTTGGGTTATGAATTAATTTTATTATAATAATAGAATTAAATGATTCATGAATGAAATTACAAATTATTTTAACTCAATTTAATTTTATACTTTCTTCATTATTTTTCACTCCCACTTCGTCTCACACTCATTTACACTGCATCCTCGCCTCAATTTATATATGAATTTTCGTGTATTTAGCCATTAGATTCGCACCACACTAAAACGAGTCGAAACTGGATAATTGAATCTATTCGAATCTATTCGCCAGATCCAGGCACAAGTGCATTGATTTGGAAGTGAACGGGGAACGAATATGCCGGTTTTATAGTCTTTTTATTATTTTAATTTTCATGATTGGTGTTGGCCTATAAAAATAAAAGAAAACAAGAAATCACAACTAGAGAGAGCCTGGAGATGAGGGGACAGGCAGCGAAAGGGACGTATTGACGGTGGGGGAATCCTGAGAGAACCCAAACGGCCGTCACGGCGCCCGTCCGTCCGTCCCAGTTAGCGGACAGGCTTTTCCCCGGGGGCCGTACGCCGGGGGGGCCCCACGCAAAGTCGTCAGGCGCGTCAGATGGAGAGGGACGGTACAAGTGGGCTTTCCAGTTCCCGAGGTTCAAAAAAAAGAAAGAGAGAGAAAGAGAGAGAGAGAGAGAGAGAGAGATTTCTACTGCGCTTTCGATCAGATCAATCCAATCAGAGAGTTCACAGATGCTGGGCCCCCACCCGCCCCCCTCCGCAGATCCTCTGGGCATGGGATTTAATAATTGGAAGGACCGAGGACCTCCCTGCAAATTTCCCCCCATTCCCCTCTTGACCGACCGAGGACCGCCCTGCAATTCCATCCCATCCTTCTACTTTCTTCTTCTAACTTTGCATGATGATAACTGTCGTGCGGCTCGTGTCTTGAACATCTTCGCTCTTTTAATTTCAATGGCTTGAGAAGCACCATAAAACGTGATTTTCGAAGCATTTAATAATTATTTGGATGATTCGGTATCGATGTAAAAATGGATACGATTACACAGATTATCAAGCACATATTCGTTCATCAAATAAAAATGTCTAAAAATTTCTCTACTAATCGGCTCGACAAAGATACTTATTAGTGAAATTCGATTGCCTATTGCTGCGAGGGATATGTCCGTGCCTCTTGGGCAGTTTTGTTGTCTAATTCGAGAGAAATCACAAAATATTATGGAAACGTAAATCTCTTTTTATCTACTTGATACATAACTAAATCCCATGACCTCGAGAGCCCATTTCTTTCATCGATTTGCCAATCGTACGAGGGAGGTTAGATATGCTAATTCAGAGGTTGTAAAAAGCCCATTCATCATCTAACTAGCCATGCCTAGATGAATGCAACCCTACAATTAGCTCCAAAAAGCATATATTGTCCGCCAAACGGAAATGTCTAAGAATCTATCTACACTACCAATAGCCTCGAAAAGGACCCTAATTAGATATGTTAGACTCATGTCTATGTTTGTACCTTTTGGACAACTTTGTTGGCTAAATCGGAAGAATTTACAAAAAGCCACGGAAGTGGAGATCTCTTGCTTTCCCTTTTAGAGTACTTGATATACGGCCAAATCACATGATCCTAGAGGCCATATCTTTCATCGGTTCGCCAATTATACGAAGGAGGTTGGGCACTAATTCACAAGCTGTAAAAGCACCAACATGTTAAACAAGTAAACCAAAAACGTCATACTTTCGAAAATGTATACGCATAATGAGTATTTTGGAATAGAATATAATCTTATTATCCATGTGATGGAATTCAAGTCGATGGAAGACGACTTATCTTTATCCGATGCGCAAACAATAATTAATCTTAGGAATGAACGTTGAATTGCGGATTAATCATGAACAATATTACCTCATGTCGGTCTGAATGTAATCACGATGAAAACACCTGATTTCTACGGTGTAAATGCCAATTGTTTTTGTAAAGAAGTAATGAAATGTCTTATTTATTTTGATGGAAATGAAACAAATAAATGAGATGATTTTCCGAGCGTATTTTCTGCCAACCGTGCCAATAGTTATCATTAGAAGATTTTTATACATCTCCCTTCGTACAATTTCGAAAATGGTGTCTTTCTATCGTAGCATATCAAGATTAAACGGTGTGTTCCAATCGCACCCTATCATAGACATACTAATTAAATTACAACACCATGATTAATCAGTGCTCGACACCAGTTTTGATACGACGGAAAATCGCCAAGTCATGAACCTTTCGTGCTTCCATAAATCGTAACGAGGTTCGCCTATGATCCCATAGTAAATCCTTGGGAGGGCCGCCCCAACATTTCTATATGCTAACAATGCTAATAAGAATCAAGAAGGAGCTCCAGACAAAAAAGGTGTCCTGTAATAACCTTAGAAGTCGTGCATTGATTCACACGCGTCGGGCAAGTTTTCAATTTGGATAGTATTGCCAAAAGCAGTTGAGGATGCAACCAATCCGTAGGAGCTTGCTCAATGCATACCGAACGGAAACAAGATGGCGGGGCGTCGAATATTAAATTTGGAAATGATGAGATGGGAGAGGCCATGGTGCGAGAACGCAGTTAATTCTTGCTCTGCAACACACAGTGAGAGAGAGAGAGAGAGAGAGAGAGAGAGATAACTCGTCCTTTTCGACCCCTGAAATGGATCGCCATTTACATTTACCCCATCTCTGCAAGAAAACAGCTCCCCCCAGCAAGAACCGAGAAGCGAAAACGACCCATTATTCATTACGGCGTGTGTATAAACAAGCATCCCAACATCCAAGAAATAGAGAGAGAAACGGCAGTAGTGGGGAGGGGAGGAGGGGGGGAAATGTAGAGAGAGAAATTTCACCAGCCAGGGCGTCATAGCGTGCAGAGAGAGAAAGAGAGAGAGAGGGTAGCGTTGCAGGCGTTGTTGCAGAACCGTGGCAGATGGTCTTTTAACCTTTTCTCTCGAAATAATTCGCTCCCTCTCTCTCTCTCTCTACGCCCATCTCTATCTCTCTCCTCATTACGGTTCTATTCTGGGGTGTGGCTCTTGCCTGTGAGCAGTGAGCATTATATGCTCATCGAAGGAGGAGAAAAAAATGAGAATGGAAAAGGAAAATGCAGTGTACCCCATCTTTCTCTGCAGCGAGAGAGAGCCCTGTGTGTGCCAGAGCGATGTGATGGAACGAGTAAAAGGAAGCTAATCTCAGACTCGAGGCTGTCATAATATTTCAGAGGGAGAAGAAGAAGAAGAAAGCCCAAGAATTTTCTTCTTGGTTTTTTCAAAATGACCATCAAAGACCCTACGAACATACGCTTCTCTTTCTTCAGCTCCTCCTTCCTCGCTCTGCAGGCATCGTGTCGGTGAGCTTGGCGTGGGCTCCGACCGGGCAAGCTTTGCTTCCGAAGCATTCGTTCGTAACAGAGTCCAAAGTTGGCTCATTTGCCGCGAATTCCGGAGTTTGAAAAGTGTGTGGTTCACTGAAGGAACGGTCATGGCGTTTCGGCTCGCGCTCGTGCTGGCGGTCTCTCTGGTTTGGTTCAGCCCTGGTTTGGTGGACTGTGATGATGGTGAGTCTTGACATTCTTTTTTGTTCCGTCGGAATTTAAAATTGGAAGGACAAAGTTTGCGTTTTTTATGTGTAATATGGTTAACTCGAGTTCTTTCGCTAGTGGGTGGAACATTCTTTGGCCAATTTAATAATAATCATAGACACTGACTGGTTCAATGTATATTCTATAGACTTTAAGTGCTAACCTTAAAAAGTTAAACTTTTTTCTTTATTTGCTTATGTTTTAATGGTTCGCCTTTCTTGATGTATATATGTATGCTGAAGTCCATTCTTGAATTTCCCGGTTCTCTGGGAAGGGCAACGGAAACGAGCTTGTCGGGTGTTGGTTGGACGCAGGCATTGTTTTCCCATTGATGTGGATGTTTTTGTTTACATGCCTTTGTCGTGTCCCGTTTCTGTGAAATTTGCGGAATGCTTAATTTTGCATTTTTGTGACTCGGGGTTGGTTAGTGCGAATATTCATTCGTGCTTGTTTTTGCTTGCTGGGAAGGAGCCACACTGTTGGAGGTAAAGAAGTCGTTTAGGGACGTGGACAATGTTCTTTACGACTGGACAGATTCACCATCCTCTGATTATTGTGTGTGGAGAGGGGTCTCCTGCGACAATGTCACCTTCAATGTGGTAGCGATGTAAGCGGTCTTGGTGGATTTATTTGATTTTGTTGGAGTTTCCTCGTTTACAATAGTGTTTAGCGCATAAGTTTCTGATCGGTGTTTTCTTTGATGTAGCAATTTGACAGGTCTAAATCTGGATGGCGAAATCTCTCCCTCCGTTGGAGATCTTAAAGGCCTTCTCTCACTGTAATGTCCTCTCTATGCATTCTCTATTTTTGCGACAGGTTCTCTCTGCCTTATTGGTGTACTTTTGAGTGCTTCAAAATGAGGAAAATTGAGTGGTGTGAAGCAGTTTATCATATAAGTAGAAATGAAATTAAGGGATTGAAGCATGCTCCCATTGGGAAGTAGGCACTAAGCCAGTAAAATGCATTTTGCCCGATGAATAGGCTGAAATTGATTAAATACCAAATACTTGGATTCCCCCACTAATATTTGTATCTTCTGGACAGTTGGTTATGGGTGACTGATAGCGTTGTATTGCCCTATGTTCTGTTGAAATTAACTATTGCTCACTTCTCTGGATTTTGTAAAATTGAGCAGCGATTTGAGTAGTAACCGGCTCTCAGGGCAGATTCCAGATGAGATAGGTGATTGTTCTTCTCTGAGAAGCCTGTAAGTTCAGTTTGCCTTTAATAAGTCCTGCTTTATTAGTGAATCTGGATACCTTGGAACCACGATACCACTTATTGATTTTGTGCATGTTTCCTGTTAACCTTGCCATTCAAACTCAGGGATTTGTCATTTAATGAGTTATATGGGGACATCCCGTTCTCGATATCGAAGTTGAAGCAGCTGGAGTTACTGTAAGCCTTTTTGGCAAGCATTTGTCGATGCAGTTTTTAAGAGAATGAACTTGAATTCTTTTTTCACTGAGTTCTTTCTAATATCTTTAGGGTATTGAAGAACAATCAGCTTATTGGACCAATTCCTTCGACCCTTTCTCAGATTCCAAATTTGAAGATGCTGTATGTTCAGATTCACGTATTGCGCTTACTATTTGTGATCAAGGGTGAGCTTCATGAATGAAATAATTAATTATGGATTTTGACCAGGGATTTAGCTCAAAATAACTTGAGTGGGGAGATACCCAGACTACTGTATTGGAATGAAGTTCTACAGTACCTGTGAGTACACTGATACTGTCAACTTTGTGTTTTTGCTAATCTATGCATCAAGTAATCAACACCCTCATCATTCTTTTCAATCTCATTCAACTCTTTTAGTGGATTGCGAGGGAACAATTTGGTGGGCACGCTGTCCCCCGACATGTGTCAGTTAACTGGTTTATGGTACTTGTAAGTGTTCCTCATTAATTTGCCTTTACCTTCGATCGCAAGCCTGTTGAAAATTTCCGTTAAATTAGGTGTCCTTTTCAACATTATTGTCCTTCTGACGTGCAGTGATGTTAGAAACAATAGTTTGACTGGAAGCATTCCTCCCAGTATAGGCAACTGCACAGCCTTCCAGGTCTTGTATGTATTCATCAAACTAAGAGCTGCTTGATTGCTTCATTATTGTGTTCTGTTAGTTTACAATCATAAAATCTTTATCCTTTATTTGTAGGGATTTGTCCTATAATCGGTTGACAGGGAAAATTCCATTCAACATTGGTTTCCTGCAAGTGGCTACCTTGTATGTGTTTGCAACTTCCGCAGAGTGTTTCAAATATATTGCATTTGATCTGTATCAGCTTCCCCTAATTTCTTTCGTAATCTGTCTGCGTACTAGGTCATTGCAAGGTAATCAACTGTCAGGGGAAATTCCATCTGTGATTGGTCTCATGCAGGCCCTTGCAGTCTTGTGAGTGAAAAAAAAACCCATTCTCCTATTTTAAGTTCAGAATAGTTATTTTTCAAACAGTTGCTTAACATCTTGTTTCTCTTTAATCGTCTAGAGATCTGAGCTGTAACATGTTAACTGGACCCATCCCTCCTATTCTGGGAAATTTGACCTACACAGAGAAACTGTATGTTATCCTCGATACTTGCTATCATTTTTTTACACTTGTACTTAATTCTAGGGGTCACGTTGGCATCTTTCTTGTGCTGGGTTAAGCTTGACCTGGGTATGGAACATGTTGTAGGTACTTGCATGGCAACAAACTGACTGGACAAATCCCTCCGGAGCTTGGAAATATGTCAAAGCTTCATTATTTGTATGCTTAGTTTCTCATATATTGGATTGTTTTGAAGCTGTGCATGTGATTTTATCTGCATGGGGAGTCCATTTCTGCAACTTTTTTACCGATTGAGGATCTTTATAACTATCACAATCTCCTATTCTATATAATTTTTCCAAGTCCATTCTCATGATAATTCTCGCATCCTCCATAAGCTCTGATAAACATCAATAAAAATACATTCTGCATGTTTCAGGCCACTTAGAACATCTTCTCACCCCCAGCTCTATGTTGAATGTTCCTTTTGGCAGATTACCGCTCTTGGAAGTGATTAATAATGTGCAAAATTCTTCTGTGACAGGGAATTAAATGATAATCATCTCACAGGGAGTATTCCGCCTGAGCTTGGGAAGCTTACTGAGTTATTTGACCTGTATGTTCATCCTCCATGATTTCTAATTTCCGGAGCTTAAGATTTTTTTTTAAATTTATATACGCAGATTGGTTATAATTCTTCTTAATAATAGAGTTTTAATATGATGTCTCCATATATTATGGTTAATTCCCTCTTTCATTGTCTCAGGAATGTTGCCAACAATAATCTCGAAGGGCAGATTCCTGATAATATCAGCTCCTGTACAAATCTCAACAGCCTGTAAGTGGGTTATCATTATTTTTATTTCCTTCTTATGAAAAGTTGATATCTTGACTCTTAATGTCATCGTACAGCAATTTGCATGGGAACAAACTGAATGGGACCATCCCCCCTTCTTTGCAGAGACTAGAGATAATGGCAAAACTGTAAGTAACATTACTAGAACTCCTTTCAATCATGGTTTGTCATGTCAGGGTGCTTCTTTCATTGCTAGAAGAGTCCATGGGAATTCTTTGGTGACGTAATCCTTTTCTGCCATTTTGATTGCTCTTCTGTGTAGGAATATTTCGTCAAACAATCTTAAGGGTTCCATTCCAATTGAGCTTTCCCGAATTGGGTATTTGGATACCCTGTAAGTTTAGAGTTATATAGTTTCTTTAATGCCCGTGGTCAACACATTTGGATTGTTGCTTATTTGTACTCCTACACAGGGATCTTTCCAATAATAAGCTCAGTGGTTCTATCCCTTTTTCACTTGGTGACTTGGAACATCTGCTAAAGCTGTGAGTGTCATAGACTATAAAACAACGGTCACATGGAGATGGGAGGTATCATCTGATCTTGTGCTGACTTAAGTGTTTTCTCTTTGCAGGAATCTGAGCAGAAATCACTTGACAGGATTTATTCCTGCTGAGTTTGGCAATCTGAGAAGCATCATGGATATGTATAGAACCTATAATCTTAGTTGCTGTAATTTCCTTTTGAAGACTTGAGAAATTCCCGAGTCTCTAATTTAAGTCTATGTTGCAGAGATCTTTCAAATAATCATCTATCAGGCTTGATCCCTGAAGAACTTAGTCAACTTCAAAGCATATTCTCATTGTACGCATTCACTCCCTTTGATAGGCCTTTGATGGTTTTCATGATATTCCTAAACTTGGATATATTTGGTGCTTGAGATTGTTATTCACAAATTCTTCATTGTTTGAGCTTATTCATTCGTCTTAGCTGCCTATTCCCCGATCCAAATATTTGAGAAACATGAATGTCAGATGCTTATCGATGTTCTAAGCTCTTTTTGCGTGTTTGTTTTATTCCCCTAGTCAACAGGGATAGACTCACCCAGTGACCTATATGTGTGCCCTAATGCCTTAAAACCCAGTACTATTAGGCAGAAAGCCTTATGGCTACACGTCACTTATGTTCACTGCTGTTTTGCTCAAAACATTTGCTTAGCTCACCTTGCAATTGCTATTGTAGTTCTGAGTGGTTCATGTCACCTTTTGTCGTGTTGTCATGTCGGTGTCGGGTGTGATTACTGATTATCACAATTGAGCTCCTCATACTTGGATGGCTTGTGATGTAACTCCTTGGTTAACCTTATTAGGTTTGGGTATTGTATTGTTTTCACACATGAAATGTGGATAATGTTATGCTTAACTTTACAGGAGGCTGGACCATAATAATTTATCTGGAGATGTGATTTCACTGATGAACTCCCCTAGTCTGACTATTCTGTAAGTTTATTGTTGTCCCAATGCTGTCCCCAATGCTGCATAGATTATAATGGTACTATATTTTCTTTGATTTTGTAGAAATGTATCATACAACAACTTGGTTGGGGAAATACCCATGAATGACAATTTCTCCCGCTTTTCACAAGACAGGCAAGCAAACTAGATATTAAGCTTCATGAATGAGTAATTCTGATCATGTCCACTTGCTTGCCAGCTTTTTTTTTTTTTTTTTTTAATTATTTTTTTCAAATGTTCAATAATTGATGGTGCAGTTTCGTTGGGAATCCTAGACTCTGTGGCTATTGGTTAAATTCTCCTTGTGGCCATTCTCACTTTACTGAACGAGGTAAACATGAATCTAAAGCGTGTTTGTGGTAGCTGCTTTGCCAAAAACGTACGTCAACATAAAGAACAATATATACTTAAGATTTCAAAGAAAAGAGGAAAATTTGGTTTCTTACATCTTCTGTTCACCTAAATTTATTTTTCTGAGACCTTAAATATGAAGAATGACCAATCATCCCAGGTAGCGTTTTAGGGTTCTATGTTCATTTTAGCTTTCTGATGCATGTTTACATAATATCTGGTTGCATAGGTGATTTTGTGTATTTTTACTATTCATATTTGCAGTTACAATGTCTAAAGCTGCCATACTGGGAATTGCTCTTGGTGCACTTGTTATCCTTCTCATGATTCTGGTGGCAGCATGCCGACCTCAGAATTCTTACCCATTCAGTGATGGATCCTTTGATAAACCAGGTACCATGCATCTCGAGCAACATACTTGCTTATTATGTGAAAGAATGGGGATGTTTTCTTTAATGAACTTCATAAGCTCATGCTTGTGAACTTATCAGTTTTACTTTAGGGAGTGTACTTCTACCATCAGCAGAATTACCTTAATATGTTTGCTTTGCCTCATGAATTGTGTCATTATTATGATAAACAAGCATGCATTATCACCAAAATGAGATTATTGGTTGAGACAATGAGCTCTTTTTGAAAATCCTGTGTGATAGTTTTTGCCTGTAGTGAAATCATTGAGCCTGTAATCCTGCATTTAACTCCTATGTTCTTGCTTAATAGCCGTCTACTATTCACCACCAAAGCTGGTAATTCTACACATGAACATGGCCCTACATGTCTACGAGGATATCATGAGGATGACTGAGAATTTAAGTGAGAAGTATATAATTGGTTATGGGGCTTCAAGCACAGTATACAAATGCGTTCTTAAAAATTGCAAGCCGGTCGCCATCAAGAGACTCTACTCTAATTATGCACAGTGCTTGAAGGAGTTTGAGACAGAGCTTGAGACTGTCGGAAGCCTTAAGCACCGAAATCTTGTCTGCCTCCAAGGATACTCTCTGTCCCCTTCTGGCAATCTTCTTTTTTACGATTACATGGAAAATGGCAGCCTCTGGGATCTTCTCCATGGTGAGAGTAAGTTTCTCTTTAATGACTTGGATGTCCTGCTCAAGAGCCTCTTAGGTGAATGAGCGTGTCAACTTTTTCCCATCATACGTGAGAACTGTGAGGACTAGATTGAGCGAGCGTGAAAGAGTGAAAATCTGGAGTGGCTTTTATTAAAACTCATTTCACTCCTGCTAATTTTTCTTCTGTTCACCTATATTGAAATCATCTAAAATGAACTGGTCCTAATTTTTAATTATATCAGGATTCTTCCGACCAAAGATCTTTACAAATTAATGATTTCTGTAGGCCCTGCGAAGAAAAAGAAGCTTGACTGGGATACTCGTCTCAAGATAGCACTTGGTGCCGCTGAGGGGCTTTCATATCTTCACCATGATTGTAGTCCGCGTATCATCCACAGGGACGTGAAATCGTCGAACATTCTACTCGATAAGGAATTTGAGGCGCATCTCACTGATTTTGGGATTGCAAAGAGCCTGTGCCCAACGAAGTCCTATACTTCTACATACATAATGGGGACCATTGGCTACATAGACCCAGAATATGCCCGCACTTCTCGCCTCACAGAGAAGTCAGATGTCTACAGCTATGGAATTGTTTTACTGGAGTTGCTGACTGGCAGGAAAGCAGTGGACAATGAATCCAATCTCCATCACCTGGTCTGTCTTTCGTCCAAAATCCTCGAATACCTCCTGTTTTTCTTTTACTTCATAATGCAAAATACGTACATCTCGAGATTTATCTTATATAAATTGCTTTGGATTCTCATTAGATCTTATCCAAAACTGCAAGCGATGCGGTAATGGAAACGGTTGATCCCGACGTCACTGCTACATGTAAAGATCTCGGAGTGGTGAAGAAGGTTTTCCAACTTGCTCTCTTGTGCACTAAGAGGCAACCATCGGAACGTCCTACCATGCACGAAGTGGCTAGAGTCCTCGGAAGCCTGTTGCCATCCACAACCCCAGCAAAGCAGTTGTCTGCGGTAGGGTCCGCTCCACTCCCAGGCACAAAGATCGCTACTTACATGGACGAGTATGCAAATTTGAAGACTCCGCACTTGGTAAATTGCTCAGCCATGAGCACCTCGGATGCCCAACTCTTCCGTAAATTTGGTGAGGTGATCTCTCAGAACAGTGACCTGGACCCTGAAAAGTCGGCTTAAGAGGGATGGGTAGGCATTTGGGTGGGACGGAGGCAAAGAGGGAAAATGTGTATAAATATGTGGAACTCGACATTCTCTTGTTAGCATGCTAGTTTTAGTACTTATATAGTTAGTATCAGCTTTCTAGCTGAAGTGAAAAAAGGTTGAACAAACTCACTGATACTGATAGGTCAAATGGGGTTGTGCCCCGATTCTTACCATAAGCGTTGCGCTATCTTTAAGTACATGATACTAATTTTTGCACATCGTGGACCGCCATCGATGCCGTTGGTCCTCGTTTGGCACTGGAAATGTCCAGCGATACTGTCAAGTGAGCCATAAAATATGTAATCAGGTCTACCGAGGGCACTGTATTTTGCCGAGTAATCTTTGTTCTGATGGTAGAAAGTACCAATGAAAGGATGCAGTGGAAAAATAGACCATTAGATCGGTTGCCAAGTGATTTTGGTACAGTACAATACACAGCATCTAAATCTGGTTAGAACTACCGACTGAAGGTAAACCCAGGTTTCACTACCTCAAGAATCTTGCATTCCAAATTCAACAGTAAAAGCCTCAGGGTCTGAATCAGCAGAAAACACACGAACATCTCAAATGGACTACTAACTACTAACTTTTCTTTGATGCAAGTGAACATATATACATGCTACCAGTCCATCGTCCCGCAAAATACATGGGCAATGGCTTTGAACCTCGTGTGACTTTGCCCTGCCCGCTTCATAGTTTTGCAACGTCCTGATATCCTCATAGAGAAATAAATTACTTAGTACAAGTGGAAGATGTATCCAAAACCTGAATAAAAACCATACACCCCCCAAAACGCAAATGAACCTCATGGGTATGAAACCGAACTGAGCCGAGCACAATCTACAGATCTCAAGCTAAATCCTCGGGGTCAGCTTTTTCAGTCATTGAGTCAGAAAGGACCGGGATCGAACACTGCTGCAGATCAGCCAAGGAGTATGACCGCCAAGACGAATTCTGTTGAGGAGAAGCTATCTGGTTATGAGAACCCTTTCTACGTGGATGAAGAGGCGGAAGCTGAGGAGGAGATCGTGATGCTGAACTCGTACTAGAGTCTTCACTCGCGGAACTAAAACTCTCTGAGTTGCACATAGCATTAACCTTCAAGACCAATGCACTGTTGCTTGAGGTGAGCGGTCTTCTCTTAGTTATCCCCGCCATGTTGCCTCTCAGGGAAAAATTGCGGCTTCTGTCCAACATGTGACCGGATGCGAAGATATTTCTGCGCCTTCTGGTGAGAGCATTTTCCGGTTTCACAATCTCTTTAACAGATGAAGAAGCAGAAGCATCTGCTAAGCTTGTGAAAGATTTCGACTTGCCATCATAGAACTTCGATATGCCCCTCCTGCAAATATTCAAAACCAACCATAATCAATGGCGCATAAAGGACGGAGAATCTTTACGGATAGTGAAGGACCATTTCAACTCCTTTTCCCCCATGTTTGAGAAAATTGACTCAAGTCGAAATTTTTTTCAGGTAAAGCAATCATTTTGTCATCAACTATGCAAAAGCAGTCGCTTATCTCAGCTCTTAACCTAACAAATCTAACCATTGATGAACTCCAACTCCAACCTTTATGAGGAAAAGAGCAACCAAATCTGATAATCCCATGATAAGTGGAATTTGAAAGACATCCAACAGATTATGAAACTTATAATCACTACTCTCAACTAAAAAACTGGAAAAAAAAAAAAAAGGAACACGAACAACGAAAGAAAAAGGCCCCATCGAAGCTGTTCGTCATCTTAAAACCCAAATGATGTTTCCTTGCTAGTCACTTGACAACGACATCATGATGCTACCTCCGGACACAGGACTTCAAGGCAAGCCATCACATTGTCCTGACTTAGTGTTCTTTCCCAGAAGATCTCAAACCCTAGTTCATGCAACGACCGATCGAAATTTGCTTCAATCAGACGAAATTGAAGCATCGCGACACGGGTATCTCCCTAGCATCACGCATCAACGAGCATCCAGTCCATAGATTGATCAACAACCTTCCTAAATATAACAAAAAATCAAACAAATACAGGGACAATCCAGGAAACATCCTTCCAAACACCACCGACGCAAGAATCTGCACAACCATGAGACTCGCAGCACAAATCGATCTAGACCCCCAAACCCATCCTCGAGTAAAAAGCCCCAGTAAGAGAGAACCCCTAAAGATACCAAATTTAGACTCGCGAGCTCGATCCAATTACCTCATAGGCAGGACCTCCTCCAACGCGTCCATCATCTCCAGCGGCCCCTTGTACGAGCTCTGCACCTCGTTCTCCTCGCCGTCATCCCCTCCCGACGACCGGTTCCCGGTGTCGTCGTCGCTGTTCTTCCCGATCGAGGACGACGCCGACGCGGAGTCCAGCTCCGGCGAATCGAACATCGAGGGCCTGGCGGCGCCGATCGAGAACCCGGGCGGCTCGATTTCGTCCACCCCCCGCACACCCTGCAGCGCGCACGACATGGCTGGCCCCCCTCCCCAAACGGCGGCGGCTGCGGCGACTCGCTCACCCACAAACCTCCCCGATTCAAGAATCACCACCGCACGTACGGCCGGCGGACCCCGGCGGACCTCCCGATGCTTCGCCGGCGGACGGAAACGGCCGGGAACGGCGACCGGACTGATCGAATCGCGGATCGTTTCTTCTTCCTCTTCGTCGTCGCTGGAGCAAGCGCTGAAGCAAAGCCAAATGAAGCAGCGACAGAGAGACGAGAGGCTGAAGACGAACGAGGGTTCCCCTATATATTTCGGCTAATTTCCGGATTTAGTCTTTTTTCTTCGGTTTTTTTATTTTTTTTATTTTTTTAAAGAAGGTGGGGACAAGAGAGGATAGAGATTAGGGGGAATTGTTCTTATCCTTATCCGTTGTCAGAATATTACAACATCATTTTCGATCATAATAATAATAACAACAATAACAATAATTTCGAACTGTTTTTTTTTTTAAACAATGAATTTACCCTAATTACCTAGCAGGTACCTAAGTAGTTCCGAGCTGCTTTCCTTTTTTTTTTCCTGAAATAATGAGTTTAACCGAATTACCGAACAGTTACGTAAATAATTCGCCTCGGGTTTCTAGAAACATTCAGGCGAAGTCTATCCAGCTCTGTATTATAACCGTTATCCAATGCATTTTCCCCGGGATTAATGAACATTTATTTCTGAATTTCCCCTTCGACGGTTTAATTATAAAATGATCAGATTTTTCTGTGCCGTTTTACCTGAAAATTTTAAAATTTCAAAAAAGCATTGCGCCTTTTCTTTAGATAAGAAATGCGCGATGATGGGTCCTGGGAATTCGTACGGAATAAATGAGAATTCGGAAAGGAAAAAAAAAAGCAACTGCAGAAGCCAACTTTGAAAGCATTTTGAATGGAGAAATTGCTGCCCCATTAATTAATTTTCGTGGCGAATGATTGTTCAATTACTATATGTTCTTAATTCATCCGATTATCTGCTTTATTGTTACTTTATCGACATTGGCCCTCGGTGGGCATTGGAAATTCCTTTTATTACGGAAGATGCTCGCAGCAATCCATCGATTAATAGAAAATTTTAACAAATGCTTTTCTTTTTCAGGTTAAAATTAAAAATGCAGCCTCGAATTTTAAAAGAAAAATGACATAAATAATCTTTAAATTTTTAGTACATATTTAATATAATTCCTAAACTATACAAAAATACTTGCATATTGAGTTAATATTTGATGGTCATATCTAATAAATTAAAAATTTAGAGATTGTAATCAATAAATCAAGATATTTAGAGACTAGATTGTATACTTAAATAAAGTTTATGGACTGCTTATTCCATTACGCCATATTTTTATAGACGGGGGAGACCACAGGGGATTTCCGTGAGCCGCGACGCACCCGATCCGGGCAACGGGCCGAAGCGAAAAAGCGGAGACGATGGAAAGGTATATTCCCTCCCCGGGGAGAGCGGGGGCAGCTGCCCTGGCCCTGCCCGGGCAGGAGTGGGGGTGGGGGGACGCTGACCGCGTCAGGGCACGCGACGGTTGGGAAATTTTGTTTCGCTTTTCCTTTTCCTCGGATTTGGTCGGTCGGGAGAGAGGATGTGTCCGGTGACGTGGCGGCCATCGCCCGGCCTCGAGCACGAGCGAAGGCTTATCCACAACGACGCGGATAGCAAAGGGATGGGGATGGTGGGGCCCGCGGGCGCAACAAACACAGCGCACCCAGCCTTTTGGATAAACATCTTTTTTCCCTTTATTTTATTTTTTTTTATTTTTTTTTTGGGTTCTCCCTCAGAGCACGCGCTCGTTGTTTTCCATCGAAATCCGGTGGCTACTGGCTCCTCCGTATGCGCCTACAAAACGCGACCCAAAGGATTGACCTAAACTTCACAACGTCTCGATGTTATAAATGCTCGCCGTGTAAAAAAAGGCTGCCCCAGCCGTAAGTTCAAGGCGCAGGGCTTAATTTTTGGTATGACTCACGTGAAAAGCGCTACGCCCGCGATAAATTCACCTTGCATTAATTATAATTAAATTTTTGATCAAATTACTGAAAACACATCATTATTGATATCCATGAGCAGCGTAAATAATGTGAGTGCTCTCCTTCATCACCGAGTCGAAAATTCGAACCTTCTTGTTGCATTCCACGACTTAAATGAATGATCCAATAGTAGATTATTAGGCCAGTCCCCTAAAATTTTACATCTAAATAGTGGTTTGCGGCGAGACCCACAGTGCTACCGAAGCATTGGAGGGTTGTGTGATCCCAAGGTTTTATGTCTAAATAGCGATTTACGATAAGACTCGACAGTATTACCGAAATACCGGAGGTCGTGTGATTTCGAATGATGATCTTCGGTGGTTCCTCGATCATTAAAAAAAAAAACACATTACAATTGATGAATATATTAGTATGAAATTTTACCCTTCCATTTTATCAAATATATGATCATTTATGATTTTTAGTGACACTGATCCAATTTGACGGAAATTAATGGGAATATATTTGTCGCAAATATATCAACTTTTAGTTTTTTGTAATAAGATAAGAATATAAGTTGAATTTATAATATTGAGTGAATTTATTATAAGTGTATCGATTTGAGTTTTTTTGTGGTAAAAAAATTAATTTTGGAAAATTCATCATGGATATCACCGGTTTAAGTTTTTTCATGAACATTAACCCTAATTTATATGTTGGAAGATACATACTTTCGAAAATCCGACAGAGGTGGTGGCTTCTCCTAAAATTCGTTAGAAGTTGTCGTTGCTTTGAAGCGACTCCAATTTGTCGTTGCCAAGCAACCTTATGAAAAATGGGACACCTCCTTTTTCCAAACAATATTTACCAAATCGAGGAAGTGGAACGAGAGGGCCCGTCACTATTCCATGTTTTGCGCCATTTGCAATTTTGATTTGTCAGCCCCTTTTCTTTTTCTTAGGTGCGAAAACGAGGCCGGGAGGAGGCCCAAGAGGTTTGAAGTGTTTCCGAGACCGGCAAAGAAGCCCCATAACACATCTCACCACACGTGTATCTTATGATTATCGGTTACAAGGTAGGGGTTGAGTATGATTCCAAGATAAAACCTACAACTAGAGAACCGGATCGTGAGAACTTGTTCAGTTTCAAATTTTGTGCTTTTCTTGATCCATGTTTTCTTGCGATCCTATGGTATTTAAACTATTAGTCTAAGTTTTTATTTTATGACCGAAACTTTCTACATTGTTAACATCTCATATTTTTTGTGTGTTTAAATATAAATTATAATAAGTGAATTGTAGTAACTAGTGGTGGTCATTAAATATGATAATTAACCGCAATCATTCAATTAATAATATGGGTAGAATATGAGGAAATCTCGAAACTAACTCTGGAACTTTCGACATGGTAGTCTCTAAGGTATGTAAAGTAGATTTTAGATTTCAAAAATTAAGAAGCCTGTTCAAATGAGTATATTCTAGGTGGAATTTGTAGCCGAAACTCTTGCATGAGCCTTCATGATTTGTCTGTTTGATATATAGGAACGGTGAGCTCCAGGGATATATTCCTTATTTTAATGCATCGGTGGCTAGGTGCTCTGTGTCCCGAATTGGTGCAATATGTTTTTCTTGGCCTGTGTCCGACAATATCCTCTAGTTATTTTACATCCTCATGATCTCGAAATTGGGACGATGATGAAGATGAAGCCTTTTAAGGCCTTACTTAGGTCCGAGCAATTTTGATCGTTAGCCCTTCTTTTTTTGTTTGATGTGAAACAAGGCCAGTGGGCCCAAGAGGTTTGAAAGGTTTCCAGGATCGGCGAAGAAGCCCTATAACAACACATCTCGCGGCGCTAAGAATTGTAAGGATCTGGTGGGTTGAATTCGAACGGAGACGTGGGCTTGCAATTTGTCCAAGAAGAGAGACGCAAGCCCATATGCGACCGTGCATGCGTCTAGGATTTTCTGTTCTTTCTCATTCGGCGAACCACAAATTATATGAAAATGTAATGACTCAAATAATAAATCTTAAACCACGAGAAGAACTTCATTTCCACAAATCAATTGTTGAGGCTAGTCAGGAGAATAGAAAATTACCAAAAGAATCATAAACTTTTGTATTTGTGTCAATTCAATTCATGCGATCAATTTAAGTTGAAAACTATTGACAAAAAAGATAAAAGTTGGAAACCGTTGACATAGATGCCAGCCAGCTTACCTATGCAGCGCAAACGATGCTAACATGCACAATTTTTAATAAATATTTTAATATTTTTGAATTTGTTTCTCTATTTTTCTTTTTTCCTTCCCTTCCTTCTTCCTCACCCAGACTATCACGAGACATGGCTATAGGCAAAGGCAGCCATGGCTTTGCTAGTGGGGGACAAGGCCACCTTCGCTTATAGCTAGCAAGGTCATCGTGAGGCTACCCTCGCCTAGATCAGGGCGAGGCCATAGTGGTCGCGGGCGAGGCCACCTCACCCAAATTTGGGTAAGGGCTTTGTGACCCTTGCCCAGTGACTAGTGAGCTCTAGTGATCCTCATCGGCCATAGCTTCCCCCGCACAATGGGAAACAAAAGAAAATAATAAAAGAATAAAATAAAAATATTAATGGATATTAACATCTCCATGTTATAAACGCTAGCCATAAAAAGTTGCATAACTTATATATTTGTGGTAAATTTGCTATTGTTAATTTTTAGTTAAATTTTATGGATAAATTATTGAGTTCGATAACGCTTGACAGTTGAGGGGTGTATTTATCTGGTGTTTTACCCTCCATGTTGTCACATGTGTAACTATTTGTGATTTTTTGTGATATTAATCCAATTTGACAGAAACTAATTAGGGGTATATTTGTCATAAATGTATTAATTTATGGTTTTTTATTGCTAAAAAATTAGTTTGAGGTAAGATAAGAACAAAAATGGAATTTATAACCTTAAATGAATTTGTCACAAGTATTTCGATTTGTATTTTGTGGTTTTTTTCGTGGTCAAAAATTTTATTTTTGAAAAATTCATCATGAGTATTATTAGTTTGAGATTTTTCATGGATATTAACCCTAAGTTTTATGTAGGATGATACAAAATTTCGAAAATCCGACGGGGGTGGTGACTTCCTAAAATTCGTTAGAACTTGTCGTTGCTTTGACGCGACTATAGTATGAGACACTCGTGAGGCGTCTGCCAAGCAACGTTGTGAAAAATGCAACACCCCCTTTTCCCAACGATATTGCCAAATCGAGGAAATGGAACGAGAGGGCCCGTCACTATTCCATGTTTTGCACCTTTTGCGATTTTGATTTCTTAGCCCCTTTTCTTTTTCCTAGGTTGAAAACGAGGCCAGGAGGAGGCCCAAGAGGTTTGAAAGGTTTCCAAGATCGGCAAAGAAGCCCGATAACAACACATCTCACCGCATGTGTAACATGTGGTTGTCGATTACAAGGTAAGGGTGAACATAATTTAAGATAATATATAGAATCTATGAACTGGGCTAGTCTTGAGAACTGAATCGGTGGGAACTTATCCGATTCCAAGTTTCTCTATCCAGTTCCAAGTTCCAATTATGTAGGTAGGTTCTAGATTCTAAAAATTGGACAACTTATAATTTAGAATCCAAAACAAATTTTTGTATTTTTCTTAATTTATGTTTTTGCGTGATCCTGTAGTATTCAATGACTTTCGATGATAAGTGCATAATTTGAAATTACTAATCCGAGCTTCCATTTTATGACTCAGATTTTTACTTTGTTAATATTTTATATTTTTCGTGTATCTACATATAAATTATGGTCTTTTAATCAAAGTTCACGAAAATGAAAGTTAGGGTATAACTTATATACCAAGTTCAGAAACAGTTGATCACTTTTTAAAATTCATGAAAATGAAAGTCCATGGAAAACTACAAGTTGAAGTCAACATTTATGACTTTTCAAATGATCATCACTTCCTTCATCTTTAGAGCTAGTCCGATATTCTTTTTATTTTGGGATAAGTGCGATGAAAATCTTAAAATTTGTCACAAAAATGCAATTAAATTCTAAAACTAACAAAAGTACAATCAAGTTCTATTATCGAATCCTTCTGTTAGGTCTAGTCAATTTGGCTAACAGAAAATGTTGGCATAAATTTTTTTTAATATTATCTCTCTAAAATATGAAACATGAGACTAAAATGATGTCAATTTGATTTTTAATACAGATTTTATTTAAATTACATTAAAAAATAAATAAATTGAGACCCTAATTCCACTAGCCACCACAAGATGAACGTCATCTCATCCTTGTTCCACGAAATTAGATCGTCCATGACCAGGTAAGTCTTCATGAGGGACAGAAGCGACCTCTGCGAGTCGCCAACTACAGGCGAATCCCCGGTCTGCTCCTCCGGCATCGGTCCCCAAGGGTGCCTCTCAAATTCGAAGCCCTGAGACATCTGGAGAGACTCCGAACCGGACAGGTTCCATTCGAGTCAGCTCGCGGATGATGCTGTATTGTACGCTGAACCACAAAATCAACACACACGAAGCATCCTCTCGCCATTTTTTTTTTTTAAAGAAAAAGAACCCAAAAAGTGCATAAAAGAAACTATTCCTCTATCTACCGGCGTTCGTCCTATGAGAGAATTAGTAAAGCAAGTGCTTTTTGTGTCACCTGTCTTGAAGCAACACATAGAGCATCAAAATTGATAAAAGAAAATAGGACAAATGAAAATGGGGTTTGTAAATATTACGGTTTCTGGATTATTGTGAGAATAACAGTTTGTTATAAATTACAAATTCTTGAAAGAGTATACCCACAATGATTTATAATTATTTGTTATTTGACATTTTGTGGTGTAACGCAAATTAATACTCACGATAGATTGAAAATTGTTGGCCACTCATTTTTCAATGAAAATATAGGCTACCTAGGATAGTGCAATAAATTGTCGTAAAAAAAGAGAATATAATGTAGCGAAGATGCAATTAAAAGGGAGAATAAGTTTGCCAAAATAGCATGGCCTAGAAAGGGAAATCGAAAGTCTTAATGTTTTATTTGGTAGAGCCATGTCAAACAGTTGGGGGTTCTGAGTGCGAGAAAATTTGGGTTGAAAATCGCTATCTTGTGGGCATCCTCTTTATTTTCTGGTTGGCTTGGAACAAGCGAAGAAAGCAAGCCTTTGAAGGAGAGGAGCCTTCAACCCCTGTAATTTTCCGTGGCTGGTGCGAAACTAATGATTTTAGCATAATGGGACTACTAGCAGATGCAAATGTATTGGTTGCTAATAAATGCTCTCTCCATTGATTAAGCTCTTTTGAATCTCAACCTCCTTTCTCTATAGTGAATTTCTTTTTATCAATGAAAATGAGCTTCCTTGCAATGGCCCCCCGCAGAACCACACACACTATCCTCCTGATCTAGCACCATATCCTCAGCAAGAGGCACGGATTCAGAAGCTTATGGCATCGTCTAGCCCCATTCTAATCTGAACTGCTTTCGCTTAGTTGTGGTGCCATCACAGGCACGGCTGCTCCAAGGTTTTATCTTCCCCACATTTGCCGGAGTCTCGAAATATGTTAGAAAAGGATAGAATTCATTTAGTCGCTGGATTAGATTTGAATTCAATGGTGGGGGTGGGGTTCCTTTTTGACAAAAAACTAGTGCACGGACATTCATCTTAAACATTGCTTCCCCACTCTGTTTTTTTCTTTCTCTACTGATCAGGATGCTCTGGTTTCTAACATCTTGTGCGCCAATGCCAGCACTGGACTCTAATTTCCTACCTCAATTTATATTTTAAGAGAGCTTGATGTGGTCTGCGCATTCATCTCTCTCTTTATAGCCCAAGGTCAAAGGTATTGGAGAAGGGCGGACTCATCTAGAATTTTGTTAACTGCAAAGCCTCCTCCTAGGATCTGAATTAGGCCGGAAACTCCCCGAACAAGCCTCCTTCCACTCCAATTTGGCTGAAGTCTCTTGCCCAACTCGACCGCGATGTGTTTCCCAGAGGAAGATTCGATACATTGGGTAGGCATGTGAAGCTGCGCTTACTTTCTTTTTCTAGTGTTTCCCTTGAAAATTATGTCCAGCCAGCGGTTTACAACGACTAAAAAGAAAGACAAACAAAGGGAAATTTCCTAAACAGAATCGTGTTTCACAGTGGCGATACTTTTAGAGTTGCTTCTGACGATCTCTTTAGCTGTAGAGGCGAATGTGCTAAACAGATCCACCATGTTCAAGTAAATGTAAGCAATTCAAGATGGCGAAGCAGGTAACGCTAAATTTGATTAGCAACCAGAATTTTATTCTTATGTAAGGTTAAATTCAGATTCTATATAGTCACTGAAACTATTTCCAGGCAACACTCATCCTGTCCAAAACATTGAGAACCGGAATGTGGCATCCCGGAATTTTTATTAATAACCCTTGAGATATAGGTAGGCGAAGATAATTTTGTGAATTTTTAATTGGCAATGAAAATTGCCCATGACTCGTACCAAGGCTCGACCATGAGCTTGTAAGGAAATATATATTATGAATACAAGACTTTGGCTATGTGATTTGAGTTTGTACATGTTATAAGTTAATTTAAATTCTTGATTTAATCTAATCAAGAAATTATTATTATTAATTAATAAAAAATTTATTTATTTAATTTAGAATTTGGGCCGACTTTGAGTGGGCCTGCGACGGGCCAAGTGGGCCGGCCACAAGCCCACAAGGTCGCCGGCCCATAACCCAAAACAATGGGCGACCGACGCAAAACAAAGGGGGAGGGGAAGACCGGTTTGCATGCAAACCAAGTGTGAAAAAATCATCATTACTAGTAATGATGGCGTGAAGGGGATATATAAGTGAGGAGTAACCGGTTTAGAGGGGTTGGACGCACATAGAGAGAGAGAGAGAGAGTGAGAGAAAGAGAGAAGGAAGAAGAGAAGGAGGAGAGGAGAGGAAGACGCCGACTGTACCTCCGCCGTGTTCATCGCCCGTTTGCTTGATTTTTTTTGAGTTTAAGGCAAGTGATTAATTCCCTCATCTACTCTTGCATGTCTTGGTGTGGATCTAGTGTGGTTTTTTTGATAGAAATCGTGGATGGTATGAGCTGGAAGTAAGATTTTTGGACTGGGTTACTTGCTGGTGTTTTCGGTTTTGTGTGAATCTGCATGCGCCAGAAACTTGTATGGATTTGCATGTGGTTTTGGAGTGAGAATTTCATCTCGATTTCTTCATGAGATTTAAAGAGAACATTCTGAATTTTAACATACTAAAAATTGAGAGAAAAAGGACAAGATTTGAGGGGTGAACTCTATTTTCTAAGAAAATGTTCAGATCTGGTGATGCATGTTGAGTCCGAGTGATTCTGGTTGCTGTATCTAAAATTCTATTGAGAATCTTGCTTCGATGTCTTCGTGAAAATTGTAAAGAACATGAAGAGGAACAACATATAAAAAATTTAGACCAAATGAACGAGAATAGCCTAGGGAAAGGTCGATTTTTCTGAGAACGTGAGTACCGGGTGAACTGTACTGGACATCAGTAGCTTCGACGGCCTATAAGAGGGTTTTCCTTTGGATTTTTCACTTCGATGTCTAAATGAAAGTTGAAGAGTATCCTTTAAACAAGAACATATCAAAAATTTAGAGAAAAATAAGCACAATAGGTTGGTCATACGTACTGATTTCGGAAGAAGGACGTGCTGGGAACATCGTTTTATGAGTAGAAATTCTTTTTACTTATAATAAATTTTCTATAAAGAAATTGGTCTAAGTGTCTTCATGAGAAATTTATATTAGAGTCTTGTGGATCATATGGTGAAGTTTTATAAATTTTAAAGGCCAATTGGTTGATAAATTTTAAGGAAAGGTGAATGTTAACACTGGACGTCGACTGGAATGCAATAATGTTGGAACAGTAGCTTATAATTTTTACACTTAATTAATTAAAATGAATCTGACTTGGATGTCTTAATGAAAAACATACCTTAACATATTGGCTATCACGTGGTAAATTCTTGTAATTTTTGAAGCTCGTTTAATAATTAATTTTAATTAAATTGAAAAACGGTGCAAACCGTGTATACAAGGGTTAGCCGCTTGATTTATTAATCTATATCTTTTTATGTAATGACTATTTGGACTTGAATCCTTCTTGAATGTTGTACCTCTATGTCTTGTCTATGTTGTGGTTTAATTTTGTAATTTGTAGAGGCCATTTAATTATTTAAATAAGGAGAATGCCGAATTGATGTAAGTTGAGGAAATTGAAATTTTTCCCTTTGTAAAAGTTAAATATTATTTTTACATAATGACTTCTAAAATTATAAATTTTCATGGGAATAATTTATCATGTTATGACTATTCCTTATGCAAACCCACAATTTTGAAGATCAATTGAGTATTTGATTTTGAGTATTTTCTTGAAACATGTATATTGGAATTTAATAAATTTAAATAAAGGAAATATATGAGCAAAATTAGATGACATGAATTAGATGATTGATATGACCCCAAGTGTTTTACCATGGTACATAAATAATGATTTTTAGCATATCATGATGATATTGAATATGTGCATCACGTTGTATGCCATGTAAGATTTAGCCATGCATAAATTATATCTCATGATAAATGAGAAGGTCATCGGATGGTGTGAGCCGACAATGCCCCGGGAGTTTTCGGGATGCCCGGCCGGGAGTGAAAATGCCCGATGCCCAGAGCCCCGTGTGCGTAAATCTGGATGGCCCCGGAGTTGGGATGCCCGGAGCGTAGGGGATGCCGGAAGCACGGATGGTGTGTGCCGTGAATGCCTCGTGATGCCGGTTGGGGTGCGAGATGCCCGGCCGGGAGTGTAAATGCCGGAAGCACGGATGGTGTGTGCCGTGATTCCTCGTGATGCCAGTTGGGGTGCGAGATGCCCGGAATGTGGGGGGCCGGAAGCCCGGATGGTGTGTGCCGGGAATGCATTAAAAAGCCAATTAAAAATTGGGAAAATTGAAATGTGAATATGCATATGGTAGTATGTATGCAAGGACATGGCATGGTATATGTGAATATGCATATGGTGGTATGTATGCATGGACATGGCATGGTATATGTGAATATGCATATGGTGGTATGTATGCATGGACATGGCATGGTATATGTGAATATGCATATGGTGACATGTATGCATGAGTATGGATTGATGTATATGGTTATATATATATACATGGGCATGGATGGATGTATATGCCTATGGTGGTATGTATGAATGGGCATGGCATGATGTGTATGGTGACATGTATGCATGAGCTTGAATTGATGCATATGGTGATATGTATGCATGAGTATTGGATTTGAATATATAGATGAATGGATCCTTATGGCGACATGTGACACATATGTGGAAGTGTGATGATGTATTCCTATATGATGCAATTTCATGTATATGGGCTCTAATTGTGATGTCTTGTGTGATGCTTGTGTAGCCATAGGGAATTATTTATTTGCTGAGTGGTTGTACTCACCCCTTTTGGCGACTAACATTTCAGCTTAGAGATACCGATTCCACCTGTCACGCGGGGCACCTTTTATGGTATACCTTCTGACGTGGATATAGAGGTGACGGTGATCGACTGTCCCCATGTTCCTGGATTGACTTTTCTTCGAGTTCGTGCGATAGTATCTTATGAGGTGGGCCTACCTAATGGCCCAGTCACCCAGGAGTTCATCTCCATCCATGTGCTCCGGGATGGGATAATGCGAGGGATGTTGCCACCTCCACCACCTGATGCGCCTGGATGGGTGTAGCTGCTGCGTGAGGGGGAAAGGCTAAAAGCTGAAGGTCTTTTTGGACATGACCGATACCAAGGAGAGATGGGTCACTCTTTTGGGATCAGTGAGAAGGGGGTAGAGGTGTTCCTTTTTGAGTATAAGCCACACTAGATGATGCGATGGCTTACTTTTGTATGTACCTACACCGAGATTAACCCATCCTGTAAATACGTAAATAAAATGGTTCGATTTTCTTTCCTTGATGTCTAGCTGGTGTGCGATTGTCTCATGTTTGTGTGAAGGGAGAGTTGGTAAGATTATGCTTCCGCAAATTAAACTGCGCTGGGACCGTATTAAAAAAAAAAATAAAAAAATTTCGTCCAAGTATTTATTGGCTTAGTTAAAAAAGGAGATGAATGACTGTAATGATCCCTTTGGACCAAGGGGTGTCACACGAAACTATCCCCACTTTCAATAGGAAAATTAGCGCCTTCACCTGCGACTTTAGTTTCCGAATGAATGTAAAAGAAAAAAAAAATCAGCTTTAGGAGACCAGCTTTCTATGGTCTAGTCGTTTAAAAAGGTACAAAATTTTCCGTTTGTTAGTAGATGTTTGACTTAGTTGATAGATATTTAAAACTGGTAGAAATAGTACGACCAACAATTCAAATATCTAGTAATCCAATAGAATATTATCGCCACTACAAGAAATTTCTTGACTTTCAAATGAAATAGTAAATTACCAACTCCTTTGAAATTTTGCCTTGGTCGCAGGTAAATCACTAGCGCTAGAATAAATTACTATTTCAAATCAATGTTGGTAAATGTATTATAGTATTAGTATATTACCTAAGACACTTGTATAATTTCAAAAGAGTTGGTAAAATCTTGAAAATGTCAATATTTTCCAAGAAGTTGATAATTTACAATTTTTTCAGGATGTTAGTAAACTACTTGTAGTGCTGGTAGTTTATAGACGAGTAAAGAATAGCCGGAGTGCCATAACTTGACACGGGGGATACTTAAGTGTCATAACTTTAAACGGTACACTTAAGTGCCACTTTTTTTCAAATGGACACTTAAGTGCCACCTCCGCGACCCTTGCCGGAATTCCTACGTGGCACGTTTTTATTATTTTTAATGCTTGCGTGGCCGCCGGAGAGCTGAGTTGGCTCGACTCAGCAAAAACGACGTCGTTTGCATAATAAAAAATTAATTAAATTAAATTAAAACTTAATTTTAATTAAAAATATTCTAAAAATTAAAAAAATTTAAAAATTTTAAAAAAAATTTCAAAAAAAAAAAGGGGGACGAATGGGGCAGGCCGGCGAGGGTTGAGCCCTCGCTGCCGCCGCCTCCCCCACCGTCGCCGGAAGGGCCGGCGACGGAGGGGGAGGGTCGGGCTGGGGTCGCCGGCCCCCGGCCGATCGGCGGTGAGGGACGCGAGCCCTCGTCGGATAGTGGCGAGGGCCCGCGAGCCCTCGTCTAGATCTGGGGGCAAGGGCTCGCGGGCCCTCGCTGCGATCGGCGAGGGCTCGCAGCCCTCGCCGCCGGCGGTCGGCCGGGGCGGCGACCCCGCCGACCCTCCTCTCTCCATTGCCGGCCCTTCCCGGTGACGGCGGGGGAGGCGCGAGGGCCCGCAGCCCTCGCCGGATCTGGGGCGAGGGCTCGCGGGCCCTCGCTGCGATCCGGCGAGGGCTCGCGGCCCTCGCCGCCGGCCGGCGACGGCGGGGGAGGCGGCGGCGGCGAGGGCTCGGCCCTCGGCCGCCCACCCCATTCGTCCCCTCCCCCTTTTTTTTTTTTTTTTTAAATTTTTAGAATATTTTTAATTAAAATTAAGTTTTATTTTAATTTAATTAATTTTTTTTATTATTTTTACACGTCGACGCGAAACGGCGTCGTTTTTGCATTTTTTTCGTCATGTCGGCGTGTAAAACGACGCCGTTTTGGACCTCCATCGTCGGAAAATTGCCACGTCAGCCGTTTGGCCGGATTTTCGCCGGAGTGGCACTTAAGTGTTCCATTTAACTCCGATATTGGCACTTAAGTGTCCCATTTGAAAAAAAAAGTGGCACTTAAGTGTATCGTTTTAAAGTTATGGCACTCCAGGTGTCCCAAACTCGTTTATAGACTGATCTTGTAAAACTTGAAAAGACTTGTCAATGGACTAAACAATTAGGGGATTGGTCAATTCATAGTGGTATACTACTAAAAAAACACTTGCGAATTTCAAAGAAGTTCATAAGTTACTATTTTAGTGGAATTTTAGTATGTTTATTATATTGTGGGTAAATTACCAATGATACTTGTAGAATTTCTGAGGACGTAGGAATTTAGTTCTTTGTTTGGTCATTCGTAAAATCCTTGCCAGAAAATTATTGGCCACAACTTTTTAACAAGAAGAATGGAAAATTACCAGCAACTTTAAAATTCAACCAAGGTGGAAATTTTCTCGTTTTGAATCCGTTTGCCTATTTCCCTAACCATCCCCTCATGATCCAAGAATGTGGAGGCCCGTCAAATGTTGAGGCCTATTTAAATCTGTCCGAACCAGCACTCATTAACAGGGAAAAGAAGTAGAGTAGAAACAATATTTAGGCTGAAAAGAGAGAGAGCAGAAAACATAGTTTGGCCAGGAAGATACAACAGAAAAAGTGGTGTTTTGAGAAATAGACGTCATAGAATGCTAATTACATTACCTGAATAAGCAAACTCATGGAAGGGAAGAGATCACACGAGCACAAGTTCTAAGTACTCCTGAAATGAAGAACTAAAGACGGGAGAGAGCATGGGATTGTTCATTTCTTACGCGCTTCTTGACATTCTCAATCTCTTCAACTTGGCTACCTTCATTATTATAGCCACATATGCCTTGTCTGCTACTTGATCTGCAAAGTTGAAATATGCACGTCTCCAATCCTTCTTGAACAGCAAAATTCCAAAAAAGACCAAGAACCCAATCGCAAATCCATGCATTACGACTGCATAGAATAATAACCTATCAAGCTTATCCTCTTCATGTGTATATTTGGGGTGAAGGATTTTCTGTGGTTGAGGCGTCTCGACGCTAAAGCATTTATTTCTCAAAAGATCACCACAAAGTAGAGGATTGCCGGCATAAATGGAAGGATCATCAAGTGTTTGGATTTGATTCCCTTTTGGAATCTGCCCTGTAAGGTTGTTTTGCGATAGGTTGAGATGGGCTAGGAATATTAATGCTGAAATGCCTTGTGGAATTATCCCTGAGAGATGGTTGTTTGAAAGATCAAGAGACTCGAGTGAGCTCATATTCCCAATGCCAATGGGAATATTTCCATAGAGATGGTTGTGAGACAAGTTCAGGCCATGCAATCCTAAGAGGAAAGAAAGTTCTTCGGGGGATTGGCCCGTTCAAAAAGTTGCTAGAGAGATCCAAATTGACCACAAATTGCAGAGCAATTTTGGTGTACTCATTATATCTTCCCTTCAAGATCTCAATCACATGCTCTTGAGTCCAATTTGGACGATTGCCTCCAAATGTGAAGGAAATTATATCTTGTATAGGAGTAATGGCCACAGATCCAGATGGATTGCCTTGATTCAAGTTGATCATGCTGGTCATTTTGCCAAGACAATGTGAGATTGTTCCCGTCAAATTGTTCACTGCCATGTCTAATATTTGCAATCTTGATAGTGAGCAGAGTTGCGAAGGGATGCTGCCAACAAACCTATTCTCTCGTAGCCTCAGGATCAACAAGGATGAAAATCTTTCGTCAAACCATGTCGGAATGCTTCCAGAGAAGTTATTCTCTCCAAGGTCTAAAATTACTAGAGTTGTGCAATAATCTAAAGCCTGAGGAAGCTCCCCATTGAGATGGTTTCCATTCAAGTGAAGGGTGGTAAGGCGGTGCAATGATCCAAGTGAGTTAGGAATTACTCCGGACAACTTATTGAATGACAAGGTCAAGAATAATAAAGAACCCTTCCAACAGTTTGGAATACTGCCGAATAACTTATTATTGGCAAGATTTAAATCAAACAACTCCATGTCGCATAATGATGATGGCAGAGTACCATTAATTTGGTTATCATTGAGATACAGAGTATGTACTTGGTACATAATACCAATATCTGTTGGAAGAGATCCAAAGATTAAGTTGTGGGAGAGATCTAAATAGGAACAGTTAATAGATATGTTGGGCAAGGGCTCAGTGATCTGATTGTAAGATAGATTGAGCGAGGAAATCATCCAGTTGGCTAACCATTCTGGTAGGGGCCCAGTAATTTGATTGTGAGATAGATCAAGATAGGAAGACGTCAAGTTGGCTGACCATTTTGGCAAGGGCCCAGTAATATGATTGTAAGATAGATCAAGCTTATAAAACGTCAAGTTGCTTGACCATTTTGGCAAGGGCTCAGTAATATGATTGTAAGATAAATCGAGCCAAGAAAACGTCAAGTTGGCTAACCATTTTGGCAAGGGCCCAAAAAGTGAAGCATTCACAAGTCCAATTTATGGGGCTGCCACTTGTGTCCTAATCCATCGAGGAAATTTAGTTCCGACTTTACAAGAGTCCATCCAAATAATTACTAGTTGGAAAGGGGGTATCCAGTTGGGTTTTGCCTCAAAACTCAAGTTATAATTGTCACAAATGTGCAACTCCTCGAGCCTTGACAAATTAGAAAAATGGATTTTGATAATCATGCCTTCTAAATGATTACTGTCAAGATTCAAGTATTGCAAAGCCCCCAATTTCCCTAATGAATCAGGAATCTGCCCCGCCAATTGATTATAAGAAAGATCTAACAATCTCAATGATGACAACTGACCCATTGATGGTGGAATGGCCTTATTCAATCCACTATAAGAAAGATCTAGTGTTTCCAAGTTTCACAATGATCCAATAACATTAGGGATTGGATTGGAGAAGAAATTGCTGTAAAGCACAATATGTTTTAAGTTTGTGAAGTTCACCAACCAATTGGGCAAAGCACCCTTAAGATTATTTAAACATATCTCTAGACTCTCTAGGCTATTCTTGATGAGTCATGATGAATTTCCTTGGGTTATTGAAATCTCTTCTCCGATTTGGTTATCACACAAACGCAATGACTTGAGATACTGATTGTTCTTTAAGAACGAGAATAAGCCTCCTTCAATGCTGTCAAAATAATTTTGCTCTAGATTAAGATGAACAAGGCTTGTAAATTTGTCAAACTGCATGGGAATTGATGAGTTGAAATGGTTCAATGAAAGATCAAGTTGCTGAAGAGAAGTCATATTTTGAAATAAACTGCTCGGGATGGGACCTTTGAAAAGATTCATCGAAAGATCGAGGTACTGAAGATGAACAAGAGAAGTAGAATTGGCCAAGTGATCAAGAAAGAGATGAAAATTATGTAATCCACAACTTGATAAGCTCAAATGCAATAAAGTTGGGAGCATGCTGATCACCTGCATGAGGACTCTTTCGTTTGCAATCTTTGAGCCACTCATGTCGAGGTACTTTAGTGATTGAAGATACGAAACCCACAAGGTGTCCTTCACAACCAAACCTCCGGTGTAATCATCATGAAAATCGAGGACTTCCAACTTGGTGAGATTTCCCAATTGTCGAGGAACCATTCCATAGAAGTTAGCATTTGACAGATTAAGGTACCTCAATTGTTTCATCGAACCGAGAAATTTAGGAATTCTTCCATGATTGAAATCAATCCTACTTAAGTCCAAGTGGTTCAAGTATCTTAAGTGGAGCAAAGAAGAGTTCAACTCACCAGACAGGAAGAGCTTCGGTCCCATGATAGTATCGTCTTTTCTTGGTTGGGATAATAATTGGAGCTTGATGACATGACCATATACGGCATCACAAATAACTCCTTCCCATCTGCAACAATCTTTGCCTTTCCATGAAGAAAGCAAGCCGGATGGATCGAAGAAGCTTTGTCGAAGCTGGAGTAGAGCCTCTCTTTCTTTCTCTTTGCAAATGGATGTTGAATTATTACAGAAGCACACACATGAATTATCTAAAATAAGTAATAGAGTTACTAGTGTGAACACTTGGGAACAATAACTCCCCATGAGCAATGAGGGAGAGGATGAATTCATGTTTTAAAGTGAAGGGTATAAGGATCCTCTAATCAAACCAGGTCATTTATAGAGAAGGGTAGGGAGAGATTTCTTTTCTAACATGACAACTTGTGGTTACATGCATGCACCTTATGTGTATGCATATTTATCATGGATATGCAACGCATTTAAGGTCCACACATGACAGTTGTCATTAGGGAGAAAAGGCACATCCATCCATTCTTGTAGTTGGAGCTTGTAAATTGATGAGCAGACCCCATCAAGACGGGAAGTCCACGCCAACTTGGAAGCAAGAGTAGTGCCAGTACGGGAATGTGGACAAGTTTGTCTAGTTTTTTGCAGTGCTAGTCTTGGATCAAGTCTTAGTCTTTTGGGTCCTTTGTCGTTATTCATATTGAGGTCATTTCTCGATCTACATTGCGTGTTTTGATTTTAACTAAATCACTAAGGTCGAAATAACGATGGTAGTGTACCATTCCTCATGATATCATAGAGACACAGTAGAAGAGGTATAGAGATTTAAGTTTTTAGAGAGATGTTAATTAGAACCGTTAAAAGGTATATATATTGGGTAAGGGCGCGGTAATTTGAGTGTGAGACAAATCAAGCCACAAAGTTCATATGTTAGTCAACCACATAGGCAAAGCCCCAAAAATGGAGGCATTTCAGAGAGAGATGCCATGGTCCTTCACTCTCGTCAGCATTCATTATGGAAATGTTGATCCGGTTGGGATTTGCCCTAAAAGTCGAGTAATTATTGCTAATATCCAACTATTACAGGCTAGACATAGGTTACCTGCAGTGGGGATTGCTCGTGTACGAGGAGCAAAATATGGGAACACCGAATGTCATTTGTGCTAACGATAGTGGTAGGCTTCTTTTTATCATGTAATTAGGATAAGACATGATTTTGTAGTCACATTAAAGATAATAATGACAGTACATAAGTTTTTTAATGTATCATGTAGAATTACTATTCTGAGTTATGATTTCAATTACAAAAAATATCAGCATGAAAAATATATTTCGAATAAGTAACAAAGATTAATGTATTGGAACATCTGGAATTTTAAGTGTATTCTTTTCTCTAGGATATCTTGTGCACTTGGAATTTACGTGCCGTGTGAGAGACAAATGCATCATTCTAAAATATTTAATAATTATGAGGAATCTGACCTATCGCTTCAGTCTTCAATTGCAAACAGAGAGAATTCCTTTTTTTTTTTTGTTAGTCATACTCTATTCTTACTCTAACACTCACTCTTTGACTTTTGCCCCGCCTCTTATAGGGCGTGGAAGTCGAAACCCACTCCTGAAACTTACTTCGTCCTCACGCCATCCCCCTGAGATGGTGTGGATTTGAACCCTTCACCTCCCCTTTCCATGTTGGAAGGTGGCCACTGGGGCGAATCCCAGTGGTTCAAAGAAAGTTCACATGGTCCTCTCAATTAAAGCCCGTCTATGACTCCAAGTTGAGTCAATGTTTACCCCTTTTTAAAGTTCATGAAAATGATAATCCACTCATGACTCCAAGCCGGAGTCAACGTTGTGACATTTCATAATAATGGCTTCCTCCATCTTTAGAGCTAGTTCAGTATTCTTTTTGTTTTTTCCTTTTGCGACGTAGTAAGTCCAGTAGAGCACTCACCTTTGCGCATTGCTATGAGCCGATAAAACCGACTCATACCCTTTCATTTTCCTCCAGCCGAACCAGTGTCCATGTCGATTTGGTTGCATTTATTTCTTTTTTTTTTAATAAGTAAATATCGTGTTTTCACAAAACTCCAGCAACTGTGGACAAACTGTTTCACTACCCCAAATATTTATGCAAAAGCTTCATTTGAGCCAAAAATGTCTCAAAACCCAGCACAAGGCTTTTGTGACATTCCCCCCCCTCTTTTCTTTGTTAAGAAAAGACTGAATTTAGATATACGAGAGAGTTTTCAATAACATGTAATTAATGAATTAGAAGCAAAACACAGAAGCAAGTTACAAAAACTTTTAATCGTTTGTGGTTTTTGAGAGAGCTTGAAGTTGTGCCTACGCAACAAGTGAAGAGTTTTTAGAAATTCTTATGTACTACATTTGTGGAGAGACTTTATTATGGATATACATTCTCTTATTAAGAAATGTAAAAGCCACCATTTAAGTGTCAATTATAGATAAAGATAACACTAGCAATTCTCTCTCTCTCTCTCTATCTCTCTCTCTCATGTCGATGTCATGATCAACTAGTAAAGTTTCCAGCTTTTTGCGTTGTAGTTGAGAAGTTGGAACTAATAAGAATATACATCAAGTGCTTTCAACTAATTACTTCTCATGAATTTCCAAGTTTCTGGTATTCTGAAAGTGCTTCAATAGTTTTGCATTAGGAGCACAAAGGATTGGTCTCAACCGTTTCATCTGATAATGGACATGAACATATGTTTGATAATCGCTCGAGCGGTTCCACCCTAAGCTTCTCATTGTCAAGAAGGTGCCTTGGGCACAGGAAGCTATTGAATAAAGCGTGCGAGTGCGAGTGCGAGAGAGAGAGAGAGAGAGAGAGAGAGAGAGAGAGAGAGAGAGAGAGGCACTTCAACACCACAAATATAAAAAAGTTTTTCATCACGACAAATATATATAAGTTTTTCTACAAAACACGAAGAATGGCCTCTATGGCAGGCTCCTGCTTATCCTTCTTCCCCTGATCGCTAAGCATGAATAAATCAACTCAATTAAGCTCTCTTCCCGACTTTGCTTCGTATTAGTGTCAAAATATGTATCGAGTTTGAGCTTATAAGAAAAGTCTAAATTCATATAAGAGATTTCCTATTTGGGAATTCGAATTAACAAATTAGCAATAAAATTAAAGACTTAAAAGGAAAGTCCAAATTTGATTAAGTTTCAGAACAAATTAGGGATATCAACTTCCCAAATTTGCTTTGTACTCGGCAAGGCCTAGAGTTCCTCGTTTAGTATACAAAATAAGCAAATCTTTTGGGAGTTAGCCTTGTTGATTTGCCGTTGATGGAGAGTTCTCGAGAATGTGGAATTCTCATACGATTGTTGGAGAAAAATTCATGAATTAAGTCTCATGAAGTTAGTGTTCAAGCCGTGAAATCATGTGACAAGATTTGAAAATTCTTTGTGATATTGAGATATATTTTGAGAGAAATTATAGGGGCTAAACATAATTGAGTTTAATTAGGGACAAAAAAAAATTGAGAGTGTTCGAGTGACTCTAATATAATTGTAATATCTATTATATCATTTGATTTATAGTGGAATATCATGATGCTCTCCCTATGAAATAGGTCACACCGGCCGATTTATGTAAATCAAGTGTCCCTTTTATTTCATTGTTGGATCGATTGTAGTTAGCATAGTCAAATCAATAATATGTAATCATAAAACAGGCTCAATATTTTTTTTTATAAGACTTAATTCACCGATATTGTCTTCTTTTTTTTTTTTTTTTTTTTTAGTGAAACTTTTTATTATATAGTTTAAGTTTGACTGAGAAGGAAGCATGAGAACCTAACAAAGGACACGGAAATTTACTTTCTCTACAGTTATCCTTTGAAAACTTTTCTTCCCTAATGCGTCGCATGCTTTGTTTTGCCCTGTTAATTTTTTTTGCCTCACACAAAGCTTTCTATAATTAAAAGAAAAAGATCTTTACAAAACATGCATCAACTAACGAGGAAATTAAACTATACTTAAAATTTAACACGTTTGATCAAAACGATACTAAACATTTTAATGTACCTTTCCTTTAATTTTTGAAATGTGTTGAGCCGGAAGATTATTTGAATGATTTGACAATGATAGTGAGCTATAGTAGTAAGTAGCTTCTAAATCGCTTTTCTAGTTTTGCCATTTACGGTTCGTGGAATGCAAAATGTATTTTTCCATAACTTGAATTTCGAGGATACTAAAATCCGGAATACTTAAAGAAAAATTCACTAACATAAATTGAGATGGGTCTATGATGCATTGTCTAAGCTGGAACAAAACCTCTCTTTCTTGCTCTCTGTAAATGGAAGTTGAGTTTCTGCATAAGCAAACACATAAATTATTTAAAAAGAGCAATAGAGTTAATAGTGAAAGGACTTGAGAAATATATCTCCCCATGAGCAATGGGGGATCGTCTCGCAGGCCCCGGTAGAGAATAAATTTATGCATTAGAGAGTTGGGGTTTAGGGATCCTCTAATTAAACCTAGATCAATTATAGAGAAGAGCAAGGGGGAGATTTTTCTTTGAATGTGACAAGTTGGGGTTCCAAACATGCACCTTATGTGGATGCATCTGTGCCATCTCAAAGGATGTATATGTAGCACATGTAAGATTCACTTACCATAATCATAGTCACTGAAGAGAAGGCACATCCATTCTTACATTTAGAGTTTGCAAATTGATGACTGGGCCCCATTCAGAAAGAGAATTCAACCTCTACAAAGTTTGAGCGAAAAGATGCTCCACTAAGGAGCTAGTGGAGAATTATGCCCAATTTTTACAGTGTTGGACACGGACTAAGTCAACTCTTATGGGTCTGATTATTTTTCTATATAAATGTGTGCCTATAAAGGGATCGTTCAATTCACGTTATGATTTTTATTAAATTATCAATTTTGAAATAATGATCTTAATTGGTCTTGTTGCCCGTTTTACGGACGGGAATGTGCTGGTCATTGCTTAAAAAGCAAGACAATAGAAAACAACAATGAAAAACATATTGCAATCACATTTACAACATCGCAAATGTAATGCTTTATTTCTGAATTCTTCTCCTGCGACACCTATTTTGATCTTGAGTTTGCTTTGTCCATAAAAACTTGAGATAAATGATGATTTCGACCTTAGGAAACATGGTTCGATCTGTTAAAGAACTTTCTCTGTGTAGGCTTTTCTTTCAATAGACGGATGTAATTTGATTCTTTAGTTATGCGTTTAATGTTTTCCATGGATGTAAATCACTATACTATAGTGATGGTAATAAAGCAAGGGATCAATAGCGCAATTCATGTGCAGCTAGTGAAAGGTCATAAGTTTGACAATGAGTGGGGATAAACATTCGATATCACTGTTAAAAGCATTTAAGAAAAAAACATAATCTAACCACCAACTATGTTGTAGAGGAAAATGTAGCAACGAGCTTTGGATGGATAATGATGTGACAAGGACCGAGGCATTCGAACTCAATGAACAGTTCAAATCTTCCATGGACTCAAAACCTGTGTAACCAATTGATAATCAGTTATAATGCGGTAACGTTTATCAGAGATAAAGCCTAGTTTAGATTGGAGAACAGCATGGTTTTTTTTTTTTTACCATGGAGATCAAAGGTCATTAACGAAGGGGAAGATAAGAGAAGCTAAGGGATTTACTTTGCCATCAATTTCGATAGGCGTAGATTGGATTCAATCAAGGGGCCTCTGAGCTCAAAAACACAGAAAAATATAATCAGAATCGAAGAAAGAAAACACAGTTTTGGCAAATTATTTAGAAGGGTTTTCATTTTAGATGGGATGATCATAAACCGTAACATTCCTCGTTAAGGAAGCAAGTAGTTGCGCAAAAAACCCACGACCCAAAGTACTTTAGAAACCAACTCGTCATCAAGTAAACTTAAGCAATTTAAGATGGTGAATGCAGGTATAGCTAAATTTGATAAAGCAACCCAAATTTCTTTCTTACTAAGGTTAAAGTCAGATTCTACACAGTCGCCGACAATAGAGAAGCTTCCGGGCAAACTCATCCTGCAAACTTTGAGAACCGGAATCATCCCCATTTTCTATTGGCAAATCAGCACCTTCACCTTCGACTTTATCTTTCTAGGCCAAAGGAAGGAAACAAACAACTTCAGCTTTAGGGGAGGCAAAATTCGAGCTGCGGATGGGTACTGAGAGAGACAACAGAAGACAATATTCATAAATGGAATTGGAAAAGCCCCAAAATTTTCGGTTGAGAATTCCGGTTTAGTTGGTAAATTTCTAATGCCATTGCTAAAAAAATGCGGATAGGGCTGCTAAATTCCTCTTAAATGCCGTGTTGGCGTGTTGGCGTGTTGGCGTTACGTACGCCATGCTAAGTGGCTTTTGAAAACCTTAAAATAAAAAGTATCTATCAAAAATTTAGAAGAAAGAAAAAAAAAGGGAAGGAAATTGGGAATTTGGCAGATCTACAATCTTTAGCTCTCTTTCATTTTAAAATTTGGCAGAATTAATAATGAAACTTGCCTAGTTAAAACAAATGTCACGTAAACTCTTACTTTTGATTTCTCTTTGCTTGTTTGAAATTTTCACAGCGCTCTTTTGGGCTTGAAACTTAGTTATGTTCAAGTTAGAGTGTAATGGTGGAGAGTGCTCATGCAACTTTCACAATGGAAACGTATTTTTCTATATGCAGACATCATATTGCAAGACAAAGTTGTAAACCTCACGGCAGACTAATTTCCAAGTTGAACTTATTTTCCTGATAATTGATTGAATAAAAATAATAGATGGAGCATCGCAATTTGACTATAGAATCGAATCGAATTAGAGTCACACTTTTATTATCTTGATGTCTTTTTAGTCTCAATTCGCCGTGCTAGAGCGGGAGAGATCAAGCCACAAAAGTGACTTGTTAGGCTGAAGACCTGGGCAAAGCCCAATAGCATCTGAGAGAGTTATGACATGGTCCGCCACTTGTGTCCCTATTCATTGTGGAAATGTTGCTCCAAATTATTCCAAGTTGGAAAAGGAGCCACGTGCCCTAAAAGTCAAGTAAATAATCGCTAACATCCAAACACTTCAAGACTAGACTTCGGTTACCTGGCGTGTGGATCAGCATGTGGAATGAAAAAGGGATTCCGAAACTGTTACTTGTCAAAAATGTGGTATGATAAGGGTGGACTTTTATTGATCTTGTACTTAGGATAATACCTGATTTTGTAGTTACTATATAGGTAATATAAGTAGTGTGATGCATTTCTAACATATCTGAACCACTATTTTTCATGTCCAGACAAAAATTATTATCTTTAATTATGTTTTCTGATACAAAAATATTATAATGAAAAATATATTTCAAGTAAGTAATAGCGATTCGTGTATTGGAATGTTCAGAATATTCATTTTAGTGTTTGGGTGTATTCTCATTTCATAAGTTGCCTTGAACACCTAAGGTGTACGTGTTGTGAGAGAGACGGATGCATGCATCTACGACATCTAATAATCGTAAGGAATCTAATCTATGGCTTTGGTTTTCAATTACAATAAAAAGATAGTTTACATATTCCTCTTCATCTTATATATGCTGTGTGAGAGACGAATGCATGCATATATCATATCTAATAATAGTGAGGAATCTAATCTGTCACTATAATTTTCAATTACAATAAAGTGAGTTTACATGGTCTTTTCAATCAAAGTTCACGAAAACAAAAGTCCATATATAACTTATACGCCAAGTTCAGAAAATGTTAATCACGGGTCAAAGTTCATGAAAAAGAAAGTCTATAGATAACTGCAAGTCAAAGTCGACGTTTATGACTTTTCGCATGATTTTCACTTCCTTTATCTTTAGAGCTAGAAAATTGGCCACAATACAATGGGTTTTCAATTACAGTATAGAGAGAGTTTACATATTCCTTTTCATTCAATACGTGCCATGTGAGATATGTGCCGTGTGAGAGACGAATGCATACATTTATCGTATCTAATAATAGTAAGGAATCTAATTTATCACTTTAATTTTCAATTACAATAAAGTGAGTTTACACATTCTTTTCGATCAATGTTCACGAATGCGAAAGTTCACATCTAACTTATATGCCAAGTTCGGAAAATGTTAATCACAGGTCAAAGTTCATGAAAATGAAGTGTATGGATAACTGCAAGTAAATGTCAACGTTCATGACTTTCCGCATGATTATCGCTTCCTTTTATCTTCAAGTCAAGGTTCTTTGTTTGGTCATCTGTAAAATCTTTGCTAGAAAATTATTGGCCATAATTTTTTACCAAGAAGATCGGGAAATTACCAGCAACTTTAAAATTCAACCAATGCAAAAATTTTCTAGTTTTGAATCCGTTTGAATGATTCCCTGCCCGTTGCCCCATGATCCAAGAATTGGAGGCCTGTCGATGTTGAGGCCCATTTAAATCGATCCGATAGCACCCATTAACTAGGAAAAGAAGTCGAGTAGAAATCATATATAGGTTGGAGAGAGAGAGAGAGTAGTTTGGCCAGGAAGATACAATAGAAGGAGTGGTGTTATGAGAAAGAGGCGTCATGGAATGCTAATTACACTACCTGAATAAGCAAACTCATGGAAAGGAAGAGATCACAAGTACATGTACTAAATACACCCGAAATGAAGAACTAAAGGCAGGGGATAGAGTGAGATTGCTTATTTCTTACATGCTTCTTGACAGTCTTAATATCTTCAACTTGGTTACCTTCACCACTGTGATCACATATGCCTTGTCTACTGCTTGATTTGCAAAAGTGAAATATGCACGTCTCCAATCCTTCTTGAACTGCAAAACTCCGAAAAAGCTCCAAAACCCAATCGCAGATTCAAGCATCACGACTGCATAGAAAAATGCCTTTTTAATCTTATCCTCTTCATGTGTATTTTTCGAATAAGGGATTTTTGTTGGTTGAGGCACCTTAGTGCCGAGGCATTTTTTTCTTGAAAGATCACCACCGAGTAGAGAATTGCCAGCATAAATGGAAAGATCATCGAGTGTTGGGAATTGATTTCCTTTTGGAATCTGCCCAGTAAGCTTGTTTTGTGACAGGTTGAGGTGGGTTAGGGATGAGAACGCTGAAATGCACTACGGAATTATCCTCGAGAGATGGTTGTTTGAAAGATCAAGAGACTTGAGCGACCTCATATTCCCATTGCTAATGGGAATATCTCCACAAAGATGGCTGTGAGACAAGTTCAAGCCATGCAATCCTAAGAGGAAAGAAAGTTCTTCGAGGATTGACCCATTCAAAAAGTTGCTAGAGAGATTAAAATTGACCACAAGTTGCAAATCAACTTTGGTGTATTCGTTATATCTTCCCTTCAAGATCTCAACCATGTGCTGTTGATCCCAATTTGGATGATCGCCTTTGAATGTGAAGAAAATTATATCTTGTATAGGAGCAACGGCCACATAACCAAATGAATTGCCTTGATTGAAGTTGATCATGCTGCACATACTGCCAAGGCAATGTGCGATCGTTCTCGCCAAATTGTTAACTGCCATGTCTAACATTTTCAATCTTAATAGTGAGTAGAGCTGTGGAGGAATGGTGCGACAAACCTATTGAATTTATATTATATAATAGAATTAAATTTGAATATATAAATATAAATTAAAATAACTGAAGTATTATCTTTTGGTATTTTGAATTTCTTGTATTATAATTCAAGAATTAATTATATTGGATTATAATTTTATTTTTGTTGAGTTAAGAAATTTGTTATTCAAGAAAAAAAAATTCCTATTATAAATGTTAGGCATCCTATAAATCTTTATTCTACCTTCCCAACGGGATAATTTTATCTAGTTTATATCTCCCTTATATCCACTGCAAATGCCAAATGAAGGATCGGATAATTTCGTCATATTCTGAATTTTATCTTGACCGTCAAATGTAACCAAAAAATATATAACTTAATTAGCAAAAAAAAGGGATTTAAGGTTGAATTGACACGACTATCTAGGACTTTTTGGATAATTCTCCCGTTGAGATAATGTTCCTAATTATCTACCATTTCTGATCTGAAAATGATGCGCGCTCGACTCTTGCAAGAAGTGTGCGGCGGGTGACTAGTGATCGTGCTACAACTTAGCGAATGCTATCGGGGTCGGACCTAATGAGCTGCACAGCGGGTCTATACTGACTAGGGTCGACCGCACTTGACCGGTCACGAGCCAACCTTGAGGACCTACTCGGGAGCTTGCATGGATCTCATAAAAGTCGGAACACGCAGTTGAACAGCTCGATCAATGCATGCAACTAATGAGCTGCCCAGCAGGTCTGTACTGACTAGGGTCGACCTCGCTCGACCGGTCACGAGCCAACATCGAGGACCTACTCGGGTGTTTGCATGGACCTCATAAAAGTCGGATCACGCAGACGAACCGCTCGATCAATGCATGCAAGGCCGAGGATCACATAGACGCGCGAGTTTGGTCGGGTGGAGTGACGGACGACGAGGATACATGGCGGATGTGGATAAGACGAACAGCACCGCCGCGCCGGTGGCGGTGCGATATGCCGACGTTTCTCAATGGCAAAACAGCAAAGAGAAAATATGATCGCCGCTGAAACCGCCTCGATTCAAAGGCGCAATCGATTACATGAGAATGAAATCTACATCGATAACTCGCCGCCATCGACCTTTGCATGCGGGGGCCCGGATCGATGAATCCATGGTTTTAACGTATCTACGGTATTGTGTCGTCTTTCATTATGCAGGGCGCGAGGCGAGCTTCGCAAGCGGGCCGACGGCGAGGGAGTTGACGTAGGTGCAGGGCTCGGTCATGGACGACATCCAGCGCTTGTCCTCGAAGAAGTCGTTGCGGTCGGGCCCGCCCATGATGGCGCCGGTGAGCTCGTTGGGGTTGGGGACGTCCCGGGAGAACCACTTCCCGAAGCTCATGGGGCAGCTCACCAGCTCGTTGGGGGCCAACTTGGGCACGGACGCGCCCCGATGATGGGGCTGGGTCGGGGGCTTGTTGCCGAAGCCGACCATGTACGATCTTCCTTGCGGGTTGTTCCCCAGTAGGTAATCCATCTGCGGGCCAAGCAATGTGGGAAGTGAGCAGAATTGCCATTTTCGCGGCGGTTTCATCGAGATTAGATCGTGTTTGATTCCAGGTTTTTTCAGTGTATTATTGACTGAAGATGGAAGGGCGACTGTAAGGGAAGAGAGCAGGCATAGCTAGATTCGGTAAGTACCTGTTACTTGGCAAAAGCCTGGAGGCGCGAGGAGTCGAACTGCTTGTCGCCGCAGACGACCTTCTGGTTGTGTTTGGCCAACGTTTCGGCATAGATATCGAACAAGAAAGACGTTCCGGTCACGTGCTGTGTGTTCGCCCCGCTCCTCAAGTACAGCATGCCCCCTGAAACGGAAGACCGAAAACCTTGTTACCGCATTGCCATATCGCACTTTCGAGGTGAAGTTCTAATGGAGACTTCTCAGAACAAGTCTGCCCAGTCGGTCGCATTCAGAGAAATCGTGCAGAACTTATCTCTCGTGCGTGCGAGAGAGAGAGAGAGAGTTGCACCTGGGGTGATGGAAACCTGGTGGTAGGGGCTATTAGGAAGAATTGAGCAAACAAAGCTATCAGCATCTTTTTTGAAGTTCTCTAAGTCCTGGTCTCCTTCGAAGTACAGCTACATTTACACAGGCCAACGTGTTAGCTGGGTTCACTCCTATGTGGAGGAGACCCAATGAGTTGTAAGCCCAAAAAGGGCTTGAGCCCATATAATAAGTTATATGAGGAAACATGGTTTCTCACTATTTATATAAAGTGATAGTCGCAAAAGGAAATAGTAACAAGAGAAAAAGAGAAAGCAGAAAATCTGGGGGTTGAGGCAATATCTGATTTACATCAAGCTAGTGTCGGAGGTCGATTCGTGGTCCGATTGAACTGAAATTTTGTCAGCATGTTCATGGCGCAATCTTCTCGAATCTGAACGGTTTGATTTTCGTTTGAAGCTGCCTACATCAGGTTTTTCATGGATTGATCAAAACCTGCATTTTTGGTCAGATTTATCTTTGATCTCTTGTGAAGTTTTTGTGTATTACCAAGAATTATGTTCTTGAGGTCTTTGCTGCTATGTACCTCTAGTATTTGCTAGAGAAGAACAATTTTATTGATAGTGAAGAATTTTGGGTGGACTCAGGTCCCGTGGTTTTTTATCTCCTCACATCGAGGAGGTTTTCCACGTAAAAAATCATCTTGTGTTCGTGTGCTTGGTATTTATTTTATTCTACTATATCGATTCCTACTAGGTTTACACAAGAGGGAAGATTATTTTATTCCGCTGCGTTGATTCGATATTGTTCGAATTGTTATCGTTCTCCCATCAGAGTGGTATCAGAGCAACAGGTTATTGCTTGATTTCTTTGCCTTGTGTTAAACATGGAAACGAATACGAGTAGAATGATTACACTGAATGGTTCGAATTATCATATTTGGAAAGGGAAGATGGAAGACTTTTTATATGTGAAAGATTTTTATTTGCCCGTATTTGCTGAGGAGAAACCGAGAGAATAAAACCGATGCTTTGAATGGTCTATATTTCATCGTCAAGTGTGTGGTTATATTAGGCAGTGGGTGGATGATAATGTTTTGAACCATATTATTGAGGAAACACATGCACACAGTTTATGGGATAAGCTCGAATAGTTATATGCTCGAAAGACTGGGAATAATAAGTTATTTTTGATAAAACAGATGATGGCTCTGAGATATCAAGATGGTACTCATTTGACTGATCATTTAAATTCTTTTCAAGGAATTATAAATCAGTTGGCTGCAATGGGAATCAAGTTTGATGATGAGATACAAGCATTATGGCTGCTTGGTACCTTGCCGGACTCATGGGAGACGTTCCGAACATCTTTGTCTAACTCTGCCCCGGATGGTACGATTACCATGGATTTGGCCAAGAGTAGTATTTTGAATGAAGAGATGAGAAGGAAGACACAAGGATCATCCTCTTCACATTCTGATGCCTTGGTTGTTAAGAAAAGAGGTAGAAGTGAGTCTCAAGGTCCGAGAAATAGAGATAAAAGTCGAGATAAAAGCAGAGGTAAATATAATAAATTTGCTAATGTTGAGTGCCATTATTGTCATCAGAAGGGACAAATTCAGAGATTTTGTCGCCAGTTAAAAAGGGAGAAACAAAAGGAGAAAGGTAAAGAGAAGAAAAGTGATAGTGACAGTGATGACAATCGTGTTGTTGCACTTAAAGAAGACTTTCTCATTTTTTTTTATGTTGATATGGTGAATTTTGTATCTTATGAGACCAGTTGGGTAATTGATAGTGGTGCATCCGTTCATGCTACGTCTCTTAGGGATTTCTTTACATTATACGGGTCGGTGATTTCGGATCCGTGAAGATGGGAAACAATGGGCTAGCTCAAGCTGTAGGCATCGGTGATGTGTGCCTAGAAACCAGCAATGGCACAAGGTTAGTATTGCATAATGTTAAACATATACCTGATATCCGCTTGAATTTGATTTCTACAGGCAAGTTGGATGATGAGGGGTATTGCAGCACCTTTAGTAATGGTCGATGGAAACTTACCAAAGGTTCTCTTGTTGTGGCTAGAGGTGAAAAATATTCTTCGTTGTAAGCAAAGTTGTCCACAGACAAAATTAATGCGGTAGACAGCGAAGATGCAGCTGAGTTGTGGCATAAGAGGCTCGAGTCACATCGGTGAGAAGGGTTTGTCAATATTGGCCAAGAAGAAACTCCTTTCGGGATTGAAAAGTTCGGCGCTAAAGAAGTGTGCTCATTGTTTAGCGGGAAAACAAAACGAGTTGCATTTAAAAGCTCCCTCCTTCAAGAAAGTCGGGTATATTAGATTTAGTGCATTCGATGTTTGCGGTCCTATGAAAACAAAATCACTTGGTGGATCTCTTTATTTTGTTACCTTCATAGATGATTTTTCAAGAAAAATTTGGATTCATACCTTGAAAACTAAAGATCAAGTGTTAGATGCTTTTAGGCAATTTCGGGCTTCGGTTGAGAGACAGACGGAAAGAAATTGAAATGCATCCGAACGATAACGGGGAGAGTATATTGGACCTTTTGATGAATATTGCAGACAACAAGGTATTCGACATCAAAAGACACCTCCCAAGACGCCTTAGTTAAATGGCTTAGCTGAGAGAACGAACAGAACACTGGTTGAAAGGGTAAGATGCTTGCTTTCACAGTCAAAGCTACATGGATCCTTTTGGGGTGAGGCTTTAAGTTTAGTTGCGCATGTATTAAATCTTACTCCATGCGTTCCTTTATAGTTTGATGTTCCTAACAAAGTTTGGACAAGCAAAGATGTTTCTTATGATTATTTGCGTGTCTTTGGGTGCAAAGCATTTGTGCATATTCCCAAAGATGAGAGGTCTAAACTTGATGTGAAAACACAACAGTGCATATTTATTGGTTATGGACAGGATATGCTTGGCTACAAATTTTATGATCCGGTTGAAAAGAAAATTGTAAGAAGTAGAGACGTTGTGTTTATGGAAGATCAAACAATAGAGGATATTGAGAAAACAAAGATGACTTCAACACCACAGGTTAGTGATAATTTGGTTGATTTAGATCCGGTTTCTCTTACAAATATTCTTACATAGGTTGATGAAGAGCAGCAGGAAGTCAATGTTCCAAATAACGCACATGTTCCTGAACATGTTGAAACGGGTAACAATATTCCTGAATTAGAGGCTCAATTAGATGTTTCACTGGATGTTCCAGTCCGGAGATCCGTTAGAGACCGACGACCTTCCACCAGGTATTTTATGAGTATGTATTATTGACTGATGCGGGTGAACCAGAGTGCTATGCAGAAGCAATAGAAGATGAGTACAAAAGCAACTGGTTTGATGCTATGCGAGATGAGATGCAGTCACTTTATGATAATCATACTTTTGAGTTGGCGAAGTTACCTAAAGGTAAAAGAGCTTTGAAGAACAAGTGGGTATATAGGTTGAAGCAAGATGAACATTCTTCACAACCACGATACAAAGCTAGATTGGTTGTTAAGGGATTCGGTCAGAGAAAGGGTATTGATTTTGATGATATATTTTTTCCGGTAGTGAAAATGTCTTCTATCCGTGTGGTACTAGGTTTGGCAGCTTCCCTAGATTTGGAGATTGAGCAAATGGATGTCAAAACAGCCTTCCTACATGGTGACTTGGAGGAAGAGATATACATGGAACAACCCGAGGGTTTTAAAGTGAAAGGGAAAGAGGATTATGTATGCAAATTGAAGAAAAGTCTCGTGGCCTAAAACAAGCACCGAGACAGTGGTATAAAAAGTTTGCGTCGGTTATGACGAACAAGGCTATAAGAAGACTTCCTCGGATAATTGTGTGTTCGTCCAAAAATTTTTTGATGATGACTTTATTATTCTCTTGCTTTATGTTGATGATATGTTGATTATTGGCAGGAATGCTTCAAGAATTAAGTTATTGAAGAAACAGTTGAGCAAGTCTTTTGCCATGAAAGACTTGGGCTCGACGAAGCAGATTCTTGACATTAGAATTACCCGAGACAGAGATGCTAAGAAGTTATTTTTGTCGCAAGAGAAATATATTGAGAAGATCCTTCAGAAATTTTACATGGACAAGGCTAAAGTGGTTAGTACTCCTTTTGCTGCCCACTTTATGTTAAATATGAAGCAAAGTCCTACGACTGATAAAGAGAAGAAAGATATGGAAAGTGTTCCATATGCCTCTGCTGTAGGAAGCTTAATGTATGCGATGGTATGTACACGCCCAGACTTGGCGTACGCAGTTGGCGTTGTTAGTCGCTATTTGTCAAATCCAGGCAAAGAGCACTTGAATGCAGTGAAGTGGATTATGAGGTATCTTCAGGGAACTTCAAATTTGAAACTCAGTTTTGGGACCGGGAAACTTGAGTTGGTTGGATACACGAGATTCTGACTTGGCGGGAGATATTGATACTCGTAAATCTACTTCTGGTTATTTGATTTCTTTTGCGGGTGGAGCTGTGTCTTGGAAGTCAAGATTGCAGAAGTGTGTTGCACTTTCTACAACCGAAGCTGAATTTGAAGTTCTTAGAAGAACTTGGGTTCAAGCAAAAGAGGTATGTGCTATTTTGTGATAATCAAAGCGCAATTCATCTTGGTAAGAATTCATCTTTTTATTCTAGATCGAAACATGTTGATGTTAGATATCATTAGATAAGGGATGTTCTAGATGAAAAGTTGTTGGAACTTGAGAAAATTCATACAGATCATAATGGCTCTGATATGATGACGAAGACTCTACCAAGAGAGAAGTTTGAACATTGCCGATTGATAGCAGGGATGGTGAATCCCTCCACATTGTCGTGAGGGGGAGATTTGTTAGCTGGGTTCACTCCTATGTGGAGGAGACCCAATGAGTTGCAAGCCCAAAAAGGGCTTGAGCCCATATAATAAGTTATATGAGGAAACATGGTTTCTCACTATTTATATAAAGTGATAGTCGCAAAAGGAAATAGTAATAAGAGAAAAAGAGAAAGCAGAAAATCTGGGGGTTGAGGCAATATCTGATTTACATCAAGCTGGCGTCTGAGGTCGATTCGTGGTTCGATTGAGCTGAAATTTTGTCAGCATGTTCATGGTGCAATCTTCTCGAATCTGAACGGTTTGATTTTTGTTTGAAGCTGCCTATATCAGGTTTTTCGTGGATTGATCAAAACCTGCGTTTTTGGTCAGATTTATCCTTGATCTCTTGTGAAGTTTATGTGTATTGCCAAGAATTATGTTCTTGAGATCTTTGCTGTTATGTACCTCTAGTATTTGCTAGAGAAGAACAATTTTATTGATAGTGAAGAATTTTGGGTGGACTCCGGTCCCGTGGTTTTTTATCTCCTCACATCGAGGAGGTTTTCCACGTAAAAAATCGTCTTGTGTTCGCGTACTTGGTATTTATTTTATTCTACTATATCGATTCCCACTAGGTTTACACAAGAGGGGAGATTAGTTTATTCCGCTGCGTTGATTCGATATTGTTCGAATTGTTATCATTCTCCCATCACAACGCTTAGTAAAGAAAAATGGGCAAAATCCTTCTGAGTTTCATAGCTGAAAAAACGGAAGCTTCTTGAATTGATTCTTGGGATGATGATGCCTCTGAGAGAAGAACTTGGGCACCTGCATATTTGAGCTCCCAGCTGAATTCAGTGACCCTGGCAGGGATTGACTCTTCTTTGATGTAGTTGAGGTACACACTTCTCCTCGTGGCCTTGTACAGCCAAGATGCCGCCCACAGCAGCTCATCCTGAAATGTTCAGTGCCGTGTTAATCGTCAATTCACTTGTGTTCAATGTCATTTTGAAGCCAAGACGGGAAATTTCTCGATCACACTCATGCCATGGATAGAACAAAACCGGTCACTGATCAAATGACCACAGGGGCCTATTAAAGTAATGGAGGGTTCTGATCTAGTTCAACGCGCCATTTGAGGTTGAGCGCATTTGGCTGACTTGAGGTTGACGATTGATTTAGATTAACTAACAAGTTATTGGTACTGGAAGAACGCAAGCGGGCGAGCTTACCTTGTAGCCAGAGAATGAGCAGTAGAAGGGGCATTCTCCGTCGAAGCTTCCTTTGTGAGACTTGGCGAATTGGAACAGCTGCAGATACAGAAGCCATACAAATTGATCAGATTAAAAAGTGATCATCCGGACATTCGCTCCCTGCAAGAGGTTTGCACCTAGCACACCGTGGTGAGATTGGAACTAGAAAATGCAAATTGACGTACCAGTTTGGCTTTATTGAGGAGGCGATGAGCGTAGGTACGGTCCAAGCGTCTAAAGACCATGGAAGAAGCAGCCATCGCGGCCGCAGTCTCAGCGGCGATTTCTGTTCCAGGAGTGCTCTCGTCGATTTTCAGGACCGTCCTAGGAGTTTGCATATTTTCTGGTCTGATCCAACACTGGTGATCCGGTACTAGGTCTCCAATTCATTCGCCTGACACAAGCATCATTGCTTATCTAGCAAGAAAAGAGCGATGGATCACTGCTTGTAAACTCGATAAAAGCGGCTACTTTAACATTGAGAGCAAGGGCTCGTCCGACAGACTGTCCATCATTTCGGAGAAAGAAACAAGTCAGACTATCCATCATTTCGGAGGAAGAAACAAGTCAGACATATTGCAGACGTATATACGCACCACATTCTGGGGCGTACTCAAATTTTACGTGAACTAACCTGCCCATACAAACGAATTTTCCTAGAACTGGCCTCGAGAAAATAATCGGTGCCCCATTTGATGGCGGAGCGAACATTCTCCAATTCCCCGGCTGCTTGAAGCTCTTTCTGATAAAATAGAGCGGCCCAAGACAGGGTGGTGACTGTAAATGCCATGGGCAGTCCGAACTTTATGTTGTCGCCAGCATCGTAATACCCTCCAAGAAGGTCCACCTATAAAAATAAACGAAATTCGAGGGACAAATATCAGATGAACTTCAAATTTGCATCTCCACTCTCAATTATGAATATCGAAATGCCTAAAAAAGGAAAAGATTAGAGACCCACATTTGCTTCTTTTCCATCATCAAGTGCAGAATCTCCTCTCCAAGTGGGCCTGGATATGATTATGCAATTATTTTCGAATGCATACTTCGTCCATCAAACAAAAATGTCTTAAAATTTCTCTATCAATGGGCTTGATAAAGATGCTAATTGTTAGTGAAATTCGGTCGTTTGCTACTGCAAAGAATATGTTAGACTCATGTCTATGTCCGTGCCTCTTGGGCAATTTTGTTGTCTAATTCGAGAGAAATCACAAAATACCATGGAAGTGCAAGCCTCTCTGTATCTACTTGATACATAGCCAAGTCCCATGACCTCAAGAGCCCATCTCTTTCGTCGATTCGCCAATCATAGGAGGGGGGTTAGATGCTAATTCATAGGTGTCGCGACCTAATTTTTCCGGGTGCACCGCCTAGAATTTAGGTTAAAGGACTACTAAGCTTTAAACTTAGCTCGGGCCCTCCCAGACCCATACCAATTCGCGACTTAGGATTCAAGTTTTTAAACATGCAGATGAATTTAATCTAGAGTCGCCACTAATCATTTTCCGATAGGCTGATTAGACACCTAAGTAAAATAACGGGAGAATTATTTTAGTCCTACGAACCAGAGACTAAGGGTACGGGAACTTGGTTACATTAGACTTCTCTAATGCCCTTTCAGTACCATTTATTTTTATTATTTTTTTGGAAAATGTTTTATGTAGGTAGCTTGGATTTATTTTAACCTAATTACTATCATGTAAAATATGGTGACCACACGGGTGCTCATCCACTATTAAACATTCAATAAAAACAAATGAATAAATAAATTGCATCACACAAAACAAGCAATTATTTTTTAGGTTTTTCTTAAAATTAGGATTCTATCACATGCATTTTGACTAAATGACTTAATTTTCTAATATGCAAATTCTAATTAAATGACCCTAGAATGAAAATTAATTAGTATGCACCTAATATTGCTAAATTTTTTTTTTTAACTAGATGACCCTATTATGCAAATTAATTAACATGCACCTAGTATTTTTTGGATTTTTTATCTGAAATTTTGAATTAGTAAAAGTCCTAATTGAACTATCCAAAATGAATAATTTTCTAATTCATGTTTGGGATTAAGTTGAATTAACCCTATTCTGACTTAAAAGATTATTTTTTTATTTTTTATTAAAATGACAACTTTTCTATAACTCTAAAAGAAATTATCTAGGTCCAATTCTAACCTATTTAAAAAAGATTTCTAATATAATCCTAAAAAAAAGCAATCCTGATTTATTAAACCTAAAAATGCAGTCATGGTTTACTAAACCTAAAAAATGCAATTTAAATTACTAAACCTACATGTCTAACTTAAATCTATATATCTAAATTACTAAACCCATATACTCATGCAAGGTTTTAATTTTTATTGACTTTTTATGATTTTCTGATTTTTTTTTATTTTTCAAGACAAGTAAATATTAAATTTAAACTTTCAACAAAATAAATGATTAAAATAGTCGAAAAATAACATGTTGTCTCACAGGTCAAATTAACGATTATCCTAATCCTAATTATCACAAAAAAGAGTTCAAAATAATTAAAAATTTGATCCGAAGTCTTACGGATCAAATTAATAATTATAATGATTTAACAATTAAAATTCTACCAAAAAGTCCAAAAATTAATATAATTAAAAAAATAATCCGATGTCTCTCGGATTAAATTAATAATTACAATAATTTTGGACAAAATCCTAGTGGATAATGTCTACAAAATTTATTGACATCAAATATTACAACTTAAATAAATAAACTAAAATGAGGTAAAATAAAATAAATAAAAAGAAAAAGCTAAACTACTAAAAAAATGAAAAGTAAAAGTAAAAATAAAAACAGAAATAAAACTACCTAAAGGGACTCAAAAAATGGCGTCGACGGGGGAGCGAATCGCGAGGTGGAGGCGGTGAGGTGGCATAGTGTCGGCGAGGTCGGGAGCGGCGGGCTTTGGCTGCCGGGCGAGGAGGATCCGTGGGCGTCGGCGGTGGTGTGGTGGCGTCGGCGATGGGAGGCGCTATGGCGTTGGCTCTCGAGTGGACGCGGTGTACGATCGTAGCGGCGCGGCGCAGAGGGCAACACGGCGACCTGCAAGGGGAACAAAGAACAGAAGCAGCGGAGCACGATGGCTTTGATGAGTGGGTGAAGCACGGGCGGAGCGGAGGCAATGCGGACTGAGGTGCAGTTCGCTACTGGCGCGTGCTTGGGCAAGGACGGCGTTTGCGGCGGCTGCAGATCGCATGGGCTTCACAAGTGAGGAGGAATCGCGGGTTGGTGATGGGCGAAAGCGCGGATCATCGAGGGAGGAACACCGGGCTGAGGTGAGCGCCGAGTGAAGGCTTGTATGTTAGATTTCTTATAATTCTTAATGTGGAAATTCATAATAAAACGAAGATCTTTGATCTTCATGATCTTCACAAATATATATGAAAAACATACCTTTGTCCATAGCGTTGCCGTTGAATTCGATCCAAATGAAGAAATCCGATTTCTCTCCCTTAACCCACTATTTCATTCTATATTTAATTGATGGAGAAGAAAATATGTCATTGTCATTGTATGGGTGGAGAGAGGACCGGACCTTTTTATACTTTCGTTGAAAAGGCGCCTTCCATCAAAGTAATATACCCTTTCATTTAATTAGAGTCGCAACTTCTCGTAGCCAATAATTATTTATTTATTTTATAGTATTTCAATAATTTATTAAACCATATAATAAATAGATCATATCATGTGGGCCACAATTATTTTACATTCTCCCACTTGGCCCATATGACTTTCCTTTCATGGTTTAATAAAGACTGTAATGTGCACAATAAGATTATGCTATAAAATTTCTTAAAATTGGCAATCACATAATAATCACAATTAAGTAAAGAAAACTAATGTGAGTCATAGCGGTTGTATGTCATTAATCGACATAGTCCCTTCTATGCACTACAACTATAGTACTTTACTTAACATGATCCATAAAAGAGAAGTACCGTAATAGTCCAATAATAATGTCTCCTTAGAGACCATCCTGTTTAACATTCATCTATTTTTTCATAATGTATACTAAATAGAAAACAGGAAATATCAGAAACACTTAAATGAGCTCAAAGTGTCAAATACATAAACTTAATACAAACATAATACAAACATTAATGACGTCCAACAATGCCCATCTCTTCAACATGCTCATTAAATGTTTTGGGTGGCAGTCCTTTTGTTAAGGGACCTGCTATCATAAGATTGGTGCTAATGTGCTCAATTGACACTCTTCGTTTTTGAACTTCTTCTTTAACAGACAAGTATTTAATCTCCATATGCTTAGCACCCTTAGAATACTTGTCGTTCTTAGAGAAGAAAACTGCTGCAGAGTTACCACAATAAATTTTCAGCGGCTTGGCAATACTGTCGACAATCACAAGTCCTGAAATAAAGTTCCGCAGCCATAATCCATGAACAGTAGCCTCAAAGCATGCCACAAATTCAGCTTCCATAGTGGATGCAGCAATAATCGATTGCTTCGCACTCTTCCATGAAATTGCCCCTCCAGCCAGAAGAAACAAGTAACCAAATGTTGATTTTCTTGTATCGACACATCCGGCTTAGTCTGAATCTAAATATCCAATCACCTCAAGATGATCGGATCTCTTATAAGTGAGCATATGATTCTTCGTTCCTTGCAAGTATCTAAGAACTTTCTTTGCAGCTTTCCAATGATCCATTCCAGGATTACTTTGATACACGACATTCCGACAAAAGAAAACGATGTCCGGTCTGGTACAAGTCTGTGCATACATTAAGCTCCCCACAACAGATGCATAAGGAATATTCTTCATTTGTTATCGTTCCAATTCACTTTTCGGACATTGCATAAGGCTAAATTTATCACCTTTCTGAATTGGAACTATTCCTGCTGAGCATTTACTCATATTAAATCTCTCTAAAATTTTCTCAATATAGGCTTTCTGAGACAATCCTAACAACCCTTGTGATCCGTCACGGAATATTTCTATTCCTATCACATACGTTGCCTCTCCCATATCCTTCATTTCAAAATTCTTAGAGAGAAACTTCTTGGTTTCATGTAACAAACCAAGATCATTAGCAGCAAGCAAAATATCATCAACATACGAACTAGAAAAATAAACTTGCTCCCACTAATCTTCATATATATACACCGACCAACGGTGTTTTCTTTAAATCCAAATGAAGTTATGGTATCGTTAAACTTAAGATACCATTGTCGAGAAGCTTGTTTAAGTCCATATATTGACTTCTTTAATTTACATACCATGTGTTCCTTTCCTTTAACTGAAAAGCCTTCGGGTTGGTCCATATAAACCTCTTCTTCTAAATCCCCATTAAGAAAGGCGGTTTTTACATCCATTTGGTGTAACTCCAAGTCATAATGAGCCACCAAAGCCATAATGATTCTAAGTGAGTCCTTCTTAGAGACTGGTGAAAATGTCTCTTTATAGTCAATGCCTTCCTTTTGTGTAAAACCCTTTGCAACAAGTCTGGCTTTATGTCGTTCAATATTGCCTTTTGAGTCGTGCTTGGTCTTAAAGACCCATTTACACCCGACCTTCTTACATCTTTCAGGCAATTCGACAAGATCCCAAACTTGATTTTGATGCATGGATTTTAACTCTTCTTCCATGGCATTAAACCATTCATTAGAATCTTCACATTCCATGGCTTGGGTAAATGAACCTGGATCATTTCCAATTCCTAAGTCAATTTCTAACTCTTGCAGATAAACCATATAGTCATCAGAAATAGCCAACCTCCTTTCTCTTTGAGATATTCTTAATGCCATTTCTTGTGATTCAGCTATTGGAGGTTCAATATTGACATCTCCATTATGGGGTGTCTGTTCATTAATTTGTTGTTCTTGATTATTGTTAGATTGCACCATAATATCAGGAACAACAATTTTAGAAGCTTTGGGTATAGGAACTTCTACCCTTACTTCTTGAATGCAAGCATCACGCACTCTTTCACTCCCACTGATGTCACCATTCTCAATGAACCTAGCATTTCCAGATTCAACAATTCTTGTACTATGATTAGGACAATAAAATTTATACCCTTTGGATTTCTCTGCATAACCAATGAAATAACCACTGGTCGTTCTTGAATCCAATTTCCTTTCATGTGGATTGTAAATTCTTACTTCTGCTGGACAACCCCAAACATGCAGGTGTCGTAAACTAGGTTTCCTACCCGTCCACAGTTCAAAGGGAGTCTTTGGAACTGCCTTACTAGGAACCCTATTTAATAAATACATAGAAGTCTTTAAAGCATTCATCCACAAAGACAAGGGTAGAGATGAGTGACTCATCATACTCCTAACCATTTCCATTAAAGTACGATTACGCCTTTATGCTACACCATTTTGTTGTGGTGTACCTGGCATTGTATATTGAGCACAAATGCCATGTCTTTCAAGGAATTTAGCAAATGGACCTGGACATTGTCCCGATTCATCATACTTTCCATAATATTCACCACCTCTATCCGACCTTACTATTTTCACCTTTTTATCTAATTCCCTCTCAACCTCTTTAATATACACTTCAAGTGCATTCACTGATTGAGACTTCTCATGCAAAAGATAAATATAACCATAACGTGAAAAATCATCAATAAAAGTGATGAAATAGCTTTCCTTACCAAAAGATGGAACATCAAAAGGACCACATATGTCAGTATGTATAATTTCAAGGAGCTCTGTGCTTCTTGTGGCACATTTCTTAGTGTATTTTGTTTGTTTACCTTTAATACAATCAATACACACTCCAAGGTCAGTAAAATCAAATTTGGAAGAATTCCATTCTTCACTAATCTTTGCATTCTTTCCTTGGATATATGACCCAAACGTTTATGCCACAAGTAAGCAGAATTTTCATTCACCAAACTTCGTTTAGTGCCAACATTATGATGCAAGGTCATTAATGTCTCAACAAAAGTATTATCAAGTCTAAATTTGTAGAGACCATCACATAAAATTCCAGTTCCAATAAAAGTATCACACTTAAATAAACTGAAAGATTCAGAACCAAACTTACAATAAAATCCCGCCACATCAAGTCTTGGCAAAGAAACTAAATTGCGAGAAAATGTAGGTACATAAAGGGTTCGAAACAAATCCAAATAATGCCTAGTATCTAAGATCAAACGATAAGTGCCAATGCCTTCAACTGGAGCTTTGTTTATGTTCCCCGTAATCACATAACTTTCATTTGGCTTTGTAGTTTGGATCGTAAGGAATCCCTGCATCGTATTTGACACATGAGTGGTGGCACCAGAATCAATCCACCAAGTATTATGAGGAACTTCAGTAAAGTTTGATTCAAAACATACTAAAGCACAAGGCTTACCTTTCTTTTCAAACCAAGCCTTACATTTCAGACAATCTTTCTTCAAGTGTCCAATTTTGTTGCAAAAATGACACTTAATAAGATTGCGTTCCTTCTTGTGGATTTGAGAAGCCTTTGAAGAGTCATTCAGGACGTGTAATCCTTTCTTCTTGCTCCTTCCACCTTTCCTCTTGAAATTCTTTCGAGCTTCTTGATGACTTGAGAGATGAACAGAATGAGTCTTGATTCTTTATCCTTGTTTCATCTTGAACTAGCATACTGGCCAATTCATTCACATTCCACTTATCCTTTATAGTGTTGTAATTCATTTGAAATGGCCCATATTGTTCATGAGGCAAGGAATTAAGTATAAACTGTACTAAAAAGTACTCATCCACATTCATTCCCAAAGTCCTTAACTTTGCTGCCAAATTCGTCATCTTAAGTATATGCTCATGCATGGTACGCGAACCATCATATTTCATGGTGGTCAGTGTGCTCATCAATGTACCAGCAAGTGACTTATCAGCAGTTTGAGAACGCTCTTCCACAAATTTCATAAATTCCTTAGCATTGTCAGTCTTGGGAAGAGAAGTCTTTAAGTTATTTGCAACTGTCATTCGCATGAACATTAGGCTCAATCTGTTCGATCTTTCCCAAGCTTTATGGAAAGACTTTTCCTCATCGCTACTTTTATCAGTAATAGCAGTTGGTTTCTCAACTTGAAGAGCTAAATCAAGATCTAGGACACCTAAGTGAAATTGGATTTGTTCACTCCAATCAGGGAAATTTATCCCATTGAATAAGGGAACAGACGAAGCATGTGAATGCGGTGAAACAGTACAGTGCGCAAATATACAAGAAGTACTCACACATTAATGCTTTGAGAATATCACATAATCGATTCATTTTAACTATACATGTACATCACAGTTCTCCTTTGGGCGATCCTATGATATACAAATATATAAACCATAATGATGCTAATAACTTTTATTTGATAATTGTAAATATACCTTATTAAAATTTATTTGCTATCTTTGGATATACAAACAAATTTAACAAGTCATATTAATTATCAACCATCATGTTCATGAATTATAAGAAAATAATCAACCTTTGGGTTAATCCCTAAATTCTTATAATAAATGAACTTCAATATACCCATAATACCAATAAAGATATAAAACATATCAATTTCATATATAGCATCAATTAATCATGGGTAATTGAATAAAATAATTTACAATATAAAAATTCAAAAGACTTCAAGGTTTGGCCACTTTGGTGACTAACAAACCATTCATAATATGAATTTTTAATAATTGTAAAATACAAATATTTGCCAAATTGCACACAAGGATAAAATTGTAATTAAAGCATAAGGGCAGAATCGTAAAATCATAATTCCATAGGGGCAGAACCATAAATTTAATATCCAGGGGCAAAATGGTAAATAATCAGCAATGGCATAATCGTAATTATAAATTAAACAGGGGTAGAACAATAAATAAATTGCGAGAAGGACAAAATGGGAATTTTAAAATTGGCATAGGGGCAAAAACGTAAAAGAAACGGCTCGGGGTGTCAGGCACGTGTGGAGCACGTGCCTGCAGCTCGGCGGGCGCGTGCCTCGCACGCGCACGCGCGTTGCATGCGCCCGCAAGCTGCGCGGGAAACTCCGCGCGCGTGGATCCCGCGAGCGCGGCGAGCTTCGCCCTCGTGGATCCCACGCGCGCGGCGGGCTCTGCGCGCGTGAGGGCGCGTGGCGCGTGGGTTCCACACGCCTGCAACCGCCGCGCGCGCGTGGAGCCCACGCGCCTTCTTCCTCGCGCACCGACGCGATTTTTCGCCGGTTTTCGCCGTTTCCAGCCGCGATTTCGCCCCTGTTCCTTCTCCGGCAGCCATCCCAGATACAGAAAAATTATGGGTTTTGAAGAGCATGCAACCACGACCACATGGATCCAAGTTTCGGAGAAAATGACGAAGAATTAGCCCCAAATCAAGCCAAAATTTCTCAGAACACAAAACCCTAACCACCGCGACTTCCTCCGCCAGATTCGACTCCGGCGAACACCGATATGCCGGAAAAACTCAAGCCCAACGTTCCTCATGACGGGACGACCGTATGGGTCCAAAATCAAGCGGTGGGTGGCCGGATTTTGCCCGGAATCGGTGAGTTTCAATCTTACCCTCAAAATTCCGAATTCCTTCATTTTTTTTTTTTTTGCCCTTAAAATTCCAAACTCCTCCATTTTCATCCTTTCTCCATAAAAACATTCCATCATTCGGATTTTTTTTTTCTTTTTAAACAGAACCCTTCGAAAGCATTTTAACAACAACAAATAATACAAACAGGATCATTCAATGAAACATCATGCATAAACATAATAAATCCATAAACGGAAAATCATGAGATCAAAACCAACGCTCTGATACCAACTGTTAGATTTCTTATAATTCTTAATGCGGAAATTCATAATAAAACGAAGATCTTTGATCTTCATGATCTTCACAAATATATATGAAAAACATACATTTGTCCATAGCGTTGCCGTTGAATTCGATCCAAATGAAGAAATCCGATTTCTCTCCCTTAACCCACTATTTCATTCTATATTTAATTGATGGAGAAGAAAATATGTCATTGTCATTGTATGGGTGGAGAGAGGACCGGACCCTTTTATACTTTCGTTGAAAAGGCGCCTTCCATCAAAGCAATATACCATTTCATTTAATTAGAGTCGCAACTTCTCGTAGCCAATAATTATTTATTTATTTTATAGTATTTCAATAATTTATTAAACCATATAATAAATAGATCATATCATGTGGGCCACAATTATTTTACATTGTAGTCTGGCTCGGGTTACTGGACGTCGAAGCAAAGACAGCGGCGTCGAGGTCGTTGCTTCTGGCGTTCGGCACAGTGTCGAAGGCGCAGGCGTCGAGCAACGGTGGCCGGCTCGGAGGTCACAAGTTCGGTGACGCTGCAAGAGTCCAAGGAAGAAGATGATCTTCTTCTTTTAATTAATTTTTTTGCTCGTGGGCTTTTCCTTCCGCTGCTGGTTTCTGTTTTTCCTCTGCAGTTTGTCAGAGAAAAGCAACGAAATGACTCCACACCTTTTGACTTTTTACAGAGGAGAGGGAGGCTTTTTTCTTTTCTTTTTCTTACTTTTTCTCTCACGAAATTTTTTTGCCGATTCTCCTCACATTTTTTTTTGCTTTGAATTTTTCTCGCTTTCTCCCGAATTCTCTCTCAAAAATTTTCCAATCCTCCCTCCATTGTCATGAAAAATGAGCCTCTCTTTTATAGTGATTTGAAACGGCCTCTTCACATGGCATTTCACGAGTTACCATTTCTTATCACATTAAATCAAATCTGTAAATTAGGGCATGATTTCGCAATCAGCTCGATCTTGCTCAGATTTCTTCTATTTTGCAAAAATTATTGCCCCTTATTCACATGATTTCAAAATTGTTGCTGCATTTAACAAAATCCGGACATCCATCAGAATTCCATATTTCCTTGCATGATTCAATCAAATCAATTTCCCCCATTTTCATTTTTTTCTTTTTATTTGTTCAAAACGCAATTTTATTTTTCCAAAATTAGGTGTCAACAATAGGCTGTAAAAAGCCCATTCATCATCTAACTAGCCATGCCTAGATGAATGCAACCGCACAATTGGCTCCAAAAGCATATATTGTCGGTCAAACAGAGATGTCAAAGAATTTATCTACACTACCAATAGCCTTGAAAAGGATTCTAATTAGATGTGTCAAGACTCATGTCTATGTTTGTCCCTTTTGGACAACTTCGTCTTGTAATTTATTTTTGTGATCCCACATTTTGGACCCACATTTTCTCTTTAAAGTTGCAATTGTTCGACATAATGTTTTTCCATGCTTCGTACCCTTTCGTGACAACCGCCCATTTGACAACCGTCTTGATGGGAGACGGTGTATAAAAAGGAACGTACGTTCATTTATAACGGATGATCACAAGGTCTAATACAAATTCTCACATTTGGAATACACCATTGGTACTTGAGGGAATTGGGTTAGTAGAGTGTGTGCCCAATTTTTCTATGATTTTTCAAGATATTCGACGAACGTGAATACAAACAATGGTTGGAGGTTTGTCTATATCGATCCTGACTTCCGCATCATGAATTTTATTTCTTACACGTCTAATTCGGGAGAATTTACAAAAAGCCATGGGAGTGCAGATCTCTTGCTTTTCCTTTTAGAGTACTTGATATATAGCCAAATAACATGATCCTGGAGGTCATATCTTTCATCGGTTCGCCAATTATACGAAGGAGGTTAGGCACTAATTCACAAGCTATAAAAGCACCAACATGTTAAACAAGAAAATGAAAAAGCTCATACTTTCAAGAATGTATACACATGATGAGTATATTCTAGGTGGAATTTGTAGCCAGAACTCTTGCATGGTTCTCCATGATTTGTCCGTTTGATATATAGGAACGCCGAGCTCCAGGGATATATTCATTATTTTAATGCATCGGTGGCTAGGTGCCCTGTGTCCCCAATTGGTGCAGTATGTTTTTCTTGCCCTTGTCCTACAATACCCTCTAGTTATTTTACATCCTCATGATCTCGAAATTGGGACAATGATCAAGATGAAGCCTTTTTAAGGACTTGCTTAGGTCCGAGTAATTTTGAGCATTAGCCCTTTCCTTTTTTGTTAGGTGTGAAACAAGGCCAGGGGGCCCAAAGAGGTTTGAAAGGTTTCCAGGACCGGCGAAGAAGCGCTATGACAACACATCTCGCGGCGCCAAGAATTGTGAGGATCTGGTGGGCTGGATTCGAACGGAGACGTGGGCTTGCAATTTGTCCAAGAAGAGATCATTCCGCAAGCCCATATGCGACCGTGCATGTGTCTAGGATTTTTTTTTTCTTTTTTTTCATCGGGTGACGACAAATTATATGAAAATGTAATGACTTGAATAATAAATCTTAAATTTGATACATCTCAACCACGGGAAGAACTTCATTTCCACAAATCAATTGCTGAGGCTAGTCGGGAGAAGGGAAAATTACTGAAAAAGTTATAAACTTTTTGTATTTGTGTTAATTTCATTCATGCGATTAATTTAAGTTGAAAACTGTTGACCAAAAAAATAAAAGTTCGAAACCGCCGACATGGATACTAGCCAACTTACCTACACAGTGCAAACGGTGCTAACGTGTACAATTTTTAATAAATATTTAAATATTTTTGTATTTTTTTCTCTATTTTTTTTCCTTCCCCTCCTTCTTCTGCACCTAGACCATCACGAGACATGGCTATAGGCAAAGGCAACCATGGCTTTGCTAGCTGCGGACAAGGCCACCTTTGCTTATAGTTAGCAAGGCCATCGTGAGACTACTCTCGCCTAGATTAGGGCGAGGCCATAGTGGTCGCGGGTGAGGCCACCTCACCCAAATTTGGGTAAGGGCTTCGTGGCCCTTGCCTAATGACCAGTGAACTCTAGTGACCCTCATCAGCCACAGCTCGCCCAACACAATGGGAAACAAAAGAAAATAATAAAAGAATAAAATAAAAATATTAATGGATATTAACATCTCCATGTTATAAACACTAGCCATAAAAAGTTGCATAACTTATATATCCGTGATAAATTTGCTTATTGTTAATTTTTAGTTAAATTTTATGGATAAATTATTGAGTTCGATGACACGTGACAGTTGATGAATGTATTGATATGGTATTTTACCCTCCATGTTGTCACATGTGTAACCATTTGTGATTTTTTGTGATATCAATCCAATTTGACAGAAACCAATTAGGGGTATATTTGTCACAAATATACTAATTTATGACTTTTTATTGTCAAAAAATTAGTTTGAGGTAAGATCAGAATAAAAATGAAATTTATAATGTTAAATGAATTTATCACAAGTATTCCGATTTGTGGTTTTTTTTGTGGTGAAAAAAATTATTTTTGAAAAATTCATCATGAGTATTAGTAGTTTGAGATTTTTCATGGATATTAACCCTAAGTTTTATGGAGGATGATACAAAATTTCGAAAATCCGACGGGGGTGGTGACTTCCTAAAATTCGTTAGAACTTGTGGTTGCTTTGAAGCGACTATAGTATGAGACACTCGTGAGGCGTCTGCCAAGCAACGTTATGAAAAATGCAACACCCCCTTTTCCCAACGATATTGCCAAATCGAGAAAGTGGAACGAGAGGGCCCGTCACTATTCCATGTTTTGCACCTTTTGCGATTTTGATTTCTTAGCCCCTTTTCTTTTTCCTAGGTATGAGGCCAGGAGGAGGCCCAAGAGGTTTGAAAGGGTTTCCAAGATCGGCGAAGAAGCCCGATAACAACACATCTCACCGCATGTGTAACATGTGGTTGTCGATTACAAGGTAAGGGTGAACATAATTTAAGATAATATATAGAATCTACGAACTGGGCTAGTCTTGAGAACTGGATCGGTGGGAACTTATCCGGTTCCAAGTTTCTCTATCCAATTCCAAGTTCCAATTATGTAGGTAGGTTCTAGATTCTAAAAATTGGACAATTTATAATTTAGATCCAAAACAAATTTTTGTATTTTTCTTAATTTATGTTTTTGCGTGATCCTGTAGTATTCAATGACTTTCGATGGTAAGTGTATAATTTGAAATTACTAATCCGAGCTTCCATTTTATGACTTAGATTTTTACTTTGTTGATATTTTATATTTTTCGTGTATCTACATATAAATTATGGTCTTTTAATCAAAGTTCACGAAAATGAAAGTTAGGGTATAACTTATACACCAAGTTCAGAAACAATTAATCACTTTTTAAAATTCATGAAAATGAAAGTCCATGGAAAACTATAAGTTGAAGTTAACATTTATGACTTTTCAAATGATCACTTACCTCCAACTCTCTCGCTCATGCGAGTTTCTCTCTACCGCCATGGTAGCGTTCACCTTCAGCACCTACTTTTTCCGGCGACAAAGCCCTAATCCTTATCCTGTTCCCCTCGTTTTTTCTGCCTCTAGATCACCGTTTTCCCTTTTAATCATACAAAACCCAAAAAATAGCTTTGGTTTCCCCAAGTTTTCCCTTTCTTCCTCGATGGAACAGTAACCCTTGCCGTCTAGGGTTTGCGTAGTCCCTCTCTTCAATGGACGGCATCGGAGGGCCGGAACCTTGTGACAATGATAGATTCAGGTTCTGGCTGGTTTCCCCCAGTGGATGAGGGGCTGTTGGTCGGCGAACGTGACTGATTCTCGCTCATCCCAAGGTACTTCTTCCGCTTTCCCTGTAGCCAAGTAGGGCTGAGCATCTTTCTCGGCTCTAGACGTCCAGCAGCGAAGATCGGTGGTGTGAGGCTCTGTTTCTGGCAACCCACATAGCAAGCTCGCTCTTAGCGTGAATAGTCCTTGTTTCTCCACTCCTACTCTGTGCGTTGTTTCGACTATCCTGTATTTCAGTGATGGAAGCCAAAGAGGAAAATGAGATGCGGGTGGCAGCATTGTGTAAAAAAACTAGGACACATGTGGTCAGAAGCTAATGTGGTTGAAGTAAATCCAGTGATCTCGACACAGAAACTAGACGAATGCAGTCGCACTGTCCTGGGTAAGCTCTACTCAAGGCCAAACGTGAACTAAACAGCATTTATTTCTACCATGAAAAGGTCATGGAGATCAGAAGCAGTGCTCAGTGTTCAAAAAGCACCAGGTCTTTTTACCTTTGTCTTCCCGACCAAGGAAGAGAGGGATAGGATCCTTAAGGAGTCACCATGGTGTTATTCCCAGAACCTGCTGGTCTTGCAAGAATGCGACCTTGCCATACTAGAACACTGTTATACTTTCTCCAAAACTTCCTTCTGGGTGAAAATGGGAGGCATACCTCCTGGCTGGCGTGTTCCTTTGGTTTATCATGACCTGGGCAGCAGGATAGGTCAGGTTCAAGAAGTTCAATTGGAATCCTTAGGGATTGCACAACGTAAAGACGCCAGAGTTAAAGTCGAGCTGGATTTAACAAGTCCTCTAAAGTCAGGAGCTGTACTGGACATAGGATCTAAATGTTTATGGGTTGAGTTCAAATACGAGAGGCTACCTTTTTACTGCTACTCTTGTGGCAGAATAGGGCATTATGCCTCAGAGTGTCCCGTCATTCCTTATAAACAATCTCCCTGGGAAAACAATCAGATTGGTCCATTCGGACCATGGTTGAAAACAGAAGCTATTGAGCATAGCCCTTATTGGAATACTTTTTATGGTGAAATTGAAGAAGAGTTCTGTGTGGAAGAAACCATACCTGTGGAGGTTAACGAAGTTCATGAACCAGCACCAGCCACCACAGTGAAGGAGCAGGATATGCAGATAGTTGCCTGCAGCAAAAAAAGATCAGAGTTGGAGCAGAATCCTGAGATACAATGTGAGAATGTCAGTTCTCTGGCGATTTCTAAAGACCGGGAAAAACAGGTCATGAACATCGAAGACCCAATTCACAACTCATTGAAGATAGGAAAAAGCAGCAAGAAAAGTATGAAGGTGCAAAAAGCCAAGAAACAGAAATGTATGGAGGACTCTCACCCTCTTCTTATAGATGACTCGGACCTGCTGGAAACCCCTGTCCAGTTGATCCAGGAAGGTGCTGAATGGGCTCTGGTGGCTAGCCCTAATAAGCCACCCCAGACAAAATGAGATTAATCAGTTGGAACTGTCAGGGGTTGGGCAATCCCCTGACAGTTCAAGAGCTAAAGGCTCTTAATGTTCGCGAAAAGCCCAGCTTAGTTTTCTTAATGGAAACCAAAAATAAAGCATCGATGGTGGAGAATGTATGCAAGCAATTAAAGTTTCAGCACCTTTTCTTAATTAATCCCCAAGGCCTTGCAGGAGGGCTGGCGCTAATGTGGAATGACTCTGCACTAGTGGAAATCATAGAGGGTTCCAGTCAGTTCATTAATGTTAAATGTACTGAAGCAGACACAAATAGACAGATGTAGATTACCTTTATTTATGCGCCCACGAATATCAGCGAAAGGCTACAACTCTGGCAGCATCTACAGGTTCTAAAACCTCAGCCCTCAATTCCTTGGATCTGCGTGGGCGATTTTAATGAGATCTTATATGTGTGGGAAAAGGTGGGTAAGAGGGAAGCAGATAATACCCGTACAACAGCCTTTCAGAATATGTTGAATGCCACAGCCTTGATGGACATGGACAGCCAGGGGTGTGCCTTTACCTGGAACAATAGAAGGGATGGGGAGGAGTTAGTGAAGGAAAGACTGGACCGAATGTTCTGCACAGTAGAGTGGCAAGCCACTTACCCTAAAGCTGTGGTCCAAGCCTTGCCGGCAATAGGGTCTGATCATAGCCCCCTTGTACTATCCTTATATCAGCCACCTCGCAGATGGAAAAAAGAATTTAAAATCGAGGCTTATTGGATGGAAAATGAAGAATATCATGCAATCATCTCTTCGATTTGGCATCAGACCCCCCCTTTTACAGCCACCTTCTCGGAAAAGCTAAGGACTACTGCTGAAAAATTACTGAAATGGAGTAAGGAAAGGTATGGCCATGCACCCAGGCAAATTCGTGAACTATCACAGCTCCTTACACAAATCACAAATGATACATCTCACGGATATACTAAGCAGCAATCCAATAGTATTATACACCAGATAGAGACTCCACGGAAGCAAGAGGAGTTATATTGGGGGATGAGATCTTGTATTAAATGGCTCCACTGGGGGGACAGAAATACTCGTTTCTTTCACGCGACAACCATTCAGAGAAGACGTTGTAATAACATATTGATGCTGAAACTAGCAGAGAATAGATGGAGTCGAGACACTGAGGCTATCAAAGTTCATATCCAAGCATACTATAACGAGCTCTATCATTCTGAAGGGAACAGGTATTACCATCCAGTGTTAAATCAATGCAGCTCACCTGTTACTGACCGAATCAATGCAGAACTGGAAGCTGCACTTACCATGGAGGAGGTGAAATCAGCCGTATTTCAAATGGGTGCTTTCAAAGCCCCAGGTCCAGATGGCTTCAATGGCCAATTCTATCAGCAATCATGGGAGGTGTTAAAATCTAACCTTTTCCAGATGGTGCAGAACTTTTTCGACTCTGAGGTTATGGATCCGCAGCTCAACCGCACCCATATAGTACTTATCCCTAAGGTAAAAAACCCCGAAACCATAAACCAATTCAGACTGATCAGTTTATGCAATTTCAGCTACAAAATTATCTCTAAAGTCCTAGCCAATAGATTAAAGATATGGCTACCAGAGCTTATAGAACCAGAACAGAGTGCTTTTGTACAGGGGAGACAAATTCAAGATAGCATTCTCATAGTACAAGAGGTTCTACATCAACTATGCATTACTAAGCGTCGAAGCAAACATCAAGCAGTCTTAAAGCTCGACATGCAGAAGGCCTATGATAGGGTGGAATGGGATTTTCTTAAAGACTGCATGCTTAAAATGGGATTTTCTAGGAAATGGGTCGCGCTCATTATGCAATGCATCACAACAGCCACATTCAGCATCAAGTTTAATGGCTCCCCTACCCCTTTCTTTACCCCATCCAGAGGATTGAGACAAGTTGACCCTCTATCCCCTTACCTGTTCATATTGTTATCCAACGTGCTATCCTGGATGATGAAACAAGCTATAGCAGATGGATCCATTAATGGCATCCAATTGACAAGATCTAGCCCTAGATTGTCTCACCTGTTATTTGTCGATGATGCCATTTTCTTTATCAATGGGACTCTCACAGAATGTCAGAACCTACAACTTACCTTGTCTCAATACTGTCACGCAACAAGGCAGGCCATAAACTTAAATAAATCAGGGGTTACCTTCAGTAAATGGTGCCTAGCAACCTTGAAAAGAAACCTGGCCCAGGAGCTTCGGGTACCTGTCATGGAGAAAACAGGTCATTATCTAGGGCTGCCAACTGAATGGGGGAAGTCAAAAAAGGATACGTGCGCATGGATTTTAACCCGTGTCAACTCAAAATTAGAGGGTTGGAAGGAAACCTTACTGAACAAGGCAGGGAAGGAAGTCCTCATCAAAAACGTCATACAAGCCATCCCATCATATGCTATGGCTATCTTTAAACTCCCGCTATCCATCTGCAGAACAATCAAGAGTAAAATTGCGTCATTCTGGTGGAAAAAAGGGGATAATAAACCTGGAGTGCACTGGAAAAATTGGGCAACCTTAAAGAGTCGAAAGGATTCAGGGGGGCTTGGTTTCAAAGACTTACCCACATACAATGAAGCTATGCTTGGAAAACAAGTGTGGTGTTTGCACCACTCCCCTACTGCTCTGTGGGCGAAAGTCCTCAAAAGTGTTTACTTTCCCACGAGCGACGTCTGGAAGGTCCAGCAGAAACAGAGAGTGTCCTGGGGATGGCAGAGTCTCCTGAAAGGCAGAGATTCCATTAAATCAGACATTAGGTCGGAAGTTGGAGATGAGAAATCAATCCATATCTGGCAAGATAAGTGGCTACAGAGACATCCCAATGACCGACCAATACAGGGGGCACCGAGAATGGTTGCTGATTTAATAGATGACGCGCAGCGCTCATGGAAACGGTCGATAATAGAGCAACTCTTTGATACCAGTATCACAAACGAAATATTAGCCATACCTCTGAGTCCGGAACCTAAACCGGACAACTTACTGTGGATTGGTACAAGGGAAGGCTCCTTCTCAGTCAAGAGCGGTTACAACAAGGCCCTGTCTCAACAACACAGTAGCCATCAACAGCTACCCTCTTGCTCCTTTATGCCCCCACGAACGCTATGGACGAAGATATGACATCTTCCAGTTCAACCAAAGGTTCGTCTCTTCCTGTGGAGTATATGCCAAAACGCCCTCTCCACGAGGGAGAATTTGTACAAAAGATCCATCACTTCGGACCCCCTCTGTCAACTCTGCCACAAGCATGTCGAAACCACAGAACACATATTATTTCTTTGCAAAGGGGCGCAAAAGGTATGGCAAGCACAGAAAGTAATCGCGCCTAATCCCTGCGGATCTATACAGAGAACGGACAAATGGTTGCTGGATTTCTTCAAGGAGAGGCCCGACGTACCTGATCAAGTGCATATGGCGCAGATCTTGTGGCAGATCTGGAAGTCCCGAAATGCATGGGTCTTCAGGGGGAAAACCCCCCTTCCTCAAGCCGTCCTTGACCTAGCCCACGAACAAAGCCTCACGCTGATTAAAGGGTTGAATTCCTTCCAGACGAGAAGCAAAAACCAGATCTTACCTCAGATCTGGCAACCGCCGAAGAGAAATGAGGTCAAGATGAATGTGGACGCGTCTTGGAAATCCGGCGACCACCTCGGCTTTGCTGCAGGGATCCTTCGAGACGCCGATGGAACACCAATCGACAGATTTGCAGCAGTGGTTAGGGCTTCATCTGCTACACAGGCGGAAGCTGAAGCGTTGCTTATGGGTATTCGACTCCTCAAGGAGTTTAGTTCGAGGAAAGAGAAGGAAGCCAGAAGACTTTCAGTTTTGATCTGCGAAACCGATAGCTCCCCCCTCGTGGATTACGTGATGGGCCAGGCCAGCTCCCCCTGGAATATATGAGAACTCATCAAGGCTTGCCAACGGGAACTTCTCCAAACCAATCTCCTCGCCGTACGATCTTGTCCCCGAGAAGCCAATCGGGCAGCAGATTGGCTGGCACGCACTCACCGGGAGAAGAAGCTGGCCGCACGATGGATAAACTCTCTTCCTTTATCCGTCCTTGATATACTTGCTATGGACTGTAATCCTCCATCGTTGTCTAAAGACTTAGTCACTTAATATATATATATATCCTCCTCTTTTCGACCAAAAAAAAAATGATCATCACTTCCTTCATCTTTAGAGCTAGTCCAATATTCTTTTTATTTTGGGATAAGTACGATGAAAATCTTAAAACTTGTCACAAAAATGCAATTAAATTCTAAAACTAACAAAAGTACAATCAAGTTCTATAATCGAATCCTTCTGTTAGGTCTAGTCAATTTGGCTAACAGAAAATGTTGGCATAAATTTTTTTAATATTTCCTCTCGGTGACTAAAATATGAAACATGAGACTAAAATGATGTCAATTTGATTTTTAATACAGATTTTATTTAAATTACATTAAAAAAAAACTAAATTGAGACCCTAATTCTGCTAGCCAGCACAAGATGAACGTCGTCTCGTCCTTGTTCCACGAAATCAGATTGTCCATGACCAGTTAAGTCTTCACGAGGGACAGAAGTGACCTCTGCGAGTCGCCAACTACAGGCGAATCCTTGGTAAAGCTCCTCCGGCATCGGTCCCCAAGGGTGCCTCTCAGATTCGTTGCCCTGAGACATCTGGAGAGATTCCGAGCTGGACAGGTTCCATTCGAGTCAGCTCGCGGATGATGCTATATTGTACACTGAACCACAAAATCAACACACACGAAGCATCCTCCCGCCAAATTTTTTTTTTTTAAAGAAAAAGAAATACCCAGAAAGTGAATAACAAAGATTCTTCCTCTATCTACTGGCGTTCGTCCTACGAGAGAATTCATAAAACAAGTCCTTTTTGTGTCACTTGTCTCGAAGCAACGCAAAGGGCATTGAAATTGATGATTTTAATTAATTATTGGATGGGCCTAAGTTGGCCCGTCCGCCCATGCTGGGCCGAAAAGCCCTGCCCACAAAGAGTGAGGGCCCATGGACGGAGGGAGGAGTTGAAGGGGTGTGTTTTGTGTTTTTGGGAGAGGTATAAAAGGGGAGAGAGAGGGAGAGAAAAAAAACTTTTGGCAGAATTTTACGTACGTCTTCTCCCCTGTCGCGCCTAACTTTTTCATTTTTTAACATGCAAACCCGAGCTCTCCCAAGCTAATCGTTAGGCGCAACAAAAGTTTGTAAAATTGAATCATCTTATCAATCTTAAACAAAATAGGAGTCGCCACTAGCTTATCTTAGAGGCAAGCTAGAAACCTAATCGAGGGTTGGGAGATTCCCTCGATCCCTACGCAACCGAGAGATCTAAAGCTCGGGGACCTGGATTACGTTAGTGTTTTTTTTTTTTTTTTTTTACTAACGCCCTTTCGGTACCTAATGGTATGTTGTGTTTTTTTTTTGATTTGTTTTTTTTGTTTTTTGACCCTTTTTTACTTTTACTTTTTTTTTTTTTTTGACCTTTTCTCTTTTTTTTTTTTTTTTTTTTAAATTTTTTTTTATCTTTTATTTTTGATATTTTTGATTTTGATTTTTTTTATTTTTTTATTATTTTTTTTAATTTTTGATTTTTCGATTTTTTTTAATTTTTTGAATTTTTTTATATATATTTTTGTTTCCATTCGTCCTTTAAGTTTTTTTTTTTTTTTTAAGGTAATCAATCCTATACTAAGTAATCATGCGTGGTGAATTCGGTTTCATTTCATTTTATTCCTAAAAGAAAGAAAACAAACAACAAGCATGCCATTATAAGACGGATAAACAAGCAACCTAAAAAAAAAAACAAACCAGAACATGCAATTATAAGAGAAGTTGTAAAGAAAACAACCAATTGAAACGCAATAAAGCAGTCAATATAAAGCAGTAAATTCAAGCATGTAATCCTAAAGAACATAAAGGAAAACATAATAAAAGAAAAAAAAAAAAAAAAAGGCCCGCAACTCGTCGGGCTTTAATACAATCTTAAAAACCCGAAACATATATCGGGAATATAAAAGAGAAGAAGATTACATATATAAGGGTCGGAATGGACATCGACCTTCCTCCATCTCCATGGCTTCTTCATCTTCAAAGTCTTAATTCTAAGCTTAGACTAAAGAATTAAAAGAAAAAAAAAACTAAATACATAAAAAGTAGAAACAATTATGCATCACATAGCTAACATAATCTACTAAAAGAACAATGTAGCCGAATTGAATTACAAAGATGGAATTAATGAGACCACCGAATAGGATCAACACCACTCAATAAAAAAACCAGCCAACATTTCAAGGTAAAGGCAGCAAGATAATGAGACAAAGCTTCCAAGAACCACGAGTCAAGATTAGCAAAACAACAACATGAACGAAAATAGCAGAACCGCACCATTAAAAACAGCAAACCAGCGTGTATAGTAAAGAAAGAAACAAACAGTGAGGACGATGGCAAAACTCAGCAACAGAGCAAGGACATCAATACAAGATTAGTAGAATCAACGAAACAGCGATACCATACGGTATAACGCCACACAAATATTCATCCATGTATGCTCGCAAACATGGAACGAACATCTCATTTTAATGGTCATGTACGAAAATAGATCACTAAATCGAGATCGGTGAGACCAGCAAGTCAGAGCGACAAAACAGCAACAAAGTGAAGCAGAAGGGCATCAGAACAGCAAGACATTAATAATAACCAGCCTTAACCTCATGCATGTATAAGCATACTAACAAGTATTCACAATTCAGCACATCAAAACAGCTTTGCAGAGTCTCAATCATGATTTGCTTTGCCCTACAACAGCAATCTTGTTCCGTTTCAACATCAAATACCGAATCTATTAACTTTTTAGAATTGAAAATTAACTATCGATTGACTAGAGAACCATATTAATGCAAGTCGATTACCGGTTCTTAGAAAAATCATCAACAACATAACATCGCAATCGGGATATTCTCGGCCAAAAGGTTTAAATGCAGAAAATCATAGGAGACGTTACGTTCGGACACATCACGAGGTTTGAGTGCGAAGCGAGACACACACACTTCGGATTTATCACGAAAACATTCACTTATCACTAAACTTCTATCAAATGCTCAATTCCTATTCAATAAAGCAGAAAATAAAAATGATTGCAACCTAGGGTTTCGGATTTTTTTTTTTTACCTTGAAAAATAAAGCCGAAACCCCTAAATTCGGGATAAATCTGAACTCTAGCACTTCAATCCCGAATATGATCTCGCAACGAAAGAAAATAGTTAGGTTCGTTCGTCGATGGTCTTCGTGAAAATAGAATCGCCCGCCAATGATCCTCACGGGAGTTGATCCGTCCATCGACAGTCTCGGCCGATAAGAAAAAGAAGGGTCGAATTAGATCTAAGAATATCTAAAAAAAAAAGGAAAGAAAAAGGAAATCGAACGAAATAGGGAAAAATCAAAATCCCTAAAAATGAAATGATCGAATCGACGAAATAGAAATGGGACTTACCGATTCGATTTTCTAGGGTTTCCGAGGGAGGGGGAAGATCGCGGCTGGTTAGTCTCCAAAGAGCGACTGATCCGTCGTCATCGTCGTCGTCGCCATGACCGCCATCGTCTCCGAAAGCTCTAGATCCGCCACCGAAGTCTCTGTCACCACCGATCTAACCAGATCTAGTCGCCAGGAGACCAAACCTACCAAGAACAGGACCGGGAACCCTAAATCCCCAATTTCAGACTCCGATTTAGGGTTTTGGCCGAGAAAAGGGCTAGATCTAGGAGAGAATCGGAAGAGAAAAGAGAAGATCCGTGTTTCTGGGGGTCGATTTTGTATAAATCCCTTTGAAGAACCCTAGATCCAAGCTTCGATCTAGGGTTTTCTCCGGGTGGAATTGGGGGCGACGGAGATCGAGAGGGAAGAGGGAGACCAGAGAGATGAGAGAGAAAGTCCCCGAGAGTGAGCGGAAGATAGAGAAGATGTCGTCCCCCCTCCCCCAACGCGAGCCCTAATCTTTTCTATTTATATTTTCCATTTTTTAATTTTTTAATTTTTTAATTAATTTTTTAATTTTTTTTTCGCGTTTTTATTTCATCAATTTAATTTTTCTATTTTCCGACTTTGTAATTTTCCATTTTTTATTTTCTTTGATTTCGACCTTCTTCTCTTTTTTTTTTTTTTTCGATTTTTCTATTTTGATTTTCTTCTTCTTTTTCTTTTCTTTTTCTTTTCTCTCTTTTTTTTTTTTTTTTCATTTTTATTTTATTATAATTCAAACAGAATTTTTATTAAATTTTAGGTGTCAACAGCTGCCCCTCTTTGAGTGGGAGCTCGAAGAGGTTCCACTCAAAGATAAAAGTTGACACCTGAAAACTTTAGGTTGACCCAGCAAAAGAAAGAGGAGACCCCGGGCTACAGGAGCGCGCCGTGTCATAAGAAGAAAGAGAAGACTCCGGGCTACAGAAAGCACGCCGTGTCATAAAAAGAAAGAGGAGACTCCGGGCTGCGGAAAGCCCACCGGGTCATAAGAAGGGGTTGAAGGACTCCGGGCTGCGGAAAGCTCACCGGGTCATAAGAAGGGGGTCGAAGGACTCCGGGCTGCGGAAAGCTCACCGGGTCATAAGAAGGGGTTGAAGGACTCCGGGCTACGGAAAGCCCACCGGGTCATAAGAAAGGGGGTCGAAGGACTCCGGGCTGCGGAAAGCCCACCGGGTCATAAGAAAGGGGGGTCGAAGGACTCCGGGCTGCGGAAAGCTCACCGGGTCATAAGAAGGGGGTCGAAGGACTCCGGGCTGCGGAAAGCCACCGGATCATAAGAAAGGGGGGTCGAAGGACTCCGGGCTGCGGAAAGCTCACCGGGTCATAAGAAGGGGGTCGAAGGACTCCGGGCTGCGGAAAGCTCACCGGGTCATAAGAAAGGGGGGTCGAAGGACTCCGGGTTGCGGAAAGCTCACCGGGTCATAAAAATGGGGTCGAAGGACTCCGGGCTGCGGAAAGCTCACCGGGTCATAAGAAAGGGGGTCGAAGGACTCCGGGCTGCGGAAAGCCCATCGGGTCATAAGAAAATGGGGTCGAAGGACTTCGGGCTGCGGAAAGCTCACCGGGTCATAAGAAGGGGGTCGAAGGACTCCGGGCTGCTGAAAGCTCACCGGGTTATAAGAAGGTGACATGGTTTATGGTTGACCATGAACCTTCGAGATGGCATGGTTTAAGGCTGACCATGAACCCTAAAGAAACAAAGTTTAAAGATGACCTAAAACTGAGTGGTTTAAGGATGGACCCACGAACCATATGATTTAAAAGGAAGGCCTTATCGTGTAAAAACAGGTTCCGACCAGGAAGAAGGTCTTACCGTGTAATAACGGATTTCGACTTGGCGAAAGGGAGTCTTACCGTGTAATAACGGATCTCGACTTGAGGAAAGGGAGTCTTACCGTGTAATAACGGGTTTTGACTTAGAGGAAAAGATCTCACCGTGTAAGAACGGGTTTTGACTTAGGAGAAAAAGGTCTCACCGTGTAAGAACGGGTTTTGTCTTGGTGTGATTGTCTCAAATGTCGGAGAATCAGTATTGCAAAATTATATTGATTGTCAAATCCTTTCAGAGAAGATTTTAACAAAATGAGATTTGATTAACCATCTAAGGGTTAAGTCAAACATGCCAAGTGGAAATATCCTAATCAAAAGAGGTCTTTCATACTAACTCTCAAAAATGGCTTTTTGTTCCCAACCATTGATATGGGAGACTTGTTTAGATCTCACTAGAGAAGTCTCACTCGACCTATGTCTAAGGCTTTGAAAAACGTTCACAGTGAGTACAATCCATTGATCAAAAGGTCTTTTGAAGGGACCGTAATGAATGGCTTGGTCATGGGCTTATACAAAGGGTATGCGCTTTGAGGCCAAGAAATGAATATTCAATCTATATCTCCATCAGGTTTACAAGTCAAGAACCTTGAAGACAAGATAAGATAGGATTGCTTCCACTCCTTCTAGTGGTCGCTTCTATGTGATATTCTCATTTCAACTCGAACCATCCCAATCGGAAGAGACTTCGGATAAGGGTTGTAATGTCGGTTCGGGTGAGGCTTAAAAAGGCTTGAAAAATTTTCAGATATCAAAAGGCTTAAAAGTGAGTGATTATCTTGGCATCATTACCATCACACTACTTTTGAGAATTTGACTCTTGAAATTTAACCCATCTCGAGAGTCCTTTGAATAACTTGCCTTGAGGCATGAGAGCTTTGCTCTTTGTTCTAATAATATTGCTTGCAATACATGCTTTTTCTTGCAATGCATTTCTTTTGTTTTTCAACAAATGATCTTTTCCATGATCATGGATTTTGCTCTTTTTTTTTTTTTGCTTTTATTTGCATTTTTTCACGGGTATTGGCCTTGCTTTTACCAGGCACACTGCTTTTTTATGCCCTCTAGTTTTCATCCTCTTTTGAGTATCTAGGACTCTCGAGTGGCATGACTAATATTCTCAATTTCGTTGGTAAATCATGTGCCTTGCCCCAGTGTGGGGAGATATCATCACCTGGGGTTATGAAAGAATTGTATAAGGCTCAAATTGGCTAAGCAAAGGGCAATTGTGTTTGTGGTAGTGAATGGAATGCTCTCCTTCACTTAGGGATGCTTCGAGCTTCAATGAGAAATCGCCTGAAGCTAACACAAGAAGATTGATGCAAGTGAGAGCACTAAAATCTTTCTTAATCTTTTGCTCCATATTTTTCAACCAAGACCCCCTATTTTGCCCCAATGTGGGGTTGCTCTTGACAGGGTTATTTTGGAAATTCTCCCTATTTGGCTCAAAGTGGCTAGCAAGGGATACCAATAGTGTTTAGGATTGAGAAATGAAATGCCTTTATCATTTCAAATCATGTACTCACTGTGAATGAATCCTATGCCCTAAGACATGGTTCTTTCCACTCAATTCTCTCAAAGAGTGTATAAGGACGTGTTTGGTAAGGAGGTTGCCTCTCATCATCTTAGGCACTACCACCTGGCATATTTAACAATCCTTTTTAGGTTTTTCAAAACCCACTTTAGTTAAATTCATCCCATTGGGAAATGAAAATGCAATAAAATTTTGCCTTGAAGAGACATGTTTTTTTTTTTTTTTTTTTTTTTTCATTAGAGGGACTTTTAAAGAGAGGATAAAATTTGTGGAAGGAACAGACTTTTATTCGATCCGGAGTTCATCTCTAGAGTTCTAGCGGTACTTCTAGAATCCTAAATGGCTTTTTGACATTCCAAGGAACAAGATCACTTTTGGATTCTAAAGGACAAGTTTTTCCTTTTCTTTCTTTGTTTGTTTGTTGTTTTTTCTTTCAAAAAATTTTTCTTTTAATTTTGATCTGATTTTTTTTTTGTTCTCTTTTTTTTTTCTTGATTTTTTTGATTTCTTGATTTTTTGATTTTCTTGATTTTGGGTCGAACTTTCTCACGAACAGGTAGGACCTTCATCAGAGATACCTACAAAATTAGCAAACATGCAAATGCAATATGTATGCGTGCAATGTATGATGCAATCGTCCTAAAATGGCTCGAGATCCAATCCAAAAATGGCTCAAAGGCCTTTCAATTTATTCATGGATAATACTTCTTGACAGCATCAGCATTTACGGTCTTGGCAATTCTTGACCATCCATTTCTACAAGAATCGGTGCCCCACCAGGTAGCACTTTCTTTACAATATAAGGACCCTCATAATTTGGAGCAAACTTCCCGCGGGGTGCGGAATGATAGGCGGGACTTTTCTCGGGATGAGATTATCAACCTCGAAATGTCTCGGCTTAACTTTGCGGTTGAACGATTTAGCCACTCTCTTTTGATAGCTCGTCCATGGCATAAGGCTTTTACTCGCTTCTCATCAATCATATTAAGCTGTTCAAACCTCTCGTTGTACCCATTCATCCTCGGAGAGTTCTGTTTGAGAAAGTACCCTCAATGAAGGAATTTCCACTTCCACGGGTAATACCGCTTCCGTCCCATAAACCAATGAGAATGGCGTTGCCCCGGTTGAGGTACGAATTGAAGTCCGATAAGCAAACAAGGCATAAGGCAATCGGTCGTGCCAATCACGATAATTTTCCGCCGTTTTGGCTAGAATCTTTTTAATATTCTTATTTGCTGCTTCCACAGCTCCATTCATTTGTGGGCGGTAAGGAGAAGAATTCAAATGACGAATGTGGAATTCTCCAAGCAAACCATCCACCACTTTGTTGTTCAAGTTTGATCCATTATCGGTAATGATCGCTTCGAACTCCATATCGAGCAATGATATCACGACGGATGAATTTTGCCACACTTTTTGCAGTAACATGGGCATAAGAATTGGCTTCAATCCATTTGGTGAAGTAATCAATGGCTACTAAGATAAAACAATGTCCATTCGACACTTTAGGATTAATGGGTCCAATAATGTCAATGCCCCACATTGAAAAAGGCCATGACTCGGACATTTGGTGTAGTTCATTAGGAGGAGCATTGATTTTATCTCCATACACTTGACATTGATGGCAACATCTTACATGCTGAACACAATCGGCTTCCATGGTCAACCAATAATAACCAAGTCTCATGATTTTTCTAGCCAAAAGATGGCCATTCATATGAGGGCCACACTCCCCTTCATGTATTTCTTTCATTAGGAGTTTTGCTTCTTGTGCATCTACACACTTCAAGAGAACCGAATCAAAAGATCTTTTATATAATGCTCCACCACTGCGAGGAAGAATTTAGATGCCAATTTTATCAAGTATTTTCGATCGTTGGCTTGACTCCCTTGAGGAAATTTTCCTTCTCGAAGATAATTCATTATGTCAAAATACCAAGGTTGTTCATCACGTTCTTCTTCAATCATCATACAATGAGCGGGCTTCTTTAAGACATCGATTTGCAAAGGATCAATGCTCAAGCCGTCGGCTACTTGTAACATTGAGGATAAGGTGGCTAGGGCATCAGCGAATTGATTTTGTGATCTTGGCAAATAATCAAAAGTGATTTCATCAAATTCTTCGACCAAACCTTCGAGATATTTGTGATAAGGAACCAATTTTTCATTGTGTGTTTTCCATTCACCTCCCGTCTGAAAAATGATGAGTGCAGAGTCACCGTAAACCCGGAGCTTTTTGACCTTCATTTCAATTGCTAATTGTAAGCCCAGGATACATGTTTCGTATTCAGAAATATTGTTGGTACAAGGGAATACCAACTTTGCAGCTACCGGATAATGTTGGCCTTCTGGAGATATTAATACTGCCCCAGTGCCAGAACCAGAAAGATTAACTGCACCATCGAAATACATGGTCCATTTGTCGCGAGACCAAATAAACCCGTTCATCGATTTCATTCCAATCATCGATTTCCCGGTATTTTCAGCCAAGATGTCGCTATGGCTCGCCCCTTGACTGATTTTTGTGACGAGCTTTGGATATCAAATTCGAGAGCAATATTTGCCATTTAGCAAGCCTTCCAACCAGTGCTGGTTTCTCCAAAAGATATTTGATTGGGTCATTCTCAGTCACCAGAAAAATGTGGTGATGAAGAGTGTATTGTCTCAATCGATGTAAAACCCAAATCAAGGCTACACAAGTCTTTTCCACTCTAGTATATCGAGCCTCGGAGGCATTAAATTTCTTACTGAGATAGTATATAGCACACTCTGCTCCATCTCTGGGCCTTTTTTGTGCCAACATAGCTCCTAAAGACTCTTCATGAATGGTGAGATATAAAATCAAAGGTATGCCTTGGATAGGCGGTACAAGTACAGGGGATTGCGAGAGATATCGCTTTATCTCTTCAAATGATTTCTGGCAATCTTCATCCCAATTGACCTTGGCATTCTTCTTTAACAGCTTGAAAAATGGCTTTGCCGTTTCGACAATTGAGAGATAAATCTTGCAACATAATTCAACCTTCCCAATAAGCTTCGACTTCTTTAACAAAGGAAGGAGGTTTCAAATCACATATAGCCTTCACCTTAGAGGGATCTATCTCAATTCCCTTGTTGCTAACCATAAATCCAAGAAGCTTTCCAGACTTTGCCCCAAATATGCATTTTGCGGGATTAAGCCTCGGCTTGAATTTTCTCAATCGATCAAATAGTTTTCTTAGGACTTCAACATGGTCTTCACCTTGCTTTGACTTCGCGATCATATCATCCACATACACTTCAATTTCCTTATGCATCATATCATGGAACAAAGTGTTACCATGGCTCTCGATACGTTGCTCCCGCATTCTTCAAGCCAAAGGGCATCACTTTGTAACAAAAGGTCCCCCATGGAGTGATAAAAGAAGTTTTGGTCTTGTCTTCCTCTTTCATCCAGATTTGATTATAACCAGAAAATCCATCCATAAAAGAGAAAAATTCAAATCCAGCAGTACTGTCGACTAATACGTCGATATGGGGTAAAGGAAAATCGTCCTTGGGGCTTGCCTTATTTAAGTCACGATAATCAACACACACTCGGACTCGCCCATCCTTCTTCATAACTGGGACTACATTAGCAATCCAGTCAGCATAATGGGTAACTTCAATGAACCCGACATTTAAAAGTTTCATAATTTCCTCTTCAATCTTCTTCGACAACTCGGGTTTCGTTCTCCCGAGCTTTTGCTTTTCGGTGGAATATTGGGATCAAGTGGTAATGCATGCTCCACAACCTCGGGGTCTAAACCTGGCATGTCGGCATAGGACCAAGCAAAGATATCTTGGTATTCTTTCAAGAGCTCAATTAGTCTTCGGCATCCATCGAGAGAGATCTCGCCCCAATTTTGGTTTCCTTAGGATTGTCCGAATCCCCCAAATTTACAGTGACCGGTTGCTCGGTAGTAAGAGGTTTGGACTCTTCGTGTCTGAGCCATTCCTTTTCAATAATTTCGGAATCATCTTCCTTTTCCGAATCAGAATAATCGGGTTCACCAATACCCATTGAGTGTGAATCCGAGCCATACAAATGACTATCATGATATGCAATGTCATGCCTGTAATGCAATCAGCAGAATGGTTAGTACACACACATATAAGCAAATGCAATGTATATAAATGTCATGAAAAAACTATTTTCGAATTCCAATTTTCAAGAAAAATGTTCATGGGAACTAGCCCTCATATCCTTGGACATCCTTGCTCCACTAAAACATTTTGAAACTATAGATCGTGTGGAGGATCAGGCCTCATAGCATCATCATAGGACTGATTTGGGCAACCCCTCCACACGTCTATTAATAAAACGTGAATTTTATTGATATACTAATACTGCATCATATAGTATAGTGTCTCGGATCATTAAAGTCCACGATCTGAATTATTACAAATATGAACAGGATTCCCTCGCAGGGGACAAGAAAAAAAGATTCCCTCGCAGGGGAATGAGATGAACGGATGGAATTGAAAACTATACGTAAAAAAAAGTCACCCCTTACACATCGGGGGAGGTGAGATCTTCAATGATAGCGCAAACCATGTCCTCCTCAAATAGATCGGCAAAGTAGTAAACATCGGCTTCCTCTTCTTGCAGGAGCTTTGGTGGGCCAGGGAAGAAATCCTTCAAGGATCGGGGTAAAAGATATTGATAGCTCTTCCCTTTAATGTCCGGGCTTCCATCCTTAAGCTTTCGTGGTATCCCGGCCTTCACGCTTGTTGACCTTGACAGGGTTCAATAGGATTTGAAATGCCTTGGGCAAACTTTCCCAGCCCCTTTCCAGCAGCAAAGCCATGCTTGAGCAACTCCTTACTTGACATCAACGCAGCTCTCGAGAAATGTGGCTTTTTAACAATTGTCCCAACGAGGCACATGGGTAACTCGATAGCATTTCGAATGAGTGAAAATCTGAATCTCCTTCAACTTCAGGCTCAATAAAAGGTATGGCAGTATTGTAGAATGTCTCCACATCCTTCTCACGTCGATAGTCACAATTTTCCCATCAATGGGGAATTTCATCATCGATGCGGACTCGAAGGAATAATCCCCGCCTTGTGGATCCGGGGCCGCCCCAATAACAAACTAAAGTTGCTAGGAATATCCAGCACTTGGAACTTCTGAGTTAGGGTAATAGGGCCAATTGTCAATGGCAAATCAATTTCTCCCATGGCTTCTTTTCGCACGCCATCAAAAGCCCGAACAGGAGTACTTGGAGGAGACATGTTTTCCAATCCTATCCCTAACTTGTGGAGGGTGGATAAAGGGCAAATATTCAGAGCTGAGCCATTATCAATCAAAACCTTTGAAATTCTCATCCCAAGATGTTGGGCAGTCACATATAACGCCTTGGTGTGTTCATGGCCCTCGGGAGGGAGGTCTTCCTCGGAAAAAGTGATCTGGTCTCTCAGGAGTATAGCACTCACAAATTCCCCCAATTGCACTTCTCCAATAGTCTCAGGGACATGTACCTCGTTCAAAACTTTGAGAAGTGCATTTCTATGTTTCTCAGACGTCTTGAAAAGCTCTAGCAAAGAAATCTGTGCGGGTATTTTGCGTAATTGTTCGATCACTTCAGCTTCGCTCGTTTTAAGCGTCTTGAGGAGCTGCTCAGCTTCTTCCTTAGAGACAGCTCTCTTTTCGATACCTTCAGGGGGTGAATAAACTCGACCCGATCGAGTGACGACATCAATCTCGTTGGTATGATAATTCCAAGGGACAGCTTTGAGGTCATAACTGAGAATAGCTTTGGTATTTGAGGACTCTCCAATCTCTCGGGGTAATTCGATCACGACAGTGTGTAACGCCCGTATCGGTAACCTTCGGGGCCTCGAAATTGTCGGTTAGAAAATCAAACCCAACGGCACCTTTGCTCGTCATACCAGCCGACGATCGCTTTTCCACTCGCCGATTAATTACCACAGGCTCCATCATAGCTATAAGACCATCTCCGAGACTCTTCTTCCCATCCGCCAATCATGTTCACGCTTTCGGCATGCTCCGGAAGAGGGTTTTGTTGAACGTTGGGCGCCGAATCCTTAAATGTGAGCAGCTTTTTGTCTAGCAGATTTTGGATTTTGTGACGGAGCGTTAAACAATTATCCACATGGTGCCCTCTCTCCCCCATATGGTATTCACATGTTTTATTCAAGTCAAATCCAATAAATTTCGGGGATCGTCCCTTGGGATCTCCTTTGCTATCAAGTGGTTTTCGATTAGCATCGGTAACAGTGGGACATAGGCCTTGGCAACGGGGGATATTGTCTCGGAGGAGCTCTGGGCCTTCGTTCAAAATTCCTCGGTGGGCCCGTCACCTCCATGGCAGGCTTATAAGCCTGATGGTTATAGGCCTGAGGATTATATGGCCTCTGGGAAGACGAGCTCTGAACATAAGCAACCTCCACAGCTGGTTCTTTGTCTCTCTTGGGTACAAACCGACGGCTCGTCGTCTCAGATAGTCTGCCCTCCCGCATAATGCCTTCAATACGTTCCCCCAACTCAACCAATGCAGCGAAATTGATGCATGTATGGTTGTACATTTTTTCGAAAAAATCTTTCGGCATGGCTTGAAGCAATAGTTTCATGGATTCTTTCTCGCTTAATGGCGGCTTCACTTGAGATGCCATAACCCTCCACCTTTGAGCATACGCCCGAATGTCTCGGTTCTCTTCTTTTCGACTCGGACAAGCTCCTCTCGAGTCGGGCGATTTCAGTGTTGAATTTGTATTGTTGGAAGAACTCGTCGTCGGCAAGGTCCTCCCAAGTCTGAATCTTATCCAAATCCAGCTCTATAAACCATGTGAGAGCGGGCCCAATCAAACTATCTTGGAAAGAGTTGATCAAGAGTGGAGGATTGTCTGAATAACGTGCCATTTTGCCCAAGTAATACTTTAAATGAGTCTTGGGGCACCCAACGCCATCATATTTCCTTGTGAATTCTGGCTCCTTGTAGAACTCAAGCACTGTGACTTTAGCGAACGGCGACAATTTATCGAACCCTTGGGGTTGATAGCCTTGCAGCACGCAAAGGCGCTCTTCAAGCTTGGCCAAACGCCTTGAGCTTTCCTCATCAAGATGTGGCGTCGGGGTTTCTTTAGACGAGATTCGAGCTTATGACGATTGGTATAGCATTAGGTATCCCTTCGCCTTGCCCTCTCCCTTTGGATTCTACTGCCGAAGCCGACGGCATTTCAGAAGCTGCCACTTGAGGAATCACAGGCGATGTGGCAGGAACCACGGATGTCAAGTTCTTGACTTGGGTCGAAAGATCTGCCAGTAGTGCCATCATCTGAGACATTTGATTTTCCATATTGAGAACTCGAGTGCGAGTGTCCTCGTTATCCATTTTTGTCTGATGACGGGTGCGAATTATGAATCGCTCTTCAGCCGTTTTCTCGCTTCAAAAGAAAAACTCCCTGTAAAAGAAAAAGATCACGATTAATACTAGTCAAAAGGAATTACTAAAGTACAAGCCCTAGTCAATTTTACATTTTCTTGAGATGAAATAATGATAAGAAGCATATATGATCCCAAAGATCATATAACTTCTTCTTATCAAGATTTCACCAAAAGAAACTATAAAATTGAAAAGGGACGACAACAAATTTAATCGGGGTGCCCCTTTTCTAAAAATTACATGAAAATGCTCTCGAATTTCATTGACTTCAATCGAACAATTACAAGGAAAAGACACTTGCTTCTTCGAAGCTTACAAGATTGTTCGATTTTACATGTGATTTGAGCATGAATACAAAGAAACCTCCATAAAAAGGAGGAAAATACAAGCAAAATTCTTTACAAGAAAATGAAATAAAAACCTAAGAACTAGGTTGAAACACGCGGAAACGCTTGTTGTCATGGGCCAAGCGTTCCTCGTCATCTTCTCGACCCTCGATGTGCGTTCGTCTAAACTCTTGAGGTTCCGGAACATCAGGCAGTTGGATGCTGAGCTCGGGTTCCATTTGACGGTGTATGTAATCCTCAGTAGCTTGATGAATCTTCATTTCTCCTTCCAAATCATCTTCATCAACCGCAACCACATGACGTGAAGGAAGTGAGCGCCAAACTCCAATGGCAGCTTCAACCGCATCTTTGATATGGTCGTTTTGATTCCCCTTGACGACTTTATCATGATAATCAATACGATATAACCCCAGCTTGAGGATTGGCGAGATCGTTTGAAGCGCGCGATATTGGCGGAGCACCCTTAGAGGGTAGTACGACGTTAAACCCGTCAACCCCACGAGGGGAAGTGGGTTGTCATCTCCACCAAACATGCACACTTCGTGATTCCCAAGCCACCGAACGTGCCATTGAATTGAGCTAGGATTTAGGTTTTTGAGGAAATGAAACCACACGGCGAAAGACCATGTGGGGAAGATTTCGTCTCTTTGGGAAAATCTAAGGATAGGATGATGATATTTTGTGATTTCAATGATTTTCATATGATAAGCGAATTCTTTGACATGCGAGACAAGCCAAATTTGGAGGAGTCCAAATGAAGCTCTAAGAGATCCTCGACCATTTTCTTTGAAGCGATTGAGAGATACGAAAGTTTCAGCAAGAATTATGTGTGTAAAGGAATGAAATGTGCACACTTGATTTACAATGTGGGTGACTAATGGATCCATCGTTCTTCGAGTATATGGAAGTACCACGAAACCAAAAAACATGAGGAGAAAGACACGAGGAATTAGATTTCCAGATTTTGGTTGTAAATTAAGGAAATATCTTTCAAGAAAGTTGTAAGGCATGGCATGAGAATTTCCCTTAAGGACAGCTCCAATTTCGTCGGGAGGAATATTGAGGAATTGACCTAAAAGAGAGCTTGAATTTTTACCAATGGGAGGAGTGGCGAAACCTAAGGAAGCTTTGCCTAACCCAATGGCTTTCTGGAATTCCTCAATTGTAGGGGTCAATTCGTATCGATCAAACACGAAAGTAGAAGTCACGGGATTCCAAAAATGAGCCAATGCGTTGATCATTGTAATGCGTGGTTTGACTTTTAATAAATCCGGGAGAAAACCTATGCGCTTTTCCACGTATTCTTGATGTCTCGGGTTGAGATTCTCCCACAATGTCTTGAGGCTCTCCGGCACCGGGATTACATCAATTTCGGGCCTACCCATCTAAACCTACACCTAAAGGGGCACCCATGATTAAAGTATATCGTCGTTGAAATGTAAAGCGCGTAATTGAAATAAAAAGTAAGACGATAAAACGATAAAAATGGAACGATTTCTTACCAACCGAACACATGGCAATCACAAATCACATGTCGCATGAAACGTGAGGTTTCGACGCCTAGGGTGAGGGTGCTAAAGGCTCAAGGTCCCCATTCCAAAGGATAAAGACAGTTTACCCACCGCTCATACCGTCGGTCAGTGCTATCTTTATCAATTGGGATGAGCGGGTTTATGTAGTAGTGGATTACCACGAGCATCCACTCGCAGATTCCACCCATAAACCCTCCTAAGGTCCTAAATTGTGCGATCGGGGTTTTAGACCGCGGTTGTGTGTGCGGTGTCGTGCTAAAGCTCGTAAACACGCATTTAATTTAAACAATCAGCACTTCAATATAACCCAATCATACATGCACATACATCCTCACACCACACCGCAAAACAAGGGGTTTACATAGACGCCTCCCCTCATCACTCCAACCCGCAACACCATTTAACACATCATCGGCGACTCACCTCATTTTCCACGTGCCTTTGACATGCGAGACGATCCTACACAAGACACATTAGTTTAAAGCACACAACAACCATTTAAACAGGCCTCAAGTCCTCTAAGGTTAACTAACCAGTCCCCAGTGGAGTCGCCAAGTCTGTCGCGCCTAACTTTTTCATTTTTTAACATGCAAACCCGAGCTCTCCCAAGCTAATCGTTAGGCGCAACAAAAGTTTGTAAAATTGAATCATCTTATCAATCTTAAACAAAATAGGAGTCGCCACTAGCTTATCTTAGAGGCAAGCTAGAAACCTAATCGAGGGTTGGGAGATTCTCTCGATCCCTACGCAACCGAGAGATCTAAAGCTCGGGGACTGGATTACGTTAGTGTTTTTTTTTTTTTTACTAACGCCCTTTCGGTACCTAATGGTATGTTGTGTTTTTTTTTTTTGATTTGTTTTTTTTTTTTTTTGACCCTTTTTTTACTTTTACTTTTTTTTTATTTTTGACCTTTTCTCTTTTTTTTTTTTTTTTTTTAAATTTTTTTTATCTTTTATTTTTGATATTTTTGATATTTTTGATTTTGATTTTTTTTTTTTTATTATTTTTTTAATTTTTGATTTTTCGATTTTTTTTAAAATTTTTGAATTTTTTTATATATATTTTTTGTTTCCATTCGTCCTTTAAGTTTTTTTTTTTTTTTTTAAGGTAATCAATCCTGTACTAAGTAATCATGCGTGGTGAATTCGGTTTCATTTCATTTTATTCCTAAAAGAAAGAAAACAAACAACAAGCATGCCATTATAAGACGGATAAACAAGCAACCTAAAAAAAAAAAAACCAGAACATGCAATTATAAGAGAAGTTGTAAAGAAAACAACCAATTGAAACGCAATAAAGCAGTCAATATAAAGCAGTAAATTCAAGCATGTAATCCTAAAGAACATAAAGGAAAACATAATAAAAGAAAAAAGAAAAATAAAAGGCCCGCAACTCGTCGGGCCTTAATACAATCTTAAAAACCCGAAACATATATCGGGAATATAAAAGAGAAGAAGATTACATATATAAGGGTCGGAATGGACATCGACCTTCCTCCATCTCCATGGCTTCTTCATCTTCAAAGTCTTAATTCTAAGCTTAGACTAAAGAATTAAAAGAAAAAAAAAACTAAATACATAAAAAGTAGAAACAATTATGCATCACATAGCTAACATAATCTACTAAAAGAACAATGTAGCCGAATTGAATTACAAAGATGGAATTAATGAGACCACCGAATAGGATCAACACCACTCAATAAAAAAACCAGCCAACATTTCAAGGTAAAGGCAGCAAGATAATGAGACAAAGCTTCCAAGAACCACGAGTCAAGATTAGCAAAACAACAACATGAACGAAAATAGCAGAACCGCACCATTAAAAACAGCAAACCAGCGTGTATAGTAAAGAAAGAAACAGTGAGGACGATGGCAAAACTCAGCAATAGAGCAAGGACATCAATACAAGATTAGTAGAATCAACAGAACAGCGATACCATACAGTATAACGCCACACAAATATTCATCCATGTATGCTCGCAAACATGGAACGAACATCTCATTTTAATGGTCATGTACGAAAATAGATCACTAAATCGAGATCGGTGAGACCAGCAAGTCAGAGCGACAAAACAGCAACAAAGTGAAGCGAAGGGCATCGAAACAGCAAGACATTAATAATAACCAGCCTTAACCTCATGCATGTATAAGCATACTAACAAGTATTCACAATTCAGCACATCAAAACAGCTTTGCAGAGTCTCAATCATGATTTGCTTTGCCCTACAACAGCAATCTTGTTCCGTTTCAACATCAAATACCGAATCTATTAACTTTTTAGAATTGAAAATTAACTATCGATTGACTAGAGAACCATATTAATGCAAGTCGATTACCAGTTCTTAGAAAAATCATCAACAACATAACATCGCAGTCGGGATATTCTCGGCCAAAAGGTTTAAATGCAGAAAATCATAGGAGACGTTACGTTCGGACACATCACGAGGTTTGAGTGCGAAAGCGAGACACACACACTTCGGATTTATCACGAAAACATTCACTTATCACTAAACTTCTATCAAATGCTCAATTCCTATTCAATAAAGCAGAAAATAAAAATGATTGCAACCTAGGGTTTCGGATTTTATTTTTTTTTACCTTGAAAAATAAAGCCGAAACCCCCTAAATTCGGGATAAATCTGAACTCTAGCACTTCAATCCCCAGAATATGATCTGCAACAGAAGAAAATAGTTAGGTTCGTTCGTCGATGGTCTTCGTGAAAATAGAATCGCCCGCCAATGATCCTCACGGGAGTTGATCCGTCCATCGGCAGTCTCGGCCGATAAGAAAAAGAAGGGTCGAATTAGATCTAAGAATATCTAAAAAAAAGGAAAGAAAAAGGAAATCGAACGAAATAGGGAAAAATCAAAATCCTTAAAAATGAAATGATCGAATCGACGAAATAGAAATGGGACTTACCGATTCGATTTTCTAGGGTTTCCGAGGGAGGGGAAGATCGCGGCTAGTTAGTCTCCAAAGAGCGGCGATCCGTCGTCATCGTCGTCGTCGCCATGACCGCCATCGTCTCCGAAAGCTCTAGATCCGCCACCGAAGTCTCTGTCACCACCGATCTAACCGGATCTAGTCGCCGGAGACCAAACCTACCAAGAACAGGACCGGGAACCCTAAATCCCCAATTTCAGACTCCGATTTAGGGTTTTGGCCGAGAAAAGGGCTAGATCTAGGAGAGAATCGGAAGAGAAACGAGAAGATCCGTGTTCCTGGGGGTCGATTTTGTATAAATCCCTTTGAAGAACCCTAGATCCAAGCTTCGATCTAGGGTTTTCTCCGGGTCGAATTGGGGGCGACGGAGATCGAGAGGGAAGAGGGAGACCAGAGAGATGAGAGAGAAAGTCCCCGAGAGTGAGCGGAAGAGAGAGAAGATGTCGTCCCCCCCCAACGCGAGCCCTAATCTTTTCTATTTATATTTTCCATTTTTTAATTTTTTTTTTTTTTAATTTTTTTTTTCGCGTTTTTATTTCGTCAATTTAATTTTTCTAATTTCCGACTTTGTAATTTTCCATTTTTATTTTCTTTGATTTCGACCTTTTTCTCTTTTTTTTTTTTCCGATTTTTCTATTTTGATTTTCTTCTTCTTTTTCTTTTCTTTTTCTTTTCTCTCTTTTTTTTTTCATTTTTATTTTATTATAATTCAAACAGAATTTTTATTAAATTTTAGGTGTCAACACCCCCTCCCTCCAAAAACTCTCCAAAAATTCTCCAAAAGGAAAACTAAGGCAAGAGGCGACACCCCGCAATTCTCCAAGGACTTTTGGCGTCATCGGATCGAGCAGGACCATTATTTCTCTTCCTCTTGGCGTCGTTGGGGTTTAATCCGTGGAAAACAAGGTACGTTCGATTCTGTGATGTGCCTTAGGATCGGTGATGCATATGAATTTCTTGGGCTCGTCTTCCGCGCAAGTTTAGGGGTTCGATTTAAGGTCGAATCCGGTTTTTGGGGATCCGACAATCCCAACATTGGTATCAGAGCATGATTTTATGTTTCCCGATCCTTTTTCATGTTTTTTCCGACCCCTTTCATGTCTGTGGATGTTTTCTTATTGATTTTCGTGAAAATAAATTCGGCCGACACCGATCGGGGCAAGAAATCCCGACACCCGAGACTGTTTGTGCATTTTTCCGACTTTCGTAAGTCGAAATCGATTTCGATGGCACTGGACGAACGGTCTCGTCGAGACGAGCGCGACGAGTGGTGGAACGTCGCCAACGGCCGCCGGACGCGCCTCCACGCGCAGCCAGAGCGAACGGTTGCTGCACGCGCCGATTTGAAGAAGAAGCAGGCGCGTGCGTCGCACGCGCGCGCGCGCGTGTACGCACGTGCGACGCACGTGCACTGCTCGCGGCCGCTGGCGCGAGCGAGGCATGCGCCGGGTCGGTCCGTCCGACCCGGCTCGACCGGCGAACCGGCCCAACCGGCCGGTCCGACCGGCGACCCGACCCAGACCGACCGGCGAACCGACCCGTCCGACCCGGTTGACCGTTGACCGTTGACCGTTGACCAAAAAAAAAAAAAAAAAGGAAGGAAGAAGAATGTGTTTCTTTTTTTTTTTTTCAATTATGTCTATGTGGATTATATGTAATTCCCATTTGTTCTGCATTTGTTGCAGGAACAATGCCTCCCCTTAAGTTTCGCTCGCCTATTCGCGTACATACAGCCGAACAAAAGGAAAGGCTTGCGAGTTTGATAGCCGATTTTGTGGCATCCCGGAATTTTTATTAATAACCCTTGAGATATAGGTAGGCGAAGATAATTTTGTGAATTTTTAATTGGCAATGAAAATTGCCCATGACTCATACCAAGGCTCGACCATGAGCTTGTAAGGAAATATATATTATGAATACAAGACTTTGGCTATGTGATTTGAGTTTGTACATGTTATAAGTTAATTTAAATTCTTGATTTAATCTAATCAAGAAATTATTATTATTAATTAATAAAAATTTATTTATTTAATTTAGAATTTGGGCCGACTTTGAGTGGGCCTGCGACGGGCCAAGTGGGCCGGCCACAAGCCCACAAGGTCGCCGGCCCATAACCCAAAACAATGGGCAACCGACGCAAAACAAAGGGGAGGGAAGACCGGTTTGCATGCAAATTTCTGCATGCAAACGAAGTGTGAAAAAATCATCATTACTAGTAATGATGGTGTGAAGGGGATATATAAGAGAGGAGTAACCGGTTTAGAGGGGTTGGACGCACATAGAGAGAGAGAGAGTGAGAGAAAGAGAGAAGGAAGAAGAGAAGGAGGAGAGGAGAGGAAGACGCCGACTGTACCTCCGCCGTGTTCATCGCCCGTTTGCTTGATTTTTTTGAGTTTAAGGCAAGTGATCAATTCCCTCATCTACTCTTGCATGTCTTGGTGTGGATCTAGTGTGGTTTTTTTGATAGAAATCGTGGATGGTATGAGCTGGAAGTAAGATTTTTGGACTGGGTTACTTGCTGGTGTTTTCGGTTTTGTGTGAATCTGCATGCGCCAGAAACTTGTATGGATTTGCATGTGGTTTTGGAGTGAGAATTTCATCTCGATTTCTTCATGAGATTTAAATAGCACATTCTGAATTTTAACATACTAAAAATTGAGAGAAAAAGGACAATATTTGAGGGGTGAACTCTATTTTCTAAGAAAATGTTCAGATCTGGTGATGCATGTTGAGTCCGAGTGATTCTGGTTGCTGTATCTAAAATTCTATTGAGAATCTTGCTTCGATGTCTTCGTGAAAATTGTAAAGAACATGAAGAGGAACAACATATAAAAAATTTAGACCAAATGAACGAGAATAGCCTAGGGAAAGGTCGATTTTTCTGAGAACGTGAGTACCAGGTGAACTGTACTGGACATCAGTAGCTTCGACGGCCTATAAGAGGGTTTTCCTTTGGATTTTTCACTTCGATGTCTAAATGAAAGTTGAAGAGTATCCTTTAAACAAGAATATAGCAAAAATTTAGAGAAAAAGAAGCACAATAGGTTGGTCATACGTACTGATTTCGGAAGAAGGACGTGCTGGGAACATCGTTTTATGAGCAGAAATTCTTTTTACTTATAATAAATTTTCTATAAAGAAATTGGTCTAAGTGTCTTCATGAGAAATTTATTAGAGTCTTGTGGATCATATGGTGAAGTTCTATAAATTTTAAAGGCCAATTGGTTGATAAATTTTAAGGAAAGGTGAATGTTAACACTGGACGTCGACTGGAATGCAATAATGTTGGAACAGTAGCTTATAATTTTTACACTTAATTAATTAAAATGAATCTGACTTGGATGTCTTAATGAAAAACATACCTTAACATATTGGCTATCACGTGGTAAATTCTTGTAATTTTTTAAGCTCGTTTAATAATTAATTTTAATTAAATTGAAAAATGGTGCAAACCGTGTATACAAGGGTTAGCCGCTTGATTTATTAATCTATATCTTTTTATGTAATGACTATTTGGACTTGAATCCTTCTTGAATGTTGTACCTCTATGTCTTGTCTATGTTGTGGTTTAATTTTGTAATTTGTAGAGGCCATTTAATTATTTAAATAAGGAGAATGCCGAATTGATGTAAGTTGAGGAAATTGAAATTTTTCCCTTTGTAAAAGTTAAATATTATTTTTACATAATGACTTCTAAAATTATAAATTTTCATGGGAATAATTTATCATGTTATGACTATTCCTTATGCAAACCCACAATTTTGAAGATCAATTGAGTATTTGATTTTGAGTATTTTCTTGAAACATGTATATTGGAATTTAATAAATTTAAATAAAGGAAATATATGAGCAAAATTAGATGATATGAATTAGATGATTGATATGACCCCAAGTGTTTTACCATGGTACATAAATAATGATTTTTAGCATATCATGATGATATTGAATATGTGCATCACGTTGTATGCCATGTAAGATTTAGCCATGCATAAATTATATCTCATGATAAATGAGAAGGCTGTCGGATGGTGTGAGCCGACAATGCCCCGGGAGTTTTCGGGATGCCCGGCCAGGGAGTGAAAATGCCGGATGCCCAGTAGCCTGTGTGCGTAAATCTGGATGGCCCCGAGTTGGGATGCCCGGAGCGTAGGGGATGCCGGAAGCACGGATGGTGTGTGCCGTGAATGCCTCGTGATGCTAGTTGGGGTGCGAGATGCCCGGCCAGGGAGTGTAAATGCCGGAAGCACGGATGGTGTGTGCCGTGATTCCTCATGATGCCAGTTGGGGTGCGAGATGCCCGGAATGTGGGGGGTCGGAAGCCCGGATGGTGTGTGCCGGGAATGCATTAAAAAGCCAATTAAAAATTGGGAAAATTGAAATGTGAATATGCATATGGTAGTATGTATGCAAGGACATGGCATGGTATATGTGAATATGCATATGGTGGTATGTATGCATGGACATGGCATGGTATATGTGAATATGCATATGGTGGTATGTATGCATGGACATGGCATGGTATATGTGAATATGCATATGGTGACATGTATGCATGAGTATGGATTGATGTATTTGGTTATATATATATACATGGGCATGGATGGATGTATATGCCTATGGTGGTATTGTATGAATGGGCATGGCATGATGTGTATGGTGACATGTATGCATGAGCTTGAATTGATGCATATGGTGATATGTATGCATGAGTATTGGATTTGAATATATAGATGAATGGATCCTTATGGCGACATGTGACACATATGTGGAAGTGTGATGATGTATTCCTATATGATGCAATTTCATGTATATGGGCTCTAATTGTGATGTCTTGTGTGATGCTTGAGTAGCCATAGGGAATTATTTATTTGCTGAGTGGTTGTACTCACCTCTTTTGGAGACTAACATTTCAGCTTAGAGATGCCGATTCCACATCACGCGGGCACCTTTTATGGTATACCTTCGACGTGGATATAGAGGTGACGGTGATCGACCGTCCCCATGTTCTGGATTGACTTTTCTTCGGGTTCGTGCGATAGTATCTTATGAGGTGGGCCTACCGATGGCCCGATCACCCGAGTTCATCTCCATCCATGTGCTCCGGATGGGATAATGCGAGGGATGTTGCCACCTCCACCACCCGATGCGCTGGATGGGTGTAGGCTGCTGCGTGAGGGGGAAAGGCTAGAAGCTGAAGGTCTTTTTGGACATGACCGATACCAAGGAGGGATGGGTCGCTCTTTTGAGATCGGTGAAAAGGGGGTAGAGGTGTCCCTTTTTGAGTATAAGCCACACTAGTTTGTGCGATGGCTTACTTTTGTATGTACCTACCCCGGATTAACCCATCCCGTAAATATGCAAATAAAATGGTTCGGTTTTCTTTCCTTGATGTCTAGCTGGTGTGCGATTGTCTCATGTTTGTGTGAAGGGAGAGTTGGTAAAATTATGCTTCCGCAAATTAAACTGCTTATTGGACCGTATTTAAAAAAAAAAAAAAAATTCGTCCAAGTATTTATTGGCTTAGTTAAAAAGGAGATGAATGACTGTAATGATCCTTTTGGGTTAAGGGGTGTTACAGATTTGGATGGTTATCGATGGGAGAGCGGGGACATAATAGATCATGTTCTTGAAGTCAATGGGAAACTTCAAAAGGTCATATGGAATGGTCATCCAATGCCACAGTCTGAGATGGTGCGATATTTCATGAACACTCTACCACCAGAATGGCAAGCAGTGTTGAATCGCATATGAAATGCCAACCAAGACGCTTCATATAAGAAAATTGTGATGGAATTCGTAGATGATTATTACCTTATTATTACAAAGGACAAGATCAAGAAATTAAACAAAAAAGGAGCTTTCCTAGTTCGTGTAATGGCTTGGGTTTAGACATTATGATCTGTCTCTCTTTTAATATAGTTTGTGGATACTTTAAGTAAATATTTTTTTTATGTTACCTGGTTGTTGTTGATGTAGCAACTAATATGTAAGTTGTATTGTGTGCAAGCATACTTATTCTATTGAATGTAAGGTATTATTTGCTTTCTACTGTTATTGATTGTTATGGATAGCACATAGAAGTTTTTGTAACTTCATGAAATTTAGTTTGCATAAGACAATTATATGAATGACAGTTTTGAGTTAGGATTTTTTGGAGGATGATTGGAAACATAGTGACCTTTTGATTCCAAAGCTTTACTTAAAATTGTTTATTAATATGATGGGTCTGTGCAAAGAAGATGCATAAATGATAGGCATTAATTGTTCGTGCATGTATGTATAATGTGTTCAGATCAATGGCTTCAGCTACAAAGAGCATAGTTGCCGAGCTGAACAAAGGTGAAAAGCTCAATGGCGACAACTATGAAATCTGGCACATGAAAATCCAATATGTCTTTGGAAGAGCAAGAGGCGCTAGAAGCTCTTAACCTAACCATGGAAGAGCTCCGAAGATGGAACCACCGCACAACATAAGAGGAATAAGGATGCATTTGCTGCGTGGAGAAGGAAGAACTCCCTAGCTCGCATTATGTTGCTGAGCAGCATGGAAAATGATGTCATGCGAGAGTTCAGGCGCTTTGAGAATGCCAAAGAAATGTGGGAAGCATTGGCAGCAAGATTTGGTCATACTTCGGTGACCAAACTAAGGCAGCTCACCATTAGGTTTGACTCCTACAAAAAGCCTCATGGTCAGTCCATGAAGCAACACTTAAGAAAAATGTCAAACATGATAAATGAGCTGAAAGATGCTGGCCATGTCCTAACCGATGAGCAGCAAGTGCAAGCAGTGATTCGTTCCTTGCCTCAAAGTTGGGAGCATATGAAGGTGCACCTGACCCACAATGAAAATATCAAAGTCTTTGAGGACGCAGTGCGCCATCTTGAGCTGGAGGAAAACCGCCTCTTGGTGGCTAAGCCGGAAACTGATATATATTATGCTGGTTCTAGCTCAAGTGGAGCTTCGGGCTCCAAGCGCAAACGTCCTGACTGGTTCAAGAAGTGGAAAGGCAAGGGACCGAGTGCTTCAGGAAAGAAACCGAAGCTTGACCAACGTGAAAGAGGAAAGCGTCCTCGAATGAAGAAGCTGACAAGGGTGAAATGTTACAACTGTAGCAAGCGGGGTCACTATGCTCGCGATTGTCGCGAGCCAAAGAAGGTATATACCCCTTGTGCTTTTAAGAACTTTGTTTATGTATCAAGTTATGTATTTTTGACTGAATCTAATCCTTTGTGGACTGTAGATTCAGGAGCAACAGACCATGTAGCGAAGGATAGAGGATCCTTCGTGGAATTCCGACGAGTACCAACTGGAACTAAGTGGGTCTATGTGGGAAACAACTCCAGAGCTGAAGTAAAAGGAATTGGCACCTGCCAACCGAATATGCGTGGTGGACGCACTTTGATCCCGCATGATGTATTGTATGCTCCGAGATTCGTCGAATCTAGTGTCTTTTAGTGTTGGTCAAACTAGGTTTTAATATGAACTTCCATTGTAGAGGTGTGGATTTGTTTTTGGACACAAATTTCTATGGTTGTGGTTATTTTCTGGATGGTTTTATTGTTTTAGACATTGACTATGTTAATGCAAATATTTGTTATTCCCTTATCACATCTCCTAATTCATATGACAATGATGTGAATGTGTGGCATACTAGACTTGGTCATATTGGCCAACAACGTATGAATAGACTAGCCAAAGAGGGCTTGTTGGGCAATATTGAAAAAGTCGATTTGCCCATATGTGAGCATTGCCTAGCAGGGAAAACAACAAGGAAACCATTTGGAAAAGGTAAAAGAGCTGAATTTCCTCTGCATTTAACCCATTCGACATCTGGGTCCAATGAATGTGAGAGGAAGGCATGGGGCTGTTTATTTCATCACTTTTATAGATGATTATACTCGATTCGGATATGTCTATTTGATTTCTCATAAATCTGAAGCATTAAGTTGTTTCAAAAGGTTTATGGCCTTGGTAGAGAATCAATTAGACAGGAAAATAAAAGCATTGAGATCCGATCGAGGTCGAGAATATTTATCTGATGAGTTCAGAAAATTATGTGATGAAAAAGGAATAGAAAGACAGTTGTATATTCCATATACTCCTCAACAAAATGGTGTTGCGAGAGAGAAGAAACGAACCCTCTTGGAAATGGTTAGGTCCATGATGGCACATGCTAACTTACCTATCACCTTTTGGAGTGATGCATTATTGATAGCTGCCTATGTACTTAACCGGGTGCCTTCCAAATCAGTTACTTCCACTCCATATGAGTTATGGACAGGTAGAAAACCGGACTTAGGTTTCCTTAAGCCATGGGGTTGTGCTGCCTATACCCATGAGCCCTCTCACAAATTTGGGAAATTAGGTCCCGAGAGGAAAGAAGAGTATTTTCATAAGATACTCGAACACTCAAAAGGATATGTGTTCATAGGTGAGCAGGAAAGTGGGAGCGTAACTGAATTTGAATCATGGGATGTCACATTCTTAGAGGATGAGTTTCCTAAGAAGGGCGAAATAGGTGAAGATTACTCCCTATTTGAAACCATGGATCCAGATAATGATATTAGTGGGGTTCGCCCAAGTGGGAGTAATGTGAGAAGTGATGAATTGCATACAACTAATTCTCAATTACAACCACATGATGATACGACATCATCATTATCTGATCCTAGTGGGAGCATAATGGGAAATGATGTGCTAAGTGTACTATCTCCTCTATGGTGAACAAGTCGCAAAAGTATTCCCCATCGACGTTTTGACATTGAAGGGGAAACTTTTATGATTGCCCCACAAGATGAGGATGAGCCAAGAAATATACATGAGGCTCTAAGTTGCCCTAGTAAAGAAAAATGGATGGATGCAATGGGAGAGGAAATTGAGTCAATGAAGTCAAACCATGTTTGGGAACTGGTTGATCTTCCAAAGGGACGCAAAGCTATTGGGAACAAGTGGGTTCTCAAAATAAAGCGTAAAGCTGATGGCTCGATAGAAAGATATAAAGCTCGCCTTGTGGCGAAAGGCTATAATCAACAGGAAGGAATTGATTATGAGGAAACATTTTCCCTGTTGTGAGATTCACCTCAATTCGCATTATTCGGCAATAGTGGCAAGTATGGATCTTGAATTACATCAAATGGATGTAAAGACTGCTTTTCTCAATGGAGAATTAGATGAGGAAATATATATGGAACAACCTGTTGTTTTCATTACGAAAGGCCAAGAAGGAAAGGTATGTCGACTTTTGAAATCGATATATGGCCTTAAGCAGTCGTCAAGACAGTGGTATATACGTTTTCATAATGCTATGATGGCATATAATTTTACAATGATTGATGAGGATCATTGTGTATATATCAAAAGATCCAAAGATCAATTTGTGATCATATCATTATATGTTGATGATATATTAATTGCCGGAAGCAATATGGAGTTAGTTAATACCATCAAAAGTTGGTTATCTTCTAATTTTGAGATGAAAGATATGGGTGAGGCTGCATACATACTTGGAGTTAAGATTTCAAGAGATCGTTCGAAGAGATCATTATCTCTTTCGCAAGAAACAGATATAAGTAAAGTTCTTGAACGATTTCGTATGCAAGATTGCAAACCCATAGACACTCCTATTGCAAAAGGTGAAGGATTGAGCCATAGATTGTGTCCAAGGACTCCACAAGAGAAGGAACAAATGAAGCATGTTCCTTATGCTAGTGCTGTTGGGAGCTTGATGTACGCTATGTTGTGTACAAGACTTGACATATGCTTTGCAGTTGGAATGGTGAGTAGATACCAATCCAATCCAGGTCAAGCACATTGGAAAGCCGTTAAGAAAATACTGAGGTATCTGAAGGGAACTGCTGATTACAAACTGAATTACCAAGGAAAGGATCTGCGACTTGAAGGCTATTCGGATGCTGACTGGGGAGGAGATTTAGATGAAAGGAAATCTACCTCTGGATTTGCGTTCTTACTGAATAATGGCGCCATATCTTGGAGCAGTAAGAAGCAAACGTGTATAGCCTTATCCACGATGGAAGCTGAGTTCGTGGCATTATCAACAGCGATACAAGAAGGAGTTTGGCTTAAGAGATTTTTGGATCGTTTAGGTGTTATTAAGAAAGCTGCAAATCCATTATTGGTTAACTGTGATAGCCAAGCAGCTATAGCATACACCAAAGATCCAAAGTATCATGGCAAGACCAAACATATAGATACTAAGTATAACTTTGTCAAAGATATGGTTGCACGAAAGGATGTGAACTTACAGTACATATCTACGCATAGAATGGTAGCAGATCCTATGACAAAGTCAATACCTAAAGATGTGTTTTGTGGTCATGTAAAATCTCTAGGATTGCGTAGAGTCCGATGTACTGGATATTGTAATTTCCCTGAGTTGTTCACATTTATGAACTTGTGTTTTTCATCATTAATGCCTATGAATTTTTTGTTTGATCTTTATTCATCTTAATGCTCAGTGCATTATATTAAGTTGAGAAAGTATGTCGGACAGATAAGAGATTAGCCCACTCACACGGGTAATCGCCTCTATTTACTGTGTGATAAATAGAGATGAGACGGTTTTTAAGCTTATTATTTAGGTGATAATCGAGAGCTCGGGCTTAAAATATATATGTCACCTTAACTAAGTGTTAAGATGAGGACATGATAAGTACTATGTCCGAAAGTAAAATACCCCACATATTTTACTTTATCTGTCTAAGATGCCAGATGTGAGTTCTGATAAATTAAGTGAATGAGTAGGTACGTGAACTCAAGTTAGACATTGGGTATGTCTGAACCATCATCTGTACGGTATTGAAGGAATAGACATACGCTTCATGGAAAAGGAGTTAATACCGTAATACGTATTTCATACTACGTATGCATGAGACGACCAATAAGAGTGGCAAAAGTTTTGATCTCAACTTTTATGCCGTGTGAGACTCTTGAGGGAAATGAGTTCCTCAATTTTAGTCCCCTCGGGACTCTTACTTATTCTCAAGATTTCTATTTAGTGTTTGCTATCTTAGGATGTTGCCAATGGTCATGAGTTGATTCGATCTAATGGGACATTTCTAGAAAAGCAAGCTAAACTGAAATTGAGAGTTTGAAGGAAAGAGGAAGATCGGATTTGGAGAATCACATTGTAGTTTTGTATTCACTGGTCGACCAATTATGACTGTCTTTGGGATAATCATAATTGTGAATGCAATATATATCATTGTTAAAAAGAGATCAAGAGAGATATAAATGTGATCGATCGATCTAGGGTACTGCATACTAAATCTACTCAGAGTGTGACGCCCATTATGAGCTGCTATATATTCCTAACGGATGTATGGCAACGAGCTCTCAAAGTATGCCGGTCGCACGGATTATTCACCGTATGAATGTTGAAAAGAGGTTAAGAGGATCCTGTTCGGCTCACCATGTGCGAGTGGGAGATGATGATTTTAATTAATTATTGGATGGGCCTAAGTTGGCCCGTCCGTCCATGCTGGGCCGAAAAACCCGGCCCACAAAGAGTGAGGGCCCATGGACGGAGGGAGGAGTTGAAGGGGTGTGTTTTTGTGTTTTTGGGAGAGGTATAAAAGGGGAGAGAGAGGGAGAGAAAAAAAAACTTTTGGCAGAATTTTACGTACGTCTTCTCCCCCTCCCTCCAAAAACTCTCCAAAAGGAAAACTAAGGCAAGAGGCGACACCCCGCAATTCTCCAAGGACTTTTGGCGTCATCGGATCGAGCAGGACCATTATTTCTCTTCCTCTTGGCGTCGTTGGGGTTTAATCCGTGGAAAACAAGGTACGTTCGATTCTGTGATGTGCCTTAGGATCGGTGATGCATATGAATTTCTTGGGCTCATCTTCCGCGCAAGTTTAGGGGTTCTATTTATGGTCGAATCCAGTTTTTGGGGATCCGACAATCCCAACAGAAATTGATAAAAGAAATTAGGACAAATGAAAATGGGCTTTGCAAACATTACAGTATTTAGATTGTTGTGGGAATAACAGTTTATTATGAATAACAAATTCTTAAAAAAGTGGACTCATAACAATTTATAATTATTTGTTATTTGACCTTTTGTGGTCTAACACAAACTTATTCTCATGATAAATTAAAACCTATTGGCCAATAATTTTTCAATGAAAATATAGGCTACTTGGGATGGTGGAACAAATTGTCGTAAAAAAAGGGCACATAATGCAGTGAATATACAATTAAAATGAAGAATAATTGCTGCCAAACTAACATGGCCTAGAAAGGGAAATCGAAAATCTTAATGTTTTATTTGATAGAGCAATGTCAAACGGTTGGGGTTTTGAGTGCAAGAAAATCTGGGTTGGAGATCGCTATCTGGTAAGTATCCTCTCTATTTTCTTGCTGGTTTGGAAAAAGCAAAGAAAGCAAGCCTTTGAAGGAGAGGAGCCTTCAACCCTTGTAATTTTTCGTGGCTGGTGCAAAACTAACGATTTTAGCATAATGGGATGACTAGCAGATGCAAATGCAGTGGTTGCTAATATATGCTTCCTCTCTTGATTAAGCTATTTTGAATCTTGACCTCCTTTCTCTATAGCGAATTTCTCTTTATCAATGAAATGAGCTTTCTTGCAATAGGCCCCACAGAACCATACACACTATCCTCCTTATCTAGCACCATATCCTCAGCAAGAGGCACAGATTCAGAAGCTTATGGCGTCGTCTAGCCCCGTTCTAATCTGAACTGCTTCCGCTTCATTGTGGTGCCATCACACGCACTGCTGCTCCAAGGTTTTATCTTGCCCCCATTTGTCGGAGTCTCGGAATATGTTAGAAAAGGATAGAATTCTTTTAGTCGTTGGATTAGATTTGAATTCAATAGTGGGGGTGGGGTTCCTTTTTGACAAAAAAACTGGTGCACGGACATTCATCTTAAACATTGCTTCCCACTCTGTTTTTTTTCTTTCTCTACTGACCAGGATGCTCTGGTTTCTAACGTCTTGTGCGCCAATGCCAGCATTGGACTCAGAATTCCCACCTCAATTAATATTTTAAGGGAGCTTGATGTGGTCTGCGCATTAATCTCTCTTTATAGCCCAAGGTCAAAGGTATTGGAGGACGGATTCATCTAGAATTTTGTTAACCGTAGAGCCTCCTCCTGGGATCTGAATTAGGCCGGAAACTCCCTGAACAAGCCTCCTTCCACTCCAATTTGGCTGTTGTCTCTTGCCCAACTCGACCGCGATGTGTTTCCCTGAGGAAGATTCGATACATTGGGCAGGCATGTGAAGCCGCGCTTACTTTCTTTTCTAGTGTTTCCCATGGAAATTATGTGCAGCTAGCGGTTTACAACGACAAAAGAAAGACAAACAAAGGGAAATTTCCCAAGCAGAATCGTGTTTCACAGTGGCGATACTTTTAGAGTTGCTTCTGATGATCTCTTTAGTTGCAGAGGCAAATGTGCTAAACAGATCCACCATGTTCAAGTAAACATAAGCAATTCAAGATGCCGAATGCAGGTAACGCTAAATTTGATCAGCAACCAGAATTTTATTTTTATGTAAGGTTAAATTCAGATTCTATAATCACTGAATATACATAAGTTTCCAGGCAATACTCATCCTGTCCAAAACATTGAGAACTGGAACTATCTCCATTTTCAATAGGCAAATTAGCGCCTTCACCCGCGACTTCAGTTTCCGAATGAATGTAAAAGAAAAAAAAAATTCAGCTTTAGGGGACCAGCTTTCTATGGTCTACTCGTTTAAAAAGGTACAAAATTTTCCGTTTGTCTGTAGATTTCTGACTTAATTGATAGATATTTAATATTGCTGGTAGAAAGAGTACGACCAACAATTCAAATATCTAGTAATCCATTAGAATATTATTGCCACTACAAGAAATTTCTTGACTTTCAAATGAAATAGTAAATTACCAACTCCTCTGAAATTTTGCCTTGGTCGTAGGTAAATCACCAGCACTAGAATAAATTACTATTTCAAATCAATGTTGGTAAATGTATTATAGTATTAGTGTATTACATAAGACACTTGTATAATTTCAAAGGAGTTGGTAAAATCCTGAAAATGTCGATATTTTCCAAGAAGTTGATAATTTACAATTTTTTCAGGATGTTAGTAAACTACTTGTAGTGCTGGTAGTTTATAGACCGAGCTTGTAAAACTTGAAAGGACTTTTTAATGGACTAAACAATTAGGGGATCGGTCAATTCATAGTGATATACTACTAAAAAAACACTTGCGAAATTTCAAAGAAGTTCATAAGTTGCTATTTTAGTGGAATATTAGTATGTTTATTATATTGTGGGTAAATCACCAATGATACTTGTAGAATTTCCAAGGATGTAGGAACTTAGTTCTTTGTTTGGTCACTCGTAAAATCCTTGCTAGAAAATTATTGGCCACAACTTTTTACCAAGAAGAACGGAAAATTACCACCGACTCTGAAATTTAACCAAAGTGGAAATTTTCTCGTTTTGAATCCATTTGCCTATTTCCCTAACCATTCCCTCATGATCCAAGAATTGGAAGCTTGTCGAATGTTGAGGCCCATTTAAGTTTGTCCGAACCAGCACTCATTAATAGGGAAAAGAGGTCGAGTAGAAATCATATTTAGGCTGAAAAGAGAGAGAGAGTAAAAAGCATAGTTTAGACTGAAAAGAGAGAGAGTAGAAAGCATAGTTTGGCCAAGAAGATACAATAGAAAGAGTGGTGTTTTGAGAAATAGATGTCACATGATGCTAATTACATTACCTGAATAAGCAAACTCATGGAAGGGAAGAGATCACACGAGCACAAGTTCTAAGTACTCCCGAAATGAAGAACTAAAGGCAGGGGAAAGAGCATGAGATTGTTCATTTCTTACGCGCTTCTTGACATTCTCAGTCTCTTCAACTTGGCTACCTTCATTACTATAGCCACATATGCCTTGTCCGCTACTTGATCTGCAAAGTTGAAATATGCACATCTCCAATCTTTCTTGAACAGCAAAACTCCAAAAGAGCCCCAAAACCCAATCGCAAATCCAAGCATTACGACCGCATAGAACAATGCCCTATCAAGCTTATCCTCTTCATGTGTATCTTCAGGGTGAAGGATTTTCTGTGGTTGAGGCGTCTCAGCGCTAAGGCATTTATTTCTCAAAAGATCACCACAGAGTAGAGGATTGCCAGCATAAATGGAAGGATCGTCGAGTGTTTGGATTTGATTCCCTTTTGGAATTTGCCTCGTAAGGTCGTTTTGCGACAGGTTGAGGTGTTCTAGGGATGTTAACGCTGAAATGCCCTGTGGAATTATCCCTGAGAGATGGTTGTTTGAAAGATCAAGAGACTCGAGCGACATCATATTCCCAATGCCAATGGGAATATTTCCATGAAGATGGTTGTGAGACAAGTTCAAGCCATGCAATCCTGAGAGGAAAGAAAATTCTTCGGGGATTGACCCGCTCAAAAAGTTGCTAGAGAGATCCAAATTGACCACAAGTTGCAGATCAATTTTGGTGTACTCATTATATCTCCCCTTCAAGATCTCAATCACTTGCTCTCGATCCCAATCTGGATCACGATCTCCAAATTCGAAGGAAATTATATCTTGTATAGGAGTGACGGCCACAGATCCAAATGGATTGTCTTGATTCAAGTTGATCATGCTGCTCATATTGCCAAGACAACGTGGGATCGTTCCTGTCAAATTGTTCACTGCCATGTCTAATATTTGCAATTTTGATAGTGAGCAGAGTTGCGAAGGAATGCTACCGACAAACCTATTCTCTCGTAGCCTCAAGATCAACAAGGACGAAAAGCTTTCATCAAACCATGTCGGAATGCTTCCAGAGAAGTTATTCTCTCCAAGGTCTAAAATTACCAGATTTGTGCAATAATCTAAAGCTTGAGGAAGCTCCCCATTGAGATGGTTTCCATTCAAGTGAAGGGTGGTAAGGTGGGGCAATGATCCAAGTGAGCTAGGAATTACTCCGGACAACTTATTGAATGACAACGTCAAGAATAATAAAGAACCCTTCCAACAATCTGGAATACTGCCAGATAGTTTATTATTGGCAAGATTTAAATCAAACAACTCCATGTCGCATAATGATGGCGGTAGAGTACCATTAATTTGGTTATCATTGAGATACAAAGTATTTACTTTGGATATAATACCAATATCTGTTGGAAGAGATCCAAAGATCAAGTTGTGGGAGAGATCTAAATAGGAACAATTGATAGACATGTTGGGCAATGGCCCGGTAATCTGATTGTAAGATAGATCGAGCGAGAAAAACATCCAGTTGGCTAACCATTCTGGCAGAGGCCCAGTAATTTGATTGTAAGATAGATTGAGCTCGAAAAACGTCAAGTTGGCTGACCATTGTGGCAAGGGCCCAGTAATATGATTGTAAGATAGATCGAGCTCAAAAAATGTCAAGTTGCTTGACCATTTTGGCAAGGGCTCAGTAATCTGATTGTAAAATAGATCGAGCCAAGAAAACGTCAAGTTGGCTAACCAATTCGGCAAGGGCCCAAAAAGTGATGCATTGGCGAGTTTGATTTCTTGGGCTTCCACTTGAGTCCTAATCCATTGGGGAAATTTAGTTCCGAATTTACAAGAGTTCATCTTAATAATTACCAGTTGGAAAGGGGGTATCCAGTTGGGTTTTGCCTCAAAACTCAAGTTATTATTGTCACTAATGCGCAACTCCTTGAGCCTTGACGAATTAGAAAAATGGCTTTCGGTAATCACGCCTTCTAATTGATTACCATCAAGATTCAAGTATTGCAAAGCCCCCAATTTCCCTAATGACTCAGGAATCTGCCCCGCCAATTGATTATAAGAAAGATCTAATGATCTCAATGATGACAATCGACCCATTGATGGTGAAATGGCCCCATTCAATCCATTGAATGAAAGATCTAGTGTTTTCAAGTTTGACAATAATCCAATGACACAAGGGATTGGACCAGAGAAGAAATTGTTGTAAAGCAGAATATGTTTTAAGTTTGTGAAGTGCACCAACCACTTGGGCAAAGCACCCTTAAGATTATTTGAATATATCTCTAGGCTTTCTAGGCTATTCCCAATGACTCCCAATGAATTTCCTTGGGTTGTTGAAATCTCTTCACTGATTTCGTTTCCACACAAATGCAATGACTTGAGGTAACGATTGTTCTTCAAAAATGAGAATAAGCCTCCTTCAATGCTGTCAAAAGCATTTCTTTCTAGATTGAGATGAACAAGGCTTGTAAATTTGTCAAACCACATGGGAATTGATGAGTTGAAATAGTTCGATGAAAGATCAAGATGCTGAAGAGAAGTCATGTTTTGAAATAAAGTGCTCGGGATGGGACCTTCAAAAAGATTATTTGAAAGATCGAGGTGCTGAAGTTGAATGAGAGAAGTAGAATTGGCTAAGTGATCAGAAAAAATATGAAAATTTTGTAATCCACAACTTGATAATCTCAAATACCATAAAGCCGGGAGTGTCCTGATCACTTGCATGAGGACTCTTTTGTTCGCAATCTTTGAGCCACTCATGTCGAGGTACTGTAGCGACCGAAGAGAAGAAACCCACAGGGTGTCCTTCACAACCAAACCTTCGGTGTTATCATGAAGATCGAGGACTTCCAACTTGGTGAGATTTCCCAATTGTCGAGGAACCATTCCATAGAAGTTAGCAATCGACATATTAAGGTACCTCAATTGTTTCATTGAACCAAGAAATTCAGGAATTTTTCCACGATTGAAATCAATCCTGCTTAAGTCCAAGTGGTTCAAGTATCTTAAGTGGAGCAAAGAAGAGTTCAACTCACCAGACACGAAGAGCTTTGGTCTCATGAGAAAATCATAAATTATGTTGTCTTTTCTTGGTTCGGGTAATAATTGGAGCTTGATGACATGACCATATACCGCATCACAAATGACTCCTTCCCATTTGCAGCAATCTTTGCCTTTCCACGAAGGAAGCAAGCTATATGGATCTACGAGGCTTTGTTGAAGCTGAAGCAGAGTCTCTCTTTCATTCTCTCTGCAAATGGATGTTGAATTGTTACAGAAGCATACACATGAATGATCTAAAATAAGTAATAGAGTTACTAGTGTGAGCACTTGGGAACAATAACTCCCCATGAGCAATGAGGGAGAGGATGAATTCATGTTTTAGAGTGAAGGATATAAGGGTCCTCTAATCAAACCCAGATCATTTATAGAGAAGGACAGGGAGAGATTTCTCTTTTAATGTGACAACTTGTGGTTACATGCATACACCTTATGTTTATGCATGTGTATCATGCATATGCATCGCACTTAAGGTCCACACATGAGAGTTTTCATCAGGGAGAGAAGGCAAATCCATCCATTCTTCAAGTTGAAGCTTGTAAATTGATGAGTAGACCCCATCCAGATGAGAAGTCCACATCAACTTGGAAGCAAGAGCAGTGCCGTTACGAAGAATGTGGACAAGTCTGTCAGCTTTATCCAATGCCGGTCTCGGATCAAGTCTTTTGAGTCCTATGTTGTTATTCATATTGAGGTCATTTCCTGGTCTACATTGCGTGTTTTTAAAGACACCATCTATTTTATGTTTTGATTTTAACTAAATTACTAACTTTGTAATAACGATGGTAATGTATCATTCATCACAATATCACAGAGACACAGTAGAAAAGGTATAGAGATTTAAGTTGTCAGAGAGATCTTAATTGGAACAGTTAAAAGGTATATATATTGGATGAGGGTGTGGTAATTTGAGTGTGAGACAAATCAAGCCACAAAGTTCACATGCTGGCTGACCATATAGGAAAAACCCCCAAAATTGAGGCATTTCAGAGAAAGATGCGATGGTCCTCTGCTCTCGTCTGCATTCACTGTGGAAATGTCATCCAGTTGGGATTTGCCCTAAACGTCGATTAATTATTGCTAATATCCAAATACTACATGCCAAACTTAGGTTATCTGCAATGTGGATCGCTTGGGTACAGGGAGCAAAATATGGGAACGCGGAACGTCATTTGAGTTAAAGATAGTGGTAGATTTCTTTTTATCATGTAATTAGGATAAGACATGATTTTGTAGTTATAATAAAGATAATATAGGCAGTATTATGTGTTTCTAATGTATCATATAGAATTACTAATTTGAATTATGATTTCAATTACAAAAAAATATCAGCATGAAAAGTATATTTTGAATAAGTAACGAAGATTAATGTATTGGAACATCCGAAATGATCATTTTGGTATATGAGTGTATTCTTATCTCATAGGATATCCTGTGCACTTGGAATTTATGTGTCTTGTGAGAGACAAATGCATACATTTAAAATATTTAATAATTGTGAGGAATCTAATCTGTCACTTTAGTTTTCGATTACAAAAAAAGAGAGTTCACATGTTCCTCTCAATTAAAGCCCATGTATGACTCCAAGTCGAGTCAATGTTTACTCCTTTTTAAAGTTCATGAAAATGAAAATCCACTGATGACTTCAAGCCGAAGTTAATGTTATGACATTTCCAAGTAATTATTTCCTCCATCTTTAGAGCTAGTCCAGTATTCTTTTTACTTTTAGCTTTTGCGATGTAGTAAGTCCAGTAGAGCACTTACCTTTGCCCATTGCTATAAGCCGATAACACCGACTCATACCATTTCATTTTCCTCCAACCGAACCAGTGTCCATGTCGATTTGGTTGCATTTATTTCTTTTTCTTTTTTTATAAGAAAATATCGTGCGTTCACCAAACTCCAGCAACTGTGGATAGACAAACTGTTTTACTACCCTAAACATTTATGCAAAAGCTTCATTCGAGTCAATAATATCCCAAAACCCAGCACAAGGTTGATGTGACATCCCCTTTTTTTTTTCTTTGTTAAAAAAAGACTGGGTCCAGATATACAAGAGACTTTTTCAATAAAATGTAATTGATGAATTAGTCAATTGAAACATGGAAGCAAGTTTCAAAAACTTTTAGCCTTTCGTGGTTGTTGAGAGAACATGAAGTTGAGCCCACTCGACAAGTAAAGAGTTTTCAGAAATTCTTATGAACTGCACTTGTGGGGAGACTCTGTTATAAATATACATACTCTTATACCACCCACCTGGGTGGCGCAGTTGGCTTTTGGCCTCCTCCCCCTCACGAAAGGGAGGGGTTCGAAACCTCAGTGCGTCGCAGAGTGACTTACCTGGTGGCACGTGTGTGGTGGCTAGCACGTGTCGCCCCTAGTGGTTTACTCCCGGCATCCGACCGTGCGGGGTTCCCTAGGTCACCAAAAAAAAAATACATACTCTTATTAAGAAATGCAAAGCCATCATTTAAATATCAATTATAGATAAACATAACACTAGCAATCCATGAATAACTCCAAGTCAAGTGTTCTCTCTCTCTATGTAATAAAGCAACTTCCCCGATGATACGTGTCAATGTCGCAATCAACTGATAAAGTTTCTAGCTTTCTACATTGTAGTCGAGAACTTGGAGCTAATAAGAAGATACATCAAGCGCTTCTAACTGATTCCTTCTCATGAATTTCCTTAGTATTCCGAAAGCACTTCAATAATTTTGCATCAGGAGTACAAAGGATTGGCCTCAACCGTTCCATCTAATAATGGACATGAACATATGTTTGATCATCGCTAGAGTGATTCCACCCAGAGCTTCTCATTGTTAAGAAGGTACCTTGGGCATTGGTGTGCCATAGACAGGAAGCTAGTGAATAAAGCATGTGCCAGAGAGAGAGAGAGATTGACACTTCATCACCACAAATATATATAAATTTTTCCACAAAACATAAAGAATGGCCTCTACGGCAGGCTCATGCTTATACTTCTTCCTTTGATCACTAAGCATGAATAAATCAACTCAATAAAGCTCTCTTTCCCATTCTGCTTTGTATTAGCGTCGGAATATGTCTGGAATTCAAGCATATAAGCAAAATTCTAAATTCATATAAGAGATTTCCTATTTGGGAATTCAAATTAACAAATTAGCAATAAAATTAAAAACTTAAAAGGAAAGTCCAAACTGGATTAAGTTTCGGAACAAATTATGGATATCAACGTCCCAAATTTGGTTTGGGTTCGGCAAGGCCTAGAATTCTTCGTTTAATATACAAAGTAAGCAAATCTCTTTTGGAAGCTAACCTTGTTGATTTGCCGTTGATGAACAGTTCTCGAGACAGTGGAATTCTCATACAATTCCTGGAGAAAAATATTCATGAATTAAGTCCCATGAAGTTGGTGTTCAAGCCGTGAAATCATGTGGTGAGATTTGAAAATTCTTTATAATATTGAGATATATTTTGAGAAAAATTATGAGGACTAAACACTATTGGGTTTAATTAGGGGCAAAAAATATATTAAGAGTGTTTGAGTGACTCAAATGTAATTGTAATCTTCTTTATATCACTTGATTTATAGTGGAATATCATGATGCTCTCACTATGAAATAGGTCACACCGGCCGATTTATGTGAATCAAATGTCCCTTTTATTTCATCGTTGGATCAATTGTTATTAGCATAGTCAAATCAATGATATGTAATCATAAAACAGGTTCAATATTTCTTCATAAGAGTCAGTTCACCAATATTGTCTTCTTTTTTTAAGTGAAACTATTTATTAGACAGTTTAAGTCTGACTGAGAGGGGAGCATAAGAGCCTAACGAAGGGCACGAAAATTTACTTTCTCTACAGTTATCCTTTGAAAACTTTTCTTCCTTGAAGTGCGTCGCATGCTTTGTTTTGCCTTGTTAAATTTTTTTGGGATAAGTGCATTGGAATTGGAAGTCCTAAAATTTATTATGAAAATGCAATTAAGTTCTAAAATTTTCAAAAAGTACAATTAAATCCTAAAACTTGTCACAAAGTGCAATTAAGTCCTAAAACTTTCAAAAGTGCAATCAAGTCTTAAAATTTATCAAAAATTGTTCAATTTAAGTCCTTCCATTTATTACACTTTTAGAAAGTTTTAGAACTTGATTGCACTTTCGATACAAGTTTTAGGACTTGGTTGCACTTTCGAGACAAGTTTTAGGACTTTATTGAACCTTTTGAAAGTTTTAGGACTTTATTGAACTTTCATAATAAATTTTAGGACTTAATTACACTTTTTGAAAGTTTTAGGACTTAATTGCATTTTCATGATAAGTTTTAGGACTTCTAATGCACTTATCCCAATTTTTTTCCTCGCATGTAGCTTTCTATAATTAAAAGAAAAAGATCATTACAAAACATCCATCAACTAATGAGGAAATTAAACTACACTTAAAATTTAAAACGTTGGATCAAAACGATGCTAAACATTTAAATGTACATTTTCTACCTTTGATTTCTGAAATGTGTCTAACCTGAAGATTATTTGAATGATCTGATAATGATGGTGAGCTATAGTAGTGAGTAGCTTCTAAGTCGCTTTTCTAGTTTTGCCATTTAGAGTTCATGGAATGCAAAATGTATTTTTCTAACTTAAATTTCTAGGATACTAAAATCCAGAATACTTAAAGAAAAATTCACTGACATAGATTGAGATGGGCCTGTGATGCTTTGTCTAAGTTGAAGCAAAACATCTCTTTCTTGCTCTCTGCAAATGGAAGTTGAATTTTTACGGAAGCAAACACATGAATTATTAAAAAGAGCAATAGAGTTAACGATGAAAGGACTTGAGAAAAAAAAAAACTCCCCATAAGCAAGGAGGGATAGTCTCGCAGGCAGAGACCAAATTTACGCTTTAGAGAGTTGGGGTTTAAGGATCCTCTAATTAAATTCGGATCAATTATAGAGGAGCTAGGGGGAGATTTTTCTTTGAATGTGAAAAGTCGGGGTTCCAAACGTGCATCTTGTGTGGATGCATCTGTGCCATCTCGATGGATGTATATGCAGCACATGTAAGATCCACTTATCATAATCATAGTCACAGAAGAGAAGGCACATCCATTCTTGCAATTGGGGTTTGCAAATTGATGATCGGGCCCCATCCAGAAGAGAGAATTCGACCTCCACAAATTAGTCTGAGCAAAAAGCGGGTCCACTAAGGAGGCAGTAGAAAATTAAGCCCAATTTTTGCAGTGCTGGACATGCACTAAGTCAAGTCTTATAAGTCAATGATTGTTTCTCTATATAAATGCGTGCCTATAACGGCATCGTCCAATTTACGTTATGATTTTTACTAAATTATCAATTTCGAAATAACGATTTTAATTGGTCTTGCTGCCCGTGCTACACACAAAATGTGTCGTTCATTGCTTAAAAAGCAAGACGATAGAAAACAACAATGAAAAACATATTGTGATCGCGTTCACAACATCACAAATATAATTATTTCTTCTTTATTTCTGAATCTTCTCCCGTAACACCTATTTTAAACTTGAGTCTGTTTTGTCCATAAAAACTCTAGATAAATGATGATTTCGACCATAGGAAACAAAAACGGTTCGACCTGTAAAAGAACTTTCTCTATATAGGCTTTTCTTTCAATAGACAGATGTGATTTGATTCTTTAGTTATGCGTTCAGTGTTTCCCATGGATGTAAATCATCACTATACCATAGTGATGGTAATAAAGCAAGGGATTGGTAGCGCAATTCATGTGCAGCAAGTGAAAGGTCAAGGACCATTCCAACATATAAACCACACTAAGAAACTCAGAGCTATCAAAAAATAATTTAAGAGAAAAATCCTCCCAAAAACAAAGAATCAGACCGCACATGAATCTTATTTTGTAAAATAAAGAAAGGTCTGACAATGAGTGGGCATAAACATTTGATATCACTGCTGAAGGCATTTAATAGAAAAACAGAATCTAACCACCAACTGTGTTGTAAAGGAAAATGTAGCAACAAGCTTTGGATGGACAATGATGTGAGAAGGACTGAGAAATTCAACCTCAATAAACAGTTCAAATCTTCCATAGAATCAAAATCTGTGCAACCAATTGATAATGAGTTATAATGCAATAACGTTTATCAGAGATAAAGCCTAGTTTAGATTGGAGAACATCATCTTTTTTTTTTTTTTTTTTTATCACGGAGATTTTTTATTAGTCGGTTCTACTCTATTCCTATTCTAACGCTCACTCTCAGACTTTTGCCCTACCTCCTTGCAAGGCGTGGGAGTCGAAATCCACTCCTGAAACTACAGTGTCCCCACCTCAACCCTCCTGAGAATGTGGGTATTCAAACTCCCCACCTTCTCCTTCCAAATTGGAAGGGTTGGAAGGGTGACCACTGGAGCAAATCACGGAGATCAAAAAGTCATTAACCAAGGGGAAGATAAGAGAAGCTAAGGAATTTACTTTGCCATCAATTTCGATACGCGAGATTGGATTCAATCAAGGGGCCTCTGAGCTCAGAAAACACAGAAAAATCAAGGTAAAATATAATCAGAATCAAAGGAAGAAATCACAGTTTTGGCAAATTACTTGAACGGGTTTCCAGCATAGATAGGATGATCATAAACCGTAACATTCCTCGTTATGGAAGCAAGTAGTTGCGCAAAAAACCCACGACCCAAAGTACTTTAGAAATCAACTCGTGATCAAGTAAACTTAAGCAATTTAAGATGGTGAACGCAGGTAATAGCTAATTTGATAAAGCAATCCAAATTTCTTTCTTACATAAGGCTAAAGTCAGATTCTACAGAGTTGCCGACAATAGAGAAGCTCCCGGGCAAACTCATCCTGCAAACTTTGAGAACCGGAACCATCCCCATTTTCTATTGGCAAATCAGCAGCTTCACCTTCGACTTTATCTTTCTAGGCCAAAGGAAGGAAACAAACAACTTCTGCTTTAGGGGACAAGCAACATTCAACATGCGGATGGGTACTGAGAGAGACAACAGAAGCAAATATTCATAAATGGAATTGGAAAAGCCGCAAAATTTTCGGTTGAGAAATCTGGTTTAGTTGGGAAATTTCTAATGCCGTTGCAAAAAATATGCGGATAGGGGCTGCTAAATTCCTGTTAAATACCGTGTTGGCATTACGTACGCCATGCTAAGTGGCTATTGAAAACCTTAAAATAAAAAAGTATCTGTCAAAAATTTAGAAGAAAGAAAGAAAAAAAAAGGAAGGGAATTGGGAATTTGGCAGATCTACAATCTTTAGCTCTCTTTCATTTTGAAATTTGGCAGAATTAATAATGAAACTTGCCTAATTAAAACAAATATCACATAAACCCTTGTTTTTGATTTCTCTTCGCTTGTTTGAAATTTTCACAGCGCTCTTTTGGGCTTGAAACTTAGTTATGTTCAAGTGACACGCGGACCCCTGGAGTGTCAAAAGTTGGCACGAAGGGACACTTAAGTGCCAAAAGTTATGAAATGTACACTTGAGTGCCAAAATCGAAGCAAAATGGATCACTTGAGTGTCAATCCGGCGAAAATCCGGCCAAAACGCTGACGTGGCAATTTTCCGGCAAGGCAAAAACAAAACGGCGTCGTTTGAATGTTGACGTGGAAAAAAAATATATAAATTAATTAAATTAAATTAAAAATTAAATTTATTTTAAACATTTAAGAATAACAATTTTTAATATTAAAATTTAAAAAATTTTAAAAAAAATGGCGTCGTTTTTCACTATTTGGCCACATCGGCATGCAAAACGGCGTCGTTTTGCACTTATTTCGCAGAAATTGTCCACGTCGCACTTTGGTCGGATTTTGGCCGGAGTGGCACTTAAGTGTCCCATTTCTTTTTGAATGTGGCACTTAAGTGTACCTTTCGTAACTTTTGGCACTTAAATGTCCCTTCGTGCCAACTTTTGGCACTTGAAGCGTTCTTCTGCCTGTTCAAGTTAGAGTGTAATGGTGGGGAGCACTCATGCAACTTTGACAACGGAAGCGTATTTTTCTATATGCAGACATCATATTGCACGACAAAGTTGTAAACCTCACGGCAGACTAATTTCCAAGTTGAACTTATTTTCCTGAAAGTTGATTGAATAAAAATAATAGATGAAGTATCGTAGTTTGACTATAGAATCGAATCGAATCGAATCGAATTAAAGTCACACTTTTATTATCTTGACGTCTTTTTAGTCTCAATTTGCCGTGCTAGAGTGGGAGAGATCAAGCCACAAAAGTGACTTGTTAGGCTGAAGACCCGGGCAAAGCCCAATAGCATCAGAGAGAGTTATGACATGGTCCGCCACTTGTGTCCCTATTCATTGTGGAAGTGTTGCTCCAAATGATTCCAAGTTGGAAAAAGGGCCACTTGGGATCTGCCCAAAAAGTCAAGTAAATAATCGCTAACATCCAAACACTTCAAGACTAGACTTCGGTTACCTAGCATGCGGATCGGCATGTGGAATGAAAAAAGGATTCTGAAACTGTTACTTGTCAAAATGTGGTATGATAAGGGTGGACTTTTGTTGATCTTGTAATTAGGATAATACCAGATTTTGTAGTTACTATATAAGTAATATAAGTAGTATGATGCATTTCTAACATATCTGAACCACTAATTTTCATGTTCAGGCAAGAATTATTATCTTTAATTATGTTTTCCGATACAAAAATATTATCATGAAAAATATATTTCAAGTAAGTAATAACGATTAGTGTATTGGAATGTTCAGAATATTCATTTTAGTGTTTGGGTGTATTCTCATTTCATAAGTTGCCTTGCGCACCTAGGGTCTACGTGTCGTGAGAGAGACGGATGCATGCATCTACAACATCTAATAATTGTAAGGAATCTAATCTATGGCTTTGGTTTTCAATTACATAAAAAGAGTTTACATATTCCTTTTCATCTTATACATGCCGTGTGAGAAACAAATGCATGCATATATCATATCTAATAATAGTGAGGAATCTAATCTATCACTATAGTTTTCAATTACAATAAAGTGAGTTTACACGGTCTTTTCAATCAAAGTTCACGGACACGAAAGTCCATGTATAACTTATACGCCAAGTTCAAAAAATGTTAATCACGGGTCAAAGTTCATGAAAATGAAAGTCTATAGATAACTATAAGTCAAAGTCAATGTTTAAGAATTTTCGCATGATTTTCACTTCCTTTATCTTTAGAGCTAGAAAATTGGCCATAATACAGTGAGTTTTCAATTATAGTAAAGAGAGAGTTTACATATTCCTTTTCATTTCATATGTGCCGTGTGAGAGACGAAAGCATGCATGTATCGTATCTAATAATAGTAAGGAATCTAATTTATCACTTTAATTTTCAATTACAATAAAGTGAGTTTACACGTTCTTTTCAATCAATGTTCACAAAAATGAAAGTTCACATCTAACTTATACGCCAAGTTCGGAAAATGTTAATCACGGGTCAAAGTTCATGAAAATGAAGTGTATGGATAACTGCAAGTAAAAGTCAACGTTCATGACTTTCCGCATGATTATCACTTCCTTTTATCTTTAAGTCAAAGTTTTTTTTTGGTCATTTGTAAAATCTTTGCTAGAAAATTATTGGCCACAATTTTTTACCAAGAAGATCGGGAAATTACCAACAACTTTAAAATTCAACCAATGCAGAAATTTTCTAGTTTTGAATCCGTTTGCCTGATTCCCTACCCGTTGCCTCATGATCCAAGAATTGGAGGCCTCTCGATGTTGAGGCCCATTTAAATCTATCCGATAGCACCCATTAACTAGGAAAAGAAGTCGAGTAGAAATCATATGTAGGAGAGAGAGAGAGAGAGAGAGAGAGAGAGCATAGTTTGGCTAGGAAGATACAATAGAAAGAGTGGTGTTTTGAGAAAGAGGTGTCACAGAATGCTAATTACATTACTTGAATAAGCAAACTCATGGAAAGGAAGAGATCACAAGCACATGTTCTAAATACACCTGAAATGAAGAATTAAAGGCAGGGTAGAGAGCGAGATTGCTTATTTCTTACATGCTTCTTGGCAGTCTTAATATCTTCAACTTGGCTACCTTCACCACTGTGATCACATATGCCTTGTCTACTGCTTGATCTGCAAAGTTGAAATATGCACGTCTCCAATCCTTCTTGAACTGCAAAACTCCGAAAAAGCTCCAAAACCCAATCGCTGATTCAAGCATCATGACTGCATAGAACAATGCCTTTTTAATCTTATTTTCTTCATGTGTATTTTTCGAATAAGGGATTTTCGTTGGTTGAGGCGCCTTGGTACCGAGGCATTTTTTTTTTCTCGAAAGATCATCGCCGAGTATAGGATTGCCAGCATAAATGGAAAGATCATCGAGTGTTTGGATTTGATTTCCTTTTGGAATCTGCCCCGTAAGGTTGTTTTGTGACAGGTTGAGGTGGGTTAGGGATGAGAACGCTGAAATGCACTGCAGAATTATCCTTGAGAGATGGTTGTTTGAAAGATCAAGAAACTTGAGCGACCTCATATTCCCATTGCTAATGGGAATATCTCCATAAAGATGGCTGTGAGACAAGTTCAAGCCATGCAATCCTAAGAGGGAAGAAAGTTCTTCGGGGATTGACCCATCCAAAAAGTTGCTAGAGAGATCAAAATTGACCACAAGTTGCAAATCAACTTTGGTGTATTCGTTATATCTTCCCTTCAAGATCTCAACCATGTGCTGTTGATCCCAATATGGATGATTGCCTTTGAATGTGAAGAAAATTATATCTTGTATAGGAGCAACGGCCACATAACCAAATGAATTGCCTTGATTGAAGTTGATCATGCTGCACATACTACCAGGGCAATGTGGGATCGTTCTCGCCAAATTGTTAACTGCCATGTCTAACATTTTCAATCTTTATAGTGCGCAAAGCTGTAGAAGAATGATGCCGACAAACCTATTCTCTCGTAGCCTTAGGATCGACAAGGGTTGAAAGCTTTCATCAAACCATGTCGGAATGCTTCCAGACAAATTATTCTCTCCAAGGTGTAAAATTACCAGATCTGTTCAATTATCTAAAGCTTGAGGAAGCTCCCCATTGAGATGATTTCCATTCAAGTGTAGGGTGGTAAGGTGGGGCAATGATCCAAGTGAGCTAAGAATTACTCTGGATGACTTATTGAATGACAAAGTCAAGAATAATAAAGAACCCTTCCAACAATCTAGAATACTGCCATATAGGCTATTATTGGCAAGATTTAAATCAAATAACTCCATGTTGCATAATGATGATGGTAGAGTACCATTGATTAGGTTATCATTGAGATATAGAGTATGTACTTGCTACATAATACCAATATATGTTGAGAGAAATCCAGAGATCAAGTTGTGGGAGAGATATAAATAAGAATAATTAATAGACATGCTAGGCAAGGGTCTAGTAATCTGATCGTAAGATAGAATGAGCCAGGAAAACAAGTTGGCTGACCATTGTGGCAAGGGCCCGGTAATCTGATTGCAAGATAGATCGAGCTTGGAAAACATCTAGTTGGCTAACCATTCTAGCAAGGGCTCCGTAATTTGATTATAAAATAGATTCAGTTCAAAAAAAGTCAAGTTGGCCGACCATTTTGGCAAGTGCCCAATAATCTAATTGTAAGATAGATCGAGCTTGGAAGACATCAAGTTGGTAGACCATTTTTGCAAGGGCTTAGTAATCCAATTGTAAGACAGATCGAGCTGAGAAAACGTCAAGTTGGCTAACCATTTTGGCAAGGGCCTAAAAAGTGAAGCATTGGTGAGTGTGATATCTTGGGCTTCCACTTGTGTCTTTATCCATTGAGGAAATTTTGTTCCGAATTTATTAGAGTTCATCCTAATAATTACCAGTCAAAACCTTAAAACTCAAGTTATTATTGTCACCAATGTACAACTCCTTGAGCCTTGACAAATTAGAAAGATGGATTTCAGTAATCACACCTTCTAAATGATTACTATAAAGAGACAAGTGTTGCAAAGCCCCCAATTTCCCTAATGACTTAGGAATCTACCCTGACAATTGATTACAAGAAAGATCTAATGATCTCAATTATGACAACCGACCCATTGATGGTGGAATGGCCTCATTCAATCCATTACCTGAAAGATCTAGTGTTTCCAAGTTTGACAATGATCCAATGACAATAGGGATTGGACTGGAGAAGAAATTGCTGGAAAGCAAAATATGTTCTAAGTTTGTGAAGTGCTCCAACCAGTCGGGCAAAGCACCCTTAAGATGATTTGAATGTATCTATAGACTCTCTAGATTATTCTCGATGAGTGCCGATGAATTTCCTTGGGTTGTCGAAATCTCTTCTCTGATTTGGTTATCACACAAATGCAATGACTTGAGATACCATTGTTCTTTAAGAATGAGAATAAGCCTCCTTCAATTATAGCTAAGGATAACACTGGCAGTTCACGAATAACTCCAAGTCAAGCGACCATCCTCTCTCTCTCTCTCTCTCTCTCTCTCTCTCTCTGTAATAAAGTAACTTTCTGGATGATACATGTTGATGTCACAATCAATTCTTAAAATATTTTGATCACATCCTAATGGAAAAGAACTCTATGATGATTTTATCGACTAGATAGTGGAATAAAACAAAGGCAATGCAATTTCAATCGTAAGATTATTTACTGTAAATTTATAGAAAAGAAAGGGCTCATTTTTACCTTAATTACATCATTTTTATTCAACTGGTCAAAATTCTAGCTTCCTACATCATAGTCGAGAACGTGGAATTAACAAGAAGAAACATCAAGCACTTCCAACGAATTACTTATGAATTTCCAAGCTTCCTGTATTCTGAAAGCGCTTCTATAGTTTGCATCAAGTACAAATGATTGGCCTCAACTGTTTCATCTGATAATGGACATGAACATTTGTTAAATCATCGCCCGAGTTTTTCCACCTTGAGCTTCTCATAGTTAAGAAGGTGCCTTAGATAGGAAGCTCTTGAATAAAGTATGTGCCCGAGAGAGAGAGAGAGAGATTGGGACTTCATCACCACAAATATTTAAGTTTTTCCACATAACGCATAGAATGACCTCTCCGGCAGGCTCATGCTTATCCTTTCTCCTCTCATCACTAAGCATGAATAAATCAACTCGATTAAGCTCTCCTCCCAACTCTGCTTCTTATTAGTGTTGGAGTATGTCTCAAGTTTAGGCTCGTAAGAGAAAATGTAAATTCATATGAGAGATTTCCTGTTTGGGAATTCGAAGGACAAATAAGCAAAAAAATTAAAACCTTAAAAGTAAATTCCAAGTTGGATTAAGTTTCAGAACAAATTAGGGATATCAACTTTCCAAATTTGGGTTGGATTCGGCGAGGCCTAGAGTTCCACGTTTGACATAAAAATAAGCAACTCTCTTTTGGGCGTTGGCCTTGTTGATTCGCCGTTTATGGAGAGTTCCCAGCTCTGTAGAATTCTCATAGAATTGTTGGAGAATAATTCGTGAATTAGGTCTCACGAAGTTGGTGTTCGAGCCATAAAATCATGCGGTAAGATTTGAAAATCCTTTGTGATATTGAGATATATTTCGAGAGACTAAACACTATTGAGTTTAATTAGCGACAAAAAAAAAATATTGAGAGTTTTTTAGTGACTCAAATGTAATTGTAATCTCCATTATATTACTTGATTTGTAATGGAATATCATGATGCTCTTCTTATGAAATAGATCACACCGGCTGATTTATGTAAATCAAATTTCCCTTTTATTTCATTGTTCGATCGATTGTAGTTAGCATAGTCAAATAAACAATATCTAATTATAAAATAGGTTCAATATTTCTTCATAAGACTCAGTTCACCAATATTGTCTTCTTCTTCTTCTTTTTAAGTGAAACTTACCATTATATAGTTTAAGTTTGACTGAGGGGAGCATAAGAGCCTAACGAAGGGCACGAAAATTTACTTTCTCTATAGTTATCCTTTGAAATTTTTTCTTTCCTGAAGCGCGTCACATGCTTTGTTTTGCCCCTCTTAAATATTTTTCCTTGCCCGTAGCTTCTATTATTAAAAGAAAACGATCGTTACAAAGCATCCATCAACTAATGAGGAAAGATCTCTACAAAACATGTATCAACTAATGAGGAAATTAAATTACACTTAAAATTTAACACGTCTGATCAAAACGATGCTAAACATTTTAATGTACATTTCCTTCCTTTGATTTCTGAAATGTGTCGAGCCAGAAGATTATTTGAATGATCTAACAATGATGGTGAGCTAGAGTAGTGAGCAACTTCTAAATCAATTTTCTAATCTCTCCATTTAAAGTTCATAGAATCCAAAATTCATTTTTCCTTAACTCGAATTCAAGGATACTAAGAATCGAACTATGTTAAAGAAAAATTAACTAACATATACCAAGATGGGTCCATAATGCATTGTCTAAGCTGGAGCAAAGGTTCTCTTTCTTGCTCTTTGCAAATGGAAGTTGAGTTTCTACAGAAGCAAACACATGAATTATTTAAAAAGAGCAATAGTTACTAATGAAAGGACTTGAGAACAATATCTTCCCATGAGCTACAAGAGAGAGTCTCGCGGGCAGAGAACAAATTTATGCTCTAGAGGGTGGGGGAGATTTTGGTTTCAATTTGATAGGGAAAATTGTCCAAAAAGTCCTAAACCTATTGTACTTTTGCCACTTTAATCCTAAATCTTTTTTCTTACCAATTGAGTCCTAAACCTTTTACAATTGTGCCAATTCAGTCCATTTTGCCGGCCGGAACTGACGTGGACGCCGGCCGGAGACAGCTGTCCGGCGAACAATTTTTTAATATTTTTTTTCGATTTTTTTCTTTTTTTTCTTTTTTTTTCACTTTCTTCTTCCGGCGCCGGCCGGCCAGAGGTGAGGGCCGGTGAGGTCAGCCTCGCCGGCCACTGGCGAGGCTCGCCCCGCCGGCCATTGGCGGAGGCGAGCCTCGCCCGGCCGGCGACGGCGAGGCCGCCGTCGCCCGCCCGAGGCGAGGTCGAGCCTCACCGGATCCGGCGACGGCGAGGCCGCCGTCGCCCGGGCGGCGAGGCTCGGCCTCGCCCGGCCGTGGCGAGGTCGAGCCTCGCCCGGATCCGCGGCGACGCCGTCGGCGGGCGAGGCTCGCCTTCGCCGGCCGGCGGGGCGAGCCTCGCCCGCCGACGCGCGCCGTCGCCGGATCTAGCGAGGCTTGACCTCACCACGGCTGGGTGAGGCCGCCGTCGCCAGATCTGGCGAGGCTCGACCTCACCTCGGCTGGGCGACGGCGGCCTCGCCGGCCCTCACCTCTGACCGACCGGCGCCAACCAGAGGAAGAAGAAAGTGAAAAAAAAAAAAGAAAAAAAATTCGAAAAATATTAAAAAAATCGAAAAAAATATTAAAAAATTGTTCGCCGGACAGCTGTCTCCGGCCGGCGTCCACGTCAGCTCCGGCCGGCAAAATGGACTGAATTGGCACAATTGAAAAAATTTTAGGACTCAATTGACAAGAAAAAAAGGTTTAGGACTAAATTGACAAAAGTGCAATAGGTTTAGGACTTTTTGGACAATTTTCCCCAATTTGATAAGTTGGAGTTCCAAACATGCGTCTTCTGTGGACTCATGTGTGCCATCTCAAAGGATGTATATAAAATACATGTAAGATACACATATGTAGCAGCAAGTGGTAGTCATTAAAGATGATAATTCACTACAATCATTCAATTAATAACACAGATAGAATGGGAAAAGTGCCAAAAAAGTCCTAAACCTTTTGTCTTTGTGTCGATTTAGTCCCAAACCTTTTTTTCGGTGTCGATTTAGTTCTAAACCTTTTTAGGTTGTGCCAATTCAGTCCTTTCCAGTCAATTTTGGCCGGATTTTGCTGACTGGACGCCAACCGACTGACGTGGCCTGATCGGCGCTAACATTGACAACTTTTAATAATATTTTAATATTTTTGAACCTAGGTAGATCCTAAAACCCACCTAGGAACCTATGCCAGGATAGATTCTAAAGTATGTAAGGTGAGTTTCGGGTTCCAAAAATTGACGAATCTATTCCAATAAGCAGTTTCCAAATTTTAGGTAAAACCTATAAAGAACCTGAAATCACTCACCCTATTACAAGGTATAACCTCATCACAGAAGATGAGCTGAAACTCTTAAAGGGGCCTCCATGACAGAGATGGCGGACTCCATGAATATATTCATTCTTTGAACGTACCGATGCCTGCACACCTTGTATCCTCAATTGATGCAATAGTTTTTTCTTGGCCTCGTGCTTGGCAATACTTTGTAGCTATTCTATATCCTGGTGATTGATAAAGATGAAACCTTTTAAGGATTTGCTTAGCTCAGAGGAGCTTTGATCATTAGCCCTTTTCTTTTTGTTGGGCGTGAAAACAAGGCGAGGAGGCCCAAGAGTTTTGAAAGGGTTTCCACGATCGGCGAAGAAGCCTTATAAAGATCTGGTGGGTTGAATTCGAACAGCAACATGGGCTTTCCAATTGCCCAAGGAGAGATCATTCCGCAAGCCCATATGCGACCATGCTTGCGTCTAAGATTTTTTTTTCTTTTTTTATTTGGTGATGACAATTTATATGAAAATATAATGATACATCTCAACTGCGAGAAGAACTTCATTTCCACAAATCAATCACTGAGGTTAGTCGGGAACAGGGAAAATTACCAGAAAAGTCTTAAAATTATTGCAATTCTGCTAATTCAACCTTAAATTATTTTTTATTAATTGAGTCCTAAATTTTTTGCATCCATCACACATGGTGCGACTGACACTGACATGACTAGTTTTTTATAATGTTTTTAATGTCTTTCTTTCCTTTTCTTTTCTTTTTTTGTTTCTTCCCTTCCTTCTTCCTTGCCAAACCTTCATAGGGCATGGCCATTGGCATAGCGTGCCTGGCATAGTGAGAAACAAAAGAAGGAAGGAAAAGAGAGGAAAGAAAAAATATCAAAAAATTTGTCAACTCTAACACCAACTACAACAAAGGACGGTCAATGTTCACGCTAGCAATTTTTAACCAAAATTAGCAGGATAAATTGAATTAATACAAATATAAATGTTACATTTGGTCGTTCTGGATTCTAGTCTAAATAAGACTAAATATGATAAGATATGAAATTTAAGGATTTCACTATATCCTATCCCCGTTTGATTATTATAATAATAAAGTCAGATATATTTACATTATATCATGTATATAGTTTGGTATAAATGACATATTGGCATAAATCAACCAAAATTTTACAAATGGAGATGGTAAAAATCTCTTGGGGCACTCTTGCTTACTTTATTTTTATTTTATTTATTTATTATTTTATTCTAATTTTTAATTAATTAATTTTTTATTTCTTTCTTCCCATTCCATCATTTTCTAATAAAATTTTATTAAACTGTACTAATATACCTAATATAGTAAAATACCCAAAATATGTAATAAATATAAATATAGAATATTTATATTTATATATTCATATATATTGAATATATATTATATAATAGAATTAAATTTGAATATATAAATATAAATTAAAATAACTAAATTATTATCTTTTGGTATTTTGAATTTATTATATTAGAATTCAAGAATTAATTATGTTGGACTATAATTTTATTTTTGTTGAGTTTTTTTTTTTTTTTTTTTCGATCCTACTCTACTCATATTTTAACTATCACTCTCGGATTTTTGCTTTGTCTCCTTGCAAAATGTGAGAGTCAAAATCCACTCATGAAACTAATTCGTCCCCACCCCAACCCCGCCCGAGAATGTGAGAATTCGAACTCCCATCTCTCCCTTCCATGTTGAAAGGGTGGCCACTAGGGTAAACCCCCCAGGTGGTTTTTTTTTTTTTTTTTTTTGAGTTAATAAATTTGTTATTCAAGAAAAAAATTCCTATTATAAATGTTAAAAATCCTATAAATCTTTATCTTACCTTTCCAATGAGATAATTTTATCTAATCTATATCTCTCTTATATCCACTGCAAATACCAAGTGAAGGATTGGATAAATTTCGTCATATTCTGAATTTTGTCTTGACTGTCAAATGTTACCAAAAGATATATAACTTAATTAGCAAAAAAAAAGGGATTTAATGTTGAATTGACACAATTGTCTAGGACTTTTTGGATAATTCTCCTGTTGAGATAATGTTCCTAATTATCTACCATTTCTAATCCGAAAATGATGCACGCTCAACTCTTGCAAGAAGTGTGCGACGGGTGACGCGCTATAACTTAGTGAATGCTATCGGGGTCGGACCTAATGAGCTGCACAGCGGGTCTATACTGACTAGGGTCGACCGCGCTTGACCGGTCACGAGCCAACCTTGAGGACCTACTCGGGAGCTTGCATGGATCTCATAAAAGTCGGATCACGCAGACGAACCGCTCGATCAATGCATGCAAGGCCGAGGATCACATAGACGCACGAGTTTGGTCGGGTGCAGTGATGGACGACGAGGATACATAGCGGATGCGGATAAGACGAACAGCACCATGGCGCCGGTGGCGGCGCGATATGCCGACGTTTCTCAATGGTAAAAGAGCAAAGAGAAAATATGATCGCCGCTGAAACCACCTCGATTCAAAGGCGCAATCGATTACATGAGAATGAAATCTACATAGATAACTCGCCGCCGTCGACCTTTTGCATGCGGGGGCCCGTATCGACGAATCCATGGTTTTAACGTATCTACGGTGTTTGTGTCGTCTTTCATTATGCAGGGCGCGAGGCGAGCTTCGCGAGCGGGCCGACGGCGAGGGAGTTGACGTAGGTGCAGGGCTCGGTCATGGACGACATCCAGCGCTTGTCCTCGAAGAAGTCCTTGCGGTCGGGCCCGCCCATGATGGCGCCGGTGAGCTCGTTGGGGTTGGGGACGTCCCGGGAGAACCACTTCCCGAAGCTCATGGGGCAGCTCACCAGCTCGTTGGGGGCCAGCTTGCTCACGGACGCGCCCCGATGATGGGGCTGGGTCGGGGGCTTGTTGCCGAAGCCGACCATGTACGATCTTCCTTGCGGGTTGTTCCCTAGTAGGTAATCCATCTGCGGGCCAAGCAATGCGGGAAGTGAGCAGAATCGCCATTTTCGCGGCGGTTTCATCGAGATTGGATCGTGTTTGATTTTAGGTTTGTTCAGGGTATTATTGACTGAAGATGGAAGGGCGACTGTAAGGGAAGAGAGCAGGCATAGCTAGAATCGGTAAGTACCTGTTGCTTGGCGAAAGCCTGGAGGCGCGAGGAGTCGAACTGCTTGTCGCCGCAGACGACCTTCTGGTTGTGTTTGGCCAACGTTTCGGCATAGACATCGAACAAGAGACACGTTCCGGTCACGTACTGCGTGTTCGCCCCACTCCTCAAGTACAGCATGCCCCCTGAAACCGAAGACCGAAAACCTTGTTACCGCATTGCCATATCGCACTTTCGAGGCGAAGTTCTAATGGAGACTTCTCAGAACAAGTCTGCCCAGTCGATCGCATTCAGAGAAATCGTGCAGAACTTATCTCTCGTGTGCTCGAGAGAGAGAGAGAGAGAGAGAGAGAGAGAGAGAGTTGCACCTGGGGTGATGGAAACCTGGTGGTAGGGGCTATCAGGAAGAATTGAGCAAACAAAGCTGTCAGCATCTTTTTTGAAGTCCTCTAAGTCCTGGTCTCCTTCGAAGTACAGCTACATTTACACAGGCCAACGCTCAGTAATGAAAAATGGGTGAAATCCTTCTCTGTTTCATAGCTGAAAAAAGGGAAGCTTCTTGAATTGATTCTTGGGATGATGATACCTCTGAGAGAAGAACCTGGGCACCTGCATATTTGAGGTCCCAGCTGAATTCAGTGACCTTGGCAGGGATTGACTCTTCTTTGATGTAGTTGAGGTACACACTTCTCCTCGTGGCCTTGTACAGCCAAGATGCTGCCCACAGCAGCTCATCCTGAAATGTTCAGTGCCGTGTTAATCGTCAATTCACTTGTGTTCGATGTCGTTTTGAAGCCAAGACAGAAAATTTCTTGATCACGCTCATCCCATGGATAGAACAGAACCGGTCACTGATCAAACGATGCCAGGGGCCTATAAAAGTAATGGAGGGTTCTGATCTAGTTCAACACGCCATTTGAGGTTGAGCGCATTTGGCTGACTTGAGGTTGATGATTGATTTAGATTAAATAACAAGCTATTGGTACTGGGAGAACGCAAGCGGGCGAGCTTACATTGTAGCCAGAGAATGAGCAGTAGAAGGGGCATTCTCCGTCGAAGCTTCCTTTGTGAGACTTGGCGAATTGGAACAGCTGCAGATACAGAAGCCATACAAATTGATCAGATTAACAAGTGATCATCCAGACATTCGCTCCCTGCAAGAGGCTTGCACCTAGCACACCGTGGGGAGATAGGAACTAGAAAATGCAAATTGACGTACCAGTTTGGCTTTATTGAGGAGGCGGCGAGCGTAGGTACGGTCCAAGCGTCTAAAGACCATGGAAGAAGCAGCCATCGCAGCCGCAGTCTCAGCGGCGATTTCTGTTCCAGGAGTGCTCTCGTCAATTTTCAGGACTGTCCTCGGAGTTTGCATATTTTCCGGTCTGATCCAACAGTCGTGATCCGCTACTGGGTCTCCAACCTTCATTCGCCAGACACAAGCATCATTGCTTATTTAGCAAGAAAAGAGCGATGGATCACTGCTCGTAGACTAGATAAAAACGGCTACTTTAGCATTAAGAACAAGGCTCGTCCGACAGACTATCCATCATTTTGGAGAAAGAAACAAGTCCGACATACTGCAGACGTGTATACGCACCACATTCTAGGGCGTACACAAATTTAACGCGAACTAACCTGCACATACAAACGATTTTTCCTAGAACTGGCCTTGAGAAAATAATCGGTGCCCCATTTGATGGCGGAGCGAACATTCTCCAATTCCCCGGCTGCTTGAAGCTCTTTCTGATAAAATAGAGCAGCCCAAGACAGGGTGGTGACTGTAAATGCCATGGGCAGTCCGAACTTTATGTTGTCGCCGGCATCGTAATACCCTCCGACAAGGTCCACCTATAAAAATAAACGAAATTCGAGGGACTAAGATCAGATGAACTTCAAATTTGCATCTCCACTCTCAATTATGAATATTCAAATGCCCGAAAAAGGAAAAGATTAGAGACCCACATTTGCTTCTTTTCCATCATCAAGTGCAGAATCTCCTCTCCAAGAGGGCCTGTGATTTGGAGGGAGCTTCCCGGACCTCTGAGCCTCCAGGAATATGAGGGACTTGGTGAGAGCATCTTTGTAATTGAAATTTGCATCAACGGTGACGAGAGCCACTTCGAAGAGGATGAGCCACGCCACCAAAATGGCAGCCAATGTTCTTACAGGTACCCCCATGAACAAGAAACCTTTTCAGAGCAAAACTACGAATGAATTGGGAAGCGTATCACGACAATGTCCTTGAGGAGGAATTTTCTGTTCCTGCGGTTGTTAAGTAATGCAGAGGAAGAGAGAGGAGGTTTTTGGAACAAACCTCCGGCTGTGTTGTTTTAAGAATTGGAGGTTTGGATTCTGGTGGTGGGGGAAACAGAGGAAGGAGTCAGTTATTTTCTGTTTTGCATTGGAGAATCTGAGGTGCTTGAACGGATGGGTAATAAAAGAGGCTTCTTTTCACAGGGAAATGTGAGGTCACAAGAGCTGCTGACTCAATTTGACTAACCGTAATTAGGTGCCCTCCAGATTTTTTCTGTTTCCTGTGGTTGGTGCATATTCAGAGGAGGGTTATAAACCTGCTCCAATCTCCCTAGACTTGGAGGGAAGAGAGGGGAAACAGAGAAACCCCTCAAAACGTGTGCTTCCAGAGAAGTTATTTTTGAGTCCGCACATTCTTATTTGGGCATCAAGATTCAAATAGCATGAAAAGGTTCTAGTAAAATTAGTAAGGGTTAATACCCTAAAAAACCCAAAACTGGTACACCTGTGACAAATTTACCCCAAACTATTTTTTTAACCACCAAAAACCCAAACTGGTACATATGTGACAAATCTACCATCTGTTAGCTTCCGTTCGATTTTGCTATTAATTTTGCTGACGTGATTGCTGACGTGGCAAGCCATGTGGAAATTCACAAGTTTAATACCGTTAAAAACCCCAAACTGGTATATTTATGACAAATTTACTCCAAATTGATATATTTATGACAAATTTACTCCAAACTGGTATATTTATGACAAATTTACTCTAAATTCATTTTTTCGATCATAAAAAACCTAAATGGGTACACGTGCAGCACATTTACCCTCTTTCAATTTTCCCAAATTTGATCGAGTTGTGATTACCAATCAATTTTATTTTCTGGATTATTTTCTACGTGGCATTGACCTTACTAAAACATGTAATATAAGATTAAAACAATGTCGTTTAGGCTCAAATCCTAATTTTTAACTAACATCTTAATTGAATTAGATTAAAGAAAAGCTATTTTTTCTCTAAAAAATAAAAATAAAAATAAAAAGGAAAGGAAAAAAAAAAAAAGACAAGGGCTACAAGCCCTTGTTTTGGCTGTAGAAAAAGGGTCGGTGAGGATCACAATTGATTAATTTAAATTGAATATCTTACGTGAATAATTCACGCATAGCATTTTTTTCCACCGTTCAAACGTATCGAATTAGAAACCAAATTAGCAAATTCCATTAACTTGAATCCCTGAAATGATCACATTAAATATTTTCATAATAATATAGAATGAAATTAAGCAGCTATCCAAAGATCATATTATTTTAATCTTATATTATATGTTTTAGTAAGGTTAATGCCACGTAGAAAATAATCCGGAAAATAAAATTGATTGGTAATCACAACTCGATCAAATTTGGGAAAATTGAAAGAGGGTAAATGTGCCGCACGTGTACCCATTTAGGTTTTTTATGATCGAAAAAATTAATTAGAGTAAATTTCTCGTAACTATACTTGCTTGGGGTAAATTTGTCATAAATATACCAATTTGGGGTTTTTAACGGTATTAAACTTGTGAATTTCCACATGACTTGCCACGTCAGCAATCACGTCAGCAAAATTAACGGTAAAATCGAACGGAAGCTAACGGATGGTAGATTTGTCACATATGTACCAGTTTGGAGTTTTTGGTGGTCAAAAAAATAGTTTGGGGTAAATTTGTTACAGGTGTACCAGTTTGGGGTTTTTCAGGGTATTAACCCAATTAGTAATTCTTCTGGATATTATTCTACTTTTAGCAATTTGGCACCATGTGTTTTTCCCCTCCATGTTCTTCCATTTGATCTTCTTCAAGACACATCGAACCCTTTGGCCGCTGTTAATTACAGTCCGCCCCAGAAAATCACTCCTGGAGGACGTACTAGCACTAATACTCAAAACACATTTGGTGATGGGCGCATCTTGTTCATCGATTCTTGCCCAGCGCACTCGGTCATTATACCTCGATAGCACTCAAAGGAAAAGCTCCTATGTGGTCTTGCTAGTCGAAAGCTTATATTCCATTCTGTCCTCTGTCGACAAAGAGAACCTGTGGTTCACCGATTTGAACTGGAAACCGACTGTCAAGAACTAGCTGTTTAAGAGTAATAAGAAGCTGGGATTTCTGAAGTAATGCAATGCATTTCGTCTACAAAAGAAGGTAACCGGATGAAACTTGCATGATACACGGGACTGTCTACGCTCACGCACAAAGATCCAAACATCATATTCAGCAGACTGGCAGTGAAAAGGCAAGAGCCAAAAGAATTGAAATTTATATTCAATTTACACCCTGCAGCTGACAGTCTTACACCCGGCCTTTCTCCCCATGCGCTGCAAAAATCTATAGGGGAGATTGTATCCCCGAATAACCATCCTAATCTAAGATCTAGATTACATGCAATGAACGAGGAAGAGCAGTCTTTCCCAAGTCATGAGACACTGCTTCATAGATTCCTGTCACTGTTACAGAAAAGAAAAGAAAGATCGGCATGGAACCCCTATGTGTAAGAGAAGTCCTCAGTCCTGGTGCACTGCCCCCAGTCTAGTGGGAAAAACGAAATGGCTGAACTTCTGAACCAGCTCAGCATCTCATTATGATATCAGCAACATTTTTACCAATCTCTTCTTTTGCTAATTCAGAAACTGGGACATCTCCTATGTACATATCAAAGAACGCCCCTGCAAGTAGTGTAGACATGGTTCATAGACTTTTTATAGTATTTAACAACAGGTGCTACTTCGCATCCTCAATCATAAAGCGTGACAACTAAGTCAATTGAAATAACAGGATCGAAGAGAGTTCCACTTACTGCACAAATCCCTGCTCTGGACACTTCCAATCTTGTTGCCTCCAACTGCAAATACAACACCAATTAAATTCAATGAAACCAGCACAACCATTAGGATCGACTAAAGGGCAAATAACATTACTGACACAATTAAGAGAGAGTGAAAAATATCAAAAACTTTTGCTTGAGAAATATTGCAGCTATTGCCACAGGGCACAGAGTTCATTCACTTCAAGTTTAGCACTTCAACATTGCTATGAAGTACAACCCCTATTCACAGCAAAAAATGCAGGCAAAGATGTCGAACTTTTTACATTGTTAGTCTTCAATGAATGATTACTTACTTTCGGTTATTAGATTTCCATCAGCTGTTCGGTGAAAGTCAATAGTTGTTCCCTGCAAAATCCCACAACTTGGTGATACCTCTTTGACATATAGATACTGTACCGTGTATGTACAAAGATGTACATTTTGTGAGTGCATGTGTGCTCAGAGAGAGGGGGGGGGAAGAGATTTACCATAGGCAGTGGGATATCGCGAGTGAAGATTGATCCAAATTTATTTAGACAATGATAGTCAGTGTTTGGATTTGTCTAATCAAATGAGATGAAAAATAAGTGTTAGCAGTTGTATCATGTGAACAGGACACGGGGAGTTATTCTTTCGCTGGTACCTTTAATAAGCGGGCTCGAAGAGACTTCTCAAAGGCACTGCAGAAATTTACAACAAGAATAAATCAATCAATGTGGATTTGTTTTCAGATAGGAGTTTTGACAAGAAGTGCCTAACAAAATAGCCCCCGATTATAACCATGTCAAAATGAACCATTTAATATTAAAAATTGTAATATACTCTAAGGTTCCAATGACATAAAACAATCCAAACTACTTAATGAAGATTACTATCAACTGGCTTGAGTCCACGGTCTTATTTGCAGGGCAAGGGATAATGCTTCTAAGTTTACATAAAACATGCAGATCCTCACTAATTAATTAGTCAAGAAAAGTTGGCCCATAAGGCAAAAACGTCATATAAATTTGGAAAGTCTGATTAAGGTGCAAGGTATACATTGACACTAGTAGTTCACATGTTGACATATATGATAAAAACAATGTAACTTACTCTCTCACAGTGTTGATTTTCATTCCATTGCAATTAACCACAAGCCTCACCGTCATATTAATGTCTTCCCTGCATCAGCTCATGAGGAAAAAGTACTTAGAAAACAATAAAACTATTCACATATATGATTCTATGTAATCCAATTCACACATATGCCCTCACAATTCATGCAGCTGGCACTTTAAACTAAACATCTGACTACATGGCCATTCATATTCTACCTGAGGAGATCCTCATAAAAAGTCTGGCATTTATTGACCTCGCTGATTGGCATAGAAGAATATTTTGTACCCAGCTTCTTGCAGACAGAGTAAGGATGTATATCTGGGGGAAGTAACGTTTGCAGAGAAGCATATCAACAAAAAACAACATATAAATACATAACAAGGATGAAGTGAAAACTGCACATACTTACAAAAACCAAATGCATACAACTTCAAAGACTTAATCTTGATTATTTTCATAGATTTGGATCCAGTTCCTACAAGAATCTGAAATGCAAGCAGACCGTAAACTGAATAAATAAGCATATGGAGGCACGCTTCAGAAGGAAAGGGACTGCAGAAACTTGGTCAGTATAAAATAAGTTTGACATCAAGGATATATTGTAATAATAAGACAATCAACTCCAAAAGGACTTTCATTTGACAGGAATGAGATCTTTTAATGAGATGAAGGTATTTCAGGCTCTCGAAACGGCTCAAATTGCCTAAAAGACAAAATGCCTCCAGATCGTAGGGTAAGAACATGAATCTAGATGGCATATGTGCATATGTTTCTGAAATCGGATCTAAAGCAGAAGGTAAATCCCAAATGTATTGGATGCAAATATTTGGTATTAGTAAGCATTTTGATTGAAATCTCTGGCAGAAACATGACAGAAAAGTAATCACTAGAGCAGAGATAAGGACCCAAGGAAAACTAAAGGCTTCTCACTCCACTAAAAAAAAACCATTTGTCTTGCGAAAGCATTTTGATCCAATCTGGGTATTCCATTAGATGACAACCCAAAGCCAACAGCCCCTCTTTCCTCCATCCTTCCAATCTCCTTCATATTCTCCAATGCTACTTTGTGTTATATTAAAGAACAATAGTTTGCAAGCATTATATGCACTATTGCCAACGAAGCCAAGGAAGATCGAGCCCCGAGCGGCTCCTGGGTATAGCCATCCATTTCTGAAAAAATTGACCTGCTACTTATCTATAGGATGAGCTTCTAATGGAACAATTACCTATTCTCTCTAGTTCACTGCCAATACCCACATTCATCGAATTGGTATCAATTCTATCTATTTGATCAAGGCCTCACTCTAACAAGTAAGCAAGTAAACTACCTTACAAAAAAATCTTTAATCCATTATTTGATATTCCGCCTAATAGTAACCTGAATTTAAAACTTTAGCAACTGCTATAGTCATAGAGCATCTTTAATCCCATGTTTGTACACTCCTCCAATCTCTTATACACTCGAAGACGCATTCTCCATCTCCAGCAACTGACGATCAATGAATAATTGCATCCAATGCTCTCTAGCAATCAGAGGAAAGCAGTTTTTCACAACTGAGGAACCTCCAAGTCACATCATCCAATGCCGAGTTTCTTTTTGCCAGTTAGAATCAGGAAGATAGAGCAATTTAGCTTCTTTCATACAAATAAAAAGTCCCATGAGTTAGGATGCTGATCAGAATGTTTAGTCGAGACTCGCAGCCTGTGGTTTGATACAAATACAAAATGCCAGCTGTCAGCAGAAAAGCTTAGTACTGACCTTTGAATTCAAATTGCTATTTCTCTCTCCGGCTGGTATACTATCCAGAATCATGGGGAACTCGACGCCAGTTCTAGGTTCAACCGCATGTTCTTTCCAGTATAAGTCTGGAACAGAAAGCCCAGAACATCCTCGACTCTCGACCTCGCAGGGTCTTTGATCTAGGCAATTATGACTTCTCACATCACCACTTCCCGGCAGGACATCGAGTACCTTGGAAGATCTGTAAAAGGCCAACGGAATTGGCAGCCATCTTTTAGAAAGAGAGAGTATCGCAGACGCAACTCTGTCTACAAGTAAAGTGCATAAATGACTCACAAGGTGCCGAATGGTGGTACAAGTACTGCAGCTATTGAGAACATAGGAAATGATCGGAGCTTGTCCGTCTCTTTGGAAAGGTGTCTCAGGATGTAACTAGCAATTCTGTTAAAGAGCTCAGGACTAACAAATTCTTTACTTGATGCACCAGAAGAAATTTGTCTAACTAGCGTGGCAAATTTACAACTCCCACTTTCTGAACCGGGCAAATTCCCCACAATCCTCTGACCCAAGTTTGAAGCATTTCCACTTGCGAACCAATAGACAATAGCATTGGTGACCCTGGAGATGCTATGAAAGGTTTCTTGAAGAGCGACACTTCCAGGGACATGCAAACTTCTCGTCTGATGCAGTGAGTTATCAACAAGAGAACTAATCCGAGAACATATATGACCTCCTAAACTATGCAGTAAAAAGGGCTCAGTCGGTAAGATATATGGCGATCCTCCATTTAAATCTTTGAAAGATGACCGATTATTCCTCATACTCTGATCTATATTACTAAAATCTGCACTCGGAAGCCTCAGACCTTTAGCTGTTCACCTGCATGAACAGAATTGGAGCAAAGAAACATAAGTACTTTCTTGCACATAATTCTATCGTGGCTGATACAGAAGCAAATTGTCCAAAAGGGCACAGCTAATTTGTTACACTTGCAAAGTTCTAGGGGCTATGCTACGATCACAGCACTAGAGCACATCGAGCAAAAAAGGAGATCGCGTAGATCACATAACAATTGCAGTTCTGCAACAGAACAACAATCCAAGAAACCTGAAAAGGCAAGCTCTTTTAAGCAATTCTCGATGGCATTCGCAACGGGACAAAGATGGGCTGTCAAGAACGTAGAGGAGGTAGGATCACGCTAATTCTCGACACCAGATCAGAATGCAGCTCAATTACGGCAATCACAATCGAACCCACGTGGAGCTCGAAGCGAGCGAGCAAGACCACAACGTAGAGAAACAGAGCAAAAAAAGCAGCCTTTTTCCTTCCCCCTTCGAAGAATCAAGAAACCCAAGAAAAAGAACCCCCCTTTTCTTATCTTTCGGTCGAAAGGAAAAGAACCCACCTTCATTTGCAAAGAAAAAACACGATTCGTGCGCTTTCCACGAACCTCTCCAGCGGCATTCACATGACGAGACGGGAAAGCGATGGCATTTAATTAGAAGGAAAAAAACAGGGGAGCGAATCGAAACCTGAACTGCCCAGCCGACCACGTGGGTAGGACGAGAGGAGCGCGTTAGGGTTCGGCTTGCATGAGATTGACGGGGCTCGTTCCGTGCGTTGAGCGAACACGCAACACAGGAAGCGAGAGAGAGAGAGAGAGAGAGAGAGAGAGGGGAATATGCTTTGAAAATGGAACAGGGGCAAGTAAAAAGCGATTCTCCGAGCTTTTCTTGATGAAAAAAGAAAGGCCGGAACTTTGGAAAAAAAGAAATCGACTTTTCTCGATTAAAATTCGCATGGGTTTTTTTTTTCTTTTTCAATTGGGTTGCTGTCGACGTCTGAGTCACCGCTTTTCGCAACCTGCGAAGTCGTTGACGGCGAAAAACGACGAGCAGGCATCGCCTCTGGCGGTCTCTGTTCTACTCTCTCCCTCTCTCTTCCCTCCGACTTTCTCTGACTTCAAACCCGTCGATACTGTGACGCGTGGCACGGGTCATTTAATTTCTTTGGAAAATGACAAATAATCACCGATGTCGGCTCGATGAACGGGATAATACCTAAGCTTTTAATTTATTCAACATGACCTACCAATTATAACTTAATTTGTAGTGATTTGCTAAACTATTAATATATGTTCGACCTTAGAGATAAGCACGGTTCAAAGGTAAAATCTCAAACCAAATAACCAAATCGGTAAGAACTTGTTTTGTTCCAAGTTTCAACACATGTATGATAAGTTTTAGGTTCAAAAATTAAGAAATTTGTTTCAATGGTAGAGTGAAACTTGGAATCTAAAACTTGAAACAACTTTTTGTGTTTTTTTGGGCTATGTCTTCACATGATCTTGAAATATATCGTGGCGTTCAATGATGAGTGTGTAAACTACTTATCCTAGCTTCCATTTTATGATTGAAATTATTACTTTGATAAGCTTTCGTATTCTCCATGTGTCCAAATATAAGTTATTGTTAGTGGATTATAGTAGCAAATGGCTATCATTAAAGGTGATAATTCATTGCAATCGGTCAATTAAAAATACATGTGAAACTTGGATATAACCCGGAGCCTATGTCATCATAGGTTCTAAGTTTTAAGGTAAGCATAATAGATTATAGGTTCCAAAAAATAAGAAACGTATTCTAATAGGTAGGTTCTAGGTTCCAAGTGAAATGTGTACAAAACTTGAAATCGCTCTCTCTTAATTGAATATTTTTGTATCTTTCGTGGACTAAATTAAATATATACAAAAAAAAAAATCCATAACTCGCATTAAATAAATTGAAAGTTCTAGAACTGCATAGCACGTTGGGTTATAATTTATGGATTACATTAAACAAATTAAAATTCCAAAAATCACATTACATACTAAGTTAAAGTTTAGAGATTATTTGTATCAGTATCCCTAATTTCTTCCAGTCGGTCCAAATGAAATTATGTATCTAACCCCTTAATCATATATCACTTTCATTCAATAATTGTCTAGGGGAATTAGTCGAGACAAATGTTCACATACCTTGTACCATCTGGAGCGACAAAAATCCATAATAACCCACATCGACGCACATATTATTGGAGTGATATTATAAACATTTGAGTTTGGTAAATTGCATCGGATTCGTATTACTAATAGCAAAAAAAATGGCATATGTACCTGGACGACGTACCCATTCAAGCTTTCCCGTGTACAATGTGCATAATGTGGGGACTATTCATCCTTGCGATGACATTTGGGGTGGGGTGTTCTTTTGACGTGAACTATTTATTTGTGTTTTATTTTAATTCCTGGTCGGGGTGGACGTGTTTTGGAATTATATGCATTTAAGTGGCAAAATTTTAGGCATCACCCGCCAATAAACGGGCACGATTCGATGAGCACATGGGAAGATTTTGCTGGTCTTCCTGCGGGGACAAGGAATTTGTCCCCTTCCATTTATTGCACCTATCGCGCCACTTTAGTAGCTCTTATGAGGAGAATTGGGCTATAATACGTGGCGTGCTCACTCGATGTATTGTCCGATTCGACCCGTCTTATATTGAGTATCAACGTTTTTGTGCGTTAATATATAGATGGGCACTTTTTTAAAAAGTCACTAATCCCAACTTAATATTGGAGCTCTCGTGTTAAGTTTGTCGTTACATTAAAAGGTATTCATGTATTAATTTCAATTTTTTATATCTTAGGATGGCTCTTTTCCTGTTCGGTACACAATTCACCCCATTTTATCATTTTGCAAAGGTTTGTCATGAGCTGCTACTTACTAAAGCAATGAACCCCCACTATTGTCGTACAGGATCGTTGCATAATGGATGGTTACATCAATTTTTTGACGCCCAATTCTGGATTGGCCTCTTGGATTTCGAGTTACAAGCTATGAGGCAAACTTGATCGAAAGGGCTGATGACCGCATGCTCGGTAAGCCATATTTGCCTACCCGGCGGTAATCAAGAATAAGTTCTTAACGTGGTATCTACCTTCTTCATCGTGAGGCCCTCGAATTCCCTATTTATGTTTATCTTCCTTAATAGAAAGAGAATACGAAGAACAACGTGGGGTTGCAGTTCTCCGCCCGTTTTCCTCCTTAAGTCTTTTAAGGACTTACTCAGGTCTAACACCAAGACAATAATAGGCAAGTCGAAATGAGCAATTTTCTTGATGGGTCGAGCTTGAGCGGCTCAATTAATTTTACACACAAAAAATAATGAATTTTTAAGGATGGGCCTAGGATTGATTCTTAGGCCCGATACTATACCCGGCTGGTCCTATTGATCTGAAGTCTAGTTTGGTGTTTTATTAGAACGTTGGAGATACGATTTGCGGAAAGAGTGTCCTAAATCACTCGACAGAAGCTGCAAAAAGTCTCTGTTCTCATCCAAACCAATCTCATCTCCGACGCTCGCTCAAACAACGTCGTTTGCTGCACAAAAGTGACCGCGTTAACGTGTTATTTTCCACAAAAGAAGGAGGTCGAGGATAAGATTCTTCGTTGTCGGCACACTCCCCCTCTGCAACTGCTACACAACGTCGCAATCTGTTCGAGAATTCAAGAGCGGACTACAGGTCGAGGCCGGCTGGCCGGCTTTGGTCCTGTTGTCTGACCATGACGTCTTGCCACTTAGAGTAAGCTCTTTTGGCTTAAAATAAGAAGCGCACCTACTCTAAAAGATTTCAATAAACCGAAGACCGGCACTGCAAAACAGCAAAGCAAAGACCTCGTGGGTTGATATCTGGAACCTTGTAAATGGACTTGAAGGTCTTTTTTCTGAGCATGGTGGTTAAGTTTTCTTCACTAAATCCTTATCAGTTCGGAAAGCTTTCTTGGATGACATGCACGATGGCGAACAGAGAAGCATTTTGGGGTCTTGAGAATGAAGTTCGATAACTAGAATTTCCAGGCGGGTATACCATAAATTCTCAGATGGTTTTTCTCTTCTTCCGGTTTCCTGTTTCCCAGCAAAGCAAACCATCACGGTGTTATCAGTATGATTGCTGCAACGATGCGACAATGTCAAAGTGCCATTCAAACCTTGAACAAAGGAAATAAGAAAGATGCAATATTTTTGTTTATACAAGTCAAGGAGCGTCCTATTGGTAGTCTCCTGTAGTTTCCGATTGACCATCTTTCATTTCATCAGCCCCTTCATCAGCCCCTGGGCCACAAGGAAGAGCTGTTTGAATAATATATGATTATATGATCCTTCCACGTAGCTACATGCTCATCTCAAGCATTAACCTATAAATGCTCGTGTTGTGTCCCCATCGGTTAATCAAATTTGAGTCTCCTTTTGCAGGATTGGTCGTGCACGACGATGACACTGAAGAACATAACCTGGAAATCTATGATCTTTAGCTGCTACAAGACCCGGACTTCTCGGCCCAAAAGGGACGAACGAGCCCCAAAGCAGGGCTGCATTGACAGGGTATCGCTAGCAGATGTTTGTGATCCCAGCTTGCAGGTCTCCGTCCATAATCTCTCGGTTTGTCTCGTCAGCTGCAATCTTCACGTATTTACGCTGGAGGAACTGAGAGCAGCGACCAGCGATTTCTTGCGGAGCAATTTTCTTGGTGAGGGCGGGTTCGGGCGAGTGCACAAAGGGTTTGTCGCCAACACCCTTAGGCCTGGATTGGAGGCTGGAGCTGTGGCCGTGAAGCTGCTGAACTTGACGGGTGGAAAGGCCACAAGGAGTGGCTGGTTGAACTCTGCAATTGACTCTTCTTTGCCTTTGCAGGTGATCATGAACTCCCTTTTTCATTTCACCAAGCTTGTACTGTCACAGGCGGAAATAATTTTCCTTGGACAACTCCGGCATCCTCATCTCATCAAATTGATCGGATGTTGTTGCGAGGATGAGCACCGGCTCCTAGTCTACGAGTACATGGAGCGAGGGAGCCTAGAAAATCTCCTTTTTGGTAGTATGTCGCCTTAACAGAAGCCCTGTCTCAGCTTTTGTTTAACCTGCAAAATGACCACATTCGATAATGCAGCGCATAAAACTGCGTTTGCTTATGCTGTGATTCGATCCCGACCACCCCGTGATTAATTTACATATTTTTCTTTTCTTGATTGATACGTAGACTGTTCCCCGGCCCTGCCGTGGTCGGTCAGGATGAAAATCGCTCTAGGAGCTGCCAAAGGCCTGGCTTTCCTTCACGAATCCGATAGACCGGTGATATACCGGGATTTCAAAGCTTCAAATATATTGCTGGACTTGGTAAACCATCTCTCCTAGTCCCCTCAATGAACTTAAAACTGCATTTTTCATCGGAAGAAAGAGAGACTAGTAGATTCCTGTCACTGCAAGATAATGGGAATCCTGTTGATGCAACTGCATAGCACTTAACAAACTTGAGCTTCTATCTGTTCGAAGGACTACACGGCTAAATTGTCGGACTTCGGCCTGGCAAAGGATGGTCCAGAAGGAGATGACACGCACGTCTCGACACGAATCATGGGCACGCCGGGCTACGCAGCCCCCGAGTACATCCTGACAGGCGTGCCTCGCATTCTCTTCCGACCCCAACTTTCTTCCTACCACATAACATGGCTATGGCCTAACAACTTAGATTTCCAGCAGCCGTATGCTGTCGCTTTTCATGCAACGCAGTCGCAAACATGCTAATTGAACCCACTTGCAGGTCACCTGACAACGATGAGCGATGTGTACGGGTTCGGGGCGGTCCTGCTGGAGCTCCTCATGGGCAAGATGGTGATGGACAAGATGCGGCCCCGGCGGGAGCAGGACCTTGTGGCTTGGGCAAGGCCGATGCTTAAGGACCTGAGCAAGCACGAGGGCGCTGTCATGGACCCGAGGCTCGAGGGGCGGTTCTGCGCCAAGGGGGCACAGGTGGTGGCCGTGCTGGCCTACAAGTGCCTGAGCCACGACTCAAGCAGGAGGCCCAGGATGAGTGAGGTGGTCAGGGTCCTGGAGCTTCTCCAGGCAGAGTAAAGGGAAGGCATGGAATCTTGTAGTCAATTATTTAAGATTATAAGGTGTTATCTGATCAGGTTTTGCTTCAGGCATGTTGCAATCCAAATTGATTTGTCTTTTCCCCTTCTTGGTTCTCAACACAGAATTGCAAAACTTTTTTTTCAAATTTAGGTTATGGTCAGTACATGATTGTTTGATTTAAGAATGAATGAATTGTGATTTCAAGGTGTTATTTAAGATTACAAGGTGTTATCTGATCAGGTTTTGCTTCAGGCATTGCAATCCCAACTGATTTGTCTTTTCCCTTTATTGGTTCTCAACACGGAGTTGCAAAACTTTTTTTTTTTAAATTTAGGTTATGGTCAGTAACATGATTGTTTGACTTAAAAATGAGTGAATTGTAATTTCCAAGTCTTATTTTCCCAAATAAATCAGTAATTTTTATTCAGCAAAATGGTGGAGTGAAAATGCCATGTATTCATTATCTAATGCATCATCGACTTATCTTCTATTGTTTTTAATTAGTAATTATATTTTTATCAATCTCTTTAAGATATCACTTTTCTTTCTTGCAGGGCCAGTCAAAGAAAGCATGTCTTTCTTTTCTTTCTTTTTTTTTTTTTTTAGTTATCTTTATCTCAGTGCCCGCTTACAATAGAAAACTTAGCTCCTAAGGCAAACTGGGAAAGCATGAATAAACTAATCATAGGATTAGAATTCCAATCGTAAAGAAGGTGAAATATGGGGACATTGCCGACTGGATCTAGTTAAAATGATCTTTGATTTTTGACTTTTTGATTTTTTTAAACTTTCTTCAGCTTTTGCATTCGTCCAATTTGACTTTTATTCAAAGAGAAATATGCTCAAAACCTTTCAAAATCACATATACCAAAAGCATGTACAATATAATTTTTTTTATTATTAAACAAAAAAAAAGTGGATAACGATAAACGAATGCGGCGTTAAAATCAGGTAATACAAAAGTAATAAATTAATTTTAGCCCAAGTTATTCGACCATCAGTCCGGATAATTCCCTTTTCCCCAAATAACTAATTTCGGGTTGCCAATTTCGCACGTTATTAAATCCAGAAAAAGATTTTCCGATTTTCCAATTTTCCAATTTTCCGAGGGGGCGACCGGTTCGACATTTTCTCTCTCGTTTTCCCGGAAAACCCAAATTCCGGGAAGAAGAAACAAGCCTCGAGATCACTGATCAGCGAGAGAGAGAGAGAGAGAGAGAGAGAGAGGGAGATGGTGAGCGCAGCGCAGGCGGCGGGCGGGAGCCTGAGCCTGAGCCTGAGCCTGAGCCTGCGCGAGCGCGAGATCCTGACGTCGGTGAACTCGGTGGCGTCGAGCTTCTCGCTCCTCGGCTCCGGCTTCATCGTCCTCTGCTACCTCCTCTTCAAGGAGCTCCGCAAGTTCTCCTTCAAGCTCGTCTTCTACCTCGCCCTCTCCGTAAGCCCTCGCCGCACCGCCATTTCTCTTCTTTGTCCCGTCCGTGCTTTCTGTAGTATTCGGAATTCCCTCCGGTCCGTTCGACCGGGAGGTTTCGCGCGCGCGCGCGACCGAATCGAGGGGTTTTCGATCCGGTTCCGTCGTCGCGTCGGTGAGGGAGTGGAATGGAGCGGCGACGTTCCCGGTTGGATCTCCGCGAGTTAGCTGACGAGCATTCTGCGTTTTGTTGCGGAGCGTGCCCGCTTTGTTTTCGAGTGTCGTTCCGGGAGTAGCGGTTTCAGCATGAGGTTCGATGAGAGAGGAACGCCTGCGTGTGGTGTGAGCGTAATGATTGGATTTTAGGTGTGGCGGAGGCTTATGAGTTTTGAGTATTCGAATTGTGAAGTTCTTGTTGTTCGTGAATCGGAGCTCCAACATCATTTTAGGGTTCGTGTACCTGGGGTACTGCCGTCTCTTTCAGTGTTTCGGACTCCAATTTATAGAAAGTAGAGCTCGATTTCATGTGGTTTTTTTGGTGATTTGACATTGTAGTTTGGAATGTAGGTAGAAAGGCAATGAATGCTGTTTTTTTCGAATTGGATGCAGTTAGATGCGAGATACTTTGGTGTCCGTTTAGATAAAATGCTGTCCTTCAGCTATAGATGCATATGTGGTGAACTGGTGATTATCTTGGCGACATTGAACTTGAAGGGTCAGAGGTATTGGAGGGGCTGCCCCACATTGGATTCGATAATTACTATCTGCTTTTCCCTTAACTGAATGCAAGTAATATCTCTTATACCCGAGTCTATTTAGTAAGGGTGCTGAGCCGACTGAAGTTTGATTACTCCACAACAATGTGCTCGTGCTTTGATCTGATGTCCCCTTCTATTCCCTCACTTCTATATGATGTCTTTGGGAGATATATCCACTGATGTGTTTTTCTTGTAGTAGAGTAGGGAAAATTTACAGGGAAATTTTATTTTTCATTTCATCTCTATTGAAGGCAATAAGTTCACACTCGTTCTAACCCATAGCATGACATTTGTGCCCAGGATATGCTTTGCAGTTTCTTCAACATAATCGGGTGAGCTACGGATGTTTACTTATTTAAATTTTCATTTGTTATTATCTAGTGCGTCAACTTAAGTGTTGTGGTTTCATTGCAGTGATCCATCCATAGGATTCTTCTGTTATGCTCAGGGCTATACCACCCACTTCTTTTGTGTGGCATCCTTTCTTTGGACAACAGTGATTGCATTTACTCTTCACCGGACTGTCGTTAGACACAAGACCGATGTTGAAGATTTGGAGGCTATGTTTCACTTGTATGTATGGGGTACGAATTTATTAGCTCCAGTGTCCAGACTTAGATATTTTAAGTGGCTTGCTGAGACATATTTGGCCAGAAACTGTGACTATGTTTCTTTGCACATATATCTGCACTATGGTTATTGTTAGAAAAGGTAAAAATTTCGATGACTTGTTGAGATATATTTGGCCAGGAACTGTGACTATGTTTCTTTGTACATATATCTGCACTATGGTTTTTGTTAGAAAAGGTACAAATTTTGTTGAAAAGTCTTTTTTTTCTGTCCTCAGCATGGAAGACTGATTGTCTGCCAGCTATTTTTTCTATTATGTATTCATAGTAATTGGTGCATTGCCCCTAGAAGCTTTTACAGGATTTTGCATTTACTTTTTTTAGTCTCAGTTTGAGAATGCCTGAAGTATTCCTTAAATTTCCTGCAGACAATGTTTTTGACATTTCTAGTTGTGCTCTTTGTTGTAAGTCAAATTCTATGACTTACAATTAGAAGGAGTTTAATATGGAGGCAAACTATCCCTGGCTAGAAAAGTGGGCTCCGTATAGCTGATGTCTATGGTAAATTAATTCATTGATGTTGAGGTAGCATATAATTTGTTTAATGGCATTGCTGCAGTGAAGCTCATCTTCCAGTTAACTTCCCATATTTTGCCACAATGAGTGTATGGCATGGCTTAAATAACTTTAAGTAACATTGAGATATGGATGGTAATTGAACAAAGAAATTAATGGATGGGGCAGAATATGAGTGGATGATGTAGTTCATGTAACTGTTCTGTATCTCTCTACTCCACGCATTAGTGAAGCTTCAAGTAAAAAATTGGAAGAAAGGAATAATTTGTGTGCTTCTAGCTTGGACTTCTCTCAGTCTTGGCTGCTGTGATGAGCCTGTATTGGAGCTCATATTTTGTTCGTTTTCCTGTGGCAGGCACATCTGTGGTTATGACCATCATACGCTCTATTGGCAATGATCACAGAAATTTGGGTACATGGTGTTGGTCACAAACGGGGCGCACAGGAAAGGCAAGCTTTCAAAGACATTTATAAGTTCTACTGCAATATCGTTCTAAGTTTTCTTCTCCTTGTCTTGTAAATATTACCACTCAATTGCCCGGATAATTTCTAACTGGAGGGGCTCCCTTTTCTATGTAAAGATAAAGCGAAGAATGCTAGATTCAATTCGACTGTCTTATGGGGTTTTGGAAACAGCAGTCCTATCTCCTTATATATCTACAGATATAGCAAATGGGCACTAAACGCTAGGAATTTGAGCAAATGCATCCAAAGCTCAATCTTTCTCCTCTATTGTTGCGGTTTTCCTTGAAAGTTGAAATCAAGGTCATATCTGGAAGATAAGGCATACTCCTCATTGTACGCTGCGACAGATTTTAAGATATACTTAATTTGTTTCATTTACTATTCAGTGGTAATATGTATAAATTGAGACTTTTGCATTATTTAGCATGAGATTCTTAAGGCATTTTTAGTAATGGAGGAACCTTAGAGTTATATATACCTTGAAAATCTTAGTGTTGCATACATTTGACACCAGTCCTCTTTTGGCTGCAGGCAGTTCACTTCTTTACGTTTTATGCACCACTCTGGGGAGCAATCCTTTATAACGGTTTTTCATACTTTCAAGTGATACGCATGTTAAACAATGCCACACGTGTATGTACATATATGTGCTTATTTTATTTAAGAAAGTAGCACCATTTATGTTTAACACAGACTAATGCTCCTTTGAAATGCGTAGATGGCCGTTGGCATGTCAGATCGAGCATACCACTTAGATGCAAGACCTGATATGAAGGTATGCTGTACATGGCAATTAGATTTAGATGCTTGACAGGGCATAAACAGTCTAGAGGCATTGAATGTGCAGATAGACATCTGCCCTTAGACCATTCTTACTACATATATGAGATTTCACTTAGTTGTATGTCTTTAAAAGTGTTCCCAAACCATGTGGATAGGTTCATTAGCAATTCAGTGGCTAGTAAATTGAGTGGCTTCACCTGTATTTAGATTTTAGAGAGCTCAGCTGCTTAACCTGTTCTTTACCATTTTGAAGATTCCTGATGAGAATTAAAATGTAAAGAAATAATCTTTGGAACTAAATTTTTTGCTTGATGTTTTCCCTTTCCTAAATTCATATTTTGTGATTGACCGTTTCAAATTTTATCCTGCAATCATTTGATTAAATGGAAAGCTGATGCGCGCAACATGTCTTCTGCATCTTGCTTCTTGTACTTCACAGGCTTTGAACAGGTGGGGATACTACCCGCTCATTCTGATAGGATCATGGACTTTTGGTACAATCAATCGCATTCATGACTTTCATTGAACCTGGACATCAGATTTTTTGGCTGTCTCTTCTTGATGTTGGCACTGCTGCTCTGATGGTAATCCTCATTGGCCTGAGCTTGACTCTACTTGCTGTTCGAATTAATACTTGGTACTCTTCTCGTAATTTCTTGTCTTTCTGCAATCTGTGGGTTTTATTCAAGGTTTTGGGACAAGACTGCTCATTAGAATCTTTTTATTTATTTATTTATTTATCTAATTAACGAAATCTGGGAATGCATGATTGGAAAGACTTCCGCAATATAAGAGAGCTAAATTTAAGATTTCCACTCTATGTTTAACCGTCTTGAGTAATCTCCTCTTGTTAATGAGCATTCACAGGCTAATGTTTCTAAGATGGAGTGCTCGAATGATCAAGATGTAGTTGGTTCCAAGTGTAAACCCTTGTTTTGCACCTCAAAGTGGTGAACTGCTGATAACAATTAACAGAATGGCCTGCCTCTAAAGAGGAAATTATCTTATGATTTATTATGATAAACAGCCAAGTGAATCAGTTCTTTTTTCCCTTTTTCATTTAGGGTCTGTTCAACTCAATAGCATATGGCCTGAATTCTTCCGTGCGACGGGCGATTCGTGAGAGATTGGATCTGTAAGTCCTTGTCACTCTTCTTTTGGCCATCGACGAGTTCTCATCACTTATTATGTCAGAAATGAGTTAGATCTCCTGCTTTCTAATCTCAACATTATCTCTTGACGGATTTTGCAATGCTTTCCTAAATTAGCCAGGGAGCTGAGTTTGAAGTATGGTTCTTGCCTATGAAATTTATAAGAATAACCAAAAAGCAATTGATTGTTTGGTCGAACTCAAACCGTTAGTCTAATATCAGTAGTTGGACAAAGGGGGCGTCCATCAAGAATTCATAGGTAAGGCAATTTATCTTGTAGTAGAAATGGGTGGGCTGGTTTAATTTGATCTTCATGTTGCATTTGGAAAAGGTACGTGGGAAATTTATTCAAACTGGGAAACGTCCTACTTTTGTTGACGCTCTTATGTCAATACTATAGCTACAGCTGTTGCTGCTTGTCATTGTTGAATCTGTCGTGATGCCAGCACTCTGTAATCTTTTATTTTTTCGATATTTATGTTTACGCTGTTTTTGTGAGTAGTAAGAAATTTAATTCCTATAAATGGTTGTATCTCCATTTTCAGAGTAACGTGGCCGGAGACGATTAGGCCATGGTTGCCTCACAGTTCAAGGATCAGACACCAACAGCAAGAGAGTGAACTAGTGTCACTGAAAATCCAAGATCCACACTGACGATTCCGAGATTATGCCCATCTTCTTCGACAAGTGATCGAGTATAGCCATGGAGCTACTGGTTTTGAAACCCTCATCAGACTGATCCAAAGTTCTGGTAGATGCTCACGGGATGGACCTTCTTTTGTCATTTTAATGGAACAGCTGGTAATATTTTCGCGACAAAGGGGTATCGTCGCCCATCTGCAACTGGTAGCTGCAATCTTGTACATTAGGAAGGTAAAAGGCCCTTTTTGCGATCGTGATTCCTTCCTCCGCTGGGGACTCGGGTGCGGGTTCCCCATTTGGTAGGTCGAATTGTACAACTATCTCTCGTCTCCCTAATATCCGTTGCGATCATATTCTTTCGACAATAGACTGATCCCCGACTGCTTTACGTTCTTTCCGTCACTGATGATTAGAGCAGCTTCTTTCAAGTACTCCCGTGTTTTTCTCATTTCTTTCTCTCTTTTTGGTCTTTTGGGATTGCAAAGCAACGTACGCAGTTCGATCGCAGCCGATTCATCCTCAGCGAGAATCGGAATTGCAAACTCGAGTACATCAACGATTCTCAGGTTGCCGTCTCGGGAAATTCTTTAATGGAGCGTCGCTTCCGTGACGAAAGGAAACCAAATACATCACACCATCACGACGAAACATTCCCGTGCATTTACGTTTGCTTTGTCCTATGCGGCGTTATTATAATCGAACTGCGGGCTCTTCCGGATGAGGATGAGAAATTAACAAACAGGACGTTACTTTCCCACGTCATAGCTTAACTAGAAAGCTACCAATTCTGGCCGTCGCATTCAATCGCATCGAGCGAACCCACGCCGGCCAGCCGGAACCCGACACTCCATTAACGCTCGTCTCGAATTTCCCGTTCCAGGCTTTCTCCGCACTTCCAGCAGAAAAATTGCAGCCTTCGGCATGAGAATCCTCAAACTGGGCAAACGTAATAAGCCAAAAAGTGGCGGAATGCTCTCGAAACCAATTCACTTGAGTGAGACAGAGGAGAGTGGAATTTCGTCTCCAGCTCCAAGATTCCCGTCGTTCCCAAGGCGAATACGGCAAAAAAGACCCAGAAAAGAAAGAAAATTGTCGCAAAGCGAACGGAGCATCCCGAGAAAAGTCAAAATCTGGACGCAACCAAAACGAGAAAGGAGAAGAGCAGAAACTCAGAGCTTACTGTTGAAAAACCTCGCTTGGCTTTACAGGCAGAGCCCCAGAACACTTCACAAATTGCCACGAAGACAGACCCTCATCGGAAGATCCGAGTCATCCGACCTCGATCACAAAAGTTAAAAGAAAAAAAAAAAAAAAAACAGAGAGAGAAGGGATCCCTTCCGATTCATCGTCTTCGTGATTTACACGGGTGATGTTATATTATAAAATAAGAAGAGCTAAAAGCCTAGGCGCATGCGCATGGGTTGTCGGCGACGGCCGTCACCGTCACGGCGTCGTCGGTCCCGCTCCGGAACACCAGGTACCCGACCCCGAGGCCGCACACCACGCTCAGGAACACCCCGCCGTTGAACGACATCACCGCCAGCATCAGCAGGTACCCGACCGCCGCGTTCAGCCCGAACAGCACCGCCCCTCCCACCCGGGCCACCGTCCACCCCTTCCCCCCGCCGGCCGACGACGACACCTTCGAGCCGAGGAACGGCGTCGCGAGCGCGTCCTCGGCGGAGGCGGCGGCGGGGGAGGGCTTGGCGGCGTCGGCGGGGGCGGCGGAGGCGGAGGCGGAGGCGGAGGAGGAGAGCTTGAGGCGGACGCGGCTGTGCTCCATGAACTGGTAGAAGGCGGAGGCGAGGAAGCAGGCGAGGAGGGTGAAGGCGTAGCTGGTCCAGGTGGTGGTCTGCCACGACTCCACCAGGAGGGTCACCTCCTTGCTCCAGTAAAACGTCATGTGCATCATCTTTTCCCCCTCCCTCTTTCTCTCTCTCTCTCTGCACAAGCTCTTCACACGCGGGTCTCGACCCAGAAAGAGAAGCAGAAGAACGAGAAAAAGGAGAAAGCTTTTAGAGATAGAGAGAGAAAGCGTGCGCGTTCGCGTTCGCCTTAAAAGAGGGATCGGCTCCGCTTCGGAGGAGTACGACAATCGTGGCGGTGGAGGTGAAGATGGAGAAGAAAGGAGCAACAAGAAAAGCTGATGGTGTCGTATGTTTCTGTTGATGTAGTACTGGTTATTTTCCTCCTTTTCCCAACTGCCCATAAAATATTTAAAAAGGAAAAAAAAAGCAGGAGGAGGAGGAGGAGTTTTCTTTCCGAGGCGGATCGGGTCGGGTTGGGTTCTTTTCTCTTTTTTTTAACGATTCGGCCCCCGAGGTTTGCCGTTATTTACGGTTCCGCCCCCTCGCGGGGAGGTGGGGCCCTCTAGGGGCCGGGAGGGGAATTCATGGATATTTACGCCGGGGTCGGGGGGGGACGGGGTGGGGCCCGGCTCATTCAACCATTAAAAGAATTCGGCGGCCCGTACTAACGGGGGTGGGGGTGGGGGCGGGCGCGAGGGTCTTCGGCTTTTTTGGTAGTTTGGACCAGTTGTTGGAGAAATTAAAAAAACATATATATATATATATATATATATAATGGGAAAAAAAAATTTGAAAATTGAAAGAAAAATGAGAATGAAGATGACGACGACGATGATGATGGGTAAAGAGATGAGGTCGAATATTGCACGTCTCGAGAAGTAAATGGGAGTCTCATCGAAGTCGGGAAAGGGCATCATTAGCTTTTTCACCCCCACACAACCTATCTTTATCTCCGTCGATGGTAAAATGTTTAATTTACATAAACATTATATCGGTTGATTGGTGGTCCTCACCTAAGCCTTTGCGTCGCGTTTACGAATGGGGCACGTGAAAGAGAGTCTCCCAAGCAACCTCGCAAATTGCAAATTACGCAACGCTGTGCTCACAAAGCAATCACACCACTTTTCTTTTCTTTTTCTTTTTTTTTTCTTCCTTTAAACGATAGATGTCGAAGGAATTTGAAAAACATTTCTTTTAAAACGATCGTTTTATATCGCTTACAGAAACAAACCAACGAGAACTATTTTCATTAGTCATGAAAGACGTTTAGATATAAATATTTATCGAGGATGAAAAATATTTTTCGTTTGGTAATTATTTCGAATTGTGCAAGCGATCGAGTCCAAAGAAAAATCTCTTTTAAATCATCCATCAGCGAAGCATATACAGCATTTAAGATGAAAAATGGATTTTCTTTTTTCTTAAGTAAAATAATATTCGATAACGTGTGATTTAAAAATGTATCGAGAAGCGATCTTGACTTTAGATGTTGTCCGGTAAGAACTATCCTCGTAGAGGATTTCTCCTGTAACATTTTTCTTTTTTTCAAAGAAAGGAAATACCTCGGACCTTCGCCGGCCAGCGGTCAGATCCGGCCGCGCTGTCGCCGGCGTGGCGTGCCAAGCGCATATTCGGAAATTCAGAAGTACACCTTACAAAATGCGTTCGGAATTTGAAGTACAATTTTTCGCACGAGTAAATAGAAACGGAAGTACACCGCACCCAAAAATCGTACGATACAGAGAGGTCGAGGGAGAGGGGTTAGTGCATGCATCTTTCTCCCTTTACTCTCCTTCAACTTTTTAATCATTTTTCGCGTGTCGTGTCTCCAAATGAACGAAACGAAAAAGAGGGAGAATAAAAAAATTAGGCCAGAGACGAAGAAAATAATAATAAACCAAAGTTCCCGTGATTAGTAGAGAAGTCTTGAGAATTCACATATCTAGATATCAAATTCGTGTATGATTTTTTTCCCGATACATTGGACCGATATTCTAATAAATATGTAGAAATGAGATACCATCTTTTTGTCTCCCCCAAAACAAAAGGTTTGACATTGTGCAATATAATATATGTTCCACAGAATATAGATATCATGTCCATCGATTAGTCTTCGATTTATAATTTTTCGCGCCTCCCACTAGCACTAGATTTATCTTTTATGCTCATTGTATAAAAGATAAATTATTAAGAGCGGAATCTATGTACATATCTTGCAAATGCAATTAATATAAATCTGCGTATGCTTATGTCGTATGTATTCAGATAGTGTACGAAACGCACCGTGAGTTGTTTGTGATATACAGGCATTTTGGTACGTCACTTATTGTTGAAAAGTACAGAATTGGGTAGGGCTTAACGGGCTGGCACTAGCCTAGCCCAGAGTTCATACCTTCAATTGGAAATTGTTATTTTCCCCAGCTAAATTGGGGTAATGCACCATCAAAATGAATTCAATAGGCCCTAAAACGAAGAATTAGATACGGAACTTGGGTCGGTTTGCCTTGCGTGAAAATTAATGATTTGAAAAATATTTTTTAACGACGATCGTTTGTATCACTTTGTTAATTAGTTAATGAAAAATATTTTCATTATCCACAACAACTTACATCTAAATATTTTTATAGATGAAGAAAATTTGGTATATTTATGATAAATTTATTGTAAACTGATTTTTTTATCACAAAAAATCTAAAATTAGTACATTCATGATAAATTTATTTTCCGTTAGTTTCCATTAAATTTATCCCCACATAATTACAAGTGTGTACTTATAGGACTTTGATTCAATAGGGAAGAAAAGAAGATTATTTATTGTATTTGGATTTGTATTAAAAAAGCATGACTTCATATGTAATTGCAAAGTATAACAAAAGCTCTAAAAATTTTGGAGATAACTATTTACTAACCTTAATCAATACAAATAAATTTTACATTGTTTAATTTCATTTTAATACTCTTTATTGCTCATAAGGTATCGAATTACACATCATGCTCTATAAAACTTCAATTTGTGTAAGATTCCTAAATTTTTTGGAAAATACACATTATTTTGCCATAGGCATTATATTGGAGCCACTCAAGAGCCCTTTAATTTACCTAATTTCGAACACGACCATGTCCGTTTGATTTTGCACACATCTATGCAATTAACAAAATTCTATCACTATCTACTTCTCTTGTAGGGTTATTCATTTCGCATGATTGCTATTCAGTCTGCATTTTTTAGAGTACACTAATGGGAGACATGTTTTTGAAAACTCATATTGATCTATAATTATATTTGGATGAGATGTGTTGAAACACACATGATTAGGTAAAGGCTTAAAAGGTTTATATCAGCCCAGCCCAGAATTCACTCTCTCAATTGAGAATTTTCTTACATTGCATCGACCAATTCATTCACGTATAATTTCTGCCCTGGCTGGAGCTGAAGTTCAAAAACTTTGTCTCTACACAATCAAAATTACTTCCATTGACCTTAAGAAACAAGATGGATGCAGATCAGTTTCGCAGACGCCCGACCAAAATGCATCGATCACGAGTGAATTAAAATTTCAGAACACCGAAAAAGTGAAAATTTATAGCTAAACGATCTTGGTGAAAATTGTAACAAAATTTAGGGATCATGAATGAAATTTACCCTTATAACTTATGCAAGGCGAGTTAATTTTTCTCAAATTTTTAAAGTGCTTGGTAGAATGATGCATGTGCTTTATGTACATGACACAAGATGAAAATGGATAGGAGGAAATTGTACTTTGTCTTACTGTATCTTTGTAAATGTCTTACACATCTATTTATAATACAAGAAAGATGAACAATAGGAAAAAATGTATGAAAGATCGTTTCCTATTTTATCGTCTGAATATCCAATCTTATGACTTGACTGAAACAATTAACCCATATTTAGAATAATCAAAATCAAATAATATATTCAACACTCCCTCTCAAGCTAGTGGTTTATATCTGTCAAAAATGCCAAGTTTGCTTAGTAAATATGTATATTGTCTCTGACACAGTGGTTTGGCGAAAAGGTCTGTTGGTTGTTCCACCATTCCAGTTCCTTTTGCTATTACCAACCCTTCTTGAATTTTTTTCTCAAGTGAAGTAACAATTAACCTCTACATGTTTTGTTCTCTCATGAAATACTAGATTTACCACCAGTTTGAGTATAGCGTCATTGTCATGGAACAATTCACTTGGTCCGTCCACTTGTATTCCAAGATTAGAAAGTAATCTCCATATACATACTATTTCACAAATAATCTTTGTCATAGCTCGACATTCTGACTTAGGTGAAGATAATGAAACAGTCTATTATTTCTTTGATTTTTTTCATGAAATCAAGGACTTTCCAAATTTTATGCAAAAGCCAGTAATGGACCTTCGGGTCATTGGACAAGTGGCATAATTCTTGTCACAGTAGGTTGCCATCTTCATGTTGCAATCTCAAGATAAAAGAATTCCAAGTCTTGGACATATTTTCAAATACTTCACAACTTGTAATGCTGCATTCATATGTGAATATTTTGAGTTGTGCATGAAGTAATTGAGTATCTGAATAATATAACATATGTCAAGTTTGGTCATGATGAGATAGGTCAACTTCTTGACGGGTCGTTAATATCTTGATGGATCCTTAAGCAAAGGATCCTCAATAGATGAAGATAAACTGGCATCATATTCATTTGTTAGTTTAATATTTTGCTCAATTGGTATGTCAGCCAACTTGCATCCTAATAGTCCTACCTCCGAAACAATCTCTAAAACAAATTTCCATCGACTGAGACAAATCCCTCTCTCAGACCAAGCTATCTCAATTCCAAGAAATATTTGGGAGGTCCCAAATCTTTAATATGAAAAGCAAAATATAGATATTCTTTGAATTTTCCAATAACAAAATCATCATTTCTCGTAATAAGAATGTCATCGACATATATCAACATATAAATTGATGAAGTACCTTTAGTCCAGGTAAATAAGGCATAATCATGTTCGGAATGTTGGAAACCAGCATTTGTGAGTGCAATAATAAATTTTGCATCCATTGCTGAGATACTTGCTTCGGCCCATATAAGGATTTACGAGAACAACATACTCGAGACTCCTCCTATCTCCGTAATCCTTGTGGAAGTTCCATATATCTCTCATCGAGATCACCATGGAGGAAAACATTATCGACGTCCATTTGATGTAGTTGCCAATCGCGAAGTGCAGCAATAGATAAAAGGAATGAATAGTAACATCTTTGGCAATTGGAGAAAATGTCTTATGATAGTTGAAACCTTCTCTTTAAGTAAATCCTTTAGCAACTAAGCAAACCTTATAACATTCAACAGAGGCATCTACCTTGTATATAATTTTATATACCCATTTGCAACCGATTGGTTTTCGATGCAAGAGTAGATTAACAATATCCCAACTATGATTCACAATGAGAGCATGTAATTATGCTTCCATGACTTGTTGCCATCTTGGGCCACGTGCTGCTTCATTATTAGATGACAGTTTTTGTTCCTTCGATATGCAACTAATACAACATATATGTTCTAGTGATAATCGGCTAAATGAAACATAAGAGGAGACATGATAACGTGTACTTGGAGAATTCAATGTAGGACATATATAATCCTTAGTCCATGTAGAAGGATGAATGTGACGTCCAAAACATCAGGACCGCTTAATATGCCTTTGCATAGGAACTGGCAAGCAAGAATCATCAGGGCATGGATGTGGGGATCCCACTAAAGATGCAGGTGTCACTAAAGGAGCAGGCAAATCATCTTTGCCAGATGATAATGTTGGTGATTCAATTTCTTGATTCAAAGAATTTGGATTAGTAGGCATGTTGCAACGAAAACATATGGAGAACTTGCAAACAAATCCTCTTCCGATAAAAATTGATTGTTATTTGATGTTGGCATACGTGAGTGAGACGAAGGTGTAGTTCCTTGAAAAGGAAATATGTCTTCACTAAAGATAATATCTTGATTAACAAAGAAATGCCCCATAGATATCTCCATAATTCTATACCATTTTTACAAAGGAGGGTAACCCGTCCTTTTTTCTTTTGACAAATAGGAAATTCCAGATCCAATTCAGATATCATAACAAAAAAAAAAAAAAAAAAAAACTGTATATAACACAAAATTTCTATGTCGATTCCTTCTAATTGAGCCTCTCGGTCTATCATTATACCTCGAGAAGTAGAAAGAATTACAGACCCCATCTTGCCTAAAATTCTAGGAATTCATGGATAGTTTGAATAGATTTGTAGGCCAAGCCTACTGATACGCTTTAAATTTAAAAAATAGTTAGGTAGGATTCTTTCATATTTCTTCTATGTTGTAGGGTTAAAACAAAAAATATTTGTTGTTTTCCTAATGCTTCTTTACGTTTTTTATAAAACCTTCTCTTAAAAGTATTTTAACAATGTTTTTTGTGATGTTAGTGGATGCTATTTAAATCATCCATTTTCTATTCCTATTAGTATTTCATATAGAGGTTATCATGTTAGCAATAGTGTCCCTACCCATGATAAATTAAAATGTTGGTTGCACGAGGATCCATCTTTTTTTAGGGCCCTATTCATGGCATAGCATAAGCAGCCAAAAACTCCCAAGTGATTGGTCTCCGACTTCTTCCTAACAAGCATTTCAAAATGGAGTATGTCCTTCAAGAATTCGAGTTGGCATGCGATTGATTAAATAAACCACTATGACCACACAATCACCCCAAAATTCTTCAGGAAGGAAGCCCGGTATTTGAATGCTCGAGCTACTTTTAGGAGATGTCAACATTTGTGATCTGCAATCCCATTTTGTTGGGGAGTGTAGGTGCAGGAACTTTCATGAAGAATCCCATGGGAGGATGGGAAAGAGATGCATTCATTTGTGAAAAACTCACACCTATCGTCTGTACAAATTCTTTGGACAAATTTATCGAATTGATTTTTAACAAGGGAGAAGAAATTTGATGGATAGGAAAAAGTTTGACTTTTTGATTGCATAAGAACAACACAAGTGGCACAAGTATAATCATCTACCACAATAAGAAGGTAACGAGTGAGGAGTATGATAAGACCCCAAATATCCATATGGAATAAAGAGAATCCACTAGTAGCTTGAGATATGCTATTAGGGAAAATGCTCAAGATTGTTTGGCTAATGGACAAATGGAACATTTTGGATGAGGAAAAAGTGCACTATGACCCAATCGTTGATGGAAAATAATAGTTTTATTACTAGTGGTAGCATTACAAAAAATGCCATTATTCAATTAAGATAATTAAAGATCATTAGAAAAACCGATCCAAAAATGCAATCATTGTGCGACACTACCAAAGCCCATCAATTTTTCAATCAAATGGTCCTTAAAGAAACTATTTTTGAAGTTGAATACGGCATGATAAGAATTGTCCTCACATAGCTTGGAAACATATATAAGGTTGAATTCAAATTTAGGTATATAGGACATTCTTAAGGATAATATGGGAACAAAGACATACGGTGCAAATTTTGGTGACATAGGTGACATCCCCATTTGGAAGACATATTGACACAAAGGAGTGGGGTTTCTTATGGACAATGGAAAAGAATTGATCATTGCATAAATTGAAATTGAGTTTGTCTTGCAGAAAGAAGTACCTAAAAAACATGCAGTCTTATTGGTAGTCCCCAATTGACTTAGAGCTCTCATGATACTCTAATATTGATCTTGTGTGATTGTCCGAGATGCCCATTTTCCTTTAGCACTGAAATTTGATAAGCAAAATATTCTGTCCTTTTTTCCTTATCATTTGGTTTTCCATGTAATTTCCAATATATATCAACAGGATGGTGTAGACATTTGCAACATGCGCAAAATTTATCCTTTTTGAATTATGCCCACCTCCTTTAGATGATGTGGCACCACATGGATGGTTCAATGACTTCAAAATAGGCACTGATATGGCTTGATATGGGCCATTGGATTCAGCCCGATGAGTAGACAAATGCTAGTTGTCCAATCCCTCCACATAATCTAAGTCTTCCAACCAAAACCCCTTACGGTTTCCTTCATCAGCCAAGCGACTTGTATGTGCCACCCAATGACCTCCATGAGAACCGAAGGTGTGCTTCATTTGTCTTGTCGGAGCAGCAAGCGCTGAGCTAAAGACCCGCAATGTCTATCTCGTCGGAGCAGCAAGTGTGACGCTGTCTCCTACCTAAACATGCTCTATCGTGGCCAAGTGTTGGCTTTCTTCTTGGACGACTAGCTAGCATATTCATCCGAGAGGTGACACCGGCTCCATGGCAAGAATCTGCAATTGGAAAGGTGTAACTTTTGTTTAAAATCAATAGAAATCTAGTGGCATTTTCTCTGTCCTTCATCTCTTGATATTGCTTGAGGGTGGATTTAGGTCCTTCAAGTTGCTCCTCAGCCACCTCAAGCTCATTCTACAAGGCCGATAGTCGATTGAAGCAAGCGGTAATCGAGAGGTTCCCTTACTTCAATTCCAACAAGGCTTGGGCTAGTGAAAAGAGCTTGGCGTGGTTGAGTTTGCCGTACGTCTCACGGATGTTATCCCACATAGTCTTCGAATCCTCTGTCAATGGAAGTACACGACTATCTCGTAACTCAAGCAATTTCCAATCCAAGTGCACACAAGATAGTTGCATCTATGCCAATGTCACTGGTGTCATTCATTGATTGAAAAAGCCATGGTTCCATCAAGGAACCCATCTTTTTCTTTTATCACCAATGCTCGTCGGAAGTCCCGAGCCTATGTTGTGTACTTGTTTGGTTTGACGACTTCCAAGTTGATGATCTTCAACTCAAGCCCATTGGCCGAAGACGTGTACAATGGGTCGCCAATCTCAAGCGGCCGCTTGTGACAGAAGGATAGAGTATCAAAACTTGGAACAATAGGACACTTAAGTGCCAAAATCGGAGTACAATAGATTAGTTAAATGCTAATAGCGAGAAAATTCTATCAAAATGCTAACGTAGCAATTTTTCGGCAAAGCAAATGCAAAATGACATCATTTTGTTGCTGACGTAGCTAAATAAGTAATATCAAAATTAATTAAATTAGATTTAAAACCAAATTTTTTTTTTAAGAGAGAGAGAGAGAAAAAAAAAGAAGAAAAGAAGATGAATAGCGATTGAGGCCGGCCTCAACCAACCATCCCCCATTGTCGCCGGGAAGGGCAGGCGACAGCCGGGAGGCAATGGCAACGAGGGCTAAGCCCTCATTTTTATTATAAAAAAATGGTTTTAAATTAAATATAATTAAATTCAAATTTAAATTCGTGCCAAAATGATGTCGTTTTATCATTTTTTTTTTTACTAAGTCAGCTCTCCAATGAGCCACATAGATACGTAAAATTAATAAAAGATTGTCATGTACGATTTTCGATGAGGTTGTCGGAAATAACTTTCAAGTGTTTCATTTTTCAAAAATAACACTTAAATGTTATTTTCTTAATTTTTTGTACTTAAGTATCCTCTTATGTCAAGTTTTGGCACTTGGGCGGTTCTTTTCTCCAAAATATTGTTTCCTATTTTACCATCTGAATATTCAATCTTATGGAATGATTGAATCAATTAACCCATATTTAGAATAATCAGAATCAAATCTTTTCTCCAACAGTACATCAAAAGAAAGAATGGAAAACAATGTGGTTGCTCGGCCTTGTAGGATATTGGACTCTAGCATCACAATTAAGAATGGAAATAATGGTATAGAAGGTCAGTCTCTATCCCAAAAGATAAATTTGAGTTGTTAAGGATAAGGAAAACGAGAATATCGAAAACCATCCTCAATTTTGTTGCATCAGGGTTTCAATCTTACTTCCGAATTGGTCATTTTTCCTTCAAGTTTACACCCCTCACCATTCTAAACGCATCCCCACAAAACTCACATTACTAAAACCTAACCCGACTCGAGCTCAATGCTCCTCCTCGGCACTGGCCACTACCACCATGCTATTGCCACCTGCTACCCCGAGTTGAGCCGTTGCCTCTTCGTCAACGGTGGTCTTAGCAAGCTCAACCAGATCTGTGGTCGAGCTCAACGGTACCGAGATTTGCGGGGGTCATTGGCAACAGACTTGACCGTGGAGAAGAAGCTGCATAGAGAAACAAGGCGAAGGGAAGACAAGGGGACGTGGGGGCCGACCTTGAGAGCATTGGCAAGTCATCTGGGGAGGAGAGAGAGAGAGTTAGGGTTTGGTTGAGGTGGTGTGATAATTTGGTTTTTTTGGCTGGGTTTCTGTTTGAAGATGCAAATTACAGATTTTCTAAACGGAAATGTAGCTTGATATCGTTGTCAAAGCTGTATATAGTTTATGAAATTACCCAAAAGAAAAAAAAAAAAAAAAAAAACAGTTCTTTTCCAAAGATAGCAAATTTGCTCTTTTTATATAACTGATCTCTATGAATTCACGCGAACAATTTCTCCACACGAATCACCTAAAATCTACCCACTCGATAATGGATGTGACCCTTGAGATTGCTCTGATTAAGTATCAGCATGTCGAAGGATCTAAATGCCGCAATTCTCATCGTCTAGAAAGCACATTGCAATCTCTTCCTTGTTTCTATATATCGAATAGTGATGAGCAGCAACACATGCACATTACACACATTGGCCTTTGATCACCGGAAGAAACCACCAGACCGATCAGATTTAAGACGAGACATTTACGCTCGAGACCGAGAGAATCCGCAAACTCAGACCAAAGAGTTGCGCTGGATCTCGAAAGTCGTGCTATGCATTTGGACCAGCCGAAACGTTACACCTCTTGAATTATTGAGGAAGGGTTAGGAAAACATTAGGTGGCCTGTTAACCGAAGACGGTAAGCAATCAATCGATGCTGGCGCCCCCATCTGATCTCAGTGACACGTCATTGTCAAATTTCTCTTGTACCCTAGTACGGGCAGACGAATTCCCCCCCTCGTTCTTCCGACCGCACGTATATTGCATCGGGCCAGCATGGTCCTGTTCTCCTCCTTCTTTCTCTTGCAGAGCACCGTTTGGTGGAAGAAGCACATCTCTCTCTAACTAACAGGAGACCCGCCATGCCTAACGAAAGGCACTCAACATCTTTGTCGTTGGCGAAGGCAGAAATCACACGGTCTTTTTCCGTAATCGCAATTCAATTGATCCAAGGAATATAGGCCCTTTTTCGCCGAGACTAAATCGGTAATTGGATCCGGCATCGCTGGTTACTTCAATCTCATTTCGCAATGCTCTCACAACGAGGCTTTTCAAGATATGGAGTCGAGATCTGATCCCATGCCCACCTCATGTCGATCGAGTGGAAACTGGAAAATATCAATCCACATATTAACAGAAAAAATTGTCCCAAAAAGTTCTGAACCTAATATACGACCACCGGTTCAATTATAAATTTTTCGGTCATACCAATTTAGTTTTTAACATTTTGACGATTTGCCAATTCATATCTTAACCTTTCTAATTGTACAAATTTAGTCATAAACATTTTGATAATTTAATTTTGAACATTATGATGATTTGTCCATATAGTCATTCCAATCAATTATTCATATTTTAGGGTTATGATTAAATTGATAAACTTTCAAAAGGTTTAGGATTAAATTGACTTAATTGACATAATTGAAAAGTTCGGGACCGAATTAGCCATCAAATAATATGATCAAGACTTTTTGGATCGATGCATCAGGTGATAACAAGATCTGGAATTGTGCATTGTTCCGAAATGATGTCTATGAGCAAGGAATTTTTTTATCTACTTTTGCTACACATAAAAGGGTAGGTAGAGATCGGGACGTGATCAGCAATCGTAGCGACCCTCTTCCGGCATTACTAAAAAAAGGAATTCCATGACCCGTTTGCGGAACTTTAGGTTTCGAGCCTCACGAAATTTAATACGACAAAGAGCATAACTTCTTGGCTAATGAGGCTTTCTAATCAAACGAAAGAATAATGAATTATTTTGGTATTATTCCGTATCATGCCATGCAAATAAAGAAAAAGGATGTGAGGGAATCGTAGCACACTCTCAAAAGTAAACGAGAGGGGGGAGACAACCCCGAGGGGAAAGTGGGGTTGGTGAACTGCTCTTATCATATTATTTCATTTTCGGAAAAAACAAAAAAGATGAATACGAATTTTTTAAAAGATGTTTCTCTTTTTTACTTTTTTTGTTAATTTTTGTTTGGCCGCATAAAGACGGAGACAACTTAGAACAAATCATCTTACTATATATTTGTATCCTCCTCGTCCGACCTGGTGGAGGGGAATATCCAATCCTCCCATCACGTGAAAAATTCACAGGTCTGTCCCCAGTAGGGTCCAAGGCATGTGATGTAGGCCAAAAAAATGTGCCAAAGCATCATAAAATCTTTGACCTCGATCCACCTGGTCAGGCCTTAATTGCATAATTTCTGTAGTTTGTTTGTACTTTGCTTAAACTCCCGGTCAATAATTGCGAATCATATTCCATCAAAATAATCAAACCGCCCTTGTATGGACAGTGCGTCGCGAGATAGAAGCCAGTGGGCTTTCAGTGAATGGTTTGAACATGCTGAGTGATGTGATGAGCTGTAAATGAATGATCGCGCATCACGCTAGACGAGACTTCATAGTCGGCCTTTCGTCGCCATCGTGCAAGATTTTTATCGGGACGTGAATGATGTTAAGTTGCGAACCTCGGTTGTTGGTTGGTCCCATTGCTTCCGGTTCACTCAAGTCGAGACCACAATGCTAGTCATGATTTTTCCGTCCTCCTTATGCCATTGTCATTGCCACGACAAACTCGTTCCAATGGGAGGGCTCGACCGGTACCGGAGCCCGGACCCGCCATCACTAGGGCAAGATCGCTTTCATTTCATGGCCCTCCTCCTCCTCCTCCTCATTGGTTCCTGTCATGGAGATCAAATGCACGAAAGAAGTTGCCTTCCCTGAGCTCTCGTATTCGCCCGAAGAAGACGAAGGCGTCCGCTAAAAAGACGAATCCCGCGCGGGTCTCACGTGGATTCGGCTACAGTACATTTAACAGCACGCTCAAATTCTTCTATAATCCGAGCACTGCATGGAGGGACATGGACAGTGTTTGGAAAAGCTCGTGACCATACTCTCTCTCTCTCTCTCTCTCTCTCTCTCTCTCTCTCTCGCTGGTTTCCTGACAAATTTAAGATATTCAAGAACAACGAAGGAACTGGCTTCCCAAGAACAACAGTGAACTCTGACTATTCCAGAGTGTCTACCAACATTCCACTTTCCGCACGCCCATCGCAGCAGAGCATCCCGTGGGCTGCCCTACCCTTTGATTATCAAAAAAGCATGCAGACCTTTTTGAGCCTTTTCTAAAGAGGGGCAATGATTGGTGGCGGATACGATTTTGCTGTTCGATCTTTTGGCCGTATTACCGATCCCAAAAGTGGTCTAATCGGAGTGAAAACCATGTGCAAACAACTCAAGAATTTGCTTGCTGAAAAAGCAGAGCTCGGGTCCTCACAACTGTGCTGCAGACAGGGACGCGTTCGAGCGTACATGCATGTACGTATCTGCATATCAGCATCTGAAAGATCTGCGAAACGATCGCCAGGCATAAAATTATATTCGAAGGGATTCTTAAGACACGCACAAGAGAGCTGGGGAGAACTGAAGAACATTAGCTGGAGGGAGGAAGATTCCGTCGGCCTTTCTCTGCATAACGTTCGGTAATGATTGAGGGTTGGAATCAGACGGACATTGGCCATGAGAAATGGGACGCACTGAGATGATCAGGGAAGCGTTGAACTAGATTAGAAGCTCGACAGATCCTACGTCACGCTAAACTAAAGAAGATTTCTAACTCCTACGCTGAAGTCGTGTTATTCCTCATCGGTTCTACATTCTCTACCTCTGATCCCCGGAAATGCTGCGGCGGAACCGTCATTCAGACAATGCCGAGAAGCAGCTCTTGGATCGCACCATCATCGGCCGGCAGGCCGAGCCCGGCTTCCTGGGAGAGTCCAGGGTCCGCCTCAGGAGCTGCTTCACCGCCGATATCAAGTCCTCCGTCGGGTTCGCCGGCGGGCTCGACGACCGGAACTGCTCGCAGAACTTCATGTGCCGGCCCAGCGCCTCCTCCCCGTCGATGCCCCCCTCCGACCGGACCGCCTCGTCCTTCACGGCCTCCGCGCAGAGGCCGCAGATCCACCGCCCGCCGAACCGCTCCCGCACGCGCCCGATGTACTCCAGCGTGCACTCCTCCGCGAGGCCGCAGCAGTCGCACTCGACGAGCTCGAGCTCCGGCGGGGGGATCGCGCCGTGTCCGTTCCGAGGCTGCAGCTGGGAGTCCGCGCCAGCCATCGGGGATCACACGCGCCTAGAAGAAACCTCCCCTGACGGACCGACAACAAGAAACAGACGGTCGGGATCAGGATCGGGAACCAATTAACGCTCCGTCAACCAACAGAAGAAACTCTAGTTCGAAGAAAGCTCGAGACGAAGCGAAGGATCTTTACGGCTTACCAACTGAAGATGATCGAAACCCTCGAAACCCGGTCGTCGCGCAGGAGAACCCAGATCGCGTCCTATCTATCTCCGCATCTCGCCGGTACCGCCGTCTTCAACGGTATCGCCGATCGCCGCGAGGAGGCCGTCCGGGGCGCGACGCGCATCGCAGAGGAAAGGAGACGGGGCACGCCCACTTGCAGTCTCTCTCTCTCTCTCTTCTCTCTCTAGGCGGGAAGAGAGAGAGAGCTGGAGCCCACGTCCATGGCTGTTCGGGACTTCCGGAGCTTGCGAGATGGGAGGGAGGGAGGGGATGGAGATGGAGAGGTTGGGAGGTTATTTATGTAGACGAGGACTAGGAGGGCTGGGGATGGCGTACGGTCCGGGTCGAGGAGGATGCGACGAAATTGCGGCGGGCCCCACCCCTGCCCCAATCATTGGCGCCTCGGGAGCGATGTAATTGCTTCCACGTCACCGCGCCTCCTCGCCTTTCCGCCCCGCGCCCCCTCTCCCCGCCGCCGCCGCCGCCGCCGCCGCAGTCAGATTTGCAGCGCCGAATCCCCACCCCCCGCCCATTCGCCTCCTCCTCCTCCCCGTCGCCGTGTTCGTAACGGTCGTGTAATGTCAAGGCAACGCGCCTTTGGAATTCATTAATTACTTCCCTTTTTTTTTTTAGTTATTACCAAAATTATTTATTAGTGATGATTAATATTACGAAAAGTCTTAAAACTGATATATATGATACATTTATATTAAACTAATTTTTTTATCACTGAAATTTCTAGATTGGTACACTTGTGTTTGACAACCAAACTCGAACTAATATATTTATAACAAATTTACTCTTTATTAATATCCGTTAAATTAAATTAATATCATAAAAAATCAGAAATTGATACACATTTCACAAACGAAGGTTGAAGCTCTATATCAGCACACCCGTCAATTATTACGTGTCATTCAACTTAGCAAATTAACAAAAACAAAAAGTATTTTTGTCACTACCACCGCCTGCGGTGGCCCAGCTGGATAAGGGCTTCCCATGATCCTCAGCGTGAGAGAGGAGGAGTTCGAATCTCGCTGGCCGCACGGGATCTTAAGCGCAACGTCGGGGTGGTGGATCCTCCGCTAGCATCGCTCTAGGGTTTACCTTCAACGTCACCCTGGGCCTGTCGGGCCGTCCACGTTAGTACGGGAAGGGGTTTCCTGGGTATAAAAAAAAAAAAAAGTATTTTTGTCACTAATTAATATCGCGAAAAACCCCAAATAGGTACATACGTGATAGATTTACTTGAAAAACCTCTAACCAGTATACTTATAATAAATTTAACGAAGAATTAGATGACCCGCGGAAGCTGAAGAGTGTATTAGTTTAAGGTTGAACCATCTATTTCTCATAGGTATATCAATTTATGATTTTTTTCATTATATTAATCTAATTTAATGGAAATTAGGAGATGATAAATTTATTGCACATATACTAGTTTGGGTTTTTTGTAAAATATATATGTATATATAGTTTTTGATAAATTTATTACGAGTATATCGGTTTAGAATTTTTTTAAAAATTAGTTTACCATAAATTTGTTATAGATATGCTAGTTTGGAGTTTTCGTGACATTAACCCATTTATTACAAATGTACCAATTAATTTATGTTTTTTTATTTAAAAATTTAATTTAAAGTAAAATTGTCATGTATGTATTAATTATGAATTTTTCATGATATTAACCTTATTAGACCTAATTAGTAAATATGTAAACCGATCATCTCGATCACATCAATCTAGGGAGGGGGTTTGAGGAACCAACTCCTTATTGACAATAAGTCATCAAAACTCAATCGTGATTGCGTTCATTTTATCATAAAAACGAACATAACATAACAAAAAATTGAGAGGATTTTCAATGAACGATTCAATTGGAGAATTTAATGGTTCGCTCTTATGTTGATGCAGGGTGTGATTGACTGATTGTAATTTTCATCGAGCTTCGATGGTTGAATTGAGATTCGATTGTCGTATGGATTTGGCATGGAATGTTGGTTTTCAATTGATTTTTGTAATCAATTAATGAAACATATCCAACAGTAAAAGGAAAGTTATGTTCTTTTTTTCTTCTTTGGCCAGTGATTTATGATCGAAGACATACTTAATTCGATGAAGAGTTCAAAATTCGGCAATCAAATTTCCTCGACACGAGCTTAGAATTTTTGTAGGAACTTAAATGCTTATAACTTGACTGTATGAGTTTAAATTTTTGTTGCACTAAAACATATAGGATGTTTAATGTAAGTACAAATACTAGATAGATTTAACCTTTTTCTTTGGGAGTATTAAAGACATCATTCTAACGACAAGCCCAAAAAACTAGAAAATAAGATCCATTTGCGTTTTGGCTTAATCATTCAGCTGCTCGGCTTATCTAGATGTGTACGAAGTCAATAATTATTATCTCCTTTAAACTTCCCTCATTTATGGAAAATATTAACTGAAAGTACGAATATTTTAACTCTTTATATAAAGGGAAAATTACATAAATAGTCCATGAATTTTGCCCCAATGTACAATTTAGTTCAGAACTTCTAATTTATTCAATACGATTCCTGAACTTTAACCTAATATACAACGTGGTCTCTAAATTTTTAATTTATTTAATGTAATCCCTGAACTTTTAGTATGTGTTCAATACAATTTATAAACTATATAACAATGTTCAATGAAATCTTGATCTGGAATTGATTGAGGGATTATATTGAACATTTTTATATAGTTTTATGACTATGTTAAATATGTATTAAAAGTTTAGAAATCACATCGAACAAATTAAAAATTTAGAATTCAAGTCACACATTATGCTAAAGTTTAGAAATCACATTAAATAAATTAAAAGTTCATGAATTACATTGTATATTGAACCGAAATTCAAATATTGTTTGTATCATTGTCCCTTACATAAATGTATTGGATTATTAATAGTTGAAATACAAAAATCTTGTTCTTAAAAAATACTATTAATGTCTTTCGCCCTCAAGTGCGCTTTATACGATGAATAATAACCTGTTAAATTACCGACAAAATGGAATTTACAACGGCTGTGGATCTAATTTTCTTTCATCTCGCAATAATTAAATTTAATTCCCATCTTACCCCTAGAAAAGAGAGATTCTGATTACTCATTTTGGGAACATATTGAAATGGGATTGCTGCGGCCATCGTAGACTAAACCCTACCCACGTGGTAGGTACAAAATCGCGCTTAAAATACGTAATTTAAAAATGACGTAAGCATGAATCCTTCTACCGAATCGGGTGACTACTGGATTTTTTTTAATGACGTAATTTTAACAGCTGTCGCGACAAGTACCCGCTGTCCATGTTGTCCAGGTCCACGGGCGTGTACGCGTTGACCCACCGTGTGCGATAATGCAGCCTTAAAATCTTATTTTTTATTTTTATTTTACCAGAAAACACGGTTAAAAATCGTTAATTATTTGTGTAGTTCATCTCATTGGAGATTTTGAGTAAACTTGTTGCTTGGAAAATGAAAATGCAACTTAGATGTATGAATGGATTAGATAATTTTTCATTAATTAACTGGTTGCTATTGAAGTCGATATGTCATATATGTTATCATATATATATGTACAGCTTGGGTTGGGATTGTAATTGAGCGGAGTTAATGCACTGTCAAGTTTAGAGTCGGTCTCACTCACATGTTCGATTTACTTGAGCTAGATTAAGTAATAACCCTTGCGCTCGAGCTCAACTAAACTAATGAATGAAGATCCTCGAGTTCCACTAAACTAATGAATGAGCTTTAGCTTGATAGGATAGGGTACTCAATTAGCTCATACTTGATTGAACATTTGATTCACATAAAGTTAATGATTTAAATTTATTTTTTCTGAAAATGATCGCTTATATCACTTAAAATAATAAATAAATGAAAATATATTTATCATTTGCAAAACTGTGTGAACATAAATTATTATTGGTAATTATGAATAAAATCTTAACTAATTATTTTAAGTGATATAAATGATAATTTTTAGAAATATATATTTTTAAATCATTTATTTTCAGTGAAATAAATGAAACATGAATTCCTCTCATTGCCAACCTCCAATAAGCTATCTCCACCATACGTTTTCTTTCAAATTGAGAAACATATAGTCAATGAAAGTGGAAAGTTCATTTTATATGTGATAGTATTTTCTTCGTGGAACATTATATCAAAAGTTTAAAGTTAAATTGGTAATATCAGACACAATTCATTTACTAGACACGCATATAGATATGAGATGAAATTCAATCTATAAATAAGACTTAAATATGATCCAAAAGGAAAATGTCAAAGAATATTGCTTAAACACTTAGTTAAGTATTGCAAAGTGTGCCTCGAAAATTCGAAATTTATTATTCGAAATGAGTGACTAATACTAAAATGCGAAATTCTTCCATTCTTAGCTAACTTAATGAGTGCTCTAAGGAAACTTTTTTTAACAATACCCTATGCGATAAGATAATTGGTACCCTTAAAAGGACTTTCATCCAAAGTCAATTATTTCCCTCGCGAAGTCAAAGCTACGATGTTCGGTTCTTACTTTTGACTGGTTCGAAGGACAACTTCAACTAACAAGAGGTGGTGATCCTAACTCTAAATTAGCGTGGAAACTGACTTTAGGTGGAAAAATGACTCAGGATGGTTCATAAACCTTGGCTAAATTCGTAATATTATCATTGAACTTTTAATTTATCCAATGTGCTATCTAAATTACTAATAAATATTTGATGTAGTTTTCCTATTAAATTAAACGACAAATCAGATGTTATTTAGATGACTCAAATTATTATGTGTTGAATTGGACTTCTTAAAATGACAAGTCAATATGTCAATTATTCTTTCATTATACGACAACATGGATTATTATATATTGTGATTTTAAAAGAATTTCCGATGTGAATAATTCATACGTGACTTTTCTTTTTTTATTAACTGTTCAAACTCAAAGAGATTGGAAGCCGCATCAACACATTTGTTAACTCGAATTAATAGAAGAACGGCATTAAACATCCTCGTATATCTAATGAATCGCATCGAAAGAGTTATCAATAATTGAAGGATCGCATATGATAAATTAGAAATTCAAGAATAACGTTAGGCATTGACCGAAAAGTTCATGAACCATTTATGTCGTTTTCGCTCGCGTCCCTATCCGGAGGCCTACTGTACACCTTTATTTCGCCTCTACTTAGTCTAAACTACAAAAAATTATAGATGGGTCATCAATTCTCCCGTGCTATTCAACGGACTCGAGCACTAACTAACTTAAAAAAATTAGAGAAGGGACAGAGAAGGAGGGGTCAAATCGAGTGGGGCCGGGTGGGGGCGTGGCTCTTTATAATTTGGTGTTTGTGGTGGTGGTGATATAATAGCAAAGTTTTTAAATTATACATTTATTTTTTATTTATTGAAAAAAAAAATAAAAAAATGATATTGCAAGGAAAAAAACCCCACACAAAATTGAAGACCAAAACAATGTAGCCAGAGGAAGATGGAGAGAGAAACACACACCCACACAGAGGAGAGAGAGAGAGAGAGAGAAAAAGTGGCCTCATAGCTGAGATAATACTCTTTAAGCTGGAAAACCAAGAATTATAATCATCACTCCCTCTTCTCCTCCCTCTTCTCCTCCCCCTCACCTTCTTTCTCTCTCCTCTCTCTCTCTTTCTTTCTCTCTCTTGACTATCTTCATCCTGATCCCCTTCCTCCCCTACCCCTTTGACCTCCAGCCGATGCTTCGATTCAGCTTCTTCCGCAAAGGTGAGCGCCAGATCTCTTCCGCTTTTTTTCTGATTTCTCTATCGCCGTCGTCGTCGCTGTTGCCGGACTTTGCTAGCTTTGTAGGGTCGGTGGGGTTCGAATTGTTCGAGGCCCGCGGTTCTGGAGTTCGTGGGTAATGTGGTTGTGGTCGCCTTGATGCCGGTGGTGCGTGGATTGGGTGAAAGTTATAATTTTTTGGGGGGTGTGGGGAGGAATTGGGGATTTGTTGAGTTAAAGTTAGGGTTTTGATTGGTGGGGGTTTTCAATTTTGGCAATTTCGCCCCGCTCGCTCTGTTCTTACACCGGGGGAATCTCGTGCTGATTGAAATTCTAGGGTTTTTTAAGTTCAAGGTGTTGTTTTTGACGAAATTAGGCCGAGGTAGTTTCTATATCTGGTGATAGATTGGTTATCTGGTCGTTTGCTGCTTGCTTTCTCTCTGTTCGTGATCACCAGCTGGCCCATCAAAGTTCATTCATTTGTTAGGGATATGTTTACTCTTGTCGAGTGTTATTCGGTCATACTGTTTTCAGGACAGGTCGACTGTAATTTTTTAGAAAGCTGGATTCGAGTGCTCATCACTCCTCTTTCAAAATTGTTTGGAATCTTGTGAGTTGAAGCTACAGTTGTATGTGAAGATGCGTTTTTTGACTCTTAATTGTTAGCATCTGATGTTGCATGAGACCTGACTGTCTGGGCAACTGGCATTAATTTTTTGGCCATCTACTTCATAAATAGAGATACTCACAGTTTGAACTCTTTTTTTGGCAGGTTTTGGCTGAAGATTGCAGGATTTTCTTTGATTTCTGACAGTTTGTTAGTTTCTGAATGTAGATATTTTGTTTGAACTTCAGTAAAGAATGAGCTTGTCCAAGAAAGGATTACAAACAAGTGAGACGAAACTAGGTTCCTCGAGTAAAGCCACCGCATTGAATCCTAATGCGGCGGAGTTTGTTCCTTTCTCTCTTAGATCCCCATCCTCTGTAAACACCAGTAACGCAGATGCAACAGCAAGGTTTTTGTCTTCTGGGTCTTCGGGTAAACCAGTTATAAATAGATCAGAATCATCTGTTTCAAATAACTCTGATGATGAAGCCCACCAGTTTTGGCGTCGCCAGCTCCCAGATGATATTACTCCCGACTTCAAGTTCACAGGGGATGATGAGTCCCAGGGTCTTGGAGGGCTGTCTTTAGCGGACTTGTCCTTGTCCTTGCGTGATGATAGTGAAGCAGTGAGATATTCGGCTTCTGCAGGCAGTGGATATGTGTTGAATGACCTTCAGGAATTATCTCCTCATCAGCTCAATGGCAATAGTTTCACTGAAAAGCTCAGATTTAGTGGTTCTTCCTTGGTGGATAATACCCCTTCAGCTGGCTTTCTGTCTATGCCAACCAAGCCTTGGGACAAGCAAGTTGTTAATGATGACCAGCTTTTTGGGAGTAGCAGGGAACTGACTTCTTTTAACGGGACTTCCAGGAATACTTTCGTAAATGATGTTTTTGCAGAGCACGGTATTGTTGATGATATGGATACAAGTCCTTTAGATTTTTTGGCTTTGCATTTTCCTGGTTTTGCTGCTGATAGCCTTGCCGAAGTGTACTATGCCAATGGATGTGATCTGAGCATGACCATTGACATGCTCACTCAGCTTGAGGTATATCGAACTTCAAGACAACCTTATCTATGAGGGTATTGTGTTCGTTGTGTTATAGTCTGCATGTGAAGAGGGATTCTCTCTTCTAAAGTTTTTTCTTTGGGGTTAATTTACTTAAATAATGGGATGGACATGAAGATGAGACAAATTTGTAAAACGATTGATTGCGAGCATGAACAATTATTTCTTAAAGAAGTTGCAGAATACAGATTGATTAAGATGCACTTTGCGAAATCAAGACATACTCTCTCTCTCTCTCTCTCTCTCTCTCTCATGCACTCTGGTACATGCCTGCAGACACATCTGATATGTGTTTTGTTTTTTGTCCCTGATCTGGCTCATTATGCGTAGATGATGGGCAATTGATTATTTCTAGATTAAATTATTCCATGGATGTCATGGATGATGTGAATTCTTGGATGCCAAACACCGGAAAATCTCTTTTATGCCTTCTCTTGGCGAGGGAGAGCTGGCTAATCGTTATTTCTTGAGGTAGTCTTGGCTTTAAGTCCTATCTATATCCTTCAGTCTGAGGCTTACCCTCTGGTACGGGGTGCTATCAATTTGTATGAGACGGTTTCAGATTTTCTTAAATCTTTTTATGTTTGTTCTTTTGCTTTGTTTACTTTTCTCTATTAGCATTTTGGATTTTAGGAAGAACAGTGCATACTCACAAATATCGAGAGCAAGTATGTAGGGACCCCGTGTGTTTGAATATATGACTTTCAATTGTGCTTTAAGTGCTCCTGAGTTTAGTTCTTTATGCTGAGTGAAACCGTGTTGTACATTTTTTTTTCGTGAAATGTAGCTTCAATATGATGGTGGTTTTACTCCAAACTTGAACTCAAAGACCTTATCGGCTCCAAATCTTAGTGCAATGGACTTTCCTGCACTTTCCTCGTCAGAAAGTCAAAGTGTCCAACAAAAATATGCTGGAGATGATGTCCATCAGAGTAGCATGCCTTATCGATCTCCCGACAAGGACAACCTTCTTCTGTTCAAGTCCACTTCTTCGTTTCCATCTAGAGGTGCTATTGATTTTGCTTCGGCAGTCAAGAAAATGCCAGCTCAAGATTCCAATATTTGGAAATACGATAGGAATGGTTCAACCAATTCCACCATTGGTTCCAGTAGAAATTCCCAAGTGTTGGCTAGTGCTTACAATAGTGGGCATGGAAGAGGCATCTATGGCGACAGGTTGCAGAGTCGTGCTTCTGCACGGTCAGCTCCTGTGTGGCTTGAAACTGGGGAGGCAGTGGGTAATATTCTTAAGTTTAACGAATGTCATTTGCATTATTTACTGGTGGGATAATTGCCTTCTGCATATATCTATTTGGCTTAACAATTTTGAGATGGCAGCTAATATGTATTCTGAACTGCGGGAAGAAGCTCGTGACCATGCACGATTACGAAATGTGTACCTTGAGCAGGTTTGCTTTCAATTATGTTGTTTACTCCTTATTCCAAAATTCTTCTGATCATTATTTGCATTTTTCCATGAAGACTGCTACTAATCATATGCAGTTTGTCGGGTGCATCACATTACAACGGTGGTACCAATAGTGCCATGAGTAAATAAGTGACATATATTGTTGGGACCCCAAAATTTTTTGTATATGTATTCATGGAGATTTTGTCACCGTTACAGAAGCATGTAAACTGTTCAGAAAAAAGGGGGATATGATGGGATTATGGAATTTGCTGCTAGTACAGATGCATTTTCTTAACTGATTAGTTGAGAGTCTCGATCTGAGGTTCTCTTTTATATTCTAAAAGAAAGAGTACAAATCTCAGGTGAGATAGAGCTTCATCAAGCAGTGCAGAAGCTGTGTTGTAGTATCTTTAGTATTTGTTGGCTTTTTCAAGTTGATACTTTTACAAGGCAACATTTCTGTGGGAGCAAATTACAGTCTCACACCTTGCCAGAATGTTCCTTTCACATGTCTGATGGATGTGTCTTCTGCAGCATCTTTGATGCTTGTATACACTGTAGTCGTTAGCTAGGTTGCGGGCAAACATTGTCAGCTGTTTCTGCTAACTGCCGAGCTGATCCCATATATATTTGATTTGCCCTGAGTTGCTAGTTTCTTCTTCCTTTTGTCTCCAAGGGGTCCCTACTGGTTCTTACGATTCTCTTGCACAATGTGCATCACCTAAAACAGGCTCGACAAGCATACCTCATTGGTAATAAGGCACTAGCGAAAGAGCTTAGTATGAAAGGGCAATTACATGGCATGCATATGAAGGCAGCTCATGGAAAAGCCCAGGAATCGATTTACCGTCAGAGGTATGTAGAACTTGATACTCTTCCCTGGTGTGTGAAGTAATAAGCTGTTCTGGCAGTTGATATTCCCATCATTGTTAATGGTCATGAGATGATCCTCCTTATTCCAATAAGAATTCTTATTGGTAGATATGGAATCTGTGTAACTCAACAGCTCTTGGATAGCAATCAACTCAGAAGTTGGTCAATTTGCTTGGGAAGGGGGGTGGGGGTAAAAAATAATCATTTAATGTTGTAAGCTTCACAGCGGCTTAATGTCTTTCTCTCTCCTCTTACATTTGGTGTCTGAAGGAGGGTTAACTCCAACAGGGGCAGTAGGCATCATCAAAAGGCAAAAACATAGTTTAATTTCCAGGCATTTAGGCTTGACTCTGAGCACAGAAAGGGCTTTTCCCTTACTAGTAAGGGGAAAACGGGTGCAAATTATTGACCTTTTTTCTACTTTGAAAGCATAACAACTTTTCTCTTTAGGAATCCCGTTCCTGTGGAGCTTCAGGGTGATGGGAGGGGGAAGGAGCGGATGATAGATCTACATGGTCTTCATGTCAACGAAGCCATTCATGTGCTGAAGAATGAGTTAAATGCATTGAGAACTGCAGCTCGGGCAGCAGATCAGCGACTGCAGGTATATATCTGCGTCGGGACGGGTCATCACACTCGGGGTTCCCGCACTCCTGCCCGACTCCCGGTGGCTGTGCAGCGTTATCTGCTCGATGAAGAGGGCCTACAGTTTAGTGAGCCACAACCAGGGCTGCTTCGCGTGGTGGTATACTGAGCACTTGGAGGTGCAAGGTATAGGAGGTTTTCTGACATGGCGAAAGCCATCAAAATCATAGTCATTGTAGTCATTCTTGTATCTGTAAATGAGGAGATGGAAGAGAATGTAGTCAAGTTGCAAAAAAAATGGGGGAAAAAACAAAAACGTTAAAAAAAGGAAACACGACGACCTTAATTAAAGACAACAACGACTAAAAAGGAAAGAAGGCTGGAGGAGGGAGAAAAAAAGGTGAAAAAAAAAAAGGAGCTGTATGTAGGCAGGGTTGCAAGGATGTTGCATTTTGGTAGCTGGCAGGGAGACTAGGATTAGCCGGTCTTTAGCAACACTTTTTCTTTTTGGGTTAATTTTGTACCTTTATTGTATTTCTTTCTTTATATTCCTTTTTTTTCTCTTTATTCTCAGATGTAACTGATAGAATTTGATTTACAAGATAGCTGGAGCTTCCCAAAATTTGTCCTGTCATATCTTGCTGGGTATGGGAGTCTTGAAAGTCCTCCTGCTCGTCCACCGTAGCCAAGCATTTGGTTCCGGCAACACCAGATCATGTCTTGGCTGCGGCTCGTCTGGGATTGTTGGGATATGATCATTCGAAGGGTGCGATTTCCCTCCCATCTATATATATCCGAGCCATAGAAGCATGGACTCGGGAATGTATCGGGCATTGCAACTCCTTTTTCGATCGCTGCTCTGAAGGCTTAGCGGATCTCAACTGCGAATGAATCAAACCGTCCTCGCTCTCGGTACATTTTAAGTTCTTGTACTTCTAAAGAAATGAAAGTAACAGATCACAAATGGCCGTTACCAGTCAATCCTTTTCAGTTGTCCTTCCACTGTCACGTTATTTCCCTCCTCTCTTCCTACCTTTCAGGATTTGAAAATACACCATCAAAGAATTTCTCATTGGGGAACCAATGATCTCTAAGTATAATACACCTTCCCAACAAGAGAAAGGGGAAAGAATAGGAAAACAAAATCCACAACAAGATCAGCAATAGACAATGGAAATAAGGTATTCTTATCTCGGAAGGTATTCTTATCTTGGAAGAAAACCTATTAATATACAACTTCGTGTAATTACCCTGCACAGCAACTCCCTAGCAAATGAAAGTATTGTCTTATTCATTCCTCTTCAAAATAGAATTTGCGCTAAGCAAGCCAGGGCTGCTGGATCAGCTCAGCACAATATCTATTGTCTCCCACTCAAAACAATTCCGCTAAGTGCTGACTTTCCAATGTACAGGACATGGTTCAAGATCCGATGCGGTCATTCCTATGCTCTAACCAACAGTTCATATACATTACTGTTGTTGTCCCCGCTGACCCGCTTTAGCATTTCAAAGCTCCTGCGGCTACCCAAGAAGTCGATCCTTTTGAATGACACAAATCCACCATCAGCAGTTTCTTTACTACAGTACACTGATCTAAGCCGGTCAGCATGCCTCGAATCTGTGTGAATGGCAACCTCTATTTCCTGAGCTGACATGTTCTCCTGCAAAATGGCATCAGAAACTTCAGACTTATGCCAGATAAACCAGCCATCTTATCGTTGCCTAGCAAGGTCAACATAACGCACATGGGTCCGTGAAAGATTCAGCGACTGCTAAATATAATCCACAAACAACGCTAACGGGAAAATGAACTCACATCCTTGGTACACTATCTATCATGCAATGACAGATTATGCACTCTTCATGCGGATCATAGATAAATCCCTAACCTGATAACAGTGGCTTGATGGTAAGCTGACATGACCTTACCATACTTTTTATTGCAGGCTAGGGGGTAATTCACTCAATTACGGGATAATCAAGGACTCCCATGCCTTTATAGTCAAGCAACTAAACTTGGGATAAAGAATGTTAAAGCATACCTGATAAAAAGAATAAATATGATCCAACACCTGAAAGCACGTAAAACCTTTGTCACTGAAGAATGTCCTTGAAGATGGCCCCATTTCAGCAAAGCGGTCAACGGGGAACAGAATGGTGAGAAAGTGGTCTTTGAAAATCAGCTCTTTCTTCTCACTGCAATGCACAAATATAGATGTTTGATCGAAAGGTCCAACTCACCGATTGTTTTGAGCATTCAGGGCTAAACCAGATTGAATGAAAGACATAACACCCATCTGCCCCAACGCGCACGTGCGCACACCCCCACACACCCAGACACACACAAACACACACAGAGATCAACCTTTCAGTAAGTGGCCTGGTTAAGTTTGCAAAAGAAGCTTCTGAATCCTTGCCATCGCCTTTTGCATCAAAGAATGTGCGTGGATGATTCTCATGGCCATCATCAGAACTAAATGAATCTGTATAAATGGAAGCAGTTGAAGTTGGCTCAGATATAGACCAGCAAATGGAATCCAGAAGACTGCTTGGGGTTATCGGCTGTATTGGGGTCTGGCACGTCTGTTAAAATTATAAAAAGAAGAAGACAAAATCATAATGCATGTTGTGTCAAGACAACCAAGGAAATAACAGTTCTGGCTAATTAGGCAAATAAAAGAATTGACAGAACATCTATAAAGAGATTTCCAGAGTGATGCAAAATTCAAATCCTACTAATCTAGTTTCCTACAATCACCTATGCTGTATTCTCCAGTCCAAGAGAGCAAATCACTGCACCCGACTTTTCTGCTGAATTCTAAACCCAATTAAGGATTCTTTTGTTTGAAAGACAACTGTTTCTGGGAAATTGTTTTCCAACTTTCCAGTGTTTGGATGGCGAAAAACTAATCGATGTATGGAAAATGTTTTCCATAGACTGAAAACAACAAGCTTAGATAGGGAGAAAATGACTTCCCCCTCTAGCAAGAAGGAAATCAATATTCCTAAACCACCAAATAAATGAAAATCAACCATTTTCCTTGAAAATGATTTCCATGGAAAATATTTTTCTTTATCATAAAGTTTTTAGTGAAACAAATGCACCATAAATTAAGATAAAAAGTTATCTAGCCCTATTCCAACTCAACAAGGTTTCAAAACCCTGAAACTCAAAAGTGGCTAAAGATATTAAAAGCTAGAAATCCGACCATCTACCTGCATTTTGCGACCACGACGATTTCTCACCCCACTTTTAGCAAAATTTACAATTTTTTGTCTTTCTTCAAGACTGGCTTTACAGCTCAGCCCTTCGGAGACAACGTCATTCTTCTTTGTTTCCTGGCAAAAACAACATCCCCACATCTTAGGATGCAAAAGAACAATAAAAGCTTCCGAAAAGAATATTGAAAATACAATTAGGTAGGTAAAGGGATGACACTCTTTAAGGACCTTGTAACAATCGTCTTTGAAAAGTCTTACGCTTTCCAAAATGAAAGGAATATGCACTTAACGACAACACAATTTTTTCCATTAGAAAGTTTCGTTTTAAGACAGCACAACTTTTCATATCGCAACGCCAGTCTAGTTTCTTGATGCTTCAAGTGGTCTTTTAATTCTCAACAGTGTTAGGTTAATTTCAGTATTCACAAGACGGGCAGAAATTACAACTAAGGCACAAACAAAACCAAATATTAGTAGCACTCAGTGGGAAAAGAGGATGCCCTCTGTCTGAAAGACTCAGAAAATAGAAAAACTCAGTAATCTTTTGCAAACTTGAGACCTCTCAATGTCAATCTTAAGCACAAACTTTAATTCTCAAAGAGTCAAATGAGATTACCTCCTTCAGAGGACCATTATGATAATTATCAAGCATCGTTCCCAGCTGCCTGGCCAAATCAGCAGATAGGTGAACGAGCCTCTGCAGATGTTGCTCTTTTGCTGTCTTCAAAAGCCACAGTGGCTGAGCCACATCATTTATGAAAAATGGATATTAGGGCATAGAACACAAGATTTGCAAGCAAAAGAGGTCATATAACTGGTATATCTTTAAAGTCTAAGCATCGAAGTTATTTCGTTTCCCAGTAACACGCATAATAATCCAAACATTGAAATGCAATGAAAGAACACTCACAGTGACGAGACTGTTACAATGACCAAGATATCTTCTGATGGAAGTCCCTTCGCAGACAACATGACTCGCATTGCTACCAACATACCACTTATCTACAACTGAGGCGCCTTCTCTAGTAGCTGCATCAATCACCTGTTCAGAATGTAGACATGTTCATACCACATGAGCAGCAAGCAACATATAAAATGAAGAGAAGATTTCTCTATTCCATGACATTCCAAAGACAAAGGATGGACTTTCAATAATAATTCATAATTCTGAAATTTTTACAGAGAAACAAAGACAAAAGTATCGTATTTCCAAAAGATGGAAGAGCTAACCTTGTTCTGCAGTTCAGTCGAAATGTCTGAATCTAAGTAGACAGACTGACCAGATAAAGTCATCGAATCAACACTCCTTTGAGGTTCTCTTCCAGAAGACAAATGGCGCGGTTCTTCAGTCCTTTCAAGTTTCTTGGCTTCGTGAATACTGGCAGGAAGACAAGAATTCCCAGCACCGGTAACCCCACGAGCCCGATGCAACTCTTCTATTTTACTGCCGCTATCTCCAACGCTCTTTACACTATATAATGTTTCACTCAACCTCACTGCATGATGAAAAAGAACAGACGAAATATTAATTAAGCAACATTGCCCCACCAATTGATTCAGACAGGTATATTCCAAAAACATTGATTAAAACATTAAGTCACTCAAAGACCTATCTCCTAAAATAAATCTGATCATATCTGCAGTGAAACGGATTGAGTTTGAAACCAAAAACTAAACAAATAGGTGCACATCAGGAAATACGATTACTTAAAATAATTGGACATCTTAAATCGGGTGGACTACATCAATAGATTAATCACAGGGCAGGTAGTTGATATACCAGGAGTATGTTCGCTAAACCTACTTGAATGCAAGCATGACAAACAAACTCTTTGTTCTCTTCTTGCAGGGGGTTGATGCCAATGGTCCTAACTTATTTGACATAACATCACCACATCAAACTGCCCAGACACGTATTTTTGTGCATATGTCTGCATTTTATTTTATTGCATTTGGGAATCACAGCCAGGGAGAAGATGATCAATGGTAAAGAGCAAAATGATGACTTAAACATAGCTCACCCAAGTATCTTTCTCCATGACAGGTTTCCAACATTACACAATGACCAATTTATAAACCTAACTCTCGTCAGATACACATGAACATAAATTCAGGATGAAAGGCAAAGTAGAGTCATCACATGTAGTCTATCAAGTCAAATCCTCGTCGCAAATAGACATATCCTATCTGACATATGTGACTGGAATGTACAACATAGCTGTCAGCCTCCGTACCATTCCTCTTGACGCTGTCGACAAACCATCCCAGCGTAACGATGAAGAGACCATTTTTGGGTCCATGCTTCAATGCGTGCTCAAACTTCCGTCCACCAAAACTGTAGCTATCATTAAGGTTCACACAAACAATGAATAGATATAATATCATGAACTCCACAAAAAGCAGAGGGTACTGGAAAGTTCACCAAAGCCAGACATCACCATCACGTATCCTCATAAATACTGTTCTAGTCACCTAATTGAAAAAAAAAAAAAAACCATCGTCTAATTAAAAGCTGAAACGAGGTTGAAGAAAAGGATATCTGGACAATCAAATGGGTACACTGAGGATGTAAATCGGGGCTATATTTGCCACCCAATCTCTCGGTTGCATCCATGACTTGTTTCCTTGCTTCTGCAGTACACAATAAGCACATTAGAAAGAGCCACAAATTAGAGGGAAAACACCTAAACCTCAAACAATCACATTATGTCAAAAGCCACGAAAAGAAGGCTACAAAGCATAATGATGGGAGGCTAGCATCTCAAATGCAGATTGGGCATAGTAAAGGAGAATTCACGAGCTCTTACCTTTAGAGAGACCAGTGACACATATCACAAGCCCTGAAAACGGACCACTTGATCGTGCGCTTGGCTGAGACCCGACCGACGATGGAGCAGGGGACATGGTCGGCTCCAAAGATTGCAGACCTCTAAAAGAAGGCAACGAAGCCGAGAGCCCAACCACTAATTTCGAACACCCTTTGCTACTGATCACCTCCACCCTCCCGCTCCCCATAATCACTGCCGACGCTCACACTCCACTCATCTCAAAAGAAACCCGCTTCCCTCCGAAACACCTGCATCTCTCAACTCCCACTCAACGAGCAAACTGTCAAGAAAGCACTTATTTTGATCGCGCGGGCACCGAAACGGCCGCCTAATCTCAAATGGGTCGTCGAAAAAGACGTCCAAGAATCATTTTCCGGGCAGAACCGATCCCAGGTCACCCGCCCTCATCATTTTCATCGCGCCGACACCGAAATGGCCGCCTAATCTCAAAAGGGTCGTCGAGAAAGACGTCCAAGAATCGTTTCCCGGGCGACACCGATGCCGGGTCACCCGCGGAAACAATCAAAAGGTCGCTCGACGACGACCCGGAAACGAAAGCCGAGAGAGAAGTCTCACGGACCGGTCAACTCCAACGCATGAGGAAGCAAGCTCTGAGAGAAAGAAACGAAAAGGGGAGAGCGTGAATATGCATCACTTAAAATTCCCAGCGAGAAAAGGGAGGAAGAAGAATCAGACAAACCCAGGATTTCGAACAAATCTCTCTCTCTCTCTCTCTCTCTCTTCCTGTGTTGTATGCGCAAAAGCGTATGTGGCATAAAAAGCGGAGATTTTTTTGAATCTGGCGCTCCTCGGTCGTGGTCGCCCCCCGTTCGTCAGTACTCGCGCATTCCAGTGCGCTCCTCTGGCCCTGCTTCGCCTTTAATGCTTCGTGCTTTATAAAGCTTTCGAACGGAGGAACGGGAATCGCATCGCTCCGCACCGAATTTCAACCGCCAGAGGGGAGTCGGGCCACGGGATGGCTCCTTTGCTTTGCTCTGCTTTACACATCGCCTTTTTCTCTGGACTCCTCAACTTGGCGTTCGAAAGCTCGTTGATTAAACGGGCATGTTTTCCCGCGGAATTACGATATTGCCACTGCATATCCCTTCTCTCTCTCTCTCTCTCTCGGTCCCTGTTTCATTTTTCCTGTTTGTTCCTAAACTATTGTTTTGGTCGCATGTTTCTCATTCCATTGACTGCAAGTGTTTCAGCCAAACCAAGTTTAGTAACACGAAAAACCCAATCGAATTGCATTTAATCGAATGAATTGTACTGTCGAAAATCAACTGTATGCTAGGCAAATATGTACTATTGCGAAAGAATTATAAAATATTTGTGCCGATATTCAAAGGGTTGTCATGTTTGTTTTTTCTCCATTTCGTTGATGCCCTTTTGGCAGAGCAATAAGTAATTTGGTTCGGCTTCGTCCCGAAGAAAGCATGGTCAATGTACTCGGATTCTCGCCCTCGAATTAAGCAGAGCCAAGCTGGTCTTCGATCTTCTATCTCTATGGCAAGATGGCATTGGGATCAGAAATTTGACACAAGGCAGCTTCAAGGACCTGCAATGTAATGAAATTTGTAGGGAAAGCTCTGCAGAATTAAGGATCGGGGAGGTGAGAACCGAGGAATGGTGGGAAAGTCCCCCCCGCCCTGCAAGCAAGCTCAAAGTGAGCGAGGAGGGAAACATGGGCCATGCGGGGCGGTCCACCAAAGACGCCAAAAGGGGCAAAAAAGTAAATGCGGCCAGCTCATTGCCTTTGCACAGTCAATTAGGACATGGGTGGAGGGAGATTTTTGATTTCATGGGGAACACCAACTTCCACCATCATCATCATTTCTTCTTTGAAGGAACCTATTGGGGAAGCTTACTTGACATGATCTTTTCCCACTTTTTTATTCTCAAATTGGCTGAAAGTAGTTAAAAAGAAATGAATGTGTAGACGTAAGATAGGATGCTCGATTTTTCATTCGAGTAATTCGATATTTAAATTAGCGCTCGAATGAGTTTTGATTCGAAGCCTACCTAGTCATGATAATTTTTGCAAAAAGAAAGGAAATGCGATACCAATTACCTCTGACATAAATGAAAAAGATAATGCATAAATGAATATTGAACTTTGGCTCAATATCATCTTCAAATTTTTTAAAATATTCAATTTAATCTCTAAATTATATGAAAATATTTAATCTTATTTTTCCGTTGATTCAAATTCAAAGGCAACATTAGACATTTTCATATAGTTCATGAATTTAATTAGACATGTACAAAAAATTCATGAATCACATTGAACGAAGTAAAAGTTTAGGAAAAACAACATTGTATATTAAATTAAAATTAAGGGATCACATCGAACAAATCAAGAATTTCAAGAATGGCATCACATGTTAAGTGGGAAAAGTATTAAAAATTCTTAAACTTATAGCATCGGTATCAATTCGGTCATAAATCTTTTAATTAAATCAATTTAATCATAAACAACCATTGGGATTCGCCCCAGTGGCCACCCTTCCAACATGGAAGGGGGAGGTGAGGGGTTCAAATCCCCACCTTCTCCGGTAGGGACGCGCAAGTTTCAGAAGTGGGTTTCGACGCCCACACCCTGTAAAAGGTAGGGCAAAAGTCTCGAGAGTGAGTGTAGAATAGGTATAGAGTATGATTGACCAAAAAAAAAAATTTAATCATAAACCTTTTTATATTTATATCAATTCAGTCTTTCCGACTAATTTTAGCTGGCCAGTGTTGACGTGGATGCTAGCCGGATGGCAAAACGTTGACATGACAATTTTTAAATACTTTTTTATTTTTTAAAATTTTTATTAATTTTTTCCTTTTTATTCTTTTTGTGGCTCGCCGGCCATTGCAAGAGAAGGTGGCCAAGAAGAAGAAGAGGAAAAGGAAAAAGAAAAGGAAAAGGGAAAAAAAGAAAAAAATTAACTAAAAATTTAAAAAAAAAATTAAAAAAATTAAAAAAATTATTACATCGCATTTGTTGGTCAACCGATGTCCATGTTAGCACCTACAGCTAAAATTGATAGGAAAGATTGAATTAGTATTAGCGTGAAAATGTTCAATATCAAATTGATCAGATTGAAAGATTTAGAACTAAATTAGTATTAAAGCCATAAGTTTATGATTTTTTTCGATACTTTGCCTCACGTCAAGCCGGAGTTTAGGGAGACTATTTGTGTCATTCCCCCTAAATAGAAAGGCATCTAAATTTTTCCCACACGACAAAGTAAGAAAAGAAAAAGAAAAGGCCCCCTCTTTTCACAAGTCGGTCAATAAATGCGATATCACGGGTCGAATTTTGAATGTGGCAAACTCCAGTTGCGGCAACTCCAATTTATATACAACGCCCGCATCTTCCTCACACCTACCTATCTATATACAAGCATAAAACCAGACTCAATACCCAAAAAAATACGGAGAAAATCAATGCGGCAGAAAGCAAGATGGGTCAACAAACAGCTAGGAAACTCAATAAATATGATTCGGACGGACATCGATATATGCTTGCTCAGAGAACGACCGAGGCAGATGATTGAAAGGGAAGTGCCGTCCTCCTCAAATCGGTTCTTTGTCATCTTAATCGCACGTCCCATTCGAGGACTCGGCTTCACTCTCGAATGAATGCATTGAACGATAAGACTGAAACCGCTAAAGTGAGTCGGGCTAATCATATTCCGATCTTTACGGCGATCACTAATTATTTTGTTGGCCCACGGGTCATCTCAGCTTCACCTCTTTCTCCAACGACGTGATTAGAAAGCATCAGGACCCATCTTTTCTTATTAATTTTCTGCCTTTTTTTTTTTTTTTTTCTCTTTTTTGATAATTTCGGTTGGTGTATCAATCACCTTTCTCACGGGGGGTAGACGTCCCTTTCCATGCAAACGTCCTGGCAGCTACTCAGACGTTGACATGAGTAGTTTGAGCAGCAGCCCTACTACAACCCTCCCATAAAGAATCATTATCGTTGACTTTCATGTCGACATGTTGGCACGCAATTTAACACTAACTCTCCCTACTTGCACCCATTGCTTGCGCACTCGGTCATGCGCTGGGGGCGGCATGTGCCGTTGACGGAAGAATGCTGAGGTTTGCATGCTTGGTTGGTCCAGCGAACTACTGATATTGTCAAGCTAAAGCAACCGCTGGTTTTTGGGGATCTGCCAAAGGTGTTGCGAATAGTTTATTAAGCTTATGAAAAGCGGCACTTTGGGGTCGTGTGTGGGGACTAAGAATGCCTTTGCTTCGTTAGGAACTAGAGGACGGTAGAAAGTCGTTTAAAGGAGGAGAAACGGATGCACGCGCAGGCGCCGAAAGGCGGAGCTAGAGTCTGATGGAGCTGTCAACGTCCAACGACGAAACAGAGCAGGTACATGAAGAGGGGGCAGCCCATTTCGATTTGGCCGAGTGACGTGTCTAAGACAGTGACTTATAGGATAAACCGATCTTCGATCGGGAAGTTGTAATATATACTGTGATCTGTCGTTTGATGCGTAGTTAGAGGTGACTAGGAAGAGAAAGCTACCGAAAGGTGAGAACAAAGAGATGGGGTTTTGCTAGTTTGTCATTTCGGGTTGTCGTCTCTCGCATCCACGAGTAGCGTATATTTGAGAGTCAATGGTCCCTTGGAGGCCACAGGCTCAAGAAATCACTAGACCACGCAACACACTGACTACATCTCAAGTTTATCTGAAAATAAGGAGTATTCTCTTGAGGCAGGTCATAATTTCTTGATAAGCTGCGGACAAGATCATATAAACATCACGATAAACAGTTGAATGTGAACTAGATTGGAAAGTTCTCTCTGAGATTCTTATATTACTGGCAAAAGGTCGTCAGTCTAAACAGGAAGTTTTGCTAATTTGCGAGCATGAAATGCGTGTAGCAGGCAGACAACAAGTCCTCTGGAAGCAGTGGAAACTTACAAACAAAATAAGAAAGCTTGATCTGAAACCAGAGCCAGGGAACATTTGTTGTGCAATCAATAAAGAAGCACATATTCCCAGAAAAAGAAAACCAAAAAACGTGTTGTATCACTAACATAAACTGCAAGAGACCAGGGAAAAAAACCCAATAAATTTTCCCGTCTCTTCCGTTCAGGGTTCACAAAGAACAGCCAAATATTCTATCGCACCTGGCCCTCTACCGGGAGACGGAGTGTTAACCATTCTGTTACAGAAGGATGGAGGCGCGCCAGAAGAAGAGCAATACCAAACGCCAACAATTGCATTTAACTTCCATCAGTCTTTCTTCTTAGTATTTAGGAATTTTGCAGCAATGCGAGATTTACATTTGCATCCACAGGAGAGAGCTTCCAGGACTATTGCATCGATTTCTTGTTCCTTCTTCTCATACACCAAGAAAGCTATGAAGGCGACAGGAACCCCTGCAGTGAGATTTTAGACAGGCATTAATTTCAATTTTAAGTGTCCCAGAGCCAATGCAGCAAGATATGAGGAGTTAGCACAAAGTTGCTTACATGCAAAACGCTGAAATGAGAAAAATCGAGACAGAAAATTATTAAAACATCATGACATATGGTTGGAGAGTTGTCCCTCATAGAATATCCACACCATATAGCTTTTACATTTTGATTTACAGGAGAGAATCACTCGATATTTTTTTCCAGTATAAAGAGAAAAAACAAGGGACTTTCTTGAGTCCATCAAAGTGGATAAAAACTGCCTAGTAATTTGACTCACCAAAGAGCTTGAGCTGAAAAAAAAAACAAAAAACAAAAAACTGAGCCAAAAAAAATCATGGTAGAGAAATATAAACAAATATTTGGACATATGACACTTAAAAGGCAGTCGATGTCAGGCTACTTCTCTTTTTCCACGTTGACTTAATAACAATGACAATCAACTTCAACATTGTAGAGTGGCAACACTGGGACATTTCAAAGATGCCCCATTTCATTTTACCCATCAGTATTCGCATCAATTTGACTAGTGAGAGTAAATAAACAGCAGATTGTACTTTCAGAATTCCAAGCATGCCATCGGCAGCTTGAAACAGGAAGAGCACTGCATCCGAAATGGCTGGCATTAACAGCTATATCTCATACATCAGGTACAGAGAAAAGTCTTGCCTTTTTGTGCAAAAAGGCCCATCCATCGCCGCACAACAATCACAAAAGACAACACAAACAATCAATACTCACAACAAGCAAGCATTTGCAATTTTGAAGGTCTTCTCTTAAACTTGTCTACATTTTCTTCACAATTCTCCCGCTGTCTTCAACATAGCATTATAGTCATTTTATATTCAATAAATAATGACATGTCTATATAGCATGGCGAATAACAAAAATGTTACATTACCAAATCAATTTAACCAAATTTCCCTCAACTTAATTCAGTATCAGTGCAGTATCAACTTGAGAAAATATATGTACATTGGTGTGCGGGGGAGAGGGGGGGAGGAGAGGGAGAGCGAGAGAGAGAAAGAGAGGGGGGGATCTAACCTATCGCGAATAAACTCTGCACAGGGATGGCTCCAATGATACTAACAATTAGAAGCACACTGATGACCTGTTTCATTTAAAAGGCAGAGTTCATTAGCGGACACTGGCTATTGGAACCAGTCTTTCACTCTTAGGTACCATGATGACTATAAAACGAAGAATAGCACTATCAACATTTAAAGCCCCATGCAAAATCTAGATACAGCTTCCAGAAATAATTTATTATGATGATGGGTGGGGGATGTCCATTAGCTCTGCTATGGACTAGATAATCCTTATCTTCCTTCTTTTGGCAGAGTGCGACATCATGACCCCATTTGGTGATCAAATTAACAGCCATAAAAACTCAGTGACTGAGAAAAGAGGAAAATTCTTTTCTAATTGTGTGAGAACTTCATCCATGGTAATATACTAATATAGTGAGAATGTGTCTTTCATTGGGGGACGGTAATTGAACTTAAGACTTTGGCTCCATTTGTTTCATGGAAAATAACTTTCAGGAAAGCGTTTTAGAATTTTCTGATGTTTGTTTCAAGAAAAAGATGAATTAATTGGGGAAAACATTTTCCATGTAGGGAAAAAAGTGTTCTAAGATGGGAGAAAATGATTTCTACTTTTGAGAAGTCGAAACATTTTCCACACCTTCTTTCACCTCACTTTCTTTCATAAGATACCTTTTCCTTTTATTTTTTATAAAATCTATTTTTTAATCATTTTTCTTTCTGTTTCTTTTTATCCTTTTCTTTTTCATTGGCTAGTTACTAGCCACAGCAGATAGCAGCGACCGGCAACCGGCCACCGGCCACCGGCCATAGGTGAGCTGGAGCCTCCCCATAGTCCGGCGAGGCTCTAGCTTGGCAAACTTAGGCAAGGTCGAATCCTGCCCAATGCCAGCGAGCTCAAGCCTTACCCAGGTGGCCAGATCTAGTGAGGCCCAAGCTCGCCATAGGTTGCGAGGCTCCTGCTCACCTATGGCTGGTCGCTAGCTGCCGCTGTGGCTGGTAATCGGCTAATGAAGAAGAAAAGGAAAAAGAAAAAAATTAAAAAAATATAATAATAAAAATATTATTTACATTGGCACATGAAGGAAAATATTTTCCTTACTGAACAGCGAAATATATTTTCTAGCTTATTTTCAGGTTTTAGTCAAACACTTGGAAAATATGGTGATTTTCCTGAAAAATGACTTCCTGAAAAACATTTTCCAAAAATTCTATATTTTCCGCAAGACGAACGGAGTCTTCATTCCAAAAAGGACCAAGTCATCACCAATTCCAGCCAGTTTTGCTTGTTGCAAGAGCGATATCTTTTTAATGAAATTTACACTTAACTATTCTTTTTAAGAACTTAATTGTATTGCACAATTGTCACATGTCCATTCAATTAATTATCATCTTTAAATGCAAGAGAATAAAAACCATGTGAAGGAACTGGAAACAAGCAATTAAATAAAATCAATCAAGAGTTGAAGTACCTTAAGAAAAAGTATCCAATCGTTACCCATGGAGATGGTAGCCAAAATTTTTACAGCATCATTCCACAATGAGGCCACTGACAGAGCAAAACTCTGAGATTTCTCTTCTGATATATAAAATTTTGAAGGGGAGATCTTCTCGATCTTTAATCCCAATCTGCACAAACATAAAATTCCACAAACAGTCAGATTTGACTTCCCTCAAGTATGAAGGTAGGGATCTCTGCGCTGTCATATTAAACAAGGCCCAGAATTAATCACATTCTGACGTAGACTGAGTTTTTTCCTTTTTTCCTGTGTAGATGAACTATTGACCTCAAATCACTCCAATAACTCTTAGCTCACAGCATCTCAATTGCTGCTAAATGACTTCAGTAAATCAAGTCATTTTGAAGTAAACAATCAACTGTATATTGTGATCTGGTTACATTGATAATACAGATTTCCGAATGAAAAATGGGCAGAACCAAAAAGCATGTACATGAGGTAGAATAATGTGTTCATAGAGCAGAAATGAAAAGCAAAGCAGAAACACTTACATCTTTGCTGGTAAGATACCATGAACAAACAAGAATATGCATGCCACAAGAAGAAGCTTCGAAAGAGCAGTGATGATAGTTGACCCCGAAGCAATAAAGTTGTAGTAGATTGCAGCCAAAACCACTAGCGTAGTTAATGTCATTTTCTTGTCCTTCCAGAGCAATGTGTCAGCGACTGCAAACAATGAAGACTAAAAGATATCAACTTGTCGAAATAAGATATTACAACTATCTTACATGAGAATGTCCCAGGGACAATAAACTTTGAAGCAAACAATTACATAATCTAACAGCTTTGACAACCACTATACCAATTCATGACACCAGAGGCAAAAATCACAGAACGCAAATAAAAGATAAAAGACTGACAAGTACCATGGTAGTTCCTAACAAGACTTTGTTTCAGCTAAACCAAAATGTTTCCTGCTCTTAAATCTTTTATCTAACACATGCAGATTATACCCTCGAATTGGGATGCAGTTTCATGGACTTCCATCATTTAAAAACTAAGGAAAAAAGGCTTGGATAAATATTGAGCAGATTTTCCCATACAGATTAACTAAAATGCTACTTCGGATACTCTGTATCTTTACTCAGACAGCATCCCCTGTCATCAATAAGTTTTTCCTCCTACCATTAGCTGCATATTGCAAAGTCTTCAGCATTTTTTTTCTTTTATTTTTTTTTTTGGATTGAAAAGTCTTTGGTATGCTTTAAACAAAACCAAATTAATGCTGCCATTAACATTCTCATTGGCATGTTTTACTCTTAACGGTAAAGAGAGAGAACCTTACGCAATAAAAATTAAAAGATATAATAGATGCAATTGACCACAGTATTCTCCATAAGCACCACATACACCAATGTTCAATAATATATACCAGTCAACGACATCCCAACATCACCTAATCTAAAGAAAGGCGAAACCTGGACAGATACAGCTACATACCCCTTCCATTTCCAAGATATATGGACGCTTTAGATGGCCCTTCTCTTCTAGCCTGCTGGGCAGCCCTGAGGTGTGCATATGACTCTATTGTTCGCTTTATACCCTCCTGCAAGAGATCTATGAGTCCAGTCACATCACACAAATAAAAAACCTGGTGTATGTACCAGAGAAAAGCACTCCAAAACTTCGTCATGCATAGAAGTTCACTTCATCGTCTACAATGCATGAAGATTAATGTGGTTGAGGTACTAGGATATTATTAGTCTATGCTCATGTAAATTATCCTGTAGTATTGACACAATATGTTTATTAAAACTACAATAGGAAACGAAGCACATAGATGGACAAGATCTGACTTATTAAATACAACGGCACTTCACATCTTCATAATGCAGCAAATAGAGGACAGTTTAAGAAGTGATAAAACTACCATATGCCACTTAAACAGTGCCTTAGTTGAAGTAAATGCGAGCAACTCTTAACTATCTGATAGAAAAATGAAAACCTGAAGAGGTACAATAGGCGTGTAGCCAAGTCGATCCTTTGCTTTCGAACAGTTAAATGATCTGCTGCAGGAGAGGAGTCTAATACGTGAAGGAGTGAACTGTGGAATCGGCATCCCGTACTTGCCCAAAAGTTTATAAGTTAATTCCACCATATGTGCAATTGGCATTATAGCAGCAGCAGGAATCTTTATCCGTGGCCTGCAGATCATTACAAGCTCTGAAAAACTAGTATATTGTAAAACATAAATTAGATTTGCAGTCAAAATTAAAAACCAATGCACAACAGAGAGACAAGAACTCTAGTTGTTCGTTGTTTTTGTCAACTTAGATGAGTAGGAGACCTGTGATATTAAGTGCTTAACCTAAATTGCCCCAAAGACAACTTGCACTAAAATGTAAGACACAAAAGAAGCAGTAGAAAAATTCTGAAGAATGGGATCAATAAAATGATCCTAGGTTTCCTTGAAAGCATTTCCAGTCAACATATCCTTTCGAAGTTAGAAGATGAGAACCTAGAGAATCATGTAAGCAGCAAGTTCCTGATTCATATAAGGTTGAAGACATGATATCAATTAACATTCTTGATAACAGTTATCCATTAATTGCAACTGATCAGTTGAAGAGAAGGAAAAATAAAAAATAAAAATAAAAATCTGCACAAGTATTTCACAAAAATAATTGACTCACAGTTCAAAATGGTAGCCTTGACCCTATTTTTAAATTATGACTAGCTTGTAAATTCAGGATATGCACAGGATTCTAGATTTGATGTTTCATGTGTCACGTCAGCAGTGTCATTATTACAGGTGATGTCAAGAAACTTGAAACAATCTACATCACAACTCTCAATCTGGGCTTCTGTTAGAGTGGCAAGACTTGTTTTCTCCAAAATCACGGTATCAAGGATGGTTGCAACCTCTTTTACCAAGAAGCAACAAGAAGTTTCTGTAAACATGGGCCAAAAAAGGGAAAAAATATATATCTATATATATAGCCAAAAAGTATGAGAGAAATAAAAAAAAGTACCTTTCATAGCCAAGACCTTCAAGAATTAATGAGACAAATTCCCAAAACTTGATTGGCTCCATATTAGTTATAAAATACGCCTGCAGAAACCATTTCTTTTATTTAGAGAATGCCCACATCAAAATCATCTCCTAGCTAGAGACAGCTGTATATTATCCAGTATGACTGCTATGTCACTTGATGACTTCAACAAGAAGGTAATGCAGGTTTATCCTTGGGAAACAGATTTCTCAATTTCCTCTATTACAATAATCAAATCAGCAATACAACTGTATCTCAACATTGCCATAGCCAAGAATAGCAGCCATGGCTTTAAGAGAAGCGCAAGTATTTGCTTTGTTAAAAGGACACTCAGTTTGCATGCATCCAGCCTGTAGATAAGGCAACTGACAGCCTCATGCTTAAAACAATTTTTTTTTTTTTTTTGGGACCAAACTAATTTTTATCTTCAGATTTCAGCCTTCCTCTACAATCCTTTATTTAAGGTAGTACAGCAACTGTTACCAACTAATAATCAAGAACAGTCTACTAATGCAATCAGCGGGATCTGGAAATAAAAAACCTTGGTGCACTTGAGACGCAACTATTCCAATGCAGGTCAGTTCAAATCCTGGTATTTTCTTTTCTTTTCTTGTCTTTAACACAAGAGACTAAGTTGAGAAGATTTCTGATGAGAAGCAGATTTAGTTGATTCAGGCTCAGCCAATTAACAAAAAACATTTTTGGCCATGAATATGCACAATATAGAGAAGATTAAATGCACCTTCCCTGAAGCCTTTTCTGATACATCACCTCCTGATGCTAGAGCTCTTTCAGCACATATATGGGCATGAGCTACATTTTCAACATAAGTGAAGTCATATAGATTGTTGCCATCACCTATGATGAACTGGTCATTTACAAAACAAGCAAATTACATCAGTTCATAATCAGCTGGTCAAAATATATTTCTAAAGCAATTACATCAGTTTCTACACATATCCTTTCTGTATTCAGCAGACAGAAACACTCTTAAGACTTTTGCAAGAGTCAAACATGAAGAAAGATTAAGCATAGAGACTAGAGATGAAACCAAAGAGAAGGCAAAAATAAGAGAACTAGCGATTAGAAGTTTGTGGCAAACAGGGGGAGAAATTGCAAATAAACCTGGAGAACTGCCGGGAAAACTTTTTAAATATAATGGTACTGACAGTGCTAATGATGGACTGGAGGTATAATGAGATAAAATAGAGGATGACAAAGTAGTTTTATCGCCATGACATCACATTTGAAACGCTAAAGAGAGTTGGGCATGATTCGAATTCAATTATTCAGCCATGGTTGGAATGCAACATAAAGATAAACAAATTACCTTTAATTTTCCCGCTCTAGCAGCATCCACTAAAGATGGAACCAACAACCTATCACCAGGACCGAAAATGCTGCTAGGACGTATGCAGCATGTCAGGAGCCCATCCCTACCATTCGACTTAATCACCAGGGCTTCTCCTTCAGCTTTGGTTGCTGAATATGTATCATTGTGCTAAAAGTTCAAAAAGTATGTATTCAAAGTCAAAAGATGATATAAAAGGCAAACGCTAGCTAAACGTTCGACATATAGACACATGAATAAGTCGGTATGCACATACATATTACATGCTATGTTTCTTCCAGATACTCATGTTAGCAGTCAAACTACTTTCCTTCATGCAATAAAAAGTACAGCCAAGCATTTACTATGTGAAAAGGTATTTTTCAATACTTTGTACTTCTAACCAGTTTAATACCTTTGGTGGATAAGGCAGTGATTCATCCCCGTTGAGTATTCCATGGACTCCATCAAACACGACACTGGGGGAGCTAGTATAAATAAGTCTCCTTACTTTCAGCTCGACACATGCGTCAATCACATTCTTCGTTCCTGCAAGTTCAAAAAGTAAAGATAAAAACCTCATTACAAAATTAAAATATAGGAGACAAACAAACTGTATAAAATGGGCCAAATTACCTTGCACGTTGACTGAATAATGGAGCTGATGGTTATTGATAGATGAATTAGGAGCAGCCATGTGGAAGACTACCTCAGCTCCTTCAAATGCTGTGGAACAAAATGTGACAGCTTATATAACCGAAAAGGAACGAACTTATTTTCTAGATTAAATCTCTCAAGCTTAAAACCCATCAAACACTACAGATTATCCCACATTATGAGCAAGTGCACCAGTGATTTCATACAACAATGAGTAAGTAAATAGAAGGAACAGTATTAAACATATTGATATGAAGACAGAAAATTTGCCACCTTTAAGCACTTGGGCCTTGTCTCGGAGATCGACAGACACATATTGAGCACGGCCAGACCTCAAAGCCTCCCCAAGGGTCCCATTCTCTTCGGACGGCTCGAGCTCGATCTTCGCCCCCAAATCACCGACGCGGACCGAATACATCTCGTACTTTATGATCATCTCCACTAGATGCCGTGCCGCAAAGCCTCTCCCGCCAGTCACCACGCACCATCTCTCCTCCACAGCCATTCTCCTGCAATTCCCTTCTCAGCACACGCACGCTAACCACTCAGATTTCACCGTCGGGGGCTTCTCTAGGAAACTGCACCCCACATGCTCACTAAAACTACTAGCAGGACAGGAAGCTGAAAAAAAAAACGACTGCCCATTTCTCTACGGAGAGAGTCAGCCCCGGTGGAGCTCGAGACAACGCGGGAAACGATCGAACGAGAAGTAAAATTCGGAACTTGACGAATCTAATGCATCGTTTCCTTAGAGGGTCGCATTGCCGAATTTGATCGTGCTAAAACTACTAGCAGAGCAGAACAGGAAGCTTAAAAAAAAACACGACTGCCCATTTCTCTACGGAGAGAGTCAGTACCGGTGGAGCTCGAGACAACGCGGGAAACGATCGAACGAGAAGTAAAATTCGGAACTGGACGAATCTAATGCATCGTTTCCTTAGAGGGTCGCATTGCCGAATTTGATCGCGCTAAAACTACTAGCAGAACAGGAAGCTTAAAAAAAAAACACGACTGCCCATTTCTCTAAGGAGAGTCAGCACCGGTGGAGCTCGAGACAACGCGGGAGACGGTCGAACGAGAAGTAAAAATGGGAACTTGACGAATCTAATGCGTCGTTTCCTTAAGAGGGTCGGCCGCATTGCGGCCGAATTCGATCGCGCTCACCTTTTGCGGGGGTGGAGGCGCCGGTGGGGATGGGATTGGATCCAGAAGCTGAGGGATGGAGTGAGCGAGCGACCGTTCAGGGGTCGATCGATGTACAACGGACGTCAGATGCAATCGCGGAGACGCAGGGAGAGAAAGAGAGAGAGAGAGAACGAACGTGTTCGCCTCGTGGTATTTTTTATCGGATGGGGAATCGCGCGGTCCAGTCGGACATGGCAGAGACTCCTCTCTCTCTCTGTATTCGTCTTCTCCGTCACGTGCACGCCTGTCGCTGGCCATTTGGTCGGAGCTGCAGATTCTCTCGGATTCGGGTCGGAGGTTTTTCTTTTTTAGGGGTCGGGAATCGTCGGACCGGCTCTTCGACGGACCCGACCAGCCCACCGCTTAGGCGGGCTTTGGAAAATGATGTTGGGTTTGGGCTTAAAGCCCTTCAAGATCAAAAACGAGCAACGTTCAAGCTGGGAGGAGGGGAAAAAAAAATTTTAATTTGCAAAAAAAGATTTGGGGCGATTTTAAATAGGGATATTGACATCAAGGGTAAATTACACAAAATCCTCGTTAAGTTTCACGTTTTCCCCGAACTTTCAACAATTATGCAAAACGCTCCAGCTTTTGTTACTTTCGTTTTTTTTAATTTAGGGCACAAATAATAGTCATCCCGACTTGAAATTGATTTTGGGAATAGAAAAATTTTCTATTTTTATTCCTAAATGAGTTTCTAAATAAAAATATGTGTTTGATAACAATATAAAATTTATATTCTCGAAACAGAAATTTATTTGATAAGGATACAAAATTTCTTCATTCTAGTGGCGGCGGATGGTGAGGGGTAGCCAATGGTGACCGATGGCGGTAGTGGATGATGGGTAGTGGTGGTGGTGATGATGATGGAAGGCAGGCACCGTGTGGTGATGGGTGGACACCAGTTAGTACAGAGGAGAGCATTGAGAAAAGTTTTTATTTTTCATTTCTGTTTTTAAAATGGAGAGATAGAAAAATTTTACTTTTCATTTATGTTTCAAACATATTTCGAACTAAAAATTTATTCCAAAAATAGTAAAATAAAAATTGCGTTGCAAAATCGATTTCTTTTCCAAATTTGTTTTTAAAACAAAAAAATGTTCTAAAATAGAAATATAATAATTATCATGCACACTAGAAATGTCTAACCAAACCGTATTTACCTAGGAATTGAGCCAGACCACCTGAAATACAAGTTTGAAAACCACTTCTCGATTGAATTAGTCTGAGAACTAGTTGGAACAGGTTCGATTTCTGGTTTCAAGTGAAGATCCACCCGAGAACTAGATCAATTTTGAAAACGATTTTTACCCATCGCTAAAAAAGGAAAACCTACGCACCAATCGTCTCTCTTTGTCTTCAACTTTGCACCCCCTCTCTTAATTGCAGAAACCCCCCTCACTCTCTTTCTTTCTGAATTGTAGCAACTTTAGATTCATTGCACCCTCACTTGTTATCAGCCGGTTTGCCTCTCGTTTTCACCACCATCAGTGCCATAGGAATGCAACCTAGTTCATTCCATTGTTGGATTTACAAGCGACCTCTCACCGTCAACCCCACAAACGATCTCTCTCCGCGCTACTCGCCGCCGCAACCCGATACATCTCTTTCTCTCTCTCTTTAATCTCTTCTGGCCTAACAAGCAAAAGGGGTTCCTCTTTGGGGAAAATATCTCGGTTTCTATGGGAGATTTCCTCGATGTCCAGCTCTTTAGACCTTAGTGCTTTGCTAAAGCAAGTATTTCAGTGGAAAGTTTGGATTTTGGAAGTGGCTTTGTGTTTTTCTTGTGACTCGAGGTGGTTGTGGGTATCTTTCTCTATTGTTCAAGGTCTTTTCTTTAGGGTTTTTGAAGTATCGTCTATCTAACCTTGGATCTCTTGTTTGGGGGCTATAGTGTGTGCTAATTAAGCATATTGCATGACAAACTCACTATGCTTAACACAATGACCCCTGGATAGCTGCACAAGTTTGTGCTCACCACAGGGGAAATGTATATTGCCCTTGTGCATCTTGAAGCTTGTGAATGAGAAAACGAGAGTAGAAGTAATAAGGGGTAATCGTTGGCGATCAGAACTAGAATGCTGCTTGTAGTGCATTTATGTTTGGAGTTGGTTGTAATAGTCACCTAAAGTGTCATAAGATCTTACAAATTAGTACGCAAATTAGCAATCAACTGCAGAAGGCTATGAATTTTAGATCCCTTGTTCCACCTAGTTCTTTGTTAGTTCTTGTCCCGCCATGTGGATCTCTCTTTCACGCTTCATACACATAAGTAATTTGTAGCTTTAAGTTTTGGAGTTTACTTCCTCATGGATGACTAAGTAGCACATTGGGTTAAATAAGTTGTATTCCTCGTTATGGTTACTAAATATCTTTCTTCTTATCATACCAAGTATTACATTGTTTTAGATTCTTCGACTGGTGTCAAAACCATATTATTTGGTGCTCTTAAATATTTTCTTGCATTTGCTCGATAGTCCTTTGAACCTTCTACCACTGAATCAACTTTTTCTAGCAGCATTGTCACAATAGCCAAAGAAAATGTCACAGAATACCTAATGTCTGAGTTTTCCAATGCCATTGACACCGGCCAAACTTTGCAACATGCTGTTCAGTTGGCAATTGCTGATAAAGTAGATTGATTTGTTAGAAGGACTTAGTATTCTTTAAGTACAACCATTTGTCTCTTATATAATTTGTTTGGGAAAAAGTCACAAAAAACCCTAAACTATGCACAAAGTGACAAAAATACCCCAAACTTTTTTTTGCACTACCAAAAACCCCAAACTTTGCCATCCGTGACACATATACCCCAAACTATTCTTTGTGACACAAAAAACCCTAAACTTTCATTTCTGTGACACATTTACCCTAAATCTTAGGGGCATTTTGGTCATTTTGCTTTTAAAAATATTTTTCTTTTTTTTTTTCCTTTTTTTTTTTTCTTCCCTCTCGCCGGCTCCGACGGAGGGAAGCCGGCGTTCGGCGAGGGCTGCCCTCGCCGGCGTCGGCCCAGCGAGGGCCGCCCTCGCCGGCGTCGGCCCAAGCGAGGGCGGCCCTCGGACGCCGCCCTAGCCCGACGCCGACGAGGGCCGCCCTCGCCGGATCCGGCGCGGAGGCCCTCGCCGGCGTCGGGACGAGGGCCGCCCTCGCTGCGTCGGGCGAGGGCACTCCTCGCCCGGCGTCGGGCGAGGGTGCCCTCGCCCGGGCCGACGCCGCAAGGGCGGCCCTCGTCGGATGCCGGCTTCCCTCCGCTGGAGCCGGCGGAGGGAAGAGAAAAGAAAAAAAAACAAAAAAAAGACAAAAATACCCTTAATGGCGTAAATGTGTCACGAATGGCAAAGTTTGGGATTTTTGGTGGTGCAAAAAAAATTTTGAGGTATTTTTGTCACTTTGTGCATAGTTTAGGGTTTTTGGTGGTTTTTTCCCAATTTGTTTTTAGTAAAATCCTAAAATTGTTGTATAATTTGTTTTTAGTCGATGGATTAAAAAAATATTGAGGGAAGTGGATAGACATAATGAAATGAGTCCGCTCATGAAATTGTTATTCCATGAAGCCGATGAAGTGGAATCCGCAACCGCGAGTGCAACAAACAAGGTGAGGGTATCTACTCTCATCCCTTTTTGGGTAAAAAGTGAGCCAATCAATTAGAGGCTTGAGATAATTTTTGAAGAATCATAGATGAGAAAACACAGAAAAATAGTTAAGGTGAAGTACATTCATTATGGGATTGAGTATATGTATAATGTTGATCATGGAACGTCTACTATGTGGAAGCATTTGAGAAAGTGCAAAAAGTATCATCATGTAGAAAAAAAATAAATTTTGTTTGTACCATGTAACAAAAATATGGTTGGTAAGGTAAGGGAAAATGCTACTACTAGTAGTAATGTCTTAACAATGTGGAAGTTTGATCAAGAACATTATAGGTATATACCTGCTCGAATGATTATTATTGATGAACAACCGTTTTCCATGGTTGAGCGTGTAGGTTGCAATACTGAATTATAATATCTTTTTTAACATCTTTCACGATTTACGGTGACTAGTAATTGTATGAAACTGTATCTGAGTGAAAGGACTTATTTCAAAGCTTACTTTGGTAAGCTTAAATTTAGGATTGTACTCACGACTAATATGTAGAATTTCATTCAAAACTTAAACTATTTATATCTCACCGGATATTTTATTGATTAAAAGTTGAAATTATATAAAAGAATCATCAATTTTGTGGCGATACACAGTGATAAGGGTAGGGAAATTGGGAAAATGGTGGAAAAATGCATTTATCACTGGGAAATATAAAAAAAATGTTCCACAATAACCGTGGATAATGCTAGTTTAAATGATGTGGCTATTAATTATTTGAAGGAAAAAATTTCAAGAGAAGGATTTTATATTTTGAATGGCGACGCTTTAAATACGAGGTGCACTACTCGTACACTTAACTTGATGGTAAGAGATGAATTGAATGGGGTGTATAATTGAGTTGCATAGTTAGGTATGTGAGGAGTTCTTCCATGAGAGTCAAGACATTCCAATCTTGTATTGAGAGAAAGGTTTGCATATAAGGGTTCGATTTGTCTTGATGTTGCCATTAGATAAAATTTCACTTACCTAATGTTAAAGACCACTATGAAGTTCAGGAAAACTTTTGAAATATGGAAGATGATGATTTATCTTTCTTAAGAAAAATTGATAATGATTCTCTTCAAGATGATGATTGCGAAAATACCATCATTCTTTATAAATTTTTGAAATAGTTTTATGATGCAACCCAAAAAGATGTTGAGGAGTTTATATGTTACTTTAAATGATAATTTTGAGGGGATACGTGTGTTATATAAATATTTGAATAATGTGGCAAATTCTTTAGACCCAAAGTTTCAAGCTATGAGCATAAAAATGAAAGAAAAGTTTGACGAGTATTATGGGAGTCTACATTAAGCAAATATGATGGCGTTGATTGTCATTATATTGGATCCTACAAAGAAGCTGAATTTTGTGAAGTTTTATTTTGAACAAATTTATGATAATGAAACAAAAATTAATGAGATGTATGATAAAGTAAAAGTTGCCTTGGAACGTTTGTATAAATTTTATGAGCAATCTTTTATTGGTTCTTCTTATGAACAAAATTTGGTGGTTCAAGTGTGAGTACAATAGTAATGTTCCCGATGCTGATACTGATGACAATGAGTGTGAAATCCAAACTTGGTCAAAAAGCTTTATTCACGTGAAGAAAAAATTGTTGGAGGAAAAGAAATCTGAGCTTGATTGGTATCTTGAAGCTAAAATGAGATGTCATTAATTTCGACCTTTTGATGTGGTGGAAGAGTACTAAGTTCAAGTATGAAATTTTATATTTGATGGCTTTGGATGTTGTCTATTCCTATGACTACCGTTTCAGTCGACTTTTAATACATCGGAACGTGTACTTGACGGATTTCGAAATTTTTCGACTTCTAGAGTGATGGAAGGTTTGACTTGCACTCAAAATTGATTGAGAGCTATTTACGTGTTGATTAATGTTGAAGAGTGCATTGAGAATGCGAAAAATTTTGAAGTAGGTAAGTCGTATATATTTTTTCTATCTTGTAACTTATTCATATAACTATCTATTGAGTGATTACTTTATTTAATCTCTTTTTTGGTTTTTAGATTTGGATTGTCTTACTGAGAACATTATCATTGGAAAATGAACTTCATCTTATGGAAACTTTGATTTTGTGGTAAGTAAATGGACTTCATTAAACCATAAATTTGCATGTGTCCCTAGAATATGATTTTTTTATTGATTTTTTGTTATATATGAATTTCAGGTCTTTGTTAGATTTTGTACCATTCGAATTGGCTCGCTTAATTTCACTTTTGTAGGAGGAGTCATATTAATTTCACTTTTAGAGGAGGAGTTATGCTTGTAGTAGAGATTTATTAACCATTTTACATAAATGAACGGTCTCATGTAGTAGTTATAGAGTGAGACTAATATTAGACTCATGTTTGCTACTAATGTTTATGCAATGGTAGGATTTTATTTTGCCTTATGAAGTTATGAGTTTGTTTATGATAATTAGCCTTGTAGATCCTTAGTTTTCATTTAGTCAAAAAGTTCATGTACTTACTAATTATATGTGCTTCATGTTTCAATAAAAAAATTAGGAGGATTACGTTATTTTCTTGCGTATTAATGTAAAATTCGAAACCGCATAGGATATCGGACAATTGTAAAACAAGATCCAATGCAAACAGGATAGGATATATAGTCCAAAAAAGGAGAACCGGTTATAATAGGGTCGGGTATAGGATTCAAGTCTAGAACCTACCCACCCTAAACCCAATCACCCCTAATGCGCACCCTTACTTGCTTGGCAAGTGCTCTAAATGCACTTTTTAATAAAATCAGTTATATAGAGAAACAGGATTTCTAGAAACTCAAGACCTTTAAGGAGCTAAACACTTCAATTAAAAGAATTGAATGATAGAAGGAGTCAAACTCAAGTTATGTTACTAAATCATCGAAAGTGAGCTTGATTTGATATGAATTCCTATTGCCTATTCAGAATCCATTTAAATCAAAGGTAGTTGTGATACTACGAGTGTAATTCAAAGTTGGTCGACATGAGAAGTGGATATTTGTGTATCTTGTGCATCGGTTCTGAGTCAAGTCTTTACTTGGAGCATGCAAGCTGTTATAGCTCTGAAAAAATTGAAGAACATAAATTTAACTTGGAAAAACAAATTTATTTCACATAACATACACATAAAAAAAAAAAAAAAACATAAATACTATTAAATTCATCATCTTCTCCTGAAACTTTTTGCTCTTAGTGCGATTGCGATGGTCAACGATATCTAAATAGTTTATGTATTATACATCATCATGGACCTATAAACAAAATTAGAAAAGAAGTAGAAGGGAAGAAAAGGAAAAATAAAAAATTCCAAAACATGAAAGTATTAAAAATTGTTCGTGTTAGCGTTGATCACATCATGTAAGATAGTTGACATCCACGTCAGTGATTCCTAACCAAAATTGCCCTAATAGACTTAATTGGTAAATTTGAAAATGAATAACATTTAATTAGCAAAATTAAAAGGTCAACCGTGTAATGGGTTTAAGATTTTTTGGACAATTTTCCCTCAATATCTTGATTATCAATTTAGTTTTTTATACTTTCTCTGGCTAGTTTGCCAAACTATCTAGATATTATATGGTCGAAAGTATTTCATACAGCCTAGTTGTGATGAAACCCCGACCTTATATTGCATTCGAGAAAGAAAAATCAATTTTAATTTTCATAAAACTTTATAAATTAGTATACTCTATTGCAGTTTCAAATTTTAACTAATCCTTTTTGGGATTAGAAAGCTCATTCACAACGTCGTTGATGATACCATGATACTATCCTTGAAACAATGAGCTACAGGATAGCTCTTCACTAACAAACTAGAAGAACAGGAAACATGTCAAATATTGATCTTGATGCTATTGGAAATTTCCTATAATATGGGTTTACATTAGTTAATTGATTTTCCACTTTAAATAATCGAGTTAATGAATATTCCAATATTTGTTAAACTCTTAGGTGATCTTATTGAATTGGGTTTTGGCATATATTAATAACCCGTCTAGGTAATTGTGTTTATCAGAAGCCCGTAATTGAATGAATTTAATTGACACATTATTGATTAGGATTTATTAGGTCCCCTCTCTAACCTATAAAATGGTAAGTTATGCCTATAAGTTGTTTAATCCCATTAAAAACTGTTATACTAAAATAAGTCATAGAGAGAAAGATATGGTATTCCAATAGATTTTGATTAAACAAATTGATCTATTTTTTTTTTTCAAATGAAATAATGGCTCAAACATATATGTTTTAATTCCTTTGTGCATATTGATTTTGGTGTTTTACAGTCATATATAGATCTAATTATTCTTGATTAATTAATTATTTATGTAGATATTTTTCTACAAGTGCTTGATAAATAAACTAGGAAAAGCAACAATTTTAACTTATTTTCAAACTATTCAATTCAGATGCAACACAAGAAGCTTCAAATTCTTCTCACTTTGATTTGTACTCATTTTAGATATGCTCGATCTCTGACAGGGTTTTCAAACACAAGCGGCTTTTTTCTTATGATAATCGAAGGCAAGATTTGGGTTTGACGATTCCTTCAGCAGTTCCAAAGGCATTGTCACAGTGAGAAATGGTTTCCTTTCCCTGGATCGCAGAGTCCAATTCGATGGTGTCCAAGTTGATGTCGGTGCATGCAACGTTGCCGACGCAATTTAGGTTGATAGCCACTTCCATGCTGGACGTCCTGAATGCCATTCGATACTGTACGCCGTCTATGTGTACTCCAGTTTTCTATCAACACATTCACAGGTGATGAAGTTCAATCAAGGAAGCTAAATTCGGAAGCGATGGCAAACATAATATTGGAATGTATATATTGTTTGTGATTGTGATTACTAAGGATAGTGAGCAGTGCAAACGACGTCAATCATTTAAGAATTATGCATGCCCTGTCTTTGTCTTACCGTCTTGGGACAACTAGCCGAAGGAGCATCGCAGTAGTACTGGTCGATGATGATGGGGTTTTCCACTGCCTTGAAGTTGAGATTTGAGAATATAACTTTGCTAACTTGGCCACTTCCCACCTGTCAATTTCGTAAATTTTACTGTGCAAATTTACTCCAGCCTCATTTCTTCGAAATGTCACAGAAACTATCACACAGATAAAAGATTGTATTGACAAAATTGGACATTACCTGCTAAGTTTTAATTCGAACTCCGTTGGTTGACCCATGAAAGTCAATGTTCTTCACGTTGATGTTGCTCACACTTACTTCATTTCCATCCTTGCCCAAGCTTCCAATGCTGGGTGCGTTTGGGAAGGCTTTTGGGAAAAGTCTTTAGGAAAATGCAAATACCTTTGAGTTAAAAGTGTTTTTCAAAATGCAAACTGTGTTTGGTAAATTATAGTTTGAAAGCCATTTGTGAAGTACTTTTGAGCAAAATGGTGTTTGGGAGAATTACATTTATAAAGGGCTTTTGTGATAAAAAAAAAAAAAAAATTGACCGGCAAGGGTAGGCAACCACCGGCGATTGAAATTTGTCACCGGCAGCCGACATCCAACTTAGGTAGCCCCGGAGACGACTAGGGAGGGCCGCCCGGGGTCGAGGGACTCCCAAAGACCACCGGCAAAGGCCGCTCGAGGTCACACGACGCCGCTGCTGTGACATACAGAATTTCTAGTGTTGTTTTCTATTAAATTGAGCGGGCATTTTATTGACGCGTCTATAGGGTTGTTCTCAGAGCTGATCACTCTTGAGATAACTAGACTAGCTGGGTAAGCCATTAAAGACTTTTAAGGCAATAGACTTGAGAATTCGACCAGGAATCGGCTTCTCGACCATGTTCATCTTTAGAGGTCATTACGGCACAGTTAAAAATCGAATTGAAATCAGAGATAGGCTGGTTCGACTGAGATGTGTGGCTGATCGTGGGTGACTCCACTAAATTGGAAAATTCTCATCGACCGGCACTAGTTTGATTTTTCTATCGTTTTAGTACCCTGTGTCTGTAATGGAACCCTCGAGATTTTCACGACAATCGAGAGTCGCCAATGTGTCAAGTGGGTTCATTGTGGCTCGAAGAAAATCCACCACGAGTCAATTGTCTTGAAAAGTTCTGAATACTACCCGGTAGTCTAGGTCACGCTAAAAGCGCGTCGGAATGAAATTAACCGCCAATTTGAGTCAGATTTCAAAAATTGAAGGTTCTGTGATGTCACGAGCTATTTTGGGAACATCAGCTCAATCTCAGAAGATTTTTCAGAGGTCCCGAGATTTTTACGGAAAACCAGGTTGGACAATTCGGAAAATGAACGGAAACTCGATTGGCCATTTTGAAGAGACAGGTTGACATCCGGGGTGTGTGATTCGGCGAATGAAAGTTGTTTGGGCTTTTTCTGACTTCATTTTGGACCCCAACGGAATTGATTTATTCAGAAAATTAGATACCGGAGAAAAATAAATGAAATTCGGAATTAACTCTTGGGCAGCACAAAATTGCTTGGAAACTTGGTTATTTGAGAAATTTTAATCAAGAAAATAAATGGGGAGACAAGGCATTGAATGTAAGAGATAAGAGTTGCTGGTTTGGGGCCCTCCATGGACAGCTTTCACGTGCATCTTCCCCTCCCGTTCCTATCCATCTCGGCAGCTTCTCCTTGGCTTCTCACGCACGCTGACCATTGAGGATTTCTCTCTCTCCGTTCAAGGGAGTTCTGGGAGTCACAAATGAAGAAGCCAGAAAATCAAAAATAAAACAAAAGAAAAGCTGCTCACGCCCCCCCCCCCCACCGAAATTTCTCTTCCTCTCTCCCCGTGTATTCCCTCTTGGTCTCACCCCCAAATCCACTAGAGTTGGTCGACCCCAGAAGACGTGAATGAAGCTCCCTCAGCCGCATCTCTCTCTGGTCAATCTCAGCAAATCTCTCTAGTTTTGGTTGACCGTTGAAGCCCCAAATCCACCTGACTTGGTCGGCCATTTGCAAGTCCACGAAGCTACCTCTTCTCTGCATGTCTCGGCCAGCACTTCTTGGTCAATTCCTCGCCGTGTCAAGTAGCGGTTGACCAGCAACGCTAACCGCCTCGACACGTGGCTTTTTGGACGCGTCTCGCCCTTCATCCGTGCCTTCAGCTTCGCATCTTCATTAGCTCGTGGCCCTCGGATTGAAGACGCCGAAGTTCACCGAAGCCGCTGCCCAAATTCAGTCTTCAAAGCCGTAAGATTGAAGCTCAATTTCAGCCCATCAAGCAGCCCACAATTAAGTGTTTTCAAGCCCAAGAGATCAGCCCAAGTTTAAGAGCAGCTCAAGATTTTAAGTCGGCCCAAGCCCAGTGTTTCTTTGGGCTTGCGAAGCTCTCGGCCCGGCCCAAGTTTGGCTACCGTTGCGTCGTCGTCGAGTTGTCCCGATCGTCGGGTTGTGCAAGCGAGTTTTACTCACTAAAGCTTTCTTAGTGATCTAATTATGCCTAAGAGTTGATTAGATTTATTTAATTGCAATTAGGTGGTTAGTTTATATTACAATGATTAAATTAGAGACTTGTTAGTGCTTATTAATTAAATTGATTGTGCATTTAATTAGTAGACATGTCCTAGTAATTATTGGATGCTTCTTGGGATTTTTCCCGTTCCTTATCGGGTGTCAATTTAATAATTCGGGCCTAAAATGAATTTTTAGGAATTTATTATTAATTATCGAAATTAATTTAATTAATTAATTATTTCCTGAAATTTCAATAAGGTTGGCTAGGGACCGGAATTTTATGCTGATGATGGTGGCGCAGACCGTTTATTTAATTGAGCTTTATATTGCGCTAAATTGAATTTATTATGTTTATTTATTTAAAATTTGAAATTAATTATTTAATTATTTATTTTCCGGGAATTCAAATGGGATGGCCGGTGACTGGAATTTCGTGCTGATTGTTGTGGCGCAGTTTGTTTATTTATTTGAGCTTTATTTTATACTGATTTGAATCTTGAAAGTGGTGGAGTGGGACCGTAAAGCCATTGAATTTGAAAAGGTCGAGTGGGACCATAAAGCCATTAAATTTGAAAAGGTCGAGTGGGACCATAAAGCCATTGAACTTGAAAAGATCGAGTGGGACCATAAAGCCATTGGATCTTGAAAGTGGTCGAGTGGGACCATAAAGCCATTGGGTACTGAGATGTGCTTGGTGGAGTTGTGATTCCCACCTGTTATATGATATGTCCTAAAGACAGTGGTTTACATATGTGAATTGATTGTCATTTGTTGCAATATATGAGGCATATGTGCTTAACCTTGAGTTGCAGGTTGGGACTGATGCCCAGGTACGCCTTCTAACTTATGTTGTGCTCTTAGGCAATCTTGTGGCGTATTGGTTCCCTAATCGAGACTTAGGGGGTAGAACTCGTTGAGACATAGTCTCATTAGTTGATATAAACCATTTCAGGCCCTTAGATGGCAGCACCAGGACCTCCTCCTATCCCTCCTCCTGAAGAATCCGGCATCCCAGAAAACATCGCCGAGAAGACCACTCACTTTCACATTCATCCGGACCCTGAGGGATTAGAATATGTGTTGGTCGAGACTACTGTTTGGGTTGACAAGTGTAGAGATGATCTGGTGCCCTATGAGTACAGAGCTTGGTATCGCCACTATTTTGATGGGAGGCAGATAGGTCCCATATTAGAAGAGGAGGTACCATTCATCGTCCTTGAGGAGGCCTTTGGGGCTGGGACTGCTGATCCCGAGGGCGGTGGTGTGGTTGATGCTAGTGATCCTGCATCAGCGAGTGAGCATACTTCTTCTGTGCATTCTGGAGGTGGTGCCAATCATAATGGAGGAGAACCAGTGATTCCAGATCAGGAGGCAAAAGGTCCAGCGGAGATGAAGAATGGGAAGTGGACGAGGAGTGGGAGGAGATTGAGGAGGTGCCTGCCAAGGAGGAACCGGTGGAAGAGGAGCCGGTAGATGAGGATTTTGATGAGGATGAGCCAGACGAGGAAGAACCAGAAGGGGATCAGGATGACCCTGATTATGACCCTGATGAAGATTGAGTGTTTATCCTCCTTTTTGTGAACCTCATCTAGATGTAAATAGAGTGAGACTTGGAGAATGTAAATAGTTGTGAATGACTTGGTTTGTGATATGTATAAAAGTTTGGTTGTGTGTTTTCAGTATGAAAATATGGCCTTGCTTTTCTATCCCATTGTTTTATTGTCTGGGGATTTTATAATTACTTCCGCATGTGCTTAATTAATGAATGGGTCGGTGATACTTAGTCCTGGGATATCGCATTCTAAAATAGACCAAGTAGAAGGATGTATGCGTGCCCGAGGATCGGGGCATGACATCCCCTTTTTGTGGTATCAGAGCAATGGTTAGAAATTGGAGTGATAAGGAGCGTTGACCTTGGGATAGTTGGTAGGAAAGGCCTTTAAATTCACAGCTGATGCATGTCTGTGGTAGCTGAGTGCTAGAATTGCTTGTTGTTTGAGTTACTCAATTTCTAATTCATTGTGAATTGGGAGCAGGTCAGTTGTAAGCTGAGCCATGAGTGACCAGGAGCCGAGAACTCCTATAAAGAGGACCAGTAGGGCCGTTATTCGAGGTAGAGCTCCGACTCGTGTCGGGACCCGAGGCAGAAGTGGTCGAGCGCCGGCACAGGCTAGTGCGAGTGGAATGAATCCACTTGTCGTAGATGTCGGGGTAGTAGCCCCTAATGATCCCAGAGTGGATGGGATCTTGCGTGTCTTGAAAGTTATGAGTGCCAGAATGGATCAGCATGTTCAGGATCGGGCCGCTACAGTTCAAGACGCCGCTCAGGCCGCCGCTGCTGCCGCAGTTGCCGCCGCTGCTCAGGCCGCACCTGCTGGAGCCGCACCTGTCGGGGCCGCACCTGCCATAGTTCCACCTGCAGTGAATGTTGAAGGACAGCCAGGGATTGTGGTCGCGGAAAGACCAATGCATAAACTGGTGGAACAGTTCTTGAAGTTAAATCCACCGTTGTTTATCGGGACAGGAGATCCCGAAGCTGCATCTTCATGGGTTCAGAAACTTGAGAAAGCATTTGCACTGCTGATGTACAATGAGGCTGAGAAAGTAGTGTTAGCAACTTACCAGCTGGAAGGAGTTGCAAACACTTGGTGGATGACCACCCGAGAGACGATCTTCCCTGAAGGCACTGTTCAGAATTGGAATACTTTTCTTGAAGCCTTCAATGATAAGTACTTCTCAGAGACTGCAAGAGAAATAAAGATGGCTGAATTCCAATGCCTTCGCCAGGGTTCATTGACCGTTGATGAATATGAGGCGAAATTTGCTAAACTTTCGCGGTATGCTTCTGAGTTAATTGAAAACCCAGTAAACCGAGTCAGAAGGTTTAGGGATGGGTTCAGACCAGACCTAAGGAGTATATTGGTCTCTCTAGATTTGAAGACTTATAATGATATATACTGGAGAGCCCAAAAAATTGAGAAAGACCAGAATGACAGAGCTGCCTCATCTGGATCGAGGTTTAACTCTCGTAGGGAAAATATCCGTCAAGGGAAAAGACCCATGCCTGGAGGTAAACCCTGTGCTTCGCCATTCAAGAGAGGTGGATTTAACAGGCAGGCGCCTAATAACTTGGGAATGTGTCGCTTGTGTGGAAGGCGACACGGGTCAGCTCCATGCCCACCAAGGTCAGGGGCATGTTTCGAATGTGGCCAACATGGTCACCTTGCAAGAAATTGTCCAACGAAGCTGAGAGGACAACCTCAATTACCGCCACCACCACCGATGAGACAGATAAGAGGGCATGCCCCTCAGAATGCACCACAGGGAGGACAGCCGAGGCCTCCAGCTCAGGGTACCATCTATGCAATCACACAGGGTCAGGCGGAGGCTGCGCCTGACGTAATTACAAGTATGGTTTCACTCAACGACCAACCTGCCTATGCTTTATTTGATTCAGGAGCAAGTTATTCTTTCATTGCCGAGCAGTATGTTAAGATGTTGGGTTTGAAACCTATATTGTTGGAATCGACAATTTGCATATCTACACCATTGAAAGATAAAGTTATTGCTGCTTCGGGATGTTTGGAGTGCAAGTTAGAGATTGGTGAGCGACTGGGGAAAATTGACTTGTTAGTCTTAGCCATGTATGACTTTGATTTAATTATTGGCATGTACTGGCTCACCAATCAAAGAGCTAAAATGGACTGCTATTGTAAGGCGATTCAGTTCGACCCATTAGGGGGTAAAAGTTTTGAATTTGTCGGGAATCGTGGAGGACCCATGATTTCCTTAATCTCGTCACCTGAGGCATCTCGTCTGTTAGACGAGGGTTGTCAAGGTTACCTGGCAACTGTCGTGGATACGACAGTTGAGGAGTTGAAAGTGGAAGACATTCCGGTAGTTCAAGAGTTTCTAGATGTCTTTCCAAAGGAATTGCCAGGTTTACCGCCAGAAAGAGAGATTGAATTCGTGATTGAACTAGCACCAGGGATAGAGCCGATCTCGAAAGCACCGTACAGAATGGCATTGACAGAATTGAAAGAACTGAAAGTACAGATGCAGGAGTTGTTGGACAAAAGATTTATTCGTCCTAGTGCGTCACCTTGGGGAGCGCCAGTTTTGTTTGTAAAGAAAAAGGATGGATCATTGCGTCTATGCATTGATTATAGACAACTCAATCGGGTGACGCTTAAGAATAAGTATCCACTCCCAAGAATTGATGACTTGTTCGATCAACTACAATGAGCATCAATATTCTCAAAGATTGATTTAAGGACGGGATATCATCAGCTGAGAATTAGGAAGGAGGACATTCCTAAGTCAGCATTTCGTACTCGATATGGTCATTACGAGTTCATAGTGATGCCATTCGGGTTGACAAATGCCGCAGCTGCCTTCATGGATTTGATGAACAGAGTGTTTAAGGAATTTTTGGATCAGTTTGTGATCGTGTTCATCGATGATATCTTGGTCTATTCGAGAAGTGATGAAGAGCACGGGAATCATTTAAGATTAGTGTTCCAAACCTTAAGAGCTCATCAATTGTATGACAAGTTTAGCAAATGCGAGTTTTGGTTGACTCGTGTTGCTTTCTTAGGTCATGTGATTTCCGGAGAAGGAATCTCTGTCGACCCAAGCAAGATAGAAGCCGTGATCAAATGGCCAAGACCAACTACAGTGACAAAGATCAGAAGTTTTCTGGGATTGGCTGGTTACTACAGACGGTTTGTGGAAGGATTCTCATCATTGGCCTCACCTTTGACTAGACTCTTAAAGAAAGAAGAAAAATTTGTATGGTCAGACAAGTGCGAGAGTAGTTTTCAAGAGCTGAAGGAAAAGCTAACTACTGCACCTGTACTGACAATTCCATCTGGACCTGGAGGATTCGAGATCTACAGTGATGCGTCATTCAAGGGGTTGGGTTGCGTGTTGATGCAACATGGTAGGGTTGTTGCATACGCTTCCCGTCAGTTGAGACCTCATGAGCAAAATTATCCGACGCATGACTTAGAACTTGCAACCATTATCTTCGCCTTGAAGATTTGGAGACATTACTTATGTGGAGAAAAGTTTCAGATTTTCACAGACCATCAGAGTCTCAAGTATTTGTTCTCTCAGAAGGAATTGAACATGAGACAGTGCAGATGGATGGAATTGCTGAAAGACTATGACTGTGATATTCTATATCACCCAGGAAAGGCGAATAAGGTCGCCGATGCTTTGAGTCGAAAGTCTTCAGTAGCTCAAATATTGATAAAGGAATGGAACCTCATCGAAAAAGCATGAGATTCGGTATTCAAATTTGAGGTATGCCACCTTTCAAATCTTATGGCCACCCTCAGAATTGAACCGGATATTCAGGTCAGAATCAAAAATCTCCAAGCAACAGACCCTGATGTGCAGAGAATTCTTCAAGAGAATATCGAGAAGAGAAAGATCGACTTTCAAGTTTCTGATGGTGGAATATTAAGATTCCAAGGGCGTTTGGTGGTACCTGACGATGTCGAGCTTAGAGAAGAAATTCTATCTGAAGCACATCGTAGTAATTACAGCGTTCACCCTGGAAGTACTAAAATGTATCAAAATCTGCGTCAACACTATTGGTGGTCAGGTATGAAGGCGAACATCGCCAAGCATGTGGCCAAGTGTTTGACTTGTCAACAAGTAAAAGCCCAACATTGCAAGCCAGGAGGACTTATGCAACCCTTAGCGATCCCAGAATGGAAACGGGAACATATCACGATGGATTTTGTGATCGGACTACCAAGGAGTCAAAGAGGAAATGATTCAATTTGGGTGGTAGTCGACAGACTAACGAAGTCGGCTCACTTCATTGCAGTTCGAAAGGACCTCAGTTTGGATAGGCACGCAGACCTATATGTGCGCCATGTGGTTCGAATGCATGGAGTGCCGGTTACGATAACATCTGATAGAGACCCGAGATTTACTGCCGCTTTTTGGAAGAGCTTGCAGAGTGCTCTTGGTACTAAACTTCAGTATAGTACAGCCTATCATCCTCAGACAGATGGTCAGTTGGAAAGGACAATTCAGACTCTTGAGGACATGCTGAGAGCGTGTGTTATAGACTTTAAAAGAAGTTGGGAGGATCAGCTCCATCTGGTGGAATTTCCCTACAATAACAGTTATCAGCAGAGTATTCAGATGGCTCCTTTTGAAGCACTATATGGCAGAGCGTGCAGAACTCCAGTGTGTTGGGATGAAGTCGGGAAAAGAAAGATTATAGGTCTAGAGTTGGTTCAACAGTCAGTAGATGCCGTGGCAGTGATCAGAAACAGATTGAAAACAAAACGAGCGGGCGAAAAGTTATGCAGATAAGCGACGGAGATTGTTAGAATTTCAAGTCGGTGATCATGTCTTTTTGAAAGTGTCACCAATGAGAGGAACTTCGCGCTTTGGCAAGAAAGGCAAACTGAGTTCGAGGTACGTAGGTCCCTTTGAAATTTTGGAAAGAATAGGGACTCTAGCGTATCGTCTTGCACTGCCGCCGAGATTGGCACAGGTGCATGACGTCTTTCACATGTCGATGTTGAGGAAGTATGAACCTGATCCGACCCACGTGCTCAATTTTGAGGAATTGGACGTGGACGACTGTGTGTCGTATGTTGAAAGCCCGGTTCAGATATGCATATTCCTCGTTTACTGTTTTGGTTAACAAAAAATGCTTTTCTTTATCATAGCTACTAGTTTGTTGCGAAAAATATTGTTGCCATATATTTAATTTGTCTTCACAATTTTTCCAAGTTCTAATCGAGAGTACATGAGATCATCCTGAACGATCCCCACTAACTTACTTACGAGGAAAAGTTTTGTGAGAAATCGGCTGAATTTTCCAAAGAGTAGAATGTGGCAGAGTTTGTGACAACGGAGTTGAAACTTTTTCTAGCCTGGAAATTGTTTCTCGCCACGATAATCGGAGCATCGGATCTGGTGTTTCTCAGATTGAAATTGTATTAAGACTCAATTTGTTAGCTCCAACTAAAGGAAGACAAAAGCAAATACATTATGCAATGTGATATGAAAAGACTAGCTTAATTCATATGTATATATACATTAGCATTTCTTTCTGTAAAGGAATCCTCATAAGACCTTAGTTATATACAACAATGGACGAAAAAGTATCACGTTGGTGCGTGCTTATTGCATCCCTGGTCCCCAAACAAATCGAATAAGAAAAAGAAGGGTTAGAAGTGCAAAAGACATAGCCTTGCAGTTTGGAAATTTGAAATTCAAGCGTTTGGTTGGAAAAAAGGAATGATTTTTAGTTACAGGCTTGGGGCTCAATTTGCAGGAGATGTTCTACCAGGCCACGCCATTTGCATCAAACGAGCTCGGCCCACTTATGGTGAGCCCATTTACGCTCTTGAAAGTCAACCACTTATCCTTCCCCTTCCATGCATCTGGATCTTCCGGTGCTATGATCTCTCCTGATACCTGCAATCGGATATAAACGAGGATTTTCGAACTCCCAAACTCTAGTGAGATCTTAATATGTAACTTCACTGTATTCTAGGTTCGGTACTTTTATGTGGAATAAGAGTTAATCTTGCAGAATTGAGATTGTGTTTTCATTTACAAAAGAACCACCATCCGTATTGATATCTTATCGTAAAAATGATAATTCAAAAATCTCAAATTAGCACTTGAATAGAAGAAAACAAGACTATGTATAATCAATCTCCCACTCACTTAAAAAGCATTTGATAGGTGGATGGATGGACTACGAAAGAAAAAGAGATATAATTATTTTATTTCACTTACTACGAGATTGATATACGACTTGCAAGGGCCCACAAATTCAATACGGTTCAAAGGGTAGATTTTTCCTTGTGGAACTTTGATGGTCGATGTCCTTGCGTTTGTGTTGCATGCATCATTCCATGCCTTTGTAAATGCCTACACATATTTCAATATGAAATCATGAGATTCAGCGAATATAATCGCCTGTTGTCGTGTCATGAGGAAATCTTTTACATAACCTACCGACATGGATTGGTATGCAAAAGTAGTCATGGTTTCACCTAATCTTGATATGTATAATTAAATAGCTAGACAAAAAATTGTACCATAGAGTCATCAATGAGCCCATTGCCAACTGCTCCATAGAGTCATCAATGAGCCCATTAATTTCACTTGTCAATAGTAGTGCAGAGACCAAGATCAAGGAACATATAGAAATCAAGAACCCTTGTGCACAAAAAATGATATTAGGCGTGAAAAGTGTTATAAAATATTGCGTAGCAAATATATAATAGAGAAAACAAAGAGATTGAGAAGAGAAAGTAGGTAAACACCAAAGATAATAGGAAAGTCAGATGGGAGAATTTTATTTCCAATATATGACTATTATGTTTACAACAAAACTAAGTTCGTATTTATAGGAAAACAAAAATGTATTTATCATTAATATCAATATATCGAATGATACATGTATTGGATAAGGAGATGAACATTCATTATATAGGGAGATGTACTTAGAATGTATTATACAAATATACCATAATAAGTACATTAGATAAGATGAATATAATGAATATTCATCCATGTATTTCATAACAAAAAGAATCTAAGATAACATTTTATTTGCAGCTCATTTTAAGATTTTCACCAGAAGTACTTCCTCTGGAAGAAACAAGCAGATAAAAATGTTGTAAAATGTAGTGATTGTGGTATTCCATTTAAACATGATGGGGGTTAATTTAAACATGCTTGTCTTTCTAAGTAAAGTAATGTAAATTCGGTCAGTAAATCTTCAGTTTCCATATATAAAAGTGCCCTATAAGAAGGATAATGAACTCATTCATGTCATGCAAATCTAGCAAAAGTGGATTTTTTTTTTTTTTTTAAAGACAGAGATAGGTTGTTCTGATTCATCCACCGGTGGATTAAAAGATGAATCCTTACTTTAATTAGCAACTCAAAAGTTTCAGGTAAATCCTCAATTTTGGCAATTATTTTATTTTTTGTATGCATTTGGCCATGTATTTCCACATGAGAAATGATTACGTGACAATCCTTAATATACTGTGAAAATAATAATATATTCTGGATCACAAAAAGCCAAATTGCAAATAGTTATAAAATATTGTGGGACCCACTTTTTCAAAAATTTATAACTTACAATAAACTGTTATTCTCACAGTATCCCAATAACTGTTATGCTAACAATGCTCTTTCCACATATGCAATCGGAAGTTCTTCTAAATTATTGGATTAACTAGGATGAGTGCATGCACTCCTAATTATGCGACCTATATGCGCATATGATCTATTGATCAGCTGTGCTTACTCTACCTAGATCCGAAGATATTTGCTAACTTGAAAATGCTCACGAAGTTTTCATTGTTGTAATACCCGGAAACCCAGCAATGCTGTGCCGCGAGATCGCCTGTCTCCCGTGCCCTAGTCTTGAACGGATTCATGCACACCAAATGCATGTCTTCAACCTCTTCCTGGTTCCTAGCACCTAACCAGACCAAAGTCACGTATAAATTCACTTCTTGCTTCGGTGTTTTCCATCATCTTCGACCAGAAGTGATTAACAACGTTTGATGTTTCCGAAGCCTTTGGACATTACTATGTCATCTCAAAAACCCCTGATGATCTTCACTCTCTCTTTGCTCTTGCTTCTTGCAGGTCCACACGAAACCGATGCGCGCCTCCAACACAGATCGGTTCCTACCATCGGTACTAGGCGCGACGCCTCAGATCAGAGTCTGACCCAAGTGCTGGTGGCTCGGGACATCGTCACCCTGAGCATCGGCGGGGTCAAGAACACGAAGAAATTCGTTGAAATGATCCCGAAGCTCAAAAGCGTCCAGCAGACCCCGAACTCGGACCTGTCGAAGCTGCTCAACTGCGTGGACGGCCTGTTCGATAGCCTGAGCAACCTCGAAAGCGTACTCAAGAGGCTGAGGCATCTCAAGGACCCATATGTCGCCTACGACACGCGCGAGTTGAGGATGGTCGAGGGTCGGATCATGGGCATCTCGGGTACTTGCCGATACGCATTGAAGGATACGGATGGAGTCGTGGCTCAGATGCTGAATCGCAATCTTGCGGACGTTGCTATGCTTATCAACAGTGTCGAACGCGCCATTTTTGGCATCGGCGTCACAGACAAGGGGGCAAAAATTCCTTAATTACCATGTGATTTCCATGCTCTGGATCACAAATTATTACGTAAAACTTTGCACCACACATAAATAAATTTGCTTCTAATGTACAAGACTCGTGACAAAGTGCCAATATGTGGAAGCTACGTTTTTTTCTTTGCAAAGAAATAAATTATAACGACCTAATCCTATCCAAATCTGGCCAGAATCACCTCATTATTCATAAGAATGCATGTAAGGACATATATTTATTATTGTAATTGTGTGAATAGGTAGCTTTTTTTAAATATTTCTGGTGAGGTCCGACGCGAAATTGTTAAATGCAATCCAAACGTTGATTGAGGAAGTCATTCCAACATCTCCGACCAAGCAATGAAGTCAAGAACCGTGTTGCAGCTGATATAGTACGTCAGACATGTGCATCGATATGCCCATTAATTTCCTAAGCTTGAGCCAACTTGCTTTTGGAGGCTAGAAAAAGAGACTACAAAGTTTGACATTCTCGGTCGTATCTTACCTCTTCAAAGCTGCACAAGCTTCGAAGTCAAACACCAGGAGGTGTCATCTCACGGTCATCTCGTGTAAGAGACATAAAAAAATTAAAGTTGACTTGGTAGTTCCGGTCCGTTCGAGTTCAATTTTTTCTTCATGTCGAGAACAGTAGTTACAAATCATTTTCCCAGGAAAATTCAGGGAGATTATACAATTCTTGTCTCCACCAGTGATGGATCCTGTGGGGAGGTTGGATAGAGCAATGAGCAGGGAGTTTCTCGGTTGACTCTCTGAGGGCAACGAATAAAAAGAAGTCGCTTGCCTTTGCCGTCATAGATTCTGACATCACACTGCTGAACAATCTTGACTTATTCATAATCCCCAAAATATAAAAAAAGGAGAAGGAGGGAGTAATTAGGTTGACTTTAATGCTAATCACCAGCATTTGTCCCTTCAATAATGTTTTTTTTTTTTTTATTGGTCGGAGTCCCTTGAATAATGTTGCAAGCAGTAGCTAGAGAGACTTCTTCTTTAGGGTTTGCTAGTTGCAATATCTTGAGGATTGGCTGCATTTCAGATCAACTCTAGCTTTGCCTATAGATTCGTAGGACATTTTGAAAAGTGGGCTCTCCAAATCTTAAAAGTCACAAAGGGGAAATCCTACATTGACCTCACGGAATATGAACATAAGTAGAGTTGCTCCTGTGATATGCATAGATGCATCAGCTAGTTCAAGACACGGGCATATTCTTAGGTGCATCGGTCGAGTTGCATCAAGGCCCGACTTGGAGCTTGCGCATCATTGTCTTAGCCTGTCTATCAAATGAATCATCTTCCCTAAAGATATACGACGAAGCAGGATCTGGTTAGACTGGAGTTAAGAGTCAGACTTCCCTTGAGAAGCACCACTGCCAAACTCATCCACATTCGCTTGGACCTAATCATCGAGCCGGGGACCGACTGGCCAAATATCTTGCCCGAATGGGCAGCCCCATTAGACAACTACATCTATGAACAAGTCTTTGCCACGAGTGATAGGAAAATCTAATCAAGAATCGCTTTAATTTGGAGCTTCAAATTCAAAATGATCTTCCAATGATCTTGCAGTCGCTTGATGAAGATCTAGCCTTGTTCGAGACTTGTATTAATCAGCAATGTCAATGGATTTGGAGCGTTTAAGTTTGTGGTGTTAAGTTGAATGAGGATGCATACATAAAGTCTAGATAAAACCTCAAAAACGAGGAAGGTGCGATTAATTATTTCTACGTTCCTCCGTCATTTCCAAACTAGGTTGGCGGAAAAAAGCAGAGTCTAGGCAAGGACTGCTTTACTTTGGAGTTTCGAGCATAGACAGGTTTTGTCGTGATCATAGAAAGTCACCTGATTTAGATCGAGCTAGTTGGCGTCATCGCCTATGTAATGTCAAAGTATTTCCCGCCTATAATTTTAAGATGGTATGAAAAGACATGAATTTTGAGTCGAAATGTCTTCCACCCTTCTCAATTATTGAAAAAGCTTAATAAGTAGTTGACATTAAGATCACGATAAGATCACGAAAAACCCCATAGACAAGCAATACAAAATTAATTGCTTTTGGAAAAGATAATTCGTGTGAAGAGATGGAAATAACTTGTTGAAGTAGTCAATCTTTTACACGATTACTTACGGTATAAACTCGAACTTTTGATATAATGAACACGCAATTGCTTAATATGATACTTTGGCCGCGTTTGGCAGTCATGATAGAATTCAGGATATGATAAAATTTATCCAATCATGCATTTGGTATTTACTCAGAACAAGCTAAAATCGGATATAAGAAAATATAGATTAAATAAAATTATTCCATGGAGAAAGTGGGATAAATGTGAATAGGATTTATAATATCCATATCATGAAAGTTATTATTCTTAGATAACAAATTTCTTAAATTAACAAAATTAAAATTATAAATATATATATATTTTTATATGATAAAATTCTAATATAAAAATTCAAAATAAAAAATAACAATTTCGTTGTTTTAATTTAATCTTATTTTTATTTATATATTTGAATTTAAATCTGTCTTATAATATAATTTCAATATATAAATATAAATATATTTTTATATTTATTAGCTATTTTAGGTATTTTAGTAATTTAGGTATATCGATATTGTTTACTATTTAATTAAGTTTTATTAGGAATGATGGAAGGGGAAGAAACAAACAAAAAATAAATTAATTTAAAAAAGGAAAAAACAAATAAAAATAAAGTAGACAAGAGTGTCGCAAAAGATTTTTACCATCTTTGTCTATAATTTTTTTTGTTCATTTATACTAATATGTCGTCTATACCTAACAATATAAATGATAGATTTTATTACTACAATTATCAAATAGTAGATAGAATATAGTAAAATCCCTAGATTTTATATCTTATCATATCTAGTCATATTCTACTTAAAAATCCGGACAACCAAATGCAGCCTTTGAGCTCTCCAACTGTCAATAACTTTCCCTATATAATCAATGTTTATTATTACAAAAAAAAAAAAAAAAAAAAAAAAAAAAAAAAAAAACCCAAAATCGGTACACTTGTTATAAATTTACCTCCTATTAGTTTACATCAAATTTACTATCAAATTGTTGAATCGAATGACAGTAATAATTAACGGATATACTAGTTCTAGGTTTTATTCTCCATTTATCACATGTGTATCAGTTTGTGTTTTCCGTGATATTAATCCAGTTTAACAGAAACTGACGAATGGTAAATTTGTCATAAATGTATCAATTTAGGATTTTTAGTTATCAAAAAAATTAGTCTGAGATATATTTGTCATAAATATACCAATTTAGGATTTTTTGTATTCAAAAAATTAATTTTGGGATAAATTTGTTATAGATGCATCGATTTGGAGTTTTCGTAGTGTTAATCCTAATATAATCAAACACTTCCCATATATTAGCTATGCAGTAATAATAAATATCTCAGCAAGGGAACTAATTAAACAAAGAGATAAGCAAAAAGAAGAAAAAGGGTCTTTCTATCTAATATGCACGGCGGACCACAGTGGCTGCGATTTCAGCACTTCTATGACATATGGGCGGCGAAGATCAAGATGCTCTAGTGGAAGACCTGCAGATGTACAACTTCCGTTCGTCCTTGCTTTGTCCGCGGCACGAGGGAAGACGTCTCTTTCATTAAGAATCTTAGGCCACTTCCAAAAGCGAAGTGACTTAAGCCTGGTGGAAATAGATGAAGTCAGGTGTCCACCGCCCTAGCTTAAAAGTTTAAGTTGTTAGAAAGTGACTTAAAATGAAGTTCAAGTTGTTAGAAAACGACCTGACAATCCTCCTCACACCAAGGCGACGCCATGGAAAAAAAGCAAGCCTGGAAAGCGTGAACCCCTATGCATATGCAGATTGTGGGTGGAAGAGTTGTCGAATCGCTTTTTTTCATGATGCAACGGAGCCTAGGAGGCGAAAGGAGGGTGCCACCGTGAAAAATCGAACTCGGTTATTTTAGTTCTAATACCGGATGGGAGTTGAGTGTGTGGTCGCATTTGTTCTAAAAAATTTAAACTGCTGGGTATTCTGTGACATAAAGAGTAGTTGCAGTTCATACCTTCAAATAGGTAATGGGTATTCCATGAAGAGTATTTAAGAGTTTGTGGTATATTGGAAATTAAGCTATATATTGGCTACACTGATTACTTCTAAGCCCTGTCCTATGACATTGGTATGGTGAACAAAACTGGTCACATTGAAAGAAAAAGGTACAATGATTGTATAGGAAGCATTGTGCAATGTATTGTTGGTATGAATCTTTGCTCTATTTAATCTGACAATATAAGTAGAAAATAAGGGTTCATTTATTTGAAGGAAAATTATTTCCGAGAAATTGTTTTCCAATCTTTTAGTGTTTGGATGACAAAAAACTAATAGATCTAAGGAACAACAAGCTTAGATTGAGAGAAAATGACTTCCTACTCCAATAAGAAGGAGATTCATTTATTTCACTTGAGATTTCATGATAAAAGGACAAAAATTTCCATTGAAATCATTTTCAAGGAAATGAATTAGTTTTCATTTGTTTGATTGTTAGAAAAAATGATTTACTTCTTACCAGTGCTCGAATGTGATTCATACTCCCATCGATAAAAAGGCATGGTGGTCCTGTTTCTATAATTATGAGATGTAATAGAGAACACAAAATGTTAATTATAATGGAATTCTCTATTAGACGTAGCCCTAGTTTAAGGGCAAATTAGAATAAATCCCTTGTAATTGTGCATTGATTCTTAACAGCCAAAAGGGAAAGCCATTTACCCCAAATTTAAGTTCGTTGTTTCTAAATAATGGAAAACATTTTCACTAACTCTCCATTGTCCAAATACCGAAAAATTGGAAAATAATTTGTTGAAAATAATTATTGTTCAAAGAGACAGATCTTCCACAACACAATCATATAGTGAAGGTACGTACAACCTCATTTTTCCCCCAAAGAAGGCACGCACCCTTCCGGGAATACCGGCGGCGACGAAGAACATTTGCTTCAAAAGCCTTTTGGTCAGCCAATGAGACATCGTACTCACACAGAGACTTAAAAAATTAGGTTCTTGATTCCAGGCTAAATGCATGCACGCTCTCGCCCTCCACGCACCAAGCTGGCCACGTGAACATATCGATTTCATCCCTCCTTCCCTAAAATTTCCCACTTTCTTCCCCGATGCTGCAGCTGCTGCCCGTCAAATTAGGTCCTGCCACGACCAGAAAAAGAGGGGTCTGATGTCGCCCTTGATGTGGCCCTTGCTGTCTTTGTCTGTTGCAATGGAAGTTGGCAAGGTGGCATTAGAAGTTTGGCTAGTAGACAAAGCGGTACGCTCTGGCTAGACGAACGGCTGTCCGACCCCGAGAAATTTGGGGTGCACTCGAATCAAACTACTCGAGTACCTTTCAAGCTTTGACAAGATCAATTTTGACTATTTCAATAGGTATCTCTCATTGAACTGAGTCGAGGCGAAGCTCAATGTTTTATAGTAATTTGTGAGTTCAATTAACAAGTCCTACTCTTCATACTTCCAAACTCAAAAGTTCAAGTTTGAGCTGAGTTCCTGAGCTCCAGTTCGAGTTGAACTTGAGCTATGCACCAAGATTTCATTTGGCAATAGCCCTCACGAAAGTTATGAACAATTTTCGAGTTGAACTTGAGCCAAAAAATATGATGTTGCCAAGCTCAAAGCAACATCATGCAATGATAACTTCTCGGATAAATTACCATTGTTTTATGCTTTTCACCTATATACCAAGTCCAATATGTGTAGATTATAATCTTGATCGGCTTGCAGCTAGAGCAAATTTAATCTAATGAGCCAGTCCATTATAAAACCAAGAAACGAATTGACACAAATCGCATTTATTGAAGGGTCAAATACAACACCTAAGTAAGAGACACGAGTCAAAACGCCATTGCTATACCATCGCCTAACTACCTAAGTTATGTTAATAAAATGAATACTTCGATCTGAAAAAATTTTTATATGCGTTGACCATAAGTAAGAAACACGCCTCATGCAGGGAACATTATATTGCGGTCAAACTATAGTTATGGCTATGTATGGAAACACAAGCATTCAAACTGGCCATGCCCTAACTAACCCCATTAAATATGTGAGCAAACTATAGTATATTGGGATTGTAATCGAATTCGCCACGAGAGGAGAAGACCTGGCTACGCGAATCAATGTTGTTTATGGATCGTGTAAGGGAAAAGATAAGCACATCGTGTATCATGCCATGCATTCACGTTTCTCGTGCAATCATTTTTCTCAGAGTCTTAAAGGACGTCCTTTCGAGGAAAATGGGCAAAAGAAGACTATCCTTCAAGTTAAGTACCAAGTTCAGAATAGTTTTTTCTCTATCCTTTACTTAAGTAATTATAATTATAATGATATCCGTGGTGACTAACCAAGAAAATGTCAAATGGTCATCCTACAAACTCTATAAATAGGCCCTCATCCCATAGTTTCGAAGCACACACAAGAAAAAACATTACCGATCATTAGCTTTTCTATCTACATATCAAACCAACCGAATCGCCGTAGTCTTGTACTAGCCTTTGTGTCGATATGTCTAGCGATCACGAGCAAACGCTTGTTCGAGCATCGCGAATTGGCATCATCGGCGGCGGAATCAGCGGCATCGCTGCTGCGAAAGAGCTCTCGAGCTACGCCCCGATCGTTTTCGAAGCCACTGGCTCGATCGGCGGCGTCTGGAAGCACTGCTCCTTCGCTTCCACAAAGCTCCAGACCCCGAGGTGCGACTTCGAGTTCTCGGACTACCCGTGGCCCGAGAGGGACAACGCTAGCTTCCCGTCCCACGTCGAGATATTGGACTACCTGCATGGCTATGCCGCGCACTTCGACGTGCTGAAGTACGTGCAGTATAACTCGAGGGTCGTGGAGATTCGTTACGTCGGTGAGCATGCAACGTCGAGTTTGCCCCGTCGTGATGACGGATTGCTGAACTCTAGCGAGTATGGTTCGTTGCTGAAAGGCCAACCCGTTTGGGAAGTTGCCGTGGAGACTGGTCCTTCAAAAACCATTCAGGTTCTTCAATCGAACTTTTCCCGAAAGCATCCTGCTTTCGTAATGCATTTAACTCGATCTTAGGTCTTGTCTTCTGTTTCATTGTAGCGGTATGCCTTCGAGTTCATCGTGATGTGCATTGGAAAGTACGGCGACGTGCCGAGAATGCCTGTCTTCCCCCGGAATAGAGGCCGAGAAGAGTTCCAAGGCGAGGTCTTGCACACCATGGATTACGCTCGGCTTGATGAAGAAGGTGCGAAGAACCTACTCAGAGGGAAGAAGGTGGCCGTCGTCGGCTACAAAAAATCCGCCATCGATCTTGCTGTGGAGTGTGCCGAGGCCAACCAAGGTATGTTTTCCTTGAATTGCTTCCCAACTTACTAATCTTTTAGTCTGATCTGGAAAATTTCGGTTTTCCCTAATTGGGTTTTGTGGGTATGATTATATGTCATATATCAAGCTAGGTCCAAAGAGTGTTTTTAAAATTCGTCACCCCTTTATAAATTGAAGATTTAGTTTTCCTCTTTATAAATAAAAGATTCTTGAATTCTTGATATGATTTTCCATATTGATAAGCGTGAAGTTTCTCTTATGGGTACCTGCCTGAGGACATGTTTGCAGTACATACGCGTACACGCAATGCGTTAAAATTTTAAGTCAAGATGATTGCAGCGAGGCCAATAAACAATAATAACGACTATAGTATCAAAGGACGAACAAATAATCAATTGATAATTATTCTTGACACTGACTTTGTGGAAGGCGTCAAATGGTTCCCTAAGCGGAGGAGTGACATCTACTGAACAGGAAAATTGACTCTTTGACCGCACGTTTCCTCTGTTCTTTCCCTTTCTTTTTAAGGGTTTGTGGTCCTCTCTCTTTCTCTCTCTCTTCTTGGAGATGACCCATTTTTTTCTTTTTACCGGAACAAACGTATACCTCAACTTGTTCTAAGTCTACGTTTTCCGAGTGCAGCACCTTGATGTCAACAGGTCAAAAAATGGCAAAGACGGAGACACAGATCTCAGTACTAAAAAAATCACTAATTAAACCATTTTCGTCGTATTTCTTGATTATTGTTGTTGATGTTGTTGTGGTGCTGACGGCCGCCGCCATCGTGATCGGGGTGATGGTGGTGGGGGTTCTGTACTGAATGATTAACCTTACGCTGAACTTTAATTCTATGTGAACAAAAAATATCAGGGCCTGAGGGACAAGCATGCACGATGGTGATAAGGACGCTGCACTGGACAGTCCCTTCGTACTGGATATGGGGACTCCCGTTCTACCTGTTCTATTCGACAAGGTCCTCTCAGTTCCTCCATGAAAAGCCCGACCAAAGCTTGCTCTGGACCCTCCTGTGCCCTCTTCTCTCACCTATGGTAAGCTCGAATTCTGCTCGCCGATCGCATCGAGTGATGTTGACCAACAAAAAATCACAGCTTCAAAGAACGATATGGCCTGACTAAACATGTGTATCCTCTCTTCTTTTTGTCTTGACAGAGGAGGGCGATCTCAAAATTCATCGAGTCGTACTTGGTGTGGAAACTGCCGCTGGTGAAGTATGGGCTGAAACCGGACCACCCATTTGAGGAGGACTACGCATCTTGCCAGATGGCCATATTGCCCGAGAACTTCTTCTCGGAGGCCGACAAGGGCAAGATCCAGTTCAAGAGGGCTCCGTCCAGGTGGTGGTTCTGGAGCAGAGGGATCGAGTTCGAGGACGGGTCCAAGCTGGAGGCGGACGTGGTGATCCTGGCGACTGGTTACGATGGCAAGCAAAAGCTCCAGTCTCTGTTGGCCGAGCCTTTCAGGAGCTTGGTCGTGGACTCTTCTGGGGTCATGCCCCTCTACAGGTAAATTCACACACCGACACCTAACATCGTTCATTTGGGATGCGCTCGTTAAGTCACGTGGGTCTCACTAAAATAAGGTATGTTCAACAACCGTGACCAAACCTGGTCGACATGATCGATTGTAAGTGCACGAAATGTAATTGCATGCCTCATGATCAAGGCTATAAACCCAGTTAACTAACCCAAAAGGGTCGCATGAGAAATTTTACTAGACATGATAAAGGAGGGAATCGTGCTAGGGGCCTATTAAGCTTTGACGGTCCCAATGGACTGCCACCGGACCATGATCCGGTCCAGTTGCTATTTCCTACCAGGCCCATTATGGTTCAAATTTCCCATCCTGGACAAGATTCCAACTCTGATCTTTTCGTCTGCAACAGGGGCACGATCCACCCCATGATCCCGAACATGGCCTTCGTGGGATACGTCGAGAGCGTGTCGAATCTCCACACGGCGGAGCTGAGGTGCAAGTGGCTGGCTCAGCTGGTCAACGACAAGTTCAAGCTGCCCCCGGTCGAGGCCATGATCGGGCAGGTGACCCAAGAGATGGAGGTGATGAAGAGGGCCACCAGGTTCTACAAGCGGCACTGCATCTCCACCTTCAGCATCAACCACAGCGACGAGCTCTGCCGCGAGATGGGCTGGAGCCCCTGGAGGAAGAGCAACTGGCTCTCCGAGGCCTTCAGCCCCTACAGCAGCCAGGACTATGCAGACCAGCAGGCGGACAAGAAAGATGACTGAAGCGGGGAGAAGCAATGGAGGAGGGTTTGAATGTGCTACTGGAGAATAGGACAGATGAGTAGGGGCCAGATGAAATGGGATTGGTTTGCCATATATGAGTTTCGTTTTGACCATTGGAGGTCCCGTGCATAATTCTACTATCTGTGATATTTTTGCTTTATGCTTTATGTATGGAATGTTTTAAATCGGAGTGATATTAATTTACTAATTATACCTATGGATATGTATGTTGTGAAGATTATATTCAGTTTTCATTCTCCAGTTTGGCCCACTTGCTTGAAATATCATAGCAATTGAGTGAACTTTCTAGTAAAACCACAATTTGAATGATATAAACTAAATTTGGAAACACAACCCATGTAAGGTATATGAAATGTCTTCCTACTTGTATTGTGGAGTGATAGTTATAGTTATATTTAAATTTTAAAACTTATTAAAGTGCAATTCAATTATAAGATTTTAAAAAATATATATAATTAAGTTCTAAAACTCATCATAAAAGTGCAGTTGAATTCTAAAACTTAAAAAAGATACAATCAAATCATAAAACTTATCAAATTGATACAATCACGTCTTAAAACTTTCAAAAAAGACAATTAAATTATTCAATTAATTTCGTCTAATGTAAAAAAACAGAAAATGCTGATAAGTTTTAAAACTTAATTGCACTAATTTGATAAATTTTAAAATTTAGTTATACTTTCATAAAAAAATTTTAAGACTTCCAATACGATATTGGTATAAATGACAAGGCAAAAAAAGGAAATCCCAACTAGCCAACATGTTGAACTTTTTTCGGTGACATTTGTCCTAGAGATAAAAGGTGAATAGAAGGAAGGATAGAAGTGAAAAAAAAAAAAAAAAAAAGGGTTTACGGGATTCTTGGGCTCATTTCAATTAATGAGGAGTTCGTGATATTCCTGCATGGCTTCCATTTGGCCACGGTTCTGCAATGAAATTTTTTATGGATAGAAGAGCAACAACCACTTGTAACCCAGCAAGCTCTGCCTATTCAAGAGAGTAAAATAAGGGGACAATAAGCAAAAATGAAAAATAAGAAAAAAAATCGATCTGTTGGAAGAGCATAACCATCATCCTTTCTTTTCATTTTTTCGTTTGTGTTTTTTCGGGGCATCAGATCTGATTTGTTGTCTGCAGTTGAACCAAATCTCTAAATGGGAACACAGGAAACTTGGAAATTATTAGTACTTAAAAAGTCAAATTGGCCGCTGAAGTTTATCATTCTAGTTGGTGAAAAAATATTGCAAAATAAAAATTCACATGACTTTAGACCATCACATATTTCTGTGTTTACAATTTATTAAAAGACTTGAAGTTTTTTAAATGTCGGATTAAAATAAAATTTCGGATGTTAAAATAAAAGCATGAGTAGGATGCTATCCCAAGCACCAGAAGACTGACAATTTTGGGAGTTGTACGTTGATCTCATTGGTCAAAAGCAATGCACAAAAGTGAGTTGTAGCCTGATTATCATATAGAACATATACTATGAATGCAATCTTGCAAAATATATGTCAACTTGTCAAGTACAGTTCATCCTGCTGTGAATTACAGAGTTAAGTAGTATCCAATATCCCCAAAAGCTCTGGCACGCCTCATAAATCCATCTTGGCAACATTTATCAATAATTCCCAGTCCTTATCTCATTTCTATTTTATTTATTTCCTTATGTTTTTTTCTCCTTTTTTTTCCTCATTTTTCCCCCTTTTTTTCGTTATGAGGTGGGTGAAATATGTCTAGCAGAAAGTTCAATTCCAAAGGGAAAGTTTTTTATATGAAATCCAGCTGTGTGAAGAATCTCATAATGTACGGAATGATGATGTGGAATCACTTATCTGGTCGATAAGAAAAAAAAAATTATACATATTACATGTAATATATGTATACATATTAAAACTACAAAAATTTCCCAATAATTGGAACCTAGACAGAGGAAAAAGCACATTCACTTCCATCCCTAGAAGTTATATTTTCCTCTGGTGGCTTGCCAACTTCAGCTTTCTTCTGCAAGCCTTATTAATGTGGGGGGGGAGAGTTCTGAGAAAACACACTACAAAGTACAAAAGAAGCAACTTGATCGTCAGAAAAATCTGCATCTGCAAGAAGCAAAGATTTGATTTAACCTAAAAAAAATCAATCTTTGTCACGATAACCACTCCCCATCGATTCCCTCAATTTCTCCTATGTCCATGCTGTTCCATCAAGACAGAAAAGAAAGCACAGAAATCAGTTAGCACAGAATCAAAGCTAGAATCAGATTAAAAAGATGAACTTGAACAATCAGAATACCAAGCTAATTGAGAAACAAATAACACCCATCACTGTTTATGTGGGACAGTTTGGATTTTTAAGACAAGGACACTAAACTACTATAAATAATACTTGTTCTTCAGAGTTTAAGAGGACATTGCAACTGGGCCTTCCACGCATACAAGCTACTTAATTGTTGACTAACCATGCCGTATAAAATGCTTAATGTCATAAGAAGTGAGAGTCTACTTTCTTAGCTAAATTGCATTAATTTGATCAGGGTTTCCTGAGAAAATTATTAGTTTGGGCACTAAAAGCTCAACAGTGATGGTGAATTAACAAAGCTAATCTTAACCCTAAGACAAAAGGACCGCCAGAGAAAGGTATATATATATGTACTTGATTTCTGACTTCTTTTAAAGATTTTGAAAGAAATTGTGGACTCTTACCAAGGTAAGGCAGGATCCTGGTAATAGTCCTCTGAGAAGCAATCATTGAGATGTTGCTGCAAGCAATTCTCATTTGAACTCAACCAGGAAGGGAACTCCATGACCTCATCAAAGGGTTGGTACCCATCATCCTCAGCCTTCACTTCAGGTCCAATGTCCAAACCCTTCAAGCACTTGAACCACCAGGCTGACGTGACCAGGTTCATGGCATCATTCCACTCCATCTGGTGCTGCTCCCCAATTGACCTGATCTCTGCTATCTCCTCATCGGCCACCACCTGATGCAAGCCTCCACCACCACTAGGTGACCCTGACTCAGTAACCTCAGCCACAGCCACCACAGGAGGCCCCTCGGAAGAAGAAGCCCCCACTGAAGGAGGAGCCTCCTCTGCAGCAAGAGACAAGGGAGGAGAGGAAGATGATGATGGAGATGAGGCTGCGTAGATGGATGGTGGGTTGTTACCGTTGTGGTAAAGATTGGTCTCTACGAGGTTGTCAAAATCATGGAAATTCAGATTGAGCCCTAAGGGCTGGTCTGGGAGGGTGAAGTTCAGGCTCTCGGCAGCAGCAGGTAGAGGGGAGATCGGAGAAATTGGCCAGGAGGAAAAAGGGTTTGCAGGAGGTGGTGGAGGATATGAGAAGGAGGGGTATGCAAGGTTTCCCGCATAATTTGAGGAAAAGGCGTGGCTTGATGAATGGCTAATCCTTTGGTACATTCCAGGCACTATCTTTCCTTCTTCAGGACACGATTGAGGTTGTGGATGAATTGGCGGCGGCGGTAGCGGCGGCGATTGCTGCTGCTGAAGTTGATCTTTTTCTTGCTGTAGCTGCTTCTCTTGGGCTTGTTTCATAGCTGCCCTGTGGAATTTCAGTGCGGTGACAATCTCTCTCCTAGCCTCAGCCATATTCAGGAGCCTTTCTTGGTAAGGCCTGCTGGTATGGAGTCTCCTCCGGACCTGCTTTTTGTGGGGTGGTGGAGGTTGCTGAGATTGATGTTGGGTTTCACTGAAATCCTCTCGAAACTTGGCTAAACTTTGGGCAGAGAAACCATCGCTATCAACAGATTCTGGATCCTGCTGTGAGCTCATGGGATCCTTGGTTCTTGATGAGGTCAATTGTTTCACCAAGCTACGGATATAAGCACCAGAAAGATGAGCCTCCTCCTTGAGCTTACAAGGCTTATTGTCTATTTCCATTGCCTCTCTGGTCTCTTGCTTTGAAGATCTACCCATAATATGCCTTTTTGGGTGTGTTTTGATTCCTCAGTGGAGGTGGAAAGGTAATATGGAGAAACGGTGGTTGAGGAGAATCATGGGTTTCTTTTTTCTTACATTCTGAAAGACAAAGTACCCTGTGGGAGAGAGAGAGAGAGAGAGAGAGAGAGAGAGAGAGGGAGGCAGAAGCTGATCCTGAGATGTCCTAAGGAGGGTTCTGATGGATGTGTGATATAAATAGCTTGGGACAGTCTAGAGTTTTTAAACTTTCTTGGACTTTTTCCTATTTTGGCAAACACGTTGGTTACCATTTTATTAGCAGCTGTAATAAATGGACAGTTAGAAAGGGTCTTCTTGTTCCTTAAGTACCCTACTCTTTTCACCAACATCTTGTGAAACACTAGCTTCTTCTTTAACTCAGCCAAGGTTTACCCCACAAAAGAGAAAACACAAGCCAGGGACAGGGTAAACACCACCTAACCAGCTCGGTGCGTTTCAAAAAAGAACAGAAAAAATGACTGCTAGTTCATTTGGCAGTCCCGTAGCTTTTAGTGCTGATATATGCCGTACTGCGCTGTGCTATAATTGTGCTAACTAGAGGTGTTTGCAAGCGTATACTCTAAAGTGCGAGGCTATATCCTGAGCTATTGCAATGGTAGTGTCTGAAATAATAGAGGTATTTTCGCCAACATAAAGCTAAGGTGTGAAAGCCCTCAAATCCAAGGTTCCAAAATCACCTTGGCTACTGAGACGCTGGGACTGGTAAAGTGTCGCCAAACACCTCATTGCACTACCTAATAAATTCAAAAGCAGCAAGTGAAATACACATTTTGTCTGCAAATCCGTCCTAATATCGAACTCCATTCGCCAAGATATGCAGAAGCTTCCTCAAGAATGCATATTTTTCTTCCACGCTGACAGTGAAAAGGAGAGATATGCATCAAACTTAAGTGTATGAAAGGTAATTAGTGCATCAAAACAGACGATGCAATAGATGTCGGTCCAACATCATTTGAACGAAGCATCAAACCAAGCACACGAGTACTGGTAATCCTAGAAAGGTAGTGCTCTTTATGCAAAGGTGACGACCCTTTGATTCCTAGGTTGTTGGTACACCTTAAAGTTGGATTCTTGGGTTGATTGATGAAAAAGTAGGTTTCTTTTTAGTACCATAAGTGAACTTTGGCTTGTAATTTTCTATTCCCAGAGTGATTTTTTTACTCGCTCTAAAAAGGGTATTTTGGGGCATGAAACAAGGGTGGGCATGCTGAGATTTCGGCTTGAAAATAAAAAGGGACCAGGCTCCAAAAGGACGTAAGCAAAAGCCCAGAGAGACTGACAGAAGAATCTCCATTACTTTTGTAACCTTTCTCTACTATTTTCTTTTCATATAAATGACTCTGGGGAAAAATTTCTTCCTCTTTTTTTTTTCTTTTTCTCTGTTTGAAGAAATCCTCTAAGATGATTTAAGTCTGTTCCAGAAACAAAGAATTTGGACCTTTTCAAAAGACAGTATATTAAAGGACAGAAATGCTCCATACCAGTCTCTCTCTTCCCTTTTGATTACTTTTTTCCTTTTTCTTTAGCATCTTTCTCTACATATTTTGTTTTTTTTAATGGACGATCCTATTCTCTAGACTCTAATTGGAGGAAGCAGAGGCAAGGCTTCTGTCTTTTAGCAGAGCTTCCGGACAGCAACAGTAATGACAATTAAAGGCCAAGGAGAGGAAAATTACAGCTGACAGGAAAATGCACCCTATAAATGGGAAAGGCAGAGTAACATTAAAAGAAAATGAATCACAAGAAAATGGTTCACCAACTCGTTGCAAGAGTGAATTTGAAGTGTTCAAAGGGAGCAACTATATCATTTGATCAGCAAAACAATAAATATTAATTTCCAGAACAGGACTAAAATCTGATTTGTCTACTGGTCCATTCCATCCCATTAGCAAGTTAAATTTTTCCATGCAGAGAGAGATTATTAGGTTAGAAAGCAGTCTGCCCCGAGAGGGTAAACTAAGGTTTTGCACTATTACATCAACAAAGGCAAGGCAATGTATCAGAGTATCAATCAAATCATTGTCAGGCAAACGAAATTTTCCCAACAGTGTTACTGAAAAGAGCCAGTTTTCTTACTGTTTGTGACATTTGCCAACTCTGAAACCCCTGCTCCGTGAAGCTTTTAGCAGCTGCCCTCAATGTCCAATAGGAAGCCAAGACACTTGCACTTCCCTTCATCAGCAGAAAATAAGAAACATTAGCAAACTCTGCACTTAAGAAATTGACCAACAGCTTAATCGTAGCCATAATGTAGTCTTGGAGGCGGAATTGTATATTCTTGAACAGGAAATTTAAGTGTTCTGCGCTGCAATAAACCTTGTACAATTAAGACTTGCCTAACGGACCGATTTGGCTCAATAATTTCATGATCAACCTGAAGCTCCACATCTGCCTCCCAGACCGGCAAGCCAATTTTTGTTAACAGCAAATAATGTCAACACAAACAATGGAAATCCAGCTCACGTCAAGATCATACTACAAGTGACCGAACTGGCATCTCTGAAGTGAGTCTAGAAAAATTGTTGGTACAAATAGTTGAAATCATTTTTCCTATAGTAAATAAGCAAGTAATCCACAATAGTGCAGCTGTCAATTTGCAATCCTTGTTTTTCAGCACATTCACATTTTCCTTGATAAGATAAAGGTTCGAATGCGGACCAATTTAAGAATATCCTAAAAGAAACATTGAACATCACACTCAATCTCCCTTCTTCCTCCAACAAGTATCCTAGAAGATGCACCAAGTAAAAATTTGTCAAACTTTTCACGACCACGAAATTCGGACTCTAAGTACCCTTCAAAACAGCTTTACTTAGCATATCAAAACCTTAATCTAACAAATAGCATCATCGCAGGGTAGTAAAATTTGAGCCTCCTATCGTTCTGCGCCAAGCCCTAAATCCTCTGAGTATCATGGAGGGCGAGTATTTATTTCTGTCAATGTCTCAGCGTAGACACTTGCACTCTTTCCCTGCAAGACACAAGGTTTTTGGCCCCCTCTCCAGCATTTCACCATCCGATAAAAATAGAGAGTGAACCCCGAACTTATTTCCCTTTGCCCAACTAATGTAAATTAGCCAATGTGGTCCTTGCTTTGACAGCTTGATTCTTGCTGAGACACACCCTTCTGATCCAATTTCAATGTTCTGGCTTCCACTGCTACAGTCTAACCTTTCCCATCATCGCCAAGAACAAATTCTTTTTACTTACCCTTTTGTTTCTTTGGCATGACTAATTGATATTAGGCACCAGAAGGATTACCAGTGTCGAGAAATGACAATCGCTCAATCAAGAAGTAAATCTAAGCTTGTTTTTTCCCCCTCGTGACGGTTGAATTGAAGCTTCAGCAGGAACCCCAAAAAAAAAAAAAAAAATCCATAAAATTCCAAAAGATCATGATACGTAGAAAACGCAAGAAACCAATCATGAGGCCGCAAAAAAAATGAAATTATTGTGCAGGGGGGAAGGAACCGAGGAGTGTAATGGAAACGCAACGACATCTGAACAGAAACAAGTAGCGTGAATTGCAGGATGAGGAATGCAAAGGGAAATATGAATAATTTATGTGGGGAAATAATACTGAAATTAATATTTTTAAAGGAGAAAAGGATTGCAGTACAGAGAAAGGAGAGGAGGACTCAGCTGTTGGGTTTTCTGCTTGTGGATAAAGATGGACGGCTTCTTTCTTCAGAGAGATGGAGAGAGAGAGAGAGAGAGAGAGAGAGAGTAGAGAGAGAGAAGCTTCGACCAATCGGGTTCAAGCGCAGGTGACTCTCCTTGATTAACAATATGACTTTGACGAATCACTCCTGCCCACCCTCCAACGCCCCCAACAAACAGTCAATCTCTCTCTCTCGATTCAGAAAAAGAAGTGATTTTTCACATACCCTATTATCCATTTTTCTCTCTCTCTCGGGTCAGGAAAAGAAGTGATTTTTCACATACCCTTTTTACCCATTTTGCGGCAGGGGAAAGCATGTGAGAGAAAAAGAACAGGGGGGTCGCCCGATCTTGGGGAGGAAAAGACATTGATGACTCGACTGCAGATGAATGAACCAGGATGACAGAGAGAGAGAGACAGAGAGAGTACGAGCTGGATCTTTGCATTCTTGCTTCCCCTCTATTCCCACGAATGGATCATCGGAGTCGAAGTGATCTAGAAGTTAGAAGTAGGACTCATTTTGTTTGCAGCATGATTATGCGGAAGTTCGCAGATGAATATTGCCCTGTACTTTCAGATATCTCTTAACTCTTGTAATCTCTTTCCAACGCCTGAAGCTCGTGTTACATGTAAATTCACTCGACATACCTGAAACATGTGTAATTATTCCGCATCGATTGTGGCATGGATCGAAGTAACTACAATTTTGGAATACGCTGCTTGATTAGTAGACTCGCAAGAACTTGTTTGAAATGAAATTACATTTTATAGGCTAAAGATGAGTCTAGCTTTCCCTGCTTTCTGCTTTTCGTTCCTCTATTTTCTGCTCCTATAGTTTCTCGTGCATCATGAATTTGAAGGCCTTTTACCCAAAAACAAAGTTGAAAGATGGTTGTTTTCCAAACCCACAGTTTCAACGAAGATGCCAATCGGGATACATCACAAGAACGTAACACTACACAGTATTCTTTAAACTACGAATTCAAGCACGCAAATTTAATATAGAAACATAACATTAGAAAAGTATAAAGGCCCTGTTTGTTCGAAGGAAAATTGCTTTGGGAAAAGTTTTTTCCGATTGTCCAATGTTTAGATGATGAAAAATTAATTGACCGGTGGAAATCATTGACCATTGACTAAAATAACAAGTTCAACTTGAGAAAAAAGATTAACCCATAGTGTCGATGATCTACACTTAACCCGCTTAATTTTCTTTTCCTTCATGTTCTTATCCAACAAACTATATTGTTATATATGAAGGATAGAGAAATTGAAAAATTTTAAATTATCACTAGCATCTCTCTCTGTTTTTTTTTTTTTTTTTTTGGGTGAATTCCGTTGCGCTAATTAATAAATGAGATGCATAATAAGGTGAGAGCCAAAAAGGCTCTCCAAAATGACTGACCTGTTCGACCAAAAAAAAAAAAAATGACGGACCTGATGTGACTGGTCATAATCGGACGGCCGTATTTCGCCCACTAGGAGGTGCTGACACTGCTGACACGTGGGAAGACGTTAAAGGCTCCAATCAGAAGGAGCTCTCCACGTGGGAATCAAGGCAAAAAGACGAAAAAGCATTAGCTCCAATCTGTCAAATATACCTTGCTTGCTTGCTTCTTCTTCTTCTGCTTCTTTATTATTATTATTATTATTATTATTATTTTGGATTGGTTGTTGCTTGTTATTATTTCATCTGCTCCTATCCTTCTTTGCTTTTGCAGTTGGAGTCTGAATGGACCAATTTAACCCTTTCGCATTCACATATTAATTTTTCTTCATAAAAAAGTTAAAGCTATTCACTACTTTCTTTTGATCCATTGCCCATTTGTTTAAGAGCTATCCATTAAAGATAATTATTAAGAAAGTCATAAATTTATTGTTATCATGATATTTTAATTATAAACTTTTTTTACCAATTGAGTAATAATTTTGTTATATTTATATCAATTCAGTCCATTCGGTAAATTTTAGCAAAGCGACGGTACGTGAACACTGGCCATCGTATATGGCGCTGACGCAAATAATTTTTAATGATATTTTAATATCTTTTAAAAAAATTATTCTTCTTTTATATTTTTTTATTTTTTCTCTTTTATTTTTTTTGTTTTTTGTATTCATCTTCTTCCTCTATCAAGTCTCGAGAACTCGATAACTGACCAAAGACGAGGGCCGGCCTCACTAGCACCGACACCACGTAAGATGACTAACATCTATATCAACGCTGGTAAGCCAACATTTGCTAGATGGATTAAATCTGCATAAATGCAAAAGTCTTATGATTTAATTCGCAAAAAAATAAAATTAACTTAATTGTCTCAATTACAATAAGTTTAGGATAGTTTTGGTAATTTTCCCTGCCCATTACAACAGATCCATTGAATTCTTTATAATGGTCTATTTTTCTTTCATCCATAGTCGACCCTTCAATCATACTCATGCTTAGGGAAAATTAGTGATCCCCACCCTTGCATGCGAGAGTAGAAACTATTCGAGAGTGCATAAGTTACTTTTATCTCGTGCATCAATCGACATCAAGAGTGGTGATAGAGTGCCTTGCATCTAAATAATTTCACTAGAGAAATCTCATATCACATTAACAGTTATAGATGCGTGATGTGTTGAAATAGAATTACTTAGTAGGTGCATCCCAATAAATAAATAAAAAAGAAAAAAAAATAGTGACCCTAGGTGAAAGTCGTGTTTTTTTAACCTCCACGGTGGACCCCCCCAACATAAATTTCTTCTCCTCATCACCTCAATGTGAACGTATTTATGGTTATTTGAATGAACAGAGACGAGGAGAACGGGCCAGGGAAGTCAACTATATTGGCTCCATAAATTCACGGGCAAAAGCTAACAAACCCACCCACAAAAAAATATTAGGTAAAAGAACCATCTCGTTGACGACGGCCAATTGGCCAAGAGTCTAAATCGAAGTTGTCTTCCTCATCTCTCTCTCTTTTTTTTTTTCAATTTATTTATTTTCTATTATTTTTCAAATTTTAATTCTGGATTGACCTAAGACTGACGTGATGCTTATGTAAATTTGGAATTCGGACCCACTTTTGGGAGTTACTTCCACTGCGAAGCGAAAATTATACCACGAAATCCTTCCCCGCGTTGAATCTATGAATGACCCGGACGATTTTATCTGCGAAAATGAGCGACCAGCTGTAAGAGGCCCATCAAATCCGACGGCTCGGACCGGTCGGTCCTTTTCGTGCTTAGTCTAGACCAAATCTTTGTTGCACCATATTGAAATGATTACATATGCAGATTATGATTGATATTAAACCTTGTCTAGTCGGACCTATATGGGGGTCAAACCAGTCGGCTCGTCTTGCATGGGGATGTGGTATTTATCTTGTTTTAGATGTCGAACTTAAACAAAATGCATCTCTTCCATCAAGAAATTGTCATCTTGGGCCAAAAAAAAAAAAAATCAAAATTCACAAAAATACAAGTCATACGGTCAATTTGAAGCCTGTGTATTTGTTCTCCATGAAACACCTAAGGCCAAGATGAGGATAATTGGATATGTATGGAGATAAAGTTATCCGAAGGCCATCAAATTTTGCCACGCATATAGATTCAGACTAGAGGGTCACAACTCATAATAGTTTGAACTTGAAGGGGTAAAATCTTTCTGTGCAATTTGACCCTTAATTTGTACTTTCTGCCGTTGCGGTCAATGTCGATCCGATTTCCACTCTCCAATTTCACAACAATCTCTCTCTCTCTCTCCCCTCTCTCTCTCCTATTTTCTTTTGGTGGCAATAAAATAGAAAAAAAAATTCAATTTTGATAATTAATTGAAGATGAAGGAGGGGGAGGCGGCATCAGATGATGCAGCCCCTCCAAATTGAACCCCCACATAGTGAATGGTCACTTTCCGCTATAAGTGGGGGTGGCGGCGGGACCATTCTCGTTTTATCATTATTTTATTTTATTTTATTTTAATCTCTTTTTTTTTTTTTGGAAATTTTAATATGAGGGTTTGGACCATTTTGGTTTTTCAATCTGCCCCCCAAACAAAATTCCAACAGCTGATTTTGTTGTATCCCGTCCGTAGAAGTTATGGCGAAGAGGTGTTTTTATTTTGGGTTGCGGCTTTGATTGACAGGTTGCAACTTGCAGCCAATGAAAAGCATTAAGGACCAATCCCTTTATGGTGCAGATTATATTGGAAGGGGACTTGCCATTGCCACCACCCTACCCCACACACTTTTTAGGTCCACTAATGGTGACTATGTATGCACCTAAATGTGCTTTCATGTTTGCTTTTCTTTGTGCATGTATGAGTGTGGAAAATGAAGTTGATAGAAGATTGTCGTGGGGGAGACACGCGCCGTGTACTCTTTTCCTTTCGTGTTGGGACCAAAGTACCGCTGTTTCTAGAGATATAGAGAGTAGGAAGAAGGAGAGAAGTACTAAAAAAGTCTTAAATCTATTAATTTGATACTAATTTAGTGGTAAACATTTTAATTTAACAAATTTAGTGAAACATTTTCATATTAATATAAGGTTTGCTAGAGCTCACCTTCTATTAGGCAAGGCATAGGTGGTAGTGGGAGAGGTCACCTCGCGCGCGGCCACCTATGCCTAGCCCACATCTAGGTGAGGGTTGATGAGGGCTTCGCGGCTCATGCCCAATGGCTGGAGATGGAAAGAAAGAAAAAAAGAAAATGAAAAAATTTAGATAAAATATTTAAAAAATTTTAAAAAATTGTTTATATCAACACTAGTCGTATCATGTAAGATAATTAATATCCATTTTAATAGTTTTTGGCCTAAGTTGACTGAATAAACTCAATTGGTATTAATGTGAAAATACTTAAGACTAAATTAATTTGATCGAAGGATTTAGAATTATATTGATATCGATATGATAGGTTTATGACTCTTTTTTTTTTTTTTTAATTAGGGGGCTTTAGGCCTCAAGGAGTCCTGTATTAGATTTTTCTCAATTTGACCTCTTAGAGTTAGCCATTCCAAACTAAAATGTTTGCAGATGTTCTGGTCATAATGTGGGATGAATTTGCAGCTGACCAAATCAGATAGATGATTTAGCATGGTGCATTGAAAGAATCCAGCATATCGTTCAACCGCTATATATACGACGTGCGTGCCCATTAGAACAAACGAGAATGACATTTTTGGGTTTGAGGGTGTTTGCTTCCGATATATGAAGATTCAAGGCCAAATCCGAATGAGAGGTTATGGGACCAAAGAACTTCTAGTACAACTTGACGAAAAAACCCTAAATGACAAGGAGCAAAATAGTGTTACACTATACATATTTCCATATACATAAATACACATACACACACACAAATATATATATATATATATATATATATATATATATATATATATATATATATATACATACTGAAATGATGTCGGTCCAATCTGTTGGTAGGTGATGCATGCATGAGGGGAATACGTCATGGACGATGCATGCATCTATACCAAAACCATGGCTTCTTTCACGACGACGCATCCCCATTCCGCAAAGAGAACACAGCCCCCTCATCGACATCCCACTATCGTCAGCCGAATTCAAAAGCCCTTTTGGATCCTCGTCACTCTTCATATCCGCAACATTCGCGACGGGACAGATTGTGTGTTTTTGCCGAGTGCGTGCGGAACATATGACGATTTCAGATCGTCTAGGTACTGAGTCATGCGTGCCAAGAAAACTCGAATGTAACACACCTTTGTACCCTCTCGAGCTCGACTCATGTGTATCGACAAGGGGTGACGAGTTTCGGTTTGAAATTCAATCCTTCAGGTTATCAAACAAGAATTGTGGCGATGCGACGACATCAACATGAAGAATGTCGTGATTGTTCTTAATTCTAAGTCTTACTATGTTTTCGAGTCTAGGGTTAGAAGTGGTTGAATTTTCTTGCGGTTTACGAGTTTTGTTACATGGCTCGGGACTCCAAGGTAAAAGAAATGATGGGCTTGGTTTGTCCAAAATGGACGATCATATACCATCTGACCAAGCGATGTTGTCACCTTAAGCCCAAGACTATGTTAGCCCTTGCATTAAATGAGATAAATAGTCATTAAACTTTAATCTAATATCCAATATAATTTGTAAATTTTAAATTAGTGTAATGTGGTATCTGAACTTTATCCCAATATGCAAAATTGTCTCTAGGTTTAAATATTTTCATATAGTTTAGAGGTTATATTGAACATTTACCAATAGTGCAAGACTGCATTGATAAAATTAAAAGTTCAAGGATAACATCGTATGTTGGATCAAAATTTGAGGATCAAATTGCATCAATTAAATATTTACAGACTGCATTGTATATTAAACTAGAACTCAGGTTCTACCCAAACATCTCCTCAAATCTGCCGAGCTTCAAGGCTAAAAGGAAAGTTTCGGCTGATGGTACTGGCAATGTGACCAAGTAATGTAGAAAAGAAAGAACGAGAACAGCAGCTCTCAGAGTCACTTCAACACTAGCCAACTCTTATCAATTGAAATTACGAGAGGCTAACTTTTGAAGACCGGATTTAGATAACTAGTGTACTTCGTCTTTGAATTTACATTAACTGTCAATGAATCGTTTCTTGGCTTATAAATTAATTTCTCAGATGGAGCATCAGCCTGACCCTATGATGCAACCGCCGCATAATTCGATAATCTTTGGATTGCTATGCTGCGTTTCATATTGCACAAGTTGCATTTGCTGCACTCATCATCCTCCAGCCATGTCCAGTAGAAAAATGAATGAGAGAGCTGACCTAGTGATCATTAGTTCGCCATCCACGTCGATCCCTGTAATAAGAGAGAGAGAAGGGGGGTAAGATTACCTACTGATCAATAGTTTCCCGGTACCAAAGTTTTTAATCTAATGATCAACTCCTTAAGCTAATATGGCAAGATCGTGTACTACATCGAGCATGTCAAAGTAAATATAGGAACCGACCCCCTTAAATTCCTGAAAGAAGGATATTGACTAGGGCTCCTTTACATTTGGATAGCCAACGTCCTCCAACGATTGGCTTCTGCTTGATGGATGAGTGAGCTCAGAACAGATCCATAGAGGACTCACGGACAAGTTAGCATGCGTGAATGTTTTTGAAAAATTGAATGAAAGGCGAAATGCTGCTTCAACTGGGAGGGCAAATGATCATAATTCAACATAAGAACAGGCAGAATGCCATCCTCTGCTTGTCATGATCCCTAAATATCGCTCTTCCAGGGACCTGATCTTCTTTGCTATCTTTGGAATACAGTAAGCTTCCCAACGTGTTCACAGCATGGGGAACTCCTTGATGTTTTGCAACGATTTCATTCCCAAACTTTTCGAGATCAGGACATAGTTTCTCTGTTCTCTCTTTGAGGTTGTATGCTGGAAAAGAAGCCATCACACCTTTCCACCCATATTGCCATACTGATTGTTTGACGTTCTTCATGAAAACTTCACACTGAATTTCATCAAGCAAGTCCTCGCCATTGTATAGCACATCTTTAAGTTGGCCTAACCAAAGTCTTAAGTCTTAGCCATTGGTTGTCTGCCTGTTTGTTTTCAGCATCTAAGAGTGCTGCCTTAATCATGCTCAAGGTATGCTCGAGCTCCTTGAAGGGCAAGAGAGCCTAGCTGCATCAGCTCTCTCTCACGATGCCGAGAGATGAATGATGTGGCCATGTTTGATCAGAGGAAAAGAGCAAGGTGCTGGGATGTACTAGACAGACCGTTTCTCTGATGAAAGAAGGAATGTTTTCTTATAGAGATGATGCAGCTGCAAAACTAAATTCAAAAATGGTGCCAGGCGTGGATATTATCTACTTGTTTAAATACATATCGCGGTTTGTCAGTAATTTCATAGACTAGTACAATAAATGAATCGCTGTTTCCCTAACACTACTCTTAGTTTATTTGTTCTGACCCAGTCCCTTTTGGCTGCTGTACAATTGTCAGCCCAGCGAATCATCAATAGTCCTTAATCAATAATTAATCATCAATGGCCATCAATCTGACCAAACTTATCGAGTGCGTAACGTGTAAATAGGCTATTTGTCGAACGTAGTTGTCATCTTTATCATAGGCAAAACGCTTGCTATAATATTATTCATTGCAGCTTTTCATGCTGTTGCAGAGTGCTGGACTTCATATATTGAAGAAAGAGTGATGCTAGGGATATGCATCAGCCTATTCATTCTGGAACAATTCCAGCCTTGAGCAGAAAAACAAATTGATGTATGAACTTGGAATAGAAACAAATTGATCTCAGCCTAGCAATCTTTGCCCAATAAGCAAAACAAATGAGAAAGAATACAAAAATCAGCGGCACTCCTAATCCCTCAAAGTACAGACACTCGCAGATGACTAAATCTTCCTTTTTTTTCACACAGAAGCCTCAATCCTGGGCTCAAAGGAGAAGGCAGACATGAACTCCATCGGTTCACCCTTCATATCACAGTTTGGCAATTCAATCCATTCATTGCCAACAGAATCATAAAGAATGTACTTAAACAGCTCGCTCGAATTCAAGCATATCAATACCCGGTCACCAGCCCCGAGGCAGTTTATGTCCACCTTCTTGCCATAAAATTCATGGGCCATGGCCGGCGGCATTGCCGTGATTTGCTGCCAAGACCTGTTAACTTCATTATATCGCCACATCCTGAGGCTTGCGCTCTCAAAGAATTCCGATAAGACCACAACTATCATCTCGCCTCTGCACTCCACTATGTCGATGGAGTACTCAGACCACATAGGCAGTAGCCTCGGGTACTCAGAGAAGCACCTGCTAGTCAAGTCACAGGCCACGACAGTGCCCGAGGAGCTTAGGAAATAGACAATCTGATGACCATTCTTGATGGTCATAACTGATGAATATTGCTTTGATGGGCTTCTAAGCATATTGGTAACCACCAGATTTCCTGCCTTACTAAGGAAGTAGACAGCATCCTCTTCGATCTCCCCAGGATCTTCGTGATTTTTGCTGAGCAGATTATCATCATCCCATCTATCAAGTGCTGAATTGAAGGTTTTGAAAGAAAGCCTTGATAATTCACCACACACCAATACAAGCTTGAAAGAGTGATGAGGCCCAGGAGTTGATTGCATCACAATGGCATGAATTGTTTGGTTCTCAGTATGTGGGAGCTCTCGGAAGGACCCTGTCACGGGATTGGACACGATGAAGTTCCCGGAAGCATTTCGGAAGCAGATAAAGCCACCAGATGAGGCCACGGGCAGAAAGCTGAGGTCCTCCTGGAGGAAGGATGGGTGATTGAGTGGCTTCCACTTGGATTCCGCCGAGTCGAAGACGACCGATTTGTTAAGGCATGAGCCCACCATGAAGAACCACGGCTCACGGGAAGGAATATCGGAGCAGGCAAGCTTGAAGCTCGGGGAATCAGCAACCGACTTCCATCTCTTGCAGACCGAAGTGAGGCGGAAGAACGCAGAGGTTGGTAGCCACGAGAGCACCTTTTCGAGGAGGTCTTGATTGAGATCATCCAATTGCAGGGTTCCATGACCTTCCTGGTATTCAAACTTCCTCTTTCGACTCAATCTCGAAGCACACTGATCATGGCTGCCCATGTCGAGTAGCAATTCGTGGTGAGAAGCCTGCAATTACAAGAAAAGATCAGGTCATGCATTTGTCCCTGTACCACATGCTCTTGGATGAATTAAAAAAGAAGCTTCAGTTGAGATTCAAGTGAAATCTTTAAGAAGTGAAAGCAATATGCATGGTAAATATAAGCATCTATATACTAGTATCTACTTGTTAATGAATAGGCTTTCACTAGTTGAAGATAGAACAATGCTTCAAAAGGTTCATGATTGGAGAACTTTTCATAGGAAAAAATGGACTCTTCAGATTTGCCGAAGCGATCAGATTAAATCCCAGGAAAGAGCGACCACTGAAGACCAAACTTCAGTGTGCTGTGGACTAGGAGTGATGAAATTTCAGCTCACACAGCAAAAGAATCAAGTCGGAGAAGCCTCAACTAGAAACACTGGCCTAGAGCAGGAAGAGGTAAGACAAACACGACCATCATCCACAAGCAGAAAACCAAAAAGGAAGCAAATTTAGCAGAAAAAAATCAGCACCCACCATACTCGAAGCAGCCAAAAAGGAAGAGCCGAGCTCAAGAGCAGATGTAAAAAAGTACCTGCTTGTTTGCTGGCAGTTCTTGCGGCGACAATGGAAGTCTTGATCAGAAAGAGGAGATTGAGAGAGAGAGAGAGAGAGAGAGAGAGAGACTAGTGAGCACTGAGGAGTGCAATGTGATAGAGAAGTGCTGGATAGGGGGGATCTTTTGGGGGTTTTAAAGAAGAATGGGGGGTTGGACTTTGAAGAGAGAGACAACAACCCAACAAAAAAAGTGGAGAGAGAGAGAGAGGGGGGAGCTTGTGGAGGAAGAGTGCCAGGAAGGTTCCTTTTTTTATGCTCTCCTCTCTTGTTGGGTGTTGTTGACACTAGCAATAGTGTAGCCAAACAGTGTGAGCAGCTCTGTATGCGTGCGGGCGGGCGTGCGTGCTTTTGCGGGTGCGTGCGCGCGCGTTGGAGAGAGAAAGAGAGAGGGAGGGAGTCCACCCACAAACAAGAACAGAGAGAGTCCACCCGCAAGCAACGACACACGGGTGGTCATTGATTCTTGTTCAAAGAACCGAAAAAGAAAAAGAAAAAGAAAGACGATTCTTGTTCACGGGCATGTCTTCCCCTTTCGCACCACCCTTTTTTTAATCTCGCCGAATTTGGACCTGCGTGCTGCTGTTTTGACTTCTCTTTTCCCCACTTTGTCACAGCTAGTTGCTGCTGTCGCTAGACCTACGGGACGGCCTCGGATTCGGGTCCTAGTTCTCGACCCAGAAAACCCAAAGTCTCAAGCAAAGCCTGTGCACAGCAATGTCAATGTGCCCACTTTATCTGAAAAAGAAAAGACGAGCGTAGGGTGCCTGTGTGTGTGTGTGAAACAGTGAGGAGGAAAAAGGGGGAGGAAAAAGAGAAAGGGTAGGGCTCGGTTTCGAGTTCTTTTGCATGTCAAAGGCGGAATTTTTCTGCTAAAGAAGGAGGGTAACACGGCTTATTTTAATGAGTAGGGTTCTTGGGTCTGACCTTTGGAAAGCCAAAGAAGAGAGAGAGGGCAAAGGCGAACCAAACTTATGCTCAACTTTGAGCCTCGTTGAGGAATCTTTCGAGTGGGTCTGTAAGTCAAAATGCCCCAGAATCCAGGGCCTCGGCTCCTTCTCGGCTTCACAGTGGGAAGATGAAAAAGGAGAAAAGGGAGGAGAAAAGAAGAAAATAGTTGTCAAGCAATTCATAGAAAAAACAATTCGTCATTCTCGTCAGATGAAACTAACGAGCTTCGAGTGCCGTCCTTGACAAGAATCCGAAAACAAGAATGACAGATTAAAAAAAAAAAAAAACAAAAGAAAACGTGGACTGGCCCCAACAGAGATGAAGGGAGGGAGAGATAAAGCCGCTGATTGCGATCTCTTTTCCCGTGCGGCTTCGGGTGCAAGATGGGAGGAGAAGATGCTCATTAGTTTAGTCCCCTCCATGAACGCAGAGATCTCGATGACTCTCATTCCAGCCCCTTCAAATTTAATAATTTATTAATTACTTCCTCCAAAACTCGAAAGAGGGTTTCTCTCTTCTTTTGGGCTCGCGCTGGTTTTAGCCCTTTGACTTTTAGCTCGGGGGCGGGCGATGCTTGCTGTCCGTTCCGGCGTCGAATTTGTCGTTTGCTCCTGTCGTGTCCACCGCTCTGCGCCCACCGTGTCTCAGGGTCCTTTGCCCCCTCCCTCGCTCGTACTTTGTTGGTGGCTTTGGTTTGTCGTGCGCCTCGAGATTGTCTCGGCCATCAGCGCCCTTTAATTCACATGTTTTCTCGATAAACATGATTCGGTCGGTGCTGATAGATTGGGGTCTAATAAGGATGAACGTCCGGCATCCCCGTTGGGACCAATAATTGCATTCAGTTGGCTCAGAAATGTTCACGTCTTGCTATATAAGTATGCGACTGCTCAACTTAGTAGATTTGTAAATGGTGATTGATGTATGTCTAGTCTTGAATTGGCACTTTTCTGAGGGTCGAAATATTGGAAGAAAGGATCGAGTTTGATTTAACCAATGAGCTCTATGACGGAACTTTATCTCGACATAGATCACTAACTTAAGATGAGGTTGGAAATTTTGAACTTCTGACATTATGGGAGGTTTTTTAAGTACAGACGGCAATACTAATGTGGGGTTGGGGCTAAAGCATTAATTATTTATGCTTGTCCATTTATCTGGTCACTTTCTCTTACCCCTTTCTTGTCTGGTGTTGGATTAAGCAACAAGTTCTATGAGGCACGACTGTGTCCAATTGATCTTGCCCATATCGTTATCCTGGAGTGGCAATTCTTGAAAGGGGCATAGGTTTTTTATTTTTTAAAATTTTGAGCTCAAGATCTTGTTGTTGGAGTCTACTATTTCACTTTAATTAATCATCGAGTATCTTAAATGCTTTGTTGCTTTCTTGGGGCTTTGCTTTCAATGGAACAAAATGAAAAACAAAAAAACAAAAAACGGATCATTTTATAATCACGTGGGATCGATGGCTTTACATATTAAACTAGTTTTTTTTGGCAAGAAAATGACAGGCAAATTCCAAAAATTAATCTAAACAGGCACTTAATTTGTTCAAAGCTTTACGCACGCCTACTTAATCATCCGATTTTCATTGTATAATCCTCGAAAGAGGTTAAAATGACAGTTAAATTATCTAGTGAGAATCTTGACTTGTGAAAAGTTTCGGTTATATTGGATTTCTATTGCTTTGAACAAAAAATTATCATTTTGGCAATTAAATGGGGATTACTTGAAAGGAGGAGTGAAATCTATTCATGTTTTTTTTGTAAAGAAACGACGCAATAAAAAGTCATACCATAAAGATGGAAATAAGATGGGTGAATTCCTCAAATCCCATCCTAACTCCAAAGAAAACGATCAAGAAATTTCCAGTAATTCAGGGCTCCTCTTGAACGACTGCAACGGAAAATGTCTCAGGATTGAGTGGCCAAGAAATAGCACGAATCAATCTCTCAAACAGAAAGTGTTCTAACAAGGCAAATGTAATGAGTTTTATAGTAAAGAACTCGATAGCAATCGTTTCCATATCATGTACTCGATAGAGTATGGATGTTATAGTAACAGTTGATGGAGAAATAGATCGCAATTGCGAATTTTATCAAGGTGCCTTCTCATATAAGAAACCTTTCATCATGTCACAAACTCTGCTGTCCAATTGTTTGACCTCAGTTTGCAGGGAAGATTGAGTAGTTGCCTTGCAAGACAAAAGAAACACAGAACACATGGATCTGCTGATATAATAATCTTACATTGCAGTGACCAGAAAGCCCAACGTATTTGGATGCTTAACTCTAGCCTAATCCAAGTTAAACTCAAGTTGTCCCACCACATCTAGATACAAGGCCATGGATGATTTTGGGAGTTTCAGACAAATATATACATCTCAAAGACACATGACTACAAAATGAAATCCAGCTCTTGCTTTTGATGATTAAGGGTTTTTCAGATTGCGTGAAGCAAAATGGTTGATATTTGAAGCCGAATCACATTTAATCCCGATTTGCATCTTCTAGATCTTTATCCTCTGGGACGCCTCAAAGATTCAGGACACTGTTGCATCTGCAAAGAGCGAGCCAGGCGTGTAAAAGAAGTGAAGCTTCTGAATACTGAGCTTACTCCATGAGAAAATCTCGGCAAACATCAAAATTTATAATTATGTTAGTCCACAGCTTACCCAAGTAGGGGTAAAAAAAACAGAGTATATGTTGGCCACCCTAAAGGAGAACTATTAAGCATGCAAAGGCCACAGCAAAGGGTAGATAAAATCACTCATCAAGATATCGGCTTTACTGCTACTGTAATCTCTCGTTCTTGCTCAAGACGGACATAAATAGGCAAAAGATCGCTTTAAATGCCATAAGTTGGCACAAAGAGACATTTAAGATTTAGAACTTACGAAAGTGACACTTAACCGCCACATTCAAAGATAAATTGATCACTTAAATGCTACTCAAACCAAAATCCGATCAAAATGCTGACGTGCGTAATTTTCGGTGAAGTAACGCTGACGTGACCAAATAATGCAAAAAAGACGTTGTTTTGGTGCTGACGTGGTAATAAATTAATATAAAAATTAATTAAATTTAATTTAAAACTAGATTTACTTAAAATATTTAAAAATACAAATACATATATTAAAAAAAATTAAAAAGGGTAGGCGGCTGAGGAGCCCTTAGCTGCCGCCGCCTCCCCCTTTTCTTTTCTTTTTTTCTTTTTTCTTTTTAATTTTTTAATATTAAAAAAATTATTTTTAAATATTTTAAATAAATTTAGTTTAATTAATTTTTATATTATTTTTTTACCACATCAGCACCAAAACAATGCATTTTTACACTTGCTTCGCCGAAAAATTGCCATGTTAGTATTTTGGTCGGATTGGCATTAAGTAATTCATTTTGCTTCGATTTTGATATTAAGTGCCACTTTCATAAGTTTTAACACTTGAGTATCTCTTTGTGTCAACTTACGGCACTCCATGGGTCACGCATCAACATAAATATAACAAAGAACTTAAAGCTTGCCAAAAATGATGAAAACTTCTTTTCTCCAGCACGCTGCGAAGTTACCTGATCAGAATCTCTCCCAGACTTCCAGTGAATTGTCGGTCCATATATTCTTCTGTGTTGGCAAGCTGCACAAGTTCTCGGATTAAGGAAATCCTTGAGAACCGTTGATAACCAATAAGAGCTACCAACCCCATGAAGTAAACCGGATATTCAACCATCATAAAAGAATGTATTTTTACATATCAGTCAGAAGGGACAAACCTGCAAATTCATGTAGGAATCCACTGAGTCAAGAAAACTTACAAAACATATAACCAAAATCATACTAGGCTAGTTAACAAAAGGCACACTTAAATCCGTGATTGCAGCCAAAGAAGCCCATCATATATTTATTGCAGGAAATACATAGTGGTAAAGTTTCCAATCAGAAAAGTTCAGAAGTCGCTGGAATTACTTTTGTATTCCATGCCCCACTTAAGCTTTGTTCAAAAAAATGGCTTAGGATTAACTGGAATAGTCTGCTAAGTAGGGACAAACAGTTATAAAGAGGATGAGTACTATAGCCATCAATTCCAAAAGTTCAGTGACTCGATTGACAATCTTGGGAAGCATGGTATTAGCGGTAGCGCCTCAAAATGGCAGAAGCAAACTCAACAGAACAATAAACTTCTTTTTTTCTGACTTAACAAAGTAAGCAATTTCTTTGCTTTATTATTCTCAGATCAATTAAATTTTTATCCAGAGAGAAGTGGGCAAACATGTACTATATTAGAGATCAACCATGCAACTAAAGACTATATGGATGAGTGCGATCAAGAAGAAATTCAAACGGCCAAACATTTTCATCGGAAATGTAAAAGAGAAATCTCATGGAATAAGATTCTAAGGACCGACTTCCCGTATCCTACTGCACCACTCTGTCTCTTCGATACTGATATTCAATTCTTTCTTACACACAAAAAAATCAAGCATTCCAAGCGATACTGTTAGAAAAAGCTAATCTCAAGTTCTGCCTTCCAAGTCTAGGATCTTTGGGAGATTTTTCGCGTCGCCACCAGTTGTCAAACAATATTGCGAGCAAGATGGGTCCTAATGGTTCCATCTGCTCATAATAACGGCAACAACCACAGATGTGATGTCGATGATCGCATGTACCGCCACCAAGAACATGTCCCGTTTAACGGCAACAACCTGTACGGTTTCTGGGTCCCTGTCATTGTCGCGTCGAGCAAATACAGTTACAGTTGAAACACCAATAAGAAATGGTCATAGAAACCGCTACAAACTGACTAATATCTTCAATTCCAGCACAGTTCAAGACCGGGCCCGAAAATTCCCCACGACCGTGGAAGCTTTCGCCATGAAAAGAACCAAGCAATGCCCATTACAGTACAGTCTTAAATGCGACACATCAGCCTTCAAATGCACAAAACCGAAACAGATCCACCAAATTGCACAGAACGCGAGAGAAACAAACAAAGAAAAATAAGAAAGGATTCGCGAAGCGAATCAAAGTACCCACAGCCATTGGAAGAGAAGGAAGCGGAGGCTTTTGAGGTTCGTGGAGAAGGAAAGGCACGAGGATTGTTCATCCATTTGCGCTGCTCCGCTTCCGAATCGTGGGGGTCTTACGCTGGTCTTCTCTTTCAAATATTCGTTGAAGTGATGTAGTTGGGCGGGCTTGATATTTCCAGTGAAAGATAACATCTAACTTGTTCCGTTAAATATCTCGCAAGAATTGATATGAGAGGAAAAATTGCTTTTATTTTTTTAAGAAAATATGCAGTATCATGTGATATAAGAATTAGATATGCTACGTCATCGAATCCTAAATAATTTTTGTCAAATTAAATTTTCAAACTTGCATAATTATAAAAATTATAAATGATTCGTTACCAAAAAAAAAATTATAAATGATTTTTTTTTTTTTAATTATGGAACTTAGACTCTAATGCTTAGGCCCTTTGGAGTGCCCAAGGGTACCAAAGCTTAGCCGTTGGGGTTCAGGGGCTTAGGCACCACAGCCAAAGGCCTGGGCATGAGTATTTTGGTCCTGGACCCGATCTTGAGGGATCTAGGCTCAATTGCCGGGGTCTTGGATTTGAGTGTGGTAGATCCTCACTAAGCATCGGGTTCTAGTTCTCAACCTCAAGGAACTTGGGTTTGATTGCCAAGGTCACCAAGCCCAAACACCAAGGCCTCGCTCACAATAGCAAAGTTTTCTTGGGCCTAGCCATTAGGAATTAGAGCACGAGTGCTAAAGACTTAGCACTAATCTCGGTGGACTCGGGCTTAGGCATTGTTGGCTTGGGTAAAGAGGTAGGTATTCAAGCACAAGCACCGATTTTGGTCCTAGCCTCTATGGAGATGGCCATTGACTTGGGTGCGGGAGCTATGTATTCAAGGATGGCTTTTTTCAAGGACTAGGCACAGGAACTAGGGTCCCAAGCCAAACCTTGAGAGACGTGGACCCAACCTGGAATAAACTACATACAATGCTGAGCAAATTTGATGCGTTTGGTTTGACCTTTGGGACAAGTGTTTGAGCAAATGCAAATATTTCAAAGTAAGAGTGTTTTTTCAAAATACAAGTAGTGTTTGGCAAATTGTAATTTAAAAATATATTGAGAAGCAACTTTATTTTAAATGATGTTTGGAAAAATCAAACTTTATAAAGGACTTGTTAATTTAATGAAAATATAACTCAAACCAGCAAAGGGCTCAACAACCTACCGACGACTAAGCCATTCACCAGGTGAAAGCGACATCATGCAAGGTTAAGACATTTTCGGAACTATAAAATTTTAGCAAGGGCAAAGTTAGAAGAGAGAAAAATGTATAAGTATTTCAGAAATGCTTAAAGCGCAAAGCACTTCCGGACTTGTTATAGATTAAAGGGTTAATACCTTGAAAAACCCTAAACCCAGGTACACACAGTGACAAATTTACCCCAAACTATTTTTTTGACCACGAAAAACCCCAAACCCCAGTATACCTTTGACAAATTTACTCCAAACTAGTACACTTGTGACAAATTTACCCTCTGTTAGTTTTTATTAAATTTTATTTTTAAATTATTAAGTTAAATGACTCATGAGAGTTGATTAATATACCAATTTAGGATTTTACATTCCGTTTGTTACAGTTTACAATTTTTGTGATTTTTTTTGTATTAATCCAATTTAACGAAGGGTATATTTGTCATAAATTTACCAATATGAAGTTTTTTGCGGTCGAATAAATTAGTTTAGGGTAAATTTGTCATAAATGTACCAGTTTAGCGTTTTTTTGTTAATCGGGGTAAATTTGTCACAGGTATACCAGTTTGGAGTTTTTCATGGTCAAAAAATTAGTTTGGGGTAAATTTGTCACGGGTGTACCAGTTTGGGGTTTTTTAAGGTATTAACCCTAGATTAAATGCCTCATCTTTTCAAACTGTGGAACAAAAATTTCAGAACTTCATCTTATTTTCCCCTTTGTGTTTCACAGTTTGTCATGGCTGAAAACTTTAAATTCCACATTGAAACTCGGCTATCTTTAGATTCTTTAAACCCAAATGTAGATGGGAGCCAATGGAAACTCCAATGCGATCTTCCTTCCTCGCCGAACTAGGCCCAATCTCTCCTCCAGATCCTTACCCCCCAAAAAACCCAATTGGGCCGAACCAAAGATCGTTCCTTTTTCGACCTCCCCACCGCTCCAAATTCCTTCCCCAGAACCAGGGAAGGCAAAAAAAAAAAATCGAGCCTTTGCGGCTAGAACGTGTGCAAAATGCAAAGTGCAAGCCCCGTACTGCCCCACAACAAAATGGCGGAGAACTTGCTGACGCTCCGGAGCTCCCAGTCTTCTCTCCTCTCCCACCATCAAGAGCCCACCTACTCCTCTTCCCTGCGGCGACACCCTCAAGGTGGTCGCCGATCTCGCCTCCGATTCTCGCTCCCCGGGACGCCCGTTTGCCGCAGCCTGACCGCGAGGCCGAATCGCTCCGTGGGTCGTCTCGGAGCTCCTCCCCGGGTACTGTCGGCGGATTCCACAGCTCCCGCGGCCGTGCTCACCGTCGACCCCGAGGGGAAGGTCGTGGGCGTCGAGCCGGACGCGGCCGGCGGCGGCGGGTTCGGCGATTTGGGCGGCGGCGGTGGAGGGGGAGGCGGAGGAGGAGGCGGCGGCGGCGGCGGCGGCGGCGAGGGGAAGGGCGAGGGCGGAGGGGAAGGGGGGGAGGCGGAGGACGGTGGCGAGAGGAAGCCCGGGATGTCGATGTCGCAGAAGTTGACCCTGGGCTACGCTGCCCTCGTCGGAGGTGGAGTCACGTCTCGCGTTTAGCTTTTGCTCGATGTCGTTTTTGCAGCGAAATTTCGTTCGATAGATTTCTCTGTTTGGTGCCGTTGGCTTGTTGTTTTACGTCTCTCTTTGTGCTGGTTAGGCATTTAATTTGAGGTTAATTTATGGAGTTTGGATTTGAGCTTATGGTGCCTTGTGGATTGTGTTGAAGTTCTTCTTTTCATTGGTTTTGATGCTCCTTCAATGTGGTTTCGGTTAAAGGGATACGTGTCTTCATTGCGAATGTCATTTGTTGGTGTGTGTGGAATCAATTGTTGCATTTCCATGGCTGGCTGAACTTAATCTTATAGGAAGGTCGTTAATCTGCGGATCATTTGTTGGTGTGTCGAGAAGTTAATTAGTAGTCAGCAATGAGGTCATTAGTCTTATCGCTTTGGCGATGACTAATTAAGGTTCATCTCTAACATCACTTGAGCTCCATAGATTGAAGAGTACGCAAAGTTGAACAGAAACTATTGGGATGAAATGTCTTGAGTTACTACTTCCACCTTTACCGAGGGAGTTAAAAAATGACTAGGTAGATTGAATTGACAGATATTGAGACAGATGTTTTTCTGCTTTACTGTCAATACACTTCCTCTGTAGCTCTCTCAAGAAAAATTCGCAGACAATGATCTCTGATGGATTTAGTCTTTTTTCTGGGATCTTTAATGTCCATGTGTAACTTAGATTTGCTCAGAACAGTGGAATGCCCTGTAATTGCATAAGCTAAATACCAATACAGGCATGATGAAGAACAGTGCATCTCACATTAGCTGCTTTACAAGTTGCAGTATTGCGGGGATATATGTCAGTCAAATGACTTTCGAATATCTTCGACATTTTGAATAAAGCTGCTCTTGTCAATATGCTTTCAAGTTTCCTGCACCCCCACAAGATCTCTTGCAGCAAAACCTTTCCCTCCTTTTTTGTCATCTATAATTTTTTGATGTTTGCTTTTATGGATCTTCAGCTCTCCCTCTGTTCATCTTGCAGTTTTTTCCTTGATCTAACCATAGTTCATCTCTTACAGTGGGTGGAGTCATGGGATATATGAAGAGTGGAAGTCAGAAGTCTCTTGCTGCTGGAGGTCTGTCTGCTGCAGGATTGTACTATGTCTACACTCAGCTTCCAACTAATCCAGTTCTTGCATCTTCTATTGGGCTGGGTGAGTGATATCACTTGCTTCAGAATTGTTGGATTTATCTTCCTTAGAATGCTTCAAAATTATTTGCTTTATTGGCCTTTGCAAAAAATAGAGAAAAAGGTTTTTCCTTATTGATTTTGGGCTGCGTAATCTAAACTATTGATGGATGAGGAACATTTATTCCTTCTGTCATGGGTGACATTTGGGCCCTTTTGTCTTTTTTTTTCAATAGAAAACTAAATGATATCGATGGTTTTGCAAGGGACATTCAAATTGTTGTAAATTGGCAAATGTTCAATATTTGGCTTTAATATTAGTGGAGGAAACAAAGTCTCTTGAGAATTTCCAAACTTCTCAATTGTCTAGCAGCTGCAGCATTTGACTTTCCTTTAGTAATTTGCCACTTGCCAGTGCTGCCTTAAACAGAATTAAGCGTTCAGAACTTTATCACCGCATAAGCTTGAGCATGTTTGTGGTTTCTAGAAGATCTAGGTAGTTTTCTGGACCAAGCATTACCAGATCTGGGTGATATTGTACACCGAGTTACTTGAATCATCCTGGAAAAGGCTTGAAAGATTATGAGGGCTGGGGTAATCAAATAAACTTTATAAGAAAAGGGAACTTCTGAAGTTGCAGGGCATTAAGTAGACTACTAACAACATTATTTGCATCCCTCTTTCATTACCTCTTTTCTTCTGCCTTCTTCTTTTATGACTAAAAATTATTGTCTTACATGTGTGTTCATGATTGAGACTTGTATGTATGTTCTCAATTTCCAGGTATATCAGCTGCCCTTCTAGGAGTGATGGGCTCTCGCTTTAAGAAATCAGGGAAGATATTTCCAGCAGGTGTAGTATCCGTGGTCTCTCTGGTTATGACTGGGGGATACCTGCATGGAATTATGCGGAGTGCTCACTAAGAGCATCATATGTCCAGTTGAAATGGTTGTCTGTCCCCTCTTTGTTTGTTTACTGAGTTAAAAAGGAAAGCAGGGACTGTGTCTCGTAGCTAGTGCATCCGGTATGGGTTACTGTCGAGACCCTTGTCACTGCTACATACTTTAGTAGTCCTTTTCTCTTGTTTCTCTTATTGTTTTTCTTTATCAGACTTTTCATGGTTAGTCTGCCTTGTATGGTCAGTTGTCCTTGTTTGTTTTAACGAGAACAGTGCTGTGGCAGATCGGACTATGTTTTTCTTGTGAAAATGGTGAGTCTCTGAACCTTCTGTAAATGGGTTTGCTGCTCCATATCTAGTTTCCAGGCATTCCTGCCTCTATTTTGTTGTCAAGCAGGGATTTCATATTTGAAGAGTTGGGCATCTTGCTTCTTGCCATTGTTGAATCATGTAAATGCGCGCTAGGAGAGAGTGGAGGAGATTCTGCAGCTAGATAATAGGCGCTTTCGTGTACGGAACTTCGTTAGGTTCGTTGCCAGTCGAGGGATGTTTTTATGTATGTACTGAGCTGATGGCAGTATAGAAATCGGGTTATCATTCCTGGCTAATTCCATACATACCATGTGATCAATGGCGTCGGAAGAATTGTCTCCTGCTGGCACGGTGAACCTAACAATTGCTGGTTACTCGCCAGCGCTTTTCTATTTCGCCAGGTCTCTCCATCAGAGATTGTGCTGTGTAGATTCACACGCATGTTTGCGTGCCAGAGCGTACGCGAGAGAGAGAGGGGGGCAGATTTTTATCCTTAAATCAAGATGAATCAATGAAGTACGTGTGTGAAGCCAAACCGATTCTATCTGGGAACCGGATTGGATCGCTGGAAAGATAACTGTTCCTGTTGGAACCGGTCCCAAAATAGGTTCCAAGTGAATATTCACTCCGACTAGACTGCCCTGTTTTGGAATCAGTTTTGGATCTGGTTTTATAAGCTAAAAAGTCAAAATCCTAATTTCTTTTTCTCCTAAATTTTAACTTCGACATTCTCTCGTCCTTTGTCCTTCCTTAAAATTCCTTGCCCGTCTTTCTCCTTAAATTGTTTCCTTAAATTCCTTAAATTGTTATGAATGAATGGGGAATGAAGTTTATAATTTATGTTTTATGTTACATTGTTTTGTTGGAATCTAATTGAATTTATGTTTTATGTTATATTGTTTCGTTGGAATCTAGTTGGCAACGAAACATCTTTTCTGAAAGTCTATTCTTCGGATTTTGATGAGAGGAGACGGATTTTGGCCACTCCGAATAGGAAATATCCAAGCGGATAAGAAATAATTACAAATCTTTATTTCAAACCCTGAACAAAATTGTACATACAAATCGTACCAAAATTTAATCAACAATAAGGTTTCAAAATACAACCATTTCACAGCAATATATGTGCATGAACTGTGTTGGGATTTAATTGATGATGAAGCTTGAGAACGTGCAAAGATGTAACACTGGAATTTAATCAGCCACGCGACACCTATAATAGAGATGCACGCCAAAATTGAATCGATAATGAAGCATTGGGATAAAGATACGAGTCAAAATTTAATAGACCACGAATCAGAAAAATATAACTAAGGAAAAATAAAGTGTAGGAAAGAAAAGATAATAAAAGATTACATTTTAATTGTCTAGATCTCCTTTCAATTGATGAGAACTTGGTATTTATAGACATTCTATATTTCTTCATGTTTATAACCGTGCTTCCAAATCTCCGAAAATTTAGTCCCATATTCCCACGTTGGCAAGTCTTTTCTTCAAAGCAATTGTCAATCTCTCCATATTCTGAAACTATTGTCCATGATCTCCCTTAGTGGGTCTTCACGTGCATGAGCGACAAGTCTTTTCTTCAAAGCAATTGTCAATCTCTCCACATTGGTCAACTATTGTCCATGATCTCCCTCAGTGGGTCTTCACGTGCATGAGCCTTGGTGCATTCTTTGAATGGATGATCTGGCTCCTCAGTTAAGATGCTCACTACACTCCTTAGTTAAGATGCTCATCGACAACTTGGGCAAAATAATCCGCAATTATTTGCCACTTGCCACTTGTCGAAATGTGTCAACATTTATACCCAAGTCATCAAACAACACGTAATATCGACCAATCTTCAATCCATTAAATTGACTTCCTCAATCTTCAATCCATTAAATTGACTTCCTCCATGGATGATTAAATATGCTCGAATAGTGTATTCTCCACTCTTTTTCCTTTTTCTTCATCAATTTTCGGTCGCATATGAGGTTGTCAAGCCCACTTTTATTGCTTACGAACGATCATCACATATCGATAATAACTAAATATCGAACACTTTTGGGTGTCAACAAGGTGTTTGAACTTTTTATCATTAATAATTGTCGTTTTTGGTGGATTGAGATTTCCATGGTTCATCTTTTACTTCAAATCGTTTTGTTACTCATAACCTTACATGATTTTGCTGTAAAAATAAACCAAAAAAAGGAATAAAAAATGAAATGGGTTCTAAGATAGATCCTAGAACTAGACCCCAAAAATAGGGTAAGTTTCAAAACTTGTTCCAAGCAAACAGAGTGGATTCCTGAGTTCAAAAATTGGGAATCGGTTTAATAAGGTAGGTTTTGGATTCAGTCTTTGGAACCCACCCATCTCTGAACTGATCACCCCTACAATGAAGCACCGAGAATTTCTTACCTATAGCTTGGACAAATGCCCCTATGCTAAAGACCCAAAAGCGACTATAATGGGGAGTGACAAACTGTTTCACTGAATTAATAAAGAGAGAAGGCGCCAGCCAATATATTTTGCCAACTCACCCCCACCAACACAGGAGCAAGTCACCTATCGAACCAGTCCCAATTAAAGAAACCAAAATTAATAAACACCATATGGCTTAAAGAAATGACAAAAGGAGGTAAAGGAAAAGAAAGAAATCAACCACCTAACACCATGATTCATCAGACAAATGATTCCCACTGCCAAACCCAACATGGATTAATCATCACCTATTGAAAGCACTATCAGACATTATCCACACGTGATAATATTAAACTCCATTTTAGAGGCCAACAATCCTGTTGGGTGTGGTTGAGCTAGACTGTGAAAGTACATTACATGGACGAAGGACGACAAACAATTACATAGACATCCTTCATTAATACGACGGTGACCTGAAACTAGTCACATGTTCGTGTCCTAAGATAAGTCATACATCAGAGTCCAACATGATTTTCTATTAGTGTAGACACAGATACATCCGGGCTCACATGCCGGCACACACACACAGACACGCGAACGAACATTAGATACGTAATGACACTAGACATGTTATGCTGCAAGATAGATAAAGCTCACGCAAGCTGTGCTGTGGCCTTCAGCTGATTCTCTTCCTGAGGCAGGAGGGGCTTTTCGCCATGACCGACATCAGAGGAAGCCATCATTCCAAGACCGGTTTGTTTGTCATCAGCCAGTTTTGATCCCAATGGATTTGCATATGGTGCCTTGTTCACCAACCTGCCCCCAAATGGAAAAGGAAACGGCACAAGAACAACAACTTACTCAGCTTGTTTTACCCAACATTTAGCTGCACTGATAAGTTGCATATGCGATGGAATAAAGTTCTGCTTCTAAAAGTTGGATAAAGTGCGGTTCTGTTTAAAGCTTGCCCAATCTATCCCTTCGATCTTGCCTATAGAAGGTAACAAGTTAAGATGGGTTGCTATTCCCTATTCTGTGAGATTAAAGATCCAATTTTGGGATGATTATGATGTTTCAAATAGAGAGGAAGCTTCTGCTTTCCTTCATACCTATCACGCCGTTTCTCAAAGAATCGCTGCAGGGAGTGCCTCCTTGCAATCGGTAAATCTGACCCAAGATGTGCAAACAAGGAACTAGTCAAGCTACAGTTTTGCCATTATGGCCCATAAAAAAGCAAAATCTATCATATTATGACCAAATACAAGCACCATCGGGAATGTACTTGCTATCAATCAGTCAGAGTCTTGTGAGCAGATTATTACCAGCTTGCAATTTGCAAAGTGGGTTTTGCTGCATTGGGTAGAGCTGAGGCTTGGGTGAAGCCAAAGCAGTGGCAGTACTTTGCAGTGAAGGGGACCTTGTAAGAGCTGGTGAAGAGGGGCGGTAGCTCCCGCTGCTCTTCATATCCCCAGGCTTAGCCGCCGCAGCAGCAATTAGCATGATTTCACGGACCTAAACATGCAATATAAAATCTTTATCAACATCAAAATCAATATAAGTAGTTTAAGCTTGAGGAAAGCCAACCTTTTCTGGCGGAATTGCATCAAACACGCTGACATTTCCATCATAAAAGATGGTAAGCTGGGTTGGCATTGCCGCAGGCCTATAAATATCGAAGGCAACATAGTTCACATAATTGATCGAGGAAATTTATAATAGGATTGCTCATCCAAAACAAAAGAAGTGACCATTAATCAGGATATCATGCATACAATGGTGAAAATCTGTTTCCAACGTTAGTTGAAACCGGAAGATTGGGGCAAAAGTTAATGAAGGAAGCATCCGCCAAATTAATGCTCGACACGTTACATGCTCAAACTAGACTCCAAAAAAATTTCGTTACTTGAGTTAAGAACAACAAAGAATCTTCCCCTCTAACTCTTGCAATTTGTCTTGTTCATCCAAGAAGGTTTCTCCCAAAGAATCTGTCTAACCAACAAGGAAACTGCCAACCTAAAGGCCACAAAAAGCTATCGGACAACATAATGGTCAAAGCCGACAATCCTATTCGATGAGCATCAACAAACCATTCCTATCTTGAATGAAATTCACTCGCATATAAGAGACAACACGAAATTGATAAAGCCATAACTAAAGAATCTCCTCTTCTTTCAGCCATATGTTCCTGCATGACTGCACTGCGCCTTTTTCTCTGTCATACTTGCAAACAAAGTTCAAATTCTTTCACCAAATTGTGAACAGTAAAGAATACACGCATGGCCACCGACAGGCCTACTCATGAATAACCCAAGGTCAAAAGGCAACATCTTTGTTACGTTGGTTCAACCAAGTCCTTGCCCCCATTCTTTCTTCCCCAGTTTTTCCTCAGTTTTATCGAGCAATCCCCTTCGATTGCAGATTAGTCGAATGGGTCACTCAACCCCTCTCCCCAAAAAGGGGGAAAAAACCAACTTTCAACTCTCCATCATAGGACTCTCCTGAGAGCAACATCCGAATAATTCTTCTCCACCGAAAAATAATTTTACAGGAAAAAAAAAAAAAAAAAAAAACCGCAGGCAGGGATATATAAAAATAAATAAATTCCGTTTGTGCAGCCTTAAATTTAGCAATTCTATATGACCCAGAAAAATTCAGCTCGGAATAAAGCACTTGAGCTCCTTAAAATTACCACCAGTTTAGGTTTTCATTCTTTCTTGAAAAGAATCACGACGAAGAGAAAAAGGTGTAAACTTGACAGCACCTGTTGCAGCCATCCCCGTTCGTCCAGGGCTGGACCATGCTCAGATCGAGATCGACAGATCCAGCCTCGGCCTGCTTCGGGGCGTCGTTCTTGGCGCTACCCAGGAGGTCATTCGTCTCGCTCGAGCTCTCGCTCTTGGCCGCCGCCTCCCCGGAGCTCGCCTTGTCCTGCACCACCTCCTCCTCCACAGGCTTCGCATCCCCGGATTTCCCCTCCATTTCTTGAAGCCCGACTAGCCCTGTTCTCCCACCCCGGATCTTCTTCTTCCTCTGTCACTCGGCCTAGAGAGAGAGAATCGAAAACCCAAACTTTGGCCAGGTGCGCTCCTCGTTTCTTGTCTTCCTTCCTGTCCCAAAAGGCACGGCCATGGACACTTCCCCCTTTTGCTTTACTCAAAATTTTCGGTTTCTTTTCCTTTTTTTTTTTTTTTGCTCCTTCGGAAACTGAGTGGCGTGGCGACGTGTCGGGGTCGGATTGGTGGGGCGGAACTGCAGACTGCAGAGACACGATTCTGGCGAGACATCTCGAGTTGTCGCGGTATTATGGTACGAAAATGCCGTATTTTGTATCCAAACGCGGGCGTGGCCGGTCGCCGGTGGTGCGTTCTGAGGTGGCCAGGTTTTATTTTTGTTTTTTGAGGTTGCCGGTTTTCAGAAGTAGTCTTTGGTCTTCTTTTTTGTTAGGTCCATTCTGGTTTTGCCTCTTTTATTATAATGGTTCGTTTGATTCGTGAAATACAATTTTTGAAAAAGAAAAATGTTCCTTTTTCATTTATGGGAGTCTGAATTGTTCAGAAAAATGAGTCAAACCCCAATACCCGTTCCTAAACCCTTGATAATGGACAATAATTTAGAGGTTAGGGACCACCAAGGGCAAACCTGGTCCATCAAGGCCAAGTTAGGAATCTCGGTACCCAAGCGCAGATCCACAAAAGATACACACAGGAAATAGCGTTCGGGCTTGGGTACATAGAAGTTAGACCCAAGACCTTGGTGTTTGTATCCAAATCCTTAAAGCCTAGGCTTAAGTCCATAGAGGCTAGACCTGAGAACCCGATAAACTTCCCTCGAGTTAATGGAGGCCAGCCTCAGGTTCTCGATGCTCGAGCCTCGGTCCATGGAAGACGTGATCAAAATACTTGTGCTTAGCCAAGTCCATCGAGGCCAAGCTTGGAACCCTAGTGCCCAAGCATGGGTCCCTAGTACTTCAACTCAAGACTCCAATGCCCGCACCTAGATCTATCGTGCTTAAGCCCGAGTTTGTTAAGGCTGAGTCAAACCCCAATGTCCATTCCTAAACCCTTGACAATGGACAATAACTTAGAGGTCGGGGACCATCAAGGCTAAACCTGGCTTTAAGCTTAGAACCTCGATGCCTGGGCGTAGGTCCACAAAAGATGTACTAGAGAATTAGCGTTCGCGCTTAGGTACATAGAAGTAGGCCCAAGACCTTGGTGCTTGTACCCAAATCCTTCAGGGCTAGGCACAAGTCCATAGAGGCTGGATCTAAGACCCTAGTGAATGTTGCTTGAGTTCATCAAGGCCGGCCTCAAGTCCTCAACATTGAAGCCTCGGTCCATGGAAGACGCGATCTAGAGACCCCAGAGCTTGTGCTTAGCCAAGTCCATTAAGACCAAGCTTGAGGACCCTAGTGCCCAAGCATGGGTCTCTAGTGCTTGAGCTTAAGACTCCAATGCCCACACCTAGATCTATCATGCCTAAGCCCAAGTCCATTGAGGCTACAATTAGAGATTCGAGTGCCCTTGTCCGGGGCCGAGTCCCCACAATTAGGACTAAGTCCATCAAGACTAGCCTTGAGACTTTAGCACCAATGATCAAATCCTCAGTGCTCAAACCCATGTTCATCATGCCCGATTACCCAACTACTTATGCGCAAGTCACTAATGCCCATGTGATGCATGTCTAATTAGGAAAATTGAATCAAATTTTTGTTACAAAATGATGGAAAATATTTTTTTGTTCATTTTTAAATTTTAGCCAAACATGAAAATATTATCATTTTATGGGAATTTGATTTTTTTAGAAAGCATTTTTTGAAAAATGTCGTATTTTCCACGAAACAAACGAAAGTCTTGAACAATGAAATATACTCGGTTAATTCTCATGTTGTTTCCATTAAAATGATATTCTTTAGGAAAAATAGCAATCAAAAAGAAAAGTTCATGTAGCAATAAGATTTAGGTTTTACTAATTCCAAATCATCAATCGCATCACCCGATCCGCAGACCAATTCCAATCGTACATTCTCCGAAAGAGTGTATAGGTGTCGCATCTTAGTATGTATGGGTTCACCTAACTTGTTCGGTTAATTTCTCAGTTGTTTTCGTAATTCGTTCGGGCAAGCAACAAAACGAAACACGACAAATCCAATCCTAATTTTCCCTGGCCATTGCTAAAATTAGTTAACGAGAGTTGTCAAAAGATTAGAAGTGACTGGCCTTTAACGTGGTAAAAATTGCCTCTCTCTTTAGAGAAATTACTCAAAGTATTGAAAACTTTACTTATTACTAGTTTATTGATACTAATGCAGCAATGCTCCAACGAGGGCCACCGGGCTGCTCTTGGTGGCGTGGCATGCCGGTAAACGAAAGGAAAAATTAATTTAAGGAAAAATTATGCATATTTGAATTTTCAATTTGTTTGACGTGGCTCTTCAATAGTTTTTTTAATGTTTAATCTAGCTCTTAAACTTTCAAACAAAATTATAAAACAAACAAACCTACGTCATTTGACTATCTAACACATGCAACAAAACTATTTTTGCCTTATAATTTTTTTTGGTTATTATTATTATTTGTTCAATGCTATGATTCTAAAAAGTGATAATAAATTTTATTTAAGACGAACAAGAAAGGCTAGAAATCGGAGTTTTTAGTATGCATAATTCCTGGATAGAAATTTCAACGGATAAAAGCGACGCACAAATATGATGGCGTTTTCAAAGAGGTAAATTTTTTTTTTTTTCATTTTCGTTTCAACTTTGACTCTAAGCACGCCTTGGGAGTTAAAATGACAAAACAATCCAAATCGCAGATGCCATTGTTCCACTTCTTTTTTTCTCTCGTCCTCCTCCTCCATTCAGAACCGCCGACAAGCTCAATGATCAATACCCAATATCAACCTAACGAAACTCGCGACCATACTGACAAAAAAAAAAAAAAAAAAAAAAAAAACTCGCGACCATCATATGCACTGCTACACAAACTATTAGGAGCGAGCCTAGCAAAAAAAGAAAGTCCAAACCGAGCGACATCTTCGGCCAACAATTGAGCAATAAGTCTTGAATAAGTTGTAAACATTTTTTCAAAATGGGTAGTTAAGTTCTTTAGGGAGAATTTGAGGATTGCTTCCGCACACTACCAAATTGCACTCGTCAACATAAAATCTGGGGCTTAATTGCCTTCTTCAATGGAGGATTAATACCTAATCGAACCAATTAAAAATTTTAGATTTCAATTATATTTATCAATAAGTATTCAAGACTTGATTCATAAAATCGAATCGTTTACACTGAGTTGCATTCCGTAAACGATTCACTTTTCAATCTCTATTTAATTGAAAATCTCACAGCCTCACAATTCGAGTTTGAACTTCACGGGACTTTTGTTTTTTTTATAGTTTTAATGTCATTAAGAACAAGATAAAAAAGTTACCTTTGCCAAATTTTTCGGTGTAGACGACCGTGATCGGATCGCTGATCGGGTGCGAAAGCGGGGGTGGTTTTACCCGCACACTGCAAAAGCAAGAACCGCGTCAAGTCTCAAGGTGCTCCAAAACCGTAGACCGGACATGGCGACCATCATCCCTCGGAAGCTCACGGCGATCTCCTCCTTCTTCTTCTTCTTCGACCCATCATTTCTAAACATATAAAAGCCCCCGAAAATCCCATCGCCCGAGCTCATCGACCCGCATCGAAAATGGAGCCCCCTCCCTTCCAAGAAGCGGCCCGCTGCGACGTCTGCAAATGCAGCTTCAACACTTTCCGGCGACGCGTAAGCCTCCTTCTTTCCCCTTTCTGAATCTCTGTCCCGTTCGACGATTGCGGTGGTGGGTAGCGGAGGTAGTCGTGTTCTTGAATCCGAGGCGTGAATTGGGCATGTGGGCTTTGCTTTGAGATTCGGAAAGTCGAGCTGCATCGCGATCGTCGATGTGGAAAATAATGGTTACCCAGCTCGATTTTCGATCGTTTATGTTTGATGGATCTCGTGAGGTGTGGGATCAAGTTCTGGGTGGAAAAAAGTTTCATTTTTTGTTTTTTCTTTTTTTGGATTGATCGAGCATGATCGTGGGTGGCGTCTTTAGACTCGCTTATGGAGCGACCCTTTTGGGTTTTAAGGCTAGAGTTGACGTTCGTGTATCGACGAGTCGTCGTCGCTTTGGCGGGTTTGTTTTGTACATGGCGACTTGCGCCTTCGGGGGTCATCTTTGCTTCTCGCTAGCTATTGTGCATGTGAATTCCCTTGCCTGTTATGGTTAGAATTCGTAATGCTAGAATAAAGTTCCCCGGTTGATGCTTGAAACTTGAGAGTGCTGCCTGTAGGCCAAACGGAAATTGCTGCTTCGCTTTAGAGGCGAGAGTGGCAATTAAATACAAGAGCTATTGCGGAGGATGTCAAGTGGCCGTCAGTTTGTATTTTATAGCACTACTATGAGGAACTTGCTTGAGCCAAGGGGTGGGCAGAGTGATGCATATCATGTATGTGGAAGAAATCGATGGCTGGAGATAAAAGTTAGATTGAAGTTTTTCTCTATTGCTTTATATTTTGGGGAGTTGATGGGTCAAGTCATGCATCAGAATGCTCATTAACTAGGATCTGCTTTCTGCTGCTTTGTAAATTCCAAATCAACGAGTGAGTGTGAGCTCTTTGAAAGCTTATGGACTTTACACGAGCAGATGCTTCTCTAGCCTTGTAGCTGCTCTCCGTTCATGCATTGTTTGGTGATGACGTGTTTTTTTTTTTTTTTTTTTGTGTGGGAGGGTTGGAGGGTAAGCGCTGTTATCATGTGAAATGGGGCTCTAATCTAGTCTAGAACCTCAAAAAGTAACTACTCATCCCAGTTTGCCATTTGCTTCAGCATCATTGCAGATGCTGTGGAAGGACCTTGTGTTATGAACATTCATCAAATCAGATGGTAAGGCGTCTCATCTTGGTCTCAACATCTAATATTCTTTATACAGCTCCTTTTTTCGTGCATGAATCTAAAATAACTCTCTGTGTGAAATTCAGGCTTTGCCGCAATTTGGTATCCACTCACTTGTCAGAGTTTGTGCAGATTGTTATAATAACCCTTCTCAGTAAGTGAGATTATGTTGCTTTTTTTAGAGCATGTAGTGTTCTAAATATCTGTAAAAGACTAAAAGTATATTAAAAAGGGGAAACTTCAGCTTCTTTTTTTTCTATTAAGTTTCTTGTGTCTCTGTTACTAAGGGGTCATTCTTATTATTGCAAGTATGCTTGCTTGACCATAATCAGACACTTTGGTCCTTACACCACATAAACTGGTATAGCCACAATTTTTTGAGTTTGAGCTGCCAGAAATTCTGCCTATATAGGCAAACATTTGCCGGCGAGCTCACTAACTAACTAATGCTGTGCCTTTTTTCTCTGTGCTGTTCTCTTGCTCTCTCACATGTGAACACATGTGCACACACTTACAACCTCATATCGATTACGGAAATAGGCAGAAGATATCCATTGCCATTGAGTAGTGGAAGATTGAGTGGTGGTGGCTGTCTTCTGATCCTGCAGACAGGTCAAATAATGACACCATCGTCTTTTAAATGAAAAATTGAGCTATGGTTCCAGAAGCATCCATCTCAAATTTTCACTTTTTAGTTTTCTTTATTTGCACAAGATTGTTCTTGGTAAGATTGGGTTACTTTCACTTGTATAGTATTTGTCTTGCCTTTAGTTGATTGATCTTTACATTTTGAATGTATTTGCTTCTTAAGAAAAGTTGTAAGCTTGATTCTTACTTAAAAAGAAACTTTTGGTGTACTTGTCAACAAGTGTCATATTGTCTGTATGCTGAACACTGTAACCCAAAAATTGTGTAAGATATAAGGAATCTGTTTGATTTTCATATCACTCCCCGTTCACCCTGTCTATTTCCAATATTAAGAGTAAGCTCAAGAAAGTAAGACTGATGGCAGCTATTGTTTTGGTAATTAGCCTCTTCATGGAGATTTGTTTACTTGGATCCGTGGTTCTATACTATCTGTAATTTGATGAGATTAGGCCGGCAAAGGGTATTAGAATGATAATTTGAAAGAATCTTTCAGTTTACTTTATGCAAAAGGGATCAAACCTGTTGAACTAGAGGAGATGTGAATGAATTATTGCATTTGAGTCCTGAATTCCACTTTCTTTTTTCCCCTCCTGCAAGATGCAATGGGCATATGCCTAGTGAATGCCCTGAAGTTCACTGTCCTATAATTCTCTATTTACATGTATATATGATACTTTACCAATTATTTCTTTATGTATCTTGGAAAGATCATTCTTGGCTATAACCAGCCACTGAGGATATCTCACATTTTGTATGTTTTCCAATATTTGTGCTAGATTATAATTTGCTTTTTAATATGTTTAAAACAGATCTGCAAAGGGTGATAGAGAAGCTTCAGGAGAGGGAGTTGATCACGTTACAGATTCAGTTTCTAAATTAGACATTGGTGATGTAGTTCCGGAGGAAAAACAAATTGCAGAACATCAAACTGGCCAAGGTGTTCCAGACTGCAAATGCGGGATGCCTCTATGCATTTGTGAAGCTCCTGCCCCATTTGTTGATTCGCTTCATTTGCAGGTATCGAGTATGAACAGCTTTAAAGTCATGAGAAGGGCATGCACTTTATAATCGCTGTGGCTTCTCTCTTGCAGAGAAAAACCACTTCCATGACTTCTCAGTCAAACCAAAGACCCAAAAGAGACCCTGTTCCAAAGAATAGGGGTTCCGCCTCAACCAGCAATAATTCGTAAGTGACATATTATTTCTGCTTCAAAGTATGCTCGTCAACATTGTAATTGACTGTTTTACGTTGTGTGTTCATCCTGCACATATTTTACAGCAACCCGAGTATTTAATCAAACTATGTGGTGGTCTAGATGACATGTTAACAAACCTTGCTCCCTGAATTTTTATATAGCAGAAGCACAAGTTGAGTATAGATGATTATCTTCTTTTAACATGAATGTCATGTTGCGCTGTTAGAGTTGTATAGATTATTCAAGTTATTGTTTTAGCATAAGGCAAAGGCAAATATGCTCGACTCACTTGTAATTTGATATCATTTATGCACCCTCTCTGTCAACAATTGTGTCTGGCCTGCCCAATTGCGCTGTAGGAGTGATCTTTTCTTTAAGTAGGGCGCATACTCTTGCTTTCTAGCATCTAAAAAGCACTCACCTTTTTCTTGATTAGTGGCAAACTTTTAAGTATAAATCCCGAATATACCAGTGAGACAAAGCTCACAGGCTTGAGGGACAGAGGTGATGTGTATATACAGGCCCGAGTCACACTGAAAAGGGATGTCTAGACAGGGTCACTTTCCGCAGAAACAGGCATATATGTACGTGATTAAAAAAGCATGTAGCTACTAGTGTAACTACTGGTTTAGATGGAGTTCAATCAGGTTATATGCTTCTTGATCAAGTGTTTTGCTCAACTCGTGATTAACTAAGGTCTTCACCTTGGATTTGTGCATAGGCAAATAATGAGGATGGATAGTAGCGAACTACCATCATGGGTTAATAAACTACTGTATTTTTTTCTTTAGTTTTATTGTCAGGGGTGCACTAAGGCTCTACGATGGCTTTCGTATTACAGATTTTATAAATCATTTCCCTTTTTTCTCTTTAGTCCAACAAAGTTGTATCTGTGTAAAATGGTTTCTAGTGCATATACAAGCAACTTACTCTGTTTATAGTGGATGTCTCTTTCCTCCATGCCTATTGAACTTATCGTAAAATATATGCAGACATGGATTCGTTTATTAGTGTACACCAGAGCCGCATCATTATTCTGTCACATTTAGTGATGATTAGCTTTTTACGCAAAATTTGCAGGTCAGCTTTGAATGCTGGTCAAGTTTCCAATGGCACTGCAGAGAGACCTAAGATGGATTATGACGTAAATGGCGAGGTATTTCCTGCTGCCTGCTACATTAAGAAGGTGGATTATGTATTGTGAAATCTTTACACTGTATTCTTGTGCCTAGGGTCTAAGGGAAGCAATAAAGAATGATGATGCTGCTGCAGTTAAGAAACTTCTCAGGGAGGTATTGAGCATCTGTTTCTAAACTTTAAGGGAAAAGAAGTTTTGTCGTTGCACTTTCATATCCATTGACTATGTTTCTTATGTAAATACATTCTAGCCGCCTCATACTGCAACTTTCTTTAAGAATTTTGTAAACGAGTGCACCCATGGCATTTATTAAGCAACCGAATAAAGATGTCGACAATTAAGTGCTCTCTTCTCATGGTATTTGTAGTAAATGACTAAAAAATGGTAACTTTCCCCATTGAGTATGCTTAACAAGTTTGGTGGAGCACTTGTTAACAAGGTCCTTATTTTAAATTGAACTTAAATATTAGTTATGTGTCCCATTTCAACCACTTTTTTGGTGGTCCTTTGAGACTCTCTGAAATGGCAGTTAAATTGGTCCCATTCATCTGCTATCCAAAGTGAAAAAATTTTGTTGTTGCACCTTCATATCCATTGACTGTGTTCCTTAATACATTCTAGCCCCCTCATATTGCAACTTGCTTTAAGAATTTTGTAAATGAGTGCCCCCATGGCATTTATTAAGTACTCTCTTCCCGTGTTGTATCTTCTCGTGGCATTTGTAATAAATGAGTAAAAAATGTTAACTTTTCTCATTGAGTATGCTTAACAAGTTTGGTGCTCCACTCGTTTTAAATGGAACTTAAATATTATGTGTCCCATTTGGTCTCTTCAGTTTCAAATACTTTTTTGGTGGTCCCTTGAGACTGTGAAATAGCAGAATTCAGTTTCATTCATCTGCTATCCAAAGTGAAAAATAATGAGGTGTTAAAACACTATTTGTACCAAGACCCACGATGAACGGGAAATGGTTAACTGAGCTTTTGAATTGTGAGGGCATTTAGAAAAAAAATGCTTTTTAACTTGCACGATAATCCTTTAATTATCATAGTCGGTGATAAGTCAACTTTTCACACATGAGATTTAATGCTGCATTTCCGTGTGCATGCTTGTTAAAGGGGCATGTCTGTTGTATAAGAATTATAAATGAATGTCATGTAGGTCAATTGCTATTCAAAGAAGTGAAAATAGTTCTCTTGTTTGTGGTTATGGCATGTGCATGTTCATCTGATCTATGTTTGACACAAAATAGACAGCAATCACTCATCTATTGAGCTTTTGACTATTATAGATAAAAGAAAATTGAAACTGAATGTCTTCATGTTGGCAGGGAGTGGATCCTAATTACCATGACAAACAGGGAATGTCTTTGCTACATTTGGTACCCTCTCTCTCTCTCTCTCTCTCTCTCTATCTCTTTCTCGTTTGAGTTATTCGAGAACCTTGTATATTCTTATTCTGGTTGTGCAGGCAGCAGTTTTTAACAGAACCGACATTGCTTTTATCCTTATGGAGCACGGAGCAAGTGTGGATTACAGGAATGCACAGGGTAAACAGTCATACCCCTGTACTGTCCAAAGTTGCTGCTTCTCTTATGAATTAGCACGTAACTGTAGAATTAAGTTTAAAATTTTGGGAAAAATATATCCATGCATCAGTTCTCTATGCCCGTATGCCATGCAGCTGCTAAGAAGTTAGATGCAAGTTAAAAAAGAAAGAAAAAGAATTGAGAACTTTGGTTGACAATGGCCAGCATATCTTGAGGTGCTTGATGTCCAATATTTAGAACTGTACGATATATATGTTTGTGTCCTGGGACGATTACAGTAAAAATAATAAGTTGTAGTATGGACAACTTGCAGTTTCCCTAATCTTGAGCCGAATTTGTGTTGGCCAATTCTTTTCTTGTCTTTAGGAGAAACGCCTTTGGATTGCGCACCGGCCACTTTGCAGTACAAGATGCGGCAGAAAATGGAAGAGGGTTGCTAGTACTCGTCTGACCCACTCCAGATTTGTTTCAAAGGAAATACTTGTTTAATGCTTTTAAGTGTGCTTCTTATCTTTATCACTATAAGGAAATGTCTGATTGACACTATCCACGTGTTTGATTCGCTAATTTCAGTGGTGGGTTAATGAGAGCGCTTTTCCGAGGCAAATATCTCCTCAATTATGTTGTGGGGCAAGATAGCTTTACCCTGGATTTTCAATTTTCTTTCATCTTTCTATGGGAATGAATATTCTTGAGTTGTGCTGAGCATATCCTTCACAATCTTTTACGCTTATTGAAGATGAGAAGGACCCAAGTAATTAAAACGCAACCGTGTTTGATGCTTTCTTGATTTGGCTTGATGTTCTTGGCAGAAGTTGTGCTGAATGAATATTCCATCCACGATGCGCCACTTCCACTACGGCTAACTTCCGGATAAATATAAACACGATGCGCTCGAGAGAATGATACCGGGTTGGTGGAATCTTGTTTTGATGCTTGGAGTTTTGGATCGTTCAGTACGCAACGGTAAATGGCATTAGACGGTTTATCCGATCATCTTTCGCTATCATGCAGTTGCATATTCTCTTGGATATTAGATACTCTTCTCTCGTTCTTCAGAAAACCAGCACGAGTCAACGGTTGTGAAAGTCTCCCCGGATCGCGCTCGGTTTATATCCGTTGTTTTTCCCTCCGCCCTTGATGTTTGGAAATATTGTAAGAGACACCATCGAGCAGAATTAGACTAGATAATAACCTTATCTCTAAGTACTTTATGCTCTCTTCTAAAGAAAGAAAAGACTTAAATATGCGGTGCCACAAGTGCAATGAATATGGCATTATACTCTGTTCTAAAGAAAGATGGATTTAAAAATGGACGATAAGGCCACCCTTTACTTTTTGGTTATAGTTTTTGTGAATCGTCAAAGCACCATGGAGAGCACGGCTTGGTCAGTGAGTCAGCAACACTGCCTGCCACCTAACCAGGCGTGAACGAAGAGCAGCAGCAGAAGCGAAAGAATATGCCGTGCCGATGCAGCATGACCCACCACCTTCCCCTCCTATAAAAGGAAAGAACAAAACGGCTAAGTTCCAATCACCGCCCTCCCTCCCTCTCGCCCTCTCTCGACAGTGCTCTTCTTGATGGAGGATTCCAAGCGGATCGCCGCTCACCACCTGCTGCGCAAAGGAGCGGTCTTGCTGGCCCTGCTGAGACGGGTCCTGTCGTGGGCTCTCAAGCTGAGGGACAGAGCCGCCGCTGCCGCCGCCACCGCCGCCGTCGGCCTCTCTTTGGTCGCCTCCGTGGAGAGCCCCCCCTCTCGTTCTCCTCCTGCTTCGTCCTGCGCGTCTTCCGAGATCGCCGGAGACGACCTCCCTCTGGCCACTTATGGTGCCGCCGTGGCCGGGAGGCCGGGGGTGAGCTGCGACACCTGCACGGTGTGCTTCAGCCCCCTGGCGGAGGGCGACGAGGTGAGGGTGCTCAGGAACTGCTGTCACCTGTACCACAGAGAGTGCCTCGATAGATGGGTGGGATGCGATCACGACCAGGGTCGTGATGGTCGCGACGACGGCGGCAGCGGCAGCAATCACAGGAGGTGCCCGCTTTGCCGGGCGCCGCTGTGGGGTCCTCCTCCTCAGCCGAGCTCGAAGCGGGCCGGGGCCGGGGCCGAGCGCGGGTGGAGCGTGAAGAGACTCTGTTCCTCCGTCCGGGGAGGCGATCCGTAGTGGGGACCGAACCGGTTCCGTTCGGACATGCACGATGAAGCACGAAAGCAGGGACATGCCGAGACATATGTCTTTAACATTTTTCCCTTTTTGTTTTGTATTTGAAGTATGCATTCCTTTCTAGTTTTCTACTCCTCGGTAAAGAGGATACTTGAGATGGATCCCCAGTTTCGGGCTTCTCTATTTAGGATCATGTGGAGGTACAAAGTAGGTCTTTTCTTCTTCTTTTTTTTTCCCTTTCTTTTTCATTTTTACGATGAGGTTTTAAGTATTATTCGAATCTCGAAAGACTAAAAAAAAAAAAAAAAAGTCGCACGCATTAATCTTTTTTCAGGTGTGTGATGAGACCTTCGCAAATGGCTTCCTGCTTTGGGGCGAGACCCTGTTTGGAGTTCCACTCGAGTTGATGCGCCCAGCAAAAAGCTCTCTCTTTTGAGTTTCCGAAAGTCAGCCCTCGACCGTTTTCTTGAATAGGTCTAACATGCAAGACCTCATATAAGGGGAAATTCTTGTTTGGACTCTAGCCTAATGGGTCAAGCGCATCATAACCATCGATTTTGTGGGATCTATAAAGTCAACGACCGTTATGCACCGAGTTCAATAACCAACCTTGGTTCAGGGAAGAAATCCTCTTATATCAAGATCATGAAAAAATATTTGCGCTTTGCGGCGCATGTCGAACTCAATAATTTGTCCTAAATATTTAAGATTTTTCATATAATGATTTCCGTACTGGCTCATTCTTTTATATTTTGAAAAGAACATGCCAACGATAACTTGCACAAATTTTTTTTTTCCGTACATGTATTTTGTTTTATCCTATTGAAATTACGCTAGAAATCAACTTTTCTCTTGATTAATTAAATGAGTATCTATTTCTCTACTCCAAAAGCATGTGGAAATGAAAGCCAAGAAACCTTCTTCTTCTTTTTTTTTTTCCTATTAGAATTCTATTTTTGTAGAGTTCAACAAAATAAAAGAAATTAAATCGACGAAAAAATCATCGACAACATTAAAAAAAAAATTTCAAATACTTATTCATGAAATAAGAATCTTATCGACAATTGTTTCATCATGTTAAAATATTAGAGAATGATATAAAAATATATTTTACCCACTACTAATTTTTACCGCATTAAAATGCGCTTCTTTGAATAGTGCAAACTAAAAAGCCATTGTCAAAATGAATTAATTCAGTGAAAACTAAGTTTAACCGAGTAATCGGCTCCGTACTTTCATATATTAATAAAAAAAATATTTTGTTTACGTAGCAAATATGAAAGGAAAATGGAAAAAAAAAGGAGGGAAAAAAAGAACAGGCCCAATTTGATGGGCTTAGGAAAATGGAAAAAAGTAGGAAAGGAAAGAGCAGGCCCAATTCGATGGGCTTAAATCGCGGCCCAAAACCGAGGACCCGAAAATGAAAAATCCCAAGTCAAAATAATAATCAGCCAGAAAATGACAAAAAGTCAAAAAATCCGGGCCTTTACCCTTCCTTCGACTTTCATCATGGAATATTTTATCGGTTGTGCTCACCGGAGCTAGGGAGAAACGCGAGAGATGCAGGTTCCTCTTCTCCTTCTCTAGCTCTAGCTCCGCTGTAGATCCACCTCTCCCTTCCAGATCTCTCCGATCCGGCGAGGCCCAAAGGTAAATGCTCCTGTGCCCCTCCCCGGTCGTGCCGGGCCCATGCATGAGAATGCTGTTGTGATCTCGTCCGGCGAGGCCCCAAGGTAAATATTTAAGATTTTTCGTATAATGGTTTTCATACTTTATTGAAGTGTAGTGTTTTCTTGTATTTTAAGAAGAATACAATCATCAGTGACACGTATAGATTCATAATTTTTCCGTACATGTATTTTACTTTATCCTATAAAAATCACAATAGAATTTACTTATGATCTTTAGTAATTATTCGTATTTAAGGGGAGGGGTTCGAAACTCCAGCGCGTCGCGGGACTTATCGGTGGCATATGTGTGGTGGTTAGCACGTGTCGCGCCTGTGGTAGGGGTGTAAACGGTTCGGTTCGGTTCGGTTTTTGAAAACCGAACCGAACCGAACCGTTAGAAAAATCTTCCAAACCGAACCGAACCAAATAGGAACCGAACTGAAAATTTCGGTTCGGTTTTTCGATTTTCAACTATTGGTTTTTGGTTTTTTTTTTCTGTTAAACTCAAAATAATTTAAATTCAATATGTTATTACACTTCAAGCTTAGAGGATTTTTCAATTTAGATCATATACTTCATTCCCTTTTTTAAGCATTGGCCAAATAATGATATCCAATTTAAACATTTGCTTAACATAATATCTCTTGATGGATTCTCTAAGAGACAATTCTATTGTTTAATTGAAAAAAAAAGAAAGATTTTTTTTTATTAGGAACGTTATCGATACATGAAATTTTTTAATTTCGTGGACAACGTTGGATTATATTTGATTTACGGCAATCATAGGACTCGATACATAAATCCGTGGGTTTTTATTAAGAACGTCATCGGTAGATGAATTTTTTCAATTTTGTGGGCAACGTTGGATTGTATTCAATTTATGACAATTATGGGGGAAAATTGAGAAGCTTGATCATAGGACTCGATGCATGAATTCGTGGGTTTTTATTAGGAACATTATCGGTAGATGAATTTTTTTAATTTCATGGGCAACGTTGAATTGTATTCGATTTACAGTAATTGTGGATGAAAATTGATTTGTCTCTTTCATGAATGTCATTGGAGTAGAGTTATAGATCCAGCCTTTTTTTCTTATGAAAATGAAAATTTTAATGTGATTCCATAAGTAACTAAAACGGTCACTCGAACTAAATGCTACATTTTTTTTTTTTTTAAACCTTGCATCTATCCCAATTAGCACCTGATTATCCCATTTTTGTACTAGAGGCACGTGGATCCTCTAGTCAACATTTCTGAAACTCTAGACAACAAGAAATTAAACGGTCATTATAGTAATCCCGCTTCTTTTACAATGCATTAATATATTCTTATTTTGCAATAACTTTCCTTATTTCCTTAATGTCCATTGAACCATTGGAAAACTTTTCTAAGATCTCCAATCCAGTTCACTAATTTATGAGTGACCCCCCAACCTGAAAAAAAAAAAAAAATGATGCAACCCGCCCATTGACAACAAAAGATATGTTAAAAACAGCATCACCATTCTCCCATCCAAGATCAATGACACGGCAATAGAACGCTTAATAATTACATTCGAAGGAAGGGATCATTGTGAAGAAAAAAGGAAATCACCCGAAACACCAAAAAGTTCCTCGCACTAACGAGAATCCCGAGCGACTTTAACCTAGCCTTGTACTCATCCCATGTTACCATCTTCCCGTCGATCCGGTACTCACTGCCTCCAGCGCTGGTGATGGTCCGCGTGAACTGGAGCTCCGACCCCTTCCCCATCTGATAAACCAGCCTGACGAAGGCCTTCCGCCCCTTCTACTCCTTCTCCCTGCCATCAAACGCGTAGATGAGGTCCTTCAACTGAGTTCCTCGGAGCTGGCCCGTGTGGACTCCCAGGACGAAGCTGATGGCGTCCATGAGGTTGGACTTACCGGCGCCATTGGGGCCGATGATGGCGGTGAAGTCATAGAAGGGGCCGATCACCTGGTGGCCCTTGTAGGACTTGAAGTTCTCGAGCTCCACGCAGTGGATTTTGCCTGGGGAGATGAGGGAGGGCATGGCTAGGGTTTTCGATCGAGGCCGAAGTGGGGAAAGATTGGGGGATCAACGAAATGAGGGGTTGTGATGTGAGCTCGAGCGGAGGAATTAGGGTTTCGGATTTGGAAATTGGAGGAAATTGCGAGATTTTATTGGATTAGAATGAGACGTCAGTTCGAGTGGAGAAGAAGGAGGAGGAATGGCGGGAGTGAGGTACTTCGCATTGTCTGCGCGATTCAGCGACAATTATGAGAGAGACGCTCGCGTAAGAAAATTATCGGTTCGGTTTTCGGTTCGGTTAACCGATAAAAACCGAACCGATAAAATTTTTTTTGATTTTTAATGAAAACCGAATCGAAAACCGAACCGAATCGAAAAATCCGAATTTTTCGGTTCGGTTCGGTTCGGTTTTCGGTTCGGATCTTGACACCCTTACCCAGTGATTTACTCCCGATATGCGGTTGTGCGGGGTTCCCTGGGTCACAAAAAAAAAAAAAAAAATAAAAGAAAATAAATCGACAAAAGAAATCGTCAATGAAATGGAAAAATCTTATCTTCAAATACTTATTTATGAAATAAGGATCTTATTAACAAGTGTTCTCCGCTGCATTAAAATGTTAGAGAGTGAAATAGAAATATATTTTACACACTACTGATTTCTACCATGTCAAAATATGCTTGTTATATTTTACACACTACTAATTTCTACCATGCCAAAATATGCTTGTTTGGATAGCACATGAAGTAATTAAAGTATAAAATAAGTTTAACTGAGTAGTGATTCCGCATTATCATTTATTAATAAAGAAAATAATTTGTTAGACTGGGAGGTAAGACAATACACAGGTGTGCATAGCAATACGAAGGAAAATGGAAAAGAGGAGGGAAAGGAAGAACTGGCCCAATTAAATGGGCCTATATCCCGGCCCAGGCCCAAACCGAGGACCCGAGAATGAAAATTCCGAATCGAAACGATCGCCAGAAAGTCAAAAAAAAAAAAAAAAAAAAATCAAAAGCCTTGTCCGTCCCCATTCATTCGACTTTCGTCATAGAATATTTTCACCCAGTTTTGTGCTCACCGGAGCTAAAGGAGATCTGCATCTCCCTTCCTCTTCCCCTTCCCCTTCCAGATCTCTCCGATCCGGCGAGGCCCGAAGGCAAAACCCTCCCGCCTCCGCCCCGATCGCCGCCGCGCCCGTGCATGCGAATGCCGTCGTGATCTCGTGCCGGGAGGGATCTCAGGTGCTCGGATCGTTCGCCGTCGATCTCGTCGCCGCCGATTCTTCCGCCCCTGTCGGCGTTCGTGTCCCCCCCGCGCAGCGAGTGCGGTGCCGAGAGCAGCTGCGAGCCGGAATCGAGGAAATGGCGGGGGGAGCGGCGGGCGGGTTCGTCACCCGGGCGTTCGAGTCGATGCTCAAGGAGTGCGCCAGCTCCCGGAAGCATCCCGACCTCCAGAGCGCCATCCAGGCGTACATAGGTGCGTGCGATTCGGACATCCGCTCCGGTCATTTCCGTTTTTTTTTTCGAGCGCGAATCGTGAAGCCGACGGAGATGTTGATTCGCTCGCTCGCTCGTTCGTTGCACAGAGTTATGCGCATTGGAATGTTTGGTTTTGTCTCGTCCTAGTGCCCGGTGCTGTAATTAGTTTCGTGATTTCGCTTGCCTATGCGAGTGCGCTGGTCAGTTGGTTCGGTCGCGCTCCGAGAATCGAATGCAAAATGCTAAATGGAAATGTGTCCGTGAAAGATGAACAGCTCCGGTGCTGAAGTGGGGGGCGTAGTGGGAGTTGCTGTTGGTTGCTATCTATCTGTAGATGGCCACTATTTTGGTTTGATTGTGGTGTCCTATTACAATTTCCTCTTTGAATTATGTTCCCAGTAATGCGTCCTTGAGGCAGAGCGTGATTTGGATTGAGGGCTTGTCAAGTTTTTTTTTCCCTCCTGTTAGAATGCTGGTCCAGTTGCCAAGTTTCGGCGTTTTCATTTGATTTAATAATTTATTGTTTTTCATCGAGTCTCTCAATTTTCACGTTGTGTTGTTTTATTTTTATTGCTAAGCATTTCGAAGGCTCATCAGGGTTTATGTTGTTTCAGATAATGCAAAAGAGGTCGCTCAACCTTCAGCCAATAATGAGGCAAAGGAAGCACAGCAATTGGCTGCCGAGGCGAGGTATGGGAGTAGACTAATTTGAAACTTGCTAGCTTTGTTTTCAACATGCAATTTGTCACTATAGATTTCTTTAAGCTTCTAGAATTTTCTTTATTGTACTTGTTCTTTTGTATTTGAGGTCATGTTCTGCGTAAATGAAATTTACCTTTAAGTCAACAATTTTCCTTATCATGCACCATTGGGATGAAAATGTAGTCTCTAGTTGATTCAGTGAATGCAAAATTTTGTTATTTACTCCTTTTTGCGTTTTCTAGGACATTCGTAATTTGAAATAACGAAGTCTTGTGACAAGGCTGATGTTTTGCTGGGATTTAGGACATATGATAAACTTTTGTATAAACTTGATTCACAAGTGTAGTGAACTGTGTGTCTATCGTACTCCTTTTCCATTCTCACTGGTGGAGAACTTTATTTTAGTTGCTTCCATTGTTAATTACGTAAGCATTTTATTGGCAAAATCTCTCCAAGAATGTGTTGTGCTTATGTGAAATTAAAGAATGTCGCATCTCTCTACTTGATAACATGGTAGAATGCGATTCTTGAATGACAAGTAAATTGCAACTACATAATAATCTTTGCACAAGAATAGACCATGATGATTTATGAGGCTTATGTCACAGCGTAATTGGTGGCTAAGTATGTAAATTAGAAGAAATATGTGGTTGAAACAATTGAAGATTTAATAATGGATAAGGGCATCTTGAAAGGGATAAAAAGAATACTGCAGAAAGATAATGTTAATCGTAACGATGATAGGAGTAGGATATAGTTATTTCACGTCACAGTGACTGGGAAAATCTAGGATAATACGGGCATTATGTAAAGATGTTCCTCTCTTCTCGTAAAGATAATACTGGATTGAGCTTCTGGGGAAAGACTTTATTTGTGCAGATTCTAGTTCTTTTTCCTTGATAAATGCTCAAGATTGAGGACTTGATTTTGTTTGGTTGGAAGAAACTGTGCTTTCAAATGTAAGGAATTGGCACCCTTCCAGCATGGGAATGCCAATAACTTTGCAATTTTGCAAATTAATTTTAAGTGTGTCCTCACGGTCTCTTTCTCGACAATTTATTAAAAGGACATAGTTGACATTTTTCACTGCTTCCTTTCCATTTTCACATGGGTTATTAGTCAAAACCAAAGAAAGTAACTGAATTGCCAATCCAATTAATTCAGCCACAGTTGCATCCTATTGCTCGTGCCAATTGGAATATGTATTCTGTTCTCCGCCTTTTATGATTAGAAAGAAGGAGAGAGGTGTAGGGAGGGATTTGACCTATCCCAATTTGGGACCATATAATCTCAAATCTCTTCCTCTGTTGGAGAAGTTTTGAAAATTAACAGGATACTGGGTTTGCATCATGCGATTTGATGTATGGAAAAGACTAGATGTGAAGGATTCTGACTCGTCTCCAACCCCCTCTTTCCCTACCCAAATTTCCCCTGTCAGTGTGGCTGAAAGTGAAGGTGGAGGTGCACAACAAGCAATAGAGCCCAATCAATCACACATGGCAGCACCCAGTGGTGGGGGAGCAGAGCACGTTGTGAAGCCAGCGGTCACAGCTGGAGCTATGACAGCTGCATTGGCAAGTGCAGGGCACACGCTGGGAGGAGCTGAGGTGGAGCTTGTACTGAATCCACTCCGACTTGCTTTCGAGACAAAGAACTTGAAAATTCTGGAACCTGCTCTGGATTGTCTCCATGTATGTAACTATAAACTCTTGTCTAGTTCTGACTTCCCCAAGATCATTTTTCAAATTGGAACCATGGTCAAATTTCGAGGGTCAGTCTACTAGTGAACTCTGTGGCTTATTTTTATCATTATTATTAAGTATTTATGTTTTTTAGGGCTATTGCGACATATAATATTTGACATGGCTTGGCTTCATCAATTCGGAACGACCAGCTATCTTTTCTTGACACGATACTAATAGTACATAACAACTGGGCAATTACCTGTTTCGCTTGACCATTTTGTCTTCCAGCTATCGTATAGTCTTACTTCAAAGTATTCTTGTGTTTGGATTTTCTTATTGCATAATAGTCCATGTTACACTTAAAATGACTCGGTAACTAATTTTTCCAACTGAATGTTTTCCAGAAACTTATTGCGTATGATCATTTGGAGGGAGATCCTGGTTTAGATGGTGGGAAGAACGTTCCTTTGTTCACGGACATTCTGAACATGGTTTGTGGTTGTGTTGATAATTCATCACTTGATAGGTATATATCCTTGTATCTTAGTGATCTCTTGTTCATGATATACTAAATGGGGACTATACTTCATATATGTTGCTTGTTCTGTCCACTCTGTGAAACAATGTGCAGCACCATTCTGCTAGTGCTAAAGGTACTTCTCACTGCAGTAGCATCGGCAAAGTTCCGAGGTTTGTTCTGACCAATGAAAACCTGATCCTCTTCTATTTCAATCTTCGTCTGTGTTTACTTTGGAATTCTTGTTCAATTAAGTAATTCACAATTTGCTATAACTGAACTCATTGGTTGCTGAGTGTCAATGTCTTGATATGGATATAGCGGGTGAAGAGGTATAAAGTGGTGCTCATATTAAATGAGTTAGGCAGATGTTTTCCTTTTTCTTTCCTTGGGATTTGAGTAATTTAGGTTGATTTAATGGAGGTGTTCCTGTATCTCTGTGATGCTGTTCTTGTTGGACTTCATATTGAGAAAAAATGGCATGTGTCCCCATGAATATGGAAATGTGATGCTAGTTTGATTAACTCCTGCGTTGCTGAGCGTGGCTAGTTAATGCTAATAAATGATTTATATTTTGTGGTGAAATGTCTTTCGGTAATCAAGTCCCAAGTAGTCCATGAAGTAAGGCACACAAATTGATAGGCCTTGCCAACTTTCATTCTAACAGTAACTTTCATGATCGAGATTGTCTGCCTCTTCTATGACCTCCTTATAAGAAGTATCCTAATCAGTTAAATCTTAAGAAATAAAAAGCCAAACTTAGTTGATCAGTGAATAAACTTTTAATAAGGTACAGTTTAGTTAGAATTGAGTGAAGCATAGATGTAGATGTATACGTATTCTAACAATCTTGATGTCTTAGTTATAGCATTACATGAAATGATGGCCGACTTTTCATCTGAGGCACCACTGTATTACAGGATTCTGTCCTATAATCTCCTTTATCATTGAGACTTGATGAAAGAAATCTGAAAAAATTACAGGGTGGTTTGAGTGTACAATGACTAGACTTCAGTTGGTAATTTGACATCAGCGGTGATGGATCTCATGACTGAATCACGTCAAATTATGAGCAGTGACCAACCATGCTGCATCTACGGCAATTATGTCAACTTGTTTTTTGCAGTTATATTACTAATAATAATGTGGCCAACAGATCACTTGTAGCTCTTGTACTGTTGTAATTCAGTTTCTGCTTCCCTGCACATGTGAATATGTCATGATGTGGCGGCACCTCAATCTGCATTATACATCTGTGTTTATCTGATGCCCTTTTATGTACCATATGTTGCTTATGATGCAGTGCATGGGGAATCTTTGCTGGGAGTTATCAGAGTGTGCTATAATATTGCTCTTAATAGGTACATTTTATTAATTACAATCTTTTATGTGATAGAAACCCAAAAAAGTGTATGGTGACAGAACATTCTATTTGCAGCAAAAATCCAATAAACCAAGCAACATCAAAAGCAATGTTGACACAGATGATTAGCATTGTATTCCGGAGGATGGAGTCTGATCTGGTAGGGATATATCTTTTGTTCGGAAAATCTGTTAGACCTGTACGCCTTGACGCATTTAGATATAGTTATGTGTGTTGCATGTAGGGGAGAAAACATTTCTCATGCACTTTGTCCAACAAAAATAACATCTGTTGAAATTATTAGGTCTCTGCTCCCTCAGTTTCCGTGAGTGCCCGAAAATCAGAAGCTCCTTCAGAAGAGAATTTGAGCTCAAAAGCTGAAGAGACTTCTTCCAGTAATGAAAATGAGAAAGAAATGACATTGGGCAATGCACTAGCTCATGCCAAAGAGACCTCTCTTGCATCTGTAGAGGAACTCCAAAGCCTTGCTGGTGGTGCTGATATTAAGGTGAAATTCTTTTTGTATCATCTCTACAATTTCTTTGATTAAGTTCAATGATTAAAGTCACTGGTCCTCATTTGTGCTAACTCGCTGTTGGGCATACATGCACCTTGCGCTTAATGATTTATCATGTGGATTTGAGCTGCATATCATGATTATTGAGAAATTCTAAATGTATATGTTTTGGTAGTGGGAGAGATTGCTAAAATCCAATGTTCTTTGCACTTTTGATCTAAGTTTATGAATTTATACGCCACTTGAATCCAAGATATCTTCATATTGTATTAATGTGTTTTTTTAGGTGCAATGACTATAATGTTGCAGGCATATGGGAAAGTTATTTATTGTTTTCCTAATGGCATATGCAAGCATAATGCCACTATTGTAGCAGGGATAAAAAGTACAACGGTATTATAATTGCTTCAGTTCCATTGTATGAATATGCTCTCTGATTTAGCATATATTGCTGAGGGTCTGATAGTTCGGATGGAAGCTTTCCTCTTTCTTTATTTCTTTCTAATGCACGTATTTGTCTTTTGGAACATACACCCTTGTCGGAGTTTCCTGTATCAAGCATTATAATTTCTACCATCTTTATTTTGCATTTATGAAGGACAGATATTTGAAATTTGTATTGCTATGTTGATAGATATGCGCATGCAAGCATCATATATATTCATGTGTGTCAATGACTCAGTTCTGACAATTTTTACTACCACGACACTTTCTTTACTTCATAGGGTTTAGAGGCTGTTCTCGACAAGGCTGTCCACCTTGAAGATGGTAAAAAGATAACAAGGTATGCATAGCTATGGGCTAGGTGTGATAGTGAGGTCGTTATTCAAACTTAATTTCCTGGATGCATGAACATTTTACTTTCACAGAGGGATTGACCTGGAGAGCATGAGCATCGGACAGCGTGATGCTTTATTGGTGTTCCGAACACTTTGCAAGGTTGGTGCTTTACTGTTTTTTCTGCATCTCTATACGCTTTCATAAGCCTCTTCTGAAAAATCTACCTGCAATTCATGCAGATGGGTATGAAGGAAGATAGTGATGAGGTTACAGTGAAGACACGTATATTGTCTCTTGAGCTACTGCAGGTTTTTGAATCTCTGCTTTGATGCAGCATGTTTCATTTGTTTTTTACTGGAATAGTAATAAATATCGGTGACATTCTCAATGTCACTTGACATATTTAACTTCAAATGTGGTTTGGCATGCTTGTAGTTTCCTCTGTGAGGAGTGTTCTTGGATGAATATCATAGTTTCCATTGTAGATTTTGATGATAGACCTATAAAACCCACAAGCAATATGATATATAAAAGTGTTTTTTTTATCTTGAGATCTTTGTTGAAATTTTCTCTGATAGTTTGAAACTGCAAATGAATTAAGCTGTCACCTAATATTGTTGCAGGGGTTGCTGGAAGGTGTTAGCCGTTCATTTACGGAGAACTTCCATTTCATCGATTCAGTGAAAGCTTATCTTTCATATGCTTTACTGAGGGCTTCTGTTTCTCAATCCCCTGTCATCTTTCAGGTTTACTTTGATATACATAGATCCACGCTTCCTTTATATACACTTGAAGATACTTGGTTTGACTTAAATCTTTTGCAGTATGCAACTGGCATCTTCTTGGTACTCATGCTGCGGTTTCGGGAAAGTCTTAAAGTATGCCTTCGTCTGAGGACACCAGAGATACTTTCTTTTTTACTTTCGTTATTAGCTGCTGCATGATCTTAATTCCTACTTTTTCAGGGAGAGATTGGTGTATTCTTTCCCTTGATAGTTCTACGGTCATTGGACGGCTCTAAATTTCCCATTACCCAAAAAACAAGTGTTCTTCGGTACAGTAATCCTTCTATTTATTGGATCCTTCAACTCTTGGCCAGCTACAAATGGTCAATATTCAAAATTTGCCATGTGATGGAGCATATTTCTGCAGGATGCTTGAGAAAATATGCAGGGATCCTCAAATGCTTGTCGACTTGTATGTGAACTATGATTGTGATCTTGAGGCACCAAATTTGTTTGAACGCATGGTATCTTACTTCCTATATCTCCATTCACTGCACCTCACCGCACTCATCTTCTGCCCTTTGACTCTGTTATATGGTTGGTACATTTTTCTCAGCGTCTGTTCGTTGCTTTAGGTTACCACTCTGTCTAAATTATCTCAAGGGACACAAAATGCCGATCCCAATTCTGTTGCTCTTTCACAGGCGGCTTCCATCAAAGGTTCTTCACTTCAGGTAGGTTAATCTGTTTGCTGAGGTCTCTAAAGTTAGCTGTCAGAACTTGGATCTTCCTTAACTTTATCTTTGCATGCTAAAAGATCATGACATTTGGCTCATCAAACCTTTTACGTTAATTCTACAGTGCCTTGTGAATGTGCTCAAATCGCTTGTTGATTGGGAGAAGGCACACAAGGAATCAAAAGGGCAGAACATTCACGATGATGCTTCATATAGAGAGTCACTGGAAATGAACAAAAGGGAAGATGTGCCCAGTAACTTTGAAAAGGCAAAGGCTCATAAATCATCATTGGAAGCTGCCATCTCTGAGGCAAGTTACTTGCACTTGTAATTTTTATGAATTATGTTCATTTTGCTAGATCAGGAACCTGAGTATGAGAAAGAACAGGTAGTGCAGGAGCTAACATTCTTGCATAGTGTTTCAAGGAAAATCTCTTTATTTATCATAAGAAAAAATTTCTCATGAGAGAAACGGACCAGAAGTTAAATAAACCATGTCATTTCCCGTCAGCCAGTTTCATCCTTGTCATGATATTTCAGAGAAAGTGACCAAGACAGTTAGACTTTTGAATCTGGAATCAGGATTTACTGGTGTCAGTTGGGGTTTTATCATCACCTTTAAATGAATCAATGGAGATCAATCTGCGGAGTATGGCTGATTGAAGATGAATGGTGATTAGTTTGCCTTTGACTGTGGTCTGTGATGTATTTCTTATTCTCTTTTACTGTTTACTCAATTAGAAATGGCATCTTAAGGATGTTTGTCAGTGATTGCAGTAGTAACTTGTTGATGAACACAAATCATAGAAGTTAATCTGTTTATGGAATCTAGATAGCCATTCTATCTGTCATATATAACATTTTTCTTGGTTATCTAGTTAATAGGATCTTATTTTGTAGAATGGCAAATTGTTGCTTGCACTGGACACCTCATCTAGCAAAAAGTTTAAGAAAGCAGCTTGTTCTGAGATATTTTATAGTGTTCTTTCATTTTCGTCTCATGATTAGATTTTGCTGGCTTTTCTTCGGCAAAAATATCACTGGGTGATATGTTGATGCTGCATTGTGTGAAGAATACTCTTTCTCAACGTCTCAGTGTGCAGCTCTATTGAAGTGCTCAATCTTAGCTTTGTCATGTTGCAGTTCAACAGGAAACCTGTGAAGGGTGTAGAGTTTTTGATATCAAATAAATTAGTGGAGAATTCACCTGCTTCTGTTGCCCAGTTTCTGAGGACTACGAACAATTTAGACAAGGTCTGATCTCTAGACTACATTTCACCATATTCAAGTTTGATATTGAATTGTCTTAAGAGTGTTGCTTCTGCAGGCTATGATTGGTGATTATTTGGGTCAGCACGAAGAATTTCCGCTAGCTGTCATGCATGCTTATGTGGATTCAATGAAGTTTTCAGGAATGAAGTTTGATAGTGCAATTCGCGAATTCCTTAAAGGATTTAGACTTCCAGGAGAGGCTCAAAAGATAGATCGGATTATGGAAAAATTTGCCGAAAGGTTTGTAATTTCTTCTTTTTCTTTTTTTCCCCTGCCTTCGGCAGTTCAGCTATAGTAAAGCATAGATGTGATCAGATTCTGCATGATTAAAAGTAGACAACTTATGCAACTGAGAGGTAAATGGTCATGGTCTCAGTTTCTGGGAACCTTCATGTATCTTCATCATACGAGTTGATCCAACATTCTTGAACCAGCTTTGCTTGCCATGATTGTATGATTATGTCCATAAGGATGGTTTAATCTGCCCCTGTTGATACAATCCACATTGTCTATTCGATCATTGGTGCCATTGGGAAATTCAATCTGGGGACAGATTGTGGTCAAGTTCCTCCTTTTTCTTTCCTTAATCTTTCGTTATGCTCGACTTGGCAAAAACTCTCTTACAGTAAGCATTAGACAGTGGACCGAAAATTTGAAGTCTGTCAATGTCGAGATGGTTTCATTTTCTGGCTGTGACTGACTCAATTTCATGGTTTCTTTTATGTTTCATATTTGGGAGGCAAGGGGGGGAATAGTGTGTTGTTCTTGTTATATCGCTTGTCACATTTTCATCTTGACCTTATGATGGGGATCGTTGGTCTAACAAAGTAAGAAGCATCATTTGCTTTTTATCTTTGCTTTCTTCTGAAAACTCTTTATCTGTTGTTTTGGCAGATATTGTGCCGATAACCCAGGCCTCTTTAAAAATGCAGATACTGCATATGTTCTTGCTTACGCTGTTATAATGTTGAATACTGATGCGCATAACCCAAATATTTCGGCTAAGATGTCGAAATCAGATTTTGTACGCATGAATGCCATGAATAATGCTGATGACAATGCCCCAAAGGAGCTTCTCGAGGAGATTTATGATTCTATAGTTAAAGAGGAGATCAAATTGAAAGATGAGACAGCTGGTATGGGGAAGAGTAACACATTGAAGCCAGCATATGAGGAAAGAAGCGGCCTTGTCAGCATTTTGAATCTTGCTCTCCCTAAAGGAAAGTCATCAGTGGATCCTAAGAATGACAGTGCTGCCATCGTCAAACAAACACAGGCTATATTTCGTAATCAAGGAGTAAAAAGAGGAGTATTTTTCTCATCACAGAGGATTGAAATTGCAAAGCCAATGGTTGAAGCTGTAGGATGGCCTTTGCTTGCAACTTTCTCAGTTACAATGGAGGAAGGGGATAACAAACCCAGAATTATTCTTTGTATGGAGGGATTCAAAGCTGGGATACACATCACTTATGCTCTTGGAATGGATACAATGCGATATGCATTCTTAACCTCCCTGGTTAGGTAGGTTCCCTTATCTAAGCTCCGTGAAACCTGATTCCTTACCCCGAACACCCCCTCCCCCTCCCTTCCTCCTTCCTTCCTTACTTCATCCTTTGACATGGGGCGTACAGTACCTTTTTACTTGTCTCCTTTTCTATAAATTGAGAATACCTTTCTTGTTTATGATGTCCGCAATTTTAGGTTGCAATATACTCTGCACAAGAATTAGATATGATCTTTGTAATAATGTTGAAAAAGGGTGAAATTATTATTGTCATTTTTTTTTTTTTGGGTGGTGTGTGGCTTGAAGTTTGGGGGAATTAAAGGGGGGCATGGGGGCAGAGGGTGGCAAGTAACAAATCTCAGAAGGTGTTAGGTTAATGCTGGAGGTCTCTCTGGTGCAGACACTTTATAATCGTCCACATGGTGGTCAATTTTACTACTGCGTTTTGTCTATATTATGATCTGGTTTTGCAGATAATTAGCTTTCTAGATAATGGCTTCATATGCTTTTATAGGTGTACCTTCTTGCATGCACCGAAGGATATGCGCAGTAAGAATGTAGAAGCATTGCGGACATTGCTTGCTCTATGCGATACAGAGACTGATTCTCTTCAAGACACTTGGAATGCAGTTCTTGAATGTGTCTCTCGGCTTGAATACATAACATCAACACCTTCAATATCAGCAACTGTCATGCATGGATCTAATCAGATTTCTAGGGATGCAGTTCTTCAATCTCTTAGAGAGCTGGCCGGGAAACCTGCAGAGCAAGTATTCGTAAATAGTGTCAAGTTACCTAGTGATACTGTTGTAGAATTCTTTAATGCCCTTTGTGGCGTATCAGCTGAAGAACTAAAACAGACACCAGCTCGTGTTTTCAGCTTGCAAAAGCTTGTGGAGATCAGTTATTACAATATGGCACGCATCCGAATGGTAATTGTCAACTCTTATCTATTGATTTTCACTAAGTTCTTCAATAAGAGGGCTGTAGATGGCCAAGTGATGCACTCTTCTCAACTATGAGCCATCAGTTTTTGATGATTAGAATCTGCAATTGCTTCTTATGGCAATTTATTGTTCTCTACACGCCTTCAGCTGACATTGCAAATGCATGTTGTGGTTCAGGTATGGGCACGGATATGGTCTGTCTTGGCTAATCATTTTATTTCTGCCGGGAGCCATCATGATCAAAAAATTGCAATGTACGCCATTGATTCTCTTAGGCAGCTTGGTATGAAGTATCTGGAGCGTGCTGAGTTGGCCAATTTCACTTTCCAAAATGACATCCTCAAACCATTTGTTGTGCTGATGAGAAATAGTCAAAGTGAATCTTTAAGGGGTTTGATCGTTGACTGCATCGTGCAAGTATGAATAAGTGGTTTTCCTTACTGTTCATCTTAGCTGAAGTGCATTATACATCAGTTGTTGCAATCATGAATTTTCTGTTTCATGTGTTATTTCAGATGATCAAATCTAAAGTTGGAAGCATTAAGTCTGGCTGGCGTAGTGTATTTATGATTTTTACGGCGGCTGCTGACGATGAGCTGGAATCTATTGTTGAAAGTGCATTTGAAAATGTTGAACAAGGTCAGATTCAATTATTTTTGTTTTATTATTGTTTCTTTGTGATATATATATATATACACACACACACTTTGTGATTCCAGCTAGACAATTTAGCGCTTGTTCAGTGGCTAATACACAGATCATTTGCAGTTATCTTGGAGCACTTTGATCAAGTTGTTGGAGATTGTTTTATGGACTGCGTTAACTGCCTTATTCGGTTTGCTAATAACAAAAGCTCTCATCGAATAAGTTTGAAGGCCATTGCTCTTCTACGTATATGTGAGGATCGTCTAGCTGAGGTAGGCTCTTGGGTTTCAGTGGTTGAGCACATTGTTTATTTTCATCTTTAACTGTAGACCTCATATGCTATGAACTTGATAAATATTATAAAGATAAAGGAATACTAGTTCTCATAGTTCAATAAGATAGCATCTCAATGGGAGCCTTCTTCTGTTGCATTTTGATATAATACTGTTTTGTGTTGAGTAAAAGCCCCTGAATATCTCTGCTGTATGTATGTACTGACAGTGGTTATATTGACCTATGGTGGTTAATGCAAAAAGAAAGTATTTTAGTTTTTCACCAGTCGCATGTTTTTAATCATTTTGTAAATGGTGGTCTGTTGATCTTTCTGTATATTCTGTAAAACTTTTACCATCATACGTTCGGGTTGGTATCGAGTTTTTTAGGCAGCCTGAAAGCTTCTGAGTTGAATCACAGAAGTTTTTGAAAGTTACTGCAGATTGAAGCCTTTATCTATCTTTAAAGATGACTATCAAGAATATTATATGCGGAAGGGGATCCCCCATCTACCTTAGTCACAAGTCATAAAGAACTTTTTTTTTTTTTTGGAAACTTCAAAAACCTTTTGAGTTATGATGAAATTGAACAGGAGTATTAAAATATGTAGAAAGATGATGAGAGAGAAGGCTACAGAAAAAGGACATGATTCTCTGTGGAAACATTCTTAAGGTGTAGCTTTGTGTCATCATCACTTCTAAGTGTGTCGCTTTTTTTAATTTCTAAGAAAGATGTATGTGTTTAATTTATTAAAAAGAATCTTCATTGCTGTATAGTGGTGGAAAACTATCTGTTTACTAGAAACTGTGATAATATGGGTTAATGTCATCGTCAACCGTTGCTTGCCTGAAAATCAATATCATTCCTCTGCTTTCTATCTTCTTCTTCTTCTTTTTTTCTTTTTCCCCAAAAGCGCCTATTTTTTTTATCTAAAAAGTGCTACTTATCATCCTTAGTTCAGTCTGATGATGGAATTTGCTGACATGGCATTAATGCTGTTAAATATTGCTGATGTGGATTTTTTTTTTTTTTTTTTCAAGTATTGACTCATTCTCTCTCTCTCTCTCTCTCTCTCTCTCTCACCTTGAACCCCCCTCTCTCCTTTCCCCCAAGCTGCAGATTATTCCTTCCCCTCCTCTTCCTTCTTCAAACCCTACCTATCCAAAAACTCACAAATCTGACAGCCACAGCCACAGCCACACCAATGCATAAACTATGATTTATACCCACTCATGACCACCACTTGCGGCATGTCTGCTTGAGTTTTTGAGCTCTTACTGCCATGGCCACAAGCTCTAGATTTCATGGAAGAGCATTGAGGATGGGCTACTAATTGACTGCTTCAGCGCAAATGAGTTTTGTGTTGCATATGTTGAAGCAATTAGCTATTTCTATATTTCATTTTCGAGATATGGATTGAACTTCTGAGAGTTTGAGTTTTCAGTTGAATTTGGTATTGTAGGAGCCAATTTCTAGTATTTGTTCATGCAAGTGACTACAGATCTCTTCTAAATCATTAGCTGCATTTGAATGAAGCGAAAATGCTTTATCTTGCTCAATTCAATTGGGAAATATGGTTTTCCTATAGAGTTGAATCTTTTTCTTGCTTGAGTGGCCATGGCCACTAGCCTAGAGCTCGAGCAGCCATGGCAGTCATGATCCCAAATCTTGAGCTCAAGTGGCCATGGTGGTCACAAGCCTAAAGCTTGAGCTCTAGTGGCCCTGTTCACGAGCCTAGAGCTTGAGCAGCCATGATCAGTCACGTGCCTAGAGCTCGAGCTCCTCGAGCAGCCATGGGTGAATGCCCAGATCTCGAGCTCGAGAGGCCATGGCAGTGAGGTTGAGTTTTGGCCATGGTGGCAGAGAGCTCAAGTGGCCATTTATGCCACGAGCTTAGAGCTTGAGCTTGCGGCCATGATGAACAACTCTGGATCTATGCTCTGTCTCTCTGTCTCTCTGTCTCTGTCTCTCTCTCTCTCTCTCTCTCACATGTGATGCTTATTTGGTGCCATTATAAATTCAGGGGAACCATAACATGATACATGTATTCTGGCAGTAGCACTTTAACAAAGGGGAGGGATGCTTTTGAACTAAGAACAAGTAGAAGGATGATTTTGATTTTCGGATAAAAGTATAGGGACCACTGCTGATGTTAACCCTCTATATCAGTGTGCAATTATATAGCATAATTGAGGAGAAGGAAGGGCTTGCTTTGCACATCATTCAAGTGGTCTGGGAAAATTTAGGCGTGTGCATCTGAACTTACAGACTGTTTATCTGGTTTGACATGGGCCTTGGGAACAGAACCATTGCCCTTGTGCTTAGGATGCTGTCAATCTGTTGCTGATTGTTTAATTTCTGTTTGCTGGAGTTTCTCATACATCATAAGGATCACTTTCATTTGTGTTGAAAAATTTAGTTAGTGATGTTATGTTTCATTCAAAGGAGGCATTCTTATTAGTGTCCTCCACAAAGAAGTGGCTGTTGCTTGCCTTTGCTAAACTATATTCTTATTTTAGGGCCTTATACCTGGTGGTGCGTTGAAGCCTATCGATGTAGAGGCAGATCCAAACTTTGATGTGACAGAGCACTACTGGTTCCCAATGCTGGCTGGTTTATCTGATCTGACAACTGATCCTAGGCCAGAGGTCAGAAGCTGTGCACTTGAAGTTTTGTTTGATCTCCTGAATGAGAGAGGGAGCAAGTTTTCAACGTCATTTTGGGAGAGTATCTTCCACCGTGTCTTGTTTCCCATTTTTGATCATGTGAGACACGTGGGAAAGGAAGGCTCAGTTGCTTCTGGTGACGAATGGCTTCGAGAAACCAGCGTCCATTCTCTCCAGTTGCTGTGCAATCTATTCAACACTTTCTACAAGGTATTGTGAACTTGATAATTAGGTGCCATTGGTAACTATTACTAGGTGACACATATTCATGAAGGAAAACATAGAAATTTGTGGGTAAAATTATCTGTGTTCTTATATACAGGATTCACTTGATACTTTCATTGCAGCATTTGATAAGGACTAAAATTGCATGGGTCACTTAATCTGAACATCTTGTGAGTGTTAGCTATGGTTTGACTTTTGGAGGACATTAATTCATTCATCCCAGAGAAATATTATATCCAAACATCTACCATATAGGACAACAAGGGAAACATGCATATTGTATATTTTTAAAAGTTCTGATCACATCCTTCCTCTTCATTCATACCCGTTAGTTTCCTTTCAAAGGAAATCAGTGGACTGAGAGACTGATTTTTCAAACTCTGCAGATTAGGCCACTAATAAGTTGGCTCACTTCTTTTGGATAGGCAAGCTTAGTCCTCAAACATTTATTGCGATGGATAATTAAGTTCCCTATATAGCTATTCATGTCTCAAGATTTTTCTCTTATGCAGGAGGTCTGTTTTATGCTGCCACCGCTATTAAGTCTGCTCTTGGATTGTGCCAAAAGGACTGATCAGTCTGTTGTTTCAATTTCTCTGGGTGCACTGGTGCACCTCATTGAAGTTGGCGGACATCAATTTAGTGAGACTGATTGGGAGACTTTATTGAAAAGCATAAGGTGCATTCACGCAGCAGTCAATTTCGTCCTTTCCTCTTTACGACTTTTTGATGTTTAGGCACTTCAGGCTTTTGTAATTCATTGGCATAGTTTTCTTATGTTTTTTTGATCTAATTCGTGCACGACTCAATTTTCTTCTGTTCATTTTGATTTCGACTGATAGAGATGCTACATATACAACACAACCTCTTGAGCTTCTCAATGCATTGGGATTTGAGAACCTCAAAAATCATACAGCACTGACCAAAGAATCAGAGGTTAACATGGGGGATATTGCCTCATCACAAACTCTAGACAACGGTGAAGTATATGATCATCAATTGGATGTCAATGATGGAACTCCAAAGAGCACAAGTGCATATCTGAATCACCATCGAGAATTGGCATCTCCTTCGAATTTGGATGGTTATGAAGGTGAAGGTAAGTTATTTGGTTTCCTATTTGATTGTTTTAGTATGTTTCCTTTTGCAGCATCTGATGGCAATGGACTGCACTTTAATTAGAATTTTGTAAAAAATAAAGTAAATGAGTACTTTCTAAATCATTTTGTTGATCAGTGGATTAAGGAAACCCAAACTCGAGCAACAATTGTAAAAGATTGCGAAAGTTTAACACACCAACTCTGTCCATTGTAGGGGTTCCATCACCATCAGGAAGATCTCAGAAAGCAGTAGAAGGAGGCATTCAACGTGGTCAATCCATTGGTCAAAGAATAATGGGGAATATGATGGACAATCTCCTCCTTAGAAGTTTTACTTCCAAATCAAAAGGTCATGCTTTGGATGCTTCAGTGCCATCTTCTCCAGCTAAGGTAACGTTCTATTTATTGTCTTTATAGAGTAACATATTATTTTAATTTCTGTGGGAAATTACACAATAATAGTTAGTTTTTTACCCAGACATGCCATGCCTGACCTTACTGTGAGGTCGGGAAGAAGTCTGCACTTATGCTCTATCAAAATGTAATATGGTTGGGGTTATTAATCATCCACCCAAACTTGATTTGGTTGCAATTGATAGTGTACTTATGTTCTCCCAAAATTAATTTTATTGCCATCTAAGGTGATGGCATGGCATTTCCTATATGTATAGGTTTGAATAGTGTGTTTAATGATTAATGTGTAGAAGGTAGAGAATTGGAATTTTTACACATCTCTTGCGTTATTATTATTATTATTATTATTATTTTTTTTTTGTAATTGCTACTATTATAGGTACACTTGCAGATATGAAACGAAATGTTTTTCTTATTTGGCATGAGTTTATTTCTTTCTTGATTAGTATCGTATGTACTTGTTGAATGTATGTGGAGTGAGGACTTTAAATTTACTTCCACTGTCAATCTGGAGACCTTTTGACTGCAAACTAGTTATTTGCTTTACTAATTCAAGTTCTTACAATAATTTTCATGAGCTACTGTGTTACTCATCTTATCAGATTTAAATTTGTTGCTCAGCAGTTCACTCTTTCTAGCAAAAGACTTTAATATAATAGGTCAATAGATGATTTATTCATTTAATGATGATGGGGAATGACCAATATCTCATATTCCTGTGTGGTTACTGCAACACGAGTGGATGGAGATTCTAGAATAATTTGCTTTTCATGGGTGATTCACGGAAGGGTTATTTCTTTGTTTGAAGCATTTTAGGGAAATTCTAGTAATCGCAAGCCAAAGAAGGCGATACTTTTAATATTTCAAAGCATTGATGCATGTGATGAATGGCTTTTGGGTTGCCTTTTTCTCTTAACTGATCTACCTTTTACGTAGGTTTCAAATGTCACTGAACCTGATGCAAAAGATGAGGAGGAGACACCATTGTTACAAACAGTTAGAGGGAAATGTATCACACAGTTACTACTTCTTGGTGCCATTGACAGTATTCAGGTATTATTTGGTCCTTTTAGACATCTTTGTCCTGCTGTGCGTGTCTTTTCAATCTGTTAGGCCACCTTAGGCCATAGTATGCTGATACAGTGATCAACATTTTAAACCATTTTGAGGGCTGCTTCCTTGTGGTACAGATAGATCACGTTACTCACCAAAATGACTTTCTCTTAATTTGCAGAGGAAATACTGGAGCAAGTTGAAAGTACCGCAAAAGATTGCGATAATGGACATATTGTTCTCGGTGTTGGAATTTGCTACTTCTTATAATTCATACACCAACCTCCGAATGCGAATGCGATACATTCCTACTGAAAGGTTTGTCAGGACTTAGAACCATTTGACTCCATGAGCTTTCTTCTACAGCTCTATGGCCACTTGATAGAATGGGGTGATTGGACTTCCTAGTAAGTGGTTTATCTTTTGCAGGCCACCAATTAATCTTCTTCGCCAGGAATTATCTGGAACGTGCATTTATCTGGACATCTTACAAAAGACGACAGGACATTGTCTCATGAATGGGGAACATTCTGAAGCCAATGGGTCTTCTGAAGCAGATACTTCATTCAACAGTGATGAGGAAAAACTTGCAGGGATTGCCGAAGATAAGCTAGTGTCATTCTGCGAACAGGTGCTCAAGGAGGCATCTGATCTCCAGTCCAATGTGGTGGAAAGCACTAATATGGATATCCATCGAGTTCTGGAGTTGCGTTCACCTATCATAGTGAAGGTACATCTGCTGTATCTTTTAGTCCTTCAAGAATGAAATTGAGGTTTCAATGGTCAGTTATTTTCCTTATTTGGTTTTGTCTAAGTCCCAGTTTGCATAAATTGTGTCCTTAACATGCCTTGAGTTGCTATAATCTCCTGCTGCTCCTGAATATTGCATGAAATCATTATGCCTTCACAGATAAGAGATTTATCATTTGTTATCTACCTCCAGAAAATTTGTGTAATTTCCATGTATCTTTGGTTTTCATTTGCCCTTAATAGTGATGAAGGCTTCGACTTTTATCCACACTCATAGTTCATGCTGGTTTCTCTAGGAACCGTATGTTCATCATTCCAATACTAGTATGTGATTATTTTTCTATGTATGGCTGTATTGTTTCCTAAATTATGAAGTTTGCATGATCTAAAGTCTGGATTGATAATTTAACTAATTTGGAAGTAGCCTTTCAAAAACTTGCAAAATTATTTTGGTGAAGTTTACAGTCTCAACTCCGCACCCTCGCTTTCCCTGCATATAACTGATTCATCTAAGTATAGTCCCACATCATTTTATTGTATGATTTGTTGTTTGTCACAAAAAATTCTGGTTATTACAGGAATGACGGTGTTTTTCTTTTCAGGTGCTTAAAGGCATGTCCTCTATGAACAGTAAAATTTTCAGGAGACACCTGAGAGAGTTTTATCCTTTACTCACAAAACTTGTATGCTGCGATCAGGTACTCTTCTGCTTCCATGGCCTATTTTTTGGTCTAAGGAAGTCTTAATCAGGTTCAATGTTGTGAGCTGCTATTTCTTTAAAATATCCTCCTTGCAATAATATCTGTCTTCCGGACTCTTCAATGGGTTCCTTTCTATAATATGCTTGTTATACTTAGTGATCGATGGGTATGACAGCTTTAATACTACTCAACATTATTATATCAGCATTTAAGAATGATAGGAGGTTTTATATTTTTCTGCTTAATAAACATAGTGGACCATGCTGAAATCCTTTTGACATGGATTGCACTTGTGGAAATGATACACTGTTGCAAGAATTAATATGGAATGATTAACAGCTAGTGTCTTCCTCAGTTAAGGCCATAGGCCCGTAACTTTTGAACTGGTTTCTTTCTTAACTTTTAGTTTAGGAAATATTTGGTTATCGCAATCTACCGCTAATGAATTTGTCTTCAGAAGTGAAAATAATATCAAGATTTACCCTTCTGATTACTCACCACCATTGGAATTGGTATTTTTATTAGCGACGAAAATTTCGTCGTTATACTGAAAATACTCACTTGATTGAGCAGACTAAAGTGTAGAACTTCTCAAGCTCAACCTAATGCAAACCCCAATTCCCATCCTAGGTGGTAAATATGAAGTTTTGCGAATTTTTTACTCTCTCACAGGCTGGGGATTTAAGTGCACGGCGGGAATGTCTGCTGCTGTAGCCAAATAGTGGGAGGGAAGTGCTTAATTGTGCTCTAACTGAAGGGCGGAGTTGAATGGGAAGGGTTGACATTTTTGATTCATAATTCAGTAACTGAAATGGTCTCAAAGTGTTGAGTGGGTGCTGATGATGTTCATAGTTTACCTGCAATGAACATATCCGGTGGATTAACATCTTTCAATTATGCAGATGGATGTTCGTGGAGCTCTTGGCGATCTTTTCAAGACCCAACTGATGATTCTCCTACCATCATAACCTGTGTTATTCGTGAGCTTTTCCAAGTGATGATTTTCTGCAGTATATACCTTCGTACAGACCAACTCTTGTTCTGCCGACTTTCACGATCTACCACCATTTGATATTGTTTGCTAGGGATGGGTGAAAATGGTGATTTTTCCCGTCTTGTTTTACCATTGAAAGATGTATACGTCACCAATTATGTATTGCTAGGAAGATTTTTGAGTAGCGGATGGAGAGTTCAGTTCTTTTCCCATCTTAAGGTTTTTTGACATGTGGGGGTATATTTGTAGAAGCCTAGGATGTGTATCAGGAAGTTAAGTAGAGAACTATCAAATGAATTTTTGTTATACAAATGAAGTGGGCTCTCTCTTTTCAGAAGCCTATCACATAATCTTATCTACGAATTCATATTGTCAGTCTGATTACCACTGATGCAGTTTCAATAAGGACAGATCGAGGCTGCCACTATGGTTCTCCTCTTGTAAAGCAATGCTAGTGATGTAGAACTTTCACTTGGAGCTTTCTAATTTCATTTGTGTTCAGAATAATTACTTGAGTTTGTAAAAATCATCGAAGAATGCTCGCCACATCAGGCGGTGGATAAATTGTTGCTATTTTCTGCGGTAATGTTATGTTTGCCCAAGTATGTTCTTTGATAAGTGCAGCATCTCCTTCTGCTCCTTTTTCCCAATTTAGGGTTTGCGGCTCATACATTAATCGAAAGAAGGTGTTGAGTGCCTCAAGCGTATAGCATTTTGAGGAAGATCTCTCTCTCTCTGTGCAGCAAAGTCACACGTTGTAATGACAACTAGCTAGAGAACATGGCAGCTTCATATCTATATAATGATTGTAACCGTGTGTGTATATGAGGACGCAGAACTAAACAAGAGAAAATAATACATTTTCGTGGCTTCTTGCCTTGGAACATATTTTCATTCAAGCCTCGAATAATTCCTAGTTCCACAACTCTAACCAAGACCTGGATGTCAACTCTCTCGGTGATCAAAAGGAGCTCTTTCCTTCCTAGAGAAATAGGTAGCGAAACCTTGACGAGAAAGGTAAGACGGTGAAGCTCCGAGTTCCGAGGAGCCTCCACTTGATTTTGGACGAACACTCCCGCACCATGTTGGCCTGCTCTCCGGGGAGGAATTGACAGATCCACTCGGCCATTGATGCGTCCTCCCCGATGTCTTTCATGAAAGAATGCAACAGCTTCGGAATTACCACCTTCCCTTTGTTGCTAATTCCGACCGATGCTCGCACATAGTCCTTCAACGACTGCCTGAGCATGTCGGCCACTTTTCCAGGCTTGAAGATTCTGACCTGTCGTTAGGAAATGCTCGAAAGTTATACAAAGAAGAAGCATCTCCTCTTTGGGTTTTGAGGGTACCTTATATCCATAAGGCCATGTCTAGTTTTCAATTGCTAATACTAATTGTATCGTAATCACAAGAGTAACATCGGATAAGAGCAACGTAAACGTCACTAAACAATTCATCTCATTTGCCAAATTTGTTCGGTATTTAGTTAAGCATCCGTATTTTCCTGAGGCATGAATAGCTAAAGGGAATGGAAGGAGAAGTGGTGCTTTTACCGCTGGTGAAGAATACGTCCCACAACTTAGCGCGAATGGAAGGAGAGGCTCCGGTTGATCGATCGAATATATTTCCTTCACTTCGAGTTCCTTGAATTCATGGAGAGCTAAGCACAAAGCCTGGCGTCAAATACAAATCAAGCATGTAAACAACTAAAGAACACATTAGATCGCTTCCCTTCTCTATCGGGGGAAACACAATTGCAGATATACTATCTCGTAGATTCAGGAAAACAGAACAAAACAAATCAGCGATTCATATAAGCAGAAGAGAACTGCAAAGGAAAACACTCCCACTCAATGAAGGGAGAACTGTTTCGTGGATAGATGGACTAATTTTCATGATGCTGTGGTATGTCATGGCCTGACAAACATTAGGGAGCTTATTTTGCGATGAAATGACCATGAAAAGATGCAAAACAGTCTGAGGAACTGATTCATACAATGTGTGGGCGATGAGGAGGAGGCTTCATCTTGAGCATAATGTACTCAATATCAGCTGCACTGAATGACTGCCCTCCAACTGTGTACATGGCCTGCAATCAGGTTGCCATAACATAAGAGTCTCGCAGCTAACTGTCTGCTTAAACATTCAGAAACATTTCACCATCAACAAGTTCTGCTGAAGTGAATCAGAAAGATACAAACAAACATCAAAATTTGAAGAGCAGTGATTTAATTTAATCCTCTCCTCCAGCCAATTTTAGCTGCTTATCCTGCCTCTTCACCAACTACAAGACCAGTATTGAACTTTGAACCAATGGCAGCAACGTTATGCTTACATAAATCCATTTAAATCTATTAGAGGAATCAAGCCAGTTCTTTATTTATCTATTATTATTATTTTTTTCCTTTTTAACTCGATTCCTCAATCCACTACTATCTTGTTTTTAACATTCCTGCACGGTGCATCCCCCAGTGAGTAAGAACTGAAATTGAGAATAAATTGATGTAAAATGTTCGAAAGGATAAAATGCTTACCTTCTGCATCAAGGAAAAGAATTTGACATCACTTCTTGGAATTCCATATGCTAAATATGCCTGGCAAATTGTAGATTAAATATGATGAATAAGGAGATCCAGGCATCTAAAGAATGTAGACCAGAAGGGGAAAAAAATACAGAAGCTACTAAAGAGGATGCCGATCATATAACAACCCAATCCAGGATAAATTGGGGTGTGGATACCCAGTGCAGGTGTGAATGAGCAGGTTTTTCAAAGCGTTTTGAACAGAGGATCACATGCAAAGGGGAGAAAAACTGGACCCAAACCATCAGTCAAAAATAGAGATTCTTACATGCATAATCAAGGCATTATACAAGTTGATCCAAAAAGCCAGCTTCTCGTCGTGCGTCATGCTAGATGGGTCCAGTTTGGCCAACTGCTCCACTAGGAACCTAATGGAAGGTAAATTGAGAAGTCAGAAATTTGCAAGTTTACTCTGAAAGTAGGCATAAATTGATCAGGCAAGTCGAGGTACCAGAACATGAATTCGTTGTAGTTCTTGAGTCAATTTAAATGAGAAACACTAGGAAGAGTTTCCCAATGTTTGCTCCAGAAAGAACAAGCTTCTGTTGAAATATATCAAATTGGCAAGGAAAAGTTTCTATGCATTTATCTACTCTTCGACCACACAAAGAAGAGTTTGACTAATAAGAAGACCAAACAAAGAAGAGACAACATTCATTGTGAAAATCAAAAGAAGACCATTGTACGTAACAATACATTAATTGCTCTAGAAGGAAGCTTCAAGTGTTGACCTGAATCTTTTGAGAGCTCCTGCAGCATAAATAAGTTCTTTCTTCCCAACAGACAGAGAACAGACTTGAACTGCCGTGCTGTAGGCTCCAACAGTTCCTGGCCACTCCAGCTTACCAGGAAATGTATAAGGATCAAATGTCTCAACTTTGCAAAAGACGTCATAACTACTTTCCAAATCGCAGCCAGAGGACCTCCTAGCCGGTGAAGTCCATAAGGGTGAGTCTGAGGAAGATGCAGCAGAGTTATAGGAGAGTGGGCACATTGGTGAAGCTGGTGAAGCCACGTGAGAGGAGGAGTCTTTAGGTGAAACTGATAGAGAGATGAAAATGTCTCTCATGCACAAAACCATTTCTTCAGACAGCTGGTTAGGGTGATGCCATAGGTTCTCCTGCAGAATATCCTTATTTGGCTTCTGGGTTGTGTCTAACCATCGACTGAGATATCCAATCTCCACGTCTTTCTTCTCTCCACCATTGGGATTCATAGGCTGCATTACATCACTAAGCTCTCTCATTTTGTTTTTTCTACTAGTGAAAGCAAGTGAAAACTTACATCTTGACTACAGTTAATCCTAGAACATGCGATTAATACTTATCCACAGGAGTAGTTAAGCATTCCAGACTTCATCGATGAATTTAAATTATAGATTCAAGAAGACCTTTTATTTATTTATTTATTTATTTTTTTTTTTTTGGGGGGAAGAGAGAAGACAGAGAGAGGGAGAGAGGGAGGACCATCAAGTTAGGATAAATATCTGATGCTGATGAAGCCCTAAAGGAAGAATGCCTAAGATTGTATTCCGCAAGGTGGCGCTCATTCCTTTCTTGATGTAGCTGATGTTGGAGGGCGATTAACTCCTTTTCAAGCTTTTGCACCGTTGTCTCCAACAATGTTATACTGCCCAATAGATCCTTGGCCTTCAATCATATAATGGACCTTGAGACGTGAACAAGTATATTGAAGAAGAGAAAATGGAAACAGAGAGTAACCTTATCTGGAAGCTGGCTGGATGAGTCAGACAATGATGGATCACAGTGCTCAACAGCATTTGTCAGGGTCAAGTGTAACTGAATCTCTTCCTCCAACTCCTTTTGCAATCTTTGAACCTGTCACCATTCAAGCAATATTCAATATGGCATTTCACGAGAATCAATATGGCTTTTATGGTCAAATGGTGCAAGCATTGGGACTTTAGGTTCTCCAGTTATCGGGCGAGAATTGACAAACAATCAAGTCACTCGAGAGAACTTTACAAAACCAGAAAGAGACTAGCTCAGACACTGCGAAGAGCATGCATCCCAACCAAAACTTGATCGTCATCACTCGTTGACTAGTTATCTATACAACGCCTACCTCGAACACGAAAACTCAGTCAACAAGCAGAACCACAACAGCAATAGCATACAAAACAAGATATCGGCAAAACTCACATCTTGCTCGAGCTGGGATCGGTAAGTGTACAGCTTCCCACTTTTCTCCCGCCCGCTGCATTTATCCTGAACACGGCGTCGCCATCACATACTCAGTGAAAACTGCTCAAACAAAACTCCAAAGAGCCTAACCCACCATTCATTCCAAATGCAAGGGCTTCACCATTGACGACATGAAATGAGAAGAGACAAGCAAATTATTTTTATACCTCGAAATCAGAGTTAGTGGAGCACCCGTCACCGGAAGAAAACGACTTGCTCCTCGTCCGACAATTTGACCTGCCACTTCTCCGTAAATACCTCTGTATCGAACCTCCCCTGTACAAAAACTACCCATCATCAACAAAAGAAAAATCCCACCTCAAATTACGAGTGACGAAGCAAATGGAGAAGAGGTGAGGAGATCTAAGATCATGTCGCCTACAAGTCGACAGGGAGCACGAAGCCGTTGCCGCTCATGCTACTGCTGTTGCGAGGAGAGAAGCAGGAGTCGCTACCGCCGCCGCCGCCGCCGCCGTCGTCGTCCAAGGCTTCGGGTCTGAGGCAGATCATATCTCGAAATCTTGGCCACTACCCAAGTTCTTATATCAGCAATGTATCACCAGACCATTCGAAGATCAACCGATCCCGGATAAAAATGGGAAAATTGAAAAGCCAAGAAAGACTCCAGCTTTGGACTGAGGACAGAAAAGGGTACTCCACAGTTCACACAGGCAGACGAAAGCGCGGTCTAAGTTCCGACGATTGAGGGGTCGATAAAGCAGAATGCTTTTGCTCAGGAGCAGCACCTCCTCCGCGTAAAGAATGAGAAAGGAAAAGCGAAAGGGGCGTGAAAAGAAGAGAGAGAGAGAGAGAGAGAGAGTCAGAGACAGAGAGACAGAGAGACAGAGTATTTAATTGTGCGTGTGTTTTGATGTTCGGTTCGTTGAGTGGGGAGTGGAGTGAGTGCAGTGTTGAGTAGCGTCGGTCGTTTTCTGGCGGGAGTTTGTCGGACTGGACTGTTCCGTTGACCTTTTTCTCTCTCTCCGACACCGACACCGACACTCCTCCCCGTCCCCGCCGCTCATTCTCAACAAATTGTCGTCGACCCGATAATTGGATCCCTCCGGTGCTTCTCCTTTTATGGAAAGACATCATCGTCAAATACCATTCTAGTCCAAACAAGTTTTTTGAAAATAAATCACTTGAAAAAGTGATGATACTGTCGTGACTTCTAGTAATGAGTAGTTTTGGATTTCTTAAATTTTGAAACCCGAAATTTACTCTATTATAAATTCTAAAATCGGTTATGAGGTCTACTCAAATTTCACATGTATTCGATTATAGTGAATTTTCACTTTCAATGATTACCATTTGATCACAACTCATATTTAGATATATAAAAATTACAAAATATTAAAGAAGCAAAAGTCTTAACTATGGATATTATCGGAAATGGAAGTTTGGACTAGTGGTTTTACATTAAATATTTATCATTTAATGTCGTAGAATACTGTAGGGATTGCGCGAAAACATAAAACAATGAAAACACAGAGACTTGTTCTTAATTCCTGACTCTTGATTCTACTTGTTGGAATGGATTCTCCAATTTTTTTGGAATTTGGATCCTATCTTGCATATTCTAAGATTTAGAACCGAATCGATTCTCATTGGTTCAATTCTCTGGCTCTTGTTTCTACTCCGAAATTATGCTCAGCCCTAGTGACCTCATTATAACAAAATTTGTCGCTTGTTTTTGAGTCAGAGTGACTGATCCTTTACAATTTTGCTATAGGCAGTGTGCCCGTCCATGTATTTGGCCGAGCCAAAAAGAGCTTGGTCAGCTAGAGTCGAGGAAAAGTAAAAAAGCTTCAAGTTGCTAGTACATTTACAAATGATGATGATGATGTTGGGGAATATTCCGAAAGAGACTGTGTAACTCTGACCGACCCTTTGATTTTTCTTTCTCCAGAACAGAGCACATAGCTTTTCCTTTTTCCTTCTTCCCCCCACACATTTTGAACAGTAAAAAGGCCAACAGTGTGAACTGACCGGAAGCACCCCTCAGCTCAATTTAATCTCAACGACGATTTCATCAAGCTCCCTTCCCAAAATGCATCCTCTGTTGATCCAAAGAAAGAAGAAAAAAACAAAATCTGAGGCGTGGCTCAAATCCAAGGGAATGGGGGTTCCCAAGAAACCCATTCGGTGACAAAACGTTTCAGGACAAGAAGGTCAATCTTCTCCGCCTCATTTGATTCTCGAATTTAGGATCATGCTTTGGCCCAAAAGGAAAAACCAAGAATGCTCCAACAAAATGATAACCCCAAAGATAATCCAAGGAAAAGTTCAATAAAGAATCCTAACTCTGTTGGCTTTTAGTTCTTGCTATTTATAGCAGTACAGATGAAATCACTCTCACTAATTGTTAATGGATTCCTCTTCTCATGGTTTGACGCGAGCGGTACGTGCATCGTCTTAAATTTTACTAACTTCAAGAACGCCCTTTTATAAAGAAAGAGAAGATCGGAAAGAAGGAGGTACAGAAAGGCAACGCGGTTCGAGAAAGCGTGGAACGTTTTGGCGCCAAATAGAAAGAGGGTCTCTGATTGGTCAGGTCCGACTTTCTTTTCCTCGTTTCCTGCTAAACCAAACCCAAAGACCACTCCACGACTTTCATTTGAAAATGCGAATCGTTGACCAACAAAGCAAACGAAATGTAGACGTGCGTAAACTACAAGCGGAGTTGTCTGCACGGACGATAGATCTTGATGGTGCCCATCAGCAGCAGCGGGCGGTCGGCCCATCACACCACTCAGTTCTTCTTCTCAGGAAAATTGTCCAAAAAGACCTTAAATCTATTACACTTTTGACCAATTCAGTCATAAACATTTTAATTTTGCCAATTGAATTATAAACCTTTTCACTTCTTACCGATTCAGTCCATCCGATCAATTTTGGCCGGAAAATGCGTGTGGACGCCCGTGACACACGTAGGACTACGGCGGCGACATAGACAATTTTTAATAAAATTTTAATATTTTTTTGATTTTTTGATTTCTTTTGATTTTTTTCCCTTTTTTCCTTTTTTTTCCTTGGCCTTTTTCGGTGGCCGGCCACCGGCCATAGGTGACGACCGGCCATCAGCCACCAACCACAACCAGCTGTCTAGCCTCGCAAGCCACAAGCGAGGTCCGGCCGGGCGAGGAGGAGCCCCGGCGAGGGGAGCCCTTGGCCCGGCTAGGTTGCATGGGGGAGGTTGACCCTCCCCCAGGCTAGGGCGGCCTCGCCAAGTGTTGGTCGGGCGACGGTGACACCGGGCAAGGGGAGCCCTCGCCGGATCCGGCGAGGCCGGCCCTCGCCTTGACTGGGGAGGGTCGGCCTTTGCTCGGCGACTGGCCGGGCCGTCTTTGGGCAAGGGCTCCTCCTCGCCGGGGCTCCTCCTCGCTTGGCCGGACCTTGCCCGTGGCGCGTAAGGCTAGACAGTGGCCGTGGTCGGTGGCCGGTGGCCGGCCGTCGCCTATGGCCGATGGCCGGCTACCGGAAAAGGCCAAGAAAAAAAGAAAAAAAGGGAAAAAATCAAAAGAAATAAAAAAAAAAAAAATATTAAAATATTATTAAAAATTGTCCATGTTAGCGCCGGTAATCCTACGTGTCACTGCCGGCGTCCACATCAGCATTTTCTTGTCAAAATTGATCGGATGGACTGAATCGACAAGAAGTGAAAATGTTTAGGACTCAATTAGTAAAGTTAAAAGGTTTATGACTGAATTGGCAAAAGTGCAATAGGTTTAAGACTTTTTGACAATTTTCCCTCTTTTTCTCACATCTGAAGTTTTGATAGTGATGTTGCCGGTAAGGTTTCGGTGTGGACTGGTGATGGGGAGTGTGAATCATCCTGGTGGGAATGAGGGATCGATTTCTCATAGTAGAGTTGTCAAATCGGTAGGTCGGGTCAAATTTGAGTTATGTCAAAAATGATCGAGTCAAATTAACTAATTTAATATAATTTTGATCAATTTATAAGTACCACGTACTCAACCCGACTCATTTATTAAAATACTTGCATATGTAATCAATTTAGATACAATAAGTATACAATTAGTGTCTAAAAAACTGTTATCAATGTAAAGCGGGCATTATGGTGGTAATTAGAAATGGATCTTAATGACATACATTTGAATTACTGTTTTTAATCCGAAAAACTCCGAGTATTTTCTCCGGGCTTCATCTTCTTCATTCGATGGGTCGGGTCAAAGTCCGGCCCCGACCCGAAAAAAAGGTCATGAAGCGCCCATGCATGTATTGCCCCACTCACTAGAATTAGACAGCCTCGGGTATCTTTTCCACCGCATACAAATCGTATTGTGACTTTAGAGTGCAATTTAGGATAAATGCTTGATACCAATGGCGGAGCTGGGATAAAACTTTAGCGGGGTTAATTCACTAAAGCACAAGATACTCAAAAATATAAATTTACAATCGCATCTTAATCTAAAAGCCCGGTTTTTTTTTTTAAAAAAAAAAGAATACAAGATAAATACAAAATGTAGGAACAAATGCCATGATCTTTTTTCTTGCGGGAGCCGGATGCTTCCATTATAATTTCAAATGCTAATTATTTTATAAATAGATATAGGTGAATATATTCGAAGAAGATAATCAGTTATCTACTTAAGCAACGCCAAGATACAGAAGAAAACATCGATGATATCAAATTATCTTGTGCAAAAAGATTTGGTTTACTCTCTCTCTCTCTCTCGGGTCAAATCTGTTTTTTGATTAAGCCATGAATATCGAATATTGATTTCTTCCCACTTGGTGGGCCCTTAGATTATATTTGAAGGCCCTGAGCTGTTATAGTGTGGACTTAAGCCTAATCCCAGAAGTTTATTCTTTGAGTGAAGTCAAAATGTAGGCGTCACGGCCCTAACTTCGGCGGCGCCCCCGCCCGGCCCCCGCCCCGGGGGGGGTTGGTACTGCTCATCATCCGCATTGATTACCGAAATTTCGGTAAGCTAGCGTCCCGAACAATCCAACTTTTACGTCTTTTTCTCACTCTCCGTTTGTTCCGCGCTCATTTTTCGGGGATTGAATCATTAAAAAAATTGATTCAAGCAAAATTGTTTTCATGATCAACAAAAAATCTATATTTAAATTCAGAAAAACTATTTTCTCCTTAAATAATTAAAGTCTTTTTTTAAAATATGACTAAATATTGATGCTTGGACTATAGATTTTGCGCTTGGGCACAACAACTTTGACGTTTTATTTGGGTCCCCAACACCCGTGGCGAGGTCATCAAGCCAGAGCCCGAGACCTTGGTGCCCGGTCCTAGGTTTATTGAGGTAGGGCCTAAGGCCCTTGTGCTTGTGTCCAATGCCCCGGCACTATGATTGGGTCTACAAAGGTTGCGCACAAGACTTTGGTACCCATGTCTACGTCCACAAAGAAAATGATCTGGTCCTCGATGCCCATGCTAGATTGCCCGCGCTTGAGCCTAGGTCCATCGAAGCCAATGCCCGGGCCCCAATGCCCATGCATGTGTCCATTGGCACTGGACCTAAAACCCTGGTGGTTGGCCTGGGTCCACAAAGGCCGTGCTTGGAATTTCTATGCTTATGCCCATATCCCTAAGCTCAAGTCCATTGAGATCAAGGCTTGAGACCCCCATATGCCCATATTCAAGTCCATAAAGGTCGGGACTCAATGGACTCGACACCTTAGTGCCTTGGCCTGGGTCTTCGGTGCTCGAGCCTAAGTCCATAAAGGTTGAGCCCAAATCCATCAAGGCTTGGGCCATGACCTAGTGCTCGTGTTTAGATCCTTTACACCTAAACCTGAGTCCATCAAGGATGAGGGTTGGGATCCCGGTGACTGTGCCCTAGTCCATCAAGGTAGGGCCTACAACCATGGTGTTCATGCTTAGGTTTGCAGCGCTAAGGGTTGGGTCCATCGAGGCCAAGCCTAGGACCTCGATACTCGTGCTTAGGACCTTGGGCTTGAGACAATAGTGGTAGTGCTCGAATCTCCCACGTTGAGCCTATGTCCATTGAGATTGAAGCCGAGACCCTAGTGCCCATGTCTATGGCTGGGATCATCGAGGTTAGGCCCAGGACCCCAGTATTAGTGCCTAGGTCTTCGGCACTTAGGCCCAAGTCCATTAATGCTGAGCTCGAGTCTTAGTGACAAGAGTCTTGGGCCCAACTTCAATGATGTGGGCATGGGTACAAGCATCCCCAGACCAGCCACAAGGGACTATCTAGTGTTAGGCACTCAAGCCTGAATGCTAGGGACCATAGTGACTAAGGTTTTGCGCTTGACCTTTATGGACTTGGGCCTTGGTGCTAGAGATTCAAGTATAGCACTAGGCTCTCGAGCCTTGCCTTTGTGGACTTGAGTTGGGGTGCTAAGAAGTTGTGCACAAGCATGGGACCTAAGTGGCCTTGCCTAGGTTGCCAATGTTTGAGTTGGGGTGCATTGAGATTGGACCAAAATCTTGATGCTCGTGCTTGGTTCCTTGGTAACCCATGTGCAAGTTATTAAGGTACATTTGGTTCAGTTTTCCCAAAAGAGTTTCAGCCTTCAAAGCCCTGTGGGAAATGCTGGGGTGTTTAACAAACCTATCCAAAAGGCTTTCGATCAAATATTGGCATTGGAAAAGTTGAAAGCCCAATATTAATAGGAACTGGTATTGGGTTTCTAGCATTTGGCCTAATATCGAAACTACTTTTTTAAAAAAAAAAGCTAATATCATAAATTTTTTAGTTTTCGATTTTGCTTCTCATTGTTCCAGAACTACCCTTACCTTCACTAGAGTCGGCAAAGAGTTTAATATTTTTTTAATAAAAGAGAAAAACGAAATCCAAAAGTCCTTATTCTTAACTTTACCAAAAAAAAAAAAAAAAAAAAAATCCAAAAGTCCTTTATAAAAGAATTTGCTAAACACTCTTTACGCCAAAATAACTTTGTAAATAATTTTTTACCAAACGCAATTTGTATTTCCCCAAAACCCTTTAGGCCAAAGATATTTGCATTTCCTCAAACCTATTTCCAAAGCTGAACCAAATGTAATTTGTATATTTTATATTTAATTACGACCTACTCATGGTAACACTATATTTTACACTTGAATACCGTAGCAGTCCATCCAACTCCATTTAATCACGACCTACACGTGCTGCGGCATCTTTTATACTTTCCTTGCATGACAAGAACACATTTTCAACAAGCACATAAAGTTGTTGAAAATGCGTTCTTGTCATGCAAGGAAAATTCGACCCCCCCAAAAAAAAAAATGTGCATAAAGTCTATCCAACTCCAAAAAGATAAAAGAGAGTAGCTTTAAGATATACGATCCGTGTGAAATTTTGTCCATACAAGCTTATTCTAGATAAATGTAAGACGTATTTTCACTTTTGCTTCTGGAAATTGTATCAAATCCAATTGATCAATTGCATCCATCTCCACATCAACCTTGAAAAAAAAAAAAAAAAAAAAAAAACGGCGTGCTCTAGAATGTCATCGATTTGATTTATAATCAATCAATCTAGAGAACAATGGTTGACTTTCCCTTGAAGAGGGAGCTCAATTAGCTGTGCGTTTGTCGCATAACAATGGTTGACTTTCCCTTTAAGGGGGAGCTCAATTAGCTGTGCGTTCGTCGCATCTTTTCCCTTTTCCCTTTTCGACATTTCTAATTTTTTCAGGAGATAAAATCATGCTGACATTAGCGTTTTACGTGCGACAATCCCTTAAAAATTGCTACCATCCCACACTTTTGTAAGCAATGTTATTCAAACTATGGTGAAAGCGACATTATCAGTCTTTATGTTATGACGTATGGACGACGAATACACCTACGATAAGTGATTCACAATTTGAGATGATGGCAATTATGGAATGGGATAATGAGGTAAAAATGGTCAATAAACTTGGACCTAATTTACAATGTCTACTTAAATTGTTTAATGCAGTTTATAAACTTTTACGTAATATCCAATGTGGTCTCTAAATTTTAATTTATTTAAATATGATCCATCAACTTTTGATAATTATTTAATCCAGTTCTTAATTATATGAAAATATCCAATATTATTATTCTATTAATTAAACTTTAGGAATAACAATGAATATTTTTATATATGTCGGTGATTAAAATGAATATGTATAAAAATTTCAAATCATATTAAATAGATAAAAAGTTCATGGATGATATTACATATTGAGTTAAAGTTGAGGGATTACATTAAACAAATTCAAAGTTCGATGATGATGTTGCAAATTTGGCAAAAATTTAGGATCATTTGTGTTATTTTCCCTGATAAAATTCAGTGGTACTCCTGTGATCCATAGCACGAGAGCATAGTAAAATAAAGTGATAAGTGCATTGAAAGTCTTAAAATTTATTAAGAAAGTGCAATTTAGTTCTAATTTTTTTTTTAAAAATGTAATTAAATCCTAAAACTTATTACAAAAGTGCAATGAAGTCTTAAAATTTTTAAGAAGTACAATTGAGTCATAGAATATATCAAATTGATCAAATCAAATCCTTCCATTAATAACATTTTTTTTAAAAAATTTTAGGAATCAATTACGTTTTTGTGACAACTCTTAGGACTTGATTGCATTTTTTGAAAGTTTTAGAATTCGATTACAGTTTTATGACAAGTTTTGGGATTTAATTGTACTTTTAGAAAGTTTTAGGACTCAATTGCACATTGGTAATAAGTTTAGAAGTTCTAGTGCACTTTTTCCTAAAATAAAAAAAATAAATATTATCATAGGTCTAATAAGGGCATAGTATTATCTAAGGATTATCACATAAATTCCCTTGTTTCATAGTAGTTTTTCCCTACCAAAGAAGGACATGCTTTTATTCTGCCGAATATGCTACTCCATCCATTCCAACGTCTAGGGAGAGCTGATCTTCTAGGTATTAAAAAAGTTGTGATCTCATTCTACATATTATAGCTCTAACACCTTGTCTTATCATGAATTAGGCCTTCCTTGTAATAGACGGAGAATTTGAGTAGAATATTGTCCATATCTATTGTCAAGAATCATGTGGAACACATAATCTAGATTGGTAGATTGTACATACAACTTCACAACCGAGAGAATTCTTCTTAAGTTTATGTTGCTAAAATCTGAAAATTCATAAAATCATGCACTTTTTTCCCTATCCAATTCGAAATACACGTGATTTCAGAGTTTGTAAGAAAAAATCCACACTATGCAATCAAAATAGGCGTGTTTTCTCTTAAACAAATTGAAATATCTTTTAATACGACCATTGGTACATAGGGAGCGGCATGTGCTTATGATCCCCTATCTCGAGAGCTTTTAACTCAGCTAGAAAGACCACATTTTTTGTTCACTCAATTAGTTACCGAAATGCGAAATATATGTTTGTTTCACATGGGAGAAAATGATACATCGTTCATCATTTGCCAACTGAAATGGACAAAGGGAAAACCGATCCTCAAAGAGCAAAAGAGATCGCATCCGCCAACCCCACCACCACCGCCTCAGATCATTTCCTTTTCCTTGTTCCTTGTATTTTGCATATTCTTCCTTTCTTTTCTATGTGCTCTTTCGAATCTCTCCTTTGCAAAATTTCGTAGACCCCTCTCCTTCTCCTATTTAAAGAACCTTTCTCTTTTCCTTCCCCCGCAAGAGCCACGCCTCCCCTAACCCGAGGGACCACCTCTTTTTACGTTCCACTATCAGCGCCTCTCGCTCTCTCTCTCTCTCTCTCTCTCCCTGTTCTTTCGTTAGATTTCGAGGTGGACGCTTTGGCTACAATCCCAAATTTGTCTGCTTTCTCGGTTTCCTCGAGTTCCTGGGCAATTCGTCTTAACGCGTGGGAAAGTTTCTGGAGGGTCTTTTTTGTTGGATTGTGTCGTGAGAGTGTTCTGATCTCGTCGTTTGAAGCTTTTTGCCACGAACCCATGATTTTAGGCCGTCCTGCGGAGCCACTCGGCCACCCACTTGCCCCGTCTCTCCACTGAGGCGGAAAAATTTCCCTCTTCTTAGGGTTTTCCTTTTTGGAAACGTAGGCTTTAGCTTTCATCAGCTCCCGGGAGATTCCCTTAAGGGCGGTGCTGGATATCATATTGATTTGTGGTGCCTTCTCTTGATTCATTGCCCGCATTTTTTTGTCGGGTCCCTTTTCCTTTTCTTGGTGGGTGGTGCTAGATCGTCATAGCCCGTGGCTTGTTGAGGCCTTTGGAGTTTTGGGTTGTGGAATTCCTGTGTTTTCAGGAGGTGGGTATTGGTATTTTCATGGTGGAATGTAACAATCCATGGTTATGCAAAAAGGGCTGGGCAGTTTGCTGCGATTCTTGAATCAGCAAAATTGTGTTGGGCATCGTTACTTGAAGAGTGGGGGAGGTTTCATGTCTTCTTTACTCATCAAAGATCCTTTATTTTCGAGGGGGTTTCATGCTTCAACATGCCCTTCACCGTCTTTGCCAATTCAAAACACGTTTTTTGTGGGGAAAGTTGTGCCCAAGATCGATACTTGCAATGGTTTTAGGATTAAGGGAGCTGGAGCAGGATTAACGCTCAAGGGGTGCTTTGAATTGGAGTCTAATAAAAAGAAGGGGGATGCTGATTCTAAGATCATTGTGGAAGATCCTCTCGCGATTGCGCGAAGTCAACAATTCATGCTCCGTCGTGTGGGTGTGGAGATTGGAGATAAGAAGGACGCTGGATCTGTAAATGGTAGTCGATGGAGCAACCGTTCTGGTTTCCCTCTACAGAACTCGCCAGAGAAGATAGTAGTTGCGGTTGATATTGATGAAGGTATCGGTCCATCTCAAATATTGTGTTTGATTCCATGGTGCTTTGATTCTTACCTTCTGGTTCATCTGTTTGATATACAATGAGTTCTTATGTACCTTACCGAAATAAAAAAGAGTACTTGAGGAGGGAAAAAGTTCTCTTCCAAAAATTCTTGGGGATTGCTGTTAGTGTGTGCATATTCTATTGGTCGAATTCTAGTCGATATTGACGATATTTACTTGGCAATATTTCTCCTGAAGTCAGAAGGAAGACTTTCTTTTCATAGGTAGCTGCTGGTTTCAGTCATGTTTATGAGTCATGGTAGATGTCATATTTTATGCAGACATTTGCCATAACTGTTAGAAATCATCTCGTGTGTTTCACACCAGAACATTCACCCACCTATGCATCATCTTCAAATCCACTTCTGTTCTGGTTTTGGATGAATGGGTTCTCTCTCTTTTCCTTGGGGTGTGTCTTCTGATCGGTTGTTTGGAATTTCTCCCCCTGCTGTTTGGCAGTATTGGGTAACTTTGTCTCAGCTCTCAACAGATTCATTGCGGATCGTTACTCTTCAACTCATTCGGTCTCGGAGTATTATGTATACGAGTTCTTTAAGGTAATGGTTGATCATTGAGCTAAATTAATCCTCAAATCATTTGGTCTTGGAGTATCATGTGTTCGAGTTGTCGGAGTATCATGTTTCATATAGTGGATACTGTCTAGGGAAAACTGTGTGGATGGTCTTTGAATTTGCACTCTTTGTTCAGTCACTGAATTTATACTCCCCTGTTTGATTGTTCGACTTCCATAGAAGCACTCTATTATCTTGTTACTAGAGTTAAGGTGCTCTGTCAGATCTATTTCCTCTTTGTTTATGGGGACCTAGTCATTGAAACGAGCAATATTTAGTATTGTTTAACCATAGTATTGGATGAGCTTGTTTCCCTCAATCAGCATTAAGCTTTAAATCAAAGTGAACTGGCAGGCCAAAGAGTGCTGATTGGATTGGTTTACAATTTTATGATGCAATGCAGAAGCAATTGCTTGATCTGATATATGGTTTGGTACCATGCCAGGAGCAGTCTGAGTACATTCCTGGTTGCCTTTCATCTGCTCTTCTTTGTTGGAACTTACCTGATAAAATGTATTTATCATTCTCTTGGTATCATGATCTCGACATTGTTTAGCATATAGCTGCACTTGGATCACTGAGAACAGACAGATTCTTTGCTCATTTGCTGATTTTTGTGTAGTTTTGCTATAATATTGATGAATTCTTGAATCTTGACATCTTGTTTACATCATCTTAAGATGCTTTCTTGTTGCCACTATTGGTGAGAATGACCTTCTTCTGGTGTTGTAATCTGTCTCAAATAATAATATATGTAGTTAATGCATACATACATTGGTGAGCATGCAATCTTCTCTAATGTACCCTCATCTTTCTGTGGCAGATTTGGGGGTGTTCTCGCAATGAAGGTACTACGCTGCTACTGTTTCTATCCATTATTTTCACATACCTTACACACCGGGAAAGCTTTTTTGGTGGTAGTCCTCGTATGCAATTGTAAAAAGGCCAGTTAAGAACTTGTGTCCGTGATTGGCTTTCTATCCTGATTCTTTCTGTCTTTTCACAAAGTGGGCTGCTTGATCATTCTTACACATGTTCAGCTAAAGAACTTATTGCAAAAGCTAAAATCAGACAAATGACTGTTTCCCTAAAGAAGTATTATATGCTTTAACCATGGCGTCAGAATTTTCAAAGTTAGTCTAGTTTCCCAAGAATTTTGATGGAGCTTAATGGTTCCCTCCAGTTTTCTATTTTAGTGCATTTGAGTTTCTTAACTGCATTAATTTTTGTCCATGACGATGCAATGTTTAAGAGCTACCCTTGCTGTGACAGCCGATCTGCGTGTTCATGAGTTCTTTAAGACACAGTATTTCAAGATGGGGATTCAGCCATTGCCAGGTGCTCAGAGGGCACTATACAAATTAGCAAGGCTGTGTAAACTCTCAGTGGTCACGTATGCAAGCTCAAACTCATTCTTTTCACCTTTAAGAAAATCTAAGAATTAAATGATCTTGAATTTTCTATTTGTTCTTGTAAAGATCAAGGCAGAATGCAATCAAGGACCACACAATAGAGTGGATTGAGAAGCACTATCCTGGATTGTTTGATGAGATTCACTTTGGGAATCACTTTGCGCTAAATGGGGAATCTAGGCCTAAATCAGAAATATGCAGGTATGCATTTGAGCTTTATAAACCTGTCTCATAACTTTCGTTAGTCGGGTAGTTGGTTATTTGGTTATCACGGGGAAGAAATGGAGCTGTCACTCGGGGTGAAAACAACACTCTTGTGCACCCATCATTTCATTGTGCAACACATGAATTTTTCCCTATATAGTTGTCTCAAATGTTAGGATAAATAAGCTTGGGTAGAGAAGGGCTTATCTAAAAAATAGGCAGCCTTGGGAATACTTGATTCTTCATTACTTGTGTCCTCTGTTTAGCATAAAGTCGTATATTGCTTCAGCTGAAAACAAACACCGAGGAACAATTGGCTTAGTTTCAACTTATGAAACCACTTTGGCAGGTCCTTGGGAGCTAAGGTTCTGATCGACGATAATCCAAGATATGCTATCGAGTGCGCCGATGTCGGAATCAATGTTCTCCTCTTCGATTATGAGAATTCCTATCCATGGTGCAAGACAGAGTCAATCGATAAACATCCCCTTGTCACGAAAGTCCACAACTGGGAAGAAGTCGAGCAACGATTGGTTTCTCTTGTTGCTGCTTAGTTTTCGTGACAGAGCGAACCATCATCGCGAACAAGTATCCTGTGCCTGGAGCTTCACGGTGCTTGATGCCGACGGAGTTCACCTCACCATCAGCTCATTCTTTTAGCCTAAGCGTTCTTATGTCTTGAAAGGGATCAATAAGTCGTGTCCGTATGTAACTACGCGGGGGTCGGTACCTCGTGAGGACGCGGCTGTGACTAGGAACTCATCGTCAACTTTGATATTTTTTACTTCTGGTAGGTCTAAATGCAACGTTAAAGAAAGTATATAAAACACGACCCTTTTGTTACTCAAAACTCAAAAGACTCACCAGAGCAGTGCGTAAATCTGGTGAGACCTCTGGTTTCTTTATGTGGATGGATGGTGTGAGCGAAATGAACTTGCAGGGTATAACATTTCTGCATCATGAATTCAGAGGGAAAGCGTCCAAAAACTTCTAAGCTAAGGTGGAAGTGGTCGCTAATTTAGTTTGCCAAGTGGTCGTGCTTCCAACATAAAAGGGAGAAGTGGGGGTTTCGAATCCTCACATTATTGGGATGGGGACGATTTAGTTTCAAATGTGGGTTTCGACTTTCATGTCTTACAAGAGATAGGGCCTTTCTCGGGAGTTGGGATGGAGATTATTTAATTTCAAATGAGGGCAAAAGTCAGAGTTAGAATAAGAGTAGAGAAGGATGGACTAAAACAAAAAAGTGGCTAATTTAGTTTTAAAATTTTAAATTAATCTAATTCAGTATTAAAATTTTTAAACGTATTGATATAATTTTAAATCATTTAATGAATTGTCATCATAATTTTTGTCGTTAACGTAGCAGTCGAGTTGGTGCTGGCCATTCGTGATGTTGTATATGTAAACGTAATTAATATTTTATTTTAATTTAAAAAAATCATCTTTTATCTTTTAATTCTTTTCTTCTTTGTTGAGCCAAGAAGGCTCTCGTCGATGCTTGGTCAAGGGATGTGAGCAATGTTATGACTAAATTGAAATTTTTTTAAAAATTCCAAGATTATGTTAATATAATTGAAATGTTTAGAATTGAGTTTGTAAGGTATCAAAAGATTTATGATTGAATTGACGGAATTAAAAAATATCATGATTAAATTAATTATTGTATGATAAATTTAAGATTTTTTTGATAATTTTTTCGAATTAAGAGTGCAACATCTTCTTGACTTTTGAATCGTCTTATCGTTTCGAAGACATTCAATCATTTACTCGTAAGGTGGGGCACAAATAAAATAAAGGAAAAATATAAGATTTGAGGGCAATTTTCAATATTTATTGGGGGGGGCCAAACCTCGAAAATTCAATTGGATAGGGGCCCTTTCCAGGCAATCCCGCGTGGTGACATTCACGTAGTGAGTTAATGTCGTATCACGTATGGGCCATCCTCGAATTCCCCTAGAGATTCGGACATATCCGAGATGCTCTTGTGTCACTAAATTGCTGACCTTTACCGGGCCGGCGGCCCTTTATCTTACTGTTTTCCTTTTTGGTCGTATCCCTATGTGACTATGTCTTACCAAAAAATGTTGACTAAGATTATCTCGGATTGATTTAAGAAATCTATTGTCAATTTTTTTTAAAAAAATTCTAGTAGTTTGATGTGCAGTTAGATTTTATTAAGAACACGGATGGAATAGTTTTCTACCAAACACCATTTCGCAATCGATTGAAATAAATAATAGGTAGCACAAAGAGAAAATCATTGTCGTTGATCCATGAAAATCAATACAAATGTTTATCTCAATTAAGAGCGTGTATGATAACCGTTTTATTTCTATTGTAAAATTATTTTTCTATTTCAGAAATAAATTTGCCGACGCATTACGATGCGCTGCTAGACCTATTACTTCTCGAGACTTGCCGGCACAAATTCGAGCAGTCTTGAAGATACATGCAGAGTCCATCGCATGACCCTAGTAAAAACCGCACGCAAAAGTGCAGAAAGATGCATAATCGATATAACATGAACAGCGTCCGACGACAGGCTTTTTCACGTCTCTCTTCCCCTTGCGGTTGTATGAGATGATAATGCTCGGATGGATAATGCGGTGGGCCGGCTGTCAATGACCCCCATCTAGCTAACTGCAATAATTCACCCGGGCCCGGCGACTCGAGACTTTTCGTGTCATATCGAATACTCTAATACAATATTCGACACTCTATCGAAAGATGTTGAAAAATTCAACACTCAATCAACTCTTCCGATACTTTCCAAAACGCGAGTTTGGAATTCCGACACGTGCTTTCAACACGCATGGGATCTATTTTAAAAATTTTTAATAAATAATGTGTCAAAATTATGATGTCCCCAATATGTCACAGCTAATGTGGAACTGTTAGCGCAATTATCTTTTTCGTTTCGCTTTTTCTTAAGTATATGAAATAGTTAGAAATGTTATTATTTTGACATCCTTGAGTATCTCTATACTTCGAACTAAAATTCTGAATAGTTTGCTATTAAAAAGCTATTCCCGAAAGGCTTGAACAAGAAGTTCATTTATTGCGGAAATGCATACTTACAAAAAAATTGACTCAATTTTCCTTAATTCTCTGTATAGGTCTATTCAAATGAGGGGATTGAAGTAATCTTGGGGGTGCTAATGGACTTCTACAAACATGGCAACTTCATATCTTATTTATATGTATGTTAAATGACGAGTTGGGTACACTGGAGAATTTCAAAAGGTTAGCACTACTAACTATACTATGTTGCAAATCAGTCACTCCATCCCAACCTCATTGCATATGTGGTCGCCTAGCCTTGTCCCTTGATTCCGTGAAAATTCTTCCCAACTCCAAAAACTAGCTTCCCTCCTACCTCCTATCTACATGGCGAGGTTGCCTTTGTCTCCTGGTCTGTCAGCGAACAGTGAGAGTGGACCCATCGACACAGGCGTACATGCCAAGAGTGACTTGGTCCGTTGGGGGCCCTACGTCCACGACCATACATGATTTGATATGGATAAATCCTGAAAGCCAAGGTCCATGGACTCATCTTGCTCCCACGTGAAGTCAATTTGCACCCTGTAACGGACCATAGGAGAGGTAGGTTGGATCGACGTTATATTGATCTAAAAAGATGAAGTGAACAACTAGTGAGTTTAAACCCAACAAGCAGCAGGTTCACTGGTCTATACTACATGAATCAATTATCGTATTGATAAAGAAAGTCTCAATGGAAAGTTAAGTAAATCATTTACACATCAACTTACTTGAGAACCTTTCCAAAATACGTGATAGTCAATATAGGTATTAACTTTTCCTAACAAATAACCAGTAGCACAATTCAAAAATACTAAAGTTACATTCAATATAAATTCATATTGCCATTATCATCTGGGAAACCCCATTATTCCTAGGTATTTCGCACCCATTTGGCATCAAGAAGACATTTAGGGGAACTACGTTACATACTACGTTACATCTCCGAGGCATCTAGAGGAGTCTAGTTACTTTTTTAGGTATCCCTACTACAACTTGGGGTATTGTCGTCTTAAGGATTGATGACATTCTCATTAATACATTCGCAGCAGGATTTAGCAATTTCATAGTTCAATTAAAAGTATGTTAACGTCACTTATTTAGGGTCTCAAGCATGCATCTAATGAATCGTGAACCATTTTTATCTACTAGACTAATATAAACTCACTCGTGTCGATATTAGATGAACTATTGAAAGATCCTCGCATCTTACGCCCTAAAATAGCCTTATAAGGTGTCTTGCGTACCTTTAAAAGCGATAGCTGTTGCATAGTAAATAGGTTTAAAAAATTATAAAACTTTAATATGAGGTAGATATTGACCCAAAGGGACATTTTTTGTGGAGGACTCAAGGTCTGATTCAACGATACGGTTCTAAATATTTTTTGCAAATTGTTCTCGAAACAGTATAGATTTCTGGAACTTAATTGAGTAGGAAAATATATATTTTGCCGACCAAATGAGACAGAAAAATTATGAAAATTTAATATGTTGTATCCTAGGACGTACTCTACAACTTTCATTAGAACACATGTTAGAATTCTGAACTGAAAAATCTGTGGAAATGGAAAACAAGAAGAGGTCGGTCTAATGGACCCAAAAATAGATTTTGAATCTTGAAATCTTTCAAATATATTTTTGTTATATGAATACAAAAAATTTATGAAATTAAAGTATGTTGTAAGGGATGACTTTCGTGAAGAATGCCCCATGAAATTTGCATCACATAAGTCGGCATAAGATTAGCAAATTTTGGGGTCGAGCTAGAACCGAACTTGCCTTCAACCCAATCACGACTTTCTTTCAAAGTTTTTGCCATTCCAGCTCTTGCATGTGCCAAATATCGACCATGCCCCTATGACCTAACCACAAGCTCAACTACTTCGAGCTCGACAATATAGCTAGGTAACGTAGTCAAAACTTTTGATTAAACGAATTTTTTAACAACGTTCTTGAATATCTAGGAAACTATCCTTATCAAACAACAATCGATCGATATAGGATAGAAACGCAGGATATCTACTTGCCTTGGATCCTCGTGGAAGGCGGTCACGACTTGACGAGATGAAGGCAAGGTCGACGGCGGCGGTGCGAGTAGCTGCGATGGAGAGGGACGGTCTTCGTTGCTTCTGCTTTGCGGCTGCAATGGAAAACGACGAGAAGGGGTTGAAGACGGGCGCGAGGGCGTGAGCTGAGGGAATCGGTGGTGCGTGAACTTGAGAGATGCGGAGACGGGCGGAAACGAGGGAGTTGTACAAGAACAGTGAAGATGGAGCCCGAGGTATGCGAGGGAAAAAGACTGCTCGTCCCTTTCTCTTTTGCACTTGGGTCTTCGTCTTCATCCACCACCATTTGAAGCCGCTGCTGTAGATCTTCGTTGCGAGGAAAGTGGACTCGGCAGCAACGAACGGAGCCAATACGTGGCGTTGACTGTTGACCACGCTCGTGAGGGAGGAAGAGGTGCCGACGGCGACCCCCTGCCGCTTGCCGCTTGAATATTTGTTTCTCTCCCTTGGGTGCGCGAGTTGACACCGCCGATTTGGGGGACGTCGGTCGGTGCGGCGACGGGCAGAAATGTTGAGTCGGGGAAGTCAAGTGGTGGTGGCGGCGAGGACATCTCTTCGGGGCGGCATCGATTGCGAAACAACGACGTTATCGTTGGGACTTAGGCGACTTTGCATCGACGGGATCGAAATTCTTCGCGATGGTGTTATTGGTAGGGTTTGATGATAAGCTTGATCATGTGGCGTGGTTCATTCTGTATCCGGAGCTTGTTATTGTTATTTTGTCGAGCCAAATTTTGAATGTCATAAAAATATAAATATTAAAAAAGTGAAAAATAATAAAAAATAAAGGGGTAAAGAAGAAAGCCTAGTTTTCTCTTCCCTTTTAACTTTCATGTTTTATAATATATAATTTACCCCCAAGTTTTCTCTTTTCTTTCCATACGTTTTGACGTGCGAATCCATGATGTGAATTGTTTTTTTTTTCCCTCCAAATTTTATGGATTATCGGAATGGAGTTGAATTTGTTAAATTAAATAATGAATGATATTAACAAACAATAGACTAATGTTTTTAATGTAAGTTTATTATATGTTTTTTTTTTTAAATTATTTATTTATTTATGAATTTGAATCAAATTAATATAAAAACGATAATTTATCATGTATATATAAAAACATACATTTTATATACAACGTGTCCTAACGCGTTAAAATTCTTTCTTTTTTAAATGATGTATTAGCTTGTCATGTCACATGTCACATATCAATGTTGGTACTACTTAAATTGTCGATTAAATCTACCCATTAGAACATGTTTATCATTTTTTACAAACTAAAAACCTATCCTGCATATTCTAAAATCCAGAACTTACCATATCATAGGTTTTTGAATATAAGATACAAATCAAGAAAAACACAAAAAATTGATCTAGATTCTAAGTTATAGGTTCCATGTTATCGTTATATTAACCTACCAATTAAAACATGTTTCCCACTTTTTGAAATCCAAAATTGACCTTGCGTACCCATCAGTCCAGTTCTTAGGTTTCAGTTTAATCATGCTCTCCCTAAGTCTAGTTGTTAGCATGTATGTGCATGCGTGCCGTACAGACTAGGTTTCTGAAACTGCCATGTTAGCAACGTGGTCCGTATGAGTATGAGGCTAAATCAACGTGAGGCTTCCCTCAGGAAGCAACTTGCCGGGCTTCCACAGAACTAAAAGCATACGCAAAGTCCTGCGCATCTAGCTTAGCGAGACGATCTGCCGTGACGAGAGGACGTGTTTTTTTTTTTCTTCCTCCTTTTCTGGGTGATTGATTAGCCACTCTACGTACTCCGAGCGCTGTCACGAGTCTGACCCGTTCGCCATTTCACTATCCCACACGTGATGGGTCCCCTGTTTCGACCATTCTTCTCTCCGCAGAGTCCTCTCCATAAAACTACAAGCGTGGCCTCGCCATTACCATCGGCTGCCCGAGCTCTCTCTCTCTCTCTCTCTCTCTCTCTCTCTCTCTCTACATTCTTCATCGTCGGCCCCGATAATGCCGAGCTCCTCTGAAAATGCCCACGCCAAGAACAAGAAGAGAAAGCTCTTCTTCGCTCTCTTCGCATCCTTCTTCGTCCTCGCTCTCGCCCTCGTCGCTGTCTGTCGCCTCGCCTCCCGAGCCCCGCCAAGGAGCTCCGCCATCGGCGACCGCCACCGGGAAGCTCGGTCCCTCATCAAGTCCTCCTGCAGCTCCACCCTGTACCCCGACCTCTGCTTCTCTCAGCTCACCTCCTCGCCGTCTTCGACCTCCGCAGCCGTGAAGACCCCCAAGGACGTCATCGCGCTGGCCCTCAACCTGACCATCGCCTACGTCCAGCACAACTACTTCACCATCAAGAAGGTGGCGGCGGCGCGGCCGGGGCTGAAGGCGAGGGACAGGACGGCGCTCCACGACTGCCTGGAGATGGTGGACGAGACCCTCGACGAGGTCCACAAGACCCTGGTGGAGCTGCTGGCGTACCAGAACGGGGGCAACAAGTCGGTGTCGGAGCTCGCCGAAGACATGAAGACGCTGCTCAGCGCCGCCATGACGAACCAGGACACGTGCGTCAACGGCTTGTCGGACGAGTCTGCCGACAAGGAGGTGAGATGGGAGTCAAAAATTCAATTCGGGAGCATCACATTGGTACCATGAAGCCTCTATCTTCGCTCGCAGGTCAGAGAGGCCCTGTTGGGCGGCCAGATGCACGTGTTCCACTTGTGCAGCAACGCGCTGGCCATGGTCAAGAACATCACCGACGCCGACGTGGCGAACGAGCGGAGGCTCTCCTCCTCTTCCAACAGGCGCTTAAAGGAGGAGGGGGACCCAATACGGTGGCCGGAGTGGCTGTCGGTGGGCGACAGGCGGCTGCTCCAATCGACCACGGTGACGCCAGACGTGACGGTGGCTGCGGACGGGAGCGGGGACTACCGGACGGTGTCGGCAGCGGTGGCGGCGGCGCCCGAGGGGAGCGCGAGGAGGTACGTAATAAAGATTAAGGCAGGGGTATACAGGGAAAACGTGGAGGTCCCGAAGAAGAAAGTCAACCTGATGTTCATGGGAGACGACAGGAAGACCACCATCATCACCGGAAGCAGGAACGTTGTCGATGGCAGCACCACATTCCACTCCGCGACTGTCGGTAAGAACGTCTGTCTCTCGTTTTCCTCTGCTTCCCTTTTCCTTAAACTAATCCATTCGTCTCCATCCATAGTCGTCGTTTCTAGGAAATTTCACAGTGCCATGTCGTCTCTTCTTCGCAAAATTCCGATGGCTATATCTCAGTTGATAAAACAAGGCCAAAAAGTTAAAAAAAAAAAAAAAAAAAAAAAACGAAAGATAAACGCTGTGAAACCTCCGAAAATATCTTAGATGCTGTTTTCAAATTTCCCCAGTTAGAAAGAAAAAAAAATGGAAAAAAAAGAAAGAATGCATTTGAAAACTACTACCCGACAACGGGTCGCTTTCGGAACTTTGATCGGATCTGCGGTTGATCGAGTCTTACCGTGATTAGTGTCTTATCCCCTTGCCCGTGCCATGCGCTTGCAGCTGTAGTTGGGGAGGGGTTCTTGGCCAGGGACATAACCTTCCAGAACACAGCGGGCCCGTCGAAGCACCAGGCGGTGGCGCTACGCGTTGGGGCCGACTTCTCCGCCTTCCACCGGTGCGACATGCTGGCCTACCAGGACACCCTCTACGTGCACTCCCTCCGCCAGTTCTACGTCGGCTGCCTCGTCGCCGGCACCGTCGACTTCATCTTCGGGAACGCGGCTGCCGTGCTCCAGGACTGCGACATCCACGCAAGACGCCCCAACCCTGGCCAGCGCAACATGGTCACCGCCCAGGGCCGCGATGATCCTAACCAGAACACAGGTACGTTTCTCACAGAACCTCCACCGCCAGCGATAGCCTCGGAACTTCGCGGTCTCAAAACCGATCCCTTCGTTCGTTCAACAGGTATAGTGATCCAAAAGTGCAGGATCGGCGCGACATCAGATCTCTTGGCGGTGAAAGGGAGCTTCCCAACTTATCTGGGAAGGCCATGGAAGATGTACTCGAGGACGGTGATAATCCAGACCGCGATAAGCGATGTGATCAACCCCGCAGGCTGGCACGAGTGGGACGGCACCTTCGCCCTCGACACCCTGTACTATGCGGAGCACGCGAACACCGGGCCTGGGGCCAACACCGCGAACCGGGTCACCTGGAAGGGCTACAGGGTGATCTCCGCTAGCGAGGCTCAACCCTTCACCGTCGATCAGTTCATTGTCGCGGGCAGCTGGTTGAAACCCACGGGGTTTCCCTACTATCCCGGCCTCTGAAGATGAATCGGAGCGTCGGATGAGAAACTGTATCTAATCATTCGGAGACGATGATGAATAAAGAGACTACTAGTTTTGAAGGTCCATGAGGAAGAACACGGCCATATATATATATAGATGTTCGTGAGGACCGTCGACGGACGCGAAATGAAATGATGAAAGAGCGAGCGACAGGGATTCCGAATCGTTCGGGCAGAAAAGGGAGCCGACTGTCAATAGTGGCATGCCCATGTCATTTCTCCAGAACATTCAGGGCATTAAAGTGCCTGCCGTGAGGGAGTTGGTTGTTTTTCGATGGGGAAAGCGATCGCACACTTCTTTGACTCGGTCTTTTGTCGTTTCTTGCATGCATGGTCCCACGGCATCTTTCCTTCAAGACTTCACGTGGCCGGTCCTTTTTTTTTTTTTTTTTTTTGATTTATTTGTTTTCTTAACGCATTTCCATATTGCAAACATGTTATGTCAGAATTCAATCAATGATGCAATGTTCATGATATAGATATACACAGAATTTAGTCGATGATATAGATCTAAAAATTATGGAAAATATCAGAATTTAATTAATGACGCGAATCTAGAAACTACAATGTGGGATTGTACGGTGCGGTAGAAGATGACATGTTTATTTGTGCATGCGAGAGTATCTCCTATGGATGAATGATGGTATTTATATTCATTATGCCTTGATAGTCTCCAAGCAATTCTCCTATGGCTGTAGCCATGTTTCCCATCTTTGAAAATCTTGTAACCATACTCTCACGATGTCACGATCTTGTCTCCAAGTAATTGTTCTTTTAAAATTGTGTTCTAGTGCTCCACGACTCCCATTGCTTCATTCTCCGGTGAATTCAAATCCATAACTACATGTTGATGTCCTGTATGCGCCCAACTTACTCCTTCTCAAGGTAATTTGTTATTTTTATTAATTGATACCCTTGTCCTTATCGACTATTACTAACCATCCGTTATCATATATCGACAACTAATTAATAATGATCACCGACGTGCATTGATGTTGATATCAATTCTTATGATGGTGACAATGGCTCACCTGCTTAATCAATAATGTGAATTATGGTCACGTAACTATTAATATCAACGACCTGGCCAAATATTGATTCAAACAAAATGGTTGGTCTTAGGTAAATTTAATTGGCGTATTGCATTCTTTTTATATGGTGCTTCAATTATATGCTATATTTTGATATTAAAAAAAAAAAAGTGAAATAGAACTTCAATGGCATCTTCTGAGTTTCACGTTATGAGAAATCAAGTGACTTCAAAATATATAGGGAAAAGTATCAAATTTTTTTTAAATCTATTGCATTGATACCACTTTAGTTCTAAACTTTTTAATTATACTAATTTAGTCATGAACTTTTTTACATTAGTATCAATTTAGTCTATTTGACCAATTTTGGCCGGTTGGAGCCGATGTGGATGCTGGTTGGTGGCCAAACGCTGACTAGCAATTTTTAAATAATTTTTTGGAATTTTTTATTAATTTTGTTTATTTTATTTTCTTTTTTTCCCTTTTTCTTTTCTTTCTTCTTCCTCCTTGGACTTTCTTGCAGTGGCTAGCGAGCCACCAGTAAGGCTCACCAGCCACTAGGTGAGAGCCGCAAAGCCTTCACTGATTGCTGGCGAGGGCCGCGACCCTCGCCAGACCTCACCTAAGGTTGTAGGTGAGGCAACTTCACACAGATGTAGGCGAGGCCGCCTTTGCCTGTGGCCCGTGGCCCTTGAGTGAGGTTGGGCGAGGGCCACGACCCTCGCTGGAGGCTCGCCGGCCACTGTGAAGAAAGTCCAAGGAGGAAGAAGAAGGAAAAGAAAAGGAAAAAAATAATAATAACAAATTCAAAAAATAAAAAATTACTTTAAAATTGCCATGTCATCATCCGACTACAGGTCGACGTCCACGTCAGTGCTAGCTAGCCAAAATTGACTAGATGCACTGAATTGGTACCAATATAAAAATGCTTAAAACTAAATTGGTCAAATTGAATTGATACCAATGCAACAAGTTTAGGATTTTTTTGGTACTTTTTCTAAATATCTGTAATGCTTCATGAATGTTTCATGTAATACTATAAAGTCTTGAGTTAGAATCATCCCTCTCACTTTGCTTCATACGTCTTAAAAAAGAAAGACAGTGCATGTTACAAATGAGTTGCATATGTCCTCCCCTCCTCTCCTCCTCTTTTTTTGGGTCAAACTCCTCTCCTCCTTTATCAATAAGACCTGCTATTAGAGTTTGGGGTGATTGGTTTGAAGGTGGGTAGTTCCCACTCTGAAATTGAGAATTGTCTACTAAGAATAAGTAAAAATTGAAACTAGTCAAAATGTCCCCATTTCAAAAGAGAGGTGAGACTTGAGAGAAAGTGACAAGGTCGAAGGCTGGAGATGACTAAGAGCAAGAGTGAGACAGGGAGGTGAGGCCACGAGACAAGTGACGCAAGAGATGGAGAGAAACTACATATAAATTAAAACTTAAAAAATTTTAAAAATTATATATATATATATATATATATATATATATATATATATATATATATATGTACCGATTCAGTTTGAGTGGGTGGGTGGACAATTTCACCGTTAGAATCGAAACCCCCCCTAGAACCAAAAACCAAACCGATATTCATCAATTCCAATAAATTGGAATTGGAAGCGGAACTAGTGCCCACGGAAACTGTCGAATCCGATTTGATTTTGGGCTATTTCTAGTTCTTTTGCATACCCCCAATTAGAGTATCGTGCACAACGTAAATAAATTTATAGAGACATTGAAGTGTGAATAAGTGCCAAAAGTTGGAATTAAATGGTAAAATGTTTGTGAAAAACTATATCATTGACATGGTCAGATAACCTAAGGTATTAGTCATTGATGTTAACTTTTCAAAGCATATTGGTAAATTCATAGAAAACCTAGTACTATTTTCATCTTTAATTGCTACTATCAAAGTGAATACTTAGCATGTAGACTTGTGTCAGGTAAATTGTAAGTACACAATATCTACATATAATAAAGTGATGAGTGAGTATTGTTCTTGTTAGGATTGTTTCTAATTATCCAATTACTTATTGAAGGTGATCAATTAAAAAATCTAGCTAACCGAGTTGAAAAAGCAAGTGAAAATTGAACTAAACCAATTGAGGAACTGAAATATAAAAGAGCTGGAACTTATAGATTTAAAAGCTAACTAAAATTGCAAGGTGAACCTAATCTAAATCAAATTAAAAATTAACAAAGCAAATTCAAGATTTTAACCAAGATCACAAAGCATTAGAGTATCCAACTTCACTTAACCATTCATAATCAATTCTCGTAACTTGTCATGCAACAAATTAATTCCCAATTGTGTTAGTGAAATTTCCTCAAGTTAGATTACAAGCCAACATTGGTCTAATAATCCCTCATTAGGTATGTTAACTCATACCAACCTTAGGAATTTAAACTACCTAAAAACAATAAAATCTTGTGGAAATTCCCGGGTTCAGTCTAAATAGTCTTAATTTAGATCTACTACCACAACCACATAAACAACTTAGTGTACCTTCACCTAGATTTAATTTATGGTTCAATTTTACTAGTGCTCATGCTTGCAATCTCCACTTGGTATAATGCATACATCGAAAATCATTAAAAAGTTGGCCAAACTTCTAAGAGTATTAAGATCATGAAAGATAATGCCACAATCGAAACAATTATATTACACGAGCAACTCTTGAAAATCAATCAATCAAGGTTAAGATCCCTTATAGCTCTAATAAGAGAAATTTAGAAATATTTAAAGCTAAATTAACAACAAAAATTAAAGTGAGCATAATGCTAAATTAAAATAAATTCACCAATTTGGGTCACGAAGAGATTCGGGTATGTCTCTTCCTTTTCTTCTTGACATGCGCCAACTCCACTAATAAAATGGAAACATAAAAGCTAGTTAAGAAAACCTAAAATCTCTCTTAGAGGTGGCGGCTCCAAGGGTCCTCCGGATCTAAAATATGCAGTATAAGAGGGGTTTATATAACTTCTAAAAATCTATCCTAGGTTGGTCCCCATTAGGTCTTGAAAAGGACTCTTTGCCAAATTAGGAATTTTTTTTCTTAACATTCCTATTCTTGATTTTATTTGAAACTAGCCTCAATTATGGTCAAATCCTCCAAATTTCTTGTCTTGGCTGGCTTTATCTTCAAGACAAAATATTATGGAAGATACCGAAATATTCTAGAAGATGCTAAGGTGCAAGGACCGATTTGCAAATCCAGCACAAACACATGGAAAAATTACGCAAATGGTCCTGGTGTGCTACACAAATGGTATGCATGGTCCCTTATGAATCCAAAAGTCATATTTCCAACAAAATTCAATAAAATTACATGAGTAGCAAATAAATTCACCAAAAATTCAAAACTTAGTTAATAAAAAAACTCTATCTATTAAAAAGAGTTAGGGAGATGTTCACTACAAGTCCTAAAAGTTGTCAACAAAGTGCAATTGAGTCCTAAAACTTACAAAAAGTGCAATCAAATCCTAAAACTTGTCAACTTGGTTCAATTCAGTCCTTCCGTTAACATCGTTAGCTTATACTAACGGAAATTGCTGACTTGGACTATTTTAATACTTTCTCTCTCCTACGTGGCATTTAGGGCAAAAAAATTTGTACACGTCGCGAAACGACGTAGTTTTGTGCATATTGAACATTAAATAAACGACGTCGTCTCCCCCTCCATTTCTTTACGTCGTCTCCCCCTCCGTTTCTTTACGTCGTCTCCCCCTCCGTTTCTTTACGTCGTCTCCCTTCTCCCCCGCGTTTTACGTCCATCTGTTCTTCTTCCCCCCTCGATTCAGCACAGCCCTAACCCTAAATCTCGTCTCTCGTCCATCCCTTCTTCCTCTTCCTCTCTCGAATCAACGCAACCCTAAGCCCTAAATCTCGACGCAGATCAGCGGTGCCTCGCGAGTTGCAGTTCTTCGTCAAACGCTGGTGCGCACGAGCCTTGGCGGTGATCTTTTGTTGATCGAGCTTTCCCTGAGATCGAACAGAAGGTACGTGGGCATGATCTTTCGTTCGAGCATATTTGCTTTGCTAGCTTTTATTTGACCTAGGCGGTTGAGCTAAGATTTCACGTGTTTGGGGATGCATGCGTCGGTGTCGATCGTGGTCGATGTGTAAGACAATGAGGGGTTGCTTTCTTTTATTCGGTCGGGATTTCAGGCATGAGGTTAATTTGCTAGTGAAGCTTCGCCACCCTAACATAGTTCAATTTCTTGGTGCTGTCACCGAGAGGAAGCCTCTTATGTTGATAACAGAGTATTTGCGAGGGGTACAGAACGGATATCATGCTTTATTGAAACTTGCTGTTCCTTCTCTTGGGTGCTTGATGCATATTGCACTTTTGCTTGTACTCGGTTTGAGACATCACTTACTCATGTAGGGTGATCTTCATCAGTACCTAAAGGAGAAAGGTTCGCTCAACCCCTCAACAGCTATCAACTTTGCTTTGGACATTGCCGGTACTCATTACTTGAGATTTTCCATCTTATAGGTCGCTATACAAAAAGTAAATGCTACTCTTTGTTCACATAATCTATTTGCATAGTATATTCTTAGATATGAGGTGTATGGAGGGGACTTGCTGGGAAAGAGATGTGAAATGAAATCTTGCTGATTGTTAATCACCAAATTGCTTGCGTGGATAACTTTTTATGCTCATGTTACCTCCCTTCTCACATATTCCTGGGGAAAGGTAAATTGAATCAATCGGCTGCGATTTGTTAAGATAGTTCACATTTAATCGAAAGTTTCTCATCCATCAGTTATGCAGAGTGCTTGTCTTGGCTCTTGTGTACTCTGTCACCGTGGGAGCCATTGTAATATACATAGTTTTTAATCTTACAATCATTCTCTTTCTCTTCCCCTTCGTGTGTACGCTGCCCATGGTATTAGACCTTAACACCCATGGCTAAAAGAAATTAAGTTAGTGGTATATGTCTTGACAGCCCATTCTGGAACCTGTCCTATTGTTATTTGTATCAGTTTTTTCCTGTCATGTATAGTGTCAAATATATCATGAAAATGGTTCTGATGGAACGCTTAAATATTTCCAACAGAACAGCTACTAGTTGAGCATAATAATTTGTTAGCCACATGGCTATAGACTGTAGTGCATTGATTTTTCCCGACATAAGGCACCCATGAAGATCCATTGTTGTCCGAATGCTTGTGGTGCAGTTTTCCGTGCTCTCCATTCCACCTATTTGATGCTTTTGTATGGAATGATTATCGACTGAACTTGCTGTATGTTATTTTTTTTTTCTTGTATATTTTATATCTTAATGTTGTTATTGCACCTACTGGACTTTGTGATGCGAATAGGTTATTTGTTAGACGGGGCTTGACGACACAATCCGGTTCGGTACGCACATTGTTTGTTCAAAAGAAAACCGTCTTCTGGGTTATTTTGCTTTTGGTATGTTTGGCTCAAGTTGGCTCGTCATCCTCTGGTTTTGGAATATTATTGGAGAAATATGACATACTTTTATGTAGTTATTGCTAGCTCGGATACTTGTAATTTGAACTCAATTGCATACTTTTCAAATGTTACCGTTTGCAGCCTCCTTTCTCTTATGTGCTTGTGTAACTGGAAGATACCTTTGTTCTGTTAAAGCTTGCTGATTTTTCTGCCATTTGCAGATAAAATCAGGTTTTTGCTGCTTACTATTGACAAAGCCAAGGTTTTTGCTGCTTACTATAGAGGTGGTCTTACCAATTTTGAGGAAGGAAGGTTTGTTTTGGTGGTCTTGTTCAAGAAGGTGAGGGTAAAAAAGCAGTACAATCGCCGCGTGAAAAGACGAGCAATATTGTCACGCAATCCTCTCCACAAGATTGCGCCTCTCCTTCGGGGCAAGAGTGAGAAGTAAAGCTTTATTAAGAGTCCCGAGTGCTTGTGACCCAGGAGCAGAAACGCCAATCACCATAAGTCACTTGACCCGGTAGTTCCTTGTTGTGCTCGTTGGACTGTTTCTTTTTCTCTATGCTTGTATTCTATCATCTCAAGAAGAAGAAAATGAGTGTAGAAAAGGAGAGCACTTAGAGAGCATTCGCTGCTTTCTTTAGCTACTGTTTACAGTTTAGATCGCATGCCCATATTTTCGTCTTAGAGGTCTCTAGCTACTGTTTACAGTTTTGTGACACATGCTAAGATTAAATGTGGGACAGCAGAATGGTCTTTATCTGTGAATAAGTTGTCATTACATGTTTGTTTTGAAGGTTAACATGCCTTTATTCTCCTATGGTGTAGGTTTTGTTAGTTTGCAACTTTGTGACATGCTTTTTTAATATGGCGACGAGAAGAATGAGGGCAACAACTTCTAAATCAAGTGGTGTAACTCCTAATGAGGTCGAATCAGAGTTAACCTGCTATTGTGGTCTTCGATCACCACTTCTTATTGCAAAAACAAAGAAAAATGCAGGAAGAAGGTTCTATGGATGTATGAAGTTTGACGGTCCAGGTTGCTGCAATTTCTTCATGTGGGTTGACCAAAAAATACCGGATCAAGCGAGGGACATGATAGTCGAACTGCTTGAAAGAAATCAAGCACTATCGGAGTCAAGCCAATCCAGATCCAACGACGATTATGTGAGCTCACTGATAGCTAAAATGAAGGCGCAAAAGGCGAAAAATGGACTTTTAAAAGAAGAGCTTGCACGAGTGAAGAAAGGGAAGATGCTCTATAAATTGGGATTTTTTCTATGCATGTGTTATATCATTATGGGGATTATATTTAATGTGAAAGCTAGTGAGAAGTTTCTAATTCTTCCATAGTACCTTGTTTCTAAGTTTGTATTTAATTACTTTATCCCGATTCTCTTTGCCATGTAAAATTAGGAAACTCATGTTGCGTGGAAATGTAAACAAGCTTAATTCATTTCGTGTGTTCTTTGCAAGAATTATTGAACTTCTTAGTCAAACAAAATGCGCCAGAGGTCTCTACTATTGGACATCAATCTGTCTATCTAAATAGGCTGGCACTTTTCACTTTCTTTTATTTGAATCTTCATGTATCGAAAACTTTTCCATTCGGCAAAAACACAGGTTTGGAGTTTCATTTGTAGTTATTTATCATTGCTGGCCATGCAGAGTCCTTTATGCAACATCGTGCATCTCGCTCTTCTTTGCCGTAGTCCTCTTTGGAAGAGAAGGCGGTCTCTGTGATGATATCGGTGAAATTAGCATAACGTAGATATTTCATGCGTGCTCTCTCCATGTGAATTTCAGCAAAATCCAGATGTACCCATGCACGCAAAGACGTGGTTTTGTCCAAGATGCCTTGTTCTCCGGGGGCAACCTTATCCACCATCCAAGTATTTCAAGAGAAATTCATAACCCTGTCGATAGAGTTGGCGACAGTGCATCCAAGATATGAACAATTTTAGGCTCCAAAGCACCATAATTTAAGATAATGGAAAAATCGCATGGCAGGAATTGAGAATTAAAATCTAGGTTAGGACCTTACACAGTCCAAGAGACCACAAATGCACCCTCTTTGTAATTGAAAAGCTGACGATGTATAGAAAACTTTTGCCTGATAAAGTTTGTTATAAAGATTATCTGACCCTCCCAACTTTAGACATAGAGATGAAGAGGAAGGCGTGGAATGAGAATCACTTCTAGAGGAGTAACTATAGGGCTGGTGATACCTATACCTGCCCTCATATCTACCGGTCCATCCAACACAGTCTCAAATCTCAAAACCATGCAGCAAAGTCGCAAGCGCAATGTGCAACGCTTGAAGAGCTAAGGACACTCCCGGGCAGATCCTTATGCCACTTCCGAAGGGCAAATACTCGATTTTCTGACCCCAAACGTCGAAATCCTTATGCATGCTGAGGAATCTCTCCAGCCGAAACTCAAGAGGATCAGGCGACATTGGTGGGTCTGGTGGAGCTTTGAGATGTTGAACAGGAGACGCATGCACGCAAGGACTTGGTAGCCGCAGATCATGGAGTCCTTGACGGACTCATGAGGCATGGAAAGGGGCGTAGCGGGATACGACGCATCATCGCTTCGACGATGGACTGCAGGTAGACAAAGTTCTCGATGTCGAACACGGTCACTTGTCTCTCCCATCGAATGTGGAGTACGCATGTAACTCCAAACATGTTCTCTGCTAATAACAAAATCACTGAAATTGATTGCTACAAAACACTACAAACCACAAACCAAAATTGGCCAGCAAAACCAACACCGATGGTCACTTGTCTCTCCCATCGAATGTGGAGTACGCGTGTAATTCCAAACATGTTCTCTGCTAATAACAAAATCACTGAAATTGATTGCTACAAAACACTACAAACCACAAACCAAATTGGCCAGCAAAACCAACACCGACGGTCACTTGTCTCTCCCATCGAATGTGGAGTATGCGTGTAATTCCAAACATGTTCTCTGCTAATAACAAAATCACTGAAATTGATTGCTACAAAACACTACAAACCACAAACCAAAATTGGCCAGCAAAACCAACACCGAAGATAATGTTAAAGGAGAATTTCTTGTTGCAACTTTCATGAGACCTGACACATTTAGCAAGCACATCAATCCAAGTCTATTGTCTCGGGTGGTCCACCAGGTTCAACGTGCGCTTGATTCATAAGTCGTGAGCTTTTAATTGTATATGGCATGCCTTCTGTGACTCACTTCCAAATAGGCTTTGCGGGAGCAATTGAAGTATGAGATGACTGCGGCTGTGAACTCACTGGCGAGTGTGATGGTAGCTTCGGCTTTGGCTTTATGGCAACATGTTTTCGGGATTGAGGCTGAGAACTTGCCTGGGGGTGCGATGGTGGCTTTCGCTTTACACCAATGTGCTTTCGAGGATAAGTTCTTAATGCTTGAAGCTGCAAACTATCTTGGAGTTGCAATGGTGGCTTTGACTTCACAAGAACATGCTTTTGAAGAGCACTTTGAGATGATTGAGGCTGTGCACTAGCTTGGGGATGCACCTTTGCCATTGAAGCTCCTAAAACTACTCCTTTGTCCGGTTGTTTCAATAATTTTGTATCGGTTGAGCCAGGCTACAAAAGAATGGGTATGTTTTTAGTTCAAGGAGACAATCAAATCCCACTGTCAAGTGTTAAAACATACATTGAGAATTTGAAGGTTGTTTCTAGGAGTTGTGTAAACATACCATTTTGTTCTTCTTGTTCGGTTGTGACTGCCCTTGTATCATTTCCATTTCAATGGCAGGTCTTTTAATCTGAAAAAGAAAAAAAAATTCGAATGTGACAATGTAATCACAACACATGAATGCATGGCTAATGAGGTATTACTCACTGGGATTTTTTGAGGTCTACTGCTAGCTATTGCATTGGCTTGAGCACGAAAAAATCCTTGTCGTTGATGAACACTAGCTTTAGCAAATGAATTGGCCTGTTCACTACATCCACTTACATTAGCAGTAGCCCAACATCCTCTTTCATTTACACTAGACCGAACTTTAGTAGTGGCTGAAGTATCTTGCACTGGTCCACTGAGTTCTGTACAAGCATTGACTAAAGTATCTTCTGCTGGCACATCCACTTGAGCAAAAACATTGGCTGAAGTATCTTGTACTTCTGCAAAAGCATTGGCTGAACTCACTTGTATTGGTGCACATCCTTCTGCAAGAGCATTGGTTGAAGTATCTTCCACTTGTGCACTAACTTCTGCAAAAGCACTGGCAGAAGCATCTTCTACTTTTGCACTAGCTTCTGCAAAAGCACTGGCAGAAGTATCTTCTACTTGTGCACTAGCTTCTACAAAAGCACGACCTTTGGATCCCCCTTGAGTTGTACTCGTCCTTGCTGTAGCTTTAGCCTGCATATATATATATATATATATATATATATATATATATATATATATATATATCATTAGTAAATCGAAATCTTCATATTTATAACTTATAATGCATGAATCTATCACAAAGTACTTGTCTTTTTTTGGGCCTTGATCCACTGGAATTGGCTTGAGATTGAGCTTCAGGTGCATTTGCATGGGCCTAAAAAGCACATAGAAAGCATTCATAACAAGACAACAAGCTTAGAATCAACAAAATCAATTAGTTAATAATTACCTTTTTCAGAGGACATCCTTTGTAATTATGTCCAACCACATGGCAGGTAGAACAAGTCATTCGCTTACCCTCTTTAGTCATTCTGTTCTGTCTTACAAGCTCAAGTGGTTGCTTTCTTCTACTCCTTTTTGGCCTACCAGGCATCTTTTTGATCGGTGGGGGTTGAGGGGCTTCTTTTTAGTTTTGACCCAAAATTTCTGTCCTCTCACAGTAGGCATCATGAATTGATATGCACTTAAGTATTTGTTCTTGTTATAGCACTCGGCTAAGTAGTCACCTGGATCATCTTTCTTGTGGTGTATTGCACATATAGCATGGCAACATGGAATTCCACTGACTTCCCAAGCTCTACAAGAACAAGTCTTCAAATTGAAGTCTACAACATATTTGTCACCATTTTCCATAATCTCGTATCCTTGATCTCCATTCCATATCAAATGGCAATATCTACTAGCCACTTTGTATTCAAATGTAACTTATGCACAATCCTTGGACCATAATTCCTTGTCCACTTAGCACATGCATCCCTTTGACTGTGCATTCTATTCATAATCATAATTCTAATATCTTCAAGCATACTCACAATGGCCTTGCACCTAGCTTCCACACACCTACCATTGAAAGCTTCACTAAGATTATTGTCAACAACATCACATTTTATGTTGGTGTCAAAGAAGGCTTTAGACCAGTGCTTTGGCTCAATCTGGAATAGATCATCATGACCTTGTGGAGTCATTTCCTTCAATCTCTGTTTATGCACCTCAAAATCTGCCATATTAGTACTCTTAGCACATTTCCAGAATTGTCTCATCAACTGCTTTCCTTTGTATTTTTGACCCCAATTAGAATATATATGCCTCGCACACATTCTATGTTCTGCATTTGGCAAAAGTTCAACTACTGAAGGGATGAGGCCCTGATATATAAAAAAAGAAAAGAAAACATTAATATTGGAAATCATTATATACATTGTTGCAAATAAATTCAAGATAAGCAATAGTACTATTACATACCTTTTGTTGATCACTTATTAAGGCCCATCCATTACCATTACCCATGTCAAGATTTTCTTTCAACAAGTTGATAAACCAACTCCATGTGTCCTTATTCTCAATTCTTACGACTGTCCATGCTACTGGATACATTTGATTGTTAGCATCCCTCCCCACAGCACACAACAATTCACCCTTGATCAATCCCCTAAGAAAACATCCATCTAATCCAATGATCTTCCGACACCCTGCCAAAAATCATTTTCTACAGGCATCAAAGCAAATGTAAGTCCTATCAAATAATGGTAAGGAATCTGGTAGTGGTCTTTCAACTTTCATTATAAATGTGCTCGCCCGGCTTGCAATGTAAAGCTCTCCCAAGTAATCGTACATCAGTGCATACTCCTCCTTATAATTGCCTTGTAATTCCTTCAACCCTTTTAGCTTTGTTCTCCTGCATTGACTCATAGTGACATTCACCCCCAACTGTTCTCTAACTAATATCTTCAACTGAGGTGCACTAATTTTAGGCATTGCAGAGATGAGAATCATGAAGTGTTTAGCTAAGAAAGAACTAGAAACTCTCTTATTCTCAAAAGTGATGGAACATATATGCTCATCAATGTACTTTTTCAAATGAAATGATCCAGTTTTGCTATCGAGAGCACCATAAATCATCCAGTTACAATTAGCCTGCGCACACCTAGCTCTTACAAATCCAGCGGTGTTCTTGGTGTATTTAATTGCTCTTTGCTCAGGCACTGAGTATCTCAAAATTGCATCTTTGAACTCCCTTGAATCTTCAAATGTCATGCCAACAACAAATACTGGATTCTTACAATTTCGATCATATGATGGAAACCTACTCCTCCTTCTTGAAATAACATCATTTTCTTCTTTTTCACTCACATCATCTAAATCTGAATGAAGACTTTCTTCTTCATCTGAATCATAGTACTCTATTTCGCACCCAGAAGCATCCACCATTAGAGAATCAACTGATAATGGAGTTTGAGAGCCAATGTCTAATTGAGAAGTTTCTTCAATGTTAGTTCCAATTTTGAGTCTATGTCTCGCCGAAAATTCCTTTAAATTTCTTCTTGCATCAACCAATTCAAAATCATTATCATCACTCGACTGTTCATCATCCACTAAATTACATGCATCATCATTCTCATCATCCAAATCCCTACTTTCACCCTCAAGCTGATTCCCATCACCATCGGTAGTTCCAATTATATTTTCAAACATATTATCAGCCACATTATTAACACTTTCCATATTCACATCAAACAAACCTCCACTTTCCATCTCAACTCCCCCTATCTTAGCAAGTGTTTCTTCATCATCGACATGCTCAACATACAATTCAATATTTTCAGAGTGAAGATGATGATAAAATTTATCTATCACATCGGAGTCATCCCATAAGTACCTAAGAGTTACTCCATCTTCAAGAATATTACTTCCAGGAACTCTATAAAAGAGCTTTTCTATTTTACGCCCACATAGAACCTCAACAGCTGCAATTATGTTGGATAATGAACCCTTACTTAAGTCTACTTCAACAACATCGACCCTTCCATCTACGTATTCTAAGGGCGGTCCAACTTGAAATTTACCTCCAAAGAAAACAGTGACCCAAACTTTGTTGTTGCCCGTTGGACCTACAAAGGAATAGAAACAAATAGCACTTTCAATCATAAAATTTCAACTAAACACTAATGACTTCACTTGTAAAGAGAAATGGGTAGGGTAAACATACCCATGGTTTAGCACAAAACTGCACAAAACTGAACTAATTATGCCTGAGCAATGAACTGCCCACCAAAAACTTTCCCAAATCTCGGAGCCTCCGTCAAAGTGATCCCTCGAAATATGTTAGACGAACCTACCCACCAAGTCCTGACCCAAACGAGCGGCTGAAACCAACGGAGAGAGCAGCACACCACCTGGAATGAACAGGATCAAAATCGCCCTTTAGAAAACCCATACCAAACATACAGCAAGTTCAGTCAGATAATCATTCCATACAAAAGCATCAAATAGGAGGAATGGAGAGCACGGAAAAACTGTACCACAAGCATTCGGACAACAATGGATCTTCATGGGTGCCTTATGTCGGGAAAAAATCAATGCACTACAGTCTATAGCCATGTGGCTAACAAATTATTATGCTCAACTAGTAGCTGTTCTGTTGGAAATATTTAAGCGTTCCATCAGAACCATTTTCATGATCTATTTGACATTATACATGACAGGAAAAAACTGATACAAATAACAATAGGACAGGTTCCGTAAATGGGCTGTCAAGACATATACCACTAACTTAATTTCTTTTAGCCATGGGTGTTAAGGTCTAATACCATGGGCAGCGTACACACGAAGGGGAAGAGAAAGAGAATGATTGTAAGATTAAAAACTATGTATATTACAATGGCTCCCACGGTGACAGTACACAAGAGCCAAGACAAGCACTCGCATAACCGATGGATGAGAAACTTTCTGATTAAATGTGAACTATCTTAACACATCGCAGCCGATTGATTCAATTTACCTTTCCCCAGGAATATGTGAGAAGGGAGGTAACATGAGCATAAAAAGTTATCCACACAAGCAATTTGGTGATTAACAATCAGCAAGATTTCATTTCACATCTCTTTCCCAAAGCAAGTCCCCTCCATACACCTCATATCTAAGAATATACTATGCAAATAGATTATGTGAACAAAGAGTAGCATTTACTTTTTGTATAGCGACCTATAAGATGGAAAATCTCAAGTAATGAGTACCTGGCAATGTCCAAAGAAAAGTTGATAGCTGTTGAGGGGTTGAGCGAACCTTTCCCCTTTAGGTACTGATGAAGATCACCCTACATGAGTAAGTGATGTCTCAAACCGAGTACAAGCAAAAGTGCAATATGCATCAAGCACCCGAGAGAAGGAATAGCAAGTTTCAATAAAGCATGATATCCGTTCTGTACCCCTCGCAAATACTCTGTTATCAACATAAGAGGCTTCCTCTCGGTGACAGCACCAAGAAATTGAACTATGTTAGGGTGGCGAAGCTTCACTAGCAAATTAACCTCATGCCTGAAATCCTGACTGAATAAAAGAAAGCAACCCCTCATTGTCTTACACATTGACCACGATCGACACCGACGCATGCATCCCCAAACACGTGAAATCTTAGCTCAACCGCCTAGGTCAAATAAAAGCTAGCAAAGCAAATACGCTCGAACGAAAGATCACGCCCACGTACCTTCTATTCGATCTCAGGGAAAGCTCGATCAACAAAAGATCACCGCCAAGGCTCGCGCGCACCAGCGTTTGACGAAGAACTGCAACTCGCGAGGCACCGCTGATCTGCGTCGAGATTTAGGGCTTAGGGTTGCGTTGATTCGAGAGGGGAAGAAGGGATGGACGAAAGACGAGATTTAGGGCTTAGGGTTGCGTTGATTCGAGAGAGGAAGAGGAAGAAGGGATGGACGAGAGACGAGATTTAGGGTTAGGGCTGTGCTGAATCGAGGGGGGAAGAAGAACAGATGGACGTAAAACGCAGGGGAGAAGGGAGACGATGTAAAGAAATGGAGGGGGAGACGACGTCGTTTATTTAATGTTCAATATGCACAAAACTACATCGTTTCGCTGACATGTACAAATTTTTTTTGCCCTAAATGCCACGTAGGAGAGAGAAAGTATTAAAATAGTCCAAGTCAGCAATTTCCGTTAGTATAAGCTAACGGTGTTAACGGAAGGACTGAATTGAACCAAGTTGACAAGTTTTAGGACTTGATTGCACTTTTTGTAAGTTTTAGGACTCAATTGCACTTTGTTGACAACTTTTAGGACTTGTAGTGAACATCTCCCAAAGAGTTATCAACTTGACTATACCCAATGGCCACCCTTCCACCATGGAAGGGGGAAAGGGGGAGGTGAGGGGTTCAAATGGGTGGGAATGCGTAAGTTTCAAGAGTGGGTTTCGACTCCCATGCCCTGCAAGAGACAGGGTAAAAGTCTGAGAGTAAATGTAGAGTATGTAAGTAGGAATAGAGTAGGACTGATAAAAAAAAAAAAAAAACTTGACTATACAAAGGCCTGGATACTTTACAGTTTGTAGAAATCGATTGAAGTTTAGTTTTTGGTTAGTGTAAGTGGCTGCGCAGTTGGTGACTTACGATTCCCGGATGAGAATTATCACGATATTCCAATCAAATTCCAATCTGGGGTTACAATTTGTTCACCTATAATTGCCGCATTCAATTCTTGATTAGTTGGCTCTTACTATGCCCTTATGGTAAGATTGTCACTTCTGCAGGACTATTTATATGTTGTCTTTGAACTTCCCCATGAGAAAATATTTAGTGTTTACAAAGCGCGGCGTCGATGTGGCCTACGTTTTTTACTTGTGTCCAATAATAAGTTGACTCTCATCTGTTGAATAGGAATAAAAAATACGATTTTTCTCTTCTTCCTCCTCTATCTACTTTGCTCTCTAGATCTGCCCATTGGCACTGCGTTCAGGCTTCTTTTTGGCTGGCTCTTCAGGTCTGCCATTTATGGCCATCGAGCCTAGCGGCAAGGTTGTTAAGCTCGTCCCCGGCAGCCATGGATGAGGCAAATTTTCCATCTCAATCAGAAAATTAGATCCGGCGAGTTCTCCCCATCTGCCTTTGTATTTTTCTTCTTGACATTTGAGCTTCGTCCATGGCCGCAATGCGGCCAACAAATTTGGTGCCAGATTTGAAGTGGTGCTTCGCCATAATTCAAATTTGGAGGCGCAGTTTTGTAAGAAGACGGAGCCGGCCACAAAGACGACAGAGAGGGTGGCAGGGCTTGGACGTCCGGCACTGGTTGACTTGGACATGGTGGCAGAACCTTCGCCGGTGGTGACAGCGAGGGGAGGCGCAGAGATCGGACTCAAGTGGCTGCAGTTGGTGGAGGCGGAAGAGGGAGGCGGACAGGGATTTTCAATTTATTCTATTTATCTACTTTCATGTCAACATACACGTGACAATTTATAATTAGCTCAGGGTGCACAGATGCATGTCATATCAACTCCCGACATGCATGCTGCTTGCAAACCACTGGATATTTTCCGACTCCAAACACATGCAAAAGATTAAAGTATGACCAGATGTGTTCTTACTTAATGTAAATTTATATTTCGTGAAGACTAAAATAATTTACATAGACTCCATTTGTTCCACAGAAAATAATTTTCAGGAAACGTTTTCCGGATTTTTCAATATTGATTTTACATAAAATGGATTGGTTGGGGCAAATATTTTCTACGAAGGGAAAAAAAGTCTACTAAGATATTGAGAAAATATTTTCCACTTTTGAGAAAGCGGAAAGCATTTTCCATAGAGTTAACACTATGAAAAATCTTAAATTGGTACACGTGTAATAAATTTATCAAAAACTAATTTTTTGACTATAAAAAACTCCAAATTGATATATTTATGATAAATTTATCTTAAACTAATTTGTTCAACGGTAAAAAAATCCAAAACAGGTACATTTATGATATATATACCCTCCATTAAATTGTTAATATCATAAAAAAAATAAAAATTATATAACCGTGATAAATGGAGAGTAAAATCTCAAATCGGTACATTAATAAACTGTTACATGCCATCCAACTTAATATTTTGACGGAAACTAACATAAGGTAAATTTATTGTAAGTGTATTAGTTTGAGATAAATTTATTAAAGATGTACCAATTTTGGGTTTTTAGTGGTGAAAAAATTATTGTGAGATAAATTTATCATTGCAATACTAATTTTAGGCTTTTCAGGATATTAACCCTTTTTATTACTTTCTTTCACCTCAATTTTTTTTAATCGAATACCTTTTCCTTTTATTCTTTTTTTTTTAAATCAATTTTTTAATTATTTTCTTTTTTTTTTCCTTTTCTTTATTTTTCTCTTTCTTCTTCATTGACTGACAACCAGCCCCAAGTGAGCTAGAGCCTTATTGACTTGTGATGAGGCTTAGCTTGAGCCCTACCAGATTCGACCACTTAGACGAGGCTCAAGCCTTGCCAGAGGTTGCTAGAGCCTTACTGACATGTGGCGACCTCGGGTGAGGCTCGAGCCTTGTTCACGTCTGGTGACCTCGGGTGAGGCTCGAGCCTCAACTAGGTGGTTGGATCTGGTGAGGCCCCAACTCGCATGATTGATCTCGAGTGAGCTCGGGCTTTGCCAAATTTGACCACTTGTGCGAGGCTCGAGTCTCACCTAAGGTTGCTAAACGTCCGCGAGGCTTTGGCAACCTCAGACAAGGCTCAAGTCTCGCCTAGGTGGCTAGATTTGGTGGGGCTCAAGCTCGGTGGCATCTAGCGAGCTTGGCCTCACAGCGTGCGGGGAGGCTGGCGACTAGCCGATAAAGAAGGAAAAGAAAAAGATATCAATTAAATAGAGGGAAAATTTCAATTAAGAGCCTAATGTGGAACCATTTCTTCAAAAAAATGGTCTAAAGTGGACATTGTATCAAATAGAGGTCCAAAGTGACTGATTTAGTCTCGAATAAGGGTTTGAACTTGATAGTCAGTCAAATCTTATTTGCAACTAGGGGTATTTTCATCTAAAGACTTTTTTTTTTCTTTTTCCTTTTTGTTTTTCTTTTCTTTCTTTTTTCATTTTGCTCACCTCCTTCTTGACAAATGCATCAGACTCCTTATGCGCGAGCTTGCACAGGTGCAAAACAATTTGAACAATTTAGGAAAAGAAACAAAAAGATATTCAGGAAGTTATGCAATTTTGCAAAACTACGAATTGCATGCTTCAGTTCTATAGCCTCCCCATTAGCAAACTTCAAAGCGCATGCTCTACGTTATGCAATTTTGAGCCATCCTCACCCAAGAACTCACCGATTTCAGCATAAGCTGGTTTTTAAGTTATTCGCCACCACTCACCTTCTCCATTGACGATAATGAACTTGAGAATCAAGAAATATCTATCAATGGGTTTTGTTTTTATTCAATTTGCTTGTAAATACTTATTATGACAATTAAAGTAACAGTTTCATACTCTCCCCGCCAATGAAATTGCCTATGCCACGATAACTTTCACTCGTAGCTTCTTGGGAATGTTTTATTGGGTCCAGGTTGAATTATTCATTATATTCATAGACACAGCTTGCATTGAGATGGAATATGTGGCTTCTTGAGAGGGTCCAATTGTATCATGCATGCTGGTTATTTTCAAATGCTGCTGAATCATTTTGACTCGTGATTGAATATACTTGCCTTTGGTGGCAATTCGAATTAGACAGCACTCAATCTAAAAAACGAATTACTCTGGTCTACACATGTTCAAACAAATTTACCTCTCTAACTCTGAAATATTATCTACACAAATTTAAGAGAGAATAACAAGATGAAAAAAGTGCAAAATCGCTCAAAAATTCCCAAAACAACATATTTCATTGAACAAATCAATGCACATGAGCATCACAGAGATTCCTCAAAAACCTTTAATAAATTTTTTCCTATGCACTTCAATCTGGCTTCTCCTCGCTAAGATCAATCATAGCCTATGTGAGCACCGATTTGAATTCAAGCATCGACGACAACAAGGGCAGCAAGCTAATGGCTTACACCTCATCATGCTTCGTGCTTGACCACGATCACAAGATGTGGGGATCGAGTCGAGCTGGCGTCACATCTTGGTCCACTAGTGCTCGATCTAGGGCTTGGATTGACCTCCATCTTTCAACAAAGGTACTGTAATTGCTATTGAGGGCAATGACAGATGAGGTTGAGGGCATTGATGGCTAATTCGGCAAGGAAGATAGAGATGGACTTTGAAGAACGTGATCTAAAGAGTGAAAAAAGCGAAGGCACGATAATGATGAAGAAAAGAAAGAGAAGGAGAAAATTAATTAAAAAAAGAAGGAAAAAAAAAGTCTTTAAACGAAAATACCCTAGATGCAAATAAGATTTGGTTGGCTTTTAAGTTGAGGTTCTTATTTAAAACTAAGTTGATCACCTCAGGTTATTATTTGAGACAATGTCCATTTTTGGTCATTTTTTGAGAAAACGATTTCACTTTAAACCCTTAATTGAAATTTTTTCTTAAATAAATAAAAAAATTATTCCATATCCAACAACCAAAAATATTTTCTAGCTCATTTTCAGGTTAAATACTGAAAAATATGATTTCTAAAAATATTTTTTAGAAATATTTTCTTGAAAAATGACTTTTTAGAAAATATTTTCCAAAAATGCTATGAAGGCAGTCTTAATTCATGTTGCAAGCCCAATCACTGGATTTCTTCCAAACCCTATCTGGAGACCAGGAGTGGATTAAATCCCTCGAATTTCAATTGCAAATAGAGAAAACTACAAACTTCGACCCAAGAATCCTGACCATCCGCGCCCAAAATGCTTTGCGACCAGAAACTAAGATCGAAGCGACCCGTGCCTGTGACTAATTCTTGATAAGAATGCTTTCTGTGTCTTGCAGTCAAAAGAAGGAAAACAAATATTTTCTTCTTCTTTTTCTTTATTTTCTTCCCTCTTGGCTTGTTAGGGTTTCAATTAAGTTAATCAGTTGTCATGTTAAATTTTTTGTCTTTAATGAACTCCAGACTTTATTATCGGGGAAAATAGTGCGGCAGCGGCATGGCTTCTTATGATAATCTCCATATGATGTTTTTTTTTTTTTTGGTCGAATCTTCATATGATGTTTGAAGAGTACAAATTTTCCACTTTTAAAATGTCCCCCAAAAAGACATAATACTCTCGGGGCTTGTTTGGTAACTGATAACTTCTTAGCTATTTTTGTTGAGAAATGCTTGGGTATCGGCACCGTCCCTCTTAAAAAAAGATGGTGCCTTCCTTGCCAAGTGATTTCCCAAAGATATCGGTTAAATTGCTTAGCCCATTTCCTTCAAAAATTAGGAAGGAAAATATTCCTTATGGGATGATGATGAGATTTCTTATATGATAAAAATAAATTTAGAAAAGTGATTAAGTGAATAAAACCAATAAAATACCTATATCAATACAACATTTATGATTTGTAATTATTCACACAATCACTAATTGAGTGACCGTGATCAAAAACTCAAATCGAGCAATCATGCACTCGAGCTTCGTGACTCGAAAAGATCTATAGGACATGACTGTTGTGAGCTTCACCACTTGAACCCATGGTAGTTGCAAGCTCAAATTAAGTGGGCCTGGCTACAAGCTCAAATCTTAAAATATTTTTCCTTTTCCACATATATTTATGGTGTATTTTTATCACTAATTTCTCCAAGTTTTCAATGATACAAATATTCCATAGCAGGGTAAAATGTAATGAAGTGACCCTAGAGAAATAATCAAGTCCATGGCTAACCGTTTGGTAAAAGAAAGAAACTTTACAGAAGAATTGAAAGTTGTCACGACCTTATTTTCGAGGGTGAATTACTTAAAGAAGGTTAATGGATTACTAAGTTTGAAGACTTGGCATGGACCCTCCCAAGTCCTACAAATCGCGATTTGATATTAAGAAATTAACCCATTTAAACACACAATTATACTCAATTTGGAGCCACTACTAACTAATTAGGGTTGGTTAGAAACTCAAATAAAGTATGGGAGAATACTTTATTTTTTACCAGAGATTTAATAGGTCCAGGGACATGGTTACGCTAGATTAATATAACGCCCTTTCGGTACCTTTTTATTTTAATTTCAAAAATATTTTACAGGCAATATTGATTAATTTTAACTTAAACTACTAACATGCGAATGGTGGTCATGTCGGTGTACAATCAATTAAATAACACTTAGTAAATCGAAGTGCTAGATTCGTAAGAAATTATAAACTACGACTTTATTAAGGTCTATCCTCTAAAAAACATTTACCAAAATGCTAATAAAAATGCATGCCCTAAACATGATTTTATAAATGACATGACACCTAATTTTTCTTTTTTTCTTTTTTTAATATTAATCAAGTGCAATCTTAATCTAAACTTGATATGCAAATTAATTAACATGCACCTAATATTTTTCAGATTTTTTATTTAAAATTCGGAATTAATAAAAACCCTAATTAAGCTATCTAAAGTGAATAATTTTCTAATTTATTTTAGGGATCAATTTAACTTAAACCCTATCCTATCTTAGAAAACTATTTTTAAAAAAAAAAAAAATTATCAGGACGTGCCAACATTATTTAAAAAAATAGTCCTAATTTAAAAAAAAAAAGGGTTAATATCCTAAAGAACCCTAAACTGGTACACTTGTGACAAATTTACCCCAAACTATTACCCCAAACCGGTATACTTTTGACAAATTTACCCCAAACTATTACCCCAAACTGGTATACTTTTGACAAATTTACCCAAAACTCCACACACTTGTGATAAATTTACCCCGTGTTAGTTTTCGTTAAATTTTAATTAAGTTAAATGACACGTAACAATTGACTAGTATACTAATTTGAGATTTTATACTTCGTTTGTCATAGTTTACAATTTTTATGATTTTTTTGTAGTATTAATACAATTTAGTGAAGGGTATAATTGTCACAAATTTACCAGTTTTGGGTTTTTTTATGATCGAATAAATTAGTTTGGGGTAAATTTGTCATAAATATACAAGTTTAGGGTTTTTATGGTTAGTCGGGGTAAATTTGTCACGGGTGTACCGGTTTTGGGTTTTTTATGGTCAAAAAAATAGTTTAGGGTAAATTTGTCACATGTGTATGCAGGTTTAGGGTTTTTCAGGTATTAACCCAAAAAAAAAAAATCATCCATCTAAAAATTGTAATCCTAAAAATGCAATTCTAATTTACTAAATCTAAAAATGCAATCTTAATTTACTAAACCTAAATGCTCTAATGCAAGATTTAGACTTATTATATACTTTTTATTTTTTAAATTTTTTTAGTGTTTTTTTATCTTTCCAAAACAAATAATTATTTTTAAAAATCAAGATAAAAATTAAAATAACCGAAAAGATAATCCGTCATCTCACGAATTAAATTAATAATTATTTTAACTTTAAACATCACAACATACATTAATAATTACAATGATTTAACAATTAAAATATTATTAACATACCTAAAAATTAAAGTAATTAAAAAAATGATCCGATATCTTACGGATAAAATTAATAAATACAATAATTTTGAGTAAAACAACTACAGTTAATGCCTACAAAAATTCACGGATATTAACATTCAATATTCCCATTTAAATAGCTAAACTTAAAAAAGTAAACAAAATAAAGTAAAGTAAGTGAAAAAATGAAAATGAAAAAATAAAAATAAACAAAAGACTACCTAAGGGATTTAGAAAGGGGAGCAGCGTCGGTGGGCAGCGTCAGCGAAGGATGGCCAGCGTCGGAGCGGGCGAGAGGACGGCCGGCGGTGGCGCGCAGCCCGCGGCGGTCGAGCAGTTGCGGGTCGCCGGTGCGAGGGAGACGAACGGGGGCGTCAGGCGATTCAAAGGCACGGCGGCGGAGGCACGGGTTGCTGTGGTGTGCGTCGCTCGGGCAGCAAAGGGAATTCGGAGCAGTGGTGTCTCGGCGTTCGATTCCAGCGTTCGGTTCTGGCGTCGCGGGTCAGCAAGCGTGGGGCGATCAGGGATCCTGCTGCGAGCGCGGTGGCGAAGGCAGCGGGCTTCGGCTACAGGCGGTGTCGCGGTGGCGTCGGGCTCCGGCGAAAGGGAAAACGCGGCGTTGCAGCGAAGCGGAGAGCTCTGGTGGCGGTGCAGGCTACGGCAGAACAGAGCAACGGCGGGATGGGTGAGCAGGTTCCATGCGGAGCACGAAAAAGATGAACAGTGTTGCTATTTCTTTCATTTCTTTTTCTTTTCTTCCCTGCTTCCTGTCTTCTCACGCGTCTCTCTCTCTCTCTCTCTCTCTGCAACTTTTGACTTTTCTCACTTTGTCCTTTCCATCCTGCTGTACGTCCCTTCTGCTTTTTCTCTCTTTTTTCCTTTTTCCTTTCTTCTTTCGGCCGAACCGAGAGAAGCCCTTCCCCCTCCACTTTTTTGTCTCTCTTCCTTTTTTTACTCTCTCGAAGAACCTCACTAAACCGAAGCTTTGCATCCATTATTTATAGAGTAAAGACTCAAGGCTTGTTAAAGATTTTGCACGTATTCACTCAACTTCTCAAAAAAAAAAAAAAAAAAAAAGAAAATTGTCCAAAAAGTCCTAAACCTATTGCACTTTTGCCAATTTAGTCCTAAACCTTTTTTTCTTGCTAATTGAGTCCTAAACCTTTTACAATTGTGCCAATTTAGTCCATTTTGCCGGCCGGAGCTGATGTGGACGCCAGCCGGAGACAGCTGTCCGGCGAACAATTTTTTAATATTTTTTTTTCGATTTTTTTTTTAATATTTTTTAATTTTTTTCTTTTTTTTTTTTGCACCTTCTCCTTCCTCTGGTCGGTGCCGGCGCCGCCGGCCGGGGAGGGAGGCCGGCGAGGCTCGACCTCGCCGGCCACTGGAGGAGGCGAGCCTCGCCCGGCGACGGCGAGGCCGCCGTCGCCTAGCCGAGGCGAGGCTCGGCCTCGCCCGGCCGTGGCGAGGTCGAGCCTCACCAAGTCCGGCAACGGCGCCTCGCCGTCGGCCGGGCGAGGCTCGCCGCCAAGCCGGCGGGGGGTGAGCCTCGCCCGGCGACGGCGAGGCCGCCGTCGCCTAGCCAAGGCGAGGCTCGGCCTTGCCCGGCCGTGGCGAGGTCGAGCCTCGCCGGATCTGGCGACGGCGGCCTCGCCGTCACCGGGTGAGGCTCACCTTCGCCGGGCCGGCGGAGGCAAGCCTCGCCCAACGACGGCGAGGCCGCCGTCGCCGTCGCCATCCGGCGAGGCTCGACCTCGCCACGGCCGGGCGATGGCGGCCTCGCCGTTGCCGATCCGGCGAGGCTCGCCTTCGCCGGTGGCCGGCGGGGGCGAGCCTCGCCGGCCCTCCCCCTCGGCCTGGCGGCCGGCGCCGCGGCCCAGGAAGGAGAAAGTGCAAAAAAGAAAAAAAAAAAAAAATTAAAAAAATTAAAAAAAAATCGAAAAAAAATATTAAAAAATTGTTCGCCGGACAGACTCTCTCCCGCCGGCGTCCACGCGCCGGCCGGCAAAATGGACTGAATTGGCACAATTGTAAAAGGTTTAAGACTCAATTGGGAAGAAAAAAAGGTTTAGGACTAAATTGGCAAAAGTGCAATAGGTTTAGGATTTTTTGGACAATTTTCCCAAAAAAAAGTGACTTCAAAATCATACGATTGTTGAATTTTTTTAATTCAAATTTTTTTAAAATTTCCCTCTATAATTAAAAATTATCTTCTATTTCTAAAATATAAGTTTAAATTAGGTGTCAACAAAAGTCCAATATATGCATGTTATGTGCGCATTGAGTATTTAGTATTCTTCATTTATAAATTTTTAAATATAATTTATTTTATTTCGATAATATTCTACCATCTAAAATTTTCCTTTTCTTGAATAATGTCATTAGATTTGTTTCTTACACAAATGCAAAACCATGATTTTCTGCTTCGATTGCCCATAGTAAACAAGATAAAATGGATTGCTTAGGTTGCACCGTTACTTATCAAAATGGGACCGTCATGAAGGACGTTCATTTCTGTTTTTTTTTGTTTTTAGGATTAAAAAAATAACAGAAATCTATTTGATTAGTTAATTTTTCTATTCTTAGGAATATATTTGGAATAGAATCAAGAACTAGAAAAAAAATGTATTACTTTGTTTGTGAGAACAATTCAAAATCAAGCAATTTTCTTCATTTTCTTTCGTTCCTTTTCCTCTTCTAGCTGGTGACCTTGCAGGAGGGCTGGGCGAGCTCAGCTTTGCGGTGTCCGATGACACACCTTTTCACTTCTCTCTTCCCCTTGCGATTGCAATGCTCGGACCGACAATGCGGTGGACTAGCTTTCAGAGTGAAATTTGAGTGCGTGGTTTAGGAAAGAGACCCCCACCCATCATCGATCTAACCGCAATAACTCAGCCAGGTGCGCGACAGAGAGGCCCTTCTGACGTCTTTATCTTTTCTGCCGTCGGTGGAGACGTCCCGTTCTAGTTTTTAGGAAGCATTGCAAACGTGCTGTTCAGACAAAGCTCAAGGAAGTTCCATGTAATCAACGTGGTACGTATGTGACGCTAAATCAACGTGAGACCCCACACTCCGGAAACACCTCGTCGAGTTTACACAAAACCGAGCTAAGCGATAGATTTATTAGCTACTCTGCGTATTCATCTGTCTTCCGAGCACTGTCATGAACCTGTCCCGTTCGCCATTTCGCTATCCCACACGTGGTGGTCCCCTATTTTGGCCCTTCTTCTCTCCAAAGGGCCAAGAGTCCTTCCATAAAGCTCCCAGCTTGGCCTCGCCATATCCATCGGCTGCCTGAACTCTCTCGTCTCTCTCTCTCTCTCTCTCTCTACATTCTTCAGCATTGGCGCCGACAATGCCTGAAAACACCCACGCCAAGAACATGAAGCGAAAGCTCTTCTTTGCCCTCTTCGCATCCTTCTTCCTCCTTGCTCTCGCCATCGATGACGACCGCCACCGGGAAGCTAGGTCCCTCATCAAGTCCTCCTGCAGCTCCACCCTGAACCCCGACCTCTGCCTCTCTCAACTCACCTCCTCGCCGTCTTTGACCTCCGACGCCGTGAAGACCCCCAAGGACGTCATCGCGCTGGCCCTAAACCTGACCATCACCTCCGTCCAGCACAACTACTTCACCATCAAGAAGGTGGCGGCGAAGCGGAGTGGGCTGACTGTGAGGGAGACGACGGCGCTCCACGACTGCCTGGAGATGGTGGACGAGACCCTCGATGAGGTCCGCGAGACCCTGGCGGATCTACTGGCGTACCCGAACGGGGGCAACAAGTCGGTGTCGGAGCTCGCTGAAGACATGAAGACGCTGCTCAGCGCCGCCATGACGAACCAGGAGTCGTGCCTCGACGGCTTCTCGCACGATTCCGCCGACAAGAAGGTGAGATGGGTGTCAAAATATATAAATTTGGGGACATCACATTGGTACCATAAACCCTCGTTCTTCGCTCGCAGGTCAGAGAGGCCCTGTTGGGCGGCCAGACGCACGTGTTCCACTTGTGCAGCCACGCGCTGGCCATGGTCAAGAACATCACCGACGCCGATGCGGCGAGCAAGCGGCTCCCCTCCTCGAACAGGCGCTTGAAAGAGGAGACAAAGGAGGAGGGGCAGGACCCGATACAGTGGCCGAAGTGGCTGTCGGCGGGGGACAGGCGGCTGCTCCAATCGACCATGGTGACGCCAGACGTGACGGTGGCGGCGGACGGGAGCGGGGACTATCGGACAGTGTCGGAGGCAGTGGAGGCGGCACCGGAGAGGAGCGAGAGGAGGTACGTTATAAAGATAAAGGCAGGGGTATACAGGGAAAACGTGGAGGTCACAAGTAGGAAAACCAACCTGATGTTCGTGGGAGACGGGAGGACCACCACCATCATCACCGGGAGCAGGAACGTTGTGGACGGCAGCACCACATTCGACTCTGCAACTGTTGGTAAGCGGGTCCGCTCCATCTTTTCTAAAATTAATCCATCTCGTCTCCTTCCATAGTTGTCGTTTCTAGGAAATTTCACAGTGCCATGTTGTCTCTTCTTTGCAAAATTCCAAGGGAAAAGTATAAAAAAAAGTCTTAAATCTATTATATTGATATTAATTCAGTCCTAAAACTTTAAATTGGACCAATATAGTTCTAAATATTTTTGCGTTAATATCAATTTAGTCCATTCAGACAATTTAGATCGGAAATTATTGAAATGGATGTTGGCAATCCTATGTGGCATGACTGACATTGAAGTTGACATATTTAATAATTTTTAAATATTTTTCGTCTTTTCTTTTCTTTTGTTTTTTGTACACTGTTGGTCGAAAAAGTCATTGGCCATGGGCGAGGGCGTTGGCCCTCACCCAATTCCAAGCTAGGGTTGAAACCCTAGCCTGTTGGCTGGTGAGGGCGTGGAGGCCCTCGCTTGTGGCAGGTGAGGGCATTGCCTAGATCCAAGTGAGGACCTTTGCGCCATGACTAGCGAGGGCGTAGAGGTCCTTGCTCGTGGCTAGTAAGACTTGCAATGTCCTTGCTCGTTTGGGGGCTCGACACCCTCGCCTGTGGTCGGTGAGGGTGTGGCGACCCTCGCCAGCGGCTGAAGAGGGCGTAGAGACCCTCGCCTAGACTAGCTTGTGATTGATGATGGTTGGCTGGTGACCTCACTAGCCAAAGGGTGAAGAAAAAAGAAAGAAAAGATGAGAAAAAAAGAGAAAAATATTTAAAATTTTTGAAAAATATTAAAAATTATAAAAAAAATCCACATTAACATCAATTATGTTATGTGGGACCACCGAAGTCCATGTCAATAATTTACGTCATAAGGAAAAGAAATTTATCTAATTGAAAAATCTATAATTAAATTAGTATCAATACAATAAATTTATAGTTTTTTTTGTACTTTTCCCAAATTTTGATGGTTAGATCTCACTTGATTAAACAAAAGGAAAAAAAAAAATGGAAGATATATACTGCGGAAACCTCCAAAAAGATCTCAATGCTGTTTCCAAATTTCCCAAATTAGAAAGAAAGAAAGAAAACCGGAAACAAGAAAAAGTGCATTTGAATAATTTAGGGTGAAAACTGCCAAGATCTCGACAACGGGTCCCTTTCGGATCTTTGATTGGATCTGAAAATTTTTGCACGGGATTGACCGTGGAGTGTTTTATGTTAAAACAAAAAAAAAAAGCGTCATGCCTAGGAAAAGATTTGGGCTTCGTCGGGTTGATTACTGTGGATGTGGATTCTCATTGCCCTAGTCTCATCGTAATTAGTGTCTAATCATGGGCACGTGCCGATGCGCTTTGCAGCTGTAGTTGGGCAAGGGTTCTTGGCCAGGGACATAACCTTCGAGAACACCGCGGGCCCGTCGAAGCACCAGGCGGTGGCGCTCCGCGTCAATTCCGACTTCTCCGCCTTCTACCGGTGCTGCATGCTGGCCTACCAGGACACCCTCTACGTACACTCCCTCCGCCAGTTCTACTTCGGCTGCTTCATCGCGGGCACCGTCGACTTCATCTTCGGGAACGCGGCCGCCGTGCTCCAGGACTGCGACATCCACGCGCGGCGCCCCAACCCGAGCCAGCGCAACATGGTCACCGCCCAGGGCCGGGACGACCCCAACCAGAACACGGGTACGTTTTCCCCGAAACCTCCACAGCCGGCAATAGTTTCGGAACTTCGCCGTTTCAGAACCAATCTGTTTGCTCGACAGGTATAGTGATCCAAAGGTGCAGGATCGGCGCAACATCAGATCTCCTGGAAGCGAAAGATAGCTTCGAAAGCTACCTGGGGAGGCCATGGAAGATGTACTCGAGGACCGTGATAATGCAGACCGTGATAAGCGACATTATCAACCCCGCGGGCTGGTACCCGTGGGACGGCGACTTCGCCCTCGACACCCTGTATTACGCGGAGCATGCGAACACCGGGGATGGGGCGGACACCGCAAACCGGGTCACCTGGAAGGGCTACAGGGTGATTTCGGCTTCTGAGGCTCAAGCCTTCACTGTCGATCCGTTCATCGCTGGGGGCAGTTGGTTGGATTCCACGGGGTTTCCCTACTATCCTGGTCTCTGAAAAAGAATCAAAGCATGGAGCGAGAATAAGTATTTAATCATTGGGAGACAACAATGAATAAAGAAATTGTCAAAATAATTGTGGCCCACGTGATATTAATAAATAAATATTTAATAAATATTTTAGTGCTAAAAAGGGGTTGGCTATGAAAAGGATGAAAGTACACAATTTGATGGAGAAGTTTCGCTCTTCTAAAGAGGTGCGACTCTTGTAAAGTAAAAAAGTACTTTGATGAAAGGCACCTATTAATATCTTGTATAACAATTATTAGCATAATTATGGTTTAATTTATGTATATCATAGCGTCACACAAAGGAGAACTATGATGTACATATATTATTTAATTTGAATAAGATTATATGGTATTCTCAAGACATTAATGTATGAGTATTTTCTTGCATATTTATAGTGTTGGTACATATTTCTCTTCATTTACACACTTCGTCTTCTCCTTTATTCAATTAATGAATTTCTTTGATTGGAAAGAACAAGTCCAGTTTTACTTAGGTGTCTTAGACCTTAATTTAGCATTTCAAGTTGAGAAACTATATGCTATTACTAATGAGAATAACGATGATGAATAGATTGTGAAAGATTGAATAGATTATGGCCTCGTTTGGTTCGGCATTTGGAAGGAGCTTTTGGGCTCTAAAGGGCTTTAGTCAAATGCAAACACGTTTGGTTCAATTTTTTGGACGACTTTGACAAAATGCAATTGCATCTCTAAATGTTTCTAAGGGCCTTTAGTCCAATGTAGCTCTAGAAGTACTTTGAGAAATTGCATCTTCGGAATGCAAGTCTCGATATTGTTTATCTTCTTCGGAGAAACGAACGGAGACTGACGACCGCCGGTCAAGGAGTGGCCTACACCGACGATCATCGCCTGAGGCGTTGCTCGAACCCAGCGATCGCTGCTTGGGGGTTGCGACCACCCGGCGACCGCCACCTGAGGTCGTACAACCCAGGCGACGGTCGAGTGACCTCAAGCAATGGTCGCCTAGGTTTGTGTGACTTAGGCGACAAAGGCTTAAGGTCTGGCGACCTCAAGCGTCCGTCGCCTAAAGTCTGAGGTCCGGCGGCAACAGGCAACCTCAGGCGGGGGTCGCCTATCCGGCGGCCAAATGTGGCTGTTGGACATTGGTGCCGATGGCCAAATCTAACCACCGGTGGCTACATTAAAAAAAAAAAATAATTTTTTTTTTTATATATAAAATTTAGCCAAAGTCCTTTACAAAATGTAGTTTTTACCAAACGGTGTTTAAGTTAAAGTCCTTTCACAATGCACTTTAAAATTATAATTTACTAAACGCTATTTGCATTTTTCCAATGACATTTGCCCAAAGCCGAACCAAATGGGCCCTAAGTTTAATGTTCACGTGAATAACAATTGCAAATAACTTAAAGACCACTTTTCCCAAAACTGATAGCGCTTAGGAATTTATAAAAAAATTTGGAAGAGCATTTTGCAGGTTGTTGATAAGTATTGCTGGTACACTGATGAGCACCTTGACCACCATGATGTGTGATGGTTTCACATACCAAGATTCATTATGTACTTGAGATGACAAACTTAACAACAAAATTAAGGACTTCGGGAATGAATGTGGAATGTATAGTTCATTCATAATTCCTTGCCTTACGAATAATTTAGGCCATTTCAAATGAATTACAACACTATAAATGACAAATGGAATGTAAATGAATTGGCTAGTATGCTTGTTCAATAGGGAACAAGGATAAATAATCAAAATGCTTATTTTGTTCATCTCTTAAGTCATCAAGAAGTTGAAAAGAATTCTAAAAGGAAAGGTGGAAGAAGCAAGAATAAAATATTACACAACCTAAATGATTCTCCTAAGGCTTCTCAAATCCACAAGAATGAATAAAATCTTATTAAGTGTCACTTGAAGCATAAAATTAGGTTTGAAAAGAAAGGTAAGTCCTATACTTTAATATATTTTGAATCAAAATTTATTGAAATTTCTCATAATTCTTCGTGGATTGATTCTAGTTGTATCACATATGTGCTATGTATTCACGGGGAATATAAATGAAGCTTTAGTTGAAGGCATTAACACTTATCATTTTATCCTAATTATTGGGCATTATTTGGATTTATTTCGAACACTTTATGTACCTGCTTTATCTTTGCCAAAACTTGATATATTGGGATTTTCTTTTAAGTTTTGTCCAGAATCTTTCAGTTTATATAAGAATAATAATCTGATTGGAATTGGAATTTTATGTGATGATCTCTACAAATTTAAATTTGACAATACTTTTGTTAAGACTTTAACTACCTTGTATCATAATGTTGACGCTAAATGTTGTTTAGTTGATGAGAATTCTGCTTATTTGTAGCATAAACATTTGGTTCTTATATCCAAAAAAAGAACACAAAGATTAATGAAGAATGAAATTCTTCCAAATATGGATTTTTCTGACGTTGGAGTGTATAATGATTATATTAAAGTAAACAAACAAAACACACTAAAAAATGTGCCACAAGATGCACTAAGCTTTTTGAAATATATGATCCATTTGATTTTCCATCTTTTGATGGAGAAAGTTATCGTATCGCCTTTATATTTATCTATTGCATAATAAATCTCAATTAGTAACTGCACTTGAGGTATATATTATAGAAGTTAAGACACAATTAGATAATAAGGAGAAAATAGTAAGGTCGAATAGAGATAGTGAATATTATAAAATGATGATGAATTGGGACAATGTATGGGTTTATTTGCTAAATTATTTTACAGACATTGTATTTATGCGCAATACATAATGCTAGGGACACCACAACGAAATTGTCTAACAGAAAGGCAAAATCATACTTTAATAGAAATTGTTTATCGTTGTGAATGTATATATTAAAGATTTATACATATTCATTAAACAGGATTCCTAATAAAACGGTTTCAAATACTTCATTTGAATTGTGGATAATAAGGAAACCTAGTTTATAATACCTGCATATTTACGTTGTCCAACAAAAGTAAGAATTTATAATTTACGTGAAAAGACATTGAAATTAATAATAACCAATAGTTACTTCATTAGTTATATAGAGAAATTCAAAGGATATAGATTTTATCGCCCATTTCATACTACAAGAATTATTGAATTTGAAAACACTAGGTTCATTGAAAATGGTGACATCAGTGGGAGTAAAAGAATGCGTGATGCTTGCATTCAAGACATGCACCCAAAACTTCTAAAGTTGTTATTTTTGATATTATAATTCAACCCAAATTAAATCAAGAACAACAAATTAATGATCAAACACTCCTCAATGAAAATGTCAATACTAAACCTACAGTAGTTGAGTCACAAGAAATAGCCTTAAGAATATCTCAAAGAGAAATGAGGTTGGCTATTATTGATGATTATGTAGTTTAATTGATTTAGGAATTAGAAATAATCTAGATTCATTTTCATAGGCCATGGAATGTGATGATTTTGATAAATGGTTTAATGCCATGGAATAAGAGTTAAAATTTATGGATCAAAATTAAGTTTGGAATTTTGTTGGATTGCCTAAAGGATATAAAAAGGCGGTTATTTATGAGTTATTAAGATCAAATGCGACTCAAAAGGTGATATCGAACAGTCTAAGGTCAAACTTGTTGTTAAAGGTTTTACTCAAAAATGAGGCATTAGCTATAATGAGACTTTTTCATCAGTCTTCAAGAAGGATTTACTTGGAGTCACTACGGCTTTAGTAGCTAATTACAATTTAGAGTTACATTAAATGCATGTCAAAACTGCATTTCTTAATAAGAATTTAGAGGAAGGGGTTTATATAGAAAACTCAATGGTTTTTCAATTAAAGGTAAGGAACATATGGTGTGTAAATTAAAGAAGACCATATATGAACTTAAAAACCTACTCGATGACATTTTACTGGCTATTAATGATCTTGGTTTGTTATATGAAAATAAGAATTTCTCTCTAAGAATTTTGAAATGAAGGATATGAGAGAGGGAACTTATGGAGTAAGAATGGAAATATTTCATAATAGAATACAATGATTGTTATAGTTGTCTTAAAAAACTTATGATGATAAATTTTAGAGAAATTTAATATGGACAAATGTTTAGCAAGAGTAATTCTAATTCAAAAAAGTGATAAATTTAGTCTTATGGAATGTCCGAAAAGTGAATTGGAATAAGAGCAAATGAAAAGTATTCCTTATGCGTCTATTGTTGGGAGCTTAATATATGCTTAAACTTGTACTAGACCAGACATTGGTTTTGCTGTCGGAATATCGGGCTAGTATCAAAATAACCTAGGTTTGGATCATTGGAAAGATGCAAAAAAAGTTTTCAAATACTTATAATAAACAAAGAATCATGTGCTTACTTTGAAAAGATCCGATCATCTTGAGGTGATTAATATTCAGATTTAGATTTAACTAGATAAGGCAACACAAGAAAATCAACATTTGATTACTCGTTCCTTTTGATTAAAGGGGCAGTTTCATGAAAAAGTGCAAAGTAAACAGTTATTGCTGAATCCATTACAAAAGCTAAATTTGTGGCATGCTTTGAGGCCATTATTCATGGATTATGGTTGTAGAATTTTATTTCAAGACTTGTGATTGTCGATAATATTGCTAGGCTATTGAAAATTTATCTTCTCTAAGAACGACAAATATTCTAAGGTGTTAAACATATGGAAATCAAATGTTATTAGTGTAACGCCTCAGGTCTTCACTGTACATATATTATCCGCAACAAAGAGATATAGAACACATTATGGATATTTGATAGTGCCAGTGGCAAAGCCAATTTATAAGCAACTTCACCAATTTTCTCTAAGATCAAGAATGGTTTCACGTATCTTGGACTTAACTTCTCACGTGTGTCAAATCTCATTACACCCTTCGTAGGAGAAACTTTTAAGAATACGTGATCCCCCACATTAAATTCTAACTTGTGTCTTTTCAAATCCGCATAACTTTCCTAACAACTTTGAGCCGTTCCTGAATCAACCTAACCTTCTCTTCTGACAGTTGAATGAACTCAGGGCCAGTTAATTTTTTCTCACCAATGTTGTCCTAACAAATAGGACTTCTGCATTTTCGACCATATAAAGCTTCAAATGGTGCCATCTTAATGCTGAAGTGATAACTGTTATTATAAGAAAATTCCGCCAAACGTAGATGTTCATCCCAAGAACCGCCGAAGTCAATGATGCATGATCTCAACATATCCTCTAACGTTTGAATCGTTCTCTCTGACTGTCCATCTGTTTGTGGATGAAAAGCTATACTCAAGTTGAGTTTAGTGCCCAATGCTCATTGCAAACTCTTTCAAAAGTTAGACACGAACCTAGGATCCCTATCAGAAATAATGCTTGCTGAAACTCCATGAAGCTTCACTATCTCATTAACATATCGCTTTGCCATATCTTTCATTGAAAGGCCAAATCGATATGACAAATAGTGAGCACACTTAGTCAATCGATCAACAATCACCCATATAGCATTCTTACCACTTGGCGTCCTCGGTAGACTGACTATAAAGTCCATGGCAATATACTCCCACTTCCATTTAGGTATCTCTAGAGGCTACAACTATCCACCTGATTTATGATGCTCAATCTTCACTTGCTAGCAAACTAAACATTGGTCGACAAATTTTATAATATCCTTCTTCATGTTGACCCACCAAAAGTTTTCTCTCAAGTCCTTATACATTTTAGTGCTTCCCAGGTGAATTGAACATCTAGTACTATGAGCTTCTTGCAGGATCTCCTTTTTCAGCTTTGAGTCCTCAAGAACACATAGTTGACCATGAAACCTCAAGGACCCATCTACGTGTAAACTAAAATCCTCGTCTTCCAGTTTCCACACCTTCTCTAATTTTTTGTAATTGTGGATCTCCATTCTGTTTAGCCTTAATTATGTCAATCAACATAGGCTATAATTGAAGGTTAGCTAATTGAGCACCAAGCTGATGCACCAACACCTCCAAATCTAACTTCCTCATATCTTCAAGAATGGGTCTCTAAGAAGTGAGCAAAGTTGCCATATTTCCAAAGGATTTACGACTCAAAGCATCCGCTACCACATTAGCCTTACCTGGATGGTAATTAATAGACAAGTCATAATCATTCAAAAGTTCTAGCCATCTTTTTTGTCTCATGTTCAGTTCTTTTTGAATAAAGATATACTTCAGACTCTTATGATCGGTAAAGACTTCATATTTTTCACCATACAAATAGTGCCTTCATATCTTCAAGGTAAACATAACCGCCGCTAACTCCAAATCATGAGTGGGGTAGTTCTTCTCATGTAATTTCAATTGTCTAGAAGCTTAGGCAACAACTTTGCTATCTTGTATAAGAACACAACCCAAACCTTCTTTTTCACAAATAGAAGAGGAGCTCCCCAAGGTGAAACACTAGGTCTAATGAAATCCTTATCCAAAAGCTCTTGCAGCTGCATTTTCAATTCTTTCAATTCAGTGGGTGCCATCCGATATAGTGCCTTAGAGATTGGTGTTGTACCGAGCATCAATTCAATACAAAACTCAATTTTTCTATCAAGAGGCAAGTCTGGTAAATCCTCAGGAAACACACTTGGGAACTCTCTAACGACAGGAACATCTTCCAACTTTACTACAACCTTACTTGTGTCTTTTACACAAGCTAAATAATCACAACAACCCTTCCTCAAAAGTTTCCTCGGTTGCAAAGCCGAGATCAACCTTGAAGAAGTGTTTTGACAACTTCCTGAAAAGAGAATTCAGGTTGATTTGGAAGTCCAATTATCACTTTCTTTGAAAAACAATCAACAATAGCATGATGGGTAAATAATCAATCCATTCCTATAATAACATTGAAATCTCGAATATTTAGCTCCACTAGATCCACAGGCATTTCAACATTATTAATCCGAATCACACAGCTTTTGAACACATGATGAGCAACTAGGAAATCGCTAGTAGGAGTATCAACACACAATTCACATTCACTAGGGTCAGGCAACACATCAAGCTTCTTTACAAATTCAGTTAAAATGAAGGAGTGCATAACACTGGGATCAAATAACGCATAAGCACATTGCGAGGCAATAGAAATATTACCTACAACAACTGCGTTAAATGCTGCCGCATCCTCCTTTATCATCGTAAAAACTTTCCCACTTGTACTTTGTCTTTGTTGGTTCTCTTGGGGCCTACCAACCAAAGAGGTATTCCTCCGCATGAAACATTGGTGTGCTAGGTGCCCTTGTCGCCCACATAGATTGCATGATCTATTGCCAATAGGAGGATTCCTTCGTGTAGGACAATCTTGCAGCATGTGTCCCGCTTTCTCACATGAGAAGCATACTCCGGTTTTTCGATGACACTCACCGTGATGATAATTTCCACATGTATTACAGGGGCCCTAGTTACTCAGATTTCTGAAATGTCCTGGCCGGCTGAAACTTCTTCACCTTCCACTACCATCAGTATGGCTTCCTTGCACATTTGTGGGCTTAAACCTTTTTGGTTAAGGCACTCCTTGTGTGTCGTGTTTTAGAATGCTTTGTTCCACATTGATTGCTCATTCTAGTACATCCTTATAAGTTGTTAATACAAAAGGTGCAAGTATGGAATTAATTTCAAGTCGGAGCCATCCTAGGAAATGGTCGGCTTTATCTTCCTCATTTGCTACCAAGTGCTCTACAAATCTACTCAACTGATTAAAGTAGACTGAATACTCCAAAACTGTGGAGTCACCCTGAGATATATGTACAAAGTCACCCGTTATCTTTGCCTGGAATGACTTTGGGAAGAATTGAGCATTGAATGCCTTTTTAAAGTCCTCCCAAGATATAATAGCATCCCTTCCTCCAAGACTTGGCTTCATTCCATCCCACCAAAACTCCGCTTCACCTTCCAAGTATTGGGTGGCAAATTTAACTTTCTAATCCTCGGGAACCTCTTCAACTTCAAAGATCCCATCAATCTTTTTAATCCAACGTTCAGCCGCAAGAGGATCGGCTTTCCCATCAAAAGTAGGTGGTTTCGCCTTTCTAAAATTGGCAAAAGTGCCTGAACCAGTCGCTCCATCTCCAATTAATTCTTTTGCTTGGCGATACCAATGGATCATTGCTTGTTCAAATTCAGTTGAACGGGGTGGCTCTTGATCCTCTTCTCTGACTTCGCGCAAGTCAGGACTCCTATCAAAGCAGTCCTCAAGTCTCCTTCTCAAAGACGCACCTGGAGAAGCTTGAGGCATGTCTCTAACATCAGGGGTAGCGACTCGTTTGCCTTTGCTGCTCCTACGAAGTGAGGCAAGAGTCTCAGAGTCGGTACTCATGATCACTTGAATCCAAGAATGAAACTATACCTTAGAATCTAAAAGACTAACGCAAAAATAAAATCTATCACATAACCTCACAACGTCCCATAACTACATCCAAAAAGACTGAAACTTAGGCTCTGATATCAAGAGATGTCACACCCCAAAATTGTAAAGAATGGGGATGACACGGCCGTCCTTCCACACGAAGGACGTAAACCTCAAATACAACTAAAAACCTGATATCAAACTTATATATATCTCAAACCGTATATATACATATCAGATAAACCAACAAATTGATTGCAACATCAGAGTTTCTATAATCCACCAAAAATATATATATATAGAACTCAGACAGTCCAACCACTAGCAAGGATCAGGTGCACCACTTCCTTAAACCATACCAAAAAAAAAAAAAGAACTCCCCCAAAGTTTCCTACCGACGGTGCCCTCGCTCTATTTGCCGCTAACCGAGGAACCTGAAAAGATTAAATGAGGAGTGGAATGAGCAACAACAGCTCAATGAGTAGTACATATCTTCTAAATAGATTGAACAACCATTATACATGTATACAAAGTAATACCAAACTTCATAATGCCAATGCAATATATAAAATATATATCAAATCATATAAGGATTATTTCTTATCATCAAAGCTTTATACTAATATAGAAAACTCCTTTAAATCGCCATCAAAAGTCAAGTATCAATGGTCAAATCCATTGAATAATTTCCATCAAAAACACATATCAATGGTCTATCCATTGATTCATCTCATATCAAATGCACGTCGATGGTCCATCTATCGACCAATCTTTTGCTCAATAACTAACCATGGTCATGACACAATGCCTTCTAACAAGGCGATCAAGATTCTTCCCTTGACAAGGTCTCCACCTACAAAGCCAGTGGCTGGGCCCAAAAGGATATCCTAAACCTGGTATACATACCCCAAAAATCCCTCACTAGGTTCACAGTCATATTGAGCATAAATACCCATTCTCTAATACTAGAAATTCAATCCAAAAATCAATATCTTAAACCAAATAAATAACATTTTGCAACATAGACCATCATCCATTTCATATCTATTTCTCAAATCATCATAACCTTTTCCATAAATAAGTCGCAAAGCAATTTCATATATATTTCTCCACAAATCTTGTATAACATGCTTTTCAAACATTCACAATCAACTAAAGAGTAGCAATTGCTCGATCTGGCTTTTATGCAATAAAAATGCTCTTCTCAATTCAATATATATACATATATACTTCAAGACATGATTTTACAAAACCAAAGAAGATATAGTACCACTCACCTCGTCGGCTATGACCAAACGACAAACGATACTCGTATCGTCGAACTCAAGGCCCTATCAAATAACCGAAGACAAAAAATGTTAAAATCTAATAAAATTCTATCTCAACTACGAAATGACTAAATTACGCCTTAACGCTAACAAAAGGACTTCTACGCGCTAACAAATCGCATAACCAAAGCGCAAAACTTGATCGCGCTTTAACTTTCTCCTCCGAACCCCGATCCAAATGTACTTATAGTCAATAGAAAGCCTTTCAAACATACTACAAGAATCCTGACTTGGCTGCCCCAAAATCAAGCCGAAAAATGACAAAATATGGGCCCAAGGCTGCTGGACGGGTACTGTTCACTATTGTCGCGACCAAATTTTCGAGTGTGAACCACCTAGGGTTTGGCTAATGGATTGTTAAGTCTAGACTTAACTCGGACTCTCCCAAACCCATACCAATGTGCGACTTAAGTTCAAGTTCTTAACATGCAATTATTTTTAAACTGTGAGTCGCCACTAATCTATTTTTTGGTGGGTTGATTAGAAACCCAAATAAAGTAATGGGAGTTTTACTTTACTCCTACGAATCAAAGATTCTTGATACGAGGACTTGGTTATACTAGATTTCTTTAATGCCCTTTCGGTACCATTCTTTTTATTTTTGAAAAATGTTTGGCAAGCAGCTTAAATTGATTTTAATTATCTTCATAACATGTGAGGTGATCATGCAGGTGTGCAAACCACCAATTTAACACCCAAGAAAACAATAAATAAATTGTTAAACTTACCTCAAAGCAACGAAAGCCTCTGCAATGTTAAATTAGAATTCATATTAGCAGTCCTAAATATGATTTATAATTAATACGCAATTTCTTTTTTGTTTTCACTTAATTAATGAGAATCATGCTTTATGCAATGCATGCTACTAATTTAACATAAAATGATATGACATGGCAACATGACTTGGCTATATGACCTAAGCAATACGACATAAATAAGCATGTAGTCTATCCTAAGCATGAGATGGATTTATTCTAAAAAATAATTTTTTATATTTTCCATGAGATTCGAAATTAAAGAAATGCAACACTTAAATATGCAATCTAAATTAATCTAATGACCTAATTCTAATGATTGACAATTTTTGATTAAATGAACCTAACAAAAATCACTAAATGACGTGCATTGTATGAACCTAATTTTATATGACGTGCACATGGTTTTTATTTTCCTAATAAGCATGCGATCTATGCAATGACGTGCAAAGAATGCCCTAATTCTAATTTTTTTTATGAAATTCGAAATTAAAATGCCAAATAATTAAACGTGTAATTCAAATTTAGAACTAACATCCTAAATGAATGCATTTTTTTGGATTTTTATTTTTAAAAATTCAAAATAAAATCTCTATTCTCAATATGCAAGATAACCCTAAAACAAGAAATATTCTAAAATGCATCTAATCTAACTCAAATATATTTTTTGGTTTTTCCTTTACGAAAGCAATCAAATAAAGGCACAGCAACAAATCAAGCAAGATATCACCCATGTCCATTTAATTTTGGGAAATCAATTGACGAATCGTATCTCGCGTATGAGATCGGATTAGCCAATTTCTAAATAAAATCATGAATCGTATCTCGAGCGTGAGATCGGATTAGTGATTTTTCTGTGCGATTGCGAGTCGTATTTCAAGCATGAAATCGGACTGTCAATTGTATGTACGTTGTGAAATTAGGAAGTCTCCCGATTCACGAGGGATCAAAAGATCTCTTGGATACGACAATACCCATCAAACATTCAAAGAAGGATTGCTATATCACAAATTAGGAAGACATATATGAAAATCAAATTAATCGAGTCTTACCTAATTCACGATACCACGCGGGTGACATTTCCAAATTCAGACGGATGATGGGTGGCATCGACGATGGCTTATGCTGTACTGATCGGCACGATGGGGACTCGATTCACGACCGGGATGGTACGATGATGACTTGGAACTAGGGGCTCGTCGCGTCGGTCGAGGAGCAATTTGGCACAGCGACAAGAACCCGTGATGATACCGACCTTGCTGATCTGGGCGTGACTGGAGCATATGGCAAGGTGTCATCGCAAGGCTTGTTGGAGATTCTAATTTTCCAGCGAGAACTAGGCAGACCAAGCCAAAAATCTCTGCTTTGCTTCCTCTCTTTGGGTATCAAGCTCCTTTGTGCATGTCCTTTGTTGACCTGCAGAGAAAGAAGACAAGAACTCTCTCCACGTTTTCTTTTACCAAAAGATCGTGTGCCCTTCTCTTACCCTGGATTTTTACTTCAAACAAAACGAGCAATATTAGACAATATATGTGAGAAGATTTTTGCTCGCCAATGTTGCTCCATGCGGTGGTGTTTAGCCAAGGATGGCTCGTCAATGAAGGGTAAGCAGCCCGGCCAATCAACGAGACTTCATGGGTGCTTGATGAGTAACCGGTGATTAAAAGTTGATGGTCGGCAAAACTCACGAGAAGGCTGTCAAGGGAAGTGCCGCTCGCGGTAATGACAATGACAAGGTGGACTCCATGATGGGGTGCCTCTCCTTCATGAAGTCCACGCTCAAAGATGTGTTGCTCGCTTGATGAATATCAATAAATATGCAGAAAAGAATAAACGCGGACTGGATCAACACTTGACCTGCTGGGATTGGGAACCCACTAAGACTTCAATACCAGGACACTTTTGAATTCGCTGGATGTCGCCGGAGTTCACACGAAGTCACTATCCTTCGCTAGTCAACGCCGCAAGAGGTGTAGGACCGAAGCTCGGGTGCATTGGGTGGCGCTCGATGACTTCAAAGCACGGCAAAATCGTCGATGTTGGCTTGAGCCTATGCGGGATCGGGCAATAGCTTGGCGTTGGGCTTGAACAGCAGGGATCGGTCGGCGTCGTCAAGCATATCGTCCCTGGTCAGTGTAGCAACAGGTTTGCGGGTCTAAGTGGCACTGGTCGTCTCTCACGTCAGGCTTGGCGGCACGGGAGCGGATGGAGACAACAGCTCCTTGTCGTGACTTGGCTTGACCGGCAACTACTCAGTGCTAATGGCAACGATGGACGACAAGCAGGTGTCATCCGGTGCCGCGGTGGAGCAAGGACAGCGAGGCTCGGCTCACTTCAGTGTAAGGCACGGCGGCAGGCCGCAAGAGGGACGTCTCGGCCAAGGCTTGGCCGAGAGCTCCTTCTCTCTCTCTCTCTCTCTCTCGTGTGTTCTCTACGTATTTCCCCCTGCACTTTGTCAGAGAAGAAAGCAAAAGAACCCTCCTTTAGTTGACCTATTGACCAAGAGAGACGAAAGAGATAATCCCCTTTTCGTCAATGAATGGAGCCCCCTCCTACATGTGGCCGTGTATTCAATTCTGTGGCCCCTCGCTTTGGTCGTGAAGCGTTCCTTTTATATGTCAACGAGTAGGGTTACGAAAAGACAAATCGTATTTCCTCTTTTGATTACTTAAAAGATATCATGATTTGTCCTTTTCTTCCCTCCTTTTGACCGTGAGTCCATCTTTTGGCGATTCATGCATATTTCTTTCCTTTTGATCGTGTATGCTGAATAATCTTTATCGATTTTATTTCTTTCAACTAAATATCAGCTCACGAGTTGATCGATTCCATATATTATGCTAAGGATAATCGCTTTATTCATAGAAAGGAAAGATTCATATTTTCAATTGCCAAAAGTTCAAGATTATGCAGACGCAACCACAAAGGAATCGATGAAGTATATTCCACGACCTTGTAAGAAAATATTTAGAGTCTCATTCTCCTGAGTCCATCCACCTCGTCCAATAAAAATAAAAATGCTCCTAAAACTATATGATATACGACTTAATTCTAATTTTTTCTTGGGGGTTAAAAATTAATCCCTAATCTTTTAATGTGATAAATGACTAAATGAGTTGCCAAAATTTAGGTGTCAACAACTGCGCGCGGGAAACTTTGAAATTTTGTTTCGGACAAACCATAAGCTCAAATCACGATCTGTAAAATCCCACGACTCCACAACACCCTAAAGTACCATTCTTACAAAAATACGTGGCTCAACGACTCCAAAATCGGACTTCGCCGCTCGATTTTCCAAAAATTCCAAATTTGAGCCATAAACTCATAAATTATTTCAATTTGACGAACGAGGGGCCTAATCTCTTACCGGGTGTTGCGTTATGGAGTCGAGTCGGTTTGGCAAGGAATCCGAGGTGTGCACGTGCCAATACCCCTTTCCTGTCTTCCATTTTCTCTTCTTCTTCTTCTTCTTCTTCTTCTTCTTCTTCTTCATTATTTTTCCTTTTCTTTTTGGTCAAGGGACCTCTCGGCTTCTATTTAGCCGAGCCCTCTCCCCTCACTTTTTTTGCTTTATTGACTTTTCAGCTTCTTTTTCTTTTTCTTCTTTTGGGGTCCACTAGCCTAATATTACTTTCTACCCTCCTTAAAAAAATTTCGCCCTCGAAATTTACATGTACTTCAATCATGAAACAAGTGAGGGTATTTGTGTCTGCCTCTTTATCGAGTTCCCAAGTAGCCTATCTCTCGATGTGGTTTTGCCATTGTATTTTCATATAAGGAATAGTTCATCGCCGCAACACCTGATCCTTCTTATCGACAATTCGAATAGGCTGCTCCTCATATGTTAAGTTCTCCCGTAATCTTAAAGGAGTAAAGTCTAGCACATGTTCTAGATTTGGCACATATTTCCACAACAATTAGTTAAAGAAAAAGTTCAAAAACAGAGAATATTAATTGAGCACACTAACACTAACCTTATGATAGTAGATTGCCTAAAACATTTAATGAACATGTTGAAATGATGGCCATTATTGGACGTCACTAATGATTGTATTATGAATGCATTAAGTTTATGTATTTAGCACTTTTAGCTCATTTATGTGTTTGTGATTTATGTTTTCTATTTAGTATATATTATATGAAAAGATGAATGTTCAATAGGATAGTCTTTAATGAAGACATTATAATTGGACTATTATCTTGGTTCTCATTTATGGATCATGTTAAGTAGAGAGCAATTGTTGTAATACATGGAAGGGATTATGTCAATCAATACGCAACTCTTATGACTTGCATTAGTTTTCTTTACTTAATTGTGATTATTATGTGATAATCAATTTAATTAAGGTTTTAGCAAAATGTTATTATGCATATTATAGTTTTATTAAACCATGAAAGGAAGGCTATATGGGCAAAGTGGGAGAATATAAGAATAATTATAGCCACAAATATATTGGCTTAGAAAGTTGCAACTCATTTAAGAAATAATGAAAATGTATAATTCTTTGGGGAAGTTATCGTTCTTCTAGAGAGGTGCGACTTTTGCGAAGTAAAAAAACGCTTTGATGGAAGACCCTCGTTGACAACTTGTATAAATAAATTCCGATCCACTCTCCACTCAAAAAAGAAAGGAACGTTGTATCATATCTTCCATCAAATAAAAGATGTAAGGGAAAGTGGGTTAAGGGAGATAAATATTATTTTTGTTTCTTTGGTTTTTCCGCAACAAATATGTTCAACGATATTATTATACATAAAGGTATGTCTTTTTTTTTATTGTGAAAAATTATGAAGATTAAAGATTCCCTGTTTTTGAATTACCACATTAAAGAGGAGAATACGGCTTATATGTATATATATTCATAAAGACGGTCGGCGGACGCGGAATGAAATGAGGAAGAGCGAGGGACAGGGAATCCCGAGTCGTTCGGGCCGAGAAGTGGGCCGACTGCCAAAGGTGGCATCCCCGTAATTTCTCATCAACATGAAGGGCATCAAAGTGCCTCTGAGGAGGACTTGGCTCGTTTTCCGACGAGGGAAGCGATCGCACACTTTCACGTTTAACTCGGTCTTTTGTCGTTTCTTGCATGCATGGTCCCGCGGCATCTGTCTGTCTTTCATTACTTTACGTGGCCGTTCCTTCTCTTTCGTCTTTTGATTTATTTATTTTCTCAACGCATTTCAGAATGCAACGATGGTGACCCAGAATTCAATCAACTTCAGTGCAGGAATGTAAAGTGTAGAATTTTAAAGATAATTAAACGATAACACGTTTATTTGTGTGTGCGGGGCTCTCCAATAAACAAATTATGGTATTCGAATAATGGTATTTATAATGGTTGTATTATAACTATCTTTAAATAGTTTTCTTATGGCAATAGTCATGTTTCCTCATCTTCAAAAATCTTGTGCCCGCGTTCTCACAATGCCATGATCTTGTCTCCAAGCGGTTACTCCTTTAAGGTTGCGTTCTAGTAGTGCTCCACGACTTCCATTGCTGCATTTTCCAATGACTTCAAATATATAACTACATCTTGATGTCCTTCATGCATCCAACTTCTTCTCGATGTCTCAATCGGTAAGTTGTTATTTTTGTTAATTGATACCCTTGTCGACTACCACTAATCATTCGATGTCATATAACGATAAATGATTTGTAATGATCACCAATGTGCACTAATGTCGTTAACAATTCCTATGATTGCTGACAATGGCTGCTGTGTTTAATTAACGACATGCATTCTAATCATGGACCTATTCATATCAACGACTTGGCCAATTTCGGTGCAAAAAGAATGGTTGGTCTTAGGTAAATTTAATTCGTATGTTGCATTCTTTATATGGTGCTCCAACAACACGCTATATTCCGATGAAAAAAGGTGAAATAGAACTTCAATGGCATCTTATGTTAAGCTTCACATTATGAGAAATCAGGTGATTTCAAATTGTATGAATTGTTTCATGCTTGTTTCTTGAAATACAATAAAGTTTTGAGTTTGAATCATCGCTCTCACTTTCCTTTATACATCAAAAAAAAAAAAAAAAAAAGACAATGCATGTTATAAACGAGTTGCATGTGTCCTCCCTTCTGCCTATCCTGAGTCGAAAAGACATGTGGGTTAGAGTGTCGTGCACATCTTAAATAAAGTTATAGATCTATTGGAATGTGCATAGGTGCCAAAAAGAAAAAGTAGGAATTAAATGGTAAAATTTCTGTGAAAATCTATATGATTGACATGGTCAGATAACCCAAGGTTTTAGTGATTGATGTTTTACTTTTCGACGCATAATGGCGAATTTGTAGACAATCGAGTACTATTTTCATCTTTGATTGTTATCATCAAGGTGAATACTTAGTTTTTTTTTTTTAATTTTGTTTTAAATAATAAAAGGATACTAGTGCGTAGACTCAGCTATCTAGGCTTATGACGTATACCTTGCAATTCTTATGAACTGATTTAAGCATAGTTTTTTTGGTTAGTATAGGTAGTTCCGACTTAGAGCAATTTGCATACAGTTGGGCGACTTGTAATTTATGATGTTCTAACCATCTACGCCAGTTTGGGATACGATTTGTTCATATGTAATTGCTTCATTCAATTCTTGATTAGCTAGCTCTCAATGTGCCTTTATGCTAAGATCGTCACTTCAGCTGGACTCTATTCCATATGTTGCCTCTGAACATCCCCACGATAGTGGTTGCCAAGTGCCTGCACTGATGTGACGTGTGTTTTTTACTCACATCCAATAAAAAGTCGACACATATTTGCTGAGTTGGAATAAAAAAATAAAATATAATTTGTTTTCTTCTTCCTTGTCCATCTACTCTGCTCTCTACCTAATATTTTCTCCTCTAGATCTGGCTGTCGGCACCATGTTCATGCATCTTTTTGGGCTGAGTCTTCAGATCTGGCCGTCCATGGCCGTCACGCCTAGCGGCAAGGTTGTAAAGCTCGTCGCCGGGAAGAGCCAATTACTCGATCTCGAGTGCAGACCAGACTGATGGAGAGGGTGGCTTGGCTTGGACGTTCGGCATTGGTTGACTGGGACATGGCGGCGGAAGCTTTGCTGGTGGCGATGGCAGGGGGAGGCACAGAGATCGAGCTCAAGTGGCTGCAATTGTAGGAGGAGGAAGAGAGAGGAGTATGGACATTTTCAAAAATTTTTATGTCAATATATATGTGTCAATTTATAATTGGCTCAGAGTGCATCGATGCATGCCACGTTAACTCTTGACTACTCGCAAACTAGAGGTGATTAGTTTCCGATCTCGTCCAATCCCACCTAGGAATTAGGAGCCGGACTAGGAGGATTGGTTCCTAGTTTCTAGAACTGGTGACTTCTCAATTTTTTATTTTTTATTTTTGGTTCTTCAGACATGTTAAATGCATTAAATACCACAAGAATCAGCCCTCATATCTTTGTGAAGCAAGAAAAACTACAAATTATGAGTCGTCTGTAGAGCTATGGATTGACGCTTTTGAGTTTAGTTGCGGTATTACTTGCTGATTTGGGTTGGTGCGTGATATTCAATCATATTTGACTATTTGAAGTACGTGCAAAATCGAGTTTTGCACTTAATAATGCCGATGGTTCATAAGTCGGCAGCTGCAGGGCTTTGCAAATCAGCAAAGTTAACCTTCTTGGTGGTCGATGTTCTCGTTTTCCTTGAGAAAGTAGGTTTTTTACCATTCTGAAGGTTTGCCCACTCCAGAATAGAGAAAAATGTAAAGGGTTTGCCCAAAATTTAAGCTATTTTAAATTTTAAAAAAAAAAAAAATGTAATTGGTCTAGTTTCCATCCTAGAATGAACCGAAAATTACCGGTTTTAATTTTATAGAATCGGCAACCAGAGTGGTAACTCTTGAAACTGCCTAAAACTAGCTGGTCTGGTCCGATCGATTTCAAGCGATTCTCATTACATACCCCCGTCGCAAAACACCAAATATTTTCCAACTCCAAACACATGCACAAGATTAAAGGACGACCAGATGCATTGTTCTCACTTAATGTATATAGTTCATGAAGACGAAATAATTTAGTACTTTCATTTTATGCTGCAAGCCCAATCGGTGGATTCCTTCCAAACCCTCTCCGGAGACCAGAAGTGGATTGAATCCCTTGAATTTAAATTGCAAATAGAGAAAACTACAAACTTCGACACAAGAATCATGTGAGCCACGTTCGACAGGTTCCGCGACCAGAAACTAAGACCGAAGCGACCCGTGCCTGCGACAAATTCTCGATTAAAAAAAAAAAAAAAAAACTTTCGGTGCTTTACAGTCAAAAAAAGGAAACAAATATTTTCTTCTTGTTTTCTTTTTTCCCCCCTCTTGGCTTGTTGGAAATTTCGATTTATTTAATCGGTTGTCGTGTTAGAATTTCGTCTTTAATGAACTCCAGACTTTATTTTCGGGGACAATAGTGCGGCAGCAACATGCGTGCTTATGACAATCTTCATTTGATGTTCGACTAGTACAATTTTTCCACTTTTAGAATGTCCCAAAAAAAGGCATGATACTCTTACTCGAGAGATAAAAATGACCAATATTAATTTTTTTTTTACATTGGAACGATGCTTGCGAAGCTTTTTTTTTAATGCTTGAAAAAAATGAAACTAATGATCCCGAGCTAAAAGCAAAATGATTTTTGTCAAATAGAGAGGGGAAATCTGGAAACACAAAAGCAGACACCGCATCCGGTATTTGGAATTCTTTTTCTGGGCCATCCAGTTTTCCAGATTACTACCAAAAAAATGAAGAAATAACTCAATTTGTCTTATGCGTACTCGATCTATGTGTGTAGACCGCCAGATTTGACATCCAAGAGCATTGAAGTGAATAAAGTGATGAACAAGGCGTGTGTTTCATGCATTCCACCGCATAGAAGGATCTCTATTTATTCCGTAAACAATAAATTATTTAAAAAATATTTTTCTAAAAAATAACTTTGTATCGTTCTTAATCCACTTAGGTGCTTGCGTTCCAAATTGATCCCACGTTTCCCATCACATTGACCAATTGATGATAAGCATCGCATTTGCCCAATGGTTAATGGATGGTTGAAACTTGAAACCGTTGAATAAGTACTACCTTCATATTCGGGAGTTAACTTCACTGATTTTATTAACATAGATAAATAAATTCTCAGCCATATATTTTTGTTTTTTGTTTATAAAAATATATAACAACAATGTCTTCTTTAATGGTTGTATGTAAGGTTGACATATAAAACTCTAACTTGCAAGTGATTGATCATTCTCCTTGCAATGAATAATTGTACTTCCCTCTCTTTTTACCCCCTATTAGTATTTATTACATTGATTCTCTTCCTCTCCTCTTTGTGCGTTATTTCTTTATTCTAATGGTAACTACTTTTTATTAAAGAAATTTCCTACCTTAATTTTAACACGATAATTTATATTAGTATACAAATACATCTACTAATTGAAAAATACATAGGTTACATGTACTTGAGACACGGCAAATCACAAAATGCACACTACAATAGGTCTAAACATAACGTTAATTATTTTTTAGATAGCTTACTCAAAATGATTAATGTTTAGAATCTTATAAGATATAAGGGTAAACACTAGTTCAAGGTACACTCTAGAATCATATTGAATTGGTACCGTGCAATTCGGTTCCATGGTTAAGCTAGTGAGGTCTGATTTCAGGGTAAGGTGCCAAATCGAACCAGCAGAACGACTCTTTTTCCAATCCTATACCTACCTTGGCCTAAACCCATTTTAATCTATTTGTCGTTGGTTGTCTTTTCAAGAGGTTAAAATTTAGAAGAAACTTGCATGGATGAATGGAGAATGAAGTTCTATCATTCATGTTTTATGTTACGTATTTTGAACTTTTTATTATTTATTTTATTTTATGTTTTATATTATATAGTTATTGCTTTTGGCAAGTAAATATTTCTACCATTGCTTTAGCTTTCATTTTGCTTTATTACGGGATAAAGTTGGATAATTCGTTGTTACTTTAGATTTCTATTTGTTTATTACTAGTATTTTACTTCTCGCGTTTTGGTGCTAAGTATTGCAGTTCTTAATATTGCGTGTTGATGGATATATGCTTTGAAAGAGTAACTTTAGGCATTCAACTAATACAGAATCTTAAATCTAATTAAAAAAAAAAAAGAATCAGCAAATAACCTAAATCGGAACAAACCTATAGGGTCAAATTATAATCTCTTCTTGGATTTACAAAGTTGATCTTAGGTTTCAAAATCTAGATCGATTGTGTACTGATGGGTTCCAAGTTTCAGGATTGGACCGGCACAACTCTAAAACCGCCCTCCCTTAAAAAGTATTAATGCGAAGTGTGTTTTTTTTATATGTGCGTCATTTTCAATTATTAATTTGTACAATAATAGGGTTAAGTATAGATATCCTCGCCTTGTTCTAAACTAGTAATTATGCCTTTGCCCATTTGTCTCTCTCTCTCTCTCTCTCTCTCTCTCTCTCTCTCTCTTCACAGGATCTGTAGAATTTTGTCATCATTGTTCCACTTTTCAACAATCCACGTCACAAAGTTTCCAAGGTGGGTGAATCCAATCCATGCAACTTTTGGTTCCCGGTAGAGCACAGGACGCGCCCCATCCCAACGTTAAAAGCCGCCTCCCTTCTCCCCACTTTCGCAACTTGCCACCAGCACCAGCTACTGCGAAAAAGCCTTCTGCTTCAGCTGGTGGAGCTCCTCTTCCGCTTCCATGGCTTCCCGCTTCCTAACGTCCCTCTTCGCGCTCTCCGCGATGTTGTTCCTCTCGGCAACACTTGCCGTCGACGCTGCCGCCGCCGCCGCCACCTCCTCTTCTTCCAACTCCCTCGCCGCCCACCATCTCTCTTCCATCAAATCCTTCTGCTCACGCACGCCCTATCCGGACTCTTGCTTCGACTCGTTGAAACTCTCCATCTCCATCAACATTAGCCCCACCATCCTCACCTACCTCCTCCACACCCTCGGAGCCGCCATCTCCGAAGCCGGGAAGCTCTCCAACCTCCTCCAAACTGTGGGCCGCGGGAACATCGTGGAGAGTCAGAGAGGCACGATTCAAGACTGCAGGGAGCTGCACCAGATCACGGTATCCTCCCTGAAGAGATCGGTCTCGCGGGTCCGGGACAGCAACCCCCGGAAACTGTCCGACGCGAGGGCCTACCTCGCCGCAGCCCTCACGAACAAGGACACTTGCCTGGAAGGCCTGGACTCTGCATCGGGGTCGCTGAAGCCACTGCTCGTGAGTTCGCTCATCAGCACTTACGAGCACGTGAGCAACTCCCTGTCCATGCTCGCGAAACCGGCCACCCCGAAAGGGGGAAAGGGCCGCCGCCGGTTGATGGGCTTCCCCACGTGGCTGTCGCGTAAGGACCGCCGGATCTTGCAGAGCTCTGGCGACGAGTATGACCCGAGCGAGGTCATCACGGTGTCCGCCGACGGGTCGGGGAACTTCACCACCATATCCGATGCCATCAATTTCGCTCCTAACAACAGCTACGACAGGACAATCATATACGTGACGGAAGGGTTTTATCAAGAGAATGTGGAAATTCCGAGCTACAAGACTAACATTGTGTTGCTGGGCGATGGAGCCGGTCTCACCATTATCTCTGGGAACAGAAGCATGGCTGATGGTTGGACCACGTTCAGATCTGCAACTGTTGGTAAACGCCTCATCAAATTCTAGCTAAGTGAACTCATTGTGTCGTTCCATTAAATGGCAACTGAGATCTTTTGTTGATTACGTTGACCATATATGCAATGAATATTTTGAAGTCCTGGCCTAGATTCCTGATACCCATTTCTGGGTTGCTCTGTTCTTGCTCCTTTTTCGCTTGTATAAATCTGGTCTGAAGCTTGATTATGTAGCAAATTTGCCGCTGAACTTTTGCTTTTCCTGATGCATTTTCCATTTTGTTCTGGTTCAATTTGGTTTGCAGCTGTTTCAGCTGAAGGGTTCCTTGCCAGGGACATAACCTTTGAGAACTCCGCTGGGCCAGCAAAGCACCAAGCAGTCGCTCTCCGAATCAGTGCCGATTTCACCGCGCTCTACCGATGCTCCATCAGTGCCTACCAGGACACTTTATATGTCCATTCCTTCAGGCAATTCTACAGAGAGTGCGACATCTCGGGGACCGTCGACTACATCTTTGGGAATGCAGCCGTCGTCTTCCAAGGCTGCAACATCATCTCCAGACAACCTCTGCCTGGCCAGTTCACAGTCATCACGGCGCAATCCCGGGACACCCCAGACGAGGACACGGGAATCTCGATCCAGAACTGCACCATACTTCCCTCAGACGACCTGTCGGCGGCGGTTAGGAGCTACCTTGGTAGGCCATGGAGGAACTACTCAAGAACTGTGGTCCTCGAGTCCTACATCGATGGGTTCATCAACCCGACAGGATGGACCGAGTGGTCGGGCGACCAAGGGCTGGACACCCTGTACTACGGGGAGTATGAGAACTATGGACCTGGCTCAGGCACGGAGGGCAGAGTCACCTGGCTCGGTTATCACGTCATGGACTACTACGAGGCCTCCAACTTCACCGTGTCCGAGTTCATCACTGGTGATGAGTGGTTGGATTCCACTGCGTTCCCTTATGACGACGACATTTGAAGCTTCGTTTTGGTTAACTTCTAAATTGCATTGTACCTTAGCTTATCGAATCGCCATCTGAAGTTGACTGCTCAGTAAGAGCCATGAATGACAGGACAGAGAGAAACTTTCTCCTAAGTGTACATGAGGCCTTGTTATATGGAAGTTAAAATGTGATTGCCATTGGAGGAATAGAATCTTCCATTGGACAATCTTTGTGGCAAGGGCATCAGTACTGTCCCATCCCCCACTGACGAAACATGTCGATGTAGACCGGGAAGGAGAGACTCTCCTTCCGGGCTGTAGAGCGAAAGCGACTAATTTGACCAACGTGTTCTGTGGATTCGCCAAAAATGATCCTGCAAAATGTTGAAAAAATGAGTATGGTCGTCGCCCTATTTCTTGCGCTATAATCTAATGATGACACCTAGATGCTGCAAGATGAAATTTACTTAATACATCACCTAGATAAGTATCAGCTCAACAGGAGGACGAACTCGATCAAATTTAATGCCGCTCGACCCCTCTTCACATATTTTGCCATTCGGAATTGACCGCTCAAACTATCAAGGTGGGAAAGGATGAATTCCGACAAGGTATGGACCGACACCTCCCATTACGGTATTTGACAGGAATCTGTACCGCAGGGCGTCAAGTTCGTGGCTCGATATGCACCAGCCAAGACGTATCTCCGTCTCGATCAGCGATTCCAGTTCAACACCGTAGGAAGACCGATTCAACGGATCAATACCAAAAGGAGCCAAAGAGCCGAGCAAAGCCTCATCTGGTTTTTAGCCCGTTTTCAGTTGTCGTTTTGAGGGGACTGGTGTGGTGGGGAGCAGCACCGAGCCGACCATGTGGGAGTCACGAACTCGGTCACCTTCAGGCGTTTCTCTGGAAAAACGCGTCCGGGCTTTTGTCGTTTGGAGATGCGTCCGATGGAAACTCTCCCCAAGTCGCAGAAAACAACGTCCGGAGGGGGACAGTGGAGCGCAAGTGGGGTGCTGTTGAGCTTGTGATTAACCTGCAACGTTTGACCGCTGATTTCAGAAGTATCCTCGCGGGCACGCCGTCGCCTTTTCTCGTTTGTCTCGACCGATGCACCAAGGAGAAAATTGAAAAGGCTCCTTTGTTTCGTGAAAATCGGAATGTTGCTGAGATTGTTTACTCGTTTCCATGAAAATATTTGATTATCTTGTATGTGATTGGACTTTGCAAATTTGTTTGGATCGTTTGGCAATTCTAGTACCCAAAAAATTATGCTTTTTGTTAGAAAAAAGAAGACTCACGACAACCTTAGGACTGCCGACTCAAAACCTTGGAGGGGGGACTTGGGACCTCGGGTGTCGGCCCAAATACCTCTCAGGGACCCTGGTCTTAGGACCCAAAGGCTAGATCCAAGACCCTGACGCAATGCAAAAAGCCTAATGGCTAGTCGAGATCCTCGACCCCACGGATGCAGGGGACATTTATAGCCGAACTCGAAACCTCGGTCCAAACCCAGGACCGAAGATCCCAACCCTTTGACCGGCACACCGGGCACAAAAAACCAAGACCTTAAGCTAGGATTGGAGAACAGGGTTTCGGGGTTAGGTGTTGGGAGCTCGGTTTCAACCCCAAGCACGGGGTTTGGGCGTCCGGGCTCCAATTTGGGCGGTGGCTTGGCTCGGCCATAATCCGAGTCTTATGGTTCGAATTTGGGGAGATGCACATGCATTTAGTTCCGCATTTATATAGGTACTGCATGGTAACATTCCCGGGAAGAAGAATTTCTATTTTTTTGTTCTCGGGAACAAAAAAAAATAAAACCCGCATGATAACCGCAAGTTAGTTTTTGTTCTTGGGAAATAAAAGTTAGCCCGGAAATAGAAATGAGAAGTAAAAAAAGTTATTTCGGTTCCCTGAACAAGTTTAAGAAATAAGTGAATTTTTTTCTTTTATTCTTCTCTTGCGCATGGCCTATTGACCGCCGTTGACCGATGCTCGCCGCCCCCGCCGCCGCCCCGCGCCGCCGCCGCCGGCCGCCGGAGGCCGCCCCGTCCACCTCCGCGCCGCCGCCCGATCGCCACCGGAGGCCGCCCGTCCACCTCCGCCGTCCGGTTGCTGGCCGCCGATCGACCGCCGCCGGCCGCCGGAGGCCGATCGACCGCCGCCGCCGCCGCGGCCGCCGGGCCGACCACCGCCGCCGCATGTCGCCCGTTACCGCCGCCAACCTCCACCCGCCGCATGTCGCCGCCAACCGACCGCCGCCGGCCAGACCGGCCGCCGCCGCGCCCGGCGGCCTGGTTGGCCGACACCGACGACGGCCGATGGGCCGTGCGACCGGCGGCGGCGACGGCCGGTAGGCGGGCGGCGGTCGGCGGGCGGCGACATGCGGCGGCAGGCGGAGGTCGGCCGGCGGCGACGGCGTCCGACGGCGATCGACCAATAAAAATAGAAAACAAATAAATATGAAAAAGAAATTGTTTTTTACCAAATGCATTTCTATTCTTTTTCTATTTCTAAAGTAGAAATTTTGTGTAGTTACCAAACGGGTTTTTTTACACAGAAATTGTCCCCGGAATAGAAATAGAAAAGAACCATTTCTGAAAAAAAAAAAAATTGTTCCCCAGCCCAGAATGGTTGCCATGCGCAGCCATAGTAGCATGCTGTAGTACATTCATATTGCTTAGATTTTGGTCTAAATTGAAGAGACCAAGCCAATTGTTTGGATATATTCATCTTTGCATTTGTTTATAGAACTACGAAGTATTAATAATTTAAATTTTATAGTGTATTCAAACATGTCTTAATTGAAAACGACGTTTGGTTACCCCTAATTATATATGTTTGTTTGATATCATTTCTATTACACAACATTTGTTATGTCTAACTACTTGTTATGATTTCTTTTATGTTATTGCTCGGGAGAATTACCAAAAAAATCCTAAACCTATTGCAATTGTGCCAATTCAGTCCTAAACTTTTTTTTTTTGGAAAAATGTCACAAATGGTCCTTGAACTATTGATGAATGTTCGATTTAGTCCCTGAACTTTCAATTTGCTCAATTTGATCCTTGAACTATTAATAAATGTCCAATTTAGTCCCCGAACTTTCAATCGGCTCAATTTAGTCCCTGAACTATTGATAAATTGTCCGATTTAGTCATTCGTGAGAGAAAAAGCACAAAAAAAAAAAGAAAAACAGTAACGAAGGACTAAATCGGACAATTTGTCAATAGTTCGGGACCAAATTGAGCCGATCGAAAGTTCTGGGGACTAGATCGGACATTTATCAATAGTTCAGGGACCAAATTGAGCAAATTGAAAGTTCAGGGACTAAATCGGACATTCATCAATAGTTCAAGGACCATTTGTGACATTTTCCCTTTTTTTTTTGCTAATTTAGTCATAAACCTTTTACAATTGTGTCAATTCAGTCCATCCGGCTAAATTTGGCTGGCCAACACCGACATGGACACCTACTGGGACACTGGCTAGTGAACACCGATGTGGCAATTTTTTTTTTTTAAATTTTTTTTGAAAATTTTAAAATTTTTTTTTTATTTCTTTTTCTTTTTCTTTTTCCCTTCTTCTCCTTCCTTTGGCTAGCCGACCCCGGCCCGGAGGTGAGGCCGGTGAGGCTTCCGTTGCCATCGCCGCCCCCGCCACCTCCCCGTCCCCTCGATCGTCGGCACGATCTCCCCCTCCGAGCTCAAGTGGCCCTCCTTGGCTGCGATCGTCACCAAGCCCTTGTTCTAGCGCCTTTGGACCGATGGGGATGAGATCGAGCTGTGACATCCCGATTTTTGGGCCCTAATTTCGACTGGATAAATAGGGCCGTGTTCATTCAGTTGAAGCCGGGGGTTGTGAGATTGAGGAATATGAGGGATTTTTGGATAAAGAAAATAATCAATTTGATAAGTGAGACATCAATTGATTTTATGGGAGTCAATTTAAATTGAATCAAGATAAATTATAAGGTTCACCTTTGGCCATACTTTTAGGATTTAAATTGGCTCTATGGACAAGCCAAGATGTGAATTAAAGTGTGGTGACATTGGATTAATTTTTATGGACTTCAATTGGACTTAATTGAAAGAAGAATTGAAAAAAAAATTAAGCGCGCAAAGTTTCGGACCCCGGCGGAAAGTTAATCGCACCTATTGGAGAAGTTGTGGGAGATAGTGGGGTGTGATGTCATGGATGATGTCATGTGGTGGGGCCACCTTGGAGGAATAAATGATTAAAAGAAAAAGGAAAAGGAAAAGAAAGGGGGAGAGAGAGAGGATGGGGCCCACATGTCTTCTTCTTCCTTGAGAAGAGAGAGAAGAAGAGGGAGGAGGGAGAAAGGGGAGCTGCAACCGTCGACCCCCCCCCGATCGGTCGATCACCACTCCGCCCGCTCGCTGTTCGCCGCGCCGCCGTTCACCAGCATCACCGTTCACCGCCCCTCAGCCGCGCCGTCCGCCCGTTGCCCGCCGCATCAGCCCGCAGCTCGTCGCCCCTCCACCCATGCGCCAGCCCAGCCCGCCGCGCCAGCCAGCCGAGCCTCCCGCCGTCCCCGTTCGCCACCGTCCACGCCGCCGCCAGCCCGAACCGCCTCCTCCGCCTCCTCAACCGCCGAACCACCGCCGAAGCCCCCTCCGTCGCGCCCTCCTCAGCCTGGTTCAGAACCCAGAAAAATGAGTATGGCAGCCCCTTCCAGGCCCGTTTTGGCCACCTTCCCGGCCCCGGACGCGAGCCCGCCTTTGGGGAAAGTCTACCCCGACGTCGCGCTCGTCGTTTTGGTCCGTTCGGCGTGTTAATCGGGTGAGTTACCTCACTAATCCTTGATTAGCCGGTTAATTATGCCTAAGTGTGTTTAATTTGAATTAAGTGTGTTTAGGTGGTTAGATTAGATTATTTTAATATAAGTTGGATTAAGGAAATTAGATTAAATTAATTTGGGTTTAATTAAGGTTAAAAGTGATTTGTTTAATGTTAAGTGTGATGTGACATATTAGAATTTAATTTAGATTTATTTAATTGGTTCGAAATTCGGTTAATTAAAATAATATTAAAATATTCCGAAATTAATTAAATATTATTAAAAAAAACGGAAAAATTTATTTTTAGCCTCGGATGCTAAGAATTCATGCCGATCGCCTGTGATGTTAGAATTTTAATTTGATGCTTGATTTGTGGCGAATTGAGTGTGATTGCGTAAATTAGGGGTTATGTGTAGAAATTCCAATTGTAGAAATTGATGGGGATTTAGCCGTGATCGACCGCCTATCAGAAGCCGTGCCTATTGAGGCCGTGATGAACCGCCTAGGAGAGGCCGTGCCGAGTGGAGCCGTGATGCCACTAGTTGTTGACCGCCTATGAGTGGCCGTGCCGAGTGGGGCCGTGATGCCACTAGTTGTTTGACCGCCTATGAGAGGCCGTGCCGAGTGGGGCCGTGATACCACTAGTTGTTAACCGCTTATGAGAGGCCGTGCCGAGTGGGGCCGTGATGCCACTAGTGTTGAACCACATTTTCGAAGGTCGTGCCACATGGGGCCGTGATTACCACCGATTTGTTGAGTCTACCCTTAGGGTCGTGGTTGAGAGCAGTGATTGATTTGATTGAATGACATGTAATCGGCCGAGCCGATTGATCGTTGAGACGATCCAAGTGGTTGATTGATTGATGATGTGATTGTGCCGTGCTTTATTTAATTGTCATATTTGCACGTGATTGAATGATATAAATTGTACTAACTTGCGGGCGCGGGACTGTTGCGAGGTAAGTCTTCTTGATGTGTGGTTAGGTCATCTTTGGGGCGTATTTTCTTTCTAATAGGGGCTTAGGAGGGGTGAACTTGCCGAGACAATGTCTCACCCCGTTGTGGGAAACACATTTCAGGGCCGTAGATGATGATCCCAGTGGAGTCAAGTGGACCGCCCGGTGCCGTTGGGCAAGGAGTTGCGAGTCAAGAAGATGGAGGATCAACGATCGAGTCCGGCTAGTAGTTTTAGGACTATTCCTTGTTTTTGATTTGGCCAATCCTGAGTGTGTAGACTCCGATCCGTTTTGACTGCATGTAATCATTGTTTGATTTTATGTTAGCATGTTGGTTTGTATTAAATTGATTTTTGATTCCTGCTATTCTATCCCGCTTTTAAATTGTCGTGGATTCTTAATACGTTCCGCATGCGCTTAATAAATTAATTTGGGTCGGCGACACTACCTGGGAATGTCGCAATTTCACGACCATGGTGGGTTGTTCACGTGTCTTGGGGTTCGGGGCGTGACAACCCCGTTTAAGTGGTATCAGAGCATGGTCAGTGAATGGAGTGATAAGGGCGATGAGTCATGGGATAGTTAGTAGGAAAGACTTTACTTATCATAATGCATGTGATTGGTAGTTGCTTGGTAGCTTGCTTGTGTGGTTGCTCAGTATTTGTTTGGGAAGTGGGCGTCTGTGTTAAGCCTGTTGCGTGAGTGACCGTGTGTCGAGGGCCGCCTAGTGAGGGTAGTAGGCCCTGTGTTTCGGGGCAGGCCGCTGTTGAAAGTTGGTGCCCGTGGTGCTCCGGGTAGTGAGCAAGTTGGGGCCAGTGTGAGTGGTGAAGCATTGTCTCTAGTCAATGCTGGGGTAGTAGCCCCCGAAAGTTCAAGGCTTGCTCGGTTTTTGTGGATGCTTGAGAGGTTGGGAGACGAATGGCCGCAGGCCGCTGCTTCGCGTTGTTCTTGCCATCACCATCGGTGCCGCTGGGCCGTGACCGTCGTTGTTGTCGTTGCTTCTACCGCTAGGGTTGTGATCAAGTTATTGTGACCATGCCTCGTTGAAGCCCGATATGGAAATCTATCGAGGATCAAGCCATCGTATCCGAGTTGAGGTTCAAGGTTCGCCCGTTATTGAGAATGAATTATTCCTGAGATCTAGTAAAGGTGTAGGTCTTGCAAATGATAATCCTCTGGAAGCAATTGCTGGAAAATGCCACGTTATCTGCACTTCAAAGGACACAAGGAATCCGCAACCCTCACGTGAAGATCTTCAAAAAGCTGACTTCGTCTTTTCTCGTACATTTGATGTCGCGCATCTCAAAATAATGGATAAGATAGAAAAGGTGTTAAGGACATCTTTAATAGAAAATGTGTTATCTATCATGACAAAGTGGATGAAGACCCTCACAATAATGCGTTGCTAAGTGAGGCAATAGTTAAACCATTGGACGATCACAATAGGCCATTGAAGAAACGAAAATTGGATGCTTCAGAAATATTCGTGGGGGATGAGCTCAAGAATGATGAAGGCAAGTCAATTGATGCTGTCGAGCATCAAGCTCCACTACAAAGTGGAAGTGCATCTCGAGAATAAATTGAGTAAAAATCTCAATGAATCTCCGAAAGGAGAGAGAGACCTCTTTTTGAAGCCGAGGAGAAATGGATGGAACTCTCTCAATGGAAAGTTGGATGAAGTGTCCTGTCATCAATCTCCTCAAAAGGATGACAAAAACAACTATGAAGCATTGCGAGCTCCTTTGCCAATTGATGTTGACAAGAACACATGGTCGAAGAAGCTCTCTATTAGTTTGAATCGTGACAGTATTATAATTCGCCTTTGTTCGCTTAACGTACGGAAGTTTGGAATCATTGAAAGTCAAAGAGGGACTTAAATCCTTATAAATCGTCATGGAAGATGACTTGGTTCAGTTCGTTAGTTATCGAATTTACGTGGCAACTGTAAGGGATGCGTCAGTTGAGGGATCGAATATGGAGAATTGTCAGGTTTGTTGTCAGGTTCGTCGTCGGGAAGAGAAATAGAGTCGTGATTGAATTAATACCCGGAACAGAGCCGGTCCCTAAGGCTTTTTACCGGATGGTGATACCTGAGTTAGAAAGACTGAAGGTGCGGATGCGGGAACTTTTGGATAGGGATTCATGTGTTCCAAAGTGCATCACCTTGGGGAGCACCTGTTCTATTAATGAAGGAGAAAGTTGGTTCGTTATGGTGATACATTGATATTCCTCAGGACCGACTGGAGGTTAGGGTGCCATCAATTGAGAATCAAGAAGAGAGGCATACCGGAGTTGGTATCTCGCAATTAATACGGCAGTTGTGAGTTCACTGTAATGCTGTGTGGTTTGACAGATACCTTAACTGTTTGTTTGGGTCTTATGAGCAGAATGTGTAAGGGTACTTAATGCAGTTGTGATTGTGTTCAATGAAGTTATCCGGGTGTGTTCAGAGAATGCCAAGGGGCACGAGAGACAGTTAAAAATGATACTCCAGACCTTGAAAGCTCTTGAATTTCATGTTAAGTTTAGTTAGTGTAAGTTTTGGATGACGTGTGTATCGCTTGTAAGTCACGTGATTTCAGGCGAAGAAATCTTCGTGGACCCTGTCAAGATTAAAGCAACGGTTGGGCCGAGACGGACTACGAATACGTAGAGATCCGAGTTTCGAGTTTAGTAGAGAGTTACGAGATAGTACGTATATGGGTTTTCTTTCAGTGTTAGCACCACCGTTGACAAGACTACTGAGGAGGGAAGAAAGGTTCGTGTGGACAGATGAGTGCGAGTGTAGTTTTCAAGAGCCTAAGAAGAGGCTAACAACTGCACCTGTGTGGGCCATTCCGTTTGGTCCTGGAGGATGTAAGAGACCTTTTAAAGAATTGGGTTGCTTAATGAGGCAGCATGATGGGGTTGTTGCATGTGTGTCCCGTGAGTTGAGACCTTATGAACCGATTATCGATAGACGACTGGAACTCGCGACGACAATTTTCGCTCCGAAGATCTAGAGATATCAGTGGTGTGAAGAAAGACTCCAAATCTTTATTGACTGTCAAAGCCTCAAAGTGTTTATTCTCTTAGGAGGAATTGAATGAGATAACGCTCGTGAACCGATCTTTTGAAGGACTTGGATAGTGGTATCTCGGTGTCACTTGGAAGGATGAAAAAAGTCACTGATGCTTTGAGTCGAGAGTCTTCAATTGTGCATAGACTGGCTAAAGTATGAATTTTACTTAGAAATGGTTCAAAACCTAGTTTTCAAAATTGAGGTAGGCTACCCGTTTGAAGTTGAATCAGATGTTCAAGTCTTAATTGGCGCCTAATCGACAGACAAAGATGTTCAGAAAGTCTGATAAGAGGATACTAGTAAGGAAGAGGTTGATTTTGAGATTTCTGAGGATGGAAAGTTCGAGTTCCATGAGTGATTGAATACACCTGACAGTGTAGTACTCAAGGAGAGAATCTTGTCAGAAGTTCACTATGGTATTGCAGTTTTGACCAGATGGTGCGAGTAAGTCAGAATCAACATCAGATGAATTGGTAGGCTGATGTGAAGATGAATATCGCCAAACAGGTTGCAAGTGCCAGAGTTGTCAGTAAGTGAAAGTCCAATAATGCAGACTTAGAGGATTTTAACATCACTCGAGAGTCCATAATGGGAATGAAAATATATCACAATGGGACATTGTAATGAGCTTACTAAGGATTCAGGAAATTACTGATACCATTTGAGGACAGTGGCCGAATGATGGATGGAGTTAGTCCGCTTTGGTACGATACGAATGGATCTTGTTTTGGGTGTGCAACATCCAGGTTTATGGATTCTGACTTTGACTAGATAAGTTGGGCGTTTCATCGGCGCGATTTTAGTGTTTTTCTTTGAGTTGGCCACTCATGAGATAACTAGACTAGCTGGGTGAGTTATTAAGGGCTTTAAGGCAAATTGACTTGACGATTCGACCAGGAATCGATTTCTCGACCATGTTCATCTTTAGAGATCATTGCGGCACAGTATAAAATCGAATTAAAATCAAAGATAGGTCAGCTCGACTGGGATGGATGACCAATCGTGGGTGACCCCACTGAATTGGAAAACTCTCATCGACTGACACTAATTTGATTTTTTTGTCGTTTTGGTATCCTGTGTCCGTATTTGAATCCTCAAGATTTTCACGACAATCGAGAATCGACATTGTGTCGAGTGGGTTCATTGTGGCTCGAAAAAAATCGACCACAGGTCATTTGTCCTAAAAAGTTCTGAGAACTACCTAATAGCCTAGGTCATACCAAAAGCGCGTCAGAGTGAAATTAACCGCTAATCTAAGTTCGATTTCAGTAATTGGAGATTTTGTCATATCTCGAAGTGAGTATGTCGAAGTGTGTGGACATCGGATAATTCACCGGCATGGGGTGCCGGGGGTGATTTATATTTCGAATTCAAATCAGAGATTACAGATTTAGCAGAGTTTTCAGGGGGGTTCTTTCTTAAGCAGTGGATAACAGAGGGTACAGAATTCAGTGGTAAAAAGAAAGTGAAGAAAGATCACAAACCGTAGTCGGCTCGTAAATCGCACTTGCGGTGGTCGATCGGTGTCGAGTGAATGCTAGACGAGCATCGAAATTTTTAGTCAATAAACTTCAAGGGTACATCGGGGAGTTGAGAGAAGAATTTGGATGGGAACGGCAGAGTGCCTTATATGAGAAGTTCAGTTCGGTAGTCGGTTCAGAAAGAGCAGATTTTGTATACCAAGATGGTATCCTTGATCAAAATGGTCGGACAACACCATGAGACCGAAGGATTAGTTTGGATTGGTGAGACTCAGTGAAATGAAAATACCCTCACCTTTTGTATAAGGATTGGTAAAGATTTAAATTTTGAGGACGAAATTTTTATAAGAGGGGAAGAGTTGTGACATCCCGATTTTTGGGCCCTAATTTCGACTGGATAAATAGGGCCGTGTTCATTCAGTTGAAGCCGAGAGTTGTGAGATTGAGGAATATGAGGGATTTTTGGATAAAAAAAAAATAATCAATTTGATAAGTGAGACATCAATTGATTTTATGGGAGTCAATTTAAATTGAATCAAGAGAAATTATAAGGTTCGCCTTGGGCCATACTTTTAGGATTTAAATTGGCTCTATGGACAAGCCAAGATGTGAATTAAAGTGTGGTGACATTGGATTAATTTTTATGGACTTCAATTGGAGTTAATTGAAAGAAGAATTGAAAAAAAAAAAATTAAGCGCGCAAAGTTTCTGGACCCGGCGGAAAGTTAATCGCACCTATTGGAGAAGTTGTGGGAGATAGTGGGTGTGATGTCATGGATGATGTCATGTGGTGAGGCCACCTTGGAGGAATAAAGGATTAAAAGAAAAAGGAAAAGGAAAAGAAAGGGGGAGAGAGAGAGGATGGGGCCCACATGTCTTCTTCTTCCTTGAGAAGAGAGAGAAGAAGAGGGAGGAGGGAGAAAGGGGAGCTGCAACCATCGACCCCCCCGACGGTCGACCGCCCCTCGCCCGCTCGGCGCTCGCCGCGCCGCCGTTCGCCCGCGTCACCGTTCACCGCCCCTCGCCCGCGCCGTCCCCCGTTGCCCGCCGCATCGCCCGCGGCTCGTCGCCCCTCCACCCGTGCGCCGGCCCGCCGCCGCGCCCGGCCCCGAGCCTCCCGCCGTCCCCGTTCGTCGCCATCCACGCCGCCGCAGCCCCGAACCACCTCCTCCGCCTCCTCAGCAGCCGAACCACCGCCGAAGCCCCCTCCGTCGCGCCCTCCTCAGCCCGGTTTAGCAACCAAGAAAAATGGGTATGGCAGCCCCTTCCGGGCCCGTTTTGGCCGCCTTCCCGCCCCGGACGCGAGCCCGCCTTTGGGGAAAGTCGATCCCGGCGTCGCGCTCGTCGTTTTGGTCCGTTCGGCGCGTTAATCGGGTGAGTTACCTCACTAATCCTTGATTAGCCGGTTAATTATGCCCTAAGTGTGTTTAATTTGAATTAAGTGTGTTTAGGTGGTTAGATTAGATTATTTTAATATAAGTTGGATTAAGGAAATTAGATTAAGTTAATTTGGATTTAATTAAGGTTAAAAGTGATTTGTTTAATGTTAAGTGTGATGTGACATATTAGAATTTGATTTAGATTTATTTAATTGGTTCGAAATTTGGTTAATTAAAATAATATTAAAATATTCCGAAATTAATTAAATATTATTAAAAAAAACGGAAAAATTTATTTTTTGCCCCGTTGCTCGAATTTTGTGTTGATCGCTTTCGTGATGTTAGAATTTTAATTTGATTCTTGATTTGTGGCGAATTGAGTGTGATTACGTAAATTAGGGGTTATGTGTAGAAATTCCAATTGTAGAAATTGATGGGGATTTAGCCGTGATCGACCGCCTATCAGAGGCCGTGCCTATTGAGGCCGTGATGAACCGCCTAGGAGAGGCCATGCCGAGTGGGGCCGTGATGCCACTAGTTGTTTGATCCCCTATGAGAGGCCGTGCCGAGTGGGGCCGTGATGCCACTAGTTGTTAACCGCCTATGAGAGGCCGTGCCGAGTGGGGCCGTGATGCCACTAGTGTTGAACCACCTTTTCGAAGGTCGTGCCACATGGGGCCGTGATTACCACCGATTTGTTGAGTCTACCCTTAGGGTCGTGGTTGAGAGCAGTGATTGATTTGATTGAATGACATGTAATTGGCCGAGTCGATTGATCGCTGAGACGATCCAAGTGGTTGATTGATTGATGATGTGATTGTGCCGTGCTTTATTTAATTGTCCTATTTGCACGTGATTGAATGATATAAATTGTACTAACTTGCGGCGCGGACTGTTGTGAGGTAAGTCTTCTTGATGTGTGGTTAGGTCATGCCGGGGCGTATTTTCTTTCTAATAGGGGCTTAGGAGGGGTGAACTTGCCGAGACAATGTCTCACCCCGTTGTGGGAAACACATTTCGGGGCCGTAGATGATGATCCCAGCGGAGTCAAGTGGACTGCCGGTGCCGTTGGGCAAAGAGTTGCAGAGTCAAGAAGATGGAGGATCGACGATCGAGTCCGGCTAGTAGTTTTAGGACTATTCCTTGTTTTTGATTTGGCCAATCCTAAGTGTGTAGACTCCGATCCGTTTTGACTACATGTAATCCTTGTTTGATTTTATGTTAGCATGTTGGTTTGTATTAAATTGATTTTTGATTCCTGCTATTCTATCCCGCTTTTAAATTGTCAGGGGATTCTTAATACGTTCCGCATGCGCTTAATAAATTAATTTGGGTCGGCGACACTACCTGGGAATGTCGCAATTTCACGACCATGGCGGGTTGTTCACGTGTCTCGGGGTTCGGGGCGTGACACGAGCTCCTCCATGGGTTCCTCAACTACACCATGCAACGCGGTGGGGCCTCACCTAGCCAGATTTGGCGAGGCTCGACCTTGCTTAGCCTTGGCTAAGGTGAGGCTCGCCACGCGCCAGTGGTCGGCGAGGCTGACCTCGCCAACTCTCACCTTTGGCTAGCGCTGGCTAGCCAGAGGAAGGAGAAGAGGGGGAAAAAAAAAAAAGAAATTTAAAATATATATTTAAAAATTCGAAAATAAAAATTTAAAAATTGCCATATCGGCGTTCACCGGCTAGTGTCCCCTTCTGGCGTTCACGTCAATGCCAGCCGGACAATTTTGGCCAAATGAACCGAAATGACACAATTGTAATAGGTTTATGATTTTTTTTGTAATTCTCCCGTTATTGCTCCATAATGATTTTCCTTCTTAAAAAATATCGTTAAGATAAATATTGACCAAAAGAAAATAAAGAAAAGAAACACATTTTAATATTGAGTTAAAACAAAAGGTGCATTGCGCATGAAATATATTATTTGTCATGTGCATCTAAAGGACTAGACAAAAAGGAGAAAATCTAAGTAAGTAGTACCATTATGTGCAACGTTTATTTGAACCTGGATGAATTCATATATAATGGTCATTCCATAAAAGTGTCACTTAGAAGACAAGTTTCAACTGAAAAAAAAAAAAAAAAAAAAAGCATCTTCCAATCAATTTTTCATCTAAATGATGTTGAAGTTAGTTTTGAGGAATCCGGGTAGATTTCATTGTGAAGTAGGAAAAAAATACTTTCCTCAGTAGAAGAGATTTTTATCTTTCCATGTTAAAAATTTCCCTTCATTAATATAAATTACAGATAGAAAAAATATTTTTCCTATCATAAAAAAAAAAATCTACTTTAAGATAATAGATTTTGTTAGTTTTCATTTATTTTCAAAATATACCGAATTTATCTGTAGCCATTCAAATGGATATTTCAAGTCAAAAGCAATTCTTTATCGGTAGCCAGCTTATTTTGACTTGTATTAAATTTGACAATTCCGGGATCTACACAAAACTCAAATGTTGACACGTGACTTCGCAGGTATTTTGTTTCTTTATTTTCTGAAATTTAAATAAGATTCTGCTTTGTTGACATTGTTGTAAACAAAGTTTTTGAGATTCTTGAGAATAGGTACTTTAAATCATTGTTAATAGCAAAGCGCCCATGCATTGCGTGTATGCAAAAAATTAACATCCAAAAGTTTTTTTTTTTTTTTTGGTAAAGGTGACATCCAAAAGTTTTTGTACAATTACTTCGTAGAAATAATTTGAAATTTAATGGAAATAAATTATTGAAATAATATGACGTGGTTATACACATATATATGAAAAGAGAAGAATATTTTGAGATCTTAGTTTTTTTTGTAAGGTTTTCATAAGAAAGAAAAGATGCAAAGTATAAAAATGGGAATACATTATAGGTAGGATAGAATTATCAATTTAGGCTTTTGCCCATTGATAGAACATAATTAAAAAAAAAAAAACTAATTGAGAATAGTTTGGGGAAGAAAAAAGGATCGTCATCCATTATTATCTTCATTTGTCTAGCAGAAAATGTATATATTAGAAAATATTTTCTAAAATATGGTCACTCGTATCACATGAAATAATATCAATGAAAAATATTTTCATTATCAACAATACTTTATATCTAAACATTTTCATTTATTACAAAAATATCTTTTGTTCATTAATTTTTGTAAACGAAATAAATGGAGCCTAGGCGTGTTAGTTTCAAGAGAAATTTTATGTTAAAGGAAAAAAATTTCCAAGGAATTAATTTTTAGAAAAAAAATGTATTTCCCTTTTCAGCTTAGAAAATTCATTTTCCTAAATTTAAGCATGCACGTTTTTATTTATTTCTTTACCGTAAGTGGTTTCCATTAACCGATCATTTTATCCAGGCTAATTATCGAAAAGGGATTTTGTCAAAGAGCGCTTAGCTAAACTCAGTTGCTGAGAAAAAGAGGGAAACGAGAATGTTCCTGCGTCGTGCCGTGCGCGGTCAATTGCACGGTTTGCGGCAGTCAGCGCAGGCCTCCGTGTTTGTGTTGTCTTACGTTTGACCGAGAGAATTAGAGGAGGGAGGAGAGAAGTCGCGGGAAAAACAGTTGACGGCAACGAACTTGCACCACTCATTAAACGGACTTTTGAATCCTCTCAAGGACACCCTAAAAGCCCTCCTGTCCAGAGACCTCATCGTGTGGCATGTCTCAAAACCAGACACGACCAGTCGATCAGCCTAAATTAAGGACGACGGCCAAGTGACTTAATCTGATATTCCCACTGGCGCCATTAAACCTGCGCGCGCCTTGCCTCGCTTTCTCTCTGCCTTAGCTTTCCTCTAGGGCGGGGAGACATAGAAGGCCCGACAGAGAAGAATCCGTCGTGAAAAACGAAGGAATAAAGGGAAAAAAAAGATGGCATTCCAAGATTTCGATCTCTTGTCAGAGCGGCGACAGGCCGAGAGGAAGCAGAAGATGAGGAAACGGGTTGTCATTGCCGTGTTCTCGTCCCTCGCCCTCGCCGGGGTCGTAGCCGGGGTCATCATTGCCGTGGTGCAGAGGTCGGGCGGCGGCAGCAGCAGCACCACCAACGCGACCCAGGCTCCACCGACCAGTCAGATTTCCCACTCCCAGAAGATGATAAAGATGGTTTGCTCCTCGACAGATTACAAGGACACTTGCAAGAGCACCTTCGACAAGGCGGTGAAGTCTGAGAAGAACCTCACCCAACCCAAGGACCTCCTCAAGGTGGCGATCGGGGCTGCCTTCGACGAGGTCAAGGAGGCCTTCGACAAGACGAAGGAGTTCAATTTCAATACCCCGCAAGAGAAGGCCGCGTTTGAGGATTGCAAGGAGCTGCTGGAGGACGCTGTGGAAGAGCTGCGCTTCTCTGTGAGCAACCTCGGCGACAGCATTGGAAAGTTCTCCTCCAAGACCCCAGATTTGAACAACTGGTTGAGCGCCGTGATTTCCTACCAGCACTCGTGTGTCGACGGGTTCCCTGATGGGAAACTTAAGACCGAAATGCAGAAAACGTTGAAGATTGCCAAGGAACTCACCAGCAACTCCCTTGCCATCATCTCGGAGGTGTCGTCGTTTCTTTCCACGTTCCAAATTCCAGGGGCTACCCGACACCTGCTCGAGAAGGAGGCATCGGGCCTGCCGGCTGTGGGTGAGGACGGGCTTCCTAGCTGGATGAATCAAGAGGAGAGGAGGATTTTGAAGGGACGCGGCGTAAAATTGACTCCGAATGTTGTCGTGGCAAAAGACGGCAGCGGGAAATTCAAGACTATCTCCGAGGCATTGGCGGCGATGCCAGAGAAACACACCGGAAGGTAACTAATAATTTTAAACGAGCTAATTCCCATTTCAATGGTGTCAGAATCTAGCTTCCTTTTCTAATATTAACGTCCTTTTGTTGAACCTCATTCTCTTCGACCGTCGGAGTCTCTCCCTGCTACGTAATGCCTTCAGGACACTGACTAATTCGGTCCAATACATAAATGCAGGTACGTCATCTACATCAAAACAGGAGTTTATGACGAGTACATTACCGTGACAAAGAAGATGGTTAACGTGACCATGTATGGAGATGGGTCGCAGAAGACGGTCGTTACTGGGAACAAGAATTTTGTAGATGGAGTTAGGACTTTCCAGACCGCGAGTTTCGGTATGCATTTATAACCGTGCCACTAGGCATAAATTACCAATCTCTACAGCCTCGTCAATGTCATAGGCTACAACGTAGTTCACTTATCAGCCCTCAGATGAGAATCAGAAAAATTTTGGAAACTCTAGGATTTCGTCATATGGATTTCGTCATACTCTTAAGCATGGCGCGGATAAAATTTGACTCTTCTATGTTCAATGTTCCGACAGCTGCTCTAGGAGAAGGCTTTATGGCCCAGGCCATGGGGTTCAGGAACACGGCAGGCCCAGAGAAGCACCAGGCCGTGGCCCTCCGGGTCCAGTCAGACCGCGCAATCTTCCTCAATTGTAGGTTCGAGGGTTACCAGGACACCCTGTACGCACAGACCCACCGACAGTTCTACCGCAGCTGCGTGATTGCTGGCACGGTCGACTTCATCTTCGGTGATGCCACAGCCATCTTCCAGAACTGCCTGATCGTTGTTCGCAAGCCCCTAGACAATCAGCAGAACATTGTCACGGCACAGGGGAGGGTCGACAGGCACGAAACCACGGGGATTGTCCTCCAGAACTGCCGCATCACAGCCGACAAGAAGCTCATCCCCGTCAAGTCCAACTTCCGGACCTACCTGGGCCGGCCCTGGAAGGAGTTCTCGAGGACCATCATCATGGAGTCGTCAATTGGGGACTTCATTGATCCGGCAGGCTTTATGCCATGGGAGGGTGACTTTGCGCTCAAGACCCTGTACTATGCGGAGTTTAACAACAAGGGGCCCGGTGCGAAGATCAACGCCAGAGTGAAGTGGCCCGGTTACAAGAAGATCAATAAGCAGGAAGCAGCCAAGTTCACCGTTGGGACTTTCCTGGATGCGGCTTGGATCAAGGGAGCTGGTGTCCCTGTTCACTTCGGCCTGTATAACTAAGTCTCTCTGAGGATCAGACCGACTCGTGGGGATTGTGCAGGGAAAGCGATTACTGAAATCGATTTTGTGTAGAGGGAAAAAAAAAAAAAACTCGCATACTTCGTTGGTAGACTCTACAATGTGAGAATCCTGGTCTCTTATATTATCTTCTGTCGTCGATCGATCGCGCCAGGAACTCGTCCACGCAATTTGTTAGGACAATCGATCATGCCATTTTTGGAGAAAAATTGGGAGAAATTCGCACAGGCATATGATCTGTCATCTGGTTTCAACTCATCTATAGTTCATAATTTTGAAAGCGATTTTTGAACAACTTAGCAGGTAATATTGCGGTGATTGATCAGAATAAGCGCTAACATCAGCAGGATATCATCAGGTTAATCTTCTCATGAATGTACCAATATACTTCTTACTCGTTATAAACTTATAGGTTCGAGCAAATTATAGATACAATAATATAATGGATCGAATCAAAAGCCTCGAGATCGCCAGGAAGTTACTGCACAACTTGAAAAACCGCTTGTTCCTCTGGCTCAATGAAGAGCCGTAGATCGCCATCTCCTTCAACCCGTCCTTGCATGTGCCGACGTCCATCATAGCAGCCGACACGAGCGAGTTCACTGTGTCGAAATCCCTCTCCTTCAGGGCCCGTGATGACTCCTTGAGACTCGCAACAGCATCGTTGTACTCCTCGTTACAGTCGCTCAAGCATCTCGACAAGGACTGATCAACACCGAAAGAGCCATTGGCCCTCAGCGCGTCAATGATGACTCAGATGGTTCGCTCACCAGGGGCAATGCTCTAGTCCAACGCAATGGTGGCAAGCCTCGCAAGATCGACCGTCACATTGGTGCGAGGGTCAGATCAGAGCGAAGATACGCAAATGTCGAAGTACAAAGTGTGGCTGCAGGCTGCCGACACCAGGTCTCCTCTATTTGGATTGCTATCATCGACTGTGGAGACTGCTGAGGAAGCTTGGAGTACAAAGTCGACGATGGTGATTGTGGTTACGATGAACATGAATGCTTTCTTTGAGGATGGAATATGTGAAGCCATCTCTCTGTGTAGCTAGGGTTTTCAGTTTGCCTCATTTTTCTGTATATAAGTGGAATATGCGAGATGGAGGACATAATTAGTGCACACTGTCAAGATATATCAACATAAATCCGTGTTAAGGCTACTGATACAGCTACTGATACAGATGCTGTCAATTCTACTAAGGTTGAGGCTTACACTAAAGCTACTGAGGCTACTGAGGCTCGCACCAAGGTTGCTAGTGTCAATGCTATCAAGGCTGAGTCTACTAAGGATGATAAAGAGGACAAAAGCCAAGTGTTGAAGAAGCTGTTACAAATCTAAAGAAAGGACTGCAAATAAACGGCAGAGGATGAAGTCCAAAGAACAGTTGAGATTGCCATCAACGATGGAGGATTAAGCACCAAAAATAAACACGGATTGCTAGTCTATGAAGATTATGTAAAGTAGTTAATTCTGTTGTAAGACATAAAACAGAATTTAGTTTTTATGTTAGTCTTCATCTTCTTAAATAGAAAAGTCCTTGGTAGAAGTTGAGCTAGAAAATAAGAGAGAGAGATCGAGAGAGAAGTGATGAGGATGAATGTCTTTATATTGATCTTTTGATTGAACAAGCTGCTGTAATACAAGTGTTTGGAATGAGATATATACAAGGATTCACCTGATTGATCCTTGAAGTTTTTTCACAGATCTTTGCATCTCCATCTTCTTCGATTCTCCATATAACTCTTTCTCTTACTTTCACATGGTATCAGAGCTGGTGATCATCTCTATCAGAAGAATCCAATCTGCAAAAGTTCATTAGATTGAGAAAGAAGAATCTAAAGTTGCAGCAAACTATAATATCACAGTAAGTGTGCAAGCTCTCTATACAACCATTGCTGTTTTCTCCTGCAAACTAAGAGCATACAACAAATGGCAGTACGAGTACCAAAATATCCATTTCCTATACATGTGAATATTTCAAACTTTGTCACAATTAAGCTTGCCGAGGATAACTTTCTTTTGTGGCAAGCCCAAATTCAAAGGTTTCTGAAAAGTCAAGATCTTTTTGGCTTTATTAATGGTGATATTGAATCACCTTCTCGAATGCTGTGAGGTATGGTTGATGGCTGTGAAACTGAAATGATGAATCCAGACTATAGTGACTGGATAAAAACTGATCAACTCATATCTTCATGGATAAGTGGTGCTGTTTCAGAGAGTATACTGAGTTTAATAATTGGCTTAGAAACATCCTATGAAGTGTGGCAGACTTTGCTAAATCGCTTCACACAGAAATCAGTAGCCAGAGAGTTCGAGTTGAGGGGAAAACTTCGGCCCAAAAAAACATGATAAGGCTCTCTCGATTTATCTTAGAGAATATAAAGCCATTTGTGATCAATTAAAGGCTATAGGAAAACCTATGGATGACATAACCAAGTTATTTGGTGTGTTGGAAGGTTTAGGAGCTGAATATGAGAATTTTCGAACAACAATATATTGTCTAAAGCCACAACCTGAGTATGATGAAGTAGTTGCACAACTGGAAAGGTTTGAATCAAGACTGCAGAACTATTCCAAAACACAATTTAATCCCAATATGGCTTACTTTAGGCAAAGAAATTCCCAAGTACAGTTCAAAGAAGTTACTGATAGAGAGTTCATTCCTCAGAATTCAAGCTTTATAGCACAAAGAGGAAATTACAGAGGAGCTCGTAGTTTTGGAAGGGGACGGTTTTCTAATAACAGAGGTAGAGGATCTATATACCCTGGAGAAAACTCAAGGTACAGGCCTAGTAACTTCAGCTACATGCAAGAGAATAATTCCTCTAACCCCGTTCCCATCTCTGGATTTCGTCCCTATGCTGGACCATCACAAAGATATCAAGAAATGAGGTCTTATCCTTCCAATCTAACATCTTCTAAGAGTATGCAAGATGAGAAACAAATCAGCAGCATAAAACTTGAGTGTCAAATCTATAAGAAACCAGGCCATGATGCTCTACACTGCTGGTATAGGTTTGATAATTCTTATCAAGCCGAAGAAATACCAACAGCCTTAGCAGCTATACACCTTGAAGATACCAAAGGCAGTGAATGGTATCCAGACACTGGAGCAACTGCACACATCACAGCTAATCCTGGTATACTTCAAAACTCCTTATATGCACTGGACTAGATACAGTCATGATTGGTGATGGATCGCATTTACCTGTCACATATACTGGGAATACACTACTTCATATTAAAGAAAGTCAGTTGTCTTTAAATGATGTTCTCATTGTTCCCAGTATTAAGAAAAATCTGCTATCAGTATCAAAACTTACAGATGACTATCCATGCTCATTTATTTTTGACAAATTTGGTGTCTATATAAAGGACAACTGGACCAACACAACTCAACTACTTGGAAGGAAAACTAAAGGCCTATATCAAGTAAACTCTCAAACAGCACAGGTCTTTTTAGCTCATATACACAGAGAAGTGGGAGAAGACACATGGCATCAAAGACTAGCACAAACCAACTTGAATACTCTGCAGCATTTGAAGAAACAAAAACTCATTCAATGTAATAATAGAGTACAGAATGTATGTACTAGTTGTCAATTTGCTAAAGCTACAGCTTTACCTTTTCCCTCCTCTGAATCAGAACAAGCATGCCCCTACGTAAAATCCATTGTGATATATGGGGTCCCTCACTCCGTGACTTCATTCCGTAACTTCAAGTATTATGTTCTGTTTGTAGACAACTTCTCTCGATACGCTTGGCTTTATCCACTTGAAATTGAAATCGAGACTTTTATGGAGTTTTTGTACTGTTTCAAAAGCAAGTAGAGAATCAATTCGAGTCAAAGATTAAAATCTTTCAGTGTGATAGTGGAGGAGAGTTTCTCAGTAAAATATTTCAAGCTCATTTGCAAGATTGTGGTATTAAACAAAATCTCTCTTGTCCTTATACACCTGCACAAAATGGCATCTCTGAGAGAAAGCATAGACATATTGTGGAATTGGGTCTTACTATGTTATATCATGGCAGAGTTCCATTAAAGTACTAGGTTGATGCTTTTGTTACAGCTAATTATGTCATAAACTTATTGCCAACACCAAAACTACAGATGCAATCTCCTCACAAGAAACTATATCATCAGGAACCAACTTATGATCACCTGAGGGGGTTTGGTTGTGCATGCTTTCCTTGTCTACGACCCTATGCACAGCATAAGTTTGATCCGAGATCTTTAACCTGTGTCTTCATTGGTTATAGTACACAGCACAAAGGTTACAGATGTCTTGTACTATCAACTGGACGAGTCTATGTCAGTAGACATGTGCAATTTGATGAGAACTATTTTCCTTTCACCAAGCTGTATCTCACAAAATATACACCACTTACAGCATTGTATCAGTTATGGGTTGAAGAAATACATATGACAGAATCAGCCTGCAAGGAAACAAAATATAGTTTACCTTCTATTTGTTCTCAACCTTGTGATACTCTCCTCCAGTATGATGCAGGTAATACTGGAATACAATATCAGTCTCCACAACTAACCACCATACAGTGTACAGATCAGTCAATACATCCAGCAACTACATCAGAACCTGTCATGTCTACAACAGCAACACATAATGAAGTATTCCTACCTATACAACATCAAGAAGTGTCTTCTCATGATACAACAATGCTCAATAATTCCAGTATTAACTCTGCACTAAATTCTGCTTCTCACATATCACAAGAAGGTGTATCCAAACAATCAGTACAAGGTACTAGCTCCAGTCCCCAATGCAGACTCGATCAAAGTCTGGTATAATCAAACCTAATCCCAGGTATGCCTGTCTTGTTGTTTATAAAGTACCTTCTGAACCAAAGTCAATTAAATCAGCATTGGCACATGAAGGTTGGTACACAGCAATGACTAAAGAAATGGATGCTTTGTACCTAAATAAAACCTGGAGTTTGACACCTAGAACTAAGAACATGAATGTAATTGGCTGCAAGTGGGTCTTTAAAACAAAACTTGCTCCTGATGGTAGCCTTGACAGGTTAAAAGCCAGGTTAGTTGCTAAAGGATTCCATCAAGAAGAAGGTATTGATTTTACTGAAACCTTTAGTCCAGTAGTTAAGCATGCCACAATCCGAATAGTCCTGTCAGTAGCTAAGATGAGACAGTGGCCTATTCATCAACTTGATGTGAAAAATGCCTTTCTACATGGTTCACTTCATGAAAAGGTCTACATGGAACAGCCTCCTGGTTTTCAAGATCCACAAAGACCTCATCACGTGTGCTTGTTACACAAGTCACTCTATGGTCTTCGACAAGCTCCTCGGGCATGGTTTGATAAGTTCAGTGATTTTTTACTTGGCTATGGATTCTTCTGCAGCTCTACTGATCCTTCTCTATTCATATACCATCATAGCCAAGACACTATTCTTCTACTGTTATATGTAGATGATATTGTCTTAACAGGGAGCTCTTTTCAACTGCTCTCTGCTCTAATTCACTCACTGAGTCTTACCTTTCACATGAAAGACCTTGGTCCACTGCATTATTTTCTTGGCATCGAAGTCAAACAAAAGTCTGATCATTTGTTTCTATGTCAGACTAAGTATGCCACTGACATTCTCACTCGAGCCCATATGTCTGAATGTAAACCACTCTCTACTCCTCTATCACTGAGGCCACTTGTAATGGAAAATGATTATATTCCTGTATCTAATCCTACATAATATCACAGCCTAGTTGGAGCTCTTCAATACCTTACTTTGACACGTCCGGATATAGCATTTGCTACCAATCTTCTTTATCAAAAATTATAGACACCTACTATTGCAGATCTCTATCGACTTCAAAGAGTTCTACGATATATTAAAGGCACTATCCATCTTGGTCTCTTCATTCATTCTCAAAGTTCTTCACATCTGTATGCTTTTTCAGATGCAGACTGGGCAGGGTGTCCAGAAACACGAAGATCAACTACAAGTTTCTGCACTTACATTGGATCTAACATCATCTCTTGGGCTGCCAAGAAGCAGACCACAGTAAGTAGGTCATCTACTGAAGCTGAATATCGTGCATTAGCCTCTGCTTCTGCTGAACTCACCTGGATTAGTTTTGTCTTGCGAGACATTGGCTGTCCTCTCAATCATCCTACACATCTATTCTGTGATAATAAATCAGCCATTGCCCTCCCTGCCAATCCCATATTACATGCTCGAACCAAACATATTGAAGTGGACTTCCACTTTGTTCGAGAAAAAGTCTCCTTTGGCTCACTTCGTGTCCAATATATCCCAAGCAATCTTCAAATTGCTGATATATTCACCAAATCTCTCTCACGTTGTACACATTCTCAACTTCGGACCAAATTGGGTCTTGGTTTTCTAACCATACCCAATTTGAGGGGGGATGTCAAGATATATCAACATACAGAAGCTGTTAAGGCTACTGATACAGCTACTGATACAGATGCTATCAATTCTACTAAGGCTGAGGCTTACACTAAAGCTATTGAGGCTACTGAGGCTCGCACCAAGGCTGCTGGTGTCAATGCTATCAAGGCTGAGTCTACTAAGGATGATAAAGAGGACAAAAGCCAAGTGTTGAAGAAGCTGTTACAAATCTAAAGAAAGGACTGCAAATGAGCGGCAGAGGATGAAGTCCAAAAAACAGTTGAGATTGCCATCAACGATGGAGGATTAAGCAACAAAAATAAACACGGATTGCTAGTCTATGAAGATTATGTAAAGTAGTTAATTCTGTTGTAAGACATAAAACAGAATTTAGTTTTTCTGTTAGTCTTCATCTTCTTAAATAGAAAAGTCCTTAGTAGAAGTTGAGCTAGAAAATAAGAGAGAGAGAGATCGAGAGAAAAGTGATGAGGATGAATGTCTTTATATTGATCTTTTGATTGAACAAGCTGTTGTAATACAAGTGTTTGGAATGAGATATATACAAGGATTCACCTGATTGATCCTTGAAGTTTTTTCACAGATCTTTGCATCTCCATCTTCTTCGATTCTCCATATAACTCTTTCTCTTACTTTCACACACACGAGGGATGTCGTCCACCTCTTGTGTTGCTTGACGTGGAATCCATCTTAGTCTTCTTTTCCAGTTTGCCGTTCATTCACTTTCTTTCTTTTCCCACCATGCGTGTGGTTGAAGAGAAGTTCCCAAAAGCTTCCCTGCGCTTGCATTCAAAGATAGCTCTGAGGTGGCATTGTGCATGTGCAGATAGCATTATCTGCAAACCTACATGCGAAAGCACTGAAGGCGTCCTTCTCCGTCTGCATGTCTGAATAACATCCGAAAAAATTGTACGAATTGATGATGAGAATCGTCTTCCAATGTTTTATCTGAGGAAGGATGCATGATTATGACGAAGTCACACTATATACAACGGCATCTCTTCTTTTTTCCTTGGCTATACATGGCGAGATAGAAGAAATAATTATTGAGGTTGTCCCACATCGGTTATGAAATAAGCTGGTGGTCGTTATATAAATGTGAGGAAAAGCCTCACCCTTTGAATTAGGTTTTTAGATAAGAAAGAAATGTGGTCACACGGAAGAGTTAAAATTTATTGTGCCTCCAACCCAAGTCCAATGTGTGAGTGGGAGATTATTGAAGTTGTATTGTGAAATGAGGCATTATTCTTCGAGTTAATTTTTGGGATAAGGGAGACTCAAGACCGTCCAACAATGACAATCTTATCCAAGTTCCCTAATGGAAACTTTACATTCGAAAAGATTACTTTTAGGAAAACGAGTGGGGTTGATGTTGGACCTATCTGAGTTCAATAGTGAGAATGACTATATATTTCAGACAGAAGTTTGCTCAGCGAAAACCCTATATCATGGCCTGCAGCTCCTTTGCCGTCCCCAGAGGTTTCAAGCCCATGCTGTATATGATATTGCAGGTAACAGACAACTACAGGACATGAAGGTTTAGGATTTGTTTGCGATGTCTATTAAGATCTTGATTAATAACAATAAAGCGATCACGTGTCCATGCTATCAACCGCAATCCTTTGCTTTTCATCACTTTTTGCAATCTTGACGCACTTTTTTCGCGATACTTTTCCAAAGCAAACCCCTTTAGGAGGTCGAAAGGACGAGTTTGAATTGCACCAGAGAAAGAAAATGAAAGCAGTACGTTTGGGACTCTAATTAGATAGCTTCCTCTACACGAGCCTAAGTTAGATATATTTCCGAGGGGACTTTACAATAGGAAAACAGTATTGTATATTCAAATCCCACCATAATATGTTTCTAGTATAGCGGTCGGCCCAAGTCCAAGTACCTAGTGGAAAAGTTTATTAGACACGAGCTGGGACAATTAGTACAGCGTAATCTCCTTTTTAGCTCAAGAAACAAAACAAGAACAAGATATATTCAACACGTCGCTTCAGCTAATTTCCACGGATTAGGAAGTACCACGTGCCACGGTGCATAAGTTTCAAAACAAAGAAAGGCGAAAGGAGAAGCCCTTGTCAGTGAAGACAAACATTTTCACTGGAGGGCTCGAAAATATGATGACTTGCTCATGCTAAATCCAATGTTAAAGGGTGATTCGACGCTAATGAACAGAGCAGGTACTCCCCGTTCTTTTTCCTGTTGAGCCCTTCTTTTTTAAGTGGGGTCTGTGTAGATTATTGGAAATTACTGTTTAAGATTCTTGATTAGGATCTCAGATTCAGAGTACTGGACGATTAGATTAGTGGGAGATGATAATTGGGTTACTTTGGATTTGGGGTTGCTTTTCTCGCAGCTTGTCGTGTAATATGGCGGGTCCCGAGTTCCTCCTTTAAGCATCTTTGGTTTTGTTCGCAAAAGCCAAACAAAAAGAGCATCGTAATTAATCTATAAAGGATATTACAAATGCTATAACTTTTATATAATACTCACTTGATTATCATGATTTTTATATAATGCTCACTTAAATATTATAATTTTTTTAGTACTTAAATATTCATTTGAAGTACCATAATTTTCAATCGATTACTTGAATATTACAATCTTTTAAAAAATATTCATCCAAGTGTGAGAACTCTAATGAGGTATAGCACTTGTAGTGAACATTTCAAAAAGTTGTAGTACTCAATGATCAATTATGGCATTCAAATGATCGACTGAAATGTTATATAATATTTAGGTGATTGGAAAAAAAAAGTCATGACACTTAAGTAAGTGGAGTATAAAACTTTTGACACTCAAATAATCGAAAAAAGAGTTATGACATTCATGTAAGTGTCGGATAAAAGTTATGGTACTTATTATGTTATTTCTCATCAATCAAGTCTACACATGCTCACATAGCTAAAATGATTAATCTTTCTAAGATAATAATTAGTCGATGATTAGAATAATATTTCTTACGGTTAGGCGAGAGAAGCCACTCTTTTCTCTTCCTTTTTGGCAATTTCTAGTCACCAGTTTTTCTCCTTTTTTGCCTTGCTGATTCTTGGACAGATCCAACATATGTACATCAAAGTGTACTTAGGCATTTATGTGTTCGCGTAACTTAAATAGCCAACAGTGTCGCGTGCTGTCGGCTTGTAGCAAGAACGATTTTACTCTTTTTTTTTTTTTTTTTTTGGTCTAATTTCCTTGGCCGTGTATAGGGTATTACATTGATTCCATGACATGCATATCGAGAGAGAACATATGGAGCCCGCTCAAAACCCATTTTAGCGGGGCTTTTCCGTTATTAAGCAGGCATAAGGATGAAACTAAAAATTACAACAAAAAACAAGTGGATAGCATGGCGAACAAGGGACGTGCAGTATTCGCACATCTTGCCCGCACACGTAGAACATGCTGGAATGTCTTGCATCGAGTGTTAACAAAGTATGAATCATTAGGATGTACAAGTTATCGCATGTCACTGCATCCAATCACTTGAATTATTCGGGATTGAGACCTCCGACAGACAAAAAAGTTCGAAAAGCTTAGTCTTAACCCCAATGATATCTTGGATCGGGATTGATCCATTAGGTAGAGTCCTCCTCGCATCGCCTTTTTCATGTGCTCGTGTCCCAAGGAAAACCAAGAAAGAAATGGTAAGTGCACCACACTGCGCGTCGGCGTGCGGTCCATTCTCTCGACGCCTGATGCGTCGGATCGCGACAACCGATCGACACTTCTTTAAATCCCGCTAAAAGAATGGCCCCGACAGATTTAGAAAAGGGCAAAAAGTCCCACTGACGTCTCAAACCCTATCCTCATCTTTCCCTTCTTCCTTCCTTGCTTATATCCCACCTGGTTAGTGACTAAACGGGTGCATTACTCAAAAGGGAGGCTTTGCAACTACTTGGGCAGCTCTCCCCTAAAGTTTGCACACCGTGCTCACCGCATCGTAACGAGTGAAATTAGGGTTTTGAAAGAATAGAAATTAAGGTTTTCGAATTCTGATCTCGACATGAGTAAGAAAAATGATCCCCAAGTATGATAGTGATTTGTAAAGTAACATAATATCGCCCAAAATTATGTGGAGTCTGGACTAAAGATTCCCGCATGAACGTGACAAATAGACAGTTCTCCGTCACGAACCACCCATTTCCATTCCACCAAAAGTCACCCTTTCTTGGCCTATTCCTCTCTTCTCCTTTTAACTTTCCGATTCCGAAAGAACGTGCGATGATCTATGGCCATCTTGCTTTATCTCCTCTCTGTGTAGTCCATCTCCTTGTTTTGAAAGGAACTTCGAAACGTAATCATTTTCGCGCAAGTGGACTTCCTATCCCTACGGGGGGAGAGAGAGGGAGAGAGAGAGAGAGAGCAACTTTCATGTAAAAAGGGACGATGATCGTGGATTCGAGCGTTTGTCCTGCTTTAAATTGGAGAATGAAGAATGCTTTCGTGAAGTAATTTTAGGGTCACAGTTCTTGCGAGCATGGTTTGATAAATGGTTGGACAATTAGGGTTAGCATAGAGCTTATATGTATTGATCTATTGAAGTTACTCTATTGTTTTACCTAGATAAATGCGTGAGTTTTTTCATTTCCATATAGCTTTCATGATATATAGTCTCTTGAAGGATTTGCCAAACGGATGGTTTGAAGGTCAATGTCCATGTTAGAAAATTCAAAATGAATGAATTGCGTACGAGGTATTTTGAAGTCCGTAAAGTCTTATTTGCATGAGAATTGACATGGAAAGTGAAACCGAGTCTGTCCGAAAACAAGAGCGGGACCACATTTTGCACTAGAGTTAAACTAAAACAAGCATGACGTGTTGAGGACGGCGCTTGGGTGGAAACTTTAGTAATTGAGGTAAAATTAAGCATCCCCACCGTGAGAAATGCAGCACCATGCTCGCTTGATTCACACTAAAGTTCCGTGTGATCTCGTCGAGCATATCGGAAAGGATATCATGGAAAGCTCATTTTATTCGATAGTCTCGATTGCGAGAATTCTCTCCCAAGTGGAGTCACTTTCGAAAATCTTGATAAGAATTTGTATTTCAGTCTATCGTGATGGGAATGGATCGATTTTCAGTAGCCGTGCTGTTCCATTGCAAATGCGTGCATATCTCAAATTCATTCGTTAGGTGCAACGGGAAGTCTTTTCGCCAGCAGCGTTATTTAAGCTGTTGGACAACTGCATGTGCAATACATGGATGGGTCCTCTCCCCAAATCATATTGAGACGTAGGGTTTGAATGCCGAGTCCTTTGGTGAGGACAACATGAGAATATCACTTCATTTCCAAGTGAACGGAAATTTCCTCCAACCACGACTTCTGATTGGTACAGGTTGCAAGTTACGTGCATCGCTCGCATTTGATGACCAATCATAAAATGTGGGTGATGCTCATATTTATAACCCAACAATCAGAAGGCTCTTCAATCGAAGATGGAAGAAAGCATGAGTCCTGTCCACAAAACGGTATTTAAAGACAAAACTCTTTCCCCTTGGAAAGACTCCGGTTGAAGTAATAGGAAGACCGTCAAAATACTTTAATTTTGAATCCTCAATTTTTTTTTTTTTTTTTTTGGTAACCGAGGACTCCGCTACATGCTCCCCGTGCCCAAACGGCTCCTGAGTATTGGGCCCCTATACTCTAGGGAAGATTAGCACAGCAACCCACCGCCATGGCCCCCCACTTAAATTGCTAATAATGTAAGGTTTCGAACTTTTGACCTCAACGATGAGAGAGAGACTATCAACCAGCTGCACTACACAGATGACAATCTCTCCCATTTATCAAGTCCTTTGACACGAAAAGAATACTTGCATAACTAATATTGATGACAATCTAGTAACTCAGTAACACTGACACTAACATGCGATACGTAACACGACACGCCGAAACATCATTTTTTAAAAATAGAGAATTCCGATATATTTGGACACTTTGTATATTAAATATATATTTTCACATATACATGATAAATTATCATTTTTAATTAATTTTATTCAAATTTACAGATAAATAAATAATAATAAAATAGTCTAGAATGAATTTACACTAAAAAAATTAATCTATCATTTATTAATATAATTCATTGTTTCAATATGACAAATTCAATTCCATTCAAATAATTCATAAAACTTTGAAGGAAAAAATAAATAAATAATCCACATTCTAAACTTGCGTGATAGAAGAGGAGAGGAAAAAAAACAAACTTGGGGGTAAATAGTGTCACAAGAAGTGAGGGAAGAAAACATAAGACTAAATTTTTCTTATTTTCGTATTTATTATTTTTACATATTTACATTTTGATCCTTTATTTATTGAAAATGTTTCAAATTGATCTATGCATGTCGGAATTCCGAACTCACACATCTGAATTTCGGATTTGCATGTAAAAAAGTGTTGAGAAAATTGATCAAATTTCGACGTCTATTAATCAAGTGTCAGAAAGTATTTGACCTGACATGAAGGCTCGTAAGAAGTGCTGGTGCTTCCTAGTCTAGTAAGGTTCAAAAAATACAAGAAAACCAAGTTAAAAACCCTACCACGTGAGACTTATTTTCTACCCAATGTAAGAACTTGTACATGAATTATTCGGTTCTGGGGCCTAAAAGACAAAATGACCAAAAACAAAAAAAGAGGTGGACCCCAAAGATGGGAATTCCCCTTCCTCTCCTTCCTCCGTATGTACAGACGGTACCGCAAAGCTCCAATGACCCTGCCACCAATGCCCTGGCCAGATCCGCCCGTGCGGGCCCCACGTAGGAGTTGACATCTGGGCTCCGCTCTCTTGTCATGGCTCATGAGAATAGACCCCTTAACCAACAATCAAAATGCTCTCTTTCCTTGTTGGTCGGCAAAATAAAATATTATTAAAAAAAAAACCCTTCTAGAGTTCATTGATACGTCAATATTCTTGATCCATCTACGATAGTCGGACACTTTTTTTTACATGATCCATATCCGCAGCACTCATTTTATTTAAACTTGATTGGATTATCTGGATTCACTCATTATAGTTTTTATTAATTATTCAATGGGATATTCTCTTTACAACTCAAGAACACCACGAACACGGGATTTCTCGATGATACTTTTTTTTTTTTGTCAGTCATACTCTATACCTACTCTACACTCACTCTCAGACTTTTGCCCTGCCTCTTGCAAGGCGTGGGAGTCGAAACTCACTCCTGAAACTTGTGCGTCCCCACCCCATCCCTCCCTGAGAAGGTGGGAGTTTGAACCCCTCATCTCCCCCTTCCATGTTGGAAGAGTAGCCACTGGGTCTTGATGACACTTAATCATCACCATATTCGATTTTTTTTTAATAAGGACACTCATTCCCTCGCTATAAGTAGTGCCCTCTCCTTCTCATTAAGTGCGTCTCACAAGTTCCTCAACAACTAAAACCAAACTCCATTCTCCTCCAAATCTCTCTCTCTCTCTCTCTCTCTCTCATGGGGACTACTGGAGGAGGGTGGAGGGTGCTGTGGGTAGTGGCTTGCATGGTGCTGCATGGAGGGCCCACCACGTCATTGGCGGGCGGGGTCGTCGAAGGACAGGAACCATCGCGGCAAGTGCAAGAGCAATGTGGATTCACGAGGTACCCAGCACTGTGCGTCCGGACCTTGGCGGGATCCGGTTCGCCCGACATTCTCTCTGCTCTCGTCAACATGACCATCCTCGAGACCAAGCTTCCTCCCTCCTACTTCGCCCAGATCACCTCCCTCTCCCAGACCCAGGGAGCTCAAGCTCAACATGCAAAAGCTGTCACAGGTATGTGTGAACTCTGCGTGCATGCCTGACCTGTCTCCAACGCTTTAATATCGAGAAAAGGTCATGATGGTAACCTACCTTTTCTTTTTCACTTCTTGGGGGAGAAAGATTGTTCCATTTCATGATAGGATTTCATCTGGGTTTGTTTTCGAGGGCTGTATATATGTCGGTCGTCCTTGATAATGTTTCGATGATGATTGCGACAGGGGAGGGAAAGGTATTTCTACATAACGTGTGTGGAAATTATCTTGTTGTGATCTTAAGACAATCTATTCTTTCGTGGTTGAATTGCTCGTGGTGCGCGGCTGACATAGACACCGTGCGTGTGATTCGGGTAATCTGCGCTCCCGCCCAATTCCATGTCTTTATCATCGACGTGAATGACGCTTAAAAACTTTTCGTTCTCATGTGAATCCTCTTCCCTTGTTTGTCCAGATCACTGCGAAGACGCCATGACCCTCTCTCTCAAGAGGCTCGAGCAGTCGCGCGAAGCCCTCAGAGAGCCAGGGAAGAACAAGGCCGACGTCCAGACATGGCTCAGCGCCGCGATGACACTTCAAGATTCGTGCAAGGACTCGGCCCGGGGCGTCGGTCCTCTCGGTCTCTCGAGCGACGCCGGGGCTCGCTTGTCCCAGAAGATGGACTACCTCGCTCAGCTCACCAGCAACGCTCTGGCCCTCGTCAATCGGATCACTCACAGACGAAAGCCCGGGAAGACCGATAAAGACAGGGACGTCGGCGAGACACGGGATTTTCCGAACTGGGTGTATAAGAGAGATAGGAGGTTGCTTCAGAGCCCCACGGTGAAGGCGAACGTGGTGGTCGCGAAGGACGGCACCGGGAATTACGAGACCGTCTCGGAGGCGATCCAGGCGGCTTCGGGCGGGCGGTTCGTGATCTACGTGAAGGCGGGGGTTTACAACGAAAAGATCGTCGCCAACAAAGACGGGATCACATTGATCGGAGACGGGAAGTATTCTACGATCATCACCGGTGATGATAGTGCGGCTGGGGGTGCTTCCTTGCGCGGCTCTGCTACATTCAGTTCTCTCCCTCTCTCTCTCTCTCTCTCTCTCTCTCTCTGTCACTCTCTCATACAGAGTTATACGTACATACACAAGGTGCATGTCTTTCGCCGGAAGGGAATAATTTAAAAATATTTTTTCAGAAAATAATTATTTGTATCGTTTATAAAAATAATTAAAAAATGATTGAATTAAAAAATTTATCATATGTGGAAAAAAGTTTAGGTACAAATTGTTATCGATAATTTAAAGTGATATGAGTGAATATTTTTCGGAAAATATCTTTCAAATTATTTATTTTCTGATAAACAAACTGAGCTTAAAAATAATATTGGACGCCTAGAATTTTTGAAAACCTATAAGTAACGACATTTTAACTTGCTAAATTTTAATGGAAAATTACTTTCATGACAAATTCAATTAACACTGTAGCATAAGAAAAACTCATTTTAACTGAGATATTTATACATGCTTTAGATGTTAGAAGTCAATTTTTCAATAGAAATTTGACGTATTCGTACATAACACTAAAATTCCAAGGGCTAAAAGCAAAAGCAAAATATAAATGTCAAAATCAATTCACTATTTTTCTACTTTACTTTCATTCCATAAATTTGACACTAAAAAATTAATTAAAAGAAGGGAGAAATTATATAGAACTTTTAAGCATCAATAATTATATATTTTAAAAGGTTTTTAGTGTGCATAGCGTGAAATAAAGTTAAAATTATGAGAATTGTAAAATTTAAAAATAGTAAATATCTATATTAAGAATCACTCCAAACAAAGAACGTCTAAAAGTCGACATGCTAATTTATTAAAGTTATCATTCCCACGATCATGAACAAACGACTTGTTTATTTTACTTCTTGAATCTTTTGCATTATTATCAGAAAATTTCAGATCGAGTCAATTTTTTTGTCACGCTCAAAAATAACAATTTTCCACTTTATCGATCTTATACTTATAGCAATCACCGGCGATGGATTTATAGCCCGAGACATCGGGTTCCAAAACACAGCGGGGCCCCAAGGTCAACAGGCTGTCGCCCTAACCGTGGTCTCCGATCACGCCGCATTCTACAGGTGCAGCATCGCGGGCTACCAGGACACGTTGTACGCGCTCGCGCTCCGCCAGTTCTACCGTGAGTGCGACATCTATGGCACCATAGATTTTATCTTTGGGAACGCGGCTGCCGTCTTCCAGAACTGTGAGCTGGTGTTGCGAAAGTCTGGGAACTCAGCCTATACCGTGATCCTCGCCAACGGGCGCAACGACCCGGGCCAGAACACCGGGTTCACGGTCCAGGGCTGCCACATCACCTCGGATGCCGGCTCGGGCAGCTCCTACCTAGGGAGGCCATGGAAGTACTATTCTAGGGCAGTGGTCATGCAATCCACCATTGCTGGTGCAATTGCTCCTAGGGGCTGGATTGAGTGGCCAGGCTATGGAAGCTCAGTGCTCAAGACGCTCTATTTTGCTGAGTATGCAAATCAGGGACCCGGTGCTGGGACCTCAGGGAGGGTCCAATGGCCTGGTTTCCATCTAATTGGGACTCAAGAAGCTATGAAATTCACTGTTCAGAGCTTGATTTCTGGGAATTCATGGCTGCCTTCAACCGGTGTGGCCTTCACCTCTGGCCTCTAGGGAAGAAAAACTTCATGTGAAAATGTTACAGTGCAATAGTTTCGGACAATCCGATACTGTAAAGCTATGTAGCACAAGTAATTAGTGTGAAAGGGTCTTCCTAGCACAGTGCAGCAATGGTATTTGTTAAGCTTTGTCGATTAAGAATAAATTAGGGTGTACTTTTTTTTTTTTGAACTGAAAATTAGGGTGTACTTTAAGAAGTTGTAATTGAGCAAAATGTAAAATGATTTCACATGCCGCAATAAAATCATTTGAAAGTGCCTGTAGCACTAATGGGGTTCACTATTTAACACGAATGTTTTGTTTCCTTTGTAGTTGTTGGGCGTTGTTCTTTAGCTTATAAGATTTAGAGTGCCACCAGAAAAAAAAGGTTAGAGAGACAGTCTTTGACTCTTTGTGATTGATAGAGCTGATTTGCTATATTCTAACGAATCCACCAAATTGCAATCTCTTCTATTTCTTCCTGAATTTAAGTATCTCTTGACAACCTTATTCTTTGGTGATGAGCTCATGTCAAAACACTATAATCGTGTTGCTTTTCTTTTGTTTGAGTAATGAACCCCCTAAACTTGCCCTCTTTCTTTCGGAATTTTGCCTATTCTTTCTATTTTTGCTGAACGATATTGACAGTAGAATTACTTAAATTATTTTCTAAAGAGCGTGGAGTCTTTGTCCATTCGTATTTCGTCCACGCCGGACACCCACCTTTTGTCCCTACCATAAGATTTCAAGTAATAGCTTGAGCATAGGGACTTCACACATACAACAATCTACTTCACGCATACGACAATCTAAACTCTACATAAAGAAATTTATTGTCTCACTAGTTTGTCACTTCAAAAACAATGTCATGCAGGCAGGTATCATTTCAATTATGCCTGGAAATTAGAAAATGGCAAGTGAACTATATCCTCACAAAATGAAAAATATACAAGTCGATTCGGAATGAATTCATACTATATTTTATAATGATAATAGAATATAAAATAGTCACAAACATTGCTGACTGTATATTATGTACATAACATACAAATACATTTGTCGCGATAAGCGAGTTTCAACGCGGAATAGATGGAAAAACATCAATAATTACATAAATCGTGACTTGATTTTGTGCATTGAATACTTCAGGTTTTATTTTGGTCAATTGGAGACTTAAGGTTTTAAGAAAGCCCCAATCAGATTTAGTAGTCCCGTCATACACCATTTATTAAACTCAAAATGGCAAAAGTAAAATTTCACCCTTCATTAATGTCACAAACTTAAAAAAAAAAAAAAAAAAATCACTTTTATCTATACAAATATAGATTATAAATTACATTATTTGCTTATTGGCATAATATTTGCTTAGGTGGCTTCTCTATGTGATGGCTAACAAAAGCATCCAATATTTCTTTTATTGGAAGAGGTCAATTCGAACAATCTACAATCTTAGGTAGCAAACTTAAAGTTGACACTTTGAAAAAGCAATAATATAATATATTTATATGGATATGAATGGTCTGTAGCAAATTCCTTTATTGATTCCCTTTTTAGAATTTTGGTTGTCCTGTCCGATCTCTTCTAACTACCGAAGTAATCTAAGAAGTTATATAATACAAAACCACAAGATACATCTCTTCTAAGTACCAAAGTATATTTGCTTAGGTGGCTTCTCTATGTGACGGCTAACAAAACCATTTAATATTTCTTTTATAGGAAGAGGTCAATTCGAACAATCTACAATCTTAGATAGCAAATTTAGAGTTTGACACTTTGAAAAAGCAATACTATAATATATATATGGATATGAATGGTCCGTAACAAATTCCTTTATCGATTCCCTTTTTAGGATTTCGGTTGTCCTGTCCGATCTCTTCTAAGTACCGAAGTAATCGAAGAAATTATATAATACAAAACCACAAGAGACATCTCTTCTAAGTACCAAAGTAATCTAAGAAATTATATAATACAAAACCACGAGTCAAATCTCCTGGAGCTTCCTGCCTTATGATTTTTGTGCAAAAAGCTATGCGGGGACAAAATAATAACACCCCAAAGATAAGGTGTCGGTGGATCAAAGGTCTAACCCTCTGAAAAAACAGCAGTGAGTTATATCCAGAAACAAAAAGCAAATACAATAATTAGATCGAATAACCCAAAAATTCAAAATGTTCTCTTCAAAGGAAACCCTCCACTCTGTCAAATTTCTTACGCCCTGTCAGAGTCAGCACCATTATCATGCATTATACAATATAGCAGACAAAGCAGAAACTCCCAAGATCAATAATTCAGCCATTACTAGAGTGTTGGAAGGATCAGGAAGGACCATTAATGGAGAGTGGAACATTAATTGTAAAATTAGAAAACCATATGCATAGCTTGAATAAGCAACGGTGTGATTTGATTGCGTCCGGATGGCAATCAATCCATCGCGCTCTCTTGGAATCGTCTACTCTATTTGTGGCCACACAAGCCAAATCGAAACCCTAGCTCACCCCCAGATTAATTTATTCGCTCTTACGTGTTTGGTCATGAGAATAGAAGTGGGTGGCATTGATTGCATGTGTGAATAGAAGTGGGTGGCATTGATTGCATGTGTGATGGATCGTGTTAAGTGCTTCAAAAAAGAGAGAGATATGGGGTCGCAGCAATTATAGTTTGGTATCGCATTATCTCATTTGGAAAAGACAGAAAGGTTGACCGAGTAGTTGAGTTTTATTTAGATCCTTACCAATAATTATATAATTTTATATCATACTTTACGTGAAGATAAGCAAATATGGTATACTGTTGAACCCTTTTAAAAAGAAGGGAAAAAACCACCAAAAATCCTAAATTATGTACAAAATGACAAAAACACCCTAAACTTTTTTTTGCACCACCAAAAATCACAAACTTTCTTATCTCATGACACATTTACCCCAAACTATTTTTTTATGTGACACAAAAACCCCGAACTTTCATTTCGTGACACATTTACCCTAAATCTTAGGGGCATTTTGGTCATTTTGCTTTTAAAAACATTTTTCTCTTTTTTTTTTTTTTTTTTTTTTTTTTTTTTAATTTTCTCTTCCCTCCGCCGGCTCCGGCGGAGGGAAGAGAAAAGAAAAAAAAAAGAAAAAGAAAAACAAATAAAAAGATGAAAATACCCTCGATGGGGTAGATGTGTCACGAGATGAAACTTGGGGGTTTTGGTGGTGCAAAAAAAAAAGTTTGGGGTATTTTTGTCACTTTGTGTATAGTTTAGGGTTTTTTGTGGTTTTTTCCCTAAAAAGAAATACCCATCTTTCTCAAAAGCATAATTCAGCACTCACGAGAGGAATTTGTATTTTTAAAGATGTTAGAGATGTTACAACTTATTATAAAAATTAGTTTACAGAATGATGTGTTGGTTTAATGTTTGAGTGCAATCCATTTATCCAAATATCCATTTACAATTTGTCATATCCTTTTAACCGATGAGTTTTCAAACGATACTTTTTCATTATATGAATCAATAAACTGTCCACTATAGCTAATCACGATATCAAAATTCTGCAAAAACTTGAAGCTAACTTGATCAGTTCAACCATGGAAGCAAATCAACCCTCAGGAGTGAATCAAATGGTGCAAGTATTTGCCTTCTTTGCTCACAATCTAAGCATAAATAACCACATTTTCACATTTTTGGGAGCCACCTCTAGAAGCCGTCATTTGCATGGTTAGATAATTAATTAAAAAGACTTTAAATCTACTATACAAATGTCAAATTAGTTCCAAAATTTTCAATTACGCTAATTTAGCCTTAAACATTTTAAAGATTTGTCAATGTAATCTTTTCGGCCAATTATTGATATGAATGCTGGTTATCCTACGTGATAAAGTTTGCATTGACATGGACAATTTTTGCATTTTTTTAAAGAACAAATTCTCAATCTTTTATGAGTTTTTTTCTTTCTTCTTTTTTTATTTTCTTTTCATTGTTTTCCTTTTATTTTATTTTTTCCTTATTTCCTTATGCCAATCCGTAACTTGAAGGTTAACAGCCATAGGCGAGGGCCCAGTGCCCTTGCTAGATTTGGGTGATAGGCAGCAAACCCTCATAGTGGCTAGTGAGGGCTTTGGGCAAGGATTGTGATGCCATCACCATCATAGTAAAAGAAGTAGGAAGAAAAGAAAAAATTAAAAAATTAAAAAAAAAATTCATGTCAATGCCAATCTTATCAATTAGAACGGCCGATATTCATATCAGTGATATTCAGTCTAAATTGACTGTTTAGAACTGACCCAAAAAAAAAGACCGTTTAGAGATTAAATTGGCCAAAATGAAAGATTTAAAATCGAATTGAAATCCATACAATAAATTTATGATTTTTATGATAATTATCCCTTAATGGGTTCCATTCCTTCCCTGGGGATTAGTTAGGATGTTCGCTTAGACATTAAATGAATTGAATTGCCATGTAACCACACTCTGTTTTCCTTGCGTCCTGATTTGTGCAAAAACTTGGACCACCCAACTGCGTAATTGCGGGGTTTAAATCAGTGTCAATTTGCAAGTCAATAGAAGTCGAAGCCAACATGGTCCTGGAAGGGCTGATCTTGATGGAGCGCGACGGAGGCTCTAAGGTACCAGTTTCTGCCCATGCAACCGTACGGCAGTCCTTGACTTGACCTAATTTATGTAACATCTTTTATTACTCGAAATTATAATATACGAGCCCCCCCTTTTTTTTTGGTATAAGGTATAGATAAAATACATTTCGCCTATCTATATGTTTCGGCTGGTGCAGCTATTTTGAGGGTTTTTTGAGAACTTAAATCCTGAACCAAGCCGCTTATCTGATTTGTGATAGGATAATAGCAAAAAAGGCTCATGAATTTTGATTCGATTTGTAATATTGTCTATAAACTTGTAATCTGTATAATATTGTCCCTAAATTATTAGTAAATGTTCAATGCGGCATATAAAAGTTCAGGATTTGTATTGAATATCGGAACAAAGTTTAGAATTCATATCGAATAAATTAAAAGTTCAGGAATGACATTGTATAATTAAATCAAAATTAACGAGCCATTTGCGAACTCAAGGGAAATCACGAATCACGTTGTGAACATCAATAGGGACAGTCCGTCCCTACGCCCTGTCAAACGAGTGCAAGTGGAAGAAAAGAGCGACGAGCCAAAGCACTACAACATGGCTCGCCTCACATCACACTTTCAAAGCAAACCACACCGTTCGAGACCCCCCGGTGAACGGGATTGGTGGACGACGGCATCCGATCAACTTGGCATCCCCCTCGCCTTTTTCGGGGACCCATCAAGTTCAATTCGGATTTTGGAAGCTTACATTGATAATGGCGGTGATAATTGGTGATTTAGACTGCAGGAATCTTGACTTTTATGAGCCCTGTTGATTGGGGTTATGGAGAAAGTTGAAAGAGAGCTTGTCACTTGGTGGGGATGGGTTAGACTCGAGTTTCAAGGAAGACAAGTTCGATTAGTTATGTGGAAGTTAAGCTCCTTATCCTAATCGGGCTTGCGAAAAAGGTTATGATAACTAGTTCTCGTGTCCTGCTTTTGTAAAGTGATTTTATCCTACTTTCGATGGTTTGAGGGTATCTTCGGGCTGATAACTGTTTGATGAAATTTCTAGTACTTAACCAATTAGGACTTTGAATTGTCTGAATAGAGTTTGTTGATTTGGGTTGTCAATTCAATGCAAGGAAGACAGAGACTTCAAGATGAGTGTTTGTTCTCGACTTTATTCTGAAGGGCGTAACATGGGAAGGTGACAAGAAGAAAATGTCAAGCGAAAGCGAGTAATGAAATGGACAAAATAAACTTGAATATCCTTGGCTCTTCTCAAGTAGTGGGCATTCTAAGTTGAAGAATGATCCTTTTCCCATTGATAGAGGTAATCGGTTTTTGGATGGGCTAGTTCCTATCTTGGAATTGGAACCAATTGACTATTCAGTTTTGGTTTGGTTCCTATATGGCCCTAGGAACAGATGTGATTTTTTTTTCCTATTCCCTCCGAGTCTACAAATGCGTCTATGAAAATTGTGTTTTTGTTCTCTTCTAGCCTTTTCGCAACCAAACTAAGAGATTGTCAAAAAAAAGGCATGAAATAAATAAGGAAATTGGAGAAAGTGCTCTTGGCTAGAGTCGGTCTTCATCACATCCAACCCAGCAGTCACTTCTCAAATGATTTTGTATTGGCATGCCTAGAAGATAAACCAACCACAATAATTAGGAATTACAGCTAAGTTACTTACAGGAGAGGGAGCGACAGAGGGTGAAACTAGTGAGAGGCTAGAGCGAGAAAGCGACACCATAGGGGGGTTTAGTGAGAGAGTCCACAAGATGATAGAGGCAAACTAAGAAGTCTTATGATGGGGCTTATGGAGAGAAATATGAGAGCTTGTCATTGGGAGGGGATGGGTTAGACTCTCGAGTTCCAAGGGAGATAAGTTTGATTAATCATATGGAAGTTAGGCGCCCTGTCCCAATTGGGTTCACAAAAGAGGTTATCATTGCTAGTTCTCGTGTCCCACTTTTGTAAAGTGATTTTATCTGGCTTTCGATGGTTTGGGGATTTTTTTTTTATTTTTTTGTGGGGTGGGGGGACCTGAGGGCGACTTGACAGGGGACATCTCCTAGCAAATAAGTGTTTGATGAGATTTTTAGTGCTTAATCAATTAGGACTTTGAATTGTTCAAATGGAGTTTTTTGATTTGAATTGTCAATACAGTACAAGGAAGATGAAGACTTTGGGATGAGTGGTTGTTCTCGACTTCATTCGGAAGGCATATAGCATGGGAAGGGGACAAGAAGAAAATGTAATGTGAAATCAATTGATGAAATGGACATACAAAACTTGGATCTCCTTAGTTCTTCTCAAGTAGTGATGATTCCAAGTCGAAGCATTGATTCTTTCCCTATTGCTAAGGGTGATCACTTTCCAGGTGGGCTAGTTCCTATCTTGGAATAAGGAACCAAACTCGAAGGGTTGATTTTCAATTTGTGGAATCAGAAATCAGTTCACCTAGTCCTGGAATTGAACTGACTAACCAGTTCTTGTTCAATTCCCATATGGGCCTAAGAGCCGGTGTGATTTTTTTTTTTTCCTACTCCCTCCAAGTCTACAAGTCCTCTACGAACTTTTTTTTTTTTTTTTTTTTTTTGCTGTTCTCCAGCCTTTTGGCAACAGAATGAGAGATTGGAAAACAAAGACATGAAATAAATAAGAAAATTGGAGAAAGTGCTTTTGACCAAAGCCGGTCTTCATCCTTTCAAAAGAGACATCCAACCCAACAATTGCTTTCTCAAATGGTTGTATATTGGCATGCTTGGAAGATAAACTAGCCACAAGAATTAGCAAATTAGAACAAAGTTATTTATAGGAGAGGGAGCGACAGGGTGAAATTGGTGAGAGGCTAGAGCGAGAAGGTGACGCCACAAGGAGGAGACTAGTGAGAGAGTCCACAAGACGATAGAGGCAAACTAAGAGGCAAGAGCAACTTCCAAAAGGTGAAACTCGAGATGGCGTCAAGCAAGAGGGAGACGAGGAGGAGGCATTGTTTGAGAGGGACGGAGGTAGCATTGAGCGTCAAGCGGGAGAGACCGAGGAGGGAGGCACGAGGGGTTTGTAATAATAAGAATTAAAAAAAAATATTAGTTTGGCCCAAATATGAAATCAGGGATCGAATCAATTACAATCATTTTCAAATTTTAAAGAATCGGGGACCGGACCAGTTCCTATAGAAATCGCCCAGAATCAGCAAGTTCGTGTTTACACCATATTATTCCTTACAATATTTGTCATTGTTACTTTGTCTTCGATTTTTATGGTTTCTGCTATAAAGATGAAAAAAAAAAAAAAATTGTTGGGCCGGTTACCTAAGTTCGGTCCGGTTCCTCCTCAAAATCCAGGATCCAGACCGACTCCTACGGGACAAACCAAACCGCCGTTCTCCGAGTTGGACAGGGACCGACGGATACCTCTAACGTAAGCTCATTCTTCAGACCAATCACATGTGGTTTGCTCGGCCCAGTATCATCTTCCTGTCCAACCCAATTGCCTGAGGATTGGGCCCAGCCCAGGCTAAGTCGGCCCAAAACAGACCCACAAATAAAAAAAAGCCCTGGCCTCTCAAGTCGTACCCGAGACGCCACGCGCAAAAAACTTTCGCGCCAGCAATTCATTTGACATCTCAAACCGTGAAAAAACACATAAGAAAACGATTTCCTTTTCCCTCCACCATCAATCGCAGCATCATCATCATCATCATCATCATCTCTCTCTCTCTCTCTCTCTCTCTCTCTCTAGCTGCTGCTGCTGCTGCTGCTGCTCCTCTTCGTCTTCACTCGAGGAGGCGACGACCCTCGGTCTTGATCTCGCCTGAGTCGAGTGCGGCGGGTCGTGGTTGGCGGCGGCGGTCATGGAGCAGCAGAGGAACCCCAAGGTGGCGGAGGCGGCCGGCGAGCAAATCGAAGAAATCCAGCACGGCCCGTTCCCCGTGGAGCAGCTTCAGGTAGAAAAACCGAAATCTCGAATTGGGTATTTCGAAAAAAACTCAGAAATTCTAGAGGGGATCGTTGTTCAGGGAGAGATCGTGGTCGTCGCCCCCAAATGTTCTCTCTTTCGAACGGGCAAGCGAAAGGGTTCTTTTTTGGGAGCTTGAGTTCTGTTTAGAAGTCGCTGATGAAGGGAAAATGAGTCTTTTTCCAATATGGGTCGGTGTCCTTTTTGGCGTTGAAGCTCGTATAGTTTTTCTTTTGAGTGAATGTGGAACTTGGATCTTGGTACTAGGCTCGTGGTTTAACCTGTTGATGACTAAGCCCTATAACATCAATTAGTGTTTTTGTGTGTATTTCCTGTGCTGGTTCATCGTGTAATCAGTCAGAAAATAGCTGAACTTGTATGGGGAGCATCTTTAATTCGTTTAATTGCAAGTTAATCCGTCAGAAAATAGCTGAACCGTGAGGTAGTTATATCAGCAATCATTGTTTTTCACTTGGTTGTGTCTGCTTTTTGGTTTAACCGGGCTCTTAGTTTCTATGGTAAAAAGAAATTAGCATGTGTGGAATCTGCTGATTTCGTGAAGGTTTGACAAATGACAATCCATCTCAACAATTTTCTCTTGAATTGTATCCCAAGAAGTGCAATGAAGTCTAGCTCTGTATGTTCAACACCTTGTGCTTCTGTTCTAGGCGTCGGGCATCGCTTCGATTGATGTAAAGAAGTTGAAAGATGCTGGGCTCTGTACAGTTGAATCTGTTGTTTACTCTCCCCGAAAGGAACTGCTTCAAATTAAAGGAATTAGTGAAGCCAAAGTTGACAAAATCATTGAAGCAGGCATGTTGTTGCTTTCTTTCTTGCTTGTTGCCTTCTCCATTGTATACACAGATTTACAGTTATTTGCTGATGAACCTGATGCGACATGATGGTTTGGTTGCTTTGGTTTCGGGCAGCTTCTAAATTGGTGCCTCTGGGTTTCACAAGCGCAAGCCAGCTACATGCACAGAGGCTTGAGATCATCCAGATCACATCTGGATCAAGAGAGCTGGACAAGATCTTGGAAGGTGATCCTTTTACTTTCTATTCAGTCATGTAGATGATCAAAGCAATAATTTAAATGAAGCTATTAGCTGATTACGTTTGAGCTAAATTGAGAATGATGATGCCTTGTGATGCTTCCATAGGAGGTATTGAGACAGGATCCATAACTGAGATATATGGCGAGTTCCGATCTGGAAAAACTCAGCTCTGTCACACACTGTGCGTCACTTGCCAAGTACGTTACTTCTGATTTTTCATCCATTGCATGCCTTCTTCATCCTAGAAGAAGCTCCGTTTGACAGATAATACTGCATGTGTTGGTACATGTATCTTTCTTTCTTTTCTTAGGGCTAGATTTTTCTATATAATTGCTGAAGGTACTCTAGAATCTAGCTTTGGTTCATCCTATTCCTACAGATATTGTAGATGTTGCTAATCGGATTGCTTTCAATAACTATTCTTGCCTATGACCCATCATATGTTATGCGGCTTTGCCAATATCACACTTCTAAAAGCCCTTGTTTCTCAGCTTCCGTTAGATCAAGGAGGCGGTGAGGGAAAGGCAATGTATATTGATGCTGAAGGTGCATTCAGGCCACAGAGGCTATTACAGATAGCAGAGAGGTATGAAGACAATCTATCAGGGCATAAGATTATCATCCAGGCCTCTATAAGTATCTAGTGACAATCATTTCCCATTTTTTTTCTCTCGTATCTAATTTTTTGAACAACAGGTATGGACTTAATGGAGCTGATGTATTGGAGAATGTTGCCTACGCTAGAGCTTATAATACTGATCATCAGTCAAGGCTTTTGCTTGAAGCAGCTTCAATGATGGTAGAAACAAGGTAGTATCTAATGTCGATGCCAGCATTCTGACAGTTTTTTTTTTTTTTTTTTTTGTGTTAAAAACCTTTCCAATTGTGTTAGGCTTCTGAAGATTCTTGAGTGCTAACTGATCTTTCTTTCTGACTTGTAATTCAACAACCATACCACAGCTACTGATTGTATTAGGACAACGCATGATGGAACTTTTCAGTAAAGAGAAAAATAAAAATGTCAGTTGACCCTCCTTTGGATCTGATGCTTCATTGGGCTTTTAGTTGACCAATGTGTTCACTCAAAATGGTAGGGGAATCAACAATAAAAAATATTGATTCCAGGAACTGCTTAACAGTTGTTGTGACTTCTCATTTCTGATTAAGTACAAGGAAGAAAGGAGTTCCTCTTTTGATTTAATACAGAAGTCTAGGTCAGAGAAGCAGCCAGCTGAGTGATATTTTAAAGAGTCAATTTCACTGCCATATGATAGCAGAGGCTGGATAGTGCCAGTCTGGGGAATGCGTTCTATGACCTCACTGGGGCATAGACCTTTCAAAGTTTGAAGTTTTATAATTTTGTTCCTTGTTTGATGTGCTTATTTTATTTAATGCTGAATGTCAAAGTTTCAGAGCTGATCGAATCATATAAACGATGTTCTATTCTCCAGATTTGCCCTTATGATTGTGGACAGCGCTACGGCTCTGTATAGAACCGATTTCTCTGGGAGAGGGGAACTGTCCGCTAGGCAGATGCATCTCGCTAAGTTCCTCAGAAGCCTTCAGAAAATGGCTGATGAGGTCATGCGCTATTTCCGTATTTTATAAGATCCGTGCTAACATGACTGCATAATCTTCAATTCCCCAATGACATGCATTTAGGCAATGAGGATTGTCCATCATGAAAACCTTTCGTCCTTTGATGCTTGTGGTCAATGTACAGTCTTTACAGGCCTCTGATAGATCCCATGACTGCAGTTTGGCGTGGCTGTCGTGATCACGAACCAAGTAGTTGCGCAAGTGGATGGTTCTGCCCTCTTCGCTGGCCCTCAAATCAAGCCTATTGGTGGCAACATCATGGCGCATGCTTCCACAACAAGGTCTTCATTCAGTATATCCTCCTTTGCTTACACGCCCTTCAGAATTTGAAATCAGTAATCCATTATTCTGTCTTCACACCTCAAATGTAATCGGTTAACGTGTCATTTTCTCAGGCTTGCTCTTCGTAAAGGAAGAGGAGAGGAGCGCATTTGTAAAGTGATCAGCTCCCCTTGTTTGCCAGAGGCCGAAGCTCGGTTCCAAATATCCACAGAAGGTGTCACTGATGTCAAGGACTGATTGGTTCTGCACCGTCCTCCCGAAAGCTTGTCTGGGTTGAATCCATTCATCGGTGGCTCTTTTCGCATCATTGGATCGGGAAGCAATCGTAGCACTGGCTTGTAGTTCGGTGTAAACAGATTTTGAGGGGCTTTGATGACAGTGAAGCCTTTGGGGCATTGTTCAAACTGTTAATTTCCTCTGTAAGCATCTATGGAGAGTGACTCGGGATCTGATCCCATTTGTGTAAACTTGCACTTTGAGATTGAATGCCATTGCATTGCCTTTCTTGGGTCATTAGTGAGTAAAAGGATCTCATTACATTCCAAGTGACCAAGCAATTGCCGGTCATCTTATTGTTACTAATGAGATTTGATAGTATGAACAATCTCGAGAATTCACTAGCTAAGAAAATTTTTTATGATTCCACTCATGCGGAATGGCAAAATTTTGTTATTAATATTAATTTGAAAAGTATTTCTAAGAATTATGGTTTGTATTATTTATAAAAATGAATATATGAAAAATATTTTTATTAAAACATTTCCTAACAGAAGTGATTAGCTTGAAGAGAATATTTTGTAATCCAACGAGAACATCGTTGTTTCTAACATTTTCTAATTGGTGGTACTATGATGAAAGAACGAAGTCGGTAATAAGCCCAGAAACGGCGGCGTTTCATTCCTCCCGTCGTCTTCTTCGTCTCCTCTGCAACCGGCTCTCTTACAAACGAACACGAACTATACTGGAGGAAGTCCGAAACCAAGCGTCGACTGGATCGATCCAGTCGTGCCGCACGGTAGCTCCCCTCCGCAATTCGATGCAGCTGCGGATGCTCTGAGCTCTCTCGTCAATGGCGGCGAAAGCGAGCCCTCCTCCGGCCGTCCCCAAGTCCGGCGCGATCTCCAAAGGCTACAATTTCGCTTCCACTTGGGAACAGGTGCGCGCCTCCTCCTCGTCGTCCTGCATTTCTTGTGCGCGCGATTCGTTTGCTCGATCCGTTCCCACCAGATCCGATTCGATCTCGAATCCCGCGGCCTAGCTTCTAGATTCTCCCGTTCTTTAGAAGGTCGCGTCGCGGCTGGATCTGTGTGTAGAATGTTCGGAGGAGGAGGAGGAGTCGTTCGTTCGTGCGTCGTGGTTTCGAGCGTGTCTGACGGGGTCTTCGTTTTATTGTCAGAATGCTCCGTTGACGGAGCAGCAGCGGGCGTCGATCGTTTCTCTGTCGCACGCGGTTGCCGAGCGGCCATTTCCCGTCAATTTGGTGACTCTCTCTCTCTCTCTCTCTCTCCTTCGTCTGGAAATTGCTCGTGGAGATGAAATGTTCTGGACGAGTTCATGCTTTTTGTCTTAGGCGTAAGTTCGTCTTCTGAGACTCTGAATCCTGATTATCGAATGTTTTTGGTGCCGAATCGGCCGGCTTTTGTGGCACTAGGCGCAGGACAATGTCTCGGGGCTGGACGGTGGGTTGTCTGCGTCCAAGCAGGACAGCGCCTTCCGAGAACCTGAGGCTGTGGAAGCAGTGTTGGTCAACACGAATCAGGTGAGATTTGAAATTTTTCGCAGCTCGAACGTCGAACGTTGAGACACTGTTTGGTCCATGATCGAATTGGATTACACTAGAAATGAGAATCCTATTGCTAGAGCTTTCATGTTTCGGTAGAAACTTCATCAGAACACTGATCTGCAAGCATGAAAATTCTGGCGATGGGATCCTCATTCCTTATGTAATCCAATTGGCGGATGAACCACACAAGGCCGTAGAGTCTGCTGTCATCGTGCCTTTTGTGGTCACTGATGGGGACATCTTTTAATTCCGATGAGTAAACTAACCTGAATAATGTGAGACTTAGGTCCTATTCTAGCAGTTGCTTACAATTTTCACTCTTTTTTTTTTTCCTCAAATCGCAGTTCTACAAATGGTTTACGGATCTTGAAGCAGCTATGAAATCAGAGGTTTCTTCTATTCTCTACTAGGCTGTAGTTGGTCTAAGAAAATTTTGCATGTTTGCTAATTGCATCTTGTCGATCTTTTTCCTCAGACTGATGAGAAGTATCAACAATATGTTAACACGCTGACTGAGCGAATACAGACTTGTGATGCTATTCTTAATCAGGTACTTCATCATCATTGCTATTGATGTCCATATTAAAGCACGATAAGTTCTCCTACTCCTCCTCCTTCTTCTTTAATTTTTCCCTTTGTCTGTTGATGATGCACTTTGCTCGCTTCTTGATGAAAATTAGTTTCACATTTGTAGGTCGATGAGACCTTAGACTTGTTCAATGAACTTCAGCTGCAGCATCAAGCAGTGGCTACAAAGACTAAAACTCTGCATGACGCATGTGATCGGCTGGTATATTTAGCTCCCTTTTGATTTGATGTTTCACCAACCTAGTGCATATTAGCCAGATTAAACAGGAATTTTAGTTGCTTCTCCAACTGTACAAAAGAGGAACATATTGTTGTTATTATTGACATGTTTGGTGTTCTAAGTTGCAAAATTATATATATATTAAGATCTCTTTTTTAGCATCCTGTTCTGTTTATATTGGAATTCGAGTATCAAAGCAGTAAAATCTTTTTAATGGGGTAGCAATAAGTAGAAGGAGACTTATACAGAGTGATACGTTGTTAGGATTATTCGATTTTTATATTATCTTTATGTAGTTCAATTGTGAGCTAAAGGGTCAGCCCAGCTATTAGAAGCAACTCTACTCCAGGCGCTGGCTGTGGGTTTAAGTCCCCCCGGGCAGTGACATCATCTCCCTTCCTGCTATATTTAATTGGACAAATTAATTTGTTTTGTTCCATGTCAGTTGATTCTGATATGTCATTTTCCTAACCCTGCTGCAGTTAATAGAGAAGCAAAGGCTGATTGAGTTTGCAGATGCACTTCGGAGCAAACTCAATTATTTTGATGAATTGGAGAATGTAAGGTTTGATTGGTATCTATGCTGAATGAATTGGTTTTCCTTTTACTTCTTTTTGTATCATTATAAAAAAGTTTCTTCATGTCCAAATAGCTGTTTTGAGTTTGTAGGTTTCGTGATACTATCTGAAGCTCTGCCTGACATTTTCCTTGTCATATAAATCTTTCTCCTTGTATTAGAAAGTATTTGGCCAACGTAGAGATATCTTGTCTATATTTAATATTGAGATACCTTGATTATTCCTTCCCTTTGTTTTCTAATGATTGATCTATGTGCAGATTGCAACCAATTTCCACTCTCAAAATATGAACGTTGGAAATGAGAACTTCCTCCCACTTCTTAAACGGCTTGATGAATGCATATCGTGAGTGGACCCCTTTTGATATAATCCACCTGTAGTATTACATGCATCACATTTGCTTAAGCATAAGTAGGTGATTATTGTTTACCCGATCCAAGAAACTCTGGCAACTCATGAAGGTCAACTGTTGATTTGAAGACATTCTAATTAGTTATCCTTTCACATAATCCTCCTGTAGTATCACATGCACCACATTTGTTCAAGCATAAGCATGTTGCCTAACCAATACACTCTAGCTGCTCATGAAGGTCAGCTGTCAATTTCAAGACATTCTAATTCTTTGTTCTATTTGGTCTTTCAGTTATGTTGAAAGCAACCCGCAATATGCAGAATCTGGTGTATATTTGGTTAAATTTCGTCAACTCCAGGTATAGAAACGAACAATGGATTTCAAAGAAACTTTTTGTGATTGATGGGTTCCATAATGAGCAATTTTATGCTGTGCTCGTGATTATAGTCTTTGCTGCCTGTCTTTCTTTTAGCTACTAACAATTAACCCTTATTATTTGACAGTCTAGAGCCCTTGGGATGATTCGTTCTCATGTAGTTACAGTTCTTAAGGGTGCCTCTTCTCAGGTGAATTATCTGAGTGCTTAAGTACACTAGATGCAGTCACTAGGAGACATTACATAGTATGCTTGTTGCTTTATGTCCTTCATCAGGTACAGGCCGCGATCCGTACTACCACTAGTGGCACTGCTGTTTCAGAGGGTGTGGAAGCATCTGTTATATATGTACGCTTCAAGGCAGCAGCGACGGAGGTAACAGCTTCTTTTTTGAAAGATGGACATTTTGTATGAATATGAATGTTATCAAGTTAGCAGCCAAAGGAGGAATTTTGACACCGATTAGTATATATGAACCCTTGACAAACTTTATTCATGTTTTTATTTAATGAATAATTTTCTTTCTTAAAAAAAAAAGGATATTGAAGATTTATTTTTGATAAAACTCTTATCGAGGTTGTTTGGCCCCAAAAAAGAACTCTTATTTAGATCTATTAGATGCAAGGCAGCTTAAATATTGTTTCTTTTGAAACAAGTGCTAGATCTCACAATTGCAAATATTTTCAGCTAAAACCTGTGCTTGGAGAAATTGAAAGCAGATCATCAAGGAAAGAATATGCCCAGATTCTGGCTGAATGTCACAGATTGTACTGTGAGCAGCGGCTTTCACTGGTCAGCACATTATTTGTTTGATCTGCATACATTTATGTTCTCTCATTGTGGTCAATAAATGGGCTTTCCTTGCCTTACAGATAAGGTACATCGTGCATCAACGGATATATGAATTTGCTAAAAAAGAGGCTTTGCCATCACTAACTAGATCTGGATGTGCATACCTTGTTCAGGTAAAGTAGTTGGTCCGCTGCTCTAAGTTGTGGTTCCCCATATTTTCGGATATCTTTGGAGTCTGGAAGCATGTGCGTCTATTTTTGAGTTTGATTTGTGGAGTCGAAAGCAAGGATAATGAAACATTTGATACTAGTGGACCTTGATGCTTTGAGGTTTTAAAGGTCGGTTACTAGTTGTATGACATGTTAAAGACTGCTGCTGAATTCCAATAGTTGGCTTTAGGAATATGATTGTTTTTGATGACAAGAACTACAGCTTATGACAGATGAAATGCATCACTCAAAATTACTGGAGGTAGAGAAGCAACCGAAACTCTCATTTGTAGTTCTTTTGCCAATAATGCAAGTAACTTGCTACAATGCTGGTATGGAGCTAATTTTATGGCCCTTCCAATATGGGAGTCGATGATTTTATGGCTGGTAATTGGAGGGTATGAGTTTACAAGGATTGACTTTAGAATTGTATTTAGAGCAATAAAACCTTCCATTCACATGGTAAGCCCAGTTCTCTTTTTTAAATGGTGTAAGTCCTAGTTCACTAACTGGATACCAAACTGATTCAGTTTTGATATCATTTATCTGGTATTATATGGGTTTTTATGCTCAGAAGCAACACATTTACACTTTTTGTGGTGTGATTAGAATAGTTATCTTGTTCGGGTACAAAGTTAGTCATTTTCTTTTTCTAATAACCAATTGACTGGTCAAATGCTATCAAGTGTCTGCATGCAAGTTGGTTAATGAGAGGTTTTGTGTATGTGCACTGCAATGCTGTAGAGACTTCCCTTCTAATTAGCGAGATCCTGGTATAAATTGCGAGGAGAAAGTGTTCATTTGTATGTACTATATACATATTCTATCAATTCCTTTTCTTTGTTAGGAGTTTCTTTTTTGAGCATATGTCTTAGAGATCCATGTGCTTTGATGTATGACGTAGTTGCAACACCAGAAAAACTTATCCATTTAGATTGGCATATGCAGGTCTGCCAGCTGGAGCAGCAACTTTTTAATCACTTTTTTCCATCTTCTGCAGAGGATGTCTCTAGTTTGGCACCATTGATAGATCCACTGTAAGTGTTGTTTTAGACCTTTTTCATGGTTGTTTTCCCTATCATTCATGTTGTCCTTATAAATGCAAAGTTAAAGTAAAATCTTTGATATATTTTCTTAAGACCTATATGCTGGCAGCATGATTGTGTTTCTTGAGGTGGCCCTAGATGGGGAAAGAGTGTATCTATTTCTATGGTGGACGATTTTCCCCTGCAGTTTTCCTCTCTATTTTGAGGATAACCTCTTGCTCAATTTGTTTGTCTGCATAGACATAAGTAATTAATATAGTTTCTGTTCCATAACATTCTTCAGATTTTCAAGGTACTTGTTTGTCGGCTTTGCTCTCTGTTTTGGCACTCTCTGATGAATTACTCTGAGGAAGAAATCTTGATGTAAAATTATGGACTTTGGGCAATATTCTGCATTATTATGCTGGATAACTTCCGGGATTTTTTTTTCTAGTTTACCTGTCTGTTTTTGTCACCCTGCAAGAAAATTATTTATTGAAAGAACTTGTAGCTGTAAAACTATGGGCCTTTTGCTCCTGGTGTTGACAAAGGAGGAGTTTTCTCTTTTTCCTGCACAGCAGGATGCCTTAGGTTTCTCTGTCTTTTGTCCTTCTTTTCTGACATGTGTATGTCTTTCTGAATTCTAGTATGATTACTTCTCCCATTTTGAAGTACTTAAATTGCTTTATATGACACACCTATCTACAATCTGTCTTCCTGCCTTTATAAGTTCTTTAATTTCTAAATATATTTTCATTGTCTGCTAACTTATATGCAGGTCCACTTATCTGTACGATACATTGCGCCCCAGACTTATCCACCAAACCAATATCGATCTCCTATGTGAGCTTGTTGACATCCTTAAAGTTGAAGTTCTCAGTGAACAGATCAGTAGACGAGGTGAACTGTTAGCTGGGCTCCGCCCTACATTACAGAGAATTTTGGCAGATGTTAATGAGAGGCTAACTTTTCGTGCTCGAACGCATATTCGTGATGAGGTACAGATGATGCAATTAAAGCAATTTTATGGATTTCTGCTGTCACTGCTACACTCCTTGTATTTCTGTTATAGTCCTAATTTGGAATTGTCTGATATGGCTGATCTTGGGAAGTGATCCATGATATTTTGTTCATGAAACTCGAACTAGGTGGGCTGACATCTGTTGGTTTTGTAACTTTTCCCATTTTGCCCAATTAGTACCTCATTTGAAAGTCGAGGTATCTGAGATGCCGGAAGCTTCACTTGCTTACAGGGAAAGCTGGATATAGCCATCCTTTAGTCAAAGTAAATTGAGGAAGTGCTAATACTAGAAAGTAGAAGTTTTCTATTGTTATGTAGACCATGTACTGAAAGAACCTGCAACCACTAGGGAACATGACCAGGCCCTTATATGAGTTGGGATCACGAAAGTGTTGGAGGTAGTTAATATTTCATCATCTTTCAGACATAACTAGAGTAATGAAGAACCATTTTAGTCTTTGTATAGTGGATGTGGGCTCCAAAGCAGTAAAGGGGCTTTATTATTGGCAAGGGATTATGGAAGATGGAATGGTTTGAAGTTAGACAAGGTTGAAACAAAAATTAGTTTTATGTGGTTCATCATTGAAAGGATAAAATCATTGGTTATCATATCTCAACACTATGAATGGGGAAGAAACTTCTTCAGTTGTCATTCCCACGCGATTAGCAGAGTGTGTTCTAGTGTTTCACAATAGTTTTCTTCACTATACAGGCCTTATATACGGTTAAACTTTCTTATCGGAAATTATTAACATGTTGCATTTATAAAATATCTTTAATGTATAAGAATAACGTCTATAATGTACTTCTGCTGGTGCATTTCCTTTTCCCTTTTGTAGATAGCAAACTATTTGCCTTCGGACGAAGACTTGGATTATCCTGCAAAGCTGGAGCAATCTGCCCAAAAGGGATCAGATACTGTGACTGTAATGCCTCCGTCTGCCATATTTGCTCTCATTTCTTCTTGCTGGTCCACATACTAAATCACTCAGATGACTTATACAAGCTTCTGATAAATGTGGCTTTTATTTTTCCAAATATTTGATATTGTAATGAATTTGAAACTAAAGCAATGAATGGTGGCATGTGCTTTTCCGCCTTTTAAATTCAATTATGTTTGCATTGTTCTTAGACATTTGTACTTCATTGATAATGCTGAATCCATTCTTTCTCAATTGGTTTATCAAACGATAGGTTGACGAAAACTCAGATGTATATAAGTCTTGGTACCCACCTCTCGAGAAAACTATATCATGCCTTTCAAGGTTGTACCGCTGTCTAGAATCTGCTGTTTTCACTGGCTTAGCACAGGTATTTTATAAATTTTTCATTTACTACCATTCTACTTGTCCTTATGAGTTGGTCTTGTTTATTTTATTGAATGTTATTATTTTGATTTGTTAATCAGGAAGCAGTAGAAGTTTGTGCTTTATCAATCCAGGTAATCAAAAGGAGTCAGATGATTTACAGAATTTAATTCTTTGTGAACTTTGCAGTTCATTCTAAATGGCATGTAGCGTGAGAATAGCTCTCTCTGTTTTATTGGCTCTGATGAGTTAAACTGATTCTTATCATTCAGTTTCTAAATGCATACTTTCTCTTTTCTCAGAAAGCAAGCAAACTAATTGCAAAGAGATCGACAGCAATGGATGGGCAGCTCTTCCTCATAAAGCATCTCCTTATTTTAAGGGAGCAGGTTGTGTATTTTTTTTCTCATTTTGGTTCCTGTCATGCTATTCTACGTGTGAAAGCTTTGTGTAAAGCTGTTTGTTCACTCTGTGTTTCCAGATTGCCCCATTTGATATTGAATTCTCTGTCACACACAAGGAGCTCGATTTCTCTCATTTGCTGGTTAGTATATTCTAGCCTCTTTTAGTTGACATGGATCGAGTATTGTAACATTTTTGCACTGAGATGGGTTGATTATAATAGCATATAGTGCTGCTGTTAGTAGAGATGTAATACTTAGCTTCTTTAAATAAGTTTTTATGGTGTACATCAAAGAAGTCATGAACAAGGCATGGAGAAAATGCATCTCTATAATGAAATTTTTGTTTCTTAAGTCTCTTTCCTCTGAAAGTATAGGCTAGTGTGGTTGGGTCAGGTTGCTTCTTTCTTTCTGGAGATCACCTTGATTAGAGGTTCAACTCATGCTCGTAGGTTAACCTTCTAACTACCATCCATTTTGTATTGTAGCTTATGTTGACATGTGTTTTGAGCACTTTCAGTGAGCATATTTTGTAATCTCCTTAAGACTATGTATGGTGGAAAGAAGGAAAGTGTCACTTTTAGAATAATGGTTTTGAATTAGAATCATCATTGAAGTGCCGATGTTGATGCTGAAAATGCTAACTCTTTAAGTTTCCATCACTGCATAATTTTTTTCTGACTGTTAAATTAATAAGGAAGTCAAACTAAAAACGCTTTGCCATTATGGAGCTTTTTGATTAATATGTTCTGCTTCTTGCTTTGGGACTATGGTCGTTTTGTGAAAAGAAAGTTATTAGCACTTGAAAAATGGAGGTTGGGTCCACTTCAGCTTCTCTCTGGAGCATCACTCATCATAAGCCATGCTGATATGACTTCCACGATGTAGCTATCAGAATAGGAAATGTTTAGCCTTTTAATCTGTTATTGTAAACAATTATCTGTTTTCTGTTGCTTAAAATGCAAAGAACTAAAGATGGTGATTCGCCCTTTCCATAGATGCATCTGCTACTGGGTACCAATGTACATTCTTAGATCTGCACGTTTTTCTATATGCAGAAGAGCTTTAATGATGAACCGTGTGGAAGCATCTTACCAGTGATTTCATTCCTTTTTTTTTTTTTTTTTTTTTTTTTTAAATTATAAATTTTTTATCTTTATCTCTTTTGTGAAATCCCATGACATGTTTGTGTAGGAACATCTGAGACGAATTCTTAGAGGTCAAGCCTCATTATTTGACTGGTCAAGGTCTACTTCATTGGCAAGAACTTTATCTCCCAGAGTATTGGAAAGTCAAGTAGATGCCAAGAAGGTACAGTTTACTTTAGTTTATCTCTTTCTTCAATAACTCGTGCTAACAACTTGAGCTAAATTATGGTGGTAGGCCTAGTAGGTCTAATTTAGGCAGGGAGAAATACCTCTTTGCGGGCTTATGCTTGACATGCAATAATGCTGTCTCTGCTAAAATTAAAAGGAGTGAATGATCCGGGAGGTTTTGCACTCACCATTGAATCATGGATTGTTTCAAAATCACTGTCGTATAAATCTGTCTGCTATAGTTTTTGCTGCTGTATATTTTCATCATTCCCAGGTGTCAGTTGGATGAAATTTCCTGATTGATTACTTGCAGGAGCTCGAGAAAAGTCTGAAAACCACTTGCGAGGAGTTCATTATGGCAGTCACTAAACTAGTAGTTGATCCTATGCTTTCTTTTGTAACCAAGGTTATCTTCCTTCCTCTTCCTTCATATATATTCACTCTCTGTGCCACTTATTTGTAGAGTTCACATAACATAAAGAATAATGAAAGAAATGGTAGGCAGAAAAACAACTATGGCATTTGCATGTGTATTCCATGAGAAGTTTAAAGAATCAACAATGTCCAAAAGTAGAGCTGTGAATGTGGTTACTCCTTTATCTGGCTAATCTAACTCAAATATTGAGTCTATTTTGGTTCTAAAGAACATTTTTTTTTTTTGATAGCCAAATAGAGATATACAGAATATTTTTGTCCAATTCATACAGTTCTGACTTTATGATTTTGCATATATAGGTGACAGCTGTAAAGGTTGCACTGTCCTCTGGCAGTCAGAAACAGCAGGTGGAATCTGTTATGGCAAGACCACTTAAGGAACAGGCATTCGCTACCCCTGACAAAGTGGCTGAACTTGTTCAGAAGGTTGGACTTGAGTCCTTAACTTCTTATATACTTGGAAAAACGTTTATCTCTACACGTTGCTCCTTGTGATGCAGACGGGAGAGAGAAAAAAAAAAAAAAAAAAAAAAAGGGGTGGGGTGGGGGTTAGTCAGAAATCAGCAGATTTTTAGCCTTAGGTGGACTTTTTTTTTAATTATTTTAATTCACTTGCATATGTATATGTGAGATGGCTATGATGAGAGGAGCCACTGCCTGATACTGTGAACTCTTGTCTTCTCTAGAATTTCTGAAGAGTGCAAGCTAGTGTGATAAATTTTGTGGAGAGATTGAGAAGCTACTTGTCATCCTTATCTTTGTTGGTGAAACAGGTAGGTGCAGCTATACAGGAAGAGTTGCCCAGGGTGATGGCTAAGATGAAGCTTTATTTACAGAATCCCTCCACAAGAACTATTCTTTTCAAACCTATAAAGTAAGTTAACAGCTTTCATCAAATATAATGCCATATATGGTTTGTTTTCTTTATTCTGAAGAGAACCTGGGGTATCTGACTTATACTAGCCCTTGGTGTTCATTTTAGAACCAAAGTAGGAATTTTGGTTCATTTGCTATATTAGGCTCTCTCGTAGCTGTTGAAAAATACCGTCAGGCCATGGGTTAATATTGGGTGAAATATTTATGCTTGTCACCATCTAGGATTATGTGGCAAAAGATTGAAGCTTAGGTGATGATATGCTTTCGAGTTTGAAAGGCACAAGTTGAGAAATTTTACTCAGAATTGGTGAATGGAGTTGATTATTATACTTTTATCAGCAGTTTTTTTTTTTTTTTTTTTTTTTTTTTTGAAGCAAATAGCAATCATAACCCTTGGTATAGAGTTATCCAGTTTGTACTTTTTATCTGGAAATTTCTATTTGAGCCTTGTTTCAACTAGCGGAATCTTCTCTCTAATTCGAATGATTCAATTTGCATTGCAGGACAAATATAATCGAGGCCCATGTGCAGGTACAGTCCTTATTGAGAGCAGAGTACTCACCCGAGGAGATTCAAAGTGTCATAAACATGGTATCAATTCAGGATCTTCAAGCACAACTGGACAGTTATTTATAGGGAGTTCCAGATGTCTACCCGATTTTATCCTCCCAAAATTTTTGTCCGAGAGAGTACTTTCTGAGATATATCTTGAAAGTAAGAAATCAGCGCCGGAAGAATGCCAAATAGAGATATACAGAATATTTCTGTATTTCTTGTATATTATGAGAACTGAGAAATAACTCCGGTTCATTCATTCTTTTCAGAGCCGGTAGAGGTGCAAGCGCAACGTTCTGGAATATCTGCTATCAATGAGTTGCATCATAAAATGGTTCTGATGTTATCATTAACTGTCTGCAAGAAAAACCAGATTTCCTCCCTCCCTCTCTCTATCTCTCTCAAACCACACCCCAAACGTCCCTGTTGCTGATTTCTTCAGATTAGGATTAGCTCGATAATGCCAATCTCTGTTGAGAGTTGCAGCTTAAGTCTGTTATTAGGTTGGGCATTAACGGACTTCGGATACCCGTCCAGTTGTGCTTTGGTATCAGACACATTCAAATTGCACCTCTCTTAATACATTTATGCGTATATATACACTACACAGACATCAAGTGCAAAAAATACAGAATGAAGGATGACAGATTCTATCATGTGGCTCTCCTTTTTTTTTCCCCTGGGTTTCCCAATGTTCTTCTATATTCATGAACGGCAGTCTCATGTCCAGAAAAAAGGCTACCCTTTCTTTCTTACAGCAAGGTCGACCTTCGCAAGAGGGATATACCTCACCATTCTGATGGGGAAATTTGACAGAATTCTGCAAGTCCTTGATTGGTAAATTCGAAAACGTGACAGTAATATGTCAGATATGTTGGTAAATTTTGCTGGTACTTTAAACTTTTCAAATGTGTTGGTAACGCCGGTCGAGTTACTAGAGCTATCCGGACAAATGGCAAAATTAGTCTAGCAGAGTACTAGTCAAAACCTAAGCGCTGTCGATTTCATCGATAAGCTTATGGAGTCCCTCGGTTTCACCACTTTTGACTCTTCAGTATGTTTTTTTTTTTTTTTTTTTTCTAATTTTCTACTTCAACCTCTCTTGTAATTAATAAACCCAAAATGACGTTGCCGTTGAGAGAGAGAGAGAGACAGTGAGAGATTTGTCCGAAATGGACCAAATGGGAAAACAGTGAAACCTGGGTAACTTTAGACCTAACTTTCAACATCAAGAATCTAATGGTTTGAGTAGTTACGCGAACATTACTTAGGCAAAGATTTCGCTAAATCCTATCCTTTTGGGATCGATTCCTAACTTTTAGAATTTGGAACTACCTGTAGACCCCCAAACCGACATTGTCAATCTAGTCTGATTCCATGGTCTACTCGAGAATCGGCCAATTCGTTTCTTTTTTATTTCATTTTTCTATATTTTTTGAAAAGACAAACTTTAGTAAAATATTCCCTTATTTACAAGGGACAGAGTCGACATCAACAATAATACAAGATAAACTAAATAAGAAAATTTGAATTTTTTCATCCAATTCAATCTTGCGAGACACTTAAGACATAAAAACCAGACTGATATGCTAGTTCTAAAGGTTTAAAATCGGGAACCGAATAGAAACCGATTGGGTAGGATTGGTCCAGTCCAATTTTGAGATCTACTCAGGACTGATGCTCACCCGAGCATTACCGACATGATTTTTCCCATGTATAATTATTGGGATCTACTCAGGACTAGTTCTCACTCAAGCATTAAAAGGATCTAAGGCATGTCCCCAACTTGGGCCCATTTGGTGTAGAATGTTTCCCATGTATAATTACTTTTTTCATTTTCCCTCCGTAATTTAAAAGATGATAGCAAAAATTTCGAAATTTTACGATAAGGGTTACGTGCCATTTACTATTTCATAAAGTCTGAAGCGTCTCGCATTATATAAAAACCAGAATAACACGGCAAAATTCCAAGGAAATAAGAAAAATAATAATAATAATAAAGGAGGACCCTTTTCAAACTCGAGAATTGGGAAAAGACTTCCGAAGGGAAGCTCATCATTAACGGACGTTGAGAAAAAATCAGAAAGAATAGTCAAATCCCAGTCAGCACTGTCCTAAAGCGCGGTCAACCTAGTAACCGTGGGGCCCAGGACACAGGTTCCAGAGGCTCGCATGGGTCGGACAAGAACATCCCCAAAAACGAAATATTAGTAATTAATCTTAGCCTTCGAACAATCGAGAAATTCGAAAAACAAAAAATCCAAGAAACCCAAGAAAGAAAAGAAGGAAAAAGGAGCGATCTTGGAAGATCGCTGTCGAAACGGAAGTGGAAAAGATCGATCTTTTGCGCGACGAGGACTTTAATTCGAGAAATCTCGGGAGGTCTTTCGTTGACTGCCCAGAAATTCCCCAGAACAGAAACGACACGTAATAATACAAGAACAACTTTAATGCTTGATCATCTCTCGAGAAGGGACGATGTCATGCTGTTGTTACGGTGGATCCTCGGGCGCGCTTTCAGATTGTCTTTGCTTCGCCCCGGATCACGTGGGCGATACTTATGCTTCCGCGCCACCACCACCAATTACGTTGGCTTTGGAAAATCCTGCCCAATGGAAAAGCAGAGAGAAAAGATTGAAAAGCAAGGCAGCTGAAGTTAACTTCAGCCCCTTTTTCTTTTCTTGGGTTTTTATTATAATCCGCATATTCTGTGCGATGAAAGTTTCGGGCTTGTTCGTGTTCGGAAGAGAGGGGGATGGGGAGGATGCGGTGCTCGAGACTTCGTTGCTGCTTATGATTTGGTTTGACCCGGCTGGGATTGGAAACTGTAGTAAAAACTGACACTTGCCTGAACCGCATAAAGGGGGGGTGTACACAAATTTTCGTTTTTTTTTTTCAAAAGAGAAAAGCTTTAATGCTTTGATTCTGTCTGATTACCGAATAGGCTTTGGCTAGATTGTGGTTGATTTTTATTTGGGCAAGGCAAGGCGAAGAGAGAGAAAGACAGAGGGAGGGAGAGAGAGAGAGAGAGAGAAAGAGAGGGATGAAAAGGGGAGCGTGAGGGGGGATTTTTATTAAAGAAGGCAGAAATTCCTTTTCTTGATTTTTATTTCTTCTCTCTGTTTCAACGTATTGACCCTGTTAGGGTTGCTTCACTTTACTATTTTGTTCCTTCCCTTCTCTTTGTTTTTGGAGTCGATTTCTGGTATTTGCTTCTTCCCCTTTCGAGCCGGACTTCCTCCTTGACCTCGTCTCCTCCGCATACCTTTCGAGCCTCTATTGCTTAATTCGTCAATCTCGGCAAGTTTTCTTCCACAGTCCTTGCTCTGCTTTGGGATTTTTTGTTTCAAGATTTTTCTGGGTTTTTTTTTTTTTTTTTTTTCCTGCCTTCCGGAGGTTTCCTGCTGTGTTGGCGATCGCTTTTGGTCGATTGCCAGTTTCTGCTCTTCTGGGTCGGTGTGATTTTGTCGGAGTTGTGAACCCGATTCGGGGATTTGGGTAAATTTGTTGTTGTCAATCTGGAATCGATGTGAAAGCGGGTGATTTTAGGGATTTTTTGGAGCTGTTGGATTTGGGCATTTCCAAGGAGGCAATGGTTGGGTTGAGGTGCTTCGTATGCGAGCTTGAAGATAATCTGATTTTGCTGTGAGAAGTTTTGAGTGGGGGGCGCTTGGTAATGAATAGATGATGTTACATGTGAAAGGTCCTCACAGGAATCGCTGCTCTCTTCTTGCTGTTTATTGCGGCGAAGTTTCTGATAATAAACATAAGCATGTGATTCCTGAGGATCGATCCACGTACCCTTTTCCAGAGCTCACATCTTCTGGGCGTCTTGAGGTATTCTAGTTACTGCTTTATGTGTTTGGTTTTGTTGCTGAGCTGCATTGACTGGAAGATCGTGGGTTTTAATGTTGGGCATAGAGGTTTATATTATTTGAGTGCATTATTGTACTGCTGAGTGCAGGTAACTAGTTTGAATAATCCAAGTACTGATGAGTTCCGGCAAGCTTTGGAGTCGTTGGAGCCCAGTATCCTATACTTGCAAGGCGAGCAGCGTGAAGACGGTGAAGAATTGGGATCTCTGGTTTGGAGGAATGCGTACCTGTCTACACCAGATGACCTATGCGCATTATTCGGGTCTACTTTGCCTTCCGCGGTGAGTCATCAATTATTCTGTGCTTGTCTCCGCCTCAGCACCTCATTGTTCTTTAGTTTGTTTGATATGTGTTCAGATATGATGCATAGCACTGTGATAATGGGGTGCTTGAAAGATGGGTAATGGTGCATGTGCTTGGGCCTCTTATTAAAGATTTTACTTTGCAGCATCATGCATTTGTTATCTTCCTATTTTTCTTCTTTTTTTGACATGGGAAAGGCTCTACTCTGCATTTGGCTTTTAATTTTCTGACTCTAGAAGTTACAAAATAGGTGCATGAGTTGAAACATGAATTAAATTCACAGTACTTCATGAGGACACTGAACTCACTTGCCTATTCTGTCATATGGAGCTGGGATCGTCTAGATGCTTCAGCTAAAAGCTTTCTCATCTAGTTACATTGAGGTGATGGATACCTACGTTCTCTGCAAGTTAAAAACACGACTCCTTCTTATTACCGATGAAATAATCTTACCATGAAATACTTGTGTTGGTGAAAATTTCAAGGTTAAAGAAGAGTTCTGTGTTATTGATATAACTTTGAAGTACTTTGTGAATGCAATAGTTGACTCTTGACAGTGTTATCATGTATCACTAGTGATTTATCTATGCGAAATGGATTGTGGTAAACTTGCTGCCATGAATGGAACCATGCTTATGGAGCCACTTAAATCTTTTTCTTTCCATTTTCCGTTTTTGTCCAGGTTTATCTAGAGATTCCTAGTGGAGAAAATTTGGCAGAGGCACTTCACTCTAAGGTGTGATGATGGTCCCGAAAGTTCTATATTTTTCTGTTTAATGGAAAGTAAATATTGCTATCTGTTATAGAGGAGATGATGGTGTTACGTTTTGGACGGGGTGTTTGTTGATCATGGATATTCAGCTGGAATTAACAGTTCAAACAAATTGCATTTAGCAGCGTGTCTATGTATGAATTGGTCAAATATCTTGCTTTCATATGCAGGGCGTACCTTATGTCATATACTGGAGAAGCACATTTCCATGCTATGTGGCTTCTCATTTTCGTCAAGCATTGTTGTCAGTTGTGCAAAGGTACATAGTTAAATTTTGAAGAGTGAAACGGTTTGATTTTATTACAACTTTATTTTAGTATTACTACCTTTATTTTGGGTGTGTGAGTCTGGGTACAATGATAAGTTTGCTTCGTCCTTACCAAGATGGCGGGGGCAGATCAAAACTGTCTATATAAGATGCAGAAGAAAGAAGCTTGTGTATCTTTGCTTCTTTGCAGATGCTGCATTCCTTGAACTTTGGGATGTCTTTTATTATATTAGTTTGTATGATAGCTTATGGTTTTCTTTTGTGTTGAAGATTAACTGGGTGTCTATCTATTGCAGTTCATGCAGCCATGTCTGGGATGCATTCCAACTTGCAGATGCATCATTCAGGTTCTACTGTGAAAATAACAATGATATTTTGCCCACCAATAGCCAAAAACTTAGCTATCAGCAGAGACCACATATTCTCGGGGACCCTCCCAAGATTGATATTGTTCTGCCTGAGGCTAATATGCAAGGAGAAGAAGAATCATCCGAGAGTGTTCCTGAAATAAAGATATATGATGATGATGTGACCATGCGGTTCCTAGTTTGTGGGATGCCATGCACGTTGGTAGGTTTTGATTTTGCTAACTGCTAGTGTGAAACCTTGTCACTGGAGAAATAAATTTGCTTATGTTTTTGCAGGATGGCAACATATTGGAATCTCTGGAGGATGGCCTTAATGCTCTTTTGAGAATAGAAGTATGTATACACGAAAACTTACGAACATTGTACTCTTATAAGCTGACATTTTGAACAGAATGTGCCCCTTGGCCCTTTGCCACTGTGCATCATACTTTTGTGTTGATTGTTCTATTGTCTTTCAATTTTCCTTGAGAAAATACATGAACATATTTGTAGTGGTATATAATGCCTATGACTGATTTCTATCCTTCTTATTATTCAGATACGGAGGAGTAGACTGCATAACCGGTCAAGGTATTGGGATATTTCTAACCATCTCTGATCTTTTACACAACTATAGTTTTAATTGCTGTTACAAACTAATATTGCGAAACTATTGTGGTGGTGACCTTGGTCACTGTTGGACTATTTATTTGATTTCGCAGTGTCTTATACCAGACCATATTTTTACCATATTGTTGTTTAAGCAGAAAATAGCTGTAATCTCACTGGTTATCATGTTGCAGTGCGCCTCCACCCCCTCTTCAGGCTGGAACATTTTCTCGTGGTGTAGTGACTATGAGATGCGATTTTTCTACCACTACTTCCGCTCACATTTCTCTTTTAGTATCTGGTAGTGCACAGACTTGTTTTAATGATCAGGCAAGCATGGTTATATTCCAAGAATTGATTTATTTTTCTCAAGCTGTTCATGTCAATTACATTATTTTTATGATTCCAAATTTTTCATGTCTTCAGTTGCTAGAGAATCATATTAAGAATGAAATTATCGAGAACTGTCAGCTAGTCCATGCCTTGCCCAGCTGCGACGAGAAGAATTTGGCTTCATCCGAGCCTCGTAAATCTGCTTCGATAGCTTGTGGAGCTAGTGTTTTTGAAGTTTGCATGAAAGTTCCTACATGGGCTTCACAGGTTCCTCTCTTTTTAGCTCCTTTTCGCAAAATTCTGGTGCAACTCATTGGATTAAACAGAAAGGCATAGTAATTAACATCCCATCTTATTTGGTTCATTAAAGTGCTCAGTTGAATTTGTGATAGACTGTAACTATTGTCTCCTCATCGTATTTAGTTTTGTGCTTGCCTCTCCACTATATATTTGCATTTTATGGGAGGTGAGGGGCAGAATCACTATCTTAACCACTAACTGCCTGTAGAGACAAATTGCAGCAAATGGCCCTTTGATTGTGTGGAGTTGTCTTTAATGCATCTTTTTTGCTGCTTATTACTGTTGTGCAAAATGCATCTCCAGGTTTTGAGGCAGCTTGCTCCAGATGTGACATATCGCAGTTTAGTTATGCTGGGAATCGCCAGCATTCAAGGGGTTTCTGTAGCTTCTTTTGAAAGAGATGATGCAGAACGCCTCCTGTTCCTGTGGGCCCGGCAGGGTAAAGAGTTGCATCTGAACAACTTTGTTCTATCCACACCTCCTAGCTGGTTGACACCTCCAGCCCCTAGTCGGAAGAGGTCTGAACCATGCCAAGAGACAAAACCGCCAAAATCAGCTGGTTCAGAGAGCGAAAATGGTGGTTCTGTCAGGAATAAATTGCGTGTCGCTGCAATGAGGCCGATCCCTCATGCTCGACGTCATAAAATGCTACCATTTTCTGGGTTTCATGAATCGGAAAGATACAATGGAGATCAAGTAAAGGCCAATCTTCCAGTGGCTCCAATAAAGCACACTCCTCCACCAGCTCCTAGGAAGTCATTTTCGAGCTCTATCCAAGCTCAGCAGATCATATCTTTGAATCCCCTACCTTTAAAGAAACACGGTTGTGGCAGAGCGCCTATTCAAGTCTGTTCAGAGGTTTGTTGCTTGTTGCTGCTGCTTACCATTGCAAGAGCCTCCATTATGCGCTTTTATGGCTTGGATCAGTCACTTTATTGGTTTAAGTTTCCTACCAATACTTTTTTGTTCATCAGTTTCCCGACCATGCTTCTCTTGCTTGCAGGAGGAATTTCTCAGGGATGTGATGCAGTTTCTCGTTCTACGTGGACATACCCGTCTTGTGCCTCAAGGTGGACTTGCTGAATTTCCTGATGCAGTTCTTAACGCGAAACGTCTTGACCTTTTCAACTTGTATAGAGAGGTAAGTTGTTTCATATATCTCCAAGCTATTTCTACCTTTTTTGCCCATTTTGTGAATGTTGCTTGTCTGAATGCATAACAGGTGGTTTCGAGGGGTGGCTTTCACGTCGGGAATGGCATCAATTGGAAGGGACAAGTTTTCTCTAAGATGCGCAATTACACGCTAACCAATAGAATGACTGTATGTTCCTATTTGATGTGAATAACTCGCTGTGCTATGATGACATTATATTTGCTTGTGCTGACTGCGTGAGTGCTCTTAATTATGGTGAGTTTACTTGCCTTGCTGCATTCTTGCAGGGTGTAGGGAATACACTTAAGAGGCATTATGAAACTTATCTCTTGGAATATGAATTGGCACATGATGATGTAGACGGAGAATGCTGCCTCTTGTGTCATAGGTCTCTCTCTCCCTCCCTCCCCCTTCCCTTCTCTCTCTCTCTCTCTCTCTGTGCATGCAAGAATGCTGGTGATTTTATGCTTTGCTAACAATCTTCTGTATTGGAATGCAACAGTAGTGCACCCGGTGATTGGGTTAACTGTGGTATATGTGGGGAATGGGCTCACTTTGGCTGTGATAGGCGGCAAGGGCTTGGTGCCTTCAAGGTTCGATTTCTTAATCTCCTTCTAGACTTGAATGAAATTAAAGCATTTCTTTTTTGGATCTTATAATTGCCTAGCCTGCCTCCTTATGTGAAGAGCTAAGAGGTAAAAAAGAAAACTGTGCTCGTTAGAGCATGTAAACATTAGTTGACGGGTGCTCCTCTTAGGAAAAGACCAAATGTTTTGCATAAATTGGTTATAACAGTATTAACCATCTTGTCTCCTTTCTCTGTATATTTGAGAGGAACCCACCAATTCTTTTAGCGAATTAGCATCTACAAAGATTGGAAACCAAGAATGCTCATTTCTTAGGTTAAGTCTATTGACTAAGTTTCTAAGGTACCTTCTACCAAAGGATGTAGTTAGGGAGTGCACTGAAGATTTAATAATATTAGGAGCACAATTATGTGCTGATCTTCACCTGTTGGATGTGCTATAGCACAATGACACGTGCACGCGGGAGGTCGTCAAATTCACTAATGTGGACTCTCTTCATGATTATGAATGGCAGGACTATGCAAAAACAGATGGATTGGAGTATATTTGTCCGCATTGCAGCGTATCAAATTTCAAAAAGAAGTCTCAGAAAACCACGAACGGATACTGACGTCATGTTGAGTGTTGCAGTCATAGTGCTGAAGAGGACTCCTAATTAAGCAAATGTAATATGTACCATAATATTGTCATTGTTGTCACCTACAGTTTAACGCGACAGGAAGTTCGCTCCCATAATCTTTCTACCCCTTCGCTATGATCTAGAGATTAGGAACTTCAAATGTGAAATGTAGAATGTAAGCCCCATATTCTTGCCTGAGTTAGATTATTTATGTAGCTTTTCTTGTTCTTTTTGTACTTTCTTAAATTGATTATATGAAGTCTTGGCTTCCTATTCCGTCCTTTCATAGTTTTGCTCAATTCGGACCGAATGATGAGAAGTACTGCTTTGGCGGACAGAACCGATCTAACCACGGAGAAATCATGCTAACTTACGATTCTTTGTGGGACTCGATTGGTCCGTGCAAGGCGACATTTTTATTCTAGTTTCTGAAACATTGCTCATCTAAATCCCGTTCATAGGAAAATTCATGTCAGCTAATTAGCTGTGAATGGTCTGCATCCGGAAGTACCAATTACATGGATTGGACAAGCAACTAGGTACAACAAGTACCCCCAATCTAAGCATCACCGGTTAAATATTAACTCCTGTCCTCCCAGTGGACCGAGCGATAATATATTTGTGCTTAGAATTCAATGAAATCAAGGGGAAGGAAATGTTGATAACGAGAACCGGTAGAAAAATAAGGCTAACATCGGTAAGTGAAAACAAGGGAAAAGGCATTTACTTCATCAATCATAGATGCCTAAAATCCTGTAGTGTTCAGTGTCAATATTGTCCAACGTAGTTTTGGCCATCGCTCCAGGACGTCGTTATAAGGAGGAAAATTCGAGGTTTGGCTGCACATAAGTACAGAAAAATGGGAATCTATAATCGGATTGAATCGATCTTTATTTGTTCGGTGGATTGAATCTATTCATTTGATTCTTATAGCGTTCCCCCAGGTGATTCGTTCGTGGCATGTTTTCATGACCATCTCAGACAAAACAGTGTATATGCACGACATGGTTCTACTCCAGTTGTCCTATAAGCATGACAATCTTCCATCTTTTTATACGCTGGCAATTGCATTAGATGCCCCCCGACATGGCAAAACAAATGGTACTGTTTTCTTCTTAACCCCCACTAGAGAGGGAATCAACAGAAATTTGACTCCATCTAACGAAACCGCGCCATAAAAGCTTACGTATAACAGACAACTTGTCCCTACGCCTATTGTAATCTATCGCTCACCTTCCCCGGTCATATCCGAAGCTTCTTGCCAGGTTTTACTTCATCATCGTAATTGTCATAATGCCCACCATCGCCATTTGACTCGCCCTTCTCCATCTTCTTTCTGGCGAGTATCTTGTTAATCTTGTGCAGCTCATTTGTGAGCTTCTGGTCCTTATTTTGCTTTCGGGTCTTCCTACCGTCTTGCATCTTGACCCCAAACTGAAATGCGGCCTTGGGCATTGCTTCCTTCTGCTCATTGTATTTTGCCCATTCATCTTCTGTCTCAAAGTCCCAGCGGTGAAGTCGCCCCTTTGCCTGTTTAGAGCAGATCAAAATAATAATCAGTAACCACAAGTGCTTCCCACACAGGAACATTACTACTTCGATTTGAAAGGGAAAGGGTAAGAAAAGGCTGAATTTGCTATAATTCTGGATAGAACTGAGAAGAAAGCCTCAAAACAGTTTTTTCCCTTTTGTGAAGACAGCCTTTTGGAAGGGAGAGGATCCAAGAGTTTTCTAACGCAACAACATCATTCAGTAATCTTTGGTGAAAAAAAGAATTAACTTACTCGTCCACCCATATCCATCTTTGACAAATCATCTTCGTCATCGCTGTCTACAATCTCCCGGTTGTACTCCTGATATCCGGGATAGCATTCAGAATAACTCTCGGAAATGAAGTTCGGATCCTTCTCTCGTGCATCTTTTTCCCTCAGTTGTTGAAGCCTCTGATCGTCCCGCTTGAAGACGGAACCTAGACCTCTATCCTTCTCCTCTTGTGTCATCAACCGTGGATCCTGATGCGCATTCAAACTGGCCTGAATATCGAATGGGGGCATGTTTGGCTGGAAATACTGCTCCTGGTAGGCCAATTGCTCAGCATACTGATAATCTTGCCACTCTCCCTGGTAACCAGCAGGTAATGCTTGTCCTTGTGTTGCATCGTACCCGTTCTGAAATCACACGACCAAAGAACACAGAATGATTAACCAAAGGAGAAATAAACACAAGCAGCTGCCCCATAAAATTATTCTTCATTGTCAGTCTGTCAGATAATAATGAACTTACTAATACTCCTCATGTGAGAGCAGCAATTTTACACTTACAATTTCTTGCCAATCTTGAGCGGGCAATGAAGGTGGGACTGGACCATAAGCAGGCTCACTGAAGTAAGAAACCTTTTCCTTATTGCGAGGAGATTCTTCCATATCCTCTGAAAGAGGGCTCTGATTTGGGTCCTTACCAGGAACAGCATAATCAACTCCATCCCCGACAAATATGTCATCTTCCACTTCTCTAGCAACTGTTGGTCCTTGTTTTTCCATGGACTCCACATGAATTTTCCTTGGAGGGGGTGGAGGTGGTGGCAAAATCTCCTTTTCAGTCTGGTTCTTTGATACTCCATTATCTGACCTAGTTTTGTGCTCCTCAAACCCATTACTAAGAGTTGAAATCTTTCCTACTGAACAAAAGAAGCCAAAAGATAAGCACACAATATAATCGAATCCATAATGATGGTGGAGAAAATTACAGGAGAACAGAAGCCCCCCTAATATGTTATCACTGCTATGGACAAGGGAAGAAAGGTCCATGAAGGTGAAATCTCTCCAGCATGAGCGTGATAGTTTAGCATCCATGTTCCCACAACTCTTCCAATCCTACTAATTCACCACAGCTCGTCTCCTTTTTTCAGTTAATGCCACTTGATCTTCTAAATTGAGTAATTTTCAGCATCAAAACATCCTATTCATTTGTTATTGAGAGGAAAAGGGAAGAGAAAGAGCACCTGATTCTTCATCCCAAAGATTGAAAAATGACAAAAGATTTCTCAAACTGAAGTCATGAACTCAAATAAACACATACTTGAAAATGTACGTAATTCCCCAACTAACCCGTTTTTGAAGCAATAACACTTGTATGCATGCATGTGCATGATATATATGAAACGATTAAACAACTCTAATTTTAAAGTGGTCAAACTCACATGAACAAAGGGAGAGAGTAGGGTGGATGTGTCTGTAACAGGACAAAGAGTTATTGCTTTCACCTCAACAATTTAGTGGTCTATTTATCTATTCCAGATCTCGGAAACCACAATAAACTGACGGCTAAGGTAATTTTTCTATGACAGAGAGGAGAAAATACAGCGTGCTATTATAAAACCATCTATGCTACTTTTGTAACAAGCTATTTTAAAGCGCAGATTGCAATTACCTCTTGCATCTTTTTCCTTCTTTTTCTTCTTAAGAACTTTCCCAGAAGACCCAAGGCGAAGATATGACATAATTTTTGCAATACGATCCAGTACAGATCCATCAACACTGACAGTCACCATTTCCTAATTCACATGAAGGTGACAATCAGATAGCTGCACATCAGATAAGTAAAAAATCTAACCAGGGAATTCAAAAGGGAAGAAAAAACCTCCAGCACTGGACAGTCAGCTTTACTTCTATGCAAGGTTGTTGGAATATCATTTGAGTATCCACCTTCCTACACAACAGAATCAACAAAATATGCTCAACAAGATCTTCAAATAATTGACGCAGAATAAGAGAACATTTCAAAGTCAGCACCTATCAATTTATGGTTTTATAGCTCAATCTATAAAGACACGCAACACAAAAACTCCTCCCTTTTGCTGCCAACCTATTGTAGTATTACCTGCTTCATCCTTGATGTCTATAACTAATCCAGATGAAGTATCAATAGACAATGTAAAATGACGTATTGCAAACAACTAGACGATAGTTGAAATTTCTCGAGACGCATCAATCTCCCAAGTCCCAATCACAAAGGCTTAGCAAGCCCAATAGGGAGAGGGCAAGGCAACCTGAAGACTTATAAAAGAACACAACGAACAACAACATTTACAGATCAAATAAGCCCAGTCAGCCTCTGAGATAGAGACCAGAGACGACAGATAGTATTTCATTAAGTGTTATATTGGAAATACTCTGCAATATGGATCTTGGTGTCTTATCCAGGTGGCAACTGATACAACTTCTCTTTAACAAGCCTAGAATTTCCAAGAATGTTATCTAAGAATGACAGCTGACTCACTGAGATTGTCAAATCAAAAAGGTACAACTTACCATGTTATAAATGAATGCCATTCGACCAGGTAGAAACATCTCATTTGTCTTGATAACAGTTTGAGGCTTCACAATCCATTGATAGATTGACTGAAAAGGCAACGACACAGATTCAAATTCAATGATGCAGACCTTAAGTACCAAGCACATGAGGATGTAGCATTTCAATCTGGCAATAAGTTCCAATTGACACACAGAAGCTTCAGTGGAAACACACCTTCGCGGTTGCAGTTCGGAATGAGAGTTGCTGGTCTTCTTTAGTTTCTCTGTCACAAAATCACAAACTGGGGTCAGAACAAACTATCTGCACATAAAGAAATGCTGAACTCGAGGATTAAACTGGACAGGGAACTTCTCTTCACATCGTTCAATGGTAGACACCCAACCAAAAAAAAAAAAAAAACTAATCTTTTTGGCATTTTCATAGTTAGCCTCACAAAAGAAGAGCACACTCTCATTCATATTCAGAAATTCAAGCAGACAAACATACGGAGTACCAGATTGTACACAGCAGATCAAAACAAAATTTACCTAGACTTGGCATCGGCGTCATCTCCAGCCTCGGGCTTCTTAACCATCTCGCTCCTGACCTTGTTGAGCAAGGCGTAATCCAGACCTTTGACCAAGTGCGTGTGCTCGACATCGCCTCCGAGATACTTACTCTTCTCAATCGAAAGCTTATGCGCATCGGCCGCCCTGAGAATTCCAAATCACCCTCAGCGACGACCGAACTCGAGACGCGTACAATTCCCGAAGCAATCATCGCCATTCAAGACGCGCGGGCGAAAAATAGAAGAGCTGACCTGAGATCGACGTTGCCCGGGGGAGCGACGGCGTGGAACGAGCCCAACTCGGTGGCCTCGTAATCGGGGTTCTGATCCTCCCGCCGCTCCTTCGCGCGGTCCCTGTACTTCGGCAGCTCCGGCTCCTCCGGCTTCTCCTCCCTGCACGTGGCACACACGGTGAGCGCCGTCTCGACTTTTCCATTTCCGAAGGGAGTTTTTTTCTCTCCGGGGAAACCAGAAGGTGAAAATTCAGTAAGCGGCGGAGGAATGGGCGAGAAGGCGTTGGAGCTTGAACTCACTTTCGACGCGCCATCTTCTCCTTGTAGTACTTCTTCGAGGACGACATGGCTGCACGACGGTGTGGAGGAGATTTTCGCAGAGATTTCTAGATTTCTGTAGACGCTAGGGCAAGCACGCAACAAGGTGGAGGAGGACGGTGGTGATAGGAGAAGAGGATGGAGAAGATCGCCGGGAGGACGGTGGTGATTTTACTTTACTGCCCCCCTTGCGGGTTTTGTGAACGGGCTGGGCCTGGAACGACACGGCCCATTAGCTATTTTGGGCTCTACTGGGCCAGCACTCGGCCCACTACTTGCCGGGCCACATCCGTGGGCCTGATGGGCCGGCAGTGGACAGGTATGATTTTGGCCCTATTTTCTATTTTCGATCAAAGTAGTGAATGATAACCATTTTTTTTATCAATTTCTAAAATAGAAATAGATTTTTCTATTTTTACTATTGAATGAATTTTTGAGCAAAAATATAAATTTAATAACAACACAACAATATAAAATTTTTCCCTCTCACATGGTGGGGGACAACCAGCGGCAATGGTGAATGGCGAGCAACAATAATAGGTGGGCGATCGGTTGACAAGCAATGAGAAGAGTTGGCAATGGCAGGCAACAATTGGTGACTGGCAAATGGGCGACTTGTTAGTAACGAAAACAAGCAATGAGAAGAGTTTTAATTTCTCATTTTTATTCCAAAAATAGAGAAATATAAAATTTTTATTTCTTATATTTGTTTCAAACCTATTTATGGAATAAATGACTAGAAATTTGTTACGAAAATAGAAAAATGAAATCGTGTTGCCAAATAAATTTCTATTATAGAAACAAGTCTAGAAAAAAATAATTATAGAACATAAATAAAATGATTATCATGCGCACTTTTAGTATTTGATTTTGATTTGGGCCCATGCAAAAATTGCTAGGCTACTTTTTGGGCCAGTAGTGGAATAATCCTAAAACTTTCAAAATGCGTAATTAATTTCTAAAATTTGTCATGAAAATGCAATATAAATTCTAAAATTTTAAAAAAGTACAATTAACAAAAGGATTTAATTGAATCAATTTGACAAATTGATTTGAAATTTTAGATTCAATTGCACTTTTATAATAAATTTTAAAACCTTCAATATACTTATTCCATTTTTAAAAAATGAACTAGTGGGCTCAGGCAACTGTGCTTAGGCTATATTCACCTCATTACTCGTCACTAGGTCAAGAGTTCAGGCGGTGGGATTTAGAACGATTTGGGCTGGATTCTCAACTCCTGACGTCTTGCCGGCCAGACAATGCATCGAATCTCTATGGTTTACGTGTTTTCTGGTATAATTAATTCCTGAAATCTTTCCAAGTTTTCACATTTGTTCTAATAATTTAACTTCTGAACCTGGTCGTAATTCTATACATATGACCATTTCAAACGAATCATCGGGTTGCGCAAGTTCTTCTCCCCCCCTTAAGAATTGGTCCGACGTGGTGGAGGACTTGACTCGGCCAAATACAAAGGAAATCGAAAGAAAGAGTCGATGATCATCGGATGCAAATATACCAAACCTAGAAGACTGGCCGGGTGGAGTTCACTAGACGTGCGAAATGCCCCCACCAAGGTTGAGAATTTTGAGGAATTCAATAAAAAGTTTAAGGGTTAATACCCCAAAAAACCTCAAACTGATACACCTATGACAAATTTACCCTAAATTATTTTTTTGACCACCAAAAACTCCAAATTTGTATACCTTTGACAAATTTATCACAAACTAGTACACTTGTGACAAATTTATCCTTTATTAGTTATTATTAAATTTTATTATCAAATTATTAAGTTAAATGACATGTGATAATTGATTAATATATCAATTTGAGATTTTACGCTTCGTTTGTTACAGTTTACAAATTTTTGTGATTTTTTTTTTTGCATTAATTCAATTTAGTGAATGGTATATTTGTCACAAATTTATAAGTTTTGAGTTTTTTGCGGTTGAATAAATTAGTTTATGGTAAGAGCATCCTTTTGATACTTTATAGGAAGCTCAGATAACTTCCCTTGCCATAGATTGTTCCAAGCAAAAACAATTGCAATAACTGTAGGGCCAAGCACGATTTGGTTTAACAATACCTTCAGCATCAAGTTCTTACCGTTACCAAAAAAAAATAAATTAGTTTATGGTAAATTTGTCATAAATATATCCAGTTTAAGATTTTTTTGTTAGTTAGGAGTAAATTTGTCACGAGTATACCCGTTGGGGTTTTTCATGGTCAAAAAAATTAATTTGGGATAAATTTATCACAAGTGTACACTAGTTTGAGATTTTTTAGATATTAACCCAAAGTTTAAAAACCAAACAAATCCACAGAAATAAACATAAAAAGAAATAAATCAAAAAGCATCACATGGCATTGAATCCAACACCTGCTCCTTCCCCCTCCGCAGCCCCACCCCCCCCAACACCCAACGTAATAAAAGAACACCAACTTCCTGCGTCCAATTTCAGCTTCAACTCCCAGCGTCCAACTTCAGCTTCTGACTTTTCCGTGCGCGATGGCGAGTCCGATCCACCTCGAGTCGCATCGATCCGCTCTCCTCCTCGTTCTTCTTCTTCTCTCGATTTTGGTCCTCGCCGTCTCCGAACAGGAGGCGGCCGCCAGCCCGGCCGGCCGTCCCGCGGAGGCCTCCAGCGCCGCCTTCTTTGTCTTCGGCGACTCCTCCGTCGACCCCGGCAACAACAACTACCTCAAGAACCACTCCGAGCACCGCGCCGACTTCGAGCCCTACGGGCAGGACGGCTCCTCCGGCAAGCCGACCGGCCGGTTCTCCAATGGCCGCGTGATCGTGGACTTCATAGGTAATCCCGCGTCTGTCGTATAGCTTCATCATCCTTATAGCTCTTCGTCTTTTCCTTTTTCTTTTTTCCTGAGAAAAAAAAAAATGGCTTCGCAGCGGAGTACGCAAACCTGCCGGCGGTTCCTCCGTTCATGCAGCCGGCGGCGGATTACAGCCGCGGCGTGAACTTCGCTTCCGGCGGGGGCGGGGTCCTCCCGGAGACCAACCAAGGACAGGTCAGACCTCTTTCCTTCTTACGTCATAATTCGAATGGCAATAATAAAGTTGTTCCACAAAATGATGTCATAAAATTTGGTCATCGACTGACGATACGTATAGGTAGGGTCAATCCGTTCTGGGTCCCAAACGGCCAATTGGAAATAGCCAGGTGGAGTTTAGCCATTGGTCACAGGACACGAGTCACGAGGGCATGATAGTCACGAGCTGGGGTGGGTCTTTCTAGTGCGCACGCGCACAGCGAGCTAAATGACATTTACCAAAAAAAAAAAAAATTAACCCAAAAAAAAAAATTATGCGCATAATAGTGTCCTCGGGAACGGCGAAGTATAGAAGTAATGATACATTTACTAAAGATTTTCTAACTTTAATTTATTATGAGAGCCTGGGTTGGGAAATACTAGCATTTTTAGAGTCATATGAAGCCTCTTAACCTAATGTAAGTTCCACCCAGTTTTTGATTTAGAGCGTTTTTGGAATGTTACTTCAGAGATTAATGATTTTTTTTTTCAATTTTGCCTTTTTAAACTTTCGAAATTCCATTTTTACCTTTGAAGCGCGAGGTCGCCGTATGGATTAATTTGAGCCTAATATTGTTAATTTCTTTCCCATAGATCATGGTGTGTATAAAGTGCACATCAATTTGAGCCATATGAATTTCTCAATTCACTAAGCATGAAGCCTAGGAAGTGTCTTCTCTAGCCATATATATTTAGAGAAAAAAGGGCCGCATTGCCACAAAAATAAATATCTGTTTGAGTTGTTAATCGCATTGCATCACATGCAAGTTATATTTCTTATTAAATATATATATTTGCCAGTGTCTCTATACAGATGATATCTTTGAAAGTTATGAGCGAATGCTCTTTTGTATGATTATTAGGCAATTGATCTTCCGACGCAACTGAAGAATTTCGACAAGGTGAGGGAGAAATTGATCGAGAAACATGGAGAGACGAGGGCGCAAGAAATCGTGTCGGAAGCGGTTTATTTCATCAGCATCGGAAGCAACGACTACATGGGTGGCTACTTGGGGAGTCCCGCGATGAGGCAGCTCCACCCGCCGGACGTGTTCGTCGGCCTGGTCATCGGCAACTTGACAAACGCAATCCAGGTGAGCCTCCTCGTCGCTCTCTTCGACAGCCCATAGGCTTTGGATGATCGGTCGCGCAGCTCAGCATCACGACACCGTCCGGATTACCTTGATATCGATCACCTCGACATGTCCACTCGATCGAGCCTATATTAATTTTGGGTTTGATACTGAGCAGGAGCTGTACCAAAAAGGAGGGAGGAAATTTGGGTTCCTGAGCTTGGGTCCGCTGGGTTGCGTGCCGGCGCTTAGAGTGGGGAACCCTAACAGCAATGCCAGCCACGGCGGCTGCTTTGAGGACGCTTCGGCTCTCGCTCAGGCACACAACAACGCTCTGAACGGCATCCTCCCGAGCCTCCAGCACATTTTCAGAGGTTTCAAGTACGCCAACTCCAATTTTTTCGAGTGGCTTGCCGATCGGATAAGCAAACCCTCGAACTACGGTACGTGTACGTAGTAAAAAATTACTCAAAACCTATCTTGTTACTTAGTCTAAGTACTCGTCTGCAACATCTGATCCTTTCAGGACTCGAGGATGGCGTGAACGCTTGCTGCGGGTCCGGACCATACGGCGGTGTCAACACGTGCGGAGGCAAGCAGGGGGCCGAGTACAAGCTGTGCGAGAACCCGGAGGATCACATGTGGTGGGACTCGTTCCACCCGAGCGAGAAGATCCACGAGCAGCTCGCCAAGGTGATGTGGGATGGGCCGGCGTCGGCTGTGGGGCCGTACAACCTCCAAGACCTCTTCCTCGACAAGGTGTAGGTCACCATTGCGGACATTGTCCACGGAACCGTGGAGCAGGACTTCATGTACTGAAAAGAGTTCCGAAATTCAATGATATGCAGACCTTAAGTACCAAGCACATGAGGATGTAGCATTTCAATCTGGCAATAAGTTCCAATTGACACACAGAAGCTTCAGTGAAAACGCACCTTCGCGGTTGCAGTTCGGAATGAGAGTTGCTGGTCTTCTCTAGTTTCTCTGCTACGAAATCATAAACTTGGGTCATAACGAACTATCTGCACATCTAGAGATGCTGAACTCGAGGATTAAACTGGACAGGGAACTTCTCTTCACATCGTTCAATGGTAGACACCCAACTAAAAAAATAATAATAATAAATTAATCTTTTTGGCATTTTCATAGTTTCAGAAATTCAAGCAGACAAACATACGGAGTACCCGATTGTACACGGCAGATCAATACAAAATTTACCTAGACTTGGCATCGGCATCATCTCCAGCCTCGGGCTTCTTAACCATCTCGCTCCTGACCTTGTTGAGCAAAGCGTAATCCAGACCTTTGACCAAGTGCGTGTGGTCGACATCGCCTCCGAGATACTTACTCTTCTCAATCGAAAGCTTGTGCGCATCGGCCGCCCTGTGAATTTCAAATCACCCTCAGCGACCACCGAACTCGAGACGCGTACAATTCCCGAAGCGATCATCGCCATTCAAGACGCGCGGGCGAAAAATAGAAGAGCTGACCAGAGATCGACGTTGCCCGGGGGAGCGACGGCGTGGAACGAGCCCAACTCGGTGGCCTCGCAATTGGGGTTCTGATCCTCCCGCCACTCCTTCGCGCGGTCCCTGTACTTCGGCAGCTCCGGCTCCTCCGGCTTCTCCTCCCTGCACTGTTGGATGTGTCAGTTTTCTGGTTCGTTTTTGTGTGTTAATAGTCTATTAAGCATGTTTATTATGTGGGTTGCTTGCTGTACGTGTGAAGTTAGTGGGCTGTGGTAGTTACTTATTTGTGTAAAGGGTATATAAAGGCTATGGTGTCGGTTTTTTGTGGTGTGGTTCTGAAAACGCTTCTGCTGGCTTGTGTTGAACTTGAATCCTCTGTTTAATACATAAATCCTCTGTTTTCCCCTGTTTTTGTCGCTGTTCTTTGTGCATATCTGTTCTTCCCTTTTAACACTGGTATCAGAGCCCTTCGTTGGGCAGAAACTCTTAGTGGGTTGTTGTTGCTGGGACGGATCTTTGTTGTTGTTGCTGGGACGGATCTTTGCGCAGATTGTGTTGTTGTTGTTGGGACGGATCTTTGCGCTGATTTTCAAGTTTTGCGACGACACTTTATGAGGAGATCTTTCTCCTGGTGCGGCGGAAGAAAAAACCACCAGTAGCAAGGCATTGTGTTGATAGTTCGGGAAAGAAGGAAGAAAAAGGTGATATGCACGTAAATGTGGGTGAGCGTGGAGATTGTAGGGAGCAAAGCAGAACCACCAGTTGCATCATCCCCACTTCTTTGCAACAAGCAGTAGCGATGGCCTCAGAAACATTTGTACAACCTGCTATTCCTCACTTTGATGGTCACTATGATCATTGGAGCATGCTAATGGAGAATTTTCTCAAGTCCAAGGAGTATTGGGATGTTGTTTCTTCGGGAGTTGCCGAACCTGACGAAGGAGCTATGTTAACGGCAGCACAAAGAACGGCTTTGGATGCATCAAAATTGAAGGATCTCAAGGCCAAAAACTACCTTTTCCAAGCAATTGACAGATCCATATTGGAGACAATTCTTTGCAAGGATACCTCCAAGCAAATATGGGATTCCATGAAGAGAAAGTATCAAGGCTCAGCAAGAGCAAAGAGGCAGCAACTTCAAGCGCTTCATTCGGAGTTTGAAATGCTAGGAATGAAGTCGGGAGAGACAATCACAGATTTTTTCTCTCGGACAATGGCGATAGTTAATAAGATGCGGATTCATGGCGACAAGACGGAGGATGTCACCATCGTTGAAAAGATTCTTCGATCTTTGACACCAAAGTTCAACTTTGTTGTTTGTTCCATAGAAGAAGCCAAGGACATTGAAGAACTTTCCATTGATGAGTTGCAAGGATCCTTGTTAGTTCATGAACAAAAACTCCTACAACAAGAGACGGAAGAGCAAGCTTTGAAGGTCTCAACTAGAGATCATTCTTCATCAGCAGCAAGGGTGAACAGAGGAAGAGGTAGAGGAAGAGGAAACAACGATCGCAGCAGCTTCAGCTTTGATCAAAAGTCTGAAAGTCATTCCTATCATGATTTCCAAGGGAGAGGAAGAGGTCGTGGAGGACGACATTCAACTGGTTTTAGGCCAAGGTCAGTAGACAAATCAAAAGTGGAGTGTTTTAGATGCCACGGGTATGGGCATTACAAATCAATGTCGAACTAATTTAAATAAACAAAGTATTGAAAGAACTAACTTTGTTGAAAAAGAAGAAGAAGTATCTCTTTTGATGGTGTGCCATGAGAAGGAAGAAACTCAACCAAACATGTGGTATCTTGACACTGGTTGTAGCAATCATATGTGTGGAGACAAGAAGATGTTTTTTGATCTAGACGAAACTAACCATAACACTGTAAAGTTTGGTGACAATTCCATTGTGTCGGTGATGGGGAAAGGAATGGTGGCGATTCATCCGAAAGGGAATTCGGTACAAACCATCTCAAATGTATTGTATGTCCCTAAATTGAAGACTAATCTGTTAAGTGCTGGTCAGCTGCAAGAGAAGGGATATGAAATTTCTATTAAAGGTGGGATTTGCAGAATCCAAGATGAGAAGTTGGGTTTAATTGCCGAAGTCAAAATGACGGGCAATCGGATGTTTCCATTGTATCTCCACAACACCACAAATTTATGTTTCTCTGCAAGATTGAAGGAGGAAGCTTGGTTATGGCATTTTCGCTATGGGCATCTTAATTTTGGTGGATTGCGAACACTGTATAAAAAAGAGATGGTGGAGGGTCTTCCTCAAATCTCTGCTCCTTTGGAAATTTGTGAAGATTGTGTTGTTAGCAAGCAACATCGTGCTCAATTTCCACAAAGAAAATTGTGGAGAGCAAAAAGCCCATTGGCGTTGGTTCATTCAGATATTTGCGGACCAATATCTCCGGTTTCCAGTGGAGGTAAACGGTATATCATTACCTTCATCGATGATTTTAGTCGGAAGATTTGGGTGTATTTTTGCAAGAAAAATCTGAAGCTTTTGCAGCTTTCAAGAACTTCAAAGCACTTGTTGAAAAAGATGGAGGAAATCAAATAAAGGTCCTTCGCACTGATCGTGGTGGAGAGTACAACTCACTTGAGTTTATAGAGTTTTGTGTGAAGCATGGCATCAAGAGATAGCTTACAGCAGCCTATACACCACAGCAAAATGGCGTATGTGAGAGGAAGAATCGTACCATTCTCGAATATGGTGCGAAGTCTCTTGAGGGGAAGTGGAATTCCAAAAGTTTCTGGCCCGAAGCGCCAATTGGAGCATTCATATTTTAAATAGAAGTCCCACTCTAGCTGTTCAAAATATGACACCGGAAGAAGCATGGAGCGGCCAAAGATCTGCAGTAGATCACTTCAGAATTTTTGGGTGTATTGCCTACGCTCATGTTCCTGACCAAAAGAGGAAGAAGCTAGATGACAATGGAGTCAAATGTGTTTTTCTTGGCATTAGTGATCAATCAAAAGCCTATAAACTTTATGATCCTATGACCAAGAAAATCATTATTAGCTGTGATGTGATTTTTGATGAAGAACAATCTTGGCCGTGGGGTGAGCAAGGTGTTGGTAAGCAAATTCCAACGAATTTTGAGGAAGAAGATGAGCTGGTGCAGCAACCCACAACAACCCAAAACGCCACAAGCAATGTCCAAAGTATAGCAAAGAACTGCAGAACCGATGATCGGCCTCATCGTGTTCTACGGAGGCCCGCATGGATGAGTGACCATGAAGTAACAAGAGATGATCAATATGAAGATCCACCTACCCATTTTGCTTTGTTTTCAGATTGTGATCCAACAACCTTTGATGAAGCAAGTACAAAAGAAAATTGGAGGATAGTAATGGATGAAGAAATTGCAGCTATTGAGAGAAATAACACTTGGGAGTTGACTGATTTTCCAAAAGGATATAAAACAATCGGGGTCAAGTGGGTGTACAAGACAAAATTGAACAAGAATGGTGAAGTTGACAAGTATAAGGCGCGCTTGGTGGCGAAAGGTTACAAGCAAGAATTTGGAGTGGATTACAAAGAAGTATTTGCACCTGTAGCAAGACTTGACACAATCAGATTGGTAATTGCATTAGCAGCGCCGAATTCATGGCCTATCTTCCAATTGGATGTGAAGTCAGCATTCTTGCATGGTGATCTTCAAGAAAAGGTATTTGTTGATCAACCTTCTGGTTATGTGAAGCTCGGTAGTGAACAAAAAGTTTATAGATTAAAAAAGGCACTATATGGGTTAAAACAAGCTCCTCGAGCTTGGTATAGTCGCATTGATGCCTATTTTTTGAATAAAGGTTTTAAAAAATGTCCATATGAGCATACACTCTTTATTAAAGTAGGTGACGGTGGAAAGTTGCTTATTGTATGCTTATATGTGGATGATCTTATTTTTACTGGGAGTGATAGTGCCATGTTTGACAAATTCAAGGAGTCTATGATGGATGAATTTGAGATGACTGATCTTGGATTGATGCATTATTTTCTGGGCATAGAAGTGATTCAATCTGCAGCTGGAATCTTTATGTCTCAAAAGAAGTATGTTCAGGAGATTTTGAACAGATTTCAAATGAATAATTGTAACCCTGTGACTACTCCAACTGAAGTTGGATTGAAGCTCTTGAAAGATCCTAACGGAAGCAAGGTTGATAGCACTCTCTACAAGCAAATAGTTGGAAGCCTGATGTATTTGTCGGGGACAAGACCAGATATCATGCATGCTGTGAGTCTTATAAGCAGGTATATGGAGCATCCAACAGAGTTACATCTATAAGCTGCAAAAAGGATTTTTCGCTATTTGCAAGGAACTAAGCACTATGGGCTGTTCTATAAAAAGGGAGAAAAGTCAGATTTGTTTGGGTTTACAGATAGTGATTATGCTAGAGATGTTGATGATAGAAGAAGTACTTCGGGCTATGTATTCATGCTTGGTTCGGGGCGCTTTCATGGTCTTCAAAGAAGCAATCAATTGTCACTTTATCAACAACTGAAGCAGAATTTGCTGCTGCAACTTCTTGTGCCTGTCAAGCTATATGGTTACGGAAGATTCTTGGAGAGCTTCACTTCAATCAACAAAAAGCAACTACAATCTATTGTGACAATAGCTCAGCTATAAAGTTGTCCAAAAATCTAGTTCTACATGGGAGGAGCAAGCATATAGATGTGAAGTACCACTTGTTAAGAGATCTTACAAAGGATGAAGTAGTTGAGCTAGCTTTCTGTAGAAGTGAATATCAAGTGGCTGATATATTCACCAAGCCCCTAAAGTTATCTATGTTTCAGAAGCTGAGAAAGCTCCTTGGTGTTCGTTTATTGGATATTCCAAATTGAGAGAAAGTCCTCTAAACCGATTGTTTGCAACATCGCTTTAAGGGAGGGAATGTTGGATGTGTCGGTTTTCTGGTTTGTTTTTGTGTGTTAATAGTCTATTAAGCATGTTTATTATGTGGGTTGCTTGCTGTACGTGTGAAGTTAGTGGGCTGTGGTAGTTACTTATTTGTGTAAAGCGTATATAAAGGCTATGGTGTCGGTTTTTGTGGTATGGTTCTGAAAACGCTTCGCCGGGCTTGTGTTGAACTTGAATCCTCTGTTTAATACATAAATCCTCTGTTTTCCCTTGTTTTTGTTGCTGTTCTTTGCGCATATCTGTTCTTCCCTTTTAACATGCACGTGGCACACACGGTGAGCGCCGTCTCGACTTTTCCATTTCCGAGGGAGTTTTTTTCTCTCCGGGGAAACCAGAAGGTGAAAATTCAGTAAGTGGCGGAGGAATGGGCGAGAAGGCGTTGGAGTTTGAACTCACTTTCGACGCACCATCTTCTCCTTGTAGTACTTCTTCGAGGACGACATGGCTGAACGACGGTGCGAAGGACGGTGGTGATTTTACTTTACTGCCCCCCCGCGGGTGTTGGTGAACGGGCTGGGCCTGGAATGACACGGCCCATAAATTTAATAACAATACAACAATATAAAATTTTTCTCTCTTAGATGGTAGGGGACAACTAGTGGCAACAGTGAATGGCGGGTAACAATAATAGGTGGGTGACCGGTTGACAAGCGATGAGAAGAGTTGGCAATGGCAAGCAGCAATTGGTGATCGGTGAATGGACGACTTGCTAGTAATGAAGACAAATAATAAGAAGAGTTTTAATTCCTCATTTCTATTTCAAAAATAGATAAATATAAAATTTTTATTTCTTATATTTGTTTTTATTTCTTATATTTGTTTCAAACTTATTTCTAGAATAAATGACCAGAATGAAATTGTATTACTAAATGGATTTCTATTCAAGAAACAAGTTTTGAATTAAAAATAAATATAGAACCCATGCGCACTGTTAGTATTTGATTTTGGTTTGGACTCATGCAAAAATCACTAGGCTACTTTTTGAGCCAATAGTGGAATAATTCTAAAACTTTCAAAATGAGTAATTAATTTCTAAAACTTATCATGAACGTGCAATGGGAATTCTAAAATTTTTAAAAGGTACAATTAACAAAAGAATTTAATTGAATCAATTTGACAAGTTGATTGTACCTTTTGAAATTTTAGATTTAATTGCACTTTTATAATAAATTTTAATTTCATTTTTAAAAAGGAACTAGTGGGCTCAAGCAATCGCGCTTAGGCTATATTAACTTCATTAGTCGTCACTAGGTCAAGAGTTTTTTTTTTTGGACGAAAACAGAGTTCATGCTTTCATTACTTACTTAGAGCGTTACAGGATTGGTTCGAGTCTGTGCATAATAAAGCCAATAAAGGGGCAGGGGGGCACGCAGCCAATTAAAGGGGAGAGATTTACATCTAAAAGCCGTCGTTTGGTTGCTTCTCTCGGACAAAAGGATAGTGTAACTGTTGGCATTTTTTGTAGCAGGCTGCGGCATTCTTCAACTTGGATCTTCACGGCCCATGGAGTTTCTACCCGGCCCAAGACGGATTGCACGAGGATGTAGCTGTCAGTCTCCAGAAGCAGCATTCTGGTGGAGGCAAAACGAAGCAAAAAACACCATGTACTGGAAAAGATGGGACATCCTAAAAAGCAGAGAAGATAAAGGGGGGCTGGGTTTTAAAGATTTGATTTCTTTCGATCTCGCCGTGTTTAAGCAAGCATGGCGATTATCACTAGGTCAAGAGTTTGGGCGGTGGAATTTATAACGGTTCGAGCTGGATTCTCAACTCCTAAAGCCCTGCCGGCCAGACAATGCGTCGAATCTCTATGGTTTACGTGTTTTCTAGTATAATTAATTCCTGAAATCTTTCAAAGCTTTCACGTTCGGTCCAATAATTTTATTTCCGAACCTGGTCGTAATTCTATACATACGACTATTTCAAACAAATCATCGGGTTGGACGAGTTCTTCTCCCCCCCTTAAGAACTGGTCCGACGTGGTGGAGGACTGATTCGGCCAAATTCAAAGGAAATCGAGAGAAAGAGTCGATGATCATCGGATGCAAAAATACCAAACCTAGAAGACCGGCCGGGCGGAGTTCGCTAGACGCGCGAATTGTCCCCACCGAGGTCGAGAATTCCGAGGAATTCAATAAAAACCAAACAAATCCACAAAAATAAACATATAAAAAAAAATCAAAAAGCATCACAAGGCGTTGAATTCAACACCTGCTCCTTGCCCCTCCCCCTCCCCAAGGTAATAAAAGAACACCAACTCCCAGCAGCCAACCTCTCTTCAACTTCAGCTTCTGACTTTTTCGTGCGCGATGGCGAGTCCGATCCACCTCGAGTCGCGTCGATCCCCTCTCCTCCTCCTCCTCCTTCTTCTTCTCTCGCTTCTGGTCCTCGCCGTCTCCGAACAGGAGACGGCCGCCAGCCCGGCCGGCCGTCCGGCAGAGGCCGCCGGCGCCGCCTTCTTCGTCTTCGGCGACTCCACCGTCGACCCCGGCAACAACAACTACCTCAACAACATCCCCGAGAACCGCGCCGACTACGAGCCCTACGGGCAGGACGGCTCCTCCGGCAAGCCGACCGGCCGGTTCTCCAATGGCCGCGTGATCGTGGACTTTATAGGTAATCCACGTCCGTCGGATAGTTTCATCATGCTTATAGCTCGTCGTCTTGTCTTTTTTCTTTTTTCCTGAGAAGAAAACAAATCGCTTCGCAGTGGAGTACGCGAACCTGCCGGCGGTTCCTCCGTTCATGCAGCCGGCGGCGGATTACAGCCGCGGCGTGAACTTCGCTTCCGGCGGGGGCGGGGTCCTCCCGGAGACCAACCAAGGACAGGTCAGACCTCTTTCTCCTTACGTCATAATTCGAATGGCAATAATACAGTTGTTGCCCAAAATGATGTCATAAAATTTGGTCATCGTCGACTGATGATATGTATAGGTGGGGTCAACCCGTTCTGGGTCCCAAAAGCCCAATTGGAAATAGCCAGGTGGAGTTTAGGGATTGGTCACAGGACACGAGTCACGAGGGCATGATAGTCACGAGCTGGGGTGGGTCTTTCTACTGCGCACGCGCACAGCGAGCTAAATGACATTTACCAATCTCAAATTAACAAAAAAAAAAAAAAAAAATTATGCGCATAATGGTGTCCTCGTGAACGGCGAAGTACAGAAGTAATGATACATTTACTAAAGATTTTCTAACTTTAATTTATCTTGGCACGTCTGACTTAACTTTAGGAATCGAGTTGAGACTCTAAAAACTTCTAGGTAAATATTAAAGTATTTGGTAGCTACTGTTGATAGCCTAGGTGGGAAATACTAGCATTTTTAGAGTCATATGAAGTCCCTTAACTTAATGTAAGTTCTGTCTAACTTTTGATTTTGAGCGTTTTTGGAATTTACTTAAGAGATGCGTGACATCGCTGTATGGATTAATTTGAGCCTAATATTGTTAATTTTTTTCCCACGTATCATAGTATGTGTAAAGTGTGTATTGATTTGAGCCATATGGATTTCTCAATTCACTAAGCATGAAGCCTAGGAAGTGACTTCTCTAGCTATATATATTTAGAGAAATAGGGCCGTATTGCCACAAAAATATATATTTGTTTGAGCTCTTCATCGCATTGCATCATGTGAAAGTTAACTTTCTTATTAAATATATTTATTTGCCAATGTCTCTATACAGACAACATCTTTGAAAGTTATGAGCGAACGCTCTTTTGTGTGATTATTAGGCAATTGATCTTCCTACGCAACTGAAGAATTTTGACAAAGTGAGAGAGAAATTGATCGAGAAACATGGAGAGACGAGGGCGCAAGAAATCGTGTCGGAAGCGGTTTATTTCATCAGCATCGGAAGCAACGACTACATGGGTGGCTACTTGGGGAGTCCCGCGATGAGGCAGCTCCACCCGCCGGACGTGTTCGTCGGCCTGGTCATCGGCAACTTGACAAACGCAATCCAGGTGAGCTTCCTCGTCGCTCTCTTCGACAGACCAGAGGCTTTGGATGATCGGTCGCCTAGCTCGGCGTCACGACACCGTCTGGATTACCTTGTTATCGATCACCTCGACAGGTCGACTCGAACGAGCCTATATTAATTTTGGGTTTGATACCGAGCAGGAGCTGTACCAAAAGGGAGGGAGGAAATTTGGGTTCCTGAGCTTGGGTCCGCTGGGTTGCTTGCCGGCGCTTAGAGCGGCGAACCCTAACAGCAACGCCGGCGACGGCGGCTGCTTCGAGGACGCTTCGGCTCTCGCTCAAGCACACAACAACGCTCTGAACGGCATCCTCATGAGCCTCCAGCACATTTTCAGAGGTTTGAAGTACGCCAACTCCAATTTTTTCGAGTGGCTTGCCGATCGGATGAGCAACCCCTCGAACTACGGTAAGTATACGTAGTAAAATTACTCAAAACCTATCTTGTTACTTAGTCTAAGTACTCGTCTGCAACATCTGATCCTTTCAGGATTCAAGGATGGCGTGAACGCTTGCTGCGGGTCCGGACCATACGGCGGTGTCTTCACGTGCGGAGGCAAGCAGGGGGCCGAGTACAAGCTGTGCGAGAACCCGGAGGATCACGTGTGGTGGGACTCGTTCCACCCGACCGAGAAGATCCACAAGCAGTTTGCCAAGGCGCTGTGGGACGGGCCGGCGTCGGCCGTGGGGCCGTACAACCTCCAAGACCTCTTCCTCGACAAGGTGGAGGACACCACTGCGGACATTGTCCACGGAACCGTGGAGCAGGACTTCATGTACTGAAAAGAGTTTCGAAATTTTTAGTCCTTGAAGCTCTGGTGGTTGAGCGAGCATGCGAGGTTTCATGGACATGGATCTGCTATGTCAGCATAAATAACTGCATCTCGCTTGCTAATTACGATGGGAACAGGATCGAATTACATTTTTATTGTTTGTCTTCCTTGAAAAATTACATTCGAGAATTTGAGAGTTTACGCATTTTCGACATGGAGTCATGTATGTGCGGGGGACCAATTTATAGAGGTATATAGATATGATACCTTGATTTACCTTTTCAAAAGACGGTTCATCAAAACAATGGATAGATAAGGGTTTATATGTTAGATATTGAACTTAGCCGGTATAGTTCTCGAGGTTTATTTTATGAAGTTTCATACTTTTTAGAAAAGATCTAAAGCTAATTGATACAGCGTTGCACTTAACATGGAAAATTGTACTGTTTTTGGAGATATTAGGATTTCCCTTGAAGATAGTCTCAAAGAAAGATAGACAGGGATGCACGCTTGACCGAAGTTTTGCGGCTTTGTTTGGAAGAATGAATTGAAAGAAAGGAGAAAAATTGGGGGAAACTGGCGAGGGTATCTTGGCCCTTGCCGGCCTCTCGCAAGGGTTGGGCAAGGGTCGTCTTGTCGGATTTGGCAAGGGGCAGCCTCGCTTAGCCCTTGACCTCATTGGCGGCCAATGACCTCCATCGGTTATCGTGGAGGTTGGTGGAGGGAAAAGAGGAAAGAGAAAAGAAGAAAAAAATGAAAGAAAAAATAAAAATTATTAAGAAATTTAAAAAAAATTATTTAAAAAATTATAAAATTATCTACTTCGGCACCAATGGTGTCACGTAGAATAGATGGCATCCACATCAGTAATTTCTAGCCTAAATTAATCGATGAACTCTATTGATACTAATATGAAAATGTTTAGAAGTAAATCGGTTCAATTGAAAGGCCTAAGATTAAATTGATACCAATGCCATAGGTTTCACTTTTCCTTACATTAGCAAAATTATTAAGTTTGCTGTTGATTTTACAGCAATTTGGTCAATAACGACCCTACACATATATTCAGAAACTCCTAATATTGAATTTGTGATTAAATGTGCATTTAGGAATTCATGAAGTGTGGTTGGGAATTTATTGAAGGAGAATAAGTAGTAACTTACTTTTATTTTTCGTCGTGAATCAATGCAAAAATTAAAAGTTCTACACAATGTTGAAAGCCAGTTCTTTAACATTTTATAATCGAAAAAATAAGAAAATATTCAGCTGTTGCAGAGTGCCACGTCAATTGTTGATATGGCGCGTGTTTTTTTACTTATTTCCAATAGTTGGTCAATACGTGTCACGTGAGTATAATGGTTAGGTGGCATCATGGATTGGCATTCACATTAGACTAAGCACACCTCTCCCATATGATTAAAGGCGGATCATCCATCCGGATTGCGGAGATTTATATAAACATTGCTTCCCCAAAGCCTTAAATTAGCATAACATATTATACCACACATCAAAAGAGTCATGTAAAGTCACGCAGGTCATCCCATGGGCAAGTCCTTTGTGCAAGACTCTAGACCCAAAAAGTTGGGTCAGTCACTCCCAATTCAACTCTCCCATCTGACCTGCAATTCTAAGACGCTGCATGCATTTTTTCTCGACCTATTCATTGCTCGGAAAGAGTGAGAAGTGGCAGCATTCGATCTCGACTTTGAGTTGAAGGTGTTAGGCAGATCGCCAAACCCCACCAAACACACGCAGCATTGTATATATCCACCTGCATTAGCAAAGTCACGAAATTTGCTGCCCGATTTCACAGCAATTTGGTCGATCACGAGGAACCTACACAAATATTCAGGGACTCCTAATCTTGAATTCGTGATTAAATGTGCATCTAGGGGGTCATGGAGTATTGTTGGGAATTTATTGAAGGATAATATCAACAGTCGATGATGTAGCGGCAAGTCAGCGCGCCCTCGCGTTCTGCGTGGTGAATGACTGATGTGTGAATGCCTGTGCAATTTCCACTTTTGTAAGTAGGGGTTTGGGTGGGAGTGCGAGTTCAGTTATTTGTGTTGGGCTTCAAACGGATGGTCCAACCAGAGTGTTTCCGGCCATTAGTAGTAGCAAGAACCTAAAAGATAGGTCATCTGGAACAAAACTTGAATTCGTCTGTTGTTTTGTGAAGAATGAATTTGCTATGAGAAGTTCTTTTCCAAAGAAAATGATTTGATTTTGGAATGTTTGGTCATCCTTGCAAAAGAATGTAAAAAATAAAATAGAAGTTGTTTCCTGATTTCTATTACTTAAAAACTTTGAAACATCCGTCTGAGAAAAGGGGTCAGAGGATCGAAGTTTGACCACCGTGATTGCGTGTTTTGGCCATAAGGAACTCGGATTTGGGCACTGGGTCGGGCCATCATGGCCCGGAGTCCGTCAACCAGGCACCTCGGTCCCTATACCTAGGATGGCCTTGTTGTGGTAAAAGTCAAGTTATATTTTGAAAAATGATTTTTGATTTTTAAATAAAAAAATAGTTTCCTTAATTTTAGGTATACATTTTCATTGATTATGAGAAGATTATCTTTTACTCAATACTTTAACTGATCCAAACTGTTGAAAGATTAGAATAATGTGTCCTGATAATTAACTTTATGTGGAAGAAATGGAACGGTTTTTTGTGAAGAATACTTGTTAATTTGACGTCATGAGATTATAGTGTCGCCAATCAACTATAAATAGAACAACATATCATTATCGATGATATGAGTTGGTTTGGATCCATAACTCATCAGTCTTAATCACATATTAATCTTGGGTTAGTCAAGAGGACATTAGCTTCATCTACTAGCTTTAGAAATTACTGAGTATAAAAACATGGGATAATATGGACGATTCCATTATTGAGATATCTTAGTGAAATTAGAGAAGCTATGGCATGATTTGTGGACCGTCTGGACTAAGATCATCTCTCGGCCACATGATCGATGATGGAGATGAGCTTTAACCTACATGGTTCATCAATCCTGTAATACGACACGAATAATTTTTTATTTTATGTTGCGCTGGCACGCTCTTGGCACGCGCAACTTAACTGGTCCTCTCTCTCTCCATATTAGTTGATTAAATTAATTAAGAAATGGATTACTGAATTACTCTTAGAAAGATTGGCTTCAGGTTATGTCCCTGGTGGATTGAAGATTGGTCATCATGTTCTACCAATCTATTCTGTTGGTTCGCAAATTCTTTTATTTCTTTCTGGCGTTAGTTCCATTGAGCGAGTACGGTAATATTAAAATAAAATCTCCGGCGCTATACAAATTTTTCAATCATCACAGAACGTGAAATCTCGAATTCGACGTTATCAATTAATTAATCTATCCGATAAATGGAGATAATTTACTTTTCTTATTATTAGAGTACACTAAATGGAAGGTTATCTCTTTTCATATCTTTCCTTAGTTTAAAAAGTCATACAAATCTTTCCTTAATTTTCCAAAATTCGAAATTATTGTTTCCCCTTTTGGTGAGTAAGCCGAATTAGGGAGTGCACATTGATGGGCGGTGGTTCTAAATTGGAGATGATAGAAATTTTCCAAAGTCTAATCTAACAAAGACCTTCTAGACGAGAAGTTTGAGACTCGAGAGGTCTCTCCACACATGTGCAAACGGAACTCAAAAGGGATATGAACTATTTTTACGCTCTAATTATCTTCTTTTCGCCCAACCATATTAAATAATCTGATCAATTTAATATGTAAAATAAACATTTATATACATAAAAATGTAGTAAATTTTTTTTATCATCCATGACTTTCTAATTTCCTCACTCAACCTAAGTTTAGAAAGTCAACTACTTTTTTGTTCTGGGTATCATCATCTTGTGTCGAAATGGTACTTAGATTTATATTTTGTGTCTTCTATTGTTTATTTAGGGCGATAACCATTTATTGTGTGTCTAATAAAAGGCACCTCTAGATGTTTCAGCGTATGCTTATGTGATGGAGGATATGTTTCCGTTTGTATAAAAAGATGTGGCTAATATGCTAAAAAACGAAATTTTAGAGAATTAGATCATGGTCAGCAGGTGATAATTTTGGACATATATATATATATATATGGTCGACATTCTGCGGGGTTTCGGATAGTAATTCTCTCAGTATATTAAAATTGAATATTTTCTTGAAATAGATATAGGAAAATAATAAATAATAAGAAGATAGCATTTTCTCACCATGTGAGATTAGAGGAGAAGAAAACCAAAGCGGCCAATTTAGGATGGTGATTTTGAGTTGAAACAGTTTTATCTCTAGGCTCAACTACCTTCTATTTAATTTTGGCTGAGAGACTTTACAGAGAGTTTCTTACAAAAATCGATTTTTCCTATAATCACCACTAATTTAAAAGTTAATTAGCCGTGGTGGACATGCTAGGCATCACGTAATTGAATTTAAGTTTTTTTTTTCCTCTTTGTATTTAGTTGCGGTTTGCACACGACCACGTGCCCTACAAAGTTTGATTAACATTACCGATTTAACAACTTAATGCATAGGATATTTAGGGTTTATATATGGAAGATAAAGACAATACCAGAAATGAAAGGGGCTTAATTCCCTTAAAAAAACATGCAGAAATTGATGGACACTCTTAGGGAGAAATTGGAGAGCGGTTTAATTTGTATGCCCTTTCATTAAGTCCAATGATGGACTTGCTGATGTGTTGACAAAAGAATTAGGAGGTAAATCGTTTCATTTTGTTTTAATCAGTTCGACGTGATATCTATGGGAGTTGATGAGAGTATTTGTCTATTGCCTTATTTCTTTTATGTATTACGGCAATAGCATAAGTAGATAGCTTGGGAGCATTCAGTTTGGCTTTTGTCTCTCAACATAGCCGATGGAGCTCGGTGATTTTAGGAATCGAGAAAACGATGAAGAAGCTATCAAATGGGCTACTCTTGAGCGTTTGCCGACGTATCAGAGAGCGCAGAAAGCATTTATGCATGGAGTTACAGGAGATCTTAAAGAGACAGACCTCACGAAACTCGAGTTTGAGGAGAGGCAAGGTTTACTGGATAGGTTTCTGAAGAATGTTGATAGCAATGAAGAGTACCCGCAGAAGGTCGAGAATAGGATAGACAGGTTAGTTGTGCTAGTCTTAGAAAAATTGAGGGTTCAAGATGGTTCCTTTTGCAACAAGTTTATATAGATGATGTTGAAGATTTTATGTTTTATATGTAAGAGCTTTCCTAATGTAGGTTACATGAATTGATATTTTAATTTACCGTTTTATGAGATTGATTGGTCTAAAGTGAGTAAAATGTTTCTTAATTAGTCTAATATGGGGCTGGCTAGTGTGGGCCGAGTTGAGCTTGGCCCGTAATGAGAGGATCTGGTTGGAAATTCTATAAATAGTGTTCAAATCTCCCCTCTAACCCTAATTCTCACAAGTATCCTCACAAAAGAATCGTTTACCTAGCGCTAAAAGGGTGAAGGGCCAGTGATACGGAGGGCAATATAGGAGAATGACTTGTGTTTGGATCATCGCTTTTCTGCTTCCATATTAAGAACGATAGACTCCAAAACAGGTACATTAATTTTTCTACTCAATTATCTGTGTTCTTGTTCTAGTTATGGAGATCATGGGATTGCACGTTTTGCATCTTACATGTGGTATTAGAGCAACCATAACCTAGAACTTGGATGCATAGATTGTTTGCCCTATTTTTCATGATTTTTTGTTTAATAAAAATCAAATTTAATTATAAATTCGGATTGGGCTCGATGAGACGAGCAAATCCATGGGCGGCACGCCGCCCGGGGGAGGCTCCACGCGCCCCCATGCGGGGCCATGCACCACCAGGGCGTCGAGCACGCGCTCCACGCGCCCTCATGCGTGGGGCGTTGCTCACACGTGCGAGCCAGGGCCTAACCCAACCTGATTTGATCAACCATGGACCAGATGGTTGGACCGGGCAATTGAGTCGGGAACCTATGGCCGTTGTCGTGGAAAGAACCAAATAGAGAGCCTAAGGACTTTTGCTATCCTTAATCTCCTATACATTATAAAACTGGCACACAGGACATGCATTAAGTACATACACATACAACTATCAAGTATTTAAGTAACACTGATCCATTCGTCTCTTCCAGCTTAAATAAGTAACTCTATTGAAACTTGTGAATTGTGCTCTTTAAGCAACAGAATATCATCGGTCTACATCTGCTCCAAGACTAGAGTCCCATCAAAAACATCAGTTGACAACAAGTATAAATTGATAACCCAAATAATTGTAAAATTCGAATGGTGAAATAATAAGCATTCAAGACATGAGGGCTTTAAGGGTTGTAAACTGGACGTGTTATCATGGTCTAAGTTCTATTGATAGCTCAACTAATTCAAGTAAGAGTTGCTTATAGCTTGGCCACCGGAACAACTTGCAAATTTAGATTTTTATCTAATATACGAAAAAGAATCCTTAGTCCAGCATCAAACTACTTTCGTATATTCTACTTTTACCAGGCTGCTAAAGCTGTCACGGATTTCGCCACTCAGTTTGTTGAAGCTGAGATCCCTGCAAAACAATCGAATGGAAAGGAGTCAAAAATAATGAGAAGATAGTTTTAACATACTACCACTGGACACTCTTTGAGTATACTTCGGAGGATTGTACAAATATAGACAACATCAATGAACCTCAGGTCCAGTTCAGATGTTTAGACGTACAGGTCAACTGCCTGGTGCCTAGACTTTCTACTAGACATTCCTTTCAAAGGCATTCATTGCATAAAATCCATGTGCATCAAGCTGGTCACATGCTATACATATACAAAAATTCTGCTGTAAATCAAATCCGCTTCAGTTTATATAACTAGAAATGCTACTCCGGCAATAAATTGAATGCATCCCGTGGAATGCAACATATTATAGTTCAAATTGGGAGATTCCATTTGTCTAATAGGACCAAAACTAAAGCTAATCATAATTGTAACATTTTATTCATCATGAATAAAGGATGACAGCTAAATACTTGGATGCTAATAGAGTAGAATATAAGCTTGAGTGAATAATAAAATAAAAAATAAAATGAGGATTTCAAAAAAACAGGAAAGCATGATTCTGTAGTCCAATATAATTATTGATGGAGAAAATACAACCTAGTCGAACCTAAAGAAAAGGAAATGGAGTATATGATAAGCCGCACGGAACCACAGAAATTCGGTTATTTGAAATGTCAACAAAGAATAAGCATTGATGGCTGGTGATGACACAATGGCAAAAAAAATTGCTGTTAAATGTGGCATTTATAAAATCTTACAGAGTTGACCAGATGAATAAGAAGAATTGACTTGTGTAAAGATGCATTTGAAGCCATCCTCTCATTCAAACAAAGAATGTTATGGCTGATAAATATACGACGGCCAAGCATAAAACTCCAGTTATATATTATGGGGCTGAGATTCGAGAATGTAAACCACTAGAAAGAAAGTTTCCAGATGATCAATCACTAGAAGCCTCTATTGAAGCTATTAAATTAGACAAAATGGGCACCACAAGAATTCTTGAGGTTTCTATTCCTGGGAAAGTGAAAACAAAGGAGGAAAGAACACCTGGGGTGCTATAACTTGGCACGGGAGGACACTTAAGTGCCATAACTTCAAAATGGTACACTTAAGTGCCACTTTTTTTTCTAATGGGACACTTAAGTGCCATCTCCGGCGACCCTTGCCGGAAATCCTACGTGGCACTATTTTATTATTTTTTATTGCTTGCGTGGCTCGCCGGAGAGCCGAGTCGGCTCTAACTACCGAAACGACGTCGTCTGCATAATAAAAAAATTAATTAAATTAAATTAAAACTTAATTTTAATTAAAATATTTTACAAATTTAAAAAAAAAAAAATTTAAAAAAAAAAGGGGCCGAAGGGGGTGGGCGGCCGAGGGTTGAGCCCTCGCCGCCGCCGCCTCCCCGCCGTTGCTGGGAAGGGCCGCGACCCCGGCCGACCCTCCCCCTCCGTCGCCGGCCCTTCCCGGCGACGGCAGGAGGCGGCGAGGGCCCGCAGCCCTCGCCGAGATCCGGGTGAGGGCCGCGACCCTCGCCCCGATTCCGGCGAGGGCTCGCGGCCCTCGCCGCCGGCGGCCGGGGGCGGCGACCCCACCGACCCTCCCCCTCGTCGCCGACCCTTCCCGGCGACGGTGGGGAGGCGGCGGCGGCGAGGGCTCGGCCCTCGCCCGCCCGCCCCCTTCGGCCCCTTTTTTGAAAAAAAAATTAAAATTAAGTTTTAATTTAATTTAATTATTTTTTTTATTATTTTCACACGTCAAACGCGAAACGGCGTCGTTTTTGCATTTTTTCGCCACGTCAGCGTGCAAAACGACGCCGTTTTGGACTTTCATCGTCGGAAAATTGTCACGTCAGCCGTTTGGCCGGATTTTCGCCGGAGTGGCACTTAAGTGTTCCATTTAACTCCGATATTGACACTTAAGTGTATCATTTTGAAGTTATGGCACTTAAGTGTCCCCCCGTGCCAAATTATGGCACTCCAGGTGTCCCAAACTCGAAAACAAAGAAAGAAAAGGTCCATATACTTCTGTGCGAAACTGTATATTCTATGGCAGGGGCCACAATCACTAGACACTCAAATGCCACATCAGGATTCACAATTCATCAATATCAACAGATAAGATCAAAACACCATTGAAGTCAGTAAGGGACCTTCAAGCCATCTTAAATGGGTTCCTTAACAGTAACCCAAAGTCAACCACAACTAGTTAAAATTTCAGTCATTAAGGGTAAAATTATCTATTTTGCTTGGAATAGGAAAAGGAGAAGGCCGTTTTCTTCTCACAATATTTTTTAGCTTCATCATTCCTGCTAGATAAACTAGGTAGCTCTCCTGTGAGATTGCAACTCCTCAGAATCCTATAAGAAAAAAACCCTAATATTGTTGCATTGCTAAGACGATTTGGCTTTTTTTGCATAAAGTAAACTATCTTTATTGGAGCATCGAACTCATAGTCTCTCAATATTTGCATTGCTAAGTTGTGGAACTTGGGACTCGGGTCCATTGAGGTCACTTATTCTCTTGCATATCAAAATCAAATAGGAAACTTTATTAGATTGATACCATTTTAAAGAGAGGAGAGATGAGATTGAAATGCCAAACTTCCTTACTAACAGGTCGGACAATTTCTCCAAAAGTGAGATCCCGGAGGGAATTGGCCCTTGCAATCCACTTCCTTGAATAACCCTGATGATACAATTGATAGGTTGATTTATCTTGGGAGTATCTCTATAGAGACCGACTTAAAAGGTGAAGAAGCATTAAGCCTTACAGTTTGCTGAGATTTGTCCAGCTCCGAATAAAATCGGGTATCTTTCCCGTGAGCTGATTATCACTGAGTTGCCTACAGTGCATTAAACCACAAGACTCATATGAAGAAAGAGGAATAGAAGTATCTAGATATATTAGTAGAGTTTATGGAATCTGGAAACTAACAGCTCCTGTAGTGCTGTCAATTCAGTAAATCTTGGAGGTAGCTTCTCGAACAAAGTACACCCCAAGTGCCAAAACTTGGCACGGAGAGACTCTTAAGTGCCAAAAGTTTGAAAAGTGACACTTAAGTGCCAAAAGTTTGGAAAGTGACATTTAAGTGCCAAAATTGGAGTAAAATGGATTGCTTAAGTGCCATTCCCGCCAAAATCCGGCCAAAATACCGATGTGACGATTTTCCGGTGAAGGAAGTACAAAACGACACCATTTTGCAAGCGACGTGATAAAAATTATTTAAATTAAATTTAGAACTAAATTTATTTAAAACATTTAAAAATAAAATAAAAATATTAAAAAAACTAAAAATTAAAAAAATTAAAAGTTGGGGAGGGGGAGCAGGCGGCTAAGGGCCCGGCGACCCTGGTTGATTGACGGCAAGGGCCCACAAGCCCTCGCCCAACTTTGGTTGGGGTCGGCGACCCTCCCCCGACTTGGCCAAGGGCCGCTAACCCTTGCCAGAGCTAGATGAGGGACGTGACCCTCTAGAGGGCGGCGGCCCTTTAATTTGTATGCCCTTCATTCAGTCTAATGATGGACTTGTTGATGTGGTCACAAAAGAATTAGGAGGTAAATTGTTTCATTTTGTTTTAATTAGTTTGATGTGATATCTATGGGAGTTGATGAGAGTATTTGTCTATTGCCTTATTTCTTTTATGTATTACTTAGGAGCATTTAGTTTGGCTTTTGCCTCTCAACATAACCGATGGAGCTCGGTGATGTTAGGAATCGAGAAGACGATGAAGAAGCTATCAAATGGGCTGCTGTCGAGTGCCTGCCGACGTATCAGAGAGCGTAGAAAAGATTTCTCCATGGAGTTACAGGAGATCTTAAAGAGACAGACCTCACGAAACTCGGGTTTGAGGAGAGGCAAGGTTTACTGGATAAGTTTCTGAAAAATGTTGATAGCAATGAAGAGTACATGCAGAAGGTCAAGAACAAGATAGACAGGCTAGGTAGCACGGACACGGCGACACGACACGCGACACGACACGACACGACACGCGACACGTCATTTCTAAAAAAGTAGAGAATTTCGACACGTTCCGACACGTTAAATATTAAATAAATATTTTTATTTTTAATTAATTTGATTTAAATTCACAAATAAATAAATAAATAGTTTACAATGAATATATACTAATAATATTAATAAATCTTACACTTTTTTTATTTCATTATCCCAATTTTACATTTATTTTTCGAAATCCCCCTCCCCCAAATTTACTTTTATTTTTGAAAACCCCCCAACCTGTGCCCAAAACTTCCCTCGTCTCTTTCTCCCCCAAAATTTTTCACTTTCTTTTTCCCTCCCCACCCACCTGACAGCCCAATGGGGCGATTCCCCCACCCCCAAATTAATTTTTTACTCTTTCCCTCCCACCATCGTCCATTTCCCCCACCTGTCCGTCACTTTCCCTTCCCCCAAAATACGTACCCAATCCCATTCTTTACTTATTTTTGAGTTTCCCAAAACCCTAGCTTCTTCACTCCTCCTTGCCGCTCGTGACTGTTCCTCTTCTCCTCCTCCCTCCTTGCCGCATGCACGACCCCCTTCCTCGCCGCTCACTGCTCACCGCTCCTCGCCCGACCCCCGCCTCACCCCTCTCTGCTCCTCGCCGCACGCATGACCCCCATCCTGGCCGCTCGCCACTTCTCACCCGACCCACTTCCTCACCGCTTGCCGCTCCTCGCCCGACCCCCTTCCTCGCCGCTCGCCACTCGCCGCACAACCGCCTTCCTCTCCTCTTCCTCTCGCCTTTGATCCTTTCTCCCTCGCAGCTGTAGCATCGTTGGATCTATCTCAGCATCACAGTGCTCGGCCGTCTCTTGCCGTCGCTCGTGGTCTGCTCCCTCCCGGACACGCGTGTCGAAAAGTGTCGGCAAAGGTTGACTTTCCGACACGCGTTGACCGCGTGTTCGACCGTGTCCGAGCGTGTCGAGGTGTCCGACACGCTCCGACACGTGTCGGACACGACACGGAGGCAAGGACAGCGTGTCCGTGCTACCTAGGCAGCAAGGAGGGAGGAGGAGAAGAGGAACAGTCGCGAGCGGCAAGGAGGAGTGAAGAAGCCAGGATTTCTGGGAAACTAAAAAATAATTAAAGAATGGGATTGGGTACGTATTTTGGGGGAAGGGAAAGTGATGGACAGGTGGGGGAAATGGACGATGGTGGGAGGGAAAGAGTAAAAAATTAATTTGGGGGTGGGGGAATCGCCCCATTGGGCTGTCGTGGGGTGGGGAGGGAAAAAGAAAGTGAAAATTTTTGGGGGAGAAAGAGATGAGGGAAGTTTGGGCACAGGTTGGGGGGTTTTTCAAAAATAAAAGTAAATTTGGGAGGAGGGGGATTTCGAAAAATAAATGTAAAATTGGGATAATGAAATAAAAAAAAAAGTGTAAGATTTATTAATATTATTAGTATATATTCATTGTAAACTTTTTATTTATTTATTTGTGAATTTAAATCAAATTAATTAAAAATAAAAATATTTATTTAATATTTAACGTGTCGGAACGTGTCAAAATTCTTTACTTTTTGAGAAATGACGTGTCGCATGTCGTGTCGTATCGTGTCGTGTGTCGTGTCGCCGTGTCCGTGCTACCTAGCCTGTCTATCTTGTTCTTGACCTTCTGCATGTACTCTTCATTGCTATCAACATTTTTCAGAAACCTATCCAGTAAACCTTGCCTCCCCTCAAACCCGAGTTTCGTGAGGTCTGTCTCTTTAAGATCTCCTGTAACTCCATGGAGAAATCTTTTCTACGCTCTCGATACGTCGGCAGGGCACTCGACAGCAGCCCATTTGATAGCTTCTTCATCGTCTTCTCGATTCCTAACATCACCGAGCTCCATCGGTTATGTTGAGAGGCAAAAGCCAAACTAAATGCTCCTAAGTAATACATAAAAGAAATAAGGCAATAGACAAATACTCTCATCAACTCCCATAGATATCACATCAAACTAATTAAAACAAAATGAAACAATTTACCTCCTAATTCTTTTGTGACCACATCAACAAGTCCATCATTAGACTGAATGAAGGGCATACAAATTAAAGGGCCACCGCACTCTGGAGGGTCACGTCCCTCATCTAGCTCTGGCAAGGGTTAGCAGCCCTTGGCCAAGTCGGGGGAGGGTTAGTTGACAGGTTAGTTGTGCTAGTCTTAGAAAAATTGAGAGTTCGAGATGGTTCTTTTTGCGACAAGTTTATACATATGATATTGATGATTTTAAGTTTTATGTATAAGAGTTTTCTTAATGTGGGCTACATTAATTGATATTGTAATTTACTGTTTTACGGGGTTTGTTGGTCTAAAGTAAAATAGAAGGTTTCTTAATTAGTTTAATATGGGGCTAGCTAGTGTAGACCGAGTTAAGCCTGGCCCGTAATCAGAGGACCTGATTGGAAACTTTATAGATAATACTCAAGTCTCTCTTCTAACCCTAATTCTCACAAGTATCCTTACAAAATGAGTGTTTACCTAGTGGTGAAAGGCAAATGATATGGAGGGCAATAGAGAAGAAGGATATGTGCGCGGATTATCGCTTTTTTGCTTAGACATCAAGAACGATGGATTCCAAAATAAGCGCGTTAATCTTTCTACTCAATTATTTAGGTTCTTGTTCTGGTTATGAAGATCATGAGATTGCACGTCTTGTGTCTTACATATGATATCAGAACAATCATAACCTAAAACTCGAATGCATAGATTGTTTGCCATATTTTTCGCGATTTTTGTGATTTTTTGTTCAATAAAAATCAATTTTAATTATAAATTCGGACTAGGCTCAATGAGACGAGCAAAATCGTGGGCGGTGCGCCGCCGAGGGAGGCTCCACGTGCCCCCACGCACAACCATGTGTTGCCAGGGCGTTGCCCGCACGTGCGACGTGCGTGCGTGCGTGCGATGCACGTGCAAGGGCTGATGTCACGATGACGTTAGCAACCCAGGGCCCGACCAACCTGACCTAACCCGTTGACCCGACCCGACCCAGTCAATCGTGGACCGGATGATTGGATCGGGTGATCGAGCCGGGAACTGGTCGGACCACTACCGGTCGAATCATTTTGAGGGATCTTACGCCCGCTTGTGAGCTGGAAGGTACCCGATTTCGATTGATCACTTAGCCAACTTTTTTCAGTTTTTTGTCTACCCTTTCGGGTCCACATCAAAATGTCAAGATTGCATATTTATTAGATTGTGCTTTTGTAGAATGACCTTGCTGCTGGGACCTCCTAGCTCAGGCAAAACCACATTGCTCAAAGCTTTGGTAAGAAAGTTGGATTCGGAACTGAACGTAGGACGACCTTTATTCTAGAATTTATCTTCCATAACATTGTAGTTCTTACGACATATGGGATTTGTGTCTTGTGAATTGTAGTTTTCAGGAGAAGTTACATATAATGCACACAAAATGCACGAATTTGTGCCAGAAAGGACTGCTGCTTACATTGACCAGTACGACATGCACATTCCCCAGATGACGGTTAGAGAAACATTGGTCTTCTCTGCAAAATGTTAAGGGGTCGGTTCTAGCTACGGTAAGTTAAAATTTACAGATAACAGGGCCGTTAAAAGATGTGGAGAATCGGCATCTTCTTGACTTCTACTGAATCCACTACGTGCAGACATGCTTACAGAACTTCTAAGAAGGGAGAAGTCATTGAAAATTAAGCCAGATCCTTATATCGGTGCTCTGATGAAGGTAGACGCATCTTACTTTAATCTGAGACATTCTCCTTTAGTTTTTCCTTATTATATTCTTGCAAAAAGGTTCTCATGTTGAGAATTTACTGCAGTACAAGCATCGGTTTTGAAGGAACACAAGGAAGACATAGTTACTGATTATGTTCTCAGGGTAAAACAAACCACTTTTAGAGCTATATAGACTGTAGATTTCATACATTGCACTAACCTAAGCACCAATTTCTCCCGGATTTTAGGACTTGAAGCTTGTGCCGATACTATGATAGGAAATGTAATGATGAGGGGCATTTCTGGAGGACGAAAGAGACGCTTTACTACAAGTGAAGAAACACACGGATGTAATCCTTTTAGGGAAAATTTCAAATAAGGACTCGAAGTTGACTAATTTTCTCAAATAATGACCCGAAATGAACTTTATGTCAAATAAAGACCTAAAGTGGACCCATTGTCTCAAAGAAGGACCCGAAGTAGTTAAATCAATTCCAAATAAGAACCTGAGTTTGCTGGTCAGCCAAATATTTGCCGGCTATCAAGCATGTGACTTTTTCGACGACCGGAGTTTGGGCAATTTTGTCCAAAAAAGATATAGGGAAAATTAACAAATCCTAAAACCAAAAAAAAAAAAAAAAAAAAAAAAAAAACCTAGGTTTTTTACGGTATCCCCGTTCCTTGTACCCATCTTTTGCAAAGTCAAAGACCGAAGTTCTCCCCATTCCTTGTACCGATCCTCCAACAAAGTCGAAGACCCAAATTCTCGGCCGGTTGAGGCACGGATTCAAAAACAAGAAGAAAAACAAATGCTTCTTTCTTTGTTTGCAAAGACCCAAATTCTTCGCCGGTTGAGCAAGGCGAGGAGCAACACGAATCGAGTCATGACGATGACTGGGTAGCGATTTGGTTGAGGAGCAACAGGAGATAACAAAGAAGAAAACGTAAACATCTAAATGAATAACCCAAAATTAATTAATTTAGAAATTTCCCTTTTTTTCAAATCACAAATTTCTAACAAAATTGCCCCTATTTTAATCGCTGAAAAATATCTACCGGCGAACTAAGGTCCTCAATAGAGATTAACTTGATTATTTTGGGTCCTTATTTGACACAAAATTTATTTCAGGTCCTTATTTGAAACAATTGGTTCACTTCGGGTCCCTATTTGACACAAAGTTCATTTTGGGTCATTATTTGAGAAAATAGATTCAATTCGGGTCTTTTTTTGGAATTTTCCCATCCTTTTATGAGATGGCTATGTTTGATGTGCATCCTATTTACACTTTTTTCTTTCTAATTTAATTGGTTAGGGGAAATATTGGTTGATCCTGCAAATGCGCTTTTCATGGACAATATATCAACCGGTCTCGACAGTTCGACCACCTTTCAGATAGTAAATTCTATCAGGCAATCGATCCACATATTTAACAAGACTACTCTCATCTCACTTCTCCAACCCCCTCCAGAGACTTATGAGCTCTTCGATGACATTATACTCCTCTCAAAAGGACAAATTTTGTACCAAAGTCCTGCGAATGCATTCTCGATTTTTTCAAATATATGGGCCTTAAATGTCCCGACAAAAAAGGCGTTGTTGACTCTTTATAGGAAGTAGGTTTGATGTAATTGCATAAGTGTCTTTATGTGGCATAATAAGGCAATTGTCCGGCAAACTTTTCCAATTATCAACTGCATATGCTTCATTTTTGAAAACGACATTTCTAGGAGGAATAGCACTAACACGGATCCCACGGCGGAATGCTGGGTATTCTAATATCCTAGTAATACGTGATATGAAGTTGCACAATCTGCTTTCGATCGGCTCACTAGTATTCTATCTCCAAGGTGACGACCTACTCCTGGAAAAACAAATTTCGCATGCCTAACTTTGCTTTTGACTGTGATAGAAAAGGTGACTTCAAGAAAGGATCGGAGGCAGTACTGGGTCAACGAAGAATCGCTATATCGTTATATTCCAATTGCTGAGTTTGTTGAGGCCTTCAAGTCATTTCATGTGGGAAGAGCTAATGAAGAGGAGTTGAGGACCCCATTTGATAGGTCAAAAAATCATGCTGCAGCATTGACGAAATCCAAGTATCATGCTAGTAAGAGGGAACTACGAAAGCCTGCTTGTCAAAGGAAGCGACTCTAATGAAGAGGGATGCCTACATGCACATACAAAGGATACTTCGGGCAAGCAAAGTTTCTTTTTCTAGGCTATACTACAAACTCTAGAAATTTTGACCTTAATCTAACTGGTGTGTTAGGTTTGGATCTCTTTAATCATTCTAACAACGATATTTGGACAATCTAGAAAGCTGCATAATTCAGTGGAAGATGGAATGGTGCATCTCGGTGCACTCTATTTCTTGATCTACTTGATATATTTCGTGGGATTTTTTGAGCTTTTAGCGACGATTGACAAGCTTCCCACATCCTACAACCAAAGGGATCTCCATTTTGATCCTTCATGGGCATTCTCATTGCCGTCATCAATCCTCTATTTCCCTTTATCCATCTTTCAGCAAAACTAGTTCATTTTGCACTGGTTACAAAAATGTTGTCCGAAGAGTAGTCAGAGAAATTGGAACAAAAATCAATGCCGGCAGTTTCCTGCTGATATGTGCTCGAGAACTCAAGCCAACACATAAATCAGTTGATTAGATTACCATAACAACCAGATGAATAAATCTTACAAATGTGCCTCATGCGTGGGGCGCTGCTCGTGCGTGCGACGTGCGTGCAATGTGCGTGCGAGGGCTGATAGCATGATGACGTCAGCGACCTAGGGCCCGACCAACCTGACCCAATACTGGACCTAACCAGACCCGGTCAACCGTGAACCGAACAGTTGGATCGAGCAGTTGAGCCAGGAACTGGTCGGACCGCTACCGATCGAAATGTCAAGATTGCATATTTATTAGATTGTGCTTTTGCAGAATGACCTTGCTGCTGGGACCTCTTGGCGCAGGCAAAACCACATTGCTCAAAGCTTTGGTGGGAAAGTTGGATTCGGAACTGAATGTATGATGACCTTTATTCTAGAATTTATCTTCCAGAACATTGTAGTTATTATGGCATATGGAATTTGTGTATTGTGAATTGTAGTTTTCAGGAGAAGTTACATATAATGGACACAAAATGCATGAATTTGTGCCAGAAAGGACTGCTGCTTACATTGACTAGTACGACACGCACATTAACCAGATGACGGTTAAAGAAACATTGGTCTTCTCTGCAAAATGTCAAGGGGTCGGTTCTAGCTACGGTGAGTTAAAATTTGTAGATAACATGGCCGTTAAAAGATGTGGAGAATCGGCATCTTCTTGACTTCTACTGAATCCACAACGTGCAGACATGCTTACAGAACTTCTAAGAAGGGAGAAGTCATTGAAAATTAAGTTAGATCCTTATATAGATGCTCTTATGAAGGTAGACGCATCTTACTTTAATCTGAGACATTCTCCTTCAGTTTTTCCTTATTATATTCTTGAAGGTTCTCATGCTGAGAATTTACTGCGGTACATGCATCGGTGTTGAAGGAACACGAGGAAGACATAGTTACTGATTATGTTCTCAGGGTAAAACAAACCACTTTTAGAACTATATAGACCGTAGATTTCATACATTGCACTGACCCAAGCATCGATTTCTCCCGGATTTTAGGACTTGAAGCTTGTGCCGATACTATGATAGGAAATGCAATAATGAGGGGCATTTCTAGAGGACGAAAGAGACACGTTACTATAAGTGAAGAAACACACGGATGTAATCCTTTTATGAGATGGCTATGTTTGATGTGCATCCCATTTACACTTTTTTCTTTCTAATTTAATTTGTCAGGGGAAATGTTGGTTGGTCCTGCAAATGCGCTTTTCATGGACAATATATCAACCGGTCTTAACAGTTCGACCACCTTTTAGATAGTAAATTCTATCAGGCAATCGATCCACATATTTAACAAGACTACTCTCATCTCACTTCTCCAGCCCCCTCCAGAGACTTATGAGCTCTTCGATGACGTTATACTCTTCTCAGAAGGACAAATTTTGTACCAAGGCCCACGCGAATGCGTTCTCGATTTTTTCAAATATATGGGCTTTAGATGTCCCGAAAAAAAAGGCATTGTTGACTATCTATAGGAAGTAGGTTTGATGTAATTGCATAAGTGTCTTTACGTGGCATAATAAGGCAATTGTTCGGCAAACTTTTCCAATTATCAACTGCATACGCTTCATTTTTGAAAACGACATTTCTAGGAGGAATAGCACTAACACGGAACCCAAGGCAGAACGCTGGGTATTCTAATATCCTAGTAATATGTGATATGAAGTTGCACGATTTGCTTTCTATCGGCTCACTAGTATTCTTTCTCCAAGGTGATGACCTGCTCCTGGAAAAACAAGTTTTGCATGCCTAACTTTGCTTTTGACCGTGATAGAAAAGGTGACTTCAAGAAAGGATCGGAGCAGTACTGGGTCAATGAAGAATCGCTATATCGTTATATTCCAATTGCAGAGTTTGTTAAGGCCTTCAAGTCATTTCATGTGGGAAGAGCTAATGAAGAGGAGTTGAGGACCCCATTTGATAGGTCAAAAAATCATGCTGCAGCATTGACGAAATCCAAGTATCATGCTAATAAGAGGGAACTACTGAAAGCCTGCTTGTCAAGGGAAGCGACTCTAATGAAGAGGGATGCCTATATGTACATACAAAGGATACTTTAGGGGAGCGAAGTTTCTTTTCCTAGGCTACATTACAAACTTCATAAATTTTAACCTCAATCTAACTGGTGTGTCAGGTTTGGATCTCTTCAATCATTCTGGCAACAGTATTTGGACAATCTAGAAAGCTGCATAATTCAGTGGAAGATGGAATGTTGCATCTCGGTGCACTCTATTTCTTGATCTACCTGATATATTTCGCAGGATTTTTTTAGCTTCCAACGACGATTGACTAGTTTCCCATGTTCTACAACCAAAGGGATCTCCATTTTTATCCTTCATGGGCATTCTCATTGCCGTCATCAATCCTCTATTTCCCTTTATCCATCTTTTAGCAAAACTAGTTCATTTTGCACTGGTTATAAAAATGTTGTCCGAAGAGTAACCAGAGAAAATGGAACAAAAATCAGTACTGGCAGTTTCCTACTGATATGTGCTCGAGAACTCAAGCCAATACATAGATCAATTGATTAGATTACCAGAACAACCAGATGAATGAAACTTACAAATGTGCTTCTATAGAGCTTCACTAGACCTTTTGACTTTGCCTATCTCTTTTGAAAGTTCAGAGCCTTCATAGCATAGGCATATACATTGACAAAGAGTAGTACAAATTTGATCAATACAACTGATACCACCCACAAGAAGTCATATCAGAAGCCAAAATAGTCCTTCAGATACTCCGCAACCACCTCCCCCGAGTCGAATTTACTATGCACATCACCATATTGCGTGGTGACCATGCCCGTATAAACTCCAAGCGACTGGGCTCATCCATGTATACCACCTCAACCACACGGCAATTCTCTGCAATAGGGAGAAAGAGCATTAAGGTGAAGTTAACCGGTGCAATCCTCATCAAAATCAGATCTGCAAAGCAAGCCTCAGGGTGCGGAGCTGTTTTTCTTGTTCATTTCCATCTTATACTATTTGTACCTCGGGGTGATGATCATTGCAGTCAGTCCTAACCAGGTGGTCGCCGTGACATCCACAGCATTTTCTACACGATATGGAATCCCTTCTCTGGCCTCGTGATTCCCAGGAATGGACAGCTACGAGGTTCCTCTTGAACCTGTTTTTCTTGTTCATCTCCATCTTATACTATCTGTGCCTCGGGATGATGATCATTGCAGTCAGTCCTAACCAAGTGGTCGTCGTGACATCCACTGCCATTTTCTACACAACATGGAATCTCTTCTCAAGCCTCGTGATTCCCAAGAAGGTAAAGTTTTGCCCCATTCTCCTCCGCACCCTGCCTTGCCAATCTGATTTTGACGAGGATCTCACAGGTCAACTTCGCCTTAATGCTCTTTCTCCCTATTGCAGAGAATTGCCGTGTGGTGGAGGTGATATACATGGATGTGCCCAGTCGCTTGGAGTTTATACGGGCATGGTCACCACGCGATATGGTAATGTGCATAGTAAGTTCGACTCGAGGGAGGTGGTTGCGAAGTATTTGAGGGATTAGTTTGGCTTCCGATACAACTTCTTGTGGGTGGTATCAGTTGTATTGATCAGATTTGTACTGCTCTTTGTCAGTGTATACGCCTACGCTATGAAGACTTAACTTTCAAAAGAGATGGGCAAAGTCAAAAAGTCTAGTGAAGCTCTATAGAAGCATATTTGTAACGTTTATTCATGTGGTTGTTCTGGTATTCTAATCAACTGATTTATGTGTTGGCCTGAGTTCTCAAGCACATATCAACAGGAAACTGCTGGCACTGATTTTTGTTCCAATTTCTTTGGTTATTCTTCGGACAACATTTTTATAACCAGTGCAAAATGAACTAGTTTTGCTGAAAGATAACCATTTTAAGGATTCGGCAACGGGACATAATAATGTCCAATTTGATGCTTCCAATGTATTGAATCATCCATAATCAAAAGCATCGGCAATTGCCAACCTTATGCAGGTCCATCGGGAAATTGAAATGAATCCAGGACAAGCATTGTGCATCAAGACATATTGATAAACATTGTGGAGAAAATGGATTAAAATGTTAAACGCTGTCTGATGAATTTCTTTCAAGAGAACTCTGTTATGTAAATTTGGAACTAGTGTCATTTCATCGATACCATGGATCTAAGGAAGACGCGAGATAAGATCGGATCACACACAGTCCGAGTCCAAGAAACGAAATTATTTGCACCCGACGGCGCGAGGCACTGGTCAGGGGCTTTGCATCTGTCCGGCTTTAAATCTTTGTGTTACACAACATGAAAGGCATCGAGAAACAGAGCACCCTGTTTCGGTCAGAAAAGAGGGGAAACCCTGCAGGTCCACGGGACTCAATTAAAATGCCAAATATGGGAAAAAGAAATGGGTGTTGTTGTGGGACCATCGTGCAAGTTTAATTACCGAAACAGAGGCACCCCCTCCTCTACTTGCGTTGAGGAGAACTCGGGACAAAATTTACCACAAATTAAACCCAATGCAGGACCAATTTTTCCCCCAAAACTAAATCAACTAAAATTCTCTTAAGATAATCACAGTTTCTTATTTTTCTTATCACGAGTAATTCTCATGTCTAAGATTTGCTTAGCTGGGCCTAAGTTTTTCGTTGCAAAAGCTTTACTCAACTTATTTTTCAGGCTCTTGATTTTCTTGACGTCATGCCCAACAATCAACAACTTGTCCTTTCTTTTTCTTTTTTCTTTTTTTCAATTCTTGGATTTTTCTTTTTCAAAATCTGAGCACAGTTACGTACGAGGAAGGAGGCGGTGGTGAAGAGGATGAGCAATTGAGCAGGAGCAGAGCAACCCCAGCATTCGATTTCTCTCCTTCCCTTCTTTACTCTTTCTTTTTTTTTTTTTTTCTTTTTCTTTTTTTGCGTTTATATTGCTGCTCATTGCTCAAGAGGATCTGCTCTCTGTCGGGTCCCATTTTGCTTTATTCTCTTCTGCCTTTGTAGGTGAAGGTAAAGATTCTGTGCATCTTTGAGCTCGTCGTGTGTTGCAGTTTCCGGCTTTGTACGGCGGTTCGCCTCGTTAAGCTCGGTTGAGTCGAACAAGAAAAAAGGTGGAGAGAGAGAGACCGGGACAAAATGCGCGCGTGAGCTCTGAGATCATTTTTGCATGGACAGACATATATGCACTGTTCGATCGGTGAAGAAAAGGTCGGTTTTGATGCACTAAAGCTTGAGCGTGTCGGGCTCAAGAATGCAGGTAGCCACTGCCTGAAAGACCTGCAGACGAGTTGTAATCAATGGTCACGATCATCAGTCATCACACTGTTCAGCATTCGCTTCTCACTAACCCTTCCCAAAACCAGTTAGAATTCAGAGGGGACCATCTGAGCTTTCAGCTGGGGAAAAACTGTCCCCCCAAACTAGTTAAATTTTCTAAATTAAGATTTATTTTCCTTTTAGTTATTACTTTTTTTGAGTGAATTCTTGGGGATCAAGATTTCGAACTCTTGATTTTGGTGTTACCCAGAGTTGATCTCTCTGGGGAAGTAATCGTAATAGTGACTTTTGTCATCCACATATCCAGATTGTGTGGGAAATCTTTGAGACATTAGGCAAATAGCCTGAATCTGTGAACTTTTCTTCTTCCCTCTTTTTTGCTCCCACTATGTTTACTCGCTTCTCTTGCTTATCATTCTCAATGTGGTGATCTGCTCTCTTACTGGGATAATTTTAGGATGTTTTTGGTCACGTTTCTATGAAGAAACAAAATCTGTTTGTGTATGTTAGCTAATTTTTTTTTTATTTCCTAAAATTGACTAGTAGCCAAAGAATAAATTTGAACAGAAATAAAAATAAAAAAAAAAAAAAATCTCCTTTTTTTGTTTCTAAAACAAAAGAAAACAAGGTCATTTTAGAGAAATAAGTTCAGTGTAACCTAATGCTTGCTTTTACACAATCGACACAAGGTACCAATGAGACCCACATTCGGATCGAGTCTCCTAACTCAATCTGAGTCCCCATTTTTCAAAATAAAAAAAAAAAAGGAAATTTAGGAACAAATTTAGAAATTAGATTCTAGATTTTGGTATTAATTCTAGTTTAGAATTAGTTTAGCATTAAAAAATGTGAAAGTCCTTTGATGAAAATTGGATTCAAAATTGAATAATTTTTTAAGGCTTAACCATATAGATTTTTGAATTTCGTTTTCTTTTAGAGACAATGTTAGGTTACGATAGCTTGGCAACTTCGATAAGAGAAGATGTCTTCTTCTATGGGAGATATCCTTTTAAATCATGTGCAATTCTGTTTTAATAGAAATTAGATGCCTCTGAACAAATCTTTTGCATTACCATTTGTTTTATATTCATAGTAGTCGAATAAGGTTGTACTTCATGGAATTTTGGTGCTTGTACTCCATGGATTTTTAATGTCATTTGCTTGAAGGTTTCATGAGTTTGTGCAAATAAGCACACCAATTTCAAGATCACATCCATCTTCAATTGTTTCGTCCTTGCACAATCCACTGGGCAATGTTTGCTCTTCTTCTTGCAGCTAAAAAAGCACATAATGTCTAAACTAGTGGGACTCTATGCTGCCATGTCTAGTCATCCATCTTTAACTAACTATTATATTGAATTTTCTGAAGTCATCTTAGAATATCATGATTAGTTAAATCTTTACAAAAGTCTAGTTTTATTCAAACATAAAATTAAATGAAAAAAAAAAATGTGAATAAAATTTTTTAGAGTTATACTAAACACATTTCTATTCTTTTTCTATTCTGAAAATATAAATTTTAGTGTAATTATCAGACACTTTCCTTCTACTAAGAAATTTATTCATGGAATAGACATAAAAAAAAAAAAACAAACAATTTCTAAATAGTAATTGTTGCCTAGAACAAAAATGTTACCATGAGTACCCTTCACCTCTGGCTCCATCATCGGTATAGAGGATCAACCATACACGGTCAGCACATCCGAAGAAGAGTAGGCCACTCAAGGGATGATTGTGGAGAGTTAATTTCGAGCCCAAGGTAGAAGTTTCCCCTTTGAAGATAGTCTCAAAGGAAGAACGACCGTGATGAGGACACTAAACCAAAGTTTAGTGGCTTCCTTTGGAAGATGAATTGAAAGAAAGGCGGAAAATCGGTGGAACGAGGAGGACAGAAATCGATATCATCGGCGGAATACTAGTAAAATAGCCTCAAAAAGTGTCTCGAATGGATACATGTTTTTGAAGGCCGGTAAAAGAGGAAGGCTCGTCCAAAGACAACCCACAAAAGTCAAGAAAGTGAGGTAGGGGTTCTATATTTTGGTACTTGATTAACTTGTGTACCTTGTCGGAAAAAAAGGGAAGGAAAGATGGAGCAATCTGAGCTTGAAGAATCCAAAATGGGCCGAAAGAAACCCTCGATGCGCTTTCATGCATCGAGAAAAAAAGTGAATAATTCCCCCTAAATAGTAGGGCAAGAACAAGACGACCCAAAACAATAGGTGTGCCTTCAGCTAATGAGTAGGCTATAACGACAAGGTCATAAGAAACGTTGAGGGATGGATGGTGCAAAGATGTACTTGGAAATACAGTGTGTTTAGTTCGAGTGGCTTCTCCTAATCAGTGTTGCGGAAGAATCTAGTTATGCAAGGGCCATAAGAAAGATCATCACATTCGACACGCTCGAAATACTTGCATCGTAAGTTTCAATATCCCTAACGGATGTCCCACATGGACAAAGACCCGCAATGCCTAATAAATCGAAAAGGGTGATTGACATCGACCCTAAAGGGAAGAAAAAGCAGTTTGTCGAAGGGGACCAGAAGCTAATAAAGACAACTAATAGACTTAAATCCATATTGAAGTTGACGCATAGTTGAAGCTTTGTTGATTTTGGCCTTTTCCCAAACAAGATGAAATTTGAGGATGTGGTCTTAGATGCTATTGATAAAACTTTGAGGTTCGAAGTGGGGAGATCTCAACTACTGGGGTTTGTCCCAGTAATCATCCTTCCAACATAGAAGGATGAGGTGAGGTATTCGGGTTTGAATCCTCATCTTCTTGTGTTGGGTGGGGATGATTTAGTTTTAAATATGTATTTCGACTCCCACACTCTATAAGGAGGCACGGCAAAAATCTAAAAATAAGAGTTAGAGTAAGAATAGAGTAGGATCAACAAAAAAAAAAACAAAAAAGTGGGGAGAGCCCTAAATTGAGCAAACTTGGACAACTAGACATAAACTCTATAATGGACTCCTTATAAATAGGGAGTTTTTCCCCCAACAAGCTGCAAGATTTACCCGTTCGAGATATCTTTGAGAATCATTGAGAGGTTGGAAGAGGAAGTTGCTCATGGTCAGCTTCTTCCTTCAATTTGTTGAAGCGAGAAAGGTACTCCATATGCGAATATTCGGGAGCTTGAGGAGCCATGGAAGCACCGGGATGAGATTCACGGAGAGTTTCGAAGAAAGGAAAAGTGGAATGGTAAAAACTTGGTTCGAGGTTGGTGATGAAGTGAAAATACAATCTTGCTAAGTATTTAGACCATTCCAAAAGAAGCAATGGTTCGAAGACGTTGATTTCTCTGATTGACGTCTCATAATGGTAATGGTTCGCGAAACATGTTGATCAAAGCGACGCATTGAAGCGTCACTAGGCGAGGATAAAGCAACTGTCAAAATGTGAAGTACGAAGCGTTAAAGGTAGAAAAGTGTTAAAGGTAGAAACCGAAAGCGATGAAGAAAGCGATTGGACTATTGGTAGGATATTAAGGCCAAAGGAGTTTGTCAATGACCATGAATATCAATGACTAAGTGTTGTTATCGATAATTGATGATGAGAGGTTGGCAATTGACACTTAAGTACGTTTAGCAAAGTGTTAAAGGTAGAAACCGAAAGCGATGAAGATGCCAATTGAGGAGTTACAAACAATTCATAGAGAAGATTAACGTACAATCATGGAGCCTAAAGTCGAGTTCAGTGACAACTGAATAGTTGAAACCGCTTATAGATAAAATGAATGTGCAGTTATGAAACATGATCATGGAGTCAAAAATCATGAATATGCAGTTGTAATTTCTACTTTGAATATGAACCGCTTAGAAGTTCTTACCTTGTACAATACGATATTAGAGCTGTGTTGAATGTTACAGAAACCCCTAACGTTTCAATTCCCTGTACTTACGGTCCTTTAGAGTAATTAGCGCTAGTTCTTGTTTTGGTTAACACTTCCTTTCGAATTGCCATGGAACCCGATTCAAATAAAAAATAGAAAATTCAACTTTCGATCAAAGATATTTCATCGCGTGGAGCTATTCCCAACGAAACAAAAGAAAACTACTAAGAAGGTGCTAATCGGTTGGGCAAATATGGAATGTCTCAACTGTATATATTATGCACATATTAAAGCAATCAAAAATAAGGAAAGGCTCGTGAATAATGAAATGAAAATCCGTTAAACAAAAGCGTGAAATGAAAGAAAATCAGATCTATCCTTGGATCATGAAAATTAATAGATCAGAAGATTCAAATAAAGGAAAAGGTCAATCTAACTAATGTTGATGCCATATAATGAAATGCATTGGAAATTGTCCAATCAATCCTAAACTTATTGTATGAATAACAATTCATCATAAGCTTTTCAATTTTATCAATTTATTGTAAATCTTTGCGTTAAATTCCAATGTAGCCTTTCCGGTAAATTTTCGCCGGCAATCACCCACGTAAAACAGTCGGCGATGATTGAACTGTCATGTCAGTGATTTACGATAAAAAATTGATTAGAATGACTACATGAAAATTTTGTGTAAAAGCATAGCACTAAATTGGCAAAATTAAAAAATTTAAAACTGTATTAACATTCATATAACATGTTTAGAATTGATCGGGTAATTTTCTTATGAAATGCGATGGAAAAATTACGATATATTGAGAAGGTGGTGATGACAAGTATAGCTCACCACGACTTATTGTCTACTCTCGTTACTCTCCCTAGGATTGCGAAGTACTCGAAAAAATGTAGGTGAGGGATGATGCTTCGAGTGCAAGAGAAGCGATATTCACTCCTCCGATGTAACAAACACACATGGGAGAGCTTCTCCTCAACAAAAGGGAAAACGACATGGAAAGCTGCTGTCGGGATCAATGCCGTGTATCTCAATGCATCGACCCGATGATTTTGTTCTTGTTGAGACCTACGCCATTCCGATGGCTTTTGGTGCAGACAGGTTGGCGCTTATTCTCTCTAATTGCCTCTCGGTGAACCTAACTTTATCCCAACCGTGTTACGATCGTTCTCACAATTGTCATATTCGCGTTATCAGCTTATACAAGCGCGAAGCCACTTGTACGTGTATGAGCGATTTCAATTGAGTTGTACACCATTCCAATCGCTTTTGGTGCGGACAGGTTGGCATTTATTCTCTTTAATTGGCTCTTGGTGAACCTAACTTTATCCCGACCGTGTTATTTTCATTCTCACAATTGTCATATTCACATTATCAACTAATACAAGCGTCAAGTCACCCATACGCATATTAGGGGAAAGAGGTTTTAGGGTCGGTCCAAGACCTACATGTCGAAACCAATTTCTAAATTTTTGAAACCTAGAAGCAACCCTACATATTTTGAAACCCGGAACCTATCCTACTATAGATTTTAAGGTTGGTTCGAGAATCTACTCAAGTTCCATATGTATCCTTAATTAACCGATTGCAATAAATCATTACCTGTAATGATCACTATTTACTGCTACAATCCAAAAACCACAACTCATTTATAGACATGCGAAAGATATAAAGTAAAAGTCTCAACCATCGAACACCATGGAATACTGCAAATTGCATGAAGATATAGCATCAAAAAGCACAAAAACTTGTTCTAAGTAACCTAGAAGTCTAGTAACCAGGGTACACCTTAGGCAGTCGGTTACTAGACTTTACCATTAATGGTAGCCTAAGTTGCAGTGGGCATTTCACCCACCTCGTTCCATCTCGAGTACCTCGCAATTTAATGCGATTGGTATACAAATTGCATGAAGATATAGCATAAAAAAGCACGAAAACTTGTTCTAAGTAACCTAGAACCTATCTATCGGAATAAATTTTCCAATTTTCGGAACTTGGAACTTCCCTTGCATACCGTAGAAATTCAAACCAGACCAATTTCCACCAGTTTAATTTTTCGGTTAGCAATTTTACTCTAGAGTCATGCTCACCCTATCGCATATTGGATCACGAAAAGATGTGAATAGAAGTAGAGCGGATGGTTATGGAGCATTGGAAATTTTTTAAATTCTTGGTCGTTGCGTGTCGCGATAATCAATTCACGACTCTATGGAATCATGGGACATCCAAGAGGACACGTTGTTAGGACGATTCGTGATTGGCCAACAACTACCGTTCAATTATACATTCGACTGCGATCGAAGGTTTTTATTCATACTCCAATCTGAGCGTTTGGATGGGGAGCTTGATTACTTTCCATTCTAGTTCTCACCAGCCATATCTTCCACTTCAAGATAAGGGCGTGATCGTTGAGAGCTAAATATCTCTAACAGATAATATAAGATGAGACTATGGACGAAACTTTAAGTAGCTTTTATCATCTTTGTTAGATGAAGAAAATCGGTTGGAATTTGAAAAGTGTATGCTTTACCTTCTAATGACATAGGAGGGACATTTAGTGGGGCCACTTCGCATGGTCCTGTTTGCCTCTTTGGAGACATGCGACTGGAATATAATGACTTATCGGCTTGATCACATATTAATCTCGGGTCAGTCAACCACATATCAACTTCATCTATTAACTTTGTAAATTATTGAATATTAAAACGTGAGATGATACAAATTATCGGGTGTGACGGTCAGATGATGTCATGGATCAGCTCTTCCCCAGGATTGTCCGCATTCATAACTTATCAGTTTTAATCATATGTTTATCTAGGGTCGGTCAGTAGCATGTCAACTTCACCCGTCAATTTTATAAGAACATAGGACGGTATTCATCGTTGGGTATAATGGTTAGGTGGCATATTGTGGATCAATTTTCACACTGGACTAAGCACACCACCAACCCGATAAAGGGCAGGTCATCAATCCGGACGAGGGAGATTTATAAAGAAACTGCTTCCTTGGGGGCCTTTGTGCAAGATTCGAGACCCATGAAGTTGGGTCAGTCACTCCCAATTCAACACTCCATCTGCAATTCTAAACGCTGCGTGCGTATTGCTCGACCTATTCATCGCTTGGAAAGAGCGGGAGAGAGTGGTGGCATTCGGTCTTGACTTTTTGAGTTAAAAAGGTGTCAGGCAGATAACCAAACCCCACCCAAATATATGCTGTATATATCCCACTTGCACCAGCAAAATTACAAAGTTTGCTGTGAATTGCACAGCAAGTTTGGTCGATCATGAGGACCCTACGCAGATATATCGGGAATTCCCCATCTTGAATTCGTGATTAGATGTGCATTACGAGTTCATGGAGTGTGGTTAGGAATTTATTGGAGGCGAATATCTACTGTCAATAATGTTGCGGCAAGTCAGCATGTACTTTGTTGCTGTGGGTGAATGGCTGATGTGGGAATGCCGGATGTTATCTGCATTTTCCACTTTTGTAGTGGGGCGTGGTTGGCGGTGGATTCATTTATTTCTCTTGTGCTTCAAGCGGATGGTCCAACCACTTCGTCACCATGGAGTAGTCCACCATTAGCAGTAGCAAGAACCTAAAAAGATTATATCATTCGGAACAAAATTTGAATTCTTTCGCGAAAAATGATTTCGTTGGGAAACGCATAAGTGAGAAGCTTTTTTTCAAAGAAAATGATATAATTTCCCAATCCTTGTCTGATATTTGTTATTGAGAAACTTTGAAACGTACTTTTGAGAAGAAGACTTGAGGACTGAAGCCGAACATTAGGGTCGCGTGCTTTAGCCGCAAGGAGCTTGGATATGAGCATCAGGGTCGGGCCATTGTGGTTCCTATGTTCGTCAACTAGGCACCTAGGTCTCGACAACCAAGATGGCCTTCTTGTGGTGAAAGTCAAGATGTATTCTGAAAATTGATTTCTGATTTTCAAATATAAATTCATTTTCCTTAGTATATAGGTGCACATTTTCCATTGACTATGAGAAGATTTTCTTTTATTCATTCTCCTAAGTGATCCAGACTATTAAAAAAAAGGATAAATTTTCTGATGGTTAATTTTACACTAAGCAAATGGAATATTTCTTCTTCTTCTTCTTTTTGAAGGATACTTGTTAATTCTAGCAATGTACACCATGAGATAATAGTGTCACCAATTAATCATAAATAGAAAAAAAAAACAAATTATTATTGGTTGATACAAGTCAATCCAGATTCATAACTTATCAGTCTTTTAATCATATATTTATCTTGGGTTGATTAGGAGCATATCAGCTTCATTCGCTTGCTTTAGAAATTATTAAGTATAAAAACACAAAATAGTATGTACAATTCCACCATTGAGATATTTTCATTAAGTTGGCGAAGTCATGGCATGATTAATGAATCGTATAGACCAATATCATCTCGACCATTAACTATAAGATCCAGTCGTGGAATCCACATAATTGATAATGGAAATAAGAGCTTGACCTTCAAGCTTTATAAGTCACATAGAACGACACGGCTTGTTCTCTTTTTCTCTTCACGGAGTTATAAAATCATCCTCTAGCATCTGACAGCGTTCTACCATTAGAATATCGATCAAAGATCACCCGAGCAAACTAGATCTACCCAGAAAAAAAAAAATAATAATTTGCCTCTCTCACCATGAATCTTAGAGACAACCCCCACGTGGGTCGAGTAAAAGAGCAAACTCCACCATTCGGTCACATGAATTGCACAGAATTTCTGGCTAAAGATGAAATTCCAGCCGGTGACATCATGATGTGCTGCCAATGCACGTCCGGCATAACATGTCATGTCTGGTCGATGATAGGCAGTGGTAGAGCTGAAACATCAATGGATCAAACAAGCCCATCCCACCCAACCAGCCGAAGACTGCACTTCTAATCTCAAATTTCTCTTAACACATCATGAGGTGAAATTGGCAATTAACTGATCTTTAGGGCAACAACCTTATCCTTGTCGACCCAAAAAAAAAAAAAAAAAAAAGGACATGTGGACAATTTTCGTACGTATCTCTCAAATGGGTCGGAATTCCGAGGCTCCGTACCAGATGACCACTTGCCTTGCTGAATTCAACTACCCATTTAGGTGGCGAACCTACAAATGCAGCAATCCGCGTACAGAATGCCAGTTGGACTGACAGATCCACGTCTTCTGTTCCCTTCTTCTCTCTCAATCTCCTCAATCTGGCGTTTTCCTCTGTTTTCGAGACTCGAATTCCACGCGGAAATTCCTGGCGCCAGGGCTGAATCGCCGAATAATCGAAGCGCCCCGTGAAACTTCATGGGAAAATCACGCTACCCGCATGAAAAGAAAAAAAGAAAAACTCAGTTGCATTAGAAAAATAAAAAAAATAAAGACAAAAGAAAAAATTAAAAAATCCTCAAATTATACTTGTTGTAACATAAAAAAAATTAAAATCTTTACTTATAGGACATATTTATTATTCGTCGATGTTTCATAAAATGATTTTTTTAATTAAAATAATGATACCTATATAAGCGAATTTTTAATGATTATTATTAATGGAATTTTAATGAAAGATACGTACGTCACACGCGGATACAATATAGGATTTTAAGTAGCTTTTGACCTCAGAGGAAAAGGCATATTCCCAAAAATTCAAATACTTTTTTTTTTTGGAAAGTTTCAAGAACTATTCGAGGGGCCCAATAAAACCGGAAACGCCAGCCGCTGGATTGCCAATACACCGGCTGCTCTCCTTCATCGGATCTCATGCCACCACAATAATAAATAAACTAAACTATTCTACTTAATTAATTAATTAATTAATTAAATTACCCTTAATGGATAAGGCCCCTTTACGTACCGCTCAATTCACCAGCCCAGCATTTTTACTTTTTTGACCCTGTCGGTGGAAGCCACGTCGGACTGTGAATTCATAAAAAATAAAAATAAAAAGTTCGCGTTGAATTAGAAATTGCTGTTACGCATGAAATGGTAAATCGAAAAATCGAAAATTATCTTTTTATCTTATCGCCTTATCATGTTCAGCCATTTCTTTTATTTTTATTTTTATGGTCTTAATGTGGGACCTACTAACCGCTTCTCATGGGAGGCCAGGTCAGCTTGTTGGACAGTCGAGCCCTTTAACCGTAATTTTCCAACCCAACGACGTCGGACTTGAAACTGAAATGACGCAAGTACCCCTTGCGCGAGAGTTGATCGCGCCAAAATTTCCGCCGTCCCTTCCCATAGGACGGACAAATCCTAGGAAACGCATTTGTGCGTCAAGACTACGAATGCAAGACTGCGAATGCTAAGGGGTGATTGATTCTCGATCCAATCCAATTTAACCTAAGAATTGAAAACTAAATCGAGAGAATCAATTCTCAATTTTTAAGACATTGGATTAGCTTGAATAGTCTTGGGATTAAGAATTGAACCGAATCGAATGATCCACTCCGATCCAATGAAATTTATCATTTAGTAAAATAATAATTAAATTTAAAAAATAATCGAGTTGTTATTATTTTATAGTATATTCTTATTTTTAAGAAATAAAAAACCATAAATTTTTACAAACAAAAAAATCGGTTTGGTCTGTTGATCTGATCTAGTACGATTCCCCAGTAACGAGGAATCAAATCGAAAATTACCGGTTTCAATTTTATGGAATCAAGACCAGACTAATGCCCTCGGGAATTGGTCCAAACTAGCCGATCCAGTCTAGATCGAGCGGTTTCGGTATGATTGGTCCAATAGCTCACTCTTAACGAATACCTTGCAAAGAAATGGATTGAACCGATTGACATGCTAATTATCCTATCCAAATTTATCTCCGTGGGCCAAAAAGCCAATTTAAATATATAAGCTTCGGATCAATGATGTCTCGACAACGTTACGGATCAAATAAGACACTAGGCAAAATATGGATTAACTCGTCTATATTTAATGATATGAGAAGCCGAATTCGTGTTGCGCGGGCCGTCTAATTCAAGCAATTGAGTCATTGGCTGCTTCTAACTTCTTTAAAGCTTACTTTTAAACGGAGAAACCGACGAGTCTAACACTTGATTTGACACATCAAATCAAGCATCTAAACTTTTTTGTGAAAATTTGACAGTCCGGGTAATATATTTCTATAGGTATGATTTTCACTATAGTTAAAATATCTTTGATCTGATTAGGGGCATTGCATCTGTACGGCTTCAAGGGTTAACATGAAAAAAAACTGTTTTATTTTTTTATTTTTTTTTTGGTCGGACGGCACATGAAATGACGGAATGCATGAGAAACAGAGCACCCTGTTTCGGTCAGAAAAGAGGGGGGAACCCTTTGGGGCACACGGACTCAATCAGGACCCCAAATGATCGATTTTGATGGGAAAAAGGAAGAAATGGGTTGTCGTCGTTCCAGGCTGATCGTACAGAATTTAATTCCCGGAATATATTCGAGTGGAAAAAAAGGAGTTTTTTTTATCGATGGAGAAACGAGAAAGGATCGAGAGGAGGACTGGAGGGCGTTTAAATTAAGATTAAAGAGGGGGAAAATTCAGGGGGAGGGGCCAAGTGGACAAATCGGGGACATGTGTTGACTGTTGATGGAAGGCGGTTTTCGCGATGAAAACCACAGGAAGGCACGGCAGTAATCGTGGCTTTTTCCACGGAAACAGAGGCGTAGTTTTTTCCTTCTTTGGAGTTCTTGTTTTTTTTCTTTTTCGCTTTTTCAAAATCTAAGCACCGTTACCTACGAGGAAGGGGGTGGGGCGGTGTCCGTGTCGAGGGGGATCAGCAAACGAAGCGAGAACAGAGCAACCCCGGAATCTTGTGTATAAAAAGGGTGTCTCTGCTCTGCTCTCTCAACATCCCCTGTTCGAGTTTTTCTCCTCTCCTTCGTTACTTCGTTGCGTTCGTTTTGTCGTTCGAGATCTGTTCTCTGTCGGGTTCCGTTTCGCTTTCTTCTCTTCTGCTTTGCAAGGTAGAGATTCTACGCATCTCTGAGCTCGTCATGCATTGCGGTTTCTAGCTTTGTGCTGCAGCTTTAGCCTTGTTAAGGTCGGCAGAGTGGAACATAGAAAAAAGTCGAGAGAGAGAGAGAGACTGCGACAAAATGCGCGCGTGAGCTCTGAGATCATTTTGCATGGACGGATAGACATCTGCATTGTTTAATCGGTGAAGAAAAAGCTTGAGAGAGTAGGGCTCAAGAATGCAGAGCAGGTAGCTACTGCCTGAAAGTCTTTGCTGACGAGTTGTGATAAGTAGTCGGGATCATCAGCCATCACACTGTTAAGCATGCGCTCCTCACTAACCCTTCCCAAAACCAGTTAGAATTCAGAGAGGACCATCTGAGCTTTCATCTGGAAAAGACGTCCCCACACCAAGAACCAAAGAACCGCCGGTTAAATTTCTCAAATTTAATTATTTTTTCCCTTTTAGTTATTACTTTTCTTGGGTGAATTCCTGGGGATCAAGATTTCGAACTCTGACTTTAAAGTTAGCTGGAGTTGATCTCTGTGGGAGTAATCGTAATGGAGTGAACTTTGTCCTTCTGGCTGATCTGACTCTTTCTTCTCTTGAGTTTTGAAGTCAGTAGCTAATCAGATCATCCATATATCCAGATTGCGGGAGAAATCTTTGAGACATTACTCAATTACCCTGAATCTGTATACTTCTCTTTCTCCCTTTTTTGCTCCCTCTTAGTTTACTACACTCATCTTTCGTATCATAGTCAATACGGTGATCTGCTCTCTTGCCGAGGATAAATTTAACGTCTTTTGCTGAACGGATGCGTTTCAGTCCAGTAAACCAGCATCTTCAACACTGACTATGTTGGTAGATTGATTCTTTTGTCAGGCATGGTTGTGTCATCATGTTGAATTTCCGACTTCCTTTGGAAAAATTTCTGTCTCGGTCCTCATTATCATTGTTTGTTGGGCATTTTCCTTGAGTTGAAGACCTTGTGTGCTTCTTCACAGATGATAAGGGTTTGTTTAATACCATGAGCGAACTAGATCCGGTTCCCCTGTTCAGGTCGCTAGATCCCGTGCAACGTGACTGTTAAGGTTTCATCATCTATGCATAAAAATCGATTCTTTCGTGTAGTTTGTACACTGGCAGAGTCCCAGTGGGATCCTCACCATTAATATCATTATGCTCATGGTTATTAGTTCAACCACGCATGATTATTAAATACTAAAACGTGCGGTGGTTGGTGGTGCATTTTCAATATCTCAGCATTATCGAATGATTGCGGTTTTGGTGGGATTTGACTTTCTGGTGATTAATGTCCTCTTTTTATAGTGAAGTGGCGTTGGGTTATTTGGATCCCAGTTTCTTATACTACTGTCGTTTCTGTGTTGCAGTGTTAAGGTTCTTGAGAGGATTCAGACATGCCGGAACGCTTGCTTACGCGTGTTCACAGCCTCCGTGAACGTTTGGATGAGACCCTCTTGGCTCATCGTAATGACATTTTGGCTTTCCTCACCAGGTTATCAACTCTGGTCCTTATAGTGACCGTCTGCACTGGACATCACGTATAATAGTGATCGTGCAATTCTTTAAAAGAAACTGGCATTTTTCACTCTGGTGTTTTACAAAACAAACGATCAGCACAGAGATAATTAGACAGAAGAACCAAAGATGCTACAGCCTTAAATTTCTGATAGTATACTGTTTCTCTTACTCTGTAGGATTGAAGCCAAAGGCAAGGGTATCTTGCAGCATCATCAACTTATTGCCGAGTTCGAGGCAATCTCCGAGGAACATAGGAAAAAGCTCAGTGAAGGAGCATTTGGAGAAATCTTGAGATCCAGTCAGGTATTAGCTCTTCTAGTATGCATTATTGTGTATGAAATATATTTCCGTTTGATCTCTCTTATTGTTCTATCGATATGCTTTTGTCCTTTAGGAAGCAATAGTCTTGCCTCCATGGATTGCCCTTGCTGTGCGTCCCAGGCCCGGTGTGTGGGAGTACATTAGGGTAAATATCCATGCCCTTGTTGTTGAGGAGTTGCAAGTGACCGAGTTTCTTCATTTCAAGGAAGAACTTGTCGATGGAAAGTAAGTCTTTCTTTTTTCATTTTTGGCTTTTAGCACCACATGGACACTAGCGTACTTTGCTTTTTGCTGAAGGACTGTCGGTTACTCTAATTTGTGGATTGTTGGCAGTCACGGCATTACATCATGAGATCTATAATATGCAAATGAATGCCGCTTACTCTGTTGCAGTTTGAATGGAAACTTTGTGCTTGAATTGGACTTTGAGCCATTCACCGCCCAATTTCCTCGCCCAACTCTTTCGAAGTCCATTGGAAATGGAGTGGAGTTCCTCAACCGCCACCTTTCAGCAAAGCTCTTCCATGACAAGGAGAGCTTGCACCCTCTGCTTGAGTTCCTTCAAGTTCATTGCTACAAAGGAAAGGTAAACCCATGGGCAGATAACACTCATCTCACTCTCTCGGATCTACTTCTTATGCACCGTGTGTATCACTTAATTATATTAACAAGATTGTGTAAATGACAACTCAAAGGAAACATTGCGACATTCACATAACTTCATGAGTGTTGAAAGCACGGTTCAGAGTTGCTCATATTTTAGATGCATGGACTGAATCCTTCTGTTTTTTTAACAAACAATTACTTGAGACTCATTTTTGCTGATCTGTGATGCAGAACATGATGGTGAACACAAGAATTCAAAATATCTTCTCCCTCCAACATGTCCTGAGGAAGGCAGAGGAGTACCTCTCTGCCCTCAAACCCGAGACACCTTACTCTCAGTTCGAGCACAAGTTTCAGGAAATTGGGCTAGAGAGGGGCTGGGGTGACACTGCCGAGCGTGTGCTTGAAATGATTCGGCTTCTGCTGGATCTACTTGAGGCTCCCGATCCATGCACCCTTGAGAATTTCTTGGGAAGAATCCCCATGGTCTTTAACGTTGTTATCATGTCGCCTCATGGTTACTTTGCCCAAGACGATGTCCTCGGATATCCCGATACCGGTGGCCAGGTCATAAGTCATTTCAAATCTTGATTTAGCATCTCTTGCCAGTATTTCTACTTGCAATTTCATCATCATGCGCTGTTCAAATTTTGTAGGTTGTGTACATCTTGGACCAAGTTCGTGCATTGGAGAGTGAGATGCTTCACCGTATCAAGCAACAAGGGCTGGATATTACTCCTCGGATCCTCATCGTAGGTTCCTGCTTTTTGACTGATATTGGAATAGTTTTTAGCTGGCCAATCCAACTAACTCGTTATGTTTGTTTTGTGTCCTGCCCCTTTTGGCTGCAGGTCACTCGTCTTCTTCCTGATGCAGTAGGAACCACGTGCAACCAGCGTCTTGAAAAGGTTTTTGGAACAGAATACTCCCACATTCTTCGAGTTCCCTTTAGAACAGAGAAAGGGATGGTCCGCAAGTGGATTTCACGATTTGAAGTGTGGCCTTACTTGGAAAAATACACCGAGGTATATTAGCTCATAAGATTATACTCCACGAGGATTTCTTGTTGACATTCCCATCTTTTGTAATATGAAGACTAACCTTGTCTTCTCTCATCAGGATGTCGCCAATGAAATTGCTGGAGAACTACAAGGCAAGCCCGATCTGATCATCGGCAATTACAGTGATGGTAACATTGTTGCTTCTTTGCTGGCCCATAAGTCGGGCGTTACACAGGTGTGTCCCTTCCTAGTTTTACTCTCTATAGTGGCACTACGATTAATCAAAGACCAAATGCTAAATATTAGTTTCTTCTGATTTATTATGCAGTGCACGATAGCTCATGCCCTTGAGAAGACCAAATACCCGGAATCTGACATCTACTGGAAAAAGTTCGAGGAAAAATATCATTTCTCTTGCCAGTTTACAGCAGATCTCATAGCCATGAACCACACCGACTTTATAATCACGAGCACCTTCCAGGAGATTGCCGGAAGGTAACTGATCTTTCTTTCAGATGCGGATTCATGCTGAAATGCTCATCCATCCACCGCAATGTGCTAAACTGCTCATATAATTGTATGTTTTCAGCAAGGACACGGTTGGGCAATATGAGAGTCACACCGCTTTTACACTTCCTGGACTGTACCGAGTTGTCCATGGCATTGATGTTTTCGATCCCAAATTCAACATCGTGTCGCCAGGAGCTGATATGAGCATTTATTTCTCCTATGTGGAGGAGAAGCGGAGGTTGAAATCTTTCCATGCCGAGATCGAAGAACTTCTGTTCAGCGATGTGGAGAACAAGGAGCACCTGTGAGTTTTTGGAGTTTTTTTCCCCTCCCATACTGGATTTGGACCAACATTAGCATCCTGTTTTTTGAATGATAATGTTCAAGCTCAAATAAAAGCTGACATGGATGTGTTGGTTAATGTCAAAACAGATGCGTACTGAAGGACCGGAACAAGCCAATCTTGTTCACCATGGCAAGACTGGACCGTGTCAAGAACTTGACCGGGCTGGTCGAGTGGTACGGAAAGAACACCCGCCTGAGAGAGCTGGTCAACTTGGTTGTGGTCGGTGGTGACCGGAGGAAGGAATCTAAGGACTTGGAAGAGCAAGCCGAGATGAAGAAGATGTACGGGCTGATTGAGACGTACAATTTGAATGGCCAGTTCAGGTGGATCTCCTCCCAGATGAACCGGGTGAGGAACGGAGAGCTCTACCGGTACATATGCGACACAAAGGGAGCATTTGTGCAGCCCGCTCTCTACGAGGCTTTTGGATTGACCGTGGTGGAGGCCATGACATGTGGATTGCCAACCTTTGCGACTTGCAAAGGCGGTCCTGCTGAGATCATTGTGCACGGCAAGTCTGGATTCCACATTGATCCTTATCACGGGGATCAGGCAGCGGAGATCCTCGCGGACTTTTTCGACAAGTGCAAGGTGGACCCAAGCCACTGGGACAAGATCTCACAGGGGGCGATGCAGAGAATCAAGGAGAAGTAAGGACCAGGATTCCTGTTAGGTTCAGTCTTTCAATAGGGAAAAAGAGCACAGTTTAACTTGTTCAAGAAACAAGTGGGTAAAATGTGGTGCTTTGCTTTTGGCAGGTATACATGGCAAATTTACTCCGAGAGGCTGCTCAACTTGACGGCGGTGTATGGCTTCTGGAAGCACGTCTCGAATCTTGACCGTCTCGAGAGCCGCCGCTACCTGGAAATGTTCTATGCCCTCAAGTATCGGAAATTGGTAAGAGACTCGACTTTTCATCAGATCATGAGCGTGAGAATCTGCACGTATATTTTGACTCCTTGTTCGGATATTTACGCACTGCTCCTTTGTCTTGACAGGCCGAGTCGGTTCCCCTTGCCGTTGAGTGAGTTAAAGGTGAACTAAAGGGCAGATCTCAAGAGGCAGACGGCTCCAATATCTCTCGAGAGTTGAAGAATAATTGCCATTGCATTGGATTGGAAGAGAGCCTTTTCTTTTGCTTTTCTTTTTGCAACTGCTTTCGTCAATCTTTCTTTTCCTTCTTTCTGCTGTGAATGTATGTTGGGTTAGGTTCTTCAAAAAGTCAATTCAATGAAATTTTCTTCTTTTCCCCAATGTCCCCTCAATTTACCTGTCCTCTTCCACTTGTAAGTTCACGTTCAACCATTTTTCCTTAGCTTTTAAGCTAGCAATGTGCATCCAAATGTGTTGTTACTCGGATCAGCGACGGTAGCGAGTCCCTTGTATATAGCACAAGACTATCCAAAAAAATAAATTGCCGAGGCAAAATGAGTATTTTCAACTAAATCAGAAGGAAAACTTGTATAGCAGAATTGACTGTTTGTTCCAGTCAACTGTACACATCTGTCGTATGGAGAGAGGACAATCAATACAAAAGAACAGGAGGTGGAGAGAGCTCGTACTGTACAATTTCATGTTGATTCCGTTATTTATACACGCATCGACACAACGCGCTCTGTCAAAATTGCCTTCTACTTCTGTTCTGGGGCATTCCATTTCTATCTACACCTTCATGAGTAAAAGAAAGAACCGGTGGAGGCTAAAACCATCTCCCATTATCGATGCGCCTACCCAGAAATAGAATGCGCAGAGTTCTATACCCTCCAAATTGTGCATCAATCCACTAGTCATGTAGCTACTCCCGTATGGGTCATGTAAGTTCCTCTTTCATGATGGCTTCTCTTGGATAGAGCATAATTGCCAGCACCAAAGAGAATGTAAGGCCAACTATCCCGCCGAATGGTTGGAAAGGATGAGTCCCCGTTATCCAAAGGGGGTAGTTGGGGTTGTAGATCAAAAAGCCACCTGATTGGAGAGTGTAACTTGAGACTAATATCCCTGCGCGGAGCCCAATTGGAACGGAGAGGCTACCTTCACCAATTTGTCGAAGCCCAGCCAAGCTTAGTGAAAGAGCCACAGCCCAGGTATTGCCCATGGAGACCTGAAATGCGGCGGATAAGTCAAATATCTTTGATGTTGACTCAAAGGGAAGATCATGTCAGAAGCAAATTGATCAAGTGCATAACAGAAACATGAACCAGGTTCGAAGCAGACGCTTTTACCTAAAAGACACAGAATGAAAGATCAAGCTAAGAAGAAAGAACGTTGTCCCCATTGTAGCTGCTAAAGAATGTGACATGACACTAACAGATCTAAGCCTTTCCAGAAGGCAAGTTTGGCAAGTCATGAGTTTGCCTTCATCGTCAGAATGTTTATTATGTAAACTTCTCTCGATAAAAAAACAAAAAATTTGCACACATGTTCAATTCAGAACCGAGATTTCAGTAAGAACAGGTTAGTAGTGTTGCATGATTACTTTTAAAATAGAAAAGGGTGATCACCAAGTTACGACCTGATTTCCAGGAGTGCTGATTTACTTGTCATATTTTGAATAACATGCTTTTCCTGGTCCCAATAGACATATTCCGGCAACAAGCGACGAACAGAAAACTGAAGGAGAAAATCCAAGGACAAAGAGGAGTCAAAAAGTTGGAAGGAACATGACTTAATTAAAGCAATGTACCTCTGGAACAGGGAGAACGCAAGCCCTGACAAAATAATTCCCGGATGATATCCAAGATCGGCAGCAATTTCTTCTGTTAACCATGATCTGAAAAGCAACTCTTCCACAAGGGCAAGAGAGGTTGCTGTAACAGCACCTCGACCGACCAAGATGAGAATTTGCCCAAATGACTTGAGCCTCGTCATGACATCTAAAGACGATGAATGAAGACTCGGAGGCCAAGAAAAACTCACGCAGCCTAATAATGAATTAACATACTGTATGGACAAAACAAGCAAAATTCCCCCAACCAAACTGCTCAAAAAAGCTTGGACCTGCAAAGAAAAAGCTGAAATGAGCTCCTCATGCATCGCAACTCTGATGAAGTAAAGCCAGTGCAGCAACACAGAAGAATGTTTAAAAAGAGAACAAACTGCAATGAATCTTAGGTCAGTAGCAATGGCATATAAAAAGAAACCAAACGGCTGGACTCGTTTGAACCATATTATTCAAGCTCGTGATGTTCAACTCGCTGCATTAGCTTTTCAAATGGAACTTGAGTTTACTAAAATTTGCTTTGAATGGTATGCAAGCCAAATCTAGTATTTAGTGACTGTTATAATATGTCTAATGGCTTTTATTATGGCATTTACACTCTGTCCATGCTCTCTCTCTCTCCCTCCTCTTCCCCCCCCAAAAACACACTATTTTTTGGATTGGGTTCCCTCAGTAATCATCTTTTCAGCAAAGTTTGCGTTCTTGTTCATTCCCCTTCTAAAAGCATCTGTTTTTAAAATTTGTATCTAGTCAACATCTGGTATTGTTTATAGATTTGCATTGAAATGCTGTGCAAGTCTGTTCTCCATGAAAGACAACAAACAGGCGTCTTTCCAACAAATAAGCAAAAAGAAACTAATAGGGAACTTCTTACATTGTACTAAGCATTTGCTGGACCAGAATTGTGACATCATGTCCTAACCCGTATTGTTAAAATACTTTCATATTTAACCAAATCTAGGAGAACTCAAACCCAAAATGATGTGAGAGTACGGACAGAGTAAGCGCAAGATCAGGTGAAGACGAGAGAGAATGAAGAGAGTCATAAAAGTGGGTTGGGTCTAAGTAAATTCTAAACTCTTTATGACCCATTCTACACCCATATTATATTTAAACTCATATAACCTTTGTGGAACTTAATGATTGAGTATGGATTGGGAATGGGCCAAAGTGGTACAGATCATTAGATTTGCATTGCATGAAAATTAGTTAAAACGAGTTGAATGGGTCTACTTGGGTCGGACCATTTTCGACCTGACCCAAACCCTACCCGTTTGAACAAGATAACTTCTTTAACTCTTGTTAGATCCATGATCATTAGGTTCCACAAGGATTTCCACCTTATATATGAGAACACCAGATATACTACTACCAATCAGTTCTGGTATTATTCTGAAAATTGATAAATTCAACAAGTAGATTATTGGATGTCAATGTCTGTTCCGTATATTCACCTGCAAAGTACAATGCATGTGTAGCAAGAGCCCTCTCCCCTACAAATAGAGAATATCTGAACCATGATCCCACATGCACCAACAGAAACCGAGATGCAAGTGCGGGACAAAGACATGTGACATGCAATACACAGGTAATGCACCTGCCTAACATCTGGTCTATGTTTGTCAAACCTATGAACTTGATTGAATCCATACCTTCTGCATCGACATCAAATCCAGCCCATATTGCTTAAGGGGATATTCATACCCACGGATCCGCTTGCCCCATAACATAACAAGTATCGTAACAGCAATGTAAAGGCCAAAAATGCAAGCAAAATCAGCAATTCCGGAGGAGCTATGCGACATCCAGCTCTGCACAAGTGTTGGAAGTAGTGGAACAACAACAGGGGACCAGAGAACAAGAACCATGGCAACGAACCCCACAATCCTAAGAATAGCCCAGCAGAAAATTGCTCAGAATATATAGCAAATTGCAGAATAGACTTGGGAACCCATTCAAACTACAGAAACTAGAAAAAGTGATATAACAAACGCCTGTTTTCGAAAGAATTCTAAGATATCACATGTCGTGTGCAATATCTGTTCCAGGCCACGGACATCAAAAAATACAGACCCCTTACTTGAAATCTGGAGGAGCTGTTCAAGATGGGAAACAATGTGAGAATCTGACTAAGTTCCATGGATTATTTTGCCTGTCAGACCCCAAATTAGTTTTTATGATTAAGGAAACACTGCTACACCCAACTTTAATTTCAACTGGAGAAGAACCCATGCTTTGCTGCAAAAAGAGCTTTTCAATTATGAAAAAATATCTTTGTAAAGAATAAAAAAACCCAACAAATAAACAATTTTGAAATACTAAAATATTTCTTCTTGAAAGTAAACAATTTTGACATGGTTCCCAGCAGTTTTCATATTTTAAAGACGATAATTTCACGACAATAAGACTTGTGAACAACATGGTATTAATTCCTTGACAACTAAATCTGAGAAATAAAGAGAGAAATCGGTATAGAATATATGGCCCAGGCAGCAATAGGTATTCCACATCAAAATATAAGCTTTTATTATTTTCGTTGGGATGTCTAATTACCTCTGAAATAGGGGTCTTTCTGCTAAACGTAGAAACAATATGAGTTTATCAGTCAAACTCATAGCACCACGTAAGCCACCCCAAAGCAAGGCAATTTTACTAACCAGCCTCAGCATTCCACCCCTCTGACCCAATTCCGCCAGCATAGCTACCAGCCTGGAATCATAACCAGGAATGTTTAGTATATATAGCTAAAGAAAAGACAACAATGCTTACCCATTAATTGAAAAATGACTAAGCAAGATAAAGGTTAAATACAATCACAAAACACCTTTCTTGATCAACTCCACCGTCTTCTTTAGTAGGAACTACAGGACCAGCCACAGACATGGCTTTTTCTGCAAGGCTTGTGACTATGTTATTCTCGTCTTTTCCTGACGATGCGTCATCAAGTTTGTCAAGTTCCTTTCTCTGCGCTCCTTCATTTCCAATGCTGTCACCATTGTCTAATTTCTGCACCACCGACAAGCATCATCCTTACATAACAAAATAACACAAAATATCTCATATTACCACTTCCAAAACTATGAGATACTTAAGCAATTACACTCGTTTCAATCCTGTTATTAGTTGCAGTGAACAATGAAAACATGGAATGATAAACAGACATGCTGTCTAATTAAAGAGAACGATTGAGCAAAATAACTATCAAAAGTGATACGTGCCAAAAAAGTGCAGTAGGCCATGGTGGCACAACCAGATTGATAGGCAGAGTAAGGATTACTGCTGCCAATCCTGTAAAAAACTGGACGATATTAAAGCATCATAAGCAACAGGAAGGACCAAAATAGATGAACTCAACACCTACATTCACAGGTGTTACTTGAATGCCAGACCAAATTTCTAAAAGCAAACCAACGCATTGATAATCTATGAGCATGTGTTTCATCCTGGAACTTGACAAACATAACTATTAACAAAGAACTATCTGAAGGATTAAGGATCACCTGTTGTTGCACCAATAAGGCAGATGTTCCCAGAGCAGCAACTGCAACCATGCCAGCCATGGCTTTATTGTTGTTCCCATTCTTCCCATCATTATTTCTCTCCTCTTTGCATAGTGAAGGACTCGGAGCATCTTGATCAAACTTCTCAATGGGCGATTCATCAATACCAGTAGCACTGAGCTCACTACTATTGATCTCTGCAAATTTTTGTGATTGAATTACATCTTTTTCATCAAAACCACCGTGAGCAACACTCCCAAGTTTTTGAGCTTGACTAAGGTCAATGTCCATTTCGAAATTATCCTGTGGTGTTGCTATGTCAAAAGATTTTCTCAAAGCTGCTAGGCAAGAGCCTATGATAACCCCAACTGGAAGTACTCTTCTCAAATAATTTGTTTCCTGGACAGCAGATGATATTGCAGTAATTATTTGCTCCCCATGAAGGATGCCCAACTTCTGTGAACCTTGACCGATGTTATATTTTCTTGTTTCTAAGTCTAAAATGTGCTCCTTCTCATGGTCAATGACTGAACACACAGCATTAGCAACGTGATCAAAATCTCTGGCAAGACTGGATTCCAATTCCTCCACATCTTCCAAATTGCATTTACGATCAACTTCAACCTTCAAACAATCAAGGATAATCTTTCTAACAAAATGCATCAGCTCAGTTGATCTAGTATCATCAATACCAGCCTTCTTATCCATCCAGTCAATCATTTCATGTTCTTGAATTAGATCTTGAGTGTCGAGTATCGTGTAGGAGGGTTCGATTGTTCCCTTTTCTTCTCCTGAATAAAGGAGTTCATTGTTAAGATGTCTCTTCTTAATGAGTAAAACAGCAGAATCTCCACTGCTTCCTGGTTGTTCCAAGAGCTTCCATTGGCCTTCTTCTGGGATGTAGTCAAGTAGTAGGGCCGTGGTTGCATCCTTATCAAGTGACTTGGTTGGATACTTTGAACAAAGATAGCTGCGAAAATATGCATCATGAAGAAAATCTCCATAATTGGCTCTTGTGTACAAGGGGATATTATTTACACGTTTAAGACTATCCGGGCTACTATCTACAAGTTTTCTGTTGACTAATTGACCTTGACTTTTTCCAATTTTTTGCTTATCTATGTTGTCAGATATGCCCTCTCCTTCAGAAAACTGATTACTATCTACAGACACTTGAGCTGGTCTCTCAGCCTCAAATTCATCTTTTCCATTACTTTGTGCATCTATAATTTCCTCTTGACGATTGGAAACATCTACATTTTGCTCTTCATTTGCCTTCTCAAGGACTTGATCATGTTTTGAAGACAGAGAATCGAGTTCACCATCCCCAACCTTGTCGTTTTCTCCATTTTCCTGATCGGAATTCTCTCCCAACTGAGTAATCATTTCCTCCAAAACACCAAAAACACTGTTGACAGCCACTTGGGTGGAATCATCCATTCCTGTTAAGGCATCTAGTGCTTCCGAAACTGAGAAGGTGGAGGAACTAGAATCAGCGACGCTGGACTTATTCTGTTCCAAAACAGGCTGCAAGCTCTTATTTTCCCTTTTCTGCAGATCACTACCATCATTTTCTAGTTGTTGGGTCTCAGAAGGGGATCCGGAGGGCGATTGAAATTCCTCTGCCTTGTTCACTGATATCTTTCTTGATTCAGCTAAAGAGTCCTGACTCTTCTCTTCAATTTTCTGGCTGTTAAACTCCTCATTTGTTGCCAAATCGACAGCCTTACTCTTGTCATCCATCTTAGGATTGTCAGCTGGTTCTTTCTCAGGCCAATCTGCTCTTTCAGTTCTAACAGGTTTTACTTTAGAAGATTCAGCATTATCATGATTATCACCCAAGTCACTGGCATCTTTCTGGATATCATCTTCGTTAAAGCTCACTGATCTATCTGTAGAGTGATGTTCTGCTTCTAAGGTAGCAGGGTTTTCTTGTTGCAGCTGATTGCCATTAGAAGCATTTCCTAAGCCCAAGTTATCAGTTTTATGCATCTGATCTGAAGAATAGCTATCCTTATGTAGGCCATCTTTAATTGAGATTCCATTCTCATTTTCTCGAATCTGGGACTTCCTGCCAGATGAAAAACTGGGAATGCTACCGATGTCAAGGATCCCAGCCAGTTTCAAGTTAGAACCTTGAGTATGCAAAATTCCAGATACAGCAGTTGTGAGCTTTTCCCGAACATCTTCTGGCACAGCATCCTGCAAAGCCTTCATAAGAGTCTCCCCTTGATCAACAGCAGTAAGGACCTGGACATTTAAGATCAAAGGATAAATCGACAGAGAAGTAATCATGTGAACAGTTTAAGGCAACTCCTACTAAATAAATGACAATGAAAAGAATTATGAGATCATATAAACAGAATTTTAGCATTTTCCAGCGCAAAAGGACCAGTTCAATTTATAACACATATTAATCAATTTGGAAATTCAAATCTGAAAAAAAAAAAAAAAAAAAAAAAAATTGAAAGATCCTATTGTCATTTAGCATAATGCAAACCAAAAACCAGCACTAAGAAAAGCATGACTACTGTTGCATGTTATAGATCAAGAAAGCTAAATCCATCGTCCTTTAAAAAGTAGAAAAGTTTTCATCTCCACTTTCATCGAGAGGCGTACTTAAATTTCACGAATTAACATACTTGTAGACTTGATGGGCAACCATCATGTCCACTTTAGTGATCGCTGCATGCCTACTTGGGAGTCATAACTGGAGCTAAACCACAAGACTTCCAGATAACTACATAGTTTCAGATCCACAATGATAAATTAAGATAACTAACAGACTCTTAAACATTACCTTCTTCTTCTTATCTTCTGTGAGAATACCAGGCATAGTTAAATCAACCATATTCATAACTATTTGTGTTGACTGTAGCACTTCTCCTCTTTCGAAAACTGTTGAAGAATCTTCCTCCTTGACCAGCTCTTCATCAAGAGAGCTGCTCTGATGCATACCATTGTCTAACTCTCCTCTGGGGCTCTGCCTAGATCGGAAATTGCCCGCAGCAGCACCACCATCTTCGAGCATCTTATCTCTAGGACCAATTGCATATCCATTTGAACCATTTATTCCGGTAAATTTCAAGTACTTGCTAACTTTGTCACCCTTGTTGGATGTTTTCCCTTCTGCAAGAGGAAAGCCTTTTGCAGGGTTTATGGTCACATCTATATCTGTCAAGAGAGGATGACGACCCTTTAGAAGCCCAAGTTCGACTGCCGCAAGCCACTGCATGAACCATGTGGGAATTTTGACTTGAGAAATCACAGGCTCAAACTTACTCGAGAAATTTGCGAATGCCATTACTTAGAAGAAGTAAAGAAGAAAAGAATGAGACTTTGCATTGAACAAGTCATGTACCAACAAAAGTACTAATCATGGTTTACCAGAGACTACAACAAGCAAATTTAGAGTATAATCTGCAAAGTAGCATGTTGGGATCAATTTAGCATTCACTTTTCAGATGCTTCAGAGAAGAAAGTTTGAACAAATATTTTAATGAAGATCACCGACAAGACGTTCAAATGCAAAACACATGGGCAAGTTGAAAACTTTATTACCATCCCCACATAAGAAGAGCAGACTTTATTAAAATACTAAAATAATTTCATCGGAGGGAAGGTGGATGTGATGATGCTTGATGGGAAGCTTAGGATCCTCCCTCCATCCCCGACTTGGGGTAGTCAATGCGATGTGTATCTTCTAGGAAGCCATGCTGAATTGGGGAAGCCAGATGTAGTAAAGGGTTGGGGAGTACTTTGTTCCCACCTAACATAGGAGGACAAGTTGCCTGTCACCTGGGGTGAGTACGCATTAGACAAATCTTTGAAATAGCGTAAGATGCAAGTAGCCAGCCAAAAACTAGGTTGATTGCGGATCTTACTATCGTTGAATAACTAATTAATTGCACTGATTTCATTCCTATATATAAATAGATACTAGACCAAACCGGTGAAATGGATCCCAAGTCTATGAGGGCATCCCTCATGCATAATCAAGGCCCACCAATGTATGTATTCCAACGGAACTGGATAACCTTATTTAATCCCTGGAAGAAACCCCACATGTTGCCACCATGCTTGAGTCGGTGTCTAATTCAGGTATGCCAGCCTGTCTTTCCAGACTAGGAAGAATATTGTTGAGTTCAGTCAATGAATATACTGCACCTCCCCTTTGATTTCTTAAAACCAGCACCACCAGAGCTGAGTCAAAGATGGCTTCAGTGCGCTTGTAAAGTTCACTGAAATCAGGAATACCATTTTTGGAGTGGAAACAGAGTCTCCTACATATTTCTTAAATGCTTCCCCGCCCCCCCCCTTTTTCTTCTTCCCCACTTTTAAGATGGTGGAGTAGGGAGAAATTCTTCATCTTCCCGGTCGATCTCAAGTGGCAGTTTGACCGAGCCTACTCAGGACAGTCCTTTTGAAGGTTCTACATGATTGTAAAAGAAAGAGAATGGGAGTTGTGGGTGGGCTTGGAAGTTCATCGGAAATACTGAAGAGCCATGCAACACTCTCTGAAGGCAATAATCCATTGGAACATCTAAACAAGAATACCTCACCTCATTTCTAGTACTTATTCAAGGGAAAATTCTCCTCTTCAAATGTTTAAAACCATAATAACAACAAGCAAGGAAGAACAAAGAGAACTCAATCAATCACTATGCTCGGCAGAGAACTATTCCATTGTAAACCCAAAAGGGCCAAAACAATGATATTCATATATGTATAACCTCTTGAAAACATATATACAAAAGCTCCAGTGAAATGAAAGACAAATTAGACTGCCAAGAGCTTAAAAAGAGAGCTCTGAACTTAAAGCCTGTCCTTGCAAGTTACATCTTTTATAGAGTATTAGTGCTAAAAAAACTCAATCTCAAAAATGGACCTCATTACCCATCAAATAGTTAAGTAACTGCTTTACCCCAATTTCTATTTATGGGCAAATTCAAAATACTCTGAAAGGTTCTGAACACCTTATTGTCAGGCATATGAAAGAAAACTATCTCAGGAAAAAGATGAGACACAGTCATAAAAGCAACATTGACAAATTCCAAACCCAACATACTAGGAAAAATAAATAAGTATAGCGAAATCTGATACAACATTAATCTAACAATTAACAAGAGGGATTCTCTAAATAACATAGCAAACTAAATGAATCTAAATCTTTCTCACTCTGAGGTTTTACCTCGATTGTAAGATGCCGGCACCAAGATAAAGCAGACCCGCTGTCAGCAGCAGCACCAGATGGCAGACAAGAACACAATAATAGGCTTGTGTAAGGATTTTCTGCTATCTTACTGCGCGGAACAGAGAAGAGGGGCACTGTTCCATCATCATTCTGATAAACATCTGAAATCATTAGTTTTCTACAATTCCCCCTTCTTAGGGGAGCAGGGAGAGCCCCGCCAACATTGTAATCATATTGTATTTAGCAAAGAAGAATCAAAAATCTAATCAGATAATATAAGGATTCTTTTAGCAGTTTCACATCAATTAACCATCACAGACTCGTCAATGTGATGCACAGACATTTGAAGAGATGTAACAGGGACACAATTCATTGACAAAGATGGTACCATGAACTCAATTTTACTGGACATGTGCAGATATAGCTGTCAAATAAACAAATTCAATGACAGTAAACACCACCTAGTTTTTCTGACAGATATGCAGCAAAAGCAAATTGACATTATTCGACTAAAACATGTGAAATTGTGTCTGCCAAAAACCTTTGAAATGAAGGTGATATGATGGTTATGGAACCGAAAAGCTGTGACTTGACATATTCAAAGAAATTCTAGTCTATCATTGTTGTTGTTGTTGCTATTATTCACTGATCAATTCATTCAAATAAAAAAAGAGAGAATAGAGGATGACATGCACCTGTATAAAGAGAACAGGAATCTTCATGCTTCCTACTGAGTCTCGTGTGCTTGACTTTGAATAAAAATCTTCTATTTCTTCATAACCATAAGACACCATAGATATTGCTGTATCAAATTCTCGCACAGATTTTGCTACCAAAGCCTTTTCCACATCAAATCCTTTTGCTCTCCCCTGGAAGAGCTCCTGATAATGAAGAAACCACCATTCAGTTAATTATTCATACCAAAGAATTAACTTGCAGAGACTACAGAAGTCGCATCACTTGAATCGCATTTGCTGCCAATAGTCAGCTTTCTGAACCAGGATGAAGAATGTGGGGACTGGGTGATACCTTATTGCATCGCAGAATGTCTACTAGTCCACTGGTGAGATTTTCATCTGTGCCAACATGATGTGCGGAGGACCTTGTCACTTCCTCCAAATCAAAAGGGTTGTTTATCAATGTTGCTGCTGCCAGAGGTGTCCTCTCCCCGACCTCAGCAAGGTACTTTGTCAGCATATTTGCCCCGAAACCCCACCCAACCCCCATCAATGTTGTCCAAGGCCTCGCCTTACTGATAAACTGAACAGCTGTGCAGATATCATCGCTGTCAGCAGCTGTGAATAACCTACAAATGAAAGCATACAGGAGTTCCTACAGTCAGCTGGCTTTTGCTTGGAAACGGACAAAGCAGCTCTAACTCTGAGGAAGGATCCCCACCCAGGAAACTTATCTTGAGATTCTACCACAGAAATGAGCACTTACGGATCCTAAATGCCAGTGTCCGCCCCATGATCCTATGGATTCCTTATACACTCTAACTGAGTGCATATTGAAAGCACTCAATAGGAAATTCTTCTACTCATACCAATATAAATGTGTCTGTGTCTAGCAGAATCAAAAGAACAATCTCCTCTAAGTAGCTAACCAACCAACAACATCAACCCAAACTACCAAGAAACGAGAAAATGCCTTACCTCGCCGTCGTAAGGGGCGAACTGGCGCATCCCCTTGGGTTCATCACAACCGGAAAAAACCCATGCCGCAGCGCCTCACAAACAAACGCCCTCACATTCTTATCCATACTCCCCTCCGCCGTCCCTGGCACCAGCAGCAGCGTCGAATCCAACCCATGCTCTTCCCTCAAGTCCAAATTCGCCGGCCAATCGATCGAAATCACGCCCCCGTCCTCCGTCCCCACGCAGACTCTCTGATACTCCAATCTCTCCTCCAGCTCACCGTCACCATCCCTCACCTGCATCCTCCCGCTGTCGAGCCTCACGAAATGCCGATCCTCCTTCACCAACTTTTCGTTCACGTCCTCCAGCAGCTCGCTCCCCTCGAACGATATGGACGGGCACCTCAGCAGCACGAAGCGGTTGAACGGCGTCGGGCTGGAGAAGAGAATCCACTCGCCGACGTCGGAGCAGCGGCGGTCCCGCCCGCCCCGCCGCCGGGCGAGGGAGAAGGCGGCGCCGGAGGCGAGGCCGAAGGCGCCGGGGAGGAGGAGGTCGGGAGAGAACCGGGAGGCGAGGCCGCGGAGGAGGTCGTCGAAGGGGGGGAGATGGAAATCGTCGAGCTGGGCCCTGAGAGGCGGGAGGTGACGGAGGTGGTGGTGGCGGCGGCGGGGGGCCGGCTTGAGCTTGCGACGCTTGTAGACGCGGAATTCGCGGACTCGGAAGGGGCGGCCGGGGCAGAGGAGCGCGGCGGCGGCCGGCGGCGGAGGGGCGGTCGGGGAGCGGAGGTGGTTCATCGCAGGATGGGGAAGTTTAAAAGTCGGTTGCGTGCGCGATGAGCGAGTGAATGATGGGAGGAGCGGTGTAGAGAGAGAAAGCTCGAAGCTCGAGGCGGTGGAGAGAGAGAGAGAGTCGCGGGAGGAGGAGGGCGGCGGCGGCGGCGGCGGTGGCGGCGGGAAGTGTACGGAAGCGACGGTTATCGGTGGGAGGAATAGGATGCCGTGGGGCCCGCCGCGGTGGCGGGCCTCCGATTTTGTGAGGCGGGGAAGGGCGCTCGGGTGGCACACGGCAGTGCCCTTTTCTTTTTTCCAGATGGAACCGAAACGGACCGATAGATTAAATTAAAAATAAAGTATTTATAAGAAAATGGGAAAGCGATCGATCCGATGCCAGAATTCGCGGTCAGAGAACGACGCGCGAGCAGGGGCCGCCACGTGGATTCGTCGTCCGTCGTCGGCTTGGAAAATGAAAAAGCGAGGTGCGTTTGCGGACGTAATCGAATCCTGATAAAGCAAGGCGGACCGTGGCCCCCACCGGACCGGGTACTTTCCAGCGCGCCGCGACGTCGAGAGTTCGACTCGCGTGGTGGACGAATATCGTGTAAAATTATGAGCGCATCGATGAGACTGCAATCATGAGACGTCGCATTAGATTTTAGGATTATGACGATGGAGTAGAGTGATTATCATGGTTCATGGAGGCCGAGCCCTAGTTCAAAGAGGCAATCTTCAAAGCCCCATTGCCTGAGCCCGATCCATAGAGGTTGGGCTCGGGACATCAACCCCCGAGCACAAGTCCAATGAGGCTGAGCCTTTCACTCTAGCACCACGGCCTAAGTCCATAGAGGCTTGGCCTGACCCCAATGCTTGTGCCATTATCCCCAATGCTCAAGCTGAGGTCCATTGAAAATTTGAGACTAAGTTCAGTACTGAGGGTGAGCTCAAGAGTCCTAAGTCAATGCCCATCTCCCCATGCCCAAGGTCAAGTCCATAAAGGTAAGGCCTTGGGCACCAATGCCTTTGCCTAAGTCCTTGACACCTAGGCTTGTGTCTAATAAGGTTAAGCTCAAGATCCCAATGCCTATGCCTAGATCCAAGACGCTTAGGCTCGTGTCTATCGAGGCTAGGCTTGAGATCTCAATGCCTAAATCCATCAAGGTCAAGCTCGGAAAACAAATGCTAGTGCCCCAAGCCCACAAAACCCAAGCAAGGTCCATCAAGGCCAAGCCCAAGACCTTGACGATTGGACCTAGTTGCCTCAATGGACCCAACCACATGAATACTGCATCAAGTTCTCATGCATTAGCCTCAATGAACTTAGACTTAAGCTTCAAGATCTAGGCTCAAGCACTAGGTCTCAAGCCCAGGTGCTAAGGACCTGAGTATAAACACTGGGTCTCGGGCCCGAACTCATTAGGCCTGGGATTAAGTGCAAGGACTCGACCCATGAACCAAGCCCCCTACGTCTGACCTTTGTGGACCTAGATCCTCGTGCAAGATTCGAGCATGGGCGTTAGGGCCTCGAACTTGGCCTTTGTGGACACCGGCCGAGGCGAAGGCACTACAAAGCCAAGCACAAGCATCGAGCTTATCGATGCCAACTTTTGTGGACCTAAGACCAGTGGATTGAGGTCCATCATGGTCAAACCTAGGATCCCAATTGCCCATACTTGGTTATCTAATTATCCACATGCAAATCACTACAAACCCAAATAATATATATATTTAGGAAATTTTTCTTATTCAACGATAGAAAATATTTTTGATTTCATTTTCAAATTTTAGTTAAACACCAAAGAATACTATCATTTTCCTAAAAATAATTTCTTCAATATTATACTTTCTATAAAACAAATGAACGTTACATTAAATAAAAGACACTCTTAGGGTCCGTTCATTTCATGGAAAATAACTTCCGGGAAAATATTTTCCGGATTTTCCGGTGTTTGTTTCACGGAAAATGAACTAGTCAAGGAAAATATTTTCCATCATTAGAAAAAACAACCTTTAAAGTGTGGAAAACGTTTTCCACTTTTTTTTTTTTTTTTCAAGAACGTTTTCCACTTTTGAAAAGTGGAAAACGTTTGCCATGGCTTCTTCCCTCTTACTTCTTTTTATCAATACATTTTCATTTTATTTTGGGAAAAAGCCACGAAAAATCCCAAACTTTGCCATGAGCGACACATTTACCCCAAATTTTTTTGTGCCGTGAAAACTCCAAACTCTTCAAACCGTGACACATTTACCCCAAACTTTTTTTCTCGTGACACCAAAAACCCTCAACTTTCCAAGTGTGACACATTTACCCAAAATTGGAGGGCATTTTGGTCTTTTCATTTTAATTTTTTTTTTTTTTTTTTTTTCTTCTTCTTCCCTCCGCCGGCCATGGCGGAGCCGGCGGAGGGAAGCCGGCGTCCGCCGAGGGCCTCCCTTGCCCGACGCCGGTGAGGGCGACCCTCGCCGACGCCTCGGCTTCCTCCGCCGACTCCGCCATGGCCGGCGAAGGGAAGAAGAAGAAAAAAAGAAAAAAGAAAAAACAGAAACTAAAAAAGACAAAAATGCCCTTATGGGGTAAATGTGTCACGGTTTTAAAGTTTGGAGTTTTTCACGGCACAAAAAAAAGGTTTGGGGTAAATGTGTCACTCAGACAAAAGTTTGGGGTTTTTCGTGGTTTTTCCCATTTTATTTTCTTGCTTTCTTTTTCTTTTCTTTTTTAAATTGAGTTTTTAATTTCTTTTTTTCTTTTTCTTTTCTTTCTTTCCTTTTCATCTTATTCTTGGGCGGTGGCCGCCGACCGCCACGACAACGTCTGCGACCGGCCGCAAGGCCGGTTGCCCGAGGCGAAGCTCACACCGGCCTAGGCGGAGCTCGCGGCTCACCAGATTCAACGAGCTAGCGGGGCTCGGTGAGTCGCGAGCTCGCGGATCTCGGCGGCGGAGCTCGCGGCTCGATCCGGGCGGCGGCTCGGAGCTCGCGCTCGCCGGATCTGGCGGCAAAGCTCACGGCTCGCGAGCCGGGTGGGGCTCGGGCCTCTCCCGAGCTCGACGCAAGCTTCGGCCGGGCTTTGGCGAGCCGCGAGCTCGTGGCTTGCCAGATCCGGCGAGTTGGGCGGGGCTTGAGCCTCACCCGAGCTTGGCGCAAGCTTCGTCGGGCTCGGCGAGCCGCGATAGAGCTCGGCGAAGCTTACGGCGAGCTCAGGCGAGATCGGCTGAGCCTCGAGCTCGGCCGATTTGGCCATGGGGTCTTGGTCGGCCGCCGGGCAACCGACCATCGTCAGGCAGGAAGGAGGCGGCGGCGGCGGAAGGAAAGGAAGGAGGAGGAAGGAGATGGCGGCGGAGGAAGGAGGAGGAGGAAGGAGGAGGGAGGAAGGAAGAGGAAAAGAAAAATAAAGAAAAATAATAAAAATTTCGATTTTTTAAAAATATAAATAATTAAAAATCCATTTTAAAAAAATTATAAAAATAAAATTAATTTTTGGTCAATTAAAAATATTAAAATTCAACTTTTGATAATTTTTCCCAAACAATTAAATGAGCTAACGAACGGTGGAAAATATTTTCCACTCAAATTTTAGGTTTTGGCCGTACACATGGAAAATAGAGTCATTTTCCTGAAAATGACTTACGGAAAATGTTTTCCAAAAACATGATATTTTCCGTGAAACGAGCGGACCCTTAGTTGGTTAAAGCGATAGTCAAGTAATTTTACCAGCCTCCGATGGATTTATTATTATTTTAAAAAAAATTATCTAAGTGCTGAAAAAACGCTGGTTATTCAGGAACGCGTGCACATATATTATGTCAATGTATCCAATAGAAAAGCATTAATGACGGTGTTGCTAGTATATTTATCGATACATTGCAATTTACTGTCCGTTTTATGCGATTAGTGGTCTTCTATAAGATTAGCAACTGTGCATCAAGACTCCAGAGGAGTTGAATATTTCTCCTAATTGATGGTAACTTTTATATAGTAAGCTAAACTTGAATACTTTAACTAGTAAGCCGCCCAATTGGTATATTCTTTTAACGTAAAAAGGCAATAATTTGGACAAGTTATTCAAAAAATCTCAAATTTATTATGCAATAACCAATTCGATTTTCAATTTGGTCAATTTTAGGTCGATTTTCAATTTGTTCAATTAAGTACTAAATATTTTAACGATTTTTCGATATAGTCATTCCAGCCAATTTTAATTGTAGATCACTGATATTGACATTGATCGTCTACGTAACACAACCGGTGCTAGTACATACGATTTTTTTTTTATTTTTTTGAATTTTCTTTTTTGCTCATCTCTTCTTCTTCTTATTTTTTCCTCTTCAATTGTGGCCGACAAAGGCAATGGTCGGCGAGGACTTTGCTCGCCCAAATCTAGGCAAGGTTGTCCTAGCCACTTCTCGCCTTCGTTTGGAGGTTTCTTTTGGGGTATAAGTGGGATTGAGTTCACCTACTGCATTTTGTGGCCTTTCCCTTTGTTTATCCTTTCGTTTTCTTTTTTTCTTTTTTATCCGTTTTTAAAAATTTAAATACATGATTAGAATCAAACCATCTCATAAAACATCTGTATGTTTATAAGTCGTAGAAGTTAATATGGGATGACATAAATTTATTCTTGTAACTTAGGAGCGTCAACAATTTACGGTAATTTCGTTAATTTAATATTTAGACTTTATTGTTTTAACCATAAAAATTTTAGCAATGCTTAAATGCACGGGCGATAATTTGCTGTTTTAATTACAATGCCACATAAATTGTTAATTATCTATCTCATACTCGACTTCCTCACAACATCTAGAGATAGTAAAAGATTTTCCTTTTATTGTATTATTAGGCCACGAGTTTTTTTTTTTTTTTTTTTTTTGCTTAATTCCTCTTTTCTCACCGTGCTTTCTCTGTGTGTGTGTGTGTCTGTGTTTCACAGGGGCTCGTTCCCCGGTCGCATCCGCTCCCCTTCCCCACCTCTACCAACTGGGCCTACATAAGCTGGGCCAAAGCTTCGCCTTTTGATGGACATGGCCCAATACACCGATCAAGTCCAGGCCCATAAAAATATCAGAAACCATGGTTTCCATGGACTCCACGAATCAAATCTTCACCTTTCTTTCACGGAAAAATAAATAATTTGAAAAATATTTTTCAATAAATAATCTATTATATGGCTTGAAATAATTAAATAATAAAAAATATTTTAATTATCAATAACGATTTATGTATAAATTTTTTTCTGAATGATAGAAATATTTTTTCTTTTATTTTTATAAGCGATCATTTTTAGAATTTTTTTTTTTTTGCAAATCGTTAATTTTCTGCGAATTAAAATAGAGCCTTATTTTTACTGCTCGATGCCTAGCATATCAATCTGCTAGATGTCCACGGAAAACACACAAGCTATCCCTACGGCTCATGCGCTGTGACTGGCTCTATTGATTCCATCGTTATCCGAATCCACCTAGTGTGTGTCTTCTGTTGTCCTTTTTCTTTTTGTCATTTTTTGCAATTTGTTCGCGTTGTGTTATGCCAACCGACGCCCGCAGACCCCTCACATGCGCCGTGGAACCTTGAACCGAAACAAAGCCCCAAAGAAGGATTTACCTCTTGCAAGGCCAATTTGTCGCGATCGCAATAATCCACGACCGGAGGATTCTGATCCCTTCGCGAGAATAATTAAGTTTGACCCTCTGGAATAGGCTAAGTCCGTTGCCGAGCCGGGACGGCACAAAAGCCTAGCTCTGGCCGCCCATCCTTGGCTCCGCATTCATTTATATCATCTCTCTTTCCACATTTGTCTTGCCTGCGAACGAGATTGCCTGTCGGCTATGGCAGCACAGAAGAGGTTGCCATGGGTTCAACAAAGCCTAGTCTACTGGTGGTATTTCTACAAAGATTCAAGGGCACAAAATGAAAGGTTCGCTTCTTATAATTCTGGAGTTCAGTCTGGCACATCTCATCAGAAAGGAAAAATTACTAAAAAAATCTTAAACCTATTGTAATTATATTAATCAAATCCTAAACCTTTTCTTTCTAATTGAGTTTGTGCCAGTTTAGTTCATTCAATCAATTTTGATTAATCAACATTGACATAAATAATTTTTAATAATAACTTTTGATTTTTTTAATCTTTTCTTTGTCTTTTTTCTTTTTTTGTTTCTACTTTATTTGCTGCCGAGGCAAGGGCGAGACACGACCGAGTCCGGCTGGGCCAGGAATGGACGAGCCTCGATCCTCGGCAGAGCCACTCCTGTGGCCTCAAACGAGCGCTCGAGTCTTGTCCGACGACAGCAAATCTGAGGTCGGCACGTCCTCACGTGGGATCAGTCATCGTCACTCTTTTTCCCAAGACTTGACCGATCCCCCATGGCAGAAGACCGGAAGAGGAGAGGCCCGCCATTTAAATATAAAAAAAAAAAAAAAAAAAGCTTCGGCCCTTCAACATCGGAAAGAAAGCCGCTCGACCCCTTGAGTGTCCCCCGGCCTCAGGACAGCCCCGCGTACCCTCAGTGACAAAAGCCACATGCGCGCGATCTCGGGTCGACACGTCTCGATCTCTCGACCCTTCGTGTTCGGGTTCTCAAAGCAAAATGTACATGCATTCGTATTACGAACGATATTCATTACCCGCGACGATCCGAGACCTTCGAACTTTACCGGAGCAGCTGCCCGCGCGAGGTTAATTCCGACACACGGATCTCGCACGTGACGGGGGGGATCGTGTCCGGATCGAGCGCCCGCATCGCGCGGCAGGACTGTTGCCTCGATTTTGACGCATCCTGGGGCGCGATCCAACCTTTGTTTGACCGCTCGCGCCGGGCGTCGGATGGCGGACAAGGACTGCGACGAGATCGCGAGGGGATCTTGGACTTGTCTCCGTCCCCATCGATCATCCGAGAAGTTTTGGTTTTCTAATGGAGGAATTTAATTATGGGTTTTTAGGAATTTCATTAAGGGTTTTTCTTTTTTAAATATATATTTGATACTCGAATTTAGAGGAAAATCATGATTAAGACGCAAAAGAAAGAAACAGAGCGCCGCCTGTTGAGCAGAGATTTGCTCTGATCGATTTGATTTATTATTTTTAGTGAAAAACGACAAAGCGGGTTCGGCCAAAATCAATCAATGGTTAGTGAGGATCGTGGCGTGGTTTGAGGGATATACGATTGCGAATCATTTTTCGTCTGGGAAGATAATGTTGATAGCAAATGCATTATTCTACATTGCCTTATATATTAGCTAGTTCTCAACGCGCGGTTGCTTATTTTTACTGAATATAGTTTTCAGGCAATAGAGGACACTTCAAGAAAATTATCTAGAGAGTTCTAAACTTATTATATAACAATTATTTTAATTTTAAACTTTTTAATAATGTCAATTTAGTCACAAACTTTTTTTACAATTTGTCAATTTAATCATTTTAACTAATTATCCAAATAATAAGTTCCTTACCAAATTGATAAAATTTTAAAAAGTTTAGCACTAAGTTGAAATAATTGAAAGGTTTATAATTAAATTAGTAATTCATCAAAAAATTCAAAACTAGATTAATATAATTAAAAATTTACGATTAAATTGACCACCGTACAATAAGTTAGACTTTTTGGATAATTTCAAGTTTCTTATCAATTTTATTTTGCCATCGTCTCTGTTTTTCCATCTTTAAAGTTAAATTACATTATAATATCACCAAATTATTAAGAAAAATAATTAAAAAAAAAACGTCGGCGGGTTAAAATGAAATATTCAAAAGAAGGAGAAAATTTGAATTTGACTTGATATTACATGGTCCGGCTCTCGGTGATAACGACAACAACATTATCTAAATTTCCAATATATTCGATAAAATTTGATGAGGAAAATATTTTAAAATTTCCTTCCTCAGTCTTCTTTCTAGCCGTAACCTCTCTTGCTTTCACTTTTCTTCTGTTTGGCAGCTTTGCCACGTGAATGGTACTACGACACGTAGATTGAATTCACGTCCACGTATATCAAGCCTTTACAATAAATAAGATTATGCAACATTAATCCCGATTGTCACGAGGTTTTTATATAATAAGACAACATGCCGCACCAATAACCCCTGCATCACTTGAGAAGCAGAAGAAAACGTTTTAGTGCAGTGCTGAGGTTCGGCGTTCCATCTTTGGTTAGGACCATTTTTGCATGGCGCACATGGGGAGGACATGGGCGCGACACGTGCTATAGAGGAGTGGATAAGTAACATGTTGCGATACACGAAACATGCTGTGTCCATGTGTGCATCACATGTGCCCTCGTTACCTCCACATTCGCGTCGCCATCGAAGAATTTATGTCTATCCCGCCGATTTCCTTTGGATTTTATGCAATGGAGGTAGCTGCGTAAGCTTGCACGACTAATGGATTGGCATTAGAGGGTAAGCGGCTTCAGATTCCGTTCATATCTCATTTAAAATCTTGAAACCTACCCATCGAAACAGGTTCCTTAATTTTTGGAACCCACAACCTATCATGCATAACCAAAATCCGGAACTTGCTCTATTACAGGTTTTGGGGTCTAGCTAAGTTGCATTTGTACTATTAATTGACATGTAAAGATTATGAAATATATTACCAGAAATGGAAACTCCAAATAGTGGCTTTAATTACACACTTATTATTGCATGCTATGGAAACAAATATGCTTGTTCTAAATTCCAAGAATCCGAAGCAAACCCGTCGGAACGAGTTCCCCAATTTTTGAAACTTTGAACTTACCCCGCATATGCTAAAACTTGAAACCAGCATAATGCTTAGGTTCCCTATTTTATCATGAAACCATGCTCCTAATCGGCATTGTATTTAGGGTGAGAGAAATGGATTTTGCAAAATGGACGAGAGAACCCAGGAAGCATTGAGACCCGCAAGGTTCGACTACTTTCTTCCTTGAATTCGTGGGTGGGCATACCAAAAAAGAAATTTGCGACCATCCGATTTAGGGGTGTCAAACGGGTGGGTTGTGTCGAAGCTCGAGCTTAGGCAAGTTCATCCCTTGCTTGTGGCCAGGCATTGGAGGAGGAAGAATTAAAAAGAAAATGGAAGGAAAATTTTTTTGAAAAATTAAGAAAAAAAATTGAAAAATCTTTAAAAAATAAAAATGACCTATTTATAATTCACTCAGAACTTGTTAGAAAACCCATTTATGGTCAATTTAAAACATATTTAAGACCCATTACGTTTTTATGTAACTTATTCATGACCCATTTAAGTGTATTTTTTAAATTTAAAACAAATCCATTTAGGACTTACACGACTGTTATACGAGTTAAAATATGAGTTTTAGACCCATTGAGTGAAACCCACGAATTTCAATCTGATTAACGTCGGGGGGTACATTGAACACAATCCGACACACACGCATGCATAGGAAGATAGAGATCTTTCGGAATAGGGTCGGGGATGTGTGACTTTCTATGAAGCATATGGGCGTGTTATTATTATATTGGAGTAACAGGACGCATGATCCGGTTATGGGGTAAATACCTAATTGGAGAGAATCTCAGTCCTCTCGATAAGTTTTAAAATTAACTGCTCACATGTCTAGGGTTTAGAGATAATATATAGCGGCAACTTCTTTAGCATTATAAATCCTTTAGCTAACTCCTTTCCATCAATTGAGCTTTTCCTTTCAATTAACTCACTTTCCACCTCTATCCTTCTCCTTGTAAATAATCGCTTATAAAAAAGGGTTAATACTCTGAAAAACCCCAAACTGGTACACATGTGACAAATTTACCCCAAACTATTTTTTTGACCATAAAAACCCCAAACCGGTACACCTATGACAAATTTACCCAGATCGACCATAAAAACCCTAAACTTGTATATTTATGACAAATTTACCCCAAATTAATTTATTTGACCATAAAAAACCCCAAATTGATTAATTTGTAACAATTATACCCTCCGCTAAATTAAATTAATACTACAAAAAAATCACAAAAATTGTAAATTGTGACAAACGGAGTGTAAAATCCCAAATTGGTTTACCGGTCAACTGTCACGTGTCATTTAACTTAATTAAAATTTAATAAAATTAGCAGAGGGTAAATTTGTCATAAGTGTATCAGTTTGTGGTAAATTTGTCAAAGGTTTACCAGTTTAGGGTTTTTGGTGGTCAAAAAAATAGTTCGGGGTAAATTTGTCACATGTGTACCAGTTTGGGGTTTTTTAGGGTATTAACCCTATAAAAAAAGAAGAGTTCGCATTGAGCTCTTGTGGTGGCTACACAAAAGGAAATCTATAAGGGGGAAATGAGCTGCTCCATATTTTCTATGGATAGAAGGGTAGGAATGGGCGATCGATGTCGATGACTTCCTGCAACATTATCTTAGGAATTCTAGCGCTTGCAATGCAAAATTCAATTTGAATTGTAACTTCTGCTCCATATTTTCTATGGATAGAAGGGTAGGAATGGGCGATCGATTTCAATGACTTCCTGCAATATTATCTTAGGAATTCTAGTGTTTGCAATGCAAAGTTCAATTTGAATAGTAACTTCCACTCATTTTGAGTGAACTCATTGTCATTGTTGTATCAATAGGAGTAGATGGCTATCTTAAATCATGGCACTATTGAACCTACATCATAAATGAATCAAGGCTTGCAGAGGCCGAAGATCGATCGAACGATTTAGGAGTAAGCCCTATATTGCCCGTCGATTTTAGTGATAATATATATATTCACTACATATTAAACTCATCAATGCACCATTAAAAAATATCAAACGGCACTAATACCATAGCTAACGAGTGGTTGATAATTTTCATGAATGAACCCAAAAGAAAAAGAAATTAAAAAAAAAAAAGTACATCCTCTCTCATCCTCCCTTATTATTTTGAATCAAGGTGGTTAGCACACAGCACCGGCTGGTTGAATTTGACATTTCTAGAAGCAACATTAATATAAAATCACGTAGCACCTCTTCCCCGTCGTCGGCCAACATAATTTTGGTGAAAGCTACATTAGTCTCCGATAAAGAAATCGGGAAAGGGCAGATTGGCTAACAAGCTAGAAGCGACCTACGCACATGCCTGTCGCTATCGGGTTAGCCAATTTCTTCCCAGTCGAATAAAGAGATCGGGGCAAAAGAAAATTGTGGAATCAAAATAGAAAAAAAATAAAAATTCATGGGTCTTTTTTATTAATATGTATAATATTTTTCCATTTGCTTTTTCCAGGAGATGATTCCTTATCACGCTTTGATGGAGACCACCAACTCTCCAGGGGTGGGTACATACATGAACGTGACGAGGCCTAATGCGGACAAAAATGTCAATGGCCCCCCTTCGGCGACAGGTGTCCTTTTCAGCGTCCCGTCGCCACTAATGCAAACAACAACGCCACGCTAAAAAAATATTATTTTTTTTCACTTGGACTTTTAGGAACGAGTCGAATTTAATTTAATTTATTTGAATTCGCGTCATATATAATTCGACTGCAGCAGCCGATGCAGAGCCACGTATTTATGTTGGTGGAGAGGATGGGTTTTCAGAAACGCCAAGTAAAAACTAAAATGAAGGGTACAAATGATTAAGCTAATTCGGAAAACTCTAGAATTATCGATAAATATGATACAACAATTTTACTCTGAATGTCAGAATTTCTTTAAATGTGTCATCGAACCTGTTGAATTCAAGAATCTTGACTCCGATGCCACATTTGACAGGGCAAGCAATGAAGGGAATTTCGGTGCGATGTAAAACGAGCTTATACCAACAAAAAAAAAAACATTGTTATACGAAATTAATACACCAAAAATGAAAAAAAAGAAGAAGGATAAGTTAGCCTTCTTGGCAAATTGGCTTCAAAAAATAAAAATTTCATGCGTGGGACACTTGACATGGGAGAGTGCCGTGGGACCCACCCAAAAAACTATTTGCACCAACGCCCGTCTCCCTCCTTCGATCCTCTCCTTTATATTCGAACCTTCCCTTCACCTTCTGCAAAACCTCTCTCTCTCTCTCTCTCTCTCTCTCTCTCTTCACCTCCTGCAAAACCTCTCTCTCTAGCAAAACCCACGAACTGAATCGACACTCTCTCTCTACCTCCATGGCGAAAGGTCGCAAGCTCACCAAGCTCAGGTCCGTCCTCAAGAAGTGGAACTCCCTCGGTCGCGCCAGCAGCAGCGCCGCCTCCAGCCGTCGCAGCAACATCTCCGCCGTCTCCGACGACTGCGGCGACGCCTCCCCCACCGCCGCCTCCGCCGCCGCCGCCGCCGCGTCCGACCTCCACCCAGTGTACGTCGGCAAGTCCCGGCGCCGCTACCTCATCGGGTCCGCCGTCCTCCGCCACCCCCTCTTCCGCGAGCTCGTCGAGCGGTCCTCCTCGTCCCCCGGCGGCGCCCCCGACGAGGCGGCCGTCACCGTGGCCTGCGAGGTGGTGCTGTTCGAGCACCTGCTGTGGATGCTCGAGAACGCCGACGACCCCCAGCCCGAGTCCATGGACGAGCTCGTCGAGTTCTACGCTTGCTGAGTCAACGCGGCCTCCCCGACTCGGTGCCCGCCGCGACGCCGTATAAGAAGCTGTATATCGTATAAGAAGATGTATATTCTTTTCCGATGGTTAATAACGTGATTAGCTGGGCGTAGTAGAAGATTAAGTAAATGCTGAGCGGCAATACTAAAAGACGCCGATAGCGAAAACGCACCGCACTCGCTGAGTCGCTCGTGACTCAGGCGAGCGAGCGAGCGAGCGAGGATTTTAACCTATTTTTACTCCGGCTGATCTCGTTTCCGGATGGCTGATGAGGAAAGGATTAGTTGGGATTGATATGCAAATTTGTACCCTTGTTTGGTTATATTGGAGGCGATTTTCATTTTGCTTTGCCAATTTGATTATATGCACAAATTTCATTTTGCAAAATGGTCTCTTTGATTAAATATATCTCTAGCGCCCAAAATACGGGCAAAGTAAGGCCTGAGGTCTCAAAATCATGCAAAATGTACCCTCTAGATTATGATTTTCTCGTCAAAAAAGTGTATCAACAAGTTATTATACTCGAGACGACTGTCATTCATCGCAAGCAACTTGGCAAGTAGTACCTCATGCATCTTGGCATCCTTGTACCTAAAAACGAAAGGACGATGGCCCAAAAAGTTCTACATCCCGTTATATACTTTTCAATTTTCCCGAATGTACTAAGCGAATTATGGTCCACGTGGTCCTTGGGGACGAAAGAGATAATACTCGAACTCCGTTCCGAGTTATCTTTACTTTATGGTATAAAGTCCGTATCATGGGCTCCAGGTTAAAAGAAAGAGGTTGAAATATATTCCTTCGGCGGTCAGCATTGAAGTGAAAAACCTTCCATTGACGTACGTGGATCTTGCTGTCATCCGCGCACCGTGAATGCAACACAACAACCGAAAGGACCCCATCCGATCCGCCATTTACGCAGGCGATTCATCGGACCATCAGACCGTGGATGCAAGACGACGACACGAAAGGACGGCAGAAAGTATGCAACGGGACAAGAACAACTAGAACTTACGATGCATAGAAAAATGAGTTCGGAGCCTGCTTTCCGGCGGAGATTAATTAAGAAATGTCCTGCTAATGATGAGGTGGGTGGGAGATGCTCGAGGCATGGACTGTCGGTTTCTAAAGGAGCTTTCTACCTTTCTCGTGGCGGTATGCTTTCGAAGACTTCATTTTTTTTTTTCTTCGTGAATTGCTGATTGGAAGACGACGATATGGAGAGAGCGAATGAATACACGAAACTCCAGCGACCGCAACGCGTTTCCAAGCTGTGCCATTGACACCCTTTAGAAGTTGGTGCTTCTAAAGTAAACCTTATGCCCCTTTTGGAAAAGGAAAGAAAAATAAAGAAAAGAGAGGACGTCGCCGTATCGATCAGGTGACGAGTCGGGTGCGTGCGGTGGTCATTTGACCTTTTTTTTTCTTGTCATCGATGGGTGAGCTTGGGTGGAACAATCGTACGTGGAAAAAGTAAAGTCACGATGCTTGGCTATGGTGCCTCTCCCTCGCGCATGCTCGCGTTTTTGCGCCTTTTTCGGGCGGGCGTTGTCGTCGCCTATGTCGCCGCCGGCACTGGCGATTAGATCCTTATTGTCCCTATTGTAGGAGCGGATGAGAAAGGAATTCTCCTGACGCATGTGAGCTCCCAGCTCTCACGCACTACTAGGTGAGATTAGACCTACCTGATGGCTGATATGATGGCTGATGTGAGTTGTGAGCATGCATTCATGGCTTGTTCGGTGCTATTGTCGCAGTTGTCGCAAGGCACTGTTGGTATCGCGTTGCCCCCCGCCGACGCTGGGATCACGTCGTTATTGTCCTTGTCATAGCAATGGATGAGAAGGGATCTTAGCTGCCCTTAGTGCATGTGACTTCCCAATTTTCATGCATCGCCGGATGAGGAAAGTTGTTCCCAAGTGCGTGCAGACATATATATGTTGTGTTTTTACTCTATCGAAGATACAGTTAATTTCATAAATTTCACGTACTTACCATTGGTGAGCGAAAAAAATAACATTCATTATACTTCATTTCCTAAAAATAGAAGTATAAAAATTAGTTAACATATAGTTTCACTTCTTGTTAACTGAACATATAGTGTGAGGAGAAGTATTATAGTGTATACAAAAGTCCACAATAATTATTTTCGTTGAAATTTATGTCCATTAGCTTTTAGCTCTATGAACGTTTGCTTAATTGTAATTTGTTGAAATTAATGTCCATTGCCTTTTCGAGCGTAAGGACAACCAACGAATCTTTTCCCCAAATTACACTTCAACCCGGTCGCATCATGAAGTTTGAAAAACTACCTATTCATCATTCCAGTCACCTGCTGGTGCATGACTTATCACAATCCGCACGCCATGTTTGGCTTGTGAATTCTAACTTTCGGACGGTGATGCATCGAACTGATACGACCCCATCATGGACCCAATTTTCTAATTTTTTTTACATAAATATGGTTTGAGAAATTCTTTGGGCATATGACTGATCCCTATCGAGGGCGGTGAGCATGTCAAGTACTTATCGAAGACACGTGGGTTGGTGCTTCTAGGGGTAGCCGCAAAAGAAAGGACAAGTGTTAGTGATTTGTACCCAGGCCTTGACGAAAGAGGACAGATGCACTTATCGCTTGAGCAGTCTCGTGGAATTACTCGATTTTTCAGTACACTTGATTTGAGAATGCAAAATATTTAGCACAATAGTCGTCAGGCGTGACTATGAGTCATGTGCAAAATTAAAGTTCAAAGCTGTTGACGGTCGTAAACATTCAAGATCCTTCCAACCCCGCACGTTTTTTTTTTTTTTTTTTTTTTTTTTTTTGGTGAGGTCTAAGTGGAGCTTAAGGGCATGCTTATCAAGCATCTAAAGATGAGAGATTCTTATCTTCAACAAGTTAACTTTAAAGTAAGTCATTCATTAACAATGCATTCGTCTTTAAGATGGTTAAAAAACACGATTTTTCAACATTCGATACGATCTTAAATTTTGTATTTTTTTTCAAAAGAGAGTTCTTGAAGAGTTCATCGAACAAATTTCGCAAGGAACATTGACTTCTTTGGCGATAATACGTCATTGTTATTTCCAAAATTTGAATATCGGCTCTCTCAATGTGCTCATTCAAGCACTCTCGATCTCGAACCGATCTTTCCGTTACGAGGCAAGAGGGGCATCTTCATGGTTTTGTCGCCATCGTAGACGACAAAAACCAGACATCGGCATGAGAGAATGCAGCCACGCTTTGCGGCTTTTGCCATGAGACGACGCACGTCTCCATCGAAAGTCCATCATCCGACGCGACGTCTCCGTCATCCTGGTTCAGAACTTCAGATAGGCGGCCAGTCAGGGGCAGCTCGGTCTTTTCACGGCGCGGCGGGAGGCGGCCCCCCTCCGCCGGTCAGCGCGCCCCCGAAGACCGAAGCCCACGTGGTGTGTAGCCACGTGGGGGCCACCCGTCAGTACACGTCCACGTTGAGCTTGGAATTTTGCTCCCCACCCCACCCCCCCAAAAAAAAAAAAAAAAAAAAAAGAAGAAGGGGAAAATAATTTCGGCAGTAAGAAAACAAAAGGCGGCATTATAATAATCGGGTGGAAATCTCTTCTCATATCATTGGCACACATGCAGCACTCATTTGCTCGCGACATCGAACGTGCCATGTTGTTGGGGGGCCCCTCCTAATCTAAAATTTTCACATGCAATGAATGCGCCGTGGAAAAGCAAAGAGCCCTCGATAAATGTTATCTCGAAATCGAAGGAAACGAATTTCGAAAGAGATACCGGGACCTTTTGTGATCAGGTGACGAGAGCGTCATTAATTTAAATGGAGCTTAAAACTTAAGAAAGTTTGTTAGTGCGCTTTACAATTTCAATCACCTTCATTTGCCTTTTTATTTATATATGAACACACTTTCTTTATGTTATGAACAAATTTGTCATATATATATATAGATTCAAGTGAGATCTTATCTGCTCTCCCTTAATAGTTATAGCAAACTTTATCTCATTTTATACCTTAATGTACATATATGTACGGTGAAAAGTCCACAAAATATAGTAATAAAGATGCTAAACACTTGTGTCTCGGATTTCAAACCTCGAGTCACGAGAGTTTCGTTAGGGCACTCGATAACCCCTCTTTTGTTTTTGGCTGTTGTTGGAGATTCCAACTATTTTTCCTCAATGTTTGAACTTGGCTCTCTAGTCTTTTGAGTGCTTGACTTTTAACTTCGTGAACATAGGTATTCCGTCAAAAAGCGAGCGAATTCACGGTCACGACGCATTCGAAGCAACATAGAGAGAGAGAGAGAGAGAGAGAGGGGAAAATAAGGAGCTCAGGGTCAAAATGCTTGACTTAGGAGGGTGACCGAAGAGGGAGAAGAGCTCAAGTCTTGTATAATTCTCTGGGTTTTTTAATGGCTAGTCGCGTTGTCACGGTTCCTACAATGTGTTTCTCAGGCCAAGAGAGAGCGGGACTTCTCGAATCTTCTGCTTAGGGCATGAATGATAATAATTTTGATTAGAAATTGGTCTTGGGAGTAGAAAAAATTTATTTCTATTCGTGAATTAATTTTTGAGCAAAAATGCATGTTTAATAATGACATAAAATTTCAATTTTTAAAATAAAAATTCGTTTGATGACAACATAAAAATTTTCCCTCCTAAGTGATAGCAAACGGTGGCAACAACGGTGATTAATGAGGGCAATCGGCACCTAGCGGTGGCAAACGGCACCTAGCAACTAGTAGCAGTGCTTGGCGATGATGGACAGCACTCAATGGTGGCGAAAGGCGGACGGCTACTAGTGAAAATGAATGATGAAAAAAGTTTTTATTTTTTATTTTTGTTACATAAATAGGAAGTGAAAATTTTTACTTCTTATTTTTGTTCAAAAACTATTTTTGGATTGAAAATTTGTTTAAGAAATAAAAAAATAAAACTACGTTGATAAATGGATTTCTGTTGCAAAACAAGTGTGAAACAAAAATACAATAATTTTTTTTTTAGTCGGTCCTACTCTACTCCTATTTTAACTCACTCTCAGACTTTTATCTTACCTCCTTGCAGGACGTGGGAGTCGAAACCCACACTCGAAACTAATTTGTTATCGTGCATACATTTAATTGCTCGATTGATTGCTTCTTCTTGGAACGTTCCGCAAACCGCCGGGGCAAAATTATTGGCAAATCCTAATAAATCCGAACGCTCAACTCGTCCGTCCTTGTTTTAAAAAAAGAAAAAAGGAGGTTCCGTCGGACCGGCCCAGAGGACAGGCTATCAAGAGTAACAGAAACGAAAACAGAAGCCCATCAGAAAACAAATCCAGATTTACTGGGCCTCGGCCCGCCCGCCCAATAGCCGCCACCGAGTTTAATATAACCTTTAATAATAAATTGCATGGAACGATAGACAGCAAGTAGGGGATGTAGCTCACATGGTAGAGCGCTCGCTTTGCATGCGAGAGGTACGGGGTTCGATACCCCGCATCTCCACTCTTCTCTCTCTTTTGCTTTCCCTTCCCCTTTTTTTTCCTCTCATTTTCCCTTCTCGCGAGTTCGAACGGGCTACGCCTCTCGCCGCCAGGAAGAAAGCAACATCGGGAACGATTCCCTTCTTCTCTCCCGCCGCCGTCGACGTCTGCTTTCATCTCCTTCTCAAACTCTCTCTCTCTCTCTCTCCATCGGCAAGGTCGATACGTCCTCTTCCTCTTCCTTTCCGTCCCTTCCGGCCGTCCGTCGCCGGCGTCGCCGAGCCTCTAGTCCTCGCGTTCCGGGGGCCTGACGCTCTTGCCCTTTCATTTTTGGTCGCAGGTAGGGAGTCGCTGAGGCGGCGCCGAGTATGGTGATCTCCAGGGCATCCAGAATCGGAGCTCGCGTCGTCAGGGAGCTCCTCTCGCGACGAGGTCCGTCCGTGCCTCTCTCTCTCGGTTAGGGATTGCGCTCGCTCGTTTTGGGTTCGTTCCCGTGTCGTTTCTCAGCTGCTCATGCTCGATATATTGCTGATTCGTTCGGGCTGGATTTCTTTTCAATTTTGGCAGGCGCGAGTACGTCCCTGGCAAGAAGACATATAGGGGCGCGCAGGCACTCTAGTCCTGCAATGCAGCCTTCGGTTAGTACTCCTTCCGTATTGGGTACTGAGCGGTCGATTCCCAGTTTCGAACTGTTGGCGTATTAGCAGTTTTATGAATTATAAGTTGGCATTGGTACCTGTTGGATTCTTGTTTACTCTTTCTCGTTACCACGAAGCTTCAGAGGATAGTACTGCACGAGGCGTGGTTGGCTTCGCAGTGAAGTGGTTGCTGCTTTGAAATGTTGATGTCCCCATTTTCGTTATTAGAGAGCTTTAGCTACAAAATACTACCGAGAATCCTGTGATGCGTAGCCCTACAGAAAGGTTATTGACCATGTTGTGAGCTATTCTGGTTGGAAACGTTAGCGGGACTAATATAGATGGAAATGCATGGGCTTTCTATAACAGTTGGTTCCATGATATAGTCACCGCTTTCAGTGCCAAAATTGTGTGGGTCGTTGTGGTCAGGTGGCTCTTGATTCTTGGTGAAGTGAGGTTATTCGTAGGGCTCAAGTACATAATATCTTTTCTTCTATGTCATCGCTTTTCCTGTTTTGATTTATTCAATGTCTAGTCTTGAGTTGTTCAAATCCAGAAAGTTTATGTCTGAGTGGTAATCCTTGAATCAATTCCATACAGTTTTTCCATATTGAGGGGCCAGATCAGCTAGAAAAGCTATCCCTTTGTTGGAGTGAGCACATTTGTTGATTTTTACTTTACAAGAAATGCTTATCGATCTTCATATCTTTCTCTTGCTTTATGTACGAATTTGAAGCTTTTTTTTTTTTTTTTTTTTTTTGAGAGTTGAGTTTCTTCTATTCAATTGGGTAAGTCTCAACTGGATCTGGTTATATTTAATTGGATTGAAATTTGGTTGTTGTGAACGTTGTCTTGAGTCCTCTGAACTGCCTGATAGAGAGACAAACTCTGTTAAGTTTGTGTCTTAACAACCCCATTTCTATCGAGTCAATGGTTTCTACCTTTGATTAGCAAAGTCTAGATGAGGGATGGTGATATGACGGTTGATATCCTTTAGGTGCGAAATTATTTCTAGGTTCATCTATGCATTCTTTAGAGAAATAATAGTTTCTTCAAATGTGATGAACTGGGGTGGACAAAAGTTTCTCTAATGGTTGCTTGATCCTGGCACAATTGTGTGCTTTATAGTGTTTGTGGGGGTGGATCATGTTCTGCTGCTGCCTTATTATCCATGTTATGTTTTGTTGCCATCCAAATGTTATGCGAAGGTTATTCACCCCTGCAATTTTACATCAGTTGGAATATTATCTCCAGTGTACACCCATAATTTTTCGCTTTGCTCTGTCACCTGGAATTTCTCTCTGTTATCTGCTAGCTTTTCTTTTAGTAGGATTGTTCTGTCAATAGTGGCTTTCTACAGATAGAATCCTGTCTTTAGATTTTTCTTCTTTAATGGCTGGCAGGATAAGCTGTTCCAGGGTGCCCTACTTCAGAAGCATTTCTTTTGTTCTACAACCACTGCTGACGGTGCTCATGGGGGATGTGATGAAGAGAAAGACAAGTGAGTTCTTGTTTTTTTTCTTTTGTTATTTCTTCTGTTTTTGGTATTGAAGAAGATGGAAGTGCAATACATATGGTTGCATGAACTGTTGAGGTAGTTATGGTGAACTTAGCTGATCATTTTTGTGGCGATGGCTAATTTGGTGCGTCATCCTAAATGAGTGCGGCTAGTGGATGATCCAACATGAAGATCGTTTATCTCCAGTTATGAGCTAGGCCCTCTTCAGGGTTTTCTCCATAATTGGACCACCCTTTGATGTTAGTGTACTTGGAGGAATTTTGCAGGATATCTGTGACGTTTGTTGATAAGGATGGTGAAGAACAGCAAATTAAGGTTCCCATTGGAATGTCAATGTTAGAAGCAGCTCATGAAAATGATATAGAACTTGAAGGTACTTGTGTCCTTCCAAAGCAATTGTCATGCATTATTCAGCTTTGCTGTCATCTTATGTGTGGCTTATTCTCTGAATAATGCCAAGTTCTCTCTAAGGAGTTGGCCTCTCAACCCTGTTGCATCTGAACACCCACCCACCCCCCTCCCTGCCCCCGCCCCCAAGAAAGAAAAAAGGAAAAAAAGAAAAAGAAGAAGAAAAAAAACCCTGTTGCATCATAGAATGTCCCAGCATGTTTATGTTCCATATTAGGTATCTCTATGCGGTTGATATAGGATTGAACCATGAAATCTTAAGTTTCAGTGGCAACTGGAATCTAATTTTGTCTTTTCTCTAAACTGATTTTGTGCTGTTATTTGGATATCAGGAGCATGTGAAGGTTCACTTGCATGTTCAACATGTCATGTCGTTGTGATGGTATGTTTCTTCAATGCAACATTGTAATTGACTAGCCTCTGAGTCTGACTTAAAAGTATCTAAAACTACGAATCTCATGACAGGACATGGAGTACTATAATAAACTGGACGATCCAACTGACGAGGAAAATGACATGTTGGATTTAGCTTTCGGGCTTACAGAAACGTGAGTGCTCACTATAATGTTTGGTTTGGGGCCCACCCAATTTTGTGTAGGGATGAAACTTCTCCGAGTGATAATATATGGCTTGTTGGTAGTATGCCCCAAACCTAGAAATGGCACCCTGCTTCCGTTGAGAATGCACAGTGCTGAATAATCTGTCCAGAAGTGAAATTTTGTCTCTTTTGGGTCTTTGCAGGTCTCGTCTTGGTTGTCAGGTGATTGCTAGACCTGAATTAGATGGAATGCGCTTGGCGATTCCAGCAGCCACTCGAAACTTTGCTGTTGATGGATACGTTCCAAAGCCTCATTAACATGATATAACTTTGGAAAGTTTTTTCTGAGTGTAGAGGATGCAGTCATCCCAATTTTGTAGCAGAGTACACTTCTAATCTCTTATTCTTTGTTTATGTATTGATTTCAGATTACATTTTACCCTATACACATGGTGTAAAATCCAAACCAGGTTTTTCATACGAAAGCTGTCTGAATAAAATTTGATCTTCCTTAAATATGGCTGTGCTCGTTTCTCATAATGACTATTAAATCTTTCTTATTTCTGAGGGAATGCACTTAATTTTCCTTTGGCAATGCGTATGGTTTGTAGCTCTAGAATTTTAACTTTGTTAGCATGAAGAGAAGTTTCTAGTCTTCATTGTTTTAAAAAATTTAGGCCTTTCATTTTTCCGACAATGCGAAAGGCTCATTAACAACCCAAGTAGAAAGACAAGCCAGGAAAAGAAAATCATGGTTTGTACGTGCATGGTACCTGAGGAGGTAAAATTAGGGATGGGGGAGTTTCCAAAAGAAATGGAAGGACAGATGGCATGGGGGACCTACTTCAGAAAAGTAAAAAGTTATTCTGATTCATAGAAACTGTAAAAATAAATGCGGATAACTTTAGAGGTTAATAGATACTTTTTTAAAGATTTGAGGTGTTGAATATCAAACAGTGGGCATGGTGGAAACACTAAAAGCAAAAGTTGACACATGTTAAAAGCCACGGCCACCCCAAACACATTCTAAGTGTTGGTTGTTCTGTGGACCAGATCTTTAGCTACCTCTTCTTCTGGTGTGCTTCTCTCTTTCAGCAATCAGATGCATATCTTCTCTGTCCAAACCTGCAAAACTTTTTCTATTTCTTTTTCTCAGCTCATAGAATGATGAGAGGCATCTGTCCTAAGAATTTCCTTCTTCTGTAGGGACGTGCAATTTGCTCCGAGCCTAACTTGTTACTCATGATAAATCAACAAGGTAAGCGATCCTTCATTCTTGTGACTGAGAGAGAGAGCGGAAATCCCAAGTAGTTTTAGTTTGTTGAGTGGAATTTATAGGCGAAATGATAATTTATCTAGACATGCATGGAGCATCTATTGACCAAGGCTTGGGTGCTCCAATGCTCTGATAACTATCCATTGGAACTTTTATCCAGTGTATGCATCGCTAGAATTTGTTACAAGTGCATAACGTGATGCTACTCTGTGTCAAACTGCATTTGGTCACATTATTGGGGAGCGAAAGTTCGAATAAACTTGTAAATTTTGACTATTCTCTACTTTTTAATCATTAGAATCATTTTCTCTCTTCATGTAAGTTATTTATGGGTGGCTTCAATGAAGTTGATGACAGTCTACCAGTGCTAATGCCTTGAACATGTGACAACTTGTATTTCTCCCATGTCCATTATAAAAGATATGGTCTTCTAACTTGTAGGGAAAATTGCACGATCGTGCCAAAACACAGCCTCCGCAAGTAGATATTATGGTGCATGCAAAGAACTGACTCTGATCTTTCCTTTGGTCAACATCTATATTATATATCCCCATTCCATGAGTATCACTGTAATTTAACTTTGCCATCCCATGAGTATCCCTTCTAATTTAACTTTTGAGATCCCACCACTGGGGCGTGGTCTATGCAGAACGTGGAGAAGCAACTATAGCCTAAACATTGCCCCCAAGGCCCATTTGACGAAGAAATGCGACATATAAATGGACCATGATGCTATTAAATTGTCTGACTATAGGGCCATATTCAATTACTTATAAGAGTTCAGGGAAAATTTCTTGGCAACTGAAAAATGGCTATCAAGCAAATAGACAAAGTACCGAAAATTAAATGAGATCTTTTGTGGTTATGGCGATTCTCTCACTTTAGGTAAGTAACACTCCTTCCATCCCAACCAATCTATTCGTCTTTTGATCTAGCTGCCTTAGGCAAATCATTGAAGCTGATAGGAGGAGGCATCCTATATGGTGAAAAACAGGAGCCAGGATACTGCAATTGAAAGGAGTAATATTAGCCATTAGTCTTGCACCTCTCTAAAGGATTTGAAGATAGATGATGATAAAAGAAGTCAGTAACACACCTGATGGGCATCTATTAAGTGAAATGGTAAAAATGGCTAGAGTCCACTCGCAATACCCATCTCCAAAAGCTTTACGAGCCTAGAGATACGTGATAATGAGCCTATTTCTTGCCTGCAGTCGCATATTACGAACTTAGGACATTCTTTTTTTCTGCCAATCACTGTAAATATGAATTATTTTATTTATTTCTATTGGATTTTGGGGAATATGTTGCATTGTTTACAAAACTATGGGTTTGCCCTTGTCTAGCTTGGGAATGGGGATATTGGTTTGGCTAGTATGTGTTAAGACTTTGATGCGAGCCCTTTTATCAGACAGATAAAGGATAGAAAGCAAATGCATCAGTATGTTGTTTTTCATACTCTCTAGGCTTGACCATCAGTCTACTTGGTAGAACTTGTCCCGGTATAACTCATTGGTCTAATTTTGTGGCAAGAGTCACATTATTGTCCAGTCATTGATGATTAATTCAATGATGTATGGTGAGAATGCCTGCCAGTTTGTCTCCTCAATGCTCTCATGTTGTACTTCATATGCTTTTCTTGTTCACTGCCAAGCTTCAGCTGTCAGAAGGTTACTAGCTAGATTTTTTGGGGCCTTTCCTCATCTTTTGAAGTAGTTGGGCTGCTTCATTCCCTGGCAACTCAAGATTGGAATATGTCATTTTGGCCGATAGCGTTGATATGACATTGCAATGATGACCCCTTTTGCTCACATGCTTGGTTATAAAAAATTCCCTCGTAAGATTTGCTCATGCTGATTGATTCTGGATTATGATTCTTAGCCACTAGATGATGCTGGGTGCTGAGGGCGCATCTCTCTCTGTTTCCTTTATTGTTGATTTGTTAGTTCAACCTAAATGGCAGATTGTTACTTAAGGAACCAAAGAACCAAGGAACCATCCTATGTTCAGTCAGCAGTACCATTTTAGTACTCTGCAGTACGCACTGTGTCTGGACCAGCATGCAATCGATTTTTGGGCATTTACTTTGTACTTGATAGGAAATCATGTAGTAGCTCAAGTGCACACGTCAACAATCTGCATGTGACACGTAAAAGCCAGGTGGCTTCTTGTAGCATTACTTGTAAGGCAACATATGCGATAAACATATAACCCGGAAGTAGAATACACTCCAAAGGCATAAGGAGGCATCTGTATGTGGTGATTAGTTTTTTGAAGGAATTGTGACTTGAAGATATGCTAGAGCCTTAACAGATTTTTGTGTGTCGAATGCTTTTATCGGTATTTTTTGGCTCGGGGTCCGCTGTCTCTACATCTACATCTTTACCTTAGAAAGAAACAAATTACAGTGTATGGATTAAATGGTTTGTGATCTCTCATCAAGGGGTCGTGATAGTTGTATATATGGATGAATTGCGTACAATCGAGAAGTGATTGGGTTTTATACTACTTCAATTTGCCGTACCTTTATACGCTACTAGCTCGACTGGACTTCTCTTTAGGAATTGTATCGTAGTTGTTCGCAAGGACGTGATCAGCTGAACGTCTCTACTTGCAGGCCACCACGTTTTCTTTTCCCCCAAGTCAATTCAATGCCACGGTTCACCAAGCTCATACGGTTATTACGTGTCATACTGTATGCTCCTTTGTGTATTGGCATCGCTTTAACTCGTAATCATTCCAGCTATATCTCGTCACGCTTTTCCTTTTTTTCTTTTTTCCCTCTCTTTACGTGCTTTTTCTCTAGATGGGAAATACAATGATGTTCACATCATTCCTACCCCATTCCTCCGTTTTCCAAGACAGATGCTTCCCGTTCCCGTTCGATTACGTTAGGGAGAAAACAAATCATGCGTGCCTTGAAATCGGACTCGATAATTCATACTCAAAAACGTTCCTTTTCGCAAAGTCAAAAGTGAGTTGGTCAGAAGGCTTTGCCTCTCCAAATCTAACGTCTAATGGGGGCTCGACTCGACGCTCGCGTCTCTCTTTTTCCCTATAAGACGACAACTACTCGTAGGCCGTGGCTTTCATTGACATCGCAAGTCTTGATAGGTCGGCCCTCCAATTGGAAAAACACAAAGGGCGAGAAAAACGCACACGCACACACCAAATCCCTAGCAATTCCGTCGTTTCTTTATTCGACGGGAAGAGGAAGAAAAGAAACCATGTCCTACCCACGTTTCACTTGCATGTTCCCTATCTTGTACCTACGCGAATCCACTCACGTCACTTGCGAGTCCTTTGAAAACGACGATTAATCATTAGTCAAATGATTTCATCGGGCCCCTTTTGAGGTCTCTAGAAACTCGCCAGGGGGTTCGCGTTCTGCCCCCCTTAGTCTAAAAATTCATCTTTTAGCCTAGGCGTCACCCTTCGTTTTTTATGTGCGGGGGCAGGACCAACGACGAAATAGTTGTCATTAACTAAGCTGAGACGTATAGAATAGAAAGGCGAGTAGTAATCATTTAGATGGGGACTTTAACCACTCCGTTTTGGACGCATCCTGCGGACAGCTACGTTGATGTTATGGACTTCGCATGATAGCAAAGTTAATCTCGTATGATTTGGTTACTGACAGGACTTTAGTCAGTACCAAACCAGAGTACCAAAAAAAATGGGTCGCCGAGATTGTTCGGCTCGACTATACCGCTACTCATTTATACTGAAATTTCACCGCGAAGAGTTTTTAACAGGAGTTCATCATTAATTATGCTTCCGATTAAGGAATCTCCTGATTAAGTAGCGCAAAATCATTAAGAAACGGAGTAGTTTGATGATGGAGCAGCATGGTCGAGCTCAGGTGGTTATGGCTTTATCTCGGGGAGGTCGTCCCATTCGATTTCAAACTTGAATCGACAGTTCATTCCGAATTTGATTTATAGGTCGTTAAACACGCGCGCCCCTCTTGCGTTAGTCATCGACGGCCCCCGCTCTACAGCTCGGGCTCGCCTATTACGTGCATGAGAGCTGCTTTCTTTCTTCTTTTCCTTTCGGGGCACTCCCTAAGCACATTTTCGCCATGCATTAAAAGGCGGTTATCGAGGAATTACGGAACCCGAGCAACCATCTCCGGTAAAGTGAGCGGCGCAAGCGAAAACGACGGGTTCCAACGTCGCCTTCATTCTTTTTCGCTGGCTGAAAGCGAAAACGATGGTTTAGAAAAGACTCTTGTTCGGAAACCTTCAGCTTTCTCAAATTCGATCGTGATCAGAACACGACACGATTTCCGCCACAAAAATTGCGTCCCTCTCGAAGCAAAAGCTCGCATCGTCAAGAAAAAGGAAGAATGATTCTCAAAACAAAAGCAAGAACACATTAAAAGATCGCTAATGTACTGCACAATGGTCGTAGACCTTCCAGAAGGAGCCCTGGTCCGTGACATATATATTCCGAATCTTTTCTTTGATTTCTTTCCCTTCATTATTATTTTATTAGTCGGTCGATTGTACTACCGGCCAGAGTTCAATAGAGAGAACTAGTACAACGCTTGGAATATGTACATTATATATCGCGGTTTGGTTCCAATGGCTGTTCATGATAATGACACATTAATGTGTCCTAGACATTCTTGTCTTATGGAATACTCAAATGCGTTAAGACACCCCCTCCGTCTCTCTAACAAACCTCTCGGGTCTCACCTAACCCTATTGATTCCAGAACAGCAAGAAGAAGAAAGAAGAAGGAAAATTCACTCGTCGCCACCTGATAGAAGCCCCCCCCCAAAAATCATTTCAGTCGCGATTATTGACCGGGTTTGCGTCAAGTCGGGTCCGGCTACGAGCCATTCTCGTGGGGGGATTCGTCGGCAGCGGTCGCCTGTTCAAAAATTGCATTCCTTTAATTTAAAGCAATTTAGAGGGGAGACTGAAGTTGCTAGTCATGTCATTAAATGAAGATTAGTTGGATTCCATAATTGACAAAAGAAGAGTCCTGGCTCCTGCCAACTCCCGTGCAGGCCGAAGTAGCAAAAAAGTCTTCCGTGAGGGCGGCAAGGGAGTGCCATCCATGAACAGATGACCACTGGCATCTGCCGTTGTTTTTTCAGGGTTCGATTGTTTATTTATGGCGTGGGAATGGGTCGGGAGGGAGGGAAGTCTTCGTGTTTGGAAGCGAGATATTCGCTCGGCTGCAACATTTCCTTTCCAACTGTGGAAAAACCTTGTCAAACCTTCTTGAGTTTTGCAGGAGATGGGAAGAATCCTTCATCTTCCAAGAAGGAAAAAGGAAAGCAACGACCGGAACGAGAGACCGGACGGGTTTTTGTTCACGTGGGTGTCGGGTTATTCGCGATTTCCAGAAGATAAATAAGGATAAATAAGTACCTGAAGTATCGTATGCATGTGTATGTGGGGTGAGAATAGTAAGAGGTTAAACATGTCTAAGAAAGAGTGATCTTGCAGCTGGTGGCGGTTCGTTTTGCTTGATTCAGACGAACGGAGTCGCATGATTTACTATTCAGTGTCGCCATTGATGAAAATGTTTAAAGCATTTCCATTTTCATGTGTTACAAACAATGGACATAACTACCCGCCGTGGTGGCTCCGCCTGATAGGCTTCGCGCTTTCTTTCGCCGGGGAGGTGCGGAGTTCAAGCCCCGCGACGCAAGTTGCAGGGAGGCTGGCGTGAGACATTGGTGACTTACTCGGTGGCATGTGTGTGGTGGCTAGCACGTGTCGCCCCCAGTGGTTTATCTCCGACTGTCGACCGTGCGGGATTCCCTGGATAAAAAAAAAAAAAAAAAAAAAAAAAACAATGGACGTATTATTATTATTATCATTATGAAAAGGCTGCATATCGATTTAGGAGTGTTCAGACGATGATATCTTTCGAGTTTCGATGCGCTCGTTTGTGCGACCATGTGACGGATGCATCATCCCGACAATTTGAAGACAATTTTGGGTTTGGCTCAAGTCCCTTGTCCTCATGCTTCATCACTGTTAGCTTCTGAAGAATGTGTCAGCATATAGTAATTGCCTCTTTATCCTCTTTACTCTACTGTTTCACCAACTAAAATCACCGTACATCGAGCCGAGCCTAACCAAACCGAATAAGACATGTTCGTAATCAAAGGAGAGATGTCGTGAAGCATGATTGCTCACTGGGACGTTCCTAAACATCAAATCGGACCATGTCGATGTCCGTTTATTGGTTTGGGATATTTTTGTTATTATTTTACTTTTTTGATTTTGGTTTATAGCTTTGAAATCCGATAACACAAAACCAAACCAATAAATTGATTAGATAGGTAAATTTACTTTCCTATCAACTAATAAAATTTGTTAATTTAACATAACAAAGTTAGATTTTTTATCTAGGATTGCTCTCTACTATTAAATGAACAATTTCTACTTCTCAATAATTGGCCATTATTGATTTATTTTTAGTCTCGGATAATAATGATGGAAGAACTTGCTATGGTCCTTTGTATCATACTTATTATCAATAATTAATTCAATACAATCATAATTTATATTCCGTTTTTTTTCTCAATAGGCAGGTAGAAATAGGTGCCTCCTTTGCCTTTTTTTTTGGGTTAAATTCCGTCTAACGATAACAATAGACAGTCTAATTACACGTTAAACTTCTTACTTACACATTGACTTCATAGTAATGGTTTGAAAACGAACAAAACCGACAATAAATCAAGGCTACCGATTTGATTTGAACGGTAATTCTTATTGGTTTGGTAATGTATTTGGCTCGAGATCCGTTCTGAAACCGGGCAAAAGGCACCTCCAAACCGAACTACGAACGCCACGAGCAGGACATCAGATGGGAAAATTAAACACATCAGCAGGACAAAAGGAAATGAAAGAAGAAGCAAATAAGAAAGAAAAAAAAAAAAAAAAAAAAAAAAAGAGGCGATTTTTAGCAAATGGGCTCCCCGGGTCCGAATATCGTCCCAAAGAGAGCAAGCCAAAAAAACAGAAAACCAACCCATAATTTCCGACCAAACCTCTCTCTCTCTCCACTGGTCTTTTTGGTCTTCTTCTACCTTCTCTTACCTTAAAAACCCTTTTGTAGCATCATTCACATTACTATAATAAGCCCCCACCCCCCATATCCCACCTCCTCTCTCCTCACCAGAAGAAGCACTTCTCTCTCCAGGAAAAAGAATCACTTTTTCCCCCTCAAGAACACCCCCTTTCTCTCTCTCTTCTTCCCTTCTCCTGCTCTGAGAACCGGACGAGCCGATACGTGGCGCAATCCTCGCCGTGGCTGCTGGTGCAGAAGCATATCCAGCATTTACAAGTACACCCACCTTCCCCTCTTTCTCTCTCTCTCCCCGAAGGTGGCGCCTTCTTTTGTTTATTGCGGAGCCCCGCGACTGTTACAACTGGAGTTGAAATTCCCAGCTCTGTAAAATGGCGACGGTGGTGATGATGCTCATGATGACGAGCGAAGTACCAATCCCAACTGCTTTTTAAAATTCGTCCCACGACTCGGGCACATTCTGCAGAGGAAGGTTCTCATGCGTTGAACTCGGGTGTGTGCACCCACGCGCCCGTGCCGAGAGATCGGTTGAGCGGTGTTTATCTCTGTCTCTCTGTCTCTCTGTCTCTCTGTCTCTCTCTCTCCTGCTCTAACGTGTGATCGACCGAACCTGCAAAAGGGTCACCTCCTTCCTTCTCTTCCTCCAGCGTTTCTAGAGAGACAAAAGCACGCACGCACTCTCGCTCTCTAGACAATTCAAGTGCAGCAGTTGAGAAAAGAGAGGGAGGGAGGCGGGTTCGGTCCGAACTGGGGGGAAGGAGATGAGATCGTCCGCTTCGATGGGCTCGAAGCGGTCCAGCTACAGCCGCGGGTTCGACTTGCCCGAGGACTTCGACGACGACGAGGACGAGGCGGCGGCCGACGCCGCCGACTACGGCAGCGTCGGCGGGGCAATGCTGCCCGTGTTCCTCAACGACCTGCGGCAGAACTCGCAGCAGGACCTTGTGGAGGTCACACTCGAGATCGAGGACGACTCCATCGTCGTCCGCAGCGTCACCCCGACGAGCAACCACAACCAGGCGCCCGCCGCCGCAGCCGACGACAACGCCGATCCCGCCGCCGCCGCCGCCGCCGCCGCGGCGCTGGACAGGAACCTGTCGGTCACGACGAGGATCCGGAGGAAGTTCCCGTGGCTGCGGTCCGGGTCGTCGCGGGCCGGGTCGGAGGCGGAGGCCCCGACGGCGGCGGCGGCCACGAGGGAGGCGCGGAGGGCGAGGGCGAAGCTGGACCGGAGCCGGTCGAGCGCGCAGAGGGCGCTGAAGGGTCTCCGGTTCATCAGCAAGGCCAACTTCGGCGCCAGGGACGCCGAGGAGCTCTGGCGCCAGGTCGACGCCCGCTTCCACCGCCTCGCCAGGGACGGCCTGCTCGCCCGCGAGGACTTCGGCGAATGCATCGGTACGTTCTCCCAATCCCATCGCCGTCGTTACAGTAGTGCATGCGAGACGCGGTGAAATGTGTGCGGACGGGCTGCGAAGGAAGTTGACGGTTCGCGGCGGTGGTTTTGCTTTGCTGTTGGAAACCAGGGATGGACTCGAAGGAGTTCGCGGTGGGGATGTTCGACGCGCTGGCGCGGCGGCGGCGGCAGAGGATCGGGAGGATCACCAGGGAGGAGCTGCACGACTTCTGGCTCCAAATCTCCGACCAGAGCTTCGACGCGCGGCTTCAAATATTCTTTGACATGTGGGGCCCCCCCCTTCTCTCTTCTCTCTCTCTCTCGATCGATTCGTCTACCCGTTTCGTGACCGTTCGATCGGATCGGGACGACGGCTTTCTGCCCTCGTTGACCGTGCCTTTTCGATCGATCTGACGGCGGGGGATGCGGAATCCGGGGCAGGCCCGGCCGGCCCCTAGCCGCATGATCTCGCCCGAGGTTTCCGGCGGTCATCTCTCGGGATGATCGCCGGCGTATTGATTGCCCGACAGAGAGAGAAGACGAGAAGTGTCGTTGAAGCTTTAATTTACTTGTCGAACTTCCATTGATTATTATTACCCGCGAAAATGAAGTACATTGAATGTTACTTTTTGAAGAGCAAAAAGGATTTTGTCCAAATGGATTTTTGGTAGTGAATTTCTTGATTTTGAGTGTACCCTTTTTTTTTTTTTTTTTTTTTTTTTTTGGTCTTTTTACGTGAAAATTAGAATTTATACACTAAGAGTAGCGGTTACACTAAGAATAGCAGCCCCTGCTAGAGTTATTATTGTCTTGGTCGGGGCTTATGTCGTTGATAATTGTCAACAATTTCTAATTTCTTGGATCATGAAAAAATTTAATGTTTTCATTAAAAATGGAAGGGAAAATCTTAGTTATTTTTTTGCGTATTTGAATTAGATTTGGTGTACCTCCTCAATTTACTTGATAATTCATGTAACTTGACAAATGCCCTAGAAGCCATGATGAAGGTCCTGACGTGTGTGTATCCTTTGTGCTTTATTAGGGCGGACAGCAATGAAGATGGGAGAATCACCAGGGCAGAAGTACAGGAGGTAGGACTTTGTTCTTCCTCATCTCCAATTTCGAGTTTTGTCATCATTACTCAAGCGCCATGTAGACATGAATGGTACTTCACCAGCTCACTAGCGAGATAATGCATCGGTTGTAGCTAAGAAAGAATGAATTGTTTCGTTTTACCGACACTTTGGAGCTTCACCAATGTCTTGATTTCAGCTTCTGATGCTCAGTGCATCCGCTAACAAGTTGTCGAAGCTGAAAGAGCGAGCGGAGGAGTACGCCTCCCTGATCATGGAGGAACTGGACCCGGAGAACCTCGGCTACATCGAGGTAAAAGCCTCTGAAGCGGCAAAGCAAAACATAGATGACGTAGGATATTCGACTTAGGAAAACTCTTTGCTCCATGGGAAGAAGTACTAATTCAGACAGGCTATCATTTGCCCTGTCCTCTGTTTCAGTTGTGGCAACTGGAGACCCTGCTTCTGCAAAGGGACACTTATATGAACTACAGCCGAACGCTCAGCACGACCAGTGTTGGCTGGAGCCAAAACCTGAGCTCGTTTAGACCGACCGACACGGTGCGGAGGATTAGCAGCTCCCTCCTATGCCTCGTGCTGGAGAACTGGCAAAGAGGTTGGATTCTGTTGCTTTGGGCGATAGTGATGGGGTGCCTCTTCGCTTGGAAGTTCATCCAATACAGGAACATGGCAGCATTTCACGTAATGGGCTATTGTGTGGCGACGGCCAAGGGGGCAGCAGAAACTCTGAAGCTCAACATGGCTCTCATCCTCCTGCCCGTCTGCCGGAACACCCTGACGTGGCTCCGGTCCACCCGAGCCAGGTCGTTCGTTCCCTTTGATGACAACATAAACTTCCACAAGGTAAAAGATCTGGCGAAACAAGTAGAAACATCATGCATAGAGTTTTGAAATGATAGTTGCTAACATCGTATCAATTGCTCTTGGGTGAATTAAATTGGCATAGTTCTAAAACATAGTTGTTCCCAAGAATGGAGCTTGAAATTCACTATGGCAAGTAATAGAAGTAGAAGATTTAGAAAGAAAGTCTAAAGATTTCAATGGTTGCAACTTCCGGGGAATGCAATTCCATTAACATGAATGAGCTAAAGTGCATATGAACATGGCAAAGATATAAAGGAAGTAGAGTTGATCACAGTGATTATTTCAAGCACTACTGTATTTTAGACCAACTATATCTCGTGTATGCAAGAGATAATGGAATGACACTCAAGCACTTTTTTCCCAATGCACAGATAATTGCATGTGCCATAGTCATCGGGATCATCCTTCACGCAGGAGACCATCTAGCATGTGATTTTCCCCGCCTGGTAAACTCCTCCCCAGAAAAGTTTGCCCTCATATCCTCCAACTTCAATAACAAAAAGCCCACATACCCGGACCTTCTATCTGGAGTTGAAGGAGTGACGGGCATTGCTATGGTGGTTTTGATGGCTATCTCATTCACTCTAGCGACACACCGGTTCAGGAGAAACATAGTGAGGCTACCTGCACCTTTCAACAGATTGACAGGCTTCAATGCATTCTGGTATTCCCATCACCTGCTAGGTGTGGTCTACGTTTTGCTGCTCATCCATGGAACCTTTCTGTACTTGGTGCGCGAATGGTACAGGAAAACGGTAAGCAATCCGTCTCATTGTATATGCCATAGTTAAGTCAAGTCATCAAACTTCATTATGTATTCAATAGCACTGGTACTAATTCATTGCCTTACTCACCTCAGACATGGATGTACATCTCTATTCCATTGTTGCTTTACATACTTGAGAGAAGCGTGCGAGCATGCAGATCAAACCATTATGCAGTTCGAATATTGAAGGTAATACCTTTCTTATTTCTCTTACGTTTCGACTTTTCATTGTTTGATCAAGACATAATGTAATGCAAAATTGAGAAAAAAAATGCATCAGCGTCTTCATGCACGATCTTTGCAAAGTACATTGAGAAATTTGTTTTTCTGAAAAAAGCTAATTTCTTCTGGACTATGCTTGTTCTCTTCAGGTTTCGGTACTACCAGGGAATGTCTTCAGCATAATCATGTCCAAGCCTCAAGGGTTCAAGTACAGAAGCGGGCAGTACATTTTTCTACAATGTCCGACAATTTCCCCTTTTGAGTGGTAAATTCCAAAACTCATCTCACCTCCTAGCTTTTCCAACATTAGCATTTCTGCCATCAAAGGCTAAGTGCTGATACCTTCCAGGCACCCATTCTCAATTACTTCAGCACCTGGAGATGACTACCTCAGTGTTCACATCAGGACAGTTGGTGATTGGACACAGGAGTTGAAAAAAATTCTCACTGAAGGCAGAGACTCGTCATGTGTTATTGGCCGAGCAAAATTCACGTCGGTTGGGCGTATCAATCAGACAGGGTAATTATGTTTCTGGCAGGCTTAAGTTCCGAAATAGAAACTATTCTAGGTAATGCTAACTGAACAAACTGTCATGTCATGATGCAGCCAACCCAAATTGCTCGTCGATGGTCCCTACGGAGCTCCAGCTCAGGACTACAGAAATTATGATGTACTGCTCCTTGTGGGGCTTGGCATTGGTGCAACCCCTTTTGTAAGCATCCTTAAAGATCTTCTGAGTAATACAAGAGCAGAAGAGCAAATGGTACAGTATGTCACTAATATACGAACAACGTGTCTTAAAATTTAGGAAACGCATCCTAAACTTTTGCTATTGTGATGAACTAGGATTCAACCACAGAGACCAGTAGATCTGATGATAGCACAAATAGTTTCGCATCTTCAAACGTGACACCAGGCAGCAAAAGAAAGTCACAGAGGACGTCCAGTGCTCATTTCTACTGGGTGACTAGGGAATCCGGGTCGTTCGAGTGGTTCAAAGGAGTCATGGATGAAGTTGCGGAAATGGATCACAAAGTAAAATTCTTCTGAACATTGCTCATGACTGTTTAGTGTACGTGTAGAAGGAACTAAACGAGCGGGCTAAGTGACCCTATGTCTTCTCTCTCTTTCTGTATGAGCAGGGTCAAATTGAGCTTCACAATCACCTTACCAGTGTCTATGAAGAGGGAGATGCAAGGTCAACTCTAATCACCATGGTCCAGGCTCTCAATCATGCCAAACACGGTTTCGACATCCTATCAGGCACACGGGTATTATATGATGTCTAAATAACAATGCCACATTCCGTTACGTTACCATGTTAACAATGAACACGCTACCGAGACAATTGACTAGAGACACTATAGATAGAATATTTTTTTCTATTTTTTAGCTCGTTTGTGAAAATGAACTGCTTCAACCGTGAGGCTGCTAACTCAGTCCTGATATTTGATACTTGCAGGTAAGAACACACTTTGGAAGACCGAATTGGAGAGAAGTATTTATCAAAGTAGCTTCGAAGCATCCATACACTACAGTAGGTAAGCGTAAAACAAGAAAGCATTAGTACTTGCCAACAAATTTCATAACAATCAAACTAAGTAGTTCAGATCCCAGATACAATGAAATTACAAAAACTAGCTTCATTTGTTGCCGGTAATTAATCCCAAAGTCATCATACAGGTAGAGCTTAGCACAGTAGCCTTCTGATATTAGGTCAGATGTAACTAGGCAAGACTTACAAATTGACATTAGGTCAGATGTAACTTCTGCAAATAAAAGACTTGTTTTTAAACCGGTAGGAGATCCTTATACGCACTCTGTGGCCACGTCTACATCAGAAAATAATGCCAAGGATCAAAATATAAGATCTTAGCTTTTGGGTAAATTATATAATAAAACCCTTGACTAGGAAAGTAAAACCGTCTCCTTAACTTAATTAAACTCTACAATGTTTGCTGAGTCTGCAGCTGTTGCAAGATACTGACGTTTCAATGATGTCTGAACGAAAGGGGTTTTTCTATTGCAGGGGTGTTCTACTGTGGGATGCCGGTGTTAGCAAAGGAATTAAGGAAGCTATCGCGCGAGCTGAGTCACAAGACATCTACTCGTTTCGAATTCCACAAGGAGCTTTTCTGAGTCGAACAACGGACCCTCGAAGCATCAAGGTGCAACTACTTTTTTTTTTTTTTTTGTAATTATGATACAGGCTGAAAAACATTGAAGCGCACACCATAGTAGCACAGAGCAGATAGGATGTATATTCCCTTATATACCAACGATAGGAATACGCACCAACACAAGTAATTCTTTACGAAACAAGGACGGCACCCTATAGTCTTGTAGCACTGCATTTTGATTGTAGTTCCTAACTACCAGGACAAGGACTCCCTGTCTCTATTGATGAGAATTATTTTTCAGACTCTGATTACGCATTCGATAAGAAAATCTGTGTCGATTGCTGGCGTGCAAGTATCCGATTTTTCAACACTTGGGCAAAGAGGAGTTGCAACAACTTCATCTATTTAATAGCCAGGTCTGAGGGATTGGATGAGAGTAACAAGAAAGAGGCACCCATCAGTTGACAATGGCTTAAACAAAGACATATGCCTGTGTATGCGTGTTCCACCTACTTATTCCTTTTGCTTATTATTAGCCAAAAGTCAGCAGGAACAGCATGAGAAAATGGAATATACCCAGTAGATTATATAGCTTCCTATCGAAACAACCAACTTAGATAACATTTTTTTCTCGGAGATGTCTCAATTCAACTGATCTCGACATCACAACAAATCCACCAATGTTTTATGAAGGGAAGGCATTTCCGGAGAGAAAAGCCAAATGCTGGAGCCCCGACAGTTTTACCTGAGTAATTTCGTTCGAAGGACACGGCGACGTTGTAGTCGACAAGATCCGAGCATGGGGGGCAAAAGCAAAAACTAACGACAGCGTGGCTTGTCCATGAAACTTACGAAACATCGAATTGGAAAACAATCTTGATTATAACTCTTATCATTAAGGTGGCTTTAAGATCATCAGTCTCATTTTTTCCCCAGAACGCCAACAGTATCGTCCTCCTCAAGTTCAATAATGCTTTGATCCTTTGAATTACATTCGAAACCATGAGAAGGAGAATGTCATCAGTCTAAGGGTTTAACCTTCTTGACTCATTAGTGCGAGTCCGAAGTGTTATCTTTAAGCTTCCATCAAATATTTCAGTCCGTGAACAACCTTTTGACAACGATTTCGCCTCCGACCCTCCCAAAAAAAAAGGGGAAAAACATGAGCCTGTAGAACAAGAGCTGTGATACTCGGATTCGAGCTCGATCGACTTTTGATTCCTCAAGTTCAACTCAATCTGAGTAAGTTCTTACCAAACCCGAGTTCGACTTGACCGACAAATAAATTTATGTCCAAACTCAACTTAAACCGGCATACTTAAATTACAATATACTTGTATTGATTACACAAAAATCCTCAAATTAGTATACGTGTAACAAATTTACACTAAACCAATTTTTTGATTACGAAAAATTTTAAACTGGTATATATGTGATAAATTATCCTAAACTAATTTTTTGACCATGAAAAAAAATCTTAAATTGATACATTTGTAACAAATTTATTATTTGTTAATTTCCTTTAAATCCGCAAAAAACCAAAAATTGGCACACTTGTTACAAACTAAAGGTAAGATCCCAAACTAGTACATCCATTGACTATAACGTGTCATCTAACTCAAAAATCTGATGATAAAATTTAACGGAAACCAATAAAGAGTAAATTTATCACAAGTGTACCTATTTAATTTTTTTGTGATTAAAAAATTAGTATAGATAAATTTATTATAAGTGTATCGATTTAAGATTTGTCATGGGATTAACTTATTACAATGCAACTTTGGCAACTTTGCTATCTCTCTCTCTCTCCCTCTCGAGTGATAAGTTGGCGGCCTACTGGGCCGGTCAAGCCCGAGCAACGGAGGACCTGGCCCAGTTTCGCTGGTCAGGTCGAAGCAGGTCGAAGTCCGCTCCCTCGAAATCGTGCCGCGAAGGGCCAGCAATCGTCCACGCCACGAACGACATTGGAAAAGCCGATGAACGACCGCTCCACCTTATCTTTCTTCCCACCACCACCCGACCAAAAACCAGAAAAACAAAAAAAAAAAAAAAAAAAAAAAAAAAAAAAAAAAAAGGGAAGAAGAAGAGGAAACGCAACGCTTGCTGGTCTGGTCGCAAGCAGAGGCGCACGGCACAGCAGCAAAAGAATAATCCGTTTGCTTTTTTCTCTTATTTTTCTTGGGCCCTTTTTTTCCCCTTCATCTGCTCCGATTCTGACCTCAACGATGGCCACGCTTTCCCTCCCGAAGCGCTCCCTCCCGTCTCTGCTCCCACCTCAGACGCCCAGAACCCAATCTCCCCGGACCCCAACGTTCTTGCCCAAGTCAACGCAGTCTCAGTTCCACGGCCTTAAGCTGTCCAGTTCCTCCTCTCCCTCCATCCCTTCTTCCTTCTCCGCCAAGAGCACCGTCTTTGCCAAGGTACATTGTCCCACGTCCAGAGATTTTGGAGGCATTCGGAGGCCTACGCCAAGAGGGTTATATTAATGTCTTCCCGTTTCTTGTTTTCTGGGAACTTCTTTGCAGGTGAACAAAGGCCAAGCCCCACCAGCCTTCACGCTGAAGGATCAGGATGGCAAGAACGTGAGCCTCTCTAAGTTCAAGGGCAAGCCCGTCGTCGTCTATTTCTACCCTGCTGACGAGACGCCGGGCTGCACCAAGCAGGTAACTTGAACGACCTGCTCTTCCAGTGTTCTTTTTTGTTGGTTTTGGTTGGGGGGGGGAGATTCAAGTGTTTGGTCCCGTTGGACAATGACAATCCGTGATAAGGAACATGACTTCTCTTGCCCATTTATGTGCGGAGTGTCGCTGTTCACAATCACTTGTGTCTTTCTCTCTCTTTTGCCGAATATGGGGGTGAAATGAGTATGCTCTGAGCTAGAATGCGCCCAATTGCTTTACTTTCTTTGAAAGAATTTGAGCACAATGTGTTGAGTTGCTTAGCGTAGCTAATAGCTATTGATAGATAGAGATGAATTCAGCGATTTCTCCGTTCAACTGGAGCTTCGGTCTATACTATACCTTGCTGAATTGACCGCAGGGAATTTTCCTTGTGAGGAATAGGGTTTACTAAGAATGCCGTTTCTGTCAGGCCTGCGCTTTCAGGGATTCTTATGAGAAGTTCAAGAAAGCAGGAGCTGAGGTGGTTGGAATCAGTGGGGACGACTCGGCTTCGCATAAGGTATTGGACAAAGTTCATCTGTTTCCTGTAATTGATTATGTGTTTGCATCATTTGAGCTTTTGGAAACTAATGCTGAAAGCTGTAGGAACAAGTGATAGATTTGTAAGGAATGTTTTAAGTCTTTCGGGGTACATGTTTAATGAAACTGCAATACTCGGATTTTGCACCAAAATGCTAATGTTTCGCTGCTGACAATGAATTTCATTGTTAACGTCAGGCATTCGCCAAGAAGTATAGACTTCCATTCACATTGCTCAGCGATGTTGGGGATAAGGTCAGGAAAGATTGGGGAGTCCCTTCGGATTTATTTGGGGCATTGCCTGGAAGACAGACTTATGTACTCGACAAGAATGGTGTGGTTCAGCTCATTTACAACAACCAATTCCAACCTGAGAAGCACATTGACGAGACCTTGAAGTTCCTTCAGAGTGCCTGATAAGCCATCGTAACCATGACGACGGTTTGTCCTTCCCGATTTCTTGTTGATTTATGTAAACTGTAATTTGGCCCTTCAATGACATGATCTATGATTCTTAAGTCGGTCTTCTACGGATCAAGGACTAGATTGATTTTATTGGGGTTTGTAGTAAGGACGTGCAATCCAGACAAGCCTAATACAACATTTACTATGATGCTTCTCTTTATTCTGTACTAAAACATATGAAAAACAAATGGGAACACCTTCAAAGATACAAATAGAATAGCACGATCACGATCTCGCTGTCGTATCATTCTTCTTTTTCATAGTCCTGACTAGTGTAAGGGCTAAATGCCTCGGCCAAGCAGTTCTTCTTCCTCAACGGGTTCCACCCCATGTCTCTGCATATTTCGTCATCATGGTTGATACTGAAGACGGAGATGCAGTGCCTCTTGTAAAACCGGGTCGTCCTCTTCATCACCTGGATCTCTTTAGTTGTCTGTTCAAGCATGTCCTCGACACTCGGGAGCTTGAACTTCTCATCTAGCAGGTGAGCTAGCCATTTGCCCTGAAGATCCGCTGAATGGAGGTTTGCGACGCTCTCCACATATCCGAGGAATGCCATGTTCGGAATCAAGGGATGGATCGTGGCCCTGATAGATAATAAAGAAAGTTTAAGCCACTAGCGGTCGAGAATACGCACAACTAGACGGTGTCGGAAAGTGTATTGTATTACCTATATAAGGGCATGATACCAGAAGGGAACTCAATCAGGCTCTGAAATGGCTCAGGCATTATGGACTTAAGCTTCTTCTTCCCATCGTAACCCGTCGCGAAAACGACGACATCGGCCTCCAATCTGTTGCCATCATCAAATTCAATCCCTCCTTCCCAGAACCACCATTTGTTGGGCCTCTTGAATGCGATCCTCCCCTTGTCGGCCTCCGAGAAGAAATTCTCCGGCATGATGGCCATTTGGCAAGACGCATAGTCCTCCTCGAACGGGTGATCCGGCTTCAGCCCGTACTTCTTCAGCGGGAGCTTCCACACCAAGTAGGACTCGATGAACTTCGATATCGCCCACCTCTGAGAAAACCACGCATCGAGGAAAACAAAAACAAGAGCTTAGCATCAAGAGTCACGTTCAATCAACTACAGAGTTTCGGTATCACACAAAACGATGGCTCAATCCTGAGAAGTATCTTGACTGACAAGCGGAGACAGAAGGAAGCAGAGGCACGCCCTGAGGAAGGTCTGGTTGGGCTTTTCATGGAGGAACTGAGAAGATCTCGTGGAGTAGAACAAGAAGAAAGGCAAGCCCCAAACCCAGTAATGCGGGACAGTCCAGTGAAGGGTTCTCACAATCATCGTGCAGGGTTGGCCTTCTGGTCCTTCAACATTGTTGCAAAACATAACCAAAAAAAAAAAAGTGCGCATTAGTGTCCTAATAAACCGAAGGTAACTAAATAAAACTAGCTGAAATGACTGATTGATTAAACATGCATTCAATTTCCCTTCAATAAAACCTTTGGGAGATGAAGTTAACATAATTGCTCATAGTTTAGGCGACGTAAATTTTACTATTTAGACATGCATGGGGCATGAGAAAATACAAGGAACATGGATTTTTTAGGAAATTATCCGATCGGTCCCGGACCTTTGGTAAGACTCAATTTGGTCGGAAGGATTATATTGGAATTCTATGCAAAGGTTTAAGACTAATTTGACAAAATTAGAAAATTTATGACTAAATTGGCATTCTTACAACACTTCTAGGACCGATTGGACAATTTCCTAATATTCTTTAATATCTGACTATGATTGTTTAGTGGTTGGTTTATTAGAAGAGTGCTTGACTATTTAGGAAACATATCATTTTCTTGCCGTCATTGTAACTAGAGTCTATTTGGTTGACTTTCCTCTCGCGCGATGTTTCAACTAAATGAAAAAGTCAATTCGGTTGACTTACCTGGAGCATTGTCCGATAAAAGTCGAACATGTACTTGAATCCAACTCTAACATATCCCGATTCTAACAAATTTTGACTTTCTCTTGAAAAGAACATAAGTGAATGTTGCAAGAAACATTGACTTCCTAACCAACCACATAAATAATTAGCATATTACCGACCAAAAAATAATAATAATTAGCATATTCTACGAAATTTCTTCACATATGTCCTCAAAATCATTCTGTTTTCCCATTTTCTTGTACGTATATACTAGTCAAAACTGTTTCTTTTCTCTTCTTTACCTTATTTGGATAAACAAGACAAAGCTGGTTGTGTTGTGAATAAGTGGAGACTAGGGGCAAGTCAAGAAATCAAAACATAATGAGACCGCTTTTTTGATGATTTGACCATTAGAGATATGAAAATTGACCCCTTTCTTCTTTTTCAAAGATTAATGGAAGAGATGCAAGAGTTGATTTACAATATTAAATTTTATAAATCGATATAGGATGGCTTCTTGTTAATACCCATTAACAATTTGACACATTTCTTCATAAATCAATTTTGTAAATCAATGTTTGTGATGTAAATGGAAAAGGTGAATATTTATCCTCAAAGGATCACTCCAAAAATAAAGGCAAATTCATCGCCAATTGGCAATCACAAAATTTTTAACAGAGTATAGGAATTATCTGTCTTCTTTAGTTGGCTTCTCCAGAGGAAAGATATAAAACAATGGAAATCACTGCTCTCTTGATTATAAGTTGCACAAAGTGAATACAGATGATGCGAAGGAGATCAAAATCACAACAGTGCGGTATCACGAAGCTCAGATTTCTTTAAATTCGACAGTGATCATTTTCCCTGGAATTGCAGATGAAAACCTAGCCGTTTGCAGATTTTACTGGTCTATATGCACTGTATAATGTATATGATACTCAATGTTCGCACCACGGATAATTGCTTTGGAAATATTAGCAGAGGTCGTAAATTTTATACCTTGGTTTGCCTCTGCACACTCCATGGCTAAATCGATGCCTGATTTCTTGTATCCAACGATGATGACTTTCTTGCCCTTGAGCAATTCAGTCGTGGCTACATGGTCGAGCTTGGAGTAATCAATGGTGTGCAATACTCGGCCATGAAATATCTCAGGGCCTTTGTCGTGTGGGAAACTAGGGATCTTTGGTATATCCCCATATTTGCCGATGCATACCACCAGGAACTCAAAAGAGTGCCACTGATATAAATTGAAACATTATGAGGAATTAATTTGTATAGGAATGATATTTCTAACATAATACTTGAGAGAAATATTAAATGAATCGTGCATGCCAACCTGGTCCATAATGGACTAGGCGATTTGAGTCATCAAATCTGACAAATCTCACATGAGCTTATTTGTCGGCTAAGATTATGTGGTTTATTATGGACTAGATGAAAAAGGAAGAATTTTTCACCATTTTACTTGGAATCAGTTTTGCAGAACCTTCAGTTGATCAGCTTTCAACTTTTATGAATGTGTAATAAACTATAGAGAAAGAAAAGTTTGCTTGAGGCCTAAACTAGGAAGTTTGAATAGAAAACCTGAACACTCTCTGATTCATGAGTTCGGACGGCAACCTCCCAGACTGGCTGCCCAGGCAACAAACTACCATAATCTGCCAAATTATCCATCGGCTTCCGATTACCGATGAAGCGAACCTCCACCACTTTCGAGTTAAACCTGATGAACTTCATCAAGTCAAAGCGTGTGGCGTACGCGTGCAAGTAATCGAGGATCTGGGCATGAGAAGGGAAGCTTGAGTTGTCTCGGTCAGGCCAGGGGAAATCCGAGAACTCATAGTCACAGCGAAGGGACTGAAGCTTGGTGGAATTGTAAGAGCAGTGTTTCCAAACACCCCCAATTGAGTCACTGGCCTCAAAGACAATTGGGTTATAGTGGGAGAGTTGTTTAGCCGTGGCTAAACCGCTAACACCAGCACCGAGGATGGCGATACGTGGGTTCATGACAGTAGGGTTTTGCAAAGGGTCCATGCTGGAAAGAATGCTTGGAATCGGTTTTGAATTCGGACAGGAAAGACAGGTGGGGAATGCTATAATGGTGGTTTTGCTATTGCCTTGTCAAAGCTATTAGCAAGGTGCTGGTGAACACATATGCATGCAAATGCAAGGTTTTTATAGACTTCTGCATGAGATGGTCTTTTTTTCTCTCTTTTTATTAGTATTGTCTGTTTTCCCGGTTTTTGCGTTAAAAGCACGTGGAGTGGACGCGAGAGAGAGAGAGAGAGAGAGAGAGAGAGAGAGAGAGAGATGAAGAGAAGGGTAGCTACGTTGAGGGTAGCTACGATGCTTTTTTATTATTCAAACTATAATTTAGGGTATGAGCAGCAGTTGTTTGAAGTTGGCCCGTCATGAAGAGGAACTTTCGGTCATTAGCGAGCTTTCCTCTAAATTGCAGAGGCGGTGGAAGAATTTAAATGCTCCTTCAAAACCAATTAAAAAACGATAACACATAACATGAATATTCCCGCACCCATCTTCCTAGTCATCAATGACAATGTAAATCACCGATCGAAAGGCCACAGAAAAAACAACTTTAAATCTTTAATGGGTAAGTTGCAAGTTAATATTCATGAGTTTCTGCTAAGTATAGAAGTATCTTTCTGTGAGAGGACTTGGAATTGGACCAAAGAAATATTCAGCAAGAATTGAAGATTTCAGAGCTACCAGAAAAGAAGACAAAAAGAAGACCTGACCGCTGTGATGGCCTCAATTCTAGCTCTTTGTACAAAAATTCTGTGTTCAACAGTGTGATAATGATCAAGACTCTCGAGGGTCGAAGTTCAGCTCAAGGTAACCTCATTTGAAAATAGTTTTCAGACAGCTTTTTTCAATGTTCCTTTTGTGGATACAAAATTGGAGCAGAATGGGTGTACTGTACGCACATGCGGAGCGTCAATTCATCATTCATATGAACGAGTGTCTGAACGGGAGACAAAGCATCATTCGGAGTTCAAAGCATGGGAAGTTTGGAGTAAATGCTTTTGAAAGATGTGCGCCATTTTCTGGAAGGTCCATTTTACCACGAGTATCATGGTTGTTAAAAGTGGGTTTCTGTCATAATAAACTAAATCAATCAATCAATCAATATGATGCTGAATTTTCAAAGTGTTTTTCATGCATCATATCTTGTATATTCAAGATCGCAATAGTTAATCGTATGAATTTTCAAGATTCCGACAACCATGACTTACTAGAGATGCCCTATGATAGCAACGGGGTGGCGAGATATAGTAGAAAGCTCTTAAGACACTAATGATCAATTGGCATGAACTTAAGGAGGATCCCTACAGGGACAAAGCATGGCATGAGTGATGAACCGAGCGGGTCCCATCTCAACTCCATAAAAACCTCTGAACCAGGCTAGGTCTATCTGGCCTGTGAAATTCCATCCCAAATTTCCACTTTTCTAGTTTGACCAATCACTTAATTATCACGACTGCCTTGTCGAGTACAAGCCGCAATGAAACATTATATTAGAAAGGCACATTGCTTGACTTAGAAAACTTCAAGAAAGGGAAAATAGAGCATCGCGAAGGGAATTTTCTTAACCATGGAATGGTATCTAATCACCACCCATTTCCAACTGGAGCTTACTGATATTGCAAAAACACAAATACGAATATGCGTGGCATATAGGGAGGGCGGACACGGTCATGCAGACTGAACCATCTGCAGAGATTCGATGTTTATTTAATATGAAAGATCCGAGAAGATGAGTACGCAGTTCAGAAGAAGTTGTGCTAGCTTGCACTTTCAAGTCAGCTTAAATAACTCTTTGCCCTAGAACAAAGATATTGAACGATTTAGGCAGCATTCATGCCCAAATGCAAAGTTTCTCTTTGAAGTCAAAGTCTCTCGTTCTTGATTCAAAGGTTTCCATTCCCATTCATGGAAACTGAGAATTAGGCGCTGGATATTCGAGGAACTTATTTATCTAATTAAAACGTGTCCTTTTACTTAGTCTCGCGCTTCAATTACTTTTTAACAGCCAATTTTTTTTGGGGTCTTTATAAACCATTTACCACGCAAGAGTGCATGAAACCTAATTCAATTGAAGACGCATGTGATTTCACGTTAATTGGAAAAGATTGACAATCAGATGAGCCATGAGTTGACAATTTCATGGTCGATACTTCAAACTTCAAAGCTTGGACTCGACGGCGAAATAAGCAAAATTTCCCTCAATCAAGCCGGTCCATCTAAGGTTTTTTTTTTTTTTTTTTGGTCAGTGGTCCATCTAAGGTTCACCAGTTTCGAAACAAGCGGTAAAGTCGAATGCCGTGGGCGGAGGGGAATGAAAGGTTCTGGAAATTAGAAAGAGATCAACTATAATGCGAAATGCAGGTTAAAAAGTCCAATCCTAAACTATTAAATGGAGGGAGACCACATAAATAGCGTATAGAATCCGTTGTCAAGCGACGTGAGATTATATTTCAACATTTCCTCTCACATGCAAGCCAAATTATGAGCAACAACTCGATTTTAGTTACATGATGTGAAATTTGACTGATGGGCTAGGACGCACATGCGTGGAATAAATAGCAGTGGCTCTTATACCAAGTGGGGATATATTGTAGAAGAGAAAAAGTGTAATATTACATACATGTCTAGGATAACAGTACAAGAGTTATATATAGGGCGAGAAGGCAATTAGACTTAATTAGACTAAGTTGAATCACGAGTAACCAAATCTTAAATTGTAATTCTAGATATATCCCTAACACCTCTCAAACTCAAGGTGATTGAAAGGAAGTCAACTGGAGTTTGGAAAAAATATTTAGAGAACGCCCATATAGATATGTCTTTATGAATATATCGACAATCTTATTCGCGGATGCAGAAGATACAAGTAAAATAGTGCTAGGAAGAATGTGCTATTGGACAAAATAACAATCTATTTCAATATGTTTGGTGCATTGATTAGAAACATTATTATGTGCTATTTGAATACTACTTTAGTTGTCACAATAAATGCTTGTACTACTATTATGATGCACTCTTATGTCTTCCAATAGCCATCACAACCATATTAAATCTAATATTGTATTAGCAAGAGCTTGATATTATGTTTACGTACCAGAGCAAGTGACAATAGCTCTTTCTTTCTACTCATGACATAAGTGAGTTGCCTGAAAAGAAACAATAGTCCACAATGGAACGACGATCTTGAGGGTAACTAGCCTAGTCAACATCATATTAAGTTGTCAACTCCAAGGCAAAATGAGTAGAAAAGTACAAGCCATGAAATAATGTACCCTCGACATACTGAGGAAGTACTATAGCAAAATTAGGGGAGTCGTAATGTGACTAACAATATGAATAGCATAGACAATGCCAGGTCAAGTAATAGTGAAATATATAAGACTACCAATTAAATGTTGATAGAGTGTAGGATTCGAAGGGGTCTCATCTCTAGCATCAAAATTGGCATAAATCTCAACATAAACTATAGAGACCTTATTATTAGTGAGTCTTGCTCGAGAAAGAAGATCAATGACATGTTTGGCTTGAGAAATAGTAACCAGAGGAATTTGAAGTAACCTCCAAACCTAAAAAGTATATGAGCCACCAAAGATTTTTTATTTCAAATTGTTGATCGAGATATTACTAAATTTTTGAAATATCAATACGGTCATCGTTAGTGATAACCATGTTGTCCACATATAAAAGTAGCATAATGGACCCAGGAGATGCGTAGAGTCCATTGTTGAGTTGAACTTGGAATACTATGCACGAAAAGCCTGTTTCAATCCATATAATGCGGATGAGTGCATCTTGGAGGAGGCACCACATAGACTTCTTTAGTGAGATTGCCATTTAAGAGTGCATTTTTAACATCCATTTGATTTAAAGACTATTGCGTAACTACAACAATACTAAAAATATTGTGAACAGAAGTATGTCATGCAGTAAGAGCGAAAATTTCTTTATATTAAATTCTGTATTCTTAGGTAAAGCTTTTCGCTACTAGTCGAGCTTTGTAATAGTCCATAGTATCATCTACTTTTATTTCAATTTTATACAACAATTTACAATGTAAAACAAACTTATCGAGGAACAAATAACTAAATCTCATGTATGAGTTTGGTCTAAAACTTGCAATTCATCTTTCACAGCTTGTTGCCAAAGTGGATGAGTACTAGCTCTATATGTGTGAGGTTCAGAAAGGGAAGTAATGGTAGAGTACTAATGGTAACACGAAATTGAACAGAAGATTGACTTATTCTGATGGAATGATGAATTGAGGAGGACAGAATATTTGATAGTGGAGAATCCACAGATGGGGCAGACATTTCAAAAGTTGCCGGGTTGATTTTGCTAGAAGGGCATGCATAAAGATTAAAGGAAGAAGAAGACAAATCTAAAGAGAAAAGTTCACAGGTGGAAGGAGGTGTAGAATCTTCTGGAAATAAATCCACTAAAGGATTGGTGAAGAAGAAGACATGAGTCAATGATTTGAAAGGATGGGATCCAAAGGGATAAAGAGATGAGAACTTCTCGTGTTCCCAAAAGCTAACATGAGGAGACAAATGAAAATGAGTAGAGAGAGGATCCCAACACTTATATCTTTTGTGCATAATGCCATAACTAAGGAAGCAGTATAAAGAAGCACAAGGTTTTAAGTCCGTGCGTTATGCGAATGAAGATGGACAAAACAAACACTACCAAAAACTTGAAAGACTATTTATTAAGGACACTGTCAAATAAGTGCTCATAAGGAGAAATCTCATCAAGATTGTTTTATACAATAGGCAAACTAGAGGAGTGCATGTAATAACTAACATAGATATATGTTTATGTCATGGTCTGTGATTCTCCCATACTTGTGACACTTGCAAGTGAAGCTTAGAGTTATCAAGTAAAGAGCAAATGATGCAGACGGGATGAATATGATTGGTCCAAGGGAGTGACGTCGAGACAATTAGTGCTAGTAGGATAGAAAGATTATATTAACTAGGAACTCTAGTGACAGGATTGGTCTCCAGAAACTAGTCAAAAGTTGATGTCGCTCTCCTAATGATTTCATAATAGGCCGAAGTTAGTTGTGGAGTCTAAAGAGATTTGCTATTTCGCTCAATGGACTAGACATCCGAGCTAAACTAGGCATGATACGACCTACATAAGAAAACTATTCGCCATTTTGTTCTCTAGGACAACTAGAGAAGGAAGGCTAGCCTGATGAACTCCACTCATTAGGCGCTGCACGGGCTATTGTGCAACTAAGGAACTACCAGCCCATGACATTTATGTTTAGCTCGACCATTTTGTTTGGAAGTGCTTGAATAAAAATGATGCATATTAGTTTCGTTTCGAAAGAGAATATTAAGAAATTCAATGTCTTTATATTTCATGGCATTATCGGTACGAAAAACCTTAATATCTTGAGAAAATTGTATTTTTATCATGATATCATAATCATGATTGATACTAGTAAGTTTAGATCGATTTTTCATAAGATAAAGTCAGGTATAACAAGAGTGGTTATCCACAAAAATTACAAAATAGCAAGAGCCACCTTGGTGAGGATTGGAAACGGTCCCCAAATATCAACGTACATTAAATCATAAGAAGCATTAGAGACATATTCATTAAGATTAAATGGCAAGGTGTGATGTTTTCCCAACTAACGTGATAGATAATCAAAATGCCTATTGTCAATAGAATCCTAATGACTATTTGGAATCAAATATCTTAATCTAGAGGAAGTAGGCCTTAACTAAGAATATCAGATTTTAGATGATGTCGAAAAGTTGGCAATATTAAAGAAACAAGCTCAAAGAGGCGTGTCACTCTACGGCATGTTCTAATGGTCTGTCTCATCCATGAATTCTACATATGACAACCATGAGAAGAGAAATGAATGTCCAAATCAAACTCATATTATTGTCTTACAGAATTCAAATATAGTAAGAATTAGGAATTAAGGTATTATGCAAGAGTAATGCGAATGTGGAGATGTTTTTTATATGGCTTACTCTCATTTATGAATTATTAGTTGTGTGAATAGTAAGTGCACGTGACGTGAAGGATTTTAAATTAAAACACAATAGAATTTGCAGTCATGATTTTTTTTTTTTTTTGGTGAAAAGTAAGAATATATTGAGCTTTAAACCAAACTATACAAGAGAGTTCGGCACCAAAAACTTACACTCAAAGTGACAACATGTCAAAGTGAGTGGAAGGGAGCCGAAAAAAAAAAAAAGCAAGGAAGACCACAAACAAAGCGGATCAAAGCAACCAAACAGAAAGCCTAAACAGCAGGCAAAAGAAAAACAGCACAGCAAGCTACGGCCCAACGGACAGAAAGCCATCAGTTGCCATAGAGATTGATAATAGCAACATCCCACTTCAGCTAATCTCCACTCGTATACGGTCAACACCTACAGTATCCACTGAAGCCGGAAAGACAAATAGGCAGCTCAGGGAGCACAATCACTAGGCATCCTGAAGCCAGCGAAAGCTACAGCCCTAATGAAGCACCGGCTTCTTCCAAAGAGAAGATAATTGGGTCGATGCCCCAACTACGTTGCAGCCTCCTGTTCCTAAAAGTATCGTTCACACTCCTAAAAGTGATGGCCTTGTCTCTGACAACTTTAAAAAGATGGTTCTTCACCGCTGGAATTGCTAAGTTAAGCTCCCTAAAGAGGATGCTAATCCTGTACTTCCAAATTAGATAGTAGAGAGCACCAAAAGAGAAACGGGCAATGCACTTGTAGAAGTCTTTGCCCGAAAGAAAGAAAACGGCCCAACTAAGGTTCTCTCCTCATGACCTGTTCCACCACGGAAGGTTGCATCTTACGGCCCAAAAAAAAGCAATACCAGTAACGATGCTACAACTAAAAAATAGGTGATCTATAAAATCCAGCACCTCACTAGAAAAAGGACATAAGGCGCTATCTATCCTACCGTAAGATAATAATAGAGCTTGGGTAGGAAGCCTGTGCTTGGTAATAAGTCACAGGTTTACTTGCTACCTTGGAGTGGTCGAGTTATTCTAGATGAACGCATGCCAGAAGACTGGAGTCTTCTTCCTCCTAATGTTCTTCCAAGCCGAAGCCACCATGAAGAGGTCCGAGGTGTTCCCCTTCTAACAAAAGCAATTTGAGTTCTGGGCAAAGACTGGAAGGGGTTGCTCCCAAGAATCCAAGACCATCTCGACTGTTAAGCCAAAGTTGGTGAATAAGTTAGCCACTGTCGTTTGCCTGGAGAGGCCGGAGCTATAAATGGCCAAATTCAAAAAATATAAGTTCAAGGGACCCCTGGGGTGCCAGTTATCAAATCAAAGAGACACTGAGCGGCCGTCCCCAATCCTCCAAAAAAAGGATCTATGAAATTCAGCCCTGAGTTGAATTATTTTCTTCCAAGCCCATGAGTAGATGGTCGGCTTCTTGGCAACCCAGAAGTTCATCCTTTTTAAAAAGGTCGAGTGAATCCACTTGCATCATAAAGACTCGTTGTCCAAAAACAGAAGCCAAATATGCTTTAGCATGGCGGCCTTGTTGCACTCTCGAAGCCTTCGGATACCAAGGCCCTCCTCTTCTTTTAGGTGGCAGACATCCTCCCAGGCCACCTTCGCACCCCTTCTACCCAAACTCGGGCCTTTCCAGAGAAACTATCTGAGGATTTGTTCAATTTGATCCAACACAGCTATAGATAAGATGAAAACACTAGTCCAATATGCTTGGCATGAAGGATTGACATGATCAATTGCAGACGACCGGCAAAGGATAGAAAAACGATGGGTCCAAAATTGAATCCTTACTGTGATGCGGTTGACTAGAATGCAACAATCCGCCTTGCTGAGCCTGGTGGTGATGATTGGAACTCCAAGGTACCGAACCAGCAAGTTCCCCTCATGAGATCCAATGGTGAGGATAATTTGGTTCCTTAAAGAAGGCGACCCTCCTGCAAGGTAGATCTCACTCTTGTTTGTATTTGGGTATAAACTAGTCCACTCTGAGAAGATTTAGAAGCCTTATTTGAAGAGCTCCACCGAAGGCAAATCTGCTTCATAGAAAAGGAAGACATCATCCGCAAAGAATAAGTGTGAGAGGTTAGTCGCTCTACATCTCTAAAAATATTTGAACTTCGGCTTGGAAGAGTGGATAGAAAGAATACCAAACAACACCTCCATGACCGGAGTAAACAAATAGGGAGATAAAGGATCCCCCTAACGAAGCCCACGACTACTAGCAAAAAAACCATGTAATTCCCCATTCAAGGCAATGGAAAATTTGAGAGTCCTCATATAAGTCATGATGAGCCGAGTCATATGTTCGGGAAATCCGAAGGCCAAACTCCCAGTCGACGATGTCGTAGGCTTTCCTGAAGTCTACTTTGATCACGTATTTAGGTGAGTAGGGCTGGATGTGGAACCCAGAGAAGAGTTCCTGTGCAAGAAGGATATTATCCCTAATCCACCGACCTTTAACAAATGCACTTTGGAAAGGGCCAATAACATCATGAAGAACCGCTGCAATTCGATTAGCCATAACTTTGGTGATGCATTTGTAGATGGTATTACAACATGTGATGGGCCTGTAGTCATCCACAGATGTCACATTAGGGCTTTTTGGTACTAAGACTGAGATGGTGTTGTTAATCTCCTTAAGGAGCCTACCCGAGACGAAGAAATCCTTCACCGCCGTCGTGACCAACTGACCAATCGTCCCTCAGTTATGCTTATAGAATTCAATTATGAAACCGTCAGGTCTAGATGCTTTGCCTTTAGCCAAGGAAAAGAGAGTGTTCTGAATTTCTAAGTCGGAAACAGGTCGATAAAAAAAGCTAACCTAGTCAGCATTGTGGGGGAGCCCGATAACATCTTCGATCTCCCGGACTGAGAGTCTTCCATGTACTACCCGTGGCGACAATAGATCTTGGAAATGATTGATAAAGTGCTGCTGAACTAGCTCAGGGTCAGTGATTTGAATACTCAACGCATCCATAACATAGAGGATTCTATTTCTCACCTGTCTCTTGTTGACATAATGATGGAAAAATCTAGAGTTGCGGTCGCCCTCCTTAAGCCACTTTATTATGGACTTTTGCTTGAGAAATGATTCTTCTTTAGAGCGCAGGTCCAAGAAGTTAAGCCGCTGACACTTCTCCAGCTCTGCAAAAGCAACAGAGTTTGGGTATTATCGAAGGACAAGTTGTGTGTTTCTAAGAGTCACCCTCGCTTTGAAAGTCCTAATAGAGATGTTAGAGAAAGACTCCTTATTGAGTACCTTGAGACGAGTTTTAAGGGATTTGAGCTTGCATACCAATCTGAACATTGGCACCCCCTCATCAGGTTCCTTCCAAACTTGGTTAACAATTGAATTGAAATCTGGGTGTTCCATTCAAAAGTCGAAAAACTTGAAAGGTTTCCATCGAAGCACCGGGGTTAACACTTTGACTACCATAGGGGAATGGTCAGAAATACCTAGTGCAAGGAAGGAAGCCTCCGAATAAGAAAAAAGTTTGGGTCCATTTGGAATTGACAAGGACCGTGTCAATCTTTCTTGCCTTTTGCGAAGCACCAAAAGAGGTAGTCTAGGTAAACCGGAACCCAACGTACCTCAAGTCGTCTAACTCAGCCTGATGTAAGCACTGTCTAAACTCATCAAAGTACGGGATCCAAGTGTCTGTGCCTCCCAGTCTATCAGATGGGTCTCTGATAGCATTGAAGTCACCCGCAATAGGCCAAGGCGAATCCTGCAAAGCTACACTTTTAAGAATAAGGTCATTCCACAGCGGTCTCCTGGACGGGAAAGTGTGTTCTCCATAGACCACCGAGATACAACAATTCACACCCGACGAGAGCATCTTTAGGTTCTCATGAATCACCTGGGCGTCAACTGATGACACTTCAAATCTAACGATCATAGGGTTCCAGCCAATTCAGATCCTCCCTCTGGGGGCACAGCTATAATTTGAAATCAAACACCAATCTATCAAGGGAAAAAACCACCAAAAACCCCGAACTTTACCCCGAGTGACACATTTACCCCAAACTTTTTTTTGTGCCGTGAAAAACCCCAAACTTTCCAAACGCTGACACATTTACTCCATAAGGGCATTTTTGTCTTTTTAGTTTCTGTTTTTCTTTTTCTTTTTTTTTTTTTTTTTTTTTCTTCCCTCCGCCGGCCATGGCGGCGCCGGCGGAGGGAAGCCGGCTGCGTCGGGCGAGGGCCCTCGCCCCATGCCGGCGAGGGCGACCCTCGCCGGCGCCGGCTTCCCTTCGCCGGCTCCGCCATGGCCGGCGGAGGGAAGAAGAAGAAGAAAAAAAGAAAAAAAAAAGAAAATTTTTTTAAAAAATGAAAAGACCAAAATGCCCTTCAATTTTGGGGTAAATGTGTCACACTTGAAAGTTCGGGGTTTTTGGTGTCGCAAAAAAGTTTGGGGTAAATGTGTCACGCTTTGAAAGTTTGGGGTTTTTCACGACACAAAAAAAGTTTGGGGTAAATGTGTCACTCGGAGTAAAGTTTGAGGTTTTTGGTGGTTTTTTCCCATCTATCAATAAACTTGAAGAGATAGAAGAGAAACAAACTTTCGGAACTTTAGTCTCTAGGAGACCAACCAAGCATAGACCATTTAAGGAAACTAGACTTCAGACCTTAGCCCGCCTAATAAGGTGAACAAGACCCCTAACATTCCAAAAACCTATATACATATGTAATATATACTAGAAAAGGAAAAGATGGAAGAGCAAGTTACCTCTGCTTGGGAGGCTTTCGATGAGAAGCCACCGGAGCCATAGGGGTTAAAGCATGAGGTGGATCCGGGGCAAGAGTCGGCAACTTATCATGCATATTTTCCAACCTTCTAGAAGCAGCCTTCGCGGACAGACAGGGAGAAAGCAAGTCCTCATCCCAATAGCTAGAATGGCTAGCCGAGATATCCGATTTCACGCCTCAATCTTGCGGAGTCATGTTCGGGTCTTTGAAAGGCCTGAAGTTATCCACACTTGGGCTAGAAAGGGACACCACCACCTTTGAAGGAACACTTAGTCCCCTCAGAGGCTTCCGAGAAGAAACTGAAGGCGTGGCCTTCTCCAAGATTGAAGCCTTCGACCTTCGCGTCTGGCCATCATCGCTGGAATTGTTTGGATGGGAGGAGGGGCCTTCCTTTGATAGAGAGGACTTTTTCTTTTTTCCTATGACCTGTTTCCAAGCTTGCTTAGGCACTTCTTGTAGTTTCGCTAATATTGGAGTCCCTTTGACTTGCTGTTGAGCTTGCTCGGGCTGTTTAGGGGAGTCCATCATCGCCAAAGCAGGGACGGGAACCTGGCCAGACACCGATGAGGAAGGAGGGGCCGGAGTGCTTGGACTTGCTGCACAACTCCGATCGAGCTGATATTAGATAGGGGATTCGCACATTTGTGCCTAAAAGAGCCACACCTGGCACACTCCACCGGCCTCCAATCGTACTCGATAGCAATCGAGCATGTCACTCCATCCAGGACGACTTCTACCGAATCACACCTTGGCTGCCTTGCATGGATCTCCATGCATACTCTAGCAAAGGAAATCATTTTCATTTGCTCCATTCGCTCATCAACATAAATAGGTTTTCCCACCGCACTTGCGATAACACTTATGGAAGGTGCTGACCATAGATTGAAAGGGAGGTTCTTCAATCTAATCCACACTGGGACTGAGTCTTGCTTGTTTTTTTTTAAGTTCCATGAGAGGCCTCCATAGTTGGAAAATGAGGGGCACCCTTGCAACCGTTAGGGGGCCTTCCTCAAGGATCTTTCTTTAGAAAAGAGGGTCCGGGATATGGAAGTAGAAGAAGCCTTGATCATCCGCCAAAACTTCAGCAAGTTTCGGACCCTAAACATGCTTCAAGGATTCCTCCGTGAGCTTGAAAGGAAGCTTCCTCCTTACATAGTACCCAATAAGGCACTCGTGCCACTTAGGATTTGTTGTCTCTAACACTTTCTCCGAAAGGTGGACAATCGATTTGTTATCCACAAAGGAAGGGGGAACATAGGATAGGTCGTATCCTTTTGCAGCAAGCCACACAACACTCGACCAAGAGTAGGCCAGGGTAGGCTTCAAGTCTCCTGGTCGTTGAGCAAGACTGTGCGACCTTTTGGAGGATGATCGAACACGGCTACGATCACGAGAACGTCTCAGGTGGGCTAGGGGCTTCTAAGGCCCACGCTGATTGTCTCTCGAACTTACAGGGCTCGACTTGAAGGAGTCAGCTTGACCAAGAGGCACCGAGGGAGGGCTAACATGGGCACGGGAGGAGGGGCTTCGCCCCCTTGAGGTGCTGGCAGCTTGCTGAGCCTCCCGAGGAAGTTTACCTGCACCAGCAATGGAAGAGGTCATATCACAAATACCTAGCGTGTAGCCCACACACTACCACATGGCGCATGTAGTGTCTTGTGTTCTGGTCAACAACTAAAGTGGCAAGCTGACGTGGAGATGACATCAACATTAGTGGCAGAGTAATGCATATGACTGGCGCATGCAAGGCTGACGTCAACAATGACATCACACATCAAATGAGCATTTAGCGCATGGACCATCAGAGACACATGGTGCATGTAGTCTCATGTGTTTCGACTTGTCTGAGGATGATGACGCTGATGGTGGTGTTTATTTTCAGAGACAACCAACTAAAAGTGTTGAAATTGCACTTACAAGCAACGGACTTCGAGGGGATCTCAAATGTGGCGGCGTGTAGGTTGGTGTATGAGTTTAAATTTCAGGATTTGGCTTGAGGATGGCAATCTAATGACGATGTCGTGGCGGAAGTCTTAAGCAATAAACGAAGTTGTGGCTATGGTAGAGATATGGGAGAAGCGACCATCGTGGGACAGACTTGATTGGGCACTTCCTAGACAACAGCTCCAATATCGTGTTGGTTTAAGTTATTAAGTAAAAGTAGACCATATGAATATAAAAAGTTTATAAGATCTGTTATCAAGCGGTGTTAATGTAATGTAAGTGAAGCCACCTTTTTTATTATTATTTGAATTGAGTCCAAAATCTATCACAAATCGAGGCAGATCTTAATCATAGTCGGTGAGGGTTACTTATAACGAAGATGGGGGTGTAATTTGTTTTATGCGGACGAAAATCAACACCTGGGTAATCGATCACTATATCACGACTTGACATTAATGCGCTTGAAGCGACCTAGGTTTTCCCGCTTGGGGTGACTTCTTGCTAGTTTGGCTTGTTAAAGGCTTCTAAAAAATTTGACCGTCCACAATCATCTACTTTTCGAGGTGGAAAAGTCACGTTTGACTTGTTCTACTGCTAATAACACATAAAATCACATAGCAAAATATCTCATAAATTGAACTGTGATTGGTTACATTGGTGTTCCTATGTTTGCCTTTGATTCTTGTTTTACTGGATCGAGCATGAATGCAAAGTCAGAAGGTCAGATTCTAGACAGACTCCTGAATTTGTTCATCACCCCCTCTCTCTTTCTCTTCCTTCATCTGTGTTCTTTCAATTGAGATTTTCCCTTGAGCGTAGACCAAGTAAAAGTTATATTGAATAAAAAATAAGAGTCGTGCATCTTATAGTTGAATAGGTTCCTAGATTCATTTCTTCCTAGGGATAAGTGCAGCGGAAGTCCTAAAATTTGTCACGAATGTGCATTTCAGTCCTAAAACTTGCAAAATGTTCATTTCAGTCCTGAAACTTGTCGAAAACGTTACAAATGAGTCCTAAAATCGACGCTGTTAACTTTTTCCGTTAAAAATGCCGACGTGGCATTTTAAATTATTTTTTAATTTTCCAGGTGGATTTTTTAATTATTTTTTAATCATTTTAAAAAAATAGATTTATTCATTTTATCTAATTTTCACCAAAAACTTAAAAGATAAAATAAAAATTTTATTTTTAAAAATTGTTTTAAAAATTGTTTAAAAAATGATTAAAAATAATTTAAAAATCCACCTGGAAAATAAAAATAATATAAAATGCCACGTCGCATTTTTAACGGAAAAATTTAACGGCGTCGGCTTTAGGAGTCACTTGTAACGTTTTGACAAGTTTTAGGACTGAAATGAACATTTTGCAAGTTTTAAGACTGAAATGTACATTCGTGATAAGTTTTAGGACTTCCGCTGCATTTATCCCTTCTTCCTAATTAGAGAAAATGACATAAATGATCCATACTTTTTGGCTTAATAAGCAATGTGATTTATGAACTTCTAATTTGTTCAATGTCGTCACTAAACTTTAATGCAATATGTAATGTGGTTCATGAACTTTTAATTTGTTCAATGTGCTTCATAAACTTTTGATATGTGTGCAATTTAGTCACTCTATTATGTAGTCCAGAGCAATTCGAAAATCTTCAAAAATAGATGTATGTGTGCGTCAATGCAAATTTTTATTATGGTTTGGAAAAGTCCATTGATGACAATCCAAAAATAATAAACAAAAATAATTAAAGGTGAGCATTAGTTCAAGGTCCACCTTGGATTGACCTTGGATCGGCCCAATTCGATTAACCCTGGTCTGATTCCCAAGGGGATCCAATTGATCGTTGGTCTTGGGACCCCTAAACCTTGCACTGTATGGGTTGGGCTTCATTCATAAGGGTTTAGGGTTGTCCAACCCAGACCAACCTTGTACTTAATATATATTTTATATCATATTACATATATAATATAATATATTATATGTTTTTGTCTACTCTAAATTCTAGTACCGCCTCTTCTATTCTCTTCGCAATTCAATTTATCATGTAAATTAGAAAGTAGATAGAAACTCAATATTAATTCGAGAAAAAAGAAAAAGAGACCATCTTCACTTAACTTAGCCTCACTTGCCTTTTCACTTGCTTCTGTTTGCTTGCCTCTATTTCCTCTCATCGAATGTTCATTTTTATGGTTTGTTGCTTTTAGTAAGAGTAAATTTTTGGTGTTGCCTTATCTATTTATATTTGCTATGTACCGGTATTCATCATTTGTTTGCTCAATGTCACATTATTGATGGATATATGATTTCAAATGATATGTTTGTCTTTTTAAGCAATATAAAAAATGAAATAAAAAATAATCACGTGGTCCCATGTCACCAAAGACGGTGTTGTTTTGTTGCTGACCGAGCTAAATAAGTCATATAAAAATTAATTAAATTAAATTTAAAACCAATTTTTTTTTTTTTTAAAAAAGGAAGAGGATGAACAATGGTTGAGGGCTTAGCTCTTGCCATTGTCGCCTCCCCCGCCGTCACTAGGAATGGTCGGCAACGATAGGGGGAGGGTCGGCCGGGGTTGCAAGCCATAGGTCCGCTGTTCATCTTCTTCATTCTTTCAATAAATTTGGTTTTAAATTTAATTTAATTAATTTTTAAATTAAAATTCAAATCCGCACCAAAACAATATCATTTTGCATTTTTTTGCTGAGTCAGCTCTTCGGTAAGCTATGTAAGCGAGCAAGGGTTTATTGGATGTGGCATTTAAGTGTCCCCCCTTTTTTTTAAAGTGACACTTAAGTGTTACTTTCCTAATTTTTAGCATTTAAGTATCCTATTATATCAAGTTTTGATACTTGATGTGTTCTTTTATCTCAATAATCTCGTTTTAAAGAAAGCTACGAAAATCTCTACACTTCTCTCACTCTGTCACATTTTGTGAAGAGTCTGTAAATTTGTCTGTTTATTTTCCCTGACAATGATACGAATCAACCGCCATCATTCCTCTAGGCTCTATTAGCCATGTGCCAATGAAAGAAAGTGTGCACGTTGATCGTGGTCAAGTTTAGTTCTTGGGATTTTTTTTGGTTGAAAATTTAGTTCATGGGTTGAACTAGGTTTGAAGCATCGTTAAAAAGAAATGATACTTCTGTACCGTTCAAGCATCGAACCAAAGTCTCCAAAATGAATAAACAAAATAAGCACTTGACAAACAAATACTTTTATAGTGAGATTCTAATTTTTTTTTTAATATATTTTAATGTGAAAGCGTGATTTTTTTATGCAAAATAAAACATTGATCAATTCCCAAGAAAACCGGAACCATCCAATTTAGTTTCTGATTCCAAAATTTAATTACACTAGTCTTCAAACCAAGAAAGTCAATTTGGAATCCCATCCTTGAACATTTACCATTGGATCATATGCCCATTTGCATCTTTTATGCAATTCCATTATCTTATATTCCCACCTTTAATTACTTTTTTTAGATTTGTTCTATTCTAACTCTCATCTTACTCTCAGACTTTCGCTCCATTTCTTTGCAGAGCATAAGAGTCAAATGCCCTACATTTAATTACTAGCGAAATGGGAGAAAATGGGGGAATGAAAATTTGAGTGGAAAATGACAAGAGATATGAAATTTCCATGAGAAAATGTGAACATTCTTTTATTAGTTTTATGTTCAAGGTCCGCAGTAATAATGTATGTCATTGCACTTCCCATTTGTACGTTGCTTATAAATTCTTAATGTTGGGTACATTTAATATAGCATGTCAAAAAAAGACCTCTAATGATTCATAAAAATAAAAGTTATATCATTATACATCTTGTTCTTTCTTCAACAATTAAAGATCACAAATCTATTATACTGATACCAAGTTTGCCCTAAAGTTTTTCATTTGACTAATTTAATCATAAATCTTTTGGCGGTTTGCTAGTATCTTTGTAGTCAATTTTGACTGAAAATTATTGATATGGATATTAAAATTCATACATTGCAAGTTTAGCACTAACGTAAATAATTTTAAAAAATGCAAAAACTATCTACTTCGGAGTTGGTCATACCACGTAGTATGACCCATATCCATGTTAACAATTTTTCGACCAAAATTAGTTGGCTAGGCAAATCATCAATAGGTTTAGGATCAAATTAGCCAAATAGAAAAAATGTATAACTCAACTAACATTCGTACAATATGTTTAGGATCTTTTTAGTAATTTTCTCTCATTGTTTTTAATGGCATTGATGTTTCATTACTTAGGATGTGTTTGTTTTGCGAAAAATAATTTTCGGGAAAACGTTTTCCTCATTTTTCAACGTTTGTTTCATTTAGGAAAATGAGTCAACAGAAAATATTTTCTTAGTCAATGGAAAATGTTTTCATTCCAAAACTTAAATTTAGAAAAACGATTTCCCCTTTGAAATAACCAGAAAACGTTTTCCAAAATGTTTGAAGATCCTTGTTTAATGAAAAATTTATTATTGAAAATAATTTCTAATTAAAATTTTTTAATTTGTTATTATTATATCTTTTCTTTTCTTATTTTCTCTTTTCTTTCTTTGCTTGTGAATGTAAACCCTAACTCCTCCTCCCTCTCCTTCTCTTTCGCCCCCTCCTTTTCGTTACTGCCGCCTCCTCCAACCCTAGCCTCTCCCGTGCTTCTATTGGCTTCGCGCCCTCCTCTTCCTCTTTGTTGGCATCTTCTACACCTTCAATTATTTTTCAAATACAATCAAAATACCAAGAAATATTTTTAGTCACGTATCACCAAATAAAGGAAAACTAACCGTTTTCCTGAAAAATGGTTTCCCGGAAAACATTTTTAAAAACGTTACGTTTTCCGTTAAACAAACACATCTTAGTAATCATTTAGTTTACCTATGGTAATCACAATAAAAATCAGAATAAAATGAAATCGGTATAAGTGGACTAAAAGTCAATAAACTTATCACGAAGGTGAAATTGAAATACTAAAATTTTCACAAAGTACAATCAAATCTTAAAATGTAATCAAAACTTATTACAAAGTCCTAAAACTTATAAAAAATATAATCAAATCTTAAAATTTATCGAGTTTATGCAAAAGTATATGTAATCAAGTTTTAAAACATGTTAAGTTAGTGTAATCAAATACTAAAACTTATTAATATTTTCTATTTGTCAAGTTGAATGAAATTAATGAAATGACTTCATTGCAATGACTTGATAAGTTTTAGCACTCAATTGTATTTTCATAACAAATTTTAGGATTTTTAGTGCACTTAACCCTATAAAATTTATCCTATTATGTATTTGATTCTTGTCCAAAATACGATAAAATCAGATATAAAAAGGACATAGCCCAAATACAAATATCTTTATGGGGAGGTGAAAAAAATCTGGATAAGATTTCTAATATCATAATATAAAAGTTAATTTTGTTAGATAACAAACTTATTGAATTGATAACATTAAAATAATATTTGAATTTTAATATAAAAATTCAAAATAAGAAAAAATCTTTAAAAAATTTATTCCTATTTGTATTTATATGTTTGAATTTCTTTCTATTTTATAACATATATATTCAATAAAAATAATAATATATTTAGTATTTATAGTTGTTGCATATTTTAGGCGTTGTAGTATTTTTATGTTAGTATGGTTTACTATTTAATAAGATTCTATTAGAGAACAATGGAAGGAAAAAAATGAAAAAGGATAGGAAAAATAAATTTAAAAAAAGCAAATAATGAAGCGGGCAAGAGTATTTTAAAATTATCCAATTTCATTATTGCAATTCACTAAATAGTTTACAAATCTAAATGATCACACACAGCCTTAGCACATCAATGAATGTAAGAGGTTACTAAAATTAAAGAGTGGTGCAAATTAAGGCGAGACTATTTCTCGTGCTTAATGATAACATTAGTGCCGTTTGTTGATTAATCCTGGATGACACGGTTCTTTTTGTCTTGCTCTAGGTGGGTGCGGGGATTCTTCCCTGGATTTTATCACGTATGTTCCCCTAGTGAAAAGAAAACATGAGTGCACACACGAGCCTCGGTGATCGTCTACAAGTCACGTCGCTGTGACCCAGCTCTGGGTCGCGTGACTACCCAGATCTGGTCGTCGCGAGGCTGTGCGACCTCCGATGACTAGATATGGGTCGCGTCGGTCGCCGCGAGGTCGCGTGACCTTTGGCGGACCCAAATCTAGGGTTTGGCAACCTCCAGCGAGGGTCGCCTAGGGTCACACCCAGATCTTGGTCGGGCGACCTCCGTGAAGGGCCGCCGGGGGTCGCCCGACCCCGGGCGACCCTTGCCGGAGGTTGCCAGACCCTAGGCGACCCTCACCAGTTTTCTCCGACGGCTGTTTGCCACACTAGCAAACTCTTTTTTTTTTTTAATCACCAAAGTTCTTTGTAAATGTAATATTTCCAAATACTATTTTACTCAAAGTTACTTCACAATGGGTTTTCAAATTATAATTTAGCAAACACAGTTTGTAATTTGGAAAACCCCTTTAACTTAAAGTCCTTTTGCATTTTCTCAAAAGTTTTCTCCAAAAGTCCAACCAAACGCACCTTATTTCTCGTGCTTAATGATAGCATTAGTGCCGTTTGTTGATTAACCCTGGATGACGTGGTTCTTTTTGTCTTGCTCTAGGTGGCTGCGGGGATTCTTCCCCGGACTTTATCACGTATGTTCCCCTAGTGAAAAGAAAACACGACCCATATCCATGTTAAAAAATGCAAAAACTATCTACTTCGGAGTTGGTCATACCACGTAGTATGACCCATATCCATGTTAACAATTTTTCGACCAAAATTAGTTGGCTAGGCAAATCATCAATAGGTTTAGGATCAAATTGGCCAAATAGAAAAATGTATAACTGAACTAACATTCGTACAATATGTTTAGGATCTTTTTAGTAATTTTCTCTCATTGTTTTTAATGGCATTGATGTTTCATTACTTAGGATGTGTTTGTTTTGCGAAAAATAATTTCCGGGAAAACGTTTTCCTCATTTTTCAACGTTTGTTTCATTTAGGAAAATGAGTCAACAGAAAATATTTTCTTAGTCAATGGAAAATGTTTTCATTCCAAAACTTAAATTTAGAAAAACGATTTCCCCTTTGAAATAACCAGAAAACGTTTTCTAAAATGTTTTAAGATCCTTGTTTAATGAAAAATTTATTATTGAAATAATTTCTAATTAAAATTTTTTAATTTGTTATTATTATATCTTTTCTTTTCTTATTTTCTCTTTTCTTTCTTTGCTTGTGAATGTAAACCCTAACTCCTCCTCCCTCTCCTTCTCTTTCGCCCCCTCCCTTTCGTTACTGCCACCTCCTCCAACCCTAGCCCCTCCTATGCTTCCATTGGCTTTGCTCCCTCCTCTTTCTCTTCGTTGGCATCTTCTACATCTTCAATTATTTTTCAAATGCAATCCAAATACCAGGAAATATTTTTAGTCACGTATCACCAAATAAATGAAAATTAACCGTTTTCCTGGAAAATAGGGAAAATATTTTTTAAAAATGTTACGTTATCCGTTAAACAAACACATCTTAGTAATCATTTAGTTTACCTATGGTAATCACAATAAAAATCAAAATAAAATGAAATCGGTATAAGTGTACTAAAAGTCAATAAACTTATCACGAAGGTGAAATTGAAATCCTAAAATTTTCACAAAGTACAATCAAATCTTAAAATGTAATCAAAACTTATTACAAAGTCCTAAAATTTATAAAAAATGTAATCAAATCTTAAAATTTATTGAGTTTATGCAAAGGTATATGTAATCAAGTTTTAAAACATGTTAAGTTAGTGCAATCAAATACTAAAACTTATTAATATTTTCTATTTGTCAAGTTGGATGAGATTAATGGAATGACTCCATTGCAATGACTTGATAAGTTTTAGCACTCAATTGTATTTTCATAACAAATTTTAAGATTTTTAGTACACTTAACCCTATAAAATTTATCCTATTATGTATTTGATTCTTGTCCAAAATATGATAAAATCAGATATAAAAAGGACATAGCCCAAATACAAATATCTCTATGGAGAGGTGAAAAAATGTGGATAAGATTTCTAATATCATAATATAAAAGTTAATTTTGTTAGATAACAAACTTATTAAATTAATAACATTAAAATAATATTTGAATTTTATAATAAGAAAAAATCTTTAAAAAATTATTCCTATTTGTATGTCTATGTTTGAATTTCTTTCTATTTTATAACATATATATTCAATAAAAATAATAATAGATTTACTATTTATAGTTATTGCATATTTTAGGCGTTGTAGTATTTTTATGTTAGTATGGTTTACTATTTAATAAAGTTCTATTAGAGAACAATGGAAGGAAAAAAAATGAAAAAAAGATAGGAAAAATAAATTAAAAAAAAGCAAATAATGAAGTAGCAAGAATATTGTAAAATTATCCAATTTCATTATTGCAATTCACTAAATAGTTTACAAATCTAAATGATCACACACAGCCTTAGCACATCAACGAATGTAAGAGGTTACTAAAATTAAAGAGTGGTGCAAATTAAGGCGAGACTATTTCTCGTGCTTAATGATAGCATTAGTGCCGTTTGTTGATTAATCCTGGATGACGCGGTTCTTTTTGTCTTGCTCTAGGTGGCTGCGGGGATCCTTCCCCGGATTTTATCACGTATGTTCCCCTAGTGAAAAGAAAACATGAGTGCACACACAAGTCTTGGTGATCGTCTACGAGTCGCGTCACTGTAACCCAGCTCTGGGTCGCGTGACTACCCAGATCTGGTCGTTGCGAGGCCGCGCGACCTCCGGCGACCAGATCTAGGTCGCGCCGGTCGCTGCGAGGTTGCGTGGCCTCCGGCGGACCCAAATCTAGGGCCTGGCAACCTCCGGCGAGGGTCGCCTAGGGTCGCACCCAAATCTTGGTCGGGCGACCTCCGTGAAGGGCCGCTAGGGGTTGCCTGACCCCAGGCGACCCTCACTGGAAGTTGCCAAACCCTAGGCAGCCCTTGCTAGTCGTTTTCGACGGCTACCTACCACACCGGCAAACTCCTTTTTTTTTTTATTAATCACCAAAGTCCTTTGTAAATGTAATATTTCCAAATACTATTTTACTCAAAGTTACTTTACAATGGGGTTTCAAATTATAATTTAGCAAATACAGTTTATATTTTGAAAAACCCCTTTAACTTAAAGTCTTTTTGCATTTTTCCAAAGACTTTCCCCAAAAGTCTAACCAAACACACCTTATTTCTCGTGCTTAATGATAGCATTAGTGCCGTTTGTTGATTAACCCTGGATGACGTGGTTCTTTTTGTCTTGCTCTAGGTGGCTGCGGGGATTCTTCCCCGGACTTTATCACGTATATTCCCCTAGTGAAAAGAAAACATGAGTGCACACACTATAATCCAATAAGATAATCACGTGGGCCCAATTAAATACATGAGATAATCTAGTGACCGATGCTCAATAATTGACTTCATTTATATTTCTTGATCCAAATACTCCTTCAATGATTAAGTTTGTTTATACGGTGCTTCAAACAAATGTTTTGTCACGTTTGTTAAAGGCATTTACTAAGAAGGGCTTTGTTTGAGCCGTATGGATTCCGACATCCTAATTGTCTGTATGTCATAGGCCGATACTTCAAATTGCGAATCGTGCTGCGTTTAGACCTCAATTTACTTTATTTGGTCCAAGTGAGCCGCACCTGCTCTCATTCACGATTTCGCATTAAAAAAGATTCATTAGAGAGGTAAGCTCTCCAGAATTCCAAAAGAATATTCAGATACCTAAATAGATCCAAATAAGGAGATGATTGACGATGACGAAAGCCTCTAGAGCACAAGCGGTTTTAAATTTCCCATACTATCCTCGTCACGTTCTAAAGTCTCGTATAAAACCTTAGATTTTAAATTACATGGTTCACTCGGCCCACAGCACTAGTGTCCGAAATTTCCCATACCATCCTCACCATGTTCTAAAGCCTCGTAAAAAAAACCAAGATTCTATATTACAAGCTTCGCCCGGCCAACTCAATACATATCAATTTCGACCCAACAAAAAGCTCCTAAACACCAAATGAAATTTCACTATTTTTTATGATATATGTTAGCCCAACAACGGAGGGCGCATAATGATCATTAATCGACGGACCCCACGCAGTAGCCATTTTAGGTTGTTCCTACGCATCACATCGTCCCCACTTACTACACCTCCCACGCACACACACTCGCGCGCACACTTTCCCAGGGGTCAGCATCAGGTGCGTCCGCCATCGAGCCCCCCTCGACCACTCGCCGGGCCACACGTGTCCTAAAGATCTCCCGGTTGTATTGTACAGCCCCCGCGAGCGCACCGCATCTTACCTTAGCATTTAGCATCTTGCCATCTCGATTCTCGGCATCTTCCATCGGATCCCCCTCGGCCCCCAAGTTGGCCCATCCGACGGCTCGCGTCCCTCGGGCCTTCCGTCCCCTCCGGTGCACCTTATAAATACCCGCCTCCGCCCGGCCCCCGAACATCGTGCTCATCGCTCGCTTCTACCTTCCCACCTTCCCCACCACTCCACAGAGAAAAAAGAAACCGGCGCGGCGGAGGCGGAGCCGGTCCGGCGAGGGAAGCGCGTGGAGAAGAGAAGGGGGGGACGAGATGAACGACGCCATAGATTCCAGGCTGGAGGCGCTCGCGTTCCAGTACGTGAGCTTCGGGCTCTTCACGGTGGTCAACAACCTCTGGACGCTGGTCGCCGTCGTGACCGCCGCCGTCAGCGTGCTGGGCATCCGGGCCGCCGCCGGCTCCTCCGCCGTCCGCCGCAGGCTCCAGCCCGGGCCCGCCGCGCCCCGCGTCGACGTGGGGGGCGCGGTCGGCGGGCCGGTCCCGGAGGAGGAGCGGCGGCCGGCCGATGCCGCCGCCGATGATCGTTCGAGCGCGGCCTCGACGTCGGGCGGCGACTACTCTCCCAGGAGCGAGGTGGGCGACGGAGTGACGAAGGGGAGGAGGAAGTTCACGGCCTACTACAAGGACGACGGCGTGTGCGGGTGCGTGTGCGATTCGTCCGCGGCGGAGGCGGAGGAGGGAGGAGGAGGAGGGGGACGCCGGGGAGGGCGGGTCTTGCGGTGGAGGAGAGTGGTGGGAGAGCTGGGAGAGAGTGTTGAAGGCGAGGAGCGGGGAGACGTGGTGGTACAGGTGCCAGGACGCGGGGGCGCTGGACGGGGCCGTCGTGAGGCTGTGGGACGACAGCCGATGCGGCGGCGCCGCGAGGAGGAGGGGCAGCTCAGGCGGTGCCGCCGTGTGGTGGTAGGTGTAGGGGTAAAGAAGGAAGCGGTGGTAGCTGGTGGCAGCTGGCGGTTCGTGCAGTAATAATGGCTCGGTGGCTCCGGATCGGGAGCTCCATTTTTATTTTTCTGGGGGCTTATTATTGTGGTATCTGGGGATGTAATTGTATATAATTTTGCTTGGGTAGTGGAACAGCCGAAAACCAAAAAGAGATTGTGACATGAAATGCAATTGCAATGCTCTCGATTTGCAGCTTCTCTATTCTTGCTCTCTCTAATTAGCAATTTCTCTTTTGATTCTCTGGGCATGTTCATGAGCAGATCCTATTCGAATTCCGGTTGCAGATCGGTGTTCAATGAAAACCCACCATCTAGAATACTGTTTGCTGCGGATTAAATTGACTATCGAAGTTAAAAAAAAAAAAGGGATTTTTTCAACACTTAATTGACACTTGGATGGGAAAACAATAACAAGAATATCTTCTGTTCGTTCTTGCTCTGTCATTAGCAGTTTCTCTTTTGATCCTGTGGGCATATGCATGAGCAGATCCTCCATGAATTCGGGTTTTTAGAGCGTAATTCAATGAACCCACCATTAAGGGAACTGTTTGGTGTGGATTAAATTGATCTTTCGAAGTAAAAAAGCGGGATTTCTTCGTCACTTGCTAACATCTAGATGGGAAAATCGTGACACTCTTCCTCTAGAATTCTTGGGAATACCCACCATTAGATTCTTCTTCTTCTTCGCTTTCTACCGCATAAAAAAAAAAAAGTCCCACAGAGATTGAGATGGAGATAGAGATGGCTACAGAGATCGTGGTGAACGATAAGGCACGTGATAATTGGAGGAAGCCGCTTTGCGGCTGCTGGCTTGGCTGGTCAAGCTCTTGCCATCTCCATCCGTCGGTTCGATTGGTTCGGAGGGAATCCTCTGTTCCTTGGCATATTCCCCTGGTTGATCGCTGACCAGTTCCTTGCAGTTAGACACCCCCCCTATTTTATTTGGGAATATGTTAGTTTGCCCCACTGAAATGACGGAAGATTTCCGTTTAGTTCCTAAACCTTTTGCTAATTTACTAGAGATAAAATCGAATTCTTCCACCAAGTTGTTCCATTTTAGGTTTAATCTAAACGGATCAACTTGAGGTTGTCAATTGTCATTGCAATAGCTCCGACATCTACCGACAGAATTGACCACCATGTAGGAGAAAACTTAAACCTTTTTTTAGTGCACTATTTCTCTTGTATCATATGTAATCATTGTATTGAAAATTGAAATATTTTCACCGTGTGAAAGAATGCACTAGGGTACTAATTAACAAGGCCTCATTTCCATATTAATGAGATTGTCCTCATCTTACAATTTTGTGACATTCTCTTTTTCTTTTTTCTTTTTCCGTCTTTTTAACGTGAAAATCTTTGAACAATGGGGAAAGTGCCACAAAGGCATCTTTTGAGTTGGAGGTGATCATCACACAACTTTCTTTTTCAATCTCATAGAGGGAGGGTCTGAGTTAGATCTTCCCCTCCTCTCCCTTTTTCTTTTACTGATTTAGTTCTCTGTTTTGTTTTCCTCGCTTTCCTCCCATTTAGAGAGCTTTTTTCCCTTCGATCTATTTTAGATCTAGAAGTTTCTCTCTCCTATATTGAGGAGATTTCTATCCCAATCTAATATAAGAATTTGTGTGTATATTTTCGAGGGAAAATTTCAATTAAGGGCCTGAAGTGAAATCGCTTTCTCAAAAAAGGGACTAAAGTAGATATTGTATCAAATAAGGGCCCGAAGTGACCGATTTAATCTCGAATAAGGGTTTTAACTTGAAAACCAGTCAAATCTTATTTGCAGCTAGGGGTATTTTCGTCTAAAGATTTTTTTTTTTCTTTTTCCTTTCTTTTTTTTCTTTCTTTTTTCATCTTGCTCACCTCCTTCTTAACAAATGCATTATACTCCTCACGCACGAGCTTGCACAGGTGCAAAACAATTTGAACAATTTAGGAAAAGAAAAAAACGAAAAGATATTCGAGAAGTTATGTAGTTTTGCAAAACTGCAAATTGCGTGCTTCAGTTTTGCAGCCTCCCCATAAGCAAATTTCAAAGCACATGCTCTACATTATGCAATTTTGCATCCTCACCCAAGAACTCATTGATTTCAGCATAAGCTGGTTTTTAAATTATTCGCCACCACTCACCTTCTCCAATGACGATAATGAACTTGAGAATAAAGAAATATCCATCAGTGAGTTTTATTTTTATTCAATTTGCTTCTAAAAACTTATTATGACAATTAAAGTAATAGTTTCATGCTCTCTCTGCCAATGAAATTGCCTATACCACGATAACTTTCACTCGTAGCTTATTGGGAATGTTTTATTGGGTCCAGGTTGGATTATTCATAACATTCATAGACGCAACTTGCATTGAGGTGGAATATGTGACTTCTTGAGTGGGTCCAATTGTGTCGTGCATGCTAATTATTTTCAAAGGCTGCTGAATCATTTTGACCTGTGATTAAAGATACTCGCCTTTGGTGGCGATTCGAATCAGACAACACTCAATCTAAAAAACGAATGACTCTGGTTGACATATATTCAAACAAAGTTACCTCTCTAACTCTGAAATATTATCTACACAGATTTGAGAGAAAATAACAAAATGAAAAAAGAGCAAAATCGCTTAGAAATTTCCAAAACCACGTATTTCACTGAACAAATCAATGCACATGAGTATTACAGAGACTCCTCAAAACCCTCTAATAAATTTGGCTTAGACACTTCAATCTGGCTTCTCCTCGCTAAGATCGATCATAGCCGGCGTGAGCACCGATTTAAATTCAAGCATCGACGACAACGAGGGCAGCAAGCTAATGGCTTACACCTCATCATGCTTTGTGCTTGACCACGATCACAAGATGTGGGGATCGAATGGAGCTGAGCGTCACATCTTGGTTCACTCGTGCTCGATCTAGGGTTTGGATTGACCTCCATCTTTCAACAAAGGTACTGGAATTGCTCTTGAGGGCAATGATAAATGAGGTTGAGGACGTTGATGGCTAATTCGGCAAGGAAGATAGAAATAGACTTTGGAGAATGCGATCTAAAGAGTGAAAAAGGTGAAGGCACAATAATGATGAAGAAAAGAAAGAGAAGGAGAAAATAAATTAAAAAAAGAAGGAAAAAAAAGTCTTTAGACGAAAATACCCCTAGATGCAAATAAGATTTGGTTAGTTTTTAAATTGAGGCCCTTATTTGAAACTAAGTTGGTCACTTCAGATCCTTATTTAAGATAATATCCATTTTAGGTCCTTTTTTGAGAAAATGGTTCCACTTTAGACCCTTAATTGAAATTTTCCCTATTTTCGAGGTTTTGCCTCCCTTGGATTTCCTTGGTGTACAAGTCCATTTGCAAGAGATCGGAGGAGTTTTGTGAAGATTTTACTCTCACGATCAAATCCTTGCTCAGTTAACCTTTTTTTTATTCTAAACAGCGATGGTGTTGGGATACTAAACCTAGATGTAGATCGCCGAATGACAAAGTTGTAACAACAGAGGGAATTCTTGGTGTGTACTTAATATTGAAGACAGGTTTGGTGATGGACCATCAATTTTAGTTTGAGGAAATCAGCAATTTTGCTATTTAAATAGGTGATCTCTAATTTTGTTCTAATGATGTTTTGTTTTGAAACTATCTGGGATTTATCTTGCTTTACAGTTGTGTTGTTTCTTTTGTTTTTTGTGGAGATGAATAAAATCTCACTTTTGACGACAGCAAGAAAAAGTTGTGCCACTAACTTTTCCTAATCCAATCAACGAAAAAAAGAGGCAATTGTACTTGCTTTGACGCTAATTCTTAAACAACGTGGTGGAAGACAATTTTGAAGGACGTGATTTCCCCAATTCTTGCCGAACAGTAGTTCGGAAGATGCCGCTGCATTGCACATGCTTTGATGAGATTGGCTACCCAGGTTTCCCACCTAATCCTCTTATTACTGCTTCTAAACAAGAGCTATTAGGACGTCACTTTAATTTAAGCCCACCGATATTGACCATAAGTTGAGCTCACATGGAGCACAAGCAAAGTTTTACATGGTCTCTAACGCAGAAAGAGAAAAGACTTGTTTGGACTCAAATCCGTAGATCAGACACAATTTGATTGGCGATCATCTAAAAACCACAAGTTGTAAGAACTCGCATAATTAACGGCCGTGACTGACCCATTTTCATGTGGATTTGGGTCTAGGCGACTGTCATCTCTATAGAGACGTACCCAAAAAGGGACCATCGGATATCTATCTCTCAACGGAGATGCACCACGAACCTGCATGATTAATGGCTAAGATTGATCCGTTTCATGCAGATTCAGGTCCAGGCAACTCTCGCCTCTTCAATGCCCTCGCACCGCATAAGGACGACAACGCAGGCTTATCCGGGAAAGGGCCATCAGAGAATTGTCTGTCTCTCAATAGGGACGTTGCACCACGCAAAACATGGCTTCCGGGCCGCTCTCGCTCGATGCACACGCTCTATCCTTCACCCACCAACATGCCAGATATCCACACTTCGCAATCGCGATGAACATTTGTGGGCTACATCTTCTGTCACGGGACGCCACAGCGAGGGCCAAAGCAACGGGGGCCATCCGACGAGATCGAGGAGGGACCACCGGCTTCGTCACTAGTCTCGCCCAAATGATATTTTCGACCAATGTCCAGCCTCTGTCTTTTCTTCTTGGACTTATCGGCGACATCACCTCACCAGTAATTGCCATGATGTCGCTGTCATTGGAGGATCTCGCCCTCTCCCTTGTCTCTTTCGTTCATATCTGGTTCAAAATTTAGCGCCGGACAGGACATGGACTTGAGTTTGGCTTTCCAGCACGGGATGGGCATCTTGGCCTTTCGTTCCGTTTGGTCTTTGGGAATATCCGTTTCGTGCTTGGTTGTCCAAGATAATATGAGCCATTCGTGTTGATTTTTGTGTCTCTAGGTTTAAATCTAGAGTTTGAATAGCCTGATTCGTACTTTTGCCGCAAGGCTACCTAGGGAAAGGGTTTCCATCACATAAATTAGAGATCGGTTTAGTGTTTAATGCCGGAGCACACGATAAAAATTCAGTCCAGCGAATGAGTTATGGGTTACATAAAACATGCGAGTTTAACTTAAATTCCCAACAATGCCAAACAAATTAAGGTCCAAAAAGAGCACGAAGAGAAAGGTTAAGTTTGGGCCAATTAACATGTCCAGCTAGATCCATCTTCACACAAAAACTTAAATCAATAAATTATAGGCTAATCAAGATATGTAAATTGCTTCATATCAAATCAATTTTTCAATGTGGGATTTCTCAAATACAAATCACACGTGCATGTTCACAAAAACTTAAATCGATAAATTATGGGTCAACCAAGACATGTAAATTGCTTCATACCAAATTAAATTTTCAATGTGGGATTTCTCAAATACAAATCACACGTGCATGTTGACTTCTATAAAGCCCTTGATTTTACCATTTGCCAATAATTGTTTAAGGCATCTTCCGGATAGAATAACTTATAGCTTCTTTCTAGGAAACGGCCCTGATATATGCAGAAGGGCCATTTTTGAGTGGTAGTATGAACTCGTCATATTCGTTGGATTGTCTCAAATTTTCGCTTCATATCGCCCGTGGCCGTGGCCACACCTATTTGACAACCAGGGGTGTGAAATGGGCTGGGTTCAACGTGGCCCAGTCTTCTATGGGCCGTGCCTGGCCAACCCATATTAATGTGTTGGGGGTGTGCCCAGATGGCCCAACATGTCGCGTCGGCCTAGCAAAGTACGTGGCCCGTGCTAGACATGTGTTGAACGGGCCCATGGATCGTGACGGTTTAGTCCAACACATGCCATTTTTTCCCATTTATTTGTGTCCTAAAGGGCCCTTTCTGCAATTTCTTTCCAAACTTTTGCGCTCGTGATCAATAGTCGTCGACCACTAAAAATATAGGCATGCCCAAGCATAGAGTGACGGGTCACATGTTGCGCCGTGCCCAAGCATGGCTTGCTCCACAAACAAGCCATGCCGACGCCCCCTGCTCCGCTGCCAAGCATTGCAGTCCGACCCATTTGGCATCTCTACTTTATATACGACACCGATGTATTCAACAGGTCTATGCGGCCAGCAGGAGGTTATCTTTCAGAGGTCATTGCGATTAATTGAAACAAAAAAAATAAAATAAAATTGGGCCTCGTTACTGGTTTAGTTGGGCTGGGCCTAGCAACATCGGTCGGGCCTTTGCTCAAGCCCATTCGATAAACCCTAAAACTTCAACCATCATCACCCCAAGCTCCACCGACCAACCAAGATTTTTCCCCTCAGTCCGCCATTAAACCCCGAGCTCCTCCCCCGCCGCCCTCCCGACACTCGCCATTCGCCTCTCCACCGCCGACCATGGAGGGCATCGAGTTCGACGCGGCGTCGCCGCCAACTCCCCACGATCCCGCCGCCGCCGAGGACGACGACTTCTGCGGCTCGATCCTCGCCCGCTACGGCGGCTCCGCGCGGGACGAGCACCAGCACCTCTGCGCCGTGATCGGCGCCATGTGCCAGGAGCTCAAGGACCAGAACCTGCCCCGCACCCCGATCGCCTACTTCGGCGCCACCTGCTCGTCGCTCGACAGGATCCTCTCCGCCTCCGCCGGCCCCGATCCTCAGGGCCACGTCGTGGAATCGCTGATGACGATACTCTGCCTGCTGCTGCCCAAGGTCGCTGCTTCCGTGGTGAGGAAGAGGAGCCAGTACATGTCGGAGCTCGTTCTCAAGGTGGTCCGCGGCGGGTCTTTGCCGCCCGGAGCGGTGGGGTCGGGGTTGAAGTGCGTTTCGCATTTGTTGAGCGTTTCTAAGGATTCGAATTGGTCTAGCGTGGCGCAATTGTATGGAGTTCTGCTCGGTTTCGTGACTGACTCGCACCCGAAGGTGATTTTTTGTTCGGCCTCTGTATGACCTTTCGGTGATTTAAGTTGGCGGTGGGCAGTGTTTGATGAGAAAAATTCGAATTTGATACTATGGTTGCCTTGCCCATTTCTTTAAATTGCAGTTGTGGGATTGAGAAAGATCAATGCAGGTCTAATAGTTCTTGCTACAACAATTCCTTGGCAATTGTTGTCAATTTTAGTTTTTCATGATTTCTCGTACTTTCATTTTTGGTGATTTCTTTAGTGCTAATTTCTCTCTTCCTAGAATTAAGAGTTTGGACTTCTCATCTGATAGTAGGTGGGATTTCGAGAAATGGAAATTCGGGAATTTTCGAACGGAGCAGTTTCTGTATGTGTCATCTCTTGCGATGTTCGATACATGAAGCTAAAGTAATGAAAATACTTTTCCTGCTGGTGTTCAACAGATAAGAAGGCAATCGCACCTCTGTTTACGGGATGTTTTGCAAAGCTTTCATAGGACGCCAGCAGTAGTGCCTGCAAGCGAAGGATTAATGAGCATGTTTGAAAGATTTCTACTGCTTGCTGGTGGATCAAAAGGCGATGCTACAGAAGGATCTAGAGGAGCACAGGAAGTCCTTTATGTTCTCGACTCTTTGAAAGAGTGTCTACCATTAATGTCATTGAAGTATACAACCAATACTCTTAAGTACTTCAAAACCCTTTTGGAACTTCACCAGCCCCTTGTTACAAGGCGCGTAACAGATGGCTTGAGTGCTCTTTGTCTATATCCAACTTCAGAAGTGTCTCCTGAAGCCCTGCTTGAGTTGTTATGCTTATTAGCTCATTTAGTATCTACAAGCGAAACATCTGTGGATGGCATGACATTCACTGCTCGTTTACTGGATGCCGGAATGAAAAAAGTTTATTCCTTGAATAGGCAAATATGCGTTGTTAAGCTCCCTCTGATATTCAATGCACTTAGAGGTGAGTCATCAGTTCCAATAATTCCTCCTCCTCTGTTACATCAGAAGAAATATAGCTCAGTTTGCATTTGGCATGTCTTGGATTTCTTGTTTAAGTCAGTGTTTAGCTTCTTGTTCTCCAGAGGGAACAAAATGAATGCTATCTCATGTTTCCCTCTTTGCTTTGGCAGAGATTCTGCCATCTGAGCATGAGGAAGCCATTTTTGCTTCAGCAGAAACATTCAAGAGTCTCATAGACTCTTGCATTGATGAAGATTTGATCAATAAAGGGGTGGAGCAGATCAAGATACATGCAAACGCAGAATCAAGAAAATCTGGACCCACTTGCATCGAAAGAATTTGTGTGACTATTGAGAGTTTGCTGGATTATCGTTTTAGTGCTGTCTGGGACATAGCCTTCCAAATTATTTCAGCTACTTTTAGAAAATTAGGTATTCTCTCTCTCTCTCTCTCTCTCTCTCTCTCTAGCTGAACTGAGAAATTCATCTGCCCAGGCTCTGTTATCATTTAATGTGCTGTATAAATTGTAATGGGTTGACTTCTAAGCGTCATTTAAAGTTGATGCAGTTTTCTAGACATTCTAAGAAATGATGATGATTCTAAGCAGTACAGGGGTAAACTTGTTTTTTCAACCCTCTTATCTCCCATGGTTGGTGTTTCTTTGCTATGTACTGGAATAATCTAAACGAGTCCCATTTTTGTATGCTGTGCTCGCATAAAAGATCTGCTTTGACTTTTTCTTGTAAATAAGTTTCTCAAATTCAAAAACTCTTCTTTTTCAGAAAATAATGCTTCTTATCTTCTGAGAGGAACACTTAAGAGCTTGGGAGACATACAGAAGTTGCCTGATGAAGATTTTCCTTACAGGAAACAGGTGCGCTTTTATTAACTCAGCAGAAATCTTTGTAGATTATTTAGGTCACTGCAAACTGCGATTCAGCTTACGCTTCCTTTTGGGCATGTTTATATTTTGGGGAGTTGTGTGCTTCTTATTACTAGCTGCAATTCTGTGTCCTAAGCAAAAGTCTCAGCAGTTTCCTTAGCATGCCTTTACCTTTCACTTGTTGGGATATTGGTTTTTTGAAAGGATTGCAGAAGGAATGTGGTAATTTGATTTTTGGTATTTAATTTTCTCAACTGGAAATGTGTATCACGTGAACATTTACTTGTGCTCTCTCTCTCTCTCTCTCTCTCTCTCTCTCTCTCTCTCTCTCTCTCATAGATATCAATAAAATATTTATGGATCTGTATGCAGTCGTCTACCAGTTCAAAATCTGATTTGAGCTGGTGAGCAGTCCAATGCTTCTGGGGATTAATGAGAATGATTTTTATTAAAATTTCCACTTGAGATTTATGCTAGGTTGATTCTCACTTCTATTCCTGTTCAAACAAAGTATTGTTAATTCTGATTTGTGCCTGTTGACTTATAATGCCATTGTGCTGCAGTTGCATGAATGCGTTGGATCAGCAGTTGTCGCCCTTGGTCCTGAAATGTTTTTAAGCCTTCTCCCCCTCAATCTGGAGTCTGATGACCTATCTGAGGTGAATGTCTGGCTCTTCCCAGTTTTGAAGCAGTACACTGTACGTGCCCACTTGAGCTATTTCATGGAATCAGTTCTGGATTCAGTTGGTTTGATAAAACAGAAAGCACGTAAGGTATGGAGCTAGAGGTCAGTTGAAAAATTTGCCTCCTTTTGTTTGTTCTGTTAGTCACACATGACTTTTGTCAGCTTGAGCTAGAAGGAAGAGTCGTTTCAGCTAGAAGTGCAGATGCCCTTGTATACTCTTTATGGTCCCTGTTGCCATCATTTTGCAACTATGCTGTGGATACAGCTGAAAGTTTGAAAGACTTGGAGAATGCATTATGCAGAGCTCTTCGTGAAGAACCTGACGCTCATGGTGTAATATGTTCCAGCCTGCAACTACTCATTAATCAGAATAAGAGGGTTTTCAATGAAAACGATGAATCTTCAGGCACTGAGTTTGGTACATCTGCAGAGAAAGCCGTGTCTCGTTACACTCTGCAGGTTGCCACTGATAATTTGGGTGCACTGAGGTCATCAGCTCGTGAATTTTTGTCAGTCTTGTCTGGAATCTTTCTAAATTCCAAAAAAGATGACGGTGGCTGTCTACAGGTATTATAACCTTTCTTGTTTAGTTAGATCTAATGAACTGTGTGCTTTCATGTGCATTGTATGAGTTTACCTAAGAAATGGCCCTGGTTCTAGTATTTGATGAAAACTGTGCTTTGAGATTGGTAACAAGTATTGCCAAGTTTTGTACTAAAACCTGTGTTTTGTTTGGTGCTGTCATTAGATTGGTTGATACTTGCTAGTGACTTTTTTTGCACTCTATGCAGTCTACAATTGCTGCATTGTCTTCAATAGCAGATAAAGCAGTAATATCAAGACTATATAAAAGTACAATGCAAAAGCTACTGAAAGTCACTCTGGAAGCTGCGAAAAACCGCAATTCTAGAAAGCCAAACTCCATGGAAAGTGATGATACATCCAATGAAAGTTCACCTTCTGTTCTTCGGTCTGTCCTTCCCTTCACTCTAGTTCATGTATTTTTCACAGCTCGTGTTTAGTTGCATCAGTTTAATGTTCCTCCTCTTTACCGTATCATCTGTAATCTCTTGGCAAAAGTGAATGCGGATGCTGGATTCACTGACAAATTAGCTTTTCGGATCACAATATATGCAGGGGAAAGCTATTTGACTTGGCTGCTTCTCTTTTGCCTGGATTGAATATCGCAGAGGTTGATGTTCTGTTTAAAGCTATACAGCCAGCATTGCAGGTTAGTCAGTGAATCTACATATATCCCTTGTTTTACTCAAGATGATTTGAACAACAGACTACAAGTTGAGGTAACAAAATTTGAGGCTTCTTTGCAGGACGCAGACGGTGTTATCCAGAAGAAGGCATACAAAGTTCTTTCAGTAATGCTTAAGGTACTTATCTCTTTGGTTCGGTTTATCTCTGCATATTTCCACTGAATGCAATTTGATGAATTTTTTTCTATAACATCCCAAAAAGAGTAGAACTTTATACTTAGTTTAATAATGCATGGAATGGAACGGATTGGGTTCATTGTTGACAGCAAGACAGTTCATGCATATCGAAACCCAGACTCAGAGCCCTAATTGGTTGACTCTTTTCTTACCTGCCCTAGAAAAAAACACAATTCCTTTTGTGCGTTTTATTTGAATCTATGAATTAAAAGCATTATGAGGCCTGGGTTTTTGTGGTGTTTAGCTTCAATTTCACAAACATTGGCCATGTTTCTTACTCCTTTACAATTTTGTTGTGTTTTCTGTTTTTTTCAAGAATTATGATGGATTTCTTTCATCAAAGCTCGAGGAGCTGCTGAAGCTTATGGTCGAAGTGCTACCCGCGTGTCATTTCTCAGCAAAACGTTATAGGCTTGAATGCTTGTACTTTCTTATAGTCCATCTTTCTAAGGTTGAAACTCTAGCTCTTCTGCTGATTAAGTATGATAAAGCCTTCTTCCAATCCATTCAAATATCTCAATATTCTATTGATGGATAAAATGCTTAAAAGTTTTCCTTGTTTATAGGATGGTTCAGACAAAACCAAACCTGAGATCATCTGTTCATTCTTAACCGAGATAATATTGGCTTTGAAAGAGGTACTTTATGTTGACTAATTATAGTGCTTTTGTTACTCTATATGATATATCTGCTTTTATTTTTATTGTTTTAATCAGGTTCCTGATAAGATGCTTACTAGATTATATTTGCCTTCACAGGCTAACAAGAAGACTAGAAACAGGGCATACGACATCCTTGTGGAAATTGGGCATGCATTTGGTGATGAAGAAAAGGGGGGAAGAAAGGAAAACTTGCTTCAATTTTTTAACATGGTCTGTAGTCTATCTGGTTGTTGATTGCTGACATTCTAAGTCATGTACTAAGTGCCAGTTTTCTGGCCAGGTTTTATACTTCCAGCTTCTGTTAACGTTGCCTTCTGTCTGGGGATATGGGTTGTGAAAATTGAGCAAGGCATAATATTAATTAGTACTTACTCTTTAGCTATGCTATTGGAGCAGGTAGCGGGAGGTTTGGCAGGTGAAACTCCTCATATGATCAGTGCTGCAGCAAAAGGCCTGGCTCGCTTGACTTATGAGTTCACAGATCTTGTCTCAACTGCATACAATATTCTCCCTTCCACATTTCTACTTCTTCAGAGAAAGAACAGAGAAATAATTAAGGTAAGTTCGTCCTATGTTTGTGTGGATATTGATTTATTGTAATAGTGAGTGATTGGCTTCATGGAATCCGTTTACTTTTGCAGGCAAATTTAGGTCTTCTGAAGGTACTGGTTGCCAAATCTCAAGTTGATTGGCTGCAGATGCACTTGGGAAGCATGGTGGAAGGCTTGTTGAAGTGGCAAGATAACACAAAAAATCATTTTAAATCAAAGGTTTCAAATTATCTCCTTTTTTTCTCAAATTAAGTTGTGTCTTATGCTGCAAGGTTTTTGTTGCTCTTAAGTCATATGTTTTTCCTCTGTTCTATATTTTCTTGGAAGAAGCAGGCTTTCTTCTTTCTAAGGTGTGTAGCTATTTCTGGAGTTCTTCTGAGCTATGGAACCTAGAATCCTTTTCGTTAAAGTTGCTTGATGTTCTAGAGGATGAGGTCCCACCGTTACCAAGGTTTCATGTTAAGGGGAATGCTTTTACCTAACTAAAGAAGCTAACTATCATCAATTTGACCGTCGAAAAATGTTAATATGAACTATTGATACCAAACCATATGTTTTACGTTTCTTCCTTATGTAGATAGCTGCTCAATAAGAGATATGAGTGTAGAGATATAATGGGCCTGCAGCTGGTTTTTCCTTCTGCAGCCCTTTCAGTCCTTAAATTTCCCTTTTTTTCCTTTTCTTTTTCTTTTCCCCAATTGAATTATTGAACGAGTTTGTCTCTGGCTGTCTATTTGACAGCTAGAGTCAGCATCATTGTTTGGTTTTTATCTGATTACTACAATACTGGGAAAATCTTGCCCCATCATGCTGTGGGTGAGCTGTTAACTGATATAACTGCGGGGATTAATTCTTCTGCTTACTATTTTTCGATAGGTTAAAGTCCTCCTGGAAATGCTAGTCAAGAAATGTGGCTTGGATGCTGTAAAGGCTGTAATGCCTGAAGAACACATGAAACTCCTTACTAACATAAGAAAGGTACTTTTATCATCTTTCCCATGGAATTTTATCAAGTGTCCTCTGAAATTTTTGCTGAACTATTTCTCCATATAGATTAAGGAGCGAAAGGAGAGAAAGCGAGCAACGAATTCAGAGGAAAGCAGGTCTCATCTGTCCAAAGCCACCACATCCAGGTGTCTGTCTCTGTCTCCGTCTCTCAAATGCAAACAAATTCAGATTGGTAGATTTTGCTGTTTACATTTTCTGCATGTCACTTCTGAATGGACTTTCTTGGATAAGAAGGCGTCCTATGACCGCATGGGATTGCTATGACTCTTCTACTATAGTCTACAGCATTTTGCTGCTTTCTGAATGAATTATCTTTTGAATTGCGATACTTAAAGAGTGAGTATGTAAATGTGTTTAGCTTGCTCTGTGTCTCTCTCTCTCTCTCTCTCTCTCTCTCTAAAGGAAGGGCACAGGCATGTGTATGCATCCTATGTTCAGCTTTCCATTTCTAATCATAAAAACTTTCCATTGAGTATCATCCTGCACACTTGTTCAGACCTCTGCTATCTCTAGTGTAACTCGGAGAGGTATAAGATATTCCCATCAGGGCCTTCAAATCAAAAAAATCCTCAAGGCTTATCTTTAAGGATATCCTAGTTCATTGCTTTTCCCCAATTAATTCTGGAAAGGATGCTTAGTTACTCTTAAGATATGCTGTCTCAGGCTGGACTAGTAAATGAATTATCATTATACATGCTGATTATATGCATGCTTTTAACCATGTCCAAATTGGGAAGATTGAAGCAGCAGCAAGCAAGCTCAGATTGGCCTTATGCCTGTTATTTTCTGGCTGATGATTACCATGCTTTAGCCCGACAAATTTGCAAACAGAAACAGAGATGCAAGAGATGTCTAATGCAGATCTAAATCAGTAAAATTAAAGTAGTATCTACTGTCAGGAAGGAGTCTGTTATTAGTCAACTTTCCCCTCATTATGTTGTTTTACCACATCCATCGGAGTTTTTAACTGTGCTAATCCTCCTCTCTCTCTTCCTCTCTCTCCCTCATCAGGCTTAGCAGATGGAATCATACAAAGATATTTTCCGATTCTGGTGATGAAGACAGCACAGATGGTGAGACTGATTATATGGACAGTGAGACAAATATTGGCAGACGGAGCAGGGCTTCCTCATTGTTGAAGTCAAAGGCTACTTCATTACGGTGGGTACTTGATGCTGTACTCTTGCAAAAATTTTATGTGCATGTTTTAGGTAGGCGAGACATTTCCGCTCAAAATATTAGCAACTTGTGCATATTTGAGCCGGACGGAAGGTTGACCTCATTCATGCACATCTCATTTCACTTATTTTTGTAAAGAGATTTTTGTTATCATTGTTGGACGAATTACTTTATTTATTTTTAAAAATAGGAACCATATGCCTCATTAATACGTCTCATTTCACTTGTATTGTTGAAGAGCTTTCTTTAGACCGTCTGATGAATTACGTAGCCAGCTACCATCCTACCACTGGACTCATACAAATGCTCAATTTGTCTAGGTCTAAGAGATCGCATAGATCTGCCAAAAGCCTGCCAGAAGACCTTTTGGACCAATTGGAGGATGAACCTCTCGATATGCTTGATCGGCAGAAAATGAGGTCAGCCCTTAGAGGATCCCAGCAAGGAAAACGGAAGGCAGAGTCTGATGATGACCTAGAGATAGACTCCGAAGGTCGTCTAGTAATCCATGAGGGAAAGGGGTCAAAGAAGTCCTCGGCAGCCAACCCAGATTCAGATTCCAGGAGTGACGCTGGTAGTTATCTTTCCGTGGACTCTTCAAGGAAAGCCCAGAAGCGTAGAAAGACAGCTGAATCAGGCTGGGCTTACACAGGGAATGAATATGCTAGTAAGAAAGCTCGTGGAGACTTGAAGAGGAAGGACAAGCTTGAGCCCTATGCCTACTGGCCCCTCGATCGTAAGATGATGAGCCGGAGACCAGAGCATCGGGCAGCAGCGAGGAAGGGAATGGCAAGCGTTGTGAAGATGACGAAAATGCTCGAAGGCAAGAGTGCCTCGAGTGCACTCTCCCTTAAAAGCACTAAGTTTAAGAAGAGGGCCAATAAAGCCAGCAAAATGAAAGGCAAGTGAATGGAAACTGTGACCATGTCCAGCGTATTGGATGCATTTGAGCGCTTGTGATTGTGTGAATTAGTGCGCAGAAAGTTGCGAGATACCTGGTGCTAGAATCATAGACCCAATTGGTTTATGGTGCAATTTTGCTGTACATATAATTTAAATGAAGGTGCAATAGACTGGGCCTTTTTTTAAGTACAGTTTTTAAACCACCTAAGCATCCGTCAGCTGCATCCTGACCATATGGGTTTGTCCTAATAAATTTGTTCTTTATGTTCAAGATGAGAAAGACCCCCGTGGGCCAACCCAAGGATCAGCACGGCATGCCGGTCTGACCCATGTCCCAAGCCCTTACGGATCATGCCAGGGCCACTTGCCATTTCTACTTACATCATGGTCCAGTTTCCTAAGTATGCACATCTTTCACTTACGATTTCTCACGGACTTTCTACGTTGCCAGACACATTCTTCCTGCTCACATATCCTCAAGCGTGGCATCATCCTTCCTGCTTACCGAGGGTTATCCCATTAACCACTGAGAAAAGCGTTGAAAGAAGGGGGCAAGAAAATTTGGAAAAGGAGAAACAGAACAGCACATGGAACCAAAGAAGAACAAAATAGAAAAGAGAATCGCCGGAGGATAACTCGCAGAATTTGATCTCTATAACATTCTAGTCTTTCAATATACGTTTACACAAAAAGAGACAAGAAGTTAGCATGGTGTACCAGGTTGCATCATGCCTAGTGTGGCTACAGATGATTAGCAATAATTCACAATAACAATTTTGGCAAATGACAAGCAACATGTCTTGGCCTTGGATTCTTCTCTTCTCCACTGTGCTGTCCGACAAATTTCCATTTGTATACGACAGCTATCTATAGAGTGCGAGGAGGTTACTTGTGACTTAGCATCCAGCATCCTACGTGAACACTAACATCTTCACATTCAATAATGGCGACATCCATCTGAAAAACAACCGACAAAAGGAAGAAGACATTAGAGTTGGACCAATGTAGGGTCCCAGCTGTATCAGTTTTAATTTGTTTCCCCATGATATATGGACCCCTTATCAAGGGGCCGAAGAGAAACATGAAGCGCTAAGAAGCATACCTTCGGCTTGATTATTGCATCGTAAAGCCCGCCAAGGATGATTCATTTGTACGGGGCAAATAGTATTGATGAATTGTGGCCACCAAATCCGAACGAGTTAGACAAAGCCACCTTAATGTCTAGTCTCTCTTTCTTTGGGCCAACCAGCTTGCTTGGATCCTAATTGATTTTCACAGTTGATGCTCAATATCCAAAATATTAACATTGGAGACGAAAAATGTAATATAGGAAATGCGAAAGCATACCACTTCTTTATCTGGGTTTTCCAAATTAACATTTGGATGAACCCACCCGGTTCTTATTGCCTGCATTGAAAACGCATATCCAATGAAATTCTGGTCTGTCCAATAAGTCTCATCTTTAGCATGGAGAAACAGCGGGATTGTATACACATTCAATCTACTATAACAAGGACATTTAATGAGATCTGACAGCTCCAAGGAGGCACTCAATTCTCCTGTGGATTTTGCATAGCTCAGTTAAAGTGGAAAGGCTAATACCTGTACAACCGCCACAGCTTCCACAGCACCAGCTGCTCCAAGTAGGTGACCAATCATGGACTTAGTGGAATTCACTTTTAACTGCATAAAGAGGTAATCATAAAGGCACCAAAATTTGGTAAAGATACACCTCGACATAAATTAGCAAAGAATTTACATCTGCATTACCTCGCTGTTTTCGCGAAAACAATGGGCAAGAGCTTTGTACTCTTTGAGGTCTCCAGCTGGAGTAGATGTAGCATGGGCATTTATGTAATTTACATCTTCCCTAGACACTCCAGCCTGAGCTAAGGCCTTTTCAATACAGAGAGTCACGCCCACCCCTGCTTAGAGAACAAATCGTGGGTTCAAGTTGATTCCATAACAAGAATAAGATGTGCACTGGAGCAAGTCGTATAAGTTTATGATCAGTGTGTCAAGAAGATAAAAGATGGAACCTAAAAATCAGTACAAGTACTTCGTGATTTTACACTGAAAACCATGGCCATGAAGGACACTAGAGGGCTACAGCCCTCGAATGGGTAGACCCCATAGCAAAATAGTAAATGAACCAAAAAAAAAAAAAAAAAAAAAAAAAGTTTGACCAAAAACCCAAAGAAACACCTAAATCACACCAAAAATTTCTGAAGCTCATCAAAGGTTCTTTTGGAGTGTGGTCTCTTAATCCCTCTTGTATAGAAAAAAGGGTGGGATAATATGATTAAATAGTAAGGCCTTCTTACTTTTTAATTTTTGAATTGAAACTTCCTATCTCCCACCAATAAACAGGTCAGATTAACAAGGATAAGGTCCCACAATACGGAAAAGAATGTGTATAGCAAAGACAGAGGATGAAGACAACAGCTAAAACCAACTAAAAAAGTTTTAGTGACTGTCGAGACTTCACTACCCAGACAGTGAGAATACAAAAGGAAAAATTACCATCAGGGTGAGGTTCGGTCATGTGATACGCATCAGACGTGAAGCTTCCACCAAGAAACTCCGCATAAATGTTTGCACCTCTTCTCTGCAAGGAGATACTTATATGTCATCTTGAATCACCAACCAACCATGACCATGCTTAAGCATGGAGTGAACCCACAACCAGTGCACCATGCACCTGGTGACTGCCTGATCCAGTAGTATTCACATGGGCCTAGCCACAGATTGGACGTTGACCAGGTGCAGCACCAGATGCACTGAGCAGCAACCCCCAAGACCATAAGTATAGATGAGAGGAACCAAATGTGTAGGTACCTTGGCATGATCTAATTCCTCCAAGAGCAGAACTCCAGCTCCTTCTCCCATGACAAATCCATCACGATTCTGTAAAGCCATGCTCACACTTTAATCGGATGATACATCTGCCTCCAGTTCATATTCACAAAATTATTAAATTACAGTCACAAGACTCATAATAGAGTGTTTCCCTCTCCAATAGTCTCTACCATAAGCCATATCATCAACTAAATTTCAGAAATGGGTATTCAATTTTTATGTTTCCTCAAATTGGTTAGGTTATTTTCAGACTAAAAAAACTTGTCATCGAGTGAAGAATTTAGCGTTCAATACTTGAGTTTCTTCCAGCCTCCAAAAAAAATTATTTTATTGATTCTTTGAAAAAGTCTAGAAAGATCTTTGTGGATGTTTCTAAATCCTTTGAATGAAAAAAGATGCAGAGGAAACAAAGCAAGTTGTGAGATGCTAATACAATGTCCCATGGTCTTGATGCTTTGGCAGGATGGCTATTTCTCTGTGAAAGCGCTCGGCATGCCACAAAACCCCCTAGACCTGCGGCAACAATGACAATGTAAGAAGTTCTCTCACTGCAGCTTTTGATGGACTCAGGGAGGCACTCAACAAAGACGAGGAGGCAAATTCTACCAATAGGAATAACTGCTGCATCTGAGCCACCGCAAAGCATCACATCCTGCAAGATCCCACAATTCTCAGAAAGTTATGCAGCTTGAATCGCCAGGATAGCTATACTTATTTTAATGTTAACAAGTCTAAGCAACCACGTTCATCACAAATTTGATTTAAAAAACTTACAGCTTCTCCTCTGATTATGTGGTTTGCAGCATTCAGGATACAAAAGTTGCTTGTAGCACAAGCAGTTGATATTGAGTAATTAGGGCCCATCCATCCCTTCAGTTTAATAAATTAAATATAATCAGAAAAATCAGCCAGAACAAAATGCATTTCAATAAGTTGGAGATTAGGCTAACCAGATCCATTGCAAGCATGGCTGAACCCATGTTAGTTGTTGCAAAAGGTATACAGAAGGGATTCATTTTCCTGTATGATATCCTTAAAGCTTCAATAGCATCATTGAAAACCTGTGCATTCAAAAGGTACCAAACATATGAATCAGATAGTCACATGGCCACCTATAGTCTGATTGGGCTCTCAATAAAGCTCCCGATCAGAATGAGAACTGCTGCATCTGGAAAAATATCCTTTCCATTTTAATTAATGCATCTTTGAAATGCCATTCATAGTTTCAGACACAGTTAGGCAATGATGCCTAAGCTGCAACCAAGTGGACTATTTCCATTTTCCACGCTCTTCAAAATCTCAATGGCTGGAAGATGTAAACCTTAACTGTTGACTAAAAGCATCAAGTTACCTTCATCCCACCCATTGCAGAGCCAATGAGAACCCCACATTTAGCTTTGTCCAGATTTTTCATAGCATCATCAGTCATTCCACCATCATCTAAGGCTCTCTTGCCAGCAGTGAGCATGTAAAGCATGAATTTGTCCATCCTCTTAGAGAGTTTTGGAGCAATCCATCCATCAGTTGAGAAAGATTTAATCTCCCCAGCAATTCTCTAATAAACATACATGGATATCATCAGGTGAAAACTAGATACAAGAAAAGTAGAAGGGGAAGGCAAGACCAACCGTTGGAAATTGAGCACAGTCAAATGTCTCTATCTCACTTATACCACTGACACCCTCCAGCAAATTATTGTAGAAGATGTTTGGATCATGGCCTAGGGGAGTTACCACACCCATCCCAGTCACTACTACCCGCCTTTGCTTTGTTACAGGTTTCTTCATCGTTGAAACTTCTTGAACAGGTTGCAGGGCCACTGCCATGGTTTCTCCTATATTTATGACCAACTTGTCACGAATAATGCACCTCCCAAATGTAGTAATGCAATTGCCAGAACTAGCATCTTTCAGCATTACTCATAAAGATACTGAAATGACTCTAGATAAAATCCATACATGTAAGCTACAGAAGGCAACTTAAATTATACAAAATCTCTTTAAGGGATGTAAAAATAAGTGCATCGAGTCAAAATGTGGCAAATCGCTGCTCATTCTTTCTTCAGGAAGTCTGTTGAAGTCGTCTACATATTATGTTTTCCGCTAGCAAAGAGATGTGGTTCTGAATAGGAATCACTTTCTGAGCATGTTCACATTAGAGCACTGGCCAAAATCACGATTATTTCAATAGAGAGAAGATTGGCAGACTCAAATGTTATAAGTCTGCCAAGTGAATAGCAAACAAAAGAATACAAACTTTGGCACAATGTCAAGTGACTAGGTTTTCTGCAATTATTGCTCTAACCCGGTAATGCTGCTGTATAAAGTTCAAATCAGAAGGTTAAATTGGAACGGCAAGTCAAATCGCCGAATTAAATTGGAATATCATACTTAGATAAGTTTATGTTTAAGAGAAATGCTGGATAACTAATCTTCTTCTATAGCATCTCAAAGTAGACACTGGTACCATGTGCCCCCATCCACTTCTTAAAAACTTCATTTTCAGTAGTCAGAGAAAGCATGAACAACTAGACGGGTTTATTTTGATAAGAAAACCTAAATTTTTCAGGCTATATTTGTAATTAAATTCTCCATGCAAGAGTCGGAACTAGATACAAAAGACTGGATCCTAGCAGACAAATGTTTAAGACACTGCTCTAACCCGCATAAGAACAAGATTAACCGCATAGTCTGGCAAAGCGGATATGCGCACTCTGAGTGTTTCTAGATTATAAAAACCCAGATTCGCATCTCAAGTTTTTTATCCCTCTCTACAGCCTAATCGTGAAGCAGAATTAAGATCAGATTCGCATATTATGTCCTCATCATAAGGCGGATCAAATTCTCACCAAGCAAACGAACAAAGGAAGCCACATCGACATCAGATCAAGCGTCCACTTTCGAATGAAAGACAGCTTGAATAAGCCAAATGAGTGCTTACAAGACTAGCCCATAACAACTCACAAATGTATATAAAATTTAAAATCAAAAGAAAACGCACCAAACACCGAAAACAAACCCAACCCAGATGCCCATACACTATGAAGACCAAAGCAGGGACAAATGATACATTAGCTAATAACACGATAATCATTAAAGAACGTATTTTTAACATCAAAAAGAGAACTTTACCAGAGTAGCGAGCTCGATTTGTGCGCTTCTGCTTCCGATTTATGCCAACATTTCTCGATCCGAACAGAGACGAGAGCCCATCACATCTGTAGTAATCACTACAAGGCTCAAAAGCCAAACACGAACTCATGAGACCTTGAATGCTCGATCCACAGAAAGACGATATCAATCCAGAAACGGGAGAAATGGTTGACTGGGCATTGCTCGTATCGCTCCAACATTTCGAAAGGACCTTCCTTTTCAGCCTCTTGGAAAGTCTCCTGGAGCCCTGAAACGGGTTCGCTTTGAGCTCGTTCTCCCAGGAGACCGACGTGCAAGCCGCCACCAGCCATGTGCAGAGCGGAGAGGCCGCCATTGAACCCGCCATCACGAGCTTAAGAAGAAGCAAAGAAAACGCAAAAAGGAGCGATCTTTTCCTCTCCAACGAGAAGGGTGATCGGAAAATAAATAATAAAAAAAACAGAAAGGGCGGAGTCTTCGAAGCTGGGGGCAGAGAGCGCGATGCACAGGGCTCAAAGTGAAGGACACGAACTCACGAGAGAGAGGAAGGAGGCAGCATTGGGATGCTGACCTCACTCGCAGTGTGTCGTCTTAACTTCGCTTGCGGTTGTACCTACGAAACGGCTCGACAGCCCAAGTTCTTGGGCAATCCGCGCAGCGTGGAGGGAACTGGAGAACGCAAGCTCTCTCTCTCTCTCTCTCTCTCTCTCTCTCTTATTCCTGTTTGGTGTTCCGCTGCTGACTTGTCGGAGCAGACGTGTCGGAGCAGACGACAAAGCTAACGAATGACGATGCCTACGTGCGCCTAAACGTCGAGGAGGCACGATGTTTTGGACAGGGAAGATGTGTGAAGAACGGTAGAAGAACGAGAATGGACTCCTCCAGTATGGAGAGAAAGCGTCTGCTTTTTGACCCCCGTCCGTAATTTATAAAATCTTCGACGCAACGATGATATCTTGGGGAGTCGTTAAATACAGATGGGTAGTTCAGTATCTGCTGACTCTTCCCTTTACCAGTAGGGACGTCCCCCGCCATGGAAAGACACCTTTACCCCGATGACATTCTCGGTCCCGCCCTGCAGGTATTTTCAGGAGCATCTTCCCCCACATCTGTCCGAAATTCTGTAGGAACATTGAGTAGTTTCCAAATTCCATTCCAACGAGTAAATTTCATAATTCAAGTGGAATTTATACGAAATTTAAAACTATTCATTCCTTTTTTTTTTTTTTTATCAAGGACATCGCCTGTCATGGAAAGAAGCCTTTGTCCCGACAATGTCCTAGACCCCGCCTCGCAGGTATTTTCAGGAGCATCTTCCCCGCCCCGTCCTAACGATCCGTTCGTGTGAATATGCTCCTGCTTTGAAATTCCCAGCCAAAACGCCGGACTTGTTGACATCGTTCGGGACAGGAAAAGGGACGAAAATGGCATCATTCCCCAAATTTTGTATCGAAGAGCCAGCACCTTGGGGAGAAAGTTTTATCTTCATATCGAGATTTCGGGACGCCATGCGACCGTCCATTCGGAAAAAGATAGGCGATGGCGCAGAACTTCGATCGTGCTTAAGGATTTCCCCCCAAATGTACTCGATTTTCGGTGGTCCGCGACGTTTACTTTTTCTAGTCCTCAAGCCAATGGTACCTCGGGGAAGATATATCTACTTGATCGGAATAGAGAGCACAAATTCTCGTCACTTTCGATGTCTTCATTAGTGTTTTGACAAATTTCATCCATTGACAATATTTGGGAATAGATTGCAAAGATAATTTTATTCTCATGTAAGAATGACATTAATTAATGAATTATCAATTGGAGACCTCGAGGGGTGGAAGATCTCATTAAAAAAAGAAAGATAAAATTGACCTCTGTAGTCGATTGATTAAGAAACGGAATTAGATGTATAGATCGGGTCCATGACACAATCTCGGTATTATCGACCACAAGCAATCTTTGCCTGCCTAATTTTGGGCTCGTATCTTACTTATTCCAAGATGTCAATGGGAGTATTTATGTGTAGGTATTTTCTTGTGTTATAAGGAAGGTTGTTTTAGGTAGGTCAATATGAGAACCATAGAATGTCCAACCAATCTCGCGGACTGTTAAAGATGAGCCAAAGTACGAGTAAGTGGCTCCAACATTGACTTATTTGTCCTCGGTAGCGCCATTCGTAAGTTTACATATTTAAAGTGGGTATGCTCGCCACTAAAATGATCATTACATTAATTGCAACCTTCTAGGTAGTTAAGGAAGTCTTTTTCTTTCTGGAACGTGAACTTTAATTATCTTTTTTTTCTTTTTTCTTTTTTCATGAAGCAATTGAAGATGTTTCCTGATTGAGTAGACGATTCAATATCAATTCTATTGAAAGAGCCCGAGGCACCATAGCATGTTAGGAATAAAGGGGGAGACATAACCACTCTCATGGTCGGGTTCTACACTGCCTTGCCTTTCAGTCGACACACAATTAAGGAGTCTGATCACGAATGCAAGTCCAAAAAAGGCTAAGATGGCACCTCGCATATGGATAGCAAGAGCGCGCTTATGCAGCCCCGGTGAGGCGTTATGGGGTAGGAGCACACCCATTAGAGAAAGCGCATACCCCACTTCAAGAGCACCTCCCTATAGACTGAATTCACTTTGAGGGTCTAGCCGGTAAAACAGGTAAAATCACGAGCTGCTTAGATGCACGGCGCAGAAGGCTCGTAATACCTCCTTTTCTCGATCCAGCATTTTCTTCGCTTCCAAAGTGAATCACCCTCCATAAAAAGGGGAAGGCCTGCACTCCCATTTGAGACTCCGAAGACCAGGCCGGCGGACTCCTGGAAGAAATTCATGTCCTAGAAGAGAAGGATATGTTTGTCGTCGGATGTTTCGGAGCTTGCCTAGGAAATTTATCCGCTGTGCGGCTACGCCACCTGTAAAAAACCCTTTTCCCTTTGTCCAACGTAGTATCACATGCGTTTTTATCGTCTGTTGTTTGGTCTCCTGCGTTTCGCATTTTTGGGCTACCAGCTGACAAAAAATACTTTTCCTCTCTACTCCTCACCTAATTCTCTTGCCCATGTTACATTCTTCAGACACTTTAAATACTTGTTAATTACTAAAAATTCATACTACTATTTTGTCCATCGTAATTCTAAGAATACGATCATAAGTTCTATTCGTATTGAGTCTAGCCGAATTAATTTTATTATGTATATATGAATGATGATATAGTGAGATGTTTTAAATCATTCCTCTCCACTTCATAACTATTTTATAAAGTCGACTTTATTGCATATGTAAATAATGATACAACCAAATGAATGTATGTACATTCAGATTTCAAATAATTTCCTTTAATTTTTTGCTTTTTTTTTATTGCAAAACTCTTAAATTTCTATTTAAAAAGCAAAATAGTCATTCTATTAAATTTAGTGTATGTAATGCCCAAATGTCTATTTTACTATACCAAATAGATCTGTCAATGTGCACAGGTAAGGCAAATGATGAACGTGCTGGTCTTCTTTTAAAATTTTCTTAAAATGGAGTTCATGATCACACATTGCAGTTAAAGAAATCCTTTGAAGAACCCTTTTGTTAAGTCAACAATATATAGTGATTTTATTAAAAAAAATTCCAAATGAATGGAGAAATATAGTAAATTCACATGTCACGAGACCACCAAACATACAAAAAAGCTAAGGATTGTGGAAGAATTAAGGATCCTTTTCGTCTCACTACTTAATCAATAAATTAACAATTAGAAGAGGAAAATATAGCTGGTATAGGTGGACCGGGCAGAGACAGGCTCTCAGGAATCCGAGAAGAGGTTTGGTAGGAAAGGTAGGGGGGGCTATTGAATCATTTATGACACCACAGATCGAAGGACCCTATTTACCCGGAAGTACCTGCTCCAACTACCACAGGAGCAGCAACTACTTGTACGACCCCATTCTGTACTTATGTCAATTGACATTGAATACCTCTGTTTGCACTCAGCATTTCTAAAGTAGGAGATAAAGGACGATAGCAATGACATTAGGTGCAGTTCCCGCAAAGCAGCAAGATCTCGTGCAGGTAAATACAAGTTTACCGAGTAAAGGAAAAGGGTAGAGCAGTGAGACATGTTTCATGTAAATCGGCTTGGCTCGCCTGTGAAAAGAGTTCGATACGTGTACATTTAGTGAATTGTACCTAGTCGCGATGGGGAGATTAAAAGATTCCCACAGTTTTGGGCTCACTCTATTGGGAGCATCATGATTTTGGGGGGGATTTAGCAAAAACTACGTGGCATTTGGAATTCCACAAGCCATGTGGGGGTGCCCTCGAGGGAACCATTCTTGAAGTCAAAGCTGGTATGCCAAACTCCATCTTCTCAACCATATTCCTGATCTCAGTTGCCGGAAGCAATAAAAGAACAGCTCTCAATTACTTAATCCAGAGAATTGGTGAGCTTAAAGCTCAGCCCATCCAGAGAATTGGTGAGCTTAAAGCTCACCTCAGGTTCTCAACCATTTCCTAATTCAAAGACTCAGATTTCTTGAGATAGAGTCTATGACATTCCTTTTCTGTTGAGCTTAGCATATAAAGAGCAGAATGAAGAACAAGTAACACGAACAACACTGCAGCAGCCTTTCATGGCAGAACCTCAATTTCCTAACCACCGTCCATCTAGATGGACACTCCTTTAAAGAACAACAAGCATTCTTTTCGAATTAGAAAGTCCAAGTTCTGATAATTTACAACAGTAAAGTTCAATCTCTTTCTGGCACCAACCTCTTACCAAAGCAGAGAGTTCAGTTATCCATTTATAATAGAAGTTTCTCTTATCTTTTTCTCCAATTACTTTATTCGAAAATCAGGTCTTACCATGAAGTAAAATATTGTTCAGTGCCACTAATAACACTGTTGCCATTGGGAAGCCTCAGCTGGTCATATATAGAAACCAGTCTCTTGAAGAGTAATCCAATGCATACCCATATGAGAAATTGTATAATACCATAGTCGCCTTGAGACAATGCATTTCATCATAACTAGATGAGACCATCAAAATTGTTAACACACCAGGGTTTAGTCAATGTTCATCCTCACACCGTTAGATGGACCGATTTCATCATCTAAGTCCGAAAGTCTGTTGCAGAGGTCACACCAATATTAAGAAAGGAGAGAATGAAGTGTAGTGACAGCACGGCTAAGCTCCATGGCAGTACAATGGACATAATGATGGCGACAATGAATGCATGACGGCTTATAGATTGGGAACTCTAGCACCGAAAAATGGGGTGGGTGGATATTTAATTACAAAGGAAAAAATGAACAACCACTTGTAGTTTTTGCTGACGTTGGCCCAGTTGGCCTTAAGGGTCCAAACAGGGAAGCAAAGACAGATGCACACAAGGGACACCAGGACAAGATAGACCAAATCACTATACATGAGCAGATCTACCATTAACAGATGGAGAGGGCCAAAAACACTATACATGAAAGACCTTCTGGCAATAAACAAATCTCAAAACTCAAACTTGACCAACTAACAATGCAGCAGTACAATTCATCACGCCACATTGATCTGAGGCAGAAATCGATCTGATACAAAATGACACCCCGGCTATGCATCCTGCACAAAAGATAATATGTATCAACTCGGTTTATCCATATTCCCTTTTCCACTGTACACAACAAATGATTTTGATTGCATTTCATGAAAGGGACCCAAAGGGGAAAGATACTATGGCCTCACCAAGGACAAACCATAGAAAAACCAGGAGTCAATTAGGCCCAATATGTGGATATGACAAAAGCAATACAAGAATGCATTTCTTGTATTTATGACATTTTTCATGTTAAGGCTAGTTGGAACCATTCATAAATCTAGCAGAGCTTGTGATCACCACGTGTTGGCTAAAAGATGCCAAAAGGCAACTGCGCCCCTAGAATTTCCAGCTGTCGTTGCCCATCTTTGTAATCATTGCCACACATAGCAACCAATTGCTATTCATGGAATTTTCCATGTTCAATTATCTCTATTTACAATCACTCTACAAGCCCAGCTATTAAAACTGGAAAAGAAAGTCTGCCTTCATGTACCCTGTGGTATAAGTTCGATTTATACACCACAGATTATGTGGTGATAGCGAGCATTGTTGAGGTGAAATTAGGGTCACATGGTGTTTCTCTGATGTAGCGAGGTTGGCTCCAATGAGCAATAGCTCTTGTTGTCCAGTCAAGTGGTTGCAATCGAATTCAGTTCTCCAACTCAGATTTCACCACCACTACATTCAACAGAAAAGAGTACCAAGGAACATCTGAAGCTCAGTCCATTTCTCAGTACACTCCAACAATTCTTTTCAGAAAGCTTTCAGTTTCAATTCATAATGGATGTCTCAGTCAGGCATGATGATCCTTAATTGCATTTCAACCCGAAAATAGAAAAATGAAATGTTTGCTGCACCAACAGAGAGGGAAGTCTCCAAAGAAATTTAAGTGCAATTTGAAAACCTCGAATATGGAAACCCCACAGGAATGAAGAGATGCTAGAGTCTCTTGTTTAGTAAATAATCTACACAGATAAAATAACAAATAAAAAAAAAAATAACCACAGGAACCTAGGGGGTAAGCTGTAATTAAAGCACAAATCAGAAATACATGTCGCGACCTACCCTAATGTTGCTATTAACGCCCTTTCAATACCTAAATAGTATGCTGTGTTTTCCTAAGATGTCCATACATTTCTTTTTACATTTTTGGGATCATTAGTCCAAAACTAGGTGATCATGCTTGTTTGGTCAATTTCTCATTCTATTCTATTTCTTTAAAAAAAAAAAAAAAGAAACAGGAAAAGAAAACGGACAATGAAATTGAAATTGCGAGAAATGAAGTAAACAATCAAAGAAGATAGTAAATCCATTGTTTAGTCCTTAAAAAAAAAATACAATTGAGAAAGAAAGAAAACCCGCCACTCGTCGGGTTTTATACATGAATGGAACCTGAGATATATGGCGGAAAAAAACGAATATTACATAATAAATGGTCGGAATGGACATCGACGTCCACTATCTTCATGTCTTTTCCATATTCGGGATCTAATCTAACTCTAACCTAAGAAACCTATAACTAAGTACATATAGCGAAAGAAAACAAACAACATATCAAATAACAAAAACAAAATATCTTTTGTGTTAAAAAAGAATGGCTAAAGTCACAAAGTCTCTAGATCAAATTCTAGGAAATATCCCAAAGTTCAACACTATTATGTGTCACATCCAAATCATTCATCTAACGATCACATGCGAAAGCGTATAACAAGACAAGCATTCAAGCCATATGACATTGGTTCCCAAAATTCAACAATCACATGCCATTATATATATATGATAATGTTCCCAATCACGTAATGAAGTTCGATATTGGAAGTTTAAGAACTAGCAATATTTGAATTTCAAAGGTAATATAGGACATAATGACATTATTTAAGCACCAATTGTTTATCGAGTTAAAGTGAGACACATTAATATAACAAACAAATCATGATTGTAATGGAAAGATTAAATCATAACAAAGAGAATACAATATTACTCAGCGATGTAGACAAAAAAATTAAGTGCCAAAATCAACATGAAAGCTAGATCATATCATATTAGGATAATCAAAACATATCATGAAGTGTTCGGACCCTCATCCTACTCAAATGGTGCATGAATTTCATAATATTTCGATATGTCCTAAGTATAGATGTTAGAGACAAAAATGATAAAAGGCATTTTATTTCCATCGATAATGCCAACCATGTTGACATCTTCAGAATGCTTTGGAAGAGGATTTTGTTGGACATTTGGTGCCGAATCCTTGAAGGTTAGAAGCTTTTTATCTAGCAAATTCTAGATCTTAGAATGGAGCACCATACAATTCATGCACCATTTGAGTAGGATGAGTGTCCGAACACTTCATAATATGTTCTGATTACCCTAATATGATATGATTTAGCTTTAGTAATACCGTCTTCTCTTTGTTATGATTTACTCTTTCCATTGTAATCACTTTGATTTGTTTGTTATGTCAATGTGTCTCACTTTGACTCGATAAATATTTAATGGTTAAATTAATGTCATTATGTCTTATATTACCTTTGAAATTTAAATAGTACTAATTCTTGAGCTTCCAATATCGAACTTCATTACGTGACTGAAAACATCATCATACATATAGGATGGCATGTAATTGTTGAATTTTGGGAACCAAGGTCATATGACTTGAATGCTTGTCATGTTATACGCTTTCGCATGTGATGGTTAAATGAATGATTTGAATGTGACACATAATAATGTTGAACCTTGGATATTTTCTAGAATTTGATCTAGAGACTTTGTGACTTTAGTCATTCTTTTTGAACACAAAAGACGTCTTGTTTTTGTTATTTGATGTGTTTGTTTGTTTTCTTCCGCTATATGTATCTAGTTATAGATTTCTTAGGTTAGAGTTAGATTAGACCCCGAAGATGGAGAAGACGTGAGGATGGTGGAGGTCGATGTCCATTACGACCATTTATTATGTAATATTCGTTTTTTCCCAACATATGTATCGGGTTCCATTCATTGTATAAAACCCAACAAGTGGCGGGTTTTCTTTCTTTCTCAATTGTATTTTTTTTTTTTTTAGGATTTAACAATAGATTTACTATCTTCTTTGATTGTTTACTTCATGTCTCGCAATTTTAATTTCATTGTTTGTTTTGTTTTTTGTTTTTTGTTTTTTTTTCTAGAAATAGAATGGAATGAAATTGACCAAACATGCATGATCACCTAGTTTAGGACTAATGATCCCGAAAATGCAAAAAAAAAAATATATGGACATCTTAGAAAAACACAACATACTGTTTAGGTACCGAAAGGGCACTAATAGCAACATTAGCGTAACCCAAGTCCCCGAACCTAAATATTTGGTTGTGTAGGAATCGAAGGAATACTCCCGACCTTCGATTGGGTTTTCTAGCCGACCCCTCAAAAAATTTGAGGCTAGTGGCAACTCTTGTCTATTTTTAGATTGTTATAAACAACTAGATCACATAAATAAACTCGTCGCGCGGGATATGAGCTTGGGAGAGCTCGTGATCTTGTGAGGAAACTCATATTGATCAAATATCCCTAAACCTACTCCCTCCCCCCGAGGGGTAGGTCACGACAATACATTGTGGAACTCCTATCTTATCCATGAATAAGATGGACTCCTTTTGCAGGGCATCTGAGAGATATGATGGCCATGTAAGACAAGAGAAATAGGTTCATATAAAGCATAAACTTCCCAAGGAAAACCATTAAGGTCAATGCAGGCAGCAATTGTTATTAGAATTGACTTGGAGAAAAAAGTCAATAAGCCTAAGTGGGCTCATTGGATCCACAACTTCGGGAAATGCAACTAATGCATTTGCCATGTCCATTATGTATTATATCCAGCAGCTCAAATACTCTTGAGAAAAGCAGATATAAGAGGCACTTTAATATCATTATATCACTGCTTCATTGGTTTAGCCGAAAGCCGCTTACCTCATTCTAAAGATTCTGATGGTTGAGATTGTTGTTCCTCGATCAAAGTTTGAAGTCTCTGCCATGACATGTATGTATCAAAATTGCGAGTAGGAATTTTAAAGTAGCTATGTATCAAACAGAAGACATACTAACTTTAACAGAACTTCCAACTTCATCAAGCTTTTGCAACAACAACTGCTCTCCTGAATAGGGAGAAGAATCATACCGGATGGACATTGATGGGGACATCTGCAATAGGCACATTGTTTTGTCAGTGAGTTCAGGTACATTTTTTACTACGTTTAGATGTCATTTGCTACTTCCAAAAAATTCCTCAACCAACTAAATGTCCTTGACAGGTGATACGATTATAAACTTACATCGAGCTCCTAAAAGAATGATAAAATGAAGTCCTACTTCCTACATAAGCAACTGTGAAAACAGCTCAAAGTGGATTCAACGTAAATGATGTGAATATTTTAACTTACCAAAGCTGACTGACCCAGTCTCAGGTTGGGTATGTCATCAATAGTTGAGACTTGTCTAGGAAAGGCTTCATTTCTCAAGCTTGAGAGACGTGTTAGAACAGCCTGTGTAGGGCATCAAGGATTTGGGTTACTAGAACTCACCAGAATTGACATTAATCGCTGATAAATTATACTTAACCAAGAAGTATACCTTTCGGAAAGCGATAGGGTTCGCAATGCCTTGTATTTGAACGTCATCACTCGGTGGCCTTCTCACACCAACATTCTCTATTCTAAGAGAGTATACACCAAAAAAGGACTGCAGATAGCCTTAATAACAGCAAGCTTTTCAGGAACTGAGTTAATGGAGCTAATGGCATAATTAAAGATGACGCAGGTGAACATAGTTTCCTTTTTCTCCTTTCCTTGTTTTTGGTGTTATGAATGTGAATAAAATGCCATCTGGACTAGAAAAAAACCCAGCATAGCAAGTAGAAGATCCAGAAAGCACTAATGGCACTTTCAACTAAATAAACTGAGTCCTCACTAGTGAAAACTAGAGCATAAGTTGGAACACAAGCCAAAGCATATAGAGCTCCTTAAACTATCTTACCATTAAAATCTGGACTTTAATATAAGTGGATTTACCTTGTTCAATCACAACATCGGCGACTGAAGGCAAAAGCACATGCTTCTCCTTTTTTAACACTCCAAAACATGGAAATGGTACCGGTTTCGTAACCTACGCCAAAGAAAAAAATGGAACAAGCAAAACAGTGAGGAACATAAAAGGGTACTCACATTTCAAAGTCAAAATCATCTTTTTTTCAATAAATCCACAGAAAAAAAAAAAAAAAAAAAAAAAGTCCATATGGAACCTGTCCCTTTGGTTCCAGAGTGTACAACGCACAATCTTTGAGCTTAGAACTTAGAAGGTTAATATAACCGAAAGAGCACAAATGAACTTACAAAACCATGTCACACACACCCAAGCATTGAAACAATGATATCTACAGAGAGGATGCACACTCAATTGACAACTAGCCAATAATTATTTACCAACGGACAAGAACTCGAACATGGATCAGATACTTACTTTGTACACGATGGAATCTGAGGTGAGATAGAGCTTCCTAGAACGGATATCCTTCCGAAGTATGTATCTCCGAACAGGCAAGTAAAGCAACATGAACAAGCCAAAACCCCAAGCCAGAACCAAAAGCAACGAGTAAAGAACCCACTGAGCCGTCTGGTACTTGACAAAATTTTCCTCCATTTCCCGAAAGGTCGCCGTGTACAGAACCGGGTCCTCCTCGCTCTCCACGATCTCACCAGACCCACGGTCACTCAAAAGACCCTTCTCCAAGCTATCGATTTCCACCACCTCCTCGCCGGATCCCATCCCGTAATCACCGGACGGTCCGCGACACTACAAAATCAGCAACTGGAATCGAGCTTAGCCAAGCAGCCAGGGCACACTGGATCCAAATTATTAGTCAATGCGATCCCTCCATTTGCCAATGCGCAAGTTTTCAGCTTTCACACACACAGGCGCGTTCCCAGAAAACCCAAATTTCTCCTAAACAACTACCGCCCGAATTGAATAGCTAAACCGAAACCGAGCGCATTGCGAAGAGCGCGCGTGATCGGAGGTCGGAGCAGGCGAGCGAAACCCTAACGGTAACATCGCATTCGCGTCGACGCGGCGCGATCGGATACGAGAGGAATCGGGTAGTCGCGAGCTCACCGAGTTCGACGGAGACGGCCGGCGGCGAGAGGCGGCGATCGGAAACGGGGTGCGACAAACGGAGAGAACGTTCGAGCGCCGGCGGAGGCGGGGGGGGAGGGGAAGGCGCTCCTAGAAACGGCGGCGACTACGGAAGCTGAGGAGCACTCGCTTTCGCTTCTGCATTTTTTTTTTTTTTTTGGGGGGGTGGGGGAGAGGATCGTCTACAGCGACGCTCACAGTGATTCCGTACACTCCACAATCAGGTTCGTCGACTCACGATTGTCAAAAAAAAAAAAAAAAACGGCTCCACCTGTATAATGTAATTCGTGTTCTTTTTTCCAAAAAAAAAAAAAAAAGAAAAGAAAAAGATGATGGTTAGACAAATCTAATGCGATTGGCATTTTTGGGTGGAGAGAGAATACGTTTTATGTCAAGTCGTGTCAACACTGGACTGAAAATAAATATTTATAATTAGTTAAACAAGTCATTTTATTTGCCTCATATCGAAAAATTGACGATAGTTCACATTTCTAAGCAATTCAATATAGGGTTAATACCTTGAAAAACCCCAAACGAGCCTTTGTGACAAATCTACCCCAAACTATTTTTTTGACCACTAAAAACCCCAAACTTGTATACCTTTGACAAATTTACCCTAAACTGGTACACTTGTGACAAATTTACCCTCTGTTAGTTTTAATTAATTTTTCTTGTTAAATTATAAAGTTAAATGACACGTGACAATTGACCGGTATACCAATTTGAGATTTTACACTCTATTTGTCACAGTTTACAATTTTTGTGATTATTTTGTGATATTAATCTAATTTAGTGGGGGGTATATTAGTCACAAATTTATCATTTTGGGGTTTTTTTTTGTCGAATAAATTAGTTTGGGGTAAATTTGTCATAAATGTACCAGTTTAGGGTTTTTTTATAGTTAGTCGAGGTAAATTTGTCACAGGTGTACCAGTTTGGAGTTTTTCATGGTCAAAAAAATAGTTTGGGGTAAATTTGTCACAAGTGTACCAGTTTGAGGTTTTTCAAGGTATTAACCCTTCAATATATGAGATGATGATGTCTTTTCGAATATGTCCGATACAATCGGAACGATACAAACAAAATTAGCATAGTTCCTATAGAAGGATGGCATGCACAAATCAGAAAGTGATTTGATTTTCTTTTTCGACTTTTCCAATTTGGCATGGTGCAAATCTTTTAGCCCGAGAACAATTAGTTTTGTCTTTCTCTCTCTCTCTCTCACACAATCAGTAACGATGGGCCCATGGGCCATGCCACTTGTTAAAAATGGTCGACTTTTTTCCCTTCTTTTTGGTTTTGTAAACTTCTATGATCTTTCGCACATTTTTCCATCAGATCACATGTCAAAATAAAGCCATACTCGAGATAATATCTTCATTCAGCAAAAGAAAGAACACTATTGCACGCACGGACCACATTAATATTGATAACAGGATATGGATTTCACTCACACGTTGTGAAGGTATGTGTATATGTTGCACTCGATACAGTATCTAACATTGACAATCGACCGAGTTAAAAATAGACTCGTCAAACGAGTGAGTTGGGTTGGATTTTTGTTAGATTGGTTGAAAATGATTTGACTTAAATTGACCGATTTAACCTATATCGACATATCTTTATGCAATATGATTTTAGCGATTCACACCCAATCCTACTCAAATCCAACATATGCTCATTTCAAATTGGACTCCAACCCCTTAACAATTCCATGGACTAGCTTTCCAAGTAGGAAAGAAAGCTCAGGTTGGGTCATGGGTTAGGATTTTGTGTGGCAAACGGGCAATGTGGAGGCGTAGCTAAGTACCGTACTGATGGATAAAAAAACCTATGTGGACGGTTTTTAGGGAGGGGTTATGGCCGAATGCAAAGGCGGCGGTGAGATTAAGGGTAGTGGATCTTGCCCAGGTGACAAGCAATGTCCTCGCTCTCATAAACTGATTCGCTTCCAAGCATCAGCCAGCCTCAATGGCCGGAGTACAACCATTAGCTTTCCCTTTGTAGCTCTCTCTCTCTCTCTCTCCCCCTCTCCTCTGCTAATGTGTTTGAGGGCCATAAGTTCAAGTTCATCAAATCCTTACAAATTATGTATATTATCTACACGGTGGCTCCTCTTAGCTACATACACAATCTCAAATTGCACAACTCCACTTATGATCTCCATCTTGGAATGAAATTCCTAGATCCATCCCCAATCGTCGCTCTTGTAATGCAAACATTTTTACCAAAGGAAACAATAAATAGGGGTTCTTGGGTCCCTCTTGGAAACGGTGGTTCCACGAAAAGGTAGGGCTTACTTCGTCTGGGCTTACTTATATTGGGAATGGTTGAGCAAAGGTCGTAATTGAGAAAAAAGGTTTCTTGAAGCTTGAAAATAGAAATCAGAAAAGGGAGCACTCAATTTGGCTCGCTGGAGACGACAATGGTGGCTGCCAGCAGTCGAACGAGAATCGATGATAATGGTAGCATGTCGGCAAAGGTCTAACAATAATTGACATATATTTTGCAACCGGCATTTACTTTATATTTTGGAAAAATTTATAGGGAAAATTTCAAATAAGGACCTAAAGTGCTATCATTTTCTCAAAAGAGGACCTGAAGTAAAGTTTGTCTCAAATAAGGACCCAAAGTGCCTTCATTTTTTCAAAAGAGGACCTGAAGTGGAGTTTGTCTCAAATAAGGATCCAAAGTGTCTCAAATAAGGACTCAAAGTGATCATTTAATATCAAAGAATGACCTCATTGGCCAGCCGGTGAATAGATGCATCTCTGATGCATATTCTAGTAGCCTAATTAGGGGTATTTTTGAACAATTTTTTTTTTTTTCGGTTGCCTTGTTCTTTATTATTATTTTTTTTGGTTCAATAGTGGCACTGTTCATCATCTTCTTCGTCCCCTATTTGTCTTCTTTTCAAGAACATCGGACTTAGGAAGGGCTAGCGAGTGCTAGCCGTTGGTGAGGGCCGGCGAGAGTTGGACGCCCATAGCCGGTGAACAGGGGACGAAGAAGATAATGAACAGGGCAACCAAAAAAAAAAGACAAAAATACCATAATCAGGCCACCGGAATATACATTGAAGATGCATATATTCATTGGCCGATGAGTAAGGTCTTTCTTTGAGACTAAATAACTATTTTAGGTCCTCCTTTGAGACAAACTTCACTTTAGATCCTCTTTTGAGAAAATGATGGCACTTTGGGTCCTTATTTGAAACAAACTTCACTTCAGGTCCTATTTTGAGAAAATGATGGCACTTTGGGTCCTTATTTGAAATTTTCCCAAATTTATATGGCGGAATTAAAATGAATATATGTACATATTAATAATTCTTATTTACATAAAAAAATATGCACACTTTTGCAAAGTCTATGCTACACTTCTCAGTTCACCAATTCGCGATGTTCTTTCTTCTTCAGCTCTTGCAATTGAAACAGTTTAAAGTTCAACTTTCCTTTAAGCTTCGTTTGTTGCTTAAGCTCAATTTCTCTTTGATGGCGAATATTTTCTAGCGCCTTCAAGAGTCGGGCTTCTTCTTCACTGAGCTTACTAATTCTTTCCAATGCCATCTCAAGGGATTTGTTGTGTTCCACCACATTCAGGCTCAACTCTACCATGGCATTATTAGGCTCTCTATTGCTATTCTTAGAAAGAGTTAGCTTGTCTATCTCATCCAGATGATAGCGATATTTGGTAAATGTATCGCGGTAGTCCTTTGAGAGCTTATGGAATTTCCCTTTAAGTTCTTGAAGAAGGAATGCACCGATTTCACCATCACTAAGTTAGTTGCATAAGTCTTCAAGTTGGTGAAAAGTTTCATGTTTCAACAAAATTTTGCAAATCCCTCCTGCTATGAGGTCTATGAACCTTGTCAATTCCAGTCTCAACTTGTCCTTATTCAAAGGAATAGAAGTGTGACCAAGAGATAAATCATAAGGATTAATGTTCAAGAGCATCTTTGCCCTGTCCAATATCTTTGAATTGAAGAAGTTGTTGCCATTTGAAACTCATATTGAGGAGATTTGTCTACATGGATTCTAGTCTGAGAGGCTGACAAGGAAATTTCAATAGTAGAAATGGCCAAGATTAGGAAGCTCAATAGCAACGACAATAGGAGTTTCGGTGGCAGATATGTAACGAGTTGGGCTAGAGAGCTCAATGAAAAAATCAGTTGCAAAGGTAGAATCGACTATTAAATAAGTTAGTTAGCAAAGTTAATAAAAATTAGATGAGAAAATGCACACCAAGACTTGATAATGGAACATGAACATGAGTAAATGTCAAAGTGATAAGGATTTCGACATGTTCAATATTGCCAGTAGTGACGTCTATCCCAATTACAATGCAATCCATGTTGCCTGTTATAATAGCGGGATCAGCTATTGTTTGCAAATAAGAGATCATTGCAAAATACACGATTAAAACAATCAAATAGAACTTACAATGGACAACTATTGCGAATGGATTTGGATCACCATGATCTGGAGGGGAATGGATGATAGGAATAGACAGAATGGTATCATTAATGACATTGAGAGGCTTTGATAAAGAAGTGGGCGCTTCGTCGATGATATTAATAGATCCTAATAAAGGAGGAAACTCATTGTTGGTGGCATTAAAAGGTTTTGGAAGGAGAATAGATACAGTGGGAGTATCCTCTACTCTATCGTCGACGATGCTAGGAAGCCTTATCGAAGAATGTGAAGCAATTGGAACATCGTCTGCCGAAGTCTTTTCCAAAGAGATAGAAGGTGGAGGAATATCAATTGCTAAAGACCTTCTTAAAGAAGCGAAAATAGAGGAAATAGAGATATTAGGAAGTACTTTAAGTCGTTTCTTCGATGAGGTGGAAGGAGCTTTCTTCCTTTTCTTCAACAGTTGGACCAATGGTTCTTCATCTGAATTCGAAACGTGTAGTCTCTTATAAATAAAAGACACGCTAAGGTGAGATGAAAAGCTTATAACATCCAAAGAGGGCCAAAAATAGTGCTACTCTTCTCAGACTTCATAACCAATGAGGCATGCGCTAGCCGACAGTACAAAGAAGCAAGAACTACTAGAAACAAAGCAACACGCCTACCACGAGCAAGATTTGCAGCTATTTAAAGATAATCATTGTTCACCTTAATCACGGCACAACAAAAAATGTACCTTGATAACCAGTACAGTAAGAAAGTGATATGCTCTTTCTCATCAACAGGCCAACGTCCTTACGAAATCATTCAAGAAATTTGCTATGTGCAAAGACTCCATCTGAGATGAAAAAGTCAATTTCCATTGGAGGTAATTGCTTAGCCGAACGACCAAGTATTTAAAAGTCCGCTATGACATACATGTCTAGCAAAGTGATGGTCATGGGTCCCCAAGGGAAAAGGAAACAGTTAATTGAGGGGGACCAGAAGCTTACTGCTGACCCCACAAGTCTACGGTTAACATCATACAAGGACATGCTCATTGCGAGTTTTTTCTCAATCCCAACATTCATCCAAGCCAGTTGAGTTGAGTCATCACCCATTAGTCGAAGATACCATTTGTGGAAATCCAATTCAAATGAGGGAAACCCATGAAATAGAGGAGAGGCTAAAGTGTCACGCCCCGAACCCCGAGACACGTGGACAACCCGCCATGGTCGTGATAATGCGACATTTCTAAGTAGTGTCGCCGACCCAATTTAATTTATTAAGCACATGCGGAACGTATTAAAAATCCACTGACAATTTAAAAGCGGGATAGAAGCAGGAACAAAAATCAATTTAATACAAACCAACAAGCTGACATAAAATCAAACAAGGATTACATGCAGCCAAACTGGGTCGAGGTCTATACACTAGGGATCGATTCACCATCTAGAAAGAACAGTCCTAAGGCCACTAAAAAGATTCGATCCTCCATCTTCTTGGCTCTCGCACTCCTTGCCCAACTTCACCAAGCGGTCCACCCGACTCGCTAGAATCCTCATCTGCGGCCCCGAAATGTGTTTCCCACAACGGGGTGAGACATTGTCTCGGCAAGTTCACCCCTCCTAAGCCCCTATTAGAAAGAAAATACACCCCAGCATGACCTAACCACACGTCAAGAAGACTTACCTCGCAACAGTCCGCGCCTGCAGGTTAGTACAATCCATATCATTAAATCGCGTGCAATTATGACGATTAAATAAAGCACGGCACAATCACATCGTCAATCAATCAACCACTTGGATCGTCTCAGCGATCAATCGGCTCGGCCGATTACATGTCATTCTATCAAAACAATCAATACTCCCAACCACGACCCTAAGGGTCGATTCAACAATTGGTGGTATCACGGCCCCACGTGGCACGACCTTCGAAAAGGTGGTTCAACACTAGTGGCATCACGGCCCCACTCGGCACGACCTTCAAAAAGGTGGTTAACAACTAGTGGCATCACGGCCCCACTCGGCACGGCCTCTCATAGGCGGTTAATCAACTAGTGGCATCACGGCCCCACTCGGCACGGCCTTTCCTAGGCGGTTCATCAACTAGTGGCATCACGGCCCCACTCGGCACGGCCTTTCCTAGGCGGTTCATCACAGCCTCAATAGGCACGGCCTCTATTAGGCGGTCGATTAAGGCCAAATCCCCATCAATTTCTACAATTGGAATTTCTACACATAACCCCTAATTTACGCAATCACACTCAATTCACCACCAATCAAGCATCAAATTTAAATTCGACATCACAAAGCGGCGATCGACACGAAATTCGAGCAACCGAGGCTAAAAATAAATTTTTCCGTTTTTTTTTAAATAATAATATTTTATTAACTTTCGGAATATTTTAATATTATTTTAATAATCCGAATTTCCAACCAATTAAATAATTCTAAATTAAAATCTAAATAAGTCACATCACAATTAACTTTAATTAACCTCTTTTAAACTTAATTAAACCCAATTAAGCTTAATCTAATTTCCTTAATCCAACTTATATTAAAATAATCTAATCTAACCACCTAAACACACTTAATTCAAATTAAACACACTTATGGCATAATTAACCGGCTAATCAAGGATTAGTGAGGTAACTCACCCGATTAACGCGCCGGACGGACCAAAACGACGAGCGCAACGAGGGGAACAATAAACTCCAAAGCGGGCCTAGCATCCGGGGCCGGGAAGGCGGCCAAAACGGGCCCGAGAGGGGCTGCCATACCCATGTTTACGGGCTCAGCTGCGTTGCGGCCGAGGAGGAGGAGCCGGACGGCGGGCGACGGGGCGCGGCGTGATGCGGTGGACGGACGGCGGCGGCTCACGGCGGAGGGGCAACGGACGGCGGCTGGCGGAGGACGACGGACGGGCTGGACGGAGATGAGGCGTGCGGGGCTGGCGGGCGGATCGGGCTGGACGGAGGTGGGGGTGCGACGGGCGGACGGCGCGGCGGACGGAGGCTCAGCGACAACGGCGGACGGGCGGCGCGGACGGCAAAGCTGCGCGCGCGGGCTGGCGTGCGGTCGACGGTGCTGCTGCCTTCCCTTTCTTCCTCTTCTCCTTCTTCTCTCTCTCCATACCAAGGTTGAAGAAGGTGTGGGCCCCCCTCTCCTTCTCTCTCTCCCCTTTTCCTTTTTCTTTTCCCTTTTTCTTTCTTTCTTTCTTTCTTTCCTCTAGTAGCCCACCATGACATCACCATGATGTCATGGTCCACTATCCCCCTCCCCTTCCATGACTTAATTCAATGGGTGCGATTAACTTTCCGCCGGGGTCCAAATCTTGTACCTCTTAATTTCTTCAATTTTCCTTCCAATTGAATCCAATTGAAGTCCACAAAAATTAATCCAATGTCCGCACACTTTAATTCACACCTTGGCTCGTCCATAGAACCAATTTAAATCCTGAAAGTACGACCATAGGCGAACCTTATAATTTCCCTTAATTCCATTCAAATTGACTCCCATAAAATCAATTGATATCTCACTTATCAAATTGATTATTTTCTTCATCCAAAAATCCCTCATATTCCTCAATTTCACAAACCCCTGCTTCAATTGAACAAACCCGACCCTATTTATCCAGTCGAAATTAGGGCCCAAAATTCGGGATGTCACAACTCTTCCCCTCTTATAAAAATTTCATCCTCGAAATTTAAATCTTTACCAATCCTCATGCAAAAAGGCGGGGTACTTCCGTTTCCATGGGTCTCACTATTCCAAGCTAATCCTTCGGTCTCATAGTGTTGTCCGACCATTTTGATCCAGGATACCATCTTGATATACCAACTCTGCTCTTTCTGAACCGGCAACTGAACTGAAGTTCTCATACATAACACTCTGTCGTTCACATCTGATCTCTTATTCTCAACTCCCCAACGAACTTCTAAAGCTCAATAACTCACAATTTCTGACAGTTCTGTCTAGCCTTCACTCTGACACTGATCTGACCACTGCAAATACTGATTTATGAGCCGACTCTGGTCTGTGATCTTTCTTCCCTTTCTCTTTTTACCACTGAATTCTATACCCTCTGTTAAACACTGCTTAAGAAAGAACCCCCTGAAAACTCTGCTAAATCTGTAATCTCTTATCTGGATTCGAAATATAAATCACCCCTGGCACTCTATGCCGATGAATTATCTGATGCCCCCACACTTCGGTATACCCAGTCCACAACATAACAAAATCTTCAAATTTCTGAAATCGAACTTAGATTAGCGGTTAATTTCACTCTGACGCACTTTTGGTGTGACCTAGGCTACTAGGTAGTTCTCAGAACTTTTTAGGACAAATGACCCGTGGTCGATTTCCTACGAGCCACAATGAACCCACTCGACACAGTGTCGATTCTCGATTGTCGTGAAAATCTCGATGATTCAAATACGGACACGGGGTACCAAAACGACGAGAAAAATCAAAGTAGTGCCGGTCGATAAGAGTTTTCCAATTCGGTGGGGTCACCCACGATTGGTCATTCATCTCGCCGAACCGACCTATCTTTGATCTTAATTCGATTTTATACTGTGCCGCAATGATCTCTAAAGATGAACATGGTCGAGAAGTCGATCCCTGGTCGAATCGTCAAGTCAATTTGCCTTAAGTCCTTAATGACTCACCTAGCTAGTCTAGTTATCTCGTGAGTGGCCAACTCAGAGAAAAGCACTAAAGTCGCGCCGATGAAATGCCCAACTTATCCAATCAAAGTCAGAATCCATAAACCTGGATGTTGCACACCCAAAACAAGAACCATTCGTATCATACCAAAGCGGACCAACTCCATCCATCATTCGGCCACTGTCCTCAAATGGTATCGGTAATTTCCTAAATCCTTAGTAAGCTCATCACAATGTCCCATTGTAATATATTTCCATTCCCATTGGGGACTCTCGAGTGATGTTAAAATTCTCTGAGTCTACATTACTGGACTTTCACTTACTGACAACTCTGGCACTTGCAACCCGCTTGGCGATTTTCATCTTCACATCGGCCGCCAACTAAACGCGCCGATTCGACTTACTTGCACCATCGGTCAAAACTACAATACCTTAGTGAACTTCTGACAAGATTTTCTCCTTGAGTGCTACACTATCAGGTGTATTCAATCACTCATGGAACTCAAACTTTCCATCCTCAGAAATCTCAAGGTCAATCTCTTTCTTACTAGCATCCCCTCATCGGACTTTCTGAACATCTCTGTCTGTCGATTAGGCGCCGAATAAAACTTGAGCATCTGGTTCAATTTTACAAGTTTCAAAAAAAAATTTTTTTTTTGGCAGCTATAAAATTCAAAGGGTAGCCTACCTCCATTTTGAAAACCAAATTTTTGAACCATTTTTTTTTTTAATAAAATCAATACTTTAGCCAGTCTGTGCACAATTGAAGACTTTCAACTTGAAGCATCAGTGACTTCTTTCATCCTCCCGGGTGATACTAGATGTCACTATCCAAGTCCCTTTAAATGATGCATCACTGAAAATCTCACACCCTCCAGGGCCAGACGGAATGGCCCACACAGGTGCAGTTGTCAGTCTCTTCCTAGGCTCTTGAAAACTACACCCGCACTCATTTATCCACACGAACTTTTCTTCCTTCCTCGGTAGTCTTGTCAACGGTGGTTCTAACACTGAAAGAAAACCCAAAAACTTCTGATCTCTGCCACTGTAGTCAATCTCGGCTAACTGTTCACTGCTTTAATCTTGACAGGGTCCACGAAGATTTCTTCGCTTGAAATCACGTGACTTACATGCGATACACACGTCATCCAAAACTTGCACTAACTAAACTCAGCATGAAATTCAAGAGCCTTCAAGGTCTGGAGTATCATCCTTAAATGTCTCTCGTGCCCCTCAACATTCTCTGAACACACCCGGATAACTTCATTGAACACAATCACAACTGATTTAAGTACCCTTACACATTCTGCTCAGAAGACCCAAACAAACAGCTAAGGTATCTGTCAAACCACACAACATTACAGTGAACTCATAACTGCCGTATTGAATGCACAATGCCAACTTCGGTATGTCCTTCTTCTTGATCCTCAACTGATGACACTTTAACCTCCAGTCGGTCTTGAGATGTATCAATGTACAACCACAACAAATCAACTTTCTCCATCACAAATGGAACAGGTGCTTCCTAAGGTGATGCACTGGAATACGTGAATCCCCTATTCAAATTCCTGCATCTGCACCTTCAGTCCTTTTTAACTCAGATAACACCATCCGGTAAGGAGCCTTAGGGACCGGCTCTGTCCCGGGTACTAATTCAACCACGACTCTATTTCTCTTCCCGACGACGAACCTGACAACAAACCTGACAATTCTCCATATTCGATCCCTCAACTGACGCATCCCTTACAGTTGCCACGTAGATTCGATAACCAACGAACTAAATCAGGTCATCTTCCATGACGATTTACAAGGATTTAAGTCCCGCTTTGAGTTTCGATGATTCCAAACTTCCGTACGCTACTGAATAAACTGAATTATAATACTGTCACGATTCAAACTGACAGAGAGCTTCTTGAACTATGTGTTCTTGTCAACAACAATTGGCAAAGGAGCTTGCAATGCTTCATAGTTGTTTTTTTTTATGTCATCCTTTTGAGGAGATTGATGACAGGACACTTCATCCAACCTCCCATGAAAGAGTTCCATCAATTTCTCCTCTGGCTTCAAAAAGAGGTCTCTCTCTCCTTTCGGAGATTCATTGAGATTCTTACTCAATTTATTCTCAGATGCACTTCCACTTTGTAGTGGAGCCTGATGCTCGACAGCATCAATTGACTTACCTTCATCATTCTTGAGCTCATCCCCCACGAATATCTCTGAAGCATCCAATTTTCGTTTCTTCAATGGCCTATTGTGATCGTCCAATGGTTTAACTATTGCCTCACTTAGCAACGCATTATTGCGAGGGTCTTCATCCACTTTGTCGTGACAGACAACCTTTTCAACACCTTTTCTATCTCGTCCGTTATTTTGAGATGCGCGACATCAAATGTACGAGAAAAGACGAAGTCGGCTTTTTGAAGATCTTCGCGTGAAGGTTGCGGATTCCTTGTGTCCTTTGAAGTGCAGATAACGTGGCATTTTCCAACAATTGCTTCCAGAGGATTATCATTTGCAAGACCTACACCTTTACCAGATGCCAGGAATAATTCATTCCCAAAAACGGGGCAAACCTTGAACCTCAACTCAGATACGATGGCTGGATCCTCGATCAGATTTCCATATTAGGCCTCAACAGGCATGGTCACAACAACAGTCACAACACTAGCAGCGGTAGAAACAACGACAACGACGGCGGTAACAGCGACTGAAACGGCGGCCTACTGACCAATCTGTCTCCCAACCTCTCTAGCATCCACAAAAACCGAGCAAACTTTGAACCTTCGGGGGCTACTACCCCAGCATTGACTAGAGACAATGCTTCACCTCTCACACTGGCCCCAACTTGCTCACCACCCGGAGCACCACGGGCATCAACTTTCAACAACGGCCTGCCCCGAAACACAGGGCCTACTACCCTCACTGGGCGGCCCTCGACACACGGTCACTCACGCAACAGGCTCAACACAGACGCCCGCTTCTCAAACAAACACAGAGCGACCACACAAACAAGCTACCAAGCAACTACCAATCACATGCATTAGAATATTAAAGTCTTTCCTACTAACAATCCCATGACTCATCGCCCTTATCACTCCATTCACTAACCATGCTCTGATACCACTTAAACGGGGTTGTCACGCCCCGAACCCCGAGACACGTGGACAACCCGCCATGGTCGTGATAATGCGACATTCCCAGGTAGTGTCGCCGACCCAATTTAATTTATTAAGTGCATGCGGAACGTATTAAAAATCCCCTGACAATTTAAAAGCGGGATAGAAGCAGGAACAAAAATCAATTTAATACAAACCAACAAGTTGACATAAAATCAAACAAGGATTACATGCAGCCAAACTGGGTCGAGGTCTATACACTAGGGATCGATTCACCATCTAGAAAGAACAGTCCTAAGGCCACTAAAAAGATTCGATCCTCCATCTTCTTGGCTCGCACTCCTTGCCCAACTTCACCGGCAGTCCACCCGACTCCGCTGGAATCCTCATCTGCGGCCCTGAAATGTGTTTCCCACAACGGAGTGAGACATTGTCTCAGCAAGTTCACTCCTCCTAAGCCCCTATTAGAAAGAAAATACACCCCAGCATAACCTAACCACACGTCAAGAAGACTTACCTCGCAAATCCGCGCTGCGGGTTAGTACAATCTATATCATTCAATCGCGTGCAATTATGACGATTAAATAAAGCACGGCACAATCACATCGTCAATCTGCCCCACTCGGCACGGCCTCTCACAGGCGGTTAACAACTAGTGGCATCACGGCCCCACTCGGCACGGCCTTTCCTAGGCGGTTCATCACAGCCTCAATAGGCACGGCCTCTATTAGGCGGTCGATCACGGCCAAATCCCCATCAATTTCTACAATTGGAATTTCTACACATAACCCCTAATTTACGCAATCACACTCAATTCGCCACCAATCAAGCATCAAATTTAAATTCTGACATCACAGTAGCGATCGGCACGAAATTCTGAGCAACCGGGGCTAAAAATAAATTTTTCCGTTTTTTTTAAATAATAATATTTTATTAACTTTCGGAATATTTTAATATTATTTTAATAATCCGAATTTCCAACCAATTAAATAATTCTAAATTAAAATCTAAATAAGTCACATCACAATTAACTTTAATTAACCTCTTTTAAACTTAATTAAACCCAATTAAGCTTAATCTAATTTCCTTAATCCAACTTATATTAAAATAATCTAATCTAACCACCTAAACACACTTAATTCAAATTAAACACACTTAGGGCATAATTAACCGGCTAATCAAGGATTAGTGAGGTACCTCACCCGATTAACGCGCCGGACGGACCAAAACGACGAGCGTGACGAGGGGAACAATAAACTCCAAAGTGGGCCTAGCATCCGGGGCCGGGAAGGCGGCCAAAACGGGCCCGAGAGGGGCTGCCATACCCATTTTTCTGGGCTGCTGCGTTGCAACCGAGGAGGGAGGAGCTGGACGGCGGCTGGCCGCGCGCAGCTGACGTGGGCGGCGGCGTGATGCGGTGGACGGACGGGCGGCGGCTCACGGCGGAGGGGCAGCGGACAGCGACTAGCGGAGGACGACGGACGGGCTGGACGGAGATGAGGCGTGCGGGGCTGGCGGGCGGACCGGGCTGGACGGAGGTGGGGGTGCGACGGGCGAACGGAGGCTCAACGACAGCGGCGGACGGGCGGCGCGGACGGCGGAGCTGCGTGCGCGGGCTGGCGTGCGGTCGACAGTGCTGCTGCCTTCCCTTTCTTCCTCTTCTCCTCCTTCTCTCTCTCCATACCAAGGTTGAAGAAGGTGTGGGCCCCCCCTCTCCTTCTCTCTCTCCCCTTTTCCTTTTTCTTTCTTTCTTTCTTTCTTTCCTCTAGTGGCCCACCATGACATCACCATGATGTCATGGTCCACTATCCCCCTCCCCTTCCATGACTTAATTCAATGGGTGCGATTAACTTTCCGCCGGGTCCAAATCTTGTACCTCTTAATTTCTTCAATTTTCCTTCCAATTGAATCCAATTGAAGTCCACAAAAATTAATCCAATGTCCCCACACTTTAATTCACACCTTGGCTCGTCCATAGAACCAATTTAAATCCTGAAAGTACGACCATAGGCGAACCTTATAATTTCCCTTAATTCCATTCAAATTGACTCCCATAAAATCAATTGATGTCTCACTTATCAAATTGATTATTTTCTTCATTCAAAAATCCCTCATATTCCTCAATTTCACAAACCCCGGCTTCAATTGAACGAACCCGACCCTATTTATCCAGTCGAAATTAGGGCCCAAAATTCGGGATGTCACATAAAGACCAGATGTCGCGGAAAGAGTTGTGTTGAAAAGCTAAAGTCTCGCACTTGGTGAGGAAGCAAGCCTTGATTGGAGAAGGAATTCTATTATAATCAATAATGCTTGGACCCAAAAGAAAGTACCCTATCATGTCTTAAACTTTGCTCAATAGACTAAAACAGCAATCTTTAGCAGACTCCCCTATTTGAAAAGCAATCCAATCACTGATGGAGTTTGAGGAGTCATATTAGAAGTTTTTTTGGGCTCCACAACAGATGACAAGTATAGATAAAAGGGACCACGAAGAGGTAAGGTAAAACAAGAAAATGAAACGCAGTGATGAAAACCTTGAAGAGGTATTGGTAGAAGAAGACGCCTTAGAAGGAGAAAAGAGAAAAGTTACGAGATTAAAAAAGATGTGTCGAGATAATACAAGGAATAAAAATCCATATAGGGAAGGATGTCAGAAGATAGAAAGGCATGATCTCCCTAGAAGGCTGTGTGGAAATAAAGTATTTCTTTAATAAATCCAAATTTATTTATTTAAAAAGGGGGCATATGTTGACACCCAAGTTTACCCTAAAAGCATGTGCTAATCATGAGGTATTTTAAATGAAATGCCCCATTTTGATATGCGGAGTCAGTGAAAAGTAGTCTTCATGAAGGCTACTTAAACTAAGTCTCAACGGAATTATTGGAGCTAAACTCAAAGTGAATGGCTAGGAAATTAATTAACATGTGTCAAGCTATGAGGATAATGCGCTAAATTTGAAGATTAAGGAGGATTAACACTGGAATTCGAACAAAAATAATTGCTGCAAGAAATGCACATAAAAATTAGTAGCAGTTATTTCCTTAAAGAGTAAGCTACTTGAGCATCGTTGACAAGTCAAGGAGCAATTACTAAAGGATAAGGACGTCCAAGGGAAAAAAAACACATGAAGATTGCAAAGAGTAGTGCCTAAGAAGGAATAACCCACTAAAGAACATCAACTCCCTATTAATACCATAGTTTCTTCACTGAAAACCCCCCATGCGAAAAACATAACAGTCTTCTTCATTTTATCTTTACTTTATCACATCTTAGTTGTAGTTTTCATGATTCCCATCATTGATTAGATTCCAGCGTGCATCTTCATTCAGTCCAGCATCATTGATTAAATTCCGGTGTTGCTCCATAATGTTTAGCGTTGTTGATGAGATTCCGGCATTGTACTTATATCCAGAAGTATTACTGTTGATTTGATTCTAGCTTTACATTAAAAAAAAAAAAAAAACTGTGACATTGATTAAATTCCATCACAGTTTGGGTTCAGAGCATAAACTATCTAGCTATATGTGTTTGATTACGTCATTGATTAAATTCAGGCGTAATTAGCATTCAAAAGTTGTTCGTCTTTGAATCATTTGGCCATAAGTTGTTAGGGCTATATGTACAAGTTGAGAATAAAACTCCCTTTTACATTTGACATTCTCTATCTAAGCTCAATACAGGACCTGAGTCTCCAATAATAAAACCAAAACACAGTGTTTGGTGAAAAGTTATCCATGGAAATCAAGACCGGTGAAACAAGTATATGAGACTTAGGCTGCCCAAAAGTGGCATTATAATCTTCTAAAAATGCTCATAATAGCATTAGAAATGAGGTATAATTCCTTTGGAAAAAAAAAAAACCTCTTAACTTTAGATTTAGTTGCTCTAAACTTTTTTGTAATTTAAAAAGAAAATCCCCAATTTTTGTTGGAGTCTCAAATCTATCCCCTACTAACATAATCATCCAAGTCGCATTTAGTTATCTGATTTGGCATCCACATGTATTGCCTTATCAGAAAACATAAAAGAAAAGAAAAAGAAAAGGTTTTGCTAGCATAATAGTTTTTTGGCTACTCTAGGAATAACAGCATATTGTAACTCACAAATTTTTAAAGAAGTGGATCATAGAACAATTTATTATTATTTGTTTTCATTTTTTATTCATAATTAATTATTATTCTTACAATATATATACATATATATTTATCAGTCATAATAGATTAAAAACTGTCACCCAATCATTTCTCAAAAGAAAAATTTGAGAGAGAGAGATCACAAGAAAGGCAATCATGGCCACTCGAGCTTTGGGCATGACAAGCATGGAGTCATCGTGCCAAGCATCCATGTTTGTTGCTAGCCTAAAGCTCGATTGGCCATGGCCATGGTTGCCAAGAGCTAAGAGTTTAAGCGACCGTGGCTCTAGGCAACCATGGTTGCCTCTCTCTTTCTCACCTAGTTTTTCTTTTTCTTTCTTAATTTTATTTTTCTCTTCTACTACATGGTTTGATGTGGTAGTACAAACAGCGACTTAGATGGTTATATCAATAGGGATAGATTTGGGACTCCAATAAAAATTTAAAATTTTTTTGGGTAAAAAATAGTTTAGAGGCAGATTTGAGATTGGACCCAAAAATCCAAGTTTTTTAGGGAGTGGGGTCTAGGAAATAAAGACAAATTCGAATTAGACTGATGCCTAGAAATGGGCAATTCTTGCACAGACCACGTGCATTTACAGCTATTAATTTTTGTGATCACGACCAATCTTGTTTTTGGGCTGAAGTCCAAACTTGAGAATCTTCCTTAGAAATGGACCATGCACGTGGGACGGGTAAGACAATCAAGGAAGCATTAGCGGTTTGGATCTAGCTTTGAGGTTGACATCGACAGCTTTCTAGATGGAGTAAACCACACGACAATTTATAATTATTTGTTATTCTTTTTTTTTTTTTTTGCGGTCAAAGACAAATTGTCATTCTCATAGTAGATTAAAAACCATCACCCATTCATTTCTCAAAAGAAAATTTTGAGAGAGAGAGAGAGAGAAATAGTGAAAAAAGTGGGGGAAAAAAGCAAATAAAAAAGCAGCCATGGCCACTCAAGCTTTAGGCAGATGGCCATGGAGTCATCATGCCGAGCATCCATGTTTGTTGTTAGCCTAAACCTCGATCGGCCATGGCCATGGCTGCCAAGAGCTTAGAGCTTGAGCAGCCATGGTTGCCCTTTTCTCCATTATCTAGTTTTTATTTTTGTTTTTCCTTCTCAATTTTTCTTTTCTCTTCTGTTATATCATCTGATGTGATAGCACACATAGATGCTATGTCACATGACTAGCGGTGATATAGACAATTATGTTAATAGGAATAAAAAAGAGACTCTAATAAAAATTGAGGATTTTTTATCAAAAAAAAAAAAAAAGTTGGCAAGCAGGTTTGAGACTATATTTACAAGTTTTTTAGAGAATTGGATTTGAGAAATAAAGACAAATTTAGACTAGAGTAATGCCTGGTAACAGACAATTTTCGCAAACCACGTGCGTTTACAGCTATTGATTTTTATGAGACGCGTACGTGATAATGATCCCAACCGATCCTATTCCTAGGCTAAAGTCCAAACTTGAGAATCTTCCCTAGAAATGGACCGTGCGCGTGGGACAGGGAAGACAATCGAGGAAGCATCAGCGGTTTTGATTTGACCTTGAGTTTGATGTCGACCGCTTCTTAGAGTGAATCTTGAACAGGGAAAAGCTTGTTCTATGCTTTTCCTAGAAGGAGCCAGAACGAGTGCACGAGGATAAAACTACGACGACCCTAAGCTGAAAATCCTCAATTAGATCACTCACCAACTCTTATTCGACACATGGAATTTCCAGGTTTGAAAATCAGTGTATCTTAAGATATTAGTCAAGAGTTTGACTGATAGAAAATTTTATCAAAATCAGGAAAAGTTATGGGCGCCATTTTTCAGAGGATGGGGAAAAGAAAGAAGGGAAGAAATGCTGACCGCCCACGGAACAAGCAAAATTAAAATTTAATTTGGAAACACAAACGTGCACGGATCTGGTCGGGCCATGCTTCTCCAGACGTGTTGATTTAAAAAAAAAAAAAAAAGGAATGAAAAACGTTGGAAATAGCTTCTTACCATTGACCAAAATACGTACGGAAGGAATTTCTCCGAGGAAGACCCCCAAACCGCCTGCCAAGCGTTGATCCTTCCATTCGGGTGTCAGAGCAGGACCCACAGTGAAAGTCCACAGTAATTGTTATACTTTTAAGTTTTAAGGTACCTATTGAACAAAGAAAAAAATAAAATCTACGGTTTCACTTCAATTTTATTACTTTTCCCCGTGTAATTTATGCACGGCAATATTTAGGAAAGAGGAAAATTTTATCGTTAATCATGCTTAATAAATGTTCGAGCGTTCGTTACAAAATCATTTTTAATAATGAGAAAGTTCATAATTGAGTGATCCCTAGGCTAATAAACCCAATTAACTTTATTTATCAAGTAAGACATTAGTCAAAATTGGGAGAGCAACTTAACATGAAAGAGATTATGTTCTCATCATATTAGTAAGTAATATGACTAGAACCTAATTAGACGAGTTTTTGTCTTAATAAAGATCCTTATATCCGATCTTGTGCCCAAATTGGAGAGCTTTCTCTCCCAAATTTCTTTCTTTGAAAACCTTAACTCCCTTAATTTTATTTTTTTTCATTTGTCATGGTTACATGGTAGATGCTTAATAGCTAACAAATGGGCATGTGTGTGTGGATCATAGTTTTAATTTGCAAAATCAATAAGTGGAAACCATTTATGTTCGTGCCACCTATCATTATTCTAGCCTTTTCCATGAAGACAATTCCATTTTTACCATTATTATGATATTATGTATTCTAATCCGATTGGGTGCACATAAAGACATTATAATTATAAAAATTATAGAATCGATATTTTTGAACACTTAATTTTTCATGGATTCCATTATTTAACAAATGATTCGTATAAAAGAGAGATATTTTTACCTTTTCTTTTAGTAGAATACGATCAAAGAGCCTAACATAGTGGTAGAGTCTGTATTTACTATTTATTAACTATATGTATATAGCTATTTAAGTTTCCTCCATTATCGAATTTCTATTCGGGAGGATGCGTGCTATGCTATATCAAAATTTCCATTTTCTATTCCATCTATTGAATGAAAAATTAAAGCACTACAATTTATTGATGGCATCATATATACATAAAAAGTTTGAGTTATAATCCATTATTAATTTGATCTTTTTTACAGGTGTCTTCCAAATACTTGTTAAGCATGGTCATTACTAAATATTGATTACAAAAAAATATTTCAAACTTTTTAAACATTGATCTCTTATAACGCCTCCATGACATTATATTAAAATCAGCGGTGGTGACACTACAAAAGTTTTGAACTAGTCTTCATTAGTAATATGGAACTTGAATGTACTTCTTGTCCAATTCAGTACTCCAACTTTTAAAATGCTACTAGTGTTTATCTTTAGAGTAAGAGAGAGAATAATAACAACGTTTTTATGGTGGTTTGACCCTAATTAGAGTCGCGCGATATTTATCCACTGGAGTGATGAATTACTATAGAGTAATGCCCTCGCCTATGGTCGGTGACCTTTTACTAGCCCTCGGTAAAAAAAAAAAAAAAAAGTAAAAGAGTAAAAAAGAAAAGAAAAAAGAACAAAAATATCATAAAAATTTCAAAAATATAATGAAAATGTCAACGTCGATGCCGTCAAGTGCCACATAAAATGGCCGGCGTCCATATTAGCAATATTTATTCAAAACTATTTAAATTGACAAAATATTAAAAATTCTAGGATTAGATTAACACAATTAAAAAATTTATAATCAAATTGATATAATTGCAATAGGGTCTAAATTATTTTGGTAATTTCCCTCCACCACAGCCACAAACTTGGACATCATCAAGCCAAACACTGCCACCCCACCCTCAATTACAACTCAACCTTTTCATACAAAACTCAAGAGGTTGCTCTTTAATCTTGAGGTCACGACCTCTATTATACGAGGTGTGCAACCTTGAATCGTCAACACAACCCTAAGGGAAAAAGGAGGAAAAAGAAATTATATCAAGTCAAACTAAAGAGAATGACATGATTATTCCACTTATCATCTTTACTAGGTTGAATCAAGTATACGGGCGAAAGTCAAGCAATGCATTACGGTGAATTTGGCATCAAAGTCGAGATGAGAAAAAATTCAAGCATCAAAATCGAAGGTCACGAAGGTTTTACATTCGAGCATAGTAAAAAAGCTTATGTTTTAATTGCGTCATGATCGCGAGGGGCCCCAAGGTTCTATTAGTTCTGGGGAGGCACGATTAGGAAGTCACTTTGAATTGAAGGAGGCAAACGGAGTCCGCCATGGAGTTGGCGAAGCTTCTGAAGACTGCGAGTGTCGTTTCAGAGAGAGCAACCGCGTCCGTCCGTTGGCGGCTAAAAGGGCTTTTGGGGCCAAGCGCTGCTTCGGCTTTTCTGGGCCCGCTCTCGATTTGACGTGCTGATGCGGTTTGGGTGGTGGGGTTGGCTGATGGTGCTGATGACGCCACCCCCACTCTCTCCATGTCCCCGCTTGAAAACGACTCGTCGTCGATCGTTCTCGGCTCGGAAGAAGCATCCGGGGAGCTTCTTATGCTTGAAAGAGTCGAAAGGAAAGTGATTAAAAAAAGAATTTCAATGACTGACTTTTTCAAGACTGTACCTCCATGGACCGCTGTACTTATCGGCGCCCACGGGTCAATCGCAGTCGACATGGCGTTGCTTCCCTGCCCTTCGCATTTGGTCTCACTTTGAGTTGATTTTTCTTTTTTGGAGGGTTGATAAAAATTGGTAAACCAATCTCCGCTTGACGTATATTTGACATGTTTGATATTTTTTTTTTAAATTATTAATTGTACATGTTGCGAGAAAATCATCACATTAGAAATTATAATAGATTCCATATTTTTAGAAAACATTGTCCACAAAATCACTCACGCTCTCTCTCTCTCTCTCTCCAAGGCACTTTAAGCCTCCAAGAATCTCACGTTGAGTAATTACTCAGAACATAAAATAGATTGTCTATAAAATCCAAATCATATCATTCATAACCTTTTTGACTAAGATTGAATGTGAAATATTTGAAATATGATTAATGCTCACACAAGTGGAGTTTGACTTTTTTATACATGGAAACATGCATTAACTCACTCAAGAACTGTACCGGATCGGTTAAGTCGGAGCACGGCCACACTCTAGTGGGAAAAAAAAAACCCTTTAAATCGGATTAAAGTCAATGTTTAGACCATGTACATGCATCTTTCATTTCCCTGTACCACGCCTAACTTGTAAACAGAAGTTAGAGAATGCATCGCGGGGATCCAGGTGGGTCCCGTTTCCCGTAAAGGGATTTGGTTGGGTTACCCAGTGGGGAGGGGATATTTTTTGTACCCTCTACCTGGTACCGTCTTGCTACTCCCTCTCTCAAGAAAAAGAAACACTTTCAATTTCGGCACGGGGAACATTAGCCACACGTGGTCCCTCATTTTTTTCTTAATTCCTACTTGTGCACTCTCTCGGACTCTCTCCCCGCGTAAACCCATGTCATTCCTTCCGTCACCAGCCACATCACCCTCGCCTTTTCCTGTCGATAAAATACTTGGATAACAATTAAAAAAGAACGCGCCTTTTGACTCGCTCATTTCCACGATCTAATTCTTCAGTCCCTCCACCATCACATTCACATATATATGCCCACCAGCCGCAAAATCCCCCGACCCTCCTCATCCGAAAAATCACTCCCTCGAAGCCTCTTCACTCCCTCAGCTCGCTCATCGCTCACTACTGACTCATCGTCCGAATCGAGAACCCATAAAAACATAAGGAAATCCGGAAACCCTTTTTCCCAGTTCGATCGCTTCGAGGTTTTATGTTGGAGATGGCCAGAGAGGCGGCGGCGGCGGCGGCGGGGGCGAGCAAGAAGCTGGCGGATTCTGGGGATTCCAAGTACAAGGGGATGCGGAAGCGGAAGTAGGGCAAGTGGGTGTCCAAGATCCGCCTCCCCAACAGCCACGAGCGCATCTGGCTCGGCTCCCACGACTCTGCTGAGAAGGCTGCGTGCCTTCGACGCCGCCCAGTTCTGCCTCCACGGCCGCAACGCCCGCTTCAAGTTCCCCGACGACCCCCCGGACATCGCCAGCGGCCGCGTGCTCAGACCCTTCCAGGAGTAATAGCACTAACCGCGACCATAGCCCGGAGTACCGCCCCGCAGGGAGCGAGTTACGGGCTGACTCGGCCTCCCCGCCGATCTCGGATGGGACGGTCCAGAGGGACAGCGACCTAGGCAAGGACACGGACATGGACATGATGGACGGCCGGTATCTGGATCTCCCGAGGGGTAACGTGGGCTCGGGTAATTACGCGACAGATGTCGGGTTGTACCCGGGGCACGACCCGTCCACGACGAACGACTACTAACGTGGGGTTCGCTTCCTAGCATCAGCCAGCCACGGCGGCTGGAGTACAACTATTAGCTTCCTGTTTTTACCTCCCTCCCTCCTTCCCTCTCATAAGTTCACGTTCATCAGATCCTTACAAAATATGTATATTATCTACACAGTGGCTCCTCTTCGCCACGTGCACGATCTCAAATTGCACACCTCCGCTTACGATCTCCATCTTGAAATGAAATTCCTAGATCCATCCCAAATCGTCGCTCCCGCAATGTAAACATTTTTTACAAAAGGAAACATGAAACGGGGGCTCTTGGGTCCCCCCTGGCAATGGTGGTTCCAGGCAAAGGTAGGGCTTACTTTGTCTTCGCCGGAGCACGGAATGGGCTTGCTTATACTGGGAATGGTTGAGCAAAGGTCGTAATCGAGAAAAATAGTTTTTTGAAGCTTGAAAATAGAAATCAGAAGCGGGAGCACTCGATTTGGCTCGCTGAACACGACAATGGTGTCTTGCCGACGGTCCAACAAGGACACACAATAATGGTAGCACACTGCCGCAGGTCTGACAATAATTGACATATTTTACAACTGGCATTTACTTTATACTTTGGGAATAAAAATTTATACGGAGGACTAAAATGACTATATGTACATATTAATGATTTTTATTACACACAGTAAACATCAATTTGCTTTTTAACGGTTGGGCCGAAATGGGGGGGGGGAAAACACTTGCTTTCTAACTACACTTTCAATTTGCTAATGAAATTGCCATTTGCTTTATATTTTGGAAATAAAAATCTACTTTTCAATAAATAAACTAGAAGATCTTGTCCTATATATCTTTACAATTTGAGATAGACCTACAAATAAAGTTAATAAATTAAAATATACAATTTTTAATAAATATAAAATTGAAAATTAATTAAAGAAAAGAAAACGCATCGTGGTCTTCTTCCATGGTTTTCAGTCAAAATCGTGTGGTGCCCTTCTTCCTTTCTTAAATGATAACAAACGAACTCTACTTTCATTATTTTTACTGAAATGGGTCAACTAAAGCCCCAAACTCGCGTTCAAACGTTCGCTGATCCATTTGAGCTCAAAATCTTGAAACTGTGTCCGAAATCTTGAATTATCATAATCCTTGATCACATATCTAAGAGAAAAGGGATCAAATCAATGAAATTTATAATTTTTTAATAAAGGGTCAAAGTCGTCGCTTAGACTAAAATGTCAAACCCACGGTATTTTTTTATGAAAAATTAGAAATTAAAAGCCTAACTATGCATGTGAGGATCAAATTGATATATGTTTATGATTTTCACTAATTTTATGAAACATTAACCTAGAGTTGACTTTTCAGGTTTGACCAAAAAGTCTAACTTAAAAATCAACCTTTGATTTATTAAAGAAAGATGCGCAAATACATATGGAGGAGAATGCTCTTCGCCTCTATATATAAATGGGACTCTAATGACACTCATATGACTTTTTAGTCGAGAAATGGGCTATCTCGTGATTAGGAATGTCAATCTCGAGTTTTAATTTTATTGGACCAGTTGGCAAAAATTTAAATGTCAATGCTACCTCTAGCCAGAAGGGTATTGTGTGGGCAAGTTTCAATAGTACTTTACATATAAATTGGGTAGATCGATATATATTTTGACACTATCCACGTATCTACATGTCTAAAATGGATGAGCATGACCAAAAGGTTGAGCTCACTCGGCTCAGCCCGCTATCTAAGTTAGGCTTGTATAGACCGCATTTGAGCAAGAAATTCATCCAACTCCAGATGAACTTAGAGTATATGGGAAGTAGGCTACATAAAAGTGGCATTACGACCTTCCAAAAATGTTCATGATAGCATTAGAAATGTGGTCTAATTCTCTAAAGAAATCCTAAACTTTAGGTTCAGTCCAAATCTACTCTAAACTTTTTATTTTGTTTATAAAAAATTTCCCAACTTTTATTGGAGTCCTAAATCTATCCCCTATCAACATAACCGTCCAACTCGCCTTTAGTTATCCAATATGACATGACTGCCACATCAAACAACATAAAAGAAAATAAAAGGAAAATGATTTTTTTAACATAATAGTCATTGGGCTCTTGTAAAAGTAACAACGTGTTGTGAGCCACATATTCTTGAAAGAGTGACTCCCACAACAATTTATAGTTATTTATTGTTCATTTTTTTTGTGGTTTAGAATAAATTGTTATTCTCATTATAGATTAAAGATTGTCATATAACAATTTCGAATGAAGAGAAAGAGGGTAGAAAAGAGAGAAAAAAACAAACCCTAGAGAAAGGTGGCCATGGCCACTCAGGCTTTGGGCACAATGGCCATGTAATCATGATGCTGAGCGTCCATGTTTGTCACTAGCTAAAGCTCGATCGGCCATGGCCATGGCTGCCTAAAGCTTAGAGCTTGAGTGGCCGTGGCTCTAGGCAGCGATGGCTGCCCCTCTTTCCGTTACCTAATTTTTCTTTTTCTTTTTCTTTCTCAATTTTTCATTTTCTCTTCTATTATATTGTTTGATGTGATAGTACACGTGGACAATATGTTAGATAACCAACGGCGACATAGATGGTTATGTTAATAGAGAAAGATATGAGACTCCAGTGAAATTTTAGGACTTTTTTTTATATATAAAAAGAGTTCATAAACAGATTTGAGACTGCACCCACAGGTTCTTTTCAGAGAGTTGGGTGTGGGAACATAAAGAGAAATTCAAACTAGACCGATAGCCAGAAATAGACAATTCTCACATAGACCGCGTGCATTCACAGCTATTGAATTTTATGAGACGCGTACGCGAAAATGATCGCGACCCATACTATTCCTAGGTTCAAGGCCAAACTTGAGAATCTTCCCTAGAAATGGACCGTGCGCGTGGGACAGGGAAGACAGTCAATGAAACATTAGCAGTTTTGATTTGGCCTTGAGTTTGATGGCGACGGCTTCCCAGAGTGAATCTTGAACAGGGAAACATCTTCTTCCGTGCTTCCTAGAAGAAGCCAGAACGAGTGCACGGGGGATAAAGCCACGACGACCCTAAGCTGAAAATCCTCAATTAGATCACTCACCAACTCTTATTCAATACGTGGAATTTCCAGGTTCGAAAATCAGTCTACATTCCGATAGTAGTCTAGAGTTTTGACTGATTGAAAAATTTATTAAACTCAGGAAAAATTATGGGCGCCATTATTCAAAGGATGGAAAAAGGAAAAGAAGGGAAGGAATGTTGACTGTCGACGGAACAAGCAAAATTAAAATTTAGTCTGGAAACATAAACGTGCACGGATCTGGTCGGACCATGTTTCTCCAGGCGTGTTGATTTTCTGAAAAAAAAATTGAAAAACGTTGGAAATAGCTTCCCCCTATTGACTAAAATACGTACGGAAGGAATTTCCCCTTCAAAGACCCCAAAACCTCCCACCACGCGTTTTTTTTTTTTTTTTTTATGACCAAGGAACCGCGGGACAAGACCCACCATGCGTTGATCCTTTCATTTGAGCCTCAGGATAGGACCCATGATGGAAGTCACCAGTACTTTTATACTTTTGAAGCACTTGTTTAATCAAGAAAAATATAAAATTTGCGGTTTCACTTCACTTTTATTACTTTTCCGCGGGTAATTTATGCACGGTAATATTTAGGAATAAGGAAATTTTTATTTTTAATCACAAATAAATGTTCAAGCATTCGTTACAAAATCATTTTTAATAATGAGAAAGTTCATAATTGAGTGATCCCTAGGCTAATTAACTCAATTATATTTATTTATCGAGTAAGACACTAGTCAAAATTGAGTGAGCAACTTAACATGAAAAAGATAATGTTCCTGTCATATTAGTAAGTAATATGACTCCAACCTAATTAGACGAGTTTTTATCTTTTCTTGTGCTCAAATTGGAGAGCTTTCTCTCCCAAATTTCCTTCTTTGAAAACCAAACTCCCTTATTTTTTTTTTCCCATTTGATGCTTAATAGCTAATAAATGGGTATGTGTGTGTGGATCATAGTTTTAATTTACAAAATCATTAAGTAATAAGTGGAAACCATTTTTGTTCATGCCACCTGTTAGTATCCTAGCTTTTTCCATGAAGACGATTCCATTTCTACCATTATTATGATATTATGTATTTTAATCCGAGTGGCTACATATAAAGACATTATAATTATAAAAAATATAGAGTTGATTTTTTTTTGAACACTTAGCTTTTCATGGATTGTATTGTTCAACAAATTATTCACATAAAAGAGAAATATTTTTACCTTTTAGTAGAATACAATCAAAGAGCCTACAATAGTGGTGTAGTCTGTATTTATTAACAATGTGTAGTAGCTATTTAAGTTTCCTCCACTATCGAATTTCTATTTGGGAGGATGCGTGCTATGCTATATCATAATTTCCATTTTCTATTTCATCTATTGAATGAAAAATTAAAGCACTACAATTTATTGATAGTTATCTATAGGCATCATATGTAGATAAAAAGTTTGAGTCATAATCCATTATTGATTTGATCTTTTTAACAGGTGTCTTCCAAATACTTGTTAAGCATAGTTATTAATAAGGAATGTTTGGATTTTCAAAATATTCATTACAAAAATATATTTTGACTTTTTAAACATTGATCTCTTAGAATGCCTACATGACATTATATTAAAAATAAGGGGTGGCGACAATATAAAAGTTTTGAACTAGTCTTCATTAGTAATATGGAACTTGATTGTACTTCTCGTTCAATTTAGTACTCCAACTTTTAAAATGCTACTAGTGTTTATCTTTAGAGTCGGAGAATGAATAATAACAAAGCATTTATGGTGGTTTGACCCCAATTAGAGTTGTGCAATATTTATCCATTGGAGTGATTAATTATTGTAGAGTAATGCACTCGCCTATGGTCGGCGACCCTTTGCTAGCCCTTGGTTAAAAAAAAAAAAAAAACGTAAAGTAAAGTAAAAAAGAAAAGAAAAAATAACAAAAATATCATAAAAATTTCAAAAATATTATGAACAATGTCAATGTCAATACCGTCTGTGTCACGTAAAATGATCGATATCCATATTAGCGATATCCATTCAAAACTAAACGAAGTGATAAAACATAAAAAAGTTTAGGATTAAATTGCACAATAAAAACCATTATGACTATATTGATATAATTACAATATATTTTGAATTATTTTGATGATTTCCCTCCGCCATAACCACAAACTTGGACATAGCTCAGCTAGACACTGCCACCCCACCCTCAGTTACAACTCAAACTCCTCATACGAAGCTTAAGAGATTGCTCCTTAATCTTGAGGTCACAACCTCTATTATGTGAGGTGCACAACCTTGAATCGTCAATGTGACCTCAAGGGAAAAAAGAGAAAAAAAAAATTATAAGAAGTCAAACTAAAGAGAATGACACGATCATTCCACTTATTATCTTTATCAGGTCGAATCAAGCATACGTACAAAAGTCAACTAACATAATACAGTGAATCTGGCATGAAAGTTGAGATAAGAAAAATTCAAGCATCAAAAATTGAAGGTCATGTTGAAGATTTTACATTTTTTTTTTTCGATTATACTATATTTATACTCTAATTCTCACTCTCAGACTTTTGTCCTACCTCATTGTAAGGTGCGGAAGTCAAAACTCACTCCTGAAACTATAATCGTCCCCATCTCAATTCTTTGAGAATGTGAAAATTCAAACCCTACATTTCCCCATTTCATATTAAAAGGATGATCATTGGGGGAAGGTTTTACGTTTGAGCATAGTAAAAAGCTTATGTATTAATTGTGTCATGATTGCGAGGGGGGCCCTGTGGGTCTTTGAGCTCCGGGGAGGCACGATTAGGAAATCACTTCGAATTGAAGGAGGAAAACGAAGTCCGCGCGGAGCTGGCGAAGCTTCTGAAGACCGGGAGTGTCGTTTCAGAGAGAGCAACCGCGTCCGATGGCGGTAAAAAGGCGGTGGGGGCCAAGCGCTGCTTTCGCTTTTCTGGGCCCGCTCTGGATTTTGACCTGCTGATGCAATTTATCTGCCCACGGGTGCGTCGGGGGGGAAGTACATGGATCGATTGCTGATGGTGCTGATGACGCCACCCCGATTCTCTCCATCTCCCCCTGTCCCGCTTGAAAACGACTCGCCGCTTATCGTTTTCGGCTCTGAAGAAGCATCCGTGGAGCTTCTTATGGCTAAAAAGAGTCGAAAGGAAATCGAAAGGAAAGTGATAAAATAATCAACAACTTTTTTTGATAGTGTACCTCGATGGACTGTTGTGCCTATCAGCGCCCACTGATCAATCGCAGTCGACATTGGGGGTGATAAAAATTGGTAAACAAATGTCCGCTTGACGTATATTTGACATGTTCGATAATTTTTTTTTTATGAATTATTAATTGTATATATAGCAAGAACAATTGTTGCATTAGACATTACAATGAATTCTAGACTTTTTTTTTTTTGAACAGAACAATGAATTCTAGACTTAGGGTGCATTAATTTGAGGAAAAGTGTTTTTTTGAAATTAGATTTTTGAACTTCCATCCGTTTGATTTATAAAAAATTATTAGTCAACTAAAAACACTTTCCGATTAAGGAAAATATTTATGCATAAAATTAGGAAAGTGAATTCCTAAATTTAAGAAAACAACAATACTTTTTGGAATTAATTATCTTCAATTTTTAAATTTCTTTATCGTTACCAAAAAAAATTAAAATTTCTTTTTCTTTTTCTTTCCTTTTCTTTTTTATCTTTTCCTTCTTCCTCCTTTATCGGGCCTCGGCAACCGACCACAGGCATGGGCCGGCCTCAGGTGAGGTCCAGTTTGCTGGATCCTGACAAAGCTTGAGCTCACTCGAGGCCAATGAGGCTCCACCACACATGAGGCTGCCCGTGGGGAAAATTATCATCGTAAAGTAATTAAAGTCGTTTGGTATTTAGCCAAAACTTTGAAAAGACTCGTAAAGTAATCGTTGTTTGGTAAGGAAAAAATATGATGGTAAAATTATCAATTTTTTTTATATTCTTTTCTTTTCTTTTTTTTTAATTTTTTAATTTTTAAATTTTATATATTCTTTTCTTATTTTTAATTTTTTTTATATATTATTTTCTTTCATTTTTCTTCTTCTTTGGCCGATTGTTGGCTAAGCTAGAGGTGATCAATTTCCGATCCGATTCGGTTCCTAGGTGTAATCAGGAACTAGACCGGGGGATCGAAAGGTCCTAGGATTGGGAATTGGGTGGATTGACCGGTATAATCTAGTCTAATGGAACCACACCACTTAGCAAAAATAAATAAATAAATAAATAAAATACAACGATTTATTATTATTTTAGGGTTTATTACTATTTTTAAGAAATTAAAAAATATGTTGAAAAAATGAGTTAGTCGAGTCCGATTTCCCGAAAACCGAAACCGCACCAAAAATCACAGATTCCATTTTTATGAAATTGGGAATCAGATTGATACCTCCAAGAGCCAAACCAAACCGGTGGGGGTTCTCGGTTTCGTCGAGTCTAATATGCTTACTCCTAACCAGAGAAATAGCTGATAATTGGCCATAGGTGAACTTGAGGCTTGTTTTAGCTCGCATGTGACTGATGATTGGCCAAAGAAGAAGAACAAGAAAAGAAAATAATATATAGAAGTAAAAATAATTAAACATTCATTTTAAATATTTTTGTGAGAATAAACGTTTTATTAACTAAGGACTCAACTCCGAACACCGACGACCCGTGCATAGTATTTGTGAACCTAGGACTAACGGCTAGGACTTGAGCTCGAGCATCGAGGATTCGAGCATGGCATTTATGAATCTAAGCTCAAGTGTCAAAGCATTATTCACAAGCACTAGGGGATCAAGCTCAGCCTCAATGGACCCAAGACATGTGCGTTGGGGCCTAGGCCTGAGCATTGGGATCCTAGGCCTGAGCATAGGGGTCCCAATCTCAACCACTGGAGACTCGATCCTAAACACTTCGACTCAGGAATCAATGTGAGTTTTCAAGTCTAAGTATAGAGTTTTGGATCGAAACATCATTACCTAGTCATATTTAGGATAATGCTTTCCGTTACTTTTAAAGAGAAAATCATTTTCCATTGACTTATTTTCTTAAGTGAATCAAATGATGGAAAACGAGAAAATTATTTTTTTTTGAAAAATGTTTTCCACGAAAAAAACAAATCATTAGTTACTTAACAAGCACCCGACGGAAATAACTCTCGAAAACACGAGATAGTTTGTGCAGTGGTGGGTCCTTAAGAAAAAGGGTTAATACCTTGAAAAACCCTAAACTGGTACACCTGTGACAAATTTACCCCAAACTATTTTTTTGACCACCAAAAACCTCAAACTGGTATACCTTTGACAAATTTACCCCAAACCGGTACACTTGTAACAAATTTACCCTCTCGTTAGTTTTTATTAAATTTTATCGTTAAATTATTAAGTTAAATGACACGTGACAGTTGATTAATATACCAATTTAGGATTTTATACTCCGTTTGTTACAATTTACAATTTTTGTGATTTTTTTTATTAATCCAATTTAGCGAAGGGTATATTTGTCACAAATTTACCAATTTGGAGTTTTTTGTGGTCAAATAAATTAGTTTAGGGTAAATTTGTCATAAATGTACCAGTTTAGGGTTTTTTTTGTTAGTCGGGGTGAATTTGTCACAGGTATACCAGTTTGGGGTTTTTCATGGTCAAAAAATTAGTTTGGGGTAAATTTGTCACAAGTGTACAAGTTTGGGGTTTTTTAAGGTATTAACCCTAAGAAAAATTGAAAATAAGTATGTACAAGAGAGTTGCTTCTTAGCATAAACCAACATCTAGTGTGGTCAATAGTAGGAGTGATTAATTTTAGAGTTAGTTAATTCCACCCTGAAACCGAAAATTTAATCATATATGGTCAATTCCCCATCTGTGGAATTAAGAATCGACCTTGTCCAGTTTGAAACAAGATCGGTAGGTTCCAATTCTATATATATATGGTTTCTAATAATAAAAAAAAAAAAAGGAAAGAAATAAACTTATAGAGAATTGGGAACATATGGCTCAATTAATACTTGCTCTTCTTCTTTTTTTCCCTTGTGGTTTTGACATATATATATATATATATATATATATATATATATATATATATTTCAGGTTGTTTTTGCTGATTCTATTCAATCGGTATGGTTCTGTTATAGAAATCAGATCGATTCCGCGTGATTCATCCAAAATTGACCCGTCTGGTCGGATTCCTGAATGGACCAGGCTCGACGTCAGCTGAGACCGTATTGGAAAACCGGATCGAGTAGACACCAGGTGAAAAAAAAGCACGGGCTTCCGCTTGCTCTTTTGCCCCCACAACCGAGAAGCACCCTCATTTTTGTCCTTTTGCTACTCTCCCCAACCTCTCTCCAACCTGGCCCCCCCTTTTTTTTTCTCTCTCTCTCAACTTCCACGCACCCGAATAAAGAAACACTCTCAATTTTAGCACGGGGAACACTAACCACACGTGGTCCCTCATTTTTCTTTAGTCCGCACCTTTCTTTATTATTTCTTGTGTCCTCTTTCGACTCTCTCCCCGCGTAAACCCAAATCACTCCGTCCGTCACCAGCCACATCATGTCGATAAAATACTCGAATAATAATTAAAAACGCGCCTTTTGACTCGCCCGGTTCCTCAGTCTAAATCCTCAGTCCCTCCACCATCACCTATATAAACGCGCACCAGCCGCAAAATCCCCTTACTCATCATCCGCAAATCCTTCCTCGAGAACTCATCACTCCCTCAGCTCGCTCTTCACTCGCCACTGATTCATCATCGTCCAAATCGAGAACCCATAAAACAAATAAAAAAGCAAGAGGAAATCCGGAGACCCTTTTTCCCGGTTCGATTGCTTCCAAGTTTATGTCGGAGATGGCTAGAGAGGTGGTGGCGGCGGCGGCAGGGGCGAGGGCAGAGGCCAGCGAGAAGCCGGCGGATTCCGGGGATTCCAAGTACAAGGGCGTGCGGAAGCGGAAGTGGGGGAAGTGGGTCTCCGAGATCCGCCTCCCCAACAGCCGCGAGCGCATCTGGCTCGGCTCCTACGACTCCGCCGAGAAGGCCGCGCGCGCCTTCGACGCCGCCCAGTTCTGCCTCCGCGGCCGCAACGCCCGCTTCAACTTCCCCGACGACCCCCCGAACATCGCCGGCGGCCTCTCCCTCACCCCTTCCGAGATCCAGGTCGCCGCCGCCCAGTTCGCCAACTCGGCGGCGCCGGGCCCGTCGGCCGCCGCGGCCGCGTGCTCCGACCCTTCGAGGAGCAGTAGCAGTAACCGCGACCTCAGCTCGGAGTATCCTCCGGCGGAGAGCGAGTTGCGGGCGGAGTCGGCCTCCCCGCCGATGTCCGACGGGACCCAGATGGACTGCGACTTGAGCATGGACACGGACATGGACATGAACATGAACGAGCCGTTTCTGGATCTCATGAGGAGTAACATGGGCCTGGGCTCGGGCAATTACGGGGCGGATTTCGGGGCGTACCCCGGGTACGACCCGTTCACGATGAACGACTTCTACGGCCACGCCACCATACCTAACGTGGGGTTCGGCGACGAGAATTTCGATGGTCTTCCCGTCCAGGACTTCCTATGGAATTTCTGAAAGCGCCAGGCAAGCAAAGCGTCGGGAACGGGTCGGATTCTGGGCAAGTTTTAGTCGCCGGAGTTTTGACAAGCATACAAACCCGGCGGGGATCGCGCTCGGGTCGACCGTCTTCCTTTTTTTTATTTTTTCGGTCCTTTGAGCTGACCAGTTTTTATCGCGGTCGTCTTCCGAAGCTCTATTACCCTTTCGGAAGAGAAGGCCCAAATTCTTTCGCTGTAATTCTTGGACATTCTTTAATTAGATTGATTAGTTCAAGGAGAAGCGAACAAAAGGGCAAACGAACCTAAATCTCGATCATTTTTCTCATGAATAAAAATGATAAAATTTGGATATGGAAGTTCAGAGAAGTTTGAGTGAGTGAGGCTGAAGTTTGAATCTGAGCCGTCGATCGCTTTTGCCACCAACCTTGGACCTTGCTAACACCCTGCCTCAACTTACACGTGCTCCTTTCTGCCCACCGTGTCCTTTCCTCGCCCTTTCGTCCCAGAGCTGTACACGCGTGTCTGCGCTAATGACATCACGTGGACAAATTCGACAGCAAGACCTTCCGGTTTGACCCTCCTCAAAAATAGCGAAAAACATTGAAAAAAGGGAACAACGCGACCACTCTCTCGGAATCTTCCCATCGACCGCGTCCCACGTGCGGCAGCAAGACCCCGCCACGTGGCACGCGGCGGGAGACAATTTTAGCAGCAGCAGACGTCACGCGGGGTCCTTTCAGCCGCCCACCTGTCCCCGCCCCGCCGCTCCAGTGCGGACACGCCGGCAAGTTGCGGCTTCTGTCTCCGGAACCGCCACGCGTCGAACGCCCACTAACTCATCCTACTCCCCTCCGGCTCCGTATAAAGCGGCGGGCGACGCCGCCCGTCGGACGCTCGGGGTCGTTTTTGCTTGGGGTTGACATGGCGCGACGTGGCGGGGCGAGGGAGGCGAACGGCGGCTCCGAGGCGTCCGACGCCGCCTTGCCGCGAGCTCATCATCGCCATCGTTACAAGGGAGTGAGGATGCGGAAGTGGGGGAAGTGGGTGGCGGAGATACGGCAGCCCAACAGCCGGGACCGCATCTGGCTCGGCTCCTACGCCACCGCGGAGGAGGCGGCGAGGGCCTACGACGCCGCCGTGCTCTGCCTCCGGGGGCCGTCCGCCCTCCTCAACTTCCCTGACGTGCCGCCTGAGATCCCCTCCTCAGCCGCCGCCGCCGCCGCCGGAGGAGGAGGGGTCTCGGCTTCCCAGGTCCAGATGGCTTGCCGCTAGGCATGCTCATGGCCGTAGATCGGCTTCGGCCACGCAGACTTCTACGTGCTCCGGTGGGGAGCCTTGTGGCAGCAGCTCACCGGATGTTCTGCAGATTGCTGCAAATAGCGGCGGCGGCGGAGAGGATATTAGCAGGTTCTCGACGGACGGGTGTTACCTTGCGACGGAGCACGGAGTTCAGGTAATGGCTAACTGCTATTACCGTGTATTTCCCCTGTAATTCTCCCTTTATTTTTTCTTGGTACATTTCTCCCTTTATTATTTCTTGGACAAACCAAAGAGCGGCCGATAACATCAAATTAGACCCATAATCAATATAATCTCTGATGGAGAACATATCAAAAGAACTTTCGGTGGCACGTAATTTTTTACACATATTCGACTTTCTTTTGCTAGTAAATGAATATAATGGACAAATATAGTGGGATGATTCTCTAAGTATAAATAGGACATTAGCTGCCCCTTGCAATGCATCCAAACAAGAAACATTAGATTGTAACTTTTATGATCATTAGGAGAATGGTACGAGTGTCGAATAAGAATCAACAGTAGTGCATCGATCACTATTACTTATCCAATAATCTATAAGCACATTTCGATGCATCGATCATTATAATTTTTTAATACGTATTTCGAATGTGGAGATCACTTTGAACACATCAATGCTCAATATTTTTATTTTTCCTTTTGTTTAATTTCTTTTTCAGGTAGACTTTTTAACTCCCCAGTGACTCTTTCTCGCTCCAAATCCTTGAGCTGGGAACAACAGAGGGGGCGGCTGCTAAATTTAATTGCTAACTCCTCAGAGGTCAACCTTTCGTTGCTCTTTGGATCATCAGATCAAGATGAAAATTACCTGTCTTTTATTGCAAAGTATGTGCTGAAATTGGCCAAGTTAATTCCTTTGAGTTTGTCTTTTCGGTCTTTCTTATGGATTGACCTTTGTTTCTGATAATTGTAGAAATGCCTGAGTTTTTCTTCTCAGGCACTGGGTTTTTCTTCTCTTCTCTTTCTTCGGCACGAAGCAGTTGTGCAGTTTTGGTGTGTATGGAAATCTAAAAAGAAAATTCATTATCTTTTCTGTAAACTTAAAGAATCCAACACGGATCTTCAAATTAATCGTATGGAAAAGCCATGGAAAACATTTTCTTTTGCGTAACTTCTTTATTCTTATATGACCCCTTATTATACCTTAAAAACAGCTTACTTAGCGTAAACACGAAAAAGTGCTTTGGCTGGCAGCATATGTAGCACCGGTATATTATCCTCGCATTGGTCGCGGTGATTTTGTCTTAAATTAATGATTATGTTGCATGGTTCACTGGAGTTTTCTATAAAAGAGGGAATAAACAACGAAACGAGCCGCATCTTCTCGGGGAAGAGGCTATCAGAAAAGAAAATATACCAAATTATTCATGAAAACCCTAACACTGAGAGACGGAGTCCTCCAACAAGTGTACTCAAATTTTGACGAGAACCCTAATATAGGAACTAAACTAATGATGGCATTTATTCCCCATGAAGAAAAGACCGAAACTAAGGTGTCAGCAGGTGACCTCCGCAGCCAGCCTCTTGGTAGTGGATCCGCAAGTCGTCGAGCCAAAGGTATTTTCGGAGACGTCGATGGAACAGCTCTCCTTGCCGACACAAGCCTACAAGATTTCCCAAAAGTTAGGGTCCACGTTACAAAAGTACAAAGGATCCAAGTGAGATTTCGTGAAACGAAAGAAGAGTGAAAAAGGGAAGAAAGGAAGGAAGAATTGTACGTTTTGGAGGATGGCCACCGCGTCGTTGCTCCCCTCACAGCTTCCCTTCGCGAAAGACCCGCACGAGCCCTGCGGGTCGCCGAAGCTGGCGAACTTGACGGCGGAGATGGGGCGGCCCTGGCACGCGAGCTTGAGGGTCTTCTTCTCGTGGGCTTTGGCGCAGGCGGAGCCGACAGTGACCGTCTGGAAGTTCACCAGGGAAGGGTTGCCGCCGAATTCCTCGAACAGCACCAGCGTGTTCACGTCCTCCTCTATGAACGATCTTGGGACATGGTACCTGATCACAAGAGAAGAAAAAAAACCCATGAAACTCACCATTTTCTCTATGGAACTAAACTAAGGGAGCAAATATTTTCTCGGAGATGGGAATTTTCCCGCGTGTTTTTCTCACCATCTTTGAGTGGGGCGACCGCAGTTGGTGACGCACTTGGTGTTGTCGTAAGCGCCGCGGTAGTCGCAAGGGTCGGTGCTGCAGCCGTCTAGACTGGCGTCGTAGCTCGGCCAGAAGCGGCCGATGCTCTTGCCGTTGACCCACGCCTCGCCCTTGCCCAATCCTTGCAAGTCCACCACCACCGGGTCTGTCCCTAGCGGCGCTTTGAACGTGGTCTATACCCAAGACAATAGCAATCGTGAGTTAACTAATCAAACTTTGGAAATTCTATGTGGGTACTTGATTTTGATATTTGCTTTACCTTGTACCAAGCCAAGGACCTGTTGGTGGGAAGGTCCTTGCTTTGCCATTTAGAGGCCGACAGTGAGTCCAGGGCCGGGTCGATGCTGAAGAACTTCTGGTTGATGCCTTGTAGCCCGACCTTGTAGGACCACAGGTGACCCGACAAGTCCTTGATCACTCTCTCGTCGCCTTTCCTTCCCTCGATCTCCACCGGGCCAGGGATCCCGTTTTGAACTAGATCGAACCACGGACCGTAATTCTGTTTCCCATGGGGGATTGCAAATCATCAGAAATCAAAAGCACACGATAGAAGGATCTGAGTATTATATTGGGTTTACTAAAGATTAAATCGTTTCATGGACTATTGTATGTACCTGGAGTCCAACGGTTACGCTAAGCAAGGAGATCAGATTGTTTCCTGGATTCAACTTAACATTCTTCTCGAAAACGTAGTTGAAATCTCCATATTGCGCCCATTGAGAACCTAATGTTTCGTCAAATAGAAGAAAATAAGAAAGAAAATTCGTCGATGGAAAAAAGGGGAAAACCCTGCTATGTTCTCTTTACCGAGGTATTTTCCGTTGACATAGGCATGAAGTATCTGGCCGGTGCAATTAACTCGGAGGGTCATGTTGTCGCTCCAAACCGGGTCGTCGTCTTTCAGGTTGACACTGTCACAAGCAAGGAATAACGACATGATCGAGTCGAAACTATTGCTAATTAAATCAAAATCAGACCGACCAATTTACCTGGTCATGTACCACAGATAATCACTAGCACCATTAGCAGCATCTTTCTGGTCTACAAGTCGATGAGCAGCAACACGTCCCTTTCCGTGCGCGACCTGATCGTCCGCGATCTCGGGCCTCCACGTCCAGCTCAGGGACTCAGGTTCGCTCTCGGCCTTGTTCGGCTCCATCACCATCACTGAACTTTGCACATTCACCTGGAAATTTTTCCCGATTGAATTACATAAAATAAAATAAAAAATGTAATTTCAATATCTCGAAGGCGATCGATTGATAAAAATTGACCGACCTTGGCGGTGTTGTAACCTTCATTCTGGCAGTCGGGGAGGATGCTGACCGACCATGAGGGGACCGTGAACTGCTTGCCTTGGAAGACGAAGGTGGCGTCGGAAGTCGAGTTCGTGTTCCCCAGGAAGCATGTCGATTGCTCCGGCGTTGCGTAAACCGTGGCCTAAATATGCGATGCTTCGATAAATACGTACATCTTTTGTCAATAATTTATTTACTATACGAAGTAGGTGTTGATCTTACATAGACCAAGTTGCCGAGATCAACGTTGGTGATGTTGCCGGTGGTCAGGGTGCCCTCGACCGAGTGCAGCATATCATGCAGCTCCTTCAGATGACCCCATTTCGGCTGATTTAGATTGCCTATTGCAATTTATTTTTTATTTAAAGATAAAAAGATTAGTCAACAGTGATTAAATTTATTTCTTGATGCCACGGATATTTGTGATTATGATTTACATTATTGACATCATTATGCTTACCGTATTCATCGAGAGGCGCATCGTAGTCGTAGGAGGTCGTGATGTAAGGGCCCCCGGCTGTTCTACCGAAATTGGTACCGCCATGATACTTAAAATCGAGGTAGGGAAAAAAGAGAGGAAAATCAACAATTTAGGTAAATATCGGAAATGTAAACGCAAAAGAAATATGCAAAATCGTCATTTGTTAGGATTTACCATGTAGTAATTTTGGAATGTGCCTCCGGTCTGGAAAAACCTAGCGACGGAGAACGCCAAGTCCTCCGCCGTCCTGTGTGGGTCCACCCCGCCCCAACTCTTGAACCTTAAATCGCATTCCAAAAGCATAAGATATTGATCGGGAATGTTTTCTCGAATTGAAGAAAGAAATTGCGAAATTAAATAAATAAGTTAATTGAGGCGAGCATACTCACCAGCCGGTCCAGTTTTCAGTCCACATTTTAGGGGTGTTGGGATTGGTTGGAGTGAATTGGTCGCAATACCAACCATTACACGTGTTAATCTGATCGAATAACCATAAATTATTAGGTAAGGGATAATTAAAGAGTCTTAATCTACGCAATAAATTTTAGAGTATTTTGTGATGCTAAATACAATTTAAAGGACATTGAGATCTAGTGTTTAAACATGTCGAAGAACTAATTCAAGAAGAATCTCAAATAAAATATCGAACCCTTTATGATGGAATAGAGCCTTACCCTCCTTTTTTTAAAGTTTGAGATTGACGAATAAAAACAAAATTAGATGTCAAGATGTTATTATCATCAAAATCAAACACATTAAATGACAAAATAATCAATACATTAAACCAGCTAATAAATTTAATGATAGTAAATATTATAAGATAATGGCATCTATTTCTTCTTCTTCTTCTTCTTTTTGCAATATAATCAAACCTGTTTTTGCCAATTATAGGGAATGCTCTAGCATTGATTCGGGTTTCACAAATTAATCAAATAAATGATTCTTTCTAAGCCGAGCCAAGTCTTTATTATAGGGAAAATCGGTGCAGATATGGCAGCCATAAATATAGATCTAAAAGGAGACGAACTCTAAGAATAATTCTCTTTACCAAAAAAAAAAAAAAACTCAATAATTCATTTGCAAAAATAGCCAAATTTTCAAGTAAAAATGTAAATTTTACCATGGGTTGTGGAGCGTCGCTTTGTTGGCACATAATCCACGGAACACCGATGTCTTGCGACACAGCCATGTTCGCACACCAATTGATATAAGCTTTCCCAGCATCTCCATAGGCAGACATCACATTGCCGTACTCGTTTTCAATCTAATAAAATTTGAAAAAAGAAAAAAAGATTTCCTTGGCTTAATAAATTCATAATTTATAGGCAATATTGCTTATATCTACTTCAGAAAATGGAAAAATAAAATTCTTGCACCTGAGCAAGGATGATGGGACCTCCCTGTGATGCGAAAAGGCTCTCCTGCTTCGCCATGTTCACGATCAAAGTCGTGAAGTTTTTCATCTCGTTCTGAAATTAGAAAAGCAACGTATTTTTCATATTTGAATATAAGTATTAAAAAAAACATTCATTGTGTGAAAAAGTAATAAATAAATAAATAAATAAAACATAAACTGACCATGAAAACATCATTGGCTGTTCGCAACTTGACACCGGGCAGATTGTGCAACCATACGGGGAATCCTCTAAAACAAGAGTTATGCTCAATAAGAACATCAATATATATACAAAATGTGAAAAGAAGAAGAAGAAGAAGATATGAACACCATAAAAAATTTTAAACTATGTCCCGAACCTTTATTTTATCACTAAAAAAATCATAAACAGCAATTTTTTTTGTCATACATGTACAAATTTAGATTTTTTTCTTAATATAGAAATTTAAAATTTTTATGACACAAGTAAGCATAGTTTGAAGTCTTTTATGGTATTTGCCCAAAAAATTTATATATACACTTGTGCTACTCAAAAACCATGGGTTTACAAGCGTTTTTAGATTTACCCGTAATTCCATTCCGCACATACGTAAGGTCCAATGCGGAGAACCGCATAAAGACCCGCATCCTGCACGGTTTTCAGGAACCTTATGAGGTCCAAATTCCCGTTGAAGTCGTATTGACGACGAGCCGGCTCGTGGATGTCCCAAAAGACGTATGTCTCGATCGCATCCAATCCGCCTTCTTTTGCTTTCTTGATCAGATCGGGCCACATCTACCAAAAAAAATCACAGATAAGCCATCCTTACATAGAGAAACAAGAAGAAAACCTTTTGAATAATTACACACAAAAAAACTCGCCCGAACGGATGGAAAACGAGAATTACTTCGGCGGTCGACCGCGGGTAGTGAATGGAGCCGGACAACAAAACCCTCCTCTTGCCATCGATGGTGATGGCTCTGCCATCATGAGAGACTTCTACAGCGTGCGCAGATGAAAGGAAGAAGAAGAGGAGAATAGCCGAAAGAGAGAGCACGACCTTGAGAGGAGCCATTTTCACCGAAACAAATACTAGGTTGTTGAGAAATTCGTGCTTTATATATATATATAGTAGTTATGACTTCTCATTTTTCAAAAAGCTTATCCAGTATATTGAATGGAGATATCAGGACGTGGAAGACCTTATCCGGTTCTTTATAGTTGACTGGATTTGGTAATCGTAGATTTCCTTGATTTATTTTCCTTTTCCGAACCGAGGCAAACTTAAATTTGCATGGCATTTACTTCCGAGAGAAGGGGGAAAAAAGCAAAGAAAAATATCCAACTCTTGGAATGACTTTATTGTGTCGGTGGATACACAAATTAGGATTTAGAGACTTTTGCGCATTTTTTTCTATTCAAATTTATTGCTCAATTAGTATGACATATAACAATTTAAACTAAGATAACACTCTCTAAATGGGGTAAAATATGCCAGGGGAAAAGTCGTCCTGTCACGTTCTAAGTCTTCCCTAAAGTGTACAATATAAGATATTGTATTGAAACGACATTCGGTGAAATCAAACTCATTTTTGGAATTTAAAAGTGCGATCTCCATCTCACATTCTTGAAAAAGACTATCGACTTCATTTGTTTGAACTTAGGGGAGATTAATTATCCGGTTCGCTAATTCGAACTCAATCTTCTAATTTGTACATATCTTGTTTTAAGAAGTGTTAATTTGTTGATCGATGATCTTTTTGTTAGACATATTAAGAGGGTAATCTTTAATTTTATTTAGTAAAATGAAATAAATGGACACCAAAAAAAAAATTAAGCAATTTTTGCTTTCTAGTTTTGACCTCAAATTTCCACGCATTATTCTTCACGAAATATTCAATCTCTCTTAATATAATTGCAAAATGAGGATCGTTTTACTAATGAAAAACAATGTAGTTGTCAGAACGAATTTCTCCACTCAAATAACCAAATAAATAGAGAGATAGATACTTCATTTTATCTTTAGCCAACTGAGGAATGCCGTTAGAGTATCTGATCTCAATCCTTTTTTGCAGATTTTGTCTAGATATTCCAAAATTATAATCAAGTTGTTAAATGGATAGAGATATCGGGGTTTTAATTATAAAAAAAGAAGTAGTCTTAGGCTCCCTTTATTTTGAGAAAAATAAATGATTTAGAATATATTTTCTTGAAATGGTGATACAATAGTTAATGAAAATCTTTATTCATTAAAAATGATAAATTATGTCAAACATTTTCGTGGGTGATGAAAATATTTTTCATTCATTCATTGTTGTAAGTGATAAAAGCAATCATTTAAAAAAAAAAATTCCAAATCATTCGTCTTCAAATAAACCAATAGAATCTTATTAAAATTGGTTCTATCGGCTAATATATCTGAAATTTAACATATATGAATGTCAACAAGAGCTGACGGAAATATTGCTAACTTTTCTTGAAGAATTTGTCTTTGCATTATTTGATTTAGGAGCTTTAGGTGTAGCCATAAAAACTGGGAAAGTTTGGCAGCTAATTAAAGGTTCCTCATTTGCTTCAAACTATATCAACATTCAACACCGGTGTGCTACCCATAAAAGAGAGAAAAATAGTCTGGTGAGAAATCTCTCAATCTGTATGCATGAAATAGAAATAAGATATTGCTATTAGAATTTGCAAATTATTATTTAGTAGATGGGGTTTAACAGCAATAAAAAAATAATTGTTGAGGTAATAAAAATAACACGAGTTTTGTTTATCTCAAAAACTTAGATGTTGGTCAGAACATGCGAATTAAAAAACTATAAAGATGCGAGGGAATTAAGATCATGAGTTCAATTCAATTAATTCTGTGAATTGTGATAAGGTCAAGAGGTTAGTGTCATCGAAATCGCCTTTCAATAAATACATAGAGCAATAAAAAATAAATAAAGAAAGAGGAAACTCCTAATATTACGATAATTATTGCCTCGTTGCCCATTTTATGGAAATAATTTGGATTCTAATGATAGCCTACTGCGTTCTGCAGTCAGGATAAAATTCGGGATAGGATATATCCTATCTTACATTTGATGCTCGCTAAGGATAGGATAAAGTCGGATATAAGGAGAATATAAACAGATCCCCATGGGACAAAGGTTGATGGGATTTTTAATGTTCATACTAGGAAAGTTATTTCTCTTGAATAGCAAACTTATTAAATTAATAAAATTAAAATTATATTTCAATATAAATAATATTTGAATAATAATTTAAGAAATAAAAAATAAAAAATAATAATTATTTTTAATTAATCCTATTTTAATTTATATATTCAACTTTAATTCTTTCTTATAATAAATATTCAATCTATAAATTTAATATTTATATTTATATTTATTATATATTTTAGGTATTTTTGTATTTTAGGTATGTTAGTACAGTTTACTATTTGATAAAATTTTATTAAAGAATGATGAAAGGGGAAAAAGAAATAATAAATAAAATAATATAAAAGGGGAAAAATAAAATAAAAATAAATTAAGGAACATTTAGATTCATTTATAATGATATGCCATTTATATAAAATGAGTTTAATAAATTAAGGAACATTTAGATTCCACACACCGATTTCTTTACAAAATGAGTTTAAGGAAAGTATTGAAAATGAGAGAGAAAGAGAGAACACCTAAAATGTGGTGTATGTATCTATCAATAAATAATATTTATTTCTATTTTCAAATTTAAAATGAGAAAAGAAAGAATGAGCAAAGGGTGCGTTTAGAAAAATTTTTAAGGAAAGTCTTTGGGGAAATGTAAAGGCTATTGAGTGAATTTTTTTTTTTTTCAAAATACAAATTGTATTTGGTAAATTATATTGTAAAAGTCCTTTGGAAAAATGGAGAGTTGACCGGCCAAGAACAAGTAGTAGCTGGCAAGGCGATTCGATGCAAGCCGTCCGGCGAGGGTCACGGCAACTAAATCTGCAACCAGATGGGTCGCGTGAAGGTCACAATCTCCGCGGAGGTCACCTGAAGGTCACGACCACCGACCAAATGTGCATCGCGACCTCCATTGAGGTCGCCCGAAGGTCGCAACCGACGACCCATCTAGTTGCAGCACGAAGGTCGTAGCTGGCGACCACATCTAGTCGCGACCAAATCCGCAACCAGATGGGTCGCATGAAGGTTGCGACCTCCACAGAGGTCGCCTAAAGGTCACGACTGACAACCAGATCTGGTAGCAACAAGATCTGCGTCACGACCTCCCTAAAGGTCGCCTAAAGGTCCTGATTAACAACCCATCTGGTCGCCAGCCGTGACTGGTCACAGCGCGAAGGTCACGGCTGGCGACCAGATTTGTGACCAAATAGGTCACGCGAAGGTCCCCTGAAGGTTGCGACCGGCGACCACATTTGGTCGCATCCAGATCTGCGATCAAATGGGTCGCACAAAGGTCACGAGGTCATGCCGAACGACCAGATCTAATTATGTGACCTTGAGGGTTGCAATCTCCACGGCGACCTCTCAATCGGGGTCACGTGACCCTCGCCGAAAGGTCGCACGGCCATGGCGAAGGTCGTGGCACGGCGAGTCGCACTACCCTCGCTTGAGGGTCGCGCAGAGGTTGTGGTGTGGCGAGCGCGACGATTGCCAAGGACTGCCTGCCCTTTGTCGGCAACCGCTCACAAAGAAGAAGATGAACAATCAGGACAAAACCAGAAAAACGAAAAGCCAACGAGGACAATTCGGGAAGAAATATTTTTTATTTAGCCCCTGAGCTCAGCATGCGGAGAAGGCTGAAGGTCCAAAGCAGCCACCCACCTACCTTGAGCTTTCAACCTTGTAAAGGCTAGCATTCCCCAAATGGGGTTCGAAAAATTTTTACCAAACACCCACAAATTGACCCAAGGAGCTTTGAGGGTTCAAAGTGGCTTCTAAATGCCACTCCCAAACGCACCCAAAATCTAAGCATATCTATATTAAAAGGGATGTGCCCATGTGACAATCTCAAGGTTCAAGCATTATCGTTAGCTTTCAAAAGTTTTTCTACTTCATCAATTTTAATTCTCAAAAACTTTGCCAAAAGATTGATGCGGGCTCTAAATTGATAGACCGCCTAACAAGTTCAAACCATGAAGGGATTCCTTTGCTAATGCTATATTTTTCCAATGATGTTTCGGGGCACCAAAAGTTTGTCATTGCATGATTCATGCCATTGTAGATTGTGGACACATAGAAGAGAATCGAGTTGGCCCATCTTTGCTGCCTCATAATTCTTACCATCTCTTGATTCAATTTGTCCCGCCACTCTGAGAGCACGCTTTTGGGAAAGGAAATAAGCTGAATATCAATCCTCCCCATTGTTGCTAGACCAAGAGCAACGACCAACCTATTTGCCATGGACCAACACAAGATTAAAAACACGACAAAGTAAATAAATTGCATAGTAAAGAGTATAGGAAACTCACTTAACCAATGAAGGATAACAAAGACAGAGATATGCGCAGGTAGATGTCAGGCTCAATGTTGGTTGAGGCAAGAGGGTAGGCCGGGCCATGTCTCATAGTTTCGCAATTGGGTTGGATTTGATCGCTCCATGGTTTCCCAAACTCACGGACAAGGACGAACAGTCTCAACACCCAGAAAGGGAGTTTGTGGTCGAAAAGGGCAGCCCATAACTCCTTGATCATTTATATAGATATCTTTAATCGCAACTCTAATAAGGAGTAACGAACCATTTGAGAGTTGTAAGTTTTTTATGAGATAAAAAAATTAGGATAAAATTAATATTGGACTTAAGTTCCGTTTATTTCACGCAAAATAATTTCCAGGAAAACGTTTTCCGGATTTTTTAGTGTTCGTTTCAAGGAAAATGAATTTCTTGGGAAAAATGTTTTCTATCAAAGGAAAAAATATCTTCTAAAGTAGAGGAGAATGTTTTCCAATTTTGAAAAATGAAAAATATTTTCCTCACTTGATCTCTCTTACCTTACACCTGTACAAATCCTTATTTCCTCCACCCATTTCTTCTTCTTCTTTTCTTTTTTTATTCGAATTATTTTTTAATTTTTTTCTTTTTAATTCAAATTATTTTTAATTTCCTTTTTCTTTTTCTTCTTTTTTTTTTTTTTTTTTTTTTTTCCATCTTCTTCTTTCTTGGCTAGTCGTCAAATTAGGTGAACCTCAACCTCATTGATCTCAAACTCGTACTTCGTCAATCCTGAGAGCCTCAAGCTTGACGCTCACGCTCGCCAATTTGGTAAGCGGAAAATATTTTCCTTACTGAATACCAGAAAATATTTTTCCAAACATTTTCAGGTTTTAGTCAAACACCAGAAAATATTACCATCTTCCCGAAAAATTATTTTTGAGAAAATATTTTTCGAAAATGATCCATTTTCTGCGAAATGAACGACCCTAGTATCAGACTTATATATAGCAAATGAGATGAGTTTGGCCTCGAGTGGGTTAGACCAAGAACACACTAAATAATTATTAACTTGGAGTCTTGCGCAATTTGTCAAATCACCCACAAGTTCGGCAATAAAGCAAATCTCCCTTTCACCACAATATAATACTCTTTAATTCCCAGGAGAAAGAAAAAATATCAATACGCATCAACATCACGACACCTCAGCTTGTTGGAATTTTTCCTTCGGAAACTGAAGTCGTTTTTTGTTTTATTATTACTTTTCTTAGAAGGCAATAATAAAATATAATAAAAAGAAGAAGAAGAAGAAGAAAATAAAAATGTCGACATCGCTTGGGGGCACTCGCTCAACCGGTTCACTTAAGGTTGGCTTACCCAATAAATAAAGGATCGACAACGCAATAGGTTTTTTTTTTAATTGCTTGGTGGGCCCGGTTCTGTGCCTTGTTGGGAGCACCCACCACAACTCCCAATTTTGGAGGCCATTTTCAAAATCCAAATTATAAATTTTCTGGCCATCTTTTAAATAAAAAATAAAAAAATCATTACATAGATTAGCTGGGAATTATTATTTTTCATTTTTTATGATTATTATTGTATAGACGGGCGGTGTCATCAAAATGGTCCTCACTCCTCAATTGATGGATTACCACGTGTATTGCTCGTTTGCGCACCCATTTGGGGACCAATTTTAGTGGTTATTTATATCATAGAGCTTTTCTATTTATCTGATGAGAAAAAAAGAAAAATCTTCGGAAAATACTTTGTTGATTATTCAAAAATAGGGAAGTTGGTGTTTTTGATTTTGTAGCCGAAAAAAAGAAGAGATCGTTTTGTATTTCTCGCCAGATTTTTTTTTTTTTTTTGGTGACCATGCCTCATCTTGCACGTATAAAAAAGGAGGAGATGGGCTATTTTATATATTCAATGGCTAAAAAAAATACATGTCAAAATTTTTGGGACATTTTGGAACGGAAGCGTTTCTACTACTAGTCATTTTAAAGCAAAAGATGATGCGGCAAGTAGGAAAACGAGAAATATGCATATACCTGCAAAAGAAACCCACGTGAATTAAAGAAAATTATACTTATCCCACTTTAAATCCACTAATACTTTGCTTTTACCACAAAAGAAGATTTTACTTAGTCTCACACCGTGTAAAGAACCTTACGCGATTATTCGTATAGAATTCTACATAACATTTTATAATTATGTCAGAACATTATTATGTTTTCTCAATCGATTCAATCCTCAATCGTAATCTGTCATAATTCCTTTATAAAATATCATAATACGTTAATTATCGATATCTGATATAGTTCAATAAATAACAACCCATCAAGAAACGGTTGCTCGGGGATTGCAAAAGCAATATGAAGAAATATCTAAAAAGATTATGGTTATGACGTCAGTAGAGCATCAAACCCTAGCTACATAAATGGAAATGAGTTCAGAGTTTTTCAATTTTTGAATTCACGCGTTCCCTCGTCACCAAAAAAAAGAAAAAGAAAAGAAAATTGCCAGGAACAGACATATTTGCCCTTTCTAGCAAAAGCATGTAGAAATATTCCTTTTTCCTCCCAAAAACCCACCAAGAAGGAAGAGAGAGTGAGAGGAAATTACAAAGGCAGGCATTGCTTTCAATTGACAATTTGGGGCAGGCAAAAATTGGAGGACTTTGCCTTCCTTCCTTTCCAAGCAAAAAAGGAAAAAGAAGACATTACTACAATTTGGGAGGGGCAAAAAATTGGAGGACTTTGCCTTCCTTCCTTCTCAAGCAAAAAGGGAAAAAGAAGACTTCACTGAGGGAAAAGGGCACAAAATCTAACCCCCCCACCCCCCAAAAGCGGCAAAAAGATGATGGCACCCGGCAAGTGCAAATTTGCTCTTCTTGCCCTCAAATCACTTTCTCTTTAGCCAATTAGTGCACATCCACTCCAATCCCGGTTTTTGGCTAATACCATGGGCTTTCTCAGTAGCACTTTCTATAAATATCATGATGTTTTCGAAATGTGACTTTTGTGTTTCGATTCCCACTCAACGCATTTTTTGGAAATCGACAAGGGGGAAAGTGGCTCTCCCTCTCCTTGTCGTTCCTAGCAATTTCACCATCAGTTTCCTTGGCACCTATAAATTATCTAGCCACGCGTTTTTGGCTAAAAAAAAAAAAAAAAAAACAAACACGCGTAAATATTATCTAGTGCCCTTTTTCGTTCGCACGCGTCAAAAACTACTTGTAATCTTATCGAAGAATTATGCGAAATGTTATGGCGAAGGAAATTTCGTATTTAATCTCCGTTATGCAAATCTATTTATTTATTTATTTTGAAATGCTCGAAAAATCAGCCAAAAGAAAAGAAAGAAAAAGCATTTAAATAAAAGGATTTTGCTAGCATAATAGTTTTCAGGTCACAACGAGAATAGCAGCCTATTGTGAGGCATAAATTTTGGAAAAAATAAACTTCATAATAATTTATAATTTTTTTTATTTAGTTTTCTGTAGTCAAATTTTCACAGTATATATAACACTATTACTCAATTATTTCTCCGAATAAAAAAATAGGGGGTTGAAATTTGCCAAAAAGTTGAAACCCATCACCAAGGGGGAGGTAGAAAAGGCCCATCCAATGAGGGGGAAACGGCTTTTTGGGGGTGGGCCCCCGATGATCCCACGCTTCGGGTCCAAACGAAACCGTCGCTTTCCGCCCCCGCTAATGTTAGTGGCAGGATCAATCATTCCGGTCCTAGACCGGGCTCCGATCGCCGACACGTGTCCCCTCCGGCGCCAACGGTCCGTGATGAGCCCGCGGAATCTTTTCCCCGCGTGGGCCCACCCACCCCCACGGCGGAGAGCAAGCGGACGTGGCAGAAGGGGCAGCCCCGGGGCCCACCCACTGACGGGACGTCTTTTGGACGATATTAGAAAAAAAGAAAAAAAAGGAGGAAAGAAGGAGAAATTGAATTATTATTATTATTATTATTATTATTATTATCATTTAATTTTTATTTTCGGGGGAGGGGTGGGGTCCACTGACAAAGCGACCTTTTTCCCAGTATTAAAAGAATAATTGGGTGGAGGGGAATCTGAATTATGGAACAGAGAAAAAGAAAATGGAGGGGGCAGATTTGAGATTTGATTTCAGATTTCAGATACCCAATGGGTTGGGGGCTTTTGGTCCAACCGCTCCATTATTAATAATGCCAAAAATCATCTTTTATATATTATCATTTCTTTTTCAGCTAAACCACCATTGAATTATGAAGGTGAACACACTACTATCATGGAACCCCTCCAATATCTTTTTTTTTCTCATATTTTTTATTGGTGAATAATAAATAAGGGAAATTCCGAAAGCAATGGCGCAAAATCATTAACGAGGGGTCTACGGTCTTTAGTACAATCAATAAGAATACTTAATTTGGAATAGTACTATTCCTAAAGCATTGATTATTGAAGTGAGAGGGGGAGGGAGGGATGACTGGTGTATTGAAAACTGTAAAGTTTCCGTCATTGATTATTTGATAAATGCCCCCCGAGACGTATTCATTGTGAGACAAAGCACGGTCCATGTCAGAAATCTACCCGAATTTGATTCATTGCATCTGCACAATCTCTTTGATTACTTGCACGGGCTAAAAATTAAATACTTTAATGATCGTCATTGCATGTACTTAACAACAATCGTAGCCAAATTAGTCCAACTATTGGGGGGTTTCGATGACTTTATAATAAATGGAAAAATAAAAATGCGAAAAAATAAAAATCAGGGCACAAGAATATTTTGCTGTTGAAAAACGAAAAGATTGCTGCTGCTCAGTCTCGACAAATCCCAATGCCAATTATTTTTGCACTGACTTTTTTGCAAATTGGTACTTTTGGAAAGGAAAAAAAAGAAGAAGAAAAAGACGAAAAGGAAAGGAAAAGACGAAAGAGAGATTTGGGTTTATTATAAGATGACTCGCTCGTCGTAAATTGCAGAGGGAGCTGTCAGCTCGCGAGTCACGACTCAGTGGACGATTTCAGGAGACGACTCGCGTCCCCAACTCCCTCTCTCTCTCTCTTTCCTCCATTTCCGACCTCAAGCGCGGAGTCCTTCCAATCCGGACCACCATGCTGGGCAAGCGGCCGCGGTCGGTGATCGGGAAGCTGTCGGAGCTCCTCGTCTCCGGCAGCGCCGGGCTCCTCGAATCGGCGGCGGCGGTGGCCGCCGCGGCGTCCAGCCCGAGGAGCCCGCTGGACTTCAAGATTCAGTCGCCGCGGGGACCCAGGAGCTACGATCTCGGCGGGGTCGGGCTGGGGATCGTGGCGGCCCTCGAGAAGCCCGGGGACGCCAAGATCCTGCTGCTCCCCAGGAGCTGCGCCTGCGCCCGGGGCTCGGCCCGACGCGCCGGGCCTTCCCCGGCGGCGGCCGGCGGCGAGGAGCCGGACGACGACGACGACATGGAGGACTACACGTACGTGACCTTCCACGGGCCGGACCAGTCGTTCACGATGGTGTACTACGGGGAGGGCGAGTGCGGCAAGAGCGGCGGTGAGGCGATGAGGCGGGCGGGGAGCATCGGCGGCGGAGGGGAAGAAGATGGTCCAGTTTTTCCGGCTCTGGACTTCCTCAATTCTTGTCAGTTGTGCGGGAAGAAGCTCCACGGCGAGGACGTTTACATGTACAGGTATCAGCAGAATTCTTTCCATTCTTCTTCGATCGGCAATCTTGAATTGGGGGGTCTCCTCTTCCTTCTTCCTTTTTCCCCTGGTCATAGATTTTCATCATTACAAGGTCAACGATGGTCAATCTTGGCTTAGACAGAGTCCCTCTGGGTTCGAAACTTCGATCTATTCTCTGAATTCTGAAAGAAAATTTAAAAGAAACGATCGGAGATTGGATCTTCAAGACAGATCCAATGCTTCCCTTTTTTTCCTGCCGCTTGAATCGGTGCGGCATCTGTCGATCCGCGAGTCGGGTTCTGCCGTTCGATTGACCTGTCTTGACATTTAGTCTTCGGCACCCTGGAATTTGCACGAACCGACAACATAGGAGCCCGCCTCTCCTTACTTTCTCCCACTTTTGACTTCTTTTCCGACAAAAAATCCGGCTTTGAGAAACACGTTTCCGAGAAAGAGAGATCGTCCACTCGAGTTTCAGCGAATGCCCTTTTCTTTTTTTGACTTTGTAAAGGCGAAATCATTCCGGCTGCTGACTAAAATCATTTCATGTGTGGATGCATCGTGTGCAGAGGCGAGAAAGCATTTTGCAGCGTCGAGTGCCGGTCGATGCAGATCATGGTGGACGAGCGCAAAGAGCAGTGCAGAGCGGAAGCTCCGAGAGTTGCCGTCCGGGCGGGGTCGCCGGAACAGATCTTCTCGACCAGCATTCTCGCGATATAGCCTACACATATATGAGTATAATCTTAGCTTACTCTTGTTAAAGAAACAAAAGAAGGAAAAAAACGAAAAAAGAAAAAAAAAGGAAGATCACCAAACAAATTTTGCTCGGATGAGAATTTTGAGAGGCCTATGTACGATGAGCTATGAGAGCAGGGCGTGTTATGCAGAGCAGATGAATCCGGATGAAGCTGTATAACTTCTTACGATCATAATAACCAGAATGACGGTCTCTTCGTAATGTTTCTGCTGAATATCATATCTGTCGAACGATCCGATGACAGTATCGGTTGCGGCGAAAGCGGGAAGCAGGCCGGGGTGCCTCACCTCGGCTCCATCGGCTCCATGAGAGATCACTGTGCAGAGATGCTCTGAATGGCTATCGTCCGTGATCATGTTGACGATATCGAACCCTCAGAAGCATGACAGTTGCTACCTCCCTCCGATCCCTCATTCCTCTTCATGTAGATCCTCTGCTTCTCAACTTTGATTATCTCTACGAAATTTCTTATCTTGATGAACATGAGGAATAACTCATATATTTCTCTTTCACTTGTACATCCATAAACCAACTCATCCTCGATATAACGCTGAAAAAGTTCAGTAACATGCCATATCGACTGGATCTGATCAACGTGCAATTCCTGCTACTCAAACTAAATAATTCATCAGGCTCCGAATCCCTGGTGAATTTCCTCATTATGGATACTATGGCGATACCGTCTTCATTTTGGAGCAATTTGGCTTGCTTTCAGTTTCCATGGCGGTAGAGGATAGCCTGTTGTGGCAAGAATGGCATTGCTCAATATTCATTTTCTTGATTACCAAAACGATATAGCCAAATAATCGAGATGATCTTGAATGCCAAAACTGTACTCTCATATTTCAACAAGGCTCTTTCAGACTCCAAACTCTTATCAGCGTTAGAGGTTCACCAGCAGATTATGTTGCTCCTCAATCTCTAGATACTATTGCAACAACTCTTAATTAAAGGATGACATACAGATTAAAAATACCATTCTTTGCATGGAGCTCAAGACGTTCTTCTGGAAATTGTCAAAAACAATCAAACGCCATCGTGTGTTCAATATGAGGGTTGTATGAGTGTTCAAGGATAAGTTGCCGTTAAGTTTCACTTGTGAGTTATGTTAGAAAAGTCACGCATCAGAAATTTGGTGCAGTGTAGAGCGTTTAATATATTCCAGTTGGCTAAAAACTCATTGACTTATGTTTTCAAATGAAAATGGGTTAAATCAAACATATTAATGGACTTGAATTTAGGCTCCATCTGGACAATCTCATTAAGTGAAGGTTGCGAATTGCCAACAAATGATTCAGAGCTGATGGTAATCAGTAACCTACTCTCGATATCTATTGATATTTGGCGAATATCTCATGAAATGAACCTCAGCAACTCAGTTTCTGAATAGCTTTTATGATTTGGTTTAGTGGAAGAGACTGAGAGTGAAGGTGTGTACTGTGGTGCAACAACGTAGTCAACACGTTCCCGACAGGAGCCTTCATGGTTTTGTCCAGAAAAAAAGACTAGGGATGAAGGTGGGCCCAGTCTCTAGATAGCCTTCATAGTTCATTATGACAAAAAAGACCTAGAATGAAGGTGGATGTCATGGTGTATCAATCTGGTCACTTCATGGTTCGGTTTAGAGAAAGAGACCAGGGATGAGAGTTGGAGTTGGAGACTGAGAATTACGTAGAAACATGTTGATGCAAAAGGATATGTGAATTAAGGTGAAGCAAACATATTACTAAGCTCACAGGTGAGAAAGATATTGTTAAGATGTAAAGTGAATTGTTGGAGAGAATTCAATGGGAAGAACAATAGAATTAGATTTTGAGGCGTGATAACATTCTATTAAAGTAATTATTTACCCAACAACATAGTTAATGGTTTTTGGCAAAAATCCTTCGTGACACTACAAAGTTTTGATAAGAATACAATATAGCAATTCTATTATTTTTCCAAAAATTTTCAAAGATTAACAATTAGAAAAAAAAGGTTGGACCTCTTGAAATAAGCAAAAATGAAAGTTAAAAATATTGAACAAAAAATATTGAAAACATGATATCAAATAAATATGTTTGAACGAATACAACCTTTAAGAGGTTAGGAAGTTATATCCAAACAAGTGCAATCTTCCAAAGGTTATAAGAACACAAAATAATCGTTAAGCAAAAATAATACATTTTAAATTAAATAAAAAAAATCATAACTCTATTGTGAACAATCACAATGTTTTAATATGATACAACAGTTGTTTTATAATTATAAATTCTAATTTTAATAAATAATAAAATCATTGGTTAGTGATAAATTTAGTTCACATACACACTCACAGACCAATGAGGGAATCTACGTTTAGATACATGGAAGACCAGGTCAGTTGCAGCAAGATAGCCTGTTGTGGCAAGAATGGCACTACTCAATACTCATTTTCTTGATTACCAATATGATATATCCATACAATCGAGATGACCTTGAATGCCAAAACTGCACTCTCGTATTTCAACAGGGCTCTTTTGGACTCCAAACTCTTATCAGCAGTAGAGTTTTACCGGCAGATTATGTTGCTCCTCAATCTCTAGATACTATAGCAGCAACTCTTAATTAAAGGATGACATACAGATTAAAAATACCATTCTTTGCCTGGAGCTCAAGACTTTCTTCTAGAAATTGTCAAAAACAATCAAACGCCATCGTGTGTTCAATATGAGGGTTGTATGAGTGTTCAAGGATAAGTTGCCGTTAAGTTTCACTTGTGAGTTGTGTTAGAAAAGTCACGCATCAGAAAATTGGTATAGTGTAGAGTGTTTAATATATTCCAGTTGGCTAAAAACTCATTGACTTATGTTTTCAAGTGAAAATGGATTAAATCAGACATATTGGTAGACTTGGACTTAGGCTCCATCTAGACGATCTTCCTATGTGAAGGCTACGCACTCCCAACAAATCATTCAGAGCTGATGGTTAATTGGTAATCTACTCTTGATATCTATTGATATTTGGTGAATTTCTCATGAAATGATTATGAGCAACTTGGTTTCCACTTAGCCTTTATGATTTGGTTTAATGGAAGAGACTGAGAGTGAAGGTGGGTGTTGTGGTGTAACAACGTGGTCAACAAATTCCTGATGGGGGCCTTCATGGTTCTGTCTAGAAAAAGAGACTAGGGATTAAGGTGGGCCCAATCTCTGGATAGCCTTCATAGTTCAATCTAACAAAAAGGACCTAGAATGAAGGTAGGTGTTATGGTGTATCAATCAGGTCACTTCATGGTTCGGTTTAGAGAAAGAGACTAGGGATGAGGGTTGGAGTTAGAGATTGAGAATTAAGTAGAAATATGTTGATGCAAAAAGATATGTGAATTAAGGTGAAGTGGACATATTACTAAGCTCACACATGAGAAAGATATTGTTAAGATGTAAGTGTGAATTGTTGGAGAAAAATCAATGGGAAGAAGAATAGAATCAGATTTTGAGGCGTGATGACATTTTATTTAAGTAATTATTTACCTTACAACATAGTTAATGGTTATTGGCAACAATCCTTCATGATACTACAAAGTTCCGATAAGAATACTATATAGCAATTCTATTATTTTTCCAAGAATTTTCAAAGATTAATGATTAGAAAAAAAGGTTGGACTTATTGAAATAAGCGAAAATGAAAGTTAAAAATATTGAACAAAAAATATCAATAACATGATGTCAAATAAATATGTTTGAACGAATATAACCTTTCAAAGGTTAAAAAGTTATATCCAAACAAGTGTAAGCTTCCAAAGGTTATAAGAGTGCATAATAATCATTAAGCAAAAATAATAAATTTAAAATTAAATAATTATAAATAATCATAACTCTATTGTGAACAATCATAATGTTTTAATATGATACAATAGTCGTTTATAATTATAAATTCAAATTTTAATAAATAAATAAATAAACATTGGTTAGTGATAAATATGGTCTATGTGTGCACTCACATAGAATGAAATCTCTTTGTTTGTTTTACAAACATTCATCATGAAATGTGTTAGAAAAGTCCAACATCAAAGGATTATTGTGATGTGAAGTAGTTGATATATTCTAGTTGGCTCATAATTAAGTTTTTGAGTGAAGATGAGTTTAACTGGATATATTGATTGGCTTCGACTTAGTTTATTCTCTCTAACCAATCTCCTTAAGTGAAGATATAAGTTTTCTACTACATACTCCCAATAATTACAGCATCTTTTTCCTTGCGAATTTCTTTAGATGAGAAATTGTATTTTGCAATCGATGGTATTAATAAAGGGCAGCAGTTTTGTTCAAAGAAATGGATGGGAAAAGAAACATATGTGGACATAAACGTTAACAATTTTCACATGTTGAGCTTCATTATCACTCTACATTCAAAGAAATTTTAATCCTCAAATATGGTATCAAGAAATTCAATTTTCATTTGATCAGTGATCATTTCTTCGTAATGTCATCTTTCTTCCAGATGATGAAGTTCAAAACTCCTATAAATCTTTTCCCAAGACCTTCAGAAGTTACATCTTGCTACATGTATGCATTAGCATCCATACACCAAACTGTTAGCGGTCAGCCTAGTCACCAAAACCCCGAGGAAATGTGCCATCTGAAATATTTCAACTTGTCGTCTCTACATAACTTTTCAGGGATGTGTTCCATTGAAGGTTAAAATAAATATGGAGTTTGTCACAAAATGAAGGGGAGATAGTGTATAGAATGTCGAGTGTGTGAAGAAATGTATTCTGACTTCATTGATGTCTGTAATTGATACAATCAGATGTATATATCGTACAACAATGTGTATAAAAGGCAAATAAATATTCCTGATTTTTCCTGATCTTTCTAGTCCTAATTTAATCAGATTATCCTACCAATCATGATCAACACAAATCATTAATTACAATCGGCATCTTTCAATCATATCTTCAACACTCCTCCTCAAGCTGGTGGCTTGTATATATCCAAGACGCCTAACTTGTTTAGAAGATATGTATGTTGTCTCTGACAAAGAGGCTTAGTGAAAATGTCTGCCGGTTGTTCTGCAGTCCTAATCCCCCTGGTTTCGATGATTCCTTCTTTGATCTTCTCTCGAGTGAAATGGCAATCGACTTCAATATGCTTTGTCCTTTCATGCAAAAACAGATTCGCTGCAAGCTTGAGTGCCGAGTCATTATCACAAAAGAGTAATGTCGGACCTTTAACCTTTACCCCAAGGTCTAAAAGCAAACCTCGAAGCCATACTATCTCACAAACTGTTTTTGCCATGGACCTATACTTGGCTTCTGCTGAAGACAATGATACGGTGGACTGTTTCTTTGTCTTCCACGAAAGTAGTGAATCCCCAAATTTGATGCAAAACCCAGTAATAGACCTTCGACTCACGGGACACGTGGCGTAATTTGCATCACAATAGGCCGTCATCTCCATATTACATCCTTTGGAAAGGAGTATTCCTAGTCTTGGACAACTCTTCAGATATTTCACAACTTTCAGGGCTGCATTCATGTGTGACAGCTTGGGGCTGTGCATGAACTGACTGAGAGTTTGTACTGTGTAGCAAATGTCTGGCCGAGTCATAATGAGATAGATAAGCTTTCCAACGAGTCTTTGGTAGCTTGTTGGATCCTTCAATGGTGGATCATCACGTGAGGGTGAGGTTCCAGCATCATAGTCCATACTGGTTAACCTGGCATTCTGTTCAATGGGAATGATTGCTGGCTTGCATCTTGATAGTCCCGCTTTTGAAATGATCTCCATTACAAACTTTCGTTGACTAAGGGAAATCCCTAGGTCAGATCGGGCTATCTTTATTCCAAGAAAATATTTAGGTGACCCTAAATCTTTGATGTGGAAAGACGAATGCAAATAGTCTTTCAGTCTTCTTACAGCCGAACCATCATTTCCCATAATCAGTATGTCATCAACATAAATCATCAAGTATATGGCTGACATACCTTTTGTCCAGGTGAACAATGCATAATTATATTTGGATTGCTGAAACCCTGCTTTCGTGAGTGCTGTGGTGAATTTTGCATACCACTGTCGAGACGCCTGTTTTAACCCGTAAAGAGATTTGCGGAGACGACATACCTTAGACTCCCCCTGTCTCCGTAATCCGTGTGGAAGATCCATATAAATCTCCTCTTCTAGATCTCCATGAAGAAAGGCGTTGTGAACATCCATTTGGTGCAATGACCAATTGCGAAAGGCGGCGACAGATAAGAAAGCCCGAACTGTAACGTCTTTGGCAACTGGAGAAAAGGTCTCATGGTAGTCGAACCCTTCTCGTTGTGTGAAGCCCTTGGCCACTAGCCGTGCCTTGTATCGCTCCACGGTACCATCCGCCCTATATTTTATTTTATAGACCCATTTACATCCAATGGGTTTGCGACCAGGGGGTAAGGTCACAATGTCCCAGGTGTGATTATCCATTAGTGCCTGGAGTTCTGCCTCCATTGCCTTCTGCCAACGTGCGTCTTGTATCGCCTCATTGTAATTGGAGGGTTCTTTCTCCTCAGAAATTCGGCTAATGCAGCATAAATGGTTTGATGATAAGCGATTGAAAGACACATATGAGGATATGGGATATCGGGTACCTGAAGACCGTGACGAGGAACAGATGTAATCTTTGGTCCATGTTGGTGGCCGAGTAGTTCGACCTGACCGTCGAGGTGGTTTTTCCAGAATCCTCGGGGGTGATTCTTCAATACTTGCATATTCTTCGTTACTTGTTTCCTGAGATTGCTGCTCCATTACTTGTTCCTGACGATAATTGTCATCATTGGGTGATGATGAGACCAATGGTGAGGATGATTCTGTATCGACTATCGGATTCATTGGAGGTGAGCCAATGAGAAAAGATTCTCCAGGAGATTGATCTTCTTCCAATAAAGATGGACGAGTCGTCCTCGCATTTTCTGCGGCCATGGAAGTAGAATCTTGAAAAGGGAAAATGTCTTCATGAAAAATCACATCCTTGCTAACAAAGAATTCTCCAATAGACTGTTCATAAACCCTATATCCCTTTTTTAAGTTGGGATATCTCATGAAGACACACCGTCTGGCTCGAGGAGACATTTTATCTCGGGCCCCCACTGTGGCTGCATAACATAAGCAGCCAAATACTCTAAGATGGCTCAGATCTGGTTTCCTTCCATACAGCAATTCAAAAGGAGTTTTTCCTTTTAGTATGCGTGATGGCATACGATTTATGAGATATGCCGCAGTCACTATACAATCTCCCCAAAAATCTTCCGGCATGAATGCCTGGAACTTAAGAGCTCGTGCCACTTCTAAGAGATGCCTATGCTTCCGCTCAACAACCCCATTCTGCTGTGGGGTGTAATTGCATGTACTCTCATGCAGAATTCCATTTGATGACAGAAAAGATTTGCAATCCTCATTAAAAATTCTCTTCCATTATCTGTGCGAATGCGGCGAACTGATTTTCCAAATTGAGTTTTCCACAAGAAAAGGAAGATTTTAAGGTATGAGGGAACTTGAGCCTTTGATTGTATGAGAAAGACCCAAGTGGCACGTGAAAAATCATCTATGATCGTGAGGAAAAACCTTGAACCATCACGATTTACTGTGTAATATGGTCCCCAAACATCAACATGAATCAGGGAAAAAATTTCGTCTACTCGAGTTGTACTATTTTGAAAGGGTGCACGAGTTTGTTTTGCCAAGGGGCAAATGGAAGATTGAGGATTAGGGAAAGAGACTGTGTGACCCAATCTTTTATGATAAAGAAAATTCCTTTCATTGGCAACAGTGTTACGCAATGGCTTATTGAATGCAACTGAGGATAATTCAAAATTTTCTGAAAAATGAACCCAGAAATATAGTCCTTGATAGATTCTACCCAAGCCCATCAGTTTGCCAGTCGAAGGGGCCTGAAATAGACATTTGTCATGGTCAAAGATGACACGACAAGAATTTTCTTTACAAACTCGAGAGACTGATATGAGATTAAATTGGAAAGTGGGGACATAAAGAACATTTTTTAGAGTAATGAATGAACTAAGATTCACAGTGCCAATCATCCCAACATGTGTGGTACTCCCATTAGGAAGCTAGACCGATATTGGATAAGATAGACTATTAATTTTGGAAAAGAATTTAGGATTGCAAATAATATGATCACTAGCTCCCGTATCAATAATCCAATCATCATTTGAAATTGAGTTCATCAGGCAGTAAGAAATACCCGTGGAACTTCCCGCCTTCTCGAAGGATCCAATCTCTTCAGAGTTTCCATCAACTCTTGATACTCTTCGTGGGAAATGGTTTTGTTTGTTGAATTTCCTGTCACCTGAAAAACAGTTGAGAGTTTTCCTTTTTCTTTTTCACCCGTCCTGCCATGCAATTTCCAACAGCTCTCAATAGTGTGATGCGGGCGCTTACAGTATTCACAATACATCTTACCCTTTCCCTTATTTTTAAAAGATGTGGGCCTACTTACTGCATGGGCCATCGTTCCTCCATATAAATTCTCATAATTTGGAGAAAATTGGCCCCTTGGCCCATCAGGCCCAGAAAAGAATTGCCCGCGTGGGCCTTCACAACCGTATAAGCCCGCATCGCCTGGACCGTTGGATTCAAAGCTCGCGCTCCTTTGTGGGCCGTCGGATCCACCGCCTCCCAAAATGAATCTGGAGCTGTCGAATCGACCGGAAGGATCTCGGTCGTCCATCGGCCGTATATAAGATCTAGGGTTTTCTTGAAACCCTAGATTGTTTCCGTGGAACCCTAAATTGGTTCCACGGTTCTCTCTTCCTCCTGCGGCTCCTTCGTGGAACCTAGATTCTTTCCTCTGGTGGTTTTCTGCAGCAGGTGAGGGGAAACCTTTGCCGCCAGAGCCACGCCTTCGCCTTCTTTGTCGAGATCGGCTGCTTTCTGTTGGCTCTCCTCCTGAATTGCTAGCTGATAGATTCGGCCGAGGCTCGGCATCGGCTCCATGGCTAGAATCTGGGACTGAAACGTGAGGTAAGACTCATTCAATATAAGAAGGAACCTTATCACCTTCTCTCTGTCTCGGATCTTCTTGTATTGTTGCAAAATCGGCTCCGGCCACTCAAATCTTTCTTCGGCCGCTTCCAACTCGTTCCACAGGCTTGAAAGTTTATTAAAAACTGCAGCAACAGTCAAGTTTTCTTGTTTTAAACTCGAGATTTGTTGCGTTAGCGAGAAAATTTTTACTTGATCTAATTTCCCGTACTTCTCCTTGATATTTTCCCACATTTGTTTTGAATCCTCCGTTGGGGGAAGACCCGCTGCGACTTCGGGGGCGAGGCTGTTTCCGATCCACGTCCTGACTAGCTGATTGCATTTTTTCCAAACCCTAGCTAGTCGTTCATCGGACGGAATCAGAACGGTTCTGTCAACGAAACCCTCTTTGTCTTTCGTTACCAGGGCGCGCCGAAACTCGCGCGACCAACTCGAGTAATTATCTGGTCCAGTTAACTGTTGGGTGATGATCTTCAGTTTTGGGCCGTCGACATTTGTTGTATAAAGGGGGTCGCCGGGTTCCAGGCGGCTACTGGCAGCGTAGACTTGATATGGGAAAAGATTTGGTGGCAGGTTTGGGAATGAGCTTGCTCCTAAGCCCGATCCTTCAGATCCAATCGTGTTGCCTGTGTTCGGAAAGGAAGAACCCGAACCTGGGTGAGGATTTGTTCCCACCCCTGGTTCGATTGATCCGCCCGTCTGCTGTATACCGATGTTTGTGCCTGCCCCGTTACTGGTTGGTAGGCCTGCATCAGGTCGAACTCCCGGCAATGATGTGTAGTACCAGTTATATGGTACCCATTGGTAAGGTTGGCCCGAGTAGGGTTGCCCCAAATTCGCCTGAGCCAGAATAGGTACCAACTGAGTGGGATTGCCCCAAATCTGTGGCTGCCTTTGTTCTTGAGAAACTGAAACAGCAGAGGACGCATCTAGGATCTGCGAGACTGGTGGCGTGGATTCTCCTGCAGACTGATCACTCAATCCTGAGGTAAGTGACTGTGGGTTTGTCATATTTTTCTAAGAAAAGTTTTTTGGATTATGCAAGTGGGTAAACAATGTCCTATCTGCGAAGGGGTGCAGCAACAGAGGAAACAGGGGAGAAGAGATCAACAGGGAAACAATGAAGTCGACTCTGTTCTGCGAAGGATTGCAACAACAGGGAAACAGGAGAGGAATCGGCTCTGTTCTGCAAGAGGTGGCAGCAACAGAACTGTAAGAAGGAATGTGCCAGAATCTAAACTTGCTCTGATACCATGTCACAAAATGAAGGGGAGATAGTGTATAGAATGTCGAGTGTGTGAAGAAATGTATTCTGACTTCATTGATGTCTGTAATTGATACAATCAGATGTATATATCGTACAACAATGTGTATAAAAGGCAAATAAATATTCCTGATTTTTCCTGATCTTTCTAGTCCTAATTTAATCGGATTATCCTACTAATCATGATCAACACAAATCATCAATTACAATCAGCATCTTTCAATCATATCTTCAACAGAGTTTTACAACTTAGACCATTTGGGAACAATCTAGGTTTCCTGTTCATCCATGTCTTCACAACTATACCATAACCATTGAATTTCCTAACTACTGTCCGTACGATCATTCTCGAACATTTAGTCCTTATCATGTTTCTAAATTGGATAGACCTTTTGGGGAGTAGTTTTTGAGATAGTTATTCAAAATATCGAGAATCCAAGAGAAACCTATACGAAGAAAATCCAACCACTCCAAAGTTTTATTGGACAGAACTCCATGGGATTTTTCCCATGCGTATAATGCCATGTTATCCATTAGGCATATGATTAGCATTAGTGAAATCTGCCAAAATTAATAGATCAAGATTCATGAAACTTCGGATGGGAACAACCAAATTTTAGCTTTGATGAAGATCATAATATCGAGAAGTTGTAATAAGTGAGGGACTCTTAACTACTTTAGTGAAATTAAAATTGCAAGCTTTTTTGGGAAAAGTTACTAAAAAAGTCCTAAATGTATTATACAGAAAAATTGCAAAAACAGTCCTAAATCTATTACAATTTTTTCAATTTAGTCATGAACCTTTTTTTTTGCCAATTTAATTCTAATCTTTTACAATTGTGCCTATTCAATCTGTCCAACCCATTTTGATCGGTCGGTGCTAATGGCTAGTGCTGATGTTTAATAATATTTTAATTTTTAATTTTTTTTTCCTCCTCCTTCCTCCTCCCTCCTTCCCTTGGCTGACCAGTCAAAGGCGAACACCGACAAGGGCTCACCCCAACCAAACATTGGCGGCAAAGAGCCTCACCTAGTAACAGTGACACCGCCCTCACCATGGCTCGGCGAGATCGAGCCTCATTGAATTTGACAAGGTCGGGCATTATCATGGCCGGCAAGGGCAAGCCTCCCCTACCTAGCTAGCGGCCAGGGCGAGGTTGCCCAACGACGACTAGGCTTCCCTGAGGCCAGTAAGGTCCCTCACTAACCTTGCCTTCGGCTGGTGGTTGATGGCAACTAGCTAGAGGAAGGAGAAGGAAGTGAAGAAAAAAAAGAAAGAGAAAAAAATAATAATAAAACTCAATAAAATAAAATATTATTAAAAAAATTGTTCAAGTTAGTGTTGACCGAATGACCAACGTCCACATCGGTACTTTCACTTGGTCAAAATTGGCTAAATAGACTAAATTAATATAATTGCAAATGATTGAGGACTGAATTGACTAGAAAAATGTTTATGACTAACTTAGAAAAATTGCAATAAATTTAAGACTATTTTGGTAATTTTCCTCTTATTCTAAAATTTTTAATTTTGTCAATTTAGTTCTAAATATTTTGATAATTTATCAATATAATTATTCTAATCAATTTTAACCGAGAATCGTTAATGTAAACACTAGCCTTCTACGTAGTTCACCCAAACAATTTTTGTAATTTAAAAAAAAAAATATATATATATATATATATATATATAAATATTATTGTGATTGGCGGGGTTGCAGTGTTCACCTTAACCATCACTAGCCACAAGCGATCGCCCTTACCATCATTGGCCACAAGCGAGGGCCATGAACCTTGCCCAAGGGCTCATCTACTTCAAAGGCTTTGACTAGGCACTAAACCTTACTAGCCACAATGAAAAAGAAAAAAAAAAAAAGCTAAGAATAAATATTTTAAAAAATACATATCAAAAAATTCAGAATAATTTAGAAAATTTTGCAAAATTTATCCAATGTCAACGTCGGTCGTACTACGTAAAATAACTGGCATAACATGTCACTAATTTCGGATAAAATCAAATTGACAACTCATCAAAAAGTTTAATAATCATTCGTACAATGCGGGAATGATAATCATTTTGTTCCATTTTATTTCTATTTGCTAGAAGAGTTTTTTTTAGCAAAAATACATATCTGATAACGACACAAAATTTTTGTTCCCACAATAGAAATTCATTTGTAAATCGTTCAATAATAACACAAACTTTCTTCCTCTTAAGCAGTTGTGGTGAACAGCAATTGTTGACAATAATTGAAGAATGGCAATGGTAGACGACAGGTAGAGACTATCAAGCAATGACCTATAGTGGCAGGCAACAATGGATAGGCAACCCGTTTAATAGCAATGGCGAGCGATAAAAAGAGTTTTTATTTTTCATTTCTATTCCAGAAATAAAAAAATAATTACTTCTCATTTCTATCCCAAACATATTTCTATTCCAAACCTATACTTGAGTAAAAAAATTTCTAAAAATTAAAAAATAAAATTACATTATCGAACAGATTTCTATTCCAAATCTATTTTTAAAAACAGAAAAATAATTACAACTATAAATAGAATAGTTATCATACGTATCCTAAATTTATTTCTTTGATAACTATCTCGACTTTTTTGTATGATTGACTCTACATGGAATCTCTTCAATTTTCAGTCAGTTTAAAAACTCTGTAATATTCCTTGCCAATCGAGGATGGCACAGCCATGAAGAACGTTTATATTGCTCCTAAACTCAACTAAATAAAGCAAGGCGACACTCGAATAAAACCCAGAGTCCGTAAAAGAGAAAATCATCCAGCGTCATATTAGGACGGCTCAAATGTTTTTCTAAACCCTTCTCTTGTAAGCCCGATGATAGTTGGAAAGATAGAATTATAATTTCTCGAAGAGCCCAGAAGACAGACTACCGGCGTTCAGAAATTATAAGGCAGTCTCATTTAAATGGCCGAGAGAAAGGATCACGAGGCTACTTCCGCTTCTCATCTCAAGCCACCACGGACACGCAAAGTGCCAGTAATTCACGCACGCTTCAAGTGGCAACAATTCACCAATGCTAAACACAACAGTTCAGAGTCATCTCCATGGTCATACCCACAGGCATTCAATGTATTTTTGAAACACGACCAGCATGGGATTTCACGACTTCGTTCACGTAACAAATAAATGGCACACAGGTGCAGGCGGCTAGTCACTTCAAATTTCATATTAAAAGGGGATCAGAATCACTCAAGAATGATCATATATCTTTTGCTTCTACCTCCCTCCATGTGGCCAGAGCAGCAGCATCTTGCACCTCCTCAGAGGATGCTGAATCATTTTCCCTTAGTCTTGCCAGGAGACATGAAATTCTATATAATATAAATAGCGAAACCCCATAACTATCAAATAGGCAAATCATGTTAAAAGAGTTCTACAATAGAGAATAGGAAAGCACACCATTATGCATACAAACTGCATCCCCGCAACAGTACAATAAGCCAGTCCGACATGAGGATCCCGGCTCTTAGAGGCTTATTCCTCCTCCCTACATGGTAACAGAAAGGGAAAAGAAGAAAAGAAGACCACCTCACCATAATTACTGATAGTACATGAGCTGCTGAGTAGTCGCTACATTCTGGTATCCACCGTCGTAGATTGCTTGACTAGTTCCAGCGGCGCCCATTCCCATGGCTGCCTGCTTCAGCATGTGCTGTGCTTGAGGATGCATGAGGCCTTGCATACTAGCCATTTTGCTCAATGCTAGCTGCCTTTCGTAGGCAGCAAGCTCTGCAGCTGAGAAACCAGGCATTTGTACAGCCATCGGTGGCGGAAGAGGGGTGGAACTCGTTCCTGGAGGTGTAGGTTTGCTACCCCACGAACACTGCAAAAATATGCACAGCCATAGTATATCATGATTCCATATCAATGTGAAGACACTGCATGGGCATTGTATTACTAAAATCAACAGAACTTTTAGCACCAAGCAACAAATCATCCAATGCTTTCGAACAAACCAAAACAGGGAGGAAAAAAAAAAAAAAATCATCCAATGCACTAGCAAACACCAATTTGCACATTCCTTTGACCTATTTTAACATAAATGCAGTGGCAACACTTAACAGGCACTTAAAGACTCCTACTGAAGATGATTCCAGGACCTCCCCACCCCCCCCAAAAAAAAAAAAAAAATAATAATAATAATAATAATAATAAATAAATAAATAAAAGAAGAAACAAGGAGGACGTCTCCTACAGAAGAAAAAAAAACTAATTGCAGCCAAATAAGGGTACTTGCTTTGTTCAATCAGTCCCCTACCCCTAAACAGAGGCTTATGGAAAATGCATTTGAACTCTGTCACGAATCCTTTTATTACTATCCACCAAAGCCCAGACCTCTGTCCAAGTTATTTCACTCCATAAACATTTTACCAAAAGCTTCATGAGTGCTAAAAAAATGCCCACAAACATTTCCCCAGGCTCTTAAGTGAGGTAAAATGATTCCACTTTAACAAATTTTGCCTATTTTTAACACTCCGTTTCCATCTAGATGCTTAAAATTCAGGACATGGTGAATAAAACAAGCCAATCACATGTAGATAATCCGACTTCCAACCACATTATATCACCTATATCTTGCCACAAAAAAGACTCTCCATAACAATGTACCTTAATTGGTTTACCACAGAGAAGCCGAGCATTGCCCATCTGAATAGCCAGTGCCGCTTCACCATGTGTACTGTATCTAACAAAACCAAAACCTTTATCACGTTGCACCCGAACATCCTCTATGACTCCAGCACCAAGGGAATGGAAATGTCGATGCAGCTCAGCAGAAGTAACCTGTAAAATACCAGCAGCAGTTTAGGTATCTAATTAAAAGGAATCAATCCATACAAGCCAGTTACTAGCGAGAACAGAAGAAGACAGGCAGGTGTGACGGTCAATGAAATGCAGACAACAAAGACATAAGCCTGCAAAGTTTAAATTTACTGCCAAGCTATTATTCAGTCACTGATCAAAGAAAGAAACCGTGGAAATACCATGCTATTTATTAAAAAGTAAGTACATTTTCCAAAATGCTTAACATCATGTACAGAAAAAGTACCAATAAACATGGTTACAAAATATAGGGACAAGAAAATTCTTGCCTCTGGTGCAAGATTGCCAACATAGACGGTCGTGTATTGGGGATTGTTCTCTGGAGCATCATCACTAGTCCTCTCTTGACCATCATCTGCAATTAAGACAAAACGTCAATAGGTATAACAAGCATGCACTGCCAATTATATCTATATTCATTAGATAGGTATTACTTCAGATTTATGGAATGTCAAATAAACAAGATTTATTGAAGTTCAACATCCATACTAACTGCACCTGATGTTCCACTTGTCAACTCCACTACACTTTTGGCATCTGAACTCTGCTTATCCTCACCAGAATTAGCACCTTTTGTTGCCCAGTTGCATCGGATCTGTCGACTTCCAAGCCACTTCCCTGAAGATTAAAGACAAGTCGTGGGTTCATGCAACGCAAACAAATGGTAATATTACACTATCATGAAAGTTTTAGAAGCTTGTTCAGTCAGTAGACTTAAAACAAGGTAAAGATGATGAGATTCGACCATCTTCGCAATCAACCCGAAGGAAGCTATTAATACTAAGCAGTACAAGCAAAACTCCAATAAAGTCACTGCAACAAGCTTTAAAATTATGAGCTTTTGCTTTCAACAAGTAGATGGATTTCAAACATACATAGAAGCATCAACACACTCGGCTTTTCATTGTTGAGCAATCTCCCTGTTTACTCGTTATCAAGCCAATCAATCCCATTCCAATCAATTCTAAAATGATGAAAGAAGACAAAACAGCACTCATCATATGCTGGAGTTCAGTCTTGATTCCCCATCCCATGCGAAAATTTCCCAAAAACACTCTGCATTCACAAAACTGTATCTGCGTTGCTAAGCTTTGACGCTTTTACTTGCATATGTTAGCTAGCTTAGACCCTAGACAGGTGAACATGACTGCATGAGTTATGAGGAATATATCTCGTACATAATTAAATACAAATATGCAATCTCAACAGTAGTACATATACCCTGTGACATAGATGAAGACATACCATTCATATCATTTATTGCAGTCTGGGCGTCCTGCTCAGAGAAGAAATTCACCATCAGTACGAAGGAAATGATTAATGCAACCAGAAACAAAAAGAGAAGTACTTTAATCAAACTGCTCCAACACCTGTTGATTTCGGAATGAAACAAAACCAAAACCCCTTGAACGTCCAGTCTTCTGATCCCACATGACCCTAGCATCTCTGTGTCAATACATAGATCAAATTAGTTCAATCACGATCATAAGATCATTGCGGCACAACTGTTCAGAAGTTAATTAAGGAAAAGGAGAATGGAGCCTACGAGCAAGTAGAATAAACAGAGAAACACGCAAATAATGTGGCGTCCGTAACCTCTGGGCTTAGATCACCAACAAAAATATTAAAATGCCCTGCATCGAAGAGCCAAAAAGGTCCAAAACCATTATCTAGAAGTCTGACCAAAAAGCAGAAAAAGCTGTGTTTGCAAAATGAGCAGCAATTGAGTATTTCGTATTTATGTCAACAAACCTGATGTGTCCTCCCTCTGGCTACTAGCATATGCCCAGTTAACCTTGATAGGTTGACCAAACCTGTGAAAACGGTGTCAGGATCCAGGACAATGTAAAGGTCAAGCAGTATAGTGCAACCTTTTCAACTTACAAGTGCCTTCCATTGAGAGTCACAATAGAAAGGGCAGCAGATCTCCGGTCATAGTAGTCCACAAATCCATAGGACGACTGTATAAACCAGACGTTTTATAAGCAAAGGAAATCAAAACCGGAATGACAATGACCACTTAACTGTATGGAAAGAATTTATACAGATAATAAGAAGTCATCTACTATGAAATGTACTGTACCCAAAGCAATGGTTACAAAAGACAATTGAAGTTTCTATCGAGTTGAAAAGATCCTAAATCAAATCTCAGAAATGTGAAAATTGACCTTCTCTTTCCGGATGAGTTTGCATCCTTCAATGGAACCAGTACTAGAGAAAACCTCTTGAAGAAGAAGCTCTGTAACCTGGGGGTGAATGTTTCCCACATACCTGAATTTCATCACAAACAGCAATGAGTGTTAAAATCAAGGTCACATGAAAAGTCGACTATATTATGCTGGTGAGATCCACTGAACTGACAAAATTACTGCCAATAAAACCATAGTTTTCATAGATATGACCCATTAGATTGAAGTGGGAACAATTTGCAGTATGCAAATTAAGCTGAATGCTGATGCTGCTCTCCCTGGAATCGATAGTTCGCTCTTGGAAAACAACAAATTTGGCCGATCATTTTCCTCACCAAAAGTGTGAAAGGAAAAGGGATAGCTACAGGCATTAAAAAACAAGACCAAAACGAAAAGAAGAAATAAAACAAACTAAAAAGAGAAAAAGAGGAAGGAAAATTTCTATACAGCACTCACACACTTCGGCATGTACTTGAATCAAAGCCAGGAGGCAGATTCCCACTCAAGATAGGCTCTATCTGCAAAATTAAAAAAGTAAAAAAACAAGAAGGAAAAAAAGTACCCAAAAAATTCTAAAAGATCTAGACTCCCAGACTTTTAAGTGCAAAGTGCCCCCAAAGAAATCACATGTATAATGAATGCTTGCACTCTTCACTTTCTTTATCCTTTATGACAATAAATTGCACTAAAATCCTCACATTCCTCATGACAGACTGATTATCTTACTCCCCATCAACTTTATATATCAAAGAAACGGATTCGGCTGCCTCAACATTAATGAAATCAACTTAAATTCAACAGATTCGCAACCCTAGGCTCAAATCATCACCCCTCAGAAAACAATCCACGCGCTCACTCATTAATCACTATCAACGAATTAGAAATGAAATGCTATACATGTCTAAACTCAGCGGAGTCTGATATTTACATAATCAACGAACCATGCCGCGAAAAGCACAAGCATTCCATCGAATTCTCGGAGCAACGTAACCCCTAATTCGCAAAATGACCTCGATCGGCACTAAACGCACGGCCATCGCCATAAAAAAAAAAAAAAAAAAAAAAAAAAAAAAAAAAACCGCAAGGATATAGGTTTCCGACGACATCATTTTCACGACTCCTAAGCTAAAGCATTTCACGACATCGACGAGACCACACGCCAAGAAACCAAGGTTGAAATCAAACGACGAACGCGACATCGCAGGGCCGAATCGAGCAGGGGAAAAAAGCGGAGCCGGAGGAGGAGAAGAAGAAGAGGGAACCTGAGGGGCGGCGAGGAGGCCGGGGTGAGGGTACAAGGACTGCTGCATCATCGCCTGCTGCCTCAGCCTCTGCTGCTGCTGCTGCTGCTGCTGCTGCTGCATCTTCCTCCGGGCTCTCGAGCTACCGCGTCGGATTTAGGGCTCGAGGTCGAAGAAGAAGAAGAAGACGAAGAAGAAGAAACGAAGAAACGAAGAAACGAAGAAAATCGCGAAGGAAAAAGAGAGAAAACGAAGATGAAGAAGAAGGAGAGAGACGAAACCCTCGGAGGAGAGGGCGCGGACGGGGATGAGATTACAGAGCGACGCGGAGAGGGAGAAGAAGGAAGGAGAGAGACTGAAGAGAGAAAGGTGTGGAGTCTCCGTCTCGCGGATCTTATCAGACCTTTCATTCCCATTAACTTCCTGTTAAAATTATTTTATAAAAAAACAATAATAATTTTTTTTTTTTTTTTGTAAAGGCAATAATAATAATTTCATAAGAGAGAGAAATAAAAAATAAAAATAAGGAAAAAGAGGGAGGGAGAAAGTCCGAGCTCACCCAGAAATTTTTAATGGCTTTTACCGTAATTTCAAAAATCAAATAATTGCGCTTCACCATCGAGTTAATTCTTTTGATTTATCTTTCCTTTTAGGATTATTTCGTGAGATATAAATGGCTTGAAAAAGGAATGTCCAAATTACTTATATTATTTGAAATAATGAGTTGAAGCATGAATTGTGTCCGGATGAATTGCTATTATTTTTCATTTTCTCACTCTTTTTAAGCGAGGAGAAAAAACAGTCCCGACTCCCCTGTTTTTTGGGAAACGAAAATTAGAGAAATATTCAAAAAAATATATATAGAATGATGATAGCATATAGCCCAGGCTGCTGAAGGGTGAGGCTGCCCAGGCCCAAGCCCAAGCCCAAAATTTCGCCGATGCCCGAGTTTGGAGAAGCTGGGTTTCTGCCCGAGAGTGGGCCTGGTCCTAATTTGATGGACCCTTCGAGGCCGAGGCCTCAAGCCCAATCCTTAAACATACAGGGCCTTAGCCTTAAGCCCAATCCTTGCAAGTACGAGGTCGGCCCAGACACAAAGCCTTTCCCAAGTAAATAATCACTTCAATGGAATTGATCCATTATCAGATTCGTTGTCCGACGGCTGCGTCAGGTGGATTTGGCCGAATCCGACATCAGATGGACTTGATTAGAGAACTTGTAAAAGTAGAGAAAGGTTTCATCAGATGAATTAAAAGTGAAAGAATCCGATGAGAAAAGGCGTCGCGTGCAAGGCAATTTGCGGCTTATCTTCTTATCAGAGGCAATCCTCGTTCCCATCGCTATTGCTACTATGATAGGTCCAGTTTTGCCCATCGCGATGAATTTCTATTTAAGAGAGAACCAAAATTAATCGAGGTGGACCTAATTACGTTTGCATCATTTCTAAGTTAGGGCATGTCGGTAAATTGTTCTCATGTGATTTAGCGCCCCAAAAATCATTACTCATGTCCTGTCATATTACCATACCATTTTGGATTAAATCACATGAGTGTCCCGTGTAAGGGCTAAATAGCCCAGAAAGGAAGAAATTTTGGTTTTGTGTTGCTTTTGAGGCTTCTACATTTGGATTACATTGGGTAGTCCAAGTTTGAGTTCATAAGAGATAACAAATCGTCCTATTTCGTGTTTGACAATATCCTTATCTTGATTAACCCGGATAAAAGACTAGATAAGAAATCCAGGATAGGGGTGGGGATAAACCTAGATTGGATAAAAATAATAAATAAATAAATCACTTAATTAAAACAAGATAAACAAGTTGCCCCACCCCCAAAAAAGAATGAAAAAACAAGTTTATCCTTTAACGATGGAGGAATGCATGCATTGACAGCCACCGCCCAAGGACCACCGCCACGACAATTGATCATCATGACTTCCAATCATCAGGTGATTGCTATCACCTTCTATCATCGCCGATCGTGTTCCAACAATCGAGCATAAAACGTAGTCTAAAGTTGATTTGGTCCATGCTTCATTGCTCCTGCTAATGTTGCTATGTGCTTGTCCGTGCTTTACTTCTTCTTCCATCTAAGTGGGGAAGAAAATGACTCGAGTTAAGAGTCTTCTGACGCAACATTTTACTCCTGAAAAAAATGGCTCTTGGCAATCACAAAATATTGGGGTGCAAATCACTTTGGAAACTTGTGAATCAGCGAGTACCTTCACTGGAAAAAAGTGAATAATTCACTCTCGCACAGCCTCTAGAGTTAGTTTAACCAGTTGGCAACCCCGATCGATCCCGTCGAGCTCTACCTCTCCATCTCTGCAATGTAAATAATGGGTTGCGACTCTTGCATGATTGTTGCATAGACAATGGCAACCATGAGGAAGACGATCAAGAGGGTGATGGACAAGATGGCAGACTCAGGGCACTACGAGGAACGTCAAGGTGGAGGCCCAAGCAGCTGGACACAACATAGTATTATGAAAGATTTTCAACTCTATCTTAAATTACACCAAACATACAATGAGATCTTCTACAATCCGCAAAAAATTCAAAGAAATTCTAATTATATCTTATCATATCCTATCTTATCCCATCTCAACTCGAATCCAAACAACCAAATGCAGCTTTGGGATTTGATGTGGTATTGAACTAAGTAATTCTGGAAATTGGAAAAATTATTTAGCTTGAAATTGCTCTCTCGTAAATTGGCGTCCTGTTCATATTATAATAATCGAAATGGTGAAATGGTGAGTTGTATGTCACCCTCCATGATATTCAAGGACAAGGAACAAGACATGACTTAGAAGTTGGATTAATCTAAAATTTCGCGGTTTTATCTTAAAAAACCAATTGAAGGTTCTTTCATGTGGGAAAAAAAAAATTTAAGTTCCGACTATGTTGACTTTGGCTCGTCCGGTGTCGTGCAAGACATAAAGAGGTTAGGTCGGTTTTACTTAGACATGTGAACTTGCAATTTTCTTGCCTCGTGGACCGACCCGACTTTGCACCTAATAAAGACATAAAAGATAGCACTTATTTATCATTTCCCAACAATAAGCCCATTTTTTTAGTACATGTGAATCGTTTGAGATCGCAAAAATCAAGATTGAGTTTCGAGGGTTCTTATCACGTGAACCACATAACTTGAAGGGAGCTGGTGTAGGTTCCGAAGTCTCCCTCCACACAAAACGAAACCAATTTTTTCGAAAAAACCGCATGCTTAAAATTTAAGCTAAACATGCCTCTCTCGTTCCCTAACACTACAAAATCCTCGACTGATCGATTGTCGCCTGTCAGTGGAATTCATAGGACACCATGCGGACACCGTGCATCAAACGTGCAATCATTCTCCAGCTTATCCAGCACGTAGTAATAGGGGTGTGCAAAAAAATCAAAAACCCCCTAGCATCAGTCCAATTTTCGATTCTAAGTATGGAACCGACCACCTGCCTATTCGGACGAAATCGATAATACATAAATGCATTTTTTAACTTTTAAGGAAAATTTTCAACCAAAAAAAATTTAAGAAAAATGAAAACCCTAAAATCCCTATTCTGAAGCTTAGCACCCATTAGCTATGCACTCGTCTCGTCCCTCACTCACCTCGTCTGAGTCGTCTCTTTATCTCTCACTCATGGTCTCGACTTTCAAGCTCAACACTTATCGACTCATAGCCTACTGAAAAATGTTACACTGAGTACGTGAGACTTGATAGAACTGTTCTATGGATCTACTCGGAAACCAGACCACATGAATCCATAAAACCAACGGACGATTTCCAATTCCTATTTTTCAAAACCGGTTCTTAATGGGCTATTTTCAATTACAGGGTAAAAACCGTCTATTCGGACCATACTCACCCCTACATAGTAATGCCATTATAAGCACAATTAGAGATGCACGAGCGATGCCATGGCATCGCCCGCGCTCGTGATTAGGAGGTTTTCTCTCTCCTCAATTGTGACAACAGACAAAAATAGAGCTACAATCATTAGGGAAACCACGATACAATCGTTGCTTTCCGACCTCCTCTTTCCAAGTAAATGACAAAGAGAAGCGTAGACAAAACCAATCCGGGATGCCCTCGCGCAAGACTCCTTGGCTCCTTACGAGCCAACCACGCCTCTGAGCCCCACTCGCCCTCCACCGCAAGAACGGGTCAAACACCCCCACCTAATTTCATAGCTTGAAGAAAAGAAGAAGGGAGCAGAAAGCGAAGAAAATGGGATTCGGACGAAGTGGGTCCTCGAAATTCTCGACGTGAAAGCTAAATTTACTTGATACGGAGGGGGCAGTGTTTTAATTATGAGTTGATGGATCAACGGAAATGAGCAAAACGAGATACGTTGTTTTCACCTATATACCTCATTCATTCATATATGTCTCCAGTTCATGTATTCTTTAAATTCGAGTAATAACTTAATTCATTATTCATACATCTTCTAGATTCTTCTATCTTTTGAATTATTGTATTTACTTAAATCATAGTTCATGTTCAACTTCTGTACATGAATTTAAAACTCTATAAATAGATTTAAAATTCTTCACTCTGAAAAAGAAACGAAAATACCTACGTATTGAAGATCCTCTCTTTGAGTTTCTGTAAGTATACCGATTTCAAGAAATGTCTGACAGAGTTTTGCTTGTATAGTATTGATACCGACGAGTTCAAGGCATTGTCTATTAGGAAGCAAAGTTCGTGAAGTTATTGAGAACCATTGGCAATTGTCTTAAGGAGATTCGATTAACCATACCTCACCTCCAATTACTATTTCTTTTTGTTATTGCTTTCTAGAATTTACTATTTTCTGGTCACTACAAACAGTGTTGTTTATTCATCTCACAATACTTTTCATCCTCTTCTTCTATTCTTCTCCATATTATTTCAACGGGGAATAGATGGAGGCAGGTATCTTGGACCTCAAGACGGTACCTTCGCGCCCCTAATCATAACAAAAGAGGAATCAAAAACGAGCCGTCTCGAGGATAGAATAATCGGGCGGCGCCCGCCCCCACCACCACGTTGGAACGAGCACGGCACGTGAAATGCCGAGGACGTACGCTCGTTCGTGCGTGGCCATGAAGAAACGACATCGACCCCCCCGGAGGAAGGTTGGTTGGGCTTCATTTTTCTAAAGAGAGAAAAGTCCCAGAGACGTGAACAATGTGAACGAAATCGGACTTTAATGCTCGCTGCCATGATCGATTATTTTAATTCAAAAAGGCCGGGGGGCAAAGCTACGATCGATCCTCACCATTCGTGTGAACGCTTTCGAGGGTAAGGAGAGGGTGAGGCCCACGAGGCTGCCTACCCTCACGACCCCTATCGCGTGCCGTGGACCAAAGCCAACGGGGTGTCGGCCACTTGCCGAGCTTTACGTACTATTTAATGTTAGATTGCACCACGGAGCCGCCGGTCCCGCGTGTTCAAAACTTCAAAGACGCGTGCCCTAAAACGCCATCGGATTAATTAATGTTTTGCTCGAATTTTCGTTAAAAATGGAATATGGGCAAATTAGGAAGGAACGCCTAGATCGAATATCGCCTTTCCAATGTACCGCCCATGATTATGTTCTGCCCGAATCGGAAGGGCTTCTTCTTTATCCTGCACTTTGACTATATCGAGCGGAGCTGGAAACGGGAGGGACAAAGAATCTTAAACCTCGCCTAACGAAATGCCTCCCACTCGAGACGAGCGCGGATTCGTACCCGGAACGAGAGACCCACGTTTCGCTGAATAATTCGATTCGTGATGGGAGAGATTACATCCGAAAAATCAAAGGGAGATAGTCATGACAGTGCAAAAAAATAGCGGCAAGAGTTAGGTTCCAGCGACAGGGCCGCTATACAGCTTCAGCCCCGGAGGGAAAGACTTCTTTACTAAGCAGAAAGAGGCAAGAGGCACGCCGCCTAGACCCCCGGCGGAGGACCGGGGGGGAAGGCTAGGCAGCTTGCTAATGTTTCGATCCATCTATATCTATAAGATAAGAATCCCCAAAAAAAGGAGAGAAATTTATGTATTAATCACTTCTGCCCGCGCCGCCACGACTACTGCGTGGGTTGAGCAGCTAAGCCAAGCCATGGCTTGGTTTCCACCGGCTTTGGAGCTGCTGCTGACCCCGGGCTAGCCGTCACATACGGTGCTTTTGCTGTTAGCCTGTAGAAATTCACCAACAAGATCAGTTGTCTGATTGAATAGAATGTCGACGCCTTTCGCTTAGCTACAGAAGACCAGAGCCCCGAATGAATTAACAGAAGTTCTTGCTTCAATTCTTACCGATCTTTTCTTTTCTCCAAGAACCGGTGCAGAGAAGCCCTCCTAGCAATTGGTAAATCTGCAAACCAGAATAGATATGGACGAGGTGAGAATCATGGTAAAGGCACAGTCATAACTTTGAACGTACAGATCTGCAAGCCACTAAAGACTAGTCAGAAAATTTACCACAAGCAAGAGGCTCGGTGAGGCGACCGCCGTGCTCCTGGATCGCATTCGCACCAAGAGCAGGAACAGGAACAGGAACAGGACTCGAAGAAACTACACCCCCAGATTCAACTGGACATTTGGCATAGTTAGGAGCGAAAGCTGGCTTCGACTTTGCCAAGTTAGGCGCTGCGGCTGCATGCTGGCTCAGAGAACTCGCCTTGCTAGCTGCAAGCATGACTTCCTTCGCCTTTTCCGCCGGGAAATCATTCAACACAATCACTTGCCCAGCATAAAATATGGTCATCTGTGCAGTTTCGGGTTCCTTCTTATTCGAACTGCAAAATTTATCAAGAAACTCCAGTCAATCGATGATCAATCTTTTCGCAGCAGCCTTCCTAGCCAAACTCTACCATGAGAATCTTACTAAAGCAAAGCTTCACCGGTAGCAATTAAGAAGCTCCCGGCTTTAGAAGTTGATTAAGCATCATGCCATCAAGAACAGTTTCACTTTCTCTAACATCTATCATCCGTAAGAAGCACGACCTCCTAAATCTATCCTTCCAGTAAAACCGGCGTTCGACAAAATTCCCGAATTCCGAAAGAACAGGGAAGGAAAAGAGAGCCCACCTGGAATTGTTCGTCTTAGAGACGTCCTCCTTTGTGGAACCAAAACCAGCTTGCTGAGGGAACAAATCCATGAACTTAACATTCCGAGCTTCGGCGGAGCCGCCTTCGCAAACCGGGAACAAATTCATGGTGGTCGCCGCGTGGCGGGAAATTCCTGGCGCACCTGCATCGTTCCGATACATCAGCCGGCGACCAAGAAATCTTTTCTCCTCCTCACTCAACAGAAAAAAAGAGACGAACGATTTCCAAGACCTCAAGCGGCATGCGTTCCTATCGTGGCCATGAGATGAGATCTATAATCGGATCTAGTCTCCTAAAGATGAGGAATTCTCGCGACAGAATCTTGAAAAGAAAACTCTCCACGAAGCAGGAATAAAGAACAGTTCAAATCTAGAATGGTCCGAGCAGAAATTTAATGCGCACGTTTCTCTGACCGCAGAGCAATCGAATTGACCACACGAAGATGTCCAAAAATCGCACGAGATCATTGCGGATCTAGCCTCGACCCTCGCGAGCATTTGCATTGACAGCCTATCAACGCTAATCAAAACCGTATCTTTTTCCCAGTATCCTACCTAAACTACGCAAGAGAAACGCAATGGAAACCGGACAAAATTCCCTAGCGACGCCTCAAGAACCGCCGAAGGAGGTGGGCAAAAGGGGAAAGGAGGAAACGTGCGTGGCGATGACCGAAAAACTTTCCTAATCGATAGCATCCCGCAACAGGTCGAGAAAGAACAAAAAAATTTACAAAAAAAAAAAAATGAAAAATGAAAACCAGTGCTGGAAGAGGAAAAGCGGACGCCGCCGGGACGTGGCGGCGTCGGCGAGCGAGAGAAGGGGAACCCTACCGGTGGCGTCGGCGGCGGGGGAGATGCCGAGGTTGAGGTCGCCGAAGGAGCCCTTCTTCTCCTTCAGGTACTGGCTCAGCAGGCTGCAGGTGTGGGAGAACGTGGACTTCTCCAGCGGCCTCGCCGGGGGGCTCCTGCCGCCGGCGAAGGAGCCGGACTCCGAATGCTCCGACGAGATCGACATGCTCCCGTATGGCCGACAACTAGAGAATCAGCAGCTCGCCGGCGAGTCCCGGAACCGCGGCGGCGATGCGGCGGCGGAGGCGGGGGAGGCGGGGAAAATTCTGGAGAGGTCCGGGGAGTCTTTGAGCGCATGTGACATTTGAAGAAGAGGCCTTTGGCGTGCAAGCTCGGGGCGTATTTAACCTCGAAAGTCAATACACGGAAATCGTTTTTTTTTTTTTCAAATAAAAAAATATTTCCTTTTTTCTTTTCTTAAAATTGAATTTCGGATCGACGGTCAGGATCGCGTGCTGGGAGTGTCAGAGATGAAGCACGAGGAATATGTGGGGGCACTTCTTCTTTTTTGCCTTTTTTCCTTTTTTTATTTTTTATTTTTATGGTGAACAGGTTCGTTGCAGCTTCCCAATGTCGTGGTTGTTTTACCAGATTTGTTTATGTCTAGGGCGCCTTTTTCTAGCACGTGCCGTTTTTCGATTCCCTCCTCTCTGTCCTGCCTGGCTTAACGACTTCCATCTCGACGGAAGAGTCTCTCTCTCTCCTCGCATAATTCCGACGGTGCCCCTGCAATTAGATTTATTATATGAAAAATGAATAATTTAAAAAAATATTTTTCACAAAAATAATAGCTGATATTTTTTGTAATGATTTATGTCTAGAAAATTCTGTGGACGATAAAAATATCTTCCGTTCGTTAGTTTTTAATAAGTGATAAAAACAAATCATTCATTTTCCCCGAAACATTTTGAGATAGTCGGTTAATGAAATATTTCTTTATTGTTTTTTTTGGTAAAGAATGTTTCTTTATTGTTAACGGTGATTTATATTTAAATATTTTCGCGAATAATGAAAATATATTTTTTATCCATTTATGTAAACAGTGCAAGTTGTCGTTTTTAGATCAATATTCTCAAAATCATTTTTATTCTGCGTAACAGACAAGCCCCTTATACTCTCATTACTTCATCATCAAAATTTGAAATATCACCCAAGCTTAAAAAATTACAAAATTTACATGTTGATACTCGAAAAATGTGTGAATTTTAAGAGTGTCGAATTTAATGCAAAAAAAAATATGGTGAAAGTGCATGAGCTGAAATATTTGATTAAGTAAAAAGCACAAGATGAAAGTCTATCTTAACTTGCCCAACTTTTTTTTTTATTGCTTCTGTCAATTGTCATTAAGCTATCGAACTCATTCATTTGCGTAGGCACTTTCCACGCGCGCGTGTGTATATATATATGGGGAATTTTTCCTATCATTGATGTGACCTAGCAAGCATGATCATCCTTGGTGAAAGTTGCGACCCTCTTGATGGCGACATCATGGGAAGAAAGATTTGAAGGTTATGTCATGAGTGCTGGTTTGAATTCTACATTTTGATCAAGATTTCAATGAGAATAATTGATTGAACTAACTAATGCAACTTGATTTTGGTTTTTTTCTTTTATGGAAATTAGTCATGTGTTGATATTGGATGGGAAAGTTTTTGGAATTTGCAAATGATGAATTATGGACTTAAAGATCCTCTTCAGGTGATCTAAGCATATGAAATACCCTGATATCACAAAAAGAGTTCACCCACAGCACCTACGATCCACCTGCTCTCGACATTGGACTTGAAGATATTGAACAACACCGCATGGAAGAATGACTTACACAACATAATTATGATGGTTTAGACTGTAGCTACGACTTTCGAGATGGAAGATAAACCTGTAGCAAAGTTATTGTAGCATAGGTAAATGTAGTAGTACTGTAGCAATAAGCTAGGTAAATCACTATTCATGTCACTGTTCATCTCTCATGAAATAATTCCCAATCGGGATTCCCAAAGCCTATATTTGTTTCAACACCCATGAGTATGGTTTTTGTTTTTTGTGACTTTTTGAAGCCTTTTAAAAGGTAAAGAGGATGTAATATTTTGGGTAAAATTCCTTGAAGTAAAGTGTATGCTTGTAAAAATTTCCTCATGTCTTTTGAAATACCTCTTCTTCTCCAGCCCGATAAAATTCTTTAAGAAATGCAGCTCGGCTACTTAGAGATGTTATTATCTTGTCATCCTTAGGTGTCTCCTTGCTCTAAACTAAAATTATGGGTAGTTCACGACTAACAATAGCTACAATGCTTGAACAAGAGGTTCACATAATGTGAGATAGCATATCTGCTACAACTAACCTAATTCTCTCTAGTTCTAAACATAGATCCCTTCATTGCTAGAGCCATGAGGAAAAGGAAAAGATAATAATAAATAATTAATCCAAATGTCTTGGAAAAGTGCATATTTTCCGGCTACCTACAACCACTAATTGTAGAATTTTGAGATTTTTGGCACGCTTTTAACATGTTGATAATCGTTATCAATAAGAAGTTATAACTTTCATGATTATCAAGAGGCAAACCTTCATTTGGCATCAGTTCCTCTATTCGACATCCTTGATCAATGCATTCTTCTTTCTCGTGTTCAAACTCAGCAACATTCGCAGCAATTGATCATCCATGAGCTTCGTTGCTTGACCAAGATGTTCATCGATTACTCCTTATTGCTGTTGATGACTCTTCAGCACAGTTACCGATCTTTCTAATTCCCTCGAGTTCAGCGATCCGCGCCATTTCCTAACCAACCAATCAAGCCTTTTTACTTATCGATTATAAAAAAGTTGGTTATTTTTTTCTCGGAACCCAACTCGTGTAAAATTGACTATAGCTATGCTATGGTAGTTCAAACATGGGTTGATGATTACATGTGAATTAGCTCACTCGATTTCAAGTAGAGTTTGAACTCGAGATGCTTGAATATGGAATAAAGTCGAATTTGAGCTTTGCCCATACTCGCTGATAAAGCTAATCAAGCTTCCATTATTTTACCCAAATATATTCAATAGCCGTATAAATATAAACAATGCATGCTACCACTCGTCGTGGTGGCATTTGCCTGATTGAGCTTGAGCTTCATTTCGCTAAGAGGTGCAGGTTCGAAACCCCGCGATGCAAGTTGCGGGGAGGGCATGGCGTGAGGCATTGGTGACTGCGATGGCGTGTGTGTGGTGGGTGTCGCCCGCGCCCTGAGTGGTTTATCTCCATTTTGCTTAGGCGTAGTGCGGGGTTCAGGGTCATCAAAAAAAAAAAAGAAAAAAAACAATGCATGCTTATATAAATGAGAGAAATGAGATATTTCATGCTTGCTAAGCTTCAGTTTATTTTTTTACTATATTACAATGTAGTCAACTCGAATCGAGATGAGATATGATGAACTCTTTTTATTTAAGCTCGAGCAATGACCTTGATGCTCGATACAAGACAAGGTTCAATTTTGAATATCGAACATGCGAATCGAGTCGAGGTCGAGGTCGAGCTCGAGCTATGTACCGGGTCGGCTCAGCTCAACTACGATCTCATCGCCACGTCGCCGTTAGGAGTTTCATAGGTGGCGTGCTAAATATTTTATCGCTGGTTAGGGGGGAGAGGGGCAGCATAGTAAAAGTCAAGTGACCTTGGGGCCCACTGACTTGACGCCGTCGGTCCGCCGTGGCGGTGGGATAACACGACAGGTCGTCGCCAGCCCGCTTGTGGAATTTTAATCGAGGGAGGAAAGCGTGGTTGCCGGTGGGACGTTTCCCTCGCCAACCAAAGGCCGACACGTGTGGCGTCCAACTTGCAATGATTACCCGAGAGGAGGGGTCGCTCGCTCGCTGCCCAGATTCCAGGCTCGTTATAAACGTGTCCATCTCTCTCTCTCTCTCTCTCTCTCTCTCGTTAATTTAGTCATTTCCGATGCCCATTCTGCCAATAAGTAATTAAAAAATTGGGAGCTCGGGACATAATTATTGGGATTTGGGACCAAAAAACCGCGGGTTCGATCCAAGTTGCGCCCATGGATACGTCCATTTTCGGGTATTTTCGAAATGCCGTACAGGTTCATGCACAGGAAGCACTGGCAAATAACTAATAATTCGAATGAACCGTGGATATATTATATAATAATCAAAAAGATAAATATAAATGCCATTTCCAACTTGTCGTGAACCCCCAAAAATTTATTATCCAGGCAGGGACGTGGAAACCTTGCTTCGCATTTTCTCGGGCTTCGAAATGTGTTTTGGGGGAGCGGATGTGGGTTGGGAGTCTAAAAAGCTGAGCGAACAAAGGAGCAAATTGCCCGAATTTATCGAACACTGTGATATTTCCTTTCGCCGCACTTCTCTCCTATCCGAAAACTTGCGTCATTGACTGAAGCTTGCCATTTGTCACTTGGATGATGTAGCTATGTACCTAAATTACCGATAAAAGAAAAAGATAAAAGAAGAAAGAGATCGGGACGTGAAAGATATATTTAAAAGATAGGAAAATGAAAGCCCAGATCAAATGGGCACAGAGGATGACAGGGACCATTTTGAATTTTTCCTTTAGATATATAATAATCTAAATTTCCAATCATTTATAAAACGGCGTAGGAAGATAAAGGGAAAATGGCACGAAATGAAAGTGAAAAATAGGAGCATATAATTCACCCAAAAACCCATATCAAAGCCGTCGAGAAAATTTCTCGATAAGACTGAAAATACAAGTCTAATTTGAAATGAGAAAGATGTACATTTTCTTCGATAATATTTATAATTTCTTTTCTAGTGGTGGAGGCAATCATCACATAATGAAATTCTAATTTTAATACTTTGAAGCCGACAAAAAAAAAAGCTAAAAAACAAAAGCAACGGACTCATGAAGATCCATAATCGTACGGTTCATAAAGAAATATTGATAAATAGAACGAGTGGAAACATTTGCTCGAGAACAAAAGAAGGAAATAACGATAAAAAAAATAAAAGAAAAGGAGGGGGTGGGGAGCGATTGACCAAAACCCATTTTTGCAAAACCAACTGCAGACTCGGCTGAAAGCCAAGTCAATCATCACGGCCAAGAACATGCGGACAATAATGACATCAATAATAATTATAATAATAAGGAGAAAATCAATTTTTATTATTGTCGTCATTATTAAATTTTTTTGGTTTAAAAAATGGGGAGAGGGAAGTAGGGGGTGACAGGACAGGGGCATGTGCGCGGAGGCCACCCCGCGGATTACTTCTGCTTAAAGAAAAATCTCGTTTCCGGTGGGGCCCACCGGGCTGCCCACGTTTTTTGTTTTTCCCTTCCCTAATTTCCTTTTTAATTTTGATTTTTTTATTCTCTTTTTCTTCTTGTGAAGTGGATTTTATCAATTACGCCCACGTGATGTTCCCGATTCTCTCGAGCCACGTGGGTGCCCCCACCCCCGGCCCCACCCTGCCCCTGCCGCCCTACCGAAACGGCCTCGCATTTGCATCTATTTACGAGTTCTACCCCCCGCCCCTTCTCCATCCTTCCGCGTGGGATTTTTTTATTTCTTATTTTTTTTATTTATTTACAGTGAAGGAGGACCCACCTGGCTTGCCGTGAGCGGACCCCACCCCCTTCTTTTTAATCGACGATATTAATTTGATATGCGCAATTTTTTTCAATATTTTGTCCTTTTTTGTTTTATTAAATTTTTTAAATTAATACCGAGAAGAATCTCAAATTGATACTCATCTAGTGAATTTATCCAAAATTAATTTTTTAATCACTAAAAATCCCAAAATGATACTTGCTACGATAAATTTATCTTAAATTAGTTTTTTCACCATATAAAATCATAAATTGATATATTTGTGATAAATTTATTCTTCATTAATTTTTTTAAAAATTGGATTAGTATAAAAAATCACAAACTGATACTCTCAAATTGGGATACTCATCAACTGTCATGTATTATTTAATTAGCAATTTGACAGTAAAATTTAATGAAAATTAAACGAAGATAAATTTGTAATAAGTATATCAATTTGAGATTTTTTATGGTACTAATATTTGTTTTTTTGCGATATAATTGTTGGGGCGGATGAAAACTTAGTTTCTCGAATTACTTGTCTTATGTAGAGTAAGTAGTTATCTTCCCTGAATAGGCACATAGTGTTCTTTCTTTTGCAAAGAATAGACGGTCGATTGGGTTAATGCATCCTCTAAATTGTGATGGAAGGTTCATAATTGATAAGCATGGAGTTCTTTTCATACGTTGATGGCTTCTCTTCATCATGGAGCAATAAAAATGACTTAGTTTGGTATGCTAATACTCATCACGAGGGTGCGTCGATCGAAAGTGATAAACTTTGCCTGATTAGGTACTAAACAAATGCCACGATGCTGTCTATGCTAGTATTTATCACGAGGATGTGGCCCCCTCTTCTTTTTAATGGATGATATTAATTTGGCAATCTCAGTTATTTATTTATTTTCCATGTTTTGACCTTTTGGTTTTAATTTTATTTTTATTTGGGATATAATTGTTAGAGTAGATGGAAATTCAATCCCCTGAATCACTTCTTTTACGCAAGAGTCGATAATTATCTTCCCTATATAAGTGTGATCATTTTTTCCTTTCGAGAAGAATACACAATGGCAGAAAATTCATGGTGGACAATCGTCGAGTACTTTTCGCTCGTTAGTGGCTTTTCTTCACTGCAGAGCGATAAGATCGATGGCATAATTTGGTACGCTAGTATTCATCACGTGAGTGCATTGAAAGCGATAGGCTTTCCCTAATTAGATACTTGATAAATGCCATGATGTTGTCTATGCTAATATTCATCACAAGGGTGTGGCCCCCCTTCCCTTTTTAAGCGTATTTATTTAATATTTTTTTGACCTTTTGTTTTTGTTTTTTTTTTAGATATAACTGTAGATAGAAATTCAATTTCTTGAATCATTATGTAGAGTTCCCTATTTAAGCGCAATCATTCTTCCATTTGAGAAGAGCAGATAGTGACGAAAGATTTAGAGTCGATAAGCATCATGTACTTTTCGCTCATCGATGGCATTTCTTCATCATAGAGCGATAAGAGTGACAACATAGTTTGGTATGCCTTTATCTATCACGAGGGTTTGTTGGAAGTGACAAACTTCCTTCAATTAGGTGACTTAACGAATGGCCTGAGATGCTGCCGATGGTGGAAATGAGGTCACTTTTCTTGTCGGCCATCTTGGGTCCGTTCACGAGGATTTGTTTTTCCCATTTCGAAAGCTCGGATAGGTCGATGGCATGTTTCCCAAAGAGGGGTAAGGTCAAAGATGCAGGATTTGCATTAGACTTAATTCTTGGCCTTCAACCAAAAACTCCGAAGAAAAAGAAAAGAAAGAAAAATGTGACATCGCATTAAGAGTGAGTTTATTTCATAAAAAAATTAATGATTTAAAAAATATTTGTGAATGCTAAACTAAAGGTGCATCAATGGATACCTTCTGCCTCAAACACTTCTCCAGCGGCTTTACTGGTCGCTGGTCTTCCATTCTCAGTGTCTAGAACTAGAAATTAGAGTAAGAACACCGGCTTCCCAATCGCCTACCATGTCTCCTCTGTAAGGTTCATAAAATTTGTCGTTTTAAAACATAAATAAATAAAAATATTTTAATTATACATGAAAATATTTGAACATAAAATGTTGTAGATAATGAAAATATTTATTACTGATGAATTATTTCAGATGACATGAACGATCGTGTTTAGGAAAATTTTTTTTTTCAAATCTATTTTTATATGCCTCATAATCATTACTGATTACAATAATCTTCTAGGCATGTGATGTGGTTATTAGAGCACTTGATCCGTACTTTTGGGTAGACACGAGCAACACAAACCGATCAAATGGGGAACCACTCGGTTTGGATCGGACGATGATGCCTAAGATGCCATCAATTCGTTGCATTAATGTAGAGTTCGATGTTTTTCCTATTCGCGGAAGGCGATCCGAAAGGTCAAAACGAACGTGACAGCACCCGCCACGTTCAGCTCCGGAGGAAGAGTCCGGTCCAAAACGCACGCTGTTCGGCCCGTGCTATGTGTCTTTAGGGTTCTCTACTATTTGAAGTGAGACTCCCTCTTTTGACAAAAAAAAAAACAAGGGAAAAAAAAGTAGGCTCCCCCTCACATGGAACATGTGCAGGCACAATATCTCCCAACGAAAGATCGTCGGGGACCGCCATCAGCGATTCCTTTTGGGATAGGGACCGGTTCGATCGTAATATCAATGGGGGTGGTCCCAAGAACCCTGTTTTGGACATTATTCGCATTCGTAATGTTGGCCTTTTTAAGATATACACGTGAGTGAGTTGTGTTAGAAAAATATAATATCAAAGAATTAACGTGGTGTAGAGCACTTTAAAATGAATGTGTATTTAACTGAATGTGTTGATGGGCTCAGATTTAAGATCCCTTTTGATGATTTCACTACGTGAAGGTATCGGGCAAGTGGGTATTGTAGTATAGCAATACGGACTCATATGAAGTTGAAGTTGATGCTGAAGGATATATGCCTGAATCAAGGGGGAGCGAACATCGCACGTGAGGGGGTGGTAACGCTCTATACATCTTGAGTATTTCTACTGTAGAGATACCGGGGCTTCACTTTTATTTTCTATTATGGGTATATAGGCGTCGAAAGAAAGCTTGGTATGCTATTTTGGGACAACGCATGGCAATCGGCAACAGTGATTCTACCACTCGAAAGTCCAAAAGCGATGAAAAAGATGGCTGAGAGATGTGAGTGCTTTGACTGTGTCCGAGAAGGGGAAAACCGAACCATGCGTTCGAATAAAGCGGGGTCAATTTTCTTCTTTTTGCTCGAAAACCCCTTAAGCATGTACATTTTCCCGATTGCGAGACACTTGTCAAACTCGTGGATTAGATAGCACGCGAGCCAAGTTGCCCGAGCAGGACCACATCCGGTCGATAATCACGGATGTCCCGTGATGCAGTCCATCACTCGATTGTCAAAAAGGTGAGAGATTGCGTCCCTGTTTCAAATTGGACTTGTCAGAATCCGATCCATCCGACGGGCAATAAATGCCCTCGGTAATCTTTGGGCAGATCGACCCAAAATAGGAAATTGTCGGATCAATAATTTGTTTCGCAGCATAAGAACCGAGTATGGTGGAGAGCCACAGCATATCCCGAACGCAATGATTAATCGATGCTCCTGAAGAAGGCGCATGAGTGGAAAACGTGCCGACTTGGAGGAATTCGCCGATTTGTCGACGGTAGAAAATTGCAGTGAAGTCAACGAGCTTGGGTTTTTCTGCAGGATGCCGTGATTAACGTGTTCATCAGGGAAGTTTCGTTCACATCAACCTCAGTTGACTTGATTTTAGTAAGGGAAGCGAGGGAGAAACGGGAAAAGGGGAAAACGAAAAATCGTGGGTTGCTTCGTTTCAAGACTTTGAATTCGTCAGAGGCAAGAAAGGATTTGAGAAATCATCATAGAGATCACGGTGTAGTCTTGAGTTATGACTTGTAAGGGTTGGACATGGAAGAAATGCGCAAGGACACTCTTGATTCAATGTGAGAAAATTGACCCGAGTAAATTTAACTTATTAAGATCGAATCAAGTCAAGTCGACGTTCGGCATTCAGCTTCTTATAATAAAATCGAATCGACTTGAGCTTGAATAGCAGACCGCAACTCTCGATCCGACTCCTTAGCTTCAATAGGAGTCGGTATCCGTGAGTTGGAGAGCAACCAAATTCATGGAAACTCTTCATGGGTAGAGAGATTAAAGACACCAAATGCTGCCAGAAACTAAAGGATGGCCGAACTTTCGGGTTTCGATATGAAATGGAGCAAACGGGAATACACAATTTGATGGAAATTTCCACAAAATGGGGGAAAGAAATTCGGCCATTGCTCTAGGCACCCAAAAGGGCAAAATTGAGTTACATGTATATATGGTTCCTCAAATGTGAGATAAAGACATCGGACAAAGCTTCGAAAAGGAATGAAAACTGGAGAATTAATATAAACCATGGTTCGATTCCGACTTCCAGTGACCTAAAAAGCTACCTTCCATATGTACAAGTACAACCCCGTCTAGTATGAAAAGTTGGAAAAACGATGAGCCAAAGGGATAAGAAATGAAGAAAAATGGAAGATGAACAATTATCGTCACTCCAACCCTTCCCAACAAGATACTTGTATCTCCGGCCAAAAGAAACAAGACACTTGGACATCGTGTAAAGAAACTCACAGACCTCTGAGATGGAAAACCTGGTGCCGAGAAATCACCTTAAATATCGTAATCGATGTCTGTGATGTTCTGCGAGGCTGAGTGCTTAACAAGGTTCTCTTGCTCATCATAAAGGTCGAGATTTTCGCAAGGGGCAGGGAAGATGGATCCAATTACACGACCTTGGACAAATGCACACTGAAATATATGCTTCTTCTTGTATGTCAGCCCAACAGACATGTCCCGGAAGGTCACGTTTCTGACAGGGATTTCTTCACTTCCATGGATGCGAACTGGCACACGAACTCCTTGGCCATGGACCCCAATGAAGCTTATGCGCTGAAGAGTAGGGAAGGCCTTCCGGTCATAGCCATCATCAGGGTGCTCATTGTAGTCTGTCTTGATAACGATTCCAACCCGCACATTTTCAAATGTGATGTTTCTGTAAGTTATATCTTTAACATAACCGCCCCTTCCCGGTGCAGTCTTAATCCGGACTGCACGCCTGGAATCCCACACGAGGAGGTTTTCTACAGTGACATTTGATACTCCACCAGACATCTCACTGCCTATGGATATGCCCGCGCTGTTACATAAAGAAATTATTATTGGTGTCCTACATAATATGCTAACTCACCAACACTAACAAAGGGACTAAGAAAGACTGAAAGGACAAATTCTGGCATTCTATCTGAAAACAGCTTCTTCAGATGCATACTACGTTGAACTTACTAATATGCACAATTCAGCAAGATCCATTCAAACTCTGCATTCTAAGTAGAGCTAAACAAGAGCAGATTTTGCAAGTCATAATTAACAGAATGTGACATTCCATTTAACTAAGTTAAAAAACTATAGTTTGAAGATTATAGACATTCTTCAGATAATATGCTATTCTAAGCATAGACTGGATACCACTCAAGGTGATGAAATATGAGAATGAGAACAGAAAATCACTATGGAATTCCCAAGCATGTCAAGTCAAAATTTCTGGATGTCCTGCGCAGTGAAAATGAGCTACCTGACCATAGAGCGGACAACGAGGTTTCTGATGAGGATGTTCATTGATGGTCGTTTATAAGAAATTCCATACTGATCCCATCCACTCTTTATTGCAATCGCGTCATCTCCAACGCTTATGTAACAATCCTCAATTACCATATCCTCACATGAATCTACCATGTAAGAAATAAATGTTAGCCGGTTATCCTGATGTACTTGATGAAAAGAACAGGAAAAAAACAACCTTATCATAAAAAACTAAGCTTTCCTTACCACCTGAATTGGGACATATGGACAATTGCATGCACCGCACTTGCTTCAGAAGCAACAAATAGAAGAAAATATTGATGTAGAAAAGCTCCTCTACTAAAATTCATCTAGCTGTTTGCCAAGACAACTGACCAGGGGGTGCTAGGCTAGGATGCTAGGAAATTGCACCAAGGTACGATAATTAAGGGCATAATACATTTAGTTTTATATTACCAAGCAGTTGAGTTTACTGCAAATGAAAATGCAACGAGACAATCACGATTCGACCATCCCAGACTCCTTTTAAAACTACCTTGTAATGAAATGACTCCACCAGCAATTAATGTTATATCCCTGAAAATGACATTCTCCGCAACAATCAGTTGATGTCGCTAACTCATCCCTGGTATCTTTAACCAAAAGAAAGTAAAGAACAGAAATGCCTCTGGAACATGCACTGTCCACCAACTACTCAAATAGCTCTGCAATGTCTCTTCAACTTGTGCCTTGTTACCTTCTGCCATGGCTATGTTTAAGAAGATATTAAAAAACTTAACTTCTCCAATTGCATGAATATGACCTTTTACAACAATTACAGTTGATAACACCAACTGTGATCGATTATTTGAACCTTTTCACATCCTTGCACCTGATACCATACCAAGTTTTCTGTATCATCTATTTGCTCAAAGTCTTTTTTATAACCTTTTCCGCAGTTTTCTATTAATCTTTCCCCACTCTTTTTAAGATGAATTTCCGCCCTAAAATCACATCTTCAGACTGTCATTCTAGTTGCGCACAATATCTCAACCGAACTTTCATCTTATCGACAATTGAGATACCCAATTTTCCTCTGAACTGCATTTTCTTGAGGGCCCACACTCTTCTTACTCATTTTGTGCACATATTGGTGTTTGACCACCCATCCAATGCTTCTCCTATGAAATTTCCACTTAAACTTTAGTGGCAAGGGATATGGCCTTTTATCCTAGAAAAATAATCCAACAGAAAAGAATAAACTTAATTTGCATCTATTACTACTGCACGAACATCAGTAATCTTACCGAAAGAATCAGAACATATTCAGACCAAGAAGAAGCCAAGAAATGCAGGAAAGGAAAACAATAGCCTCATAAGCCAATGGACAGATCAACGGAGCTCAAAGAAAGAGGCTAATGAAAAACAGACTCACCAGGATCTATTCCATCGGTGTTTGGGGCCTCAAATATGGGAGCCAATATAGTGACATTCTTAATTGTCACATTTTTGCAATCATATGGATGAAGTGTCCAAAAAGGAGAATCCCGCAAAGTGATATTAGAGATAACTATGTGACTTGACCACATGATCTGAACTAGTGGGCCCCTCGTGTGGTTAAGAAGCTTTTGGCGGTATTTCTTCCACCATGATTGACCCTGTCCATTTATGGTGCCATTATGTCCTGTTTATCGGGGGGAAAAAATTAGAAAGGCGGATTAAATCTGAGTTTTGAATAAAGACAACTAAAAATTCTTCAGGTCTAACATTGCTCAATTAGATTCAAATTGAGAAATTATCAATCTCATAACTGAGCCATGTTACTAACTGGTTAGCTTGAAGCACTTGAATTGGTGACCCACATTGGTTGAACATGTAGGCACACGTTTGTGCTCTCAACCTCTCTATCTGAGACAATGTGCTCTACTTTTACGAGTCATCGATTCATTTCAATGAAGATACACTAATGAGAACTGTGAAGCAACTATCTATAGAAGGAGAAACACCAACCTGTTATAACAATATCTTTGAGGTTTTGACCATGAATCAAACTTCCATATCGAGGTCCAGGATGCTCTCTACCATAACCGTAAGAAGGCAGTGGAGGCATCAACGGCCAGTACTTCTGATCCTGTAAGCAGACAAAAAGGAAAATATACAAGAAAGTTTGATTAAATTTAGCAGATCCAGGAACGGTAAAGAAAAACTCAACCAGTAGTATTGATATTTTTCCAACACATACTCTTTTGTCTTCTAGATTAAAAAGGCATCCTATAGAAACAAAGCCCCCTCCAAAAACACCCCAAATACAGGCAACTAATTAGATACTTCCGCCTGTCCTATATTCAGAATGTAGAAATGCATGCAAATTCCGAAGATACACAGCCAAAGTAGTCCTAGCCACGATAAGGCACGCATGGACAGCACTCATCAGCCTATTAGGTATCTTTGAAAAACAAATGAGAATTAAGACCATCTATAGAACCATCACAATTGTTCCCTGCTTTTAATGAACATAAAGGTCATGGTGTGATGTCGATTGATGACAGAAGAAGTAGTCTGCATACCACTGCCAAGACATTCAACCATCACCAATCCAAGTACTATACATCATCATATCACTCTAGAAACGTGCTTCTGCATTTTTTAGGTAGACTTAGTTCATAAAGAGGCTTGATCCCCGGACCGATCTCAAGATCAATACAGACTCCTACATCATTTACAAAAGATCCAACCATGAGCTGCCTTTCTTCTTTTGGACAAACAAATTCCCCTAGAAGGGCAGTAGCACATGCCGCCTACATTCTGAAACCATCCTGCTCGTTTCCCTTATAGAACCTACATTCCTCCTGCTGATTATCCCATTCTAATCTCAACAACATCCTCACCCTCTACTTCTGCTGAAACGGCCAACCCAGATCAAACAAAAAAAGACCTAATTTTAAACTAGTTTCATGCTTGCTCGCTAGAATTAGTCAACCAAAGCTACTTAGGAAACAGAGCATCAAACTGCTTGCGAAATTCACTAAAATAGAATCACCAACCTCAATGGCGAGTATAACCGCTCCTTCAGCGAGGAACAGCGTCATGTGGCTCGTCAGGTTGAACGGCGCCGTCAGCCACCGCCCAGGGGGCACGTTGAGCTGGCCGCCGCCTCTTTTCCCCAGCTTCGAGATCGCCCTGACCGCCCTCTCGAACGCCTCCGTGTTCACCGTCACCCCGTCCCCCACCCCTCCGAAGTCCGTCAGGTTGAACGCCACCGGCCGGAGCCTCGGCACCGCCCGCCCCGCCTCCCACTGCGGCGACCGCCACCGGAATATCGAGAACCCCCCGCCGCCGGCGGCCCCCCCTCCGCCACCGCCGACGACGGCGCCGCGCTGCCACAGGAACACGGTGGCGAGGGCGGCGATCCACACTACGGAGAGGAGCGTCTTGTGCGAGGAGACGAAGGCCGGCGCGGCCCCCCAGCGCCGGAGATCGAGGCGGTGGTGGCCGAATCTGGCGAGGCCTAGGGTTTCCACCATGGCTTAGCCGCAATCGCCGAGGAATCGAAACTTCAATCCGACTCCGAAAAGCGAGACCGGTTCGGAGCGAGGAATCGAGCGAGCTCTTCTAGCATGGGGGAGATCGGAGGAGGAGATATTGTCGTCGTCGTCGTCGTCGGTGTTGTTGATGAAGGTGGTTTCGGTTGATCAATCGGGGTCAGGTGGGATTTGTCGTTTGATTTCTCGAGGAGGAGGGAGAAGATGAAGGAGAGATGATGGAGTGCATTCGAAGTGAAGGTGACTTCTCGTGCTCTTTTTTTAAAAGAGATGGTTTGCTGGATTCCTGATTTTGGAACAACCCCCCCCCTTTTCGATTCGATCCTTTCCAGCGTTTTTACCACTTTCGTATTTTTCTTTCATCGGACTCAAACTGCTACAATTTGACGAGGTTTAGAATTAGTTAACTTTAAATGAGACATACTATTCATTTTTTTTTTTTGGTTAGTCACATACTATTTATTTATGGAGTAGGAATTACCATTAGTTTTCGAGTCGAGTTACATGCTGATGTAATGACAATGATTATGTAATGTTAGGAATGCGTTCGATTCGACGGTGTTAACTGTCTGATCTTGTAAAAGTTGACAAGGATGGGAATTATAAATTAGTGATACATGTGAATGGTTCAAGTCTAATTAAAGAGCTACAATATGTGGATTTGGTGGTGTTCTTTTTTGTGTCCACCCAGCTTTTAATAGGGGCAGCTTAGAACCGGTGAAGAAAAAATAGGTTGGATGCTTTATGGGTAATTAATAAATGTGTTCCGAAGTGACGCCAAAAGATTATAATAGGAAAATTTTTAAGTTAGGGAGGAGTAGATGCGCGGTTGAAAAACAACCCAATGTGTAATGGATTTGCTTCTTTTATGATCATATGATTGATTGGAGAGTTTGCACTATCTTTTTCCTTAAAAAGAGGCTGATGATCCTTTTTTTTTATAGGAACGTACATAGGACGAAGCTTTCTTTTATGGGGGTAGAAATGGATCGGTTGAAAACGGATCAAATCAAATTAGCACCTATTATTCATGTGGCAATTTGTTTGAGCAACCGATTTTTTTTTCCCTACTTTTCCTCCGTCCTTTTTCGGGGTGATTTCTTTTGGGACAATACCGATTGAGGAAGTTACTTGTAAACTGCTGACGTTGAGAGTCTCTCTCTCTCTCTCTCTCGTACCGATGCAAAAGTAAGTAGCAGGACACGAGTTTGGTGAAGCTGGTGAGGGGTTACGATCATTTGGGGTCATCGAAAAGCCCGTGGATCGGCCTCATCTACCTAAACCTAAGACAGAGACGTGTTCTTCTTGTTGGAATTTGATGAAATATGCAAGAAAGAGAGAGAGATGATCTGTTGAGTTCGGTTGAAGCGTACCTTCGGATGTACCAAGCTAACTACTCTTATACACTCACCAAATCCTTTCGGGCGTTCAAGTACAACCGAAAATTGGACATGGTCAGGCCTGGACTCGACCGGGTTAGCACAAAATGTCCAAGCACTCCCGGATGATGGGAGGGCGGGCAGCGAGCCGGCGGCTACATCTATTTTCAAAGGTTATGCTGGGGCACTGCATGTATTTGTACAGATAGCAACTACATGCAGGGTTGCTCGAGTCGAAGTAGGAATTTTATCGGTCCGGAGTGCAATATTTCGAAAAGTTTTGGGTTACCGAATTGCCTGAATATTCATTTTGAATACCGAACTAAATTTACCGCGGTATAGGCCTCCAAAAAATCATAAAAGTTGTCACTTTAAAAAAAAAAAAAGATATAAATTAGTGACTGAGCACGTCAGTCTATAAGGGGATATTGGTTTTGTGATTGGACATTCATGGCGCGATCGGGAAAACAACAGATCTACCCTGCGCAGGAAATGGAGCAACAGAGACAGCAGAAATCTCACCAGCATTTAAGAATCTTTTGCCCTTCCTTTGGCTTGCTGTCCGTTGACGTTTTATGGACAAATGAAACGAGGAAAGTCAATGGGGGGCGATCCTCTTCAAGCCAGGAAGAAATGCGAGGACGAGCGACAGATCGTCAAATGATGCCCGCCAGGGATTGGCTGAGCATTTTCATCAGGAAAATGTTGGCACAAATGTTCGAATTGAGGAAATATGGAAGATAAAATATACTGGTAAAGAAAATAAGTAGAGAATCTTGCAGTAGCACTATTCGTATGATTAAACAAGAAATACATAAAATATACACTGATCAGAATTTCATGTACAAATGCAACGTAAAACATCAGGAGTATAATTTTATTCTAAGAGGTTCTTCGTGATTATATCGGGGACGGTTTTTTTGGGTCGGGCCCGCCCGTTGATCAGGTTTAATCATGATACATAGATGGGAAAATCGCACCAAATGTCCCGAATCTTGTGTATCTTATGTAAGCAAATCCTAAATCTTTCAATTAATTCAATTAAATCCTAAAAGTATTTCGAAAAAGTGCAATGGAGTCCTTTCAGTGAGCATTACCTAAAATTGCTTGCATGTCATTTAAGAGATCTTTACGTGGCATTCTTACTTTGCGTTTTTCAACAAAATCTGATGACTTAATTGCATATTTCGATGAAATGTTTAGGACTTAACTAAACCAATGGGAATGTTAAGGACTTATACCACTTTTTGATAGAGATGTAGGAGGTTTAGGACTGGTGGCGTAACTCTCCCTAACACGAATGTTGTGACGAATGTCCTGATAAGTTCTCATAAGAGTATCTATCTCTTATCATCAGATGAAGCAGCCTTCCGATCTCACGTACCAGAGATAACTCGAAGCGCATACGTCCGTTGACTCACATCAAACAAGCCCAGAACGAAGAACTTTGCATAAATTTTGCACGCTCCGAACAACTTCATCACATCGTTTTTTCATCTGTGCATGTTTACGTTTCTCCGCTGACAGTTTCATCTTAAATGAGATTGCAGCGCCGCTGCATTCACGAGCCGGTGTCGAACTAGTCTTGTCCTAGCAGCTGCTGCTGCTGCTGTCGCTGGTTTATTGTATTGCAGTGTTAGAGGCCGAGAGGGCGATGACAAAATTTCAAAGCTACTGTAAGTTCAGCTCGCGGTGCCCAAAAACCCTAGAATTGTTCGAGTGCTCATACATTGCGACCGAAAAAATGAGAAAAGAAACCTTTGAAAACATTAGGATGGATCCAAAAAGCGGATCGAAAGTTAGAGTTCGAAAAATGCAGCACGCAAAGGATATTGAGCATTGAATAGTGAAAAGAGAGATGCAAGAAACATCTCATAACTCGACATTCTCCCTCATGTGAAGGCCGATACGATCCGGAGGCTTTGGAAATCCGATTTCCTGAAACGAAAGGGAGGCTAGTATGAACGGAGTAATGCGAGGGATCGGGTTGGATTCCGGCTCGAAAAAGCCAAGTGCACCAGTTAAGTTCCCAACTCGCCTGAGAGCAACCCCATTCTACTGGGATCGTGCATGAAGATATACATAGCTCGCTCGTAACGCGCTGGTCGTGGTTATCTCCTATGGTGGTGGTGGGCTTCGAGTCCTGAAACCTTGTGAACCCTGCCACGTTAATGGAGGCTCTTGCTCCGATTGACCTGGTCAAACCGATTTCGTTAGACCAAAACGACAATCTCGCTTCTCGCTTTCATTTCCCTTTTCTCCATCTTTCCGCACAGGGGGGCCTCTCTCTCTTTCTCTCTATACTTAGAATGTCTCATGAAAGCTTGCCAGCTCCATCGCGAGCCCTCCAAGCCACCACCACACCAACATGACAATCTCTTCCAATGCCAAATTAAAGAAAACTCCCCTGAGCAGCAGCAGCAGCGGCAGCCCCGCCGAGCCCTCCCGCACCTGCCACCCCCTCTTGTCGCCGAGCAGCGGTTTGTTTCCAACCGGCGGAGGACGACGAGAACCCCACCTTGCCCCTCCTGCACCCCCGCCCCGCCCTGCTTGGCAATGGCCGCTGCTGTTCGTTGCCGCATCCTGCTGTCCTCCCTCCTCGTCCTCGCCATGGCCTACCCGTCTGATTGCGTCACCGAGGACGAGGCCCTCCTTGAGCTCAAAAGGTCGATAACCGACAATGGGGCGTTGGACTCCTGGGTCTCTAGCACGCCTCCTTGTAAAGGGTGGGTCGGCGTGATCTGTTTCAATGGAATCATCACAGGCCTCCACCTCTCCGACAGGGGGCTTACGGGAAAGGTCAACGTCGAGTCCCTAGAGACGATCCATGGCCTCAGGAGCATCAGCCTCGTGAACAACTCCTTCTCGGGCCCGATCCCTGAGTTCAGCCGCCTGGGCGCCCTCAAGTCGCTACTCCTGGCAGGCAACGAGTTCTCGGGGGAGATACCGCGGGACTTCTTCTTGCGCATGTTGTCGCTGAAGAAGGTCTGGCTCTCGAGCAACAACTTCTCCGGGCTGATCCCTGCGTCCCTGGAAGAGCTTCCCAATCTCATGGAGCTCCACCTGGAAGGGAATCAGTTCTCAGGAAACATCCCGGATTTCAGAAATGAGAAGCTCGCTTCGCTGGACCTGTCGAACAACAAGTTGGAAGGCCCAATCCCAGATGGTTTGGTGAAATTCGGAGTGAGTTCTTTCAGGGGGAATGAGGGGCTATGCGGGAAGCCTCTGGACAGCATATGCTCGGACCCGGAGAAACCTACTGCCAAGCCTGTACCTAGGGAGGAATCGCTAGCAGCGAGCCCCAACACCGAACCAAAGAATTCCGTAAACTCCTGGGCGATCTTTGCGACGGTGGGCGCATTGCTGGTTGTTGGAATGTTATTCTCTTACATGTATTCTACCCGGCGCAGAGACAATGACTTCAGCGTCCTGGGAAAAGAGGTGGTCCACGACGCAGTTGAAGTGCGCGTGTCAAGCTCAAAACATAGTAGCCGGACAGCGTCGAGCAAGAAAAGCAGCGTCTCGAAGAAAGGGTCGCACAAGAACAAGGACTTGGGGGACCTAGTGCTGCTCAATGAGGACAAGGGCCCATTCGGGCTGTCGGATTTGATGAAGGCGGCCGCAGAGGTACTAGGAAATGGCGGCTTGGGTTCAGCCTATAAGGCTGTCATGTCCAACGGCTTATCTGTTGTGGTGAAGAGGATGAGAGAGATGAATAGGTTAGGGAAGGAGGGATTTGATGCCGAGATGAGGCGGTTTGGGGGGTTACGACACGAGAACATCTTGACGCCGTTGGCTTATCATTACCGGAAAGAGGAGAAGCTTGTGGTTTCAGAATACGTCCCCAAAGGCAGCTTGTTGTACATCTTACACGGTAGGGGGTCTTTGCTGATTTTCAGTAGCTCATCACATTAATTCGATGTTTTCGGCATTTTAAATCTTTTGGAAAGAAGCCAAAAAGAAAAAAAAAAAAGCTGTGCGGCATTAGCTTTGATTCCATGCCAAACATGACAGTCCTTGAAGGGATTCGTAATCTTAGCCTATGCAAACAATAATTGACACAGATGCTAACAATCGATGTACTATGATCCGTTTCTTCAATATAGCCTTCGCTGCTCTTGTATGCGTACTTATCTCTGATCAGTAAAAGCATTTCTTCTCAGGTGATCGCGGCATTTGTCATGCTGAGCTCAATTGGCCTACCCGTTTGAAGATCATACGCGGAATTGCTCGTGGCTTAGGTTTCCTTCAATCAGAGTTTGCATCGTATGATCTGCCCCACGGGAATCTCAAGTCGAGCAACGTTCTCTTAGGCGAGGATTACGAGCCGTTGCTCAGTGACTACGCATTCCATCCTCTAATAAACCCTCCTCAGGCTGTGCAGGCGATGTTCGCCTACAAAGCCCCAGAGTCCCTACAGAACCAGCAAGTCTCCCCGAAATGTGATGTCTACTGTCTCGGGATCGTCATTCTCGAAATAGTGACAGGAAAGTTCCCTTCTCAATACCTCAGCAATGGGAAGGGCGGGACGGACGTCGTGCAATGGGTGCATTCTGCGATTTCCCAGAAAAGAGAAGAGGAAGTGATCGATCCAGAGATCCTGAGCTCTGCCAACGCCATGCCTCAGATGCTGCAGCTACTCCATATCGGAGCTTCTTGCACCGAGAGCAATCCCGATCACCGAATTGACTTGAGGGAAGTGATTAGGAACATAGAAGAGGTGAAAGGTTGAGGCGCACGCTTACGTCCCAGCCCAAACGGAGCTGTCTCTAGGCGACAACATAGGATAGTTCATATTAGTGTCACAACCTTTTGCCGTCATTTTTGGTGATCTCAACAAAAAATAAAAAATAAAATGAAATGATGAGCTCTCTTAGCAAATGGTCTGATCAGCATTTTGAAATCTCTGGACGATTGAGGTCGATGAATTCAAAAGCTTCGGCATGAATTTCTTTGGTACCATTCACAATGACTCACTTAAAGCATAATGAAAAGCAAAAAATGCAGGCTTGGAGGCTGAGGACCTCAGGCATGGTTTTGGCTTTCGAAAAGAGGTCACTTTCTCTCAGTCAAGTTGTCTAGTGTCTAATCATTTCCATCAAGATCGGGTTGTTTGGTGTCGGTCTTGGTCCGGGTTCAGGGATGAAACTTTGTTAGCAGTGTCGATCTAATTTTCCTTGCTGATTCTTATGGCTGGTGGATTGGTGTTGAGCATTTAATCTGGAGACTGAAGTTATGTACAGGCCCTTAATTCCAAGTGTATGAACAGCAGTTTGGAGACGATGGATGCTACTGTTTTCATTTGTACAGTTCATTGATCTTTTCTTTTTGTTGCTGTGGCCGAGTCGGATAGTTTCAGTGCGTATGGTAAGAAGAATTATGCCCAACTCGCCACAATACTCCATTAGAACATCAGTTTTTTTGCTGCTATTACCATATTGTTCAGACTTGCACAGGCCATGTCTCCAGTGCATAATTTCTCCTTGTCCTGGATGAAGGAGGATGCTCTTTATCATGCAACAGTTCGGAGATGATCGATGTCATCGGTCTCCATGCAATGAATCCTTTCATTCATGGAGGATCTCGGCATCATGTTATGAGCTGGAACTCCTGCATGCTCTCATGAAAATGCTTGATTCTGATCATCTTGATTCTCACCATATTCATTGAACAAGTTATTTACGTTATGGAAATGAACGCACGCAAGCACCTGGAATAGGCCATGCACAGAACAAGCTCATACAGGACGCACGGCTGTACAATCTTTAAGCTGGACCCGAGTACTGATCCTCATCGAGCAACCCTGATCCGTCAGTCAGTCGTGCGGCCTCTGTTCAAGTGCTCAGTGCCCGCCAAAATGGCTGAGCTCCTCCATCCCAAGCGCCGCGGTTACAGCACACGGCTTGTGCTCAGGGAAACAGGGACTATGGGTAGTTTTCGCACCCGCAGAGCCGCATACCACAGGTTTGACGTGACGAGTCTAAATGTGTACCGGGAGTTCATTTCATGTATGCAAACGTTATTCGTAATTTCTTGGGTAGAATCACAGGATGCTCTCCAGCCGTTTGATTCTTCTCTCTTCAGTGTCTTTATTGGAACAGAGAGGTTTATACGTCGAGAATAAAGATTGCCAGGTGTCTATGTTCATTGAAATTTACATATATATATTGAAATATATTTCATTTTCTAGTAGAGAAAAAGTAGGTCATATCTATGTCAAATGGGTCTAAATTGATTAGAAAATAATTTAAGAGTAATATTGACCTCAAACTTGTGTTTTCGCAGATACATGTTTGTATGGGTTTGGGTATTAGGGGCGCCCAGCAAAAATCTAATACCTTCACTTGAGGAGAAAGCCAATAGAGGGTCCAAATCCAAACCTATCAATATATTCAATTAAACTTACATTCACTCAAAAGCTTAATTATGATATGTTAACTACTCCACATTACATTAATTTTTCAATATAGAACTTTTTTAACTCGATCCATTTACATTACATCCAAATAATGAGTTGCCAGATCTGGCATATAGCGAGAAGGAGAGTCAACATCGGTGACTATTGCGACAAAGTGAGGGGTCGACAGCGGCATTATTTTATGAACCTAACACATAAAAAATTTAAGAGAAAATTCCAAATAAAGACGCAAAGTGCCATCATTTTCTTAAATAAGGGCTTGAAGCGGTCATATCAGTCTCAAAGAAAGAACTAAAGTAGATATAATTGTTTAAAATAAAGGCCTAGTCTCGTTGGCAGGCAAAAAATTTTGGCCGGTTAGGGATATTTTCATCCAAACACAATTTAATTTTAATTTTAAATTAAATTAGATCAAAATTTTAAAAAATATTAAAAAAACAAAAATATTGATTGCAACCCCATTGTTGGTCGGATGACGGTGATGGTCGGCAAGGTCTTTAGCGCTTGGGTGAGGGCTGGTTACCCTCCTTAACCAAAGGCAAGAGTTAGGGAATATCTATTTCAAGATGAGTAGGCTCCAGAATTGGAATCTATAATCTATCATGTTATAATTGGTTCTCAGTTTTTGGACTTTAGAAGCTACCCTATTTGCTTGAAAATGGGTTCTGGAACTTATCCTGTTTTTCTGGTTTGATTCTAGGGACTATCTGAGAACCTTTTTAATTTTTTGTTCCTTTTTTGGTTCATTTTTTTTAATAGCAAGACTATGTGAGACTATGAGTAATGAAATAATGGAAAATAAAAGATGAACAACAAAAATCATAATTCAGCATATACAACAATCCATAAGATGAATATGTTGGGCAGTCGGGCGAGGCCACCCCAGGCCCCGGCGAGGGCCGGCCTCGCCAAATCTGGCGAGGCCGACGCTCGCTTGGGTGAGGGCGAGCCTCGACGAGGGCTCCCTTTGCCAGATCTGGCGAGGCCAGCCGTCGCCGGGCCCGGGCTGGCCTCGCCGGCGTTGCCGTCGCCCGGCCGGCCTCGCCTATGGCGGGCGAGGCCAGCCGGTGGGGCTGTGGCCGGTGGCCGGCCATTGGAAAAGACAAAAGAAAAGCCAAAAAAGAAAAAAAAAAAAAAAAAAAGAAAAAAAAATAGAAATATTAAAAAAAAAAAAATAAAAAAATTTAAATTTTTTTAAAAATTTAGAAAATATTAAAATATTATTAAAATTTGTCCACGTCGGCGCCGGTAGTCCTACGTGGCACCGTCGGCGTCCACGTCAGCATTTTCCAGTCAAAATTGGCCGGATGGACTCAATTGGCAAACTGACAAAATATTTAGGACTCAATCGGCAAGGTTGAATGATTTAGAACTAAATTGGCAAAACTGCAATAGGTTTAGGACTTTTTAGACAATTTTCCCATTCCCCATTCATCCATAAAAATTTAGCGGAAAATGAAAGACTGGTGAAGAGTTTTGAAGAAGGACAAAGGATGAAAAAATGTTGAAGTTAGAATTTAGGGGAAAAATAAATCAAGATCTTGGCTTTTTAGCTTATGAAATTGGTTTTGAAATCGATTCCAAAACAAGGTGATTTGGTCTGGTTCTCGGCTAGTTATTCACTTGGAACCTGTTCTTGAACCGATTACAACTAGTTCCAACAGGAACCCATTGTTTTTCGTGCAATTTGGTCTAATTCTTGGGTAAAATTGATTTGGTTGCACCCTAACGAGGGTTGCCAGCCATTGGTTGTGGACACAGGTGGGAGGAAGCCCTCCATGTTTGTTCTTTTTCTTTAAAAGAAACATTTTTAGTTTTTTTAAAAGAAAAAACCAACAAAAGAAAGCAAAGGAAAAAGATTTGAAAATTAAAAGACAAAATTGCCTTTCACCAATCAATGAGACTGACAGAGTCACTTCAAATCTTTATTTAAAATAATTTCTATTTTAGGTTTTTATTTGAGAAAATGAAGGCATTTTGGATCTTTATTTGAAATAATATTCATTTCGAACCTTCATTTGAGAAAATGAGGACATTTCAAGCGCTTATTTGGAAATTTCCTGAGAGTGTGTTTGTTTCGCGAATAAAACATTTTTCTCATTTTTCGGTTTTTGGTTCGCTTAGGAAAATGAGTCAATGGAAAATGTTTTCCTAATTAACAGAAAACATAGAAAGGAAAAAAAAATTTCCTACCAAAGCTTAAATTTAGAAAAATGATTTCCCTTTTAAAAGAACTTATAAATGTTTTCCGACTTTATCAAAACTTAGATGTGGTGCTTGATTTACAAACAATTGTTTTCATAAAATTATATTTAAAAAATTTTGAATCTATTTTTTATTTTTTAAAATTCATTATTTTATTTTTACTTTTTCTTCTTTTTCTTTTCTTCCTTTTTGTATTTCTTTTTCTCCACTCGTTGCCGGCCACGAGGACGGTCAATGAGCTTTAGCCTCACTAGATCAGGCAAGCTCACAGCCTTTAATGATGAGGCTTGAGCTCGCCTGAGGCCAGTAAGCCTCAAGCCTTGTCGAATTGAGCGAGTTCATGGCCTTTGGCGGAGAGTCTTGAGCCTTGCCACATCTGATGTGGACATCGAGCCATATCGAGGAGGAGGTGTTAGGGACCCATTGTCTATTCCTACTGGTTCAATTACTCGAGCGCGGGCCAGGCAATTCAAGCAAGCCGTTGGCGTCATGGTTCGTGATCTTTGGCGTGGAGATGACGTTGGATCAAATCTTGAAGAATCTTGGAAATCTTGGCGTAATCTTTGGCGTGGAGATGACGTTGGATCAAATCTTGAATCTTGGAAATCTTGGCGAAATTCGATTATCTGGTCATCAAATATTTGACCTTATGTGGTCATCAAATATTTGATCAAGTCAAATACATTATCTTTTATATAGATATACTCTAGAATTTGATCAAGTCAAATACATTATCTTTTATTTAGATATACTCTAGAATATATTATACTAGATATCTAGGGTTGGTTTTAGGGTTTATCTGGCAACTAGAAGGCCTATATTAAGGATTGGCCGACTTTCTTTGGAGACAGATTTACTTGGAGAAAAATTGAGAGAATTCTCTTTTATTGTTCTTTTGAGGACTTGACCTTATCAAGGTCCCTTGTGACGGTCGATTTGACTTATCGAGCGAGATAGCGAATTCTTTCACTCGTGGCGTCTATAACGTTGGTTGGTTGACACGCGTTCGTCAACAGGTCACGTTCATACCGAGGTTGCCAATCACAGGTTTGATTGGAGGTCGAGGTTTCGCAATTCGCACCATCTGGGCCTTCGTAGAACGATCTTTCCGCAACGATTTACATCATTTGGTATCAGAGCTTGCTTCTACAAGGTCTATTTATCTTTAATTTTCTGTTTATATTTGGCAATTTGAGATTTATTGGGCTAGGGTTTCGGTTCTAGCCAATTTAGGGATCCGATTACTTTTGTGCTTCAATACATAGTTGTTTGTTGTTAGTTTTGATTTTTTTTTTCTAGCATCTTGAATTGTATCTGAGTTCGTCAAAAAAAAAAAAAAAGAGAAAGTTCATCAAAAAAAAAAGAGAAAGAAAATGCACAAAAAAAAGTGTGCAAAAAAAAAAAAGATTAGGCAAAAAAAATAGCCGAACAAAAAAAAATCAAGAAGGCGACTCGTTTATTAGTGGATCAAATTGAAACAAAATCAGTAGTGATTTGCGTTTCAATTGGAATTTCGAAAGTTGTACTTGTTGGTTTGAAATTGTTACAAAATCGGTAGTGATCTAATCTTGTTTGATTAGTTTGATTGATTGTCGCGAGGGGGTTGAGAGACAGGTTTGAGTCTGATAAAGAACTTGTGAGAAGAGAATACGAAAGGGAAAAGGCAAGAGTGTGTGAGATTAATTGAGGGTGGAAAAAGCCTAGATTTGAGTTAAACACGAGGGAAGTGACAAACACCTTGAGAGAAACACGTGAGGGAGCGATTGGTGAGGATTTTTGTGACTAACGTTTACTTGCAGGTCTAAAAATATGTCGCGCGAAGAAAGCGTGAATCAAAGGGAGGTTGACCACATACGAAAGGATGAAGTGCTCGTGGAAAGCATCCAGCAACTGAGGGCCGTAGTGGAGGAACTTAGTGGCCGACTAATGGGGAATGGCATGGGGGTTGATGGTGACCGAGAGCTACCCCGAGGAAGGCCGCAACATCAGCGAGACACCTCTAGAACACGACCTAGAAGGCAACGGCATTATGATGATGATGAGGCCGACATGGAGGATGATCGAGATGCTCAATTTGGAAGGCGGAATGGAGGCCGCGGGTTTAGACACCGAGAAGATAATGAACTTGGCAATATCAAGATGAAGATTCCTTCTTTCCAAGGGAAGAATGATCCCGATGCGTATCTAGAGTGGGAGAAACGCATGGAGATGGTATTTGATTGTCAACGATACTCTGAGCTCAAAAAGGTAAAAATTGCAGCTGTTGAATTTACTGATTATGCTATAATTTGGTGGGATCAACTTGTGACTAGTCGGAGGCGCAATGGTGAAAGACCGATAGAGACGTGGGATGAGATGAGAGCGGTGATGAGGAGGCGTTTTGTACCAAGTCATTACCATCGAGATTTGTTTCAAAAGTTACAAAATCTCACACAAGGCAATAAGAGTGTGGAAGAGTATCACAAGGAGATGGAGATTGCCATGATTCGTGCTAATGTGGTGGAGGATCGTGAGGCCACAATGTCAAGATTTTTGAGTGGTTTGACCCGAGACATAGCAAGGGTGGTGGAGTTGCAACACTACGTCGAATTAGAGGAATTGGTGGACAAAGCCATCAAAGTTGAGCGGCAATTGAAGTTGGATCGAAATCACAAGAGTGGAGGAGGTTCAAATCAGAATTGGAGATCCAATTGGAAGAGAGATGAGAAGCCAAATTGGAGAGGAAACAACACCAAAATTGAAACCTCAAAGGAGAAGGAGAGGGATGGTAAAGTCGGGACAAATCCAGGTTTCGAGTAAAACTGAAAACCCTAACACTAGAACTCGTGAAATTAAATGTTTTAAGTGTTTGGGCAGGGGTCATATGGCGAATCAATGCCCTAATAGAAGGGTGATGATCATGACTGGACATGGTGTTATTGAGTCCGAAAGTGAAAGGGAAGAAGAGGATGATGAGATGCCACCGTTGGAGGATTATAGTGATGGAGAAATAGCTATAAAAGGAGATCTATTGGTGGTTAGGCGTTCGCTTAGTGTGCAAGTAAATGAGGAGGAGCATCATCAACAAAGAGATAACTTGTTTTATACAAGATGTGTGGTGAATGGTAAGATCTCGTAGTTTGATAATTGATGGAGGTAGTTGTACAAATGTGGCAAGTTGTATTATGGTGGATAAGTTGGGTTTGAAGACGACAAAGCACCCTAGGCCTTATAGACTTCAATGGTTAAATGATAGTGGTGAGGTGAAAGTGTCAAAGCAAGTTCAAATTCCATTTGAGATAGGAAGATACAAGGACGAGGTAGAGTGTGATGTTGTACCTATGCAAGCGGGTCATATCTTACTTGGAAGACCATGGCAATATGATCGAAGGGTACATCATGATGGGTATAGTAATCGTTACTCATTGGTGATGAATCAAAAGACTTACACCTTGGTACCAATGACACCTAGTGAGGTGTATCAAGATCAGTTAAAGTTACAACAAGAAGCTGAGAAAGAGAGAAAATGTGAAAAATCTGAGGGCTTGCGTGATGTGTCTAAGACGCAAGGAAAAGGAGAGACCGAGAGAAAGATTGTGGTAAAAACCGAGGGAAAAGAAGAGAGGAAAGAAAATAAGCAAAAAAAAAATTTTATGCGAATTCGAGTGAGGTGAGGAGAGCTTTAGTTCTAGATCGACCAATGCTTGTACTTTTGTACAAGGAGGTTTTGTTTTCTACTAACGATCTTGACCCAAGTTTGCCTAGTCCTATTGTGACTTTATTGCAGGAATTTGAAGATGTCTTTCCTGATGAACTTCCTGGAGGGATACCACCAATTCGAGACATAGAACATCAAATTGACTTGATTCCTGGTGCGTCATTACCTAACCGACCTGCATATCGAAGCAATCCTGAGGAGACAAAGGAACTTCGACGGCAAGTTAGCGAACTATTGGAGCGAGGGCATATGAAGAGAGATGTCATACGCGTCTGTGAGAGATGCATTGTTTGTAAGCAATCTAAGTCTACAACTAAACCACATGGCTTGTATATGCCATTACCTATTCCGACGCATCCTTGGATTGATATTTCTATGGATTTTGTGTTAGGATTGCCTAGGTCTAAGTATGGTAGAGATTCTATTTATGTGGTTGTTGATCGGTTTTCAAAGATGGCTCATTTTATTCCTTGTCATAAAACCGATGATGCATCTCATGTTGCTGATTTGTTCTTTAAGGAAGTTGTACGTTTGCATGGCATGCCTAGATCGATTGTTTCGGATCGAGATTCTAAATTTCTTAGCTACTTTTGGAAAACATTGTGGAAGAAACTAGGAACACGGTTGTTATTTTCTACTACTTGTCATCCACAAACCGATGGTCAAACCGAGGTAGTTAATAGAACTTTAGGGGTATTGTTGCGTGCTATTATTAAAAAGAATATAAAATCTTGGGAAGATTGTCTCGCCACATGTTGAGTTTGCATATAATAGGAGCATGCATTCTGCTACTAAATTTACACCATTTGAGGTTGTCTATGGTTTTAATCCATTAACTCCTTTAGATTTAACCCCTTTACCTCGTTAATGAGCGTGTGGATTTAGATGGAGCAAAGAAAGCCGAATTTGTCAAGGCATTGCATGAGAAGACACGCATAAATATTGAGCGCAAGACTGAGCAATATGCAAGGCAAGCCAATAAAGGGCGCAAGGAAGTGGTGTTTGAACCCGGCGATTGGGTTTGGGTTCATATGCGTAAAGAACGATTTCCTGAGCAGCGACATTCTAAGTTATTACCGCGAGGGGATGGACCATTCATGGTGTTAGAAAGAGTTAACAATAACGCTTACAAGCTTGATCTTCCAAGTAAGTATGACGTTAGTGCTACATTTAATGTTTCTGACTTGACTCTTTTCGATGCCAGTGATGATTTGAGGGCAAATCCTTTGCACAGGGGAGGGAATGATGTGGACATCGAGCCATATCGAGGAGGAGGTGCTAGGGACCTATTGTCTATTCCTACTGGTTCAATTACTCGAGCGCGGGCCAGGCAATTCAAGCAAGCTGTTGGTGTCATGGTTCGTGATCTTTGGCGTGGAGATGACGTTGGATCAAATCTCGAAGAATCTTGGAAATCTTGGCGTAATCTTTGGTGTGGAGATGACGTTGGATCAAATCTTAAATCTTGGAAATCTTGGCGAAATTCGATTATCTGGTCATCAAATATTTGATCAAGTCAAATACATTATCTTTTATATAGATATACTCTAGAATTTGATCAAGTCAAATACATTATCTTTTATTTAGATATACTCTAGAATATATTATACTAGATTTCTAGGGTTGGTTTTAGGGTTTATCTGGCAACTAGAAGGCCTATATTAAGGATTGGCCGACTTTCTTTGGAGACAGATTTACTTGGAGAAAAATTGAGAGAATTCTCTTCTATTATTCTTTTGAGGACTTGACCTTATCAAGGTCCCTTGTGACGGTCGATTCGACTTATCGAGCGAGATAGCGAATTCTTTCACTCGTGGCGTCTATAACATTGGTTGGTTGACACGCGTTCGTCAACAGGTCACATTCATACCAAGATTGCCAATCACAGGTTTGATTGGAAGTCGAGGTTTCGCAATTCGCATCATCTGGGCCTTCGTAGAATGATCTTTTCGCAACGATTCACATCAACATCAGGCGAGCTTACAGCCTTTGACAGTGAGGTGGCGAGGCTCAAGCCTTGTAGCCAAAGGCCGATGAGCCAAGAGCCTTGCCAGATCAGGCAAACTTGTGGCCTCGGGTGGTGAGGCTCGAGCAGTAAGCCATGAGCCTTACCAAATTGGGTGAGCTTGCGTCCTTCGACAACGGCCCAAGCTTGCCCCTTGTAAGCTAGGTGGGGATGAGTTGCGAGAGGAAGTAGAGGAAGTAGAGGAGCGAAGGAGAAGAAGAAGGAAAAGAGCAAAAGAAGAAGAAATAAAAGAAATAAAAAGTAGAAAAGAAAAACGAAAAATGAAAAGTAAAAAAATTAAAAATTCAAAGAAAAATTTAAAAATTAATTTTTTTGTTAAGATTAAGTGTGAAATCATTTTCTAATGAAATTCAAACAATAGAAGACATTTTTATTTATACATCATCAAACAAAAGAAAACAAATTATATTCATAGAAAATATTTTTTGGAAGTATTTATTATTATTATTGAGTTTTCTACTAAACAAATTCATCTAAAAATTCAATGTCAACCGTCAAATTTAGTGGGGTTTCTTTCCGTTATTTTCGTAAATAATTTTTATATTAGCAAAAATTGTATTGCGGACGTAAATAATTATGCCGACTCAGTCGCGGAAAATTATTCGTGGCAGGTGCTCCCGAAACGTGGCGCCAGGTTAAGCCGTCTACGTGGCGGAGAAAAATGCGGTTTGATCGCTTCAAAAATACGACCAAGAGAGGGGGCGGAAAATGAAATAACGGACGGCGCGCTCGGAGAAAATCCCGTCCTCCTCCGCACCGCGAGACCGGCGAAGCGATGTACCGAGCGGCGGCGAAGGCGGCGGCGGCGCTCCTCCGCGGGGCGGGGGGCGCCGCCATCCGCCGCAATGCGCGCGTTCCATCGCCCCTCGTTCGGGCCGGCATCGGCGGCCGCCCTCGCTTCTCCACCTCGGTGGACGCCCACCAATCGCCGCCGGATCAGAGCCCTAACCTACACCAGAGCCACCAGCACGCGAGTCCGGGAACTCCGTATTACGTGGACTCCACCGGGCCGTCGTCGTCGTCGGCGGCGGAGGCCGCGGCGGCATCGGCGTCGTCGTCGTCTTCGAGTGGGCCCGCGTCGTCGGCGGCCGAGGAAGCTCGGCGCCGCCAGAGGAGCAGTCCGTTGGGGGATTATCGGGAGGAGCAGCGCCGCGTGCTACGGGCCTCTCTCCGACACGTGGTGAGCGGATTCACCGCTCTTTCGTTTCCTCCATCAGTTCTTGTCGTTGAATCGCATGCTTTGCGATTTGTTCATTTGTCCCAGTGATTAGCAACGTCAAAATGTTGTTTCTTGCTTTCTCAACGTGGGTAATGTTCGATTCGATTGTGCCGCATATGAAACTCGAAGAGGCAGTATGACTACTGGTTCCCTCCTGTCCCTGATGGTAGGGTAGCAGAACGAAGCTGAATGAGGCACCTTTTTGCATCTTTTGTTTTGAGTTAGCATGAAACTTATAGCTTATACTATTTCGTATTGGATTTTCTATTATCATTCAAACATCCCTTGGGGTAAAGATGCTTCGAATTTTGTGTAGGGTGTCGAATTTGTTGTAATTGTTCCTTGTCTATGTTCCTGCAGAAAACGTTGGGATGGTCTGAAGCAGCCATGATTGCCGGGGCGAGGGATGTTGGTCTGTCGCCTTCAATAGTTGGATCTTTCCCAAGAAAAGGAGCTGCATTGGTCGAGGTATTGCGATTCCGTCAATTTAAAGAGTGATTCATTGCTATCTATTTGACCTTGAATGTAGAATGACGCTGTTGGGTCATGTTGTTAGCATAGTGCAGGGGCTAGCACTGGTGGTGAACTTGCTATGCGAATATGTGTGATGCCACATTATTTTTGATAGCACCTCCGTGCTGTTCTTTTTTGGAAAGCGGTTGATCATACAAGTCATGTCAATTATGTGGGCAATCAGGAGTCAAAGTGCTTTTTTGTTTGCATATGCCAGGACAAGAGGAAATGTAGGGAAAGGAAAGTTCTACATGGGTTGTGGGTGTTCAATATCATTCATTGTTAACCTTCTCTTAGTTATTTTTTCCTAAACATTTGCTTATGGTGGACTACTGGGTTTGCATACTAGTCATATATATATAATCTTTTCTTGTGAGTATCCTCTTTGTGAATAAAACCAGTCCTTTTCATGAATGATCACAAGACCTATTTTGATATGCACGTTTTAAATATAGTATACTTAGTAGGGTGTGTAGGTTTTCTGTCCATAATGAAGCAATTAGTACTTCAGGTTTAATGCTGATTTGCCTGGCTTTGCCTTGCTAGTATTTCATGGATGATTGCTTGCAAAGGCTTATTGACAGCATCGACTCTGGAGATGAATTAAATCGGTTGATTCCTAGTGAGAAGATTTCCAGAGTCATTAGGATTCGCCTAGAAATGCAAATTCCTTATATATCAAAATGGGCTGAAGCTCTTGCCATTCAGGTAATATTATATCGTCTTTCTTCTTACCTATGGTGGTAAAGTTGCATTTGTTTACCCCAATCTTGAGCATTTTCTGACAGGCACAGCCATTGAATGCTCCAACTAGTCTTAAGCAGCGGGCAATGTTGGTAGATGAGATATGCCATGCTGCTGGGGATGGCTCCACTGATATTGATTGGTATGTAAAGCGCACTGTTATTGGAGGAATATATTCAACTTCTGAGGTGTATATGCTGACTGATAGCTCCCCAGGTCAGTATGGAATACCCCTGCTTAAATGTCTTTCTCTTGTTATCTTAATTTCTTTTGTGGAACATACATCTGTGGTCCTTACTTCATATCCAACAATTTAGTCAATTCATGAGTATAGGGAACTTTTGAATATTGGCGTCTGCGATAATTAGTGTGAGCAACAAGTCTGATTTAGCTTTTGTTATGCAAAACCTGCAAGATCGCTGTGGATAGTCAATGATCATTGGGCCCTAATTTTGCTCATGAGTCCATTGAAGAAATACCCTGGCTTCTGATGCATGCCTTTGGTCATAATGGATTATGTTTTACATATAGAGTGATTGTTCTGTTCCATGTGGAAATCCTAATCAATGGTCTCTTTTTTGGGGCAGAGTTTCGCGACACATGGGCGTTTGTGGACAATCGAGTGAAAGATGTTTTTGACCTGAAAAAATCCTTCCAAGAGGTAATACTCCGGGACATTAAAAGATGTCCTCCATCTTCGACCTCTCGTCGCAATCATTGCCATATGGTACATTCTTATAGTCTTTCAATTTGTGGACAATAAGAGAATCTGACGGAGAAGGTGACATTCTCAGGTGACACATTTGGCAGAGGCTGTCGGTGCGGGAGTGGGAAGTTCCTTTCAAGGATTTGTTAGGGGAGTTATGAAGAGATGATATTCTGCGCGTCATGGCTTGAACAAATTCCTTCTGATGCTGAGAGCCCGAGAACTAGCGGTTGGCCTGGTCTGTACTGTCCGCGTGCCCATCTCCTTGAGGCCATCTTCACCATTTCAGCATGGAAGCCACCCTAGGAGAATATGCAGGTCGCATATATGGAGTTTTTTGACTGCTCAAATTTGTTCTTTTTATGCTTTTTGCTTGTCCACCCTTTTCCTTCACTTTGCTAATAGTCGCAACGACAGTGTTTCGATTATTTAAAGCTTTCTTGTTTCGTAGAGTAGGGGAAATCACAGGCTTGTTGGACTCTGATGCATCAATAAGGCCACTTATGGGCAATGATTATTGGTAATAGGAGCCTGTTTGGTATATACTCTCAAACCTAGACTCCTGCGAGCATTGGGGAATGACGATGAAAGACAGCCTTAAACACGAACGAACCTCAATTTGCTATCAAAATATACCCGTTTATATATTTGATAAAACAATAAATGGGTTACAAGTTTAGAGTTTCTATATTCCACAATGAATATATATATATATCTCAGAATTTAGCTAAACTTAACGGTTATCATTAAACAAGTATGCAATTGTTTCAAATCGTATCTGAAATTCAATTACCAAATATTTCTTGCATATAGCGCTTTGTTTTTACTTACCACCAATTGAAGATTTTGGAGAAGATATAAGATGAATGATATGAGTAATCATAATTTAATGATTAGTAGAAATTTATTTTAAGCAGATCGAGCATGCGCTATGCATCTGTTTATTTTTTCATTCAAATTCAGTATATACATACAAGATCGAAATGAGTTATATCATTTCAACATAATCGTATACATATCAAAGATATTCAATCAATCAATAATATCAAAACAAATATCAATGGTCAAATTTATTGGTCAATCTCATGCTCAATATTCAACTATGGTACACGCTTAATGCCCCGCCATGTAAGGCTATCAAGATTCCTACTTGCTAGATCCACCTATATTAGCTGGTGGCTCAGCCTAGAAAAATATCTTGAAGATAAAATGCATACCCCTTAATGGATTCTAAACGTGCTTCATGAGCATAAACTACTAACTCATCCTTCAATAGCCATGTATCTAACCTAGAATCCATCTCATAAATTACAATACATTTCACAAATTAAAGCATGTATCCTTTGGCAATTCAATTCAACAACCAAAATTCATTTCATAAATTAGTTCATATATAAGTACTTATAACCTTTCGATTCCTTTTACAAAGCATTAATAGATGTCTTTGTCTGATGACAATTTTGCAGATAAGCATATAAACTAAGGATAAGAAGGGAGGACCAAGATTTCAACAATAAGAAACCTCTTATGTTGCTCTAAAAGCAAACTGCATTCTACCTTCACGTACATGGCATGTGCTAACTAGAATTACCGAAAGGTTTACCCCCTCTCTTTGCATGAGTGGCATTGTAGCTTAATAATGTTTGTTTACCTTGGAGTTTTGTTGATGTTGTTTTTATTTTTGTTTTGATCATCAACGGTCATTAGATATAATCAATAATATGAATAGCCTTTTTTTTTTTTTTTTTTTTTTTTTTTTTTTTCACACACACGGCATGTGCTAACTAGAATTACCATAATATCGACCTCCTCTCTTTGCATGAATGGCATTGTCGTGTACTTTTTTTTTTTTTTGACCTTTAAGTTTTGTTGTTGTCGTTTTTATTTTTAATTTTATCATCAGCAATCATTAGATATAGGGCTAATACTCTCAAAAACCCTAAACTGGTGCATCTGTGACAAATTTACTAAAACCTATTTTTTTTACTACCAAAAATCATAAACTTATATACCTTTGACAAATTTACCTTAAACTAGTATACTTGTAACCAATTTACCCTTTGTTAGTTTTCGTTAAATTTTACTGTCAAATTATTAAGCTGAATGACACATGACAGTTGACGAGTATACTGATTTGGAATTTTACGGTCCGTTTGTCACAGTTTACAATTTTTGTGATTTTTTTGTGGTATTAATCCAATTTAGCGAAGGGTATATTTGTCACAGTTTTACTAGTTTGGGGTTATTTGCGGTCGAATAAATTAGTTTAGGATAAAATTGTCATAAATGTACTAGTTTAGCATTTTTTTTATGGTCAGTTGGGGTAAATTTGTCATAGGTACATCAGTTTTGGGTTTTTCATGATTAAAAAAATAGTTTTGGGTAAATTTGTCATAGGTGTACCAGTTTGAGGTTTTTCAGGGTATTAACCCTTAGATATAACCAATAATATAAATGGTTATGTTTTTTTTTTTTTAATTTCACACAAATGGCTTGTGGTAATGAGAATTACCGAAATATTTATTAGCTTTCTTTGCATAAGTGGCATGTAGTGTACCAATGCTTTTTTACCTTTGAATTTTGTTGTTGTTGTAGGTTTTTTTTTGGGCACTACTTCCTCCATTTAATGCGAATTCATGCGCAAAAGCCCAGTCACAGTGCAAACCCCAATTTGAACAGGTTCACGGCCCATGAAATTATTCTGAAAAAATTCTCAAATTCATTTCCACTACTATACAAACCGGGTTAACCCTTTTTTCACCATTTCTTTTTCATAAGAAAGCGAGTTATAATTTTCGGGTGCAAATTTATTATCAAAGCAAAAGAATGTCTAACCATGACAAAGCTAATCATGTAAAGAGTATCTTTGAAAGAACATATCGCACCATGCATACAACAAGAAAGATAATAAAAAAAAAATTAATAAAATAAAGCTTTCAACAAACAAAAAAATGACACTCCCTTGACAATTGACGTTGTGTAATTCCTTTATACAATTTTAGAACATTACTCGCGTCTAAGCAAATAAAAACGAACATAGTATAATTTTGCTAAATTCCCAATATGGATTATGTGCACTTGAGTTTTTCCTTTCTATCTCTCCAGCACTTCGTACATGGCGAGTGTTAAAGATATTAGAATAGTTACTTAATATTGCATATTTTTATCGAAATTATGAATTTATCTTCTTCGATTATGCATATAATTTTGATTAATTATATTTCACATTATATGGATCTTTATTACTTTAAATAATCATCCAACGAAACCCAGCTCAGAGGAACCGAAAAGCCTCGGACTCCTAAGTTCTTTCTTCCTTTCTGTTGTTATACAGAGAGGATGGGGTCTCTCCGTGTTGCTCTCAGATCATTTCAAGATTGAATCTTGATGGCCACCCAGAAGACGGGTACTATGTGCAGACCTCGAGAGACGACTCCATCGTCCTCTCCATGTCTCACCGCCCCTCTTGATGTAATCTTCTTGAAAACCCAACTTTTCTTCTCCTTTCCTTTTTTTACTGCGGTTTTTGTGGGGGATTGGGACTCTTTGGGCTTGAATTTTCTCTGTTTCCAGTCTTGGAGATCGCTGGTGATGATTTGAAGTCTTGGGTTCCGCTTTCTCGGAAAATCTTTTATGTTATTATCTCGTGATCTGTCTATGGGGTTCATCCCAAGAGAGGCTGCTTTTGGCTCTTGAATATTAGATTTAGACGCTGAAGTTTATGGTTTGGCTCAGTCAGGACCCTCTGTAGTATAGGAAAGAAAGCATAAACTTCTAAACTTCAGAGGGATAAAAAAAACAAAGGTCAGGAAAGCAATTGGGCATTGGCATGAGGTGACTGTAGGGGTGGGCATGTTGGACCGCTCAAATTGAGAACCGCTCGGACCGGACTGGACTGGAGGTTTGGCTTGATTGCCGGAGAGATCGGTCTGATTCCAGGTCCCATAAAAAATGGAACTGGCGATTGTGGGTTTGATTCCCAGATCCGGGGGAGAACTGGATTGGACCGGATTGATGGACTGGATTGACTTTTTTAATTTCTTAAAAAATAGCAATAAATCCTAAAAATAGTTATAACTTTAGTATTTTTTAAATATTTTAATTTTTTTGGCTAAGCGATCGGTTCCATGGTATCGGATCAGACCGGACGGACCAGTCTGGTCTATTCCTGGTCCTAGATCGTTCAGTCCGATTCCCAATCCCAAAAATTGGGAACCGGTTCTCCTAGTTCGGCTCTTGGTTCCTAGGTGGAATTGGACCGGATCGGAAACCAATCGCCCTTAGCTAACTGGACTACTCCATCTAAAAGGTTTTGAAGTTAGTTGTCATTAAGATATGAATTTGCTAACGAAATTTTGAAGTGCTTTCTCGGCATTCTCACATTGTGAGTTAGATTTTATATCTGCTTCCGCAAACACTATTTAGCCTTCAACTTGTACGTGATGGATCTTTTGGAAGGGCTAAGGTAGCCTTCAACTTGTACGTGATGGATCTTTTGGAGGGGCTAAGGACTCAATTCCATGGAGGTTGCTCCTGCGGTGCCTATGGCAGAGTCGTGAAGTAACGGCCCAACCATTGGCATTGCTTTCCTGCCATTTGGGGGGGCTCCTATTGGCTCGGAATCGTGGAAAGATCATCAAATGTGGACCCTTTTCTCAGATAGAAAATTATGGAAAGCTATTAATGCTGAGAAGCAAAATTTCTCAGCATCTGTAACTCTAAATCATCTGGGTCTCCTTAGTTTGTCATCAAAAAATGAGTGATTGATAAGCGAGTTTTTGATCACTTGTTATATGTTGTTTGCCCATGTATCCAGATCAATCTTTTATTTGAGTGACTCACTAATACCTGCAGACAAAATTGATCGTTCTGTGAGCTCATCCGTTTACTCATTGCTGCCATCAGGGAGTGTGACACACCTCCAAGGGCTACTATGGGCAGAAACCTTGCACTTTTACCTTGGAGAACCTCTGACCGTAGGATCCTTCCCCAGGTTACGTTCAACAAAAATTACAATCTTCCCATCAGTTAGATTGTGGATGGATAAAATAAACCTTTCATTTTACAACTCCATTGTTTAGAAATGTGTGGACCCTTTGGGCATTCTGTTGCCCGAGTTTAGGGAGAAACTTGCCTAGACCATGTTCCATGGACCGTGCATAATCTCACCCATGTAGCCTCACAGCTGAGGTCCATGGGATCAACGGCTCAGCTAGACTTAGCTCATGTGTAGACACCAAGTCTCAGCCACGAGTGGTACAGAGAATGACTTAGTGCCTTTAGAGTTTACAATTTCTTGCAGAAGCTTAATCTGTGGTAAATTCGATGTGGTGCCTATTTAGCTGCTCGTTAGTTATCCTGGAGCAAGTGTATGGTAGGATGGGAGACTTATATTGGAGACATGAAATGACAATGAGCATGTTTGAATTCAAAAATATCCAAGAAAGGTTGCATATCTTCTTTTTGCACCTCCTGAGGGCCGTATTGGCTGATGCTTTTCATTTTCTTCCAAGGATGATGAAATGAGACCTAGTTTAGGTAGAATAATGCATGGAACTTCCAAAGTGATTTAGTTTACTTGTGTTGGGCCCTTGAATGTTGCTCACTTGCTTGATATCCCATTGAAGTTTTGTCAAATGGTTTCCTTTTTCGTTCTTTGTAAGTATCACTTGCATTAATCTTCTTGAGATAGCAGGTATGACACCAGATTCATGTGCTGAGTCTCTGTTGTTACCCACGAAACATTTTCAGATATAAACATAAAGCGCTTCCATTATAATTTACGCTGCAAAGCAATACTTTTGCTTGTGTGGATTGTACTGTCCTGATAATTATACTCGGGCTGATAAGATGGTCATACTGTTGGATTTGTTTTAACTCATCCTTTTCTTGAAGGACACCCTTTTTCTTTCCACTGTTTTCACAGGTATTCGAGCTATACAAAGAAGGAAATTTCAAGCTAACGAGTGTTGGATCTGATCTACTGGGGGAAGACCAGCAACCGCAGTACATGGTGCCTCCATACGTTTGGTTTAGTCTATTTCCAACAAATGACTACGCCATTTCTACAGATGGGGCTGTGAAAGTTCACAAAGCCGAGCTGAGGGACGCAGAGAACCACTACTCTTTTCTGGGGGCTACCTGCGTCGCTGCCTTTCAGATTGAAGATGCTGAGGGGGCAAAGCGGGCTGAGTTCGTTTCGTGATTCCTACACCTCAAGCCTCTCATCTCCTTGTTCACCTCGCCCGACAAACGTTTGACTTCTCCATGGTGCATCAAGCACTTGAAAAACTATAAGGTGGGTACATCATTGCTTGTTATTGCCAAAGGGGAGTGCGTCATGAAAAGTGCAGCATTGGCTGTGAGCTGCGTTAGGAAGGTTAATCAACTCTTCCGCTAGCACATATAGTGAACTGTCTTTACGTAGTGAAAGTACGAGAATTTTTCATGCTATAAATACATGTTTTTGCCTCCTCGGCACCCCTGAATTCATTACGTAGGCAGAAATTTATGTTTTAGGTCGTGTTTCTTGTGGACTAATAATTTGGTGTCTTGTACATGCTTACAAAAAGGATTTGAACATGACACAAATCGTTCTTAAATTTTTGATACACTGAACAATGTGGTCTATGAATGTATATTGTTATCTCTAAACTTTGGTACATGTTCAAACAAATCATTGGATTATGTGAAAATATTTAACATTGTTCCTAAATTTATATTAATGGAAGGATAACGTCTATTATTAATGTTATTTTCATATACTTTAGGAATTAGTTTGAATATTTACCAAGAGTTTAGGGATGGCATTGCATACAGGGCTAGAGTGCATGGACCACATTGAATAAATTTAAAATTTGGTAACCACAATGCACATTGGGCCAACGTTTAGGGACTATTTATATTATTATCCCTCCAAATTTTGAGTGAGCTAGATAAAGAACTTAGTCATACTTCCGATCGAAATTGAGTGTGTTATACCAATCTCATGTTAACATACCCTTGTGAAACTTGGAATAATTAATTTTAGAGTGTCTTACATTGCAATTGCATTCCTATTCTATAGATATCCATCATCAAATGTCTTGTTTCACCCCATATTTAGAGTTTCTCCTTCTAAGGTAGTCCTTTTGTCTTTTTCGTTTTTAAAAAAAAGGGCTAAAGTCCGTTACAAAGTTTTGAATCTATCATCTTTAATTTAACAACTAATAAAACATGAAGGAACTCTCTAGGATGTAACGGAGAAAATCTAGTGTCCAAGGGTTTACGATTTGCAAGATTGGCAAGACAGTCAGCACGACGATTTTATTCAACTATAGAGTCTCGTCCCTACCTATCATTCCTTTAGTTGGTATGCTATGATGATAGGCAAATGACATTTCAATTCCCTAAAAAGCATCTTAACTTTTGTCTGAATATCCTGAATTTTCAAACGACCAAAAAAATCCACGGTTGGTGGACGAAAATTCTCATCGCGAGTAAGCATCAATAATCATTGCAGATACCACTCGCCGCGGTGGCTCAACTGGGTAGGCGTTCCCTCTCTGCCGGAGAGGTCGAGCGTTCGAAGCCCCTGTGACGCAAGTTGCAAAGAGACTGGCTGAGAAACTAGGTGACTTACCCAGTGGCACGTGTGTGGTGACTAGCACGTGTCGTTCAGGGGGGTTTACGGCGGCTATCGGGCAAGTCGGTTCCTCCTGTCACAAAAAAAAAAAAAAATCATTGCAGATTGAAATGCGAAGCGGATGAGTCCATGTTACAAAGGGCTGGAACCCTTCTTCTCTCTCTTTTCTCCTGAAACGTGAAGAAAATTAGTCCCAACGGAGTTGATTTTCAAATAAATGCTTATACTTAGGTAGCACCAATCGACAATGTCACGACTAGGTAGCATCAATTGGCAATGTCACGACTCGATTATATCTAATATTAGTGGATTAGGAGTTCTAGTTTATTTTTATGTTCATCAAGGAAGATGATGTCAATTTTCAATGCAGGATGATGAGTATCATTTTCATCATCTGACTAAAAAGAAGGGGCGATAGCAAGTCCTTGACTTTTATCTTTTGTGATTGTAAAAAATTCTCCTCGATTTTGTTCTTCTTAAGCAAGATTAAAATTAGGGGGAGAAAGAGAGATTAAACTTTTACACGTCTTTCAATCACATCGTTATACACACATACATACATACATGTATTTGTATATTTCTCATAATTCGATGGTCAACTTTACACTCTTTCATCACTCCTCTGATTATCAGAGTAAAAAATGACACAGTATCTCACAAAAATAAACAAAGACATATCAGTATCCCAGGTGCAATGCACTTGCTCGTTCTGTAGGTGTCTAACGATCTTTTTCCTCCGCCCTCTCCATCGCAATCATTTCTACATCCCCGACCTTAGCGAGTCTAGTTCTTGCATTAGCGAGGAAGAATCGAAAAATGACAAAGGGTATCTTACAAATTAAATAAAGACATATCGAAAAATGTAGCTAGACTAATGAAAAGAAAAAAATAAAAAATTGGTCTGAAGATTATTGTAAAATTTAACTACAGCGAGCTCATGCAAATCTCAGGTGCAAATGTCACGGCCTAATCGGAAGCACGATCCAAGAGGGTTCTAAACAAAAGCCGTGACCCAAACGACCCTCGGCTTAGACCTCGGGACTTGAAGTATTCTCGAGTCTTCTAGAATACTCGTGGGGAATACGGTATTTATACGGTATTTGTACGCATACAATATAAATGCGAGTAGTTGGTAGCTGGTAGCCGGGAATTAATGTGGGTAGATGGTAGTTGAGGAGATCCAATTTCCACCGTTAGATCTAGGGGAGATCTATGGATACGGTTTGCCTTGTACTTGTATATAAAGGGGTCCTCCCCTCCCTTGTAAAGCATCTCATTCACAAGCAATACAAAAATCCAGAGCTTCTCTCTCTAGAAAGAGTTTCTGTCTCTACAATCCTTGTGAGTGAGTGTGAGAAAGGCTGACTTGGGAAGAAATTCCTAAGGCCGCACGGGCAAAGGGAACGCTAGATCGATCGGCCCGTGACAAGTGGTATCAGAGCCAAAGTTGTTCCAAGCGCAAGCACAATGGCTGATCCACGATCCGATGAGGCGTTGGTCATGGGTGGTGACTGTGTTGATCGTGGGCGGAACGCCGACAAGGGTGCTGTCAAGGGAAAGAAGAACCGTGGGAACTCGAGTTTAAGGGATCCGATGGGGGATCTTGTGCATCGCGTGACGAAGCTAGAGTTGTTCGTCACCGATGTCCAAGGATCGGTCGACGACCTGACCCAGACCGTGGATGGAGTAGACGTTGGAAGGGAGGAGCTTGTTGCGGAGGTGCAAGAGCTCAAAACCAGCATGGGAGAGCTCCGACATGAGTTCTTTGCCGGGACCTTGCGGGAGGAACTCGCCCAACGGTATGAGCCATTGGAGACCATGATGGCGGCCATGCGCGCGGAGATTGATGAGCTTAAGGGGAAGCTCGCTGAGACGGAGAATGCACGCGTGAATGGGGTGATCACTGTGCAAGGTCCACGAGTGGACACACCGAAGCCAAAAGAGTTCAAGGGTTCGCGGGTGGCCAAAGACGTGGACAACTTCCTTTGGTATATGGAGAGATACTTCCAAGCCATGGGAATCAACGACGACCAAACACGGGTAAACACTGCTTCGATGTATTTAGTTGATAGTGCATTGTTGTAATGGCGTCGTCGTACGGACGATAGGTGTGGGAATCCTATCACAACATGGAATGGATTCGTTGAGGAGTTTCGACGGAACTACTTCCTCGCTTATGCGGAAGAAGAAGCTCGTGACGAGCTGAAGCGTCTCGAGCAAAAGGGCGGTGTGCGCGACTATATCAAGCGGTTCTCGGAGTTGCTACTCCAAATCCCTTCGATGAATGAAGTCGAGGCATTTCACTAGTTCATGGGCGGTCTCAAGCCATGGACAAAGCAAGAGTTGAAGCAGTACAATGTGGGAGACCTCACTACGGCCATGACCGTAGCCGAGTCACTTGTGGAATACAAGGCACCTTCCACGTCTCGATCGGACAATCGTCCAAGGGACAAGGCCACTGGTAGGGGAGATCGGGGGAGATTCAACCGCCTGACTAGAGGTAGACCACCGGCTAACGCTCACAAAGCTCATGCTGAGTCGAGCGGAGGAGGACAAAGGAAGGTACGCTCTTATAAGTGCTTCTTTTGTGATGGTCCCCATATGGCTCGGGATTGCCCGAACAAAGTCAAGTTGGCCGCTTTGTGCAAGGAAGATGAGCCAAAGGAGGAATCGCGGCTGGGTTCCCTGCGCCTCCTTAGCTCGATCAAATCAAAGAAGGAAAAGGAGTACAAGGGGCTCATGTTTACGGACTTGAGGATCGGAGAATCCACGATGAGTGCACTCGTAGACATGGGAGCTTCCGACCTCTTCATCTCGGAACAAGTTGCAAAGAAACTCAACCTACGAGTTGAGAAGGGAGCGGGTTGGCTCAAAACGGTAAACTCCAAGGAGATCCCTGCAATAGGTGTCGCAAGGGATGTTGAGCTACAACTGGGGCAATGGAGAAGCAAGGAAACAATAGAGGTAATTCCCCTTGACGACTATGACTTTGTTATTGGGATTAAATTCCTAGATAAGATCCATGCTGTTATTTTGCCCTTCGCCGAATGCATATGCGTGTTGGATAAACGTTGTCAATGCGTGATTCCGGTCCACCGTGAATCGGATCGGAATCGAAAGATGATATCGGCTATGCAACTCACTAAAGGGGTTAGGAAGGGTGAGGTGACCTTCTTAGCGGCTTTGAAGACCGAGGACGACAAGGGCGATAGAAAGGAAATTCCACTGGAGATGGCCCAAGCCCTCGACTCGTTCAAGGACATGATGTCATCCGAGTTGCCAAAGAAACTACCACCCAAGAGGGAGGTGGATCATCAGATCGAGCTGGTGCCTGACGCTCAACCGCCTGCCATGGCGCCATATCGCATGGCACCCCCCGAGTTGGAAGAGTTGAGGAGCCAACTCAAGGAGCTGCTCGATGCGGGGTACATTCGGCAGTCAAAAAGTCCGTTCGGTGCGCCGATCCTATTCCAAAAGAAGCACGATGGATCACTCCGGATGTGCATCGACTATCGAGCGCTGAACAAATTGACCGTGAAGAACAAGTACCCGATCCCGCTCATTGCGGATCTCTTCGATCAACTTGGAGGAGCTAAGTGGTTTTCCAAGCTGGATCTTCGATCGGGCTACTATCAAGTTCGGATCGCTGAGGGGGACGAGCCGAAGACCGCATGTGTGACGCGGTATGGGCCTACGAGTTCCTCGTAATGCCGTTCGGCTTGACCAACGCTCCGGCCACTTTCTGCACAATGATGAACAAGGTACTCCACCCTTTCTTAGATCGATTTGTAGTGGTTTACCTAGATGATATTGTAGTCTATAGCCGGACGTTGGAAGAGCATGTCGAGCATCTAAAGCAAATCTTCCAAGTCTTGCGCGAGAACGAACTATATGTCAAGCGCGAGAAGTGTGCCTTCGCCCAAGAGGAAGTTCCGTTCTTGGGGCACATCGTCGGGGGTGGGCGAGTGCGGATGGACAAGGCCAAAATCCAATCGATCGTCGAATGGGAGCCGCCTACGAAGGTGACGGGGTTGAGGTCGTTCTTGGGTCTCACCAACTACTATCGGCGCTTCATTCGGAACTATTCGAGCATCACCGTCCCGCTCACAGATCTACTGAAGAAGGAGAAGTCGTGGGAATGGACGGATTGATGCCAAAAGGCGTTCGATCGGTTGAAGAAGGCCATGACCGAGGAACCGGTGTTGGTGCTGCCTGACCACACCAAATCTTACGAGGTAGAAACTGACGCCTCGGATTATGCTATTGGTGGTGTGCTTATGCAGGAAGGCCATCCGGTAGCATATGAATCTCGGAAGTTGAACGATACCGAGCGACGGTATACCGTTCAAGAGAAGGAGATGACCGCGGTGGTTCATTGCCTTCGAATATGGAGGCATTATTTCCTAGGATCCCAGTTCATCGGGAGGACGGACAACGTGGCCACGAGCTACTTTCAAACCCAAAAGAAGCTGAGTCCAAAGCAAGCTCGTTGGCAAGACTTCTTGGTGGAGTTCGACTACACAATGGAATACAAGCCGGGGAAGGCCAACTCCGTGGCGGACGCGCTAAGTCGGAAGATGGAGCTCATGAGTAGCTCAATAAGTCGACCGAGTTGTACTTGGGTCGACCGCATAAGGGATGGGCTAAAGCATGATCCAAGAGCCCAAGCCCTCATCGGGTATGCTAAGGAGGGCAAGACCCGACAATTTTGGTGTGAGGACGAGCTCCTTTACACCAAGGGAAGGCGTTTATATGTGCCTTTCCATGGGAAGCTGAGGAAGGAAATCCTGCGCGAGTGCCACGATTCAAAGTGGGCGGGTCATCTAGGGATCCACCGCACATTGGCCCTCGTCAAGGATAGGTACTATTGGCCTCAAATGCGCGACGACGTGGAGGCGTATGTGAAGACTTGCTTGGTATGCCAACAAGACAAGATGGAACAACGGTCGTCGCTAGGGTTGTTGGAATCGCTTCCCATTCCAACTCGTCCATGGGAGAGTGTCTCCATGGACTTTATCGTCAATTTGCCAAAGTCCGAAGGGTGTCGGACTCTCATGGTTGTGGTGGATAGATTCTCCAGGTATGCGACCTTCATACCGGCAACTAAGGATTGCCCGGCCGAGGAGGCGGCCAAATTGTTCATGAAACATGTGGTCAAGTACTGGGGTGTACCACAAACGATCGTGAGCGATCGTGATCCTCGATTCACGGGGCGTTTCTGGTCCGAGTTATTCAAGCTGCTTGGGTCGGAGCTGAACATGTCAACAAGTTTGCATCCCCAAATCGATGGTCAGACGGAGCGGGTCAATGCACTCTTGGAGATCTACCTTCGGCATTACGTGAGCACAAAGCAAGCGAATTGGGCCAAATTGATAGACGTAGCCCAATTCTCCTATAACCTGCAGCGGAGTGAATCAACCGGTCAAAGCCTGTTCGAGATTGCGACCGGACAACAACCGAATACCCCTAGCACCATTACTTCGGGTTATCGGGGGAGTAGTCCGCCCGCATACAAATTCGCCAAGGAATGGCAAGAGCAAGCCGACTTGGCAAGGGCGTGACTACACAAAGCGTCTAAGCGCATGAAGAAATGGGCCGACAAAAAGCGACGGCACGTGGAGTTCCAAGTAGGAGACCAAGTGTTGGCAAAGCTACACGCGGTTCTTCGCTACAAAGACGTGCACAAAGGGTTGATCCGCCGCTATGAAGGGCCGTTTCGTGTGCTACAACGGGTTAGGAAGGTAGCTTACAAGCTAGAGTTACTACCAAAATTAAAGGTACATCCGGTTTTCCATGTGAGTATGCTTAAACCTTTCCAGGTTGATGAGGAAGATCCGGATCGTGGGAAATCACAACGGGCGCCGCTCGGGGCAAAAACCTCGTATGATCGGGAGGTCGAGAGCATCATGGTGGATCGAGTCATACGGAAGCGGTATTGCGCGCCCAAGCGAGAGTATTTGATCCGATGGAAGGGTCTTCCGGAGAGTGAAGCAAGTTGGGAGTCAGCGGAGAGTCTTTGGCAATTCAAGAAGGAGATTGACGCATTCCACGCCGAAGACGCGATGAGGGCGTCGCCCGATTAGGTGGGGGAGAATGTCACGACCTAATCGGAAGCACGATCCAAGAGGGTTCTAAACAAAGGCCGTGACCCAAACGACCCTCGGCTTAGACGTCGGGACTTGAAGTATTATATTCCTGGGGAATATGGTATTTATACGATATTTGTACGCATACAATATAAATGCGAGTAGCTGATAGCTGGCAGCTGGAAATTAATGTGGGTAGATGGTAGTTGAGGAGATCCAATTTCCACCGTTAGATCTAGGGGAGATCTATGGATATGGTTTGCCTTATACTTATATATAAAAGGGGTCCTCCCCTCTCTTGTAAAACATCTCATTCACAAGCAATACAAAAATCCAGAGCTTCTCTCTCTAGAAAGAGTTTCTCTCTCTACAACAATCCTTGTGAGTGAGTGTGAGAAAGGCTGACTTGGGAAGAAATTCCTAAGGCTGCACGGGCAAAGGGAACGCTAAATCGATCGACCTGCGACACAAAGCACCTGGTCGCTCGGTCGGTGTCCGACGACCTTTTCTGTATCTTTGACTTTTTTGGCGAGTCCAGTTCTTGCATCGGCGAGGAAGAACTGAAAAGCTTCAAACTCATAAATTCTTTCTTCATTTTTCTGTTGTCGTTATACAGAGGATGGGGTCTCCGACTTGCTCTCAGATCATTTCAAGATTGAATCTTCAAGGCCACCCAGATGGCGGGTACTACATGGGGACCTTTCGAGACTCCTCCATCGTCCTCTCGAAATCTCACCTCCCCTCTCGATGTAATCTTCTTGAAAACCCCAACTTTTCTTCTCCCGTTTTCTCTTCCCCTTTATTTCTCTCCGACTGTTCGAGTTTCGGTGGCGTTTGACTGCGGTTTTGTGGGGAATGGGACTCTCGGTGCTTGAATTTTACCTTGCTTCCAGTCGTGGAGATGGCGACCCTTTGACTCTGCTCGGACTGCGTTTTTTTTTTTTTTTTTTGACCATTTGCTGCGGCTGTTGATTCGAAGTTTTGGGTTTCGTTTTTTCTTGGAAATCTTTAATGTTATAGTCTTGTAATCCGTTCATGGGGTTCATCGCAAGAGAAGCTGCTTTTGGCTGCTTAGAGATTAGATTTAGATGCTGAAATTTATAGTTTGGCTGAGTAAGGACCCTGTATATGGTAAGGAAGAAAGCATGAACTTCTATACTTCAGAGGAATTAAAAAAAAAGAAAATAGAAAATAGAAAAAAGTTCCTGAATGTAATGGGGCATTTGCATGATCTAACTGGACTACTCCATCTAAAAGGTTTCAGAGTTAGTTGTTATTAAGATATGGGTTTGCTAATGAAATTTTGAAGTGCTTTCTCAGCATTCTCAAATTGTGAGTTAGATTTTTATATCTACTTCTGCAAACACTGGTTGGCCTTCAACTTGTACATGATGGATCTTTCTATATGAGGCTCAATTCCATGGAGGTTGCTCCTGCTGTGCCCATGGCAGAGCTGTGACAAATGGCCCGACCATTGGCATTGTTTTCCTGCCATTTGGGGGGGCTCCTATTGGCCTGGAAAATGTGGAAAGATTGCCAAATGTGGGTTGCTCCTCCTAACCTTTCGTTAGATAATAGATAATGGAAAGAAGTTTTGCTAAAAAGAAAAATAACTCTGCATCTGTAACTTTAAATCATCTGAGTCTGCTTAGATTGTCATCGGATAGGTGATTGATAGGTGAATTTTTGATCTATTGTTATATGTTATTTGCCCATATCCAGATCAATCTTTTATATGTGCGACCCATGAATACCTGCAGACAAAGTCGATCGTCCTGTGAGCACATCCATTTACTTCTTGCTGCCTTCCGGGAGTGTGTCGCTTCTCCATCGGATACCATGTGCAGAAACATTTCACTTTTACCTTGGAGAGCCTCTGACGGTAGGATCCTTCCCTGGGTTATGTTGAATGAAATTACAATCTTCCCGTCACTTAGATTATAGATGGATATAACTTAAACCTTTCATTTTACAACTGCATTATTAGACGTGTGGACTCTTTGGGCATTGTGTTGCCTGAGTTTAGGGAGAAACTTGCCTAGACCATGTTCCAAGGACCATGTGTAATCTCATCCATTAATCATGTGGCCCCACACTTGAGGCTCATGGATCAACAGCTCAGCTGGACTCAGTTCATGTGGAGCCGTGTCCAACCAAGTCTCACCTGCAAGTGGTACTGAGAATGACTTGGTGCTTCAGATTATAATTTCTTGCGGAAGCTCAGTCTCTGGTAAATTCGATGTGGCGCCTAATTAACTGTTCAGTAGTTGTCAGAAGGTTCTTCAGGTACTTTCTGGAGCAGGTGTGTGGTGGGATGGGAGACTTATGTCAGATATGGGAAATAAAAAAGACCATGTTTGAATTCCAAAATTTCCATAAAAGGTCTGAGGGCTGTATTTATTAATGCTTTACATTTTTCTTGCAAGGATGATGAAACATGAAACACAACTGGTTTCCAAGTGATTTAGCTTACACTTGTTGGGTGCTTGAATATTGCACACTTGTTTGGTATCTAATTAAAGTTTGTCACATGGTTTCTTTCTTTGCTCTTTTTCAAGTATCACTGGCATTACTCTTCTTGAGAATAGCAGGGATGATACCCGATTCATGTGCTAAGTCTCTGTTGTTGCCCAGAGAACATATATATATATATATATATATATATATATATATATATATATATATATATATATATATTTACGCAGCAAAGTAGTACTAATATGCTTGTGTGGATTGTACTGTCCTGGTGATGATACTCAGGCAATAGGATGGTCATACTATTGGAGGCGTTTTAGCTCATCCTTTTCTTGAAGGACATACTTTTTTTCTTCCCCTGTTTTTACAGGTATTCGAGCTATACGAAGATGGAAATTTCAAGCTAACCTGTGTTGGACCTGATCTACTGGGGGAAGACCAGCAACCACAGTACACAGTGCCTCCATATGTTTGGTTTTGTTCATTTCCAACAAATGACTACACCATTTCCACAGATGGACCCATGAAAGTTCACAAAGCCGAACCAAGGGATGCAGAGAACCACTACTCTCTTCTGGGGGTTACTTGCGCCCCGGCCTTTCAGTTTGAGGATGCTGAGGTGGCAAAACGGGCTGAGTTAGTTTTGCAATTCCCACACCTCGAACCTCTCATCTCCTTACTCACCTTGCCTGACTAAGAGTTGACTGCTCCCTAGTGCATCTAGCACTTGAAAAACTGTTAAGGTGGGAACATCCTTGCTTGTTATTGCCTAATGAGAGTGCATCATGAAAGGTGCGGCATTGGCTATGAGCTTTGTGTTAGGAAGGTTAAATAACTCTTTGGCTAGCATGTATTGTGAACTAACATTAAATAATCGAAGTCAGAGATGTTTTTATGCTATAACTTCATGTTTTTGCCTTCTCGACACCCATGAATTCACAGAGGCAGAAATTTATGTTTTAGTTGTTGCTTTTAGACTATTTTGGTCCTGAACATACTAACAAAAAGGACTAGGATATATGAGCATAGACATATGAGCTTTTGTTCATGATTACACTGTCTCAAGGTGAGATCTTTACTTGTTCATTCTCAAACTCATGAAATTACCACCCATATTATGCTTCCTAAAGCACATCACAGGCCAATACGGAGTTGCATAAATTCTCAGATTATGTAATTGGGTTGAGTCTGGATATAACAATGACCAATTTTCCCTTCAATTTTCTTTTAAGTTGTTTTATGTATGCTTATGTTGTGAAGGAAGCACATGCTTATTCAGGAAGACTTTGCTGCTTTAGCTCAAAAATCAGCCAAGAAAGCTGGAAATTCACTATTATGGTGGGTTTATAATGGTAACAAAGTATTTCAAGGAACACTATTAGGGCATTAACTTGCTCTTTTCTACATTTGATTATTGTAATTCGTCGGTTTCTTCCTTGGAGAAATCCATATGCAGTTCGGAGTTGGCAAGACTGTGCGTGATGCTGATGATGTTGTTTGAATGATGGAGTGATCTGATGTTTGATGCTGCCATTCACATTCGTACCCAGTACTTGAATTCCTGTGATATGGCCGAAATCTTCACATCTTTCATGGCATTATTCTCTCTAGTCTCTAAAGGAAGTGGCATCTTGCTCCTCACTACCACAAGCACAAGTCAGAAAGATTAACCCTGTAAATCACAATACCTCAGGCATCGGTAAACGCTACCAGAGTGAAACGAGTTCATAAAACTATAGTGATTATTTCTACACTGTAACTTCAAAGAGAATTCCGAACCCAATAAGTTTTGCTAGGACAATCTCATAGTATAGCCAGCACCAATGAGAAAATGAAGTTTTTCCTGTGAGGTGCTAATAATCATGGTGTGCAAATTTAATTTTAGCAAGCTGGGATCGTTTTTCTTTCCACGTTGAAAGATACACATTTCTCACCTTGAACTGTTTTGATATAGTGCTTGCCAAACTTCAGGGTGTCATATCTCCAGAACGATATCTGCATGATGATACAAGATGATGAAATAAATCGCCGGCTCATCGCATGTATTTTGTACACATTTACAATCACAATTTTTGCTGTATGAAAAAGTAGACATTGCACGGGAACTTACATTCGGAATCAGTTCTGTCCCATTTATTTTTTGCGGTCTCCTCGTTCACCTCTTCTTGATCAAATGATGATTTGGGCATTGGCCTTTGTTCCAGATATCTCTTCGCAGATAATGCTTGGCTTGAGCTTTGGGGGTATATTTTCTTGTGCAGTATTGCCTTCAAAATCTGAACATCGACATTCAAATGGAAGTTGTAATTGACCGCGTTACTTCAAAAGCCACAAGAAACACGATCACTAATAGATGCACGCGACTTCGATCCACACAACGCGATACAATGGCTCTTGATCTCACGCTAGCATGTCATCGCATTATAAGCGCGACCGTAAGCATGTGGGAGATTAGAAGCTCGACGTACGTACCTTCTCCATTCTAGTCTCGGGGAGAGGGTCTTTGAAGTTGGGAACCGGCGAGAGCTCATGGTCAAACCCGCTTTTGCATGCAAACATCTTCTTCATAAGCAAAGACAATGACTTCTTTCCAATCCGATTCCTCTTTGCACCATCCAAGACCGCAGTATCTTTCCCTGACTTGCGAGAAACAACCGCCCCGTTTGTCTCCTGGAAATTGTCATCTTTTGTGTTTGGCTCATGAGCAATTAGTTCGGCGATTTCTCTCGCATCAGTGATGATCTCCAAGCTCATAGGGCAACTGGAGGACCGGTACAAGCCGAAGCTGCCGCCATTGCCTGTCGCTCGGGACGATGGATTATGCTGTTGGGGCTGCGTGTTCAAGAACGAATTCAATTCTTGCTGAAGTTTCCACACTTCTTCAATGGTGAGGTCTTGAGGTAATTGGTCTTGGGATGGAGATGGAGTGTGATCCTGTTGATCCTGCCTTGCTTGATCTTTGTTCAGATCGCCATTTCCGAACGTCCCGATATTGAGCAATCCATTTGGCCAGTCGCTGAATTCCTCTTTGAAAGGTTCTTGCGGGGTATGAAAACCTAAATGTTTATACAGATTTAGTTAGAATAAGATCTCGTTGACACTCACATATCTCGATCCTAGCATGTTTTTCATATATGCAGATCAAAGTACATATAACTTATGGAAATAACAGCACGTGCATAATAGATAATTAGACCTACTCCTTATCAAGAGTACGTTGAGATGCACTCATATTTGAAGTTGGATTAGCACTAAGTAAAGATACAGAAGAACAAGGAGGGAAATTGTTAATTACTAAATGGAAATGCAATGAGGTACTTACAGTCGGGTGAGATGGCATTGGACGTTGGTCTTCTGCCCCCACTGAGCTTTCTTTGCACCCAAATAAACAACTGCAAATCACAACGCGACGAGAGATATGCATAATCAAAACACACCCTTCTCAAATCTTGTCATCACGTTACAATATGAAACCAAGAGTCAAGAAAACGCAACTATAGTTTCTTGATTATTACCTTCATTTTGGCCTTTGCAATAGCGCGCAGAGAGAGAGAGAGAGAGAGAGAGAGAGAGAGAGAGAGAGAGAGAGAAGCTGAACAGATCTTCTGTGGCAGTGGAAGCTGAGAATTCTAAAGCTTAAATAGAGGCAAAATTGAGAAGTTCCATAGCCTAGCTGGTACAGTTGCTACTGGTACAAGTTCCCACACACAGGCTTTTTCCCTCTCTCTCTCTCTCTCTCTCTCTTTTGTATATACATATATATGTATATTTGTAGGCATGTGTTGATTTATTTATTCCTTTACCATTCCTTGTATAAATTAAGTTCATATATTGCACCATACTTTGTGTCACCCAAGTGCCCTAAAAGAATAAATATATTCCGAACCGGCTGATCTTGCTCTAATCTAGGGTAGAACTACAAAGGCACAATTGATGAAACAATAGTAATGTTAATTTGATAGCACTTGAGTGTGGTGATTATTGTAGAGTAAAACAAAAGCTAACGAGTCTTACAATTCAAATTTAATGTAAGAAGAATAAACTATCAAAGAAGTTAACGGTAAATGATAAAGAACTCAATAATGTGGCGATTGTTGTAAAATAAGTTAACTTGACAGCATTTGAGTGTTGTGATTGTTGTAGGATAAAGTGAAAATTAATATTACAATTCAAATTTATATGAGAAGAACAAACTACCAAATAAGTTAATAATATATGATAAATAACTCAAGAGATTTACAATTTGGGTACACCTTGCGCCAAGGATTTTCAAGCCATTCTTTAACCCCGCGGGATTATAAGCGAATCCATAATCCTAGTTTTTGTTCTCCAACGTAATCGGGCTTCTCCCAAGTGGATGTTCCTTTTTAACTAAACGTGCTCAAGTTCAAGACAAAATTAACGTTGGTAGACTCGATAATAATCAAATTGTACACGGCCACGTCATGGTGTATCGTGGAGAGCCATACCGAAACAGACAAGATAATATTATATGTATCTGCACATATCCAATCTCTTCAATATTGTGGAACATCTCTAACAAATTATGGACTGTTTCTCATTTTCCATTTCAGCCAAAATATATATGGAAAATCATCATATAATACATGCAAAACCCAACTGGCAGCTCTATCTTGATACATCCTATATATGGATGCATAAATGCCTTTCATATTTTATCCAACCTCTGAGCTAAGCTAGATGAAAAACTTGGTCTCACTTTCAGTCAAAATTGAGTGCACTACATCAATCTCACGTAACCCATAGAATAATTACTTTTCGAGTTTCTTAAACGTCCCGTTTCACCTCATTCTACGAGTTTCCCCTTTTAAGGCAGCTCTTCTAATAATATGCCACGATCGTTGATATGAGAAAGGCAAAGCCTCAACCCTCGCTATCGATGAAATTTTGTGAGGGGTTTTTCTCGGTCGTTTGAAAAGGGAGAGTTTTGCTGTCCCGAGGTGGAAATTTGCAGATCTACAAATGTAATGTTAGCATAGTCTCAATATCTTACCGCGCAAGTCTAATTTCTCGATAAGCGATCGGATCGATCCGGTGCAACGAGCATGACATCCACCGAAGACAATATAAAATGTGGTGATAGTCACGTATGAAATGGAACAAGGGGTCCTAATGCTTGTGGCCATTATCTCCTACTACCCGAGCCGATAGAACGCTGCTACCATGGCGATCCAAATGCAATACAGATTGATTCCACACCCATGAATAGCAAATTCAAGAGGATTCAGTTAAACAAGCTTTCACATATTCAAATCGGTTATCGAAATGATTGACGATTGAGAAAGATTAATGGGTTTTCCTTTCTATCGAATCAATATGAGGACAAAGCACAAACCTAATGAGATGCGCACGACAAGTCTCGAAATCTAGTAGCGAGATCTTGGGGAATTCTTGATCTTGGACTAGTTATAAGTCAATCATATCTTGGCGGTAATTAGGTGCAAGAAGCCTTGGAAACGCGAGCAAGTATTAATTATTCTTTGCAAATCCCTGGTTTTCGGATGATATTTTCGTCAGATGTCAAATGAAATCTTAGGAACTACCGGATCAATGTGATATATTGTTCTAAATTTGTCGAGAGAAGATCTTCCCAGATACTTGAGAATCTCTAGGAGTCCAGACTTAGACTCTGGTCAAAAGAAAGTTGACCAAGTAATTCTTGATGCACGAAGCAAACACATGCATTAAAAGAAAGAATCTAGTATCGATATGATTGAATTTCTATGATTTGGGGATTGAAGAGTTTCCAGTCTCTCTCTCTCTCTCTCTTTTCCTTTGGACAAAAGGGATTGAAGATTTAACTTGGTCTAATTTTCCCCAAATAAAACCAGAATATTAATAAAATATAAGATATATATGTAAACTCCTTTGAGTAAATTGTAATTATAGTTTCATTACGCTTAGATTCCATCTAATTCTCATGCATATTACTTAGGGTCTAATCATTTCGGTTAGGAGCCTCCCGATTCAGGATATAAAGATACGCTTAATTTAATCACTCCCTATACGACTACTCCTCTTATTTGACAAATGCACCATGGTTGTTGGTCCATAATATATTATTTTTCTGTGTATGTAAATGATATCAAAAATATTTGTCTATTAAAAAAAGAAAGAAAGGATAATTACGGACATGTGATGTTTATTATCCCCTCTCTAATTTATAAACTAACTTAGAAATTTCTCATTATCTTCCGTCCAATCAGAGAGACGGCATGCTTCTCTCTTTCTTCATGGGACGCCACCATGGCACGTGAAGCTGTCCGTTCGCCACGCTTCATGCCCATGCACAAGTGGTGTCCACCCATGCCAACAAAAAAAAAAAAATTATAAATCGTCCCCAAAAAAAATATAGTAAACAAAATAACGTTAAGAAAAGAAAATAGGAAAGATACGAATCAGAGTTTTTCTGGGGGGTTTGGGACAGGTGTCAACATAGAAGCTTCCCAATGTCAGAGATAGAATGTTGTCCGACCAACACGTGTCTCAAAATGCTCGGTCGGTGGTTTTAAAATTTTCTAATTGTTGCTATCTATGTGTTTATAATTTCTCTATCTTCACCTTGCTTTGTGTGCACCAGCCCGTCGTTGGGCTTATTTCCACTGTTCGATTGGAATAAAAAATTGACAGCAAAAGAAAAAAAGAAGAAGAAGAAATGACCATGGTAATAATAACATTTGAAAAAATTGAAATTGATATACTAAATTAATACATTGAAATGACGTAATAGTCTAGTGTTTTAATTTACAGTATATGAGATCACCTAATGTACTAACTTCCACCAATTTTAATATATCTACTATTACTACAGTAAACTAAACTTACCTTCCTAAATCTCACCACGCAATTTTGCATTTGGGTCTAAAGTGAGAGAGGGCGAGATTATTTCCTTTCCTCGTTCACGCAAGCCTAATCCTTGATAGGATCGTTTCATGTAAAGTTGTGTTGCATTTTATATCGATCACATCATTACCTTCCCTTCTTCTTTATGAAATTTCGATTTTCACAAGCCAACTATGTCGACATTATCAGCCTTAGAGCAAAGACATTGCAGCTCACACGTTTGAGCTACGTGAGCCTTGAGTGCAAAACACCATAGATGCCTTGCGACTTTCACGTGACAAACATGAAAGATTATTCATAGGCTGAGAAGCTCTTAAAAGGATGACTCGAGTGACAAAACTTTTTATGTGCTCTTTTTTTTATTTTTACGCATCACTTCATAATCTCTATTTCAAGATCTTTCACGTTTCACGAGGAACTCAAAATGAATCGGTCGACAAAGGTCTGGTTAAAGAAAGATATCTGCCTTTTGGAGATGAATTTTGGAGATGAATTCGTATCGTTATATGGGATCCTGGAAGCTCAAAGTAACCAAATGTATCCTCATCACAAAGCTTTAAAATTATTGGGAAATGAACTTCCAATCACATAGCGAGCATGAGAAATCTCTCAAGTATGCCTTTAGGTTCGATTAGGTTTCATGAACTTGAAGATGCACATGAGGCTGGTCCGATGTTGTTTCGTTTCTGCCAACGCAGTGAGGAGGAATGCACTCGGACTGTGCAATCAAAGTGGTCCAAAAAGGTCTATTTCTTCTCCATGGTTTGGTGCATATGCCTCAAGGGTGGTCCAAGATTTCTTGAGCATAGCAGTGCTCGAGGATCTAGGGTTTTCTACATAGGAGGAAATAGTAACCTCATAGTCTATCCTCGGATTTGTAATACCTATTTGTGGAAGATGCGCATCCGTGGTTTCCAAAAATACTGCCGAGGGGGCTCAACATTCCTTCCATGAATAACAATATTCTGAAATCGGTACTGCGTTGGATCTTGTTTTGAGGATGGAAAAGTTTGACTTAAGAGTTGGAGATGTCAAGAGACTAGGGCTAAGCTATGGTGGTAGATGGGGTTTGATGCACGATGTATAGAGTTAAGAAAAGATTGATATGAAAAGATGTTTACGGTTGTGCTATCGAGTTGTTACATGGTGCACTATAATCATATCATGACCGAACTGCTTTCTGAGAGCTTCTAATAAATTACTTCACCTTAATATCATGATGGGCGTGTTACGTTAGTTGCAGTGATGCTTTAATCCCACTAGCAAAAGTGCTGAATTCAAATTCTTGGCTCCTGTAATGTTTTGGATTTGCTTGATGATAAGGGTATTAGTCTCTTGTTATCTCGTGGAATTTATCTCTAGCAATCTATATAAATTAGGATGTCACAAATTTTTCACGGTTATTAAGAAATGTGAACGCGTCACAACAATAATATAGGTACAACAATATGAAGTACAATCTCAAAATGGCATTTCTTCATACAATTTTTGCCTGACAATTACAATTTCAAATGGATGTTTTAGTCTTAGCAAGGAGATTGGTAAATATCCCATGATTGCAGCACTAGAGCCTCACTTCAAAAACTACTCTTTTCCACTGTTTACTTTCATTCTAAAAATTGAAAAAAGAAAAATTAATGTGAGAAAAATGATATGTAATTTTAAATATCAGAATCTGTATAGCTCTAATGGTTTTGAGCTGTCAGATTTAAAAATTGAAAAAATATCAAACAGAAAAGCCTCTCCAGATACACCCAAAAGTGCATAGTGATATCTGGTGTGAACACAACTCTCCTAACAGCTGCAGTGTTGAGGACTAACACTTCATAAAACTTTGCTAAATCGGAAAAAAAAAAAAAGAAAATTGAAAGAAAGATTATCATTGTAATAGAAACTTAATTTGACGCAAACTACAATAAACTTACCTTAAATTTTAACTTGAAATCAGGTAAATAAAGATTTATAAGTCCACAAAATATTACAAAGAAAAAAAAAAGAGACAGACTATTCTTTCCTAGTATTCTTGTCTACAACTTGAGCTGAAAGATTTATAAGGCCATAAAATATAACGAAGAAACAATAACTTGAGCTGTAAAAATGTGCTTCTCATCATAAACAAGAAGCTATCAGAACTATTCTTTCCTAGTATTCTTGTCTACAACTTCAAAGGGTTTGGGAAACTATGCCAAAAAGGATGAAAAAGAATGACTAAAAAAGAGACTCTTCCCCACACATTTCGATGGAGAGAAATTCACTATTATTCCTAGAAATTCTCGAGGCGATTTCATTGAGAGGCGCGAGCGGATGGAGTGCAAAGGGGAAGAGGGTCTCCACTCAAGAAAGCAGAGCGAACTCCAATACGAAGAAAAATTCAAAGTTATTATTGCCATGGCCAGACAAAGAAACACATAAACTGTCGAACTCTCCAATAAAAGTCCTTGGTTTTACTATTCGGAAGGACAAAACCACATGCACATGCTTTCGAAGATTAAGGTTGGTCTCCACTAAAAATGTCAATCCCCAACCAGACCTTCCCCAAAGTGGAAAGCCTCCCATGTTCCTATGAATGAAAAAAATAAAAAGATAGAACGAAAAGAAAATCAGCATATGCTTTCACCAATTCCAAGTCCTAGCTAAGTCAGTCTTTGCTAAGAGCATTCTTTTATTATCATTATTATTATTTTTTTGGTACTTTGATGGTACTGTTTTATACTAGTACTAGAAGCAAAAGTATTATCTCCCATATTTGTTTGTTACAAGATGGTAGTCAAATTGGCACCACTTGGCCATAGTTTCCTACGGTGGGAGTACTTGCTGCCAAGAATTCACCACTACAAACCCCAATGTATAGTTTCCAAATGAAAAGGGCAAAGGAGGGAGAAAAAAAGTGAGATCGTATTGGGATGGTTGATAAAATCGTATGAACAATTAAAGTGGGATGTAACGTGATGTTCGTTACTGATGACATTTAGATAGCGACCAACTGGCTGACAAAGGTCCTCGAACAATAGATCCAATGCGCGACAAGACGATCCCATGTGACGCGAAATTCTTTTTTTTTTGTGTGTGTGAGGACCACTTAATTTGATCGATGATAGTGACGAGAAAAAGAATCCCGACTGGCGAAGATCCATATGGACCACATGGTTTGATATAGAAAAGATATCATCCAACAAGGGTTTTTTTTTTTTTTTTGGGTAAAGGTAAGAATATATTAAGGAAAAGCCAGCTATACAGAAAACCGGCGCCAAAAAGTTCCACTCATAGTGCAAAAAGCAGAATGAGTGAAAGAGAGCCGAAGTAAGGAACCAAAACAAATACAACAACACCAGCCGAAACAACCGGCATCGTAAAGCCAAAAAAACACCACGGCAAAAGCCAAAGATCAAAGAAGATCAACTCAGTGGCGGTAGCCACAGCATCATCCAGAAGTTCGGAATGACCTGCCTTCAGTCCATATGCTCAGCAGGGCCACCGACGAAGACAAAGGGGTCAAATCCCCATCCTCGTTGGAGCCTTCTATTCCTGGGGTTGTCCGGTACTCTACTGAAGGTGAGGGCTTTGTCTTTCACAACTTTGATGAGATGATTCTTCAAAGCTGCAACTTCAAGGCCTTCACCTCGGAAGATGATGCCGTTCCTTTTCTTCCAAATAAGATGGCACAAGGCCCCAAAAGAAAAGCGCGCGATAGAGTGAAAGAAATCTTTGCCCGAGAGGAATTTAAAAGCCCAGAGGAGTATTTCCGCCCAAGTTCTGTTACGCCATGGAAGATTACATCTTTCGGCCCAAAAGAAGGCAAGTGTTGCGGGAACATGACAATGAAAAAAGAGATGCTCAATAGAGTCTGGGATAAGATTGCAAAAAGCACATAAATGAAAATCAATCCTTCCAACGAAAATGAGAAAAGCCTGAGTAGGCAATCTGTTCTTGGTGATCAGCCAAAGGTTGAATTGAAACCTTGGGGCTATAGCATTATCCCCGGTAAAACGAGCCCAAGGAACCTGATTCTTTTTAGTCCTTATCGCCTCCCAAGCTGAGGCTACCGAAAAGGTACCATTAGGAGACTCGCGCCAAAAGAAACAATCAGGGGTCTGAGAGAGAGCTGGCAAAGCAAAGCCCCAAGACTCCAAAAGAGTCCTGAAGACACGGCCCTCAGGCGAAAATAAATCTGCCATTGTTGCTTGTCTAGTAAGTCCCGAGGTAGCAATAAGAGAGTCTGGAAAAAGGAGGCTCCAAGGGCCTTCTTGATGCCAATTGTCATATCAAAGCGAGATCAAGCGACCATCACCCAATTTCCACAAAAAAGAAGCTTTGTAGTCTCTTCTCAGCTGGAGGATTTTCCTCCAAGCCCAGGAACATACGGTGGGAGTGGAGGAAGCCCAAAAGTGATCCCTTTTTAAGAAATTGGTGTGAATCCACCGACACCGAAGGGATTCTTTGTCAGTGAACAAAACCCAAATATACTTAAGCATTGCAGCTTTATTACAGTCTTTTAATCTGCGAATACCCAAACCACCTTTCTCCTTAGGAACACAGACATCTTCCCAAGAAACTTTTGCCCCCCCTCGGCCTAGGGAAGGGCCTTTCCAGAGGAATTGTCTCAAAATACATTCAATACGATCAATAACCGAAGCAGGGAGAGTAAACACACTGGCCCAGAAAGCTTGAATAGAGTGGAGTACCGACCTGATCAACTGGAGTCTTCCAGCAAACGAAAGAAACCGCTGAGCCCAAGTCTGAACTCTGGCTGTGATCCGGTCAATAAGTGCAATACGGTCCGTTTTACGAAGCCTCAAAGAAATAATTGGGACTCCTAGATAACGCATAGGAAGCTTCCCTTCCTGAAAACCCAAGGCCAGTAGAATATGCCTTTGCAAAGAAGGAGAGCCTCCCGCCATATAGACTTCACTCTTGTTTTTGTTAGGCAATAAGCCACTCCAAGAGGAAAAGATGTCCAGTCCTCTCTTGAGTATAGTCACCGAAGCCCAATCAGCTTGGCAAAAAAGGAATACATCATCCGCGAAGAAGAGATGGGAAAGCTTCACACGTTTACACCTCCAAAAGTATTTGAAGTCATTATGAGCTGTGTGAGAAGCCAAGATACCCGAGAAAATCTCCATTACCAAGGTAAACAGGTAGGGGGACATAGGGTCCCCTTGTCGAAGTCCTCGTCCACCTGAAAAGAAGCCATGAAGCTCGCCATTGATAGCTATGGAGTACTTGGGGGTTCGAACGCAAACCATGATGAGTTTAATCATCCTCTCGGGCAAACTAAAAGCTAGAAGAGTAAGCTCCAGAAAGTTCCAATCCACTGTGTCATATGCTTTTTGGAAGTCCACCTTAATTGCACATTTGGGAAGATAAGGGTCACGGTGGAAACCTGCAAATAGCTCCTGAGCTAGTAGAATATTATCCACGATTCTCCTACCTTTCACAAAGGCATTTTGAGGAGGGCTTATCAGGTCCTTCAAAACAGCAGCAAGGCGATTGGCCAATATCTTAGTGATGATCTTATAAATTGTGTTACAACAAGCTATGGGCTTGAAATCAGAAACCCCACAAGCATTAGGAATTTTAGGCACCGAGGTTAAGATTGTGTTGTTTACCTCTCTTAGCAACCGACCTGAGGAGAAGAAGTCCTTTACTGCCTCAAGTACAAGAGGCCCCACCAAATCCCAATTGCTTTTATAAAATTTGGCTGTAAACCCATCTGGTCCGGGGGCTTTACCATAGGCCAAAGAAAAAACAGTATCGCGAATCTTGGTGTCTGTAATTGGGCAAGAAAGAATACCAACCTGGTCAACGGAAAGAGGCCGTCGAATGAACGCCTTTAGCTCCGTCAACGAAGGCTTTGAAAGGGTAGTCTGAGGTGTCAGGAGGTTGCTGAAATAGGAAACAAAGACAGGAGGCACCAAGGCAAGGTCTGATATGAGAGAACCATTGGGATCCTTCACCGAAAGAATCCTGTTTCTGAGTTGTCTTCTTTTAACCGAATGATGAAAAAATTTGGTGTTCCAATCACCTTGCTAGAGCCATCTCACTCTTGACTTCTGTTTGTAAAAAGACTCCTCCTGAGAACGTAACTCCACAAACTGACAGCGCTGAGATTTCTCCAACTCAGCAAGGGTGATATTGCCTGGGTCTTGCTGAAGGCCTAGCTGCGTAACTCGAAGGGCCTCTCGAGTAGCAGTAGTCCTCGTAGAGATATCAGAATAATCCTCTCTATTGAGCTTTTTGAGACGCCCTTTTAACATCTTTAGCTTGCACATAAGTATAAACATGGGATGCCCCACCACCGGGCTTTCCCAGACTTGCCGAACAATGGATGTAAAAGCAGGGTGCATCATCCAGAACTCAAAGAACTTAAAAGGCTTTTTTCTAATAACCGGGTTAAGAATTCTGACAACCATGGAGGAGTGGTTAGAAATACCCGAGTTTAGAAAAGAGGCTTCGGAAAAAGAGAAAACATGGTTCCATTTTGCATTTACCAATACCCGATCAATCTTTCTCATTTTTCTACCCGCACCTGAGGAAGTAGACCAAGTGTAACAAAGTCCAACATACCTCAAGTCCTCCAATTCGGTTTGTTCTAGACAAAGGCGGAACTCATCAAAGCAGGGGATCCAATTGGAAGCTCCCCCAACTCGATCAGATGGATCTTTGATTGCATTGAAATGCCCAGCGACCAACCAAGCAGAGTCCTGCATAATATTATTCATGTGTATAAGGTCGTCCCAAAGGGGCCGACGACGGATAAAGGTATGCTCACCATACACCACCGAAATACAACAAGAAAGCCCCGAAAGTAAAGACCGCATGTGGCCATGGATAGCCTGATCATTGATAGAAGTAGCTTCAAAAGTAACAAACTCTGGGTTCCATCCTACCCAGATTCTACCTTTAGGAGAATACTTGCAGTTCGCAACCCAATTCCAACTCATTAGAAGGCACGAGGATATAGAATCAAAAAGAGAGCCAGGAACTCTCGTCTCCAGCAGCCCAATAAGGCTCAGATTATTTGAAGAAACAAAATTCCGAACTTCCGCACGTCTAATGGGGCCCATAAGGCCCCTAATATTCCATATACCTATATACATAGAGATGGAGAAGAGTTACCTCTTCTTAGTGTTCTTGCGCCGACCAGAGGCCGGGGGAGGCAATACCGAAGAGGCCGGATCAGGATGCATCTTTAGAAGCTTGTCTTGTAGGGATTCCGTCTTTCCAACAAGTGTAGAAGCTTTCGGAGATTGGAGACAGGAAGAGAGCAGAACATCATCATCCGAACAGCCTGTTATTTCATCACTCGAGCTAGAATTATGCTCCAAGGGTGGAGGTTCAACCAACACCACCCCCATCGTTGGACGTCCTTCACCAAGGTTCGAAGTGTTCTTCAACGGAGCTTGAGATTTCTGATTAAGTGTGGCAACAACTGTCTTATTAGGAACAGCCTCCTTCAGCTTAAGAGAATCACCACCAGTGGGAGCCAATCCAACTGATGCAGCATTAGTATTAGCAGGGACCTTTTTCTTTTTTCCTTTCACTTGCTTCCAGCCTGGGTCTGTTGCAGAGGGAGGACCAACCACAGGGGGTGCAATCTTGTCCGAAGACTGGTTTCGATCATTCACAGAAATAGAGCAAGCAACACGCTCAATAGTTGGGGGAACAGTAATAGGATCAGCTGCCTTAACCAAAGGGAGGGAACAACTTTCTCTAGCAGAGGAGGTACCGGCAGAAGTATTGTTTAGTAGAGGAAGATGCTCACCTAGAGTCTGCCTCTGTACAGCACCAGGGATCGGAGAAGAATTTGTCTTAACACCAGGAGCAGCAGGGGCAACAACCGAAGCCCGTTTTGAGTCTCCTTCACCAGAGGGACGAGAAGGAACATTGGAGCATTTATGGCCGAAAATACCACAGCCAGAGCAAGCAAGAGGACGCCATTCATACTCTACATCAACTAAGCAAGATTCTCCATTATGTATGACTTCCACAGCCTCAATGCTTGGTTGACTTGCTGTGATTTCCACACAAACTATGGCAAAGGCCAGCATTGTCATTTGTTCAGTTCGACGATCTACATAGAGTGGTCTACCTGCCGCGCTAGTAACTTTCCCGATCCCTTGGGAAGACCAGAACGCAAGGGGTAACTTTTTCAGCCTTATCCACACCGGCACTGTCAAGTGTCTATCCTTCTTCAACTCCAAAGTTGGCTTCCATTGCTGCAACACCAATGGAACTCTGGCAATCGTAATCAGTCCCCCTTCTAAGACCTTCCGTTTGAATTCACCATCAGGAACATGAAAGAAGTAAAAACCCTAGCCATTGGACATCACTTCAGCCAAATTCGGCCCCCATGCGTTCTTAAGGGCCGTCTCGGTAGTTTTGAACGGTAGACGTCTACCAATGAAGTAGCCAACGAGGCAATCCTTCAGCTTCGGGTTAGCAGCCTCAAGAATATCGTCTGTGAGCTCAACAACAGGCTTGTTGTTCACATAGGTGGGAGGAGTGTACTACAATGAAGTAGCCAACGAGGCAATCCTTCAGCTTGGGGTCAGCAGCCTCAAGAATATCGTCTGTGAGCTCAACAACAGGCTTGTTGTTCACATAGGTGGGAGGAGTGTACTCCAGGTTATACCCCTTTGCTGCGACTTTCGCTACAGCAACCCAAGAGCGGTTCTTCGGGTTTTTTGAGTCATTCCTCTGTTGAGGAAGTTCTGGATTGGACCTAGCTCGACTCCTACCATGCTGCCTTGCAAGAACGGGAGGAGGCCGAGCAACCTGGTCCACATTCTCATCAGTTGAAGCCAGAATAAAGGAGTTCCCATCCTCCATGGAAGAGGCCACAAGGGTCGAGCGGTCATGGGCAACAGGGGAGGAGCTTCGGGCACTCGGCCCCTCTCCACCATGGGCCATAATAACGGGACAAACAGCAAGGGACCACAACAGCAAGAAGCCAGCAGAAGAACCCTACCCAAAGACACCCATGTCAGCCCAAGAGAACGTACCAGGCTTCCAAGAGAAAGTTCTTGACACCCAAGGCTGGCCCCAACACCACAAAGCACCAAAAGACAGCAGCGAAGCGGATCCAGAAACCCTAGTCGAGCCTTTTCAATGAGGCCCAAAGAAAGAGGGGAACAAGGTGAGCTCCACAGGGGTTTGGAGGCGAGCAATTGGTGGTCCTACCCACCAAGAATCGGCCCCCACCGCCGGTCGAAACAGCCGGAAACAGCCGCAGATCAGAAGATAGGAACAGAGCTAGCAGCGTTCCAGCCAACGGAGAGGAAAAAGCAGGGGAGGGACCGGCGGAAGGAGGAGTCGGCGGTCAAGAGCGGCTCCTCTTGCCAGATCTGCTCAAGTGGGGGAGCCGCGACGAGGCGGCGAAGCGCGATGAGGGGGAGCGCAAGAGCGTTCCAGCCAGGAGAACGAGCGCTTTTGTTCATCCAACAAGGGTTGTTACTACACAAACAAAAGGAAATTTTTAAACAATGAGGTCATTTATTCATTAGTTGAAGCGCGTATCTAAATCTAATAAGGGTGCGTTTATTTCGCGGAATACATTTTCGGGGAAAACATTTTCCTGATTTTCAGGCGTTTGGGTCACTCAGGAAAATGAGTCAACGGAAAACATTTTCCTAGTCAATGGAAAACGTTTTCCTAGAAAAGCTTAAATTCGGGAAAATGATTTCCCCTTTGAAAGGACCGGAAAACGTTTTCCGAATCTACCAAAACCTAAATTTGATGCTTGATTTACAAACAATTATTTTTATAAAGATAATATTTTTAAATTTTTATAATTCTTTTTAAAATATTTGTAAAAAATTGAATTTTTAATTTTTTAATATAATATTTATTTATTTTTTTAAATATGATTTTTAATTTTTAATCATTATTTTTCTTTTTCTCTTTTCTCTTTTCTTTTTTCTTCTTCTTCGGCCGGTCATTGGCCACAACGACAGCCGGCGACAGGCCACGGGCGAGATCGAGCTCGTCGGTGTCGGGCAGGGCTCAATCTCGCCGATCCAGCGAGGCCGAGGCCCCGCCTGACACTGGCAAGCTCGAGTCTCACCAGTCGTTAACGAGGCTGAGCCTCGCCGAATCTAGCAAGGCTCGAGCTCGTCGGCATCGGGCAAGGTCATGAACTCAACAAATTAATTTGGAAGTAAGAGGTACACTATTGTCAATTATTAGGTCAAATGTCATTCAATCATTTTTCAAATGTGATCCAAATATCAGAAAATACTTTCTATCATATATCACCAAACAAAAGAAAACTAACCATTCTCCTGGAAAATGATTTCTCGGAAAGCATTTTTCAAAAATATGACGTTTTCCGTAAAACAAATATACCCTAAGAGTATTTTTCGATTGTATTACCATTGATTCAAGTATACTGTTTAGCATGCTAAATTTTTCTAATATCCAGTATCATTTTGAAATCCATCATTGCATCACTGGTAATTTTAAAAAATGAAATAATTTGACTAGGATTGCACAAGGGGTTACAAACAGATCTGTTGTCACCATTTAATAAAACCGTTCCGGTTTTTTTCTTTTTTTCTTTTTTCTGTGTATATTCAAGGACAAAATTATCTGAAAGATAAAATGCACTGGGTATTATCTAGCAAAAAGAAGTATGAGGCTTATTCAAAACTCTTCCAATAATCTCTATAGTATGAGGCTTATTAAAAACTCTTCCAATAATCTCTACCTTTGCTGATAATCCTTGATAGAAGATTACACGTAAGGAGAAACAAAGCAGGGCAAGAATGAAGATCTTTCTCTATACATTGCTAAAGCAAATATGGTACACAAAGTGAGTCAAAGAGTCACCTCTTAGCCTCGGTACCAAATGTACTATAATATGGTACATACGCTATGTGTATTACCCAAAAAAATAAACAAATTTCAGATCACAGTCAGCACATTACGAGATGCAGAAGATGGGGTATCGAGATTTTCCTTCATCCATCGTTCCCTGAACAGCATATTGAGCAGCACTCGAAGCAGCCAAAACAAGCTAAGGCAGTACATAGCTGAGTCATCACAATCACGAATTGGTCATTTAGCCGCGAGCAGCACTGGACGCAGCACATGCAACAGCAATGGTTGCATATTGTCCCACAACAGTTTGACGCTGCCTTCACTAAGATTTCTGCAGCTTCGGGCAATTTCACTTGTTCAGCCCCTGGAGGAATGTTCTCGATGGTTGCAGTCAAGTCACCGAAGCCGATGCAAAGGCTTCTCAGCATTATCTGCTTATAGACTTTGGGGTCAGGCATCTTCCTAGGTGCCTGTTTTAAGCAACTCTTATAGTTAATTTCATTGGTTCTAATTGCAGTCACCAACAAAAGAAGCAGGCATGAAAGATTGCTGACTTCAGCCAATTTCTTTTATAACCAAAATGGGATCAAAACAGTGACAATATTCATGTAAATTCGGATGAGATATACAAAACTAAAAGTTTTTATATGCACTTGGAGCTGCTGGGATCACTACAGGTAAAGTAATGATTGCCAAAGATTCACTTTGTTCTTTCCTCTTGGGATTTCCTTATCATGTGTCATATGATCACTACAGGAAAAGTGACGATTGCCAGAGATTCACTTTGTTCTTTTCTCATGGGATTTCCTTACCATGTGTCATATGTTCCAATCTTGGTTTTGTTTTTGTAGTAACTGTTTACCACAATTAAGAGAACATCAACTCCATAATTGAGTTATATCCAACATCCAAAAGATTCAAGTCTCCACTCTCCACATCCATAATATCATGTCAGTCAAATCCAAACAGTCTGAGTTGCCAAGTTGAACTGGTCATCAGCCCAACTGAGGTCAACACAGGTCCAACTGAGATTAAATTACTCAAAGTTGAACATATAGATAGCTAGAAGTGAGCCTTGTTCTCTTAGGACAGGCTGGTCGGTCACTTTTTGGAATCTGTGCCTTCCTAGGTATGGATATTTTCGCTTGATATTCACCATTAGTGGCCAAATGTCCAAATCACAGACATATCTGAAATGCTTTAATGTGCTTCAGTTAGAAGAAAAGCACTAGTAATGTCACTAACAAACGCAAATGATTGTGTAATTAGACAGGAAAGTCTGAAGGGGTGTACAAAAGCCACATGGTAATAGCCCACATAAATAAGCCCGAGCAATGTCCAACTCCCTTGGGATTAAGTTAAGACAGGAACAGCTTTGCAATGACTAGAGGCAGATGTGTACCTTATCTGAACCAGCTGATTCCGTGGCTTTTGTTGCCTCATCAGCCTCTATTAAGATCATACGAGTGAATTCTGAAGCAATACCACTCTGTATGCTCAGTTTTGCAACCTGTAGAAGTAAGTAGCAATTACAAAAGATGAAGAAAGATATGGTGGAAGCTGAGGCTTTGAGGCGTAGCCATGCTGCTAATGGAAAAGGCAAATTTCCTCTTAACTTGATATTGAAGGAGAAAATATCATCAAATCAAGGAAATCTAAGGTCAAATACAAATTCTCCAGTCCAGTTATAAACCAACACACTGCTTCAATGAGTAATGAGTGGAGATAAAGCTGTACCTTCTCCTCGAGCTGTTTGTCTTCCGAGAACCATGCCTTAGCTGTGAAATGGTCGATCTGTTGCTTTGCAAATAACTGATGCAGAGAAGAGGGTCAAAAAGGATTTGCCCCTACCATATTCCAGGCACAGAACTAACTGAAGTTACAAAACTGAAACAGAACGAGAAGTGCGGTATGTACCCTGTCAAGTAATATGTCCTTTGCCTTAAGAATCTTTAAGTCTATCACATGAGTGCTCCAATCTGCTGAGATACCCTTTACTTGAAGATGGTCAGGAAAGTTTCCATTATATCTCCCAAAAACAGCCAATGGGGATGCAAGTGATAAGTCTGGTAGTCGGGATGGACACATCTACAGATTTATATAGTAAATAGGAAAGAGGTCACTTTTTCGGCAATGTGGTCTTAAAAAAGGTGCAGGTATATATGATTCTCGCAGAAAAGAAAAGGACCAACTACAATCATCATTAAAAGGAGAAAGGACAAAGAAACTTCCCGTCTATCCAGAAACCTATTTCCTGTTTTCATTTTACTTTTGAGGTGGATTGAGGAAAGTCATACTATGAAATAATCAATTTTGGAAACATGTTCGATGCAACAAAAAAAATAGAGAGAATGTACAAAACTTAGTGGTCAACTCATTGTACATCTGTTTGGCATGAATAGAAGAGAAAAAAAGAAAGAGATCTCCCTGTATTATCTGCAGAGAGCAGAGTAAATGGCATGCCCATTGTTCCAAATATTTCTAAGCTATTTAATGATACATCAATGTTCATGCAAATGTACCTCAACTTCAAGATCATCTAACAGGTCAATTACTAGATCTGCAAGGACAATTGATGTCGCTTTGGCAAACAAGCTCTCCATCCGAAGCTCAACTGAACCTGGAAGCACAAATTAATAATTTGAAAAACCATCAGATCAATTAGATCAGCAATATCTTTTCTACTCTTAGATCTACGATCATACTTTTCAGGAAAAAAAAAAAAAAAAAAAACAAAAAAGCAGCAGCTCTATGGTCCTCATCACTGGCAATTAAGTATTATTTGAATGCACTGCTGACAACTAAATTATGCTCGTGAGCAGCCACATGGTTTTATTTGCCTGACCTACATCATATGCAGCATCATACTGTCCTCTGCCTATGAAGGCAAGCATCCGTAGGAAATGGTGATTACAGTATGTTCCTGAAAATTACCACAGAAAAGGTCAAACTCCATAGTGAGAGATACAAAACAGATTATCCACAACAGATCAAAGTCCATGGAAAAACACATTCAACACACTGACTTTGTCACAAAATAAAAACCAATGAAGCTGAAATTTAACTATTCTTTGAGAGATATCAGAACCTGAGAATGTCACTGCCCAGAAAGTAGCGCACATGATTGTGTTGCCAGACACATAGAAGATAACGAACCATTACCTATACCAAAAGTAAAGATGCGTGGACATAATGATCCTCCTTTCTTTATTCGACTCTTCATTACATCACAAATGTGTTTCTCATCTTCAACAGTTCCATCTGTAACCAGGAGGATGGTAGGTATCGAACCTTGACAGTCTGACAGGATGTCTAGTGCCTGCAATAAGTGGAGATTAGCAAGACTGAGAAGCATCTAAAGCTAAGCAATTACAAATTACAGGGGGGACCAAGCATACTATCTGTGAGAATTAGGTATGATGTGAATATCTGCCGTTTACCACCTAGGAAAGGGAAGAGTGTGAAACAACGCGAAAATAAAAGAGACATTTAATCTCATTGATTCAGATGATAGCAAATAAACTACAAACCATAAATGGTGAAAAGAGAGCCCATCTATTGTTGGCAGAACTATAAATGCATGTCACTCAGCTGTGGTCATTTTCCCTTCAAACTAAAAGTTGGAACTCTGAGAATATCTATTTTCCCCATGAAACAGTCGAAGAAAAAAAAAATTCATGAGATGAAATCGTAACTCTCTGGGAATATCTATTATCTCCATTAAATGGTTGAAGAAACCAAAAAATACAAATTCATGAGATGAAATCATGACTGGAATGATCTTCTAAAACATAAATGGCACGTACCCCATCAAAAGTAGAGAAAAGGAATACAAAATAAAAGCAGAACACAATTGACACCAATAAAAATTGTTGAAAACCAAGGGCAAGACTCTCTATCTGAGGAGCTCATCTCATATTTATTATGATGCAGCGACAGAATTCTGTGTAGCACTTTCCTTCGTTGAGATAAAATGCCAGAAGCCTCATCTAGATTAATTGGGCCACTACATATCATATTATCAACCCCAGGAAAGGATATCATAGTTTGTCTTTTACAGGGCATCAAGTACTGCACGACTTTGCAATGTGAAAAAGATATCCACTTTGTAGTCTCAGAATATGGAAGATGAAAGTACTTTATTCAGAGGCTGCATGATGTTGGTACCACCATCAGCAATAAAGATTTTATCGATCCATTCAATGGCCGCTTCAATTGCTTCACTGGTAGCTAACACCATGGACGTGGAGTGTTGGTAAACCTCACTATTAAAAGCTAGGATACTAAATGAATCCTCGGGGTCAAGCTTGCGCAGTGCTGTTGATAGGGCACTTTTAGCATCCCCAAGTAGTTTGCCCTTCATGCTTCCACTAATATCAACAACAAATACTACATCCTTTCTGAAAACCTGTCAAACTGAATAGGATGAGGCGACTATGACAGGAAGCACAATATTAACTGAATGGTGCCAGAAGTGAATTAGCACTAGACTAACCTTCCTATTCTGTTGGTTTCCTGGAAGAAGGTATAAACTGAACATTTCTCTTTGATCAAAATCATGCATAGATGGAGACTGCAAGAGCACACTCCCAAGCATAGTAGGTGGGGAGACCTATAAGACAGAAAATCAGAAATATGCATTTTGTTAATGAAACATAACTTCCACAAGGAAGACTACAAGTCTGCAGTGTGCCTGAACACTTTCTCCTGTACAATCTAAAGGAAGAGAAGGAAAGAGGGGAGAAGGATCTTGCAGCTTACTGTGTATGAAAAATTCAGGTCAGTCTTTGACCACGTGAGAACTTCTGACTCGTACAGGAAAGCCAACTTCCCCACATGACGTTTCACTTCCTGAAAATTAAATAATAAAAAAAAGAAAAAATAAATGAGAAAGTAAAAAGGATCATGTACTCTTTTCTCCTGTTAAATGAGACAGAACTGTACAATACTCGATCATGGGCACCTTCAACAGATGGCTGGTCGTTTTGCACAAAACTTCACTTCCTGTGCCAGAGTCCACATTCACCTGTATCTTTTCTTTCTTCATGATTTTCTTCCCAGCAGGAGTAACATACTCGGGGAAACTAAATGGCACGCTCAAGGTGAACTGACCATTACAATATGATAATTTCTGAGACCAACAGACCTTGACTGATATGTTCGAACCCCCATCCACCTGAAAGCAAACAACTTATAGATATCTAGGATAAATAACAAAAGAAGGAATATATGAAAGCATAGAGATACGCAGAGTTTGTAACTCCATAGACGAAGTAACAGCTGCATAGTTTCTTTACCCGCGGTATTCTTAAGGTAAATATATGGGGTTTAAGGTAGCCCCCGTCTTCAGCTCTTGCTGCTTTGTCTATATCTTTCTTGTCTTCCACAGCAACAAGTTGTGTAACATACGATCTTTTAGAAACTTTTACCTCAAGACCTAAAACTGATCCCTGTTAGCCAAATAGTATTGCCTGAGAATAGATAATGTGCAAAAGGGATGTGATAGACAAAATGCACTCAATCTGATCACTTTATAAAATTACACTGCATTAATTCTCCAATCATACCTTTGTTTATTACATATTGAAGAGAAACAGAAATTTCAGGAATAATTAGTTCCCACAGGATGAGCATGGTACATCAATCATTCCCATGTTTTGGGTTCAAAAGGTCAGAAAGTATGAAAAACAAAAAAAAATTATGACAACATGTGGTCTTCCAAGCATTTACTCCCTTTTTCCCATTGGATGGCCATTAATAATCATGTTAACATTCTAGGTGTCCTGACATTAATTGAATTTTGGCAAACAGCAATCGTTCACCGAACATAGTCTAATAAAGTTTCATATCGCACTTTAAACATGTTAACATAGCATATCACAATCTATAGCTGCAAAAGAAACTCACACTCTACCACTTTAAAAATATGTTCCCTTATTAAAGTGAAGACAATCATTATCAGAAGCACATAATATGATACGACTCACTCTAAAAGCAACAATTATCTATTTCCAGCTTTCAGACTCATCAGCCAACAGGATCTTCACACTATCATCATACTCATAATTGTCTAACCAAAGACAAACATCATCATTAGCATCATCCCAATGTTTTTCCTATTCAAGTGTCGTCAACCAGTGATTTTCTTCTTTCTTTTTTGGTTTCTGTGTCATGATCAAGTTGTACCATAGTCAAATTTTCACGCATTGAACTATGTCCACTTCCCTGATGTTTGACAACTCCTCCTGCCGTGATCCTAAAAGATTGCACGAAGCAAGACTAACCATTGGATGAAAGTCACGCTTGGTAAGTCCAACGGAAAATTCGTTATGACAAGAATACGTTATGACACCCTGCTCACGTGCAAGGAATGACAAGTACAATTTGACGAGCAGAGGCCGCATGAAAGTTATAGATGAAAGGAGACAACTTGTATATGAAAAAACACGCGATCTAGGTAACTACTGTTTTACCAACTCGACAAATCAGAACTAGCAGCCGCCATCAACGCCCCTAGTCTAGTCAACGATGCCAACTATAATACAACAAGAACAAGAACTAAGAGTGGCGCTACATCGTTTTCTCATGGCCGCCATCAAGTACACTATTTTCCTCACAGCCTAATCCTCGACATTACGCTTTGGACAAACTCAGACTCAGGACTAAACTCGTGATCCACAGGTCCAAAGCTTCGATGAGCACAAACAAAGTTCGTCGAACAAAAATCCGAAGGCGGACACAACCTCGAGTGGAACACGTCAGATTAAGCCATGAACGCACCTGCTCGCCCATGGGGATCGCGACGCGGCAGTCGCAGCTCTTGCTGCCCATGACGCAGTGGACCCGCCACGAGCCGCTGACCCGGACGACGGCCGCGTCGAGCTGGCAGTCCGCCTCCACCTCGATCCCGTTCATCTGGAGCGGGATCAGCGCGGGCGGGTCGCACCGGCCGTGCACGTGCGGCTGGTAGCTCGGGATGTCCGGGTTGTCCACCACCGAGGGGTCGGGGATCACGGCGTACACCATGGGCGACGCCGGGAGGAGGAGGAGCGCCGCCGCCGCCGGCGCCCTCTCCATCGGCGCCTGCGACCGGGGGGCGGTCACCGCCCGGTCCTTCCCGAAGTAGAGGCGCTTGGAGAGGCGGAGGCCGTCGTCCACCGCCTTCGCGAAATCGTCGGCCATCGGAGCGGTGGGGAATGCTGGATCGGCGATTGGCGAGTAGCGATGATGAGATGGATTCCGAGAGAGATAGATTCTGATCGTTGAGGGGGCGTGATTTTATTGAGATTCGGAGGTTGAAAAGGATGGGGGAAGGAGTAAAAAGGATGGGGGCGGCGTCGGGAAATGGAGAGAAAGGGACGCGTGATGTTGTTACCGTTACGCACCAGAGGCTTTCTTCTCTCTCCTCGATTGGGGCGTGCGTAGGTAGTCCAAGCTTTTGAACGACGGTGAGTTCTGGGCCAATGAGGGCCCCACAGCTAGGCCCCCTCGCCGGCTTCGCTAAGAAACGAATCGTTCTCCCTTTTTGCAAATAGAATCGCAAGCTCTCCACTAAGAATATTCCGAAAGATTAGAATGGGGAAATCATCAATCGAGACCATGGAATCAATCGAGACCATGGGTGTTTTGGACCATTGAATGATGCGGCTCCAAGTCAAATTGGCATTCTTAATTTTTTGAAAGCCACGTCACACACTTCTTTACAATTGCTTTGGACCTTAAGCCACTTAATGCTTATGGGGAACAATCGTTTGGCCCATTAAATCCCTTCGAATTTGAACAAGATTGGACCAGAGATGCCTCTAGCACTCAAGTTATTCACCCCTAAGAGGTTTCCATGTTTTCCATATGGCCCGTAGAATCGAATTTGCTGAGAGAGCCCCTAAAGCTGGAATTAAACTCACTTTAGTTATCTCTAAGCTCAAATACGTCAAGCTCGAGAGTACTTAGATGATCTATATTAAAATTTTAAAAAAATTATATATACATATAAATCCAATCTGAGTAGACAAGTGGGCAATTTCACAATTAACACTACGAATCGGACTGATTATCACTGAGTCTAGTAAATTGAAATTGGAAATCGGATCGGTCTCCATAGGAACCATTTATTCTGAACCAGTCCCGTCTGGTTCTAGGCAGTTGTTATTTCTTTTGCATACTCTTAATAATTTTTTTAGGAATAATATGTCAAAATGGATTTTTGTATGAGTTATTTATATTCCGCATATACGTTTAGAATTGTAAAGCCCAAAATAATATAGGTTTATTATTGCTTAGACCCAACTCACTCTTTCGCCTTCGCTCGATCTTTAGTTCGAGCATGAGTTCTCCAAAATTTGATTAAATTTGGAATTGTTATTTACTTTTGAGATATAATATAGATGCAACGATCATAGCACCAAGTACTTTATATTTATCTTGGGATTGGCATCGAAAAGACTTCTTGACCAAGGCTTTTGAGTCGCAAAGTGAACTGGATAGTTGCGGTTAAATCCAAATATTCTGTAATAGATGGTAACCCTTACGACCTGATCTAGAATAAGTCGTTAGAGCTACTCATCCTTTCCCACCTTTTTACTGATTAAAAGAAGACCTAAGTCCACGAACGATCCTCCTTCGAAATTTCAGATCTCATGTTTGCTTTTCGCCCGTTATTGGAATCCGCACATGGCACGTACAATAAATAAAACCACGAGAACGACTTCTCAGGACACATGAAGGTCCCTATCCTCAGCTGTCGTGTTCATGGCCCGTTAAGGTCCAAAAGGTTGTCTCGCTGGCTGGACGAAGCGGACCGCAGAACGGGATGAAATCAACATCCACGTCGTTGCTGGCGCAATTCACGTGTAAAACTATCGGATCAGACTTACCTCTCGTCGGTCGGCTCGTTCTTCATTTCATCAGATGTCCCTTTGACTTGATACCTCACTGATCCGGTAAAACTATCGGATCAGACAATATTCCCTTAGTGTCATATTTGATTGACCTCGTTGACAACTTTGCTGATGTCCAGTCAATCAACATCGCTAGAATTTCTAAAGCGGAGAGAGCTTATTTGGCTGTCTTCCGATCAATTAAGAATAAAGTCAAAATCAGCTTGAATTTCACTATAATAAACACATCAGGATATGTTCCACCAAAATGAAAAAAAAAAACACATTAGCGTATCGAAGAAGTATCTTTTTTTTTTATTATTATAAAAGTAACGTTTCATTCATTTCTACATAAATACTAAAGAGATATAATGTGATCCCAACTTCAAATAAAGATAAATCCTAGACAATTCAAAATAGAATAAGTTCCAAATAACAAAATGAATTATCAAGATAAAATTATGGGTTATATACCAAAAGAGTAGATTTGTGACTTCTTTAAACCAAAATTGACAGATGATCATTGAATCTATCTTTAATAATGAACACACACACATATTTCTATCTATCATAATGGCTTTTCCTTATGGTGGTGTGTACCTAGATACGGCATCTCCAACACCATTATCATTTAGAGTAAAAGGATTGAATAGCACAACCTTCACGAAACTCCTTCAATTCCCTTTGAAATTGGACTTGTACACAAACGAAACTTAAGGGAAGTGAAACCCCAAAATTATACATGCAAAAAACCCTAAATCTAGACTAGATTGTGATAAAAATTTCCTCAAAATGGGAGAGAGAAATTTCTAAATCTAAACTAGATTGGAAAAGAAAAGCTTCCATAACAAAGGAAAGCAAGAAGAAGAAAACAAAGAACCGAAAAAAACCAAAGAAAAAGAGTGGGGAGGGAGAGGTATAGCTCAAACTCAGAAATTAAAGAAGAAAGCTATGTGAAGATAAGAGAATCCGAAGGAAGGACGGAAAAGGGTCATCTGAGTTAATCGGATAAATTTTACTTTGATGTTTTCGGTTATTTTTTTTAACTTTGATCTACCCCGGCATGTTCTCTAGTTCTAGCACTGGAAGATATAATAATAGGAGATGTGTCCTAGTAGCTTGAGTGGTCAAACCTTTTAATACCTTGTCATTGCTAGTCTTTTCATGATTAATCTGTTTTTAATAATTAGGGAAAAATTGGTAACAATCGAAACCGGTTTAGTTTGGTTGTGAATCGGTTCGAGGTTTTATCGATGAGTCTCTAAAATTATTTTATATAAAAAAGGGATAAATAAGAGTTTTTTTTTAACTTATATTTAACTCAAATAAGAGTTAAATGAGTTAATTTGAGCCCAACAATTTTTGAACTCACCCAAATTTTTACCTGATTTATATGTTTGAAAGGTTTATCAAACACGCAAGGCATCTTTGTACAACACCCCCTAAAGTACCGCATTGTCAAAAGGTACATTTTTTATATATTGCTAGAAAAAAAATCAAAGGAGGGATTTCTTGCCCGATGGAACCATGTTATCATTTAGAGGAGGAAGGACTTGAGCATGTCCTTAAAAGGATCAAGGAGGAAATAGGCGGGAAAATCACCATGGGATGAGAGACCCCATGCTGTCCTCTGTATTCCCTCTCTGTGAGGAAGACAAAAATAGATAGAGAATTTGGGGGCTTCATGATGGTTAAGGTAAATACACGTCAAAACATCGGTTTTGGCTATCACCGGGTAGGCAGGTATAATAATCTACCGTGCCTAAGATGAATGAAGATGGATGAAAGGCCCACATTGTCAAAAAGTACATTTTTTATATATCGCTGGAAAAAAAAAATCAAAGGAGGGATTTGCTGTCGGTTGAACCATGTTATCATTTAGAGGAGGAAAAACCATTCTGCATGGTTACAAAAAGATAAAGATTCTAGATCAGTGTAAGATTGTCCACCGTGTAGCCTTAAATGTGAACTAAATAAATTTTCACTGGTAAAGACACTCCTTTTCCATTTAAATAACTGAGATATCCAAACACCCCCCCCCTCCTCTCTCTCCCCAATTTATTGCTCTTTTATTTTATCAGGCTATCCAACAAAACTACTTTTGTATCTACCAGCTCTTAACGGTTCTAAGAATTTATTGTTTCAATCAAATTCTCCATCACACCCAATTCCATATCATCTTTATCTTGCATACTGTTATTACCATGCCTAGAGAAGTTGTTAAAATTATTTTATCGTTTCTTTTCCAATAGTCATATTGAAGATTAGAAATTTCTGTTCATGATGATTATAACCACTTTCGGATATACGATTCTTCCTTATTTTGAAACTTATGGGAGAGCGGCTAGAAATAAAAACAACTTTATCAGTTAAGCTGAAAAAAAAAAAAAATAGAATCAATAAATTGGGAAGAGAGAGAAGGATATTTTGATCGGTTAATCGAAAAACAAAAAATAAAAAAAGGAGGGTCTTAGCCAAAACGAGGCGCTGTTACACATGAGAAGCTCTCGACGAGGTGTACGTAGTCCAGCTTTTTGACAATGGTGAGTTCCGTGCCTATGAGCACTCGACGGCTAGGCCCTTGCTGGCGTTGCTAAGGAACGAATCGTTCTCCCTTTTGCAAATAGATACTGGCCGCGCCGCTTGTGCATTTTTCAGGGGCGATCGGATTCTGGGTAGGCAGCAACTTTCACCTTGCTGGAAATATTTCGACTAGTTTCATGGAACCAACGACTCCTGGTTCTGATTTCAAGGAGTGATCGGATTCTGGATAGGCAATTCCCACTATTGAAATCGAGAATCGCCCGTTGATTCCATGAAACCAATAAAAATATCCCTCCATGAATTCATTCCTAGGTGTTTTGAATCATTTATAAATACACCTCCAACCTAGACTCACGTTATTAGTTTTCTAAAGGCATCGTCACTCGCCTCACCTCATTGCAATTACTTTGGGCCGCGAAGAATCTCAACATCTATGGTGAACAATTCTTTGGCCTATCAACTCCTTTTAGATTTGAAGAAGGTTGGACTAGAGATGCTTCTAGCACCCAAGCTATTCGCTTAGTCATAGGAAACACCCATAAGAGAGGTTCCCATGTTTTTCATCTAGCTCATAGAATTGAACTCCTTAAAAGAGTCCTAAGACCTAGAATTGAACGCACTTTGGTCATTTCCAAGCTCAAATATGTCAAACTCAAGAGTATATAAATGATTTGCATAAACATAAAAAAAAAAATTATATTTATGTACTTATCCGATTCGGATGGACAGTTCACACCGGCCAAAACTGTGGATTCGCATGTTTATAGTCACTAGTCATATTATCTAATCATGGACTCAGCATCATCTTTCCCGTTTGGCTTCGTTCTGATCGCGATTGCGCCGACGTCCAGAATAAATCATGAGTGCTCCCCATTCTTTCCCACCTTTTTATCGATTAAAAAAACCTCAGACTGACCGGTGATCCCCCGTCGAAATTTCCGATCTCAAGTCTGCTTTTCAACGGCACGTACGATTAATACAAATGAAGGTTCCCTGTCTATCCTCAGCTGTCGTGTTCATGGCCCGCCCGCTAAGGACCACAAGGTCATCCCACTCGTTCCACGAGGCAGACCACAGAACGGGATGACATCGACATCCACGTGGTGGCGGCTGGTGCGAGTCGTGTCCAAACTAACCGGATCGGATCGACCTCTCCTAAGCACGTTCTTCATTACATGACTCTCCGATGTCCCTTTGACTTGATACCTTACCGACCCAATAGATGATCGATCCCTCGCCTACGATATTCCTAGAGTGCCATACACCTTTTCCAAGTTGTGAGAAATTAGTGGGGGATTAAGTAATTTAAATAAATTAAGATTTCACAATTAATGGGTACAAGTACAATAAATGAGAACGTCCAACATCAGATTTTATTTTAGACGTCATATTTGATTGGCCTCATCAATAACTTAGCCAATCTCCAACCAATGAACACCGGTAGAATATGTAACATTCCGTTCATTTCCAAAGAAATACCATAGAGATATAATGCAGTCCAACTACAAATCAAAGATAAATTCGAGAAAGATTCGAGACGGACTCAAAACAGACAAGCTCTAAATTGAGTGTAGATTTGTAACTTTTTTTAAGTCAAAATTGATGCCCAATTACCAAATCCGTCTTCAGTACTAAGCACTATCGAGATATCCATATGTTACAATGGCTTTTCCTTTTGATAATGCACACCTAGATGCACCTTTCCTGACACCATAATCGTTCATAGTTAAAAGGTTGAACGATCACAGATTTAACATCCATGAGAGTGAAACCTTCATGAAACTCTTCCGGTCCCCTTCGAAATTAGACTTGTACACCAACAAAACCCAAGGGAAGCAAGACCTTGAAATTGTACACGTAAAAATCCTAAATCCTAGACTATATATGGATAGAAATCTCTCCGAAATGGGACATAGGAATTTTTAGATCTAGACTAGATCAAAAGAGAAAATCTTCCCCAACAGAGGAAAGTAAGAAGGCTAAAATAAAGAATCAAAACGGCTAAAGAAAAAGGAAAGGAAGGGAGAGATGTAGCTCAAATCCTTCTCTGCATGAAGGTTGAAAAAGAAAATTGTGTGAAGATGAGAGAGAGGAGAGAGAAGGCTCATTTGAGTTAATCGGATAGACTTTACTTTGATGTTTTCAGTGATTTTTTTCACATTAATCGATTGCGCATTGTCTCTAGGTCTAGCACCGGGAGAAATAAAAGGAGATGTGTCCCAGTAGCTCCATTGGTCAAACATTTTAGTGCCTTGTCGTTGCTATTTTTTTCGTGATCAATTTGCTTTTAATACTTACAGGAAAAAATTGCTAAGAATCAGATTCGGCTTTTTTTTTTTTTTTTTTTTTAATATGGTCAGAATTTAATGAGATTTCATTACTAGCTTGAAACTAATGAGCTACAAAAGGATTATAAGGGCGTGCATGAAATCATTTTTGTTCTAGAAATAGTTTCTGGAACAGAAATAGATTTTTCTATTTCTAGTTCTGGATAAGTTTTTAAGCAAAAATAACCGTTTGATAACGACACAAAATTTCTACTCTAAAATAGAAATTCGTTTGATAACGACACAAAATTTCTTTCTTTCGGACGGCGGTGGCGGCCGGTGATCGGCGACTGGCGACCGACGGTGGTGGGCGGCGGGCGGCGGCGATGAACGATGAAAATTTTTTTTATTTCTCATTTCTGTTCCAGAAATAGAAAAATAGAAAATTTTTATTTCTGATTTCTAGTTCAAACCTATTTCTGGAACAAGAATCTATTTCAGAAATAGAAAAGTGAAATAATTTTACCAAACGAATTTTTATTCTAGAATTGTTTCTGGAATAGAAAAACTATTTCTGAAACAGAAATAGCTGATTGTCATGCGCCCTTAAGTCCATACATAAAATTAACCAAAGAGGATAGCGAAGGGCCCATTTGGTTCAACTTTGAGGAAATGGTTTTGCATTTCTCTAAGTATCTTTAGAGGAATGGGCATTTGATGAAGGCAAAGGTGTTTGGGTATTCTATTTTGGTGTGTTTTCCAAAGTAGCTTTGAGGTGAAAAGAAAAAGGAAAAAAGGAGGAGGAGATGCTAAAGCGGGGAACGGATGGGAGGTAGCCGGAGCTGGTGGTTTGTGGTGGGGGAGGTCGTTGGTGGCAGTGGTGGTGGGGAGGTGATGGATCATGCAACCCTAGGTGGCGTTGCCCGAGGCCGTGCGACCCACGGGATGGCGGTGTGTGGGTCGCGTGACCCAAGTGGCGTCGCCTGAGGTCGCGACCCAAGCGATGCCACCTAAGGCCGCGACCCACACGACAGCGGTGCATGGGCGACTAGATCTAGCCGACTGAACAGAGCGTGGGTCACGCTACCTAGGCGACGCCGCCTGAGGCCGTGACCCACATGACGGCGGTGCGTGGGTGACTAGATCTGGCCTGCTGAGCTCCATCGGCTGAGCTTCACTCTTGAAGAAACAAGTCCAATGAGGAAGGCGATGAACAATAATTTTTTAGGGTAAAACAGGAAAATGCATGGCAGATGTCGAACTTGAAAAAGTTGCATCCCCTTGCCGCCTAACCCAAATTTGTACTTTGTTCTGCCCATTGGCACCACTAACCCTAACATGTACCGAGCACACGTCTTTAAGGGACAAATAAGTTATATATCCTATATAACTTAAAATCCTTTGCTAAATGATATATAATGATATACACCATTTAAGGCCTGCATGGTAAAAAGTGTTTCTATTCCCAGAAACACTTTTTTTTGTTTTTTTGTTTCTGGGAATAAAAAAGGAACAGAAACGCGTTTGAGTGCGTTTTTGTTCTAAAAGTATTTTTTTTTTTTTTTGGTAACAGGTACGAATTTCTAAAAGTATTTTTTTTGTTCCTAGAAACATATTTGGAATGAAACAAGAAACAAAATTTTTTTGTTTCTTGTTTCGGAATGATTTGAAGAACACATTTTTCTCTCTTCTCTCTTTTTTTCTTCTTCTTTTCTTCTTCTTTCTTCTTTCTTTTTCTTTGGCCGGTCGCCGGCCTCGGCCATGGCCGGTGACCGCCCCTCGAGGGCCGGCGACCTCGCCGGCGTCGACGGCCCCGGCGAGGCTCGGCCTCGCCTTGGCCGGGCGAGCTCGAGCTTGCCTAGATCCGAGAGGCCGAGCTCGCCCGGATTCGGCGAGGCCGAGCTCGCCCGACCAACAAATGACACAGCGGTGGCCGGCGAGGCCGAGCCTCGCCGGCCGCCGGGCGAGCTCGGCCTCGCCGGGGTCGGCGGGCCTCGCCGTGGCCGGGCAAGGCCGCCGCCCTCGTCGCCCGACCGCCGGCCCACGGCGAGGCGGGCGACCGGCCAAAAGAAAAAAAAAAAGGAAAAATAAATGAGAAAAAGGAAAAATAAATAACAAAATAAGAAAAATAAAATAAAAATATTAAAAAATTAAAAGAAATAAAAAAATTATACAAATTTACCAAATGTGTTTCTATTCTTTTTATGTTTCGAACAGATTTACCAAACGCATTTTTTTGTTCAAAATTGTTCCTTGAAGCGAAATACTTTTTTCTATTTATATTCCCAGAAACAATTTTTAAACGAAAACGTTATTGTCTAATTTGTGATGGATTACTTATATGATTAGATGCTATTTTGTTGCATTTGTGTTGCCACAAAAGTATTTAACTTTGTGAACAGAAATGGGGTTTTGGAGAATCAGCCAAATTTGCTTTGAAATTGACATGATCCTTAAGTTTTGAGATGGGCATTAGAGGTGGCAGAGCAATTTCTAGGCGAGTACAGAGTGGTTTTGCTACTAATACTATACCCACCATGTTTAAATTCGTAAAAATCACTACTAGTTAGCAATCTCAAGCCCGTCCTCTCGCTCCCTCGCTTCCTCTCTCCAACAAAGTTCTCCCTCCGTCATATTAATAGATATGTAATTTTAGAAGGCGACATATTTATTTCTTCACGTTCTAATTTTGCAATGGTAAACATGATTATTCTTTTAATGTTAAAAAAATAATTTAAAGTTAAGATTAAACGGGCAAAGGGCAAGAATCAAAAGTCGTCACCTCCAGCATTCGCTCTCTTCCATAATCACCCCCATCGTCGAACACCTCCATTGCTATATTTCAAGCTGGAGCACAAAGGGTTAAAGCAATCGGTAAGTTTGTGAGGTTAGAAGTCGTAGTCCATTCTCAGCTAGTGGAGCATGTGAGCATGAATCTCACTTTCGAATCAGTTGTCCCATCGTCGTCCATCGGAAGTAAGAGAGAAACAGACCACCGGATGATGCTGGACCCCTCAATCTCTTCCCCTTCTCTTTGTGCTCGATTTCCACCTTCCTCCTCCTCTTACCCCAATGGCTAGAATCGCACCACGTCCTCCGCAACCTTGTTGTCTTCCTCATGGAGATCCAACCATAGCCCGCAAACCTTAGTAAGCTTCCTCATCAAGATTCGACCATAGCCCGTCGTGTGGTAAAAAGCTCAGTAATTTCTTGAGTAACTCGCACCCATGCCTATCAAAGTGCTCCACCAATTTACTAGTGTAGTGAATTTCAACTCAGCTTTTGCAATTCCTAACAAACAACTGCTTCAGATGCTCCGACTTTGAAAGGTCCAATACTTGAATGTGCTTGCGCCCAGAGACATTCAACACTTGCAGGGATCCCAATTTCCCAATTTTTCAAGGTTAGTGTAGTTCGACGCGAATTTTGCAATCAAGCGGAATCACCCACCATCCAATTACGTGGTTCTGTTGAATCGACCTATATCCAATCACAATTCAATTATAACGGTGTCGCATTGACCCTTGCCGATTATTACGGTCGAGCAATCAATTTTTGATCGAATTCTCGAGTTTACCGCATTTATATCCCTTAATAGCTCACCTAATAGGTTAGTTGACTCGTGAGTGGCTAACTCAAAGAAAAAGAATCATAGGCATGTTGACGAAAAGCCAATTTCATATTATCAAAACGGGGTCGAATTTTTAGGATGTCCCATAATGTGTTTGAGTCTCTTTGCACATGTAAGACTGAGGAACTTGGGCAAATGGGCTCAGTAAATTAGAGCAGAATAGGCATCAACCTCTAATTAAGCAAAATGATAGCTGAATGCCTGTCCGCGATTGATGATTATAGACGATTGACGTGGAACTATTGTGATGCTTATTTGTAATTCGATATGGCCACATTGGGTATTACAATCGATGATTGAGAAACAATGGCCACGTTGGGTATTACAATCAATGATCGAGAAACATGGACAACAAGAACAAAAATGAAGACTGAAGAGCACAAATGATAAGGATGTTGTTCCTCCATCTTTTATAGGCTATATGCTAAGACACGTCTGTTTGTCAGAATCTGGCACTGCCAACCTTCTTCACAAAAGATGGCAGACACAAAGCAGCAGCGTGGATCTGGCACAACAGGAGGCAAAGAGGTTTGCATTAACAAGACATCAAAATTTCAATTCACATAACGTGTAACATCTTTGATCCTTCTTACCTGAAAGTCGTAGAACTTAGAAGGCCCTTTAGCCACCCTATTGTTCTTGGTATCTAAAGGATTGACAGATTTCTTAAAGTCCATTGCCGGCCCGTCGCTGTCGCAGAGCACAAATCCAATCGTCCCACTAATGGAATAAACAGTCGAAAATTCATTCTCCTCATCGTAAACTTGAAAAAAGGAGACTGCATAAATACTCGGTAAGAGTTCGATTTGATATCTTGAGTAGGAAGGAATTGAACACCAAGTATATCTCACTAAGCCCTTGAAGATTTGGCGAAATTCGGCAATAGTATCTTCCAGTGTGAAGTTGTCCAGCCAAAAGCTGTCTGCTGGAGAGGACATGACTCCTCCCAGATGGAGCGCACAAGCTATCGATTTCAAGAGCTCTTTATTCGCTAGTTCAATTGTAGTAGCTCCTGAATTTTTTTACACATGATTTGCGAATTATTTGAAAAGAGTTGATGTATGACCTACCAATCCTATGAGATTTCTGTTATTTTGCTAGTTTATTCAATGAATTGGAGGCATTCTAAATTTCAAAGAGGGTGGGGGAGGTTATAGGCACTCGACAATACCCATACACTCAAATGCATCTAAAATGATCGCATAGTAAGTTCTTTAAGGAATGGCCTTCAGGAAAGCAATTCGTGCGATGTTGAAATTAAAGTATGTTACATAATCTCTCGCAACTCATTTATACTCATCATCAAGTAATATCTGTAGAAGAAACATATACCATCGTTAATGTAGACTTTCACTCGCGGACCCACGTACCCAACTGCTATTTCAGAGAAGAATTGCTTGTAAACCTGCAAGAGACACAAGAAGTATATGGATATGCTATGGTCCACCCGAACCTTAGGATTTGATGAGCAATGAGAGGCTCAAGCTTGAAACTCTGGAAGGTTTTTGTAGTTTATTTTCGCTTACATCAATCATCAATTGGTCGAGTTCACATATATCGATTTGTTCCACGGATGAGTGGTGAGATATTTCCCTCGGAATGCCTCCATCTCCGCCACCAACAAGCAGCACCTGTAAAAATATCAAGTGAGCACTTTAACAGCATAAAAACTTAAAAGATGAAAGCAGTTGGATAGAAATAAAGAGAGAGAGAGCACCTTCTTCGCGTCATAGATTGAGCAGCGGGGAAGATGCGTGAGCATCCCTTGGTAAACAAACTCATCCTTCTCCGTCAGTTGGATTTAACCATCCAGAATTGCCACTTTGCCATGCTTCGTGACTATGAACAATCGATTATATATCAAAAGCCACAAGATATCTCTCTACTCGTCGCGAGTAAAAATACCATCCAAGACGCTGTCAACTCGACTAATTACTTGTTGAAATAGTTTCTTGGGTAGGGGAAGTATCAGACCAAAGTTGATCTGATGTTTCATGTGATCTACTTACAGATTTTGCAAAATTAATGATTTGCTAAAACAATCTCCCCCAAGAAAATCTTATTCGAGGTGGTGGCATATATACAAAGTTTGTGTAAGCTCATCAATCTTCATGATCCATCAGGATCCAATCTATATCCTAAATACTAATAGCGTAGCCATTGCTTTGTCATATGTACTTCTGGTGTAAAATTAGAGAGCGATCATGGAAGGTAAGAAATCACCTGGAAAACAAGAAGCTCCTGATATTCGGACTTCCCATGAAACAACACCTTGTTCAACTAATAGAAGCGTTGCTCGCCTTCAAAACAAAAAATCACGAATATCATACTTTGACCACGTTGTAAATATTCATCTTTGATTCATATTATTAGTCTTGATGTGTGGTGATATTATTTAAGCAGTCCATGCATAAGTTTTATTAACTAAACGAACCAGATGGGTTATACTTCTTTTTTCCTATAGTTAGTTGAGATTGCATTTCAATCCAGACATCGAGTATCAAACAATTTGCAATTAACTCCTACGATGCAGCACGACGCAGCTGGCTCGGGCTCTCTCCCCCTAACGCAAGGGGAGGAGTTCGAATCTCTAGAGGCGTCGTTAGGAATTCTTACCTAGAGTATTGTGGTGGTGGGTCCTGCAGTTGCTCCTCCAGGGTTTATTCCCTCTGTACCCCGGGCCTGTCGGGCTGTCCGCGTTGGTCAGAGTGCGGGGTTCCCTGGGTTACCAAAAAAAAAAAAAAAACTCCTACGATGCTGCAATGTACATGAAAATTGAAATTAGTCATTAGATTTTATCTCCAAAATTTTACTGTTATCTAGATGAAGTACCAAGCAACTCGACCAATGTCGAGAAGAGAGATAAAAAAAATGCCGAAATCGATTTGGAGTGGTGATCACATGCCCATCATAGATGCTAAGTTCCATCGCCAATCCCAAATCGGGACCATATGTTTCCACCAGACCTCCAAAGCTACAGACTACGTAATAGTATATATAATGTGATATCTTGACTCAACAATCGTTACATATCTGGCCATTCGGTCGAAATCACAGGATAGCATTCTATTTTTTTTTCAACCCCATTATCCTGATCTCATCAACCATTTTATCAGCCATTCTCTCTGTGTAGACGTGTGTGATTACTTCACAGAAGCATTCGTTTTGAGTGCCTATTTATCTTCCAGGAGGGTTGGGCGAGCTAGCCTTTGGCGGTAGCATTTTGTTTGGTACACCATGTGTGTCCATTTGACAAGTTTTGGCAAGCTGGGAACCTAGAAGCTCTCGTTTGCTCTACTCTGGAAAATGGTATGAATAATCTTCGGGTTAATTTGATGTGACCACTAGTAAGAAAATGTTTTTAGTAAGTATAATTGAGATAGTCTAGTACCCTATTGAACAGATTGCAGGGTTTGGAGTGAAGAAGGTGAACACACTTGCTAGGATCGTGGTTGGTCATTTCTGCAGTCCTCTTGTCTTTAGTAGGTTGAACTTCCCATTCTGTTCTGCTATAGTGGCATCTGTAACAAAGTATTCTGATCTGATTAAGTAATAGTTCAAGAAAAAATGGACATTGATGGATTCAGATCTGCTCTCAAACATTTCAGGAGAAAAGTAAAGCACCTGTTTTCATTACTATGATGGACGGCTCCCATTCATAAAGCACCTGTTTTCATTACTATGATGGACGGCTCCCATTCATAAAGCACAACACAATGCAATTAGCTTAAAGAATGTCCCTGTTGCATCCGTATCCCAAATATTTTGTTTGGATCTCACATCATTGCCAAAATTACAATGAAGCTCCTGATCATTTAAAGCATCAAGGGCATGACAAATTTTCACCACCAAATGAAGAACAAACAGAAGGATGCAAATTCGATACATAAAGACACTGACTGATGGTACAAACATGTGAGATGGATATAGGCATGATGAAAGATAAGAAAGAGGGGAACATGATTCCTACCAGATTTCCACTGTACAGGATTTTACTTTTGACAGAATCAAGGCCATGATTCCATCATCAAATTGAACAATCTATGTATTAGCACTCCAATTGACAAACAAAGTGGAATATAGATCCTTGAATATTCATCATCTCAACAACGGTGTCCTGGATTTGAGAAAAGCAATTATCTTATGATGGTGCCTCTAGTGGCTTATTAATTCATGACACAATAAGTGGACATAAGCTACTAAAAATGCAATTGAAAACCCATAAACATGAGTAGTTGCGATGATCAATCAATCTTAGAAGTGTTATTCGATATTGGTTGAATAAAGGGTATCAATAGGGGTTAGGTACATGCGGTCTACCTCTAACGAATACTTTAAGCTTTTGGTTTGAACTTTTGCTAACAATGAATGAAGTTCTGTTTTATTATGCATGAATGAATGGAAGAATCACATAATAAACATCATATGCTCTAGGAAACCAACTTTAATGGAACTTGGAAAAAGGTAATACTCTATCCGCATGAGAACATGTTCATGTCATGTCGACAAATAATGACATGCAATGTCACGTACTTCAAAGACATTCTTGAACACCCCAAACAACCTTTTATGTATTAATGCAAAAATAGAGAACACTTGTTCAACAAAAGCGGATTTGAATAGTGACACATAATTATCTGCAACAATCAAATTGGACAAAACAAATGTCGCTTATTTTATGGTGGCAAAGTCTAAAGCCTCCAAACTTAGCTCCAAAGATTGATCTTCTTCCTTACCATTCTATAATCAAGCTTCCCAAACAGTACAGATGGAGTTCTTGTAGGCAAATTGGGGAGAGACTCCATGATGGAACAATGCAGCACTAGCGATCGAGGGCACAGCTCAATCGTTGACCAACCTTCTTGCCCAACATCAGAAAAGAAAAAAGTTGAAAAGCTAAGGAACAAACATTACGTTGGCCAAAGCAGTCTCCACCCCTGTATCAAACATAACCCATCCTCACTAGAGACGCAATCCTCAAATTTATAGTTGAAGTGGCCAACGACCAGATATTTCTCAAGCATGACTCAACGTCAATCTTCGACACCTTTTTGTGAATTGAAATCTTCGGGTAACTTAAAAGAAAAGCCACTTACTATTAGATTCAATCAGCTATGTACTCGGAATTTCACATCGGTGTGGGCAACAGTTGACTAGCATAGAGTTTGTAACCTTCAAAAAGCAAGACCATCACATTATAGAGGATCGATACAGAGGATCATAGAATGAAAAGTAACCATGGAAATAGAAATAAATTTAACGGTGTTTATGTTTCAATATTAGAAATCAAAAGGTACTTCTTGACCTTGGCAGCAAGACAAGAATTATTTTGCTATAATTGGCCATAAATGCAAAGTTTTGTGTTTTCTGAAGGTTTGAAGCACTCAATATTGAACAAAAGACACATTGCAAATGCTAAAAACAATAGTATAGATGAAAGTCAAAAGCAAAAGTTCTTCCAAACACACCACAATGTTAGAGCCCAATAACCCTTGGTGAAAGAAGAAACCAATGGAGTTCTATTATCGCAGTTCAAGCTTTTGCATTTTCCCACGGTCAGAAGGAGATAAGGAGCAATTTGATTCAACTAGAAAGCTAGCAAAGAAAAGGTAAGGACAAAATGAAGAAGCCATATCACCATCACAACAATTCGGACACTAGCATCACTTTTTGTGTGAAATTAGTAGCCTTCAACACCATTTCACTACATTATTAGCTAACTAGGATGAGTGAGGACATCCTCTTCCACATACTCAGGGAGAAAATGCTACTTTGGATCATAGGTACAAACAAATGGTTCACATGAGATTGTTCATCTTTCCACTTCTCATCACCTGCTTCGAGATCCGAGAACAGGAAAGAAATGGCTATGAAAGTAGAACCTCATCAATCAAAGTAATCTTCCCGTTCAACCTGAAGTTAGTTCACATTAGTTCCGACAACTCTGCAATCAATTTCCACGCTACCTAGACAGGGTGATAAAATCAACCTAAACCTGTAATAGGCTCATAAGTCCTAATAATCCTACTATACATGCTCTGCAACTACTCAGATAACATAAACAAAATTCACCACCATTGACATGAAAACTAATCAAAAGCTACTATAGTTATCTCGTTGCACCATGGCAAACCAGTAGAAGAGAATAACCTAGTAGATCTCCGCACCTAATAGGAATCACAAGCTGATAAATAAAAGAGGACAACTAAACATGCTTTGGTGAACATGCAAAAAAGCTCGAATTAGTTTCATTTCATTTCATCTCTATGTGCAGACATCGAACATCCAAACTCAGACCAACAATAGCGATTCAAAACCTGGACTCACAAGAATGCGCATGCACCAATCACGCCAACCAATGAATAAACTGATCAATTGGCGACAAGAATGAATTAATGTTAAAAGGGATCCAATCACCTGGACTCTCAAGATATGGCAACCCAAAGCAATGAAGACCCAACATGAAGATCCTTCTCTAGATTCCTCGCCTCCAACATTGCCTCTCTTGCATGATCACCCCCATCGTCAAACTCCAGCATTGCTCCATTTCAAGCAATCGGTGAGTGGGTGAGGTTAGAAGTCGAATTCCATTTCTTGGCTAGTGGAGCATGTGAACATGAATCTCACTTTCGAATCAGTCGCCCCATCGTCGTCCACCGAAAGAAGACAGAAACAAACCACCAGATGATGTTGGACCCCTCAATCTCTTCCTCTTCTCTCTGTGCTTGATTTCCACCCTCCTCCTCTTCTCACTCCCATCCCTAGAATCCCTCCTCGCCCTCATGAAGATCCGACCATAGCCCGTCGTGTGGTAAAAAGTCCGGAAATTTCTTGAGTGACTCGCACCCACGCCTATCAAAGTGCTCCAGGAATTTACTAGGGCAGTGAATTTCAACTAAGCTTTTGCAATTCTTAACAATCAACTGCTTCAGATGCTCCAACTTTGAAAGGTCCAGTACTTGAATGTGCTTGCGATCAGAGATGTTCAACTCTTCTAGGGATCCCAATTTTTCAAGGCCTTCTATCGCATGGAGATTATCTGCCATTTCACGGGAGACATCCGACTGGAGTTCATCAAACTCTGACCATGTGGATAGGGTCAACACTCTTAGGGATTTTAAATTTTCCAGTCCATCCAATTTCTTCAGCCCATCGTATCCCATGAGTCGTAATTCGGACAAAAATTCCAAATCAAAAAAATTTCGCAACCTTTCCAATTTGGGACATTCAAAAATGTCAAGCTTCCCTATGCAGGAAGGAAGCTTTGGGATGCTTTGAAGAGACGAGCAACACCAAAGGAAGAGCTTCTTTAGATGCTTGAGGTGAGAGAGCGATGGCAGCTCATTGCTCCGACAGGTCAGCTGCAAGGATGATAAGCTAAAAGGAGTTTTTGGGAGTGACTGAAGGAAGTGATAGCCAAGTAAATCGAGGTGTTTGAGAGAAGAAAGCTGATCTAAGTTTTCCGGCAAGCTATAAATTTTTGTCTCACGTAGACGAAGGGCCTTTAGAGAAGACAATCCGCCTTTATCAATGAGAATTTGTCCTTCCAGGTAAAAGCATTCGTTGGCATCAAGCTCTTGGAGGCTTTGCAATTTTCCAAGAGAGCTCGGTAACCTTTTTATCGAGCTATTAGATATCCTCAAAATTTTCAATTTGTTCAATTCCTCAATGGATTCAGGTAATTCCTTAATCTCTGTACATGACAAGTCCAACTCAACCAACTCTCCCAACTTCCCAATTGAAGAAGGGATTTCTTTTATTGGAGTAAGGTCTATCACAAGTCCCTCCAAATTTTCTAGTTCACCCAGTTGTTCGGGTAACTTCTTGAGACTCTTACAAAGGCTCAAGTTCAAGGAAACGAGACACTTGACATCTCCAATGGAAGGGTCGATTTCCTTTATATTAGAACAACCTTTCAAGATTAGCGTCTCTAAATTTTTAAACATGGAGAGATTAGGGGTGCTCTTTAATCCTAAGCACCATGAAAGATTGAGAACTTTCAACCTCTCCATCTACAAGAAAGAAACATATTCCAAGATTAGCAGTTAGAAATAGAATGATTTATCATCAAATGTGACAAAAGAAAAAGACCTTTTTCATCTTTACCTTAATTGGAGTAAAGAACACCTGGAGTGTCATAACTTGGCACGGGGGGACACTTAAGTGCCATAACTTTTTTTCGGTACACTTAAGTGCCATTTTTTTTTCAAATGGAACACTTAAGTGCCAATATCGGAGTAAAATGGAACACTTAAGTGCCATTCCGGCGAAAATCCGGCCAAACGCAATTTTCCGGCGATGGAGGTCCAAACGGCGTCGTTTTTGCATGCTGACGTGGCAAAAAAAAATGCAAAAACGACGCCGTTTCGCGTCCGACGTGTAAAAATAATAAAAAATTAATTAAATTAAATTAAAACTTAAATTTAAATAAAAATACTCTTAAAAAAAAAAAAAAAAAAAGGTGGGGACGAAGGGGCGGGCGGGCGAGGGCCGAGCCCTCGCCGCCGCCGCCTCCCCACCGTCGCCGGGAAGGGCCGGCGACGGAGGGGGAGGGTCGGCCGGGGTCGCCCCCCCGGCCGACCGGCGGCGAGGGCCGCGAGCCCTCTCCGGATCGCGGCGAGGGCTCGCGACCCTCGCCAGATCTCGCTGCCTCCCCACGCCGGCCGGGAAGGGCCGACGGAGGGGGAGGGTTGGCCGGGGTCGCCGGCCCTTCCGGCTACGGCGGGGAGGCGGCGGCTGCGGCGAGGGCTCCCGGCCCCGCCCGCCCCTTCGTCCCCCTTCTTTTTTAAAAAAAAATAATTTTAAAGTATTTTTAATTTAATTTAATTAATTTTTTATTATGTAAACGGCGTCGTTTACGTTGAGTCGGGCCACGACTCGGCTCTCCGGCGAGCCACGCAAGTATTAAAAAATAATAAACACGTGCCACGTAGGATTTCCGGCAAGGTCGCCGGAGGTGGCACTTAAGTGTCCCATTTGAAAAAAAAGTGGCATTTAAGTGTACCGAAAAAAAGTTATGGCACTTAAATATCCCCCGTGCCAAGTTATGGCACTCCAGGTGTCCCAAACTCCCTTAATTGAACTCCATCCTCTCCAATTTTCACTAATACTATTTCCACTAAAGTAATCACTTGATAAATCAAGTACAACTAATTTCTCCAAATGAAAGTTCGTCGCCTCAAAAGAGTCGCGACATCTTCTCCACGTTAGCCATCTTAATTCAGCAAGTGATCCTTCGAAATCTCCATCAAAATCCACGTCTTCCACATGAAGGAACTTCAAGTTTGGCATTTTTTTGAAGCTCTCTCGCTCCATGAACTCTTTGGAGCCCATTTCATCCAAGCATAGTGCCTCAATATTTTCATTTTCCTCCTATAAAAAAATAAAATAAAATTGAGGATTGTAAATACCATCCACCCTCCTTTTGTTAGTGTACTCTGCATGTTATTGTGGCCAATGCATTTTGTCTACATTTACAGGGAAAAAGAAATATATCCGATCTTCTACAATTATATGATCATGTAATATGTTGATCATCACTTGCATGCCCCAATTTTTGATGTTTTGTGTAAAATTGCTATATGAAATTAGTCTAGTTTTCTTATAGATTTTGAAATTAAATCTTATAACATACATAGTATTGACACTGACTATATATGGTGTACCTTTGACATATGTAAGAACTATTACACATTTCAAAAACAAAATGTACCTAATTAGACTTATGCATTCATAAAGAATGACAACTCATTACCTTCCTTTTCATAAAATATTTTTGGTTTTGGGATATGGTTGGAAAAAAACAAGAATTTGGTCGTTTATATTTGAGTTCTCATTTTTGGATATTCAAACTCAAAGCTCAACAACTAATCCTTAGACTAGGAAGAAAATGTCTAATCAATCATAAACTTACCAATTTTACTTATTTAGTTTTAGACCTTTGCATGAAATTCCAATAGAGTTTTTCCAGCCAATTTTTGTAGGAAATCGCTAAGGTCAATGTGCCATATAGGATGGCCAAAAATAAACGGATCACCATACAGCGATTTCTGGCAAAAATTGATTTGGGATATTACATTGAAAATTTGGGGAAATTTTTAATACTAAATTGACAAATTTAGTAAGTTCATGATTGAATTAACATGTGTATAATAAGTTTAGGATTGAATAGATAATTTTCCTCTTAGATGAGCATACTATTTAATTAGTCATCATTGAATTTGCCCTAATCAGTCATAAAATTCAACCTCATTATAGGAATTTGTTAGTGCATTTTTGTGTTCACCCAATCATATAAAAATATATGAATTAGTAAATGAAGGTTAGCAATTATTATTTTTTGCTTCTTTAGTTATCTTATTTGATAAGTTAATTATCTGATTTTTCTTCCCTAATACATAAAATTAGATTTTTGTCACTTCTCTTTGTTAGTGTGTGCGTGCGTGAAGGCACAGTTAATCCTTACTTTATAGAATAGAGGTGGATATCCCATTAAACTAAGGGCAAATACAAGGAGATTACAATTTCTTTCACCTTTCACTATTCCGTCATGTGCTTTCGACAATAATTTGATTTCTTAATTTCGATCTTTTCTTTTTCAATTTTTGGTTGAAAATTACTTTGTATGAATACCTACAAAATCATATGTCAGTTGTTATTTAGTTTCTTCTATTGTAAATATTGAATTATGTGCATAGCACCAGGATGTATACTAGGACATATTATGAAAACTGGGTAGAATAGCCTTATGTTGTCATGTCATGTATCAAAATCCTATGAGTTCTATGAACACAATTGATCCATGATGCACGTGCAAAGCTCATAATTGAAATTAAAATTGGTGAATTATGCCACTTCCTCTATAAGTAATGTACCTTGAACGATCTTCCAACAATTTTTTTCATGTTATTTGTTAATTTGACTATAAGTTGGCACTTGGTACAGGCGACAATAAAAGAAAAGCCAAAGTCACAATAGAGAATTTGAATTTATTTGCTCTAAAATTTGACAGTCCTTTAAGGAAAAGAAAAATAAGAGTTTTCTATTTGTTGTTGATTAAGAGGCATCCAAATTAAGTAATGTTGTTTCAAGTTATCAACCAACCCAACTATGTTAATAAAATAATTATGCATTTCTAGAATACTCAAAAAAATTGATATATTTAGAGGCGCTTCTTCAATTATGTTTTTAACATTCACTAAGTAATGCAATTTAAACTAAATCTTTAATTTTCTTTGTATTAAGCACATGCACTTCTTCATTTACATTATCATATCAGATTTACATCATGCACTTGCATAGTAAATCCTACAAAACAATTGTATAGATTCGTCAAACATATAAAACCATTGCATAACATCTTATTACTTGAAATTGAACATAATCTTAAGTCGATAGCTAATAGTTGAGGTGCAAATAATTTAATTGAAATCTTTATTTATTTATTATAAAAAGTAGAACCTACGGACGAGCAAATTGCACGTATTCGCAGTTGGAAATTGAATATAAAATAATGTATTTGATTCTTGGAGAAGGAGATTATCACATATATCATACAAAAGTAAATTTTCAAGAGTGAAAAAGGTGGATAACATGTGATCCATGTAGTTATTCTCACACCGACATACTTCAAAAACTATATTGCTGATATATTTTGGGAAGATAAAATGAAAGACAACAAAGTAATGATCGGCAATAAAGTTTTTGTTGTTTGGTTGAATAACATAGATCAATCGGCATACAGTCATAAACATTCATGCGTTTTAGAATGTAATGAATCGGATTTGTGAGTGGTATAAGGTAAATTTTCAAACCCCTGTGATGCTTGTTTTCAACAAGTAATATAGTATGAAGGACTAACAAATCTGCTAAAAAAAATGTTAAAACGACAAAAGGACTAATAATTTGAGGGACTGCCACTAGAGAGTGTGGGGAGACGCAGAAAGTATACATGATTGTTACCTTGCGTCCTAGAATTTTCATGGTTTCCACGTCCCATGGTCTGCTCCAATGCCAAGGTTTCACATCTTCTGGACGGGCGATAGCTCTTCCTAGATCTCTTAATTGATCATGCATTCTCAATCGATCCTTTTCATCAATTTTTATTAACGAACGGTTAATCAGTACTTGCAATCCGGTTATTGGGAAAAATTTGAGATCCTCCCACAAGTAAGTAGCAATTCTTTTGTCAGTTCCAATGAAAAAACATGCAATGTCTAGAAATATATGTTTCTCCTTATTTGGTAATGTATCGTAACTTATCCTCAATTTTCCTTGTACAATCTCATCAGGTGCATTCCTCAATTTCTCAATCATCTCTCTCCACACCATTTGATCTTTTACTCCATTAAGAAGTGAACCTATAACCGTTAGAGCTAAGGGAAGCCCTCCTGTGGTAGCAACAATATCACCAGAAAGAGTTGCGAGATTTGTGGGAAGTTGTTCCTCTTCAAATGCATATCTACTAAACAGAAGCAAAGATTCTTTGCAATTCATTTCTTTGAGTTCATACATTTTATATTTAGACTTCAAGAGGGTCTTATCTCGACATGTAATAATGATCCTACTACCTGACTTGAATTTGCAATCTCCAATCAAATTATCAAGGTGGTCTCGACAATCTACATCATCAAGAAGAATAAGTACCTTCTTTTCACAACTTGATCGGATCATTGTAATCCCTACCTTGGAATCACGCACTCTGCTTTCAGGATTTTTTGTTATATCTGATATCATTAGAGATTGGACATACTCCATGCCCCTGTTTTTAATTGTTTCTCTAATATCGTGGAGAAAGCTACGGGACTTAAATTTGTTAAAAAGCTTATTATAGATGATCGTAGCCAAAGTTGTCTTACCAATGCCGCCCATCCCCCAAATCCCAATAATTCGTGTGTCTGGACAAGCAATATCCACCAACTTCATGACCTCAGCCACACGATCCTCAATTCCAACTAGGTTCACGGGAAGATGTGGATGAAAATCATCTTGCTGCTTGTGCACTACTATTTCTACGAGTTCATTCACTAATTCACCTTCACACCTGTCAAACAACGCAATACATGAGAACTTATTAATGACTCCACAAAATAAGGATTAAGGATGATAAGTAGAAAAATTCTTTTGACAAGGATCTATTAAAAGAAGGTAAATGACGTACCCATTAGCAAATTTCTCTGATTCAAATACTCTAAGATCAAGTGCTTTTGTTAGAGCAGTAGACCCTTGTTGCTTGACCTCCTCATCAAAACAATGCTCATGGATTCGAAAGGCCTCTCCAAAGCTGCCCCCTAGGTGTCGCACATCCTTGGGTTTCACCTTGTAAAGCACAGGCAAGACTATTTGTCCTCTATTTTCCTTGCACTCCATAATATGAATGAGCTCGCGGAGGCACCATTCGCTAGCAGCATAATTTTCGGAGATGATTGGGATTGAAACCTTAGAGCACTTGATTGCACTGAGGAGATTTGCAGCAATGTCCTCACCGAAGGGGAGGTTCTCATCATCTCTGAACACAAAGTTTGGATGGAACTTCAGGCCCACGTCTTTGAGTCTATGGTAGAGGTGATCAACGAAACTTTTGCGAGTATCAAGTCCTCTAAAGCTCAGAAATATGTGGTAATCGTTTCCAATCACAGAGGTGGATGAAGCAGATGGCCAAGAATTCATGCCGCACTGCGACGGCAAATTGATCTTCTCCATTGAGTCCGAAGAGGGAAGAAGAAAATTCTCTTTGCCCTCGCCCTCCCCCGACTGTAATTCATACAATTCTTCAAGGAGGTCAGGTCTTGGTTGCTTCGACATGGTTGGAGTCGAAGCTTCGGTGAATTCAGCTCGCTTGCGTTGTCCAGTCTTGGGAAGAAGAAGAGTCTCTTCGCTCTCGCCCTCCTCCGACTGTAATTCAAACAATTCTTCGAGGAGGTCGGGTCTTGGTCGCTTCGACATGGCCGGAGCCGAAGCTTCAGTGAATTCAGTTCGTTTGCGTTGTCGGGTCATGGGAAGACGAAGAGTCTCTTCGCTTTCGCCCTCTTCCGACTGTAATTCAAACAATTCTTCAAGGAGGTCTGGTCTTGGTCGCTTCAACATGGTCGGAGTCGAAGCGTCGGTGAATTCAGCTCCCTTGCATTGCTGGGTCGAGGGAAGAAGAAGTCTCTTCGCTCTCACACTCTTCCGACTATAATTCGAACAATTCGTCGAGGAGGTCGGGTCTTGGTCGCTTCAACACGGTCGGAGTCGAAGCTTCGGCGAATTCAGCTTGCTTGCGCTGTCGCGTCAGGGGACAATCTTCCGTTTCAGTTCACGATGTCTCTCGCTCTCTCTCTCTCTCTCTCTCTCTCTCTCTCTCTCAGAGACTCGACTGTTATGGATAGTTTTGAACAGGAAAATGATTACTCAACTATCTCTGCACCACGTTTACAGCGTGGCTGGCGAAGAGGAAGAAGGGAAAGGAGGAGGCGAGGCATGATTACTCGTCGACTATTATGCATAATTTAATCTGTCACAATACGTTGGTCCTTCCTCTGCTAATGACTGCTACCTACAAAAGGGATCCTTCCAAGGTCCTTAGGCAACGAAAATGGAACGGGATTCGGCAAGCATGTTAGCCGTTTGATTAAGAGAGGAAGCTGTGCACTTTCAGACGCATTCTATAAGCTACTTGGTCAGGTGGTCCAGTTAGGAACATTATGGGAAAACTACAATCCTCCATTAAGAATAAGTTCCATCAAAGTCTCAAGCACTAGAGACAAATTATCATTCATAAAAAGTTACTAATGATGGGAGTCTCAATGTCACTAGCACTCATAGAGAAGTATGATCTCATTCCCATATACAAATGTTATCTACTAGCTATAGATATATCCCTCATTGATACGAGCAAAATGAGAAAAATCATGCGTTGATTGCTTTCATTGGTAAAATTACTAACCATAAATATCGCAAAAGGCATGAGTGTTTGGGAAAAATCACCATCTGACATGTGCTTTATTTAAATGATAATCATCCAAAGTTATGCCTTTCAAAGGGTAACATTGAAATGATTCTTTTATGGCCATCTTCCAATCTTTTATATATGTGATTCACACGTTAAATCTTGTGTGCTCGTCTTTTAATATACTCGGAAAAGAAGGAAATGAGTTTTTCCAGTTTGTTTGGACAAAAGGAAAATTAAGCGGGCTTCATGCACTGTATTCAAAATTAACGCAACTACAAATTTTAAACTTGGTTATTATCATATTTTAATCACAATGATGAAGATACATTGTAGAGTTGGCAAGAAAAGGACCTGCGCAGCGACATCAAATTGACCTTAATCTGCTTTTCATCCCGCTAAAGTTACGTCAATTTGACTTTAATAAACTTTTATCCCGCTAAAGTTACATCAAATTGACATCCATTAATATTTTGTCCAGCTAAAGTTACAAGTTTCATCAAATTGACATCTATTAATTTTTCTTATTCCAAAGAGTAGGTACTAAAAGTTAGGTATGACCGATTGAAGTCTTTGTTTGATGTTTTAGTTTGAGCTAACTTTCAAGTTGTTGTTCGGTGGCCACTAAGGGTGTGTTTGTTTGTGTTTCTATTTAAAAATTGTTCCAGAGAAAAGAAAAAAATATTTATGTTCCGGGGAACAATTTTTGAACAAAAACGCGTTTGGTAAATCTATTCCGAAATATAAAAGGAACGAAACATATTTGGTAAATTTATATAAATTTTTTGTTTCTTTTAATTTTTTAAATATTTTTCCTATTTTTCTTATTTTTCCTATTTTATATTTTCTTTTTCCTTTTTTTTTTTTTTTTTTTTATTTTTCCTTCCGGCCGACTACCGGTCGACGAAGGCCAGCGGCCTCGCCCAGCCACGATAATTGTTTCGGAATAGAATTTCGTTTGATAATATAGTTTCTTTTTTTATTTTCTTGAACAAATTTTTAATCTAAAAATAGGCCTAGAACATTAGTGAGAAGTAATTTTTTTTTTTTTTTTTTGCTTTTCTATTTCTAGAATAGAATTGAGAAAAACTGTTCTCATAGCTTGTCCTCTCTACTAACCGGCCACCCACCCATCGTCGCTTGCTATCCGCCACCGCTAATTGCTATCTATCATCATCGTCCACTATGCACCACTCAAGAGGTAGAAACTTTATGTCATTTTGTGTCCTTATCAAACGTGTATTTTTGCTCGAAAACTTATCTAGAAATAGAAAATAAAAATAAAAATTTATTTTTATTATAGAAATCAATTTTTGGACAGAATAATTATTATTCACGCATTTACACTTTACCCACATGGAAAACCTCTCTATTTTCTCCGAAACTGAACGTTGGGCAGCAAACCCACTTGGTTTGAATGCTGAATTGTTTGGTTAATTTGACTTTAGTTGGCTCTTGAGATTCGTTTGGTTGCTAAGATGAAATCCTTTGGAAGATAAAACAATCTTCTCTTCGCATGTTGGTTTGAATGCTGAATTGTTTGGTTAATTTGACTTTAGTTGGCTCTTGAGATTCGTTTGGTTGCTTAGATGAAATCCTTTGGAAGATAAAACGATCTTCTCTTCCCATGTGTTTGGAGAGGGGGATTTTCCTTGGGAGGTATCTAGAAGGAATTAGAATGAAATAATATCGATTCATACATATATATTAAAAAAAAAAAAAAAAAAAAAAAAAGGAGGTATGCTAGTGATATTTTTGGTTAAGTGCAAGGAATGTCCATAATTACAATCTTTGCAAATCGTCAAGGAGGAGTTTGCAAAGGTTCTAGTAAAACAATGTCTCGAATTTAAGCACGTAAAAGAAGCCCAATTTAAGTAGGTTTTCTAGTTTGATTAAATTTCTTCATTTGAGTGGTTTTAAAGCTCGAGTAAGTTTTCTAAAAGGGATTTCATATTTTGGATTCAAATCTTTTCTATATAACTAGTTCGTCTTTTTCATGAATTACATTTAAGAGGAGTTTTAGGTGTTCAAGCCTACTTAATCTTATGGTAATATTTATGAATTCTTTTGTAAGATTAAAGAAAAAATTTGCAACGAAATGCCGTGTTGGTTATTGAGTGTAATGGGAACCGGGAAATATTGAGAGCATTTTGTAAACTCCATTATATTACTTAACTTATATTGAAATGTGTGTTGCTTTCCTCGTGGATAAGTCTCACCGACTGAAAAACGGGAAAAGTACCGAAAAAGTTCTAAACTTATTATATTGGTACCAATTCAGTCATAAACTTTTCAATTAGATCAATTTAGTCATAAACATTTTTAATATTAATACCAGTTCAGTCCATTCGGTCAATTTTGGTCAGCCGACGTTGACATGGACGTCGGCTGGATGCCGACGTAGCAATTTTTATGATTATTTTATTATTTTCCTTTTCTTTTCCAGCTATTGGGCAAGGGCCGCGAAGCCCTTATTTACTATCGGCGAGGGTTGCAGCCCTCCCCCAGCCTCTCCCAAGGCCGTCGACGAGGTGGCTTCGCCCGAATCTAGGCAAGGTCATGGCAACCATTGCTAGGGCGGAGGTGAGGACCACGAAGCCCTCGCAAGTCGCCGGCAAGGGTCGCAACCCTCGCTCAACCTTGCCCAGGGCCACGGGCGAGGCAACTTAGCCCATATCTGGGTGAGGCCAACCTCGCCCTGGCCTTATCGCGGGTGGAAGGTAGCCATCGCCAGGCTGGCGTACTGGCAATGGCCGCCTTTGCTCGCCACCTTCACCCACAGCAAGGCCAGGGCGAGGAGCCTCACCCAGATCTGGGCTAAGTCGCCTTCCTTGCCTGTAGCCTCGCTGGTGGCTAGCCGCCATGGCCTCACCAACTATGGGCGAGGTTGGCCTCGCCCGATCTGGGGGAAGCTGCCTTGCCGGCGGCCTTGGGAGAGGCCAAGCGAGGGCCGTGACCCTCGCACGGCGGCAAGCGAAAGCTTCCTCGCCCTCACCTAGTGGACGGAAAAGAAAAGGAAAAATAAAAATTAATAAAAAAATTCAAAAAAGTAATATAAAAAATCATAAAAATTGCCATGTCAGCGTCCGGCAACCGGCTAATGTTCATGTCAACATTGGCCGGCTAAAATTGGCCAAATGGACTGAATTAGTATCAATATTAAAAGGTTTAGGAGTAAATTGGTTCAATTGAAAAGTTTTGAACTGAGTTGGTATCAGTGCAATAGGTTTATGACTTTTTTGGTACTTTTCCAACTAAAAAGCATAAATCCAGAATTCAATTTTTTTTTTTGCTTAAACCTTTGGGTAAAATTTTTAAGTAATCGTTCTTACATTTTTCATGTGCATCTTGGGAATCTAGAACGTATTCAAGTTTTGACTAAAAAATTTAATTGTAAATTGACTAAAAACAAATCCTTAGTTGTTGCCATCTCGATCCTCACTCCATGCCCTCGATGTCTGCTCTCAACTGGCCTTAACAATCAGCCCTATAATAAAAACAAAAAAACAAAAAAAAAAAAGAAAGAAAAAAGAAGAGAACATAATAATTATATATATTGCCACTATAATTATATTACTGTGATCAAAAGAAATAATCATTCAAGACTTGATCTTCATGAGAATAAAAGATTTTCATAATATTAAAAGTAATTATATGTCCCTTGAACTAGAGCTGAAAAATATTTGGTTCAATTAAAGTGGAAAAATAAATGGATTTTTTTTTTTTAAAGTTCAGATAAACATCACTCTTGAAAAGTGTCACCTATCACTCAATATTGAAAGTGTTTCGAAGAACCACTTTTTCATTTATCTAATAAGAGAGTTTCTCTCTATCCATTTTAGATTAAAATCATATTCCATTTTATTATCTTAATTCATAGCTCTAAGAAATTTTGCTCTCTCTGTTTTTTTTTAGAAGTGCAAGCACATCAACAATATGCTTTTAATTAACAAAAGATACTAAATTTAACTATTGGACAGTCATGTTCTTACTAACTTTTCTTTGATTTTTGTCCTTAATGACATTAGCATCATGGCTTTGCGATTTTTTTTTTTTTTAAATGAGACAAAAAAATCATAATGCGTGTACATAGTAAGTTCAATTCAGTCGATCATTCCAACTTCCCAATTGAGTTGAGGACATGGTGGAGACGACAACCACCATCACAATACTAAAAAGCATTCATCAATTATTTTTCTCCTGTGGCCCTACTACTCTTCTTTCCGAGTCTCCAAGGCCATGTGAAACTCACTGATTGCCTTTAGCTGTCCAAAAGGAAAAGGAAAGGGCTTAAAAGCATCCACATCAATCAATATGTTCTCTAACCACTAAAGTTTGCCCCAGTGGCCACCCTTCCAACGTGGAAGGAGGAGACGAGAGGTTCGAATCCCCATCTTCTCAGGGGGGTTGGGGTGGGGACGAGTAAGTTTCAGGAGTGGGTTTCGACTTCCACGCCCTGCAGGAGGCAAGGCAAAAGTCTGAGAGTGAGTGTTAGAGTAGGAATAGAGTAGGATTGACAAAAAATAAATAAATAGTATGTTCTCCGCATCGTCCGCGTTGCCTTTATTCCTCTAATTCAAGTCTTTTGCAGGGAGTGGGTGGGATCTTTCCATTAATTATTTACCGGAATTCTTGTCTTCCATAGAAATTATTGTTAGTAATCAATGTGGATTGACATTAGCTAATTTTGTTATCATTTTATACACCCGCAATTTTCTTAATCCGTGATCCGCCTAGGAGGATCGTTTAACGTTTTCATAATTTTCTCTCTTTAGCCATGGCATTGCATTGTATCTAAAAGCCAAGAAGAAAATGAAAGAAAGAAAAGAACTCAATAGCTATATTCCCATGGTCTTCATAAATGTTATGATATTTCCATTCAAATACATTTTGGCTTATAATTTCTATAATAAAGAAAGTAGAATATTTTTTATAGTTTTTTTTTTTTTCAGGTTGATATTCCTTCTATTTTAATTTCCTAATATATAGATATTACTAAATTTAATTATGAAAACATAAAACATAAAAGCTTGAAAAAATTTTCTATCTGAAAAAATTAGAAGAAACATTTAGATTACCATAAATACGATTGTTGGTAAATAAGTTAATATCTTCTTTAGATATCCATATGAAAACATTTTTTCTTAAAAAAGCAGCTATATCAACCTTGTAGAACCCAAAATGAGGTTATACTTTTACTACATGAACTAAATTATATTTAAATAGAATTATCATGATATTTATAAAGATAATAAAGGCAATAGAAAGATAGTAGATATTTTCATTGATTACAGAAATTGATTGAATGGAAAGATATTACTAAGTTAAGAGCCTAGCTAATCATCTGTCTCGAAACACTTTTTGCTTTCAAATGGCGAGTAGTCATTCAACTTGATTGAATTTAATCATGGATTGTTTCAACCTCAACATAAAAAGCAAGATAAATAAAAAACATCCACCAGTCTAATATCTTTCAATAAGCCCTAGAAAGATCATATAATATAGGGAAAAAACCACCAAAAACCCTAAACTATGCACAAAGTGACAAAAATACCCCAAACTTTTTTTTTGCACCACCAAAAACCCCCAAGTTTGCCATCTCGTGACACATTTACCCCATCGAGGGTATTTTCGTCTTTTATTTATTTTTCTTTTTTTCTTTTCTCTTCCCTCCGCCGGCTCCGGCGGAGGGAAGCCGACGTCCGGCGAGGGCTGCCCTCACCGGCGTCGGCCCAGGCGAGGGCGGCCCTCGCTGGGTCGGGCGAGGGCCTCCCTCGCCGGATCCGGCGAGGGCACCCTCGCCGACGCCGCGAGGGGCACCCTCGCCCGACGCCGGCGAGGGCGGCCCTCGCCCGACGCCGGCGAGGGCGGCCCTCGCCCGACGCCGCGAGGGACCCTCGCCATCCGGCGAGGGCGGCCCTCGCCCGACGCAGCGAGGGCGGCCCTCGTCGGCGTCGGGCTAGGGCGGCCGCGGCACCCCTCGCCGGCGTCGGGCGAGGGAGGCCCTCGCTTGGGCCGACGCCGGCGAGGGCAGCCCTCGCCGGACGCCGGCTCCCTCACGGAGCCGGCGGAGGGAAAAGAAAATTAAAAAAAAAAAGCAAAAAAAAAGAAAAATGTTTTTAAAAGCAAAATGACCAAAATGCCCCTAAGATTTAGGGTAAATGTGTCACGAAATGAAAGTTCGGGGTTTTTGTGTCACAAAAATAGTTTTGGGTAAATGTGTCACAGATGGCAAACTTGGGGGTTTTTGGTGGTGCAAAAAAAAGTTTGGGGTATTTTTGTCACTTTGTGCATAGTTTAGGGTTTTTGGTAGTTTTTTCCCTTGAAAATAATGCTAAGAAATCAAATACATACATATATATATATATATATATATATATATATATATATTTAAAAGACCAAACCCTTTGTCGGAACTTTTTAATTTTTATTTGTTTAAAATTGAAAAAAAAAAAATAATATATGCAACTTTTCAAATAGAAATTTTGACAATAATGCTCAAAAAATCAAATATATAAATAATTTTTTTAAAAGACCAAAATATATTTAATTTTTTTAGCATTTATATATATTTGATTTTTTTAGCATTATTTTGGCATTCAAAAAAATAATAAAGAGGGCAAAATCATAAAATTTGAAGAATGAGTGAGGACAATTTTGGAAAAAAAAAATTAAGTTTCAAAAGATTTGGTCAAATACTAAAAGCTAAAAGTTAGTCCCTACTAGCATTGAACTTTCAGCCTTCCCAATGCTAACTTTCACTTGAAAACTACTTCAAAATAGTTGCTAAACAATCCAGCATTTTCCCAAGAGATTTTGGAGGCTAAGGGCGCATTTGGTAACGATTCTATTCCTGGAAACTGATTTTGACAAGAATTGATTATTTTTTATTTCGTTCCTGGAAACTGATTATGAGTAAAAGAATGTGTTTGGTAATTATCCAAAATTTCTAATTCTGGAATAGAATTGCGTTTGATAACGTGTTCATTGATTCTTTCCAAATTAACTTCTTTTAATTTTTAAATAATTTTTTTTACTTTTTTTTTTTCTTTTTTTTTCCTTTTTCCTTTTTTTCTTTTCTTTTTTTTTTTCCCTTTTCTCCTATTATTCTTCTTCTTCTTATGGCCGCTGTCGGACCGGTGGCCCAGCCGGACGAGGGCCTGGCGACCTCACCGGAGCGTCGCCGGCCCTCGCAGCCCGAGCCTCGTCGGCGGCTAGGCGAGGCTCGCCCGGCCACCGACGAGGCTAGGTGAGCCTCGCCGATGGCCAACCTCACCCAGCACCGGTGAGGCCCGCCTGTCCACCGGCGAGGCTCGACCGACGGTCGGCAATTGGCGAGCGGCGGCGGGCGGCGACGAGCGGCGGCGGATGGCGGCGAGCGGCGGCGGGCGGTGGCGGACGGCGAACGGCGGTCGCGGGATAGCGGAAGGAAAGAAAAGAGTTTTAATGTGTTGATTCTTTTTTTGATTCTTGGACGCAGAATCGACTTTTTTTCTATTCTCAAATCTTGTCCGAAATTGATTCCGGGAACAAATTTATTCCCAGAAACAAAAATTTTACCAAACGCGATTCTCGTCTCAAACTGATTCTGAGAACAAAAAATCGAAATCGATTCTTATTCGGCACGTTACCAAATAGGCCCTAAAAGCTCCTTGGAAATGCTAAATCAAACGCACCCTAACCAACCAATTCGTCAGGAGAGAGCCAGTTCGATATGCCTTAAGCGACCCAATCGGCCACCTAATTAAATTGTCTCGGTTCAAAGCAGATGGTAACTCCCTTCAACTGGCCCAACAAAGCGATGCAATCCTAGATTATAGATTGTGCGGCCCATGGCGCTTTGGCCCGGCCTAAAATGCAATTTACCGCAGCTAAAATTGTCAGAAGTCAAGACCGTGTACTGTTCAGGAGACAAGTACATGTGCAGGTCAGCTGAAACTTCTTCAGCTTGTGCCATTCGTGCGTCCCATTTTCTCTCCAGCCATTTTAATGCCTCCCTAATAGTTAGGTTTCAGCCACAAACGGGGACGAGGCGTTATCCTTTTCGCAAAGCCATCGTGGAGCACTCCATCTTTGTTTCTCCATACCTGAGCTGCCGATCCCTCTAGATCTGAGCTACTCCAAGCGCTGTCCACATTAATTTTGCAGCGATCGAGGTTCAACGAGGTGGGTGACGTTGCTGCCAAAGGCTGCTGGTCTGCTCGGTTAGTGCTTCCTTTTGAATGTTTAGCTTGTAGTTTTTGCGAGTACAAAGTTTCTTCAACTATAAAGCTTGGGTTGGGATTTCTTGTGTTGAAGATCCGGTTGTTCCGAGCTCTCCATACCCTTCAGATGGCTTCGACTAACACAGCTTTGGCTTGTGAGCTGTTCCTTATGGTGAGATTTTCCCATACCCACTTATCCATTCGGTTAGTAATTGCTGGAGATGTGTCGACTGCAATTCTATGCTCTGACCATATCGTTTTTGTCCAGGGCAGAAGAGTCAGATTCGGTTTCGCTCGGTATGAGTTGGCCGCGGGAATGATCAAGTATATGAGTCTCTAGAATTATGTAATATGAAAAATTGGGTCAATAAAAGTTAAATGAGAATTTAGGCCGTACAAATTTTGAATTCATCCGACCTTTACTTAACCTACTTGTTTGACAAGTTTACTAAACACGCAAAGCATCTTTGTACAATACTCCTAAAAGTACCGTATGGTCAAAGAGTATATTTTTTATAGGGATATATTCGTTAGAAGTTCTAAAATTTGTCACAAAAGCGTAATTGAGTCCTAAAATTTACAAAAAATATAATCAAGTCATAAAATTTGTCAAATTGATGCAATCAAATAGTAAAGTTAACATCGTCAATTTCATTAACGGAAGATGCTAATGTGGCTTTTAAAAATATTTTCTCTCTCTCACGTGGCTAAGACATGGAACACAAGACTAAAACAATGTCATTTTGGATTTAATTCTAATTTCGTAATCATGAGATTAATTAAATAAAATTTAAAATTTAAAAACAAAAAACAAAAAAGGGCCAAGGCAAGGGCGAAGGCCCTTGTCGCTGCCACCTTGTTGTTGAAAAGGGCTAGCGAGGGCACGGCGAGCGTTGGTGGGGGTCATTGGGGCCTTAGCCAAGGCCGACGACCCTTGCCGATGGTAGGTGAGGGTTTGGCGACCCTCCACCGAATGGTGGCCCTTGCCGAGGGCCACCATAGCCAAGTGCAGTTTGGCACCCTCATTGATGGCCACCATAGCCAGACGAAGGTTGACGATCCTCATCTAGATCTGTGTGGAGGGTCATTGCGCCCTCACTTGCCATCGGCAAGGGTTGCCTGCCCTGGCCCAGACCTCAACAACCCTTGTCGGCCTTGGCCGACCCACACCAGCCCTTTTCGAGGACGGGGTGGCAGCGGCATCAAGGGCCTACCGCCCTTGCCCATAGCTTCATTTTTTTTTTTTCTATCCCTTTGTTTTTTGAAATACTTTTTTACTTTGTTTAATTAATATTTTGGTTAAATAAATTATAATTTAAGCCACGTCAATGCCACGTAGGAGAAAGAAAACATTAAATAAAAGTCATATCAACATTTTCCGTTAGTCTAAATGGACGTAGTTAATAGAAGAACTCAATTGTATCAATTTAATAAATTTTATGATTTTATTACACTTTCGTGACAAATTTTGAAACTTCCAATATACATATCCCTTTTTTTATATACAACTGGAAAAGTTCAAATGAGTTGCCCAATGGAACGATGTCATCACTTAGAAAATAAAAAATCCTTCTGCATAGTTACAAAGATAAAGATCCCAGATCAATTTAAGATTATCCACTGTGTAGCCTTAAATGTAACTAAGTAAATTTCACTCTTATTTTGGTAAAGACACTCTTTTTCCATTTAAATAACTGAAATACCATCCCATCTTTCTCTCCCTTTCTCGAGAAAATTTTTATTGTTTTTATTTTATTTTATCAAGCTATCCAACAAAACTACTTTTATTTCTAATATCTCTCTCATCGGTTTCACAAATTATTATTTCAGTCAAATGCTCCGTCACTATCATCTTGTCCTGCTTATTATTATAAGTTTGCCTTGAGAAGTTGTTAATTTGAATTTATAATCTTGTATTTTTAATCATAAAAGTCACAATGAAGGAATGATTGTGCTTTCATGACCGGTCTTAAGTCACATAGAAGATTATAAATTTCCGTTCATGACGGCTACGACCGGTCATGAAAGCACAATTATTCCTTCTTCTTTTTTTGTCAAATAATTTGAGATAATTTGAAACTTACAAGAGAGAGGGGATAGAAATAACGGCAGTTTTATTGGTGAAGCAGATAAAAAATAGAATCAATAAATTAGAGAGATAGAGGTGAATATAATATGCGGACTGAACATGAATATTAATGTAAGAATTTGATATAAATTACTCTAATTAAAGAAAAGAATTTTATATTCCTTTTATGTAATATCCATAGATAATCATCATGAATATGTAACATTCTATCTAACATGAAAATTACATGTCGGAAATACTATTGGAGATTCGATATTATTCTGACTGTTCTGATTATATATGGTTTGATTCAATCAATCCATAGGATTAGAAATACATATTATAAAGTAGGAAAATGTTATCTTGTATATTTTTTCCTCTTTTTTGTTCCTCCATTATAAAAGGACATTGACACAGTGAAACACCATAACAATCTTTCTCCAATATGTTCATCTTTTGTCGTTACATTTTTCATATGTTTCAAATAAGTCAAAGGTGGATTTATTTCACGGAAACTCAAGATTTAAAAAATATTTTTTGAAGAATGATTGTTTATATTATTTGTAAAAACAAATTAATGTAATATATTTTCCATCACTCTCGAAGATGGTCAAGCATAGATTATTGTTCCCAATGAAAGTATTTTCTGTTGGCTAATTTTTTTAAGCAGCATATCCTATTATTTTTCGAAGATTTTGAGTTTTTCAAAAAATTCCTTTAAAAAAAAATTGCCCATGTGGAAGGAATCAAGCGAAGACCGACATGGATCGTGCACTGATGACTAGTGACTACCTGACGCCTCGAAGCGCGTCTCAAATTCTCAATTGATTAAACAGATGCCAAACAGCGCCCGCTAATTTCAAAAGAGCATCTGGCCAAAAAGAAGATAACATCTCAAAAGAGCAAGCAAAACGACAAAAAACGAGAAGGCTGCCTAGCCGCCTCCTTCGTCTCTATCGCAGAGGCCACGCTTTGAGGAATCAAGAGCAAAGCTCGGATTTTTACGAGCCGCGATCGCTCTCCGAGTTCCTCGGCATCGGTCCCGGACGCCGCCGCCGCCGCCGCCGCTGCCGCTGCCGCTGCGCGAAAATCTCGCCGGTGGTCCTCTCGTCGGTTCCCGGGTGGCGGTCGAATGGCGCTTGATTTGAGCTCCTCCAATGGCGGCGGCGCGGACGCTTCTCTGCAGTCCATCTGCTACGAGCGCGGTTCCCTCCGGCTGCTCGACCAGGTGGGTTGCTTTCCCAGTTCGATTCTTGGGTCGAGGATCGATTTGGGGGTGTGCCTCCCTCCCCTGTGCGCGGCCTATTTTTCCCTTTTCTCTCGTGCTTCCAGTTGCAGTGGAAAAGCTCTGAGTCCCACTGTTTTGTTCCGCGTTTGACAGAGAAAGCTTCCCCTGGAGACGGTCTACCTGGATATAAAAGACGCCGCCGATGGATGGTATCTTTTCTTGAGCCAAATCTTGATATTCTGTTGATGAGGGGGAGCTGCTTTTGCGCTTCTTGAAATGGTCGTTATTTCCAAGTTTACCACAGGGTCCTTTAGCTGCTGCTTATTATCGTAAATGACCGCAAGTCCAGTGTATACCCTTCGTTGGGATAAGGGTTTCGATGTGGTTTCTTCATTTATATGGATGTAGAATTTTCTGTGTTAAATTAGTTCGGTTGTGTGGGATGTGGATGCGACGGCAGTGAAAGGATTTGTGAGAAGAGTTTGTCTTTCTTTTTTTGCTCAGGCATGCGATAAAGGATATGGTGGTTCGCGGGGCACCGGCTATTGCTATTGCAGCTGCGCTTTCTTTGGCGGTGGAAGTGTCTCATTTGGATTCTTTTAGTGGGACAGCAGCTGATGCGGCCTCTTTTCTCATTGAGAAGTTGGATTATCTTGTTTCAAGGTATTATGGTGGCGGATGATCAGGTCCTGTCCACTGTTTATGGAAGAACATGTTTGCGAGTCTTGATTGAAACTTTTGAGATGTTGTTATATTCTTGTAATTGTGCAAATGTGTGACCATACTTGAATTGATATGACCATGGTTAAGCTGCTTTAGTGTCATGGAACATAACAGCCACTGTTGAACTTTTGCTGTCGATGAACTGACCTTTTGTGCTCCTTCAGTCGGCCAACTGCCGTGAATCTGTCCGATGCTGCAACGAAACTGAAGGAAGTTATCTGTGATGCTGCTGCAACGGCTTCGGAAGCCAAAAGTATTTTTCAGGTAATAATTGCCACTCTGCTTTATTTCAAGTATCAAGGAAACACTAATTCAGCATATCTTTCAGCCAAGTTTCTATTGTGATGCATATCGAGAATAAAAGACATCTATGAAACAAATGACATGCTGCTCAGGGAAAAAAGAAAATACTCTTATTTTCTTGACCTCGTTAATCAGTGAGAAATGTTCTTTCTTTTTCCCAATTTCTAGAGAAATTTCCTTTCAATGTTACATAGGCTTATACAGAAGCTGCTGAAGTCATGTTAAAAGATGATGTCGCTTCAAACAAAGCAATTGGTAGCTATGGAGCCTCATTCCTTAAGTTAAATCAGAAAAAGTCCAAAGGACTCTCTGTATTGACCCATTGCAATACTGGCAGGTACTTTAAGTTGATTGTAGGTCTCCCACTCTTTCCCTTGGTCACTGCAACACAGCATCCTTATCTCTCTCTGTTTCTCTCTCTCAGTCTTGCTACAGCAGGATATGGTACAGCCTTAGGTGTAATCCGTGCACTTCATACTGAAGGGGCGTTGGAGAGGGCTTATTGCACAGAAACACGCCCATTCAACCAAGTAAACATTTATCTCTTGATTGTTTGTATCCACATTCTTCACGTATCCTGCACGCTGCATGCTATCTGTGATCATGGGGATTGGTGGATTGTTGGATGTGGTTGTAGGTTGTTCATATACTTTAGAGATGCAGTCAAGCAAATTACTCCATGCTTAGTGTTTGTTTAGCCCTTACGCTGCTTAGGGCACGTTTGGTAACGCTTCTATTCCCAAAAATTATTTTTGAGTATTTTAAGCCGTTTTGTAACTGTCCAAAATTTCAATTCCCGGAATAGAATTGTGTTGTGTACCGTGCTCAAAATTTCTATTCCAAATCATTTTCTTTTTAATTTTTAAATAATTTTATTACTTTTTTTCCTTTTTTTTTTCTTCTTTTCTTCTTTTTTTTTTTTTTTTCCTTTATTTCTCTTCTTCTTCTTCAAGTCACTAGTTGGCGGCCTTAGGATGACTCACCTGCTAGACGAGGGCCGGCGACCTCACCAAAGCGTAGTCAGCCCTCAACAAGGCCATGTGTTGTTGGCTGAGCCACGGCAGGGCTGGGCAAGCCTCCCCAGAGTTAGGCTAGCCTCACCTGGTCAGGTGAGCCTTGCTGGTGGCTAGGGGAGGCTTACGTCGTTGGTGGCTGGGCTCACCTCTGGCAAGCTCGCCAGACCTTGCCCTGGCCTGGTGAGCCTCCGGTGATCTCGCCAGACTGGTTGCCAAAGATGGGCGGTGGCAGGCGGCGAACGGCGGTGGCAGATGAAGAAGAAGAAAGAGGGAAGAAGAACAAAAAAAGAAACAAGAAAAAAAAAAAGAAAAGAAAATAAGGGCCTTGATTCTACAAATGTTCCTGGGAACAAAGAAACAACTATTCTTTATTCATTGATTTTGTTCCAAATTTACTTCCGGAAACAAAAAAATAGAAATTTGTTTCCAGAAACAAAAATTTTACCAAACGGATTTCTATTCCAAATCTACCTCCGGGAACAAAAGAACATAAATTATCATTGTTTGGCAAGTTGCCTAACAACCACTTAGTTTGTAGGGTCATATGCCATTTGCAGTTTTAATGATATGTATGATGGCGGAAATAGACTGTCAATGCAGTTGCTTATTGTACAGAGGATTCGTGCAGTCATGGCAATAACTAAATATCCTATTGTGACTCGGAAAACTTACAATTGCTTTCTTATGAGCTTGAATTGCTCATAAAAAATCTCTTCTCATGCACGCAGGCAGGTATTTACATTGCATTAGATGCTGAGAACAATAATGATCTATTTGAATTCTAGATTATAGTTCAGAATTAGTATGTACTTATCAAATTTTGTTATTTTCACTTATGACAGAAAAATCCATACTCCTTTCCTCCCCCCCTTCTTTGTCCATCGTTTGGTACCCTTTTTTGCTTTTAGAAATTTGAGGAAAGGACTTCCAGGACAATGACAATAGGAAACATGAAATATTGATGATGAAGTTATCTTTGAGTATACTGTATGGAAGGGACACTATTGAAAGTGGTAAAGTGGAGTTCAGGTGCACTGGGGTAGTATCTTGTTTGAGAAGTGATGAAGAATGCATTGTTGTTCCAAGCAATGGCAAAGCTGGGTCTGGCTTACAACTGCCCCAGCAAACTTTGATATTGTATCAGTAGATAATGGTGATGAAAATTGGGCTATAATTTTGGGTTTGTTTGTGATTACTATCATTTGTGTAAGCAAATGTCTTTGACACCTGTTCCAGGGTTCTCGGCTTACAGCTTTTGAATTGGTACATGAGAGGATACCAGCTACACTTATTGCAGACAGTGCTGCAGCGGCATTAATGAAGGAAGGAAGGGTGGATGCTGTCATCGTTGGAGCAGATCGTGTGGCTGCAAATGGTAGCTTGAAGCATTTAATTGATATTAATTCTCTCTCCTATCGTTTTTTCTTATTCGAGCTGCTCCAAGGAAGCATGTTAATGAACTTAATTTCTCTTTACAGGTGATACCGCTAACAAGATTGGAACTTACAGTCTTGCCTTGTGTGCAAGGCATCATAATATTCCCTTTTATGTGGCTGCACCTCTGACTTCTGTTGATCTATCACTTTCTTCGGGTCAAGATATTGTTATTGAAGAACGATCTGCGAAAGAATTGCTGAACACGCGTGGAGGCCTAGGGGAGCAAGTTGCTGCATCTGGCATATCTGTCTGGAATCCTGCCTTTGATGTTACACCTGCAAATCTTATAGCCGGTATCATTACCGAGAAGGTATCCTCGCTCAAGTACAAGCTAATTGATAGTATATTTATGTATTGGCATAGGATTATTTGCTCACTTCCTGTTTATGCACGTATTTGACCAGGGTGTTGTCACCAGGAAGGGCAGTGATGCTTTCGACATGAAAGCATTCGCACTTCAGCTAGATGGTAAGAGCTGAGAGTTTGGGTGTGACGGGAACTCGGAGAAAAGAGTATGGTCGTGTGCTCGTCTTAGCTGTAACTCAAAGTTCACTTAGATATCGAATAAATTGTCGAGGTGGCCTTGTTGTATGTGATCTGATCTGACTTTCTGAAGTAAAAGTGATTAGCAGAAGCTGCAATTACTAGGACAGAAAGAGGTTATGGTTGAAGGCCCTGGATTTGACGAAGAGGTTCTTGAATTTGATCATGTCATGAACGGTTTTACTTTATTCGACGGGCATTCCCAACAAATGGGATGTCTTGGACGTCATCGTCCAATTGTTGTCTCTATCTTGGGACTGCCAGCCCACATTAGTCATTAAATTATGTGGGTCGCAGATCTTACGACTTGTGTGAAGTGGGTTAATATGGGCTGGGAGTACTTAATAAAATTCGATGTTTGGGAATGACTGGCCTGACACGGCTTATTGATTATGGCCGTGCCTTTTTTACCTCTTCTGCTGTAAGATAGGAGAAGGGAAAATTGTTGAAAATCTCGTGATCTTTGACATTGTTGCGCATTAGCCCTCGAGACTTCGGGAAACTACATATTAAAACCCCTCCTCCTGGGGAACTTTGACATCATTACATGATAGCCTTCGAATTTCGAAAAGTTTGCTGATCACTCCTTTCTAATATTGATTTAGGTTGCCGTCGCTTGTTTTCTAATCAACAACTTGTTACGCAACTTTCCCAAATTTGAGCGCTATCATGCGATGGTGTCCAAGTTCAAGGAGTTTCGAACAATTGTAATAAAATTTTGAGCAACGTAATTTGTAATTTTAAATTTCCAAGCGATACTTTTTTTTTAACTTCGATTTTGTCAAAGAGGCTCCACGACACTCATTAAGAAATGAAATTATAGGAAAATTTGTATCTTTCGACCCATCAAGACTGAGAGCCTGCATGATACGGTTCGCTTTAGAGCACTTCTAAATTGTCACATTTGAAATTTTCTTCCTAGAAAAAAAATTATATTTCAATTTAAGAAGGAAAGATAAAACTAAGAAGTGACTTGAAATGCTCATCTACATATCTAATCAAAACCATTGATCGTCTGCCTTTTTTTATTTCCCATTTAGCCTTCATATACTTAGGACAAACATGATAATCATTATGTTTCTTTATTATTATTTTTTTTATTCCCAAGAACAGCTTTTGAAAAGAAATTCATTTAGTAACGTAATTTTAATTTTTTACTTAAAACAAATTTTTACTTTAGAATTAGGGTTAGAATAAAAATTAAAAGTTAAAATTTTTAACTTTTCTATTTTTGGAATAAAAGTGAGAAGTGAAAACTTTTTTTGTCGTTCATTCTTATTATTGATTACCACTCGTCGCTTGCGAGATTTCAGATTCTAGTTGTTGGACATCAGTTGCCACCCGTCACTAGATGTCAGATGTCGCATGCCAAACACCAATCGTCGGACATTGGACACTCGTTGCTAGATGCTTGATGCCAATCGTTAGATGCCAATTGTTGGCTGTTGGCCAACCATTGCTGGTCACTTGTTGTGGGATGCACGATCGTTAGACACCGATTGCCAATCGCCGCCGCCACATGCTAAACACCGACCATCAGTCGTTGACTACCAGCCTCCTTGTCTATCGGCTGCCTACCACCACCATTTGAGAGAGATAAAATTCGTTTGACAGAAATTTTTTATTGTTATTAAACATGTATTTTTGCTAAGAATCTCGTCTACGACATAGTACAGAATAGAAATAAAAAAAATTAATTTCTTCCTAGAAATTGATTTTTAAAATAGAAAGATTATCATTTACACCCTTAATAGTTTGATTTTAAAGAGGAAAAAAAGATCTTAGAATTGACAAAGGAAAAGGACAAGAAAAGTGAAAGAAGGAAGTTTCTACCTACTTTTTAGGAAGAAGCCACCCATGGGAAAGTTCCTTAATTGTTCTTAAGGTTAATATCTTGAAAAATCATAAATCACTTATAATAAATTTATCCCGACTAATTATAAAAATTATTAAACTAATATACTTGTAATAAATTTACACAAAACTAATTTATTCGACCACCAAAAACTTCAAATTGGTACATTTATGACAAATATACCATCCGTTAAATTAGATTAATACCACGAAAAATCATAAAAATTATATAACTATAACAAATGGAGAATAAAATCCCAAACTGATATACTAGTCAATTATCAAGTGTTATTTAATTTAGTAATTCGATAATAAAATTTAACATAAACTAATAGAGGATAAATCTGTTAAAACTATACTAGTTTATGGTAAATTTATCAAAGATGTATCAATTTGGAGTTTTTGTTAGTCAAAAAAATTAATTTGGGATAAAATTATCATAAGTATACTAATTTGGGTTTTTTAGGGTATTAATCCTTATTTTTATTGTGCAATTGCCAACTTTGCTCTTTCTATTCTTCGTGGGGAAGTTTAGAATGCTTCTCTTATTTTCTTCTTTCCAAATTTAAGTAAATGTTCATTCGGCAAAATATATCTTTTTTCTTTTGCCTTCTGGGAGGAAAGATTCTAGTGTCAGGATATTCCATTCAATTAAAGTTATACATCAAATTGCAATTCGTTTTCTTTTGCAACAAAAATGGGAGCTTATTATGCAAGCGCCCAGCCCATTCACGGAAATTAACTGTTGTTCATGTTGAAAAGAGCCTGTGCGTTTCGTGAAGTCGTAATTCGTTCTAAGGAAAGTATCCTAATTCCACAAGAAAAGAATTTTCTAACGCAAAAATTTGTGAGGTAAAAAATGAATTAGTTTTTTTTTCATTAATTAAATGGTTGATATCATGACAATTTACCATAGACCAATTTTTAGGTCAGCAAAAATCTCAAACTAATATAATTATGAGAAATTTACTATAAAATTAATTTTTAGATTACTAAAAATCACAAATTAATAGATTCGCGATATATTTACTTTTCATTAGTTTCCGTCAAATTTTATTATAAATTTATTGAATTGGATGGCATATAACTCAATTAATATGATAATCCTATATTGAAATTCATAATAATTTAGGATAAATTTATCATTAATATATCAATTTAAACCCATTTAGTGATGAGCGAGTTGGTTAGGGTGCATATTAGCCACACGGAAAGGCAGGGTTCTATTCCCCTATTCGTCACATTGCGCGACTTAAGTGGATTGCAATGGGTGGTGGGTCCCTGCGCTAGTACTCTTCCGGATTTACATCGTCGATTGCCGGTATCCGGATTGCCAAATAAAAAAGAAAAAAAATATCGATTTAAGATTTTTAATTAAATTTATTATAAGAAATAAATGCGTGAGCTTGGGATTTTCGTCCTATCAGAAGCGAGACCATTGCACCTTACCAACCAGCTCTCGAAGGCTCAAACCAGAACGTCAAAACACACGACCAAAAACGAGGGGGCAAGTTACGACTCCATGGAAGCTAGGAACCGATTCTAGCGCCATTCGCGACGACAATTCTCGATTCTACGTCGTACCCAATCCGCCGCCCGCCTTGTCCGACGCGGCTTCGCCTCTCGCTCCTGCGTCGATCGGTCCGTCCTTTCGCGCGAGACGACACCCGCTCGAAGAACCAGCCAAGGTCCACCCCGAACGGACAAATCTCGAGAAACTACCCAGAAGCTGCGGCTCCCCCAGGTACCTCTCGCTCTTCAGGCGCCGACACGATCTCGGGAAATTTCCCGCTGTCCCCGCTCGTCGCCCTTCATCTGGTGTTTTTGGGCCGATCGAGTTTCCAATTCGATCGTTCCGCGTTCTGGGGTTTCAATTCCGTTGAGACCCTCGATTGATCTTCGTCTTCGGGAGAGTTTGGGTGCTGCAAAATCGTAGCTTGGGGCTTTTCTGTTTAGTGGGTCTTTTTTGGGGGTGGGGGTGGGGGTTGGGGGGGCTGAAGGGCGAAAGAGTATGGTGGAGCCAGGGCGATATGGCTTCGCCGGAAACCCTAAATTCCGCGGGGTCTTCAATGGGATTTGCGCCGCGGTCTTGTTATACATGTTCTATACGCAAGATGAATTCTTTAGGAGGGGTTCCTATTTGGGGGATTCGCCTTCGGTCCTGCCTTCTGGTTGGCGCTCGAGGGGTTTTGCTGATCGAGTTGATCGGTTCAAGGTGATACACCGGAGGGTTGCTGAAGTTAATGCTACCGGGTTGAATGGGACGGTGAGTGTGGACGAGTCCGTCGGTAATGATTTGACCGTGAAGGATCCTAAACTCTGTGCCGGTTTGTATGAGCACAAGGGTTATAAGAGCAAGTGCGAGTATCTGATCGCCAATCCTGAGTGTAACGCTGGTGGGTTCTTCCATTACATTTCGTTCTTCTACTGTGATTGCGAGAAATTCACGGGTGTGGGGTATGCCGTGCTGGCACTGTGGCTGGTTGCTCTGTTTTACTTGTTGGGCAACACTGCAGCAGATTACTTCTGTTGTAGTTTGGAGAAGCTTTCTAGTCTTCTGAAGTTGCCGCCTACGGTTGCAGGGGTTTCTCTGCTTCCGCTTGGTAATGGGGCTCCTGATGTGTTTGCCAGCATTGCCGCATTTATGGGGAAAGATGCAGGGGCGGTGGGTCTCAATAGCGTGTTGGGTGGTGCTGTTTTTGTTACTTGTGTTGTCGTGGGCGCTGTTTCTTTCTCTGCGGCAGAGCAGAGGGTCCAGATTGATAGAAGGTGTTTTATCAGAGATGTATCCTTCTTCCTCTTCACTTTGATCTGCCTTGGTATTATTTTGATTGTTGGCAAGGTCAGTGTTGGGGGTGCTATTGCATTTGTTTCCATATATGGGCTCTATGCCTTTGCAGTTGCCGCCAATGAGATGCTGAGGAAACAAGCCAGGAAATTAAGGCTAGATTCTGTTACGCCTTTACTTCCTGTCAGAGGAAGTGTCTTTTCTCAAGGAAGTGAGGAAGATGAATCTATTTATGCCTCACTGATTGAGTCAAACTCTGATGGTGATGTACCTCATCTGCAAAGCGAGTTGCCACACTGGATGTGGGCTTCAAATGTAGCGATTTATTCAAATGAGGCTGTCAAAGTCAATCCGGATAGCCCAAAGCAGTTGTGGGGTTGGAGTGATGATGAAATGGCCAATGGTAATTCTTCCTTCACATGGTTGAAATTATTTTCTCTACTGGAGATGCCGCTGACACTACCAAGGCGGCTGACAATCCCTATAGTCGAGGAAGAAAGATGGTCAAAGACATATGCCGTTGCCAGTGCTTCATTAGCACCTATTCTTTTGGCATTTTTATGGAACACCCAAGACGATGTTGGAAATCTGAGCAGAGAAATTGCATATGCTATTGGCATATGTGCTGGGGGCGTACTTGGTGTTTCTGCATATGTGTACACCAGAGCTGATCAACCACCAAGCAAGTTCTTATTTCCTTGGGTCTTTGGGGGATTCTTCATGAGTATAATCTGGTTCTACATTGTCGCAAACGAGCTTGTTTCTTTGCTGGTAGCTCTGGGTGTTATTTTTGGCATAAATCCTTCTATCCTTGGTTTGACAGTTTTGGCCTGGGGAAACTCTATGGGTGATCTGATGTCAAATGTAGCATTGGCGATGAATGGTGGAGATGGTGTGCAGATTGCAATGTCAGGTTGTTATGCTGGGCCTATGTTTAACACTCTTGCTGGTCTGGGAGTTTCACTGTTTCTTGGAGCCTGGTCTAGTAGACCTGCATCATTCATAGTCCCCCAGGATAGCAGCCTATTTTACACGATGGGGTTTCTGATGAGCGGAATTCTTTGGTCACTCATCGTCTTGCCCCAACATGACATGCGACCGAACAAGATGCTGGGGATCGGCCTTATGTCAATTTATCTGGTCTTTCTGGTTTCAAGGTTAAGCACGTCTATGGGTGTGGTCCCATTGAGTGGTCTTAGTTGACGGTCAAGGCATGAGGCATGGGAACTCTGGTCAGGGTAATGTGTTTTAAAATATGGATGCCCCCTCCTCTCCACAGACACTGCTTTGTGCCTGCTGCCTGGATCATGTAGCTCATTTTAGTGTTGCACATTGAAAAAGTTACATAAGAATAGTTGAGCTGTAAGCTGGGCCTTAAGAATGTATCCGTTCGATGTACAGTACTGAATTATCTTTGTGAGAGTCCATCTCCAAATGCTGCTGCTTTTTTCATATAGAAGGTCGACATAGGATACTTGTGAGATTGGCTTGACACGCTATCTGTGCTTCTGACACCATCACTGTTATTTCCCACTTTCAGAAGAATGTAGAAACTGTCAGATCGCAAATGAATGTACGAATAAATGACACAAAGTATCAGATCATAGATATATATTGTGTTTTGGATTGGAATGGTTGCTTTTCGGTTAGTGATTGGAGAAACTAGCCAGCACATTACTGGACCTAGATGTAGCTACATGCAGGATAAGAGTAAGAAATGTGGCTCGGTTATATGGAAATTCTTTCTTTCTCGTTCTGGTAATGCATATTTCCTCTCTTTGTTCTGGTTGGCACCACATATCCTAGACAGAAGAATGTCACAATCAATAACAAAAGCAGAGAGGTCGCCAATTTGGAGCAAGCTTCTTGCACCATACCCCATATCCCTATGCAACTCCTGATTCGAGTAAAATGGATCTGCAATGAGTTAAGTTTGCAATCAAAGCAGCAATTAATGGTATTCATATGACTATGAGTTCAAGTTTGTCTTTTTGCTGTCAGTTTGACGAATAAAGGCATGATCATGCTATGTTTTATGTTATCATGTTCTTTTGTGTGATGCACACTGATTGAGAAGACAAAAATTGCATTCTGCATCTTCACAGAGAGAGAGAGAGAGAGAGAGAGAGAGAGAGAGAGAGGAGCCATGCATGCTCGGTTTAGCTCGAACTCTAGAGCAAAATAACAGATGACCCCACTTCCCTGTATTGAATCACCATCACAGTTGTACACATTCTTCTTCTACCAATTTACAGCATGTACAACTGCTTTTCTCCCCAAACGTAAACCTTCCACAAGTTCACGGTTCTCCCCGCAGGAACCCGACTGGACTCCTCACGTGATGCTGCCGGTTCCTCGATGTGATTGACGCACCGTGAGCCTTGTCCGTCCCGTTGCTTGCCACACCAGCCTCCTTGGCCTCACCCTCACCACAACTGTGCTTGGCACCTCCACCACCACCTTGTACACTAACCTGGCGTCCCCCACATTGGTCACCTTGCGCATGTACGACACCACATTCTTTTGGGCCCAAACATGACTGAGAATGACGGATAGTTGAGCTGTCCCGGGTTGGACAGTTTCGTCAAGCAGGTCAGTTGTCTGCCTCACAGCCCTCTGGACTTGCTCGATCGTGTAGTTGAGGCTTGAGGGAGCAGATGAAGGCGATGTAGTCGTCAGTGACGAGAACATAGACAAGGCCTGGTGAGAGGGCCTTCCTCGGGTCGATGTGGCCTGCTCCGAGGGCCCATGGGGTGGATGGGGTTCCATCGACTGCATTCATGATGGGGTTCCGGGTGTCGTCGTGGATGTAGGTGGTGGTCCTGAGTGCGGATTTGATTGCGCTTGTGCTCCGGTTTGGGTGTGCAGCTTTGAGCAGCGAGGCGACGCCACTGACGTCTGGGCAAGACACGGATGTACCTGAAAATGGAGCCGTTAGAAAAGATTTAGACTCCTGGAGAGCGTGCCCCAAGTGCTTGATTGTTTGCTCAACAGAGGAAGGACGAGACGAGTGTGTCCTGTCAATGAACCTGCGAGGATATTGAACTGGACCCTCCTTTTGTCAATTTCCAATTCCGTGGGGCTCACATCATCAGGCCAAGCGGCCAGGATGTTGACACCTGGGCCAATCACGTCAGGTTTCAAGATCCGCATGCACGGCTAGTATGGCCCTCTTGAGCTGAACCCAGCCACCACTGGTGTGGGCCTGACATCGACCTCTGGTGTGCCGGTAATGACCAGGGCCGTAGGGTTCCGATCGGTCTTGGCATGTTCCTTGATCGCATTAGCTGCCTTTGCACCGATGTGAATGGTCGGTATCAGGTGGCAGTCTGCCAGCAACTCCTCGCTGCCGTACTCCGCTGTGTTCCTGCGCATCACACAGGGGTCAAGTGAGCCCCCGGCATGCCCAAGTTGCTTGGTATGCTTGCGTTTTCCGTGTTGTGAACCAGGCCAACCAGCTTGCTCCCCATTCCAGGGCCACCATACAACGATGCTCCAGTAAACCTACCAAGCAATGCATGGGCCGGGAAGTTGTGGTCCAGGGCAGACGCTCCTACAGTCATGATCCAGGGGGCTCCATTCAAGAGCGTGACTAGTTGAGGACCCTCGTTTCCGGTGGAGGCAGAGACGAAAATACCCTTCTCCATCGCCGAGAAGGCTCCAATAGCGATGGCAGCATCATAGTATGTCTGGTCAGTTAAACCAAGGGAGAGAGAGACAGCATATCGACGCCATCCCTTATGGCCTGGTCCATGGCGGCAAGTATGTCGGAGCTCGTGCAGCCCGATTTCCAGCATACTTTATAGCTGGCCACCCAGGCCTGGGGAGCCATGCCCTGAGCGACGCCTCTTGCACTGTGGAGCGAGCTGGCATTGGCCACTAGGGAGCCTGCGGCGGTGCTCGACGTGTGAGTCCCATGTCTATCGTGGTCCCGAGGGTTTTGCACCTTTCATGTTACCATCTGCACAGTGAATGTTACCACATTAATATCCATATGAATTCGTCAAGTACTCGATGCATTTTTGCCTGCCATTTCTTTTGAGGTCCTTCGGTTCACAAGGTTACCTATAGCCTTTTCATAGCCTTTGGAGAAAAAAGTAAGCGCCAATAAGCTTCTTGTTGCACAGGGAAGGATCGAAATCGGGTCCCCTCACGCATTCACCCTTCCACTGGGCCGGAACCTCCGGGAGCCCCGAGTCAAAGCTCTTTGACTCGGGCCAAACCCCCATGCCGAGAAGACCAATGATTACTTCGTGAAATGGTTGATCAGCCTCCATAGAATGGTTCCCCGTGCCTGGCCACAGCCCGAATTCACCTTCCACCTTCAAGAAGCCCGGCGTCCGCATCATGTGGAGATGGCACGTGACGTCCTCATAGGCCCCGAGCACTGCATCCGATGACTGGAGGGCCTCTGCTTGATCCGGCTCGAGGGACACGGCGTAGCCATTGAAGGTGTCGCTGTAGATAAAAGATCAAATACAGGGCAAATGGTTCTATTAAATGATGTAAGGTAAGATTTGTGGCAAATGATTTTACACAGCATGAAGGTTTTGATTACACTGAAACCTTTTCACTAAACCTTTTCACTGATAGTAAAGGAAGTCACCTCCTAAATATTTCCTTAGAATATAGATTGCATGATCAGATAAGGGAATTTGTCTCAGTCGATGCAAATTTCTCCTGGAGATTATATTAGAAGCAAGATTATCGAGATCCAAACCAACAGTTATTTCAATAAAACAAAATGTTAAGTTGACAATAACTGAGTGTGACAAAGGATTAGCACCCTTGAATAAGGATCCTTTGCTCAGAAACCCTTCTATTTATCAGAGACTTATCAAAAAGCTCATTTATCTAACCGTGACCAAACCCGACATATGCTATGCCATGCAGATTCTTAGCCAATTCATGCATAATCCAAAATAGTCCCACATGTATGTTGCATTGAAAGTGATAAAGTACTTGTAGGAATGCCCAAGTTTGGGAATATTGCTGTCTCAGGACAACAATATGAGAATGACGGCGTATAGTGATATGGATTATGCTACTTGTCTTATGAGTAGAAAATTTATCACAATATTCTGCATCAAATTGGGAGACTCATTAGGCCCTGTTTGGTAACATGCCAAACAGTGACTGATTCTGATTTTTTGTTCTCAGAATCAGTTTGGGACGAGAATTGCGTTTGGTAAAGTTTCTGTTCCCGGGAACAAATTTATTCCTGGAATCAGTTTGGGACAAGATTTGAGAATCAAAAAAAAGTTGATTCTACGTCCGAGAATAAAAAAAAAGAATCAACACAATAAAATTCTTATACTAATTATCATTATATTATATTAATAATATAATAGTAATTATATCAGTATACTAATAATAATATTATATTAGTATACTAATTATTAGTATATATAATATTACTATAATAATATATATAGTAATTATTACTATATAATATTATTAATTATTACTATAATATAATTATTATATACTAATATATAATATAATTATACTAATAAGTATATTAGTATAATTATTAATATAAGTATACTATTATATAATTATAATTATATAGTATAATATTATAATAATTATTAATTATAATTAATAATATACTAATAATAATTAATAATTAGTAATATTATATAATTATATTAATATACTATTAAGTATACTAATATTATTAATATTATTACTAATATTACTAATTATTAATATAATATAATAATATAAACTATTATTAATAGTAATTATTAATATATAATAATATATAATAATTAATATACTAATTATTATAATATTATTATAGTATACTAATAATATAATATATTAGTATACCAATTATTAGTATAGTAATAGTATATAGTAATATAGTATACTATTACTAATAAGTATATTACTAATAAGTATATTATATGAATTATAATAAGTATGTTAAAGTATATTACTAATAAGTAATAATATTAATAGTATAATTAATAGGAGAAAAAGGAAAAAAAGAAAAGAAAAGAAAAGAATAAAAAAATAAAATAAAAAAATAAAAAAATTTAAAAATTAAAAGAAATTAATTTGGAACAGAATCAATGAACATGTTATCAAACGCAATTCTATTCCGTAATCGAAATTTTGGACGATTCTGAAACGCGTTCTTTTACTGAAACCGCCTCCCGAACAGAATAAAAAATAATCATTTCTTATCGAAATCGGTTCCTGGAATAGAATCATGAAGAAAAATCCCTTGAAGTTTTGAAGTTAACAAAACAGCCTCGTCTGTAAAGTCTGAAGAATCCCATTAAGTCTGTAGAGTTCAAGACCCAAGCGTTTTTCGTCTGAAGACAATCAGACCCAAAGTTCGGTCTGAAGTTTTTCCGTCTGAAAACAGTCAGACCTAGTTACAGTCTGAAGATCTCCAGACCCAAATCTAAGTCTGAAGACTGTTTGCAATTTTGCCAGGCTGACAGCAGGTTATTTTTATGGTTAAGGAAAGTAAGATTTGGATATTATATTCCCTAACTTATCCATAGAATATCCTTGGTTGTGATTGAGAGCTCGGAAGATTTATTCTTCGGATTTTATCTGTTGAAGATCAAGCAAATTTTTGGAAGGATCTAATTTTGGGAACTCAAGATCCTAATTATATGGGTGAGCAGGATTAACGAGCTATTATCTACTTATATTTTCGACGACGTGAAGATCACTTAAATTGATTCAGTCCAACGAGTTGATTGGATGAATTCTTGGAAAGTGCCAACGGGTATGAAGGCACGAAGGCTATTTAAGGTGGATCGGAGTTGTTCGAAAGTAATGAGAGAATTGATAGAAAAGTCTCGATGTTAGAACCTCTAAAATCTCTTGTTCTCTAAAATCTCTCGTGTTCAAATTGTGTATCAAAGAGAGTTACTTATAGTGCGAAAACAGCAAGAAGCTGTAGAAGAGACTTTTGGCTGAAGAAGTCTAGTTCGTGAATTGTAACAACTCTCATTTGCTACATAGTGATTACAGCCAGTTGGCTGCCAGCGTGGAAAGTGGACGTAGGCTTGCAATAAGCCAAACCACTATAATCCTTGCGTCAACTCTCTTTTACCCTACTCTATTTACTTTATGAACGCATGATCTATCTATTATTGATATATTCTTCATATTAAAGTATTCTTCAGTAAAAGATTCCAAAAGAATTCCGTAATCACCTATTCACCCCACTCTAGGTGGTTTCACTAGCCCATATCAAAATCGTTACCAAACGCGCCCTTACTCTCTTGGAAGATAAAGAAACAGTCGACTATTTCATTATCATCAGCCGAGGTGGAATATCAGGCAATGACAAAGACTAGTTGTGAAATAGTCTAGATAAGAGAATTACTCCAAGATCTTGACTTATGGATAAAAGAACCGACCATTATATTTTGTGACAATAATGCTGTACTTAATTTGCAGTGAATCCGATTTTTCATGAAAAAATGTAATATATAGAAGTTGATTGTCATTTTATTAGAAACAAGATTTAGGATGGAGTAATCAAGACAAGAGGAATAAGAACGATAGAGTAATGCACAAAGATCTTCACTAAATCTCTATGTCAGAGGCAATATGCATATTTATTAAGCAATCTAGGCATTCTTGATGTATATAGACTGCCGGCTTGAGGGGAAGTGTTGAAAATATTATTGTACTTGTTTGATCCTAATTGGTTCATCAATGGAAAACTAGAATATTGGATATTTGGGGAATTTGTTCTTTTTTATTCTATATATCTTTAGAATATTTTTCCTCCTTAATTGGGTTAACCATATGTATTATACATAGGGCTATGATTATATAATGTTATAAGTGAGAAAGCAATATACATCTTATTCCCAAATTCTCGGCTTCTCTCCATCCTTTGATATTTTGACATATTGGTTGGTTCTCTGGCCTCCGTGTTTGCAATTGGTAGTCTCTATCCCTAGTGATGGCTAAGTTCCTAATCTAGTCTAGGTCCATGCGGGAATGAATCTGGCATATTTAAGAGTGGATTAACTCCTGTTTAATTTCTTGGGGGCAGTAAAGAAGGTGCCATACAGGCTATTTAGTTTCCCAATCTCGGTTAAAAAAACGATGAATTTATTGAACTTTGTTGTTCCGTAGATATATCATACAACGTATTATTATCTCGTGGCCTTTCCATGCGACATTATCAAGTAAAATACATGTTCTGAGTAATCCTAATTAGTAGAGAGTGTGGTGCATGCATTAGTGGCATTAAGGGTGCGTTTAGGAAGGTTTTTGGGGAAAATTCTTGAGAAAATGTAAAGGCAATTCAAGAAGTTTTAAAAAATGCAAATCGTATTTGATAAATTGTATTTGTAAAAGTTCATTGTAAAGTATTTTTGAGCAAAATAGTGTTTGGACAAATTAAATTTGCAAAAGACTTTTTAAATTAAAAAAAGAGAATAAAATAGAGTTGGTTGGTTATCGCCAGCAAAGAGCTAATAGTTGCCATTGAGAGACAAATAGTGCGGCGAGGGACAGGCGGTGTGGCGAAGGGCAGGCATCTGACTAGGGTTGTCGTGCGGAGGATGCAACATGACGAGGGTCCTCGTGACCCAAATCTCATGATTTGGTCACGATCTGGGTCGCCGCAACCAGATCGAGCGGCCTCGACGACCTTCGCACGGAGGTTGCGACGGTGCGAGTCGCATGACCTTCTAGTGAGGGTCGCTATGACCCAGATCTGACAACCCAAATCTTGCGATCTAGTTGTGACGACCCTTGCCAAAAGGTCACGCAACCCGCCGTGCCGTGACCTCCATGCAGAGGTCATTGGGGCCACTAGGGCTATTCTCGCGATTTGGGTCACGACAACCCTCGCCAGAAGGTCACGCAACCTGTCGCGTTGTGACCTCCGTGCAGAGGTCACCGGGGCTGCTCGATTTGGTTGTGGCGACCCTCAAAGGGTTGTGCGAGCCACCGCGCCGCAACCTTGTGCGTAGGTGGCCGAGCTTGTGATCTAGTCTCGGCAACCCAAATCGCGCAACTAGATCTGTGTGTGATCTAGGTTGTCATGACCCTCGCTGCGCCGCAACCTTGGTTGGAGGGTTGGGGGACCCTAGTCGCACCACCTACCCTTCGCCGCACCACCTAGCCTTTGAGCGACCACGTGTAAATGTTGGTCATGTTCAGTAGAGAAAAGGGAAGAAGATGAAGATGATTAATAGTTATCGGGATAAAACTGAAAAAACGAAAAATTAGCAAGGATAATTTCGAAAGAAATTTTTACTAACTTAAAAGCTAGCCTGCCAAGAAAGCCCAAGGCAGCCCCTAACTTGCTTTGAGTTTTCAGCCTTTCTAAAGCTTGCCTTTGGGGTAAGTCAAAAGAAAAATTGCCAAACACTAAATATTTGGTCCAAAGACCTGGGTTTTGAGAAGGCAATTTCCAAACACATCCTTAGTATAGTTCCTTCCACGAGGGCCTTTCATCCATATTCTGTGTAATCACGACGGGCACTTAACTTCTCTTCCATGCATGTGATATGTACCGGTATTCCAACATCGGGGCGGTCGATGGACGGGCTGCCGGGCCAAACTGTGCCCATGTCGGTCCACCAGTTGAGAATTACCAAGAGAGCGGGAATATTACGTATGGACATCCAGACCTTTGAGAGAGATCGCTTGCCCAAGCCTGTAATATTTCACATCGTAATTAGTTTCTTACTTAGTATATTGTAATTGACTGACACTGTTGTCTCTTGATACTCTCTTCTTGACGAGAGAATGGTCCCAGAAGCTTCACATCCAGAGTTCATTTTCTTCTGGATGTTTTTACAAATTCAATCTACTACGTTACTTTTACAGTCACACTAATACAAATCTCACACTCTGTCCGTCAACCTTCTACTCGCCAATGTCGCTGCCGATCCTGAGTCCATCAACCACGGATCACCGCCACTTTCTCTTCCAAACAACCCTTCACATTGCAGTCCACGTTGCTCTAGCTGATGCAAGGCCGAAGCAGAGCCCGAAGCAACCTCGAACATCAGCCTGCCCCTCATCCGATTTGGGTCCATGCGTACGCGACTGGGCTCCGAACTTCATTTTGAGCATTGCTCCAGACGATGCTACCAAAATCCGACCTAGCCGTCTGATTCATGCCTTTCTTGGACACGAAGGTCACCGTGTAACTCCTCTTGTCCCCGACCTTGGCGAACACCAACTTCGTGGGCTTCACCCTAACCTCCACAGCCGGTGGCCCCATCACTGTCACCGCGTAAACTGATCCCACAGCCCCGACGTTGGTCAGTTGGCGCGTGTATCTCACGACCCTCTTGCTCCCGAACAAGACTGAGAAGGACGGATAGTTCAGCTGACCGGGGTCTGAGAATTTACGTGAGCACGTGACATTGGGGCGCTTGGCCACTGCTCTTACTTGATCGATGGTGTAGTCCAACGAGCAGAGGAAGGTGACATACTCGTCAGTCGAGATATCATACACCAGGCCAGGGGAGAGGGCTTTCTCGGGGTCGACGTGTCCCGAACCGTGTGCCCAAGGGGTGGAATAACTGCCTCCAGCAGCATCACGGAGAGAAGAATTGGTGTTGTCGTGCGTGTAGGCGGTGGTCATGAGTGCAGACTTGATTGCGCTCGGGCTCCAATTCGGGTGTGCGGCTTTGAGGAGCGCCGCGAGGCCGCTGATGTGCGGGCACGACATGGATGTGCCTGTAGTGAAAGACCCACATGAGAAACTTGGATCAGACTCACAGCAAGCAAAATCATCAACCATGAACACTTTGGTTCATCTACATAATTCACTTCCCTGGTTTAATTAGCTCAGATGGTAATCTTGAAATGTTGTTTACATATGATTATGATTACTGCCACACACTACTACTCAGCCTAAAAACCTGTACTGGTCTGCCACTCAGCCTAAAGAACCTGGGCATATCTATTCAGGGCTATCAACAATCCCACAGTCACATTCCACATTATAGTAATGCTGGCTAATCATCTCTAAGGAAAAGCAAGAAAGGCATCTCTGCATTTCTCAGTAGGACCTCCATTAAAGGAGAAGAAGCTATAATCAGAGACACAGTGATAGCTACCACACCAGTCCCACTCTCTCTCTCTCTCTCTCTCTCTCTCTCTCTCTCTCTCTCTCCCCCACTTTTTTTTTTTGTTTTTTTTTGCTTTCGATCACGTGCAGAGGAAAGGCAAAAGCCAGAGTCACTTGCTAATGCCCTCCAGCTAGCCAATCGAAAGTGGAAAAGTTCCCCTGTCCATGCTTGTAATGATGTAATGTACATGAAGGGCTCCAGAAGCAGCAACTAATGCATTGGATACTAGACCTTGCTAAGCTGCTAAATTAGCGCGCTAAATATAAATATTAATGCTTACTTTGCATGCACTAACTACGGAGGTCCACAACCTAACTAGCCCAATTTGATTATTGGACTTGATGGTTGTTGAATCTTACACATTGCACAGATTTAACTACAATTACAGACAGGAAAATAGAAACAGCTTCGGATCTTCAGATTATGTGTCGCAGGTGAACGCGCCTACCCTATACTATGCAGAGAAGTCATACGAAAAGAAAAAAACCTCCTTGACAGGAGATGTTAATCGAGTTACAAATTTGTGTGCGTCATTTGAATTTCTATTCCTACCAAGCATCAATTAGAAGTCCTAAGCATAATCACTAGAAGTTCATGGGCAATGAATACTACACCTGACATGATGTTGAACTGGGTCTTCCTCGTATCTTTCTCCAGCCCGGTTGGCCCGACCGCTCCCGACCAGGCCGCCAGTATGTTGACCCCCGGGCCGATCACGTCAGGCTTCAGTATCTGCGGCGTCGCCAGATTGGGCCCTCTCGAGCTGAATGCCGCCACCACCGGCGACGGCTGCACGCCCAACACGGTCCCTCCGAAGCCGATCGTGGCGGTCGGATTCGGGTTGCTGCTTGCGTACTCCCTGATCAGATCCCCCACCCTCCTCCCTACGGCCACGGCAGGCAACAGGTGACTGTCTGCCACCAATTCCTCGCCGCTCGCCGCGGTGTTCGCGAGTATCATCCCAACCCCACCCGCAGCACGTACGACCGAGCCCTTCTCAACGCGTGCGTTGCTTCCCCTATCGCACACCACCACCTTTCCCCGCACCAAGGCCGGCTGAAGTGAACCGGGCAGGCACAAGTTGCCCGAGCCATCGGACCCCTTGTCATAAACCAGACCGACCAGTTTATTCCCCATTCCAGGCCCGCTGTAAAGCGACACGCCGGTGAACCGGTTCTTGTTGCCAAGAACAGCGTAAGCAGGGAAATCCCGGTCCAGAGTGCCGGCGCCGACGGTCATGATCCACGGCGCCACGTTGGCGAGCGTAGCCCGCGCCGGCCCAGCGTTGCCGGCGGAGCAGGAGACGAAGATGCCTCTCTCCACGGCAGCGAACGAGCCGATGGCAATGGTGTCGCGGTAGTAGGGCGCGGACCCGCCGCCGAGGGACAGGGAGAGGACGTCGACGCCGTCCAGTATGGCCCGGTCCATGCCGGCGAGGATGTCCGACCCGAAGCAGCCGCTCCTCCAGCAGACCTTGTAGGAGGCCACCCGGGCCCGCGTGGCCATCCCACGCGCCGTCCCGCTGGCGTAGCCGAGGAGGCTGGCGTTCGCCACGCGCGACCCCGCGGCCGTGCTTGCGGTGTGGGTCCCGTGCCCGTCCTGGTCCCGGGGCGAGTCCGTTTCTTTCGGGTCCTTCAAGAAACTGCCACCTACATAGACGAAAAAGTGCAAAAGTTAAGCAAGATTTGATTTTGACACCGACCCATCCTTTGGAATCGTACTTTGACCAATGGGAAAAAGTAAGTGGTAAATCAACTAAATCTCGTAAGTACCCGAGGCCATGTGATAGCCTTTGGAGAAAGAGCGAGCCCCGATGAGCTTCTTGTTGCAGAGTCTCGGGTCGAAGTCGGGGCCCGACTCGCACTCGCCGCGCCACCGGGCGGGGACGTCGGGCATGCCCGAGTCGTCGAAGCTCCTGGACTCGGGCCAGACGCCCGTGTCGAGGACTCCGATGACGACGTCCGCGGAACTGGGGTCCGGGTTCGGATCGCGGGCGCTGAGCTCGGCAGAGAGGCCGAGGAACTCGGGGGTGCGGGTGGTGTGGAGGGAGTAGACGGCGTCCTCGTAGACGCCGAGGACGGCGGGGGAGCGGCGGAGGGAGGCGGCCTGGGAGGGCTCGAGGGAGGCGGCGAAGCCGGGGTAGGCGGCGGAGTAGGAGTAAAGGAGGGCCGGGGAGGAGGGGGAGGAGGAGGAGGAGGGGAGAGAGAGGAGGCGGGAGAGGTACCAGTCGTGGTGGGTGGGGAAGAGGGAGGGCTTCTCATGGTGGCTCATGCGGACGATGTAGGTCCTTCTGGCGGCGGCGGTAGCGGCGGCGGCGGCCGCGAAAGAGAGCGTGAGGAGGCATTGGAGAGAGACGAGGAAGAGGAGGGACTGGGCCACGGTGGCCATGGCAGTTTTCAGAGAGAGAGAGAGATAGAAAACTTCCACAAGTTCGCAAATGTAGGGCGTTGCTTTTATAAGATGCCCGTGACACTGTAGGAACTAGGAAGTGAGCGTGCGTGGGAGGACAACATGTTGGATGCATCCCACGTATGGAGTCTCAAATTACGTGTACCGTTCGATGAGACGGGCACGTGTATAGATCCGTATGATCTAACGGTAGATGTGAACTGCACGCGATTAAAAATATCCCAAAATGCCTTCTCATCTTAGAGAGAGAGATTGAGTTTAGCTGGTAAGCACTCTTCGTATGTCAATCTCGATTAAAAGCTTGTGACATATTGACGAATTAATTGAAATTAGTGCCCCATTAGTATTTGGTGTTTGGCATATCGGTCACTAGGATTCTTAACCTTTCGTATTGATTAATGAAGCTTTTTACCACCTCCTTAAAAGACGTCCAATCACCGACCAAAAAAAAAGACGTCCCATCAAATTCTAAGCTCACCATAAACGAGTTTCCAATGCCATGTGTCTCCCATGTGGCCTTTCCTCATTGCCAAGTCGCCATGGACATGACAGCCACATGGGATTTCCTAGTTATGTCATCCTTTGATAGCGAGTTCATAAGAATAGCCATGGAATACCGACCCACTGATAAGTTTGGGAGATCTTACCTAGTTATAGCTCAAATCAAACCAGTTATAGCTAATCTTTTAATTAAACCTATTTCAATATCTTAACTTCCATGAAGTTAATCTGTTAAAAAGACCAATACTATATAAAATCTCTTACTTTTAGCAGTAAACTATCACCACAAGAATAGGACAAGCCATCTTCATTCGATAGGTGGTCATAACATACTGGGTCACGACACTCTCCTGTACATAATTAACCTGTTTGTTTTATATAGTTCTTATGATAGAAATGTCATGGCCAGATTCCACAGATTTCAAATGGACCGCAAGAAAGAATGATGAACAACAAATGGAGTCCACGCATCAAAATATTTCTCCCTAAACAATCACAATCCAGATTATTTTCCTAATCACTGAGTTTGGGTACGATGCAAAACCACAAAAAACCTTGACACTAAGGTAAAATGACAAATGCGAAAGGGTGGTGTCCAAAGCCCAAGCACCGAAGCAACAATAAAGAGCAAAATAATGCCTCAGCTCGAACAAGAATTTCAATTAACCTTGTCATCAAGTGCACATGTTGTATGGAAGATCCAGACAAATTCAGTACTTTTCCTAATATATTATAAAATTCTTCGTGAATTACCATGTAGATTGCTATCAGTCTTGAATGTGCAGAATCGCATGTATCGACATCTACAAAATTCTAGACTAGAACTTCAATGAAAACCTCTACGAGAAAGAATAATTTGACGTATTATTGAAGGATACCAATTTGGGCATAAACTTTTTCAATTTTACCAATTTAGTTATGATTATTTGCTTGAAGTTTCAATCTAGTCATTTCAGTCAAGTATTGACCAGCATTGAAATGTGGGTCCAGTCATCGCTTGAGCGATTTCTGGCGAAAATTAGCAGAAGAGACTACATTAGAATTTCACGCAAAGATTTAGGGTTAAATTGATAAAATTAGAAAGTTTATAAATGAATCGATACATATACATTAGGTTAGGAATCAGACAATTTCCATTGTACTTAGATAGATGCATATATATATATAGAATAGAATAGAAGGTACCCACAATGCAAAGTCATGTCATGGGAGCGTGTTGTCATTGCAGCTTGTGAACTTGGGGAGGAGAGTTGGGTTTTGTAAGCTACTGCTGCTGTGTAATGTGAGCTCTGTCTCTGTCCTGTTCGTTTCACACGCAAACGCAGGCACAAGATGACACAGAGAACACAGCTGTAGAGATGAATAATGTCCCGGATAATGGAGGGTCCTCCATTGAAGAGGACAGAACCCCACCTTCTTTATCCTCACAGAATCTTTTTTCTTCATATTTTTATGACGAAATTAGGGTTTCATCTCATTAGATCGATTGTCAGCTTCGCCCATTGATTCTGGTGCTGATGCATATGTGCTTATTTGCAAAGGACCGCGTCCGCGATGTTCAGCATTCATCAGTTAGATCCGAAAATTCTCCTCGTCTCGGTCGAGCCTTAGGCCCAAAGTGGACGTAAAGATCGAGGGATTTGAGTCTAGGCGAAATTTTAGGAAATGCAAAATCTCATTTGCTTGTAGCTGGATGCAAATGTACGCCTCGAGTACCTGTAATGAGCGCTGAGCAGGGTCTTTCTAATGTGCACCTTTTCTTCTTCTTCTTTTTCTTTTTTGTGTTTCTCTCCCGGTATTCTGGAAATTCTATTATTTCCCATCGTGCACTCAGTGCCACCTAACCTAACCAATGGAAACATCTTTTTTTTTTTTCTTTTTTCTTTTAATGCATCAATCATTTCTTGCATTTCAATTCCACCCACGTCGCATCACACTACTTTTGCCGGTCGCAATTAGGCAATTTTTAAATCATTTGCTCAAAGGCTGTGGGGAATCTGGGATTGTAGGCTTTGCTTTCCCACTTTCAAACCCCCAAAAAAAGAAAAGAAATCGTCTTATTTTCGGTTGCGCGCACTTGCCTAGCCACTCGAGTTTGGTAAGCATTGCGTGGCTCTCTTTCTTTCCTCTCAAGATCATCTAGAAAATGATCTTTGAAAGTAATATATTACTCAAGACTTCAATAAAATTTAGGAGGCCTACCCAGCATGAATCAAGCATACAAGTACTTCTTCGAATTTCAATGGACCAGCGTGATAATTGTTCACATCTATCGATTAGTTCGCCAAGGGTTTCATGCGAGACGATCAAGAAAATTGTACGATGAATATACGCCTGAGAAAGACTCTTGAATGACTGTATGGAGATTAGACTTCCACTTTCATTTCTGCTGGTTCTTTGATAAGAAACTTTGCAATTTCATTGGAAGGTGTAGTACTAGTGCCCACTTTTGTAGCCCAATCATATGAAACAACAATAAGCTAAAGCGTCATACCGTGTGGGGTTTCTTCTCCACTCCTCTTTTTCTCAACCAAAAATCACGGTGGTCGCGTTGATCGAGTTATTTCTAACCCATGCCCACGGAGACATATGTAGCCCATAGGAAATAATATTTGGACTTGTTTGAAATTTCGGGTATTGTTGTCCTTAGTCATATGTTCTTTCTTCTACGTACTGATGATTTCCAAATCAAGTAATTTGTATGTATCTAATTAAGTCAGAATACACTCATCAAAAGTTGCAAGCTCCATCAGGATCAATTTTGGCTAAGTCCGAAGGAATATGCATTGAAAAACTAATGTGCATTCCTCTTTGATTACCACATGCAATCTTGATTAGCATCTCTATAATAATGCATGGTACTTGATGTGAAAAGGAAAGTGAAGAGAGGATGATGGAACCGAGATTTCTCGATCATCCTGCCCTTAAGAATGATTACTAATTGACATATATCTTTAAAGTGATGCTCATCGTAAACTCACGGGGCACTCGAGGGGTATATTGTCGATTAGACATAAAGAATTGTCATCGCAAGAAGCAAACGACGCGACGTTAACCAACCTCTAGTTAATAAGCCTCCGACCGACGTGCAAGTGCTGATTAGACATAAAGATCTATCAGAAATAGTGTACGCTCAATTCTCGAACTTTTTTTAAGTAGTGTACGCTCAATTCTCGAACTTTTTTTATCAGTCTAGTAACTTTATTTGAGAGAGGAAGGTGCCTAAATCACAATCGCCCTGGGGAAAATCCCAAGTGGGCAATCTTCATTGACCTTGTCACGTCAAACTTAGATTATGCGCAAGCGAAAGAAGAAATGGAAAAATCTCCCTCGCCCTCTTTCCTGCTCTTGTTATCAGTCTGCTCATTGATGAACATTGCTCGATATGTGCTTTGGGAATGATTATGCAGACAAAATCATTTTTAGTGACTATAGGAAAAGGAAAAATTATTATTTTTAGTGGGTCGCATAAGAGCACATGCGAGCTTTGTCCTGCACAGTATGTGCTCTGTGCGAAATGATTCTTGCAGCAACATGGGAAAAGAAAAATCTACAAAAGATCCAGGAAGGATCTCATTGTAATTATAAAACAGACGGTGTCAAGCCGTACTTTTAATGGAGACATCTTGACGGACATGGTAGGTGGGTTTGAAGGATCGGCAATTAAAATCGATTCGGGATTTGATTGATGAGAATTAGCAATCGTTTATGTTGCGTTTGATCACGTTTTTGTTTAAAAATTATTAATTTTTTCGATAAAAATCTGTTAAAAAATTATTATCCGAAATAGAAATAGATTGAACGTGTTTAATAAACTTGTATAATTTTTGTTCTTGGAATAGAAAAAAAATAGAATTACGTTTAGTAAATTTGTATAATTTTTTTTCCTTTACCAAAAAAAACTTGTATAATTCTTTTTGTTTCTTTTAATTTTTTAATACTTTTATTTTATTTTTCCTCCGCAGGCGCTGACGCCTCGCTCTAGAACGTTGCCGGGTGGAACCCGCTCCAGGAGGCGCTCTGCCAGTGGAACGCCGAGATCGTGTGCATTCTCCTCGAGCACCACCAGTGCTCCACTTGGTGCAAGTGGCCTCGCCGCCTCCCTAGGGTGATCGCCATGCTTCGCCGCATGTGCGACTTCTACATGGAGATCTCGTTCCATTTTGAGAACTCCGTCATCTTGTTCGTTAGGAAGATCGCCCCCTTTGGCACGTACTGGATTTGGAAGCACGACGGCAATCTCCGGGCTGACACCTCCCTCACTGGCCTGAAGATTCAGCGCGCCAATTAGAGCTTCGCCGTGGCCACGCGAGGCTCGGGCCGACGAGCCTCGTCGTGGCTCGGCCTCTCCTGGGGTCGGCAATGCTCCGATGAGGTCGCCGGCTCTCGTCTGGCCGGTTGCTAACGCCGGCCATGGCCAAGGTCGGTAACGGCAAAAGGAAGAAGAAAAAGAAAAAAGAAGAAGAAAAGAAAGAGAAAAAAAGAAAAGAAAAATGAGAAAAAAAAAGTATTTCTCGGAAGTGTTTTTTTTTTTTTTTTTTTTTTTGATACCCAGGGAACCTCTCATCCAACCGCGGACAACCCGACAGGCCCGGGTACGGTAGAGAGTAAACCCTGGAGCGATGCTAGCGGAGGACCCACCACCCCGACGTCGCGCTTAAGATCCCGTGCAGTCAGCGGGATTCGAACCCCTCCCTTATATTTCTCGGAAGTGTTCCTAGAATAATAAACAAGAATTTCTGTTCCAAATCTATTCCCGAGAATAAAGAAATAGATTTTTTGTTCCCGACAACAAAAGTGTAAACAAACGTGTTTCTGTTCTTTTTTTTTTTTTTTTGTTTCTCGGAACAAAAGAACAAAAATTGTGTTCCAGGGAACAAAAACAAAACTCAAACAAACATGCTCTTATCGTCCGGATCCTCATACAATAATGTTCTTGCGATTCACATGCGTGTTCGTTGGTAGGATGCAACTGCAATATTCCTCTGATCATTCGCGGCCAAGAGGAGGACGCTCTTCAATCCAAAAAGTTGGGCGATCTGAACTCGACTTTGATTATCGATCGCGTCTTGCATATGCCAGCAAGGGAGGGGTTTGATGATCAAGTAAATATATAATGTATGAACGCCGCATATTACGTCATTAGTTGACATGATATATTGCTATAAACGTTGACTTCGTTAGCACTGCAGTTATATAACAACATGAGTTGTTAATAACCGGTCCTATATGTCACATCGGCTTACAATGTAATAGAAAATAATGTCCCACATGATGTAGGGTCCTCCAGAGAGGAGAGAGCCCCACTATGTTTATCCTCACAGAAAAAAAATATTTTCTTTATTTATTCTGAGAAAATCAAGATTTCATTTGAAATATCTCAATTGATGGATCATCATATTGTCACGTTGGTTGTTGTAATGATGCATATGAGCTTATTTTGATTGAAAGTTCAGTGCTCGCCAGTCTCACCTCGTTTGTGGGAATGTCATGCTTGTTTGGCTCTTGCACTGCTACTTGTTTGACACTTTGTGTTCAATTGTGAGCCTCATGAGAGGAGATTTTACTGTTAATGCTATCATAAAAGATTTGGTAATGAACTAGGACTTGATCTTGAGATCCATCCGATCGAGAATATTTTCGAGTTAAAAATAAATTTATATTGTAACGATGGGGAGTATGATATCATTGACCTCCTCCTTGTATGCTCGGACTAGTACATATTACTCCTTTAGACATTATTTTTCTTTTCGAAATGATTGAACCTTCAAGAAATGAGTCCCTGATGCATATCGATTGTCAATTACATCCGAATATCGTTCTCGTCTATTAGTCGAGCCTTACACGTGAAGTACATGATTGTGAGGACAATCTCTATCAAACATACATCGGTGGAAAGCAACATAAGAGTTCAAACTCGACATATAACCACTGATCATGGGCCTTTGTAATGTGCACCTTTTTACATTGCGCATGGTGCTCTCGAGGCATTCCAACCTAATTAATGGAGTCATCCTTTTTAATTCATCTATCATTTCTTGCATTTCGATTCCACCCACGTCTCATCACTCCACTTTCGCAGGTTCCAAAGGAACATTAATATATATCATTTAAAAAAAAAAAGAGAGAAACTGGGGCCTTTGTGTGGCATTATCAGTTTCATGCTAAATTGAGTATTACTAATTACAATGTGTGGGGTGCATCATGTACTGGTGGCAGGTTCTTCCCATGAGGGACTTGGATTTGCATTCTGTAATCGGGACGGCGACGGTGACGGTGCCTGCAGTATGCGCCTGGTAATCCGATGTTGAGGCAGTCGATGGAAGGGCATCTGCCTGGCTTGTCCGGCCGGAAAACCAAGCCTGTCATATTACTCATTGTATTCACTTTCTTAGTGCTGTAGTTGATTGACACTGTTGTCTCTTGATACTCTCTTCTTGACGAGAGTATGGTCCCAGAAGCCTCAAATGCAGAGTTCATTGCTTCCCCTTGTCTTACAAATTCGATCTGCTATACTGCTCTTACAGTCGCACAAATACAAATCTCTCCGGCCCTTACCCTTCCACTTGCCAACGTCGCCGCCACTTCTTCACCAACACGTTTGCTTCCAGCCGATCAATCCTTTGCATTGCCCATCGACGATGCTGGGGCCAAAGCAAAGCCCGAAGCAGCCTCGAACATCAACTAATCCCTTCATTCGATTTGGCTCCATATATTACACGACCAGGCTCCAAACTTCATGTTGAGCGTTACTCCAGAAAATGCAGCTGAAATCCGAACTGGATGTGGGACGTGTGCCTTTCTTGGACACGAAGGTCTCTATGATGGCCTAGGTTGCGGTGTATGGGGAGAAGGGATGGCAGTGCATTTGTGCCACGGTCTGGATGTGTGCAAGGAGGGGCACGTCTCTTGTCCCATATCGCAAAGGGAGGGAGTCCTAGACTAGCTTATGGATTCTGGGTTCTCTATTTGTACAGTCTCCATGTACCTCCCTTTGTCCCAGACTGTTGAAGATATGATTGAAGATGCTGATTGTAATTGATGATTTGTGTTGATCATGATTGATAGGATAATCGGATTAAATTAGGACTAGAAAGATCAAGGATAATTAGGAATATTTATTTGCCTTTTATACACCTTGTTGTACGATATATACATTTCATTGTATCAATTACAACAATCAATGAAGCCAGAATACATTTCCTCACACACTCGACAATTCTATACACTATTCATCCTCATTTTGTGACATGGTATCAGAGCGAGTTTAGATTCTGGCACACCTCCTCTTACATTTCTGTTGCTGCATCCTCTCGCAGAACAGAGTTTTTTTTCCTTTGTTCTCCTGTTGCTGCATTCCTTTGCAAAACAGAGCCGACTTCATTGTTCTCCTGTTGCTGCAATCCTTCGCAGAACAAAGCTTTTTTTTCCTCCCCTGTTTCCTCTGTTGCTGCACCTCTTCGCAGAACAGGATATTCTTTTACCCATCTGCACAATACAAAAAAACCTTTCTTAGAAAAGTATGACAAATCCACAATCACTTACCTCAGGATCGATTGATCAGCCTGCAGGAGAATCCACGCCACCAGCCTCGCAGATCCTAGATGTGTCCTCTGCTGTCACAGTGTCTCAAGAACAAAGGCAGCCACAAATTTGGGGCAATCCCACTCAATTGGTACCTATTCCGACTCAGGTGAATTTGGGGCAACCCTACTCGGGCCAACCTTACCAATGGGTACCATACAACTGGTACTACGCATCATTGCCGGGAGGAGTTCAACCTGATGCGGGCCTACCAACCAAAAGAATGGGGCGGCGCGGACATCGGTATACAACGAGACGGGCGGATCAATTGAACCAGGGGTGGGAACAAATCCCCACCCGAGTTCGGGCTCTTCCTTTCCAAACACAGTAACGCGATGGGATCTGAAGGATTAGGCTCAGGAGCGAGCACATTCCCGAACCTGCCACCAAATATCTTCCCATATCAAGTCTATGCTGCCAGTAGCCGCCTGGAACCCGGCGACCCCCTTTATACAACAAATGCCGACGGCCTAGAACTGAAGATCATTGCCCAGCAGTTAACTGGACCAGATAATTACTCGAGTTGGTCGCGCGAGTTCAGGCGTGCCCTGGTAACGAAAGACAAAGAGGGCTTCATTGACGGAACCGTTCCGATTCCATCCAACGAACGACTAGCTAGGGTTTGGAAAAAATGCAATCGCTAGTCGGGACGTGGATCGGAAACGGTCTCGCCCCGAAGTCGCGGCGGGCCTTCCCCAACGGAGGATTCAAAACAAATGTGGGAAAACATCAAGGAGATGTACGGGAAATTAGATCCAAGTAAAAATTTTTTTCGCTAACGCAACGGATCTCGAGTTTAAAACAAGAAAACTTGACTGTTGCTGCAATTTTCAATAAACTTTCAAGCCTCGTGGAACGAGTTGGAGGCGGCCGAAGAAAATTTGAATGGCCGGAGCCGATTTTGCAATGCACAAGAAAATCCGAGACAGGGAGAAGGCGATAAGGTTCCTCCTCATACTAAATGAATCTTACCTCACGTTTCGGTCCCAGATTCTAGCCATGGAACCGATGCCGAGCCTCGGCCGAATCTATCAGCTAGCAATCCAGGAGGAGAGCCAACAGAAAGCAGCCGATTTCGACAAATGAGGCGAAGGTGTGGCTCTGGCGGCAAGGGTTTCCCCTCACCTGCTGCAGAAGGCCACGAGAGGAAGGAATCTAGGGTTCCACGAAGGAGCCGCAGGAGGAAGAGAGAACCGTGGAACCAATTTAGGGTTCCACAGAAACGATCTAGGGTTCCAAGAAAACCCTAGATCTTATATACGGCCGACGGACGGCCGAGATCTTTCCGGCCGATCTGACGGCTCTAGATCTAATCTGGGAGGCGGTGGATCCGACGGCCCACAGAGAAGCGCGAGTTTTGCATCCAACGGTCCAGGCGGAGCGGGCTTATACGCGAGTTTTGAAGGCCCACGCGGGCAATTTTTTTCTGGGCCTGATGGGCCGAGGGGTCAATTTTCCCAAAATTATGAGAATTTATATGGAGGAACGACGGCCCATGCGGTAAGTAGGCCCACAAATTTTAAAAATAAGGGAAATGGCAAGATGTATTGTGAATACTGTAAGCGCCCACATCACACTATTGAGAGCTGTTGGAAATTGCATGGTAGGCCGGGTGAGAAAGAAAAAGGAAAACTCTCAACTGTTTTTCAGGTGACAGGAAATTCAACCAACAAAACTGTTTCTCACGAAGAGTATCAAGAGTTGATGGAAACTCTAAAGAAATTGGACCCTTCTGAGAAAGCAGGAAGTTTCACAGGTATTTCTTATTGCCTGATGAACTCAATTTCAAATGATGATTGGATTATTGATACGGGAGCTAGTGATCATATTATTTGCAATCCTAAATTCTTTTCCAAAATTAATAGTCTATCTTATCCAATATCGGTTCAACTTCCTAATGGGAGCACCACACATGTTGGGATGACGGCACCGTGAATCTCGGTTCATTCATTACTCTCAAAAATGTTCTTTATGTCCCCACTTTCCAATTTAATCTCATATCAGTCTCTCGAGTTTGTAAAGAAAATTCTTGTCGTGTCATCTTTGACCATGAGAAATGTCTATTTCAGGCCCCTTCGACTGGCAAACTGATGGGCTTGGGTAGAATCTACCAAGGACTGTATTTCTGGGTCAAGATTTCAGAAAATTTTAAATTGTCCTCTGTTGCATTCAATAAGCCATTGTGTAACACTGTTGCCAATGAAAGGAATTTTCTTTATCATAAAAGATTGGGTCACACATCTTCTTTCCCTAGTCCTCAATGCTCCATCTGCCCCTTGGCAAAACAAACCCGTGCACCCTTTCAAAATAGTACAACTCGAGTAGACGAAATCTTTTCCTTGATTCATGCTGATGTTTGGGGACCATATCACACTGTAAATCATGATGGTTCAAGATTTTTCCTGACAATCGTAGATGATTTTTCACGTGCCACTTGGGTCTTTCTCATACAATCAAAGGCTCAAGTTCCCTCCTACCTTAAAATCTTCCTTTCCTTGTTGAAAACTCAATTTGGAAAATCAGTTCGTCGCATTCGCACGAGATAATGGAAGAGAATTTTTAATGAGGATTGCAAATCTTTTCTGTCATCAAATGGAATCCTGCATGAGAGTACTTGCACTTACACCCCACAACAGAATGGGGTAGTTGAGCGGAAGCATAGGCATCTCTTAGAAGTGGCACGAGCTCTTAAGTTCCAGGCCTCCATACCGGAAGATTTTTGGGGAGATTGTATAATTACTGCAGCATATCTCATAAATCGTATGCCATCACAGATACTAAGAGGAAAAACTCCATTTGAGTTGCTGTATGGAAGGAAACCAGATATGAGTCATCTCAGAGTATTTGGCTGCTTATGTTATGCAGCCACAGTGGGGGCCCGAGATAAAATGTCTCCTCGAGCCAGACGATGTGTCTTTATGGGATATCCCAACTTAAAAAAGGGATACAGGGTTTATGAACAGTCTACTGGAGAATTCTTTGTCAGCAGGGATGTGATTTTTCATGAAGACATTTTCCCTTTTCAAGATTCTACTCCCATGACCGCAGAAGATACAAGGATGACTCGTCTATCTCTAATGGAAGAAGACCTATCTCCTGGAGAATCTTTTCTCATTGGTTCCCCTCCAATGAATCCGATAGTCGATACGGAATCGTCTTCACCATTGGACGCATCATCACCCAATGATGACGATCATCGTCAGGAACAAGTAATGGAGCAGCAATCCCAGGAAACAAGCAATGAAGAATCTGCAAGTATTGAAGAATCACCCCGAGGGATTACTCGGAAGAACCACCTCGGCGGTCGGGGCCGAACTACCCGGCCACCAGCATGGACCAAAGATTACATCTGTTCCTCGTCACGGTCTTCAGGTACCCGATATCCCATATCCTCATATGTATCTTTTGACCGATTATCATCAGACCATTTATGCTGCATTAGCCGAATTTCTGAGGAGAAAGAACCCTCCAATTACAATGAGGCCGTACGAGATGTACGTTGGCAAAAGGCAATGGAGGCAGAACTCCTGGCCCTAATGGAAAACCACACCTGGGACATTGTGACCTTACCTCCTGGTCACAAACCCATTGGATGTAAATGGGTCTATAAAATAAAACATAAGGCGGATGGGACTGTGGAGTGATACAAGGCACGGCTAGTGGCCAAGGGCTTCACACAACGAGAAAGGTTCGACTACCATGAGACCTTTTCTCCAGTTGCCAAAGATGTTATAGTTCGGGCATTCTTATCTGTTGCTGCCTTTCGCAACTGGTCATTGCACCAAATGGATGTCCATAACGCCTTTCTTCATGGAGATCTAGATGAGGAGATTTACATGGATCTTCCACACGGATTACAGAGACAGGGGGAGTCTAAGGTATGTCGTCTCCGCAAATCTCTTTACGGGCTACAACAGGCGTCTCGACAGTGGTATGCAAAATTCACCACAGCACTCACGAAAGCAAGGTTTCAGCAATCTAAACATGATTATGCATTGTTCACCTGGACAAAAGGTATGTCAGTCATATATTTGATGATTTATGTTGACAACATATTGATTATGGGAAAAGATGGTCCTGCTGTAAAAAGACTGAAGGACTATTTGCATTCGTCTTTCCACATCAAAGATTTAGGGTCACCTAAATACTTTCTTGGAATCGAAATAGCCCGATCTGACCTAGGGATTTCCCTTAGTCAATGGAAGTTTGTAATGGAAATCATTTCAGAAGCGGGACTATCAGGATGCAAACCAGCAATCATCCCCGTTGAATAGAATGCCAGGTTAACCAGTATAGACTATGATGCTGGAGCCTCACCCTCGCCTGATGATCCACCATTGAAGGATCCGACAAGCTACCAGAGACTCGTTGGGAAACTTATCTATCTCACTATGACTCGGCTAGACATTTGCTACGCAATACAAAATCTCAGTCAATTCATGCACAGCCCCAAGCTGTCACACATGAATGCGGCCCTGAAGGTGGTGAAGTATCTGAAGAGTTGTCCAGGACTGGGAATACTCCTTTCCAGAAGATGTAATATGGAGATGACGGCCTATTGTGATGCATATTACGCCACGTGTCCCATGAGTCGAAGGTCTATTACTGGGTTTTGCATCAAATTTGGGGATTTACTACTTTCGTGGAAGACAAAGAAATAGTCCACCGTGTCCTTATCTTCAGCAGAAGCCGAATATAGGTCCATGGCAAAAACAGTTTGTGAGATAGTATGGCTTCGAGGTTTGCTTTTAGACCTTGGGGTAGAGATTAAGGGTCCGACATTACTCTTTTGTGATAATGACTCGGCACTCAAACTGGCAGCGAATCCTGTTTTGCATGAAAGGACAAAGCACATTGAAGTCGATTGCCATTTCACCCAAGAAAAGATCAAAGAATGGATCATCGAAACCAGGGGGATTAGGACTACAGAACAACCAGCAGATATTTTCACTAAGCCTCTTTGTCAGAGACAACATACATATCTTCTAAACAAGCTAGGCGTCTTGGACATATACAAGCCACCAGCTTGAGGGGGAGTGTTGAAGATATGATTGAAGATGCTGATTGTAATTGATGATTTGTGTTGATCATGATTGATAGGATAATCGGATTAAATTAGGACTAGAAAGATCAAGGATAATTAGGAATATTTATTTGCCTTTTATACACCTTGTTGTACGATATATACATTTCATTGTATCAATTACAACAATCAATGAAGCCAGAATACATTTCCTCACACACTCGACAATTCTATACACTATTCATCCTCATTTTGTGACACAGACATTAGTGAACACTAACTTTGTGGGCCTCACCATCACCTTCACAGCTGATGGCCCCATCGCCGTCACCGCATGAACTGACTGTGTGGCCCTGACATTGGTCGGTGCCCGTACCTCGTGGCCCTCTTGCGCTCCTCTTGCGCCCAAACAAGACCGAGAAGGACCGATAGTTTAGCTGGCTGAGGTCCGCGACTTTAGGCGAGCGCGTGATGTTGGGGTACTTGGCCACAGCTCTAACTTGATCGATGGTCTAGTCCAATGAGCGGAGGAAGGCGACGTACGCTTTGGTACCACACATATTTCCTCTTTGTTCTGGCCGGTACCACACATCCTGGACAGAAGAGTGTCACGGTCAATACGGAAAGCACAGATCATTTGGGCAATAGCACTCAACTTTGATATCTTAAAGTTGCATTATTACACTCTTAACTTTGGTATCTTAAAGTCAAGGTGGCCGATTCGAAGCGAGCATCTTGCACCATGCCCTATGACGCCATGTAATGGCCGATTCAAGTAAAACATATCCGCATAGCATTTGATGGTATTCATATATGACTATGATTTCAAGTTCTTTTTCTTTTTTGCTACTGCCAATTTGAGGGATGAAGGCATGATCAAGCTATGTTTTAAGTTATCATCTTCTTTTGTGTGATGCAAACGCTGCTTGAGAAGACAAGAATTGCATTCTGCATCCTCAGAGAGAGAGAGAGAGAGAGAGAGGCAACGCATGCTTGCTTAAGTTCGAAATCTAGAATTGCATTTCTCTACTAATGTGAATCACCATCACAATTGTACACATTCCTCTGTTTCAACCGAATTTACAGCTTCTACATATTACTGCTTTTCTGCCCCGCCAATTAAACCTTTTACAAAGTTCACGATTCTACCCACAAGAACGCGACCGGGCTCCTCACGCGATGCTGCCGGTTCTTCCACGTGATCGACCCGCCGTGGGCCTCGTCGGTCTTGTTCCGTGCCACGAACGTCACGGTGTACCTCTGCTTGTCCCCCACCTTCCCAAACACCAGCCTCCTCGGCTTCACGCTCACCACAACCGTGCTTGGCGCCTGCACCGCCACCCTGTACACCGACCCAGCGTCCCCCACGTTCGTCACCTCGCGCGAGTACCGGACCAGCTTCTTGTTGGGCCCGAATACGACCGAGAATGACGGGTAGTTGAGCTGCCCCGGGTCGGAGAGTTTCGCCGAGCAGGTCACGTTCGTCCGCCGCACGACGCTCTGGACTTGCTTGATCGTGTAGTTGAGGGAGCAGACGAAGGCGATGTAGTCGTCGGGGATGAGGTCGTAGACGAGGCCCGGCGAGAGGGCCTTCCTCGGGTCGATGTGGCCCGCTCCAAGGGCCCACGGGGAGGTTGGGGTTCCGTCGGCTGCGCCGGTGATGGGCTTCCGGGTGTTGTCATGGACATAGGCGGTGGTTATGAGCGCCGACTTGATTGCGCTTGTGCTCCAGGTTGGGTGGGCGGCTTTGAACAGCGCGGCGACGCCACTGACGTGTGGGCAAGACATGGATGTACCTAAAAATGGAGCCGTTAGAAAATATTTTGGCTTCTGGAGAGCGCACGCCACGTGCTTGATTGTTTACTCAGCAAAGGAAGGACGAGAGAAGTGTGCAATGTCAATGAATGAATGAACCTGAGATGATATTGAAGTGGACCCTCCTTTTGTCAATAGGCAATTCCGTGGGGCTCACATAATCCGGCCAAGAGGCCAGGATGTTGACACCTGGGCCAATCACGTCAGGTTTCAAGATCTGCACGGACTGGAAGTATGGCCCTCTTGAGCTGAACGCGGCCACCACCGGCGTCGGCCTGACATTGACCTCCTGGGCGCTGGTAATGACCAGGGCGGTAGGGTTCCGATCTGTCTCGGCGTATGCCCTGATCACTTTACCTGCCTTCGCACCGAGTTGAACGGTTGGTATCAGGTGGCAGTCTGCCAGCAACTCCTCACCACCTTCCTCGGCTGTGTTCGCCAGTATCATTCCCACTCCCCCGGCATCACGCACCACCGCGCCCTTGTCCACACGGGAATTTATCCCTCTGTCGCAGAGCACCACCTTCCCGCGCACCACCCTGCGGTCAAGTGAGCCTGGCAAGCACAAGCTGCTTTCGTTTCCCTTGTTGTAAATCAGGCCAACCAGCTTGTTCCCCATTCCTGGGCCAGCATACAACGATTCTCCAGTGAACCGCATCTTGTTGCCAAGCAATGCATGGGCCGGGAAGTTGCGGTCCAGGGTAGACGCTCCTACAGTCATGATCCACGGGGCTCCATTCGAGAGCGTGCCTAGTTCAGGACCTGTGTTGCCGGCGGAGGCAGAGACGAATATACCCTTCTCCATTGCTGAGAATGCCCCAATAGCAACGCTGGTCTCGTAGTACGCAAAGTCAATTCCACCGAGGGAGAGAGAGATCACGTCGACGCCGTCTTTTATGGCCTGATCCATGGCAGCGAGTATGTCAGAGCTTGTGCAGCCATTTTCCCAGCATACTTTATAGCTGGCCACCCGGGCATGGGGAGCCATGCCCCGTGCAACGCCTCTTGCATAGCCGAGCAAGCTGGCATTGGCCACTGGGGAGCCTGCGGCGGTGCTCGACGTGTGAGTCCCGTGTCCTTCGTGGTCCCGGGGGGTTTGTACCTCTGTCATGTTACCCTCTGCACAATGAACATTACCACATTAATATCCATACAAATTCGTTAGGTACTCGATGCATTTTTGCCGACAATTTCTTTTAAGGTCCTTAGGTTCACAAGGTTACCTAAAGCCTCGATATAGCCTTTGGCGTAAAAATAAGCGCCGATGAGCTTCTTGTTGCACAGCGAAGGATCGAAATCCGGTCCCTTCACGCACTTTCCCTTCCACCGGGCTGGAACCTCTGGGAACCCTGAGTCGTCAAAGCTCTTTGACTCGGGAAAAACCCCTGTATCAAGAAGACCGATGATTACTTCAGGAAATGGTTGATCAGTCTCCTTGGCAGGGTTCCCCGTGCCGGGCCACAGCCCGAATTCATCTTCCACTTTCAAGAAGCTTGGCGTCCGGGTCGTGTGGAGATGGTACATGACGTCCTCATAGACACCGAGCACCGGGTCTGACGACCGGAGGGCCTCTGCTTGATGCGGCTCCAGGGACACGGCATAGCCATGGAAGGCCTCGCTGTAGACATAAAGGAGATCAGCGGCACCAGAGGCGAGAGACTGGAGGTTGGCGCTGTACCAATCCCTGCTGGTGTTGAACGTCCCGGGGACGATTTGCTCTTTCATTTGAACAATGTAGGTCTTCTTGGCCATCGAACAAGGGAAGGCGAGAAGAGAAAGAGCTAAGAACGTCGACCAAGCAGCGGAAGAAGCCATGGCTGGACGATCTCCCGTTGCTTGGAAACCGGAAATAGGATTGATTCCTCACAACCTTGTAAGTTCCGGTGTTCTGATCTTCATGGTCGGAGATTCTGCTTGCCTTGCTGTTATTAGTGTGTATTGGTTGGTTCTCCGGCCTCCTTGTTTTGGGTTTCTAATTCTTGTCCGGATGCACGCAGGAATGAATCTGGTATATTTAGAGCAAGTGAATCTAAATTCTAAATATGGATTAACTTAGTAATTTGTTCGAAATGAAAAATCTTGGGGACTCAGCTATTTTCTAGACTTGGAGGTTGCATGTGATGCTTGATTATTATCTCTCACAAGCAAAATATGCCATTGATCTTATTTCTTGGGCTGGGCTCACCGCTAACAGGGTTGCTCTACTCCCATTGAGTTGAATGCAAAATTCAATGACAATAATGAAACTTTTCTTTCAAATTTTACACTTTATCGGCAGTTGGTTGGTAGCCTTATATATCCCACCGCTACATGTCCTAACATTGCTTATGTTATTCATATTGTTAGTCAGTACATGACTGCATCTTATATGACTCATTTTGCTGCGGTTCTTTGAATTATTCGCTACATCAAGGCTACGTTGTTTCATGGTCTTGATCTTTTTGTTCATTCTACCTTGGAGTTGATGGTTTTTCTATTATAATGATTGGGCTGGTGACCCTCGCAATTGTCGCTCCACTATGGGCTACTGTCTTTCTGGACAACTCATTTATCTTAAAGCGTAAAACAGACCACTATCGCTTGTTCTAGTACGGAAACAAAATATCAAGCTCTTGCTAATACGACATTGAAGTTATGGTTATGATGGGTACTCGAAGATATAGGAGTGCGTCATCATAGCAGAAAAGTCATTCATTGTGACAATCAAAGTGCTATCCAAATTACATATAATATTTTTATTTTCATGAACGCACCAAGCACATTGAGATAGACCATCATTTCATTCGATATCACGTTCTTTGTGGCATTGTTCGACTTATCTCTACTTCATCCGCTGAACAAATTGCAGATGTTTTCACCAAGACACAATCACTAGAGCATTTTCTAGATTTATTTCCCAAACTCAAGTTGACTTCTTTCAAATCATCTTGAGTTTGAAGGAGATGTTAGAGATATATTTAGGATATTCTATGATTCTGTATATTTTCCTTGATTTATTATCATTTGTTACTTTAGATAATTGTTATGTAAAGCTTATAAATAGGTATGTGTACTATTTGTTAGTCAATGAACATAATATTATTTCTCTCTTCATTCACAAATCTCAACTATCTCAATAGATGGAGCATCAAATTTCTCATATTGGTTCTTGTAATGATGCTTACGACTTTATTTTGATTGTAAGTTTTAGTGCTCACGAGTCTCACCTTGTTTGTGAAAATGTCATGCTTGTTTGTTTCTTGCACTGCTACTCGTTTGATACAATGTATTTGATTTGGAGCCTCATGAGAGGAGATTTTAATGTTAATGTCATCATATAAGACTTGGAATTGAACTAGGACTTGATTTCAAGATTTATTCAATTGAGAATACTTTTGTGTCAAAAAGAAATTATCTTGAAATATGGGGAGTATGATATCATTGATCTCCTTTTCTTATGCTCGGATTTGTGCAAATTACTCCTTTAGACACCCTCTTTCCTTTCGCAATGATTAAACTTTCAAGAAACGAATCCCCGATGCATATTCATTATCATTCACATCCGAATATCGTTATGGTCTATCAGTCGAGCCTCACACGTGAAGCACCTGATTGTGAATTTAATCTCTATCAAACATACAATGGTGGAAAGCAACAAAAGAGTTCTGTAATATTTGACTTTTTAACTAAGTGGTGGGACCCACTTTGATTTTAAAACAAAAAAAAAAGGGAAAAAAGGGTTGGAAGAGTCAAAATAAAAGCAGAAGGAGGGGGGCTCGGCTAAATGAGAAGCTGAGAGCTCCCTCGAGCAAAAGAGAGAGAGAGAAAGAAAAAGTAAAAGAAAGAAGTAAAAGAAGAAGAAGGAAGAAGAAGAGGAATCGGCTTTGGCATGTACACACCACGGACACCTCGTCAAGCCGACTTGACTCTACAATGCAATGCCCAGTAAGTGCTCAAACCCTTCATTCGTCCAATCGAAGTATTTTTCTGGTTTAGGGCTCAAATTCAAAAATTTTGGGAAAATTAGATGGCAAAGTCCGATTTTTGAGTCGTTGAGCCGCATACTTTTATAAAAATGATAGTTTAGGATGTTGTAGAGCTACAAGATTTTCTGGATTTTGATTTGAGCTTACGGTTTGCTCGAAACAAAATTTCGAAATTTCCCGCATGCTATGAACAGTGCACGTCCAGCACATTCGGACCTACATTTTGTCGGTTTTCGGCTTGATTTTGGGATAGTCAAGTTGGCATTCTTGTAGTATGTTGAAACGGTTTTCTATTAACTATAAGTACGTTTAGAACGGGGTTTGGTGGAGAAAGTTATTGCATGACCAAGTTTTACGCTGAAGCTCTGCATTGCAAACAATTTCAACAATTGCTTTGAATATGCAATTTATCAGTGCACATAAGTCAATTTTGTTAACATTTAGGCGTAGTATAGCCATTTCGTAGTTGAGATAATGTGTTATTCAATTTCAACATTGTTTATCGCTTATTTGATAGGATCGCGAGATAAACGGTTAAAATAACATTTGTTATTTGGTTTTGGAGTATTTGTAGGTAGGTGGTATTAATATCTTCTTTGATTTTGTAATACTCATGTATGGAGGTAGGAGAAACTCCACATCTACATGTATATAGAAGTGAGAATAGATTTGTTGTATAAAACTAGATGGAGCGTTTGGTACTTTAGAATTATTGTAGGATGGTTTGATAAACCTTTCTTAAAGGGTTATGCATACTCTTTTGTACATTTAAGATATAAAATGGGTTCTTTGATGATTTGAGAAAACATTTAATGAGAAAGACATTTTGAAATGTTATTAATTTATGATATGGATTCTAAGTTGATTTTGAGGAGAGAATTGATTGGTGAAAAGCTTTGTTTCGGTTTGTGTGACATCCTGATTTTTTACCCTGTTTTGATTAAATGAAATGGGTTTTTTATCGACGCGCCTATGGTCTTTTTTTCTCTGAGCTGATCACTCACGAGATAATTAATTTATCAGATGAAGCCGTTAAGAGATATAAACGCGACAGACTTAAGAATTCGAACAGAAACCGCTTACTCAACCATGCTAATCAGCAAGGGTCAATACAGCACCATTATAATCTATTTAAGACCGGAGATAGGTCAATTCGATAGAAGCACGTAACTAAATTGTGGGTGATTCCACCTGATTACAAAATTCGCATTGAACGGCACTAAATCGATTTTTCTGTCAATTCTGTATCCGGTGCTCATAATTGAAACTTTGAGATTTTTACGATAACCGGGAGATGTCAATGAGTCGAAGATGCACAAACGTGGATCGAGAATTGTCGACCATGGGTTAAATGCGATAAAATCCTTCAAAAGCTACCCGGTAGGTTAGGTCACGCTAAAATCGCGTCCGATCGAAATTAACCACGAAATTGAACTCAGTTTCAGGATTTAAAAGTTCGGGTGTATCACAATTTATTTTTAGGACGTTGACTCATCATTTGAAGAATTTTCGGTGAGCCCGAAATTTTGGCAGAAAATTGGAATTTGGTGAATTAAATTCAAGGAACTTTTGGAGGGGCATTTTTAAGTGAAATTTTGGCCTTCAAAATGGATCAAGTGGTGAGGGAAATTATAGAAATTTGTATGGGCACCTAAGTTGGTATTTTTGGAGGCCAATTTGGTTGATTTGGTGAGAAATTGAGATGAATGAGTGCAAAATTCGTAGGGGCTGCTAGCTCCTAAATTTGGGGCACCAAATTGAAGTCTTTTGGTGACGAATTGTGAAGAATTCAGCTTGTGGAAGAAACCTTGACAGAAGACTTTGGGGTTTAGCACTCGTTGCATGAGATATTTCTCCTTGAACCTCATTAAAGCATGCCTTGACCTTTAAGGCCTTTGTCCCCCTTTAGTTCCTCTCTCTTCCTCTCCTTCCCTCCCCCCTTGGTCGACCAGCAGTAGATCCACTACATCATCATCTTCTTTAGCTTCTTCTTCCTCCATTGTTGCTGAACCACCACCTTTAGCCCCTTGTCGAAACGGCTAGCCACCGAATTGAGCCCAGCTTCGTGCCCCTAGCCTGCACGCTTGCCGGTCGTCCCAGCTGCCCGCAAGCCTATCCTCGCGCTTGTCCACATCGTCTTATCGTCCGCCCGGGTCTGGTGTGTGTCTAGCCCGATTGCTAGCTCTGCCCGTCCTAGCTCCAACCACCCCTGCTCGCCTAGTTGTCACCCTTGCGTCCGCTAGCCATCACTGCCTCTTGCTTGCCGTCCAACCAGCCCCCTCGACCTCTTGTTCCAACCTAGCTCAGAAGCAAATCTCGGCCTGGGGTTGAGGCTTGCTTGGCCTTTTTCGTCCCTTTCCCGGCCTCCCTTAGTGTCGCCGTAGACCCGAGTCTTGGTCGCCGTCGTGCCGCCACTGCCGTGAACTCATTAGTTCGCTAAACCTGTGAGTTTACGTCCTAATCTCTATTTAGGAGGCTAATTACACTTAAGGGATGATTAGTGGGATAGTTAGCGGATTAAAATAGGCTAAGTGAGACTAGTGTAATTTAGTTAGCTTATTTAGTTAATTAGATTAATTAGTTAGGCCAATTAGGTGGTTAGTTAATTTAATTAGTTAGTTTAGTAGGTTTATATGTAGCTAGCCTAGGTGGATTGATTTAATTAGTTCAATTAGGTGGTTAGATTAGTGTATGTAGATTAATTAAGGGTTTAATTTAATTATTTTACAATTTATTTAATTAATTATTAATTAGCGAAAATTATATCGGGATAGCTAGCTGTCAAAATTTCATGCCGATTGTCGTCATAGTTTGTGTAATTGATTGTTAATTTATGCAATTGAGTGTTGGATGATGATTTTTAATTATTATTTCAAAAATATGGAATTTTGAAAAATACCAGGTGTTAGTTTTTGACGCCAAAAATATTTTTAGTACTATATCAAATCGTGAAATTTTTAAATGGGAGAGTATCATGCTTTGTGGATCGATTTGACCGTATGTCTACGCACGATTATTTTATCGGGTGTTTTTAATATGAAGAAAATATGTCAAATTCATTATTGGAAATTGAGGCATTTAAGTGCAAAGCACGATATCCTTGGCTAAGATTGGATGTGTGTGTGATCGCTATTGGAATCCTTCACAATGCATTTACGTCGGACAATGCTCCTCCAAGATTGCCCCATCTTAACGGATGCCAGTCACAGTGGAGGCTAGGTTGATATTCCTTCGAGAATGCCATCTAGATGTAGACGTTGTTTTATCCGACGAAGCGGGACGACGCCTGGTTATATCGGATGACCGTTGACTGTTGAGTTGGCCGTGACCGTTGGGTCATAGTTAATTGGAACACTTGAACAAGTGAAATAACCGCACTTGATTATAGGATAAAATTGTGTAGCACGGAATGAGACGTGTCACAACAATTTAGCCTTATAATCTATAATATTATGTTAGTGGACCCCAAAAGAAGAAATTGAAAAAGAAAATGAAAAGTCATTAAAGCAAAAAGGAGAGGGGAGAGGGTTCGGTTAAATAGAAGCTGAGGGGTTCCCGACTAGAAAGAAAAGAAATAAAAGAAGAAGAATAATAAGAAGAAGAGAAAGGGGAAGAAAGGAAAGGGGTTTTGGCACGTACACGCCTCGGATGCAAGTCGACTCAACTCCATAACGTAGCACTCGGTAAGAGATCAAGCCCCTCATTCGTCCAATTGAAGTAATTTATGGGTTTAGGGTTCAAATTCGGAATTTTTGGAAAATCAATTGGCGAAGTCCAATTTTGGAGTTGTTGAGCCGCGTATTTTTGTAAGAATGGTAGTTTAGGGTGTTGTGGAGTCGTGGGATTTTACGGATCGTGATTTGAGCCTATGGTTTGTCCGAAACAAAATTTCAAAGTTTCCCGCGCGCAATGAACAGTACGCGTCCAACAGCTTTGGGCCCGTATTTTGTCATTTTTCAGCTTGATTTTGGGACGGCCAAGTTGGGATTCTTGTAATATGTCTCAAGGGCTCTCTACTGACTATAAATACGTTCAGATTGGGGTTCGGAGGAGAAAGTTAAGGCGCAATCAAGTTTTGCACTTAAACTCCGTGTTGCGAATGGCTTGAGCAATCGCTTTGGTTATGCGATTTGTTAGCGCGTAGAAGTCCTTTTGTTAAAGGCATAATTTAGTTGTTTCGTAGTGGAGACAGAGTTTTATTAGATTTTAATATTTTTCTCGATTATTTGATAGGGCCTTGAATTCGACGACACGAGTATAGTTCATTGTTTGGTCATAGACGACGAGGTGAGTGGTACTATATCTTCTTTGGTTTTATAAAATCATGTCTTGAAGTATGTGTGTATATATAATGAATCAAGAAGATCATTTTTATTGCATAAAAGTTAGATCGAGCAATTGCTACTCTTTGGTTGATTGTAAATATTTGAAAAGCATGTTATACAAGGTTTGTGGAGAAATATATATGAAATTGCTTTGCGACTGATTTATAAAAATATTTATGATGATTTGAGAAACGGATATGAAATGGATGATGGGCTATGTTGCAAAATGTTATTTATTTGGTTTAAGATATTGATTTTTGGATTATATTTCTGGTATTGGAGAATGGTTATTTATGCTCAATATGATTGTGAACCTAGTGAGGGGTTTTTGGGGTATGCATACTAGGTTTATCCTTCTAGGCCCAACCATCGGCTTTGTAGGTGGATACCCTGCCAAGGGGAGAATCTTGATCGCCTTGTCACAAGGCGTTATGTTGTGACCATGGTTAGTTATTGAGCAAAAGATTAGTTGATGGATGGACCATCGATGTGTGTTTAATATGAGATGAATCAATGGATAGACCATTGATATGTGTTTTTGATGGAGATTATTCAATGGATTTGACCATTGATATTTGAATTTTGATGGCGATTTAAATGATTTTTCTATATTAGTATAAAGCTTTGATGATAAGAAATAACTCTTATATGATTTGATATGTATTTTATATATTGAGTTGGCATTATGAAGTTGGTATTGTTTTGTATACATGCATAGGGGTTGTTCGATCTGCTTAGAAGATATGTACTACTCACTGAGCTTGTGGTTGCTCACCCCTCTATTTCCAAATCTTTTCAGGTTCCTCGGTTAGCGGCGAATAGAGCGAGAGCGCCGTTGGTGGGAAACTTTTGGGGAGTTCTATTTTGTTTTTGGTGTGGTTTAAGGAAGTGGTGCAAATGATCCTTACTAGTGGTTGGATCATCGAGTTTTAAACGTATATCTCTTTTCTCCTTTTGGTGGATTATAGAAACTCGATGTCGCAACTAATTTGAAGGCTTATATGATATATATATATATATATATATATATATATATATATATATATAAGTTGATATCAGGTTGTTGGTTGTGTTTGAGGCTGCGTCCTTCGTGTGAAAGGACGGCCTGTCATCCCCATTCTTTGTTGTTTTGGGGTGTGACATAATTGAGATTCCTGTGATTAATTGATTGATATATGAAAGTGAAGTGTTCCAATTATTGAATGTAGTTACTGTATGCATATGTTATATGAGTTGTACTAATGTGTAGGGAGGTCCTAAGGCGAGGTAATTCTTATATGATGTGTGTTAGGCTGGCTCTAAGTGAATTCTCTTTCTAATGAAGGTTTAGGGTGTAGACTCGCTAAGACATTGTCTCACCCTATTGCGGTTTAAATTTTTACAAGTCCTTAGATGGAAGTCCGCCATGTTCGTTTTAGGTGGCCATGAAGGTAGAGACCCAGTGTACCGTACTCCCTATCTACGGGAACCTTGACTGGACTCGTGAGCTCATCGTTACCACTATTTAGGTCGATGAGGGCTTACCTCAGTTGGTACCTCACCGATTCAAAACGTGGTTTCGTTATGGGTCTGATGGTGTTCAGGAGGGCCCCTTGGATGGTTTTGACAGACCTGCCGTCAATGACAAGTATTTGGTGGATCTTGACCCTATCTTGGACGCCGATATTATAGCTGATATCGAGGTGAACCCAAGACCTGAGGTTGAGGAGCCTGCAATAGAGGTAGCTGATCCTCTAGACATCGACATCCCTGACGGTGTCGTAGTGGACCCGAATCCCAGGTAGGTAGGATCCAGGATAGGGTTAGCCTGGTAGCTTCTCTTGGTTTTGGACTTCTGTATATAAACCTGATGTGTTTATAAAGTGCAGCTTTTGTTAATTGATTGTCCTGCTTTTCTATCCCATGTTTGGTTGTTGTTTAGAGATTGTTAGTTCGCTTCCGCATGTGCATAAAATGAATGGGTCGGCGACGAGTCCTAGGAATATCACAATTTAATCGACCACCAAGGGATGTGCGCGTGCTCGAGGTTCGGGGCGTGACAGTTTGTGAATCCAATTGTGAAATGAATTGGTAAAAGACTAAGTGATATACAATAACGTATATTCATAAGAGCCAACTTTAGGGCCTTATAGTCAAGGGTCATGTGCTACACGGTGACTCAAATTACATGGAAGCCACCTCTAGAGCTCGTACTATTCATATACGTTAGTCAAGGATTAAGTACCACATGATGACGTAATTTAGTAAAAGTCACCTCTAGAACATTGTATTATTGATATGTGTTGGTTATGGGAAGAAGTACACTAATGGTGCCATAAGTTGTGTACGGCGCTCACTTTGTTGCCAAAAGTTTCAATCGGATCACTTAAGTGCCAAAAAATTTGAAAAACACTCACTTTGGTGCCAACGCCGATCTGATTGGCCGGAAATCCACGTGACATTTTTTTATTGATTTCGTACGTTGATGTGGCTCGCCGAAGTTTGAGTCCACGTCAGATTTTTGCCGAAATCTTTCGCCGGTGGCCGGAATCTTTCACCGGTGGCACCAAAGTGATCGTTTTTCTTCCGATTTGGCACTTAAGTGATCTGACGGAAACTTTTGGCACCAAAGTGAGCGCCGTACACAACTTATGGCACCATTAGTGTCCTTTTCCCGTTGGTTAAGGGTTAAGTGTTAAGTGTTATATGATAATGTAACTTTGTGAGAGTCACCTTTAAGGCTTTGTAATCAAGGACTAGGTGCTTCACGATAACATATTTTTGTGAGAGCCACCTCCAAAGCCTTGTACTATTGATATGTATAGATCAAGGGCTAAGTGCTACACGATAATGCGATCTCATGAAAGCCATCTCTAAGACCTTGAGATGTGATGTGGTACAAGTTTGAAAAATGGAATGAAACATTGACATGAGATATGACGAGTTTGATTATTGAATTGAACTGGCAATAGTTGTTTTGATATTATGGATGAACGGAAAATTCTACTATTAATGTAGCAAGGTTGAAAAAATTATATAACTCATTTTATTCTTGTAAGTTATTATATTTTGGTTTAGCATAAATGAGTCATGCCTTTGAGTTTTATATATGTAAGGTGGAGGTTGATATGCTTAGAAGATTTATACTACTCAGTGACCTGCGGTTACTCACCATTCTCTTTCCCAATCTTTTCAAGTTCTTCAGTTAACGACGATAGTGCGAGAGTGCTAACGATGGGGCCTTTTGGGGCCGGATTTTTTGGTATAGTTTGAGGTTACATCCTTCGGGTGAAAGGACGATCATGTCGTGCCCCTTCCTACAAAAATTCGGGGTGTGACATCTTTTAGTATCAGAGCTTATGTTGTAATATGTTTGGGTGTAAATTTTATGGGATGTTGTAAGGTTGCGCATTAGCCTATGACGCATTAATCTTTTGTTAGGTGCTAGAACATATTCTTTGTTTTAGGTTCAAGTGATCATCGATTTCGACTTGAGAGCAGAAGAGTCATAGTGATTCGGAAGATTTTGAGTTTGTTGGCATCTCTTCTGAATCCGTAGAGGAAAATCTGGATTCTTCCTTCCTCGGAAGTTGGCGTTGGTTGTTATGTGCTTCGGCTTTCAAGCCTTTGACGATATGGATTTAAGGAGCTTTTTATTTTCTAAGATACGGAACAAAGTCGAAATTTGGTGGATATTGAGATAATTGAGTATAAGTATTGCTTATTAACACTCGAATACGTTATTTAAAGTTTTTCCTCGTGGCAAGCGACTAGAGTGGTGAGGAAGCTGTTTGTTGGAGAACACAGATAATTTTAGTACAACAAAAAAGATATGAGTTGCACTCTGTTTTAGAAAGCAGCTTCATAGTTCATTGATGCTGGCGGCCTGCTTGAATCCATGCTCTCTGATGAAAATAGGGAAGCAGGTTTCATACTGAGAAAAAAGAACTCACATCCATAGTAGGGGGCATGATATAATGCGTTTGAAACTTCTTGGTGGTCATTATAAAAGCAGTTAGTGACCATAAGCAGTTCTTGCAATTCAAAGATTTGGATCGGGAGAAGAAGAAAATATTTATTCAGATTACCAGGGGATGTAAAAAGAGAAAAAGTGTCCATCTATGACCCAGTTGTTGGGGATGATGTTCTTATATCCATTAGCGACAAAGTTCCAGCAAATAGTCTTTTTATAGTAAGATACAGCCTTCTAATTGACGAGTCGAGCATGTCAGGCGAGAGTGAATAAATCAATGTTTATGAGGAGAAGCCTTTTCTTCTTTTTGGAACTAAAGTACAAGATGGGTCGAGAAAATGCTGGTGACGTTGATGTAAGAAATGAGTGGGGAAAGTTGATGGAAACATTGGGTGAGGGTGGAGATAATGAGACATCGCTACAGGCAGAGCTAATAGGGCCGCCACAGTAACTGGTAAGACTGGTTTGGGCTTTGCGGTGATCACCTTCGTGGTGCGACAATATGATCCTTGGTGGATAAAGCATTAAAACATGAATCCACTAGCTAGTCTTCTACAGATGCTTTGACACTTCGTTGATTATTTTGTCATTGTAGTCACTATGATTGGCGTTGCTGTACAGGAAGGATTGCCTTTGGCAATGACACTGAGCCTATGAAGAAGCTAATGAATTACTAGACACTTGTGAGACGCCTCTCAGCTTGCGAGACGCGGTTCTACTAGTTGCACATGCACTAATAAGATTGGAACATTGACCATAAACCACATGATTGTTGATAAGATATGGTTAACTAGTAAAGCTACAGACATGAAGAGAGTTAAGGGTAAAGATACCTGGAAATTAGAGACGTGAAGTTTTAGCTATCCTTTGGTAGGCAATACTTCTAAATACAAGTTCCAAAGTTGTCGAGGATAAAGACGGTAAGCAATCATGGAACACCAACAAAATCAGCACTCCTGGAGCTTGGATTGCTTTTGGGTAGTGATTTTGCAGACCACTGCTAGGAGAATTGATGACTTGTGAAAAAAAAAAATTAGATTGGGTTGTATTTTTTTTTTTTTTTTGATGGATATTCTGGGGATTGCAACGACAAGATGGAGATAGAGAGAAAAAGAGACATGTTGAATGATGTTCCTCTTGCTTCATATAGCTTGACGGATGAACCAAGATCAGGTGTCATTGAAGAACAGTCAAGATTATCATATGAAGAAATAGAAAAAGGGCGACAGAGTTACGGGTATAAGGAGTTGGAGAAGCATGAGGGTGTGTTGATCTTTTTAAACCAATTTTGGATCAATTTAGTGACACCTTAGTTAGGATTTTAATGGTTGCTACTACTGTTTCTTTTGTTTTGGCTTGATTGGATGGTGAGGAAGGTGGAGAGATGCAAACAACTGCATCTATGGAGCCCCTTGTGATTTCCTTGATCTCGAATATGAATGCCATTGGTGGAATTTGTCAAGAGAACAATGCAGAGAAAGCACTAGAAGCATTAAAAGAGATTTAAACTGAAGCAAGCAACCATTATTCAAGGTGGAAAGGAAGATATCAAACTTGCTTGCAAAGGAACTCGCGTCAGGCGATGGTATAGGGTTGGTGATAAAGATATTGTCGATATGCGGGTGTCGAGTGTTATAAGCTCAACCTTTGGGGTTGATCAAGGATCGTTTATCGGAGAGAGCGAGCCGGTTAGCAAGACTACTAAAGTAGTTCCGGTGAATTCAAAATTCAGGAAATGAAGTGTATGGTTTTACTAGGACAAATGTTGTGAATGAAAATTATAATTGCTTGGTTACACAAACAAGAATTACCACAAAATTAGAAAGGTGCACTTACAAATCCATGAAGCATCACACTTGAGGAGGATGACCACAAAATTAGTAAGGTGCACTCACAAATCCATGAAGCATCACACTTGAGGAGGATACCCTTTAAAGAACCAGCTAAATGAGTTTGGAGAGGTTTTAAGATCGACAATTGGAGTGATCGATGTACTCGTGTGGTTTACTAATGTGAAATTCCTTACATGGGAATACATTGGTGGATGGCCTAAAAACTTTAAGTTCTCTATCAAGAAGTGCTCGGATTACTTTGAGACAACAATTGGCTTGGTAGAGGCTCGATTCCTGAAGATTTGACAGTTGTTATTACAATATGTTTGGCACTGACACGTGGAAAATGGCACCAAAGGTGCTTTTGTTAGAAAATTGCTTAGTGTCGAGACTCTTGGCTATACAACAGTCAAAAGAAAAAGTTAGGTTGATTCGAGAACGACTCAAAATTGCTCAAAGTTGTTTGAAAAGTTATACGGATCTTAAAAGGCACAAGTTAAAATTTAGTGTGCGGGATCATATATTCTTAAAATTTTCTCCTACGAAGAATGTAATGAGATTTGGCACACGTGAAAAGTTGAGTCCAAGATTCATAGAATCATTCTTGATTTTAGAGAAGATTGATAAAGTCGCTTACAAATTAGCTTTGCCATCAGGGCTATCAGGTGTTCATACTGTGTTTCATGTCTCTTTGTTATGGAAATATGTGCCAAATCTTGATTACATATTGAATTTTACACCATTGAAGTTAAGAGAAAAACTTCACCTATAAGGAGCAGCCTATTCGCATTATTGATAAGAAGGATCAAGTGCTACGGCGACAAACTATTTCTTATGTGAATACATAACCGCAAAATCACAAAAGAGAAAGGCCACTTGGGAACTTGAGGAGGAGACAAAACGCAAATATCCTCATTTGTTTGATAATTAAGATAGGATCAAATTTCGAGGATGAAATTTCTTGTAAGGAGGGTATAATGTAATATTTGACTTCTCAACTAAGGGGTGGAACCCACTTTTGTTTTAAAACAAAAAAAAAATGAAAAAAGGGTTTTTTTTTTTTTTGTCAGTCCTACTCTATACCTATTCTACATTCACTCTCGGACTTTTGCCCCGCCTCTTGCGGGCGTGGGCGCGAAACTCACTCCCGAAACTTGCGCGTCCCCATCCCATCCCTCCCTGAGAAGTGGGGGTTTGAACCCCTCACCTCCCCCTTCCATGTTGGAAGGGTGGCCACTGGAGCAAATCCCAGTGGTTAAAAAGTGAAAATAAAAGCAAAAGGAGGGGCCCTCGGCTAAATAAGAAGCCGAGAGCTCCCGAGAGAGAGAGAGAGAGAGAGAGAGAGAGAGAGATGAAGAAGAAGAAGAAGAGGACAAAAGGGGTTTTGCACATACACACCATGCACGCCTTGCCAAGCCGACTCGACTCCGTAATACAATGCCCAATGAGTGCTCAAGTCCCTCGTTCATCCAATTGAAGTATTTTCTGAGTTTGAGGCTCAAATTCAAAATTTTGGGAAAATCGAACGGTGAAATCCGATTTTCAAGTCATTGAGCTGTGTGTTTTTATAGAAATGATAGTTTAGGATATTAAGGAGCCATAGGATTTTACGGATCTTGATTCGAGCTTACAATTTGCTCGAAACAAAATTTCGAAGTTTTCCACGTGCGATGAACAGTGCACGTCCAGCATATTTGGGATCATATTTTGTTAGTTTTCGGCTTGATTTTGGGATGGTCAAGTAGGAATTCTTCAAGTATGTTTGAAGAGCTTTCTATTGACTATTAGTATGTTTAAAACAAGATTTGATGGAGAAAGTTATAGGGTGACCAAGTTTTGCGCTCAAGCTTCGCGTTGCGAACTGTTTGAATAATTACTTTGAGTATGTGATTTATTAATGCATATGAGTCGTTTTGTTAATATTTAGGCATAATATAACAACTTCGTAGTTAAGGTAACGTGTTACTCAATTTTAACATTATTTCTCACCTATTTGATAAAATCGTGAGATAAACGGTTCCAATAATGTTCGTTATTTGGTTTTGGGGCATCCCTAGGTGAGTGGTACAAATATTTTCCTTGGTTTTGTAATACCCATATATGGAGGTAAGAGTAACTCAACATATACATACATACATATATATATATATATATATATATATATATATATATATATATATATGGAAGTGTGAACACATTTATTGTATAAAACTGAATGGAGTATTTGGTAATTTTGAATTATTGTAGGGTGGTTTGGTAAACCTTTCTTGAAGGGTTATGCATATTATTTTGTATATTTAATATATGAAATGGGTTCTTTGATGATTTGATAAACATTTAATGAGAAAGACATTTCGAAATGTTATTGATTGATGACATGGATTCTGAATTCGTTTTGGGGGAGAAAATTGATTTGTGAAAAGTTATATTTTGGCTTGTGAAGCCAATTGTGAAATTAGTTAGTAAAGGACTAAGTATTACACGACAACATATCTTCGTGGGAGTCACCTTTAAGACCTTGTAATCAAGGGTTAAGTATTCCATGGCGACTTAAGGTGCGTGAGAGCTAGCCTTGTACTATTGATATACGTTAGTTAAGGATTAAGTATTACACGATAACGTAATTTCGTGGTTCCCACCTTTGGAGCCATGTATTATTGATATGAGTCAATTAAAGATTAATTGTTATATGATAACATAATTTCGTGGGAGTCACATCTAGATCCTTGTATTATATATATATATATATATATATATATATATATATATATATATATATCAATGACTATGTACTACACAATAACGTGATCTCGTAAGAGCCATCTCTATAGCATTAAGATGTGATGTAGTATGAGTTTGGAAAATGGAATGAAACATTGACATGAGACTTGATGAGTTTGACCATTGAACTAAAAAGCAATACTTATTTTGATATTATAGATGAATGGGAAATTTTGCTATTAATGTAGTAAGGTTGAAAAAAATATATAACTCATTTTATTCTTATAAATTATTATATTTTGGTTTAGCATAAATGAGTCATGCCTTTTAGTTTTAAATATGTAAGTTGGAAGTTGATATGCTTAGAAGATTTAGATTACTTACTGAGCTGTAATTACTTACCCTCTCTTTCCCAATCTTTTTAGGTTGTTCGGTTAACAACGATAGTGCGAGAGTGCTAACAATGGGGCATTTTGGACGTGGATTTTTGGGTATAGTTTGAGGCTGCGTTCTTCAGGTGAAAGAACAATCGTGTCATACCAGTTCCTACTAGGATTTGAGGTGTGACAAGTTCAAACTCTACATTTGACCGCTGATCACGGCCTTTGTGATGTGCACCTTTTTCGATATTGCCCATGGTGCTCTCAGTGCCTTCCATCCTTTTTAACTCATCTATCCTTTCTTGCGTTTCGATTCCACCCACGTCGCACCACTCCACTTTCGCAGGTTTTAATGGAACACTCATACTTCAGTTTTTTCAAAAAAATGAGAGAAATGGGGGCCTTTGTGTGGCATTATCAGTTTAATGCTGGATTCTGAGTAGTACTAATTCCAATGTATGTGTTGCATCATGTATTGGTGGCAGGTTCTTCCCATGAGGGACTTGGATTTGCATTCTGTAATCAGGACGGCTACGACCGCGACATGGCTTCTCTTCCATGCCTGCAATACGCGCCCGGTATTCAGATGAAGAGGTGGTCAATGGAAGCGCATCAGCCGGGCTTGCCGGCTGGAAAACCAAGTCTGTCATATCTCACATTGTAATTACTTTGTTAGTGCTGTAGTTGATTGACACTGTTATCTCTTGATTTTCTCTTCTTGACGAGAGGCATGGTCCCAGGAGCCTCACATCCAGAATTCATTTCTTCACGTATGTCTTACGAATTCGATCTGTGCACCGCTTTTACAGTCGCACAAATACAAATCTCTCCACCCCTTACCTTCCGCTTGCCAACATCGCTGCCACTTCACCACCGTGTTTGCTCCCGTCCAATCGACCCTTTGCATTGCCTCTCAACAATGCCGTTGCCGATGCAAGTGCCGAAGCAAAGCCCAAAGCAGCCTTGAACATCAACTAAGCCCCTAAATCGATTTGGGTCCATACATTATGCGACCGGCTCTTAATTTCATGTTGAGCATTGCTCCATACAATGGTGCCGAAGTCCGAGCTAGATGCGTGACGTGTGCCTTTCTTGGACAGGAAGGTCTCCATGTACCTCCTCTTGTCCCATACATTAGCGAATGCTAACTTTGCGGGCCTCACCATCACCTTCACGGCTGATGGCCCCATCACCGTAACCGCATAAACTGACTGTGCAGCCCTGACATTTGTCAGTTCGCGCCTGTATCTTACGACCCTCTTGCTCCCAAACAAGACCAAAGACGGATAGTTGAGCTGGCTGTGGTCCGCGACTTTAGGCGAGCACATGTCGTCGGGGTGCTTGGCCACAGCTCTAACTTGACGATGGTGTAGTCCGATGAGCAGAGGAAGGCGACAGGGTCATTTGTCGAGATATCGTAACCAGGCCAAGGGAGAGGGCTTTCTGGAAGTCGACCTATCCCACACCGTGCATCAATGGGGTGGAATACGTGCCACCGGCGGCATCGAGGAGAGGGGAACCGGCATTATCGTGTGTGTAGGTGGTGGTCATGAACGCGGACCTTCTCGCGCTTGGGCTCCATTTCAGGTGTGCGGCTTTGAGGAGAACCGTGAAGCTGCTAATGCGTGGGGATGACATGGATGTGCCTGTAGTGATAGACCAACATGAGAAGCTTGGATCAGAGAAGCTTGGATCCGAGCAAGCACATCATCGACCACGAACACTTTTAAGTGGATGAGTAGGACTACTTCATCTGCATAATTCACTTCCTTCACCACCCCACAACACCACCCCCAACCCCCGCGCGGGCGCCCGGCGGTTTAATTAGCTCAAACGGCCATCTTGTAATCTTGTAATCTTGTTTTATGCATAATTATGTTAGTGTCGCCCTCTGCCACTCAACCTCAGGATCTGGTTATATCTCATCCGAAGGACTCAAAACTAACTCCACATCAAAGGCAATACATAATCGACTAACCAGCACAATGCTGGACCTAAATGAAAGCTACATACAGGATAAGAGTGAGGAATGTCGCACGATTGAATGAAGGTCACTCTTTTTCCATTCTTTCATGCATATTTCCTCTTTGTTCCGGCCAGTACCTCACATCCTGGACAGAAGATTGTCACGGTCAGTACCGAAAGCAGATCATTTGGGCGTAACAGAACTTTGATATCTTAAAGTTGCATTTTTACACTCTTAACTTTGATATCTTAAAGTCAAGGTCACTGATTCAAAGCGAGCATCTTGCAGCATACCCTATGTTGCTATGTAATGGCCGATTCAAGTAAAATGGATCTTCATAGCATTTGATGGTATTCATATGACTGTATGATTTCCAAGTTATTTTTCTTTTTTGCTACTGTCAATTTGAGGCATGAAGACATGATCGTGCTATGTTTTAAGTTACTGTCAATTTAGAATTGCATATCTCCACTAATGTGGAATCACCATCACAATTGTACACATTCCTCTGTTTCAACCCAATTTACAGCATCTACATACAACTGCTTTTCTTCCCCGCCCATAAAACCTTGTACAAAGTTCACGATTCTCCCCACAAGAACGCGACCGGACTCCTCACGCGATGCTGCCTGTTCTTCCACGTGATCGACCCGCCATGGGCCCCGTCAGTCTTGTTCCGCGCCACGAACGTCACAGTGTACCTCTGCTTCTCCCCCACCTTCCCGAACACCAGCCTCCTCGGCTTCACGCTCACCGCGACCGTGCTTGGCGCCTGCACCGCCACCCTGTACACCGACCCGGCCTCCCCCACGTTCGTCACCTCGCGCGAGTACCGGACCACCTTCTTGTTGGGCCCGAATACGACCGAGAATGACGGGTAGTTGAGCTGCCCCGGGTCGGAGAATTTCGTCGAGCAGGTCACGTTCGTCCGCCGCACGACGCTCTGGACTTGCTTGATCGTGTAGTTGAGGGAGCAGACGAAGGCGATGTAGTCGTCGGTGGTGAGGTCGTAGACAAGGCCCGGCGAGAGGGCCTTCCTCGGGTCGATGTGGCCCGCTCCGAGGCCCCATGGGGAGGTTGGGGTTCCGTCGGCTGCGTCGGTGATGGGCTTCCGGGTGTTGTCGTTGACGTAGGCGGTGGTCATGAGCGCCGACTTGATTGCACTTGTGCTCCAGGTTGGGCGGGCGGTTTTCAACAGCGCGGCGATGCCACTGACGTGGGGGCAAGACATGGATGTGCCTGAAAATGGAGCCGTTAGAGAAGATTATGGCTTCTGGAAAGCGCACACCAGGTGCTTGATTGTTTGCTCAACAAAGGACGAGAGAAGTGTGCAATGTCAATGAACCTGAGATGATATTGAAGGGGACCCTCCTTTTGTCAATAGGCAAATCCGAGAGGCTCACATAATCCGGCCAGGAGGCCAGGATATTGACACCTGGGCCAATCACGTCAGGTTTCAAGATCTGCACGGACTGGAAGTATGGCCCTCTTGAGCTGAACGCGGCCACCACCGGCGTCGGCCTGACGTTGACTTCCTGTGCGCTGCTAATGATCAGGGCAGTAGGGTTCCGATCGGTCTTGGCATATTCTCTGATCACGTTACCTGCCTTTGCACCGAGGTGAGCAGTCGGAATCAGGTGGCAGTCTGCCAGCACCTCCTCACCATCCTCCGCTGTGTTCACCACTATCATTCCCACTCCCCCGGCATCACGCACCACCGCGCCCTTCTCGACGCGGGCATTTATCCCTCTGTCGCAGAGCACCACCTTCCCGCGCACCACCCTGCGGTCAAGTGAGCCTGGCAAGCACAAACTGCTTTCGTTTCCCTGGCTGTAGACCAGGCCAACCAGCTTGTTCCCCATTCCTGGGCCACCACACAGCGATTCTCCAGTGAACCGCATCTTGTTGCCAAGCAATGCATGGGCCGGGAAGTTGCGGTCCAGGGTAGACGCTCCTACAGTCATGATCCATGGGGCTCCATTGGAGACCGTGCCTAGCTGAGGACCTTCGTTTCCGGCGGAACAAGAGACGAAAATACCCTTCTCCATTGCTGTGAACGCTCCGATAGCAATGGTGGTCTCGTAGTATGCCCCGTCACCTCCACCAAGGGAGAGAGACATCACGTCGACGCCGTCCTTTATGGCCTGGTCCATGGCGGCGAGTATGTCGGAGCTTGTGCAGCCCTCTTCCCAGCATACTTTATAGCTGGCCACCCGGGCATGGGGAGCCATGCCCCGTGCAACGCCTCTTGCAGAGCCGAGCAAGCTGGCATTGGCCACTGGGGAGCCTGCGGCGGTGGTCGATGTGTGAGTCCCATGTCCTTCGTGGTCCCGGGGGGTTTGTACCTCTGTCATGTTACCCTCTGCACAATGAACGTTACCACATTAATATCCATATAAATTCATCAAGCACTCGATGCATCAAGCACTCGACGCATTTTTGCCTACGATTTTTTTAAGGTGCTTCGGTTCACAAGATTACCTAAAGCCTCGATATAGCCTTTGGCGAAAAAATAAGCACCGATGAGCTTCTTGTTGCACAGTGAAGGATCGAAATCCGGTCCCTTCACGCACTGTCCCTTCCAGCGGGCTGGAACCTCCGGGAACCCCAAGTCGTCAAAGCTCTTCGACTCAGGAAAAACCCCTGTATCAAGAAGACCGACGATTACTTCAGGAAATGGTTCATTAGTCTCCTTGACAGGGTTCCCCGTGCCAGGCCACAGCCCGAATTCATCTTCCACTTTCAAGAAGCTTGGCGTCCGGGTCGTGTGGAGATGGTACATGACGTCCTCATAGACCCCAAGCACTGCGTCCGATGACTGGAGGGCCTCTGCTTGATGTGGCTCAAGGGACGCGGCGTAGCCATGGAAGGCCTCGCTATAGACGTAGAGTATATCGGCGGGACCAGAGGCGAGAGACTGGAGGTTGGCGCTGTACCAATCCTGGCTGGTGTTGAATGTCCCGGGGACGCTTTGCTCTCTCATTTGAACAATGTAGGTCTTCTTGGCCATCACACAAGGGAAGGCGAGAAGAGAGAGAGCTAAGAACGGCAACCAAGCAGCGGAAGAAGCCATGGCCGGACGATCTCCCGTTGCTTGGAAACCCAAAAGAGGATTGATTCCTCACAACCTTGTAAGTTCCGATCTTTATAGGCAAAGATTCTTCGTGCGTTGCTATTTTTGGTGTGTATCGGTTGGTTCTCCGGCCTCTGTATTTTGCAATTTGTAGTCCTTGGTCACGCATAAGTTTCTAAATCTAGTCCAGATCGATGCAGGAATGAATATGCTATATCTAGAGCGAGGGAGTCTTAATTATAAATATGGATTAACTTAGTAATCAGTTAGAGATGAAAAATTTTGGGCGACTCAGCTATTTTCTAGGCTTGGAGATTGCATATGATGGTTCTAGTTAATATCTCTCACAAGCGAAATATGCCACTGAACTTATTTCTCAGGCTGCGCTCGCTGATAACAAGATTGCTTCTGCTTCCATTGAATTGAATGCAAAATTCAATGACGAGATGGAACTCTTCTTCCAAATCATACACTTTATCGGCAGTTGGCTGACAGTCTTATATATCTCGCTATTACACGTCCTAACATTGCTTTTGTCGCTCATATTATTAGTTAGTACATGACTACGTCTCGTACAACTCATTTTGCTGCAGTTCTTCGAATTCTTCACTACATCAAGGGTACGTTGTTTGATGGTCTTGATTTTTCTGCTTGTTCTACCTTGAAGTGGACAGCTTATTCTAATGCAAACTAGGCTAGTGACCCTCATGATCGTCGCCCCACAACGGGCTACTATGTCTTTTTGGGCAACTCACTTATCTCATGGCATAGCAAGAAACATACCACTATCGTTCGCTCTAGTATAAAAGCAGAATATCGAGCTTTTGCTAATACGACATTGGAGTTTTTATGGTTAAGGTGGCTACTAGGCGTCATCATAGCGGGCAGTCATTTGTTGTGACAATTGGAGTGCTCTTCAAATTGCACATGATGATTTTTTTAATGAACGCACCAAGCACGTTGTAATATACTTTCATTTCATTCGATATCACGTTTTTCGTGACATTGGTCGACTTATCTCTATTTCATTCGCTAAACAAACTACTGATGTTTTCACCAAAACACATTCACCAAGCGTTTTCTAGATTTATTTTCCAAACTCAAATTAACTTCTTTCAAATTATCTTGAGTTTGAGCAGGGATATTAAATATATATTTAGGATATTTTGTGATTCTGTATATTTTCCTCAATTTATTCTTATTTGTTCCTCCAGGTAGTCATTATGTAAAGCCTATAAATAGGCATCTGTACTATTTGTTAGTTGGAATATTGTTTTTCTCTTCATTCACAAATCTCAACTGTCTCAATAGATGGAGCACCAAACTTCTCCCGTTGGTTCTTGTAATGATGCTTATGAGTTTATTTTGATTGTAAGTTTCAGTGTTCACTAGTCTCACCTCATTTGTGGAAATGTCATGCTTGTTTATCTCTTGCACTGTTGCTCGTTTGATGCTATGTATTTGATTTGGAGCCTCATGAGAGGAGATTTTAATGTTAATATTATCATATAAGATTTGAAATTGAACTAGGACTTGATTCCAAGATTTATCCAATCGAGAATACTTTCGTGTTATAAAAAGAATTATCTTGTAAAGATGGGGAGTATGATATCATTGACCTCCTTGTCGTGTGTTCGGATTAGTACAAATTACTCCTTTAGACATCCTTTTTCATTTTGAAATGATTAAACTTTCAAGAAATGAGTCCCCGTGCATATTGATTATCAATTACATGCGAATATCGTTCTTGTCTATTAGTCGAGCCTTACACGCGAAGCACCTGATTGTGATTTAATCTCCATCGAACATACTATGGTGGAAAGCAACATAAGAGTTCAAACTCGGCATTTAACCGCTGATCACGGCCTTTGTGATGTGCACCTTTTTGTATATTGCCCGTGGTGCTCTCAGTGCCTTCCAACCTAATCAATGGAGTCATCCTTTTTAATTCATCTTTCTTGCATTTCGATTCCACCCACGTCGCCTCACTCCACTTTCGCAGGTTTTTATGGAACAATATTTATCATTTGAAAAAAAAAAAAAAAAAAAGAGAGAGAGAGGGGGGGAGAGAGAGAGAAAATGGGGCCTTTGTGTGACATTATCAGTTTAAAGCTAGATTCTGAGTAATACTAATTAGATACGTGTGGTGCATCATGCATTGGCCGCAGGTTCTTCCCATGAGGGACTTGGTTTTGCATTCTGTAATCGGGACGACGTCGGCAATATAGCTTCTTTTCTGTGCCAGCAATATGAACTGGTATTCCGACGTCGAGGTGGTCGATGGAAGGGCATCTGCCGGGCTTGTCTGGCCGGAAAACCAAGCCTGTCATATTACACACATTGTAATCACTTTCTTAATCCTCTAGGTGATTGACACTGTTGTCTCGACTTCTTGGCGATAGTATGGTCCCAGAAGCCTTACATCCAGAGTTCATTCGCTTCCATCCGATCAACCCTTTCCATTGCCCATCGACAATGCTGTTGCTGACGCAAGCAGCCTTGAGCATCGACTAACCCCCTCGTTCGATTTGGGTCCAAATTTCATGTTGAGCGTTGCTCCAGGCAATGCTGCCGAAATCCGAACTTGACGTGTGACATATGCCTTACTTGGACATGGAGGTCACCGTCTACCTCCTCTCGTCCCCGACATTAGCAAACACAAACTTTGCGGGCCTCACCGGCACCTCCACAGCTGATGGCCCCATCACCGTCACCCCATAAACTGACCGTGCAGCCCCGACATTGGTCAGTTCACACCTGCATCTCACGGCCCTCCTGCTCCCAAACAAGACCGAGAAGGACGGATACTTGAGCTGGCTGTGGTCATTTTAGGCGAGCATGTGACACTGGGTGCTTGGCCACCACTCTAACTTGATTGATGGTGTAGTCCGATGAGAAGAGGAAGGCAACGCAGTCTTTGGTCGACATATGGTACACCAGGCCAAGGGAGAGGGCTTTCTGGAAGTCGACCTATACTGGACCGCGCGCCCATGGGGTGGAATACGTACCTCCGGTGGCGTCAAGGAGAGGAGAACTGGTGTTATCATGCGTGTAGGTGATGGTCATGAACGCGGACTTTATCGTGCTCAGGCTCCAATTCAGGTGTGCAGCATTGAGGAGAACTGCGAAGCGGCTAATGCATGGGCATGACATGGATGTGCCTGTAGTGATAGACCAACAGGAGGAGCCTGGATCAGAGCAAGCACATCATCAACCACGAACACTTTAAAGCGGATGAGCAAGACTAGTTCATCTCCATAATTCACTTCCCCTTGGTTTAATTAGCTCAAACGGAAAAATAGTTGGAGGACTCAAGACTAATTCCACATCAAAGGCAATATATAATCGACTAACAGATACATATCACATTAGAAGTAATACAGGGTAGCAATCTCCAAGGAAACTAACCAGCAAAATGCTGGACCTAGATGGAAGCTACATGCAGGATAAGAATGAGGAATGTCGCATGGTTAAATGAAAGTCACTCATTTTTCCGTTCTGTTATGCATATTTCCTCTTTGTTCCGGTCGGTACCACACATCCGGGATAGACAAAAGAATGTCAGGGTCAATGACGAAAGCGGATTATCTGGGCATTGCACTCTGAACTTTGATATCTTAAAGTCAAGTTGCAGCATCTTGCACCATACCCTATGTCGCCATGTAATTGCCAATTCAAGTAAACGTGAATCCACATAGCATTTGATGGTATTCATATGACTGTATGATTTCAACTTTTTTTCTTTTTAGCTCCTGTCAATTTGAGGGATGAAGGCATGACCCTGCTATGTTTTAAGGTATCGTCTTCTTTTGTGTGATGCAACACTGATTGAGGAGACAAGAATTGCATTCTGCATCCTCAGAGAGAGAGAGAGAGAGAGAGAGAGAGAGAGAGAGGCAAAGCATGCTTGCTTAAGTTTGAAATTTAGTATTGCATTTTCCACTAATGCGGAATCACCATCACAATTGTACACATTCCTCTGTTTCAACCCAATTTACAGCATCTACATACAACTGCTTTTCTTCCCCGCCCATAAAACCTTCGACAAAGTTCACGATTCTCCCCACAAGAACGCGACCGGACTCCTCACGCGATGCTGCCGGTTCTTCCAGGTGATCGACCCGCCGTGGGCCCCGTCGGTCTTGTTCCGCGCCACGAACGTCACAGTGTACCTCTGCTTCTCCCCCACCTTCCCGAACACCAGCCTCCTCGGCTTCACGCTCACCGCGACCGTGCTTGGCGCCTGCACCGCCACCCTGTACACCGACCCGGCCTCCCCCACGTTCGTCACCTCGCGCGAGTACTGGACCACCTTCTTGTTGGGCCCGAATACGACCGAGAATGACGGGTAGTTGAGCTGCCCCGGGTCGGAGAATTTCGTCGAGCAGGTCACGTTCGTCCGCTGCACGACGCTCTGGACTTGCTTGATCGTGTAGTTGAGGGAGCAGACGAAGGCGATGTAGTCGTCGGTGGTGAGGTCGTAGACGAGGCCCGGTGAGAGGGCCTTCCTCGGGTCGATGTGGCCCGCTCCGAGGCCCCATGGGGAGGTTGGGGTTCCGTCGGCTGCGTCGGTGATGGGCTTCCGGGTGTTGTCGTTGACGTAGGCGGTGGTCATGAGCGCCGACTTGATTGCACTTGTGCTCCAGGTTGGGCGGGCGGTTTTCAACAGCGCGGCAACGCCACTGACGTGGGGGCAAGACATGGATGTGCCTGAAAATGGAGCCGTTAGAGAAGATTTTGGCTTCTGGAGAGCGCACACCAGGTGCTTGATTGTTTGCTCAACAAAGGACGAGAGAAATGGGCAATGTCAATGAACCTGAGATGATATTGAAGGGGACACTCCTTTTGTCAATAGGCAATTCCGAGGGGCTCACATAATCCGACCAGGAGGCCAGGATATTGACACCTGGGCCAATCACGTCAGGTTTCAATATCTGCACGGACTGGAAGTATGGCCCTCTTGAGCTGAACGCGGCCACCACCGGCGTCGGCCTGACGTTGACTTCCTGTGCGCTGGAAATGATCTGGGCAGTAGGGTTCCGGTCGGTCTTGGCATATTCTCTGATCACGTTACCTGCCTTTGCACCGAGGTGAGCAGTCGGAATCAGGTGGCAGTCTGCCAGCACCTCCTCACCATCCTCCGCTGTGTTCCCTAGTATCATTCCCACTCCCCCGGCATCACGCACCACCGCGCCCTTCTCGACGCGGTCATTTATCCCTCTGTCGCAGAGCACCACCTTCCCGCGCACCACCCTGCGGTCAAGTGAGCCTGGCAAGCACAAACTGCTTTCGTTTCCCTTGTTGTAGACCAGGCCAACCAGCTTGTTCCCCGTTCCTGGGCCACCACACAGCGATTCTCCAGTGAACCGCATCTTGTTGCCAAGCAATGCATGGGCCGGGAAGTTGCGGTCCAGGGTAGACGCTCCTACAGTCATGATCCATGGGGCTCCATTGGAGACCGTGCCTAGCTGAGGACCTTTGTTTCCGGCGGAGCAAGAGACGAAAATACCCTTCTCCATTGCTTTGAACGCTCCGATAGCAATGGTGGTCTCGTAGTATGCCCCGTCACCTCCACCAAGGGAGAGAGACATCACGTCAACGCCGTCCTTTATGGCCTGGTCCATGGCGCCGAGTATGTCGGAGCTTGTGCAGCCCTCTTGCCAGCATACTTTATAGCTGGCCACCCGGGCATGGGGAGCCATGCCCCGTGCGACGCCTCTTGCAGAGCCGAGCAAGCTGGCATTAGCCACTGGGGAGCCTGCGGCGGTGGTCGATGTGTGAGTCCCATGTCCTTCGTGGTCCCGAGGGGTTTGTACATCTGTCATGTTACCCCCTGCACAATGAACGTTACCACATTAATATCCATATAAATTCATCAAGCACTCGACGCATCAAGCACTCGACGCATTTTTGCCTACGATTTTTTTAAGGTGCTTCGGTTCACAAGATTACCTAAAGCCGTGTTATAGCCTTTGGCGTAAAAATAAGCGCCGATGAGCTTCTTGTTGCACAGTGAAGGATCGAAATCCGGTCCCTTCACGCACTGTCCCTTCCAGCGGGCCGGAACCTCCGGGAACCCCAAGTCGTCAAAGCTCTTTGACTCAGGAAAAACCCCTGTATCAAGAAGACCGACGATTACTTCAGGAAATGGTTCATTAGTCTCCTTGACAGGGTTCCCCGTGCCAGGCCACAGCCCGAATTCATCTTCCACTTTCAAGAAGCTTGGCGTCCGGGTCGTGTGGAGATGGTACATGACGTCCTCATAGACCCCAAGCACTGCGTCCGATGACTGGAGGGCCTCTGCTTGATGTGGCTCAAGGGACGCGGCGTAGCCATGGAAGGCCTCGCTATAGACGTAGAGTATATCGGCGGGACCAGAGGCGAGAGACTGGAGGTTGGCGCTGTACCAATCCTGGCTGGTTTTGAATGTCCCGGGGACGCTTTGCTCTCTCATTTGAACAATGTAGGTCTTCTTGGCCATCACACAAGGGAAGGCGAGAAGAGAGAGAGCTAAGAACGGCAACCAAGCAGCGGAAGAAGCCATGGCCGGACGATCTCCCGTTGCTCGGAAACCCAAAAGAGGATTGATTCCTCACAACCTTGTAAGTTCCGATCTTTATAGTCAAAGATTCTTCGTGCGTTGCTATTTTTGGTGTGTATCGGTTGGTTCCCCGGCCTCTGTATTTTGCAATTTGTAGTCCTTGGTCACGCATAAGTTTCTAAATCTAGTCCAGATCGATGCAGGAATGAATATGCTATATCTAGAGCAAGGGAGTCTTAATTATAAATATGGATTAACTTAGTAATCAGTTAGAGTTGAAAAATTTTGGGCGACTCAGCTATTTTCTAGGCTTGGAGATTATCTGATGGTTCTAGTTAATATCTCTCAGAAGCGAAATATGCCACTGAACTTATTTCTCAGGCTGGGCTCGCTGATAACAAGATTGCTTCTGCTTCCATTGAATTGAATGCAAAATTCAATGACGAGATGGAACTCTTCTTCCAAATTATACACTTTATCGGCAATTGGTTGACAGTCTTATATATCTCGCTATTACACATCCTAACATTGCTTTTGTCGTTCATATTATTAGTTAGTACATGACTATGCCTCGTGCAACTCATTTTGCTGCAATTCTTCGAATTCTTCACTACATCAAGGGTTCGTTGTTTGATGGTCTTGATTTTTCTGCTTGTTCTACCTTGAAGTGGACAGCTTATTCTAATGCAAACTAGGCTACCTCATGATCGTCGCCCCACAACGGGCTACTATGTCTTTTTGGGCAACTCACTTATCTCATGACATAGCAAGAAACATACCACTATCGTTCGCTCTAGTATAAAAGCAGAATATCGAGCTTTTGCTAATACGACATTGGAGTTATTATGGTTAAGGTGGCTACTAGGCGTCATCATAGCGGGCAGTCATTTGTTGTGACAATTGGAGTGCTCTTCAAATTGCACATGATGATTTTTTTAATGAACGCACCAAGCACGCTGTAATATACTTTCATTTCATTCGATATCACGTTTTTCGTGACATTGGTCGACTTATCTCTATTTCATTCGCTGAACAAACTACTGATGTTTTCACCAAAACACATTCACCAAGCGTTTTCTAGATTTATTTTCCAAACTCAAGTTAACTTCTTTCAAATTATCTTGAGTTTGAGCAGGGATATTAAATATATATTTAGGATATTTTGTGATTCTGTATATTTTCCTCAATTTATTCTTATTTGTTCCTCCAGATAGTCATTATGTAAAGCCTATAAATAGGCATCTGTACTATTTGTTAGTTGGAATATTGTTTTTCTCTTCATTCACAAATCTCAACTGTCTCAATAGATGGAGCACCAAACTTCTCCCGTTGGTTCTTGTAATGATGCTTATGAGTTTATTTTGATTGTAAGTTTCAGTGTTCACTAGTCTCACCTCATTTGTGGAAATGTCATGCTTGTTTATCTCTTGCACTGTTGCTCGTTTGATGCTATGTATTTGATTTGGAGCCTCATGAGAGGAGATTTTAATGTTAATATTATCATATAAGATTTGAAATTGAACTAGGACTTGATTCCAAGATTTATCCAATCGAGAATACTTTCGTGTTATAAAAAGAATTATCTTGTAAAGATGGGGAGTATGATATCATTGACCTCCTTGTCGTGTGTTCGGATTAGTACAAATTACTCCTTTAGACATCCTTTTTCATTTTGAAATGATTAAACTTTCAAGAAATGAGTCCCCATTGCATATTGATTATCAATTACATGCGAATATCGTTCTTGTCTATTAGTCGAGCCTTACACGCGAAGCACCTGATTGTGAATTTCATCTCTATCGAACATGTTGGGATATAATATGCGGAAACCACAGGATCTTGCAATTTACATCAACGCGAAATCGCCAGAGAAAATAAACGAGAAAAATAAGGACACCAGGAATTTACGTGGTTCGGTCCGAGTATCGGTACCTACATCCACGGGGAGAGCCAGCAGCAAATAATTCACTATAATCGGAGTATCAGAGTTTACAATCGCTCAAGTATTTCTCACACCTAGATTTAACCCCAAACCCAAAGTGTCTATAAATAAACAACTCACTTGGGATATAAACTCATGGCGCAAAATTACCACGCGTTCAAGCTCCGGTACAATACACTCTATGTATGGTTTCGCGTATCTCTTCAGGCTTCGCGCGACTTGCGGCTTCAAGGATCACGGACGCACGGCTACGTAGGGTTTCTTTTCTATCCGAGGCTTCGACGGCTTCAAAACGCTGAAGAAGAAGACCTGCAAATTTCATATATACATATATATATATATGTGTGTGTGTGCGCGCGCGCGCGCGCGCGCATCAGGTCAAAAACTTTGATCAGGGGCACCTTCTTTTCCTATTTTGGCTTCACGCGCAAAGACGATTCGCATGCAGGGCTTCTCTCTTCGGCAGCAACTTCCTTTAATATATATAAATAAAGTGTGCCCAGGATTCCATGTTTTGCACGTCCGAAATAGAGAATCCATAAAAGGAAATTGTTTCTTCCTTTTATTTTACTTTTGTCCGAGCGAACTGTGTAATTGTAAACGCTCAAAATCGAGACATAATTTAACAATTCTCCACCTTGGCTCAATGTTTGAAGCCAAGTTATAGTATTCATCATCCATGCTGCTCTCCCAACGCCCCGACGGGCGCTGTCACGCCCCGAACCCCGAGACACGTGAACAACCCGCCATGGTCGTGATAATGCGACATTCCCAGGTAGTGTCGCCGACCCAATTTAATTTTTTTTATAAGCGCATGCGGAATGTATTAAAAATCCCATGACAAATTAAACACAGGATAGGATAGCAGGAACAAAAATCAATTTAATACAAGCCACATACAATCATAAAATCAAACAAGGTTTACATGCAGCCGAAATAGGTCGGAGTCTATACACTAGGGATCGGCCCACCAAAAGAAAGAACAGTCCTATGACTACTAATCAGATTTAATCCTCCATCTTCTTGGCTCTGCACTCCTTGCCCAACTTCACCGGCAGTCCACCGGACTCCGCTGGAATCCTCATCTGCGGCCCTGAAATATGTTTCCCACAACGGGGTGAGATATTGTCTCAGCAAGTTCACCCCTCCTAAGCCCCTATTAGAAAGAAAATACACCCCAGCATGACCTAGCCACACATCAAGAAGACTTACCTCGCAACAGTCCGCGCCTGCAGGTTAGTACAATTCATATCCTTCAATCACGTGCAAATGTGATAATTAAATAAAGCACGGCACAATTACATCATCAACCAATCAACCACTTGGATCGTCTCAGCGATCAATCGGCTCAGCCGATTACATGTCATTCTACCAAAACAATCAATACTCCCAACCACGACCCTAAGGGTCGATTCAACAATCGGTGGTATCACGGCTCCACGTGGCACGACCTTCTAGTGGCATCCCGGCCCCACTCGGCACGACCTTCAAAAAGGTGGTTATCACGGCCCCAAAGGCAAGACCTCTAATAGGTGGTTCGGTCTCACAAGGCACGGCCTCTCATAGGCGGTTCAACAACTAGTGGCATCACGGCCCCACTCGGCACGGCCTTTCCTAGGCGGTTCATCAACTAGTGGCATCACGGCCCCACTCGGCACGGCCTTTCCTAGGCTGTTCATCACGGCCTCAATAGGCGCGGCCTCTATTAGGCGGTCAATCACGGCCAAATCCCCATCAAATTCTATAATTGGAATTTCTACACATAACCCCTAATTTACGCAATCACACTCAATTCGCCACCAATCAAGCATCAAATTTAAATTCTGACATCACAGCAGCGATCAACACGAAATTCTGAGTAACCGGGGCTAAAAATAAATTTTTCCGTTTTTTTTAATAATAATAATATTTTATTAAATTCGGAATATTTTAATATTATTTTAATAATCCGAATTTCCAACCAATTAAATCATTCTAAATTAAAATCTAAATAAGTCACATCGCAATTAACTTTAATTAACCTCTTTTAAACTTAATTAAACCCAATTAAGCTTAATCCAATTTCCTTAATCCAACTTACATTAAAATAATCAAATCTAACCACCTAAACACACGTAATTCAAATTAAACACACTTAGGGTATAATTAACCGGCTAATCAAGGATTAGTGAGGTAACTCACCCGATTAACGCGCCGCACGGACCAAAACAACGAGCGCGACGCCGGGATCGATAAACTCCAAAAGCGGGCTCGCGTCCGGGGCCGGGAAGGCGGCCAAAACTGCCCCAAAGCGGGCTGAAAAACCCATTTTTGGGTCTGCTGTCCACGGCTGAAAAGGGGGCGCGACGGTGGCTATTTCGAGCGGAGGAGAGGGCAGTTGGCGGCGGCAACGCACGGCGATGGCTGGCGGCTCGGCTGAGGAGGGCAACGGCGGCCGGAGGAGGCGCGACGGGCTGGACGAGGCTGCTGGGCACGGCTGCGGGCGAGCGGGGAAGGGCGCGCGTACGCGCGCGGGGCACCGCGCGGGCGGCACGGGCGGCGGCGACGAGCCGGCTCCAACGGCGTGCGGCGGTGAGGCAGCGCGGCTTTCGGCGGACGGCGCTCGCGCGCGGGCTGGGGGCGTCGACGGCAGCCCCCCTGGTCCGGTTCTCCTCCTCCCCTCCTCTTTCTCTCTCTTCCTCAAGCTTGAGGATGACACATGGGCCCCACCTTCTCTCTCTCTCCCCCCTTTTTCTTTTTCTTTTTCCTTTTTCTTTTATTCCTCTAGTGGCCCACCATGACCTCATGCATGACATCACACCCCACTACCTCCCACAACTTCTCCAATGGGTGCAATTGGCTTTCCGCCGGGTCCAAACTTTGTACCTCTTAATTTCTTCAATTTTCCTTCCAATTGAATCCAATTGAAGTCCACAAAAATTAATCCAATGTCACTACACTTTAATTCACATCTTGGCTTGTCCATAGAACCAATTTAAATCCTAAAAGTACGGCCAAAGGCGAACCTTATAATTTCTCTTGATTCAATTTAAATTGACTCCCATAAAATTAATTGATGTCTCACTTATCAAATTGATTATTTTCTTTATCCAAAAATCCCTCATATTCCTCAATCTCACAACCCCCGGCTTCAACTGAATGAACACGGCTCTATTTATCCAGTCGAAATTAGGGCCCAAAAAATCGGGATGTCACAGGCGCTCACTCTCCACAGATGCCAATAGAGCTCAAGCAGAGCTTGAGCTTCGCCAAAGGAACAGACTTAGTCATCATGTCTGCCGGGTTATCTCGTCGTAGCAATCTTTTTAACAAGAACAATACCCTTAGCTAAGACATCTCGGATAAAGTGGTACCTGATGTTGATATGCTTCATTCGCTCGTGATAAACTGGATTATACGCCAAATATATCGCACCTTGGTTATCACAGTGTATATCCACACTTTTATGTTCTAACCCAAAGTCCGAGAGCAAACCTTTTAGCCATATCGCCTCCTTCGCTACAAAGGTTAGTGCCATGTACTCTGCCTCAGTCGAAGACAAGGCAATGTGATCCTATAAGGATGCTTTCCAACTAACTGCATCACCTGCCAGCGTAAACACGTACCCTGCTAAAGACCTGCGATCATCCAAGTCACCAGCGTGATCTGAATCCACAAAACCAGTGGTCTCACTGCCATTGTTGTCCCTTCGATATATTATACCCACATCTGTTGTCCCCTTCAAATATATGAGGATCCATTTCATAGCTTCCCAATGAGCTTTACTAGGACGCTTCATATAACGACTAACCACGCTCATAGCTTGTGAAATATCAGGGCTAGTGCATACCATAGCATACATAATACTACCCACGGCACTAGAATAAGGAACACGGGACATATGCTCCTCCTCCTCCTCCTCAGTCTGCGGTGATAATTTATCTGAAAGTTGAAAGTGCTTCGCTAAAGGTGTACTTACAGATTTTGCCGACTGCATATTAAAACGTGCTACGATTTTTTCAATATATTTCTTTTGAGATAGACGTAAAACTCCTGTAGCCTTGTCACGCAAAATCTGCATACCCAAAATTTTCTTTGCAGCACCTAAATCTTTCATCTCAAATTCAGTATTTAATCGCCTCTTCAGCACATCAATATCAGACATATTCTTAGCTGCTATCAACATATCATCAACATATAAAAGTAGATAAATCAAAGAACCATCATCCAATCTCCTACAGTAAACGTAGCTATCCATCTGACTTTTTGTATAGTCTTGACTAGCCATGAATGCATCAAAACGTTTATACCATTGCCTAGGAGATTGTTTTAGCCCATACAAAGATTTCTTTAACAAGCAAACATGATCTTCCTTACCCGGAATAGCAAATCCCTCTGGCTGCCTCATGTAAATCTGCTCCTCCAACTCACCATTTAGAAACGCAGTTTTCACATCTAGTTGCTCTAACTCAAGATCCTGCGAAGCAACTAAGGCAAGTAAAACACGAATAGAAGTATGTCTTATCACAGGAGAGAACACCTCATTGTAGTCAATGCCCTCACGCTGTGTATACCCCTTCGCCACAAGTCTCGCCTTATACATCGCTGTCTCGACACCAAGAATGCCCTCTTTCCGTTTGAAGACCCATTTACTTCCGACAATCTTTTGGCTCTTTGGTACTTTGACCAGCTCCCATGTCTGATTTCAATGGAGTGATTCCATATCTTCACTCATAGCCCCTAGCCACTGCGACGACTCCGAACTAGCCATCGCCTCAAAATAAGACGAAGGCTCATCTGTCTCCACCTCATCACCTACAGTCAATACATAAGCAATATCTGTATAACCATAACGTACCGGTGACTTAATTTGCCTCCTCTGTCTATCTGCGGCTATAGTCTGTTGCGACTTTGCTGGTTGGTCACTATCACCGACTTCAGGAACTGCGGCTTCATTTGCAATCTCAACCTCTGTTACCTTCGAGGTTTCCGGAGTCTCCACCTGAAGCTCCACCTCACTTGTGACACCATGATCTGTCTTCTCTGCTGGTTGTGTCTCAGAACCCCTCTGTTGAAGCATTGCAGTCTCATCGAAGATCACATCTCTACTGATTAGAAAACCGGGTGATCTGGGATCGGTGCACCACAGCCGGTAGCCTTTCACCCCTTGTGCATAACCCAGAAATATGCACTTCTTCGCCCTCGGCTCAAGCTTACCATCACTCGCACGAGCATACGTAGGACATCCGAATATACGTAATCCGGAATAATCAACAGGTTTCCTCGACCATACTTCCTTAGGAGTCTTCCACTCGATAGCAGACGATGGAGATCAATTAACCAGGTAATACGACATGTTCACTGCTTCGGTCCAAAATTCTTTGCCAAGTCCTGCATGCGAAAGCATGCATCGAGCTCGCTCAAGCAAAATTATGTTCTTCCGTTCTGCCACGCCATTCTGCTGTGGTGTCCCAGGTACTGTGCGATGTCTCACAATACCTTTTTTCTCACAGAACTCGATAAAATCTTTACCACAGAACTCAATGCCATTATCGGTTCTCAGGCACTTAATTTGTTTATCTGACTGCTTCTCAATCAAAGCCTTAAACTTCTTGAACCGATCAAACACTTCATATTTGTGCTTCAGAAAGTAAACCCATACCTTCCTCGAATAATCATCGATAAAAGTCAGCATATATCGAGCACCTCCTTTCGAAGGAACCGAAGACGGGCCCCAGACGTCTGAGTGAATATATTCAACCGGTCGTTTGGTCGAATGGATAACTGTTGTAAACTTAACTCGGTGCTGCTTCCCATAGATGCAGTGCTCACATAAGTCCAGCTTCCCTGTCTTCTAACCATTCAACAACCCCCTTTCACTCAGCATCGTCATACCTGCCTCACTCATGTGCCCTAAACACATATGCCATAATTGAGTCAAGTTAGAGTCTGACTCACCTGATGAAACTGCAGCGGTTCCGGTCATGGTCTCTCCCAGTAGATGATAGAGAGTATTCACTTTCTTCCCTTTCATCACTGTCATAGCACCTCGAGAGATCTTCAGTATTCCACCTTCAGCGGTGTACCTACACCCGATGTTATCGAGTGTCCCTAAAGAAATAAGGTTCTTCTTGAGCTCCGGTACATGCCTCACACCTGTCAATGTGTGCACCACCCCATCGTGCATCCGAATCTGAATTGTCCCTATCCCCACAGCCTTACAGACTGCATTATTCCCCAAAAGAACCCTACCACCATCTGCAGTTTGGTAAGTAGTAAATCAATTCTTATGAGGCATCATGTGATAAGAACACCTTGAATCCAGCACCCATTCGTCTCCTGACGAAGTAGCAGTCGCACATAAGACAGCTTCTGCATCCCTATTGCTCCCTTTGGCAACGTTTGCCACACTGCTCGTGGCATTCTGCCTATCAACTTTATTCCTCCGCTTTGAACAATCTCTCCTGATGTGCCCCTCCTCGTGACACTCAAAGCACTTCACACGTCCCTTGGACTTTCTAAGGCGTAATTTCGATCTGCTTTTACCTCTGCTGCTACTAGGCCCTCGATGTTGTTCTCTACCTCAAATTCAGTGCTTGCGCTACTCCTTGCGCCAAACTGTCATCCCGCAACTTTCTCTGCCACTCCTTAGAAAATAAGGCAGACTTTACCTCCTCTGAGGTAATCGTAGTACGCCCCTACAACAGTGAATCAGTAAAGTGCTCCCATGACTCTGGTAGAGAGGCTAACAACATCATGCCCTGTTCTTCATCATCAATTATCTTACCGACGTTCTTCAGATCCATCATGAGTTTATTAAATTCTTCTAGGTGGATTCTGATAGACATACCTTCAGTATATCTAAATTGAAACATCTTCTTCAGCATGTACAAGCGATTGTTCAAACCTTTCTTCACATAGAGTGCATGAAGTTTTGCCCATAATGCTGCAACATCCTGCTCCTCAGCAACCTCTATTAAGACCTCATTCGATAAATTTAACAGGATCATACTCTTTGCCTTTTCCATTAGCTCTACCCTCTCAGAGGCTTTCATGATAATTGGCAATTCATCCTCACCATCCAGTGCCTTGGCCAACCCTTGTGTTGTCAATAAAGCTCGCATCTTGATGCTCCATAACACAAAGTTGTTGTTTCCGTTGAACTTCTCAATCTCAGATTTCCTCTCAGAAATAATTGCAATAACAGAATTTCTAGATAATAATCAGACAAGCAAAAGCTCCAAATCACAATCAAGAAATCCAACCCCAAGCTCTGATACCAATTGTTGGGATATAATATGCGGAAACCACAGGATCTTGAAATCGCCAGAGAAAATAAACGAGAAAAACAAGGACACCAGGAATTTATGTGGTTCAGTCCGAGTATCGGTACCTACATCCACGGGGAGAGCCAGCAGCAAATAATTCACTATAATCGGAGTATCAGAGTTTACAATCGCTCAAGTATTTCTCACACCTAGATTTAACCCCAAACCCAAAGTGTCTATAAATAAACAACTCACTTAGGATATAAACTCATGGCGCAAAATTACTGCGCGTTCAAGCTCCGGTACAATACACTCTATGTATGGTTTCGCGTATCTCTTCAGGCTTCGCGCGACTTGCGGCTTCAAGGATCACGGACGCACGGCTACGTAGGGTTTCTTTTCTATCCGAGGCTTCGACGGCTTCAAAACGCTGAAGAAGAAGACCTGCAAATTTCATATATATATATATATATATATATATATATATATATATATGTGTGTGTGTGTGCGCGCGCGCGCGCGCATCAGGTCAAAAACTTTGACCGGGGGCACCTTCTTTTCCTATTTTGGCTTCACGCGCAAAGACGATTCGCATGCAGGGCTTCTCTCTTCGGCAGCAACTTCCTTTAATATATATAAATAAAGTGTGCCCAAGATTCCATGTTTTGCACGTCCGAAATAGAGAATCCATAAAAGGAAATTGTTTCTTCCTTTTATTTTACTTTTGTCCGAGCGAACTGTGTAATTGTAAACGCTCAAAATCGAGACATAATTTAACAGAATATACTATGGTGGAAAGCAACATAAGAGTTCAAACTCGGCATTTAACCGCTGATCACGGCCTTTGTGATGTGCACCTTTTTGTATATTGCCCGTGGTGCTCTCAGTGCCTTCCAACCTAATCAATGGAGTCATCCTTTTTAATTCATCTATCTTTCTTGCATTTCGATTTCACCCACGTCGCCTCACTCCACTTTCGCAGGTTTTTATGGAACAATATTTATCATTTGAAAAAAAAAAACAGAGAGAGAGAGAGAGAGAAAGAGAGAGAGAGAGAGAGAGAGAAATTGGGGCCTTTGTGTGACATTATCAGTTTAAAGCTAGATTCTGAGTAATACTAATTAGATACGTGTGGTGCATCATGTATTGGCCGCAGGTTCTTCCCATGAGGGACTTGGTTTTGCATTCTGTAATCGGGACGACGTCGGCAATATAGCTTCTTTTCTGTGCCAGCAATATGAACTGGTATTCCGACGTCGAGGTGGTCGATGGAAGGGCATCTGCCGGGCTTGTCTGGCCGGAAAACCAAGTCTGTCATATTACACACATTGTAATCACTTTCTTAATGCTCTAGTTGATTGACACTGTTGTCTCTTGACTTCTTGGCGATAGTATGGTCCCAGAAGCCTCACATCCAGAGTTCATTCGCTTCCGTCCGATCAACCCTTTCCATTGCCCATCGACAATGCTGTTGCTGACGCAAGCAGCCTTGAGCATCGACTAACCCCCTCGTTCGATTTGGGTCCATACGTTACGCGACTGGGCTCCAACTTTCATGTTGAGCGTTGCTCCAGGCAATGCTGCCGAAATCCGAACTTGACGTGTGACATATGCCTTACTTGGACATGGAGGTCACCGTCTACCTCCTCTCGTCCCCGACATTAGCAAACACAAACTTTGCGGGCCTCACCGGCACCTCCACAGCTGATGGCCCCATCACCGTCACCCCATAAACTGACCGTGCAGCCCCGACATTGGTCAGTTCACACCTGCATCTCACGGCCCTCCTGCTCCCAAACAAGACCGAGAAGGACGGATACTTGAGCTGGCTGTGGTCATTTTAGGCGAGCATGTGACACTGGGTGCTTGGCCACCACTCTAACTTGATTGATGGTGTAGTCCGATGAGCAGAGGAAGGCAACGCAGTCTTTGGTCGACATATGGTACACCAGGCCAAGGGAGAGGGCTTTCTGGAAGTCGACCTATACTGGACCGCGCGCCCATGGGGTGGAATACGTACCTCCGGTGGCGTCAAGGAGAGGAGAACTGGTGTTATCATGCGTGTAGGTGATGGTCATGAACGCGGACTTTATCGTGCTCAGGCTCCAATTCAGGTGTGCAGCATTGAGGAGAACCGCGAAGCGGCTAATGCATGGGCATGACATGGATGTGCCTGTAGTGATAGACCAACAGGAGGAGCCTGGATCAGAGCAAGCACATCATCAACCACGAACACTTTAAAGCGGATGAGCAAGACTAGTTCATCTCCATAATTCACTTCCCCTTGGTTTAATTAGCTCAAACGGAACAATAGTTGGAGGACTCAAGACTAATTCCACATCAAAGGCAATATATAATCGACTAACAGATACATATCACATTAGAAGTAATACAGGGTAGCAATCTCAAGGAAACTAACCAGCAAAATGCTGGACCTAGATGGAAGCTACATGCAGGATAAGAATGAGGAATGTCGCATGGTTAAATGAAAGTCACTCATTTTTCCGTTCTGTTATGCATATTTCCTCTTTGTTCCGGTCGGTACCACACATCCGGGATAGACAAAAGAATGTCATGGTCAATGACGAAAGCGGATTATCTGGGCATTGCACTCTGAACTTTGATATCTTAAAGTCAAGGTTGCAGCATCTTGCACCATACCCTATGTCGCCATGTAATTGCCAATTCAAGTAAACGTGAATCCACATAGCATTTGATGGTATTCATATGACTGTATGATTTCAACTTTTTTTCTTTTTAGCTCCTGTCAATTTGAGGGATGAAGGCATGACCCTGCTATGTTTTAAGGTATCGTCTTCTTTTGTGTGATGCAACACTGATTGAGGAGACAAGAATTGCATTCTGCATCCTCAGAGAGAGAGAGAGAGAGAGAGAGAGAGAGAGAGAGGCAAAGCATGCTTGCTTAAGTTTGAAATTTAGTATTGCATTTTCCACTAATGCGGAATCACCATCACAATTGTACACATTCCTCTGTTTCAACCCAATTTACAGCATCTACATACAACTGCTTTTCTTCCCCGCCCATAAAACCTTCGACAAAGTTCACGATTCTCCCCACAAGAACGCGACCGGACTCCTCACGCGATGCTGCCGGTTCTTCCAGGTGATCGATCCGCCGTGGGCCTGGTCGGTCTGGTTCCGCGCCACGAACGTCACAGTGTACCTCTGCTTCTCCCCCACCTTCCCGAACACCAGCCTCCTCGGCTTCACGCTCACCGCGACCGTGCTTGGCGCCTGCACCGCCACCCTGTACACCGACCCGGCCTCCCCCACGTTCGTCACCTCACGCGAGTACCGGACCACCTTCTTGTTGGGCCCGAATACGACCGAGAATGACGGGTAGTTGAGCTGCCCCGGGTCGGAGAATTTCGTCGAGCAGGTCACGTCCGTCCGCCGCACGACGCTCTGGACTTGCTTGATCGTGTAGTTGAGGGAGCAGACGAAGGCGATGTAGTCGTCGGCGGTGAGGTCGTAGACGAGGCCCGGCGAGAGGGCCTTCCTCGGGTCGATGTGGCCCGCTCCAAGGGCCCACGGGGAGGTTGGGGTTCCGTCGGCTGCGTCGGTGATGGGCTTCCGGGTGTTGTCGTTGACGTAGGCGGTGGTCATGAGCGCCGACTTGATTGCGCTTGTGCTCCAGGTCGGGCGCGCGGCTTTGAACAGCGCGGCGACGCCACTGACGTGGGGGCAAGACATGGATGTGCCTGAAAATGGAGCCGTTAGAGAAGATTATGGCTTCCGGGGAGCGCACACCAGGTGCTTGATTGTTTACTCAACAGAGGAAGGACGAGAGAAGTGTGCAATGTCAATGAACCTGAGATGATATTGAAGGGGACACTCCTTTTGTCAACAGGCGATTTCGAGGGGCTCACATAATCCGGCCAAGAGGCCAGGATATTGACACCTGGGCCAATCACGTCAGGTTTCAAGATCTGCACGGACTGGAAGTATGGCCCTCTTGAGCTAAACGAGGCCACCACCGGCGTCGGCCTGACATTGACCTTCTGTCCGCTGGTAATGACCAGGGCAGTAGGGTTCCGATCGGTCGTGGCATATTCGCTAATCACTTTCCCTGCCTTTGCACCAAGGTGAACGGTCGGTATCAGGTGGCAGTCTGCCAGCAACTCCTCACCACCTTCCTCGGCTGTGTTCACCAGTATCATTCCCACTCCCCCGGCATCACGTACCACCGCGCCCTTCTCGCCGCGGCCATTTATCCCTCTGTCGCAGAGCACCACCTTCCCGCGCACCACCCTGCGGTCAAGTGAGCCTGGCAAGCACAAACTGCTTCCGTTTCCCTTGTTGTAGACCAGGCCAACCAGCTTGTTCCCCATTCCTGGGCCACCATACAACGATTCTCCGGTGAACCGCATCTTGTTGCCAAGCAATGCATGGGCCGGGAAGTTGCGGTCCAGGGTAGATGCTCCTACGGTCATGATCCACGGGGCTCCATTCGAGAGAGTGCCTGGCTGAGGACCTTCGTTTCCAGCGGAGGCAGAGACGAAAATACCCTTCTCCATTGCTGTGAACGCTCCGATAGCAATGGTGGTCTCGTAGTATGCCCCGTCACCTCCACCGAGGGTGAGAGAGATCACGTCGACGCCGTCCTTTATGGCCTGGTCCATGGCGGCAAGTATGTCGGAGCTTGTGCAGCCAGTTTCCCAGCATACTTTATAGCTGGCCACCCGAGCATGGGGAGCCATGCCCCGTGCGACGCCTCTTGCATTGCCGAGCAAGCTGGCATTGGCCACTGGGGAGCCTGCGGCGGTGGTCGACGTGTGAGTCCCGTGTCCATCATGGTCCCGAGGGGTTTGTACCTCTGTCATGTTACCCTCTGCACAATGAACGTTACCACATTAATATCCATATAAATTCAAGTACTTGATGCATTTCTGCCTACGATTTCTTTTAAGGTCCTTCGGTTCACAAAGTTTACCTAAAGCCTTGATATAGCCTTTGGCGTAAAAATAAGCGCCGATGAGCTTCTTGTTGCACAGTGAAGGATCGAAATCCGGTCCCTTCACGCACTGTCCCTTCCACCGGGCCGGAACCTCCGGGAACCCCAAGTCGTCAAAGCTCTTCGACTCAGGAAAAACCCGTATCAAGAACACCAACGATTACTTCAGGAAATGGTTCATTAGTCTCCTTGACAGGGTTCCCCGTGCCAGGCCACAGCCCGAATTCATCTTCCACTTTCAAGAAGCTTGGCGTCCGGGTCGTGTGGAGATGGTACATGACGTCCTCATAGACCCCAAGCACTGCATCCGATGACCGGAGGGCCTCTGCTTGTTGTGGCTCAAGGGACGCAGCGTAGCCATGGAAGGCCTCACTATAGACGTAGAGCATATCGGCGGGACCGGAGGCGAGAGACTGGAGGTTGGCGCTGTACCAATCCTGGCTGGTGTTGAATGTCCCGGGGACGCTTTGCTCTGTCATTTGAACAATGTAGGTCTTCTTGGCCATTGCGCAAGGGAAAGCAAGAAGAGAAAGAGCTAAAAACGGCAACCAAGCAGCGGAAGAAGCCATGGCTGGACGATCTCCCGTTGCTTGGAAACCCAAAAGAGGATTGATTCCTCACAACCTTGTAAATTCTGATCTTTATAGTCGAAGATTCTTCTTGCGTTGTTATTGTTAGTCTGTATCAGTTGGTTCTCTGGCCTCCGTATTTTGCGTTTCAAAATCTAGTCCAGATCCATGCAGGAATGAATCTGGTATATTTAGAGCAAGTGAATCTAAACTCTAAATATGGATTAACTTCTGTTTTAGCTTTCTGGTGCAATGTGCAATGAACAAGGGCCATACAGGCTGTTCAGCTTCTCATTCTCAGTTTGAATTGAACTGATCTTTGCCGCCCCGTGCAAGTAGCATGTATGCCGTGTAAGATGTTATTATCTTGTGGCCACCTTTCTATGTCAGGTAATTACTATTTGTGGTGCATGCATCTGTGGTACTTTTTGGTTATGAGGTTCTTCTATTCACACTCTGTAATCACGTAAACCGCTTAACTTCTCTCCCATGCATGTGACGGGCGCCGGTATTTCGGACGTCGAGGTGGTTGATGGGAGGGCATTTGCTGGGCTTGTCAGGCCGAAAATCGCAGAGAAGCTTTGTCCGGCCCCATCAATGCTTTTGTCTCGATGGATGGTGTCACACTATAATTGGAGCGTAGACATCTTGGTGGACATGGTCACTGAGATTGATGGATTAACAATCGGAATTTCTTGGTTCAATAGTTAGGAATAGCAATCTCCATCATCCGTGGATGTAACTTCATACAACAATGATTCGATTAACACGTGTGTACGTTCGTAGGCTACCGAAAGGAGGACGCTCTTCAATCGCAAGTTAGGCAATCTAGCTCGAATTTGATTATTGATCGTGTCTTGTAGGGGAAGATGCCAGCATATGAGGGGGGATGTTGATGAGTTTGAGTGTACGTGCATATGATGTATGAGCGTCACATACCATGTCTTTCGTTGACGTTATATATTTTCACAAATTTCGACTTACTAGCTATACATTTGTATGGATAACGATCTATGAATTGTTAATTGCTAGTCCTATGTATCAAACAGAATCACAATGTAGTGAATACTATAACTACATATGTAATATCATAACCTTTTGAGGTGATGTTTATTGGGAAAATGGAATTTCCCCATATATTTCGACGAGTAATTCATGAACAAATATAATATCTATTATGAGTGATTGATTCCAAGATAGACGCTTCTTACTCTGGAATCAATAACCTCTCGTTAAGCGCCGATTCCACAAAATGAGAATTGGGAACTGCCCACGGGTGGTCCAATTCCTAGGCAGGTCCATAGAAATGGTCTACTTCATGACAAAGATGATTAGGTGATTTTTTTGTAAGTGTTTTATGTCAAAAAAGTCCACTAAATCAGCCCATCAGCCCATCTTCTATACCGAAATATTAGCTTTAATACAATCCACCTTGGCTTCGTCTTGTGTTTCCGGAATATGCTCAGTATGATTGACAACATAAATCAACGAGCAACAAAGCAGCAATGACGACTGACATTAAATCGACATTCAAAGGAACTCTCAGTCAGAGACAAGCAACAATGAGAAGTACCGAGCAAGCATACATCAAGCAACGAGAGGGAGGCAAGAGACTTGTGAGGCAAGACTGCGAGAGGGAGGCGAGGCTAATTGCAAGGGAGGGCCGGAGGCAAGGCCATGAATGCGATGCCGCAATAGAGGGCCGAACGTGAAACTAAGAGCTTAGTTCACTTGCTGCGATGCGAGGCGAGGCGAGGCGAGGCGACCGACGGACCAAGAGGTGAGAGAGTTGAGACAGCTGGGATTTCTTTCTTTTTTGAGAGCAATCGGGCGTTAGAAGGTGGAGGACTAAAGTGAGGAGTCCAAGGACCGACGAGTAAAAGAAGTGAGTTGAGAGGGTTAGGATTTCTTTTACTAAAAGGCGTGAAAGAGCTAAAATTTGTGTATCGGTTCGGTCCGAATGGTTTGGGGGGACTATTTTACACTTAGAACTGGACCGATACTCATTGATTTCACTAAATTGGAATCGAAAACTTGATCGATCTTAATGAGAACTATTTAGAATTGTCAATTCAGTCCAATTATGGGCAGTCCATGTGATTTTCGATTTTTTTTTTGCACATTCCTAATATCCGTGTAACCTTACGTACATGCAGAAGTGGCCTTGTTTCTTGTTCTCAATGAGAAATATCGGAAGCGCAATTTGCGTTATCCCTTTCGGGGTTAAGAGACCGTGGTGAAGGTTTTGCATCACTATTATTAAAAGGTGACGGAGCAAAGCTCAACAAGAGTCGCTTTGGCCGAGTGGTTAAGGCGTGTGCCTGCTAAGTACATGGGGTTTCCCCGCGAGAGTTCGAATCTCTCAGGCGACGATGCTTTTATTTTTCGCTCTTTCGTCCTTGTTTTCCCCGTCGTTTTTTTTTCAGGTGGTACGTAGCTTCTCTATCTCTCTCTCGGATGAGGAGCTATGAAGTCCAGCTCAGAACGAATCCATGGAAGCGGAGAGCCCGAAAAATGGATGTCCTTTTGCTAAGAAGTACCGAGACTTCATTTGTCGTGGTCCAGTTAGTAGCAATAGACATAGCTCGGTCCAATCGGCCCAACGAGTCGTCCGTTCGTCGCCATTTGTTTAGTTTCCCACATCAAAAATCACTTAAAACTTAATCAAAGGTAACACGATATTGACCCCACTTTCCCCAAAATTCATCTAAGAATGACCAGATTGAAGAGCGAAAAATCGAGTGGCTTCGCTTCAAATCCGAAAGTCGACTTGTTTGGACCACGGAGGTAGCTCAACTCTACTCCCCCGTGACGGTACCGCCGAATCAAGGCTTGACCTCAGAATCAACGCTCCTCATCTCAAGTTCCCACCTAAATGCATCGCGACAAGAGGAGAGCGAGACATAAGGGTTAAAGGTCAAAACTTCCAAGAGAAGTTGATTCAATCATCAACAATACTTTGTCTTCAGGCTTCCCTCGCGAAACACTTGGCTAAAGCGGGTCATTTGCCTAACCAGATCAACTCCCCGTTTCACAAAGCTAAAATTTTCCTAAATCTTATTAATGAGTAACACCCAGCTGCTGAATGGCTGAAAAGGGCAGCTGCCTTATGGACGAAAGATCTGAATGGGGTGAATATGGGATCTGGCCCAAAACGCAATGCCTGATTACTGATAAGTACTTTATCTCCGGGACCCGTCACCAAAGGATCACAGGGATAGGACTGAATCTCAGTTTAAATAATAATAATAATAATAATAATAATAATAATAATAAGCCTAGAGCTAAAAGAAAGCGTTGAATCTGAGCGAAATAGAAAGAAAGCAGAGATATGATAAAATCTCCTTGAATGTTACTGTAGCTCGTCCGTATCTGGCATTGCAAGGACTACTTCAAAATGAACACACTTGATTATGTTACAGCAGGCATAACCAGTTTGCAGCACCAAATACTCACTTAACTCGATTCCAAGATAACAGAGAAAGTGAAAACAATAAATTCTTTTCCAACTTCAGCGCCTGCATAACACTGGCGTAAGATAAGTTGAAAGGCCTCTGAAGAAATTCAGTGGCCATACTTCTGAAATTCCCACTCACTGTTATCTGTAGACATGAAGCACAAACAAGAACAATTGATTTTACAATAAGGAGTGGATAAATGAAAGCGAAAAAGAGAGGCTCGGGCTTAGAGTCTGACCTAGTGGACATACTTGACGAGTCTTCAACCAACGACTGATGCAGTGAAAGTGAAATGCATGGTTGCACACTCCTATAAGATCGAAAGCACGTTATTTTGTACTTTTAAAGCCAAGCATACTAGGTGCAGGAGACAAAATGTGACAATATGAACCCATGCTTCATCATGGCACAATCAAGATACCATGTGAACATAAACTAAGAAACAGAGCCATAAACCCAAGAAATCTAAGCGTATGTCAAAGACCAACAGCATTTCTGGCTAAACTTCAGATGCCATTCAACGACTTTGCAAATTTTTGTCTTGCAAAAGGATGACCGCCCTTCTTTACAAAGCAAGAGCTCAGCTAACTACACCTATTACAAAAGAAAAAGGACAAAGAAAAAAACCATACACTAAGCCATGAAATTGCAAAAATGATTTCACCCATTAAAAGACTAGCAATATTGACGCAAACCTTAGCAACTGACATTAAACAAGAACAGCTTAAAAATGTGCTCATAAAACCAGGACTAAGCTACCGATGAGCTTGAGTGACTTCTACTCTTGAGGTCAAGGCATTGAATAGGTTGTTCATGGAAAGGAGTAAATTGAAAATATATATATCAAAGTTCTCTATCATTAAAAAATAATCAATGAGATATTTTTCATTGATTTAAAAAATATCAAACAAGATTGTAAGGATAAGACAAATCAAAGAAGTGGTCCGACTTTGAACATTTTGAAGATTCCAAACTAAACAAATGCACGATAAGAAGACAACAGTAGCTAGAACTCCCAAGATAAGTTAATCCTTAGGTTAGACACAAGTGCAGGGACAAATAACCAACTTCAATTTCTTCTGGAAACAGACGATTCTTCATCTCCATCTCACGTTCCCTGAATAGCCACCCAGACCTAACCCACAACCTAAAGTAGCTAAGTGGTGAAATTTATATGACTGATGAACAAAACATCACACAAGTTAACTAGAAATATAGTTCCGGGGTGCACTTCAAAACTACTTGGAATGCACATATAAAAATAGACTCGACAGGTTAACATGTTCACAAGTCAAATGATTAGGAGATGTGCTCTAAACTCCCCCAGCAACAGTCTCACTTATAAGTGAAAAATGGGCTTGACTATCATCACTAAAATCTATGAATTAATGAGCCAGGTATTCAGAACGCACTAAGACTTAATAATGACAGAGAACTAAAGATGAGAAGTCACATGATCATAGACAAGAGCGCATACAGAAACCTTTGAGGACTCTCATAATTTTGGTCTCAGATAGAAAAAGTCTCTCTATACTTGATACGAATCTATGTGAAAACAAGGCACTCATATAAATCTATCTGAAAACAAAACTACCCTTCCGTTATTCATGAAGATGATAAAGCATATCAAGGAGCCTCCATCATATAAAGTGAAAAGAACATTTGTATAATGCGAAAGGGAGATTTGTACACTTAGATTACTCATTATGCAAAGAAACAAACAGGCTACTTCAATCAATAGAAAAGAAATCAATAATTTGTGAAGAAGCCATGAAAACTCCATCATCAAGAAGCCTCCTACAGTAGAAATACAGATAGAGACCCGAACACTCAAAAAGAAGAGAGACAGGGTAATAGTGTGGGATGGGGATCACAAGAGGAGAGGAAGAGAACATTTGACAGATTGACCCTTCATAATGATCAAAGCCTCAAGGAGATGACTGAAAGTGCAATCTCAATGCACTTCATAAAAAAAGATAATAATAATAAAAAATTCCCAGAATTGTCCCCTAAAGATAACCCTTTGACCATCAAAATGTAATCCTTAATTTTGCACAATACTTTGACCGCTAAGCGATAAGAATCCACCTTACTCCTATGGGTACTCTATTTTACTGATGCTGAGTATAGAGCATGCCGACTTGTTCATGCATCTGTTCTACTAGAAAGGACCTCTCTAACCCCTCGATTTAAAACAGGAACTCTTTTCAAGTCAAGATTTTTCAAAATGAGAAAGTGTCTCTCCTATAAATTGCTCACTGAAATTTGATAAAATTCAGCATTATGAGTGAAATGAATCAACTTCTAGGAAGAGAGAGGAAAAGCACTCAATGGACACTTGATAGCCCAATTAGAACCTCCTTCCACCATCAGCACACGCAACAGGGCTACGGGTGAAAAACAATACAGCATGACAAAACGTGTAAAACTCTGACAAGCCGATCCGATCAACGCAATTGGGCCCTTCTGTGTATAATCGATGTACAGGAATCATAGAACAAGGAACAAAACAACAGTTTCACTGGATTCTTACCCCAAGCAACTGTGCACTCCTCGCTGGTGGCGCTGGCCTGGTTCGCTTGGCACTCGATGCCTGCTCAAAAATTCTTCAGTACAAGCCATCCAAAATCCAAATCGCCACAAACGAAATCAACGAAAAACCAACATCCACCAAATCGAGGTAAAAAAAAATAAAAAAGAAACGAGCAGGTTAGCTACTGACAGAGATCCATGATGTGGTTCCGGCAAATCGCGCAGTTGTCCACCACGATATCTGCAAAAGAGAAACGCCACATCACATCACGACGCCATCCGACCACAAGAGGACGGTTCCGAAGAAAAACCGCGGGCGCTCGGGCGCTCGAGGCGTCGCGGCGGGATCATCGTCGGCTCGGATTAGGGTTTTCTTTTTTGCTTTCTTTCCACGGAAACTTACCCCAGGCCCAGAGGGCGACGGCGTTCCACTTCTTGATCTCGAACCGCTTCGGCTTCTTCGACGACGAGGAGGCGGCGGCGGCGCCGCTGCTCGAACCCTCGCCGGCGGGGACCATGGGGACGTCGGAATCGAGAGTCGCCATCGCTGATCGGGAACTACGAAGGGAAGAGGGAGAGAGATAGGGCTTCGCTTTTTTTTTTTTTTTTTTTCTCCTTGTGCCGTTCTGGAAGCTCAGTCCGCCAACTTTTTTTTTTTGACGAGAAGTCCGCCAACTCATTCGGGGTTTTTTGACCTTTTCTCCCCTTTTTTTTTTAATTTTTTCTCTCAATTTATTTTTCCTACTTTATTCCTATTCTACTTCTCACTCGCAAACTTTTGTTCTACGTTCTTACAGGACGTGAGAATTGAAACTCATACTTAAAACTAATTCGTCCCAATATAGAGATTTGAACCCCCACATTCCCCTTTTATGTTGGAAGGGTAGTCATTCGAGTAAATCCCAATAATTATTTTCTCCCTATTTCAGTTGTTAATTTTTTGATATTATATTGGAAGTGCATTCATTATATGCGAGTGTCTAGGAATATTTTAGTGGGTAATGATATCACTGGCATGACGCAATTAATTTTTGGGTAAAGAAAAAGCAAATTGGACTTGGCTTTCTGAATATGGCTTGCGGCAAAAAGCATGGGAAATCCTTACCTTCTAGTTTAACATGCAAAACTATATCTATTTGATATTCTTTTTATTTTAAAAATAAGTACTTTTATTAAGAATATTTAACGATGATATTAATTTATGCATAAGTTTCTCATGCTTGTATTAATATAAATATGACTGGCAATAAAAAGCAAAATAATATGGTATAGATTAATCCTTAGATTCTGGCTTGACGTTCAATGTCATTTGGAGTTATATCGATGTAATATTCTTTTTATTTTAAAATAATTATTTTCATTAAGAATAATTAATGACCATATTAATTTATGCGTAGGTTTCTCGTGCTCATATTAATATAAATATTGTCCATGATTTTTTTTTAAAATAAAATTTCCTAATCTTTTGTATCTCGCGTTTTCTCAAATCAATTTAGTCAAATCTATAAATTAGGAAATTAAAATAGTCGGAATATCAACTCACTACAAATGTAAAGACCAAAAATGTATTAAAAAAAGAACAAGTAAGGGAAAGATAGCCATATTTTTGTTGATTTATGAAATGGATTAAAATGAGAAAATGTTCTAAAATCCGGGTGGTAGTGTAATTATGAAAATTTTTGATTGTATTATGAAAAGTCGAGAGACTAGATTTTTGCTTGGGTCAAAGATAAACTATATTAAACAAATTGAAAGTTTGAAAACCAAATCGAATATTTGGAAGTAATTTGAAGACCACATTAGACGAATTCAATGTTAACAAGGCACATCGGATTAGGGGTAATCGGCTTCAAAGTGGGCGGGTATAACTAATGAACAAGCTTGGGATTTTAGAAGATGTTTGCAAATTTATACGGGTTTTCCCCTTTTGATCCACCTTTTTTTAATTTGTTTTTCTCCCTTTTTCGGTCATTAATTTATGACATTAAATTGAATTGTGCTCCTAATCCACGAGTGATTAAGCAAATTTGTGGTAATGATATTATTTACAAGGCAAAAAAGAAAATTGGTCATAATAATTATATGGCGCGTTAAAAAGAAAAGGCATCATCAAACAAGTCCACTCTACTGATAATAATTAAAAAAAAAAAAAAAAAAAAAAAAAAAAAAAGGTCCACTCACTTCTCAAGGCTTTCAAACATATAAAGTTAGCCCATATTAAGAGAGAGTCCAATAGGATTGCTTACTGGGTTGTTAGAGCCCAGAGTAAAAACAAATTATCATGAAATTGGATTTTTCAACCGCCCTCGGCCCTCTTAGAGCTTCTATGTTCTAAAGCAAATGAAGTGTATCCCCTACTTTTTACCAGTTTTTTTTTTTTTTTTTTTTTTTTTTTTTTTTTTTTTTTTTTTTCTGTCAAACCTACTTTTTACCAGATAGGAAAGTCGTTTCCTTTTTCTGACCAAAAAAAGAAAAAGCAAATCAGACTCGATTTTCAGAATACGGCCATTGGTAAAAAGGAAGGAAAATGATAAAAATTAACCCTAGTTATATCGATTTGATATTATTTTTATTTTGAAAATAAGTGTTTTCATTAAGAATAGTTAGTAACGATATTAACTTATCCATAGGTTTCACGGACTTATATTAATAAATATTAATATAAATATGGCACAAATTCAAACTATTCATTACACATGGGTTTTTTTTTTTTTTTTTTATTTCGCGAAAAATAGATAATTTGGAAAATATTTTTCTAAAAGAAATCGCTTTATATTGGTTGAAATAATTGGTTAATGGAAAATATTTTTATTAATAATAATAAATCATGTCTCAATATTTTTGTAGACGAAAAAAATATATTTTTTCATTTGTCCATATTTGTATGCAATATTAATGATCATTTTTAAGAAAATTTTTTCCTAATCATTTATTATGTGTAAATGAATAGTTCGCATTTGGACCACTTATTCACACTGCGCATGTTTCATGGGAGAATAAATTATTTTGAAAATATTCTTTTGAAAATGATTTCTTGTATCACTTGAATACCAATCAATGAAAAATATTTTATCTATGGACAATAATTTATTTTTAAACTTTTGGTGAATTGAATAAAAGTATTTTTCAGTCTATCATTCTCTAAAGTGACATAAATGATTATTTTTAGGAAAATAATTTTAATTCATTCAATTCCTACAAAACAAATGGAGTATCCCCTACTTTCTTCTATTTTAAGAAAAATTTTACGTGCTTCTTTTTTTATTAATTTTTGAAAGAAATAAATTGGGGCAACGCATTTATGAAAGCAATTGAACTATTTGGTCCAATGACTCCTGTATAGTTGTAAAAGCTATGTCCACATTAGTGCCAGTTGAGCTACATAGGATGATTGATGTTCATGTCAAAAATTTCCAGCTAAAATTTACTGAAAAGATTCAATTCAAAATTTGTCAAGGGGTTCATGATTAAATTGGCCAAACTAAAGAGGCTTAAGACTAAATTAGTATAAGAAGCACAATAAACTTTAGACTTTTCTATAATTTCTCCTATGGTCCTAATGACCTCAGTAGCAACCTTGGTATGGAGTGATGCACAAGTTCTTTTCACTCACTTGACTTCGTACATTACATTTGTATTAAAGAATCAACTAATCAGTCTGTTCATTCAAAAAATGGGGAACAAAATAAGCCTTGCTCGCTGAAAATAGGGCAACCCTCCGGAAGGCCCCAAAAAAAGAAGAAGAAGAAGAAGAAGAAGACGAGGAGGAGGAGGAAGAACCTTACAATTCAAGCCTACAATCAACTCTATGTCATCCAATACCATCTTGAACATAACCTTGTGATTATTTACACTGCCCCTTCGATCAGTCAATCATATTCTTCTCATCCTTTCTGGTGCAATGGTGAACCAAATCCACGTCTAGGGCTTCTGTGTCCCAAAGCAGTGTCTGAGTGAATCACAGACTTGGGAGATGGACTTCTGTGATGCCTTTGATTATGAGGATGATGATGGCCGCGGTCTCTCTTCGCTTGCCTCGGCTTGTCACTCTCTCTCGCCTCTCTCTTTTTGCTCAGATCATCATCAGGAGGAAATGTGAACACGAACGTGCCCATCGGGAGGAGGTCGTTGAAGTCCTGGAGCTGCTCAAGCGTCTCCACCACGGTCCCCATCGTGGGTCTCTGCTTTGCCCTGTGGCTGAGGCACTGGTACGCCACTTCGGCCGCCTTCCTCGCCCCGGCCTCTGAGTACTGCCCCTCGAGCCTCGGGTCCATTATACGGCCCAGCTTCCTGGGGTCTCTCAGCATTGGTCTGGCCCACTCGGCCAGCTTCTGCTCCCGGGCAGGCCTGGTTTTGTCCACGGATTTCCTCCCCGTCAGGAGCTCCAGCAGGACTACTCCGAAGCTGTACACATCGCTCATCGCGGTCAGATGACCTGAAGTCAAATCGAGAAGAGATGGTTTTAGGAAACTCAAGAATGTAAGTGACGCGTTAATTTCAAAGGACTTATTAGAGTTTGCTTTTCAATCGAGCACTTGTTCTTACCGGTCATGAGGTATTCTGGAGCTGCATAGCCCTGAGTGCCCATGACCCGGGTTGAAACGTGAGTGTCGTCTCCTTCGGGGCCATCTTTCGCTAGTCCAAAGTCCGAGAGCTTCGCAGTATAATCCTGTAAACAGACCAAAGATTGAGGAAACATTAGCCCAAGACATTACAGATCCTAATTGTCGAAGTTTCAGTTTTCAGGGCAAGCATAGTCCTTGCTTGTGCTAATACACAAAAGAAGTGCTCACCGAGTCTAGTAAGATGTTCGAGGCTTTGAAGTCTCGGTATATGACAGGTTTCTCTGCTTCATGCAGGAAGGCCAGGCCCTTTGCTGCTCCCAGAGCAATTTTCATTCTCGCTGACCATGGTAATGAAACCGAATATCCTGCAAGCAAAAGCAAAGTTAACCGGGTTATAATCGGATGTTGCTTGTGGGAGAAGCTAACTAATAGGCACTATAATCGTCAGAAGCAAATGTGTGGCAGGTAATTGAAAGCTAGAACAGAGTGCATACTTCTGAATAGTTGATTCTCTAAACTGCCGCGAGGCATGTATTCATATACTAGGAGCCGGTGTTCTTCTTCGCAGCAATAACCGATCAGCTTCACCAGATGAGGATGCCTCAATTGTCCGAGAAATATCACTTCTGTCTGCCAAAGAGAAATTCCAAAAAATCAGTTCTGATCCAAACACATGATGAGAAGGAAAAGTTCTGACGGCATTTAGTCATCAGATTGTGAATTCAAGACAATAAGCTCAGCTTACCAACCACTCTTTATGACCCTGCAAGCCATCCAAATCCAGGAGCTTGACAGCCACAGGCTGGACCTTCAAGCCAGGCCTAAGCTTGTCGTCGATGAAGCCCTTGTGAACAGGCCCGAATCCCCCTTCACCAATAAAGTTGCTTGACGAGAAGTTCTGGGTGATCAGCTTGAGCTCCTGCAGGGTGAACACATGGAGGTTCGACCCTGCAAGAGATATGGAAAGGTCTTCCGAGAGCGTCAAGCTTGGGTTGCTCAAATCTGACAAAGAAAGCCTATGGAAGGAACTCTGCTTGGACACCACTTTCTTGGGGATGCCGGGCTCGGTTCCTTTCCCGCCACAGCACGGCACGACGTAGCTCCACAAATTCTTCTTGACCGCCATCGACAATGCAGATAAAATCGCTTCGCTTCTGAGATTCTAAAATCACAGGACCATTTCTTTCACCGTCGACTAGGAAATCAGGGAAAAGTTCCAGCTGCAATCAAGCCAGAAAGTTGCAGATGGAGAAATGGCTGGTGATGCCCTTCGAAGGGAGATGATTTAGGGACTATTTATTCAAATCCCCAACCGCCCTCAAATTCAGATAGGCCCGCAACTTCCTTACTAAACCCATTTGAATTTTCTTAATCTATCTTCTTCCTTTTCTAGTATTTTTTTTTCCCTCTGTTCACATTATATATATATTCCTTGTATCTTCCTAAAACAGCGGGCAATAACAGAGGTGTTTGGAAACAGCCCCTCCGTTGACCATTTCGTATATTGTAAAGCGATGAGTCCCGAGTCTCTCTCGATGAATGTTCCACACGCGGGACGATAACACGGATACCCCTCTTTGACTTTTGCACAATTGGCAACAACCTCGATGGAAAAAGGAAAATAGCTATCAAATTGATTAGGCTCGTGTGATCTGGTTTCATACTGATGAAAGCTCTAGGTGACGGGAGCCGCGGAAGAGGAATTCAAGACTGCCGAGTGGATAGGTAAACATGTGTTTCTCAATGCAATTGAGCGGCTTACTTTCTCCTCTGACCAAATGATTGATCAGCTTTACGTGATTCGGTAAACAAAAGGAAGCTCTGAAAACTGAAGAAGAGTTGATTTCCTGGTTTCTTCTTCAACTGGTGCACTTATGTGAATGGATCCAACAAGTCCCAGCCACAAGTTAGGACCAAGATAAAATGGTTTATTCGGCTATTTCACACGCAAACGGCAAGGCGAAACGAAGTATATTGCACCTAATTTAATACACATACAATAATAGAGTTGCCATAAAGTACTTTGCTTATTTTCGTGTAAACATGAGTGGTATGGTCAGAAACCACTTGTCAAAACGCATTGTTTTCTCTGGTATTGTCTGTATAATTCCTGTCTGGGTTAGGTTGTTTTACATTGTCTCTCTCCTGTTCCTGGATTCTAGAAGCTTATCCGCGACATGGATAGATAATAGTCACGTTCCGGTTCGGAACAAGTCGAACGCAACCAAGACTTTTTGTTATATCCTCAGTCTTCCGAAATTTAATCGAACCGAAAGTTGGGTGCCGAGTCTTTGCTCTCTGCAGGTCGGATTGGTGATGACAGTTGCCCAAAAGTTGAAGTTGACCTCGGAAGATTAAAGAACAGACCACTTGGTAGCGGTTGAGGTATCATCCACTCACTTCCCTGATAAGCCCGGTCCGTTCCTGTTTGTTCTTCAGGAAACCAATAAAGATATGGGAAAACACAAGGAAGACATTGATGAAAATGAGCAGATCATCCGCTGCAGAAACTTGGGTTTGTCTTCTTTCGTTTAATCAATTGTTTTCTTGGGTGCCGGCCTCGAAGGAGTGGTGTGCACTCAAATGTGGATCGATCAATAATTGGAAGAAAAAAACCAAATATTGAAAAGGATTAAAAAATAATGATTTTGATTGGGAGTGAATTGGTCAAGGCGAAAGTAGGTGGCAGACCGTAATCCGTGGCGTCAGCCTTCGAAAAGTCAGAGGGCAGTGTTTTGATTTTGCGATTTTGTCAAAGGATTGGAAGCTTTTACTTAGTTCTTCTCAAGGAGGAAGACATTCATCTCAAAAGTAGCAAAATTGCACGTATACAAATGGTCCCTAAACTTTGATTAGATATGCAAAATCGTCCCTAAATTTTTGATTTATTTAATATAATCCTGAACTTTTAGTAAATGCTAAATTTAGTCCGTAAATTATATGAAAACACCAATGTTATCCTTCCTTTAATTTCAGTAAATAGAATTTGCTTATTTGGTTTCTGATCTAGTACTATTGAATGGTGGACAAAAAAAAAAAACATCATACGTGAATTTTCCACGTAATTATAATATATTTACCATTTTAATCTGTTTAACTTGAAAAAAATGATTATCCATATTACTTGATGATGTGGATTATTATATCATTATCGAGTTGAATATCTTACATGGGAAATTCTCATGTAATTTTTTTTTTTTTTTGTCTATTGTTCAAACTTGCTGAATTGGAAGCTAAATCAACAAACTCCTTTTAAATTAAATTAATGAAATGATAACATTAGATATCTTCATATAATTTAGGGTCTAGATTAAATATTTATCAAAAGTCCATATATCATATTTAATTCAGATTAAGTTCATATATCATATTGAATAGATTATTCATCTGAATTATATCATTTGGAATTTTAAATATATGATGTTTTTGTGTTTCCCCTTAAAAAGGTTCTCGAATACTTTAAGTTGAGATTTTGAAAATAAATTAGTCTATGATCACGACAGGGATCTTATGCTTGCAAATGTTGCTTTCGCCGAATAAATCTTTGGCTTTTTCGTTGATAATCCCTACAAGTGTTTAAAATAAAATAACGAATAAAAAACGCAACAAAATGAAAAAGTTCTAGAAGCTCCATTCAATAGAATAGGATACTAGTGTGCTCCAGTCTGTTCCAATCACAAAATAATAATTTTTTTTTTTTATAATTGGAATGAAAAAGTTCCCCCCAGTAGGTGTTCATCAGCACACGACTTTAAATAAAAATAGGGCTATGTATTCAATGTCTCGATTTTGCAGCCACGACCAAGTTTATACTGTGGGACAAGTCCAGCTAAGGCAAAAGGCCAAGATGAGAGTTTTGTCTGCCTCTGCCAGGGCAGACCCCATTTTGCAACTTGCATTTCAGTGGACAGCTCAATTTGCTAAAAATTCCTAACAAAATTTGACTGGAGAATCAAAGCATCTATCAATTAAGCTGTTTCCTTAAGAAGGAAAAAAAAAAAAAAAGTCGTGTTTCAATAAAAAAAATTTTTATCGGTCCTACTCTATCTTTACTTTAACTTTGCATAGTATTCATCTTCTTTCGGAATTCAATCTACCATCAATAATTAAAACTGAAGCAAATATTGCGCACATTATAAAAGTGAAGCTGTTGAATTGAAATTCAAAAAAATCTTGTGATGCATTGTATGTTCTAGAATATGTCACATTCTTCTACTCTTTCCTGGAAGTCGATGACTATTCATAACTTTTATCTTGACACCAATGAATTTAGAGATTATTATATCATATCAATATCTAACATTTCTCTTAATTATAACATTGTTTTCATTATTTACTGAACTCTCTCTTAAAAAACAAACTTTGACTTAGTCGAAAGATCACGCAGAAACTACAATTTGAAAAATGGAAGAGGAAAATTATATATTGCGTTAAAGATAACTAATCTTTGGTACATCCATATAGTTCTATTTCCCGATCTTCATTTCTCGAAAACTGTTGCTAATTAGAACATTTAAAATTTCCGCATGATCATCTAGTTCTAATGGTCAAAGGAGGGTGACCAAATGCTATGAACGTTCCTTGCAACCACCTCACCTAAACTTATGGAATTTTACCGACCCACCTACTAGTCAATTTTCTCATTCAAAAACAATGCTAACCATGTCACCCATTGACCACGTTTTTTCGTTTTCTTTAAGGATTGCCATCACGGCACTTTGGCCCTTTTTTTTCTTCCTAAGATCAATAGATTAGTGGCGGCCGTGGTAGAAACTAGAGAATTGCATAGAGATGTCATCACGGATGACATACGGAACGCGGTGATGTGCAAAGGCGAAGAACATTGGTAGGAGAGCAAGCGTCATGCGGGCATGGGAGGCTTAGTTTCGTAATCGTCTTGCTGAAAAGTATAATCTTGCGCACTAAGCAAACAAATATGCAACAATCTATCATTAAAAATTTGGCGGTTAAGTTTAAATGTATGGATTATTTTAATGTAACAAAAATTTTCCTTGTGCGATCATCGTGCCATGCTTCAATGGAGCACGTTGTTCTCTCTCGCACACGCGCAATTAATTCAAACGCGTGAGGAAACTATACAATGGCCGCCAGTAAAATGATATGATGTTACCTTTTGCTTTATGGCAATTTTGATCCCTAAAACGTGTCCCACAATCAAAACATAGACGGGGATTGAATAAGCTCGTGCGGATACCAAAATCAGCTGTCCCTGTTCGTGTATCTATCTTCCGTTTCTGTATCGTCTCTCACTCGCCATCATGTACAATGGAAATGAATCAAGCCAACTCATTCGTAACTCCTCAAGCATGAGAACTCAAGGAACACGTGGAGTCATCAAACATAATCGCATCCGCACTGTTAACTGTGAGAACACCAATATCTTTTTTGGGTCGTGGATTGATAACGCGTGGCTCGTTCATTCATGCCCAAGACATGGTCTCGTCTTACTGAAGGGACTCATAGATTCGTTAATTCTCAAATAATTTGGTTATTGCTTAATCCTCTATGGCCGCTTGGCTCAAAAACAATTCATGCGCTCGGCCATGATGCCTGCGTGAGGAGAGCCATGCAATGCATCTGTCTTTGTCTAAATGCGCTCTTTTGGATTGGCCGTGACCTGTTTCAGGGATCATTGAACGTTATTATAACTCATTCTTGACTCATTCCCGTGTCTGCAACATGGGTCATGCATCGCTCAATGGTCGCCCAAACGAGATCGTGCTATCTTTCCAATTTATTTCGAACCTCACCGGACCATATTATTGTTTTTCTCAAAACCCAATTCATCCCTGCCCGTCTCTCCCTCTCTTGGCACAACCCCATGAACAGCTAGGTCTCTCGCCTTGCTTGATTACCACGGCGACAGCGACCACCACCGCCCTTGCCGGCGCCAAGGATGGGGGCGTGCGTATATCGCTCTCCTCTCTCTCTCTCTCTCTCTCTCTCTCTCTCTCTCACGTCACCCTTTCATCTCTCTTCTTCGTCAAAGGCCGAGCTCAGCAGCGTGAATTGTCGACGTCAAGCCCGGCGCAGCATGACGACAGGGTGAGCGGAGATGGGCTATTGGATAGCTGGACGACGATGATGGACACGATGACAAGCCGGTGGCGGCGCTCGAGTGGTTTAGTGGGCGACGGGAGGCGGCTGCAGTTTGAGGTGCGTAGGAGATGGAAAAGAGGCCGTGCTCGAATTCGTGCGGGATTGAATCCGATGCGGTGACGACACGATATCATCATGAGGGACGAAGAAATGCATACATAAATGGAGACAGCCGATCTGCATCTAGCATGTGGACATGCACGCTAGCGAAAGGCTCCAATCATATTAACTTTCGTTAAAACTTGTGTTTCATGATAAGAACGATTTTGTCAAAATACATGAATCTCTTGCTAAATGACGTCACAATATTTTACAACGTAAACCCACCTTAGATAAGCTTAAAAACTGAAAGCTAGACGCAGTTGGCTTTTTCTTTCTTTTCTTTTTTTTTTCTCCCTAAGTAGAGTGTTGATCAAGCAACATAAAGCTTCTTCGTTTATTTTTTACCATCTTCCCTCCTCAGCAAATGCGTCGTTCGCGAAGGAAAATTCCACATTTTACATATTGTTGTGCGATTGTACGGCCCGTTATCAACCGGAATGGGCTAGGTTTCTAATGGGCTCATACGTTGGTTTTGTCATCTTAGGCCCCGTCTGAATCTTGGACCGAGTCGATGGTGACAACTCGTCTTGTACTTTGTAATTTTGGGAGGAATTGCTTTTGTCGTGAGTCCATGGTAATGCATCGCGAGTAGGAATCATCATCTATCACTCCACCATTCTCATTCAGGCCCTTTGAAGTTTTAAATTCTGAGATTTTCTCGAAACTATCATGTGTTGCTTTTTGCGAGACTTATCGTGATCGCACTTTTTTCGCCTAAGAGACAGCTCAGGTTCTATTATATAGGATCGAATGGAGTCTTAATTCCTTTCATATAAACTATGAGATCAAATGATTCAATAGGTTCATCCTAAACCATACAAGTCATTTTCCATTTGCCTAGCAGATTATTACGGAGAAAGCCTATCAATAAAGTCTTAAGTCCATCAAACCCTCAACTTACCTCACGAACAAGGTCAAATGCAAGCCTAATCCCATTGAAAGGCTCAGGCCAAGTGCGACACCACCAGTCGTATTCGATGACGTTGAAAATTGGATCTATACCAAGAGCTCTTAGAATAAACGCAAGAGCATCCTATTCCCCATCAGCTCCCTCGATCTCACAATCATCAAATGGTTCACAAAGTGATAAGGTCGTGTCTTTTTATTCGTAGATTCTTGCTATAGGAGCAATATCGCCATCAATCAAGACAAGACAAGGCGTCTCTCTCTGTCAATTTTCTTGGGCTGAAAAATATCTCTACAATCGATCTCATGCTTCTTGTTGTTTTCTAAATAATAATTCGAGTGGTCGAATAATACAACACATACAAGGCAGAATAATCTGGTCATGTATGCTCCACTAACATATGACAAAAAGGGGTTGTACAGGTTGAACAGGCTCTTTTGGTGATCATTTTGAATGACGATGGATGGCAATTTAGGGAAAAAATGAAGATCTAATTCGATCGGGGAATTGAGTGGGATCCATATGTACTTTTTGAGTAGATTATCCATGCTAAACACTTCAATTTAGCTCCAATCTTGTTGACTATGTCACAAAAAATCTCCAACTGATAAACTTGTACTATATTTGCCTTTAATTAGTATATACCTATGCTACTTTTACACCAAAATTATGGTAAATTTGAGATTTTTATAGGATAATTATGACACGGGTATACCTATTTAAAATCAATGTAATACGGATATACTATTTTAAAAAATGTGGCACAAGTCTCTCAATTCAAAAGTTTTTATGACGCAAAAATTAATTTGACATAAATGTGGTATGAATATACCAACTTATATATATATTTTTTGGTTTCATCCTTTAAAAAAAAAATCGAGACCAATCATTTGAATAATTATTGCACCATTATATTTATGGTGTCCTTTTTTCTAAATTAGTCAGCACATAATAAACTTAGGATTTCGAATTGCGCTAAATGCTTGATTTCATTGATTCCTCATATTCCTTTTTTTGCATCTCCTTAATGAACATATTCCAAGCCGTTCATCATCAAAATGGGGAAAGGTTGAAGCTTTCCATCTCCATGACTTTTCTACGACTTTTCGTGTAGGATCTCAATTTTATCACCAAATCTAGATTTTTGGCCAAAAAAATCTCCAATTCTAGATTCTTGGGCCAATCAAGAAAGAGACAATCTTTCTTAAGCGAAGTTTTATGGACCACACGACGTGAGCTGGCCTTTGTCTTGGTGTGACTAAGTACAATATACTCGAATTGAATAGAAGGGGTGAAGCTTGATTTCTCACATAATATATTCATCACGTGCGATGCCTAACTTTAATTTAAAATAGTATTTCTTTTCTCGTGTGTAACCTAACTTAGTCACATATCAAAAGTGAATTCTAAGCTCGTTCGAGTTTAAATTTTACGTAAATCCCATCCTATTCATAGAAATCAAAGTAAACATTAATAATGTGTCGCTTACTATAGTGAACATATGAATAGAACTAAGATTTTACGAGAACCCAATTAATTATATTAGATTCGCCAATCCATTCAAATCAGGCATTTCCAATCTGGACTTCCAACTCGGAGCAAGCCCAAAAAAGGAGGGGTCTTGCTAATGACCATATCTGGGCATATGTTAAATTATGCCTAAGGAGGAAATATGCAATTTCTGAAGCAACGGCTGTGCGCATTATGAGTGCCATCGGCATTTATCCACTGTTTCCTTATTTAGCTGTTTTCTTTTTTGGTCAGAACTTTATTTAGTTGTTTTTGGTCAGTGAACTTTATTTAGTTGTTTGATAAGCGCCTCAAAAGCACTTTTTAACAAAATTCATGACTTTTTAACAAAATTCATGATAAAAAAGGAACTCAATCTCCTATCATTGACGTACTCATATCAAAAAAATATTCAATTGAAGATCGAATTTTAGTCAATTGAGTTTGAATAGCTAAGAAGTAACTCGATTGTTTGCTCATTAGCCTTAGAGAACCATTTAATCTACTCATTTCACTTTCCAGAGCACCATTTCAAGCAAGGAATCTATAATTTTTTGAGAGACAAATCATGCAATTGCAAATTATTGTGGGGATGTATGTCTTACGGTAATCATACAAATTATTTTATACGTATCTTAATATTCTACTTAAACTCTGTTTATTTCACGAACAATAAATGATTTAGAAAATACTTTCTTAAAAATGACCGTTTATACCGTTTGTAAAAATGAAAGAGGAAAAATGTTTTTATTAATTACGAAAATATTTAAATATAAATTATTATCACTAATAAGAAAAATTATTAGCTACTTATTTTAAGTGGGCAAGAGTGACTCCACGTCATCACACACGTCAGGCCCGTAAAAAAAAAAAACAAGGGAAGAAACCAAGAACGAATTAATAGTCACCTACCCCTCCCCTTCATTCTCGGTACGTAAGACAAGACCCAATTGGGCCCCCACGTGGCGATCCGCGGTTGGGCGCTGCCTGGTCGGTATCTTCTCGCTTCCCTTCGGACTTCGTGGTTAAAGGAGATTCCAACTTGCCTGCAATTTCCTCGTCCACTTGTCCGATCTCCGACCCACGGTTCTTGGAATCCGGAGAGAGACAGAGAAAATGGCTCGCGCGAGGCTCCTGTGCTCCGCCGTCCTCCTCCTCCTCGCCGTCGCCGGCTCCGCCGCGGCGTCGAGCTTCGAGGAGTCCAACCCCATCCGTCTCTTCCCCGACGGCGGCCTCCGCGACCTCGAGTCCTCCATCGTCCAGATCGTCGGCCGCACCCGCCACGCCTTCTCCTTCGCCCGCTTCGCCAACAGGTGAGACAACGACGACCCGCTCGACGATCGCTTATCTGGGTGTGCTCTCCGCCTGTCGATTCGCCTGTTCCTCTGCTAAAGCTTTGACCTTTTTTCCGATTTTTTTTTTTTTTTATTCCGTTCTTGGTGGTGGGTGGTGTTTTGTGGTTTAGGTATGGGAAGAGGTACGAGACCGCGGAGGAGATCAAGCTGCGGTTCGAGATCTTCAGGGAGAGTCTCAAGTTGATCCGATCCACCAACAAGAAGGGCTTGCCCTACACCCTCGGTGTCAATCGTATGTGTGGAAATTGCTCCGTTTCGATTTCTTGCTTTTAGAACTGACGATCAATTTGATCATAGTCGTTCGATTAGAGATGGTGTTTTAGCTGTTGTTGCTGCTGTTATCGTTGACTTTGATTTGTGCTTGATGGGTTTGACAGAGTTTGCTGATTGGAGCTGGGAGGAGTTCAGGAGGCACAGACTGGGAGCTGCTCAAAACTGCTCTGCCACCACCAAGGGCAACCACAAGCTCACCGACGAAGTTCTTCCCGAGATGGTATTTTTCGCGACGTTGACTCAAAGAAGCTTTCCACTTATACCATCCTTCGTTCAATGAAAAAGAACAACTTAAATTAGACTAGCAGCTGTGCTACTTTTTTGCTGTGTGGTGTCTTCTGTATCGACTGGCGTTTTCTCTGCTAAATTACATTAGAACAATTATTCAGCTGCTACTCACAGCCTTGCCTTGGCAACATATTTTCGTTTCCTTCCAATAATTTAATACACAATTCAGTTATCGCACCAAAAATCCATTAGCTCCATCCATGATGCCGACTGAACTTTTTCGTTCTCTTGTTTGCCAAATGAAAATGCTTGTTGAAACGATCATTCCCCAGCTTAAGGTTTCAACACTTCCCATGAGACCTAGGAATAGATTGCTGATTGCTGTAGAATCTATTAGCTAATCATTGAAGATTAAGACTTATGTCAGTATTAGATATTCATTTTCTTCCAATCCTTCGTATATGCAGAAAGACTGGAGAGAAAAGGGCATTGTAAGCCCAATTAAAGATCAGGGGCACTGTGGATCTTGCTGGACTTTCAGGTTTTTCTTTATTTTACTTTGTAGATTTATATTTGTCTCTCCGTAGTATATGACACAGTTATAGCTCTGGAACTCATTGAATTGTCATTTTGCTAGACTGCTGGTGACCTCTAATTTGAACTTTTGCAGTACCACTGGAGCTCTTGAGGCTGCTTATCACCAAGCATTCGGGAAACAAATCTCTCTGTCTGAGCAGCAGCTCGTGGACTGCGCTGGGGCTTTCAACAACTTTGGATGTAGTGGTGGACTGCCATCCCAAGCCTTTGAGTACATCAAGTACAATGGTGGCCTTGATACCGAGGAAGCATATCCTTATACCGCACAGGATGGTAGCTGCAAATTCTCGGCTGATAATGTTGGTGTCCAAGTGCACGACTCTGTTAACATCACCTTGGTAAGTTTTGTGGACTATCTGTAGAGCTAGCAAAAATTAAAGGAAAAAGAAAAGAAATGGCATAAAGATAGATTCAAATTGCTGATCTGTTTATATTTGCATACATGGTGGATTCAGGGTGCTGAGGATGAACTAAAGCATGCAGTTGCCATGGTCCGGCCAGTGAGTGTGGCATTCCAGGTCGTGAAAGACTTCAGATTGTACAAGTCGGGTGTCTACACAAGCGATACATGCGGTAGCACTCCCATGGTGAGCATTTGCTAATATAATGAAAGGAGCACTATCGCCATCTCAATCATGTTTGAAGGATGCTAGTGTGGGGAATTAGAGAGCCTTCTATATGTCGATAAATCTCAACCATGACGTTTACTTGAGTACCTATCTTGTCGAGAATAAGTTTAGCATGTAAGGCGATGTTCATGCTCTTGTCTAATGTAAACTGAATGTCCTATATTAGGATGTGAACCATGCTGTTCTCGCTGTTGGTTATGGAGTTGAAAATGGTGTTCCGTTCTGGCTCATCAAGAATTCCTGGGGAGCAGACTGGGGCGACCACGGATACTTCAAGATGGAGATGGGAAAGAACATGTGTGGTAAGTCCCCTCCTCTATAAAATTCTTTGATTTTAGTAGTATTAACCAAAATATACAGCGCGCTGGAATGACTACGCATTTGAAATTCTTGCAGTCTTTCAGTTCATGTACATTCATTCTTTGATTAATTTCCTAGTAAGTTACTCTGTGCTCATCTAATGTTCTTAAATTGCAGGAGTCGCTACTTGTGCATCATACCCTGTTGTGGCCTAGATTGTTTCCAGAGGATCAATGGGTTCGTGTGCCAGGTAATTCGAGATATATATATTTCGCATGAAGAATTGCTCCGCCCTGAGTTGGAGTGCTATAATGTTAGCACAAAAGGGTTTAGCTTAGTGCAAAAAATAATCATCAGGACAGCTGCAACTCCGTATGGTTATTGTTATATGAACAAAGACCTTGTAAATACCTTTCTATGTTTGTGTGGCATGGAACGCTCTCTTTGCAAGAATAACGCATCAAATTCCCACCAACGCTATGTTTCTGGGAAAGAAAGAAACGTATTGCTTACGTTCATTATGAACCCGACTTTCAGCAAATCAAATTCTCGGCAAAGGTACACCTTCCCTAGTGAATGAACTAGTTCTGCAATTTTGTCAAAAGGATTCTCCTAGATAAAAAACTTGTTGACAAAAGTCAGTCTCCCTGAGTTGTCTTGCATTTAACGTGTATAAGAGTGCTAAACTCGACGGAAAAGTCCCTTGTCTCGTCGTCAAATGATCAAAGACAAACCATTGATTAAAGCCCTTAAATGGATTTATATGTCCGATACTAAACAGCACAGATCTACTCAATAGATTTCACGATCCCAAAATTTTCTCAAATCTTGATAAAATTAATGGAATGTCATGTCATTTGGAATTCAAAAATGCTCTTGCAGAATTTGAGAGGATTATAAATTGTATTTACAATCCATATTCTCAATTCATGGTCTATATTGATGATGTTCTTGTTTATTCTTCAAGTATTGATCACCATTTCAAACACATCTATTTTCATAAAAATAGTTAGCAAGAATGGTTGGTGGTTTTCCCCACCTAAGTATCCCCTTTTCAAATGAAAATCAGAGTTCTTGCCAATGAATTATTATTCCAATCGAAATATCTATAATATTCACGGATTCCAAATGAAATCAAAGACATAACCCAATTATAAAAATTGTTAAGAAGTCTCAATTGTGTCCTGGATTTCTTCTCAAATATTAACGTCATTTGTAAACTTTTATATAAAGGATTACACAAAAAAAAAAAAAAAAAAAACCTCCCAAATGGTAATCTATTCACACAAATATTATTAAACAGTTCAAAGAACACATCAAAGAGACTCCATGTCTTCATCTGGCAGACCCATCTGCATTTAAAAGAATAAAAACGGATGCTTTAGAGGTATGATGCGAAGGTATTCTCAAACAAATTAAAAACAATAAAGACAGACAAAAAAAAAAAAACATATTATCCAAAGCTCCCCTAAATATTGGAATTGTACCCAAGTATATACTTCTACATTGCACTATAATTGCCAACGTAATAAATAGAAGGAAATTTTAGGATATCACACTAGTGTTGATGTCCAAACATTAAGCTTCTTCTTCATTTTTCCTTCTTCCTCCCATCAAATGTGTCCTTGACAAAAATTTCACCCGTTATCCACCAGAACGGGCTAGACTTCTAGTGGGCTCATGTCTCTAACTACGTTGATTTTATCATCTTAGGGCCTTTCTGAATCATGGACAAAAGTCGATGATGATATTGGTCTTGCTCTTTAAAATTTGGGAGGAACTACTTTGTCGGGATTGATAGCGAAGTTTTTTTTCTTTTTTTTCTCCCCTTTTTGGTTGGGAAGAAAATTTTCATTTCACATTAGAGAGGTGCATAATTTGAAGACAAAGATGCAATCTCACAGAGCAAAGAAATCTAAAAAGCAAATCAACTTAGTACTGCTTAGAGAGATTCACTCATTCCACAAAGAGGTATCTATTATAGCATCAAAGCACACCTAGTGGCCGGTTACCGAATCTCACATTATTATCAGTGATGAGCACATATCGATAAATCTCTCTATAGTAGCTACAACTTTGCTAAAAGGTGGTACGCACCTAGGTTTGGCGTCCCTAGCACGATCACCATATAAAGACCACAATAGTACCAAAAGGTAAAAAGATTGCTGAAAATTCAAAAATCCCAAATCTTCAGAATAGAAGAACACCCAAATCTAGATCTATCTCTAAATCTAGGAGAAAAGTTGCAAAAGAGATGTTGATTGATTTCAAAATCACTTTTAAATAAGCCGATTGCTGAAGGCGGCAACAAAGGGGCCTCGAAGACTTGTCGAGTACTCAACTATCTAGAAGCAAGCACCCGAAGTCGAAGTGAGCAAGCAAATCTAGATAGAGCAAATACTTCCGTGGCACTCGCACTTCGATCTTCGGAGCTCACTTCCATGGAGGATGTTGACTGCATCGTCCATGAAATCAACAAAGAAATCTATGAGAGAGAGAGAGAGAGAGGTCCCTCGGGGGAAATCCTAAGAGAGACACTTGAGTGGAATTCTAACTGATAGAAAAGGTTCACGAGTAGAATGATCATCAATCACTTTACCAACTCATGTAAGCCCTCAAAGTTTTTAATTTTGTGGAAAAATTACCAAAAAAGTCATCCTATTATACTTGTGTCAATTCAATTCTAAACATTTGGACAATTTGCCAATACATCCTTTCGGTCAATATTGATTGGAAAATGCTAATGCGGCGATCCAATCAATATTAGCTATTCTATGTGGTGTATTGATGCTAACATTAACAATTTTTAAAAAAATTTCTAAATCCTTTTTCTTACTTCCTTTTTTTTTTTTTTTTAAATAAACTTTTTGCTATTGTCCGGTCTCAAGCAATGGCAACAAGGGTTGGGTGAGGGTTGGCAAGGGATGACCTTACCTGGGGGAGGGCCACCCTCACCAAGCCCTCACAAGGCCGTTGTGATGTCTCAGAATGTCACATGCGACACGTATCATTTCCTTTTATACTTATAATTATAATTACGCATGTGAAAGCACAATTTTTTTCACAACATCCCTTACTAGAAAATTGAACAAGTTCAGTAATATACATGTCTTCAACTTTATACAAATACTGGTCATTTAATCACAACAAAATGCATAGTCTTGAGACATGTTAGATGACATAACAACACTCCTCTTATACTAAACCAAAAGCGAGTCTAAACATTAACCAAGCCACCATCTAACTCAAGAATCAATGGCCTCAATCATCATGTCGTCCTCTCCATCGACATGTTTAGGGGATCATGATACAAATCTGAAAAGAAAAGAAAAAAAAAAAGGTGAGCCAAAGTCCAGTAAACAAAATTTCTAAGTCTAAGGTAGGAGATTAACTTACCACTCAACCTGATACAAACCAACAACATGAGTTCAAGCAATACAAATAAACATGTATGACGAGTGTGGAAATAAATGCATTATCTTTCTATTAATGATATGTTGATGGAAAAAAAATAACATGGCGTAAGATCAATCATTTTTTTTTTTTGTCAGTCAAACTCTATTCCTACTCTATACTAGCTCTCAGACTTTTGCCTTGCCTCTTGTAGGGCGTGGGAGTCGAAACCCACTCCTGAAACTTACACATTCCCACCCCATCCCCCTTTAAGAAGATGGGGATTTGAACCCCTCACCTCCCCCTTCCATGTTGGAAGGGTGGCCACTGGGGAAATTCCAGTGGTTTAAGATCAATCATTTGAAAGCAAGTAAATGGCATATTATTTTATGATGCTCCCAGTATCACCAATGTCTCACCACTATACACATCAAATATCTATTCTTTACTCAAGACCAATATTACATAATAATAACCATTCAGACACAAGCAGATGGAATAATATTTTATGATGCATGGTTACCACTAATGAGACAACATATGAATGTACGCATACAAATGATCAAGACTTATTAAGAAAGATGAATAAATATCGTTGTTTTAAAGTCATTAGACCTACAAGTAGGAGGATTTGTATGTTCCAATAAAAATTCTTCAAATGACCCTCAATAAGTAGTTAGGGTGCAAATGGCCTAATAAAATTGGCTACAAGAAAATATCCTTAAAGAGCTCCTTCTTGGCCGAGTAAAAGAATGAGTCACGAGGGCATTAAATGACTTAAGGTTAAAATTGGTGATGTAAGGTATGACCTCAAAGCTAAATTAGGCTCAATGTCACTGAGAGAATGTGGCTAAAGATGATTGGTGGAAAAAATGGAGAGAGAAGGAGAGCTACTTCTTGGCCAAGTAAAAATGAGTAGATAAGATTTAGGCTTATCAAGAGCATTAATTGGTTAAGGTTAAAAAAGATGATGTACTAAATGATATAAATACTAAGCTAGGTTCAATGTTTTTAGGAACATGTGAGTTAATATCATTAGTAGAAAATCAAGAGAGATATGTGCAATTTAGAGAATGGCTAACGGCTCAACTATGGGCTTCTAAACTAGATAAGTTACTGAAATGTTTATTAAATCAATGCATAAATAGGGAAACGGTGTTTAGTCAAAACATTAATAAATCAGAAAATATTATGAATCCACTAATATTAGTAGTGAACTGTGGACATGAGCAAGTCCTTAAGGGCGCGTTTGGTAACTATTATGTTCCGGGAGTATATTCTGATTAGAAATGATTCTTTTTTATTCTGTTCCCGAGAATAGATTCTAAGCATTTTAAGTCGTTTGATAACTGTTCAAAATTTCTGATTCGGAATAGAATTGCGTTTGGTACCGTGCTCATTGATTCTGTCCCAAATCAATTTCGTTTAATTTTTAAATAATTTTTATACTTTTTTTCATTTTCTTTTTTTCCTTTTTTTTTTTTTTTTTTCTTTCCTTTTCTTTTTTTTCCTATTCTTTTTCTTCTTCGGCCGACAACCTCCCCGAAGCGTGGCTGACCCTTGGTGAGGCCGGCCCTCGTCGGCCGAGCCTCACCGGCAATGGGTGAGGCTCGCCTGGCCCTCGCCCGGCCTTGCTAGTGGCTAGGCCGGCCTCGCCGGGCTAGCCGAGGCCTGCTTGGCCATCGACGAGGCTGGGCGAGCCTCGCTAGGGCTGGGCGAGGCTCGCCTAGCCACCGGTGGGGCTAGCCGAGCCTCGCCAGGGCTTGACGGGCGTCGCGCAACCCCGGCGAGGCTTGCCTGGCCACTGGCAATGCTCGGCCTTGCCAAATTTGGCGAGGCTTGGCCTTGTCGATGGTTGGGCTTGCCTCCGGCGGATGGCGGAGGACAGTGGTGAACGGCAACAGAGGAGGGGAGAGAAGGATTCCACTTTTTTTATTCTTTTTTTTGTTCTTGGAACAAGAATCAATTTTTTTTTTTTTAATTCTTGATTTTACTCCAAATATATTTTCGGGAACAAAAATTTTACTAAATGCGATTCTGTTCTCGAACTACTCTCGGGAACAAAGAATCAGAATTTGACCCTGTTTGGATGGTTACCAAACAGGACCTAAAAGACTCGAGGGGAAAACAAATGGGAGATCTGCCGTGGGGTGGGAGACCTTGCAATGTCACCCTCGTATTCCCTCTCTATTGGGAAGACAAAGATAGACAGGGGATTAGGGGGTTTCACGATGGTAAAGGTAGACATCACGTCGGAATGAAAGTCTCGGCTACCGTCGAGTAGACATATATAGTAGCCGTCCGTGCCTAGGGTGAGTGAGAGTGGGTGAAAGGCCAATTGTAAAGTTAGCATGCCGTACGGCATTGTACATGCATTAAGGTTTAAAAAGATGATGTACTAAATGATATAAATAGTAAGCTATGTTCAATGTCTTTAGGAACATGTGGGTTAATATCATTAGTAGAAAATCATGAGAGATATGTGCAATTTAGAGAATGGCTAATGGCTTAACTATGGGCTTCTAAAAAAAACAGGGAAACAAAAAAAAAAAACTAGACAAGTCACCGAAATGTTTATTAAATCAATGCATAAACAGGGAAACCAGTGTTTAGTCAAAACATTAATAAATCAGAAAATATTTTGAATCCACTAATATTTTTAGTGAACACTACTAATGCTAAGAAAAGTTCAATTCAATAAATTTAAAACTTGAAAAAATCACCAAATATGTTACTCGGAGCATATCAATTCCCATTTACAATAATATGGTGGTGAATAAATTACCATCATTTTATGTTATCTCGTACATGCCAACATCTGTCATCCTAGTACCTTCCACACTCCACAAAAATGATGGCCTTCATCCATATCCGAAATTCTAAACTAAATAACTTAACTTTATATCCTAAATTTTTTCGACAAAGATGGAAAATTCCGAATGTCACAACCGCCCTCACCCAACCCTCACAAGGCCACCCTCGTTGGCCAAAAGCAAAGGACGGCCTCGCTTGGGCAAGGGTCATCCTCACCAGCTAAACATGAGGCCAAACGTGAGGCCAACCTTTGCCAAATTTGGGCAAGAGTCACTAGGCCCTCGGTGGCGGATATAATGAGAAAAAGACTAGAAAAAATAAATTAAAAAAATAAAAAATTGTAAAAATTGTCTAAGTTTGAGCCGACGGTGCTACATAAGACGGTCGATATATATTTCAGTAATTTCTAGTCAAAATTAGTTGATAAACTATATTGACAAATTATCAAAAGATTTATTACTAAATTGATCAAATTATGAGATTTAGAACTGAACTGGTACAAGTGCAATAGGCTTAAGATTTTTTGGGTAATTTCCCCTCAATTTTGTATCTTTCAAAATTATTTGATACCGCGTCTTGTGAGACTTACCGGGACCTTACTTGTTTCACCTAAAAAGTAGGTTTTTCCTCTTGTTTAACTCTATGCTCATGAAGTGTGGTGCTAGGAATTTTTGGGGTTTATCTTAGCCCGCACATGTCATTTTCCTTTGCCTAATAAATTAAATTGTCTTTTTTTTTTTTGGCTGTTGTGGAGAGGCCTATTTAAAATCTAGGACAACACTCAATTTATCTCATGAATATGGTAAGATGCCATCAAGATCCAAATGAACGATCCAAACACAACATTATTTGTATTTGATAACATGGAATATTTGATGACGTGGACTACGAACATAGCCTTCATACGGTATTCAATAGAGGGACACACATCGGGGGCTCACGAAGTGATAATGCTAGTGTTTATGTAAAGATTCTTCACGTAGGGAGCATTATTTCCTATGATAAAGACAAGGCGTCTCCCTCTTTAGCCAGCCAAAAGTAGGTTTCGGTCGACCCATCCCAACGTTAAACTTCCAGGAAACCTCACTGACGGGGACAACATCATCTCATTCGTTGGATGTTATCCTCACTCGTCGTTAATAATGAGTAGTGGAATACTGCCGCACGCACGAAGCGGCGTGATTCGGTCGTGGGCACTGAATATGTGACATGACAAGGGTAAAAAACAGATCAGTCGTGGTTGATGATGACTCGGCCACTTCGTTGGACCAACATGCGCATTTACACTCCCAGTGAGTGACCACTACGATTTTAGAAAAAGAGCAGTTAAATCTAATTCGATCTGAAATAAAGTAGTGTTTAGATTTATTATTACCTTTAACCGGATTGCTTCCATTTATTTTGCGTCTTCTAGATGAATGTGTCGGAGCCGTCCAAAGTCAACAAATGGGAAAATAAAAAGATTCCCTGTCTCCATGACTTTTCTTGTAGGACAATCTCAAGAGAGCTCAATTCCATCTGCAACTCTAGATTTTTGACCGATTCTTAGATTCCCTGGGCCAAGGAAACGAAAGAGAAAATGATACTTTTGCGAAGACTTGGACTTCACGACATGAGTTGACCTCCTCTTGTTGTAATCAAGTTCGACATTATGGGATCAAATAATCGGGCGAGGTCTACTGCTCAAACTTGATTTCCAACGTAATATACTCGGAACAATACTGAGCTCAAGCTTGATTCTATATGGCATTTTCTTTTCTTGCGTGTAGCTCCACTCAATCAAGTATCAGAGAATTCCAAGCTAATGTGAGACTAGGCTTTGGATTACTTTCCTATCGAACTCGTAGAAACCATCACGTGAAGACACGTACTTTGTCGTAATCCTTTCAGTTCATGTCCATTCGTTCTTTGATTAATTTCCTAGTAAGTTACTCCGTGCTCATCTAATGTTCTTAAATTGCAGGAGTCGCTACTTGTGCATCATACCCTGTTGTGGCCTAGATTGTTTCCAGAGGATCAATGGGTTCGTGTGCCAGGTAATTCGAGATATATATATTTCGCATGAAGAATTGCTCCGCCCTGAGTTGGAGTGCTATAATGTTAGCACAAAAGGGTTTAGCTTAGTGCAAAAAATAATCATCAGGACAGCTGCAACTCCGTATGGTTATTGTTATATGAACAAAGACCTTGTAAATACCTTTCTATGTTTGTGTGGCATGGAACGCTCTCTTTGCAAGAACAACGCATCAAATTCCCACCAACGCTATGTTTCTGGGAAAGGAAGAAACGTATTGCTTACGTTCATTATGAACCCGACTTTCAGCAAATTAAATTCTCGGCAAAGGTACACCTTCCCTAGTGAATGAACTAGTTCTGCAATTTTGTCAAAAGGATTCTCCTAGATAAAAAACTTGTTAATAAAAGTCAGTCTCCCTGAGTTGTTTTGCATTTGACGTGGATAAGACTGCTAAACTCGACGGAAAAGTCCCTCGACTCGTCGCCAAATGATCAAAGATAAACCATTGATTAAAGCCCTTAAATGGATTTATATATCTGATACTAAACAGCACGGATCTACTCAATAGATTTCTAGATTTCACGATCCCAAAATTTTCTCAAATCTTGATATAAATTAATGGAATGTCATGTCATGTCATTTGGACTTCAAAAATGCTCTTGAGAATTTGAGAGGATTCTAAATTATATTTAATCCATATTCTCAATTCATGGTCTATATTGATGATGTTCTTATTTATTCAAGTATTGATCACCATTTCAAACACATATCTGTTTTCATAAAAATAGTTAGAAAGAATGGATTGGTGGTTTTCCCTACCTAAGTATCCCCTTTTCAAATGAAAATCAGATTTCTTGCCAATAAATTATTATTCCAATCGAAATATCTATAATATTCACGGATTCCAAATGAAATCAAAGACAAAACCCAATTATAAAAATTGTTAAGAAGTCTCAATTGTGTCCTGGATTTCTTCTCAAATATTAACGTCATTTGTAAACTTGTATATCGAGGATTACCAAAAAAAAAAAAAAAAAAAAGACCCTCCGAAATGGCACACAAATATTATTAAACAGTTCAAAGAACACATCAAAGAGACTCCGTGTCTTCATCTGGCAGACCCATCTGCATTTAAAAGAATAAAAACGGACGCTTTAGAGGTATGATGCGAAGGTATTCTCAAACAAATTAAAAACAATAAAGACAGGCAAAAAAAAAAAAAAAAAACAAACATATTATCCAAAAAAAAAAAGCTCCCCTAAATATTGATATAGGCTAGTGAATCCATCTAGAGGGGGGTGAATAGGTGTTTAAAATAAACCTTGGCAAATATATGCGGAATAAAATAAACTTTAAGCAAAATAAAAGAGTTAAGGAAGAGAATAAAAACACAAGAGGTTTATAGTAGTTCGGCTTAATCCAAGCCTACGTCTACTCTCCCACGCTAACAGTCTTCTGCTGGATTCCATTATGCAATCAATAAGAGATTACAACTTTGAGTGCAAACACTTAGTAATATATCACACTATCTCACTAAGTCACTCTTTTGGTATTTCTCTCAAAATCACAAATGTTTAAGCTCACGAGAGACAAGTGTATAATCGAAGGTTGCTCAAGCTTTGGAATTATAAATTCTACGCTCCGTCTCTTACTTGCTCATCGGTCCTTCATCTCCTTAAATACTCCTCCACTTCCAAACTAGCCGTTGGACAGTACGTTGAGGATCGTCTTCCAATCAACCCATTAGACAGATCTGTATCTAGAAGATTTGGTAGCCGTTGAGTGACAAAAGTATAATCCCAAATTGATTCCAATCGTCCATACAAACAGAATCTTGGTTTTCATAAGTAGAGCTTCTTCGTATAGAAAGTTCTTGTCTTCATGATCCAATCGTTAATCAATTAAATTGAGTCAATCAAATCATCTTGATGTAGATACGAAATCAGATCACTAGCCTTTATTCATCCTAGAATAAACCAAGGCTTTGAAGAATTGAAGATAAACTTGAATCTGTCTTCGTCTTCATTCTTCATCACGTTCAGTCTGAAATTCGTCAACGTGGGCAAACTCTGAATCTAGGTTCTGGCGATCTTCAGACTTTGACGGTAGAGTCTGGAAGTCTTCATACTTTGACGACAGAGTCTGACAATAGAGTCTGGAGGTCTTCAGACTTTAATACTTGAGTTTGGAAGTCTTCAGAAGGAAAACTTTTGGGTCTTGAACCCTTCAGACCGAACTTCTGGGTCTGAACATTTTTGTGTGATAGACTTTACAATCTGAGTCTAAACATTTTATGTGCGATAGACTTTACAATCTGAGTTTGAACATTTTCTGTGCGATAGACTTTACAATCTGATTCTTCCAAGCATAGACTTTGATAATATCCTTTACATGTTCCATCATCTGCATAGTCTATTACTCAACAATCAAACACGTTAGTAGTCTTTGATTTATTTTGTCATCTTCAAAACATCATAAGGGATTTCCCTAATAATCTCCCCCTTTTTGATGATGACAAAACAATCTCTGAATATGCAGATGTGTAATCACACTTTCTAAAATATTGATAATTCAAAGTAATCACATCTCAGAAGATAGCAAATAGATTGAGCATAACAATATATAGAAAAGTAATCGCAGCTCAGTATTATGCAATAAATAATATCAACTAATCAACACATATGCATATTTATATTCTCTCCCCCTTTTTGTCATAATCAAAAAGCGATAACAATAGATATAGTATCACGTAGAGAATATAGAATGATAATAAATGTGTGTTGCATAATTTCCAAAAATCAGCTTTTATAAAGTAAGTCGAATATCAAAGATATACAATATAGCTCACTTCGATCATATATATCAACAAATAAAAATCACCGATGCATTATAAAAGTCACTTACCCTTTTTGTCATAATAAAACAATAATATCAATAAGGGATTTGTTAATGACAAAAGGTAATAAAAGATGCACTAACCGGATTTTGTAAAGCTTTAACATATTCTGACACATTTACCTTTTCCTTTATTCCATAATAATCAAGATCATGATCAATTCAAAAAGATTTTTCCATAATTGATCAAAGCTCCCCCTCAATTTGTTGCCTTTTTGAGGTGATCACAATTCTTTTCCTTTTCTTTTGGATTCGCTTTCTCCCCCTGTCATCATGATAATATTTCTGAATAAAAACAATTGTTGCTTGTGCACGTTGAGCAGAATATTTTTCCATTATTCCTTTTGTAGCAACAATATCCACAACAATTATTTGCATTTTGAAATTCGAGGCAAAAATTTATTTTCTTCAATCAAGTTCTTCTCGAATTCAACCTGCATAAACTTAACAAACTTCCTTTGAATTACGGATCAAACTTGCTAGATATGAGACATCTTCTAAAAATATAGCAAGAGTATCCATAAATGTGCAATAATATCTTTCAAGATCAAAGGGATTTCCTTTAGCGTAAATCTGAAAAATATATCATTGATGCATTCCGCAAAAAGAAGGTAGATATTTCGATCACGTGCCAAATCAAGTAAAATATTGCAATGTCTTATAATTATGACAAAAAATATTTGCAACATAATAAACAATCATCCAAAATTATGATAAATGCATGTAGAAATTTATAAGGCGGGATGATAAAAAAAATTTTCTTACCTATGGTATATGTTTGAAATATACCATTGAAAAATAAAAATATTACCAATCTTCGCCTGAGATTCTTTTCTTGTTGCACCAAAATCTGCGTAGATTTGCAATTATTCTTTCCTTATTGAATTTCCTGCAATACACTCATTTCCTTTTTGGTATCCATCAATTTGGATCCTTCCATTCCGTTAGAATAAAATAGAAAATCTCCATAGATAAACAAATATTCTTTCTTAATTCATCATAACAAATTATTTAAGGAAAGAATATTATGCACAATAATATCTCGAAAAAGAAATTCTTACTTAGTCATAGTACGATAAAATTAGGGAGAATGAAATCCTTGAGTATCTAGGAATATCTTGCATAATTAACATCACGTAGAATCAGATTTTTACTTTGCTAAATATGACAAAATATGAGAGTATAAAATAAAACCGAATAAACTCATTTGTCTCTAAGTAAAATATCAAAAATAATCACTGTATCAAATCAAATCGCAACTCACAAAAAAAATAATCATGCGATTCTTTCTTCAATCAAACCAATCAAAGAATATGATCATTATAAAATGTAAATCAATCAAGGATATATCAAATATTAAGCATAATGAGAATTATGTGCCCAAATAAAAAAAATACATTCCTTACCAAATTCTCTTTCTTCTTTTCCTTTATATCCTGCAAAAAACAACTCATCTTTTTTTTGGTACCCATTTTTTCTTGGGTCCTTGAAAGTTGGTAGAGTATGTTGCTTTTATTCAATCTTTCTTGACAGGCTTCCAAACTTTATGACATTCTTTTTCAAAGTGTTTCGAGTCTCCACAATTTGAACACTTGAGGGCATTTCGACCAACAGGTTTTGTAAAGATTCTTTGAAAATGCTTCTTATACGCAAGTCTAGGAGGTCTTTGTTTAAGTCTCTCATTGACTTTAGGAAAATCAATTAGAGAATTACTTTCCTTATTAAAACCAAGTCCCGACTTATTATAGTAAGGTACTTGTATGGAAAAAATATGCTCTAATGTTTTTGAACCATTTGAAAATTTTGTCGAGATATTTGAAAATTCATTTTTTAAAGAATTATTTTCTTTGACAAGTAAATCTCGATTTTCTTTTGTTTGTAGAAAATCTTTTTGCAAAATTTCAAACTTTTCTTTTTGAGAAAGATCCTGTTGCCTAAGCCAAGAATTCTCCTTTTTAAGTTCGGAGATCCTTTTAAGAGAAGATTTGAGATTTAAGCAGAGCTCATTTATATACTTAAGAACTTTAGTAGGAATTCTTGAATGGCTTACCTCGATTTCCCCATCGGATTCCGAGTCTGTGTCCAAGTCAGACTCTAATTCTGAGTGCGCCATCAAGCATATGTTTCCTTCCTCATCATCTTCTTTCATTGTTCTTTTCTGCCCATTTTGCTTGTATTTTCTTCTTCCACTGAGTTTCATTCTCTTGCTACTCAGCTTTTTGAATTTCTTGATCATAAAAGCAAGTTCTTCGTCGTCCATGTCATTTTTTTAGTCTGTATCAATAGAATCAGCGTTAGATATAAAAGCAACGGACTTCTTACCTTCGGGATCTTCATCGTTGATTTGTTCCACTTCGTAGGATTGAAGAGTGCCAATCAATTCATCAACCGAGAGTGGCATAATCCTCTGAGTTTCCCGGATTGAGATCTTGACATGGTTCCAATCTTTTGAGAGACCTCGCAAGAGTTTGTTGACCTTCATTGGAGAAGAAATTGGATGACCATGATACGCCAAACCGTTTACAATTTCTGTAAAACGATCAAACATATCTCCAATCAACTCTCCTTGCTTAATCTTGAAGGATTCATATTTGCCGAGCAGGAAGTTTACTTTTGTCTCTTTTACACGATCGGTTCCTTCATATGTAACATGAAGTCTATCCCAGACTTCCTTAGCTGTTTCACATGAAGAAATTCTGTTATATTCAACAGGAGACAATGCGCAATATAAAGAATAAATGGCTTTTGCATCAAGCGCTTCTCTTTTGATCATCTCCGTTTGAGACATAGGATCGAGGTTGATTCCTTTTTCCATAACATCCCATTGTAAGGGATCTTTGGATCTTAGGAATGCCTTCATTTTATTTTTCCAAACGTTGTAATCCTTTCCACCAAAATATGGTGGTCTGGTGTTGCTTTGCCCTTCCATAAGTCCTGGTGCCAAGATACAAGCCATAAAAGATCTTTAGCTCAAAAGTAAAAACACTTTAATAAAACGAGCACTTGGCTTTGATACCAATTGATATATGCTAGTGAATCCACCTAGAGGGGGGTGAATAGGTGTTTAAAATAAACCTTGGCAAATATATGCGGAATAAAATAAACTTTAAGCAAAATAAAGGAGTTAAGGAAGAGAATAAAAACACAAGAGGTTTATAGTGGTTCGGCTTAATCCAAGCCTACGTCCACTCTCCCACGCTAATAGCTTTCTGCTGGATTCCACTATGCAATCAATAAGAGATTATAACTTTGAGTGCAAACACTTAGTAGTAGATCACACTATCTCACTAAGTCACTTTTTTGGTATTTTTCTCAAGATCACAAATGTTTAAGCTCACAAGAGACAAGTGTATAATCGAAGGTCGCTCAAGCTTTGGAATTATAAATTCTACGCTCCGTCTCTTACTTGCTCATCGGTCCTTCATCTCCTTAAATACTCCTCTACTTCCAAACTAGCCGTTGGACAGTATCTTGAGGATCGTCTTCCAATCAACCCATTGGACAGATTTGTATCTAGAAGATTTGGTAGCCGTTGAGTGACAAAAGTAGAATCCCAAATTGATTCCGATCGCCCATACAAACAGAATCTTGGTTTCCATAAGTAAAGCTTCTTCATATAGAAAGTTCTTGTCTTCATGATCCAATCGCCAATCAATTAGATTGAGTCAATCAAATCATCTTGATGTAGAATCCAAATCAGATCACTAGCCGTTATTCATCCTAGAATAAACCAAGGCTTTGAAGAATTGAAGATAAACTTGAATCTATCTTCGTCTTCATTCTTCATCACGTTCAGTCTGAAATTCGTCAACGTGGGCAGACTCTGAATCTAGGGTCTGGCAGTCTTCAGACTTTGATGGTAGAGTCTGGAAGTCTTCAGACTTTGACGACAGAGTCTGACAATAAAGTCTGGAGGTCTTCAGACTTTAATACTTGAGTTTGGAAGTCTTCAGGTAGAAAACTTTTGGGTCTTGAACCCTTCAGATCGAACTTCTGGGTCTGAACATTTTTTTGCGATAGACTTTACAATCTGAGTCTGAACATTTTCTGTGCAATAGACTTTACAATCTGATTCTTCCAAGCATAGACTTTGATAATATCCTTTACATGTTCCATCATCTGCATAGTCTATTACTCAACAATCAAACACGTTAGTAGCCTTTGATTTATTTTGTCATCTTCAAAACATCATAAGGGATTTTCCTAACAAATATTGGAATTGTACCCAAGTATATACTTCTATATTGCACTATGATTGCCAACGTAATAAATAGAAGGAAATTTTAGGATGTCACACTAGTGTTGATGTCGAAACATTAAGCTTCTTCTTCATTTTTCCATCTTCCTCCCCATCAAATGTGTCTTTGACGAAAATTTCACTCGTTATCCACCGGAACGGGCTAGACTTCTAGGGGGCTCATGTCTCTAACTACGTTGATTTTATCATCTCAGGGCCTGTGTGAATCATTGACAAAAGTCGATGATGATATTGGTCTTGCTCTCTAAAATTTGGGAGGAACTACTTTGTCGGGATTGATAGCGAAGTTTTTTTTTTTCCTTCCCTTTTTGGTCGGAAAGAAAATTTTCATTTCACATTAGAGAGGTATATAATTTCAAGACAAAGATGCAATCTCACAAACAAGTAAATTTGAAAAGCAAATCAACTTAGTATAGCTTGTAGAGACTCGCTCATTCCACAAAGAGGTATCTATTATAGCATCAAAGCACAGCTAGTGGCCAGTTATCGAATCTGACATTATTATCAGTGATGAGCACATACCGATAAATCCCTCTATAGTAGCTATGGCTTTGCTAAGAGGTGGTACACGCCTAGGTTCGGCGTCCTTAGCACCATCACCATATAACGATCACAACAGTACCAAAAGGTAGAAAGACCGCTGAAAACTCAAATCCCAAATCTATATCTAAATTAGAATAGAAGAACACTCAAATCTAGATCTATCTCTAAATCTAGGAGAAAAGTTGCAAAAGAGATATTGATTGATTTCAAAATCACTTTTAAATAAGCCGATTGCTGGAGACGGCAACAAAGGGGCCTCGAAGATGATTGGTGGAAAAAAATGGAGAGAGAAGGAGAGCTACTTCTTGGCCAAGTAAAAATGAGTAGATAAGATTTAGGCTTATCAAGAGCATTAATTGGTTAAGGTTTAAAAAGATGATGTACTAAATGATATAAATACTAAGCTAGGTTCAATGTCTTTAGGAACATGTGGGTTAGTGTCATTAGTAGAAAATCAGGAGAGATGTGCAATTTAGAGAATGGCAATGGCTCAACTATGGGCTTCTAAAAAAACTAAATAAGTCACCGAAATGCTTATTAAATCAATGCATAAACAGGGAAACCAGTGTTTAGTCAAAACATTAATAAATCAGAAAATATTTTGAATTCACTAATATTTTTAGTGAACAATATGAATGCTAAGAAAATTTCAATTCGATAAATTTAAAACTTGAAAAAATCACCAAATATGTTACTCGGAGCATATCAATTCCCGTTTACAATAATATGGTGGTGTAAATTACAATCATTTTATATTATCTCGTACATGTCAACATCTATCAATTTACTTTTAATAAATCGAACTCAGAGCAATTATGGTATTGCAAAAATTGTCCTAGTACCTTCCACACTCCACAAAAAATGATGGCCTTCATCCATATCCGAAATTCTAAACTAAATAATACTTAACTTTATTTTTTAAATTTTTTTGACAAAGATGGAAAATTCTGAATGTCACAACTGCCCTCACTCAGCCCTCATGAGGCCACCCTCATTGGCCAAAAGCGAAGGACGGCCTCGCTTGGGCAAGGGTCCTCTTCACTAGCTAAACATGAGGCCAAACGCGAGGCAAACCTTTGCCAAATTTGGGCAAGAGTCACTAGGGGCCCGTTTGGTTCAACTTTGGGGAAATTCTCTTGGGAGAATGCAAATACCTTTAAGGTAAAGGGATTTTCCGAAATGTTACACCGTTTGGTAAATTACAATCTCAAGTAGCATTGAAAAATAACTTTAGCAAAAACACCGTTTGGCAAAACTGGCATTTGTAATTGGCTTTTGCCATTTTTTTTTTTTAAAAGTCTGAAAATAAAATCCGGCGGCCGGCTAACCGCCGGCCAACCATCGGCGAACGCTGGCCAATTGCCGAACCACCAGATCTGGCCTCTCGATGGCCAGATTTGGCAGCTGAGGTCAACGCTTGAGGCCGCATGGCATTAGGCGACACCGCCTAAGGACCTCAGGTGCAACCCAGGGCGTCGCCTGGGTCGCTCAACCTCAGGCGGACCTCGGGCGACGCCGCCCGAGGTCCAGTGACCCAGGCGATGCCCGAGGTCGCCCGACCTTAGACCACCTCGCCTAAGGTTGTGCGACCTCAGGTGAGGCTTCCCAGCGGCCAGATCTGGTCCCCCGGTGGCTAGATCTAGCCGCTCGCGGTTGAGCGCCACCCACCGCAAAGAAGAAGATGAATGACGGAGAAGAAGGCGAACAGCGGAGGAGACGATGAACAGTGACTCGGTGAACAGTGAAATCGCATCTCCGAAATGCCCAATGCTCAAAGCAGCCCACCACAAAGATTGGGTTCTCGGCATTGGGAATGTTGGCACTGGGCAAATGGGCATTCAAAAACACATGCCAAATACAAAATATTTTCCCCGAGGGAGTGCCCAACCAAACGGGCCCCAGGGCCTCGGTGGCGGTAATAATGAGAAAAAAGACTAGAAAAAATAAATTCAAAAAAATAAAAAATTGTAAAAATTGTCTAAGTTTGAGTTGACGGTGCTACATAGGACGGTTGATATCTATTTTAGTGATTTATAGTCAAAATTAGCTGATAAACTATATTGACAAATTATCAAAAGGTTTATGACTAAATTGACCAAATTATGAACTGGTATGAGTGCGATAGGCTTAAGATTTTTTGGGTAATTTCCCCTCAATTTTGTATCTTTTAAAATTATTTGATACCATGTCTTTTGAGGCTTATCAGGACTTTACTTGTTTCACCTGAAAAGTAGATTTTTCCTCTTGTTTAACTCTGTGCTCATGAACTGTGGTGTTAGGAATTTTGGGGGTTTATCTTAGCCTGCACATGTCATTTTCCTTCGCCTAATAAATTAAAGTGTTTTTTTTTTTTTTCCTGTTATGGAGAGGCCTATTTAAAATCTAGGACAACACTCAATTTATCTCATGGATATGGTAAGATGCCATCAAGATCCAAATGAACGATCCAAACGCAACATTATTATTTTTTTGATGCTGGAGGAACCGTTTTGGCCGACAGCCGCTACGTAAACCCCCAGGTGCCGCTAGCGGGGAAACCACCACCCCGGCGCCACACTTAAGTCATCACACAACGCTTCAGGGGCTTCTAACCTGAGTCTCCACGGTGGAGCTCACCAGATCTACCATTCACGCTGCAACGGTCGGTGGTTCCAACCGCAACATTATTTGTATTTGATAACATGGAATATTTGATGACGTGGACTACGAAGATAGCCTTCATATGGTATTCAATAGAGGGACACATCGGGGGCTCACGAAGTGATAATGCTAATGTTTATGTAAAGATTCTTCACGCAGGGAGCATTATTTCCGATGATAAAGACAAGGTATCTCCCCCTTTAGCCAGCCAAAAGTAGGTTTCGGTCGACCCATCCCAACGTAAAACTTCCAGGAAACTACACTGATGGGGACAACATCATCTCATTCGTTGAATCTTATCCTCATTCGTTTATCATGCAAGTAGTGGAATACTGGCGCATGCACGAGGCGGCGTGATTCGGTCGTGGGCACTGAATATGTGACATGACAAGGGTAAAGAGACAGATCAGTCTTGGTTGACAATGACTCGGCCACTTCGTTGGACCAACACGCGCACCTACACTCCCCAGTGACTGACCACAACGATTTTAGAAAAAGAGCAGTTAAATCTAATTCGATCTGAAATAAAGTAGTGTTTAGATTTGTTATTATCTTTAACCGGATTCCTTCTATTTATTTCGCGGCTTCTAGATGAATGTGTTGGAGCCGTTCAAAGTCAAAAAATGGGAAAATATTAAGATTCCCTGTCTCCATGAATTTTCTTGTAGGACCATCTCAAGAGAGCTCAATTCCACCTGCAACTCTATATTTTTGACCGATTCTTAGATTCCCTGGGCCAAGAAAACGAAAGCGAAAATGATCCTACTGCGAAGACTTGGACTTCACGACATGAGTTGACCTCCTATTGTTGTAATCAAGCTCGATACGATGGGATCGAAGAATTGAGCAAGGCCGATTGCTCGAACTTGATTTCCAATGAAATAGTTATGGCACAATACTGAGCTCGAGCTCGATTCGATATGGCATTTTCTTTTCTTGCGCGTAGCTCCACTCAATCATGTGATAGTAAATTTCGAGCTAATGTGAGACTAGGCTTTGGATTACTTTCCTGTCGAACTCGTAGAAACCATCTCGTGAAGACGTGTATCTTGTCGTAATCCTTGCATAAAGTATCTTGCATCCATACGTATGGCCTTCCAGATTTTTTCCCATGGACGGTCTTGGACTTCAATTTTTTTATGTCGTGACAGGTTGGACAACACAATCTGTCAGAAGGTGATTGATTCCATGTCTTCCCCCTCCATACGCATTGGAAAAGGCAAGCAACCAAAGAGGAAAAATCGCCCGTTCTTTTCCTCTCGTTCGCACACGTGAGACACAGACCCAATCGGGTTCACACACGAGATGAGGCCTAATCGGGCCATTGCCTGCTCGGTGTCTTTCTTGACTTTCTGTCGCTTCAACGTAAGTATAAAGATCCCCGTCCATCTCCGCTCAGTTCACTCAGTTCCATCTCCGAACGCCCACACAGTTCGTGGAAACCACTGGGGGGAGAGAGAGAGAGGGAATGGCTGGTGCTAGATTTCTGTGTTCCTTCCTCCTCGTCGTGACCGCTTGCTCCGCCACAGCAGCTGGCTTCGAGGGCGCCAACCTTGAGTCCTCCATCCTCCAAACCGTCGGCGACAGCCGTCCCGCCCTCTCCTTCGTAGACTTTGCCCGCAGGTTAGACATCAACGCCCCACTTACAAAAGAATAATGCAAAAAATAGAGTTGTGGATGTTAGATAATGAAGAGTACATGAACCTTTAAATTTTATTAGATGATTGTCTAAGTTAAACTATCGGATATGTATGATCAATGACATCAATTTTAGTTTGGACAAGAGATCCGAAAAATGCGAGAGTCAATAAATAGATAATTAGCTGATGTTAGCGTGACTGTGCAAGCTATTGTCACAATAGGATGATGCTATTAAGAAAAAACATGTTTTGATATTAAATAATAAAAAATACATGATCCTAATTACATGCATGACCTTATTGAAAATCAAGAAGTATTCTTGTTGTCTCTAACACTCATCTGGGTGTGTTCTTGATTTGTAAATTCGCCTTTGTTATCTATAAAAGATTGTTGACCTTTTCGATTGTTGTCGTTTATCCGCGTTGTTGGTGTTTGGTTTAGGCACGGGAAGACGTACAAGACAGCGGAGGAGATCAAGTTGAGGTTCGATAATTACAGGGAGAATCTCAAGCTCATTCGATCCACCAACCAGAAGGGCTTGCCTTACACTCTCGCTGTTAATCGTACGTGACAGTCCTTGACATTTTCTCCTTTACTATTTCTTGTTTTAGACCTGAAGATCAATTCGGTCATAGTCGTTTCGACTTGTTTCGTAACCCGAAGCCGAAGAGATGGTATATTTTAGCTGTTACTGCTGTCGTCGTTGAGTTTGATTTGTGCTTGATGGGTGGACAGAGTATGCTGACTGGAGCTGGGAGGAGTTCAAGACGCACAGACTGGGAGCTGCTCAAAACTGCTCTGCCACCACCAAGGGCAGCCACCAGCTCACCGACGATGTTCTTCCCGAAACGGTATTTTTCACGGCGATGCCTCAATCGGAGATTTCCGCTCGTATCATCCTTCTTTCAATGAGTTAAAACTACTTTGATTTAGACTAGCAGCTGTACTGCTTTTAGCTGGTGTGGTGTCTTCTGTATCGACTGGCAATTTTCTCTGCCAAATTACAGCAAAATAGTTACTCAGCTGCCACTAGCTGCCTTGCGTCCGCACCATATTTTCGGGTGCCTTTGTTTTATAAAAAACTCAATAACATAAGAAATTGCTTTTCGATAAAATATTTTCTAGAAATACAGTTAGTTTTTCTTTATTTGGTGATATATAATCAAGAATATTTTTTGTTATTCGGATATTATTGGAAAATGATTTCAATCTCACAATTTTATTTCATGCCAAAAAATATACAACTTTTAAACTTTAAAAATTCGAATTTTTAATTATTTTATTTCTCTCTTTTTTATTTTTCTTTTTAAAAATTAGAATTTTTAATTTTCTTTTTCTCATTTAATTTTCTTTTCTTTCCTTCTCTTTTTCTCTCTTCCTCTGCCATTACCAGCCGACGAGGGCCATAGCTCCACCTCGCCGGACTGGGCGAGCTGCAAGTTTGCTGGTTTGAACAGAGCATGGCTAGCCCAAACTTGGCGAGCCTGAGCTCACCTGGTTTGGCTATGCTGTGAGCACACCGACCTCAATGGAGCTTAGGTTGGTAAGCTCAAGCTCGCTTGGATTGACCAAGCCGAGAGCTCACCAGCCTCGACAGAGCTTGGACTCGCCTAGATTGGCCGAGCCTCGAGCTTGCCCGGTTTGACAATGCACGAGTTCGCTGGCCTTAGCCGAGCTCGGCTCGCCTAGTTTGACCAAGCTGCAAGCTCACTAGTCTTGGCCAAGTTCGGGCTCGGCCAAGCTCGGGCTCACCTGGATCAACCAAGCTTCAAGTTCGCCAGCCCATGTCTTGGCTAATTGCCAACAATAGAGGAAGAAGGAGGAAGAAGGAGGAAAAAGAGAAAAGAAAAAGGAAATAAATAAAAAATAGAAATAATTATAAATTAGTTTTTTTAAAAAGATTACTTTCCTAAAAATAAAATTTTCATTAAGCAAGGGCTCTAAGATTAGGAAAACATTTTGGAAAAAGTTTTCTAGTTTTTTCAAAGAGGATATTATTTTTTTTATTAAAATTTTGATAGGAAAATATTTTTCGTTGACTAGGAAAATATTTTCCGTTGGTTCAATTTTCTAAGCGAACCAAACGCCAAAAAATGGGGTTCTACAAAACAAATACTTTCTTCGTTTTCTTTCAAACATTCGTAGATAATTGAGTTATAACGACAAAAATCCATTAGCTCCATCTATGACGACTTAACTTTCTTGTCCTCGCTTTTACTGATTGAAAGTGCTTGCTGAAACAACTTATTCTTTCTCTCCCCATCTCAAGGTTTCGGCACTTTTCATGAGATCTAGGGCCAGATTGCTGATTACTGTAGAATCTACTAGTTGATCATTGAAGTGTGAGACCTATGTCAATATTAGACCTTTATTTTCTTCCAATCCTTCCTATTTACAGAAAGACTGGAGAGAAAAGGGCATTGTAAGCCCGGTTAAAAATCAAGGCCACTGCGGATCTTGCTGGAGTTTCAGGTTTTTTTTTTTTCTTCTCCTTCTCTTCTCTTAGATTTATATTTGTTACTCTCCCTAGTACGTGACGAGCTTATTAACTTGGCAACTTATTGAGATGTTGTGATGCTGGAGTGCCAGTGACCTCTAATTTGCACTTTTGCAGCGCCACTGGAGCTCTCGAGGCTGCTTATCACCAAGCATACGGAAAAGGAATTTCTCTGTCTGAGCAGCAGCTCGTGGACTGCGCTACAGCTTTCAACAACCATGGATGCGATGGTGGGTTGCCGTCCCAAGCCTTCGAGTACATCAAGTACAACGGTGGCCTTGAGACCGAGGAAACTTATCCTTACACTGAACAGGATGGTACCTGCAAATTCTCGGCTGGCAATGTTGCTGTTCAAGTTGTCGACTCTGTTAACATCTCTATGGTAAGTTCTGTGGGCAATCTGTAGAGTTAGCCAAAAGAAGAGGAGGAAAAAAAAGGTCCAGAAATTGCATAAAGATAGCTTCAAATTGCCTATATGTTTATATTTGCAATGCATGGTGGATTCAGGGTGCTGAGGATGAACTTAAGCATGCAGTTGGCATGGTACGGCCAGTCAGTGTGGCATTCCAGGTCGCAGATGGCTTCCAGCACTACAAGTCGGGTGTCTACACCAGCGATACGTGTGGTAGCACTTCCATGGTGAGCATTTTCAAATAAAATGAAAGGAACACTATCTCCATCTCAATCATGTTTGAAGGATGCTGGTGCAGAGGATTCATGAAGCTTTCTAAACATCTGTTGGAACTAATTAGGGATTCCTCTAGGATAATTTCCATTGTTAGAAATAGTTAATAATTCTGTCCATATCTCTTAAGATAGCACATTTATTGCACGAATATCGCAGGGAAATGACACATATATTGCACACATATCTCCATTTGATTGTGCATATTTTAATTAAGATAAAGCCTAAAAATAGGTTTTTGTATTCTTCATTAATATATACATCGAAATATGGGTTAAGAATAGCAAAACTACCATGACCTTAGTACGGCACTCACTTGAGTGCCACAAATTTGAAAATTTGAGTACTTGAATGCCATTAGCGATTTACCTCTTCGGAAAATCCACTAGTCATCTTGCATGACTTCGCCGACACTGATGTGGACACTAAACATCTGCTGGAGATAATTAGACATTTCTCTAGTATAATTTCCATTGTTGGAGAAATTTTAATAATTTTGTTCATTATTTATATCTCTCAAGATATTGCGTGAATACTACAGCCAAATGACATGTACATTGCACGTCTATCTCCCTTGATTGTGCATATTTTGATTGAGATATTATTTTAGAATAGTTATCTAATAAAGCGTATAAATAATTTGTTTCACTTTTCATAAATATATATCAAAGTACACGCAAATTCCACATTTCTATTTTCCACATTATTATTCTTAATTACATCAATAAATCTCTACCACGACATTTAATTTGAGCATCTATCTCGTCAAGATCCATATAATTGATTCCTTGCCGCTAATGAAGTTTTGCATGAAAGGCGATACTCATGCTCGTGTCTAATGAAAACTGAATGTATCGTATCAGGATGTGAACCATGCTGTTGTCGCTGTCGGTTATGGAGTTGAAAACGGTGTTCCATACTGGCTTATCAAGAATTCCTGGGGAGAGAGCTGGGGCGACAAAGGATACTTCAAGATGGAGATGGGGAAGAACATGTGTGGTAAGTTCCCCCTTTTGGTTTTCGTAGAACTACTAGAACAAAACGGTGCTAGGATAACTATGCTTTTGAAATTCTCGCTGTTGTTTTAGTGCATGTCCATTCCTTTTATGCTTGACTTTCTACTAAGTTACTCCGTCCTCGTCTATCTATCCATCTTAAATTGCAGGTGTCGCTACTTGTGCATCATACCCTATTGTGGCCTAAATTGTTTTTGGAGAACCTAATGGTCTCGTGCGCCAAGTGATTCGAGACATATTTGCTTCACCTCAAGGTTGAGTACTGTAATGTAGCATAGAAGGGTTTATGCTTTAGCGTACAAATATAATCTTCAGGACAATTGTAATTCCATATGATTACTGTTATGTCAACGAAGACCTTATAAATTCTAGTCTATGTTTGCGTGGCAAGAAACCCTATCGTTGCAAGAATAACGCATTGCTCTAAAGGAAAATATGATTCTTCCACCATTAAAATGGCATGGGATTGAAGGGGCAAAATTTCACTCGAACTGAACGCTTTCGCTTATTTGCTCAGTAGAGATTGAATGCACGGTCTTACACACATGCTAACACTCACCATGCGATGTTTAGATAGCCTAGGAGATGTGATACTATCTTGATTGCACCAGAAGAGACAGTAGCCAACATCTTTTATTCGCAGGGCAAATTACACATGCAAAGATAAGCAAAAGTTCATAGTTCGATTAGCCACCATTCATATCCTCATTCCTTAACATGCTAATTCGAATTACATCATATTGTGCATATGTTACACAACAGCAATTCTTTTTCCTTTTCTTTTTAGTCGTCCGTTACAGTAATTGCTTGTCCTATTGGTGCCTGAAACACTAAAAGGCTCTCAAACTGCAATCGTCACGGTTTTCTTTTTCTTGCATTTGTCATTTCCCATGAGCTCGATCAACGGGAGTTACAGCTCCGGAAAGAGAAGCTCATGATATATGCCTCATTCTTTCCCCAAAGAAACAAGAATAGTACCAAAGATTTTCCAATTAAATATGTTCATGAGTGATTAATAACAGGGCATGCAAATGTGGGGGATAATTATTTAAAAAGTCTCAAACCTATTTACATAATTTAATTCAATTCTAAATTTTTCAATTTGATCAATTTAGTTTCAAACATTTTGATGATTTGCCAATATAGTCATTTTAACCAATTTAAACTGGCAATCTCCGAAGTAGATGCCAGCCTTCCTACATGATACAACTATTAAGATAGTTGGCGCTAACATGAACAAATTTTATAATTTTTTTATAAATTTTTCCACATTTTTTTTATTTTTTTATTTTTTTAAATTTTTTTTTCTATTTTCCTCTGTCGATCCAGCCTAGGTGATGGTTGACAAAGATCGTCGGCCACAAGCGAGGGCTGGAATGCCCTTGTCAATCCTCCCTGGCCTTTGCTGGACACAGTCTAGGTTAAAAAAGTACTAAAAAAGTCCTAAAATTATTGAATTGTTATCAATATAATTATAAACATTTCAATTAGACTAATTTAGCCGTAAATATCTTCAAATTAATACCAATTGAGTCTATCTTGCCAATTTAGATCAGAAATTGCTCATGTCCTACGTTGCACATGTAGCATCCCTGAACCCAAAGGGATCGCCACAGTCATTCATCTCCTTGTAACTAAGCCAGTAAATACTTGGGCATATATATATATATATATAAATATATCTCGGTCCCAGCGCAGTTTAAATTGCGGAAGCATAATCTTTTCAACTCTCCCTTTACACAAACATGAGGCAATGCACACCCACTAAACATCATCATGTGATAAAAACCGAACCATTTTATTTACATATTCATAGGATGGGTTAATCTCGGGGTAGGTACATACAAAAGTAAGCCATCACATAACTAGTGTGGCTTATACTCAAAAAGGGACACCTCTATCCCTTTTTCACTGTTCTCAAAAAGCAACCCATCCCTCCTTGGTGTCGGTCATGTCCAAAAAAGACCATCAGCTCCCAGCCTATCCCTCACGTAGCAGCTACACCCATCCTGGTGCATCAGGTGGTGGAGGTGGTAACATCCCGCGTATCATCCCATCCCGGCGCACATGGATGGAGATGAACTCCTGGGTAACCGGGCCATCAGGTAGGCCCACCTCATATGAAACAATCGCACGAACCCGGAGGAATGTCAGTCCACGGACATGGGGACAGTCAATCACCATCACCTCTACATCTACATCAGATGGTATACCATAAAAGGTGCCCCGCGTGACAAGTGGAATCGGCATCTCTAAGCTGAAATGTTAGTGCCCAAAAAAGGGTGAGTACAACCACTCAGCAAATAAATAATTCCCTATGGCTACTCAAGCATCACACAAGACATCACAGTTAAAGTCCATATACATGAAATTGCATCATATAGGAATACATCATCGTACATCCACATGTATGTCACATTTCGCCATAGGAATCCATCCATCTATGTATTCAAATTCAATACTCATGCATACATGTTTCCATATGCATATACACCATTTCATGTTCATGCATACATATCATCATACGTACCATGCCATGCCCATTCATACATATCACCATATATATATATCCATATGCATCAATCCATGCTCATGCATACATACCACCATATGCATATTCACATATACCATGCCATGCCTATGCATACATGCCGCCATATGCATATTCACATATACCATGCCATGCCTATGCATACATGCCGCCATATGCATATTCATATATACCATGCCATGCCTATGCATATACTCACACATATGCATATTTACATATATAATGCCAGGTTGTCACAATTTCCATTGGCTTTTAATATACCCCCGGCACACACCATCCGGGCTTTCGGCCCCCCACATTCCGGGCATTTCGCACCCCAACTGGCATCACGAGGCATTCACGGCACACACCATCCGTGCTTCCGGCATTTACACTCCCTGGCTGGGCATCTCGCACCCCAACTGGCATCACGAGGCATTCACGGCACACACCGTCCGTGCTTCCGGCATCCCCTACGCTCCGGGCATCTCAACTTCGAGGCCATCCAGATTTACGCACACAGGGCTACTGGGCATCCGGCATTTTCACTCCCTGGCCGGGCATCCCGACACTCCCGGGGCATTGTCGGCTCACACCATCCGACAGCCTTCTCATTTATCATGAGATATAATTTTATGCATGGCCTAATCTCACATGGCATATAACGTGATGTACACATCCAATATCAACACGATATGTCAAGGATCATCATTCATGTAGCATGGTAAAACACTTGGGGCCACATCAATCATCTAACTCATGCCATTTAAATTTGCCCATATATCTTTTCCTTTCAAAATCTTGTAAATTCCAGCATACATGTTTTTCTGAAATTGCCCAAATTGGATACTCAATTGACTTTCAAGAAAATTTGGGATTCGCACAAATGATAGCCAAAATACAATAACACATTTTCCATGAAGAATTCAAGTCTTAAAAGTCATTACATAAAAAGATGTAATTTTAACTTCACAGCAGGCCAGTTTCGAATTCAACAGTTTACACCGGTTCAGAATTCTCCTCAATTAAATAACTAAATGACCTCTAAAAATTATAAAATTTTACCACAAAATAGACAAGACATAGAGGCACAACTTTCATGAAGAACTCAAGTCCAAACGATCACCACACAAAAATATATAAATTAAACGATCCAGCAAATTATTCTCGGGTACACAGTTTGCACCGTTTTACAATCTCTTTAAATTAAATATTCAAACAAGCTTCAAAAATTATAAAAATTTACCACGATCTAGCCAAGATGGTAAAGTATGTTTTTCATTAAGACATCTAGGTCAAATTCATTGTGAATAATTAATTATAGTGATCACAAGCTTCTGCTCCTGGCGTCATTGCATCCAAATTAACGCCTGATGTTAACATCTACGTTTTCTCAAAATTAAGTGTCCAATTGGCCTTCGAAATTTATGATATTTTACCATATGATCAAAAAGACTCTAATATAAGTTTCTCATGAAGACACTTAGGCCAAATTCGTTATAGAAAATTTATTATAGCTAAAAAGAGCTTCTGCCCATATACTGTAACTTCCAGAACGTCTCGTCTCCGAAAAATTCACATATGACCCACTTATTTTGCTTCTTTTTCTCTGGATTTTGGATATGTTCTTGTTTAAAGTGTACTCTCCAACTTTAATTTAGATATCAAGACGAAATACCCAAAGGAACATCACCTTATAGTCCCCCGAAGTCACTGGCGTTGAGAACAGTTCATCCAGTTTTCACGTCCTCAAGAAAAACGACATTTCACTAGGCTATTCATTTTTAGTTTGGTCTCAAATTTGAGTATGTTATTCCTCTGGATGTTCTTTACAATTTTCATGAAGACCTCGAAGCAAGATTCTCAATAGAAATTCAAGTACAGCAACCAGAATCATCAAGACTCCACATGCATCACCAGATCTGAACGTCTTTTTAGAAAATAAGTTTCACCCCTCAAATCTCGTCCTTTTTATCTCAATTTTTATTATGTTGCAATTCAAGATGTGATCTTCAAGTCTCATGAAGAAGTCGAAGCCAAATTCTCACTGCAAAGTTACATGCAAGTCCACACAAGTTACTGGCGCACAGGAATTCACTCGGACAGAACACTACTTCAAACCAAACCCCTCAAATCCGTGCCTTCTACTCTTTAAAATCCACGAATTTCACCACAAAACAGCACTATACTCACAACAAGACGTGCAAGAGTAGATAAGGGAATTGGTTTCTTGCCTTAATCTCAAGAAATCGTGCAAAATGGACGGGCAGACACGGGCGGGTACGGTCGGCAGCTCTTTCTCCTCTTCCTCTCCTCCTTCTTCTTTCCCTTCCTTTCTCTCTCTTTCTCTCACCTTCCGTCGACCAAAACCCCCTCTAAACCGGTCATTCTTCACTTTTATTTCCCCTAAATGCCATCATTACTTGTAATCATTTCATTTTACACTTGTTTTGCATGCAAAAATTTGCATGCAAACCGGCCATCCTCCCCTCTTCCTTGCGTCGACCGCCCATGGTTTTTGGGTGGGTTGTGGGCTTGTGGCCTTGTGGGCTTGTGGCCGGCCCACTTGGCTCGCCATAGGCTCACTCAAATTCGGCCCAAAGCCCTCAATTTAATTAAATGAATTTTTAACTTAAAAATAAATAAATAAATAATTTCTTAATTAGGTCAATTAAAAATTAAATCAACCCATAAAGATGCACAACTTCTAATCACGTGGCCAAAGTCTTTTGCCGTCAAAATTACACTCCTCACAAGTTCATGGCCGAGCCTCGCCACGAATTGTAGGCAATTGATCGCCAATTACAATCACAACAATTCTTTTCTCGCCTATCCATATTTCAAGGATTCTTAGTAAAAATCCCGGGATGCCACAACACATATGATATTGAGTGGACTTTTTATAATTTTTAATAATTTTTTGAATTTATTTATTTCTTTTTCCATTCTCTTTCTGTAAAAAAATTTAGAAAATTTCTACATTAGTGTTATTCGTGTCACATTGAACGGCCGGTATTCACATCAACAATTTCTTACCTAAATTAATCGAATGAATTCAATTGATATCAATGTGAAAATGTTTAAAATTTTGGTCCAATTAAAATTTTTTAAATAAATTAATATTAATGCGATAGGTTTAGAACTTTTTTTCATGCTTTTATGATTAATTTAATTTATGTCAATGTGAAAATGTTTAGGACTTTGCTCCAATTAAAAATTTTAAAAATGAACTAATATTAATGTAATAGGTGTAGAACTTTTTTTTTTTATATACTTTTCTCGTACCCAAGGGACGAATATTTTCTCCAAAATTAGACCCCAAGAGATCGGCATTTAACAACCCGGAGTAAGCCTCATTCCTTCCTTCAGAAACCGGCGACCGTTACTCGATAAGCCCGTAAAGTGGGGACCCTCGAAGAAGATTTTTTCTTGTGCAGGACAGAACACAAAAACCCTCTTCTTGGCTCGCGGAGAAAGGTCTTTTCTTGTGTCTCTACATGAAAAGGAAGATTAGCAACCAGCAATATATCGTTTGGCCCTCCGACGAGGGCCGGCAAGGGCATCACAGCCCTCACCTGTGGCCAGCCACCTCCACCAGCCATTCCCAAGCCCCAACTACTAATAAGATTAGCTAACATTCATATCCTTACAGAAATTGACTTATGGCAAAATATTGGGTTAAAGTCCGTACATGAATATCCTTCGTGATATCTTCCTATTCAACAATAGGTAAGGGTGTAATGGGTCTTGTTGGCGCGTGCAAACCTCGAAAGCTCTCAAATCGCAATCTTCATAGTTCTCTTTCATCTGTTAGTCATATTCCACTCCATCGGTCAATCAAAATAAATTACAGCTCGGGAATAGAGAGCGAGAGACTGGTGAAATTATGCCTCATTCTTTTACCCAAGAAAAAGAGTTGTACCAAACCTTTGCTAGTTTAATATCTTCCTAGAGTGATGTAAAATGGAGTCAACAAAAGAATTTAAATTGTTGGATCCTTTCCCTTCTAGCTTCCGACGAAACATAACCCCTAGACCTTGCTAAAATTTCTCCTCCTTTGCATATTAACGGGAGGTCGACAAATTATTTCGGATGACCCATTAAGGCCTCGCAACGGCAGCTGTGTTTCATTTTTCCTGAGGGCATTGTTCATTACTGATTATCTCCCTCTTCAGTGATGCATAAGCCAGAGACTTTCGACTTGGATGCTAGAAGTCTCCATTTTGGACTTCTGATCCATGGGAACATCTAGATAGCTATCAAAATCTCTCTACTATACACGAAACAACTGTCTCCAGCTCTCTGCATAATTGAGCTGTGATGCTAGGCATTATCTCCCGAGTCCTGATGTTGCTGTACTGGATGTGCATAAGCTCTTCACATCATCAAAACACTTTTCATGCCCCAGGACAGATTGAGCTACCTCCCAGCCCTAGAACCGACAAAGATGAAAACAAAGTCGGTAAGCACGTCCACTCTAAAAAAACTGATGGACATTATTCTGCAAATCCTACTGTACATTTCATTCTTCATAAAAACAAGTATGCGATCATCGCCACAATAAGTATAGACATTATTTTCCAGACAAAGAAAAACATCAGCACCTTAATACTGATAAACATCCCCAAAAATAAAAAGAAAAAACCGACTCTCCAAGCTTAGTCAGCAGTTCGCTAATTGAATCATCCACACACGCACGTGCTGGGCACGTGCCGGTCGGTTCGCCCGAACGGCTCGATCGGCCGGTCCGACCCGACCCGGACCGACCGGCCGACCCGACCCGCGACCCGACCTGTCCGACCCGTTGACCGTTGACCGTTTGACTCCATTGACCATTGACCGTTGACCGACGTTGACCGTTGACCGCAAAAAAAAAAAAAAAAAAAAAAAAAAAAAAGAATGTGTTTCTTTTTCAATTATGCCTATGTGGGTTATAAGTAATCCATTTTTATTCTGCATTTGTTGCATGAATTATGGAAAGTATGTATTTCCTTTATGTTAATTGTGGATTATAAGTAATCCAATTATTTAGTTCTGCATTTGTTGCCGAAGCTATGATGTGATATGCACGAATACCTGCATTCCCGAGAACGGATGAAGGACGTGCAAGACTTAAAAGGCTAATGACAGAGTTAGCTAATTATCAGTGGCATAATGGTGATTTAGTATCACATGTGGTCAAAGTCAATCAGATGATACAGGAAATCATCTGGAATGATTATCTTATGCTGGATTTTGAGAAGGTGTCGACCTTCAAGAACACTCTTCCACCTGAATGGCAAGCAGTGTTAGATCGGCTATGGGAGGTCAACGTGGTCCCGGGTTATAGGAGGCTGGTAGAAGCTTTTGTGAGAGAGTATTATAGGATTGAGCTAATCAAAACTTCAACCCTTAGTATGAGTGCTACGTGGCGCCAAATGAATGCGCCTTGGAGACGGCATGAGAGCTCTCCAAAAGTTTTTCCTTGGTTGGCAAATGTGCCTTCGCTTTTCTTAGATTTTTTAATCGATAGATTAGCGGGGACTTTCCCTACTTATTTCTTAAATTAGTTTAAGATGTTTTGAGTATATATATCTCTTTCTGTGTTGAGATTTTCATATGTATGTATTACTTAGTGTAATAGATATGTTGAATTATGTGAAAGCATTATTTTATTTTATTGGATGTCAAATATTATATGCTTTTTGTTATTGTTGATTGCTGTGGGTAGTTCATAGAAGTTTTTGTAACTTCATAGAATTTAATTTGCATAAGACAATTATATTAATGACAGTTTTGAGTTAGAATTTTTGGAGGATGATTGGAAACATAGTGACCTTTTGATTCTGAAACCTTACTTGAAATTATTTGTTAATATGATGGGTCTGTGCAAAGTAGATGCATAAATGATAGGCATTAATGATTCGTACATATGTCTGATGTGTTCAAATCGATGGTTTCAGCAACTAAGAAAGTAATTGCTGATTTGAACGGCAACAATTGTGAAATATTGAATAGCCAGAAGCACTAGAAGCTCTTGACCATGTTATGGAAGATCTTGAGAATACCGTGCGTCACCTTGAGCTAGTGGAGGACCACCTAACGGCATTTGAGCCGAAAGCAGATATTTGCAATGCTAGTTCTAGCTCAGAAAGGGCTTTGAGCTCTGAGCGCAAGCGTATTGATTCGTTCAATATGTGGTCATGCAAAGGATCAAGTCCTCCTTGCAAGAAACCAAGAGTTAACCAACACAAGAGAGGAAAACGTCCACAAGTGAAGAAAAAGTCAAGGGTAAGGTGTTACAATTGTGACAAGAAGGGTCACTATGCTCGCAACCTGTCGTGAGCCGAAAAGGTAAACACCTCTTGTACATTTGAGAACTTTGCTTATGTGTCAAGTTCTCGTATTGTTGGCTGAATCCAATCCTTTGTGGACTCGTAGATTCGGGGAGCAACAGCATCATGTAGCAAAGGATAGAGGGTCCTTTGTGGAATTTCGACGAATACCAACTGGAACTAAGTGGATTTATGTGGGAAACAACTCCGAGCTGAAGTAAAAGGAATTGGCACTCCTAACCGAACATGCGTGGTGGACGCACTTTGATCCTACATGATGTAATGTATGCTCCGGAGATTCGTCGGAATCTAATGTCTGTTTTAGTGTTGGTCAAACTAGGTTTTAATATGAACTTCCATAATAGAGGTGTGGATTTGTTTTTGGAAACAAATTTCTATGGTCGTGGCTATTTTCCTGGATGGTTTCATTGTATTGGATATTGACTATGCTAATGCCAATGTTTGTTATTCCCTTATCACGTCTCCTAATTCATATGACAATTATGTGAATGTGTGGCATGCCAGACTTGGTCATATTGGCCAACAACGTATGAATAGACTAGCCAAAGAGGGCTTGCTCGGCAATATTGAAAAAGTCGATCTGCCCATATGTGAGCATTGCCTAGCAGGGAAAACAACAAGGAAACCATTTGGAAAAGGTAAAAGAGCTGAATTTCCTCTGCATTTAATCCATTCGACATCCGTGGTCCAATGAATGTGAGAGGAAGGCATGTGGCTGTTTATTTCATCACTTTTATAGATAATTATACTCGATTCGGATATGTCTATTTGATTTCTCATAAATCTGAAGCATTAAGTTGTTTCAAAAGGTTTATGGCCTTGGTAGAGAATCAATTAGACAGGAAAATAAAAGCATTGAGATCTGATCGAGGTCGAGAATATTTATCTGATAAGTTCAGAAAATTATGTGATGAAAAAGGAATAGAAAGACAGTTGTCTATTCCATATACTCCTTAACAAAATGGTGTTACAGAGAGAAGAAACAGAACCCTACTAGAAATGGTTAGGTCCATGATGGCACATGCTAACTTACCTATCACCTTTTGGAGTGATGCATTATTGACAGCTGCCTATGTACTTAATCGGGTGCCTTCCAAATCAGTTACTTCCACTCCATATGAGTTATGGACAGGTAGAAAACCAGACTTAGGTTCTCTTAAACCATGGGGTTGTGCTGCCTATACCCATGAGCCCTCTCACAAATTTGGGAAATTGGGTCTCAGAGGAAAGAAGAGTATTTTCATAAGATACTCTGAACACTCGAAAGGGTATGTGTTCATCGGTGAGCAGGAAAGTGGGAGTATAACTGAATTTGAATCACGGGATGTCACATTCTTAGAGGATGAGTTTCCTAAGAAGGGCGAAATAGGTGAAGATTACTCCCTATTTGAAACCATGGATCCAGATAATGATATTAGTGGGGTTCGCCCAAGTGGGAGTAATGTGAGAAGTGATGAATTGCATACAACGATTCTCAATTACAACCACATGATGATAAGACATCATCATTATCTCGATCCTAGTGGGAGCATAATGGGAAATGATGTGCTAAGTGTACAATCTCCTATACGGCGAACAAGTCGCAAAAGTATTCCCCGTCGACGTTTTGACATTGAAGGGGAAACTTTTATGATTGCCCCACAAGATGAGGATGAGCCAAGAAATATACATGAGGCTCTAAGTTGCCCTAGTAAAGAAAAATGGATGGATGCAATGGGAGAGGAAATGGAGTCAATGAAGTCAAACCATGTTTGGGAACTGGTTGATCTTCCAAAGGGACGCAAAGCTATTGGGAACAAGTGGGTTCTCAAAATAAAGCGTAAAGCTGATGGCTCGATAGAAAGATATAAAGCTCGCCTTGTGGCGAAAGGCTATAATCAACGGAATGAATTGATTATAAGGAAACATTTTCCCCTGTTGTGAGATTCACCTCAATTCGCATTATTCTGGCAATAGTGGCAAGTATGGATCTTGAATTACATCAAATGGATGTAAAGACTGCTTTTCTCAATGGAAAATTAGATGAGAAAATATATATGGAACAACCTGTTGGTTTCATTACGAAAGGCCAAGAAGGAAAGGTATGTCAACTTTTGAAATCGATATATGGCCTTAAGCAAATCGTCAAGACAAGATGGTATATACGTTTTCATAATGCTATGATGGCATATAATTTTACAATGATTGATGAGGATCATTGTGTATATATCAAAAGATCCAAAGATCAATTTGTGATCATATCATTATATGTTGATGATATACTAATTGCCGGAAGCAATATGGAGTTAGTTAATACCATCAAAAGTTGGTTATCTTCTAATTTTGAGATGAAGGATATGGGTAAGGCTGCATACATACTTGGAGTTAAGATTTCAAGAGATCGTTCGAAGAGATCATTATCTCTTTCGCAAGAAACATATATAAATAGAGTTCTTGAACGATTTCATATGCAAGATTGTAAACCCATAGACACTCCTATTGCAAAAGGTGAAGGATTGAGCCATAGATCGTGTCCAAGGACTCCACAAGAGAAGGAACAAATGAAGCATGTTCCTTATGCTAGTGTTGTTGGGAGCTTGATGTACGCTATGTTGTGTACAAGACCGACATATGCTTTGCAGTTGGAATGGTGAGTAGATACCAATCCAATCCAGGTCAAGCACATTGGAAAGCCGTTAAGAGAATACCGAGGTATCTCGAAGGGAACTGCGATTACAAGCTGAATTACCAAGGAAAGGATCTGCGACTTGAAGGCTATTCGGATGCTGACGGGAGGAGATTTAGATGAAAGAAAATCTACCTCGGGATTTGCGTTCTTACTGAACAATGGCGCCATATCATGGAGCAGTAAGAAGCAAACGTGTATAGCCTTGTCCACGATGGAAGTTGAGTTCGTGGCATTATCAGCAGCGATACAAGAAGGAGTTTGGCTTAAGAGATTTTTGGATCATTTATGTGTTATTGAGAAAGCTGCAAATCCATTATTGGTTAACTATGATAGCCAAGCAGCTATAGCATACACCAAAGATCCAAAGTATCATGGCAAGACCAAACATATATATACCAAGTATAACTTTGTCAAAGATATGGTTGCACGAAAGGATGTGAACTTACAGTACATATCTACGCATAGAATGGTAGCAGATCCTATGACAAAGCCAATACCTAGAAATGTGTTTTGTGGTCATGTGAAATCTCTAGGATTGCGTAGAGTCTGATGTACTGGATATTGTATTTTCCCTGAGTTGTTCACATTTATGAAATTGTGTTTTTCATCATTAATGCCTATGAATCTTTGTTTGATCTTTATGCATCTTAATGCTTAGTGCATTATATCAAATTGAGAAAGTATGTCGGACGGATAAGAGATTAGCCCACTCACACGGGTAATCGCCTCTATTTACTGTGTGATAAATAGAGATGAGACGGTTTTTAAGCTTATTATCTAGGTGATAATTGAGAGCTCAAGCTTAAAATATATATGTCGCCTTAACTAAGTGTTAAGATGAGGACATGATAGATACTATGTCCGAAAGTAAAATAACCCACATATTTTACTTTATCCGTCTAAGATGCCGATGTGAGTTCGATGAATTAAGTGAATGAGTAAATACGTGAACTCAAGTTAGACATTGGGTATGTCTGAACTATCATCTGTACGGTATTGAAGGAATAGACATACGCTCCATGGGAAAGGAGTTAATACCGTAATACGTATTTCATACTATGTATGCATGAGACGACCAATAAGAGTGGCAAAAGTTTGATCTCAACTTTTATGCCGTGTGAGACTCTTGAGGGAAATGAGTTCCTCAATTTTAGTCCTCTCAGGACTCTTACTTATTCTCAAGATTTCTATTTAGTGTTTGCTATCTTAGGATGTTGCCAATGGTCATGAGTTGATTCGATCTAATGGGACATTTCTAGAAAAGCAAGCTAAACTGAAATTGAGAGTTTGACGGAAAGAGGAAGATCAGATTTGGAGAATCACATTGTAGTTTTGTATTCACTGGTTGACCAATTATGACTGTCTTTGGGATAATCATAATTGTGAATGCAATATATATATCATTGTTAAAAAGAGATCAAGAGAGATATAAATGTGATCGATCGATCTAAGGTACTGCATACTAAATCTACTCAAAGCGTGTTGCCTATTATGAGCTGCTCTATATTCCTAACAGATGTATGGCAACGAGCTCTCAAAGTATGCCGGTCGCACGGACTATTCATCAGTATGAATGTTGCAATGAGGAAAAGGGGACTGCGTTTGGCCCACCATGACGAGTGGGAGATGCATATAATGGATTCTTCTTTGATGAGCAAGAGTAAGGCTTGTCCGCCCATGTTGTTTTTGGTCTACCATGTGCGAGTGGGAGATGATGGATTTTGATTTTCTTTTCTTTTGGCCCAATTTGGCCTGATGGGCCCCAAAGCTCGGCCCATGGGTTTAGGGCCCATGGAAGAGAATAGTATAAAAGAAAAAGAAAAAGAGTGAAAAGGTACGTTTTTTGTTTTTCTCTGGACGTGTACGCATCTCTCTCCATCTTTCACCGTACGACGCTTTCTCCCCTTTTGAAGAACAGTGACCAAATTTCTCCTCCAATTGCAACGTCGGGTGTTTAGTCGGTGAAAATAAGGTGCATTCGTCCTTGTGATGCACTTTTGATCGGTGATTCTTGATTGGGTGTCAGGGCTTTTCTTCCGCTGCGTTTTCTCCTCCTTTTTGGGTTCGTTTTTGTGATGAAACGACCGTTTTGGGAATCCTGTTTCCCGAATCCAAATCCTTCAACAAGGATCATTAATCTAGCAAGAGGTGATGGCACCGGTTGCTTATTGCCAATTTATGTGAAGACTTTGGCAAGATCGATGATGTGATGGAGCAACTGACCGTTGAATGCTAAGTAAAAAAGAAAAAAATAGTAAGATTGCACTGAGGTGGGTCAACCAAGCAAGGAATGAGATCGTGTGCACCATGGTTTTAAGAGCATAGAAAGTGGAACTAAACACGTGTCCAAATCTTTAATCAGGACAGCACATGATTGGAGGCAAGCAGGACAGATAGTAGCATCCATTGTCATGCATCCATTAATGCAAATAGGAAACCGCAATATCTATTACGAAATTGCATGTCGATTCTAGAAACATAACGCTCGCAAACAATTCATCAAACATAATATAATAATAAAATAACAGAATCAGATGAACATGCCATAAATTTGTTAACGAAGTTAACCCAATGGGCTACGTCTCCGCGCAGAGGCACTCTACAAATCCACTAGATTTCGAAAAAAGTTGGAATACGATGATGATATTCTCTCAAGATCATGGCACAAAAAAATTGAGAACCCTCATAAAGAAAAAACTCATTTTTTTCTTCGCTCTTTTTCTTGCCTCTCTATTTTCTTTTTCAGCGTCTTGCCATCGCTAAAGATATCACTTCTAACCTAAAAGCAAATCTGATCGAAAAGACAAAAAAGCCCCCTAAAATCAAATATTTGGCTTCATCTATAACAATCTCCCACTTGAAGACAAATATATCCAAGCACCAAGCAACTTTGTGTTAGCTGGGTTCGCTCCTATGTGGAGGAGACCCAATGAGTTGTAAGCCCAAAAATGGCTTGAGCCCATATAATAAGTTATATGAGGAAATATGATTTCTCACTATCTATAAAAAGTGATAGCCACAAAGGAAATAGTAACAAGAGAAAAAGAGAAAGTAGAAAATCTGGGGGTTGAGATGCAATATCGATTTACATCAAGCTGGCGTCGGAGGTCGATTCGTGGTCCGATTGAGCTGAAATTTTGTCAGCATGTTCGTGGCGCAATCTTCTCGAATCTGAATGGTTTGATTTTCGTTTGAAGCTGTCTACATCAGGTTTTTCATGGATTGATCAAAACTTGCATTTTTGGTCAGATTTATCCTTGATCTCTTGTGAAGTTTATGTGTATTGCCAATAATTATGTTCTTGAGGCCTTTGCTGCTATATACCTCTAGTATTTGGTAGAGAAGAACAATTTTGTTGATAGTAAAGAATTTTGGGTGAACTCTAGTCCCGTGGTTTTTGATCTCCTCACATTGAGGAGGTTTTCCACGTAAAAAAAATTCGTCTTGTGTTTGCGTGCTTGTTATTTATTTTATTCTACTATATCAATTCCTGTTAGGTTTACACAAGAGGGGAAATTATTTTATTCCGTTGCGTTGATTCGATATTGTTCGAATTGTTATCGTTCTCCCATCAGAGTGGTATCAGAGCATCTGGTTATTGCTTGATTTTTCTGCCTTGTTTAAACATGGAAACAAATACGAGTAGAATGGTTACACGAATGGTTCGAATTATCATATTTGGAAAGGGAAGATGGAAGACCTTTTATATGTGAAAGATTTTTATTTGCCCGTATTTGCCGAGGAGAAACCAGAGAATAAAACTGATGCTGAATGGTCTATATTTCATCATCAAGTGTGTGGTTATATTAGGCAGTGGGTGGATGATAATGTTTTGAACCATATTATTGAGGAAACACATGCACGCAGTTTATGGGATAAGCTCGAACAGTTATATGCTCGAAAGACTGGGAATAATAAGTTATTTTTGATAAAACAGATGATGGCTCTGAGATGTCAAGATGGTATTCGTTTGACTGATCATTTAAATTCTTTTCGAGGAATTATAAATCAGTTGGCTGCGATGGGAATCAAGTTTGATGATGAGATACAAGCATTATGGCTGCTTGGTACCTTGCCGGACTCATGGGAGACGTTCCAAACATCTTTGTCTAACTCTGCCCCGGATGGTACGATTACCATGGATTTGGCCAAGAGTAGTATTTTGAATGAAGAGATAAGAAGGAAGACATAAGGATCGTCCTCTTCACATTCTGATGCCTTGGTTGTTGAGAAAAGGGGTAGAAGTGAGTCTCGAGGTCCGAGAAATAGAGATAAAAGTCGAGATAAAAGCAGAGGTAAGTATAATAAATTTGCTAATGATGAGTGCCATTATTGTCATCAAAAAGGGACATATTCAGAGATTTTGTCACCAGTTAAAAAGGGATAAACAAAAGGAGAAAGGTAAAGAGAAGAAAAATGATAATAACAGTGATGACAATCGTGTTGCTGCACTTAAAGAAGACTTTCTCATTATTTTTTATACTGATATGGTGAATTTTGTATCTCATGAGACCAGTTGGGTAATTGATAGAGGTGCATCCGTTCATGCTACGTCTCGTAGGGATTTCTTTACATCATACAGGTCAAGTGATTTCGGATCTGTGTAGATGGGAAACAATGGGCTAGCTCAAGCTGTAGGCATCGGTGATGTATGCCTAGAAACCAGCAATGGCACAAGGTTAGTATTGAATAATGTTAAACATATACCTGATATCCGCTTGAATTTGATTTCTACAGGCAAGTTGGATGATGAGGGGTATTGCAACACCTTTAGTAATGGTCGATGGAAACTCACCAAAGATTCTCTTGTTGTGGCTAGAGGTGAAAAATATTCTTCGTTCTACATTATGCAGGCAAAGTTGTCCACATACAAAATTAATGCAGTAAGACAGCGAAGATGCAGCTGAGTTGTGGCATAAGAGGCTCAGTCACATCGGTGAGAAGGGTTTGTCAATGTTGGCCAAGAAGAAACTCCTTTCAGGATTGAAAAGTTCGATGCTAAAGAAATGTGTTCATTGTTTAGCAGGAAAACATAACAGAGTTGCATTTAAAAGCTCCCCTCCTTCAAGAAAGTCAGGTATACTGGATTTAGTGCATTCTGATGTTTGCTGTCCTATGAAAACAAAATTACTTGGTGGATCTCTTTATTTTGTTACCTTCATAGATGATTTTTCAAGGAAAATTTGGATTCATACCTTGAAAACTAAAGATCAAGTGTTAGATGCTTTTAGGCAATTTCAGGCTTCAGTTGAGAGATAGACTGGAAAGAAATTGAAATGCATCCGAACTGATAACAGGGGAGAGTATATTGGACCTTTTGATGAATATTGTAGACAACAAGGTATTCGACATCAAAAGACACCTCCCAAGACGCCTCAGTTAAATGGCTTAGCTGAGAGAATGAACATAATACTGCTTGAAAGGGTAAGATGCTTACTTTCATAGTCAAAGCTACCTGGATCCTTTTAAGGTGAGGCTTTAAGTACAGTTGTGCATGTATTAAATCTTACTCCATGCGTTCCTTTAGAGTTTGATGTTCCTAATAGAGTTTGGATAGGCAAAGATATTTCTTATGATTTTTTGTGTGTCTTTAGGTGCAAAGCATTTGTGCATATTCCCAAAGATGAGAGGTCTAAACTTGATGTGAAAACACGACAGTGCATATTTATTGGTTATGGACATGATATGCTTGGCTACAAATTTTATGATCCGGTTGAAAATAAAATTGTTAGAAGTAGAGATGGTGTGTTTATGGAAGATCAAACAATAGAGGATATTGAGAAAACAGAGATGACTTCAGCACCACAGGTTAGTGATAATTTGGTTGATTTGGATCCGGTTCCTCTTACAAATATTCCTACACAGGTTGATGAGGAGCAGCAGGAAGTCATTGTTCCAAATAACGCACATGTTCCTGAACATGTTGAAACGGATAACAATATTCTGAATCGAGGCTCAATTAGATGTTCCACTAGATGTTCCAGTCCGGAGATCCGTTAGAAACCGACGACCTTCCACCAGGTATTCTGAAGATGAGTATGTATTATTGACTAATGCAGGTGAACCAGAGTGCTATGCAGAAGCAATAGAAGATGAGTACAAAAGCAACTAGTTTGATGCTATGCGAGATGAGATGCAATCACTTTATGATAATCATACTCTTGAGTTGGTGAAGTTACCTAAAGGTAAAAGAGTTTTGAAGAACAAGTGGGTATATAGGTTGAAGCAAGATGAACATTCTTCACAACCACGGTAAAAAGCTAGATTGGTTGTTAAGGGATTCGGTCAGAGAAAGGGTATTGATTTTGATGATATATTTTCTCCGGTAGTGAAAATGTCTTCTATCCGTGTGGTACTAGGCTTGACAGCTTCCCTAGATTTGGAGATTGAGCAAATGGATGTCAAAACAGCCTTCCTACATGGTGACTTGGAGGAAGAGATATACATGGAACAACCTGAAGGTTTTAAAATAAAAGGGAAAGAGGATTATGTATGCAAATTAAAGAAAATTTTCTATGGCCTAAAACAAGCACCGAGACAGTGGTATAAAAAGTTTGCGTCAGTTATGACAGAACAAGGTTATAAGAAGACTTCTTCGGATAACTGTGTGTTTGTCCAAAAATTTTCTGATGATGACTTTATTATTTTCTTGCTTTATGTTGATGATATGTTGATTATTGGCAGGAATGCTTCAAGAATTAAGTTATTGAAGAAACAGTTGAGCAAGTCTTTTGCCATGAAAGACTTGAGCTCGGCAAAGTAGATTCTTGGCATTAGAATTACCCGAAACAGAGATGCTAAGAAGTTGTTTTTGTTGCAAGAGAAATATATCGAGAAGATCCTTCAGAAATTTTACATGGACAAGGCTAAAGTGGTTAGTACTCCTTTTGCTGCCCACTTTAAGTTAAATATGAAGCAAAATCCTATGACTGATAAAGAGAAGAAAGATATGGAAAGTGTTCCATATGCCTTAGCTGTAGGAAGCTTAATGTATGCGATGGTATGTACATGCCCAGACTTGGCGCACGCAGTTGGCGTTGTTAGTCGCTATTTGTCAAATCCAGGCAGAGAGTACTGGAATGCATTGAAGTGGATTAGGAGGTATCTTTAGGGAACTTCAAATTTGAAACTCAGTTTTGGGACCAAGAAACTTGAGTTAGTTGGATACACAGATTCTGACTTGACAGGAGATATTGATACTCGTAAATCTACTTTTGGTTATTTGATTTCTTTTGCGGGTGGAGCTGTGTCATGGAAGTCAAGATTGCATAAGTGTGTTGCACTTTCTACAACCGAAGCTGAATTTATTGCAGCGACTAAAGCTAGTAAAGAGATGCTATGGATGAAGAAGTTCTTAGAAGAACTTCAAGCAAAAGAGGTATGTGCTATTTTGTGATAATCAAAGCGCAATTCATCTTGGTAAGAATTCATCTTTTCATTCTAGATCGAAACATATTGATATTAGATATCATTGGATAAGGGATGTTCTAGATGAAAAGTTGTTGGAACTTGAGAAAATTCATACGATCATAATGGCTCGATAAGATGACGAAGACTCTACCAAGAGAGAAGCTTGAACATTGCCGATTGATAACGGGGATGGTGAATCCCTCCACATTGTCGTGAGGGGAGATTTGTTAGCTGGGTTCACTCCTATGTGGAGGAGACCCAATGAGTTGCAAACCCAAAAATGGCTTGAGCCCATATAATAAGTTATATGAGGATTTCTCACTATCTATAAAAAGTGATAGCCGCAAAAGGAAATAGTAACAAGAGAAAAAGAGAAAGTAGAAAATCTGAGGGTTGAGGCAATATCTGATTTACATCAAGCTGGCGTCGAAGGTCGACTCGTGGTCCGATTGAGCTGAAATTTTGTCAGCATGTTCGTGGCGCAATCTTCTCAAATCTGAATGGTTTGATTTTCATTTGAAGCTGCGTAAATCAGGTTTTTCGTGGATTGATCAAAACCTGCGTTTTTGGTCAGATTTATCCTTGATCTCTTGTGAAGTTTATGTGTATTGCCAAGAATTATGTTCTTGAGGTCTTTGCTGCTATGTACCTCTAGTATTTGGTAGAGAAGAACAATTTTGTTGATAGTGAAAAATTTTGGGTAAACTCTGGTCCCGTGGTTTTTGATCTCCTCACATCGAGGAGGTTTTCCACGTAAAAAAATTCGTCTTGTGTTCGCATGCTTGGTATTTATTTTATTCTACTATATCAATTCCTGTTAGGTTTACACAAGAGGGGAGATTATTTTATTCCGTTGCGTTGATTCGATATTGTTCGAATTGTTATCGTTCTCCCATCACTTTGCATCCATCTTCTTCAAAAAACTAGTAGTTGAAAATCTTGTGCCTCTGCGATATTCCTTATCAATCAACATGGAGTAATACCAATGGTAGTAATACAAAAAATATGCTTCTCTCTGTCTACTATTTTGGTCAACATGTCAGCTGGATTCTTCAAGCCATCAATTTTCTGTAACTTTAACTCATTATCTTTCAATGCTAATCTGATAAAGTGATAACGCTTCTTGATATGTCTTGTCCTTGAGTGATAAGTTGCATTCTTTGCTAAGTGCATTGCACTTTGACTATCACTCCATAGTATACTAACGGCTATTTTCGATAGAACTCCTCCATATAATCTTGTAATCACATGATTTCCTTGGAGGTTTCTGTGATCGCCACGTATTCTGTCTCTGTCATCGATTAAGTCACTATTTTTTGTAGTTGAGATACCCAACTCACTGTTGTACCTGCAACTATAAAGACATATTCAGTGGTACTCTTACCACTATCTTGATCACCTGAATGATCTGCATTTACATAATCCTGCAACTCTAGAGATGCACCACCATAACAAAGTGAGTAATTGGAAGTACCTACTAGATATCTCAATATCCATTTCACTGCATTCCAATCTCTTTGCTGGGTTCTGCATATATCGACTCACAATTCCTACTGCCTTTGCAATGTTCGGTCTCGTGCCCACCATGGAGTAAAGAACAGCTGGAGTGCCATAACTTGGCACGGGGGACACTTAAGTGCCATAACTTCAAAACGGTACACTTAAGTGCCATAATTTCAAAACGATACACTTAAGTGCCACTTTTTTTTTTTTTTTCTAGTGGGACACTTAAGTGCCACCTCCGGCGACCCTTGCCGGAAATCCTACGTGGCAATATTTTATTTTTTTATTGCCTGCGTGGCTTGTCGGAGAGCTGAGTCGGCTCTAACTCACCAGAAATGACGTCATCTGCATAATAAAAGCCCCAAATCTTCCAAAAACGACGTCGTCTCCCCAAATGCCCCAAATCTAAAACCCTAAATCGGCCAAAATCCAAGTCTCAAACCCTAATTTTCATTTGCCCAAAATTCCTTCGTCGAATCTTGGAAATGGAGAGCAGGACTCGCAGCAGTGCCTCAATCCCCTCTCACCGAAGCAGCAGCGCCTCAATCCCCTCTCACCGAAGCGAAGGAGAAGGTTAGCATTTCTGTTTTTGTGGGTTACCGAGTCCAAGAAGAACATCGTGGACTCGAATCAATCCTTGGAGAAGATTTTATGGATGCGCCCGATATAAAGAAGCGTCAAAGTGCAAATACTTCAGATGGATCGATGCGAAGTTCTCTGATCGAGCCACAGAGGTGATATTGGATCTACTTCATAAAAGACATGTTGACGCCTTAATTTTGCTTAGGTTTTTTTTATTTTTATTTTATTTTATTTAAGCTTTTATTTTCTTTATTTTACCTTTTCGAATAATAAATAAACAAATAAACGAAAAAAAGGAAGAAAAATCGAAAAAATGAAAAAGAACGGAAAAAAACAAACAAAAACGGAAAGCAGGCCTTTGGGCTTCTGCGGGCCAGCCCGCGCGCAACCTGCTTCTTCGTCTCCCTCGCCTGACTATGCGTGCGTAGCACGCGCGGGCGGGTGCGACGTGGAGCAGGAAGAGCAGTAGCCTCGCACGTGGAGCAGGGAGGAGCAGGCGGCCGACGGGACGCGTCGGATGGGATGCCGGTCCGGCGGGCGGAGCCGCGGCCCCCCCTGTCGAGCTCCATTAGCCGGCCGTCCTCGGCCTATAAATACCCCCTCCCCCCCCCGACGACACGGACACGGAGGAAGGAGGAGTTGGGATTAAGAGCACGGCCCTTGGACACCCCACCGAGAGACTTCGGGGGGCCGAGGGCTCGCGACCTTCGATCGAAAGCCCTCGCCGGAGGCGGTTGCGAGAGAGAGAGAGAGAAGGAGAAACCCCGTCGTTGCCACCGCGCCCGCCGTTGCAAATCGCCCCCTGCCGTCACCGTTGTTGCCGCCACCCGAAACAAGTAAAACCGCCGCCTTGCCGTCCTTCGAAAAACCTCCACCACCGTCGCCGTTGCCATGGTCGCCTTCGCTGCCACTACTGTCGCCCCCCCTCGATTTCGGAAACCCTAGGGTTCCCGATTTTCCAGGTCGCAATCTCGGGTCGCCGGGTCGGACCCAGATCGGGAACCAAGTAGGGATTCCGTAAATTACGGAGGCGGCGGCCAGTCGAGTCGAAGTTCGGATCCGAGTCGGGTAGGGTTTCACCCTAAGAGCTGGGTCGTCGGGTCGTGGAGCGGGTCATGGCGCGGGTCTTCGGGTCGGGCGGCCACAGCGCAATTTTGCAAGGGGCAGCCACAACGCCGTTTTGCAGGAGAGCGGGAGTCGGGTCGCGACGCGGACTGTCAAATCGGGTTGACGAGTCGAGCCGGGTGACTCTAGACACCCGGCCACGACGTCGTTTTGGTGCTACGGGCCCATTCGCGCGTTGGGTCGGTCCGAGTTGGATCCGACCCGTGGATCTGACCCGGGCCGTTTTAATATAAAATAATATTTTAAATAAATAAATAATTTATTTCAAAAAAATATAAAAAAAAAACCTTGTAATTTCAAAAAATCGAAAAATGTTTAAAAAATGTTAAAAAATGTTTTATTTTCCAAAAATCAAAAAAATAAAAATAATTTATTTTCGAAAAATATTTAAAATATTAAAATATTTTTATTTTCCGAAAAATCAAAAAAATCAAAAAATATTTAATATTTTCAAAAAATCCAAAAATTGCCAAAAAATCCCAAAAATTGCCAAAAAATCCCAAAAAATGCCAAAATTCATAAAAAGCCCAAAATTTTCATAAAATACCAAAAAGACTTGTATTTTTTTTTTCCAAAAAATACCCAAAACCCAAAAAAAAAAAAATCCCTTTTATGTCCAAAAATGAAGAAAAGACCTAAAAATGTTTTCCTCCCCAAAATGCATGGGAAATCCCTCAAACATCCAAAAAACCTTAGGGTTTAAACAAGATTAGGTACCGAAAAGGTATTAGTGATTAACTAGTGTAATCAAGTCCTCAATCCTAATTTCTCTGGTTGCGCAGGAGCGAATATTTCTCCAGGTACTTCGCTTGGGTTTCTAATCAACCCACCTCAAATTGATTAGTGGCGACTCCATTTTACAAATTAACTTGCAGGTTAAAAACTTAGACTATTAAAGTCGTGAATTGGTGGACTTGGGAGAGTCCGGGCATTAACAAATCCAGCTGAGCCATTAGCCTCCTTAGGCGCTCGTACTTGATCCAACGGGCACCCGAAAAAAAAAAAAGAGGTCACGACAGCTTGGCGACTCCGCTGGAGACTTGGAGGACTTAGGCATTTATTTATCTTGTTTAAATTATTTACTAACTTAGGTTTTTTTTTTCTTTTAATAGGTCAATAGTTTATAAATTTATTTTAATCTTGCTTGAATTAAATTGTCTTGTGATTATAAACTGTTGTGCATGCTTTACTGTTTTAAACACTACACATGGCACACACAACCCGGCCGCCAGACCTGGGCCGCCATAGGATTTTTAGGATGGTGTTAAGAAAGATACAACCTCGAATGCGAGACTGCGATGTAGAGGTTGCCTTTCTTTTCCCCGAATTTCTTAGCCGAGGTTAAGGGGGTACGCTGCTAACGAGAGACTGCGACTGGCGGATGCTCTTTTAATTTCAACAAGCCTTCTGAGTTAGAAATCGAGCCGCACATCTCATGTGTATGTCTTTGTGCTTGACATTTTACTTAAAAGCAAAGTAATTTATTTTTACTCAGTCTTTTTATTGACCCATGGCACATCTCATGTGTATGTCTTTGTGCTTGACATTTTACTTAAAAGCAAAGTAATTTATTTGTACTCAGTCTTTTTATTGACCCATGGCAATTTAGGATAAGCTTTTCAAAATCCCAGTTTATATGTGATGGGGGAAGAGGACATCCAATTCATTCCTGCTCCCAAGACGGAATTCTTCAGATGGTGGGGTCAATTGGATCAATTTGCCCAAGAGCGCGTGAAGGCCAAAATTAGTCATCTCCTATCGCTAATCCGAATCACTCTTCGCCCTGAAGTCATACAAGCCATTGCACATTTCTGGTGCCCAAGGACACTTACCTTTATGTTTGGAAGGTTTGAGCTAACCCCGACCCTGGAAGAATACAACATCATCACTGGAATGCCTCTTGAGAAAGAGCTGGTCAAACCATCGACAGGCGCCCTCCCATGGCGCGGGCTGGCACATTTTTTAGGAGCTGAAATCCATGTTATGAGACAAATTCTTAAAGACAACAATAATACTTGCCCACTAGAATTCTTAAATGAATGTTTTCAAAATCAGCCTATGACCAAAAAGAGTGAGATTTTCCTCCTGGCATTTTTCGGACTCATCGTTTTCCCCCACCAAAGAAATGTCATAAGTCCTAAAATGGTTTGGATCGTTAATCAGATCTTGTGGGGGGCAAATTATGTCAACATGATTTTAGCTAAAACATTCTTGTCCTTTAATCGTTTTAAAGACAATACAAAAAAAATCATGCGGGCTTCTCCCGAAATCTTACAAGTCTGGTTCTTTTCTCACTTAAGTGAATTTCGAAACTTCATGCGATCATCTGAAACAAATACTTCCGAAAATCCATTACAAAAATTCATGGTTTTAGGACCGTATATTCCTAATCAAAGCTGTTTGCATTGGGTCGACTTCCTGAGAAATCCAGCTCCTGAGACATTCCAATGGTGTGCTGGTTGGTTCCATGAAAAGAGAGCTCGCTTTGCCTACAGGCGTACTCACCCAATTCCGTTGCTTGGCTGCACTGGCGCCATTCCCTATTACTCGTATCGGGTGGCACAACAATTTGGAGCCCTTCAGGAGATTCCACCGCCTTCCAGGTGGAAAATCCCTCCGGTCCTTTTCAACACAAACAATGACTATGAATTCGAAATCTCCATTTCTGAAGAAAGTTGGAACAGGTGCCATCGCAAAAGGATTGTGGTACCTGAAGGGCTCGAAGGAGAAGAAAAAGCTCACCACGCCTCTGCATCCTACATCCACCATTATCACATCTCGAAAAGATGGAGGCCATCGATCCCTCGTTCTATCAGAGAGAGCAGCCCACATGAGCAGGTAGACCTTATGCAAATGATAAGGGAGTAGGCCAGACACTCAGCTCAGAGCCAGTCCAAGAAAACAAGCAGCTTTCGTAAAAACAAGGCCCCCTGTCGCATATAACCTAGCAGTCATGTCTCCTTAGTTTTCTTTTTTTGTGAAAACTTTATCCCATTGTCTAGGGACTTCTCTTTAATGTCTAGTATTTTGTTCTGTCATTTCAATTTCTAGACGTCAGGAGTTTGTAAAATCCTCTTTCGATAAATAAAAGTAGATAGATCGTTGCAATGGGTCAATCTTTGCCTGCTCTATGCTTATTCATTATTTTCGCACAAGCAGGTGATCATGAATCATCAGCCATCAGCCACCCGCGAATGGCCCCACATGATAGGGCCTAATCAGGATGAGGTACAAAATCGCCTTGCTCACATTGAAGATGGCGTAGGACAAATGTCCATTGTCCTTCAACAACTGTCAAGACAAATGAAGACCACTCAAGCTGAACCCAACTCTGTAATTGCGTTAAGCACCGTCATGACCCCTGCAAATATGCTAGATACTAGCCAACACCATGAACAATTTGAAAAAATCATGAACAAGTTAAGCCAGTTGCAAGGGCAGAATCCCATCGACTTATTTGATTACGCCGATTTTGAGATCCTTGAAAAGTTCAAAGCACATGAATGTGAAAGGTATGCTGATACCTCCCACCCAGAAGCTTACTTACAGGCCTACCTAGTCCAAAGGATGATTCAATCATACCAGTCAAACCTAACCGGCCCTGCCTTGCGATGGTACATTTGTCAGGAAGATTAGTCCTCTCAAAACCTAGAAGAAACTAATTCATGTTTTCCATCAAGAATATGATATTGACTTCAGCCCTGACATAGTCTTGCCCTACGAAGAACCGATGATCGCATAGCACGAGAAGCCGTTAGCTACTGAGATAGGAGAGAAGCATGTCAACGAAACCTTGCGTAATGAATGGACTGCTGAGCAGCATCCTGTTACTAAAAAAGTTTCCCACTAGGAAAGGCAAGGAGCCTTTGTACGAGATCGTAGGCTCAGAGCCTGTTCAAGATCAGGGCATGATAAAACAGCTCCCCAGGCTTACTCCAAGAGCCAGGGTCCAAAGAATACCAACCCCTATCAACCTGGAAAGCGAATCAGACAGTGAAGCTCTAATATCTCTCACTTCCCTTGACAAAATTGAGCTAGCAAAACATAGGGCCTTACTCAAAAGGTCTGCGCCAGGGGCCAAGAAAAGAAAGCCTAAGCAGATTGATGCAACATCCAACGACGAGCTACAGTACCAAAACTTCGAGCATTCCCAAGAATATAGCTTTGAAGGCAGCCGTCCCCTAGAGTACAATCCTGAAGACTTCCCGCCCCTAGAATACAATCCCAAGGATTTCCAGCGCTATTTCGACCGCGAAACTGACGGTTCATCGTATAACTGTTTCCTACTCTCATCCGAAGATGAAGGTCCGTCAGAAGAGGAAGCATATGTCTTTATCCGCTACGATCTTGACGAGGTGCTAAGCTCGTCGCCCAACATGAAAATAGCTTAAATGTCTCATCCTCCTTCAGTAATTTTGCCTTCGAAGAAAGCAATGGAGTAATCTCGGTAGAGTCCAACTTCCCTGAAGCAGAAGGGTTCAACACTATAATGAATATGCAGTGGGAAAACCAGTGGCCTAACCAAGACCTATCAAGCTCGTCTCACCCTCGTAGGATCTTGGCCCCCATAGAGATGTGGATACCTGACCTCCACAAATATAATGGCACGACTTGCCCTGTGGCTCACTTGTAGTATCTCCACGCTGAAATGAGTCGGTATTATGGCCCGATTTTGTTTACAACTCAGGCGTTCCAAGAAATTCTTACGGGGTCTGCATTACAATGGTTCTTCACGGCGAATATCCATCTCATAAAGGATTGGAGTGAGATAACTTCCGCATTCTTGCATCAGTACCGAAACCAGATTGGAACCGGGCTGCCATGCGAGAATTCGGCCCACTTCGGAAGAAGACCAATGGAGGATTTCCGAACATATGCAGGGAGGTGGAAGGCTTTCATAATGCAAATTCACCCTAAACTAGCCGAAGAAGAGTTGATAAAACAGTTTGTGGAAGCCTTGTCCTACAATTGTCGCTGTCGGCTGCATGGATTGCACTTCCGTAACTTCAACGAAGTAGTCATCGCATGCGAGTACTTCGACTCTACTGAAGTCGAGGAATCCAAAGACGCTTAGCCTCAAGACTAGCACTATCAAAGCACTCCTTTACACAGGAGTTGTCATAGGTTTTATTTGTTTTTATAATTTCACGTTTCTTATTATGTCCGGTGTGCTAGTATTGTATTTTCCATTCCAAGAACTCTAATGTATAATCCCAGTACTTTGTTTTGGAAAGCATGAGGCAGTATTCGAAACTTGCCCGGTGATGTTATCCAACCATGAAAAGAAAATATTATCCAAGGAGAATATTGAGAGCTGAGCTTCCTCATGCTTTTTCTCCCCAAAGACATATTTTCAAAATAAAAGTATTTCATCGCCAAAAGCTTTTGTCAAAATAAGACGAGGAATTTAAGCATATTTGTCTTTCTAATTCTCTCACTTTATGTCTCAGAATATCATCCCCTTTAGTTCGGTATGACAGAAGGCATTTGAAACTAGCACATCATGTGAACAGACCAAACTCGAAAGCACATTTTCAAGAAAGAAGGGGCGGATAGAAAGAATCATCTTGCTTCAAAAAAGGGTAAATCTTATTCTTTTAACATAATATTGAGAATGACAACCCCTCTCTTCTATTTTCAGGATACAAAAGATGAGGCGTAATAGGTACAGGTATAGAGTTGAAATCAAAGCATCTATGACAAGCCTCACTCCTGCCCAGCCCCCTTCTAAGCCAAAGGACTATCTTGTCGCATGACACGCCCAACCAGCCAGGTGTCACAGCTTCGACAAGCCCAGAAGTATGAGGAAGAAATTCCTTCTCTCGAAATGATCACTGTCAACAGGGAGAAAATCCAGACAGTCAAGGCGATCTATAGCCACACGCTTGGGCAATGACTTTGGAATCTAGAAGCTTCACTCCATACGCATATTCTTCCAAGGAATAATTGCCACCAAAACTGGAGGTTTTTTATTGTCCATCTCAAATTCCATAGAGGCTTGAGGTACATGACTTTTGCTCAATGATGCTATAGCCAAAGACAGAAGGAAAAATTCCACAGAAGGAATGCGTTGAAGATGAATCAACGACCAGCAATCATGCATACATGGTCACAAATAAGGAAGGCCAACTGAATGAAACATTAAACTATACCAAGATAAGGAGGCCGTTATCAGCGTTCAAATATCCTTAGAGATCAGCACAAACAACTCGGGGGAAGGGTAATCCGGTATCGTTTCCAATACCCCCACTATCTAAACCCGCTTGTGACATATTTTCCCTATTTCACAGGAAGCATCACAGCTCAAGAACCAAACTCAAGGGTTAGGTTTGATAAAACAATACTAGCCAAACTAGTGTACAAAAATGACTTGCATCAAATACACTTGACTTCGTGTAGAAGGATGTGTCACCCACAAGCCAATTAAGGAGAGTAATCGACTTGACAAAGTGAGAGACACGAGACTTCATGTCTTCCTCGTACTCCAGGTCCATTTAATCATTTGCAAACCAGTGAAGGGTAATGCTGTATCGCTTCCAGTTGTTTGACCTCTGAAAAGAGTTCGTGACTAACGCCCTTCCTCTTGTCTGTTACAGGATCATTTAATCATCCAAAATATGGAAAACAAATAAAAAGCATGTCAAAATTTGACAAGCTTTCCCAAACAAAATGACGTCCCAAGTGTCATCAAAGTAGATAACAAAGAGTCTTCAAGCCTCAAGCCACTTATGATCTTGGCCCTACTAGTAAAGCTATTTCCACAACTTTCCACAGCAAGAGGCAAGAGCAGAAATTCCTGATCAAATTCCCAATCCCTGGCTGATCATCCATGTGTCCTGTCCCTAACCAATAGGAGCAATTTATCGACACCCATTTGTGAATAATCCTTTGTAAATAACTCTTTTGATGTTCAAATTTCAACACATTTGTGAATATCATTTCACCAAGTAAACCCCCTCCTAAAGCTGTTAATAGATTTTTCTGGAATAAAAAAAGCCATTCATTTATTTTTGAAAAGTACAAACTCCTTCACATTATATACTGCATGCCTTTTTCCGTGAATTTTGCATGATGATTTTGTCTGTCTAAATCTTTGATTCTATCAAAGGATTATTAGAATAGACTGCTAAGTGAAGAATACAAGACTAATTGAACATGCTGGATGAGGCACGTCAGAATGATGACAGGCAAGCCATATCCCATACACAGTCCCCATTTATACACTTGTGAGATGAGTGCAGAAAATTCCATGACTACAGGGTAAAGAGTTCTCTCGCGAATTGTACGATGACCAAAACAGTGGGAGGCATTCCACCACTCACTTTGAGCCCCATACACTGGCCAAATTTCTCTCTTACCCCCCGTCAAAGAACCACCCCACACTGGGGCAAGTTGAAGGCAAGTCAGCATCACGAGGTGAGAAAAGGGATAGAAATTCTCTTGCTTGCACTTGCATTAATCTTTGAGTGTCTTTATTGCATATGAACGCTCGCGTTAATTTAAGTGCCCTAGAGTCAAGAAGAGCAATTCTTTAATGCACTTGCATCTATTGTACAATCCAATTGAGTCTGTAAATTCACCCTCACATGGAGGCAAAGCAGAAGCCGCTGCCATTCAAGCAGCATAGTCAGGAGCACCAGCAAAAGATGAAGAATCAACAAGTCTAGCAAAGACATTTGCCTGAACTTGTTAAGATCAGTTCCTCAAGCAACAAGAACAAAAAAAACCTGGGGCATAAAAAGCAGTGTACCTAGTAAAAGCAAGGTCAATGCTCGTGAATGAAAAATTAAAAAAAAGAAAGAAATAGAGACATGAAAAAGTAGTGCGCCTGGTAAAAGTAAGGCCGATGCCTCAAAAAAAAATACAACCATTTGTATTCTCGAGAGAAGCTGCTGTTGTGGTTAGATCCATAGAACCTTCGTCTGACTGTAAGAAGAAAGATCGGTGACAAATGCCAAGGCAATCACCAGCTCTCACCCTTTTACACGTGAGTTAAGCCTACATGGCATCCTATTGTAAACAAGTCTCTTCAAACTAAGGGCACTTCAATTAACATAAGATTTCATATGTCTATAAGCATCGCTCAAAGAAGTATAAGCAAGATTATTCTATCTCTTTTCGCAGAATCCTCGACTTGCAAACTCAGAGATGATCGTGCAACATTTTTCCAGGAAGCCATGACCTTATTGGTCCCCCTTGACAAGCCATTGACCAAGCCTTCATCACAACTCCAAAAAGACCTCTCACATTGGTAAAGTCGTATCATTTGCGAGAATACTCGGACCCCTGCCGACATGATGACAGTGCGATAGTGTGGTCCTTATAAATCCTGCATCAATGGTCAGGATAAAACAGTCTTTCCCATGAGAGTGAGTGGAAAGTCCTTTCAGACTAAAAGTCCCTCATCTGGCATGCTCAAGACATCTACATTCTAAACGAAAGTTGTCTTTCAAAATCTTCCCCAATGGAATTCAAATGATACAAAACTGACAAGATCATCATGCATAAATCACATTTTGATTTACAAATTTACAGCACATACAATCATTGCATACATATGTGCATATTGTACAAATAGCAAGCATGTTCATAGAGATTAGAAATATTACCAAAAAGCATATCCCCGTTCCTGTTCCCGAAGCTTTATGTTTGATAATCTTTGAGTAACCCCCACTCACTAAGTACTCCTTCTTATTGACACTCAGCTTGTGCGAGTTGTCCCCAAAATATTGATACTTGTGACTGACCAAGTATCCCTTTATCTTTGAGTACCTACCACTGTCTAGGTACCCCCTCCTACCGATGTTCGGTTTGCTTGATTTGTCTCTCAGGAATTGATATCTGCAATTACCCAAGCATCCCCTTGTTTCCGAGTGTTTGCCACTACTCAAGTGCCCCCTTTGTTGACACTCGACCTATTCATGCTGTCATTAAAGTTTAGATGCTTGTGACTATCCAAGTATCCTCTCATCTTTAAGAATCAACCACTGTTCGAATACCCAATTTCCGTGACACTCGACCTGTCAAAGTTGTCCTCAAATTTATGTCATTGAATGCTAGCAACCACTCAAGTATTCCTCCACATCATGCGCTTGCAATTACCTAGGTATACTTTCTTACACTTGGACCAGTTGAGTGGTCCCTGATCATATCCTTAAATATTTGTGTTCGTCCGAATATTCCTCTACTTTGTACACCTGTATACCCGCGGCCATCCAGGTAAGCCTCACGCTACATTTAAATTGCCAGAAAGTGGGAAACCTTCACGAATATGCGAGGTGTGTCCTCGATATTCCCTAATTTCTAGAAGGCGGGAGGCCTTCACGAATATGCGAGGTGTGCCCTCGATATTCCCAACTTCCAGAAGGCGAGAGGCCTTCACAAATATGTGAGGTGTGTCCTCGATACTCCCAAACTACCAGGAGATGAGAGACCTTCACGAATATCCAAGGTACGTCCTCGGTATTCCCAATCCCCAGAAGGCAGGAGGCTTTCATGAATATCTAAGGTACGTCCTTGATGTTCCCAACTTCCAAAAGGCGGGAGGCTTTCACGAATATCTAAGATACGTCCTTGATATTCCCAATCCCTAGAAGGCGAAAGACCTTCATGAATACACGAGGCATGCCCTCGATATTCCCAATTACCAGGAGGTACGTCCTCGATACTCCCAAACTACCAGGAGGTGAGAGACCTTCATGAATATCCAAGGTACGTCCTTGTATTCCCAATCCCTAGAAGGCAGGAGGCCTTCACGAATATGCGAGATGCGCCCTCAATATTCCCAACTTCCAGAAGGCGGGAGGCCTTCAGGAATATCTCAGGTATGTCCTCGATACTCCCAAACTACCACGAGGTGAGAGACCTTCACGAATATCCAAAGTACGTCCTCAGTATTCCCAATCCCCAGAAGGCAGGAGGCCTTCACAAATATCTGAGGTACATCCTTGATATTCCCAATCCTCAAAAGGCGAAAGACCTTCATGAATACGCGAGGCACGCCCTCGATATTCCCAATTGCTAGGAGGTGGGATACCTTCATGAATATGCGAGGTACGTCCTCGATATTCCCAATTACCTGGAGGTGAGAGACCTTCACGAATATCTCAGGTATCTTCCAAAGCAGATGTCCCGAGAAAGGTCAGGTTCCAGCTGGTGTCCTCGATGCAAATCAGGTCAGGTTCCAGCTGGTGTCCTCGATGCAAATCAGACACCCCAAAATAGATGCCCTGAGAAAGGTCGACGCATCTCCCGAGAAAGGTCGGGTTTCAACTGGTGTCCTCGATGCAAATCAGGCACCCCCAAAGCAAACGCCCTGAGAAAGGTCGGCGCATCTCCCGAGAAAGGTCGGGTTTCAACTGGTGTCCTCGATGCAAATCAGGCACCCTCAAAGCAGATGCCCTGAGAAAGGTCGGCGCATCTCCTGAGAAAGGTCGGGTTCCAATTGGCATCCTCGATGCAAATCAAGCACCCCCAAAGTAGATGCCCTGAGAAAGGTCGGCACATCTCTCAAGAAAGGTTGGGTTTCAACTGGTGTCTTCGATGCAAATCAGGCACTCTCAAAGCAGATGCCCTGAGAAAGGTCGGCGCATCTCCCGAGAAAGGTCGGGTTCCAATCGATGTCCCTAACGGAAGTCAGACACCCCCAAAGCAGATGCCTTGAGAAAGGTCGGCGCATCTCCCGAGAAAGGTCGAGTTTCAACTGGCGTCCTCGATGCAAATCAGGCACCCCCAAAGCAGATGCCTTGAGAAAGGTTGGTGCATCTCCCGAGAAAGGTCGGGTTTCAACTTGTGTCCTCGATGCAAATCAGGCACCCTCAAAGCAGATGCCCAGAGAAAGGTCGGTGCATCTCCCGAGAAAGGTCGGGTTCCAATCGGTGTCCCTGACGAAAGTTAGACACCCCCAAAGCAGATGCCTTGAGAAAGGTCGGCACATCTCCCGAGAAAGGTCGAGTTTCAACTGGTGTCCTTGACAAAAGTCAGACATCCTCCAAAGTAGATGCCCTGAGAAAGGTTGGCGCATCTCCCGAGAAAGGTCGAGTACCAACTGGTGTCCTCGATACAAATCAAACACTCACAAATGAGATGCCCTGAGAAAGGTCGGCGCATCTCCTGCCGCCGCAACCGAAGATTGGTTCGAGTTCGAGACAAACCACTGATTGCCTCAACATACGATCGAAGAATGGTTCGGGTCCTAAAAGAGCAATTTCCCGTCAAGGCGACCGAAGAAAGGTTCGGGTCCTAGATAACTTATTGATTGTTTTAATAGGCAATCGAAGAATGATTCGAGTCCTGGAAAAGCGACCTCCTCATATCACCAGGTAGGATGACACCTTGATACTTACCAAACTCGGGTTCACACCCTATCTCACTCTCTCCCGGTATGTAACCACAGGTGATCTCTTATCCGTCTTAGTATAATGTTACATTTCTCTAGGGTAATATGGCCTAAATAAAACGTAATCTGCTGTGCACACTTGGTAAAATTAAGGCATCGGTCTGTTTTTTAATGCAACCTATGCGAGCTCACCTTCAAAGAGGGGCAACTGTTGACGCCTTAATTTTGCTTAGGTTTTTTTATTTTTATTTTATTTTATTTAAGCTTTTATTTTCTTTATTTTACCTTTTCGGATAATAAATAAACAAATAAACGAAAAAAGGAATAAAAATCGAAAAAATGAAAAAGAACGGAAAAAAAAAAAAAAAACAAAAAGGACAAAAACGGAAAGCGAGGCCTTTGGGCTTCCGTGGGCCAGCCCGCGCGCGACTCGCACCTGACCCGCTTCTTCATCTCCCTCGCCCGACTCTGCGTGCGCAGCACGTGCGACGCGTAGCGGGAGGAGCAGCAGCCTCGCACGTGGAGCAGGCGGCCGACGGGACGTGTCGGATGGGACGCCGGTCTGGCCGGCTAGAGCCATGGCGGTCCCCGGTCGAGCTCCATCGGCCGACCGTCCTCGGCCTATAAATACCCCCTTCCCCCCAACGACATGGACACGGAGCAAGGAGGAGCCGGGATCAAGAGCGCGGCCCTTGGACACCCCACCGAGAGACTTCGGGGGCCGAGGGCTCGCGGCCTTCGATCAAGCCCTCGCCGGAGGCGATTTCGAGAGATATAGAGAGAGAGAGAGAGAGAGAGAGAGAGAGAGAGAGAGAGAGAAGCAAGAGAAACCCTGCCGTTGCCACCGCGCCCCGCCGTTGCAAATCGCCCCCTGCCGTCGCCATTGTTGCCACCGCCCAGAAACAAGTAAAACCGCCGCCTTGCCGTCCTTCGAAAAACCTCGGCCACCGTCGCCGTCGCCATGGTCACTTTCGCCGCCGCTTCGCCCCCCCGATTTCGAAATCCTAGGGTTCCCGATTTTCCGGGTCGCAATCCCGGTTCGCCGGGTCGGACCCAGATCGGGAACCAGGTAAGGATTCCGTAAATTACGGAGGCGGCGGCGAGTCGGGTCGAAGTTCGGAATTGGGTCAGGTAGGGTTTCACCCTGAGAGTCGGGTCGTCGGGTCGTGGAGCGGGTCATGGCACGGGTCTTCGGGTCGAGTGGCCATGGCGCCGTTTTGCGAGGGGCAGCCACGACGCCGTTTTATGATGAAATGTAAAACACTTGAAAATGAGAAAAAGTTTCTCCGACTGCCATAATTAAAAGTGGTGTTCTTCTGGATTAAACGTAGGCTTTTTTCTTTTTGAAAGATTCGAAGAAGTTTGTGCTGTTCCATAAGATCATTGTGGCTTTGTTGTTATTTGTGCTATCATATGGAGTTGCCATAAGTTTCATCACCATCATCTTCTCTGTTTTGATGCAGACCAGTAACATATACACAAGACAAACTTGAGTGATTACCCGAGTGCCATAAGTTGTATTTAGCAATCACTTAAGTGCTAGTTGCGATGAAAAAAGGATCACTTAAATGTCAAGTTATTATTAAAGTGATCAGTTAAGTGTCAGTTGTAATTAAAATTGAACAGTTAAGTGCCAAGTTTTTTAGAATATGACCAGTTAAGTGCCAATTTTTTTTTTTGCGGGTTTTCTCTAAAAATTACGCTAGCCACCACCATCGGCTACGCCACCAACCATCACCACTAGCCACACTACACATTAGGCACTCCAACCACCACCATGCTGGTGGTATTGCTGCACAAGGTACTAGTTGCACCAGTACACATGGTGTAAGATGTGCAAATTGCACACTTGCACCAGGTGTAGGTGCAGCATAAGCCTAATAACCCCGACCACAAACCCATAATCACCGGGCATCACCACCAACCACACCAGCACCCCAGCCACCACATTAGCACCCCAACAACAAACTCACTACCACCAAACATCACCATCCACCCCCCACAGCCACACCAGCACTCTAGCTACCACCATAAAACACCAACAGCAACAGCAGCAAGTAAAGCAGAATCCATGACAAACAGCAAAAATTGACAAGCAGCGCAAGATCATTTTATTGATATTGAAATTAAGTGTCACAACATCAATAACAAAGTAAAGAAAAAAAAAAAAGATGGCATTCATAGCAAGTTCCACCATCTCATCAAGCAGCGCAACGTTTACATAACTGTTTTGACTCCAAAGTTCCACCATCTCATCAATCGATATGCACGATACCCCCTGTTCGTGCTCCTTTCGATGGGCCTTTCACTTGATTCATGATTCTTGCACTCTTTCTAATTGGACGTGCAACTTCTTCTTCAACCTTGTCAGTATCCACTAACTCAGATGGAGCTACAAATGTCCTAGGCCAAATTGATTCAAAAGGAGCTGCAACTGGGTTCTTTCTCTTCTTTCTTGTCAGCGCAGTTGATGTTTTCTTTCTTGTTGGTGCAGCCGTTGATTCTTGAGTTGGGCCTGAGATAAGAACCTCTGAACTTCTCCCCGGCTACAAAAAAACAATAAATTATCAGCAAAAGTCTACAACATAAATTAAATTAAATGCAACCAATAAATAAAACTTACATTTGATATAGGCTAGTGAATCCACCTAGAGGGGGGTGAATAGGTGATTATAGAATTCTTTTGGACTCTTTTGCTAAAATATACTTTAATATGAAAATCATATCAGAAATAAATAGATCATGCATCCATAAAATAAGTAGAATAAGGTAAGAGAAAATTGACACAAGGATTATAGTGGTTCGGCTTATTGCAAGCCTACGTCCACTCTCCATGCTGGCAGTCAACTAGCTGTAATCACTATGTAGCAAATGAGAGTCACACAATTCACGAACTAGACTTCTTCAAAGAAAAGTCTCTCCTACACTTCTTCTTTGTTTCGCACTATAAATGACTCTCTTTGATATACAACTTTGAGCACAAGAGATTTTGAGAACAAGAGATATCAGAGGTTCTAACTTCGAAATTTTTCTATCGGTTCTCTCATTAATTTCAAACAACTCCGACCCACCTTAAATAATCTTCGTGCCTCCATACCCGTTGGCACTTTCCAAGAATTCATCCAATCAACCCGTTGGACTGAACTAATTTAAGTGATCTTCATGTTGTCGAAAATATAAGTAGAAAATAGCTCGTCAATCCTGCTCGCCCATACAATCAGGATCTTGAGTGTCCAAAATTAGATCCTTCCAAAAATTTACTTGATCTTGAAATGATAAAATCCGAAGAATAAATCTTCCGAGCTCACAATCATAGCCAGAGATATTCCATGGATAAGTTAGGGAATATAATATCCAAATCTTAATTTCCTTAACCATAAAAAAAAAAAAATAACCTGCTGTCAGCCTGGCAAAATCGCAAACTGTCTTCAGACTTAGATTTGGGTCTGGAGATCTTCAGACCGTAGCTCTGGGTCTGACTGTCTTCAAACGGAAAACTTCAGACCGTAACTTTGGGTTTGACTGTCTTCAGACGGAAATGCTTGGGTCTTGAACTCTTCAGACTTAACCGACTGGGTCTTGGAATTTTCAGACTTTATAGACGAGGCTGTTTTGTTAACTTCAAAATATACAAGAGATTTTTCTTCAACAATCTCCCCCTTTTTGATGGTGACAAAACACCTCGGCAGATTTGCAAATTTATAATCTGCAAAGAGAACTCATGTATATTTTGAGGATTACTTCTGCAAAACAGAAAAATGTTAGTCCAATAACAATTATCCTCACAAATATAATGATCCTGCAAATTCACAAGTCTAGGAATCCAAACATCAAATCAGCATAAAGTCATGGAGATTCAAATAGACAACCTAAACCAAATCCAAATCAAAAATAATGAAAACAGTCTAAGCAAATGAAATAAAAGTACCGAAATAAAAGTTCAAAACAAAAATAAGTTCAAATAAATAAGTTCAAATATGCAAAACTCTCCCCCTTTTTGTCCCATCAAAGGAGGTAAAGTGGATAAGAGATGGTTTGCAAAAGATTTAGGGCTCTCCAGGGATGCGAACAAGCTGAAATTTGCTGAGCGTCTGTACTGTCTTCTCAAGATTGGCAAGAGCTTTCTTCACTGAAATCAACTTTGCACTCTTCTCATTTGATTCCACTTGAAGTCTAAGTGCGTTGATTTGATCTTGCATGTTCACAGAGGTACTCAGCATCGCCTTCTTTAGATCCCTCAGCTCATAGTCCATTCCAAAAACCTGCTTCTTTAGGTCCAGCATAACATCCAACAGTTGTGTAAAAGCTGTTGAGTTAGTATTACTTCCACTAGGACCAGCAGAGTCAGTTCTTGGAGTTTGGAAACTTGGAGCATCCTTCTCAGCCATTTCCCTTTCAGATGGAGAGGATTCTTCATGTTCTGGGAAATAAGATGCATAAACATCCTCAACATCAGCACCAAACCTACTCACATCACTATAATGTAATGGCGATATCGTTCCCTGATCTGCAGCAACTCCCCCTATGTTGATGCCAGTGGGTGGAGTCGAATATTCTTCGCCAAAATTCATGTCAGCACTGTGATGTTTCTCGGTCTCTTCCCCAGATTGAGCAAATGATAGCTCAAATCCTTCAGCCATATCCTCCTGTGCTTTGCTCTCCTCTTCATTCTTCTTCCTTCTCTCTTCCTCTTCTCTTCTCACCTCTTCTTCTTCTCTTCTTCTTTCTTCCTCTTCTTCTTTCCTCTGTCTTTCCTCTTCTTCTCTCTGTTCCTCTTCTTCTCGTCTATGTTCCTCTTCTCTCCTCTGTCTTTCTTCTTCTCCCTCTTTCTTGTTCCTTTCTTCTTCTCTCTTCCTCTGTTTTTCCTCTTCTTTCCTCACTCTCTCAGCTGCTTCTTTCTCCTCTGCTTCTTTCCTTGCCCTCTCTCCAGCATCAGTTCTCAAGCTAACTGAGCTCCTCAATTTTGAGAGAGCAGACAAAGTCATGGCGTCATCAAAATCTTCTTCATCCTCTTCGTCCTACAGGATGACTTTTCTACGCTTTTTCTCAACCATGGGCTCTTTACCCTTTCTCTTTGTAGAAGCAATGACAATCTCTTCTGAGGGTGTCTTCCCTTTCAACCTTTCCAGTGTAGTGTTTAGCTCTGGAATCTTCATCTTCATCACCATCTTGTATCCAACAAGCATCAAACTTAAATTGGTCAGGCATAGAGGTGCAGGGATCTGAATTTCGAAATGCCTGAACAATTTGGTGATGATAGAAGAATAAGGCAGTTGACCCTTATCCTTAACCACAGTTCGGTACATGTGGAAAAGAATAACATGAGAAAGTGAAAAGGGCCTGCCTTGGTTAAGGGCAAACATCGGCTTGGCTTCGCTTGGAGACATCGGTTTTGAGGTTGTCTTGGGTCTGAGACAGTTGATAATGATCTTGTGCAGCAACACGTTTGAGGCATTCATCCTTGTATACGATATTTTGCCTTTCACTTTTCTATCGCGCAAAATGTCAAGGGTTGCAAAGGCTGTGGACACTTTTATTGGTTGGAAACTCCTTCTTTCCACCCCAACAATATCAGCCAGTGTGTCAACATCACCAAAATACTCTTTGTCCATATAAGAAAAGGACAACATATTTGCATCCAGAAATGACAAATTCGAATAAAAATATGCCGTAAGTTCAGGATAGGCATTTGTCGTATCTGTGCAGAATTTCTCCAACTGCAGCCTAGCAAACTTCTCTCTAAGATTTATCTCTAGTGAATCAAGGAAGTCGAAGTCCACACTCCTCGGATTTACAACACCCCTCTTCAACAACTTGGTGTACATCCATTCATGCTCTTTGGATTGAAACAGACTACCCGAAGGACAAACTGAGTTCATAACTACACCCATTCGTGGCTGGAAATGAGAGAAAAGTCTCTCATCATCGTCTAAAGTCTGGCTTGCTGTATTATAAAGCGGATCACTCAGAATATTTTCAAGAGATCTTTGAGCAGTCCCTTTTTCAACAATTTTTAAGTCCTCCATCTCCCACAAGAAGATATACTTACTCTTATATCCTCTTTCTTTTAGAAAGTCCTCGATCGTCTTTAGGCTTGTTCCCCAACCTTTAGCTTATTATAAAGATCAAATGCAATCTTTGGTTTTAGGGTTCTTACCGGCTCTGCTTTAATGATCTCTTCCTCAAAATGCTAACTTTGGGTCTCCCTTTGTGGAGATTCTTTGCCTATGAGGTCTACCCTTGTAGGACCCTCTTGCTGTCTTTGTGGTCCCCTACTAGCGATTCTTGAAGACTTTCGAGACGACATTATTGGATCGCAAGCAAAAGTTCAACTTGTTCGCAAGCAAAAGTTGGGATTTTTGTCGAGTAAGGTAATGGAACAGGAACAGTAATGGAGCTTTTTAGGGTTTTGAAAGCGAGAGTAAGAGATGGATTTTCAAAAGTGTTGTAGCGGATGAAGATGACGATTCGAAAGTATAAATAGTAGGAAAAAATAAAATCGAGATACTGAACCGTCGCCCAAAAGGAAAAATAAAAACTGCCAATTTTGAAAATGTAAATTACAATTTTGAAAAAGTAAAATGCCATAATTACATGTCAGACTTCGAATAAAAAGAGATTTCGAAATTTCAAAAAGCAATTAACAAAAACAATTTAATGCATAGAATACGAAAAATTAAAATACGTAAAAAGACTTTAGGTCAGAGTCTGAGAGTGTTCAGACTTTACCTCAAAGTCTGATCTCTTTCAGACCTTACCTTTGAGTCTGAGTGCCATCAAACCTTACATTGAGTCTGAACGCCTTCAGACCTTGCGTTGAGTCTGAACTTTTCAAGACTCTAGTTTTGAGTATGAATATCTTCAAGTCTTGCGATATTCAGTCTTGAGCGAATTGATTCAAAGTGAGCCTTTTCTAGGGGCTTTGTGAATATATCTCGCTAATTGATTCTTTGAATCAACGTCTTTGAATCACCACTTCACCATTTTGAACATGATCTCTAATGAAATGATGCTTGATTTCAATGTGCTTTGCTCTTGAATGAAGTATTGGATTCTTTGTGAGGTTGATTGTGCTTGTGTTGTCACATTTGATTTCTATACACGTTTCCTCAACTCCAAAGTCTCTTAATTATTGTTGCATCCATAAAATTTGAGAGCAGCAACTTCCAAGAGCTATGTACTCTGTTTCAGCGGTTGAAAGAGCTACGGTACCCTGTTCTCAAGATACCAATATGTTTCCCAATAGTTGACAAGTACCTGTAGTGCTTTTTCTATCCACTCTACAGCCAGTAAGGTCAGCATCAGAATATCCAAGGAGAGTAAAATCTCCACTTTTTGAATACCATAGACCTAGCTTAGATGTAGTTACAACATATTTAATAATACGCTTTACAGCAGTCATGTGAGATTCTTTAGGATTAGATTGAAATCTAGCACAAATACAAACAGTAAATAGAATATCAGGTCTAGATGTTGTAAGGTAAAGAAGTGAACCGATTATACTCCTGTATAGTTTTTGGTCTACACTCTTTCCTTCTTCATCTTTATCCGGCTTTGATGAGCTTGACATAGGAGTTTCGTTTTCTTGCAATGCTCCATTCCAAACTTCTTGATAAGGTCTTTTGCATACTTTTCTTGGTGGATAAAAGTTCCTTCTCTTGATTGTTTGACTTGAAGTCCCAAAAAGAAGTTCAATTCACCCATCATGCTCATCTCAAATTCATTCTGCATACAACTTGAAAAATTCTTGCAAAGCTTTTCATTAGAAGAACCAAATATTATATCATCAACATAAATTTGAACAAGTATGAAATCCTTGCCTTCTCTTTTGATAAATAAAATAGTATCTACTTTACCTTTAAAGAAACCACTTTGAATTAAGAAAGTACTTAACCTTTCATACCAAGCTCAAGCTGCTTGTTTTAAGTAATATAAAGCTTTCTTCAGCTTGAAAACAAGGTTTGGTTTTCTAGGATCTTCAAATCCTGGCGGTTGTTCCACATAGACTTCTTGGATAATTCCATTTAGGAATGCACTTTTCACATCCATTTGGAATAACCTGAAATTTTTAAAACAAACAAAAGCAAGAAGTAATCTTATAGCTTCTAACCTTGCCACCGGAGCATAGGTTTCATCATAGTCGATGCCTTCTTCTTGTGTGTAACCTTTTGCCATAAGTCTTGCTTTGTTCCTCACCACTTTTCCTTGTTGATCAAGCTTGTTTCTGAAAACCCATTTGGTAATGATAATTGATTTACCTTTTGGTTTAGGAACTAGCTCCCAAACATTGTTGATTTTGAATTGATTCAATTCCTCTTGCATTACTTCAATCCAGCTTTCATCTTTCAATGCATCTTCTATGTTTTTAGGTTCAATCTCAAAAATAAGTGTGAGAGCACTAGATTCTTCATGCCTTTTAGATCTTATACGAACTCCTTCATCAATATTGCCAATGATGAGATTTGCAAGGTGACTGGATTTGTGTTTCCAATTTGTAATTGGTTTGTCACTTTGATGAAGCTCTTCTTCAGTTGGAGCTACTGAATTGGTTTGCGGCTGAGTTTCTGAGATTTAATTTTCTTCAAGAGAATTTGTAGACACTTGGCCAGACTTATAATCTTCAGGTTGAGTCTGATTTTGAACTGAGTCTTCAAACTTTACATTCATGGATTCTTCCACAGTCTAAGTTCATTTATTGAAAACTATGAAGGCTTTGCTTGTCATAGAGTAGCCAAGGAAAATTCCTTCATCTGATTTTTCTTCAAACTTATCAATTCGATCACTAGAATTCTTTCAGATAAAACATTTACAATCAAATACATGAAAATAAGAAACAATAGGTTTCTTACCTTTGAACAGTTCATAAGGTGTTTTCTCTAAAATAGGTCTTAGAAAAACTTTGTTTATAATATAGCAAGCAGTTGAAGTAGCTTCAGCCCAAAAATGAGGAGAAACATTACTTTCAATCAAAAGAGTTCTTGCCATTTCTTGCAAGGAACGATTTTTCCTCTCTACAACTCCATTTTGTTGTGGAGTGTATGGGGATGAAAAATTATGTTGAATACCATAGTCATCACAATATTTAGCAAAATCATGATTCTCAAATTCACCACCATGGTCGGTTCGAATACTTGAAATTGCATATCCTTTCTTAATTTGGATTTTCTTTGCAAATTTAGTAAAATAAGCTAAAGCTTCAGATTTAATTGCAAGAAAGAATATCCAAGTAAAACGAGAATAATCATCAACTATTACCAAACAATATCTTTTATCTCCAATGCTTTGAGTTCTTGTTGGACCGAACAGATTCATGTGTAATAGCTGCAGAACACGTTTAGTGGATACCTGATTTATAGATTTATAAGAATTTCTAACCTGTTTTCCAAGTACACAAGGAGTGCATAATTCATGCTTTTGATACTTCAGGTCAAGAAGTCCCCGAACAAGCTTTTTGGATGAAACTTTTGCAATTTGCTTCAAGTTGACATGTCCAAGCTTCCTATGTCAAAGAATGGCTTCATCTTGAATTGATATCAAGCATTGAGAACTGTCAGACTTTATATCCAGCAAATAAATGTTTCCATATCTTCGTCCAGTAAAGGATTGTGAGAAGTCTTTGCTTGTTCCAGAACAAGTATCTTCTTGAAAGTTGATCTTGTATCCAGTGTCACATAGTTGACTAATACTCAATAGATTATAGTTCAACCCTTCAACCAGAGAAACATTGTTGATTATGAGGTTTCCTATCTTCACAGTTCCTCGACCAACAATTTTTCTTTTGTTGTTGCCACCAAAAGAAACATGTCCTCCTTTTACATGAGAGAGTTTTGTGAAACAATTTGCGTCTCCCGTCATGTGTCTTGAACAGCCACTATCCAAATACCATTTGATTTTCTTCTTGATAGTGACCCGCATTTAAATGAAAAACTCAAGTCTTCTTTGGTACCCAAACTTTCTTGGGTCCATCATTGTTAGTACCATAAACAGTCTTTGCCCAACTCTTCTTAACAAGTCTCCAAACTTTGGGACATTCCTTCTCAAAATGTTCTACGTTTTTGCATTTTGAACATGTAAGGGCATTTCTACCAACAGGCTTTACAAAAAGCTTTTGAAAATGATCCTTATAAAAAGGCTTTGTTGGCCTATTCTTTATTCTTTCTTTTACCTTTGAAAAATCAATCAAAGGAATGGTTTCATGTGTCATTCCTAGACCAGATTTATTAAAATAGGTTCTTTGAATAGAAAGAATTTTATCCAACTTTTCAAAACCCATTGAAAATTTCTTTGTAACTTTCAACAAATCTTCTTTCAAGCAAGTATTTTCTTTTGAGAGTACAATCTCATTTTCTTTTGAAACAGCAAGACACTTGTCTAGATTTTCAACTTTTTCAACCAAAGTCTTTTCTTGTTGTTTCAATTTGGAATTCTCCCTTTTTAGTTCAGAGATCCTTTTAAGAGAGCCTTTAAGACTGAGACAAAGTTCATCAATGTAATTTGATACTTTTGTAGGAATTTTTAAATTTCTTACCTTGATACCGTTGTTTGAGTCTGAGTCTGAGTCTGAGCTTGAGTTTGAGTCTGAGTTAGCCATAAGACACATATTGGCATACTCTTCATCACTCTCCTCAAATTCAGTGTCACTCCATGTTTCAGCTTTGAGTGCTTTCTTGAACCTTTCTGGTTTTCCTTTCTTTTTCTTTAATAAGGGACAGTTGGGTCTAATGTGTCCCTTTTTCTTGTATTCAAAACAAACAACCTCCTTATTGGTGTCTTCTTCTTTATTTGATTTCTTTTGAAATCTTTGATTGTTTTGTCTCTTTTCATTGAACCTTCTACCTTTTCTATTTAGCCTTCGAACTTTCTAATCGAAGTGCCAACTCCTCGTCATCCAGGTCTTCTTCGAATCAGAACATCGAATCATCATCAAATTTTAAAGCAATTGACTTCTTACCTTTGGTGTCAAAATCCTCATTGAATTGCTCGACTTCATATGATTGAAGTGTGCCGACCAACTCATCTACGGAAAGAGGCATAATCCTTTGTGTTTCTCTTATGGATGTCTTGACGTGATTCCAATCTTTGGAGAGTCCTCTCAACAGTTTATTGACCTTCATAGGTCCTGAGATTGGCTGTCCTTGGTATGCCAAGTCATTTACAATTTCTGTAAATCGACTGAATATATCCGTGATGGATTCTCCTGACTTCATTTTGAAGGCTTCATATTGTCCAAGAATGATATTGATCTTGGTTTCTTTGACTCGATCTGTTCCTTCATAGGTGACGTGCAATCTATCCCAAACTACTTTGGTTGTTTCACAAGATGAAATTCTATTATACTCAGTAGGAGATAATGCACAATTTAGAGAATAGATAGCTTTTGCATCAAGGGCTTGTCTCTTTGAGATATCGGTTTGTGACACTCCCACTCCATCAGGTAATTCTTTCCCTATGATTGATGCAGCTTTAGGAACAATTCATTTCTCCACTACATCCACTCCTAAGGATCTTTGGATCTTAGGAATGCCTTCATCTTGTTTTTCCATACGTTGTATTCCTTTCCATCGAAGTAGAGAGATCTAGTATTGCTTTGCCCTTCAATTAAACCTAGAGCCAAAATACTAGCCATAGATCTTTTGCTTTAGAAATAATAAACACTTCCAATAAATAAGCAACCTGCTTTGATACCAATTGATATAGGCTAGTAAATCCACCTAGAGGAGGTGAACAGGTGATTATAGAATTCTTTTGGACTCTTTTGCTGAAATATACTTTAATATGAAAATCATATCAAAAATAAATAGATCATGCATCCAAAAAATAAGTAGAATAGGGTAAGAGAAAATTGATACAAGGATTATAGTGATTCGGCTTATTGCAAGCCTACGTCCACTCTCCACGCTGGCAGCCAACTGGCTGTAATCACTATGTAGCAAATGAGAGTCATTACAATTCACGAACTAGACTTCTTCAGCGAGAAGCCTCTCTTACAGCTTCTTGCTGTTTCGCACTATAAGTGACTCTCTTTGATACACAACTTTGAGCACAAGAGATTTTGAGAACAAGAGATATCAGAGGTTCTAACTTCGAAATTTTTCTATCAGTTCTCTCATTACTTTCGAACAACTCTGACCCACCTTAAATAACCTTAGTGCCTCTATACCCGTTGGCACTTTCCAAGAATTCATCCAATCAACCCGTTGGACTGAATCAATTTAAGTGATCTTCACGTTGTTTTAGCAATATAAATAAATGTTGTTTCTTATCCTCAATCAAGTGTGTGATTAGATGTCATAAAAGGCAATGTACAATCTATGAAACATGTTTGGAAACTTACTAACTTGTCTAAAGATCACAAGTTCTTTAGTTGCAAATTGGCGTACAAAACTAAAAGGATTTCAAAGAAAGATTGTGGAGTTTCAAACTAAATTTGTAGTTAAAGTTTTCACTCTGAAAGAGGGGTGGATAGTTAATAGTGAAGAAATAATTATTTCTTTAAAAGATTCTTTCAGAGTGAATGTGGCATTAATAGTTTTATGTAAGTTTCCAAACAATATTAATAAAGTTTCATAGTGTTGTTATTTTGTTCAATTGAGAACAAAGTAATTCAATATCTGCAAGGTCAGTGGGAGGAAGTTTATTTTTTCTCATATTCTATGTACAAGATATATATTCATGTTAGCAGGAAGTGCAGTGTAGTAAATAAAGTTCTATGTCTACTATGTAAGTATAGTTTGTAACTTTATTTTAGGCTGATAATTAAGCTATTATGCTTCGGAACCTTATGAAGGAGTTGACCGTTTTGACTTTATGGATAGACCCATACGGTTAAGTTGAGACAATAAATTTGTTGTATTAATAACAAATGTCTCAAGGGGTCTAAATATATGGCGGTCAAATATTTTTTGACCATAAAGAAACGGTACGAAAGGTGTCGTTAACATATTTTCACGAGATGATGTGGTTGCGAGATCCACTAACTAAAGACCTATGCCCATGAGTATTTGAGCGACATGTCATCAGCATGGGCCTAGGAGTATCTTCGGATACTGTTGTTTAGTGAGAGCTATTTTGGCTTTATTCTAATAAAATTCACATCTGTGTTCGTTACTTTTAGTAATGGTTTGATATGTATCAACTTTTGCATTCAATAAAATAATTTTGAATGTGCTATTATCATGTTGAATACATATTGATAAAGTCTCAAGGTATTACCTTGAGTGAAGGCTAGGGGCATCCAATTATTAGCCTTGTGCATATGTTCTTGTAAAAGGTTAGCCATAAGGACAAGACATATGTGGGTTCATTAGAACCATGATTTCATTCTCTTGTGGCATAAACTTTTGTGTCGCCTAAGTAAGAGAATCATATGTGGGTTCATTAGAACCATGATTTCATTTTCTTGTGGCACAAACTTTTGTGTCGCCTAAGTAAGAGAATGGTGACTGACAAATGGATCTCTCTATGAGAGATGTTAGCCATTTGCCACACTACCATATTTAATCCATATCAATAAAGTTGAAAGCATTTGTGACCGTGGAAGGCTCTGTGTATATACATGCAGTTACCGCCATGATTCGGTGTTGGAGGCTTTATGGGATATGATTGACTATTAAGAATTATCTCTGGACCAATGTGCGCACATACAATACAATTTCAATTAATATAGTCCAAGTGGGAGAATGTTAGAATTTTCCTAATATGTGGACTAAATTAATTGACATTGTTATTTACTGTTTAACGTTTACCATTTTATGGGGTTTGGTCTAAGGTGAGATAGAAGGTTCCTTAATTAGTCTAATATGGGACTGGCTAGTGTGGGCCGAGTTGAGCCTGGCCCGTAATGAGGGGGACTGGCTGGAAACTCTATAAATAGTGCTCAAGTCTCTCCTCTAACCCTAATCTCACATATTCTCACCTAAGGGATGTTATTCTAACGCCAATCGTGAGGGGCTACCTCATTGAGCCAGTGACTCAGAGGGCAATAGAGGAGAAGGATTTGATGCGTGGATAAACCCCTTGAGTGTGGGCAATCCCTTTCCACTTCCGCTTTCAAGAACGAGATTCTAAAACAAGTGCGCTAATCTTCTACTCTTGGGTGTGTGTTCTTGTTCTAGTTATGGAGATCTTGGGGTTGTGCAATTTGCGTCCTACAGTCTGACCCACCGTGCCAGCTGCTGACCCACACTCGCCCCTGTTTCTGCCGCTTAGAGTTCGATGCCGCCATGCCAGCTGATCGCGCTGCCTCCACACCGCGCTACTTTCGCCCGTCGCTACCGTCGCCACTGCCGCGATCTCTTGCTACTAAGTCGACGCTGCCTACTACCCTGCCATCCGAAATCTCCACCCAAGTGACCCCTTTTATGTTGCAGGTTTACTTTTGCTGAATCTCTCCTGAGATCCGACCACCGAGAACTCCGACCGCCGGTAGCCTACGACACCGAGACCGGCCACCCTTCGCTCGGTGTCATTTACCACCGTCGCTGCTCCCATTTTTCTAGCCTTAGGTAGTTTTTTTTTTATTTTTTATTTTTCACTTATTTCATGTTATGTTAGTTTATTTTTAAGTTTAATTATTTGAATTGTAGCATCGTATGTCAATATTCGTAGACCTTGCAGCCTTTAAGGGGGTTTATCCCAAATTATGGTAATTATTAATTTGACCCGTAATATTTTAATTATTTTAATTTTTAGGAAGTTTGATAATATTTTAATTGTTAAATCATTATAGAGTTAAAATAATTGTTAATTTAATCCGTGAGACAACGGATTATTTTTTTGGTTATTTTAATTCTTATCTTGATTGTTTTAAAATAATTATTTGTTGAGGAAAGATATAAGGAAAAAAACACTAAAAAACATTAAAAAAATCAAAAAGTACATAAAAATCTAATTTTGCATTAGAGCATTTAGGTTTAGTAAATTAGGACTGTATTTTTAGGATTAGTAAATTAGAATTGCATTTATAGGATTATAATTTTTAGATTATACTTTTAGATGGGTGATTTTTGTTAGGACTAAATAATGTTGGCACGTCTTGATTTTTTTAATAGCTTTTAAGATAAGATATAGTTTAAGTTAAATTGATTCCTAAAATAAATTAGAATATTATTCACTTTAGTTAGTCTAATTGTTTTTATTAATTCCGAATTTCAATAAAAAAGAATCCAAAAAATATTAGGTACATGTTAATTAATTTGCATAATAGGTTTAATTAGAATTTGTTTATTAGTAAAATTATGTCATATCTAGAACTTAGGTACTTAGGTCCATACACATTTCATATTAAAGCAACACACCTAGATACTTTTAGATTAAGTCAATTTTCATTTAGTAAAACAAAAGGAGGAACAAAAAATGTTATACATGCCATATGAGTGATAGTTTAATTGTACTTTTTAATAAAAAGGGAGAATACTAAAGGATGACCGTTGCACCATTAAGTTACTTTCTTTTCAATAAAAACCATTATGTCATTAAAAAAAAAAAAAACTAAAGATCATTTCCTTGGTTAGTTAATAGGTTAATTCATAATTAATCTCATTTTATATCATCATTATTTAGCATAGGTTGCATATATGCATTAAAAAATGAATCATCATTAAAAAAAAAAATCATAAAAGAGCATGCATGTAGAAATACCATGTCATTCATCCCATATCATGTAGCATATGCATATTTAGGATTATATAAATCAGATTGCATGCATATATTGATAAGTTTAAGTCATACCATATGAATTGCATCTCGTATGTCATTAAAATAAATTCATGCATTTTAAGTTAAATTAAGATTACATTTAGTTAATATTAAAAATTAAAAAAATTTAAAAAAATTAGATATCATGTCATTTAGAAAATCATGTTTAGGGCATGTAATTCTATTAGTTCGTAATTTCTTATAAATCTAGCATTTCAATTTATTGAATATTATTCCATTGACTTGTGCACCCGCATGACCACCATTTGTATGTTAGTAGCTTATGTTAAAATTAATCAATACTGCCTGCAAAAATATTTTTCTTAAAATAAAAAGGTACCGAAATGGCGTTAGACTAATCTAGCGTAATCAAGTCCTCGCACCTATAATCTCTGGTTCATAGGAATAAAATAATTTTCCCATTATTTTACTTAGGTGTCTAATCGACCTATCAAAAACTGACTAGTGGCGACTCCTAGATAAAATTCATCTGCATGTTAAAAAAATTGGATCCCTAAGTCATGAATCGGTATGGGCTTGGGAAGGCCTGAGCTAAGTTTAAAACTTGATAGTCTATTAACCTAAAGTCTAGGTGGAGCATCGGAACTTTTAGGTCGCGACATTCACGCAAAACTAGACGTCTTCCACCTCAAATGTTCAAAGTCACGGTTCCTTTTCTAGAAATGGGACACATGTGGCCGTTTCCCACAACCACTTATCCGAAATCCCCACTGACATAATCATCAAATATGTCTCTTTGCGAGGTGCAATGAAAAGAAGCACTAGAATCAATAAACCATTTATTTGTCGTCAAGTCAAACCCTGCAGACAAACACAAATTATCCAGCAAAGATTCATCGCTAACCACTGAAACCTCCAGTATCCAGTTTTGTGACAAAACTCATCTTTTGCAACCTGTCTCTTACCCCATGATTGTGATCTGCCATGCTCGCCGAATTTTCCTCAACTTTTACTTCTTCTACGGTTCTCCACTACAAGTGCCGTTGAAGTTGTAGATGCAAAAAAATTATCTCCACCTAAGACTTTCCTTCGCATCTCTTCATCCATGGTACTACTCACAGCATCATCAAGAGTAAAATCATCATTCATGGTGCTCGAAATTGAGTAGTAAAATCATCATTCATGGTGCTCGAAATTCCCTACACTACGGTATTATAGCTTTTTAGAAGAGAAAATAAAAATAATAAAACTTGAAGCTCCATATCTAATATGCCTACGGATTCCAATTGACCCGTGACCTGCGTGAAACTATTAATATGCTCTGCCACAGAACTTCTATCAGATAACTTCATATTAACCAATTTCTTCAGCAAAAATACCCGCTTTGCTGTGGACGGCTTCTCATAAATATTCGTTAGAATATCCATGGCCATGCATATTAATAGTTTCACGTAGGTCACAGGTCAATTGGAATCCGTAGGCATAAATTTATATTTGAAGCTTCAAGCTTTATTATTTTTATGTTCTCTTCCAGAAAGCTACAATACCGTAGTGCAGGGAATTTCGAGCACCATGAAGGATGGTTTAACTTTTGATGATGCTGCGAGTAGTATCATGGATGAAGAGATGCAAAGGAAAGTCTTAGGTGAAGATAATTTTTCTGCATCTTCATCTTTAACGGCACTCGCAGTGGAGAACTATAGAAGAAGTAAAAGTAAAGGAAAATTTAGTGGGCGTGGCAAATCACAATCAAGGGGTAAGAGATAGGTTGCAAAAGATGAGTGTTGGTTTTGCTACAAAACAGACACCGGAGGTTTCAATGTGAAGCCTATAAAAAGAAGCAGTGAGATGAGAATCAATGAGCTAATGTGGTTAGCGATGAATCTTTGCTGGATAATTTGTGTTTATCTGCAGGGTTTGCCTTGACGACAAATAAATGGTTTATTGATTCCGGTTCTTCTTTTCATTGCACCTCGCAAAGAGACATATTTGATAATTATGTCAATGGAGATTTCGGACAAGTGGTTATGGGAAATGGCCACGTGTCCCATTTTTAGGAAGGAACCGTGACTGTGAACATCTCAGGTGAAGGATGTCTAGTTTTGCGTGAAACTAGGCATATTCCGAAATTAAAGAAAAATCTGATTTCAACCGGTAAACTTGACCAGGAAGGTTTGATAATAACCTTTGGATGCGGAGAGTGGAAGATAACCTCAGAGGCAAGAGTAGTAGCAAAGGGAAACCATACGAGTACACTTTACCTTCTCCAAGGAGATAATATTAGTGATATGTTTGCAACTACAATGGCTACAGGTAATTTGTCTACTCTTTGGCATTATCGTTTGGGACATCTTGGTGAAAAAGGTGTAAAATAGTTATACTCGAGGAAATTACTTCCAAGTTTGCAAAAAGTTGAGTTAGATTTGGTGAGAGTTGCATTTATGGAAAATAGAAAGTTGTTAGTTTTCAATTGAATGGACGACAAAATAAAGGCCAAAAGCTAGAGTTGGTTCATACTGATGTATGGGGACCTGCTCAAGAACTCTCTTATGGCAATAAGAGATATTTTGTCACATTCATTGATGATGCGACAAGGAAGACTTGGGTCTAAGCTCCTAGAGAAAAATCAGAAATATTCGGGATGTTCAAAATGTGGAAGACCATGGTAGAAAAAGAGACAGGTTATCATATTAAAGCTCTGAAGTCTAATAATGGTGGTGAATACACGAGTAAGGAATTTGCAGAATATCTGAGTCGAGAGGGCATAAACGAGTTAAAGACTGTTCTTAGAACTCCTCAAGAGAACGGTGTAACTAAAAGGATTAACATGACTATTATAGAACGTGCAAGATGCATGAGGCTCCACGCGGGTTTCCCGCTACACTTATGGGCTGCCACAGTTGATGCAGCTATTTATCTTATCAACATAAGTCCATCTAGTGCGTTGGATGGAGAAATACCACAAGAACGGTGGTCAGGTAAAAAGATTAACTATTCACATTTAAAGGTGTTTGGTTGTATTGCATATGCTTTGATTGACAGGGAGGATAGAAAAAAGCTTGATGCTAAGTACAGGAAGTGTGTATTTATCGGATATGGTGGCGACAGGTATGGCTATAGGCTTTGGGATTATGAGAATAACAAAGTCATCCACAGTCGGAATGTGGTATTCCATGAGGAAAAGATGTACAAGGATCGTCAGACAGAGCATGAGAAGGTAGTACAACCAGATTATGTTGAATTAGACACAATGCCCGTGAAGATGTTTCCAGTAGATCAAAGTGCACTTGAAACAGAGGTTCAAGATGAGTCTATTATCAGTGAAGAGGTAGTTCAAGAGGAACGTAGTGATTCGGAGCAAACGAATGACCTTGAAGTACCTGTATTGAGGAGCTCTACATGTGTGAGAAAGCCAAAGGTAATTTTTTATCCATCAGCTAATACTGTTCTGAGCTATGTTTTATATACAGATTCAAGGGAACCGGAGACTTAAGATGAGGTAAAGGTAGACACGTCTCACTTGCAGTGGGAGTGTGCTATGAAAGACGAGATGAGCTCATTACTTCAGAACAAAACTTAGGGGTTGACCAAGTTGCCCACAGGTAAAAAAAATTTGTTAAATAAATGGGTGTACAGGATTAAAAATGAAGCAGATGGTAGTATTAGATACAAGGCGAGACTTGCAGTCAAGGGCTTTTCTCAGAAAGAAGGGATCAACTACTCCGAAATATTTTCACCTGTAGTGAAAATGACATCAATTAGAGTTCTACTGAGTATAGTTTGTTGACACCTGAAAAAAAAAAAAAAAAAAAAAAAGTCGGAAATTAGAAAATACAGAAAATAAAAAAAGGAATTAAATCGACGAAATAAAAACGCGAAAAAAATTAAAAATCGGAAAATATAAAAAGGACGCGATTAGGGTTTTCGAGAGGGGGGGCTCTCGATCGGTCTCCTCTCTCTCTCTCTCTCTCTCTCTCCGTTGATCCCATTTCCTCCTTGGAGAAAACCCAAAATCGCTCCATTTTTTTTCCAAATCCGCACGAGAGGAACCCTAGATCGAGGAGGAGGCTCTCAATCGGTTGATCTCTCTCTCGCTCTCTTAGATCTTTCTCTCTGATCCACGACCTCAAACGGAGATCGAAGGCCTTGGATCGGGGGATTTTGGCGCTCGCGGCAGTAATCAACAGCGTCAGTGGCCTGAGGCAGAGAGGAAATCGCTCAATGACTCGAGCGGGTTCATCGTTTCCACCAGATCTGACTTCCTGAGTGCCAGATCTGGTCTGATCCGGAGACAGCGACGGAAGTGAGTGATTGGATCGAGATTCAAGTCTCTCGAAGCCCTAGGAGGTGACCGTGGTTGGATTCGAGGTGTGGAGGTTCAGACCTAACATCAATCAGCGACGACGACGATGCCAGCAGATTTGGATTCATCAGATCTGGTCCCTTGATCACCGGATCTGGTTCTTTGCTCATCAGATCCTACTTGTTCCAAGACGGACCGCCGAAGACTTGCTCCAGATCTAATTCCATAAAATGGTGAATCCTTCGTCTATCTTCTTCGATCTATTAGGGTTTCGGCCCTAGAGATTTACTTTTCTTTCGTTTGCTCTCTTACTTGAGCATTTTTTTGTTCGGTTTATCTCGGCCAAAATCACGCGATTGCTCCCGACGAGGATCGGTCTGAGGCACTCATAGTAAAATCGCGCTTACTGAGGCTCGCTGTTCTAGTGATTGCTTTGAAGCAAGCTATATTGCGTCGGTATTGTTTGTCGCTGTCATTCCAGGTATGATCATTCTTAAGTTTCGACATTAAATTTCAACATTAGGATGATATTACTCTTTTGAGCATCGCACATGGCAGAAGAAATTTCAAATTAGATGTTTAATTTCCCTGGTTCAAACCTCATTAACCGAAATGTTTAGCCTCTGTTTTGGTGAAATCCCTGAAATAGATACATGTATGTTGTAATCCTGTCTGACAGTGGTAATCTCCACTCAATCCGTAGCTCAAGTCTTGGCTCACAAATGTATGGTGTTTGTCGTTTTTTTTCAAGTGAGATTGATCGTCTTTGGCTATTAGTCGTATATTGTTTGCATTAATATCGTCGATCTCAGCTCGCATTTTCCCATATTGATTAAACAGGATTCTTAGAAGAAAAGCTTTGCTGCAGTCTTAGGTTTAGAATCTGAACTCTGAATGTGTCTGTTCTGTCTGACTTGGCTCTTTTGTCGAATTTCTGTGAACTTTTTTGATACGATTCATATGTTGATGGCCCACATGAAATTTGTCGTTCGCGTCTAGGTTTAGGTCATATAAAATTTTCATAAAAATTTGAGATGATTTAGTTGGTACGAACACCATTCAAAGAGACGTACTGGTTTCTGGAATTTTAATTTCCAGTTTGACTTTCACGTACTCTCTGATCTTTACAAAATTCCGTGTTTATAATCTCATGACGCTTCCTCCATGAAAAATGTTCATCACATCTATATCTGCATCGACAAGATTTTTCAGAAAATAAAAAGTTCATTTGCTATTTTTAGCCATCCTCATAAAGTCGTAGTAATATTCTGGAATTTTGGTTCACAGTCAGACCTTTTGTGCAAATGACTTGATATAAGCTGGTTGTTATGGTTTTCTGTGTTTGATGTCTTCACGAGAGTTGAAGACGACTCGAAGACCTTTCCAACAAGCTATAGAATGCCCCAATCGGACTTTATTTGATGTGATTTTTACCTGTCCAAAATCTGGTTCAGAATCTGTCAATCTGCAATTTTCTGTTAATTGGATGACTGATCTGTGTAAATGGCTTGCTATCAGCTTGTAAATGTAGTTTTATGTGTTCACTCATCTGTTAAACATGAAAATTTTAGCTTACAACTTGAGATCTGTGTTGTTAGAGCTGAAAATTGTAATGCTCATTTGAATCCAGCACCTTATTATTTTTGCAAAAGCTGATCGTTCTGAAATGATTTTGTTGGTTCTATTCACTGATTTTGTTCTCTCTTTAGAGACTTCTTTTATTGATATCTTGCAATGGGAAGTTGATGTAGACCATTGAAAGCTTGTTGTGGGTGAAAATCATAAGCATTCCATTCTGAATTTACTTTAGATTTGTTGAAACCTCTTCAACGCTTGCTGGTCTTTCCTTGCTATTTTACTGGTTTTGGCCTACTGTTGTTTTGGCTGTTTTTATATTGCTGTCTTGCTACTTTTACACTGTTGTTTTGCTGTCTTCCTGTCACCATGTTGCTGTTTTGCTGTTATCAGTTCATTGTTTTGCTGTTTTGCTGTTACTATGCTGATTATTCTTATGATTTTTGCCCTATTGTTTGCTGTCCCATTGTTTCCGCTTCACCATGTTGCTGGTTTTTGCTGTTCATGACCATTTTGGTGTCAATTTAGTCCCAAAATGGGTCTTAGTTTAGGTTATGTTTGCATGCAATTCTCATACAACAATTTAAACCACGTCTGGTGAATGTCGTTGCTATGCTATTTTGTTGATTTTACCGACTTTTGTGTTGATATTCCATTGATTCTGTTTTGATAATATTGTGATCTAATTTTACTGCTTTGTCTTTTTAGGTATATTACCATAGTTAAGTGATTTACCTTTTGTCCTTATGCATTTAGTGTTTCCTTTTTAGTTTAGATCTAGACTAGGTTTTTGAAAACAATGAATATGAAGATGGAGGAAAGGTCGATGTCCGTTCCGACCGGTGTTATGTAATTTTCCCGATATATGTTTCGGGATTATTCGTGTTGTATAAAACCCGACGAGTTGCGGGTATTTTCTTTTTCTTTTACTTTTCCTTTACTATTTCTCCTTTATATTTTAGGATTGCATGATTAGATTTACCGCTTTATCCTGATTGCTTATTTTCTGTCTTTCAATTGTGCTTCTTATTGATTGTTTTCTTTCTTTTAAAAAAATAAGATAAAAAAAAAAAAACACAACATACCATTAGGTACCGAAAGGGCGTTAATAGAAATATTAACGTAATCCAGGTCCCCGAGCTTAGATCTCTGGTTGCGTAGGAATCGAGGGAATCTCCCAACCTTCGATTAGGTTTCTAGCTGACCTCCAAGAATAAGCTAGTGTCGGCTCCTGTTTTGTTTAGGTGGTTAGATATTTCAATTGTATAAATTTTTTGTCGTGCTTAACGTTAGCTTGGGAGAGCTCGGGATTGCATGTTAAAAGTTAGGCGCGACATAGTTGTAGTGGAGGGTCTTCATCTTGAGCTGTTAGACATAAAAAAACAGCGTTTTTACACGGTGACTTAGATGAAGAACTATATATGGCACAACCTAAGGATTTTGAAGTCAAAGATGAGGAGCACATGGTATGTCACTTGAAGAAAAGCTTGTATGGCCTAAAACAATCTTCGTGGCAATGTTGCCTAAAATTTGATGGTTTCATGAAAGAAAAAGGATTTGCACATTGTGAGTCTGATCACTGTGTTTATTTTCACAAGTATGATGATGGTGACATTGTGTATCTCTCTTTATATGTGGATGACATGCTGGTGGCTAGTTCCAATATGAAGAAAATCGTAGAAGTGAAAAAGATGTTATCATCATAATTTGATATGAAAGACTTGGGAGGAGCCAATAATATTTTAGGCATGAAAATCATCAGGGATAGGAAAAATAAAAAATTATAGCTGTCGCAGGAAGACTATGTGAATAAGGTGTTAAAGAGATTTAACATGGATAAGGCAAAACCGGTTGCAACTCCTCTAGCAAGTCACTTCAAACTTTCCAAGGGTATGTGTTTGAGCACTTAGGTTTTGAAAGATGAGATGGTGGTAGTTACATATGCATCAGCAATGGGGAGTTTGATATGTGCCATGGTGAGCACGAGACTAGACATTGCACAGGCAGTGGAAGTTGTGAGTCAATATATGCAGAACCCAGGCAAAGAGCATTGGAATGCATTGAAATGGATATTGAGATATCTAGCAGGTACTTCAAATTACTCACTTTGTTATGGTGGCACATCTCTAGAGTTGCAGGGTTATGTAGATGTAGATCATTCGGGCGATCGAGATAGTGGTAAGAGTACCACTGGATATGTCTTTACAGTTGCAGGTATAACAGTGAATTGGGTATCTCAACTACAAAAAGTAGCGGATTTATCAACGATAGAGACAAAATACGTGGTCATCACAGAAGCCTCTAAGGAAATCATATGGTTACAAGATTGCATAGAGGAGCTACATCGAAAATAGCCAGTCAATACACTGTGTTGTGATAGTCAAAGTGCAATGCACTTAGCAAAGAATGCAGCTTATCACTCAAGAACCAGACATATCAAGAAGCGTTATCACTTTATCATATTAGCATTGAAAGATAATGAGTTAAAGTTACAAAAAATTGATGGCTTGAAGAATCCAGCTGACATGTTGACCAAAATAGTAGACAGAGAGAAGCGTATTTTCTGTACTACTACCATTGGTATTACTCCATGTTGATTGATGAGGAGTATCGAAGAGGCACAAGTTTTTCAACTACTAGTTTTTGAAGAAGATGGATGCAGAGTTGCTTGGTGCTTGGGTATATTTGTCTTCAAGTGGGAGATTGTTATAGATGAAGCCAAATACTTTTAGGGGCTTTTTTTTTTTTTTTCATTTCTATCAGATTTGCTTTTAGGTTAAAAGTGATACCTTTATATTAGCGATGAAAAAGACGCTGGCCATTAAGATGCTGAAAAAGAAAATAGAGAGGCAAGAAAAAGAGAGAAGAAAAAAGTGAGTTTTTTTTCTTTATGAGGGTTCTCAATCCCTTTGTGTCCTAATCTTAAGAGAAGATCATCGTTGTATTCCAACAACTTTTTTCGAAGTCTAGTGGATTCGCAAAATGCCTCTGCGCAGAGACGTAGCTCAGGTTTGGGTGAACTTCGTTACCAAATTTTCTGGCATATTCTTCTGATTATGTTCTTTTATTATTATATCCTACCTGGTGAATTGTTTGCAAGCGTTATTTTTCTAGAACCGACGTGTGATTTCGTAACAAAAATCTCCTCTAAATGTTGGAATGGTACCCAACCATATACACGTAAAGCCTATCTTTGGCTTGTCACTGATATTTAGCTTAAGTATTTAACATGAAATCATACTTCTACGTTGCACTATAATGGCGAACATAATAAATAGAAGGAAAATTTAGAATGTCACACTAGTGTTGATCTCGAAACATTAAGCTTCTTCTTCATTTTTCCGTCTTCCTCCCCCATCAAATGTGTCCTTGACGAAAATTTCGCCTTTTTGTTTGCTCTTGTGCGATTGTTCGGCCCCGTATCCACCGGAACAGGCTAGATTTCTAGCGGGCTCATGTCTCGGGCTAGATTTTTAGCGGGCTCATGTCTCTAACTACATTGATTTTATCATCTTAAGGCCTATTTGAATCGTGGACAAAAGCCGATGATGATATTGATCTTACTCTTTATAATTTGGGAGGAACTACTTTGTCGGGATTGATAGTGAAGTTTTCTTTTTTTCTTTCTTTTTTTAATGGTCGGGGAGAAAATTTCCATTTCATATGAAAGAGGTACATAATTTCAAGACAAAGATGCAATCTCGTAAAGCAAGTAAATCTGAAAAGCAAATCAACTTGGTACAACTTGTAGAGACTAGCTCATTCCAAAAAAAGGGATCTATTATAGCATCAAAGCACAACCAATGGTCGATTACCGAATCTCACATTATTATCAGTGATGAGCACATACCAAGAAATCTCTTTATAGTAGCTACAGCTTTGCTAAAAGGCGGTACACCCCTAGGTTTAGCGTCCCTAGCACCATCACCATATAAAGACCACAACAATACCAAAAGGTAGAAAGACCGCTGAAAACTTTAAAATAAGCCAATTGCCGATGGCAGCAACAAGGGAGCCTTGGAGACTTGTGGAGTACTCAACTATCTGGAAGCAAGCACTCGAAGTCGGAGTGAGCAAGCAAATCCAGATAGAGCACATTCTTCTGAGGCACTCGCACTTCGATCTTCAGAGCTAACTTCCATGGAGGATGTCGACTGCATCGTCCATGAAATCAACAAAGAAATCTCTGAGAGAGAGAGAGAGAGGGGTCCCTCAGGGGAAATCCTAAGAGACACTTAACTAATAGAAAAGGTTCATGAGTAGGAATGATCATCGATCACTTTACCAAACCATGTAAGTCCTTGAAGTTTCTAATTTTGTGGGAAAATTACCAAAAAAAGTTATCCTATTGCACTTGCATCAATTCAATTATAAACATTCTAACAATTCGCTAGTACATCCTTTCGGTTAATATTGACTGGAAAACACTGACGTGGCAATCCAATCAATATTAGTTGTTCTATGTGGCTGTTCTATGTGGTGTATGAGTGCTAACACTATTTTTTTTTTTAAATGTCTAGGTCATGTTTTTTTTTCTTTTGTCTATTTTTTTCTTTACTTTCTACTGGTGTCTGGTTTCAAGCAATGGCAACAAGGGTTGGGCGAAGGTCGGCAAGGGATGACCTTACTCGGGGAGGGCCAACCTAACCAAGCCCTCACAAGGCCATTGTGACGTCTCAAAATGTCACATGCGACACGTATTCTTTCCGTTTATACTTATAATTATAATTACGCATGTGGAAGAACAAAACTTTTTTTCACAACATCCCTTACTAGAAAATCAAACAAGGTCAGTAATATACATGTCTTCAACTTTATACAAATACCGGTAGTTTAATCACAACAAAATGCATAGTCTTGCGAAATGTCAGGTGACCTAACACCACTACTCTTATACTAAACCAAAAGCGAGTCTGAACATTAACCAAGCCACAATCTAACTCAAGAATTGATAGCCTCAAGCATCATATCGTCCTCTCCATAGACATGTTTAGGGGACCACGATACAAATCTGAAAAAAAAAAAATAATAATAATAATAAGGGGAGAGCCGAAGTCCAGCAAACAAAATCTCTTAGTTTAAGGTAGGAGATCAACTTTCCACTAAACCCGGTACCAACCAACAACATGAGTTCAAGCAATACAAAATAAACATGTATGACGAGTGTGGAAATAATGCATTATCTTTCTATAAATGATATGATGATGGAAACAAAAAAAATAACATAGCATAAGATCAATCATTCAAAAGCAAGTAAATGGCATATTATTTTATGATGCACTGGTATCACCAATGTCTCACCACTATACACACCGAAGATCTATTCTTTACTCGAGACCAATATTACATAATAGTAACCATTCAAATGCAAGCAAATGGAATAATATTTTATGATGCGTGGTTACCACTGATGAGACAATATAGGAATGTACACATACGCATGATCAAGACTTATTAAGAAAGATAAATAATGATCGTTGTTTTAAAATCATTAGACCTACAAGTAGGAGGGTTTGTATGTTCCAATAGAAATGCTTCAAGTGACCCTCAATAAGTAGTTAGGGTGCAAATGGCCTAATAAGATTGGCTACAAGAAAATATCTCTAGAGAGCTCCTTCTTGGCCAGGTAAAAGATTGTGTCACGAGGGCATTAAATGACTAAGGTTAAAAGAGGTGATGTAAGGTATGACCTCAAAGCTAAATTAGGCTCAATGTCACTAAGAGAATGTGGCTAAAGATGATTGGTGGAAAAATGGAGAGAGAAGGAGAACTACTTCTTGGCCAATTAAAAATGAATAGATAAGAGTTAGGCTTATCAAGAGCATTAATTGGTTAAGGTAAAAAAAGATGATGTACTAAATGATATGAATACTAAGCTAGGTTCAATGTCTTTAGGAACATGTGGGTTAATATCATTAGTAGAAAATGAGGAGAGATATGTGCAATTTAGAGAATGGCTAACGGCTCAACTATGGGCTTCTAAACTAGAGAAGTTACTGAAATGTTTATTAAATGAGTGCATAAACAGGGAAACCAGTGTTTAGTTTAGTCAAAACATTAATAAACCAGGAAATATTTATAATCCACTAATATTATTAGTGAACAATACAAATGCTAAGAAAATTTCAATTCGATAAATTTAAAACTTGAAAAATCACCAAATTTGTTACTCGGAGCATATCAATTCCCATTTACAATAATATGGTGGTGAATAAATTACCATCATTTTATATTATCAAGTACATGTCAACATCTATCAATTTACTTTTAACAAATCAACCTCCAAGCGATTACGGTCTCAAAAAAATCGTCCTAGTACCTTCCACACCCCACAAAATTGATGGCCTTCATCCATATCCGAAATTCCAGACTAAATAATACTTAACTTTATATCCTAAATTTTATCAATAAAGATAGAAAATTCTGAATGTCATAATCGCCCTCGCCCAACTCTCACGAGGCCACCCTCATTGGCCAAAAGTGAAGGACGGCCTCACTCGGGCAAGGGTCGTCCTCGCTAGCCAAACATAAGGCCAAATGCGAGGCCGACCTTTATCAAATCTGGGCGAGGGTCACTAGGCCCTCGGTGGCCATAATAATGAGAAAAGGAATAGAAAAAATAAATTAAAAAAAATTGTAAAAATTGTCTAAGTTTGAGCCGGCGATGCTACATGGGATAGCCATTTTTTGCTTCAACGATTTCTAGGTAAAATTAACTGATAAACTATATTGATAAATTATCAAAAGTTTTAGGACTAAATTGACCAAATCATGAGATTTAGGACTAAACTAGTATGAGCGCAATAGGCTTATGTTTTATTTATCTTTTGAAATTATTTGATACTGTGTCTTGTGAGGCTTAACAAGAGCTTACTTGTTTCACCTAAAAGGGTAGGTTTTTCCTCTTGTTTAACTCTGTGCTCATGAACTGTGGTGTTAAGAATTTTTGGGGTTTATCTTAGCCCGCACATGTCATTTTCCTTCACCTAATAAATTAAATTGTCGTTTTTTATTTCTGTTATGGAGAAGCCTATTTAAAATCTAGAATAACACTCAATTTTATCTCATGAATATGGTAAGATGCCATCAAGATCCAAATGAACAATCCAAACGCGACATTATTTGTATTTGATAACATGGAATATTTGATGACGTGGGCCACGGAGATAGCCTTCATATGGTATCCAATAGAGGAACACACATCGGGGGCTCACGAAGTGATAATGCTTGTGTTTATGTAAAGATTCTTCACGTAGGAGGCATTATTCCCGATGATAAAGACAAGGTGTCTCCCTCTTTGGCCAGCCAAAAGTATGTTTCGGTCGACCCATCCCAACGTTAAACTTCCAGGAAACCTCGCCGATGGGGACAACATCATCTCATTCATTGAATGTTATCCTCACTCGTCGTTAATAATGCAAGTAGTGGAATACTGCCGCCCGCACGAAGCGGCGTGATTCGGTCGTGGGCACTGAATATGTGACATGACAAGGGTAAAGAGACAGATCAGTCGTGGTTGACGATGACTTGGCCACTTCGTTGGGACCAACATGCGCACCTACACTCCCCAGTGAGTGACCACAACGATTTTAGAAAAAGAGCAGTTAAATCTAATTCGATCTGAAATAAAATAGTGTTTAGATTTATTATTATCTTTAACCGTCTAGATGAATGTGTCGGAGCCTTTCAAATTCTAAAAATGGGAAAGTATAAAGATTCCGTGTCTCCATGAGTTTTCTTGTAGGACCATCTCAAGAGAGCTCAATTCCATCTGCAACCCTAGATTTTTGACCGATTCTTAGGGCCTATTCGTTAAAAAATGTTTCTATTCCCCTGAATAAAAATTATTTTACTTTTGTTCCAGGGAACAAAAAAGAACAGAAACGTGTTTGATAAAATTTTTGTTCTCGAAAATAAAAAATCTATTTTATGTTCCTAAGAACAGATTTGGAACAGAAACAATAAATAAAAAAAGTAGTTTCTTGTTCGCGGAACAATTCCAAGAAACAATTTTTTCTCTCTTCTTTTTTTTTGGCCGGTCACCGGCCTCGGCCATTACCGACGACTTGCCGAAGAGGGCCAATTACCTCGCCGGAGTGTCATCGACCCCAAGCAACGCCGAGCCTCGCCGGCCCCTGGCGACGCCAAGGCTCACCAGAGGCCTAGTGAGGCTCCGGCGAGCTCGCCGGACCTCGCCTAGCCAATCGCCGGCTGCCGTCGTGGTCGGTGACCGGCCACAAAAGAGGAGAAAAAAAAAGGAAAAATACAATAAAAATATTGAAAAATTTAAAGAAACAACAAAATTATACAAGTTTACCAAACGCATTTCTATTATTTGAATAGAAATTTTTTGCAATTACCAAGCGCGTTCTTATACTAAAAAATTATTTATTTTTTTTTGTAAAATCTTATATTAAGAAATTGTTCCCGGAAACAGAAATAGAAAAAAATTATTTCTGTTCAAAAATTGTTCCTCATAATAGAATGGTTTCCATACGCGCCCTTAGATTCCCTGGGCCAAGAAAACGAAAGAGAAAATGATCCTTTTGCAAAGACTTGGAATTCACAACATGAGCTGCCCTCCTCTTGTTGTAATCAAGAACAATATGATGGGATCAAAGAATCGGGCGAGGTCAACTGCTCGAACTTGATTTCCAACATAATATTCTCGGCATAATAATGAGCTCGAGCTCGATACGATGTAGCATTTTCTTTTCTTGCGTGTAGCTCCACTCAATCATGTAAGAGTGAATTCTAAGCTAATGTGAGACTAGGCTTTGGATTACTTTACTGTCGAACTCGTAGAAACCATCTCATGAAGACGTGTATCTTGTCGTAATCCTTGCATAAAATATCTTGCATGCATGCGTATGGCCTTCAAGATTTTGCCCCATGGACGATCTTGGACTTCAAATTTTTTATGTTGTGTCACTTTGGACAATACGATCTGTCAGAAGGTGATTGATTCCATGTCATCGCCCTCCATACGCATTGGAAAAGACAAGCAACAAAAGAGAAAAAATCGCCCGTTCTTTTCCTTTCGTTCGGACTGTGAGACACAGACCCAATCGGGTTTACACACGTGATGAGCCCTAATCGGGCCATTGCCTGCTCGGTGTCTTTCTTGACTTACTGTCGCTTCTACGTAAGTATAAAGATCCCCGTCCATCTCCGCTCAGTTCACTCAGTTCCATCTCCGAACGCCCACACAGTTCGTGGAAACCACTGAGAGAGAGAGAGAGAGAGAGAGAGAGAGAGAGAATGGCTGGTGCTAGATTTCTGTGTTCCTTCCTCCTCGTCGTGACCGCTTGCTCCGCCGCAGCAGCTGGCTTCGAGGGCGCCGACCTCAAGTCCTCCATCCTCCAAACCGTCGGCCATACCCGTCCCGCCCTCTCCTTCGTAGACTTCGCCCGCGGGTTAGTATCAACACCCCACTTAGAAAAGAATAATGTGAAAAATAGAGTTGTGGATGTTAGACAATGAAGAGTTCATCAACCTATAAATTTTATTAGATGATTGTCTAAGTTATAATATCGGATATGTACAATCAATGACATCAATTTTAGTTTGGACAAGAAATCTGAACAATGTGAGAGTCAATAAAGAGAGAATTAGTCGATGTCAGCGTGACTGTGCAAGCTATCCTATAGAAGGCTGTTGTCGCAATAGGAGAGTGCTATCAAGAAAAAGCCTATTTTGGTATTAAACAATAAAAAATACATGATCCTAATTACATGCATGACCTTATTGAAAATCAAGAAGTATTCTTGTCGTCTCTAACACTCATCTGGATGTGTTCTTGATTTGTAAATTCGCCTTTGTTTTCTATGAAAGATTGCTGTCGTTTATCCGCGTTGTTCGTGTTTGGTTTAGGCACGGGAAGACGTACGCGACAGCGGAGGAGATCAAGTTGAGGTTCGATAATTACAGGGAGAATCTCAAGCTCATTCGATCCACCAACCAGAAGGGCTTGCCTTACACTCTCGCTGTTAATCGTACGTGGCAGTTCTTGACATTTTCTACTTTACTATTTCTTGTTTTAGACCTGAAGATCAATTCGATCATAGTCGTTTCGACTTGTTTCGTACCCCGAAGCCGAAGAGATGGTATATTTTAGCCGTTGCTGCTGTCGTCGTTGACAGAGTATGCTGACTGGAGCTGGGAGGAGTTCAAGACGCACAGACTGGGAGCTGCTCAAAACTGCTCTGCCACCACCAAGGGCAGCCACCAGCTCACCGACGATGTTCTTCCCGAAACGGTATTTTTCACGGCGATGCCTCAATCGGAACGTTTCCGCTCGTATCATCCTTCGTTCAATGAGATAAAACTACTTTGATTTAGACTAGCAGCTGTATTGCTTTTAGCTGTGTGGTGTCTTCTGTATCGACTGGCAATTTTCTCCGCCAAATTACAGCAAAATAGTTACCCAGCTGCCACTAGCTGCCTTGCGTCACCATCAAATTTTCGAATGCGTGTGTTTTACGGAAAACTTAATAATATAAAAAATTACTTTCCGGTAAAATATTTTCTAGAAATACGGTTAATTTTTCTATATTTAGTGATATATAATCAAGAATGTTTTCTGTTGTTTGGATATTACTGGAAAATGATTCCAAAATTCGAATTTTTAATTATTTTATTTCTCTCTTTTTTTATTTTTCTTTTTTAAAATTCAAATTTTTAATATTCTTTTTCTCATTTATTTTTTCTTTTCTTTCCTTCTCTTTTTCTCCCTTCCTTCGCCACTACCGGCCGACGATAGCCATAGCTCCGCCTCGCCGGGAGTAGGCGAGCCGCGAGTTTGTCGATCTTGACAAGGTGCAGCTTGCCCGACCTTGGTGAACTCTGGCTCGCCTAGTTTGACCAAGCTGCAAGCATGTCGACTTGCATAGAGCTTAGGTTGGCGAGCTTAGGCTCACCTGGATTGGCCAAGCCACGAGTTCACCTGCCTTGACGGAGCTCGAGCTCACCTAGATCAACCGAGCCTCAAGCTCGCCAACCTTAGCCAAGCTCGGGTTCAATTGGTTCAACCGAGTCATGACCTTGCCGATCTTGGTCGAGCTCGAGTCACTTGGATCGGTCGAGCCTCAAGCTCGCCAACCTCGTGTCTTGGCCGGTTGCCGACGATGGAGGAAGAAAAAGAGAAAAGAAGAAAAAAAGAAGAAGAAAACAAATGGTAATAAAAATCAAATATTTTTGGAAATAATTATAAATTATTTCTTTTTAAAAATTATTTTTAATAAAAATAAAATTCTCATTAACCAAGGGCTCTAAGATTAGGAAAATATTTTGGAAAATGTTTCCCGATTCTTTTGAAAGGGAAATCGTTTTCTTAAATTTAAATTTTGGTAGGAAAACATCTTTCATTGACTAGAAAAATATTTTCTGTTGGTTCATTTTTCTAAGCAAACTAAACGCCAAAAAATGGGGTTCCGCAAAACAAACGCACTCATCATTTTCTTTGAAACATTCCTATATAATTGAGTTATAATGACAAAAATCCATTAACTCCATCCATGAAAAATTGAAAGTGCTTGCTGAAACAACTTACTCTTTCCCTCCCCATCTCAAGGTTTTGGCACTTTTCATGAGATCTAGGACTAGATTGCTGATTACTGTAGAATCTACTAGCTGATCGTTGAAACGTGAGACCTATGTCAATATTAGATCTTTATTTTCTTCCAACCCTTCATATTTACAGCAAGACTGGAGAGAAAAGGGCATTGTAAGCCCAGTTAAAGATCAAGGCGGCTGTGGATCTTGCTGGAGTTTCAGGTTTTTTTTTTTTCTCTTCTTCTTCTCCTTCTCTTCTCTTCAATTTATATTTGTTACTCTCCCTAGTACGTGACAAACTTATCAACTTGGCAACTCATTGAGATGCCATGATGCTGGAGTGCTAGTGACCTTTAATTTGCACTTTTGCAGCGCCACTGGAGCTCTCGAGGCTGCTTATCACCAAGCACACGGGAAAGGAATCTCTCTGTCTGAGCAGCAGCTCGTGGACTGCGCTACGGCTTTTAACAACTTTGGTTGCGGTGGCGGGTTGCCGTCCCAAGCCTTCGAGTACATCAAGTACAACGGTGGCCTTGAGACCGAGGAAGCTTATCCTTATACTGCACGAAATGGTACCTGCAAATTCTCGGCTGGCAGGGTCGCTGTCAAAGTTGTCGACTCTGTCAACATCTCTATGGTAAGTTTCATGGGCAATCTGTAGAGTTAGCCCAAAAAAAAGGAGAAGAAAAGAAAAAAAATCCGGAAATTTCATAAAGATAGCTTCAAATTGCCTATATGTTTATACTTGCAATGCATGGTGGATTCAGGGTGCTGAGGATGAACTGAAGCATGCAGTTGGCATGGTCCGGCCAGTCAGTGTGGCATTCCAGGCCACGGATGGCTTCCAGCTCTACGAGTCGGGTGTCTACACCACCGATACATGTGGTAGCACTTCCATGGTGAGCATTTCCAAATAAATAAATAAAAAAGAACACTCTCCATCTTAATCATGTTCAAAAGATGCCAGTGCGTAGGATTCATGAAGCTTTCTAAACGTCTGTTGGAATTAATTAGTGATTCCTCTAGGAAAATTTCCATTGTTAGAAATAGTTTAATAATTCTGTCCATATCTCTTAAGATAGCACATATGTTGCACGAATATTGCAGGCAAATGATACGTGTATTATATGTATATCTCCATTTGATTGTGCCTATTTTGATTAAGATAAAGCCTAAAAATAGGTTGTTGTATTCTTCATTAATATATGCACCGAAATATGGGTTAAGAATAGCACAACTATCATAACCTTGGTACGACACTCACTTGAGTGCCACAAAAAATTGAGTACTTGAATGCCATTAGCGATTTACCTCGTCGAAAAATCCGCTAGTCATCTTGCATGACTTTGCCAACACTGATATGGACACTAAACATCTGCTAGAGATAATTAAAGATTTCTCCAATATAATTTCCATCATTAGAGAAATTTTAATAATTTTGTTCATTACGTATATCTCTCAAGATATTGCGCAAATACTGCAGGCAAATGGCACATATATTGCATGTCTATCTCCCTTTAATTGTGCATATTTTGATTGAGATATTATTTTAGAATAGTTATCTAATAAAGCCTATAAATAATTTATTTCACTCTTCATTAATATATATATCAAAATACAGGCAAATTCCACATTTCTATTTTCCACATTATTATTCTTAATTACATCGATAAATCTCTAGTGCGACATTTAATTTGAGCATATAATTTGATTCCTCACTGCTAAAGAAGTTATGCATGAAAGGCAATACTCATGCTCGTGCCTAATGAAAACTAAATGCATTGTATCAGGATGTGAACCATGCCGTTGTCGCTGTCGGTTATGGAGTTGAAAACGGTGTTCCATACTGGCTTATCAAGAATTCCTGGGGAGAGAGCTGGGGCGACAAAGGATACTTCAAGATGGAGATGGGGAAGAACATGTGTGGTAAGTCCCCCCTTTGGGTTTTCTTAGAACTACTAGAACAAAACGGTGCTAGGATAACTATGCTTTTGAAATTCTCGCTGTTGTTTTAGTCCAGGTCCATTCCTTTTATGCTTGACTTTCTACTAAGTTACTCCGTCCTCGTCTATCTATCGATCTTAAATTGCAGGTGTCGCTACTTGTGCATCATACCCTGTTGTGGCCTAGATTGTTTTTAGAGAACCTAATGGTCTCGTGCGCCAAGTGATTCGAGACGTATTTGCTTCACCTCAAGGTTGAACTCTGTAATGTAGCATAGAAGGGTCTATGCTTTAGCGTACAAAAATAATTTTCGGGACAATTGTAATTCTATATGGTTATTGTTATGTCAACGAAGACCTTATAAATTCCAATCTATGTTTGCGTGGCATGAAACCCTATCGTTGCAAGAATAACGCATTGTTGCAAAGGAAAATACGATTCTTCCGCCATTAAAACGGCATGGGATTGAAGGGGCAAAATTTCACTCGAACTGGACGCTTTCGCTTATTTGCTCAGTAGAGATTGTATGCACGGTCTTACACAGATGCGAACACTCACCACGCGATGTTTAGATAGCCTAGGAGATGTGATACTATCTTGATTGCACCAGAAGAGACAGTAGCCAACATTTTTATTCGCAAGGCAAATTACACATGCAAAGATAAGCAAAAGTTCATAGTTTGATTAGCCGCCATTCATTTCCTCATTCCTTAACATGCTAATTCAAATTACATTGGAGAAAAATATCAAAAAAGTCCTAAACTTATTGCATTTGTACCAATTCAATCCTAAACTTTTCAATTAGACCAATTTAGTCCTAAACATCTTAATATTGATACCAATTCGGTCCATCCGACCAATTTTGGCCGGCTGGCACTAACGTGGACATCGGTCGGTGGCCGGACACTGACGTAGCAATTTTTATGATTTTTTTATTAATTTTTTTCTTCTTTTTTTTCCTTTTTCCTTTTCTTTTTCAGCGGTGGCCGCGAATCCCTCACCCACCGCCAGCGAAGGTCGCAACCCTCACCCAGCCTCTCCTAAGGCCCTCACCTCCACCCTGGCGATGGCCGTCATGGCCTCGCCAGCCGCAAGCAAGGCCGCCTTCGCTCGTCGCAAGGCCAAGGTGAGGCTGGCCTCGCCTAGATCCGAGCAAAACCGCCTCGCTAGCCACCGGCGAGGCCACCTTCGTCACGGCAAGGCCAGGGCAAGGCTGGCCTAGCCCGGATTCGAGCAAAGCCACCTTGCCAGCAGCCCTAGGAGTGGCCGAGTGAAGGCCGCAACCCTCGCCAGCGGCAGGCGAGGGCTTCGCGGCCCTCGCTCAATGGCCGGCGAGCCTCATGGGAGGCTCATCGGCCACTGCCGAAAAGAAAAGGAAAAAGGAAAATAAATAAATAAATAATTCGAAAATAATTTTAAAAAAATCATAAAAATTGCCACGTTAGCATCCGACTGATCTGGCCTGCCAAAATTGGCCTAATGGACTGAATTGGTATTATACGTAAAGTTGCCAGAGTACGATTAACCTCTGGATTTGAAATCACTATTTATATACTTGGTATTGGCCATAGTGTGACGGGCAGTGTGTACAAGGCCCAGGAACGAATTCACCGCCGTATGGCTGACCGGTGATTACTAGCGATTCCGGCTTCATGCAGGCGAGTTGCAGCCTGCAATCCGAACTACAGACGCTTTACGCCCAATCATTCCGGATAACGCTTGCATCCTCTGTATTACCGCGGTTGCTGGCACAGAGTTAGCCGATGCTTATTCCCCAGATACCATCATTGCTTCTTCTCCGAGGAAAGAAGTTCACGACTCGTGGGCCTTCTACCTCCACGCGGCATTGCTCCGTCAATATTAAAAGGTGTAGGACTAAATTGATCAAATTGAAAAGTTTATGATTGAATTGGTACTAATGCAATAGGTTTAGGACTTTTTTGGTACTTTTCCCAATTACATCGTATTGTGCACATGTTAGACAATAGCAATTATTTTTCCTTTTCTTTTCGATCGTCCGTTACAGTAATTGCTTGTCCTATTGGTGCCTGAAACACTATAAGGCTCTCAAATTGCAATCGTCATGGTTCTCTTTTTCTTGCATTTCTCATTTCCCATGAGCTCGATCGACTGGAGTTACAACTCCGGAGAGAGAAGCTCATGATATATGCCTCATTCTTTCCCCAAAGAAACAAGAATAGTACCAAAGATTTTCCAATTTAATATGTTCATAGGGTGAATAATAACAGGGCATGCAAATGTGGGGGATAATTATTTAAAAAGTCTCAAACCTATTATACAAGATTCAATTCAATTCTAAACTTTTCAATTTAATCAATTTAGTCTCAAACATTTGGATGATTTGTCAATATTGTCATTTTAACCAATTTAAATTGGCAATCTCCGAAGTAGATGCCAGCCTTCCTACATGATACAACTGTTAAGATAGTTGGCGCTAACATAGACAAATTTCATATATTTTTTTATAGATTTTTCTACATTTTTTTCTCCTTCTTTTTTTCCTTTTTTGTCTTTTTTCTTTATTTCCTTTTTTTTTCTATTTTCCTCGGTCAATCTGGCCTAGGCGATGGTTGACAAAGATCGTCAACCACAGGCGAGGGCTAGAATGCCCTCGTCAACCCTCCCAGGCCTTTGCCGGACACAGTGAAGGTTAAAAAAGTATCAAAAAAAGTCATAAACTTATTGAATTGTTATCAATATAATTATAAACATTTTGATTATACTAATTTAGTCGTAAATATCTTCACATTAATACCAATTGAGTCTATCTTGCCAATTTAGATCAAAAATTGCTCATGTGGACACCCCTCCTGCGTTGCATAGATGACACTGAGTGGACTTTTATATAATTTTTTAATAATTTTTTTATTTTTTTATTTCTTTACCTTTCTTTTTTTCTCAAAAAAATTAAAAAATTTCTACAATTCGTGTCACATCGAACGGCCAACATTCACATCCACAATTTCTTACCTAAATTAATTGAATAGACTCAATTGATATCAATATGAAAATGTTTAAAATTTTGATCCAATTAAAAAAATTTAAAATGAATTAATACTAAAGCGATAGGTTTAGAACTTTTTTTCTTACTTTTATGATTAATTCAATTGATATCAATATGAAAATGTTTAGGACTCTACTCCAATTAAAAAATTTTAAAATGAACTAATATTAATGTAATAGGTTTAAAACTTTTTTTGGTACTTTTCCCATATCCAAGAGACGAATATTTTCTCCAAAATTAGACCCGAAGAGATCGCCATTTAACAACCTGGAGTAACCCTCGTTCTTTCCTTTGGAAACCGGCAACCTTTACTCGATAAGCCCGTAAAGTGGGGACCCTCGAAGATCTTTTCTTGTGCAGGAACGAACAAAAAAGCCCTCTTCTTGGCTCGCGAAGAAAGGTTTTTTCTTGTGTCTCTACGTGAAAAGGAAGATTGGCAACCAACAATGGATGGTGTGGCCCTCGGACGAGGGCCGGCAAGGGCATCACAGCCCTCGCCTATGGCCAGCCACCTCCGCCAGCCATTCCCAAACCCCAACTACTAACGGAGATTAGCTAACATTCATATCCTTATAGAAATTGACTTATGGCAAAATATTGGGTTGAAGTCCGTACATGAATATTCTTCGTGATATCTTCCAATTCAACTATAGGTAAGGGTGTAATGGTCCTGTTGGTGCGTGCAAACCTCGAAAGCTCCAAATCGCGATCTTCATAGTTCTCTTTTCATCTGTTACGTCATATTCCACTCGATCGATCGATCGATCAAAATAAATTACAGCTCAGGAGTAGAGAGAGAGACTGATGAATTATGCCTCATTCTTTAACCCATGACAAAGAATTGTACCAAACCTTTGCTAATTTAATATCTTTCTAGAGTGATATAAAAATGTAGCTAACAAAAGAATATAAATTGTTGAATCCTTTCCCTTCTAGCTTACGATGAAACATAACCCAAAAATCGATCCCTTCTCTCGACCTTGCTAAAATTTCTCCTCCTTTGCATATTAATGGGAGGCCGACAAATTATTTCGGATGATCAAAAACAGCAGATATTTACATTTAAAATGAGCAGAGGATTGAAGGATCTGGAAAGCTAATGACCCATTAAGGCCCTGCAATGGCAGCTGCGTTTCATTTTTCCTGAGGGCATTGCAACAAAGGAGCCTTGGAGACTTGCGGAGTGCTCGACTATCTGGAAGCAAGCACCCGAAGTCGGAGTGAGCAAGCAAATCCAGATAGGGCACATTCTTCTGAGCCACTCGCACTTCAATCTTCAGAGCTCACTTCGTCATGAAATCAACAAAAAAGTCTCTCTCTCTCTCTCTCTCTCTCTCTCTCTCTCTCTCGCACGCACACACAGTAGTCCCTCAGGGGAAATACTAAGAGAGACAATCGAGTGGAATTCTAATTGATAGAAAAGGTTCACGAGTAGGAATGATCATCGATCACTTTACCAATTCATGTAAGCCCTCGAAGTTTCTAATTTTATAGGAAAATTACCACAAAAAGTTATTCTATTGCACTTATATCAATTCAATTTTAAACATTCTAACGATTCGCCAGTACATTCTTTCGGTCAATATTGACTAAATAACACTAACATGATCTAATCAATATTAGTTGTTCTATGTGGTGTATCAGTACTAACATTAACAATTTTTAAAAAAAAATTTCTACGTCCTTTTTTTTTTCCTTTGTCTATTTTTTTTTCTTTACTTTCTGCTGGTGTCCAGTTTCAAGCAATGCCAACAAGGGTCGGGCGAGGGTCAGCAAGGGATGACCTTACCCAAGGAGGGCCACCCTAACCAAGCCCTCACAAGGCCGTTGTAACGTCTCAGAATGTCACACGTGACACGTATCCTTTCCATTTATACTTATAATTATAATTATGCATGTGGAAGCACAATTTTTTTCACAACATCCCTTACTAAAGAATCGAACAAGTTCAGTAATATATATGTCTTCAACTTTATACAAATACCAGTAGTTTAATCACCACAAAATGCATAGTCTTGGGAAATGTCAGGTGACCTAACACCACTACTCTTATACTAAACCAAGAGCGAGTCTAGACATTAACCAAGCAACCATCTAACTCAACAATCGATGGCCTCAAGCATCATATCATCCTCTCCATAAGGGACCATGGTACAAATCTATAAAATAAAAAAATAAAATAAAATAAAAGGGAAAGCCGAACTCCAGCAAACAAAGTCTCTAAGTTTAAGGTAGGAGATCAACTTTCCACTTAACTTGGTACCAACCAACAACATGAGTTCGAGCAATACAAAATAAACATGTACGACGAGTGTGGATATAATGCATTATCTTTCTATAAATGATGTGCTGATGGAAACAAAAAATAACATGGCATAAGATCAATCATTCAAAAGCAAGTAAATGACATTTTTTTATGATGCACCGGTATCACCAATGTCTCACCACTATACACATCGAAGATCTATTCTTTACTCGAGACCAATAATACATAATAATAACCATTCAGATGCAAGCATATGGAATAATATTTTATGATGAGATGCAAGCATATGAAATAATATTTTATGATGCGTGGTTACCACTAATGAGACAACATATGAATGTACGCCTACACATGATCAAGACTTATAAAGAAAGATGAATAATGATCGTTGTTTTAAAATCATTAGACCTACAAGTAGGAGGGTTTGTATGTTCCAATAGAAATGCTTCAAGTGACCCTCAATAAGTAGTTAGGATGCAAATGGCCTAATAAGATTGGCTACAAGAAAATATCTTTAGAGAGCTCCTTTTAGACAGAGTAAAAGATTGAGTCACGAGGGCATTAAATGGTTAAGGTTAAAATTGGTGATGTAAGGCATGACCTCAAAACTAAATTAGGCTCAATGTCACTAAGGAAATGTGGCTAAAGATGATTCGTGGAAAAAATGGAGAGAGAAGGAGAACTACTTCTTGGCCAATTAAAAATGAATAGATGAGAGTTAGGCTTAGCAAGAGCATTAATTGGTTAAGGTTAAAAAGATGATGTACTAAACGATATGAATACTAAGCTAGGTTCAATGTCTTTAGGAACATGTGGGTTAATATCATTAGTAGAAAATGAGGAGAGATATGTGCAATTTAGAGAATGGCTAACGGCTCAACTATGGGCTTCTAAACTAGACAAGTTACCGAAATGTTTATTAAATGAGTGCATAAACGGGGAAACCAGTGTTTAGTCAAAACATTAATAAACCAGAAAATATTTTGAATCCACTAATATTATTTGTGAACAATACAAATGCTAAGAAAATTTCAATTCAATAAATTTAAAACTTGAAAAATCACCAAATATGTTACTCGGAGCATATCAATTCCCGTTTACAATAATATGGTGGTGAATAAATTACCATCCTTTTATATTATCACGCACATGTCAACATTTATCAATTTACTGTTAACAAATCGACCTCCGAGCAATTACGGTCTCAAAAAAATCGTCCTAGTACCTTCCACACCCCACAAAAATGATGGCCTTCATCCATATCCAAAATTCTAAACTAAATAATAGTTAACTTTATATCCTAAATTTTATCGACAAAGATGGAAAATTCTGAATGTCACAATCGCCCTCGCCTAGCCCTCACGAGGCCACCCTCATTGGCCAAAAGCGATAGACGGCCTCGCTCAGGCAAGGGTTGTCCTCCCTAGCCAAACATGAGGCCAAATACGAGGCCAACCTTTACCAAATTTGGGCGAGGGTTACTAGGCCCTTAGTGGCCATAATAATAAGAAAAAAAATTCAAAAAAAAAATTGTAAAAAATTGTCTAAGTTTGAGCCGGCGGTGTTACATAGGATAATAGATATCTGCTTCAGTGATTTTTAGTTAAAATTAACTGATAAACTATATTGATAAATTATCAAAAAAAAATTAGGATTAAATTGACCAAATTATGAGATTTAGGACTAAACTAGTACGAGTGTAATAAGCTAATGATTTTTTGTCTTTCGAAATTATTTGATACTGCGTCTTATGAGGCTGAACGGGACCTTACTTGTTTCACCTAAAAATGTACGTATTTCCTCTTGTTTAACTCTGTGCTCATGAACTGTGGTGTTAGGAATTTTGGGGGTTTATCTTAGCCCGCACATGCCATTTTCCTTCGCCTAATAAATTCAATTGTCGTTTTTTTTTTTTTCTGTTATGGAGAAGCCTCTTTAAAATCTAGCACAACGCTCAATTTATCTCATGAATACGGTAAGATACCATCAAGATATAAATGAACGATCCAAACGCGACATTATTTATATTTGATAACATGGAATATTTGATGATGTGGACTACGAAGATAGCCTTCATATGGTATTCAATAGAGGGACTTGTGTTTATGTAAAGATTCTTCGCATAGGGAGCATTATTTCCAATTATTAGACAAGGTGTCTCCCTCTTTGGCCAGCCAAAATTAGGTTTTGGTCAACCCATCCCAACGATAAATTTCCAAGAAACCTCACTGATAGGGACGACAACATCTTGTTGACACCTAAATTTTGGTTAGGTATTTTAAATTAAATTGCATAAGAAAATTAGGGATCAATTTAACCCTAACAAATATATATATATATATATATATATATATATATATTTTGCATCAATTAAGTCTCAGTTTTTACTTGCATCCATTAAGCTTTATTTCCTTTTTATTTCCTTTATTTTTTCACCTTTTTCAGTTGGAACTTAGGTGATGCAAAACTGACAAAATTGTCATGCATGTACCACATTTAAATTCATGAATCTACAGCAAATACAATCATGTGTGCACAACAAACATACTCTCAGATATCAGAGATATCTTCAGGTAAGCATATCTCTACCCTTATCTCCAAAATCTTACCCCTAAGTACCTACCACTATCTAGATACTCCCTTATTGACACCCTATTTATTCAAGTTGTCTCCAGAGTAGGGATGCTTGCAATTGTCTAAGTATCACATTGTCTTTGAGTACCTACCACTGCCTAGTTACTCACTCCTTGACACTCGACTTGTTCGAGTTGTCCTCATAGTTTGGATGCTTGCAATCGTCCAAGTATCCCATTGTCTTTGAGTACCTACCACTCGACCTGTTCGAGTTGTCCTCAAAGTTTGGATGCTTGACATTGTCCAGGTTTCCCCTTGTCTTCAAGTACCTACTACTGTCTGGGTACTCCCTTCTATCGACACTCGACCTATTCGAGTCGTCTTCGGAATATAGATGCTTGTGACTAACCAAGCATCCTATCGTCCATGAGTACCTATCACCGTTTGGGTACTCTCCCTTATCGACACTCAACTTATTCGAGTTGTCTTTAGAATATTGATACTGATAAGTGCTCAAGTATCCCTTTATTTTCAAGTGTCTGACACCATCCAAGTACTCCCTTCCCGTGACACTCGACTTTTCCGAGTTGCCCTCAAATTACATCATTAAATACTAGTAGCTATTCAAGTATTCCGCTACTTCGTGTGCCTGTGGTTACTCAGGTATTCCAGCCCTTTTGAGTGCTTGTGGCCATCCAAGTAAACCTCGTGCTACATTCAAATTTATGTCACAAGGAGATGGGAGATCTTCACCAATTACCAAGAAGTGGGAGACCTTCACGAATAGCCGAGGCGCGTCCTCGATATTCCAACTACCAAGAGGTGGAAGACTTTCATGAATAGCTGAGGTGTGTCCTCAATATTCTGATTACCAGGAGGTAAGAGACCTTTACAAATATTCGAGGCGCGTCCTCTATATTCCAACTACCAAGAGGTGGGAGACCTTCATGAACATCATAGGTACGTCCTCGATGTTCCATTTACTAGATGGTGGGAAACCTTCACAAATGTTTAAGGAGATGGGAGACTTTCATAAGGCGTCTCCTCGATATCACAACTTCTTTTCTCCCAGAGGTGAAAGACCTTCACTGATAATCCCAAGTATCCCCCAAGGTTTCGTACTTATGATCATCCAAGTACTTTTTTAAAGCCTACGATAACCAGGTATCGTCTAAGGGTTCGTACTTGTGATCATTTAAGTACTCTTTCGATGCCTGCAAATAACTAGGTATCCCCCAGGTTTAGTACTTGTGATCATTCAAGTACTCTTTCAAAAATTGCGAATGACCAAGTATCCTCCAAGGTTTCGTACTTGTGATCATCTAAGTACTCCTTTGATACCTATGAATGACCAGGTATTCTCTAGAGTTTAGTACTTATGATCATCCAAATATTCTTTCAACACTTGCGAACATCCAGGCACCCTCTAGAGTTCATACTTGTGATCATCCAAATACCCCTTCGATGCCCGCGAATAACTAGGTATCTTCCAAGGTTCGTATTTGTGATCATCCAAGTACTCACAAAAGCCTATGAATAATCAGGTACTCCTTAGACGCCTGCAAAGGTCCAGATATCCTCCAAGTTAGTACATGTGAATATACAGGTACTTTTTCAATGCCTATGAATGTCCATGTATCTTCCAGAATAAATACCCTGAGAAAAGTCGATGCTTCCTCCGAGACAGGTCGGGCAACCAATTGGTGCTTGACAAAGATCAAGCACCACACAACCAGATGCCCTGAGAAAGGTCGGCACATCCCCCGAGAAAGGCCGGGCAACCAACCAGTGTTCTTGATAAAGATTAGGCACCAAACAAACAAATGCCCTGAAAAATGTTGGCGCATCCCTTGAGAAAAGTCGAGCAACCAACCGGTGTCCTTGATAAAGATCAGGCACCGAACAAACAAATGTCCTAAGAAAGGTCGGCGCATCCCCTTGTTGGAGAAAACTCGTTTATTGTTTTGAAGCTGACAAAACATTTCCTTCAGTCTAGTCTAAAGACTTTCAGACTCAAGTGTTAAAGTCTGAAGTACTTCAGACTCTGTCGTCAAAGTATGAAGACCGCCAGACTCAAGACTTAAAATCTAACCTCATTGATAGTTCTAGACAAAGAAAGAAGAACTATCCAAATGACGGATTATCTCCAAGGATAATTCGTATGGCTTTTGGAAGACCTCATGGTTGGATACAACATCAATATGATTGATTATTCTTATTGAAATCTACTCTGATTTGAAGATCTTTTGAAAGGCAAGTAAACTTGGAAGATTCTACTTATGGAAACTCAAAATCCTAATTGTATGGGAGAATAGGATTGACAGGCTTTCATCACTATTCAATCAACAACTCGAGGTCACCTTAATTGATTCTGTCCAACGGGTAGATTGGAACAATTCCTTTGGAAAGTGCCAACAGTCATGAAGGCATAAAGGAGCATATAAGGATGACTCTTCAGTTGTTCGATGTGTGTGCTTGAGAGAAAAATTTCAGAGTTTGAATCTCTGTAGTTCTTTACTCTTTCATTCTTTGAGCTTGAATTGTATACAAAAGAGAGAAGCATATAGTGTGAAGAGACTAACTGAGAGGAAGTCGAAGATGAAGAGCTGTATAATCTCTTTTGATTCATAGTGGAATCCAGCCAATGGGCTGTTAGCGTGGAAGAGTGGATGTAGGCTTGTATTAAGCCGAACCACTATAAACCTTGTCTTCCAATTCTCTTTCCTTAAACTCTTTTTCTTATTCGCTGCTTTACTTAATTGCTTCATAGACTTATTCAAAGTTGTTTACATCTCAATTTTATTAATAGCATCCAAAGGCAATTTATTCTTACAAATGATAAAAATTTTATACAACTATTCACCCCCCTCACCCCCGAGAAAGGTCGGGTAACAAACCGGTGTTCTTGACCAAGATCAGACACCCAACAAATAGATGTTCTGAGAAAGGTCAGCGCATCCCCCAAGAAAGGTCAGATATCAACCGGTGTCCTTGACAAAGATCAAGCACCCACAAATAGATGTCCCGAGAAAGGTCGACACATCTCTCGAGAAAAGGCAGGTAATCAACCAGTGTCCTTGATAAAGATCAGGCACCCAACAAACAGATGTCCCAAGAAAAATCGGTCCATCCCCCGAGAAAAGTCGGGTAAATAACTTATTGCTCTAACAAGCGACTGAAGAATGGTCCGAGTCTTCGAAAAGCAATTTCCTGTGTAGGCAACCAAAGAAAGGATTCAGGTCCTAGACAAACCACTTATTACTCTAACTGGCAATCGAAAAATTGTTCGGGTCTTGGAAAGGTAATTTCCCATCAAGGCGACCGAAAAAATGTTCGGTACCTAGACCAACCACTCATTGCACTAACAGACGACCAAAGAATGGTTCAAGTTTTGGAAAAGCAATTTCCTATTTAGGCGATCAAAAAAAAGGTTCGGGTCCTATACAAACAAAATATTACTCTAATAGGCGACTAAAGAATGATTCAGATCTTGGAAAAGTAATTTCCCATCAAGGCGACCGAAAAAATGTTTGGGTCTTGGAAAATCAATTTTCTTACTTCATCAGGTAAGATGGTACCCTAATACTTGCCAAACTTGGGGTTCGCACCCTATCTCACTCATTCTCGATAAGTAACTATAGGTATTTTCTTATTTATCTTAATATGGATAATGTTATATTGCTCTTTTTCTTGCATAAGACACCTGGTCCCAAATAAGATATAATCTATTGCATATGCATAGACAAAATTTAAATATCAATTTTATCTTTAAATGCAACCTCTGTAAACTCACCTTTAAAGAGGAGCAGCTGTTGACACATAAATTTTGGCTAGGTATTTTAAATTAAATTGCATAAGGAAATTAGGGATCAATTTAACCCTAACAAAAATATTTATTTGCATCAATTAAGTCTTAGTTTTGCTTTTAATTTCCTTTATTTTTCACATTTTTCAGATAATTTACATATTTAATAAAAAAAAAAGGAGGGCCATGTGGGTTAGGCCTTCACGCCCAACCTTCTTTCTTCATCCGCATGGGCCGGACCCATCTAGCCCCTCTATGACCTAGCCCTTCCGCCTTCTCCTTTCTCCTTCTTCCTTCCCCCCCCCCCCTCTGCTTCTGCAAGTCACGCGCAACAATGTCGACGCGCTCGAGGACAGCCTACGGTAGAGATAGAGGAAGGTAGGCCGACGAAGGCAGGGACATCTCACAAATGCTTTCAATGCGCACCTTTAATGTGGAGATGAGACGCCAGTTCAGCCAAGGGAGAGTCCAGTCAATGCACTAAAGATCGTAGGCCAAGGCCTCCATCGACCGACCTCCTTTCACCTACAAATAGGGCATTAGCAGAAGCCCTGAGGACACACGCCGAGAGGGATCATCGGCAACGAGCTTCGAGAACCTCCCCTGAGAGACTTCAGGGAAGGCCTGAGGGCAAGCAGCCGGAGATTTGAGGTCAGCTAGAGAAAGAAGGGAGATCAGAGGAGCTCGTGGGCGGAGGAGGGCCTGAGCAAGATCTGGGGACGGCGGAGGTCTGGAGACCCAAATCTAAGGAAAGAGGGTTCGCGGGATCAAGCTTCGTCGCAATACCAGGCCAGCCGCCGCTACCGTTCAACCACTGACGACACTGCTAGTCACCGCCCCGACGCCGCCCCCGACGCCGCCCCCAACAACCAACCGTGACCCCTACCGTGTTGGGCTGCCACTGCTCCCTACGCCGGGCTACCATTCTTCGTCGTTGCCCCTCTCACGGATCAGAGCCGAACCGACAGCCACGAGATGAGCGTTGTGTTACCTGTCGATCCTTCCACTGCTGCCCACTGCTCGCATGTCGAGCCCTAGTAAGAGGGCTTTATTTCTTCCCCGCTTCGATCGGACCATGCCGAAACTTGCGGCTATCAAGCTTGTGTGAGCTCCAACCCAGCCCGTTCCCCTTAATCCTGAACCACCATCTGTCCATTGTTGCCTCCATTGTTGGTGTCGTCCCCCCCCCAGAAACCTTAGCTGCCGCCTCTACACTTCATTCCCGGCTGTCCGAGCATGCTCGCTACCTCCTACCGCCCCGCTGCATCCCCAACACTATCTCCGTTGAATAAGCCTGTTTTCGCCACTTGCTGCCATCGCCATCGCCGAGCTGCTGCCTAGTGACACCCCAGCCCCTCCATCGACGCCGCAGATAGACGAAGAAAGGGGCAACCTCGTGTCGGGTCAAGGTTGGGTCGAATGTAGGTAAAGGGTTCCAACTAATCTAGGGCAGTGCGCGTGGACCGACCGATTCTTGGGCCGAGCGTTTCTTTTTAATAGAAAGTGGGCCTCGCTAGTTCGGGCTTGGTTTGTTTAAAAGGGAAAAGAAAGTTTCAATCTGGAGAACGATTCGAGTCAAACCCAATCCAAGAATCCGACCCGAACCGCTAGTCTTAACGAATCGGGTCGGTCCCAACCCGAGAATCCAACCCGGGCCACTTTTTAAATATATAATATTATAATATTATAATATTATACTAAAATAATATTTTAATAAAAAAATCAAAATAATAATAATAACAATAAATTATTTTCAGAAATCAAAAGATCCAAAATATCTCACAATTTTCCAAAAAATCAGAAAAAGCAAAAAAGAAAGTGATTTATATATTAGGAAAATGATCAAAAATCAAAAAAAAATGTTTTTTCATGTTCAAAAAAATAGAAAAGATCAAAAAATATTTTTCTCCACAAATGCATGGAAAAATCTCTCAAAAATCCAAAAAACCATAGGGTTTAAATAAGATTAGGTGCCGGAAGAGCATTAGTAATTAACTAGTGTAATCAAATCCCCTATCCTAATTTCTCTAATTGCGCAAGAACGAATATTTCTCCCAATATTTTGCTTAGGTTTCTAATCGACCCATCCAAAATTAATTAATGGTGACTCCTTTTTAAAATTAATTTATAGGTTAAAATATTAAACTATTAAGTCGTGGATTTTTAGGTTTGGGAGAGTTCAGGCTAAGCCTAATAGACTTAGCGAGCCATTAACCTTCATCAATGCCCGCCCTAATGTGGGTGCCAAGAAAAGAGGTCACAACACGTCTCACTCGTCGTTAATAATGCAAGTAGTGGAATACTAGCGCGCGCACGAAGCGGAGTGATTCGGTGGTGGGCATTGAATATGTAACATGACAAGGGTAAGGAGACAGATCAGTCGTGGATAATGATGACTCGGCCACTTCGTTGGGCCAACATGCGCACTTACACTCCCCAGTGAGTGACCACAACGATTTTAGAAACAGAGCAGTTAAATCTAATTCGATCTGAAATAAAGTATGGTTTAGATTTATTATTATCTTTAACCGGATTCCTTCTATTTATTTTGCGTCTTCTAGATGAATGTGTCGGAGCCGTTCAAAGTCAAATGGGAAATCCCTGTCTCCATGACTTTTTTTGTAGGCCCATCTCAAGAGAGCTCAATTCCATCTGCAACTTGAGATTTTTGACCGATTCTAAGATTCCCTGGGCCAAGAAAACGAAAGAGAAAATTATCCTTTTGCCAAGACTTGGACTTCGCGACATGAGTTGACCTCCTCTTGTTGTAATCAAGTTCGATATTATGGGATCACAGAGTTGGGCGAGGTCGACTGCACCAACTTGATTTCCAACGTAATATTCGTGGCACAATACTAAGCTCGAGCTCGATTCGATATGGCATTTCTTTTCTTGCGTGTAGCTTTACTCAATCATGTGATAGTGAATTCCAAGCTAATGTGAGACTAGGCTTTGGATTACTTTCCTGTCGAACTCGTAGAAATCATCTCGTGAAGACGTTAATCTTGTCGTAATCCTTGCATAAAGTATCTTGCATGCATGCGTATGGTATTCAAGATATTTCCCAATGGACGATCTTGGACTTCAGTTTTTATGTGTCGGGACACGTTGGACAATACAATCTGTCAGAAGGAGATTGACTCCGCGTCATCGCTTTCCAAACGCTTTGGAAAATACAAGCACAAAAGAAAAAAAATCGCCTGTTCTTTTCCTTTCGTTTGGACTGTGAGACACAGACCCAATCGGATTTACGCACGTGATGAGCCCTAATCGGGCCATTGCCTGCTCGGTGTCTTTCTTGACTTACTGTCGCTTCTACGTAAGTATAAAGATCCCCGTCCATCTCCGCTCAGTTCACTCAGTTCACTCAGTTCCATCTCCGAAAGCCCACACAGTTCGTGGAAACCACTGGGGGAGAGAGAGAGAGAGAGAGAGAATGGCTGGTGCTAGATTTCTGTGTTCCTTCCTCCTCGTCGTGACCGCTTGCTCCGCCGCAGCAGCTGGCTTCGAGGGCGCCGACCTTGAGTCCTCCATCCTCCAAACCGTCGGCCAAGCCCATCCAGCTCTCTCCTTCGTAGACTTTGCCCGCAGGTTAGATATCAACACCCCACTTAGAAAAGAATAATGCGAAAAATAGAGTTGTGGATGTTAGACAATGAAGAGTACATGAACCTAAAAATTTTATTAGATGATTGTCTAAGTTAAAATATCGGATATATACAAAAAAATGACATCAATTTTAGTTTGGACAACAGATCAGAAAAATGCGAGAGTTGATAAAGAGAGAATTAGCTGATGTCCGCGTGACTGTGCAAGCTATCCGATAGAAGACTGTTGTCGCAATAAGAAAGTGTTATCAAGAAAAAACCTATTTTGATATTAAACAATAAGAAATACATGATCCTAATTACATGCATGACCTTATTGAAAATCAAGAAGTATTCTTGTTGTCTCTAACACTCATCTGGGTGTGTTCTTGATTTGTAAATACGCCTTTGTTAACTATAAAAGATTGCTGTCGTTTATCCGCGTTGTTGGTGTTTGGTTTAGGCACGGGAAGACGTACGTGACAGCAGAGGAGATCAAGTTGAGGTTCGATAATTACAGGGAGAATCTCAAGCTCATTCGATCCACCAACCAGAAGGGCTTGCCTTACACTCTCGCTGTTAATCGTACGTGGCAGTTCTTGACGTTTTCTCCTTTTCTATGTCTTGTTTTAGACCTGAAGATCAATTCAGTCATAGTCGTTTCGACTTGTTTCGTAACCCGAAGCCGAAGAGATGGTATATTTTAGCTGTTGCTGCTGTCGTCGTTGAGTTTGATTTGTGCTTGATGGGTGGACAGAGTATGCTGACTGGAGCTGGGAGGAGTTCAAGACGCACAGACTGGGAGCTGCTCAAAACTGCTCTGCCACCACCAAGGGCAGCCACCAGCTCACCGACGATGTTCTTCCCGAAACGGTATTTTTCACGGCGATGCCTCAATCGGAAGCTTTCCGCTCGTTTCATCCTTCGGTCAATGAGATAAAACTACTTGATTTAGACTAGCAGCTGTACTGCTTTTAGCTGTGTGGTGTCTTCTGTATCGACTGGCAATTTTCTCTGCTAAATTACAGCAAAATAGTTACTCAGCTACCACTAGCTGCCTTGCATCCGCATCATATTTCTGGGTGCATGTGTTTTACGAAAAACTCAATAATATAAAAAATTGCTTTCCGGTGAAATATTTTCTAGAAATACGGTTAATTTTTCTTTATTTAGTGATATATAATCAAGAATATTTTCTGTTGTTTGGATATTATTGAAAAATGATTTTTATCTCGTGACTTTATTTCATGCAAAAGAAATTCAAACTTATACATTTTTAAAATTTGAATTTTAATTATTTTATTTCTCTCTTTTTTATTTTTCTTTTTAAAAATTGGAATTTTTAATTTTCTTTTTCTCATTTATTTTTCTTTTCTTTTCTTTCCTTCTCTTTTTTTTTTTTTCCGTTCCTCCACCCCTACCAGCTGACGATGGCCATAGCTTTGCCTCACCGAGACTGGGCAAGCCGCGAGTTTGTCAGTCGTGACAAAGCACGACTTGCCCGACCCAGGCCAGCTCGGGCTCACCTGGTTTGGCTAAGTTGCAAGCACACCGACCTCTACGAAGCTTAGGTTGGCGAGCTTAGGCTTGCTTGGATTGGCCAAGCCGTGAGCTCGCCGACCTCGATGAAGCTCGGGCTCTCCTAGATCGACGAGCCTCGAGCTCACCGACCTTAGCTGAGCTCAGGCTCATTTGGTTCGATCAAGTCGCGAGCTTGCTGATCTTGGCCAAGCTCGAGCTCACCCGGATCAACCGAACCTTGAGCTCGTCAACCTGTGTCTTGGCTAGTTGCTAACGGTGGAGGACGAAGGGGGAAGAAGGAGGAAGAAAAGGAGTAAATAAGAAAAAAGAAAAGAAAAAGGAAATAAATAATAAAAAAATCAATTTTTTAGAAATTATTATAAATTATATTTTTTTAAATTATTTTTATAAAAATAAAATTTTCATTAACCAAGGGCTCTAAGATTAGGAATTTTCCGGTTCTTTCAAAGGAAAAATTGTCTTCTTGAATTTAAATTTTGGTAGAAAAACATTTTTCGTTGACTAGGAAAATATTTTTCTGTTAATTCATTTTCCTAAGTGAACCAAATGCCAGAAAAAGGGTTCCGGGAAACAAACATACTCTTCATTTTCTTTGAAATCCATTAGCTCCATCCATGAAGTGCGAGAGAGAATAAGTTGTTTCAGCAAGCACTTTCAATCAGTAAAGGCTAGGACTAGATTGCTTATTACCGTAGAATCTACTAGCTGATCACTGAAGTGCGAGACCTATGTCAATATTAGATTTTTTTTTTTTTTTCCTTCCAATCCTTCATATTTGCAGAAAGACTGGAGAAAAGAGGGCATTGTAAGCCCAGTTAAAAATCAAGGCGGCTGTGGATCTTGCTGGAGTTTCAGGTTTTTCTTTGTTCTCCTTCTCCTCTTAGATTTATATTTGTTACTTACATTAGTACGTAACACACTTATTAACTTGGCAACGTCATTATGCTAGACTGCTAGTGACCTCTAATTTGCACTTTTGCAGCGCCACAGGAGCTCTCGAGGCTGCTTATCACCAAAAACACGGCAAAGGAATCTCTCTGTCTGAGCAACAGCTCGTGGACTGCGCTACGGCTTTCAACAACTTTGGATGCGGTGGCGGGTTGCCGTCCCAAGCCTTCGAGTACATCAAGTACAACGGTGGCCTTGAGACCGAGGAAGCTTATCCTTATACTCAACAGAATGGTACCTGCAAATTCTCGGCTCGCAGGGTCGCTGTCCGAGTTGTTGACTCTGTCAACATCTCTATGGTAAGTTTCATGGGCAATCTGTAGAGTTAGCCAAAAGAAAAGGAGAAGAAAAGAAAAAAAAAGCTCCGGAAATTTCATAAAGATAGCTTCAAATTGCCTATATGTTTATATTCGCAATGCATGGTGGATTCAGGGTGCTGAGCATGAACTTAAGCATGCAGTTGCCATGGTCCGGCCAGTCAGTGTGGCATTCCAGGCCACGGATGGCTTTCAGCACTACAAGTCGGGTGTCTTCACCAGCGATGCATGTGGTAGCACTTCCATGGTGAGCATTTCCAAATAAAATGAAAGCAACACTATCTCCATCTCAATCATGTTCAAAGGATGCCAGTGCGAAGCATTCATGAAGTTTTCTAAACATCTGTTGCAATTAATTAGGGATTTCTCTAGGATAATTTTCATTGTTAGAGATAGTTTAATAATTCCGTCCATATAACTCAAGATAGCATGTATATTGCACGGATATTGCAGACAAATGACACGTATATTGCACGTATATCTCCATTTGATTGTGTATATTTTGATTAAGATAAAGCCTAAAATAGGTTGTTGTATTTCATTAATATATACATCGAAATAATTTCCATCGTTAGAGAAATTTTAATAATTTTGCTGATTATTTATATCTCTCAAGATATTGCGCATGTACTGCAGGCAAATGACACGTATATTGCACATCTATCTCCCTTTGATTGTGCATATTTTGATTGAGATATTATTTTAGAATAGTTATCTAATAAAGCCTAGAGATAATTTGTTTCACTCTTCATTAATATATATCGAAATACATGCAAATTTTACATTTCTATCTTCCGCATTATTATTTCTTAATTACATCAATAAATCTCAGCTGTGACATTTAATTTGAGCATCTATCTTGTCAAGATCCATATAATTCGATTCCTTACTGCAAATGAAGTTTTGCATGAAAGGCGATACTCATGCTCATGCCTAATGAAAACTGAATGTATTGTATCAGGATGTGAACCATGCTGTTCTCGCTGTCGGTTATGGAGTTGAAAACGGTGTTCCATATTGGCTTATCAAGAATTCCTGGGGAAAGAGCTGGGGCGACAAAGGATACTTCAAGATGAAGATGGGGAAGAACATGTGTGGTAAGTTCCCCCTTTTTGGTTTTGGTAGAACTACTAGAACAAATCGGCGCTAGGATAATGTTTTAGTCGATGTCCATTCCTTCTATGCTTGACTTTCTATTAAATTACTCCGTCCTCGTCTATCTATCGACCTTAAATTGCAGGTGTCGCTACTTGTGCATCATACCCTACTGTGGCCTAGATTGTTTTTGGAGAACCTATGGACTCGTGCGCCAAGTGATTCGAGACATATTTGCTCCACCTCAAGGTTGAGTACTGTAATGTAGCCTAGAAGGGTTTATGCTTTAGCGTACAAAAATAATCTTCGGGACAATTGTAATTCCATATGGTTACTGTTATGTCAACGAAGACCCTATAAATTCCAATCTATGTTTGCGTGGCATGAAACCCTATCGTTGCAAGAATAACGCATTGCTGCAAAGGAAATTGAATGCACGGTCTTACACACATGCTCACACTCACCATGCGATGTTTAGATAGCCTAGGAGAGGTGATACTATCTTTGATTGCACCAGAAGAGACAGTAGCCAACGTCTTTTATTCGCAGGGCAAATTACACATGCAAAGATAAGCAAAAGTTCATACTTCAATTAGCCGACATTCATATCCTCATACCTTAACGTGCTAATTCGAATTACATCGTATTGTGCACATGTTACACAACACTAATTCTTTTTCCATTTCTTTTTTTGGTCGTCCTTGACAGTAATTGACTTGTCCTATCGGTGCCTGGAAACACTGGAAGGCTCTCAAATTGCAATCGTCACGGTTCTTTTTTTTCTTGCATTTGTCATTTCCCATGAGCTCGATCGATTGGAGTTACAGCTCCAGAGAAGAAGCTCATGATATATGCCTCATTCTTTCTCCAGGGAAACAAGAATAGTACCAAAGATATTCCAATTTAATATGTTCATAGAGTGATTAATAATAGGGCATGCAAATGTGGGGGATAATTATTTAAAAAGTCTCGAGCTTATTATACTTACTCAATTCAATTCTAAACTTTTCAATTTGATTAATTTAGTCTCAAACATATTGATGATTTGCCAATATAGTCAATTTGATCAATGAAGTAGATGCCAATCTTCCTACATGATACAACTGTTAAAATAGTTGGCACTAATGTGGACAAATTTTATAAATTTTTCTACACTTTTCCCTTTTTGTCTTTTTTTATTTCCTTTTTTTCTATTTCCCTCTATCGATCTAGGCTAGGCAATGGTTGACAAAGATCGTCGGCCACAAGCGAGGGCTGGAATGCCCTCGTCAACCCTCCTAAGCCTTTGTCGAACACAATGAAGGTGAAAAAAGTACCGCAAAAGTCCTGAACTTATTGAATTTGTACAATATAATTTTAAACATTTCAATTAGACTAATTTAATCGTAAATATCTTCACATTAATACCAATTGAGTCTATCTTGCCAATTTAGATCGGAAATTGCTCACGTGGACACCCGTCCTACATTGCACAGATGACACTAAGTGGACTTTTTATAGTTTTTTAATAATTTTTTGAATTTCTTTATTTCTTTTTTGTTTCTTTTTTTCTCAAAAAAAAAAAAAATTTAAAATGTCTACATTAGTGCCATTCGTGTCATGTCAAATGGCAAGCATTCACGTTAGCAGCTTCTTACTTAAATTGATTGAATGAACTCAATTGATATCAATGTAAAAATGTTTAAAATTTTGGTCCAATTAAAAAAAAATTAAAATGAATTAATATTAACACAATAGGTGTATAACTTTTTTTGATACTTTTCTAATAAACTCAATTGATATCAATGTCAAAATATTTAAGACTTTGGGCCAATTACAAATTTTAAAATGAACTAATATTAATATAATAGGTTTAAAACTTTTTTTTGATACCTTTCTCATACCGAAGAGATGAATATTTTCTCCAAAATTAGACCCGAAAGAGCTCGGCGTTTAACAATTTGCAGTACGCCTCGTTCCTTCCTTCCGAAACTGGCGACCGTTACTCGATAAGCCCAAAAAGCGTGGACCCTCGAAGATCTTTTCTCGTGCAGAACAGAACAAAAAAGCCCTCTTCTTGGCTCGCGGAGAAAGGTCTTTTCTTGTGTCTCTACGTGGAAAGGAAGATTGGCAACCAGCAATGGCTCGTGCGTCCCCCCCACGAGGGCCGGCAAGGGCATCACAGCCTTCGCCTGTGGCCAGCCACCTCCACCAGCCATTCCCGAGCCCCAACTACTAACGGAGATTAGCTAACATTCATATCCTTACAGAAATTGACTTATGACAAAACACAGGGTTAGAGTCCGTACATGAATATTCTTCGTGGTATCTTGCCATTCAACAATAGGTTAGGGTGTAAAGGTCCTGTTGGTGCAATGCCAACCTCGAAAGCTCTCAAATCGCGATCTTCATAGTTCTCTTTTCATCTGTCATGTCATATTCCACTCGATCGATCGATCAAAATAAATTACAGCTCGGGAGTAGAGAGAGAGAGAGAGAGACTGGTGAAATATGCCTCATTCTTTTACCCCAGGAAAAAGAATTGTACCAAACCTTTGCTAGTTTAATAACTTCCTAGAGTGATATAAAATGTAGTCAACAAAAGAATATAAATTGTTGGACCCTTTCCCTTCTAGCTTACGATGAAACATAACCCAAAAATCGATCCCTTCGCTAGACCTTGCTAAAATTTATCCTCCTTTGCATACTAATGGGAGGCCGACAAATTATTTCGGATGATCAAAAACAGCATATTTACATTTAAAATGAGCAGACGATTGAAGGATCTGCAAAGCTAATGACCTATTAAGGCCTTGCAATAGCAGCTGCGTTTCATTTTTCCTGAGGGCATTGTTCATTACTGATCATCTCACTCTTTAGTGATGCATAAGCGAGAGACTTTCGACTTGGATGCTAGAAGTCTCCATTTTGGACTTCTGATCCATGGGGACATCTAGATAGCTATCAAAATCTCTCTACTATACACGAAACAACTGTCTCCAGCGCTCTGCATAATTGAGCTGTGATGCCAGGTATTACCTCCCGAGTCCTGATGTTGTTGTACTGGATGTGCATAAGCTCTTCACATCATCAAAACACTTTTCATGCCCCAGGACAGATTGAGCTACCTCCCAGCCTGAGAACCCACAAAGATGAAAACAAAGTTGGTAAGCACGTCCACTCTAAAAAAACTGATGGACATTATTCTGCAAATTCTACTGTGCATTTCATTCTTCATAAAAACAAATGTGCAATCATCAACGCAATAAGTATAGACATTATTTTCCAGACAAAGAAAAACATCAGCACCTTAATACTGATAAACATCCCCAAAAATAAAAAGAAAAAAACTACTCTCCAAGCTTAGTCAGCAGTTCGCCAATTGAATCATCCACACCATCAAAATCACAAGGATCATTAATCCAGCAGAAACAAATCAGGAGGTGATGGCACCAGTTGCTTATTGCCAATTTAGGTGAAGACTTCGGCAAGATCAATGATGTGATGGAGCAACTGACCATTAATTGCAAAGTAAAAGAGAAAACATAGTAAGATTGCGATGAGGTGGGTTCAACCATGCAAGGAATGAGTTCGTGTGCACCATGGTTTTAAGAGAATGGAAAGTGAAACTAAACACATGTCCAAATCTTTAATCAGGACAGCACATGACTGGAGGCAAGCAGGACAGATAGTAGCATCCATTGTCATGCATCCATTAATGCAAATAAGAAACCGCAATATTCTCTTAATGTAGCACCAGCAAAGCAGAATAATCATAATGACGACAACAACAATGATGAACATTCGGTAACTTTCACAAATAGCACAACAAGAATTATTATATTACTAATTTCAAATAACGAGTCGGCCAGATTACTTACAGCTTCATAACTGATTCGGGCAAGAAGCTATACACCTGCAAGGATGTATGATGGTGGAAGGACATCACTCAATCATTCGAGCTGCAAAAAATTGAAGCCGAGCACATGGCAACCTTCCATCAAACAGCCACAAGAATGTCTGCATTCATTGTAGCAGGAATAGCCCTATTCAAAGAGGATAGACCCAAATTCAGGCCCTCCAAGGCAGTCTGCCTTATGTGAAAGGCTTCATTAGCCATCCCAGCCTTTAAAAGGCAAGAGACAAAAGAATTAACCGTGATGCCATCAGGAGCACAACCAACCGACAGCATCTTATTGTAAATTCTCATTGCTTCCATCATTCTCCCCTTCATACAATGCCCAATGATGAGAATTGTAAATGTCAATTTATCAGGTCTGCCTCCCTTCTCCTCCATCTCCGCCAATATTATGTTTGCCTCATCTACTTTACCTGCTTTGCAGAACCCATCCATTACTGGATTGTAAATAAATGGTTTAGGGACAACATCCGTCCACCTCAACTGTCTTAAACATTCACGAGCATCGTGCAACCTATTATCCTTACATAATGCGTTGATAATTACTGAAAAGGTATAAGCATTGGGTGATATGTTCCTAGCAGACATCAGCTGCCAAAGCCTCAAGCCCTCATTCACTTGCCCCACTCGACAATGCCCATCAATTAAGGAAGTAAAGGTAACGACATCAGGGTAGCAACCAACAGAGAGCATCTTGTCATACATGGAAAGGGCAGAGCTCATGTTTCCAGCCTTACCAAAGCCATCGATTAGGACATTATAAGTAACCGTACTAGGTCTAATGCCAGAACTGTTCATCTCTTCAAAAAGAAGGGATGCTTCCTCCATTCTACCCAACTTGCAACAACCAGATATAACTGACGTGTATGTCACAACATCTGGTGAGACGTCACACCTTGATTGGACTTCCTTCAATAAATCGTGCCCCCTATCTATCTCATTGACCCTACATAATCCATTTATAAGTGTGTTAAAAGTAACAATATCTGGAGAACAACCAAAACTCCCCATATCATTGAAAAGTTGAAATGCCTTATCGATTTCTCTTACTCTGCATAAACCTCTGATTAAAATATTCAAAGTCCAAGTATCAGGACTGGCGTGCAATAGCAAATGCTCCTTAAACAAGGAAATTGCCTTGTGCACCTGATCCCTATTGACCAACAAGTTCAATATTGTATTACAGGTGTGGGAACTCATCTTTATCTCACTGCCATGAACCTTTCCAATTATATGCTTCACACTATCGATTTTACCCACTTCCGCAAATGACAATAACAAAAACCCGTAACTTGCACTATCGATTGAATGCCCATCATTCCTCATGCAATCAAAAACCGCCATTGCCGAATCATGAAGACCAGCTCGACACAACATTCTCATGAGCATATCATAAGTCACCGGCCAATGAACAACGCCCACGTTGACCCTACTGAACTCAAAGAACCCAAAGCCCAACTTCGGATCCCCCAGCCGCCGAGTGACCTCGAACGCGATCGAGGGCGTCAAGTGCCGCCGCAAGTAACCCAAGCAAGCATCCACGCCGCGCGAATGCACGAACACGGAGCACACGACTTTGACAAACCAAGCCTCGGGTCCATCGATTACCTCTCCGCGAGATCCTCCTTGAGCTTGAGCGTGGAAGCAGCTTGCGGCGACACCGGCGGCTCGAACCCTAGGACGGCGAGCGACGAGGGATAGGAGGGTCATCACCAGCCCATTGCCATCACCCGAACCAGCTCCAGCTCCAGCTCCAGCGCAGCTACTGCCCCTTTCGATTAAAAATCGGAACTTTACTATAGTTCGATCGGATTCCAAGATGGGTTTTTGCTGGGGATCTCTGCCCTTCATGGGGAAGTGGCGGAAGACAGTTCCGGTGGCATCAGCAAGCCGAATCGGGAGCCCGGACAGCGCTTCGCATTGAGGAAACGAGGATCGGAGATCTGTCGGGACGAGCCGGGGAGGCGGAGAATCCGGTCGGGGACGGCGCGGGGATTGGGGGGTCGTCTATCGTCGGAGGAATCGTGGGCGATTGGGGGCATCTGTCGGAGAATCCCGAGGAGGGGACTGTGGCCCCGTTCGTCTCGCTGGTTAGGGTTTTGTGAGGTTTCTGTGCAGGGAAACGTCACCGAGCTGCGAGATTACAGAGGAAACAGAGCACGACGGGCCGACGGTATGGACGCAGTTTTCAGTCGGGCCTCGGCCCAGGAAGATCAACAAGTTTTGGTACGTGGACCCGTCCAACGGGTGGGCCCAATCGGGTCGAAAATGATTAGACTCGAATTAACACGTCTCATTTATTTTAACCCATTTTTATGCGATATAGATTTAGTGATCTAACTCATGTCCAACGAACACCATGACCCAACTCCTATTGCTAAGACACTTTTATATATAACTCATTCTATGAAAGCCCATACCGAAACCAAGGTGAAAATGCGTAATGAGTGAGCGCAAGATCGAGTGAAAGGCGAGAGAGTAAAATAAGTAAATTGTAAACCCATTTAATATCATAGTACTTTCAACTTTACTCTTCTTATCTCAGTTATGATCCATTTAATTAATATAACTAACTCATATAACAATTTAACCCATTAAATATAAGTTAAAAAATAAGTCCATGACTCATTTTGACATATTATTGGTACACAACAGTTACATAGTCTAAAGAGTTTCTTTTTCTTTTTTCTTTTTTATGTAGTCATGTATTCATAATTCACAAATGACACAAATTATTTTGAATCAAAATCACTTGTACAGAACAAAAGCCAAAAGTTAATTGGTATATAGTAGTCTGAGTTATGTCTATTTTCATATTTATCAAATACAACCAAAAAAAATTTTGGCTTCGAAATTTGGTATTTTCCATCTCTTATAAACAAAAATTCATCTTATAATCTTTTGTTTTCTCTTTAAAATTAAAAAACATCATCTAAATTTTAGGATGCGAATTTACATGCCTAACACTTGTCCACGATACAAATGTGAAAGGTCTGGATATATCATGTTGATATGAGGTGTAGTGCTGGAGGTATGATTCATTTGGGGCAATTTCACCTTGGATTTTTCTAATTTTCTCCAATATTATTGCAAACGGATTTTGAGTTTCTTTTAATCTTAAATTCCTGAAACTTCTACAAAATCTAAATATAAACGATCCATTTTTATATAAAATATTTTTAATTGGTTTTGAACGTTTTGAGAAATCAAATAGATTTTGACAAGGAAAAAAGAAAAGTAGTTTACTTTGCGATAACCGACAAGCAACTCATACAACGTAAAAACGTGAAAAATCAGTACCGTCCGAGGATTAACCGGAAAATCGATAACCATGAAATTACAGTATTACCCCCACGCCCGACGCTTCCCCGGCACGGCGACGCTCTCGCCTCCGGCGAATATGCCTCCCTGCTTTCTCGTTGCTCGTTCGAATCTCCACGAGCACGCCCGGACCGTACGGATTTCCAGATTCTCCGGCCGCCGTAGTCAGCCCGACGGCGACACGCTGGACGACGTCCGTCGCCGACGCGTCCCATGTCGTCGGACTTCATCGCCGGAAGAAGAAGAAGAAAGCGCGGTGAGTATCACTAGTTTCTGGTGATGGGTCCCTATGCATGATAGCGAGCTCGTGAAGATATCACCCGTTTTTACGTACCGGCGACTTCGTTGCGACCTGTTTGTGGGTTTCTGTAAAGGAGCTCGCTTGCTTCTTGCTTCTGCTTTGCCCGTTGAACGTTGGGGAAAACGAAAGCTTCCAATCCTCGCTAATTAGCGACGGGCTGGGGGCGAATTCGTGCTACGTGTCCCGAGTGAAGTGATTTCTCTTTCCATGTTGATTTTCGTGTAGAACAAGTAGCGACCCAGAAATCGACGATATGGTATGGTGGTGTGTTCTGTTTCCGACTATATATGGTTTACGATTGAAATGCGTGGAAGTCGTTGGAGGGTCGATCTGTGTATGATCCACCTACTTGAATCGTTCGTTCCCTCGCGGTTTCCATGTTCCGCTCAGGCACCTCTCGTTTCTGACTCTTCTGTCACCTACGTTGTTGTAAATTTCCATTAGAAGTGGAGAAACCATGCGGTACTTTCCTTCATGGTGTACATTTCTGCAGGCAGAGTATAGAAAGTTTGCGAAAGACCAGATAGACATGTCGTTCGAAATGGAATGCGAAAAGGAAATATATGCGATTCTTGATGACATGAGCGGGGTCCGAACTTTTTTCTATTAATGTCATTGTTAAAAGATGTGTACTTTAGCCTTTCAAGGGGTTTCATACATCTCTCTTTTAGGAACAGCAGTCTTCTACTTCATTAATAGTTTCCCCCTATCTTTAGATCCGTAGATGCTTTTTAGTATGCATAAATGAATGAATTAGTGACACACTGGAACATTAGCATTTTCCTATTCTGTTTGCTATGAAAATTTTGGGTTACCCATTTCAATAGAAGCTACTTCCTCTGACTGTTTCCTCTTTTCTTCTCTTTCCTTTATTTGGCCAAGAGTTGTTAATTTCTTTGAATCATGTACTGTTATCGGTTTGGAAAATGGCAGATGATAGGGGGAATTTCTTTTCAAATCGATCGACTTGTTATTATACCTCATAGGCTTCCTTGTACCTCTTGATGTAATTAAGTTTCTTTTTTTTTCTTTTTAATCTGGAAGAGATACTTTTGCCGTTTCCTACAATAGCGAGATTCCGAATGCCGACAAAAGATGAATCCTGCCATGTGCTTATCATATCTAGTATGTTTCTCATGTGGTTAAGGGTTTCCTTTATTACCAAGAACAGCTCAAATGTTGCATCAGCCAAAGAAAGCGTTTTATTGTTAACGGCCAAGCTCGTATAACTCAATGCCGACAAAAGTGAACTTTTGTTATCTCTTGTTCCCATTTTGAATGCTGTTAAGAATCCATTTCCTTTCCTATTTGTGATCTCTTTTTATTATTCTTTTAGTATTTGCAGGATGGCGGCATGTGCAAGTGGTAGTCCAACTCTAATTATTAACGATAAGCTAGAGACGAAGGCATGATACTCAACCAATGATTAAGAAAAGGAGATGCCCATGCTCCTGGTTTATCAAGCAAATGGGCATAGTCATGCCAAAACTCTATGGATAACAGCCATTTAGCATGCTTCGGACGCTCTACCTTCATACTACTTTAATCTCATGCCATGTTTTGACTTGACCAGTGAAATTGCTCACTGACAGTGGACCTTTTGCGGTAGCTCCGTGCCCTAGCAACGTTTGATGAACAGGATACATTCCCTAACATATCAGCATTGGCTCAACTATGGAGTTGAACTTCATCTTGATATCTCCACAGATTCTCCTTCTGCAGTAGGGCTGTATGAGTTATTTGGCTCGCATGCCGTCTGTGGAAGCTCAGGTTCTGCATTACATTTCCTTCTGCATTTTGAATGTTGACATTCTATAACCTATTGGTGTTTAAACATGGAAATTATTAGAGTCACGTATTGAGCTATTACTGTGTGTACACTCATGTAAAGCAAGTCATCTTAAAACAATGCTATGTACATGTAAATTGAAAAGCTACATGCTGTAGAAATTCAAAATGGAATGAAATGAAATTATAGATGTCAATGCTGGAGAGGACATCAAATTGACTGTTCTATGGTAAGGTTACATGCATGATACAAGGACATGTAAGACTTCTTTTAAGTTGGTTAATGCTAGCATATGTTAGAACAAATGATGATATAGTGTGAAGGCCTGACAAGCAGAACTTGAAGGCAGATGTTGTGATTCAAAGAAAATCGTGTGAGAGTTGGAGGAGAGATTGCAGTCAATGAGATGACATTTCAAGTACCTGTATGCTCTAATGTAGTTCCCCATCTATTATCTCCTTGTCTTGATATATTTCCTATATTCTGGCAGCAACTCATAAAATCATTTTTTTGACCTACAGAAATTATCAGGCCACGCCAAGGAGACACCCTGTCTAGTTCCTTTATTAAAGGCCTAGAACAGCCAGAAATTTCTGGTTGTGGCTATGTGACGGATCCAAAGGAAATCCTGATAGTATAAGTTTAGGATGGCAAAGGCTGTTAGGTTTTCTCTGAAAATTTTCTTAGATATTGCAGGGGCCGGAGAGAGATCTTGATGGTGAAAACCACAGCGCTTAAATTTTTGGGACTGATAATGGTGGTAGAGGCTGTACTGACATCATTGGATATTTTGTAGGGCCAGCAAGGAATATAAATATGAAGTTTACTGGCAACGTTTTGGAGAGTGTGAATATCAGTCCAGTTTGATATCTTTGTTCCCTTCTTTGTTCACCTTTCAATCACAGGAATGATGCATGGGACTATTGAAACCTCTCTTTCGCTGACAGAGCAGATGTGCTTACTGCCAAAACTTCTAACGTTCTGGTGGAAATTGTTACTTCTTCTTTTTTTTTTTTTTTTTGCACTGGCGAGCAAGGACCAGAAATGTAACAGAGGTCAAGCTGGCTTGGCATGCTTACCGTGAATCAAAAGGTTGGAATCATGTATAGCTTTAGTTTACCGCTGTGATGACATTACGGACCAAACTACGTATGAAAAAGTCATATTGACTTCACAGAGGGTCTCACAGAAAATTGACTAGACTGTTATGGTTTCTGCATCATGCTTAGTTTGTAGGAGATGTCATGCAGGTATTTTTAGCACCAATGATTTTGTTATTATAATGTCTGAGGTTGTGATTCTTTTGAATGAACCTATGTAAAGTTCATTGATTTCCTCAAACCGTTTGGGACTTCCTTGCTTTGATGCAATATATGATATAGGGGTGCACGACTCGCATACCGAGAAGTATTTCTTTGCGGTCCTGCCCAAGGATAGATGATTATTCTTGGTCCAGTTACATAAGGTGGTCAGGAGCAAGGGCAGCTAGCAGCTTCATATTGAAAAGTTAATAATGCCATGCTCCTCCTTTTCATGGCTGCAGAGCTCGATGACCATTATAGTTTGGTGATGGGAGCTGAACCCCAAGAGCGGTGTGCCTATTTCAGAGCAACGAGTGCTCTTGAACCAATCGGCTGCTGGGATGGTATCTGTCATGTGGATTCTCAATTTGAGGTTGGGGCTGCCTTTTTGGAAGATTCTGTTAGAATTTGATTCACGTTGAGAGGATGAGCAGGATGACATGAGCCTCCACGCCTGAAGTGGTGATTCCTCCTATAAAATTGTTGCATTTTTTTAGGTAGATTATGAATACTAGGATGTAACATCACTGATTCGTTCACATTTGCCGAATTACATTTTTTAGTTGTTTGTGTGACCGACATTTCGTTTTCTTTACTTTTCATCTGTTCATCTTACGTGAATAAGCCCCTGTCCATGTGAAAATAGACTTGCCGTTGGTTTCACACGTCAAGTTTGCAAAAATGGCCTACTCGCTACACAGTCTGTACTGACTATATTCTAGGACCTCTCAACTTCGCTGGCTGGACAATCTTTAAGAACCTCTCAAGGATATTAAATGAACTGGATGGGGAATTTGCCCAAGAAACTGAGGGATTTCGGCATGGATGAAACGGGAAGTAGACTGGCAGAGCTCAAACCACAACCAGTTTATACAAGAGATCTTACATATTCATCCTCGGAAAACACAATAAAGGGGTGCGGTTTATGAAGAAATCTGAATAGGTCTGAGCAGGATAGGATAAGATTTCGGTTCATGGCCTCGGATACCGTCACTCTAAACGAATTGCGCATTAATTACCCCCCTTGCTTGTTCTACGCCCTGTGAGATTTACTCGCTACCATCCTTGACACGGTCTGAAAAGGAAAAGTTTTAAGTAACTCCAACTAAGGAGTCCCTGTGCGAGAAAACGAGGGTGGCCTCACCGATCCTAAGCGTTACCATATTCGGTTCCTTTATCGCTCCTCTCTCTTTTGGTTTTTTCCTCGCTCGAAAAGGTGTCCGTTCATGGCTCAAATTCAAATGACATTGATCACATCACTCCATATGCGAAGCATGCCGGTTCCCCTTATAAAATCACAAGGCTTTGGTTTCTCTTTAGAATCGCCATAGCCTCCTTAAAAGACGGTTCATCATGATCTCCTTCCGAGAAAAACTCATGGTCTTTGTTGCTTTGGGCTTTCGTTGTTATTTCTGTTCACTGTAAGATAAGCCGTCAGCACTAGCTAAGCATGGAGATATCTTCTCTTCGAGCGTGGTATGTGAAGAGTCTTTCCTCTCTGCTCTTTAAATTTCTTGTTTTTCTCGGACTGATCTGCGCACCAACCGATGCGAAAACCAGAAGATCAAGAACATGGCCTTCGTCCCTCTTCGTTTAAACCGATGTGGGCATCGTTTTCGAGAGATAACCCACCCGGATAGGCTCGCTTGACCAGTTTCGCTCTCTTCCCTTCGCTTCGAGTTCACTGTGGATTTCAGTAGACTCAGCGTCGTAATTTCGTCTATCTTTTTTGAAAGAAAGAAGAAAACAGTCTCTCCATTACAACGATGGATGAATTTCGTGCAGGACTTCAGCGCCTTAACCGAAGTCCTTCCCCACATATATGTACGTACGCACCCACTAGGAAGAAATGGACTGGCCCGAAGGGGAAAACGCCGCGCCTCATCACATCCCGCCGCAGCACTACGCGCTCTTCCACTCCATCGACCGCGCCCTCTACACGATCCTCGCCATCCACCTCTGCCGCGACCCGGCCGAGTCCCTCCACGTTGTCGCCCTCCTCCTCTGGCTCGAGCGCTCCGGCTTCCCCCACGCTGTCAAGACCGTCCTCTCGCTTCCCAAGATGCTCGTTGGCGACCTCGCTGACGAGGCCATGGCCTGCCTCAACTTCATCTTCAACCACAACAGCTTTTCGAACGACGGCGCCGACGTCCCTCTCATGCGGGGCGTGATAGGCCGGCGCATCTCCCCGCAGTTCCTCCACGAGAACCGGGACGATGCCCGCCGAGTGATCTCCAATATTATCGACACCGTGTGCGTTAGGGCCCTGACTGACATAATGCAGAACGCCATTGCAATAAGGAACGCTCGTCACAACCCGTCCCCATCGACGTCCCCGGTCTGCCTCCCTGATAGCCCTTCGTTTCCGGGGATGCGGCGGCGCAGGAATGAGAACACGAACGACCACGTCATGATCAACCGACACGTCCCCACTGGCCATCAGAACCGAAAATTCTGGTTCGAAGAGAGAGATGAGGCCACGGCCGTGCCGCCCGACGACCGGACATTGTTCGTGACGTTCTCGAAGGGGTACCCAGTGCACGAGTGGGAGGTGCGGGAGTTCTTGACGATGGCGTACGGGGACTGCGTGGAGGCACTGCATATGCAGGAAGTGCAGGCAGGCGAACAGCCGCTGTTCGCGCGGGTCGTGTTCCGGTCCGCCTCGACGATCGAGCACGTGCTCGAAGCCTCAGGGAAGGCCAAGTTCATCATCAATGGCAAGCATGTCTGGGCCCGAAAGTTCGTGCCGAAACGCACGAACGGTCACCGAGCGGCTCGTCAACCTCCTCCTCAGCCTTACAACTGGTCGCCTTATTTTCTATTCTCGAGAGACTGAGATGGTTCGTGTATGAGTTTCAATTCGTGCAACGATAATAAGAATCTTGCGCCGTTCATATAAATGAATAATCATTTAATGCGTGGCTTTAGTTTGGAAACCTAAATAACCCTTAGGTTTGATAGAATCTGTTGTGTGATCTAAGTTTTGAATGTAATTTAGCGTGGCAATACTGGTGAAAGTTCACGAAGAAGTTATACGCATGAACTCAAATGAAGTGATGCTAGGATACACTGAAATTGATATATCAAGCTACGCCATAAATTATATAGAAATGTTTTAATAAGTCATACTCCACATCCACTTATTCCCCAACACCACTTAATATGTCAATTTTGTAAAATAGACATTATATTATGAGCATCAGTTAAAAGACTTATTCTTTTTTCGCTTAAGAAGCATTAGCTTGTATTAATTATCTTACTTAAACTTACTAAGTAACATAATAAGTTTCCATGGAGTGTTGAAATAAATGGAAACTTGTGTACGCACCCAAGTAGGAAATCTTCAAGTCATTTAAGGAAAAGGTTTAATTAAGGATTAGTATATCTAGCATCGCTTCTTAATTGTTTTAATTCCGTTTTATTAAGCGACGGGCGACAAAAGCCATAGTCTTATATTTCCAAACTATGTAGCCATGCATCTAAGTTTTTATTGTCGAAAGGATGCCGTTTTGTTTTCCGACTAGACAATAAAAAGAAGATAGGACATTAAATTATTGAGTAATCGGATTTGGATTGATGTCATTATTGTGTAATCGGATTATAGAAGCTACTTTTACTAGTTTCTTTAAGACTTGTTCCTAATTCATCACTTATTCTTATTTTTTTAAAAGTGGGTCCCAGTTGCTTTGCATGAATTCATGCATTTTTGCCAGGTGGCAACGATTCTTCCATGCCGGTGAGTGTAACCATGTTGTCGCCTTTTGCTTTAGGGCTCTTTTGGTTTCATCGACTTTAATTACATGTGGCCATCTTCTTATTTAATTAAGCTAGAAACTTATCGCAATATTAAATGAACTTTAGTCAACTCTCTACTCCCTGCTCACGAGCATTTCACCTCCGAAAGCTGACCGATATCCTACTTACTCGTGTCCCTGTAACGAAGGAAGCAAACACAAACCAGTCACCGAGGCCTGGCAAAAGGCATGTTCTATTGCCTCCGTCGTTGGTAATTTCTGTAAAGGTACCGCAACAGATTTACATGCTGGAATAGTTTTAGTTTGCAGCTGTGATGACAGATGAACCAAACTATCTATGAAAAAATCCATATTCCGTGATGATTTTTGCATCATTCTTAGATTATAGTTTATGTCCATGCAGGCATTTTCCGGACCTATGATTTTGTTATCATAATGTTTGAGGTCTTGGATTGCCCCAAACCGTTTTAGACTTCATTTGCTTGCACGCAATATATGATATAGGCCTGCATGACAGCATATATAAATTCTATTCGTTTCATAGAAAATAACTCATATTCAATTTTTATCATATGATTCGCTTACGAAAGTAAATTAACAGAAATTTTTTTTTTATAGTCAACAAGGAAAACCTATGCTAAATTCAAGATAATTACTCCTCTTTTGAAAATTGAAAATCGTTTTCCAAAATATGCCTAAATATCGGCATTTGAACCAAGGACCTTGGCACTTAGGCATGAGAACACTAATGCGCATGCCTAGATTTTTGATAGCCATGCCCGAGTTCTCATCTTTGGGGCTCGAGTCCATCAAGGCAGGGACTGGTTCTCATCAGCCAAGATTAGGCCCATAAAGGCTAGGATGAGGTCCCTTAAGACCAAGCCCAAGAACCAATACCCTGGTCCCAAACGGTCATGCCTAAATATTCAACTCTTGTGCTTAAGTCACCAACGCCCAAAGTTTAGGTCCATGAAGGCTAGGCTCAGGCCCAAAACCCTATTGCTTGTACCTAAGTCCCCAACAACCATGTTGGCATGCCCAAATCACTAGTGCCTAACCTTATTCTACCAAGGCTACACTTGGGTCCTCGACAGCCGTGCCTAGATACCCAACTCCTATGCCCAGGTAATTGTCAACCGAGCCTAAGTACATCAAGGCTAGGCTTGATTCTTCAATGGCCAAGCCCAAGTCCCTTGACACCAATGCCAAGACCCCAATGTCCATGCCCTAGTCCTTGGTAGCCAAACGCAAGTACCCAACTCCCATACCCAAGTCACCGAAGCCCAAGTTCAAATTGCTTAAGGCTAGGTTCGAGATCTCAGTGCCTATTCCCCAAATTCAAGTGCTTGTACTCAAGTTCCTAGCGATCTTACCCAAGTACCTAGTTTTTGCGTCCAAGTCGAGACCGACATCCATAAAGGCCGAGCCCGAGACGCCAATGTTTGTGCTGAGGTGTCACGCCCCGAACCCCGAGACACGTGAACAACCCGCCATAGTCGTGACATTGCGACATTCCCAAGTAGTGTCGCCGACACAATTAAATTTTATTATGCGCATGCAGAACGTATTAATAAACCCCTGACAATTTAAAAGCGGGATAGAATAGCAGGAACAAAAATCAATTTAATACAAGCCAACATGTTTAACATAAAATCAAACAAGGATTACAGACAACCAAAATGGGTTGTAATCTACACACTAGAGATCGGCCCACCAAAAGAAGGAACAGTCCTAAAACTACTAATCGAATTTGATCGTCGATCTTTCATCTTCTTGGCTCTGCGACTCCTTGCCCGACTGCACCAACAGTCCACCTTACTCCGCTGGAATCGTCATCTACGGCCCTGAAATATTTTTCCCACAACGGGGTGAGACATCGTCTCAGCAAGTTCACCCCTCCTAAGCTCCTATTAGAAAGAAAATACACCCCAGCATGACCTAGCCACACATCAAGAAGACTTACCGCGCAATAGTCCACGCCTGCAGGTTAGTACAGTTCATATCATTCAATCACGTGCAAATATGACAATTAAATAAACCAAGGCACAATCACATCATCAACCAATTAACCACTTGGATCGTCTGAGCGATCAATCGGCTCGGCCGATTACATGTCATTCTAGCAAATCAATCAATGCTCCCAATCACGACCCTAAAGGTAAACTCAACCATCGGTGGTAATCACGGCCCCACGTGGCACGACCTTCGAAAAGGTGGTTCAACAACTAGTGGCATCACGGCCCCACGTGGCACGACCTTCGAAAAGGTGGTTCAACAACTAATGGCATCACGGCCCCACTCGGCACAACCTTCGAAAAGGTAGTTCAAATAGCTAGTGGCATCACGGTCCCACTCAGCACGACCTTCGAAAAGGTGGTTCAAACAGCTAGTGGCATCACGGCCCCACTCAACACGGCTTCTAATAGGCGGTCAATCACAGCCAAAACCTCACCAATTCCTACACTTGGAATTTCTACACATAACCCCTAATTAACGCAATCACACTCAATTCGCCACAAATCAAGCATCAAATTTAAATTCTAACAAAGACAAAGAACGATCGGCACGAAATTCGAGCAACCTAGGGCTAAAAATAAATTTTTCCATTTTTTTATAAATAATAATATTTAATTAATTTTGGAATATTTTAATATTATTTTAATCATCCGAATTTCGAATATTTAAATAAATCTAAATTAAAATCTAATTAAGTCACATCACCACTTAACTTTAATTAAACCCTTTTTAACTTTAATTAAACACAATTAAACTTAAACAAATTTCTTAATCCAACTTATAATAAAATAATTTAATCTATCCACCTAAACATGCTTAATTCAAACTAAACATACTTAGGGCATAATTAACCGTCTAATCAAGGATTAGTGAGATAAACTCACGGATTTGGACGCCGCTTAGCTCAAATCGAAGAGGGCGACGCCGGGATCGACTTTCCCCAGAGGAGATCTCGCCTCCGGGGCCGAGAAGGAGGCCGAAACGGCCCTTGAAGCTGCTGAAAAACCCATTTTTTTCTCCACGGTTTGCTGCTGGACGGAGGCCGGCGGGTGCTGGTCGGCGGCAGCTCGGGCGGGGAAAGAGGCGGAGGAGGGACGACGGATCGCGGCGGCTGCTCCAGCAACGGCTCAGGCGACGGAACGGCGACGACGCCGCTAGCTGAGGACACGGCTGCTGGCGCGACGGGCTGAGGAGGCGAGCGGTGGTGTGGCGCGACGGCACGGTGAGCGGAAGGCAAACGGCGCGACGACGGCAGCTGGGCGCGACGGCTGGCGACGGCGAGGCGGCAAGCAGCGAGGGCGGACGGGCTAGCGGTCGACGGTTGCAGCTCCTCTTCTTCTTTTCTTTCTTTTTTTCTTTTTCTTTTTCTCTTTCCCCCCCTTTTCTCTCTCTATTCCAAGGTTGAAGAAGAAGTGGTGGGGTCCACTTCCCTCTCTCTCTCCCCCTTTCTTTTCCTTTTTCCTTTTTCTTTTAGTCTCCAACTATGGCCCACCATGACATCACCGATGATGTCATGGTCCACTACCTCCAACCATTTACAACTCTCTTCAATAGGTGCAATTAATTTTCCGCCGGGGTCCAAAACTTTGTACATCTCAATTTCTTCAATTCTCCTTTCAATTGGGTCCAATTGAAGTCCAAAAAAAATAATCCAATGCCACCACACTTTAATTCACATCTTGGCTTGTCCATAGAACCAACTTAAATCCTAGAAGCACGACCAAAAGCGGACCTACTAATTTCTCTTGATTCAATTCAAATTGACTCCCATAAAATCAATTGATGTCTCACTTATCAAATTGATTGCTTTCTTTATCCAAAAATCCCTCATATTCCTCAATTTCACAACCCCGACTTCGATCAACAAAACGGCCCTATTTATCTAGTCGAAATTAGGACCCGAAAATCTGGATGTCACAACTCTTCCCCCATTATAAAAATTTCATCCTCGAAATTTAAACATTTACCAATCCTTATACAAAAGGTAGGGGTATTTTCGTTTCGTTGAGTCTCACTATTCCAAGCTAATCCTTCGGTCTCATGGTGTTGTCCGACCATTTTGATCAAGGATACCATTTTGGTATACCAAATCTGCTCTTTCTGGACCGACAATTGAACTGAACTTCTCATATATGACACCATGTTGTTCACATCTGATCTCTTCTTCTCAACTCCCCAATGAACCCTTGAAGCTCAATGACTGAAAATTTATGACAGTTCTGTCTAGCATTCACTCTGACACTGATCTGACCACTGCAAACACTGATTTCTGAGCCGACTCTGGTCTATGATCTTTCTTCACTTTCTTTTACCACCGAATTCCGTACCCTCTGTTAAGCACCGCTAAGAAAGAACCCCCTGAAAGAACCCCTCTGAAAACTCTGCCAAACCTGTAATCTCTGATCTGGATTCGAAATATAAATCATCTCCGGCACTCTATGTCGGTGAATTATCTGATGCCCACACACTTCGGTATACCCAGTCCATAATATAACAAAATCTTCAAATTTCTGAAATCAAACTTAGATTGGCGGTTAATTTTACTCTGACGCGCTTTTAGTGTGACCTAGGCTACTAGGTAGTTCTCAGAACTTTTTTAGGACAAATGACCCGTGGTCGATTTTTTTCGAGCCACAATGAACCCACTCGACACAGTGTCGATTCTCGATTGTCGTGAAAATCTCGAGGACTCAAAGACGGACACAGGGTACCAAAACGACTGAAAAATCAAAGTAGTGCCAGTCGATGAGAGTTTTCCAATTCAGTGGGATCACCCACGATTGGTCATTCATCCCAATCGAACTGACCTATCTCTGATCTTAATTCGATTTTATACTGTGTCGCAATGATCTCTAAAGATGAACATGGTCGAGAAGTCGATTCCTGGTCGAATCGTCAAGTCAATTTGCCTTAAAGTCCTTAATGACTCACCTAGCTAGTCTAGTTATCTCGTGAGTGGCCAACTCAAAGAAAAGCACTAAAGTCACGCCGATGAAATGCCCAACTTATCCAATCAAAATCAGAATCCATAAACCTGGATGTTGCACACCCAAAACAAGATCCATTCGTATCATACCAAAGCGGACCAACTCCATCTACCAATCGACCACTATCCACAAATGGTATCAATAATCTCCTGAATCCTTAGTAAGCTCATCACAATGTCCCATTGTGATATATTTTCATCCCCACTCCGGACTCTCGAGTGATGGTAAAATCCTCTAAGTCTGCATTACTGAACTTCCACTTACTGACAATTCTGGCACTTGCAACCTGCTTGGCAATATTCATCTTCACATCAGCCTACCAATTTAACTGACGCTGATTCTGACTTATTCGCACCATCTGGTCAACACCGCGATACCATAGTGAACTTCTAATAAAATCTTTTCCCTGAGTGCTACACTATCAAGTGTATTCAATTGCTCATGGAACCCAAACTTTCTATCCTCAGAAATCTCAAAGTCAATCTCTTTCTTACTAGTAGCCTCTTATAAGACTTTCTGAACATCTGTCTATCGACTAGGCGCCAATTAAAACTTGAGCATCTGGTTCAATTTTACAATTTCAATTTTTTTTTTGAGCGGCAAAAAAATTCAAAGGGTAGCCTACCTCAATTTTGAAAACCAAATCTTGAACCATTTTTAAATAAAATCTATACTTTAGCCAGTCTGTGCACAATTGAAGACTCTTGACTTAAAGCATCAATGACTTCTTTCATCCTTCCAGGTGATACCAGGTACTACTATCCAAGTCCTTCAAAAGATCTGGTACAGCGCTATCTCATTCAATTCCTACTAGGAGAATAAATACTTTGAGGCTTTGACAGTCGATAAAGATCTGAAGTGTCCCTTTACACCAACGATATCTCTAGATCTTCGAAGCGGAAATTGATGCCGTGAATTCCAAGTCGTCTGTCAGGTAATTCGGTTCATAAGATCTCAACTGACGGGATACGCATGCAATAACCCTATCATGCAGCATCATTAGGCCACTCAATCCTTTAAATGATGCATCACTGAAGATCTCACACCTTCCATGACTAGACGGAATGGCCCACACAAGTGTAGTAGTCAGCCTCTTCTTAGGCTCTTGAAAACCACACCCGCACTCATCTATCCACACGAACTTTTCTTCCTTCCTCAGTAGTCTTGTCAACGGCGATGCTAATACTGAAAGAAAACCCACATGCAAACTGTCTGTAACACTTTGCTAAACCCAGAAACTTCTGACCTCTGCCACTGTAGTCAATCTCGGCCAACTGCTTACTGCTTAGATTTTGACGGAGTCCACGAAGATTTCTTCGCTTGAAATCATGTGACTTACAAGCGATACACATGTCATCCAAAACTTGCACTAACTAAACTTAGCATGAAATTCAAGAGCCCTCAAGGTCTGAAGTATCATCTTTAACTGTCTCTCGTGCTCCTTGGCACTCTTTGAACACACCAGGATAACTTCACTAAACACGATCACAACTGATTTAAGTACCCTTACACATTCTGCTCATAAGATCCAAACAAACAGCTAAGGTATCTGTCAAACCACACAGTATAACAGTGAACTCATAACTGCCATATTGAATGCAAGATGCCAACTTCGATATGCCTTCCTTCCTGATCCTCAATTGATAACACTCTGACCTCCAGTCGGTCTTGAGAAATATCAATATACAACCACGGCGAACCAACTTTCTTCTTCACGAATAGAGCAGGTGCTCCCCAAGATGATGCATTGGAACGCATGAATCCCCTATCCAAAAATTCCTACATCTGCACCTTCAGTCCTTCTAACTTAGATAACACCATCTGGTAATGAGCCTTAGGAACCGGTTCTGTTCCGAGTACTAATTCAATCACGACTCTACTTCTCTTCCTGACAACCAACCTAACAATTCTCCATAACATACTTTTAGAAAACTTCTGTACCACAATTGTGTTCTCCAAGTCCGACCCCTTAACTGACGCATCCATTACAGTTGCCATGTAGATTTGATAACCAGCACACTGAACCGGGTCATCTTCTGAGATGAATAACAATGATTGAAGTTCCTCTTCGACTTTTAGTAACCCAAAACTTTCGCACATTAACTGAACAAGCTGAATTACATCACTGCCACGATTCAAAACAACAGAAAGCTCCTTGAGCCAATTCTTTTTATAAATGACTTTCAAGTCATATTTAAGTAAACCCTTCAAGTACAACTATCGTCAGAGATTCATCTTTCCATCACTTTATTACCACAACGAAGATCCTACAATCTTCACTGAAAATTCTGCTGCACTACTCTGATAAAAGCATCTCAAAAGCATTCTTCCCCTGATCGATGCATGATCAATCCCTTCATGCTCTTCTAGCCATCCTAGTGGCGTCATACCTGCAATAACGGCGCTTACGCCCTCCTGAACTTGCATGGACAATTCCTAACCTGATGGCCCTGCCGGCCACGTTCAAGCCGTGTTCCCCTTTCACTCTGACCTTGGGCTAACTCATGCCTCCTTTTCACAAACTCGGCACATGATCAGTGAGTCATCTACCTCCCATCAAGGAATACCATGCACCCTTCTTTGTACTGAGATTCGTTCCAAGTACCCCACTAAATGTCCCGAACCATATTTCCTCTACTCTATCTTATCAACGGCGGTGACAGAAACAACTGTGATTCCATCTGCCTATACGGACAATCTTTGATCAAATGGCCTTACTGGCGACATCTGCAACAAGTCTCTTCCCTCTTACAGCACGAAACAGATCCATGTCTTTTCTCACGGACACGAGACACAACTATCAAGTTGAGCATTGACTTTCCAGTTCTACTCTTCCAGCTGGGTGGAACATGTCACCTTTCTTCTGACATCGGCTTTTCTCCCCAATCGATTCCCATTTCTGTCTAAACCAAACTTTGACTCAGATACGGTGGCTTGATCCTCGATCACAACTCCATATCAGACCTCAACAAACATGGCAACAACAACGGTTACAACACTGGCAGCGGTAGAAACAACGGCAACAACGGTGGTTCCGGCCTTGGCGGCACTGACGGCGACGACGGTAAAAGCGACTGAAGCGGCGGCCTACTGACCATTCTGTCTCCCAACCTCTCAAGCATCCTCAAGAACCGAGTAAACTTTGAACCTTCAAGGGCTGCCACCCCAGCATTGACTAGAGACAATACTTCACCACTCGCACTAGCCCCAACTTGCTCACTACCCAGAGCACCACGGGCACCAACTTTAACAGCGGCCTGCCCCGAAACACAGGGCTACTACCCTCACTGGGCGGCCCTCGACACACAATCACTCACACAACAGGCTCAACACAGACGCCCGCTTCCCAAAACCAACACTGAGCGACCACACAAGCAAGCTACCAAGCAACTATCAATCACATGCATTAGAATATTAAAAGCCTTTCCTACTAACTATCCCGTGACTCATCGCACCTTACCACTCCATACACAAACCATGCTCTGATACCACTTAAACGGGGTTGTCATGCCCCGAATCCCGAGACACGTGAACAACTCGCCATGGTCGTGACATTGCGACATTCCCAGGTAGTGTCGCCGACCCAATTAAATTTTATTATGCACATGCGGAACGTATTAATAAACCCCTGACAATTTAAAAGCGGGATAGAACAGCAGGAACAAAAATCAATTTAATACAAGCCAACATGCTTAACATAAAATCAAACAAGGATTACAGACAACCAAAATGGTCGTAATCTACACACTAGAGATCGGCCCACCAAAAGAAGGAACAGTCCTAAAACTACTAATCGGATTTGATCGTCGATCTTTCATCTTCTTGGCTCTGCGACTCCTTGCCTGACTGCACCGACAATCCACCTTACTCCGCTGGAATCGTCATCTACAGCCCTGAAATATTTTTCCCACAATGGGGTGAGACATCGTCTCAGCAAGTTCACCCCTTCTAAGCCCCTATTAGAAAGAAAATACACCCCAGCATGACCTAGCCACACATCAATAAGACTTACCTCACAATAGTCCACGCCTGCAGGTTAGTACAGTTCATATCATTCAATCACGTGCAAATATGACAATTAAATAAACCAAGGCACAATCACATCATCAACCAATCAACCACTTGGATCGTCTGAGCGATCAATCGGCTCGGCCGATTACATGTCATTCTAGCAAATCAATCAATGCTCCCAATCACGACCCTAAAGGTAAACTCAACCATCGGTGGTAATCACGGCCCCACGTGGCACGACCTTCGAAAAGGTGGTTCAACAACTAGTGGCATCACGGCCCCACTCGGCACGACCTTCGAAAAAGTTGTTCAAACAGCTAGTGGCATCACGGCCCCACTCAGCACGACCTTCGAAAAGGTGGTTCAAACAGCTAGTGGTATCACGGCCCCACTCGGCACGGCCTCTAATAGGTGGTCAATCACGGCCAAAACCCCACCAATTCCTACACTTGGAATTTCTACACATAACCCCTAATTAACGCAATCACACTCAATTCGCCACAAATCAAGCATCAAATTTAAATTCTAACATCACAAAGCGACGATCGACGAAATTCGAGCAACCTGCTAAAAATAAATTTTTCCGTTTTTTTATAAATAATAATATTTAATTAATTTTGGAATATTTTAATATTATTTTAATCATCCGAATTTCGAATATTTAAATAAATCTAAATTAAAATCCAATTAAGTCACATCACCACTTAACTTTAATTAAACCCTTTTTAACTTTAATTAAACATAATTAAACTTAAACCAATTTCTTAATCCAACTTATAATAAAATAATCTAATCTATCCACCTAAACATGCTTAATTCAAACTAAACATACTTAGGGCATAATTAACCGTCTAATCAAGGATTAGTAAGATAAACTCACGGATTTGGACGCCGCTTAGCTCAAATCGAAGAGGGCAACGCCGGGATCGACTTTCCCCAAAGAAGATCTCGCGTCCGGGGCCGGGAAGGAGGCCGAAACGGCCCTTGAAGCTGCTAAAAAACCCATTTTTTTCTCCACGGTTTGCTGCTGGACGGAGACCGACGGGTGGTCGGGTGCTGGTCGGCGGCGGCTCGGGCGGGGAAAGAGGCGGAGGAGGGACGGCGGCTGCTCCGGCGACGGCTCAAGCGACGGAACGGCGACGACGCCGCTGGCTGAGGACGCGGCTGCTAGCGCGACAGGCTGAGGAGGCGGGCGGTGGTGTGGCGCGACGGCACGGTGAGCGGAAGACGAACGGCGCGACGACGGCAGCTGGGCGCGACGGCTGGCGACGGCGAGGCGGCGAGCAGCGAGGGCGGACGGGCTGGCGGTCGACGGTTACAGCTCCTCTTCTTCTTTTCTTTTTTTTTTCTTTTTCTTTTTCTCTTTCCCCCCCTTTCTCTCTCTATTCCAACATTGAAGAAGAAGTGGTGGGGTCCACTTCCCTATCTCTCTCCCCCTTTCTTTTCCTTTTTCCTTTTTCTTTTAGTCTCCAACTATGGCCCACCATGACATCACCGATGATGTCATGGTCCACTACCTCCAACCATTTACAACTCTCTTCAATAGGTGCAATTAATTTTCCGCCGGGTCCAAAACTTTGTACTTCTCAATTTCTTCAATTCTCCTTTCAATTGGGTCCAATTGAAGTCCAAAAAAAAATAATCCAATGCCACCACACTTTAATTCACATCTTGGCTTGTCCATAGATCCAACTTAAATCCTAGAAGCACGACCAAAAGCGGACCTACTAATTTCTCTTGATTCAATTCAAATTGACTCCCATAAAATCAATTGATGTCTCACTTATCAAATTGATTGCTTTCTTTATCCAAAAATCCCTCATATTCCTCAATTTCACAACCCCCGGCTTCGACTGAACGAAAATGGCCCTATTTATCCAATCGAAATTAGGACCCGAAAATCTGGATGTCACATGGGGTCCTTGGTAGTCCTACCTGATTACTCAACTTTTGTGCCTAGCTTACTGGTACCCAAACTCAAGACCTCGATGCTTGTGCTAGGGTCTTGGCAATTGGGCCTAAGTACTTGGCTCATATGCCCAAGTCATCCACAATTGGGCCACTAACACAAAGGTCAAGCCCAGGTCTCTTGAGGCTAAGGCCAAGACCTTAATGGCCATCCCTAAGTTCCCACCTACCCTGCTTGGGACTTCAATGCCTATGCCTAATTCCCAAGTGGGGTGCCCAACTCCTGTGTCCAAGTTAGAGCCCGAATCCTTGCGGTCGTGCTTGAGTACTTTTGTGACATCTTGAATTTTCGACCCCGTCTCGGTAAAATGAAATGGGCTTTTCATTGACGTATCTATGATTCTTTTTTCTCTGAGCTGATCACTCACAAGTTAATTGATCTATTAGGTGAAACCGTTAAGGGATATAATCACGGTAAAATCCCTAAAAGCTACCTAGTAGATTGAATTGGATTAAAATCGCGTCCGATCAATTTTAACCACGAAATTAAATTTGGTTTCGAGAATTGAACATTCAAGCATGTCACAATTCATTTTTACTACCTCGTCTCGTCTTTTGAAGAAATTCCATCGAGCCAAGAATTTTTATGGAAAATCGAAATTTGGCAAATTTAAATCAAGGAAATTCGGATTGGCACTTTGGTATGGAATTATGGCTACCAAAATGAACTAGTTGGTGAAGGGGATGCATGGAATTCGTATGGGCTATATGGGTGTGATTTTTGGCCATCAAATTGAAGTATTTTGTGGAGGCGACCCCCAGCAAGCGGCGGCCTTTGGCCCAACCAAGGGCCGCGCTGGAGCCCTCACCGCCGGCTGACCCTCCCTGCTCCATCAACGACCCTTCCTGATGGCGATAGGGAGGCAATGACGGTGACTGAGGGCTGAGCCCTCAACCGCCTCCCCCCCCCCCTTTCCCTTTTTAATTTAATTTTTTAATATTTAAATTTGTATTTTTAAATATTTTAAGTAAATTTAGTTCTAAATTAAATTTAATTAATTTTTACATTAATTTATTACCACATTAGCACCAAAATAACGTCGTTTTTGTATTATTTGACTATGTCAGCGTGCAAAATGGCGTCATTTTGCACTTACTTTGCTGGAAATTGCACATGTCAGCATTTTGGCCGGATTTTGGCAAGAGTGGCACTTAAGTGATCCATTTCTTTTCCAATGTGACACTTAAGTATCACTTTCGTAAGTTTTGATACTTAAGTGTCCCTTTGTGCCAACTTATAGCACTTGAAGCGACCTTCTGCTTGTGGCGACTATTGAAAGAGGTTGAGATGTGAATGATTGTGCTATGGTGATGGGTTATGGTCATGGCAAAGGATAGCCACTGAAGGGTGATATGTATTGTGTTGAGGAAACCGACTAGATTGTGAGCAGGCAAAAGACTAAGTGCTACACGATAACGAAATTTCATATGAGCCACCTCTAGAACCTTGTACCGTTACTTATTGTAGTCAAAGGGCTAAATGCTAAATGGTGAACTGAGTCACATGAGAGCCACCTCTAGAGTTTTGCACTACTGTCTTGCATAGTTGAGAGCTAAGTGATACGCGATGGTGTGACTCCATGAGAGCCACCTCTAGAAACTTGTATTGTTGCTATTTGTGGAAAATGACTAAGTGTTACACGACAAATAAACTTCATGTGAGTCACCTCTAAAATCTTGTACTGTTACTGATTGTGGTCGGGGACTAAGTGCTACACGATAACGTGACTTCATGGAAGTCACCTTTAAAACCTTGCACTATTGTCATATGTGGTCAAGAGCTAAGTGCCACATGGTGATTTGAGTTACATGGGAGCCACCTCTAGAGCCTTAAGTTTGAATATTGAGTTGGAATGTGGAGTTTGGATATTGAGAGTGATTATCGGGTGTGGAGTGAACCACCAATATAAGTTATTTGCGCCTGATTATGGGACGAAATTGTGTGATACGGAATGGTACATGTCATAACGATTTGGTTCTATAATCGAGATCTTTGTGAATTGTTTGATGAATGATATGATGCATACAAGTTATTGAATGCATTTACTATATGCAAGTGTTTTGATTGAGGGGACCTAGACTTAGAACCAGGGAAGACGAAGTCAATTTTCTGCAGGTATGCATCCCACAGTGGGCGAACATTCCCGTTCAAGCCCTTCAGGGACAGCCTTTTAGCAGAAAACCACTCGGTCCTTTAGTTCAGAGCCTAGAGACACTCAGAGATGCCAGGATGGAAACGTTTCTAACATACTCGAGCTGCATTTCTTGGAGGATCCTACCAGGCGAGAGAAGAAGAGAGGAGTTTAGAAAGCCATGAGAAGTTTTTCACAAAAACACTCACTTCATTCAAGGGACTCTCCCCAACACAATACAGACTCCTTGCCTTATATAGGCAAATGGGAGACACAAACAGACAAAGACCAACTAACGGGTCCAGAATGTAACAAAGGCTCCTAACAAAATTTTCGGGAGGGAATTATTCGCACACTATGAACAGTACACTGCATCATGAACGATGAACTTCTCGCTACAACTTTCCCTAGCCTAGTGAACAGAACTTTGCTACAGTGACTTTGTACGGACGACGGCATTTTCAGCGGTCTCGTCCATCACGGGCATTGTAGCTGTTGTGGGACTCATCTGAGCTGTAATTTGATGCAAAGAGGTGTTCTTCGTACTTTTGTTCAAGAGCTTCAAGATCTGCAGGTGAGAGAATTTGTCTTGACGAGGATGCTTCATGTGCCCAATGTGAGGCTTCTTCCTGTGCCCAATCGGTGTTGTCGTCAGGATCAGGGATGTTTGGCTAAGGCCAGTTGATTGGATCCTTATAGAAGGATACATTCATGTTTTGAGATAAGGATGAGGATCCTGGAGCATAGGGGTCCTGGGACAGAGGACCTCCCCATCTAGCATAGGGGTCTTGAGTGGATTGGACAATGTCATCTGCATCTGTCATTTCATGCTCCTAGGATGACGCTGCTTGTCTGAAATCATCGAGTGCTTCTTTGGCTTCTGGTACGAGCTCATAATGATCCCAAGTGGCGAGGGCATTATAATTCCATATTTCTTGAGGGACAGTTTTGTTTTCTTGGTAAAGAATTCTTTGAAGCTCTCGGTACTAATGTTCAGAATATCTGACAGAGCCTGGATACGATCTGTGAATTCGGACTTCTCTGCTGTTCAGATATGGTTTATAGGATGTGGTTCCTATTTCCTGTGGTTCATTAATTATGCTACCATTGTTTCTAAAAAAGTGCCATGGACGCTTTAAAAACAAAATGGTATGGACTTCAGGGTTTGGTGTCGCGGTTCTTAGTTCTTTTTCTAAAAGATGTTTCCGATGAGTTGGAGGATAAAACCAGTTGAGAAAGTCTAAAATATTTCTGTCACTTTCCCTTTCAACATTACCTTTACCGAGCATGAAAATCCTTGTTAGGTTGGCAATGAATCTTCTGGTTGGAATCTCCATAGCTATTAGGTACTTGTTGGTTAAGTACCATAATAACTTTTGAGTTGATCGGGAAAATCATCTTCCTTCCGGGTAAGAGGATGAATGAATGGATAATCTGCATTCAACCCAAAAGGATAGAGAATGGAACCTCCGTTGAATCGGAATAGTTCAATATGGCATTGCCACATGAGACTATCGATGTTTTCACTGAGACGGTCGTGCTGGATTTCTTAAATGATTTCTGGGGATATTTCCAGTGGGCGATCTTTGATCTTCTCGATCTTGTATTTCTTTCCATAATTGAGCATATGGAAGGCGGGTCTCTTGATGTACATGTTGATTTCTACGGGTGCTTTCGGCCTTGACAAGAAGTCAGCAAGCACATTCTTCTTTCCAGGAATATGTTTGGTTTCAAAAGAGTATTTTGAAAACCATTCAGCCCATCGAAGCAACTGGGAATTTGGGATTTGCTTTTGCTTGAACTTGGTCATCTGTGGAAAAGATGCCATATCTAGTTCTACTAGAAAATGGTGGCCGATGAGGTGGAACTCAAATTTTTTGATCCCGTTTTTAACTGCTAGGATCTCTTTGAAAGTGGAATGGTAATGCATTTCAGCTTGAGAGAATTTTCCACTTTTATAAGCACAGAGGTGCCGCTTACCATCAATTTCTTCGAACAGGACTACTGCCCGGCATTCGTCACCGGCGTCGATCCTAAGAATTCTTTTTCCCGTTGATGGTATTTGTAGTGGTGGGAGATTTTGCATAATCTCCTTAAGCTCAAGAATCGCTTTAGTTTGGGTCTTTCCCCAAGATGGGGGATTCTTCTTCAGCATTGACTGGAGTGGGATCAACAGTTTTGCGATGTTTGGAACAAAATCCCTGAGATAATTAATTATCCCAAGAAATTGCTGAACTTTCTTTGTGGTAAGGTTTTCTTCAGGAAACTTCAATAATTCCTGTGCAATGTGTGGCCCTGGGTAGTACGTACCTTTATTGAGGTGCATACCAAGAAATTCAATTTCTATCTGGGCAATATTCATTTTCCTCTGAGAAAGCATGATGCCATGCTTCCTTACAATTTCTGCGAATTGTTCAAGGAGTTGGCAGTGTGACTGCTCATCAGGGCTGTAGAGCAGAATATCATCAATGTAGACTGCAGCACTTGACAGGATTGGCTGGAAAATTCGGCACATTGCCTTTTGAAAGAGTGATGGAGCAACTTTCAAGCCAAAAGGAAGGACTTTCCATTGGAAGTGCTGGTTTGGGATACAGAACCCTGTTTTGGGTCTGTCATCAGGATGAATACCTAATTGCCAAAATCCGGCTTTGAGGTCGAATTTGGAATAGATATGAGCCTTGGTTAGGCCAGCAAAAAGAGAATCTCTTGAAGGTAAGGGGAACTTATCATCTTGGAGAAAAAGGTTGAGAGGTTGATAATTGATCACCAATCTCATTTTTCCCCTGGTTTGTTCAACACGCTTATTGACATAAAAGGCTTCACAAGCCCATTGAGAGTTAGACAGTTCAATAAGTCCTTGCTGGAGAAGTTCTGAGTATTCCCTTTGTGCCAAGGTTAAATTTTCTGGATTCATTCCCGAATGACTCGCCTTGGTTGGATTGATATCTTCATTCTTTTTGAACGGAAGGCGAACAAAAAACTCTGGATTTTCCCATAAGGGATGAGAACACTTTTGAGCGAACTCAGCATGAGATTCTGAGCATGATTGAAGCAAATTTTACATGATTGAATCTAATAGACTCATGTGAATGGAAAAGAGTCTTTGAATATTGACAAACTCAGAGAATTGATCCCTATACTTAAGGCCTTTTCCAGGGATAATTCGAAATTGAGCGATTTGAGTCATAATATCCCACCCAATTATCGATCTTTATTGGGGAGACTGGATCCAAAGATTTTGGTTGTGATAGAACACTCGGGAAAGAATTGGACAGTTATAGGAGTAGTTCGACATTTGTGGAGAAAGTATCTCCGGACGCGACTGAAATATCGGACATGAGAAGTCCAATATTCTTCGGGCAGAATTTTGGTGTCCAAGATGGAACAACTTGCTCCTGTGTCAATAAGAGCAATGACATTGATTGGTTTTGCAAACTTGGAAGTGAAGATTTTTACAGGAAAATGGGGACACTGGGTTTGGCTTGAAAATATGTCAGAAGGTTGTTCTGAGGATGCAAGAGATATATGAAAAATCTCTTCAGATTCTGTGTCAAATTCAGTTTCATTGGAAGTTTGATAGGAAGGGATGATACAAAGAGTATGTTCTGATGGCTCTTCATCAGCGGAGAATAGGGATTCAACATCATCATTTTCAAGAGAAATTCCAATTTGATTCTCAATATGATGAATTAAACGATTCTGACCTTTTTTCGCCTGGAGACAATTTTTGGCAAAATGTCCTTTCTGGTTGCAGATGAAACATCTGTTTGATTTCTTATGGCCTGCACGATCTTTCCTTTTACGTAGATATCGCCATTTCTTCTTCCTTTGGAAGTGTTTGGAGCCATGTTTGTACTTTTTGATGCTGTACTTCTTGAAGTGTCTGTTCTTTCGGCAATACTTTCCACAGTCGCCATCACAATCATTTTTGGAACACTTGATCTTCAACTTTTGGCGGGAACAAGCTACTTCAAGGCTTTTGTCTTCCTTGACGTAGGTGCGTACCATCTGACGCTTTAGACAAAGGTCTTCAAGACATAGATGGATCTCTTGCTGGATTTCTCCCAAAGGAATGTCTTGTACCATTTTTTGTTTTCCAAAAAAGGATCTTTCAACCATCTGGGTTAATTCTTTGGGAATAGAGGTCAGGAAGACATGCTTCAAATTTGAATCAGCTCCAAGCTGATAAAAGAGTTTAAGCATCTCCCTGTAGTGTTTATCAAGATGTTTCTTCCGAGAGAGCAGCATTTTCTTTCAAAGAATTCTCTTCTTTTTAGTTCGACAAGGTCAGTGGGTTTCCCCACAAAGAAATGATATAAGATGGTGATGGCATGGCCAAAATCTGGTGACATCAGAAAATGAATCTGGTCTTGGTCGGATACTGATTTCCACCAGTTTTTGAGGCTTCCAGTTGGTGACAAAGTTGTAGAGGACATCATTCATATCATGGTTGGTGAGGGATTAAGTATTCAATCAAGTATGAAATTCTTCAAATCTTTCTGGCCATTTGTGATAAGGAATATCATCAATGGTGAAGAACTGTTTTGATGCCATGGACACATGTTGTCCAATACTATGTTGGATAACTTCTCGATCAGAATAATTAGATTCCATTTCAATATCTGGAGCTGGAGGATCGGCCATATATATGGATGAAGTGATTGGTGCTTCAGGAGGAGAATGAATATCAGGAATTGAAAAGGATGAAGAGGATGCAAGAGATACCGAATCTGGTTCGGAATCAAAGATGTCAGGAAAAGTTTGTTCTGCTGGAAAGAGAGTCTGGTCTTTTTGAATGGCAGAATCAACAGGATTAGATTGTTCCTGAGTACCCAAATCCTTTAGAAAGGATTCTAGAGGGTTTGAAAGCATCATCTGATCTGGCCTTTCTCTGATGACCACAGAAGAGGTTGGCCTAGTTGGCCCTTCTGGCCTTTCTTTTTCTTTTCCTTTCTCCTTTTGTTTTCGAGTGAGCTCTTTGAGACGATCTCTCATGCTCGCCATATCTGGTTCCTTCCTGTAAGGATCTTCTGGAATGGCAGCAAAGATAGACGTCTGAGGTGAGGGAGGCACGTAACCTGTTCTCACAGTAGGTGCTAGCGGATCGAAAGATCGAAACCTTCCTTCTTCAAGGATTTGAATCTCGCTTTTGAGCTTCTCTATTTCTGGCTGCGGGCTTTCAAGAGAATGATACCCGAGGCGTTGTCCTGATTCCAAGGCCTCAAGTCTTTTGTGGAATTCGAAAAGCAATTTTTTGGTGGACTCATCATGTCTTTGAAGATCTTGTTGCACATTCCTGATCTTTTAATCAATCACTTTGAAAGCATTTTTTTGTGCCAACAAAGTCTCTAATTGCCAATTTAGGACAGCTTCAGCAGTAGTAGTCTTTTTTGGTCTTCCATGCTCATCTACCTCGGTCGGGGTAGATATTTTAGGAGTATGACGAAACCTTTTTTGTGGATCAGTATACTCTTCTGGAGCAGGGAATGTAAGTCTGGATTGTTCACGGACAAGAGGGGGGAAGTCCGTATCTTGGAACATGGCGATGGAAGAGACAGGTTTGCTTTTCCGGTGGAACTTCAAATGGGTAAGAGTTTTCTTAGCCCATTTCAGAATTGGCTTATAAAACGGGGAGAGAGCTGGTTTCTTCGAGGAGGAGAAGGTGGAGGTGATGGTGGTGGAGAGTTTGTCGGTGCAACGGTATATTTTGGTGGTGGAGGAGGTGCGTAGGAAACTACGTGCGGTATTTGTCACACTCACCAAGAGTATCAACAGATGGATCTCCATTTAAGTACTGTTGAAACGGGGGATCTCTCTTTTTCTTTCGCCGAGGTGGAGGTTTTTCGAATGGATCAACCTCATCAGGAGATTTTATGCATGAGGAGCATTGACAAAAAGGATCCCAAAAGCAATGACCATATGGGTCTTTATAGTAATGGACTGATTGTCCATCACTTTCGAAGTGTCGAACAAACCTTTTTGGATCTGGCTCAGAAATAACTTCAGGAACGCATGGTTCGATCATGAAGAGAGTTTGGAAGATAGATGGACTACCTTCTTCTTTTTCTTTGCCGAACTTAATGGAAACAGTTCCATCTTTTTTTTCGGATGAATTCAGAATCCGAGGACTGGATGGGCTTACCGTTCGTGCAGCTTTTCATAGTTTGTGATCCATGTATCTGGGAGAAGAGTGGCTAACTTCTCCTTCAGAATCTGTCTAGGAACATGAATACAAGAAGCTTGATCATTTTGCATGGAGATGAACAAAGCATCTTCATTTCCATTGTTGAAGTTCAGATCAAGAGCATGGTTCTGCACTCGATAAACCATCTGGTAGTGGAGCGTTGCAGCAACGAGTCGATGAGTCAGGGGGCTCCGGTGAGTGGGACTGTACTTTCATAAAAGAAAGTAATCGTGGATCTGAAAGAGCAATATTAAAGTTTGGATATAAAGTGACAAACATTGTGCCAGCATTCAAAGTGGTTTGGACTGTGCCAATACAAGCATGTTGGTACTCTAGAAAACGAGTATCCAATAATGCTATCCTAGCAACAACAGGTAAACCTTTGCGACCATGAAAGGTAAGAGCAAGACGAACAGCACCATAATGAATATGAGTGTAACCTGCTGGGTCCACTGCAGGAAACTCGGAGGAATCAAGAGTAACAAAGTACTCCTTTTCGAGCTTGAATAGGGTGCTGGTCAAACTTGGAGGACTGAACGTACTCTTTTACTTGCTTTGGGGTTTGATGGATGAGTTGGCGAATGGAACGGATGGGTGAAAAAGATGAACTAGGTTTAGCAAAAGCGGAGTATGGGTTCATGAGAGGAAGTTGGGTTTCAGAGATCCTGGTTTCATCACTAAGAGAGATTTCAGATAATCTATCTTAAAAGCATTAGAGACACGAAATTCGGGAGGAGTGGATGATGTAGGGTGAGGTAAGTCCTGAGTGGTGCATGTTTAGGATGCCTTTGAGTGAATTCTCGTCCTAATAAGGCTTTAGAGTGTTGATTCACTGAGATTTATTATCACTCCGTCGTGGTTTACAATTTTGCAGATCCCTAGAATGGAGGATCCGGAGTCTGAGGTGGAAGGGTCCGGAGTTTAGGTGGCCTGATAGTTTCTTTTGAGACGAGACTTATATGTATAGACTAGTAGGACCGACTTGTTATATTTATAAAGTTTGGTTTGTGAAAAATGGTTGTCCTATTTTTACTATCCCATGTTTGATTGTTATCCGGGGTTTGTTTAATTCACTTCCACATGTGCATAAAATAAGAAGGGTCAATGATGCATCCTGGGAACGTCACAAATTTTAGTCAACCGCCAAGGGATGTGTGCGCGCCTGGGGTTCGAGACGTGACAACTTGGCTCCTAAGCTCAAGCCACCAATGCTAGATCCCAAGTCCTCAACGGTCAAGTTTGAGTTTCTTGACTGTACATTCCAAGGTTAAGCAATCATATCAGAAGGCTCGGCTTATGCACCCAAGTTATCGACGCATAGTTCTAGATCCATAAAGGCCAAGTGTTGGTTCCTGACACCTATGGTTGGGGTTCTGAGAGGCTAGGCCAGAGAAGCCTCGCTCTTGTGACTAGGACCTAAGTAACATCGATATTGACACACAACACGCGACACGACACAAAGCGCTGATACATTATTTCTCAAAAAACAAAAAATTTCAACATGTTGGAACACGTCATATATTAAATATATATTTTTAGGGATAAGTGCATTAGAAGTCCTAAAATTTGTTATGAAAATGCAATTAAGTCTTAAAACTTATCAAAATGGTTCAATATAAGTCCTTCCATTGATTGCACTTTTAGAAAGTTTTAGGACTTTGTTGAACTTTCGTAATAAGTTTTAAGACTTAATTGTACTTTTTGAAAGTTTTAGAACTTAATTACATTTTCATGATAAGCTTTAGGACTTATAATGCACTTATCCCTATATTTTTATATATACATAATAAATGATCATTTTTATGATTATTTCAATCAAATTAATTTAAATCAAATTCATAAATAATTAATTAAAAAAGCCTAGAATGAATAAATACTAAAAATATTAATCCACCATTTATTAATATCATTCATTGTTTTAATTTGACAAATTATTTCAGTAATTCATAAATTTTGGAGAAATAATAAACGATCCATATTCGGACTCGCATGTTAGATATGTTAAAAGAAAAGGAAAAAAAAACTTAAGGGGTGAATTGTGTGTCACAGGAAGTAGGAGTTAGAGAAGAGGAGAATACTAGGTTTTTCTTCTTTCTAAATTTATTATTTTTATTATTGTGTTTTATTTTTTCATTTATATATATATATATATATATATATTGACTTCTCATTTATTGAATTTTTAAAATTGACCTTGATATCGGAATCACGTGTCGGAAACTCATATGTCAGAATTCTGACTCGAGTGTCGAAATGTGTCGAGAAATTTGATCAAGTGTCGGTTTTTTGACACGTGTTGACCAAGAGTCGGAGAGTGTCGGAAAGTGTCGGAAACGTGTCGAAGTGTCCAATACAACACAAAAGCTCTTGGAGAATATCGGTGCTTCATAGACCAGGACCTTAGCCGCTAGGTATCTTTTTCTGTCATACAAATTGTGCGTGTCCTTTTAGGAAAAGAAGTTTCCCTTTTAAACAACAAAAAAATTATTTAAAATTCATTTTCAGATTTTAATTAAATATCAAAAAAATATTATCATTTTTCTCAACAACAAAAAGAACTCCTCAAAAAAATTAATTTCTTGAAATATCAAAGTTTTCGTAAAAAAATGGAGCCTAAATTTTATAATTAAAAAGAAAAAGAAAAACTACACAAGAATATGTGATTTTTCTTGGTCCAGTTGGCAGTTACATAAGGAGGTCAGGAGCAAGGGCAGCTCTAGCATCTTCATACTGCTCAGTTAAAAATGGCATCTTCCTCCTTTTCATAGCCACGAAGCTTGATGACCACTTCTCCCAAGATTCCGTTAAGATTTGATTCAAGTCGAGAGGATGAGCAAAATGGACCGAGCCTACATACCTGAATAGGAAATTCTTCCTATAAATGCGTCACCTTCTTTTGTTTTCGAGAAAATTATCAAAAAAATTCTAAACATATTATAATTTTTCCAATTCAGTACTAAACCTTTTTCTTTTAATCATTTCAATCCTAAAACTTTTGCTATTTTACCAATTCAATCCATTCGGCCAGTACTACTGTGGATGTCGATTGCTGCCGAAGGACAAGTTTTTAGAAATTTTTTATTATTCCTTTTTTTCTCTTTTTTTTTTATCTTTCTTCCTCATACTCCAAGGACTGGCCAGAGGGGAGGATCGGACAGCTAGGCAAGGGCGAGCTCGCCGGTGGATTGGGCAGGCCAACCTCATTGGATACGGGCAAGGTTGATGAGGGCTAGTCTCACCTAGCGACAGCAAGCTTGCCAGTGGATTGGCGAGTTCGCCCTTACCTAGTCGCTCCTTACCTAGCAAGCCACTGGCCGGCCACCTCAGCCCTCCCCTATAAGTGTTGATCAGCCAAATTAGGCAAATAAATTGAATTGACACAATTACAAAAAGGTTTAGGATTGAATTTCCAAAAAAAATAAACCTTACGACTAAATTGGAAAAATTATAATAGATTTAGGATTTTTTTGGTAATTTTCTCTTCTTTTTTTTTTTTTTAGGTCATTAGTGTTGGAATGTTACATCACTTAAAAACTTTGAAAATCTTTCCTTTTATTCACAATTGCCGGATTACTTTGTAATTCTTTCTGTGATGGACATTTTACATCCTTTACTTTTCATCCATGTTCATTTTATGCGGATAATCCCAAGTCCACCTCAAAATACACTTTTGTTAGTTTCTTATGTCAAACTCATACAACGACAAGATATCATGCATATTCACCAATCAAAAAACGAAAAAACAAAAAAAGGGGTCCAGCTTACGAAGCGATCCAAGTAGCTTCCTTTACTCCAATTGATTGGTGTATCCGTTTGAACTGGATTAGACAATTTAAGCTGATGAGAAATAGGATAAGATTTCAGGTACGCGGCTTCAGATACCATCGCTCATACTGGCCATGAAACCCTCATTTGCCATACGAATTGCGCATCAACTACGCTCGTTCATTTGACGCTTTGAGATTTCCTTACTGCCATCTTTGACATGATCTGAAAAGGAAAGTAACTCCAATTATGGAACCTGTGTGAGAAAACGAGGGTGGCCTAATTGATCCTAAGCATTACCATTTTCGATGCCTTACCTTTTTTTGTCATTTTTAACTCACTCGATCTATAATGCGTCCGTCCGTGGCTCAATTCAAATGACACTAATCAAATCGCTCTGCGGCCTTTAACCCAGATGAGAGCTTGCAAAGGTGAAGCATGCCGCTTCCTCCATAAAGCCAAGGCTCTGTTACTCCTTCAGATATTTCATGATCTCCTCCTGAGAAAACTAAAGTCTTCTTCTTCTGCGTTTGTTTCCTTCTAATGTTGATCAGCAGTCGGCACTAGCTAGCATGGAGGTGTCTTCTGTTATGTGAAGAGTTTTCCTCTTTACTCTAAGTTTCTTGTTTTCTCACTGATTTATGCACCAACCAACGCAAAACCAGAAAATCAAGAATATGAAAAGCATAGTTTTCGAGAGAGACGCGAATAGACTCAGCCTGACTAGTCTCTAAATGCCATACTGAAATGCATGAACGGCCACAAAGCAGTTCATCAACCTACTCCTTTGCATTACAGCCACCTTCTTTTCCATTATTACGAGAATGAAATTGTTCATGAATGCGTGAAAATTTGTGGAAGGATGATAATAATTTTGCATTGTTGTTACAAATGAATAATCTTTTAATGCATGGGTTTAGGAAACTCTTTCCCAGTTAGCCTTTACTCACGCCACACAAAAGAAGTTTAGAGAAGAGAAGCTCTGAACTCTCATATCTTGTGTTTAGAATTAATCAGGCCTTTATTTGTACATGAACCCTTCAATTACAATTATAAATTCCCTTTTATCTAACGGTGAATATCTCATCTCCTCATCGGCCAATTACCTACATTAATTACGAGAACGCGCTAAAGTACAAGTGTCCTGCCTTCAAGATAATGGAGAGCAATTATGAAACTCTTGACACTTAGAAGCTTCCAGGCTTGCTCGGCCATTTTAGCCCACGTTCTCAGTTTATTGGACCTTGAAACCTCTGGTCCGTGACAATATGTGGCGTGATTTATTTTTTTTAAAATGTTTTTTAGCATAACAATGAGAACGTGCATAATACTATTCGTCGGCAAAGAGAAGGCCGAGGCCATGCCACCCGACAACAAGAAACTTTTCATGACCTTCTCGAGCGGTACCCAGTGCATTAGTCGGAAGTGAGGGAGTTCTTCACAAGGGAATGTGTGAACTCTTGTATCTTGTATTTAGATTTCCAAGTGATATAAATGAGGAAAGAGAATCCATATTTATACTTAAACCCCTTTATTACAAACATAAATCTCTATTTGATAACCACTGGGATTTGCCCCAGTGGCCACTCTTTCAATATGGAAATGGGAGATAAGGGATTTGAATCCCCACATGGGGAGGGATGAGGTAGGGACGGGGTAGGGACGCGTAAGTTTCAGAAGTAAGTTTCGACTCCCATACCCTGCAAAAGACAGGACAAAAGTCTGAGAATGAGTGATAGAATAGAAATAAACTGACCAAAAAAAAAAAAATATCTCTATTTGATCTAACGGTGACTACCCATCTCCTTGTCTACCAACTACCCACGCTAAATGAGAATACCCATTTTGCCCCCAAAAATATTCTAAGCTCTAGACCCAAGAATATAGATCTTCCATCCCAAGCCACCTTTTTTTTTACTTAATAAGAACAAGCAAGTAATAGCCAACATTAAAAGTCACGGCGAACAAGCTTCGGCATCCTTCACTTCGAGCTATCAATCTATCAACCAATTTATCCCTCGAAGATAGCATTTCTTTTTTTTATTATTATTAAGAAATGTGAAGAGAAAATGTGGTACTGGGCTAATGGGAATACAGGCCTGAGCGTTACAATGACAAGCCCATTAATTAAACTAAGGTATGGGCCGAGAAGTTCATATCCCAAGCCACCTTCCTTAAGGCTTACTATTAAATGTCCCACCCACCCATTTGCCCTTACATTTATATCCTTCCTGTTTCTTTTTTAAAATTATTATTATTGTCACAGTATTTATATCCAACAGGAAAAATGCAAAATTTATCACTGAGTTTGCACTCACTGACCAAAAAGATGCAGTCATTTTCAAAACTACAACTTCGTTACCTCACCTCAACAAAATTGTGCATCATTCACGAAAATGTCATTGCTCTTCCCAAGAGCATCCTTACGTTTCCCTCACTCACACAAACACAGTCCAAAAACACTCAAATTAACGATGATACACTCGCGTCTCCCCCAGCCACCTTTGCTGCCACCGTCTCGCACCGTCGTTGCCCGCTCTAGACTCACTTAGTTACTTTCATGGCTCGCCGTCGTCCCGCCAGGTCGGCACCTCTCAATGGATCTCTCTCTTCTCGAAGCGAGGTTCAAAGTCTCGATGAGTGGGAGGTACGAGTCTAGAACTTTTGGATCCTTTACGTAAGGAAGGGTCATTAGGTTATTTATGTGTGTTTGAGATATTTAATTATTGACATCTAAATTTTGAATCATTTATTTATTACATAAAAATTAATGATTAATTTTTAATTTCTAAACAAAAATATTAAAATTAAGTTGGATGGCATATAGACATATAGTTTTAAGAGCATTTATTTTTTATTATTGTATTTATATTGGGCGGATGACAAATGACTTTGAATTGATGGTTCTAAATTTTAATTTAACAAGTTGGACCAAGCCCATAGTAAGAAGAAATTAGCCTAAGCCAATTATTCATTGATGGCTGAAAATTGACTAACGACGAATGACAAGTTGGAAAATTAGTATATTTGGAAAAAAGATCCATATTATTCTTTTAATATTAGTTCAAGAACATAGAATGAAAATTAAGAAACAAAAAGAAATAATGTTATGACGGTGAATCTTTCATATATTCATGCAATATATGGAAAATTATAATTGGAAAAGTAAAAGGAGAGTGTGCACAAGCCGAATCAATCTACATTGGCATACAGTGGCCACCCTTCCAACATGGAAGGGGGAGGTGAGGGGTTCAAACCCCCACCTTCTCAGGGAGGGATAGGGTGAGGACGCGTAAGTTTCAGGAGTGGGTTTCGACGCCCACGCCTTGCAAGAGGCAAGGTAAAAGTTTGAGAGTAAATGTAGAATAGGTATAGAGTAGGATTGACCAAAAAAAAAAAATCTATATTGGCATACATATAGAGAGAGAAGGATATTTTTCTTGACTGAATGGAAGATTTCGTATGAGAAATATTGGAAGTATTGCATGTGGGGGCATATATTTGAGCAATATGTTTCCATGCGGAAAGCAAAAGAGATCTTCATGCGTAATTTTTTAGGATGCGAGCGGCGCACGCAACGCCTGCTGTTGCTCCTTGGCTCGACGCCGCTGCTGTTCAGCCACCGACGACGCTGCTTGCTTGCTACGCCTTTGATCACGAGATGAAAACCGACACATGTTCTTGGTATTTTCTCTATTCCAAATGCAACTTCACCTTCCGGTTTTCATCAAAACTATGGTCTCTCTCTCTCTCTCACATTGCTACAATGGATAAAATTAATTATAGTCATCAAAAACATGTGGAGAGGACTTGCCCTTTGCACTTTGCAGTTGGTTTTGGGGGGCAAATAAGGAACGATATAATAATTACCAGAAAAAACTGTGGGTCCTTCAGAAGCATCTCCAGAGCTGATACTGATATGGCAAGGAATTCCTGTGGCTCACGCATCTCCTGCTCTGGAATTGACCACCCAACCAGAACTCATGGCAGATCCAGACCATCACCCTTTTCTTTATTTTTTCCAAACAAATCATTTTGTCCTGACCCGTGCCTTACCTAGTTCAATCAATCATATTGTCTTTCTCATGCCCATTGTATTTCATTTTTTTTTTTTATATTTTCTTGCGCCCACCAAAAGACAGGTAGGCAAAAGTTTTATTGCAGCCGCAATTTATATCCACCACCACATCTCTCGAGAACTTAAAATTTCCCCCTTTGCTTCCAATGTCCAGCACAAACCAGTGTGTGTCTCCAAATCTTTTGACACTTGCTTCTCCAATCTGGAGATAGAAGAGGAGACACTTGTCTTTCATTGCCAACAGCAATAGCACCACCATCCTGGCAGTTTAGAAGTTCTCATGTCAACCATGTCCGTTCACAGAGCAAGATTCTTCAGAGCCCCTGAACCTGGTTTGAGACATCAAACGCCCAGACAAGTCCAAAGTCTATCTATTTCAAGGGCTATGTGAGTAAATTCTTCTCAGTTCATGTACTTAGCTAATCCTATGAATTCTAACAATTTCATGTGTCCTCTTTTTTCCACAAAATGATCAGGAAAATGGATTCTCAGTCTTCCCATTTGGGAAAAGTGGAAGAACTCTCAGTGCAGACCATGGCAGCATTACCAGCCCCTCAAATTGATACGACAAAGTCTCCATCAAACCTCCGGTTTGATAGGATGCAGCAATTGGATCGGGAGTTGTCTCGAGAGAACATACAAGAGTTTGGACAATTTGTGGTGCGAGAGGCCTTGCTCGATGAAGAATTCTGGGTACTTTTTTTCTAATCCCCTAATTGCAGATGCAGTTACTCTCAATTCTCAAGGTTGTGTTGTCTATGAGTTGCTTACCGATCCTGCCAACATCTCTGCACTAGACAGCAGCATGGCTACGGGCAGAGAGTCATTGGGAAGACCGAGCGAACGACCGGTGTGTACTGCATACCAACGCTATGGAAATTGACATCAACTTTCATCTAATCGTGCTTGTTCTCGCAGATATGCCGATAATTACAAAAGGAAATTTGCCGAGCAGGTAAATCTAAATGCCATGTTCTTGAAGCTCCTTTGATTCTAAAACAGAGAGGTCAACGTCAGAATTGTTCACATTATATAGGAATTCAATGCCGTAAAGAGGAGATGTAGAGCACAAAATGGGCAGAATTGCATGTGCATTGTCACGGTATGGTTGGCACCCCTCACAGATCCAATTCTATTCTTCTTTTGTCGAGACATAGACTTAGCTAATTTCTTCGCTAGAGCCAGTCTGTGCATCTGCAAATGCAACTTCCTGATATGATACATGACATTTAACAGGTCAAGAAGGAACCCAGTAATGTCAAGCGGACGATCCTGAAAAGCATAGTTGGAACGCTCGACTTGAGCATCCGGTGCTTGCTACATGGAGAGACTTTTCCCGGGGTACGCATTACTCCTTAAGTAATCAAACATTTCAGCTTCTATGATCTCTAGAATCCAATCAAACAGAATACGAAAACCCACAAGGTCTCGCAGGAAAGGGTGAGGGCTCCTCTGTTCTGTCGCATCAATGAAGCGGGACTGGCCAGATACGGCTACATTGGAAACCTGTGCGTGGCCAAATCAGCTCGTCGCCAGGGCATTGCAAGCAGCATGATCAGTTATGCGCTCGAATCAGCAAAAAGAACCGGTAGAATAAGCTGTAACATTCTTTAACTTCTCGAACATTACCGTGATCAGTAGGTCGGTCTTCCACCATCCATAAGATACTTCTTTTGTGGCAGCAGGAGTGGAGCAAGTTTACGTGCACGTGCATAAAGATAACGGGCCTGCGCAAGAACTGTATAAGAAGATGGGATTCAAGGTAACACTGCGATTCCTTCTTAGAAGGTTTTGCTGGCATGTGATTTGAATTCGTACACGAAAGAACCAACCTGACTTTCTGCGTTTACCATCAGATGGTTGAACAGGCATCTGCGCAATTGGTTAAAGAGCGGACTTACTTGCTCTGTCTGGAAATTTGAACAGTGCTCCGGCAGAAATACTACTTGGTTCTTTTCTGTCCCGAACCCGGAAAGAGAGGTTGTAGCCAAGTGCCATGAAGCGAAAATTATTGCCTTGCTTAGATTTGTCTCGCTCATATGCTAGTTATTAGTCATAAATCTACCCCAGAAAAAGAGAATAGAAAGACAGGAGCCGGCGCCTAATCAAATTCATTTGTGGCAACAAGCCAGTTCGTCCTCAAGAATCAAGAGCATCGCCCGTGGTATGGGCACAACCTAATTTCGGTTGAAAACGCTGAATTAAAGGGAAAAAGACACTTGGGTAGAAGCAAAGTCAAGCTCATGTGAGGTCATTTGAGTCCATTCAGCCTTAATAAGATTTGAACTCGTTGAATTTGAGCAGAGAACTTGCTCTGAAGCACACCGCACTGTGCTTAGGTGTCCTGTTCTATCAAAGACTTAGGGAATTCCAACAAGTATTTGTTCGATTCGAGTCAACGTCACAAATTTCAAACAGGTGCAACAGTACTTGTCACCGGAGTGAGTTATTTTTGTATGGGAAGTAGGCCACTTCATTGAATTCAAGAAGACATATCGTGATGAAGCACATTCCTCGCAACGTTTGCTCCTTGTGCATGTCACCATTTCCCAGATAAGTTTAGGATCATCTGAATGCTCATCGGCTACTCTCTGGTTCCAGGGGATGGCAGCACTTGTGAACAGGAGTAAAAATAACGTCACCTGACACCAGGCTATAGTGCAAAGATTATGCCGCATCGTTTAGCAGATTCATGAGGACTGAGGTAGACCATGTCCAACATCTGCAAGTGACGTGCCCTAAGTTCTGAAGTAAATTCGTTACCTACCACAACCCCTTATATAAGTTTGAATAAAAATCCTCCATATCATGAGCCTGTAGCATTCACGGTTTCACATACGGACATAATGTCAATACTTCTGACAAGATAGCATGGTATTATTTGAGGTCAACACCTAAGCATAATCTTCCTGTCTATACATTTCATATGCCTCCAGGAAATCACACTTCTTGCAATGCCAGATTCCAAAATCTAGGAAGCAAATCCTGGATTAAGCATGCTCGCACTCATAAAATCACCATTGCAAAACAGGGTTTCTTCTCATTATACGTAGAAATTTAAGACGTAGTAAAAGGGAGAATGCCCAATTGGGGTACTATTATATCATGAGAATCTTCACCTTCATACAGTAAGCACCCGAGTGCTTCCACAGTATTTAACCAAGACTTCTACTTCAAAGGTCAAGAAGCATAGATTCCAAAAATTCTACTGCTTCCAAAAAGTAATGCCAGTGATTAGCATTTCGGTTAGAGGAAGACTGTTGAGGGGTCATGTCAGTGAATACAAATGAAACAAAAAGAGCTTGTATCTTCGTTCAAAAACCTAGTTCTAGGTTTTGGCGAATCTATGAAAAAAATTACTAAAAGAAGCCACTCAGGAATATCGCAATAGACCTGCAGTCTCGGGAACATTGATGTGCTCTAAAATTGGGGACAGTCTCGATCCAATGATGTGTACATTAGGATTTGCATGGCCATCTAGAAATGCATCAGTGATCTGCAAGGAAACCATGATACCATAAGTTAAAACCTAGAAATCTGACTCTAGGATTTGCTTTTTTCACACCTAAAAAATATGTACAGGGCAGAGATCTGGAATTTCCAATTTTTCACTGAAGGTCGACAGAAATTCTCACCTGACTGCATCCAAAAACTTTAAGTTCCTTCAACAATGAGCAGCTATCCACTATCAAGCCTATGGCCTCATCTGTCAAATTTCGGCACCAGGACAGATCCAAAATCTGCAAACCCTTAGCTCGCTTGGCAAGTGATATGGCTGTGTTGTGTCCAACCTGACAAAAGTGTAGACATCCAATAGAAAACTGAGACACTGAAGCATTAAATAAGTTAAGCAAAACCTTCAACCAAGGTCAAAACAAATGGGATTGCATATTAACATGGCCTCGACTCATAAGTGTGCAATATTTATTGAGATGCTTGTAAAGCAAAAGAGAACAATCTACCTTCTTAACATTATTGAGTGAAAGTTCTTCCAACTGTTCTCCAGAAGTTTCCAGAAAAGCAGCAATAGCTTCATCGCTTCCATGCATCAGAATTTAAAATAAAATAAAATAAAATAAAAAAAGCAATATGTCGATTAGTACCTCCATAATCCAGAGATTAAAAAAAAAAAATTTCTCGAATAGAACATAAGCTAACAAAGGCCTCTTATGCCTGAAGAGCTTGACAGCAGCATTAATGATCATTATTAAATCTACTATAAAAATAGACTATTTTGTCTGTTAAGATCCCATTGTCTACTTGAAATATAACGAAAACCCAAGAACTCCCGTATATAGCAAACCCATCAAATTAGAAGAACATCAATCTCCAATATCATCGTGTAACTTGTCAATAAATGCATTACCCACCACAACTATGCCTAAAACTCATATAAAAAAAATTGAGCACACAGGCTTGCATACAGAGAACTGTCCCTCCGCATGAGGTTAGCCCTGATACCTGAAAGTGTTACGCCGGAGAATAAGTTTCCGAATTCCTCGACGACCATTTGCAAGATGTCCAATTGCAGCATCCGATAATTTGATCAGGTTCACAATGTCGAGGGAAAGTAACCCAGGACATGCTTCAGCAATGACCTTGAAAGAGGCGTCAGTCAAATTCCTACACAATTGGTGAGTATTAACATATCTGGGATAAAATGCCACAGAAAAGGAGAAACAACCACCGAAAGTACAAACACTTACAGGCAATCACCCAAAACAAGTTCCTTCATATGCTGTCCTCGTACAAAGATGAACTCTCTGATAAAATCATCAGAGATAGATGGAATGCCAGCTACAGACAAAACTTCCAAATGTTCAAACTTCTTCAAAGCCGGTAGAGTGAGCATGGCATCAATGCTTTGGCAGTCATCTATATACAATTCCTTCAAAACTGATCCCAGTCTGTTGGCTAATGTTTCAACACTGGCAGAAGTTAGAAGAGAGCACTGATTGAGATTTATGGACCTAATTGAAGGTGCAGCAGAAACAAGCGTCCTTAATCCAACATCAGTAAGACGGCATGCACCGCTGATGGATATAGTAGATAAGGCAGTCAAGCTATTTGCTGATTTTGCTAATGAAGAAGATACAATTTGGTCTCCCAGACAGCGCCCACACTGGTTAAGTTGTAAAACCTGAGCCAAAAATGAGAGTCAAATGGAGAAAGCAGATTCAAGCAATGCTCTATGGAACAATAAGGTGATACTGAATCCCTTCCTAGGGAAAATCCAATATGCAATCTACTAAATTTTCCAGATGACTTGGAGGAAAGTATGTTAAAATAATTCACTTACTAAAAGAACTTCTAAAATGTAAAAGATGGAAATCACACAGACCAACAAATGAAATATGCCAATGACAGGAGTTTGGTGTGGTTTGGTATAGCAAGGAACCCCATCTCATGTAGGAATATATCCAAATTTTTAAAAAACTAAACACCTTAATACTCATTTTTGTCTGCAATAGCATCATCATTACAAACAAAACTCCCCAAAAAGCAAGTTCACATACTTCTTTGGGCATAAGACCACAAGACAACAGACAAAAGAAAAGAAAATCCTTATCTTTAGCGACTAATTCATTCAAAATACCCCCAAAATCCTCAAATTACTCATTCTAGCCAACCATTCAGCAAAGATGGATCCAGGTAAAACACAAGCAGAATATGATTGGCATTTAGTTGCGGCTATCTAATTTCAAAGACTAACAATCTTGAAAAGTTAAGCTTCCTATGCAATCTAATTACTTCAAAAATCTTATTAGGCAAGACTCACAGAAAACTCCTCTGCTCTAGCACAGATGAGTACCACCAAATCATTATTCTTGAGCTAAAGTTAAGACAGGGAAAACAGTAGACAGCACCAGCACACAATGAGGAGGAAGCTATTCAGATTACTAATATGTCAAACACAATAAAGCAGTAATTATGGGAAAACCAGTATATTGATAAGTGAGTTTGAAAAACACATAATAATTCACTGGGTCACATCGACCAACAAACTAACAAGCATAATGATAAGACAGCATACCATCAGGCCACTAGTATCACATTCCCTGAAAGATTTATCAAAGTGTTCCTCGGTCAGCCACGAACAATCCCTTATGCATAACTCTGTTGGACATCCTTGGATAAGTAGGTCAAAAAAGCGAGCATTAATTCTCCTGGAATCACATAACAACTGACACAGCCTGTGCCTCAGTGCATCCGGGACACCGTCAAGTGAAGTAATTGCATCGACATTGTCAGCAAGGACTTTCGTGCACAGTTCTTGCAGCGAAGGCGGCACTGGCTTAATGAGGTCGCGACCTTGATCTTTTCTTGGAACCCAGTCTATGACAGGAGACTTGGATTTCTCCAAAGAGAAGTGGGTCTGTCGTGCACTCAGCTTAGATGAGCGATCCCTAATAATCTTCATGGCAGTAGAAAATGGGCCCGGCCAATCTTCAGGGTCCTCATTTGCTTCTGCAGATGCCACTTCTGCATTTCCTTCAACCTCTAGTGCTGAATTGCTCTCCTGTTCTACCTCTTCAGGGTTGAAATGAGCAAACCGTGACGCGTTTATCCTCGCTATCTCCTTAAACTTTTCCCTCATGTCAAGTCCAGAGGATTCATTTAGCTTCACCCTGGCCCTCTTTGATGGTGCCTCAATCTGAATCCTCACTTCAGCTGTTTTGCATGCGCTACCATCCAAGACAACATTTTCTTGATTCAAGCCTTCATCACTGCCATTGGATCGTAAGAAGTTATCAACCTCTACCACCTTAGCTTTCCCTTTTTCCGCAGCACTATATTTTCCTCTCCTCCTCACTTCACCACTTCCATCACAATCACTTTTCAACCCTAGACTCGTACCAACGCTGTCGATCATTATACCCTTTCCTTTATCCTCAGCACTATTTCTCTCTTTATCCTTAACAGAACCATTTACAATCCCCCTCAGGTCTACACCAAAAAGCTTCACCTCAGCACCATCTCTACCTCTGCCAGCTAGTTCTCTTTCATCATCGCTTATATTCACCACCATATCACCACTGGCCCCGACTAGCGCATCCCTCACTTCCAAACCCCTCTCGTCAGAACTCTTCCCCGACCGCAGACTCAAAAACCCCCCACGTCCATCGCCCTCGGGAAACTCCATTAAATCCAATTCCACATTCAAATCTTTTACCTCGTCGCCGTCCACATTACCTTCTCGGCGCGGTTTGGCGCGCGGCGCGTCCCCGGCCGGCCCCTCCTCGGAGCCCAAGTCCCCGCGCCCGTCCCCGCCGTCCAAATCCAAAACCCTAACCTCCTCGCCCCCAATCGGGCGCCCTTTCCTCTTGCGAGCCCCCGACGGGCCCGTCCCGCCGGAGGGCTCCCCGGCCGACGCCAGGCGGAGGCTCCGCCGGCGTGGGGCGGCGGGGGGGCCGGCGTCGTCCGGGCTCGGGTCGGGGCCCGGGGCGGAGGACTGGGGGGATTGCTCGGCGGCGGCGGCGGCGGCGGGGGCTCGCGGGCGCGGGCGGGGGTGATCGGCTCGATTCCGGCCTCGCCCTCGCGCTTCTTGGGCGGGGGCGGGGGCGGGGACGCGACCGCCGGAGCTACGGCGCGGGACCGGAGGACGACCATTGGCGCGGCGGAGGGAGAGAGCGGGCGGGCCGGGCGGGGGCTCTCGGGTCGTGTCGGGTCCGGGTCCGGGTGCGGTGCAGGAGAGGTTTGAGGAGAAGAGCGGGCGAGAGAGCGAGAGTGAAAGACGACGGAGGTCGACGGAAGGGGGAGGAGGAGGAGATGGCGAAACGACGCTAAATAATTTTAGGTTGGTTTTAAATTTTTTATTTTTTATTTTTATTTTTCTCCTGTTTTTGTTGTTTTTTTCGTGCGTCGATTTTTTTTTCCTTTTTCGATCGAAAGCTTCGTTTGTAAGCAACCGCGGGTTTTCCCGCCAATTCACCTAATCAGGGTCAGTAAAAATATCAAAAACAGCGGAAATTAGTATTTTCGTAATTTCAGTCCCCATCAAAGAAGGGGGGGAAAAAAAGGTACTTACCGAGTGTTAGCAAAAAAAATTCCCACCAAAAAAAATGTTAGCAAAAATCGAATTTATATTGATATTTTCTTTAATGGGGAAAAAATATAATTGAAAGATTCACACGATATAAAAGCATGTGTCTCTTCTTCTCCTTAAAAAAAAAAAAGAAATTCTGCGACTTTCGTTTTTGGCCATAAGTGTTTACTTTTTTTTGGTCATTGATAAGTGTTTACTTTATAAGCTGCTTTTTAAAGCTACGTGTGGGTGGTAACTTCATGGAAAAGACTAAACTAAATTTGTGGGGTTACTAAATATGACTTGTTTTTACGATACGAAGGTCAATAATTTTTTTTTTTTAGTTCACCAAAAAAAAAAGAAGGTCGATAATTTTTATTTTGTTTTTCGTCTTAGAAAAATGAATGGATGTACCAACTTTGGTACGGTGCCACACCGTGGTCATCGAATGCTGCCCAATGAGCGATTAAAGAATTCGCTTGTTTTTGAATTTATAAAAACCGATTTGAAAAGTTTTCGGCTTGGCAGCTCCCCAATGTGAAAGGAATAACTGTCCAAGGTCCCTTTAGTTTTGATGCCGTTGCGGCGATAGCTCTTGTACTTTGAATATATGCAGGGATTAAAATCTCGAATTTCGGCACCGCATACAATGGCCTCGGATTTCGAAAAGTTGTATGCTACCCATTGAAGTTTTGTTTTTGTTGCCACTATTTTTTCCGTTTGCATAATCGTCGAGTGTTATATGAGGGAGCACGACGGAAATAATCTATGTGGTATGGTCAATGAAGTTAGAAAAAATAGAGAGGAAGATCATTCGTTGGTCAAGTTAAGAAAATTTAATAGGGACTATCTCTAGTTAGGAAGAATGAGTCCATCCATTTTTGGGCAACGCTCAACAGTCATGTAAGTAGAAAAGTTAGCAACGACGGTTAAATCAAAGTTCGAAATGATGATATGTCATCGTGGATCATAACTAGTGGCGCTGGGGTTAAGAGTGAGTAATGCATAAATGATGATAGAATTGGTGTGTGAGAGTAGTGTCAAGGCGTCTGTGTTAGGAGTTATATAAGATGAGATGGTTATATCCTTATAGACCTCTGAATGCAAAATTAGCCTCTTATGCATAAACTGAGCAAGAGCCACTGCTACTCTCGTGATAATGTAATGGCAAGCCAGAACCAATTATTGTGCTTAAAGTGTTTCGTGTATCTTGTTCGAGGAATTGGATGCCCGAGATAAGTTAAGGATGGTGTAATCCGATATAATGGTTTTATTTGCTATACTATTTTTAGCAAATTATATTTTAGGCAAGTACTTACTTAATCGTATCAATTCTTATAGGAGATGATCAGTTTCAGAATGGGTCAATTTCCATTTCGAAAACTATTATGAAACTGAACAAGGCAAGGTTGGTTTCCAACTTGGGGAACGGGGAATCGATGGTGTTTTCCTTTTTTCCTTTTTCGTCTTCTTTTTTTCCTTGCAAAGAAATAATTGTTTCTACAAGGAAAGTCTAAAGATGATTGTGTAGGAGAAAAAAATAACTATTTCTACAAGGAAATGTGTCATTAAGGTTTGCCTAATAAAATAAAATACTTAGGCCCAATCTTGTTGATTTGATCCTGAGCCTTGAATCAAGAATTAGACTAATTATTCCCAATTCCAAAGTTTTGAATATGAGAATCGGATTGATTCCCACAAGAACCAATTAGAACAACTCAATTCGCTCTGGTTCTTCGTTCAATCCAAACCAATGGTCACCCCTAGTTATTGCAGGTTATAAGAAAAGAGAAATTGTTCAATTCTCTATCAACCGGGAGAAATAAGCTATTAGATATGTCCCAACTTTGAACCCGAAAAGGAAAATTTCATAATTCAAGTAGGTTTCATATTTTAAATAGGTTTTCTAGTTGAATGGTTTTCCTAATTCAAGAAGGTTTCCTAAAAAGAGGTTTCCTACTTTGGATTTGAATATTGTCTGTGTATAAGAAGTTGAGACAAAAATAGTCTACACTTTTCAGAGTCACCTTTTGTAATCTTTGAATTCCATAGTGGGTTTTATTTCTCCTTTTCCATCCATGTAAAATCTGACGTTCTTTTATTATTCTCAATTTTATTTTCGTCATAATTTTTGCATCTGACATAAGCCCTGGTTGAACATTAACACATTATTTTCTCCAATCACACAAAAATAGGGATGAATGTGTTAGAAGTTCCAAAATAGAAAACGCCGACATGAATTTTATTGTTATTTTATTTATCATACGTGGCACTAACGTGGAAGATAAAACCTCCAAGCAGGGAGTAGCAATTATAAAAAAAAGGTAATTAGCAATTATACATATTAATTACCTTACATTAAGATCGTGTTCATTTTGGAGAAAATTTTATAATAAAAAAAAGCACTCTTCGCAGAATTATTTTTCCAAACTAATGTCCCCTCTCTTTTTTTTTTTTGGAAATTTGGAAATTCATTTTGCTAACTTCAAGCATGAATATTTTTTTAACCACGAAATGATTTTTCATTGACCAATCATTTATAACAAATCAAAAGTGTGAAAATATGATATACTAATTTGCGGAAAATTCTTTCACTCCGACACATGCACCTTGAATTGGAAAAATCAGTCCCATATCACTGGCTTGCTATAAAAGGATATGGACATAATAAATTGCACGGACTACGTCTAATTGAGGATGGAATTGCCCAAAATTGTGCCTAACTCGGCAAAAATTATAAGAGGCTGGGCCTGGAGAGTTTAGATGGTCCAAGAATCCAACATGTGCGTGGCTTTTCTTTTTACTATTAGAAGACCGACCACACGCATTGCATGCCCAAAAGGAATATATATATATATATATATATATATATATATTTGGTCAATTTAGGGAAATGAACTGAGATTTTTGTTTCCGACCATTTTTTCTAGAGTAATAAGGATTCAATTTACCATAAAATATCTAAAAAGTTGTGAAAAGTAAAAACTTTGGATGTTTTGCCGACTTGGGAAAAGCAGCTTGGATTACGGAAAATATGACTTTTGGCCCTTTTGGGATCTGAGTTTTGAAAGTTATGAAATTTAAATGAGCCTTCAAAAGGATGCGACACTGAATCAAGCGCAGGGCAAAAGATTTGGTGTTTTGAAAGTTATGTCTTGACTTTTATTTTTCCTCGTTTTATCCATTATGCTCCATTTCCAGAGAACTTCCATCTTAAAGGCTTTTTTCAGGGTGGTTCACTTCACAATATGCTCATCCATTCAACCTCGTGTGGATTGAACATATGTTTATGTACTTTGGATCTATGTTTGCTATTCATGTTGTTGCTTAGACGTGCATAGATATCTAAGAATAAAATGATTACAGAATACTCAAATCGATGAGCTGAGCTACATTTGTTTAGAAGTTTTCAATTGCCTAAATATACCGGGTCCGCTAAAAGATTGACTATGTGGCCTACCATGCTCCGCAACTACGGATTCGAGCAAGGTCATCTCATTTAAGAACAAAGTCTGACAATCTTGAGGTCATAGATACATTCCCTATTCAATTTGTTCTCACTTCTTTAAGACTTTTTGTGGGCACAGACCGTGGGTTTGTCTCTAGAGGCATCTATTTTTGCTCTTTTTGTGGGATCACCCTAAATGAAAAGAATAATGATATAAATAATAATTGAATTTTAGTTTAATATACAATGTCGTCGATAAAAATTGAATTTATTTAATATGATCCATAAATTTTAGTTTAATATTAAAATTATCCCTAAATTTTTAATTCATTTAATGTTATCTATAAATTTTTGATATATTTTAAACTGATCATTAAATTATTTAAAATTATCAAATGCCATCTTTCCTTTAATTAAAGTTTAAGGATAATATAAAACATTTGAACATATTAAATTTTTTTAGATAATATTAAATAAATTAAAAATAACATTATGGATTAAACTAAAATTAAACAGCATTACATATTAAGTCAAAATTTACTAACCCCTTGTGTCCTTTTCCATCAATCATATTAAGTCTCTGTCTCTGTTTTGGGCACTGGGGAATGAGGGGTGCCATAATGGAACAACTCATGTATGATAGGACTACAGCAGGAACCCAAATCCTCATTTATTGCACCCACTAAGGCTTCTCTCTCTGCCCTCTTGTCTTGTCACGACTTAATTTCCACACGGTCGGTCCCCATCTTCTTCAAATTAAAAAAAAAATTAAAATACATAAATTAACAAGACTTGCTCGACAAGGAATTTTTCATATTCCGAAACTGAACCGAAAACGCATGAAATTCCTTTTTTTTTTTTTTTTTTTTTTTGACTCAGGGAACCCCGCACGGTCGGATGTCGGGAGTAAACCACTGGGGACGACACATGCTTGCTACCACCACACACGTGCCACTGGGTAAGTCGCCCCCGCGACGCGGGGGGTTTCAAACCCTTCCCCTTCGTGAGGGGGAAGAGGCCCAAAGACAACTGCGCCACTCAGGTGGGTGGTAAATTCCTTTCTATTTCATGCTTACATTTCAACACGCGCTCCGAGACATTTTCTTTTGATAAAATTCGATCATCAATTAATAAGGTCGAACACGCGTTCAGAGATATTTTTTTCTAACAAAATTCAATCATCAACTAATAAGGTCGGTTCTGGCACCCGCCCATGGCCCCAATGCGCGCGGCGCTTGGGCTCTCTCCCCCTCACGAAGGGGAGAAGTTCAAATCCCGAGAGGCGTCGTTAGGGATTACCCTGAGAGATCTTGTGGTGGTGGGTCCCTGCAGCGATTCTTCTCCAGGGGTTTCTTCATGCATTTGTCGAACTTACGGGGTTCCTGGTCACAAAAAAAAAAAAAACTAATAAGCTCGGTTAAAATATAAGCAGAAAAAAAGACAGGCGTAAACCGAGACTTTAAATATAATTATTCCGGGAAAAAAAAAAGTGCACCTAAAAATATTAGCAGAGATTGGGTTATATCCATTTCCCAAATAGCCCCCGGCGGTCTCCGAAATTTCTAAAAAGCCACTCACTGTATGTCCGCGCCTTCTAGCATAGTCAAAAGAGCGTTGACGGATAGGAAAAATAAAACGGACGGACTAAAATGCCCTCCACGGCAGCGCCGGATCAAGCAACGGCGAAGGGTAATCTCGGGTTTTTGGCACAGTCAATGTTGGCGGCAACGATTCAAAAAAGGGGACCACGACCCAAACGGCGCGTTTTTCCGGTTATTTCCGCTTTTGCCATTTCTTTTTCCCCTCAAATCTTCACGCATAACAATTTCTTTTTATAAGTTTCACAAAATAATAATTGAATTTGCTTAATTCCTCCCCGATATTTTTTTTTTATAAATTTCTTTTATGGATCATTAATAACTCGCTAGCATTTACATTTAGCTTATTTTTCTGAAAAAAATTAATTTTACGTATGGAGAATATCCTAAATCGACTTTAACATGTGCTAAAACACACCTTTTAGACTCTGATAAAAAAAAAGTCATTTAATTATGGAACCACAATAGAAATAATGTTTGCTATTTGACTTGTTCTAGGGTTATTTGAGCTAAAATAAAGAAAAAATAAAAAGTTAATATGACATTTCAATCACATTATTTACTTGATCGATTTTTCTTTTTGGCGACCCTTTTCGACACTCCATTTTCTAACCACCTCATGCCATTAAACATGAATTACCGCTAAATTAGCCGAGCAAATTGGAAGGAATTACTGAACATGCCAGATGAATGGAGGTAAAGACCAAAATGACAATAATTCTTCTTTCTCTTGTGAAAGTTTCTTCCTTTCCTTTGCAACTCTTATCCTCTCTTTCTTTTTCCCCTGTTTTTCAAAGAAAAGGAGCCACGAAAGGCTGTCCCTAATGCGATGCAATGAACAGCTGTGGATGTGAAAGAGACAAAAGGCTGTCCCTAATGTTCGAGCGGTGCCCGTGTTGACTAAACTTGCATTGGTGTTTGCACGAGACAACATGAACAAGGTTCCAACGACAGCTTTTTCTCCACAAGCCTTTGAATATTCAATCTTTGTAACTTCTTGTGGCCTTCGTTCGTCGAAATCCTCTAGCAAGCTCATCAAGATTTTTTTCCTTTTGATGGGTTTCTTAGTTGTCCCACTTGACTTTGTAACTAGTGGCCAAATGAATTGAATTATTGTGATTTTTGTAATATGCGTATTAAAAAAAAATAGAAACTGTAATCAATCTATTTAGTTCAAGGCAACAATCTTAATAGGCATTCGATTGGAGAATCTCAATCACATGATTCGAAAACCGAATCAACAACAAAATTCTCTCCTTACCCATCAATTGTGGTTTGATTTGGCATTCTTCTTTTTAAATACTATTGCCTTTTGCTGATTTTCGTCCACGTTCAATGTATAGAAAGGTCTCCATATACAAAGAATCATTCTCACCTCAAAAAGTTATCGAGTAAAGAACTCTTATTTATTTAAAGTAACGTTTTGTTTTCTTTAAATAAAAAATATCACGTGTCGTTAGCAGGACACTTGTCTCTTTACATAAAATACATGTGCCCACTAGATTTCAATAAAGCTATTGTCTTCCTCACGTTTGTTGAATTTAGGTGTGAACACTCCATCTTTTGGAGCAAACCGAATTGCACATGTATGGACGTGCCGCATTATGCTGAGGAAAAGTTACTCCAATTTTGAACTCGTCCCATGTATTTTATTTGGTCAATTAATGATTCAAAACATCAAAAATCGGTTATGTACCCAAAATACATCCATATTTATTATTCGCATAAACAAATATAACATTCTTATTATTCTTCACATGATAACACGAACTGGTAATAAAATTTAATTATTAAATACGATATAACATTCTTATTATTTTATTTTTTTAACCACCGAGATTCGCCCCAGTGCCACCCTTCCAACATGGAAGGTGAGGGGTTCAAACCCCCACATTCTCGAGGAGGGATGGGGTGGGACGCGCGAGTTTCGGGAGTGGGTTTCGACGCCCACGCCCAAGAGGTAGGACAAAAGTCCCGAGAGTGAGTGTAGAGTAGGTATAGAGTAGGGTGAGACAAAAAAAAAAAACGATATCATTTTTACATTGTATTCAATTATGGTACTAATGCCGAGCTTGTTTCGCGTACTTTTAAAGGAAATGAAGATATAAAACCTTCCGATATAAAAAAATCTTTTGATTTTCTGTCTGTATATCATCGATTAGCGGTTTTGGTACTTTCTACACAAAATGTAGCCGCCACCTTGGCAAAAATTAATTATCTACTTAATTGCTAAGTCGTATAATGATTTTTCTTTGCTTTTCTCCTGTTAAATCCGCAATCTACGCTATAGATTAAAAGTTAATTTCTCACCTTGCATGATACATGCAAGCTTTATATTTTCTAAATCCATAAGTTCATAAATCCACAAAAGTAAAAGAAATTTTATTAAGATGGCATGTCGGATTCCCATCTCGCATTTTTTTTTTTGGTCGAACTCATCTAGCATTTACAACTCGCGTGTAGTTGTAACATTCAATCGAGTTACATTCAATTTAACGAGCATTACGAGAAAGTTGTGAACATAAATGGAATAGTTCATTCTATTTCGAGAATATTATGGTAATCCATTGATTTAATTTCCAAAATATATTGCCCACACCAAATCAATCATGTCGATCTTAAATATTTCTCCATTTTTTTAAAATTTTCTGTTGTAATTTTCTAAAATTTTACTTTATCTTTACATAAAATACATGTGCACGAGTGATTTTCAAGAAAGCTCTCATCTTCCTCGTGTTAAACTTGGGGGAGAAAGCTCCTTCTGTTGGAGCGAACCGAATCACGCATGTATAAACACGTGCAGCATTATATTTAGGAAAAGTTACTCCAACTTTAAACTTATCCCATGTCTTTTATTTGGTCAATTAATGATTTAACATGTTGAAAAATCAGTTGTATACCCAAAATAATACATATTGACAGAAACAACTAAAATATTCTTTTTTTAATAAAGCAACACTAACTTCTAATAAAATTTAATTATTAAGTATGACATATTTTTTTTATAAATGTATTACGGTAATACTTAAGTTTTTTTGATGAACTTTTTAAGGAATTGAATATATAAAACCTTCTATATAAAAAATCGTACGATTTTTTGTCTGTATATCACTAACAAGGAGTTTCGGTACATTATCCACAAGAAGTAGCCGCCACCTCGGCAAAAAATTAATTATCCGTTTAGTTGCTTAGCTACTCACCGACTATACTTTTCTTTCTCCAGTCAAATCCACAATTTACTCTATATATTAAAAGCTAATTCCTTACTTTTTTTTTTTTTTACAATACATCCACGCTTTATCTTTTCTAAAATCCGTACGTTCATAAATCTAGCCACCTCATAGTTGTCCGAGAATAAGTAGAAGAAATCTTATCAGGATGCCATGCGGCATGTGGGATACTCATTTGGCATGCGATCTTCAATCCGAACAAGCTAATTAGAAAGTTTGCGGACATAAATGGAATGCTTAGATTTTATGCTCGAGACTATTATGGCTGTGCCCAGAAATATCTCCGACACCAAAGTAATTATGTATCAACCTTCAATATTTTTTGACCGATTCGCGGCGTAATTTTTCTAGAAAATTCCCCCGCCTCGGTTTCCACCGTCGCCATTTCCTTGGACTCGGACAGCCTATAGGAAGACAATAATTCCGTGTTGACGCGCTGACTCGGGCGCCAACTCACCGATCTTCTCCCACCTCGCGTCTCTCGAAAATCCCACTGCGAACTCCGCCTCGCGTTCCGCGATTCTCTCTCTTCTCTGTCTCTCTCTTTCTCTCTCTAGCCATTCCCGTCCAATCGCCTGCACGACACTCGCGCGCGCGCTGTCGGGAGCCGCGGAAGTCCGGTTCCGGGGACGGACGGACGGCGGGGAATGGGCCACCACCACCACCAGCACGGCGGCGGCGGCGCCGCCGCCGACGGCGCCGTCTCGCAGCGCGTCAACAGCCCACGCTTCTCCGGCCCCATGACCCGCCGCGGCCACTCCTTCAAGCGCGCCGGCGGTCAAGGCAAGGACTCGGGCGCCGGCGGCGGCGGCTGCAACGGCCCGAGCTCTTACCACGAGGTCATCGATCTCCCGATCGGCTCGCCCAGATCTGAGAATGGGACCGCACATCAGGGGGACGCTTTCGATTTGGCCCTCGACAGGAGGCAGGCCTACCTTCGCTACGACTTCAGGGAAAGGCTGAGGAAGCCGGTGGCGTACGTCGTCGGGGACTTGGGATCGAAGGAAAGGAAGAAGCTCGGGCACTTGATGTTCCTGCTCTTCTGCGGGGTCTGCTTGTTTCTGGGCGTTTTCAAGATTTGCGCGACTGGGTGGTTCGGATCCGCCATGGAGAGAGCTGAATTGGATCGGGTTAGTTGGTGCACATCTGCTTGCTTACTCGAGAGTGGAATAAAAGAAAATTTTTTCTGGGTTTTAGCTAATTTTAGGATGGTTTAGGTGAAGAAGAAGTAGTGTTCTATGTTAAAAATAAGTTGACTAAATCTATGGAAAAGGAAATGAGTTGGCTTTGCTACCGGTTTTGGATTGTTTAGTGGGTTAGCTAAATTTGTGGTTATTCTCCTTCTTTGTCCTTTTAGGTTAAACAAACTGAATGGAAACTTGACCCATACGGATCTACCTTTGTAGGGAAATTAATTTGAGGATTGTTTATTATCAGGACGAAGGGAGAGATTAGGGGTGGCACAAGTTTAGATACTATGATCAATTCTTCATTTCATGACCTGATTGTGAGTATTTTTTTTGGGCCAAGAAACTAAATCTGAAGTACCTAGAATGGACGTTTTCCTCTGCGTATCTCTTCTCTGTTGATGTTATACAAGGGCTCAGGAATCCTCTGCTTAAAGGGGGCACGATAGTTCCTTTCGAGAGTGTCGTCAAGCCTATTATTGTGTTTGATGTACTTTGCTTGAAAATCAGGGGTATGCATATCTTGGGAAAATGCATTGACCTCAGCTTGTCGTGGCCAATGATCAGGCCTGTTTGCAATGTAGGTAGTGGCGCTCTCAATTTGGTGGGAAATTAATGAAAACTGGTTGTTTCATTGTTAATTCGCTACTTGTTTTTTCTGGTTCATGATGGTCTTCGACAACAAGAATGAGTTTTCACATTCTTATGCATGCGCTTGTGCTCATATATTGTGTTTCTGCTCACTTGTTGAATTCTCTTGTTAGGGTCTATATGATCAGTCAGCTGCTCATCAAAATGTGATCAATCAAAGGACCTCTTCTGATTATGATCATAGGGAAGAAGGAAGTGATGTTGATATAACTTTAATGATGGTAGAATCTGGTGTTATTGGTGACGAAAGCATGGCAGATGTAAGTATTGATGCTGGTGTGATGCTCAGTTTTCACTCATTCAAGATTTGGTTGTGAAAATGAGACTTGGCAGAAAGCCTCGGTACTATAAAATTCCCATTTAGGACCATTGGTATTATGGTCTTTCACGAGACTTAACTTTTCAATGTGAAATTTGGTTTGTTCAGTATTCAGAGATCTGGTCCAAGCCCAACAGTGAAAACTTCAAACAATGCATTGATCAACCAAAAAGTCATAAAAGTAAGGAAGCTGTCATGCTTGGATGAAGTTGCACATCTGGTGATATGCTTTTCTGTTCTTTCCATGCTTTTGGAAGCTTACAACTTTCACTTTCTTTTGCAGAGCTTGATGCCAAGACGAATGGTTACATTCTCATTAATGCTAATGGTGGCTTGAATCAAATGAGATTTGGGGTCTGGTCTCTGTCTGTATGATTATTTTGAATAATCTTCTAAAATTAATTTGAATTATAATGACATCAATAGTTCTAGAGTGCAGATCTGCGATATGGTTGCCATTGCCAAGGTCATGGAGGCGACACTGGTCCTTCCTTCACTTGATCACACATCATACTGGGCTGATGATAGGTTGGTTTGTTTCCTTTTCTCAATTTGGAAGCTAACAGTGGAAACGCTCATCTGATGTTTATTATCTCGGCAAGAGGGAAAAAATCTGATGCTTATTGTTTCGTCAAAAGGAACACTATGTTTGTGGTAAAAACAGAATCCTTCTTCATTTTTCAAGTTCTGTTAGGTTACTTAGAAAAATTCCTCCCTTTAGATCGGTTCTTAAGTCTTCAAATAAGAGGGCATGATTACTGAATAGTTTTCTTTTCCATCTTTGTGACCTTCCATGTAAATCAGGAGTCTTATTAGCACTATTGTCGCTACAGTTCGCATAATAATTCTATGGTTCAAGTCTTTTGTAGCTGGGCACGTATTTCTAATTATAAATGGCTTGATGATCTTGTGTCTGCTTGCCACTTTTTAACAAGCTATTCTGAAATATACGAGATGAGACCTCTCTAAGTAGCACAAGTATTCCCATGGCATGCATTTCTGTTGCTTTGGTCTCAATTCTCTTCTCTTCATTTGCAGCGGCTTCAAAGATTTATTTGATTGGCGTCACTTCATGGACACACTAAAGGATGATGTCCACATAGTTGAGAGTCTACCTCCGGCTTATGCTGACATTGAACCTTTCAACAAAACACCAATTTCTTGGTCAAAGGTGAAAGAATAATTGATGCCCGTTCTATCAGTTGCCAATAAGATATGCACTTATCTGAAACTGGGGCAGTGTAGTGAATGCAGAGAGTGAAGGGATGCATGCAGAGTTCGCCACTAGAAACTCTCTTTGACAAATAGAGGATCCTAAACTTCAATATCTCTCTCTCTTTTTGTTTCATCCTCTTTTTTCCGACTTCTTTATTTTCTTTGTAACAGAATGCATGTTTCAAGAAAACGCAGCATTCTATCCTATCTTCAGCTTTCCATGGGTCTCTACCAGTTCAAGGACTAATGTTTTACTTTTCAGGTCAGTTACTATAAGAAAGAAGTCCGCCCACTGCTGAAGGAGCACAAAGTGATGTATTTTACTCATACTGATTCTCGGCTTGCCAACAACGACATAGCCAATTCTATACAGAAGTTGAGATGCCGGGTCAATTACCGAGCATTGAGATATTCAGCACCGGTTGAAGAACTTGGAAAAACCCTGGTTTCAAGAATGCAACAAAATGGAGGTCCTTATCTAGCTCTCCACTTAAGGCAAGTTCAGATCATTCCACTCTTTATAAATATGACGTTCAGTTTAGATGTAAAGTAAGTTCATAGTTACAGTTTCCCTTTTAGAATTCTGTCAATGAGATAAGTGAATGGTAATTCCAATCAAAAAATAGCTTTTTGAGTATTAAGTGGCTTATTGACTTCTTCAGTACACTTGAAATGGGGACTAAGAACTGGTTGGTTGTTCTTAGTATGGGTTAACAGTCAATTCAGGAGCACGATGTGCAATATTCTTTAAATAAGGAATTAATTGTTGGATTTGGTTTGCTATGTGGGACTTTGAGATCCATATATAACACAAGTCAGGGCTTTATCTAAGTACATTCCTATCGACATGTTTTAGACCTGGTTCAGTGTTCCTGAAGACAGTGGTATTGAATTAGTCTTTGTTGGCATCGCAACTCATGTTTTATTGATTCCTCACAGGTATGAGAAAGATATGCTGGCATTTACTGGCTGCAGTCACAATTTGACAGCTGAGGAGCACGAGGAACTACGGTTGATGAGATATGAAGTAAGTCATTGGAAGGAGAAAGAGATTAATGGAACGGAGAGGAGGTTACTTGGCGGCTGTCCATTGACTCCTAGGGAGACTTCACTTCTGCTAAAGGCTCTTGGATTCCCATCTACTACCCGCATTTATTTGGTGGCTGGTGATGCTTATGGAAAAGGAAGTATGCAATATCTGAAGGACGAATACCCCAGCATATATTCACATTCTACTCTGGCAACAGAAGAAGAGCTTGCTCCTTTCAAGAATCATCAAAACATGCTTGCCGGTATAGATTACATTGTTGCTCTTCAGAGCAATGTGTTTCTTTATACTTATGACGGGAATATGGCGAAAGCAGTTCAAGGCCATAGGCGGTTTGAGAATTTCACGAAGACAATTAATCCAGACAAGTAACTATTATCCTGTTCCTACTCTTTTCAGTTTGTCTGATTTGTTATTTTTCTCCCCATTTTGATATTTGGTTTTGTTTCTGTCCTGATATGGATCATCGACAGGCATCTCATCTTCATCTCCTCTTTGTTCATGCAGGATGAATTTTGTTAAACTGGTTGATGAACTAGATGAGGGGAAGATTTCTTGGAAGAAATTCAGTTCCGAAGTGAAGAAACTTAACAGAGATCGAACAGGAGCTCCGTCTTGGAGGGAGCCTGGGGAATTCCCAAAACTAGAGGAAAGTTTTTATGCAAATCCGCTCCCTGGGTGCATTTGCGAATCGACAAAGAGAAGGAAGTAAGGCTAAAAGGAGAAGTGTCTCCTTTTTCCGCGATGCAATTTTGGGTGCATAAGAGATGAACGCATGCTGTCAAGGTTCAAGAAATCTTCTCAGCCGAAGATGCCACAGCTAAATCAGAAAGTTCCTTGGCCTAGTGCCCAGGCTGGCCGGTATTACATTAGCGTCATTGTGAGCTGCTGAATTTAGGGCCGCTCAAGGGATTCTGGTGAATAATTTATTCAGAAGAAAATTTACAGAATACAATTGAAAGAAAGATTATGAGCCCTTGGTGCCAAAAAAAGAAACAAAAAGATATGAGACTTTTCTGTTTAGGGGATTGGAGATATCCCATTAGGTTAAATTATAGTGAATTCGATTGTGTGGAACAGAAGACCTTGTAATACTCCAAATTACACAATGAAAGATCTCCATTTCTTTATCTGTAATTTTCAACTTTGGGTTGTCAAAATCTGGTTTAGTTTCATCCCACATTCGAATGCAAGGCTGTTATTTCACTCATAGTTTAGTTCCTGTACCATGCTTATCAACAATATCAGGTTATATATACGAAGTCGGCACGATGCATGCGGATGCCATGCCATGCATACTTTCTGGCATAGATCTACAGGGCGCGAGAAATGACTTGAGTAGCTGGGGCACTTTCTAGTTGGGGTAGTTTCTCATTAGACTATCAGTTTTATGTCTCTGCTACAGTCTCAATGACCACTAGCATCAGATCCCGGGGAATTCTGGTCTCCGAACGAGATTGCGGTCAGCAAATACTTTTCGTAATTTAATGCCAACTCGTGATAATGTTATTGAATGTTACAAATTCAGAGTTTTGAGAGATGATTTAGATGGAAGATTTTCAGAGTACGGGAGTACCCAAAAAAGGAGGAATGTGAACTTCTGTAGAAATCAATTCTTATTATGCTGCAGAGAATTGCAAACTGACATGCTATTTCAAGCATTTTCTATCGACAGACAAGCAAGGGCTTCTCTGGCAATTCCCTCAAACGTCTTGAACGGACGAACTTCTTTCTACAGAAGGATCACAAAATTCACTGCATGCACTAAAACTGCACTAAATGACATCGGGAGACTAAGAGTTTTCTTGTTTGATGTACAGAATTTACACCAAATCAACATTTATAAACACACTGAAGACAAGGTGATAAACTGAATCAAGATATCTCATTCACAAACGGCGAAAAGAAGTTCACCAAAAAATCTCAATCTAGATATCCAAAAGGGGAAAAAGGGAAACAAGAAAACAAAGGATAAACAAAAACCCCCCCACCACTACAATTGCAGAATAGATTCGACGAGTTCATTAAGCGGTGCAAGCTCCTCTTTGTTGATCAACCGAAATTCCTGCATCAAATTAAAGCCAATCAAGATTTGCCATCAGAAGTCTTCTTTGTACTAGGCTCTCGTTGTAAAGCTGATAACCTAACTAAACTACTGCTTGTGACTCATTAATATAGTATTTGAAAGCGTTTCCTTGACCCAAACTTAAGACTAAGGACATACAAAGCCAATCTAAAAAGTATGATAGAATCATATGGGTAAGTCATATCTGCAAAGCTTAGCAGCTATGCTTACTTACCCATGTGAAGAGAACGAAATGCTTGAAGCAAGTATTTAGATGAGCTTCTTCCTTCAGGTTCACGATTTTCTGAAAATGTGAATGGTAGATATGGGCGTAGACACGGAACAAGCGCTTGAAAATGGTTTTGACAACATCTTTGAAATTGCTCGGAAATGGAGCCCCTGTAAACATGTCAGCAGGGATAACTTAGTGCTTATGTAGTAAAAAGCAACTAACAAATTCATTAAATTTCTCTATGTTTTGAGTATGAAGTAAGCATGGATCTCCAGCTTTGTCAAGATATTTATCTCACCCAATTTTTGTGGGAAAACTGATTCATCGTCAAGCTGAGCCTCAATCCAGTCCATCAAATACTCAACGTACTTAGGAGCTGACACCTCGATGGGTTTCTTAATGGTCACTCCATCGGCCCACCTGTACTCGTATCTGCAAGAGTTCATGCAGTCTCAATCAGGCCTTCTGTTATCATTGTTTGAAAGCTAAAGGGAATGGGAAAAAAAGGAAAAAAAGAAAAAAAAAAACGGATACTACTGTTGCAAAGGATGAGCTTCATTACAGAGATCAAGACACAACAAATAACAATAACCATCTTCTTTGTGAATTTAAATGGAACAAAGATTCTGAGGATTGAGCATCCATGTGCAAACAGACTAATCTATAAGCAACTTCAAGGTTAAACGAATGCAACACAAGAATGGATTTTCGCATGAATGAACACTGCAAATAGGCATCAAACGGATTGAGTAAACAGAAATTTTATCAAGCAGTGTCTTACTTTGGGCCTGCGGACATTGTTGGGCAGTTAGCTGGCGTGCAGAATTCAGTGAGTGTACCGTATAGAATGTTCACTTGATTGAAAAAGTCCACGGCTGTATAAAACAAAGAACCCAGACAGAAAATTAATCAAAGGAAAAAAAGTGATTGTGCTCTGTGTGCGAAAGCTCATGTGCATGAATTTAATTGTTCGACTATTCATATATTCTCATTAGCAAATTAATAATGCAGAAGCACTCACTGTTCACTGCCAGCCACTCATTGATGTCTTCTCCAGGGGGAAGCCGCACTGCTTCTCTCAAATTTCCACTTCCCAGGGTAGCATCGATATGTCTTTGTAGTTGAGCACCCTAAAATTCGGATACAGGGATAGAGGAAAACATGCGTAAATAAATTGCTTAGTTCATCCAAAGTAGATTGCTGAAAAGTAAATAGTCTTAACAAGAAACACCAACCTTACTTCCAGAAGGAGCGCTCTTTTTAGGCCGAAAAGTCTTCTGATTTCTGCACAAGTTGTGATTGGGTGATTTTTACTAGCCAAAAAGGGTGGCGTGCCAGAGAAGAGTACTTCAAAGAGCAACGAGAATCGAATTTAATTAGTTCCCATGTCCTGTTTCTCTTCTCCTTTCAATGACAAAAATCATCATCTGCAAGGACATTCTGTGACTACCGGATGATGCAACCGACTTAAACGGGCTCATTCTAACAGCTTCTTTAAGGCTATAGAACTTAGAACGAGGGAGAAAAATCGAGCGTCACAGCAAACAATTGCGAGTTCAAAGTTCATCCAGATGGGTCCATTTTTCTGATCTACTTGCGCTCGTCGTATGGTTTAACATCAGACCAACGTCCAGTCACAAACCAGGGAAAAAGAATCCACCATATCGGCAAACAATAAACAATTTCAAAGATCACCAAACCGCGTCCATTTCCTAACTAATTGGCTACTCTGTATGGTTCAAGATCAGATCAATATTTGGTCGCAGAGTTTCCGGTTTCTGAAGCAGACCGGCCCCGGCATTAATTGCCGTCGAATGTTCCGAAACCGAAAGAGAGAATCAAAAACCATCGCGAAAGTCCAAATTACCGACACAAACTACGCAGCATCATCATCCGCAGCCTCACGACGAATCTCTAGAAACGAAACGACGTAAAAAAACAAGAAAAAGCCGACGTCTTTCCGCGATCATTCCATCCCATCACCATCCAAACACGCAGACAGGTCGACGACGAATCCTGTTGCCCACCAATTCAGGCTTCTCCGAGGCACGCCATCCAAAACCCACGATCGCAAACTCAAAATAAAAAAAAAGCACATGCAACGCCAAGAACAGCAACCCGACCCAAGAAATCACGTCGGCGAGAAGCCCATCATCGAGAATTCCCGAAGGGAGAAAGATGGAGATGGAAAAAAAGGGAACCTGCTTCCGAGGCCGAAGAGACTCATGGTGACGAAGCGGTTCCTCCTCCTCCTCCTCCTCCTCCTCCTGCCTCCTCGTCCTCAAGAAGCCAAGGAACAGAGCGCCAAAAGATATCCAAGAAAAGACGCGACGGTGAACGCAGACACGGAACAAAGGAGGAAAATGAAAGAAAAAAACTTGAGAGCTGGAATTGAACGTAGTCCTTTATATACGTAGGGAGGAGAGAGAGAGATGACAGGCTGTCATATGAGAGAGAGAGAGAGAGAGATAGTCTGTCTTCCTGGACAGCAAGAGTCTCCCCTGTTTTCCATTTTGGCTTCCAATCTGCTCTTCTGGCTCCTTCTTCATTTTCTATCTATTTCTCCCTTTCTTCTCATCATTCCCTTCAATTATTCTTTGGACCGTTTCCACTTCTTCCTCCTCCTCATCCTTTTTAATTTTTTTTTTCTTTTTTGGAGTATCACTCAGGATAACCTCCTTATCAGGGTAGTTGAAAAGTCTGGGGCCTTATAATATCCCTTTAATCTCCCGGTTCAATTAGGATTCAAGCACGGAATTATCATGCACTGTGCGAGGTCAACCTACTCCGTCAAGAACCAATTAATCGGTTCCATTCTTTAATGCTCTCTTTGGTCAAGCGCTCCGTGGTTCTCTGTACGATAAATTTGTTGTGCGAATCTCGAGTTTTGAAAAAAAAGGCGGTTTATTATAATTATTTATTATGTGGATTCCACATATGAAAATGTTTTATGCATCTCACAAAAAAGTATAAACACACTATAAGTGTTATATCTTTTATGTGCTATAAAGTGAGTGGCCGTATGTAAATTATAACATTGGAGTGATTGAATATAAGAATATGATCAATATCTGTAATATTCTTTCCTCACATATAAATAAGCCGACTTGGTCCATTGGTCCGTATAAGAAATTTCCCCAAGAGAGAAGGGATTAAGACGAGTGGCAGCATATGAAAGGTTAGGATGAAAGCAAAGGAGTGAGAATTTGGAAAGAAGCAAAAGCGCAATGCACACCGAAATCATGATGGGCATGATTTCAATGATTGGGGGATTTGGGACAAGAGCCATGTCAACCTTGGTTTTAGGAAAGTGGAATTAAGATAATGTTTGCTTCCTGATCTTTCCAATATTCCTCTGATTCCAACTGGCTTTTCTATTTTTCCTTTTTTTGGCTTGCTCTCTCTGTCTTCTTCTTTCATTTTCTTTTTTCCTTTTCTGTGAGATATAACATCCCAAGGTTTTTAATTTTATCCCCTATGAATTAGCTGTCATATTGCACAAATTTTTTGTGGCTTTCAAGATACATGCGATTTAAAAAAAATTGGTCAAATTCTGACTTATGCAGCAACAACAACTTTTTTTTTAAGAATTTCTTCCTGACATTAATTATTTCTTTTTTTGTAATAAATATGGTTGGTAATGGTATGACAGAAAATGGTCAATTTTAGGGGGTGGGTCCGGGACGTGGCAATGCATCAAAACAACTAGCTGGATACGCATATATTCAACATGACGTGTGTGTGGGGACTGAGCAAGGTGTGTATTGTACTATGTTGCGGAACAAGAAATCTCACCGATGTCGATCCAAATAAAGGCAGAGCTGGCCATTCACCTGGCCCCACCTAGACAGTTCTCCGTCTTGTGGTTCTGGTGAGGTAATACAGATCATGGGCTTAGCAAAGAATGCAATTTGCTGAGCAGTGACAGTGAGCACCAGTTCAGCACCAGAAAAGGACACGGCGGGCTGTAAAAAGCGAGGTTGGCCCTTTTGAGATTGACCATTTTGGCAATTTCCCAAGTTGAAAGATGAGTGGAATTCATTTCTTACCTAACCTTTTTCCTTTCCCAGTGGATAGGATACGAGGATGTTCCATTTTAAAGGTGTCATTGAGTGAGATTTGCCCTGAGATTTGTGTTTCCATGCGCGGAATGGTTAAAAAGTGAGAAAGGATTGAAGGAGACGGTTACATTACCAACTCATGAATCATGAGTAGTCCCCGTGAAAAATGAGCTTGTTTTTAATGATTTGCTCGTTTAAATGACAAAGTCCCGCTTCATTTTTCTTCGCAGAAGTTTGTTTGGTCACTGCGGGAGGCTGCTTTTTGCACTTTCGTCTCGCAATTTATCAGTCAAAAAAAGATGGGATAGCACGTCTTATGAGCCATTTGAATGCTTTACTTGTGCTTTAAGCGGTCACATTACACATGATCTTTCACGGTAGAGGCTTGAAAGGTTTTAAATCTTGGGAAACTCTCTCTCTTTCTCTCCACTGAGAGACAAACTTCTTTTCAGCATATCCTTTCTATTAGTAGCTTGTATCAGCGAGTCATTACAATAAAATATCTTGCTTACAAATCCTGACATTTTCTCCTTATTTTGTGAGATCAAGTCATTAATTTAGCGAGAGATGATCATGGATTGATCCTGTTAGCTTATGCATAAATTAAATAACTAGCTACACATCGATCATAGTTCTATCCTCACATGGATTAGTCTTTCTGGTGCATATATGCATAATTTCGCATCTCTAAGGGGAAGAAATGTTGAGGCATGTACTGATAAGTAGCTTCAGCACTGATTTTTTCCAGATCATGGGTTTCATTGAACCTTCTCCTGCTGCAATCTGTTGAAATTTAAATGTCTTCCTGACGTTTCACTCTACATGAATGTCAAAATAGGATAGAGAGTCCAGGAAATGGCATCACTTCGCAGTCTTCCCAACGTTGATTTTGGCATTCGTCCTCAGCCAAATTCTCACTGCAACAGCCCACCTTTGGTGTTTGCTAAGGAATGCAAGTAGACAACCTACCTAGTTTGGCTGAGGTGATACAGCTCTACAAGAATCACAATATTGGGACAATGTGGCTCTACGATCCCAATCCTGAAGCGGTCCGAGCTCTAGTGTACTCCGCCTTCAGCATGATCCTAGGCACCAAAAATGAAGACCTACACAACTTGGCATCAAGTGTGGAAGCTACCAAGTCATGGATTGACGCTCTCGTTGAGCGCTACCAAGGTGTAAACATAAGTACACAGTTGTAGGCAAAGAGGTCATCCCTGGAGAGTTGGCTTGCAATGCAGAATCTACAAAGCGCCCTCAGCAGCTCCAGTTTCTCATCTGTGATGATGACCACAGTGGTCTCGGGGACTGTCCTTGGAGATTCTTACCCACCCTCAAGTGGCACATCCACCGACAATGCGAAGGGCGCTTTGTTCGGCATCCTGCAGTTTCTATCTGACAACCATGCCCCTTCGTCGATCAATGTGTACCCTTACTTTGCCTATGCTGTAGACCACACCCAACATAAGATTGGACTATGTGCAATTCACTGCGCTGGGGCCAGTGGTCCGCGATGGGGACCTAAGGTATTGGAACATGCTCGATGCGATGGTGGATGCTCATTACGAGGCAATGGAGAGAGAGGATTTCCCTACTGTGGGCATGGAGATCTTCGAGTCTGGGTGGCCTACTGCTGGAAATCGGAATTTCACAACTCCACAGCTCACACTGACTTACAACCAAAATTTCATGATGAAAATCAAAGCAGGGACAGGGACGCCAAAGAGACCAGATCGCCACTTGTAACGTATTCATGATGTTCAATGGGGATCTGAAATCCACTGGCGTGGAACAAAATTTCGGTCTATTCTATCCAGATGGAACTCCAGTTTACCCCATTTTTTCGTAATCTTTTGCCAAATGCTGCAGACTGTTTCAGAGATAAGATCTTATCATGTGTAACTTGGCAGCTACAATGAGCATCAATAAATGATGCAATAACCGGTAAGCTGGATCACCTGTTATCTACATCTGCAGTTCTAGAATCTCACATTTGCAGCGGTGATGCAATGAATATGGGAATTCTGATTTTGGATAATCAAGGTCAAGTCATCAACACATAGCGAAAAATCCATTTCCTTCCCTTGTACATTTCCCTTATTCGTGTTATATTTGTTAGGCCAAAGCACTAGGTAAAGCTCTTGCGAAAGACCCGCCTGCCTCGATCTTCCGGTTAGCAAATTCAATCCCAACAACTAAAAGCAAAACACAGCATCTTCTTATACAACAATAATAATCTGAACAAAAAACCTAGTCATGGACTCATAGGCGTGATGATAATTTCTGCTTCCCGCTATCGAGGAAAGGGTAGTCCGTGTACCCAACAACAGGATCTTGGGTATAGAAAGTCTTCCTAACATACTTGTTCAGAGGTGCATTAATCTTGAATCTCAGGACCAAATCTGGGTTGGCGATGAAAAGACGACCGTATGATACCAGGTCTGCATCGCCATCGGCTATGGCTTTCATCCCGAGCTCTCTTGTGAACCCTCCACTGCATATAAAAGTGCCCTGATAAGCCCGTCTCCAAGTCCTCATCAACAGGGCCTCCTCTTCCTCGCTTCCAAGTCGGCCAGACTCCGTCTGGCCATAAGCCACGTAGCGCGGCTGAGTCACATGGAGGTAAGCCAGCCTCGAGCCAAGTTCTAGCTGAAGCTTGTTGAGCCTCTCGATGATGGCTAGGCCCAGCTTAGGGGGATCAGAGTCCATGGCATCAAGGTGATCGATCGCCGGTGATATTCTGACTCCAACTCGATCTGGCCTGATGGCCATCGCCACAGCTTTGACAACCTGCATTATGAATCTGCACCTGTTTCCAATCGATCCACCATATTCATCCGTCCGGTCATTTATCCCATCCTTCGAGAATTGATCGATGAGGTAGCCATGCGCTCCATGTATCTCGATTCCATCGAATCCTGATTCATGTCAAGAATATCTACTTTCAGACCTCACGAGGACCGAGTTTTTTGTTTAATGAAACTTTAAATATTCGTCGTGCTTTAGATTCTCAGCAAAAAGGTAAACTATTGTGGACACTTTTAACATTGGGAAACCTTCACGAAGTAATGGCAGAAAGGATAAAGCATGCACTGTGGCAAAAGTGAGTTTCAGTCATGGCACCGCTTTTCAACTGAAAGATAATGTCATGCCTACTGATGGGAGGACACACTCCTCGTCACTCAATATGTCCCCCTTTGGATGATGCTTTTCCACAAGTAAACAGGACAAAAAAGCAAAAGCAATTGACAACGAAGCAATTGCAAAATATCCATCATGTCTCTTGAAAGCTTTCGCTATGAGGTCCCACCCTGTCAGTAGATTGAACATTTTCTTTCCCAATTATGCTACTTTAAGTTTACCCAAACATGGGGTTCCAGAAGTATAAACTAAGTTTGATTTGAGCTGCAATTTCTTTATCAAAAAGCAATGCAAATACTAAACTTTCGAAGGCAGAAAACTCATTAAGGGAAACTCTTCTGCTGGAACTAATGAAGATAAGGCGATCCATGAACTAACCAGCTCGAATGGCATTTACGGCAGCCTGGCGATAATGCTCGACCATATCCTGTATATCAGAGTGGTTCAAAGCTCTGGGTTTGGGATAAATGGCATGAGACCCATCCGGCATCAGGATCCTCCACCTCTGACTTATTGGCTTGTCTGTCGACGACAATGGTGCAGCTCCCCCGGGCTGATAGACTGATCAATTCAATGTGTTCAAAACAGGAACTGGTAAGCACATCACAAAAAACAACATACATTTTGGGAAAGGAAATGTTATGCAGACTTTCGTGACCAAAAAATTAGAGGAAGTGGTCATAAATTGCAGTGCAATGATCATATAGAAATTTGTGTTATCTACAAGACTCAGCACGGACTCCGCCGCTTCCAGATATGCGATTAGTTTAGTACAGTTCGTTCAGATGCAAAAAGCCAGAAAAGAACAGGCTACAAACGCACAAAGCAAAAGATCGACGCAGAGAATCCACCATCACTGACGATCTCATGTACTTATCATGGGGGCAGGGGCCGACGGCTTGGCGCCTCGGTGGTGAATGCTGTAGAGAACGTGTACCTTGATGGGAGGCGCGGCCAACGTGCCAAAGTTGACAGAAGATAACGCTGCCTTTGGCATGAACAGAGTCCACCACCTTCTTCCATGCTCTCACTTGCTCTTCATTGTAGATCCCAGGGACGTGCGGGAACCTGCACTCAAAGTCGACCTCTACATCTTTCATCACTCAGATCAAATGCGACCCAACAAAATCTCAAGATCAACCATTCGAAAGAGCGTTCAAAATCCCCTTTCAAATCTTAATTTGTGGTAAAACATATACTCATTCAGTCGGCACGGACAAATTTCCCCACTTTTTCATGCTAATATCTACTACTAAGCACTCCACTCTCCAAAGAACCATTTCAACGTTCAAAGAAACCGAACAAATCAAACCATTCATGCTACTCTCCCCCAAGTGATTAGTAGGAAACAGCAGCTTAAAACAGTTTGTAAATTCTCAACAACATTATAAAGAGTAACTTGATGAGCGATCTGGACTGCTAAGTATTGCTATATAGCGGATAACGTGATTCGTAGTGCTTATAGGTATTGCACGCTCGATCAAGTTACATCGTTTTCGGCATTGAAACATCAAAAGCTGCAGGGTTGCCATGGTCCATGCCATCATACCATCGTCATTTCCATTAGACACACATACTCGTATGTTGATATGGTGTCACCGACCAATTATCATTTTTCATGCGTGTGAGAAGTTTTCACACACAACACCAAGAAAGATGAGATTAACAGCATGCCAACAATTGTGGTTGGTCCATTACAACACGTCACCGTCGCCACGTGGTATAATCGCACATAAAATACTTTTTAAGATCAATAATTACAATTTCATTTACCGCAACACTCATATAATAAAACCAATAATGCGGCAAAATCGTTAAGAACACCACAGATTGCGCCTTATTTTTTTGTGGCCAGTCGACCTTGGGATTTTCATTCTTTATTTAATCCTAAATACAAAAAAAAAAAAAAATTGATTTGTTTTAGCTTACTTAAGCATTTCTTCATAAAAAATATTGTTTCTTACACCAAAGGAAAAATAGTTATCTAAGATAATCACCGATAAACAACATTCGTCAAGTGTACTTTTCACTTGTAAATTATATTATAAGATGTAGTTTGAATTTATTTCTTTCTGGTTTTGTTTATAAGCAACAAAAATGATCTATCTATTATTTATTTATATAAAGATTTTTCTCCAGTAAAACAATGTTTGACTGCATCAGATTATAATTTTTTAAATATCACAATTACAAACAATGAAATGAATTTGTAAATGCTAAGCATATTTGTGTTTTTTTCAATGCACTAGGCATACCTTTCAATGCAGCTAAATATTAAATCAACTAAATAGAATTTAGGCCTAGCAAAGACAACAAATGTTTCAGCCGACCAAAAAGAATAATAATAATATAATATAATATATATATATATATATATATATATATATATATATATATATATATATATATATATATACACATATAAAAGCAACACATTATTTCTTACTTATTGTTTAGTACCGGACAATGACGTCCTGTAAAAGATATATAAGAACCGTGGATTCCCACTTGGTATGATTTGCAGCAAATCTGATCGAGTGGGATTTTTAATTTCTCATCACGTTTCCTAATGTAAACGAGTGATGGAGACAGTGCCGTCAGCTTATCATTTTCCTGCTATTTCTTTCTTACCGGAAAGAAGAATCATTTCCTCCAATTTAAGCTTATTATTTTCGATTTATGAAAAAGATTTTCTGTCCATCAATTAGTTTTCCAACCTTTTAAGTTCTCTTTCGAAAACGAATCATCAATCTAAATGTTGCAACTCGAGCAATTAGACTTTTTATTTTTGAAATTCAAAACTTTTGAAACTTTCACCGTATAGAAATGATGAGATATAAATTCTCACTTAATTATTCCATAGTTTCTGAAACATGAATAATATTTTATGCAACAGAATACTTTTTTCCATATTCTTAGTTGTTCCTTGTACTCTAAAAAAAGTGAAAACTACACTTTTGCCTGCCCATTGTGTAGAATATAATGCAAACTCCAAAAAAAAAAAAAAAAATGAAAAAGTCGTATGCAAACTTGTGTGTCAACATTTATATTCCTTGAAATTTTCAAGTGTCCCGAGTTAGACAAAATCAAAAGTAAGCACGTCGCAAGATTTTGACAAGCTAAAAAGAAAATTGTGAAAATCAATCCAAACATGCTGGTAGATATATCTATTTGTAATTTGCCACATGACTCTAGTGGCCTTAAAAATTCCCCAAATCGAGGATGATCACGTCTTGACTGCATGAATAATAGATTATACTCCAAAAAGCTACTGACACGATAGTGAAAGCCACTAACCTAAATTTCTAAATCTTCCGAAAAATCACTAAGCACATCAAAAGTATACCGTAACGAGCCCTCTCGCGTCACCTATCCACCCTGGAATGTGAACGACTGACGAGTTATTCTTGCCGGGATCTGGATGGATAGGGACACGGTTTATCAAAGCCGTTGATCATGTGAGCTCCAAATGTAGGCTCTGCGTGATCAGCGGGCACGATTATTTCGGGTACGGGTCCCGGGTCCCGGGTCCGGTCCCCGGACGGATTTCTTTTGGGGGGGCGGTGGGATTGATAGGGAGTTAAAATTAAATGTCAGGGGGTGGGTCCCCGACCAATCGCCGACCGATGACCGTCCCACCCATGCAATTCCCGCAAAACCTCCCCTTTTTTTTTAATATGGAGAAAAAAAAAAAAAAAGCGAAAGCGCAAGGACCACAACGACCAGAAAGTACGGAACTGACCCAGCCGCCGTGTCGGAGATCATGGTCCCCTCGGAGATGAGGAACCCGCCGGGCGTCGACCTCTGCGCGTAGTACTCCGCCATCGCCGGCCGCGGGATCCCGCCCAGAGCCCTGCACCTCGTCATCGGCGCCAGCACGACCCTGCGAATCACCCCCCCAAGAAAACAAAGGCGAAACATCAACTCTTCCGACCTCGGGATCCTCTCCGGCGAACGAGAGAGCACAGCCCCGAGAGGGGCAAAAAAGCGAAGGGCAGATCGGAGGAGACGACTGACTGACTGACCGGTGGGAGAGGTCGAACTTGCTCATCTTGTACGGCGTGAAGAGGTCGGAGTCCGCCATGTCTCTGCTCGCTGAGGAGGCGGCGGCGGCGGAGGTTGTGACGGCGGCGGCGGTGGCGGAGGTGGTGGTCGGATTTGATCGGCGAGGCTAGTGCGGATCCGAAGGGGGCGGGGTTTTATAGATGAATCGGAGCCAAAGAGAGAGAGAGAGAGGATGGATTCTTTTTTTCTTTTTTTTCTACCGGGGCTTCAATTATTGAGATGCGTTTGGACGGTCGAGATCTGATCCGAGGCTTTAAAAAAAGTGGACCGGGTTGAAAGAAGGTCATTGGGTTGACATGTGCTGATTTTCCGTCGTGACGTGAACGGATGGACCGACACTTCGAAGTGACATCATTATGTTTTGTTAAAATTAAATCAATAAACATGATCAACTCTTTTGCATACCTATTTGATTTTCACATTTCAAGAGCTGAATTCTTGCATTATTAAGTATGGTCTTTAGATATTATCGAAGTGCTGAGCTAAGGGATTGAGCGGTGATTACTGTGACCCTCCGCCCATTACAATTGTAGTAGAAATTTAGCTGAATCTTTTGCGTGATAATTCTTTTTTTGTTAAAGTTTTTTTAATCACTACTTTTGATCCTTTCGGTTTATATGTCTTGATTTATACTATCTGCAATATGAAATAAATTATATTTCTTGTTTCTTGAGGAGTATCAAAATGAAATGGGAACCAAGTTTATTGAAAAAAAAGGGTCACGAATTTTAAAAGATTGGAGCACGTGAAACGTAAGGTGCGCTGCCCGAGATCGAGTGGGGTTGGCTCGTGTCGATAGATCGGTTCGAATCCAAGACGTGTTGGGCCCACGCAACGTGGGCGGCCTTTTCTCGGTTTTGTTCATTGGGATTGTCGCACGTGCATTGCATGGGTCAAATGTAAGTCGCGCTTTATCGTTGTGCGTAGTGATGTGCTGGCCACTGATGGCCGTGTTGTTTTTCTCGTGCTTCGTTCTTCGTTCTTTGCAGCCAAAAAAGCCTCGTGGTTGATGCTCGGGTCGGGTCCGACCCGTGTGGAAGCATTGAACGAAATTGCTCGATCCGAAGTCCCGCTGATCAGACCGACCCGGAATGACCAGCTATTAGGTCGAATTGGAGGAAACGTTGTTGCTTTAGCTCGGTTACCCCTGTTCAATTACCTTTTTTCCTGCTCAGTACGTAGTTATCACGCTTTAATTTCAGTCGATCCAAAGTCTTTTTTGTACTATGGATGGAAGAAATCACGTGACCGACCCATTTAAGTACGATGGCCGCCTTCGTATAAAAAACTCAAGCTTGGACGGCATTCGAAGTTGAACATCGGAAAAACCTGTCGAGTTTCTACAAAAGTTGAGTCAATCCGCAATTGACGTGGGTCATTGATGCGCTCCATGAGATCCCCGTTTCATTTGGCATCTTCTCTTATTGGTGCTACCGGGCAACCATAATGTTAGAATCGATAAGGTTTGGATAAGACCAATCTCTTTAGTTGATGATTGTGGCTAATATTGTTGACTAAAGTTTATAATTGAACCTAAATCATTACAATTTTTTTTTTTTTTTGTTGAAGTATAATTTTTAAGTTGTCTTACTAAAATTATCTGGCTTTTGGTGCAAGAAAGTCGCTAGAGATGCAAAATGTCAAGGGTCTAGAAACTGATTTAATTGAACATTTATATATATTTATGCTGATGGTGCTTCTTGATGCTGACTTGATGTGCTCTATTCGTTATTGAATAATAAAGTCATATACTTGACAGACTCCGTGGTCCTTCGAGAGATCAAGCTATGGTCGTAATTCTATCATACCAAAGTGCATTTTATCGTACTTTTTATACAAAATGCCATACTTCATAAGCACTTCAAAGGATTTCAATGAACAATCGAGACTTCTTGTTTTATATTTCAATGATGACCCCGTCAGATTCTCGGAATACATAGAAGGGCCCATATCCAATTATACTCAACTCTAATTTGTCCACTCACCTTAACTTGGCCATTAGCACAAGTCACTGAGTCCTCCAATTTTGTTGGTAGATGTGAAGAATTATAATGTAATTTTCATCAATAATTGCTAGATACACCAAATAATTGTACGTGATGGAGTTAATTGTGGGTAAGATTGGCAATTTTCAACACAACTTGTACAAACAACATATACATTAAAAAAAAAAAAAACATATACATTAAGCATCCTAAGCAAGTCAGTCCATTACATGATTGACAAAAAAAAAAAAAACAACATATACATTAAGCATCCTAAGCAAGTCAGTCCATTACATGATTGACAAAAAAAAAAAAAAAAAAAAAAACAACATATACATTAAGCATCCTAAGCAAGTCAGTCCATTACATGATTGACAAAAAAAAAAAAAAAAAAACAACATATACATTAAGCATCCTAAGCAAGTCAGTCTATTACATGATTGACAAAAAAAAAAAAAACATATACATTAAGCATCCTAAGCAAGTCAGTCCATTACATGATTGACAAAAAAAAAAAAAAAACAACATATACATTAAGCATCCTAAGCAAGTCAGTCCATTACATGATTGACAAACATACTCGTATAGGTTGACCTTTCTAACCCGTTTGTGGCATGCTTAGGTATGTTCATTATCTTAGTTAAAATGTCTTTGATGTCACCATCAACGAGACACATTTGCTCCTGGCACACTCAACAAAAGCTTAATGCCAGAGAAAACGTAAACCCTCCGTTGGAAGCTCTATAGTTAGTATATACGAATAGGAAACACTTGAATTGTTGAGGACCATTGAGTGTATATTGATTCTACGATATTCTAATTCAACTCTTGCAATTGCTCTTTTTACGAATGTCGATACAAATTAGCATCAAACCACATGATATCTTGGCTTGTTCTTCTCCATTACCCCCTCTCTCTTCTCTAGTACATCTCAAGTCTCATTCTTTTGGTCAATTGCACGGTCTAGATCCACGCATAACAATTACAATAGGAAGTTCATGTCATGAACATGCTAAGCATGTCGTGTCATGTGTGGACTTCAAAATGATAGTGCAATTCATCGATGCGTGTGTTCGCATCAGACTCAAATTTGACGCAACAAAGTCATGACGTTAAGATATGAATTGTCAATATTAATTATAGGTCAAGAAAATAATGATTTTTTTCTTGTGCATAGTGCAATTTCTTTTCCCTCTTTTTCAATAAGACTTCGACGGACCTAGTGGCCCTTCAAATTCTAAAACCCCATCGACATTTTCTCGCGACGAGAACGTTCAGACGTAAAGAAAGTCGCAACGACGAAAAATGAGCTGAGCGATGGAGCGCGTGCGAAGAAATTCTTGGCGTTAACTGCTTTGGTGGTCGATCCCATGGTCAACTTTGGACCAACTCCTTTCTTTCATCTTCCCCTTCCACTATAGTGAACTGCATCGGATTAGGTCGAAAGCCACCATGTCAAAGCTCTTCACAACCCCACCATCTTTTCGGCTCTCTTCCCACCACATACGTGGCCTAGACTCTATGGCGACTCGAGCCATACTTTCAAATGTCACTTCTCCCCACTAATCTTTTGCAACTACACATTTTCCAAACGCTGAAGACTTTTCTAGGCATATATATATATATAGTGATTAGACATGAGGCCTAGATGAGTATGTCCGGGTCTCGGACCTAGAGATCCTTTCTCCTCGATGCGCCATATCCCCCACGATTAGAAATTGGGTTCGGGCGGGTCAGGCCGAAGAAGGAACGGCTTTTACCCAGACCCACTTGAATTTACCATTTGTGCCTCGGCGGGCCCGTTGGCTTTGCTTGGGGAGTGATCGTGTCTAAGGGATGTCGACATGGGGATTCAAGTGGAAGTGGTAAAAGTCAAAAAGGGTAATGCTGTGAGTGATTGCGATGGGGTGTACAATGAACACATCAATCACTTTTTTCGGCCGTCGACCAATCGGTTAGTTAAAACCACCCTTGTAGTGGCTTGAGCTTTCACTAGCAATTCCTGTTAGGATGATGACTTGACAAGTGGAAGGGTGCCAACTTCTAAACAATCCTATAGTGGGGAAATAATTCTTTCAAAAGTCATAAATCTATTATACTGATCAATTTTATTTTAAATTTTCTAATTTTGTTAATTTTGTCCCAAACCTTTAGATGATTTGTCAGTATAGTCCTCACAACCAATTTTGGCCGGTCAATGTTTATGTGATACTTAGTTGGCGCTTACTAAGCCCTGGTGACCCTATTGACCATAAATATAATGAAGAAGAAGACAAAAAAATAAAAATAAAAGAAAGAATAGAAAAGGAAAAAAAAAAAAGGGGGAGGAAAAGCATTTTAGAAATTTTTTAAAAATATGTATATGTTACCTAGGTTGAGTTGAATGGTCAGCACTAATTGAGTACCCATATAAGCATTTTCCAATCAAAATTGATTGGAAGGACTATATTGACAAATTGTTAAAAAATCTTAAAATTAATTTGGCAAAATAAAAAAATTTAGATATAAATTAAACGCAATACAATAAATGTATAGTCAAAATTTTTGTAACTTACTAGTGGAAAACAGGCCTTCGATGCCCTCTCATACCTGCCAAGTTTCAGAGTCAAGTTGAAAGAGAAGCATTCTAAGAATTTGATCCACAAGTTTAGGTAGCCCTTCTTCGAAAATTATGCGACTTCGGGATAAATCCTTATAACATGAAATCATACTCTAATAGAAGAAATTCAAAACATATATTTCACATGAAAAATGAATGTGACTTGCATATACGTACCAACCCACAAACCCTAACTCAACATAGGCACGTTTGTTGGCACCTGAAATCAAGAAAGAAGTGACAGAGGAGAGTGTTAGGCATGTTTGTTAGCACCTAAAATCTATGTACGGCACGGTACCTAACTAGGGGAACTGTTCTAGCCGATGGTTGGGTGCCGTGCCGTAAAGCGTGCTAGAACAATTGTGGGTATCTCACTTACCATCACTCACCTCAAGCGCGGAAGGCTACTATACCTGCCTATCCAGTGGTAGTCAATAAGTGGTAGCCAATAACAAGTTCTTGACGTGGTGTCTACCTTCATCACCGTAAGGCCTCCAAATTCTCTGTCTATCTTTGTTTTCCTGACAGAGAGGAAATATGGAGGACAGCACGGGTCTCTCACCTTAGGGCGGTTCTTCCCGCCTGTTTTCTCATTGAGCCTTTTAAGGACCTACTCAGGTCCAAGCATGAAAAAGGAAGTGATAAAAGAGAATAGTTGGGAAGATGAAGGGAAAGCTCGCTTTTTTATAAGGATAATACCACCGCAAGTACATAAACTGTCATCCCTTTTGTAATGAAATAACTGATATATATATATATATATATATATATATATATATATATTTTTGGCTCAATTGAATACCTCGACTTTCAAAATGCGACTCAATGTAGGTTTAAAAAGGTGCAACGTTGTGTCTTCAACTCAGACTTGTTAACTCAATAATAATACTGACATAGCTTTGCTTATTCGGTGGAGTAGCCTTGCCTCCATTGACGAAGAGGGGAAATACCCTCCGATGGAACATTGAGACCACTCCTGTAGATCTTCACTGAAATTTCTCACCTAATATTTTCATCATATTTCTCTGTCCCACAACTTTAGATCGCGAAGTCGAGACCTCCGTATCCGAGGTCGGAGTCATGGAAAGACCACACAACCTTAGGCCCGCGACCGCGACCTCCACTGGAGGTCGACTGAGAGAGAAAATAGCAGTGGTTGGTGGCTGGCTGCGGCGGTGACGAGCGGCGGCGATTGATGGCAATGACGGGCGGCGGTGGTTACAATTTTTCAATGAAGATAACAGACGAGAGTCAAGTGCGAAACACACGCAACATTATGGGCCATGGCTTTTTACGTTTTTTGTCCCATAGCTCAAGGAATCTCAATCACTTTTTAAACCTTCAATTATGATGATGCCCTACCTTTAGAGAGGCCCCATCTAAAAATGGTCCTTACCCTTTTTATCTTATTTTTTTCATTTTCATTTTCGGCTTATCCTAATGATGAATGCTCCCTATCCAGTCCATGAGTAGAAAGTGAACATGCATATGTCTCATCATCATAGTTCATTGGCACCGAGAGACCACGGTGCCAGTCAATAGAAAAAGGCTAAACAAGCGTGCCCAAAAATAAACGTCACCTTTCTCTTTCCCTAGGAGAGAAATGTGTGTGATAAAATATCATGGACGGTCAGCCCCTATGGGACGAAATTCATAACCAGATCACTGAATTTTGACTTTTATTATCCCGAATATTAAACTTTCGGCGTCCTTTGCAATCGATTGACCAAAATTCTTTCTTTTTCTAGAAAAGTGCTAATGTGGTGCTATGATATCTCGTCAACGCTACATGTCCACCACATCAGTATGGTTGAATTTCAATGGAGTACACCAATGACAAAAAGAAAAAAAAATTAATTCATTGGTGATTTAGATGCAATTTTAATGTTTGAATTCTAAGTTTGGATGGACTTTATTAATCACAAATTACCCAAAATATATTGTGGTTGTTGTGCACGTGATGAACAAAATGGACTTTTGCGAATAAAATATACGAGTAAATCGCTTCTCGTGCAAGGTAGGGTTGGCTTGATCAATAATTTCTTAAATGGGGTTTTATCGGAATTAAGTTAATTTATTACAAAAGGTAACATCGATTTTTGTTGTCCTTCGAATCCTGGTCGAACACGTGGCGTCCTGGCCATCGAGTACCAGCCATGCTGTTGCCATGTTAGCTTAATCATGAATTTTTCGTTTCCCATTTTTTGTTGGCTTTTTTCTAACCTCAACTCTCGTTTTTGTCCTTAATCTTCGGTTGTTGTCTGTTCTTTGCCAGTTAAAAAAGAGGCCTTTCTTTCTCCTTTACACTCAATAAAAAGGAAAAGGCCTTTCTTTTTTATTTTTCTTGCAGATAAAAAACAAAGGAAAAGGACATTGTTCAAGACAAGTACGGGGGCTAAGATTAAAATGAAGTTCAGCGTATATATAGAAAACGCGTAAAAGGATTAAAAAAGAAAAGATCCTTTGGTATTTTTTTGGTATCTCTTCTATTTTAAGGAATAAATAAATCTTCCATAAACTAGAAATCAGGACACTAAGTTGGTTATGACGAAAGGGACAAGAAAGAAAGTTTAGCGTGGTCCAATTCCTAAGAGTTGAGTTAAGAGATTAGCTTGATGACTCATTGCTCTAAATTTAATTTATTAATGTCTAATGCTTGTTCTAACATTACGAAATTGATATTTTCTCTTCCTCAATTGTTGACGAATTTGTTGGAAATCATGATACATTTAATTTTCTTTGAAAGATGAGTTTTTTTTTTTAATCATAAGAAAATTCTATTTCATTTAACATAATCAAACATCGGAAGAAAATAAAAAGACGAGTTTTCATTACTTAATAACTGATTATTATTCTTAATCTTAAAGAGAGTGATAAAGGTGAAAGCGCGTTTTTTGCATTGAGCGTCCGTTTAAACCTTGAGTTTTTTTCACCTGTACTGCATATTTTGAGCTTTATGCAATTGAGTCCTATTCTTCTCCCTTTTTCATAAGCAAATCCCTTACTTTATCTTATCTACGTAGTCAAGCCCTAATATTTATTTGACTCTTGTCATTAAATCATTCCGTCGCACGCTATTGGCAACTTCATTAGTTTTGCTCCATGAAATTGTTGATGTAGCTTCACGTGATCAAGTAGATGTACGCGACAATAGTAGTATTCATGAAATTTTATAGAGAGAGGAGGTGGTTGGGGGTTTGCACGCATGATTTTGGGGTTCTATTTCTCTTTGGTTTTGTTGGTGTACAAGTCTAGTTTCGAAGGAGATTGAAAGAGCTCTATGAAGGTTTCGCTCTCACGAGTATCAGATCTCTACTCGTTCAACCTTATTACTTTGAATGATGACAATGTTGAGGATGTTGAATTTAGGCAATGTACCGTCGAAAGGCAGGGCTATAATAATAGATTAGAGATCTCGATATATGCTCATTGTCAATTGTTGATTTTGATTTGAAGAAAAAATTTGCCGTTGAGCGTGTAACCTCTAATCTTATTATGATGATTTATCTTGTTATCTGAAACTTGCCCTAAGCTGTATAGGATTTATCTTGATTTACAATCAAGATACATTGTTTTTCTTTTATATTTATGTGAAAATGAATGAAATGTTACTTTGAACCAAAAAAATAAAAAGAGGAAGGAGTGGGTACCACCTCTTCCTCATCAGTAAGGACTAGTTGGTCAGTCAATGGACCCTCACCTCCTTTTCAAGCTCCTCGCCTTGCCTAGACAACGACTCTCGTCAATGATCGGCAAGGGGTTGGTATGCCCCATCCGATAAGGGTTCCTAGTGATTCCCAACGGTGGAGGGGCCTCTTCATTTATTCCATATTATTTTAATTCATCTTTTAAAAGGTCTCTATTTTTTAATTTGATTTGTCGCATCAATATTAAATTATAGGTATTAATCATATCAGAACCGCCATATCAATAAATTGATAGGATCTTAACGGCATCGCTCGGTGCGAATGAACGAAAACACTCAAGCGAGCCAAGAACTTCATTAGCAAAATGAAATTGAGGATCCAAACGTGAAACGAAATTTACAAGAATTACGGCATGAAAAAGGAGCTTCAACCCTCCAAAACTCAACCCCTTTCACCTTTGAATTTTCATCCAAATAACACTGCATGAGAACCAAGGAGTCAGCATTGAGCTGGAAAATAATTACAACTCTTTCCTAACAAACCAAAAACAGTGCTAAGGAAAAAAGTAAAAGGAAAGAAAAATCGGCAGGGTTTCTTGCCTGTCTCGCCAGACGCAAAGCCTCGTATCAATCTAGAGCCTCACGCATTAATCAATGATTTAACTAATTTAGTTAATTAAAGCACTAATAAATCCAGCTAATAGACAAGATGAAGATCAAGAGACAATCCAATGTCCTCCTTTTCTTGCCTCGATTTGGCTCGGGAGCAGACGAATCAGACCGGACTCTCCCAAGCTCCCCACCTTTGACCCGCACATGTTCACATCATTCGACGCACACGAAGTCTCCCTCTTCCTATCCCTCTTTCTCTCTCCTCGGTCGTCTCCGATGCTGAAAGACCTTCCATTAAAGTACTCCCACATTGGCAATTTCATCGAAAAAGGTCGCATTTTTATTGCCGTTTAGTAGAATTTCTCTCTCCTCTCGCCCTTCTCTCTCTCCTCGCCGAAGCTGCAGTGCCCTCTTCTTGTTCTTCTTCGTTATGGCCGCCTAAGCGTTCTCCTTCCCTCTTTCTCTGACTACCCATTTGGGTCTCTCGATCGCCGCCGCTTTCTCCAAAGGTAATTTCCCTTGTGCCCGCGATTGGTTTCGGTTTCAGCTTCCGGAGAAGATCAATGGAATTCGTGTGCAACCCGTTTTTCTGCTTTTTTGCGGATGTTTCTCTTTCTGGGTTTAGCTCATCGCGGGCTTGAATTGTCGTTCGTGCGCGTGGTTTGGGAATTCCTGTGCTCTGCGGGAGGATCGATGCTTGCGAGGAGGATGGAGCTTCTGGGTTTTTCTTTTTCTTTTTTTTTTTTTCTTTTTTTCTTGGAGCTCGATTGCTTTCTTGGCCAGCTGATTTCGGGAGCTCGCGTCGATCGCGTGGAGGGTTTTCTTTCTCGTGTGTGCTTCTCTTTGGATTGATCCTTTCGTTCCGTGAATTGGAATCTTGACTGTGCTGTTTAGAAGGTGGCTCATCCTTTGAAACACCCATTTGTTGTGTGCTTTTTGTTGCTTTCTCTGCTATCTGTCGGGCGATATTCAATCTTGTGAATAGAACACGGCATGTAATTGGTGGGCTGTGAACAGAATAATATGATGGGTCCTGAAGCTTGAACAAGATTGCAAGCTGAACGATGTTGCGAGAATTAAGTGTTCTGTTCCTGTTATTCCTTGATGTTTGTTTACTATAGAGTACGACTTTTCATGAAATGAATGCGATATCTAGAAAATTTTGGAGAGGAGAGGCAACTTCTTTCTCAGTGAGTCTTCTCAGTGTACTGATCCGGGTCTTGAAAATTGTTTGTTGTTCTTTTTCTTTTTTGATTAGATTCCACTTTTCTTTACTTTTTAAGGAGTAAACTTGGCTATAGACGTGCTTTTCAAATTTGATGCACATCAAAAATCAGTTGATAGTAAAAGGATTTCGAGAAGTTTTGGTGTTACTTTCTACATATGATAGAGACCTTTTGTACGTCATACTTGCCCTTAATTCCGCCATTCTTTGGCAGCGTATCTCAACAACCATAACCTGTTGATCTGCCCAATAATCATTCAATTACTAATATACACTGGTTACCCTTCGAGAATTATTTCCTCTTGGTAAATGCAGATAGTTGGAGCCTGTAGTGCTTATTCATTTTGACGTCTCTATCTGTTAATATTGAATGTTCTCTTAGGAGAAATTCTGACGATGGCAAGAGATGAAGATTCAGGTAGTCCAGGGTGGAGTGCTTCATTTTTCATGCAAACCACAGAAGACATAGCTAGAGCTGTTGCAGCAGCAGCTGCTGCCGCCACCGCAGCTCATTCCCCACGGCCATCTGTTGTCTATTCATCCAAAGATGATAGCAGCAGCCAACTTCAGAAACTACAACGCCATGTTACACGGGTATTAAAAGGATTTTCAACTCCACCCGAGGTGAAATATGCAACTTACAACCCAGAAGTTCTAACAAGCCAAAAGCGTCAATGGGCAAGCTGTCAGTTGCAGTACTTGGTATGCTTTTCCGGGCAGCAAATTCCTCTGTTTCTCTGTCTCTGTCTGTCTGTCTGGCTGTCTCTCTCTCTCTCTCCCTCTATCTATCTCTCTCTGCGCAATGTGATAAGTGTCATTCCTTCGCCTTCAGCCATGCCTTATCTGTCATTGTGCTTGCTGAATGGAATTAGAGTATTAGATGCAGCTAAGGTTGAGATTTGGCTTTGAATTATAATTTTTGATCTGTATGTGTTCTAGTGGCACATAAACTATAAGTTACTCTTCCATTGCATGCCGTGGTGTTGATGCCGTTAACTGTGCAGGATCATAAGTCCATAAAAGAGCCATCAAGGCTCTTTGAGAGCATGGTGGTTGTTGGTCTTCATCCTAACTGCGACACTCAGGCTCTCCAAAAGAGATATGTTGCAAGAAAATTTGAAGGCTCTGGGAAACTAAGAAATAGTTTAAGCGGTCATCAGTCTCGTGTAGAACCAAATATTGAACCACAGGTACGTTTTTCCCACCTCAACTTGATTCTCTGATGCTTTTCCTAAACATATGCAACAATGATTTCAGCATTTGACATGAATTGTCTTTTACTTTTAGGTTTTATTTGTCTATCCTCCAGAAAAGCCGCTACCACTCAAATACAAGGATCTTCTTTCCTTTTGCTTCCCTGGAGGTGTAGAGGTAGGATCTATGCTTGAAGTTTCTTTTGCTGATATAGGAGAGTTCCTTTTCTCTCTTCCTTTTTTTTTTGGCCTTAGTCAGTAGGACATGGACTTTCTATTCTCATTTCTTATTGTTGATTATCAAGTGTTCGTTTTGAACTTGTGGCTATTATGGATTTTTATTGACTTTTTCGCTTATTGATCACTTTAACGAGGATAGTCCTCAACCAACCAATAATAGGACCAAACCAGTGTGGACTGATCATGTTACAGGTTTATGAAAATGGAAAGAAGTTGACGAAATCTGCCACTTTCAGGAGTAATCCTAATTAGTATTAGAAAAAGTTGCTAACCTTTGAACTAGTCTGTGGAAATCTGAAGCTGCAGAAATCATAGACAAATCCCCTCTCAGTTCATACTGCTGGAAAAGCTGAAGGAGTATATTGCAACTTTCCCTTTATTTCGATATTTTAGTGTGGAATACTTGCATATGCTGTTTGGGCCTTGGTATTTCTCTAAGACTGTTATATTCCTATACTAAGTACAGACCAGCTTGTAATAATTCTTCAATATGATGTAGGTTAATGCTGTTGAGAGAACTCCTAGCATGAGTGAATTGAATGAATTACTTCTTGGACAGGTATTACTGCTGCATCCCTTGCTTTCATGTTATCATTTAAGAGTTCTTTGCACAGACAAAGTCTTGCTCATGTTCTGCCATAATGTTTATAATTAATCGTATTTGGAACACTTTCCTTGGCTGAGATACTGATGATGCATTCCCTCATCGTATTCTTATCTGAGATGTATAAGACCCTTGATGAATTGCATATTTGCTGGGCGACTTTTGTCTCTATATAAGAGCCTCTAGGCTACAGTTGTTAATTTATTTCTTAGGAAACTTTACTGCATGGTGCTATGATTATATCTTTCTGTGTACTACGTGTCAAATTGTCCTTTTGGTTTCTTACCTGACAAGCAATGTTTTTTCTTGCAGGAACACTTGAAACAAAGTGATCTGTCATTTGTGTTCCGCTTACAGGTAAACTTTTTTTTTTTTCCAATGGCGCATTGGATGTATTTTCTCGGTCATCACTAAGGCTAAAATAAGTCATGAATTCTCTGTTTACTTTTCCCATTTGGAAGTCATAATTACTCAATTTGCACATGAATGTTCTAGTTAACATACACAATATACATAGTGCGTTCAGTGAGAATCATATGGCCACTACCATTACTTCATCAATGAAATCTTTAGTTGCAGAAGTTGTTTATCTTTCTCAGCAGGTTGGTGTTGGTTCTTAAATCCTTTCCATGATTTCTACTTATGTAGCAATTCTGGTTGTGCATCCGTGAGGCCTGGTATTGCGTTGATAATTTGCTTTGAAGTTTGTCACATCCTTGAATTTATAATTACTTAACTTGTTGCGGGAGTGGTCCCTTCTATAACGTGAAAAGAACAGGCGAGCTTTTTTGGTGGCAGAATATAATGGGCAATCTTCTTTTAGGTGCCTTCTGCTTGGTGGGTTGTTGTGCGATTTTCTTCTGGGGGAGGCTTTGGTTAATTGTTTGAAATTAAATGTTTTTTGGCTGAGATACCGAGTCTTTGACCGGCTTAATACTGGGATTGAGGAACGCTCAAGCTTTGCTTCATGGTTCTAGCTTCTAGTTTGTGCTTTATTTGTTTATTTAGTTACCTTCTGTTGGAGTTTGATATGTAGGGACTTCAACCTTCATAAACCTACAGTAAGATTTTTCAACATCGTAACCGCTCTGAAGTTTGGTCTGACTGTTCTATGCACAATTGTCTTAAATTGCATCAATCTCGTGATTCCTTATTGCACTGCTTTTGTGAGAGAAAATCACTGTGAGGTGTTGGAGTGGAGCTAAATAACACGACCATGGGAGAGGAAAGCAGTTTTAAGGTAGCCCCTGTTCAATACCAAATTAATGAAACTGTGGCAAATGGAGAGGTTTAACCAGATGGTTTCTGTTATGAAGAAGGATGTAGATATTTCACATGATAATGCTTATGGGTGAGGTTGCCTATTTGATTGATTTTGCCTTCTGAGTACCAATGTTACTTGGTCATTATCATTTGTTGCTGTATTTACACTTATGTAGTTCCACTTTGATTATGTCTAGTATATGCTGCACTTACACATGATTTTGTCCTTTAGGTAGCTGATGATTCGACTTTGTATGGGTGCTGTGTGCTGGTGGACGAGTTATTGCAGCGACCATCTGGATTGATTTCAATGATATCAGACAAACAATTGCACCCTTCCTTGAGCCGTCATATATTAACCACACGCAGATGTTATTGCATTCTCTCAAGACTTCCATTTTTTGAGTTGCATTTTCGTGTTCTAAATAGGTACTTTAATATGTGACACATCATTAGCCTTTCAGTAGATGGATATCATGCAAACATAGGAACGTTATGTTGAACTTGCTCTTATTGGAGACTATATGCTAGATAGGCTTAATTATAACAATCCGTTCACAAATTACTGGGAGGATCAACAAAAAATATCAGGAGCTTCAAATCAAAGTCGAATGATTGTTGTATTGAAGATTTTGGGCCTTAGTATTGCTGAAGCAATAGCATGATGGTGATGACTGGGTTGGTTCAAAACTGCAACTGCTTAAATTTATTGAAGCATGAGTGTTCAATTTATTGTGAACATATTATCAAACTGAATAACGGATGCTTTGTTGCTTCATAAACCGCTAATGAACGCAAACTTATTGGGAAATCTTTAAGTTGATTGCTGGTCTGATCAATCTATGATACTTGATTGTCTATGCTATGTGGCTAATGAGTGCTTATCATGCCATTCTTAATATTTCTGTAGCATCTTCACTGAAGAAAGGTTGGAGCGGTTGACAAAAGGTATTGTTGACTTAACTATGGAATATTCAGAAGCTAGTGTAGAAGAAGAATATCCAGAGGAAAAGTTAGATGGCATGTCGCTTAAGCATGGAGTTGCAGAGGTTGTGATCGATGAAACTTCTGGGGTTTCTGAATTGGGTTTTGGAAATTCTGAACCTCAAATAGTGAGTGGTAATATAAACCACATTGAGTGTCAAATTCATGAAGCAGAATCTAGCTTGCCAAATAAAGGAAGTGATGATAAGGTGATTACAGCAGACAATGAAGCCGAGGAATCTATGACCAGAAAGGAAGCTACTGCAATTACTGCTGAAAGTTGTGATGCATATACTGACGATTTTGTGACTAACAACAAGCAAACACCTGAGAAGCGTTTACCAAATTCTGTGCTGCCGCTTCTGCGATATTATCATTATGAAAGCTCGGAGTCTTCTTCCAGGTAGATGATTACTGTATCCCATGATCTCTTTTAGACTTTAATGCTGTAATTTGGTTCTGTGAAGACTGGATAATTTATTCTGCATGATCTTGAGCTAGTCAGATATCCAAAGTTATTTCTGAGTGTGTTGTGCACATGCACTGGGGTGTTGTCTCCTGTTGCCTTCGAAATCCTTGATCTGACCTTTCTGGGCTTTTACAATTTCTTTAACCATTGTTTCTGCCTGAAGCTTCTCGTTGTTCAATTATATGTATTCTTCTTTTCTTGTGGCCAGATATTTATTCTCATGGAACATTTATAATTAGAATGACATTATGTGCTGCTTCTGCAATGTGATCTAAATGATTCACTACAGCTTCCAGGGCTCTCCAATTGATGAGAGGAACTTTAGAAGTGATATTGATGATACAGAGACAGAAGAGGCATCCATATCTGGCCAGGAAGATACAAGTGACCACACTGATATTCTTGAATGGGCTAAGGTTTGAATTAGTGCATGTCCTTGTCATGTATCCAGTGCCAATGTTCTACTTCAACAACATGCGTTGCTATTTGACTCTACTTCCCGATTTTGCAGGCAAACAGTTACGGATTATTGCAGATTGTTTGTGAGTACTACAAGTTACGTTGCCCTGCAAGGGGTTCAACAGTTAGGTTTCACCCATTGGAACACCTGCATCCTGTAGTGTACCATCGGCCAAATGAAACGGTGCTAAGGATAGCTGGTTCAACTATCGATTTGAGATCATGTAATACAAGTCTGGAACTAGCAGAGGTATACTGTTCTTGGAGAAATCTGCTGATTTTGTTTTAATTCATTACATTACTATGGTAACTTGTGGGATGTGGTTCCTAGCTTGTTTACCCGATTTTTTTGCTATTTCCGGCATAGTAGGCATTTACATCTAATCTATTGGCCTAGATCAGGCACACAATGCCCTCTTGACGGAGGAGGAAGCGACTGCATTGTCAATATGGACTGTTGCTTGCATATGTGGCTCACTGCGACTTGAGAATGTAAATATTTCTCTCTTTTATTATTGCATAGCTTTTTCCAGCGCACAGATACAGATGTTCACTGCACATGCGATTACACATTTACATGATAGATAACGCATACCGTTGTACACACCGGAGAGTTAATATCTACATTTATTATCCAGTGAGTTACCAATCGTCAAAGAGAGACTAAACACACTCCAGTTGTACTTGCTCTTCATGTTATGCCATGGCCATGGGTCTATGCCAAATGAGTGACTCTCAGATACCCTAATTGATGCAATGCTATAGAGTGGCTACATAGCAAATTTTGAGCCTTGCATTGCCTGTTTTGCTTCTTGTTGCAGTGTTCTCCTAGCTGATTTAGTCATAGTACAAGTAAGAAGTTACTTGCGTACAAGTTTCTTTTTATTGTGACAAGGAGAATGAAAGGGTCTAATGCACATCAATGGGAATAATATTCTTATTTGCATCATCTACTCTTGGTCCTGTAGTATATGGTCAAAATATTTGGTGTTCAAGTCATATTCTGCATCGGCACATGTTAATATAGTTGAACCACTTGTCCAGTATGATCTCAAAGTAGGAAATCTGAGAACTGATTATTTGCTTATTCTGCAGGTGCTAACTTTGTTTGCTGGAGCACTTCTGGAGAAGCAGATTGTGGTTGTTTGCTCCAATTTGGTATGTTCAAGGCCATGTGTGAATGGTTCTCGGTCTCATAGTACTTATTTTGAAGATCTCTTTGTCAGGCTAGCTTTTTAACTACATGAATGTTTTTCCTCCCAGTATATTTCTTTTATTTCGGGATGATGTTCGTACTTGCAAGGCCCTTATCTTATAGCAGATGGATTGCAAATTGTTCTATATGAACCTATAAAACTAGCTTACCTATAATGGTGACAGGATAATTAATTGCCAAACTGTTGGAATAAAATCACTTTTGCAAGACGATACTTTTATTTGCTTTATATGAGGTGCTAATTGTAAGTAATATTTATAGCTTTGTTTATGCAACATGCAGGGGATTTTATCTGCATTGGTCTTGTCGGTGATTCCTCTCATTCGTCCGTACCAATGGCAAAGCCTATTAATGCCAGTATGGGGCCTTTTTAAAGTGCAATTAGTCAATTTATTTATTCATTTTTATCCTGTCTTTTTTTTTTTTTTTTTTTTTAATCATCAACATCTTTTTCTTCCCTTTCTCTTCTAATTGGATGAGAAAACTCCAGGTATTACCGAACGACATGTTGGAATTTTTGGATGCTCCCGTACCTTACGTAGTAAGTATTTTGCTCTATTATGTGGAGTAACCATTACCTTGAGAGGAGTAATCTATGAGCATGGTCTTGGTGATGCTTTCTTCATTATTATTATTATTATTTTTTTTTTGCAATAGATATATTGTCTGTGACTCTGATGTCTAATCCTTATACCGATGAATTGAATTGCACAGAAGGGAAACAAGATAGAAACAGGAAAAAAGTCTCTTTTAAATTGGATATGGTAAATGGGCGGCTAGAACTCCTTTTGCTTTTAGAATTTGCTCTATTGCAGATATTACTCGAGCAAATTTATAGTCTTGATTTGTACATACATTAACTCCATACAGGAAGATGTCAGTATTTGATCATTGTTGAGTTTGAATTGACCTGTGAAACCTTTTTCTGCCTTCTATATTCTTCTTTATGCTATGTTCTTCCTAATTTCTGATTTGATACTGGGGCTGCCATTTGTAGGTTGGCATAAAGAACAAAACATCTGAAGTACAGTCGAAAATTGCCAATGTCATTCTTGTTGATGCTAACAAGAATCAGGTAGAGATCTTCCCATGCAATTGGATTTGTCACTAACTGAGTAATTGCATGTGATCCAGTTGAAATGGATACTTTACGGAGAAATAGCTTATGCTTGTGAAATTACCTTCATCAGAATTCACAAGTTCAATAGAAAACTGACTAGATGTGAATAATTGCCAATGTGCACATTAGGACTTGTTAAACTTCGATTGGCGCCAAAAAGTCTTAGCAGTTTTTTGTTTTTTTGTTTTTAAAAAAGGTAGAGCCTTCTTTGGGGTGAGGTTCATATTTCTGCAGTTTTTTTCTATCTACAGTAGGTACTAAGTGGGGCTTTAACGGCTTCTTTTACTCCTTGAAGATGTATGAGAACTCTTGCGATTTGAATGGGCTGAGAGAATCGCTGCAGGGGTTTTTCGTTTGTACATCTTTCTGTCACATAACTGCTCTTATAGCGTCTCTGCATGCAACTTTCTGATTTTCTTTTGATCCAATATTTTGGTCAATTTTTGTGGTTTCATTTTGTGAGGCCATATCATTTCCGAGCTTTTAGTCAGTCAATTTCTGTATCAGGTGAAGTCACCTTCAATTCCACAACTACCCAAGCACAAGGAGTTATTTTCATCGTTAAGTCCACATCATGCGAAGCTAGTCGGAGAGAGTTTTTTGGGGAGGAAGAGGCCGATGTATGAATGCACAGATGTGCAGGTGTGCTCTCCTTGAATTTTTCACCTCCATTACTGGGCATGCATGAGTGAGGAAATTTGCATCTGTTCTATCCGTAGAGCTTGTAAATCTTGGCAAGATGACATTTATCATTTTTGCTATTGTTGCACGATCATCAAAAAGCTTTCTGCATTTGATTATATATTAAAATACATCAGAATGTTGTCTCCTATGAATTATAAGCTAGTTTCAGTTTTCAGGGTAAGTGGAGGATATAGTGAAATATAATTGGGCTATTTCTAATGTGGTGGAGCAAATATAGCTTTTGGATTTAGCTATTGTAATTGGGATTTTTTGGCTATTCATACGTCAACAAAAACATTTTCTGGTCTTGTGGGTCCTTGTATTGTTTTAACACCTGATTCACCACTTTGTATCCATTGGCTACATGTGATGTTCTTCTCTCTTTTACATGGCTATTGCTGTTAAGCTATCATTTGCTTTCCAGCTAATTACATCCTCATAAGTTTTTGAAGATTGACCAAGTCTTTTGAGCCTTGATATCCCCATGAAGTCTTCAGCATATGATTTTGTGTCACGGCTTGAAAGTCAGCAATTGTGTATTTTGCAACCGCCTTATCTGGTTATGGAATACTTTTACGTGTTGTAGTAATTGTTTGTTTCCATGTGTACCTTTGTTGCTTGTAGATTGAGGCAGCAAAAGGTTTCTTGGCAGTGTTACGGTCTTATCTGGATTCACTTTGCTCTAATTTGCGCTCACATACAATTACAAATGTGCAGTCCAACGATGACAAGGTTTGGGTCTTGTTTCCAGTTTTGAATGTTCAGAAACTCTTACTAGTGCTTCTTTTTTTTCTCGCCAGTTGTTGAGAATTGATGATTCACACATGATTTGATAGTGGTCGATCTTCTTAGAAGAGGGGTTAAACCTTCATGTCCAACAGGAGGAGGTTCAAATAAAAACTTGAAAAAGAGGGTGTGGGCCGATAATGACCTCAAATTTCTCCTTAATTTTGTAGGTATCCTTGCTTCTGAAGGAAAGCTTTATTGACTCATTCCCTTATCGCGATCGTCCCTTTATGAAGGTGTGTTTCTGAATTTCTTGACTTGTTTACGCCAGTTGGGATAATTATGCAGTTTTCCAGTTGTGTGATATTTAGAGCAATGACGATGTAAATGGCTGACTCTATCCTTGCCCTCTTAGATGTTTCATGCACAAACCATCTGATGTTCAGCTTTCATCCTTTTTGGTGCCTTTTACAGCTTTTCGTGGACACACAGCTCTTCTCTGTACATACAGATCTCGTTCTTTCTTTCTTCCAGAAGGAGTAGTCCTTCCATGCATGTCGCTGGGCCATTAAATGTAAAATGCCTAGCGCAACCTCGAGAGCAAGTTAAGAAGTTTGTTGTTGTGCTAGTTTGCTATTTATCATAGAGTTTTAGCTTTCTCTATGCCCTCTTTATTTTCTTCTTCATTTGAGATGTTCAGCCTCACGTGCTGTAAAGGAACATATAAATATGTACGAGCTTGTATTAGCATCAGATCACATTATTCCATGTCCAGCGATGAGTTTGTAGCTATCCGGCATGAATGAGTCGTCGACGTTCATTAATAGCCCCTGTAATCTTTGATGATCTGGAGGTGGCAAGTAATTCCTTTCTCTAGATTTTTCCTTGCGTGTGAATTCGGACTTCAAAACTTAAAAACCTTTGGTGCGTAGATGCTTCAAATGTCCGAGCAGCTGGAACGGGGATATATGTTTTCTGGGGAAAAATTAAAGAGGGACGAATTGGTCATGTATACTTTAGGATGCGTGGCAAATAATCTGCCGTCTTCAAGAACTTTGTTGTTTTAATTGAACTTCCGTGGGTTGCTTTTCTGAGAATTCTGCCGAGTTAATCATAAGGGCCTCTGAAATTAATGTGTATCCTGACGTTAAGAGGTTGACTGAGGTGATCAGTGAGACTTCCAATTTTGGGTACTTTCATCTGCGAATCTTTACTGGGTTTTTCTCTCTTTTCTTTCCCAATTCATTTGGAGTAAAATATCGTTAAATATTTATGAATAAGATTGATCACTTTGATGGATTGAAGAGCCCCGGTCTTTTACTATTTAACGATATTTTACGATATGGTTTTTCTCTCTTTTCTTTCCCAATTCATTTGGAGTAAAATATCGTTAAATATTTATGAATAAGATTGATCACTTTGATGGATTGAAGAGCCCCGGTCTTTTACTATTTTTTGGTGTACCACCTCAACAAATATGTTTTAGGGCTGCTGATTTCTTTTCTTTTACTACTGATTGAAAGCTAAAAACAGTGGATTGCGAAGCGAAAGAGAGTTTTTGTTTATCATAAAAAAAGAGAAACGTTGAAAGTTATGACGAAGTACGTAATCGAGCGAGATGAGCGGACAGTAATTATGCAAGACGACAGATGAAGTTCGTCCGGCGGACTCGGTCCAGAATAATATGAAGTCTCTCTTAGAAATATTTCCTTTCGAATGGCCATTGACATTTTGTTCAGATCTGGCTACTCCGTGTGGGTCATGCAATAATCTTTATATCCTTTTTGTGAAGTAGCACCACTAACCTTTTCTCACATTTGCACGAAATAGTACCATCAAACGAGAACGATTTTGAAGAGTATCAACACTTCAAGTAACAAATCCTGCCAGAGAAATTTATGAAGGGTTTGGCTCACCTGGATCGGAATCCTTGTAGCTCCACACGGTCTCTTACGTCTTCGAAGTTGTGCAGTTTTTGCTAGAAATAGTCATTCTGGGAACTTGGTCAGGCGAGCGACTTCGGGCTTAGTCCATTGTGAATATATAAGAGATCATCGGGGAATGATCCGACATTGTATCTAATGTCTTATCGCACAAACTACACATGAATTACGGAAGCAAAGACACAACAGAAGGCAACCGGGACGCAAATTGCCCACCCTATCGTGAGACTGCACTTGAATAATGTCTCTGTCCCGTGATGATTTTGCTGCATTGGAGGATTTTCTTTGGGGGGGGTTTTGCTTTTTGGGTGTTTAAAGAGAAAGGCCTGCTCTTTTTACTCAAGAATGGAGCTGTGGGGAGGATGGTGAGTCAAAGTGGGGACTTTGTACCATGAAAAGGTGAAATTGCATGTGTTTGAGCCTGCCATGAGAGGAGACCCAGTGCCCTATTTGTTCTCTCTCTTCCCTTTGTACTTGTCTTAACCTTACATTCTAAGCATTGCCTCCAATGGGCCATTAATGCATTCAACCTCTCCCAAAAAAAAAAGTAAGAAAAAGAAAATTCAACCTCATGCCCCATCTCTCATTTCACCTTTTTTTTTCCCCTTCTATCTCAAAGCAGTTAAACGTCTCAATACTCAAGAACATAATTCATGCCCCTCATACAACCAAGAATCTTAGGTTAGATGCTTAGGGTTGGGGGGGGGGAGGGGGTGGAGATGGGCTACCATAAAGCCATAACATGAATTCACTTTCCTTTCCCATCAATGAATTCCATGCGGATAGAAAATTCAAAGCTTTTGAACTTACACACGAATCGTCACCTGAAAATGTCAGATGTCACTAATTCTTTTATGGAACACTGTATCATTTTAGAAAAACATCAATTTCCTTGAGTCTCATGAAAATTCAGTTTAAAAATTGAAAGTCATATCGAAAATACATGATCTATTGCAAAAAAAAAAAGATGATGACTATGCAATGGCCAAGGATGAGTTGCATTTGATGGCACATCAAACCCATAATGGATTGTTACACGGCAACGCATGCCTTTATACACTTTTTTTTCTCTTTTTGAGCTGAATTAAGACAATAATCTTCACATGTAATAATCAATCATAGTATTAGATTTATCAACCATTCTATATTATTTCATTCGTCCGGTTTGAGGCGCTTTCACCTAACATTTCCTACAAGTACACATCAATAAACAGAACTCATTATCGCTATCTTTCAACGTTTGTAATAGAAAGGAAATTTTTTGTGCCTTCTATTATGTTCGATAAAGTTAGAAAGAACCATTGGTCCACAAAAACCAACCTTCACGAGGGTTGTGGTCACACAACCCTGAGAACGATGAGAAATCCTCAAGAACCCTATTCCTCGATTGATCTTCCTTTCCCAAAACCTGCTAAGCAATGATGACTCCACTAGCCTGTCCAAAATGGCGATGAAGCAGGGACATCATCAAAACACAAAACCCTTCCCTTCCCCTTCCTAAGTCTCATGATTCTTATCAGAAGCAATGGAAAGGCCAGACACTGCATATATCCTTTTCCAAGTTTCCCAAATTGAAAAAGGTCAAAATGGAAGTGGGGCTTCTGCTGCCCACTTGTGTCTTTGTGTGTGTGAAGTAAAAAAGGAGCAGGCCCAAAAAGAAAATAAAATTAAAGAAAATGAAGAGGAAAGAAGGAAGAAAAGTAAAAGAGTTAGTAGCAGTAAAAGCTGTCACAAGCCCGTACAATCTTTTCTCAGTCTGTCTGGGCATTTGCTTCAGGCACCAACTCATATAATATTCACTGCCCCTAGCTTTTCTTTTGTTTTTTGCTTAGACTTTCTTTCTTTTCCTTCTTTTCTGTACAATATTCGGTGTCTCAAGATTAACATACCTAAGTCCACTATATAAAACAATTCAACAGGCTCTTAAGCATTGAATGTGTTTCATTCCTCAAATATGAATTCTGCCAAAGATTGCCTTGCGACTACTTGCTTCGTATCTAAATGGAAAGAAGTATAATTTCAGAATATAAGCAAATTTAGTAAGTATTTTGAGAGCACTTGTAAATACTGTAAAATTTCTTAGAAAAATTAATACAGTTACATAATTATATTAACATGCATGTCTCTAGCCCAAAGATATCTTAATAGAGTTATCTTGTTTTTTGTTTTGTTTTTTTTTTTTTGGCTTAAGTTCTCTCTCTCTCACACGAAGTGTTTAGTTTATGGATTTCCGTAGAGAGATGTCAGAGACAAGAGCTGCCACAGAGGCAGCTTAGCTGCAGGACCAGAAGCTGCAGAGATGTTGCAGTCATAATATGTGCACAGACTCTCTCTCTCTCTCTCTCACACACACATACACACACTAATAAGTCTCTTGCACAGGGAAGAGAGAGGAGATGTTGCAGCACTGTAATCAGAACCATGAGTTTTATCCATGTACAGAAGATTCTGCAGCCCAATGGTCCCTGAAATAAATATACCTACTCTACTCCCTCCCTCCCAAGCCCAAATACCGATCTCTCTCTCTCTCTCTCTCTCTCTCTCCATATTTTTTTGTTCTTGCTTTGTATTTCAACTTTTGCTTGCTTCCTTCAGTTGGGGGCTTGCGCGTATCGTGTATATGCATATGATGAGTGGTGGAATGAGCAGCAGATTCCCCTTCACCGCCTCACAGTGGCAAGAGCTGGAGCACCAAGCCCTCATCTACAAGTACCTCATCTCTGGCATCCCAATCCCTCCTGACCTTCTCTTCTCCCTCAAGAGAAGCCCCTCCTGCTTTGACTCTTCCCATTTCTCTCCCAAGTTCCTGTCTCACCAGCCCCAACATGGTATGCTCTCTCTCTCTCTCTCCAACGCTAACAATCCTTTTCTTTTGTTTGTCTTGTCCTGGGTTTTATCTTTTCTTTTGAACTTTTGGTCTTCTTTTTTCTGGGTTTTATTTGGGCTTTTGCTGTTTGTGGTCCCTCTTATGGCTAAGAATTGATGGTTCTCTTTCTTTTGTTGGTATGGTCGTGCTCTGTTACTGGGTGCAGTGGGATGGAACTGTTTCCAAATGGGTCTGGGGAAGAAGATAGACCCAGAGCCAGGAAGGTGCAGAAGAACAGATGGGAAGAAGTGGAGGTGCTCTAAAGAGGCCTACCCAGATTCCAAGTACTGCGAGAGGCACATGCATAGAGGCAAGAACCGTTCAAGAAAGCCTGTGGAAGTTTTGTCATCAATCTCATCTGCTTCACCAACCCCAACGCCAACTGCATCGATCACCCCTTCCAATAAAAGCCCCTACTACTCTCACAATCCAGCCACAAACCCTCAGTCCCTCTCCTCTCTCTCCACCTCTGACCATTCCCACAACAACCACCCAAACCATCCTCACCATTCTTATTACTTCTCTTCAAGGCCTCCTGGCAACATCGCTTTGTCCGCGCAAGACAGCAGCACCACCAACTTCCTTCTCGATTCCGGCTCATATTCCCAAAGCGGCCAAGATTACAGGTTACTTTTCTTGCGAAGCTAAATTTGATTTTTCAATGTTCAAAGTCGGTTGCTCAAAGATCCGTTGCTGATGTGGGCGAGGTATGTCTCTTTGCTTCTTTGTGGGAAGGAAAAACAGGTACCTCTACGGGCTGAAGGAGAACCATGTGGATGAGCATGCCTTCTTTGCAGAGCCGAGCGGGAGCATGAGGAGCTTCTCCGGTTCATCCATGGATGACTCTTGGCAGCTCACACCCCTCGCCATGAGCTCTTCCTCCAAGCAGAGGAGTTGCTCGGCCTTGGAGAGCGACTACTCCTACTTGCAGCTTCAGAGCCTCAGCGATGTCTCGAAGCACTACAAGCAAGACGTGAAGTGCGAGCTGATGATGCCCATGAAGATGGAGAGAGACGAGGAGGAGCCCCAGAAGACGATCCACAGGTTCTTCGATGAAGGGCCGATGAAGAGCAGAGACAACAGCTCTTGGGTCGATGTGGAGGACAACAAGTCGTCGAATAGCTCATCCATGTCGACGACCAAGCTGTCCATTTCCATGCCCTCCTCAAACGACTTCCCAGCATTCAATTCCAGAAGAAACTATGGTCAGCCTCATTCCACCACCTTTATTTCCCACCCTTAAAAACAGGTTCTTGCTTTTGATGCTTAATTCAAGACAAGAAGCTAAAAGCCACAACTTTGATAGCTTCTCACGCATTCAAGAAACCAAAAAAAGAACCCTCTCTCTCTCTGAATTTTTCTGCTGAGTGAACTCAATCTTTGATTGCAGACGGTTGAGCCCTGAAAGGAGTACTATCTCAGGGGATCTGGAAAGCTGCGACTGCTGTCTGTCTGTGTGTTTGTGTCTCCTTAGAGCGGTTTGGACTTTCATTTTCTTCAAGTAAGTTATGGGGATTTTTATTTTTATTTTTATTTTTGTCCTTTTTTAAGCTGTGTTTTGGGATTTGGGTGGTGGGTGGGTGGTGTTTGCTAGAGATGATGAGTTGGGAGTTGTTCTACAGTTATTGTCATTCGTTTGCTTTGATAGATCAGAGGAGAGAGTGCTTCAGTTATCAAATCTGTTCACGGTCCTTTCTCTTACACATTCACTTTGATGACAAGATCAGATCTTTTTTAAGTAGGTGGGTTTTTTTGAATGCAAAGATTTCTGTTTCTTGGCAAGGTGACATGGAGAATATGTGTTTCCTTTTCTCCTGGGTTTCCTCTCATTTTTCATGGGTTTCGGTTGCTTTCGGAGGGGAACAAGAGGAGACCCAGCTTGTCATTATTGTTGATGGGCCAGGAGGTGGGCCCGTTACTTGGTCGTGTCGCTTCTGAGTTCTTATGATTCAAGCCCAGTCTGTTTGGTGCAGAAGTGGGCCCCATCTTTGTTGTCATCAACCCAAGGCAAATTGCATTTAGGACAACCAGCATCCGAGTCCCCTCTTTCGTGCGTGGGGGGATGCTCCCATTCGAGAGTGTGCTCCTGAATTCGAAGCAACCCATGTTGGGGTAGCTTCACCGCACCGCCTCACAGTTCGTACGCAAAACAAGAATAAAGTAAATTTTTGGCTTCTGAGCTTTCAGTTTTGATTGGTATATTGAATTTTCTTTCGTGGGTATTTTGAATTTTTCCTGCTAGTTGGATAATTTTTTACATACAAGTTGGGTCATTTTGTACTTGAAAACACAAGCCCTTAATCTTGCTCATTAGATCCGTTCTTTTACGCTAAACCGAATCAGACGCTCAATCAATAAGAAGGGCTTTTCTCAGGTAATGACAGACGCTGGCTACGTTTCTAATTAGAAGATAATACAAAAGGAATTCAGGGAATCGATGACCCTTCTGTCTAATCACAAAATTCAAGATTTGGAATGAAGAAGATGGAACGATGATTTTTTGCCGTAATTTACCTACTAATACCTACTAAACATTGCTCGCCTCCATCCAAGATTTCAGCGTCACAATTTCATTTTCGTCTAAATTGCAGAGTAAATGGGGTTCTAAATGTGATATTTCGTTATTGATCTTTTTGAGTCATTGATTTCGTCACATGAGTTTGAATTTCATATTTCTGTATGAGTAAAGTATAATTATCTTCATATACCGTTGAGTAAAGAAGTATAATTATCCTCATATATCAAACGCTTGAACTCATAAACAAATTATACACGACTTCCCCTAACGAGAGAAAGAACTTCAAAAGTGAAGCCTCACCTGCCGCCGCATAAAAGTCGAAATAGAGTCGTGGCTGTTTCGCACCTTACCCTACCCAAGAGTTAGAGACTCACAAGGATTTTTTACTCAATGTTAATTCGTGACCTCGTGAAGGTGCAGGCGTATATATGTATGTATACATGTATATTTATAGATTCACCCTGATAATCAGAGGTGGCGACCATGCTAACGCAACCAGGGCCTAAGAGGAGGAAACGGGACTCTACTTATTTACTGGTCCCCATGATGAAAGTGGCTGTTTTTACCGGCGAAAAAGGAAACAGGGGGAGCCTTGGCATTTAAAAAGGGGCACCTGTCTGATGAAAACTCTGACTCTGACTCTGCGGCCTCCCTCTGTCCGCTTCTGAACCTTCTGGTGGGAGTGGGTCTGGTCCGGTCGCATCACTTCAAAACACCCCAAACAACGATTAAAAATATAAAATAAAACAAAATTCCAGAGAGAGAGAGAATGTGGGGGTGAAGGGGAAGGAGAGAGAGGGGGGGGGGGGGTCCAAGTTCAGTGTCTGGGGATGATGATGCAGATGCAGACATACAGAAAAGAGAGAGTATGCTATGCTCTCAGCCAAAAGAGAAAACAAAAGTGAGGCACGAACAGAGAGACTTTGGAGGGACTGGACATTACTCAGTGGGCAAATAGAGTGGGGCTCATCAGCCCGACCATCCACCCCTCCCCATTCATTCAGAGTCAGAGTCTGACCACCACCCACCCACACACCCCCAAAAAGCCAGAAACCCACCTGAGCCCCTTGTCATTTGCCCACCTAAACCCCCTCTTCTCTTCTCTTCTCCTCTGACACCTTCATGCCTTCTGCTATTATTTCTGCACCAACTTCACTCGGTCAAAGCGCTGTCGTTTCAAGCCCAAAAAGAGGATAAAGAGAGAGACAGACAGCCTAGAGAGAGAGAGAGAGAGAGAGAGATTCCACTCTTTCTGAACACCTCTATTTGTTTGCTTCCCCAACAGCTACATGTAGCTACAGTTTCCTACATGAGTTACCAAGCTATGACAAATTTGTTGTGTTTGATGGATGGGGATCATCAATTAACCTATGGAAAAAGTGTTGCACAGTAAATATAGGCTGGCGTCGCCAAAAGAGATGGATGATGTTCTATAGACAGCACAGTGATTCCCAGTTTGCGGAAGGATATCCTACTAAAAGGACCAAAAGAGAGGATCTCTTTCTGGACAAAAGAGACCGATTTTGTTCCGTCCCGGCAATTGGGTTGAAGTGTGGTCTAATCTTCATCATCAACTGCTTCATCTCGATTCGGCTTCTCTTTATCCGCCCTAAATTCCCCATCGCTCTCTTGAAGCTCCGCAGAATTCTCTCTGACCGGGCTGCTTTCTGGCCGTTGCTCCTCCTCCTCGTCTGATTCTGACCATGCCTTCCTCCGTCTACTTGCATTTACTGGAGGCACAGCCTTTACAGGAAAAAGCAGAACATATCAGAACAAGAGAGAATTGAATAACTGCATCATAGTATATGTCATCCATGAGTATCTGATAAGCATGCTTCATTGTTCACCATCGGATTTTGGCACCTAAAACTCACTGAAGCAGTTCTTGCCAGTCTTCAATGGTTAATAACATGAACTTTGAAAGGAGACAACTATCACTCATCACAGACAATGCTACTAATCAAAAGAAAATTAGTTACTAGCAGTTCTCATCACCTCATCCTCAGCATCAGAATCTTCGAGCCCGGCTGCTGCAAGTACACCCTGGGCATTTTCTTCGGCCTCGTCATCTTGATCATGCATTTGATCAGCAGGCTCCCCATAATTTAAGTGGGCATCTTCATCTTCCTGATCATCAATTTCTGCTTCAGCTTCCTCTGTCTCATATTGCGACTTTGAACTTCTTTCCTTCTTTCTTCTCTTACCACCTTTTCTCCTCCTCTTCTCGCTATGCCCACCCTCTTCATCATCAGCATCAGACCTTTCCCTCCGCTTAGAAGCAGGCGTGCTACTCTTCCATTGTTCCTAGAGATCAAGTACATCCAAATAAGAATTCAAAATTTAGATCAAGTGCATACACTTGGGACTTCACATCATCTAATCAACGGTGCAGGATCTTTGTATGGTAAACAGATCCATTTTCCCAATAAGCTCCATCACAAGTAAAAATAGTTTTGACATCTCAAACAAATGCCAGACAAGTAGATTGTCACGACCTAATCTCCACGTGACATGTTACTAATAGAAGAGACTATTTGCAGCCAACGAGAACCTCAAACCATATGAGACAATTTCTTTAGAAATCAAAACTTCCAACAAATTCCTTCTGTTTCCCTCAATTTCTCTTTTCCCTACAGGATGCGTGGGAGGAGATCAGATATCATATAACTAAAAGAAAATTTTCAAACAATTTCCAGGCCCTCACCTTGACACGTTGGAAGTGCTCCTCTTGTTGCTGAACCCGCTTCTGCTCATCCTCCAGTTTTCTTTTTTCCAACTGTTTGAGTGAATAATGAGTGAGGTCATATCTTCACAACAATAGCAAATAGAGAAGAGCTCAATTAATCTGTTTATGTCGGAGCAAATTCACAGTAGCACACCTGCTTCTTCCTCTGTTCTTCAGCTTTCCGGCGGGCTTCCTCAGCCAGTGCAAGCTGTCGTGCAAGTTCTAGTCTTTGCCGTGCCTGCTCTTCCTCGCGCTGAGCTACCTCACAGTGAACCTTTGCAGCCTCAAGTAAGTGCTTACAATATCCAACATGTGTATCAATTTTCTTCTCATCAAACCCATGATAATGAAGATTGGCACCAGCAGCCATCTGACTAAACACGCGGACAGCATTCTGAAGCTCAGCAACTGCTGAACGCACCTATAACATCCGAAGTTTAAAGACTCAATAATACTACTTTGAAGGAGAAGAAATCCTATCAGTCAGAATAGTCATTCAGTCAGCATAGAGCCCAAAAAAGAAAATTAAGTAGGCTTTAATTTCTCAAGGCATTTGAAGATTATCGTCCAATTACAGGAGTTTGATTGCCACAAGTGTGAAACTAGAGTAAAAAAGGATCGAAGAATGATACAAGGCAAAATTCAGAACCCAACATGTGCAACAAAATTTATTACTTGTGAAGTTCTCTGCCATGCTTGTTTATCAATCATTTATTTTTCCTCTACCACTATGCAAGTGCATAAGTGATCACCAGTGTTGACTTAATTAAGCAGAAAAAGAACATAGAAACAAGCGAGAAAACAAAGAGAAATGATAAAACCAAGCATTAAATCTTCAAACAACCTCATCTGCCGTTCTCTTCTGTTTTTGCAGTGTCGATGCTGAGAATTTCTGCATTGCAACACCAGCATCAAACCTTAATACATAATTTGCAGGTGACAAGTGGATGGCCCTTAACAAAGTTTTCTTGCAGTCTTGCCACTGTTCAGCTTCATAATGAGTGCGCGCCAAATAAAGAAGAATATGAGAGTCTGTATTGTGAAAAAACTTCCGCAAGCAATTTTGATACTGCATTTAAAATCAAGTGAGGTAAGCACATGATGGCCTTGGACAAGTCTGAGAGAGAGAGAGAGAGAGAGAGCCCAAGCTTACCATTTTCACAGCCAATGCAAAGTTTCCTTGAGCAAAATAAACATGTGCTATATTGACCCACACATCAGGCAACTGAATAAATATACTTCCACTTGCAGCTTCTTGAACCTATGTTAGTCAGCAATGAGTATGGCATTTAAAAAAAGATATTCTCATGAGACAATCGCAGTATGAGTTTAAGCTTGCCTGCGTGAAGATATCTTTTGAAACATCGAACTGCCCCTTCTCGGCCAAGACCACTCCAGCACCATTGGCAGCATATAAGTTAGAATTATGCTGAACTAGAACCTAGAAAATATGCAACAATTTGCAAAATTAGGGCTTTTTATGTCAAGTCTGTCAATAACAATACAATAAAAACAATAAAGATTATAAACAGACATACAAGAGAGGAAATGAAAAAGATGCACGTATCAACGTTCTTTTACTGGTATTAAATGATAATAAGAAGAGAATAAAAAATCAACTTTTGCAATGCTCCTTCTAAGTCTGGCAGAGAATCAGCCAAAATCTGAAGATGCCAGAATGAACTTTAGAAACTAACTTACACATATGGACAACTATTCAGAAGTAGTTCGCTTAATTTATTTTCTGCATCGATCACTCTGATCGTTCAGCTTGTCCACTAGTGAGTAGTACCTTAATTAATTTGGTTTCTTTCTATTTTTTCATTTGAGCTAATAATTGTCCTGTCTATTTTTGAGACTGCACTTGCAAAATAATACCATCCTTTTAAGTTAAAATAGAAAAAACTATCAAGGCTAGAGTGAGTTCAATTTCTTTAACGAATGTCAGATAACTAATTATTGTATGAGTGTATCAAATGTTCCAAGTAATTTCATGCTAATAATGAAAACGACTTTAGAATTAAACTTCAATCTATGAGGACAGTATGAAAAATTAAACATATTGAAAATTTTAAGTATCATTTTCTTTCATTAATATGTCATAATACGTAAGATAATATTGCATGTATTTAATTTCACCATGCATCTCATAAATTTAGGATTTTAATTTTTTATTTATTTATGTATATATGTATATATATTTTCATTTATGTACAGCCGAGTTATACTAAACTAACCAGCAATTAGGAACGAATATATATTTCATTTAATCCTCCATCCTCAAATTCTAAATGTAAACTTGTCCTGCTTAATGTCCTCTATTCTGCTTCCTGGCACTATGACCGAAAGCTACCAGCCATCAACATTTCTCCCAAACTCTTAGCTCACAAATACGCTCATGCTAAAAATATGTAGACCATAGCTAGAGCACAAGACAGTACATAATTAGAACAGATTAGAAATTAACAACGAGAATATATCAAGGAAGCACATGCAACAGTGGTAGCTTGAGCTGAAAAGGCAAAAAAGGATAGGAGGCACATACTTTGGTATAAAGCTCTTTTGCTTTCTCCAAATGAGTGGCTTCTAGCTTGGGTGCCCTCTTCTCATTGCGCATTGCAGCAAAATAGTTCCAGTTCCCCTTGACAATGCCACCACACGTAAATCACAAAGTGGTGGAGAAAAGGAACGGATATTTGTTCTAATATTTTCTAATTTTTAAAGAGAGCCTCACCATTTAATTTTAGATGAATTTTCAGAAATAGCCTAACCATTTAATTTTAACTCAGAAAGACTGCACCTTTTAGATTGGTTTCATCATAAGCATTCGTTAAGCTGCCATTTCTTTTCTCCGTCAAATGCTGATCTGTTATCCTACCTGTCACCTGAATTGCCACCTCAGCAGATGAAATGACCCCATTCTCGAATTTAAGCTCAAAACGGAGACATTTCTTCTGAAAAGACTGCATTTCGAGTAACATCCAGGATGACATATCAACCTTTAGTGATGAAAAGAAATGGCGATATCATGACTAGGTTTATAGAATCAAATTCAAAAGGTGAGGCCTTCTTGCAATATAATTCAAAGACAAGCCTTTTTATGAATATAAACTAAAGGGGCAAGCTTTTCCTGAACATTAAATATAATATCAAGTGTCCAACACTGCAAAGGGATAAACTAATAAAGATTCTACATGTAGATTGTTGTTTGCTCACTCACATGTATGCTCCCTCACAGTAGAAGATTCCAACAATATGAAGATTTTGATATCTCAAATACACTCACCAGCGAGAGTGTGGAATAAGAATCCTTCCCGTCAGCTGCTTCACTAGCAGCTCGAAATGTTTCTTTTGCCTTGACCCAGTCATCATTTTTAAGCTCTAGTTCTCCAAGCATGGACAATGCATTTGGACACTTCTCATTCACTTTCAAGGCATCATTAACCTGAACGACACAGGAGAAAGGGCAATAAGTGAGAGAAAACAGGAGGACAGAAAAAGTACAACCAAGGATGATATGGTACAAGGGTAAATAACCACCAGTTCAATGCTTAATTGAATGTTATTCCGAGCTTTTGAGATGGCAGCAAGCCTCAGATATGCATCTATGTAGTCAGGATACTGCAAAAGAAAAGGACAAGTTAAGGAAAATCTCAAATGGTATGACCTGGAATATTTCAAGATAGGGGTTCTATGTCAAGAAATTAGAAACATAAGCCAGAAGAACTAGATTACATTATTGGTACATCAAAAGGTAGAATTATGAGACAGAACATTCATAAATTGGGATTTCCAGAGTACATAATTCTGAATGTACTGTAAGCTATTCATAAATGTGATATTGGCCTATAGAACAGATCCAAATCATTATTTTTTATGAAAACCCAATTTAATTAAAAGAAGGAAAAGCATCAAAGTTTCTCTTTTATAGTCAGTACATAACATTAACAAGGTCTTTTAACACCAGTTAGTGACTGTTATTTGATTGTTAATAAATAATCCAACACCTAAATATGCGGACATACCTTGTATATTATCAATCTATATAATATACTTGCAATTTCCATTCTGTGCAGCTGCTCCAGTAATCTTGCCAGATTGAAAAGTGCTGTCACTTTATTCCAAGGTAATTCCAGGCTTACATTATCTGCTTCAAGTTGTGTAAATATTTGCATATCCTTATAAAGACGAGTACATGCAGTAGCATCAGCAGTGCCGACATTCACTTTTCCCTCAATGAAAGAACGCCATATGCCATCACCAACAGCCTCCTTGAGACTTTGCTCAGCAAGCTGGACAACAGAAAAACATCACACGTACTTCAACAGCAAAATGACATTAAATTTATTATGATCAAACCTGCTAAAGAAAACCAGTACCAGGAGCAAAAGGCTCTACTTTATCCCACAGGAAGTGTGGTTTGAAGTCCAAGTAAATCATAGATATATACACCTATAGTGGGAAGTTGCACTAACTTAGATTATTGAATACTAACCTCAAGCTCTCCCCTTTCAAAGTGGATAACTCCGATATTATTGAGCAACTCTACCGGAACTTCTTGGCCACCCTTTTTCAGCAGACTACGAGCCTGTTTGGAAGTAAGAATGATGACAAAATTAACAAGCCACAACAGAAGGTAAATACCTATGAAACCCTTCCATGATGGCAATAAAAATTGCCTTCACATACAAGGTAAAGGACTGCGCTAAGGTGTGTCAGCATTTTGTTAGGCCAAATGTCAATTATTGAAAGGGTGTTTCTTGATATATATATATATATATATATATATATATATATATATATATATATATATATATTCATCATGCCAATAACTATGTGGCAAAAACTTTCTTTGGCCGATTTGTAGCATAAAGTTTAATTCAGAAGAGAATTTCCTATGTAGGTTATGTGAGATTAGTGAAGTGTAAGGTCTGCAGTACTCGGGACAAGTCAAAGGCGAGTTTGGATCAACTGACTATGTTTCAAAAGAAGAGAGGAGAACAAGTCGGATCCAGACTATTAGACCACCCGCTATCTAAGAGATCAAACTTTTCGTCCCCCATTTGCTATGAGAAGACTGACAAGTCTTCTTGATGGTCTTGATAATTTATTTGAAGGAAAATAATCAAATTTGTGTGTGTATTTTCCTCTTTGCCTCTAAATCCTTAAAGATTCATGACACTACATGAGAGAAACCAGTTTCGATCTTTAAAATTATTAAATTAGCCAATTGTCTGTTCTCTTGATGTCAATGTATTGGACGATGCCAGTGAGATTACACCATCTAAGGAAATTACAAGCGTATCCAGCCATCCATAATATTATAACCTGATTACTACCACATATCCAGCATTGGAAAACTTTCTATGTAATACTAACAGAAATAACTTAATTTAAACAACCTTTCACTTTCCTCTCCACATTAACGTCACCCGATTACATGAGTACAAACAATTATAAAAAGAAGTACTTACCGTTTTGAAGGCATCTAAAGCAGCACCAGTGTCAGATGATATCAACAATTCTCCCAGATCAAGAAATGCCTGAATCAAGTTTTCACAAACCCGTAATTTATATTTGAACAGTAATTGTACCATGCATGATGGAGCTAACAAAAAAATTAAGCTAAATTAATTTAATTTAATATTTAAGCAAAAGGTAATTCTTCAATTTTCATATTGAGGTGGCCAGCTGTTCACTAGCTTCGGAAGGCATATAGGCTGCGTTTGGAAAGCATTTTAGGAAAAGTCCTTAGGAAAATGCAAAGACCTTTGAGTGAAAAGTGTTTTCCAAAATGCAAAGTGCGTTTGGTAAATTATAGTTTGAAAGCCCTTTGCGAAATACCCTTGAGTAAAATAGTGTTTGGGAGACAAAAGGGCTTTTGTGAAAATAAAAAATAAAATAAAAATAAAAAAATGAAAACCGGCAAGGGCAGTGGCAGCCGGCGGCCGGCGGCGACGCCGGCGACCTCCGGCGACCCCGGATCTGGGCCGGCGAGGTCGCGCGACGCCGTCACGACCTCCGGCGACCCCGGATCTGGGTCGCCGGAGGCAGGTCTGGTCGCGCGACCTTCGCGCGACCTCCGGCGACCAGATCTGGTCGCGCAGAGGTCGCGCGACCTCCGGCGACCCAGATTTGGGTCGCCGCGAGGACCTGCGACCTCCGGCGGCCGCCGGAGTCGCCCGACCTCCTGAGGCGCGTGGCGTGGGGAAGAAGAGGAGCGCGGCGTGGGGAAGAAGATGAACAGTAACCCTACAAGGGCACGCACCGGAAAAACAAAAGATTCGTGAGGACAATTTTGGAAAAAAAAAATATGAACAGTAACTCCGGGCATTCCGAAAATGCCGAGAAGCCAAGGCTGCCTTGGGCTTTCAGCATTTGGGAGGCCATACATTTGCACAAAGGCCTTTAGCATTTGTTTGCCAAACACCTCAAATTTCTCCCAAAGGCCTTTGAGGGCCTAAAGGACCTTGGAAATATACTTCTACAAAAAGTAAAGAAAAGTAAACCATGAGACAACAAAGGGGCACAGCCCACTTTATAAAGATCTCAAAGCCAAAAGAGAGATCATTAACAAGACATGGGAATCCACAATATCAATCAGCATTTCCATACAAGGCGTTATTCCACTATACCAACGGTGTAAAACTTTGAATGAATTGTCAACAAGTGTAGCAATTCTGCAATCAAAGCATTTAAATCCAAGATCTGACAGAATATTCAGTCAAATAAGCTTAATATTCTTCCTATAATATTCAGTCAATTAAAATGTCATTCTTCAATTGTCACATTAAGGTGGCAGTCATTCACAAGCTTGGAAGGGCCATCTTGCAGGTAGAGAGAAATTCACTATGAGGCACCCAAAGCCAAAAGAGAAGTTGCTCACAAGACAATAAATCTATGGTATCCATCAAAGCATTTGCATCCAAGAATAATATCCACCATAACACCAGAAAAACATTAAACCAGTCATTAATGTGTAGCCACATGGCCACACAAAGCATTTACATTCAAGTGTTGCCATACTATGATATCTCTGGACTTTTGCAGGGATGGCATGCTATGTTGCATTCCTAAGGAATGGACAAAGTCTGCCTATCCTAAAAGTATGCAATAACATCTTCCATTCGCATGCAATGATGCTTCACAAATTTTAACTCCTATAAACAGAACACATGCTTAGGATAAGAAGATGGTCAAGAATGTAAACATATGGCAAACTTCATAAGCTGCATGTTACATCGATACAAAGAACAAAGGTATGCATCAAGGCCACAGCCATCATGATTAAAGAGAATAAAAAAGACAAAGTTGGTCACCTGGGCATCACGTGGATCAACCTTTGTAGCCTTCCTCATAAACTCCTGTCCCTTTTCTACCTGCCCGAGTTGCACATATATGTGCCCAAGAACCTATTCAAGTTGAGAGAGAGAGAGAGAGAGAGAATAATTCTCAGAAAAGTAAGTCACTAAATAAGTCCAACAAGTAAATCACAAAATGACACTGGCAATTTTCACCGACTTACCCTTAATGTCTCACAATTATCAGGATATACTTCCAAAACCTTTTCAAAATTTGACAAGGAACTTCTGAAGTCTCCCAACTTGAGTTGTACTTGACCGAGACCTAACATATAGTGAGCAATGCACACCAGAAATTACAAGAAAGAAATGTAAATGACACCAAAGAATGTCTCACTAGAATCTAATAAGAGATGGCAAATACTGGCAGAGAGAAAGATTTTCCAATTTCATACAAAACAGACAATGGAAAAATATTTCTAAGTCAACATATCTTCAGGATGATCACTTGTAAAATCTACTTTCCACGCCATGCAATTAATTATAAAATCCACTTTCAATTCCATCATTCTAAATTTGATATTTCTCCATCCCAAGTGTCATCTGTCTGTGTTTCCTCTTTCTGATGTGCAAATATTGAAGAAGGGAAAGGATACTGACCATAATAAGGAAAAATAAATGCGTGTGGCTTGTTGATTTCTTTGACAGAAGCCATATAGTAGAGACCTGCTTTTTCGTAGTCTCCCTAAAGTTGACAAGAAGCAAGCCCCATTAGGCAGAGGCATAGGAGTGACCCCACGGGGGGAGAAAGAGAGAGAGAGAGAGAGAGAGAGAGAGAGAGAGAGAGAGAGAGAGAGAGACTTCCTATTTTACACGGTAACTCTCATAACAATTGATTCATCTGCATCACTACATTATTGCTTTTGCTAAAGAAATATCATTAAGAACTGAGAAGCAAAACAATAAGCAAACCTTGCTGTGGTAAGATCTTGCTAAGTTATAGTAAGAATGTGACTTTGTTGGCCCATGAGTGGTCACTGCAAGGGCAGTTTCTGTCAATTGTTCAACCAAAAAGTGTTGCCCAGTGAAGAAGAAGTGATTTGCTAGATAATTCAATGCCATTGCACAGTAAGGGTATATCTCGAATGCCCTGTGCATCTTTTCCACTCCTCTCCTAATTCCACCCGCTGAAATGTATGTGAGAAAACAAGGCGATCTATCAGCAGGGATATATCTTAAATCCAACAAACAACCCTATTATCCAAGGTAATAAAGTAAACAATGAGACTAAATAACCTTTGTTTGTACGCATATCCATAATTGCAAGTGCAACAAGGGCCTCAACATTTTCCGGGTCTAACTGTTAAATGAAATTGAAAACCCTATAAATCACAGAGTTAATACAAACTGGGAAGCAAGGCCTAATGTCTCTTCATAATCAAGGCAATAAAACCATACAACTTGCCTGCAGAACCCGCAGAAATGCCTGCCTAGCCTTTTCAAATTGACCCAACTTATAGCGACAGAGACCTATGCCAAGTCTTACAGCTCCAGGACAATCAGGGTGGACTATCAAGGCCCTCTAAACAAAGACAATGAGTAAAGGGCAACGTCAATAGTCTATTCAGATTGACGGCATTCCTGAACACTTAAACTGAAACTCCTCAACATGACACTACTTACTGAACTTAAATATCATGCTGCAGTAAGGAATTCAAAATCATTATGATTGTCCCAATATAGGGGAAAATGATGATATCACAAACCTTATATAACTCCAAGGAATCGGAATACCGTCCGCGATTGAACTCAACACATGCCTACAGACATGAAAGTTCAAAATTTAATACAAAAAAAGACTAGTATAGGAAATTTTGGCAATAAAAGAACAAAGAGTAATTCAGTTTCTACAATGGTTAAATGCATGCAAGTATCGTAGACACTGCATATCTAAAGCAGAAGATGATTCAGTGGTATCCAGCCAGTATGATCACATCATAGAATGTCAGCAAACACAACCTGACCAAGAAGAGCAGGTACGTTATCCCGATCTCCATCTAGCACAATCTTAAATGCAGCAAATGCCTGTTCTATTTCACCTTTGCCGAGTAAGAGTTGACCTGTAAGCAGGAGAAATGTGATCATATTAGGATTCCATCAACGAAGACTAAAGATATGGGACACCAAGCCGACTGCAATATAGCGTGGTTGGAACTTGACAGTCTAAATCCACCCTACATGGAAATTGAGGCTCGAAATCGAATACCAACCATCTAAGTATTAGCATGCAAGACATATTAAGCAACTACAACTCAAAGAATGAATAAATATTTCGATGTCTAACTCTTGTGAGGCCTACGATAGATTTCCCCCAGTATATATCACAACACCAAAGTGAAGAATAATTTACCTTTTCCAACCCAAGTTGAAGGCTCATGCATATCGATTCTCGATGCCTTATTATAGTACTGGGTCGCTAAAATAAAATGTTCCTCCTTTTCTCTCTGTTTGGTCTCAATTTTCCCAAGGTAGCTGTAATAAGCCCCCAAAGCATTGAGAATCGCTATCCTCTCATACCTCACATCAGCATAATACTCATCAATTTCTGTAAATGATATCGAAAAAGACATTAGCAAGAAAGATTGGTCACAAATTTAAATAGCAATTGCCATGACAAGGAGAAGTTCCTTTGCCTGTGAAGGAAAGGGATGGATATTCAATGAGGGAGAAAAACACAGAGAAAAGGCTAGGGGCCACCAGGATGAAATACAGGGAGTGTGAAATATACCGGGACTCGAGCCTTCTTCCAGAATTTGCCGAAACTGGTCGATCTTCCCTTGCTTAAAGTACTCTCTCTGCATCCAAACAAACTTTCAGCAACCAAACCAATGAAACTGAAAGGGCAAACTGAACATCACGAGACACGGAAACGCCCCGAAAATTCGAAAGAGGAAAAACAGGGAATCCGAAGAAAAAACACGACGACGGAATCGAACCGCTCGAACTGTCGAGCAACGACCAATGTGGGACGGGGCGGAATCACGGAAACCGGAGAGCGAAAGCCGAAGTTACCGCGATGATGAGCCAGAGATCGAGCGGCGCCTGCTCGGCCTTGAGGATGTCGAGGATGTCGGAGGCGTCCCGGGGGAGCTGGTCGAGGGCCACCCGGACCTCCTCCTCCGAGTTCTGCACGGGTATGTACACGCACGCCATTGCCTCCGCCCCCGAGGCTCTCCACCGCACGATCTCCTCTCTTCCCCCCCTTCGATTTCGGCTCCCGAACGAGCGCCTCGGCGGCGCTGAAGAAGGAAGGAGAAGCGGGGACCGCGTGGCGCCGGAAAACCCTAGCTCCGCGGTATACGCTCCGACGGAGCCTCCGTTCCGGCGATCTCTCTCTCTCTCTCTCTCTCTAGCGGAAGGGCAGAGACGATCGGAGAACGGAATAGTGAATAAACAAGGACTGACTGAACTGAGCTTCTTTTTTGCTGTTTGTTTTCTGGTTTTAGGACTCGACATTGGATACAGGTGCGAATCGGCCCAGCCCCGTGAACGACGGGTGCGAGGGCTTTTTCGTGACCTGACCGAATGAAATCGCAACCGGAAGCCCCGTGGTTCGGACCGGGTCGGGTTTTTGGTCCTTCCGATGTAGTATAGTTTACTTCTCTCAATAGGCGGGGCTGATTCTTCGGCCCTCTCGTGTAAGTTTGGAGGAACCGAAATTAGTAAAAATATCAAACGGGACAAGAATGATGCGATGGGGACTGAACTGAAAAAAAAACAACCGAAATAATAATGAAATGATAATTGTAATTGTTTTGCTAAAATTAAGTGGGCTAAAAACGTTAAATCTTTTTCCAGTTTTGGTTTTTAGAGTTTTGATACGTGATCTCACGTGGTTTTACATGTAATTAGCAATGAAGTTGATCGATGTTAACAAGTAGTAAAGATTTAAAATCTATATATTGAACAAATCAGACTATCGAAAGAATAATTAATGTGCAATAATGCAACATGATTTAAGAATTTTAATTTAATGTATAATATAGTCATTGGATTTTTAATTTGTTATAATTCATAAACTTTTGACATATATTCAATTTAATCTCCGAGCTATATGAAAATATTTAATGTCTTTGATATTGAATTAACGAAATGATTATATTAAATATTTTAATTTAGTTCATAAAATATTAATCATGTCCCAAAAATTGATTAATCATATCAAATAAATTTAAAAGATCATTAAGCTATTGTGTATAGATTATATTAAATAAATTAAAAATTCATAGATCATGTTTCATGTAGAGTTAATGTTGGGGATCATTTGCCACATTATCCTTATATTATTATTTTTCCGAAATCGGGCTATTGGAGCCCGGCCCGGTCGGTTAGATTTTCGGGCATAGCAAATTTTCTCACGGAAGCGGTCCAATCTCAGCATCAGTCGCTCTCGCTGGTCCGTCCGCCCGTCCGTCCGTCGGGGCATTTCCAGTCCTCTTCGTTCCTTGCCGCGGCCATGCCTCTCAAGTGGTAAATCCTCCGATTCCGACCGCCGCCGCGATCTCACGGCGGAAGCCGGAACCCTCATCTCTCCGCCGCGGCTTTCTCGCGGAATCTCCGCGCGCTGACCCTCGTTTTCCGGTGTCGCCGTTGCTAGGGTTCTGCAGTGGCAGCCGAATCCGGGGACGACGGTGAACAGCCAGATCCTGGCGGAGGTCTCGCAGTGCGTGGAAGGCATCAATGGCGTCAAGGAAGGCAGGTGGAAGGCTACTCTCACCTACTACAAGGCTATACTCCGAGGTGAATCGGCGATGATTCGTTACAGCTCGCGCGCGCTGAGCGTGCTTTAAGTTTTTTTTTTTTTTTTTTGGGTGTGAGTGTTTCGGTTTAGCTTTATGTTGATCCGAAACGGCGATGGATGAATAGACCAGGCGATGTCGCCGGAGATGCCCCGGGATTTCATCGGCATGTCGCTGCCGGAGCAGCCGAGTAAGTACTACTTCACGCTCCGGAGTCACCGGATAGTCGTCGAGTCTGATGTCTCTGTTCAAAACATAATGGAGAAGCTGCAGTCTTACAAATCGAGAGTCGCGCTCATATTTGAGGTAGGACATTGGATTGCGCGTTATCGTTCTGCTTAGTTCCTTTGCAGCGTGCTTTCATGTATGATGCGCGTGTTCCAAGCGGTGATTGCGTGAGTTGCTGTGAATCTGAGTATGTTTCATCTGGTTTGCATATTGAGAAGACTAGTTATCCTTTTGCCTGGCTGTTGTGTTCTAGGGATTTCAGTATCAACTCGGTGACTTTCAGTTGAGAGTGGGGAAAGTTGTTCCGAGTCATTCTGAGAATTTGAGAGGGATTGTTATGGAGGTAATGAGCTTACATTGCATTTCCTGTTCTGTTCTTTTGCGTGTCACGAAATTCTTTGGGAATGAGAGTTACTCAGTGACAAGCTTCTGCCAATTTTGCAAAGACTTTCTAGCATGTGTTTTTTAACGGTACTAAAATGCTAGTTAATGTGTGATCAGGTCGCGAATTTGTTTTTCTTACTTCACTTTGAACTTAGCAGTATTTCAGTCAATTTGATGCATTTTTTGTGATGTGCCCTTAAAGGATCTCGCATAGCAACACTGCCTTTTGCCAGCATATGCAGTATATGGATTGCTTAAGCTATTGATATGTCGGTAGTTAAGCTTTGCAGTTAGTGTACTGATGCGTTACAAAGGGTGGAACAACTTATCTTGAAAAGCTAGCTTGCCAGGAGAGAGACACCAATCCATTATAAGCCCCAGAATACCTTCCTTAGTTGTTAAATGTGGGACTTTTGCCTGCATCATCCTCCCGCTCTTCAGAATTCTGCAACTTCGCAGTGGCCCCGAGGATGCAGCCTTAGGCCACTGCCACGGGACCACAGCCTTGAGGATCAGTGCCAGGGGTGGGCGTCCAGGGAGTGGCTCTAAAACCAATTTGATGTGTTACAAGGGGTGGAATAACTCATCCCGAAAAAGCTAAGCTTCCTAGGAGAGGGAACCCAACATATTGTCTCCTTAGTGTGGGACTTTTGTCTGCATCATATACAATTTTCTAAACATCTTCTAAGACAGTGTAGGAATAGATATTGAAGGTAATGAAGATAATTAACATGGAATCTGCTGAATATTTATGTTTGCAATCTTGACCCCATTTGGTTTTACAAAAGTGCTTTTAGTTTTTGTTTTCATTTATTTTTCATTGTCATTCTTCTATTTTTATGACTGTGTTGCAGAATCCTCTTAAGAAATGAATTGCTGAGAGCGTGCTTGATATCTTTTTACTGTTATAGTCCATTATCTCCATCAGTTGATCACATCGTGTTTAACCTTACATCTCATCTTATTCAACTATCTTACTATATATATTATAGTTCTAGATTAATCATCCTTTTTTATGTGATCATTTACTAGATTTGTATTCTAATTACTCCATATCTGCTAAAAATTGATATCCTCTGAATTTGCCCATGAATTTAGAAAGTTGCTGCTACATAATTATATGAAATAAATGTCAATTCCGTGCAAAATGTTGTTTTCTTTGCTTCTTGATTTTCATTTTTAAGTAAAGATGCTTAAGGAAACTTCTCCAAGCTTGAGTCAGACTCTTGCCAAAAGGGAAAGATGAGAAATAAACAGTTGTGAGGTTGAGAGAAAATTTGGACAAGCAACATTCTCAAGGAGTTTTTGTTGACAAGGAAGCTGCCCAACCTTTCATTTAGACCAGAAAAGCTTCAGAAAAGCCTCTTCAAAGCTTAGGAAAACCAAAAAGGATTCTGCTCAGAGACCAAAAAGCATAACCACGCTGAGGCTTTTGCATGTGGAAGTTTCTTCATTTGAAAACAACTTCAATTGTTTTTAGAAGTTAGGCTAAGAAAAATGAGAAAACTATTTCCTGTGTTTTTGTTGAAAATAAATATCTGGAAAAATCTCGCCAAACGCATTTCAGTAGATTTTGAAAATGGAAAATAAAATTTGGAATTGTTTTCTCATACCAAAGGACACTTTACTTTCTCCTGGCTTTTAAAAGTGAAGTTTTGGGGCCTCGAAAAAAAGAGTGGTAGCAGGAAGGCTGTTCCCTCTCTTGTTTTTTTCCGAAGTTATATGATGTTTACATGAAGATTTTCAGCTAACTCGATATTATACGGTGAGGGGGTGATATTGTCCAAAGAGGAAACAAGGCTGTCATGTGGTCTGGGCTCTTGCATACCTTTGGTTGGATATGAGATGTATTTTCTTAGCATCTCCGGAACCTTTTCTTCTTACACTTGGCAAATTCCGGTCATATTGAATAATTGGAAATATGTATAATGCGCCCCTCCCTCTCCCTCTTATTTTGGTGTTTGGCTGATTTCGTTTCAGTGGCATCTAACTCAAAAGGAACTTGGTTTATGTCTTGCAGGTGGAGTATTTGCCAATCTCTTCATTGGAAAAGTCCAGACAAATCATGGAAGAGTTCATTGATATATGGCAAGAAGCACTGTCAAAAAGATCATTGCCAGGTCATTTTATTCATGTAGAACCGAACTTTTCAGAATATGGCCTCTCAGACCACTATACTTCACAACACACAGCTGTTCAGTATGCTACTGTAATGGCTCAATTGATTGCCTCTGCACAAGCTGTGTCAACTGTGAGAAACTAAGACCCACAGTGTCTTTAATCATTCATGGTAGCATATTACTCTTGTGAGTGGGTTGATCCATTATTAGTGGATTTTCGCTGTATTTTCTAGTTTTCACTTCATAATTATTGTTTTTGGTTTACTAATGTCCTTTCTATATATCCAGAGAAGTACAGCATCACAGGCAAACTTGAGCAAGTCGGTTGGTTTGTGAGAAGTTAGGACTCTTTCCAAAGTAGAAAAAATAGCTGTGTGGTTAATGTAAGACATCTAATATGAGGGTTTACTTCATTTTTGTTAAGGGACGATCCTTGAAAGTTAGTCAAGGATCATATAATCCCAGATTTTTCAACACCTAGATCTGTTCAGTGTTTAGTTGGCCTGATTTCGGGCAATATACATTTCCTCATACTCAAGCAAGGGAGCGCTTCCACCTTTTGGCTTAGTTTGCTGATAGTAAACTAATATGTTTCATGCGGTAGAGGAGAATTCTCTGCCGAAGTCTTGAAATTGGTCTGTGATGGCATTGTTCTAGTGCCATTTTCTTGAATTTCATTTTGTGTTGAAACATTGCAGTCAAAAGTTACTTTTAGTGAACTATCTTTCGTGACTTTATTAATCATAGATATATCTTAATACTTAGGAGAGTCCATACGATTATGGATGCACAGTTTGTAGAAAATTTTTGACATTATTTCTTGTTATGCATGCTTTCAAGGACAAAACTCTAGTGACAATCATTTATCTTTGGGAAAGGTTATATACTCATACCGGGAGCATCTTTGGATTTTGTAAACTTATGATTGGTCAATGAAGATGATTGATGCTTATGTTTTAGTTCACAAGGCTTCTTACTCCACAAAATTATAGTTTAACTTTGGGTTAATACCACAAAAAATCTCAAACCGGTACACGTGACAAATTTACCCAAACTAAATTTTTGACCATCAAAAACTCCAAAGTTATACTCTTGTGACAAATTTACTTTAAATTAATTATTTAACCACCAAAAACCCAAAATTGGTACACTTATGATAAATTACACTTCATTAATTTCCGTTAAGTTTTACTGTCAAGTTGCTGAGTTTGACGGGTGTATTAGTATGGAGATTTACTCTCCGTTGTTATAGGTATATAATTTGTGATTTTTGTGGTATTAATCCAATTTAATAGAGGGTAAATTTGTCACACATGTACTAGTTTAGGGTTTTTGATGGTCAAAAAATTAGTTTAGGATAAATTTGTCATAGGTGTACCAGTTTGGAGTTTGTGGTGTTCAAAAAATTAGTTTAGAATAAATTTATCACAAGTTTACCAACTTGTGATTTTTCGTGGTAAAAAAAGTTTGAGATAAATTTATCAGTACCGGTTTGGGTGTTTTTTTGTAGTATTAACCTTGACACAGCGTGTTCGGATTTAGCATAAATTCTGGCATATCTGATCATTGTGTAGAGGAAAACTACTGTTCTACAAAGTCCTCAAACGGGCCCTCTTACTTGCTAACTTCTGAATCTAGACTTTTAAAAACATCATCTTATACTATTCAGATGCCACCTGAAAACTGATACAATGCCTTTACTTTGGCGAGTCATATACGATTTTAAAAGAAGTCCTGTCTAATTATCATCTGCTGTCATAAAAAGCTTCTGTGCTCGATATTGGTAGATTTGCCTCTTCCCATGCTCAGCCACTTGGTTGCATGACTGTTAGATTAATTTAACTGTTTGTGGTTTGATGATTCTACTGACCATTATTAAAGGAGACATGAGCTAAGTTCAAGACTTTTCTTGATAGCTCTATGCTACTTCGATCTTAATAAATATCTCAACTAGATAGATGCATTCGCTAATATTGGCTTTAGATTGTGTACCCATTTTACTGAATTTTAATTTTTTGTGTTTCTTTTTTTTAATCCTGTTGACATTCGTTCAGTCAAGTTGGATGCACATTGTGAATGATCATGAATTAGAAGCCGGCTACCCATCCGAGAGGAATTGAGCCTGGTTTTAATTGTATGGGCGGACTTATTATATGTCCTCCTTGAAGTTATGGGAACTTGGGCTCAGTTTATCTATACCTATCATGTAAATGAATGTTATAGAAAAAATGATGCTAATGCATATAATTCCCTTCTGAGATACGTAAGTAGAATCAGTAGACTACTATATACTAAATGTCCTTGTTTAAATTTCCATACAATGCAATACTTATAGTCACGATGAGTCTTTTCGACAACTATATAACACAACAAATGTTAGTTTAGGCATGACTTATTGTTGTTCATTTAAAGTGTAATGCAGGTCAAATCCATTATTGGGCTGTTTACATGGTTAGCTTTGGCATATGCATCAATGGAATTGTAAAATTCCGTAGATTTGATTCCCAGCAGTCACAGTATCAACTCTACATATGACAAGATAAGTAGGACAAGTTGACCATTGTGTGGGCAATCTAACTTGAGTTGAGTACTGGTGGTAAATATATTTCGCGTAAATATGGAACTAATTTTCTAAGAAACAAAGATGTAATTCTGCAGCAGAATCAAGGAAGGACACTGTTGAAGTAAAGTGAGGCCTCTGCTTGAAGTGATGTATGTGGTAATGGTTCATTTTGGGAAACAAATCTCATAGCAACATGCAGATTATTGCCTAGTTGTTGCATTGTGAATGGATTATTCTAGTTTAACTTGTAGTTATCCTGTATATAGCAATGTGCATCTACTTCTGGCAGCTGAAGCATAGTGATCCGTAGTCATCTTGTTTGTCTGTTTCTTGGAGCTGAAATGTGTGTGACAAACTACGTCATGCTGAGAAATTGATTAAAACCTGATTCTTCAGATTTCATATTTAAATTTGAAAAAAAAAAAATTAGAGTTTGATCCATATGGCTACGCTTCATGTCATTTAAAATTCTAATTGGTTCTTGATGAACCTCATAAAGGCTTGTAATTTGTTGTGATAGGGACATTTAACTGCACTGAAAGATGTCTTCTTCAAGTCACAGTCGGAGGGAATTTTTCTTGTATCAATGCATGCTTTTATTGGCAGAAGATGACCAAGCATGCGGTGTTTCAACTTGACTCGGGGGTGCTACTTTTTAGTGTTTACCCAATCTAAGTCTGCCTAAATAGACGCTAACGTAGCTCCCTTGACATCTTTTTCACTGTCATTCGCTTTCTCAACTAATCTAGAAGAAGTAACAGAGACACTAGAAAAACAGAATCGCAGTTTCTCGAAAACGGAAAGAACATAATGTTTTGCACCTTTGTGGTAGTATGATAACAGTCGCATCAGAGAGGCTGTTCTTTTAAATTCGATGGCGGAGCTGGCAACCATTCTTCGCGTAACTTTCGGCTAAAGCCTCCCGTATTCAACCTTTCCTTTTGCTTCCTATCTCTTCCAGGGATGTGGACTGAGGTTCTGGCTTTTAGTCGTTAATGTTAAGGCACGAGAGTGCTGAAATAATTACTGTTTTGGATGAGCTGCTTTTCTAGTCACGTAAAGTGAGAAAGTTGGATTCTCGCTGGGAGCAGTTAATCAAATCTCGCACTTTTTCCCTTTTGGGGTCTCTCTTTTTGGATCTTCTTAGACGAGTTCTGCACCATGGATGTGAATAGCTATGGTGCATAACTTGGCTAATTCAAAAGGTTTCTAACCCTTGAAAGACCTGTTTTTCTTCATAGCTATTGTTGGCTGTACGAGACTTAAGCGCATTGCCGCCGATGGGGCAGGACACAGATTCTCCAATAGATGTCCAATTACATCGGCAAAACCGACCGACACCTTTTACTGTTGTCAGAGGCTGCCTTTCGAGCATCTTTTCGTATTGTATTCGACGAGCTACGGTCTCCAAGCGAATGGAAGGAAGAAGAAAGAGTCGAAAACTTGGAATGAGCTGTGCAAGCTCCTCTAGGTCTTCTCAACTTCCTGATTTGAGATGGACTTTTAGCATAATCTTCTATTTTGACCCAGTCCATTATTAGAGACGACTTTAGAGTGAAATGTCCCAATCAGCGAATTCGTGTTGCAGATTCGGACGGCACCGCGCCTGGCCACCTCACACATGATTCAGGTCAAGATTTTTAGTTGCTGGTGATATTACGTTACAATGGCCCATCTTAATTAAGTGTTGTCCGCATGAAAACAACTACTCCGCATAATGCCATGCCTCTCACTTTCCTCTGAATAGCGAGAGGCACTCGGTGAATCGTTCAAATTAGATTGATAATATGTGGTGTTCGAATCGCTTCAATTAAGAGTGGAGGTATCGATAAATGTGCATTTCGTCGTGTTATGTCATGATATTATTGTCCTGTCGCATTGTGTTATGTTGCGTTGTTATTATCGTGACAGTGCTTTTTGCACATGTTGATGTTGTGACGGGGGAATTTGATATTTGGTGCTCCGAAGGGATGGGAGCGAGTGGGGTCATTTCGTGCGCTTTAATTGGGAGGCCACCCCTTCCTATTGGAACAAGAGCCCTAAATCTTCAGACATTGTATATATCGACCACATGCACCGCGAGGGGGCAAATCGTCTGGTACTGGGCCCAATTTAGACTTTTCGATTCATGAATCGCTCTTTTCCTCTTCTTTTTCTTTTTTCCACCCTTTTTTCTTTTTGTTTTTTTTTTCCATCCTTTTCTTTTTCTTCTTTCCTATTTTTCTACCCCTCATAAAATCTTCCCTTTCCATGAATCATTAAAAGAAAAAGGAAACATTCATGATTATATCAATCTGACTCGAAAAAAGGTTTTTGCCAAGTTAAAATATCGAGAAAAAAGAGTTGGATCCCAATTTTACTTTTTTTGAATTCTCCTCAAAAGAAGTGGGCATGTGTTTGTCTAAGCATGTCGGGTGTTGCGAGTCAGTACTTTTTGAACCCCGAAATTAGTTAAGAAATAGTAATTAATATGAAAATTAAAAAAAAAAAAAAGTCAATTGCCGCGGAAATACTTTACAAGTAGGAAACCATCAACCACGATGAAATTTTTTTTTTTTTTTTTTTAATGCTCGGGCCCTCTCATAAATTCCCGTGGGAGAATTTCGGCCACATGACAGGCGGAAAAGCAGCTGCCTCTTCTGAGTTTGCTGAAAGAAATAATTTAAATAATGAATGTCGATCAATCTATTCAACATCATTTTCCAGAGACTAGTAAACGCATGCCCGACGGGATGTCATGTAGGGTCCCGAAATATTATCATTAAATCATATTTTTCTTTAGGTCTAAGGTCGAGATTGTTTTTATTGTAAAGTAGGGACATGGATAAATCATGTGATCTCAGCTAACTCCAACGAGACGTCAAGACCATCATGCCATTGACTCTACTCATTTATCAAAATCAAAGAATACACAAGCTCTCACAAAAAAATATATCACCAGGGAAAAAAATTGAGAATTAAAACAAAGGAAATATTTATGTATTTGCAAATTTATCAATGCCTACCTATCTAAAAAGTTTAAATTGTTAAAGCATAGATATGGCGTACCTATGTAGATATTTCTATAGTTGACTCGCCTTCGAGTGTAAATTAACATTTGAATTATGCTGAAAATGAAGCCTCGGAAGATCTTTCGTGGGGATTTCGTGCGTTAATTATCGTCAACAAGCCGAGCTGTCTCCATATTTTCTCTGTTAAAGCTTTATCTACTATGGAAGTTTCTCTACTGATTCAGGTTGTGGGAAGAAGTCCTTTCTTGCTCAGTCAACTGGCTGAAAGAAGCTGAAGGTTAGAAGAACTATCGTCCGGCACGAGGGACGACCGAGAAGGATGCTAACGTAGGACTTCACTTGTTCAGTCATGGTGAATGCAATACTATATTGGCGATGAACTAAACAATTACCAGGTCCTTCCGTCACCGTCGTCGATCTGTCGTGATGAGGCCATACATCGAAGGGGTTTTGTATAGTTTGAGGCTCGTTCACAAACTTCGCTGTCCAAGTATGGAAGAGCAAAGACAAAATGTCAATTCGTGGAGCCAGGAAAAAGGGAAACCAGTAAGATTGTTTCTTGGTATATCAAGCTCCAAAATTGTCTTGATTACCTTAGATTTAGAAGGTTAGGTGAACTAATTCCACTTCGTGCCATCATGAATTCATTTGATGATGCTGTCCTGCACTGGTCTACTGTAATCAAACTGGAGTTTTAGGTAGAAATCTGCATGTCTTGGATATTGTTTCTCTGCAACTTGAGATGTAGTTTTATATTTAAGCTAAGAAGATTAGTGTTCTGATTTGAACTGCATGTTTGCGGTAGAATTCTACAGGAGAACAAAAGGTAATATATCATTTTAGGGTGGAAGAGTCGTGAAAATATCGAAAAGAAATGATTGGCTATGGCAGATGATTTCTCTCTCATCGTCTAATGACTATTGCAAATGTTCAAATAGATTGTTTGATATAATCACCACCTTGATAACTCGATACTAATCAAGATGCAGAAGATGAAAACACATAGTAACTAAGCAAGAATGCTGAACTCCACATGTATTGTAAATAAATACAAAAAATACCTACTCCTTATAATTAATCATTAAATTACAAATTATGGTTTTGCGGCTTGTGTATCACATGCCTTGCAGATCAAGTCAGACAGGAACTGACAGGGACTAGTCGAAAGTGAACCATCGGCGAGTTAAAAGGCGACAAAAATGATAAATTGCTGTCGTCTATGTGGGGATGACTCTTCTCCTTGTTAATATAATCGCGAATGCCTCCACGAACCAAGTCAATTGCATGGCGATGCATTGCCTTTTTTCACGTCAATGTACTGTAATCAATATTTTTTCATACTGTCCTCTCGGCATAGAGCCGCGGGCGATGCAGGGAAGACAAGGGGACGTAACATTAGCGGGAGTAAATGATTCTGCTAATTAAGCAAACGTCCATGGAGAGGGGGGCCATTAAACCCTAAGATCTTGAGCTTTCATCATATTAATTGTTTTGCCTGCCTATTTATCATGAGCAGGAGAAGTTCGCTGCTTCTCATAAATATAGAATTTCCTCTAGTTGATCTTACTAAAAATTGACTGATATTCCCCCCTGCCATGATTTTACACTGTAAGATTTTAGTAAGACCGAGTCATTAATGAGGCCGGGGCCACAAAACCAAAACCATAAAATGTATGATGCCCAAACGTCGATGCTCGTTCTTGCGAAACCGATTTTTTTATTGTCTCTCTTATAAAGGAAATCCATTAAAGTTGATTTTCTCTTTTGGAGAATTACTGTTGCCATCACTATTGAGGATCCATTTTTCTTGTTACTTCACAAGAACTTGAACAAGAAACTATCATGGGAGGGGCAGAAAAAGAGAGCTTGAACTCCAGAAGATGATGCATCGTGTCGCGAGCTCAAGCCACCTTGTTCATTATTCTTTCACTGGATGTTGCAGAGAAAAAAACCATGCTGCGGGTCTTTGAGGTCAACGTGGAGGTGCCCCATGTAGATTGAAAACTTTTTTGCATATTGAGACTGACTTTTATGCATAGAGCCAAAGAAGCTTTACATGGGTGTGCTTCCTTGTACGTCAAGACTTTGCATATGCATATTCGGCAAAGAGGTTGTGCGAAGTTAGTTAAAAAACCACGTCATGAATCACCAAAAGATTAAATACTAATTTAATCAATGCTGCCAAGAAGAAAACAAAAGTTTTGGACGACGAAACTCTCACGACAAATTCGCTTTGGCTTGCAGCAACAATCTCCGAAATCTCAGGGACGATGATCAATCGTGCGCTCTTAACAGGACCGAGTGAAAAAAAGCAAGTGAATTGCATAGTTCCAAGTAAGTCGAAGTAAGAACTTGAAAAAGATTTCCTTTACAGAGGCCTCTCTCTCTCTCTCTCTCTTGGAGCTAAGTACAGCTAGTCATGGGATTATTTATCTGACAAGTTGGGCCAACATCGTGTTGTGCAATGATGTTTTAGTTAGGGACCCGAGCAGTTGATCCAGGAGTGAATAAACAGAGGGATTGGCAGACACCCAATAAAAAAAAAAAAAAAAAAAAAAAAAAAGAAAGGAATCATGAACAGCAGGGACGACCTAGGGTGTCCCTATATGCAAATTCTGGTGTGAAAGATGGCTCCTTGACGACGACGTATAATTCTCTTGTCGTGCTCAGAGCCACCGGTCTCCTCCATTATAGTCAAGAAAGGAGGCAAAAGCCTGATGGAAGTTGGGACCAGCATTTGCTAGATGATTATCATGAACACAGTCACTGCTCAGTGCTGCCCAACCCAGACCTTGCACTTGGCTATGATCAGCGAACAGATCGTCACTGATCGTGTTGCTGTTGAATTGACCTTGGTTAGCGATGCCCGATGAGTCCGAAATCAGGAGCTCTGACAAGCAGATCTCCCCAATCTCAAAGTCATCCATCGACAGATCCGCCGGAATATTCCCCGTGAATGGCGGCAAGACCCCGGTGGGAGCCGGGTCCACTGCTGCCGACACCGCAAAGTCCGTGTTGATAGGATCTTCATTTCGGTGAAGTTCTTGCTCTGGTGGTGGGTCGACGGGGACCTGGGAGCACTTAAACGCATTGGGCTCGACCAAACGAGCGTCGGGCTTACTTGACGGCGACTCGGATGCACTGTTATCGTCAGTAGACATTTTCGATGTCTGGGAATGTTTCGGGCTCTTTACTTTACGGGGTCCATCGTCGTCATGTTGATGATTTGGGGATAATTGATCGACATGACCACTGCGAGATTGGGAGTTGGTTGGGTTAATGCTCTGAACCTTCCTGCCCAAGTTGGTGTTCCAGTAGTTCTTTATTTCATTGTCTGTTCGCCCTGGAAGTCTCCCAGCTATCAGAGACCATCTGAACAGAAGTTCCAGTTAAGTTCATTTATGCACAGTTAAAAATGACTCTTGCCAAACCAGCACTTGCGCATAGTGAGATGAGATGAAAAGGTACAGAACAAAAGAAGTTTCACCTGTTCCCCAAAAGCTTATGAAGCCTGATGATGAGCTCTTCCTCATCAGGAGATATGTTGCCTCTTTTGATGTCAGGCCTCAGGTAGTTCAACCATCGCAGCCTGCAACTCTTGCCACATCTCTTCAACCCTGCAAATTTTTCCCATCCTTGGTCAGACGAAACCCCGTTTCACTAGCGAACGACGACGAGTATCTCTCGAGAATCGAACCGCCCGGACGAATCTCGAGCTCTCCCGCTCTCTCCACGGGCTCATTCAAAGCAGACAACAAAAGGAAAAAACACACTGGCAAACGCTAGGGACCTGCTTTCTTGGGGAGGTTCCTCCACCTGCCCTCGCCGTGAGCCTTGATGTAGTCGCTGAGGATCCTGTCTTCTTGAGCCGTCCACGCGCCTCTGTTCAAGCCCTCCTTGGAGCAGCAAGGGCTTCTTCCCATCTCTGCAACCTCTCTCTCTCTCTCTCTCTCTCTCTCTCTCTCTCTCTCTCTGTGGGTGTGGTTTTTTTCTGTTTACTTTCCGGGTGTTCTGCAAATACCTTCTTCTCCACTCTGCTCTGGAATACTCAGCGCTTATATAGCGACCATCTTTCTGTCATGCTACCACATGCATATACGCACACCGCTCCCCTTCGTTTTTGTCCGTTTGCCACACTTCATTTTCCGTGAGGAAAGAAGCAAAGTAGGGGGGCCCTTTTTGAAATATTGTAGGATCAACGTGACCGAATTGCCAAGGATTATTATTCCCTCTCTCCCCCACGTATTTTTGTTTTCCCATATGTATTTCGAAACCTTTTGGTTGCATGTGCCGCTCTCCGGGGACCAGCGCTTGTTTTTACACTTTTATTTAGCTAATATCAAACGTTTTCCTATTCATACGGTGGATATGCGAGAATCTTTTCGCTCGTCGGCAGATTAATATAGTTTTCATCAGAAGCCATCGGCGGAAATCAAGAACCCCCGGTAGCTTGGAGTCTAGCGATGCCTTGGAAAATCTAAAATTTATATGTAAAGATGCGAGAAGAGTCGACTTCCCACGCGCATTAAACGTCTGCATAAAGATATAAAAATTTCATCTCCGATCTTATATTGACCCGTATGGTATCTTAAACAAACATGCACAACCCAAACGGTGAAAAACAAGGGTACCCTGTCCAAATAAACCAATGCATCGGTCGTGAGAAAAGAAGATGTTGGTTCATCTAATCGGGAACGCGATTCCATGTGACCGCAAGAAGAAAAGTACCGTTCCTCGGCGATTTCGAAGGGAAAACGTTCTATCTTGTATTGCAAACCGAAGACCAAAGCGGTTGAGCACACGTGGATGTTAGACGCGTGTATATACGGAGACTCGGTAAGTCAAAAGAATTCAGACAAACTTGTGGTGGTTAAAAATAAAAAAATTAAAAAAAAAATAAAACAAAAAATTGAAGGAAAGACCGGACGGGAATCACCAGCTTTGCAACATCCACAAATGGGCATGCACGTTCGATGAGGAGAAATCGGAAAAAAAAATGAAAAGAAATTTGTCGGACTGACAGGCATCTCGTACGGGGAGTTACATTATTTACTATCGTCTTCAGTGCTGTAGACCAACATGATCATTGTCCCGCATAGCGTAGGTCTCTCTCTCTCTCTCTCTCTCTCACGTCCCTCATCTCGAGCTAACTTTCTCGTGCTCCGTCTTGAAAGTTGGTTGGACTCCAGCCGCCTCTCTCTCTCCCCCTCTCCCTCTCTCTCTCTCTCTCTCTAGAGGAATACAAAAGAGTCAAGAAGGGGTGAGAGGTACATTGCACCAATGAAGGCCATAAAAGTAATGACTCTGACAATATATGGCATTCGCTGTTTCGTGGCCCAATCTCTTGTTTAGACCGTCCATGTCTCCATCATCTGTTTGTTGGTAGGGAAGAGGTACTTGATTTGTGGGGGAACCCTAATCTTTTCTTGAACTGGTTGAAGATACATGCGGTTGATTGGATTAGTTTAGTCGCAGGTTGTTCTGGAAATCCAAAAGGGGACGATGAAATCCGTTCATGAACCGCTTTGACGGGTACTTTTTATTCAATTATATTGAGGTAAATCAATGGCCATGTCGATGAATTATGAGTAGGGTCATATGTTCTCGTGCTCTTTTTTTTGGTACTTCACTTTTCTTATATCTCATGGTTCAAAACGATCAGACATCCCACATGTTGGATCCATGTATATTGAAAAGTTTTCTCTTACTAGTTCTAGACTGAGATTGTATAAGGATAATGACACGTTTATCATCCTCATGATTTAAGTTTTTGGGAGTGATGAATCAACTATATTTGTACATTTATTTTGACTAATTTTCCCATTGAACTTTTCTCACTCCACAAATTTAATGTCACAGCCTATTGGGATCTTGGGTACATGATTCAATGCATTTATCTTAAAATTCAAGGAATTATAATATCCCTAAGTCTAATAAAAGAAAGTAAAGCATAAAGTTTAAAGTCCGATGATTTTCAGAAAGATTTCCTCCATCAATTACTTCTTTAAGAGTCAAAGTAAGACCCTAGGATTGGATGAACGTGGCACCTGTGTAGCCTTCTACATTTGACTGTCTGGTTATCACATGATAATACGCAACGACCCCCTTTTCCACACCTTTCTTCTAGAAATTTCGTACTGTGATGCAAATTAACCTTTTGCCAATATAATAATATAACCAGTATTTGAAAATATCTAAACGTTGACGCCATTGAAACACAAATAATAAAGGGTTCTAACCATAAGATTGAGATCTCTACTTCTTCTATGTTTTTTTTTCCCTTAACCATCAATTATATTTAGTAATACTAACAATCTTGTGATTTGGAGGTCACATCTAAAGCACTCATTAGCCTGTGATCATCCAAGTCCCACATGAGGCGACATACTAAATTAGGTTGATGAGGATCTGTTGTCAATAACGGTTGACTTGAAGCAAATTCATAATCCCGTTTCAATTTTCTCGCTTATGTTAATATAAGCATGATGGCTTTTGTGAATGGAGTAGCAAGATCTTATCCAAGACTGTCCCCTTCTTTACTACACACCTAACGAGTAACCAAATTTGAAATTTCAAACTCTAGGGTGACATCAAAGCCTCGAAATTGCATGTCTGAAAATTGAGGTATATTGGTGCTTCAAGCAAAAGATGAAACGCCGTGAATCTCCAAAATGTCAAGTGAGACAAGGAAGCCAGAATGTGTCTCTTCTATCTCATCTTATGCTGGCATTGGACAATTGAAGCAACAAACTTAGTAGTTGGAAGGCTAACCAATCCAAAGCCCTAGTCCTATATTTATTTATTTATTTTTTTAGAAAGGCCAGAATCAGTGCATCTATTCTGCTCATCGAATGGCCAGAGTCTTCTATTGCTTTCCAAGAAACTATTTTTAGCAATCTATAACCACACCTCCCCCCTAAAATGCCCATAATTTAACCCATTGTCACCTCCATGATCACCACAATCCTTTTCACTTTTGACAAAATTGGTATTTTCGTAACTACTCTTGAGAAAATTTGCGATATGGGTGTGGAAAATCTACGGTCCATCCCCTCAAAACCCCTCTAGATCTTTCCCACTTGAGAACCCTTGAAATCACATCAGAATATGTTGTGAAAAACTTCAAAAGTCTTTGAGAGTAAATTCAATTCATAGAAGTTATTCCCCTTAATGACAAATTCCCATCCCCTCACGACTCTCTCTCTCTCTCTCTCTCCTGAATATAAATATTATGATTTAGGAAGAAATGTCCCCAACATAGGGGGCCAAAAAAGGGACCTCAAGGAAGAAAGGTCGATCAAATGTTTGATCCACAAGGACACCTCTTCAGTGAAGTTTTAATTAGCAGATCTAGGTGACTGAGTAACTCAAAGCAGCATTTTAAGAGATCGACCGTTCTGAAACCGTGGTAGCCAGATACCCAACAGATGAAAAACATGATTAAAGGCAAGAATGAGAAGACGATATATCATCAATGAACATGTGATCCGATATAATTATTATCAAAATTCGAACAGTAAATATTAGAACTTTATTAAGTGAGTCATGAGACGACGACCTGTATATATTATAGAAAATGCCAAAAAGAAAATTGCTCATAAAACCAAATGGTACGGTAGATATTTGCGTTGTATGATGGCGTGGCAATCAACCATCCCTCCGCACATCTGAATATTAAAAGGACGTACCATCAACACTGGCATGATGGTGACGACGTATGGAGAAAAGTTTAGAAATCATTAGAAAGGGAGGGAAGGAGCAATTTGCCAAAACATATGCTTTGTGCTCATTTGACGTTGGCCCAACTTGGCCTTGGACATCGAGTGCGCCAATCGTGCTCTCAAGCTGTGCGGCATTATTATTTTGGTGAGCAACGCCTCGGGCAATTGTAGTTTTGCGGGCAGCATTATGGCGGTCGCATTCACATCTTCTTGTGGCCCAACAAATCACTCCCAAGAACGTACGGAAATTACGCTTCAGCCCTATGATCGGACAGAGGAAATCCGCGCGCGGCGGAGCTTTTGGTAAGACCATGGCCGGTGGAGTCTATCTACGATGGGCATCTTGAGGTCAGTGAAGACGAGATGAGTGGTTACAGTGAATAGTGATTTGTCATAAAAGAATTACATAGTTGAACTCATCTGTCTTATGTTAAGAGGCTTTGTTTTTATCTTTTTTACGGTCCAAAAACTTGCAAGGCGTGATACCATACATAGATCATTAAGAAAGAAAGAAAGACGGAAATGTACGGATTCCTCGTGAACCGCTTAAACCGTGTTGTTTCTCGCCGATATCCTCGAGCTGCTGCAACAACAGTTCGAGTAGCAGTATGTTGAATAATTTGAATGAGCTATCCGGTAAGTCAAGTAGCTCCGTCTTGCAGTCACGAATACCCCTTCCTGAAAAGTTAGGGGATTTGATAACACCCTAAAAGGATAAACGAGTTTTGTAGACAGCAGAACATACGACGTTCAATGCTTTTGCTTGGTTGAAACTAGAGTCCAGGAAAATAAGGCAGCTTGATTCCACTTCTTTCCGACATCTTTCCTACAACCATGCCGACCGTCGCTCTGCGAGTAGGAATTGCTGCCCGCTGGGTCGGAATACTCCATGGATGTCCAAGTGCAACTTCTTCTCATAAGGAGGCACGGCAGCTAGTCAGAGATCCCGGTCTTACGGCCTTCCGGTTCAACTTATTTGGCTTTATAGCGTGGTTAGCGATTCTTGATAGACTACAGAACGTTTAGTAGAATGTGAAAATGGTGTGATAGTGAAAGCCCATGTCCAGGGGTCATTGAGCTTCTGGCCATGCTACCATTCTAAGTAAGTTCGGGTCCATCGAACTCCAACCGGTTCATCGGCGAACGGGATGGAGGGCTGAGCCGGGCTTTGCAGGCTACCATTGGGTGATAGTGATGCACTAGAATACGTCTCCTGAAGTTGACACACATATATCACAGCTGCCATGTTTTCTGGTCGGGCGATCTTGGCTTCTTTCAGCTGCAGCTGCGCAGAGGACAGACTTCACGTGAGCTGAGGGGAGACATGCAGGAGATTGAGGATCGATGAAGCTGTTTCTAACGTGAAGCATCTTACTATTCTTGTACAAAGGGATGATTTTTTTCCCATTTATTGTGCAGATTCGCAGTACGATATTAGGTTTGTCCTCCCTGACTCGAGCTTGTAAAAGGGAGTTCTTCTCCCTTACCTTTTGTTATCCAATGAAATGGATCATAAAAAAAAAGAAAAAAGAAAAAAAGAACCATGCATAAATAATTACTAACGACCATATATATATGGCTTGGGCTTTTATAGACCCGTCCCAAATTTTTTAGAAAATATCGACCGTCGCGTGGAATGGAGTATTATTTGGGGACACAACACGTGAACCCTAAGTCCACATCGTACAACGATCGATTTAGTCGCGCAAAATTTTGTAATCTCCCAAAGAATTAAATGCAAATGAATACGCAAGACAGCTTTTGTTTTGGATTTATTTGGGTGGCGTGAGAAAGAAACGCGTGAAATTCCCATCATTTCATCAATAGTTGAATCCAAACAATTATATGACCCAACTCTTATGTTGTTGAATTCATATCGGGTTGGTATACGTCAAAGTCGTGACCCTCCCTCCTTCCTAGTGGGCCAATTTTGCATTAAAGTAAGATTATCAATTGGTGCAACTTTAGCACAAATATAATATTGGACCGACTTTCAAAGGTTACTACCTTTTAAGGTACTGATGCTGAATCAAAAATGTCGTCGCGGATTTGTCATACCCAAAGTTGACGTGCACAACATGGAAACTCATGGATTATTTCTCCGACATTGCTCCCTCAAATTAATTTACCTTCACATCCGCAAGAATGTTTCCTACAAGATCGTTCAATATAAACACTTGAAAAACTAAATAAGTTCATTAATGATCATAAAGAAATGGTATGGAATACTCCCATAACAATGATTTTTAGTCGGTCACATCATCAATGATATCATCCTACTTCACTCACCCCGCTGTGGATGCGTTGGTTTGGGTCTTTCCCCCTCTAATTGCGAAAGGGAGGATATTCGAGTCACCACGTGCGCATTAAAACGCGACTTAAGCGAAGCACCGTGGGAGGTGGGTCCCCATGCTAGTGCTCCCTAGGATTTCGTTAGATTAAACTAATTAAGTTACAACATGCACAATACAAGCGAATTCAAATGGAATTTTTCTTCTGATTAATTAATCACCAATATAATCTTGTTTTTATTAGTCCATAATCAAATTATGCACAAGAATCTTCAAACCAAATAATAACAACGCGACCCTCAAGGGAAGTTGGGGACCAGTTTGATTTTTGGACGTTTATTAGGCGGTCGCATGACATTCTCTTCACTTTCCACCTAAAACAAAATCAAGAACACTTTAAAAAAGACATACCTAAACCAATTAATTATCTTAAACGTGCTTAGACTTCAACTTTGCCCTGAAAATTAGGCTAGCCAGCACAATACTTTATCGCACTAAACTCATAATTGTGCGTAGTTGTAATAATTTAACAGGAAATAAGTACGCGAATTATTATCACTATATTTCTTTCATTTATTTATGTCAGATGGAAAGGGCCTGGCAGCGCCGGTGGATACCTGGACCACAAAGAACGATTACCTTAATTTAATTCATTCATCTCTATTTAAACTTAATGTTTATATTTGGCTACCACCGTGCATGTCTGGTGAATAAGCCTGCCATCGATATGATAATATTGTCTAATGGTCGCGAGTTTCCATGCAGAGTGCGTTATGTAATCAGCTGGATCTTGGAGCCTTCTCCCTCGGATTCATTCTTATAATGAAAAGATCGCGTCATCAAGCATGAAGACACGACTTATACTGGTCATGTTCCGGCAACACATGTCGGATTCTCAATGGCCATTTGAGTATATTTTTATCACTAATTACAGTAAAGATGCGAACTTCTTTTAATGATTATCGAGCACAGAGAATCTCGACCGGCTGATGATTATGACGGGATTCTTTCAAAGTGCAGCTACTGACTTGAAGAGGGAGCAAATGGTGAATCAATAGGAAGAGGTTCGGGGGAGCTGCCTCTCTCTTGAAAGAGACTTAAGATTTGTTCCTGAAGCTTCTCCATTTCGGTGGTTCGGTCATCGAGATAGCGCCTAGGAGGCTAGGGGAAGCTCCTGATTCTATATTATGGAGCTTATATTGAAGGGTTTAAAGGAGCTTGCTTGTCACAATCGCCGTCTCTGCTATTTGAAACCCTTGCTAGGTTTTCCATTTTTCTGTTAAGATAATATGCTTGAACATATATACATAAGAATAATTATCAAAAAAAGTATTAAATATATTATATTCGTGTCAATTTAGTCTTAAACCATTTGATTGTGCTAATTTAGTTCTAAAATTTTTCACATTTTGTTGATCGTGTCCATCCGGCCATTTTTCTTATTGAAAATTGCCAACATGGAAGTTGTTTGGCATAGTTGATGTAGAAGTAGATATTTTTCATTTTTCTTTTCATATTTTTTTTTTTTTTTACTAGGGATTGGTAAGCATCGACCGCTGCCTTCACCAACCACTAGGTGAGGGCTTGTAGGCTCTTACTGTGGCTGAGGAGGGCTGTAATGCCCTCGTTGGCCAAAGCAAGGTTGCGCAGCCCCTCACTTAAATTTGGCGAGGGTCAAGCTCACCTTGCTAGCTCTTGGCCAAAATAAAGTAAAAAGGCAAAAAAATTACGTTTGCAAAAAATTACTAAAAATATCAATGGCAATGCTGGTCATGTTATGTAAGATGGTGGATGTTTACGTTTGCAATTTTTAGCTTAAATTGGTAGGATAAATTCAATTGGTAAAGTTTAGAACTAAATTGGCACAATTGAAAATCTAAAACTGAATTGTCACAGGTATAATAAATATATAAGACTTTTTTTAGTAATCTCCCCTACTTACATGCATACATGCGCATAAATCTGTCTTTAATTTAATATTTGGTCAAATGTAGAACACATAAGTACAAGATCAGCTCAATTTCCGCATCGACAGAGACTGCTTAATGAAAGTTTCGTTTGTCTTTGGGAGAATGGTTCCACATGTTTGGCCGTTTGAGACTTGGGAATTTTGTATCTTGCTTGTGGATTCTTGTGTTGTGGTGTTATTCTAGTGGTGAGGAGCCGCGTATTCTCTTGATTTCAATCATCATAGGACTCGATTCTGATGGTTCATGATGTATCAATTTATTTTATGGCGGCTGACTCTTTGAACTGCTTGTTCCGCAAGGATAAGAGTTCGACTCCATTTTCCCTTCCCCAACTAGATAATCAGGATGAAAAACAAGAGGGAATTTCGGGATTTGACCTCGTGATCCGGGCTTCGTTATATTGCATTAGACTAATCATTTTCAAGAAGTTTATGTTTATTTAAGCCGTCGAGAAATTGGGCCAACAAGCCCTATATATTATAATCACATTATTATCCTTCTGGATTGGCACGGTTGGTTGATATTGTGGATTTTCAACTAAGTAAAGGTCACTTGTTCCAAATCCACCTAATATGTGTAAATTAGGGAAGAGCAGTTCCAAATTCTCTCTGGGTTCCATCTGGAACTTGGAATCTACCTGTTAGAATAAGTTTATTATTTTTAGGAACCTGGAACCTACCCTATCAAAGGCTCCAGGATCAGTTTTAGGGTCTACTCAAGTTTTACCTATATTATTAATTGAATAATTGTAGCAAGTTATTACCTTAATAACATTACTTGTTAATAGAATTTACTAACAATAACTTATATTTAGACAAACAAAAAATATAAAATATTAATAAAGTAAAAGTCTCAATCATAAAATGAAAACTTATACTTGTAGTTTCAGATTATACACTAATCATTAGACGCTATAGAATACTGTGAGATTGCACGAAGATATAAACTAAGAAAAACATAAAAACTTATTCAAGATTCTAAGTAGGTAGAACCTAGAACTTACTCGTTGAAATAAATTTTCTAATTTTTGGACCCTTAGAACTTATCTTGTATACCTTAAAAGCCAAAACCAAATAGATTCCCTTTGATCCGGTTTGAGGTTTTATTGTGGAACTATACTCATCCCTAGTGTAAATTGTTTTAAATTAGAAACACTTGAACAATTCAAAGGCCTAGACTTACTAGCTCATGGGACTTGCAGGATATTTCATGACCTACGAGTAGCGGGGTCTTCATGTTCGTGTGTTAAAATACTCTTTTCTATAAGAATTTTCCAACTTATTGATAAGATGATCGTGGTCTCTGATTTTATAGACCAACATGTTATTCTCCTTATTTTCATGCTTGGCCATGGGGCGCGTGTACGATAAAAGTGCCCATGCCCCTTATTTAATGAACCCTGTACCCGCAGCCAAATATACATGGACCTTGCATTTGTTGATGGCCCGCGGAGGACTCGCCTTTCAAGACGCTCCAACTTCGGTTTCCCACACATGCTACGCTTTATTGACCTAATAATTTTTCGGAAAATAACTATGTGATAGTCTTTAATATATCATAATAATAACAGTATCTTTTAGATCATAAAAATTTAAATTATAAATTATTATAAGGTTTATTTTTTAAAAATTCATGGCTCATATTTTCATGATACTTCAAAAATTGTCGTGCTAGTGAAATCCTAATTTCTTTTCTTATTGACACGTGACTCACGTCTGAAATTTTCTTTTCTCGGGTTGGCAGGCGGGACGTACGCATATTTATACAATGAAGAAAACGGTACCCGCCGTGCAATCAGCGATCACAGCCAGGGCAGGGAGGTAGCGGCCACGAACAAATCCAAAGATCTGCAAGGCGTTTTGACAAGACCGTGCGCTTGTACCTCACAACGCAACGAAAAAAATCCAGAGGTGAATGATAATTGAAAGAGAGCTAGGTCCACTGCGCAGAAATCGGAACCCTAGGACCATTACGCACGGACGATTTCCAGCTCCGGAGACATTGGGGAAACCCTCCAACGAACAGCTGGTCGATGCCAACTCCCATGTGATCTTTTGTACCTTTTCACTTTTGTGTACGAGTCTCCCGGAGCTGTCGAAGCGCTTGGCATATAGATTCCGAGTAGGTAATGACCGGAAACTTGCTAAACCAGGGTTTCATCTTCGGGTATCATACCTTTTGTGGTGAACATCGGAAATATTTTCTTCAGTCCAGAAGGTAAGTTTGGTAAGTTCTTATGGACTTTAGTTAGCACGAGACGCTTTGAATATTGGATATGATTTTGCTTGGTCAAGAAAGTGTCGACAAAACACCTTTTGAAATGTGGATCCATATGGAAATCAACGGATGATATAAAGGATCTTTTGTCAATTCTCAGATGAAAAAAAGTAAAGGTACGAAAATTGGAGGTAATTGCGGCCAATCATGTAAATGGATACTTGAATGTAAAAAAATAAATAAATGAAGAAGATAAGACTGAATAACCAGCATTCATTGATTGATTGAAGGTCACTTGCTCAAATTGCAATCCTAATACTTATAGCTACTAATAATGGTTAACAATAGTTACAATAGAAGTAAATAACGCCCTAAGACTCATGGAATTGAGCAACATATGTTTACAAGCGGTCATTCAATCACCTGCTACAAAATTATGTGGCTTCATCACTCATCCCAGGTCGATCATATCTTTCGCAATTTGCAATCCCTTCTCCTGATGGTTATAACAACCCATGTTTCTCGATCATTTTCATTCATGGCTTTCAATATTTATGGCTAAGTGATGGGTGATGGCTTCAAGATTGATTTGGGTTGTTACAAATGCCGCCGATTTTGTTAGCTTGATGACTTTTTTTTTTTTTTGTCAGTCTTACTATATCCCTACTCTAACTCTCATTCTCAGACTTTTGCGCTGCCTCTTTATAGGGCATGGGAGTCGAAACCCATTCCTGAAACTAAATCGTCCCCACCCCAACCCCCTAAGAAGGTGGAGATGCGAATCTTGTACCTCCCCATTCCATGGTAGAAGGATGGCCATTAGGACAAACCTCAGTGATTTAGCTTGGTGACTTGAACACGCATCTTGTTCTTCGTCCATAGACCTTCACTTCAGCTTCAATTTTCTCATCGGCTGAGCTAAGTCTCATCTGACGACACTCGTTGCTCAGCCCTCAATAATTTCCGCCCGTATTGCATGTCAACATCTCGCCATTGCCTTCATCAATTATCTATAGTAACTAACGAAAAGGACCTAGTAAAGTTTACTTTCTCCATGTCTTGCTCGGTCTTATCCAGTTCGAGTCAACAGTCAAGGACTTAGGTAGTTTTTGATATCAACAGATTCGTCTGCTTTAACGTTCATTAATGATATATACATTTTTTTTTCAGCATCGTTTTGCTCATGGGTAGGTATTTAGATCTCCACGCACGAGTTGAAAATTATTAGAAAGGGCCGCCCACGAAGGAAGCGGTGGCGTTTCATCGTGCAGCTCCCCCGACCCGCTTTTGCCAAGACACGTGAAGCGCTCGCGGTTGGGCCCTTCACTTTGTGAGCGCACGTGACGTAGCACGTGAGAAACCAATTCCTTTGGAAACGTCAACATACGCTCCCGGTTCACGTGAGTTCAGTATATGTCGGCCAATCAGATTTGGTGGCGCCCGTACGGGGCCCATGTGATCCACATGCGCTTGGCCCGCGTAATCATTCCTTGCCCCCCGATCGTTAAAACACTAAAGTAGCATAAATAATCTCTCAGGGAGGGGTGGAGTTCAAACCCCCACTTTTTTAGGGAGGGATGGGGTGAGGACGCGCAAGTTTTAGGAGTGAGTTTCGACGCCCACGCCCTACAAGAGGCAGGGCAAAAGTTTGAGAGTGAGTGTAGAATAGGTATAGAGTAGAGACGACAAAAAAAAAAAAAAAAAAAACATAAATAGTCTCTCAAATTTCAGCTCAATATACAACGCTATCTTTAAACTTTGACTGAAAATACAACATCGTGCCTATAATTCAGATTTATTTTATGTCCTTCCATTAATTTCCACATAAGAACTTTAGTATATGTTAACTTTAATCGCTTAATTATATGAAAATGCTATGTATTGTCATTCAATTAATTCGAGTTCAGGGATGTTAATGAACGTTTTTATATAGTTCAAAAACTATATTGAAATGAACTAAAAATTTAAGGATTACATTAAACAAATGAAAAATTCAGGTTTGACATTGCATGTTAATTTAAAATTTAGAAAATGTGTCATCATCATATTCTTAAATCTCTTCATGGATCACAGATCTTATCATGAGTGAAAAGATGAATATAATATATCGTTGCAAAAGCTGGATGCAAGACTACCTAAACGAGAGTTGATACAAGAGACGGTCGACAATAATGGCATTATATATACTCACACCATCGTACAAAACTGTATCCATACTCATCAGATATTCATCTTATCTTCAAGTTATTTGGAGTATATAGTTGAAAAAAGATAGTGGATATTTTAAAATTTATGCTAGAACATTTGTTTCTCTATTTAATTCTAATAAAAGGCCCCCGTTACCAAAACAATAAATCTTTTGTTTATTGGGAATCGGAAATAATTTAGTGTCGGCAAAGTATTAGAGTGGAGGGGGTCATGGGTAATAGTACGTATAGCCTCCATCACTGTGCCTGCCGTGTAAAAAATGAAGGGACGAGACAAAAGGAAGAGACCCCAATGAAAATTTGGAATTGACTATTCTAAGCAAGCCAACCACGTCTCTATCGAGGCATGGTCCAGCTTGGATCCTCACGGGAAACAATAGCAATTTCAAACGACTAAGAAAAATCATTAAAGCAGTTGCCAATTGTTGCTAATCAACACCTTAATTTATTTAATATGGTCCCTATATTATTGATACGTGTTCATGGAATCTTTTCATTTGTTGAAATGACAAATAAAACGTTATTTTAATGATGAGAATTATTATATGCCCAGTTGGATTTTTAAAAAGTGATGAGTAAGTCCATTTACTTTAGACAATGAATCGAAGAAAAAAAAAAAAAAAAAAAGCTAACATTAATGTGTCCTTAAGGGAATAATCTTTTTTCTTTTGCCCATTGTCCAAATTTAACAAATTAGTCACATTAGCAAATTTCATTGACCTGAATTAGCAGAATGATAGCATTTGGCATTTTTATATAGTCCGAAGACTGAAATGACTATTTACGGATTATTTATAAATCATATCGAACAAATTAAAAGTTTAGATATCATAATACATGTGGGATTACAATTTATGAATCATTTGTATTATTTTCTCTATTGAAATCCAATCCCAATACCTCAAATTCCACAAGCTGCATTTGAAAATTCTATGTGCGTAGGTAGGCAAATCGATTAGGAACTTGTCAAGAATCTGTCTAGTCCGAAACGACACTTCGCAACTTGACCATTCTTAGCTCGACCATACGCATGAGGTGGCAATAATGGACCCGACTTCAATTTTGGTGAATGATTAACTTGCCTTTCACGCAGCATGTCTAGTTAAGTGCCCCAAGTTTCAACCGCAGCGTACTTAGCTTGGGGCTCAATCTCAGTTGAACTAGCTAGCGTGATCGATTTGAGTTGTACGTTCCAAGGGGTGGAAAATTTCTTCGAGGTTGAATGTTGCTGCTCTTAAGATTTGACAGCAATGATGTGCAGGTTGGATAATGACCAAGCATCAATTGTCTGATGTGATGGTCGACAAAATGTGAATTCGTTATCATTTTCTGTTGAATAAATAATAAAATGCCAAAAAAATTTCACGGAAAAGTTCTCTATCGATAGCTTGATGTATTGAACATTCGCATTATGCGTCTAATTTCTATATGTATGTCACTCCTTAACAGCTAAGTCAACAATTGGCAATTACATAAACAGCTTCATATCTGTATAATCTGAATTTTTGGAGTAATTACTCATGCACTTGATTTGTACAATCTCCAAGCCAGGATGGCATCAATGGGCTAAGTCAAGTTGGATCGAATTTCCACACTACTCGACCTAAGCTATTGGAGATATGCGCTTCTCTCTCACCCAAACTAGACTCAAAATGCATATGACGCGAAACAAAAGCACGAGTCAAGTCAATCCGGGTAGTTTTTGTTTTTTGTTTTTTTTTTTTCCTTTTATTAGTACAAGCATAATCTAGAATTTGACGATGTTGATTCATGAATGAAAATAGCACTGCCCATTAAAATGAGACCTTTGGGCTTTTCATAAATCATAATAGATAATACCGATTGAAAAAAAATGCAACTTGAATAACCTACTCTAATTTTACACATCAAGAACAAAGAACATCTTCGTTGGGCTTGACAAAGGGGAAAAGTGAATGCTGTTCAGATCAGCATTGTCGCTTGCATCGAACCAATGAGATGTTCCAAGTTCGAGAGACGAGGTGAGTCATGAACAACGTCAACTATGTCAACGTCATAAGAGTGGATTTCCATGATTACATCAATTAGTTGGTAGAAGATCAGTGTCCTGTACATGATCCAGTGAGAAAACAATGTTGCATTCTCCTCAGGAAGTCATCTCTGTCCTAGCCTGTTTAGCAAAGAAAGAACAAAAGCACGACAAAAATTCATTCGGGCATCTAAGAGAAAAAATATGAAAAAGAACAGTATATCAACTCCAAATTCTGGAAATTCAAGCTACACGAAGTTATAAATAATCTGAGTTAACCTGGTCTTAAGAAAAACTTAAAAAAGTCCTTTAGCTACCAAAACTTGCTAATCTAAGTATGATTGATATACCGAAATAGCAAAAAGCTTTTGTTAAAATTTTGGCTTTTTTGCAACATAATGATCATTGTCTATTTTAAGAGAAACCCAACCTAAAAGCTTTAGTAGTAGGTGCACCCGAGTGCATTTGCGTATATAGCCAACCTAGGCATCATGACTGAACAATACGTATTTTCTATTTCTATCGCAACCTAGACCTCGTGACCTCGTGATTATCTGCAGGGAGATAAGATGAAGAGCAACTGCAAGGCAACTTCCTCCTGAAGTATAAATTGGTTTGACAAGCACCAGTATCCAACTTCATCAATCATCCAGACAAATCAAATCTCTAGATGGGTGACTCAGATTTGTGATTGGCCTCATGAAATAGGCTTCTTACAAACTCAAAATCTTGTTCAAACGTTGGCCTCTCAAGGCCCAAAACAAAAATCCTCCCAAGAGAGGCCCAATCACCCCAAAAGGGAGTAGAGAAAGAAAAGGATAATCTTCACCCATATCCTCTCGCTCTCCACTTGTCCACACCTCTCAGCTTCCGTATCTTGTCTCATCAGCAATCTTAAAAGGTTAGTTCTCTCTCGTGCTCGATCACCATTAAGATTTCAAATTTAATGTTTTCTACTACATCAACCCGGTGAGAATGGTGCGCATTTAACTAGCATATCTTGCTGTGTTAGCTCTTTCACCTCACATGATTCTGCTGTGTGGCTCTTTCAAGGTAGCTTGTCTCTGAGGATGATACCGACATGCAGAGAATATGCTGCTCTGTACTTGCTTTAAAAGATTCAATTGGTATCTCGATTCTTGAGAATTTTGCTTCATTGTCGTGATTAATTCATACATCTGTGGACGGTGGTGCAGACTGCAGACTAGTGGGGGAGTGAATTGGGGGAGAGAGAGAGAGAGATGGAGAACATAACAGCAAGTGAGATTGCAGGTTTTGGGGTGGGCACTCTGCTTCTGTGTGCCACAATTGCTGCTCCAAGAGTTGACTCTTTCATTTCTGCTTCACAGAGGAGGTTTCTGCTGCTCCTTGCCCTTTTCTAGTTTACTTCAGATGCCTTCGCATGCTGTTGGGTTATGCTTCTGTTTAGAACTTGGTTTTGCGGGTTTCAGGCTAGTTTTTGAAGAGAAACTAGAAAAGGATTCTTGTTCAAAGAGGAAGTCATCAAATATCTAGAGTGCCTTTTTGCGTGGTATTTGGATTTGGATTTTCCCATGAACTACTTTTTATCGCCTTTCTTCTTGTTCTTTATGTTTGGATGAGCTGACCGTGATCTGCAAAGGGTTCATTCCTAAAATTATTTGTTAGTCTCCGTGATAAGAGATGTTTGAAATGCTGGGCTTTCATTTGAATCATGACAACTCTCTTTCTCCCTTTTATTTGGTTTAACTTTAGTCAGTTCAGCTGCCATCTGCTGACTATGTGTAGAGAAATTGCTTGCAGTCGCCTGTAAAATCTGAAGTTTGGACCGGAAATGATGGAATTGCAATGGCGCGTCAATTCTGTTTCTAGAGCACAATCCTTCTTTTTTCTCACACAAGGATGCTTCATGATAATGACCTGCCTATATCATCTAAGCATTCTGATAATGACCTGCCCATGTCTTGTCGTGTGCAGCTCACTTGGTATGTGCACGAAATGCGGTGACCTGAAGCTAATAGCGTGCTCGACATGTCGTGGAGTTGGATCGGTCAAGGAAGGCGGGCTTATCAGATTCAATTTTGTGGACGATTTATATCAATTGCTTGGTGGCGATGAATCAGGTGTGAAAACCACACCATGCACGAAGTGTCGAGCTAGAGGTCATTTTTGTTGCCCAAATTGCTCTAAATCGCAGTAATCAAAGTCCGGCTTTTCCTTCAGCTAAGGTAAGAGGACAAAATTATGTTGGGGGCCAGGCAAATTGTTTGTTCAGCGCACACGCCTTTCCTTTTCTGTGACATAGACCGGCATCCGTTTGGATTTGTCATAGCGTAATGACCCAAAAGATGGATTATTTTGTAGGGGCTGGAGAGTTTCTCTGCCTTGTTTCTAATAGAGGTAACACTTGCAGAAACAACTGTTGTTGAATACAGAGAGTCAAATTCACGGACTTGTTGCGTACTGTAAATAGAACAGCTTGGCTAAGTATCAGAAGTGGTGAAAGTCCTAATTTTAAAGGATTTGAATTCAGTTCATGTGGAGGGCACTTCCTGCAGCTCCTTCACCTTGGTGATATAATCAGCCATTGCTTCTTCCTTGCTCTTCCCTGAAAAAATAACCCATAAAAGACAGGAACCGAACGATTCCTTTTCAGGTTAGAAGAAATTCCAGAGACTGGTAAGTTTCAGATGAATGGCTTGATTTGATTGTAGCTCAGACCTTCAACTGCTTTCCAAGCATCCCATTTCGCCCTCTCCGCAGGGCTGAAGAAGCCGGGCCGACCTGGCATTGCAAAGAGGTTAATCAGGGTGCAATAGCGAATAGTTTCAGAGAAAAAATCGGTCCCAAAAATTTCTCTTTTTTAACTGGTATTGACAGCTCCTATGGTGGCTTGCTTGTACAGCCCATAGAGCACCAGCTTGTCTGCATCTTTCGTGCTCGCGGGCAACGACTTGGCCTTCTCTGCGTATTGCTTGAACTCATCCTGCCACGAAACACGAAATCAGGAAAGAAAGACAAAGTGTGAAAACAAGAACGCGATGCAAGAACACAAAGAGACGATAAGGGCATCATGGCGAGAACCTCTAAAGCCATCTTCTTTTCAGCAGCCTGCGGCCACGAAGGATCCTCTTCCTCTCGTTTAAAAGCGAGCTCGCATCGGCCTGGCAAGGCGATGCGAACAAGAGAGATCTTTCTTGGGTGGTACGTCTGATGGTTGAGCCAACTCCGGCCTACTTGTAGCTTTTTCCCTTCTTTTCCCTTTCTTGTTTCGAACGTGCGAGAAATGGATGCTTGGTGGGCAGAACATGCCGTGATCTGGTTACCTTAATTTGATCTAACGCCATTTTAGACATACCCATATTTTCGATCATCAAGAAATGGACCACAACATGTGCAATGACCCGACTCGAAACTCAGGGGGCTCGGTTCTTTGAGTACTAGACTCGGATCTCATGAGCCCGTGGACTCAGCATTCCCGCCTGTTATCAAGCAGCATGTCGCAGCGCAACTCGAGCAATCCGACCGGCCATCCGCCCGCCACAGACATTTGCCATTGGTGGCAAACCAATGCCTCATGTGGATCATGGCAGACCCACATCCCAGTGGGTGCCGAGACACTGGATCCATTGCATTGAAGAGATGGAAAGTTGAAAATCACGTCCTTCCGTGCCTGATCTCACTTTAGAGCGTACGCGCGCAGGTTTTAATAATCAAAGCCAATCAACTTTGATAACATCAAAATCCCATTATTCGGCAATCGTTGGATTCCCCGCATGATCTCGGGATCAACAGTGAAACCATGGAGTGCCTCGTAAGCTTGGTCCTAGATCTGGGAAAAAAGGAGCGGGGCGGATGCGGATGGCAATCATGGCGAACATTAAACTATTCCCGAAATTCCCATTTTTGTCAACTGAAGAATACTTGTTAGATAACACCTTTTTTTCCCCAACTTGACTGTCTCGATTGAGGCAAGGGGCGAAAGATCTCTCCCGGGCTGTCCTATTGGGCCTAAGCATCGTCGGGCGTCAATAACGACGACTTCAACTTGTCCCTTAATTATTGCCAGGGAACTAGAAACCTTAATAATGACCTGTCCCTATCTAGTCCCGTGGATTCCAACGTTAGATTAAACGAAGAAAAATATATTAAAAAAGGAAGGGAAAGAAATGGAGAACCGGGATAATGTGGCCATCATTCGCCGTCCACCTACTTTAGGATTTTTTATCCGGACGTGTTCGATGGTCCGCGAGAAATACGTTGCCTTAGTAGCGCACTCAAATGTCCCACACCGACAAGACCCCTTCATGACTAACTTCAGAAAAATGGTATAGCGACCTCTCTAATTGCGTCCAACAAATAGTGTTAATATGACAAATAATTCGAAATTGATAAATTTAGTCTCATTTAATTCTTTGACCAATCAAAAGTCCAGACTTGTAATAAAAATATTCTATGTTAGTTTTCATTTTACTTTATGATCAATATTTAATCGAGTTGAATGATACTTGATGATTGATTAATGTATGAATTTGAGATTTTACTCTCTATTTATCACAAATGTACCGATTTTATAGTTTTTATGATGTTAATTCAATTTAACAAGGGATATATTTGTCATAAATATATCAATATCAGTTTGGATTTTTTTTCATTTGATGTAAATTTATCATATGTGTATGCAGGTTTGAATTTTTGTGATAGAAACATTGATTTGAGGTAAATTTATCATAAATATACCAGTTTATAATTTCTTGTGACATTAATTTCAAAAATAATTAGTCGATGATAATGTATCTCATTATAAATAATAATTTATGTTTAAATATTTTTTTGAAATTACCTCACTAGTTGAATTTATAAGCTATACAAACGAATCATTTTAAAAATTGTATTTTCTAGTTTTCATTTTACTTTATGATCAATATTTGATCGAGTTGAATGACACTTGACGATTGACTGATGTATGAATTTAAGATTTTACTCTTTATTCATCACATGTGTATCGATTTTATAGTTTTTTATGATGTTAATTCAATTTAACAGAGGATATATTTGTCATAAATATATCAGTATTAGTTTGGATTTTTTTTTTCATTTGATGTAAATTTATCATATGTGTACCGGTTTGAATTTTTTGTGATAAAAACATTAAGTTGAGGTAAATTTATCATAAATATACATGTTTATAATTTCTTGTGACATTAATTTCAAAAATAATTAGTCAATGATAATGTATCTCATTATAGATAATAATTTATGTTTAAATATTTTTTTGAAATTACCTCACTAGTTGAATTTATAAGCTATACAAATGAATCATTTTAAAAATTGTATTTTCTAGTTTTCATTTTGCTTTATGATCAATATTTGATCGAGTTGAATTAGTTTTCATTTTACTTTATGATCAATATTTGATCGAGTTGAATGACACTTGACAATTGATGATGTATGAATTTAAGATTTTACTCTCTATTTATCACAAGTGTACCGATTTTATAGTTTTTTATGATGTTAATTCAATTTAACAGGGGGATATATTTGTCATAAATATATTAGTATCAGTTTGGATTTTTTTTTTCATTTGATGTAAATTTATCATATGTGTACCAGTTTGAATTTTTTGTGATAAAAACATTAATTTGAGGTAAAATTTATCATAAATATACCAGTTTATAATTTCTTGTGACATTAATTTCAAAAATAATTAGTCGATGATAATGTATCTCATTATAAATAATAATTTATATTTAAGTTTTTTTTTTAAATTACCTCACTAGTTGAATTTATAAGCTATACAAACGAATCATTTTAAAAATTGTATTTTCCTAACATTGATTTTTCGCAAAACAAATAAAGTTGTACATACTAACTATTCTGACGTTTTTCTCAAAAATACAAAATACGTAGTCCAAGTTGGCATATGAAAAGTCTTGATTGACCATGATTATCACAATGCAAAGCAACACTTAGGCAATAAAAAAAAATCTTGTCTTGTGGGAATTTTTATTAGGGCAAATATCACTCTAAATTACGCCCATTAAACACAGATATCTCAATTTTTTTGTGTTGTGAAAAACCTAAACATTACCCACTGTAACACAAAAATCACAAGCTTTTTTTACGTTGCGAAAAAAAACCCAAAGTTATTTGTTGCACCGTATAAGTTTGGGGTTTTTATGAAACCAAAAAGAAACTAGGGTATTTGTGTGATGGCGGCTAAGTTTATACTTTTTAGTAACACAAAAAAAAAAAAAAAAATTATGGATATTTACGTCATAATGAGCATACTTTAAAAAAATTTGTGGTATTAACCCTTTTTATTTTCACCCAAAAGTATATAATAAATTTTTCAAATTGATAGCTCGATTCCTACCGAATTTTAAAGATCTACTAAACATAGTATCATTCCGCGATGTGCTATGGCGAAACTAAGAAACTTGATTGAGTGTAAGAATTTTGAAAATTTGCCAAATATTGATTATAAACATAATGGCTCTGTGATAATTTACAACAAAAATTTCTTATCCATGTGTTGAAATATCTCATAGCATTTGGCCATGAGATTTTATATGCTTTTCATATATATGTGATCTCCATTTACTTGTCAATTCAAGCTTCTATTTGTTCCACGGAAAATGAATGATTTAAAAAATATTTCCCTAAAGATAATCGTTCACATCACTTTAAATAATCAGTTAATGAAAAATGTTTTCATTGCTAATAGCAATTCAGGCCTAAATATTTTCGTAAACGATGAACTTTTTTTTTTTTTTTTTCGTTTGTTCATTATTGTAAACGATACGAGTGATCATTTTTATTTTTTGAGAAACAAATGGAGGGTAAGCATTTTTATGGATGAGACTTTCTATTGTGGTATCATAGGCAGGTTTTGACCTAGTTTATATCATGTGTGTTGTGTCCACCATTGGCGTTTTATTCTTAATTGATCCCCAGACTACTGCCTAGTGTGCAATATCCTTCCTAAACTTTTATTTAATGACATGGATCACTCTATGCTAAGTTGGATTCTTGAAAAAATGAGGAGTCAGCATGTTCATCTTTTTATCAATTTACTAAACATCCACCATTATTCAATGATGATGATTATTATAAGATATAAATATCGAGCAATTCATGTATAACTTTTTTTTTTGTCCACATTCAATTTAACAAATCAAAAGCTTTATTGGCAAATTCTGTTAATTTCAAGGAAAGGACGATATAGAACATTTTTCATATGGTCTAAAGAGTAGGTCGAACATTCATAGGTAGTTCATGGACCATTGCACATCGGACTAAAATTCAATAACTATTCATTGATTTGAGACGAAAATTTTACTTGGGTAATTCCCACATAACTTTTTTTTTTTTTGTCTATTGTTCAAATTTAATGAATCGGAAGCCACATCGACAAATTTTGTTAACTTGAATTAATGGAATTGCGACATTGAACATTCTCTTGTATCCTAAGGATTAGATTGAACACATTAATAGTTCATAAACTATATTAAATAAATTAAAAGTACAATAACAACATTGCAGATCGAACAAAAGTTTATAAACTATTTGTACCATTTTTCTTGTATTTTTTTTTTTTTGCAGGTTGTGCTTTCTATAATTAAGGATGAGCAATTATGGGTTTTTTTTATTTTCTACCAGTTTCATTTAGAATTTGAAACTTGTCCACCAGAACAAATTCCTCATTTTTTGAATTCGGAACTTATCATACATTTATTGGAATCCATAAGTTTTATGGCCTATTTATATTTCACTTATATTATTAATTGAACGATTGCAATAAATCATTATATTTAATGACCACTATTTATTGTTATAATCCACTGACCACACTTTATATATATATATATATATAGACACACACACACATGAAAAATACGAAATATTAATAAATCAAAAGTCTCTATCATATATGATCACTCAGATTAATGATTTTAGATTATACACTTATCATCAAATGTCATAAAATATAACAGAATCGCACGACGACATATATAAAGAAAACACAAAAACTTATTTCAAGTTTTAAATTCGGGATTCTAAGTTTCACCTATCTATAATTCAAAAATATCTATCAAAATATATATCTTAAATTTTAAAATTTAAAACCTATTTTACATAACTTGAAATCTAAGACCGATTCTCAAGTTTCCCGTTCCAGTTGCAAGTTTCAATTTCTATTTTGAAATCATGCTTGTTCCTATATTGACCGCGTGTTTTACCATGGAAATCGCGACTCCGGGCGAATCAAAATTCGGTGAAAACGATTGCAAAATAAGTGGTCTCTCTGACTTTTCATTAGGTGTACGAACTCATCAATGTCTAAATTAATTTTGCGGTCCACTCTATCTCCGAAAGCTATAGGACTCCGCCAATCCACGCGTGAACGTACGTTGTCGGCACTGCTGCCTGGAGGCCTCTGAAGCCGTTCCAGAAAAGCGAAATGGCTGCGCTTAATCGATTCCTTTTCATTATAATTGGTGATTTGGGATTCTATTCAATCGATTAATAAATTTATATATTTATCTTTTCTGATAAATTTCTTAGTTGATTACGTGATCAAACTTATATCCAAACTACCATATGAAGCATAAATTTTTAAAAAAGAGGCTCTTGATTTCATGGGATTTTAGTATTTTATGTCATCCTTACACCTTCGATGTTACGTATTTTACAAATAGTATATCCATGAAGAAATACATAAATGTATAGGTTTGCAGCATCTCTGCATACTTTAATTCTAAAGTATTTGGTCTTTTATATAAAAAAGTTCAAAGCTTGAAATAAATTTTCTCTCGAAGGATTTATAAATTAATTATTTTGTGCCACGTACTTTCATCAATTTTTTTTCAAAAGTGTAGTTCCATCCTTTTCTTTTATTCCTATCCTCTTAATAGGGTGGTTTTGCTAGATCCTTCGAATGTCGCTGTCTAATGAACGCGCGTGTGTACATTTGCTAGTTTAATATGCGGAAAATAAAAACATATGCTAACTGTATGGCAAACCATCAATTCACAACTCAAGCATATCCTAGCCAAATCTGCCAATTTTTCTTAAACCGAAAAGAACATTAAAAGCAGTGCAATATCTCATATTACTTGATAATGGAATTTTTTCTACTCTTTATATACACTAATCTCATTTCACCTATCAATTTTAGTTCTTAGGTCATATTTTTTTACATGATATTGAAGTTAGGTTTCATCCCAATTTATTTCATGCCTAACTCATCAAATCTTACGTGTCATTTATGATTTGGTTTGCATTAAAAATTTCATGGTTCTATATGCACATGATCAAATTTTCCAACCATGATCAATATTATCCGACATTTTCACTTATATAATATAAGAACAGAATTGTTCTTTCTTTCGTGAGTGAGCGTGGGACGGCCGCAGGAACGGAGCCGCGAGAGAAGAAAAAAAACCTTTGAAGCCGCTCGTCGGTGATTCTTGAAGCTGCAAGTCGCGCGAAACCTGAAGAGATACGCGAAGTCATACGTAGCGCGTATTGTGCCGGAGCTTAAACGCGCGTTAATTTTGTGCCGTGAGTTTATTCCCAAGTGAGTTGTTTATTTATAGACACTTTGGGTTTGTGGTTAAATTTAGGTGTGGGAAACACTTGAAATGCGATTGAATTGTCAGAACTCGATCTCCGATTATAGTGGATTATTTCTTTGTTGGCTCCCCGTGGACGTAGGTACCGATACTCGGACCGAACCACGTAAATTCCTAGTGTCCTTATTTTTTATCGTCTATTTTTCTCTAGCAATTTCTCGTTAACGTAAATTGCAAGATCCTGTCGTTTTCGCGTATTATATCCCAACAATTGGTACATTCTTAACAATAGTAGATTTTGCCACTCTTCTCCTATCAACATCAACTTTTTTTGCTAGTGTAGAGCGTAGTAGAACGAATCCACTGTTTTTGTCTTTTTTCTTGGGAAAATCCAAGTCAATTTTCTAGTCTGTTCGAACCTTGTGATAAGGTCACCTGGCTATGAGGGGAACATCCTCGTCGTAACGTAAAAGGTTGCAAAGAAACTTACGAATATGTCCCAAAAAATCTTATTACCTTTTTCGGACTTTTTTGCCCTCGACCAATTGTCGGGTTTTAGCACTATAACGTCATGTTCAAAATAGTAAATTCACGCTTCTCACACACTATTCTTGTACTTTTGACGCTCTAGGGGTAATTGCAAAGTAGATAATATGGTAAACATGTTTTTTCTAAATATTTTTATTTATCTTTTACCTATCTGAAATTTACGGTTTTCGCATTTCGATTTTTTTCCCTATATCCAAATTCGAAACTCCTAAAATGGTAGATTTTTTTTTCCCGAAATTCGTCGCACTGGAAATATGTCGGAAATTGAACACGAGGGTCTCAAAATGGCGAGCACGTGTCGCGTTTTAATTGGTGGAAGAGTGTATTGAAAGGACACTTTCTTTATTATTTATTTATTTTTAAAAAATTCCAGCTTCCCATTCTCGGCCAAAACGAAGATCCGCTAGCTGGAGGACATTGAGCTGTCCACCCCTGAATCCATGCCAATTGCGTCATGATTTCTTTTCATTTTTTCTTTTACTGTTCTTAAAAAAAAAAAAGAGGAGGAGGAAAATCCAAGACTAATTTTTTTTTCCTTGTTTTCCTTTCTCCCCCATTAGTGGGTCCTCTTCGATAATTAATAATGATAATAATGATAATAATCCACGGCTAATTAGGCTTGTTCCCATCGTACTCACGCGCATCTAATCGGCATGCTTCGAGTCCTCATCGTCAATTTGGCCTTCAAGCGAGAGGAAGTGAAAATCATGCAATCGTCTCGCCACTTCCCAATTTTTAAGATTTTAGGAGAGATAAAAACGATTATATGCTTGACTGTATAAGAATGGTGTGAAATTCGCCCATAACATACCAACCGTCGGTTAAGTAAATCCTTGATGTCTTACTTTGACCAAATCCCATTACGTTTTCAAATACGAGCAGTTAAGTCTCGAGTTTACATCCACATTGAGATTTTCTCGTGACTCTCTTGGTTCTGGCCACACGGCTTCTAAGAAAAGGTGAGGTGGGAGACATGCAAAGGTTTCTAACCCCGACAATCTGCCAACGATGAGTTTAAAACTCGATTGCACTTTCCATACGTCGAGAGCTGAATTATTGTCGTCATCATCATTATTTCTATTTTGGAGTCCGTTAGAGCTGAATTAACCAGATCAAAATCCAATCCATTATTATTATTATTTCCCGGGGGTAAAAGCCATTTCGGACAGGAAGCCACGTGGCATCTCCGGTCTGGAGGGGGGGACAGGGGGAGGACGAGGAGGAAAAAGAAGAGAAAAAAAGGGAAAAAACAATTTACTATAGCTGGATATTACAGACGAAGTGTAGATTAGACAGAGCCATACGAGATTGAGACACCGGGGAGGGGGACCAAGCGTGACTCTCAAAATCTACTCATTCTCTCTCTCCTCTCTTCTCTCTCTAAAAGATCTCGAGCTCTGAATTCGTAGAGAAAAAGAAAGGGCACTCCTCGTCCTCCTCCACCGTCGCCAAGAAGATTTGTCCGGCCGAGCTGCTGCTGCTTCGACGCTGCCCCTTTTCGCGGATTCTCATGATGTCCCGGATTCTCCAGGTACGCGGTCCGATTGTCTCCCCACCGGTCGTGTTTTTTTTTTTTTTTTTTTTTTTCGGTACTTCCGCCTGCGAGTGATGGAGACTCGGTGCTATCTTTTCTTGGGTCATTCTTTGCTCTCGCCAGCGATGGGGGGAAGGGGGAGGGAGAAAAAAAACGAGTCTTTGTGCTGTTTAGATCGTCCAATTCTCAGCTGCTGCTGCTTCTTCTTCTTCTTCTTCTGCTCCTTGTTTTCTAGGGGGGAGTTTTCGCGGTTTCGAAATTCGTCGGTTTTGATGAGCCCGTGAATCTTTTGCATGTGAGCGTGTAAATCTCCCTCTCTTACGGACCTGCGGATTCTCAAAATCGGGTTTTGGTCGATGCCCAGATTTCTTTTCGAGCATCTGCTCTGGCTGTCTCGGCATTTCTGGAGCTCACACGGTCCGGCAGACCAAAAAGCTTCGATCTTTTTATCCTTTTTTCCCACTGACACTGCTGCTCGCCCCTACCCTCGTTGATTCTTCTCGGAATTTCGTTGAATTGGCTGTTCCTACAGTGATTTGAACCCGCGACTGTTGCTGTCTGTTCTTATTAAAGATCGGAACAATGCTGTGAATGCGGGTTCCAACAGTGGTGCCCCCTCTCTCTTCCTCATGTTATGGCCCCTGATCTTTTCTCTGCATCATTTCGACCTTTTCTTTTCCGCGAGATTCTTCTTTTGGGACACTGAGCTTTAGGTGGGCTTTTTTCTCAGTACAATGAAAAGGGGTTCCTTTTTATAGAAACGGGATCTGCTTTTTCTATACATCTTGCGAGCAACAATAATAGCGGCAATAATAGACTCATAATATTAATATCCATAGTTATCATCATCATCATCATCATCAAAAAATTTCTTTTTTGTAATCCGATCCCTCCCTCTCCCTCCGTGAAGAAACAAAGTAGCCTTTGGGGTCATGATTTCGCCCATCGGACCCTGTCTTTTATGCCGAATGCCATAAACAAATCCCAACATTGCGTTTCCTTACTCCCTTTATTTTTTAACTGTCTTTTGGGGGTTCTGCTCGGGGTAGGCATCCACTGTTTAAAGAATGGATATTTGGATTATGGGTGTCTGTTATATTAAACTAATATCGCATCTCCGGTAGCTTCAAAATTTTTAAGCCCGAAAAGAATAATAAATTATATCATCTGATCTACTTGTTCCGTAGTGGGGCTGACGTGAAATGTCAAAGCACGCAGAACACAAAGGAAGAGAGAGGAGAGAGAGAGAGTGAAGTATTATCAGAACGAGAATATTGTACTGCTGCTGCTGGAAATTTATGCCTCATCTTTTCTTGTTATGGGCCTGTTAATAAGAACATTATCTCACTTGCTGTCCTTTATTCTCCTTCTTCCTCTTGAACAGGGCAGATTCAGATTCTGAGCAAAGATAGATTTTTTTTCCCATCTCTCTCGGGGCATTCAAAAGGGGGCTCGAGGAAGCGTAGATGGAGGGCGATGCATTCCCGGGGTTCGGCGGCGGGGCTCACCACCACCAGGTAGACACCAAGATACTGCAGACCTTCCAGAAGAGCTTCGTGCAGGTGCAGAGCATCCTGGACCAGAACAGGCTGCTGATCAACGAGATAAACCAGAATCAAGAGTCCAGAGTCCCGGACAGCCTGAGCCGGAACGTGGGACTGATCCGCGAGCTCAACAACAACATCCGGACAGTGGTCAATCTCTACGCCGATCTGTCGAGCAACTTCACCAAGTCCATGGAAGGTTCTTCCGAGGGCGACTCGAGTGGCGGTGCCATGAGATCAGACGCCAAAGCTGGGCTCAAGAGAAATAGACCTGCGTAGAAACGACCCCAAAATCAAGAAAGCAAGCTAAAAAGAAGATCCTACCCTTTTGCTTATTCTCTCTGTAGCTTGATGGGATGAAGTTAGATGAAGGAAAGAAAGGAGGAGAAAGTGGGGTTCTTGGTGGGTGGTGGTAGAATCTGATTGTCAAGTGCTTGATGGATCCATCACGAATCAGTGAAGTCACTGAAGTGGCTCTGATCCGTGTCTCTTGTGGTTCCTCTTTTTCACTTCCAGATTCATCCGTACTTCTTCCCTAGGAGGAGAATAATTGTTCCGAGGAGTAGAAATTCCCCTCTCTGTCTGTAACTCCATTGTATCCGTGGATCCAATTGGGAATCAATCATGCTTTGTTCCATCTGGTGTTTGCGTGTGTCCGTACTTTGTCATTTAGCATGTGTTCCACAGTGTCCATCCAACTATAACAGAGGTTCTTATTCATTGCCAAGCCTCATATATATATATATATATATATATATATATAATATGCATACCCACACATGTATATTCAAGTTTCTCTTGATAAAGAAAGTTCTCGGTTTTCTCTGTTATGCTAAGTCTACAAGAAATGGAGCAAAGTGGAGGACACTTGATAGCGTGAACGGGCAATATATAACCATTGAATGAGATTAAAGCTCATTCGTTTCATAAAAAATAAATAATTTAAATATTAAAAATGATTATCAATATCTTTTGAAATAATTTTTCTAATAAAAAATGTCTTTATCATTGATAAAAATTTATGTCTAAACATTTTCATAGTTAATGAAAATATTTTTCACTCATTTATTTTTGTAAGCATTATAAGCGATTATCTTTAGGAAAATATTTTTCAAATTAAGCATTATAAGCAATTATTTTTAGGAAAATATTTTTAGATCATGTATTTCCGCAAAATAAATAGAGCCTTAGGGTATGTTTATTTTGGGAGAATTTTTATCATAAAAGGAAATTCTTTTCGAGAAATCATGTTCCTAGAAAATGCTTTCCCTTTGTAAGATTTGGAAATTCATTTTTCTTACTTTACATATATATTTTCTTTATAAATACATGATTTTTCATTGATTGACAATTTTTTTATATACCCAACGTACGAAAATCCGGAAAACTAATTTGCGTATTTTTTTTATACAAATACACTCTACGTGTATAATTTATGAAAATCATTTCCACCATTAGAAAATTTCGATGTCATAACCCTAATTTCTTATGGCGAAGAGTCTTATTCTTCCTGTTCCTACTTTATAGTCTCTCCGGTCCATGAACTGATGATGAGTCGATGATCAATTCTAAAGAGTGAGTGCTTGATAGCTTCATGATGATCGGTCTCTTTCTAAGTTCTTCTGAACTCCCGTGAGAGCATAGATGGTCTGTCTTCCCCACTTTTTGGTTGCTTAAAAGAAAAAAAAACTATTCTCCCTGTTCTGACGATCCTTTCCACTTTTCGTGCTTCTATGTGGAGAATTGAGCAAAATTATGGAATTCAAACAGAAATCCCGAGTGCAGTGCTTCTGAGATGCTCTGGAACAGGTTGAGTGACAAAGCAGCTTTTTGATGATCTTTTTGGCTCCCATCACACTCCACCACCACAAGATCAGAATCTCAGATAAGAGATGATGAGTTCTTTTGACCCTTCTTTTGTATATATATTTCTTTTGTTCTTCTTGGCTCACCCAAGACAATTCATTGGATGGTGATGACAGGAGAGAGAGAGAGAGAGAGAGAGAGGAATTTATAAAGTATTCAGTAGGCAGTATTGAAGGAAAGGAGGGAGAAAAATATGAATAAATAATTGGTCATGAGAAAAACTGAAAGGCACTACAGTCCCAGGAAATGGACAAATAGATGGGGTATGGACTGTGACCGGACCCCCATTGACATGACAAGGGACCCAACAGTCCACATTCTTTTTTAGGATGGAACTAGGGCTCCAACACATGCTTATCTCTTCCCCCTACCAAGGTTTTGTTCTTTCTTTTGAGCATGCCTTCTTCCCTCCACTTCTTTCCCTTCTTGTTTTCTTCGATTGTATTTCATGCAGTCGCATTGGACCTCCTTTCGTATATTCCGTTGTCGATGTGGGGTTCGCCGAGTAATGATCTGTCTTAATCTTTCATCCTATTTCTCATCGGTGCAGAGGGAGGTAGTCCCACGGCTCCGTCCAATACCGCCTTTTCTCCACCATTTCATGTCTTCTTCTTGAGGCGTTGAGCAGGTGTTTCTGATGGTGGACCCATAAATGCAGAGCAACCCCAGTTTTTCTGATCTTAGGAGGGGAGAGAAAGAGACCCACCACATGAGTGATTCCTGGAAATGTCTTTTGTCCTGCCCTAGATTTTTTTATTTTCTATAAGAGAAAAGGACATTGGTGGGGGGAAATTGCTGTCACTTCATGTACAGATATGTCCACATGCACTCATTTAAAATCTCTTTATTTATTTATATTTTCTTGCAATGCACTCATATGAACTGGATCTACTCCATGTGCTTCATTTTCACTGTGAAATGTGATGTCATGGTCTGTGACCTCAGGGCAATGTCTTGGGGTGTCCTGTTGTGAGATCTTGATTGGTGCGGGTCTTCTGAGGCGTGTGATCCATCAATTTCAAATTTAGTAGTTGCAATTTAAGTGAATGGAGAGAGTAGATTGTAATACTATAGCCATTAAAGGCAGCACTAAGATAGCTGCTTTTTCACTTGAAGAGGGAGATGTGGATGTTTTCCCCTCTTCCTTTCTGAGTTATCAATGACACCAGCTACCAAAAATAAGAAGGGTCAAATTATTACTGTGTTTCTGATGCATGTGAGATCATACTTTCTGGAGGCTCACTTGCTCTTTGCACACATGCCATGAGTTGGATTCATATATTTTAGAATGGGTCATTCTCTCGGGGAGGGCCAAGTTTTCTTTGGTCCTAATTTGAGCTATGCCCTTTCGAAGAGAACTATGCAGTACGTCCTTGGCGGATTCAAATAAGGGATGGTTTATTAGTTTATCTGGGGAACCAGTGTCTTCGTATTTTAGATAGAGCTCTTGCTCCCTAGCTGTAATTTCACAAAAAGATTGTCCACTGCAATTTCACAAAAATACTTTACAGTCTTGACTAGAAGAAGTTCTTTGTTTATTCGACTTTCTAAAGTATATATATATATATATATATATATATATATATATATATATATATATATGACTTGATAAATTTTTGAATTCATGTACACGTGAGGCTAAATTTCACAGTTGGTCACTGAACTTTACCTTATTTTATAATTGAACTAGTAAACTTAATTTTCAATCATTCAATGCACCGAAAATTTATTTTGTTTTTGTTTGTAACCGAATACATTTTTTCCTACCCAACAATATTTCTACTAATGGTGATGACTTATAACCACGCGAATTTGCCTGTGGCATCTAAGCAATTGATCATGTCTATCTTTTTGTTATTTAACCAATAGATTAAAGGCCAATTGACAAAATAAATCACGGTATGGGGCAAAAGGGTAATTAAAATATGGTTTTGGCTAGGAGTATAGTGTCAAGAATGATGCGATATGAATTCAAGAGGTGATGGTTCATTTTAATAACCCCAAAAAGACAGGGATACAATTCAAAAGAGCAGAAAATGATTTTTATTGCTATTTATCCTAAATTATAAGCACAACTTTTTTATTTCCATAAGAAGTTCATTGCTTTGAGAAAAAATTTCAAATAAGGGCTCAAAATATTTTTTTTTCTCAAATAAGGGCATGAAGTGCTTATATCGAGTCTCAAAGAAAGGCTTGAATTCTCCGGATATAAAAGGTAATTTTGTCTTTAAAATTTGTTCTTTAAAAAATAAAAGAAGAAGAAAACATGGGTGAGAGGGTGCTCCCTCCTACCTGTGGCTGCCACCCCATCGCTAATGGGGTGCTTTGGCAAAGGCTGGCGAGGTCACTAGTGCCTGGGTGAGGGCTGGCAACCCTTGATGGCTAGAGATGAGGGTTGCCCTCTCCCGCTTTTGGTGAGGCCTTGGTTGGCGAGGGTCGCTAGATCTCGGCCTTCGCCGTCACCCCACCGACGATGGGGCGACCCCTCCCGCTTGTTTTTTTTTTTTTTTTTTTTTTAAAGTTTTATTTTTTAAAAAAATTATTATAATTGTATTTAAATTTAACTAGTGCTTTGACTAAAATATCTTTGATTAACTTGAATATTTTGCCAGCCGGTGAGCCAGCAAGGCTAAGTTTTTATTTAAAATGGTCGTAACTACTTTAGGCCCTTATTTGAGACTAATATGACTACTTTAGGCTCTTATTTGAATTAATGTTCAATTTAGGCTATTATTTGAGAAAATAAGAATATTTTGAGCCTTCGTTTCGAATTTTCCCTTGCTTTAATGTATTTATGATTCCTAAGATTAAGAAGATTAATTTCGTTTTAATGATTTAAAAGAAATTATAATATTGTTTTTCTTTCTAAAGCGCCAAATGTCCAAGTGTTGTATTTCCCAAGTGACTTTTTTTTTTTTTCCCTTTATTTGCCGAAACCTAAGTAATTTGTTTCGCAGTAAACTCCTCATCTGTGATATTTACCTCTATCATCTTTCCCTCTAAGTCATCACGTGGTCTTTGGATTTATGATGAAGTTAATAAGAAAAATTAAATGTATTGCAAGTGACAAATTTTTGAGTGAAATATTTTCATCACTATGCGGAAAAAGAGATGTATATGCGTTTTTATTGGACGTTGTTTTCTCTATAATAAACAAGTAAGAGTCCATATTTTTAAACAAGAGATATTGAAATACATATACAATAATGAAATACATAGACAATAAGTTCTCTACATTATACGGAAGTTACCTTGTTTATTGTGATACTATATTAGCGCGAGGTTTGAATTCACGAACTAGTTTCGAATGACCAAAGTTCTGCAAAAAGTGTCATTGCGTCTCTTATCCAATTGTCAATTAAATTCACGTACCCGATTTGAAAATAGAAACAAAAATCAATTAGTACTTGCTGGCTATAAGCCATTTAAAAATCGAAATAATAAAAAAAAAAAAAACTCCATTGATGCGTTTCTAAAGATTATATAATCTTATAATAAAAGTGGATAATTTTAAAGTTCATTTGTTTGAGAAAAAATGAATGATTTTTTTTTATAAAAAGTTTCCCTAAAAATGTTCGCTTGTATTACATATACAAATGAATAAATAGAAAATATTTTCATCTTCCACAAAATTGTTTATATATGAATTGTTGTTAACAATATAAACATTTTTCACTGGTTAATCATGTAAAGATATACGAGTGATATTTTTAGGAAAACATTATTCAATTCATTCATTTTCCTCAAAATAAATAAAGTCTCGATTACAAAAATGAAAGAATGAAATTTTGTTCTTTGCCTATAAAAATGTTTATACATAAATTATTGCTGATAACAAAAACATCTTCCATCAACTAATTATTTCAAATGATGCAAGCGATAATTTTTAGAAATATTTTTTTAAAATCATTTCTTTTTCATGAAACAAATCGAGCTTATTGACAATATTTAAAAAAAAAAAAGGAAATGAAGAGGGTCCGAAGAAGGTTGAGATAGATGATGGGTTGGCCCTCATGCCAAGCCAAGACAAATCAAACACGTTTCCAACACAACATGTGAAGTGGGAATCTAACTTTATTTATTTATCTATATCTATTTATTTATTTAATCTTAAAACTTTAGTCTTCATTCGCTTTTGTTTCTTGAATTTGGGGCAAAAATTAGGTCGGAATGGAACCGACCCCCGTGCCTTGGCCTTTTGCAACTTTGGACCCAACCAATAAAAAAATGTATTAAATAAAATTAAAATCTAACTTGGGTCTCGTGGGCGTCACCTCCATCATTAGTTGGCCCAGCTAATTAGCAGGTGTTTTTCATTATTTTATATGCCTTTGCCCATGAATTACTCCTTCTTAATTATTCTTTTTTTATGATCTAATTTAACAGCAATTTTTGCTTTAGGATTATTAAATTATGTTATTTGCCGAGTTCAGCAAAAATCCACTAGCTCTAAGACTCTGGCCAGATTGACTGTTGACTTTTTCTTATGTTAGGTGGAACACAGGGGGTTTGATGCATGAGCATGACCAAACTCATTATCCGATTTTTTTTCTCCTTTTTTCGTTGTTGAATATTGTCATGCCTTTGGATAAAAATGTTGCAGTGAAAACAAATAAAGAGTATTTGCGAGCCAATAATTAGGAGGGTCATTGTCATTAGTTTACAAGTTGTGGCTATATCTTATGAGAAAAATTGTCTAAAAAATCATAATATATTGTACAATCAGGAATCCACCGACTAGAAAGAAAAAACATAAATCATTTATGTTAGATTGGTTGTGCCACATAAGACGGCCGATATTGACTAAACTGCCATGTCAGCCATTTTCGGTCAAAACTGATAAATTATTATAATATTTAGACTTTAATTAGCAAAATTGAAAAGTTGATACTTGAATTGACCATCGTAAATGGTTTTAGGATTTTTTGGACAATTATCCTCTATTTTTTGTCATGTTTGTAATATTATTGGAATGTTTATCGCAAGTGCGAAGAAGTGATGCGTGAGAGATCAAAATTATTGTGTAAACTCGTTTTGACGAACGTAGTTGGGGTGTCGAGCCCTACAAAATACATATAATTTAACTCCTTTTCAAGTATTGATATTGGTTTTCCTTTTCGCCGTTGTACTCATAAGATAGGTACACATAAAATAAAAAAGACAAGCCATAATTGTCGTAGCCATCCTAGATGAATGTACTTCGACCTAAGGAGATTGACTTTGGCAAAGTCTAAACCAATTTCAACACAAAATTTTTTAGGTGCACATACTTTATTTATTTATTTTTTTTTTTGGTGATCCAGAATCCACCGGGCCCGCCATGCTTATGCTCGGCAACCCATGACCCTTACAGTGCACGGTGCACCTCGAACCAAGTATCAATACCTGAGGGGAAGTTAACCCATGACTCCACCACTAGAGCTCTCCACTTAAAACACTAGTAACCGAAGATTTGAACTCGTTTCCTTGGCGTTGAGGTAATAAGGCTTAAACCATTATGGTTATCCACTGGTGGGTCACATGGTTTAATTTATTTAACCTATGAAAGTCGATTTTTCTTTTTTTTTTCCTTATGTGTACATGAAAATGTTCGATTTGGACCGGTTGTGGGCGGAGGAAGCGTACTACGGATCGGTTTTTATGATTCACCTTGTTGAAGCGGGCAAAGATGCTTCGATGGCTAAGGAACAGATGCGTGTGGGCAGGCTAGGTATAAACCTATGGATTCAACCGGTTCTCACTTTACTAAGCGCAAACATTCTCATTTTGGGCCGGCCCATCAGTCCCCGACTTGCGCGATTGTCCCGTCTTATTAGTAATTTCACGTGATTAATTAGGAGTTTTCTGGGCCCAAAGTTCACTAATCTAAAGTTAATTTCCGAGATCAACCAGGTTTGGACCTTAGCCCGTTAGGTTCACGACAAAAGATTTAAGCGGGCCTCGGACACCAACTCAGGCCCAATTTCCGTGTAATCCAATGCTTCGACATCCACAACAAGAGCCCAAGCTTCGCTTGTCTCAAACGGGCTCGACGGGCCCGACCCTTTTTTGGGCCCAACTTCCCCAATCGCGCGGCCCACTCCCAATCAAAACCCTAGCTCTCACGCACACCGTCCGATCCATCTCCCCCCGCCATCACCACCTCACGTATATAAGCCGCCCTTCAACCTGGGGAAAGGTCCCTCAGTCAGAGCTAGGGTTTGCGTAGAGCTGCTTCCGCCGTCTCGTTCGAGCTCCCCCATCGCGTCCCCGCCGGCGGCTTTCGCTCCAGCTTCACCGGCAGCTCCCGCAAACATGGCGGCTCAGAGCAGCAAGAAGAGAAAGGTCAGTGCCTCGGCCTTCCCTTCCGGTCGTAGATAGCATTGTCGCGGGACGACGAGATCGCCGCCGGTTTCGCTGATCGCGGTTTTCGTGCTTCGCTTTGGTTGTGCAGTTCGTGGCCGACGGAGTCTTCTTCGCCGAGCTCAACGAGGTCCTGACCAGGGAGCTCGCCGAGGATGGATACTCGGGCGTCGAGGTTAGGGTTACGCCCATGCGCACCGAGATCATCATCCGGGCCACCCGCACGCAGAACGTTCTCGGTCTGGTGGCAGATTTTTCGTTTCCTTTGATTTGCCTTTCCTTTCTGCGGCATCGAGGTTTGTAGGTGTTGCGATGGATTGGTTTTGTACTGATTTTTCTTCTCTCTTTCGGGCGGGATTTCTGTGTGGTGTATAGGAGAGAAAGGGAGGAGGATCAGAGAGCTGACCTCCGTCGTGCAGAAGAGGTTCAAGTTCCCGGAGAACGGCGTGGAGTTGTACGCGGAGAAGGTCAACAACAGAGGGCTCTGCGCCATCGCGCAGGCCGAGTCGCTCCGCTACAAGCTTCTCGGCGGCCTTGCTGTCCGCAGGTGGAGATTTTGCGCAGTTTTTTAATCGTTCATATGTTTTGTTTTCGCGAGCCTGCTTTCATCTTTTGAGGTTCATTGTTTAGTTGTCCTGTTGAAGCTGGTTGTTCATTAGTCACACTTGATAACTGGGAGATGGCCATTCCTAGATCTTGTTGGTACAGTAGTGCATAGTGGAGCAAGTTAATGAAATATGGATTTGGCACATATGATAATTCGTCATTTCGGTTTTAAGTTGACTGGATGTGCAGTTAAATTAGAATTTCAAGTTATAGAAAACCATACGTGAAATGGCTCCGACCTCAAGATGGGAATCTATGATGTATTTTATTACTTTGTGGTGTTATCTGTTCTTAGGTTGATGTACTCTGACCCTTTGTCATCTACAAAGCAGAGTGGTTGTTCCTTTTACCATCTCTGTGTCGGAAGATGACTAAATCGAGTACATGTTGTCCTCTGTGCCATCATCCTCATGAAATTCCTATATTTTCATGCAGCAACCTTTAGGAGGATACACAGTTATAGAATTAGCTAGTTCTTGTATGAGCTCTTTTGTTGTTTGACTGCAATGCTTGGATTTTTTGTTTATCCTTTTCTAAATGATGATGTAATTATCAATTGCATGTCCTTTCTCTCATCGTGGTTATCTGTTCTTTGGTTGATGTGCTCTGTCCCTTTGTCATCTACAAAGCTGAGTGGTTGTTTCCTGTACCATTTTTGTGTCGGAAGATGACTAAATCGATAAACTGTCCTCCATGCCAGTATCCTCATGAAGTTCCTATATTTTCATGCAGTAACTTGGACAAGGATACATTGCTACAGAAATAACTAGTTCTAGTATGACCTCTTTTGGTGTTTGTGTCCATATGTCAGTGCCAAGAGCTATTCTTTACCTTTCTCTATATGATGTTTATGTTCACATAATTACCAATTGCATGTCAAGATCAAACATTGTGTGCAAATGATGCCACACTATATTACTGTCTTCCTGCCATCATTTCAAATCTTTGTCCCTACGTCTCCCTCGGTCTCATATCTATTTCACATTGTTTTCTTCTTTGTTGTTTCTTGAATCTTGATTCTATTGGACTCCCCGACCTTAGATGCTGAATTTCTGCTGACCTCGGTCTTTATTTCAGGGCTTGTTATGGTGTCTTGAGGTTTGTCATGGAAAGTGGAGCAAAGGGTTGTGAGGTTTGTCCCATCAAACGTTTTATCTAGTGTCTTATTGGGTTTGCTTTCTTGACATCTGCGGCAAATTCTTATTTTGACTGTCATCGACATTTTACAGGTGATTGTTAGTGGGAAACTTAGGGCTCAACGTGCCAAGTCTATGAAGTTCAAAGATGGTTACATGATTTCTTCTGGTCAGCCTGTTAACGAGTATATTGACTCGGCTGTGAGACATGTTCTCTTGAGACAGGTTGCTTACCCTTCTTGAATACCTTGTCTTTTTTCGCAAGACACAAAAATGCCCTTCGCAAGTCGTTGCCTCCTTAAATACCTTTTCTTGCTTGTTAAGAGGCAACACACCAAGAATTTAAGCTATTACCGCACCTTCATTTTATCTTATCATGCCGCCATTTCTGCTTTGAAATCTCTTGCCTAACATGTATTAATTCACTGTCTAGGGTGTGCTTGGAATCAAGGTCAAGATTATGCTCGACTGGGATCCCAAGGGCAAACAAGGGCCTACAACTCCACTGCCTGATCTTGTTACCATCCATCCTCCCAAGGAGGAAGAGGAGTACAGGCCGCCAGTGATCGCTACTGATATTGACCTAGCTGTCCCAGTTGTTTAATGTTCTGCCTATTTTCAGGGATTGGTCGTATCTATGACATTCACTATGAATCTCTTTAAGAGCTTGAAGAGCAGTTTTTAGAATATGAAGGACTTGCTATGAACTTTTGATAGTTTTTGGTTTTTCTCCTGTCAGAATCTTGTCAACAGATATCTTGATTCCGCATGATTTTAATTCAAAAATTTTGAGTTCATTGTGCATTTGCTCTCCTTTTATCTGATTGCTGTTTTTTTTTTAAAGGGTTTATACCATCAAAGGATGTGTACATTCGGCTTTTGCAGTGATAGTAGGTTGCCATCCTAGAAGTCGAAGCAAGAATCTGCAATTATGCGGGCATTACCGCATTAGGATAAGATCATTTTTTTCCCTCTCGTTTGTCTGTTAATTGATCCCCTTAAGGAAGGGCAGAAAGACTAGAAATAGATATCAAAAGTAACGCATAGTGAAATCAAAAGCCTGAGTTGAGAGATTAAAGTTAAATTCTACAAATTTCTATTCTAATTCCAACACATCCGAGGGAGATTCTCGCACGGGAAGGTTTCGGTCATTGAGAAAGCCAGTGTGCGGTTCTTCATGTGTGTTCATCTAAATTTTCTTTTTTCCATTTTGTCAAAGATATTAAGCTGTGTTTTCAGCATCCTAGGCGTGGAATTAGGATTGTCTTATATCACCGATCATTTCTGCAATATGTTTGTGTCCGCATACTGCTAAACGGGTCTCTATGCTTTTCTTTTTTGTTCTTCTCCCCTACTCTGCCAATTTTTGTTGAGGTTGAGGCCCTCGACAGACCTCACTCACCTTTGCCGGCGCTATGGGCGAGGTGGCTTGGCCTGGATTTGGGTGAGGCTAGCTTGGCCCTAGTCTTGCCAAGGTCGAAGGTGGCCTTGCCTATGCTTTTGCTAGGGCAAAGACAACCTTGCCTGTGGCTGGCAAGGCCATGGCAACCTTTGCCTAGGCTTGCCATGGCCTCGCTAACCTCAAGCAAGGCCACTATTGTCTTTGGCGAGGTCAGGGCAAGGCTGACCTTGCCTCACCCTAGGCCTTAGGCCTTGCCCAGATTTGGATGAGGCTGGCAATGAGGCCTTTGCGGCCCTCACCCATTGGCCCGCAAGCCCCATTGGAGCCCATTGGAGCCTTGCCCGCCATTGTAGGTGAGGAAGTCAAAGAAGAAGAGGAGGAAAAAGAAAAAGAAAAGAAATAAAAAAATTAAAAAAAATATTATTAAAAAATTATCTCTTTAGCGTTTGTTAGATTACCGGTGTCGGTCAGTGCTTACATCAACGTCAACTAGATAAATTTAATTGAATGGAATAAATTAATAAAATTATAAAATATTTATGATTAAATTAATAAAAATATTAAAATTAAATTGATATAATTGTAATAAATTTAGATTTTTTTTTTTTTTTCAACTACCCTCTTCCCGAAACTTGGCGAGCATTCAGCAGCGCTCGTGCACTTCCTCACACGTAAGACGGGAGAAACCGGCCAGCTGTCTTTATCGCTTCATTTCTTTGGCTGTCACTTCATAGGATCATAAGCAAGGCCGTGACCGACTCAAAAATGTGCTTAAAACTCGAGACACTAATCAACGTGACAGAAGGATTGTCAGAGGCTGTATCTCAGTCAGTTCTCCCATTAAAGACATGCCTATCCGCGCGAGCTACGTGACGAAAGAAAAGCCAATTCGAGAAGCATTATATGCTATTCGAAATACCTAGAGAAATGAACCTGTTGAGAGCTAAGGACCATTTGAGGTCAGCTTCAAGTTGCCCTTCGAACCGCTCAGAACTGTGCTGATCATCGTTCTCTCCGTGGTCCATCTAACGATCAATCTCTGAAACTTCAGGACACGAGTTTCGGTGGGCGTTTCTAGTATGTATGGCACGTCTGTCATTTCCATTAACTTCAATACACGTTTAGGCCAAATCGTCTGTAGACCTCTCTGTAGCGTAAAGAAAGAAGGCCAGAAGAATGAGTATCCATTCGGTTTTCTATCCACAGCGTGCATAGATAATGGGCATTCCTCAGTTTTTTTTTTTTGGTAAAGATGGGCATTCCTCAGTTTGTCGCTAAGTGATGCAATTTCTTCTAATGCAGGAAGTTGTTGACTTCCGCCGCACGCACTCGACGACAAACCAGGATAAGAATAACTTACTGAGTTAAATAACCTAGATATTCTCACAGGGGTAGTTTTCAGTCACTGAGGAGACGAGTGCACAATTCATGTATGCAAGTCGCAAGAAACACTTGCCTCCAATCCCATGTTTTTGCACTTTGTCTCTAGCACATTGTCATGAAAATTTCAGTCTTTATAACACTACCGCAACCCCAAATCTTATCTCGTTAAGGTGAATATTTAACCTTATGCTCCTTTTCATTGCAGCAGTTGGAGGGTCTTCCTTCGATACGATCCTTCTCAAACGGCCTTTTCGTGTCTTATGCTCGACTGTGGTAACACCCATTTCTTTGTCAAGATATTAGGCTGTGCTTCCAGCCATCATAGGCGTCGAAATAACATTTGTTAGGTTCATTTCCATTGTGGTACTTTTTTCATTCAATGTTCCTAATAATCCCCAAAACAGAAGAAGGAATATTCAGTCCAATGACCTTGACGGTGGTGGGTTATGCTTATCCTAAATTCTCCATGATGCTAGCAACAACCGCTCGCCGAGATTCTCGTCACCCTTGGGGGTAGTGCAATGACGACGGCGGTGCCGAACTCGCGACCTCAAGAGGACTAATCATTGCATTGGATTTGGGGATTCAAAGATTAATTTGCGAGTTCGATGCTATCTTTGTGCTCCATATTCTTACCTCTCCTTTGAGTATAAATCGTTTATTCCACGATTATCTCGAACTTCGTCACACTCGGGAGTCTAAACTTCAACATGTGTTGTGGAGAAACCAATACTTTATGCCGATTTCACGGTGCAGAACAGTGTTGCTCCGGGTGTTCGAACTCCCTGTTACCAAGGAAAAGGAAAAAGAAGAATCAATTTCCTTCAAGCCAACGAGGCGAGGAACGAGTTCTGCTGATGCAGAGATCTTCTTGAAAGGAACATGGGATTACCCTTCCTCCGTTCTTGAATTTCCCAACGATTGAAGAGCTGAACGGGGCCCTGAGTGATGAGATGCATGGCGTCGACAGTAAGTGAGTCAACCATGTATTACCACTCTTCGATCAATGCCACGGCCGCTGTTCGCCAACTTCTTTTTCAGGAATTCTTCTTCCAAGTCTAATTTATCGAGTGGTCTTGGATCTTTCTCACTTCAAAGGTTAACTTAAGATATGAGGTTTTCTCTCATACTTATATTGAATGATGAGGGAAGTAAAACTTTCCCTCATATCATCAGCTCATTCCACAATGACTATGGGACAACCAATTGACCACCGCCAGCCTAAATATTGATTCATGATGGTCTTACGTGTTCCTCACGTCATAAGTTAACTCAAGGGGTGATATTTTTCTTTACACTTATAAACCGACCATCAGCCTCTTTCACAACCGATGTGGGACGACCTCAACATGACCAATTAGTGCCACTATCCTTTGCCTCATCAACTCTCACCTTCTCGCCTTGCAACAATGAGCACACTCTCCCCATTGCCCCCATCGACGGTGACTCAACATCCTTGAGCCCGGCTTCGGCACTGGGCGCCTTGAAAAAGGTAAAACGATCAAAGGGAGAGAATAACAAACTAAACCTTTAATGATGTTTTGAAATTTGACTGCTAGAAAAACTTTATGGAGGGTGTTTCTCAAACCCCAAAAGGATCTTTTTAGGCCTTACATGCAATTTCAATAAAATATCTCACCTAATAACTTAAGTTTTTAAAATAGTCACCAGTAATCTAATTAAATTCTCACATGATATTAGAGCAACGAGATTTTGAGCTTGAATATTTCATGCCCCTATTTGTCTCCCGTTCATTTTTTACTTTTTAGCTTAAGGTCAAATTCCACCCTAAGCAGTGGGTAATTATTGAGTGGCGACATCCTCAAATAAAGAAAAATCAAATAAAGGGAAAGGATCACAATTTGGCCAAAGGGAAGTGACCTAGGCATGCCAAACGTGGGACCCACAAAGAATACAATAATTAAATGGGTGCTAGCCGAGGTGACGGTACTGTTTTTCCTTGTGACTTGTGAATAACGGTGCCATTTTACCCACGGTAAATGGAGATGCAAAATAAGAGACATTCAGTAAATATGGAATCAATTGAGCACGGGCTGTCGCATCCCTAAGGACCCTCTCTCTCTCTCTCTCTCTCTACAACGTCATCCCTGAGCACCTCTCCTCCTCGCAACTCAAGCTCTTGAGCACAAACTCGCGCGTGCCGTCCCTCCTACCCATCACCCCATTCTCATCACTTGCTGTTCCTCCTCTAACTTCAACCTCGACGGCTGCTCCCTCCTCGTGCCCAACCTCCTCTCCTCTGATGCCTCGCCGTGCATGGCGTTACCTCGATCCTCGATCATCAGTCTCGGCTTAAGGAAATTACTGGATAGCGTTCTTTTTTTCCATTAATTTTTGTTGTTCTATTATGAGTTCTTGTCGGGCTATTCAAGCCAAAGGAAAATACTCATGATTTTTCCTTTAATCTGTAAATTCTGAGATCATATAAGTCTATTAGAATACAAATTTGAGTTGGGAGATTAAGAAACAAATGAAGCTATGTTTTTTTTTTTTTTTCTCTTTCTGAGCCCGTCGGCGTGATTAAAATAAAAAAAAGGTGAGGGGAGTTTATTATTTCTTCTTGGTCACTAAAAGTAGTTTCATTTGGCACTCTGAAGCTGCAACTGACTTGAGATTTCTATTTCATGTTTTCTATTCTTCATTTCTTTATTTCTTATGTTTCCATATAGAGAGAGAAAAAGAGAAGCAAGGGCATAGCAAAGTAGTGCAGTGTAGAGTAACAAGAAAAGTCGGATGTAGAGCCTCAAGTGTCCAATATCTTTTTCACCAAGGGGGGATCCTTGTTAATATCATACTAGACCGGACAAGCGAGTCATCAGGTGTCCTTGACAAAATTGATCGGGAATCTCAAACACCCATCTTACTCTTTGGAGAAAATATTGAGATCTACTCAACATAACTTTGAGTTGATGTTGAGAATAATAATTTCTTGAATAGGTAAACACCATAGCAATTTATAATTTTTTATTATTTAATTTTTTATGAGCTAGAAGAAACTGTTCTTTGTCAACTGTTATCTAATCATTTTTTGTAAAGAAGATTAAAAACGAATCAATCAACAGGGCATGGGGGGCACTCGTCAGCTTCCCCTACAGCATCGGCTACGTCAACCATATGATTAGCGCTTCCCTCAGATCTAGCTCTTCGTTTGCTTTTTATCTACGCATTCGGGGGGTTTCGGTTCCGGACAGGAGTTTCGAAACCCTCCTTCTTCTGCGTCGGCAATTTTCTCTCGCAAACGAGGAGGAGAAGATCTCCGGGAGGGACGGAGCGGTGCGGCTGTGGAGTGAAGACAAATCTTGCTTTCCGAGGTTGTGCAATCTCTCTGGTGGTTTTACTTTCCTCTTGGATGTTTAAGCTCTCGTCCTGAAACTGGAACTGAAACCGAAACGGAAATGAAACTGTTGGATGTTTTGACGGAAGTGTGTGTGTGCAAGTGTGTATGAGTGAATAAAAGTGGAACACAAGGCAAGAGGAGAATGGGTAAAAGAATAGCCAGAGCCAGAGCTAGAGCCTAAGAGAGCCAGAGTCAGAGCCCGAGCTAACAACCATACAAAGGCAAGTGCAAGTGGTTCGACAAGAGAATGCAAGGGATCGTGGAATGAAGACGGAATAAAAGACATGGGATAAAGTACAAGAAAAATCTCAAGGTACGTCCGAGGCTTTATAACACAAGTCTGCTCCGGCTTTGATTCTGGCTCTGGCTCCGGCTCTGGCTCTTGTTGGCTCTTGCTCGGGCTCTGGCCTTTTTAGTTGAGGATGGTGAGGACAAACGCCCATAACCATCCGATATGCCTGGCTCTGATACCATGTTAAAAAATATTTGTGTTGTGTGTGCGAGTGTATGGTGTAGTTTCTAGAAAGTTTTAGAGAAAATGGATCGCACTTGCACACATCACTTACCAAAAACTATAATCAATATTAAAACCATGCTTTTGCAGCGCACAAACACATACACCAAAATTATTTTTTTTATCACAATTTCCAACAGAAACGGAAATAACGAGTCGAGATTAAAGTGAAAGAAGTGAGTTTCGTTCGAATGAAGAAAATAAAATGGAGGAGAGGTTTTTGGCGGCCATTTGACATGTCAGATGGTTTTCACGAAAGTAGACAAGCGGCGGTGGTAAACGACTGAATATTTTCTCTCCTTCTGTGGTCTCGCGATGGCCTCAGAGAAGCATGTCGCCGTCCTCGCCTTCCCGTTCACCAGCCACCCCCTGCCCCTTGCCAACCTCCTCCGTAAGTTGGCCGAAGCCGCCCCAGACGTCCACTTCTCTTTCTTGAGCACGGCCAAGTCCAACGGCGATGTCTTCCCGCCTTCGTCGAGGGCCGAGTTGCCCCCCAATGTCTGGATCTATGACGTCAATGATGGCTTGCTGGCCGGTTGTCACGGAGCGATGAAGCTGCATCCTCGAGAGCAAAAGGATGTGTTCCTCAAGCAAGCTCAGGAGAGTTTTCGAGCCGCCCTTGATGCCGCAGAGCGAGATGCGAGGAAGGTAAGTTGTCTGCTGAGTGATGCTTTCTTAGTTTTTGCATGCGAGATCGCCGAGACGATGCGCGTCCCTTGGGTGACGTTCTGGGTTCCGTCTCCGTGCTTTTTGTCCGCTTGCTTCCACATCGACGTCCTCGGTTAGCTCCGCCATGGAACCTCCTGCGGCGGCATGGCAGAGGCCGATGACAAGGCCCTGGAAATGGTTCCAGGGTTATCCTTGTTCCGCATGTCAGATTTCCCGGACGTGATGCTACAAGACCCGAACCTGAAAATGGTGCGAAACCTGCGCCGCCAGATGGGGCACGTGCTGCCGTGCGCCACGGCCGTCGTCATGAACTCGTTCGAGGAAGCGAACCCCGCGCCCCTGGTGGCGGACTTGAACTCCAAGCTCAAGATCCTCCTCCACGTGGGTTGCCTCACGATGCAATTCCCTCCGCCGTCCCTCCTGCCGAGCTCCGCCTCAGATCATACCGATTTCTTGGCATGGCTAGATACCAGAGACCCTCGGACAGTAGCGTACGTATGCTTCGGGACGACGGCGATGCCATCACCCGGGGAGGTGTTGGCTCTCGCCGAGGCCTTGGAATCCACCGGAACCCCGTTTTTGTGGTCGCTGAAGGAGCACGCGATGGCCCACATGCCTGAAGGGTTCTTGGAGCGGATAGGGGCGCACGGGAAGATCGTGCCGTGGGCGCCGTAGAGTCGGGTGCTGAGCCACCCGGCTTACGGGGCGTACGTGACGCACCGCGGGTACAACTTGGTGTTTGAAACTAAAGAGCTTGTTCTAGCATATCCAGCCACTACAGAACAGAATCCAAGCAATTTATCCAGCAATGCACAAGGTATCTCTTCTATTCATCCTATGCAGACACGATTAAAATCAGGCATTACTAAAGCAAATCCAAAGTATGCTTGTCTTGCTGAATATCAAATACCAGCTGAACCAAAATCAGTGAAGTCTGCCCTAGCCCACAGAGGGTGGTATCAAGCTATGCAAGAAGAGATGAGTGCATTATATCAAAACAACATTTGGGAGTTAATTCCTCGAACTCCACAAATGAATGTAGTAGGCTGTAAATGGGTTTTTAAAACTAAACTTGCACCAGATGGAAGCTTAGACAGGTTGAAGGCCAGACTTGTAGCTAAAGGGTTTCATCAGGAAGAGGGGATCGACTTCACAGAGACTTTTAGTCCTGTAGTTAAGCATGCTACCATAAGGATAATTCTATCAATTGCAAAAATGAAGCAAAGTGGCCTATTCACCAGCTGGATGTTAAAAATGCCTTTCGCATGGTGATTTAACGAGAATGTTTTCATGGAACAGCCACCAGGCTTCCAAGATATACGAAGCCACATCATGTGTGTTTGTTAAGAAAATCCCTATATGGACTTCGCCAAGCCCCTAGAGCTTGGTTCGATAAATTCAGCAGCTTTCTATTAGAATGTTGATTCTTTTGTAGTTCCACAGATCCCTCCTTGTTCATTCTCAGAACTGATACAGATACACTCCTTCTTCTTCTCTATGTTGACGATATTATTCTTACTGGGAGTTCAACTCATATGCTGACTACTTTTATTACTTCTCTCAGTCATCAATTCGTATGAAGGATCTAGGCACTCTACACTACTTCCTGGGCATAGAAGTCAAGCATACACCTCAATCTCTGTTTCTATCTCAAACTAAATATGCTGTAGATCTGCTTACCCGAGCTAAAATGCTAGATTCTAAACCAGTTTCTACTCCTGTTCCATTGAAATCAACTGTCCTAGTCACTGATTCTATAGCTTTGCCTAATCCTGCTGAATATCGAAGTCTAGTGGGAGGCTTACAGTATCTTACAATAACTAGACCAGACATAGCTTATGCTACAAACCAGCTGTGTTAGAAAATGCAAAGACCAACCACTGCAGACTTAAACAACTTGAAAAGGGTACTGAGATATGTCAAAGGTACTGTCAAACATGGTCTGTTTATTCATTCACAGAGCACTATGCACCTCTATGGTTTCTCGGACGCTGATTGGGCAGGTTGTACAGAGACCAGAAGATCTACAACAGGGTTTTGTGCTTATCTGGGTTCTAATCTTGTTTCTTGGACAGCAAAGAAACAGCCTACAGTGAGTCGATCTTCTACTGAGGCTGAGTACCGTGCCTTGGCATCTGCTACTGCTGACCTCACCTGGGTTAGCTTTGTCTTACGAGACATTGGCTGCTCACTAACACCCCCTATTACTCTCTACTGTGATAACAAGTCAGCTATATCTCTAACAGTAAATCCTATTTTACATGCCAGAACCAAACACATAGAGATTGACTTTCATTTTGTATGAGAGAAGGTGTCTCCTGGTTCTTTACAGGTTCACTATGTTCCTAGTCAATATCAGGTAGCTGATATCTTCACAAAACCTTTAACACGTCTCCTACACTCTCAACTAAGAAACAAATTGGGAATTTCAATTTATTCCATTCCCAATTTGAGGGGGGCTATTGAAGATATACAACAGAGCAGCAGCAGCAGCAAACTAAAGCAAGCTAAGCTGATGCAGAGCAAGGCTGATACAGAACAAGTTAGAAAAGATCAATACAAGTCAGAAGACTCGAAGCAACAATTCAATCAGAACACTCGAAGCAACAATTCAAATCTACAAGCTGGAAGATACTTATCAGCAACAAGTAAAGACTAAGAGAATTCAAACCTGAGAAGAAAGGATGAGACTCGTGTACATGTAACAGTAACAGGATCCAACCGTTAGGTTGTTTGTATAGCAGATTGATTCTCGTTAAAAAGAATAGACTCGAGTAGTTACTAGTCATAGTATATAAAGAGCTTGTGAAGTTAGGAGAAGAAGTTAAGCTGAACAGAAAGATCTACCACAAACTCTCTCTCTGATCTCTCTCTCTCTGATGTATTTTCTCAAACACCTCGTCTTCATCTCTGTATCTACTGAAGACAGTTTTGCGTGTACAAGAATGATTCAATTTCAATAAAGAGAATACACAGGTGATGATTACCTGATTTGATTCTACATAGATGATGCTTACCTTCAATTCTTCTCAGTGGTGAGGGGCGTGCCGATGATATGCAAGCCGTTCTGGGCGGACAACGCGATGAACGCGAGGATGGTGAGGGAACAGTGGGGGATCGGAGTGGGAGTGGAGGGAGGGATGATCACGAAGAGCGGGATGGAGAAGGCGTTAGAGGTGGTGCTGAGGGGCGAGGAAGGGAAGGAGATGAGGAAGAAGGTCGGCGAGCTTAGGGCGAGATTGGCGGAGGCTGCTGGGCCTGGCGGGAGCGTCGAAGCTGATTTCAAGACTCTCGTGGAGCTGATCTCTGCTGCTTGATGTTGTTTTCGTTTCTACCTCTGCTTTGCATGCTTTGTGGGGGTGAGATCGTTTCTTGTTTGAAATCGGTGACCTATTTTCAACAAAACCTAGAAACATTTTTTCTTCGTCAAGAAGTTTCCGAACGAAAGCAAGCAAGCAGCGGGTAAAGAACTGTCTGAAGTCCGCTAGATTTGTCTAGGGAAAGTCTACAAAATCATCGCTGCAAATGGCAGAGATCTTTTCCCTTGAAAGTCGGGTTCACACTCAATATAGAGCTAGCTAATGATAAGAAAATCTCTGACTTGAGCATAAATATTGAGCATGACTCAGTCGGTGCAGCTCGCCTATAAATAGGCAAGGAGTCACTCATGTAAAATGGCCTGAGGAGTAGAGCTCATAGAGCCTACATCTCTTGTGCTCATCAGCCATTACTCCAACTACATTTGTTACCATTTTCCATAAACTAACGAAACTGTCTCCCATTTGCCTATATCCCGTTGTCCCCTTGTCCATCATCCACCAAACTCGTCCGACACGCACTTGCACGTTAAGACCAACAGTTATCATCGATGTTAAAATCATGCTTTCAGACACATTCAAATTTTTAACATTTCTTTTAATTGCTGGAATAGTTAAAGAGATGGGTTCTCGTGCCTTTAGCAGATACTACTTTGAGGTAATTGATACGAGGATGCATAGTTCACGTTTCTTGCAAAACGATATTCTCCCTTTTAATTGAGATTGTGATTTTAGATAGATATATCCTATTCGCTCAAGTTACTGCTTGATTGACATTTAGTAATTAAACGTGCCATGGAAGAGAAAATTGATAGGAAAAAAAAAAGGCAATTTCAATGATTGAACTCGGTTTGGGCCGTTGGCTACCATCTATGTCCTCATCTCCTCTCAGGTCAGGTTCTTGATTTGGATTATTGTCGAGATCCTCTTCATCCTTGGACCTATCCGGTTTTTTCTAGACTCTTGCAGACACCTAAATTTTGGCGTCTCGTTTCGTCATTCATCTTTTTAAAAATCAGGGGTTAATTTTATCCCTAAAAAAATATTAATTGCATAGCATATAGATTTAGGTGCATTTAATTTTAATTTGCATTTTGTGCATTGGTTTATTGGATCGGTGGAAAATGGGTTGCTTGGCAAGTCGGATTAAATCCACGAAACGAGCGAATTGGCCCAAGCCTGTTTTGTTGATTGGAAATGATCTCGTGAAAAAATAGGAATTTTGAAATTTTTTCAGAATATGAATTTTTTAGATAGACCAGATGTGTGAAAATAGTGCGATTTATCTTTGCAAGATTTGGATTTACAGAAAAATTCTACGGTAATCTTGAACAAGCTTCTAGGGTCTTCTCCAGAAAACCCTAGCTGTTCATTCCTCCTTTCTCCTTGCCCCTTTCTCACGACTCCTTTTGGTATGGGTTCCCATGAACAGCAAGTGCGATTCCATCATCACTTTTGAGATGGTCAGAAATAGCAAGGCGTTGGCTCTCCTCCTGTATTGCAAGCTGATAGATCTGACCGAGTGTCGGCATGGTCTCCATGGTAAGAATTTGCGACCGAAACGAGAGGTACGACTTGTTTAAAATCATGAGAAATCTGCTAATTTTCTCTCGTTCCCGCATCGCTTGGTATTGTCGCAGAGTTGAGTCGGGTCCCTCTAGTTTCTCGTCCACCGCTTCTAATTCATTCCATAAGGCTGAAAGTTTGTTGTAAATCGCAGCTACACTTAGGTTTCCCTGTTTCAGATCTTAAAGTTGTTGGGTTAGCGAAAAAATTCTTGCCCGATCTAATTTTGCGTACATTTCTTTTTATGTTTTCCAACATCTGTTTCGAGTAGTCCGGCCGCGACTTCGGAGGTGATGCAGTTTTCAATTCACATTCGGACAAACTGGTTGCATTTCCTCCATAGTCGTGCCTGCCGCTCGTCGGATGGAATTGGAAGCATCCCGTCAATAAATCCGTCTTTGTCTTTGGTTACCAACGCTGGCCGAAACTCCTGTGACCAGCTTGAGTAGTTGTCAATGCCGGACAATTGCTGGGTAATGAGTCGCGACTCTAGTTCGTCAACTGTCGTGGCGTAAAGCGGGTCGCCGGGTTCCCGGCATTTCTTGCCCGATCTAATTTTGCGTACATTTCTTTTTATGTTTTCCAACATCTGTTTCGAGTAGTCCGGCCGCGACTTCGGAGGTGATGCAGTTTTCAATTCACATTCGGACAAACTGGTTGCATTTCCTCCATAGTCGTGCCTGTCGCTCGTCGGATGGAATTGGAAGCATCCCGTCAATAAATCCGTCTTTGTCTTTGGTCACCAACGCTGGCCGAAACTCCTGTGACCAGCTTGAGTAGTTGTCGATGCCGGACAATTGCTGGGTAATGAGTCGCGACTCTAGTTCGTCAACTGTCGTGGCGTAAAGCGGGTCGCCGGGTTCTGGGCGTCCGCTGGCGACGACAAACGGATACGTCGTGGCGTAAAGCGGGTCGCCGGGTTCCCGGCATCCGCTAGCGATGACAAACGCATACGGAAGAAATCTAGGTTGGGGAATCGAGTAGGGATTTGATCCCGAAACGAATTACCTGATTCGGGCATACAACCCACATAAAACATACCCGACCGGGTGGATGAGCCTGTCCTAGGAACCATTGGTGAGCCTCCTTCTCTCCGTGGCCTTGACTCATCTGTGTGGGTCCATAAAATCATGGGCTAGGCGCCATCTAGACAAGCAACCACTGGATGGACTGGCCCACAATGGGTTGTCCCTGGTTGGGTTGGGCCCGAGCCCTCTGTTCTTGAGTTAGAGCACTAGTAGACAGATCTGAGATATTAGCATCTTGCCGTATTACGGACTCCTCTAGCGTTCCTTCCTATGCATGGTGTCACTAAGTGTAAAGGGTAAGGAAAAAAAGTGTTTGTTTTTCAAAGAAATTCAAATATTGATTCCTACACCAGAGTGCTAACCTTGTTTTGCCGGAAGAATTCTATCCGGTGGGCAATCAAGTAAGAAAGTTGCGGAAGCTAGGTTAAGAGCCTCTGCTGTGATACCATGACAAAATCTGAAGCGGAAGAAGAAAGACGTGGATAATTTTTTGTATATTCATTCATTGTGTATGTTATGTTCATTATGTATGTTATGTACAAAAGAGTCACTAAATAATACAAATGACTATTAATATAAAAAGAATGATTATATTTCTCTAATCTATGAGTATCGAATCTAATCCTAAATTGACTAAAATAAATCTTCAACATCTCTTAAGATATTCTCCCGAATCAACGCCATATCTTCAGCATCCTAAATTACGTTTTTGCTTGTATATGAATTACTTAGTATTCAAAACAACAGTTGTCCACCACGAACACCAACCATTATTTTTCAAGTTTGTGAAAGTCCAAGACTATTCTAGTATTTTTTTTTTTTTTTGGTCGGTCAAGACTATTCTAGTATAACCTGCCTTGATCATCGGGTATACATTCGGACGTCATCAGCATCCGTGACGTACATCACCCTACTTAGATTGGTTGAAAAATGACACGTGCCCTCCGATGCGGAAATTAAAAGATTGAAAATTAAAGACGTTTCCGTCAGCAGAGCATGCTTACGGACGTGTCAGCTTCAACCATTGCATCGCATCCCCCTGTTTTACGCTTCTGTCAAATCAAACTCTTCTTCGCTTGTTTATCTCTACGCTTTCGGGTAGAAGGGGTTTCGATTTCAGACAGGAGTTTCAAAACCCTCCTCCTTCTCCGTCGCCAATTTGCTCTCGCAAACCAGGAGGCGATGCTCTCCTCCAAGAGGACGGAGAGGCGCGGCTATGGAATGAAGACAAGTTTTGCGTTCTGAGGGATTGCGATCTCTCTGGAAGTTTTACTTTCCTCTTAGATTTTTAAGCACTCGTTCAAGCTTGTCTGCATGAGTGTAGGGGAGTTGGGTTTCGTGAAAGCAGAGGAGCTTCTCTTTCTTGAGTGAAACCAGGTGAATATTGTCTCTCCTTCGGTCTCGCTTCTCCATTTTGGTGAAGGATTACCGTCCACGTTGAGCGCAACCTGTGATCTTTTTACTGGGGTCGGGATCACGATGACCTCGGAAAAGCATGTCGCCGTCCTCGCGTTCCCGTTCACCAGCCACCCACCGCCTCTGGCCAACCTCCTCCACAAGCTGGCCGAAGCCGCCCCGGACGTCCGCTTCTCCTTCTTGAGCACGGCCAAGTCCAACGGCGATCTCTTCCCGTCGAGGGCCGAGCTGCCGCCCAACGTCCGGATCTACGACGTCGACGATGGCTTGCCCGCCGGAGCGACGAAGCTACACCCGCGGGAGCAGGCGGATGCGTTCCTCAAGAGAGCGCCGGAGAGTTTTCGAGCCGCCGTCGACGCGGCGGAGCGAGATGTGGGGAAGAAGGTGAGTTGCCTGCTGAGCCATGCTTTCTTAGTCTTCGCGTGCGAGATCGCGGAGCAGATGGGCGTCCCTTGGGTGACGTTCTGGGTCCCGTCTCCGTGCTTTCTGTCCGCCTGCATCCACGTCGAGGTCCTCGGTCAGATCCACCGCGGAACCTCCTGCGGTGGCGTGGCAAAGGCCGATGCCGATGACAAGGCCCTGGAAATGGTTCCAGGGTTATCCTTGTTTCGCATGACAGATATCCCGGACGAGATACTGCAAGACCAGAACCCGAGGATGGTGCCGAACCTGCTCCGCCAGATGGGGAACGTGCTGCCGCGCGCCACGGCCGTCGTCATGAACTCGTTCGAGGAAGCGAACCCCGCGCCCCTCGTTGCGGACTTGAAGTCCAAGCTCAAGATCCTCCTCCACGTGGGTTGCCTCACGGTGGAATTCCCTCCGCCGTCCCTGCCGCCGAGCTCCGCCTCAGATCATACCGGTTGCTTGGCGTGGCTAGATGCCAGAGACCCTCGGACCGTAGCGTACATATGCTTCGGGACGATGGCAATGCCGTCGCCCGGCGAGGTGGCGGCTCTCGCTGAGGCCCTGGAATCCACCGGGACCCCGTTCCTGTGGTCGCTGAAAGAGCACATGATGGTCCACATGCCCGAGGGGTTCCTGGAGCGGACGGGGGTGCAGGGGAAGATCGTGCCGTGGGCGCCGCAGAGCCGGGTACTGAGCCACCCGGCGTGCGGGGTGTACGTGACGCACTGCGGGTACAACTCGATGTTCGAGAGCGTGGCAGGGGGCGTGCCGATGATATGCAAGCCGTTTTGGGCGGACAACGCGATGAACGCGAGGATGGTGAAGGAAGGGTGGGGGATCGGAGTGGGAGTGGAGGGAGGGATGATCACGAAGAGCGGGATGGAGAAGGCGTTAGAGGCGGTGCTGAGGGGCGAGGAAGGGAAGGAGATGAGGAAGAAGGTCGGCGAGCTTAGGGCGAGATTGGCGGAGGCTGCTGGGCCTGGCGGGAGCGTCGACGCTGATTTCAAGGCTCTCGTGGAGCTGCTTTCTGCTGCTTGATGTTGTTTCGTTTCTAGTTTTGCTTTGCATGCTTTGTGGAGGTGAGATCTTTTCTAGTTCATGTTTTCTGAAGTTTCTTGTTGGAAATTGGTGATCCATTTTCAGCAAAATCTAGAAACATATTTTCTTCGTCAACAAGTACCCGAACGAAAGCAAGCAAGCAGCGTGTAAAGAATTGTCTGAAGTCCACTAGATTTGTCCAGGGAAAGTCTACAAAATCATCCCTGCAAATGGCAGAGATCTTTTCCCTTGAAAGTCGGGTTCACACTCAAAAATGGAGCTAGCTAATGATAAGAAAATCTCTGACTTGAGCATAAATATTGTGCATGACTCAGTCAGTGCGGAGTCACTCATGTAAAATGGCCTGAGGAGTAGAGCTTATAGAGCCTACATCTCTTGTGGTTATCGGACTCCAACTACATTTGTTACCATTTTCCATAAACTAACGAAACTGTCTCCCATTTGCCTATATCCCTTGGTCCCCTTGTCCATCCTCTACTAAACTTGTCCAACACGCAGTTGCACATTAAGACCAACAGCTATCATCGATGTTAAAATCATGCTTTCAGACACATTCAAATTTTTAACATTTTAATTGCTGGAATACTTGAAGAGATGGGTTCTCGTGCCTTTCGCAGATACTACTTTTGGGTAATTGGTACGAGGATGCATAGCTCATGTTTCTTGCGAAACGATGTTCGCCCTTTTAATTGAGATAGTGATTCTGGACAGATATATCATATTCACTCAAGTCACTGCTTCATTGACATTTAGTAATTGAACATGCCATGAAAGAGAGAATTGATAGAAAATTGATAGGAAAAAAAGAAAAGCAATTTCAATGATTGAACTCGGTTTGGCTACCATCTATGTCCTCATCTCCTCTCAGGTCGGGGTTCTTGATTTGGATTATTGTCGAGATCCTCTTCTTCCCTAGACCCATCCGGTTTTTTCTAGACTCTGTTCATGTGAACTGATATAATCAAAGTCATTGATCACATAAGTCGTCTTGTTCAATTTTTACAGGAGGCTTGAGCCTATACGCTGCTGTTTTGGGTGAAGCAAAGCGTCTGTTTGAACTTCCTCCAGTAGGCCGGATAGCTCGGTGTGGTACGCTTGTAGCGTTCTGCTGTACATTAGTTTTTCCGTTTGCACTATCTCTATAGCTCCCCTGTTGCCAAAAAGAAAACGTAGGAGAATTTCTTTCTGCCGGAGAAGGCAGGAACGAGTTTTGCTAATTTGCGTATCTTCCTGAAGGGGGATTGTCGTTTTCTGGTCGTTTCGATGCTGATCTAGTCATTTCAACATCGGAGTGAATGCTACAAGTTGCGTGGGGGTGATAAGCATGTCCGAATGCTAATGGCCATGGGTACCAGACCGACAGTTGAAACTGGACGTCAAGAAATCGACCGGAGAATTGAAGGAAGACTCCGATGGAGCACTATGCTATTCTGTCTACAATTCATGAGCTTAGTTTCTAAAAATCTCATGCTCTTAAGTGCTGCAAACTCAAGTTTGCATCTTCGGCAGGTTCCTGAATGAGACTTGTGTCAACACAGAAGAAGATGTGCGGTCCTGCGGACATGCAATCACGGACAGCTCGTGCGTTTCCGAGAGCATGGAGGAGACAGCAGGAAAGTAGGAAAAGCGGTTGCCTGGAAAAGCATCACCGATGTAGTTTAGTTGTTTAAACCATTGAAGCTCCTTGAAGTTCTCTCGCAAAGCAGCGCTCCATAGTTTGAATCTGATTGATCAAATGTAGATTCGAACAATTGCTCTGTTTCTTCATTAGTGTAATGCTTTTACTCGCACATCATTCGGCTTTATCATGCCTTCTGAATTGGTGTTTCTGCTATGCGAATCGATCTATGCTACGGTCCCATCAATGACATGAATGTGTGTGAATCTAGGCTTTCTAGTTGCCTAAAATTCAGTAGTTCGTTTGATGCATCGACGAGTCGAGCTCGAATGATTCGCGATATATATTCCCACAATCAAGGCACTTCTCATCAGTCATAATGAACGCAGATTGTCAAGATCCTCTTCTTCCGTAGACCTATCGGGTTTTTTATACTCTTCATGTGAAACGATATAATCAAAGTCACTGATCACGTGAGTCCTCTTATTCGATTTTTACATGAGACTTAAGCCTATACCCTGCTGTTTTAGGTGAAGAATGTAGAAATTGAAGAATTAAAGCTAAAGAGCTTGAACAGAAGAACAGAGGAATACAACAGCAGAACAGATACTAAGGAATACTGTGATTCAATCGAATGTAATCTTCATTCCTCTCATTCAATCATTGAATACAAAGTATCTGTGAATCAAAAACAATACAAAGACTTTTCAATCTCTTGCAAAGAGATACGCTACAAGAGTTTTCCCTCTTCTCTGTGTTCTGCTACACACCCTTTTTCATCTCTTCAGAGAGAGTTCAGAGAGAGAACTGTATATATTGCCTTACATCAAGGAAGATGATTCTACTCACCGACTTTATTCAAGCTAACTCTAACTAGATACAAGAAACTAACTAACTGCCTCAAAGTAACAGCTTCGCATCTTTTGTGAGTGAGTTGGCAATCCTTGTGTCTTCATGATCTGACCATCTATGCTCGGAGTAATCCTCGTGACTTCATGATCTGGCCATCTATATCATCATTTAGTAACTTCTTCTTCTAGCATCAGTGGTTACAGGTATTAACATCACGTGCTGTTCTTTCTTCTTTTGTAGTAGCTTCTGTAGTAGCTTCTGTAGCTTCTTCAGAAGTTGATTTCTTCATTATCTGCTGAATGTTAACATCCCCCCTCAAATTGGGAGTGGATAAGGATCCAAGTCCCAATTTGATTCGTAATTTGCAATGAGAAAATCGTGAGAGAGGCTTAGTGAATATGTCAGCAATTTGAGAACTACTCGGTACATATTTGACTTGCAAGGATCCTGAGGATACCTTTTCTCGCACAAAGTGGAAATCCACTTCAATATGCTTTGTGCGAGCGTGTAACACAGGATTAGCAGTAAGTGCAATTGCTGACTGATTGTCACAGTATATCGATGTAGGAGTAGATAAAGGACAATGGATATCTCTCAAGACAAAACTTATCCAAGTTAACTCAGCAGCAGTTGAAGAAAGAGCACGGTATTCTGCTTCAGTGGATGACCTGCTGACTGTGTTCTGCTTTTTGGCTGCCCATGAGATTAAATTGGAACCAATATAAGTGCAGAATCCTGTTGTGGATCGTCGAGTATGAGGACATCCAGCCCAATCAACGTCTGAAAAACCATATAAGTGGGGAGAACTTTGGGCATGAATGAATATCCCAAGAGTAATTGTGCCTTTGATGTACCGTAGAACTCTTTTGAGTTTATGAAGATATGCAAGCGTTGGTGTCTGTAATTTTTGACAAAGTAAGTTGGTGGCATAGGCAATGTCAGGTCGTGTCAAAGTGAGGTACTGCAGAGCACCAACAAGACTTCGATACTCTGTGGGATTTGACAAAGGAGTGGAATCATGTTGTGTGATATGAGGTTTTAGAGACAGTGGAGTGGAAATTGGCTTAGAATCTGCCATTTGGGCACGAGTTAGGAGATCACTGGCATACTTGCTTTGACATAAGAATAGATGAGTAGGATGTTGTTTGACTTCAATTCCAAGAAAATAGTGCAGAGGACCAATATTTTTCATGTGGAATTGGAGATTTAAAGACTGAGTGAGATCGTTGAGTAGTTGAGAAGAAGTTCCAGTTAGAATGATGTCGTCTACATACAAGAGTAGGAGAATGGTATCTTGTTCATGATGAAATATGAACAAAGATGGATCTGTGGAGCTACAGAAGAAACCATATTCCAGTAGAAAATCACTAAATTTTTCAAACCATGCTCTAGGAGCCTGTTTAAGGCCATAGAGAGATTTCTTCAGTCGACATACATGGTTTGGCTTCTGTGGATCTTTAAATCCAGGGGGCTGCTCCATAAAAACTATCTCATTCAGTGTTCCATGTAAAAAAGCATTTTTAACATCTAGTTGATGAATAGGCCACTGTCTCATTTTAGCTATAGACAATATGATTCTAATGGTAGCATGCTTAATTACTGGACTGAAAGTTTCAGTGAAATCGATACCTGGTTCTTGATGAAATCCCTTGGCTACTAGCCTGGCTTTCAACTTGTCAAGGCTGCCATCAGGAGTGAGTTTGGTCTTAAAAACCCATTTGCAGCCAATTATATTCATATTGGCAGTTCTTGGAGTCAAATCCCAGGTATTGTTCTGATACAATGCTTCCATTTCTTCTGTCATTGCTTTGAACCATCCCTCATGTGCTAATGCTGATTTGATGGACTTAGGTTCTGGAGGTACTTGTGCATCGACGAAGGCAAGCATATCGAGGATTTGGTTTGACTATACCAGACTTTGATCTAGTCTGCATTGGGTGAATTGAGACAGTATTCTGCATTTCACTAACTTGTTCTGCTCCATTGATTGAGTCACTAGATAGCAAGGTATCATTAGGTAAGTCTTGCTGCTGTGCTAGTGAAGTTACTTCCTCTTGTTGTGTTGCTTCTGCAGGAATAACACCTTCTGGTATAAGTGAAGGGAAAGATGGCTGATCATTGAAGTTACTTTGTGAGGACTGAGGAATGACAGTAGCATGTTCTTCATCAGGTAGTAGAGGAACTATATTTATGCTGGAGCAAACTGATGAAACATTTTTATCTCTTTCTTTCTTTGCTGTTTCTGTCATTTGCACCTCTTCTGCCCATAACTGATACAAATTTGTAAGAGATGCATACTTTGTTAAGCATATTCTGGTAAAAGGAAACACCTGCTCATCAAACCTTACATTTCTGCTGATATAAACTCGACCTGTTGAGGGCACTAGGCATCTGTAGCCTTTATGATGTTCACTATAACCAATAAACACACAGGTGAGAGATCTTGGGTCGAATTTGTTTTGGGCATATGGCCTTAGACAGGGAAAACAAGCACAGCCAAATACTCTGAGATGACTATAAACTGGTTCCTGTTTATACAGCCTTTTATAAGGTGATTCCATTTGTAACTTTGCTGTTGGTAGCAAGTTAATGATATAGTTTGTTGTAGCAAATGCATCAACCCAATATTTCAGTGGTACTCTGCCATGGTATAACATAGCTAGTCCTAATTTGACAATGTGTCGATGCTTCCTTTCAGAGATCCCATTTTGTGCTGGAGTATAAGGACAAGATAGACATTGCTTGATACCACAGTCCTGTAGATGAGCTTGGAATCTGTGACTGAGGAATTCTCCCCCTCCATCACACTGGAAAATCTTAATTTTTGAACCAAACTGGTTCTCAACTTGTTTCTGAAAAAGAACAAAAACTTTGTAGAAATCTGACTTCAATTTTAAAGGGTATAGCCAGCTGAACCGAGAAAAATTATCTACAAACAAGACATAGTACTTGAAATGCTGGAATGATGTAACTGGTGAAGGACCCCATATGTCACAATGAACCTTTTGTAAAGGTACAGAAGTCATAGATTCAGATATAGGAAATGGCAGTGCTGTAGCTTTTGCTACTTGACAACTACAACATGTACTCTGTGTTTTCTCATTACAATGAATGAGTTTCTGATTTTGCAAATATTGCAGTGTTTTCAAATTTGTATGAGCTAATCTCTGATGCCATATGTCCTCTCCTACTGCCCCTTGCCTCTGAGCTAGAAAGGCTTGTGTTGCTTGCAAGTTGACTTGGTATAGTCCCTTAATTTTCCTTCCGAGTAGCAGAACACTTGTATTGTTCACAAAAATCTAACAAAAATCTAACATGGTATCAGAGCAAGTAGGTCCTGAGTTCAAATCTTCCAGGCCCCTATTTACCTCCCTAATTAAATTTCCACACTTAGTACTAGGCAAAAGACTAGACTAAGTGTGAGGGGGAGTGTTAGAATGTTTAAATAATAAACCACGCCTCCATCTAACAGCTTAAGCTTTTAGAGCAGTTGGCAGTCGTTTCACAAAAATCTAACAAAGAAAAGCGTTTGTTTGAACTCCCCCCGGTGGGCTGGATAGCTCGGTGTGGTACGCTCTGCTGTACATTAGTTTTTGTGCTTGCACTGCTCCCCTGTTGCCGAAAGGAAGAACGGAGGAATTTTCTTTCAGGCAAAGAAGGCGGAACGAGTTTCGTTGATGTGCGTATCTTCCTAGAGGGGGGTTTTCGTTTTCCTGTCATTTTGACATTGATCTAGACATTTTAGCATCAAATGCTACGAGTTGCCTGGGGGCGACAGTTGAGATTGGACGTCAAGAAATCGATTGGAGAATTGAAGGGAAGATTCTAATGGAACGCTGTGCTATCAGGATGTATCGCTTCCATTGCATCAGCTACCGAACTCAACACGACTGTCCACAGTTCAAGTTTGCATTTTCCTGAACGACTCACATGTTGACACAGATGAAGATGCACGGCTCGGCGGACATGGAATTGCTGACAGCTCATGTGTTTTCGAGAACATGGCGGATGATGCCATGCAACTATGAAAACCAGTCGCCTGGAAAAACATTTCCAACGTAGTTATGTCATTTAACTATTGAAGCTTCTCAAAGCTCTTTCGCAAATTGGAGCTCCATAGTTTGAATCTGACTGATCAAATGCAGTTTCAAACAATTGCTCTGTTTCTGTTTCGGTATAATGGTTTTACTAGAGAATCGTTCTGCTTTAGCATCCCTTTCGAATCGGTATCTTGGAGATGCAAATCAATCTGTACTTCAATCCCATCAATGACATTAATGTGTGTGAATTGAGGCTATCTAGTCGCCTAAAATTCGATAGTTCATTTGACATATCGACGAGTCGAGCTTGAATGATTCATGATATCTAATTTCCATCACGCCACAAATCGAAGCACATCTCATAAGTCACAATGAATGCAGGCCATACAAAGATGGTAAATTTGTTGCAGAAATGGTACTAGCGTCTTTTTCCCATCATTGTCTGTTAATTGATAATGTAATGCTCCTACAGGAAGGGCAGAAAAACTAGAAATAGATATTAACTGTAACGCATAGTGAGATCAAAAGCCTGAATTAAGGTTAAATTCTACAATTTTCTGTTCTAGTTCCCACGCTTCCTAAAGAGACTCTCACAAGGGAAGGTTTCGGCCATTGAGAGCACGAGTGCGCGGTTCTTCAGAGGTGTTCCATCTAAAATTTTTCATTATGTTGGAGATATTAAGCTGTGTTTTCGGCATCATAGCTGTGGAATTAGCATTGTTCTACATCAAATAATCATTTCTCCAATGTGCTTGTGTACTCATACTACTAAAAGGGGTCTCTATGCTTCTTCCCAATTAATCATGATTTTAAGCGAAAAACTGGTCGCGAGATTCTCATTACTCACCGACCGAATAAATGCAGAGGAGACTTCGCTCATGAGATCCGCCCCGAAAAAGCCAAATAAATGAGGGTTCGAACTCAATGCGGTTCAGACCAAAAAAAAAAAAGAACTCAATGCGGTAAGATGATCGCTCTTATTGCAGGAGCAGATCGCTTAATTTTGCTGCGACTATAGTAAGTGTGTCAAGAAACATGGAGCATTAAAAAGACACTTCCTTGGCGAATAAAATCACTTCTTCCATAGACTACTTTAATTATCCTTTTCTTCTCCCGTCCCGCTTCTCTATTTAATGATCGTCCGTCCACCTCGAGCTCAACCTGCTTTTGAAGATGCTTTTCCATATACATGTCCTAATCACAATGACCTCGGAAAAGCACGTCACCGTCCTCGCGTTCCCATTCACTGGCCAGCCACCCCCGGCAACCAACCCCCCCAAAGGGGCGCCTCTCGCCATCCTCCTCCGCAAGTTGGCAAAAGCCACCGTGAAGTCTTGCGCACATCCAAGTCCAACGGCGATCTCTTCCACCCTCCATCGAGGGCTGGCCGACCGGTCATCACGGAGTGACGAAGCTGGACGTGGGACAGCAAGTGGATGTGTTCCTCAAGCGAGCTCCGGAGAGTTTTCGGGCCACCACTGGTGATCGCAGAGCAAATGCGCATCCCTTGGGTGATGGTCTGGGCCCCGTCTCCGAGCTTTCTGTCTGCTTGCATACGTCGAGGTCCTTGGTCAGCTCCGCCATGGAACCTCCTGCGGTGGCAGATGCCAATGAGAAGGCCCTGGAAATGGTTCTAGGGTTGCCCCCGTTTCACATGTCAGATCTCCTGGACGGCATACTCCAGGACCAGAATCTGAGCATGGTGCCGAACATGCTCCACCTAGATGGGGCACGTGCTGCCACATGCCATGGCTGTCGTTATGACCTCTTTAGGAGTATACAAAGCAATTGGGAACCGGCTAAAACCGGATTGGATAGGACCGGACCAGTCTCATTCCTAATTCTAGATATGGAATTGCCCATCCACCCACTCAAATTGGGCTTGGCAATATAAATATATAAATTTCTATATTTAATTTTTAAGAAAAATTTCTAATAGAAAAAAATTAAGAATAATGAGAACCCTAAAATTTCTAATCTGAAATTCAATAATTATTGACTGAGTATTCGTCTTGTCTTACTTTCACCTTGTCTGAGTTGTCTCTTTATCTCTTACTTACGACCTTAACTTCAAGCTCAATGCTTATCGACTCAGGACCTCGAATCTTTTAGTACGTGAAGCTTGGTGGGACCGTTTCCATGGATCCACCTCGGAATTGGATCGGATTGGTGGTTTGGTTCCTAGGTGGATCCATGGAATCAATGGACGGTTTCCAGTTTCAATTTTTGGGAATCAATCCTTCTTAGTAAATGGTTCTCGATTTTAGAATGGGACCTGCTTATTTGGACCATCTTCACCCCGAGAAATCCTCCTCCACGTTGGTTGCCTCATGACACAATTCCCTCGTATTAGGGTTGTCCTACATCAATTGTGAAAAGGACTAGTGGTTGGTTTATAAATGTGAATGAAAGTTTCACCCCTTGAGCTACCTTTTGTGGTAAGAGGTGCCCAAGACTACCTAATACTAATTTCAGAGCTCGACTTATCAACAAGTCTCGATTTGGGTTATTCAATGACCCAAGTCCAATGTATGAGAGGGAGATTGTTTAGGTTATTTCACATCCACAAGGGGGGTCGAATCATGAATTTGAGAGAAATTCTTACTCCCTGAGCTAACTTTTGGGGTGAGAGAAATCCAAAGCCCGCTAGGGCTCGATCTAGGAGGAAGAAGCAAGGAGAGAATAAAAGAAAGAAACTAAAATATGTAAAAAATCAAAATACTAGATATTATCAAAAAAATTTCCACATCAGCATTGGTGGTGTTATGTAAGTTGACTGGCGTTCAGATTAACAATATTCTACCAAAATTAATCAAAAAGATTGAATTGATAATCAAAAAGAGTTTAAGACTAAATCCGTTCAAATACAAGAATTTTAAAACTTTTCTGATACTTTTCCCGACAAATACAGGGTCACAAATTTGTATATTTGGATTTTTTTATGACACAAAAAATAAGTTTTGAGTATTTGTGTCATTGTGGGCAAATTTAGGGTTCTTGGCAATACAAGAAAAAGTTTATGGTATTTATATAAATATGGTAATTTATTGTATTTGCCTTTTTTTTTTAATGCCATCTGTAATTATTGAGAAGTGGAGCCCAGTCGAGGAAAAAAAAGCCAAATAATAAGAAGGGATCACATTTTAATTCTAGATATGGAATCGCCCATCCACCCACTCAGATTGGGCTTGGCAATATAAATATATAAATTTCTATATTTAATTTTTAAGAAAAATTTCTAATAGAAAAAAATTAAGAATAATGAAAACCCTAAAATTTCTAATCTAAAACATTATATTCATTGACTGAGTGTTCGTCTTGTCTTATTTTCATCTCGTCTGAGTTGTCTCTTGATCTCTTACTTATGACCTTAACTTCAAGCTCAATGCTTATTGACTCATGACCTCGAATCTTTTAGTACGTGAAGCTTGGTGGGACCGTTTCCATGGATCCACCTCGGAATTGGATCGGATCGGTGGTTTGGATCTCCATGGAATCAATGAACAGTTTCCAGTTTCAATTTTTGGAAATCAATCCTTAGTAAATGGTTCTCGGTTTTAGAATGGGACTTGCTTATTCGGACCATGCTCACCCCTAGAAATCCTCCTCCACGTTGGTTGCCTCATGACACAATTCCCTCTTATTAGGGTTATCCTACATCAATTGTGAAAAGGACTGGTGGTTGGTTTATAAATGTGAATGAAAGTTTTGCCCCTTGAGCTACCTTTTGTGGTAAGAGGAGCCTAAGACTACCTAATACTAATTTTAGAGCTTGACTTACCAACAAGTCTCGATTTGGGTTATTCAATGACCCAAGTCCAATGTATGAGAGGGAGATTGTTTAGGTTATTTCACATCCACAAGGGGGGTCGAATCATAAATTTGAGAGAAAATCTTATTCCTTGAGCTAACTTTTGGGGTGAGAGAAATCCAAAGCCCGCCAAGGCTCGATCTAGGAGGAAGAAGCAAGGAGAGAATAAAAGAAAGAAAATAAAATATATAAAAAATCAAAATACTAGATATTATCAAAAAAATTTCCACATCAGCATTGGTGGTGTTATGTAAGTTGACTGGCGTTCACATTAACAATATTCTACCAAAATTAATCAAAAAGATTGAATTGATAATCAAAAAGAGTTTAAGACTAAATCGGTTCAAATACAATAAGTTTAAAACTTTTCTGATACTTTTCCCGATAAATACAAGGTACATATAGTCACAAATTTGTATATTTGGATTTTTTTATGACACAAAAAATAAGTTTTAAGTATTTGTGTCATTGTGGGCAAATATAGGGTTCTTGGCGATACAAGAAAAAGTTTATGGTATTTATATAAATATGGTAATTTATTGTATTTGCCTTTTTTTTAATGCATCCGTAATTATTGAGAAGTGGAACCCTCTCGAGGAAAGAAAAACCAAATAAAAAGAAGGGATCACATTTTAATTCTAGATATGGAATCGCCCATCCACCCACTCAGATTGGGCCTAGCAATATAAATATATAAATTTCTATATTTAATTTTTAAGAAAAATTACCAATGGAAAAAAATTAAGAATAATGAAAACCCTAAAATTTCTAATTCGAAACTCAATGTTCATCAACCGAGTGTTCGTCTTGTCTTATTTTCACCTCGTTTGAGTTGTCTCTTTATCTCTTACTTACGACCTTAACTTTCAAGTTCAATGCTTATCGACTCACGACCTCGAATCTTTTAGTATGTGAAGCTTGGTGGGACCGTTTCCATGGATCCACCTCGAAATTGGATCAGATCAGTAGTTTGGTTCCTAGGTGAATCCATGGAATCAATGGGCGGTTTCTAGTTTCAATTTTTGGGAATCAATCCTTAGTAAATGGTTCTCGGTTTTAGAATGGGACCTGCTTATTCAGACCATGCTCACTCCCAGAAATCCTCCTCCACGTTGGTTGCCTCATGACACAATTCTCTCTTATTAGGGTTATCCTACATCAATTGTGGAAAGGACTGGTGGTTGGTTTATAAATGTGAAAGAAAGTTTCCCCCCTTGAGCTACCTTTTGTGGTAAGAGGAGCCCAAGACTACCTAATACTAATTTCAGAGCTTGACTTACCAACAAGTCTCGATTTGGGTTATTCAATGACCCAAGTCCAATGTATAAGAGGGAGATTGTTTAGGTTATTTCACATCCACGAGGGGGGTCGAATCATAAATTTGAGAGAAAATCTTACTCCTTTAGCTAACTTTTGGGGTGTGAGAAATCCAAAGCCCGCTAGGGCTTGATCTAGGAGGAAGAAGCAAGGAGAGGAAAAAAGAAAGAAAAAAAAAAAAAAAATCAAAATACTACATATTATCAAAAAAATGTCCACATCAGCATCGGTAGTGTTATGTAAGTTGATTGGTGTTCACATCAACAATATTCTGCCGAAATTAGTCAAAAAGATTGAATTGATAATCAAAAGGAGTTTGGTTCGAATACAATAAGTTTAAAACTTTTCTGATACTTTTCCCGACAAATACAGGGTATATATTGTCACAAATTTGTATATTTGGATTTTTTTATGACACAAAACATAAGTTTTGAGTATTTGCGTCATTGTGGGCAAATTTAGGGTTCTTGGCGATACAAGAAAAAGTTTATGGTATTTATATAAATATGATAATTTATTGTATTTGCCTTTTTTTTTTATTTAATCCGTCCATAATTATTGAGAAGTGGAACCCTCTCGAGGAAAGAAAAACCAAATAAAAAGAAGGGATCGCATTTGCTAGCATTCTTTGAGTTATTTAATTTTTGCTCGCATATGAATTACTCAACTTTTAAAACAACACTTGTACAGGGAAAATTGTTCAAAAAGTTCTAAACCTATTGCACTTTTGCCAATTTAGTCCTAAACCTTTTTTTCTTGCCTATTGAGTCCTAAACCTTTTACAATTGTGCCAACTCAATCCATTTTGCCGGCCGGAGGAGACGTGGATGCCGGCCGGAGACAAATTGTCCGGCGAACAATTTTTTAATATATTTTTTTTTTTTTAAATTTTTTTCGAATCTTTTTTTTTTTTTTTTCTACTTTCTCCTTCCTCGGCGGCGGCGCCGGCGCGGCGCCGGCCGGCTGGGGAGGGCCGGCGAGTCAGCCTCGCCGGCCACCGGCGAGGCTCGCCCCCGCCGGCCACCGGCGGAGGCGAGCCTCGCCCGGCCGACGGCGAGGCCGCCGTCGACCGGCCGAGGCGAGGCTCGGCCTCGCCTAGCCGTGGCGAGGTCGAGCCTCGCCGGATCGCCTTGCCGTCGCCATATTTGGCGAGGCTCGCCTCGCCACGGCCGGGCGAGGTCGAGCCTCGCCTTGGCTGGGCGACGGCGGCCTCGCGGCCTCGCCGTCGCCGGATCTGGTGAGGCTCGCCTCCACCGGTGGTCGGCGGGGCGAGCCTCGCCGGTGGCGGCGAGGCCGACCTCGCCGCCCTCCCCTCGCCGGCCGGCGCCGCGCCGACCGGAGGAAGGAGAAAGTGGAAAAAAAAAAAAAAAAAAATAAAAAAATAAAAAATAAAAAAAAAAAAATTCGAAAAAAATTAAAAAAATAAAAAAAAATTAAAAAATTGTTCGCCGGACAGCTGTCTCCCACGGCTTCCACGTTAGCTCCGGTCGGCAAAATAGACTGAATTGACACAATTGTAAAAAGTTTAGGACTCAATTAGCAAGAAAAAAATATTTAGGACTAAATTGACAAAAGTGCAATAGGTTTAGGACTTTTTGGATAATTTTCCCCACTTGTACACCACGAACGCCAACCATTATTTCGCAAGTTTGTGAAAGTCCAAGACTATTCTAGTAATACATTCAGACGTCGTCAGCATACGTGACGTACATCACCCTACTCCTACTTAGATTGGTAGAAAAATAACACGTGTCCTCCCATGCGGAAATTAAGACATTGAACATTAAAGACGTCTCCGTCAGCAGAGCATGCTTGCGGACGTGTCAGCTTCAACCATTGCATGGAAAGAGATGGAAATGGCACCCCCCCGTTTTACGCTTCTGTCAAATCAAACTCTTCTTCGCTTGTTTATCTCTACGCTTTCGGAGGGAAGGGGTTTCGATTTCAGACGGGAGTTTCAAAACCCTCCTCCTTCTCCGTCGGCAAACCAGGAGGCGATGCTCTCCTCCGAGAGGACGGAGAGGCGCGGCTATAAAATGAAGACAAGTTCTGCGTTCTGACCTATTGCGATCTCTCTGGCAGTTTTACTTTCCTCTTAGATTTTTAAGCTCTCGTTCAAGCTTGTCTGCATGAGTGGAGTGGAGTCGGGTTTCGTGAAAGCAGAGGAGCTTCTCTTTCTTGAGTGAAACCAGCTGAATATCGTCTCTCCTTCGGTCTCGCTTCTCCATTTTGGTGAAGGATTACCGTCCACGTTGAGCGCAACCTGTGATCTTTTTACTGGGCTCGGGATCACGATGACCTCGGAAAAGCACGTCGCCGTCCTCGAAATCCGGTTCACCAGCAAACCCCCCCGGCCTCTGACTAAACTCCTTCACATGCTGGCCGAAGCCGCCCCGGACGTCCGCTTCTCCTTCTTGAGCACGGCCAAGTCCAACGGCGATGCCTTCCCGTCGAGGGCCGAGCTGCCGCCCAACGTCCGGATCTACGACGTCGACGTTGACTCGCAGGCCGGACCAACGAATCTGCACCCGCGGGAGCAGGTGGCGTTCCTCAAGCGAGCGCGGGAGAGTTCTCGAGCCGCCATCGATGCGGCGGAGCGAGATGTGGGGAAGAAGGTGAGTTGCCTGCTGAGCCATGCTTTCTTAGTCTTCGCGTGGGAGATCGCGGAGCAGATGGGCGTCCCTTGGGTGGCGTTCTGGGTCCCGTCTCCGTGGTTTCTGTCCGCTTGCATCCACGCGGATGTCCTCCGTCGGCTCCACTGCGGAACCTCTTTTGGCGGCGTGGCGGAGGCCGGGGCCGATGACAAGGCCCTGGAAATGGTTCCAGGGTTATCCTTGTTTCGCATGTCAGATATCCCGAACGTGATACTGCAAGAGCCGAACCCGAGGTTGGTGCCGATCCTGCTCCGCCAGATGGGGAACGTGCTGCCGCGCGCCACGGCCGTCGTCCTGAACTCGTTCGAGGAAGCGAGCCCCGCGCCCCTCGTTGCGGACTTGAAGTCCAAGCTCAAGATCCTCCTCCACGTGGGTTGCCTCCCGGTGGAATTCCCTCCGCCGTCCCTGCCGCCGAGCTCCGCCTCAGATCATACCGGTTGCTTGGCGTGGCTAGATGCCAGAGACCCTCGCACCGTAGCGTACATTTGGTTCTGGCAGGAGACAATGCCGTCGCCGGACGAGGTGTCGGCTCTCGCTGAGGCCCTAGAATCCACCGGGACCCCGTTCCTGTGGTCGCTGAAGGAGGACATGATGGTCCACATGCCCGAGGGGTTCCTGAATCGGACGGGGGAGCAGGGGAAGATCGTGCCGCGGGAGCTGCAGAGCCTGGTGCTGAGCCACCCGGCGTGCGGGGCGTTCGTGACGGGCTCCGGGTTCATCTCGCTGTTCGAGAGCGTGGCGGGGGGCGTGCCGATGATATGCATGCCGTTCTGGGGGGACTCCACGATGAACGCGAGGATGGTGAAGGAAGGGTGGGGGGTTGGAGTGGGAGTGGAGAGAGGGATGATCACGAAGAGCGGGATGGAGAAGGCGTTAGAGGCGGTGCTGAAGGGCGAGGAAGGGAAGGAGATGAGGAAGAAGGTTGGCGAGCTTAGGGCGAGATTGGCGGAGGCTGCTGGGCCTGGCGGGAGCGTCGAAGCTGATTTCAAGGCTCTCGTGGAGCTGCTTTCTGGTGCTTGATGTTGTTTTCGTTTCTAGTTTTGTTTTGCATGCTTTGTGGAGGTGAGATTGTTTCTAGTTCATGTTTTCTGAAGTTTCTTGTTGGAAATTGGTGATCCATTTTCAGCCAAATCTAGGAACATATTTTCTTCGTCAAGAAGTACCACAACGAAAGCAAGCAAGCAGCGGGTCAAGAATTGTCTGGAGTCCGCTAGATTTGTCTAGGGAAAGTCTACAAAATCGTTCCTGCAAATGGCAGAGATCTTTTCCCTTGAAAGTCGGGTAGGCAAGCTCAATAATTTCCATAAGCTAACGAAACTGTCTTCCATTTGCCAATGTCCCTTTGTTCCCTTGTCCATCCTCTTCCAAACTTGTCCAACAAGCGCTTGCACATTTAGACCAAAAGCTATCATTCATGTTAAACCCATGCTTCCAGACACATTCAAATTTTTAACATTTCTTTTAATTGCTGGAATAGTTAAAGAGATGGGTTCTCATGCCTTTAGCTGATACTACTTTGTGAGGTAATTGATACGAGGATGCATAGTTCATGTTTCTTGCGAAACGATGTTCTCCCTTTTAATTGAGATTGTGATTCTACGTAGGTATATCCTATTCACTCAAGTTACTGCTTGATTGACATTTAGTAATTGAACATGCCATGGAAGAGACAAATGATAGGAAAAAAAAGAAAGCAATTTCAATGATTGAACTCGGTTTGGCTACCATCTATGTCCTAATCTCCTCTCAGGTCGGGTTCTTGATTTGGATTACTGTCGAGATCCTCTTCCTCCCTGACCTATCCAGTTTTTTCTAGACTCTTGTTGACACATAAATTTTGGCGTCTCGTTTGGTCATTCATCGTTTTAAAAATCAGTGGTTAATTTATCCATTAAAAAATATTAATTGCATAGCATATAGATTTAGGTGCATTTAATTTTAATTTGCATTTTGTGCATTGGTTTATTGGATTGGTGGAAAATGAGTTGCTTGGCAAGCCGGATTAAACCCATGAAGCGAGCGAATTGGCCCAACCCTGTTTTGTTGATTGGAAATGATCTCGTGGGAAAATAAGAATTTTGAAATTTTTCCGGGTTATGAATTTTTTAGATAGACCATATGGGTGAAACTAGTGCGATTTATCTTTGCAAGATTTGGATTTACAGAAAAATTCTACGGTAATTTTGAATCCTTATCTATATGTGATGAATTGGTGAGGAAGTATTGCGGATGTAGATTCGAAGCATAAATTGAAATCCTAATTATTTTCGTCTATAAAAGGCATACGGGCAAAGTTTTTGGGGGTTCTTTTTCTCAATTGAAAAAAAGAAGAGTCGAGCACAATTAAAAAAGGAGAGAGAGAGAGAGAGAGAGAGAGAGAGAGAGAGAGAGAGGGGGGAGCCGTCCGTGGGTCCGTGGGAAGAGAAGAAACACAAGAGTCAAAAAGTCAAAAAAAAAAAAAAAAAGGGAAAAGTAAAAAGAGAGAAGACGTGAGTGTGACCCAGCAGCAGAAAAAAAAAAAAAAAAAAACAACAACAACAACAAAAAAGAGTGCACTGTTCATCTTCTCGGAGGGCTCCTTTGTCGCGCCTGGTCTCCGCGTCGCAGCCACTGAACCCCCCGCACCGGCCGCCACACGAGCAATACCCGTTCGTCCCATTCCCAGCCACCTCCGTCGGCGCCCGCCACAGCCGTGAAGACCCGTCGCGACGCCTGTTGCAGCCGCTACCCGCGGCGCCCCCGCCCGAGCACCGACCCGCGTCTGCTCCCCCTCGCCTGTGATCTGCAGGTCCCGCGTTCGCCGGGTTCCTCGCCGCTCCCGTCCCGCCCTGCGACGCTGCTACCGCCCTGATCAGACCGCGATCTGCCCCGCCCGAACGCGATCTGAGCCGCCCTGACGAGCCCACGACGACCCGCGTACCACCGCCGCCCATCCGATCTCGCGCCTTCGATCTCCTTCGCCGACGCTCCCCGCTGCAGCTCAACCCAGCGCCGTCGTGCTCTGCCTCACCCGCGAGCCCACGTCCCTGCACCGACGCCGTTGAGCTCGATCCGACCGCCGTGACCTCTGATCAGCGACCCGACGTCACCGGTTGCTGCCGCCCCTCATCAGAGCTCCGGTGACCCGCCGCTTCGGTGACCCGCTGCCTTGGAGACCCACGAGCATGACGTGCGTGGGAAAGGAAAAAAAGAAAAGGAAAAGAAAAAGGAAAAAAGGGAAAATTAGGTAGTCTTTTTATTTAGGAAAAACCACCAAAAACCCCAAATTTTCTTTTAGAAATGACACATTTACCCCAAACTTTTTTTGTGTCGTGAAAAATCCCAAACTTTCCAAACCGCACACATTTACCCCATAAGGGCATTTTTGTCTTTTTAGTTTATGTTTTTCTTTTTCTTTTTTTTTTTTTTTCTTCTTCCCTCGGCCAGCCATGGCGGCGCCGACGGAGGGAGCCGGCGCCGGCGAGGGTCGCCCTCGCCGGCGCCGGCTTCCCTCCGCCGGCTCCGCCATGGCCGGCGGAGGGAAGAAGAGAGGAAGAAGAAGAAAAAAAGAAAAATTTTTTTAAAAATGAAAAGACCAAAATGCCCTCCAATTTTTGGGTAAATGTGTCACACTTGGAAAGTTCGGGGTTTTTGGTGTTGCGAAAAAAAAAAGTTTGGAGTAAATGTGTCACGCTTTGGAAAGTTTGGGGTTTTTCACGGCACAAAAAAAAGTTTGGGGTAAATGTGTCACTCGGGGCAAAGTTTGGGGTTTTTGGTAGTTTTTCCTTTTATTTATTTACTTATTGATTTTTTTATTTTATTTTCTTTTATAGCTTGTTTTCTTAGTGGAATTATTACTTAATGCATGATTGAAATTCCAACATGAATTAGCCCCTCAAATTAAAGATTGAAAGTCTGATTTTCGCGCTCGAAATCCAATTCATAATCTTTTTCCAAAAATTGATAATCCAATCTCATGCCCGATATTCGATTTGCGATTTAATTTGAAATTAGCCAATCCGCTCTCACGCGCGAAATATAATTCGTCAATTTTGGATATTAATCTTATCTTATTGAATTGGCTATCGAGTTATCTCGAAATAATTTTGTTTTCATAAAAGAAAATTCAAAAAAATGTGAGTTAGATAAGGTTTAGGGATAGGATTTAATTATTTCATTTTTTTAAATAATAAAAAATCCAAAAAAATACATTTATTTAGGATGTTAGTTTTTTTTTTTTTTTTAAATTGTACATGTCAATTTAGAATAGGATTTTAGGATGCTATTTTTTTAGGTCGCATGTTTAATTATGGGTTATTTTTAAAATTTCAAATTTTATAAAAAAGAAAAAACACAAAAAAAAATCATTATGCATATTAGGATAGAATTGCATGTTTCATTTTAAATTTAGATCGATTTTTTAGATAGATTGCATCTTAGATTAAGATAATGTCTTAGTTTAAATTAGGATTTTTTAGGTGATTTTTGTATTTTTCTTAATTTCGAATTTCATAAAAATGAAAAAATAAAAAAGTTTTAGATAAATTAGTTTCAATTTCTAGGATAGATTGCATTTTTCTTTTAGGAATAGAAATATCATATGCACGTCATATAAAATTAGGTTCATTTAAATTAGAAATTACCCATCATTAGAATTAGGTCATTTAGAATGCATTTAATTATTGCATTTCTTTAGGATTTACTTTATTCATGTCATATAGTTTAGGTCATGTTGTCATGTCATATTAGATTATTAGCATGCATCGCATGATTTTCATTAAATAAAGTGAAAACAAAAATTGAATATTTGCGTGTTAATTAAAAATCATATTTAGGATTATTGATGTAAATTCTGATTTAATACCATAGATACTTTCATTGCTATGAGGTAATGCATTTTTTCATTAAATATTTTTTCAAAATTAAAAGAAAAATGTACTGAAATGGCGTTAGAAAAATCTAACGTAATCAAGTCCCCGTACTTAAAGTCTCTGGTTCGTAGAAGTAAAATGATTATTTCGTCATTTTACTTAGATGTCTAATCGACCTACCGTAAACTGATTAGTGGCGACTTCCTTTTGCGTGCGAAAAATTTCAACATAAGTCGTGAATTGGTATGGGCTTGGAAAAGCCCGAGCTGAGTGAGACTTGGTAATTCATTAGCCTAATATTAGGTGGTTCACCCGAAAATTGGTCGCAACAACTCTGTTCATGTGAACTGATACAATCAAAGTCATTGATCACGTGAGTCCTCTTATTCAATTTTTACAGGAGACTTGAGCCTATATGCTGCTGTTTTGGGTGAAGCAAAGCGTTTGTTTGAACTCCCTCCGGTAGGCCGGATAGCTCGGTGTGGTACGCTCGTAGCGTTCTGCTGTACATTAGTTTTTCTGTCTGCACTATATCTATGGCTCCCCTATTGTCGAAAGGAAAAACGGAGGAGAAATTCTTTCAGGCAAAGAAGGCGGAACGAATTTTGATGATGTGCGTATCTTCTTAAAGGGGGGTTTTCCTTTTTCGGTCGTTTTGGCATTGATCTAAACATTTTAGCATCGAATGCTATGAGTTGCCTGGCGGCAACAGTTGAGACTGACGTCAAGAAATCGACTGGAGAATTGAAGGGAAGACTCTAATGGAACGCTATGCTATCAGGATGTATCGCTTCCATTGCATCAGCTACCGTACTCAACAAGACTGTCCACAATTCAAGTTTGCATTTTCCAGAATGAGACTCACATGTTGACACAGATGAAGATGCACGGCTCGCCGGACATGGAATCGCTGACAGCTCATGTGTTTCCGAGAACATGGAGGATGATGCCATGCAACTATGAAAACCGGTCGCCTGGAAAAACATTTCCAACGTAGTTATGTCGTTTAACTATTGAAGCTCCTCAAAGCTCTTTCGCAAATTAGAGCTCCATAGTTTGAATCTGACTGATCAAATGCAGTTTCCAACAATTACTCTATTTCTGTTTTGGTATAATGGTTTTACTCGCGCATCGTTCTGCTTTAGCATGCCTTTCGAATCAGTATCTTGGAGATGCAAATCGGTCTGTACTTCGATCCCATCAACGACATTAATGTTTGTGAATTGAGGCTTTCTAGTTGCCTAAAATTCGATAGTTCGTTTGACGTATCGACGAGTCGAGCTCGAATGATTCACGATATCTATTTCCATCACGCCACAAATCGAAGCACATCTCATAAGTCATAACGAAACGCAGGCCATACAAAGATGGTAAATTTGTTCCAGACATGGTACTAGCGTATTTTTCCGTCATTGTCTGTTAATTGATAATGTAATGCTCCTACAGGAAGGGCAGAAAAACTAGAAATAGATATTAACTGTAGCGCATAGTGAGATCAAAAGCCTGAATTAAGGTTCAATTCTACAATTTTCTATTCTAGTTCCCACGCTTCCTACAGAGATTCTCACAAGGGAAGGTTTCGGCCATTGAAAGCACGAGTGCGGTTCTTCAGAGGTGTTCCATCTAAAATTTTTCATTATGTTGGAGATATTAAGCTCTGTTTTCGGCATCATAGCTGTGGAATTAGCATTGTTCTACATCAAATAATCATTTCTCCAATGTGCTTGTGTACTCATACTACTAAATGGGGTCTCCATGCTTCGTCCCAATTATTCATGATTTTAAGCGAAAAACTGGTCGCGAGATTCTCATTACTCACCGACCGAATAGATGCAGAGGAGAATTGCTCATGAGATCCACCCCGAAAAAGCCAAATGAATGAATGTTTCAATTCAATGCGGTAAGATGATCGCTCTTATTGCAGGAGCAGATCGCTTGATTTTGCTACGACAATAGTAAGCGTGTCAAGAAACATGGAGCATTAAAAAGACACTTCCTTGGCGCATAATGATCGTCCGTCCATCACTTCTTCCATAGACTACTTTATTGATCCTTTTCTTCTCCCGTCCCGCTTCTCTATTTAATGATCATCCGTCCACCTCGAGCTCAACCTGCTTTTGAAGATGCTTTTCCATATACATGTCCTAATCACAATGACCTCGGAAAAGCACGTCACCGTCCTCGCGTTCCCATTCACTGGCCAGCCACCCCCGGCAACCAAACCCCCCCCAGGGGCGCCTCTCGCCATCCTCCTCCGCAAGTTGGCAAAAGCCGCTGTGAAGTCTTGCGCACATCCAAGTCCAACGGCGATCTCTTCCCCCCTTCATCGAGGGCTGGCCGACCGGTCATCACGGGGTGACGAAGCTGGACGTGGGACAGCAAGTGGATGTGTTCCTCAAGCGAGCTCCGGAGAGTTTTCGAGCCACCATTGATGATCGCAGAGCAAATGCGCATCCCTTGGGTGATGGTCTGGACCCCGTCTTCGAGCTTTCTGTCTGCTTGCATACGTCGAGGTCCTTGGTCAGCTCCGCCATGGAACCTCCTGCGGTGGCAGAGGCCAATGAGAAGGCCCTGGAAATGGTTCTAGGGTTGCCCCTGTTTCGCATGTCAGATCTCCTGGACGGAATACTCCAGGACCAGAATCTGAGCATGGTGCCGAACATGCTCCACCTAGATGGGGCACGTGCTGCCACATGCCACGGCTGTCGTTATGACCTCTTTAGGAGTAAACAAAGGAACTGGGAACCGGCTAGAACCGTATTGGATAGGATTGGGACCGGTCTCATTCCTAATTCTAGATATGGAATCGCCCACCCACCCACTCAGATTGGGCCTGGCAATATAAATATATAAATATATAAATTTTTATATTTAATTTTTAAGAAAAATTTCTAATAAAAAAATTAAGAATAATGAAAACCCTAAAATTTCTAATCCGAAACTCAATATTCATTGACCGAGTGTTCGTCTTGTCTTATTTTCACCTCGTCTGAGTTGTCTCTTTATCTCTTACTTACGACCTTAACTTCAAGCTCAATGCTTATCGACTTAGGACCTCGAATCATTTAGTACGTGAAGCTTGGCGGGACCATTTCCATGGATCCACCTCGGAATTGGATCGGATTGGTGGTTTGGTTCCTAGGTGGACCCATGGAATCAATGGATGGTTTCCAATTTCAATTTTTGGGAATCAATCATTAGTAAATGGTTCTCGATTTTAGAATGAGACTTGCTTATTTGGACCATGCTCACCCCTAGAAATCCTCCTCCACGTTGGTTGCCTCATGACACGATTCCCTCTTATTAGGGTTATCCTACGTCAATTGTGAAAAGGACTGGTGGTTGGTTTATAAATGTGAAGGAAAGTTTCACCCCTTGAGCTACCTTTTGTGGTAAGAGGAGCCCAAGACTACCTAATACTAATTTCAGAGCTTGACTTACCAACAAGTCTCGATTTGGGTTATTCAATGACTCAAGTCCAATGTATGAGAGGGAGATTGTTTAGGTTATTTCACACCCCCAAGGGCGGTCGAATCATAAATTTGAGAGAAAATCTTACTCCTTGAGCTAACTTTTGGGGTGAGAGAAATCCAAAGCCCGCCAGGGCTCGATCTAGGAGGAAGAAGCAAGGAGAGAAAAAAGAAAGAAAATAAAATATATAAAAAATCAAAATACTAGATATTATCAAAAAAATTTCCACATCAGCATTGGTGGTGTTATGTAAGTTGACTTTGGCGTTCACATTAACAATATTCTACCAAAATTAATCAAAAAGATTGAATTGATAATCAAAAAGAGTTTAAGACTAAATCGGTTCAAATACAATAAGTTTAAAACTTTTCTGATACTTTTCCCGACAAATACAGGGTACATATCGTCACAAATTTGTATATTTGGATTTTTTTTTATGACACAAAAAATAAGTTTTGAGTATTTGTGTCATTGTGGGCAAATTTAGGGTTCTTGGCGACACAAGAAAAAGTTTATGGTATTTATATAAATAAGGTAATTTATTGTATTTGCCTTTTTTTTAATGCCGTCCGTAATTATTGAGAAGTGGAACCCTCTCGAGGAAAGAAAAACCAAATAAAAAGAAGGGATCACATTTTAATTCTAGATATGGAATCGCCCATCCACCCACTCAGATTGGGCCTGGCAATATAGATATATAAATTTCTAATAGCAAAAAATTAAGAATAATGAAAACCCTAAAATTTCTAATCTGAAACTCAATATTCAATGACTGAGTGTTCGTCTTGTCTTATTTTCACCTCGTCTAAGTTGTCTCTTTATCTCTTACTTACGACCTTAACTTCAAGCTCAATACTTATTGGCTCATGACCTCGAATCTTTTAGTACGTGAAGCTTGGTGGGACCATTTCCATGGATCCACCTCGGAATTGGATCGGATTGGTGGTTTGGTTCCTAGGTGGATCCATCAAATCAATGGACGGTTTCCAGTTTCAATTTTTGGGAATCAATCCTTAGTAAATGATTCTCGGTTTTAGAATGGGACTTGCTTATTCAGAATATGCTCACCCCTAGAAATCCTCCTCCACGTTGGTTGCCTCATGACACAATTCCCTCTTATTAGGGTTATCCTACATCAATTGTGAAAAGGACCGGTGGTTGGTTTATAAATATGAAGGAAAGTTTCACCCCTTGAGCTACCTTTTGTGGTAAGAGGAGCCCAAGACTACCTAATACTAATTTCAGAGCTTGACTTACCAAGGAGTCTCGATTTGGGTTATTCAATGACCCAAGTCCAATGTATGAGGGGGAGATTGTTTAGGTTATTTCACATCCACAAGGGGGATAGAATCATAAATTTGAGAGAAAATCTTACTCCTCGAGCTAACTTTTGGAGTGAGAGAAATCCAAAGCCTGCCGGGGCTCGATCTAGGAGGAAGAAGCAAGGAGAGAACAAAAAGAAAGAAAATAAAATATATAAAAAATCAAAATACTAGATATTATCAAAAAAAATTTCACATCAGCATTGGTGGGGTTATGTAAGTTGACTGGCATTCACATTAACAATATTCTACCAAAATTAATCAGAAAGATTGAATTGATAATCAAAAAGAGTTTAAGACTAAATCGGTTCAAATACAATAAGTTTAAAACTTTTTTGATACTTTTCCCGACAAATGCAGGGTACATATTGTCACAAATTTGTATATTTGGACTTTTTATGACACAAAAAATAAGTTTTGAGTATTTGTGTCATTGTGGGCAAATTTAGGGTTCTTGGTGATACAAGTAAAAGTTTATGGCATTTATATAACTATGGTAATTTATTGTATTTGCCTTCTTCTTTTTTAATGCCGTCCGTAATTATTGAGAAGTGGAACCCTCTCGAGGAAAGAAAAACCAAGTAAAAAGAAGGGATCACATTTTAATTCTAGATATGGAATCGCCCATCCACCCACTCGGATTGGGCCTGGCAATATAAATATATAAATTTCTTTTTTTAATTTTTATGAAAAATTCCTAATATAAAAAAATTAAGAATAATGAAAACCCTAAAATTTGTAATATGAAACTCAATATTCATTGATCGAATGTTCGTCTTGTCTTATTTTCACCTCGTCTGAGTTGTCTCTTTATCTCTTACTTACGACCTTAACTTCAAGCTCAATGCTTATCGACTCATGACCTTGAGTCTTTTAGTACGTGAAGCTTGGTGGGACCGTTTCCATGGATCCACCTCAGAATTAGATCGGATTGGTGGTTTGTTTCCTAGGTGGATCCATGGAATCAATGGGCGGTTTCCAGTTTTAATTTTTGGGAATCAATCCTTAGTAAATGGTTCTCGATTTTAGAATGGAACCTGCTTATTCTTACCATGCTCACCCCTAGAAATCCTCCTCCACGTTGGTTGCCTCATGACACAATTATCCTACATCAATTGTGAAAAGGACTGGTGGTTGGTTTATAAATGTGAAGGAAAGTTTCACCCCTTGAGCTACCTTTTGTGGTAAGAGGAGCCCAAGACTACCTAAGACTAATTTCAGAGCTTGACTTACCGACAAGTCTCGATTTGGGTTATTCAATGACCCAAGTCCAATGTATGAGAGGGAGATTGTTTAGGTTATTTCACATCCACAAGGGGGGTCGAATCATAAATTTGAGAGAAAATCTTACTCCTTGAGCGAACTTTTGGGGTGAGAGAAATCCAAAGCCCGCCAGGGCTCGATCTAGGAGGAAGAAGAAAGGAGAGAAAAAAAGAAAGAAAATAAAATATATAAAAAATCAAAATACTAGATATTATCAAAAAAATTTCCACATCAGCATTAGTGGTGTTATGTAAGTTGACTGGCGTTCACATGAACAATATTCTACCAAAATTAATCAAAAAGATTGAATTGATAATCAAAAAGAGTTTAAGACTAAATCGGTTCAAATACAATAAGTTTAAAACTTTTTTGATACTTTTCCCGATAAATACAGGGTACATATAGTCACAAATTTGTATATTTGGATTTTTTTATGACACAAACAATAAGTTTTGAGTATTTGTGTCATTGTGGGCAAATTTAGGGCTCTTGGCGATACAAGAAAAAGTTTATGGTATTTATATAAATATGGTAATTTATCGTATTTGCCTTTTTTTTTTTAATGCCGTCCGTAATTATTGGGAAGTGGAACCCTCTCGAGGAAAGAAAAACCAAGTAAAAAGAAGGGATCACATTTTAATTCTAGATATGGAATCGCCCATCCACCCACTCAGTTGCGCTTGGCAATATAAATATATAAATTTCTATATTTAATTTTTAAGAAAAATTCCTAATATAAAAATTAAGAATAATGAAAACCGTAAAATTTGTGATATGAAACTCAATATTCATTGACTGAGTGTTCGTCTTGTCTTATTTTCACCTCGTCTGAGTTGTCTCTTTATCTCTTACTTACGACCTTAACTTCAAGCTCAATGCTTATCGACTCACGACCTCGACTCTTTTAGTACGTGAAGCTTGGTGGGACCGTTTTCCATGGATCCACCTCGGAATTGGATCGGATCGGTGGTTTGGTTCCTAGGTGGATCCATGGAATCAATGGGCGGCTTCCAGTTTCAATTTTTCGGTATCAATCCTTAGTAAATGGTTCTCGATTTTAGAATGGGACCTGCTTATTCGGACCATGCTCACCCCTAGAAATCCTCCTCCACGTTGGTTGCCTCATGACAAAATTATCCTACATCAATTGTGAAAATGACTGGTGGTTGGTTTATAAATGTGAAGGAAAGTTTCACCCCTTGAGCTACCTTTTGTGGTAAGAGGAGCCCAAGACTACCTAATACTAATTTCAGAGCTTGACTCACCAAGAAGTCTCGATTTGAGTTATTCAATGACCCAAGTCCAATGTATGAGAAGGAGATTGTTTAGGTTATTTCACATCCACAAGGGGGTTCGAATCATAAATTTGAGAGAAAATCTTACTCCTTGAGCTAACTCTTAGGGTGAGAGAAATCCAAAGCCCGCCAGGGCTCGATCTAGGAGGAAGAAGCAAGGAGAGAAAAAAAGAAAGAAAATAAAATATATAAAAAATCAAACTACTAGATATTATCAAAAAAATTTCCACATCAGCATTGGTGGTATTATATAAGTTGACTGGCGTTCACATTAACAATATTCTACCAAAATTAATCAAAAAGATTGAATTGATAATCAAAAAGAGTTTAAGACTAAATCGGTTCAAATACAATAAGTTTAAAACTTTTATGATACTTTTCCCGACAAATACAGGGTACATATAGTCACAAATTTGTATATTTGGATTTTTTTATGACACAAAAAATAAGTTTTGAGTATTTGTGTCATTGTGGGCAAATTTAGGGCTCTTGGCGATACAAGAAAAAGTTTATGGTATTTATATAAATATGGTAATTTATCGTATTTGCCTTTTTTTTTTTAATGCCGTCCGTAATTATTGAGAAGTGGAACCCTCGAGGAAAGAAAAATCAAATAAAAAGAAGGGATCACATTTTAATTCTAGATATGGAATCGCGCATCCACCCACTTAGATTGGGCCTGGCAATATAAATATATAAATTTCTATATTTAATTTTTAAGAAAAATTTCTAATATAAAAAAATTAAGAATAATGAAAACCCTAAAATTTGTGATATGAAACTCAATATTCATTGATTGAGCGTTTGTCTTGTTTTATTTTCACATCGTCTGAGTTGTCTCTTTATCTCTTACTTACGACCTTAACTTCAAGCTCAATGCTTATCGACTCACGACCTCGACTCTTTTAGTACATGAAGCTTGGTGGGACCGTTTCCATGGATCCACCTAGGAATTGGATTGGATCGGTGGTTTGGTTCCTAGGTGGATCCATGGAATCAATGGGTGGTTTCCAGTTTCAATTTTTGGGAATTAATCCTTAGTAAATGGTTCTCAGTTTTAGAATGGAACCTGCTTATCCGGAACATGCTTATTCGATTTCAGACGGGAGTTTCAAAACCCTCCTCCTTCTCCGTCGGCAAACCAGGAGGCGATGCTCTCCTCCGAGAGGGCGGAGAGGCGCGGCTATAAAATGAAGACAAGTTTTGCGTTCTGAGCTATTGCGATCTCTCTGGCAGTTTTACTTTCCTCTTAGATTTTTAAGCTCTCGTTCAAGCTTGTCTGCATGAGTGGAGTGTGTTAGATTTTTGTGAAACCACTGCCAACTGTTCTAAAAACTTAAGCTGTTAGATGGAGGCGTGGTTTATTATTTAAACATTCTAACACTCCCCCTCACACTTAGTCTGGTCTTTTTGCCTAGTACTAAGTGTGGAAATTTAATTGGGGAGGCAAATAGGAGCCTGAAAGATTTGAACTCAGGACCTACTTGCTCTGATACCATGTTAGATTTTTGTGAAATCACTGCCAACTGTTCTAAAAATTTAAGCTGTTAGATGGAGGCGTGATTTATTATTTAAATATTCTAACAGAGTGGAGTGGGGTTTCATGAAAGCAGAGGAGCTTCTCTTTCTTGAGTGAAACCAGCTGAATATCGTCTCTCCTTCGGTCTCGCTTCTCCATTTTGGTGAAGGATTACCGTCCACGTTAAGCGCAACCTGTGATCTTTTTACTGGGGTCGGGATCACGATGACCTCTGAAAAGCACGTCGCCGTCCTCGAAATCCCGTTAACCAGCCACCCTTCGCCTCTGGCCAAAGTCCTTCGCATGCTGGCCGAAGCCGCCCCGGACGTCCGCTTCACCTTCTTGAGCACGACCAACTACAACGACGATGCCTTCCCATCGAGGGCCGAGCTGCCGCCCAACGTCCGGATCTACGACGTCGACGATGGCTTGCAGGCCGGAGCGACGGGTCTGCACCCGCGGGAGCACGTGGCGTTCCTCAAAAGAGCGGTGGAGAGTTCTCGAGTGGCCATCGATGCGGTGGAGCGAGATGTGGGGAAGGTGAGTTGCCTGCTGAGCCATGCTCTCTTAGTCTTCGCGTGCGAGATCGCGGAGCAGATGGGCGTCCCTTGGGTGGCGTTCTGGGTCTGGTCTCCGTGGTTTCTGTCCGCTTGCATCCACGCCGAGGTCCTCGGTCGGCTCCGCTGCGGAACCTCTTGCGGCGGCGTGGCAGAGGCCGGGGCCGATGACAAGGCCCTGGAAATGGTTCCAGGGTTATCCTTGTTTCGCATGTCAGATATCCCGGACGAGATACTGCAAGACCCGAACCCGAGGATGGTGCCGAACCTGCTCCGCCAGATGGGGAACGTGCTGCCGCGCGCCACGGCCGTCGTCATGAACTGGTTCGAGGAAGCGAGCCCTGCGCCCCTCGTTGTGGACTGGAAGTCCAAGCTCAAGATCCTCCTCCACGTGGGTTGCCTCCCGGTGGAATTCCCTCCGCCGTCCCTGCCGCCGAGCTCCGCCTCAGATCATACCGGTTGCTTGGCGTGGCTAGATGCCAGAGACCTCGCACCGTAGCGTACATATGCTTCGGGCAGGAGCCAATGCCGTCGCGGGGCGAGATGTCGGATCTCGCCAAGGCCCTGGAATCCACCGGGACCCCGTTCCTGTGGTCGCTGAAGGAGCACATGGAGGTCTACATGCCCGAGGGGTTCCTGGAGCGGACGGGGGCGCAGGGGAAGATCGTGCCGTGGGAGCGGCGGAGCTGGGTGATGAGCCGCCGGGTGCTGAGCCACCCGGCGTGCGGGGCGTTCGTGACAGGCTCCGGGTTCATCTCGCTGTTCGAGAGCGTGGCGGGGGGCGTGCCGATGATATGCAAGCCGTTCTGGGCGGACTCCACGATGAACGCGAGGATGGTGAAGGAAGGGTGGGGGATTGGAGTGGGAGTGGGAGCGGAGGGAGGAGGGAAGATCACGAAGAGCGGGATGGCGAAGGCGTTGGAGGCGGTGCTGAAGGGCGAGGAAGGGAAGGAGATGAGGAAGAAGGTCGGCGAGCTTAGGGCGAGATTGGCGGAGGCTGCTGGGCCAGGCGGGAGCGTTGAAGCTGATTTCAAGGCTCTCGTGGAGCTGCTTTCTGGTGCTTGATGTTGTTTTCGTTTCTAGTTTTACTTTGCGTGCTTTGTGAAGGTGAGATTGTTTCTAGTTCATGTTTTCTGAAGTTTCTTGTTGGAAACTGGTGACCCATTTTCAGCTAAATCTAGGAACATATTTTCTTCGTCAAGAAGTACCACAACGAAAGCAAGCAAGCGGCGGGTAAAGAATTGTCTGGAGTCCGCTAGATTTGTCTAGGGAAAGTCTACAAAATCATCCCTGCAAATGGCAGAGATCTTTTCCCTTGAAAGTCGGGTTCACAAGCTCAATAATTTCCATAAGCTAACGAAACTGTCTTCCATTTGCCAATGTCCCTTTGTGCCCTTGTCCATCCTCTACCAAACTTGTCCAACGCGCGCTTGCACATTAAGACCAAAAGCCATCATCCATGTTAAACCCATGCTTCCAGACACATTCAAATTTTTAACATTTCTTTTAATTGCTGGAATACCAGAAGAGATGGGTTCTTGTGCCTTTAGCAGATACTACTTTTGGTTTTTGGGTAATAGGTACGAGGATGCATAGTTCATGTTAGCGTGAAACGATGTTCGCCCTCTTAATTGAGATTGCGATTCTAGACAGATATATCATATTGGCTCGAGTTACTGCTGGATGGACCATTTAGTAATTGAAAATATTATGGAAGAGAGAATCAATGGGAAAGGCAATTTCAACGATTAAACTCGGTTTGGCTACCATCTATGTCCTCATCTCCTCTAAGGTCGGGTCCTTGATTTGGATGATTGCCGAGATCCTCTTCTTCCATGGACCTATCCAGATTTTTATACTCTGCTCATGTGAACCTAGTCATTGATCACGTGAGTCCTTTTATTTGATTTTTACATGAGACTCGAAGCCTATACGGTGCTGTTTCAGGTGAACAAAACCGCCTGGCCGGACGGCTTCGGTGTGGTAGGCTCGTAGCATTTTGCTGTAAATTTGTTTTTCCGTTTGTACTTTCTCTTTAGATCCCCTGTTACCGAAAATAAAAACGAAGATGAATTTTTTCTAGCGAAGAAGGCGGGAACGAGTTTCGCTGATGCGCATATCTTCCTAAAGGGGGGTTTCCGTTTTCCGGTTGTTTTGGTGCTGATCTAGTCATTTTAGCATCAGACTGAATGCTACAAGAGTTGCGTGGGGGCGATAAGCATGTCCGAATGCTAATGGCAACAGGCACCAGACGGGCAGTTGAGACTGGATGACGAGAAATCGACCGGAGAATTGAAGGAAGACTCCGATGGAGCACTATGATATCAGGATGTAGCTTCCGTTGCATCAGCTACTGTACTCAACGACGCTGTCTACAATTCATTAACTCAGTTTCTAAATTCTTAGCATAAAATCCCATGCTCTAAAGTGCTGCAAACTCGAGTTTGCATCTTCGGCAGGTTCCTGAATGAGACTCGTGTCAACACAGAAGAAGATGCGCGTTCCTGCGGACATGTAATCACAGACAGCTCGTGCGTTTCCGAGAACATGGAGGAGATGCCATGAAACTAGGAAAACCAGTTGCCTGGAAAAGCATCTCCGATGCAGTTATGTCGTTTAACTATTGAAGCTCCTCAAAGTTCTTTCGCAAATGGGAGCTCCATAGTTTGAATCTGACTGATCAAATGCAGGTTCAAACAATTGCTCTGTTTCTGTTTTGGCATAATGATTATACTCGCGCATCGTTCGGCTTTGGCATGCCTTTCCAATCAGTATCTTGGAGATGCAAATCGATCTGTACTTCGATCCCATAAACGACATGAATGTGTGTCGCCTAAAAAATCGACGAGTCGAGCTCGAATGATTCACGATATCTATTTCCACCACGCCACAAATCAAAGCACATCTCATAAGTCATAACGAACGCAAGCCATACAAAGATGGTAAATTTGTTGCAGACATGGTACTAGCATACATATGAAAAAAAAAAGACTGCATACTTGGAAGTCTCCGACAACTTTCGATCAGGTTCTCTTGACTGGATCGAAATTGGAGACCCCGACCACCGCGCCGATGATCGCCCCGAGCACGACTCCCCCGGCGACGATGCTGAGCAGGAAGTTCTTGAGCGATGGCGAGACCGCCGCCTCCGCCGCCTCCGGCACCAACATGGACGCCATCAGGGCGGCCGCCGTGGCACCGGCGATCGCCTTCTCCTTCAGCGACGCGCGCACCTGGAACCTGGCGGAGGCCCCGACCGCCCGCGACGGCCTGACCACCACGGGCAACGGCTTGACGAAGGCGTCGGAGCTCGGCAGCTTCGGGGGGCTGCCGTGAGCTAGCGGCGTGGCCATCGAGACAGCGGAGGTAGAAGCCATTGGTGGTGGTGGTGCTGAGCTTCGGGAATGCAGGGTTGAAGACTAGAAAAGAGAGGGAGATAAGAGAGAGAGAAGGTGTGGATTTGGTGTTGATTGAGAGGTGGGAGATGGAGATATGGAAATGGAGGCGTTGGTCAGTCCGGTCGACGACGACGACGCTCGCTGATGTGGCGGGTTCTCGTGCGCCATTGGTGGATAAGGTTATCTCATCATCTCTCTTTTTTTCCTTTTTCTTTTTTGCGAGCGAATTCTTTAAAATGAACAGCAAGAGAAAAAGACTATTTCATGGTGAAGACGAAGCAACGTGATCGCATTCCACCAAAGAAGAAAAACTCAAAAGATAAAGAGAACGAGAACGACAGAATGTGTAATCCAAGATGAACATCGCAGGCAAAATCAGAACTAAGACAAGAAATCGTGCTCGAACATGTCATCTGATCTCGTACCGTGACGACCATGTCGTCTGTAAGCGAGGATGAATGGCAACGTGATCTTTCATCACGCAATGTTGTTGAGACGCTTCCATTCATGGAAACAGTTCATGACCGGCTGCTATCGAGAATGTCTTTGATTGGAAAGGACGGTATGAGAGTGCAGTTGCGGCTAGACCAAACATTTGAGCAGACGAGATCTCGAATCGCCCATTGTCGAAACGCAAGCACTTCAGACTTTTTCATGAGTCCTAATGACTACTAAAGAAAGTACCCGCCCGCTGCAGACATGATCATCCTGTGCCAAGCCGCTGATTGCACAAAGAAGGCGAGTCAGGTCGGACCAGCTGCAGCTGAGGCTAGTGGCGAGCCGACATTGCTGAGGCGGACTTCCTGAGGGAGCAGGCGGTATTTAATCCCGAGCTCCTCAAATATCTTCTTGAGCTCCAGAACCAGCTCACATCTCCGGCTATTTCGATCCCCGGATTTCTGAAAATTTATGGTGTGAGTGACATAGAGGCCCATCTTCATCTTGTTCACATCTTCAATCTCCTTGACCAAGACACTGTGGCCGGGACGCCAGTACTGAGGCTTGCTCTCCAGATACCTGAAATTTTTCACGATCCAAGGCAGGTCAGATCCGTTGCAAACGAATGCATATAGATCGACCATACATAGTACATGTAAACCACTTTTGAATGCAGAGTATGTAAGGTATAATAGATTGCATACGCTTTTATTTTAGCTTTCATAGCTCCGATACTCTCGATTGAAGTGGAGAAATCGACAGCAAATTCCACGGAATCGCTCATCTCTGGACTCCTGTAGAAGTTGCTGATGGGTTTTGTTGCCAGAACTGAATTCGGATAGTAAATCTTTTCGTTGTCGTATCTCAGGAAGACTGTTGTTAAGATGTTCATTTCTTCAACCACCATCTGCAATAAATTTTGATCAGTTAAGCTAAATTAAGTACCGATAATATGAGAGAGGTGATATGATTATACAATTAAAAAAAAAAGTGACCTGAACTCCATCGATTACGCAACGATCACCCACGTCAAACGGATGCATCACAAATACAAATATGATTGCTTCGAAAACAGCCTTTGCGGTGTTACCGAATACAAACACCACCAGGAGAAGCTGTGATGAGATGAACAGGAGCACTTGGGTTGTCAACAGTCCCATCGCCAATAACCAGACTGATGATCACTATGAACACAACCCCGGTTGCGAGCCTGTTCAGCTCTTCAATGGCGGTCTTCGTATCATTTAAGGAATGCGCCAGCGACTTGCGTTCTTGGTAAACCTTCACCTGCAATGATAAAGCCTCCTCACGACAAATTAACCAACAATGGAAAGATGAAGACTGAAAACAAATAATTGCTCCTCTATTGAATCCAGGAGACAAGAGCATTGATCGCGGACTCACCAACCACTTTTTCAACGATGACCTGGTGATCTTTCTGGTTTCTGCTGCTCCTTCAAATAACGGAAGGGCATTGTCGACATCTGCCTTTTTCATGAAGCGCAAGAGGTCCTCTTCCTCAATGTACCTGAAGACAACAAAAGAAAAGTAGTGAAAAATTGAACCATCACTAGTTTGCAGTTAAATCTCCAATTAGGTGGTATCCTCACTTGTTTCCGGGCTTAGCTACGTTTCTGAATATCTGATAAGCGGCAGCTTTAGCACCCCACTCGCTATTGATCTCATTCTCTTGTTTCTCTCCCTCCTCGTCATCATCCCCCTGGTTGAGCCCGCCCATGGATAGCCCAGACCCGCTAATCACGTCGATCAACCCTTTCATTGTCCATGCCGAGACCTTCTCTTGCTTAATCCTGTGTAGCTTATCCATATCGATCACTTCCTCTTTCTCCTGTTCCGATCCATCCTTCAAAGTCTTGAAACTTAACCGGCTATCGCTCTTTGAATTCCCAACGCTTTCTTCCATTTCCATGAAGGGAGGCCCAGAGAGCGAGCGGACAACGTACTGATGAAAGAATGACTCTTGAATCCGATCAAAGAACCGAGTGCATTGGAATGAAGAAGCCAGTAACTTTATCAGCAGAGTCTTGACCAACCATATGGCAGATGCAATAAGACAAGAAGCCAGAGCCCTCGTGATGTAATTCAGGATTTTAGTGGTGTGCCTCGATCGCTTCACACCGAGGTTTATCAGCAGCGCCCAGGCCAGTAGGATCAGACCTATCCAGATGAATACTTGGACACTCTTCTTCAATCCATAGACAAAATAAAGAACTTTCTTCTTGAGAAGGAAGTTCCTCTCAATCATGAACACCAATATGTTTATCAACCATTCAGTGACCAATCTGCCACAGAAAATCACAAGCACTAGCACACACCATTTCCATAACTTCAAACCCCAGATCATTTTGGGTTTCAATTCATGCACGGTCAAGCTAGCGATCAGAAAACCTGCAATCCATATGAACACAATCCACTCTACCAAAACCATCTTCTTGAAATTCTTACCAGACATTTTCTGAACTTTCAGATTTGCAGTCTTGTAGACCTCCTCTTCCTCCTCCTCCTCATTTCCTCCCCCCAATGACACAGAAATTGGTGTTCCCGGAGTGGCTGGAGACTTTTTCACATTTTCTTTCAGAGTTGGTGAACCGATATGAATGCCTGGTGAAGAGACACTAGGTGAATTCCTGGAGGGCGGACTTGCATTCTTCAACTGGGACTTGATTTCAGCTAACTCTGCCTTGTTAGGATATGACTGTTCGACGAATCTCGATTTCGGCTTCGAATACGCAGACCTTGTGAGCGATGATATCCTTCTAGTCAAAGTGCCAGTTGGAATCATCGAAGGCTTACCTGAAGGCGTTTGGCTTGGTTCCGTGGACCCTGGTTGGAAAGATGAGCTATCCGAATTCGGTACTGGGACTTTCAATGCCACATCTTTCACTTCTGTCAGCTCCGGATTGGGATTCACTGAAAGACCCAGCTGCTCTTTGCTCTCGTCTTCGGAGCATGAGATCGAAACCACCACTTCGTCTTTTCCTTTCTTCTCCAGCGCGCCGTCATTAGCCTCCATTCCCCCTTCCAATCTTCTATTACACGCTGCTCAGAAACCTTCACAAGTACAGTGCTTCAGTCTCCCCTATCATGAGCAAATCTCATTACAGTTCTGTGCGGCAAAGTTTAGCTGATTGATATATTATTAGCAAGGAAAAACGAACCGAAACTTTCTAGCTGAAATCTGTAAGTGAACAATCAAAAGTTCGCACATGCAAGAGAACTAGAGATGGCTCAATTATTCGATCAAATAGTGAGAAGAAAAAGATTAAGAAACAAGAAAAAATAAAGAAAGAAGAAGTCTTGCTTAGGTCGTATTTTTCAGGGAAAAACAAACAAGGAAAGGTGGTTTTGAATGTGCAGTCGACTTGAGCCCAGAGAGAGAGAGAGGGAGAAGGGTGGCTCGCTGCTTTCCCGGGAAAAGCATATTTAAGTAGTAGCTATGCTAGTGGCCAATGGTCAAAACCTCGTGTTTCATATTTTTGGCACCGAAAATCCGGCCTCGTGCCCGAATCATATGTTTTGTCACCTCCATGTTGGATTTATATTAAATCTCGGCGAGGCCAGTTGTCTCTGAGGGGGCCGGGCCAATAAGAAACTCTCTAACCAGCCAAAAATAAGTAGGTGCTCCACATAAATTATTGCAAGTGGTTTGTAGACTGTTCGGTGAAATAAATAATAATCACAATAATAACAAATGAAAAAAAAAATTGCATGGGGTAATAATTTGTGTTGCCTTAAGGGTTCCATTTAAAAATTGTTCAATGCGGTGATATTCCTCGAGGCAAGGAAGTCTATGCTCATGCCGATCAATTTTTTAAAATTAACTGATCAACTCACATACCATCAGTCCCCAGTTACATGCAATCAAACAAATACAACGAAAATAGCTTTTTACTTTTTTCTTTTGTTTTTTTTTCTTTTTCAATCAATTAATCTCCCAAAAATCGATGAAAAGAGTAGAATCTCTCGGCAATTTATCTTCACGCGGACTCATGTGGTTATATGCACTATATGTGAAACAATTATTACCTGTCAAGTAGGCTTTTTCATTAAAGGAAGAATCATATATGTTTGTAGATTATGGTTATGTTTGTTTTGCGAAAAATAATTTCTGGGAAAACATTTTCCTCATTTTCCAGCATTTGATTTACTTAGGAAAATGAGTCAATGGAAAATATTTTCTTAATCAACGGAAAATATTTTCCTTCCAAAGCTTAAATTCAAGAAAACGATTTCCCTTTTGAAAAAATCGAAAAACGTTTTCTAAAATGTTTTAAAGTCCTTATTTAATAAAAAGTTTATTATTAAAAAGAATTTCTAATTAAAAATTTTGAATTTGTTATTATTATATCTTTTCTTTTTTTTATTCTTTCTTTTTTCTTATTTTCTCTTTTCTTTCTTTGCCTGTGAATGTAAACCTTAACTCCTTCTCCCCTCTCTCCTTCTCCTTCGCCTCCTCCCTTTCGTCACCGCCACCTCCTCCAACACTAACCCCTCCTGTCCTCCCATTGGCTTCGCTCCCTACTCTTCTTCTTCGTCAGCATCTTCTACACTTTCATTCATTTTTCAAATGTAATCCAAACACCATAAAATATTTTTAGTCACGTATCACCAAACAAAGAAAAACTAATTGTTTTCCTGGAAAATGGTTTCTCGAAAAACATTTTCAAAAAACGTTACGTTTTTCGTGAAACAAACACACCTTATATTTCAAGTGTTGCACTGCAATTTTGAGTAATCGATTTAGTAGAGGTTAGTAAGAAAAGTATGCGTGGCTTAAGTCCACAATACTAGTTTGGTTCCTCATGTCAATACGTGTGGATAATCTCATATTTGGGCCACATATAAGGATTTTATCTCGTTTCTTACTTTGATCGCAATATAAGCAGATCTTTTTGCCGGAGTCTACATTAGATAAGCAGACTTTCTATCATAAAGAACATCGATTACTCCATGAATCATTTGTTTCTCAAAAGTGAAAAGTAATACAAATAAGCAAACTGCTGGTGAAGTCCAAAGGCGTTATCTATGTTAAACATCAACATCATTAAACTTGCTTTTTCTTTTTTTCCTCTATGTATTTTGTGTTAATGCGGTAGTGCTTTAGTGAGTGCTAAGGCATAATTAATCACTCGTGAGCAAATGTTATTTTCAGCCATGGCGCCAGGAAGGGGCAAACAGATCGCAACCAAAAGATGCGATCCATCGTTTTATTCCGTGTGGTTCTTAAAGCTTGCCGTGACCCAGAAGTTTCCCAACAAAAAGTACGCAAATCATTTCAATTATGTCAAGGATGAAGGACGTGAAAATGATAGACAAGAAGGCAGGCACCGTAGTCGTTTCGATTAGACTCATATTCAATGCTTTGTGGCTGGGAGTCAATACATCGTCACAAAGCTCCATTGCCTTCCGCTTCCTTTCATATCACTCGCAAACCATCGACTTTCCCATTAATTAGATAAAAAGCTCAATTACTTACTTAACAACGATATTCCTAAGAAAACATATTTTGATCAATTAATTTATTTAAATATATAAAGAGGCCATTTGCCGATTCAACTATAAATATATATGTTGAATAATAACTAATTATTTAAATATATATGTTCACCAATAAAAAATATGCAATCTTTTAATATTGAAGATGAAGAAACATGATCTAACACATCGATTAAAAGGTTTGCAATATGTATTATCTTATATATCTGAAAGAAAGATTTGCAATATATTAAGTTTGGAACATATGGTCTCTATAATTATATATAAGAGAGTTTATATATCATTAGGCTGATACTGAGCTTTTCTAAAATAATTTAAGTACTGATAATGTCTTTATAGAAGGTTGTCATGTGTTAATGAAGTGCAATTGCTTTTAGAGCAGTTTCTCTGGTACAAATTTGGATTTTCGTAATTTAGTAATTCATCCATTAAATGAATTGGGCATTACTGTGCTTTTGAGAGTCACCGAACGACTCTTCCCCTCTTTGGCGGTCATTCCATGACTTGATGAAAAGAGAAACGAGAGATACGGTTGGAAGTTTCTTTCCATCCTTTTTCTTTCCTTTTTTTTTTTTGTGGGTAAATTCACTTCTCGTTTCCTTGGAGGTCTAAATTGAGTTGATGGGAAGAGATATATGATGAAGTTCTTGTTCCTCCTACTTGTTCTAAAGATGCGACCCATTTTTTCTCTCGTGTGGTTCTTAAAGATTGCCGCGGCCCAAAGTTTTCCAAGGAAAAGTACGCAAATCATTTCAAGTATGCTGGGAGCAAACGACATGAAAATGACAGATAAGAAGGCCGGCACCATACTAGTTTCGATCACTAAAATAGAACGAATCAAGTTCCGGAAATTGAATGTTCAACAACAACCGCGGATGCCAAAACCTACTTGAAAATCTATTATGTTTATTGCATGGTCTTCGAATCACATGTTCTCAACAGGGAATTTCCAGTCTGCTGGACCTGTGGCCACGGAAACTGTAAATATCACCATTGACTTGACCTAGAACTTTTCTAATATATTACAAAAAGAAAAGTACGCGTGGAGATATCGCTTTGCTAAAATAGATGAGAAAAATAACTAAAACTTGATTTTGTTAATTTTCAGTACAGGTATTTTTTTTTTTTGGCAAGAAATATCAATTAAAGGGATATTCGTTTGGACTCGTTGAAAGGAAAATAAGAGCCAACACAACAATCATCACTCTTCTAGCTTAATCAGTACAAACAATTTCTGACTATACTTGTCGCCCGGAAGTTGTCATGTGTAATGTAAGTGACACAGTTATTATCTATTTAGGTGGGCGTCTTTAGTAAAAGAAGAATCATATATTTGTAAATAGAATTCTAACTATTTATTAAATATTGCCCTGCAATTTTGAGTGACGGGTCTATTAGTGGTTAAATAACAGAAATATGAGTGGTTTAGATGCACAATACTAGTTTGTGGAATGTATAATATCTATAATCATATATATATAAGAGATTTTATACATCATTAGGCCAATACTGAGTTTTTCCAAAATAATTTGAATACTAATAGATGTCTGTATAGAAAGGCTGTTATGTATTAATGATGTGCAATTACTTTAAGAGCAATTTATGTATTATAAGATGGTTTTCGTAATTTAGTAATCCATCCATTAATTTAATTGGGTATTAGTATTACTATCCTTTCAAGAGTCACCGAATGATTCTTCCCTTTTTGGCGGTCATCTTATGAGTGGATGGAAAAAGACTAGCAGGAAGTTTCCTTCCTTCCTTATTTTTTGGGGCAAATTGACTTCTAATTTCATGGTAAATACACTATCAATGTTAAAAGTTGTATACAGCACTTACTTTGATGCCAAAAGTTTATTTTTGATCACTTAAGTGCTAACAAATTTGAAAAACGATTATTTCAGTGCTAACACAGATCAATTTAGCTGGAAATCCGACGTGGAAATTTTTTATTAATTTTTTAAGCTAACGTGGCTCGTCGGAGAGTTGAGTCAGCATCCAAACAACAAAACGATATCGTTTGGCATCTTTCCCCCAACTTATAACCCTAGATCCCCAAATTAAGAGAGAGAGAGAGAGAGAGAGAGAGAAGGCATGTTGTCTTCTTCCCCGAAGAGTAACACTAGCAGCAAATGGTACCAGCATCACTAGCAACGGCACCAGTAGCACCAGCAACACCAGCAGCGGCACCAGCAATGGCGCCAGCAGCACACCAGTAACGGCACCTTCAACCCCTCTTCTTCCTCCTCCTTCTCCGCCCTCGTCTCCTATTCTTCCTACCACTTCTTACTTGAGCAATAATCTCAGTCTCTCCTCGCTCACCTGTGGAGCAACTATGATGGTGGCCGAGCGATGACGGGCGAATGACCGTGGCCGAGTGGCGGACAAAGAAAACCTAATTTCAATCCACATATGAACTATACGGCGTCGTTTTTGCGAGGATGTCCACGTATGACGGCAAAACGACGTCATTTCTTGAGGAGGATGGAAAATGACGTCATTTAAAAGCCATCACAACTTTTTTTTAAAATATATATATATATATATATATATATATATATATATATATATATATATATATATAAGCCACATAATTAATCTGGCCGGAATCTCTCGCCGGTGGGACCAAAGTGATCGTTTTTTCTCCAATTTGGCACTTAAGTGATTCGATGGAAACTTTTGGCACTAAAATAAATAATTGTACATAACTTTTGGCACTAATAGTGTACTTACCCCTCTAATTTCTTTTAAGTTCTAAACTGAGTTGATGGGAAGAGAGACACAATGGAGTTCTTGTTCCTTCCACTTTTTGTAAGGATGCAACATAGCTTTTCATCCCTAGTGGTCCTTAAGTTTTGGCGTGACCCTGAAGTTTTTCCTAGAAAAAGTATGCAAACCATTTCAATTATGTTGACAATAATAGGGGGCTTCCATTCACCAGCGCAGACTAAAAGTGCTCTCCGAACCGTGCTGTGCGAAAGGTTGCTTTTCTAAAACTATTCTATATCTATATAATAAGGCTGAAACTGCGCTGAATAAGAAAGCCTTAATCCCATGAATGAGGTCGAAGAGGGATGCGGGGATCACAACTATACAGGAGCTAGAAAGGTGGCTCTTTCCGTGCCCACTCCTGGAGACCCATCTCAAACCTAAACACCTCTCTCTTGAGGAGAGATCGGAGTAGAGAGTGTATCCATGACCCACCTTGACTTCAAGAAGATGGGGGCAGTTCGCCTTAGCGAAAGAAGGAGATGGGCAACTGCTTCAACAATCAACTGAGCTCAGGAAGTCAGGTGAGTAGAGAGTTTTTTATAAAATAAATAAAGCAAGGGGCGATCCTCCCGGTGAACTGACCGTACCCCAAACCGACACAGGTGAAGAATCTGACTGAATGAGGAAGAGCTCTTTATGTGGTCTCCCAATCGACTACTTATCATCATAATGAACAATGTCTATAGATCGTAGTAGTTCGCCAACCTCTCTAACTAACAAAGCAGGAAGGCCCGTAGCCGTAGCGTCGAACGCATTTTCTAAAGGCGGGTAACGGTAATTTCAAAAGGCTTAGATTCTAAGGGCGCTACTGAAAGGCTTTAGGTCATATGTCAAGGGCTGGTAAGGTTTTAAGCGTTGTATCGAATTAAACCACGATCATCCAATTCGCTCCAACAGACAGGCATGGTTCTGTAGTCAAAGCAACTTCGTCACTGGAAGCTCGGTTCTCAAAGATTGAAGAAGAAAGAGAGCCAAAGCGCAGCCGAATTCCCTGTGTAAAGCATATGGGTTCTTTTTATCTTCTTAATCACCCTACGGCGAGCTAACTCTAGCTCGGTAATAAGGCGAACAAAAGTCTCGTCTCTAACTATAACAAAACTTTCTAGCTTTGAAACATGGTCCTATGGGTCTAGAACAGAATCAAGAGGGATAGCTTCGCTCCTGGGTTCCAGGGGTGGCTCTTACCTTGTGACCTCTATTTCCTTCCCGTAATCGAACCTTACACAGAAAGCAGCTAACGCGTGAAACACTCCGCCTGGGGAGTACGGTCGCTTTCAAGTCCCGAATCCGAATCTAGCTTTCCTCGACCTGAAAGCCATTTTCCTAGTTCGCGATGGATGAGCTTTTTGATGAAAGTAACATCCGTCGAATCAAAGGAATAGACTTTTGATAGTTCCACAGGTAAGTAATAGGCTACTTCTAGCTTCTATAGTGGGCCTTCCACTTTGGTGGAATTGTTGTTTGTATTGTGCCTGACCGGTCTTTTTAGGAATTGAGAATTGAGGAGATACTGAGAAAGACTTTTTCCTTATAAGATAAGTGGGATTCCCAGCTAGCAGGACACGTACGGTTGTAATCTTTGCCACTGGACTGAAAGTTTCATCAAAGACGATAGCGGCGGGATTAGGCGGCTTAGCTTAAGTTAAGTTAAGGGTGAGTTCTTACTTTAAAGAGTTTTAATGGTCGAGTGAAATAGACTATCAATCCTCTCCCGAGGGTTGGGGGCGATCTGTATGTTTTTGTGAAAGGGATGCTCAATGGATAGAGGATTGGACGGACTTGCTTTAACCGAAGGGGAGAGTTGTAAAGGAATACGCGGATTAGGCTATGTTGGAGCAGTCTGAATGCCGAGTCTTTCTCCGCCGCCAACTCGACGTCGTCGTCATCAGACGATTCTAAAAAGATGACTTTTCAGCCAGTTGTATAAAAAAAAAAAAAAAAAAAAAAGGGCCCGTTCACACTCGGGAGAAAGGGTACCCATCGTCCTCGCTTACAAAGAAAGGTCCGTCCTCCTTGGTTCCTTAGGCGGCTTTTACTCTCAAAGATGGATGAGCTTTTTGATGAAAGTAATCAAAAGGAGGAAGAATGACCCATTCTGACCTAGTGGATAAATTAATTGAGAACAGTCAAATCACACAATTCATTGGCTTCTCTGCATCTAAGTCTTTTCTTTGTTGAGGAATTATTGATTCAAGACCGAAATGGCTTCTTTACAAGAAAGAATTACTTTCTTTTTTTCTATTCAAGCAACAAAGTGTGTTTAAAGCCGCCTAGCCTCTTTTTAAAACGGAAGGCGGTAGTTTATAGAAAAAAAAGAATGAAGAACCTAAAATGGATGAAACACCAGATAGATGAAGACTAGAAATTGCACGTGGGTGACTTTGGGTTTAGGCACGAAAGTGCTGGGTAAGGGCCCGTACTCTCTTCTGTAGATACGCTATCCCTTCAGGCTATGGTATGGGGGAAGGGAAGTGAGATCTTTTATCGGCTTATTCCACTTCCGTAGGGACTCTTCCAAGTCATCTGAACTCCCCCATCCACACCACAACTTTTTGCTTGCTGGTGACGGCTTAAGCGATCCAACCAAATCATTAAACCTGGCGGCTGCTCGTTCTTTGATCAGTGATTCACCGGCCACTAGATCGATGAAGGACATGAAGATGATAGAGATGAAGGCAAGAACCACAGTTGATTCAATCACTATTATAGGACCAATCAAAAATTAAATGTTCAATAATCATCGTGGAAAAGTACTTATCGCATTGTATTCAAATCATATGCTCTCAATGGATGTGATTTGTTACATTGTGCGAGTCATATGTGGACTCACCTAATTTTATTTTATATTTTTGCCAAAGGACTCACTGGATTTATTAGTAAAAAATATTGTTTTACATATTCCAGGTCCATGTGCAAAAAATTTTAAGTGAAAAATTGCATTTTTAATTCTAAACCTATTATATAAATTTGAAGTCAATCTTAATCTTTTCAATTGAATTTAATGTAGTTTAAATCTTTGAGTGAAAATTTAATCAAGTTCTCTAGAGCAACACTTGCTTGAAGATGCCTACATAGCAGTCCGGTCATCACCGGCCAGCCATCATAAGTGTCAATGCTGGATTTGATAAGGACAATTTTAAAGAAAAGGATAGCGTTCTTTTTTCTTCTTTTTCAAGTTTTTATTTTAGTCTATCGGCATACCTGTTCGCTATGAACACAGCATGTGCTCTGCAGGTATATACTCTTCAAATATGTTCAATGCAGTGATATTCCTCGCAACAGGAAGTCTATGGTCAGTGGAGGCAACAATTAAATTTTTCAAAATTAACCGATCGACCCATATACTATCGTTCCCTAGTTTCCTGAAATGAAACAATTACAATGCAACCAACATTTGAATTATGATTTGTTTTTTCTCTTTTCCTTTTCCATCCAAAATCCGTTGCAATGAAACAAATACAATGAAAATAAAATCTTGACAGCGGATATGATAAGGTCAATTGGTTATATATTATTGCAAGAAAAATATAATTTGATATTTTGATATAGAATTTAGCTTTCTATTTATGATGGTTATTAATGGGCAAAACTGTACTGTAAATGATTAAGATAATTTGTCCATAATGCTACAGTATATAATCACAACATCCTACATAGTATATTAATCTTAAAACTTATTTATACAAATTCAAGTTTCTATCTTATGTACATAATTATGCTAATAAGCATTAGCATAATATAAAAAAATCAAAGCTCCGCGGAACTTATTTTTATTAAATAATCATTCAAATGGTTTAAGCAACAAATATACGCGGTTTAGATGCACAATACTAGTTTGTGAAGTGTATAATATAAGAGATTTTATATGTCATTAGGCCAACACTAAGTTTTTCTAAAATAATTTGAATACTGATACATGTCTATATAGAAGGATGTCATGTAATAATGATGTCTCTACTATAAAATAAGTTTTTTTAATTTTGTAATTTGTTCATTAATTTAAATGTCACACTTTTTCCACTTTGACTTAGACATTCCTATTGTTATGTTTTGACCATATTATCTCTTTCCGGTCTATCACTTATTGTACAACTCTACAAAAGTGATCTTTCTTTATTATTTGGTCAATTCTTTTTATTTTGACCATTCTTTTCTTCCTTGCGAGTCTCACTTTCCTTTTTTTTCTTTCTTTTCATGCCTTGGACGTCTCACTTCTCCGCTCATGCAAATTTTCTCTATTTTCTCTTTTGCAACCCATTCTCTTCCTTCTATACCTCCCCCTCCTACATCTTCTTCTTCCACAAGGCAATCTATTTTCTTTGACGACAATCAAGGCCAAATTCTTTCTCTTTCTCAATATTGTAGGTGTTGGGTTTAAAGCTAGAGCAGAGGCTGAAGCATGCCTCTTGTAACTAAAATTAGGCTATAGTCATGAGGTAAAGATTGTTCCTCCCACAGTGCGTGTCTCTTGCATACCGGAATCGACAAGCAAAGGATGCATCAATTGGCTGCTGCAGTTTGTGGTTGCAAGCCTCCTAAGACGTCAAAGGCGTGGAAGAAGAACAAAAAGAAATAAATTAAAAAGTATTGACCCAATAATAAAAAAGATCACCTTTTGTAGAGTTATATAAGAATTGTGTCTCACAAGGATATTATGGTCAAATCATAAAAAATTGAGTGTCTAAATCAGATGATAAGTGAAAAAAAGTGCCGCCCTAATTTAATTGGGTATTACTATTACTCCCCTGTTAAGAGTCACCGAATGATTCTTCTCTCTTTGGCGGTCATTCTGTGAGTTGATGTAAAAAGAGTGGCAGGAAGTATCCTTCCTTTCTTATTTTTTTGGGGCAAATTCACATCTAAATTCCTTTAAGGTCTAAATTGAATTGCTGGGAAGAGAGATACGGTGGAGTTCTCGTTTCTTCCGCTTTTTGCAAAGATGCGACATGTGTTTTCATCCTTGGTGGGCCTTATGTTTTGCCATGACCCAGAAGTTTTTCCTAGAAAAAGTATGCAAATTATTTCAATTTTGTTGACAATGAAGGACATGTAAACAATGGAGATGAAGGCGGCACCGCAGTTGATTCAGTCACTATAATAGAGCCAATCAAATTCTTTGTGGCAATTAAATGTTCAATAATCATTGTCGAAATGTACTTCTTGCATTGTATTCAAATCACATGCTCCCAATGGATGTGATTTTTTTACTTTGTGGAGTTCATATGTGGACTTACCTGATTTTATTTTTTTTGCCAAAGGACTCACTGGATTTATTAGTAAAAAAATATTATTTTACATATTCCAGGTCTACGTGCAAAAAATTTTTGGTGAAAAATTGCATTTTTAATTCTAAACCTATCATACAAATTTGAATTCAATTTTAATCTTTCGAATGTGGTTTAAACCTTTGGGTGAAAATGCAGTCAAGTTCCCCAGAGCAAATCTTACCTAAAAATGCCACCATGGTGGTCTGGTCATCATGGACTTGACCATATTAAGTTTCAATGCCGGATTTGATAAGGACAATTTTAAACGAAAGGATTCCATTCATTTTTTTTCTTTTTCATGTTTTTATTTTAGTCTATTGGCGTTCCTTTCGCTATGGACATGGAATGTGATCTAGAAGTATATACTCTTTAAATATGTTCAATGCGGTGGTATTCCTCAGGCAACGAAGTCTACGTTCAGTGGATATCCTTTTCACATAAAGCTCATTGAAAGCACGAAGCACTATTATCAACCCAAAAAAAAAAAAAAAAATCAAAATTGACCGATTGGCCAAGATACTACATCCCCAGTTACATGCAATGAAAAAATCACAACGAAAATAACATGTGAATTATGATTTGTATTTCTCTTTTCCTTTTCCATCCAAAATCCTATGCAATGAAACAAGTAAAATGTTAATTACATCTTGACAGCGGACATGATAAGGGATCATGTGATCTGAGTTCACAACCTGATCGAGTTGAACCCCCTCACAACCAAAGCAACGATTATCACTCTTGTAGCTTCATTATTATTACCAAGGTTAATATCACCAAAAATTTCAAATTAATACATCTGTTTTATTCTAAATTAATTTCTGTGTCACAAAAAAATCCCAAGCTAATAAACTCATGCTACATACACTCCAAAAATCCTCAGTTCACCACAATTTGAGGTAAATAGAGCATGAGCGAATCATTTTCGAGTAAATGTGATACGAGTGTAACAGTCTAAGATCTTTCGTGACTCAAATATTAATTTAGGATAAATATGACACAAGTATAACAATTTGACATATTTTGTTATAAGAAAATCAGTTTAGCTAATTGTGGCACAGATATTATTAGCCCTTAACACTAACCACTTCTAAGTGTTCTTGTCGAAAGTTGTCATATGCAATGTAAGCAACGTAGTTATTATCTGGGCTTCTTCATTGAAAGAAGAATCGGAGACATCCGATAAAATGCCTTTAGATAAATTCTAATTATTTTACCAATTTTACGCTGCAATTATGAGTAATGGGGCTAGTAGTAATTAAGTAACAAATATGTGTTATTTAGGTACGCTATACCAGCTTGATTCCCCTCGTCAGCACGCGTAAAAAATCTCATATTTAGGTCACGTGTAAGGATTTTAGCTTGTTTTCACTTTGTAGACAAGATTAGCAATTGTCCGTAAAGAGCCATTTCGATTTATTATAAGAACCCTAACTCAGTCGTCCCAAAAACTTACGAAAAATAGCTAGAATTCAAGCTTGAAAGTTACTATTCGTAACCTAACCAGTGCGCGCGACGAATTTTGAAATTTTGTTTTGAGCAAACCTTGAACCCAAATCAAGATTCGTAACACAACACCCTAAAATATCATTATATAAAAATACGCAGCTCAAAGATTCAAAAATCGGATTTTACTACATGAATATTCAATAATTCTTAATTTTAAGTTCTAAATCTAAAACTACTCTAATTGAACGAACGAGAGGCGCGAACACTTATCAGCCGATGTATTACATAGTTGAGTCGGCTTAGGGCGCGTTTGGTAACGTTTCTGTTTAAAAATTGTTTCCGGAAACAGAAATAGAAAAAAATATTTCTGCTTTAGGGAACAATTTTTGAACAAAAAACGCGTTTGGTAAATCTATTCCAAATATAAAAAGAATAGAAACACGTTTGGTAAATTTGTATAATTTTTTTATTTCTTTTAATTTTTTAATATTTTTCTTATTTTCTTATTTATTTTTCTTTTTTTCTTATTTTTTTCTTATTTTTTTCTTCTTTTGGCCGGCGGCCTCGCCTTGGCCGGGTGAGCTCGAGCTCGCCCGGATCCGGCGAGGCCGAGCTCGCCCGCCGGCCGGTGCGAGGTCGGCCTTGGCCGGGCGAGCTCGAGGCTTGGCGGTGGCCCGGCTTGGCCGAGCCTCGCCGGCCGCCGGGCGAGCTCGGCCTCGCCGAATCCGGGCAAGCTTGAGCTCGCCCAACCAAGGCGAGGCCAAGCCTCGCCCAGCTACGGCGACGCTCCGGCGAGGTTGCCGGCCCTCGACGGCGTCGCCGGCCCTCGTCGGCCGGTCGCCGACCATGGCCGAGGCCGGCGACCAGCAAAGAAAAAAGAAAGAAGAAGAAAAAAGAGAGGAGAGAGAAAATGTGTTTCTCAAATGTGTTTCAGAAACAAGAAACAACTTTTTTTTGTTTCTTGTTTCTGTTTCGATATGTTTCTAGGAACAAAAAAACACTTTTGGAACAAAAACGGGTCCAAACGTGTTTCTGTTTCTTTTTTGTTCCCGGAACAAAAAAATAAAAATAAAAAGTGTTCCTGGGAACAAAACAAAAGTTACCATGCAGCCCCTTAGGGCGCGTTTGGTAACGTTTCGTTTAAAAATTGTTTACGGGAACAAACAAAAAAAAATGTTTCTGTTCCCGGGAACAATTTTTGAACAAAAAACGCGTTTGGTAACTGTATAAAATTTTTGTTTCTGGAATAAAAAAAGATCAGAAACACGTTTGGTAACTGTACAAAATTTCTGTTTCTAGAATAGAAAAAGAACAGAAATACGTTTGATAACTGTATGTAATTTCTGTTCCAAATTTTTTTCAAGTGTTTTTTTTTTTTTTAATAAAATGTAAACTTGATATTGAATTATCATTCCTATGCAATGCTCATCCATTTAATTTCATTCATGGTGAGTCAAAAAAAAATTCTAAACATTATCATATTTGCTTACTTGGAAGACAATTTTTTACGTTTGTACCAAATTTGAACCCAATTGCTTTTTTTATTTTTAATAAAGTATAAATTTGGTTTTGAATTCTCATTCTTATAAAATGCTCATCATTTTAATTTTGTTCATGGTGAGTGAAGTCAAACATTTTGAACATGGTTATAAGTGCATACTTTGAAGAAAATTTTACAAATAAACTTTGTACCAAATTTTTCTCACGTGGCTTTTTTTTCAATAAAGTGTAAATTTCGCATTGCATTATCATTCTCATGAAATGCTCATCAATTTAATTTTGTTCATGATGTATGAAAACAAACATTCTGACCATGGTCATATGTGCATACTTGGAACAAGAAATGAGGTAAATAAAATTTACACAATCAACATTAGTTAAAATAAGAGTATCTCATAAATCTCTACATAGACCCTTTCATACATAACATCACAATAATGAAGTAATAGAGTTCATTGTTCAACTTCATCACATTGAATTTGATAAGTCAGTACTTAAAAACAATAGTACAAAAGTCAGAAACACAATGTCATGAAATCTCAGGCATATTATGATCCCTCGCCATTTTATTTGCAATCCTTGTCCTGAGCATGTTCATTCCAGGTGCATCATGCAATGTATTATCTGCAACCTCCACTTCTGTAGGTCTGCATGGATATTCCGGATCTCCATATAGGAAAAAGTTTCTATCCATCGCATCTTGATCACGAATGTAATTATGAAGAGCACAACAAGCAATTACAATAAGTGCTTGCTTTCGAATTGTAAATGGAGGCATCTGTCTCAAAATGGGGAAACGATTCTTTAATACCCCAAATGATCTCTCAATTACATTTCTTAGTAAAGAGTGCTTCTTGTTGAACAATTCTGTTGCTGTCCTTGGTCGTCCCCCACTAATATTTCCCTATAACATGATATATATATATATATATATATATATATATATATATATATAAATTTGTTGTGATATTCAACCATAATATATAATCATAAAATTATCTTGATAAACAAAGTAAGTACCAGGTGGTGGTCGGGAAATTGCGGTTGAGGATTTTCGAGTGCCGCCGAAAGCACTCGACAATCGTTGGCGATCCTTCCCATCCAGCATACACGAAAGTAAATTTCATATCAAAAGAGCAAATACACAGCACATTCTGGGTTGTTCTCCCACTCCTACCTCTAAATGGAATCTGCTGCGACACAGGGACGGTAGCATCTATATGGGTACCATCCATAGCACCTACGCAGCCCTGTCAATATATTAACAATTTAATATCATATAAGATTATCAACTACATGTATTTGACGATATAAAATCGATATAAAAATCATACCTTGAAGTAGCGGTTATGACTAGGATCAATGAGAAATTCTTGTGGAATGACATCAAAGGATGGTGGTTTGATTATCTCTTTTGAAAGTTTGATCATTGCTTTCAACACTTTATTGAAATATTTGCTGATCGTTTCTCCTGAATGTTGGAATCTCTCACATAAATCTCTATTTGAGCTATTGTGAGTGACCAAACTTAAGAATATCCCAACTTGTTCATCAATTTGAACATATCGACTATCTTTCAACCAACCCCTTACCTTCAATAAGTCACATAAATTCAGAAAAACATGTCTCTCCATCCTAAATGCTTCATATATCCTATCTGAATGTCCATGAACAATCTCCCTTATCCATTGTGCTCCTGATAATTGACTGTCCCTAATAGGTTCTCTCGTATGTAGGGATGTGTCCATCGCAGCTAAGCACAACCACGCTATCAATATGTTAATATCATCATCATCCAAGACTTGCCCAACTGGTTGTACCTACTCATTAGATACACTATTTGATCCCCCTTCCATAGTACCTATACAATCACAGAAATATAAAAACATCAATATAGATTTTGAAAACACATCCAATGACAATCAATAACATAAGTCATACTCAATAAGATATGCCATTACATATAAGTACACGAGTCTCAACATTAAGCATATTTGAATAAACTAAAGAGGGCAGTGCTAATATAAGTTATACATTCTAATGAAACTCCATGCAATTCATAATATATTTCCAAACATCTACTAAAGCCATTCAAGAAGCCAATTTCTCCTTTCAGGTGTGGATTTAATGAAAGCCTCCCTCCATGGGGCACTAGCGCATGCTCGATCCACTGCTTTAACGTAAACATCTCGCTCTATCTCGGGCATACTCAGTAGAAGCTCGACCATAGCAGATACGGAGAAAGGGTCTACAGGTGGTTGTGTAGTTCCTGAGCTCGCAGAGGCATCACCAGATTGACTTGATGACCTAACTTTCAGAATATCTTGTATGGCTTTGCAAGTGTCAGCAAAACTGGATTGGTTACTCCTTCTTCTCCTCTTACTATTTGGAGTTCTATCCACTTTGTGCTTTCCACGAACTGAAGTTCCAACATCGTCTGTTGTGAAGAGTCTGTCATCAGTGTCGTGTCCAATGAAATCATTTGTATTGCCACCATCATTGTCACCACCTGCATTGATACTATCTGCATCGCCACCATATGCATCGCCACCACTGTTGTCACCACCTACATTGTCATCACCATTGTCATCATCATCCGACACCATCACATCTTGACCATTTCCTATGGCGTGATCCCCAGTAGCATATGTACCACTAAAAACAATACAGAGCTCAGGATACTGAGGAAATCCATTCTTCCTGAATCTTGCCCGCTCGACATTATCCTACAATTTTCACAATAATGACGTTTCAGCAATATAATCTTAAATTTTAAAATTGACATCTATAATGATATCAAATGATCACAAAGTTCAAAAATACCTTAATATGAGATTCCCATATACTTGGATCGTCGACAACAACTCTTTTGTTCACATTATCCCAACCAAATCCGGACTGAGAAATGAGTTTTTGGAAACTGGCATACTGTTTTTTCAGTTTGTTTACCTTGTTCCTCAGTTGTACCATGGTATATTGGAATCATGTCTGTCTACTGAGTTCTGTCAATATATTCCTCCACCCCGCTTTGTTGAAAGTGGAAAAGGTGCGATTCCCTTTTTTCACCTCATCCACCAATAACCCGATAAGTGTATTGGTTACAGACTCCGTCCACTTTGCATTGAATGCCTGTCTCTCAGATGCCATTGAATCTTCGAGCGATTGAGCATCATATGAGTTATGAATTAAATCAATAACATAACACCATAAGACTTTCAGTTTTTCACAACACAAAACATTCATTCATCCATATTTAGCTTCACATAATACGGAGTATTGGGCACTGAACTATATATATTTAAATATTTCAGATGCCTTGGTAAAGTAAATTCAGGAGTACCTGGCGATATGATGAGTGCCTGTGCAGTAGAATTTAGGTTCGCCTTTGCCCAAGGAACCACTCGGCAAGCAACCAACCGAAAATTTGAAGGAAGTCGCACATATATCAACACTAGTAACAATGATTAAGCCTAACAGGAGCTGTAGGAAGGAATACACAAAAAGGAGCTTAAAGTAGTTCTACGCCATCAGCACATTCTCGACATAAATGAGACAGTCTCCCTTGGGTGGACCTCGGTCCGTGTGGATGCGATGAAGCTAAGCCGTCTGATCAGGTGCCTCCCATGTGGGACCGACTGATCTGAAGGCTAAGATTACACCGATCCATGAAGATCAAGTGCAGGAAAGATTTTCTTCAGCAAAACTACCAATCGAACAGAGAACACAGTGGAACATGACAAACAGCATTCCATTCTCAATATTCACAACGCGCATCACCAAGGTTGAGAAATTTGCACACAACTGTATATTTCTACAGTCAAAAACTAGTTGCCCAGAAAATTGACCAATCAGAACACCTTTATTGAGGAAGAAACATAATCCAATCTCCTCCGTAGTAATGGCAATTCAAGCACTAACACGTTCAGCAAACTAAACAACTATGTTCTTTTTTTGTTCCTCATAACAAAAGAATATAAATTATTTACATCATCATTTACGACGTCATGTAGGGCGGCTGACGTCCATGACAATAATATTTACTCAAAATTAATCAAAAAAACTAAATTGACATTACTAAGATATTTAAGATTAAATTAATATAAACGTAATAAACGTAGTAATTTTCTGACGCTTTTCCCAATGTCAAACAACATACAAAACTCGCAAGTTGAAGTCACATTGTAAGCGCACCACTGCCCGCCATGTGCCTCGAGTATTTGTTACTTTATGGGAAGAGACTTAAGTGAACTACAAACTACACATACGATTCAGTAAAGCTGCATTTCGCCAATTGACTTTTGGAGCTTCCTGTGGCAAATGCCCTCACCTCATGGCTATATCAAATTTTTCCAAACAGATATAGGAGAATTAAAATCTGATATAGCATGGCATAAGAAAACCACCCTACTTGAGGAAGAAGTGGATAAACATACAGAGACCCTGCGAATTATAAAGCTTAGTAAGCCAACATCAGTATTGACTAAGAGAGCAATTACTAAATGAGTCACCATTCTGGTATCAGAGTTCTGCTTCTGAAAACTAAACCGAATGCCTTTTACATGATACGGTTGGAGGACTATTGAGTTGACGTGTTTCAGGGTAAGCAAGACGAGAATTACAAATGATGACCAGACATGATGGTAGCAAAAAAACACTGGTATAAAGAGAAACAGAAAGAATAAGCCCACTATAAATCATCAAATGCAGCTTGTAGATTGTAGGTTCATTAGATTTTTTTCTTCATTAAACTAACTTAACGAGAGCGGTGGAACCCAAATCCTAATTAAATTGCCCAAATCTCGTCAAACCCACTTTCCAAGAAGAAGATTCGATGGGCATCTCAGGTTTCTAGCAGGAGAAGTTCAGTACACGAAATGCAAGTGACAAATGGCCAAAATGTGAACTGAGGACAAGAGAAACTGGGACAGATATGAAGCAAATTAAAGGGAAACAACAAACGATATTAAGAAGTCAAAACCGAGTACGTTGATGAGGAAGAAAAATCGAACTGATTACCTGGGACACGTGAAAAATGGGCTTGCTTGAGCTTAATTTCTTCTTCAGCAAATGATGCTCAACTAGAGTTATTATGGCTTTTGAAAGACAGAAGCATCTGCCACAAAGTGAACGCCTTTCGCATCTGCTATGAAAACATGCTGAGTGTCACATATTAATAAGCACCCTTTTTTGTACATCCTCTGTGAAAAACTTAATAATGTACAAAAGTGAGGACATTCGGCTTATTCAGTGACATGATATGCATTTACCTGCTGATTTATCTAACAAAATTTTATAAAAAATCTCAAACCTTGAAATGCAATATTGCACTACCTGCCAGGATGCAGGTTTGAAGTGGTTGTCGTTTCTATGATAAATCTGTATCCATGAAACTTGGCTGTTGATATTGAAACTTTCTAGCAACCAGGGGGCTCAGACCTAAACAAGAAGTAAGCAAATCATCACTCCAGCCCAAAACGAAAACACACACCGAAACAGCAACAACAAGTACAACAAAGTATCATTGCAAACTTCCGAAGGAAATGCCCATAACACGCGCACTCATGCACACGCACCTGTGACCCCAAAACAGAAGCCTCTTGCGCTCTTTCTCTCAGAGAATAACACAAACACGAGATGCGAATCATTGAACTTACATTCTCCTGATTAATGCCAGCTTTTAAAGAGCTTAATCAAAAGAAATTCCAGAACCCATTTTAAGAAAACGAAAAAAAAAAGGTTGAACAAGCCCGGAAGATGCTCCCACCTAAACACCGAACAACCAGAGAAAGAAAGTACCTAAAGGGCATTTGTCTTCCCCCAACGAGTTCAAACAGTTAACAAAAAGAAATTACTCACACTAATACTTATGACCCACTGAACTTACATTCTCCTGATTGTGCAAGCTCTTGAAGAGCTTAATCAAAAGAAATTCTAGAAACCATTCCAAGAAAAAGAGAAAAAAAGAAAAAACCTTTTCTTGAACAAGCCCAGAACAATGCTCCCTCATAAACACCGAACAACCGGAGAAAGAACCTAGAGGGTATTTGTCTTCCCCACAACGAGTTCAAATAGCTAACAACGAGAAATTACACATACTAATAGTTATGACCCATTGAACTTACATTCTCCTGATTAATGCAAGCTCTTGAAGAGTTTAATCAAAAAGAAATTCCCGAAACCATTTCAAGGAAACGAAAAAAAAAGAAAACACTTCTTGAACTAGCCTAGAAGATGCTCCCACATAAACACCCAACAATCGGAGAAAGAAAGAGCCCAAAGGGCTGAGAGAGAGAGAGAGAGAGAGAGAGAGAGAGGATTAACCTGGTGATGGTGGCGGCTAGAGAGAAGAGGCTAGACTGGGGTCAGGATTAGAAAGGGCTTCTGTTCAGTATCTGGCCTGCGCAAAACACACAATCAACATATGGAGCATTCCCATGGATTAGAAAGAGCAGACGCGTTGCTCGCCCCGGATCTGGCGAGCAGACGTGTTGCTCGTCCCGCGGTGCCCTAGATCTGGTCTCACCCAGATCTGCGAGACTCGCTCGAGCAAGCGTCTCGCAGATCTGGGCAAGCGCTGGCTCGAGCGAGCCCTCACGCTCAAGCTCCGAGCAGCCATCGCCCAGATCTGCGAGGGATGGCTCTCGCCGAAGCCATCGTCAATCGATGAAGGAGGAGCAGTGAGCAGTGGTACCTGGTGAAGGAGATGCGGCTGTCGGCACTGGAGAGGACGACGGTGGAGAAGGCAGATGGTCTCGAGACGGAGGCGGCTGTCGGCGCCGGAGAGTGGAGGCGCCGGAGAGATCGTTCGGTGAAGATGCAGGAGGAGAGGCGGACGACGTCAAACGGCTGGGTTTGTTCCAAAAAAGAAATACTTCTCTTGCCTTTTGTTCCTTTTTCGTTCTTCAAATTTGTTTCAGAAACAGAAAAACAACTTTTTTTTGTTCTTTATTTCTATTTCAAATGTATTTCTAGGAACAGAAAAACACTTTTGGAACAAAAACGCGTCCAAACGCGTTTGTTTCCTTTTTGTTCCCAGGAACAAAAAAACAAAATTTTTTGTTCATGGAAACAGAAACACGGTTTGCCATGCAGGCCCTTAGGGCGCGTTTGGTAACGTTTCTGTTTAAAAATTGTTTAAAAAACAAAATAGAAAAAGTATTTCTGTTTCGGGGAACAATTTTTGAACAAAAAAACGCGTTTGGTAAATCTATTCCGAAATATAAAAAGAATAGAAAAACGTTTGGTAAATTTGTATAATTTTTTTATTTCTTTTAATTTTTTAATATTTTTATTTTGTTTTTCCTTTTTTCTTATTTATTTTTCCTTTTTTTCTTTTTTGGCCGGTCGCCGGCCTCGGCCATGGCCGGCGACCGGCCGACGAGGGCCGGCGGCCTCGCCCGGCCACGGCGAGGCCCGCCGCCCGGCCTCGCCGGATCTGGGCGAGGCCAAGCTCGCCCGGCCGGCGCGAGGTCGGCCTCGCCCGGCGGCCGGCGAGGTCGAGCTCGCCCGGCGCTCGAGGCCGAGCATCGCCGACCGCCGGGCGAGCTCGACCTCGCCGGATCCGGGCGAGGCCGAGCTCGCCCGGCCTCGATCGAGGTCGGCCTCGCCCGGATCCGGCGAGGCCGAAGCGTCCACCGGCCGGCCGGGCGAGCTCGGCCTCGCCCGGCTACGGCGACGCTCCGGCGAAGTCGCCGGCCCTCAACGGCGTCGCCGGCCCTCGTCGGCCGGTCGCCGGCCATGGCCGAGGCCGGCGACCGGCCAAAGAAAAAAGAAGAAAGGAAGAAGAGAAGAGAGAGAAGAGAGAAGTGTTTCTCAAAGTTGTTCCAGAAACAAGAAACAACTTTTTTTTGTTTCTTGTTTCTATTCTAGATGTGTTTCTAGGAACAGAAAAACACTTCTGGAACAAAAACGCATCCAAACGCGTTTCTGTTTCTTTTTGTTCCCGGAACAAAAAAACAAAAATTTTTGTTCCCGGGAACAGAAACAATGTTTACCATGCAGCCCCTTAGGCTGCGCATGGCAACCATTCTGGGCTGGGGAACAATTTTTTTTCAGAAATGGTTCTTTTCTATTTCTTGGCTGGGGAACAATTTCGAGCAAAAAACCCGTTTGGTAATCGCACAAAATTTCTATTTCGGAACAAAAAAAACAAAAACACATTTGGTAATCGCACAAAATTTTTATTCGGAATAAAAAAGAACAGAAACACGTTTGGTAACGCACAAAATTTCTATTCCAAATTTTATTTTTTAAAAAAATTAAAATAAGAAAAAGGAATAAATTTAATATTACATAAAATTGACAAGATCAAAATATTATTAGATTAATAATACATTTGCTTAACATAGGTCGTATTGTAATGGAATGTGAGCTATTATTTTATATCTATATGTGAGGATCTTCACTTATGTTTTATAGCGTATTGAATTTATGTAGCGCTTTGTTGGAATCAATATTCACAAACCGATGTTTTAAACTATAATTCTCAATAATATATTTTCTTTTTGCAAATTTTAATGTTTGATATAGTAAATATTGGGAAAATAGCACACGTGATATTGTCAGTCAAATTAATTTATGCTCATTTCCTTGGGACTAAGTTTTTACTCTTTTAAAAAAAAAAAAATTGTAATTCTAGTGCATGTGTGGCTTGGAGATTTTAGTCTCTTTTAATCTTGACATGGATGTTGGGTTAGGGTTGGGAATTTCCAACTGTTGGAATGGTGCATGCATGGCGTGGCTTTGTTGTCATTATACATATAGTTCATAGCATGCTCCTAAAACACTTAGTAAAAACCTTGGTCTCTTGCATTTTGAACCGTCGATGTATCCCATCTTAATGCTACTTTTTACCTTACTTATTCCGAATTACCTTGATGTCGTTATAAGGTTTTGGCTAATTTTGATAAAAGGAGGTGTTTTTCTTCTCATTTTGAGCTTTTCTTTCTTTCTTGACTAGCATACAACCTTTGAACGGCGGTTTGTAGGTCTTGAAGTGTCAACTATACAATAGCTCACACCATTTGCTTCTCTTCTATTTGTCCACATTTATGATACATTAAATGACATTTATGCTCAGGGAGACAGAATTAGATGACCTTAATACTAATAATAGAAATGTATTCATAATAGTTTACAAATACATCGCAAAAGTTTTCACCAAAAAACAAAAAACACGTCGCAAAAGTCGGAAATACAAAGTCATGGAATCTCTTGCATATTGTGATCCCTTGCCATCATATTTGCAATATCTTTCCCTGATCATGTTTATCTCAGCCGCCTCATCAGGTGATGCATCATCTACAACCTCATCTTCTGCAGATCCAAGTGGATAATCCGGATCTCCATAAAGGGCAAAGTTCCTGTCCATCTTGTCTTGGTCACGAATATAATTATGAAGAGTACAACATGCGATTACAATATATGCTTGCTTTCGAATTGAAAATGGAGGCATATGTCTCAAAATTGAGAAGCGATTTTTTAATGCCCCAAATGACCTCTCGATAACATTTCTCAATGAGGAATGCTTATGATTGAACAATTCTTTTGCTGTTCTGGGCCGTCTCGTTCTACCCCTGTACTCATTCAAATGATACCGTTCACCTTTAAATGGAGTTAAAAATCCTGGAAGTGATGCATAACCAGAATCTACTACATAGTATTTCCCTACAAGAATATATACATAAATTTGTTATGATAAGCAATAGCTATATAATCATAAAGAAAATCACTTAATATAGACAAAACAAGAACCTGGTGGTGGTCGAGGAAATTGCAATCGAGGAGTCTCAAGTGCCGCCGAGAGAACCCGACAATCATTGGCAGATCCTTCCCACCCAGCATATACGAAAGTGAATCTCATATCAAACGAACAAGCACACAGCACATTTTGAGTGGTAGTCCCTTTCCTGCCTCTAAATGAGATTTGTTTCGATACAGGGACGGATGCATTAATGTGGGTCCCATCAATAGCACCAATGCAACCCTGATATTTTATGAAATTATAGCATTAGACAATATTATCAACTATATATATTTTTATAACGTGAAAGTTGCGATTATAATATATATATTTTAATAACGTGAAAGTTGCAATTTTATGAAATTATAACGTGTGACAATTTTAATGAACTATTTATATTTTAATAACGTGAAAGTTGTTTTTACCAAAAAAAAAAAAAAATTAATAACGTGAAAGTTGCGATTATAATATATATATTTTAATAACGTGAAAGTTGCAATTTAATGAAATTATAGCGTTAGACAATATTATCAACTATATATATTTTTATAACGTGAAAGTTGCGATTATAATATATATATTTTAATAACGTGAAAGTTGCAATTTTATGAAATTATAACGTTAGACAATTTTAATGAACTATATATATTTTAATAACGTGAAAGTTGCGATTATAATATATATATTTCAATAACGTGAAAGTTGCGATTTTATGAAATTATAGCATTAGACAATATTATCAACTATATATATTTTAATAACGTAAAAGTGATATTAAAATCATACCTTGAAGTAACGTGCATGGTTAGGATCAATAAGAATCTCCTCTGGAACAATATCAAAAGAAGGCGGCCTGATAATCTCCTTTGCTAATTTAAGAAGCGCTTTTAATACCAGAGTGAAGAACTTACTGATTGTTTGTCCCGAATGTTGAAATCTTTCACATAAATCTCTATTTGAGTTTTTGTGACCAACCATAGATAAGAAAATCCCAACTTGTTCATCCACCCTTACAAATCGAGAATCTTTCAGCCAGCCTCTTGCCTTCATTAGATCACATAGGTTAAGGAAAACATGTCTCTCTAATATGAATGCTTCATATATCCTATCTGAATGCCCATAAACAATTTCCCTTACCCATTCAGCTCCTGATAATTTACTATCCCTAATAGGCTCTCTCGTATACAAACACATGTCCAAAGTAACAAGAGATAACCATGCTATTATTATGTCAATATCAAAGTCATCCAAATACCATTCAACTGCTGCTACCTCTTCATTAGACACACTATATGATTCATCTTCCGTAGTACCTATGCCATTACACAAATATAAAAAAATCAATATAGATGTATGTTAAAATAAAAATAACAAAACAATTGAAACCAATAACGTAAGTAATAGAGTGAAAAGGCAAACCAAATATAAATATTAAGCACAATCCATCATATCCAAACCATAACACGATGCAAAAGTCTCAACATTAATAACTTAAACAACAAAATAACAACCAACACAAAAAACATGGTCTAATAAAACTCCATGCAATCCACGACATATTTTCTAACATCCACGTGGCATTAAATCCACAACACTAAAGACGTAGGAGAAGTCCATATCTCCTTTCAGCTGGGGTTTTCATAAAACCCTCCCTCCACGTGGCATTAACACTGGCTCGCTCCACTGCTTTGCTGTACAGATCTTCGTCCAATGTAGGCATGGCAAGTAGGGTATCAATCACCACAGATATGGAGAATGGGTCTGTTGGTGGTGATGTCACTTGTGAGTTGATAGAACCACTCACAGATTGATTAACCCTACTTTTAATCATCTCTTGCAAGGCTTTGCAGGTGCTAGCAACACCAAATGATTGACTATTCCTTCTCCTCTTAGTATTTGGAGTTTTATCCATCCTATGTTTGTCATGAACTGGAGGAGTGTTGTCGAGACATAAAACCTTCCTCATTAGCATGCTGTTCACCAACGTCCTCTAGTCCATTGTCTGCATCATCACCACCAATGTTAACTTCATCCGACATCACAAAATCTTCGGTATGTCCTGCTGCATGGTCCCCAGTAGCATATGTATCGCCAAATACAATACACAAGTCATAATATTGAGGAAACCCATCTTTCTTGAATTTCGCCCACTCACTATTATCCTGCAATTTTCACGATGACGACATATATCAGCAATACAATTAAACATACTGGATATACATCTATAGTGATATGAAAATGATCAAAAGGTTAAATCATACATTGATATGAGATTCCCATATGCTTGGATCATCAACAACAACTTTTTTGTTCACGTTATCCCAGCCAAATCCAGATTGTGAAAGAAGCTTCTTGAAACTAGCATACTGCTTTTTCAATTTGTTCACCTTATTCTTCAATTGTACTGTAGTATATTGAAGTTCTGCTCGGTTGTTGAACTCTACCCGTATGTTATTCCACCCTGCCTTGTTGAAAGTAGAAGAGGTGCGATTTCCTTTTTTGACCTCTTCTACTAACAAACGACGAACAAGTTGGTTAAAGGCTCAGTCCACTTTGCGGTGAATGCCTCTTTTTGGGATGCCATGTAACCTTCACTAGTTGAATATCATATGAGTTCAAGACAATTAAAAAGAAAGTGCAACATGCTCCTGCCTTCCATTATTGTATAAATTTTCAAGAGAATTTGCTCCTCAAAATAAAGAACCGGCGAGATCAATAAACAAATAACCAACAAAATCAGCAAAACAGAACTAGTAAAACAGCAAAACAGCAATATCAGTAAACACAAATCACAGAAGAGAAACAAGAACAGGACATTGTCACAAGCACATAACAATTAACGGCGACCCCTTCCAATACTCAAACGCAGGGTGCCAGAGATCGATACCTGAGACTGCGCGCAGATTAAGGGAGATGCTCCTTCAGATCCTGATGGAACCCCGACAAAGTTGATAAAGGGACGAGAGAGAGAGAGAGAGAGAGAGAGAGAGAGAGAGAGAGAGAGAGATCTGCATTATCCCATTGTTTCAGTCGAGTTGCTAGGTGGTGACAAAGAATCATTAAATACACAGAACAGGACTTGATATATTATGCTTACTATCATGCGACATAAAGATTTCAACAAAAAGAGCCAAACATTAGCAAGCGAGCTTACTATTTCCAGACAGGAGGGAGCTTCTTGGTCTTCTTGTAGTAGCACGCGAGCCTATGGATCCTGCTCTCGACGAGAATGAGCCTAAACTTGGAATCTTTGTCCTTCCTATTCCTCTCCAAATGCTTCCTGATGGACACTGCCTTCTTGATGAGGTGATAGAGATCCTCAGGAATCTCAGGCGCAAGGCCTGTTGGAAAAGCAAAACCGAAAATCATCAGAAAAAGCGGTGACTTTCGCGTGCCAAAAGTGCTGTTTAGTTAGAAGCAGTAGCAACCGATGCTTTCTCCAACAATCCATACCGACTTTTACGCAAGACGAAAACACGCATCGGATTCCAGAAATGACTTCTTTTCAATCCGATCCAATAGTTTTCAGAATGATTTCGGGACCACAACAACATAACAAGCTCAAAAAAAAAACTAATTAATCTCCTCTTAAAGCAGTGATTTAACTGGTTTCAGCCGCCAAAGTCATCAAGCTTACAACTTTAAGTACTCCATAGCTAGCATATAGACAGCCTCCATATATTAACAGGCAAAATTCACTTCACGAATACAATGAAAATGGAAAAAAAAAAACATACCGTGTGCCTTGAGGATACGTAAAAGCAATTTAAAGTTCAATGGAAGTACTGTCCCAAGGTGCAGTGTATTCACGAAATTAAAAATTTAATCTCTAATTGACAATATATGATGAGTTCCATGAATAAGGGACAGATACAAACTTATTCATGAGCTACCATAAGTCCTCTCAAAAGACATGTGAAACGGAACAAAATCTGAAGTTAGAAGTAATTATCATCTTGCATGAGCAATTCCAGTGCATATAATTTGGGATAGAAGAGAGAGCTAAACAAAACTATACATGCATTTAGCTGAATTGACATTCTGCTTCACAAGCACGTCTCAAAGACATGAACAGGGAAAAAAAAAAAAAAAAAAAAGAAGAAGAGGAAAACTTGATGGATATACAGTACATCAAGAATAAAACAATCATTTCAATGACAACGTCGGCATGGCATCTCTTATTGCAAAATCACGCGAGAATATTCAAATCTACCCGCACGAATTCAAACAGGTGAAGTGGCTAATCCAAATGTCAAATAATCCAATCCCGGCCGATTCGGATCAATAAAAGGCTTGCGATGTCCAGTCCATTACACATTGCCACACGAAACCAACACCAACGCGACAAACCAACAGATTCACCAATCGCTACGCCTCCCTCGTCGGCCAGTTAACCCACGCCACTCGCCCTCTCTTTCAACCATAAAAAACGAAGGCGTGGATTAGGGGCGAGTCTCCACGACTGCCCTGCGGAGCTCCGAACCCAAAGAGTGAGGGGACCGATTTCTCACCTCTGTCTGAACAACCAACATCCACAAAGCAACGACCGCACAAAGAAACGTCATACCGAGTTACAACATGGCATGAAAATTCACAAAGCCATGTCTAATGATCAAAACACGCTAAGGACGAACGAGAATTAAAGAAGACAATGTGAATCTGATTCGGGCATTTCATCGAACGGGTGGGGTGCATCGACGAAAGCGCAAACGCCAACTCATTTAAAACGGGAGGGTCTAAAACTCGATTTTAGTTATAATCACAATGTGGCGAACGACTACACAGCCGACGCCCAGGGTCGCCCAACACCATTGGAACAACCCGATATAGCATGACGTGCCCGGACGATTTGATTTCGGCTAAAAACAGGAGGACGAAAACTCGATCTCACTTAAGCATTTCGTCGAACGGGTGAAGGGCGCTCACGAATCATGAGGTTTTTCGGCTCAACTAGGAACCAAACCCAAACCAAGACTCTTGCCAAACAGACGAAGAAGCACACGACAACCAAAGGAGGAATGGACGAGACCGAGTTTGCGCGAGCTGGTCGGGCCGCGACCCTCCGGCCGAAACTAGCCTACCACCGGCAGCATCGCCGAAGCTACGAAATTTCGCAAGAAAAACGAAGAACCACCGAAAGAGAAGCCGAACACGAGAGTAACTCCCCCCCAAAAAAAAAAAGAAAGAAAAGAGCTTGTCGCAGTAGTAGCAAGAGACGGGAGTCAAACCACCAAACCGAGCTTTGGAAACGCCCCGAACGCCGCCGGACCAGCGAATTGGGGCCTCGATCGGTGGTGATTGGAGCACGATCGCGAGGGAAAAGAGAGGCGAAGTACAGAGAGAGAGAGAGAGAGAGAGAGAGGACCTCGACGACGTGGGTGGCGTGGCCGAAGCCGTGGCCGGCGACGACAGGACCGGCGGCGACAGCACCGGCAGCGACAAGATCGGCGGCACGATCGCGAGGGTGACTCGGAGAAATTAGGGCTTCGTGAAGGGCGACCGGTGAAAGCTTCGTGAAATGAAAGGGGTTGGCCGGTTCTATTTCTTCTTTCTCTTCTTGGGAATCTTGGCCGAAACGAGAAGTAACTTTTTTACTTCTCGTTTCTGTTCCAAAACCATTTCTTGGCCAGATTTTTTACTCCCGGTAACAAAAACAAATTACCCGTAAACAAACAGGTTTCTACTCTTTTTTTATTCCCGGGAACCAAAGAATAGAAATTCTTGTTTCCGGGAATGTTATCATGCAGCCCCAAGATTCCCAAGAAGAGAAAGAAGAAATAGAACCGGCCAACCCCTTTCATTTCACGAAGCTTTCACCGCCGCCCTTCACGAAGCCCTAATTTCTCCAGTCACCCCTCGCAATCGTGCCGCCGATCTTGTCGCCGCCGGTGCCGCCGCCGCCGGTCCCGTCGCCGCCGGCCACGGCTTCGGCCACGCCACCCACGTCGCCGAGGTCCTCTCTCTCTCTCTCTCTCTCTCTCTCTCTCGTACTTCGCCTCTCTTTTCCCGCGATCGTGCTCCAATCACCACCGATCGAGGCCCCACCCGCCGGTCCGGCGGCGTTCGGGGCGTTTCCAAAGCTCGGTTTGGTGGTTTGACTCCCGTCTCTTGCTACTACTGCGACAAGCTCTTTTCTTTCTTTTTTTTTGGGGGAGTTACTCGTGTTCGGCTTCTCTTTCGGTGGTTCTTCGTTTTTCTTGCGAAATTTCGTAGCTTCGGCGATGCTGCCGGTGGTAGGCTAGTTTCGGGCCGGAGGGTCGCAGCCGACCAGCTCGCGCAAACTCGGTCTCGTCCATTCCTCCTTTGGTTGTCGTGTGCTTCTTCGTCTCCGTTTGGCAAGAGTCTTGGTTTGGGTTTGGTTCCTAGTTGAGCCGAAAAACCTCATGATTCGTGAGCGCCCTTCACCCGTTCGACGAAATGCTTAAGTGAGATCGAGTTTTCGTCCTCCTGTTTTTAGCCGAAATCAAATCGTCCGGGCACGTCATGCTATATCGGGTTGTTCCAATGGTGTTGGGCGACCCTGGGCGTCGGCTGTGTAGTCGTTCGCCACATTGTGATTATAACTAAAATCAGAGTTTTAGACCCTCCTGTTTTAAATGAGTTGGCGTTTGCGCTTTCGTCGATGCACCCCACCTGTTCGATGAAATGCCCGAATCAGATTCACATTGTCTTCTTTAATTCTCGTTCTGTCCTTAGCGTGTTTTGATCATTAGACATGGCTTTGTGAATTTTCATGCCATGTTGTAACTCGGTATGACGTTTCTTTGTGCGGTCGTTGCTTTGTGGATGTTGGTTGTTCGTACAGAGGTGAGAAATCGGTCCCCTCACTCTTTGGGTTCGGAGCTCCGCAGGGCAGTCGTGGAGACTCGCCCTAATCCACGCCTTCGTTTTTTATGGTTGAAAGAGAGGGCGAGTGGCGTGGGTTAACGGCCGACGAGGGAGGCGTAGCGATTGGTGAATCTCGTTGGTTTGTCGCGTTGGTGTTGGTTTCGTGTGGCAATGTGTAATGGACCTGGACATCGCAAGCCTTTTATTGATCCGAATCGGCCGGGATTGGATTATTTGACATTTGGATTAGCCACTTCACCTGTTTGAATTCGTGCGGGTAGATTTGAATATTCTCGCGCGTGATTTTGCAATAAGAGATGCCATGCCGACGTTGTCATTGAAATGATTGTTTTATTCTTGATGTACTGTATATCCATCAAGTTTTCCTCTTCTTCTTTTTTTTTCTTTTTTTTTCCCTGTTCATGTCTTTGAGACGTGCTTGTGAAGCAGAATGTCAATTCAGCTAAATGCATGTATAGTTTTGTTTAGCTCTCTCTTCTATCCCAAATTATATGCACCTGGAATTGCTCATGCAAGATGATAATTACTTCTAACTTCAGATTTTGTTCCGTTTCACATGTCTTTTGAGAGGACTTATGGTAGCTCATGAATAAGTTTGTATCTGTCCCTTATTCATGGAACTCATCATATATTGTCAATTAGAGATTAAATTTTTAATTTCGTGAATACACTGCACCTTGGGACAGTACTTCCATTGAACTTTAAATTGCTTTTACGTATCCTCAAGGCACACGGTATGTTTTTTTTTCCATTTTCATTGTATTCGTGAAGTGAATTTTGCCTGTTAATATATGGAGGCTGTCTATATGCTAGCTATGGAGTACTTAAAGTTGTAAGCTTGATGACTTTGGCGGCTGAAACCAGTTAAATCACTGCTTTAAGAGGAGATTAATTAGTTTTTTTTTGAGCTTGTTATGTTGTTGTGGTCCCGAAATCATTCTGAAAACTATTGGATCGGATTGAAAAGAAGTCATTTCTGGAATCCGATGCGTGTTTTCGTCTTGCGTAAAAGTCGGTATGGATTGTTGGAGAAAGCATCGGTTGCTACTGCTTCTAACTAAACAGCACTTTTGGCACGCGAAAGTCACCGCTTTTTCTGATGATTTTCGGTTTTGCTTTTCCAACAGGCCTTGCGCCTGAGATTCCTGAGGATCTCTATCACCTCATCAAGAAGGCAGTGTCCATCGTAAGCATTTGGAGAGGAATAGGAAGGACAAAGATTCCAAGTTTAGGCTCATTCTCGTCGAGAGCAGGATCCATAGGCTCGCGTGCTACTACAAGAAGACCAAGAAGCTCCCTCCTGTCTGGAAATAGTAAGCTCGCTTGCTAATGTTTGGCTCTTTTTGTTGAAATCTTTATGTCGCATGATAGTAAGCATAATATATCAAGTCCTGTTCTGTGTATTTAATGATTCTTTGTCACCACCTAGCAACTCGACGAAACAATGGGATAATGCAGATTCTCTCTCTCTCTCTCTCTCTCTCTCTCTCTCTCTCTCTCTCTCTCTCTCTCGTCCCTTTATCAACTTTGTCGGGGTTCCATCAGGATCTGAAGGAGCATCTCCCTTAATCTGCGCGCAGCCTCGTGTATCGATCTCTCGGCACCCCGCGTTTGAGTATTGGAAGGGGTCGCCGTTAATTGTTATGTGCTTGTGACAATGTCCTGTTCTTGTTTCTCTTCTGTGATTTGTGTTTACTGATATTGCTGTTTTGCTGTTTTACTAGTTCTGTTTTGCTGATTTTGTTGGTTATTTGTTTATTGATCTCGCCGGTTCTTTATTTTGAGGAGCAAATTCTCTTGAAAATTTATACAATAATGGAAGGCAGGAGCATGTTGCACTTTCTTTTTAATTGTCTTGAACTCATATGATATTCAACTAGTGAAGGTTACATGGCATCCCAAAAAGAGGCATTCACCGCAAAGTGGACTGAGCCTTTAACCAACTTGTTCGTCAGTTTGTTAGTAGAAGAGGTCAAAAAAGGAAATCGCACCTCTTCTACTTTCAACAAGGCAGGGTGGAATAACATACGGGTAGAGTTCAACAACCGAGCGTAACTTCAATATACTACAAGTACAATTGAAGAATAAGGTGAACAAATTGAAAAAGCAGTATGCTAGTTTCAAGAAGCTTCTTTCACAATCTGGATTTGGCTGGGATAACGTGAACAAAAAAGTTGTTGTTGATGATCCAAGCATATGGGAATCTCATATCAATGTATGATTTAACCTTTTGATCATTTTCATATCACTATAGATGTATATCCAGTATGTTTAATTGTATTGCTGATATATGTCGTCATCGTGAAAATTGCAGGATAATAGTGAGTGGGCGAAATTCAAGAAAGATGGGTTTCCTCAATATTATGACTTGTGTATTGTATTTGGCGATACATATGCTACTGGGGACCATGCAGCAGGACATACCGAAGATTTTGTGATGTCGGATGAAGTTAACATTGGTGGTGATGATGCAGACAATGGACTAGAGGACGTTGGTGAACAGCATGCTAATGAGGAAGGTTTTATGTCTGACAACACTCCTCCAGTTCATGACAAACATAGGATGGATAAAACTCCAAATACTAAGAGGAGAAGGAATAGTCAATCATTTGGTGTTGCTAGCACCTGCAAAGCCTTGCAAGAGATGATTAAAAGTAGGGTTAATCAATCTGTGAGTGGTTCTATCAACTCACAAGTGACATCACCACCAACAGACCCATTCTCCATATCTGTGGTGATTGATACCCTACTTGCCATGCCTACATTGGACGAAGATCTGTACAGCAAAGCAAAGGGAGCGAGCCAGTGTTAATGCCACGTGGAGGGAGGGTTTTATGAAAACCCCAGCTGAAAGGAGATATGGACTTCTCCTACGTCTTTAGTGTTGTGGATTTAATGCCACGTGGATGTTAGAAAATATGTCGTGGATTGCATGGAGTTTTATTAGACCATGTTTTTTGTGTTGGTTGTTATTTTGTTGTTTAAGTTATTAATGTTGAGACTTTTGCATCGTGTTATGGTTTGGATATGATGGATTGTGCTTAATATTTATATTTGGTTTGCCTTTTCACTCTATTACTTACGTTATTGGTTTCAATTGTTTTGTTATTTTTATTTTAACATACATCTATATTGATTTTTTTATATTTGTGTAATGGCATAGGTACTACGGAAGATGAATCATATAGTGTGTCTAATGAAGAGGTAGCAGCAGTTGAATGGTATTTGGATGACTTTGATATTGACATAATAATAGCATGGTTATCTCTTGTTACTTTGGACATGTGTTTGTATACGAGAGAGCCTATTAGGGATAGTAAATTATCAGGAGCTGAATGGGTAAGGGAAATTGTTTATGAGCATTCAGATAGGATATATGAAGCATTCATATTAGAGAGACATGTTTTCCTTAACCTATGTGATCTAATGAAGGCAAGAGGCTGGCTGAAAGATTCTCGATTTGTAAGGGTGGATGAACAAGTTGGGATTTTCTTATCTATGGTTGGTCACAAAAACTCAAATAGAGATTTATGTGAAAGATTTCAACATTCGGGACAAACAATCAGTAAGTTCTTCACTCTGGTATTAAAAGCGCTTCTTAAATTAGCAAAGGAGATTATCAGGCCGCCTTCTTTTGATATTGTTCCAGAGGAGATTCTTATTGATCCTAACCATGCACGTTACTTCAAGGTATGATTTTAATATCACTTTTACGTTATTAAAATATATATAGTTGATAATATTGTCTAATGCTATAATTTCATAAAATCGCAACTTTCACGTTATTGAAATATATATATATTATAATCGCAACTTTCACGTTATTAAAATATATATAGTTCATTAAAATTGTCTAACGTTATAATTTCATAAAATTGCAACTTTCACGTTATTAAAATATATATATTATAATCGCAACTTTCACGTTATAAAAATATATATAGTTGATAATATTGTCTAACGCTATAATTTCATTAAATTGCAACTTTCACGTTATTAAAATATATATATTATAATCGCAACTTTCACGTTATTATTTTTTTTTTTTTGGTAAAAACAACTTTCACGTTATTAAAATATAAATAGTTCATTAAAATTGTCACACGTTATAATTTCATAAAATTGCAACTTTCACGTTATTAAAATATATATATTATAATCGCAACTTTCACGTTATAAAAATATATATAGTTGATAATATTGTCTAATGCTATAATTTCATAAAATATCAGGGTTGCATTGGTGCTATTGATGGGACCCACATTAATGCATCCGTCCCTGTATCGAAACAAATCTCATTTAGAGGCAGGAAAGGGACTACCACTCAAAATGTGCTGTGTGCTTGTTCGTTTGATATGAGATTCACTTTCGTATATGCTGGGTGGGAAGGATCTGCCAATGATTGTCGGGTTCTCTCGGCGGCACTTGAGACTCCTCGATTGCAATTTCCTCGACCACCACCAGGTTCTTGTTTTGTCTATATTAAGTGATTTTCTTTATGATTATATAGCTATTGCTTATCATAACAAATTTATGTATATATTCTTATAGGGAAATACTATGTAGTAGATTCTGGTTATGCATCACTTCCAGGATTTTTAACTCCATTTAAAGGTGAACGGTATCATTTGAATGAGTACAGGGGTAGAACGAGACGGCCCAGAACAGCAAAAGAATTGTTCAATCATAAGCATTCCTCATTGAGAAATGTTATCGAGAGGTCATTTGGGGCATTAAAAATCGCTTCTCAATTTTGAGACATATGCCTCCATTTTCAATTCGAAAGCAAGCATATATTGTAATTGCATGTTGTACTCTTCATAATTATATTCGTGACCAAGACAAGATGGACAGGAACTTTGCCCTTTATGGAGATTCGGATTATCCACTTGGATCTACAGAAGATGAGGTTGTAGATGATGCATCACCTGATGAGGCGGCTGAGATAAACATGATCAGGAAAGATATTGCAAATATGATGGCAAGGGATCACAATATGCAAGAGATTCCATGACTTTGTATTTCCGACTTTTTGCGACGTGTTTTTTGTTTTTTGGTGAAAACTTTTGCGATGTATTTGTAAACTATTATGAATACATTTCTATTATTAGTATTAAGGTCATCTAATTCTGTCTCCCTGAGCATAAATGTCATTTAATGTATCATAAATGTGGACAAATAGAAGAGAAGCAAATGGTGAGCTATTGTATAGTTGACACTTCAAGACCTACAAACCGCCGTTCAAAGGTTGTATGCTAGTCAAGAAAGAAAGAAAAGCTCAAAATGAGAAGAAAAACACCTCCTTTTATCAAAATTAGCCAAAACCTTATAACGACATCAAGGTAATTCGGAATAAGCAAGGTAAAAAGTAGCATTAAGATGGGATACATCGACGGTTCAAAATGCAAGAGACCAAGGTTTTTACTAAGTGTTTTAGGAGCATGCTATGAACTATATGTATAATGACAACAAAGCCACGCCATGCATGCACCATTCCAACAGTTGGAAATTCCCAACCCTAACCCAACATCCATGTCAAGATTAAAAGAGACTAAAATCTCCAAGCCACACATGCACTAGAATTACAATTTTTTTTTTTAAAAGAGTAAAAACTTAGTCCCAAGGAAATGAGCATAAATTAATTAGACTGACAATATCACGTGTGCTATTTTCGCAATATTTACTATATCAAACATTAAAATTTGCAAAAAGAAAATATATTATTGAGAATTATAGTTTAAAACATCGGTTTGTGAATATTGATTCCAACAAAGCGCTACATAAATTCAATACGCTATAAAACATAAGTGAAGATCCTCACATATAGATATAAAATAATAGCTCACATTCCATTACAATACGACCTATGTTAAGCAAATGTATTATTAATCTAATAATATTTTGATCTTGTCAATTTTATGTAATATTAAATTTATTCCTTTTTCTTATTTTAATTTTTTTAAAAAATAAAATTTGGAATAGAAATTTTGTGCAGTTACCAAACGTGTTTCTGTTCTTTTTTATTCCGAATAGAAATTTTGTGCAGTTACCAAACGTGTTTCTGTTCTTTTTTTTGTTCCAGAAATAGAAATTTTGTGCGCTTTACCAAACGGGTTTTTTTGTTCAGAAATCGTTCCCCAGCCAAGAAATAGAAAAGAACCATTTCTGAAAAAAAAAAAAATTGTTCCCCAGCCCTGAATGGTTGCCATGCGCAGCCTTGGCCAGAAACGAGAAGTAACTTTTTTTTACTTCTCGTTTCTGTTCCAAAACCATTTCTTGGCCAGATTTTTTAGTCCCGGGAACAAAAACAAATTACCCGTAAACAAACAGGTTTCTACTCTTTTTTTATTCCCGGGAACTAAAGAATAGAAATTCTTGTTCCCGGGAATGTTATCATGTAGGCCCTTAGTCAGCCATATGGATCGAGCCCGGTAAAATTTTCCCTTCTTTCTCTTTTCTCCTCCCTTTCTTATGCCCGTGCGCTCTCGCTCTCTCTCTCTCTCTCTCTCTCTCTCTCTCTCTCTCAAACCTGGAAGTCCACTCTTCTTTTTGTTTCTTCCCTTTTCTTTTTCTTTCTTATTCTTTCTTTTTCTTTCCTTCTCTCTTCTTTTCCTTCCTGTCTCGCGAAAGCTCTCCGCCTCTCTTCCCTTCTTTCACCGTTCACCCCTGGACCGACCAGGCAGATCCTGTCACCCTCGACATCGCCTCCCTCTCCATCTCCCCCCTCGACATCTCTCCCATCTCCCGATCTGAACCCCGACATTGGGAATCGGATGCATAACATGATCTGCGTCCCTCTCTCCCTCTCTCCCTCTCTCCCACTCCTCATCGACATAAAAGATGATCTGCGTCGAGACCATGAACATCTCGCCTGCACCAACGTGCCCGTCGAGGAGATGGACCCCGCCCTCAGCTTCATCAAGTCCAACGGGATCCAGAACGTCCTCTCCCTCTCCCTCTCCCTCTCGCGCGCTTGCTCTCGCTTGCTCCATCTCTCCCTCTCCCGCACGTGCTCTCGCTCCCTCCATCGCTCGGACGTCTTCAGGCATAGCGTCCGATCCCTCTCTGTCGCTTGCTTCTTTATCTATAAATTACCAGTGAAACTCGCTCGTACATCGCAGTGCGAGAAATTTCTCCTTCTGCTTTGGATTCGTCGAGGTAACGATCCCTCTCTGTCGCTTGCTTGCTTCCATGGCTGTGCGCGCACAAACGAGCTTAACTTTTTCTTTCTCTCTCTCGATTGCTCGTACGTCTTCAGTCTTCAGGGATTGCGGCGCAGTTCCCAGAAATCTCACCGGAGGATTCTGCTTCTGCTTTGGATTCGTGAAGGTGACGACCCCTCTCTGTCGCTTGCTTGCTTCCATGTCTATAAATACACGAACCAGTGAAACTCGCTCGTACTTGTTCAGCATTGCGCAATGCGAGAAATTTCACCAGATTCTGCTTCTGCTTTGATTTGTGAGGTAACGGATCCCTCTCTGTCGCTTGCTTGCTTCTATGTCTATGCATGCACAGACTAGATTGCTCGTACATCTTCAGCATTTCCCAGTGCAAGAAATTTCACCGGATTCTGCTTCTACTTTGATTGGTGGAGAGGTAATTAGATTGTGCAAACCGCACAAGTACTGATTAATTTTAAGTTCTGATGTTCGGTCACTGAGGGTGTTGGAAAAAGATTCAAGGATTTGTACATTATATTATCGTAAACAGTCTGCAGCTGAACTCAGACTTTAGTTTGAAGTTTCTAGTAACCAACTTTCAATTAAATTTAAGAAGTTGGCTTGCAATTTGAATAATTGTACGGTGTGTGCCTCGTTTGGTTAGAGGCGAAATGACTAGGACAAGGGACAAGCTTTGGAAATTTGCTGAGCAAAGGGGCAATCACTTCTTCTGTACATTGTGCAAAGACCAGTTCCGCGGTGGAATCTGTAATATTAGGTTACACTTTGCCGGCAACCCGGATTGCAACACTCCTTCTTGTCCTTCTGTTACCCCGGAAGCCCAGACCCTGGCTTTGAACGCAACTAAATCTCAAAAGAAAAGAGCTAAGGGTCTGTCTCACCCTTCGGCTCCGATGCCACTCACAAACATTCAGAAAATCAACTCGTCAGAAACGTCCACTAAGAAACGCCAGGATTGCCCAGATGATTCACTTCCAAAACATGTACCGGAGAGTAGCAATCAAAGCTGAAATCTGTGGAGAAGGGTAAGGTCACCCAGAAATTTCTAGTAACCAACTTTCAATTAAATTTGGGAGTTGGCTTGCAATTTGAATAATTGTACGGTGTGTGCTGCATTTGGTTAGGGGGCGAAATGACTAGGAAAACGGACAGGCTTTGCGTCCATGCCGAGCAATCGGGATATCATTTGCAAAGACAAGTTCCCTGGTGGAAACTTGAGGATTACGTCACACAGAGCCGGCACCATTGTTACCAAGCATATCGAGACTGAGGCTTCAGCAGCAATTACCCCTCAAAAGAAAAGAGCTAAGGGTCTGTCTCACCCTTCGGCTCCGATGCCACTCACAAACATTCAGAAAATCGACTCGTCAGAAACATCCACTAAGAAACGCCAGGATTGCCTAGATGATTCACTTCCAAAACATGTACCGGAGAGTAGCAATCAAGCTGAAATCTGTGGAGAAGGGTAAGGTCACCCAGAAATTTCTAGTAACCAACTTTCAATTAAATTTGGGAGTTGGCTTGCAATTTGAATAATTGTACGGTGTGTGCTGCATTTGGTTAGGGGCGAAATGACTAGGAAAACGGACAGGCTTTGCGTCCATGCTGAGCAATCGGGATATCACTGCAAAGACAAGTTCCCTAGTGGAAACTTGAGGATTACGTCACATGGAGCCGGCACCATTGTTACCAAGCATATCGAGACTGAGGCTTCAGCAGCAATTACCCCTCAAAAGAAAAGAGCTAAGGGTCTGTCTCACCCTTCGGCTCCGATGCCACTCACAAACATTCAGAAAATCAACTCGTCAGAAACATCCACTAAGAAACGCCAGGATTGCCCAGATGATTCACTTCCAAAACATGTACTGGAGAGTAGCAATCAAGCTGAAATCTGTGGAGAAGGGTAAGGTCACCCAGAAATTTCTAGTAACCAACTTTCAATTAAATTTGGGAGTTGGCTTGCAATTTGAATAATTGTACGGTGTGTGCTGCATTTGGTTAGGGGCGAAATGACTAGGAAAACGGACAGGCTTTGCGTCCATGCTTAGCAATCGGGATATCACTGCAAAGACAAGTTCCCTGGTGGAAACTTGAGGATTACGTCACATGGAGCCGGCACCATTGTTACCAAGCATATCAAGACTGAGGCTTCAGCAGCAATTACCCCTCAAAAGAAAAGAGCTAAGGGTCTGTCTCACCCTTCGGCTCCGATGCCACTCACAAACATTCGAAAATCAACTCGTCGAAACATCCACTAAGAAACGCCAGGATTGCCCAGATGATTCACTTCCAAAACATGTACTGGAGAGTAGCAATCAAGCTGAAATCCACGGAAAAGGGTAAGGTCACCCAGAAATGCTCTGTATTGCTTGTGAGTTACAGGTTCACTCACGGCAGTCATTTGTGGCATTTAGTTTTCTTTTTGCAATTTGCTTTTAACTGGTCGGTCTATCCATATCTTGGCATGACAGCAGACTAGTACAATACATGGTTTAGATGCCATGCCAGCTTAATACCTACCTAAGTTAATGCTTTCTTGGATCTGGTATGTGTGGTCAAGTTTCCCTGCCTTTATTTCAGCTTGTTTCTTGTTTTGAGACGATTAAGAAAACATAACATATTAAATTTCATATCAATTCCTGAATCTTGCTTAGTTGTCCAACTCCTCTTCGTAGTGCACTAGTTTTGGTTCAGAACATGATGAGATGGCGGTGGCTGTGAAAATGGCCCTCTCAAATTTCTCTAAGAACGGACTGTCTTTTACAGGTTCACAGAGCCCAACAAGGATAAATCTTTGGGACTTCATTTCATGACCAGCATGCCCTCACACATATTCACTGACGCAAAGGTTCAGGGAGATCAAGGAACAGCCATTCAAGTTGCTTTGCTAAATTTAGAAACTGAACATGTTGTGCAGAGTGGACTAGGATCAGCTGCTAAGTTGAATATTGTCGTACTAGGTAGTGAATCTGAGGAACTTGATCCGAAATGGGATCAACTGGAAAGCCACATAATATCTAGAGGGTCTAAGGAGAGAGAGCCAATTCTATCTGGTGATCTGGTTGTGACCCTAGAAGGAGGGAAGGCCACATTAGGTGACTTCACTTTCATGCAGGATTCGAGCAGGACAAGGAGTGGGAAATACAGGCTTGGAGTTAAGGTTGCCTGTCGATGCTATGCTGCGACGCATATCAAGGGGGCTGTATCTAAGGCTTTCACTGTTGAAGATAGCCGTGGAGAATGTGAGTCTTCAAAGCAACTGCTATTTGTCTAGTCTCTGTTTAAAACACATCATCTAAAAGTTATACAGACAAGGCAGCTTGTATCCAGAGTTGTGTAGGCTAAAACCATTGTTGGTTAGAGGCTAGTACTTTTGTAGACTTAACGCGACAAAATCAATTAGTCATTCTTATGCTACAACCTTGTCTGCAAGCAATTTAACTTTAGAGGAGATTTATGATGACACTTCTCGTGAAGTTTCTGCTTCATGCTTGCTGTAGTTGTCAAAAAGCATACCCTACTTCTACCAAGTGACAACGTGTGGAGACTGGTTGGAGTGGTGATTAGAGGAGAGGCGCAGAGACGATTGAGAGAAGCTGGGATCATCACAGTAAAAGATTTTGTCGACCTCCTTAGCTTGGATGTAGCAAAACTGAGAAATGTAAAGTCCCACCTTTTAGACTATCATGTTTTGCCCACATTGAATCTTTGTTTTTCTATATTTAGTTCTGATGATTTATTTGAATTTCAGATTGTGGCTGGCGTAATCTCCGATGCTATGTGGAAACATACTTTGGAGCACACCAAGTCACTTGTCAACGTTGACAAGAAGTATGTTTACTATTTCGATAAAGAAAAATCCAAGGGCATCCTTTTCAACTGGTGTTATGAGCCCATAGGACTCATCCTTGAAGGATCCGAACGAATGGAACCTTTTTCCAGAGGTGAAAAGGTTAGGCTCAAGTATTGCCACAATCTGCTACATTCATGATTATTGAGCATACTTAAATGCAAAGAAACCAGAGCTTTCGAGGTATAATCTGAGGATCAGACAGACGAACAAAATGCACATTGATGTGAAATAACATAATTTTTGATATGGCAGCTCATTTCATTTGTCAACTATAGTAGTGATCTTATCAACTTCCTAGGCTCTTCGTTTGTACATAGATATGTAACTGCAATGATAGGGTATGACTTTCTGAGACAACTTTCTCTTTGAATTCATTGTGCAGATCTACCTCGAATCCCAGTGCAAGATCACCTACAAGAATCGGGACCAATTCTCAGAATATCATCTCAATTTCAATTTGCCCGATTTCCCGGATATCCCCCAATTTTAAATTTTAGTCCTCTTGTTAACTGGCCACAGCTTGTTTCCCATGCTGGGGGAATAGTAAGATATTATCACTGTACCTGTAAGCCGTATGACATTGGTATGAGACCATGACCTTGCTCGAGATGATAGTTAGACCACCGCTCGTAGTCTTTGAGATTTTTAATAGACTGGGCTTGCTTTTGACAAGACCCTGCTGACATTAGCTTGTCGACCATAAAGCAGTCGCCGGTGAGCTGTCGGTCAAGCATCACATCTAAACCTAGGGGTGTGCATGGTCCGGGTAGACGGTTCCCGACCTAGAACTGGGAACCGCCCACTAAGGACCGGTTCCGAAAAATTGGAATCAGGATCCATCTGTTTGTTGCATGGATCCACCTGGGAACCGGACTGCCGGTGCGGTCCGGTTCCCGAGTGGATCTATGGAACCGATCTTGACGCGAAAAAATTTTGGTTTTCAACATAAAACGACAACATGACATCAAAACAAGCCAAAGAAAGAAAAATCAAATTTAAGTATGTGGAGCAATTGTTGTAATTATAAATGTATCTCGTAGATAAAAAAAATTCGAACATATGGAATGCAACATTCTCCCATTTCCTACTTACAAATAACCATAGATGATTAAATTTTCTTTGATCAAAGGTAAAGGTTTCCTAGAGAGTGAGATGAGAAGTAGGGTTTCTTTTAGTATTTTTTTTTTAATATTAAAAAGGTTCCAGTCCGGTCCGGGTGGACGGGCAGACGAATCCGCCCATGGAACTAGAAATCGGACCGATACCCACTGGTTCCAATAAATTAGAACCGGGAACTGGATTGGTTCCCTCAAGACCCGCCGATTCCGGGCGGTTCCGGTCCTGTTCCGGGCGGTCCGGACGGATCCCGGGTATTTTGTACACCCCTATCTAAACCTGGTGATCGCTTGTCGAAGTGTTTTCAGAAGCTCAACACACCCAATTCGAGCGAAACGTAGTTCAAAGACTACAGTGATTTTGGAAGCAGGTTGAACAAGCGAGGCCCTGGCTCAGCCCAAGGGAAACCACAGCTTTTGGTGGGCTGGCACGGAACTGGTGTCGGTCCAGGAAAGACCAGGGCCAGGAATGGTTGTTTCTGACCATGGCAGAACTGGTTATTGCATCCTCTTCCAGCATTAGGCTTCCCCACGACAGAGATAAAACTAGATCCAAATCGACCGTATCGACTTTGCGATACTCATCAACAATGAGAGTTTTCGTATGAGAACAGCCATTTGCTTATATTGGATTTTGCATCGGCAAAGCCGACTTCCACAATAGGCATAGCATAACAGAGTTCAAGAAAAAGAACAAGTATGAGAGTTTCCTTCGTTTCTTTCTTGTTCCTGGCCAACGCCAGAATGCAGGAAAAATAGCAGAACATGCAGAACGTAATGGACACTTTTGCCTTTTCTTTTGTCTTCATAATATGAATTGCTTTGCCGAATTCATTAGCCAAATGTTTACATCTTACATAGTATTTGTGAGCGTACTAACTACTAAGCTTCCCTCAGTTGATATTACGCCTATATCAAAAAGGCACACATGGGACTGGCATTTTCACAACTGAGGGCAAACAAGCAAAACACTCGCCAGAAGTAAGCGGATCCAGACAGAACAACATTACATGATCATGAAGATTAAATGCAAAAGGCTGAAGATGTAACATAAGGCTACATTAATTAAAAAATAATAATTCGACTACTCATTCAACCATCAATACTATTTCCACAATACCTCTCGATCTCCAGGTTACACGAATGAATTTAGCACGAGTAAATAGAAGTATCTCTGTATAATTCTCAACGATTCAGGTCCAAGTAAAAGGAGGCACTATTTTGACAAATGATAAGGTCACCAAATTATCTCCGAATTCTTTACATCAAGGCTGATGTACAGGTCGTAGGACGTATGAAACTACATCCTTCGTAAATTATCTAACCTTGCCTGTAAGTCACTGTCTATCCCGCTGTCTTCATTCCCCGTAGCTTCTGCTTGTGCAACTTTAGCTTTTGCAGCTGGAGCTGCAACTGCAGTTGAAGGTGCATTTACAAGCTGCACAGAATGATTAAAAACAGAGGTTAAGATCATCACAATAGCTCAATCATTTCATAGATATATTGAATAAGACAATACCTCTTGGTTGACATTGATACCGATCTCATCTAGAACCTGGTTAACTAAATCTTCCGTTTCCTCCTCTTCTTCATCACCTTCCAGAGCATCATCAATGGCGTCACCCATCACTTCACTCGTCATTTCCATCCTCTCATTCTGCCTCTCAAATTCTTGCATAATTTTCTGCAATGCTGGTAAGTTCATCTGCCTGTTCATCTGACCCATTGCCTTCGTCACGCCTTTCATCGCCTCCCCCATTGCTAGTGTTGATTTCATCGTCTGTGGTAACTTCTCTCAGAACCACAAAATGGGAAAAGCTAACAGGACTAGAGTATCTAGTTTTAACAGGGAATACGGAGAAATTAAGCTGGCATGTTGGCACACCTGAATTCTAAGAGAAACCCCCTGAAGCTGCGACTTGAGTTTATAAAATTTGTCGATCTGATGACGTGTTCTAATAAGGTCCTTTGCCATCAACCTTACAGCTCCCTGAAAGGAAATTACACAAGAAACCAATGACACATTTGAGAAAGCTGACTATCAATTTCAACTAGTCCGAATCCACAAAATGCATTCAAACATTCATTTCAAGTCCCGCAAGCTAAGATATGGTTAAATAAGCAGTTGCGCAAGCTAAGAGAAAGAAGAAGCGTTAAAGACATGCCCAGCCAATGATACTTCGAAAGAACTCATGCATAAAATCAGAATCACTGTCCGAAAGCAAGCTCGAACAAAAGTAAGCCAAAGCAGCGGAAACATATATGAAGATGCTTCAGCAGACGAACCGAAATGAAGATGCGAGAACAGAGTCATACGACATACCATCTGCCCTTGCTTGGCATTCTTCTTGATCTCGACAATCAGCTTCTTCTCCTGCGTTTGAAGTCCTTGTCTCTCCCTGTCGATTTCCCGTATGGACTTGTCCAGCATCCTCTTATTCTCCCGCAGAAGCTCTACAACGCACAAATTTGTCAGTCCTGTTTTTCTTTCGAGGATCTTTCTATAAGCTAACAGCATGGATCACACAAAAATCCAAGTAAATCTACCAATTTCAACCCGCCGGACCAAAAAAGAGTATAATCCCGTGTTCTACACTAAGGATCACGAAAGTTGGCATCGGTCATGACATTGTACACAAAACAAGCATGGCCATTCCCCTTACATACCAATCACCAAAATCACCATGTAAATACTATATCATATCAATTCCCAGCGATTTTCAGCAACAGCCGATCGGGCAAAGAACTTCACGCGATAATTGCACTCCCGACAGCACAATCCCAAAAAGAGCAGTCCGAACTGCGAAAAATCATCTCCTCCCTTCTCTAGCTACCGAAATTCAAGCCCATCACGGACGATTAAACTAGATTAAACAAAATACATCTACGACTTATCCGAAAGCGCCGTTCAATTTTTCCTCCTCACATGCCTCGCGATCAAACCCTGTCGGCCTACAACAAACGGCGCGGAAAGCAGAACGACGCGGTCGGCGATCGCCGACGACGACAGACCAACGAATCACAGAAAGCCGCGCGAGCGGGAGATTTCGCGATCGAAGCTCGAATGAGGTTTTTCACCTGCGGGAGTCTTGCGCTTGCCGAAGAGGAAGCTCATGGCGATCGCTCCGACGAGGACTCCGCGAGTTGACCCGAGAGAGAGGGGGGGCGGATCCGCGAGACCGAGCCGCTTCGCCTGCGCGCGCGCGCGTGGATTCGTCGATCTTCGCCGGAAATGATCGAACGGTTTGCGCAGCAGCGGCGGAAGAAGACGATGACGATGAAGATGAAGAAGATGAAGAAGATGATGATGAAGATTGCTTCGACGCTTGGACGATCGATGTCGCTACTTGTACAGCTCCCGTCACGCGGCGTCGACGCCTCCAAAAGGAAGAAAAGGCGAAAAGGTGGAGTCGTTAAGGATTTGGGATGAATAATCGCCTGATTTCCTTTATAAAAAAAAAAAAAAAAAACCCAGTTTTAGGTGAAGTCTCAATTTTGCCCCCACACGTTTTATTATTTTGAAAAAAGCTCCAAACTTCATGTCCATTCTTATATCTGCTCCGAACTTTTGTTCTGTTTAAGAAATATCCCAAACTTTAGGTCTAATTTTGTACTGCCCAAAAAAAATCACTAACTTTCAATTATTTTCAAATCTACTATTGTGATCCAATCCAGACTTGACATGACATTTCTATGTCAATAATAAATCCACATCAGCACTCATGAAAATTATATTCAAAATGAAACCGTTTTAAGATTGGCAAATTTTTGATAAAAGACTAATAGAATCAAATTTGGGATTAGAGTCAAAATTGATAACTCTTTTTCAGATAAAAAAAAAGTTTGGGGTAGATTTTGGAGTAGACCTAAAATTATGGGCTTTCTTTTAGTCAAAGAAAAGCTAGGGTGGATTCCAAATGAACCTAAGGTCTGGGTCTTTTTTTAACCAAAAAAATTATCCAAAGAGAGATTTTTTAGGGAATTAGACCAATGAAAAAACTTTGTATGATCTTTACCAAAAAAAAAAAAAAAACTTTGTATGATTGGGTAGGTAATCAATGCATCTAAGCCCTTAACTCGGAGCCATATCAGACCGTTCGATTTGTGCAAGTTGACTTTGCTTACGTGGTCGAAAGTTGGACCCACACGTACGGAAATACATAGGTCTCTCAACTGAACGGAGACAGCAAGGCCCGGGAGCTTTTATCAAAATATTTTCACAAAATGCCCACGTCTTTTTTTAAAAGAAAAATACATGTATTACAATAAGATGATATGATAAGGTGCACGAAATTATAATTTAAAAATTCAAAAAAAAATCAAGTAAGCTCGCAAATATATTAGTTTTCCAAAATTAAGTGTAAGTCTCTTATAACAATCATTTAAATTTACTTCCTAAGCTGATTTTCATTTTGAAAAGTTATATCTATTCGGGCATGTTTAGAACTTTTTATTTTCCCTACACACATAAGCACGTGCGCTTTTGCTGGTCTTTCATTAACACATTTGGTAACGATATGGTATTAATGAAATTGATAACATCTAATCTTTTTTGTCAAGGATAAATATAAAATTCAGATAATGGTTGTCGAGTAATTTTACAATTACTTGAATTTGAGCCTCTCACAAACCATTTTAGATGAGGGATTTAGAAAGGAAAAATGAAGGACTCAAATGATTATTGAAGAAAATAAGATAGAAGAGAATTGAGCGGATTGGATTATTATTCTCCGTTCTGATTAAGATGGCACCTGAGGCCCGTTCGGTGGAAAAGGGCCTTGAGGCCCAAGCCCAACTTTAGCCCAAAACGGAGGTGGCTTCTCGGTTTTCTGTCGTCTGCCTCTCCCCCTCGCTTCTAGGCCCGGTCAAATAGTGAATATACAGAGTTATTCATTTATTATAATTAAAAAACATGCTAAATTTACCAAAACTGGTTCACAAAATTGGCTTATTAAGAGATGCGTTGGACCGTTATTGGTTTTTGATATGGTTTACTTGTTTAAAAGAGGGCCACTTGCATTCCGACAGATTACTTAGTAAAAATTAGTTTAATAAACTTGTCTTAGTAAGTCTAGTATTGCTCTTTAATAAGCTTTTAGGTTTACTAGTAGACGAGAAATGAGAATGGAGAAATTTTATCATAACTCACGCAAAAGCTCAAGGATAATGCAATTTGCACTTGAAATCCATTCTTCGTTATTGTAGCAATTAAGTCAAGTGGCGCAAGACTCACTACTAAATGGCTGGGAGAAGTCTCGATCCAATATTTCGCCGTCTAACTTGAAAACTCGACTTCATAAATAGAGATCTTTGTGCTAGCACAAACCGTGCATTGTTGTGTAGTCGCAGTGATGTGATCGTCATTCTAAAATTGAAAGAGATATTTGGTAACGATATCTTGCTTTGTATTGAATAAAAATAGCGAAAAATACCTCCAACGAGCAGGGAAAAGAGAAAATTTATTTCGCAATTTTATTCTATTTGTAGAAAGGGGAATTCATATCGATCTTAGAATGAACAATTGATTTTAGGAATTAACTAATCAACTCGAGACACTTCTTTATTCTAAATTCGAGGTTGAAAATCTTTCGATGAGTTCGCTTTGCATATCACAATAACATAATAATGCTAACGAGCGCTCTTGAAACGCCAACTTATCACACGTTTGATAATGAAAATGATACCTTTTCAATGTATGATTGTACATGACACAAGAGAAAGAGTCTTCAGGATCCAATCCGTTAAATTCTCTTCATTTTTTTTTCCTTTCAGTTGCACGCTTTCTTCTTTCCGAATTATATCGCCAATCCTTCTCGGCCTACTTCCAAGTTAGGACCTGCAAAGATACCGAAGCGCTACAACCCTTATGCCTTAAAGGGTGTCGTTTTTGCTGATCTAGACGAATCGGTGCTCCTAGACACTCCCATTATGGAGGAAAAAGAAGCTGCTCAATGGGCGAAGGTGGCTAGCCCTCAACAGCCACCACCTCATAGATGAAAATACTTAGTTGGAACTGTCAGGAGTTGGGCAACCCCCTGACGGTTCAAGCGCTCAAAGCCCTAGTGGCTAAAGAAAGGCCTAACCTTCTCTTTTTTATGGAGACTAAACCCAGTGAGGTTTTTCTCCAGCGTCTCAATCGCAGCCTCCACTTTAGTAACCTTCGGGTGGTCAGCTCAGTGGGTGTAGCTGGGGGCTTGGCTCTTTGCTAGGATGACAGCCTTTGCTTGACTTCGATCAAGTCGAGCCCTTCCTTTTTTGATTTCTTCTGCAAGGATACAAAGGATGACAGTTATTGCCGCATTACCTGTCTTCATGCTCCGACGGTACCTACCCTTCGACATCACCTCTGGTAGGAGTTGCGCACCATCAGCCACAAGAACCACTCTCCCTGGGTCTGCCTAGGTGATTTCAATGACATCCTTTACCCATGGGAGAAGGTGGGTAAACGCCCAACAGATTTCTCCCGTATGTCTGCCTTTCGAGACGTCTTAACTGACTGCGCTCTCATGGATCTCGAGTCGAAAGGTTGCGCCTTTACTTGGCAGAATAATCAAGCATGGGTTGACCTTATAAAGGAACGTCTGGACAGGGCTCTTTGCACTATGGCCTGGCGTTTACAATTTCCTTCGGCTGAAGCCTTCGCTCTCCCTGCAATAGCCTCTGATCACAGCCCTCTTTTACTGACTACTATAGCTCCTTGGAAGAAAAGACCAAGATTTTTCATATTTGAAGCCTTCTAGAATGAGGACAGTGAATGCCACCAGATCATTGCCTCTTCCTGGCAGTCGGTCTCTTTGGAGCATTCGAGTCTATCAGCTAAACTACAACTTGTTGCTGCTGCTTTGGTTAGATGGAGTCGTACCAAGTTCAGTAATAATCATACTCACATCGCTCAACTTCAGCAGCAGCTTCAAAATCTCACTAACCAGACCAAGACTACGCCTGATAGATCTACTATCCTTGCTTTGCAAAGGGAATTACATTGTGTTTGGCAACGCGAAAAACAGTTTTGGGCCATGAGATCCCGAGTCCAATGGTTGAAATGGGGAGACCGCAATACACGTTTTTTTCATGCCACTACAGTTCAGAGGTGTTAGCGAAACAGAATAGGCATGCTCAGGGATGACACGGGGGAGTGGATCAGGGATCCCAGCAAGCTAAAGGACTTGACTTCTAATTTTTTCTCATCACTATATACTATTGTGGGAGCACGTACTTTCGGCCCTATCTTAGATCAGTGTCCTACGGTGGTGACGTCTGAAATGAACAATGTTTTAACGTCCTTGTTGACCATGGAAGAGTTGAAGATCGCTGCCTTTCAACTGAGAGCAACCAAAGCGCCTGGCCCCAATGGCCTCAATGGCCTTTTTTTATAGGACTCACTGGGAGATCATCAAGGACGATCTCTTTATAGAGGTTCAACACTTTTTCTTATCTGGACGTTTACCGTTAGCCCTAAACAAAGCTATCATAGCATTGATTCCAAAACTTCCTCATCCTGAGAGCCTTGATCAATTTCACCCTATTAGCTTATGCAACTATGCTTATAAGATCATTTCAAAGGTGTTAGCTAATAGACTAAAACCTCCGTTACCTACTCTAGTTTCTGAGGAACAATTTACTTTTGTGAGTGGGCGTCAGATTCAGGATAACATTTTATTAGTTCAGGAGGTACTTCATCAACTAAAATCTAGAAGGAGGACGCACAGATTTCATGCTGTTATCAAGATGGATATGAGGAAGGCCTACGATAGAGTTGAATGGGACTTTCTACATGCTTACCTACTTAAGTTAGGTTTTCATCCAAGCTCTCATGCAGTGTATCACCTCAACCTCTTTATGTATCAGCATGAATGGAGAGCAACTACAACCTTTCAAACCTACTAGGGGCCTGCGCCAAGGAGACCCTCTTTCCCCTTATATTTTTATCCTCCTCTCCAATCTGTTATCTTACCTTATTCATGGAGCAATTGAGATGGATTCACCAACAGGTATCAAACTTAACAGACGGTGTCCAACTCTTACACACCTCTTTACAGACGATGCTATCTTCTTTGTAGATGGTACAGTGCGAGAATGTCAACACTTATCGAATCTACTGAATCAGTATTGCTTTGCAACGGGTCAAGAGGTAAACCGCAACAAATCTGGTATTTTTTTTTTAGTAAATCTTGCCCTACATCTTTACAATAAAATGTGGCAAGTGTTATTCGGGTACCTATATTGCAACGTTCTGGAAAATATCTTGGTATCCCTTCTGATTGGGGTAGGTCAAAAAGAGACATGTTCTCGTAGATACTAGCTCAAGTGAATTCTAGATTGGAAGGTTGGAAGGAAAATCTTTTCTCAAAGGCGGGGAAAGAGATTACATTAAAGGCTGTGGTACAATCAATACCATAGTACGTCATGTCTATATTTCGTTTACCTGTCTCTTTATGTAATGCTATTGAACAGAAAATTGCAAGGTTTTGGTGGCAGACTGATCGACACCGAACGGGCATCCATTGGAGAAATTAGGCTATATTGAAACAGAGTAAGCAAGATGGTGGTTTAGCGTTCCGAGATCTCCTCAGTTTTAACTGTTCCGAGATCTCCTCAGTTTTAACTTAGCCATGCTTGGTAAACAAGCATAGCGTCTATATCTTGAGCCATCTACTTTGTGGGGGAAAGTTTTTAAGGGCTTATATTTTCCTCATTCAAGTTTCGCCAAGGCAGAAAAAGGCTCTCGCCCGTCATGGGGCTGGCAGAGTCTCCTCAGCGGTCGGGACACTATTCTCCCATATGTTCGCTAGTCGGTAGGAGATGGGACTTCTATCAGAATCAGGGCAAATAGATGGTTGCTTATGGGTAGCTTAATTGGGCCTCCTCAACGCAAAGAACCCACTTTAGTGGCTGATCTAATAGATCGCACCACCAGCACCTGGAAGTACCCTCTGCTACACAGATATTTCGACCCCCAAGTGGTTCAACAGATTGCCTCAATCCCAGTACGACCCAGTTTTACTAAGGATACACTTATATGGTCTGCTACAACTCATGGCGATTATATAGTAAAATCAGCATATCACAACATCAAACAAGCAGCAGAAATCCAGATAAACAGATCATCAGCAACCTCATATCAATATCCCAAATGGCTATGGAAAAAATTGTGGAAAATGCCTATTGAGCCTAAGGTACTACATTTCCTGTGGCTTCTTTGCCACAATAGCTTAGCCACCAGAGCTAACCTGCATTTTCAACATATCATCGATAACCCATCCCGTCCTCTTTGCGATCAAGACACCCCTGAAACTTTGGAACATTTGTTCCTGGTCTGTCCTTGGACTTCGAGTGTCTGGAATCATCCCCAGATTAATCTCCCCATTAATACTCAGCAAATACATCGTATCTCAGACTGGATAACTGAGCAAGTTTGTGATCAGAATTGTTTACCTAGACTCCAAGTAGTTGTATCTGTCCTTTGGCATATCTGGAAGGCTCGTAATACCTTTATCTTTGCACAAAAGACTCCTAAGCCGCATCACATGGCTGTCGACGTTGTGCTTCATTCTCATGTGGCTTTTTCTGTTGCTCGCTCTACCACCTGCAAGGATTCTGAGCTTCAGATCAGAGGATCTTTATGGCGACCCCCAGATCCAGGGGTTTTAAAGGTTAATATTGACGGATCTTACCAACTAGAAAGCAGGGAAGGGGCTATGGCGTGTGTGCCGTGATTCTAAGGGGCTTCTCACCGGTGGCTTCTCAGAGAGCTTTGTTGCGTCCTCGACTCTGCAGGCGGAGATCCAGGCTTGCTCGCTTACTCTCCGACACTTGCTTGATCAAGGCCTCTCTCCTGCTACGTTCATTCTTGAATCGGATTGCCAGACTCTCATCGAGGTACTGAAGGGTCAGTGTCAACCGCCATGAGCAGAGCGAAGCCTCTTCTCCAAAGCTATTTTCTTCCTTTCGTTTTTCCCTAACCTCTCTCTTGCATTCTGTCGTAGAGAGGCAAATGTTGCTGCCGACTGGGTTGCCAAGGCCTATAGGGTAAACTTTGATAGACGTTCTTGGGCTATCTTCCCCCCTCCTCACCTATTAGATTTTGTATACACTGATAAGATAGCTGTCGGTTGTTTTCGTTTTACTCCTACAATATAAGTTACGTTTTTTGACCAAAAAAAAGAATTATATCGCCAATCGTTCCCCCACGACGAAGCTCTGCTTCTGGAAACGCCTTTGGGCACAACGCGAACTATTCACTTTCCAAAAAATCCCATTTTTCCGGTTTGACTCTCGCGGCACGCAAGCGCGAATGCCGCGGAGGTAGCACACACGTGACCGGAATCGAAAAGCACGTGACCGGAATTTTGGGGGAAAAGCGCGTGTAGGCGAGGCGCGAGCGAAAGTATTCGTACGGTCAAAGGGGGGGAGGCTCCTTTTCAAGCGCGGAATCATTACCGCATGTGCTTTCGACAGGAGAAAAGAAAACCGTGTCTGTCCCCCTTCGACAGCGAGGGAGGACGACGTCGTATCCCTCCACCACGCGCCGGGCGGGGGTGGATCGGCGCGCACGCGCCACGGCGGACGGCCAGGATCGCGCCCCGAGTCGCGATCCCCCGATCCCCGTGCAAGCTCGCGGGGGGGGGGTGGGGAAAAAGGCTGACGGGACGTGTGTGTCCGGTGCGGTGCGCACGAGTGCGTGTGGGGCCCGCCCCGGGTGGGGGTCGTTGCCAGGTTGTCACGTGCGGGTTTGTCGTCCCACGGTCGCCAGCGAAACGGGGGCGGATCTACCGTTTCATGCCACGGTCGTCAGACACGTGACGCAACGATTGCAAAGTCAATATAAAACAACGACAAAATTCCAGCGGCTCCAAAATTCGAGCCTAATTATATGATTTAGAAGACGCCCCCCTTTTTTTATAGGTTGCACAACCAAAAAAATAAGAAATATCTCGATTCCTAATGTTTAGAGTATATGTGGTTGGAATTATATAAATGCCGTTATGGATAGTTTGTTATCGGAGAATCATCCCCAAAAAATAACAATAGATCTTGAAATGATAAAACATACAAAATTGTGGTAATTTAGCAAATCTTGAACGGATATTTTCAATGGATGGTTCATGAGCATATTCAAGCTAATTACATTAGAGTCTACGTGCATGCATCACTCTCATAAAAAAAAAAAAAAAAAAAGAATTGTGTTATTTTTTTTACCCCTAATACCATTAAAGCATATATTACTTATTTCAACAGTGCTTTTTAGGTTCATTGCTACCAACTACCTAATAATTCGAATTTTTTTCAAAAAAATCATGTCGTAACATATGCATTTTGAGTTTTTATTAAGAATTTGGTTGATTTTCGAGCGAACTACCGACATGAAATATGGCTATTTTCCATTGAAATTGTTCAATTTCCCAGCAAAAAACGATCAACTCTCATTAAATTAAACTTTACATCTGGTGATTGAAATAAAAGCTTAGTTTTTTTTTTCGAAAAAATAAAAGCTTAGTTGCATAATCACAAATCAAAAGTTAGTGATCTTTCCAAAAAAAAAAAAGAGCTCCTGTCGGCACGGTAATATGAGGGCCCCGGAAAAGTTACTTAGCTTTGCAGACTTGACCAACTCCAACTTGATCAGGTCACGTTGGCAGAATAGTGCGCAAAAACGTTAATTATCTCTTACTTTGGCCAGATTGGGAAGATGACTTAGATATCAAGGATGCTTCAATCATAACAGATCATAATTCCTCACATTTTTTGCTTCTTGATTTTTATAGAATTCAAAGATTTTACCATTAATGGACGGGAGGAAATGTTATTAAAAAAAGTCCCCAATCAATTGTAATTGTGTCATTTCAATTTGAGCCTTTTATATTCGTATCAATTCAATTCATTCGATCGATTTTGGTAGACCGGTATTGACATAACATCTCAGCCAATGACCCTCACCGGTGCCAAGTGGAGGGAAATAAATAAAGAAAAAAGAAAAAAATTATTAAAAAATTCAAAAATATTATTAAAAGAGTCTATATCAACACAGGCAATGTCACGTTAGCGTTGGCCTGCCAAAATTGATTGGATAGGTTACACCGACACAAATGTAAAAGGTTTAAAACTGAATTAACACACTTATAACATGTCTATAACCATTTTAGTAATTCTTCCGTGGACTAGATTTACATTTTTTCATGATCCAACTGTGATCATGGGATTAAAGATCTGTTTTTCGAGAATCATTAGCAATACCCAATTTAGGAGGGAGAGAGAGGGGTGTTCGGATGATTATCTAATAGTAAATTTGTCGAGTTATTTCAAATTTAAAAAAAAAAAAAAAGCCAACTTTATTAGATAGCAATAATTCTCCTTTTGTCACCTCTAGCGGGCAAAGAAAATTTCAGATGTTAATTTTGTGGGGGCTAATCGTTTTTTTTTTTACAATGTTTTTCTTTTTAACTTACCATGATATGACACATTATCTTCTTAATCATTCCCATCATCCCAACTCCAAACTTTTTGAATGTGGTGGCACTTTATTCTCCTTTTGATTTTTGCTTACGTCATATAATGATTGAACATAACCGCTTCCATCACACATCTTCCGGTAACTCTAGCCCCTTTTTCAAAAAATTTCGCCTCTCGGGTCGGGCAAACTGGGAAACTCTGCACGCAACACGTGTCCTCATATGGTCCTAGGGCCAGTGACCGAGCCTTGTCATACATTGTGAAGTGAACGGGCATTAAGGATCTTGGTTGGATGCTAATGATATATCAATTGCCTAGAGATGCATATTATCGCAATCGAACTTTCCGAAACGAGTATAATTGCTCCTATCCCCTAGGTTCTCTTTATCGGGTAGGGGATGGTAAGTCGATTGAGGTCAGCAATCATATTTAGATTCCTTGCCTCTTGAATCATTTGCCTTTTTTTATGGAATTTGTCTTTTAAAGCAAAAGAAGATAGAGAGCTTCTTTATCTCGGGGATAAATAGTCTAAATCAGGTGTTTAGCCGAATTCTTCACACACACTCATGTTTCAATCTTCATTCGGGTTGATAGACCAATTTGGCAATCAGGTGTCAATGACATATTCACAATTAAACCTTCTTCCAAGCTCATCAAATTGTGTACGGAGGATAGTAATAGCTCTGGGATTTGGAACAAACTTTGGAAGTTAAAATTCATGAGCAACACAAGATGATGATATGGAGGATGGCGGCTATTGTTTTGCCTTCTTGAGCTAACCTAGGTACATGGCTTTGCATCCCAAGCCCTTCTTGCCCATTGTGTGGGAACTAAGGGGAGATTTCAATCCATTTGTTCACAACTTCCCCTTTGGCTTGGATTATGTGGAGACAATGGAGTATCGTATTGTCTACTCGGAATTTCGGCTCGATATAGAAGATGGTGCACCACTTCTTGATCCATGACAGATAGCATAAAAAATGGGCATTACTGCAATCTCTTTACCATTTTTTACAGCAATTCTATGTGGTAGAATGTGGCATAATAGGAATGCAACATTACATAATCAGACTATGGCAAATCCTTCCTAGGCGGTCAAGCTAGTACTACAAGATTTGATGGAATTTTCAAACATGTTCAAGGAAGTGAACAAAGTCATGAAAAACAAAGAAGCTGATTCATTTGGGGAAAGGTTAGACTCCTAGCTTCCCCGTTGGATCAAGGATTGAAGTTTAATGTAGATGGTGCATTGAAGGATAATGTAGGGGCCATTCATATTGTTGCATGATCAGCTAGAGACCAGAGTTGTCCAAACATGGACAAGATGCAGAAGATGGAACTCGATAGTGGTAGTGGGAGCCATCACTTTTCTTCTCACCTACAAATTTACTTAGTCCCTCAGTATTTACCAAACAGTGTTTGAAAGTGATTGCAAAATATTAATTGATGCCATTCAACAAAAGGGTCATTATCTTTGGAGTATCTAGCCTTTCATCTCGAAATCTTGCTTTCCACTTCTTAACAACTTAGGAAAAAGCTTGATGTGGACTCATGGACTCAATAATGGCCCTGCTTATGAGATTGCAAAATGGACTTTTCATCATATAAAAACTATATCTTAATTTTTAACAATCTCCCATCTAAAGTTAAAAATACAGTGTCAGTGGAGTCAACTTTACGTTATCTTTTTAATGTAGGTAGTGGTTTTCTTTGTAATGCTTGACCTTTTTGTTGGAATGAAAAGTTTGTTCTATGAAAAAAAATACTAGTGCTTTTACAAACGTTATCTCTATGGAGTTTCTTATTTCAAGTACTTTTCTTCCACTTGTAAACCATATTCCGCATTTACTAATCTACCGCTTTCTCACTCATAATGTCCATATAACAACTCATTTGACACATTCCCCAAATAAATTAAAGAATATGCCCAGTCGATTAGGTTTGATCAGCATCAAATCATGCTAATCAACGTAATTAAATTGCACAGATCTTTTTGATGCAGTTTCAAAAAAAATCATGGAAAATATCGAGAATTTCAAAGGATCCTATGTAAAAAAAAATAATGCGATCCCAAAGTTTTTATGGCCCACTAATTAAGAGGAAATGCCATGGTATTATTCCCATGCATATCATGCCACTAAAGATGCCATCCACCCAACATTAGATGAGTACAAGCAGAATCGACAAATACCAATTGAATTTTCCCAAGGCCCACGAGACTTTAGAGAAAATGCCATGTTAGGGCTGATTCCCAATCTCGACTCAAACCAGAAACCATTAATAAGCGAGGGAATCTTTTAGAGTTCCCGTGAATACATTAGTAAAATTTAAAGTTGGAAACTTTGTTGTATTATTGAATCTATATTGAATCTTTCTAGCGTTTGTGAGTATGAAGATTCGGCAATATTTCCTGTCCGTCTATCATTCGCTTTGTCAGTTATATTGGAAATGAAAAGGGTCCATGTCTCCTTTAGCCTTAGCGATATAAGGCAAGGTGATGTTTGTATTAAAAAAAAAAAAAGAGGGAAAGTTGGGAGAAGAGAAAATTTTCCCAGAATTCTGTAACATCCTCACAAATATTCTTCTAAACCTTTCTCCTCTAGTCCTGGTGATATTCGAACAAGTGAAATACCATTACGATCGAATCGAATTGCTTTATATCTTTTTAAAAGATTTTTTTTTTGCACATTATAAGATGTTAATGGAAAAAAAACTAATTACTAGAGTTAATCATGCAAAATTAATAATAATGAAAGTTAAAATGGTGATGGGATTATTTAAATAAATGGAATTTTCTGCGTGTATTATACGCCTCGGATTGATCTTTGGCTGGTAAGGAACGGATCCCCAAAAAAAGAAAAAAAAATTGGTACAGTGGGATGGTTGGTGCAATCGGCTGGTCCTGTTCATCAACTTTTTCTCTTTTGGTACTACTCTTTTTTTTTTTTTTTTTTTGGACAAGCTCTTTTGGTACTTCTTTGATCATCAGTTTCGGAGGGCTGAAAATAAAATTACAATTTTCTTAGAAATTGCGCGTTCGTTTCTTAGAAAAATTCGATTGTTATTTGACTTTTCGCAACGCGAATCCGAGCAATTTCGATTTGATTAGAAATCGTATATGGTCCGTATATGTTATAATGCAGCTCATTATGGAAAAATGGTGAATTTGAAGGCCTGATGATTAGAAAGAGAGAGAGAGAATCAAGTCCTACTTGACCACAAAACATGTAGTCCACTACCACTACATAAGAATCCTACAGTGTTGAGGATGACTTGTATAAAAATGGGGTCTTTTTTCTTTTTCCTTGCTCTATTTTTTTTTTTTTCTTTTTTTCATGATGAACGAGGATGGGGAGAGATGAACGGTCACGAGATTCCTCTTTCAAGTCCCATCGAGACACGACCGGCGTGAAGAAGCCTTGCGACCAAGGTCTGCCTTAGCTAGCAATTCGTTGACTTAAGCGTCTCTGGACAGAAATGGATGCAATTGAATATGTCAACAAGCTAGCAACTTATTTTGTTATGGTATCGATGCTCTGCTGCATGCTCGCGACTTTTGGCATGGCCATATATTTATATAATTTTGATTTTTTGGGGGCACTAAAGAGGCAAATGGAATTGCGGGTGGGCAATGAAAGTCAACCTGAGGGGTGGCCCCCTTCGGTGGAATCTCTCCGCACATCATCCAAATCTTTCTTTTTCTTTCTACTCTTGTTCTCTCCTTCCTTTTATTTTTATTTTATTCCCTTCTGGTGCAAAAAGCTAGTTTGGATTTTCTCCCACATCCTGTCTGATTCTGCTCCTATTCTTCCTTCTTGTCCTTGACTTGACTATGCTCCAATATCTTCTTGTGTGGCCCTACTACTAGTTTGTGTATTCATACCTCACTCATTCCATTTTGATTTTCAAATTTTCCAATAGAACATGATGGAGTATATTCAGCACAACAATACTGGCTAAAAAGAATTCCAAACGTTTTGGTTAAGTGATTAAAAAAGAAAAATGAAATTTTACACCTTGTGAAATTTTACATTTAGATAATGCACAAATATGTGATTCCTTACGAATCTTTCCGATTCTAATGAGCCAATCGATATCGTCAATCGCAACATGTAACTCTGAAAGACGACAGATGACCAAAATTTGCGTAGCTCCTTCAAAGGATGGTGCCTCGATTGCTTCACGAGCTATCTGTCTATAACTTTCACATCCTGCTTTCAACGAGAGAAGGCGCATCTTAGCAAATCCTGACCATCGATAAGCCCCTCATCCTCGTAAACCAAACATTGGGTTCTATCAAGACCACGAAAGGAGTAGCGTGCAAGATAGAGGACTCACCTTCAAAGCCAGCCGAGTTACAATCCCACCACTTACGTAGCTCACCGGTACTACATAAATCCCAGTTCCGCGCAATAATCAATTGGTCGCTCCGTTTGAACGTGCCCATGTACTAAAGAACATACTTTTTCTCTCGTGAATTTAAATAGGCAAAAAATAGATGATCGATATGAGTGACAGAAACTTTCACATAATTAAGCCCCTCAATGCAATGTTGCACAATCAAAGCGTCCCCTTGTCAGGTCAGCAAGACAAATCGATTAAACCGAGAACCACCTAAACTAGACCAAACTAGTGGGTTTTGGGCAATCCCAAGGGGCAGGACCTATCCAGTTCCCGATTCCAATGTAAGAATTGGACCAATATATATTTCTACTTTCTTAAAAAACAACAACCGAAAACCCTAACTTCCTTCTCCTCTTAACTTGTGCGGCTCCTTCCCTCTTGCCTTCACCTTCGATTCTTTTACTCTCGCCTTAATGCCTCACGCCTAGCTCGCTCTTCGCTTGTCACTCTTTCCATCTCGCCTTAGTCCTCACACCTTGCTCGCTCTTCACTCTTCACTCTTTCCCTGTTCAAATCGATTAAACCGAGAACCACCTAAACTAGACCAAACTAGTGGGTTTTGGGCAATCCCAAGGGGCGGGACCTATCCAGTTCCCGATTCCAAGGTAAGAATTGGACCAATATATATTTCTACTTTCTTAAAAACAACAACCGAAAACCCTAACTTCCTTCTCCTCTTAACTTGTGCGGCTCCTTCCCTCTTGCCTTGACCTTCGATTCTTTTACTCTCGCCTTAATGCCTCACGCCTAGCTCGCTCTTCGCTTGTCACTCTTTCCATCTCGCCTTAGTCCTCACACCTTGCTCGCTCTTCACTCTTCACTCTTTCCCTGTTCAAATCGATTAAACCGAGAACCACCTAAACTAGACCAAACTAGTGGGTTTTGGGCAATCCCAAGGGGCAGGACCTATCCAGTTCCCGATTCCAAGGTAAGAATTGGACCAATATATATTTCTACTTTCTTAAAAAACAACAACCGAAAACCCTAACTTCCTTCTCCTCTTAACTTGTGCGGCTCCTTCCCTCTTGCCTTCAGCCTTCGATTCTTTTACTCTCGCCTTAATGCCTCACGCCTAGCTCGCTCTTCGCTTGTCACTCTTTCCATCTCGCCTTAGTCCTCACACCTTGCTCGCTCTTCACTCTTCACTCTTTCCCTGTTGCCCCATTGCCTCACGCCTCGCGCCTCGCTCTTTGCTCCACTCTTTCGATCTTTCCCTCTTTTGACTAAGTTAGTGAGTCGTGTCCCTCTCACTTCTTGGTTGACTCTCAGACGGCCCTTTCACTCTCGCTTCTCGTCTCGACTCTTGCCTTCTCTCTTGCTCTATTCAAGTTTGCTTTGAAGCCTTTTCTTTTCAATTTGCTCTAAATATTTTGTTGCGTTCATATCTTGCATTTATGTTTGTTATTGTGCAAATTTGTGTAGTTGAATACAATGAGCAAATTCACAGTTCAATTTGGCCGATTGCAACATCTTCGATGCTTACCGCGTGGTCCTTGAGCCACTTGTGGTATCGGAAATTGGTCGCTAGTGGAAGCATCCCCTAGGTCAAAATCATGATTATGGGTGATCAAGTTCAGAGTAGATAAGTTCCAGACTTGAATCCTGGACCTTGAATCCGATCCTATTATAACCAGTTTCTTTTTTCTGAACCCTGTATCCGACCTTGCTTGCACTGGTTCCTATTTTGGAACTAGCCTTTTTTTTTTTTTAGTTTGATTCCAAGGTTAACCTTATTTCCACTGGAACCTATTTTGCAACTGTCCAATATCCTATATGGCATCGAATTTTACATTAATACGTGAGAAAATACATAATCCTTCTAATTTGTATCAAAACATTAAGTACATGTAGTCAATAAGTACAAGAATTTTTTTATTAAATGAAAAATTAATGATCCACAAGGTTAATTATCATAAACAAACATCACAAGGCAAAGCAAAAATCTCATGCAATAGACAGTGTGACCATGAGCCAGCAAGAGAGGGAAGCAAGCGAAAAAGGGGAATGACGAAGGAGGATCGCCATGCGAGAGGAAAAAAGCAATTCTAAGATTAGAAATCAGGGGGGAAAATAGGGTTTTTGACTTTTGGGCTTACAAAACCGGTTCCCGTGGTGAGCGAGTTGGTTAGGGCGTACACTGACCACACAAAAGACCAAGGTTCGATTCCCCTCTTTGTCACGTTGCGCGACTTAAGTGGAGTGCCGTGGGTGGTGGGTCCCCGCGCTAGTACTCCCTCGGGTTTACGTCGACGGCTGCTGGCTATACGGTGATTCCCGAATTGCCCAAAAAAAAAAAAACCGGTTGCCAAACCGGTCTAATCGATCCAATTCCCAAGTGAGTATTCACTCAGAATTGAGAATCGGACCGATTCAAACCAATTCCAAATTTTGGGAATTGGTTTATGGACCTATTTTTTGGGTGAGTCAGTCCGGTTCCTGGGTACCATTGCACACCGCTAATCATGATTTTGGGGAATTTAGCTGAAGATGGACTCGAAGTGGGAATTGATGCTTGAAGTAGATGATCAATTCTAGGTTTTGGTTGAGCTAGGGCTTGAGGTGAGATGATATGGTTTTAAGTGGAAAATTATGAAATTATCGATTCCATTGAACTGAACCAATCGGTGTTGTCCGATCATCAATTACAGAAATTGAAAAACTATTCTTAATTGAGAAAGACCGGATTGGGAACCAATCGCCCCTATCTTTTTTTAACCAATTGGCTTAGAGTGGGAAACAACTATAACTCAATCGGATACCCACCACGGGGGAATTCTCTAAAACCGAATCCAATCACAATCCTCCCAAGAACGTGACACAATTATACGAAGGGCGGGAGAAGTCAAAAGACATTCATGATGGGGGGCATCGAAGGAACGACACGACCAAAGTCGTCCTCGAGAAAACACAAAACAATTTCGAAATGGGCAAGCCCACGGATGCTCCTAATGTTTTATATTAATAATGATAGAAAGGTGACCCCTCTCTTTTGAACCAAAAAGTATTGCATCTCCCCATGTCGAGGCCATGTGCTACGCAGGTTAAAAAGCATGATTTGCCCGCTTAGACATTTCGCCCATTTCATATTAGAACCTGAATATATACAAATTTTATGGGGTGGACATCGAGTTAATTGAATATTTCCGGCTCGCGAACGGTGGATCCAACGCGACCGGGCCGACGATGTGGAATCGAGAATGGCGGCGGGAGCCGGATTCAGACTTCGGCAAGAAAAAAGTTATAATGGCTTGCTAATCGGAAGGAGAGAGAGAGAGAGAGAGAGAGAGAGAGAAATTTCCTAAATTGTCGGAAGCATGTCACTAGTTATGGAGGCGGCGACACCCGCCGGCTTGGAGTCGGATGGACCTGATGCAAGTTCAAAAAATTCGGCGGTAATGGCATGCGGCATTTGGAGTAATTTCGATATCAAAAAGGAAGAAACCAAAGAAAAAAAAATGTACAGGAAAATGGAAAAATCATGAATTTTATGCCCGCAAAAACAAATCTTACACTGAAGATGCAGTCTAAAAAAAGGGGAAAAAAAGAAAAAAAGAGGAAGAAGAAGAAGAAGATGAAGAATTACAAGATCAAGCCATGAGCGATGGCTTGGTTCTTCTTCAAGCAGGTGGTCTCGTACACCGGCAACTCCTCCCTGTACCTCCCGACCCCGATCAAGTGATCCAGCTCGAAGAGATCCGAGCTCGCGTCGCTCTCCATGTCGTCGTCCTCGTCGTCCTCGTCGTCGTCGCTGTAGTCGCTCACCACCACCCTGCTCCTGCTCATTCCCCTCTTCTTGTCCATCTTCTTGAAGTAGCGCTCCCTCTCCGCCTCGGCCCTGGCCTCTCTCTCCCTCTGGGAGGAGCCCGAGGCCGCGCCGCCGCCGCTGCCGCCGTTCTTGGCCTTCCGGTCGGTCTCGTAGATGCACTTGTGGCCGCAGGGCTGGGAGTCCTCGCCGACGATGACGCTCATGGGGTAGAATCGGACCGACCTCTTCAGCTTGCTCCGCGTGCTCGGGGTCTTGCTCATGCAGGACCTCGAGAAGGAGGACGCGGAGGAGCACGCGGACTTGGACTTGCGCTCGAAGCTCACGTCCTCGACGGCGCCGACGTAGCACATCTTCGCCTTCTTGACGTTGCCGGAGTTGAAGATGGAGTTGAGGAAGCTCGTGATCCGGCCCCCCGGGGAGATGGGCTGCTTCACCTTCTTCAGCTCGCCGTAGATCTTGAGGGCCCGGAGCTTGGTCTTCGAGAACCCGCCGGCATTGTCGCCGCCGCCCTTGCGGTCCTCGTGGGCCCTCGGCTTCGCCCGGTGGGAGGAGGACTCCGTCTCGGAGGACGAGAACGTCGAGAACGTGGCCGCGGAGCTGGAGTCGGAGGAGTTGCGGGAGCCCTGCTTTTCCATCCACTCCTCGATCATCATGGCCCGCCGGAGGTTCGAGAGCTCCTTGTGCGAGTAAGAGGAGGAGGAAGACGAGGAGCCATGCTTGGTCTTGTGGGCGCCCTGTTTCTTGAGCAGGGGCGGCTCCGGGAACGGGGGAGAGGCTCGGTCCTGGCCGTTGGACTCGTCGATGGAGCGGTAGATGGACTCGAGGAGGGAGGAGGAGAAAGACGGGGTCTTTCTCCTCTGCGGGACGGTGGGATGGGCGCCGGCGGCGGCGGCTTCTCGGAGCGGTCTCTCTCGCTTGTTCATGGCGTCACATGCAGTGAAGATGCAGGAACAGAGGAGGAGGAGGACGAGAAAATGGGTTTTAAATAAAGAGACAGAGGAAGCGAAGCAAGGAGGAGAAGGAAAAAAACAGAGGAGGTGGACAGCGGGGCGTTGTCTGTCGAGACAAGGTCAAAAGCTGCAAGCGACACACGGAAGTGGAGTGAAATCGCGGGCAGATCACGTGGAACAGAGCGAGCGAGGAAGAAGAAGAAGAGACAGAGTGTGGAGAATTCGGAAATAAAAATCCCTTCTTTAATGTCAGACACTACATCCTCTGTTCTGCACTCTCTCTGCTCTCTCTCTCTCTCTCTCTCTCTCTCTCTCTCTCTTCCTCTCTCAGTTTTCTTTATATTTTGATTGAAAGGTGAGGAGAAGAACTGGAGAGGGAGAGGTTGCACGAGGCAAAAGGGGGAAAAAGCAGATCTCGGCCTTTTGGATTCGGGAGAAAGCAGGAGGGAGGGGTGAGGATTAAGCTTTTGCGCACTGTTGGAGGAATTGCGACCCGTGGGGGCCGCCCTCGAATTAATTAATCCGACCCGTCGAATGTAATTATCTTGCGATCCTTAGCCGGTGACGTGGATCGGCTAAATCTCCCCGTCGAGAGTTTTTGTCCGATTTAGGGAATTTTTCGTCCCGGGGTCGACGTATGACGTGACGCCCCCGAAGAGGGATGGGGGGCGGCGAGAGTTCGGAGTAGGTAGACACGGATGTGTATATGTCGCTCGGTCGGGTCGCTCGGTCGGTCGGTCGGTCGGTCGGCGTGACTCACATTTATCACGAGGCATTCGGCTAATGAGTTTGAGTTTAAATTTGCTATTTAGTCCTATGGGGGCATAAAAAGCCGGAATGCTTGGCTAATCTGGTTTCTTTTATGGTTTTTGACTTGTACCTTCAAAGGTTAAGTACTCAAATTTATACACAGTATGTCAATAGTGAAATGACTGGTCCTCAAAGCCAAAAGGCTAAAGAGAGCTAAAATCATGACTTTCCTATACAGATGAATCCTAATGTATGAGTCTTGTCATATTTGCTGGAATTCCATATTGCCGCGCCAAACGACTCAAAGATATTTATCGATAACAATGATCCATAAAAAATATTGTGATTTTCAAAGTATTAAATTAACAACAAATAACCCCTTTTCGATTGACTTAATGTTTGGATGTTTCATGAGTATTGCCACTCATGTCCACCCAATCAATGTGGAAGTACCAAAGGTAATGTATTCAATTCCCTTCCATCTCGAAAAAATATTGTGAATTGATAGTCCAAACTTTCATAATTGGGGCAAGCATGTAAAACTTATCTTAAAAAAAAATTCTTATGGTTAGTCAACATACTGGATATACACATATATGGAAAATATTGTATAGACTCACTATACATTGATTGTGATATAAATCAATTGCAATGCAAACACTGTTTTAGTTCCCAAAACATGAAGGGCTGGATCTAGCAAAATGAGAGAAAGCGTTGGTTGCTTTTATATACTGGAGGGTTTTGTTGGGGCTCAAGTTCATAGATGCAGTGCAATCATGACTATTGGATCCACGTGGAATTCACACTATTGACGGCTGCAACAGAGAATTGAAGATGCAAGATTTTATCCCGGTTCACCCTTAACTAATACTAAGTTCAGCTAAAGATTCCATTATAATTTGCACCTCTTAATTACAAGAGAAAAGATAATTTATATTCACAATCATAGACCTAAATCCAAATCACAAAATAAAATACAGGCTAAAACTATAAAAGCCATCTCACATCATAGAGGCATTGCCCCCACACGATCCCGCCAGGTGGTCCCGCATCCTCACCTACTCACTGAGGAGCGGGATCCCATCCCGTCATGTCGATGAGGAGTTTGAATCACACCCACCATGGATCATGGAGATCCCCATTTGGGAGGATAGAGAAAAAGCTTTGTGTTGGCACGTGTGCACGAGAGGTTGGCAGTTCGCTTCCCCCCTGGAGGGGGACCGTTATAATTGGAACAGGGAGCGAGCGACCATTAGAGAAAACGTTCAAAGCTTCCTTTCGAAGCCTGACAGAATACCAGGGAAGAACAGCAGGATTAGCGTTAGGGCAAGCAAACATCGGCCAGCGCATCGAATGAAATCCCAGGTCCGGGTTGCTATCGAGAGACCCAACACCTTGCGAGCAGGATCAGAACTTGTCCCCGTTCCGTACGTGCTTTCCTCGTGCCAAAACAGCAGGCTTTTGAGTAATTAAGCGATGTTCTACTGGACAAGCTTTCCTAATAGAGGGAATTCCCCAAAAAAAAAAAAAAAATTCGTGTGGGTTGTGGTGTTTAGATCCTGCCTTGAAGGGGGTTAGATCTGGTACCCGCATTTTGCGAACTGCAGTTATGTTGGTGGTTCTCTTGATCACTCGATTCGGTAAAAAAGACTGAACGCTCGACTGGACTTGCGAAGTTGCTATTAGTGGCGGGCCTTCGTGCTCACGATGCTCGCTCGACTCACAACTCGAGGTCTACTCAAACTCAGAAAGGTCGGGTTCGAGTGATAGGGCAAGGTTGAGCTGAGCTCGAATAGTTTGGATGCGGCTTCGTTCCGTTGCACTCGAAGTATCACCTATTTACCGGTTTCATCGTTACACTGAGCATTGAAATGGAAATGATTTTCTTGTTTCTCTTGGAGCGATGAAAACAATTTGCTAGGGTTACCAACCCATGAATCAAATGCGCGCTCACACGTTCATGGCCCTGCTCAACACCATCGGTTTAGGTTAACATTCGCTTGTCAGTCAAGGTTGCACATTGCACTGCAATCCTCTTCGAGTATATGCAGACTGTAGGTTGTGTTCAATACCTTGTTAACTCGTTCCGGCTATCCCACGATGAATAAGGACATGATTACCTCAACAATTTGAGGGTGGTTGAACCTGAACTGGCCATCCAGCAATGGCTAAGGCATGCCGAGCGCCATGCAAGGTCTCGCATGCATCTTGACCTTGTGTAATGCGTGGAGGAGATTGCATTCGGGGGATCCAAATTTTTCCAAACAGTTGGACGAGGAATGTCCAAGCCGTCAGAAACAAATTCTGGGAGGATTGACTACTTGAAAATTCTGGGCCTGGATACAAATGTTCATTCTATAGGGCTCATACGGATGCTGCAGCAGCATCGGAGGTGGCAGGTTCAAAGGATGGGCTAGGAGCGGGAAGTTTCGGAAGAGATGAAATGAATAGAGACTTTCGAGAAGTCAGGCCTAATGCTTCCCCATCTCGTGTCCCATTACATGCGTGGCTGTGACTGTGTGTTTTACGGAGATCTATCTGCTTTTGAAGGTTTGAAGAATGTAGGACTGATTGGTCTCCAACCTAAAAAGCAAATCCCACTAGTTCCTCCTGGAGAGGAATCTCGCCGATGATCAAACCTCTCCCGGGTTATTTGGGCAAATTCTATACGTCAAGAGTTTAGCGGAGTCTGAAAAGAACACGGCAGAGTGGAAATGAATGCTCAGAGTTCGTCTTACATGTCCTTTCCTATGTTACCAACATCCAGAATCAACTCATCTTAGAACTAACGCAACATGTACAAGCTAAAGCTACCTTCTTTTGCAAGTTCATGGTTTCCTCCTTTGATCTTTCTGACAGGATTAAGAAGGAGATAGAAGACAAAAACTTTCGGGCAAGTAAAAAATGGAAGGAGTCCTACTTTTTGTGATATATTAATGTGCTGACTTGAAACTTTGGATATTGATGATATCCCGAAATAAATAGAAACGACCTACCCAAAACTGAAAGATATTATAAACAAAATTTTTGTTCATGACCCGCATCCCGTGCTAATATCTCTGGAGCATCACAAGGAGTGAGCTCCGAAAGAAGTGGTAGCTTACAAAAGATTTTGGTAGCTCCATATGCCTATAGGTGCCTGTATAACACCCTTTAAGATATACATTTGAATAGGTTTTAGATGCAACATTGTAGAATAAGTGAAAAGAAGAAAAAAAAACTGGCAAAAAGTAACAATTGGTAACCTCAGGAACTGCGACCATCGCGTTCGTGCTTTCAATTACAAGTACTGTTCGTGGATCCTCGCTCTATTTTCTTCCCACCATACTCGAGCGTGCATCTCCCCGAATCTTTCTCGACTGCAGCATAAATCACAATGTTAGAAAATCAACGTTAATATTATTGTCACTTTGACAGCAGCAAGTTCCAGCCCAATTGGGGTTAGCCCAATGGCCACTGCCCATCCCTGCATCGTTTGTCAAACAACCATTTTGATAGCCCGAAAACATGGCATTCTGGTACAATGCAGCTGCTTATCCTCATCATGCAGTAAGAGTTACTCCAGGAAAAAGTTTCAGTTAGCTTTTTGCATCGGTAATTATCTGGTTCTATGGAACCATTAATTATCTGCCGTTGCTAGTACACACAATCCATACTTTGGACGAAATTATTCCAAGGAAAGAAAAGTACAGCAAAAACATGCACATTTGAATAATAGCATCTAAACATGAATAGCTCATCTTCATCAGTATTTTTTAGTCTGAGGGTGTTGAAGGGACAAGTTCATTATTTACAAATGAATGGGATGATATGATGCTTTCTAATAGAAATAGATATCCTCTATAGACATCGATGACATTGCTCCAAGATGGGTAACTCAAAGCTACACAATTATGTTATGTTGAGTTATTTTACTTTCAGTAGGAATGGGAGAATTGGAATGGGAGAAAAAGGGACAATTAATAGATCAATCAAGCTATAAAATGAACTCCTCATTCCTAGAGAACCATTTAAGATGTGTGTATCAATGGCAAAGTACGATTGCAAATGCTGTGTGGGTTTCAGATTAATCTACTATCAGTCGAGGAGATAATTAGAGAGTTCAAAAGAAGCTCACCTGAATCTGACTCGTCTGAGCTCTCTTTTGCCACTTGGCAATGCTCTAATAGTTATATAAACTCCTGGTTCATCTTGTTCGACCCATTCAGTATCAAGATCACTAGCATTGCTGATGGACAGCTCTCCTGAGCGATCTGCATCCCTTGAAGAACTACTTCTCATTGAGGCATCGATTGATGAAGTTTCTGTCTTGGCTCCACTGATGCTGGAGAGTTTTGGGGTAGATGCGACACCAGTAGAGTCACGATAAGGGCGTGGCAGTCCAGGGTGGTGATCAAGTGAATCTGAGGAGGAGTAACCCATCGCCACCCCCGGTGGACGATACAAGTTTCGTGGCAGACGTTCCTTTGTAAGAGGTGGAGTTACAGGGCTGTCTTGCACAGATTCTATTTTGAAGCTCTGTCATTAAGTAGATAAATAAGCATGGATCGTTCATTGAACAGTAAATGACCACAAGCATGTGAGGTGTAAAAAGCTGTACAGATCGAGCGCGCTCGTGGAAAAGAATGATTAAATCGCATATACATGAAATCTTGTGTGCAATCGAGGGTTTAAAAGTCGACTACCAATGCACAGTGTCGTGTTGCAAAACCAATCTTTTGTGAAAAGGAAAAAAAAAAAAATGAGATGGCCAAGAGGTCTGCCGACGATGTTGACAAAAACAATCCTCGTATATCATTTCTGCCTGCTATTTTCTCAGAAAAGTCCAAAACCAAATTTAGTATTTGGCCCCGCTAGAATTCAAAAACTTTATATATGCAGGTGAAGTTTAGCTCTACTAAAAATAATCCGCAAGAAAACATCATCACCCCTCATTTTATAACACAAACTCGACGCATTTGATTACATGAAATGGCCCATCATATGCCATGATCCACGCATGAGTTGCACTCCCCTAACAGCCCATGGAGTACCGAAAGCAGCAGGGTCCCCGATTTCATTTTAGGGAGGATAAAGTTCATGATTTTACCTCATCTTCAGACCTTGGGGGGGTTGGAAGTGGAAAGGCTTGGCGGTTAAGCCTCTGGACATTGTAGAGTTCCATGACCCTGTCATAATTCTCGGTCCACCATCTTTGAGCTTGATATTTGTTGAACATGTCTCGGCTAACCGAGTAAAATAAAAATACAATCAATAATTCAGTCTGAACGTGAGAGCTGACATTCATATCAACAACAAAAAGGAAAACTAAATATAAAGAGACATAAAATGCCAGTTTCCTTTTAAAAACAGCGTCAATGTGTCCTGGATAGAACGAAGCTTATGCAGAGAACCATTGGCGTTTCAGCCTCCCAACTAAGTTATTGCTTGAACCGCAGATGCTGAAGGCTCTGCTCAGAGGGAAAACATGCTCTCATGAGCCACTCAGTTCGCTCTGCTAGTTTTCTGACAGCTACAGACGTAGTAAGTGCCACAGCTCACAAAGTTGCAAGTTTTACCCCCGACTCGATTGTCATATCGGGTACAATTGCTTCCTTCACAAATAAAGAGTTCTGTCATAGTGTATTATGTCTTGCGGAAACGACCCGCGCCTTTGCTGGTTGGATTTACAAGTCAACAATATGATATTCATCTTGATACGCCTCACCAGTTGCCACAGTCATACAATTTTCATGGTAATTATAAATTATAATCCTAGTTCATCTCCCCGATTTGCAGTCGACTTGAGTCAGCCTTCAAACATCCAATAGAGAGTCCAAGTGACTGTAGAAAGCGCATAACATGCTCTATAGAAAGCACCCTTCCCGTTAAAAAAGAAAACACCAATTGGGCCTTTGTATCGCAAAAGGATCTGGACCCAGAGAAATTCGCCCGTTTCTTATAGTTCGCGCGCGTGGATCCATGTTCCATGACGGGAAGTACTCACCGCGTCGTACACATACTCGATGATGAAGGAGGACTGACTGGTCACCAAGAAACTAGATCGCGACAGGAAGGGCTAGATCCATCAATGCCGGTGGGGGCCCCTCGGGGGAGCCTCAGACAAAAGCCGGGCACGCCTGTTGCATGGGAGCTTCAACGCGAATCATTAAAGTCAAAGCCGGGCTATCAAGTAACTTCGCCAGGTTAAAAAACTTTTGAGGTCGGCCCCCGTTGGCTCCACCATCCGAACCGCTTTTTTGACAAAAGAGAAGCGGGCAATGAGAATCCAAGTGCCTTTGGGGCGAAGGAATGAGAGACAGGTGGGGGCCCAGGTCATCGCCACTACGAACTTACATAATTTTGACGAGGGATTAGCACTATTATAATCACCAATCCAAAGGCGCAATCAGTCGAAGAGGCGGGACCGAGATGGAGCCCTGGTCCCCCCGGGCGACCGGAGAAAACGACGGGTCTAAAGACCGAGGGTGGGGGCCCGGGATAGAGGATTAGACATCTGACGTTGCCTATGCTGGTCGCCTAACATAGGCACATCATAGAGCAGTGGCGAAGTTGGCACCATGTGAGATGGGGCTCAAAATTCCTATTCCATTACGAACGCGATGGATCCAAAAAGCGGGTCGGAACGAGACAAAGGCCGCGGAGAATCAGGCGTGGAGTGGACATTATTCCGCCCGCCACCACCCCTTTCGAAAGGAGTCGAAGAGGGGGATGAGCCTTCTCCGACACGAGGACAGGCGCCCAGTGTGAATAAAAAAACATAAAAGAGCATCCGGGGAGAAAACACAATCAAGGACCCCCTGTCCCTACCGCCACTACCAAGCCACCATCATAGATCCCTCTCTCCTCTCTCTCTTTTTGGACTTTCATTCTTCTCGACCACTTTCTCGGGTCGAGGCGTGAAAGTTACTGTTCGGGTGGGGCCACCTTGTCTGGGTTGCTCTCGCTCGCCTGATAAAGACGTTCTTTTTCAGTCGGCTTTATCTTCGTCCTACTTCTGCCCCCCCTCCCATCCATGGATATTTCTTAAACGCGGATCAATCAAAGAGAGAGCCTAAATGACAAATATGTCGACATTCGACCGGTTAATTCGAGACCAAAGAATCCCGAGTTTCACACTCGCAATTTTGGATTTTGAAGGAAAGGTCTCCGCGTGCCGTCGTGAACAGAAGCTGACGAAACTTCAGCCAAGGGCTAGAGAACAAAATGACTTCTTTCTTTCCTCTAGATTTTTTTCTCTGCATTTTGAAACTTTTAGAAGTTTTTTCGATTTGTTGTTCCGTATGGGTGGGACACACGCAATAGATTTCTTGTCTTGCTAACTTTATGGGGGGGCAAAATGTACACTCGGGTAATTAATTCTCCCATCTAATTAGGCTCTAATCTCGCCATGTTACTTAAAAACTACTTTGAGAATTAATCGAGTTCTTTCATTGGTTGTTTCTTCTTAAAGATCACTTCATTTATTTGAAAAAAGTACTCAATATTCAAGAGGAATTCCCTTCAATACGTTGTAAAATTTATAGATTTGGTATCATTGAATTCTATTTCCCTCATACTGGACCACATCCATCACTGCGACAACAACATAAACCGACTTAGGGCGGGGAAGCATTTTTCAAATGGGCTTGCCTAACAAATGCGGAAGTTAGAACCAGAACAAGGAGAGAAGCAAGAACAGCTCCCGACACCGCAAATCTATATTAATCTTCACGACCTACTTTGATGGATAAAATCACCCACCAAACGAAATTAGATTAAAAAAATGAAAAAAAAAAATTATTCTTCCCTTGTCCCATTGTCATAAAGATAACACAGTCAGAAAACTCATCGCTTTTTTTTTTATTTAAATTTTTTAAATCTTTGCCATCGAAGTCGTCTCGACATATTTATCACTACTGCGTCGACATAATTATTATTTTCCCCCTCTTTTGCTATGATTGGTCAAGATGATTAACTATACTTGCCGGAAAATAATCAGAGATAATTACGGGGGGCGCACCTGAACCGTATCCGCTTGAGATCGTTCCCGCCGCGGGGAAGCGAGACGAACGTGATCAGGACGCCGGGCTCGACCTGCGCCACCCACTCCTTGGGCTCGCTCTCCTCCACGAACACCACCGGCTCGCGGCGGCCGCTCGCCGACTTCGGGGTGGCCTCGCCGCTGGATATCCCCTTCAGCCTCGCCTCCAGCTCCGCCTTCCCCCACGGCTTGGGCGTGTTGGAGCTCGAGCTCCCCTGCCGCCGGTACGACCACCGGAACCGGTCCGAGTCGGCGTCCGACTCGCTGGAGTTCCGGAGCCGGCTCTGGCCCCCGGCCGCCGGCGCCGTTCCCGTCGTGCAGGGGCTGCAGTGCCTGTACGCCCCGGAGGCCTTGAGCGCCATGTCCTTAAGCTGCCCGGGAAAAAAAGGAAAAGGAGAAGACAGAAAACAGAAAACAGAGCATGATCGAACAACATTAATTGGCGTGATCGACTGCTTCGGCTCAAACTCGGACGAAAACGAACCATTAAGAAAACGATCATTCGGCGGAAACTTCACCTGAGAAGTGAGAGACTTGATGGATTGGTTCTTAGCGCCGGCGGCGGAGGCGGAATCGGCGGCGTTCTCAGGCTGACTCAGCGAGTCGTCGCCGGGCTGCTTCGAGCGAGCTATGCACGTCAGCATCTTCCCTTTCCCCTTCCTTCAGCTGAAGCCGCGAGATATCTCTCTGCAACCAACGAAACAACCGAAAAAAAAAAAAAAAAAAAAAAAAAGCGTTCAAACACGTGCCGCATTGCGCTACGAAATAGCGAGAAATCACTGTTCATATCCTATCCGTGTCAGACGCGGAGCGGAGCGAGAGAAAGAAAAAAGAAGAAGAAAGGAACCTCGAAACGGTAGGCTCGCTGACGACTGGGGAGCAGTCCCGTGGGATCGTAATTGCGAGGGATGGATTCGAGGCTGATCGAATCGATTCCAAGAAAACCTAATCCGCCATAACCTCGCATCAGATTAACAGCGACAACAATCGATCCTCGAGAAGATCTATAGAGAGAGAGAGACAACACACACGGAGACAGAGACAGAGAGAGATAAGAGAGAGAGAGAGAGAGAGAGAGAATACGGCGAGAATCTGAGGATGCCGAACTCCTGCGGACGCGCCGGTCGGGCTTCAGCTTTTACGCGCGGGAAACGAGGACGCTTTTCGCAAATGCGACCCTCCGTCACACGACCGGAGATTCCCTCGCGCTCTCGCAGCAGCTAACCACCGCCGCCGCCGCCGTCGTCATCGACCGGAGGCGGCGGGAGGAGTCGCCGGAAAAGGAGCCGCGAACGGGGCCGAAGACCGAGCTTGAGCTTTAGCTTCGCGGAGGGAGCGATTTCACGCGGTCGCGGCGTCCGTCTTCATCTGTGTCCTTGCTTCCTTCTTCCTTCCATTCTGCTTCTTCTTCTTCTTCTTCTTCTTCTTCTTCGCTTCGTCGTCGTCGTCGTCGTGATGAGGGGGGAGGGGGAGGAGTGGGAAACACACTCGGTCTGTTGACGGCTAATCGGTCATCATTGTGTGCGGTGCTGATTCTGCTTTTCTGTCCGTTTACTTTTTCGTCCCCTTTGAATACATATAAAAAAAATTAAAAATAATAAAAAACAATTAGGTACTGATCCCGAGCCAATTTCAACTGGGCGGATTCCGCGGTAATTATCGAATGCTTTAAATTAGGCCCAGATTTAAATTAACTTTATGAGGTTAATGGAATTTATTTAATAAGCGAGCCTGCCTTAAATTTAAGAAAAGCTTGTGCTGTATTCACTACTTTATTAACTCTTGACACTTTTAATTTACATTAAATTGACTACATTGATCCTTACAAATTCCAATACATATATAAAATTATTTCTTACTTTACTTTTTCTTGAAAATAATTTGTTTGAAAGTGACGTGAGTAAACCTTTCTCTAAAAGAAGAAATAAAGGTAAGTTATAATATTAAATTAAGAACGGAATCGTTAGGAATAATGTAGTTAATTCAATGTGATAGAGGACGTAAGGAGCAATTAATAAGGGTGGAAAGGGTATTAAGTAATTTTAAATCAAAAATGGAATCTGTAAAAGTCTATGTAGTTAATTCAATGTGAATAAGAGGGTGTCAAGGTGAGAATAGAGTGAGTCTTAAAAAATTGCCCATCGATTTATTTTTCAGTACGGTCAAAAGGGTGTTTTCGCGATTCCCGGCTTTGATGGAGAGGCGGAGTAGTGGTGGGAAGCGCTGAGGCAAATTGAGCATGAGCGATTTGCTTTTTTTCCAAATCTTTCGCTTCCTTTTTTCGGTTCCCCTTTTGATGATGATTGCTAAAGGGATCGCGGGTTTTGAAAAGGCTTGGATCGGCTCAGTACTGCGTCGTTTTTCGCCTTCTAGCTTTTGACAAGACGAGGCCCATAAAGGATGGGGGAAGGCTTTGGTGGGTGGGGGGTGGTACAAATCGCCGGTAGCCCAAGTTCTTTTGTTGAGGCTGAGATGTGGGAATTACACTCTTTTTGAGTTTCATTGCGTTTGTCGATGCTAGACTAAGGCAATGCGGGAGCTAGGCGCACGCCGGATCTTCGGGAATAGAAGACGGACCGGCTTTAGGAGGGGATCCGTGAATTTAACACTAGGGAATTGCAGCAACGAGCCCCGCTTCATACTCATTGCGGGCGTTGGTTGGTGTTCGCCTACCGAATAACGGAGTCGAAATGTGACATTAGCATAGCGGGGGAATGGGGTTAATATACATCTGACTTGTAACCCATAGATTCCAAATTCAGATCACCTTATTCATATCCCTAGCGCAACAGCCACCTATCATAAGAATTTTCTATACTTATCCTAGTCGAGCTATTATAGAATCGGTTTTTTGGTGAGACATATGTAATACGCAATCACCAATGCTGTGTCCCCGATTGCTTTTAAAGAGGACTTTTCTAATTGCTAAATGAGAGATGGGGCTAATAGCTGATGGCTTGTTTCCTGTTCGACATAATCCTATTCAGATAAAGGTACTTTTAGTAAGGCAATATGTCAGTCACCTGCTCTGGAGAATCCAATTCCAATCAAAGCTTATAATTTCATTATGGATTTGTACTTATAGCCACGGACATCCATTCAATGCATATTCTTTTCAATCTTTAACCCTATGCGGGCTTTGCTTTGTATAGGTCCTATAGACTTCACAAGCATTGATGCGACAATTTTTCCGACGATGGATCAAAACGCATAATTGTGCGAAGAAACATGGGTTTTTGAAGCCAATTTCGAATACATCTAGACCGGTTACAAAAATGGGTCAAGGATCCTGTTACATGTCGAAACGTGACACCAAGTTTGAAGCATGGCCCCCTGCAGTAGCACAAAAAGTCAACGAACTCAATAAGGAATTCCAAGCAAAAGGCCTTTTTCTCTTTTTGCTTTTCAAGTTTGCAAAAAAAAAAAAAAAAAAAAAAAAAAAAAAAAAAAAAAGAAGAACACTTGAAACTTTCAAGTAAAGAGGGCATGGTAAAGGAGGCGTTTCTTGTGGGAATTTAACTGACACTCTTGTCTCCAACCGACGACATCATTGACTCTTAAACCTTACCTAAGTCAATGACCTAGCCGCAGCAGAACCGAAAGTTGCGGCAGATGTTACAAAGTTGAATGAACGAACAATCGAAACGATATCGGAATCGAAATCATAGAAGAGGGAATCGAACGGGACCAGGGATGATGCATGCCGGTTGATTCCTGAACGATGTGGAATCTTAGGTTCTCGTTCTTGTTCCAAAGGTTGCTTCAGGGTTTGTGAGTTCCGATTCTGGGATGATATTTGAGCTTTAATGGTGCTCTGTGCCGACCATAAAAAGTAAACATGATCTTCACGGGGGATAACAAAAGAAAAGCCATAAATTCACTATACTAATATTAACTCAATTATAAATCTTTCGATTTTACTAATTTAATCCTTAATATTTTGATAACTTGTCAATATAGCTATTCTGACCAAATTTGGCACGAAACTACTAACATGAACGAGGAGGTGGTATAATCAATACTCATGCACAAAATTTTGTACATCTTTTTATCATCATGATTTTTTTTTTTTCCTCTTTCCTTCACCGGTTTAAGAAAGGGTGTTATCCAATTTACATGTGAAAGAGGCAGCTAGACATCTCACATTATTTGCCTATGAGATTGGACTTTTGACATTACTTAAAACTAAAATGCCTCTTCCTACAAAGATGGCCATCGACATATTTCCTTTCTATTAATAACACGAAAGAAACATATATCCGAACAAATCTCGATTTAATAAGTGATATGATTGGACTAATGTCAAATTAATGTACGTCATCTCGAAAGAAATCGTGCTTTTTTTTTTTTTTTTTTTTTTTTTTGTAACCTAGGGAATCCCGCACGGCCGAATGCCGAGAGTAAATCACTGGGAGCGACACGTGCTAGCCACCACACACGTGCCACCAGGTAAGTCACCCTGCGACGCGCTGAGATTTCGAACCCCTCCCCTTTGTGAAAGAGAGGAGGCCAAAAGCCAACTGCGCCACCCAGGTGGGTGGTAAAGAAATCGTGCTTTTGTTTCTGCGGATGGTGAGCATTTCGGAATATTTGCAAGTAATCATCTATCCTTTGAATCAAATTCGGCTTTATTTTCCATTTAAATAGTGGAAACAAGAGCAGTCAGTCAAAGCGAGCCGCCAAAACGAGAAGAAGGACGTTGGCAGGAAGATAATCATGTCATGACATTCTCGTATCTTCGTGGAATGCAATGCCAACGCGCGAAAAAGAAAATTGGAGAAAGCGGAGGAAAGAAAAGGGACGAGTTGGCCCTCTCACGATTTCTTAGTTGTGGGCCAATCAATATGTAGACTACCCCAAGGACCTATTGACTTTGGAAATACCACGAAAAAACCTTTGAAATTAGTAAACTCATGGCACATTCTACTTAAATTACTACACTCGTACCACATTAATCTTCAACGAGTCCCAAATTCACCATAATTTGAGGTAAATGTAGCATATGTGCATTGATTTGGGAAAAATATGATGTAAGTCGAGCAATTCAAAATTTTATATATTACAAAGATTAATCCAGGGTAAATGTGTCCCAATTATACCGATTCAAGAGCTTTTGCATAACATAATTTATTTGAGGGTGAATGCAGCACGAATATATTGATTTTGGGCTCTCAATGATATTCACCATTGAAATTTCAGATCACCAAGTGTTTAGGTGGCGTTTGGCAGTCAGGATAATATTCGGGAATCATATCCCACATTTAGTGTTTACTTATGATAGGATAAAGTCGGATATAAATGGGATATAAGCCGGATAAAATTATCCCATGGAGGAGGTGGGATAAATGTAGATAGGATTTATAATATCCAGAATATAAAAGTTATTTTTATCGAATAACAAACTTATTAAATTAACAAAATTAAAATTATGTTTCAATATAAAAAATTTTTGAATTCTAATTTAAGAAATTAAAAATTAAAAATTAGAATTAAAATTTTAATTAATTTTATTTTAATTTATATATTCAACTTTATCTCATAATAATCATCCAATCCATATTTTATATATTTATATTTATTATATATATAGTTTAGGTATTTTTGTATTATGGGTACGTACATTTTACTATTTGATAAAATTTTATTAAAGAATGATGAAAGGGGAAAAAATAAATAATAAAAAATAATTTTAAAAAGAGGAAAAATAAAATAAAAAAAATAAAAAAAATAATAATGAATATTGTCACGAAAGATTTTCACCATCTGCGTTTATGAAATTTTAGGTTCATTTACAATGATATGTGATTTATATGAAAAAAATATAAATAATATAATGTGAATATATCCGACTTTAATACTGTGATTCACCAAATAGTGGATATGATATAGAAAAATCTCAGGATTTTATATCCGATCTATCTTGATTAGAAGTTCAGACAATTAAACGTAACCTTATGGTATAAATTTGAGGGTTTTGGGGTTATAAGCACAAGTTTTGTCAGGTGCAAGTAACACTTTTTGTTTACACACTGAAATAGACCCAACTATGGAAATTGCCTACACGGCTTTGGGCCCTCGACCCAAGAAGCAGGACAGAGACGACAAGGCCGTCATGATTGCACTTCCAGTCGAGACACAGACACAGGTGTTTCTGATCCTGTTCATTTTGTCCTGGTCCTTGGGCCCTTCGCGAATGAATCCGAGGTTGTCTCGTGCAGGTGCCCTTCCATTCGTCCCGAGCTCTTCATCAGCTCGCTCTCCCCCGCATCCACGTTGCCCTCGGATTCCCCAGCTCGAAACGAGGGAGGTGCCAACCGGACCTCGCACGCCTAATCAAAAGGAAAACGGAGATCTCAATCTTGAAGTTGAACAAGCATGATTTCGCATGACCCAAGACCAAGAAATTTCATTCGTGGAACTGTTTTGGCGGAGGTCATTGATGAGGAAACGAAAAGGATGGGTCGGGATTTTGATTGCGAAATGACAGGGTACGATTCGATTTTGCAGGCTCGAAAGTTTGATGTCAATGTGAGGACATTAGGGATGGCGTAGTGTGCTGCCAGATGACGATTTAAACAGTCTATTGACGAGGGAAACGGCGAGTAGGCTTTTGGTTTATATGACTATACAACTTTCCGTCTATTGAAAAGAACTGCCCCCTTGGTTGGACCCTGAGGAGAAAAGAACATGACGTCGACATAAATTCGAGAGTACATTGGTTTCGTGTTGCGCTTGCCTCCATACACTTTCTCCATCTTTGTCCTTTTATTGCTAGCTTTGTTTTCTTTAGACTTTGTCTTCTTGATCAATTGCGAAAGGAAGAAAGTAGATTATTTGTTTATCAAATTTGATAAAATGTATAGTGTTTTAATCTAACACCAAACAATGTTGACCAAAACATTATGTCAAACTTTTTAGCTTGAGAAATGGATGTCTCCTCAAAAGGGGTGAGATTAAATTAAGTCGTGATGATGCTTTTGGTGGAAGGACACTATAATTATTATCACAAGCAGGAATGGTGGTATGAATTTACTAGAGACTGTACATTGTGTAGGTACTATACATGACCCAAAACCAAAGAAATTTCAATATGTGGAACTACTTTTGCCAAAATCATTAATGAGGAAAGGAAAACGATAGGTCGTGATTTCAATTGCGAAATAAAACTGATGTGATCTATTCATTTGGGGATAATGTGATTCAATTTTGCAAGCTTTAAAGTTCAACGTCAATGCCATGACATTAGGGATCGTCTACCGTGTTACCAAGCGATGATTTGAATAGTTTACTGACGAGAGAAATGGTAAGTAGGTTTTTTTGTTTATATGACTATACTCATATTGGACCTTAAGGAGAAAATAACATAACATCAACAAAAATTCGAGAGTACGTTGGTTTCATATTGCGCTAACCTCCATATACTTTCTCCATGTTTGTCCTGTTGCTAGTTTGTTTTCTTTGGACTTAAATGTCTTCTTGATCAATGACAAAATAAAGAAAGTAGATTATTTGTTTATTATATCTGATAAAATCTATAGTGTTATAATTTAACACCAATTGATGTTGACTAAAACATTATGTCAACTTTTTAGCTTGAGAAATGGAAGTCTCTTGAATAGGGATTAGATGAAATTAAATTGTGATGATGCTCTTCGTGAAAATATACTATAATTATTATCGTAAGTAGGAATGGTTATAGAGATTTGTTGGAGACTATACATTGTGTAGGTGCTATATAACAACCAGGCTAATCAAGTCCGCATTCGCATGCACATATACGCATGTGTGTGTGTGGAGTTTTATATCACATGAAACTTACACAACCAATTTATTTATAAATTGAATTTTCTAATGTTGAGATTCTATTTAATTGCTACATTGTGTGAAATATGATCCAAACTCTGAGACCATACACTTTTAGAGTTGTAAAATAAGATAACGACACAAACAATTCTTGAACTTTGGTCAAATATACGATATTGCCCTGATCTTTCAATTTGCATAGTGTGTTTCTTGAACTTTAATCCTATGTATAATGTCATTTTTGAACTTTTAAATATTTTTATATAGTCTAAGGACTATATTAAATATTTACTGGTAGTTTAAGAACCAAATTGAATAAATTAAAAATCTATAGATGATATTGTACATTGGATCAAAAGTCATTTAGGGATCATATTGCACTTAAAAATTGAGGGACAACATTTTACATTAAACTAGAGTTCAATGACCGTATGTATTATCATCTCTTATAAAATCATGATTGACTAGCAATCTAACTTGAGAGTACATTAATTGGATATTTTGCTAATTCGCATATGCTTTCTCCGTCTGTCCTTTTGTCGCTGGCTTTGTCTTCTTTGGACTTTATGTCTCCTTAATCCAATAAAAAAAGAAAGAAAGTACATCACCGATAAAATATAAAGTGTTCTGATCTAACACCAACCAATGTTGACTATATCATGTCAACTTTTTAGCTTGATAATCGGAAGTCTCCTTAAAAGGGATGAGATTAAATTAAATTGTGATAATGCTTTTGATGGAAGTATGGTATAAATATCATCACAAGTGGGAATGGCGGTACGAATTTGCTAGAGACTTACATTGTGTAGGTACTATATAAAAACTAGGTTGATATGAAAATTAATGTTGAATCATATCAAGTTTGCATTCACACGAATATGGAGCTTATATCACGTAAAACTTACAAGACAAATATAATCATAAGTTGAATTTTCTAATGTTGAGATTTAATTTAACTGCTACATCGTGTGAAATATGATCCAAACCTTGAGACCATGCACTATTGGAGTTATTAATTGAAAAAATGACACAAATGATCTCGGAATTTTAGTTAAATGTGCAATGATGTTCTTGATATTTTAATTAGTGTAATGTAGTCATTGAACTTTAATCAAATGTGTAATGTCATCATTGAATTTTTAAACATAATCATTTAATTTAGGGGATCGCATTGAAAAAATAAAAATTTAAGGGCAATATCGTATATTGTGTTAAAGTTCATAAATCACATTGCACGAATTTAAAATTCATGAATGATATTATATATTGAACTAAAATTTAGGGATTGTTTGTGCTATTATCTCTTATAAAATCTTGCTTGACTAGCCAATCTAACTTAGAGAGTAGTATAATGAATTGTAGATCACAAGACAAGACGAGGTCAACGTCAAGGTCTATTAAATGGGATTGCAATCAGAATAAGGCGAATCGAACCTCTTTCATTATAAAAACAACAAAGGGCAGAGCCACTTTGGGTGGTCCGCCTTGTCCAAATCCCAATCTATCCCAAACTCGGGTCGGGTTTTCGAAATTGGAGGGCCATGATAGTCCCCACTGAAGTCACAAAAAAAGAGTAACTCGATTTATTTATATATGATCTCAATAAATATATCAAGACATTAATAGAAAAAGAAGAGAATAATTACCTAAGTAATCTCGGTTATTAGCAAAATCAAGTAGTCGGTTTCGGATTTTTGAGTACTTGCAAACTATAATCCAAACTCCCACCTGTATCTTTTAATATTCTTTAAATGACACTACGAATGTGGTCTCGAAACTAAAAACATGCCATATAAAAGCTCGATGATCGCGTTGTTATTGCTTCGACTCCATGCAATGACCGAAAATTTAGCCACGGCTCCGCACTTTCGGGATTAAGAAAATCTAAGAAAAAGGCAAAAAAAATCCCGAATGCATTATGTCGGTACGAGGGAATGCATTCCTAAGATTATCGACAGAAAGAGAAAAGTGGGACAATTCGAAACGAGCGAAACCGAATCTGAACACCCGCTTGACCGATCCGTTAATAAAAAAAAATGATTATTCTCGCATCCCATGCTTCCACCGCATTCCAGACCCTCCGCCATCGTCGTGAAAATCAATGGCGCCTCTTTTTTGCCACGACATTTCCCCTCCGAATTCGACGAACTTTCCCGTGCTCTCTTATCTCTTCTTTTAGGTGAAAAAAATGTTCTCCTTTTTCTTATAAAAAAAACGCATCAGTTCAGAACCAAGATCCGATGCGTAAAGCAGTCTCCCAACACTGCACCGCACGACAACAGCAACAACAAAAAACTTTACAATCGTTTTCGAAAGCCTGTCCTAAAGGTCGCCAACCGCGGTGCAATCCCGAATCTCGGGAAAAAAAAATATGATTTCTTTATTTATTTTTCTCGGGAATCCGGCGACGACCGCCCAATGATATTCTCGCCGGCCTAAACATTTTCCGCGAAAAAATGCAGATTTTCTCAGCGACCAAACGGCGTCGCTAGGAAAATAGGAGAGCCTCGCCCTTGCCGTTATAAACCCGCGGCCAATCTCGCGCTCCCGCACCGAACGATTTTCTCGCCGCGGAGCCAGGGCGTCTTCCTCCGCTCGTACGACAGCGCGGCTCCGGCGGCTCGCGCCGGCGCCATTGGATCGCCACGGGGCGATCGTCCATGAGGTGAGAGCTCCGCGAGCTGCTTCGGCTCGGAGGGGGCGATGTCGTTCCTTCGCCGCAGGAGGGCCGCCGAGTCCGCGAAGGCCGGCTCCGGTTCGGCGGACGACGGCGGCGGCGGCAGCAGCGGCGGCGAGGGCGGCGAAAAGAAGGAGATAAAGGCGAAATCGAGGAGGAAGCAAGGTCAGGGAGGGGGCGAGCGACTGAGGCGGTGGTCGTGCGTCGACAGCTGCTGCTGGTTCGTGGGGTGCGTGTGCTCGATTTGGTGGCTCCTGCTGTTCCTGCTCAACGCGATGCCGGCGTCGTTCCCGCAGTACGTGACGGAGGCGATCACCGGGCCGCTGCCGGACCCGCCCGGGGTCAAGCTGAGGAAGGAGGGACTGGCGGCGCGGCACCCCGTGGTCTTCGTGCCCGGGATCGTGACGGGCGGGCTCGAGCTGTGGGAAGGGCATCAGTGCGCCGAGGGGCTGTTCAGGAAGAGGCTCTGGGGCGGCACGTTCGGCGAATTGTACAAAAGGTAAGGAGCTGTTTTCGCCATTTTCTTTTTCAGCTGGTGTTTGATTCGATTGTGTTCGAGTCTTCGGGTATGGCTTTGGGAATGGTCAATGCGGTGAAGAATGAGGGAGGTTTGGTGTTCATGGTGTGGTGGATTCATGTTTTTTAGTGGCAGCGAAAGTGTACGAATACATTCCGGTCATGGAGGTTGATAATTCATAATTGTGGTAGACAACGTAACTTGGTTGCGCTTTTACAGTTTATTCTGCAATGTACTTTTCCGTTTTTTGGGATGACTGCGACGTGAGGGAAAGTGATTCTGAAGCTCAAATTGGAGGGGTTGGAGCCTTGGTGGAAGCGAGAGCTTTTGAAATGTTCCTTGTTTTTACTCCTTCGGCGAGTTTTTCGCCATTCGCTGGCTATTTTCCCGAATCCCTCATGCTTCCCGAGTTCTCAAGTCAAGTCGGCGAGGCCGAGTTCTCAAGTCAAGTCGGCGAGGCTGAAGCAGTAGTAGCTTTCTTGGCTGTGTAGCTTTAGAATGTCAGCGGAGTGGTCCAGTGTATATCCTTTTTTGTTGTATGTCTCTCAACTTATCTCTAGGCCTCCACAAGAATCTGGAGCATCCAGTACTTCTCCTAGAAATGAGCCCTTTGAGTTAATTGTCGAAGTTTTTCGCTTGCATGTTCCTCTTTGCTTCACGGAGCTCCTTCTTTCTTTGTTTTGGTTTCAAGATCCCCTGGTTGTGTCGAATTTGGCATTATCAATTTGAGTGTGATAGTCATTGGCGTCTAATCTATTTACCAGAGGAACGGAAAGGGATAAAAGAAGCGTGTCTAGGAAATCCTTGAAACTTGACATCCTACTCGACATAATTTTGCGTTGGTTTTGTATTAGAAACACATTGTTGGGTGGCCATAGATTGTGGAGCAAATGAAAGCCGAAACCATTCTTTTTCTCTGGAATTATTTGCAGGTGTCACTAAATATTCTGTTGTTGCCTTGTTCTTGTCTCAGTGGGAAAATTACTTTTGAGGACTCATTTGACAGTTTTTGATAACCGATTCTGCATTTTTTATATTGACAATCTATAATGTACATCACCGTGCCCATTCTCCTGTCATTTTTCTTCTTTGTTTGAAACTGAAGCTTCCCTAGTTTACTTGCATAGACCTGCAGGCTCTTGAAATCTTATCCTTTTATATCCAAAATCCCGTAGAACACTTTTTTTCATGAAAAAACAGGTCAATTTCCAAATGTATTTGCATGTATCTGTTGACGTTTTCCACTTAGTCCATTAATCAGAAATGTTTAGCTGGTCTGGTGATGTTAAGTTGATGTTCTAGTGGAGCTGTATCAGTGTTTTTCTTTATTTCCTGCAGGCCTTTATGCTGGGTTGAGCATATGTCACTAGACAATGAAACTGGACTGGATCCTCCTGGCGTAAGGGTTAGGCCTGTATCTGGACTTGTTGCGGCTGATTATTTTGCTCCTGGATACTTTGTTTGGGCAGTCTTGATTGCCAATTTGGCTCGAATTGGTTATGAGGAAAAAAACATGTATATGGCAGCATATGATTGGAGATTATCATTTCAAAACACTGAGGTACATTCCTGTTGCTCAATCCATTTATCTGCTTCTTACCGGTTTCAGTCGCTTATATTGAATCTCTGAAAATCAAATTCATTAGGTCAGAGATCAAACTTTGAGCCGGATAAAAAGTAACATTGAACTCATGGTGGCTACTGACGGGAACAAAGTAGTTGTTATTCCACATTCTATGGGGGTCTTGTACTTTCTGCATTTTATGAAGTGGGTTGAGGCACCAGCTCCTATGGGCGGTGGAGGAGGATCAGATTGGTGTGCAAAGCATATCAAGGCCGTCATGAATATTGGAGGACCATTTTTTGGCGTTCCAAAAGCAGTTTCAGGTCTTTTTTCAGTCGAAGCAAGAGATATAGCAGTTGCCAGGTTCTCCTATGAACTCAGTGTTATATTTCAAATTTTTAATCATCTTTCTTTGAAGTGATGTCTTTGCTGAAAGTAGCGTTTTTTGCCAGATATAGACAGTCTCTTTGTTGTCCTTTTGATGTAAAATAGACATTTGAGTCAGCTATTCTGAGTTCATTTCTGATTTGTTAGTGTGAATTTTCAATAAGACACTTTTCTGAGTTCCTGTTAATCAAAGAGATGGTATTGTCCAAGGCTTTGAAATTACTCTCACTTCCTCTCATTTTTCCAGCAAAATGCATCGGCATGTGACAGCAGTATCAACACGTCAAATTGTTTTCCCTCTTTAAATGACATGAGGATAGCTGCAATGTCAATTGGTTAACTGGACAATTGATACATTGTATGAGAGGGAAATAGTATTTCACCTCTTGAACGGGTTAATTGCACTTAACACCCTCCTTCAAAATGATTCCTTGACCAAGTTGTGTTGTCTATAAACCCTGTCATCACCCTCCTCTGGGTGTCTATTGCCATGAGTTGAGGGTATTGGGTACTAAATTTAGTGTTCAGAGATTGGTATTATACTTTTTCTTTTTTGAATTGATTCAAACCATTGCTCTGGAATGAAATTGATTTTGCTAGTATGTCTTACCAAATTAGATTGAGTATCTCGTGTTGATATTTGAAGTGTTATCTATGCTGCACTATATGATGCTTTCTCGCTGGGTATTCATGTAGCAGTTTATTATGCCTGAACTACTAAATCAAATCTATACCTGGAACTGTCGAGTTATTATGTCTGGTCCCTTTGAGGGGTTCTTATCATCAAGTGCTCATGTTGTACAGGGCGTTTGCACCGGGTGTTTTGGACAAAGATGTATTTAAATTTCAAACACTGCAACATATGATGCGTATGACTCGTACTTGGGATTCAACGATGTCAATGATACCGAAAGGTGGGGACACTATTTGGGGCGGTGTTGATTGGTCACCTGAAGGATTCTTTAACTGCAGCACAAAGAGGTCAAAGAACGTTGGCATGACTACTTCAGAACGCAGTGCAGTCAGGGATATGGAAAATAGAGCAGGTGTAAATTACGGGAGGCTTATATCATTCGGTAAAGATGTAGCTAACATACATTCTTCCAAGATTGAGAGAACAGATTTTAGGGTATTGTCTCTTGCATTTTTTTCAGTGACTCTGTTTATTGTGAAGTCCCTCACTTCCTCCTACCCCATCCCGGCATGCTGTCTCCCCTTGCAATTGAGATGCGATATAAAATTGACTGAAGTTTGCCATCTGAAATTCCTGTATTAGAAATTTTAGGAACTTCTTTCAATGTCATTACGGTGCACTACTTTTTCCTTGTTGCCTTTTGAACTGTTAAATTGGGTTCCATGTATGTTGACTAATTTTGCATTTGCAGGGTGCTGTTAAAGGCAGAAATCTATCAAATACGAGTAACTGTGATGTGTGGACAGAGTATCACGATATGGGAGTTGGAGGTGTGAAGGCTGTTGCAGATTACAAAGTCTATACAGCTAGCTCAATTTTGGATTTGCTTTATTTTGTGGCCCCCAAGCTGATGAAACGTGGTAGTGCTCATTTTTCATATGGAATTGCTGATAATTTAGATGACCCCAAGTATCAACATTACCGACATTGGTCGAATCCCTTGGAAACAAAGTAAGATGATTCCTCCTTCCCTCCCAGTGTGTGTGTGTGTGTTTTTGTGTTTGTGCGTGTGTGTGTGTGAGAGAGGGAGAGAGAGAGAGAGAGAGAGAGAGAGAGAGAGAGAGAAGGTTCGTGAATAAATGAATCAGGCAACAAATTTACTCTCACGGGGCATTTACTTGCATGTATGGAGTGGGTCAGTGTTAGGTGAAGCTTTCACTTTGTACTTTTGCCTTTTTTCTTTTCTTTTGACTCTTATCAGACTCTCATTTAATACACCACACTGGAAAATTTTTAAAAAGCTTATTTTTATTGACAAGAGCCGTGTATAAACTTATTTTATAAAAAATTTTAAGACTTTAAATACTACTTTTCCATTTTCAAGTAAGTTCTTATAAAGAGCAATGGCCTATAGGCCAATAAAAACACTAATCTGGAGGACTCCAGTAAACTGCTTATGCGTTGAAATCTGAGTCAACACTGCGGTAACTGTGTTTTTGAAGTTTTGCACCAATTATATTACTATGCTTAATCCATTAAAAGAGGATGGACCTGTTCAAAAAAAAAAAAAAAATCCAGCAATTTTCCCTTTTAAACAGAAAATTATGAGAGTTATGTAGCAAGCTGTACTTTTGAGCAATTGTTCTAGAAAACTATTTGGGATGCCACTACTTCGATTATCTTCATCATAACTTTTTCTGGATTTATTATTATTTTTTTAATCAAATTCTGGGAGATTGAGAGAGATTGCTAGTTCTGAATTCTGATGGATGGCCGTCTCTTCGTTTAGACATTGCTGGCAAAATTACCATTGGGAATCAGTTATTTATGGCATGTGCTTGCTGAGGAAGAAGTAAAAATCTCATTGCTTAGGCTGCTTTCACTCTACTTTTGCAGATTACCTAATGCTCCGGACATGGAGATATATTCACTCTACGGGGTTGGAATTCCCACGGAAAGAGCATATGTCTACAAGTTGACTCCTACTTCAGAGTGCCACATTCCTTTTCAGATAGATACCTCAGCGGATGGTGAAAGTGAGGACTCATGTCTGAAAGACGGTGTATTTTCTGCTGATGGAGATGAAACAGTTCCTGTCTTGAGTGCTGGTTACATGTGTGCAAAAGGTTGGCGAGGCAAAACTCGTTTCAATCCATCTGGCATTAACACATACGTAAGAGAATATGATCATGCACCGCCAGCCAATCTCCTCGAGGGTCGAGGTACCCAAAGTGGAGCTCATGTCGATATCATGGGAAACTTTGCACTGATTGAGGATATAATTAGAGTGGCTGCAGGGGCTACTGGAGAGGATTTGGGTGGAGATCGAGTTTACTCGGATATCTTCAAATGGTCTGAGAAGATCCAGCTGCAGCTCTAGATTCACACGGTGAGTTAAGCTTCCTCAGAAGTATGATGATGCTTCACTTGCTCACTAGGATACAATTTGTATTTGATTGGTTGTCGGGATTTCCTGCTTCCTTTGGTAAATCGTCCTTTCTTTTCTGACACTTCCATTTATATTGCTAGACTATCTTTTGGCATACAAAGTTATGAACATGCAAGGAGAATTCATTGTAATTCAATAGCTCCTTCTACAAGGAGCATCATGTTCTGCTTGCTTGCATAATTAGTTTGTTCTGCAAGAGCAATGTTATTGTATGAAGGAGAAAAACTGTGGCATGCTCGATCAGTTGGAATATTCTACATCATCCATTACTTTTTGGGATTGTGGATAAGGAAATTGTTGAACTTTATAAGGAGATCTTAAAGTTCCTAGTTCAAGTTTTGTTGTGTTCACTCGGTTCTTCTGACAGTTCATGGTTCTTTGAATCTGTTCCTGCAGACAAACCCTTGGACATTGCTTCTGCACTTCAGGAGGCAGGAGGCACTAGGCAGATGCTTTGCGCTGAGAAGTGACTGAGACATGGTCATGTTGCGCCGGATTATCTGCTTGCCTAGGCCGGCTGAACTAATTTGAGGAATGTACCGGCGAAGAGAAGAACGTGGTATTGAACTGTAATGACTTCTTGTTGGGGCTTACATTGGCAGTGCCGTGAATTATGCGCGATAACTCCATCTAGCCATTCCTGCCCCGCCTGCTGAATTGGCCACAGTTACACGAAATTTTGCATATTCAATTAATTTAATTATTGTTTTTTGACCGATGTTGCTAGGCATTGATGTGATTCTCTCTCTCTCTCTCTCTCTCATGCTTTTGGCTATAGAATAGGTTGTGAAGATAAACTGGACCTTTCTGGTGGGGGCTGGACTGGTTGTTTTCTAGTCTCTCTCCCTGTCAGGGAATGTGACCAGAGTCTTCTGCTCTCTTATCGTTCAATTACCTCGTCCGTACGAGCTTGAAAATGAATAATTAAGTCTGATCAAGCATCGAGGCCTCGTTTTCGTGTCAGCCGGACATTCTCTACCACGCCCAAAGAGTCGCGTTCATGCCGAACATGAGCTAAAACTCCTTCGATCCGACGCCCCTCTGTAATCTTTCGCTCGATAAGCATCATCCTCTTCACCTCTCGTTCGTTCCGGTGCCGTTTCGCAACCGTCGCTGAGAAAGCCGTCGACAACGTCAACTATCGTCATGGGAAAGCTTCGTCGGGCCAAAAGAGAGAAGCAAAAGAAAAAGGAAAAAAGACCGACAGGCAATATTTTTTGGCAACGAATCTTCCCCACCATCCTCATCTGATTCGAAGTGCTAAGCACTTAGCCCCACGTCGACGAAACGACAAACTACATCTTCGTCCTCGACGTCGACCTCGGTTTACCCTAAATAGCCCTACCTCAGGCGACGTGATTTTTCATAATTTGATAATCACGACTTTCGCTAGGACGACTTCTTCTTTCCCTCTATTTAATTGCTGTCGTGGGTCTCCGAAGAAAGCTTGTATAATCCGTTTTGTCGCTTTCGGTGGACAAAGCAGGTCGGGATGTATTCGATTTTGATCGGATAAGACTCCTACTTTCTAATAAATACATTTTCCAGAAAGATGGAAGATAATATTTTAATTTATCGACACTTATGAACAAATTTGCGATAATGACTGATAGTGTCCGTACGGAAAAATCACTTGTCACACCATAGAAGTATGAAAAGCAAAAAGAAAAAAAAAAAGAAAAGAAAAGTCAAACCGAAATTCATTTTCTTTTTCTCATCATCATAATCCTAGGCCTAGGTGGACAAAGGTATTACTTCGTAATCTATGAAGTTTTTGACATTTCCTCTAGATTGCTTGAGTTTCTTGCAACCAAGATGAGATTTCAGATTATAAGATGGTTAATACGTGTGAAGTCGTATATTAAAACTTGATTTTTTCTCTATTACAATAATGATTTTTTGACTTCTTTGCTCGCCAGTTCTCACTTTCAACACAACTTCGATTAGATCATCCTTAAGTAGCGATTCTACCAGGGCCGAAGGTGTTGTGATCGGGCGACGTCACCTCACTCAGATGAACGATACTTGCAGCTCATCATTTTCCAGCCATTAGATCGTCTATTTTTATTTGAGAATTATCTACATGTTGGAAATCCACAAAAGCAAAACCACTAATAGTACCACCACCATCTATTATGTGAAGTGGACTGACGTAGGGTGGAACTATCAGATAATTTTCCCTCTACATGCACCTCACGCATCACCATGACCATTGGATCCATTTTCCAATTCTATGAATTTTTTTAGAATACTCATTTCTTGAATATCGGTCAAAAAAAGTTTTGGATTGCCTATTTAATATATTTATCTATCTATTTTAAATATTTCGATATATTAAATTATTATTTATTTAATTTCCTTGCTTGCCCCCATGCCCCGCTTCGTTGACGCAGGCCTACCTCCATTCGAGCGCTACGTTTCACCAACAATTCAGCAAGCTCCTTTGAGCTCAAATATAAGATGTTAGCTAAAGCACGTTGGTTAGGGGTGAGCGAAAAGAATCGACCAATTTGGACAATTCCAGAGGCATTAGTTTGATTCTTGATTCTAAGAAATTGAAACTAGCGATTTTATATCTAATTTCCAGTTTGATATGTGAAATTGCCCGGTCAGACTGGATCAATTATTTTTTTTTTCTAAATTCCTTACAAATCTACAAAAACTAAACAACCCCCAATCCTTCCTTCACAGCACGAATTCACGAACCCTTAAGTCACTCTCTCGCGCACACGTCTCGCACTCGGACGCTCCCTCTTTCACAGTCCCTATTGGCACAATGAAAAGTAACTTTTGTACTTTACTCCCCAATTATTTGTGACCTTACACTTGGCCCCCTCAACGAAAAGTGAATTATTGGTTGATCTTCCGTTTGTTGAAGGGTCAAATGCGGTTTAGTGATAGAATATAATGACGAATAAAAAAAAAAAAAAAAAAAAAGAAGAACATTCCATCGATTTCACTGGTCCATCCATAAATCAAATTGAATCGATCATTTCAATTCCAAAGAATACCGATCCAGTTCCTTATTTTACAAATTGCAAACCGATCCCTTTAATTTGATTCCTTATTTTTGACAGGTAACTCAACCATTTAAAGTTGACGTTAATAAAAAGTAATGAAGATAACTTGTGGCGACGAGTGAAGACCGGAGGGGAAGGGCTCTCGGGTTTTGTGATCTCACCTAATCTCTCACATGAAGCTCTATAGCGCATCACTTGTAAGAGCGTGAATTATAACCGGAACCTAGAAGCGTATTGTTATAGGATAAAATAGCCTTCGTACGGGCTTGACACTTTTGACGAGTGAAGACGAAGCAAAGCAATCATAGACATAGTGTCGCCTTGGATATTATAAGCACCCACAAACGATAAAAAAAAGAAACGTGCACCTTATCCGTTAGTGCTCGAAAATGAATGATTAAGTCTGATCAAGTACGGGCAGCCCTAATTTCCGCGTTGAATCGGACAAATTCTGGACCCTGCCCAACGGGGTCGCAATCATTCCCAACATAGACTAAAGTATTCCTTTGATCCAACATCTTCCTTTAAAAGCTTTCGTTCGCTAAGCCTTATCTCTTCGCCCTCCTCCGTATCGGCTTCATTTTGTGATCCGTTTTGTATAAGGAACCCCCCCAAAAATAAAAGAGAAAGTCGAAATTTTTCTTTATATAAAAAATAAAGAAAAAGGTTCAGCAGGCCGGAAAAGAAAAGAAAAATGGACGATTTATTTATCGTATATCGGATTCGATGAATAATGCCAGGAAGACATCTTACCTTCCATTTAATTTGATTTCGTGGGTTTCAATGGGATTTTTTTATTTATTCTGGTACATCGCTTTCGGTAGACAAAGCATGTTAGGTTGAAATTTTTTTTTCCCTTGGGTGCACGTCGGTTTGGATTCGTTATCCTTCTAATTTATATTGGATAATTAATATTTCCACCAAAATGAAGAATAATATTTTAATTTGTGGAGACTTACGAACGAATACGCGATACCAACAGAGAGCACTCGCATGGATTCGGTGGTGGGTTTGTAGAAATCATTCATTAAGCATTAGAAGTAAAACGAAGCAAAAGTGAAAAAAAGAAAAAAAGAAAAAGAAAACGAACCATGTAAATTAAAAGCCAAACTAAAATATTCAGAATTTTTTTTTTTATTATTATAATCATAATTCGAGGTATTGTCTAACTATGGGAAAAAGGTGTTATATAGTAATCAGCAAAATCTCACGACATTTCTTTTTTAAAAGCTTAAGTTTATTATCAATTTCTGAAATAAATTTTTAAACTTTAGAGTTTATGGGGATATTCGAGCATGATCCATTTTTACCATGATCTTTGACAGTTTTTAAATATTCGTGCTGTGACTTTGATTCTTCCTGAAAATATTTAAATGTCTTGTTCATGTGAAGTCATTTATTGATTTTTATTTTTTTCTAGTAATAGCTGAGTTCAATTACTCTTCTTCTTCCTTTTTTGTTGGTCATAGAGTTAAATTACTCTTTTTTTTGGGGGGGAGGGGGATTTCGATTTAAATTTACTTTGAGTGGTGTCGTCATCTAAGAGATCTTATTATATTGGTTGGTGATTTAAATTTACTTTTGAGTGGTGTTGTCATCTAAGAGATTTTTTTATACATCTATGAATTTTTTTTACTTCTTTGGTTTTGCTGGTTCCGCTTCAACATGGATCTTGTCATCATTAAATTAGGAGATTCTACCGGGGGCGGAGGCATCGGATCCGGGTTAATCCCCCCTCGCTCCCATGGACGACACGTGTTGCTTGTTATTTTCAAAACTTCCCTCCAAAAACTGCTAGAGCAAAATCGCAATTTCACCGCTTTCTTAATCATGTGGAGTGAGTTAATGGAGCTATCTAATTATGTTTTCTTCACGAGCCCCTTACCCATTACAACCATCACTAGACCCATTGCTTATCCCGTATACTACTCTATTGACGCAATTGCAGGGCCAAGATGTCATCGGAAACCTAGTCTCCCTTCCAAATGAGGACGACATATAATAAGTCTCGTCGCACCCTGGGGCCGCCTTGACCCCCACATCTCTCTCTCTCTCTCTCTCTCTCTCTCTCTCTCTCTCTCGTTGCAATTATGCCAAGAGAACTCTATCCCCTAGGGTTGGTGCTAGTCGCCTAGGGCAACCTCCAAAAATTTAATTCGGGCTACCGTCAACCCTACTCGACCTTGAATCTATCTAGATACGAGGTCAGGTCGAACCTACCCTATTTCTCAGATCTAGGCCTCACTTGAACTTAAATATGAGATCTTACTTGAGCTCGGGCTCGATGATGGGGAGGATGAGCCGCAACAAGGTGAGTGGAGACCGGAGGCAAGGGACCATCAGCCTAATAGTGAAGGTGTCGGTAGTAGAGATTTTGTAGCAAACGAACGGTGGAAAGTAACGGTCACAACGGCAATTGACGGCAGGGGCGACGATGACCAGCTATGGTGGTGGTGGTATGGATGGTCCTTGTGTGAAGGTCAAGCATAGTATTTGTTAAGGATAACAATGGTGGTGGGGCACCACAAATGATCCATAGAGGAGGGAGGAGAACTCTTTTACCTCCCTTGCATTAAAAAAAGAAAATTAAGGGCTTATCTCGATTGGCTTTTTTCTTTTATTTTTTCACTTAATCTAAATTTTATAGCTCATTCACTTTCATTTTTTCCTTAAAATCCGATTCTACTAAATTTTCACAATACTCAAATATCGACATGGAGATTCACATGTTTCTCCGATCCGGAAAAAATGGTACCTTTTGCTTTTAATTAAATCCTAACAAACAGGTCCTAAAAGACAAAAGAAAAGAAAAAAAATACAAAAGAGTGATAATTACAAAGAAAACACATCACAAATAATTTTAATTATATAACATCGTACGGATTAAAAGTAAAAAGATCAAGAAAAAAAAGTTGTCTACAACCACGACCAAATATCTGGACTGTTACGTTGTCCGAATTTTGTAAGAGCCACGACCCAAATAGAAATCCCAAATTAATGCCGAGCATTTCCCAGGTTGTCTCCAATCAAAAAACATAAAAAAAAAAATGAAAAAAATGAAAGAAAAGTGTTTCAGGTGGCAATGTTTTTATTCAATTGCCATTTCCATCGCCCAGTCCCAGCCCACGCTTGGCAGCTCCACGCGCGTTGGAAAAAGAAAGTATATATATATATATATATATATATATATATTAACCATATACAGATAAATAGATTATTCATTTTTTACCGAGAGGAATGCCACCGTTTTTTTTTTTTTTTTTTGGTCAGAGGAATGCCACTGTTAAAAAAAAAAAAGAAAAGGGTTAACTCGGATGCTTAACACGAGACCAGCTAATTTTATTCACTTTTTTTCTGGTATAAATGTCAAAAAATATATATTTAATATCACTTTTAGGCTTCGTTTTTTTGGCAAAAAATAAAGAATCTAATCAAATTTTTCCTAAAAATGAATATTTTTATCGCTTATAAATTGAAATGAACGAAAAATATCGTCATCATTCATAAAAATAATCACTTGTATCGCTCGTAATATTATTATCCTTGTACGCGCATAGATATAATTTAATAATCGTGGTCATATCGTGAGATTTTCCTATTCCATGTTCTCACGATATTTTAACTAGCATATTCAATGAAACTAGACTAGTTTTTCGTTCATCTAAACAGCTCATGCGAATGCATATTGAATGCAAAACTAATGGGGAGATGTGTATCCCTGAAAAAAAAAAAGATTAAGCAAAAGGAAAAAGGAACAAATTATTTTCATGGCTAGTGTTTTCTAAAAATAATTTACTTAAATTGATGATAGATTTTCATTTGATATTTCTCTCGAATATGAGAACCGTTGGTTATTTTCTTGTTGAAAGTGATTTTGAATGAGGTGAGTTGGGATGAGCCTTCGTGAGTGAGTAGATTGAGGTTAAAAATGGCTTGTCGAGACTAATTATTAATTATTTAATTATCGTGTGAGTAAAAAATTGAAGAAAATTATTATTTTTTTAAATTTATTGTATTTATGTTAATTACGTTGTAATATTTTAATTATCTTAATTGAATCATAAAATTTTTAACGTTTTAATTGTTGTATCATTCCAATAAGTTTTTACCGAAAATCGTTGACGTGGACATTGATCATAGCAGAACGGTATTGATGTGAATACATTTTATGATTTTTTTCTTCGGCTAGCCCTTACCTATGATGTTCGAGGGTTTGGCTAGTTGCTAGCTTTGAAATAAAAGAAAATGGTAGGAAAGGAAGGGAAAAAAGAATCAATTTAAAAAAAAAAAAAGTTTAAAAATTATCTATGTTAGTTGTGCCATTGGACAATCGACATCCATTTCAACGACTTTTGGTTAAAATTCTAAACGTAAAAATATTTATAACTTAATCGGTACAATTAAAACGTATTGAGATCGAATTAGTGCGAGAACAATAAGTTTATGATTCTTTTTTGGTATATTCCCTAAGAAATTGGACATTCTCTTTCTTTGGGGCATGGAAAAAGAAGGAAAATAAAAAAGGAACAAGTACATTAATAGTCCTAAAATTTATGACGAAAGTGTATTAGAACTTTCAAAAGTTCAATATTCTTACTTTTTACCAAAAAAACCTTTCAAAAGTTCAATAAAATTTTAAAATTTATTATGAAAGTACACTAAAACTTTCAGAAAGTTCAATAGACTCTTAAAACTTATCGTAGAAGCATAATTTAGTTTTAAAATTTTTAAAAGATGCCATCGAATCTTAAAATTTGTCAAATTAGCTCAGTTAAGTTTTACCGGTAGCGCACTTATCCAACTAAAAATAAAAAGAACCCGACGCGCGTGGAGTTTACAGTTGGGGAGAGGAGCGCGTGGGGGAGGATTTGCGACAGTGAAGGGCGGCTGGCGGAGGGAAGAGAGAGAGAGAGAGAGACTGAGAGAGAGAGCGACGGGAACGAAGAAGGGGACGAGGGGGTCGAGGCGTGTGTGGGTGCGTGGGGCCATTCGGGAAGAGACGTCAGAGTTTTTATTCACAGAAACAAGCAAAGGTGGACAGAGAGAGAGAGAAGAGAAGAGGAGAGAAGAGAGAGAGAGAAGACGAGTGGCGGTGGGTGGTGTGCGTCTTTATTGTATTCTTCCCCCCCCCCCTCCTTCCCTAAGTCCTCCTCCTCATGTCAAATTTAATGGGTTCTCCTCTCTCTCCCTCTCTCTCTCTCTCTCTCTCTCCATCTCAATCTGTTCCTTTCTTTTATTATTTTTTTCCTCCCTCCCTTTTTCCTCGGATTTTAATTTGTGGGTGCTACTAGTCCCAGCACAGGCAAGAAAACAATGAGGTAGAGTCTAGAGAGAGAGAGAGAGAGAGAGAGGGAGGGAGAGGTGGCTCTTAGGCTTTACTATAGAGAGGGATAGGAGAGAGAGACAGGAGAGAGAGAGAGGGACAGGAGAGACTTTGTTGTAGTTGTTGTTGTTGCTGCTGTGGTGGAGTGCGGAGGAAGGAGGAGGGAAGGGAGTGGGGAGGTCTCAAGAGGGGAGACATGTCCAGCTTGATCCCAACAGTTGTATTCTTTGCTTCTTCCCTCCTGACCAGATCCTTCACCAGGTCTCTCCCTCTCCCCCCCTCTCTTTCTCTCTCTCTCTCTCTGTCTTTCTTGCTTATCTCTGCAGCTTTTCCGTTGCTTGTGGTGGTTACTTTCCTTTTCAAATTCTCTCCTTTTTGTTTTCCTCCCTGGAGATATTCTTCCTTCCTGTGCTGCTTTTTCCTTCCTCTTCCCTGGAGCTTGTTTTACTTATTTATTTTGTGCTGGGTGGCATAGAATAGGATAGAATCTAGCTGGGTCGGTCTTATCTTGCTGATGCATGTTGGGTTCCAAATTGTTTGCTTTAACTTGCCGTTGCTCCTTCCTTTCATTGGAGTAGGCATGAGTAGGTCCCCGTGGGGAAAAATTCTTTCCCAGCTTCTTGTTTTGTAGCATGGGGTCGCTTCTGTTTTCTTGCTTTCGCTCCTTTGGCCGTGAGTTTCATTGCTCTTTCATGTATGTGGTACATCTTCTTCGCTGCAGTTTCATCGTGTTTGTTCTCTTGGTCTGAACGATGGTCCTTCCATGTTGCTGAAATTTCCCCTTTTTCTTCTGGAACGCAAATAGGAAGAATTTCTGCTGAATTCGTCGAGGCCCCCATATGACCCTCTTTGATTCTTCTTTGGACGAGTCGTGGCCAAGGTGGGGTAGTTGAGAAATGTTTATTAAAGGGTCCCTTTGGCCCTAGTGTTTTGGCTGATTCATTGGCCAGTTGGAGTTCAAACTTGAGACACCCACCACGCTCTCAGGCCATCTGTTCCTTTTTGTTTCTTGTTTCGATCTGTTGCATGTTGTCCACTTGTACAAAGGCAATCCACCTGTCTCATGTATTGACTGGAGGGCATAACGTTTGCGCTCTTTTGAGTTTTTCTGGAGTTAGGGTTCTTTTTTTTTTTTTTTTTTTTTTTTTTGCCTAAAAGAAATTTGTTTTCTTTTTTCCTTCCTTTTGTCACATGAATCCGGTGAATTGCATTTCTGGACCAGGACATTAGAGCTGCTCCTTCCTGTGAATCCCATTTGTTGGGTCAATCATGGGTCTGGATTTGACATTAGAAATGAATTTAGCCGTGCGGGATTCCAGGTTGCGGGGCATTCTTGGAACGCTCGTGCATGCTTAACATTTGACTGCCGATACAAGCAATCTCTGTGGTGGTTGGATATGCTAGCTTTTGTGTCCATGCCTCCTCTTTCTTATCTTTTCGTTTTTCTTGCAAGGGGTTTTTGATTGAGAGTTGGCTTATCTTCTTCTTTTCAAGACTCAAAACAGCCTCGGGTTTTGTGTTTAGGGAAATCTAAGATACATTTCTATAAACTGCCGGGTGCAGTCAAAGTTGCTGGCTAAATTAATTTGCTCTCAGTATCCTAAAATTTGGTTTTCAAAGTCTGTGGCTTTCTAGGCAAACCTTTGATGTTGCCGCATAGCAAATATAGGTTTTATTATTAGCTATCGACCTTTCTCAAATTTGTTATGTGAAAACCTTGTAATGATTGGTAATTCGTGATGTGCTCTTTGGTGTGATACATACACACACACATATATACATATATATAAGTTATTATGGTTTGGAATGATTAATTGTTAGCATTCATAAAATTTTTGGATTCGTCTCATAGAGTGAGAATGGGACTTTGGCTGCCCTTTACGGGTAAGTATCTTACTGAATTTTTCCATATTACTGGTGGTGAGGTTGATGGCGAACAAATTTTGCACACTTTGTAGTGTAGAAGATATTGGTGTTGCATTTCCTTATAAACTTAGTCAGAAAGGTTACGGAGGTTTGTATGGCCATTGCATTTCCATGAAAAGAGATCTATCATGGATTGCGTAACCGTTTAGAAGAGGCCACTTGTAGGAGACATTGGTGTTTTCTTGCTGTCAGAGACGTTGGTGCATTCTCTCCATAATGGAGTTTATCTTACAAATATTTCTTGTTTCTGTAGACTTTTAATTATTGGTAGACCTAGGTATTGATAAAAGTGCATGTCAGGAATTTAATTGTTGAAATATGCCTTCAACTACCAGTTTAAGCATATGAGCAGACAGTTGTCTCGCGAGTTTTTACATGTTATTGGACAGGAGGTCTGGTGATCAACTCTCTCTAGGCCCTTATTTGCCTCTCCATTTGTAGTTATTTCTATGCTTCATTCTTAGGCAAAATCAAGGTTACGCATGAGAGGAGTGTTAGACACACAAACATGTTTTGATGTGATGGACAACTTGAACTATTAGATTTATTGGTAGTGGTTTAGCAAAATTCTTTAGTATATGTAGGAAATGAAGGTCAGTTAATTATCTATGGGATCTCTCTCTCTCTCACATGTGCGCACGCATGAGAATTACATGCAATCTGTTTGAAATAGTCTCAAAGGAAAATTAAAAAGTTAATTATGTGGGTTCCTTCAACAAGATATAGGCGATATGACAATAAGAAAAAATAAAAAATAAAAAACAAAGGAGGAAACGAGATATGGGCAAACAGCCTCATCTAATTGTGAATTTTGCAATCTGCTTAGAAAGCGCAACTTTGCAAATCAGCTATGCATGAAGAACTTTAACATGTTGATTCAGTAGCCTAAAATTTTAGACTGTTTGTGATTGCATGTTCTTGTTCTTTGGGTGCGTCTAGATGGTAATAAGCCTGGCTGCTTTAGATGAAAGTGTTTGATTTCTCCAGATGCTTCTAATCCAGTCTTCTTACTTGAGTCTTCCGTGTGTCGCAATATTCACAGACACATTGACACACATTAACTTCTTCATTTTGACATGTATTAGATGTGTTTATTTTTTCTCGAAGTGCAGATTTTATAAGTATCAGGCATTAAACTTTTTAACCCACTTTCTTTATTCTATTCCAGATCCCAAAAGAATCAAAAAGTTATTTATTACAGCACACATCTAAACATAGAGCAGGATTTATTCCTCAGAATTGACTTTTATCAATATTCGTGGCCTCATTAAATTTGTTTAGGTTTGGCTTATTAGACGTAATTTTTTGTGGCCTATATAATAGGAAGAGAATTTATGCTTTAATTACTATTCGTTTTGGTTTGCATGTTACTCTGAGATTGATATTCACCTCCATCGGTAAGTTGTTATCAAGTGAGTCAGATAATGACCCTGCAAATGGTCCCTCCAGCTTCAACTTACAATTCAAGCCATCCTTGATTCTGGTGCTACTGATGTCACAAACAAATCCCTTTATTCGCTCATAGCAACCCTTTTAATTTAACTATTAATGTAACCATCTTTCATTTTGTTTGTTTGTTGCTCCTGCTTTATCTGGGAGAGAAAAAAAGTGACTTTATATGTTCAACTCATTAAAGTTCATTTTTCTTCTGTGAGCAGCTGATAACTGAATGAGCTGAGGAGAGTTCATTTCTTGTTCACTGTCTACTTGAATTCGGATCGCTTTGTAAATTGCTGGAATTAGATGCCTATAAGAATCCAGAACTTGCCAAAGAAAAATTTCAATCAAGATTCGATCCTTTCGATGCCTCATGCCGGGGTGACTTACACACAATGGTGGAACCTGAATGAACAGCAACTTCCACAATCTTTACCTAAAAATAGTGGCTTGAAATCGGAATCTCCACCCATGCTCCATCATCAAGCAAAGCATTTAGGTCTTCAACTACAAGAACAGGAATCGTCTTCAACTCAATCAGCTGGCAATTCTTGCCATGAAGTGAGCGTCGTGGGTGGGGCCAACTCTCAAGATCAAAGCATTTCATCTGAATCTGGTACTTTATTCTATTTTTTTTTCCCCACTTTTCTGCTATTCTTTCTAGTTTTTATGGAGGACACTGCGGGAGGGTGTAGGATGGAGTAATGTAGATATACGTGTGTGCCCGTATGCTGCAATTGATAGATTTGGATTTGGTTCATTTTTTGAGGGCATTGGCATGTTATGATACTACGTGACTATGTCTCTATGACTTTAGAACTGACCTGAGAATCTAGTTTTGGTCCTCATTAGTCGTAACAGTTTCTTTCTTGACTTAAGTTCTGTAATCCACTGCTCGAGTGTGCGACTCTGATTGGTTTAACTTTAAACGGGCTGATTATTCTTTGATTTAGGTCAAGATGAAAGTTGTGGCAGGAGCTTTGAGGGCCAGACAAAGCCAATTTTCATGTTCAACAATCCGGAGATTGTCTTCAATTCTTCACTAGCTGATCAAAACCAACCTCTGGTATGCTGAGCCATTATTTTGGTTAATCCGTGTCTGGTAGATTGTTCTTCTAATGCTTGTTTCATTGTCCAGATTCGTGTTCCATATCCACCAGTCGATCCTTATTACGGTGGGCTCCTGACTGCATACAGACCACAGGCTATTGTAAGTGATACACATAATGAAAAAGTTCACGTTTTCTTCTTCTTCTTTTTTTTTCCGGTTAAACAGAATGCACTTCATTTGCTGAAAAGACATGATTTATTTACATTGTGAGTAAATTCCACCTATAGTCACTACTTGTGATTGAGTCATTGAACTTTAATTTTAATTACCTAATGCACATGCACTAAACTTCCATTACTTGGCAATTGATTCATTTCGATGGGAATACACCCAATTTATCCGCATAATGCGGAGGTGGTGGAACATGGCCAATCTTTTGACCACCATGTGATAGCCATGTGGGCGCCACATGGGAGTCTCGCCAAGAAAGTGGCAAGATGTTGGTCGAAGTGAGAGAAATTTGAAAGTCTGGTGCATCAGTTCAATGAAGTCAAAGTTCATTACTTGATTACAAAAGCCGATAAAGTGAAATTTACCCATGACCTCTTGTAGGTTGTCAATTTTTTTAATGTTCTCTAGATGTTCACTTCCCCAGTTTAAACCTCTTTAGAAACTTTTAAGACTAATGTTATTTTGGATCTCAGATTCCATCCCAGGTAGGATCTCAAATGTTAGGGATGGCACCTGGACGTGTTCCATTGCCACTTAACCTCGCAGACGATGGACCAATCTATGTCAATGCAAAACAATATCATGGAATTCTTCGGAGGAGGCAGTCACGTGCAAAGATGGAGGCTCAAAACAAACTAGTCAAAGCTCGAAAGGTGTGTGTTCACGTTCATTGATGAGTTGATCTTAGGTGCACTGCATCTGGTGTCATGAGTCCAGATCATGATCCTGTGTGAACCCATTTATAATTTGTTTTGAGCTGTGGCCGACAATTACTTAAATGAGTATGCATAACCGGTCACTTCTGCATGTGTATTGGCTTTACCCGGAATAATATGACTCCATTAATAGCACGAAATGGTGAAGGGAGAAAAAAACTGAAATATGAAATTTAAAGAGAACTTGCATGTGTTGCATTTCCTAGAATTCCTCCTCCTTAGAAGATATGGTGTAAAAATGATCCCACAGGATGTAGCAGTACCTAGTTATCAACCAATTTAGTCTATTTGTAATCTTGTGTCTTTTCACACTAATAAGGCAAAGAGGGTGCTAGTTGGGCATCCTCCTGCTCCCTCTTGTGGGCTTGTCTTGCCCATTCCAAACATGAAGGAATTTGACTTTGTAACCCTAGAACGTTAGATAATCTGATTGTTTCTTTGTTTCTGTAAAATCAATTAGCAGAAATAATCAAACGCTTTCTTTTGTTGTAAGTATTCAACACAAATGTACGATGAATTCTTTTGTTATCAAACTGAGGAAGCATTCGTTTGATAATATACTTTCTCTCTGCTTAATAACACAAAGCTTATAAGTTGTGCATGTACATGGCACCGAGAGATTAGGTTCTTACATATGAGCTAATCTAATAATTGAACAAGTAGGCTCTACATCACTTTTTAAACTTGAAAAACAATTAGTTTATTCTTAGTTATGGCAAATTAAGACGTGTTGGATGAGATGTCTGGCAATCTGATGTTGACTCGAAGTTATGCTGACATAACAATGAATGAAGTCGCACACATCGCTAGTCCCGTCAATCACAGTGGTTGCTAAGTTCGTTGCGATGAAATGGCGATAATATTTTTTTGTTTTTAACTTTTTGACTTGATCAAATGCAGCCTTATCTTCATGAGTCGAGACATCTTCATGCCCTAAATAGGGTCAGAGGATCAGGTGGCCGCTTCCTCAGCACGAAAAAGCTTCGGCAGCTCGACCCAGCTTCAAGCAGTCACAGCCCATTTGCCACTGGACCCAGAGATCGAAATGAAGATGCTTATGGACCAGAAACTCACCAAGTGGGAGCCAGTGAGCGGCAGCTCACTTCAACCATGGCCAGTTCCAATGTCTTGAGCGTGTCAAACAGCGGCGCGGACTTCTATCCGGATAGCAGGTTCTCCGGAATCTCCACCCACATGGGAGGAGCGATGCAGTGCAACAAGGGGCTCATGCGCGGCGGTGCAGCCCAGCACTGCTCTTCATCCGTCCGGTGAGTAAGTGGCGCAAAGTTCTAGACCACTACGTCACTTGGACGGGGCAAATCATCCTTGGCTTTGTTAGGTTCAACTCCCAACTGTTTCGTACTTTGGTCGCGCGGTGACGCCATGTTGTCTGATACTATTTTACTGATGTTGATTGGGAAATTCAAGTTAGATAATGTGGGTAGATTTGTGGACGTGTCCATGAAGCCTTCCCGGTCGTCCCGGTACGTCGCCGGGTATGTTGTGTAATCGTTCGCTGCATGCATGTCTCTCTCTGTGTTGCTTGAGAAATTGCCGTACACGTACTTCTGGCCTCCAGGAAAAGAGAACTTCTGCACGTTAAGAGTCAAGCTTTACTTGGTAAATTTCTCTTTTGGGAATGAGATGGTGTTGGGGGAGTGAAAAATGGATAGATTGGAACTTGCGATTGAGCTCGTTGAATGCCTCGGTCTGCGTCCAATTTGAGAAGTGATCTTTGTGGCCGGCCAAGGAGCATTTCTTGTATGACGAAAATAAAAAGTAGCATTTCTTGGGCATTGTGTTCTTTGAAAAATTCGGGTTTCTTTCTCTTTCCTTTTATTGGGCGGAGCTGGACTGGAAATTAAAAAAAAAAAAAAAAACGAAAATGGTAGAAATATTCATGAATTTGGATTTGATGTATAATATCGTTTTTAAATTTTTAATTTACTTAATTTACTTAATGTGATTTTTAAATTTTAGCTTAATGTGATATTATTATGAGCTTTTATTATTTTCAATGTGGTGTCGGGATTTTTTGTCCACCTCTAGTTATCGTATTGTATCAATTGTTTAGGATAATTGTCCAAAAGAATCTTTTATGGTAGTTAATTTAATCATAAATTTTAGATTTATGTCAATTAGTCTTATATCTTTTGATAATATGCTGATTTAGGCTTAAGCCCTTTGAAAATATGTCAAGTCAATTGTAAATCTATGTTTAAATTAATAGCCGAATGAATATATTGACAAATCACTAAAAGGTTTAAGATTATATTGACATAATTAAATAATTTATGATTTTTTAAATAATTTTTCCAATAATGTTAAACATCATCCTTAAACTTGAATTAATATGACATTGAATATTTTGATATATTTTGTGGAATAAATTAAATGCTTATCAAAAGTTTATAAATTATATTGAACAAATTAAAAATTCATACATAATATATCATTTGTATTTGTATCCCAGGAAATAAATAAAAAAGAAAGAAAATTATGTGGATTTATACTTTCTTTTTTTTTTTTCCAAAGTGAATGATTTAGAAAAAAAATTTCTTAAAAATAATGACCGCTATCGCTTGAACTAGTTAATCGTTAAAAAATGTTTCTACTATTGATAATAATTTATATTTAAATATTATCGCGGATGATGGAAACATTTTTCTTTCATTTATATTTGTAAGTGAGATAAGTGATGTCTTCAAAAAAATGTAAATCATTTGTGGGGCGGTATGTGATTCATTTTGGGTATTAAAAATGAAAATAATAAAAATTCAAAATCATGACGGAATGATAGAGGGAGAGGAGGGAGCGGAATCTTATCTTACGAAAAATTAAAAGGGGAGAATAAAAGGGGTCATGTCGACCTAACTTTAGATAATTATTAAAAAATCGAAACTTTAGTTAAAGGGTGCACGTCAGACTCTAATTTACCAATAAAGACGTGTCAGCGGGCCCTTGGCTACAAAAAGAGATTTCATCCTGCAGTTCTGGAACATCTCCCGCCTACAAAGTTGCAATTGAAAACTTTATGCTAAAGAAGATAAAATTAAATTTAGTAAGGTGTGAACTTATTTTATTTTGAAACAAGCTTTTTCATCGTAAAAGAGAGAGTGAGAAGTTAGAACCATTTATTCTTGCTTGTGGTTATCACCTCGTGCTAGTCTATCCTCGGTCTCTATAAATCTTGATCAGCTCATATATGATAGGCAGCGAAAATGAGCTCATTTAATGGGTAATCAGGTGTTTTGCTAGCGTTTCAAATCAAATATGTTAGTAATTAGTAAGGTAGATTCCAACTCCTTTCCCTTCTTATTCGCCCTCCATAGACACCATATATTCAGTCATTATCGCTGAGGACCATTGATGTGATTGGATGTAATAAATATTGAAATAATTTGGTGGCGGTGTCTACATTGTTTTTAATGTATTGTGAAAAATGTCACTTTTGCACATTCAATGCTTTGGACTTTAATGAAGGGAGACTTTTCTTGTTCAAATTAGAGTACGAGAGTTTTTCCAAAGAAAAATAAGAATTTCGAGAAAAATATTTCGCCAATATGTAACTAAATTGACCGAATGAGAACGATAAAATATTTTCTAAGATAAAAATCATGCGACATTTTTATGATTATTCCTTCCTTCCTTCCTTGGCCTGCTGTCTCTGCTTCGACTATGGTGGGCCTGATATACTGTGGAACTCGGCCCAGTCCAAAACCCATCCGATTCTTCGTATATTCAGCCGAAAAAAAATGAAAAGGATAGAGAGAGAGAGAGATAGTTAGGAATCGAATTATCCTAACTAATTACAGATTACTGATTTTGGCTTAATTCTCTAAAAACTCCAAATTTTAGGTCTAATTTCAATTTCGTCCTCGACTTCTTTTCCCTAAAAAAATCACAAAATTTCACTATACCCCCTAATATGCTCCACGTCCAAAAGCTGCTGCTCCTTTTCTTCAAAAGTTTTGAATACCAAGGCAGGTTCATTGTCAGAATCCGTGTCTTCACCAACACTCTTGTCTTCGTACGAAACAACAGTAATTTTGAAAATGGTAATGGCAATTTTTGGATGTGGAGTAGAACAAAGAAAAGTTAGTGAGTCTTTTTTAGAAAAAGAAATATTCGAAATTAGACTTAAAGTTTATATGTTTTTTAGGGGATTGAGCTACTGATTTTTTTTTTTTACCCAATACCCAAACAAACCTCTAACTTAAGCTCCGGTGCTTATTCCAACATAAACCTTTTTTTTTCTCGTAAAAAATCATTAATTTTAGACCTAGTCCTAATTTTACTCTAAATTTATTTTCTCCCATAAAATAAAAACCGAAATTTCGAGTTTAGTCGCAATTATAGCCTAAACTTTTTTATGTCTCATTAAAAGAAAAATCACCACTGAGTCCAATTTCAATTTTGACCTAAATTTTATTTTGTCTTATAAAAAGTTGTTAACTTTTACTAAAGTCCTACATTTGCCCCCGATAATCCTTTGTTCAGAAACACTCTTAATGCTCTTACGTGGTATTTTCACATCATTGCTTTAGTTTTTCCCCATATTTTAAATCCAAGAAGATGTTTTTTGAAAATGAATTTCCACTTCGCCCAGATAACGTTTTCTTATATTCAAATTTGGTAAAAACTAGAGCAATTTGGTTGGTTTTCTTTAATTGCCCTTAATCTTAAGAGTCTTCCTTCCACCTTGGGGATTTTGAATTTGCGCTCGATCTTCAATTAATTTTACGTGCTAGAGAGTGTTCCATCTCCCGTGGTCAGAAAACTACGCTAAAGACAATTGACTCTGGGTTAAGAGTTTTCCATCCCTTGGTTGTTAATGAAAAATTTTGGACAAAGGCTAAAGTGGCATATTTATGATTAAGTAAAAGTTGGTATTTTTTTATGAGATAGAAAAAAAATTTTAAGATAAGAATTGGGACATAACCTAAAGTTTGGAGTTTTTTACCGGACAAAAAATATTATTAGGACAAAATCGAGACCGGACCTAAAATTAATTGAAGGTTTTCTTTAAGACAAGAAAAAAAGTTAAAGGATAATATTCGGACCAGATCTAAAGTTGGTCTCTTTTTAAAGGGTACGAGGCGGAAATTTATTCGTAAGCTGTTTTTATTATTTTATTTATTTATTATTAACTCGAGTTCGGCGTTGCAGTCGTCAACAACCTCTCGCCAGTCATCACCTGGAAACTCCAAAAGGTCTCGAGCTCGAGTCGTCTCCGCCTCCGTCTCCCACCGCCACCGCCGCGGCATCGCTCCGCCACCGCACGCGCCGCCGGCAGATCGCGCGCCCGCGGCGGCGCTCCCTGCTCTCTCTCCGCGCCGCGCGCGAGAGAGGAAGAGGCTCTCGGAAATGGTGTCCTACGTGAACGCGCTGCTGTACGGGGTGGGGGGCATCGTGGTGGCGGGCATGGCGCTGCTGGTGGCCTTCCAGGAGCGGCTGGTGTACGTGCCCGTGGTGCCGGGCCTCACCAAGTCCTACCCCTTCACCCCGTCCCGCTTCCGCCTCCCCTACGAGGACGTCTGGCTCAGATCCTCCGACGGCGTCCGGCTCCACGCCTGGTTCATCAGGCTCTTCCCCGATTGCCGCGGTCAGTAGTCGCTGTTGCCGCCCCGATTGCTCGTCCTTTTCCCCTCCGATCCTTCCCCTCCTCGAATCCCGCGTCTTCTCGGGTTCAATTCGGTGCGATTCGCGCTCGAATTGCGTGCCGTAGGGTTTGGGTAGTCGTTGGATGTGTGGATCGAGTCATGCGAAATTGGACCTTCCGTCAGCTCGTGCTGGAGTTATGTGTTGAGCGGTTTGTTTAACTGGATCTGGTTTCTTCGGTCGCTGGATTGATTAAGTAGTGCTTTGGTGCATTCTGGCGATTGCTATTACGAGCTTCTTATTGAAGCTTTTTGAAGCTTCAAGGCTTGGTAGGAAATTCCGATTCGATGCTTTGAGGATTCTTGTTAGTTATGGGAACTAACGGAATTGGGCTCGCAATCAACTATTTGATTGAATTGGCGATGGACACGTTATGGTTTGAGATAAATTATTGCGCTATCTTTGCTGAAAGTACTGAATTGTCGGTAAACAGAAACATGCGACTGCCATGTTTTTGTGTTTTGCAGGAGTAGTCATCTCTCCATTTGTTTGGCGTGCTTTTAAAGTTTTTTTTTTTTTTTTTTTTTTTTGGCCACTGTTTTGCTACTGCAACCTCTTTCACAATCCGGGTTTTGACATACTTACCTCTTGTGGGTCATTGTCTGTTTTGCAGGTCCGACTGTTCTGTTTTTCCAAGAGAATGCTGGAAGTATCCTTATTTTCTGTGTCTACACTCAATCGTTACTATTTTGTGCTTGTTAGTTGACTCAACACATGAATCATCCAGCTCTTGGTCATGCTTACCTATGATCCAGCTTGATTCTATTGCTAGTTAGTATTCTTAACATTTACATCAACAGATATTGCTCATCGTCTTGAAATGGTTCGCATAATGTTGCAGAAGTTACAGTGCAATGTGTTTATGCTTTCGTATCGAGGGTATCTGTCTCCTTTTTCATTAAACAAGTTCAAGTTACATTTGGATTTGAAATACCCAGTGATTCTCATATCTTTTCTTCCATTTGATCGAGTATGTCCCGGTGCCTTGCAGATATGGGGCAAGTGATGGCCGTCCTTCTCAGCGTGGCATCACACTAGATGCTCAGGTGTCGTAATCTATTAATTTGTTTACTTATTAGATTTTTGCAAATATTCGATTGTCATTATTCAATTTGTTTGGTTAGGCTGCATTGGATCATCTTCATGCAAGGACTGACATTGATACCTCCAGGATAGTTGTATTTGGAAGGTCACTTGGAGGAGCAGTTGGAGCAGTGCTCACTAAAAACAACCCTGATAAGGTATAGGTTTTGCTTTCTCTTCTCATTCTTCTAAATTTTTTCTTTCTCGTTTTTTTTCCTTTTTGAGGCTGGCTATAAGGAAATTTAGATTGTAGACCTTTTTTCCTGTGAATTTTGTATGTTGTCAGCATTTACATATTATACTCTTAGAGTTTCATGGCTATGGAAACACTTCTAATGTTGCTTTGGCCTCTAAACTAATTTGTGAAAGCCCAATTCTTGAAATTCTGATACTCCTTGGATGAGCTAGGAATAGGGGTATTATCGAGCCAATACAGTTTCAAGCTTGAACTTGAGCTACTCATATACTTAGTGCTTGCAACTCATCTTGAGCTTATCGACTATCAATTGTTTGTGATCAAACTTGGCTAGAATGGGCACACAAGATAGTCCATCCTCAGCCTGACTCAACTTTTATCAGTATAGTTTCAAACTCAGGATCATCAATAAACAACCAGGATTCCCAGCCTTAAAAATATACACAAGTCTTTTCACAAAGCTATGCTACAATCAAAAGACGCCTTCATGAAGAAATTTGCTTCTGAACAAGTTTGGGTAAACAAACTTGGATAAGATCGTGGAAATAAAAATGAAGCCCACATATTGACTTCTTGGGAAAATTGCTTGTGTTAACCTTCTCATAGATTGATAAAGTGAGAGTGATAGCCAAGCTGAAAATGCCACTTCAGATGTCTTTGAATGACGGGGAGAAGGTGATGGTGTCTAGAATTTCAACTTTCTTTTGGGAGGGCAAAGGGTATAGTAAGTTCAAATTACTATGGAGGTATAAAATGGTCAATAGGATTGGTCTTGTGGGCTACTCAAGTCAAGCTACTCAAGTCAAGTATCATTAAACTTGAACTTGACTCGACAAGTTACTTGAGTTACTCGACTCACGCTTGGGAAGAGTTGAGTTGAGTGCGAGTGGACAGCAACTTGTGCCCAAGCAGGTTATGTGTAGCTTGAATCGTTTTACCTTTGATTGGGAGTGAGAGCTGCATCAAGATTGTGGAGTGACCTTTTGTCTTTCGAGGAACAAGTGATGACAAATCCTCTCTTAATAGTGTTTTGTAACTGACAGCACCTGATGACTGTTTCATCTGTGGGAGTTCCCTGGTTGATGTTATGTCAGCTCAGTTTTGTTATGGTTGTATGTGATTCCGTATTGATTAAAGTAGCTATTAAGAAAATTGTTGTTGTTTGTCTCAAGTTTGAGCATTCTCTAAGCAGAAGAATAAAATTGAGCTAGGCCTCAAAACAGGAAATTTACTATTCGTCAAATTGGAAGGAAGAGTTTGAGTTGTGTATGAGGAATTGGTGTAAATGACATCACTCCTAGAGAGATGCATAAGAACCGTACTTGATTAAGTAAGGTATTAATGGAGCAGGTGTATGTTTAGTGGCAAGAACGTGAAGGGGGAATGTGTTGGTGCAAGCAGTTGAACTTGAGTTTAAGGGGTTAATGGATAGCAGATTTTCCCTAGTCCATTGTACTTGATGCTTTTTCTTGTTTGACGTCTTTTTATCTCAATTTAAATCTCTCCGCTGTAGATGTTATGCTCTCAAGTTTACACCCGATGAACCTTTTCACATTTCATTTTTGCTGAATTGCTGAGTCTAACAATTTATTCCTTGAAATTCCACTATCCATACAGGTAACCCATAGGATAAATAGGGGCCAGTCATCTCCTTCTTCCTTCCTTACGGTTTAAACTTAGATATAGAGCTTCTCATAGCTAAGAATAGGGACATATGCTACCTCCCTATGTGCATTTGATTGTTAGTTTGTCCTTAATATCCGATGGACAAGAATAGGCTTTTTTATTTCCCTGTGAATCACATTGTGTTTCTAGATATATCTCTCTTGTCTAATTGGCTGTTCTTACAGAAATGGCATTTCCTGGTTACACATGTTTATTTCGCATATTTACGGGTGGGGATATCATCTTTTTGCTGCCCTGTTTTTGTCAGGTTGCTGCTTTGATATTGGAGAACACATTCACATCCATTCTAGACATGGCTGGAGTTCTACTGCCCTTTTTAAAGTGGTTCATTGGAAAAAGCACTTCTAAAGGACTAAAAATTCTGAACATCGTTGTGCGATCCCCATGGAATACCATTGACGTAGTTGGTCAGGTTAGTTGCATGCTGGAAGAATGTCTTCTTTTCTTCTTTTCCAGGCTTTTCTAGTTATGCTGCTTGAAGAAAGCACCAAAAAGGGTGAAATTGCATTCATACCAACCCAGGTTTCATTTTGGGAAGTTCATCAAACCTTTTGGAGTTAAGTGAAATTTTATGGACACACTTGATATTCTCTTCTTAACCCCTTTTTAGAGGTAGAGTTTTGACCTCTTTGCCAAGCGGGCTGATGCCTTTTGTGTCAAAAGGCCTGATTCCTCAACTTTTGATACTTGATTTGCTATTGATATGTGAATTGAAGATAGATCTTGATCTAATCTGCTTTGATTACTATGAAATAAGAAATTGCAATAAAAGTCCATCCATTATGTCTACGACCAAGAATTGTGAATGGAATGAATAAAGTGGAGTTGGCCCCTAAATCTGACCTCAAGAGGGATTATCTTTTATGGGGATAAAAAGGAGATTTTAAAAAGTGGAAGTTTCTGTCGAGTTTTAATTGAAGTATGAGGATTGTCCATAACATTTAATACTATTTCTCTGTTGGACTGTTGGTATATGTGTCAAGCTTTTTTCTGCTTATATCAAACGTAATGGAGCACCTAATACTCATTGAATTTAGAGGCGAGTTCATTTCTGGTCATTGACAGTGCTGTTGATTTCGGAGAAACATGTTTACACGGTTTTACTTATATGTTCTCGAATGGTGCCTCTTTGCCGATAATGTCAATTTGCTTCTAATAAGCTCATAGTCCAAAATATTGATCAGGTTCTTGTAGCTCCTTGCTAATTCGTGCAATGTGTCTTACAATGAACAATCGCGTGTTTAGTTTTCTGAAGCATTGCAGAGCGTTTCTTGTTAGTTTCAAATCCTCACGTGGTAATATTTTTGCATTATGTTTAATTTCAGATTAAACAGCCAGTCCTTTTCCTCTCTGGATTGCAAGATGAGATGGTTCCCCCATTACATATGAAATTGCTGTATGCCAAGGCAGCTGCTTATAACAGGCAATGCGGTTTCGTTGAATTTCCAACTGGAATGCATATGGATACTTGGTTGTCAGGTGGAGATCAATACTGGAGAACTATACAACTGTTCCTTGAACAACATGCTCCTGAGAAAAAAGAAGAAAATCAATCATCTGAAAATGAAAATTTTTCAGGTAAGGGAAGCCAGAAGTCACGAATTTGACACCTTGTTGCTTTTTGTTGATAAACCGTGGACGCAGGATACCTTCCTTCTTTGTCCGGTAGTTTCATTAGTGTTGTATTTGCATGCTTCAACACTGGATAACAGCATCCAATTTGGAAAACCTGTAGTTAATCCATGTTTGGGCTGTTCATTTGTGACAAGTTTTTCTCTATTGATGTTCTTTGCACTTCTTTATGCTTGTCTCTAAATGGCAACTGCATTGGGCAATGTGACTGTAAAAGCTTCTCTGTCTTTTTCCACCCCCTTTTATTTGGGCAAGAATTAGGTGCTACTCGCCAGGCAGCGCTATTGCATTGGTGGTTTTATTGTACATATCTGCACTCACTCTCACAATATAATTTGCGCTTACCCGTCTCCCTCTTCTCCTCATTTAATTAGCCAGTCCGCTACCTTCTCTCTCTCTCTCTCTCTCTCTCTACACGCATGAAGGAGACTTGAAAGAGTTGAAGGACTCTTCCTCCATTTTTCTTTTTTTCCATGGCTAAGACTCCCTCCCTCCCTCCTTCATCTTTATCTTCAACTTTCCTTCTTCTTTTCTTTTTTTATGTTTCTTCTCATGGCCATGGCTGAGCTCTTTAGTAGAGCTTGCGTGGCTATGGTTGCTAGGGCTAAGTTCTGCTCCAGAGCCCCTGTGGCCATGGCTGCGTTGGTTTCCATGGCTGAGCTCTGTAGCAGATCTCTCATGGCCATGTATTAGCTTTGCTATGAAGCTCGCAGGGCATGTGGCCCTTGTGAGCATGAGGGCAATCTCGCACTGCTGATGCCAATTACTAGCAAGCTTGCCACAAATGGAGACGGGTGTGGGGAGAGGGTCGGTGGGCAGCAAGGTGTCGACGACATGGTCAGGTTGCCTCTGTGAGGTCGGCATTGGGGCAAGCCTGGTGGTCTGGGGTGTTTTGAGCTTTGTGTGAGGAGAGAGAGAGAGAGGGGTTCTTTTTTTTCTTTCAAAAAATACAAGTGTTAATGATCACTCGTGGTGCAAGCGCAGCATAATGTCGAGTCAACTGATCAGAGTTGAGCAGCAGCTAATTTTAGTCAAAGTCTTTTCTTTCCTCCTTCTTCTGATTTTTTCTTGTAAATATTGGCAGTGACAACATACACTAATTCTTTCTGCCACTTTGACAGATTTTGATTGCAGTTAAGCTGCTGACCTCCAGTCACTTGAAGTCCTAAATCCCAAGGTTTTTCAATCTCCACGGATGCAACAATAGTGGTATGCATCTCTGTGAAGCCCCATTGCTACTTGGACAGGACTAATGTCATGAGGAGGATGGCCCTTAGCTTAAACCTTTCTATTCCCCCCTGCGGGCAAAACCAATAGGAATCGCGGGTGTTATGAAGTTACCTGAACTGAAATCCTAGGACTACTGACTGCAAATATCGATCATTCCTGCAGTATTAAAGGCTTTTCCCAACAGTGTAACGTAGTAGTGATTTATGTAACACATTTTGACTGTTTAAATAGAGATGTCGCCATTGATTTTGCTAGAATTTGTATTTGGTCCCGGAGGAAGTTCGTTCCTCAGAGAGTGGGGTCGAAGATGTTTCCCCCGACTCGTCTCTTTCCATGGTATGATTGGCGATGGTGATGCGGAGTGGCGCATGAAGAAATCGATGATGCGTGACATGGCTTTTTAACCCAGATGAGCTGGAATAGAAAGTCACAGGAACGACTGGGATTACCGATGAAGTATTCTTTTCCCCTCTCTCAAGTAATCTGATGATGTTCTGTCTCCTGGGAACAGAGAGTTTCCTTTCGATTGAGTGAACGAAAGCTTCGGCTGCTTTTGGCCCCTCCCTCACAAAATTCCTGAAATCTTAAGGAGAGTGGCCTACTGCTTTTGCAAGGCAATTAAGCATGATCGCAGAGGCATAATCGCCACGTTCTGCATAGCATCCCCGTCGCCATGCCGTCTCGTTCTATCGATCAAATCTCGAACCACTGGCCATCGAGTAGCAACCTCTGTGTGCCTAATTCCCGGCCTTTTCTTCCTCGATTCATCGACACTTTCTCGGCTTTTCGCAAGCCAAATTCATTGCACCACGGAGTCACCTTGCCCATAATTTTGACTCCGGTATTGTACGTTGAAGTCACAGCATCCTCCGCTGGCGGCGGAGGAGATCCATTGATTCCATCCCCCTCCGGTCCAATCGAAACGGCAATCATTATTACACCTTCAGAATTTCCTCCCTGGAAGTTAGGGGTACGGCAGCGACCCCAACGCAGCTACTCTGCGCATTTCCCATGCGGTAAAGGTGGTTGATAATTAACACTAATAACAACAACAATAATAATTGGGGAAAAACATTCCTCCTGTAATTTGAAAAAAAAAAAAAAAGAAAAGAGAGAAAAGAAAGAAGGAAGAAAGAAATTTTTATTCCTTGTCGTGGACCCTTAATTTTTTTTTTCAAGGGAAAAAAAAAAAAGGGAAGGAAGCAAAGCAGGAAGGGGCGAGGACCCACACAAAGTTCGTGGACCCCATTACGAGTTCTCCTCTCTCTGATCGAGAGGGCCCCACACAAATAATTTATAATAAATAATAATAATAATAATAATATTATGTGAACCTTAGATTATGTGGCCCGAGAAAACACCGATTCACCCGCGACGCACGGTAACAAAACCCCCCCCAAACCCCAGTCTCCACCCAGGTCTATCCACGCCCCCAGCGGGCTGCGATCCAGTGCGGCCGCCACGAGCGGCTCCCTTCGCATTCCAACGCATCGAACGCCGCCACGTGTCATTTTCCGGGTCTCGCCCTCTGAGGGCGCGACTGGGGAGGCCCGAGCGCAACGGGCCGAATCTACACCCCGGAGGCAGACGGAAACTTCTCGACCGGGGGGGGGGGTTTTAAAATAAACATTTTTCGCGTTCCCCATAAATCAAAAGCGAATTTCTTTATGTACATAAGCCTCCCCAATTTCCACCTCATCATCTCTTCGAAAACATCCCAATCTCTCTCTGTTTCTCTCTCTTCTGAGCGCACTGAAATGCTCGTCCCTGCTCCTGTTCACCCTCTCTTCTAATCTCCTCCCCCAATCTTCCTCGCCGGTTCACGCGCCGCCGCGGTCGCCGCCGCCTCCGCCTCGCTCCGCCGCGCGCTCCGTCGCTCCGGCGAAGCTGAGATTTTTCCGGGTCCGGAAATCGGCTGCGGCTTCTTCGTTCAGTTTTTTTTCCTTCTCCGCGGGAGAGGAGGGGGGGGGTGACTTGCGGTGGCGGTGGGGGTTCGGGAGTTTCGATTTCGGATTCGGAGAGACGGGCGTTCGAGATGGAGGGAGGGCAGTACAACCCTAGGACCGTGGAGGAGGTCTTCCGGGACTTCAAGGGCCGCCGGGCCGGCATGATCAAGGCATTGACCACTGGTACTCTCGCTTCTCCCTGCTCCCTCTCTCTCGATGCCGTTTGCTCTTTTCTCGTCTTCTGTCTTTTTCTTACTATCGTTCGAGTGAAGATTTGCTAACTCGGCGTTTTGATTTCGGTTTCGGTTCTCGACGCTGAGCTGTGCTTTTTTGGGTTTGTTCGTGTCTTTTTGTTTTTTTTGCAGATGTCGAAGAATTTTATCAGCAGTGCGATCCCGGTTAGGGTTTTACGGTTATTTCGATACTTTCCTATTTTTAAAGTCGTATCCTTTGGGTGCTTTGTATGGGCGTTGGATTTCGCCTTAGCATTGCGTGGTTTAGTACATAGTTCAGCTTGCTCTTGCTCTCGTTTCTTAGTTCGCGTCAATTCGTCGTCCTGCTTTGGTGATCATCTTGATTCCTTCTGTTCATTTGTGTGATAATGGTGTTTGGCTGCTCGGTTGAGGAATTGTTGCTCAGTGCATCCTCTTAGTAATAGTGCGAAGTAGGGATGATGGATGTTTGAGATTTACTGGTTTTCTTCCTCTTTTTTTCGGGTTGAACCTTGAAATTGTCTAATTCAGCAGAATTTGGTTTTCATGGACTCTGAGTTCGTGCTGGTGAAGGTTGTGCTTGTGGTTTGTAGTATAAGTGCTTCTTCTGCAGCTCATTGAGGTGCTAAAGTAGGCCTCTTCAGAGCTTACTTGGCCTTTGGTCGGGCGGCTTTTTCTTTACTTGTTTTGATTATGAGTAGTTGCTTGTAGTTGTTTTCTAGTTTTTCTTTTGTCCTTTCTTTTGAATGTTTCCTGCATAAATGTCCTATGCTCCTGAATATATCACTAGCTCTTCACAGGAGTCGTGTTCGACTTTTTATTAATGTCACAATTGCCTTTCCCCTCAGCCAGTGCACTTAATGTGGTGGGTCAATGTTAACTGTCACTTTGAGTATCCTATAGGATTAGGAATGTTTAATGGCGTATTTTTCTTATTGGCATCCATCTGTGGGAATGTTTAGTGCACATATTAACTGGCAATCACCTCTTATTGGAGTTGTTATGAAGTTTGTGGCTCCAAGTTCCCACAATCTGAATCTTTTTTGTCATTATTAAATGCACTATGGAGTATGCATTTTTCATTTTAAAAAGCTTGGGTTGACCATAGGTTCCTTTGGGTATTGTAATTTCTTTTATGCTAAGCTATAATGCAAAGCCTTCAGAAGGGCATTTAAGATATGGAAGTTCACTTGCATGCCTGGCTCTGTTTGTTTTCTCTCTCTTTCTTCCCTCTTGCTTGTTATGGAGTTGCTATCTTTAAGCACATGCTAATCTTCAGCATTTTCCTTATTTAGAGACAGAAAAGAAACGTAGATGCTACCTTACCGGAAAAAAGAAACGTAGATGCTATTGTTGCTGTTAACCATAGCATCTAACGTGCCTTGTGCATAACTGCGCACATCTGCATTTTGGTTTTCAAATGAACTATGTCGGTTAAATCTTCTCTCTGTTCACTTGGAGCAATTAAGTTCCCCCTCTTTTGTGAATGATACTATTCTATTTACGTTATTGCAGCATTTCACTTGCATGCATGAGATATGCTGTAAAGTCGAAATGCTGTTAAGATTTCATTTTGCTTGTAGAACATCCTAATGGTGGGAACAAAGGGCTCCACCAATGTTTTTGTTGTTGATGTTGCTGGAGCACCCTTGTTGGTACACATAAATGAGTATGGCCTGCACATCTGCATTTCTCTTAGTGGCTGTTGATACTTCACACACCTCACTTTTACATATTTTTATCAGAGAAGGAAAACCTTTGTCTGTATGGGTTCCCCAATGAGCAGTGGGAAGTTAATTTGCCAGCAGAAGAAGTGCCGCCAGAGCTCCCTGAACCTGCTCTGGGTATTAATTTTGCAAGGGATGGCATGCAGGAAAAGGACTGGTTATCTTTGGTTGCTGTGCACAGCGATGCTTGGTTACTTGCTGTGGCTTTCTATTTTGGTGCCAGATTTGGTTTTGACAAGACTGACAGGTACCTGAATTATCTTAGTAGCAGAAAAGTGAGGTTTGGCTTTTTAATTTTGCTTCTTATTCGAGGGAAATTTCTGATGCAGAAAACGTCTGTTTAGTATGATTAATGACCTTCCGACCATATTTGAAGTCGTGACTGGAACTGCAAAGAAACAGTTGAAGGAGAAGTCATCTGTTTCAAATAGCAGCAACAAATCCAAGTCAAGCTCAAAAGGGGGGGTAAGTGGCTCTGCTTCTAGATGTCATTGTTTATGTACTTCAAGTACCTTGATGCAAAAGATTGAGTAGGCTTGATTCTGATGATTGTTGGCTTGGTTGAAGTTTTCTGCGGCATTATGAATCAACTCAGGTGATATGGTGCCTGCTGATTGAAGCTAGTTCTTAATTGATCTGCACAGAAGTCATATATATTATGAGCTCAGGTAGTCAGGATAAATTTGATCATTGCTTGTCTTATGGAGCCATGCCTTCAAAGTGTGAACCCCTTGACCTAGGGTTTGTCAACTTTGTTTTTTCAGTCTCATGTTAGACAAGTCTCCAGGAAATCCATTTTGGCTTGTTGTGTTTTGTTCTGTTCAGTTTCTCCATTTCAAGATGTCAAAGGGAATGCTACATGAGGACCTTCTGCCTTACTGCGAAATTTCTCATTTGATTCAATTATTAAAATCCTACCATCCATCATACATCTGTTAGTTCAATGTGTGACCTGTGACCTAGAATTCGCTATGTTTTTTAACACGGTAGTCATTTGTCATGTCTGTATCTTATTGAATTGCTCACCGTCTCTTATCTGTTTGACAGCAGAGAGCGTCAGAATCTGCAAAGTATTCGAAGCCAGTGCAGGCGAAGGATGAGGAGGAGGTTGTCGATGAGGAAGATGAGGAGGAGCATGGGGATACCTTGTGTGGGGCATGTGGAGAGAACTATGCCGCAGACGAGTTTTGGATATGTTGCGACATGTGTGAGAAGTGGTTCCATGGGAAGTGCGTGAAAATTACTCCTGCCAGGGCTGAGCACATCAAGCAATACAAGTGCCCTTCGTGCAGCAACAAAAGAGCTCGGCCTTGACACAAGGGACATTGTTCTGAATCTTTCACAATGTCGTGTCAAATTGGGCAAGGCTGTCTGTTTAGGGTTCTTATGTTTGTGTCCTGTACGCACATTATTTGCATTGGATACTTCGGCCTCGGATCTCGTCATGTTGGATATGTTCATATATGGCAATTCGCGGGCCTTCACCTGTTTATTACATTGCATGTGTAGTAGTTTCGACTCTTTTATGTTATTTGGCCTAGTGATAGCCTTCTTCTACTTGTTTTCGACCTCGATTTTTCTAATGTCTTATAATTAGCGCGGGGTGTTAAGATAGCTGATGCCTTGATCGACCGTCATTCTAAGCTTTGGAATGTGAACGATGCATGGCGATGGGTTCACACGGTTCGCTTATGGTCAATGAGTTCTCGGTGATTTTTCTTGGAGCCTATTGTCGGTGTTGATTAACCGAGATTCGGTTCGCTTTAAGATCTTGCATCAGATTTATGAGGGAACCAAAAAGAAGGGGAAATTATTGTACTCAAGTCCGACGCATGATCTGGTAAAATTGTTATATCAGGTTATATTATAGGATAGCGATACAAATAATCGCTGAATTTTAACTCAGTGCAATATTAACCTAAGATAAAATGTCGTTCATGAATTTTCAATAATTTTTCGCTCAATGTGCTACATATCATTTATGAATTTTTAATTTGTTTAATACAGTGCATAGACTTTTATGTAATTCAGATACTAAATTGAATATGTATTGAATATTTTAAAAATCATATTTGATAAATTAAAAATTTATAAATAATATTGCATATTAAATTCTAGTTCATTAAATATATCAGGAGTTCATGTATTACGTTACGTGATATTTGTGTCATTTTTCTGTTAGTATGTTCGTACCACGGTCATTTCCGCAACTGGAATTTATAGTTTAGCGCTGATATCGATGGATTTTGCGGTTGCACAGTTGTTTTGACTTTCTCGCGACTGCTTTTTTTTCTTTTTCTTTTTTCTTTTTTCCTTCATTCGTTCGTCCCCCAATGGAATGGCAGCTCAATAGTCAAACGACAGACGTGGAATAGTCAAATTCGGACAGCCATGGAAGCTTCTCATCTCCCTCGAATCCTTCATACCCACGAAGGTCTTCCCTGCGACACAGAGATTGACCCACCATCTCCCGGTCCTCCTTCGTGGCGAAGATTCATGATGAAGAAGGAGATCCTAGGCAATAAGATCAATTAGAGAGAGAGAGAGAGAGAGAGAGATGGAGATGGAGAGCCAGAAGCTCATGGAGGCGGTCCAGAACGGCGACGTCTCGGCCGTCGTGGACCTCCTCGAGCAAGACCCTCTCCTCCTCGACAGGATCATCGTCCTCGGCGTCTCCAACACGCCCCTCCACGTGGCCTCCGTGCGCGGCCACGCCGACCTCGTCCGGGAGCTGCTGCGCCGCGCCCCCCGGCTCGCCTCCGAGCAGGACTCCGGGGGCAACTCGCCGCTCCACCTGGCCGCCGGCAAGGGCCACGGCGAGATCGTGGGCGAACTCCTGTCGGCCGACCCGGCGGCGGCGTCGGCGCGGAACCTCGACGGGAGGGCGCCGATCCACGTGGCGGCGATCAAGGGCCGGGTCGACGCGGTGGGACGGATGGTCGGGGCGGCTCGCGAGGTGACCGACCGGGGAGAGACGACGCTGCACTTGGCGGTGGCGAACGGGAAGACGGAGGTGGTGAGGGCGGTGGTCGGGGCGGTGGGCGGAAGCGACAGGGCGGAGCTGGTGAATTGGACGGACTGCGACGGGAATAGCGTCTTGCACATCGCCGTCGCCAAGAAGCAGATTGAGGTAATCCTCTTCTAAGATCGATGCATTGACCGATTTGCGTGGTCAGTTTAAAGTTTGAGATTTTGCTTGTGACATGCTTTAACAACTACCTCAACTGCCTCGGATTGTCCGTAGTTACACATGAGAATCATAGAAATCGTTCGGAGGCGAAACTTGTTTCTGCTGATGTTGATAATCAGGGAAGAAATGAACTTGCCCTTGTTTTGATATAGAGATGGACTCGATGCTGTGTGTAATTGTACATCCTAGTGCTAGAACAAGAATTCTCAAGTTATGGCCTGCTATTCATTTGCCTAAACCATTTTCATTGTATGACAGAAACTCATCTGCTGTGATCTTCTTGCAGACCATTAAATTCTTGCTTGCCATCCCGGGAGTAAAGGTAAACCCGATCAACAAGATCGGCTCGACCCCACTAGATGTGCTCAAGCAGTCTCCCAGAGACCTTCAGGACATGGAAATCGAAGACTCTCTTCTAAATGAGGGAGCTTTGAGATCCAAGTCGATCTACCCGTTTGACCATGATCCAGAACAGATACAGCTTCCTCAGCTTTCACGTGAAGCGCCAACCTCTCCACTACTCGTCTCACAAAAAGGCCCTTCGAAGAACAAACCACCGGTAAGGAAAAGGGCAAACGAGATCAGCCAGCATCGATCCTCCCTCATGGTGGTTGCGTCGCTGATCGCCACTGTGGCCTTCCAGGCTGCCATCACCCCTCCAGGCGGTGTGTGGCAGAGCGATTACACTGTCGACGAGAATGGCAACCCCGTGAAGGACCCTCATAATGCAGGTATTATCTAGCTCTGTCCCACGACGATCAAACTGGGTTGTATGTAACCACTTGCGCCATGTTAGCATATCCCTTCTTTTTCCAAAAGGATTAGGTTGCTGTAGTTGATGACTCGATGCTGATGTTAAATTGTCGTATGTAAACAAGAAATTTATATCTAGGCCTTACAATTGTACGTTAAGAAATTGCTGGAACTTACATTGGAGCTAAAAAGGACATACATTCCTGACTGTGATTAATCCTGTTTATTACGATTTGGTGAACCCTCCATGATCTGCTCTGCAGGGACTTCTATAATGGCCCACAACCAAAGAAAAGAGTACGGGCTCTTCTTCATCTTCAACACCTTGGCCTTCCTCTCGTCCCTGAGCATCATCCTCCTGCTGGTGAGCGGGCTCCCCATAAAGCGGCGCCGCTGGATGTGGGTGCAAATGGTGACCATGTGGATCGCCATGACCGCGCAGGTGATCACCTACTTCATCGCGCTGAGGCACATGACACTTGACAAAAGCGAATCCGATGTGTTCCCAGTGCTGAAGGACGTGACTGAGGTTGCAGTGCTTGCCTGGTTCTGCCTGATGGGGGTGGTGTTCGTAGGGAACCTCGGGAGGGTGTGCCTGTATTACCTGAGGAAGAAGGGTTATATCAAGAAGAAGAAGAAGAGAGTGGAGGAGGCAAGGGCTTTACCGGATGATGCGGATGAAGAGGAAGGGCTGTGAAACTGAGCAAGTCATATTCATAAAGATGTACATAGTGAGTGATTCTGCAACTTTTTTCTGTAGAATAATTTTTTTCTCCTGTGTCGTCTTCTTCAAAAGTTTCCACTTCTGCATTGTCTGTTGGTTATACTTTTGTCATCTCATACTAAGATAGAAAATTTTGAAACTTTGCTCAACAGAAATTGAATTTGCAATGTCAAATCTGCTTGCAATTTCTGGGCTTTCTATGTTCCAGTTATCTTGACATGCTTGCTCCCCATAGCTGCAGGCTTTGCTACTATGATGTCCTAACAAGTTTAACAGCAATTCCGAAACTTTAACCGAAACTATCTGGCTGTCATTCTCTTCACTGTAACTTCTGCTGTATCGTCTCAGTTTGAAGCTTAACATGAGCGATATCTTGCAATAAAGTTAGCCATGTAGCACGTGACATAACACAGACTCAAATCGAACGCGAAGTGACAATTTCTGCTCAATCTCATTGCTATGACACTCGCTCCTCTGTTCTTGTTGGCGGGATTCAAGTTTGGTCGTCGAAGTGAGTTAGAATTTGAACATACGAACACGAAATTCTCCTTTCTGGTCCATATGAAAAAGTAAGGAAATGCCATTCAATGCATTCATCATCTCTGGAGGAGAATCCTTCAATCGGTGATGCATTTCAAGTGCCTAACAGCTTGAGTGAAACTCGCAGTGTCATGCCAAAGTCTATACATTCAAAATAGATGGATGTCGATATGCTTAGTGACGATGTTGCTCCACATGACATTATGAATAGTGTTTGTGTCGTCACGCACTGAGAGTTACATGACTTGAAACTTGATCGGCCTGTTACATTGATTTGCTAAGCTCGTGACTTCACTCAACAGGTTTTTCTTTTAATGAAATTTTACATGTTTGATATGTTGAAACTAATCGATCAATGAAAACCATTTGTGGTGGACCAAAATTATTTATGCTTAAAGTTAGGAAAATAAATTTCCCAACTTGAAAATGGGAAGACATTTTCCTATAAAATTATTTCTTGACCTTTGTGAACTCAAGCCCAAGTGCTAGGGCATCGAGCATGGGCACTTAGCCTTGGGGCCTTAGGCTTTGATCTCGATAGATCCGGGCACTAGCGTTGGGGACTTAGGCATTGGTGTCGGGGTCCCGAGCCCAAGCTCAATGGACTTAGGCCCAGCCACAAATGGTTCCTAAAAATGAGCATTAGGATTTTCATGCCCCAACATGGAATTTTCGATCCAAGCGTTGAGATTAATTTTATTTTGAAGATTGATTTTCAAATTTTTAAAGAAGATATATTTTTTTAAATTTAAATATAGTTTTTTTGTTGACTCATTTGTTGGAACAAGGTAATCGTATTGGTATGTGCGGCTGGATCACCTCCTTTTCAGGGAGAGTTAATACTTATTAGGTATTTTGGTTTGATATTGCTTTACACCCAAAAAGAGGCAAGCTACATCTGACTTCAACTTAGAGATGGAAATCCTCTTTCGTTTATGGATGGTGAAGTATGTAAAGTTCTTAATGTTAATTGAATCCTAATTCTTCAATAGATTGATCCGCAATAATACCTACAGCTTCTCCTAATTCGACCAAGTCGTCATGGGTAGGGAGTCCTATCATAACATAATGGACAAATCCAAGATGTACTCCTACAAGTAAAGGGGTTCGAATAGATATCGATTGAAGAAAATTTTTCTGGAAAATAAATAGAGGTTGACTATAAATAGGCGAGGGGATGGTCCTTGAGACGTAGACCACCCGAAAACAGAATCCTTCATTGCTTGTACTACACATGCCATTAACAGCATTCACCCAAAAACTTTTCCACAAACCATCGAGGTTATTTTTGAACTCATCATTTTTAGACAAAAAAGTACAATTACGAACTATGTGCTTTCAAATGGGCTCATTTTCGCAGCCCCTAACTTCAGAACTTTTAGTTTATGATGCAAATTTATCAAAAATTAAGTTAATGTTTTCGATCCAACGACAAACTGAATCTACTTCTCAAAAAATAAAATTTCAAATCGCCATTTTTTCTCCCCCTCCCCTCTCCCTTTTTCATTTTGTACGCCCGTAAAAACACGTGTCTTTTGCAACTGGACACGAAGGAAAAGCGACGCCTCAAAATTGCGAATAAAACTGGCTAATTCCCAGAATATCCCCGCGAGCCTCATCAATTTAATTTCCCCAAAAATAAATAATAAAAATGGAAAATGGAAAAAAATGAAAAAACATAAAATACAGAAAATTCCACGAGCCGAGGAGCCAGCCCAACCCTCCGCCTCTCTTCAAAACCCGAACCCGCCCCCTCCCATCGCTTTCACGCCGCCGTCGTCGCCGCCGCCTCCTCCGCCTCCGCCGCCTCCGCCGCCGCACCTCCTCCTCTCGACGCAGAAGCGATGGCGTCATCGGCGTCCTCCATGCTGATTTACCAGTCTCCCACCTCCCTAACCGCAAACCCTAGGCAGATCGCCGTCGGCCGGAGGCGCCTCGCTGTGTCCTGCGCGTCCTCCTCCGACCCTGCCCTGACCAACCACTCTCCTCCCGCGACGGCGCCTCCTCCCGGGACGGCGACGGCGGCGGCGGGGGCCACGATCCACAACATCAGGGACGAGGCCCGCCGCCACCGCCAGGCCCACGCCTTCTCCGCCAAGTACGTCCCCTTCGGCTGCGACTTCACCGCCTCCGAGTCCTACTCGCTCGACGAGATCGTCTACCGCAGCCGCTCCGGCGGCCTGCTCGACGTCCAGCACGACATGGAGGCCCTCAAGAAGTTCGACGGCGCGTACTGGCGGAACCTCTTCGACTCGCGCGTGGGCAAGACCACGTGGCCCTACGGCTCCGGCGTCTGGAGCAAGAAGGAGTGGGTGCTGCCCGAGATCGACTCCGACCACATCGTCTCGGCCTTCGAAGGTAATTCCAATCTCTTCTGGGCTGAGCGTTTCGGCAAACATTTCCTGGGCATGGACGATTTGTGGGTCAAGCACTGTGGGATTAGCCATACCGGTAGTTTCAAGGATCTGGGCATGACCGTTCTGGTCTCTCAGGTTAATAGGCTGTGCAAGATGGACCGGCCGTTGGTCGGCGTCGGGTGTGCGTCGACTGGGGACACTTCCGCTGCGCTGTCGGCCTACTGTGCGGCTGCCGGCATCCCGTCGATCGTTTTCTTGCCTGCGGATAAGATTTCGATGGCTCAGTTGGTGCAGCCGATTGCAAATGGGGCTTTTGTGTTGAGCATTGATACCGATTTCGACGGTTGTATGAAGTTAATTAGGGAAGTCACGGCAGAACTGCCGATATATTTAGCCAATTCATTGAACAGCTTGAGGCTGGAAGGGCAAAAGACTGCCGCGATCGAGATACTGCAGCAGTTTGATTGGGAGGTGCCTGATTGGGTCATCGTCCCAGGTGGGAACTTGGGGAATATCTATGCATTCTACAAAGGTTTCAAAATGTGCCAGGAATTGGGTTTAGTTGATCGGATCCCAAGGCTTGTTTGTGCTCAGGCTGCGAATGCTAATCCACTCTATTTATATTATAAGGCTGGTTGGAAGGATTTTAAGGCAGTGAAGGCGAACACCACATTTGCATCTGCTATACAGATTGGCGACCCTGTTTCTATCGACAGAGCCGTTTATGCTTTGCAGAACTCGAATGGTATTGTTGAGGAGGCGACTGAAGAGGAGTTGATGGATGCTATGGCACAAGCAGATTCGACTGGAATGTTCATATGTCCTCACACTGGTGTTGCATTGACGGCGCTGAACAAGCTCAGGAATAGTGGGGTCATTGCACCCACAGATAGGACAGTTGTGGTTAGCACTGCGCACGGGTTAAAGTTTACACAGTCCAAAATCGATTACCACTCCAACGCCATCCCTGACATGGCTTGCCGGTTTGCGAATCCTCCAGTGCAAGTGAAGGCGGATTTTGGGTCAGTCATGGATGTTTTGAAGGACTACTTGAAAAAGTATTGAGGTGTTGCTTTTTGCTTATCTGCTTGTATTTTAAGGCTTGCAATGTTTTAATCTCCATGTTTAGCATGTAAAACTGTTACACTATTTGTCATCGAGCGCGCTATTTTATCAATAACCTTGGAGATATTTTTGAAATCCAGCAGTTTTTTCAGAACATCCTCGGAACTAGTCAAACCTTATGATTTGTGCATTTGGTTTTGTCAGATTACTGCATGTCTATGGTGGTTGCATATCATTCTGGGCCAATAAACTCTTTTTAGATCATGTCGAAGTTGAATGGTCGTGGTCCTATAACATACTCTAAATGGTATATGTGTCTCAACCTGAGAAAGGGAGAGGAGCTACCTGATAACTCTATTCTGCGTGCTTTGTTATTAGGATACAGAGTTCTCTCTGCACTTTCTGAGAAAAGAACATGCTTTGTATTTAAGAGCCTTGTTTCTTGTTTTCTGAGAACTGAAGTTTGTTGACGATGAAGCACCCGTCCCTTCTCTTCCTCTGCATACCTTCCCCATAAATTTTGGGGTGGCGGGCCTGAAGCAAAAAGGGAGTAGAAGGAAAGGGTAACATGCATCTGGTTTGAATTCTGCAGAGAGATCATAAAAGTCACGTGAAGGGGGTACAAATCATGTGTCACATATGAGAAATGGTCTCTTGTTGAATGGGCGTTTGTCTCTCGATGTCCTGTCAGACACCTTTAGACTAGCAATGACCTGAGGGAAGTTGAATTTTCCCTTAGATTTAATTGTATTGACCTCCATCTGGATGCTTTAAAGGTTTTTGGAAGCAGAAATATCGGTATTCATGAGGTAAGTAACTAGCTTTTTAGCTTTCACATTTTGAACAAGATAAGATATGCACTTGTTACCAAAAAAGAGTTGACTTTAGGGATGATAGTTAATAAGAGGTATTCAGTCTGTTTTGAGGCATGGTGGCTCTGTGCTTTTTGCTCCCATGGAGCCGAAATAAGCAAATGCGGTCAAAATGACTGAGAAAGCCGTCAAGACATTCCGAGCTGCTATTTGCCCATTCGGAAGCAGGATATGAAAGTCACTGTATAAAGGTTTTTGGTCCCTTGGGATGAACAACACTAGAATGCACACATTAGCGGGCAGAAATAAAATCTTCTCGTAGTGCCAGCGGAATCCATCCGTGTTCAGTTCTGCCAATTCCCCTAGTTTCGCTTTTCTCGTGCTTCTCTGTATATCTTTTCCGGGGCCACAAAGTTTGCTTCTCAGCTGCAGCTCGCTTTCTTCGCTTCTTTGAAGAGCCCCGCTAAACTTACTCAGATGCAGCAAGATCCCATTTGAAAAATAAGATCATGTGGGGGTGAACATGATCCTATGGCAATAGTTCCGCAATGCATTTGAGCTTGTGCATTCTGCATAATCCGTGTTTTGGTCATGTCTGGAGCCTTTGTTAAGCAGGGGAATTTGTTGGAATTCATTCCGGAGTCAAACACAGATGGAAAAAGGGGAAAAGGGAAAGCTAGGAGCAGGACTGGTCCTTGGTTGTACTTTCCCGCCAACTACAATTCTCCTCTTTGCCAATCTGCTATCCACTAGATTTATACCACCGCATCTGAATAAATTTCTATTCGATAGGATTATAAATGGTGCCGACCCACCTCTGCTTGAAGGGGATAGTCCCCATTGAATTCGAGCAATGAAAGAGCGACGTACCTCATACGACACGAGCAGCGAAAGGCCGATGCCGAATGGGCCGACGGAGACTGCACCCGTCCCGTGCCCTACCCGATTTTCCTTAAGAGGGCACATCACGAAAAGAAGAAAGGGAGATTCAACATAAATATAGTCAAAGAGGGAAACACAGAGCAGTGGCAAACGGATGACACTATCAACAGATGCTGTAGTCGTCTTACAAAACCCAACTCGGTAACACGATCTTACAAACGAGGAGGGGCTCTAGGAGGAGGCGATAAAAGATCCAACATAGAGCCCCAGCTCACACCCACCAACATACAAAAGAACAGTACCTAATATCAAAAGCACTCTCGCGCTCCTCCCTGACCAGACACGACAAACGACGATGACCAAACCACCTTCATTTAAAAAAAAAAAACACAGCTTTAGGTGGCTCCAAGGTGGTGGGGAAACCAAAAAACAAACCCCACGATTGGAGAGCCTACCTAATGAATGAGCAACATCCTCCCTTCCTCACCAATCCAAATCTCGCAGCTAAATATGCACCTACTGCTACTATCATCATTATGTCCATGTCAACTTACTTATACGCTCTCTCTCTCTCTCTCTCTCTCTCTCTGCACGTTCGATTCGATTCAATTCAATTCAAATTTTGTTCCTGCGTGTGGTGCGGCAGCGACGTCAAATCCCCATCGTCGAATTTCCTTTCTTCTAGAAAAGAAAAGCCCGGGAAAATAAAAAATCGGAGGGGAAAAAAGTGGGGATTTTCCGCTCGCTTCGCTTCGCTTGCAAATCTGGCGTTTCAAGTGGGTGGCGGTGGGGTGGCGGGGGCCCCGCCGGCGCCGCTTTGCTTCTCCCGGATCGAGTTGATCTTCTCAAGCCTCCAACCGTCCTTGAACCTCGCTATGAAGGTGTCGGCCTTGACGTTCACGTCTGGGCTCGGACAGAACATCCCCCGGGCCCACCCGGCCCCCGGCCCCCGATCCCCGCCGTCCGCCGCCGTCGTTGGCGGCGTCTCGTCGCGGTGGCCGCCGCTTCTCGGCGGCGACGGGACGTCCGTGTCCTCCAGCTCCGGCGAGCCGCACCGCGAGCTGCGGGCGCTCTGTATCCGGACGAAGTCCCCGCTGGCTACGAACTTGAACTCCGGCACCCGGAACGGCGGCGGGGGCGGCGGCGGGATTGGTATCGGCAGCGACCGCGCGCTGCCGCTGGGCTGATGGACGGTTGGCTTCGTGGGCAACGGGGGCTTCGGGGCCGACGCCGGGGTTCTCCTCCGCCGAGGCTCCGGCGGCGGCGGGGGTGGAGGGGGCGGCGGGGGCGCGGCGACTGAGTGGATTTTCTTGCTTTTGCTACTCTTTCTGAAGAGGCTGTGGAAGACGGACGCCGGAGGAGGGGGCGGCGGGGGTGGCGGAGGCGGAGGCGGTTGCCCGGCGGAGTGTGACGTCGTCTCGGGCGCCGGTCGGTGAGCGGCGTCGTTGTTCAGCGTTCTGGTCCTCTGCTTCTTCTTTCTCTTTCTCTGGTGGGACAGCACCGAAGCGAAAACCATCTTTATCTCCTTAGCCGCGCTGCTCTTCCTCCGCTCGATCTTCGCGTACCTGTACTCCCTCGGCGGCGTGGGCGGTGGCCGCGGGGGAGGCGGCGGCGGCGGCGGCGGCGGTGCCTTTCCCATTTTAGTAAATTTAGCGCCATCGCTCGCCCTCCCTCCCGTGCTTCTGGGAGCCACGGCCTCGTACGTACGCCTCACCGGCGGAGGAGGCGGTGGCGGCGGTGCCGGAGGGGGTGGAGCTGGAGCCGGAGATTTCGCCTCCGGTGGAGGCGGATGAGACGCCGGAGACGGAGGCGTGCGGAGAACGAACGTGTCCACGGGGATCACTTTGACATCATCGTCATCGATGGCGCTTCGCCACCTCCGAAGAGGAACGACCCGATCAAACTCCGTCGAGCTCGAGCTGTACTTGGTGCTGACCTCAAAATCGTCGAAGAACCGGAACCGGTCGCCGCCGGTCTCCCACGGCGAATCCTGCTTCAGATCCGGGTACGAGCTGCTGTTCCTCCGCAACCGGCCCGTCCCGCTCCCGGGCGACCTCACCGCCGGTCCGCCGTACCCGTACATCCTGTCGTCGCCGGGCTCGAGCCACCGCGGCAGCGCCGTCTCCTCGGGAACCTTATCGGCGCCCGTCCCGCTCGCGGCGCTCTTCCCTCCTTCCTCGGCGGCCGGCGGCGGCGGCGCCTCCTCCTCATCGCCGCCGCCGCCGCCGCCGCGGGCTAAGATCCCGCAGAGGATGGCGAAGAGGACGAGGAGCACGTTGAGGGAGTCCCAGCTCCGCTTGACGGTGACGACGGGCCGGAGGACGTGGGAGGAGAAGGAGAGGAGCGAGGGGATGGCGAAGAAGAGGACGGCGAGGGCGAGCATGGGAAAGAGGACGATGAGGACGGGCGGGGAGAGGAGCGGAGGGCCCGGCCGGCGGCGGCGGAGGGCGGAGGCCGGCGGCTGCGGCCACAGGGGCGGCGCGTCGCCGGGGCCGTTCATGGGTGGTTTTGGAGAGTTTTTTAAAAATGGGTTGAGGCTTTGGGTTCGCTCGGTGGTGGAGAATAAAAAGGTCTGTTGAGATGGAGAGAGAGAGAGAGAGGGGGGGGATGTAAATTAGATATTTTTAAAATCTAGCGAAAGGAAATTATGAATGAAAGGAACTGAAAATTTTATAAAAAAATTGATGTAATCATGAGTGTATTTTGCCACCTTCTTTAGTGAGAATAGTTAGTGTTGCTTTTGTTTGGTTACTTTAATCGATTGGACCGCTCGTCTATAGTTCCTTAAAAAAAGGTGCATTTGTTTATGGTGTACTTGTTGTTGTTCTTGTACTTCCCGCGCCTTTGTCTGTATAAATGCGACGATCGCCCCGAATGTTTCGTTGTGTCGGGCCATTTTTATGTTTGTTAATCGAATTCAACGGTAAATATAATTATACCTATCATCTCTTTCTATTATTTGTTCTGAAGGTTATAAGATGTATGGAAAAATTCCTTACACATCTAAGGTTATTGACAATTCTTAATGATATAATGAACTCTAATCTCAACACCTTGAATCATTTATTTAAAAAAAAGAAACGATAGATAATTGAAATTTTCAATTTGCACTATTCAAAAGTCAAATAATCAAGAAATTGAAATTTAATAATAGCAGTAAAATGTCGAGCTTTTTCGTAATTATCGTGTCTTGGAAAATTGGCCTCCAAGCTAATTTCACGTGGCTTTTCCTCAAGCTTAAATCGACATGATTAGATATAATGGGACATGTGAGAATTGACTAATCAACTGCCCTCCCTTACATATCGCGAATAATTAGATCGGACGCCGCATGTATTTCCAGAATCCATCCTTTTTTTGTCCGAACGACACGTCGTAGTTGCTTGCAAGCATTTAGTGCCGTCTAAACTAGATTTTTTTGGCTGGCTAAACGGGAGCCCACGTGTACACTAACACGACAACCGAATCGTATGTACGGTAGCGGCCACGGCAAACCTTTTCCTTCATTTTTCTATGTATTTTTTTACTTAGTTTTGATTTTACTTTCTTTTTTTTTTTTACTAATTTGCATGATTGGGGGGCGTGAGCGCAATGATTGGAAATCGTGTCCTTTACAGCAAAAACCAAAACCATATGTTAAAAACTCCGGCTTTAGGCGACAGACACTTTGTCAAAAGAAGGCCCTGTAGTTTCACCCTTTTCTACCTTGCTTTTTCCCAAGCATATATTGAACTCGTAAAAGTTACAAAAAGAAAAATATATAAAAAGAGTTTTTTTTTTTTTGGTTGGGTAATATATAAAAAGAGTTCATAACATAAAAAATTAAAAACTTATCCTAGATTATTTTTTTAACCACTCTAATATGCATATAATGAATTTACCATTTATTAATTTTCGTTAAATTTTGACGCATGAAAATTGAAAAATATATTAATTTAGAGTTTTATCCTCTATTTTATCACAAATGTATCAATTTATGATTTTTTATTATTTTAATCCAATTTAAATTAATTGATGATAAATTTATCATAAACATATCTATTAAAAATTAGTTTATGGTAAAGTTGTTATAGGTATACTAATTTAGATTCTTTGTAATCAAAAAATTAATTTATGATAAAATTATCACCAATATATTAGTTTTGAATTATTCATTGTATTAATGCCAAAATAAATTATGCACGGATCTCTGTATCAATATGACCATATCATGCATGGATCTTTGTGATCAAAAAATTAATTTATAATAACTTCATTCCGAGTATATCAGTTTGAGATTTTTTATTATATTAATGCCAAAAGAAATTATGCATGGGTCTCTATATCAATATGACCATATGATGGGTCACAAAAAATTGAAAGAAAAAATAAATAAAAGTAAAAAGTAAAGATACCTCCATTGCTTTGAAAAGAACGAGGTCGGCAACCGATTTTATACAAAAGGCGAGGAAATTCCGATCTGAGAATAAGAAGGCGTAGGGCGCAAGCCCCCCCTCGACTTTTCGATTCTCATAATAAACCCGCGAAAGGAATTGTGAATGTTTTCGTCACCGCCACGCGCGACAGGCTCTTGTCCCCAGGAATCATGTGGAATAGGCCCAAAATTGCCTTTACGTGGTGCTATAGCAATTGGTCAAAAATCCCTTTCTATGTCAACCGGTTTCATTGCATGTGTGCCCCCCCTCCCCCTCAATTCAACCGATTTCGATAAAATTTTATAAAAAGCATACGTTATGGATCGCGCAAAACTTTTTCACACGAGTTAGGTATAATTCTAGAGAATCAATGTTTTTTGATCGACCTTTTTAATCATAGCTTTTATTAATGCCTTTGGCTTCAAGATATAGATAATACTTTTAATTAAGAAAAATAACACAAATAATTCTTAAACTATGACCCGATGTATAATATGGTGGTTCAAAGATTCTTTAGTTGTTTGTGCTATAAAGCAAATTATGCAATCCCAATATGTCCATAACTAGAATAAGAACATACATGATTAAGTGAAAAGATTAATGCACCTATGATCCATCGTTCTTGAAGTGGAAGCGGAAACACAATATTTCTTGCACAAATCCTTCTACTCTATTGCCCTCCGCATTACTGACTCAGTGAGGCGGCTTCCTCATTCCTTAGCGTTAGGTAAACGCTCCTTATGTGAAGATGCGTAAGAATTAGGGTTAGAGGAGAAACTTGAGTACTACGTATAGAGTTTCCAACTAGTTCATCTTACTACGAGTTATGCTCAACTTGGCTCACACTAGCTAGCTCCACATTAGACTAATTAATAAATATTCTATCTCACCTTAGATTAAATCCCGTAAAACGATAATCGTTAAACGGTAAATTATGTCAATTAATATAGTCCACATGAGGAAAACTTTTACAGTTTGATGTAATCTATGAACTATAACTCAATAAGCAATGTTATGCATTCGCTTTTAGTTTATTTGACATGGTTTATGAACTTTACAAATCCCTATACTATATAAAAATGTTTAATATTATCCACAAAACTTAAATTAATGGAAGTATGACATGGGTAATTTTTATATAGTTTATGGACTGGTTCGAATATTTATTAAAAATTTAGGAACCACATTGAACAAATTAAGAATTCATGGATAATATTACACATTAGATTAGAGTCTGTGAAATATATTAAAAAAATTTAAAATTCAAGTACCATATTGGACATCAGGTTAAAATTAAAAATTCATTTGCATGAAAATTGGCTAGCTAATTAAATCCGTTGTGATAAAGTGGCTTTCGCATTAAAATGCGCACATAACTTCTCCCGGGTATTGTATGAAAATTCATGATTCTATCCAACTAGAGAAAATATCGATGGCAAGAAGCAACATCGTTAATCTAATCAAATGTGCGGTTAGAGCCTAACGGTTTAGCAAACGAAACATAATTGCACGAAAGTTAAAATCTAAAATGTTACAATAGTTAAAGGGATCATCACAAATCGTGATTTTTTAATAAACAAGTCATGTTCAATATCCATAAAAGATTTAATGTGTTTATTTCGTGCATCAACTCTAAAATCAATTTAGGAAATTTCATATAATTCACAAAAGAAACCCTTGCAAATCGAGCTCGACAGTTTAAATGAATTGCTAGTCGGGAAAAGCACAAGGTTACTGCTTGCAGAATTTAACTTTTGAAGCTGCAAATTTAGGAGGGAAATCGCTTTCCAGCGGTAACCCAAAAAAGAAAAAGAAAAAAGGAGCAATTGAAAAAGAAGGAAAACGAAAGAGACAGCGCCCACCGTGGGGCTCGAACCCACGACCACAAGGTTAAGAGCCTTGCGCTCTACCGACTGAGCTAGACGGGCTTTGATGCTGAGGGATCAAATTCAATGAACATAAATTAAAAGTTTCCAAAACCACGTCCCCACATCCTCGCTCCGAGATGCTTCTTTGCGGAGGCAAGAGCCTCGTGCAGACGGACTGAACCCTAATTTTGCACTCCTAAAACCTCCCGCCACCGCGTCCTATCTTCGCTCATTTCCGCGGCGGAGCATCAGGAGCGGAGGAGGAAGATGGTGTGGTTCCAGTGCGAGGACTGCGGCGAGAACCTCAAGAAGCCCAAATTGTCCAATCACTTCCGGGTTTGCTCCGCCTTCAAGGTTCTCATCCTCTTCCTTCTCCCGCATATTTTCTCGGTTTCCGAACGCGTTGTCCGTCTCGGCTGATGAATATTTTGTGCTCCCGCCTGTACCTTGTAGCTGTCCTGCATCGACTGCGGAGAGACGTTCAGCCAGCAGAGCGTGCAGGGCCACACCCAGTGCATTTCCGAAGCGGTGCGTTTCTTGTGCGGTCTCCCGGAAAGATGCTTTTTTTAATGCTATGTTGATCGCGTAGTTGTTTGAGGAAAATTCTTTGACCATCTTATTAGCTTATGTCGAGGAGTTGGATGAGCTCTTGCGGAGCGTTCTGCTTGTCCTGGTTGCATTCTTGTTCTTAAATGTCTCGTTGTCTCGCGTTCCTTCTTGGGATTCTTTGTTTGTGTCATTCTACCGATTGCGTATCGCATTGGAGCTAGTGGAATGCCGGAGTCCTTTTTGCTATCGTAAAGTTGCGAATTAAAAAAGAGTAGCTTTGATGTTGTTAGGACTGTTGAATCATCCCTCCTGCTGATTTTGGCTTAATGAATTTTTTTCCTTTTCGAAGCACATGATGTGAATCTGGTTGGTGCTTTTTGATTTTATAGGAGAAATATGGTCCTAAGGGTCAAGGAAAGGTTTCGAATGGTACACCTGCTAAGCCTGGCAAAGATGCGAAGCAGCAACCCGATTTTGATATAACCGTCGGGTTGACTAAACGGCCTCCATGGTTTTGCAGGTAGGAAGTTTTATGTTGAGTTTAAGCTGTATGCGGCTTAAAAGTTGTGTGTGTCCTGTATGTGATTGTATTGTCATTTTGCAACATCTGTTCTTATGGCTACGGGGAGTAATACTCATGCAGATTGGGCATTAGCTTGGACTGGTCACTTTTGTGTTTCCAACCAGAGCATAAGTTCTTTACGGATTTTGAATAGGACTGTCAGTTGGTGTTGTGGAGACATGGTTTTGAGCCGCACTCTTAAAGTTGGCACTTATCACTAACAAACTGGAACATGATTACTTCTGTTTTAAGTTGCTGAAAGAATATTATTAAGCAAGCTTGTACTAAGTGTCCCTCGCAGTTGAGATGAGATGTGGTTTTCATTCAGCATTTGGGTATTGTGCAGTCTTTGCAACACAAAGGCCACTAGTGAGCAGACCCTGCGCCTACATGCTGAAGGGAAGAAGCACAAGGCAAAAGCACGAGCTTTCCATGCTTCAAAGCAGCAACCTCAACAAAAACAGGAATCTACTTCTCCCGCAACACTTCCTCCTGAAGACGCTTCAAAAAGTAGAGGAGGTGATGGTGAACACGTAGAAGAACCAAAGATTAAGGATATTTCCACAAGCAACAATGCACATGACAATTCTGAGGTAGATAAGGGAAACTTACAGTCGAGTAAAAAGAGGAAACATGACGGATCTGATAAAATTGATCATAAGAAGAAAACTATGCTTGACAATCTCAATGAAGTTGGAGATGGGGAAGTCATCCAGGCTGAAAAAACAGAAGTAAAGAAAAGCAAGCATGGTGCAACTGCCAAAGAAAATCCCGAGGATGCTAGTCATCCAAAGGAAGGTGCCCAGAAGAAAATAAAGTGGAAGAAGTTGATTAAATCCACTTTGAAATCGGTAAGTTTTTTTGTCCTGTCAGTTTTCTATCCTTTGATGTTTCAGCATGTTGTCAATTATTCAATGTTTGTCCACACCTATGTTGTGATATGTGTGGATGAGTTTAGCCTTGTGGCTTTTTAACTGAATTTGAAATTGCTACTTCTGGAGGTTTTTATTCCACTGTACTTGTGAAGCAGAACCCAGATGGAAAGATGAAGATGAAAAAACTGAAGAAACTTGTTATCAAGGCTCTCAAGCAGTCTGGCGTTACTGAAGATGAAAATCAACTTGGCGAGAAACTTGAACGGAAGGTGAGTGTCCTGAGACGACATTCCTCAATCCTGTTAGAGCGTAAAGCTACTTCTAAGTACTTGTTTGTTGCTTTTCTTGTTGCAGATAAACTCTAGTTCAAGGTTCACTATTGACAACAAGTATGTTCGTCTAGTTGCTTCAGACTGAAATAGTTGGGGACTGGCTAGTCAAAACTTTGTGCCCTACATGTCATTTTTCGTATGTAACCACATAGCTGTTGACTAGTTCATTTAGTGCATTCTTTGTGAATCTATCAGAACAACGTTGTTGGATTTTTTTGGTAGGAAGGGTGTGCCTTCAGGTAGAGGATTTTGCTTTGTACCCCGCATTTGGGTGGGAATTTTGGCAGGGGGAGTTTTTCCTGAGAAATGATCGGGACATATAGATGAGAGTTACTTCAACAATTTATCTGCAGAGAAGCTACATTCTAATTGAGATAGAGCTGTGAGGAGAATTTTGTCGATTTCTTTTTTGACAACTTGGGTCGTTCTTGAATATATAAAATCCTTATGAACCCCTTCAGTACTTACTAGTCTTTCTCGGCACTTTTATTGGCAATATTCAGCTTGATGATTTATCAAGATTGGAAATTTGGAAGCAACTTGTTCTCTAGCATAATTATTCTCTTGGGCAACCAGCTTTACAATCATGATCCGAAGCCATGTTGCGGTCCCTGTTGACTTGTGGATTCATCTTTAGAGACATAAGGATGTTGTGGGGAACGGTCATTTTCCTATACTGTCACTTTGATGAACGGTCGTTGCGTGCATTTATGTCCTTGCTGATCAAGACAGAAAGATGTCGTCACTTGAACTGGATCCAATAAGATCCAATAAGATGAGGAGACCACACATTATTGTGGGCTCAGGAGAGTGGAATCTGGGAGTGATCAAGGCATGGACCGGGACCGGATCCGAGTAGAATTGACATTGAATATATGATATATCCAACTACAAGTGGTTGAGGTTGAGCGTTCATTGATTTTTTCTGTTCTTCCCAAATTTACACGATTGACAGGACATGGCACATGTAAGTCACGACACGATCTGAGCCGATTGATTTGTCAATGCACCTCGTGCATAAGATCAAGGCTGTCCACATCTCCAACCAAGCCCCAAGAAGGCTGAGTACAAGAGAAGCCAAAGAGAATCTTCAATTCATATCCACTTCGCTCGGCCGAGATTCCTTAGTATCTATATGTTCGCAATTGTGGCATCCTAGAATTTTATGAAAATCCCTAAGTATGCCATGAGCCATGGATAGGCGAGGGGAAACACCGTTATTGTATTTTGTAGCCTTTTGATCCATGATTCGCAATAAGATTTATGGCCAAGCTTTTGATGGATAAATTTTGGGAAAGAAAGATCTATCTTTGGCCATATGTATTATAAATTGGGACTTATGGATTTATGATTTCAAGTGTATAGCCATTTAATTTTTCAATTTAGTACTTTGATTTAATAGGGATTTAGTTAGTTTTAAAAGGGTTAAATATTGGATTTATTTAAGCTTGGGACTTAAGCCCAAGAATGTTGGGCCTAAGATGGGCCTTAATGGCCAGCCCATAAGCCCATGAAGGGCTGTTGCCGCACGAAGGAGGGGGGGATCTGGTTTTGCATGCCCTCCCCCATTTGTCCTATGGTGATGGCCAAGTATCATCCATGCAAAATCCAATCATGGCTAATGATGATGGGAGGAAAATTAAAGGGAAATGGTGGCTGGTTTAAGGGAAAGAGAGGGAGTTGACTGATAGAGAGAGGAAAGAAAGAGAGAAAGGAAAGGAAAGGAAGAAAGGAAGAAGGGAAGAAGGAAGGAGGAGGGGCCGTGCACCATCCGTCGCCGCCGTGTCCCGCCGCCGTTGTGCTCGCCGTTGCTTGGAGGCAAATGGGATCCTTGATCTACTCTTGCATGCTGTGCTTAGTGTGTGTGGTTGATTGGTGAAGAATTTCGGAGGTTTACAGTGTGAAAAACTGAAGTTATAAGGGTGGTGTCCTAGTTTAGTGTACTGTTCTTGAGAAAACAGCTCGACCATGGATGTTCTAGTGACTTGCATGTGATGTTCGAGTCGGATTTTGGCTTTGACTTCTAAATGAAAGTTGTAGATAATATCTTAAAGTATGACATACTAAAATTTGAGACAAAATGGATGAGTTTTGAGGGGTGAAACCCTTTCCCTACGAAAATGTTAGATCTGGAAACTATTTTGTTGACCTCTTGGTGATTTCGTGTGTTGTATGTAACTTTTTACTGGGAATTTCACTTCGACCTCTCCATGAAAGTTGTAAAGAAAATCTTAAAGACTAACATACTCAAATTTGAGATAAAACTAACAAGTATTGCTTAGTGAAACAATTTTTCCTTTGAAGACGTTAGATCTGGAAATGTTGTACTGAGCTTCAGTGATTTTGTGGATTATAAAGTAACTTTCCTTTGAAAATCTCACCTTGACCTCTCAATGAAAGTTGTAGTAGACTTCTTAAGGTAAAATATATCAAAAATTCAGAGGAAAAGAAGAAAGATAAGTCGGTGAAATCGTTTTTCTTTGAGAAAACTGGATCTGGAAAACATTACTTCGACCCAGTGATTTTTATAAAATTATCTAGTTAAAATTGCATCATATATTCTCAATAAAAGTTGTAGGTAGCATTTTGAGGAATAACATACTGAAAAATTAGAAGAAATGGACATATATAAGTCGGAGAAACGAGTTTCTTGGAATAATGATAGTCTGGAAAAGATGAACCCGAAAACAGGAAGGTAAATTGGTTTTATTTTTTAATCCAGAACGAATTGGACTTCGATTTCTTCATGAAACTTGTAGCTCTAGATCATAACTACAACGTGTCCAAATTTCATAATTTTCTGAGTACATTTGAGGGTTCAATTGAAGTTGTTCTCAAAACTGTGCAAGTTAAACTATTAGGATAATAATACTGTGATGCATGGTCTATACCGAATTATATGGAGATCCTTTGGTGTAGTGTTCTTCATGAAATATCTGCCTTTATGTTTTGACTATCACATATTCGAATTTCATAATTTTTGAAGGTCATTTGAGTATTTAATTAAAATGTTTTCTAAAACTGTGCAAGCTGGATTGTGCGAATTTCAAAGGCTGTAATGCATGGACTATTCTGTTTTGTATGAGCCCCATGGATTATATGGTTTTAAGTGATTAAATTTTGCTGCACATGTGTTGATATTTGGCATTACATATAAAAATCAAAAGCTAAAATTGACCTTATTGCCATCATATCATATGCCATGTTGATATTGAGACACAAATGTGAATGTGAATTGTGATAAATGAGGATAACGTCGGAGGTGTGAGCCGACGATGCCCTGGGAGTGTCAGGATGCCCGGAAGGGAGGTGCTCGATGCCCGGAGTGTGTGTGCCGGATGTCCTCGAGAGTTTCGAGATGCTCGGAATGTGGGGGTGCCGGAAGCCTCGAAGGTGTATGCCGGGAGGGATACCTTGTGATGCCAGTTGGGGTACGAGATGCTCGGAGTGTGTGTACCGGATGCCCAGAGATGTGTGCCGGAGGTTCCTCGCGATGCCAGGTTGGGTGCAAGCGATAAATGTGGGATGCAATTTCTGGTCCTGGGAAAGAAAAATGTGGTGATCTAAATTGAAAGATAAAAAGCTGAAATTGAATCATGCATGGTATGGTGACATGTATGCATGGTTGTATGACATAATATGTATGAGTGCATGGTGGTATGTGCACATAAGACATGGATATTCATGAATGCTTGATGATAAGTGCATGGTGGTATGTGCACCTATGGCATGATGGTATATTGTATGATTGCTTGATGATGAGTACATGATGGTGTATGCATATGTGATATGATGATATATGCATGACTGCAAGGTAAGTAATGCTTGGATGCATGAATGATATGTACTTTACTATGATGTCATGATTGTTCTGTCTGATGCATTGAGTAGTTTAATGGATCTTTTACCTGCTGAGTGGTTGTACTCACCCTGTTTGGGGACTAACATTTCAGATTAGAAGATGCCCCTCCCTTCGGTCACGCGGGGTACCTTTTACAGCCTTCCATCTGACGTGGAGGTCGAATATATGGAGATCGATTGTCCCACCATCCCTAGTCTGATGTTTATACGGATTTGTGCGCTGGTGATGTATGACGTGGGCCTGACTGGGGGCTCGGTCATTCAGGAGTTCATATCTGTCCACGTCCATCGTGACGGAGTGATGCGGGGGATGTTGCCGCTGCCACCACCCGACGCACCGGGATGGGTGTGATGGCCCGCGTGAGGAGAGGGGAGCTGACACTTTTTGGACATAGCCAACACTTGTAGATGGAGGGTTATACGTGATCGATATAGAGAGTCGAGATCTCTTTTTTGAGCTGTGGCCAAGTTTAGCTAAAAGTCTTGGCTTTTCTTTTTTGCTGTACCGACCCGAGAAATCCATCATGAAAATATAAATAAAGAGTGGCTCGGCTTTATCTTTTCTTATGGTACATAGTTGGTGTGCATTGCATTATGGTTATTAGAGAGAAATGGTGAGACTTGTTTATGCTTCTGCTAATAAGCTGCGTTGGGACCGTTTTCAAAAGAAAAAAAAAAATGCCTATGAACTACGGTTCTTCTTTAACTCTGAAATAAAGATAGGTAACTGATATTCATTAGGTATCTCTGGCGACCTCAATTGTTTAGGGGTGCCACAAGTTCATAGGCATTTTCTTTTTTTTTTTAAAACGGTCCCAGCGCAGCTTATTAGCGGAAGCATAAACAAGTCTCACCATTTCTCCCTCTAATAACCATAATGCAATGCACACCAACTATGTACCATAAGAAAAGATAAAGTCGAGCCACTCTTTATTTATATTTTCATGATGGATTTCTCGGGTCAGTACAGCCAAAAAGAAAAGCCAAGACTTTTAGCTAAACTTGGCCACAGCTCAAAAGAGAGATTTCAACCCTCCATATTGATCACGTATAACCCTCCATCTACAAGTGTCGGCTATGTCCAAAAAGTGTCAGCTCCCCTCTCCTCACGCGGGCCATCACACCCATCCCGGTGCGTTGGGTGGTGGCGGCGGCAACATCCCCCGCATCACTCCGTCACGATGGACGTGGACAGATATGAACTCCTGGATGACCGAGCCCCCAGCCAAGCCTACGTCATACATCACCAGCGCACGAATCCGTATAAACGTCAGACCAGGGATGGTGGGACAATCGATCTCCATATATTCGATCTCCACGTCAGATGGAAGGCCGTAAAAGGTACCCCGCGTGACCAGAGGGAGCGGCATCTTTCTAATCTGAAATGTTAGTCCCCAAACAGGGTGAGTACAATCACTCGGCAGGTAAACGATCCATTAAACTACTCAATGCATCAGACAAAACAATCATGACATCATAGTAAAGTACATATCATTCATGCATCCAAGCATTACTTACCTTGCAGTTATTCATATATCATCATACCACATATGCATACACCATCATGTACTCATCATCAAGCAATCATACAATATACCATCATGCCATAGGTGCACATACCACCATGCACTCATCATCAAGCATTCATGCATATCCATGTCTTATGTGCACCTATCACCATGCACTCATACATATTATGTCATACAGCCATGCATACATGTCACCATACCATGCATGATTCAATTTCAGCTTTTTATCTTTCAATTTAGATCATCACATTTTTCTTTCCTGGGACCAAAAATTGCATCCCACATTTATCGCTCGCACCCAACCTGGCATCGCGAGGAACCTCCAGCACACACCTCTAGGCATCCGGCACACACACTCCGGGCATCTCGTACCCCAACTGGCATCACGAGGTATCCCCCTCGGCACACACCTCCGAGGCTTCCGGCACCCCCACATTCCGAGCATCTCGAGACTCTCGAGGACATCTGGCACACACACTTCGGGCATCCGGCACTCCCCTTCCGGGCATCCCGACACTCCCGGGGCATCGTCGGCTCACACCTCTGACGGTATCCTCATTTATCATAATTCATATTCACATTTGTGTCTCAATATCAACATGGCATATGATGTGATGGCAACAAGGTCAATTTTAACTTTTGATTTTTATATGTAATGCCAAATATCAACATATGTGCATCAAGATTTAATCACTTAAAACCATATAATCCATGGGGCTCATACAAAACAGAATAGTCCATGCATTACAGCCTTTGAAATTCGCACAATCCAGCTTGTATAGTTTTAGAAAACATTTTAATTAAGTACTCAAATTACCTTAAAAAATTATGAAATTCGAATATGTGATAGTCAAAAAATAAAGGCAGATATCTCATGAAGAACACTACACCAAAGGATCTCCATATAATTCGGTATAGACCATGCATCACAGTACTATTATCCTAACAGTTCAACTTGCACAGTTTTGAGAACAATTTCAATTGAACCCTCAAATGTACTCAGAAAATTATGAAATTTGGACACGTTGTAGTTAAGATCTAGAGCTACAATTTTCATGAGGAAATAGAATTCCAATTCGTTCTGGATTAAAAAATAAAACCAATTTACCTTCCTACTTTCGGGTTCATCTTTTCCAGACTATCATTATTCCAAGAAACTCGTTTCTCCGACTTATATATGTTCATTTCTTTTAATTTTTCAGTATGTTATTCCTCAGAATGCTACCTACAATTTTTATTAAGAACATATGATCCAATTTTAACTAGATAATTTTATAAAAATCACTGGGTCGAAGTAATATTTTCCAGATCCAGTTTTCTCAAAGAAAAACGATTTCACCGACTTATCTTTCTTCTTTTCCTTTGAATTTTTGATATTTTTTACCTCAAGAAGTATACTACAACTTTCATTAAGAGGTCAAGGTAAGATTTTCAAAGAAAAGTTACTTTATAGTCCACGAAATCATTGAAGCTCAGTACAATATTTCCAGATCTAACGTCTTCAAAGGAAAAATCATTTCACTAAGCAATACTTGTTCGTTTTATCTTAAATTTGAGTATGTTAGTCTTCAAGATGTTCTCTACAACTTTCATGAAGAGGTCGAAGTGAAATTCCCAGTAAACAGTTACATGCAACACACGAAATCACCAAGAGGTCAACAAAATAGTTTCCAAATCTAACATTTTCGTAGAGAAAGGGTTTCACCCCTCAAATATCATCCATTTTGTCTCAAATTTTAGTATGTCATACTTTAAGATGTCATCTACAACTTTCATTTAGAGGTCAAAGCCAAAATCCGACTCGAACATCACATGCAAGTCACTAGAACATCCCAGTCGAGCTGTTTTCTCAAGAACAGTACACTAGACTAGGACATCACCCTTATAACTTCAGTTTTTCACACTCTAAACCTCCGAAATTCTTCACCAATCAACCATACACACTAAGCACAGCATGCAAGAGTAGATCAAGGATTCCACTTGCCTCTAAACCAAGCAACGGCGAGCACAACGACGGTGGGACATGGCGGCGACGGATGGTGCACAGCCCCTCCTCCTTCCTTCTTCCCTTCTTCCCTTCTTCCTTTCTTCCTTTCCTTTCCTTTCTCTATTTCTCTCCTCTCTCTCTCGGTCAACTCCCTCTCTTTCCCTTAAACCGGCCACCATTTCCCTTTAATTTTCCCCCATCATCATTAGCCATGATTGGATTTTGCATGGATGACACTTGGCCATCACCATGGGACAAATGGGGGAGGGCATGCAAAAACGGATCCCCCCCTCCTTCGTGCGGCAATAGCCCTTCATGGGCTTATAGGCCGGCCGTTAAGGCCCATCTTAGGCCCAACATTATTGGGCCTAAGTCCCAAGCTTAAATAAATCCAATATTTAACCCTTTTAAAACTAACTAAATCCCTATTAAATCAAAGTACTAAATTGAAAAATTAAATGGCTATACACTTGAAATCATAAATCCATAAGTTCCAATTTATAATACATATGGTCAAAGATAGATCTTTCTTTCCCAAAATTTATCCATTAAAAGCTTGGCCATAAATCTTATTGCGAATCATGGATCAAAAGGCTACAAAATACAATAACGGTGTTTCTCCTCGCCTATTCATGGCTCATGGCATACTTAGGGATTTTCATGAAATTCTAGGATGCCACAATTACAGCGCTATGATCATGCCAGAAAAACCTGTAAGCGGCTGGAGTAAAGCGTCCGAGTTTCCAATTTCATGCTCTCTCATGCTGGAAATTGCTTTTCTAATGGGTCAGGACGGTAGAATCTCACGGTGATCAAGACGAGAAGCATTGGGAGTGAATCCAGTTGCATTTCACATTCGAGTTTTAACCAACTAAAAATGGTCGAAACTGCATATTAAAAGATATTTCCTATACTTTCCAAGATAATGTTATTAACAGACCATAGCACACGTAAAATACAACACGACCGGAATCAACCAATCTGTCAGTCCGCGTCCTTGTGCCTTCTTGCCATGACTCCAACCAAGCCACAAGAAGGTAACAGAGAAGTAGAAGAGAAGGCAAAGATCCCTCGGTATGTAACTGTTCTCACAGCGCTACAAATGTGAGTTCACGGCATCACTTTTGGCACCGTCAAATCTCTCAAATCGCTGGAACAAAGTCTCAGAGTTCCAATTCCGCTCTCATGTCGTGGCCGTTAAACAATTATGTACACGTATATGAGATTCTCCCTTTTTTTGAGTATTTTCATTCCGAGATCAACAGATCCTCTTTGAGGTGATCGACATTCACCTGGTGAACATGACAAATGCGATGATGATGAGCAGCACGACCGAGCATACCATCGCCTGCGAAAGAAAATGCCACTCCTCAGTCCTCAAAGCTTTCCACATAATTATGCTGTCCATGTTGTATAATTTATTTGCTCGGTGGTATCATTGGTCATGGAGCTTAAAAGTGCCCTTTGGAATGGCCAATCACAACAACCATGTAAACAGCATCATTATTTGATACTTAACATGATTTATCAAACTAGCTCCTGCAGAATTTCTATTGACATGTGCCTCGTGATTACTTACTTGCATACCATCACAATAAAAAGTTGGACAAAGTATTTCAAGAATTTCCAACTCTATCAGATGGTACTATAATCTACACTATAGCAAAGTCTTCTGAGATTTATACTCTCTACATGAAAATAATAAAGTGAAGCATGGCAGAACATGCAAGCAAGATACGATCTGTAAACACCCCATGCGATAGATTATCAATTAAAAGGGTATTAGTGCAGAAATAACTCGCCAGTACAATTTTTTGCTATATTTTACTAATAGAACAGAAAGTTTTTGCCACAAAGAAATTCATACTAACTACTATAGAATGTTAATTCTCCTCCAAAATAGTCGGTTTCCTTGATTCTAAGTCATCTTCAGTAACATTCAGAAAACCTTGAGCGCCGGTTGTCTTACAACGTTCATCAACACGATATAAGAAACAATTTATTCTGGGGAGAGGATCCTCACTTAGTCCCTCTTCATTGTCTTTGGGTATTATTGATCAAACTTGAGAGTAAAGGGAAAAAGGCAAACTGACCACAATCTATGAGACTTGACTCAATCAAGACGTTGAGAATCAGTCCCACTAACATTAATGCCTCCAGAATGCTTTAGCCTTAGAGTCAAGTTCAACAACCAGCAATTCTTTAAGAAAGGCAATCCAAGGCGGCATACAACCACTCACCCGCATGTGCTCGCGGGGGCAATTGTAGAGAGGGGGAGAGAGAGAGAGAGAGAGAGAATTTACAGCAATAGCAGAAGCAGCAAGGCCTGCTCGTTCTCTAGGATCCTTGCGGTAGCAGTTTCCAAAATAGAGAAATGTAGCATAGTACCACAGCAAAGGGCATGCGAACCCCAAAAGGAACCTGAACATAGATGTATGCGTGAGATATGAGACTGCCAATGTGAGGAACGAAAAATAACAGAAGATACTTACGAAAACCATCCAATCCCACACCCAAAGCATGGTAGAGGTTTGTCATAGATGCCTAGCTGGGAATCCTCTGCATCTCTGATGAGGGTATATTTGCCTCTTTGATGGTCTGATGCATCTGGTTAAAGGACGAGTTACTATGACCACGAATGCTCAGAGAATGCAGAATTGAAACATCCCTGACCAAAGTCAAATGTTGATTGCAAGAAGAGAACATGCAAGGGGAAGAAAAAGGGGGACCGCATCACAGAAGCCCGAACCATTGTGTTCCTCAGGAAATAAACACCCGAATAGAAGAATAAAAGACAAAGCCGTGTTGTCATAAGATTGTCTCCAATAGCTCATTTTCTTGGTGTTAATTAAAACACTAACGTTGGAGAATGCAACAATGGACAAGTAAAGGCAAGAACTTGGAACAGAGAAGGTAACTACATTAATAAAACTAAGGGTTTTCCTCATTTCTTTTATCATTAATAACTGAACCACGACTCCTCAACAGGGTTAATATATGAGGAACATTGACTTGGAGTCCTAGCTTTAATAGTGGGATCAGACATACAGTACACGATGGTAATATATACACAGCGGGATGTCTAAAACCAGATCATTGCACATTTGATGTGCAAGAAAATCTCTATCCAGAACAAAGAAAATTTATTCTTAATCCATGAAACCGGACAAGATAATGATTATGTAGATTAGGTCGGCATTTTGTCATCGAATAAAAGAAATGTCCTTATGAACCAGTGTAGCCTGCATACCTTTGGATCCCGTATAATATCGAGCTGATGGCCTCAAAAGATCAAGATGCTTGTCAGAAACTGAGCTAGCCATCTCAACAGCATTTCTTAAACCCTCTGTCTCCTCCATGGATATACCTGTGACATCAGGAAATGCAAATAATCTCAGGCAATCTCTTCAGGAATAATGATTAAGAACCTTCCTACCATGTGGGCTGTTCACGTAGCCCCTACTACATCCCGCCTAATTTCATTACTAGTACAAAATTCTTTTTGAGCTCAAGCAGTGTCAGTTAACATAAATTGAACAGAGGTAGGAGTGCCAGCTTTTTTGAATTCATACTTTCGCATTGGTAAACAAAGCCCACAAGCACTTGACGTCATTTATGAGTTCAAATGTCAAGCTGAAACAAGTAAATAAATACTTGAAGAGTCCCTCGTGAATCTGCATGCGTCCATAGATATAAGAGTAGAAAATTTTCAGTTGCCAAGGAACAACATGGCAAGAGCATGTGGCGATGGCAGCTTCATGGCAAATTTATTGCCACGGACATTATCATAATTGCGTAAAACCTAAAACCAATGGCGGAGGTGACTGCATCTGTTCATATCCAGTTATCATAATGTAAATTTTACTTGCCAAAGATCAATACTTCTCCATAGAAAAGTTGAACAAAATCATTCTTTAGCAGAAATCAACATGCAGCTTTAAATTTCAATTTGGACATCGCCATAGAAACCTTGATGATTTGCTCTAACCAAAATGCAGTGTGGAGGCTCAACTGCATTTTTACTTATCACTAGATTGCTGATGTGTTATTGGTAAGATGCTTTTGAATTTTTCGTTCTACAATCACTTGTAAGATTTCTCAGTAATTGGCTTATTGCAGTGCACAAATCATTCCAGCGCAGTCCACACAGATATACAAAAGTCCTCCAATGTAGATTAACTGAAGTCGATTTGCTTTTATCAAATGAAGATATCATTGAACTGTGGGGTTGGGACAGAATTTTACTTCAAGCAAAGACATCTGATGAGAAATGCATAAAAATCAATACTTTTGTCCATGTTTAATGTGCTAAAATATATGCACTCACTCCTCTCAACTGTTTCCTAGAATAATCGAGGAAATTCATTGATGCTAATTTCTCACTGATCTTAGGCAGTCCAATATGCTTCTAACTTCAAAAGTAACATGCTCTGAAAATGAGAAATTCAAATTTGAAAAGTTCTCTTTACAATAGGTTGAGAAGAAAAAATCTCTATAATTTAGAAAATCCTTACCCACCAAACTTTGGCTTTCTCAGGATACATAGATATACGAATTAGAATGTCCACAAATCGAAATAATATAAGACAATCATTAATGTTTCTTTCAGTTATTTTTCAGATAAAAGGATAACCACTCTCTATATTCTATAAGTACAAGCATATCAGTCTTTTGAGTAAATTGGGCATTTTTCATTACTGTAAAAGTATGAATGGCAGTTTGGTTCATCACCACCAGATGTGAGAAACAGGAAAGAGTGATCACCAACAGGAAAACCATGTCACTGGCCAATGATTACACAAGCATCGAGCGTGCACCATCACCATGTGTAAACTACACAAGAAAAATGTGAATGCTTGCAGCAAGTCTCATTCTATGAGTTTGGTGGCATCTTTCCCTCCAGCTTTCATGATGCTAAGCAATGAAATCTTTTCAATTGCCATATGCAACGTTGTGCAACTATGAACTCAGGGCAATCTAATGCAGATGGCACATCGAAGGCTTGTTAAACTTTCCCTACAGTTCCGGAGATTCATTTGCTCAAAGAAACATGGAAGCAAACAAGCTAACCAGATTCCGCAAGTCGATGACTTCTTGAACCCAAGAGGTCTCTAAACACCATGAGCTCCAATTGCATACAAAAACGGAAAGAAAACCCCCAAAATCTGCTACTTAATATACTCGAAGTTTCAGAAAATTCATTCATCGGGAAATCCAAGTGCCTCAACACCATGACTATAATTGGGAAAAACAAAACAGGAAGATTCAAACCAAGCACACAACAGACCCAGCAAAGAAGGCAGCTGAATCTTGTTTCTCGAACACCCAATTCATCGAGAAGCAAACGAAAACAAGAATCTCCACACACCCATCAACCATCGAGGCCAGCTCTACCTAACCCAGAAGCGAAATCATCGCCAGAGAGACAATTACCACTGAACCGGCGGGAAGAAGAGCGGAGGACGAGGCTGATCAATCCAAAAAATCGAGTCTTTTCGTGTCCCTTCAATCCAGAGATGATAAGAAAGAACCCCGACGGAATGGATCTCAACAAATTGGTGGTGGAGGAGTGTATTAAACGACAGGCATTAAACAACCGAAACCGAAACCGAAAGCCCAGCGCCACTCTCCGTCCTGCTTTTGCCCATCTACGCAAACGAGAAAAATTGACGTAACGCTTGTCGGACTCGCTCAAAAACGTACTTTTTCGTGTTGGGTTCGATAAAGTATACGTATAAACAATGACGAAAGCTAATCATTTCTCCATTCACACGGGGTCGATAAAGCCGCCCTGCACATGGAATTAGGTGACCTGAAGCCGCGGCGGGATTGGCCTAGAAATCCGAAAGTCAACGTTGGCTTTTGTTGACTCCAGCGTGCGGCGTGAAGGACTGAGTCCCAATTGGTCAGTGATTCAATTTCGGACAAAAGAGCTGTCGGTTTTTGCGTTTCGGTTTTCTGGCCGCCGGCGACGACGGGTCGGCGAGAATTGTTGTTACTAAGAAAATAATGTTGTTTTATATACTCCATTCCGTGCTCATATGTGAAAACAACACGTCCATTTCTGACTCGACTCACGTAAGGCAAGACCCTCTTCGGACGCATTGTAAGAGTTTCGAGACATGAGCCTCCCGCTGTCGATTCGAGGTAGTGAGAATTCCGATCCGACGGGACCAATCGATCGATCGCCGAGCGGCCTGGGTCAATGGACTTTTGGCTGTGTTTTCCCCGGACGTGGATGGCGACGGGGGGCGACCCCAGAGAAATATGGGTGGAGGGAGGGACGGTGGCTTGGCCTTTTCCTCACCAGAAAAGCCATGCTCTTAACATTGGCTTCTGTTGACTCCGGCGTGCGACGCGAAGGACTAAGGTCCGATTGGTTTGTGATCCGGACAAAGGAGCTGTCGGTTTCTGCGCTCCGGAATTTTGGCCGGATACGACAACCGGCCAGCAATTGTTGCGATAACAATGGGAGGATATGTTCGTTTCATAAAAAATGAATAATTTTAAAAATGTTTTTTGAAAAATAATCACTTTTCATCTAAGTTGCATCGACGTGGATACGTGACACGTAACACGCGACGCGACAAGACACGACACACTAATATGTCATTTTTTTAAAAGTAAAGAATTCCAACACGTTTCGACACATTATATATTAAATAAATATTTTAATATATAAATAACTATATAATAATAATAAAAAGATGATAAAATTAATCTATACTAAAAAAATTAATCCTACATTTGTTAATATCATTCATTGTTTTAATTTGACAAATTCAACTACATTTCATTGTAATAATCCATAAAACTTGAAAGAAAAAACAAATAATCCACATTCTACTATTAGTTTTAATTTTTTATTTTATTCATATATTTATATTTAGACCACAGAAGTTTTGAAAATTTGTAAAAATAACTCCACGCGTGTTGAGGTCACATGTCGGAGGCGGTTGACCGCGTGTCGGACATGTGTCGGAGTGTTGAACACGACATTAAGGGTCTTAGAAAGTGTCCGTGCAACCTAGCTTTTCACTAATAATTTTTTTTTTCAAAAGTTATAAGTGATTTTTTTTTAATAAAAAAAAAGGATGTTATGCAAATTGCTTATTTTCCATGAAACAAAATGCAATTGTTTAATTTGGACAAAGGAGCTGTCGGTTTCTATGCTCTAGTTTTCTCGCGGGATACGAAATCAAGCCAACGATTGTTGCGATAACTACGGAAAAGTGTGTTCGTTTCATGAAGATAAATAATTTGAAAAATATTATTTGTTTTGCTTTGTTTTTTACCCAAGTGTGAAAACAACACTTCCATTTCCAACTTGACTCACGCAAGGTGACCCCCACCCCCCTCGAATGCATTGTAGGAGTTTTGAGATATGAGCCTCTAGCTGTGGATTCCGGGCAGTGAAAATTCCGATCCGACAGGATTAATCCACTGATCGCGATCGCCGGGCGGCCTAGTCAATAGACTTTTTGGCTATTTGTTCCTTGGACGTGGATGGCAACGGGGAAGGGGTCCTCAAAGAGAGATATGGCTGGAGGGAGGGACGGTGACTTGGCCTTTTCTTTCACCAGAAAAGCCATGCTCTAACTACCGACGACGGCGGACACTTTGATTTCAGGATCAGCTGTGGTCAGGCTTATTTTATTATTGGCTTCTAAAAAATGGTAGGGTTTGCTCTTTCTTGTAGATGACCGATTGCTTTTTCGATCAGATAATTTTTGGCCTATGACTGTGTATTCCCATCGCGTATGAATGTGAATGACTTATGTTGTCTTCGGATCACGTGCGGCTCACATGGAATTCCGAGTAATCCACCTCCCCAATAATCCGACTCATAAATACTACGAAACTCGGTATGAAGTACGAAATGCAAAGTAGAATTATAAACAATAAAAAAAAAATCAAAGTGGGTACAAAAGACCAAGGCACGGGCGTTGACCACGGTCCGCCACGTTTCGAATGTTGATTGGTTCTTCCGCCCGCCTAATTCTGGCAGACACAAAAATTTGGACGAAAGAGCACCTGGCATGGAATAGCCCAATGGGCCTGTGGGCTCAATAAGTTCCATGGACCGAATCGGGTCGTGCCCCGAATTCCTTCTTTTTATCGAATTTTTTCTCTTAAATTTATTTTTTCCTTCGTACTGTTCTATCTAAAGTAAAGATGAAGCCCAAGTTTTTGCATCCCAAGGTTTTGTTTTCCCTCTTCCTTAATTGTTTTTTTTTTCTTTTCAATTTGATTCAATTTTTCCCTCTTTCTATTCTAAAGACTTCGATAAAAGCAGGACAATTGAACTCGATATCATTTTTTCCCATTAGTATGAAAGTTTTCATTTAATGTCAAGGAGGTGTACATAACTTCAAGATAAAGATGTGAATCCCACGGGAAAAGAAAATCTGAAGGATAAATCAACTTGGTATATCATGTAGAGATTCGCTCATTTCACAAAGATAGCACTATCATAGCATTAAAGTACAAGTAGTAGCCGATGACTGAATCTTGCATCAATAATCTCGCATCAATATTATTGATGAACATACATTAAAAATTCCTTGTCCAGAAGTTATGGCTTTGCTAAACGGCAATATGTGCTTAGGTTTGGAGTGAGTTTCACCCTAGATCAACTTTGGATTGGCCAACCCTCCGGTTCCCAAGGAGATTGGGTTGGTCCAACCTGATTCAACTCTGACTGTATGTATTATATATAATACATCTAAATATATTATACATTATATCTAATATATTTTTTATGATATTTTTTATATATTCTAAAGAGAAAAACCAAAGTCAAATAGTGTTAACACTTAGACTTTTAATGTTTTTTACGGCGTCAACATCTATAATTTACAAAAGAGGAAAATATCTCCGTGAGGAGTCTTCACGGTCATAGTGTCCAAAACGGCATAAAGTTTACACCATAAATAGCTTCTCATGACGTCCTCGTCCTCCTTTAGTACTTATTCTCTTCTATCTTCTTTATCCTCTTAATTTTCATTTTGCCAATATCGAAAGAAATGACTTCCCCTCTTGCCGCTCGACACTGGCCCCACTCGCCTTTGGTTGCTTGCGTTGCTTGCCCCTTGCCGCTTAATGCTCACCACTTGATGCTCGCCCTGCTCGCCGCTCGCTGCTCCACCCACTCCACACTTGACGCTTCCCATCTTGTCTCATATTTTCATGAGCAGTCTTAATCGTTTTTATGGTTTCTTACTTTTAGCAATGTGAAATTTTTAGTTATCTTAAACTTATTGAATATATACTAGTATTTATAGTTTAGTTACACAACGTTGCATGGTCAATGGATATGCAATTTGAAATAGTAGGTTTGTCTTTTCTGAAAGTACAGAAAACGAGACAAAAAAATTATCAGTTGGTCCCTAATTGACCTTGGAACCAAATCAAACCCATTGAGTCTATTCGATCCTTGATCCCAAGCTCAATAGGGTTGGTTGTCAATCCCAAAAAATCGAGGATCAACACTTCATGAGTTGGTCTTAGAGTTAAGGATGGACCAATCCAATTCGGACCATGCTCACCCCTACTTAGGTTTGGCGTCCCCAACATCAATACCGTATCAAGACAACAACAACAACACTGAAAAGGTTGAAAGAGCATAGAGATTGCTTTGTAATAGAAGAGCACCTAAATCTAAATCTAGTTCTAGATTGGGGTAGAATACCTACAAAAGAGATGCCATTCGATCACAAAATCACTTCATAGATAATATGGCTTCTGCTAGTAGCAGAGGAGCCCTAAAGACTCGCGGAGCGCATGACTATAAAGAGCAAGCACCGGAGTTTGAGCAAGCAAGCAGATTCCGAAAGAGCAGTTTTTTTACGGGCGCTCGCTCTTTGAACTTTCGAGCTCATAGGACAAAACTCTCCACTTCCGTGGCGGCCGGTGCGAACGATCCAATAATTTTCTATCGATTCTCTCTTTCTCAAAACCGAAGTCAACACCCGCTTCAATTCTGACCCCGATCCTGGTACGCCAGGTAATGCCTTGCACGGACCGGGTCACAGATCCGAACCGAACACGTTATCGCCGTCGGCCGCGTGATGCGACGACGGATCCACGCGACTTCGGCACGAGACGACGACCATTCCAGTCTTCACGCGGCAATTTGCTCTGTATTGCAAAGCAGAGAAAATGGCACGAGAGTCAGACGATCGATCACATGGCGGAGAAAGCAGAGAGAGAGAGAGAGAGAGAGAGAGAGAGAGAGAGAAGAGAAGCGCACGCCTTTGACTTTGACCCCTCGCGTCAAAACGCTTCTAGATCCTCCACCGTTCGATTTCCACAAGAATCAAAAGTCAAACTTCCATCCCATGCGTTCAATTTCGCTCCTTTGGAAAACGAAGCTTTTCTAATCCTTCATTGGTCCTTTTTCCATTTAAGATCGACGTACCGACTTCTGGTTTTTCCTCAAATTTGATTCGGGTTTGAGTGATTAAGCCCGGGGCCGAGACCGGGTGGATTCAGAGTCCCATGATAGTCTCGGTTTTCGCTCCTCGAATGTGTTTGTTGGATGTGTTTTAATATTTGCCTAAGAATATTTACCATTTTCTTTAGGATGCGCAACTCGATTTCGATCACGACGTGATTTTATATGATTAAATGGAGTTTGAATTTAGAGGGGCCATTAGTGGATGACCTATAGAGTTGTCAATTTTTAGTGAAAAGGTCATGATCGGACTATATATTATAATGTCAGTTGAAATCTTTTAGAGGAAAAATCACTTTACCTTCCAACTTCCTCCAAACTTGATCCAGACCTACTTTTAGCCACTAATCATGGAGGAACATATGGCCTTCCCACTAATTGCATAATTCTCTCCTTTTGGCCCAACTCCTTTTTCTCTTTAATAAGGCAAGCATGACTGTAAAAAGATCAGCTTACCTGGAGACTCAAATCCCTCTAGATCCTACGAATCGGGTTAAGTCTAGATATTTCAGTCCGTATAGAAGATTCTAATGTAGAGCAGTTTGCACGCAATTTATGCAATTCCAAACGGGCGAGAGTGAGAAAAATTCCTGGATGTTGCAGCTAATTACGCCCATTCAACAGGTGGATTCCTCCTCTCTTTTGTTTTGGCTCTTTTTGTTAGTGTTATCATACTGACTTTTGGCATTGAAACGCAGTAATGATTGGCTCATTTGGATGTACAGGCATCCCGTTTGATCATGGCGATTGGAAAAGCATCGTCCAAAGCTGGAGGTAGGGAAGGTCTGCTTTGCTGTACTTCTTTATCATCCAAGTTAAATCTCTTCATTGGACAGCCACGTCAAACTTTATGAAATCTTGTCGGCAAGGACGAAAGGAGAAAAAAAAAAAAAAAAAAAAAACTCGATCGAGTTCACAAAGGCCCTTTCAATGTTGACGACGTGGATTAAAAGCGTGGTCAAGTCGATCGAGTATTCAAATTTTCCGCTCCGGCCCAGCTCGATTGTGATCGATTCATGAGAACTTAAAGCTCCATTCTAAGTAAGGGAAATGGACGATAGGGGTATATTATTAAACATCAAGAGATCTTCATGCCTATTCCAAATCTAATAAATATATGTTTTGAAAAGGTATTAGAAACTCAATTGGGTCCACGAGCACTGAGTAGACAGTAATAGAAATATATGTTATATGCAGTTGCGGGATTATATGAATGCAAATATGTACACGCATGAATTTGCTAAGACAATTTTGGTATTATCTGGTTTGGTTTTGGACAAATGTCATTGGGAAAATTAAGGGGTTTTTCGAAAACTACATTCTACAAAATACTTTTATTAATTTTTTATTAAAAAAGTTTTTAATATTTTTTTAATCTAACCACCAGGGGTCAAATTTAGCCGTTGTCGAACCTTAGGTGGCATTTATTGGGTAGCTGTGATCCTCGGATAATAGTTGCCGATGCCAGAGACTCATTGGCCAGTGGTCATTAGTCTCCATTTGTTTCTTCGAAAAAAATGAATAGTACTCATAAATAGTAATAAACTTATATTCCAAAGATGTAACTTTCCAAATTAGGTCTTTAGGAGTCATTTGAACGTGCAATCCTCAAAGTCTTTCCAAAAGTTAAACCAAACATATTTGCAATTGGCCAAGACCCTTTGGAGCTCAAAAACTCTTTCAAATGCCGATCGAGACGATTTTTACTTCTCGAGAGAGAGAAAGGAGTCAAAGTCAAACTGCGCGGCTAAATAATAGAGAGAGAGAGAGGAGGAGGAAATGAAGAGATGATGTCGTCGCCGTCGTGGTCGGCGTCTTCGTCTTCGGCTTGTTGTTTTGCGGGGGTTAAGCAGCAGCAGAAGCGATTGAAGAAGCGAGTAGGAAAGTGGTGACTGGTCTTCGGTCTTCTCCCCCAACCACTTTCTCCTTCCCTCATTACTCTCTCTCTCCATCTCTCTCTCTCTCTCTCTCTCCTCAATTTCCTTCGCCTCAAAACCCCCCCAATCCCACCGGCTCCCGGCAGCAACCGCCGCCGCCGCCGCCGCCGCCGCCGTCCTCCGCCGCGATGAAGAAGGGGGGCTTAAACCCCAACCTCAAGCTCAAGCTCTCCCTCCCTCCTCCCGATGAGGACTCCATCGCCAAGTTCCTGTAACTCTTCCTCTCTCTCTCTCTCTCTCTCTCTCTCTGTCGTTATGTTTTGTTTTGTGGATCGCGCGTGCATTGTTGGTCGCGCCTGCGTTTCGCCCGATCGGCTCCGTCTGAATCTGGTGCTGCTGGGTGTTGTGGTGTCAGGACGCAGAGCGGCACGTTCGTGGATGGCGATCTGCTCGTCAACAGGGACGGGGTTCGGGTCGTGCCGCAGACCGAAGTCGAAGTGGTAATGAGATTCCCGACTGCTGGATTCTGTCTTGGTAGATTTCTCTCGCTTTTTGTTGGTTTCTTAGGCTGAGGCCGCTTGGGAGGAAACCGACGCTCCTCGCTTCGTGAGATTGAAGGCAGATTGTGTTCTGTGGTTTTCGTTGGTAGATGTTTCCTGTTCGCATGTATTGGTGACTTGATGACCGCATTTCTCCGGTCGATCTTGGCGTTTCGTTTCTGCATTCGTCTTGTTCGTATCATCTCATGTATTTCTTGCAATTCCTCTATAAAAAAGGTTCGGTTAAACTTGCTATAGCGTGTGAAGAAGTTCCGGCTGAGATGGAAGGAATTTCTTAATGTTGGAACGCAGAAAAGCCTCTCTCTTTCTTTTGTTTTTTTCGTTGAGACCTTTGATTCTTAGAATCTTAGATCTGTATAATGCTAGCCTCGCTAGAGATTATCTAGCTCCAGCTTATTAGTGAAGCTGGCTGAGTTGCTTAACGCTGATTTGTTTCGCTTGGAGGCATCATTCATTGAGGGAGCTATCTAAGCTCCTAGCTGAGCTGATCCTGCAGCTTTTGTTTTGAAGTAATTCCATACTCTGTACTGAAACAGTGGGTGTGTTCGTCTCGTTTTGAACATCTTTCTGGGTCTCTCGCTTTATGTTCGGACTGCTCGTAGTACTTGAAGAGTATTGGCTTTGTGCCTTGAAGACTGTAATCTCTGAATGCGTACTCTTGTGTCCGTTTCAGCCACCCCTTATCAAGCCAACAGACAACCAGTTGAGTTTAGCGGACATAGACACAATTAAAGTTATTGGAAAGGGGAATGGCGGAATAGTCCAATTGGTCCAACACAAATGGACTGGGCAGTTTTTCGCATTGAAGGTATTGTTAACAACTTGTGTGCTCAGCTTCCAGTTTTCAGTTATTGCACCATCACTAAATGTTACAGTGACTATGCACTCTGTTATCCTGAATCTTTATGCTGCTTTAGTTAATGTCTTGGGAGAACAGATTCTACAGTTACACTTTCCAACTAACGTAGCAAATTTAGCAACTTTCTCGTGCCTGAGTGATGTAATTGGGCTCTTTGTCACGACCTATTCCCATTTTGGAGAAGCTTCCATGTTGCTTTGATACGGAACTGTCTTCTGTCATGCTACTAGATTGTGAAGCTTACATGCTATCGAGACCATCTAATGTCTTGTATCATATGATCGCGCATTCCAATGAAGACCTATTCCCATTCTGGCGAAGCTTCCAATTTGCTTTGATATGGAAGAGTGTTCTATCATGCTACTAGATTGTGAAGCTTACCTCCTATCTATGTCATTGTTTGGTATCATATGATCACACATTCCAATGCATGATTTCTCATGCGTTTCTGTTAAATTACAAATCCAGGTCATCCAAATGAAGGTCGAGGAGTCTGCAAGAAAGCAGATAGCACAGGAACTCAAAATTAATCAATCTTCGCAGTGTCCATATGTTGTGGTCTGCTACCAATCTTTCTATGATAATGGTACCGTTTCTATTATATTAGAGTACATGGATGGAGGGTCGCTGGCAGATTTTCTGAGAAAAGTTAAAACTATTCCGGAGCCAATTCTTGCGGTCATTTGTAAGCAGGTGAAAAAAGATGCAAATTATCTATATGATTAGTCAGTTCTATTCTGTTTTATTGTCCATGAGATTTCTCACCCTATATGAGGAAATTGATGTAGGTGCTCAAGGGTTTGTTGTATCTGCATCATGAGAAGCACATAATACATCGAGATCTGAAGCCTTCTAATCTGTTGATAAATCATAGAGGAGAAGTCAAGATTACTGATTTTGGAGTGAGTGCTATAATGGCTAGCACATCTGGACAAGCTAATACCTTTGTCGGAACATATAACTATATGTCTGTGAGTAATTCAATCACATGCAGTAATATTCTTTTGCTGCTTCTCCCTTCATGTGATTATATATCCCCTTTCACCTTACCCTTAATTCTCACGTTTGTTCCCCACGCTTTCTGTAGCCTGAGAGAATCATTGGAAACAATTATGGTTACAAAAGTGATATTTGGAGCCTGGGCTTAGTATTGCTAGAGTGTGCAACTGGGAAGTTCCCGTATACACCGCCTGATCAACAAGAAGGATGGACCAATTTCTATGAGCTCATGGAAGCCATTGTTGATCACCCACCGCCTTCGGCAGCTTCTGATCAATTCTCTAGCGAGTTCTGCTCATTTATCTCTGCCTGGTAAAGCTTCTATATCTTCTCCTCCATTCTCAATGGATTGACTTGGCCTTTCAGTCTATTTTTTGTGAGATCAAAGTTTAGCATAATAGTGATGTATTAATGTGATGTGTATTTTCTACTTAACAAGATCGATCGGTGCTTATTGGCTTAATTTAGATCTGAAGTTGGTTGTATCATATCCATACCAGAATTTTGAAACTGATTTAAGCACCAAAAGGTCGAGAAGTTAGCTTTGTTGAGAATTGGCTTAGCTAACTTTCATTGTTGCTCTTCCGACATAGTGTACACGCATATTGAATTGCAATATAAGTTCAGTTTTCTTTTCATCTTGTTAATCTGTCATCATTCTATGCAAAACCTAATTTTTTCCTTGCAATGTTTTTCTTTGCAGTGTACAGCAGGACCCAAAGAATAGATGGTCTGCGAATGAACTTATGGTATATTTATGTCTATTGAAACTTTTTGGTATCTATCAGTGGTCCTAGTGGTCTCCACATAGAAGTCACTCTTAAACCCAACACTGAGCGAGGAAATTAAACCTCTTTCGTTCGACCCGCTCAAGGTGACTGGTGCCACTGCACAAAGTCACCAGGGTCATCAAGTCATCTGAATTGCTTGTCAAGGGTATCTGTATTTCAGACATACTGACTTTGAGGCTGCTCTTTCTTGCTTTGATCTGAAATGCAGGGTCATCCTTTCATCAGCAAGTATGAGGACTCGAAAGTTGATCTTGCTTCCTACTTCACTAATGCAGGCTCCCCTCTTGCAACCTTTTGAAACTTCACTGGTATGCCCAGAGCCTGCTTTCTTGCCCATGCACATATTCAATTAGCATCTTGTCTTATCCTGTATAAAGATAATGATTAGTAAGTCGAAAAAGTTTCGTGCGCACAAGGTTGAGGCTTACTGGAGTGCTATTTCTTTAAAAATGCATTGTTGTTTGAATATATCGTCCACTTGTCTGTCAGATTAATTATTTAGATATAATTTTTTTTTTTAAACAGCTAGTGAATGAATTAGCATATGCAATTCCACAAAGGAATTGTGTTTTGGCTCCCAAAGTAGAATCTTTCTCATTTCAATTCTTCTATGTGGTCTTGGAAACCCATCAGCTGTTAAATAAAGGGTTAATGCCACAAAAAACCTCAAAGTAGTACACTCATGACAAATTTATATCAAATTAATCTCTTGACCACCAAAAACCCCAAATTAGTACATCTATAACAAACTTACCCTGTTAGTTTTTGTCAAATTGGATTAATAACACAAAAAACCACGAACTAATACATTTGTGACAGACGGAAGGTGAAATCTCAAACCGGTACATCCATCAACTATCATATATTGTTCAGCTCGGCAATTTAATGATAAATTTAAAGAAACTAATGGAGGGTAAACTTGTCATAGCAATGTACTAGTTTGGGGTTTTTCAAGATATTAATCTTTAGTTAAAACCATACACTGCCAATTCTGCCACTTATACCTAGGATCTCTTGAACCGAGTGACTAGGCAGCTGGCGTGCCTAGGCTGGTTGGCTGACTTTAGTTTCTTGGCAATCAATAGACTTTCTAATAGGTTTTTCGGATGAAGAAAAATTTTTGGAAAAAAAAGCTCATTACCTTTGAAAGCCATTAGCTGCGTTCACAGGCTAACTTTCTGCTATAAGAAATAGTAACTGATGATCATTCTCCTTGAAGCAGTGGTTCCAGCAACCGGAGATCTTTGGCTCCCTGGGAGCTTAGAGAGCAGTTTCAAGAAAAACACCTGCTCAGGATTTTAATTTATTATGAAAGTGGATAACTTTTGGAGCTGATAACTGTCTGCCTCGAGCGGAGTGTAGTGGAGTGGAGTGTTGGCAGTTCAAGACGATTTCAAGGGCGTGATTACTTTGAGCGTCGAAGGACAGCTGATGTAAATTCGAATTTTCTTTCTTATTGCAAGGTAGATTATTGGTGCCATGCTGGAATGTGATGCGTGAGAAATCCTGATCAGTGCATAAGTCTGTTGAGAAATGATCTTTGCCAGAGGTTTGCAAAGATTCATGACTAAAACTATGAGATGGCTCTTTAAAGCTGGAAATGGAGAAACTTGCGATACTAATAGCGACATTTTTGTCAATGATTTTTTCTTTTTGGCATGTCATAACTATATTTAGTGTCTGGTCATTTTTGGGAAAAACATTATTTTTCAACGATTAATTCATTTAGGGAAATGAGTCAATGGAAAAATATTTTCCCACCCATAATGCGAATTCAAGAAAATGATTTTCTCTTTGAAAGAACTGAAAAATATTTTCAAATATATATTTAAGTATCGGTATTTGGATCTAAAATTCTATGTTTAGGCTTGAAAACCCTAACATTGGTTACAGCCTTGGGTCTTCGACAGTTGAAGCCTAAGGCCCCATTGAGGCTAGGCTCGAGAACCCAGTGCAGGCTCGGTCCTCAGCGTGCATGCCCAAGTCTATCAAGGGTAGGCCTGATGCTTGAAGCCCGATGCTTGGGTACCTAAGATTAGGTTCCTAAGGCCCGAGCTCTAGTCTCGACCCTTAGGCTTGAGTCCACAAAGGTCATATGGAGGTCCCCAATGCTTGGGCTTGAGCTCTAAGTCAAAGAAACATTTGTTATTTAAAAATATATATAATTGAATTTTTAATTAATTTGTATTTTAAAAATTTTGAATTAAATTATTTATATATATTGTCAATTGTTTTTTTTTTTTTTTTTTAAGCTTGAATCTCACTAGATTTGCGAGCTTCGAACTCGTTACAAGTCGGCTAGTCTCAAGCTCGCTAATCTAGCAAGGCCTCCAGCCTCATCGACTATGGGAGCTGGAGCTTACTGGCCTTAGGTGAGTTCGCTTGGGGCCAATCATTGACCATCGTTGTAGTCGGCAACCAACCAAGGAAGAAACAAAAAGAAAAAATATATATAATTTAAAAAAAAAATTCTAATAATTTTCCCCATCACATTTTCCTTACCTAATGATGTAAAATACTTTTCAAGTTTTTTTTCAGGTTTTGGCTAAATATTGAAAAATCCCGAAAAATGTTTTATAGAAATGATATATTTTTTTGCAAAACAAACCGATCATAAATACAGTCTTAAGATGGTCCTAGCAGTTCATAAATAGCACTGAATGAAGTGCCTTCCTTTCAGGTGTAGAGAAGATCACTGCAATTCTTGATAGCAGTTACCTAAAGCTGTTCGAACAAAACATGATCACCGACCAATCTCCAGGCTACTCTCGAGAAATAAAACAACAAAACAGAAGATAATCTTATCTTTCGGGGATCAAATTCGAGAGAGGAACACATGCAAGATCGACAAATGGATCCCATACGATATATCCTTAGTTGGCAACTGGCGATAGATCCGTGCCAAAGGCACGATGAGAATAGCAACACGAAAAATTCATTTCAACCATTTTTTTTTTTTAATGAGATCAAAAGTTGCTCGATGAAAATTTCTGTTGATGTACATCTAATAGGTAGAAAACCATTGATATATGAGGATTTCAAATTTTAATCGATGTACGTATTTCTTATCTCTTTTGACGAGATGAGTTGATTGTGAGCATGTGTTCTTTTTCTCCAATCTTTTGAAAGGGAATTTCCTAATGCGCGAGACATCGAAAAAGGAAGTTCAAAACAGCACCTGTGTTAGATGATATAATGCAATATCAAATGTGGCTAGCTAGTCGATAATATTCTTTTCATTAGAACAACCACTTTTTTCCTTGCGTGATAAATTGAGAAGCGCATAATGGTTTTGAACCAATATAATTATTATGGAATAATACACTTTGAAAGTTACATGCCAAGAAATTAACAATCCGTGCTCATCGGATAAAAGTCAAATTTAATTGTGGAATACATAAACTTTTACACAAACATGACTAACGTGAATTTGCAACTACAAGATACCGTGTTTGCACCGTAATTTATCTTGTCAATTATTTTCATGTACATGTAGAAATATATATATATATATATATATATATATATATATTTGGGACAATTGCATAAAAATAATAGAAAAATACATACAAAGGTTTTCTTTTTATAAACAAAAGAAAGAACTTGAAAGTGGGAGTGAATGGGGCTGTAGCAACACCGGAATCTGAATGTAAACATAATTAACGTCCCAATTCAACTTAGCGCTGTAGTACACCATATCACTAACTAATATTTGAAGAAGCTAAATAAATGATCATAAGTTCAGAAAATGAGAGCATGACAACACAATGCCTCTGGCACTGCAAGAAGAAGGCAGGCACTGTCCATCTCAGAGAAATAACCTTCTCCAGCAGCTCCGATTGATGCATGCTCATCTCTTCTATTTGACTTTATTACCTGCATATCGACACTGGCCTCCACCCCCTCAAAGAAGCTGGAAAAACTATCATGGATTGAGCAAAAGCCAACTGCAGCACTAACTGTATCCACCTACGGGAAAGATAACACCAAATGGACTCCAATCGCCAATTATTGGCACAGAAATCATCATTTTGCAGAAAAGAGGAGTGAGTCCTTTCCTAATTTATCTTTTGGTCATTTTCCACAATGTTATCCTCTGCTCCCAAATTCACTTGCTCGCGTTACGAAGGAATCAATTAAATACTTCTATAATCAGAAAAGGATGGCATCGACATATATTGCAAATTCACTTACAGGCCTCATTCTGGAGTCTTAACATAGCACTTTTTCCAGGTCATGCTATCTCTTATATAACAAATTCCCCTTTAGAAACCAAATGAACGGGCAGAAAACTACTACCCTGAGAAAATCAGACTGTCACCTGATCATGGAGCTTGCATATGGCAATGTACTTGCTCATCTTCTCCATTTCCCCACATGAACTTTTGCAATAGATCCCATCTGTGCGTGCTCAACTTCTCCATCTAGACCTTACAAATTCAGTAGTCTTCATGTAATACAGAACCTTTGCATCCATGCTCGAAGATAAAGGAAAAGTGAAAACGATAGATAATCTAAGCAATAGTCAACTACATAATTAGATCGTATCATTGCACAATTCACCAAAACCTCTTCTATTTATAATTTCAGTTCTCCCTCAAATTCCATCTTCATCTGTATTTCCACCACTTGGATACATTATGTTCAAACTTCTTTGTTTAATGATAATCAGACCACCATGGCCCTGTAGATTGGAAATCATAGACGCCAAAACTAACACCGACAGCATCTGCATATATCAAGCAATTGCCATCAATAGGTGGTGCCAATTTTGCTGATAAGATCATTCAACAGATATGACATTTTCTCCAAATAGCTGCCAAGTTGTGAAACCTCCAAAATGGCGTAGAGTGTAAAGTTCAGGATCTGCTATAGTCTCCTAAACTATCTGGGTTAATAGCACCTGCTTGTAAGTGCTTGATTAGATAATCAGAAGATGGATGACAGCAGGGGAGCCAAGGATCGAAAAAGAAGTGTCGGAGTATTATCCCACATCGCTTGACAATGCGTCATAAATACTCTTTATATTCATGTGGTCTCTCTCCACCTATCAGCTTAAGTTTTTCGGTTGTACTTTCTAAAATGGTATCGGAGCCAGTGCTATCCTTTTTGCAAATATGAGTGGTCAAAATTCCATATGAATGTGCATAGTCAAAATTTCATGTGCTGCTTATAATCCAACTCGCTCATGAGAGGAGGTGTTTTGGGTTGGACTTTCTAACAAAAAGTCTATTATAGAAGCCAGTCAAATATGGAGAGGAAAACCACCATTCCATGAGGATTACTGAAGTCTATGCAAGACAAAGTAACCTCCTGATCTTTTATCATATGGACTCTTCTGCATTTAAACAGGTCTGCCCGAAAAAGTAGGACCAATAAGGTTTCTGTTATGACCTTTCAATTGGCCCTGGAACAAAATTGTTATACAAGAGCCAACTAGTTAGTTTCTGTTATGACCTTTCAATTGGCCCTGGAACAAAATTGTTATACAAGAGCCAACTTGTTATCCCCTTAGTGTTGGATGGTAGAAAACAGGCATGCTCGCATCTTCGTAGAGCTATCAAGTTATCAACTATAACTGGAATTTAAACAGCATTGGTGCAAGCAAAGATGTCTAAGCACTTACTAGCAACCAAGAATAGCATAGCACAAGAAGAGATTTATAAAATATGCAGAGGGAAGCATTTGAAGGCGAGGACAGACAGGATCGAATCGCAGTCTGACCCTTGTGATGTTGGGCATTTCTGCATACAAGTATTATTGCATGCGTCTTTGAACAAAGAAGAATAGGACAGAAAGATACTTCAACTGAACATACGAGATTCCTTAGCAGATCAATCTCACAATTTCATACACATGCATGATAGATAAAGACTGGAAGTCCAACAATTACCTTAAGCTCTTGCAATCAACCTCACCAGAAAAGAAAGAAGTTCATGGACCATTTCACGACAAATGTGCATGACACAAATGGCTCCTGACAAAATGAGGAAGATCTTAGTGGTCCTTTTAACTTCTGAAGTCATAAATTAATAAAAATGAAAAATTTGGAAACAATATCAGTGAATATTTTACATTGTATAAACATTCATCAGGCAGAGAGAAACCACATGCTAAAGATAAGGTCTCCCTTGCAAAGCAAATATATATGCTAAATCAGGAAAGATTAGGCCCCTATCACTCTACTCAGATTATTTTTGCAACTAATGCAATGAGTCCTTAATATTTGCCACCTTCAATTAAATCAGATAAGATGTCAGAAAGAATTACCAATAAAATCATGAAATCACCTGAAACATCAATACATAGACTTTGACTGTTATTCAAATCAACACAGAAGAATGCCAATTGCCTGCACGATTTTGTTAAATGATCCTTTGTCTTTATAGTGAAGTACCTGCAAGAGAGTAAGGCTTTCCAAAATCTGCCCCAACTTAGATCCGGTGAAGCAAAACACCACTTCAAGCATGGGAAAATAGCTAAAATCTACTAAATTCAGTGTAGACATCAAAGATTAGAAAAAAAAAAAAAAAAAAAAAAATATATATATATATATATATATATATATATATATATATATATATATATATATATATATATATATATATCTATATCTTACCATTTACCACGTACTGCTAGGCACAAGATGGCTAGCAAACCACAATAGAAGAAACTTCCCAATCCTATTAAAGAGATATACAGCAGGAACAGGATATTGAGATTACATATATTGACCCAGCAAATAAGATAATTTCGATTGAGAAATGGCAGTAAACCAATAACTAAGTCAAATTATGGCCAGTAATTAAAGAGAGACACATCTAATAATGAACATAACTGCAGAGACCTTTCCTCCAATGAAAAGATGATATTATTTGAAATCAGAAATGTATGTACAAGAGGCATTGTACATTTTTGCGAAGATATAGTCCCTACAGATACTAACTTGTACGTTGAGCAAGATCTTTACATCCAGGGTCACCACCTTAGTACAGAGGCAAAATCGAAAACATCTGAAAGGCTCACTTCAAGATCAACTTCTGAAGAAGACTACAAAAGAATCTATATAACCTAATTTTGTTGACTTGATTGCACCCCTTCAAAGTAGGTTGTTCCTTTAACAACTGCAGTTTGTGTCTTTTTGTCAACAGTATAATTAATAAGACTATACAGAGAAACAACTTCAAACCATCATATTTACGTCTGAAAGATCATCCATAGGAATTTCAAGCCCCATAAAGTCATTATCTTGCAGATTATCATCATCAATGTTCAGCCATGAAGCAAGGTCTTGGCCATGGCCATCCAAATCATCGGAAACACCAAGTTCATCAATTCCTGGTAGCTGCAGACCTGACAAATCAATTGGTTCCTCAAGCCTATCAAAACTAAAGCCAAGTTTTTCCTTGGAATTACTACTGGCTGTCACTACCTTGGAACCAGAAGGCAATGTTGATTTTGGCTGTTCTGATGTTCCAAGAAGTCCATTGATAGATACAGATAATTGAGTCATTTTCTGCTTGGGCTTCGCTTTAGATTTTCTCTCTCCCTTGGCATTAAATACTGCTGATCGATTGCTTTTATTATTTCCCGTTCTAGATAGCACCTTTCCTTCTCTGTCCCTCTCACTCCTCTTTCCTTTAGTGCTGCTAGATAGAGAAGTTCCAAGGACTGATGGTGAAGTGGAAGAATTTCCAATTGTACCAGCTACAACATCATGAAGCGACACTTCCCTCTTCTTTACTCTATTGAAGCATGGATCTTCCTTAACAGTGCTTTGTTCAGCCACGAGATTTCCAGGCAGTGGCACGTCTATGGAATTCATGTCACAATTATCCATTTTTTGACCAATAAGGGACATGGAAGGACTTTGCTGTGAACTCTTGGAAGCTGCAGAAGGGACGAAGAGCTTACTTGGTGAACAATAAACGAAGTGGACTTTACAGCATAGGCAACTTGAACAAAAATATTACAAGATGGAGACTACATATCCTATCATGAAAATTAGATTTATTTATTTAGGGTCTCAAAAGCAGTACAAAAAGATAATCACCAAATAAGTTCTAAAAGAATACCACTACACAACCTCTGGAATATACTTCTGAGATTATAACATCCCAAGGATGGTTAAAAGTGAAGGGATTTAATATGGAAGAATTACCTTCCAAAACTGCTCGACGAGAAGTCCCGGTCAGAAAGATATCCCTAAACAAGGGCTCACTGAAGCAGCTCTTGCCAGTCTTTTCATATTGTTTGCACCGGTCTAACGTACGTTTAACAAATGCCAAAGCAGCTTGCTTGGCCATCTTGTTGGTTGAACTCTTCCCACTGGTGGGATTTGAACCCCCACACATCTAAGAACAAGGTTGATTCTTATTAATGATAGGAAGATACACATGTAAAAAGATCACTAAATGTAGATGTACTTATACAGAGCCACACAAGCACTCATGCAAACCAGTGTGCATAGAGAGAGGAAGTTTTTTTTTTTTTTTTTTTTTTTTTTGGGGGGGGTTTCGAGGCCCCGGTAGAAAACCTGATTTCTTTCTGCTCAATTATTCTCCAACATTAAATTAACAAAGCATAAGAGTTGTTATGGACCAATCTTAGAAATGTGAGACAGAATTTTTTATTGACGCCATTTTAGAACCATATTCTAAAGTTCAAGCTTTTCAGCAACTTGAAAACTGTGTCGATTTTCAACTAGGTCAGATGGTTGGTTATCCAAGTCTTTCTATGGTTCTTTCTTTGAGTGTGCATGCATTTCGCGTCTGCTATAGTTGGGGGGAGGATAAAAAGTTCTTGGCACCAAGAACATGAAAGCATACACAGAATGAGAATAAGTTATGCCCATCCGTCAAGCAAAGGGGGAACTTAAATGTTTTGACTGAACAATTAGATAATTTCTTTGCATTGAAGGGAGAGTGGTTCAGCGAAAATAGTCGGTCTTTGCCATCGCATGTCAAGGGGGCTAGGGCTAAGAAGAAAATGATAAAAGCAATTCTAAGAGGGGAAAAAAATAAACACAGGCGAACAGGCCATGAGGTGCTTCACAAGACTTTTGCACAGGTAAGAATGGCATCTGATGAAAACTTCAGAAGTTTAATCCCTACAAATTTTTATTTGTTGGCTTAAGTAGAGAAATGGAAGTATTATGCTTCAACACGTAGCGCCATACAAATTTTTTGTCAAAATTGGAGGGCTAACACATCAGACATCTATAGTCCACATTCTCCATCTACTGGACAGAAACCCTCTGTAACTCGCCCCAAACCCTCTTCCAATCAACAGTTTCAACTCTTTCAAGGATATTGTATTAGCTAACATGACATCTTCAACAAAAATCAATGGAGATGATTCCTTTTTGTTGTTTTTGAGTTTGACAAACCGGTTCAATGAAAATGTACGAACAAATAACACCTTCTCATAACTATTTCTAGCATGAGCAAGATGGTCAGAGGGTTTATATTTGCCCTTGAAGCCTTGGTTTCCAGAGCTCTCAAACTGCCTATTATGCTTTATCAACAATATCATCCCCTTCTCTTTTAATTCCAGCATAACCACAAACAGAAATAATTTCTCTTAAACACTCCACATTCTCTTTCTCCACTCCACACTTCACGGCAAACAACTAAAAAAAATTCCATTCCTAATCAAATAACTAAAAATGTTCCATTTCTAAGCAAATAACAAGAGAGGATTTTTTGCAAGAATATATTCCCACATACCCATAAAACAGAAGTCCAAAGGAGTGTAACTCGACCATAGTTAAGAGGAAATCTAGAAAAAAAATGCATGTGTACAATTACGATAACAAGAATAATCATGATAACGAAACGTACCATATACTTATTGTAAGCCATTACTACAAGCTTGTCCATCGCATGTTGTTCGAACTCCCTAAGCAAGCAAATAAATGAACCACCTATAAGTCACTGACGCATCAGAAGATCAACTAAGGAGAGTAATAATGGAATCTGAACTGAAAAAAGGTTACTTTTGTTGAGTTTCTTTTGTTTCTGCAGCAACCTTGATCAGTCTTTCCAAAAAACCTTTGTTCTTGGATACCTATAATAGGCATAAACAAACAACAGCTAAATTACAGATAAAATGGACAGATACATGCAAAAGTTAGCCGAAAATAAAGCATACAGGAACTTCGAAAAAACACCTGCATGTGGTATTTCTCCACTAATTGCATGATCTCATCATTGACTCCTTTGCTCTCCATTTGATCACCATGAGGCTGATTTAAAAGGTAATTTTCAGATAAAAACGAGTCAAGCATGATTCAAATGACAAAAGCACTCATCCAGGTAATATCAGCATTTCACACAGCACAAAACGCCAAAAGACAGAAACATGTAGATACATAGCATTATCCACAAAAGTAAAAACTACTGACATAACTATGGCATGAGATTAATGGAAAATTTTCCACTGCAAAGAATTTCAGTAAATACATACAGACAAAAGCAGTAGGCATTCAATGTACATATGTACCTACCATGGCCTCAGGGAAGAGCGCAATACTGTGAACCTCCAGGAGAAGTCTTTCATCTATACTCATGCAATCATATTTAATTTCTGAATGCCCCGTGCTTGGCATCATTATTTGGTCTCTGACTAATCCATTTATTGGATGTTCAAAGCCTGAATTTATCCCTGTCCTTATCATGTCGACAATATCATTGTCATGCTCTTCATGGTCAGGAATGCAAGATACCATGTGACCATTGAGGGCCAGGGCACTAGAATACCGATGGTTATGAAGTGGTTGGCAACTAAAACTCTTTGATTCCATTTCTCTATCTAGCTTGAGCCTTGAGCCATGTGCATCATTTATGAGATCATCATTTTCAAAGCTGCCACAATCAGCCTCCTCCTCAGGAATTAGGGCCGCTATGAGCCTCTGACAAAGAGGGATCATGTTTTGATCTGGCGCCGCTATTTCCATCTGTCCAGCAAGATCAAGCCCCATCTGCCTTTCTCCTTCAACCAACCCAAACCCATTGGCATAACTACACCAATTATCTGTATCAGTAGCAACAAGATTTGGAGTTTGAGTTGCAGAATCAAAATTTCCCTGTAAAGTCATGAGAACAAAATCTTCAATTAGCAAAGTAGCAGAGAAACCAGAAACATCTCTCTTCACACAACAGGACTCGCCTATTTATATTCAAAGTACTACAAAAGAACCGTAGAAGTTCTTAAGAACATATAAAAAGTTATATGTTTAAAGGTACATCAGGAAACTCTTTTTTATCCATCTGGTATTGACAAAAGAGCCATAATTTCACGTGCCCTTGGTATAGTTTGTCTACTCCTTTAAAATCTCTCCTCAGACTTCCAACGATGAAAAACTTTTCATCTCCAAACTGCATCTATTGGGAAAGTTAAATAAATAAATACAAGGAATTTGAGTTTCCATCCCAGTTGTTGAGCTGAATGATTCAATCAATTCCATCTGTAGACCAGTAATTCTCTGAAGAATTGAGATTCATGGATACTTCCCCAATTTGCAGGGGTATATTCATAAAGAATTTGGCTCTCATCCAGAATCAGAAGATGAAAATTGGTATCTCTTGGTCATGCTTTCCTACTCAAAATTGAATGAACCACTTAAGAAAGCGATCTATTGAGGATCTCTATAACTAAAATGAACTGACGCAGCCTCTGGTCCTAGCTTAATCCAAATCTACCTAAAGCATACCTAAGTGCTTTAGACAACAGAGGAAGTCACTTGGATGATGAGTGGTTCAGTCCATTTCATTCCATTCATAGGAGAAAAGTGCCTATACCAGGTTAGTTAATAGTGCTTGCAGCTGTACCAATGAAAGATATTACAAGATAATCTTTGAAAATGTACCATAATTTGAGACGGTGAACTATCTAAATGTATGATGGCAAAGAGAGAACACACTCTCTCGAACCTTCTCTTCCCACAATGCGGAAACAATCCATATCCAATCCTTATATGTACTGCATTCCACACAATCATGGGTCCTCAGAAGCCAAATTAATTCCCTTCTTTGTCATGGACACTTTTACTCTAACCAATCCTTCATTAGTATCAAAACCTATGAAACGATCTTAAAATTGAGGAATCCCAAAACCTAAACATGACAAGTACTAATTTGCATTTCCCGTAAAAAAGAAACAAAAAAAGAATACTGTATTATCTGTGATGTCAGATGTGTTACAAGGTGATCAATGGGCCTGAGTTATGCCCAAGCCCTCTAAGTTGCTAAGTAATTCCACCTACAGTAGGGGATTATCAATTTACATAGATGAAAAAGTCCAAGCCTAATAGATGAGCTTTGTCATTGAATTTCCCACCAGATAAATTTCACACTTCCAATACTGGGAAGACAATAGAAGGCAGGTGCTGAAGAAATTTTTCCAGAACAATGTCCTCGTTTCATTGCAATAAAACATCTTACTCAACAAATTTATAGAAGTGAATATGTAGAATGACCAAGGACATCATCTAAATTCATGAAAGATCAGTCAAATAATAGCAACTTAATAAGATTTCCAGAAGAGGCAAGAAAGAGAAATGCCTGTTGCTTCAAATAAGCAATGTCTTCATCAAATATAAAACCAAAGACCGCTTCCATTTGCATCAAAAACTCGTCCGGGAACACAGGAGCTGCAACAGAAAACCAATTAAGTGAAAACAAAAGGCTAATGCAAAAATTGAAGGGAATGCAGAATTCTTCGAACACATACATGGATTAACGACATCATTGGCAGCAGCCAATAGTTCTTCATGCCCATCATCGGAGCCAACTAAGATAATCAACAAAGAAAAATGTGAGGATATCAGAACATCTGGGAAATATGAGGGGAGCTCAACAATATATTTATTAGAAGTTGGCCAAAAACAAAAAGAAGAAGGAAAAAAAAAAAGGCTGTACAAGATCAAATACAATACCCAGAAAATCTGCAGCCACGTTGACTGATTGATGCCGTTGACGAGTATAGGCCTTTCTGTCAGAAAGTTTCCTAGACGTTGGACGGCCAGCTTTGCTGTGAGTAAGGTACAAATTAAGAGATCATAATCAATAGGTAACACCTAAAAGTCTCCTTGCATTAGTTACATTTCCTAAAAAGAAATGACTGGAAAGTATGTTGTACCTTTCAGTTCTGTCCAAACCAAGTTTGGTACTTTTAAGCTGTTGTGCGGTGTCCTCATTGCCAAGCTTCTCACTTGATACTGGCAAGAGGGATCTGGAGGAAGTAAAACCACGCCCACTTCTCCCTTGCCTTCGGACACCATCTCCTAAGTCCTCCCTTGGAATTAACTTATTCTTCCTTGATGATGATACCAAAGTAGAAATCTTCTGTACAGAATGGCCAGATTTATCATCCACTTCATCAGACTTCTTGGTTTTATCCCTTGATTTAAATTCAGCAGCCCCCACGTCCTCGCCTTCTGATAATGGGGTGGAAGATAATGGCTCAGCTTTCAATCTAACAGGCTGAGGAGAACTGCTTGGCATGCGTCTGGGAAACCCCAATCCAACTTCATTTCCCACAACATCAGAACTGGTATCCATAGGAGAGGTTTCGTCATTACTTGGAACAGATGGAACAAAATTTCTTCTCCTAGCAGTTCGAGGAATTTTCTGAGGCCTTGGCCAGCAAGCAACGGGTGGAGAAGAAGATCGCCCCGATGCTGTGCGTTTGCGACTTTGTGCCCCGACAGCAACAGAAGACTTGGTTGTACAATTGGGGATCTCCCAATCATTAGACACAGTTGGACTGTTGACAACTGGGGACAACTTAGGTGCAACGCCAGAACTTGATCTTGGACCTCTAACAGATGCATTCATTCTTGTGCTAGATGTAGGACTTGCAGAAGTTAAATCATCACGGGCACTTGTCCTGGGTTTTAATAAGATAGAGAAATTGAAAATGGATGCAAATTGGACAGAATGTCAAATCGACTAAAGAGTTAAACTATTAAGAAGTTCTTGCAGTGAGAAATAAAGAGAACACTCATCATGTCAGAAACTCAAAAGTCGAGAATTAAGAAGCTATCAACTAAAACAAACCAAGATAATAATTGGCGCAGCAGAATAAGCTGATAAGATGCAAATGAGAACCCGCTTATGCACAACAAAATTTTGATATTTACAAATTTATATCTGAAGCTGAGAATATAATTCATACTTATTAACAGCTTTGAGATTTATCCGTTCCTTGTCTGAGATAGGACGATCTTTCTTGTCACGGGAACTGCTGTCCAGGTCAGCCTTAGGTAATGAAGTACGTGCACAGAAGCTATTTTGAGAGATAGCTTCTGCTTTTCCAACTCCAGGGGATCCATTACCAACTCCTGGCCTACATTAATAGGCAACAGAAAGAAAGATACATCTTGAAGTTTCACGAGAAGTACAAAGTGGAAGAAAAGAGCTGGCTACTTCTTTGACAATATAACACTTGAGATGGTGATTGCATAATAAATCACAAAAGAAAATGGGCTTCGACTTGGCTGCTGCATCACCCCAATCAGAGTCTTTTGCCAGGCACAGTGCTTGATGACGTGCAATTATCGCCCTTGTACCACTAGATTATTATGAAATATACCTTGCTAATATAATGTCTTTAAGTTACTGGAAATATAATGTCTTTCAATTAGTGGAAGTTCCCATTAGGACTACAAGTAGACAAACAACCAACTCCAGGTAAAAATGATCATAACTTGGCTTTGCAGTCTAAAATTGTGAATAAATAGATAAATTGATCCTGTGCAGCTTGAATTGTAGCAAGTGATGCTAAAATCTCTTGTATGTGCAGAAAATTTTGACTAAAATAAACAAAAGAGGATTTCAACCCTTTTCATACAGAATTGTAGTTGCAAAACACATTACATCTCACACAAAACTTATTAAGTATCTATGAACAATGAAGCAGTTGAGTTGGTTATGCCCATGCCCATTTAATGCTGTTGGCTAAGCTGGCAAGGTACCTTTGTCAGGATAAATATGCAAATATCTGTGGATAACTAAACTAATTTGAAATGTCCAATTACATATAAGCCGACTACTAGGGTTGTTGCTTCTAGTCAAGTGAATTAATTATGTCAATTCTAATTTTGTTAAGTGCATGAACTTTCAAGTTTATGCACTCTATAATATCAGCAGTTAGGATGGCTTTCTAATTCTCCTTCAACAAATCAATCCCAATGTAGAATCTGAGTTGAGACTTGTTGCCATGGACTCCTCCTCAGCACACTTTCTCTGAAACAAATGCCTAGCAAGGATAGCCATATTATCTAGATACAATTTTAGAGTTACTTACAGAATAAAATACACACAAATACCCCAACTCAGAAAACTCCAAGATTTCAATTTCATATTTCGACAATAAAACATGATACTGTCCAATTTTTCTTTTAGAAGGTCAAAAACAACTTTCACTCTCAGCAGGATATGACATAAGCACAAGGAAGATGCCTTCAGTGATCAATCCACCATTTTCTTTTCACGCAAACTGGAGAAGAATCAATAGCATGCCATTGCTTGTAGTATCAAAAAACCAGAGATGAAAAGGAGAGAAATTAAAAAGTTTACTAATGCGAAATATCACAAATTCCTATATGGATACAGATCGATTGCTTTGTCAACCACTTATCAAGTGCCTACGGTGATTTCCATCCTTTGTAGCTGAAGTATAGTCAAATAAACTTTTAGCCTGCCGAAAAAATGAAGGTGAAAGAGGATACTCTGTACAAGGGAAAGCCAAAATAATTCACCTCGGCCATTACTGAATTTACTGACTGAAACAGCAGTCTATCTACAGCAAACTTTTTACATATCCATTACGATAAACTGTGTTCGCTCTCGCTTGTGACTTGGGGCTTGCCTCAATTGTGGTATTCAGAAAGTATTGAGAAATCATGCATATAACAAAGAAATCAAGAGTAAATGTTGGTGAAACCTGAAATGCACTACCGTTTTGCAATGATAGGAAATATCATGTACTAAATGATAATCCTTTTCCCTGGTACTTGAAATATCATTGAGTTTATTAACACCATGCTTGGTCTATATCTATTGCTTGTGTTTATAAGGATAATGGACTTTCTGTCATTATTATTCTAGCAAAAATGAAGAAGAAGAATAGAAGCACTGGGAGGAATCTTCACCCAGAGATTAACAAAGTTGTCTCAATTCCTGAACTGCTTCCACCAACCACACTCTAGAGTAATGGAAAAACACGAGGCAGTTGTATAGACATTATTTCTCTGATACTAGCATAACCAAAATTGAAAGGTTGACCTTACAGAGAATTATAATATGTACCTGAACTCATTCGACTCATTATTCAACTTTGGTCGGGCATCGTTAACAGATCTTTGCTGCATTCCTTGCTTGGAATCCCGGTAACCATCGGCAGGTTTAGCAGAGGATACACCTGGCAGATAATCCGACTTTATTCCAGACCGTTTCTTCTTCATTTTAGACTTTTCCCAACCATCAACGCTGATTGACAGTGTCCTTTCCTCACACTGAGGGGCACCGCTATTTGCTAGCTTAGGCAGTTCCCTTTCCCTATCAGCTGGCCCAGATGTCCTCACCGATGTATTAGCCCGTGCATCCGTCTATATCAATCCGAAAGAAAATATCAACCCACCCAATGAAACTATAGAGCAGAAAATTATTGCAGATCAAAAAGAAGATCTAATGACACCACGCAAAAAAAAAAAAGAAAAAGAAAAAAAAGGTAGAATCCACAGTTACTATTTACCCAATATGATAAGCAACATCATGAACCAAGAACACACATAATAAGGCCTTGCTGATATACTGATTTAAATGCCAGTAAACACACTTCAACCAAATCAACTCAGAATAAAGAGTCAGGCGGCAATTTTTAACACAAACTAGAGCATAATTCATATATGACATTATACTAGCAGGGTATGGTCTTATACTAGCGTTCTCCACATCCTAACAATGTAGAGAAAAGAGCAAACTACAGGTTAACAGGCATATTGATTTATCTACAGATAAATAGAATTAGTTTGTTTATCATAATAATGTCAACAAAAAATCTTTATCTGCGTTCGTTCAGCGACAAAATTAGCCATCTTAGCTGCCAAGGCTTCAGTTTGTAGAGGTTCATCAGTGTCATGTTTGCAAAGGTTCCACAGCTGTGATCTCTTTGTCAACTGCTGCTATTAAGCCATAGGGCCACATTGCCACATCCACATTTGGTTTTACAACACCAATAAGGAGGAAGAGACAACTATAATCAAACTAACTCAGTTTATTTGGTTTTGGATTTTATCATACACAAATACTCGTTGGATTATGTTCTATGTTAATACTAACTATATTCAAGTAAGGTAGACATATCTGTCGAAAAATATTCAATTGCTTGATAAAAAGAATAAAAAGTAAAACAAGAGAGAAATTTGGAACCTGGAATGAACCTAGAACTTTTGGATTCCACTGGTTCCAGTTTCAGGGTGGTAAAAAGGCAAACGATAGGTTTCAGGTTCAAAAATTAGGAAACGGGGTCCATAGGGTAGGTTCAAGGTAAGGCAAACACCCTAGCCACCATGGAACCTTGACAGCCATGGTATATATTATAATGAGTTATGTTTCAAATGGGATCTGGACAAGATAAATTAAACATGTTGAGCTGGAATTAGTTATTTAACTGTACATTTTTTACTTAACACCACACAAACACAAATTGCCATGGCTCTCCCAATTACGATGGATGAAAGAAAATCTAATGGACACAGAATTTTAAAACAACCGGAAATATCAGCATGAAAATGTTCCATCGCGACTACATAGATGAAAAATAAATAAGAAACAACACATTAACCAGGCATGAGAATTGTCATTGTTGAATATATTAGCTTCATTCATAACAGAACTAGAAGATCACTAGCCAGCACTAAGAGGATAAATGCAAATTATAGCTAAAGCACAATCAACTCTATAAAATTTAAAAGTAGCTCATCGGAAAGTAAACCTTTGCATCCACTAATGAGGTCCGAGTGCGTTTATTTGGAACTGAGCCTTTAGTCCGTTCCTCAGACTTTTGCTGGCCAAGCTCAAAAGCACCAGTGCTGGCGTTATTTTGGGTTCCTATCTTAGCAAGGCCCGATCCAACCATAGATCGGTCACTTGATATCATGGCACCAGAGCGATCATTGGAAAAAACATCAGGACGAGATCTCTTCTTTGTAGATAGACTACGCAAAAACTTGTTTAGTATCGATAATGCATCGTCAAACATTCTCGCTCGTTCCCTGCCAAATAAAGCACTTTTACCAACTGATCTGATTTCCAATTTTTAGAATGAGATACACAACGAACTACCTGGCTTTATTAGAAGTTTCGTGCAAACCAATTCTGATTCGTTTAAGCTCCTCCAGAGATGACTTGCCTTTTGAAATGCTTAAAGGAGCATCATCGGCTGAAAAGCCTAGAGCAACACTTATACCTCGTTTTAAGTCACCTTGTTTATTAGACCTATACTCCGCAGCCATCAATTTCGAATCAAATGGTAAGCATTGGAAGAAATTCATAACTTCCGCCTGTGGTGTTGAAGAACTGTTCCTTGACATTGAATTCTCCATGCTCTCACGAAAGCTGCCTGACCTCTCCATTGGAGTTGCTATGTGGGATCCACGCGACCCACTGCCATATAGTGACCTATCAGGGCTGCTAGAAGACAGATCAAATTTACTGGATGATGCCATTGCACCAGCTTCTCTAATTCATCAATGTCACATATCTGATAAGCAGACTGAAACATGACAGAACTGCAATGCTGGTGGACATAAGGATTGGTTATATGCCCTCAGGTAAAAGGTACAACTTTGTCACCTGAAAAGTTAGTAGGAAAGCAAATCGTCAATAACTTTGAAAGAGCATAACAGTGCTTCTATCACTAAGGATTGGACTAATATCAAAGACTAATATATGATCCAGAAACTGCCAATGCTGGTTCAACTCACAATAAGTTCGAAAAATTGTCTTATAAAATAGAAAAGGTCAGAAGAGCAGACAGAAAATCTTCAGTCATCTTCCATTGTTTGGATAATCACTTCACTGGAGCCGACAACAGATTTGAAAGGGTGCATCAAGTCCTCCATCTCTTGGCACCTTAGTGAAGGGGGAATTAACCATTCTCAACTAATCATGAAAATATATCTTTCAAACAGTAGCTTCTAATCAATTTGATAGATGAACATTTCTAACAAAAGTAAAAAATTAAGTCCACAGAGTACTCTGGCTATACAAACTACTGTTCAGCTAAATCTAGTGCAACAGATTGGAGAAAACTCTTCAGCAAGAAGTACAACAATAAAACAAGAAACCGCTGATACCAAGAATCAGGAGATGCCATAACATTACTGAATTTGCGTAACATAATTCTAAGAACTATATCTAATAAGTTGATTGCTGTTAAGGAGAAATTATTCGACAGTGTTCTGAACATCAACTGGACCATCCTTTTCGGCCATTTATTCAACTTGTCATCTCTCATCTGCCACTAAACTTTTCTTATTTTCAATTTGATCACATACTGATAGTATCTATCTTGTATTGTGTTTGATTACAAATCAGCAACAAATGCTTCACTCTTTCAGGAAAAATGACTAATGAACAAGGAAACGACCAGTGCACTCACGTGAGTACACAACCTATTCTCGTGGTTAATAAAGTTGAGTCAAATGCTCAGCATCCTAAATTGCAGATGCTTAAGTGTTTATTCTGCAAAAAATTGTCCTGATGTCCATTTACTTGTCTCATTTTTAGTTAAAAACTCTTCCGCTTCACTAGCATGTGTGCTTTCCATTGCTCTTAGCATCATTCTGTCACTCCCACTTCCACTTGTTATTTCAATATGATCACCATTACTATGAGCCAATCATCAAGGATGCAAGATCCTATAATCTCTCAGCATTGGAAAAATTATAGGACATCCAATCTGCTCAACTGGAAAGCTTATCGACCCTAGATCCATAGTTTAATATGTTATCCTGGTGTGGTTCTTTAGATCTTTTCGGTGCAACTTGTAGATGTACAAAGTGTTTCGCTGTTCAACATTTCTTGTTCTGAGTATCAGCACTGTAACTTCCCAAAAAATACACACCGAAAGAGATTTTTTCACTTATGCAAATGCATACTATTAAGCATGAGACTTGGGCTAGAAGCAGAAGTATGCTGCATAAATATCACCTGAAAATGTATGTAAAATGAATGTTGCTTTCACATTGTATGTCTAAAATCTCATCAGAGTAGTGATAGCACCCCACGTTTTGAATCGGAACAAATATGAGTTTTAAGATCAAACTTTTGTGAATTGAGATCCCAAAAACAAGGAGCTTCTTGGCACTCATGGTATACCTGATATAAAGATGATCTAGAACGACAGTGGGCCACATTCAAACCCCTATCTGCCTATACAATAAGTCAAACCGGCAGAGAAAAGTCCATGTCAATGTGATCAAACATCAAGCAAAAGAGCAACCTTGGTATTTCCCATTTAGGGTAAGAAATTAAGTTCTCAACTCGATAATGACAACAATTGACTCTTGCATCGAGTTCAGACACTATTTCAGCCTCGACAAAGCAACTAAAGCCCAAATGGCCAAGAGATACGTAAATGCATTTCAACAGGCACTTAATGGTTTCTTTCCTTATTCTACTGCTGCTACAATCCTCAGCAATAATGCAAATAGAAAGTCTAGTTCCTTCATTACCCTTCAACATAAAAACTAGTACTAAATATCTATAGTCCCACAAACTTCAGCGCAACATCAGGATTCAACCATTCACAGCAACAATTTACACATGCTCGCTCCCTATTAAGCATGCGCGACACAAGCATTAACACTGTGCTCCGGAAAGATCACATTTCTTTTTCTCTATTCGGGCTGACGATAGCTTACCTAAAATCTACTTCCTTACTTTGCTCAGTTCAAGTTCAAAACCCCGCCCTTCCCTCTTCCCACCACTTAAATCAGAGAAAAACATTTCCACACACTCAAAACACTGCGTCACCTGGAACCCGACTGCCACGTTTCCTTAGGAAACGCATTCATTCAAACTCCAGTCCAATCAGGGCTGAACACGCGAAAGCCCCGTCCAAATTATACCGAGCATTTATAGCCCCCCCTGCACACCCGGAAAACACGAATTGCAGATGCTGCCACTCGAATCGACAGCAAAATGCCAGAAGCAAGTGCCGGAATCCAGCTCAACACACCGACAACCAGCTCCCGATCGAAGAATCAAACCCTAGGACTTCAATCGAAGTGAGCAGCTAAAATCAATGCGAGAATTCACCTCTTCAATCGCGGCGACGGATGGGGTGGAGAAAACGACGGAACGAGCTCGCTCGATTCCGGCGGCGGAGGAGGAGCGAGCCGAGCGCGGCTGCCGGCGGGGAAAAGGGTCCGAATTGCGGCTCCGGAGCTCCGAATCGGAGAGGTTCGTACGATGGCTATGGAGGTCGAAGCCACCCTTCTCTTCCCCCTGGAGTTTTGATCGGCAATGAACTGGCCCGCCCCGAAATTACGCTCCTACCCCTGTTCGGCATCGCTTATATTGGGAAATTCTTCCCCGGCGCCGAGACATTTCTGGAAATTTGGGGCAAAATATTTCAGCTCATTTAAAATGGGAACTCCCTGACTCACATGAGCTAGGCTATACCAAGATGCAATTATTTATCATCCTAAAAAATAGAATGATTTATTATCATCATAATTCTTCTTCGTTTTTAGGATATTACTCCTTCCCCAAAAAAGCTCGAATTGCAATTGGAAGTTTCGTCACAGCTCAAGCAAATTCTTTTTGGACGTTAATAATAAACTGCGAATTCAATTCTTAATATTGTTGTCCCTAATTTATCGTTAATAAGGGTGCCTATGGTCATGTAATTGGAAGAACGTAATCAAAAGGGCAATAATTTGCTCTATATTGAAAAGGTGTTGAGATTACTTACTTAGCTATATGAATTGGAGTGCCAGCACCGTAAGAAATACCTGTATTTAGATCTTGTTACATTTAACAGAATCGAGAAGCATATGATCTAAGGGTGAATATTTGTTCAAGATAAACGCACTCAAATAATAAATCAATATATCAATGTCAGCTCTTAACACTAAATGTTGTAATCTACACAATGTCATCATTTTTTTAGCTTTTGAAATTTCATGAAAATCGAACAAACATTATTTGCTGATATTGAATTTCGCGAGATACCATTGTACTTCCTCTTATTTTCAGTATTTGGTCACATAAAAAGAGAGTCGTCTTCCCGAGCTTCGAGATTAGTAACTTCCATGGTTGTTTTATTGAAAAGGGAGCGCTTTTCTTTCCTTTCCTTTTTTTGGAAAGAATTCAAAGAAATTGAGCACTAATTGGAATTAAGGTTCTCGAAGCGCAGCTCAGCTTCACGGCATATTCGACAGTCGGACCGATGCGAAGAACGAACTGGATTTCTAGTTTTACCGGTACAAAACTTCAACGGAAAACTGCCATTTTGTCAAACAAGGGGTGTGGCGACGGTGACAACCGCGAGAAACAGTTTGTATTTTTTTTTCCGCTGCAATAATTTTAAAGCTTTTCGTTATGGCTGGCCCATGTTTTTTCCTAGGTCGAAAGGTCCGTGCGACATCGACAGTTCCAGAGAAGTCCAGCAAACCATCAAGCCCACGTCGCCATTTCGCACACGGCGTCTCCTCCAGCGAAAACAATCCGTCCAAAGCTCTACTGCTTCCGACATCTTGGCCCGGGTTTTCCACGGTCCCTCGAAGGACCGATCCACCTTCTCAAAAGGGGCCGTCTCGCCGCAGTCCGTTTAGCCACGTCTCTCTAGAAACCGGCGTGCCATCATCGGTCGCCACGCCGCGTGAAGAAGTGCATTGGGGACTATTAAGCAAGCGGCCAAGCAAAGGGAAAGGGAAGAGAAAAATTCATAACTCTAATGTCAAAAAACATCATATGTCGTCTGCAGTATTCCTAAACCCGAATCTAAGTACATCGAAAAAAGAATATGATCGAACCCAAAAATACAACAAGAGGCCTCAAAAAAAGAAAGAAAGAAGCAGAGATTCTACAGTGTGCTACAGGTATCGAGCCCTTATTGTGATGTTTTGCTTTTCGGTTGGCCGGCCGGCGAGCGGACCGGGACCAATCGGCTGGGGCGAGCCATGGACTCGACCTGAGAAAAGGGCTCTCTCGGCTAGCAAGGAACATCAATGAACAAACTCGCTGTACAACAACACGCCGCACGCCAAGCCAAGGACAACTATAGAAAGGCGGTCACGGCCGGGCCGTGGTGCAGCAGATTGTGGGCGATGTGGTCGCGGGCCTGCTGGGCCGTCGCCGACCTCACCGCCTTCTCGGCCACCATCTCGTCGTCGAACAGCGGGAACCGCTCCGCCTCCGTCACCGTCTCCCCCCGCGCCTCGCAGATGTTGTGCAGTATGCAGCAGGCGCCCAGCACCACCGGCAGGTCCTGCAGCTTCACCTCCGTCCTCTTCTGCAGGCACGCCCACCTGCCCTTCAGCCTCGCGAAGGCCTCACTCGCGATCCGCTGGACCGCCCCGACCCGCTCGTTGAACTCGTGCTGAGCCCACGTTAGGTTCTTCTGCGTGTAAGGCACGAGGACCCAGTCCGTCAGCGGGTGGCCAGAATTGCCGACGATCCAGAGGTCGCGCAGGAGGCCCTTGCTCGCCCTCTGGTATAGGGCCGAGTTCTCGAGGACCTTGTCGTCCGTCATCGAGCCCGGCCACCCGATGCAGAGGTCGGTGAAGGCGCCGCGGTCGTCGACCACGCCCTGGACGGTGATCGAGTAGGAGGTCCTCTGGTTACGCTCCGTGTGCCGCTTGTTGTAGTAGTCGGCGACCCGGGTCTTCGGGGCGATGATCGGCACGTGGGTCGTGTACATTGATCCGGCCACGTTGGGGATGCCGGAGAGCGACTCGAATCGGCGCTTGATTTGGCCCAATTGGGGCTCCTCCGGCCACTGGACGAACTTGGGCATCAGGACGTCCTTGATGGCCGCGCACACCTCGAGGACGAGCTTGTGGCAGGTGGAGATGCCGAGCCCGAACCGATTGGACACGAGCCGGAGCGGCTCGCCCGTCGCGAGCCGCCAGATGCAGACGGCCACGCGCTGCCGGACGGGGACGGCCTCCCGGAGCGCCGTGTTCTTCTTGGTGACGGCGGCGTCGAGCGCGTCGCAGATCATGTCGAAGGTGGCCCGGCTCATCCGGAAGGCGGCCCGGAACTCCGCGTCGGGGACGTCGGGCCGGTTCAGGTTGTCCCACCACTCCTTCTTGCGGTCCTTAACCCACAGCCTCCGGGTCGATCCGCCCACCGGCTCGACCGGCCCGGGCGAGCCGCCGCCGCCCGCCGCCGGCGCCGGCGCCGCGGGGGCGCCGGGCTCGCTTGTTGCCGCCGCTCTTGCTCCTGGCCTCGTCCGGGCCGGGAAGGACCGATTTCTGCTGCGGGGGCCCGTCGACCCGGACCCACTTCTGGTCGTCGTCTTCGGCTACGGCGTCCAGGTCGAAAGGGAAGAGGGAGGCGAAGGCCGGGATGGCGGGGGAGGCCTTGGAGGAGTCGGAGGAGTCGTCGTCGTCGCCGACGGCGCCGTCGCCGCCGTCGAGGCGGCGGCGCTTGAAGGGGTCGGAGAAGAGGTCCAAGGCGTCCATGTCGAGCTGCTGCTGCTGCTGCTGCTGCTGGAGTAAGGCGAAGATGTGGGAGAGGTCTTCCTGGTAGAATAACGGGGAGGAAGAGATTTCCATTGCTATGGGGATGGAAAGAGAAGGCGGTGGTCTGGATTTGAGCAAGGATTGGAGTTTAAATACGGGGGGGAAGCGTGTGCGGGCGTGTATACGCGGTGGAGTTTGACGGTAGTTTGACCCGCCCTCTCTCTCTCTATCTCTCCGTGTGGTGTTGACTGTTCTGCTGCATCGTGGGTGGGGCGAATTAAAAATTAAAAAAAAATTTCGAAAAGCTGGGCAGGGGAATTTTCACGCGGATGCGAGGGCGTTTCGGACTTTTTGCTAGTGAGTTTCTTTCTTGTAACTTTTGTGGGTTATGTATTTTCTTGGTGATTTTTGGGAATTTTCGTAGATTTTTCTCTTCTTGAAGCCGGGGAGTTTAGAACAGATCAAACCAAAGTTACCTACTACCTAGTAAGGAAAGGTTGTCTAGCTCCTCCGCGGTCCACTTAAAGTACATCCGTCTCGATGGAGCATTTTCCTTGTTATTCCAAGAGAAATTTTGTAGCCTAATTTTGACCAAAATCTTTTAATGACAATAACATCATATTTGTTGATAAAGCATCTTGAGCTTGAACCTCCTGAGCAAAACCTAGTCTTAATTGAATAACGTGGAATGTCCGCTTATTTGAATTGATACCTAAATTTAACGAAGTGTACGGATCGCCAATCAAAAAAAGGTATTTTCGGAATCGAGAAGATAATAAGTTTGACTTGGACTTTGAATCGACGTGGGATCATGTCCGTGTCCTATGTATACTTCGTCAGAGGTGTGCTTTTAAAGAGTTGTCATGAGCATATGAGGTTTTGACCTTAACAATTATGCTAACAAATCAAAATATTATTACATGATAAATTGGAGGTTAAATATTGTGTGATATCATGAGATGTAATTGGAGGTTGGTAACCACTCAAAAGTGTTGGACTACAAACCACGTCGACTTAATTGTGTATAAATTCAATGTCCGATGCATTTTTAGGCTTTTCTTTATTACGCTTACATTTGATCGTTCATTTCCGCCACAATATTAATCGGATTCTCTGTCACATAAATACCCTAAGTTCACATAAACCGACGCTTTAGAACCCAACGATCTCTTGTCAAAAGTTTTTCCAAAGTATTCAAACTTTTTAGTTGAAAATGCACAGCGGCACCCCGGAGCATGTGGACGAACCAAACCCTAGTACAGTCCACGGACCGAATGCAGACATGGCTGATGGTTCTGATGACGTCGGCAGATAAGAAAAGGAAAAAACGTGAGAAGCTTCGCGGCCAAAAAGCATTTTAAAAAATTAAAAAGGAAATTCGGAAGTGGAGATTTAGCGGATAACTCCTCCGGTTGGAAGCGACAAAAAAGGGAGGGGAGGAAGATTTGACTCGAACCCTTGGAATCCTCTTCATTTCGAGGAGGCCCATGATTAGGACATCTGCACATGTTTTTTAACCTTATTTCCTTCGAATTCTCCTTCATTTTTCTTTCTTTCTTTCTCCCCCGCTTTCACTCACCGACCACCTTTTTTTTTTTTTTTTTTTTTTTTAAAATTTTTTTAATTTTTTTCTGTGCTGAGCAACTGCCGACTTGACGGAATGAAGGAATAGAAAGATTGGATATTTTTAAATACAGTGCCGGAGATCGATGAACCTTCCTGCTGATTGCGTGAGAGCATTTTTTTAAGTCTCTACTCGAAGACCCGAAATTCTTCCTCAGCAGCAAGATCACGCCCTTTTCTTCCACCACCCATTTTTCTAGATCATCCTCTTTTCTCCATTTATGGCAGAAGAGACGGTGGAGAAAGCGATAAATGTGGGAAAAAGTTCACAAAAAATGATTAATTTGAATTAAAAATAATCTCTCACGAAAAAAAGTACTAAAAATGTTTTATTTATTTACAAAAATATTTAGATATAAATCATTATCAATAATGAAATATTTTAATAATCATTTTTAATAAAAGATTCATATTACGCCAAACAATAGAAACCTTATTTGTTATTTTTCCCACCTTCGAGGTAGTAATTTTTATGGGAACGCCTGCCATCTTGACTCTTAGCCAACCCTTGGATTTTCTCAAGAGTAAAGAAGAGACAAATTCCGCAACTTGGAATTTGAATTTAATTTTTGCCACTGAGCACTTGAAAATTACAAACATACGGATACTGATATGTAGATTTAAATATACTCATGTTTTCTTATTTCCATTTTTTTTTTTAAATCAATTCTGTAGAGAACGCCATAAGTAGTTTCTTGAAGTTGAACAACCAGCATTTACAGATCATTTTCATATCTCCAGTTGTATTTAAGTAAACTGCTTCAATGGTATTTAAATGAAAACAAGATGTTACCAATTGGAGCACTACTTAGTGGCTTAGAATTCATGACTTATGAATCTATTGCTCAACTTCAACCATGATTTGATTGCGTATCTATGTCCTCGAATTAATAAACTTATGCAAAGTCTTGCGAGCCTATATTTGGGCATTGTGTTTGCGATCCGAAGTATAGAATGACCTATCTCACCTCCAAATATATAGATACCCGTATGTAGATTTGGATATACTTATATTTCCTTAATTAAAAAATATATATCTTACCCCCAAAGCCTTTATAACAAGATAAGGCACTTTTAACGATCTCATTAATGAGTAGACTCGTGCATCTCATCAAAATATATATAACGATGAAATTGTTGATTTTGGAGTATTGGTTACACATCCAATGTGCTTGAGCAAGTTTTTTAAACTGTTCGCTGCCACTTTAGCAAGAGTAAAATGTTAGAATATTTAAATAATAAACTATACCTTTATCTAATAGCTTAAATTTTTAAAACGGTTGGTAGTGGTCCCATAAATTCTCATATGGTATCAGAATTAGGAAGTCCTGAATTCTAATATTCCAAGCCCTATTTGCTTCCCCAATTAAATTTCCATGCTTAATAATAGGCAAAAAGATCAGACTAAGCGTGAGGGAGAATGTTAGAATATTTAAATAATAAAACGCACCTTCATATAATAACTTAAGTTTTTAGGAATAATTAGCGGTAGTCTCATAAAATTTTACATAAAAAAGCTTTTTTTTTTTTTTTTTACATCTGTAGTTGAAATCTAAAATATTATTCGAATTGCAAAAACATCACAAAAAAAAAAAAAAATCACGTTAAAAATGAATCTGGCGTACATACATTTCGTTTCCTTTCTCGAGCCAAACACGGCATCGGGGCCCAAATCAGCGAGAGGAGCAAATCCATCAATCGATTTGACAGACGTGGTGGGAGCCGACTGGTGCCAACGAAGCGCCGTACGATACGACGTGAGGGATGAGATTGAGATGAGCAGGCGACCTTACGTCGTCAACGTGCAGCACGCCCCGCCCCACCCCCCTACAGTAACGCCCCAAATCGCCCGTCCCTTTCCCCTTTCGACATCGGGATCTGGTGCCTAGCGGGGGCGGTCGCTGTCCCGGCCCACGTCACTGCTGACGTCCGAACGGCCCTACTTCTCCCTCGCTTTGTGACGCCACGGAGACCGTCACCCGCGAAGGGAAAGCGCGGCCCAAAGAGGCCCCGACGTCTTTTCCCCTTTGGCCAGCAGAAAGTCCATCATTTGCGCTGACGGAATCTTTTCGCTTAGGGAAAAAGAGGGCCCCGAGAGCGACTCAATCGCGAGGCTAGTCAATTGGTAGCGAAAGCGCCCATTGTTTGCCACATTTACACGCGAGGGGAAGGGAAATCGATTGGATTTTGGATGACGACCGCCGACCGGGCGATTCGGATCTGTGAATACTGTGGTTGGGTGAATGTAGCGGAAAGCTTCGATGGGTCGTCTCATGTTTTGCGTCGTTTTCGCAAACTTGGCGTATCTATCTCTAGGATACATAGTTTATATGAAATGAGTTTTCATGCAATTTTAAAAGAAAATCGAATTTGAAAGCGACAGATTAACTATGCATTTTGATTTTACCAAGCGTTGAATTACTGGCCACTTAATACTGGCACGTGCATTGCCGGAGTGGCTTGACCCTCAATCTGTAGCATTTGCATCGCTTTCAATCATTTCCAGAATTTGCAAAATCACCGATGCCGTGAAGATCGTGTAAGACATGCTGGCAATGGGCACCCTACACCAGTTTTTCAGCACGTGTTCTTTTCTTCTTTTTCTCCCCAATAATTGCGCCCCCCAAAAACATGTTTTTATGTAATAACTTTCCAAAAGTAGCCGTAGGGCTCTAAGCAGCAAGAGATAAGAATCCACCCTTAGATTTCGGTAAAAGCAAAAGATTATAAAATCAGGGTCCACAAAGGTGATTTTGGATCCATAACCGCAACAAAGTTCAGATTCTCGGACGGTTCCTGCTCGAGCCAAGGATCCGATACCAACTCTTTTCATAAGACAATAGGATTGGAAGAAGCACGGGGAAAATTTATACGCACATGACGGGATCTATTCACGAGCCAAAACTAGCGCGCACCGGACACCTGCTCGCCCTCTGATTTGGCGAAGTTACGTCATTCTCGATGGGGGGTGGTGACTTCATGATCTGGACGTCATTCCCCACTTCGTAATGTCTGGCATCTCCCAAGCTCTTTTTGAACCACTAGGACAGATTTTATTAAAAAGAATTAGCTTGATGCAGAAGTTAATCAATCTGGACACGATGCCCAAGACAATAATAGTGAACAGATCCCTGAATATGCCTGGAAATGGTTAAAATGAAAGCTGGCGAGTGATTTCACATGGTAAAGAAACAAGTGGTATCATTATCATCACCATAAGACTATATACAATAGTCCTCATCTTTCAGGCATTTCTATAGGGTAGAAAACGGAAGAATAATGGTCTTATTCTTCCAGAGAACAGCGTACTATAGAACTATTTACAGTCTTACAGACAGATAATAAAAGCAAGAACTATTTACAGTCTCACAGACAGATAATAAAAGCAAATGCGTTACAGAAAACTACTGCAGATCAATCATAATTCTCTTTGGTAGTCACCCGGGATCTCCAGTCGTGTATGGCGGAACGTAAAGTGTGGTTGGGTACAAGAACCATATGCTGGAGCTTCTTCCTGGTTACTGGGGATACGCTGTGCTTTTCAAGCCATGCCTTTATTGCTCTGTGCTCGTAGGTGAAACCATCAGCAGCAATACATGGATCCTGCATCACCTCCTGCAAGATATGCAACAAGCCGGGTTAGGTTGATGTCCGGGCATGTGATTAAAATGAAAAATAAGACCTGCTTATGTGATGAAAGGAGAAAAAGAAGAATTGCAAGTGTAGAGGGAAATTGTCACCTGAAGGATTGGACAAAAGTATTGGCTCGGAGCACATGCGATCTCTCTTCCAACTCTAGCATTAGCACTTGCAAAATCAGCCAGCTTCTTAAGGACTAGCAAGACTTCATTCTCAAGATCTGGTCTATCCCTGCACCTAAGTTTCGAACATTTGAGAGCAATTTGAGCCAATTCCTCTGTTTCAGCAACTGGCCAATCTTTGACGGTATCGTCCAGAATGCTTGAAAAGGAGCCCCTTTCAATGGCCTCCTCAGCTTTCAATAGAAGTCCATTTGGGTGACGACCCATCAACAATTGAAGAATTATAATTCCAAAAGCATACAAATCCGATTTGGGTCGAAGAGTTCCTGTTCTTTGGTATTCTGGATCCATGTAGTATATTGTACCTGCCAACACAGAGTCCCTATATTCCGTAACATTATCAGGAACTACATCAGAAATAAGTTTGGCCAATCCAACATCCCCGATCTTGCTCACGTAATTTCTGCCCAAAAGGATATTTCCAGGTTTTAAATCCCTATGTACGATGGGAGCAGGTTTCGAGTTGTGCAGGAATGCAAGTCCACAAGCAACTTCAAAAGTTATCCGGAACCGAACGAACCATGGAAGAGATGGCTTGCCATTCTGCTGGTAGATGTACTCCTCCAAGCTTCCATTTTCCATGTACTCATAAACCAGGGCACGACTCTCTGGGCAGGCTCCGAGTAGCAGAACCAGATGAGGATGCCGAAGTTGGCTAAGAACCTCAACCTGCAAAGGATGGGGAAAACAGCAGCAGTCACAATGATCAAATTCACTTGAAGCTCCACAAAGTGGAATGAATTCATTGAAGAAGATTGCATCTAAACATTAAAAATAAAAATAATAAATCTATAACTTTTGTTCTACTAGAGCCAATAGTATTGAGTAGAGGAATAGATGATTACATTGACCCTAGCTGAAGGTGAATCCTTATAGAAGACATGTATGACGCAATTCCATAAGTAGTAACAGAGAAGTCCTAAGAAGTAAGAAGTCCCCAGTAAAATATAGAAAAGCTAGGTTGCTTTACAGATGAAGTAAATTTTCAGACGAAATGCGTGATATTAACCTAAACAAGGATGAATTAGCAGACGAATCACTCAAAAGAAATCTTGCACATGATGAAACTACAGTCAAGCATCAAGAGGTGAAAGAGGAAGGGTCAGATTAAAGGGACACCTCTCTCAGGAATTCCTCTTTCCTCTCACAAGCATCTGATCGCAGAACTTTAACAGCCACAGGAGTATGATCCAGATTGCATTTGTAGACTTTCCCATATGCTCCTTCACCAATCACGTTGGTTTCAGAGAAGGAATTTGTCGCTATCTCTAGTTCATCCCGGGTGTACTTTCGATACCTCTTATCGCTCAAGAGGAGCATATCAATAATTTTCTGTTTCTCTAAGGACTCTTTGAGGGCATTCAGTTCAGCAATCTGCCTTTCGTAACCCTCTTTAGCAAGCAGACTCTTTGCATCTTCAACCTCCTTTAAAGCTTCTATATATTTAGCTCTCTCTTCAGCAGCAAATTTCCTCAAAGTTTCTTCTCTCTGTAAGGCAGAATTCACTCTTCGAGCTTCTTCCCCACATTCAGAAGAAAGTTCTTGAACCTGAGAATTTACTCACGAGAAATTGTCAAAAAAATCAAGGGGAACAAGAGATCTTCCAGATTTCCAAGATCAGATGGTTTCTTCGACTTTATGCCAGGTCCTTGAAGACTATGTCATTTGCTCATATTTCTGGTTCTCAAGACACTTGCGATTTACAATCAATAGACAAGCATCCTGTGAATCCCATCAATCATTCTGATTTTAATAATAACTTAGAAGTTGACAGGGACAATAGCAAAATGTGAATGCAAGATCTTTATCATTTGTTTCACAGTTTCATGTTTTCAAAAGTTTGCATGAAAATGTCCAGTTAAACTAATGAAACTAGTCATGAGGTTTTCGTTCTATTAAATAATTGACAAACACCTTGTTTTGGGCATGGACCAGCTCTTCACAAGCCCGTTCATACATGAAAATCGTGTTCTCCAACTCCCACCACAGCTTCTCTATTTCATCCTGTACATCTAACTGCAAAATGAACACTGTACATGAACCATTACTCAGAAAAAATAAACCTTAAATACTAAGATTCTTGGGGTTGGAAAAACTTAAAGGGCCACCTGCTCAGTTGGTCTAGAAGCCATCAATGTGCTTTGCTCGACGAAATCTATTTCACGTGCATCTCCTATATACGAATGTCTACTGTCTTGCTCTACATTAGCACTGTCAGGGTAATCTGTATGACCTGAAGCTAGTGCAGTCACAAAGCTAGGCTCTGATGGTGGTGACCCTCTGATGCTATCATTGAAGTCAGATTCTCCACACAAAGAATTGGCACAGGATGTTGGGTAACTGGATCCATCAAAAACATCTTTGAGGTTTGTTTGAGCCAACATACCACGACCGGAACCTTTATCTGTACGAGGGAAGATCAGATTATCTTTCCACAGCAATTCCTCTGGTAAACTAGGAGACAAATCCTACAGGAGTAAACTACCTGATTTGCTGACAATGTTGTTCCTAGATATAACATAAACGTCACAAGTTTCAGGAGCACAGGTAAGAACAGTTGCAGGTACCGCTGCTCCCTTCAGCTTCCTAGCAAGATGAACAAATTGTTAGGATTTAACCATGAAAATGAGAGAAGATTTAGCCTACGGATAAAAAGGTGAGAAGACACGGACAAAAAAGTTCAGCAAACAATTGCAAAAAATTTTACATGAACAATTACATGCTTATAGTATGCCTTGCATGCACCCAAACACAATTCCAAGCTTGAAGCAAATAGCTCTATAGGTTTTAGAGACGAGTCTCAATCTGATGAAATAATACCATCGGCATAGATAAAAAGAGCTCGAACAAAATGGAATTAAGAGTAGCTCAACCCTAATTCATCTACTCCTTTGAAAATATGGAAATATCTACTTCCATAAATGTATGTTCAGCAATCAGACGCTCTGATTAAGTCTAACAACCATAAACACCATAAATCTTTTTAGAAGGGAACTGTAAGAATAGAGATCATCTTCCCACCAAATAAGTACTTGCAGCAGTACCTTGCAAAGGCATTCGATGAGCAGGAACCCAGAACTAGATTATTTATTCCCACGTTTGACACAAATTGAAGGAGTGCAGCCGCAGGATTGTCATCTTCTAGCACCAAAGTTTCCACCTACCAAATGCATAACATCGAATTTAAAAAAATTTGCTGCCTTCAGTGATCTTCGCGAAATTCCACGGTACCACTATAGGCGTACTTCCTTATTCAATTTCCTCAATTTCTCAAACTACCTTGTACAGCTTATCTCAATTCTAAATTCATTTCAGATTTGTGACCACAGATCTCCTACATTTCCCCCAGAAAACTTACGCGTATCAGTTTCTCAGATAGCATCGACTGAGCTCAGTACACAATTCCCACAATTAGAGCTCAAGTCAATCTCTATTCAACGTTAATACTTGATTCTAACCAAAACGGAACACAAGCTGAGCAAGCGAAACTCACCTTCCGAGGTTTGCACAGTTTCTTAAACGGAACGAACACCTGCTCGTACTTCACTTTCGTTTCCTCCACGTACATTCCCACCACACTGTCGTCCAATTCCGCCACCGGTATACGATCTCCGCCTGCGAGGAACACAGCAGTGAATCGAAACGTTCGCGCGTTGACCGGGTCAATCAACATCGCAAGAGTCTACGGCCATAAGAATTGCCGTCAAAACAACGTAAGGCGCGCGTCAACGTGATGCGCGGGCGATCGCGGAACGTACTTGGAGTGGGGATTGAAGTGACTCTGGGCATCACGTGGACCAAGACGAACCGATCGGCTCCCGGCATGAGATTCTCCACGGCCCAACGGACGGCGCGGCGGCTTCCTCTTCCTCCTTCGAAGCCGCTCAAGTCGCCCTTCACCGCCACCGCCACCGCCACCGCCGCCGTCGCCGGCGGAGGGCCACGGTCGGCACCACCGGTGGTGCTCATTTCGCACCAAAAAGCGCGCTCGTTTCGCTGTGGAGAGAGAAAGGGGATGGAGGGAGAACAGCGAAAGACCGATTTGACATTTGTAGGGAAGGAGCCGCTGGGTGAAAATGGGGCCAGGAATTACGAAGCGGGCCGGAAATTTGGGCTTAACAAATGACGGGCCGATTAGGAACGACGAGGCCCAAACGAACGGTGCTTGCTTTTTGCATGCTAACATCAAAGCGAAGGGTTCCTTTCAAAGAGAGCCCAAGATTATTCAGTTTTCCTTGAAATATCGAGAGACTAATTCTCATTATTAGGAAAAATGATAACTCTAATTGGCCGTTAAGAATTCCATAGTTCGCACCTTGCCCTATAAAGAAGTTGTGTTATTGGTTATGAGAAGCATATTTTATCATGATATACTATACCTGTGTGCATCAATCCCAATCCTCGATTATGGATGGTTCCTGAAAGGACAAATTTGGTTCCTAGTTTCACATAAGTAACTGGACCTTTCCGAGGATTCTTTTTTGTTATAATTATGGTTAATGGATCAACGAAAGCCAATAAATTAATGCACATTTTTTCTGTTCAAGTATTTATTGAACTCATTAATTTCCTAAACTTTTTTGTTCACATATCTATTGAATTCATGAATTCCCTAGATTCATGTATCTTTTAGTTAATGTATTTATTGAGTTCACGAATCTCTTGAATTCATGTGTCTTTGGATTCATTAATATATTGAATTCACGTATCTCTTGATTCATAAATTTCGTGCATACATACATCTATTTAATTCATGTGTCTCTTTTTTACATGAACTAAAAAAACATAGAGCTTCATCGCTGTTTTTGTTTTTCCGACTCGATTCTAAAAGAGCTTTGCTATACTTTTTTACTATTCCGATTTTTCTGGGTGTGTTGGTTCTATCGAATGGTTCGATTGAGTCTTGTTTGCATAGTACTAATTCAAACACGTTCAAGGTGTTGTATCTTGGAAGGCATATTTCGTGAATTTGTGGAGCGCCATTGACAGGAACTAATCGCCTTAAGGAGATTCAAAAATCCGTACCTCACATTTATTATATCGATATTCTAATTACAAGAAACAATTTGTTTTTTCTGGATTATAATTTTCCAACATTCTTATTTTTATTATATTTTATTATGAAGCAAACCCTAATTGATAAATTATTTTCTTTTCTTTTAATGTTAGGAAACTCCAACTTGTAGGGAATAGAAGAAAACAGAAAATAAGAAGAGGAAATCACTAGTTCCTAGAACGATCATGAAATCGAATAAGATGGGTTAGCCCAATCTAATTTTAGGTTATAGGGTGGGAACCAATTTACCTTGAAACCGATCACTCCTAATTTGCAATGCATTTAAGATAAATTTCGAGGACCAACTTCCTCTTGATTGCCATTTGTCAAAGTTCAAAATTGAAATTGCGATTGTAATCTCGACTTCTTTTTCTATTTACACGTCCGATGCACATAGTCCTTAGAGTATTTAAGTATCAAATTGCGCATTTATTTAACAACTTAAGCTTATAATACGGTTCGCAATGTCCCACTAAATTTTTAAGGTAGTTTTGTTAATTGCATGTTAGAGCAGCATTATTGTAAATAAATTTTCATGCACCACGTCGTAAATTAGAGTGTTGGATATTCATTTGATCTTTCAAGAGGTTAATCGAGTTATCTAGTGCTTGATCCTAAATTCGAAAAGCTCTACCCTTTTTTCCCAATTTAACTGAGTCGGAGGAATCTCGGGGATTGGGACGACTACCCTGTGGACGAAACCGTGTCTTAATGCAAACATATATCATTGATTTGTTGGAAATTTCCTATAATACGGGCTTACATTAATTAATTATTTTTCTATTTTAAATAATCGGGTTAACGGATATTCCAATATTTGTTGAACCCTACAGTGATATGATTAAATTGGGTATTGGCATCTATTGATAACGGGCCTAGTTGAGCAGTAAAGTGTAGGCAAATGTTTTTAACTGAAGCCCGTAATGGGAATGGCCTAATTGACACGCTGTTGAATAGAGTTTGCTAGGTCCTCTCTTTAGCCTATATAAATGATATGTTATACCTATAAGTTGCTTTACTCCAATTGAAAGTTCCCATACTAAAATATGTCATAGAGATGAAGATCTAGCATTTCAATAAATCTATGATTATCATAGTGATATACTTTTTTTCACTTGAAGCGATACTTCAAACAAGTACGTATTAATTCCTCTGTGTTTATTGATAGTGTTTTACAATCATATATGGATTGGTTTTTTTTTTCTTGATTGATTAGTTGTTATGTAAATAATATTCTACATGTGGTATCAGAGCCAATCATATATGATTATAAAACCCAAAATTTTATTTTTTTATGGACAAATTTGAAATCCTCCTCTTTGAGTCGAATATGGGCATTATTCTTTCATATGGATTTTTTGCTTGATTGATCCCAAAACCATAGGGCTTTTGTTCTACATGTCGAGATCGTTCCAATCATATATAATTTGCATAATTTCGTTGAGAATTGAGAGAGAATTTCAAATTCGAAATTCCAGGGTTTATGCATGATAAAGTTCAAATTACTTATTGATTGATGTTTGATGCAAATCTTTGTATGGGTATTGTTATATATTAGTTTTAGCATCTTCTTGTTGCATCAAGGTAAGTTTTTAGAGTTAAAATTCAAGAAACTAAATTTTCGGCCATGGGAGGTTTGGTTCTGAAATTTTCAAGCTTGGATGTGGTAGATTTAATTGGTTTTTCTTGATTTAATTCAATGTAGTTAATTATATTGATATTATATGCAAAACCCATGAGGAAATTCCATCAAAAACCATGTTAATTTGTGCCTTCGGAGCTTCGGTCGAAATCGGGTCGTACAACCTCGATTTTCTGCAATTTCGTGACCCGACGGGAGGTTGAAGAAGACCTCCAGCCGGGCCGGGCTTGAAACACGGGCATAAGCCCATGTTCTTTTATTTTTTTTTTTGTGTCGCAAGTTCTGGGCGTGAGCCCAAAACTTTTCCAGCCCATGTTCTTTTAATTTTTGTTGTGTCGCAAGTTCTGGGCATGAGCCCAGAACTTTTCATTTTCTTCATGGTTCATGGGCTCACGCCCATGAATATTTATTTTTCCCTTCATGGGTGAAAGCCCAGAATCTTGGGCTTCTTCGGGCCTTGGGCCTAAATAGAATGAAGGTGAGCGGCTGCGGTTGGATTTGGGCTGCTCGCGGGTGGGTCTGTATTATTAAAAAAAAAATAAAAATAAAATAATAATAATAATAATAATAATAATAATAAATTTGTGGCAATTTTTTTTTTTTTTAAATGCAATATGATCATTGGAAGCACATATTGTGAAGTGTTTCATATTATTTGATGAATTTTGGGCATAAATTTTGGAGTTCCTTATTGATAAAGATTAATATATACAATTACTCGCTCAAAGGGAGTTATTGTGTATATTAATTTGGAAAATAGTATGAAGTTTAATCCTTATATTTAAAAGATGGAGATGTATAATTGAAAAATATTTATCTGCCCAAAAGGGATAAATGTTTTAAAAATTATATGTAATTCCCCTCTATGTTGATATATTAGAGATGAGTGATGAGGATGTATGACTCAAAAGGTTTATCTGTCTAAAGGGGATAAATTTTTTGAGAGTTATGTGTAATTCCCCTCTATGTTTAGATAATGGAGATATATAATTTAAAGGATTTGTTTGCCCAAAGGGGATTGATCCTTGAGGACTATATGTAATTCTCCTTTATCATCTCTATACATTGATATCATGGAGATGTATAATTTAAATGATTTGTCTGCCCAAAGGGGATGGATCTTTGACAATTATATGTAATTCTCCTTGTTGTTATTTTTTTTATTTTTTTATTTGATACCCAGGGAACCCCGTACAGCCGGTAGCCGGCGGGTAAACCCTGGGGCGACGCTAGCAGAGGACCCACCATCCCGACATTGCGCTTAAGATCCCGTGCGGCCAGCGGGATTCGACCCCCTCCACTTTCGTTAGTTTCATTGGAGAGCCTTATCCAATTGGGCCACCGCAGGCGGTGGTTCCTTGTTGTTATTTTATAAACTTTATACTGTGAAAAATAATTGTGCATTATACACTCTGCCCAAAAAGGAGTTTATAATGTACTAGTTAATTTTGTTGAAATACTTATGGCCCATAATTGATCTTATTGCATTATGTGTGACAAACAGTTACTTTTGCTATAAATAACAACAACGAAATATTATACTGTTAAGGACTTTGTCAAAAAGGGAGACATTGTGATTGAGAATATTATAGCTGAGTCCATGTTTGCTGATCCTCTAACAAAAGGCTTACGACTAATTTTGTTTAAAGAACATGTAAAGAATATGAGTGTCTTAAATTCTTTTGATTTCTTTTGTTAGTGGGAGTTATATAATTTGTATTTCTGGATATTATAGATATATGTAGACTAATAATGCTTTTATGATATCTATTAAAGCATTTATTTTTAGTGATTGTTATTATTAATTCTATTGTTGTCCTTTCTCCTGTTGACTGAGAAATGGAAATATAAAACAATATATTTAAGGAAATTTTAGTTTAAAGATGACTGTATGTCACTGATTATGAAATCTCATGTTGGATTGTGACATAATCGTGCAATTTCATGTTGTTTAGAAATTGCGTTGATGCAGTTTCATGTCGTTGAGAAATTGCATTGAGGACCGATAAGAAATAGTGAATATTTTGATCACATGTTAGCACTATTTCTTACTACATTACTAGGCTCATGATCCATGAAAATATAATATTTATTATATATGATTATGGAAGATTATGTGTTGTGGTATTTTCTTAACACATTGATTTCCATAGTCTTATACTGAGGTTATATAGGATTTGATTGGTTTTGAGATGCCATTATTGGAATATTATTATTTTTTTTAAAAAGTTGTGGTCACATAAAACAAAATTTTCAATTATTAACCCGATCGTGTCGTTTTCAATATAAAATCTTTTTCAAAATAAAATAAGTTAATTAATGTAGCCAAAACGGGAGAATGTTGGAAATTTCCTATAATACGGGCTTACATTAATTAATTATTTTTCTATTTTAAATAATCGGGTTAATGGATATTCCAATATTTGTTGAACCCTACAGTGATCTGATTAAATTGGATATTGGCATCTATTGACAACGGGCCTAGTTGAGTAGTAAAGTGTAGGCAATTGTGTTTAACTGAAGCCCGTAATGGGAAGGGCCAAGTTGATACGCTGTTGAATAGGGTTTGCTAGGCCCCCTCTCTAGCCTATATAAAGGATAGGTTATACCTATCAGTTGCTTTACTCCCATTGAAAGTTGCTATACTGAAATAGGTCATAGAGAGGAAGATCTAGCATTCCAATAGATCTCTGATTATCAGAGTGATCTACTTTTCTTCACTTGAAACGATACCTCAAACAGGTACGTTTTAATTCCTCTGTATTTATTGATATTGGTGTTTTACAATCATATATGGCTCCGTTTTTTTTCTTGATTGATTAGTTGTTTATGTAAATAATATTCTACATGATTAACTTTGTCGAGCGAAAGAAACGATTTTATTCTACAAAACATTTTCTAAATTATGATTTTTCCAAAGAAAATAATTTCTAAATCATATGATTTGTTGCGAAACGAAATAAGTCGAATCAAAATGAATGAGCCCGGACAACATTGATTAAGAAAGAACTTATGATTGTGTTCATAATGGTGGAATGAAGTCACTCTCATTTTCTTTGGAAAAAGAAAGAATGAAGAAAAAAAAAGAACTCACTTTCCGGGAATATGAATTTTTTTATGTCCTCAGACCTAGCCATTCTCTTGATAATGATTTTGACGTAACTAATGCTTGCGCTAGAAAACGAAGAGTTTCGCTGCAGAGTGTGGCCCAAATTCCAGATTGCGGTCATCGCAGATCGATAAAAAGAAGATATCAATTCCAGTTTGTAGTCATTTCCAACGTACAAGCTGTCTTAAGTGGATTTCATTATTATCATATATGAACGATTATTTCGACCTTCGACTTGTTTGTAGCACAAACAAACCCCGAAAAACGATTCTCGTTCTCTCTGAGATTGAGTTTCTTGGAAACATTTTTCAATAAAATAAGCATACTCTAAATTGAATACGAAATATCGAATTTGATGGATATACGCAACATGCATATCAAATAATTTCTGAATAGGTAAATAAACATCAGCTTGTGACATTAGTATATTAAGAGCGCGAATAATAACCATTCTATTTCTCTATTTTTCTATTCTTTGGACCAAGTTTGGAACGGAAATCTGTTTAGTAAATTTCATTTTTTTATTTCTGGAACAAATTTCTACTCTAGAAATAAATTTTGATCATAAATCATAAATTAAAAATTTGGAGTTTTTCTATTTCTAGAATAGAAGTGAGAAATGAAAATTCTTTTTGTTATTCACTCTCGTCACTATCCGCTACCCACTTGTCACCCGTGGGGCATCGGATGCCTGCCGCCCACTGTTGAATGTTCGCCCGCAAATCATTGGCCGTTGGTCATTGACTACCTCCCCCAATGGTTGTTGGTCGCCTAACGCTGCTCGCCCACCTCTTGCCACCGATTGCTGGTCATCGGACGCCTCCCACCATCATTCAAGAGGGAGAAATTTTGTGTCATTATTAAACGAATTTTTATTTTAGGAATAGAAACTTTATAAGCTTATCAAACACGTATTTTTGCTCAGAAACTTGTTCGATGAGTAAAAATAGAAAAATTAATTCCTAGCAATAAATTAATTTCTAGAACAAAATCGTTATGATTCGCGCCCTAAAATTGATGCCATGTATCATTGTTGGATATATCAATATTACTCTTGACTATTGTGGATCCACGATTGATATGTGTTTGGCCATATGCACGCATGATGCCAACATAGTACAATCACATCAATCACACGCACAACTTAAAGGTCGACATCATCCTTGACTTTAAGCTCTGCCCTGCGAACTCTTCCAAATACTCGAATTGCGACTCCACATTGCCAAATATCTCTCTCATGGCCCTTGCGTTCGCCCTCACCTCCTCTCCCTCCGGCTCCACCATGACTTGCTTTTGTCTCAACTACCGAGTCGCTCGTGAACGACCCGTCCCAACCATCCCTTGGCACATCCGAACTGACCCGCCTCTCGTCCATCAGCCCTTGGTCCGAGAAGCTCCTGGAAAATAGGATTAGTGCTTGGCCCTACTCGAGCGCCTCGATGACCAAGCTCCACCCGCAGTATGTCAAGAACCAGCCAACCGATGGATGGGCTAAGATGTTAAGATGAGGAGCCCAGCCCACCCAGACGAAGCCTCGACCCAACACCTGGCTTTCGAACCCCGAAGGGATACTACCGGGGTCGGCCTTTCAGCCCACCACCCAGACAAAGGGCAAACTTGACTTTTCAATTCTACATACCAATTTGTGCATGGACTCTTGACTCAGAGCCACCTTAGTGCCGAGGGCAACATAGAACGTCGACTTCTCTTCCTTATCATCCAACCATTGCTTAAGCTCACTCCATCTCCCATCTCTTTCATGCCTTTTATTATGGGGCGGCAAAAGCCCTGTCGGAACCATGTCTCATGTGAAGTTTCTTGAGTAGATTCAATGGCTCGGCCTCAAACTCACTACGGGTCCTCACGGCCACGATTTCGCAATCCTATACTAACTTGCCATACCTTTTGAAAATTGACATGTTAGATTCAGAGTCCATGAAATCCTCTTCGTTAATCACCTTATGAAGTCCAAACGTGACTTTGGTGGGGTAAGTAAAGTCCTCGGCCATCTTGGCTCGGGCCTAAATGTTGATCAAAAGAGATGGCGAGCCAACAAAGATGAGGACAATAGCGTTGAATATGTAGAAGAATGCCAATTTAACATCAAGTTGTCTTGCCTTTTGGGGTAACCAGAAAGACATGAAGTCTTTGTTGATATTAAAATCATAAACATGAAGATTAATCAATATAAACAACAAAATAATCAAGAACAAATCAGATGTGTATATGAATGTAAAACACCATAAAAGATATGTATAGCGGAATTAGATCGTACCTGTTTGAACCATTATTTTATTTAAAGGAAATAGATCAGTCTGATTAGGAATCAACGTTTTATTGGAATGTTGGATCTTTCTCTTTATGACCTATTTCATTATGACAGCTTTCAATAAGATTACTGAGAGGTATAACCTATTATTTTATAGACTAAAGATGGGACCAAACAAACTCCAATCACTTAGGCCCTGTTTGGTTCAGCTTTGGGAATGGGCTTTGGGATTTTAAAGTCCCGTGGCCAAATGCAAATGCGTTTGGTTTGATTTTTTGAGCGATTTTAACAAGAAGCAATTGCATCTCCAAAGGACTCTAAAGGTCCTTAACCCAAAGTAGGTCTAGAGGTCCTTTGAAAACTTGCATTTTCGGAATACAAGTTTTGGTTACTATTCATCACTATTCACCTTCTCTGATTGAGAAGTTGATCGAAGGTCGATGACCACTGGCCAAGGGGTCACCCGCGCCAACGACCGTCGCCGGACCTCAGGCGACACTTGGGTTGCGCGACCCAGATGACTGATGGCCTGAATTGTGTGACCTAGGTCGTCGCCTGGGGCCGCCTGACCCCAACGACCGTTTAGGGGCTAGATCCGACACTTCGGCTGTCAGATCCGACGGTCCGATGGCCGGACTTCAAAAAAAGAATACAAATATTTTTATTTTTTTAATCTAATAAAAGTCATTTACAAGTGCAAATTTTATCAAATGGTATTTTGGCCAAAGTTGTTTCTCAATGCAAATTTTACCAAACATTATTTGCAGTTCGGAAAATCCCCTTCACCCAAAGGCATTTGCAATTTTGCAAATGCAATCCTCAAAAGTTGAACCAAACGGGCCCTTAGTGTGTCAACTGGGCCATTAGTTAAACACAATTTTCTATACTTTGCTGCTCAATTATGTTCATTATTGATAAATGCCAAAATCCAATTCAATAGGATCACTAAAAGGTTCTATATATATTGGAATATCAATTAACTCGATCATTTAAAATTGAAAACCAATTAATTAATGTAAGCCCATATTTAGGAAATTTTCAACATTCTCCCACTTTAGCTACATTAATTAATTATTTTTTGAAAACAATTTTATTTCGAAAACAGCACTCTTGGGTTAATAACTGAAAATTTGTTTTATGTGGCCAAAATTTTGAAAAAATAATATTCCAATAATGGTACCTTAAGACCAACCCAATCCTATATAACCTCAATATAGGACTATGACGATCAAGGTGTTAAGAAAATATCGCAACGCATGATCGTCCATAATCACATATAATAAGTATTATATTTTCATATATCATAGGGCCAGTAGTGTAGTAAGAAATAATGCAAACATGTGATAAAAAAATAAACTATTTCTTATTGGTCTTTAATGCAATTTCTCAATGACATGAAATTACATTAGCGCAATTTATAAGTTACATGAAATTGCACAATTATGTCACAATTCAATATGAGATCTCAAAATTAGTGATATCCAGTCATATTTAAACTAAAACTATGTTTAAAAATACTGCTTAATACTTCAATTTCTCAGTCGATAGGAAAAATGATGATAATAACAATAAAGTCAACAATGATGATAATAACAATAAAGTCAACAATGATGATCATAAAAAATAAATGCTTTAATAAGGATCATAAAAGCATTATCAGTTTGCATATAAAAACAATATCTAATGAAACAAACTATTTATAAGAGATCAAAAGAATCTAAAATATCCATATTCTTTACATGTTCTTTAAACAAAATGGGTCGTAAACCTTTTGTTAAATGATTGGCCAACATAGACTCAGTTCTAATATTTTCAATCACAATATCCCTCTTTATGACCAAGTCCTTAATAGTATGATATTTGATTTCCATGTGTTTAGATGCATTGTTGATCTTGTCATTCTTAAAATCAAACAAAGCTACAGTGTTGCCATAATCGATCACCGTAGGTTTAGCAATAGAGTCCACAATTCACAATTCTAAAATTAAATTTCTAAGCTAGACAGCTTAAGTTGAAGCACTGTAACAAGCCATAAACTTAGTATATATTGTAGAGTTTGTAATCAAGGTCTGCTTTGTACTCTTCCAAGAAAGAGCGCCTCCAGTCATCATAAAAGTATATCCAAAAGTTGATTTTCTATCATCTGAACAACCATCAAATCAGCATCTGAATATTCAATTACCTTAAAATCCTTTATTCTGCTATACAAAAGCATGAATTCTATTGTTCGTTGTAGATATCTCATCGCTTTCTTAGTTGCAATCTAATGATTATGATATGAATTCGATAGATATCTTCCAAGAGTATTTACTGCAAAAGCAATATCAGTTTTGGTACATACTTGTGCATACATAAGATTGCTAACTGCACCAGCGTATAGAACATTCTTCATTACTTCATTTTCAATATCATTCTTGGGACATTGTTCAATGCTTAATCTATTTCCTTTCACAATAGGAGCTTTAACAACCTTGTAGGTTTGCATATTGAATCTCTTCGGAACACGATTTATGTAACTTTTCTAAGATAACTCAAGAACCTTTTTAGATATATTATGATGAATCTCAATGCCCAGAACAAAAGAAGCTTCCTTAAGATCTTTCATATCGTCTCAGCTACCTAGTCGCTCGTGAACGACCCGTCTCTGCCATCCCTTGGTACCTCCAACTCGATTTGCCTCTTGGCCATCATTTTTGCCACCAACCCTTGGTCCAAGCTCCCCCTAGAAGACAAGATCAGTGCATGGCCCAACCTAAGCACCTCTTTGACGGAGCTTCAACCGTAGTGCATCAAGAACCTGCCGACGAATGGGTGGGCCAGGATGTCTAGTTGAGGAACCCAACCCACCTAGACAAAGCCTCGACCCGACACCCGACTTTCGAAATCGGAAGGGATACTACTGGGGCTAGCTTTTCGACCTACCACCTAGACGAAGGACAAACCTAACTTTTCAATCCCACACGCCAACTCGTGCATGGACTCTTAACTCAGAGCCACTTCTGTGCTGAGAGTGACATGGGACACTAACTTCTCTTTCCTATCATCTAACCATTGCTTTAGCTTACTCCATCTCTTGTCTCCCTCATGGCGGCTTTTACTTTGGGGCGACAAAAGCCCCATTGGAACCACAGGTCTTGTGTGAAGCTTCTCAAGTAGACTTAAAGGCTTGGCATCGAATTCGCTACAAGTACTTGTGGCCACAATTTTGCAACCTTGTACTGCTAATAGATTAGATTTATACTAAAGGGCATAATTGTCATTATATTGTTTTAGCCCTAAACCTTATGTATATATTGTAAATTATTTCATCAATGCTAATAATGTTTACCCAAACTTTACATGGTATTAGAGCAGTGATCCTTGGAGCTTGTCTCACATGTCCAAAATCGCCCTTTTTTTGGCACGACTGCTGCCACCGTTCATTGTTCGCCACGGGAGGTGTTCCTCCCTTTTTTTCTTACTCATTGTGCAAGCCTTCCTCTCCATGTGGCCGTCCCTTAAGTAACATATGGTCCTCCTCTGATTCAGCCAGATTGATTCCACCGCAAGCAGCTACTTCTTCGGCTGCAAGTCATTATGGTAGCCAAGTCTCAAGCCTCTTTAGACACCATTCTCGCACTTGACAGCCAAAGAGCTCTTATTTTATGCATCCTTTTAATAACCCTGGATCTAATCTCGTTGGCATGGTCCTTTCATGTGACAATTACAATAATTGGTCTCGTGCCATAGAGATTGCCCTTTCCCCCAAGAACAATATGGTGTTTGTTATTGGAGAAATTGAAAAGCCAACCACAACCAATCTTGCCCATGTGTCCTGGATCTATTCTCATTAACATGGTCCTTACATGTGACAATTGCAATAATTGGTCTCGTGCCATGGAGATTGCCCTTTCCGCCAAGAACAAGATGGTGTTTGTTATTGGAGAAATTGAAAAGCCAACCACAACCAATCTTGCCCATGTGTCCTGGATTCGTGCTAACAATATGATTCTATCCTAAATTCTTAATTCTATCCATCCAGATTTGGTGCCAACGTTCTCTACACAAAGTCAGTTGCAGATGTCTGGGTTGATCTTTGCAAATGTTTTTCGCCATCGAATGGTCCTAGGGTTTTTCATCTTGAGCAAAGGATATGCACCCTTGCTCAATGTGACGATGCCGTGACCAAGTACTACAACAACTTGTGAAGCTGCTAGGATAAATTGAATAATTTGGATCCATTACTGCAATGCTCTTATTCGGCTCATTCTATCATCACCAAACAACAAGAGAATCGACGCTTGTTTCAATTTCTCATGGGTCTCAACTCGAGGTATGCCAATGTTATTAGTCAAATTTTACTAATGGATCTGTTACCTAGCGTTGTGCGTGTATATACACTAGCTCTTCGAGATGAGTTGCACTGCTATATCCAATCGGACCGCTCACCATTTGACTAGACCAACACTTTGTTTAGCACTCACAGCAACAATGCTCCACAACCATACACGGATTCGTCATCCCATGAACAACTCGGCTCTCTTGGCGCTCTCACTCCGTCCACCAACCTAGCTAAACGGATGAACATGACCTGCGGCTAGGAAAGATGCACGCACCGTGGCATCCTAGGACATACACGGGATGTGTGTTATCAACTTTACGACTTCTCTCCCAATCACAAGCAGCACCATGGATAGCCATCTATCTCCTCCCGGCCTACAGACAATAAGTCCAGCCATACTTCTAATGCGGCACCTCCTTCATTCACAAATGATCAATATAAGCAATTGATGCTCTTGTTGCTAAAAGTAAACATCTCGAAAGCCAACCTCAGGTATTGTTCTCGGCTTATCTTCAAATTCATTTGATTTAGATACTTGAATTATAGGCAATAGTGTGACCAACCACATCACATTTGAACCTCGTCACCTTACAAACCTGACACACCATCTCTTTCCACATCCCACAGTTAGGATTGGGAATGGTGTTGGTGTCCTTGTAACCTTACACGTTTCGGCTTCTCTTACCCCAACTATCTCCTCTTGATAATGTCCTTTGCACTCCCTCTTTCAAATACATATTATTATCAATTTTCAAACTCACTCAAACTTTAAACTGCTTAGTCTCATTTTTTCCTAACCATTGTCTTTTTCAAGACCTCTTGACGAAGAAGATCATCGTTGAGGCCATGAGTGTGGTGGTCTCTATTACTAGGAGATTCCTACCGAACCTACCATCCTCTCTGCTACAACCTCTTCACCTCATCTTTGGCATGCCCACTTAGGACATTCATCTGAGTCAGTTTAATCTACTTTGCAACAAACTTTATGTTTTAGTCTAGCAAAACAATTGAGTCCATGTGATCCTTATCATTTATTCAAGCAAATGCGTCTGTCTTTTGCATGGAGCACTATTACTACTTTATGTTCATTTGAGCTTATTCATGTTGACATTTGGGGATCTTATTTTCACTTTACACATAAGACATGTCATTATTTTTTATATATTGTTGATGACTATTTGCACTATACTTGGATATTTTTCTTACTTTTAGGTTTGATGCAATTGATTCTCTGATTCACTTCTTTGCTTTTGTTGAGACTCAATTTCAAACCAAAGTCAAAAATATTCAATCTGATAACGGGATTGAATTCTTTTCCTCTTGTTTACAAGAGTTTTTTTTTTTTCTTGGCACCCTTCGTGTTCACCACTAGCGTAGTTGCCCTCACACTCCTTAGCAAAATGGAGTTATTGAGTGTAAGCATTGTCACTTGCTCTATGTTACTCGTGCATTGCGTTTTCATTCTAGCATACCCTTTCATTTTTGGGGGGATTATGTCTTAATTGCTACTCATCATTTAGTCCTATTCTACACAATAAAACCCTGTATGACCTTCTCTATGGCAAATCACCCCAATCCTCATCTTTGTGTCTTTGGCTCATTATGCTAAGTTTCTATCGGCCATCTTCACTTCGATAAATTTGGCCCCTGATTTTGCCGATGTGTTCTAATCGGTTATCCCACAAATCACAAAGGTTACCGTCTCTATGACCTCAAAGACCAAACAACTTTTACTAGTCGTGATGTCATTTTTTATAAACAATATTTTCCTTTCCATCAAACCACTGAACATACCACAACTGAATGGACTTCGGTAATTCCATTACCCATACCCGACCTTGGTGAAACATCCCTTCCTCCCTCCACCTCGGTATTTGCATCAACCTCACCTCCTCAGCCTCCCGCACCCATGGCTGTGCCATCACCCATTGAACTTGAAGCTGTGTCTCAGCCATCTCGAACACGCTTTCCATTCGGATATTTTCGAGACTACCATTGTGCTATTGTAGCCTCTGATTAATCCTCTTCAGATTCTAAGGTTGCGTTTGGTAGTCGGGATAAAATTCATGATTTAATAATATTTATCTTGTCCTGTATTTGGTGTTTACTCAGAACAGGATAAAGGGGGATATAAAGGGGATATAGGCCGGATGAAGTTATCACATGGGGGAGCTAGGATGAATGTGGATAGAATTTCTAACATCAATAACTAGAAAGTTATTTTTCTCGAATGAAAGACTTTTTATATTAACAAAATTAAAATTATATCTCAATAGAAAAAATACTTGAATTCTAATGTAAGAAATTTAAAATAACAAAAACTAACAATTTAGTTATTTTTATTTAATCGTATTTTTATTTATATAGTCCAATTTAATTATATTTTATACAATAATTTCAATATATAAATATATATACTTATTATATATTGTAGGTATGTCAGTACAATTTGCTATTTAAAATTTTTTTTATTAGAGAATGATGGGGGGACAAATAAAAAAGAAATTAATTAATAAAAGAGAGGAAAATAAAATAAAATAAATTAAATTAAATTAACAAGAGTGTCAAAGAGATAGTTCTTTTTCTTGAATGGCAAATTTTTTTAATTAACAAAATTAAAATAATATGTCAATATGAATGATATTTGAATTCTAATATAAGAAATTTAAAATAACGAAAAAATAACGATTTAGTTATTTTAATTTAATCTTATTTTTTTATATAGTCGAATTTAATTATATTTTATAAAATGAGTTCAATATATAAATATAAATATTTTAGGTATGTTAGTATTTTGGTTTTATTAGTACAATGTAATTTTTAATAAAATTTTATTAGAGAATGATGGGAGGGGAAGAAAAAAAAAGAGATATTGATTAATAAAAGAAAGGAAAATAAAATAAAATAACCAAATAAAGTAAAGTAAGCAAGAGTATCGCGAGAGAAATTTACTATTTCCGTTTGTAATATTTTTGGTTCATTTTTACTAATATGTAGTTTATACTAAACATTATACATGATATGATGTGAATATATCCAATTTTATTATTACAATCACAAAACAGTAGGTGGGATATATCAAAATCCCTTGGATTTTATATCATATCCTATCCATTCATATCCTAATTAGAAATCCGGACGATCAAAGTAGTATGAGGTAATTGAATCAATTTCTCTTTGCCCTCTATCCAACTGTTTGTTAGACTCGCATTTTTTATCCACTAACCACTCTTTTTTAGCCTCCATATCCTCTGAGCAGGAACCTAAAATTTATGACACTTCGTGTCAATCTCCCAAGTAGCAAGAGGTGATGTCTTCTAAGATACAAGTCCATGAATAGAGTGACACTCGGGAAATTGTTCCTGTTCCTCTTGACAAACACCCTATTGGATGTAAGTGATTCGAATGGCACCATTGAGCGCTATAAGGCTCGTCTCATTGCAAATGGTTATACTCAAACAAAGAGGATTGATTATCTGACACCTTTGAGCCTGTTCCTAAAATCGTAACTGTTCGTACTTTGTTAGCTCTTGCTTTGATTCGTTATTGCCCTCTCTACCAATTATATGTGAATAACGCTTTTCTGCATGGTCTTGACGAAGAGGTTTACATGGGGTTTCCACCGAGTTTTCATACTAAGGCAAAGAATTTAGTTTGCCGGCTTAAGAAATCACTCTATAGCCTTAAACATGCATCAATGCAATGGCTTGCTAAATTATCTTCTCCATTGTTTGATGTTGGTTTTCAATAGTCCAAGGCGGACTATTCACTTTTTACATTGGTCCATGGCTCTCTCCTAACCATTGTCCTTGTTTATGTTGATGATTTGGTCACGAGTGATAATGAAGTTATGTTTCGACTTTTCAAGCAATTTCTTAACACACAATATCGCATTAAGGACTTAGGTACCTCAAATACTTCTTGGGCATTGAAGTTTCTCATTCTAAGTCTGGGATTTCTTGTCGCAAAGGAAAAATGCTCTTGATATTTTGTCTGACATCGTTGATACTCCAATGGAACCCAATATGCAATTTTCGGACTCCTCCCCAACTCTTAAGGATCCAGCTTCATATTGCTGACTTATTGGTAGGTTATTATATCTTATAGTAACTCGTCCAAATTTACTCTTTGCAATGCAACATCTTAATCAATTTATGCACTCTCCTCATGAAGACCATTGAAATGCCACCCTTGGCATTGTGTGGTATCTCAAGCATGATCTTGACACTGGTTTGTTTTCCAATTCGATTCTACCATTCCTCAACAGAAGTTGAATACTGTGCTATGGCATTCGCTACATGTGAAATCACGTGGCCTCACATGCTTCTCTCGGATCTCCACGTTGACATTATCATTGCCGATCTTTTTTGTGATAATAAAGCGGCCATCCACATTGCCACTAATCCTGTCTTCCAAAATGCACCAAACACATCGAGATTGACTGTCAGTTGGTTTATGACAAAATTCAAGATAACCCTTTGCATACTCTTCACATTCTTGATCACTACCAACTTGCAAACCTGTTCATGAAACCGGTCACATGTGATTTATTTTGTAATTTTAAGAACAAGTTGTGACATGTTTACATTCACCAACTTAAGGGGGAGTATTGGTGAATTAGGTTTATACTAAAGGGCATAATTGTCATTGTATTGTTTTGGCCCTAAACCCTATATATATATATATATATATATATATATATATATATATATATATATATTGTAAATTATTTCATCAATGCAAGTAATGTTTACCTAAACTCTACAGATTCATTTCTAGAACCTTGTATTACCGATACAAATTGATCAAGAGCTAAATACTACACAACGACACCTTAGAACCTTATTCTAAGTCCTACACACGCATGATACCTTTTAAAAGTGATGGGGCTATTGTATAATCATTTCTCTTAAATTAATATGCCGCCTTCCATGATGTTTGCAAAATTGCATGGTCCAACGATAATTGTACTTCCTAATTCCATTTCCGCATTGAGAAATGAGTAGATGATCGCTCGATTAGTCTCATGCCTATCGGTCTCACAAGAGTGATAAAGCCACATCAACCACTCATTTAAAGTTGAAAACCAAGCCCCCTCTTTTACCAGTTTCCACTTTCTAGAGTTGGAGCAATAATTAAGAAAATGAGTTTTTTTTTTTTAGTCAGTCCTAGTCTATACCTATTCTATACTCACTCTCAGACTTTTGCCCTGCCTCTTGCAGGGTGTGGGAGTCGAAACCCACTCCTGAAACTTGCGCGTCCCCACCCCATCCCTCCCTGAGAAGGTGCCCCTCACCTCCCCCTTCCATGTTGGAAGGGTGGTCACTGGGGCGAATCCCAGTGGTTAAGAAAAAGAGTTAATACCCTGAAAAATCATAAATTGGTACGCCATTGACAAATTTACCTAATATTAATTTTTTGACCACGAAAAATTCCAAACTAGTACAAATATGACAAATTTATCCCAAATGACAAAAAAAAAAAATTCTCAAACTGGTACACTTGTAATAAATTTACCCAAAATTAGTTTGTTCAACTGCCAAAAACCTAAAAATGGTGAATTTGTGACAAATATACCATTCGTTAAATTGAAATAATACCACAAATACCACAAAAATGATACAACTTTGACAAACAGAGAATAAAATCTTAAATTGGTACATCGGTCAACCGTCTTGTATTATCAAATTTAGCAATTTGATAGTAAAATTTGACATAAATTAATAGATGATAAATCTATCAGAAGTATAACGGTTTGTGGTAAATTGTCAAAGGTGTACCAATTTAGGGTTTTTGATTGTCAAAAAATTAGTTTATAGTAAATTTTTTACAAGTGTATCGGTTTAGGGTTTTTTTAAGTTATTAATCATAGACTTATTTTTTTAATTACTTCCCATAGATCTTAATTAAGGAATAAAAAGTCTAGTAGAGTTTTTATTTACTCCTCAAATTTGTTAATCAAATTGTCTTACCCGACTTAAAACTCATAGAAGTCCAAATCTTAAAAATCACAAACTTATTAACTTTAAAATTTTTTACTTTAAACTTTTTTACTTTGATTTATGACATTACTTAAAGCTATTTTTTTTAGTAATAGCACCACCGAATTTACACAACTTAAAGCATCGGTAATTTCGATTCCAAAACTAATAGTCCAAGCTAACTCGAAAATCCAAATCATCGTCATGTGACTGGCCAAAAATGAATTTTATTTAAAAATTTGAAGTACATTAAGTTTCTTGAGTTAAGGTTTTTCCCTCTCTTATTATTATTATTTGGGTACAACTCTACATTTTCATAGTGCCAGCCAACTTTTGATTTAAAATAAGTAAACTAGATAATTATGTATTGTGTATAAGTTCAACAAGTGCTAGAAAGAGATTCATTGCATTGTATAAATTTTCAATTGTTCGGTATAAATATGAGTGGGTTACTAATTTGACGTTCATTATATATCCGGAATAGGTGAAAATGTTTCGTGAGGGCGTCACAAAAAAAAATTCAGTTTTCCTTTTTTTAATTACTTATCCAAAGTGTATAGAAAATGGAAAAATTCTAAATAAGGGCCTGAGGTACCCTCATTTTTTCAAATAAAAATATGAATTGGATATTGTTTCAAATAAAGTCTAAAGTACCATCATTTATTCAAATAAGGATTTGAAGTAGCCATATCAGTCTTAAAGAATACCTCAACTTACTATCCGAAAAGGGCAATTTCGTCTTTTAAATTTATTTATTTTTTCCATAAAAAACTAATTTTTTTTTAAAAAAAAAGAGCAAAATAGAGATGAGAGGGAGAGCTCCCTCTCGCCTATGGCTGTTGCCCCATCACCAATGGGGTGATGGCGATGGCTATTGACCCTCGTCGACTGGAGGCGAGGCCCTTGCTACAGGTGGGAGAGGGTGGTGACCCTTTCCCAAGTTGCACCTTCATCGCCCACCCTCGCCTAGGTGTCGACAACCCTGCCGATTAGCGCCACTGTCCCATCAATGATGGGGTGGCAGCCACGTGCATGGAGGCTCCTACTTGCCTCCTTTTTTTTTTTGTAATATTAAATTTATTTAAGTTTAATTTTTAAATTTTTTTAATCTAATTTAATTTAAAGTTAAATTGTGTTTTGACGAAAATGCCTCTAGTTGGCCGGAATTTTTTGTTGGTCGATGAGCCGGTGAGGCTAGGCCCTTATTGAAACAAATATAACCACTTTCGGCCATTCTTTGAGACTGATATAATCACTTTTAGCCCTTATTTGAGATAAAGAATGTAATTCAAACTCTTATTTGGAATATTCCCTAAGAAAAGTTCACAAGTAGTAATTGCATTTCCTTCTTGTTGGTTCCATCCTCTTTTTTGAAAATAAGAGATATTGTCCAGTATTTAGGAAGTTTCTATCAAAATTCCTTTCCAAGTTGCCAATTCCATTTTAAAGGTAACGTGGGTACCGCGTGATGATTTCCTCTTCCTTTGCCGAAGTTGCTGATGTTTCCCTTTACCATTGCCGCCACCGCAGCCGTCACCACCGGTGGTGCTCATTTCGCACCAATAGGCGCGCTCGTTTTACTATGGACTGAGAGAGGGAGAGGAAGGACAGTGAAAGACTGATTTTGACCTTTGTAGTGAAGAAGCTACTGTGTGAAAATGGGCCAAGAATTACGAAATGGTCTTGTAATTTGGGCTTAACAAATGAAGGGCCGATTGGAACGATAAGGCCGAATTAAATGGTGCTTGCTTTTGCATGCTAAGGGTTCTCATTAGTAAGGGTTCATTATTTACTCGATTAGCCTTTCATGATAACTTGAGTATTGGATGTAAAGTCATTCACAGTTTCATGATGAAATGGTAGACAATTGTAGGATAATGTATATAAAACTTCTTAAGTGCATTCATTGCTTAATTATCATCAATTAAGAATTTTGTAGTTTGCACTTCACACCACTATAATGTAGGATGCAAAACTCATACATCTTGATTAACAATGCACCAAAGAAAAAGTGCAAGGATCTATTGAATCTTGATACCAAAGTTTGAAATTAAAGTCACTATTGAAATTTCGATGCTTTTTTTTTTTTTTTCTAGGGGTACGTTCGATGCATGTAGTCTTTTGGATCCTTAAATACCGAACCACATATTCATCTAATAACTTAAATTATTAATATAGTTGATAGTGATCTCACTGAGTTATGCCGGTATTTCCTATCATATGTTAAATCAACATTCTTCTATATATATATCTTTTCATCATGATATCAATTTAAGGTGTTAGATATTCATTTGAACTTTTAACAGGTTAATTAAGTGTTTTATTCTACATGCGAAAGATCTTACCTTCGCATCACAATGTAATTTTCTTGGATGAATCCTCGACCACAACCCTATGAATGAAACCATATGTCATTTCATGGATGAAGAGTCTTTGTTGATGCTTGTACGCATTTATGAAAAATTAAGATAAGTGTACTGGAAATTTTAAAACTTATTATAAAGGTGTAATTAAGTCTTAAAATTTTCGAATAATGCAATTAAGTTTTAAAATTTATCAAATTAATGTAATCAATTCCTTCCACTAACTCCATCTAACTTGACAAATAGAAAATATTAACATGTTTTTGGATTTGATTACATTAACTTGATAAGTTTTAAGACTCGATTGTATCAATTTAACATATTTTATGATTTGATCATACTATTAAAAAGTTTAATAATTCAATTATACTTTCATTATAATAAATTTTAAAATTTATAGTGCACTATTTTGTGAAATTCGTGGAGCAAGAGGTGTGAATCTTTTGCCATGAAAACTGTTCATCTGTGCACGTTTACTTTTTAACACCCGACATGTTGAATTTAAAAGGAAATAAAGTCAACTTCGACAATACGAATCTATCTTTTTTTTGGTGACCCAGGGAACCTCGCACGGCCGGATGCCCGGAGTAAATCACTGGGGGCGCCACTCAGGTAGGTGGTTACAATACGAATCTATGCAACTTGTAAAAGGTCAAAAAATCCTTGGAAATCCCATTTATAGCAAGATCAGATCACAATTCCCAAGGCTGGATGGGCGGAAATTCGTGCTAGCAATATAGTTACGTGATTCCCTTGCGCAAAGAATTCAGTTGCTCTCAGCCGCTGGCCACGTGGCCCGGGACCCGGCATTTAATCAAATTGGGGATAACTTCTTAAATAATTTTCATTTTGATTTTTATACACAATGTTGTCTTTAGATTTTGAATTTATTCAATATAATTCCCGAACTTGAAACTCAATGTGCAATTTGTACAATGTAATACTGAATTTTTGGTAAATGTATAATCTTAAACAAATTTAAATTTCCTGAATAATATTGGACATTTGGTAAAAGCTTATGAATTAATTTTGACATTTTCCCTTTTTTGATTTATGCACTCTCACGTCTATGCTTTTGATGAATTTTGTGAAGAAGAAAATAAATTTCAATTAGGGTTTCTACAATATTATTTTTATCAGCAATTCATGCAAATCATCGATTCTAACAAATAAAATATACAAATCATCGATAGTGCAGATATTGTAAGAACCCTATGTTCTATTTGTGGGAATCAATATAGATCTCAAAGATTTGATTCGTAAATAAACAACGATTCAGAAAATATCTTCCTATTAAAAAAACAATCTTTGCATTGTTTAAGAAAATGGGTCGGCAAAAGATATCTCCGTTGTTGATATAAAATGTTCGAGCATGGACTGTTATGATGATGTAAACATTTTTTAGTGATTAATATTTATGCACAATAGAAACGGTCTTTTCTGAAAAAGTATTTTTCAAATCATGTAACTTGTCATATAACGTGATCGGCTCGATCTAATCGAGTGAGCCTATGCAAATTTGTTGGCAAAAAAAAAAAAAAAATGAACTAGTGGTTGGATTCATAGCTATGCAACGAAGTTTCTGTTATGGCTAAAATATCACCTAAAGGGGGTGAATAGATGATTTTGCAAAATGAAAGAATTTAAACAAATGTTGCAATGAGACAACTTCTAATGAAGTGGCCAAATCTGTGTACAATTCTACCATGATTAATAAATATAAGGCATAAATATTTGCACACTCAAGATAATAGTGGTTCGGCTTTTGCAAGCCTATGTCCACTCCCCTTCTACAGTTATTTGATTGGAATCTACTGAAAAGAACCGATAAGAGGTTACAAGATGTGAGCTCTGAACACTCAAGCTCATGTGTATGACTCCTCACACACTTTCAACCTCTAAATGGATACACCATGATGCTTACAACGACGAATGTAAAAGATCACGAAACACTTTCAGACTTTGGAATTAAAAGCTTCAATTCTTGTGGACGTGAATGCTGTCCCTTCTACTTTGAGACCTCCTATTATATTCCTTCTAGTTCAAGCTGACCGTTGGACATATCTCCAGGAGAATCATCCAGCTAATCTACTCGTTGACCCTGAATATAGTTGAGAAGATCCGCGTCAGGATCACCCATGATGAAACTTCCCATAAGATTTGCTGCCCATATAGCAAGTCGGGTTTTCAAAAGTTGAGTGTTTATGTTTAGAAAGAACAACTCGCCTTTTATAAGAAGATTGAGGAAGTTTAGAATTTAGAAGAAATTATGAAAACTTTCCTTTTGAAACTCTTTCAAAATATAGCAAGGAATCCAGCTAATTTTCCACTAGATGTTGTACAAGTGATTTACTCAATCTTAGCCGTTTGACAAAATATCCGACCAAAAAAGTATAATCCATGACTTTGATTCTAATTTTAATCATCTAATTATGTCCCATTAGACTTTTCTTTTGAAAAATACTTTTAATAAAAAAATAAAATCTCTAAATTTTGTCAATCATCAAAACCAACGAAGGAATGTTTTCTTAACAGTTACTTCTCACTATTTCATTTGAAATAGTTTGAGAATGCCTGATCTAGAGATCGGTTAGAATAATAACTCAAGAATGCCTAGTCTGGAGATCTATTAGAATAATATAACTCGAGATCGTCTCATCTGGAGATTGATTAGAATAATATAGCTCCAGATTGCCTGGCCTAGAGAGGTGGAGTTGCGCTGAAAACAATAAAAGCTTCATCAACTTGTTTGCCAGACTGTCATAATGGTTGGAACAGCTGCTACACTTACGCCCGAATTAGAATAATAGTTGAAAGTCAGCGTGTTAGATGGACCCAGCCCTTACTTTAAATGGTAATAATTTATACGGATCCCGATTCAGATGGATTTCGCTCCACGCGTACATGATGATGCCCATGAAGTACAATCGCACATGAAAAAAGGAGCACAAACCACATGCAAATTGCCGATTGACAAGATCCTCAACTTTAGGGAAAATTCCAAAAAGGAATCCCAAGTGCCATCTTTTTTTAAATAAGAATCAGAAGTGGATTTTGTTTCAAATAAAGATTTTGAAATGACTTTAATTGTTTTAAATAAGAACTTGAAATGATTTTGCTTGTTTCAAATAAGGACCTAACCTCGCCGGTTGCGAGCCAACTAAATTTTCTGATCGGTCAAGAGTATTTTTGTCATTTTTTCTTCCTTTTTTTCTTTTTTTTTTTGGTTATTTTTCTTTCTCTTTGCCGGTGGCTAGCCAGCCACCAGCAATGTCCACAGAGGGCTAGGTGAGAGTCGCCCTCGTCGGCGAGGCCCACCCACGCCTGTCATAGGCGAGGGATAGCCTCGCTTGGGCGTGGCGACCCTCACCTAGGGGCTATCCGCGAGATCGGTCCTTATCGACCTTAGTGAGGGTGGCCTCTCGCGTGGTTGGTGAGGGCTGGGTGACCTCGCCGGCCATGAGTGAGGCCTAGCTGAGGCCGACCCTCGCCAAATTTGGCAAGGGTGGCCTCGCTCACGATCAGCGAGGGCTGGGCAACCTCACCAACCCCTAGTAAGGGTTTGTTAGGTCGGCCTCGCCAAATCTGGCGAGGGTCAGCCTCGCCCACGACCAACAAGGTCGCTTAGCCCTCACTGGTTGTGGGCGAGGGGTCGGTCTCGCCTAGGGCCAGCACTGGCCGACCTCGTAGATGGCCCCTGGGCAAGGTTTGCCTCGCCTAGGTGAGGTCGTCCTTTGGCTGTGTCCTGCATGGGTGGCCCTTGCTGGTGAGGGCGACTCTCATTTAGCCCTCTATGGGCATTAGGGGTGAGCATGGTCCAGGTTGGACCGGTCCACCCCCTAACCCTAGGATCAACCCGTACAGTGTTGGTCCTCAATTTTTGGGACCGAGGATCGACCCTATTGAGTTTGGGACCGAGGATCGGACTGACCCAATGGGTTCGATCTGATCCCAGAGTCAACCTGGGACCAACTGATAATTTTTTATTTCATTTTTTGTACTCCTTTAAAAATCGATTGAGGATCGAATTGACCCAATAGGTTCGGTCCGATTTCAAGGTCAACTCAAAACTAACTATTAATTTTTTATTTCATTTTTTGTACTCTTTGAAATGGCAACCGAGGACCGTACCGACCAAATAAGTTCGATGATGAGCAAGGTCGGTTAAGAAAAGCAAACGGTGACAGCTAAGTGAGGTAAGCGTCAAACAGAATGAGCATCGAATATCGAGTAGAGAGCAACAAGCCAAGTGAGCATCGAGCAGCGAGCGGCACAAATGATCCAAAGTGAGCGAGACAAGTGTTGAGTGGTGAGTAGAAAAGTTGTTTTTTTTTTTTTTTTTTTTTTTTTCGATTTTAGCAAATTGAAGACTAAGAGGACAAATAAGACAGAAGAGAACAAATACCATACGAGGATATCATAAGGTGTCTTTTTGGACGCTATGAGGACTCTTTACAAAAACATTTCCTGTTTGTTGACATTGTTTATTTTAAGGTTTTCTCTATATAAAAAAATTATAAATAATATTTTATATATATAGTCAGGGTTGGTCCGGGTTGGACCGACCCGGAACTCTCAGGATCGAGGACCGATCCGCACAGTGCTGGTCCTGAAATTCTAGGACCAAGGACCGACCCAATCTCCCTGGGAATCAGACCAAGACCGGCAGGGTTGGGTCGGTTCAGGGTTGGTTTAGGGTCGACCCTAGACCGATGCTCACCCCTAATGGGCATTGCCGGTGGCTAGTCGGCCATAGGCTAAAAGGAAGAAGAAGGACTATAAAAAAAAAAAAAAAGGAAAGAAAGAAAAGGAAGAAAAAAGGGGACAAATGACAAATAATGAGAATATCCTTGACCGTCGGAATGTTAGGTTTTATTTGCAATGGACATAGCTATTTCTGGCCCTTATTTAAAATAAATATAACTACTTTAGTCCTCATTTGAAATAACATCTACTTCGGGTTTTTATTTGAGAAAATAATGGTATTCGAGGTCTTTATTCAGGTTCTTAGTTAAAAAAAAAAAAAGATGAAACTTTGGATCCCTTTTTGAAATTTTCCCTTGACTTCAGGATCCGCCCTTTTGAAGTGCTCGAGCGAACTCCCCCAGATACTCCAGTTGCAACTCCACGTTGCCAAATATCTCCCACGTGGCCCATGCGTTTGCCCTCACCTGCTCTCCCTCTGGCTCCACCATGACCTGCCGAATCGTCTGGGCCACCGAGTCACTCGTGAATGACCCGTCGGCCTCGTCCCTCGGCACCTCGAACCCGACCCCTCTCTCTTCGAACAGCCTGCCCATCAACCCTTGATCGGAATTCGCTCCAGAGAGTAGAATCAGCGGCAGACCTTGCCCGAGCGACTCAATGGCGGAGCTCCAGCCACAGTGGGTCAAGATCCCTCCGATCGCCGCGTGGGCCAGGATTTCGGCTTGAGGAGCCCAACCCGTCCACAGATAACCTCGGCCCACGACCCGACTTTCAAACCCTGGAGGTATGTTCTCCGGGCCGGCCCTCTGACCCACCACCCAAACGAAGGGCAAACCCGACTTCTCGATCCCTCTGGCGAGCTCCCCTATCATCTCCGGGCTAATGTTAACCTCGGTGCCGAGGCCGACGTAGAAGACAGACTTCTCTTTCTTATCCTCAAGCCATCTTTTCAGCTCGACCCATCTCTCGTCTCCGCCGCTGTGTTTGTGGCGGGGTGGCAATAAGCCCATGGGGACCACGGGTTTTCCGTAAAGCTTCTCGAGCAGCCTCAGCGGATCCGCCTCAAACTCGCCACAGCTCCTCACGGCCACGAACTTGGAACCCCGAATCGACTTGCCAAACCTCTGAAAATCCGAAGCTCCGGTGTCCATGCAATCCTGGTGAGTGACGATCTCGTGGAGCCTGAACCTGACCTTGGACGGGTAATCTATCCACTCGGGAACGACGGTAAAGTCCTCCGACCTTTGGCTCGGGCCATTGATCAAGATGGAAGGTGGTCCGAGGAAAGCGAGAGAAGTAGCACTGAAAACACTAAAGAATGCCGAGTTCACACCTAGTCGGCTCGCAACTTGGGGCAACCAGTGTGACGCAAAGTCTTGGATTATCCAGTCCACGCCAGAGCGTTGAAGAAACTCGTCGACAGCTGGCTCGAGCATATCGTAGGCCCTTTTGAGGTACGGGACCTTGTTGTTCGGCAGCTCGGCAGTCGACTCAGCCAAGTCCGGGAGGCCATAGACGCGAGGCAATGGGAGCTCAACGAGGGTTATCGAGGGATGTCGGTCTGTGGGGAGCTTTTGAAGGTTTTTCGGGGTGGAGATGAAGGAGACGCGATGACCCTTTTGAGCTAAGAAGGTGGCGACCTCGAGGAAGGGCATGAGGTGGCCGTAAGCGAGCCATGGGAACATCGCTACGTGAAGCTTCTTCTCTTCGTTTTCCATGGCGGTGGCTATGAACTTCGCCTTTTATCTGATGGGTCTGGTGCTGTGACTGTTTGGGTGAACATGGAGAGTGAGCTCTCTCTTTATATACACAAGGATTGTTTGGAAGGGACGTTGCCACAGCTACCATTCCCAACCGCGCAACAACCTTGAGTTTTTTAGAACCCCAAGAGTTCATATTTATGGAAAGGTTTGGCACCAGCTAAATTGGCTAAAGGGATGGGTCATAAAATAAGGCTTGAGAATCTTGTCCTATTGATGTATGCTTCTCGGGGACTGAGTGTAGCCTGGTGACAATTAATTTAATATTGGGATAAGTGCATTAAAAGTCCTAAAACTTATCATGAAAATGTAATTAAGTCCTAAAACTTTCAAAAAGTGCAATTAAGTCCTAAAATTTATTACGAAAGTTCAATAAAGTCCTAAAACTTTCAAAAGGTTCAATAAAATCCTAAAACTTGTCTCGAAAGTGCAATCAAGTCCTAAAACTTGTCTCGAAAGTGCAATAAAGTCCTAAAACTTTCTAAAAGTGCAATTAATAGAAGAACTTAGATTAAACCATTTTGATAAGTTTTAGGACTTGATTGTACTTTTGAAAGTTTTAGGACTTAATTGCACTTTGTGACAAGTTTTAGGACTTAATTGTACTTTTTGAAAATTTTAGGACTTAATTGCATTTTCATAACAAATTTTAGGACTTCCAATGCACTTATCCCTTTAATATTTATCAAATTACGTAACTTGTTGCGTAGTGCAGTCGGCTCGATCTAATGGAGTGAGCCTATACAACACTTGCTAGACAAAAAAAAAATACTGTAATTTGTCGCATAACGCAATTGACTTTATCTAATCAAGTGAGCTTACGCAACATTTGCTAGGAAAAAAAAGAAAAAAAACTGACGAATGGGTTCATAGCGGTGTAATGAACCCACTCTCCTACATTTCATTAGAATAATAGTTCGAATGCCCAGTATAGAGATCAAGTTACCTCTTGATATTTTACTATTTATCTTCCAAGCAACGCTTGCGCCAAAAATAATAAAAGCTTCACTGCAAAGTTTGGCCCATAATTCATCAACTTGTTTGCCGTAATGCTCGGAATAACTACTACATTCATCAAACTATACTTATGCAGCACAACTATCCTAAAATTTTTTTATGTCACTGAAAATCCTAATCTTATATTGTGACACAAATATTACAAAAAAAAAAAAAAACTCAAATTTATATGTGTGATATATAATATATATATATATATATATATATATATATAATTTATTTCAATTCCATCCAAGATATATTTATCATACTAACATGAATTCAAGTTTCGTAATGACACAAAAAAATTTGAGATATATGTGTCACAGTAGATGAGTTTAAGGGTTTTAGTGAAACAAAAAAAAAAAAAAAAAAAAAAAAAAAGTGAGGTATTTGTGCTACAAACTGTGAGCATAGTTGGGTTTTTCTTTGTGGTGTTAACCCTATAATGTGATATTGCCTTGAAGAACAAGTTACAGGTTGGAAAGAGTCAGGTCAATCGATAGTGCCCGAGAGTTGATCCAGCCCGAGCTTTCCATCTCTGTAACCCCATGCCCAATCTGCCCTCTCTCTCTCTCTCTAAAAACTTCGCTTATGCTCGACTCACAACTACCTCTGCTTTCTCTGGTCCGACGAACCATGGTCATGCCCGAGCAATGTTCTTGTATGCAAAAGAAGAAAGCAAAGGTTTTAGTTTTAATGGAAATGTCGATGACTCAAGTCTTGTTAGGATAGATCATTACCGGATATTAAAAAAGAATCACTTAATTAAAGGGTTGATTTAGGGCGTGTTGTGTTAATATATCGATATAATCAAATCAATTTTGATGGACCCAGCGTTGCCTTTAATGATAGTAATAATCGAGGATGGTGCCTCAAACGAGTTTAAGCGAACTCAATTAAATACTCAAATTGCGACTCCACGTCACCAAATATCCCCTCATGGTCGAGAAAATATTAGGTACCTTCACAGGACCACGTCATCCGTGCTCTGATCCATTCACGCGTCGACACGTGTCCGCTGGCAGGTCCACGTCGTCTCTCTTCTCTCCCACGTCGTTCCAGTTCAAAACAACGCGCGGGCGGAGAAATTTGGCATTCTCTCTCCTCTGTCTTGTCTCTCCTCTTTACCTTCTCTCTCTTCCGACGACAACGACGCTCGACGCCATCTCCCGACGACGGTCTAGCGGTTCCTTCGACGACCGTCGCTCCCTCCCGACGACGGCCTTTCTCTCTCCCCTCGACGGCCTCATCTCAGGGCTCCATTCTCTCGGCGCACTCCTTACTAAATCGCACCAAGAGCGTCGAGCCGATTTCGCTCGCCTCTCTCCGTCCCCCGACTCGCGACCCAGAAGCAATCGCTCCGCCCTGCTCGAAGCAGTCCCTCGAGAAGCTCTAAATCGGCGACCGCAAGTCAGGTTCGATTTTATTTCCCAGGTTTTTATGTCCGCATCTTTGTTTTGGGGGAGAAAGCTTGGCCTAAATCTGCGACCAGAAGTTTGCTGGTTTATTGCTTCTGATTCTAAGCGCAGCAACGCGAGAAAGCTTAGGCGAAACCATTGATGACAAAACGACAGCGATTTAATTTGCTTGCTGTCCGACCATTGTTTCGTGGAGATACTTGAGCACTTGGCAGATCTCAAGTCTCCTTGGAACTGCCCCGATGGAAGGCCGGTCGTGCATCGTTTGGTCAACTTGACGGCAATAAGCAAAAGGTAAGACAAGGACTCTGCTTAGTTCTGATGATTCATGACTTGATGCTGCTGTCAAGTGCATGTTTTGCTGCAATGTTGTTCTCACATTAAGCGAACATTTTACAGATGCTGGTCTCACCAGTCTAAGGATGGCAGCATATATCTGAGATGTCGCCTCATTTTGCAGGACCTGAATATTGGAATAGCTTTATGGCTGGCTGCTGGTGGTGATGGCTGGGTGTATGAAGAAAGAGAGAATGAAAATGACGAGGATCTTCAACTTCATAATTACAAGAGTCATGCCAGAATCATCCTCGTTGGTTCTGGTGCTTATGAGCAGTGTGCCGGCTATGGCAGACATAAAACAAAATATAAACATGGAAGGTTTTGCTTTGAATAAATCATTCTTGCATCCGGCTAGTAGTACATTCAGGGTTGGTCTTTCTTCTAAATTCGCTTAGATCATTGCATGCTCTTGTGTTTAAATGTGGAAAATATGCAGGTTTCACTGACCATACTTACAATGTGACATATGCCATTATCCATATGTCAGCTTTTGCATTCGTCATCCAGGATGATGATGATAAAGCCTGTCCTTGATCATCATCTGCCTTTTCATCTACTAATCCCCTTCAATAGTTGTTCCCCTCTCAACATGCATATATGTAAATGTTCTCCTTTGTTGGCTCCTATAAGTGTTTACATGGAACTGTGCATTTACATTTATATTTCTGATATTTTTAGTCATATTTCCTAAAATACATGATTGGTAATTTAAGGTTCCATGACTTGTTTCTCTTGCTTTATGAAATTTGTGCTTACAATTTGTTTCTCTTGCTTTATGGAATTTGTGGTTACGTACCAATGATGAGATGATTCTTTTGCTGCATCTTAATGTAGGATCATGAAATAGCAATGGTCTCAGCTATTCAGGAAGCACAGAAGTACAATGTTAGAAGTTTTAATGATTATATGCTAAAAGTACTGTAGGTTGTAACTCATAACTCAATTATAGAACATTCCAAATTGCTATCTCCACTTTTTCCAGCCCTGGTTTCTAATGGGTGCTGTGTTGTCAGACAGGATGATTGGCAAAAGGAAAAGCATGATTTTCTTCAGAGCTTAAGCTGGATATCATTATTAGCGAAGACTAACATCATTGATTCAGGCCATGGAGGTGCTCGTGTCCCCCAAATAGGCTCAACAGTTTCAAGCCCTCAAGTTTTATCTGGTCCTTCAGGCATGGAGATTGTAGCTGTAGCTGTAACAGACAAGTCGATTCTTGAGAAAAGAGCTTCTATGGTGGTGTTGTGAAGGACCTTAACAGTGCCAGAGAGCATGGCTTGCCATTTAAAGTAATGAAAGTTTGGTTTTTATTTATCTTTAATAGTTATTGCTGCTCATTACATCTTTTTGTTTACTAGGCATTGAATTTTTGCTGGGGCAGTTCTAAGATTCTAACATAGAAGCACATCTTGATCACAGTTTATTGTTATTTGCCTGCCAGCTGGCACGGTTAGCATAAGTATTTGAGAAACTTACCATTAGTCATTATTTGTACTTCTTGTTCTCTGCCTTGTAATGGTTGTGTCATGAGTGTGTTTGTTAGATTCATGATGCCGTGTATACATTTGTATTGATGCTCTTTCACTAAATCTATTCGACTTTTGCATGATATGGGCATAATCTCTCTCTGTTATTGTTCAAATTTCATCCCACTATTGCTTTTAAGGGTGCTTATGAAAGTCTGGGTATTAATACATCTAGGGAAAATCGGTCAGTATGCAGAAAATATGGCTTCTCATTCAGGTGTGGCTCTGTAAATCTTCTTAACTACTTCTCCATGCCATTTCATAGCTCCCTTTTTCTTCTTATGCCATAGAGATGTAATGGTTTGTGCAATAATTTGCTTGGCAGTTATGGATGAGGATTCAGTTATTTGGTGGAACGTTTCAAAGAAGATGTCATTGGTAATTGGTGCAACGCGGCACCTTGAGTGGGGGCATGAGAAGTACATTATGGACATGATACAAAGTCATCCCGCACAAGTATGAAGTCATTATTTTTACCTTTCTTGACATTTTGGTTCCATGAAACTTCTATGGCAAAAGCTTTTTGTTTATGTTTAGACTCAAAGTAGAATTACTGCTTTGGTCATATTTGGAGATAGCTCTTGCTTGCATCATATAGTAATCGAACTTGACCTTTTTGAAGCAGTATTCAAGGAGCTGGAGCTCTCCTTGTCCAGCTTGTCTCTAACAGATTTCAAGGCATTAACATATTAAAATGTATTAAGTGAGTTTAGTGCTCATTATTTTGTCCTCCTGCTCTCGACTTTGATGTTGGTGATGCTCAAAGGCAGCCACCTGTTGACACCATGTGGCAGCAAGTTATGAATGCTTCCCTTTTGTATTCCATTTTCTATTTTGGTGGTGAAGTCAATACCATAAGAACGTAGAAATTTGGTGTATCATGATGAAGTCCTCATTTTCACTGGGGTGCTGCAGTAAATAGAAACTGCTGATGTTTTATTGAGATTCATAGTCTTTTGGTTGAGATGACGGTGACTTATGTTTCAGCTATCCTGTCTTTCGGTATATGAACTATTAGAGGAAGAAAAATATTTAAGATAAGAAGTAATTTGTTTTGTTTTTTTTGTTAAGAGGGTGTTTTTAGGCTGTCCTATTTTCTTGGGGATATTGCCGATTGCAGTTTTTTTATAAGCATGGAATCCTATGCCTGTAGCTGACTTATTTTACATATCTCTTGTTTCAACAGATATACTTTTGCTTGAGAACTGGGTATGAAAATGAAGCAAGAGACGTTGCCTTGTCATCCTGTAGTGCACATCAGTTTGCACCTCTGGTACTATTTGTTTACTGCCTAAATGTACTGATTGTTGTTCTTCCATAATGGTTACTTGTTATTGGCTGCTCATAGAATGGATAAATACTGGAGGTATGGTTCCTACTGAGATAGTGGCTACTGCTTCAGAAGAATGTGAAAAGTTGTTAAGAATGGGTGATCGGGTCAGTCGAGCTATGTATGATAAGAAAGGGTTGTTACTATATGCCATGATATCTGGTTCTCAAAGGCTTGTCGAAAGGCTGCTGAGAGATCTATCGGCACTTTTCACCACTATTGTGGTTTAAACTGTCAGCCATCAAGGAGTTCCCTCTGGGAGGTTCATCTGCTATCTTAGTGAGAGTTCAGTCCTATAGTTTAGAGATTGCAGGCTTACCGAAATAAGTTTGCAGCATCATACTATACCAAAAATGGGAAGGAGCCTTTTGTATACCCATATATTCTGCTCCTAAGCATCCAGTTCCTATCCGATATCCTCTAATTTTCTAAAGAAGGAGGAGATGAAGGGTACAACAGTGGTGCCACTCACATAGCTATCATGCTTGCTGACCATGGTGTCCTTATGGAAGGTACAGGGGCAGGATCAAAGTTTGGTGTAATGGATGCTTATGCAGAAGCATCTACCATGATTTGACAGCATGATCTTCATATTTACATCTTTCAAATATTACGCACAGTCTGTTGCTGCAGTGGGTGGTGGATGACTATTTTGGACTGGAAGGGGAAATGTAGATCAGCAGAGACAGAGAAGTTTGATGCTGAAACAACTCCTCACGGAGCTGTTATTTGGAGATGGTGGGATTTACTTTTGGCTTGGTTTAAGAGGTTCTGGGGAAGAAGGTGAATTGATAAGGTTTATACGGGACGTAAAAACAAGACAACAAATTATGCTTGAAGCTGCTCAGCAGTGCTTGGAAGCTGGGATATATGACAAAGTATGGTCTTTCTCGCCGTTTTCCTCCCTGTATAAAATTTACTTAATGTTGGACTGTGGTGTTTCGAATCATATCACTGAACTTTGACTTCAATCGCCCAATGTCAGCTAATTGCTGACATGGTGGCCACGTGACCATGTGTATACTACATCGGTACTTTGCTTGAAAATTGGCTGGATTTTGGTCAAAGTGCATAAATTGTAAAGAAATAAAAGTTCTGGACATGAGATGATCAAAATTAAAGTTCAGCGAGCTGTTAGCAAAATCCACTCAAGTTCAGTGACTGCTGATGGAATTTGCCCTTTCTCCTATTGCTTTTATGGAGTCACAAGTGAAATAAGTTTTCAATGAACCTTTGAGAGCCAAAGTACTTTGATTGACTGTGTTTGTTCAGAAATTATCTTTTCGAGGTGATTCATGTTTTGTTGATCATTGTTTCATTGGCTACCCAATAACACAAGTAAATGTGTTGTGATATACTTTATTGAGTAAGAACAAATTTTTATACATACAGGAAGGGGCGGGAGGGAGATCATTTCACTTGTGTAAATAAATTAGCGGTAGTTCATTTTCTTATTTACTCTACTTTAGTTCACTCTTTATGGTGTAGCTTTTCATCGAGATCTAAATTTTCATCTTCAATACTGTTCCATTTATATCATCCAACATTGCTAAATCTAGAATTTTAATGGATATTTCATCTTGGGATAATATCGAATTTAGTATGGTCTTAATACCCTTTTCCTTTGCTTATTCTTTCCTTTAATTAAATCAGTCAATAGAGATTCTGAAGAGGATTGGGGCGTTCTCAATGGCCCTGGACACCAATAAAAATGCCTTTCAGACTTGATGTGCTCTTTGACGCAGACAGTCGGATGGTGAAAGCCAGACAGCTGGCTTGATTCATTCTGGAAACGAGATTTTGGAGACCTACAAATATAGTCCTGAAATCAGGTAATCTCTTGGTAGCTGCTGTCTGTCTTCTAAGTGGCAGTTTCCTTTTGGGTGGACTATTTTCATTCTCTTTAAAGCTTCTGTCATGCTAGATCATTTATTGCTGCAGCATGATGAAACTGGAAAATTGGTCCATCATTTAGATTTCACCTATTCTAAATATTTCCTTACCTGCTGTCATATTATTGCATAATTCAAATCACTTGCTTCAGTTAGGGCACTAAGGCTGTGCTTTGTGACTACAAATAACTTGTTCATTTACTCTTAATGTGGACACAAAAGTGTTAGAGAGGCCTTGGGGCTTGTCAACTATATTAATCATTTATGAAGTTAATTGTCCCCCTTTTTTGTTCCACGGTTAGGTATTTACTTCTCAGTTGCATATTTCCCGCAGTCCTGATTAGAGAGTGTCATGGAGCAACAAACAATGTTAGGACAGCTTGAGGCGATATTGTCGATATACAAATTGGTGAGAGCAGGTCATTATCTGGATGCTTTGAGGGAGGTTCCCAAACTTCCATTTCTTCCATTGGATCCACGAATACCAGATGTTATGACAGATGTCTTGCAGAACTCATCTTCATATGTCCAAGCATGTGTTCCTGACCTCCTAAAGGTTTCTCTTAGTTGTATGGATAATGTGCCTGATTCCGATAGATCACTCCTTGCTCTAAGAGCCAAGGCAAAGTGGGCATTTGGATTTTTAAACAGTTCAGTTTTTTTTTTTTTTTTTTTTTTTTTTTTGCTCCAAAGCAGACTACTGTACTTTCCTTGCCACTTTGGGATATCTTCATAGGTTATATTTGATGGAAAAAATCAACTGAAAGTCAACATTTATGCTCCCTTTTTGGGATTCAAGTAACCAAAGGATGACTTTTGCATATACACAAAGTGATTCTGAAGAGAAATGTTGGGCTTTGGAGATGATTAATCCATGATCTTCACCATCTACTTAGATAAAATTAGCATTTCAGGGCATTTCCAGTGGTTTTTTTAACACTAACATTTTCAGTTGATGTTATTTGCATATAATCTGTCATTTTTTTCAACAGCATTTTTAAAAAGTAAGCCTATTGAATCTAGACAATCTTGATGTCAAGATATTGAATCTGGGAATTCTAGCAAAGCTAGCATAACTTTGATTATACTGAGAGTCAACTTTTGGGGGCTCATCATGTGCATAATTTTTGCTTAATGATACAGAAATTCTGCTAACGGGTTGTTGTTTATGCTTTGTAGAGTTATAGATGAGTCGGGCTCGCGGGGGCCGATACATGCATTGTAATTTTTCTCTTATCCACATTTCAACAAGTATGTGTGTGTATGACATTGATTGTCTTGGATTACTGATTTAAATATTGCAACATTTTAGTGCACACAAGGGAACTGACAATTTGAGATGGTGATATCCAACTCCTACCCCCAACTTTGTTGCCGTGACACAAAAGGAAATTTGAGGAAGAGGATGAAGCGCTTACTAAATCAATAGTATTCCATATCAGTTATTTAATTTCACAGCATTTTGCATCACTAACAGCCAAATTTTCTATTAATTAATAATTTTACTTCAGTCTTTGTGACAAATGTATTCCGGTTGTAACTTATGCAGAAATAGATCTTAGGTTCACATTGCTGTATTAAGGAGTGCTACAAGACCAGGAAGATCTTTGTTTCTGTATGTGTTCGCCTCATTGTACTTGGGCTAACATTTTAGTCTGATGGTCATGGATATTGAGTACACTAAGGCTTGCAGTTGTGTCTGAAGAATCTATACTGGGTAAATGTGTTGATGCTAAGTGGCAACTGGGCAGGTTGAGTTGCAATAAACTGCTTATGATGTTAAATTAACAAATTGATCTTTGTTTTCTTGTGATAGGAAGCAAGATGCATGGCCTTTCTATTCATCTGGTTTAATTATGCTGTGCTGCTGATGCTTCCTGACCCTTTGCTATTGATTAAATAAGGTTTTGTCTTTTCTTCTTGTCAGCTCGATAAGCGTAGTGACACACAATGCTAGCCGGAGTCACAGTTGAAGTTCATCATGGAGGCCTGGCAACAGGTTTTATTACTTAATTTAACTTAAATGTGATTTATGTGATTTTCAGTTTGGAATGTAAATACAGCTGTTATATAGGTTAAAATCTGATGGAGCGTTTTTGATTTATTATCTTGACCTGCTTCTGTCAAACTAAATTATGCTCCTTTGATGTTTGCAGATAGTTGAGTGTAGGCGAGTGCTCAAGTGGACATATGCATATGGTTATTATCTACCAGAATATGATCATGCTAAGAAACAAATTTTTGAGTATTTGCAAGGTTTGTATTGGAGAGTAGGACTGTGGATAGACAATGGCCATGCATATCCTCCTTGTTTTCCTATTTACTTACATGAATGGTTTCTTTACCAGTTGTAGCAGTGTCTGGATTGGAAAGGCTTCATCAGTGTGCAGAGAAGGAACTTCACCAGTTCTTTAGTGATGAGAATCCTTCTAGTAACTTTAATGACTTCCGCACCAAGTTAGCTGGACTTACCAGGTTTTTTTCTTGTCAGATTCAATTTTCATATTACTTGAGTAAAATATGTATGGTACAAATTACAATTGTGTACAGTCCATTTTATTTAGACTTGAGTCCCTAGATATCCATCTATGAAATGGGAAATAGTTAGGCTATGATTAAAAAAAAAAAGTGTCTCGTAAAGGAGGGGGATGGGCATTCTGTCATATACGCAAATGCCTGCCCATTTTGATTCTGAATAGCACATGAAAATACTAATGTTGGAATTGGTGATTACATTCCTTTCGCCCAAAAATGGGCTTTATCGTTTCTGGAGAGACCATGATATGTACCAATGAGCAGCTTCTTCCTGATAAATTAGTGTATGTAATATTCCCACGCAATCTTCTTTTTGGCTTCTTATATTATGTAAAAAGTTCTGGCGAAGCTCATGACTCATCCTAAGCATAGCATTCCTATTTCTAATCCTGCTCTTTAATCTTTATTGTCAAGCTTTCAAAGTTTACTTTATGGAATAATATTGACTCTGCAGTTTGTTGTTAACTTAAAAGCTGATTCCAGCCAAAAGCATTCTCACTAGTTCTTTTGACTGGATTCTTATGCTAAAAAGATTTTTGATTCAAAAGTCAAATTTGGACAGTGGACTTTCCAAGAATATGATCTTCCAGTGCATATGGCATTGGTTGGTTGTTATAGAGCTGTTGGACTGTTACTTGTTTATTTATTTAAGTTCATAGAGTATTAGTGGGAAACAATAATTCTTGGAGTTGCTTTCCCATCACAAACACGTCTCTCCTTTTATTAAAAGATCGGTGGCCCTCTTTACTTCAGCTGCACTGTAGTTTACGTAGACACTTTTCTTAATAGCCTCTGTTGTGACTTCCAGAAGTAGCACCCATGTGTGCACATAGACATGCATTTTGACTTTCTTACATCTGTTTTTGTTGCTACAGTGTGACCAGAAACTACTTTGACAACCTCGTGAGAGCATTGGAGAATGGGCTATCAGATGTGGATTCCCATGGTGGTTGCAGCAGGGCAGCGAGCTCTAAGAATGGAGGGAGCAGCAAGGCAAGTAGAGGTGGTGGAAGGGGAATAGGAACTACCAGCACTCGAGCTGGTTCCAGCTGAACCGATGACGCGTCTCATTGGTCCTGCGATCATTGCACATATGCTAATGTTAAATCTGCAACCACTTGCCAGATGTGCCAGCATCGCAAATGTCAATGATGTCACGGGAAAATTTACAAAGAAGGATGGTTTTCTCCAGAAAGATGACTTTCATGGACACGGAACCAGTTCAAGCACATGGGCAGTGTCCTATAAAGGGATTATTGGTATTATACGTTCAAGTTCCCAGTGACATATCAATTATTAGGAGGCTCAACTGTTGGTGTGGTGTGCTGACTGATTCAAGCACGAGCAGCAGCGGCTTTTGGCCTGTGTTTACTCTTGTTGTGTGTTGATTGTGGCGGCCTATAATGCTGGCCCATGTATATAGGCTGTAGGGTTTCATTGTCGGTACCGTACTAATTTGGCAAAGAAAAAGAAATAGTTGTCACCAATCATTTAATATTTCATCTATTTGCTGCTGGAAGAGGCAAATGCACTCCGTTTGTCTTATATTTTGCATATTACTTTGTCTATTGGAGCTCATCTGATCCTTTTTTGAAAGGAATTACTTTGGAGTTTGTATTCTGTTGGATGCGTGTGAGCGCTCACTCAAACTGTTCGAAAAACTGAAAGGATGATTCTGCTTGTGTATGATGTGCTTCAAATAGAGAATTTCTCTGAAGTATAATTGCAGTTCTCATATGAACGTGCACAATGAACATGAACACATGGGTTCAGTCATTTATTACATGAAAAAGCAATGTACTTTTAATGGGAACATGACACGTTTGTGGACAACAGCAATAGTTGCTTAGAAGCTTGGATGGGTCTCTTATGAGCTTTATTTGAATGTTGCGAAGCATATAGAGCTATATATCTTAATTTTAATAGATTCCTAGTATCGATGGATGAGCTCAAGTTGTTTAGTTTATTTGCAATATTCAAGTTATGATTTGAAATTTTGATTTATATGAGTAAATATCTAATACTTCGTTTGGTCAATATATCGATATACAGGCCTAGATGAAATAATTCAACATATTCTATTTGAATGAGAGGTGAAATCTATGGAGAGGCTCAAGAGGTGAATTCACTTCATGAAATTGACAAATGTGGCTAAGTTTTACAATATATCTTGTGTTCGTATTCAAACTTGCAACGATTTTACTTGATATGAGTTAGAAGATCTAGTATCCTACGATGTGAGATTTACAAGTTAATATGCGACTTTACGATGACATCGCTTTGCATTTAACACCAAAAACCATCTCCTCATGGAGATTGTCGGGTTGCCGCAATATGAGGCTTCAAAATCCTTAAGTTGATTAGGATAGGCATTGCAAACCAACTTTGGTTACTAGTTTCAATTGATTTTCCCTTTAATTACGGAAAATCAAAACATAAAAGGAGAATTTGAATGCCAAGCAGTGTAGGAATTTGACTATTTAGACCCCATTTATTCAAAATTTTCACAGCATTTATGTCATTGTAGTAGCAAACCATTGCAATGATTTTGTATAATACCTCCTTCCCAATACCCTTATGATGAGACTTCGATTTTGTTTCTTCTCGGTTCATCTAGATCAGATTAAGAAGTCATAGGTGAAACATCTTTTACTTTTAGCCTCTGAGGGAAGTGGAACATCTTTTAGCCTCTAAGGGAAGAAGGTTTGTTTTTTAACATCTTTTGGCTAAGTCCGTTTAGCATCGCTGTTGAGTAATGGCATGAAGCCATTTTCCAGTCCATGCCCGTTTTCATCATGGCCTTGAATTCATCATAACTGATCCGACCATCATGAAATACATCCACCACAAAATGAGGACTCTATTTTGTATGTGAACAAGATTACACAGATTCCAAATTGCAAGTTGTTCTGATTATGTATTACCTTATCTAAATCAGCATTATCAATGATGTCTTCAATAAATTTTCATTGTTCAGACCAAGATTGTCATCTATCAAAGCTTCTTTCAACTCATCGAATTCAATATATCTGCATCAATTCTTGCGAAAGAATTCAAAAGCTCAAGTAAGGTGGTCATTGCTGCCAATCCTTCTTAAGTGGACTGACATAGTCACAAACTCCTGACAGTTCAGCATTCCGCTTCCATCTTCATCAGCCTGTTCTCATATAAGATAGGGTTCTATTTTTAGATGCTAATACAAGAGATTGTGACTCATCAAATTATCAAAAACCCACTCGATTTTGCAAGAAGTTCCATCAATTATGTGAAATGGTGATACAACCTCATGATCAAATCTTTGACTAAATAATGAAAAACACATTTCCGTATTATGTAATCCGTCCTTAATCTTCCAAATGCCTTGCAATTTAAGCAAAATCATGCACTTCACAGTATACAATGTGTCGACATGGAAGAAGAAAACGTAAACCATGTCAAAAACAAAATGTGCTAAGCTGTTGAATAGGTGATCTTATTGCATCCATCAGCATCTGCACATCAGGATCAGCAACTTGCTGTCCATATTTGTGCAGGCCATGTTTCAACTCTTCAAATGTCGATTTCCATTTTTATCGGTGTCCATCACGTGGAACATCTCTTTGATATGATCCACTTGCTCATCGGCAAATTGCCTCGCTACTACCCACATTAACAATGGGGGAAACACGATCAGCCATATAACTTTGCACTAAAAACAGCAATGAAATCCAACAAGGCAATGTTCAAGGACTCACTCGAGAACTTTCTTCTTAAACTTATTCATCAAAGAGAATTGCTTTATTCTCGTCCGGACATTTTGTCCTAGTGAAACGTTGGGAGCCCCGTCCACATTCTCGTATCCACTTATGCTCGCAAGAGTTAATTAAAAATACAACCTTAAAACTATTTGTTGCAAGGGCCACACCTTACTAGCACCTTCTGACGTGGGTTCAAATATCTTTGCTTGAAGAATTGTAGGCAAATTAACATATATCGGGAATATAATGAGTTCGGCAATTTTGGAGCCAAAACCCCTTACCTATGCTTCAAAAGCTCTTCCGCTGCTTCAATTTTCTCTTGACTGATAAGAAAAATCAAAATATCACCACATGGTTAGGAACAAATGATGAGAAATCTAGAGTTTCACACTCACTCTCCTGTGAGATATCTCATTCTGTGGTGCAAAGCAAGAACTCAATGGCATGTTTCTCTAATCTCCAAGGTAGAGAAGCTGAACACAACATGCCTTAGCATGCCAATTACTTGCCACCTTCTGGTTTTACAACCCCGAATTTCATTCTTTACAGCAGTTAAATCCTCCTCAGCATTATGAGCAACAGTTGGTTTGACTACCAACAGTTATGGTCCTGGTTGTGATGTCAATAGCAGACCCTGTTATCAAGCCAATGTATCATAAACGGCAACATCTCAAGAAGTGTGAAAGTTCAATCTCAAGGCAGCAGCTAAACTAGAATCTTAAAATTGAAACAAGGTAAGATCAGCGAAACCAGAATCTTGCGAACCCTTCAAGTTATGAGCAATGCGATCAGCCATGTTAAAGTATTCCTTCGCGTTGCGCAAGGCAGCAGCTAAATTGGGGAGTGAGACTACGAGCATTTGGTCGGAGGTGGCAAAGGCAAAGGCGGCAGGCTAGTTCATTGGATGAAAAGATAGAAACCTTCCCACAAAAGGGATGCTAAAAAATAGTTCAGAGGTAGAGGCGACAACAGTGGGGTCGTCCCATCCAAGAATTGTAAGTTACTTCGGCCAATCGGTACGTGTTTCTTCAGAATTGTTGAATTCATTCATCCCAGGGCGCTCAATAGAGTTTGATGACCCCTATATAACAGAATACACAATTCATTTACATTTTACTAAACAACATGTCAAAGTAAATGTCTCAAAAGAGCCAGGGGCAGCGAACAACGTAAATAAAAATGCTCTATTAAGACATCGTGGTTGCTTTGATATGAAGTACGTCCATCACCAATTAGCTGTGAAAATGTAACAATTAAGCATATGATCGTGTCACTAGTCATCTTACTCTTCTCATTGTAATAGCATAACATAGTGCTCCCATCACTTTACATGAATAGGCTGGATGCATCTTCCCATTTTAAATTCAACTCGGATCTCTAGCTTCTTCCTTGACCAATACAATTATCCATTTCAAATAAAAAAAAATTCGTTTGCTCTTTGTAAATTGGGCATTGCATTGACATGACAAACATTAAAAATATACAAAAGCCTCACAAGACACTTATATTATAGTTTTAGTGAGATAATATCATATAAGATGCCACATTACTTGCAAATTTTTTATTCTACAACTTCATACCATGCACCCGCCATCATATGTTACAAACCATCAAGAATCGCTCCCTACAAAGAACGTTATTTCACATAGGAACTAAAAGTGATAGACATTCCAAGTAGGGCTAAATTATGGTTTCATAAGAGAAAGCGCAAGTTATACCCGACTCAAAATGGTTCCGTGAGATCTATTATGGTACTCCAACATTTATTAAGAAGAAACCATTAACAATAAACATTAAAATATTAAAAAAGTATGAGATAACATTAGGATCTAAAATGATTTCATAATAAGCACCTGATTAGTGAATGGCAAATATCCATTCATATTCCCCGGCGGAATAATATATGGGTATTGCACCTACATAAAACAAATGATATGTTATCTATAGTTGTAGAAAGGCACGGTCCATTATAAATAAATTAATACATCAAACTACTAAATAAACTTGATTGGGAAATGGGTAAAACCCATTCGGAATCCCTGGACGCATGAAACATGGTGGCTGCTGCACCTATATAAAAAAAAAAATTAACAAATTAGTAAGATGTAAATACAAATTGAGAACTAATAGCAATATACCCGACTGTGAAAATTTAGATTTACCAAGGACCGCCAACAATGCTAGGATAAAAGGCACTTTGAGATTGATTTGAATTACTCGAATAGTCTGGATAATGAGTTTCATTATGTGTCGCTTGGATAGCCAATTCTACATCACAAAGTAATAAAATATGTTAATTAGCATCATATAACATAAGCGAAGAAATTAACAATCACATTAAGTACAATAATACATGACTCACCTCGACTTTGTATTTGCGCAGGGGGTGTTCCTTTCTTAGATTTTTTTTTTTTTTCTCACTTGAACTTTTCAGCCTTCCATAACTTATTCCCTTCCCTTTTCTTCGAATGGGGTCCAAAACTGAAATCTCGCAAGAATCCTCAATATCATCATCGTCATCGCGACAAAGCATCATCGGTGACAACCACACTTGCTTTGTATGCTGCAATTTCAGCCTTTGTTTTTTTCATGTTCGTCCTCACTATAGTCATAGTATTTACATCTTCGGCTCCCAAACTCATCAATTCAAAAGATTCTTGCATTAACGTGGAAAACCGATTAAATTTAGATGGACCCGAAGACATTTGATTACATTCATCATTCACAATTCCTTCTTTGGCACCCTTGGTCCATCTTTTCAAAATATAAGAAGATGGAATACTCGTAACCAATATGTTATCATTCAACACTTTCAAGGCATGGCGACACAACCACCCTTTCGATTCAAATAATTTGCAATCACAAAAAACTGAAAAGTTTGCGGGATTAAATCTGACAACATTTTCACGTTCAATCTCTGAACACTTCAGAGTATATAAATAAATTGATCCATCGAATGTAGTACCTGAAACATGCTCGCTGAGACTTTGCAAAAATTCTACATTAAACTTTTTAAAGATGGTACGAGTATACACTTTGAAGCTGCATGCGCCAAGATCCCATTTTTAGGAATCTGCAACTTGGGCTTCCCACGAGAATGATAATCATCTTGATTTTCAATTTCTCTCATATGCTTCAGTTGTTCTTCATAGTGATGGACTAATGCTACAACAGACGATGTCTTGGTTGCTGTATGTTGGAAGACATTATTAGTGCTCTCACTCTTTTGACTCGATGTCATACCACATGTAAAGGTATCACGACCAAAAGCTAAACTCCATTTATGTCTAAGGTCGTACAATCTTCGAAGCCAATTATTATTCTTAGTACCCCACTCGTCTTCTATTTCCCTCCAAGTGCATTCAAATTCATCCTCCGATCTGCATCTATACATAAGCGTCAAAAAATATTTATCCTTAAAACCCGGCTTATAGTAAAGATCTGGAATGTTTTGATTGGCATTTTTCCCAATATGCCAAGTGCATAATCGGTGTTGTGTATTTGGAAACACAATTCTAATGGCTTTTGCCATAGCTTGATCTTGATCGGTGAATATAGTCTTTGGAGCCTTGTTTCCCATAGACTTCAAAAACATCTCAAATAACCAAATAAATGACTCTGCAGTCTCATCTGACAATAATGCACAACCAAACAAAATATTCTTCCAATGGTGATTAACTCCAACAAAAGGTGCACAAATCAAGTTATATCTGTTGGTACGATATGTGGTATCGAACACTAGCACATCACCAAAATAGTCATAATCATATTTGGATAAACTATCTCTCCAAAATATATTTGCCATTTTACCATCTTGATCTACTTGTACAGCATGGAAAAACATCGGGTTTTCCATTTGCATGCGATGAAAATGATTTAGAACATTTTGACAATCTCCGCCAGTTATGTCATTGGATCTTTTGGTCTGCAAAAAATTCTGACAATCGCGCAAGTTGAAACCCAAGTTTTTGCTTCCTCCCGCTTCATTTGCTAAAAACTTGTATGTCGAAGTCCCCCAATACCAGCTTTAATCATATCAACTATGACACCCTTACAAGTATCATTTATCATTCTTCCACATCTAAGCAAATGCTTCTGACCTTCCGGAACAAATGGATGATTATGCTCGGAAACATACTCCATGACTTCGTAGACACCATTGTTAACCTTAAATTTGATACGAGCAAGACAACCACACCTAACTTCAAACCTTTCAAATTTCTTTTCTTTATCGATGAGTTGATAGGATGCCCCTCACAATTACACACGAAAGTCCGTCGAGTTATTTCTCCTTTATGATTTCTTAACAAATTATCCTTTCTCACTCCAAATCCTTTGCCAATTGCATAAGCTACATACGTGTGATATGCTTCAAGTTCATTTGGAAAAACCATTCCTATCGCAAACTCATAATCTTTTTTCATATCACGCATCACGTGTGCAAGATGGGAAGTTTCATGCTGCAAGTTCAAAAATAAAAAGTAAGTAATGTAATGTTTTTACGAGCAAGATATTATCCAACACATAACTTAAGAAAGCAAAATAAGTTTCACATAGTATGTATGGAAAATTGCCTCTGATTCAGCCATCTCAATGTTCCTTTCCATTTCAAGCTTTTAGCTTCCTCAAAGAGCCCCAATCCCGTAAGCCAAGAACTAATGTCGTTTATGCAGTTTGTCAAGCTCTTTCTGAAGCTCTCGTGCGTTGAACCTCTTCAATTTGTGATTCCAAAACACGCTGGCATTCTAAAATCCTACGAAACTAACATTTCTTTCAATTACAAAAGGGATCATAATAAGACCAAAAGCAGATTGAAAGGGCAACATGAGAATTGATAATGCAACATATTCATCCCACATAATCTCACCCGAAGAACCAAAATACATATAATGAATCAGATAACACCATCAACAAATTCATCCAGATGCAAAAAAAAAAAATTCAATTTTTCAAGAGTGAAAAAGCCCTAGAATAGGAATTGCCCTACATAACACCTTTGCACAGCTTGAGATAGAATTCGGATGGCCTTAGTCGAATAAGAAACAGCAATTGTTAAATTCACGAGGTTTGGTACGAGGTTAGACGAGGACTAATTGTGCAAATACAAGCATAGACAATAAGAAAAAAAAAAAATAGGACTATTTTCCCATAAATCTTGGACATCTACCAATCTGAATATGGCTTATTGCTATTCAAAAACAAATTGAGCATGCTCCTGTAGTTGTAATCTAATAAATCTTTCCCATAAGATTATTGAATTATCATGTGTATTGGAGAAAAAGATTTTTAAAAGTTTTCAATGAGGAGAGGGCCTCGACTTAAATATGACATTCACATTCAATTTCTCTCTATGTAAGAGTGAGACTTATGATATCACAAACCTGCAATAAACACCCACCCCCACCCCCCACAACCCCCAACACCCCCAAAAATGTTATTGTTGTTGTCCTAGGCACACCGTAGCAAGCCCCAAATATAAAAACCCAGTCACCATTCACCCTCAACAAAAGGATCTGTCACAGTAATTTTATCTGAGCACATTATGGGGGACAATTCAGTAAGTCTTCCACTAATTGCTTTATTACTTAAGAGGATATGGAAAATCGAAGGACCGTTGATAGGCTGAGGTAATTTAGGATGGCAAGTCCTTAAGCTAGGGGATCATGCCGATGGTGAGCTTATTAAAAATAGCTATAGATGCTCGAGATGTGAGAACCACCTGATTCAAGACGTGAATGATTGTAGCAGCCTCCTCGGGTTTTCCTTCAAGTAGAAGTCCCCGCACAAAAAAATTGGATATAAAACCATTTGGTTCGCCACAAAACAAGAAAATGACATTCAGTTAAATTTTCATCTTACACTGGAGTGCTAAAAAGCCTCAATAAATGCTTCCAAAAAGAGAAAAAGTAATCATATCTCCCTTGGGTGTTGACATTGAATAGTCTCATGCCCAAAGACGACCGACAACACATCGAGCCACCCTTAGGATCACATTAGAAACAGTATTTTAAGATACGAGTCAACATTAATGGTGCAATTGAACCTGCGGCCTTTGAACTTCTAAGAAGAAAAAAGCCCCCTCGATGTTATTATGAAATCTACCATTCATTTATCAAAAAGTGAGGCATTGACTGCCTTAAATGCTGAGTTGAAGCCGGATCACATGATTTCTCATTCATAGTTGGTATAGTACATCATTAAATACTGTGAGAGACCGAAAGTGATCCGGTCTTTTCTCGCATATTAACATACCAAAGAAGACCTTTGACCTCATCTCTTCACGTTTGTCCCTCCTCGTATGCCGGGGTACACTATTCAAAAGCTAATGCCCTTCTCGAAGTAGCATAAGTGGCTTCATCCTACGTAGTTCATTTGATAGTACAGATTACTCAATCATCTTGAACATAAAGTCAATAAAAAGCAAAATGAACAGTGTCACCCTCCGGCATGCGGAGGACTGGAAGTTTCACAAAATCAGGGTCTTTCCCTTGAGAATGTTAACAGCAAAATCAGAACACAAACCTCTGTTTAGCTTGGATGTCCTATCATCAGCAAATTTTATTCTAGACAGCTTCCTTTATCGTTCTTTCACTTTGCTAGTTAAGGTGGATACCATGTCTTTAATAGTCCTCATTTATGACCAAAAACATGAGTTCCAGCGAAGCTTGCACAAAGTTGATTCTGGTTATTTTGGTCGAGATGGACAGAAAAATGCTTTTATCAGTTCATGCCTTGAAATTATGTAGTAAGTTCATATTAAAGACCCTTAATTCTGAAAGAGTAGCTCTAGAGGCATCGACCTAGCATACAATGATGTTAAGCATTGCCCCCGAAGTTGAGAACTCATGATGTCTAAATTCCAGCCTCTGCTTTTGCAAGAGGAACATGACAGCTAACTAACAAGCTAAGAATGCTCATAGACTAACTCCAAAGATACGTTTTGCAACAATAAACGAAAACAGGCTAATTGCTAATGCAGATCAATGAATCATTTCTTAGCCGGGGAACATAACATCATCACCTTTAATGTTAGGGCAGTCCAAGAGTGGTCTCCTCTTGCGAGTGCTTCATTCAATTTGTCATAGTTTTCCTACGGGATGACAAGTGGATTCGCCCATTCAAATCATTGATAGAGTCGCATACAAACTAGCAAATATGCAAGGCGATTGGCACAATACAATGACATATGATTTGAAAAAAGGTTCCTGTAACTTGTGAGTTCACATCATATCTAGGACATTGTTGTTATAGGGTGATGCAGGCAAATAAGTGGTAACAATTATTCAGTCAGGCCAGATGACCAGGATAGGACTTAAAGCCAAGTGGTCTGCTCTGTCATTAAGATTCAAGACATCAACAGGATATCACGCAATTTATGTAAGTTGATGTAAAATGCAGGGACAAAGCAGAGGACAACAAGAAGCAGATATTTAACTGATACAACCATTCATGTTCGACAAGCAATTTATGGGTGTCCATTGCACTGCAGGGTCTGGGAGGTAGTTGATGCGCAAGCAACAAAAACAGCACTCAGAAATTCTAATGCAGTTTGATTCAGACTGCTAGAAAATCATTCAAATCAAAACTCTACAGGACTATACAATCTCGGCATTATCTATCTCCACGTAAGAAGCCTCATCCACATAGAATAGCAGCTGAGGAGGCAAAACCCAATCTGCGGCAAGACTTCACAGCTTATCGAGCCATGGACATCGGTGATTACTATCACAACCCTGGACAAATAACAACACTTTCCATAGAGTTTCACAGCTACAGTTGCGAACACGGAGAGACATGGATGCCACTCAAGACACCACCCTAATCCACAGATGTCCCTTAAATTACCGCCACAACCACTTTCAAACTCCGACTTATAATCCATCGCAGATTTAGGCCAAGCTTTCTCCCCAAAACAAAGACGCGAACATAAAAACCAGGAAATAAAATCAAACCTGACATGCGGTCGCAGATTTAGGGCTTCTCCAGGGATTGCTTCGAGCAGGGCGGAGCGATTGCTTCTCGCGGGTCGGGGGACGGAGAGAGGCGAGCGAAATCAGCCGTCGGGAGAGAGCGCGATTTAGGAAGAAGTGCGCCGACAGAAAGGAGCCTTGAGATGAGGCCGTCGAGTGGAGAGAGAAAGGCTGTCGTTGGGAGGGACCGACGGCCGTCTGAGGAAGCGCTACACGGGGCGGCCTAGTGCGTTGGGGTAGAGTGCGCCGAGAGAATGTAGATATGAGGATGATGCCAGTGCGTTGAGGTAGAGTGCGCCAACAGAATGCAGATCTGAGATGAGGCCGTCGAGTGGAGAGAGAGGCCGTCGTCGGGAGGGAACGACGGCCGTCGGAGGAAGCCCTAGACGGCGCGGTTCGGTGCGTTGGGTAGAGTGCGCCGAGAGCGTCGAGCGTCGTCGTCGTCGGAAGAGAGAGAAGGTAAGACAGGAGAGAGAGAACGCCCGCTTGCGCTCTGGTTCGTCGGGAGGGAGCGATGGCCGTCGGAGGAAGCTCTAGGAGGCGCGGCTCAGTGCGTTGGGTTGAGTGCGCCGAGAGCGTCGAGCGTCGTCGTCGGAAGAGAGAGAAGGTAAGACACAGAAGAGAGGAGAGAGAACGCTCTCGCGCTCTGGTCTGATCTCGTCTGGGAGGAAAGTGAAGAGGAGCTGACGTGGACCTGCTCGCTGGACAGGTGTCGAACGGTGACTCGTTCAGAGCACCGATGACGTGGCACTGTGAAGGTACCTAATATTTTCTCCCTCATGGTCCGTGCGCTCGTCCTTAGCTACCGAGTCATTTGTGAATGGCTCGTCTCGTTCATCCCTTGGCATCTTTTATTCGACTCGCATCTCATCCACTGGTCTCCCCGTCGGCCGTTGTTCCGAGCTCTCCCCAGCAAATAAGATCGGTGCCTGTCCCTGTTCAAGTGCCTCTACGACCGAGCTCCACAGGTGATGCGCCAAGAACCCGCCAATCGCGACAAGCGGGCGGGGTTGTTGAGCTGAGGTGCCGAGCCCACGCAGACGACGCCTCAACTTGACACCCAACCGTTCGGACCCGGAAGGGATTATGCCGGCGCAAACCTTCCGCCCTACCACCCAAACGGAGAGCAAACTTGACCGTCTCATTCACTGCCCGGGTAAGTTTGAGGAACCTGTGCATTTTATTTTTCATCAATCCCTTATCATATTGGCAAGAAAGAATGACAGAGTTTTAGTTTTACTCATCCCCAAGTCTACACAAAGTAATTGGTTAGGATTATGTTAATTGCTAAGAGCGTGAAAAATTGAATTTTTTACTTTTAGGATTTATTATTTTCTTGTTAGCAAGTGACAATAGGAGTGAAGTCTTAAAATTTGTCATAGAAATAAAATTGAGTGGCGAAACTTTTAAAATGTGCAATTAAATCTTAAAATTTGTCATGCAGGTATAATCAATAGTAGGTAAATACATAAATTTTATAGAGTGAATGCATGAACGGATAACCAAGATGAAATAGCTGCTTCGATGGCAAACTACCATGTCAATGCAGTACATGATCAACAACTAGAGAGGGGCTTATTGTACGAGCCATTTATTTAATTTTAAACCATACAATTATCTTTCCCGTACACGTGGAACGAATGTGGCCCCATCCCATATGCTCCCGACTAAGCTAACATGACCTGAGTGAGCTTCTCCAGATACTTGTTTTGCAACTCGTAATTGCGGAATATCTCCCTCATGGCCCATGCATTTACCCTCACCTACTCTCCCTCCGGCTCCACCATGACCCGCCGAATCGTCTGGGCCAGCAAGTCGGTTGTGAACGATCCATCAGCCTCGTCCCTCAGCACCTCGGACCCGACCCCTCTCTCTTCGAGCAGCCTGCCCATCAACCTATGGTCGGAATTCATTCCAGAGAATAGAATCAGCAGCCGGCCTTGCCCGAGCGACTCGATGGCGGAGCTCCAGCCACAGTGGCTCAAGATTCCTCCGATTGCCGGGTGGGCCAGGATTTCGGCCTGAGGAGCCCAACCCATCCACATATAACCTCGGCCCGCGACCCGACTTTCGAACCCAAGAGGTATGTTCTCCAGGTCGAGCCTCTGACCCACCACCCAAACGAAGGGCAAACCTGACTTCTCGATCCCTTCGGCGAGTTCCACTATCATCTCCGGGCTAATATTGACCTCGGTGCCGAGGCCAATGTAGAAAACCGACTTCTCTTTCTTATCGTCAAGCCATCTTTTCAGCTCGACCCATCTCTCGTCTTCGCTGCTGCGTTTGTGGCAGGGTGGCAATAAGCCCACGGGAACCACGGGGTTTCTGTAAAGCTTCTCGAGCAGCCTCAGAGGATCGGCCTCAAACTCGTGACAGCTCCTCACGGCCACGAACTTGGAACCCAAATCGACTCGCCGAGCCTCTGAAAATCCAACACTTCAGGGTCCATGCATCATGGTTATTGAGCATCTTGTGGTGCTTGAACTTGACCTTGGACGGGTAATCGATCCACTTGGGAACGATGGTCAAGTCTTCTGGCCTTGGGACCGGGCCCAGATGGAAGGTAGTCCGAGGAAAGCGGAAGTCGTAGCGCTGCATACGCCAAAGAATGCCGAGTTGATGCCGATTTGGCTTACCACTCGTGGCAACCAATGTACGGCGAAGTCATGGATTGTTAGAATGTTTAAATAATAAACCACGCCTTCATCTAACAGCTTAAGCTTTTAGAACAGTTGGTAGTGCTCTCACAAAATCTCACATGGTATCAGAGCTAGGAGGTTCTGAGTTCGAATCTTCCAAGCCCCTATTTACCTCCCCAATTAAATTTCCACACTTAGTACTAGACAAAAAGACCAGACTAAGTGTGAGGGGGAGTGTTAGAATGTTTAAATAATAAACCACGCCTTCATCTAACAGCTTAAGTTTTTAGAACAGTTGGTAGTGCTCTCACAAAATCTCACATGGATTATCCAGTCCACATCCGACCGTTGAAGGAACTCCGTGATAGCTAGGGATAATTAGGTCTAGGGTGGGTAGAGTCTATATTTAGACCTTGTACTCGACCTTATTATAATCGGTTCCTTTATTTTGGACCATATACCCAATCCTATTTGTATTTGACCATGTACCCAACCCTCCCTATTTTTTCGGTCTGGTTCCAAGGTTAATCATGTTTTCATTAGAACCTGTTTTGTAATCTCCCGATATCCTATATAATTTCGAATTTTATATTAATACGCGAGAAAATAATGTAATCCTCCTAATTTGTATCGAAACATTAAGCACTTGTAATAAATAAATACATGAAATTTTTGACTAAATGAAAAATTAAGGATTCATAGGGCTAATTATAATAAATAAAATCATAAGGCAAATAATTAACGACAAACATGGGTTTAATATTACTTTTATTCCTACAACTATTACATGAAGCTATTCATTTATGCAAGCATAATTTCTCATACAAAAGAGAAATTAGATGAGCCAATTCATGTGGTACACAAGAATTTGGCGACGACGAACATTGTCTGTTCGTCAAATGGTGCGAGAGGGAAACGATAAGGGAGGGAAGCGAGGAAAATGAACGATGAAGGAGGAGTGCCATGTGTGTTTGAGAGAGCCAAGAGAAAAAATACCGTGTGATTGCGGGAGTAAAAATAGAAATAAGAGGAAAAATTAGGGTTTTGAATCTATACTTACAAAACTGGTTCCCAAACCGGATCCAAAACCGGTCCGGGAACCGGTTTGTGGGTGGATAATCAATCGGACCCGGTTCCGAATTTTAGGAACTGGTTCCCGGACTGATTTCAACGAGAATCGATTCCCGACCTTGTTTTTCGGATGGATCGGTCCGGTTTCCGGATATACTCGGTCCGGTTGCACACACCTAGTGATGGCTGGCTCGAGCATGTTGCAGGCCTTCTTAAGGCATGGGACCTTGTTGTTCGGCAGCTCGGTAGTCGACTTGGCCGGGTCTGGGAGGCCATCAACACGAGGCAAGGGGAGCTCGACGAGGGTCAGTGAGGGAGGGAGGTCCGTGGGGAGCTTCCGGAGGTTTTTGAGGTGGAGATAAAGGAGACGCGATGGCCCTTTTCAGCTAAGAAGGTGGCGACCTCGAGATAGGGTAAGATGTGGCCGAAAGCGAGCCACGGGAACATCGCTACGTGAAGCTTCTTCTCTTCGTTTTCCATGGTGGTGTCAACTTTTCCTTTTATTCGATGGATCTAGCCTCGTTGTAAAGGTTGGAAAGCAACTGAAACTTCCACTTAATGTGTCCTACAAGTTTGGCTACGTTTTGGTTCGATGGACCTCCAATTTTTCTTGATGGAAGCCACTTATCCTCTCTAATTTTTATACTCGTACCGTCCCCTACTAGCCACCTAACGCCAGCCTCACTCATATCTCTAACCACTAGTAGGCTCTACCATCCCAAGGATGGGTGGTAGTCCTTGAAGGCATGCCAAAACTCTTTGCGGCGCAGTAGATTCCCTTTAGTATTTGACTCCAAAAGGCATTTGGCGCTTATATTAGTTTTTTTTTTTTGATCCGTGGTGCTTATATTAGTTGCCAAGCCTATTTTCTTAACATCGTCCACTGCCTTGTTCTCCCTTAGTAGAGGCAGAGCACTACAAGCTTTTAGACAATCCTATGGAGACTTCATTTGCATATTGACTTGAGCAGCTACGAGCTAGTTTTGCACAACCAATACACGCATTAGTAGCATTTAATTATTTTATCATCTTCAAAACTATAAGGAGGATTTTCTTTAATATTGATATGAGAGGTGCTTGAATTTGTTGAAGTAACTCCTGAAGATTTGTGTAGACGTAGCACTCTACACAAGCTATAAAATCTCAACAGTTACATGGTGGATTCCAGCCTTGTTGAAACTGTTGGATTTGGGAGAGTGAGGTAAGGTAAGAGGAATTCTGCTTTTACACAAGTGTTTCTTATCACAACCACATATTCTACACTATCATCACATTGACTAAATTCAACCGTTGAATAGTTTGCTTATTTCGCTTTATTGTCGATTAAATTCTGATAGAGTGTTGCGTACTTTGACGCTAATTAAATTCCATTGCAGTATATCAGGTGCATCCTTCTTATCTTTCCTAGGTGCAGACTCCTCCTGAGGTGTTGACTGTTTTTTGTGAGGACAAGTAGTGGATGACCATGGACTTTACCACTACCCACTGATAATTTGGTGTAACGTGAAATAAACAATCATAATTTATTATCCATCCAGCAAATAACGAATCTTCAGTGACAGATAAAATACAATAGACTCCATCAGAATTATCCGTTGTTCCGACTGCAACATCCTAAAGAATTTCCAAATGAGGGAGCATGTCCGTGGAGCATTTAACGAGAAACGATGCGTGTTCTGAGTAGACGAAAGAATTGTCTAGCTTTACAAATTCTTCTCATGCCTCAACGTGCAGCATTAAATGAAGAACATCTTTTCTTCATTTGTTTATTAATTGTCTTGACTTTTGCTCCATCTACGTTGCTTTCTCCCCTTTCCTTCTTTTGTCTTTGTTAATAATTGAAGAGAGAGAGAGGAAGTGCATTGTGCAAGAATGGCTGTAGTTTTTCTTCCCCTTATCAATGCATGCCCATGCATGTGCATACAGGCACATAAATTTGGTGGACGTCGATGCTGATTGTGGGCGCCTGTGCTGCCATTCAATGAGTTCATATTTTTGCCTTGTTTCTCCTATTAGGACCGAAAAAGACAAGCAAGGAAGAGGTTGAAGAAAGAAGCCGTGTGAGCCTTCCTGAAGAGAAGACAAAAGCTCTTGACAGAGGGAGATTTTCTCGTTGTAATTACACCCGAGTGATTTAGCAAGCTAAATTATTATGGGTAGAATTTATTTAATTTCTTGAGTGAGACTTGAGGGGCTAAATACTGTATGAGTTATTAGATGTAATTAGAGACTAGAAAACACTGAGAGAGTATTTGAGTGCGTGAGTAATCGTGATCTCCATTGTATTGCTTGTTTTTATAGTGAAATTCCGGCTATTCTTTTCGCGTACAAAGGTTCCAATATTCTGACCAAATTATGTAAATCTAGTGTTCGATTTCCTTTCCTTCCTACTAACTAATTTTATCCGATTCACTTGTTTATATTAATAACAGATATCGTGCTTGAAAACCTTGATGCAATTGAACATCAGCCATTGTGAGAAGCTGCATGACGTTCATAGCCTAAAGAAATTCTCATCCTGCAAAAGTTTGATATTCAAGGATGCAAGTTGTTAACTTAGCTCAGCTTATGTTATTAAGGGATTGGAGAATGATCTAATTCAATGGTCTCACTTGTGTTGTTAACTCAGCTGGACCTATCTCACATATGGATAGAAGAGTTACTGAGTTCACTAGTTCTTTAAAGGAGCTCGAGACTCTCCATGCCTTTTTGTGTAGACGACTTGCTCAACTTCTAGATTCCATAGGCTCCCTTGTGTCGTTAACTCAGCTGGACCTACTTTGGATAGGAACTCAAGAATATGTGAATCCTTTTCTTTGAAGGAGCTCCAGACTCTACGTGCCTCATGGTGTCGACCACTTGCTCCATTTCTAGAATCCTTGAGCTCTCTTGTGTCACTAGCTTAGCTAGACATATTTTTGACAGGAATTGAAGAACTGCATAAATTTATTGGTTCTTTAAAGGAGCTCGAGACTCTTGACCTAAAGAATTGCTACAAACTTGTTCAACTATGAGACTCCATAGGCCATCTAGAATCTTTGTCTCTCATTGACCTGAGGAATTGCTTTAAACTTGCTCAACTTGAGAACTCCATGGGCTCTCTCGTATCTCTACAAAAGCTTGTTCTTATCGAGATGACCCTCATTGAGAGAAATCCTAGACTCAATCGGAAGATGGCATCAATTATTGAACTGCATTTAGCAAGGACAGCAATTGCAGAATTCCCTGAAAGCATTCGGCATCTGCAGAATCTGAGGATATTGGACATTATTAGAACTCACATAAGAGATTTCGCTGGTCCCCTCGGAATGTTGGGGGAACTCCGAGAGTTGGGAACTTTAGGATGCGAAAATCTGGAAGGACTTCCTCTGGCATAACAGCTCTAGGTGTCAACTCTCTGCCTTTTGTCTATCCAATACGATTCTTCATCCTCAACATGATATTGAGAACCATACCTTTAGATTAATTTTCTCTTTTGAAAGTGTTGTATCTGAAGGTTGTTGCGCTTGCTTGCAGGTCATCTATAACTGGCTTGTTTTGTTTATATGACTGAGTTAAACTTTTATCTCCCGTTTGATTCTTGTAATGCCAGGTATATGGGTTAGGTTAAACGTGACGTTGATGCAGTGGAAATTACAGGACGTTGAAAGAACAAGCGACTCTTCAAGAATACTTCGAGCATTGTCATCTCAGTTTTTTAAGGTGGATGATTGAAATCCTCCTATTTGGAATGATGTGAATCTGCTTGCTTTTACTGATTGCTTGACTTGGTTTTTCATTGTTCTGCAATAAACAAGCTTCAATTCTCTCTTGTCCAGTCTTAGATGACTACTCAAAATAGTTTGACGATTAACATGTGGATTATTAATGAAAAGCTTCTAGAGGCATAGCACAAGAACACATGGGCAAAGGGGAAGGGGGGTGGGTGGGGAGAGAGAGAGATCATACTGCTGAATTTACGGCGCTCTCGATCCCCAGAATTCTTTTCTTTTCTTTTCCTTTTTTTTTTTTTTTGGGGGTCGAATGATCCCCAGAATTTGTCAGGTTCTTTCAAGCTTATTTAAAACGGTGGGTATTTGATTTGCTGCAAGTCTGCAAGAGCGAGTTCACAGTTTCATTGTCATTTTAGACTCTCGATGAACTGTTTATGTGTCGAGTTTGATCCTAGCAAGATTCATACCGTTTATCCTGTCATTGCGCAATTTGTTCGTCTGCTCATTAATCGTTCCAATGCTGGGATTTTGTTGGTACGCCGATGAGGAGTTTGTTCCGGTGATGCTCTGTATGCAAGTCTTCAACGGAGCAAACACCTGCTCAAAACTTCACTTTCCGTTTCCTCCACGTTCATCGCCACCACATTCTCGTCCAGTTCCGCCACTGGCGTACGATCTCCGCCTGCAAGGAACACAGCATGGAGTCGAAATGATGGCGCGTTGACTTGGTCAATCAACATCACAAGAGTCTTACGGCCATGAGAATTGCTATCCAAACAACATAAGGCCCATAGGAGCGGGACATGCGCCCGGAAAACGTTTTCTGGAACGGGGATTGAAGTGACTCCGGGCATCACGTGGACCAAGATGAACCCATTGGATTTAGGCACGAGACTCTGGACGGCCCAATGGACGGCGCGGCTGCTTCCTCTACCTCCATCGAAGCTGCCTAAGTCGTCACCTTTCACGGCCACTGCCATTACCACTGCAGTTATTGCCGGCGGAGCACCCCGGTAGCAGCCACCGGTTTTGCTCATTCTGGCCTCAATGGGCGCGCTCGTCTTGCTGTAGAGAGAGAGAGAGAGAGAGAGGACAGTGAAAGGCCGATTGACCTTTGTACTGAGTAAGCTGTTATGTGAAATGGGCCAGAAATTACGAAACAGCCTTGTAATTTGGGCTTAATAAGCGACGGGCTGATTAGAAACGCTAAGAACCAAGTGTGCTTGCTTTTGCATGCCATTGCTAACATTGCATCCCAATTTATCTGAGTCGGAGGAATCTCGGGGATTGGGGCGCCCACCCTGTGGACGAAACCGTGTCTTCATGCAAACATATTTCATTGATTAATTTTTTCCGAGCGACAGAAACGATTTTATTCTACAATTTTTCTTTCTAAATTATGATTTTTTCAAAGAAAATTATTTCCAAATCATATGAATTGTCGCAAAACAAAACAAGTCGAATATAAATGAATGAGCCCGTAAAACATTTGATCAAGAAAGAACTTATAATTACGTTCATAGCGGTGCGATGAACTCACTCTCTCCTACATGTCATTTTTTTTCTGGAGAAAGAAAGAAGAAGGGAACAAAAGAACTCACTTTCCGGGAACGTGGATTTTTCTAAGTCTTCAGATTCAGCCATTCTCTTGATAATGATCTTGATGTAACGCTTGCGCTAGAAAACGAAATTAGTATACTAAAACTGATGCCATATATCATTGCTGGATCCACGATTGATACGTGTTTGGCCCAATGCATGCAAGATGCCAACGTAGTACAATCACACACCCAACTTGTAGGTTGACAAGTTCCTGAGCTTCAGGCTCTATCCTTTTCAGGTGCTCGAGCGAACTCCTCCAAATATTTCGATTGCGACTCCACGTTACCAAATATCTCCCGCATGGCCCATGCGTTCGCCCTCACTTCCTCTCCCTCTGGCTCTACCATGACCCACCTTATCGTCTCGGCTACCGAGTCACTCGTGAACGACTCATCCCGGCAGTCCCTTGGCACTTCCGACCCGACCCGCCTCTCGTCCATTAGCCTTGCCATCAGCCCTTGGTCGGAGCTCCCCCCAGAAAATAGGATCAGTGCCCGGCCTTGCCCGAGTGCCTCTATGACCGAGCTCCACCCGCAGTGCGTCAAGAACCCGCCAACCGACGGGTGGGCCAGGATGTCGAGCTGAGGAGCCCAGCCCACCCAGATGAGGCCTCGACCCGAGACTCGGCTTTCGAACCCGGAAGGGATACTGCTAGGGCCAGCCTTTCGGCTTATCACCCAGATGAAGGGCAAACTTGACTTTTCAATCCTACATGCCAGCTCGTGCATGAACTCTTGACTCAAAGCCACCTCGGTGCCGAGGGCGACGTAGAACACTGACTTCTCTTCCTTATCATTCAACCATTGCTTGAGCTCGCTCCATCTCCCGTCTCCTTCGTGGCGGCTTTCATTCTGGGGCGGCAAAAGCCCCATCGGAACCACAGGTCTCTCGTAAAACTTCTTGAGTAGACTCAACGGCTCGGCCTTGAACTCGCTACAGGTCCTTATGGCCACGATATCGCAGCCCTGTATCGACCTGCCTAACCTTTCGAAAACCGACATGTTAGAGTTAGAGTCCACGAAATCCTCTTCGTTAATCACCTCATGAAGCCTGAACGCGACTTTAGTTGGGTAAGTAACCCACTGGGGAACGACCGTCAAGTCCTCTGCCGTCTTGGCTCGGGCCTGACCGTCAATCAGAAGAGATGGCGGGCCAATGAAGGCGAGGGTGGTGGCGCTGAATATGCTGAAGAACGCCGATTTAACACCGAGTTGTCTCGCCTTTTGGGGTAACCAGAAAGACATGACGTCTTGGATCACCCAGTTGACGTCCGAGTTCGCAAGGAACTCGGCAACAGCTGGCTCGAGCATGTCTTATGCCTTCTTAAGGTAAGGGAACTTGTTATGCGGCAGCTCGGAGGTCGACTCGGCGGAGTTGGGGAGGCCATGGACGCGAGGCAAGGGAAGCTCAACGAGGGTTATCGAGGGAGGGAGGTTCGCGGGGAGCTTCTGGAGGTTTTTCGGGGTGGAGATGAAGGAGATGCGATGACCCTTTCGGGCTAAGAAGGTGGCGACCTCGAGGAAGGGCATGAGGTGGCCGTAAGCGAGCCATGGGAACATCGCAACGTGGAGCTTCTCTTTTTCCATGGTGGTCTGTGGAAGGAAAACGAAGTGGAGAGAGAAAGTTTAAAAGAGAAACCAGCTCGCGGCAGAGCGCGCACGTGCCTCTACTGGACGCACGTGCCGGGAGAGAATGAGATGAGCCTCCTTCGCTACACACGTGCGATTTTGCAAGTAAATAGCATTGTAACATAAGAGCGAATGCTTGTTATACGCAAAAGAAGAAAGCAAAAGTCTTAGGCTCCCATTTGTTTAGCCGAAAACTACTTCTAGAAAAATTTTTTTCTAGATTTTTCAATATTTGTTTCACGGAAATGGAATTGATCGGAACAATATTTTATATAATTAATGAAAAGAAGATTTATAGGAAAAACATTTTCCGCTTTTCAAGTAGGGAAAACATTTTCAATTGAAAAACATTTTCCACGCGCACTCTCTCTTATCTCACACCTCTACTAGCTCCCCTTTTTTTTTTCCCCTTTGTTTCGACTAGTTGCCGAACACTATGACTGTCGGCAACCAACCATAGGCTAATCAACCATAGGCTAGCTTAAGCTGGTTGCTTGCTAGATTAGTGAGCATGAGCCTCTAGTGAGGCTTGAGTACTTAAGCTCACCTTTGGCCGGTCACCAAGCATTAGCATGGTTGGCAATTGACTGAAGGGGCTAGCGATCGGTCGAAGAAGGAGGTAAAGAAAAAAATAAGAGGAAAAAAAATAAGTTAAGAAAATTAAAATTTTGATTTTTTTAAATAAAGAAAATTATTTAAAGAAATGCACGGAGGAAAATCAAATCAAATTTTTAATATCAAGTATTGAAAAATATTTTCCTAGTTCATTTTCAAGTTTCAACCGAATATAAAAAAATATTGTCATTTTTCTGAAAAATAACTTCCCAAAAAATAATTTCCAAAAAATGCTACATTTTCTATAAAACGAACAGAGTTTAAGTCTTGAGCGACTGTAAGAAAGGGCTCATTTCGTGATAACTTGAATGTTTTAAAAATAAGAACTCACCTCCCTAGGAAAATCTATTGTTGTACTAACACAAGTTGTTCGAGAATGCCCTGGCCTTTAGATATTTGAGTTGAACGGTTTCCACGTTCGTGCCTTTTCAATAACAATTATCCATTTAGAAATCGCCTTGATGGAAGGCAGTCGAGGGCATAACAAGGTCCAAGTCAAACCTTCTGTTTGGAAAATATACCATCAGTACATGATGGGGTTGTGTTAGTAGAGTGTGTCCATAATAGCCACTGAACCTCCGCGAGTTTCTATTGCATGCAAACTTGAATAATGGGTGGAGGTCAAGTGTATTTTACGTCATGTTTTTCGCACACGATTCTAATTCATACTTGAATTCTGTTCTTCAATGTATGATTAGATTAGTTCGTTTTTGTCATACACGGCCTATATCTAATTAAGGGACCCAGTGTTGCCCTTTAATGGCAACAATAGTTGAGGATGGCGTCTCGAATGAGTTTGGCCCCATTCTAGGACCACAAGTTCAATGACTCAAGGCTCTGCCCCTTTCAAGTGCCCAAGTGTGCTCATCCAAGTACTCGAATTGCAACTTCATGTTGCCAAGCATCTCCCTCACGGCCCATGCACTCGTCCTCGGCTCCTCTCCCTCTGGCTCCACTGATCCCCCCTTCTAGTCCCGGCTACCGAGTCACTAGTGAGCGGCCCCTCTCATTCATCCGTTAGCACCTATTATTCGACCCGCATCTCATCCATCAGTCTCGCCATCATCCCTTCGTCTGAGCTCCCATAGTAAACAAGATCGGCGCCTGGCCCTCCCTGGGTGCCTCTACAACCAAGCTCCAACGCGACGACGCGCCAAGAACCCGCTGATCGACACCCAGACTTCCGGACCCAAAGGAGATTATACCGGAGCAAGCCTTCCGCCCCTACCCAACTGAACTAAGGACAAACTTAACCACCCCATTCCACTGCCAGGCCAAGTTCGAGCAGACCGCGCATTTGATTTTCATTAAAATCGGGGCATAATCGATCCCTTATCATCTTGGCAAGAAAGAACGATCAAGTTTTAGCCTGAGAAGTGATTGTGTAACAATCTTTAATTTATTGTGAAAATAATAGTCTGTTTTGTATCACAAAAAATCAAATAACAAATAATTTTATTCTTATGATGGCACAAATTAAGCTAGCCAATCCCTCTAGCTTTACTCATCCCTAGGTTTATGCATAGTGATTGATCCATAATATGCTAAGAGTGCAAGGGAGTTGGTAACGCTAAAATTGAATTTCTTGCTTTTAGGACTTTCCTATTTTCTTGATAGCAAGTTATGGTAGAAGTGACTTCTTACTTTTCATGACAGAAGTGACTTCTTGCTTTTCTTCTTTTAGTTTTTAGAGCTTTGCTAATATAAGAGAAAAACAGTTAGTTATGAACTACAAATTTTTAAAGGAGTATGCTCCATATGAATTTATAATTATTTTTCATTTGATTTTTTATGATATAAAATAGATTATTATTCTCAAAGTAAATTAAAAATTATTACTCAATCATTTCTTTAGTTTTTACTAAAAACTAGTACTTTGGCCTGTGTGAGGGGCTATTTCATGATTTATCTTACAATTTTTTAGCACTAACCAACTGGAGGCAAATACATAAAACTTTATAAGATGAATGCACAAACGGATAACCATAGTGAAATATCTACTTATTGTACGAAGTCGATAATTTAATTTCAAACCACATAATTATTATTTTTTTTTTCATATGCGGGGAACAAACATGGCCCCATCCCATGTGCCGCCAACTAAGCTAACGTGATCTGAGGAGGCAGCTTCTCCAGATACTCATTTTGCAGCTCGAAATTGCCAAATATCTCCCTCATGGTCCGTGCCTTTGCCCTCACCTCCTCTCCCTCCGGCTCCACCATGACCCGCCTGATTGTCTCAGCCACGGAGTCGCTCGAGAATGACCCGTTGAGCTCGTCCCTCGGCACCTCAAACCCGACCCCTCTCTCTTCGAGCAGCCTCGCCATCAACCCTTGGTCGGAATTCGCCCCAGAAAACAGAATCAGCGGCCGGCCTCGCCCGAGCGCCTCGATGGCGGAACTCCAACCGCAGTGGGTCACGAACCCTCCAATTGCTGCGTGAGCGAGAATTTCGGCCTGAGGTGCCCAACCCATCCACAAATAGCCTCGGCCCGAGACCCGACTTTCGAAGCCGGGAGGTATAATCTCCGGGCCGGGCCTCTGACCCACCACCCAAACGAATGGCAAACCCGACTTCTCGATCCCTGCCGCGAGCTCCGGCATCATCTCCCGGCTGATGTTAACCTCGGTGCCAAGCCCGACATAGAAGACTGACTTCTCTTTCTTATCGTCAAGCCATCTTTTCAGCTCGACCCATCTCTCGTCTCCGCTGCCGCATTTGTGGCGGGGCGGCAATAAGCCCACAGGGACCACAGGTTTTCCGTAAAGCTTCTGGAGTAGCCTCAGCGGATCGGCCTCGAACTCGCTACAGCTCCTCACGGCCACGAACTTGGAACCCCGAATCGACTCGCCAAACCTCTTTAAATCTGAAGCTCCGGTGTCCATGCAATCCTGGTGAGTGACTACCTCGTGGAGCCTGAACCTGACCTTGGACGGGTAATCTATCCACTCGGGAATGACGGTCAAGTCCTCCGGCCTTAGGCTCGGGCCATCGATCAAGACGGAAGGTGGTCCGAGGACAGCGAGAGTAGTGGCACTGAATACACTAAAGAATGCCGAGTTCACACCTAGTCGGCTCGCGACTTGGGGCAACCAGTGCGATGCAAAGTCCTGGATTATCCAGTCCACGCCGGAGTGTTGAAGAAACTCGTCAACAGCTGGCTCGAGCATATCGTAGGCCCTTTTGAGGTACGGGACCTTGTTGTTCGGCAGCTCGGCCGTCGACTCAGCCGAGTCTGGGAGGCCATGGACACGAGGCAAGGGAAGCTCAACGAGGGATATTGAGGGAGGGAGGTCTGAGGGGAGCTTTTGGAGGTTTTTTGGGGTGGAGATGAAGGAGACGCGATGACCCTTTTGAGCTAAGAAGGTGGCGACATCGAGGAAGGGCATGAGGTGGCCGTAAGCAAGCCATGGGAACATCGCTATGTGAAGCTTCTTCTCTTCGTTTTCCATGGAAGTGGCCATGAACACTACTTTTTCATTTGACGAGTGTGGTGGTGATGTGACTAGCGAGTGAACTCGAATGCAATGGAGAATGAGCTTTCTCTTCATATATATATACAAGAACTACTTATGGTACTTTAAAATTCTAATTAATATCGGCATAAATTAACTTGTATTTAGATCCCTATAACTTATTACACGAGACTAAAGACTCCATCCATTTTGTGGAAAAGGTTTTTCAAGAAAACTTTTTATGGATTTTTCGGTATTTGTTTCATGGAAAAAAACTATATACATAATCCTACATGTCAATATATGATATATATATATATGATATATATATATATATATATATATATATATATATATTTTTAAAAGGCAAGAAATGAGTTGAGTTAAACACGATATGTGAGTTATGCAATATTAGCAAAGTCAAAAGTAGAGGTGGCTGCAGTGAAGTTAGCCAATTATTATCTTCGAGACTTCGTATCTTCTCTTCATGTGCATTGACTTAGATGATTCACGGGAGAGATGTTACTTCTTATTCTGTTAAATTTTTTGATGTACCAAAACAAATGTCACACGAAATAAACTCTTGAGAAACAAATTATGACCAACTGAAAAGATCTAGGTACTTTACTTTCCAGTTGAGGAGGGAATGTCATTAGTATAAATTGAGTGTTATATTTCTGTTGAGATAAACCATCTAAGTCAAGTAGAACGAATTTAGAGTTTGTTGTTCCTAAGTATTTGGATTTTACGAATGAATGGTGGATAGAACTAATATTATATAGTGTGTAAATTTGGATAATTTTTTTAAAAAATTTTTAGGCCCTGCAGTGACTATTTTTATTTTTTTTGTTATTTTGAACAAAAAAGAAACAAAAATCTATTTATTAATGTCAGCTAATTTTTTTTTTTGTCATTTGGAATAAATCTGGAATAGAATAAATAAATAAATAAATAAATAAATAAATAGCTTCTTTATTCTTAGAAACAATTCAAGAATCAAGTAATTTTCTTTCTTTTCTTCTATTTCTTTTATTCTTTTCTTTTTTCTTATTTCTCCTCTGCAATGCAATGCAGTGGTTGGGCTTCCTTGAGGCTAGCGAGGTAATCGATTCTCGTTTGGTCGAAAATCAACTAGAGAAAGAAGAAGAGGAGAAGGAGGAAAAAAAGAAAAGAAAAAAAGGAGAAAATATAATAAAATTATTTAAAAATTAAAAGATTCTAGGTTACAAAAATTTGAAAATTGTACAAAATACATTTTTATTCTGGAAATAAAATTTTTGTATAATTATTAAACACTTTAAAATACTCAAAAACTTATCCTAGAAAAAGAATAAAACAAAAAATATTTTTGAGTAGAAATTATTTTCATAAACAGAATAATTATTAAATAGGTCTTTAGTGGAACTTGGAGTAAATCCGATGAAAACTTTGGAAAAATTAATTTATCAAGTCGCTCTACACCTCAAATGATCCGGACAGCTTTTCACTCTCCTACCTAATAATCCAGGCCGAAATAAAAGAAGCACGTGCCGCTTGGAGAAAGTGGGGCCCGTTCTATGACAAGTCCCCAAGATGACCGGACCCGTTTCGATGGAGCCGAGCACTTAGGTGGGCATGATTTAACCTGACATAGGATCCTCTGTTCCAATGTTTGGCCCTAATGCATGATGCATGCCACCGACGTTGTACCACGACAGTAGCTCTCATAAATTCTGAGAAAATATCGGCTGCTTCTAACGTGCAAATTCAGTAGGAAGGGCCATAAGGGTACGGTACGATACGTGTTCACTCAACTGGCCCAAATTTCAGGCACTTCCTTCTCTCTCCTCTCTCTCTCTCTCTCTCTCTCTCTCTCTCTCTTCATTCCAGAACGCATCTCCCCCTTCCCCTTTGACCCCTTTCGCGGTCTTCGTGGGGCCGCAGCACTTGTCGTTGAGGAAGTCAGGGACGGAGCTCGTCGCGACGGGCCCAGCGGCAGCAGCGGCCGCGTCGAAGAAGGGCTTTAAAGGGACCCGCACGCGGCGGCCGGCGAGGGGGTTGGCAAGTGCACGTCCACGTCGCACGCGGCGCACAGGGCGGCGGCGTCGGCCCTGCACGCGAAGGCTGCCGGCGTGCACTCGCATGCCTCGCAACATCCACGCGCGCTCGTGGCGGGAGGCGAGCTCGTCGGCGCCATGGACGCCGGCGTTGTAGGGCCGGCAGAGGAAAGCCGCGTAGGCCTTGCAGAACACTGTGGCTGCGGTGGACCTGCAGTTGTCGCGCGCCCTGGCGCTAGCCCGCCGCCGTCTTCCGAAGCTCTTTAGCTGCTGCAGTTGCATCGAAACCCATCGTCGGCCGTTGCCAAATGACACTGCTGGAATTGCTGAACAACTGAGCAGCTTCTTTGTTGGTGGGGTCCAAGCCCATCCCTATGGCCCATCTTATTTATCGTGTTGGCACATTTGACAGAGCCAAATATTTTCTCATAAATTCTTCACCGATGCGTCCGCCCTCGACGCCTTTCCCCCTGCGTCCGTCGTGACCCGCCCAATCATCCCGTCTCAATGGCCCCCCATTGGATATTTCGATAATTCTGAATTATTAAAAGCCATAATTATTGTAACGATTTTCTACTCTCATCAATTTTTGCAATGGTTTCCGTCTGCCACTAATATATAGCAGCAAGCAATCTAATGATTTTACAATGCGTCCATTCATTTCTTCATGAATTTTCATTATTTTATAATTGACCATATGACGACTTCTTTTATCTATAAATTATTACTCCGGACATATTTAAAAAGTGATGTCGATATTATCAAAACAAGAATATTTATGTTCTTGTTACATATCTTTCTTTCTCTTTTTTACTAGGTTATATATATATATGTATATATATATATATATAATATTATTTGTGTTCTTTCTAATATTTAATGCAGAGTATAGAAAGAATGTCTATTGCATATTAAGAAGATAATCACTAGAGACTATCGCACAGAGTTTCATACTCTGAGGAGGAATTTTCTATCAAGATTCCTTTTCACATTTGCTCCATCTACTCCGTCGTCTATCCATCTGGTTGCCAATTCCATTTTAAAGATAAAGTGTGGATAGCCTTGCGGCTTCCTCATCCTCCACTAAAGTCGCCTATGTTGCCTCACACAACCGCCGTCGCCGCCGCTGCCGTTGCTGTTGCCACTGCCATCATCACCATCGGTGGTGCTCTTTCTGCTATGGACAGAGAAAGGGAGAGGGAGGACAGTGGAAGACCAATTTTCACCTTTGTAGTGAAGAAGCTGCTATTGGAAAATGAGCTAAGAATTACGAAAGGGGCTTGTAATTTGGGGTTAACAAATGACGGGCCGATTAGGAATGATAAGACCCAAGTAAATGGTGCTTGCTTTTGCATACTAAGGGTTCTCATTAGTAAGGGTTCATTAATTGCCTGGCCTTTTATGATAGCTTGAGTATTGGATGTTAAGTCATTTATAACTTCATGATGAAATGAAAGACAGTTGTGGGATAGTGTATATAAAACTTCTCAAGTGCATTCTTTGCTTAATTATCATCAGCTATTAAGAATCTTGTCGTTCGCACTTCACACTATTAAGATGTAGAATAAAAACTTGATACTTGAGATGTTAAAGTTCGAAACTAAAATCATAATTGAAATTTAAATACTTTTCTTTTTCTAGTGGTAAATTCAATGCATGTAGTTTTTTAAATGCTTAAACATTGAACCACATATTCATCTAATGGCTTAAATTTTTAAGAGTAAAAGCCAATGAAAACCCCAAATTTTGCCTAATCTAATACATTTACCCCATTTTTTTTTGTGGCATAAAAAGCCCCAAACTTCAACACTTTTTAACCCCAAACTTGTTTTTTGTTATACATAAAATCCCAAATTTCTATTTGTGTGACATATTTAACTCAAAAAATTGGTGTTAGGGTTTTTGGCGTCTCAAAAAAAGTATTGAATAAATGTGTCACATAAATAAAAGTTTTGGGTTTTTGGTGTCACAGAAAAAAATTTGAAGTAGATGTGCCACGAGTAGACAAAGTTTGGGATTTTTGTGTCAAAAAAAGTTTGGAATAAATGTGTCATTCGAACAAAATTTGGAGTTTTTTTTTTTTTTTTTTTGTTTCTTTCTTCCAATTTTCAATAGTGTTGTCAATGATCTCACTCAATTACCGTGGTATTTCCTATTGTATGTTAAATCAACATTCTTATAAAATATATTTTCCTCATGATATCGGTTTAAGGTGTTAGATATTCATTTGAACTTTGAAGAGGTTGATTGAGCGCTTTATTCTAAATCCTTAAATTTGCATCACAACTTAATTTGCTTGGATGAATTTTGGGGATCGAGACCATAGCCATATGAATGAAACCATATGTCATTTCGTGGATGAAGAGATTGTTGTTGAGACTTGTATGCATCTGTGAAAATTGGGATAAGTGTATTGGAAATTATAAAAGTTACTACTAAAGTGTAATTAAATCTTAAAATTTTCAAATCATGCAATCAAATCTTAAAATTTGTCAAGTTTGTACAATCAAATCATTCAATTAACTTTGTCCAATTTGTCAAATAGAAAATATTAATAAGTTTTAGGATTTGATTGTATAAATTTGACCTGTTATATGATTTGATTGCACTATTTAAAAAATTATAGACTCAATTGTACTTCCGTGAGGAATATTAGAACTTTTAAAATGCTTGTTTCGCGAAATTCGTGGAGCCGGAGGAATCTCTTGCCATGAAACTTGTTCATCTGTGCACATTTACTTTTTCACAACCGAAATGTTGGCTTAGAAATGGAAGAAAGTCAACTTGGACAAGACGAAGCTATAAAACTTGTAAAAAGAAACAAAATCCTTGGAAATCCCATTTATAGCTATATCAGATCACAATTCCCAAGATTGGATGGGCAAATATTAGTGCTAGCAACAATTACGTGAATCCCGAGAACAAAGAATTCGCTCTCAACCGCCTACCAGGGGTGCCGAGGGCTAACATGGACCCGGCATCTAATAAATTGTCAGATAATTACATAACTTAATTTTTAAATATTAATTCGATATACAATATTATTTTTGAACTTTTAATTTATTCGATATGATTCATTAGCTTTAAATTCAATATGCAATTTGTTCAATATAGTTCTAAACTTTTTGTAAATGTTTAATTTTGAACAGATTCAAATGTCAAGGATAATATTGAGCATTGGGTCAAAATTTATAACTCAATTTTGGCATTTTTTTTCTATTCATGCACTCTCGCGTCCATGCTTTTGGTGAATTTTGCAAAGAAAAAAATAAATTTCGAGTCAGGTTTCTTCAATATCATTTTTATCAACAATTCATACAAACCATCCATAGTGGAAAAATTGTATAGAACCCCGTGTTTATTTGTGAAGAATCAATATGCATCTCAAAGATTTGGTTCGCGAAGAATCAACAATTCAGAAAATATTTTTCTAATTTAAAAACAGCTTAGTACATCGCTTTAGAAAATGGGTAGGCAAAAGATGTCCCGCCGTTGATGTAAAATGTTCAAGCACGGACTGTCACGATGATGTAAACATTTTCTATTGACCAATATTTACGGGCAATGGAAATGGTCTTTTTTGAAAAAACTATTTTTCAAACTACATAATTTATCATGTAACGCAGTCGACATGATCTTATCGAGTGAGCCTACGCAACATTTGCTTGCCAAAAAGAGAAAAACAACTGATGGCTGGGTTCATTGCTGTCCAATGAAGTCACTCTTCTACTTTTCATTAGAATAATAAGTCGAGATTGCCTGGTCCGGAGATCGACTTGCACCGAAAACAATGAAAGCTTCACTGCAAAGTGTCGCCCAAATTCATCAGCTGGCTTGCTAGATTGCCATAATGATCGGAACAGCTGCTACATTTACGCTCGAATTAGAATAATAGTTGAAGTACGATTGAATGCAACAGAAGAAAAGGCCCAATCATCGACTTGAGGCTCTGCCCTTTTCAAGTGCTCGAGCGAACCCCTCCAGGTACTTGCGTCCCAACTGCACGTTGCCGAATATCTCCTGCATGGCCCAGGCGTTCGCCCTCACCTCCTCGCCCTCCGGCTCCATCATGACCCGCCTTATCGTCTCAGCTACCGAGTCGCTCGCGAACAACCCATCTCGGCCGTCCCTTGGCACCTCCGAGCCAACCCGCCTCTCATCCATCAGCCTTGCCATCAGCTCTTGGCCTGAGAAGCCCCCGGAAAATAGGATCAGCACCCGGCCCTGCCCGAGCGCCTCTATGACGGAGCTCCACCTGCAATGCGTCAAGAACCTGCCGACCGATGGGTGGGCCAGGATGTCGAGCTGAGGAGCCTAGGCCACCCATACAAGGCCTTGACACGACACTCGGCTTTTGAACCCGGAAGAAGGGTCACAACCCCAGCCGGCCTTTTGGCCTACCACCCAGACGAAGGGCAAACTTGACTTTTCAATCCCACGCGCCAACTCGTGCATGGACTCTTGACTCAGAGCCACCTCGGTGCCGAGGGCGACATAGAACACCGACTTCTCCTCTTTCATCCAATCATTGCTTAAGCTCGCTCGATATGCCGTCTCCTTCGTGGCATCTTTTATTCTGGGGTAGAAAAAGCCCCATCGGAACCACGGGACTCGTGTATAGCTTCTTGAGTAGACTCAACGGCTCAGCCTCAAACTCGCTGCAGGCCCTCACGGCCACGATATCGCGACCCCGTATCAACCTACCTAACCTTTCCAAAATGGACATGTTAGTGGCAGAGTCCACGAAATCCTCTTCATTAATCACCTCATGAGGCCTGTATGCAACTTTGGTGGGGTAAGTAACCCACTCGGGGATGACTATTAAGTCCTCAGCCATCTTGGCCCGGGCCTGACCGTGGATCAGAAAAGATGGCGGGCTGGCGAAGACGAGGGTGGTAGCATTGTATATGCTAAAGAACGCCGTGTGTGGAAGGAAGACGAAGTGGAAAGGGAGAGCTTAAAAGAGAAACCAGCTTACGGTGGAGCGCGCACGTGCCTCTAGTCGGTGCGCTTGATCAGATGAGGTCAGGCTTGATGCCGGCAGAGAATGAGATTAGTTTCCTTCGCTACACACGTGCAATTTTGCAAGTAAATGGCATTCTAACATCGGGGCGAGAATTTCTCATACGCAAAAGAAGAAAGCAAAAGTTTTAGTTTTCTTTGGAAATGTCTCATTAAGTCTCGTTAATTTGCTGGTCGGCCGAAAGAAGGGGTTCGTTTCGTGATAACTTGAATGTCTTAAAAATAAGAACTCACCTCTCCAAGAATATTGTGTTAGAAATTAAATCAAATTCATCGATGCCGATAACTATTCGCTACTTATATTGAAAAAGAGTCATAATTGCAGCGTTATCTTTAATAAGTCTGTTCGTATTTCTCGGTGTGGTGATTATTTTTATAGATAGTAATTGTTTTAAAGATAAGGTGAGATATGATGATTATTTTATTAGTTTCTAGATCTTATCTAGAATATTAGTTTTTCGATCTTATTCAGAACACTAACTTTATCTATTAGGAAGAGCAAAGATCATGTAATAAGTCTATAAATAGGGTAATCTTGTAACTATTTTTTGTTAAGGTGAAAGAAATCTACAAGCCTATCTATTTTTTTCTCTTCCTTGTGTGAGTTGTGAGCATTTTACCTTCAAAATACTTCCATCAAAGTGGTATTGGAGTTTACTGTTTGTGATCATGGCATCAACAAACAATCAGCTTGCTCTTCAATATCCTTATTTTACGAAAGACAATTATGGTAATTGGACCGTTAGAATGAAAGCTCTACTCGGTGCCTATGGTGTGTGGGAATTTGTCAACATTGGCTATGATGAGCCAGAGGATGAAGTTAGCTTGAACCAGAACTAGATGAATGCCTTGGGGAAGGTTCATTCAAAAGATCAATATGCCTTGTCAATCATCTGTCAAGCTTTAGAAAATTCCATCTAGATGATTCCATGTTCGAAAAGGTTTCGAATGCTCCTACTGCTAAAGAGGCATAGGAGATTCTTCATAACACACATCAAGGAGTACAGAAAGTTCAGAAGATTCGCTTTTTCATATGAAAGAATCTGAAACGATTGCTGATACAAGAGTTTTGGAAATTGTCAACCAAATGAAAATAAACAGAGAAGACATTTCAGATGTTCCTATTGTCGAGAAAATACTTTGATTCTTTAGACAAGAAGTATTACCACATTGCTGTTGCAATTGAAGAATCCAAAGACTTGGATGTGATGACGATCAATGAGCTTATGGGTTCATTACAAGCCCATGAAGAAAGGTTCATAAGAAAAAAGATTCAATCGGTGGAGGAAGTTCTCCAAACGTCACTGACCATCCAAGATGAGAAAGAGCAAAGAAGAGAACCCACATAAAGTCGCGGGACAAACCAAGATTGTGATCATGGTTGGGGCCGAGGTCACTTTCAAGGAAGAGGTTGTGGATAAAGCAGAGGAGATTCTATTCAAAGTGACGATAGATACAAGTATCAAAAAGGTGTTTGTGGAAGAGAAGAACTCGATAGGCCAATGGTATGATAAATCCAAAATTTGATGTTATCATAGTAATAAACTTGGTCATTATGCTTCTAATTGCTAGAACAATAAGAGTAGCAAAGCAGATGAAAATGAAAACTTGGTGAATGATGCTGAGTAAGTTCTATTATTGGCATTCAAAGAAGATGAACGAGATCAAACTAATACGTAGTATGTGGATATTGGTGCAAGCAATCACATGTGCGGGATAAATGAGATATTTACCGAGTTAGATGAGACAATTAAAGGGAAAGTCTCTTTCAATGATAACTCCAAAATTCTTGTTGAAGGTAAAGGTACAATTTTGATTCGCTTGAAGAATGGTGCACGTTAGTTTATTACTAATATTTATTATGTCTCGAAAATCTTAAGCAATATTTTGAGTTTGTGACAATTTTTGGCTATACTGTTCATATGAAAGATCTTGGTCCCACGTTACCAAAAAAAAAAAAAAAAAAAAAAAAAAAGATCTTGGTCCCGTGTTAAGAGACAGGAATAATAAACGGATTGTGAATGTGAAGATATTAAAGAGTAGAATGTTTACTCTCAATATAAAGAATGATATGTCTCGATGTCTAAAGGCATGTGTGGATGATCCTTCATGGTTGTGGCATTTGAGGTTCAGCTATCTCAATTTTGATAGGCTCAATTTGCTTTCTCGCAAGAAGATAGTTTATGGCTCACCACCAATTATCATCCTAATCAATTATGTGAATGGTGTGTTATTGGTAAGCATTCTAGAATTAGCTTTCTGAAGGAGGCGATTTATGGAGCAAAAAAGCTGATTGAGTTGATTTATTCTGATGCGTGTGGCCTAATCACTCCTCACTCTTATGATAATCATTGATATTTTGTTACTTTTATTGATGATTTTACTTGGAAAACTTGAGTGTATTTTTTTTAAAGAAAAAATATAAGTGCTTGATACTTTCAAACAATTCAAAAACTTGGCTGAAAAGGAGAGCAGCTATTTTATCAAAGCTTTGAGGACTAATCGTGGTGGAGAATTCACCTAAGCAATATTCAACAAATTCTGTAAGGATCTTGGTATTCGATGTTTCTTGATAGCTTCATATTCTCACCTCAACAAAATGGCATAGCTGAACGAAAAAATGGGACCATTCTTGACATGGTTCGAAGCATGTTGAAGAGCAAAAAATTGTCTAAGGAGCTTTGGGTTGAAGTTGTTCCGTGTGCGGTCTATCTTCAAAATAGATGTCCCACGTGTGGACTCAAAGGCATAACTCCACAGGAAGCATGGATCGGGAGAATACTAAGTGTTTCACACTTGAGAATTTTCGATAGCATTGCCTATACTCATGTCTCAAGTCAGAAAAGATCAAAACTGAAAGACGAGCAAAAAGCTCATCTTATTGGGTATGACACCTCATCCAAAGCTAACACTTTGAAAGTGTATACAAGCAGAGATGTCAAGTTCGATGAAAATGGCACGTGGGAAGACAACCCAAAAGATGAAGTGAATACTTTTGGTGATACCAATCCAATGAAGTTGAAGGTTCATTCTGCACCTTCTTCTCTAGTATCTTCTTTGAGTTCATTATCGCCAACCACATCAAACGGTGTCGATGAATCGCTAGTGCCAAGATCAAGGAGATTATCTGACATTTATGAAGCTACCGATGATGTTCACTTTGTATGTCTTCTTGCAGATTAAGAACCACTTGTTTATGATGATGCAGCCAAAGAAGAAAATTGGAGAAAAGCCATGAATGAAAAAATTGAAGCCATTGAGAAGAATCAAACATGGGAGCTTGCTAATTCACCAACGGATAGCAAATCGATTGGAGTCAAATGGGTATACAAGGCCAAGAAGAATGAGAAAGGAGAAGTGACAAGATACAAGGTTAAATTAGTTGTGAAGGGGTACAAGCAAAAAACTAGAATCGACTATAATGAAATGTTTGCCCTTGTCATCCGCATGGAAATAATTAGATTGATTATTTTTGTTGCTGCTCAAAGTGATTAGTATATTTATCAAATGGATGTTAAATCAGCATTTTCAAATGGCATCATTGAAGAAGAGATTTATGTTGAACAATTTGAGGGGTTTGTTGTGAAAGGTCATGAAAATGAAGTGTTGAAGTTGAAGAAAGCTCTATTTGGGCTTAAATAAGCACCAAGAGCATGGAATTCTAGAATTGATGCATATTCCAAGGCGAATGGATTCTTTCAATGTCCATATGAGCATGCACTATATTTGAAGCAAGAAAAAGGTAATGTTCTACTCGCCTGTTTATATGTTGATGGCCTCGTTTTTACAGAAAATAATCCGACGATGATTGATGCTTTTAAGGCATCGATGGTGAAAGAATTTGAGATGACCGATAATGGTCTCATGAATTATTTCCTTGGGATCGAAGTGACGCAAAGTGCCGAGGGAATTTTTATTTCCTAAAAAGGATATGCAAAAAATATCCTCGAAAAATTAAACATGAAGAATTGTACTCTGTTCAATACACCGATGGAGTGCGGAACCAGCTTTCGAAGTTTCATGATGGTGTCCGTGTTTATTCGACATATCATAGAAGCTTGATTGAGAGTTTGAGATACTTGACATGCATGAGACCGGATATTATGTATTGGAATTATGAGTCGATATATGGAGAAGTCGAAATCATCTCATCTTAAAGTTGTAAAGAGAATACTTTGGTACATCAAAGGTATTGCTTCCCATGGCCTACAATACTATTGCTCTGAATCCTTCCAACTTAAAGCTTATTTGGATAATGATTATGGTGGGAATATTGATGATCAAAATAGCACTATAGGCTTCGTATTTTTCTTGCGTGACACTACTTTCGCATGGTCATCAAAGAAGTAATCCAATGTCACTCTTTCGTCATGTGAAGTGGAATATGTAGCTACATCCTTGTGTGTTTGTCATGCAATTTGGTTGAGAAGATTACTCAAAAATATTCTTATAGAGGAGAAAAAAGCAGCTGAGATTTTTGTTGATAATATTTCTATTATTTCATTGGCGGAAAATCCATTTTTTCATGAATTAAGCAAACATATCGATGTTCAATATCACTTCATTTGAGAATGGATTAAAGAAAGTGAGGTTGAAGTGTTTCATGTGAAGACGAGAGATCAAGTAGTAGACATTATTATGAAACCTCTCAAGATCAATGCTTTTCAAAAGTTCAAAAGCCTGCTTGGAATGATCGATGGAAGAAAATTTGATATAAGGGAGAGTGTTAGAAATTAAACCAAATCTATCGTTACCCGTATTGAAGAAGAGTCATAATTGTAGTGTTATTTTTAATGAGTCTGTTCATCATTATCTTTAATGAGTCTGTTCATATTTCTTGGTGTGGTGATTGTTTTTAGAAATAGTGATTGTTTTTAAAGATAAAGTGAAATATGATGATTATTTGGTTAATTTTTAGATCTTATCCGAAACGCTAGATTTATCTATTAGAAAAAGTAAATGTCATGTAACAAGTCTATAAATAGAGGAGTCTTGTGATTGTTTTTGGTTAAGATGAAAGAAATCTACAAGCCTATCTATCTTCTTCCCTTCTTTATGTGAATTGTGACTATTTCACCTTCAAATTACTCTCATCATATCGATTTGCTGTCCTAACATGAGTAGTTCGAGAATGCCCCGGTCTTTAGATATTTGAGTTGGTTTTGACAATTATTCTTCAAAGTAAAGCTTGCACCAAAATCGATGATTGGAAATAAGATGATATCCCCGATATGATGGATAGATCAGAACATAGATCATTGCCGGATATTAAAATGGGAACCGATTAATTGAAGAGTAAATTTAGGGCGTGTCGTATCAACATATTGATGTAATAGAATTGATTTTGATGGACCTAGTGCTGCCCCTTAATAATAACAATAATTGAGCATGACGTCTCAAATGAATTTGGCCCATTCTGGGACCACGAGTTCAACAACTCAAGGCTCTGCCCTTTTCAAGTGCCCTAGCGAACTCATCCAAATATTTAAATTGCAACTTCACATCGTCAAATATCTCCCTCGTGGCCCATGCACTCGCCCTCGGCTCCTCTCCCTCCAACTCCACAATGGCTCGTCTTATCATCCCGTCTACCGAGTCGCTTGCGAACGACCCGCTGAGGTCGTCCCTCAGTACTTCGAGCCCAACCCCTCTCTCTTCGAGCAGCCTCGCCATCAATCTTGGTCAGAATTCGCCCCGGAAAATAGAACCAATGGCCGGCCTCGCCCGAGCGCCTTTAATGGCCGAGCTCCCACCGTAGCGGGTCAAGAACCCTCCGATCCCCACGTAAGTGAGAATTTCGGCCTGAGGTGCCCAACCCATCCACCAATAACATCGGGCTGAGACCTGACTTTTGAACCCGGGAGGTATAATTTCCAGGCCGGGCCTTTGGACCACCACCCAAAAGAAGACCCAACTTCTCGGTACCTGCCGCGGGCTCCGGCATCATCTCTCGGCTGATGTTAACCTCGGTGCCAAGCCCGACATAGAAGACTGACCTCTATTTCTTATCGTCAAGCCATCTTTACAGCTCGACCCATCTATAGTCTCCGCTGCTGCATCTGAGGTGGGTCGCGCACGGGTTTTCCGTAAAGCTTCTAGAGTAGCCTCAGAGGATCAGCCTCGAACTCGTCACAGCTCCTCATGGCCACGAACTTGGAACCCCCAACCGACTCCGATCCTCTGAAAATCTGGAACTCCGGAGTCCATGCAATCCTAGTGAATGACCATCTCACGGGGCCTGAACCGGACCCTGGACAAGTAATTTATCCACTCGGGAACAACAGTCAAGTCCTCCAGCCTTCGGCTTGGGCTATCGATCAAGACGGAAGGTGGTCCGTGGAAAGTGCGAGTAGTAAAACTGAATACACTAAAGAATGCTGAGTTCACATCCAGTGGGCCTGCAACTTGGGGCAACCAGTGCGACGCAAAGTCTTGGATTATCCAGTCCACGCTAGAGTGTTGAAGAAACTCGTCAACGGCTGGCTCGAGCATATCGTAGGCCCTTTTCAGGTACGGACCTTGTTGTTTGGCAGCTCGGCAATTGACTCCGCTGAGTTTGAGAGGCCATAGACACGAAGCAATGGGGGCTCAACGAGGGTTTCCGTGGGAGGGAGGTCTATGGGGAGCTTTTGGAGGTTTTTTGGATGGAGATGGAGGGGAAAAGTGCCAAAAAAGTCCTAAACATTTTGCATTTATGCCAATTTAGTCATAAACTTTTTTTTGGTACCAATTAAGTTCTAAACATTTTTATATTGTGTCAATTTAGTCATTTCCGACCAATTTTGGCCGAATTTTGCTAACTGAATGCTAGCCGATTGACATGACCTGATCGGCGCTGACGTGGATAACTTTTAATAATATTTTAATATTTTTTCTTTTTTCTTTTTTTCTTCTCCTCTTCTTCCTCTAGGCGATCGCCGGACCTCAGCGACTAGCCAAAGGCGACGGCCACCTCGCTGGCCACCTCGCCAACAGCCGTGAAGGTGACCTCGCGTTGGGCGGCGAGGCTCACCCTCGAGGCTTGGGCGGTGAGGGCGAGCCCTACCGGCTTGGCGCAAGGAGGCGGCCTCGAGCCGGCCTTGCGCCGAGCCGGCGAGGCTCGCCCTCGCCGGCCGCCACAAGCCTCGAGGGCGGCCTCACGACCACCGGTGAGGTGGTCGGTCGCCGAGATTTGGGGACCAGCTGAAGAAAGAATAGAAGAAGAAAAAAACAAAAAGAAAAAAGAAAAAAGGAAATAAATTCAAAAATATGAAAATATTATTAAAAGTTGTCCACGTTAGCGCCGATCGGGAGACGTCAGCCGGCCGGCGTTCAGTTAACAAAATTCGACTAAAATTGCCCAAAAATGACTGAATTGGCACAACGTAAAAATGTTTAGGACTTAATTGGCACCAAAAAAAAGGTTTAGGACTAAATTGACACAAATACAAAAGGTTTATGATTTTTTCGACACTTTTCCTGATAAAGGAGACGCGATGACCTTTTTGAGCTAAGAAAGGGGTGACCTCGAAGAAGGGCATGAAGTGGCCTTAAGCGAGCCATGGGAACATCGCTCCATGAAGCTTCTTCTCTTTGTTGTCCACGGCGGTGGCTATGAACTTCACCTTTTATTTGATGGGTCTGGTGTTGTAACCTTGTGAGTGAACATGGAGAATGAGCTCTCCCTTTATATATACAAGGATTGTTTGGATTTCGGAAGGGCCGGTGCAACAGCTATGTAAATTTAAATAAATATATTTGCAATAAAATTTATGAATATTCCTAATTTACAATAAGTCTTTTGAATCACTTTATCACTGAAAGCTACACAAATAACGCGGTTTATCTCTATCTACGTTTAATTCATAATTATATATTACAAAGAGTAACTGCATATTATCATTAATCAATCACAAACACGCATATCAGATCATTTACATGATGACCATTCACTTAAAAGCATTAAGCACAATAATATATAACTCATATAAATAAAATTATTGCAAAATATAAAAATCATGAAATTCACATTATCATGGTTAGGCTACATCATAGCTGTCACGCCCCGAATCCTCAGGCACGCGCACATCCCTTACCTTTGGTCAATTTTAAAAATGCAATATCCCAGGACTATATATCGCCGACCCTTTCATTTATATATGCACATACGGAAGTATTTAAAAATCCCCAGACAATAAAACAATGGGATAAAAAAGCAGGCTACAATTTTATTTATTGAAATTCACAGTTACACATGAACAGGTTTAACAAAAGAGGATAGGACCATGCACGGGATCATCATCCCAGTCCTCCTCAAGTCTTTCACCACTAGAATCAATTTCTTCAAACTCTTCATCTCATTTTTCTCGCTCATCTTTGACTTCAAATGCTGGCCAACCTCGGGAAATCTAGAGGCCTAAAATATAATCCCACAACTGGGATGAGACTATGTCTCAGCGAGTTCTACCTCCCTAAGACCCGATTAGTAAACTAATACACCTTAAGGCTGCCTAAGCACAATATGAGTCAGATGACTTACCTGGGCCTCAGATTCCACCTGCATGTTAACACATATCAAATAGGCACCCAAACAATCACATCACTAATTGAAGCATCGATCAAATCGACTTAGTCGATTACACGCCAACAAGACCACTCTCGGCCATTCCTAATCAATCAATCAAATCACGACAATCAGATCAAAACAATGATCAATCGACCTAGTCGATTACATATTCAACAGACTAAGCAATTCCCACAATGCATAACAAGATGTCGAGCACACGTGCAATCTCTTAGGCACTAGTTCGCCAAAGTGATGCATCAAATCACCGAGCCCACGTGTCTCTTTTATGATGCCATACTTAAGTCTCTGGGCCCACGTGCCTTCTCCAAAGTGATGCATCAAGTCACCGAGATTAAATGGCTTTATGGTCCCACTCGACCTTTTCAACACTTAGTGGCTTTACCGTCCCACTCGACCAATTTCAACTGCAGCCAACGATATTGCACTTCATAAATAAATTTCTCAATTTCATAATATCTTGGCCCAATTCCTTGGAAATAGAGATACCCAATAAAATATCGTGCGTGGGTACACGACTGGCCTTAGCCAAAATATCATATTTTGCTTTTAGAACTTCCCACCATTTTCAACAGCCCATAAAACATATTTTTGGCTCTGTGAACCAACGCCCGGTAATTACCAATCAATTACCACAACTCAAATCATTTAGGAACAAATCCTAAAAATACATAATTAAATCAATTCAGCACAGATTAAAACTCAAATAAATAAACGGACTGCGCCACGACGATCAGCACGAGATTTCGGTCGTCGGCCATCTCGACCTTAATTTCTGAAAAATAAATAAATAAATAAATAATTTTGAAAATTAAATAATTAATATTAAAATTCAATTTAACTCAAAAGAAAGCCCGATTAAATAAACGGACTTCATCACGGTCATCAGCATAATATTCCGGTCGTTAGCCATCCAAATTGAATTTCCGGGAAATAAATAAATAATTAATTAATTTCGGAAATTAAATAAGTAAACACAATAAATTCGATTTAGCACAATATAAAGCTCGATTGAATAAACGGTCTGCGCCACAATTATCAGCATAAAATCCCAGTCGTTGGCCATCCAAGTTGAATTTTCGGGAAATAAATAAATAAATAAATAATTAATTAATTTCGAAAATTAATAATTAATTACTAAAAATCCAATTTAGGCCCGAAAAGCCTAATTGAAGCCCGCTAAGGGTCGGGAAAAATCCTAAGATGCTTTCAATAAATAGTAAACCACATCTACGTGCTAATTGCACCATCAAATTACCTAATTTACATCACAATTGATTAATAAGCACTAATCTATACTAATCTAACCACCTAAACCTAATTAATTAAACCTAACCAACCCCTAAGCATAATTAGCAAACTAAGCAGGGATTAGTGAGGTTACTCACCGGAATCGCGCGCAAAACACATCAATCCGACGGGGACGACGCGAGGAACGATTCCTCCTAAAGCACGGCTCGGGTTCGGGGCTCGGAAACACTTCAAAGCGGGCCTTGAACAGTGCTAGAAACCCACTTCTTCCTCCTCTGATCTTGGCTGGTTGGTGCTGAACAAGGCTGAGAGGAGGGTTTCTCGGTGTTGGTTGCAACGGGAGCCAGCAGTGACGGAGAAATGAGGTCAGGCGGGGCTGCTTCGGTGCAACAAACTTGCGGAGCCGACCAATGGAGAGAGACAATGATGGGCGGCAGCAACTGGCGCGGAGATGGAATGCTTCGACCGAAAATGAAATCGCAAAACCGATGGGGCTCCTGGCTTGCAACGTGCGGGTAAGGGTGAGAGAGGAGAGAGAAACCGAGAAAAATAAAAGAGAAGGCAGCTGGCATGGGGATGTCGGCAAGAGAGTAATCAATGAGAGAGATAAGGTTTGAAAAATCAAAAAGAAGAAGCAAAGTGGAGAACGGCAAGGGGAGAAACGTGTGGAGAGGGAGGAGTTTGGTGGGTCCACCGGTCAACAAAATAGAAAAATCAAGGGGAAGACTTGCATGGCTGTCATATGCAAGTGGGGAATGCGAGAGAGAGAGAGAGAGAGAGAGAGAGAGAGAAAAAAAGAGGGAACATGGGCGCCTGGAAAAGAAAAAAAGGGTAAACGTGCGCAACAAGGGGGGAAAGAAAAATAAAAAGGAAAATCTGAAAGAAAATCCTGTAATTTAAATTTCTTGGTCCCATTTGATTTTGTTTAGTCCAATTTGATCCCAAAAAGTCCCCATGCTAAAGTGCTTGATCCACACTAGCCTTGTTGTACAAAATTTCCCTCAAACAACAAGTTTTGGACAACAACAACAGCAATTTCCTTCAAATCCGAATTCTAATTCATTTTCTTTTCTAATCCGATTTTCCGAACAAATAAATTCGGTTGGGGTCGAATTTGAAGTCGAAAAAAGCCCAAATAACTTTCATTCGCCGAATCATGTATGCCCCAGGATGTCAAAAGTCTCTTCAAAAAGGCCAATCGAGTTTTCGTTCATTTTCGGCATTTCCGACCCGGTTTTAGTAAAAATCCTAAACTCGCCTGGAATTTCCTCAAAAGGTGAGTCGACAATCCTAGAATAGCTAATGACACCACGAACTTCCAATTTAAAATCGAACTCAAATCAATGGTTAATTTCACTCCGACGACGCGTTTAGTGTGACCTGAGGCTATCGGGTAGTTTTGAACTTTTTGGGACAAAAGACCCGCGGTCGATTTTCTTCGAGCCACAATGAACCCACTCGACACATTGGTGACTCTCGATTGTCGTGAAAATCTCGAGCATTCAAACACGGACATAGGGTACCAAAACGATAGTAAAATCAAATTAGTGCCGATCGATGAGAATTTTCCAATTTAGTGGAGTCACCCATGATCAGTCATTCATCTCAGTCGAATCGGCCTATCTCTGATTTCAAATCGATTTTATACTGTGCCGCAATGATCTCTAAAGATGAGCACGGTCGAGAAGTCGATTTCTAGTCAAATTCTCAAGTCTATTTGCCTTAAAGTCCTTAATAACTCACCCAGCTAGTCTAGTTATCTCGTGAGTGGCCAACTCAGAGAAAAACACTGAAGTCGCGCTGATGAAATGTCCAATTTATCCAATTGAAATCAGAGCCTGAAAATCTGGATGTTACAACTCTTCCCCTCTTATAAAAATTTCGTCCTCAAAATTTAAACCTTTACCAATCCTTATACAAAAGGTGGGGGCATTTTCGTCTCATTGAGTCTCACTTTTCCGTGCAAATCTTTCGGTCTCGTGGTATTCTCCAACCACTTTGACCAACGAGACCATCTTGGTACACAAAATCTACTCTTTCTGAACCAACAACTGAACTGAACTTCTCACGTAAGGCACTCTGCTGTTCACATTTGATCTCTTTTTCTCGACTCTCTAATGAACCTTCGAAACTCAATGACTGAAAATTTCTGACATTTCTGTACAGTCTTTACTCGACACGATCGACAACCGCAAAGGCGACATCGAGGCGACTACTGTCTTGTAATCTTTCTTCACTTTCTTTTCACCATTGAAATTCTGTACTCTCTGCTATGCACTGCTTAAGAAAGAATCCTCTGAAAAATCTGCCAAATTTGTAATCTCTAATCTAGATTTGAAATATACTTCATCCTCGACACCCCATGCCGGTGAATTATCCGATGCACACACACTTCGGTATACCCATTTAAAACATGATCTATTCGTACCGTACCAAAGTGAACTAACTCCATCTATCGATCAACCATTATCCTCAAATGGTATCAGTAATCCCCTGGCTTCTTAGTAAGCTTGTCACAATGTTTTATTGTGATATAATTTCATTCCCACTGGGAACTCTCAAGTGATGGTAAAAATCATTTGGGTTTGCGTTACTGAACTTCCACTTACTGACAACTCTGGCACTCGCAAATTGCCTGGCGATATCTATCTTCATATCAGCCTACTAATCTGGCTGACGCCGATTCTGACTTACTTGCATAATCTGATCAAAACTACAATACTATAGTGAACTTTTGACAAGATCTTTTCCCTGAGTGTTACACTGTCAAGTGCACTCAATCACTCATGGAACCCGAACGTTCCATCCTTTAAAAATCTTAAAGTCAGATTCTTTCTTACCAGTATTCTTTCTTAAGATCTTCTGAACATCTCTGTCTGTCAACTAGGCACTGATTCCAACTTGAACATTTGGTTCAATTTTGAGGGCGGCTATGAAATTCAAAAGGGTAGCCTACCTCAATTTTGAAAACCAAATTTCGAACCCTTTTAAGTAAAGTCTATACTTTAGTCAGTCTGGGCACCATTGTAGACTTTCGACTTAAAGCATCAATGGCTTCTTTCGTTCTCCCAGGGTAATACCAGATAACACTATTATAGTCCTACCGAAATTTTGATTCACAACACCATCTCATATTCGATTCCTTCTGAGAGGATAACACTTGAGACTTTAATAGTTAATGAGGATCTAGAATCTTTCTTCATCTCATTGATGAGTTTCAATCTTTTAAAGCAAAATTTTGATGCCACGAGTCCCAAGTCATGCGTTGGTAAATTAATTCCTGAGATCTCAACTGACAGGATGTATATGCAATAATCTTCTCATGTTGCATTAATACGTACCTAGTCCTCTGCAAGGTACATCAGTAAACTCTGGAAACTATTCTCGTACTTGTCTATGCCGACGAATTTCTCTTCTTTCTTAAGAGGTCAAGTCCATGATGATATTGATGCTGGAAATTCTTTCATGAACCTTTTTGTAGTAATCTGTTCAATCCTCACAGTTTCGATTTCGACATGGTTGTTGGTCTCGATCCATCAATAACGATTCGACTTTAGCTGGATCCATGGAGATTCCTTTACATTATTCTCACAAGGGCTAAACCAAGTGTGAACTGTTGTCTTTAGTATAATCTCCTTCCTGTTTCTCAACTGACGATAACCTGTGTTGACACCTGAAATAAAAAAAAAAAATTTGTTTGAAATTAAATAAAAAATGAGAGCAGCAGAAAATAAAAAAAATGAAACAGAAAATAAAAAAGGAAGGAAAAAGAGAGACAAAATAAAAAGGCGGAAAAAGAAAATAAAAAAAAAGAGAGAAAAATGGAAAAGAAAAATAAAATAAAAAACGCGGACGAAAAATGAAAAAAGAAACGAAAAATAAAAAAATCGGAAAATATAAAAGGGGGGAGGGCTCTCGACACTTTCTCTCTCCTTTCCCCCCCTCTCCGCTCCTGGCTCTGAAACGCGCTCTCTCTCTCGCTCTTCCTCATCGTTCCTCTTTCTTCCAGAAGCAAACCCTAGATCAAAATCTCGAGATCAAGGGTGTTGGCGAGGGTTTTTCAATGAATTTTAACCTTTTAGAGATCATTCTCCGACTCTCTCTCTCTAGTTTTTCTTCACATCAGAGACATCGGCGGCGAGTTCGATCAGTTAGGGTTTGTTCGATCGCGGCAATATTGATGAAGATGGTGGCGGCGATAGCGAAGATGAAGCCAGCGGCCCTGTCTCCGTTAGATCTAGTCCTTTGAAGGCTAGATCTGACTCGATCTAAAGCCGACCAAGAAGCTTGAAGCGTGGAGGCTCAGATCCGCCGTTGATCAGTGACGACGACGGCGTTAGCAACTCTGGTTTCATCATATCTGGTGCTTCGATCCTCAGATCCAGTTCATCTGGAAGCTAATCGAGCTGGCGAAGGAAGGCGGCGACAGAAGTAGAGAAATCTGGACTTCCAGCGACCAGATCTAACCAAGATCTGATCCGATCCGATCCGAAGGCTCCGACAAAAACGACGGAAGTAAAGCCCTCGATCGGCCGACGGGGTTGTGATTGCAGAGGCTCGATTGCGATCCTCCTCGGAACCCTAGGAGATCGAACCGATCTACAAAGATCGGTGAGTCCCGTGTCTTTTCTCAATCGATTCTTTTAGGATTTTGGATTGCCTCTGTTCGGTCTCTAATCCGAACATATTTTTTTTTGGGGTCTGCACTGGTGGACGGATCGCTCGCTGCGAGGATCGTCCAAAGTTCAAGGGGTTTGGGTTGCGCCGATTTTGGAAAGCACGACTCAATTCCAATGTCGATATTCTCTCTCTTCGGCGGATCAAATCAGGTGAGCAATCTGATTATCATTTTTTTTATATATATTTCAATGTTTCAGGTATGCCAGAAGATTGATTGCTGACTCATATTGCCCGTGCGCATGGATTTTCAACTCTATGTCTCTGTTCTGTATTACTCTATGCCATCCTAGTGTTAATAGTACTTCACGCCATGTGCTCACAACATTTTTGACAGAATGCCTGACTCCATCGCAGATAATTCCTATTGCATTATGTTTACCAACGTCTTGATGTTCAATTGAAGTTGTGTTGGTTGTGTCCTTACTGGATTTCCCATATGTAGTTGATTGAAATGTGGACTAATTAGATATATAGGTGATGTAAGTCGAATGCTGTTCATAAGTGTTAGCGTGGATCGAATCCTGATCATATGTGAGGTGCTCTTGCATGTTATTTTGAGATGACAAGGTATTTTTTTTTTTTTTTTTTTTTTTTAAGAAGGATGCGTGAATGTAATTGACTCAGGCCAGGATATAATCTAACTGTCCTGAGGTTTCTTTTTGAGTTCATCTTCTATATTGTGACTGCAGTCTGTTGTCAAGGATGTCTTTCTGGCCATTTTGAAGGAATGTAACAAATCACAGCAGTGGTTCTTACTCCATAGAATAGGATTTTCTCTTGATATAGTTGAATGGATGGATGATAGCAATATATTTGCTAGTACCAGCTCTACTGCAAAATGGAACTACATGCATTAATATCACAGGGTCAAAGATGATCACAAGCTTATGATCTGTGGAAGGTTCCTTAGATGAGCTTTCCTCTTCTAGGGCTGATGTTGCTGTTTGGTTTTGCTTTGCTATCTTGGTTGTTTTTACTGTTTCCGCTTTACTATGCTGCCTTTTGTTGTTTTTGCTTTGTAATAATCGCTGTTCCTCCTTGATATGCTGCTGTTCTTGTCGTTTCTGTTATACTGGGCTGCTTCTTGTTGTTTCGCCCTTTCTCCCTTGCTGTTTTTACTGTTATGTTACTTCTATATTGCTGTTTTGATGTCTACTTGTTACCATGTTTCATTGTTTTGCTGTTTTGATGTTACTATGCCGATTGTTCTTATGATTTTTGCTTTATTATTCGCTGTCCCATTATTTCTACTTCACTATGTTGCTGATTTTTGTTGTTCTTGACTATTTTAGTGTCAATTTAGTCTCAAATTGGTCTTAGCTTAGGTTATGTTTGCATGCAATTCTCATACAACAATTTAAACCACGTCTGGTGAATGTCGTTGTTTTGCTGTTTTGTTGATTTTACCGACTCTTGTGTTGATATTCCATTGATTCTGTTTTGATAATATTGTGATCTAATTTTACTGCTTTGTCTTTTTAGGTATATTACCATAGTTAAGTGATTTACCTTTTGTCCTTATGCATTTAGCGTTTCTTTTTAGTTTAGATCTAGACTAGTTTTTTTTGAAAACAATGAATATGAAGATGGAGGAAAGGTCGATGTCCGTTCCGACCGATGTTATGTAATTTTCCCGATATATGTTTCGGGATTATTCGTGTTGTATAAAACCCGACGAGTTGCGGGTATTTTCTTTTTCTTTTACTTTTCCTTTACTATGTTCTCCTTTATATTTTAGGATTGCATGCTTAGGCTTATTATTTTCTCTGAATTGCTTGTTTACTTGTCTTTTAATTGTATGATTGTTGATTTTTTTTTTTCTTTTTAGAAATAGAATAAAATGAAAACAATCTTTCACGCATGATCATTTAGTATAAAAATTGACGATCTTGAAAAATGTAAAAAAAATGCATGGACACGATAAAAAAAAAACACAACATACCATTAGGTACCGAAAGGGCGTTAATAGAAATATTAACGTAATCCAGGTCCCCGAGCTTAGATCTCTGGTTGCGTAGGAATCGAGGGAATCTCCCGACCCTCGATTAGGTTTCTAGCTGACCTCCAAAATAAGCTAGTGGCGGCTCCTGTGTTGCTTAGGTTGTTAGATAATTCAATTGTATAAATTTTTTGCCGTGCTTAACGTTAGCTTGGGAGAGCTCGGGATTGCATGTTAAAAGTTAGGCGCGACAACCTGTCCTCTAGTCGATCTTTGAAGACATCAATATTCTTTATAACAAGTCACTCAATTCATCGATCTTTAACAATGAATACTTATCATTGATTATCACCTAATTGAATTGACCATGGTTGATGTATAACCGCAACAAACCATCTTTCTTTCTTTCTCATTATGAGGCTGATGCTTCCTTTAGGTAGTGTACCGACATACATGAATTCCTCATTCATCAATCCTCACATCTGCTCTATTGGTTTCATCGATTCAGACAACAACAACTGGTAAGAAACTTTAGAGAGCGGTTCTGATACAGATGTTAGCTCGATCATATTTCTATCTCTTTCTTTGACGACGGTCTGACTATCCTTCTTAGCAACACTTCCAGGAATTCTTGGACTACTGAGGAGTCCTTAATTTTCAATTATTCAATATGTCTTATTTTTGACAATTGTCAAGTAACCTAAGCAATCTCCGTTTGACAAACGGATTGCCTCAAGTGACGAGATTAAAGAAATCGAAGATTCATTTCGATTCCAATAAACTCGACACTTTCATGTGCTCTTAGACTGAGTTGCATTGCCCCATAACCATAATCCATTACCACAAGATGCTCCATGAGCCCATCCTACTCATGTAGTGTCAAAGTTACTCCTCAGCAACTAGTCAAGCATGACAGTTACTAGTGATTCCCCTTTCTTTCACTTATTTCAATAAACTGAAGTTCCCCAAACTTCATCAAAACTCTGCTATGATACTCTAATAGAATTTTTCCCAAAACATCCTTTCTTTGACTAATGCTGAGTCGATTCCATTTCCATTCTTCTTGCCATATCCGGACACTAGATTCATCCAAGATTCCTTTCACAATTTCAACACCCATCTGGCGAGTTTTCTACCTCCTGCCAAATGCCAGCATGCACTATTCTTATACCAGAGACCTATCCCAAAAATTCCACTGTGCGTTCTATGGCGCACTTCTTCTGAACTGTCCTATTGGCAGTGACAGCAGTAACCATTATCGAGATTCCATCTACTTATGCAGATACTCCATAAGTCACTGTCTGAGCTGGCAGTACTTACCACAATTTCCTGTCCTCAAAATACACAAAACTGATTCATACCATCTTCCATAGAACAACATGGTCCATTAATCTAAAGGCTGACCTGACTATGCCACCCCTCCTATTAGGTGGAATAGAATACTCTTCCCTCAACATTGGTCTTTTCCCTGACCGAATTCCAATTCTGCCTGCTCTGAATCTTGACTCAAATATCGAAATCCGTTCCCTGATCAACTTTCCAAGTTCGATCTCAATAAAGATAGCAACAACAACAACAACACTTGATTCTGATCTTACTGACTAATCCAGATCCCAAGGAACACTTGCATCAGATCGATCTTATCAGACTTAGAATCAATCAACATTGCCACACTAGTACCAACCTGCGATGGCACACTTACGCTCGAGCTGGCCAGAGTTGACACTCTGCCTTCCGAAACCACAAGATTAAAAGCAAGTGATTCACACATAACAGACAATTCTACCAATCAACTATCAAAGACATGCACCAGTCATGAATTTAAAGGCCTTTTCTACTACTATCCCATAGGTCATTGCACCTTATCACTCCAATACATAACCATTGCTCTGATACCACAAAAAGGGGTTGTCACGCCCTGAATCCTCAGGCACGCACACATCCCTTACATTTGGTCGATTTTAAAAATGCGATATCCCAAGATTATATATCGCCGACCCTTTCATTTATATATGCACATGCGGAAGTATTTAAAAATCCCCCAGACAATAAAACAATGGGATAGAAAAGCAGGCCACAATTTTATTTATTGAAATTCATAGTTACACATGAACAGGTTTAACAAAAGAGGATAGGACCATGCTCGGGATCATCATCCCAGTCCTCCTCAAGTCTTTCACCACTAGAATCAATTTCTTCAAACTCTTCATCTCCTTCTTCTCGCTCATCTTTGACTTCAAATGCTGGCCAACCTCGGGAAATCTAGGGGCTTAAAATATAATCCCACAACCGGGATGAGACTATGTCTCAGCGAGTTCTACCTCCCTAAGACCCGATTAGTAAACTAATACACTTTAGGGCTGCCTAAGCACAACATGAGTCGAGGGACTTACCCGGGCCTCGATTCCACCCGCATGTTAGCACATATCAAATAGGCACCCAAACAATCATATCACTGATCGAAGCATCGATCAAATCGACTTAGTCGATCACACGCCAACAAGACCACTCTCGGCCATTCCCAATCAATCAATCAAATCACGACAATCAGATCAAAACAATGATCAATCGACCTAGTCGATTACATATCCAACAGGCTAAGCAATTCCCACAACGCATAACAAGATGTCGAGCACACGTGTATTCTCTTAGGCACTAGTTCGCTAAAGTGATGCATCAAATCACCGAGCCCACGTGTCTCTTTTATGATGCCATACTTAAGTCTCTGGGCCCACGTGCCTTCTCCAAAGTGATGCATCAAGTCACCGAGATTAAATGGCTTTATGGTCCCACTCGACCCTTTCAAGATTCAATGGCTTTATGGTCCCACTCGACCTTTTCGAAATTCAATGGCTTTATGGTCCCACTCGACCTTTTCAACACTTAGTGGCTTTATCGTCCCACTTGACCAATTTCAACTGCAGCCAACGATATTGCACTTCATAAATAAATTTCTCAATTTCATAATATCTTGGCCCAATTCCTTGGAAATAGAGATACCCAATAAAATATCGTGCGTGGGTACACGACCAGGCCTTAGCCAAAATATCATATTTTGCTTTTAGAACTTACCACCATTTTCAACAGCCCATAAAACATATTTTTGGCTCGTGAACCGACGCCGTAATTACCAATCAATTACCACAATCCAAATCATTTAGGAACAAATCCTAAAAATACATAATTAAATCAATTCAGCACAGATTAAAGCTCAAATAAATAAACGGATTGCGCCACGACGATCGGCACGAGATTTCGGTCGTCGGCCATCTCGACCTTAATTTCCGAAAAATAAATAAATAAATAATTAATTTCGAGAATTAAATAATTAATATTAAAATTCAATTTAACTCAAAATAAAGCCCGATTAAATATTCCGGTCGTTAGCCATCCAAATTGAATTTCCGGAAATAAATAAATAATTAATTAATTTCGAAAATTAAATAAGTAAACACAATAAATTCGATTTAGCACAATATAAAGCTCGATTGAATAAACGGTCTGCGCGCCACAATTATCAGCATAAAATCCCAGTCGTTGGCCATCCAAGTTGAATTTTCGGGAAATAAATAAATAAATAATTAATTAATTAATTTCGAAAATTAATAATTAATTACTAAAAATCCAATTTAGGCACGAAAAGCCTAATTGAAGCCCGCTAAGGGTCGGGAAAAATCCTAAGATGCTTTCAATAAATAGTAAACCACATCTACGTGCTAATTGCACCATCAAATTACCTAATTTACATCACAATTGATTAATAAGCACTAATCTATACTAATCTAACCACCTAAACCTAATTAATTAAACCTAACCAACCCCTAAGCATAATTAGCAAACTAAGCAGGGATTAGTGAGGTTACTCACCGGAATCGCGCGCAAAACACATCAATCCGACGGGGACGACGCGAGGAACGATTCCTCCTAAAGCACGGCTCGCGTTCGGGGCTCGAAAACACTTCAAAGCGGGCCTTGAACAGTGCTAGAAACCCACTTCTTCCTCCTCTGATCTTGGCTGGTTGGTGCTGAACAAGGCTGAGAGGAGGGTTTCTCGGTGTTGGTTGCAACGGGAGCCAGCAGTGACGGAGAAATGAGGTCAGGCGGGGCTACTTCGGTGCAACAAACTTGCGGAGCCGACCAATGGAGAGAGACAATGATGGGCGGCAGCAACTGGCGCGGAGATGGAACGCTTCGACGGAAAATGAAATCGCAAAACCGATGGGGCTCCTGGCTTGCAACGTGCGGGTAAGGGTGAGAGAGGAGAGAGAAACTGAAAAAAATAAAAGAGAAGGCAGCTGGCATGGGGATGTTGGCAAGAGAGTAATCAATGAGAGAGATAAGGTTTGAAAAATCAAAAAGAAGAAGCAAAGTGGAGAACGGCAAGGGGAGAAACATGTGGAGAGGGAGGAGTTTGGTGGGTCCACCGGTCAACAAAATAGAAAAATCAAGGGGAAGACTTGCATGGCTGTCATCTGCAAGTGGGGAATGAGAGAGAGAGAGAGAGAGAGAGAGAGAGAGAGAGAGAGAAGAGGGAACGTGGGCGGCTGGAAAAGAAAAAAAGGGGAAACGTGCGCAACAAGGGGGAAAGAAAAATAAAAAGGAAAATCTGAAAGAAAATCCTGTAATTCAAATTTCTTGGTCCCATTTGATTTTGCTTAGTCCAATTTGATCCCAAAAAGTCCCCATGCTAAAGTGCTTGATCCACACTGGCCTTGTTGTACAAAATTTCCCTCAAACAACAAGTTTTGGACAACAACAACAGCAATTTCCTTCAAATCCGAATTCTAATTCATTTTCTTTTCGAAATCCGACTTTCCGAACAAATAAATTTGGTTGGGGTCGATTTGAAGTCGAAAAAAAGCTTCAAATAACTTTCATTCACCGAATCACATACACACCGAGATGTCAAAAATCTCTTCAAAAGGCCAATATGAGTTTTCGTTCATTTTACGCAATTCCGACCCGGTTTTAAGTAAAAGTCCTAAACTCGCCTAATTTCCTCAAAAGGTGAGTCGACATTTCTAGAATAGCTTGTAACACCACGAACTTCCAATTTCGAAATCGAACTCAAATCAATGGTTAATTTCACTCCGACGCACGTTTAGTGTGACCTAGGCTACCGGGTAGTTTTTAGAACTTTTTGGGACAAAAGACCCGCGGTCGATTTTCTTCGAGCCATAATGAATCCACTCGACACATTGGTGACTCTCGATTGTTGTGAAAATCTCGAGGATTCAAATACGGACACAGGATACCAAAACGATAGTAAAATCAAATTAGTGCCGGTCGATGAGAATTTTCCAATTTAGTGGAGTCACCCACGATCAGTCATTCATCTTAGTTGAATCGGCCTATCTCTGATTTCAAATCGATTTTATACTATGCCGCAATGATCTCTAAAGATGAACACGGTCGAGAAGTCGATTTCTGGTCGAATTCTCAAGTCTATTTGCCTTAAAGTCCTTAATAACTCACCCAGCTAGTCTAGTTATCTCGTGAGTGGCCAACTCAGAGAAAAACACTGAAGTCGCGCTGATGAAATGCCCAATTTATCCAATTGAAATCGAGCCGCGAAAAGTGGATGTCACAATAACCCTAATAAAAGAAAATTAGAACATAATAGAAGTAAATATGAAAATATAAATTAAACTCAGCATGTTAACTCAAAGAACAATAATTGTGTCACCGTTTTTATCTTCTCTTCAAAATATTTGAAAAAACTCTAGAACAATAAATAAAATGATCTAAAATAAAAACCTCGCTCCCCCAACTCTTTGTCCTATTTATAGGATATGTCCAAGACCTTTATCTCCAAGCAATTGCTTATTTTTCATATAAAAGTGGGCAGTAAATCAAAGAATCTTTGATTTGATGTTTATCTTCCAATGCTTGCAGATAAATTGAGGAAACAAAATCAAGGATTCCTTGATTTTTACCATTTTTTTCCTTATCTTCTCAATATCTCATTATGCTGCATAAATAAAAAAATTTTGAATAATTAGAAGGAAATCAAAATATTTTTTCATAGATATTATATTTATTTGTTGCTTAAAATAGGTAAAATAACTCTATTTTGATAGATTTATCGCCGATACATATCAAACATAAATCTAAGATAAGGTAACAATAGAAATCTCTGTTTATGTTTATCAAGTTGCATTATGAGGGGGGCCAAGAGAGGTGAGCAAGTAAGGAGAGGCCATAGGCGAGCAATGAGCGGATCATGTCCATGGCATCTCTTGACAGGCGGTGGTCTACAATTATAAACTATGACAAAATGACGAAATCTAGCTAGAGAGATTCAATCTAGAGGTCTTTCTGACTTTCCAGTGAAGTGTTAGAGACCATAAAGGTGAAGTGTAAGAGACGATGAATAACTTCTCCAAGTTGTGGCTCAGAGAAGAAGACAAGGAATTGTGTTTTAAATCTAGCCAGCAAGTTTATATGGATTTATTGTCAAGGACAATCAATGATTCTAAATTAAGGATCAGATTTGGGGTTTAAACGAGAGTTGATAATTTTTTCAAAAAAAAAAAAAAAATTAAGGTCAAAATTGTCACTTAACCAAAAATTATTATTATTACGGAGAGTTCATTGCTGCCTCAAATAATTATTGAGTTTTTATTTTTTTTTTGTCAAATATTGAGTTTGATTCAAAAACAATGTTTTTTGTTTAATTTATTCAATATGATTTTTGAATTTTAAATTTAATGTGTAATTTATTCAACTCATAAATTTTGAAAAAATTACATAAATAATTATCGAGTTTTGATTCAAAATACAACGTTTTTTGTTTAATTTATTCTATATGATTTTTAAACTTTAAACTCAATGTGTAATTTATTCAATGGGACTTGAACCTTTGATAAATGTTAAGTCTTGAACGAATTTAAATTTTAAGGACGATATTAAATATTGAATCAAAATTCATTTATCACTTTTGACATTTTCCCTTTTTTGACACATGCACTCTTGTGTCAATGCTTTTGGTGACTTTTGTGAAGAAAAAGATAAATGTCAAGTAGGATTTTTATAATATCCATTTTATTCCTAATTCATTCAAATTATTGATAAAGAATCGATGATTGCGAAAATATTTTCCTAGCTTAAAAACAATCTTTGCATCATTTAAGAAAGTGGGTTAGCGAAAAATATCTTCGTCCTTAATAGAAAATCTTCAAGTATAGACTATTATGATGACGCAAATATTTTCTATTAGCTAATATTTTTGCGCAATAGAAATGGTCTTTATTTTTTTTTTTTTTTTTTCAGGAAATATTCCTCCAATCATGTAACTTGTCACGTAATGCAATGGGTTTTAGTCTAATTGAGCAAGCCTACCCAACATTTGCTAGCAAGGAAAAAAAAGACAAACTGATGGTTGGGTTCATAGCGGTGCAATGAACTCACTCTCCTGAATTTCATTAGAATAATAGTTCAAGAATGCCTGGTCTAGAGTCATAGTTGCATAAAAAACAATAAAAGCTTCACTGCAAATTGTGGCCCAAATTCATCAACTTTTCTCCCATCATGATCGGAACAGCTGCTATATTTACACCCCAATTTGAATGGTAGTTGAGAGTCGGGGGCGTTCAGTCTGAAAAAGAAAGGGCATGTGCTGCCCGAATAAAGCAGAGACTTAGATGGACCCAACACTTACTACTTAATGATGCAACCAGGACAAAAAAAGCACACTCACACAGAAAATTCTAGGTCGACATGATCATCTCATCAACTTGTGGCTCTGCCCTTTTCAAGTTCTTGAGCGAACTCCTCTAGGTAATTGTGCTGCAGCTCTACATTGCCGAATATCTCCCTCATGGCCCATGCGTTTGCCCTCACCTCCTCTCCCTCCGGCTCCACCATGACCCGCCTTATCGTCTCGGCTACCGAGTCGCCCGTGAACGACCCGTCTCGGTCATTTCTTGGTACCTCTGACCCGACCCGCCTCTCATCCATCAGCCTTGCCACAAGCCCTTGGTCCGAGCTGTAAGAATTTTCCCGGTGTGGGCCAGATTAATTGAGATTATAATTATCCGTTTTACGGAGTTGATCTAATAAAGTGAGGTATAAGGTTTCTTAGTAGTCCAATATGGGCCTGGCTTGTGTGGGCCAAATTGGGCCCGGCCCGTGATGAGAGGGCCCGTCCAATTCTATAAATGGCTAAGGTCCCTCCCCTACCCTCACAATTTTTGCAACCCACAAGCAAAATTCTCTCTCTCTCTCTCTCACATAAGGACCAAGTGGGGAAAGAGAAGGCCGCCTCATCGAGCCGGGGTTACCGAGGGCATAGGGGAGAAGATCTTCAGCATCCACGGCCCGGCTTGTCGTGATTTCCGCTCCAACGACGCCATGGACCCGAAAACAGGTGCACAAAGTCTTGATTCCTAGCTATGTCGGTCTTGGGTCGCGGTTTTTACACTTACACTTGGTATTAGAGCCTGCATAGACTAGAGCGAGTCCTTTTATGCCTGTTGAGCCTTCGGCCGAACCAAAATCGGCCGCCTCCAGCCCTTCTCGGTCTTGGCCCTAGCTCCGAAAACTTTGCTTGCTTCTTCGTGATTTTTGGTCCAATAAAAGTGAGATTTTATTGCATATATGGGTTCTACTCGTCCATACGAGCAATATGAGGGGTCAAACGTCGTCGGAGGAGGCCGGAATCAGCCGCACGCGCCGAAGGCGGTGCTGAGCGTCGGTGCCACGCGCCGCCGCCTGGCTTCACGCGCGCGCACGCGCGCACACGTGCAGGCGGCCGCGCGTCGGTGGCGTCGGCATGACGTCGCCCACCGCCTTCGACACGCAAGGACACGTGTCGGTGGTGACGTCATGCGACGTCACGTAAACCACCTTAACGAGCGGCCGCCACGTGGCGAGTGACGTCACCGATGACGTCACCGGTTAACCCGACCTGGGTTGACCCGACTCGACCCGTGTTGACCGGGTTGACCCGACCCGACTCGGGTTGACCGGTCGAACCGTTGACCGGTCAGACCGTTGACCGGTCCGACCGTTGACCGGTTTTAAGGGGCCGCGCGTGAGGGCGCGTGTGAGCTCCGTTTGGGGCGTATTTTATATGGACATGCTCGTATTGAAATTTCCTACCTTGTGGTGTATTTATTTATTTTTTTTGATGCCATTAAGGATGTGAAATTGTGCATGAAACCCTAAAGATGTGTTTTTTGATGTATTTCTGGAATATTTATGCATGGTTTATGAAATACAAATTTTCATGCTTATGATTATATCATCACTTAAGGAATATAAATGGTGTTGATTTATCATCAGTTTGTATTAATGGATGGAGCAATGCAATTAGCATGTTTTGTGATTTTAGTGACAAAAGGCCCCGTCATCAAGTCTAAAATTACTTGTGGAAGGCGTATGTGAGTTATAAAGTTATATCCCTGATATGAGAGAAATTTTGATGATTCAGTTGGGTTGTGACCGCCAAAGTGGCACACTTGATTGGATTTGAGAAATATCTATCTCACAGTGAAATGGGATGTCTCCTATTCTTATGCATGATTATACTCCCAAAGGAGGTAATTGTGCATTAGTTGATGGAGGGCTACATGTACAGCATATGGTTGAAAAGTAGCTAACCCTAGTAATTTGTACACCCAAAGGTGATGAATTCGCGAAAGGTTAGAGCATATTTTTCATGGAACCGCTGTCATGTAAAGAGTATACAATTGTATGTCATGTATTCTGCCCAAAGGTGTTTATATGATGATACGTGTAGGTCTTGAGATGTATGATATTCACATGATGCTAATTACATGTATTGCTCGCAAAATCAGTCACATTCTCTGTGAATGGCAATTCCATAGCCATTGAGGTTTTTACTGGATCAAATTTCAAGAGATGGAAAGAGGATTTTCAGTTTGGTATGGAGTTGGCAGATGTTCATGTTGCTCTCACTGAGGATAGGCCGGCAAACCTTACTGATGACAGTACAGAAGTTCAGAAAGTACGTTTTGTTGCATGGGAGAAGAGTAACGAGAATTTGCACTCGCTTATAATGAAAAGATCAATTCGGGAACATCTGTTGAGTGGCTTGCCATCCGATTGTACTATTAGGGATATGATGGAAGCCTTGGAGGCCGGTATCGTGTCTCTCCCAGTGCGAGATTGGTACACTCATGCAATTACTTGTTTAATATGAAATATGATGGTTCGACTGGGGTCAGAGATTATGTGCTGAGAATGGTGGATTATCAGTCAAAACTTCGAGTTCTTCATGTTGATATCCCTGAGGCTTGCATTGTGCATTTGGCATTAAACACTCTTCCTCGTGACTTTGGAATTATCAAGATGAACTATAGTTCACAGAATGAAACTTGGTCAATCAATGATCTTATAGTTCGAGTGGTGGCAGAAGAAGAGAAATTAAAGAAAGAAAGAGGGCATCTTGCCTTGTATGCCTCTAGTTCGCCAACGAAAAGGCAAATGGGTTGCACATCGAGAGAGAAATCCTAAAGCTGTAGGTACTTTTAACAATACAGCTTCCAAGAGAGGAGATTCCGAAGCTGCTGGTCCCTCCAACTCTATGACTTCCAGAAAGGCACCTTTTGTTGGTCCCTCCAATTCTATGGCTTCTAGAAAGGCACCTTTTGCTGGTCCCTCCTCTTCTATGGTTCCCAGAAAGACAACTTTTAAGAGGGAAGGTGTTCTTTGCTACTTTTGTGGAAAGAGGGAACACATGAAGAAATTCTGTGATAAATATAAGGCTTGGTTGTCTCAAAATGAGCATAAAGGTAATGATTCTTTGGCACTTGTCTGTGAATCCAATCTATCTGAAGCCCCATCCGGTTCTGGTGGCTAGATAGTGGTGCAACTAATCATGTTGTGCGTTTACCATACGAGGATTCACAAACGAAGGATGCCAAATAAGGATGAATCATCGCTCACTGTGGGAAACAACGATAAGATCGACGTTGAGTTCGTGGGAGATGTCTTTTTGAATCTAGACTCTGGTTTTAATATGATATTAAGAAACACTTTCTATGTACCTTCCTTTAGACGGAACTTAGTTTCCGCATCATGTTTGGATATGTGTGGTTACTCTTTTGAAATAAAGAACGATCTTGTTTCTATGTTCTTTGGCTCAAATAAGGTTGGGTACTGCAACATGTTCAATGGATTGTACAGATTGTGTTTATCTCCCAATGATATATACGTCGCTAATACAGTTGAAAATGTTGTTCTCAAAAGACCTCTACCTAAGGAATAATCTTATATATTGTGGCATAAATGACTAGGTCACATATCTAAAGAAAGAGTAGAAAGGCTGATAAGGACTCACATCCTGCCTACTCTTAAAGGTGACCTAGAAACTTGCATAGATTGCTATAGAGGAAAGATGACCAAGATAAAGAAGAAAACCGCGAGTTCGAAGTTACGGATTGTTGGAAGTCATTCACACCGATATCGAGTGGACCCTATATTGCAACCTTGTGTAGAAATGTTTATTTCATCACGTTTATTGATGATTATTCTCGGTATGGTTATCTCTTCCGATTAAGGAGAAATCTGAATCTCTTGACAAATTCAAAATTTTTCAAACGAAGTTGAGAAACGTTAGGAAAGGTAATAAAGGTGGTCGATCGATCGAGGTGGAGAATATTATGGTAGACATGGTAATGCTTTGGGCAAATTAAAGGGCCATTTGCTAAATACTTAGAGGATTCTCAGGATAGTAACTCGCCACTATGCCTGGGAGTCTTGAACAGAATGGTGTGGCTGAAAGACGCAATCGTACTCTCATGGACATGGTAAGATGTATGATGAGCAGGACTAATTTACCTGATTTTTTATGAGGTGAAGCTTTAAAGACAGCCGTTTATATACTTGAATCGTGTTCCTACTAAAGCTGTTGCATCAACTCCTTTTGAGTTATGGACTCGGGCGCAAACCAAGTTTGAATCATTTCAAGGTGCAGGGATGCCCCGCAGAAGTAAGATTGTATAATCCAACATTGGGTAAGTTGGAAGTTAAAACCACTCGATGTTACTTTGTATCTTACTCGAGAACATTCAAAGGGATATCGATTTTATAATCCAAGTGGAGGAACAAGGATTGTGGAATCACAAACGGCCAAGTTTTTGGAATTTGATGTAGCCGAAGAGCATGATTGCTCACAAATCAATGAACATGACGACTTAACGAGACCTGCTATGTCTTTCTCATTGCCTGTGCAAACGATCATGGAGCCTACTGTGCCGCAAACTGAACCTGTTAACACTGAAGATCCTACTGATGAAGCGATCCACGAGATGAAGTCCTTGAAGTTCCTCAAACTCAAAATGAGCTTACAAAGTGGCTCCACTTAGGAGGTCTACCGGGGAAAGACGTTCAGCTATACCACCGGATTATATGGTCTTTTTAGGAGAACATGATTACGATATAGGTTGCATCACGGATCCAGCAACTTATATGGATGCTTTGTTTCTTGTCCTCAATCAAGTTTGTGGTTGGATGCAATGAGAGATGAGATGCAATCTATGAAGTATAATGGTGTTTGGGAACTTATTGAATTACTGAAGGTTATAAACCCATAGGTTGCAAATGGGTTTATAAAACTAAAAGAGATTCAAAAGGAAAGATTGAGAAATTTAAAGCCGACTTGTAGCCAAAGGGTTCACTCAAAGGGAAGGGATAGACTATGAAGCAACATTTTCACCGCTTTCTTCTAAAGACTCCTTTAGAGTAATCATGGCATTGGTAGCCCATTTTGACATGGAATTACACCAGATGGACGTTAAGACTACTTTTCTAAATGGAGATATTGATGAGGAGGTTTATATGGTACAACCTGAAGGTTTTGCAACAAACAATTCAGATAAGTTTGTATGTAAATTGAAGAAGGCTATCTATGGTCTCAAACAAGCTTCTAGACAATGGTACTTGAAGTTTCACAACGTCGTCACTTCCTTTGGTTTTGTTGAGAACAAAGTGGATCAATGCATATACTTGCAAGGTCGGTGGGAGGAAATTTATTTTCCTTATACTTTATGTGGATGACATTTTTCTTGCAAGTAGCGATATTGGATTGCTATGTGAATCAAAGAAAATGTTGTCAAAGAATTTTGACATGAAAGATCTAGGTGAGGCATCTTTCGTTCTTGGCATTGAAATCCACGGGGATCGCTCTCGTCGTGTATTAGGTTTATCTCAAAAGGCATATGTTGATCGTATTTTGGAAAGATTCAACATGCAAGACTAAAACTAGGAACTGTTCTGTAGTTAAGGGTGACAAGCTTGAACCTCTCACGGTGTCCTCGTTCGATTTTGAGAAAAACCAAATGAGGGATGTGCCTTATGCTAATGCACTTGGAAGTATCATGTATGCTCAAGTTTGCACAAGACCAGGACCTCGCTTTTGTAACGGGGCTTTTGGGCGGATATCGGTCGAATCCCGGGACACGATCATTGGGTTGCTGCCAAAAAGGTCTTGAGATATTTGAAAAGAACAAGAGATTATATGCTGATGTATAGATATGTCGATGATTTGCGATTGTTGGCATATTCAGATGCAGACTTTGCTGGTTGTGAGGATGATAGAAAGTCGACAACATGATATATATTCATGTTGGCAGGAGGTGCAGTGTCGTGGAAAAGTGAGAAACAGAAATCTATTTCTTCCTCTACCATGCAAGCGGAGTTTATAGCATGCTTTTCAGCTTCTACTCAAGCAATTTGTCTCCGGAACCTCATCAGAGAATTGACGGTATTTGATTTTGTGGATAGACCCATGCAGTTATATTGCGATAACAATTCTGCTGTGTTATTTGTTAATAATAACAGAAGTCTAAAGGGGTCTAAGCATATGGAGGTCAAATTTTTGACCATAAAGGAAATAGTACAGAATGGTGACATTATAGTAGAGCATATTCCCACAGACGATATGTTCGCAGATCCATTGACTAAAGGTTTACGCCCTTGTGTTGTTGAGAGACATGTCATGAACATGGGCTTGGGAGAATCAGTGGATACTATCGTTTAGTGGGAGTTATTTCGGATTTGCTCTAATAAAGTTCATGTCGGTATTTTGTTACCTTTTGTAACGTTATGATATATGTCAACTCCTTCGTGTAAGTTGTTATTGAGTTGTGTACATATATCTAAAGAAAATCTCAAGATACTGTGTAAATCTTGAGTAAAGGCTAGGGGCATGCAGTTATTAGCCTTGTACATATGTCTCAGTTACACATAAGGAAAGGTTAACCATAAATATGAGACATATGTGGGTTCTTTAGAACCATAAAGATATTCTCTAGTGCCACATCCGGTTTTCGTGACACTTAAGGTAAGAGAATAGTGACCGACAAATGGGATAACACATAAGGTAAAACTCTTTATGAGGTGTTATCAATTTGCCACACAACCATATTAAATCCATATCGGTAAAGTTGATAGCATTTGTGACCATGGAAGGCTCTGTATATGTATATGCAGTTACCGCCATGATCCGGTGTTGGAAACTTTATGGGATCGGATTGACTGCTGAGAATTATCTCTAGATCAACCTAAAGTGTGTACATACAGTATGATCTCAATTAATATGGCCCAAGTGGGAGAATGTAAGAATTTTCCCGGTGTGGGCCAGATTAATTGAGATTATAATTATCCGTTTTACGGAGTTGATCTAATAAAGTGAGGTATAAGGTTTCTTAGTAGTCCAATATGGGCCTGGCTTGTGTGGGCCAAATTGGGCCCGGCCCGTGATGAGAGGGCCCGTCCAATTCTATAAATGGCTAAGGTCCCTCCCCTACCCTCACAATTTTTGCAACCCACAAGCAAAATTCTCTCTCTCTCTCTCTCACATAAGGACCAAGTGGGGAAAGAGAAGGCCGCCTCATCGAGCCGGGGTTACCGAGGGCATAGGGGAGAAGATCTTCGCATCCACGGCCCGGCTTGTCGTGATTTCCGCTCCAACGACGCCATGGACCCGAAAACAGGTGCACAAAGTCTTGATTCCTAGCTATGTCGGTCTTGGGTCGCGGTTTTTACGCTTACACGAGCTCCCCCCGGAAAATAGGATTAGCGCTCGGCCCTACCCGAGAGCCTCTATGACCGAGCTCCACCCACAATGCGTCAAGAACCCACCGACCGACGGGTGGGCCAGGATGTCCAGCTGAGGAGCCTAACCCACCCAGACGAAGCCTCGACCTGACACCCGGCTTTCGAAACCGGAAGGGATACTACTAGGGCCAGCCTTTCGACCTACCACCCAGATGAAGGGCAAACCTGACTTTTCAATTCCACATGCCAACTCGTGCATGAACTCTTGACTCAGAGCCACCTCGGTGCCGAGGGCGATGTAGAAAACTGACTTCTCTTCCCTATCATCCAACCATTGCTTTAGCTCACTCCACCTCCCGTCTCCTTTGTGCGGGCTTTTATTCTGGGGCGGCAAAAGCCCCATCGGAACCACGGCTCTTCCGTAAAGCTTCTTAAGTAGACTCAATGGCTCGGCCTCGAACTCGCTACAGGTTCTTGCGGCCACGATTTCACAACCCTGTATCAACCTGCCAACCCTTTGGAAAACGGACATGTTAGCGTCAGAGTCCACGAAATCCTCTTCGTTAATCACCTCGTGAAGCCTAAAAGCGGCTTTAGTGGGGTAAGTAACCCACTGGGGAGCGACCGTCAAGTCCTCTGCCGCCTTGGCTCGGGCCTGACCGTCGGCCAAAAGGGATGGCGGGCCGGTGAAGACGAGAGTGGTAGCACTCATAATGCTGAAGAACGCCGATTTAACACCCAGCCGTCTCGCCTTTTGGGGTAACCAGAAAGACATGAAGTCTTGGATCACCCAGTCGACGTCCGAGTTCACAAGGAACTCGGCAACAGCTGGCTCGAGCATGTCGTATGCCTTCTTAAGGTAAGGGATCATGTTATGCAGCAGCTCGGAGGTCGACTCGGCAGAGTTGGGGAGGCCATGGACGCGAGGCAAGGGAAGCTCAATGAGGGCTATCGAGGGAGGGAGGTTCGCAAGGAGCTTTTGGAGGTTTTTCGGGGTGGAGATGAAGGAGATGCGGTGACCCTTTCGAGCTAAGAAGGTGGCGACCTCGAGGAAGGGCATGAGGTGGCCGTAAGCGAGCCATGGGAACATCGCAACGTGGAGCTTCTCTTTGTTTTCCATGGCAGTGTGTGGAAGGGAGACGAAGTGGAGAGAGACTTTAAAAGAGAAACCAGCTTTCGGTGGAGCGCGCACGTGCCTCTACTCGGCGCACGTGCCGGGAGAGAATCAGATTAGTCTTCTTCCTTGCGCACGCGCGATTTTGCATGTAAATGGCATTGTAACATTCGAGCGAATCTTTGTGATACGCAAAAGAAGAAAGCAAAACTTTTTGGCTCCCGTTCATTCAGCCGAAAACTACTGCTAGAAAAATGTTTTTGAATATTTCGATATTTGTTTCACGAAAAATGAATTGGTCGAAAAAAATATTTTCTATCAATAAAAAAAGATTTCTAAAATAGGAATTTTTTTTTTTTAGCTTTTCAAGCAGGGAAAGCATTTTAAAGTGAAAAATATTTTCCACGCTCCCTTTCTCTTATCTTATACCTTTACTAAACCCATTTTCTTTCTTTTTTTATTTTTTAGAAAATTCTTCTTTTTTTTTCTCCTTTTGTTTTGACTGGTTGCTAGACATGACAACAGCCAACAACCAACCATAGGCTATCTCTAGTTGGTTACTTGCCAAATTGGGGAGTGTGAGCCTCTAGCAAGGCCTGAGCGCTCGAGCTCGCCTTTGGCCGATCATTGAGCATCACCATGGCTAGTGATTGATCGAAGAAGAAGAAGGTAAAGAAAAATAAAAGAAAAAAAGGATAATAAATAAGTTAAAAAATTAAAATTTTGAATATTTTAAGAAGTAAAAAAAATTATCTAAAGGAATGCATGAAGGAAAATTAAATCAAAATTTTCATATCGAATAGTGAAAAATATTTTCCTAATTCATTTTCAAGTTTCAGTCAAAAATAAGAATATACATAATCATTTTTCTGATAAATGACTTTCCAAAAGATAATTTCTAAAAATGATATATTTTACGTAGAACCAGCAAATGCTAAATCTTGTTAATTTGCTAAGCGGCCGAAAGAAAGAGTTGATTTAATTTGGATGTCTTTAAAATAAGGACTCACCTCCCCAGGAATATTGATTGTTGTACTAAGTAGTTCGAGAATGCCCCGGTCTTTAGATATTTGAAATCATTGGGATTCGCTCCAATGGCCACCCTTCCAACATGGAAGAGGAAGGTGAGAGGTTCAAATTTCCACTTTCTCAGGGGAGATGAGGTGGGGACGCGTAAATTTCAGGAGTGGGTTTCGATTTCTACACCCTGCAAGAGACAGGGCAAAATTCTGAGAGTGAGTGTTAGAGTAGGAATAGAGTAGGACTGACAAAAAAAAAAAGATATTTGAGTTAGTCTCTTGATATTTATTTTTAAAGCAACGCTTGCACCAAAATCAATGAGCTGCCCCGGAAAGTGCGGCTTGTTACTTATCACATCATCCCACAATTTTTAAGGATATAATTTTTCAAATAAAAATTTATCCTATGACATTAATCCATATTTTCCGTCTCGAGCACGGTCATTCTACCATATGATTTTCTCATTTGTGCCTTTTCAGTTAATTATCCATTTAGAAACCATCTTGATGGAAGGTAGTGAAGGGCATAATAAGGTGTAAGTCAAGCCTTATATTTCGGAAATGCATTATCAGTATGCGAGGGAATTGGATTAGAAAAGTATGTCTATAATTGCCAATGAATCTTAATGGATTTCTATTGCACGCAAACTTGAATAACGGGTGGAGCTCAAATTTATTTCACACCATGTTTTCTACGTACGATTCTAATTGGTACTTGAATCCTATTCTTCAATGTATTATTAGGATAGTTCATTTTTGTTGTGCACGACCCTTATCTAATTGATGGAACCGCTGTGGCCCCTCAATGGCAATGGATGGGGTCTCAAATGAGTTTGGCCCCAATCTAGGACCACAAGTTCAACGACTGTGGGTTCTGCCCCTTTCAAGTACCCGAGGGAACTCATCTAAATTCTCAAATTGCAACTTCATATTGCCAAATATCTCCCCCACAACCCATGCCCTCGTCCTCAACTCCTCCCCCTCTGGCTCCACTGACCCGCCTTATCGTGTAGGGCTCCTAAGTCGCTATTGAATGGCCCCCTCTCGGTCATCCGTTAGCACCTCTTGTTCGACTCGCATATCATCCATTAATCTCACCATCAGCCGTTGGTCCGAGCTCCCTTGGTAAATTGGCGCCTAGCCCTCCCCGAGTGTCTCTACACCCAAGCTCCAACGCAACGACGCACCAAGAACCCGGCGATCGACTAGTGGGCTGGGATGTTGAGCTGAGGAGCCCAACCCACCCAGACAAAGCCTTGACTCGACACCCGGACTTCCAGACTTGGAAGAGAATATGTCAGAGTAGGCCTTCCGCCCTACCCACCTGAACGGACGGCAAACTTAACTACCCCATCCCACTGCCTAGCCAAGTTTGAGGAAACCACGCATTTGATTTTTCATTAAAATTGGGGCATCATCGATCCCTTATCATTTTGGCAAGAAAGAACAATTAAGTTTTAGCTTTGAAAGTGATTGGGTTATGACTTTTAATCTACTGTGAAAATAATAGTTTGTTCTGAATCATAAAAAATCAAATAATAAATAATTGTATTCTTAAGATAGTACAAAAACTGTCATGTTAGCCTATTCCTTTTATCTTTACTCATCCCCATGTCTATGCATAGTTATTGATCCATAATATGCTAAGAGCGCGAGGGAGTCAGTAACACTAACATTGAATTCCTTGCTTTCAGGACTTCACTATTTTATTGATAGCAAGTTATGGTAGAAGAGACTTCTTACTTTTTGTCTTTTAGTTTTTAGAGTTATGCTAACATAATAAATTTTGAATTATCATCAGAATAACAGTTGGTTATGAGGTCAAATTCTTGAAGGAGTAGGCTTCACAAGAATTTATGATTATTTATTATTTGATTTTTTTTTTTTGTGATTTAAAATAAACTATTATTCTCAACGTAAATTAAAAACTATTACTTAATCATTTCTCTAATTTTTACTAAAAGTTAGTATTTTGGCCTATGCAAAGGGCTATTCCACGATTTGTCTTATAATTTTGTAGCACTAACCAACCGGAGGGAAATACATAAAACTTTATAGGATGCACATATAAACGGATAACCATAGTGAAATGTTTGCTTATTGTACGAAGTCGTTAGTTTAATTTCAAGCCACACAATTATCTTATCATTTCCCGTAACCCGGGGAACGAACATGGGCCCATCCACGTGCTTCCAACTAAGTTAACATGACCTGAGGGAGCTTCTTTGGATACTTGTTGAGCAGCTCGAAATTGTCAAGTGTCTCCCTTGTGTCTCTCTTGTGGCCCATGCCTTTGCCCTCACCTCCTCTCCCTCCGGCTCCACTGTGACTAGCCCGATCATCTCGGCCATTGAGGCTACGTTTGGTAACGCTCTCGAGAATAGATATTTATGTTTTTTTGTTCCCGCATTTGGTAAGTTTTTCTTTGTCGAGAACAAATTTGTTATCGATAACAAATTTAGAATAGAAACAAGAAACAAAAGGAAATTACTTCTTATTCATGAAAACAATTCCAAAAATAATAATCAAAAAACAAAAATTAACCTTATTTTTTTCCTTTTCTTCCTCTCTTCTTCCCTTAGTTGGTCATCGATCTCGGTGTCGGTCGGCAATTAGCCAAATGAGGCTCTAGCAAGCCAAGTGAGGCCCGACAACCTCACTGGAGCCTTGTCGGCCTCTGGCGAGGTCACCCTGAGCTTGCCGGCTATCGCAAGGGCTACGCCAACCTCGCAGTGGCCAGGCGAGGCTCAACCTCACCTTGGCCAGGCAAGGTCGCCTTGCCTAGTCATGGCGATGCATGGGATGACCTTGCCATCCCTCGTCTGGCCGGTTGCCAACCAATGACTGGCTAAATGAAGGAGGAAAAAAAGAAGAAAAAAAATTGTAATAAAATTATTAATAAATTAAAAGAAATTTTAAGTCATAAAAATAATGGAGTCATACCAAATATATTTCTCTTCCGAAAACAAAAATTTTGTGTAGTTACTAAAAATTTTGTTTCCTAAAAGATAAACGTTACCAAATGCACCATGAGTCACTCGAGAATGACCCGTTGAGCTCATCTCTTGGCATCTCAAACCCCACCCCTCTCTCTTCAAGCAGCCTTGCCATCAACCCTTGGTCAAAATTCACTACGGAAAACGAAGCGGTGGCCGCCCTCACTCAAGTGCCTCAATGGCGAGCTCCAACCAGAATGGGTCAAGAACCCTCCAATTGCCGCGTGAGCGAGAATTTCGGCCTAAGGAGCCCAACCTATCCACAAATAACCTCGGCCCAAGACTCGACTTTCGAATCCGGAAGGTATAATCTCCGGGCCTAGCCACCCAAACGAATGGCAAACGCAACTTCTCAATCCCTGCTGCGAGCTCCGGCATCATCTCCCGGCTGATGTTAACCTCGGTGCCAAGCTCGACATAGAAGACTAACTTCACTTTCTTATCGTCAAGCCATCTTTTCGGCTCAACCCATCTCGTCTTCGCTGCCACATTTGTGATGGGGTGGCAATAAGCCCACAAGGACCACGGGTTTTCGTAAATCTTCTAACGTAACCTCGGCGGATCGGCCTCGAACTTGCCCCGGCTCCTCACGGCCACGAACTTGGAACCTCGAATCTACTCGGCAACCCTTTGAAAATTCGAAACTCCGATGTCCATGCAATCCTAGTGAGTGACTATCTTGTGGAGCTGAATCGACCTTGGACAGGTAATCAATCCACTCGGGAATGGCGGTCAAATCCTCCGGCCTTCGCTCGGGCCATCGATCAAGACGAAAGGTGGTCTGTGTGTTGGAAGATATGCATCGACGATCATGAAGATATACTTAGAAGGAATCTCGCTGATTGTATTTGTACATAAAATAGTTAGGAATTGATATCAAATTGATATCAATCACTTACACAATTCTTTCTTCCCTTTATTACATCAACCTTGTATTGTATTTACATCAGACTTTACATCAAGGAATACAATGAAAGAGACGATTTTCCTCAGAATTCTCTCTACCTTTCTCGATATCTCATCTTCTTTCATGGTATCAGAGCTTCGGCTTTTGATCATCTTTTGCTTCCGCTATTGATTACCTGCCAAGGGAGATCCAAACAAATCAGTAGATCTGCCATCTTGTCAGAAATCACTATCGACAAAGAAGATTATTTTTTTTTTTTTTCAGTAATCTCACCTTCTATGGCTGACAACTAGTCCACCGCAGAAGGTCCACCACCGTCGCAGATCCAAAATCCACTTGCAGAAACACAACAACAAACGCTCCAGACTCAACCTACTCAATGGAGACCAGCACAGGCTCAGTTTGGACTGGGGCAACCCATCGCGGGTCAACCATTCCAGTGGGTACCCTATCCGTGGTACCTCGAGACAAGCCCGAATACATCACTGCCTGTCTATGTGGGTCACCAAGGAGCCCACATCCAATCCGAGGGGAGCCCACCAGCCGTAAATGGGGCAAACTCGAACCCCGAAATGGAGCAGGAAAGCGGGTCTGGACACGGATCTGGAGAACCGGGTATGGGAACAAATCCCTACCCGGGATTTTCAAATGCGGGGTATCAATTCGGGTCAAGCGAACAGGGTCAAGGGACAAATCCCTACCCGAATTTTGCACCCGGATTCCTACCTTTCCCCGTTGCTGCCGTCATCGGGCGACCAGAGCCTGGTGACCCCCTGCATGTCTCAACGGCCGATGGCCCCGAATTAAAATTGATCAACTTACAGTTAACAGGACCGGAGAACTACCACAGATGGGCCCGAGACTTCCGGCGCACCCTTGTGACGAAGGACAAGGATGGATTCCTCGACGGGGCGGTTCCGATTCCAACCGATGAGCGATTGGCCCGATTCTGGAGGAAATGCAACCAACTCGTAAGAACGTGGATCTGCAATTGCATTTCTCCAGAAGTCGCGGCTGGGCTCCCACCAACCGAAGACTCGAAAACCATGTGGGACAACATACAACAAATGTACGGAAAGTTAGATCGGGCACGAATTTTTTCCCTTTTGCAGGAACTCAGCGAATTAAAGCAAGGGAACATGACCGTGACGGCCTGTTACAACAAATTATCATCCTTATGGAACGATCTCGAAGCTGCGGAGGAGAAACTCGAAGGCCCAGAGGAGACGCTTGCACAATATCGTTCCATGAGAGAAAGGGAAAAGGCGACCCGATTTCTCTTGATACTAAACGATTCGTACCTGAGTTTCCGATCCGAGATCTTGGCCATGGAACCCGTGCCACCACTCGGCCGAATCTTCCAACTCGCGGTTCAGGAAGAGAGCCAGAGACTCACAACCTCAGAGCTGACGAAGGGAGAAGGGAGCTTCGCTCTCGCGAGCCGAGGAGATCGACGAGATTCGTCGCGGGATCCAGGAGGCAAAACCCTAGCGCACGAGAGAGGAGGAACACGAGAGGCGCTAGGGTTCCAAAATGAGGAAGGATGGCCCATTAAATATGAAGGGATGGACGGTCAGGATCGCACACGGCGATCTGACGGCCAGAAAAGCGCGATCCACTTCGATGGATCGAACGGTGCAAATGAAATCAACATCAGAGGATCCGACGGTAGGATTTTTTTCGGCACATGCAAAAAATTTTGGTAAAGGAAAAATTAAATTATATTGCGAATATTGTCGTCGTCCGCACCATATGATAGAAAATTGCTGGAAATTGCACGGCAAACCTGGAGAAAAAGGAAAAAAAAAGGGGGGAATTTTCTGCAGCCAACCAAGTTAGTGGGTCCAATATTGATAAATCTATAACTTATGAGCAGTATCAACATCTGATGCAGGCCTTGCGAAAATTGGACACTACCAACAAAGGAGGCAATTTTTCAGGTATTTCTCGGTGCTTAAATATATCAAGAAAAGGTTGGATCATTGACTCCGGGGCAAGTGATCACATAGTTTGTGAGAAGGAATTTTTTTCTGAAATAAATGGAAAATTGGATTTTCCCATTTCTATGGAATTGCCCAATGGGAATATTACCTATGTTTCAGTTACAGGGAAAGTTCAACTCAGTCCTCAAATCACTCTCCAAAATGTGCTTTATGTCCCGGAATTTCAATTCAATCTAATTTCTGTGTCCAAAGCCTGTCAAGAAAATTCATGTCGTATAATTTTTGACTCTGACACCTGCTTCTTTCAGGCCCTTTCGACTGGCAAAGTGATGGGCATTGGTAATCTCTCTGAAGGACTGTTCCTTTGGACAAATCTTCCAAGTAATCTTGTTTTGTCGTCTAATTTTTTAAATAAAATGTCATTGTATAACACAACTACCAATGATAAAGACTTTCTTATGCATTCAAGATTAGGCTATAGTGCCTCTTTTCCTTACTCCAAGTGTCAGATATGTCCCCTTGCAAAACAATCTCGCGTTCCCTTTCCTTCCAGTCAAAGTCGTGCACTTGACATTTTTTCATTAATCCATGTTGACATCTGGGGTCCATACCATACACAAAATTATGATGGGTCAAGTTATTTCCTAACAATTGTGGACGACTATTCTCGTGCCACATGGGTATTCTTGATGCAGTCCAAAGGACAGGTATTCTCCAATCTGAAAAATTCCATTGCCTTGTCCAAGAATCAATTAGGCAAATCCATCCAACGGATCAGGACAGACAATGGAAAGGAATTCTTCAGTAATGAATGCAACTCCTTGTTCTCATCCAATGGAATTCTCCACAAAAGCTCTTGCGTATATACCCCACAACAGAATGGGGTAGTGGAACGCAAGCATCGCCACCTTCTAGAAGTTGCAAGGGCATTAAAATTCCAAGCATCAATCCCAGAAAATTATTGGGGAGAATGCATCCTCATTGCGGCCTATCTCATTAATCGTATGCCAACTCGAGTACTCAATGGCAAAACTCCATTTGAGTTACTTTTCAAGAAACAACCAGAGTTACAGCACCCGAGAATCTTCGGGTGTCTATGCTATGCAACAATAGTGTCATCCCGTGACAAAATGGGCCCATGGGCTAGACGTTGCATCTTCATGGGATATCCAAATTTGCAAAAGGGATACCGCGTCTTGGACCAAGCAACTAGGGAATTCTTTATTAGCAGAGACGTCATCTTCCATGAAGATATATTTCCCTTTCATGACAAGGATCTCTCTAGAGAAACATCAGAGACCTCGCATCATTCAGTCCATCCCATAGAAGATTCAACTGATGAATTTATCCTGACCAGGTCCCCCATCATAATCCAAAATTCATGTGAGAATTGCGTCCCAGAAGACGTTCAAAGTCCCATACATGAGAATCCATCGCCAACTGAGGAAGAAGAGGTTATGATTGATGACACGTCATCTTCACACCCTACACCAGTGGATAGTCAGGAACCTTCATCTCATGCACCCATACAAATGGACCATCCTAGACGATCTGGACGTTCTGTACGTCCACCAGCCTGGACGAAGGATTATGTCTGCGCCACCACCAACTCACCAGGTATTCATTACCCATTATCATCTTATGTTTCATTCCATAAACTCTCCCCAGAACATAGATGTTGTGTGAGTCAAATATCAGAGGGCAAAGAACCATCCAATTAACCACCGGGATTCGCCCCAGTGGCCACCCTTCTAACGTGGAAGGGGGAGGTGAGGGGTTCAAACCCCTCACCTTCTCAGGGAGGGATGGGGTGGGGACGTGCAAGTTTCAGGAGTGGGTTTCAACACCCACACCCTGCAAGAGGCAGGGCAAAAGTCTGAGAGTGAGTGTAGAATATGTATAGAGTAGGACTGACCAAAAAAAAAAAGAAAAAAGAACCATCCAATTATGAAGAAGCAGTTACTGATCCAAAATGGCAAGCAGCCATGGAAGCAGAGTTGAATGCATTGAATGCCAATCAGACCTGGGATCTCGTCGAATTGCCTCCAAATAGAAAGCCGATTGGATGCAAGTAGGTCTACAAAATCAAATACCGAGTTGACGGTTCCATTGAACGCTACAAAGCACGGCTGGTGGCCAAGGGATTTACTCAATGGGAAGGTTTTGATTACCATGAAACCTTCTCCCCGGTAGCCAAGGATGTAACTGTAAGATCATTTCTCTCTGTTGCTGCTATCAATGATTGGGCTTTACATCAAATGGACGTACATAATGCCTTTCTTCATGGGGACTTGGATGAGGAGATATACATGGATGTTCCTCCAGGATTACGGAGACAGGGGGAGAATAAGGTATGTCGTCTCCGTAAATCCCTTTATGGTCTCAAACAGGCGTCCAGGCAATGGTATGCAAAGTTTGCTGATGCCCTCACATCTGCGGGATTCAAACAATCCAAGCATGACTATGCCTTATTCACATGGAACCAAGGTACATCATCAATCTACCTGATGATTTATGTGGATGATATTCTTATTATGGGAAATGATAAGAATGCGACAGAAAGGTTTAAAAGGTACTTGCATTCCACCTTTCATATCAAAGACCTGGGAGCACCGAAATATTTTCTTGGCATAGAAATCGCTCGATCTGATTAGGGGATTTCTCTTAGTCAACGAAAATTTGTGTTGGAGATCATTTCTGAAGCAGGCTTACCTGAATGTAAACCCTCAGTCATTCCAATTGAGCAGAACACAAAATTGACTACCAGAGACCATGATTCTGGAATGTCACAAAATCATGACCCTATCCTCAAGGATCCTTCGAGTTATCAAAGGCTTGTTGGGAAACTCATATACCTGATAATGACCAGACCAGATATCTCATATGCAGTGCAAACACTCAGCCAATTTATGCATAATCCAAAGGTGTCTCATATGAATGCTGCCTTGAAAGTCGTCAGATACTTAAAGGGCTGTCTAGGCTTGGGGATTCTTTTATCCAGAAAATGTGATATGGAAATGTTAGCATATTGTGATGCAGATTATGCGACTTGCCCTATGAGCCGAAGGTCCATCACAGGTTTTTGCATTACGCTTGGTGAATCACTCCTTTCTTGGAAGACGAAGAAGCAAGCGATAGTGTCCTTGTCTTCAGCTAAAGCAGAATATCGAGCTATGGCGAAAACTACTTGTGAGGTCGTTTGGATTCGAGGATTGCTTCGAGATCTCGGAGTCAAATTGAAGGGGCTGACGAAGCTATTTTGCGACAATGATGCAGCGCTCAAACTTGCAGTGAATCCAATAGTTCACGAGAGAACGAAGCACATAGAAGTGGATTGCCATTTCACTCGAGAAAAATTCAGCAAGGAATGATCGAAACAAGAGGGATTGGAATGGTAGAACAGCCTGCCGACATTTTTACCAAGCCTTTATGTCAAAGACAACATGCATATCTGTTGAGCAAGCTTGGTGTCTTGGACATCTACCAGCCACCAGCTTGAGGGGGAGTGTTGGAAGATATGCATCAGACAGATCATGAAGATATACTTAGAAGGAATCTCGCTGATTGTATTTGTACATAAAATAGTTAGGAATTGATATCAAATTGATATCAGTCACTTACACAATTCTTTCTTCCCTTTATTACATCAACCTTGTATTGTATTTACATCGACTTTACATCAAGGAATACAATGAAAGAGACGATTTTCCTCGAATTCTCTCTACCTTTCTCGATATCTCATCTTCTTTCACCGTGGAAAGCGAGAGTAGTAACACCGAATGCACTAAGAATGCCGAGTTCACACTTAGTTGGCTCGCAACTTGCGGCAACTAGTGACAATTTGTTTAATATGGTTGTGAGGTAAATATTCAATCTCGAACAAATTTAATGTTTATGGAGACATTAAAAATCAGGCCAAAATTAATGAATCATTTTTGCCAATTTCCTTTTTTTGGTTCATTTGCACTTGTCACAACCTCCCCAAAGCAAGTTGAATCATCTAAGGGTTTAGCTAATGGATTAGTCAGCCTAAACTTAGCTCGGCTCTCGGGACTTAAGGTTCAACTATTTAACATGCAACTATTTAACATGCAAAAGATTCTTATCTAGGAGTCACAACTAATTGGTTTATGGTGAATTGATTAGATACCAAGTAAAGCATTGAGAGAAATACCTTACTTCTACGAACCAGAGATTAGATGAATTCAGGGATATGTTATATTACTCTTAATACTTTCAATACATTTCCTCTTTTATTTTCAAAAATATTTTGCATGCAATCTGAATTGATTTTAGTCTAAATCAGACAAATCTAATATGGATAAATTCTAAACATGCAACCCTAATCTTTCTAGGAATCCATCCTATCCATCACACAATTGGTCTTTCTGGTGTTTTCAAAAGAAGCAATATTCCAAATCAAAGATAAGTATTATATTCAACACACTCAACATATTCATCAAGATTTCAAATAAAGTGTTAAAGATAATTTTAAAAAATAATCGTCTCATGGACTAAATTAACAATTATTTTAATCCTAAACATCACCAACATGTAGGAAAAATTACAATAATTTTAAAAAATGATCCGAAGTCTTACAAATCAAATTAGTAACTATAATGATATGGGCTGATGATTTTTTTGCAAGAAAAATCAAAATAATTAAAAAGATGAAGTGAAGTCTTACCGATCAAATTAATAATTAAAATGATTTTTGTTAATAAAATCCTATCGGATGATGCCTAAAATTTCTATATAATCAAAGCTAGATAACAATTGTTTAAAATAGGCAATGAAATTTGAAGTGATTGTTACCTAGTTTGTGGACGTTGTTTGTAAATTCTAAGCCGGACAAGTGGATCGCGATGGCGGCCGACTCACGAGTGGGCAAGGGTTGCCTCGTCGGGGCGATTCTGTTCGTGGACTCAGACAACAACCGGGCATCGCGGGGCCTACAGATTCCTTCACCCCCAACTATTGTGAACTTGAACATCCAACCTCCTTTTTTTTTCTCCTTTTTTTCTCGCAAAAGAACTTCCACCGATCGAACTTGTTTACTTTTACATTTTGACCAAACAATCTCACTCACTAGCTTGGAGCGTTGCTAGGGATCGGCAATCCGACAGTGAGTTCGAGTCGATCTGCAAGACAACGACACTTGCAGCGACGATGGAGAGAGGCAACGGCCACAAATGCGATGGGAGATGCTAAGTCAAAGAGGTCGCCAGAGGACTGCAAGCAAATTTCTCGAATTATCTTAATCTGTAGGACAAATTCTTTGATTCTTCCATTTCGATGGAATGCTCGGGCCAAAATGCGCGGAGATGGCTCTCTGCTTCGTGGGAGATGGCTGCGAAAGGCCTTTCTCCTTCTTTCTTATTGCCGACTCTCCATTGGCTGTGAGTCGAGCCCCCTTCCACTCACGATTTTTTCTTTCCCTCTTCTCTGTAATGGTTGTGCATTCAATATGTGTCGCCTCCTCTTTTATAGGCAGCAAGGGGCTAGACTTTTCAAGGAAATAATAAGTATCTCCCCTCCTAGAATATATCATGTATGTGTTGGAGGTAATAGGTTTGAGAGAGAAGGAGCGGTTACTTGAAGTATTACACCAAGAGATGTCAAGTTTGGAACGCTCAACAGTGTTACCTCCAGCGTAGGGAAAACCTAGAGTTTTTATATGTAGGTTATTGGGCTCTGGCCCATATGGACCCAAATAACCAAACTTTCACCTATTGGGCTTGTATGTGAACATATTATTTTGGACTATATTAATGATATATCCAACAATCTCCTCCTATGTTCACCATACAGCACAATCCAATAAGGTGGTTAGTGTAATGTTCAGACAAACATGAATGATCCACATTCAGTCCAAGACAACCAACTTGGATCAGCCAAAAAGTTTTTCAGTAGTAAAGTATTAAACTCAATCATCATTTGCAATCTAAATGAGTGAATCATTCTTATCATGAATCTGTTCTGAGATAAGCAAATCAAAATAAGTATTAGGAGTTTTAGATTCAGTCTAAACTCATCCAGATCCCAAAATAAATCTCAGACTCAGTTCACAACCAACATATGCATACTAGTCAAGTATAAGAAGGCTAGTCAAAATAGTCCAAGACCTTACAAATATAAGAAACAAGCATAATAATGTTCACAAAATAGAAATAGCAAATAAACTATCAAGTCTCCACACGCTCTAAATGATATATATATATATATATATATATATATATATATTCATTCATCAAGTAGGTCATCCTGGTCGGGGTCCCACTCATTAAGCTCTCCTCCATCTCTGCCATCACCTGAAGAATGTCAAATATGAATTTCATATTATTATGAATTCAATCATTTGAATAAAAACATATATTGATGTCATAAAGCATCATAATATCATGTTCATAAGCATCAATCCAGTTTCATATAATATGAACAAGACTTAAACAATGTGATTTACAAAGAGCCATCAACTTAAGTTTATTTGTAGGAGAATAACTATTGTCTAGTTCCAAAGAATAAGACCAATAGTCAAATCACTTACAATAACTTAGTCAAGTAATATCAAGTTTCAATTAAGAACAAGACCAGCAGGCTTCTTATGTAAACAACCGTTTCCATGCTTCAATTTGGAATGTCACAATTACCAATTCCTTAAAGTCAAATAATCTAGCATCAAGTTTGGAATGAGATCATTTAACCAAAAGGATAGTCCAACCTAGTTGAATTGTATCATCAAGTTTGGAATGACACAAGTTTCCTTGATAGAACATTTGAAGTAGGTCAAAGTCACCTTCATCAAGTTTGGAATGAGACAACTCACCCTTTTCAAATTAGTCAGCAACTGTGAACATCAATGAAACATATAAACCGTGCTTATCATTGTAGCCAATAAATGAAGATTCGATAATTCAAAACACACAATTAGAAGGTAAGTAAATGGTAGTTAAGACTTGCCTATATAGTCTTTAACCCCATTTCCCCCACTGTTTTGAATAATCGATCTTTAGGCATACCTTTGGTGAGAGTATCGGCTATGTTATCCTTCGATCTCACATTGATCAAGGTGATAACCCCTTGTTCTCTCAGATAATTCAACAACGCATGTCTCAGTCTCACATGTCTTCTCTTTGAATTAAAGAAAGCATTCTTGACAACTTGGACAATTGCTCGATTATCACAGAATAGGCTTAGAGAATTAATCTTTAGCCGAGTCAAAGAAATATCCATAATCAGATTCTTTATCCACTCTGCCTCTTCACCAGCTGAGGCTAAAGCAAAAAGTTCCGATTCCATAGACGACAATGCAATACAAGTCTATCGTTTGGATTTCCAAGTAATAGCAGTGCCACCCAAAGTGAATATATATCCACTAGTAGACTTACTGTTTCCAATATCTGAGCACCATGAGGCATCAAAATATCCATCCACAATTGGAGGATAACCAGAATAATGGAGAGCATAATCTTTAGTACCTTTAAGGTATCTCATTAGCCTATCGAGGGCATCCCAATGCTCTTTACTAGGATTACTAGTAAAACGACTCAGCATGCCAACTGTAAAGGCTATGTCGGGTCTAGTGCAACTCATGGCATACATGAGACTACCAAGCAGTTTTGAGTACTTTAACTGATCCACGCTGATCCCTTCATTAGGACTCGCCTATTATTATAATCACATGGTGTCTCACTCGGTTTACACTTATCGTATCCCCAAGTAGAAAGTAACTGCTCAATATAATGAGTCTGGCTAAGGGAGATGACTTGCCGTTTGAAGCTTACTTTCATACCAAGAATTGTATTAGCAATACCAAGATCTTTCATGTCAAATTCTTTAGCTAAAGTAGCTTTCACGTCACTCACTACAGAATGATCGGAACCAAGAATTAACATGTCATCAACATACAAGCAAATGATGACTATCTTATTTGACATAGAATGATGGTAAAGGCATTTATCTGAATAACAAGACTGAAAGCCATAACTCTTTACCACTTTGTCAAATTTAAGATGTCACATCTTAGGTGCTTGTTTAAGACCATATAAGGATTTATTCAATTTACAAACTTTGTCCTCAAGACCTTTCATAACATATCCTTCTGGTTGTTCCATGTAAATTTCTTCATTTAACTCCCCATTTAAGAAAGCCGCTTTTACATCCATTTGATGCACTACAAAGTGTTCAATAGATGCCAAAGCAAGAAGAATTCTTATAGTTGATAGATGACACATAGGTGAATAGACATCAAAATAGTCTATTCCACTCTGTTGTTTATAGCCTTTAGCTACTGAACGTGCTTTATATCTGGCTATTGATCTATTACTATTGAGTTTCTTCTTCAATATCCATTTACAGCCTATAGCCTTAGCCCCTTTTGGCAAATTGACTAGCTGCCAAGTATGGTTCTGCAGCAGAGAGCTCATTTCATCATCTATTGCTTCTGCCCACAGTAGAGATTCCCTAGATCTCATTGCTTCCTGATAAGAGAATGGATCATCCTCAAGATGGTAAGTAACAAAGTTCTCACCAAAACTTTTGGGAACTCTTCCTCTTGTAGATACTCTAACTAGAAATTGTTCAACAACCAGTTGTGTGGAATTAGTGTCAGAAGGGCTTGCTTCAGATTCTACAGGAGATTCCGAAATCATATCTATAGATCCAGAAACGTTCAAGCCTTGATCTTTGAGAAACTTATTTTTCAAAGAACACTGCATCTCTAGATTCTATCACTGTGTTAGTAGATAGATCTAAAAACCTATTTGCAGCACTATCTTCTGCACTACCTAGATATACACAAGTAATGGTTCTAGGTCCCACCTTAGGTCTCTTGGGATCTGGTATATTTATATAAGCAATACAGTCCCAAGTCTTAAGAGTATCATATCTACAAGGACGCTTATGCCATAACTCATAAGGTGTCATAGACAAATTAGAGTGCGGCAATCTGTTTAAGATTTGATTAGTAGTTAGAACTGCTTCTCCCCAGTAAGAGGAAGGCATACCAGCTGTAAGTAACATAGAATTTAACATTTCAGTTAATGTTCTATTCTTGCGCTCAGCAACACCATTTGATTGGGGTGAATAAGGAGCAGTGGTTTCAAGTATTATACCTTTTGAAGCGCAAAATTCCTTGAACCTTGTCATTGTGTATTCTCCTCCTCTATCACTCCTAAACCTCTTAATTTTCAAGTTGAGTTGATTTTCTACTCTAGACTTGTAAATCTTAAATTTTTCAAAAGCCTCATCCTTCGATTTCAACAAATAGACATGACAATATCTAGAAAAATCGTCTATGAACGTTATTAGATACTTCCGACCACCTCTAGTAATGTAATTTCTAAAATCACAAATATCGAATGTATTAACTCAAGAAGTTGTGTACTTTTAGAAACCAACTTAAAGGGTTTTCTAGTGATTTTAGCTTGTGCACACACTTCACATTTGTCAAATCGAATAGAAGTATCTAATGGAATGTTGTGAGTTTTAGCTAGATGTAGCATTTCCTGTAATTCACATGTCCAAGTCTATTGTGTAGCAACTTTGGATCAATCAAAGTAGAATTCACATGGTTTATGCTATCAGTATTTAAACTCAACCTATACATACCATTAACCATGAATGCACAACCGAAATAATATGAGTTAACAGATAAAGTTACTCTACCATTCATAGTTGAAAAGGACATACCGGCTTTATCAAGTAAACTCATAGATATCAAATTCTTTTTAAGTAAAGGTACTACTCTAACATGTTTCAGAGTTAGTATTTTACCTGAAGAAAGCACCAAATTTACAGTTCCGATGAGTCACCTTTGCCTCACCACCATTGCAATTTTCACAGTGTCTTTCACATCTATGACCTCAGTGAGTAAGTTCTTGTCATTTGTAGCATGACAAGTAGCGCCACTGTCCAACCACCACTCAGAAGAGACGCTGGCCTTTCCATTCTTCATCAGTACCTTCAGTCTGTGCATCTCAGTCTTGAAAGAACTCCATTCAGTGGATAACTTGTTCAACACAAGACCGACAAAGAGATTATCGGACATATCAGAGTTATCATCTTTCAACTTGTTCCTCATGTTCTCAAATTCAACTAACTAAGAGGTAATACTTGAATTCATAGTGAATTTAAAGTCAAAAAATTTCTCCGCTAGGAGAGTTTTAGAGAGCCCCTCTTGTTTTTGGAACTGAGCGTTCAAGTGATCCCATATCTCTTTCGCCGTCTTATACTCACCATAAGTCATAGCCAGATTAGGATTTAGAGAGTTCAACAAGTAATCTCTACAAAAATCCTCATCTTTGTTCCACCGATATTCATCTACATCTTCGGTGGTAGATGCAAAATCACTTAATGCAGTATAAAATATGTCACGTTCTTTCATGCCAAATTGAACATGTAATTTCCAGTCATGAAATTCAGTAACATCAAAAGATTGCAACTTTATGATATCATAGGAACTACGTTTTGCCATCTTGATCAGAGTAAAGTGTTAGAAAGAGTGCACCTTGGAGTCCTTGGAGCCACAAAGTCGAAAAACTCCTCTAACCTTGATCAAACCGCTCTGTAGAGATGGAATTTGCCAAAACAAACCCCAAAAACAGATTTGGAGCGCCCAAAAACTTTAAAGTGGACTGCCCTTGTCGCCAAAACTCACTGAAAGTTTCCGTCGCCGAAATTCGCTGAAAATTTGTCCCCGAAATTCGCTAGAAATTCAGATGAAAACTTCTGGGTACCGTAACTTCTCCGTCCGACCTCCGATTGACGCGAGTGACCACTCAAAACGTTTGTATCGACGAGGAAAATAAATACTAAAATATATGAACATATTGGGCTTGTATGTGAACATATTATTTTGGACTATATTAATGATATATCCAACAGTATGAAGATCTCTTTTGCTTGTGTCGCCGCACGAAAATATATTGTTCAAATATATGCTCAATATTTCCAATATTTCTCATACGAAATCTTTCTTTCTGTCCATGTCGACCAATTCTGCCGTAGCACACTCTCCTTTTACTTTTCTATCTTCATTTCCCATATATTGCATGAATATATGAAAGATTCAACAGGATATCATTTTTTATTTTTTTTATTTCCTTTCATTGGCCAAATTTTTCTTCTATGCTCTTGAACGGATAATGAAAGGACGATGTGATTCTTTTTCCAAAATAGACTAATCTTCCAACTCCTCACTTCTTATAAGTCAATTTTCGGCCATCGAAAAATAACAGGCTTTAGCCATTTCCCTCTTTCTGTGAGCTTAATCAAACTTGTCAAATTAAAACTCAAAACTATTAATTCAAACTCATCCATTGCGGCCCAATGCAAATACAATAATAGAAAATAAATGCTCTTTATTCTCATATTTTTGCTTAGGGGTTAAAAATTAATCCCTAAATTTTATGCTATCAGCACTCTCGAATCTATGCTTTTGGTGAATTTCGTGAACAAGATAATTTCGAGTAGGGTTTCTACAATATCATTTTTATCAATAGTTTATACAAATTATTGATAGTTCGGAAATTGTAATATTTTCCTAACTTAAAAACAATCTTTGCATTATTGAAGAAGATGGATTAACGAGAATTATCTCTGTCGTCGATAGAAAATATTTAGAGATGAATAGTTATGACGATGCAAACGTTTTCAGCTTACTAATATTTCTGCTCGATAGAAATGATCTTTTATTTTTAGGAAAATATTTATCAAATTACGTAACTTGTCATGTAGCACAATCGGCTTGATCTAATGGAGTGAGCCTGTGCAACACTTGCTAGACCCAAAAAAAAAAAAATTCCGTAATTTGTAGCGTAACGCAATTGACTTGATCTAATCAAGTGAGCCTATGCAAAATTTGCTAAAAAAAGAAAAAAGAAAATTGATGGTTGGGTTCAAAGCGGTGTAATGAACCCCATTCTCCTACATTTCATTAGAATAATAGTTCGAGAATACCTTGTCTAGAGATCGAGTTGCCTCTTGATATTTTACTGTTTATCTTCCAAGCAACACTTGCGCCAAAAACAATAAAAGCTTCACTGCAAAGTTTGGCCCAAAATTCATCAACTTGTCTATTGTAGTGATCAAAATAACTGCTACATTCATCAAACTATACTTATGTAGCACAAATATCTCAAAAAAAAAAAAAAAAATTATGTCACCGAAAACCCTAATCTTATACTGTGACACAAATATCACGAAAAAAACTCAAATTTATACATGTGTGATATATGTATCATTTATTTCTATTCCATTCGAGATATACTTATCATACTAGTATAAATTCAGGTTTCATAACAACAACAAAAATTCAAGATATATTTGTTATAGTGGGCGAGTTTAGGGATTTTAGTGAAACAAAAAAAAAAAATGAGGTATTTGTTTTACGGACAATGAGTATAGGTGGGTTTTTCTCCAGAGTGTCAACCCTATAATGTATTGTTGTCTTAAAGAACAGGTTACGGGTTGGATGGAGTCGGGTCAATCCATGGTGCCCGAGAGTTGCTCTGGCCCAAGCTTTCCATCTCTGCAACCCCATGCCCAACCTGCCCTCTCTCTCTTTCTCTCTCTCTCTCTCTCTCTCTCTCTCTCTAAAAACTTCGCTCATGCTCGACTCACGACTACCTCTGCTTTCTCTAGTCCGACGAACCATCGCTCATGCCCGAGCAATGTTTCTTATATGCAAAAGAAGAAAGCAAAGGTTTTAGTTTTAATGAAATGTCGAGTGACTTAAGTCTCGCTATGATAGATCATTCCTAGATATTAAATAAGAATATATAATCAAATCGATTTTGATGGATCCAGCGTTGCCTTTAATGATAGTAATAATCGAGGATGGTGCCTCAAACAAGTTTGGCCCATTCTAGGACCACAAGTTCATCGGCTCGAGGCTCTGCCCTTTTCAATTGCCCGAGCGAACTCAATCAAATATTCGAATTGCGACTCCTAGTCACCAAATATCCCCTCATGGCCCGTGCGCTCGTCCTCGGCTACCGAGTCATTTGTGAATGGCTCGTCTCGTTCATCCCTCGGCACCTTTTATTCGACCCGCATCTCATCCATTGGTCTCAACGTCGGCCGTTGTTCCGTGCCTGGCCCTGTTCGAGTGCCTCTACGACCAAGCTCCACACGCGACGCGCCAAGAACCCACCGATCCCGACAAGCGGGCGAGCGTGTCGAGCTGAGGTAGTCCACCCAGACGAAGCCTCAACTTGACACCCAAACTTTCGGACCCGGAAGGGATTATGCCGGCGCAAGCCTTCCACCTTACAACCCAAACGGAGAGCAAACTTGACAGTCTCATTCACTGCCCGGGTAAGTTTGAGGAACCTCTGCATTTTATTCTTCATCAATCCCTTATCATCTTAAAAAGAGAGAACGACAGAGTTTTAATTTTACTCATCCCCAAGTCTACACGTAGTAATTGGTCCAGAATATGTTAATTGCTAAAAGCACGAACATTTGAATTTCTTACTTTTAGGATTTATTTATTTTATTTTTTTGTTAGCAACTGACAATAGGAGTGAAGTCTTAAAATTTATTGCAAGAATAAAATTGAGTGTTGAAACTTTTAAAATGTGTAATTAAGTTTTAAAATTTATCCTACAGACATAATGAAGTTTTAAAATTTATCCTGCAGATATAATGAATAGTAGGTAAATACATAAACTTTATAGAGTGAATGCATGAACGGATAACCAAGATGAACCATCTGCTTCGATGTCAAACTACCATGTCGATGCGGTACATGATCAACAACTAGAATAGAAAGGGGCTTATTATACAAGCCGTTTAGTTAATTTTAAACCATACAATCATCTTTTCTGTACACGTGGAACGAACGTGGCCCCATCCCATATGCTCCCAACTAAGCTAACATGACCTGAGCGAGCTTCTCCAGATACTTGTTTTGCAACTCGTAATTGCCGAATATCTCCCTCATGGCCCATGCGTTTGCCCTCACCTGCTCTCCCTCCGGCTCCACCATGACCCGCCGAATTGTGTGGGCCAGCGAGTCGCTCGTGAACGACCCATCGACCTCGTCCCTCGGCACCTCGAACCCAACCCCTCTCTCTTCGAACAGCCTGCCCATCAACCCTTGGTCGGAATTCTTTCCAGAGAATAGAATCAGCGGCCGGCCTTGCCCGAGCGACTCGATGGCGAAGCTCCAGCCACAGTGGCTCAAGATTCCTCCGATTGCCGGGTGGACGAGGATTTCGGCCTGAGGAGCCCAACCCATCCACATAAAACCCTGGCCTGCCACCCGACTTTCAAACCCATGAGGTATGTTCTCCAGGCCGGGCCTCTGACCCACCACCCAAACGAAGGGCAAACCCGACTTCTCGATCCCTCCGGCGAGCTCCGCTATCATCTCCGGGCTAATGTTGACCTCAATGCCGAGGCCGATGTAGAAGACCGACTTCTCTTTCTTATCGTCAAGCCATCTTTTCAGCTCGACCCATCTTTCGTCTTCGCTGCTGTGTTTGCAGCGGGGTGGCAATAAGCCCACGGGGACCACGGGTTTTCCGTAAAGCTTCTCGAGTAGTCTCAGTGGATCGGCCTCGAACTCGGGGCAGCTCCTCACGACCACGAACTTGGAACCACGAATCGACTCGCCGATCCTCTGAAAATCGAACACTCCCGAGTCCATGCCATCATGGTTTTGGAGCATCTCGTACAGCTTGAACCTGACCTTGGACGGGTAATCGATCCACTTGGGAACGACGGTCAAGTCCTCTGGCCTTGGGACTGGGCCCTCGATCAAGAGGGAAGGCGGTCCGAGGAAAGCGGGAGAAGTAGCGCTGGTCATGTTAAAGAATGCCGAGTTGATGCCGAGTTGGCTTACCACTTGCGGCAACCAATGTGCGACGAAGTCATGGATTATCCAGTCCACGCCCGAGCATTGAAGGAACTCCGTGATGGCTGGCTCGAGCATGTCGTAGGCCTTCTTAAGGTATGGGACCTTGTTGATCGGCAGCTCAGCAGTCGACTCGGCCGAGTCTGGGAGGCCATCAACGCGAGGCAAGGGGAGCTCGACGAGGGTCAGTGAGGGAGGGAGGTCCGTGGGGAGCTTCCGAAGGTTTTTTGAGGTGGAGATGAAGGAGACGCGATGGCCCTTTTCAGTTAAGAAGGTGGCGACCTCGAGATAGGGCAAGATGTGGCCGAAAGTTGTAGGACGCAAATTGCGCAACCCCAAGATCTCCATAACTAGAACAAGAACACACACCCAAGAATAGAAGATTAGCGCACCTGTTTTAGGATCTCGTTCTTGAAAGTGTAAGCGGAAAGGGTTGCCCACACTCAAGGGGTTTATCCACGCATCAAATCCTTCTCCTCTATTGCCCTTTGAGTCACTGGCTCAATAAGACGGCCTCTCACGATTGACGTTAGAATAACGTCCCTTAGGTGAGGATATGTGAGATTAGGGTTAGAGGAGAGACTTGAGCACTATTTATAGAGTTTCCAGCCAGTCCCCCTCATTACGGGCCAAGCTCAACTCGGCCCACACTAGCCAGTCCCATATTAGACTAATTAAGAAACCTTCTATCTCACCTAAGACCAAATCCCGTAAAACGGTAAACGTTAAACGGTAAATAACAATGTCAATTAATTTAGTCCACATATTAGGAAAATTCTAACATTCTCCCACTTGGACTATATTAATTGAAATTGTATTGTATGTGCGCACATTGGTCCAGAGATAATTCTTAATAGTCAATCCTATCCCATAAAGCCTCCAACACCGAATCATGGCGGTAACTACATGTATACACACAGAGCCTTCCATGGTCACAAGTGTTTTCAACTTTATTGATATGGATCCAATATGGTAGTGTGGCAAATGACTAACATCTCTCATAGAGAGATCCATTTGTCAGTCACCATTCTCTTACTTAGGCGACACAAAAGCTTGTGCCACAAGAGAATGAAATTATGGTTCTAATGAACCCAAGTCACCATTCTCTTACTTAGGCGACACAAAAGCTTGTGCCACAAGAGAATGAAATTATGGTTCAAATGAACCCACATATGTCTTGTCCTTATGGTTAACCTTTTACAAGAACATATGCACAAGGCTAATAACCAAAATGCCCCTTAGCCTTCACTCAAGGTAATACCTTGAGACTTTATCAATATGTATTCAACATGATAATAACACATTCAAAATTATTTTATTGAATGCAAAAGTTGATACATATCAAACCGTTACTAAATGTAACGAACCACAGATGTGAACTTTATCAAAGTAAAGCCAAAGTAGCTCCCACTAAACAATAGTATCCGAAGATACTCCTAGGGCCATGCTAATAACGTCACCTTTCTGTACCGTTTCTTTATGGTCAAAAAATATTTGACCGTCATATATTTAGACCCCTTGAGACATTTGTTATTAATAAAAATACAACAAATTTATTGTCTCAACTTAACCGTATGGGTCTATCCATAAAGTCAAAACAGTCAACTCCTTCATAAGGTTCCGAAGCATAATAGCTCAATTAACAGCCTACAAGAAAGTTACAAACTCTACTTACATAGTAGACATAGAACTTTATTTACTGCACTGCACTTCCTGCTAACATAAATATGTATCATGTATATAGAATATAGGAAAAAAAAATTTCCTCCCACTGACCTTGCAGTGTATTAAATTACTTTGTTCTCAATTGAACAAAATAATAACAGCACTATGAAACTTTATTAATATTGTCTGGAAACTTACATAAAAACAATTAATAAGACTTTTCAGTCTACACACAAGTTTACTTAAATCTGTTGTAAGATCCTCCAGTTGCATTATATAGATTTTGCATCTATTTGGCGTAACTCCAAACCAAAATAAATGCCACATTCACTCTGAAAGAATCTTTTAAATAAATAATTATTTCTTCACTATTAACTATCCACCCCTCTTTCAGAGTGAAAACTTTAACTACAAATTTAGTTTGAAACTCCACAATCTTTCTTTGAAATCCTTTTAGTTTTGTACGCCAATTTGCAACTAAAGAACTTGTGATCTTTAGACAAGTTAGTAAGTTTCCAAACATGTTTCATAGATTGCATATAACCTTTTATGGCATCTAATCACATACTTAATTGAGGATAAGAAACAACATTTATTTATGTCGCTAAATCAATCATGTAGTGGATATTGTGCTCATGCTCTCACAAATAGACTATATAGTCTAATGGAATAACTGATCGTCTTTCCCTTACAAATCTCCCGAGTAAATCTACAACCACTTCATTCTATACTTGAGAGGAAAATTTCATCATAAAATATGTCAAGAATAGTACTTTGAATCTCATCAAGTTTAGTCTATGGTACAGGAGATTCTACAATTGTCTGTTTAGACAATTATCTATTTAGGCAAAGACAAAAATAAAGACACAGCACCATCGCCCGCAGCGGCGCAGCTGGCTTGGGCTCTCTCCCCCTCACGGAGGGGAGAAGTTCAAATCCCAAAGGCGTCGTTAGGGATTCTTACTTGGAGTACTGTGGTGGTGGGTCCTGCAGTCGCTCCCCCAGGGTTTGCTCGCCGGCTGTTGGCTTATGGGATTCCCTGGGTCACCAAAAAAAAAAAAAAAAAAAAGATAAAGACACAGCGATTTTCCATTATACTATTATTCTTAATAGTCTGAGAGTATCTATCCTCTGCAATTATGCCTTTCGGCCAAATCTTTTGTCAGGATTTACAGGTATAGTAATTAAGTTACCACCCCAGAATCTACCAAGTATTTGACAAATGACCCTTTAAGCTATTTCGCATTGTCATATTTGCCAAAATACTCACGGTCACTATTAAGCCTGACGACCTTTTAACCATATACTTGATGTATATGTCATTAGGACTTAAATGCAATCTTTGCAGATGTGTCCTAATTTCGGTATTAGACAAGATATAATTACAAGCCACTAAGGCTTCCATCATCTTTTAGCAGTGCAGTCAGTAGGCAATCCACATTACGAGTGTCCCAGAATGGAACGCTTAATGGACAGTAAGCACATTATATTGCTCTTTTCTCAAGCAATAAATCATATGTCCACAACTTAAAATTTGAAACAGTAAAGTAAAAACCTCAATAATAGTGGAGTTATTAATTACAGAAAGGTGACTGAAAAACAAGCAATGTATATAATTATCATCATGTGAGCACCATGTAACTTGATATACAAGTACACATCCAGAGAGTTACACGCATAATCATATAATCACCTTTGGGCAGAATACATGACATGCAGTTGTACACTCCCCACATGATAGCGGTTATGAGAATATGTTCCAATCTTCGTGAATTCATCACCTTTGGGCAGATGAACCACTAGGACTGATCACTCCTCCACCACACCATCATGTATCTCTCCATGAACTAATACACAATCACCTCCTTTGGGAGTATGACCGTGCATTAGACCAGGAGATGACCATGCATTAGACCAGGAGACATCCCAATCAGCGTACGAGACCGAAATTTCTTAAACCCAATTAAGCATGCCACTTTGGCGGTCACTACTCAATTGAATCCTTGAAACTCTCTCGTACCAGGGATATATTTACATCTCACATACACCATATACATGTGATTTCAACTTTAGTGATAGGGGCATATATCACTGAAATCACATATCATGCTAATTACATTGCCTTATTCATTAATAAAATTAATCATGCATATATATATATATATATATATATATATATATATAATCTGAAAGATAGATTCTAATGAGATCACCAATCACAGCAACACAAGAAACTTCTCTTGTACACCAAAATTACATATTCCAATGATTCTTTTAATGTTGATCTAGAGAATCTATCACCAATCAACATCAATAGCAATACATGGTACACCAGATCGAGAAGCCTGACAGCTGATCCATTATAGCTCATGAGTTTCATAAGGCAAAACATGACTCCAAGGCCAACAACTAATTTATTAGTCAATTTTAAGTAACAAATATAATTGCTTCAACCAGTGGCCTTTAAATTGAGTCACACCACAGAACCAAATATCTAAACTATAACATTAGATACTATTGCTCTGCATAAATATTTTCATACTCCTTAACCATAAAAATATTCAATTTGATGGATATTAAATAGTGACCAGATGATTTTCTGTAGTACAATGCACAATGACTTAACTGACATGCATTATCCACATTCGGCAGATGTGTAAATTAGTACAATCAATTTGGTCACATATTCTTAAGACATCAATCATTCAAAGGTTAAAAAGAATATGCATGAGCAACAAAAGTTTTTCTCATTATCTCAAGATATAGTTCAATTACTATCTCATAACGGCTATATCTCATTAAACCAACTTCTCATAGGATTATGTTTCCTATTTTAAACGATTTTATCCAAAACATCTCTATATATTTTAAACAAAATCCAAGTCCTAGGGAAAGTTGGACTTTCCTATTTTAGCGGTCAGACTCTCCAAAGCAGATTCAAATTTTGAGGATTTGATCTTCGGATCTTCTTTGCTCGATTTCAAACGTCCCCAACATATCCACAAAATCAAAAACTGATAACTCCCTAATGAGGTTCCTCTGATGCAATCAATTGACATCAATTGAAGATCCAAGAACCAAAATCAATAATCACTGCAGCATATCGAATCTAACAAGCTTGAGCTTGCACACAAAGCCCGTGCCCGCACACACAGACGCGCAAGCATGCCCCTAGCACGCACATGCAACTACACAAATCACCCCCGTCACATCTCACCCAGTCCAAATTTGTGATTTAATTTTTTATATTGAATAAAAAATTTCGAAAATCACAAATTAGGGCAAGATCCATACTAATTAGGGCTAATCCATACAATTTAGGGTAAAATCAATTAGGGTTCAAGTTCTAGAGTTATGGAGGCTCTGATATCACATGTAGGACGCAAATTACGCAACCCCAAGATCTCCATAACTAGAACAAGAACACACACCCAAGAATAGAAGATTAGCGCACCTGTTTTAGGATCTCGTTCTTGAAAGCGGAAGCGGAAAGGGATTGCCCACACTCAAGGGGTTTATCCATGCATCAAATCCTTCTCCTCTATTGCCCTTTGAGTCACTGGCTCAATGAGGCGGCCCCTCACGATTGACGTTAGAATAACGTCCCTTAGGTGAGGATATGTGAGATTAGGGTTAGAGGAGAGACTTGAGCACTATTTATAGAGTTTTTAGGCAGTCCCCCTCATTACGGACCAGGCTCAACTCGGCCCACACTAGCAAGTCCCATATTAGACTAATTAAGAAACCTTCTATCTCACCTAAGACCAAATCCCGTAAAACGGTAAACGTTAAACGGTAAATAACAATGTCAATTAATTTAGTCCACATATTAGGAAAATTCTAACAAAAGCGAGCCATGGAAAAATCGCTACGTGAAGCTTCTTCTCTTTGTTGTCCATGGCGGCGGCTGTGAACTCTACTTTTGCGGTGGACGGGCGCAGTCCTGTTTGAAATGTGAATTAAGTCGAATGCAGTGGAGAATGAGCTCTCCCTTCATATCATATATACGCAAGAAAGATTTGGCAGGGCCGACACGCCTCAACGGCAGCTACTCTTCCCGACCGGTCAATTCCATCCACCGTCGTCTCGAAATTCTGACAAATGCTGGCGTAAGCTAAATTTCATCTGAACAAATCATTATCATATGGTTTTTTATGGTTTAGAAGAAAGTGCTATCCCACGATACATTAAGGACCTGTTTGGTAAAATCAATTTGTGCTCCTCGGAACAAAAATTTATATTCTTTTGTTTCAAGGAAGAAAAAAAGATCAGAAACATGTTTGCTAAAAATTCTGTTTCCGAGAACAAAAAATCTATTATTTTGTTACTGGAAATAGATTTGGAACAGAAATAATAAGTAGAAAAAAGTATATTCTTATTCCGAAAAGAATTTTTAGAATAAATTTCTCTCTCTTCTTTTTTCTTCTCTTTCTTTTCTTTATCTTCTTCTTCTTTTTGGCCAGCCGCCGGCCTTGGCCTTGGCCGGTGCCGACGACCGGCCAAACGAGGGCCGGAAACCTTGCGGGAGTGTCATCGGCCCCGAAGACGCTGTGGTTGGGCAAGGTCAAGCCTCGCATGGGCACGGCAAGGCTTGGCCTCCCTAGTCGGTGCGAGCCGGCCTCACGTTGCCTGGGCAAGCCTCGGCCAAGTTGGCCTCCAGCAAGCTCGTCAAGCGTGGCTAAATAGAAAAAGAAAGGGAAAAAAAGGAAAAAATAATAAAAATAATAAAGGAATTAAAATTCAAAATTAAAAAAATCTAATAATTTTACCAAACGTATTTCTATCACAGGGAATAGAAATTTTGGGAAGTTATCAAATGCGTTCTTTTTACAAAAATTGTTATCAAAAACAAAAATAGAAAAAATCATTTCTCATCAAAAATTATTTCTCGGAACAATTGTTTACCAAACGCGCCTAAGGATCATTTCTTATATAAATAAATTATTACACAATACAAAGAAAGGCACAATTCAGGTTTCACAAACTCTAGACAGCCTAATATTATTGACTTTTGCTTTTGTTTGTTCCGGTGGCAGGTTGACGGCCGCAGACAATTATCAAACAAGCTACAAGTTGCAAATTTGCTAGGCAGAGGAAAACGAAAGGCCAAACAAGGAGGAGGAGGAGGAGGAGGATAGCCTGTACGTAGGGACAGTGATCCGTGTTAGGTGTGTTATGATCGTGTTGTGCACAATTCGTGTTGATCCGTCTCCACATGTAACATCTTGACTTTGATCGTACGTACCAAACAATTGAATTAATTACGGTGAAAAATGTGTTCATTCAAGTCAATTCATTTTAACATCTAAAATTAGATGTGTCATACAGTATGTACTTGGATTTTCTCTCTATAATTCGGGCTTCACCTCATGTCGTGCAAAGCACGAGCCTTTTTCAAATTATTAACCGAGCCTATTCGTCGAGTAGTTACTTTTGATTTATATTAATGACATTCCCTCCACCGATGGAAGGTAAAGTATTGAAGTTTATGAGAAAACTGTATACATAATCCTATATGCCAATAGCTGGATTTTATGAGCCAATATATATCCGGATTTTCTTTTTCAAAGTAAGAAAGGAGTTAAGTTCAAAACGATATGTGAGTTAGGCAATATTATTAGTAAAGTCAAAAGTAGAAGGGTCCACAGCCAAAATAACTAATTATTATTTTTGGGACTTCATATCTTTTCTTCACGTGCATTGACTTAGATGATTCATGGGAGATATGTTACTTCTTCTACCATTAAACTTTTTGATGTACCAAAACAATTATCACATGAGATGAACAATCGAGAACACAAATTATGATCAGCTGGAAAAATTCGGGTACTTTACCTTCCAACTGTGGAGGGAATGTCATTAGTATTAATTGAGTGTTGTGTATCTATTGAGGAATGCTTTTTTTTCTTTTTTCTTTTCATCGACTCAATAAATTGAGTGTTATATCTATTTCAGAAGTGAAGATAGCATGAGCCTTTCAATACAGAGAAAACATGACCTTTTTTTCAATATCAAATTTTAATTTATATTAGTCCACTCTATAATCCAATTATAAACTAATTCATAATATTTAAAAAGAAAACCTATCTAGGTCAATCAGAGTGAATTTAGAGATTGTCATTCCTAGAGTTTGTAAGATAATTTGTGATTTTTATTCGAACTCGACGCGAGTCTCATGAACTTCATGAACTTCGGAAAAATTAAATTCACTTGATCTAATAAACCCACTCTGCTTCGTAAATGATTCGGACCGCTTTTGACTCTCCTACCTGACTATCCAAGCCGATGTAAAGAAACACGTACCCCTTGGAGAAAGTTGGGCCCGTTCCATGACAACTCCCCAGGATGAACGGACCGATTTCGATGGAGCCGAGTAATTACGTGGGCCTATATACCAAGTCATTAGGTGGGCTATGATTGACCCTTGCATAGGCTCCTGTGTTCGATTGTTTTGGCCCCCGTGCATGATGAATGCTGCCGACGATACACTACCACGGTAGCTCTCGTAAATTCTCCAGCAATGTGTCCGCCCGCGACGCCTCTCCCCCTGCGTCCGCTATGACCCGCCTGATGGTCCCGTCTGGACGATCCCCTGTTCAATATTTCGATAATTTTGAAACATCAAAAGCCATAATTATTGTACCGATTTTTGACTGTCATCAATTTTTAGAATGATTTCCATATGCCATTAATATATAACAGTTCTCTAATGATTTTATAACATTTTATATTATTTCTTTATAAATTATTTATTATTTTATAACGGCTATATAACAATTTTCTGTTACCTACAAATTGTTACTCCAAACGTTTTTAGAAAATGATGCTGATATTATCAAAATAAGAATATTCCTATTCTAATTACATAATTTTCTTCTTCTTCTTTTTTATTGGGTTATACACATAATATTGTTCGTGTTCCTTCTAATATGGAATGCGGAATATAGAAGAATATCTATTATATATTGAAAGGATAACCGCTAGAGTTTATCATATAGAATTTCGTACTTTGAAGAGGAATTTTCTATCAAGATTCCTTTTTCAAATTCGCTCCACCGTCTATCTGGTTTCTAATTCCATTTTAAAGGTTACATGTGGACAGCCCGGCAGCTTTCTCATCCTCCACCAAAGCCATCTACGTTGCCTTTCACAGCCACTGTTACCATCAGAACTGTCTTCACCATCGGTGGCGCTCATTTCGCACCAATGGGCACACTCATTTTGACCAACTAGTAAGGGTTCATTAGTAAAGTCAAAAGTAGAAGGGTCCGTAGCCAAGTGAGCTAATCATTATTTTTGGGCCTTCATATCTTCTCTTCATGTGCATTGACTTAGATGATTCATGGGAAAAATGTTACTTCTTATATTGTTAAACTTTTTGATGTACCAAAACAAATATCACATGAGATGAACCATCGAGATCACAAATTATGATCAGCTGAAAAAATTTAGATACTTTACTTTCCAATTGTGGAGGGAATGTCATTAGTATAAAATTGAGTGTTATATATTTGTTGAGGATTTTTTTTTTTTGGTTGAATCAATAAATTGAGTATTATATCCATTTTGGAAGTGTAGATAGCATGAGCCTTTCAATATATAGCAAATGTGAATTTTTTTTCAATATCGAATTTTAATTTATACTAGTCCATCCTATAATCCAATTATAAACTTATTTACAACATAAAAGAAAAAAGTATATCTGGGTCAAGTAGAGTGAATTTGGAGTTTGTCATTCTTAGAGTTTGTATAAGAATTTGTGATTTTTAGTGGAACTCCATGACAACTCCCCAAGATGAACAGATCAATTTCGATGGAGCAGGGTAATTACGTGGCCCACGATTGAACCTTACATAGGATCCTCTTCCTGTGTTCGAATATTTGGCCCCAATGCATGATGCATTGCCGCCGGCGTTGCGCCACTACAGTGCAGACTACAGTAGCTCTCATAAATTCTAGGGTTAATACCTTAAAAAACCCCAAACTGGTACACATGTGACAAATTTACCCCAAACTATTTTTTTGACCATCAAAAACCCCAAACTGATATACCTTTGACAAATTTACCCCAACTAGTACACTTGTGACAAATTTACCCTCTATTAGTTTTTATTAAATTTTATTGTCAAATTATTAAGTTAAATAACACGTGACAGTTTATTAATATATCAATTTAGGATTTTACACTTCATTTGTCACAGTTTATAATGTTTGTGATTTTTTTTTGTATTAATCCAATTTAACGAAGGGTATATTTGTCACAAATTTACTAGTTTGGAGTTTTTTGTGGTCAAATAAATTAGTCTAGGGTAAATTTGTCATAAATGTACCAGTTTGGGATTTTTCATGGTCAAAAAAATAGTTTGGGGTAAATTTGTCACAAGTGTACCAGTTTGGGATTTTTCAAGGTATTAACCCTAAATTCTACGCCAACACGTCCGCCCTCGACGTCTCTCCCTTTGCGTCCGCCGTGACCCAGCCGATCGTCCCGTCTCGATGATCCCCTCTTGGATATTTCAATAAATTATCGTAACGACTTGCTACCGTCATCAATTTTTATAACTGTTTCTATCTGCCATTAATATATAACAGCTCTCTAATAGTTTTATAACGTTTGGAATTATTTCTTTATAAATTCTTCATTATTTTGTGAAGGTTATATGACGACTTTCTTTTACCTATAAATTGTTACTCCAAACATATTTAGAAAGTGATGCCAATATTATCAAAACAAGAATATTCCTGTCCTCGTTACATAACTTTCTTTATTTTCTTTACTAGATCATACACATAACATTATTCATATTCTGTTAAATATTTAGTGCGAAATATAGAAGAATACCTATTGTATATTGAGAGAATATCCACTAGACCCTATCACATAGACTTTCGTACTCTAAGATGGAGTTTTCTATCAAAATTCTTTTTAAAATTTGCTCCACCGTTTATCTATCTAGTTGCCAATTCTATTTTAAAATTAACATGTGGACAATCCAGTGGCTTTGGGCTTCCTCATCCTCCACCGAATCCGCCTACGTTGCCTTTCACAGCCACCGCTATCGTCGCCACCGGCAGTGCTCATTTCGTACCAATGGGCACGCTCATTTTGCTTGTGATCGACCCGTCGAGCTTGTCCCTCAGCACTTCAAACCCGATCCCTCTCTTTTCGAGCAACCTCGCCATCAACCTTGGTCAGAATTCGCCCCGTAAAATAGAACCAATGGCCAACCTTGCCCGAGTGCCTTAATGACCGAGCTCCAGTCGTAGTGGGTCAAGAACACTCCGATCCCCACGTGAGCGAGAATTTCGGCCTGAGGTGCCCAACCCATCCACAGATAACCTCGGCCCGAAACCTGACTTTTGAAACCCGGGAGGTATAATCTCCAGGCCGGGCCTTTGGACCACCACCCAAACGAAGGGCAAACCCAACTTCTCTGTCCCTGCCGCGAGCTCCGGCATCATCTCCTGGAAGATGTTAACCTCGGTGCCAAGCCCGACATAGAAGACTGACTTCTATTTCTCATCGTCAAGCCATCTTTTCAGCTCGACCCATCGATCGTCTCCGCTGCCGCATTTGAGGTGGGGTGGCAATAATCCCACGGGGACCATGGGTTTTCCGTAAAGCTTTTGGAGTAGCCTCAACGGATCAGGCTCGAACACGCCACAGCTCCTCGTGGCCACGAGCTTGGAACCCCGAATCAACTCCGATCCTCTGAAAATCTGGAACTCTGGTGTCCATGCAATCCTAGTGAATGACCATCTCATGCAGCCTGTGTAGGATGCAAATTGCGCAACCCCAAGATCTCCATAACTAGAACAAGAACACACACCCAAGAGTAGAAGATTAACGCACCTGTTTTAGGATCTTGTTTTTTAAAGCGGAAGCAGAAAGGGATTGCCCACACTCAAGGGGTTTATCCACGCATCAAATCCTTCTCCTCTGTCGCCCTTCAAATCACTGGCTCAATGAGGCGGCCCCTCACGATTGACGTTAGAATAACGTCCCTTAGATGAGGATATGTGAGATTAGGATTAGAGCAGAGACTTGAGCACTATTTATAGAGTTTCCAATCAGTCCCCCTCATTACGGGCCAGGCTCAACTCGGCCCATACTAGCCAGTCCCATATTAGACTAATTAAAAAACCTTTTATCTCACCTTAGACCAAACCCCATAAAACGGTAAATGTTAAACTGTAAATAACAACGTCAATTAATTTAGTCCATTCTAACATTCTCCCACTTGGACTATATTAATTAAAATTGTATTGTATGTGCGCACATTGGTCCAGAGATAATTCTTAATAGTCAATCCTATCCCATAAAGCCTCCAACACCGAATCATGGCAGTAACTGCATGTATACACACAGAGTCTTCCATGATCACAAGTGCTTTCAACTTTATTGATATGGATCCAATATGGTAGTGTGGCAAATGGCTAACATCTCTCATAGAGAGATCCATTTGTCAGTCACCATTCTCTTACTTAGGCGACACAAAAGTTTGTGCCACAAGAGAATGAAATTATGGTTCTAATGAACTCACATATGTCTTGTCCTTATGGTTAACCTTTTACAAGAACATATTTACAAGGCTAATAACCAAAATGTCCCTTAGCCTTCACTCAAGGTAATACCTTGAGAATTTATCAATATGTATTCAACATAATAACACATTCAAAAATATTTTATCTAATGTAAAAGTAGATACATATCAAACCATTACTAAATATAACGAACCACAGATGTGAACTTTATCAGAGTAAAGCCAAAACAGCTCCCACTAAACAACAGTATCCGAAGATACTCCTAGGCCCATGCTAATGACATGTCACTCAAATACACATGGACGTAGGCCTTTAGTTAGTGGATCTGCAACCACATTATCTGTGAAAATATGTTAACGTCACCTTTCTGTACCGTTTCTTTATGGTCAAAAATATTTGACCGCCATATATTTAGACCCCTTAAGACATCTGTTATTAATTTAAAAAAAAACAACAAATTTATTGTCTTAACTTAACCGTATGGGTCTATTCATAAAGTCAAAACGGTTTACTCCATTATAAGGTTCCGAAGTGTTGACACCCGAATTTTTGTCGGCATTTTTTAAAAAAAAAAAATGTTTGAAATGAAAAGACAAAAAAAAAAAAAAAAAAGACGGAAAATGAAAAAAAAAGATGGAAAATGAAAAAAAAGATGGAAAATGAAAAAAAAAAAGACAGAAATTAAAAATAATAAAACGAAAAATGAAAAAAAAATGGGAAAATATAAAAGGGGGCCCTTTGGACGGTCGTTTCTCTCTCTTCCCCCCCTCTAGGCTCTCGAAGCTCCCTCTCTCTCTCTCTCTCTCTCTCTCTCTCTCTCTCTCTCTCTCTCCGTCGTTCCTAATTCCTTCGAAAAAAACCCTAGATCGAGCATCCTCGATCAGGGAAGCTTGGGTTCTTGCTCGATCTCTCTTAATCGCTCGATTGGGGGATCTCTCTCTTGGACCGGGTTTGATCTGTATTGGAATCTCCCTTCCGATTGCTCTCTGGCACGCCAGATCTAACTCGCTAGAATGGCCGGTCGAGGAGTTTGGAAGACGGAGCTCTGATTCGCGTTGAGTTTAGAGGAGTCGGCTCGGTTTCAAGGATCGAGCTCTGGAGGCCGATCGACAGTGGCGATGACAGCAGCGACGACGGTGGCATATCTGGGCCGGCGGATTATCCTCGGAGATCAGAGACCGAACGGCGAGCATCGTGGTGGTGAGGTTCGATCGTGATATCCTATCCCTCAAACCCTAGAAGACGAGCCGATCCTCTCCTTGGATCGGGCTCACCAAATCGATACGAGGCTCAGTCACGGTGACATCGACGGAGACGGTAGCTGGCGACTTCCGTAGCTCCTCCCTCTCTCCTCTCACGCTCCTCGCCTGCTTTTGAGCACCGAGGTCTCCTCTTCCGCTGGCGATTCCGAGGATCTCGACGAAGCCCGCTTCCCGGTCGCCCTTCGTTTTCTCGTTTACGGTCGTTTCTTTTCGTGAATCCTTTGGGATTTCATGTGTATTGCTGTTGTGAACTGTCTATTCTGATTTGTAACTACTTCAAATTCCATCCCTTCCGTGTTCAAAAGTTGCTATGTCCGATGCCCGTTTTTGTTGTTATTTTGCTCCTCCGGTGGCTACTTCGGTGTTGTTGTTTGCTTGCTCGGGAAGAAGAAAAGTTTGAACTGAAAAATCATGAGTTTAGCACTCTATGTGGCTGTGCCATCGTGTTCAAAGGAAAGCGTAACTTCCATTTGATGTTGTACACATTCATCGAACCAATTCTACCTCCCATTGTCTTCAAATAGTTGAGGATGCATGATACTGCTGCCTTTTGCATTTACGTCCTGACACTACGCGCTTATGCATTGTATATGCAATTCTTCTTTTCTGGATTCTTAGCTGGAAAACCTGTATTAGTTTTTGTTGTCCAAAGGGCTACAATTCAGAATACATCTGCTTATGTCATATGAAATTTGCTGATGTGGCTTGAACTGTGACAGCTAGTAGACTTGCAAAGCATTGAGTTTCGCTGAATGAAAGTGGGATTACCTGGTAGAGGCAGTAAGACAGCAACAAACATATGGAAACAATGAAAGAAACCAAGACTACGGCTCGGCTTAGCGAGCTCGCTCCAAAAAATTTCTGGTAGTTGGACTATTATAAATGGAATTATAGAGATCATCATGATTCTTGCTGCATAGCTTGTCCAGATGTTGCTGCTCTGCTCTTGTGTAAATTGTTTTAGCCAATTGGTGTAGTTCTGCTCTTGGATTTTTAGGAAAATAGACATGCTGAATTTGTACATCTGCTGTATTATGAACCTACTGAATATGATAGTTTTTTACCATACATGGCTTAAGTGTACTGAATGCGTTGTTGTCCTTGCTGTAAATGATGTTAGTTCTTTTGGCTATGAATATTGTGGATATTCACAATATGCTGTCAGCAAGTTGTAAATGCTGTCTGTGGTTTTGAATTTACCGGATTCATGCTCCTGACTATGTCTATTTGTTATAACAACGATTCTCTTGCGTTATCTTAGTCATAAAAAGTCTAGGCAAGGAATCCTTATTGAACTTTTGAGGAAATAATCATGTTGTCATGCTTGAATTTGCTGATATTGACATCTGGAATTTGTCTTAATCTAGCAATGCATGTTTTGTTTCTATGATCTCAAATTCTTGTGAGTATGGTGTGATTCTCTGTGTTTTAGTAGATAATCCTTTGTAGGTTCACTTGCTGGTTTTGTGCTATTGTTTCCGCTTTGCTGCATTGCTGTTTTGATGTTTCAGCTTTGCTGTTTTGCTGTTTTTATCTTGTTGTCTTGTTGTTTCTGCTCTGCTGTTTGATGTTCTGCTGTTTCAGCTTTGCTGTATTTTTGTCTTGATGCTTTGCTGCTGCGCACTTTTGCTGTTCTGTGAGGCTAGTTTCAACTTACTGATTTACTGGTTTTGTTCATCTCATTATATGATACAAGAACATGCACTTTACAATGTGCTCTTTTGATAAAACTCTGCCAATAGGTCAACATGTGAGCGTGTCTGAATAGTTTCGGTTCCTTTCTTGATACATTGTAGAATGCTTGCATTACATATTACCACGTTCTATTTCTGATGGGTTTGTTCATGTTCTAGATTTTTTTTTTTAGAAATTCATCAGTTAAGAATCTTGAAATCTTCTCATAAAATTTGTTCCTCATATGCTAATTTGTCTATAATAAAATGTTTAAGATGAGATATCCATTGAATGTGTGTTTATTGTGCTCATCTTGAATGTCTTTTTTATTTTATTTTAATAGATGATGTTGTTGACACATGTACATGTGTTCTTGGGTCTTTTAGAACATGATGCATGTTTTACTTAAAACCCAATTGTACAAGGGTTCTTGCCATGATAACTTTGTTGTTATTAGTGATGCTTGTTTTTACCTTTATGTACCTAGTTTTGAACTTCCTAGTTTAGATTTAGATTAGGACTTTGAAGAGAAAGAAAGCATGAAGACGGCGGAGGTCGATGTCCATTCCGACCATTGTGATGTAATTCCTTTTCTTTCCTTTTCCCGATATATGTCTCGGGTTCTTTGTGTTGTATAAAACCCGACGAGTTGCGGGTCTTTTCTTTTTCCCTCTTTTCTCCCTTTTTGATTCTCTCTTATTTTTAGGCATTGCATGATTGAGTTTGATATCTCTTGATTGTTTACTTTCTGTCTTTTAATTGTGTTTTCATTGATTGTTTTCATTTTTTTTTTAAAATAAAACACATTGAAAGCAATTTATCTTGTATAGATATAATAAAACAAAACACAACATTTCATTTAGGTACTGAAAAGGCGTCAATAGAAATATTAACGTAACCCAAGTCCCCGAACTTAAATCTCTGGTTGCGTAGAAATCGAGGGATTTCTCCCAATCCTCGATTAGGTTTTCTAGCTGACCCCCAAAAAAAGCTAGTGGCGGCTCCCATATATTATTTAGGTTGTTAGATGATTAAATTGTATAATATTTCGTCGCGTACACCATGAGCTTGGGAGAGCTCGAGATCCTGTTAGGGTTAGGCGCGACACGAAGCATAATAACTCAATTAACAGCCTAAAATAAAGTTACAAACTCTACTTACATAGTAGATATAGAACTCTATTTACTGCACTGCACTTCCTGCTAACATAAATATGTATCATGTACATAGAATATGGGAAAAATAAATTTCCTCCCACTGACCTTGTAGTATATTGAATTATTTTGTTCCCAATTGAAAAAAATAATAATAACAGCACTATGAAACTTTATTAATATTGTCTGGAAACTTACATAAAAACAATTAATAAGACTTTTCAGTCTACACACAAATTTACTTAAATCTGTTGCAAAATCTTCCAGTTGCACTATATAGATTTTGTATCTATTTGGCGTAACTCCATATAAAATAAATAAACTATTAATGCCACATTCACTCTGAAAGAATCTTTTAAAGAAATAATTATTTCTTCACTATTAACTATCCACCCCTCTTCTCACTCTACCAGTTTAGCTTTAAATTCCACAATCTTTCTTTGAAATCTTTTTGTTTTATATGCCAATTTGCAACTAATAAACTTGTGATCTTTAGACAAGTCAGTAAGTTTCCAAACATGTTTCATAGATTGTATATTGCCTTTCGGCCAAATCTTTTGTCAGGATTTACAGGTATAGTAATTAAGTTACCACCCCAGAATCTACCAAGTATTCGACAAATGACCCTTTAAGCTATTTCGCATTGTCATACTTGCCAAAATACTCACGGCCACTATTAAGCCTGACAACCTTTTAACCATATACCAGATGTATATGTCATTAGGACTTAAACGCAATTTTTGTAGATGTGCCCTAATTTCAGTATTAGACAAGACATAATTACAAGCCACTAAGGCTTCCATCATCTCTTAGCAGTGCAGTTAGTAGGCAAACCACTTTTCAAGTGTTCCAGAATGGACCGCTTCATGGACAGTAAGCAAATTCTAGTGCTCTATTCTTAAGCAACAAATCATATGTCCACAACTTAAAATTCGAAGCAGTAAACAACCTTAATAATAGTGGAGTTATTAATTATAGAAATGTGACTGAAAAACAAGCAATGTATATAATTAGCATCATGTGAGCACCGTGTAACTTGATGTCCAAGTACACATCCAGAGAGTTACATGCAAAATCACATAATCACCTTTGCGCAGAATACATGACATGCAATTGTACACTCCCCACATGATAGCGATCATGAGAATATATATTCCAATCTTCGTGAATTCATCACCTTTGGGCAGATGAACCACTAGAACCAGTCACTCCTCCACCGCACCATCATGTATCCCTCCATGAACTAATACACAATCACCTCCTTTGGGAGTATGACCATGCATTAGACCAGGAGACATCCCAATTAACATACGAGATCGAAATTTCTCAAACCCAATCAAGCGTGCCACTTTGGCGGTCACTACTCAATTGAATCATTGAAACTCTCTCATACCAAGGATATATTTATACCTCACATAAACCATATACATGTGATTCGAACTTCAGTGATAGGGGCATATATCACTCAAATCACATATCATGCTAATTACATTGCCATATTCATTAATCATACATATATATAAATATATATATAGAGAATCTGAAAAATAGATTCCAATGAGATCACCAATCACAGCAACACAAGAAACTTCTCTTGTTCACCAAATACATGTGACACCAGATCGAGAAGCCTGACAGCTGATCTATTATAGCTCATGAATTTCATAAGGCAAAACATGACTCCAAGGCCAACAACTAATTTATTAGTCAATTTTAAGTAACAAATATCATTACTTCAACCAGTGGCCTATAAATTGAGTCAAATCACAGAACCAAATATCTAAACTATAATAGTAGATACTAATGCTCTGCATAAATATTGCCATACTCCTTAACCATAAAAATATTCAATTTGATGGATATTAACTAGTGGCCAGATGATTTTCTGTAGTACAATGCACAATGACTTAACTGACATGCATTATCCAAATTCGGCAGATGTGTAAATTAGTACAATCAATTCGGTCACAGATTCTTAAGACATCCATCATTCAAAGGTTAAAAAGAATATGCATGAGCAACAAAAGTCTTTCTCATTATCTCAAGATATAGTTCAATAACTATCTCATAATGATTGTATCTCATTAGGCCAGCTTCAATTCACAATAAAGTATGATTTTTGTTGACGAATCACACCTTTATAATGATTATGTGATAAAATACTTATAACCCAACACTTGTATTTCCAAAATCACAGAAAATACAAGAAAAATACGCAAAAAATACACGTATTTAGGGCTTTGTATGTATTTTCACATCCATAAAACTATCAAACATATAAAATAAATATGCCACAAGATAGAGGAGGACGATACGAATCCAACGCCGCCAGCCACGCGCCAAACAGAGGTCCCACACGCCCGCACGCGGCGCATAAGACTCACACGCCTGACGAAGAGCCGGCCAGAAGCCGGTCCAACCGCGGCGGTCCGACCGGTTTCCCGGTCCGACCGTCCGGTCCAGCCGCCCGGTCCGACCGGCTGACCGGACCGGTCAATTGTTGTTGACACCTAATTTTGGGGGTTCATTTTTTGTTAAAAAAATAAAAAAATAAAAATGCATGGCATATAGTTTAGGTAGATTTTATTTGATTTTGTTATATTTTATATTTTTGTTAAGATAGATTTAGGAAATATATAATGGGAGATGCGGTTTTGCGCAAAAGGGGAATTTTTGGGATAGAATATGCGAAAATATATTTAGAGATATCGTGCGCAATTTGAATTGGAAATGAGATATACCTCCAAGATTTAATTTTTTGACATATAAAAGGGGTTGTGCACGGTGGTTGTAAGGGGGTCTTCTTTTGGGGAAAAAAAATCAATAAGGGAGAGAGGAGAGCTTCGGCCTTGAAAAAGAGGGAGGAAACAAAAGTAAAAAAAAAAAAAGAGGGAGAAAAAAGAGGTGAGAGACGAAGTGAAAAAAAAAAAAAAAAAAAAGTAAAAAGTTCGCCCCCGCGACGTTCGTCTTCCTCGGGAGGGGGTTTGTCTCGCCGACGCCGACGCCGGCGCCGGCGCCGTCGCTTGCCGTTCGCCGGCCGCCGCCGTGCCACCCCGTCGCCGAATCGCCGCGCCCGGCCCTCGGCGCCTCGACGTCCCGCTGCCGCATCAACCCCGATCCGCCACACCGAGTTGCTCCCCCAGGACGTCGTTGCTCCCGGATCGCCGCCGCCGATCCCGCCCCACATCGACCCGACGCCCCGCGCCCGGATCTTGAGCCTCGAGCACCATCCATTGCTGGAATCGCCTCCGCCTCCGACGACTCGACGCCCGCACCCATCGCCGCCGCGCCACCCCTTCAACTCGCCGCGACCCAATCTCCTCCCGCGTCACCGTCCCGCTCGCCGCGCGGCCGAGATCCCGTTGCGCCGATCGCCTCATCACCTGCGCATCGAATAGAAGCCGGCCCAGATCCCGCATCGCCGCTCGAGCCCCCTCCCTCGCTCGGCCTCGTCGCACGGTCCAAGGCAACCGCGCCCCCTTCGCGCGAGATCTCTCTCGCTCGATTCGACGCCGCCCGATCCGCCCCGTGCCCGGCCCGGACGATCCACCGCGGTCGGAGTGCCCCGACGCCACCTCTGTCTTGAGTTCGCTCGTCCCCCGGAAGACCCCAACGTTGCCGGTCGCCACCGCCGAGCCGGATCGTGCGCGCGACGTCCCCTACGGCCTCGCCGCGATGCCCCCGCCGCCTAGATCCGCCGCCCCGTCGTCCCAACACCGCCCCGCGCCGCCCGAGCCGACGCTACCGCCGCCCGTGCCGCCGCGCCGCCGTCGCGCCGTCCCCGGAGGTCCCCGCCGAACCCTAGCCGCCGCCCCAAGCCTCACCGGCCGGCCCTCTCTATTTTTTCCTCTTTTTCTTTCTCGAAAAAGAAAAGAAAAAAAAGCAAAAATCAATTAGGTAGATTTTCTTTTATTTATTTACTTTATTTTATTTCTATTGTTTTATTTTTATTGTTTTATTGTTATTTTATTATTATTGTTTTATTGTTATTTATTTTTGTTAACAACATTAGGCCCCGATAAGTGATTGGAAATTCCAATTTATCCCCTAATTCGCAACCGCGCCGATTTTTTATTTTTGTCTATAAGGCTTTAGACGAAATAATTAATCATGTGGGAATAAAATTGATATTTTGATCTTTAAGGCTTAAGATCAATTTATCGATTTTACTAGCGAAATATTACCCCTTGATTTGAATGATATGTGATATCTTTTCTGGGTAATTTTGAATGAACTTGATTGTTTCTATTTATCTTGTGAAATGCCTGAGTTAAAACATTGCATGTTTAGGGTTATTTGCATGTTTAGGTTAAGCATTTTAGTTATCGTAAATCTTAAAAAAAAAAAAACAACAAAAAAATCAGTTATTCTAGGTTGCATGTTTAATTATTAAAAAAACTGTTAATTTCAAAACAAAATAAGAAAAAAAATCAAAAAAAAATCTTTAACTAGGTTTAATTGTCTTGCATATTTAGATTATGGATTTTAATTAAGTCATAAAAAAACAAAAGAAAAAAGAAAAATTTACATAGGATGCTAGTTGAATTGCATGTCAAATTTTAATTAAAAAAAAACAAAAAGCAAACAAAAATCATCAATTTTTAGAATAAAATTGCATGTTTAATTTTAAGCTTAGATCATTTTTAGATAGATTGCATCCTAGGCTAGAAATTACTAAATTAAAACAATGTCTTAATTTAAATTAGGATAACCTAATTCCTAGTTTAAATAGGATAAATTTTAATTTAGTTAGGAATTTCATTCAAATATCTTAGGATAGATTAATTCCACCTTTTTAGGATAAATTGCAATTTTTAGAAAAAAATAAAAAAAATCATAAAATCAAAAAAATCAAAATCTTGCATGAGCATGTAGAATTAGATATGTAGATTTAGTAAATAAGCCATTTAGGTTAGTAAATTAGTTTTTTTTATATAATCACATTTTTAGGATCATATTTTTAGAAATCTCTTTTTAAATAGGTTAGGATTAGATTTAGATAATCTCATTCTTAGAAAACTTGGCATTTTTTTTTTAAAAAGTAAAAAAAAAACAAAAAATAAAGAAATGATTTTCTAAGGCCAAATAGGGTTAATTTAAATTAATCCTAAACATGAATTAGAAAATTATCCGTTTTAGGTAGTTTAATTAGGACTTTTACTAATTCAAAATAGCAGATAAAAAATCCAAAAATAGGTGCATGTTAATTAATTTGCATTCTAGGGCCATTTAATTAAGATTTGCATACTAGGTCATTAAGTTGCTATTGTTGCATTTCATGTTATATAAATTAGATCATTTTGCCATGTCATATTAGGCTATTAGCATGCATTGCATTTAGATTAAATTCCATTAAATAAAGTGAAAACAAAAAAAGAAATTTGCGTGTTAATTAAAGACCATATCTAAGATTGTTGATGTGGAATTTAATCTAACGATGCAGATGCTTTCGTTGCTACAAGGTAAGTCCCTTAACCTTATTCATTCTTTTATTGGGTGTTAAATTGGTGGATTGCGCACCCGCATGATCACCTCACATGTTAGGGAGATAAATTAAAATCGATTCAAGCTGCCTGCTAAACATTTTTCAAAATAAAAGAATGGTACCAAAAGGGCATTAGAGAAATCTAGTGTAACCAAGTCCCCGTACCCATAATCTCTGGTTCATAGGAGTAAAGTAATCTCCCATTACTTTACTTGGGTTTCTAATCGACCCACCAAAAACTGATTAGTGGCGACTCCTTAATAAAAATCATTTGCATGTTAAGAATTCAAACCTAAGTCGCGAATTGGTATGGGCTTGGGAGAGCCCGAATTAAGTCCAAACTTAACAATCCATTAGCCAAACCCTAGGTGGTTCACACCCGAAAATTTGGTCGTGACAGCTTGGCGACTCCGCTGGGGAATTGTGTTAAAACACTTAGTGGACTTAGGCCAATTTTTCTTTTCTGTTCAAAAATGTTTTTGTTTGGCAGCGAGGATCCCAGGTACGTCCCTAACATTTAAGGTGTTAAATATTTTTGCAGATTGGGAGGTATAAGGGGAAGTGTTTGCTGACCTTTGTTTTGCAGTGAGGTGTAGGAATGAATGGTTTATTTTTATGTATGAAGTGCTGTGTGATTTAAACTGTTATGCATGCTTTGCATTTTACACTACACTATTGCACACACAACCTGCCGCCGGACCTAGGCCGCACTAGGATATTTAGGATGGTATTGAGTTGGATACGACTTCGACCGCGAGGCCGCGTAGTAGAGGTTGCCCAACTCAATCCCTAAAGTTTCTTTCTTGGTGTCAAGATTGTTTACCTCTGCCCGCGAGGCTGCGTCGTATTGGGGTATCATTCTTGACTGAGCCGGAGTTAGAAGGGCTTGACTTAGTATGCGAGGCTGCAACTAAGTCATCCCACCCTTTTAGCTCCACCTTGCTTACCCTTCCTAGTTAGAAATCGAACCTCACATCTCATGCGCTTGTCTATGTGATTGCCATTGATTTTTCTTGGTGAAGTAAGTCTTCCATCCCTATACCTTACAATTTATTTTTGGTCGGTCCATGACAATTTAGGATAGTCATTTGATCTAATTCCTTTGTTAATCAAAAATGAAATGAGAAAATTGCCATACAATGAATCATTTTGGAAAATAAAAAAACTTTGAAGAATTTGTTTTCAATTCATGTCTAGGAAATTAATTCTTGCTAGGGTGTCTATTTTTCTAGCTTTCTTTAGGAAATTCCATTCTTGCACAAGCTTTTCATGAAATCAAAAAAAATGATTAGATCATTGTCATGGATTGGTTCTTTATCTGCTCCTCATGCTGACATATCTTCATTCATTCAAATTAGGTTATAACGGATCCTTCGTCCATTATTACACGATTAAGAGCAAGAATAACCGACCAAAATGAAATGCGTGATCGTATGTCCAACATGGAAGATCAAGTCCGTCAGTTAGCTGCCACTATGGAGCTTATAACAGCTCAAATCAAATCCCTTCAAGTCAATCCGACTCCTCCACCTGTTCTTCCCCAGATTATTGCCCCGAAGCGGACAAACAAGACCCAATTGGGTGATGACAACATGATTGATTTGGAAGAAGACTCAATCCCGATCAATGTGGAAAAGCCTAAGCTAATCAACATCCCCAAGACGGAGCAGGATGCTCGCTTCGCGAAACTCGAAGAGAAAATAAAACAACTGCAAGAGTCACAGAGCCCACTCCCGTTCAACCTCTCGATTTATGAAAAGGTTAAGATGCCTAGCAAGTTCAAGATGCCAGAGTTTGAAAAGTACGATGGTACATCTTGCCCAAAATCTCATTTGCAAATGTACCATGTACGCATGGCCCAGCACGTCAAAAATGAGCCCCTCATGATCCAATCATTTCATGCAAGTTTAACCGGGCCCGCACTGAACTGGTATGTTATGAAGAATGTGAACCTTCTTGAGACTTGGAATGACGTGGTTGATGCCTTCCTCAAGCAGTATAAGTTCAACATGGACATCGCTCCTTCCCGAGAAGATCTTGAGAGAATGGAGAAAAAGAGGAGCGAGTCATTCAAGGAGTATGCTGTGAGATGGCGAAATCTAGCTGCTCAAATCACTCCTGAGCCTACCGACAAGAAGTTGATGAAGCTGTTCATAAAGACCCTCCCATCTGAGTTCCGTAATCGGATGGCAAGCACCTATGTCGAGAGTTTCAACCGGTGATTCCCGTGGGAGAACAAGTTGAGATGGGAATAAGGGAAGGATGGTTTATTGAACCGTCAAGTAAAAGATTCTCTCGCTAAAAGGAGAAAGAAGCTGTTGAAGACGTGAATGTGGCTTATAGCCAAGAAAGTACCAACGTGGCTTTGGCCGTCCAAATCAATGCAAGACAGCAACAAACCGCTGGTCGTCAACCATTTGCACGTGATAGAAGGGAGTTCACTCCTCTCCCCGGATCTCCATCCCGTGTTGGCAATCTTAAGAAAGAAAGGTTTGCTTACTAGCGAACCAAAGCGCCCTAACCGCGAGACCCTTCGTAGTTATGATCCAACAAAGAAGTGTGATTACCATAGTGGGGAATCGGGGCATTCAACTGATGAGTGTTTCACCCTCAAGCACAAGATCCAGAACCTCCTGGACACGAAGGCCTTTTCATTCCAAACCGCTCGGCCGAATGTCCAGAAGAATCCGCTATCAGAACATGAGGGTATAGTTAATGCTATCCTGGAACCAGACGTTGAATTCGAATCGAGTTATCACTCAGTTGATGCATCTCGAGATTCACCACCACCCACTCTTGAAGTTTCAAATGCTGCCTTTATAATTGAAGGGGTCATGGATGGGAATGATTTTGTTCTTGATAGTAGCCTTGGAAGGAATGGTCAGGGTATTCAAAGTCCCAATGAAGCCCTTCAGAGGTCCCATGCTGCTGGAAGAGGAGGACAAAATCCTGGAGGACAAAGACAAGAAGGACAGAGCCTGGTACCTAATCAAAGGCAAGGGAGGCAAAACCCATTGCCCCCAAGCATTCACGAAACATTCCCCTGGTCCTCCGATAATGATGCGGGATGAGGCGGAAGTGATAGACACCACAGGGCAGCCGAGCGGCAAGTTTGACTACCCGGTGAAGTATTCGGCCCCTCTAAGCTTCTACATTGATCCTCCCAGCATTGTCCCAGATGGATAGGGTGGCATGGATGATCCAACACCCCCGAAGACTGAGAACCCCGAACATATGCTGGAAGGAGTTATGAGCTTGTTTGATGACATCGTCATGGGATCCATCAATGAAGGATCTCCAGAAGAAATGCGGCCCTGGCCCACAAGAGTAACTCATTTATCGCTTTCTCGCATTCCCCTGCGTGGGAATTTTTATTGCTTTTTAGGAATAATTATCGCTATCTAGCGATTGTTTTCGATTTCCTCCTTTTCGCTTTCTTCTTAGGATTTGGATTCACATTTTCCATTCAATAAATGTAATTGATTGATGAATATCAATAAAATTACAAGTTCTATTTTGAGGGCATGATGAGGTACACCAAACCAGCCCGGTGATGATATCCAACCGATAAAAAAAGAGAGAAAAATCCAAGGAGAATTTTGAGGCATGGGCTTCATCATGTTCCCTCGTGTCAAAGTTTTTTTTAATCTTTCAAAAAAAATCTTTCAAAAATACAAATTATTTTGTTTGTTTTTCTGATTTATCTACTTCCTGTTTCAAGGATAATCTTATAGCATATAAAGATGTGGAAGTGGTCCAATCCAATTCTAAATCCTTGGGGCAAGTTTACTCCAAATTATAGTGGACCATATGTGATTAATTTTCCGGAGGTACCTTAATCTTAGCAGAAAAGGACGGCCGTAAATTTTCCACTCTAATTGAATTTGCTTTGAACTACAAGTATTTTTGCGATGAACAAATTGCCTCAATGAGTTGCAAATTCAATTATTCAAATTTGTTGCAAATTTTGCATGTTCTTCATAAAGAATTGCGTGAGATGAATTGAGTGTGTCAAATGGGATATCTTGGGATGATGAAAGGCAAGCCTTATTCCATACACTATTTCATACACTAACCCCCAAGGAGTTGTGTGAAAAATTCCATGCCCGCAAGGAAAAGGGCGGTCTCGCAAAGGGTACATTATCCAAAGTGATGAGGGGCAGTTTCTTCCTCTACCCAAAACACTACAGGTATATCCATTGTTTAGCCCTTTGAGCCCACACACATGAAGAGTTTGTTTAAAATTACCCCTGTCAAGGATCATCCCACATTGGGACAAATTTGAAATCAAGGGTAGGAATTTTCTTATTTACACTTGCGTCAATCTTCAGGTATTGCTTTCGTAGTGTAACTTGTACGATAATTGAAGTGCCTTAAGATGATGAAGAGCAGTCATTTCTCTATCCTATACACTTTTATCCATTGCATAGCCCACTTGAGCCTGCAATTTCATTTCATATTAAACTCAGTTGGTGATCATCCCCCACACTGGGGCAAGGCAAAAACATTCAAGTGGCATGAACTAGAATGCCCACAAAATTGAAGATTTTGATCAAAGAAAAAAGTGCAAAAATGGGGCATAAAAAAGCGTGTGCTGGTAAAAGCAAGGCCGATGCCCAAAGCAAAAAAAAAAAAAAAAAAAAAAAAAAACGCCTGATATGATTAGTCATACCCTGAACAAGGCGGTACAAAAAGAAAAAAAAAAGAAGAAAAAAGCTCAAATGATGAGTGCAAAGAAAATCTTCGATACCGAAGAAGAAAATCGGTGGAGATGTCAAGATGATCATCATCTTTGACCCTTTAAACACTTTTTGAGCCTAATCATCCTTTCGTTTCTTAACCCATCAACCAAGCCTACGTTGCGTCCCTTGCAAAGTCTCTTCAGATTATGGCACTTAAATTAACGTAAAGGTTCATATGTTCGAAAGCATCGCTCGAAGGAGTGTGAGTAAGATAATTTCTGCCTCATTTCTTATGTTTCTTGACTTGTAAACCCCAAGATGATTGCAGAATATTTTTCAAATAAGCTCGACTCAAAGAGTCCCATTTGTTAAGCCATTGACCAAGCCCGCATTATGGTCCCTCTTAAAAGACCTCTCAGATTGGTAAGATCGTACCACTTGCGAGATTGCTTGGACCCTTGTTTGGCATGATGAAGGTAAGATAGAATGATTGACAGAATCCTGCATTAAAGATCAGGATAAAATAGCCATTTTAATGAGGATGAGAGAAGAGTCCTTTCAGACCAAAGGATCCCTCATTTGACACATTCATGACACTCATGTGTTCAGAATGGAAATTAGATGATGCAAGATTGATGGAAATCATCGTGAACATCCATTGATGCTTGTTTATGATTGCAAACGCATGTTGCCTCTCCTATAACCATGTTTTGTAGGAGACGTATCCCTGAAGATCAGAGATTTTACCAGGTAAGTATATCTCTATCCGTACCTTGAATATTTGTCATTGTGCAGGTATTCCATTTTAAGTATATCGACACTCAATTGAGTTGTCCCCCAAAGATTTCTCTCCAAGATTCAATCTAATTAAGGCGACCGAAGAACGGTTCGGGTTACGTCGATGATTTCGTCCCAAGGCCGGGCGGCGAAGAATGGTTCGGGTCCTAGCCAAGCGAAACCTCGCTAGGCGACGTAGAATGGTACGGGTCCTGGACATGTAACACCAACTATCTTCATTGAAGGTAAGATCACTGGACATCTCAGTCTGAATCTGGATGTCTTGATTTAAACATTTCACTCTGGATGTGAATGTTTTTTTCATCTTTCTCGTTATACCTTAGTCTGGATCTAGGTATTTCGAGTCCAAAACTCTCGACATCTCAGTTAGGATCTGGATGTCTTGATTTAAATATTTCATCTTTCTCGATATACCCTAGTCAGGATCTAGGTATTTCGAGTCCAAAACTCTTGACATCTCAGTCAGGATCTGGGTGTCTTGATTTAAGTTTTTCATCTTTCTCGTTATACCTTAGTCTGAATCTAGGTATTTTGAGTCCAAAATTCTTGACATCTCAGTCAGGATCTGGGTGTCTTGATTTAAACTTTTCATCTTCCTCGTTATACCTTAGTCTGGATCTAAGTATTTCGAGTCCAAAAACTTTTGACATCTCAGTCTGGATCTGGATGTCTCGATTTAAACATTTCACTATGGATGTGAATGTTTTTAATCTTTCTCGTTATACCTTAGTCAGGATCTAGGTATTTCGAGCCCAAAAACTCTTGACATCTCAGTTTGGACCTGGATGTCTTGATTTGAACATTTCACTTTGGATGTGAATGTTCAATTTATTACCTGTTAGGCTTTTCAAGAAACCTGAGTGAGAATTGGATACTTGTGAAGCAAATAGGTATTTATCATGTACCTCAAGATGCTCTACCACACTGATTGGTGAGCAATTATAGGTACGTTATTTCCTTTCGCATCATTCATTTGCATTAGCATGTGCATACATCATATAAATTGCATTTAAAAATGGAATCCAATTTCCAACGAAAAATCATTCATTGCTTAAGCATGGCCAAAATTAGGTCTCAATTTGTCTTTGAAGGCAACCTCTACGAGCTCACCTTCAAAGAGGGGCAGCTGTTGACACCTAATTTTGGGGGTTCATTTTTTGCTAAAAAAAATAAAAAAAATAAAAATGCATGGCATATAGTTTAGGTAGATTTTATTTGATTTTGTTATATTTTATATTTTTGTTAAGATAGATTTAGGAAATATATAATGGGAGATGCGGTTTTGCGCAAAAGGGGAATTTTTGGGATAGAATATGCAAAAATATATCTAGAGATATCGTGCGCAAGTAGAATTGGAAATGAGATATACCTCCAAGATTTAATTTTTTGACATATAAAAGGGGTTGTGCACGGTGGTTGTAAGGGGGTCTTCTTTTGGGGAAAAAAAATCAATAAGGGAGAGAGGAGAGCTTCGGCCTTGAAAAAAAAGGGAGGAAACAAAAGTCAAAAAAAAGGGGGAGAAAAAAGAGGTGAGAGACGAAGTGAAAAAAAAAAAAAAAAAAAAAGTAAAAAGTTCCCCCCGCGATTGTTCGTCTTCCTCGGGAGGGGGTTTGTCTCTCGCCGACGCCGACGCCGGTGCCGGCGCCGTCGCTACCGCTCACCAGCCGCCGCGCCACCCCTGTCGCCGAATTGCCGGCGCCCGGCCCTCGGCGCCTCGACGTCCCGCTGCCACATCAACCCCGATCCGCCGCACCGAGTTACTCCCAAACGTCGTTGCTCCGGATCGCCCGCCGCCGGTCCCGCCCGCATCGACCCGACGCCCCCCGCGCCCGGATCTCGAGCCTCGAGCACCATCCACTTCTTTGGAATCGCCTTCACCTCCGACGACTCGACGCCCCGCACCCATCGCCGCCGCGCCACCCCTTCGACTCGCCGCGACCCGATCTCCTCCCGCGTCACCGTCCCGCTCGCCGCAGCAGCTGAGATCCCGTTGCGCCGATCGCCTTGTCACCCGCAGATCTGAACGAAGCCGGCCCAAATCCCGCATCGCCGCTTGAGCCCCCCTCCCTCGCTCGGCCTCGTCGCACGGTGCCGGCAAGCTGCGCCCCCTTCGCGCCGAGATCTCTCTCGCTCGATTCGACGCCGCCCGATCCGCCCCGTGCCCAGCCCACGGACGATCCACCGCGGTCGGAGCGCCCCGATGCCGCCTCTGTCTTGAGTTCGCTCGTCCTCGGAAGACCCCAACGTTGCCAGCCGCCACCGTCGAGCCAGATCCTTGCGCGCGACGTCCCTGCCGGCCTCATCGCAACGCCCCTGCCGCCCGGATCCGCCGCCGCGTGGTCCCAACGCCGCCCCGCGCCGCCGCGAGCCGACACCGCCGCTGCCGTGCCGCGCGCCGCCATCGCGCCGTCCCCGGAGGTCCCCGCCGAAACCCTAGCCTCCGCCGCCCCAAGCCTCACCTTAGGCCGGCCCTCTCTATTTTTTCCTTTTTTTTTCTTTCTCGAAAAAGAAAAGAAAAAAAAAAGCAAAAATTAATTAGGTAGATTTTCTTTTATTTATTTACTTTATTTTATTTCTATTGTTTTATTTTTATTGTTTTATTGTTATTTTATTATTATTGTTTTATTGTTATTTATTTTTGTTAACAACATTAGGCCCCGATAAGTGATTGGAAATTCCAATTTATCCCCTAATTCGCAACCGCGCCAATTTTTTATTTTTGTCTATAAGGCTTTAGACGAAATAATTAATCATGTGGGAATAAAATTGATATTTTGATCTTTAAGGCTTAAGATCAATTTATCGATTTTACTAGCGAAATATTACCCCTTGATTTGAATGATATGTGATATCTTTTCTGGGTAATTTTGAATGAACTTGATTGTTTCTATTTATCTTGTGAAATGCCTGAGTTAAAACATTGCATGTTTAGGGTTATTTGCATGTTTAGGTTAAGCATTTTAGTTATCGTAAATCTTTAAAAAAAAAAAAAAACAAAAAAAAATCAGTTATTCTAGGTTGCATGTTTAATTATTAAAAAAACTGTTAATTTCAAAACAAAATAAGAAAAAAATCAAAAAAAAAATCTTTAACTAGGTTTAATTGTCTTGCATATTTAGATTATGGATTTTAATTAAGTCATAAAAAAAAGCAAAAAAAAAAAAAAAGCAAAATTTACATAGGATGCTAGTTGAATTGCATGTCAAATTTTAATTAAAAAAACAAAAAGCAAACAAAAATCATCAATTTTTAGAATAAAATTGCATGTTTGATTTTAAGCTTAGATCATTTTTAGATAGATTGCATCCTAGGCTAGAAATTACTAAATTAAAACAATGTCTTAATTTAAATTAGGATAACCTAATTCCTAGTTTAAATAGGATAAAATTTTAATTTAGTTAGGAATTTCATTCAAATATCTTAGGATAGATTAATTCCACCTTTTTAGGATAAATTGCAATTTTTAGAAAAAAATAAAAAAAATCATAAAATCAAAAAAATCAAAATCTTGCATGAGCATGTAGAATTAGATATGTAGATTTAGTAAATAAGCCATTTAGGTTAGTAAATTAGTTTTTTAATATAATCACATTTTTAGGATCATATTTTTAGAAATCTCTTTTTAAATAGGTTAGGATTAGATTTAGATAATCTCATTCTTAGAAAACATGGCATTTTTTAAAAAAGTAAAAAAAAAAAAAAAAAAAAATAAAGAAATGATTTTCTAAGGCCAAATAGGGTTAATTTAAATTAATCCTAAACATGAATTAGAAAATTATCCGTTTTAGGTAGTTTAATTAGGACTTTTATTAATTCAAAATAGCAGATAAAAAATCCAAAAATAGGTGCATGTTAATTAATTTGCATTCTAGGGCCATTTAATTAAGATTTGTATACTAGGTCATTAAGTTGCTATTATTGCATTTCATGTTATATAAATTAGATCATTTTGCCATGTCATATTAGGCTATTAGCATGCATTGCATTTAGATTAAATTCCATTAAATAAAGTGAAAACAAAAAAGAAATTTGCGTGTTAATTAAAGACCATATCTAAGATTGTTGATGTGGAATTTAATCTAACGATGCAGATGCTTTCGTTGCTACAAGGTAAGTCCCTTAACCTTATTCATTGTTTTATTGGGTGTTAAATTGGTGGATTGCGCACCCGCATGATCATCTCACATGTTAGGGAGATAAATTAAAATCGATTCAAGCTGCTCGCTAAACATTTTTCAAAATAAAAGAATGGTACCAAAAGGGCATTAGAGAAATCTAGTGTAACCAAGTCCCCGTACCCATAATCTCTGGTTCGTAGGAGTAAAGTAATCTCCCATTACTTTACTTGGGTTTCTAATCGACCAACCAAAAACTGATTAGTGGCGACTCCTTAATAAAAATCATTTGCATGTTAAGAATTCAAACCTAAGTCGCGAATTAGTATGGGCTTGGGAGAGCCCGAGTTAAGTCCAGGCTTAACAATCCATTAGCCAAACCCTAGGTGGTTCACACCCGAAAATTTGGTCGCGACAATTGTTGACCGGGTCGGGTCGGGTCCATGGTCGGGTCGGTCGCCGGGTCGGGTCAGGTCGGCCGCCGGGCTGGGTCAGACAGCCTGAACCTGACCCTGGACGAGTAATCTATCCACTCGGGAACAACGGTCAAGTTATCCGGCCTTCGGCTTGGGCCATCGATCAAGACGGAAGGTGGTCCGTGGAAAGTGCAAGTAGTAAAACTGAATACACTAAAGAATGCTGAGTTGACATCCACTTGGCCCGCAACTTAGGGCAACCAGTGCAACGCAAAGTCTTGGATTATCCAGTCCACGCCGGAGTGTTGAAGACACTCGTCAACAGCTGGCTCGAGCAATCGTAGGCCCTTTTCTGGTACGGGACCTTGTTGTTTGGTAGCTCGGCAGTCGGCTCAGCTGAGTCCGGGAGGCCATGGACGCGAGGCAACGGGAGCTCAACGAGGGTCATCGCGGGAGGGAGGTCTGTGGGGAGCTTTTGGAGGTTTTTTGGGGTGGAGATGAAGGAGACACGATGACCCTTTTGAGCTAAGGAATGGATTACCCCGAAGAAGGGCATGAAATGGCCGTAAGCGAGCCATGGGAACATCGCTACGTGAAGCTTCGTCCCTTTGTTATCCATGGTGGTGGCTATGAACTTCACCTTTTATTTGATGGGTCTGGTGCTGTAACTTTGTGAGTGAACATGGAGAACGAGCTCTCCCTTTATATATACAAGGATTGTTTGAATTTTGGAAGGGCCGGTGCAACAGCTGCCCTTTTAAGATTCTCATTTGATAATGAAAAAAGCTAAATCACATTTGGATATGATAACTTATTACACAAGACTAAGAAAGGTTATATGAATTAACCTATGAAGTTAAATAAGGCTTGAGAATCTTATACTATTGATGTTTATTTCTTAAGGACTAAGTGCTGCTCGGTAACACAAGTTTTGTGAGAATCATCTCTAGAACCTTGTATTTGCCAATACGAATTGATTATGGGTGAAGTAATATATAATGACACTCAAGAACTTTGTACTAAGTCCTGCACACTCACGGTATCTTTTAAAAGTGATGAAGGCATTACATAATCATTTCTCTTAAATTAATTTGCCGCCTTCCGTGATCTTTGCGAAATCCCATGGTCCAACGATAGTCGTACTTCCTAATTTCATTTCCTCCATTATCAAAGGGAATGAGTGAATGATCCCTCCATCAGTCTCACAAGAGTGACGGAGCCGCATCAACCACTCATGTAAAGTTTTCAACAAGATCACTTCTTTTACCCCTTTCCATTTTCTAGGATTAAAGCAATAATTTCAAAAAAAAAACTCATTATTATTATTTTTTGCCACATATCACTGTTTTATTAAGAAAAAAGTCTAGTAGAACTTCCGTTCACTCCTAAAATTTGTTAATCAAAATGTCTTACCCGACTTGACACCCGTAGCAGTCTAAATCTTAAAAATCATAGATTTATTAACTCCAAACTTTTCTAGTTTGATCGCAGACATTACTTAAGGCTATTCATTTTAGTAATGGCAATACCTAATTTATGCAATTTAAAGCATCAATATGTTCAACTTTAGCCATTATAGTCCAACTCACCTCAACAATCCAGATCATCATCTCATGACTAGCTAAAAATGACATTTATTTAAAAAATTGAGAGTTCAAGTTTTTTAATTAAGCTTTTTTTTACCTATCTATTTTTCCTTTTAGATACAACTCTACTTTTTCACAATGCTAGCTAGAGGTGAGCATAGTTCAAGTTAGGCCGATTCAACGCCTAACCCAAGGACTAATCCGCATAATGTTGATTCCCAATTTTTGGGACTGGAGACAACCCTATTGAGCCCAGGATCAAGGGCTAGATCAATCTTATGGGTGCGATCTGATTAGAGACCAACAAATTATTCTTTTGTTATTTTTTATATTTGTTGAAAGGAAAAACATAATCTTTCAAATTATGTATCCATCAATGATGCGACGTCAAGCAACCAAACTATAAGCACCGGTTGTTTGTAAAATTCTCAATGCAAGTGAACATGTTGAACAAGTAATATAATGATGAGAAAGAGTATTGTCTCACAGAGATTGATGATTAATAAACTAATTAAATACTAAACATAGATCAATTCTTAATTTTATTTGACAGATCAAAATAAAATTGAGAATAAATTAAAACTAAAAATCTAAGAAGCAAAATTTGGAGACTAAGTATAGTAAATCAATCAGATAAATATGTTAGAGCATTCAACTTCACCATAACTACGAGATATGAATTTTAGATTGTTGCAAGTACAAGAACAATATCAAACATGTGATAGCAAAATTTCTTAATCTATTTATTTTTCTATTTCTAGATATAATAAACCTACTCAGTTTATTAATGTACAATATCTCTATGTGAATTTAAATAACTATAAGTGCATTAAAATCTATGAATATTCGCAACCTACAATGAGTCTTTTGAATCACCTTATCAAAGAAAGCTACACAAATAACACGGTCTATCTCTATCTACGTTTAATTCATGGTTATATATTATAAGGAGAAATTGTATATTATCATTTCTCAGTCTCAAACATACATATCAGATCATTCACGTGATGGCTAGTCATTTAAAAGCATTAAACACAATAATATATAACTCACATGAATAGAATTACTTGCCAAACATAAAAAACATGAAATTCACATCATCATGGTTAGGCTACATCGTAGCCTTGATATAAGAAAATTTGAACATAATAGAAGTAAATACGAAAATATAAATTAAACTTAGCATCTTGAATCAAAGAATAAGAATTATGTCACCATTTTTATCTTCTTTTCAAAATATTCGAAAAAAATTCTAGAACAATGAAAAACGATCTAAATAAAACTTTGCTCCCCCAGGTTCTCAATGTTCTCCTATTTATAGGATACATCCAAGACCTTTATCTCCAGGCAATTGCTTATTTTTCATATAAGGAGTAAATCAGAGAATTTTTTATTTAATATCTAATTTCCTATGCTTGCAAATAAAATTAGGGAACAAAATCAATGATTCCTTGATTTTTGCCGTTCTTTTCCTTATCTTCTCAAGATCTCATTATGCTACATAAATAAGGAAAATTTGAATGATTTGAAAAAAATCCAAATATTTTCTCATAGATATTGTATTATTTGTTGCCTAAAATAGGTAAAATAAGTCTATTTTTATAAATTTATCACCCGTACAAATCAAACATAAATCTAAGATAATGTAACAATAGAAATCTCTATTTACAATTATTGAGTTGCATTATGAGGGGGGCCAAGAGAGGTGAGCAAGTAAGGAGAGGCCAAAGGCAAGCAGTGAGCAAGGCGAACGAGGCCAAGGGCCGAGGTGAGGAAACGAAGTGAGGTGAGTGAAGAGGTTTCTATTTTTTTGGTCGAACTAGGGATAGGTTTCTACTTTCTAGTTTACAAGGCATAGATAGCCACATAAGAAAGAATAGAGGTGGAGGCGCTACGATTTTGAGTAGACCAGAATATATAATATATTATATATTATAAATTGCACATACAATATGGACATGATTGGTTTAGGTTAGACCAAGCCTAAAATCTTATGATCGAGAATCAACCCACACAGTGTAGGATCGAGAATCCTAGGATCAAGGGCTGGATCAGTGAAAAAACGATTTTGACCTTTGTAGTAAAGAAGCTTTTGGGTGAAAATGAGCTGGGAATTACGAAACAAGTTTTTAATTTGGGCTTAACGAATGATGGGCCAATCAGGAATGATAAGGCCCAACTAAATGGTGCCCGCTTTTGCATGCTAAGGGATTTTCTTTATTAAGGGTTCATTATTTGCCTGATCAGCCTTTCATGATAACATGAGATTGGTAATCATGCATCCTAACTTCCCAAGTGCATTCATTGCGTAATTATCATCGGCCATTAAGAATTTTGTAGTTTGCATCACGCACCATTACATCGTAATTTTAAAAGCTTATACATCCCGATTAACAATGCACCAAAGACCAAGTGGAATGATCAACTTGATTTTGAACGCAAGATATCAGAAAATTTCCAAATAGGGGTATAAAATGCTTTTGTTTTCTCAAATAAGAGTCCGAAGCAAACCTTATTTTAAATAAAGGCTTGAAATAACCAAATGTCTCAAATAAGGGCCTTTGGCCAACAATGACTATTTCGGTAATTGGAGGAGGGATATTTTGGTCAAAAAAATTGCAACTATATATATATATATATATATATATATATATATTCATTTTTTTTTTCGTTTTCATTATCTTTTCTTTTTGTCTTTTTTCTTCTTCCCTTCCTTGGTCATCGTTGTCAATGGTCGACAAAGGTCACCCGTCTCAAGTAAGGGTTGCCCTCGCTAGCGTTGGGCAAGGGTTGCCTCGCTCGGGTTCGGCGGGCGAGGGTGGCCCTTGCTTGACATTAGTAGGGGCTGCCCTCACTTGAGTCCAGTAACCTTCAGCGTGGCTAGTGGAAGGAAGAGGGAAAAAGAAAAAAGAAATAAAATAAAAGGAAATAAATAAATAAATTTAAAAAATAAAAGATGAAAATGCCATTCATTGTGAGAGGTTAGGCTTTTTTCTTTTAAACTGATATGGCCACTTCAAATCTTTATTTGAAAGAGCTTTCACTTTAAACCCTTATTTAAGATGATTTAGTCATTGTAAACCCTTATTTGAAATAAAATTTACTTCAACCTTTATTTGAAAAAATAATGACACTTTAGGTTTTTATTTGGAATTTTCCCCGAGATATCAAAGTTCAGATCAAAGTCACGATTTTGACTTAAAAAAAAAAAAAAAACCAAAGTCATAATTGTAATTTCAACACTTCTTTTTTTTTCCTGGTGGTACGTCTGATCCATGTGGGTTTTAAAATGCTTAAACACTAATCTCATGTTCATCCAGTGGCTTGATTTCTTAAAACAATAGACAGTAATCTTACTGAATTATACTGTGGTTTTTTATATTGTATGTTGAATCAGCATTCTTGTATTATATATGTTCATGCAAAATATCATAAATTGAGGTGTTGGATATTCATTTGAACTTTTAAGAGAACGTGTAAGTGTTTTATTTCAGATGCGAACACTCACGGCTTAATTTACTTGGATGAATCTCGAGGATTGGGACCATCGCCCTATGGATGGAAATCATATATCATTTTGTGGATCAAGATATTTGTGGAACAAGAGGTGTGAATCTCTTGCTAAGCTAATTCCCCAAAAAAATAATAATAATAATTTTAAGTCAAGTGACAATTCTGACCTCAACATTCTTCTTTTTTGTCTCGTAAAAATCACAAATTTTCACCTTATCCCAAGTTTGACTCCCACCGTTAACTTCTATTTGAAGTCAATCTTGTTTCAAGAAAAAAAAGGTTCTAGTCGTGAGTTTGATGGATCACGGCCATGGTGTCTCTTGAGGGGTGATGGTCTACGGTTACAGATTACAACAAAACAGTGAAATCTGGTTAGAGAAATTCAATCTAAAGGTCCTTTTGACTTGCTAATGAAGTGTCGGAGACTATGAAGGTGAAGTGTAAGAGACAATGAATAGTTTCTCCAAGTTGTGGCTCAAAGAAGAAGACAATGAATGGTGCTTTAAATCCAACCAACAAGTGTATATGGATTTATTGCCAAGGACAATCATTGATTGTAAATTAAGAGATCAGATTTGAGATTTAAGTGAAAATTAATGATTTTTTTCAAAATATAAAAAAAAAAAAAAAGGTAGAGTCAAAATTGTCACTCAACCAAAAATTGATTTTTTTTATTAGGCCATCTCTTGCCATGAAAGCTTTTATTAGCAATAGTGTTGATTAAAAAGGAAAAAAAAATTGACTTGGACAAGATTAAGCTATTCAACTCGCAAAAAATAAATCACTGGGGTTTACTTCAGTCATCACCCTTCCAACATGAAAAGGGGATGTGGGGATTAAGGGATTAGAGAAAGGGACAAATTAGTTTCAGGAGTAGATTTCGACTCCCACGCCCTGTAAGGAGGTAAAACAAAAGTTTGAGGGTAATAGTTAAACTAGAAGTAGGGTAGGACTGACAAAAAAAAAAAAGATTAAAAAAATAAAATTTTTGAAAATCTCATTTATAGGAAGATCGTATCACAATTCCCAAGATGGGATGGGCTGAAATTCCAGCCAACAATAATTACACGATTCTGATCCACAAAAAGTTCTGTTGCTCCTAGCCGCCTACCACGTCTGCCAAGGGGAAACATGACCAAACAAACCCCACCCCCCCCAACCCAAAAACAAAAAACTCATAAATTTCGAAAAAATTACATAAATAATAATTGAGTTTTGATTAATAATATAATTTTTTTATTTAATTTATTAGATATAATTTTTGAACTTTAAATTTAATGGGACTTGAACTTTTGCTAAATGTTAAATCTTGAACAAATTAAAATTTCACGGACAATATTAAATATTAAATCTAAGTTCATTAATCATTTTTTATACTTTTATGAGGCATGCACTCTGGCATTAATGCTTTTGGTGACTTTTGTGAAGAAAAAGATAAATGTCAAGTGGGATTTCTATAATATTCATTTTATTCGTAATTCATTCAAGTTATTGATAGCGTAGAAATTCTATAGAACCTGGTGTGTTTTATTTGCGGCGCTCAACATGCATCTCTGAAATTTATTCATGAAGAATCGATGATTAAAAAAATATTATCGCGACCAATTTTTCGGGTGTGAACCACCTAGGGTTTGGCTAATGAATTGTTAAACCTAGACTTAACTCGGGCTCTCCCAAGCCCATACCAATTCGCGACTTAGGTTCAAATTCTTAACATACAATTGATTTTCAATTAGGAGTCGCCACTAATCTATTTTTGGTGGGTCAATTAGAAACCCAAATTAAGTAATGGGAGATTTACTTTACTCCTGCGAACCAGAGATTCTAGATACGGGAACTTGGTTACGCTAGATTCCTCTAACGCTCTTACGGTACCATTCTTTTATTTTGAAAAAAATGTTTAGCAGGCAGCTTGAATTGATTTTAATTTATCTCCCTAACATGTGAGGTGATCATGCGGGTGTGCAATCCACCAATTTAACACCTAATAAAACAATGAATAAGGTTAAGGGACTTACCTTGTAGTAACGAAAGCATCTACATCGTTAGATTAAAATCCACATCAACAATCCTAGGTATGGTCTCTAATTAACACGCAAATTTCTCTTTTTTTGTTTTCACTTGATTAATGGGGGCTTAATCTATATGCAATGTATGTTAATAATCTAATATGGCATGGCAACATGACCTAAATTAAATAACATGGACAAAGTAGATCCTAAAGAAATGCAGTAATTTAAATAGCAACTTAAATGACCTAATATACAAATTTTAATTAAATGGCCCTAGAATGCAAATTACTAACATGCACCTAATGTTTTTTGGATTTCTTTTACCTGAAATTTTGAATTAACAAAAATCCTAATTGAACTACCCTAAAAAAATGTGATTCTAAAAAAGAGTCTAATTTACTAGCCTAAATGCTTTATTTATTAAATTTATATTTCTAATTCTACATGCTCATGCAAGATTTTGATTTTTTTATTTTATTTCATGATTTTTATTTTTCTAAAAATTGCAATTTATCCTAAAAAGGTGGAAGTAATTTATCCTAAGATATTTGAATGAAATTCCTAAATAAATTAAAATTCTATCCTATTTAAACTAGGAATTAGGTCATCCTAATTTAAATTAAGACATTGTTTTAATTTAGCAATTTCTAGCCTAAGATGCAATCTATCTAAAAAATTGATCTAAGCTTAAAATTAAACATGCAATTCTATTCTAAAATTCCTGATGATTTTTTGTTTGCTTTTCGCTTTTTTAATTAAAATTTAACATGCAATTCTACTAGCATCCTAAGTGAATTTTGCTTTCTTTTTTTTTTTTTTTTTTTTTTTTTTTCATGACCTAAAATAAAATCCCTAATCTAAATATGCAAGACAATAAAAAAATAATCCTAATTTAAGATTTTTTGAGTTTTTATTTTTTATCTTGAAATTAACAATTCCTAAACATGCAACCTAAACCAGTTAATTTGATTTTTTTATTATTAAAAAAAAAGAAATTTCTATCCTAAACATGCAAAATATGCAAGACAATAAAAAAATAATCCTAATTTAAGATTTTTTTGAGTTTTTTTTTTTTTTTATCTTGAAATTAACAATTCCTAAACATGCAACCTAAACCGGTTAATTTGATTTTTTTTTTTTTTTATTTTTTTATTATTAAAAAAAGAAATTTCTATCCTAAACATGCAAACCCTAAAACTACATTTTTTATTTTTGACTTCTTTTTTAAAGAAAATTAATTCAAACAACCTAGCAAATCAAGCAAAATTGATCCCCCAAATTGACGAACCGTATCTCGCGCATGAGATCGGGTTAGCCAATTTCACCGGAAAAAATCACAAATCGGATCTCGGGCGGGAGATCAGGTTGGCAATTTTTAAAAGTAATTGCGAGTCAGATTTCGGGCGCGAAAATCGGACTGGCAATTACTAATTTCATGACAAATTTATCTCATGGAATTTCACATTAACATTAAAGGGACAATTACTCCTAAAACAACAAATAATGCGCAATAAACAGAAAAATAAAAAACATAAAAAAGTAAAAATAAAAATAAAAATAAGAAAAAATAAAAATAGGATTTACCTAATTTTTCTTTTTTGCTTTTTGTTTTTTTTTTTTTTTTTTTCGAAAAGAAAAAACAAGAAATAAAAAAGGGGGCCGGGCTAGGGCTTGGGGCGTCGGCTAGGGCTCCGAGCGGGGTTCTCCGGGACGGTGCGACGGCGGCGCGGCACCAGGGAGGCAGGGACATAGCGGGGAGGTCACGGGCTGGCGGCGGCGCTGGTGCAGAGACGGCGGGGCCTCGGGGCGGCAGGGCGTCGCGGAGAGGACTCGCGGCGGCGGAAGGCTCGGCGAGGGCGTCAAGGAGCGTCGCGAGGTCTGGATCTGAGTTCGGCGGCGGCGGCAGACCTCGGCGAGGGCCTCGGGGCATTGTGGCGTCTGGATCTGGGCACGGGGGCGTCGCGGCTCGAGGAGGCATGGCACGGTGAGGGCGGAAAGGAACACGAGAGGGGGCTCGAGGGCGGCGCGCGGACGCGGAGGGCGACGGATCGGGGCTCTTGGGCGCGGTGGCAACGGTGCGGCCTCGGCGGAGACGGGGAACGGCGCAGGCGGGCACGCCCTCAAGGAAGATGAACAGTACCCGGGAGTTTTTTTCACCTTTACCACCCTCAATTCACCTTCACCTTTTTTTATTTATTTTCCTCTCTCTCTTTTCTCTCTCTCCTTTCTTTTCACTGAACCTCTTTCGGCGAGAACCCCCACGGACGACGGCACTCTCTCCCCTTTTTGCTTTTCACTTTTTTTGGCTTTCTTTTCTCTTGTGTTTCGAAGAAAACCGAGAGAGTCCCCCCCCCACCCTCACGGACGTACGCGGCCCTTTTATATCCCAAAAAATTATATCTTCGTTGTATATCTTATTTCTAAATCTGCTTGCGCGTGATACCTCTGAATATATCATCGAAATATTTTTGCATATTCTATCCAAAAATTCCCCTTTTCGCGCAAAACCGCATCTCCCTAAATCTATAAAAATCTTAACAAAATATAACAAAATCAAAATAAAATATGCCTAAATTATATGCCATGCATTTTTTATTATTTTTTACTTTTTAGCAAAAAATGAACCCCCAAAATTAGGTGTCAACAGCTGCCCCTCTTTGAAGGTGAGCTCATAGAGGTTGCCTTCAAAGACAAATTGAGACCTAATTTTGGCCATGCTTAAGCAATGAATGATTTTTTTGTTGGAAATAAATTCTATTTTTTTTAATGCAATTTATATGATGCATGGAAATGCTAATGCAAATGCATGATGCGAAAGGAAATAACGTACCTATAATTGCTCATCAATCAGTGTTGTAGAGCATCTTAAGGTACATGATAAATACCCATTTGCTTCACAAGTACCCAATTCTCACTCAGGTTCCTTGAAAAGCTAACAGGTAATAAATTGAACATCACATCCAAAGTGAAATGTTCAAATCAAGACATCCAGGTCCAGACTGAGATGTCAAGAGTTTTTGGGCTCGAAAAACCTAGATCCTGACTAAGGTATAACGAGAAAGATTAAAAACATTCACATCCAGAGTGAAATGTTTGAATCAAGACATCCAGATCCAGACTAAGATGTCAAGAGTTTTTGGGCTCAAAATACCTAGATCCTGACTAAGGTATAACGAGAAAAATTAAAAACATTCACATCCAGAGTGAAATGTTTAAATCAAGACATCTAGATCCAGACTGAGATGTCGAGAGTTTTGAACTCGAAATATCTAGATCCAGACTAAGGTATAACGAGAAAGATGAAAAACTTAAATCAAGACATCCAGATCCAGACTGAGATGTCAAGAGTTTTGAACTCGAAATACCTAGATCCAGACTAAGGTATAACGAGAAAGATGAAAAACTTAAATCAAGACATCCAGATCCAGACTGAGATGTCAAGGGATCCTACCTTGAATGAAGATAGTTGGTGTTACATGTCCAGGACCCGTACCATTCTACGGTTGCCTAGACTGAGGTTTTGTATGGCCAGGACCCCATTCTTTGGTCACCCAGCCTTGCGACAGAAATCATCTGACCAGGACCCGAACCATTCTTTGGTCGCCTTAATCAGATTGAATCTTGGAGAGAAATCTTTGAGGGACAACTCAATTGAGTGTTGATATGCTTAAAATGGAATACCTGCACAGTGACAAATATTCGAGGTATGGATAAAGTATACTTACCTGGTAAAATCTCTGATCTTCAGGGATATGTCTCCTGTAAAACATGGTTATAGGAGAGGCCACATGCATTTGCAATCATAAACATGCATCAATTTAATGGATGTTCATGATAATTTCCATTAATCTTGCATCATCTAATTTCCATTCTGAACACATGAGCGTCATGAATGTGTCAAATGAGGGATCCTTTGGTCTGAAAGGATTTTTCTCTCATCCTCATTAAAATGGCTATTTTATCCTGACCTTTGATGTAGGATTCTGTCAATCACTCTATCTCACCCTCATCATGTCAAACAAGGGTCCAAGCAATCTCGCAAATGGTACAACTTCACCAATCTGAGAGGTCTTTAAGAGGGACCGTAATGCGGGCTTGGTCAATGGCTTAACAAAGGGGACTCTTTGAGTCAAGCTTATTTGAAAAATATTCTGCAATCATCTTGGGGTTTACAAGTCAAGAAACATAAGAAATGAGGCAGAAATTATCTTACTCACACTCCTTCGAGCAATGCTTTCGAACATATGAACCTTTACGTTAATTTAAGTGCCCTAATCTGAAGAGACTTTGCAAGGGATGTAACGTAGGCTTGGTTCATGGGTTAAGAAACGAAAGGATGATTAGGCTCAAAAAGTGTTTAGAGGGTAAAGTTGGTGATCATCTTGACACTTCCACTGATTTTCTTCCTCAATGTCGAAGATTTTCTTTTGTACTCATTGATTGCAACAGCATTTGAGCTTTTTTCTTTTCTTCTTTTTTTTTGTACCGCCTTGTTCAGGATATGACTAACCATATCAGGCGTTTTTCCTCTTCTTTTTTATTTTCTTTGGGCATCTGCCTTGCTTTTACCAGGCACACTGCTTTTTTATGCCCCACTTTTGCACTTTTTTTCTTTGATCAAAATCTTCATTTTTTTGTGGGCATCCTAGTTCATGCCACTTGAATTTGTCTTGCCCTAGTGTGGGGGATGATCACCAACTGGGTTTAATATGAAATGAATTCATAAGCTTAAGTGGGCTATGCAATGGATAGAAGTGTATAGGATAGAGAAATGACTGCTCTTCATCATCCTAAGGCACTTCAATTATCGTACAAGTTACAGCGCGAAAGCAATACCTGAAGATTGATGCAAGTGTGAGTAAGAAAATCCCTACCGTTGATTTCAAACTTGTCCCAATGTGGGATAATTCTTGATAGGGATAATTTAAAAGCTCTTCATATGTGTGGGCTCAAAGGGCTAAACAATGGATATACCTGTAGTGTTTTGGAAGACGAAGAAACTGCCCCTCATCACTTTGGATAACGTACCCTTTGCGAGACCGCCCTTTTCCTTGTGGGCATGGAATTTTTTTACACAACTCGCAGGGGGTTAGTGTATGAAATAGTGTATGGAATAAGGCTTGCCTTTCATCATTCCAAGATATCCCATTTGACACATTCAATTTTTCTCACGCAATTCGTTATGGAGAACATGTAAAATTTGCAACAAAATTGAATTTGCAACTCTTGAGGCAATTTATTCATTATAAAAATGCTTGCAATTCAAAACATGACACATCAAATTCAATCATGGATAATACTTCTTAACAGCATCAGAATTAACTGGAGTGGAAAACTGGCGACCATCCATTTCAGCCAGAATCAAAGCACCTCCTGGAAGTACCTTCTTCACCACATATGGACCGCTGCAATTTGGGGCAAACTTTCCCCCTGGATCTGGAAAAATTGGCAACAGCTTCCTTAGAACAAGATCATTTACCTCGAAGTGTCTCGGTCGTACCTTCCGGTTGAAGGACCTGGCCACTCTCTGCTGATAAGTCTGGCCATGGCAGAGAGCCTTCAGTCTCTTCTCATCAATCAAGTTCAGCTGTTCATGTCTTTGTTGCATCCATTCAGCCTCTGACAACTCTACTTGGGATAAAACTCTCAGGGACGGGATCTCCACCTCCACAGGTAGAACAGCCTCCATGCCATATAACAAAGCAAAAGGGGTTGCCCCGGTAGAAGTGCGAATCGATGTCCGGTATGCCATTAGCGCGAAGGGTAGTCTCTCATGCCAATCTCGATAATTCTCGGCTGTCTTGGCCAAGATCTTCTTAATGTTCTTCTTGGCGGCCTCTACAGCCCCATTCATTTGAAGGCGGTAAGGGGATGAATTCAGATGTTTAATCTTGAACTCGTTGAACAGCTCATCAACGATTTTGTTGTTCAGATTTGTCCCGTTATCGGTAATGATTGATTCGGGGACGCCATAGCGAGCAATTATGTCACGTTTGATGAATTTTGCAACATTGCGTGCAGTGATATTTGCAAAGGATGTAGCTTCAATCCACTTGGAGAAATAGTCTATCGCCACCAAAATGAACCGATGCCCATTTGAAGCCTTGGGATTTATCGGGCCAATCACATCAATGCCCCACATCGAGAAAGGCCATGGCTCAAAAAACTGATGCAGCTTAGTTGGAGGAACGTTTATCTTATCACCGTGGATCTGACAACGATGACAACTTCGTACGTGTTTGATGCAATCACTTTCTAGTGTGAGCCAATAATAGCCTAATCTCATAATCTTTTTAGCCAACATGTGCCCGTTCATACGAGGGCCACATACTCCTTCATGCACTTCTTGCATAATTTGAGTAGCTTCGACTGCATCCACACACCGCAATAGGGCCGAATCATGAGATCTCTTGTACAAATCTTTGCCACTAACAAAGAATTTTGATGCCATTTTCGTGATGTATTTCCTATCAGCTGGAGTGCTTCCTTCAGGAAATTCCTGCTTTTTAATGTAATTCATGATATCGTAATACCATGGCTTTCCATCAGATTCTTCAGTTATGGTCATGCAATAAGCCGGCCTCGGCAAAACTTCTATTTTCAATGGCTCGACTTCCAACCCGTCGGTGACTTGCAACATAGAAGACAAAGTTGCGAGTGCATCCGCGAATTGATTATGACACCTTGGCAAGTATTCAAACGAAATTTCCTTGAACTCCTTTACCAGGTCTTCTAGATACTTGTGGTATGGGAGCAATTTGGGGTTCTTGGTTTCCCATTCTCCTACGGTCGAGTAGTATGATCGATCGAGAATCCCCAAATACTTTCAATTTGGTCACACCCATCTCGATTGCAGCTTGGAGTCCGAGGATGTAGGCTTCATACTCAGCTATATTATTAGTGCATGGGAACACCAACTTCGCGGCTACCGGATGGTGTTATCCGTCTGGGGATATCAAGACCGTCCCAGTACCGGAACCGGACAAGTTCATGGCTCCATCAAAGAACATTGTCCATGAGCCTTCATCCACACTCAAAACACGATCATCTAGGGAACCGTCATCATTACTTGAGACTCCTGGATTCTCAGCCAAGATATCAGCGATCACTCGACCTTTAACTGACTTCTGTGGCATGAACTGCACATCAAACTCCGAAATTAGGATTTGCCACTTAGCCAACTTACCCACCAAAGCCGGTCGATCAAGCAAGTATTTGATAAGGTTATTCTCGGTTACAAGGAACGTCTGGTAATGTAATGTGTACTGCCGCAATCTATGCAACACCCACACTAATGCAGCACAAGTTTTCTCAGCATCAGAATATTTCAGCTCTGATACAGTGAATTCCTTGCTCAAGTAATAAATGGCCCGTTCTCTTTGGTCAACAGGACTTTCTTGAGCCAACATCGCACCCAATGACTCACTATAGATAGTGAGATAGAGAATCAAAGGACGCCCCGGTGAGGGTGGGACAAGAACTAGTGGATTCATTAGGTACTGCTTCAGCTTGTCAAATGCTTCACGACACTTAACATCCTAGTTGACTCGCGCGTTCTTCTTTAGGAGCTTGAAGAATGGCTTGGCAGTTTCAGACAGTTGGAAAATGAATCGGGCAATGTAATTCAATCTCCCCAAAAGGCTTCAGACTTCTTTGACCGTCGATGGAGGCTGTAACTCACATATGGCCTTGACTTTAGATGGGTCGATCTCAATCCCTTTCTTGCTCACAATGAACCCGAGTAATTTACCGCAACGTTTTGCTCCAAACACGCATTTAGCCGGATTTAATCGAAGCTTGAATTCGCGAAGACGATCAAACAACTTCTTCAGGGTTTCAACATGGCTTCTTCCAGGTCGGGTCTTCGCAATCATATCATCGACATAAACCTCGATCTCTTGATGCATCATATCACGAAACAATGCTATCATGGCTCGCTGGTAAGTTGCCCCTGCATTCTTGAGTCCGAAAGGCATGACCTTATAATGGAAGGTCCCCCACGGGGTAATAAATGCAGTCTTTTCCTTATCTTCTTCCTTCATCCTTATCTGATTGTATCCGGAGAAACCATCCATGAACGAGAATAATTCAAATCCAGCAGTGCTATCCACAAGGACGTCTATGCGCGGTAGCGGGAAATCATCCTTCGAGCTGGCCTTATTCAAATCCCGATAGTCGACACAAACTCGAACTCGACCGTCTTTCTTCATTACTGGCACAATGTTAGCCACCCATTCAGGATATTGTGAGACTTCAATAAATCCCACTTTCAAAAGCTTCATCACCTCTTCCTCAATTTTCTTTGAGAGCTCAGGTTTAGTCCTCCGTAGCCTCTGCTTCTTAGGTGGCACGTCCAGATTAGTAGGCAAGGCATGCTCCACGATTGCTGGGTCTAAACCGGGCATGTCAGCATAGGTCCATGCAAAGACATTCTGATATTCTTTTAGTAGCCGGATTAGGTGCTCGGCCTCGTCTTTGGGGAGGTTTACCCCAATTTTGACCTCCTTGGCTTCTTCAGTGTCACTTAAATTGATAGTGATGGTTTGTTCAGACGTAAGAGCCTTGGCTTTTTCATGCTGTTCCCAGCTACGCTGCACTTCAACGGAGTCTTCAATTGAGTCTCCAGGGTCTTCGTTATCGGCACTTGCGGCATTGGATTGGTCCGTTTCTATGACTTTGCATGTTATAAGATTATCCCTGAAACAGGAAGTAGATAAAAGAGTAATCTATATTTTTTGAAAGATTTTTTTGAAAGACTTTTTGAAAGACTTTTGAAAAGGATTTCTTTTATAAACATTTTGACACGAGGAAGCATGATGAAGCCCAGGCCTCAGAATTCTCCTTGGATTTTTCTCTCTTTTTTTTTATCGGCTAGATATCATCACCGGGCTGGTTTGGTGTACTTCATCATGCCCTCAAAATAAAACGTGTAATTTTATTGATATTCATCAATCAATTACATTTATTGAATGGAAAATGCAAATCCAAGTCCTAAAAAGAAATCAAAGACAATCGCTAAATAGCGATAATTATTCCTAGAAAGCAATAAAAATTCCCACGCAGGGGAATGTGAGAAAGCGATAAATGAGTTACTCTTGTGGGCCAGGGCCCATTTCTTTTGAAGATCCTTCGTCGATGGCTCCTATAACGACGTCATTAAACAAGCTTGTAACTCCTTCCAGCATATCTTCAGGATCCTCGGTCTTCGGGTGTGTCGGATCATCCATGCCACCCCATCCATCTGGGACAATGCTGCGGGGATCAATATAGAAGCTTGGAGGGGTCGAATACTTCACCAGGTAGTCAAACTTGCCGCTCGGCTGCCTCAAGGTGTCTATCACTTCCGCCTCATCCTGCATCATTACCGGAGGACCAGGGAATGTCTCATGAATGCTTGGGGGCAATGGGTTTTGCCTCCCTTGTCTTCGGTTAGGTGCTAGGTTCTGTCCTCCCTATCTTCGTCCTCCAGGATTTTGTCCACCTCTTCCATGGTACCCTAATCCAGTAGAATGGGACCTCTGAGGGGCTTCAATGGGGTCTCGAATGCCTTGACCATCTCTTCCAAGACCGTTACCAGGAACAAAACCGTTCCCGACCATCACTCTACCAACCATGAGGGCCGCATTTGAAACTTCAAGAGTGGGAGGCGTTTGAAGCGACCTAATTTTTTCAGGGTGCACCACCTAGAATTTAGGTTAATGGATTACTAAGCTTTAAACTTAGCTCGGGCCCTCCCAAGCCCATATCAATTCGCGACTTAGGGTTCAAGTTTTTAAACATGCAGATGAATTTTATCTAGGAGTCGCCACTAATCATTTTTCGGTAGGCTGATTAGATACCTAAGTAAAATAATGGGAGAATTATTTTACTCCTACGAACCAGAGACTAAGGGTACGGGGACTTGATTACATTGGATTTTTCTAATGCCCTTTCGGTACCATTTTTTTCTCTTGAAAAATTTTTATGCAAGCGGTGATTTATTTTAACCTGAATTACTATCATGTAAAACATGGTGACCACACGGGTGTTCATCCACTATTAAACATTCAAATAAAAACAAATAAATAAATTGCATCACACAAAACAAGCAATTATTTTTTTGGATTTTTCTTAAAATTAGGATTCTATCACATGCATTTTAACTAAATGACTTAATTTTCTAATATGCAAATTCTAATTAAATGACCATATTATACAAATTAATTAACATGCACCTAATACTTTTGGACTTTTTATTTGAAATTTGACATTAATAAAAAAAAACCTAATTAAGCTATTCAAAAAAAAGGAATGATTTTCTAATTCATTTTTGGGATTAATTTGACTTAAACCCTATTTTGTCTTAGAAAATTTTTTTATTTTTTAATTAAAATGACAACTTTTCTACAACTCTAAAAGAAATTATTTAGGCCCAATCCTAACCTATTTAAAAAAGAGTTTCTAAAAAATATAATCCTAAAAAGACAATCCTGATTTAATAAACCTAAAAAATGCAATCATGATTTACTAAACCTAAAAAATGCAATTTAATTTATTAAACCTACATGGCTAATGCAAGGTGTTGATTTTTGATTTTTAGTTTTTTTTAGTGTTTTTCCAAGATAAACAATTATCAAATAAGCTTAATGTCTAAACAATCCAGATATTCAACCAATAAAGAATTAAAATAATGAAAAAAATAACCCGTTGTCTCACGGGCCAAATTAACGATTATTTTTAACCCTAAATATCACAACAAATCAAAATAATTAAAAATCTAGTCCGAAGTCTTACGGACCAAATTAAATAATTATTGTGATATAACAATTAAAATTCTACCAAAGAGCCCAAAAATTAATATACTTAAAAAAATGATCCGACGTCTCTCGGGTCAAATTAATAATTATAATAATTTCGAGTAAAATCCCTACGGATAATGCCTACAAAAATTATAGATATTAACTTCTAATATTACAAATTAAATACCTAAACTAAAAATGCAATAAAATAGAATAAACAGAGAAATAACATGAAAAATAAAAGAGTTAATAAATAATCTGAACTACCAAAAAAAGGTAAAAAGTAAAAGTAAAAAGTAAAAAATAAATAAAAATGAAAACTACCTCGCGGAAACGAAAGGGGGGGATGGCACCGTTGGTGCGTCGTGGGTGGCAACGCAATGGCGTCGAGCTCCTGCGCAGGGAACGGCGGGCAAGGGCGGAGGCGGTGCGGGCTGAGGTGCGGAGGTGCGGAGGTGATTGGAGACTCGGTCACCGGCTTTGGGTGGCGCTGGAGCACGGCGGTCGGCGCGAGGATGGGAGGCGAAGGCACGGCGGAGGCCCGGCTACGAGCGCCGGCAACGAGGCTGGCATGGGTGTGCACGGATGGAGGCCAGCAGGAGCACTGAGACTTCTGGTACTGCAGATCGGCAGCAGCAGAGGTGTAGCTAAGGCGCTTGGGTCACAGCTGCTGCAAGGGATCACAAACCTGCTAGCGTCGGGGCTGGGTCACGACGGCGGGGAGCGGGGCTAGACGCAAGCTCGCGGTGCGGTGCGGCACGACGATGATGGCGCGGCGGGCCGCGGGTTGAGCGAGCGCTTCGTAGGCGAAGGGGAAGCTCCGGTGGCGATGGGCGGCGGAGGGGCGGTGCGATGCGGTGCACGCGTCTTGGGCAGCAGCAGAAATGGCATGCGGCTTTGTGGAGAAGAAGCACAGTGCACGGCTTTTCTTTTCTCTTTTTTTTTTTACATCTCTCTCTCTACAAGTCTCCATCACGTCATCTCCCTCTCTGCCCCTGTACTTTTCTTTATTTTGTTTCCCTCGAAGGCACCCCCCCCCCCAAACGGCTTCCTTTTTGCTTCCCCCTTTTCGACTTTCCTCTTCTCTTTCACTCTTCTTATTTCTCTTTACTGCGTTTTTTTTTTTTCGCCGAAGAGAACCCCGCTCACTATTTTCGCTCTAATTTCTTCACGAAAATTTTTCTCTCTGAATCGCTCCCCTTTCATGAAAAATGATCCTCTCTTTTATAGTGATTCGAAACGGCCTCTTCACATGGTATTTTCCGAGTTACCATTTCTTGTCACATTAAATCAAATCTGTATGATTTGACAATCAGCTCAATTCTTGCCCATTTTCACTTGATTTCAAAATTGTTGATGCAAATAATAAATGAGCCTATTTTGAAATGCACTAAATTTTTTTTTCATTTTTGTTTTTGTTTTTGTTTTTTTTTTTTAAATGCAATTTATATGATGCATGAAAATACTAATGTAAATAATAAAGGAACTTTACCTGGAATAACTTACCTTCAAAGAGGGTAGAGTAACTCAAGATAACCGGTGTTACATGTCCAGGACCCGTACCATTCTACGGTCGCCTAGAATAGTAACATGACTTTACAAAAAGACTGCTTTCCCAGGACCCGTACCATTCTACGGTCGCCTAAACGAAAAAAGGTTTTCCAGGACCCGTACCATTTTACGGTCGCCTAAACAAAAAAAAGGGTTTTCCAGGACTCGTACCATTCTACGGTCGTCTAAACGAAAAAAGGGTTTTCCAGGACCCGTACCATTCTACGGTCGCCTAAACGAAAAAAGGGTTTTCCGGGACCCGTACCATTCTGATCGCTGAGTGCTGTCTAGGACCCGTACCATTCTACGGTCGCCTAGTCTTGCAACGAGATTACGACCAGGGACTCGAACCATTCTTCGGTCGCCTTAATCGATTGAATCTGGAGAAAAAAATCTTTGGGGGCAACTCCATCGAGTGCCGATGCTTGAAAAGGAATACCTGCACAATGACAAGTATTTAAGGTTTGGATAGAGATGTACTTACCTGGTGATATCTTCGTTCCTTAGTGGGTATGTCTCTGCAAAACACGGTTATAGGGAGGCAACATGCATTCACAAACATGAGGTTCATGTGTGATGATTTCTATCAATCTTGTATTACCAAATCCCATTTGGAAGTATTTCAAAAGAATATTCCAATCTGAATTCATGAGTGTCATGGATATGTCAAATGAGAGATCTTTCGGTTTGAAAGGACTTTTCACTCATTCTCACGAAAAGGCTTATTTGTCCTGACCTTTGATGCAGGAATTTGACAATCACTCTGTCTTTCTATCATCATGCCGAACAGGGGTCCAAGTAATCTCGCAAGTGGTACAACTTTACCAATCTGAGAGGTCTTTAACATGGACCGTAATTTGGGTTTGGTCAATGGCTTAACAAAGGGGACTCTTTGAGTCAAGGCTTAATGAAGAATGATATTGCTGAAATCATCTTTGGGTTTACAAGTCAAGAGACATGCGAAATGAAGTAGAAATTGCCTTACTCACACTTCTTCGAGCGATGCTTTCGAACATATGAACCTTTACGTTAATTCAAGTGCCCTAATCAAGAGACTTTGTAAGGGACGTAATGTAAGCTTGGTTCATGGGTTGATAAACGAAAGGGTCATTGAGCTCAAAAAGTGTTTGAGGGGTCAAAGTTGGTGATCATCTTGACATTTCACCAGTTTACTTCTCAACTGTTGAGAATTCTTTTTCCTATCTTTTTGTATCAAAACTCTCAGCTTTTGAGTTTTTAGTACCGCCTTGTTAGGGATACAATTTCAACTCATGTTTGATTTTTTTGGCATTGGCCTTGCTTTTACCAGGCACACTGCTTTTTCATGCCCCATTCTTGCATTTTTTATTTTTGACTCAAATAGTCTCCACCTTTTGCTACTCAATTTTTGCCTTGCCCCAGTATGGGGGATGATCACCAACTGGGTTTAATATGAACTGAATTCATAGGCTCAAGTGGGCTATGCAATGGTTAAAAGTGTGTAGGATAAAGAAAGAACTGCTCTTCGTCATCCTAAGGCACTTGAATCATCGCATGAGTTACACTGCGAAAGCAATACCCGAAGATTGATGCAAGTGTAAGTAAGAAAATCCCTGCCATTCATTTCGAATTTGGTCCCAGTGTGGGATGATCCTTGACAGGGGTAACTTTAAAAACACTTCATGTGTGTGGGCTCAAAGGGCTAAACAATGGGTATACCTACAGTGTTTAGGGTAAGAGAAAAAATTGCCTCTCGTCACTTCAGTTGTCGTACCCTTTGCGAGATCACCCTTTTCCTTGCGGACATGAAAATGTTTCCGCACGACTCACCGGGGATCAATGTATGAGACAGTGTATGAAATAAGGCTCGCCTTTCGTCATTTCAAAGTATCCCATTTGACACATTCAATTTATCTCATATAATCCATCAAGGAAAATATGCAAGATTTGTAAAACATTTGAACAATTCAACTCATTGAGGCAATTTATTCATCACAGAAATGCTTGTAATTCAAAACATGACATGTCAAAATCTATCATGGATAATACTTCTTGACAGCATCAGAATTAATTGGAGTGGAAAACTCACGACCATCCATTTCTGCTAGGATCAAAGCACCTCCAGGGAGTACCTTCTTCACCACATATGGGCCACTGTAATTCGGGGCGAACTTGCCCCTAGGGTCTAGAAAAATCGGCAACAGCTTTCCTAGAACAAGATCATTTACCTCAAATGTCTCGGCAGCACCTTCCGATTGAAAGATCTGGCTACTCTCTGTTGATATGTTTGGCCATGACAAAGAGCCTTCAATCTTTTCTCATCAATTAGGTTCAATTGCTCAAATCTTTGCTGCAACCATTCTGCTTCAGACAACCCCACTTGGGATAAAATTCTCAGAGAAGGAACCTCCACTTCCACAGGCAAAACAGCCTCCATGCCGTACACCAAAGCAAAAGGAGTTGCCCCAGTAGAAGTACGAATCGATGTCCGATATGCCATTAGTGCAAAGGGTAACCTGTCATGTCAATCTCGATAATTCTCAGCTGTCTTAGCCAAGATCTTCTTGATGTTCTTATTGGCTGCTTCAACGGCCTCGTTCATTTGAGGGCGGTAAGGAGAGGAATTTAGATGCTTGATCTTGAACTCGTTGAACAATTCATCCACAAGTTTGTTGTTCAAATTTGTCCCATTATCAGTGATGATTGCTTCAGGGACGCCATAGCAAGCAATTATCTCACGCTTGATGAACTTCACAACATTGCGAGCGGTGACATTTACAAAGGATGAAGCTTCAATCCACTTGGAGAAATAGTCTATTGCCACTAAGATGAAACGATGCCCATTTGAAGCTTTGGGGTTTATCGGGCCAATTACATCAATACCCCACATTGAGAAGGGCCATGACTCGGAAAACTGATGCAGCTCAGTTGGGGGCACATTTATCTTGTCCACGGCATTGGTGACAACTCCGTACATGCTTAATGCAGTCACTTTCTAATGTGAGCCAATAGTAGCCTAATCTCATAATCTTCTTGGCTAACATGCGTCCATTCATATGAGGGCCACATACTCCTTCGTGCACTTCTTGCATGATTTGAATGGCTTCAGCTTTGCATCCACACACCGCAAAGAAGACTGAATCATAAGATCTTTTGTACAGATTTTCGCCACTAACAAAGAATTTTGAGGCCATCTTCATGATGTACTTCCTATCAGCTGAAGTGCTTCCCTCGGGAAATTCCCGTTTTTGAATGTAATTCATGATGTCATAATACCATGGTTTTCCATCAGGCTCTTCAGTCACGATCATACAATAAGCCGGCCTTGGCAAAACTTCTATTTTCAATGGCTCAACCTCCAATCCATTGGTGACTTGCAGCATAGAAGACAAAGTTGCGAGTGCATCCGCAAATTGATTATGACACCTTGGCAAGTATTCAAACGAAATTTCTTTGAACTCCTTTACTAGATCCTCTAAATACTTGTGGTATGGGAGTAACTTAGCATCTTTAGTCTTCCATTCACCCACGGTCTGCAATATGATCAGTGCCGAATCTCCGAACACTTTCAACTTAGCCACACCCATTTCAATTGCAGCCTGAAGTCCAATGATGCAAGCTTCATACTCAGCCACGTTGTTAGTGCATGGGAATACCAATTTTGTAGCTACCGGATGGTGTTGCTTGTCAGGGGATATCAAGACGCCCGGTACAGAACCGCACAAATTCACAGCTCCGTCAAAGAACATTGTCCACGAGTCTTCGTCTACACTCAAAACCCGGTCATCTCGGGAAATCTGTCCTCATTATCGAGACCCACGGGTTCTCGGCCAATATATCGCGATCACTCGACCTTTAAGCGACTTTTGTGGCATGAATTGTACATCAAATTCCGAAATCAAAATTTGCCATTTAGCCAATTTACCCACCAAAGCTGGCTGCTCAAGTAAGTACTTGATAGGATTGCTTTCGGTCACAAGGAACGTTTGGTGACGTAGTGTGTACTGTCGCAGTCTATGCAATACCCACACTAATGCAGCGCAAGTCTTTTCTACTTCAGAATATTTCAGTTCCGACACAGTGAACTTTTTACTCAGATAATAAATAGCTCGTTCTTTTTTATCGGCAGGACCTTCCTGAGCCAACATTGCACCCAATGACTCACTATGAATGGTGAGGTAAAGAATCAAGGGATGCCCCGGTGATGGCGGGACAAGAATTGGTGGATTCATCAGGTATTGCTTCAACCTGTCGAATGCTTCTCGACACTCATTATCCCAATTAACCCGCGCATTCTTCTTTAAGAGCTTGAAGAATGGCTTGGCAGTTCAGAAAGTTGGGAAATGAATCGAGCAATGTAATTCAACCTTCCCAAAAGGCTCCGGACTTCTTTCACTGTTGACGGAGGTCGCAACTCACATATGGCCTTAGCTTTAGCCGGGTCGATCTCAATCCCTTTGCTTTGCTCACAATAAATCCAAGTAATTTACCGGATGTCGATCCAAACACGCACTTAGCGGGATTTAGTCGAAGCTTGAACTCACGGAGTCGATCAAACAGCTTCTTCAAGGTCTCGACGTGGCTTTTCCCAGGCCGAGTCTTTGCAATCATATCATCAACATAAACCTCGATCTCTTGATGCATCATATCATGAAACAATGCTACCATGGCTCGCTGGTAAGTTGCCCCCGCATTCTTAAGTCCAAAGGGCATGACCTTATAATGAAAGGTTCCCCACGGGGTGATGAACGCGCATCTTCTCCTTGTCTTCCTCTTTCATCCTTATCGATTATATCCGGAAAAACCATCCATAAATGAGAATAGTTCAAATCCAGTTTGTACTATCCACAAGGACGTCTATGTGAGGTAGCGGAAATCATCTTTCGGGCTAGCCTTGTTCGGATCCCGATAGTCAATACAAACTCGAACCCGACCATCCTTCATTACGGGGACAATATTAGCCACCCATTCGGGGGGTATTGTGAGACTTCAATGAATCCCACTTTCAAAAGCTTCATCACTTCTTCCTCTATTTTCTTCGAGTTCGGGTTTAGTTCTCCGCAACCTCTCGCTTCTTAGGTGGCACGCCTGGATTGGTAGGTAAGCAGTGCTCCACAATTGATGGGTCTAGCCCTAGCATGTCAGCGTAGGTCCATGCGAAGATATCCTGGTATTCCTTCAATAGCTGAATTAAGTGCTTGGCCTCGTCTTTGAGGAGATTCGCCCCAATTTTTACTTCTTTGACTTCATCAGCGTCACCTAAATTAATAGTGACGGTCTTCTCGGATGTAAGAGCCTTGGCTTTCTGATGTTGTTCCCAGCTACGCTGCACCTCAAAGGAATCTTCACTCAAATCCTCAGGATCATCATTATTGACACTTGTTGGATTGGATTGGACCGGACCATTTCCACATTTTTGCATGCCATAAGATTGTTCCTGAAATATGAAGTAGATAAATTAGAAAAACAAACAGGGTAAACTTTTAAGATTTTAAAAAAAAAAATTCTTTTTTTAAAAAGGCATTTGCACAAGCATTCTATTTTTTAAAACATTTTGATATGAGAAAGCATGATGAAGCCCAGGCCTCAGAGTTCTCCTTGGATTTTTCTTTTGTTTATCGATTGGATATCATCACCGGGCTGGTTTGGTGTACCTCATCATACCCTCAAAATAAAACTTGTAATTTCATTGAAATTCATCAATCAATTACATTTATTGAATGAAAAAAAATGCAACACTCAATCACTAAAAGAAATTGAAAACATCTCTTAAAAAATTCCCACGCGGGGGAATGTGCAAAACGATAAAAAGAGTTACTCTTGTGGGCCGGGGCCCATCTCTCCTGGAGTTCTTCCTCAATGGCTCCAATGAGGAGGTCATCAAACAAGCTTGTAACTCCCTCCAAAGATGTCATCAGGGTTCTCTGTCTTCGGGGGTGTTGAATCATCCATGCCACCCCATCCATCTGGGACTATCTCACGAGGATCAATATAGAAGCTAGGAGGGGCCGAATACTTCACCAGGTAGTCGAACTTGCCACTAGGCTGCCCCAGAGTGTCTATTACTTCCGTCTCATCCTGCATCATCCTTGGAGGACCAGGGAATGTCTCATGAATGTTCGGGGGTAGTGAGTTTTGTCTCCTCCGCCCTTGCTCAAGTGGTGGGTTCTGTCTTTCCTGTCTTCGTCCTCCAGAACTTTCCCCACCTCTTCCATGGTATCCTATACCAGTAGAACGGGACCTCTGAGGGGCTTCAATGGGGCTTTGAATGCCCTGACCATTCATTCCAAGACCATTGCCAGGAACAAAACCATTCCCGACCATCACTCTTCCTACCATGAGGGCAGCATCGAAACTTCGGGGTAGGTGGTGATGAACCCCGAGAAGCATGTATAGTGGATACCAACTCAAATGAGTGGTAACTTGCCTCAAACTCGAATCGGCTCAACATAGGGGATGGCCGTCTCATGATAAATCCGGTGGTCTTCCTCACCATACACGGTGACTAGCTTCCTTTCGATTACAAATTTCACAGCTTGGTGTAGACTTGAAGGCACCGCTCCGGTGTGTGTATCCAAGGACGACCTAATAGGAAATTGAACGCAAAGGGATATCCAATACTTGAAAGGGAATGTTGAAGGTGACTAGCCCTATTTGAACGTCAAGATGGATTTCCCCGATCACTTCCTTCTTTGTTCCATCAAAAGCTCGTACCGAAGTCCTGGCAGCATGTATCCTGGATGGGTCTACCTTGAGGCGGTGAAGAGTAGCCAATGGACATATGTTTAGAGCGGACCCATTGTCAATGAGCACTCGGGACACATGGGAAGTCTTGTGCTTGACGGATATGTAAAGCGCCTTGTTGTGCCCCATACCTTCAAGAGGGAATTCCTCATCAGAAAAGGCAATTAAGTCCTTGAGAAGGACTGATCCCACAAATTCCTCCAGCTTGTCTGCCTCAACCGTCTCTGGCACACGAATTTCACTTAACACCTTCATTAGCGACTTTTGATGCACGGGGGATGTCATCAAAAGTTCAAGTAAGGAGATCTGGGCGGGCATCTTCCGCAATTGGTCAACCACGTTGTATTCACTTGCTTTAATCACGGCCAAAAATTCCTTAGCCTCCTCGTCAGTAACCGGCTTTGCAGGTTGAGCATTAGCTTGAGCATAGGTCCGCCCAGACCTTGTCACAAGATCAACATCTAGGTCATAAGACCAAGGCACCGCTTTATTGTTGACATACTCATACGGCTGAGGTACCTCTATCACTATCTCCTCGTCAGATGCATCTTCTAATGGGGGCATGTCGCAGCGAAGGATCAACTTCTTCCTTAAGCGCAGCTGTTCCTCTTCCCAATCGATGATGATGTGGGAAATAGTGGAAATTGTGCGATTACGATCGGCATACACGATGATGCCATCATCCACCATTTTGGCGACTCTTTCCTTCATCAATGATAGGGGGACATCCTCCTGATCCGGATAATATCCAGCTCTCACCAATCCATTATAGGCATCTGCTACATGCACCTTCGAGTTCTTGATTCGACCGACTTCGGGTTCCAAGATAGCATTCACCGTACCCTCATGCTCCGGTAGCGGATTCTTTTGGACATTCGGCCGGGTAGTTTGGAACGGAAAGGCCTTCGTGTCTAGGAGGTTTTGGATCTTGTATTTGAGGGTGAAACATTCATCAGTCGAATGCCCCAGTTTACCACTATGGTAGTCACACTTCTTTGTCGGGTCGTAACTACGCATGCTTTCGCGGTTAGGGCGCTTTGGCTCGATGGAAAGCAAACCTTTCTTCGGAGAATTACTAAAACCTGGGATGGAGATCCGGGGAGTGGAGTGAACTGTCTTCTTGCTTGGGCAAATGACGACGGCCAGCGGCTTGTTGTTGCCTTGCATTCATCGGGGCACGACCAGAACTTTCTTGGCTATAGGCTACATTCACATCCACGACGGCTTCTTTCTCCTTCTTGGTAGAGAATCTCTTACTTGATGACTCAGTGAACCATCCTTCCCTTATTCCCATCTCGATTTGCTCTCCCACAGGAATCAGTTGATTGAAACTTTCGACGTATGTGCTTGCCATCCGGTTACGAAACTCGAGACGGAAGGGTCTTCACGAACAACTTCATTAACTCCTTATTGGTGGGTTCGGGAGTGATTTGAGCCGCTAGATTTCTCCACCTCACGGCGTATTCTTTAAATGACTCGCTCCTCTTCTTTTCCATCCGCTCCAGTCTTCTCGGGAAGGTGCAATGTCCATGTTGAACTTGTATGCGCTTGAGGAATGCATCAGCCACTTCATTCCAAGTATCAAGAAGATTGATATTTTCATCACATACCGGTTCAATGCGAGTCCGGTCAAGCGGCATGGAATGATTGGATCATGAGGGGCTCATTTTTGACATGTTTGGGCCATGCGTACGTGATACATCTGCAAATGAGACTTTGGGCAAGATGTACCATCGTACTTCTCAAATTCCGGCATCTTGAACTTGCTAGGCATCCTGACCTTCTCATAAACCGAGAGGTCAAACGGGAGTGAGCTCTATGACTCCTGCAGTTGTTTTATTTTCTCTTCGAGTTTCGCGAAGCGATCATCCTGCTCCATCTTGGGGAGGTCAACAAGCTTTCCCTTTTCCACATTGATCGGGGATGGGTCGTCTTCTAAATCAGACATGCCATTATTACTCGACGGGGCTTATTTGCTTGCTTCGGGATAACGGCTGAGGAAGAATGGATGGAGGAGTCGGATTGACTTGGAATGATTTGAATTGAGCCATTATAACCTCCATGGAGGCAGCTAACTGACGGAGCTGATCTTCCATATTTGACATACGATCATGCATCTCATTTTGTTCCGCCATTTTGGCCCTTGATCGCGTAACGATAGGCGAACGTGGCGGATCTGTCGTCACCTAAAGGAAAAATGGTGTGATGTAAGAACCAATTGTAAAGATAAGAAAATGGCCCATGACAATGGTCTAGTCGTTATTTTATTTAAAATTTTGAACCAGACTTCATAACAAGGAACTAAGAATTGAAATTCAAGTCCCTAAACATTGAACTAAAGATTGAAAATACTAAATTAAAAATTGAAATTAAGATCCCTACACATTGAACTAAGAAACAAAAACCAAAACATCTCATTTTATATGCTTTCGGGATCCCAATGCTTTGCGAAGCTTCTTATTTTCAGCTTCAACCATTTCCAATTTCCGCTTAAGATGCTCAATTTGTGCTTATTGGGTGGGCTTCTCGGTCACATCAGGGACTATTGGGCGCAAGGCGGAAGGAATCCGGTGTTGTTGGATGTAGAACGCCGATGCGTGGTGGATCTCTTCCTCGCCTTTCAGTCTCTTGGGCACCAAAATCTTCTCTCGGGTGGCATTCATTCCATGCAGCGGTGACCATTTGGATCTCGTTGAAGTAGTCATAGTCCGTACGAAGGAAACGGACTTGGAATAACTCCGTCTTGAGAGGTGGAGGAATTTCTTGAAGAGCCTTGTACTGACGGGCCACCCTGTGTGGGTAATAGGAAGTAGCACCGAAAAGGCCCGGAAACGGAACGGCTCATCATGCTTGTGGGAGAAACGAGCCTCCTCAACACGGAACCATTTAGTATGCCATAAGAATGCCTTAGGATTAGGATTTTTCAAGAAATTAATCCAGCTTGCGTACTGTTTATCCGGAGAAAAACGTTCCAGAACTTGAAATTTTTGAATGGGATGCTTAAAATCATCAATTTTAAATTGTTTCATAAGGTGTCCAAACCCTCTTATGTGTGAGAAAAATCATATTTGCAAAAGTTCAGGGATGGCACGCATGGTCCTTTCTTCATTTTGTTTAAAACGGGTTAATGACAAGAAAGTTTCAGCTAAGACCATATTGACATAATTTAACCCATCGCAAACACGATTAACCACCCATGAAATTGAAGGATTAATAGCATTTCTTCGATAAGGAAAAACAATTAGACCAAAAAATGCTAATATGAAAATCCTAGCTTTTGAAATCATTGGTTGTTCAGCAAAACACTTTTCCAAGAACGACAATGGGCATGCATGGCAATTGGCTTTCACAACCTTGTTTACCGCATTGGGTTCGATTTTTAAAAAATGTGATAGTTCAGAAATAGGATCTATACCAAAAGGTGGTCTAACAAGTTCTTTTTCTAGAGGCATTCCAAGGGCGACACTATATTCCTCTAATGTCGGTGTTAACGCGAACTCACCAAAGATAAATGTGGAAGTCTGTGGACACCAGAAGTGAGGCAATGCTTGTATAATACTGGAGTGAATGTTGATCTCTAACAAAGGGAGAAGTCAGGCGATCCTGGCTTTCACATATCTCTGACCTTCTTGATCCAACTGATCCAGCCACATTTTGAGCTCTTTTTCGGGAGTGGAAATGATTTGCATGTCGGTTTTCCCCATCACATATAAAACAAGACTGACAACAAAACCTATTGTCATGGACCAACAAAATTGCGATAAAGTAAGTAAATTGCGAAGTGAGAATTAGACAACTTACTTTCCTCGAAAATGGATGGCAATCACATAGACACACGCATGAAATGTGAGGCTCAATTTCTACCTAAACGGCTTAGCAAAGTGGAGCTAAGAGGATGATCTGACCGCCGCAGTCTCGCGTAACGTGTCAAGTCCCCCTAACTCCAGCTCAGTCGAATGGAATATCCAATAATCCTGCAGTCTCGCAGATATGGACAAACACATTCGACACCATGAAAAACTTTCGGGGAAAAGAAGGTCAACCTCCATATAGCGGTCTCGCTTTGGAGGAAGTATCCTTCTCAACACCATCCTAAAAATCCTATCGCGGTCCAGGCCCGACCGCAGGTTGTGTGTGTAATAGTGTAGTGCTAAGAATAATACAACATGCACAACAGTTTAATTACAAACAACACTTCATACAAAAAATAAAACATACATTCCTACACCTCCCTGCAAAACAAGGGTCAGCAAACACTTCCCCTTATACCTCCCAATCTGCAAAAACATTTAACACCTTAAATGTTAGGGACGTACCTGGTATCCTCGCTGCCAAACAAAAACATTTTTTTTCAAAGAAATTTGGCCTAAGTCCACTAAGTGTTTTAACACATGTCCCCAGCGGAGTCGCCAAGCTGTCGCGACCTAATTTTTTCAGGGTGCACCACCTAGAATTTAGGTTAATGGATTACTAAGCTTTAAACTTAGCTCGGGCCCTCCCAAGCCCATACCAATTCGCGACTTAGGGTTCAAGTTTTTAAACATGCAGATGAATTTTATCTAGGAGTCGCCACTAATCATTTTTCGGTAGGCTGATTAGATACCTAAGTAAAATAATGGGAGAATTATTTTACTCCTACGAACCAGAGACTAAGGGTACGGGGACTTGATTACATTGGATTTTTCTAATGCCCTTTCGGTACCATTTCTTTTTATTTCTTGAAAAATTTTTATGCAAGCAGCTGATTTATTTTAACCTGAATTACTATCATGTAAAACATGGTGACCACACGGGTGTTCATCCACTATTAAACATTCAAATAAAAACAAATAAATAAATTGCATCACACAAAACAAGCAATTATTTTTTTGGATTTTTCTTAAAATTAGGATTCTATCACATGCATTTTAACTAAATGACTTAATTTTCTAATATGCAAATTCTAATTAAATGACCATATTATACAAATTAATTAACATGCACCTAATACTTTTGGACTTTTTATTTGAAATTTGACATTAATAAAAAAAAAAAAACCTAATTAAGCTATTCAAAAAAAGGAATGATTTTCTAATTCATTTTTGGGATTAATTTGACTTAAACCCTATTCTGTCTTAGAAAATTTTTTTATTTTTTTAATTAAAATGACAACTTTTCTACAACTCTAAAAGAAATTATTTAGGCCCAATCCTAACCTATTTTAAAAAGAGTTTCTAAAAAATATAATCCTAAAAAGACAATCCTGATTTAATAAACCTAAAAAATGCAATCATGATTTACTAAACCTAAAAATGCAATTTAATTTATTAAACCTACATGGCTAATGCAAGGTGTTGATTTTTGATTTTTTAGTTTTTTTAGTGTTTTTCCAAGATAAACAATTATCAAATAAGCTTAATGTCTAAACAATCCAGATATTCAACCAATAAAGAATTAAAATAATGAAAAAAATAACCCGTTGTCTCACGGGCCAAATTAACGATTATTTTTAACCCTAAATATCACAACAAATCAAAATAATTAAAAATCTAGTCCGAAGTCTTACGGACCAAATTAAATAATTATTGTGATATAACAATTAAAATTCTACCAAAGAGCCCAAAAATTAATATACTTAAAAAATGATCCGACGTCTCTCGGGTCAAATTAATAATTATAATAATTTCGAGTAAAATCCCTACGGATAATGCCTACAAAAATTATAGATATTAACTTCTAATATTACAAATTAAATACCTAAACTAAAAATGCAATAAAATAGAATAAACAGAGAAATAACATGAAAAATAAAAGAGTTAATAAATAATCGAACTACCAAAAAAAAAGGTAAAAAGTAAAAGTAAAAAGTAAAAAATAAATAAAAATGAAAACTACCTGGCGGAAACGAAAGGGGGGGATGGCACCGTTGGTGCGTCGTGGGTGGCAACACAATGGCATCGAGCTCCTGCGCAGGGAACGGCGGGCAAGGGCGGAGGCGGTGCGGGCTGAGGTGCGGAGGTGATTGGAGACTCGGTCACCGGCTTTGGGTGGTGCTGGAGCATGGCATCGGCGCGAGGATGGGAGGCGAAGGCGCGGCGGAGGCCCAGCTACGAGCGCCGGCAACGAGGCTGGCGTGGGTGTGCACGGATGGAGGCCGGCAGGAGCACTGAGACTTCGGGTGCGCAGATCGGCAGCAGCGAGGGTGTAGCTAAGGCGCTTGGGTCACGGCTGCTGCAAGGGATCACAAACCTGCTAGCGTCGGGGCTGGGTCACGACGGCGGGGAGCGGGGCTAGACGCAAGCTCGCGGTGCGGCACGAAGATGATGGCGCGGCGGGCCGCGGGTTGAGCGAGCGCTTCGTAGGCGAAGGGGAAGCTCCGGTGGCGATGGGCGGCGGAGGGGCGGTGCGATGCGGTGCACGCGTCTTGGGCAACAGCAGAAATGGCGTGCGGCTTTGTGGAGAAGAAGCACAGTGCATGGCTTTTCTTTTCTCTTTTTTTTTTACATCTCTCTCTCTACAAGTCTCCATCACGTCATCTCCCTCTCTCGCCCCGTACTTTTCTTTATTTTGTTTCCCTCGAAGGCACCCCCCAAACGGCTTCCTTTTTGCTTCCCCCTTTTCCGACTTTCCTCTTCTCTTTCACTCTTCTTATTTCTCTTTACTGCGTTTTTTTTTTTCGCCGAAGAGAACCCCGCTCACTATTTTCGCTCTAATTTCTTCACGAAAATTTTTTCTCTCTGAATTCGCTCCCCCTTTCATGAAAAATGAGCCTCTCTTTTATAGTGATTCGAAACGGCCTCTTCACATGGTATTTTCCGAGTTACCATTTCTTGTCACATTAAATCAAATCTGTATGATTTGACAATCAGCTCAATTCTTGCCCATTTTCACTTGATTTCAAAATTATTGCTTTGCATCCTGGACATCCATCGGAATTTCAATTTTCCTTGCATAATTCAATCAAATCTATTTCCCCATTTTTTCCATTTTTTCATTTATTTGTCCAAAATGCAAATTTTATTTTTCTAAAATTAAGTGTCAACAGCGTTGATTCACGAGAAGCATGTATGGTGGATACCAACTCAAATGAGTGGTAACTTACCTCGAACTCAGAATCTGGTTCTATATAGGGGATGGCTGTTTCATGATAAATCCGGTGGTCTTCTTCCCCATACATGGTGACCAACTTTCTTTCAATCACGAACTTCACAGCTTGATGCAAACTTGAAGGCACTGCTCCCTCAGTGCGTATCCAGGGACGGCCTAGCAGGAAGTTGAATGCAGTAGGGATGTCCAACACTTGAAAGGGAATGTTGAAGACAACCGGCCCTATTTGTATATCAAGGTGGATTTGCCCGATTACCTCCTTCTTCGTGCCATCGAAAGCTCGCACAGAAGTCGTTGCACCATGTATCTTGGATGGGAAAACTTTGAGGCGGTGAAGAGTAGCCAACGGGCATATATTTAGAGCTGACCCATTATCAATGAGCACTCGGGACACATGAGTAGTCTTGTGCTTGATGGATATGTAAAGTGCCTTGTTGTGCCCTCTACCCTCAAGAGAGAATTCCTCATCGGAAAAGGCGATCAAATCCTTGAGAAGGACTGATCCTACAAATTCTTCTAACTTATCCGCCTCAATCGTCTCTGGCACATGAATTTCACTTAACACCTTCATGAGTGACTTTTGATGGACAAGTGATGTCTGCAGGAGCTCAAGCAAAGAGATCTGGGCCGGCATCTTCCTCAACTGGTCGACCACATTGTACTCACTTGCTTTAATTACAGCTAGAAATTTCTTAGCCTCTACATTAGTGACAGGCTTTGCAGGTTGAGCATTTGCTTGAGCATAAGTCCGACCAGACCTTGTAACAATACCAACATCCAAGTCATAAGACCAAGGGACAGCCTTGTTGCTGACATACTCATATGGCTATGGCATCTCAATCACTATCTCATCATCGGATGCGTCCTCTAACTGGAGCATGTCCGCGAGTGAAGGATCAACTTCTTCTTTTTCAGCAACAAGTGCGGCTTGTTCCTCCTCCCAATCGATGATAATGTGGGAAATAGTAGAAACTATGCAATTATGGTCGGCATATACTATAATGCCGTCATCCACCATCTTGGCAACTCTTTCCTTCATTAGTGACAGGGGGATATCCTCATGATCCGGATAATACCCAGCCCTCACTAGGCCATTGTAAGCATCCGCCACATGTACCTTCAAGTTCTTGATGCGACCGACTTCAGGTTCCGAAATGGCATTCACTGTACTCTCATGCTCCGGTAGCAGATTCTTTTGGACATTCGGCCGAGCGGTTTGGAATGAAAAGGCCTTCGTGTCCAAGAGGTTTTGGATCTTGTGCTTGAGGATGAAACACTCATCAGTTGAATGCCCCAATTCCCCACTATGGTAATCACACTTCTTTGTTGGATCATAACTACGAAGGGTTTTGCGGTTAGGGCGCTTTGGTTCGCTAGTAAGCAAGCCTTTCTTTCTTAGGATTGCCAACACCCGGGATGGAGATCCAGGGAGAGGGGTGAACTCTCTTCTATCATTTGCAAATGATCGACGACCGCAGTTTGTTGCTGCCTTGCATTAATGACGGGCGGCCGGGGCCACGGTTAGTACTTTCTTGGCCATAAGCCACATTTACGTCCGCGACAGCTTCCTTCTCCTTCTTGGTAGAGAATCTCTTACTTGACGATTCAATAAATCATCCTTCCCTTATTCCCATCTCGACTTGTTCTCCCACAGGAATCAGCTGGTTGAAACTCTCGACATAGGTGCTTGCCATCCGATTACGAAACTCAGATGGGAGGGTCTTTATGAACAGCTTCATCAACTCCTTGTCGGTAGGTTCAAGAGTGATTTGGGCAGCCAAATTTCGCCATCTCACGGCGTACTCCTTGAATGACTCGCTCCTCTTCTTCTCCATCCTCTCAAAATCTTCTCGGGAAGGAGCGATGTCCATGTTGAACTTGTACTGCTTGAGGAAAGCATCGCCACCTCATTCCGTCTCGAGAAGGTTCACATTCTTCATCACATACCAGTTTAGCGCGGGCCCAGTCAAACTCGCGTGAAATGATTGAATCATGAGGGGCTCATTTTTGACATGTTGGGCCATGCGTACGTGGTACATCTGCAAATGAGATTTTGGGCAGGTAGTACCATCGTACTTCTCAAATTCCAGCATTTTAAACTTCTTTGGCATCTTGACCTTCTCGTAGACCGACAAGTCAAAAGGGAGTGAGCTCTATGACTCCTGCAGTTGTTTCACCTTTCTTCGAGCTTTGCAAAGCGTTCATCCGACTCCGTTTTGGGGTTGTTGACAATCTTCCCCTTTTCCACATTGGTCGAGAATGGATCTTCTTCTAGATCAGGCATGTCGTCATCACCCAATTGGGTCTTGTCTGCTTGCTTCGGGACAACAATATGGGGGAAAACGGGCGCAGGAGACGGATTGACTTAGAGGGATTTGATTTGAGTTGCTATAAAGTCCATAGAGGCGGCTAACTGTTGGAGTTGACCCTCCATAGTGGTGATACGGTCACGCATTTCATTTTGTTCGGCCATTCTTGCTCTTAGTCGTGTAATAATAGATGAATGATCCGTTATCACCTAATTTGAATGAATGAAAATATGTCAGCACGAGTTGCAGATAAAAAACCAATCCATGACAATGATCTAATCATTTTTTATTCCATGAAAAGCTTGTACAAGAATGAAATTTCCTAAAGAATGCTATAAGAGTAGACACCCTAGCAAGATCAAATTTCCTAACCATGAATTGAAAACAAATTCTCTATTTTTTATTTTCCAAATGACTCATTACATGACAATTTCCTCATCTCATTTCTAATTGACAAATGAATTAGATCAAATGATTAACCTAGATTGTCATGGACCGACCAAAAGCACGATAAAATAAATTGCAAGGTATAGAGATAGAAGACTTACTTCACCAAGAAAAACCAATGGCAATCACATAGACATGCGCATGATAAGTGGTTCGATTTCTACTCTAGAAGGCTTAACAAAGTAGAGCCACAAGGATGATCAGACTAGCCACGGGCGCGTGGACTATGTCGAGTCCTCATGACTCCAGCTTGGTCAAAGAGCCGACCCAGGTCACGAGCATGCGGACCAAGGTGGGTACTCTTGACATCATGAATGAAATTTCGGGATTGAGATGGGCGACTCGTACCACGAGCTTGCAGTCGGAGTGATATCCATCTTAATACCATTCTAGATAATCCTATGCGGCACAGGTCCGGCGGCAGGTTGTGTGTGCAATAGTGTAGTGCAAATGCAAAGCATGCACAACAGTTTAAATCACACAACACTTCATACATAAAAATAAACCATACATTCCTACACCTCCCTGCAAAATAAAGGTCAACAAACACTTCCCCTTATACCTCCCAATCTGCAAAAACATTTAACACTTTAAATGTTAGGGACGTACTTGGGATCCTCGCTGCCAAATAAAAACATTTTTCAAAAGAAAAGAAAAATTGGCCTAAGTCCACTAAGAGTTTTAACTCAAGTCCCCAGTGGAGTCGCCAAGCTGTCGCGACCAATTTTTCGGGTGTGAACCACCTAGGGTTTGGCTAATGGATTGTTAAGCCTAGACTTAACTCAGGCTCTCCCAAGCCCATACCAATTTGTGACTTAGGTTCAAATTCTTAGCATACAATTGATTTTCAATTAGGAGTCACCACTAATCTATTTTTGGTGAGTCAATTAGAAACCCAAGTAAAGTAATGGGAGATTTACTTTACTCCTGCGAACCAGAGATTCTAGATACGGGAACTTGGTTACGCTAGATTCCTCTAACGCCCTTACGGTACCATTCTTTTATTTTGAAAAAAAATGTTTAGCAAGCAGCTTGAATTGATTTTAATTTATCTCCCTAACATGTGAGGTGATCATGCGGGTGCGCAATCCACCAATTTAACACCCAATAAAACAATAAATAAGATTAAGGGACTTACCTTATAGCAACGAAAGCATCTGCATCGTTAGATTAAAATCCATATCAACAATCCTAGATATGGTCTCTAATTAACACGCAAATTTCTCTTTTTTTGTTTTCACTTGATTAATGGGGGCTTAATCTATATGCAATGTATGTTAATAATCTAATATGGCATGGCAACATGACTTAAATTAAATAACATGGACAAAGTAGATCCTAAAGAAATGCAGTAATTTAAATAGCAACTTAAATGACCTAATATGCAAATTTTAATTAAATGGCCCTAGAATGCAAATTACTTAACATGCACCCAATGTTTTTTGGATTTTTTTTACCTGAAATTTTGAATTAACAAAAATCCTAATTGAACTACCCTAAAAAAATGTGATTCTAAAAAAGAGTCTAATTTACTAGCCTAAATGCTTTATTTACTAAATCTATATTTCTAATTCTACATGCTCATGCAAGATTTTGATTTTTTTATTTTATTTCATGGTTTTTATTTTTCTAAAAATTGCAATTTATCCTAAAAAGGTGGAAGTAATTTATCCTAAAATATTTGAATGAAATTCCTAAATAAATTAAAATTCTGTCCTATTTAAACTAGGAATTAGGTCATCCTAATTTAAATTAAGACATTGTTTTAATTTAGCAATTTCTAGCCTAAGATGCAATTTATCTAAAAAAATTGATTTAAGCTTAAAATTAAACATGCAATTCTATTCTAAAATTCCTGATGATTTTTTGTTTTCTTTTCGCTTTTTTTAATTAAAATTTAACATGCAATTCAACTAGCATCCTAAGTGAATTTTGCTTTCTTTTTGTTCTTTTTTTCTTTTTCTTTTCATGACCTAAAGTAAAATCTCTAATCTAAATATGCAAGACAATAAAAAAATAATCCTAATTTAATATTTTTTGAGTTTTTTTATTTTTTTATCTTGAAATTAACAATTCCTAAACATGCAACCTAAACTAGTTAATTTGATTTTTTTTTTTTTTTATTTTTTTTTATTATTAAAAAAAAAGAAATTTCTATCCTAAACATGCAAACCCTAAAACTACATTTTTGATTTTTGACTTCTTTTTTAAAGAAAATTAATTCAAATAACCCCAAAGAAATCAAGCAAAATTGATCCCCCAAATTGACGAACCGTATCTTGCGCATGAGATCGGGTTAGCCAATTTCACAAAAAAAATCACAAATCGGATCTCGGGCGGGAGATCGGATTGGCAATTTTTAAAAGTAATTGCGAGTCGGATTTCGGACGCGAAAATCAGACTGGCAATTACTAATTTCATGACAAATTTATCTCATGGAATTTCACATTAACATTAAAGGGACAATTACTCCTAAAATAACAAATAATGTGCAATAAACAAAAAAATAAATAACATAAAAGAGTAAAAATAAAAATAAGAATAAATAAAAATAGGATTTACCTAATTTTTCTTTTTTTTGCTTTTTTTTTTTCTTTTTATTCGAAAAAGAAAAACAAGAAAGAAAAAAGGGGGCCGGTGGCTAGGGCTTGGGGCGTTGGCTAGGGCTCCAGCGGGGTTCTCCGGGGACGGCGCGACGGCGGCGCGGCACCGAGGAGGCAAGGACGTCGCGGGGAGGTCACGGGCGGCGGCGGCGGGTGCGAGAGACGGCGGGGCCTCGGGGCGGCGGGCGTCGCGGGGAGGACTTGCGGCGGCGGAAGGCTCGGCGAGGGCGTCGGGGAGCGTCGCGGGTCCGGATCTAAGTTCGGCGGCGGCGGCGGACCTCGGCGAGGGCCTCAGGGCGTCACGGCATCTGGATCTGGGCGCGGGGGCGTCGCGGCTCGAGGAGGCACGGCGTGGCGAGGGCAGAGCGGGATGCGAGAGGGGGCTCGGGCCGAGGACCTCAGGGCTCGAGGGCGGCGCGTGGATGCGGAGGGCGACGGATTGGGGCTCCTGGGCGTGGCGGCGACGGTGCGGCCTCGGCGGAGACGGGGAACGGCGCAGGCGGGCACCCCCTCGAGGAAGATGAACAATACCCGGGAGTTTTTTTCACCTTTACCTCCCTCAATTCACCTTCACCTTTTTTTATTTATTTTCCTCTCTCTCCTTTCTTTTTAACTTTCTGACTTTCTTTTTCACTGAACCTCTTTTGGCAGAACCCCCACGAACAGCGGCACTCTCTCCCCTTTTTGCTTTTCACTTTTTTTGGCTTTCTTTTCTCGTGTTTCGAAGAAAACCGAGAGAGTCCCCCCCACCCTCACGGACGTACGCGGCCCTTTTATATCCCAAAAAATTATATCTTCGTTGTATATCTTATTTCTAAATCTGCTTGCGCGCGATACCTTTGAATATATCATCGAAATATATTTGCATATTCTATCCAAAAATTCCCCTTTTCGCGCAAAACCGCATTCCCTAAATCTATAAAAATCTTAACAAAATCAAAATAAAATATGCCTAAATTATATGCCATGCAGTTTTTATTATTTTTTATTTTTTAGCAAAAAATGAACCCCAAAATTAGGTGTCAATAAATATTTTCCTAACTTAAAAACAATCTTTGCATAGTTTAAGATAGTGGGTCAGCAAAAAATATCTTCGTCGTTAATATAAAATCTTCAAGTGAAGAGTGTTACGATGAATCAAATTTTTTTATTAAATAATATTTTTACGCAACAGAAATGTTCTTTTTTTTAAGGAAATATTCCTCAAATCATGTAACTTGCCGCGTAATGCAATGGGTTTAATCTAATTGAGCGAGCCTCCCCCAACATTTGCTAGCAAGGAAAAAAAGGACGGTTGGGTTCACAGCGGGGCAATGAACTCACTCTCCTATATTTCATTAGAATAATAGTTCAAAAGAATGCCTGGTCTAGAGATCGAATTGCACCAAAAACAGTAAAAGCTTCACTGCAAATTGTGGCCCAAATTCATCCACTCGTCTGCCATCATGATCGGAACAGCTGCTGTATTTACACCCGAATTAGAATGGTAGTTGAGAGTCGGGGGGGTGTTCAGCCTGAAAAAGAAGGGCATGGGCTGCTTGAACAAAGCAGACTTAGATGGACCCAGCATTTACTCCTGAGTGATGTACAATCGCACCCAGGACAAAAAAGAGCACACTCATGCAGAAAATTCTAGGCCGATGATCATATCATCAACTTGTGGCTCTGCCCTCTTCAAGTACTTGAGCGAACTCCTCTAGATACTTGTGCTGCAGCTCTACGTTGCCGAATATCTCCCTCATGGCCCATGCGCTTGCCCTCACCTCCTCTCCCTCCGGCTCCACCATGACCCGCCTTATCGTCTCGGCTACCGACTCGCCTGTAAACGACCCATCTCGGTCATTTCTTGGTACCTCTGATCCGACCCGCCTCTCGTCCATCAGCCTTGCCACAAGTCCTTGGTCCGAGCTCCCCCCGGAAAATAGGATTAGTGCCCGACCCTGCCCGAGGGCCTCTATGACCGAGCTCCACCCACAATGAGTCAAGAACCCACCGACCGACGGGTGGGCCAGGATGTCCAGCTGAGGAGCCCAACCAACCCAGACAAAGCCTCGACCCGACACCCGGCTTTCGAAACTAGAAGGGATACTGCCGGGGGCGGCCTTTCGGCCTACCGCCCAGACGAAGGGCAAACCTGACTTTTCAATTCCACATGCCAACTCGTGCATGAACTCTTGACTCAGAGCCACGTCGGTGCCGAGGGCGATGTAGAACACCGACTTCTCTTCCTTATCATCCAACCATTGCTTTAGCTCGCTCCACCTCCCGTCTCCTTCATGCCGACTTTTATTCTGGGGCGGCAAAAGCCCCATCGGAACCACGGCTCTTCCGTAAAGCTTCTTAAGTAGACTCAATGGCTCCGCCTCAAACTCGCTACAGGTTCTTGTGGCCACGATTTCACAACCCTGTATCAACCTGCCAATCCTTTGGGAAACAGACATGTTAGCGTCAGAGTCCACGAAATCCTCTTCGTTAATCACCTCGTGAAGCCTAAAAGCAACTTTAGTGGGGTAAGTAACCCACTGGGGAACGACCGTCAAGTCCTCTGCCGCCTTGGCTCGGGCCTGACCGTCGATCAAAAGGGAAGGTGGGCCGGCGAAGACGAGGGTGGTAGCACTATATATGCTGAAGAACGCCGATTTAACACCCAGTCGTCTCGCCTTTTGGGGTAACCAGAAAGACATGAAATCTTGGATCACCCAGTCGACGTCCGAGTTCGCAAGGAACTCGGCAACAGCTGGCTCGAGCATGTCGTATGCCTTCTTAAGGTAAGGGATCATGTTATGCAGCAGCTCGGAGGTCGACTCGGCAGAGTCGGGGAGGCCATGGACGCGAGGCAAGGGAAGCTCAATGAGGGCTATCGAGCGAGGGAGGTTCGCGGGGATCTTTTGGAGGTTTTTCGGGGTGGAGATGAAGGAGATGCGGTGACCCTTTCGAGCTAAGAAGGTGGCGACCTCGAGGAAGGGCATGAGGTGGCCGTAAGCGAGCCATGGGAACATCGCAACGTGGAGCTTCTCTTTGTTTTCCATGGCAGTGTGTGGAAGGGAGACGAAGTGGAGAGAGACTTTAAAAGAGAAACCAGCTTTCGGTGGAGCGCGCACGTGCCTCTACTCGGCGCACGTGCCGGGAGAGAATCAGATTAGTCTTCTTCCTTGCGCACGCGCGATTTTGCATGTAAATGGCATTGTGACATCCGAGCGAATCTTTGTGATACGCAAAAGAAGAAAGCAAAACTTTTTGGCTCCCGTTCATTCAGCCGAAAACTACTGCTAGAAAAATGTTTTTTGAATTTTTTGATATTTGTTTCACGAAAAATGAATTGGTCGAAAAAAATATTTTCTATCAATGAAAAAAAAGATTTCTAAAATAGGAATTTTTTTTTTAGCTTTTCAAGCAGGGAAAGCATTTTCAAGTGAAAAATATTTTCCACGCTCCCTTTCTCTTATCTTATACCTTTACTAAACCCATTTTCTTTCTTTTTTTATTTTTTAGAAAATTCTTCTTTTTTTTCTCCTTTTGTTTTGACTGGTTGCTAGACATGACAACGGCCAACAACTAACCATAGGCTATCTCTAGTTGGTTACTTGCCACATTGGGGAGTGTGAGCCTCTAGCAAGGCCTGAGCGCTCGAGCTCGCCTTTGGCCGATCATTGAGCATCACCATGGCTAGTGATCGATCGAAGAAGAAGAAGGTAAAGAAAAATAAAAGCAAAAAAAAAAAGGATAATAAATAAGTTAAAAAATTAAAATTTTGAATATTTTAAGAAGTAAAAAAAATTATCTAAAGGAATGCATGAAGGAAAATTAAATCAAATTTTTCATATCGAATAGTGAAAAATATTTTCCTAATTCATTTTCAAGTTTCAGTCAAAAATAAGAATATACATAATCATTTTTCTAATAAATGACTTTCCAAAAGATAATTTCTAAAAATGATATATTTTACGTAGAACCAGCAAATGCTAAATCTTGTTAATTTGCTAAGCGGCCGAAAGAAAGAGTTCATTTAACTTGGATGTCTTTAAAATAAGGACTCACCTCCCCAGGAATATTGATTGTTGTACTAAGTAGTTCGAGAATGCCCCGATCTTTAGATATTTGAAATCATTGGGATTCGCTCCAATGGCCACCCTTCCAACATGGAAGAGGAAGGTGAGAGGTTCAAATTTCCACTTTCTCAGGGAATATGGGGTGGGGACGCGTAAATTTCAGGAGTGGGTTCCCTGCAAGAGACAGGGCAAAATTCTGAGAGTGAGTGTTAGAGTAGGAATATAATAGGGTGACCGAAAAAAAAAAAAAAAGATATTTGAGTCAGTCTCTTGATATTTATTTTTAAAGCAACGCTTGCACCAAAATCAATGAGCTGCCCCGGAAAGTGCGGCTTGTTACTTATCACATCATCCCACAATTTTTAAGGATATAATTTTTCAAATAAAAATTTATCCTATGACATTAATCCATATTTTCCGTCTCGAGCACGGTCATTCTACCATACGATTTTCTCATTTGTGCCTTTTCAGTTAATTATCCATTTAGAAACCATCTTGATGGAAGGTAGTGAAGGGCATAATAAGGTGTAAGTCAAGCCTTATATTTCGGAAATACATTATCAGTATGCGAGGGAATTGGATTAGAAAAGTATGTCTCTAATTGCCAATGAATCTTAATGGATTTCTATTGCACGCAAACTTGAATGACGGGTGGAGGTCAAATTTATTTCACACCATGTTTTCTACGTACGATTCTAATTGGTACTTGAATCCTATTCTTCAATGTATTATTAGGATAGTTCATTTTTGTTGTGCACGGCCCTTATCTAATTGATGGAACCGCTGTGGCCCCTCAATGGCAATGGATGGGGTCTCAAATGAGTTTGGCCCCAATCTAGGACCACAAGTTCAACGACTGTGGGTTCTGCCCCTTTCAAGTACCCGAGGGAACTCATCTAAATTATCAAATTGCAACTTCATATTGCCAAATATCTCCCCCACAACCCATGCCCTCGTCCTCAACTCCTCCCCCTCTGGCTCCACTGACCCGCCTTATCGTGTAGGGCCCCTAAGTCGCTATTGAATGGCCCCCTCTCGGTCATCCGTTAGCACCTCTTGTTCGACTCGCATATCATCCATTAATCTCACCATCAGCCGTTGGTCCGAGCTCCCTTGGTAAATTGGCGCCTAGCCCTCCCCGAGTGTCTCTACACCCAAGCTCCAACGCAACGACGCACCAAGAACCCGGCGATCGACTAGTGGGCTGGGATGTTGAGCTGAGGAGCCCAACCCACCCAGACAAAGCCTTGACTCGACACCCGGACTTCCAGACTTGGAAGAGAATATGTCAGAGTAGGCCTTCCGTCCTACCCACCTGAACGGACGGCAAACTTAACTACCCCATCCCACTGCCTAGCCAACTTTGAGGAAACCACGCATTTGATTTTTCATTAAAATTGGGGCATCATCGATCCCTTATCATTTTGGCAAGAAAGAACAATTAAGTTTTAGCTTTGAAAGTGATTGGGTTATGACTTTTAATCTACTGTGAAAATAATAGTTTGTTCTGAATCATAAAAAATCAAATAATAAATAATTGTATTCTTAAGATAGTACAAAAACTGTCATGTTAGCCAATTCCTTTTATCTTTACTCATCCCCATGTCTATGCATAGTTATTGATCCATAATATGCTAAGAGCGCGAGGGAGTCAGTAACACTAACATTGAATTCCTTGCTTTCAGAACTTCACTATTTTATTGATAGCAAGTTATGGTAGAAGAGACTTCTTACTTTTTGTCTTTTAGTTTTTAGAGTTATGCTAACATAATAAATTTTGAATTATCATCAGAATAACAGTTGGTTATGAGGTCAAATTCTTGAAGGAGTAGGCTTCACAAGAATTTATGATTATTTATTATTTGATTTTTTTTTGTGATTTAAAATAAACTATTATTCTCAACGTAAATTAAAAACTATTACTTAATCATTTCTCTAATTTTTACTAAAAGTTAGTATTTTGGCCTATGCAAAGGGCTATTCCACGATTTGTCTTATAATTTTGTAGCACTAACCAACCGGAGGGAAATACATAAAACTTTATAGGATGCACATATAAACGGATAACCATAGTGAAATATCTGCTTATTGTACGAAGTCGTTAGTTTAATTTCAAGCCACACAATTATCTTATCATTTCCCGTAACCCGGGGAACGAACATGGGCCCATCCACGTGCTTCCAACTAAGTTAACATGACCTGAGGGAGCTTCTTTGGATACTTGTTGAGCAGCTCGAAATTGTCAAGTGTCTCCCTTGTGTCTCTCTTGTGGCCCATGCCTTTGCCCTCACCTCCTCTCCCTCCGGCTCCACCGTGACTAGCCCAATCATCTCGGCCATTGAGGCTACGTTTGGTAACGCTCTCGAGAATAGATATTTATGTTTTTTTGTTCCCGCATTTGGTAAGTTTTTCTTTGTCGAGAACAAATTTGTTATCGAGAACAAATTTAGAATAGAAACAAGAAACAAAAGGAAATTACTTCTTATTCATGAAAACAATTCCAAAAATAATAATCAAAAAACAAAAATTAACCTTATTTTTTCCTTTTCTTCCTCTCTTCTTCCCTTAGTTGGTCATCGATCTCGGTGTCGGTCGGCAATTAGCCAAATGAGGCTCTAGCAAGCCAAGCGAGGCCCGACAACCTCACTGGAGCCTTGTCGGCCTCTGGCGAGGTCACCCTGAGCTTGCCGGCTATCGCAAGGGCTACGCCAACCTCACAGTGGCCAGGTGAGGCTCGACCTCACCTTGGCCAGGCAAGGTCGCCTTGCCTAGTCATGGCGATGCATGGGATGACCTTGCCATCCCTCGTCTGGCCGGTTGCCAACCAATGACTGGCTAAATGAAGGAGGAAAAAAAAAAAAGGAAAAAAATTGTAATAAAATTATTAATAAATTAAAAGAAATTTTAAGTCACAAAAATATATGGAGTCATACCAAATATATTTCTCTTCCAAAAACAAAAATTTTGTGTAGTTACAAAAAATTTTGTTTCCTAAAAGAGAAACGTTACCAAATGCACCATGAGTCACTCGAGAATGACCCGTTAAGCTCATCTCTTGGCACCTCAAACCCCACCCCTCTCTCTTCAAGCAGCCTTGCCATCAACCCTTGGTCAAAATTCACTACGGAAAACAGAAGCAGTGGCCGCCCTCACTCAAGTGCCTCAATGGCAGAGCTCCAACCAGAATGGGTCAAGAACCCTCCAATTGCCGCGTGAGCGAGAATTTCGGCCTAAGGAGCCCAACCCATCCACAAATAACCTCGGCCCAAGACTCGACTTTCGAATCCGGAAGGTATAATCTCCGAGCCTAGCCACCCAAACGAATGGCAAACGCAACTTCTCGATCTCTGCTGCGAGCTCCGGCATCATCTCCCGGCTGATGTTAACCTCGGTGCCAAGCTCGACATAGAAGACTGACTTCACTTTCTTATCGTCAAGCCATCTTTTCGGCTCAACCCATCTCGTCTTCGCTGCCACATTTGTGATGGGGTGGCAATAAGCCCACAAGGACCACAGGTTTTTCGTAAATCTTCTAACGTAACCTCAGCGGATCAGCCTCGAACTTGCCCCAGCTCCTCACGGCCACGAACTTGGAACCTCGAATCTACTCGGCAACCCTCTGAAAATTCGAAACTCCGATGTCCATGCAATCCTAGTGAGTGACTATCTTGTGGAGCCTGAATCTGACCTTGGACAGGTAATCAATCCACTCGGGAATGGCGGTCAAATCCTCCGGCCTTCAGCTCGGGCCATCGATCAAGACGAAAGGTGGTCCGTGTGTTGGAAGATATGCATCAGACAGATCATGAAGATATACTTAGAAGGAATCTCGCTGATTGTATTTGTACATAAAATAGTTAGGAATTGATATCAAATTGATATCAATCACTTACACAATTCTTTCTTCCCTTTATTACATCAACCTTGTATTGTATTTACATCAGACTTTACATCAAGGAATACAATGAAAGAGACGATTTTCCTCAGAATTCTCTCTACCTTTCTCGATATCTCATCTTCTTTCACCGTGGAAAGCGAGAGTAGTAACACTGAATGCACTAAGAATGTCGAGTTCACACTTAGTTGGCTCGCAACTTGCGGCAACTAGTGACAATTTGTTTAATATGGTTGTGAGGTAAATATTCAATCTCGAACAAATTTAATATTTATGGATGACATTAAAAATCAGGCCAAAATTAATGAATCATTTTTGCCAATTTCCTTTTTTTGGTTCATTTGTACTTGTCACAACCTCCCCAAAGCAAGTTGAATCATCTAAGGGTTTAGCTAATGGATTAGTCAGCCTAAACTTAGCTCGGCTCTCGCGACTTAAGGTTCAACTATTTAACATGCAACTATTTAACATGCAAAAGATTCTTATCTAGGAGTCACAACTGATTGGTTTATGGTGAATTGATTAGATACCAAGTAAAGCATCGAGAGAAATACCTTACTTCTACGAACCAGAGATTAGATGAATTCAGGGATATGTTATATTACTCTTAATACTTTTAGTACATTTCCTCTTTTATTTTCAAAAATATTTTGCATGCAATCTGAATTGATTTTAGTCTAAATCAGACAAATCTAATATGGATAAATTCTAAACATGCAACCCTAATCTTTCTAGGAATATATCCTATCCATCACACAATTGGTCTTTCTGGTGTTTTCAAAAGAAGCAATATTCCAAATCAAAGATAAGTATTATATTCAACACACTCAACATATTCATCAAGATTTCAAATAAAGTGTTAAAGATAATTTTAAAAAATAATCGTCTCATGGACTAAATTAACAATTATTTTAATCCTAAACATCACCAACATGTAGGAAAAATTACAATAATTTTAAAAAATGATCCAAAGTCTTACAAATCAAATTAGTAACTATAATGATATGGGCTGATGATTTTTTTGCAAGAAAAATCAAAATAATTGAAAAGATGAAGTGAAGTCTTACCGATCAAATTAATAATTAAAATGATTTTTGTTAATAAAATCCTATCGGATGATGCCTAAAATTTCTATATAATCAAAGCTAGATAACAATTGTTTAAAATAGGCAATGAAATTTGAAGTGATAGTTACCTAGTTTGTGGACGTTGTTTCTAAATTCTAAGCCGGACAAGTGGATCGTGATGGCGGCCGACTCACGAGTGGGCAAGGGTTGCCTCGTCGGGGCGATTCTGTTCGTGGACTCAGACGACAACCGGGCATTGCGGGGCCTACAGATTCCTTCACCCCCAACTATTGTGAACTTCAGAACATCCAACCTCCTTTTTTTTTTCTCCTTTTTTTCTCGCAAAAGAACTTCCACTGATCAGAACTTGTTTACTTTTACATTTTGACCAAACAATCTCACTCACTAGCTTGGAGCGTTGCTAGGGATCGGCAATCCGACGGTGAGTTCCAGTCGATCTGCAAGACAACGACACTTGCAGCGACGATGGAGAGAGGCAACGGCCACGGATGCGATGGGAGATGCTAAGTCAAAGAGGTCGCCGAGGACTCGCAAGCAAATTTCTCGAATTATCTTAATCAGAGGACAAATTCTTTGATTCTTCCATTTCGATGGAATGTTCGGGCCAAAATGCGCGGAGATGGCTCTCTGCTTCGTGGGAGATGGCTGCGAAAGGCCTTTCTCCTTCTTTCTTATTGCCGACTCTCCATTGGCTGTGAGTCGAGCCCCCTTCCACTCACGATTTTTTCTTTCCCTCTTCTCTGTAATGGTCGTGCATTCAATATGTGTCGCCTCCTCTTTTATAGGCAGCAAGGGCTAGACTTTTCAAGGAAATAATAAGTATCTCTCCTCCTAGAATATATCATGTATGTGTTGGAGGTAATAGGTTTGAGAGAGAAGGAGCAGTTACTTGAAGTATTACACCAAGAGACGTCAAGTTTGGAACGCTCAACAATGTTACCTCCAGCGTAGGGAAACCCTAGAGTTTTTATATGTAGGTTATTGGGCTCTGGCCCATATGGACCCAAATAACCAAACTTTCACCTATTGGGCTTGTATGTGAACATATTATTTTGGACTATATTAATGATATATCCAACAATCTCCTCCTATGTTCACCATACAGCACAATCCAATAAGGTGGTTAGTGTAATGTTCAGACAAACATGAATCATCCACATTCAGTCCAAGACAACCAACTTGGATCAGCCAAAAAGTTTTTCAGTAGTAAAGTATTAAACTCAATCATCATTTGCAATCTAAATGAGTGAATCATTCTTATCATGAATCTGTTTTGAGATAAGCAAATCAAAATAAGTATTAGGAGTTTTAGATTCAGTCTAAACTCATCCAAATCCCAAAATAAATCTCAGACTCAGTTCACAACCAACATATGCATACTAGTCAAGTATAAGAAGGCTAGTCAAAATAGTCCAAGACCTTACAAATATAAGAAACAAGCATAATAATGTTCACAAAATAGAAATAGCAAATAAACTATCAACTCTCCACACGCTCTAAATGATATATATATTCATTCATCAATTAGGTCATCCTAGTCAGGGTCCCACTCATTAAGCTCTCCTCCATCTCTGCCATCACCTGAAGAATGTCAAATATGAATTTCATATTATTATGAATTCAATCATTTGAATAAAAACATATATTGATGTCATAAAGCATCATAATATCATGTTCATAAGCATCAATCCGAGTTTCATATAATATGAACAAGACCTAAACAATGTGATTTACAAAGAGCCATCAACTTAAGTTTATTTGTAGGAGAATAACTATTGTCTAGTTCCAAAGAATAAGACCAATAGTCAAATCACTTACAATAACTTAGTCGTAATATCAAATTTCAATTAAGAACAAGACCAAGAGGGCTTCTTATGTAAACAACCGTTTCCATGCTTCAATTTGGAATGTCACAATTACCAATTCCTTAAAGTCAAATAATCTAGCATCAAGTTTGGAATGAGATCATTTAACCAAAAGGATAGTCCAACCTAGTTGAATTGTATCATCAAGTTTGGAATGAAACAAGTTTCCTTGATAGAACATTTGAAGTAGGTCAAAGTCACCTTCATCAAGTTTGGAATGAGACAACTCACCCTTTTCAAATTAGTCAGCAACTGTGAACATCGATTAAACATATAAACCGTGCTTATCATTGTAGCCAATAAATGAAGATTCGATAATTCAAAACACACAATTAGAAGGTAAGTAAATGGTAGTTAAGACTTGCCTATATAGTCTTTAACCCCATTTCCCCCACTGTTTTGAATAATCGATCTTTAGGCATACCTTTGGTGAGAGTATCGGCTATGTTATCCTTCGATCTCACATCGATCAAGGTGATAACCCCTTGTTCTCTCGAGATAATTCAACAACGCATGTCTCGAGTCTCACATGTCTTCTCTTTGAATTAAAGAAAGCATTCTTGACAACTTGGACAGCTACTCGATTATCACAGAATAGGCTTAGAGAATTAATCTTTAGCCGAGTCAAAGAAATATCCATAATCAGATTCTTTATCCACTCTGCTCTTCACCAGCTGAGGCTAAAGCAAAAAGTTCTGATTCCATAGACGACAATGCAATACAAGTCTATCGTTTGGATTTCCAAGTAATAGCAGTGCCACCCAAAGTGAATATATATCCACTAGTAGACTTATCAAGTTTCCAATATCGAGAGCACCATGAGGCATCGAATATCCATCCACAATTGGAGGATAACCGAATAATGGAGAGCATAATCTTTAGTACCTTTAAGGTATCTCATTAGCCTATTGAGGGCATCCCAATGCTCTTTACTAGGATTACTAGTAAAACGACTCAAAGATGCCAACCGTAAAGGCTATGTCGGGTCTAGTGCAACTCATGGCATACATGAGACTACCAAGCGCTTTGAGTACTTTAACCGATCCACGCCGATCCCTTCATTAGGACTCGAGCCTATTATTATAATCACATGGTGTCTCACTCGGTTTACACTTATCGTATCCCCAAGTAGAAAGTAACTCTCAATATAATGAGTCTCGGCTAAGGGAGATGACTTGCCGTTTGAAGCTTACTTTCATACCAAGAATGGTATTAGCAATACCAAGATCTTTCATGTCAAATTCTTTAGCTAAAGTAGCTTTCACGTCACTCACTACGAGATGATCGGAACCAAGAATTAACATGTCATCAACATACAAGCAAATGATGACTATCTTATTTGACATAGAATGATGGTAAAGGCATTTATCTCGAATAACAAGACCGAAAGCCATAACTCTTTACCACTTTGTCAAATTTAAGATGTCACATCTTAGGTGCTTGTTTAAGACCATATAAGGATTTATTCAATTTACAAACTTTGTCCTCAAGACCTTTCATAACATATCCTTCTGGTTGTTCCATGTAAATTTCTTCATTTAACTCCCCATTTAAGAAAGCCGCTTTTACATCCATTTGATGCACTACAAAGTGTTCAATAGATGCCAAAGCAAGAAGAATTCTTATAGTTGATAGATGACACACAGTGAATAGACATCAAAATAGTCTATTCCACTCGTTGTTTATAGCCTTTAGCTACCGAACGTGCTTTATATCGGCTATTGATCTATTACTATTGAGTTTCTTCTTCAATATCCATTTACAGCCTATAGCCTTAGCCCCTTTTGGCAAATTGACTAGCCGCCAAGTATGGTTCTCGCAGCGAGAGAGCTCATTTCATCATCTATGGCTTCTGCCCACAGTAGAGATTCTCTAGATCTCATTGCTTCCTGATAAAAGAATGGATCATCCTCAAGATGGTAAGTAACAAAGTTCTCACCAAAACTTTTGGGAACTCTTCCTCTTGTAGATACTCTAACTGGAAATTGTTCAACAACCAGTTGTGTGGAATTAGTGTCGAAGGGCCTCGCTTCGATTCTACGGAGATTCCGAAATCATATCTATAGATCCAGAAACATTCAAGCCTTGATCTTTGAGAAACTTGTTTTTCAAAGAACACTGCATCTCTAGATTCTATCACTGTGTTAGTAGATAGATCTAAAAACCTATTTGCAGCACTATCTTCTGCACTACCTAGATATACACAAGTAATGGTTCTAGGTCCCACCTTAGGTCTCTTAGGATCTGGTATATTTACATAAGCAATACAGCTCCAAGTCTTAAGAGTATCATATCTACAAGGACGCTTATGCCATATCTCATAAGGTGTCATAGACAAATTAGAGTGCGGCAATCTATTTAAGATTTGATTAGCAGTTAGAACTGCTTCTCCCCAGTAAGAGGAAGGCATGCCAGCTGTAAGTAACATAGAATTTAACATTTTAGTTAATATTCTATTCTTGCGCTCAGCAACACCATTTGATTGGGGTGAATAAGGAGTAGTGGTTTTAAGTATTATACCTTTTGAAGCGCAAAATTCCTTGAACCTTGTCATTGTGTATTCTCCTCCTCTATCACTCCTAAACCTCTTAATTTTCAAGTTGAGTTGATTTTCTACTCTAGACTTGAAAATCTTAAATTTTTCAAAAGCCTCATCCTTCGATTTCAACAAATAGACATGACAATATCTAGAAAAATCGTCTATGAACGTTATTAGATACTTCCGACCACCTCTAGTAATGTAATTTCTAAAATCACAAATATCAGAATGTATTAACTCAAGAAGTTGTGTACTTTTAGAAACCAACTTAAAGGGTTTTCTAGTGATTTTAGCTTGTGTACACACTTCACATTTGTCAAATCGAATAGAAGTATCTAATGGAATGTTGTGAGTTTTAGCTAGATGTAGCATTTCCTGTAATTCACATGTCCAAGTCTATTGTGTAGCAACTTTGGATCAATCAAAGTAGAATTCACATGGTTTATGCTATCAATATTTAAACTCAACCTGTACATACCATTAACCATGAATGCACAATCGAAATAATATGAGTTAACAGATAAAGTTACTCTACCATTCATAGTTGAAAAGGACATACCGGCTTTATCAAGTAAACTCATAGATATCAAATTCTTTTTAAGTAAAGGTACTACTCTAACATGTTTCAGAGTTAGTATTTTACCTGAAGAAAGCACCAAATTTACAGTTCCAGCATGAGTCACCTTTGCCTCACCACCATTGCAATTTTCACAGTGTCTTTCACATCTATGACCTCAGTGAGTAAGTTCTTATCATTTGTAGCATGACAAATAGCGCCACTGTCCAACCACCACTCAGAAGAGACGCTGGCCTTTCCATTCTTCATCAGTACCTTCAGTCTGTGCATCTCAGTCTTGAAAGAACTCCATTCAATGGATAACTTGTTCAACACAAGACCGACAAAGAGATTATCGGACATATCAGAGTTATCATCTTTCAACTTGTTCCTCATGTTCTCAAATTCAACCAACTAAGATGTAATACTTGAATTCATAGTGAATTTAAAGTCAAAAAATTTCTCCGTTAGGAGAGTTTTAGAGAGCCCCTCTTGTTTTTGGAACTGAGCGTTCAAGTGATCCCATATCTCTTTCGCCGTCTTATACTCACTATAAGTCATAGCCGATTAGGATTTAGAGAGTTCAACAAGTAATCTCTACAAAAATACTCATCTTTGTTCCACTCGATATTCATCTACATCTTCAAAGTGGTAGATGCAAAATCACTTAATGCAAGATAAAATATGTCACGTTCTTTCATGCCAAATTGAACATGTAATTTCCAGTCATGAAATTCAGTAACATCAAAAGATTGCAACTTTATGATATCATAGGAACTACGTTTTGCCATCTTGATCAGAGTAAAGTGTTAGAAAGAGTGCACCTTGGAGTCCTCGAGCCACAAAGTCGAAAAACTCCTCTAACCTTGATCAAACCGCTCTCAGAGATGGAATTTGCCAAAACAAACCCCAAAAACAGATCCGGAGCGCCCAAAAACTTTAAAGTGGACTGCCCTTGTCGCCAAAACTCACTGAAAGTTTCCGTCGCCGAAATTCGCTGAAAATTCGTCTCCGAAATTCGCTAGAAATTCAGATGAAAACTTCTGGGTGCCGTAACTTCTCCGTCCGACCTCCGATTAACGCGAGTGACCACTCAAAACGTTCGTATCGACGAGGAAAATAAATGCTAAAATATATGAACATATTGGGCTTATATGTAAACATATTATTTTGGACTATATTAATGATATATCCAACAGTATGAAGATCTCTTTTGCTTGTGTAGCCGCACGAAAATATATTGTTCAAATATATGCTCAATATTTCCAATATTTCTCATACGAAATCTTTCTTTCTGTCCATGTCGACCAATTCTGCCGTAGCACACTCTCCTTTTACTTTTCTATCTTCATTTTCCATATATTGCATGAATATATGAAAGATTCAACAGGATATCATTTTTTTATTTTTTTTTATTTCCTTTCATTGGCCAAATTTTTCTTCTATGCTCTTGAACGGATAATGAAAGAACGATGTGATTCTTTTTCCAAAATAGACTAATCTTCCAACTCCTCACTTCTTATAAGTCAATTTTCGGCCATCGAAAAATAACAGGCTTTAGCCATTTCCCTCTTTCTGTGAGCTTAATCAAACTTGTCAAATTAAAACTCAAAACTATTAATTCTAACTCATCCATCGCGGCCCAATGCAAATACAATAATAGAAAATAAATGCTCTTTATTCTCATATTTTTGCTTAGGGGTTAAAAATTAATCCCTAAATTTTATGCTATCAGCACTCTCGAATCTATGCTTTTGGTGAATTTCGTGAACAAGATAATTTCGAGTAGGGTTTCTACAATATCATTTTTATCAATAGTTTATACAAATTATTGATAGTTCGGAAATTGTAATATTTTCCTAACTTAAAAACAATCTTTGCATTATTGAAGAAGATGGATTAACGAGAATTATCTCTGTCGTCGTTAGAAAATATTTAGAGATGAATAGTTATGACGATGCAAACGTTTTCAGCTTACTAATATTTCTGCTCGATAGAAATGATCTTTTATTTTTTAGGAAAATATTTATCAAATTACGTAACTTGTCGTGTAGCACAATCGGCTTGATCTAATGGAGTGAGCCTGTGCAACACTTGCTAGACCCAAAAAAAAAAAAAAATTCTGTAATTTGTAGCGTAACGCAATTGACTTGATCTAATCAAGTGAGCCTATGCAAAATTTGCTAAAAAAAGAAAAAAGAAAATTGATGGTTGGGTTCAAAGCGGTGTAATGAACCCCACTCTCCTACATTTCATTAGAATAATAGTTCGAGAGTACCTTGTCTAGAGATCGAGTTGCCTCTTGATATTTTACTGTTTATCTTCCAAGCAACACTTGCGCCAAAAACAATAAAAGCTTCACTGCAAAGTTTGGCCCAAAATTCATCAACTTGTCTATTGTAGTGATCAAAATAACTGCTACATTCATCAAACTATACTTATGTAGCACAAATATCTCAAAAAAAAAAAAAAATTATGTCACCGAAAACCCTAATCTTATACTGTGACACAAATATCACGAAAAAAACTCAAATTTATACATGTGTGATATATGTATCATTTATTTCTATTCCATTCGAGATATACTTATCATACTAGTATAAATTCAGGTTTCATAACAACAACAAAAATTCAAGATATATTTGTTATAGTGGGCGAGTTTAGGGATTTTAGTGAAACAAAAAAAAAATGAGGTATTTGTGTTACGGACAATGAGTATAGGTGGGTTTTTCTCCAGAGTGTTAACCCTATAATGTATTGTTGTCTTAAAGAACAGGTTACGGGTTGGATGGAGTCGGGTCAATCCGTGGTGCCCGAGAGTTGCTCTGGCCCAAGCTTTCCATCTCTGCAACCCCATGCCCAACCTGCCCTCTCTCTCTCTCTCTCTCTCTCTCTCTAACTAAAAACTTCGCTCATGCTCGACTCACGACTACCTCTGCTTTCTCTAGTCCAACGAACCATCGCTCATGCCCGAGCAATGTTTCTTACATGCAAAAGAAGAAAGCAAAGGTTTCAGTTTTAATGAAATGTCGAGTGACTTAAGTCTCGCTATGATAGATCATTGCTGGATATTAAATAGGAATATATAATCAAATCGATTTTGATGGATCCAGCGTTGCCTTTAATGATAGTAATAATCGAGGATGGTGCCTCAAACAAGTTTGGCCCATTCTAGGACCACAAGTTCATCGGCTCAAGGCTCTGCCCTTTTCAATCGCTCGAGCGAACTCAATCAAATACTCAAATTGCGACTCCTAGTCACCAAATATGCCCTCATGGCCCGTGCGCTCGTCCTCGGCTACCGAGTCATTTGTGAATGGCTCGTCTCGTTCATCCCTTGGCACCTTTTATTCGACCCACATCTCATCCATCGGTCTCAACGTCGGCCGTTGTTCCGTGCCTGGCCCTGTTCGAGTGCCTCTACGACCAAGCTACACACGCGGTGCGCCAAGAACCCACCGATCCCGACAAGCGGGCGAAGGTGTCGAGCTGAGGAGCCCAGTCCACCCAGACGAAGCCTCAACTTGACACCCAAACGTTCGGACCCGGAAGGGATTATGCCGGCGCAAGCCTTCCGCCCTACCACCCAAACGGAGAGCAAACTTGACCGTCTCAGTCACTGCCCGGGTAAGTTTGAGGAACCTGTGCATTTTATTTTTCATCAATCCCTTATCATCTTGGAAAGAAAGAACAACAGAGTTTTAATTTTACTCATCCCCAAGTCTACACGTAGTAATTGGTCCAGAATATGTTAATTGCTAAAAGCGCGAACATTTGAATTTCTTACTTTTAGGATTTACTATTTTTTTTAATTAGTAACTGACAATAGAAGTAAAGCCTTAAAATTTGTCACAGGAATAAAATTGAGTGGTGAAACTTTTAAAATGTGTGATTAAGTTTTAAAATTTATCTTGCAGATATAATGAATAGTAGGTAAATACACAACTTTATAGAGTAAATGCTTGAATGGATAACCAAGGTGAACCATCTGCTTCGATGGCAAACAACCATGTCGATGCGGTACATGATCAACAACTAGAAAGGGGTTTATTGTACAAGCCGTTTAGTTAATTTTAAACCATACAATCATCTTTTCCGTACACGTGGAACGAACGTGGCCCCATCCCATATGCTCCCGACTAAGCTAACATGACCTGAGCGAGCTTCTCCAAGTACTTGTTTTGCAACTCGTAATTGCCGAATATCTCCCTCATGGCCCATGCGGTTGCCCTCACCTGCTCTCCCTCCGGCTCCACCATGACCCGCCGAATCGTCTGGGCCAGCGAGTCGCTCGTGAACGACCCATCGGCCTCGTCCCTCGGCACCTCGAACCCGACCCCTCTCTCTTCGAACAGCCTGCCCATCAACCCTTGGTCGGAATTCGCTCCAGAGAATAGAATCAGCGGCCGGCCTTGCCCAAGGGACTCGATGGCAGAGCTCCAGCCGCAGTGGCTCAAGATTCCTCCGATTGCCGGATGGGCGAGGATTTCGGCCTGAGGAGCCCAACCCATCCACATATAACCTCGGCCCGCAACCCGACTTTCGAACCCAGGAGGTATGTTTTCCGGGCCGGGCCTCTGACCCACCACCCAAACGAAGGGCAAACCCGACTTCTCGATCCCTCCGGCGAGCTCCACTATCATCTCCGGGCTAATGTTGACCTCGGTGCCGAGGCCGATGTAGAAGACCGACTTCTCTTTCTTATCGTCAAGCCATCTTTTCAGCTCGACCCATCGTTCGTCTTCGCTGCTGCGTTTGCGGCGGGGTGGCAATAAGCCCACGGGGACCACGGGTTTTCCATAAAGCTTCTCGAGCAGCCTCAGTGGATCGGCCTCGAACTCGGGGCAGCTCCTCACGGCCACGAACTTGGAACCGCGAATCGACTCGCCGATCCTCTGAAAATCCGACACTCCCGGGTCCATGCCAGCATGGTTTTGGAGCATCTCGTAGAGCTTGAACCTGACCTTGGATGGGTAATCGATCCACTTGGGAACGACGGTCAAGTCCTCTGGCCTTGGGACCGGGCCCTCGATCAAGAGGGAAGGCGGTCCGAGGAAAGCGGGAGAAGTAGCGCTGGTCACGTTAAAGAATGCCGAGTTGATGCCGATTTGGCTTACCACTCGCGGCAACCAATGCGCGGCGAAGTCATGGATTATCCAGTCCACGCCCGACCTTTGAAGGAACTCCGTGATGGCTGGCTCGAGCATGTCGTAGGCCTTCTTAAGGTATGGGATCTTGTTGATCGGCAGCTCGGCAGTCGACTCGGCCAAGTCTGGGAGGCCATCAACGCGAGGCAAGGGGAGCTCGACGAGGGTCAATGAGGGAGGGAGGTCCGTGGGGAGCTTCCGGAGGTTTTTGGAGGTGGAGATGAAGGAGACGCGATGGCCCTTTTCAGCTAAGAAGGTGGCGACCTCGAGATAGGGCAAGATGTGGCCGAAAGCGAGCCATGGAAAAATCGCTACGTGAAGCTTCTTCTCTTTGTTGTCCATGGCGGCGGCTGTGAGCTCTACTTTTGCGTTGGACGGGCGCGGTGCGGTTTGACCTGTGAGTGAAGTCGAATGCAGTGGAGAATGAGCTCTCCCTTCATATCATATATACGCAAGAAAGATTTGGCAGGGCCGGCACGCCTCAACGGCAGCTACCCTTCCCGACCGGTCAATTCCATCTACCGTTGTTACGAAATTCTGACGAATGCTGGCGTAAGCTAAATTGCATCTGAACAGATCATTATCATATGGTTTTTTATGGTTTAGAAGAAAGTGTTATCCCACTATACATTAAAGGCCTATATGATAAAATCAATTTCTGCTCCTCGGAACAAAAATTTATGTTCTTTTGTTTCGAGGAACGAAAAAAGAATAGAAACATGTTCGCTAAAAATTTTGTTTCCAGGAACAAAAAAATCTATTATATTGTTACTGGAAATAGATTTGGAACAGAAATAATAAGTAGAAAAAAAGTATATTCTTGTTCCGAAAACAATTTTTAGAATAAATTTCTCTCTCTTCCTTTTTCTTCTCTTTCTTTTCTTTATCTTCTTCTTCTTTTTGGCCAGTCGCCGGCCTTGGCCATGGCCGGTGCCAACGACCGGCCAAACGAGGGCCGGCAACCTTGCAAGAGCGTCACCGGCCCCGAAGACGCTGTGGTTGGGCAAGGTCAAGCCTCGCATGGGCACGGCAAGGCTCGACCTCCTCAGTCGGCGCGAGGCGAGCCTCACGCCACCTGGGTAAGGCCGAGGCCAAGCTGGCCTCCAGCAAGCTCGCCGACCGTGGTTAAATAGAAAAAGAAAGGGAAAAATAAAGGAAAAATAAAAAAATAATAATAAAAGAATTAAAATTTTAAATTTTAAAAAATCTACTAATTTTACCAAACGTATTTCTATCATAGGAATAGAAATTTTGGGAAATTATCAAACGCCTTCTTTTACTCAGAAATTATTATCGAAAACAAAAATAGAAAAAATAATTTCTCATCAAAAATTGTTCCCCGAAACAGAATTATTACCAAACGCGTCATAAGGATCATTTCTTATATGAATAAACCATTACACAATACTAAGAAAGGCACAATTCAGGTTTCACAAACTCTAGACAGCCTAATATTATTGACTTTTGCTTTCGTTTGTTCCTGTGGCAGGTTGACGGCCGCAGACAATTATCAAACAAGCTACAAGTTGCAAATTTGCTAGGCAGAGGAAAACGAAAGGCCAAACAAGGAGGAGGAGGAGGAGGATAGCCTGTACGTAGGGCCAGTGATCCGTGTTAGGTGTGTTATGATCGTGTTGTGCACAATTCGTATTGATCCGTCTCCACATGTAACATCTTGATTTCGATCGTACATACCAAACAATTGAATTAATTACGGTGAAAAATGTGTTCATTCAAGTCAATTCATTTTAACATCTAAAATTAGATGTGTCATACAGTATGTACTTGGATTTTCTTTCTATAATTCGGGCTTCACCTCATGTCGTGCAAACGAGCCTTGTTCAAATTATTAACCGAGCCTATTCGTCGACTAATTACTTTTGATTTATATTAATGACATTCCCTCCACCGATGGAAGGTAAAGTATTGAAGTTCATGAGAAAACTATATACATAATCCTATATGCCAATAGCTGGATTTTATGAGCCAATATATATCCGGATTTTTTTTTTTTTAAAGTAAGAAAGGAGTTGAGTTAAAAACAATATGTGAGCTATGCAATATTAGTAAAGTCAAAAGTAGAAGGATCCGCTGCCAAGTTAACTAATTATTATTTTTGGGACTTCGTATCTTCTCTTCATGTCAATTGACATAGGTGATTCATGGGAGATATGTTACTTCTTATACCATTAAACTTTTTGATGTACCAAAACAATTAGCACATGAGATGAACAATCGAGAACACAAATTATGATCAGCTGGAAAAATTTGGGTACTTTACCTTCCAATTGTGGAGGGAATGTCATTAGTATTAATTGAGTGTTGTGTATCTATTGAGGAATGCTTTTTTTTCTTTTTTCTTTTCATCGACTCAATAAATTGAGTGTTATATCTATTTCAGAAGTGAAGATAGCATGAGCCTTTCAATATAGAGAAAACATGACCTTTTTTTCAATATCAAATTTTAATTTATATTAGTCCACTCTATAATCCAATTATAAACTAATTCATAATATTTAAAAAGAAAACCTATCTAGGTCAAGCAGAGTGAATTTAGAGATTGTCATTCCTAGAGTTTGTAAGATAATTTGTGATTTTTATTCGAACTCGACGAGTCTCATGAACTTTGGAAAAATTAAATTCACTTGATCTAATAAACCCACTCTGCTTCGTAAATGATTCGGACCGCTTTTGACTCTCCTACCTAACTATCCAAGCCGATGTAAAGAAACACGTGCCCCTTGGAGAAAGTTGGGCCCGTTCCATGACAACTCCCCAGGATGAACGGACCGATTTCGATGGAGCCGAGTAATTATGTGGGCCTATATACCAAGTGATTTTTTTTTTTTTATCAGTCTTACGATATTCTTACTCTAACAAGTGATTAGGTGAGCTATGATTGACCCTTGCATAGGATCCTGTGTTCGATTGTTTTGGCCCCCATGCATGATGATTGCCGCCGACGGTACACTACCGCGGTAGCTCTCATAAATTCTCCAGCAATGTGTCCGCCCACGACGCCTCTCTCCCTGCATCCGCTATGACCCGCCTGATGGTCCCGTCTGGACGATCCCCTATTCAATATTTCGATAATTTTGAAACATCAAAAGCCATAATTATTGTAACGATTTTTGATTGTCATCAATTTTTAGAATGATTTCCATATGCCATTAATATATAACAGTTCTCTAATGATTTTATAACATTTTATATTATTTCTTTATAAATTATTTATTATTTTATAACAGCTATATAACAATTTTCTGTTACCTACAAATTGTTACTCCAAACGTTTTTAGAAAATGATGCTGATATTATCAAAACAAGGATATTCCTATTTTAATTACATAACTTTCTTCTTCTTCTTTTTTATTGGGTTATACACATAATATTGTTCGTGTTCCTTCTAATATGGAATGCGGAATATAGAAGAATATCTATTATATACTGAAAGGATAACTGCTAGAGTTTATCATATAGAATTTCGTACTTCGAAGAGGAATTTTCTATAAGATTCCTTTTTCAAATTCGCTCCACGGTCTATCTGGTTTCTAATTCCATTTTAAAGGTTACATGTGGACAGCCCGGCAGCTTTCTCATCCTCCACCAAAGCCATCTACGTTGCCTTTCACAGCCACTGTTACCATCAGAACTGTCTTCACCATCGGTGGCGCTCATTTCGCACCAATGGGCACACTCATTTTGACCAACTAGTAAGGGTTCATTAGTAAAGTCAAAAGTAGAAGGGTCCGTAGCCAAGTGAGCTAATCATTATTTTTGGGCCTTCATATCTTCTCTTCATGTGCATTGACTTAGATGATTCATGGGAAAAATGTTACTTCTTATATTGTTAAACTTTTTGATGTACCAAAACAAATATCACATGAGATGAACCATCGAGATCACAAATTATGATCAGCTGAAAAAATTTAGATACTTTACTTTCCAATTGTGGAGGGAATGTCATTAGTATAAAATTGAGTGTTATATATTTGTTGAGGATTTTTCTTTTTGTTGAATCAATAAATTGAGGATTATATCCATTTCGGAAGTGAAGATAGCATGAGCCTTTTGATATATAGCAAATGTGAGCTTTTTTTCAATATCGAATTTCAATTTATATCAATCCACCCTATATTTCAATTATAAACTGATTTACAACATAAAAGAAAAAAGTATATCTGGGTCAAGTAGAGTGCATTCATTCTTAGAGTTTGTATAAGAATTTGTATTTTTAGTGGAACTCGACGAGAACCCCAAGAACTTCGAAAAAATTAAATTCACTTGATCTAATAAACTCGCAGGATCCAGACAAGTCCTTAAATCGTCCCGTTTATCGAAATCAATTCCCAACATAAAATGGGATAATGATAAATCGCTGGAGGAAATTAATCAAAAATTAAAAGATTCCCCCAAACCTGATTCTCGTGATGAGGCCGCCTGGCATGTCACCAACACGGAACAGGGACCAGGCTGCCTTATAAGGAAATGAAGGCAGCTCTGCATTATAAATGATCCGGACAGCTTTTGACTCTCCTACCTAAAATTCCAGGCCGAAATAAAAAACCACGTAGCGCTTGGAGAAAGTGGGGCCCGTTCTATGACAACTTCCCAAGATGAACGGCCCGATTTCGATGGAGCCGAGTAAATTATGTGGGCCCATATACCGAGCATTGGGTGGGGCTATGATTGAACCTTACATAGGACTGTTCGGTTGTTTGGCCAGATGAGCAACTGAAGACTCTCCCATCTGAACCGGCGAAGTCGCGGAGGACGAATTGAACTCATCCATGGACAGTAAATCCTCCACCGTATCATCTCAGGAGGAAGGACCACCTGCGGCCCCCACGACTCTGCGATCACTGTTGAAGCTAATATCATCAGGAATGGTCGGAAAGCAGAGGGTCTAGGGGCGTTGGGTGAGGGCTGCTGGCGTTTGTGCGGGAGCCGACGACCCTCGTCTAGATCTGGCAAAGGATTGCAGCCCTCTTCTACTTCTAGCGAGGGCTAGTGGGCCCTTGCCTTCGGTCGGCAAGGGTCTTTGCCCCTCGCCTAAGAGGCAGCAACCCATCGTCGCCACCCCACTCGCCCCACCATTGATGATGGGGCGACGGCCATAGGCAAGGGAGCCTCTCCCGCCTAAGAGTTCCTTCATTTAAAAAAATATTTTTTTTATTTTTAATTTAATTTAATTGGAGTAAATGTGTCAAATGAATACAAGTTGAGATTTTTCATATCACAAATTAAAATTTGAGGTAAATACATCACACATGCAAAGTTTAGACTTTTTAATGTCACAAATTTTTTTTTAAAATAAATATGTTATTAAGGATAAAATTTTGGGTTTTTGCTGGCATTTTCTAAAAAAATATAAAATTGCTTCTTTATTCCTTGGAACAACTCAAGAACTAAGCAAATTTCTCTTTTTCTTTCATTTTCTTTTTCTTATTCTTCCTCTAGCTAGCGATGGCGAGGCCGCAACACGGTGGCTAAGCTCCCCCAAGGCCAACGAGGTAGGGGGCTCTCGTTTGGCTGACGATTACCTAGAGGCCAATGAGGTAGAGGGCTTTCATTTGGCCGGCGATCATCTAGAGGAAGAAAAAGAAGAGGAGGAGGAGGAGGGAAAAAGAAAAGAAAAGAAACACAAGAAAAAAGGTAACAACAATATTAAAAAAATTTCGAAGACTGTGTCAGACGTATTTCTATTCCAAAGAAAAATAATTTATGTAATTATCAAACGCTTTCAACGCTTTCAAATACTTAGAAACTTGTTCAATAAACAGAATAATTAACTAAATAGAATAATGATCAAATAGGCTTGAACTTGAAGTGAATCTCATGGGCCTTGGAAAAATTTATTTACTCGATCTAGTAAAGTCACTCCCACCGCAGATGATCCGGACAGCTTTTGACTCCCCTACCTAATTACCAAGCCGAAATAAAGGACCATACCGCTTGGAGAAAGTGGGGCCCGTCCTATGACAACTCCCCAAGATGACCGGACCAATTTCGATGGAGCCGAGTAATTACATGGGCCACGATTGAACCTTGCCCAGGATCCTCTTCATGTGTTCGAACGTTTGGCCCCAATGCATGATGCATCACCGCCGGCGTTGCGCCACTACAGTGCAGACTCCAGTAGCTCTCATAAATTCTACGCCAACGCGTCCGCCCTCGACGTCTCTTCCTTTGCGTCCGCCGCGACCCAGCCGATCGTCCCGTCTCCATGATCCCCTCTTGGATATTTCCATAAATTATCGTGACGATTTACTACCGTCATCAATTTTCATAATGATTTCTGTCTGCCACTAATATATAACAACTCTCTAATAAATTTATAACGTTTGGAATTATTTCTTTATAAATTCTTCATTATTTTATGAAGGTTATACGACGGCTTTCTTTTACCTATAAATCGTTACTCCAAATGGATTTAGAAAGTGATGCCAATATTATCAAAACAAGAATATTCCTGTCCTCGTTACATAACTTTCTTTATTTTCTTTACTGGATTATACACATAACATTATTCGTGTTCTTTTAAATATTCGATGTGAAGTATAGAAAAATATCTATTGTATATTGAGAGAATATCCGCTAGAGCCTATCACATAGAGTTTCGTACTCTGAGAAGGAATTTTCTATCAAAATTCTTTTTAAAATTTGCTCCACCATTTATCTATTTAGTTGCCAATTCTATTTTAAAATTAACGTGTTAACAATCCAGTGGCTTTGGGCTTCCTCATCCTCCACTGAAGCCGCCTACGTTGCCTTTCACAGCCACCGCTATCGTCACCACCGGCAGTGCTCATTTCGCACCAATGGGCACGCTCGTTTTGTTGTGGACAGAAAGTGGTAGAGGGAGGATAGTGAAGACCAATTTTGACCTTTGCAGTGAAGAGGTTGCCGTGGGAAACTGGGCCAAGAATTACGAAACGGGCTTGTGATTTGCGCTTAACAAATGCCTAGCCAATTAGGAACGATAAGGCCCAGGAAAACGGTGCTTGCTTTTGCATACTAAGGGCGCACATGAAATCATTTCTGTTCCAGAAATAGTTTGTGGAACAGAAATAGATTTTTTTATTTTTAGTTCTGGATGAGTTTCTAAGCAAAAATAACCGTTTGATAACGACACAAAATTTCTACTCTAAAAATAAAAATTCGTTTGATAACGACACAAAATTTCTTTCTTTCGGACAGCGATGGCGGCGGTGACGGACGGCGGCAATGGCGGTGACGGCCGGCGACCGGCGTCCGGTGGCGGTGTCCGGCAGCCGAGACCCGGCGACGGCGGCGGGCGATCGGCGCGGCGGCGGCGGTGGCCCGGCAACTAGAGGTGGCAAGGCGGTGTCCGGGCAATGGCGGGCGGCGGCGGCGGCCGGCGTCCGGCGTCTGGCGTCCGGCGATCGGCGACGATGTCCAGTGGCCGACGACCGACGGCGGCCGACGATCAGCAACCGGCAACCGACGTCGGCTAGCGACCGGCGGCGATGGCGGCCGACGGTCGACGGTCGGCAATGGCGACGGCGGCGATGAACGATGAAAATTTGTTTTATTTCTCATTTCTATTTTAGAAATAAAAAAATAGATATTTTCTATTTCTGATCTTTAGTCCAAATCTATTTCTGAAACAAGAATCTATTTCATAAATAGAAAAGTGTAATAATTTTACCAAACGGATTTCTATTCCGTAATTGTTTCGAAATAAAAAACAATTTCGGAACAAATTGTGGGCAATCATGCGCGCCCTAAGGGTTTTCAATTGTAAGGGCTCATTATTTGCCTGATCGGCATTTTATGATGACTTGAGTATGGAATATATATTCATTTGCAATTTAATGATGAAATGATAGACAGTTGTAGGATCGTGTATATAAAACTTCTCAAGTGCATTCATTTCTTAATCATCATCGGCTGTTAAGAATCTTGTAATTCGCACTTCACACCATTACTATGTAGAATGAAAAGCTTATACATCCTAATTAAAAGTGCACCAAAGATAAAGTTCAATGATCAACTTAATCTTGAACCTGAGATATTAAACTTCGAAACTAAAGTCATGATTGAAATTTCAATACTTTTCTTTTTCTAGTGGTACATTCAATGTATGTAGTTTTTTAAATGCTTAACCATTGAACCACATATTCATCTAATAACTTAAATTTTCAAGAGTAAAAGTCACCAAAAACCCAAAACTTTTCCCACTATAATACATTTACGCCAAATTTTTTGGTGACACAAAACCCCTCCAAACTTGTACTCATGTGACACATTTAACCCAAACTAATATAATGTGACATATTTATCTCCAAATTTATTTTTTATCACACATAAAACCCCAAAAAAATTTCGGTGATATCAAAAATTCCAAATTTGTAACTGTATGACATATTTATCTAAAAAATTTGGTGTCACAAAAAAAAAAAAGTTTGGGATTTTTAGTGTCGGTTGACACCTAAATTTTGACTATTTTACTTACTTGTTCGTCATATAAAAATGTCAAAATTACATTAAGCATTTCATAACATTGTATTTATGTAACAATAATATTTAGGACTAATTTAAATTTGTTCTTAAAAAAATTGTTCTAAAAAAATAGAAAATAGAAAAGAGAGAATTAAAAAAATGATTAATAAAATAAAATAATTCGGTTGTGGAGGGAGATTTTGAAAGATTTTGAATAGTGGAGCCTTATTCTTGTCGAGTGCATCCCCTCTTTTCGAAAGATAATCGTCAGTGATTGAGTGAATATATGCAATTATCTTGAAAAATCTTCACTTGCAAAACAAACTCTTTTCTCAATAAATTGAGAATGAAAGGGTCTTGAGAGGAGAGCTTTGAGCTTTGTGGAAGGGGGAAAAAAGTGAGGAGAAATTTGCGAAAGTGCTCGTGAGGCTTCGTGAAAAGGAATGAAAGAAGGCGAGAGAGAGAGAGAGGGAAATTTGCAGGGTGTTCATGAGTGACACGGAGAAAGAATGAGAGAAGGAGAGAGAGAGAAAGAAATTTGCAGCCAAAAGCAGCGAGACCCCTAGCGTGTTGTAACCTCCCCTTTGCGGCCACCAATTTCCTTGCACAACTCGTAACTCCGGCGAGCTACTGTTGCGAAGACCCTTTTTGGCCGCGCCAACGAGTTTCCTAGCGTTCTTACATTCCCGTTTGACGCACCAATCATGCCTCCAATCATCATGACCGAATTTATTCTTGCGCTTCCGATTGCCGCGCCATGCATTCTCGAAGCTCACACCGACACGAACATCATCTTCCTTAATAGCCCTGACCAATGCTGTGAAACATCCTCAAGCCATCCAAGCGAGATCTTGATCATGCCCCGATGGTTCTAGGTTCTCAGTTTGCCTCAGCATTGTGTTTTGCCACGCTTGCCGAGCCGACTAGCCATACCAGTCCACGACGACTTTGCACCAGTTAAATCGGCGAGTTCTAGCTCAGTCCCGACGTTCCTCCAATGTACTTTACTCGTTGCAACATTTCTAGTGTAGTCTTTCGACATCCCCTGCACATCCAGCCACATTGCAGCTCTTCATTTGCGATAATACCATTGCCAGTTACACACATACGTCTTCCAAGTGTGTAGTATTGGAACTATTTTTCTTGTGCAGGTTACTTGGTGTTTGAGAAGGTCCACTTTGCTGTCTAGTATTCTCAGCAGAATTCTCACGTCAATTGTGAATTCAGCAGCGTGAGCTTCGCATCATTCCTTGCTGGTCCCATTCTCGGAGATAATTTTTCCGAGCTAGGTAATCTCTTTAACCGAATTTAATTTGGTTATTTTGTTACTTAGTTTACAATTATTTATTTCTAGTCATGATTGGTGATTTTGTTGGACATTATCTACTTAAGAAGATTGCCGTGTCAAGGATCGCAATGATTAGAAATACTAAGTGGAGAGACGTCAAATTAGATTTTTATTATCATGCTTTTCCGTCTTGAGTCAGGGTGAATTATCTTTTATGTGGCTAATTACATTTCTTGTGTTAATTTTTACTAAATTTTCTTATAAAAATTGCATTACATAATAGGCCAAATTGCATTTCATGTTAGAATTGCCTTCTTAGGATAATATGGGAATGTAGGAAATTTCATGGTTAAGATAGATTTAGTTAATCCTTAGTTTAGATAATATAATAAATATGGAGTAACTTCTTATTGTAAAAAAAGTGACAAAAAAATAAAAAAATTAAATTCACAAGCATGCATATAGAATTACCACGTCAATCATTCCATATCATGTAGCACGTGCATATTTAGGATAATGTAAATTAGATTGCATACGTTATGATGGTTCAAATTTTGTCATATGAACTGCATCTCATGTGTTATTAGAGTAAAAATCTTGCATATTAAATTTAGATTAAGGCTACACATAATTAACATTTTAAAAAAATAAAAAAAGTTAGGTGTCATATCATTTAGAAATCATGTTTAAGGCATGCATTTTTAATTAACATTTTGTGTTTTTTTAAGAAAATAAACCTTAATAAAGTCGTAGTTTGTTCTGCTTAAGGTTAGTCATAATTTTTTTTTTTTTTTTACAATTTATCACTTGGGTTTATTGAATGTTATTTTATTGATTGTGCACCTTCATAACCAGCCTTTGCGTGTTAGTGGTTTAGGTTAAAAATTAATCAAGACTACTTTCAAAATATTTTTGAAATTAAAATGAAAATTTAGCAAAAGGGCAGTAAATTAATCTAGTGTAACCATATTCTCGGATCTATTAAGTCTCTAGTTCACAAAAGTAAAGTGTTTTCCCATACTTTACTTTAGTTTCTAATAGATCCTAATTGACTAGTGGCGGCTCCAAATTGATTAAAATTGCTTTTTTAAATGAATAATTTTTCACTGTCAAGTTGCGATTGGTAGGACATGGAAGGGTCCGTGCTAAGTCTTCGAGCTTAGTAATCCTTTAGCTTTCTTTTGTATAATTCACCTTTGGGAAGGTCGGGACAGTGTCACAAAAAAATGTTTGGGATAAATATGTTAGATGGGTAAAAATTTTGGGTTTTTGGTATTACAGAAAAAAAAAATTGGGATAAATATGTCACAATGAGCGAAGTATGGGTTTTTGTGTTAGAAAAAATAGTTTATAGTAAATGTGTTGCTCTATGCAAAGTTTAAGGTTTTTTGTCATTTTTTTCCCAATTTTTAATACGATTGGCAATAATATCACTGAGTTATTGTGGTATTTCCTATCGTATGTTAAATCAACATTCTTATAAATATATTTTCCTCATGATATCAGTTTAATCATTTGAACGTTGAAGAGGTTAATTAAGGGTTTTATTCCAAATTCCTACATTTGCATCACAACTTAATTTACTTGGATGAATTTTGGGGATCGAGACCATCGCCCTATGAACGAAATCATTTTGTGGATGAAGAGATTATTGTTGAGACTTGTATATATATGTAAAAATTGGGATAAGTATATTGGAATTTTTAAAGGTTGTTATTAAAGTGTAATTGAGTTTTAAAACTTTCAAATAATGTAATCAAGTCCTAAAACTTGTCAATTTATGCAATCAAGTCATTCTATTAACTCTATTCAACTCGTCAAACAAAAAAATACTAACAAATTTTAGGATCTAATTGCATCAACTTGACAAATTTTGCATTAATTTAACAAATTTTTTGATTTGATTGCACTATTTGAAAAACTTTAAATTATACTTTCGTGATAAATTTTAAAACTTATAAAACATTAATTTCGCAAAATTCATGGGGCCGGAGGAGTGGATCTCTTGCCATGAAGCATGTTCATATGTTTTACTTTTTCACAACCGACATGTTGGCTTAAAAGGAAAAAAAAAAAAAGGTCAACTTGGACAAGAGAAGCTATGAAGCTTGTAAAAAGAAACAAAATCCTTGGAAATCCCATTTATAGCAAGATCATATCACCATTTCCAAGATTGGATGGGCCGAAATTCATGCTAGCCTAAGTAGCATTGTAATGCTACACACAATAGGACACGACATGACATGATACACCAATATATTTTTTCTCAAAAAATAGATAATTCCGATACTATGAAATACGTTATTTATTAAATGTATATTTATCATTATTTTAATCAAATTAATTTAATTCGAATTCACAAATAAATAAATAAATAAATAAATAATAGCCTAGAATGAATTCACATTGAAAAATTAATCCATCATTTATTAATATCATTCATTGTTTTAATTTAATAAATTCAACTCCATTCTAATAATCTATAAAATTTGGAGGAAAAAAAAACAAGTAATCCACATTTTGAACTTACATATCAGAGTGTGGCAAAAGAGGACAAAAAAAATAAACTGACAAAGTGAATTATTAGTCATGGAAAGTGAGAATTGAAAGAAAAAAGAAAACTATATTTTTCTTCTTTCCTTAATTATTATTTTTAAATTTTTTATTTTCTTACATATTTATATTTTTTTCTTTATTGAAAATTTTTAAGTTTGACCTTGGGCATGTCGAAATCATGTGTTGGAATTCCACACCCGCATGTCGAATTTCCACCCGCATGTCGGAATTTCCAAGTCGTGTGTCGAGAGAGTTGGGAGTGTTAACCAAGTGTTAGACTTTCCAATACATGTTGATCGAATGTTGAATAGTGTCAAACATGTGTTAGAGTATCCAACACAACATAAAGGCTCTCCAAACTGTCGCTGTTGCTCTCGCCGCCTACCATGGGTGCCGAGGGCTAACATGGATTGGCATCTAATAAATTTTGGGACGATTACGGAAGTAATTTTTCAATTTTGATTCGATATATAATATTATACTAGAAATTTTAATTTGTTTAATATAATTCATGAACTTTTTTTCTCAATGTGTAATTTGTTTAATGTGGTTGTGAACTTTTGGTAAATGTTCAATCTTGAACAAATTTAAATTTCAAGGATAATATCATACATTGGATCAAAATTTATTACTCAATTTTAGCATTTTTCCCTTTTTTGATTTATGCACTCCCATGTCCATGCTTTTGGTGAATTTTGCAAAGAAGAAAATAAATTTTGAATAAGGTTTCTTCAATATCATTTTATCAGCAATTCATACAAATCATCGATAGTGCAAAAATCGTATAGAACCCTGTGTTTTATTCACAAAGAATCAATATGCATCTCAAAGATTTGATTCGCGAAGAATTAATAATTCAGAAAATATTTTTTAATTTAAAAATAATTTATTACATTATTTAAGAAAATGGTTGGCAAAAGATGTTCTGCCATTGATATAAAATATTCGGGCATGTACTACCATGATGATGTAGACATTTTCTATCGACATATTTATGCGTAATAGGAACGGTCTTTTCATTTTCAAATCACATAACTTATCATGTAACTCAATTGACATGATTTTATCGAATGAGCTTGCACGATATTTGCTAGCCAAAAATTAAAAACAAACTGATGGTCGGGTTCATAGCTGTGCAATGAAGTCAACTCCCCTACTTTTCATTAGAATAATAATTCGGGATTACTTGGTCTAGACATCGACTTACACCAAAAACGATAAAAGCTTCACTGCAAAGTGTCGCCCATATTGATCAACTGGCCCGCCAAGACTGCCATAATGATCGGAACAGCTGCTACATTTACGCCCGAATTAGAGTAATAGTTGAAGTGCAATCACGCGTCAAATTCTACGTCGACATGATCATCGACTTGAGGCACTGCCCTCTTCAAGTGCTCGAGTGAACCCCTCCAGATACTTGCGTCCCAACTCCACGTTGCCGAATATCTCCCGCATGGCCCACGCGTTCGCCCTCACCTCCTTTCCCTCCGGCTCCACCATGACCCGCCTTATCGTCTCTGCCACCGAGTCGCTTGTGAATGACCCGTCTCGGCTGTGTCTCGGCACCTCCGACCCGACCCGCCTCTCGTCCATCAACCTTGCCATCAGCCCTTGGTCCGAGAAGCCCCCAGAAAACAGGATCAGCGCCCGGCCATGCCCGAGGGCCTCTATGATCGAGCTCCACCCGCAGTGCGTCAAGAACCCGCCGACTGACGGGTGGGCCAGGATGTCGAGCTGAGGAGCCCAGCCCACCCAGATGAAGCCTCGACCCGACACCCGGCTTTCCAACCCAGAAGGGATACTGCCCTGCCCGGCCTTTCGGCCTACCACCCAGACGAACGGCAAACCTGACTTTTCAATCCCACTTGCCAACTCGTGCATGGACTCGACTCAAAGCCACCTCGGTGCCGAGGGCGACATAGAACACGGACTTCTCTTCCCTATCATCCAACCATTGCTTTAGCTCGCTCCATCTCCTGTCTCCTTCGTGGCGTCTTTTATTCTTGGGCGGCAGAAGCCCCATCGGAACCACGGGGCTCGCGTGTAGCTTGTTGAGTAGACTCAACGGCTCAGCCTCGAACTCGCTTCAGGCCCTCACCGCCACGATATCGCAACCCAGTATAGACCTGCCTAACCTTTCCAAAACGGACGTGTTAGAGTCACTGTCCAGGATATCCTCTTCGTTAATCACCTCATGAAGCCTGTACGCGACTTTGGTGGGGTAAGTAACCCACTCGGGAACGACCGTCAAGTCCTCCGCCGTCTTGGCCCCGGCCTGACTGTCAATGAGAAGAGATGGTGGGCCGACGAAGACAAGGGCGGTAGCGTTGAATATGCAGAAGAACGCCGATTTAACACCGACTCGTCTCGCCTTTTGGGGTAACCAGAAAGACACGAAGTCTTGGATCACCCAGTCAACGTCCGAGTTCGCAAGAAACTCGGCGACAGCTGGCTCGAGCATGTCGTATGCCTTCTTAAGGTAAGGGATCATGTTATGTGGCAACTCGGAGGTCGACTCGGCTGAGTCAGGGAGACCATGGACGCGGGGCAAGGGAAGCTCGACGAGGGTCATGGAGGGAGGGAGGTCCGCCGGGAACTTTTGGAGGTTTTTCGGGGTGGAGATGAAGGAGACGCGATGACCCTTTTGAGCTAAGAAAGTGGCGACCTCGAGGAAGGGCATGAGGTGGCCGTAAGCGAGCCATGGGAACATCGCTACGTGAAGCTTCTTCTCTTCGTTGTCCATGGCGGTAGCTATGAACTTCACCTTTTATTTGGTGGGTCTGGTGTGCTGTGACTTTTTGAGGGAACATGGAGAATGAGCTCTCTCTTTATATACAAGGATTGTTTGGGAAGGTCGGTACAACGGCTACCGTTCCCAACCGCAGAACAACGTTGAGTTCTTCAGAATTCTTATTGATGCATGCGGGCGCAAGCTAGATCTCATCTCGATACGTTAACTTATTACACGGGATTAAGACGGGTTACGCTGACTAATTCATTGTCAAATAAAAAAAGGCTTGAGTATCTTATACTATTGATGAATGCTTCTCAAGCTAAGATCTCATCTCAATGCAGTAACTAATTACACAAGACTATGACAAGCTATTCATGAACCTGATTTGTGAAATAAAAAAAAGGCTTGAGTATCTTATACCATTGATGTATGCTGCTCAAGCTAAGATCTCATCTCAATACAGTAACTAATTGCACGGGACAAAGACAGATCATTCATGAACCTGATTTGTGAAATAAATAAAAAGGCTTGACTATCTTATACTATTGATGTGTGCTTCTCAAGCTAAGATCTCATCTAGATACAGTAACTTATTACATGGGACTAAGACAGGTTATACGAACTAATTCATGAACTTGATTTACGAAATAAAAAAAAAGGCTTGAGTATCTTGTACTATTGATGTGTGTTGCTGAAAGACCAAGTGTAGTCTAGTGACAATTTGTTTAACGTGGTCATGAGCTTTTGGTAACTATAAAGAAATTGAAAATTTATGGATGATATTGAATATTGGGCCAAAATTTGTGAATCACTTTTGCTAATTTCCCTTTTTTGATTCATTCACACTCTAGCGTCTATGCTTTTCATGAATTTTGTGAAGGATATAAATTTCAAGTAGAGTTTCAACTTTCTACAATATCATTTTTATCAGTAGTTTATACAAATCATTGATAGTGTAGAAATTGTAGTATCTTTCTAACTTAAAAACAATCTTTGCATCGATGAAGAAGATGGGTTAATGAAAAATAACTTCGTCATCAATAGAAAATGTTCAAATACAGACTGTTACGATGATGCAAACATTTTTCACTAACTAATATTTATGCATGATAGAAATGATTTTTTTTTATTTTTTAGGAAAATATTTCTCAAATTATGCAACTTGTCACATAACGCAATCGACTTGATCTAATCGAGTGAGTTAAAGCAACATTTGCTAGAAAAAAAAAAAAAAAAAAAAAAAAAAAAAAAAAAAAAGAAGAAATGATGGTTGGGTTCATAGCGGTGCAATGAACCTATGCTCCTAGACTAATATTTTGAGAATGCTTGGTCTAGAGATCAAGCTGTCTCTTGATATTTTACTATTTATCTTCCATGCCATCCTTGCGCCAAAAAGGATAAAAGCTTCACCGCAAAGTTTGGCCGAAAATTCATCAATTTGTCTGCCATTATTATCGGAACAGTTGTTACATTTATCAAACTATACACACTATAACATAAATATCCCCAAAAAAATTTGTCACTAAAAACTCTAAACTCATACCGTGATATATATATACCACGAAAAAAATCAAACTTATACGTGTATTACATATGTACCATTTATTTCAGTTCCATTTATCATACTGATATAAATTCGAAAGTTTTTAATGGCAAAAAAAAAAAAAATTCAAGATTATATGTTTCACAGTAGGCAAGTTTATGATTTTTAATAAAACCAAAAATAAAAGTTTTGAATTATTTGTGTTATAGACAGTGAGTACAGTTGTGGTAAAACTCAAATTTATATATGTGTCATATATGTACCAATTATTTCAATTCCATTTAGGATATACTTATTATACTAGTATAAATTTGAAATTTTTAACAATACAATATGTCACGCCTCGATTCTTCGAGCGTGTGCCTATCCCTCAGCGGTTGATTAAATAGCGACGTCTTAGGACGCGTCGCCGACCCATTCATTTTAATATACATGCGGAACCGAATAACTAATCCCCAGATAACAGAAAGGTGGGATAAAAAAGCAACGCCACAAATTTTTGCAAACCATAACACACTTATATACATATCAAACTAAGTCATATGCAACACTAGCTGATATATACAAGGTCTGAAAACAAGGGGGGGAAGAGAGGGCTATAGATCCTCTAAGCATTCGAGTCTTCAACTGAATACTCCGGGGACTTATGATCTGAGAAATCTGGGTCTACTACTGAATCAGCAAGAGGATCAGTTGTGCCCTTACCAAAAACGATCTCCAGTACCAATCTAGGAATCTCAGACTCTGAAAGGGGGCCTTTTCTAGGTCCATCTTGCCCGTGACGATACCACAATCTAAATTGATGGGGTACCTTATGGGGTAGACCCACATCAACCCAGACAACGGATCGCACGAGTTCGTAGACCCAGACTTCTTGGCTCTTAGGGAGGGGAATCTGAGAGTGCTGCTAGGTAACCTTCTTCGGTTAGCCAAAACGCTTAGGAGGTACAACCATCCAATGACTTGTAAATGTTATCCTACAACGGGGTGAGACAACGTCTCAGCAAGTCCACTCCCTAAATCTCGACTAGGAAAGAAATACGCCCCAAGGGCTACCTAAGCACAATTATAAGTTAGAGGACTTACCTTTACCTTAAATCCTTCCTACAAGTCAATACAATTCATATGATCATCCAATCAATTCAATCCAATTCAACCATCAATTAGTCGACTCGTTCGACTCCGTACGACCAATACCATCCATACACTTCGATCAAATCAAACATTGCTCACCTTAAGCTCACAATAGATGGTATAGTTCATCGAAGCTAATCAAGTATACTACTCACTTTAAGCTGATATATCAAGGCCCGTAGGCTGATATAATAACTAATAATGCTCATCGAGGCTATGCGATACTTAATGCTCACCGAAGTTGCGCAACACTTAATGCTCACCAAAGTTATGCAATACTTAATGATCACCTAAGCTGTGCGATATTTAGGGTATATTGCTCACTCTAAGCTGACATATCAAAATCCGCAGGTTGATATAGTATACCATTCTAATTAACCAACAATTTCACCATTTTTATCATACTCGATAATAATAAGCGTGTGTGGGTACACAGTCTGCCTTAACCAAAATACAATATTTTCCTTTTCAAAAATCCCACCATTTAATATAGTCCACTAGAATATTTTTGGCATTATAAATCAATGCCTAGTGTTTCCCGATTAAAAACCAAAAATCCTCAATTTTCTGATAAGTTCCCAAAATTACAAATTTCATTCAATTAGCACAAAATAGTAGTCAATTAAATAAACTAACCACACTATTGCAATCAATATGAAATTCCGGTCACCAACTATCCCAATCTAATTTCTGGAAAATAATAATTAATTAAATAATTATGAAAATTAATTAAATAAATACCAATAAATGCCAAAAATACAAACATAGGTCGAAAAAGCCTAATTAAATATCGAAACGGGCTCGGAAAAATTCCGACCCTATCTAGATAAATACTACCACCTATTTAGTTGCTAATTAAGCCGGTCTAACCACATAACATGCATAAACGGGTAATTAAATTGCTAATCCGTTCTAACTAACCATCTAATCCCTAATTAACTCAAACTAATCAACCCTTAAGCATAATTAACTCCCCAAGCAGAGTTTAGTGAGTAAACTCACTGGTTTTGAAATCCGATGAGTTCACGGTGACGGCAAGGTCAAGACGGGCAATAAACTCCGAAGTGGCGACACCTTTCGAGATCGAGAAAGGGTCCAAAGCGAGCCTCGAAGCCCACGAGTTCTTGTTAGGTTTCGGTTCTAGATGAGAGACCAAATGGTGGCTTGGACGGCTGGTTGGGCGAGCAAGGGTCAGCGAAGACAGTAGAGTCCAGGCGGGCGGAGGCAGTAATGGCCAGTCGGGTGGAGGTGGCGTGATGGGCTTCGGCGACCTCCACGATGATTAGGGGACGGTGGCTGGGCATAACAGGAGGTGAGACGGTGCGGCTAGACTCACAAACAAGCACACGACGGTGACAAGCAAACTAGCGGCTCGAGGCCATGCGGGCGCAACTCCGGGGCTTCAGGGGGCTGCTCGACAACAAGAAGGCTGCTGGCTTCCTTTCTTTGCAACTTTTGGGAGCTCAAGGGGTCTCTAATGGGGAAAGCAAATGCACAGGAAGAAGAAGGGGACAGCAAAGCTTGGAGGGGGCCACCTTAACTTCAATCTCACCCCCTTTGTCTCCTTGAAGGGGTCCACCATGACTGGCGGGCTTCCTCAGCAATTTTCCTGCCCCAAAGCTTCCTTTAGAAGCTATTGAAGGGGTCCGAAAGGTCATGGAACAAGGGGCTATGAATTTTGGGCATAATTTCCCCAAATCCTCTTCAATTCTCACTTGAATTGATTCAATCCGACTCCCAAAAATTCCACCAAGGTGCCTACAATCAAATTGACATTTTTCCCCACCAATAGAACCAATTTGCATCCCAAAAATGTGATCAAAAATGGTCCCCTGAATTTTCTGAACAAAAACGACCTCACTTTGAAATTTCGCTGAAAATCTCGGTTTGCAGAAAAATCTTCAAATGGTGAGTCGATGTTCCTAAAATGACTCATAATATAACAGAACTTTAATCAAATTCAAATTCGCGATTAATTTCAATCCGGCTCAATTTTAGCATGACTTGAGTTGCCGAGTAGCTTTTAGAAGTTTTTAGTGCAATTAACCTGTGGTCGATTTTCTTCGAGCCACAATGTACCTCTTGTTGAAGAAAAAACCCTTATAAGTTTTGAAGTTAACAAAATACCCTCGTCAATTAAGTCTGAAGAATCCAAGACTCAGTCGGTTAAGTCTGAAGAGTTCAAGACCTAAGCGTTTCCATCTGAAGACAGTCAGATCCAGAGTTACGATATGAAGATCTCCAGACCCAATCAAAGTCTGAAGACAGTCAGATCCAGATTTTACAATTTTGCCAGGCTGTCGGCAGGTTATTTTTATGGTTAAGGAAATCAAGATTTGGATATTATCTTTCCTAACTTATCCATGGAATATCTCTAGATGTGATTGTGAGCTCAAAAGATTTTTTCTCTGGATTTTATCCGTTGAAGATCAAGCGAGTTTTTGGAATGATCTAATTTTGGAAACTCAAGATCCTGATTGTATGGGCGAGCAGGATTGACGAGCTATTTTCTACTTATATATTTGACAACATGAAGATCACTTAAATTGATTCATTCCAATAGGTTGATTGGATGAATTCTTGGAAAGTGCTAACGGCTATGGAAGGCACAAAGGATATTTAAGGTGTGTCAAAGTTGTTCGAAAATATGAGGAAGCCGATAGAAAAATTTTGAAGTTAGAACCTCTGAAATCTCTTGTTCTCAAAATCTCTTGTACTCAAAATTATGTACTAAAGAGAGATACTTACAGTGTGAATTTGCGAGAAGCTGTAAAAGAGACTTTCTACTAATGAAGTCTAGATTGTAGACTGTAAAAGCTCTCATTTGCTACATAGTGATTACAGTCAGTTGGCTGCTAGCGTGGAGAGTGGATGTAGGCTTATAATAAGCCGTACCACTATAATCCTTGTGTCAAATTTCTCTTACCATACTCTACTTATTTTTATGGATGCATGATTTATCTATTTCTGATGTGATTCTCATACCAAAGGATATTTCGGTCAAAGATTTGAAAAGAATTTCATAAACACCTATTTACACCCCTTAGGTGTATTTACTAGCCTTTATCAATTGGTATCAAAGCAAGGTTGCTTATTTTATTAGAAGTGTTTATTATTTCTAAAGCTAAAGATCTATGGCTAGTATTTTGGCTCCAGGTTTGATTGAAGGCCAAAGCAATACCAAACCTCCTTACTTCGATGGAAAGGAATACAACGTATGGAAAAACAAGATGAAGGCATTCCTAAGATCCAAAGATTCTCAGGAATTGGATGTACTGGAGAAAGGAATTGTTCCTAAAGTTGCATCAACCACAGGGAAAGAATTAGCTGATGGAGTGGGATTGTCACAAACCGAAATTTCAAAGAGACAAGCCCTTGATGCAAAAGCTATCTATTATATATATTGTGCATTATATCCTACTGAGAATAATAGAATTTCATCTTGTGAAATAGCTAAAGAAGTTTGGGATAGATTGCATATCACTTATGAAGGAACACATCGAGTCAAAGAAACCAAGATCAATATCCTTCTCGGACAATATGAAGCCTTCAAAATGAAGTAAGGAGAATCCATCACGAATATGTTCAGTCGATTTACAGAAATTGTAAATGGCTTAGCATACCAAGGAAAGCCAATCTCAGGACCAATTGAAGGTCAATAAACTGTTGAGACGACTCTCCAAAGATTGGAATCATGTGAAGACATCCATAAGAGAAACACAGAGGATCATGCCTCTTTCTGTAGATGAGTTGGTCGGCACACTTCAATCATATGAAGTCGAGCAATTCAATGAGGACTTTGACACCAAAAGTAAGAACTCAATTGCTTTAAAATCTAATGATGATTCTAATTTACAGATTCAGAAGAAGACTTGGATGACGAGGAATTGGCACTTCTGATTAGAAAGTTCAGAAGGCTAAATAGAAAAGGAAGAAGGTTCAATGGAAAGAGACAAAACAATCAAAGATTTCAAAAGAAGTCAAATGAAGAAGAAGACACCAATAAGGATGTCGTTTGCTTTGAATGCAAGAAAAAGGAACACATCAAACCCCACCGTCCCCTATTAAAGAAAAAGAAAGGAAAACCAAAAAGGTTCAAGAAAGCAATCAAAGCTGAAACATGGAGTGACACTGAATGTGAAGAGAGTGATGAAGAGTATGCCAATATTTGTCTTATGGCTGACTCAGACTCAGACTCGGGACTCAGACTCAAACAACGATGTCAAGGTTAGAAATTTAAAAATTCTTACCAAAGTGTCGAACTACATTGATGAACTTTGCCTCAGTCTTAAAGACTCTCTTAAAAGGATTTCTGAACTAAAAAGGGAGAATTCCAAATTGAAACAACAAGAAAAGACTTTGGTTGAAAAAGTTGAAAATCTAGATAAGTGTCTTGCTGTTTTAAAAGAAAATGAAATCGTACTTTCAAAAGAAAATGCCTGCTTGAAAGAAGATCTTTTGAAAATCACAAAGAAATTTTCAATAGGATCTGAAAAATTAGACAAAATTCTTTCTATTCAAAGACCCTACTTTAATAAATCTGGTCTAGGAATGACATATGAAACCATTCATTTGATTGATTTTCCAAAGGTAAAAGAAAGAATTAAGAATAGGCCTACAAAATCTTTTTACAAAAATCATTTTCAAAAGGTTTTTGTAAAGTCTGTTGGAAGAAATGCTCTTAGATGTTCAAAATGTAAAAGCTTAGAACATTTTGAGAAGGATTGTCCCAAAGTTTGGAGATCTGTTAAGAAGAGTTTGGCAAAGACTGTTTATAGTACTAACAATGATGGACCCAAGAAAGTTTGGGTACCAAAGAAAACTTGAGTTTTTCATTTAAATGCAGGTCACTATCAAGAAGAAAATCAAGTGGTTTTTGGATAGTGGCTGTTCAAGACACATGACGGGAGATTCAAATTGTTTCACAAAACTCTCTCATGTAAAAGGAGGAAATGTCTCCTTTGGTGGCAACAATAAAGGAAAAATTGTTGGTCGAGGAACCGTGAAGATAAGAAATCTCACAATCAACAATGTTTCTTTGGTTGAAAGGTTGAACTATAACCTTCTGAGTATTAGTCAACTATGCGACACTGGATACAAGATCAACTTTCAAGAAGATACTTATTCTGGAACAAGCAAAGATCTCTCACAATCTTTCACTGGACGAAGACAGGGAAACATTTATTTGCTGGATATAAAATCTGAAAGCCATTCTCTGGCATAGAAAGCTTGGACATGTCAACTTGGAGTAAATTGCAAAAGTTTCATCCAAAAAGCTTGTTCGAGGACTTCCTAACCTAAAGTATCAAAAGCATGAGTTATGCACTCTTTGCGTACTTGGAAAACAGGTTAGAAATTCTTATAAATCTATAAATCAAGTATCCACTAAACGTGTTTTGCAGCTATTACACTTGGATTTGTTCAGCCCAACAAGAATCCAAAGCATTTGAGGTAAAAGATATTGTTTGGTGATAATAGATGATTATTCTCGTTTTACTTGGGTATTCTTTCTCGCAAATAAATCTGAAACTTTATCTTATTTTATTAAATTTGCAAAGAAAATCCAAATTGAGAAAGGATATACAATTTCAAGTTTCGAACTGATCATGGTGGTGAATTTGAAAATCATGATTTTGCTAAATATTATGATGATTCTGGTATTCAACATAATTTTTCATCCCCTTACACTACACAACAAAATGGAGTTATAGAGAGGAAAAATCGTTTTTTGCAAGAAATGGCAAGAACTCTTTTGATTAAAAGTAATATTTCTCCTTATTTTTGGGTTGAAGCTACTTCAACTGCATGCTACATTATAAACAGAGTTTTTCTAAGACCTATTTTAGAGAAAACACCTTATGAATTGTACAAAGGTAAGAAACCTATTGTCTCTTATTTTCATGTGTTTGGTTGTAAATGCTTTATCTTAAAGAATTCTAGTGATCGAATTGGTAAGTTTGAAGAAAAATTAGATGAAGGAATTTTCCTTAGCTACTCAATGACAAGTAAGGCCTTTAGAGTTTTCAACAAACGGACTCAGACTGTGGAAGAATCCATGAATGTGAAGTTTGAAGACTCAGTTCAAAATCAGACTCAACCTGAAGATTATGAGTCTAGCCAAGCGTCTACGAATTCTCTTGAAGAAAATCAAATCTCAGACACTCAACCGCAATCCAAATCAGTAGCTCCAACTGAAATAGAGTCTCATCAAAGTGATAAACCAATTACAAATTGGAAGCATAAATCCAGTCACCCTATAGATCTCATCATTGGCAATATTAATAAAGGAGTTCGTACAAGATCCAAAAAGCGTGAAGAATCTAGTACTCTAGCACTTGTTTCTGAAATTGAACCCAAGACTATAGAAGATGCATTGAAAGATGAAAGCTGGATTGAAGCTATGCAAGAAGAATTGAATCAATTCAAAATCAACAAATTTTGGGAACTCGTTCCTAAGCCAAAAGGTAAATCAATTATTGGTACTAAATGGGTCTTCAGGAACAAGCTGGATCAACAAGGAAAAGTGGTGAGGATGATATGTCGTACTGTATTGCAGTTTTGTCCCTAAAGTAGCCTACAAACTCTTCCAAAAAGCAGTTCTGAATCTCGAGTCTCGGTCTAAGATAATCGTCACCGATACTCCATGCAAACGAACAATCTAACACACGTACAACTCTGCATGCCTATCTAAATCATGGTCCTTTCGTACTGCAATGAAGTGAGCCGACTTTGTCAATCTGTCAACCACTACCCAAATGAAATCATTACCTCTCTGACTCCTCAGTAAGCCTGTCACAAAATCCATCGTGATGTGCTCTCATTTCCACTTTGGGATCTCGAGAGGTTGCAAAAGTCCTCCTGACTTATAATGCTAGGCATTCATTTACTGACACGTCAAACACTTGGCGACATGCTTGGCGATATCCGCCTTCATACCGAACCACCAATAGTGTTGACGCAAATTCTGATGCATCTTCGTACTGCCAGGATGAATGCTGTAACTGCTACAATATGCTTTTGATAATATCTCTTTAAGCTCTGCATTGTCAGAGACACACAATTGTCGTTGAAATCTCAGTATTCCATCCTCAGAAATCTAAAAGTTGACCTTTCTCTTATCAGTGTCTTCTTGTAGAATCTTCTAAACATCTGGATCTGTCGGTTGAACCGTTCTGATTCTAATCTAAACATTCGGCTCAATTCTAAGGGTGGCTATAAGATTTGAAATGTGGCCTATCTCAAATTTGAAATCCGAATCTCGCACTCTCTTAAATAAAACCCATTCCTTAACCAGCATCAGTGCAACTGAAGGCTTCCGACTTAGAGCGTCTATAACCTTATTTGCCTTCCTAAGGTAATATAAGATATTACAATCGTAATCCTTCAGAAGTTCCATCCAGTGGCATTGTCTCATATTCAACTCCTTCTGAGAGAATAAATACTTGAGACTTTAATGGTCAATGAAAATCTAGAATCTTTCACCACACAAATAATGTCTCTAAATCTTCAAAGCGAAAATAATTGCTGCGAGTTCTAAGTCATGCAGTGGGTAATTCAACTGACGGGAGGCGTATGCAACCACCCTACCATATTGCAACAGCACGCAACCTAGTCCTCTAAATGTCACATCACTATAGATCTCGTACCCTCTAGGACCAGATGGAACTGTCAACACAGGTGCGGTAGTCAGCTTCTGCTCAAGCTCTTGGAAACTACGCTCGCATTCGTCTGTCCACACAAACTTTTCTTCTTTTCTCAAAAGTCAAGTCAACGGCGATGCTAATGCTGAAAATCCTTCCACGAACCGTCTGTAGTATCCGGCTAAACCCAAAAAGCTTCTAATCTCTATCACAGTCGTCAGTCTTGGCAAGTTGATTACTACTTCGATCTTGGGCAGGTCCACTAGGGGTGTGTAACCGGACCGGGTTTACCTGGTTCCCGGTCCGACCCACCCGGAAAATAGGGTCGAGAACTGGTTCTGGTTGAAACCGGTCCAGGAACCAATTCCTAAAACTCAGATCCTGTTTAAACCAGTCCGGGAACCGATTCGGAGGGATTACCCACCCGGGAACCAGATCGACTGGACTGGTTTGGGAACCGATTTTAAGCCCCCCCCAACCCAAAATCAAAAAGACCAAAACGCAAAACCCTAGTTTCTACTTTCTATCTTTACCTCTCCCGAAATCGCGACCAGCTAGCCTTGCTCCGAGCTTCCCTCCCGAAATCACGAAGCCAACGCCGCCCGCCGCTCTCGTCGCACCCCTTGCGCTCACACCACCGCCGCCATTTCGCCGATCATTTGAAGCTCCGCTCCACTTGTTCTCGCCCACGAAGCCATTGACCCCCGCCGAGCTTGCACCCAAGCGCCGACGCCACCTCTGTTCAATCTCGCCGTTCCACCTGCTGCTGTTGCCTCACCGACGCCCCTGACCCGCAAATCTCGCGTCTGCAAGCCCACCTTGTCGCATCTTCGAGCATCCCACAGTAGCCCTCCGCCGATCTTGTTCTCACCGCGCGCTGTTTCCCGAGCTCCCCTGCTACCGATCTACCGTCGCCTGAACGACGCCCCCTGCTTTGCTCGCAATCTGGCCTAGCCCCATTGTTGACGCGCGCTGAAGCCACGTCAATCCTTGCCGCCCTCACCAGCCGCAATACCAGCAGCTCGTCGAAGCCGCTGCTATGCTGATCCGCGTCGACCCAATGTCACCACGTCCCGCCAAGCCCCTTGCTGCAGCGCCTCGCCTGCACTGCCCTCCCCTGCGAAGTCGCTATTGCCCTTGCTACTGGGTCCTCCTTTGCTCGATGCCAAACAAATCCGCTCCGACGCCCAACAGATATATAGTTCTCTCGATAGTTGATGAATTCCATGAAGTCTCGAGTCTTGCTACTAATTGATGCATCTTCTAATTGAATCTCTTTGTGGTTTTGAAATAGAACAATGCTCGCATGGTTGATGGAGAGTCTAGAATTTGCTTTTAACTTATAGATTTTGAGATATATTGTTCGCTTAAGATTTGAATTTTTCCATTGAATCATTAGGCTTGAAGATCCCAACAGTGAAGAAACAAAGGAGTTCATGCAAAATCAGGTGGAATTGACGCAGACCGTTTTGAAGACGTGTGACACGAGGGATAAATTGAATGAAAAAATAACAAAGCTATTTAATCATCCTCGATATGAAGCACTATTCAAGCGAGGGAACAAATACTTTTATTTTCACAATACAGGGCTCCAAGCGCAAAGCGTCCTCTACGTGCAAGTTCGTTTGTTGAAATCTAGAATTGAGTTGAAAGAAAATTTTGTTTATTCCTCTTTCTTGGCCCTCAGAATTAAGAGTCGCATTACGAATACATGTTTGGTGTTGGACCTCTTTTCGTTTCTTGCAAGAAGATTGTTGAAAAAAACATATTTTGCAGCTCGGTGTGAGTTGGAAGAGTTCAGTTTGATCCTAAGCGTCATTCTAATTTTACTTTGCTATTAGACGCTGTTTAGTGCAGCTAGAGTAGTTCTATGTGTTGTATCAAAGCACGTGTTTGGCGACGCATCTTTTACAAGTATTATGGTTACGAACAACTAATGCATTTGTCAAAATTTGTGGGGCAATTTATGCAATTATCTAAATGATGGTTGGCTAAAACTGGGGACTGTTTATCAGTGTGGATGTGCTTATGCTGATCGAGATTGTAAACACTTTATATATGAGAGCTGTACGGAATTTTTATGCAAAACAGGTTCCAATATAAATAGGGTTAACCCTGTTCCCGGACCGGAAAAACGGGGTGAGTCGGGAACAGGGTCCAATGCAAACAGGGTAGGAAACAAGGTCCAAAAAAAGAGAACTGGTTATAACAGGGTCGGGAACAGGGTCCAGGTCTAGACCCTACCCATCCTGGACCCGATCACCCCTAGGGTCCACGGAGATTCCTTTACGTAAAATCACGTGGCCTAAGAACGCAACACGAGTCAACCAAAACTCGCATTTGCTAAACTTAGCATACAATCCATGAATCCTCAGGGTCTGAAGTACCATTCTTAGATGACTCGTGCTCCTCAGCACTCCTCGAATATACCAGAATATCATTGATGAACACGATCACAAACTCATCCAGGTATCCTTTAAAACTCGGTTTATCAAATCCATGAGAGCAACTAGAGCGTTCATCAATCCAAACGGCATTACAGTAAACTCATAATGGTTGTATCGAGTACGAAATGCTGACTTCAATTCGTTCTCCTTTCTGATCCTCAACTAATGATACTCTGTCCTCAAGTCAATCTTTGAAAATATTGACACTCCATGTAACTAATCAAACAAGTTGTCAATCCTCGGGAGTTGATACTTGTTCTTGATCGTCATCTGATTGAGTTGACGACAGTCAATGCACAGGCGCAACGAACCATCCTTCTTCTTTACGAACAAAACTGGTGCTCCCCAAGGTGATGCACTGAGACATATGAATCCCTTATCCAACAACTCTTGCATCTGCACCTTCAGTTCTTTCAACTCAAATAACGACATCCACTAAGAAGCCTTAGAAATTGGCTGTGTCTCGAGATCTAACTCAATCACGAAATCTATCTCTCTCTCTCTCTCGTGACAACCCGGCAATTCCTTTGGAAATGCATTGGGAAATTCTTGCACCACTGAGATATCTTCAATCTTCAACTTCTCCACTGTCATGTCCATGACAGTCGCTAAGTAACCTTGACAACTCCCGTCTAACAAACGGGTTGCCTCAAGCGATTAGATTAGGATAATCAAGGGTCCTCCTCGACTCCCAACAAACTCAAAACTTTCACCTGCTAACAACTTAAACTAAATCGTTTTCCGATAACAATCTATCTTAGCTTGTTGCTTGGTGAGTCAGTACATGCCAATTATCAAATCAAAATTATACATGGCTAAGACTAATAAATCTATCCTCCCCTCTCGCTCACCAATCGCTAACTTACAACCCAAACAACCCAATGCAGACAACACCTTAGCCTTTAATGGTGTAGATATGCTAACCACTTACTCCAGCAACTCAACTTAACATATTGCTCGGCAATAAAGGAATGAGTCGCGCCAAGGTCGAATAAGACATGCAACATATCCACACCATTAAACTCCCAAAATTACAAATTCCACTCAATTAGCACAAAATAGCAGTCAATTGAATAAACCAACCACATCATTGCAATCAGCACGAAATTACGGTCACCAACTATCTTGGTCTAATTTCTGAAAATAATAATTAATTAAATAATTACGAAAATTAATAAAATAAATACCAATAAATGCCAAAAATACAAACTTATGCTGGAAAAGCCTAATTAAATACCGAAATGGGTCCGGAAAAATTCCGAACCTATCTAGAAAAACACTATCACCTATCTAGTTGCTAACTAAGCCAGTCTGACCACCTAACATGCATAAACGAGTAATTAAATTGCTGATCCGTTCTAATTAACCATTTAATCCCTAATTGACTTAAAATAATCAACCCTTAAGCATAATTAATTCCCTAAGTAGATTTTAGTGAGTAAACTCGTCGGTTTTGAAATCCGATGAGTTCACGGCAACAGTGAGGTGGAGACGAGCAATAAACTCCGAAGCAGCGACACCTTTCAAGGCCGGGAAAGGGTCCAAAGCGGGCCTCGAAGCCCACGGCTTCTTGTTGGGTTTCAGCTCTAGATGGGGGACCGAAGGGTGGCTTGGATAGCCGGTTGGGCGAGTAAGGGTCGACGGAGGCAATAGCGGTTAAGCGGGTGGAAGCGGTTGCTGTTCTACAGGAAGGTCCGGACAGTGTCACAAAAAAATGTTTGGAATAAATATGTTACATGGGTAAAAATTTTGGATTTTTGGTATTACAGAAAAAAAAATTAGGATAAATATGTCACAATGAGCGAAGTATGGGTTTTTGTGTTAGAAAAAATAGTTTATAGTAAATGTGTTGCTCTATGCAAAGTTTAAGGTTTTTTGTCATTTTTTTCCCAATTTTTAATACGATTGGCAATGATATCACTGAGTTATTGTGGTATTTCCTATCGTATGTTAAATCAACATTCTTATAAATATATTTTCCTCATGATATCAATTTAAGGTGTTAGATATTCATTTGAACGTTGAAGAGGTTAATTAAGTGTTTTATTCCAAATTCCTACATTTGCATCACAACTTAATTTACTTGGATGAGTTTTGGGGATCAAGACCATTGCCCTATGAACGAAACCATATGTCATTTTGTGGATGAAGAGATTATTGTTGAGACTTGTATACATATGTAAAAATTGGGATAAGTATATTGAAATTTTTAAAGGTTGTTACTAAAGTGTAATTGAGTTCTAAAATTTTCAAATAATGTAATCAAGTCCTAAAACTTGTCAATTTATGCAATCAAGTCATTCTATTAACTCTATTCAACTCTTCAAACAAAAAATACTAACAAATTTTAGGATCTAATTGCATCAACTTGACAAATTTTGCATTAATTTAACAAATTTTTTGATTTGATTGCACTATTTGAAAAACTTTAAATTATACTTTTGTGATAAATTTTAAAACTTATAAAACATTTATTTCGCAAAACTCATGGGGCCGGAGGAGTGGATCTCTTGCCATGAAGCCTGTTTATATGTTTTACTTTTTCACAACCGACATGTTGGCTTAAAAAGGAAAAAAAAAAAAGTCAACTTGGACAAGAGAAGCTATGAAGCTCATAAAAAGAAAAAAATCCTTGGAAATCCCATTTATAGCAAGATCATATCACGATTTCCAAGATTGGATGGGCCGAAATTCATGCTAGCCTAAGTAGCATTGTAATGCTACACACAATAAGACACATGATATACCAACATATTTTTTCTCAAAAATAGATAATTCCGATACTATGAAATACGTTATATATTAAATGTATATTTATGATTATTTTAATCAAATTAATTTAATTCAAATTCACAAATAAATAAATAATAAATAGCCTAGAATGAATTCACATTGAAAAATTAATCCATCATTTATTAATATCATTCATTGTTTTAATTTAATAAATTCAACTCCACTCTAATAATCTATAAAATTTGGAGGAAAAAAACAAGTAATCCACATTTTGAACTTACATATCGAGCGTGTCAAAAGAGGACAAAAAAATAAACTGACGAAGTGAATTATTAGTCATGGAAAGTGAGAATCGAAAGAAAAAAAGAAAACTATATTTTTCTACTTTCCTTAATTATTATTTTTTTCTCTTACATGTTTATATTTTTTCTTTATTGAAAATTTTTAAATTTGACTTTGGGCATGTCAGAATCATGTGCTGGAATTCCACACCCGCATGTCGGAATTTCCAAGTCGTGTGTCAAAGAGAGTTGGGAGTGTTAACCAAGTGTTAGACTTTCCAATACATGTTGATCGAATGTTGAATAGTGTCAAACATGTGTTAGAGTATCCAACACAACATAAAGGCTCTCCAAAGTGTCAATTGCTCTCAGCCGCCTACCATGGGTGCCGAGGGCTAACATGGATTGGCATCTAATAAATTTTGGGATGATTACGGAAGTAATTTTTAAATTTTGACTCGATATATAATATTATACTAGAAATTTTAATTTGTTTAATATAATTCATGAACTTTTTTCTCACCGTATAATTTGTTTAATGTGGTCGTGAACTTTTGGTAAATGTTCAATCTTGAACAAATTTAAATTTCAAGGATAATATCGGACATTGGATCAAAATTTATGACTCAATTTTAGCATTTTTCCCTTTTTTGATTTATGCACTCCCACGTCCATGCTTTTGGTGAATTTTGCAAAGAAGAAAATAAATTTTGAATAAGGTTTCTTCAATATCATCTTATCAGCAATTCATACAAATCATCGATAGTGCAAAAATTGTATAGAACCCTGTGTTTTATTCACGAAGAATCAATACGCATCTCAAAGATTTGATTCACGAAGAATTAACGATTCAAAAAATATTTTTTAATTTAAAAATAATTATTACATTATTTAAGAAAATGGATCGGCAAAAGATGTTCCACCATTGATATAAAATGTTCAGGCATGGACTACCATGATGATGTAAACATTTTCTATTGACAGATATTTATGTGCAATAGAAACGGTTTTTTCTTTTTCAAATCACATAACTTATCACATAACTCAATCAACATGATTTTATCGAATGAGCTTGCACGATATTTGCTAGCAAAAAAAAGAAAAAACAAACTGATGGTCGGGTTCATAGCTGTGCAATGAAGTCAACTCTCCTACTTGTCCTTAGAATAATTGTAAGGACTCGGGCCTCCACTGTGTGATATTATCCGCTTTGGGTCACCCGCCCTAGCGCGGACGAACCACTATCCCAGCCATGGTCTTTTCCCTCACGGTTTTAAAACGCGTCACACATATTAAGGGACCCAAGCCTTATAAAGGCTCCTAGAACTCCCCCCAAGCGATGTGGGACAAGAGAAATGCCCTTAGCCTCGCCCGCATACTGGCGAGGCGATCTTAGTCCGTCCCTCCGTACTGCCCCGGGTCTGGGTCGTTACATTCTCCCCCCTTAAAGCACAGCGCCCTCGCTGTGGCCCCACACGCTGTGAGGGTCGGCTCTGGTACCATTTATAAGGACTCGGGCCCCCACTGTGTGATATTGTCCGCTTTGGGTTACCCGCCCTGGCGCGGACGAACCGCCATCCCAGCCACGGTCTTTTCCCTCACAGTTTTAAAATGCGTCACACATATTAAGGGACCCCAAGCCTTATAAAGGCTCCCAAAACTCCCCCCAGGCGATGTGGGACAACAGAAATGCCCTTAGCCTCACCCGCATACTGCTGAGGCGATCTTAGTCCGTCTCTCCGTACTGCCCCGGGTCTGTGTCGTCACAATAATAATTCAGGATTACTTGGTCTAGACGTCGACTTACACCATATTGATCAACTGGCCTGCCAAGACTGCCATAATGATCGGAACAGCTGCTACATTTACGCCCGAATTAGAGTAATAGTTGAAGTGCAATCATGCGTCAAATTCTACGTCGACATGATCATCGACTTGAGGCACTGCCCTCTTCAAGTGCTCGAGTGAACCCCTCCAGATACTTGCGTCCCAACTCCACGTTGCCGAATATCTCCCGCATGGCCCACGCGTTCGCCCTCACCTCCTTTCCCTCCGGCTCCACCATGACCCGCCTTATCGTCTCCGCCACCGAGTCGCTTGTGAATGACCCGTCTCGGCTGTCTCTCGGCACCTCCGACCCGACCCACCTCTCGTCCATCAACCTTGCCATCAGCCCTTGGTCCGCGAAGCCCCCGGAAAACAGGATCAGCGCCCGGCCATGCCCGAGGGCCTCTATGATCGAGCTCCACCCGCAGTGCGTCAAGAACCCGCCGACTGACAGGTGGGCCAGGATGTCGAGCTGAGGAGCCCAGCCCACCCAGATGAAGCCTCGATCCGACACCCGGCTTTTGAACCCAGAAGGGATACTGCCCCACCCGGCCTTTCGGCCTACCACCCAGACAAACGGCAAACCTGACTTTTCAATCCCACATGCCAACTCGTGCATGGACTCTTGACTCAAAGCCACCTCGGTGCCGAGGGCGACATAGAACACGGACTTCTCTTCCCTATCATCCAACCATTGCTTTAGCTCGCTCCATCTCCCGTCTCCTTCGTGGCGTCTTTTATTCTGGGGCGGCAGAAGCCCCATCGGAACCACAGGGCTCGCGTGTAGCTTCTTGAGTAGACTCAACGGCTCAGCCTCGAACTCGCTACAGGCCCTCACCGCCACGATATCGCAACCCAGTATAGACCTGCCTAACCTTTCCAAAACGGACGTGTTAGAGTCACTGTCCAGGATATCCTCTTCGTTACTCACCTCATGAAGCCTGTACGCGACTTTGGTGGGGTAAGTAACCCACTCGGGAACAACCGTCAAGTCCTCCGCCGTCTTGGCCCTGGCCTGACTGTCAACGAGAAGAGATGGTGGGCCGACGTAGACAAGGGCGGTAGCGTTGAATATGTAGAAGAACACCGATTTAACACCGACTCGTCTCGCCTTTTGGGGTAACCAGAAAGACACGAAGTCTTGGATCACCCAGTCAACGTCCGAGTTCGCAAGAAACTCGACGACAGCTGGCTCGAGCATGTCGTATGCCTTCTTAAGGTAAGGGATCATGTTATGCGGCAACTCGGAGGTCGACTCGGCTGAGTCAGGGAGGCCATGGACGCGGGGCAAGGGAAGCTCGACGAGGGTCATGGAGGGAGGGAGATCCGCGGGGAACTTTTGGAGGTTTTTCGGGGTGGAGATGAAGGAGACGCGATGACCCTTTTGAGCTAAGAAAGTGGCGACCTCGAGGAAGGGCATGAGGTGGCCGTAAGCGAGCCATGGGAACATCGCTACGTGAAGCTTCTTCTCTTCGTTGTCCATGGCGGTACCTATGAACTTCACCTTTTATCTGATGGGTCTGGTGTGCTGTGACTTTTTGAGGGAACATGGAGAATGAGCTCTCTCTTTATATACAAGGATTGTTTGGGAAGGTAGATACAACGGCTACCGTTCCCAACCGCGGGACCACTTTGAGTTTTTCAGAATTTACCATTGATGCATGCGGGCGTAAGCTAGATCCCATCTCGATACGTTGACTTATTTACACGGGATTAAGACGGGTTACCCTGACTAATTCATTGTGAAATAAAAAAAAGGCTTGAGTATATACTATTGATGAATGCTTCTCAAGCTAAGATCTCATCTCAATACAGCAACTAATTACACAAGACTAAGACAAGCATGAACCTGATTTGTGAAATAAAAAAAGGCTCGAGTATCTTACACTATTGATGTATGCTTCTCAAGCTAAGATCTCATCTCAATACAGTAACTGATTGTACAAGCCTAAGACAAGCTATTCATGAACCTGATTTGTGAAATAGAAAAAGGCTTGAGTATCTTGTACTATTGATGTATGCTTCTCAAGCTAAGATCTCATCTCAATACAGTAACTAATTACACGGGACTAAGACAGGTTATTCATGAACCTGATCTGTGAAACAAAATAAAAAAACTTGACCATCTTATGCTATTGATGTGTGCTTCTCAAGCTAAGATCTCATCTAGATACAATAACTTCTTCCACGAGACTAAGACAGGTTATACGAACTAATTCACGAACTTGATTTGCGAAATAAAAAAAGGCTTGACTATCTTGTACTATTGATGTGCGTTCCTGAAGGACTAAGTGTAGCCCAGTGACAATTTGTTTAATGTGGTCATGAGCTTTCGGTGAATATAAAGAAATTTAAAATTTAAGGATGATATTGAATATTTGGCCAAAATCTGTGAATCATTTTTGCCAATTTCCCTTTTTTGATTCATTCGCACTCTAGCGTCTATGCTTTTGGTGATTTTTGTGAAGGAGATAAATTTCGAGTAAAGTTTCAACTTTCTACAATATCATTTTTATCAGTTTTTTTGTACAAATCATCGATAGTGTAGAAATTGTAATATCTTTCTAACTTAAAAACGATCTTTGCATCGTTGAAGAAGATGAGTTAATGAAAAATAACTTCGTCATCAATAGAAAGTGTTCAAACACGAACTGTTACAACAATGCAAACATTTTCCACTAACTAATATTTCTGCACGATAGAAATGATTTTGTTTTATTTTTTTAGAAAATATTTCTCAAATTATGTAACTTGTCGCGTAATGTAATCGACTTGATATAATCGAGTAAGTTTACGCAACATTTGCTAGTAAAAAAAAGAACTGATGTTTGGGTTCATAGCGGTGCAATGAACCTATGCTCCTACATTACATTAGAATAATATTTTGAGAATGCATGGTGTCAAAGATTGAAGAGAAAGAGGGAAACGAGAGGTAGACAGATAGGGAATTCTGTAATTTTCTCTATATTCATTCAATTGTACAGAGAAGTGTATTATATTACAGAGTCTGTACAAAAGGAAAAAGGAAAGCATACAATGTACAGATAAGATTTGATCTTAATTGATTCAATAAAATCCCTATGATTTTCCCTGATCAAATCTTTCCTAAATTACTGCGTATCTTCCAACACTCCCCCTCAAGCTGGTGGCTTGTATATGTCCAAGACGCCTAGCTTGCTCAAGAGATACGCATGCTGTCTTTGACACAGAGACTTGGTAAAGATATCTGCTGGTTGCTCTTGTGTTCCAATTCCTCGCGTTTCAATTGTCCCTTCCTGGATTTTTTCTCGAGTGAAGTGACAATCTACTTCTATGTGCTTCGTTCTTTCATGCACGATAGGATTTGTTGCAAGTTTGAGAGCCGCATCATTGTCGCAAAACAATCTTGTCGGTCCCTCGACTTGTATTCCAAGATCCTCAGTAACAATCCTCTCAACCACACTATTTCACATGTGGTTTTGGCCATGGCTCGATATTCCGCCTCGGCTGAAGACAACGACACAGTTGGTTGTTTCTTCGTTCTCCAGGAAAGCAAAGAATCCCCCAATTTGATGCAGAAACCTGTTATCGATCTTCTGCTCATAGGACAGGTTGCATAATCTGCATCGCAGTATGCAGTCATCTGCATATCGCATTTCCTAGAGAGAAGAATTCCAAGACCAGGGCACTTCTTTAAGTACTTCACAACCTTCAGTGCTGCATTCATATGAGACTGCTTTGGCTTGTGCATGAATTGGCTAAGTGTCTGTACCGCATAACTGATGTCTGGTCTAGTCATAGTTAAATATATCAGCTTCCCAACAAGTTTCTGATAGCTTAATGGATCAACAAGTATAGGATCTTCCTCCCGAGACAGGTTCAAAGATCATAATCAACAGTTGTCAATTTGACATTTTGCTCAATTGGTACCGCAGCTGGCTTACATCCAGATAATCCTGCTTCTGAAATGATCTCTAATGCAAACTTTCTCTGACTGAGAGAGATTCCTTGGCTAGACCGAGCTATTTCGATGCCAAGGAAATACTTGGGTGCTCCCAGATCCTTAATATGGAAAGTAGAATGCAGGTATGCCTTAAGGCCTTTGATAGCTATTTCATCATTTCCCATAATGAGTATGTCATCTACATATATCATTAAGTAGATGGATGACGTACCTTGATTCCATGTGAAAACAAAGATAATCAAATCTGATTGTTGAAAACCAGCAGCTATCAATGAATCAAAGAAACTTGGCATACCACCTGTCCGGATGCTTGTTTGAGACCGTACAAGGATTTGCGGAGACGATATACTGCTTTCTCCCCCTGTCTCCGTAAACCTTGTGGTATTTCCATATATATCTCTTCGTCTAGATCCCCATGGAGGAAGGCATTATGAACATCCATTTGATGTAATAACCAGTCGCGAGAAGCGGCTACAGAGAGAAAGGAACGAACGGTGACATCCTTGGCTACAGGGGAAAATGTTTCGTGGTAATCGAAACCCTCCTTTTGAGTGAAGCCCTTAGCCACTAATCTTGCTTTGTATCGTTCAATCGGCTCGATATTTGATCTTGTAGACCCATTTACATCCAATTGCTTTTCGATGTGGAGGCAATGGTACAAGATCCCATGTATGGTTATCCATGAGAGCTTTCAACTCTGCCTCCATTGCACTCGCCATCGTGGATCGATATTGGCTTCATGGAAATTTGACGGTTCTTGGTCTTCGAAATTTGAGCAATGCAACATCGATGTGCTTTGGGACAAACGATCGAATGAAACATAAGAAGAGACTGGAAAAAGAATACCTGTGAATTCGACTCCACATATGTAGTCCTTAGACCATGTGGGTGGTCGAGTGGCACGACCGAACGTGCGGGTGGAGGACCTTCTGAAGATGTGGCATGATCTGTGACTGCTAGAGGAGATGAGTCTGAAGTAGACGCCACTGAGGGTACCCCATCATTCAGTCGTTCAATATGAACATCCACTGGAGGCGTTGTGTCTGCAGCGGATTGGGAAGGAATAGGCGTGTTTGTCAATGGAGGCAGGAAAATGTATCCGGAAGCTGTAGGCCTATCTTCTGTGGAGTGAGCTGAAGAATCCCTTGAGTCAGTCTCACTTCTTTTCTCGGGTCCGCAAAAGGAAATACGCTTTCGGAATACAACATCCCCGCGACAAAGAATTCTCCTGTAGCCGGATCAAAAATCCGATATCCCTTTTGCAATGTAGAATACCCCATGAAAATGCAGTGACGAGCACGTGGACTCATCTTGTCTTTGGGCCCGACTATTGCAGCATAACATAAGCAACCAAAAACCCTTAGGTAACTCAAGTCAGGTTTCTTCTGAAAAAGTATCTGGAAAGGGGATCTTCCATCCAGAACCCGTGTGGGCATTCGATTAATTAAATAAGCAACAGTCAATATGCAATCTCCCCAAAAAATATCGGGAATGGAAGCTTGAAATTTGAGGGCTCTAGCAACCTCCAAAAGATGACGATGCTTCCTTTCTACCACTCCATTTTGCTGTGGCGTGTATGTACGGGAGCTTTCATGCAATATCCCCTTTGATGAAAGAAGGTCCGCACATTCATGATTAAAAAATTCATTTCCATTGTCTGTCCTTATTTTTTGTACAGATTGCCCAAATTGGGTTTTGGATAAGGAAAGAAAAGTTTTCAAATGAGACATAACTTGACTTTTAGACTGCATGAGAAAGATCCACGTGGCTCGGGAGTGATCATCCACAATGGTAAGAAAAAAACGAGACCCGTCCTGATTTAATGTATGGTAGGGTCCCCAGACATCAATATGCAGTAAGGAAAGGATACGTTTGGAACGATTTTGACTTAAGGGGAAAGGATTGCGTGACTGCTTTGCAAGTGGACAAATTTGACATTGGGGATATGAAAAATGAGAACTATGGCCCGACTGAATGCAAAAGGAAATTTCTATCATTGGAAGCTAAGTTACACAATGATTTCTTATTACAAGAAAAAGAATTAAACAAGGCTGGTAAGCTTTTCCAGAAAAATAGTCCTTTAGAGAGACTACCCCATCTCATCAGTGTCCCAGTCGAAAGGGCCTGAAACAGACATGCATCAGTGTTGAAGAGAACCTGACAAGAATTTTCCTTACAAGCTCTAGACACTGAAATGAGATTAAATTGGAAGTGTGGGAGATAAATGACATTTTTAAGGACAATGTGAGAATTAAGTGTCACAAGCCCTGTTGTGGTGACAACAAATGCATTTCCATTCGGTAATTCCACAGTGATAGGATCATCTAGCTCTTGATTAATAGCAGAAAATAAGCTTATATTGCATGTTATGTGGTCACTGGCTCCTGAGTCGATAATCCAAGTATTTCTAGAAATATTACTTGCCAAGCAATAGGAAGTACCTGTGAAGCTGCTCCCCCTTTTTTGGATATCCAGTTTTTGTAGCGCCTGTATAAGTTGCTGATATTCCCCATGTATAATGGGCTGATTTGGAGAATTCATTGAGCCAGAAATTTGAAATGCTGCTGCAGATATTTCTTTCCCTTTTTTTTCTTTGTCTCCAGGTCTGCCATGCAATTTCCAAAGACGTATCGATCGTATGGTGGGGCCTTTTGCAATAATCACAAAATAATTTCCCTTTGTTTTTCAAATTTGCCCCAAATCCTCTTGAATTTTGTGGGCCGTTGGATCCTCGCTGGACGGCTCCATCTCCACCGTCCAAATTAAAAAAAGGTCGCGCGCCCCTGGAGCCGTCGGATCGCGACGCTCGATCTGGAGCGTCCGTGCCTCCCCAGCCCTTGGAGCCGTCAGATCGCGGGATGCGATCTGAGCCGTCCGTGCCGCCCCATTTATAGCTCTTTTGAGCAGAAAAACCGAGCGTCCCTCGGTTCTCTGGAAACCCTAGCGTCTCCTCTCCTCCTTTCTCTGCTAGGGTTTTCGCCTCCACCCTTGCCGCCAGCGCTAGGGCTTCGGGGCTCTTGCCATCGGGCTCTTGCCATCAGAGGTCGCAAGTCGTTGATTTTCCTCTTGCACCGCAAGCTGGAAGATACGGCCGAGGGGTGGTGGCGGTTCCATCGCCAAAATTTGAGATCTGAAGGTAAGAAACGAATCGTTCAAAATGAGTAAGAACCGAGTCGCTTTCTCCCTATCCTTGATGTTTTTGTACTGCTGAAGGGTTGATTCGGGCCCTTCGAGTTTCTCTTCAGCGGCTTCCAACTCGTTCCAGAGTCCTGAAAGCCTGTTGAAGCACACCGTTACGGATGTGTTTCCTTGCTTCGATTCGGCGCGCTTGGTGGAGCGAAAAATCTTGGCCCGATCCAATTTGCCATACATTTCTCGATATTTTCCCAAATTGTTTTTGCGTCTTCTGTGGGTGGCAATCCGGCTGCGATTTCTGGGTTTATTGTGTTGCCGATCCATGTTCTGACTAATTGGTTGCATTTTCGCCACTGTTTCGCCAATTTTTCGTCGGTCGGGACTGGAACGGTCCCGTCGATGAACCCCTCTTTGTCTTTCGTGATTAGGGCTCGCCGAAAATTCCGCACCCAAGCTGAGTAGTTCTCTGGGCCCGTGAGAGGGTGGCTGATTAGCCGCAACTCCGGTCCATCCGCCGTGGAGACATATAGCGCGTCGCCGGGCTCTGGTCGGCCCATGGCGGCCGCGAAGGGGAAAGGAATGAAACCGGGTGGTGCTCCCTGGTACGGGTTCGTGAACTGTCCCCGAGATCCAAGACTGGGACTACCGTATCCGCCCGTCTCGTGCCGTGTCGATGGCTGAGCTTGCCCCTGTGCTGGCTGGTGGGCCTCCGTCGCTCGGTAAGTTATTCGAAAAACCCGGCGATGATGTGACTGGATTAATCCCAGGGACCCATGGATATGGCATCCATTGGTAGGGGTACGCCGATAATGGCTGAACCGGATTAAACTGAGCTGGTGCATTTTGCCAAAAAACTGGTTGACTTTGGAGGTGGGTTGGTTCAGTGATACCAACTGCGTTGGAGACCTGTGGATTTTGTGGAGTTGTGACTGTTGCTGTCGTGACTGTCGCTGATTGCTCATCTGGGTTGGAGGTAATATGTTCCTGTGGATTCATGTTTGATGAAATTTCTCTTCAAAAGTTGTTGATTCCTTTCGGCAACCCTCTTTTGCGGGGTAGGGTTCTTCGGGCAATCAACGGAATAAAGCGGAAGCAAGAATCGAGTTTCGAGCTCGATACCATGTCAAAGATTGAAGAGAAAGAGGGAAACGAGAGGTAGACAGATAGGGAATTCTAATTTTCTCTATATTCATTCAATTGTACGAGAGAAGTGTATTATATTACAGAGTCTGTACAAAAGGAAAAAGGAAAGCATACAATGTACAGATAAGATTTGATCTTAATTGATTCAATAAAATCCCTATGATTTTCCCTGATCAAATCTTTCCTAAATTACTGCGTATCTTCCAACACATGGTCTAGAGATAAAGCTGTCTCTCGATATTTTACTATTTATCTTCCACGCAACGCTTGCGCAAAAACGATAAAAGCTTCACTGCAAAGTTCGGCTCAAAATTCATCAATTTGTCTGCCATTATTATCGGAACAATTGTTACATTTATCAAACTATACCCACTATAACACAAATATCCTAAAAAAAATTTGTCACTAAAAACTCTGAACTCACACTGTGATATATATACAATGAAAAAAATCAAACTTATACATGTGTCACATATGTACCGTTTATTTCAGTTCCATTTATCATACTAATATAAATTCAAAAGTTTTTAATGGCAAAAAAAATTCGAGATTATATGTTTCACAGTAGGCAAGTTATGATTTTTGATAAAACCAAAAAAAAAAATTCGAATTATTTGTGTTATAGACAGTGAGTACAATTGTGGTAAAACTCAAATTTATATGTGTCATATATATATATATATATATATATATATATATATATATATATATATCATTTATTTCAATTCCATTCGGGATATACTTTTTTTCTTTTTTTTTTGGTGACCTGAACCCGCCGCTGCCTGGGTGGCGGCGACGACGTAAACTCGAGGTGACGCTAGCGCAGGAACCCACCTCCCACGGTGCCGCACTTAAGTCACACAATTGCACACACGATGACTCGAACCTTCCCCCAACTGGGATGAGGGAAACGCCTGTACCAACGCACCCACAGCGAGGTGGGTAAAATATACTTATTATACTGGTATAAATTTGAAATTTTTAACAATACAAAAAATTGGGGATATATGTTTTGCAATGGGCAAGTTTAGGGTTTTTAGTAAAATACAAAAAAAAAATTGAGGTATTTGTGTTACAGACGGTGAGTATAGTTGGGGTTTTTTCTTTTGTGGTATTAACCTTGTAACGTAATATTTGCCTTAAGAACAAGTTACGGGTCGGGTCATTCCCTGGTGCCCAGGGGCACTCACCCTGAGTCACCCAGAGTTGATACGGCTTAAGCCCAAGACCAAGCCCAAGACCAAGCCCCAGAAATTTACCAACCGAGAGCCGACATGCTCCTCGCAGCATATCAGGCAAGTCTGCTTCATCACCTCGACGGCGGCACAAGCGCACTCCCTCGCCGCCGCTGCTCCCGCACCAGCGCCCGGCGAGAGATATGGGGAATCCGAAGCAGAAGTGGACGCAAGAGGAGGAGGAGGCGCTGCGCGCCGGCGTCGCGAAGCACGGCACCGGCAAGTGGAAGGACATCCAGCGCGATCCCGAGTTCAACAAGTTCCTCTTCTCCCGCTCCAACATCGATCTCAAGGTCTCTCCCCCCCGCCCCTCCGTTCTCTCTCTCGCCAATTCTCGCTGCGAATCCATCGGGCGGCGAGCTCGAAGGGATGGCGAGCCGCTGTCGTCGTTCTCGCCGTGCGCTCCCAGTGACGGGAAGCGAAACGGGAGCACGTGTTTCAGCGGGGAGGACGCGGTGCGCGTCCGTACTGTGAGAGCGCGCTCGAGGTGTTCGTGAAAATGTCCATATGGGCTCGATCGCTTCTCAAGGCGACTGAAGTTGGCATGCTTCGTTCGCTCATCGAGACGCCGGCACGTCTCTCCGTCGCGCCGGTTTCAGAGGAGTTGTAAAAAGATGCCCGTGATGACATCTCGATTTGCGTAGATCACGCTGTTGTTTTGAGCTTGTCAAAATTAAATGAATGAATTGATGAGACTAAGGTGCTCGGGACAGAGGTGGAACCCAACCTTTGATCATATGCCGCGTCCTGCGCTTAGGATGTCTTTTCCCCCCCTTCCCCGAAGTAATGCTGCCCGGTTACTTAGAATTTATACCTTCGAAGCTGTTTCGGTTTTCATTTGATTGTCAATTGCCAGTGCTGGGCGGTGTTTGATGCAGCTCATGTTATGTTATTTTATGGTGCTTACAAGTGTACTTAAGCGGTGCTGTGTGGCCTTGCCTTTAACTTAATTTAGTGTTGTAGAGATGGCGTTAGACGCATGTAGAGCCAGTTAGCGAAAGGGTGGGATATTGCAGTGCTCTAGGAATCCGCATATGAGTTGTCTTCTCAAATAAACAAGCTTAAAGGGTTTTTCCTACCTGTAATGTAATGCCCGTAAGAACTTTCATTTTGAATCGTCTCCTTCATGCTAGTCTTGATTGGTTTTCCAAGAAGCGGCAGAAGTTAGGTTATGAACTATCGAATTGCTCCGTAAACTCGATGGAAGATGTCACAATATATGCACAAATCAAACTATTGTAAATACCAGCTTGAAGAAAATCACTCTATTTTCCCTGCCTAAAATTGCTTAACCAGTTACTTCCAGACATTTTTTCACTCTAATGGATGTGAAAGGTGTACGCATTTGAAACAAAGTTGCTTGTCTAAAAGGAAAGCGATAATTTTTTGAAGATAATGAAAGTTTGTTTCTTCTGATGCCTTTACTTCCGTGCAGTCTTCCCTGAGTTACCTGAGGGTATTAAAAAGATATTTGTTCTTCTTGAAGGTGTTTGGCAAATACTAAAATTCAACACGCCTTACTGAAAAATTTTCTACTGAACAGGATAAATGGCGGAATATGATTGGTGGTGCCAGTGGCCAAGGTCAAAGGGATAAATCACGGGCAAAAGCTAAAGCAAGCTCAGATGCTCCTTCTACCTTGCCCAGTTTGCCAAATGCTCCTAATGTTCCCGTTTCAGATGAAGCAACTGCAGAACCAGCTACCGACGGTGCTCAAAGAATTGCAGATGATGGAAAGAGTACACCCAGGTATGGGTTACACTATCTTCTTACATTTATTTTCTTGAAAATCATGCAGGTGTCTCCGCTAAACCAGTATCTTCATTCAGTGTGGAGAAAGTGCAATGGGCAAGAGTGTCTGACACTGTCATAATTATTGTTTTTCAAATTTGAGTTAATAGTTTTATCTTCACATTGGAAAAAAATATTTTGGCAGAGGTGGCATGTCGTCATTTGAATTAGACATATGTTTAGCTCTTAAAGTGCTCTTTCTAATGATGGGTCAGTACCACTCTGTGCAAATTTTTGAGTAAGAAGAGATGTGGAAGGAGGAGGATGTTATTTATCAACACCGTCACTAAAGGTAAATCATAGACACATGGTGATCATTCCTTTATCATGTTTGGAAGGTTGCATGCCAGCATTAGAAGAAGCAGGAAAAACAAAAGATTAAGGTGGACGGGATTCAGAGATTGAGGTGTTGTATAAGGTCATTCGTATTACGTCTGCACCCTCCACTCAGTAGTGTGGAGTATCTGTTTTAGCGCAGATCATTATAACACTGTCCAAATAAATTTGTCCAATTATCCGCAGCTTCTTCACGATATATGTAGTTATATATGGTAAATTTCCGCTACTTCTTCGACTGACTTGTCAGTTATTAGGTACAATGCAATGATATTTGAAGCGCTTTCAACATTGAAAGACCCCAATGGATCAGACACTGCTGCAATTTTCAACTATATCGAGGTCCGACAGCAACTCTCTGCATTATAACAGAAGTGTGTTAATTTTCCTTTTTCCTCTCAAGAGTAAGAATTTTTTAGATATGCATCAGTGTTGAATATGCCAAGAATGACTATAAAAATTTTCTCCTTTGTTCATCTTATTCCTTGCAAGTCAGAAGCCAAGTGAGAAAGATGACAGTAAGGCATCAAAATTCTCTCCTCTTTTCATATTTTTTTGGTGTATTATTTTGTTGGCACTTAATTTTTGAGAAGTAGACTGGAATTGCTTTCCAGGGCGACCTTTTCACAAATTCAATCTGCATATATTTTCCAAAAGAAAGAGGGATATGTTCTGTCGTTCTTGTATTAGTCATCAATATAAAATTGTCAAGAGGTGGCTCTTTTTTCAGGAGTTGTGCATCACCTTCATTAATCTCAGCTTGATATTCTGTGTTCCTTGATTAGATCTTTTTTATTTCTTGTTATGAAACTTGAGTTTTAAGCAGGTATGTGTTTTTTTAATTATGCTTCCAGAAAAGACAGGAGGTCCCACAAAATTTTAGGAGGCTGTTGAGTTCAAGACTAAGAAGGCTGGTTGCGCAAGACAAACTTGAGAAGGTTATATTTTTTCATGCAATTGTTTGTGCATAGTATGTGATTTTATCAGGCTTTGATCTCATAAATTACTAACTCTTTGTTGCAAAGTTTCACTGTTAATAGGATTATCTCTCTAATCTAGCTGTCCATGCCGTCTTCGATTGGCTTGTTCTGTGTTATCATTTCTTCCTAATCAAAGAGAGAAGCTGCAATATCTCAGTTTAAGTCACAGCAGGCTGGGCTTCACCCTCCTTATCATCACTTAAAAATTTAAAGAGTAATCATTAGAAGACTTATACTGACTTGAAAATATAAAAACTAGAACTAAGCTCCTGCATTCATTAGTCGAGGAAGAGCTTTCTTCTGATGAGCAATTTCAATGCCATGAATTTTCTGGAAGGTCGATTGATGATGTTCTTTCCCTTGCATGGGACTTAGGCAAATAGCATTTGTTGATGCAGTGATGGTGGGGAAAATGCTATATAACGCTCAGTGTGGACTGTGGAGCTGCCACTCTCTTGGTTTTTATTCCAGTAATGTTGGTTGCGGTGTTAAAAAGGGAGATATGTTAAGATTGATATGTTGACAAATTACGCCATATTGTAGTTGGTAACGCCACTACCAAATGATCATGCAGGTTCAGAATTGTTTCAAGCTAAAAGAGATAGCCTCTTTTGAGACCAAAACACCAGCCCCTAAGGAGCAAGATGTCCGACCTAGGCAGCTGCAGCCTGTTGTCAATGCAAATTTCCTTGAAACAGTAGATGAGGCAGCTGTAGCTGCTGCATACAAGATTGCGGATGCAGAGAACAAATCCTTTGACGCAGCTGAATCAGTTAAGGAAGCAGAGAGGGTCTCAAAGATGGCTGAAGATGCAGATGCAATGCTTCAGATGGCTCTAGGGATATTAGAAAAATGTAATGTCAAAGGTCCAGATGTTGATTTTTTTTTTTTTTTTTTTTTTCCTTCTTGTGGCTTGTTTCGGTTCTTTGTTAACTCCTTTGCTCACATTTCAGGTTCTAGGGACGAAATGGTGCGCGTCGCATAAGATGATACGTAACTCATCAAATAAACCGATGACTTGACTTTGTATGTGTAGATATACAGCTTGCTCTTATTCTGACTTTGTTACGAAGAATCAAACCAATGTTGTTGTACCCATATGCTTTCTTAATAATAACATTGCCATTGTCACTCCCAGTGTTATGCCTCTTACTATTTGGTCTGACGAATTTTTTTAGATGGCCGGACATTCTTGGATGGTTGTAGAACCAATTTTCTGCTTGCTGTTACTCGGAGTTCTATCCTCTACTACATCTATCACAATGTGAAGATGACGGAGAACTTACAAAGGTCTCCACCACCAGGATCTTGCGATTTGGCCCTTTAATCTTCTGGTTAGGTTTTAGCCATTTACGTCGCTTGTAGTTTAACTGGAGTGACGATGCGATTTTTTATAACCCCTCTCGTAAAAACTTGGATGATCCATTCGGCCTTATCCCCATATACCGGGCATTTGTGCGAAGATAGCCAATCGTGCAATGCAGACTGCAACTCGATTGTAAAAGTAAAACAATCTTCAATTATGTTGAAGCGATTTGATAAGACCACGTTCTATCGGGGATGAATTTCTCAAAAATCCCCTAATTGCAGAGACTCCCAACATCCTTAACTTCCTATCACCCGAAGTTCATATGCTTTTTCATCTACTACATCGAGTACCCAAATAGGTTGATAACAAACGGCGTCCAACTTTGACCTTGCACACTACCGGGAAAGAAGTAGGTACCTGGAATTTTTTTTGTTTGACAAGCTCTAAGAAGCGTCTGTGTAATTCATCTCTCTTTTCCACTTCTCTTGCAAGACAAACTTCTTGTAAAAATGACCAATGGTGCAAAAGGAACCATCTATCAAATAATGTAGAAGTAGGACGCTGCAACGCAGCCATAACTGACCACAGCACCTACACTCATTTAACCGAATATGCAGACTTCTCGTCACCCAGCCAAATATCATACAGAGCATTGGGGGCTTAATCTGCCAAGTTAAAGAAACTAGTCACCCTGCTCCTTGTCACAGCCAAAAATCACAAAGAGCATTGGCGGCTAATCTACCGAGTTAAAGAAACCCGCAGTCGAATGATGCGACACATCATGAGCTAAATGAGCTAAATCTATCACTCATGACAGCTCAGAACATAAAAACAAGCTGCTGAGAAGAAAGTAAAGAATGAGTAACTAGAATGTTTGAGGGGAAGGAATAACAAGCCAAATGAAATTAAAATCAAGTCTCAAAAGTTAGATCTTTCAACAAAATCAAGAACAACAATAGAAAGCACTGTAGAGCTCCCAGTTGCACTGCAAAAACACATTTCTCAGGTCCAAAGGCGCAAAACCACCAACAAATTGAGCAGTCCAACAGCAAAAGCAGTGCCAATCTCTTCCTTTTCCACTCAAAGTCTTCAATCTACCATTTATAAGAGAACAAGGCCAAGCTCTGAGGACTTCAATGCATCTCTTAACCGGTAGTTATAAAGATAATAGTGGAGTTGCCCATCACCAGGACCAAATTTAAGCTCTTTCAGAAAAGATTCATTTTGCATGACATCCAAAGCATTAAAAACGTCGTAATCTTTCCGTTTTGCGACAATAAGCACATCATTCATCAACTGCAGTAAAGGAGTCTTGGTTGAAACATTATAGTAAGAATAAGCAGCTTTCAAGGTCGAGTAATTCTGATTCCCGAGTATAGATGAAGGAAGAGTGTAGAAGCTGCAGAAGTCGGTAATATCATGACTGTCAGGACTTTCCACCACGTAACTATTGACCACATTTTCAGTTGGAAGCAGCCAGTGCTCCACATCATCCTCATCAAAATCAGGGGCAACCACAAATTGGGCCAAGTAGTCCCTGAGCAAACGGGTAACAGCAGGGACATCGCGAAGCTCCATTTCTCTGAAACCAGGGGAAGCTGTTGAATCTGGCAACTTATAAAGCTTTATAGTTCGACTCATAGTCATCCTAGCACCAAGCCTCGAAAATCCGACATCAATGAGTTTCTTTGGATTCAAGGACCTATGCCAGTACTGGCAAGTTGTGATCGGGGTAGGAAGAACCACACCAGCTGTATAAGCTGCCTGCCAAATATTCTCCAAGTGGACTCTTCTTGTAACCTCCTTAATTAGGACGGGAGCTAGTCTCTTTGATCTAAGCTTCTTATGAACACACAAGAAGTTCACCTCAGCCATCTTAACCACTTCATTTCGCACCCTAATTCTGGCGGGCACACCAGTGATGAAGGCCACGAGCTTCTTGGAAGCTTTCGCTCGAACACCAATGTGCCAGCTCTTATAATACCCCGGGGGATGCAAAGCCCAGCTGAGGAACTCCTTTGAATAGTTAAACCTAAACATGTTCTCGTCGTCTTCTACATAGTTGTTCTTCAAAAGGTTGTAGACCTCGGTGCATGTCTCCTCAGAGCCCATGTCGCAGGTGGTCCACTCATACTGACTCGGAAGATTATACGGCTCCTGCTTGACCTCAGATAATGGGGTCGGGGCCTCGATCGGGCCCTCAGACAAGCTCGAGTTCCCGAGGTCCTTGTACTGCCCCACTGGTTGGGTCTCCCAGAATTTGTGCTTCTTGCCGACAGAGACTGAATCATTGAACTCCCTGATGATGCTATCGAGCGACTTCTCAATATTGTCAGGCACAACCTGGTTGGGATTTTGATCTGGGTTCTCTTTGGGAGATTCAGGAAGTGACTTGCTATCGCCCATATTTCAGAAGACAATTTCAGCGCTGCCCACTCAACAAACAAACAAGACAATGCAAATCCCATTAAATTTTCGGAAACTACGACGCAAATCAAAAGGGGGTTTTCGGGCAAAATCAAAATCCCAGAGAAAGCAACCCCTCACTAGATTAGAACCTACAGGAAGCGCCAATGAATTCTATCAAATACCCACGAATCGCAACCGCCGGCAGACGGGCACGCGAAGCTCTCGCGGCAAATTTAACAAGTGGGCTACGCTATTATTGCTTTCGCTACACACCAGAACAAAGATCAAATTTTTTCGTGCGGAATACGCAAAGGAGCCGAACAGCCACAAACCCATCACGCGATTGTGTAAAATTTTACTGGGAGCAGCTTCACATGCGCAACGAATCACATAAAGAATCTCCTCGAAAACAACACGACTACTACTCACAGTTTCAGTCCGCAAGATTTCGCAATGAAGGGGTTGACCCACGAACCGATGGAGATTCGGACGACGCCGAGGACGGAGGAGGAGGAGGAGCAGATCTGGGAGGAAGGAAGACGATCGAGAGGCGCGTCGATCGGGTGAAACCTTCGAGGTTTTCCCCCTCTCTCTCTCTCTCTCTCTCTCGACGAAGACGGCTCCGAAGTTGCTAAAGGCAGGCCAATTGGGTTTTTCGCGAATATTAAGGAAGCGAATTTTCTTTTTTTCTTTTTTTCATTTCCATCTTTTTCTTTTTGACGGGGGTATCGAATGCCGGAAACCATCTTTTGATGCCTAAATTCTGACATTGCGTTGTGGCCACCAAGGCTACTTCGAAATGATGGCACGAATAATTCCTGGACTTCTGATTTAACGCGCAACACCCTTCGTCAATTTTTAATTTATTTCATATAGTCTCCAGATTATTAATAAATATTCAATCTAATTTCTTAAATTATATAAAAATATTTAATATTATTTCATGTTCTTTAATTCAAAGTAACTAAATCTACTGATGTGATTTTTAATTCATTATGTCTGAAGGTAAACCAAAAAAAAAAAACCACACTCGAGTTATCCACATGAACTTTCATATCAAATAATGATGGACATGCTAATGCTTTAATTTAATTCTTTCTTTTTAAAGATAGATTAATGAAAAGATTGACATGTTGACTTGTCATTTTTAAATATCAAAATCAGCACATGATATTTCACGTGATCAAACAATTTTTGACTCTGTCATCTTAGCAAAGTAAAGTTTATCGGCATATTAAAGACCATATTGAATAAATTAAATAATTTAGGAATAACATTCCATATATGACTAAATTTCAATGACTGTTATTGTCATTTCCTTTTTTTTTTTTATGGTATAGTGATCAAAACAACTAAATAGAAAATTGCAATGCATTGACATTGGCTTGAATTCAAAAACGACTGTGAATCGCCTTGCGCCAATAGTCTTCTACGAATTAGATGATTGTACATTTTCTTTTCTCCTTTTCCTCAATAACGTTGTACTCCATTTTTCAAGGGTAGATTCCAAGTGCGTGTAAAGTACCTCACTCACCTCATGAACCAGTTCAATCGTAACGTGAAAACCCACGTGAAATTGACAATATACTTTGTGAATTTTCAGATTTCTACATCGGAGTCCAAATCAGAATGTAAGATAGGATACCCACATGAAGTTGAAAGTACAATTGATTCTATTCCCAACACTATTTATTAGAAAAAAACTCTTATATTAAAGTTTAGGATAGCATTTGTATTGGAAAATATTTTTTGAAAAGATAATTTACTTTTATTGCTTATAAAAAATAATCAACGGAAAATATTTTTATTATAAAATAATTAAGCATAATTATTGATAAGAATGATAATATCATTTACACAACATAAGTAATTATTTTTAAACTGGGGTCTTTTCGAGCTTTATGTCTATTATTTAAAAACTTTCAACTTACAAAAACGCGATCTCCCTCAAAAGTATCATCAAAGGTGTGTCCAATGTACGGGTCACCCGAACTTGAAACCGTTGGTCCAAATGGTTGGGTTAGATCTTCCCAAGATTTAACCTCAAAATTCACGTTCAGTCTGACTAGATGTCAAAAAATTTATTGAGATAACTGAAAACCCACCTAGCAATAGCGAATTTATGATCCACCATGGGTTTTGAAAACCCAACCAGGATGGCCCAAACCTTGTTCTGCAGGTTTGGATCGGTTGGGGTCGAAGGGTTGGGCTACGTATACAAGGATTGCGGTCGAGATCTTGGGCACGAGGTCAAAAATCCAAATCTGATTCGAGATATGCAAAAATCAACAACCTTATCCAAATGGGCAGGCTAGGCAAGGCGAGCCCGTCTAACCATTAGACCCGTGATCAGCTCTAACTCCAATCCTGCATTGAGGGATATTACCATCTCCAAAGACCCATCACCAAAATAATTCTTGTCAACTCGTGAATAGGACTAATGCAAATGAACCTAAAATTGATCGAGCTCTTACTAGACAAAGTTTAGCTGTCATGATTACCACGATTTGGCCTCAGAAATTCCGAATTACCCTAGCAAACACTTGACTATCATGTGACGGCAGGTGAATATGGAAGACCCTAAATCCCGTCGAGGATCCATGATTGGTGATGTGGCTTAGACACGTCCATAACCAATAAAATACGATACTCCGCCGGCTCCACGCTAATCGATTTTCACACGGCACGTAAAACTGCGAGGTATGGCAATTCGAAAATAGAAATATATTGGACCGGCATGCATCCGTATAAACCGAAATCCTCCATGGGAAAAAGTCCATCAAAGGCAAGAGCTGAGAATTATCCATCCTCTTCAATTACACGCGAGCAGAACATTGGCTTTAACAAGAAATGTATTGGACGAGGGCTAGCTTTCCTTCTTTCTCCCGGAGGAGTCCTGTCGGAGCTTGAAGGGGCCGTGCTGACTGCTGGAGACTAGAGCGTTGTCGACTTGACGCTGGCGAAGCAGCGCGGAAGCATGGAGCGCGACAGCATCTACGGGTCGTAGAAGGAAGAGCCGCACTTGCACTTCCAGCCCTCGGGCTCGTAATTGGCGTACTGGACGCTCGCTCGGTCGGTGGTCGCGGGGATCTGAGTGGCCTCGCATGGCTCGCAGCCCCTGCACTTGCGCTCGCAGTTGGGCGGCCTCGACCCGAGCCTGCTCATCCCCCTGTACTTCTTCTCGTCCCCGATCTCTCCCACTGCCTTCACGCTCGCTCCCTTCAAAATCACAGTCACGAGAGGGACACAGAGGCACCGGCAAACGAGATGTCAACGACCATGTTGAGAATGTTTGCGGAATGATCCGCGGAAACCCAATTTAAGATGCGATTGGCCCGAGAAAAGTACCTGCTTGACGTTCAGCGTGGCCCGCGAAAGAAGTGGTCTTGCCTCTGTTTGACCAAGAACGGGGCATCAGGAAGTGGTAAAGAAGATGGCGTTCGGTGGCTTTAGATAATTTAAAGGAACGATAAAACGAGGCGAGAGGAAGAGCAGACATCAAGGGGCATCGTTCTTGGAAAAGTGCGTGATAATCTGATGAACAAGTGAACTGAACAGCAGCACTCAAATACCACTGACCTTGCTTGTGAGCAGTGACGAATAATGAGGAGGGCGTGCTTGTAATGGACACCATAAGACCCACCATCTGCAGAGCGGCTAGAAGCAAACAGTACCGAATCATTACTGGCTTCGTCATTCTATTCATCCCCCCTCAAATTTCCCAAACGATGATGACAACGAGGCCGAATGGGGATGGTCTTCAAGACGGAGCGGCGACAGAGGGATGAATGGGGTTGGATGTGGGTGATTGGATTGGCAGGGACAAGAGGCCCATGCAATGATGACACTTTTTAAAATGAGTGGATGGCGATGGTGAAGGACCCAGTGCAGCAGCTCTCTTCTCTCTCTCCCTCCCTCCCTCCCTCCCTCTCTCTCTCTCTCTCTCTCTCTAAGCTGTATCTGTGGAGGTGGAGAGATATTGCTTGTTGCACAAGTGATTCTGCCTTTTCACTTGTAAATCTGAGATGGGATTCTCCCTTTTTTCTTCTCTCCTGATGACTGATTCCGTCTGCTGTCTTCCAGGCTACTGATCAACGCGAAAACGACAGAAAGCACCCAAAAAGCGTGGTCTCTCTGCTGCGCAAACGATCTTATCTCTGCCAGACGACATACCCTTCCAAACGCGCGACCGAATCGAGAAAACGTCAAACTGCATATGCATACAAAAATCAACTCCGAATTGTATCTCCTCTGGCCACAGAAGAAGGAGGGGGTGGGGGATTCAGCATTGTTGGATCTCGGACATTTCATGCTGAAGAAGAAAACAACTGAACGCCCGACGGCATTTAATGAACCTGTCAGGAGGGCAGTGGATTTTTACTAGGGGGCAGGCCTAGTGTCTTTACAGTTCACATCTTGTACCTTCTTGCAGGAGATGAGCGATGACATAACATTTCAAATTTTTCTTTTTATAGTCAAGAAGAATAATTATTTCGACGTGGATTTTGTTAAAAAAATGCCTGGTCTTTTGTTATGTGATCAAAAGAAGATTTTACAATTTTTATTGTATACAGGTTTCCTATGATATAAAAAAGATATAAAATGAAGAATGAGTTACCTCTTGGAGTCCCAAATTATTTCACTCTAATTTTAATGATCGAGCCTTGCAAAAATACTTGATAAGGTTCGGGAGATACCCAACTCAATGCATGCATACTTAGGTGGTCATACACAAGATGGCAGCTCTCTACAAGTTATGCCGATTTATCATGCTAAAAATTTGGTATGTTTGTGTTGTAATCGTGCTTCCGATACAAATTCATATGGAGTTAATCACGTCTCGATTTAACCTCAATTTTACTCATAATTATAGTAATCGACAAGTCTCGAGTTAATTAGAATCTTTTCGATAGTTCCTTGCTCCATAGGAAATTGCCAAAGTACGAGTTTCCCTCACATGCCCTTTAGACGCCAAAGAATATGTGTTCACGATGGCATTTTGTTACGAGGGTTGAAGTCACGTGAGTGATTCGGAACAGTAAATTTGCTGCTGCTTTGATGGCATGTTCGAGTCAGTGAGTTAATTAAGATTGACTGACTCGGCATCATTAATTATCACTACTGTTTTTTTTCTGGTTCGTGGAGCGGTCATTGACTCCTTGGGCTGGTCTTCTTGGGTGGAAAACAAGGACACCATTTGATTATAGCTAGTGTCTAGAATCAGACGTACTCATTAAATGTGTCTATTTTAGATATTACGCAAAGTAGGTGTCCCACCAACAATAAACAAGCTTTTGAAAAGGGCTTCCGGTAATAATTTGATAATCCAACGCTCAATCTAAATATATTTTTTTATTTTAATGTATTCATACTCGCACGTCATATCTCTCCAATTGAAAAGAAATTTTTTTTCTATCGCCTTTGAGAATATTTTCAAATTTTACGTTGTAAAATTCAACGAAATAATTTTAAGACATTCCCATATCCATAGCATCATTAATCATTGCTGCCGTTTTTTTCTGGTTCGTGGATCGGTCATTGACTAGTTGGGCTCGTCTTCTTCGGTGGGAAACAAGGAATACATTTTGTTATTGGCAGTGAAAAGGCCTTTGACCACATTAATTACTAATTACATCTCGTCGTACTAAATGCAACTCTTGTCTTCATCGGGACTTGCAAAAGAACGAAGCTGGTGAACCTCGGGCATGATCTATTTAGACGATTCCACCTGTATTTTCTATATTTATCCCCGACTATTTGAAATATAATTCAACCGATCCGAACTCGTGTAGGTAGCCATGCCTTGAGAGTCATACAACATCTCTCTGTCGAGACAGCTTTCATCGTAAAGCTGCGATACTTGTTGTGAGTGAGGGAAATGGTCAAATGAGTAGAATGTCTTAACACGTCGTTTAATGTAACTTTTCTGTCGTTCTTTATGCTCAAAACACTTGAATTAAGCCGTGAGTAATTTTAATAAACAAACAGATGAAAAATTAACTTTTGAGGCCATAAATGCAATAACTAATCTATCTGTAATATTTTTAGAAAACAAAGCAAAAAATTCGGGCTTGCCGAGAGCCCGCTCAGCCAGGTTCGGTCTACCTAGGGCCGAGCCATTGAATGCACCAAAGACGGTATCCTAGGAGTAACTCAATGAAATCATTGCCTATGCTAGAACGTCACCGCAGTCCTTTATCACGCTTATCGGCCTTCGGGCGAGGAAGAGGATGGTCGACTATTCTTGTTCTGCGAGACCTTGCACTTCGATCGATGGTAATTCAGAAAACTCGGGCAGACTTACGATGGAACAACGTACGTTCGCGACGTCATCGGCAGTTTGATCATCGATCTGCTCTGCAGGCGCACTGCAAAAAGCGATGAATTCGACGCGGCACGGGAGCCCAAGTCTCTTCTTGAAGTCCGAGAGGCACCTTTTTTTTCCATTTCAGTAATTGAAGTCCGAGAAATGCTTCACCAAAACCATATAATTTCACCCGATCCGGAAAAAGAAAATTTCATCAGGAAAAAAAAAAAAGTCCAAACAGATCCAGTCGTGCTTGCTTAATGTCACGTCAAACTTTGATTTTTCTCGAGTTGTCGCGTTCAAGTTTATATTCTTTGAACTCCGTAATGAGAGAAGACTAGAAGGCCTTCTCTGTTGAATGGATCAGAGCTATCATCAGGGCCAAGGTGGCAATCAAGGAATGTCTTTCGGTCCTGAAAACAAGCCAACAAAAATAATTTGATTTCGCCACCGCAGCACGTACGTACGAAGCTAGGAGACCGCCCTCGAGGTGGGTTTCGCGCGTCTGGCCCTTGTCGTCATGCAGGCTTTGAGAGACAAAGGAGAGGGTTCCCTTCGAACTCCGGAACGTTGACTGAGACTGATATGATGCTTCACTGCGTGGTATTGAGTTCCAAAGTCCTGGAGCTTCCAGACTGTCAAGACCCTCCAAAAGTTTACGTCTTATTTACTGGGTACTTTTTCTCTTCTGCATAGTTGTAATATCCAGGTATATTGTCGGATTTTAAATTACTTCTCTCCATTTTCGGGGAAAAAGAACTTTAAAATGTTTCTCTGGCTATGATGGTTGATATTGGACCTTGCATCTTAAAGTTACAAGATCAATATGTTTATGCAATTACATAATGTCCAAAACAATTTTCGTGTCTTGGTGCCAAGACAATGTCACGAGATCCATGCATTTGGAGCTTGCGAGCAAATAACTAGATGGTAAATCTCTCATGTTCCCCTTCTTTTATGTGGTTTCTCAATAGTCATTTTGATCTGTTATTAAATAGTCGATCTGGGAGATAGATGGATCCTCGTTTCATATCTGAAAAATTAGTCTATGAACTTGCAAACGGATTTCGAGCTTCTTTATCAACTGCACTTTTACAGCCCTAATCTTGAAAAGTAGAAAAGGAAGTGCGGCATCGATCGGGTATACAAAAAAGAAGTGGAAAAAAGAGCCACATTTGGGTAAATACAACTTGAATGAACAAAGGAATTGACTGGATACATCAAAAAATGGGGTTAGTCCCAGAACTCTCTTCTCTACTATAGGCTCTTCAGCCGTCTTATTTTTCCCTAGAAATTAGAAATCTCGAGCCGAGAGCAGCAGAACTACAAGTGCCTCAGCCATCAAAAGTTATCGGCCCTTGGCCCGGCCCGATGCCTTAACAATCGAAGCCCGTCCTCTCGATGAACGAACTCAGCTAGCTGAAGCAGACACGGTCCTCGGGCTCGGGAGGCCCATGCCAGTAAGCCGTGGGGACAACCTGACCTTTGGGCTCGGCCGCGGGGAAGGGATCGGACCGTAACCCCCGAAGGTTCCAAGGACAACTCTCGGAGACAGGTTGACCTGCTCCAGCGCCCGCGACTGGAGATCCGCGGGGTAGTCCCTCACGCAGCCGATGCGAGGCCCGGTCCCCGTCGACCACTTGCACGACAAGCGCCTGGTAAGGTCGAACACCGGCGGCTCTGCCTTGGCACGGGCATTCGTGACATTTTCTTGCGGAAGTCCAGGTTTGACGGCGGGCTTCTCTGGCTCAGCAACCAAGTCAACAGCTTCCAGGGGATCCGATCGGGCGGCTTCTGCAGGGCCCTCTCTTGTTTTATGTTTTGAGTCCTCATTGGAGGCTGTGGATGAAGGATCATCCTCATCGATCGCACACCTCTGAGAAAAACAATACATAAACTACGTCAGCGATCGGCTGGTCAAATCATTTTTTCATTTTTTAAGAATACAAAGACTTTCCCATCAATTTTATACGTACGCAACCAATCATAAAAACCGCTAGGTGGTCATCTTATCTACCTAACCATAGCAACTTGTTCACTACAATAGTTATATTTACAAATGCATACCTTGACATTGCTGAGGTCTACATGATGCTCCTCCAAGAAGCTGATGAATTCCTTGAAGTTCTCTTCTGTTGGGTGGTAGTGCCCACTGTATGGCCAAATAGCCTAAAGACAATCACAAAATACACACTAAGTGAGAAAAGAAGCCAGCTGCAGGAGACTATCGATTAAGAGCGGACAAGATGCAGACAAATACTTTGTTTTGAAATGCAGGGAAATGTGCCATACCTCTAGAATCCCATTATGGGCGACCAATCTTCCAGCTGCAGTGATGGCGGCACCAGCAAGAAAACTGGAGTGCTGAAACACGCCTTTCTCCTTTTTACCCACATACAAGACCCTCGACGTGCTAAGTACAAATATCCACTTTGAACCTTCCACGGAGTCCACAAGCTCGCTGCTTTGCTTATACATGAGTTTTCCATTTTCGATTATCACCTCGTAGACTTCTCTTTCGTTCTGCAGAAAAAAACAAAGAGGAGTTAATGACAGGTTGAAGCAGATGCTTATGAGACATTTGATTTTGCACTGCAAAATATAACAAGACACTTTCTATCACATGTCCGCTGGACATTTTGCTACAATTAAGGATGTCCCAAAGTTTCTTTAACTTCAGTCTGTCTGAAGTATGTTCGGATGGGATATTGACAAAAATAATCTGCTAAGGCATTCACTATAAGTCAAACAAAGAATGAAACTTACAGGTCCGAGATACTTGATGCATTGCTTATGCAGAACATTTCTTGGGCACTTTTTGAGATTCACATCTTTACCATGTCCAACATCCAACCTGCATTTAACATGGTCCTCATTATTAAAAAGTCTTTTGACATTTGATGAACGTTTGCTAGTTCTACAATATTATGATAGGCTAGAACAGGACATAACAAACACAACCAAAGATTTCCACGTTCGAATACTAACCAGTAGAAGAAAGGCTGTGTACTCTCGCTTTTGAACCACACGTCATAGTAGAGATGCAAATTGTGGCCATAACGATGCCGTGGGTCAATCTGTTCAAGCAGGAGACTATCAGCAGTATTCTTTATTTTTAGATCTCCCTTTTCTTAGAAAGAAAAGTGACCCTGCTGTCGCATGTCTCAGGAGTTTTAAGGGACTTACAGCTTCAAGCCAGTGCTGTAATGCTAGCTTTTGAGCCTTCTCGTCTTTTGACAAACCTTTTCCCACCTGAAAGACAATTTATCAGCGTCCTGATGATATTGTTAATTGTCACGTAGGTTGAAAGCAGGAAAACAAAACGGACTCTTTCAAAAGATTGTCTTTTATGTACCTTGGCGACTCTAGTTCTTGCCCTCGCCCACCGAGAACCAACAGTTTCAGGCTTATCATCCTTGTAGAATGATACAGAACTATGCTTTAGGGCTGCAAAGTCTATCGCCTTCCACCTGAAACATTTGTAGTTTCGCACCAATTAGCCTCATTAATAAAAGGGCACATCATAAACAATTCAATCAATTCAAATTAATTTAAGAAAGACTCACCAGAGCTCCTCGACGACAACGGCACAATCTGCTAAGTTTCTTCTTGTTCTGTAACTCTTGTACACTTTCTGCAACTTAACTGCCGCAGCATCGAGCTCGCATTTGGGTCTCGGCGAGAAAAATATCACAGGTTGAGGAAGGGACAATCCTCTGGCCGGCTTAGATGTCGGACCATCTTTGGCTGTTAAGTTACCCGAAGCCCGGTTGGCTTCTTTACCTTGTAAGAAATTCTCAAAGGACAGGGTTCGTTCGAGCACCACGTTTTCAGGTTTGCAGTTTTTGAGTTTGATCGAATTCTTAGAATTGGTCTTGTCCGAGGCAACTGAATTGGTCATGACTCGTAAATTAGTTCTCTTCAAGCTACCTCTCCTCAAGGCAATCGCTTCTGCTTCCTTGGGAGATGAACTGATGTTGTGGGCCAATTTGACACACCAATGAGCAACGATTTCGTGCCAAGCAGATATGAGCAAGGAAAGTGATAAACCCATACAAATTTCAGCACTGACCTGCTCAAACACAATAGAACCCAAATAATCAGGTGACAAAATTCCCAAAATGAAAGTAGAACTCATTGAAGAAAATGAAAGAGGAAGGGAAGAGAAAGCAAAATCCATTCATTCGACTGCCATGAAACTCCATAAAACGCAACCAAAAGTCCAAGTCTTGACATGTTATCCCCCCCAAGAAAAGGGGAAAACAAGATTATCGGATACAAAACAGAGCAAGAACATGTTTCTCTGCACAATCCTACCCAGCTCCGACATGATAAAAACCTCGAATGCCTTGCCTTTAGCCGAAGAAACAAATTCGAACAATAAAATGTCGAAACTTTATCATTACCTGTCAGTCCACAATCAAGAACTGAGCCCAGAAATCCTCTCCTCTTATATTTCCTTTTCCCTCGCGAACCAGTTGTTCTTCTGAGAGCTGAAAGACGATTTTTCACAAGATATGCTTGAGGCAGACCCCAACTCCCCGTTTATATACGCGTGCCCCAAAGGGTAGACGAGCAGGGAGGGTCTACGCGACCTTCAAAGACGCACCGTGATCGCGAACTTTGAACGGGGGGGTTCCGAGTTGATTTCAACGTGGGGGACTTTGAACAGCCCAAGCCGTTTGAGGAATTCAAAGGTCGGAATGGAAATTCCGCAAGACTTTTTGGAGGAGTATATGCAACAACCCCTTCGCAGACGGAAGGAAAACCAAGAATTTGGTGGATGGGTTGTTGCCCTTTGCCGGAGAATAAGATTATGTGAGAAGAGAGAGGCTCAAGAATGATTTATATGGAAAATGGGATTTGGAGAGAGAAGGGCAGTCAAAGAAAGTAAGCCAATCCGTGAGCTCTCACAGAGAGAGAGAGAGAGAGAGAGTCTGCGGGAGAGGTTTCCATGAAATGACACGGTTGATTTGTTGCTGGGACTGTGAATCCCAGCGCTGGTAATTCCTCTCACGTCTTTTTCCAAGTTTTAATGGTCAAATTGGCATTCCCCTTAAACGACGACATTAAAATAAAGTCAAAATAGGGAGTAGGACAGTCACGTGCGTCGTGCAGCAGCTGTGAAGGAAGGTGCTGCAGCTGCGAAAAGTCCTGACCCTCTAGGAGGTATTTTAGTAATCGCTCCCTGCGGGTATGTATGTACGCTGTAATCCCAACATCACTAGTCGCATTGGAGATTCCAAAATACTTGAGATAGGTTTCTGGTTTTAAAAATTAGGGAACTCATTTTAATGGGAATGTTTCAGATTCTAGGTACGTGAAATCTAAAATCTAGAATTCGAAATAAGTTTTTATGTTTTTTTCTTTTTGTTTATGTCTTTGATAGCATAGTTAGTCTGAACTTCAATTTTATGACGGAGACTTTTAATTTGTTAATATTTCATATTTTTTGTGTATTTAAATATAATTTGTGATTAATAAATTATAGTAGCAAATTGTGGTTATTGAAAATAATAATTCATTACAATCGTTCAATTGATAATATAGGTAGAACCTACAAATTAATCTCAGAACTTGTGACAGGATAAATTCTAGGTTTTAGGGTATGCATGGTAGGTTCTAGGTTTAAAAAAAAAAGAATATCGTTCCAGCAAATGAATTCTAGGTTCCAAGTGGAGCCTATACAGAATTTAAAACCGCTTATTTCCTAGCTCTAATTTCGCCGCGTTTATTCGATTCAGATTAATGTTTAGCCAGATTCCGGCGCGTAAATTGACTTTTCTTGTGGATCTTGCATAGTGTATTTTTAAATGGTTCTGTTCTTGATTCTGCAACTGTTTGCCACCAAAAGAATAGTTAGGGAGATGACACTGGAACGGCCCGGCCGGTCGGCGCTGCGTGTGTATTGCATCTAGTGCGCTCACTTCCCCATCGCTTTTATGATCTTTAGGTCGTCGTCTTTCTTCTCTTTCTCATGGAAAAAGTTGGGAGGGCCACAAGGCGCAGTCTCCCATGCACGATTCCGTCCATCTCCGCGTCGAGGGGGCGTGGAGCACGTTGATGTCGGCCTCGACTTTGGTCTGTGCTTCATATCAGAGGTGCCCATTGAACGAGCTTGGATTGGACTCGAAAATCGAATTAAGTACGTCACATAAATCGCTTATGACGTAAAGTATGTAAAGGAGATTTTGGGCGGTCCAAGCTTTCTTATATAATATGTCTCGTCCAAACTCACCCATTTGCCTTTCAGGCCTGAATTGGTCAAATGTGTCACCTACGTGTTGATCACCTTTATATATTCATGTTGAGATATCGTTGAGTGTGGTAACATTAGTAAAGAGGATACGTAATTTTCTCTATGATTCCGAATTCAAAATGACGTCGTGCCTTTAGCATTTTTCTATTATATGTTTATAGACCTCCTAGCTTTTGGCCCCACAATTGGATTGCCGTTACGAGCCCATCGGCTTCTTCACCCTCAAAAGTATGAGTTTCAAGTAAACGAAGTAATTACGGCTCAAATCGCATATTTTGTAACGGATTATGAGACTCTCATGCTATGGTTCAAAGGGGATTGATGAGATGGTCACTTTTCCACACTCATTTTCAACTTGTTTAAATGACTCTTACAATCTGTCATATTACTTTATAAACTAATTTTAGAAAATTTCTAAATAAAAGTTTGAAGTGTCTCAAATAAGGACATGAAGTAGACATCATGTCAAATAATGGCCCAAAGTGATCATGGAAGTTTCGAATGAATACTTGACCTCGTTGATCGCCACCCGCCTAAATATTCCACTAAGTTAAGGGTATTTTTGTTAGAATACAATTTTAATTTTAAAATATTTTTTTTCTTTTTTCTCATTTCTGGCAAGTGATGGCGAAGGCCCAACGACCTCACCGAGGCGAGACGACCCTCGCCCAAACCTAACAAGGATGGCCCTCACCTATGGCTTTCAAGGGCAATCTCGCCTATGGCTGGTGAGGCCGTCCCTCAGGCAGCCCTCTTTGGGTGTCGCTGGTGGCTTGCCACCGATGAAGAATAAAGAAAAAATCCAAAAAAAGGAAAAGGAAAAAAGAAAGAAGAAAGCAAAAATGGAAAAAAAAAAAAAAGAAAGAAAATTGAAAAAAAAGATAAATGACCTTTAACCAACTAGAAAGTCGAACCTTTTTTTGGAATTAACATATTCACTTCAAACCTATATTTGAAAAAAAAAATTGACAGTACTTTAGGCTCTTATTTGGAATAATATCCACTTAACACCTTTATTTGAAAAATGAAGGTACTTTAGACCCTTACTTGGAAGTTTCCTACTGATTTTGTACATTGCTTTCGTATAGCATTGAGTTCAACAATTTAAGATTATTAAGCACTTAACAATGATCCGGAATATTTTTGGGTTGTCAACTATTTAAGAAATTTGATATGCCAAAGCAACAGGTAGTTTTTCAATTTCGGTCAAAATCTAATATATTATCTGAATTTTCAAAAATTATAGAAAACTTATATGTAATTACACATTTCATTGTAATAGTTTCAAGCATCTTGGACTAAAAAGTAATAAAAGTGCGTGAGTTGCAATATTTTGATTACGTAAAAAATAAAAAGTGAGAGGACTTAGTTGTTTGTGTTTTAGCAAAAAGCATTTTGTTTTTTCGCCAAACTTTAAAGTATTATTTAAATTTTTAAAATTTTGAAAAAAAAAAAAGTATATGTGGATCTTCACGTCAAGTTACAATTTTATAAAAATTTATACTTTTTAGACTTATAAAAAGCTCAAAATGTACGAGTCAAGGATTATGAGTGTGAACAAATGAAAAACAGAGTAAAAGTCAGTTTGGGCAAAACAATCGATACAATTCTTTATTGAAACGTGGCAACATTGACACGTGTCTCGTTTCACGAGGTCTATATATAATGTAATTTGGCAAAATGATCTTATTGACAAGTATTCCGGTGCGTGAGTTAAAATAACTAAAAGTGGAAATGACACTTCTCTATACACTTTTGAAAATGGTTGAGTATTTATACAATATGTTTTTTTTTTTTTGGTAAGGTACATTATGTTAAAGTCTCTTGCTTCAAATAATAAAGATCAAATCTTTAATGCACATTTAATGAGCAAATTATCAAGACGATGTTCTTTGGCCATTTTCTCGCCAAAAGCAAAGATTGAGAGGAAAGTAGAAAGATCAGCATCACATTGAAATCGATGCATCTACCTCTCCAAGTTGAGAATAAATGCTTTTGCTGTGGGCACGGGGCAGTGGGGACTAGGTGTTGAGGCCCCTTCAAATAGATATATTCTAGAGCATCATGGGTAATTTCCCTGCTTGACGTCGCATATATAAAAGTAGATTATTCAAATACAAAATCTCGGATTTTAGTGTTTATAAAAGGATGGTTTGTTTCGTGGAGAATAAATTATTTAGAAAACATTTTTTTAAAACAGTTACTTCAATATAAAATTGATAAATGCTTTCATTATTGATAATAATTAATGCTTAACTATTTTCATAGACGATGAAGATACTTTTCGTCCGCTTATTTTTTGCGGTCAATTTAGTAAAATGTTTTCTAAATTATTCATTTTTCCTAAAATAATTTTTGTATTACAATTTTATCGTGCCAAGCTTGGTCGATCACACTCACGAGGTCGGCAGAAGTGGGCTGCATGGAAAGGAACTTGACATTTGGCTTGGTCCACATGGCCATGATATAGATGAAAAATATCCATTCGGAAGTGTCCCTCTGGCCCCCTTGGTTTAATCATTATTGTGTTAATATAACCAATATAATCGAACTTGGTAGGTAGTCCGATTCAATACACAGAACCATTCGCACTTCGATACCGCTGGACAAGCCGACGTGTTCAATTAGACCCTAAATGGGGAAACAGAAAGAGTGTCTTCTTTACGATTATTTTAACTTTGGTTATGTTTAATCGGATTATATACATGATACACATGGTGTAGAACAAAAATTATACGATGGAGTCAGCTGCTTGAAGTGGTAATAAAGTTTTCTAATGTAGCGGATACTGAACAAGTCAAGTTCTCTTTATAATTCTGTACTTTTCACATTGTAAGTACCAATAATATAATTTCAAATTTAAAATATAAGTGACCTTCTTGAGATCATAATATTAAAAAAAGAAACCCAAAAAGAAAAATATTATTATTTGGATAATATTACGTATGCATTTCTCGGGAATGTCATCTTATCCCGCAAGACTCGGATCGAGAAGGAGGGCAGGCAAACCCGTTTTGCATGTGAACAAGAAAAGACGTGTGATCGATCGGGAAAAGTGCTTTTCCCTTGCATGGGTTTTCCTATTTTATATATAAACAATGCATGGGACTCGTACCTTATATTTTTATTTAAGCTCGCGATAGCTGTAAGGATTTGCCGACAGGACAAGCGATTTCCGGCGACTCTCGTGAACAACGCACGTCGTCAAAGTCGACGGCGTGCCAACCGGTTGCCGCGAGTTCGCACGCTGTTGGCGGCTCGGACCGGGCGCATGATTGGCTAATCCCCTATTATGCATCCGCTCACGGTCATTAGGTTAAGATCGCGACACATATCTACTTAATTCTAATTCTCATTGCACTTAACTCCAAGTCTTACTAAACCCTCATTATTGGCTTTTTTTTAAATTTTTTATTCCCTATCTCCTTCTCTATGTACAACCACCTTTGAGCTAGACTTTCCTACTTACGACTATTCTCCCCAACGGCAAATTATCGTGCCGCCGCTTGCCATCATTTATTTGAACACGATATGCAAGGACAAATTTGAGACCTCGGCCTTTTGCATTTATGGAATTTGACATGGTGTATAAATAATGCTTCTATTTTACGAAAAATAAATAATTCAAAAATATATTTTTAAAATAATTATTCATTTTACTTATAAAAATGAATAAATTAAAAATATTTTCATTATTTATAAAAAATTTTGGATATTAATTATCTTTAATAATAAAAATATATTTTATTAATTAATTATTTCAAAACATACAAATAATTCATATTCCGCAAAACAAACCAAAATCAATTCAATAAATTTTGGTCAACGAATGCTCAAGCGACGCGAGATGTGTCCCGTACCGTGGGCCCCGCGGCCCGTATTTAGGGATATGCATCATGGGCCACCTGGCACAGCGCTGGGGCACTGACTTTTCCACGTGACTCACGCACGCGCAACTTGGGAAGACCGCTCAGCGAATGGGGCCACGCGCGGGTTTGGTCTCGCTATCTGTGGTACGATCCCCCACGGCGGGTCAAACCCGAAGCGGGGGCGCGGCTTCCTTGCCCGGTCAAGGGTCGGGACCATTTCCCGTGTTCCCCAAGATCGCGTTGGCCTTTCAATCTGACCATTTTCGTGTACGTACGAACAAATTATCCGAGATGAACCGGTCTAATCCTTAACTTCTTCTAAACTCCTCTCACATCACCCTGTTTATAAATTTTTGTAAGTCTCGCATCATTGTGAATGCACGGAATGTGTAAACCATGCGTAAAACCGACTTTAATCTAGAATTAGTTAAACATTGCATGAAGTATCATATATAATGTGTAGAGGAGAGTTCCTTGAAGTAAAATGAATGTTCTATAAAATTCTCAATGTCTTTCTAAATACTTCTTATTCTCTAACCTGGTAGAATCCTCTGAGAAATGCAGTTTAGGTAATTAGAAGCGTTATTATCCTGATATCTCTGAGTGTCTCTAGACTCTGAACTAAAAATTAGAGTAGTTTTCTGCTAAAAGATTATTCCTAAAGGGCTTAAATAAGAGGTTTACCCATAGTGGGAAGGTATACTTGCAGAAAACTGACTCCATCTTCTTTGATTTTAAGCCTAGATCCATTCATGGACCCATCAAAATAATAGGTCAGGCCGAAAATGATTCGATTCAAATTAGTCAATTTAACCCATTTTGACCCACATTTGTGTAATCCAATCTAGTGACCTATGACCAACACGGCATATATTGCTAAAACACTTCTATATTTAACCAAATCTTTTTTTTTTTAAAAAAAAAGTCATGCACAAACCAAAGTAAGAGTAAAGAGCGAGCAAGCGTGAGATTAAGTAAGAGCAAGATAAAGTGAAGAAAGAGTCATAAAGATGAACTAAATTCAAATAAGTTGCAAACTCATTTAACGTTCATACTAATTTAGGTTTTACCGTACTAAACTCATAATGAATATAACTGGTTCATATAATAACTCAACCTATTAGATATGGTTAAAAAAAATGAGTCTACGACTCATTTTGACATATCTAAATTATCAAAAGATGATGGTTTAATTTTTAATTCGGCTAAGCTCTCATCTCATTTTAAAATCTATAAATCCCACGTCGTCGTGATGCACGGCATGGGTATCACAACCATGCGCCGAGCACATTTCGAGAAAATTTGATAGGTCGGTGAAGGCCAGTGAAGCGACCGAGGCGTTAGACGCATGCACCGAGCACATTTCGATGAAAGAACCCTACAAATCCAGGACATTTAAAGGAGAGAAACATTGCCATAATAAACTTAGAGTTCCTAACTGTCGATTTTAAAAGTTCAATGTGTTAGATAATGTTGCGCATTGTATTCTAAGCCTTGATACGTAGCACAAATTCACATTTAGACATGTGCTTATTTTTTCTTTTTTTGCATCATGAGTTTGTATCTCATAGATATACATCCAATTACAAGAAATATAAAGAATCGAGTGAAATATCCTAATTATCTCCAATGGCATTAAAAGTCAGCGTTTAATTTCGGGGGCTCGAAATTGAGGTTTATATGCTCTTTATATGCATGCGATATCCTTCCGCTTAAAAGTTTCCGGGATAGATATCTCTAATTATTAGGAAAAAGGTGGTTGCGCCAAACTATCTAAGAAAGGCAGTTGAATTTCGTGGAAAAGAAGAAGAGAACTGGGGAATACGCAAGTCTTTCGATCAAACATTGGACCACCCTCCTTGGCGTGGCGACTATTCGTAAACAATCGAACCAGTCGTACACGTTTTTAAAGAGCCTCGTTTTATTTTTGCCCATGACCGAACCCGTTGACCTCTCTTTCTCTTGCATGTAAAAACGCATCACGTTGCTGGAAAAAAACATAACAAAACTTTTTTTAATGAAATTCCACGTGCTTTCCGCTGGTGGAAAGCTCGCAGGGAAGAACGAACATGTGTGTTTTTCCGTCTATTTGAAGAAAGACGACCGAAGAAACGAAGTCGCGGCCTCTCCTTCGGGGAAAGTAGGGTTTCGTAGACTTTGCAGGTGAGCGAGAAAAACGACTGAGGGCTAACTAATTATTTATTAAGTAAATAATTAAAAGTTTATGACTTTTTTTTTGGTTAAGCTAAAAAATAAGAAATGATATAATGATTTTGTAGCCTGCGTTCATTTATTATTATTATTTCCAACAGCTGTCATGGTAGTTGACTAGGGCCAGTGCTGACTCGTACAATCTCATCTAGTGGGATTTTTCTGTATTGTCGGCATTGAAGGGCTGCAGAAATCGCCCTTATCTGTACGTCTCGTTCGATCCATGCCGTGCATTGGTTGTTGAGCTTGCAACAAGCTATTTAAAATCAATAAGTAGAAAACATTACTTGAACTAGAAGTCATGTGAATTGCATGTGAATTCAATAGTGATGTCGAAATGGGTCAAAAAGCCATTTATATATGATGAGTTGGGTTATAAATGAGTTAGCTAAATTGTGCTAAATGGATTGATATGAGTTTGAAAAATAAAATCCAATAAAATGTGAGTTTTGATGGGTCTAAAGCCTAATCCACCTGCAGTTTGGCTTCACTTGTCATCAAGTTTAGTTTGGAGGTTATTGAGTGGGGCAACTTATTTTATAGTTTTATCTTCTACTTATGATCTTCATTTAAAGAAAAATTGAGAAATAGTAAAATTTTTATGATCTTTCATGCCTTATAAAAACCTTGAAAATTAATTTATAATTTTACATGTCAATATTTATTGACTTATTGAATTTAAGAGGTGTTGGATGCTCCATTGTAAAACTTGAAAAAATTCCAATAAAGAAAAAGTAGCAAACTCATTTAGAACCTTCTAATATTAATATATATATATATATATATATATATAGATATTTATCTTTTACACACTAGATACATAGCATAAAAGTTATTGTTTTTAAATATGTATGTATTTTAGTAATGTGGGTTAGGTCGAACATGAGTCATTGAATTTGTATTGTAAATGTTAAATAGATTAATTTAGGTTGGGCCATTTTTGACTTGGCCCACCCATTTGACGGCCGTAACATTTAGGGATAATATCATCATTGGGATGGAGATATATGTCTCGTATTCTTGATCTATGTCAAACATTTTGCTAAAGGAGAGACACTATATTTTCTAAATTGGCTTAAAAATTTCGCGTGCTATATGATGTGGCCAACCCTTTTGGCCATTATCATTATTGGGATGGAAAAATATGTCTTGTTTTCCTGATCCACGTAAAAAGTTTTGCTAAGGGAGAGACACTATGTTTCCCAAACTGGTTTACAAATTTGGCATGCTAAATGATGTGGCCGACAGTTTTGGCCGTTAAATATGATTCACTTTCCTTGCGGTCTCCCACGTCATTTAATTTATTGCTCTTGACAAAAAGAACAAACAGGTCTAGCTATCTTCTTTTCATTTAAGTAATAACACCATTCTTGACCATGAAAAAGGCCATGAGCAACGATAAATTACATAATCAGATACCTCTCGAGTTGTATAGTGTGAACCTTTAATATACATAAATAATTAGGCTCTCCGGAGGTGAACATTATCTATGAAAACCTCTAAAGTGAGATTCCATAGTCTTGCGTTTAGTATTTCTCTAGCATCCATTAACATAATGATAGTAAATTTAGTACTCTGCTTAGGCCATAAAAAAAAAGAATTGTCCAAATTAGATCATGTGACGGCAGGAAACTGTGATAAAGATGGTCGGAAAAGTGGCTAGGAGCAAGATGTCGGTCCTTGTCTTTGAATGCTTCATCACACGTACTAAAGGAAGGCTTTCAAGTCTTCTCTCCAACTTGCAGAACCGTGAATGGTCTAGACAGATCAGGCCACTCAATACAAAACCCAAGTCACTTTTTTTGCAAAATTGAAATAAAATATTCAGGAACTACAAAAAGAAAAAGGGCCCAATTTCCTTAAAAAGCATCAATTAAATCTCAATTGGGCGAAAACTTTTTGATTTCATAGATGAAAGCCAACTTTCTTTTGGGTCTCGATTCCGACCAAAACATTTTTTATCTTATAAAAAATTAACTGTAGTTTGAATGTCAATTCTGGCCCGCTCTTGCACCAATGGAAAAAAAAATGAAAGTAAGTTCCTCGAAGCCACGCGTGGTAGAAGAAGAACTAGTTGAAGTTGTGGAACCCAAAATGGGTTTCTCCTTTTGCTCATTCCCAGAAACCTCCATTTGCATCCCTTTTACACATCAAAGGGTTGGAACCTTTTCACTTGTTCGACGGTCGCCGACACATGGGTCATACGTTTGACTAATCCAGCTAGTAAATTTCAGATTGTTTGGGCAAAAGGACTCCTTACCAAACTCTTTCATCACCCGCTCTTCAAGTTGGATTCGCCCTCTCATTAGGTTGGGAGGAAAATGGTTCGTGACAAATTCTAAGCTGAAAGGAGTTGGACCACAATGTATTTGGCGTTACTAGTAATTCGTCATCGATTTTGTCTCAACGAAGGACAGTGATTCTACCTCTAATTCAAGGGGCTCAGTCGGGAAACCGCTCTTATAACTGGTCTTTTTCTTTTAGTTGAATCTATTGAAAGAAACCATAGTCACATTCTAAATAACAAGACAATTTTTGCTTTCATGGGTCTAAGGTTTAGAAAGCATTGACACTCTCCACGAGTTTTCGTATCGTGTTGAACACTTCGACACATGTCTGACACTTTCGAATACTTTCTGACACTCGGTCAACACGTGTTGAAAAATCCGACACCTAGCCAATTTTTCAGACACTCTTCTACACTCGAGTCGGAATTCCGACATGCAAAATTATGACTTATGAGGTCAATTTTAAAAAAAATTTAATAAATGAAATGTCAAAATATATATGTGAAAAAAATAAAAATCAATAATAAAGATAACAAATTAGGAAAGAATAAAAATCTAATATTTTATTCTCTTCTCTTTTGATTCTCGCTTTTCGCGATACACAAATTACTCTCAAATTTTTTTCTTTTTTCTTTTGACACGTCTAACACGGAGGTTTATAACGTAAATTACTTGTTTTTTCTTTCCAAGTTTTATGAATTTATTAAAATGGAGTTGAATTTGTCAAATTGAAATAATAAAGGATATAAAAAAATTGTGGATTAATGTTTCTAGTGTAAATTTCTTATAGGATTTTTTATTATTTATTTATGAATTTGAATTGGATTAATTTAATTGAAATAATCATAAAAAATAATTTATTATTTATGTATAAAATATACATATAATATACAATGTGTCCTAACGTATCGAAATTCTCTATTTTTTAGAAAACGACGTGTCGGCGTGTCGTGTCGTGTTATATTACATGTTACGTATCGGTGTCGATGTTACTTAGTTTAAGGTTTTCTGTTCTTCTATTTTGAATCCAGTGAAACCCCACAATCTCCATGGAAAACCTATGGGATTTCTCTTTCCATTGAAAGGTTTATATATTTTTTCCAGTCAAACTTGAGAACGTAAGAGACGGTAAAATAGAAAAATTAGTCAGTCTGGTGATGCAGTGGGGAGGCAATCATGAGTCCTTTTGTGCTTGTCAACAATGGAAATTTTCTCTTTTGAATTAGAATTTTCCTCTTGCAATAACTTCGAAAAAGAGGAAAAGGGAATGGGAAACCCAAGAATACTTCAAAGTTGGGCCTTGACAATGTCAAACGGTGCTGCAAAAGATGAAAACATTTGACGAAAATAAGGTGTGTCAAGACCTTTTCACTGAATATACCAATACTTATGAAGTAAGGTGATTACATTCGCAGCGTTTAATACTAACTAATCCACGTCTAAACCAAGTTAACAGTAGTCATCTAGCCATTAAATCCTTTTGATATCCTATTATTCCTATACTTATATAATCGTTAAGGATGTAATGCTCCATTTATTTCGCAAAAAGTTTGATGACTTTGGAAAACATTTTTCAAGAAGTTATTTTTTGGAAAAATGATAATATTTTCTGGTGCTTGTTAGAAAAATGAAGATGAATTGGAAACTAATTTCAGTCATTTCGATAGGAAAACTTGTTTCTATTTTCTTAAAGGGACATGCACTATTCACATTCTTATGCGAGCGGTCTTGCAAAGGAAGTTTACATTGATAGGATCAATATAAATGCTAATAATCAAATTGCACTTTGGAGGAATAGAATTGAATGTAGTCCCAATGCACCAAATAAAAATTCCAAAAAAATAGATAATTCTAAGTGCATAAAGTATTAAGTTTCGATTCATAGCACTTATGTAACTTCCTACTATGGAGTCCATCCGTTCTACCGTCACACCTATTGCGTTCGATGCATACATGTAGCAAGATTTTGTCGTTTCGTTAAGTCTCCAGGCGTGAATTTAGTAATGCGATAGAAAATACAAACCGCACCATTCTCTGTAATATAGACTTTGAACTAATTGGACATATGGCTTTCAGTGTAGTCATGAAGCCCATCTCACCTTATTTTTATTGTATCCGGCTTCGGCCGTCTGCGTCTCAATTACTTAGGCATGATTGCCAAAGACCCAAATACGATTCGGAGGTCTTCGGCCCAGTTTCAAGTGACCCAGCCTGACCTTGATAAACTCAGCTTGGACGCCCGCAACTTGGGCACAAGAACAGAGTACTGAAGCATGGCCGTTGGGGATCGAGACACGAGCATAGAGGGTTCCCGAGCCCAGCCTCGAGGTCTAGCCTTAACAAACAAAGTTTTAGGTTTCCCTTTCGTTTGCTGGAGAAACAAAGATTTATTACCAAGTTATGGCAGATGTATCATGAGACATTTGGTTTTGCACTGCGAAATATATCACAACATGCATCTATCCCTTACATGTCCATTGAATATTTTGTTGTAGATGAAGCCAAATCTTTTTTAGGGACTTTTTTTGTCTTTTCTCTTAGATTTGCTTTTGGGTTAAAGTTACACATTTATATTAGCGATAATAAGGCCCTGTTTGTTTGTTTTTGTTTCCGTTCCCTAGAACAAAAATTCCTGTTTGTTTATTTCGGGGAAAAAAAGAAACGCATTTGGTAAAACTTTTGTTCCCAAAAATAAAAATAAGAAGTAGAAAAAAGTTGTTTCCTATCCCCAGAAACAATTTCGAGAAACATTTTTTTTTCTTTATTCTTTTTTCTTTCATTCTTCTTCCTTTTGGCCAGCGACCTCGCAAGAGCGTCACCAGCCCCTAGTGAGGCTTGGCCTCACCTTGGCTAGGCGAGCTCGAGCTTGCCCAAATCCGGCAAGGCAAAGCTTGCCTAGCCATCGACGAGGCCGAGCCTCGTCGGGCCACCGTCGTCGGCGGGCCGTTGCCCAACGGTGGCCCAACGAGGCCGAGCCTCCCAATGGAGCTCGCCCGGCCAAGGTGAGGCCGACCTCGCGTCGCCCGGATGAGGCCGAGCCTCACCGGTGGCCTCGGCCCGGGCGAGGTCACGGCAAGGCACAACCTCGCCCAAGCGGCGCAAGGTTGGCCTCGGTGGACCACCGCCGGGTGACGCCGACCTAGTGGTGGCTTGGCAAGGCCAAGCCTCGCCCGGCCACGGCTAAGCTTAGCCTCTCTAGGGTCGGCGATTGGCCAAAAGGAAGAGAGAAGAAAAAAAAAAAAAAAAAGAAAGAAGAAAAAAAGGAAAAATATAATAAAAATATTGAAAAATTAAAAGAAACAAAAAAATTATATAATTTTTAGGTTTCCCTTTCGTTTGGCCAAAAGGGAACGAATTTTTATTCCTAAAGTATAAATTTTTTTGTAATTACCAAGCACGTTCTTATATTTAGAAATTGTTCTCTAGAACAGAAAGAAAAAAAGATTATTTATGTTCAAAAATTGTTCCCCGCAACGAAACGTTACCAAACGTACCCTAAGATGCTAACCATCAAGACGCCGAGAAAGAAAATAGAGAGAAAAGAAAAAAAATGATTTTTTTCTTTGTAAGGGCTTGGATATCGAGAGAAAATCATTGTTGTATTTTAACTTTTTTTCGAAATCTAGTGAATTTGCAACAGAGACGTAATCCAAGTCTGGATGAATTTTGATAACAAATTTTCTAGCATGTTCTTTTAATTATGTTATTTTATTATTATATTTTGGTGGATTATTCATGGGTGTTATATTTTTAAGAATCAGCATGCAATTTTATAACAACACATTTTGCTACAACTAGGGATGTCCTAGAATTTCTTTACCTTCAGCTTATTGGAAGTGTATTCCGATAGGATAATGATAGTGATAATTTGCTAAGACATCCACTATAGTCGACAGATGAAGTATAATCACACGTCCGAGATACACGATGCACCGATGATGCAGAACACTTCTGGGGCATTTTTCGAGATTTACATTTTTGCCTTCTTCAACATCCAGTCTACATCTAGCATGGTCTTTTTGATTAAAAAGTCACTTTATACTCTTATTTAAAATAATGTCTATTTTAAATTATCTTTGGAGAAAATTAGGATTCTTAATTGGAATTTTTCCCAGGAATAACATAGGTGGGCGATGGCATCACCGGTTGGCACAAAGCGAAAAGCGACGAATTCCACATGGCACGGAAGCCGGAGTCTTCCTAAAGTCCGAGGCACTTTTTCCCTTTTAATAATCGAAGCTCGAGAAATATTTCGTCAAAACTACGTATTTTCACCCAATCCAGAATAAAGAAAGATGTTGCCAAGAAAAAAAAAAGTTAGAATAGATCCAGTCGCGCTGCTTACTGTCACGTCAAATTTTGATTTTTCTCTATAATTTTCTGTCGTGTTCAAGTTCATATTTTGGTGTCGGAAGAGTGGAACGGCAGTAAGGAATAAGGATGCTCACTCCAGCATTTTTTTTCTTTTTTCGGAACTCTCTAATGAGAAAGATTAGAAAGGCTTTTATTCTACTGAAAAAATCAGAGCTGTCAGGGCAAAAGCGGCGATCTTTGGGTCCTGCAAACAAGCCCAGCAAAATGCGAAGCAACATACGTACGAATTGAGGAATGTGATCTTTGAACTTTATGTAATATAATTTCTGAATTTCTAATTTATTCAATGTAATCTCTAAATTATATAAAATATTTATTATTATTCATGATCTAGTTCAATGTGAGGAATGTGATCTTTAAACTTTAACTTAATATGTAATACAATCTCTGAATTTTTAATTTGTTCAATGTAATCCCTAAATTATATGAAATATTAATTGTTATCCCCGATCTAGTTCAATGTTGTCTTTCCATTAATTTTAGATCAAAGACAACATTGAACAACTCCATATAATTTAATGACTAAATTAAATATGTATAAAAAATTCAGGAAGTACATCAAACAAATTAAAAGTTTAGAAACCACAATGCACGTCAAGTTAAAACTCAGGAGGAAAAACTTACAAAAAATGTTTCTTTGGCTACAACGGTTGATTGGGAAGTGGGAATCATTGGGTGTTCAGATTCTCATAAGCCGAAAGTTACAAGATCAAATATGATTTATGCATTTGTGTCTCAGTCAGTGAACTTGCAAACATATTTCAAGCTTCTCTATCAACTCAACTTTTGCGGTACTAATCATGAAAAGAAGAAAAGAAAGAGTGGCATCAATTTGGCACTTAAGCAGACCCCCCTTATTCGGAAAAAACAGCTACAAATGGATAATAACAACAATTTGAATGAAACCACCGGCCGTGGTGGTTCTGCTGGATAAGGGCTCCGTTGATTCTTGTCCAAAGGTGAGAGGTTCGAAATCAATGGAGGCATTTGGTGTCTTAAGCGTGACATCGGGGTGATGGAGGCTCTATCTTGAAGGTGGCCAGTTAGTCCAGAGGATTATCTTTTCTTCTATTTTTCTAGGAAATTAGAATCTTCAAGGGATTGGACCGCATCCCCTGAAGGCTGGCCCCGGGGAACTCTCGGAGAGAGGTTGACCTGCTCCAGCGCCCGCGACTGGAGCTTCGTGGGGTAGTCCCTCATGCAGCCGATGCGAGGCCCGGCCCCTGTCGACCACTTGCACGACAAGCGCCTGGTAACGTCGAACACCGGCGGCTCTGCCTTGGTATGGGCATTCGTGACACTTTCTTGCGGAAGTCCAGGTTTGACGGCGGGCTCCTCTGGCTCGGCAGCTGATGAGGTGGTTCCTGCGGGGCCCTCGCTTGTACCGTGTTTTGGGTCCTCGCTGGAGTTTATGTATGAAAGATTGTCATCATCCACAGCACACCTCTGAGAAAAAGAGTACGCATATCATGTCAGTGATCAGCTGTTATACAAAAGTTGGTCAATGAGAACGATTTTGCGGACGATCGTTCGTTCATTTTTCAAGAATACAAAAACTTTCATACCCAGTTATAAGAACAACTAGGTGGTCATCTTCTCTACCTAATCGCAGCAACTTGCTCACTACAACACTTGTATTTACGAGTTTATACCTTGACATTGCTGAGGTCTAGATGATGCTCCTCCAGGAAGTTGATGAATTCCCTGAAGTTCTCTTCTGTTGGGTGGTACTGCCCACTGTATGGCCAAATAGCCTAAAGACAATCGCAAAATACACACTAAGTGAGAAAAGAAGCTGGCTGTCTACTAGAGAATGCCGATCAAGAGCAGACAAGACGCGGACAAATGATTCATTTCGAAGTGTAAGGAAATGTGTCGTACCTCTAGGATCCCATTATGGGCGACTAATCTTCCGGCTGCAGTGATGGCGCCACCAGCAAGAAAACTGGAGTGGTGAAACACGCCTTTCTCCTTTTTACCTACATACAAGGCCCTCGAAGTGCTAAGTACAAATATCCACTTTGAACCTTCCATGGTGTCCACAAGCTTGCTGTGTTCCTTATACATGAGTTTTCCATTTTCGATTATCACCTCGTAGGCTTCTCTTTCCTTCTGCAGAAAAAAACAAAGAGGAGTTAATGACAGCTCGAAGCAGATGCTTACGAGACATTTGATTTTGCACTGCAAAATATAACAAGACACTTCTTCTCACATGTCTGCTGAACATTTCGCTACAATTAAGGATGTCCCAAAGTTTCTTTAACTTCAGTTTGTCTGAAGTACGTTTGGATGGGATATTGACAAAAATAATCTGCTAAGGCATTCACTTAAAGTCGAACAAAGAAAGAAACTTACAGGTCCGAGATACTTGATGCATTGCTTATGCAGAACATTTCTTGGGCACTTTTCGAGATTCACATCTTTACCACGTCCAACATCCAACCTGCATTTAACATGGTCCTCATTATTAAAAAGTCTTCTGACATTTGATGAACGTTTGCTAGCTCTACAATATTATGATAGGCTAGAACAGGACATAACAAACACAACAAAAGATTTCCACGTTCCAACACTAACCAGTAGAAGAAAGGCTGTGTACTCTCGCTTTGGAACCACGCGTCATAGTAGAGATGCAAATTGTGGCTATAACGATGCCGTGGGTCAATCTGTTCAAGCAGGAGACTATCAGCAGTATTCTTTATTTTTAGATCTCCTTTTCTTGGAAAGAAAAGTGACCCTGCTGTCGCATGTCTCAGGAGTTTAAGGGACTTACAGCTTCAAGCCAGTACTGCGATGCTAGCTTTTGAGCCTTCTCGTCTTTTGACAAACCTTTTCCTACCTGAAAGATAATTTATCAGCGTCCTAATGATATTGTTAATTGTCGCGTAAGTTGAAAGCAGGAAAACAAAACGGGCTCTTTCAAAAGATTGTCTTTTATGTACCTTGGCGACTCTACTTCCTGCCCTCGCCCACTGAGAACCAACAGTTTCAGGCTTATCATCCTTGTCGAATGATACGGAACTATGCTTCAGGGCTGCAGAGTTTATCGCCTTCCACCTGAAACATTTGCAGTTTTGCACCAATTAGCCATTTAATAAAAGGGCACATTAGAAACAAATCGATCAATTCAAATTAATTTAAGAAAGACCCACCAGAGCTCCTCAACGACCACGGCGCAATCTGCCAAGTTTCTTCTTGTTCTGTAACTCCTGTACACTTTCTGCACCTTAACTGCTGCGGCATCGAGCTCGCATTTGGGTCTCGGCGAGAAAAATATCACAGGTTGAGGAGGGGACAATCCTCTGGTCGGTTTAGATGTCGGACCATCTTTGACTGTTAAGTTACCCGACCCCCGGTTGGCTTCTTCACCATGTAAGAAATTCTCAAAGGAGAGCGTTCGTTCGAGCACCACGTTTTCGGCCTTGCAGTTTTTGAGTTTAATGGAATTCTTAGAATTGGTCTTGTCCGAGGTAACTGAATCGGTCATGACTCGTAAATTAGTTCTCTTCAAGCTACCACTCCTCAAGGCAGTCGCTTCTCGTTCCTTGGGAGATGAACTGATGTTGTAGGCCAATTTGACACACCAATGAGCAACGATTTCGTGCCGAGCAGATATGAGCAAGGAAAGTGATAAACCCATACAAATTTCAGCACTCGAACGCAATAGAACCCAAATAATCAGGTGACAAAATTCCCAAAATGAAAGTAGAACTCATTGAAGAAAATGAAAGAGGAAGGGCAGAGAAAGCAAAATCCATTCGTTCGACTGCCATGAAACTCCATAAAACGCTACCAAAGTCCAAGTCTTGACACGTGATCCCCCCCCAAAGAAATGGGGAAAACAAGATTATCGGAGACAAAACAGAGCAAGAACATGTTTCTCTGCACAATCCTACCCAGCTCCGACATGAAAAAATCTCGAATGCCCTGCTTTTAGCTGAAGAAACAAATTCGAACAATAAAAGGCCGGAACTTTATCATTACCTGTCAGTCCACAATCAAGAACTGAGCCCAGAAATTCTCTCCTCTTATATTTCCTTTTCCCTCGCGAATAAGTTGTTCTTCTGAGAGCTCAAAGACGATTTTTCACAAGATATGCTTGAGGCAGACCCCAACTCCCCCTTTATATACGCGCGCCCCAAATACACACCGTGATCGCGAACTTTGAACGGGGGGGTTCCGAGTTGATTTCAACGTGAGGGACTTTGAACAGCACGAGCCGTTTGAGGAATTCAAAGGTCGTATGGAAACACCGCAAGACTATTTGGAGGAGTATATAAAACAATCCCTTCGCAGATGGAAGAAAAAACAAGAATTTGGTGGGTGGGTTGTTGTTTGCTGGAGAACGAGATTATGCAAGAAAACAGAGGTTCAAGAATTATTTATATGGAAAATGGGATTTGGAGAGAGAAGGTCAGTCAAAGAAAGTAAGCCAATCCGTGAGCTCTCACAGATAGAGACAGAGAGAGACACAGAGAGGCTGCGGGAGATGAGGAGAAGTTTCCATGAAATGACGAGAAAATATTGTCTACATCTGGTGCTCCAACGTGGCAAACAAGGAGGCACCTCAAATTACGTCACGTGTCTAACGTGGGCCCATGTTGTCGAGCCAATTTCCCCTCACTTTTCTCTCTTCTCTCTCCCTATTTTTTTTATCAGTCCTACTCTATTTCTACTCTAATACTCACGCTCAAACTTTTACCCTGCCTCTTACAGGGCTTGGGAATCGAAACCCACTCCCGAAACTTACTCATCCCCACTCCATTCTTCCCTGAGAATGTGAGGATTTAAACCTCTCACCTCCCCCTTCCATGTTAGAAGGGTGGTATTGAGGCGAATCCCAATGGTTACTCTCTCCCTACTTGACACGGTTGATTTGCTGTTGGGACTGTGAATCCCAACCCCGGGAATTTTTCTCACGTCTTTTTCCAAGTTTTAATGGTCAAATTGGCAATTTGCCCTTGAACGACGACAACAAAATAAAGTCAAAATAGGGAGTTAGACAGCCACATGCGTCGTGCAGTAGCTGCGAAAAGTCCTGACCCTCTAGGAGGTATTTTAGTAATCGCTCCCCGCGCTTATGTATGTACCCTGAAATCCCAACATCCCGAGTCACATTCTAATTGGCTCCAAGATCGAATTTGGTACCAAAAAAAGCGAGTCAATGGAGATTCCAAGATATGTAAAATAGGTTTTTGATTTTGAAATTTAAGGAATCCATTTCAATTGGAAGGTTTGAGGTTCTAGATATGTGGAATCTATAATCTAATGACTGAGATAGGTTTTTGTTTATGTTTTCAATAGCACCGCTAGTCCAAGTTTCTATTTTATGACTGAAATTTTTACTTTGTTAGTATTTCATATTATTCGTATATTTAAATATAAATTATGATTAATAAATTATAGTAATAAGTGGTGATCATTAAAAATGATGATTTATTATAATCGTTTAATTAATAATATCAGTAGAACCTATAACTAATATCGGATTTTGTCATAGGATAGATTCTAAGTTTTAGGGTATGCATGGCAAGTTTTAGGTTCCAAAAAAATAAGAAAATCATTCTAGCAGGTAGGTTCTAGATTTCAAGTAGAGCCTGTATAGAATCGAAAATCGCTTATTTTCTAGTTCTAATTTCGTCGAGTTTGTTTGATTCAGATGAATGCATAGCCAAATTCTTGTGTGTAAGTTGATTTTTCCTGTGAATCTTGCACAGTGTATGTCCAAATGGTTCTATCCTTGATTGTGCAACCTTTTGCCACCAAAAGAATTGTCAGCGAGATGACACTGTAATGGCCCGACCGGTCGGCGCTCTGTGTGTATTGCATCAAGCGCGTTCATTCCCCCATCACTTTTATGATCTTTAGGTCGTCATCTTTCTTCTTTTTCTCATGGAAAAAGTTGGGTGGGCCACAAGGCGCAGTCTCCCATGCATGATTCCGTCCACCTCCGCGACGAGTGGGCGTGGAGCACGATGGGGTAGGGTCCCGACTATGGTCTGTGCTTCATAACAGAGGTGCCAACGGAATAAGCTCGGATTGGACTCGAAAATCGAATTTAGTACGTCGCCTAAATTGCCCATGACATAAAGTTTATATAGGAAATTTTGGGCAGTCTGAGCTTTCTTGTATAATACATTTCGTCAAAACTCACCCATTTACCTCTCAAGCCTAGATCGGCCAAGTGAGTCGCCCACATATTAATCACTTCTATGTATTCGTGTTAAGATGTCACTGAGTGTGTCAACTCATTAGTAAAGAGGATGTGTTATTTTCTCTATGATTCCGAGTTCAAAATGACGTCGTGCCTTTAGCATTTTCTACCACATGTTTATAGACCTCATAGCTTTTGGCCCCATGATTGGGTTGCCGTTACGGGCCCATCAACTACTTCACCCTTAGAAGTATGAGTTTCAATTAAACGAAGTAATTACGGCCCACATATTTCGTAACAGATTGTGAGACTCTCATACTAACGTTCAAAGCGGATTGATGAGATGGTCAACTTTACACTCTTTTTCAACTTGTTTAAATGACTTTTACAATTTGTCATATCACTTCATAAACTAATTTTAGAAAGTTTTCAAATAAAAGTTTGAAGTGTCTCAAATAAAGACTTGGAATGGATATTGTGTCAAATAATAAAGGTTCGACCTTGTTGATCGCCGACCGATTAAATATTCTAGCTAGTTAATTGTATTTTCGTCAAAATACAATTTTAATTTTAAATTAATTTTTTCTTTTTTCTCGTTTCTAGCTAGTGCCAATGAAGGCCCATCGACCTCGCCGAGGCAAGGTGACCCTTGCCCAAACCTAGTGAGGATGGCTTTTTCCTGTGGCCGATGAGGCTATCCCTTGCTCGGTCCTCTTTGGGTATCGCTGGTGGCTGCTGGCCACCGGTGAAGAAAGGAAAAACCCAAAAAAAAAAAGGGGAAAAAAAGAAAGAAGAAAGCAAAAATAGGAAAAAGGAAATAAAAATTGAAAAAAATAAATGACGAAAATATCCTTGACCAACTAGAAAGTTGAACTCTTTTTGAAACGAACATGATCACTTTAAATTTATATTTGAGAAAATGATAGCATTTCAAGTTGTTATTTAAAACAATATCCACTCAACGTCTCTATTTAAAAAAAAAATGAGAGCACTTTAGACCTATAAAAATTTGTTCTACGCAAATGAATCAAGAAGTCTTAAAATTCTGCCGAACAGATATACAAGATTTGTTGAACAAAAAACTTATATGTAAATCCACATTTCATTGTAATAGTTTCAAGCATCTTGGACTAAAAAGAATTTAAAGCGTGCGAGTTGCAATATTTTGATTAAGTAAAAAATAAAAAGTGAGAGGACTTACTTGTTTGTGTTTTAGCAAAAAGCATTTTGTTTTTCCGCCAAACTTTAAAGCCTTTTGACACTGATGAACCTTTGCTAGCTCTGTAATATTACGATAGGCTAAACCATGAATGCGACAAACGCAGCAAAAGATTTCCACGTATGAACTACTACTAACCAGTGGAAGAAAGGCTGTGTGGTCTCGCTTTCGAACCGCACGTCATGGTAGAGATACAAATTGTGGCCGTAACGATGCCGCGGGTCAATCTGTTCAAACAAGATACCATCAGCAGTACTTAACGTCCCTAAAAATCCTTTTCTTGGAAAGAAAAGTGATTGTGCTATTGCATGCCTCAGGAGGATGTTGGACTTACAGCTTCAAGCCAGTGCGGTAATGCTAGCTTTTGAGACTTCTCATCTTTTGGTAAAGAGTCCTAATGATGTTGTTAATTGTCAAGTAAGTTGAAAGCAGGAAAACAAATCGGGCTCTATCTAACAATTGTCTTTCATGTACCTTGGCAACTCTAGTTCTTACCCTCGCCCACCGAGAACCAGCAGTTTCAGGCTTATCATTCTCGTAGAATGATACGGAACCATGCTTCAGGGCTGCGAAGTCTATCGCCTTCGACCTGAAATATTTGCAATTCAGCGCCGATTAGCATATTAATAAAAGGGCACATCAGAAACAACTAGACCGATTCAATTCAATTCAAGGAAGGCTCACCAGAGCTCCTCTACCACGACGGCGCAATCTGCCCAGTTTCTTCTTGTTCTGTAACTCTTGTACACTTATCTGCAACTCAATGGAGGCGGCATTGAGCCCGCTTTTGGGTCTCGGCGAGAAAAATATCTCAAGTTGAGGGAGGGGCAATCCTCTGGCCGGTTTATAGGTCGGACCATCTTTGACTCTTAGGCTGTGTCTGGCAGTCGGGATAAAATTCGATATGATATGATAATCATATCCTACGTTTGGTGCTTGCAGGATAGGATAAAGTCGGATATAAGGGGGATATAGACAGGATAAAATAAATGTGGATAGGATTTATAATGTTCATAACAAGAAAGTTATTTTTCTTGAATAACAAACTTATTAAATTAACGAAATTGAAATTATATTTCAATATAAATAACATTTGAATTCTAATTTAAGAAAGAAAAAATAGAAAAATAAAAAATTATTTTTAATTAATCTTATTTTAATTTTATATATTCAACTTTAATTCTCTTATAATAAACATTCAATCTATAAATTAAATATTTATATTTATTATATGTTTTAGGTATTTTTGTATTTTAGGTGTGTTAGTAAAATTTACTATTTGATAAATTTTATTAAAGAATGAAGAGAGGGGAAAAATAAATAATAATGAAAATAATATAAAAAAGAGGAAAAATAAAATTAAAATAAATTAAGGAAGAGCGTTACGAGAGATTTTTGCCATCTCCGTTTGTGAACATTTATGTTCATTTATAATGATATGCCGTTTATATAAAAATATATATATATATATATATATATTATAATATGAATAGATGGCTCTATAACCACCGTCTGCGGTGGCCGCGATGGTTTGAGCTCTCTCCCTCTAACGCAAGGGGAGGAGTTCAAATCCCCTCACGGTCGCTAGAGATTCTTAAGTGTGGCGTTGGGATGGTGAGTCCTCCGCTAGCGTCACTCCAGGGTTTACTTTCCGGCTGTCGGCCGTGCGGGGGTTCCCTGGGTCATCAAAAAAAAAAAAAAAATATCTGGCTCTAATATTATGATTCACCAAACCTTGGATAGGATATAAAAAAATTTCAGTATGTCATATCCTAACCAGGCTATCCTATCCATTCATGTTCCGATTAGAAATCCAGACAATCAAACGTAATCTTAGTTATCTAATTCCCGGTTGGCTTCTTTACCAGGTAAGAAATTCTCGAAGGAGAGGGTTCGTTGGAGAACCACGTTCTTGGGCTCGCAGTTTCCGAGTTCCACGAAATTCTTAGGATCGGTCTTGCCAGAGGCAACTTAAATCGGCCATGTCTTGTGTTTTTACCTCCTCGAGACACGAGAAAATGAAAAAATTCGTAGGGTGTTGTTGCTATAGCCGTAATTCGAGACCGTAAGAAAAGAAAGTCTCAAGAATGTTTACATGGAAAACTGGAATTCAGAACTTGCGGACAGGTGAAGTCTTTCGATCAAACATTGGAGAAAATATGAATAAAGCAGCCATGCACAGTTTCAGAGTGTGAACGCGCATCAAGTTGCTGGGAATTATCTTTTTCTAATATAATCTTATGCGCTCACGGTGACTTGGAACATGTTCTTATTTTTTGGTCTCTTCGAAGAAAACGCGAGAAGAGCAAGTCATGATCCATGTTATTATTATTATTATTATTATTATTTTTGGTCTGCGTTCAATTATAATTTTTTTATTTTCCCGTCTCCTTTCTCCACAGCAGTCATGGTGGTTGAAAATAAACTAAATTGAAAGGCCCACTTTTGCACCTAATTTTGTATCCAATCCATTTGGCTGGAAAATACAATCGAAAGCGAGTTCCTGGAAGCCACGTATGATAATATAATAAGGAAAAGAATTCATGAAGTTGTGGAATCGAAATTGGGTTTCTCTTTTGCTCATTCCTGGAAACTTCCATTCGCACACTTTTGATCCTCAAAGGATTAATCATCTAACGTCTGTATGTTTGGTTTCTTGCCCTTCTCTGTCGGTTATTATACTTCTTACAAAGAACATCGCCGAGCAATTCTAAATTGAGAAGGACTCAGAGAATTCCATACATTTTACGACATCGTTGATTACCATTTCTTTTACCTGATGCCAGAATTAATTAGGATATGCTCTCGAAACTAAGATTTTTTCTTTTTCCTTTTTCTTTCTTGTTATATATGTTAATGTGGAGAACCATATCCGCATTATAAACAGCAAAGACAATTTTGCTGATGTGAGTCCGAGGGGGTCGAGAGGAAGCCCCGCGACCGCCGTGGAAATACGATGGCGTTTCTCTTTCACGTCGAACTTCAAAGGCGGGCCTCCACGTGCCCAGATGTTGAGGATCCAAGTCTCTGCAAGTGGGCCCATCTGTTCCTCTCTTGAAGCTGAGTAATGGGCCTTACAGTTGGGTCTCCAACTTTCTTAGGGCCATGGGCTTAACTTGACTTGTGCTAATAGACCCATCAAAATGGATTACAAACCTATTTCTTAACCCATATATGATGGGCTAAATTATTATATGTACTAGTTATATCTAATAAATGGATCATAAATAGGCTTACACATAACATGAGTATTAAATAGGTTTACGACTTTTTTTTGGTAAGTGATTTACGACTTAGTTAGACCCAACCCGCATTCATTTTCTCTTGCCCTGGCGAGATCACTCACTCTGCACTCTTACCTCAGTTTGAATGTGAATTTTCTTAAATTGAGTTAAATATGGAAGTGCTTTAGTAATATAAGTCAAGTCAGATATGAGTCACTATGGATGCGTTGTGTAATATTTATATTCCTAGGAACAATTTTTTTAAAAATAGTTTTTTTCTAAATCCTATTCTCTAAAACAATTTTTAAGTAAAATAATATGTTTGGTAATTATACAAAATTTCTATTTTCAGAATTGAAAAAGAATATGAATGCGTGTGGTGTGACTCATAAATTTTTTATGACGTGAATTTTCTCCTAATTTTTAATAATTTTTTTTGAGATTTTTTTTTCTCTCTCTTCTTCTTCTTCTTCCTCTAACCGGTCACCGCCACCTGCCACGACAACCGGTGGACAACAGCGGTCAATGATCATCGGGGTGGTGAGGCTCCGGTGAATAGACATTGCATGCGCAATGGGCCTCCCGGAGGCTCATTACCTTTTATTTCAAGGACATAGAATGGGTTATTGTCCTAATCGAGAGCGTTCTTTATAACTAATTGAAAAAGCGTGAGATGGTCGAGTTGCTTATAACCCAGGTTTCGCAATTTCAAGGGTTAGATCCTTTTTTGGAACCGGCGTGTCGAGCCCTACCTAATTCATTTGTCGGCTGGTTTTATTCGGTGTTACCCAATTTAATCCGGTTTAGCCACGCCTTTTTTAGGAATCCGATCCGATCTTGCGAACGCTGTCTTTATTTTTACACGATTCGTTGTCTCCGTGTTCACGTGGGCCAACCGGACCAAGGCGTCGTTTGGGTCGGGTCCGATCTGGCGTGCCTCCTGTCTGAAAGGTCTCCCCTTCTCCCCCTCTATATTCTCTGCGTACGCTGACTTCTCCCCTGAAATCACATCAGAAAATCCAAGCGAAACACCAAAGACTCTCTCTCCGTCTCTCTCTCTCTCTCTCTCTCTCTCTATGGCTGACGCGAAGACTGAATGGAACGCTTCTCCAACGTCAGGTACCCATCTCCGCAGCATCCGATCATCCCCTTTCAAAAATTTGGAATTTTTCATCCGACTGCGATATCGGTTCCGCTGATCTGATCCCTGCTGATCTTTCCGAATTCTTCCGAAAGATGAATGTAGTCGCGTTTGGCTTATCTGGGTCGGTTTCTTATTCGCGAGAGAACGCGGATCAAACGTTAGATGTCGCGGTTTTTATTCTAGTAGCCGATTGTCTGGGCAGTCAGTATGTGGCGACGGCAATAGTGAGTCGTCGTTCGTTCATCTGCTTTTACGGAATGGTGATTGTTCATGGACGAGTTGGAATCTCGACGCTAGTCTCTTCCGGTTGTCGTGTGCGCTGTATATGTGAGCTGACGTCCCGTGTTTCTCGCTTGGAAGGCGCGAAGGAGGGATCTTTAGCGACGGGTTCGATGCAGAATTTACTTGGAACTTTTTTTCAGTTTTCCCATCTGTGTGTATTTGTAAAATCTAGATTCATCCTGCAGATGAATTGGATTGCATCATCTCTTCATTTGCATGCCTTTGTTTGATGGAGAAGGAATGGAGTGATACCTTGGAGAAGGAATGGAGTGATACCTTTGGAAAGAGCTCTATTGCGGCAATGGGGATAGAATCTGATCATTTTCTCTCTCTGAGCACGTCGTGCATTAGTTCAGATACATTGAGTAGTGGTGTTCATGGATCTTGGTTCTCTGATCAATTGTGTTAACAGATGACAGTTCGAGTGAGCCTCGTGCAATTGAAAGACCAAGGGAAGATGACAAATCGCCCCATCATCACAAGGAAACGCACGGAAGGCGCAAAGACATTGACGAGAACACCCCATTGAGCGATGTCAAGGCACCTAACGTATTTGAACGAGCGAAGGAAGAGATCGAGGCTCTCGTTCAAACTATCCATTTGAAGAAAGAGTCTCCTTCTCGTGAAAAAAGGTATCGTCTTGGAACTTTCATTTTTGCAGAAAAGTTAGCTTTTAAGTATTTGGACTCCTCTTTGACACAACCGAGCTCGAGGAGATTGCAGGGACCAGACGGTGCAGACAGGGTCCAGTGCTACTGGTTCTCCCTCAGGTTTGATTTCTACATAGCAGAAACCTGATGCTTGTTCAGTTGATCTTGTTTGCACAGAAGATTGGGAGAATACGCAATAACCCTAATCTGTCACAATAGCAGAAAATGATGGCAAAGGACCCAATTTCATTGAGAAAGCGAAGCAGGAGATCGAAGGAATTATGCATTTTAAGAAGTCGCCTCGCCATCATGGCAAGGAAACTCACGGCTTGAGTGAGGACATTGATGAGAACACCCCGATAGACGAGGTTAAAGCTCCAAATGTCTTTGAACGAGCAAAAGAAGAAATTGAAGCCATCGCACAAGCCATCCATCCAAAGAAAGAATCAAGTAATGATGCCGTGAAGTCACCAAAGAAGGAACACGGATCCAGGTACTCCATCGGAAAAGGTTTGGAGAAGGTTTGCTCTCCGTTGGGTCATAAAAGAGACTAGATGTCGAGCTTCGGGAAAACCCTGAAGAGTCTTCATTGTTTAATAGCCCTTACGGAAGCGAAACAAAGGAAAAGCCGCAACTATCTGACCACATTTACTTGCCTGGCTTCTCTGGGGAAGACAGTTTGTTTCATGTAATCTGCTGGTGTGTTTTGTCACTCAAAGGTGCATATAAAGTTGGTGTTTTTTGTTACCCACCCATCCTGTTAAACTGTCGGATCTAACAAAAGAGTGAGATTGAAACTTGTCACCTAGCTTAGGACTGCTCTTCCGTGACTCCTGCTTCTAGCGGGCTTTACTGAGTTAAATTATGCACAGTCCTGTTCATGTATGGTCGATAGGACGATGCAAGCGAATGTTTGTTACCGACTCGATCTATTTTCATCTCATTTTTCGACATAACTTTTGCAATTGGGATGTTGTGCAGTGCCCTCATCACGTACGACATCAAAAGTCCGTTATCTGATACCAATGAGATCCGTGCATATCCGCAGATAAACTATACAAGCTTGGGAAGAGTTTCACAGCATTTGATATTCACGCGCTAGGCCCGTGACTCTCTTCATTAGCCCTGGCAACGCCTCGGTCGCTTTTTAACAACCTGGTGACCAGCTTCTTTTCAAGTCGTGAATGTCTAGACGGTCCACATGTGATGCGTGTCAAAAGGTGAATTTGCTCAACACGTCGGGCTGAGGCACACCTCAAATCTCTTTCACCTTGAAGACATCTTTTCTCTCACGCTTCTCACAGGATATTTCATCAGTCCAATACGCATTTTTAATATTACAATAGCATGTTTTTCCGTGAACAGCTCTACGAACGAAATGGCTGGATCTTACCGACGGATGCCGTGCTTATCCAAACTTCCGTGCATTTCTTGTTCTAGAGTAGAACCGAGAACTTTAGAACCGGGCCGATGGTTCTACATTCTAAAATAGATGATTCTAATTTCTAGGATATACATGATAGACTCCAAATTTTAAAAATTAAGAAACTTATTCTGACAAATAAATTCTAAGTTCCGACTACAAGTTTCTATATTTTTCTTATTTTAATTTTTGCACAATCATGTGGCATTTTTTAGTGTTCAATGATAAGTGTATAGTATGAAACTACCAGACTTTAAAACATGTGACAATTACATTTCGAATTTTTAGATATGCAAAAGATTTCAAGTGAAATTTGGAACTGCTCATTCTAATGGGAAGGCCTCGTCAACAGATTCTTTAGACCAGTTCCGAGCATTTCTTGATCATCTTCCATAAATATATTTAATATATATAATACATGCTTTTTATGTTCAATATATTATTAGAAAATGTCCGACTAGATTATAAAATGATAAATATCAACGAAGCATCGCGGATAAGAGCATCAGAAAAGATAGGAACGAAAACGAAGCCGAAGCAAGCCCAGATTCCGCGCACCTTCGTCGGAGAGCTGCTTCCCGGTGGGCGGCGCTGCCAGTTTTAACCGTAACCGGTTACCTTCAGCTGAAGTTTCCCCACTTTTTTTCCTTAAAACGCTCACGTGCGGACCAGATCGTGAGGAGGAGAGGACCTGTTCCGAATTCCAGTCCAGCCCGAAACGATGCCAACGTCAGTCACGACAAGCTGACAAGCTGACAACAACCTCAATCAAACTCCCTCGAGTTCCGACGCTCTCTTCTCTTCCGTTCTCTCTCTCTCTCCTCGCTTTCGTCATCGTCTACACCTCACTCGCCTCCCAACTTTCTCTCTCTAGGACGCCATTGACTTCGCCGCAACCACTTCCAAATTCCACGCCCTCTTTCTTTCTCTTCCATTCCATACTTCCTCCCCCCGCGCACGGCACGCGCTTCGGCGACCGCGATCCTTCCACCGCCATGCCCTCCTAGCTCGCCGCCGCCGCCGCCGCCGCCGCCGCTCGCCCCTCTCCGCCCGCGTGCTATTGCTCCCATGGACGTCGGGAGGTCCGCCTTATCCGACTCCAACGAGATCATCAGCAACAGCAGCAGCATCTACTGCGCTCCGACCGCCAACACCGATTCCCTCTCCTCCTCCCGCGCGGCGGCCCCCGCCGACGGGGCCTCCCTCGTCCGCCTCTCCGACAACCTCGAGTCCGTCTTCGTCGCCGAGCGCGGCGGCGGCGGCGGCGACTTCGACTTCTTCGCCGACGCCAAGATCGCCCTCGCCGATGGCCGCCAGGTGCCCGTCCACCGCTGCATCCTCTCCGGGAGGAGCGGGTTCTTCCGGGGCGCGTTCACCCGAGGGGCGACCAAGCTGGAGGTCAAGGAGCTGGGGAAGGACTTCGAGATCGGGCACGACGCGCTCATGGCGGTCCTAGGGTATCTGTACAGCGGCAAGGTGAAGCCGCCGCCGGCGGCCGCGCGCGAGTGCGTGGACGAGGAGTGCCCGCACGCGGCATGTCGGCCCGCCGTGGATTTCCTGATTCAGGTGCTCTACGCGGCTTTCACTTTCCAGATTTCTGAGCTGGTGGGTCTGTACCAGGTGAGTGAACGGTTTCAAGAATCTGCTGCATTTATTTGGTTTCATTTGTTAATTGTCGTCTAATCCTAGAATTAGATCCATATACCGAATGATGGCAGCTAATTTTAGCAGTATTTAATTGGGCCTTCTCTGAGTGAGTGGATTTTAGCGGTGAGAAAGCTAAAGATTTACATTTTGGAGAAATAGTTCGAGGAAATTATAGTATTATTCTTGATTTATGTTGGGTGGGTGGGGAACATAACGAACTGGAAAGTCCTCTATAAGTTGAAGAAATTTTTCTGCTGTCACATTCTTATCCAGCGAAGATTTGCCCAAAAGGGTAAAAGTCTGGAAAGACTCTCACTTGCTCTGCATTTCCATCTCGATATACATTTTAGGTTAAAGAGCTTGGGTATTCTAGAAATCTTTTCTTATCCGTTATTAGCTATGTCCAAAGTGGCACCATGTAGGCTCTTTTTTACTTCATGATCCTGAAGAGTAAAAAGTTGATCATGCTTGTAAGTCTTGACTGCAGTATAATGCATCTGATATTGTTACTTGTCATGGTAATATAATTAATCTCATCCTTTATCCACATCGAGCGTTCTTGTTCTTGTGTTTTGACCAGAGAATGGTATTGTTGAGCCACTTCTCTTGTGTTTTTAAATTGCAGAAGGACCTGCTAGACATTCTTGACAAGGTTGCTATAGATGATCTACTGGTAGTTCTATCCGTTGCAAATAAGTGCAGTAATGCATGTGAGGGTTTGTCAGCTCGTTGCATTCAGCTTGTTGTTAAATCAGATGTTGATGTTGTTACCCTAGACAGAGCTTTGCCCCATTATATTGTTAAGCAGATCATGGATGCCAGAATGGAACTTGACTTGAATAGGCCAGGATGTGACAGCTTTCCTGATAAGCACGTGAAGAGAATACACAGGGCTTTGGATTCAGATGATGTTGAGCTAGTCAGAATGCTACTTAGGGAGGCACATACTACTCTTGATCATGCATGTGCACTCCATTATGCAGTTGCTTACTGTGATGCCAAGACTACCACCGAACTTCTTGATCTTGGTATTGCTGATGTTAATGAAAGAAATCCCAGAGGCTATACCGTTCTGCATGTTGCAGCATTGAGGAAAGAGCCCAAGATTATTGTGTCTCTTTTAGTAAAAGGAGCCCGGGCATCCGACCTCACTTTGGATGGTAGAAAGGCACTTCAGATATCTAAGAGGCTCACTAGGGCTGCGGATTACTATAAATCAACTGAGGAAGGAAAAGCTACTTCTGAGGAGCGACTCTGTGTGGAGATATTGGAGCAAGCTGAAAGAAGAGATTTTTTACTAGGAGAAGCTGCTCTTTCTCTAGCTATAGCAGGGGATGATCTGCGCAAGAAATTATTATACCTGGAAAATAGAGGTGACTTTCTTGTTTCCCTGTTGTCTTCAATGTAAACATGCACACCAGTGATCATTGGGAATGTTTTCTGTATATGCATGTATGGACACATCATCACATATTTATGTCGCATTTGAGCTGTTGTTGCTTGCTAGAGAGCTGTTTGGGTTGCATAAGAAAATCACCCAAAATTTACACTTGATGGTGTCAATACATGTCTAACCTCGAGAAAAAAGTTGAACTAAGTAACTTGGTTTAACATGTCTATCTTTGATTGGGTAATATAGTATGTGCCAAAAACGTAAACAATTTGGATTTTCTTCTATTCTTTACTGGTAAATCATAATAATCTCATTTATGTGACCCCATCTTGGATGCACAAACATCTGATGTTAGACAAATTCTATGGTCTATGAATTAGTTGCAGTATCCTAGCCTGTGTGTTGCAGGAAACATGATCAATTAGTCGAATTGAATTACAAAATTAAGTGACTAAGAAGCAGGCCAGATATTAGCAATAGCCAGGTTATACTTTGTTCACTTACTCTTACTTTTTCCTAGAAATTGGTTGATCAATGTAGTTTGTGCGGTCTATGAGAGCAGGGTAATAATGGAAAGAATGAATCCAGTAAGGTTCATTATAAAGTATACAAGATAGGAGGTTCATCAAGCACTTAATAAGGCATGGAAAATGAATGAAGAGTACTACTTTTTCTGTTTTCATTGGGTTTTGATTCTGAAAGCATTATAATAAAGCAAGGCGAGGAAATTTCGGGTGCTTTTGATGTATCCTATTCTTATGTTGTTTGAAAATCTGATGGTGATTCTTACCCATGTTTCATTTGTCAGTTGCATTGGCTAAGCTCCTCTTTCCAATAGAAGCTAAAGTGGCAATGGATATTGCTCAAGTAGACGAAACTTCTGAGTATCCTTTGGTAAGCATCGAGAATTTGGCTTGTAAACAAGGGGCACATGTGGATTTAAATGAAGCCCCTTTCAAAATCCAAGAGGAACATCTGAATAGGATGAGAGCACTCTCCAAAACAGGTAATACTCCTTTTGCATTGAGTTTAGCTAATCTCTAGAGTTAGAACAGTTGGTTGGGCATTGCAGATTTCTAGCACATCTCTAAGTTAGGGTCACCTGCATAGGTCAAAAGCTTGGACTTAACTGGCTCATGGGGCTTACCGGGTGTTTCATCAATCTCCAGGCAGTGGGGCTTTAATATCTGTTCCCTCGGATTATCAAAAAACAAAATAAATAAATGAAAATAAAGAATTGTACTTGGCTTGTGTTGATAATGCAGTGATACCCCGGCATTGTCATAGTGCACTTCTCATAAGCTTATCAGGTCTAACAGACGAAAAAGTAGCCTTATTAGGTGATGTTTTTTCTCTGAATTCTTATAAACTTTCCATGGGCGAACTGACATCTTTTGGCACCAAAAATGGTGACATACTCATCATGTCGATCATTGACGAGTTAATACTCATAACTTAGGCTTCTCTTTTTGATAAATGCTTATTTGAAGTTGGACTCTACAATGCATATGATCAGTTCTTGCCAAACATGCCCAATCTGTGTACGTTTGAACTCTTTAATTGCATTTCCTCCTAATGGGCCTATTTCCTTCATCTTTGCGAGCAGTGGAACTTGGAAAGCGCTTCTTTCCTCGATGCTCAGCCGTAATCAATAAGATCATCGATACCGGTGACTTGTCATGGCTGGGAACTGTTGGTGATGACACTCCAGAGGAACAACTTCGTAAGAAGCGAAGGCATATAGAAGTTGAAGAAGAGATGACTGAAGCTTATACTCAAGACAAAGAGGAGACTGATAAGTCTAGTATATTGTCTTCTTCATCATCGACTTCAATGAGTTTCCTGAAGCCTAACGGTAAATTAACGACAACTGACCAGCCGCGGCACTGCGAGATTTAAGACGCCAAAAGACATCTTTCTCATTGTACAATATTCCAATTTTTTCCCACGTGATGTATCTTTATAGCCAGTCGTTTGTAAGTACTCATCTACACAGCAAATAGATGAGGAGTGATACACGTACATGCAGATGATTGTCTTACTAGTAAATCATTTCTTTTTGGCTGGTCGACGAATTTTTTACGGATGTAACCGGGTATTAAAGAGAAGCTATATCTTCACGGTTACGAGAGATGCACTCAGAAAGTTAACTCAGCCATTGGTCTTTATAGCTTCCTCTTATGTCTGAATCAACACAGGTCTAGTAATTTCACCGTTCCGACTGGTACAAAGATAGACTGCATTTAGTGTTGATACGGGGTTGCTTCGGTGTAAATATCACCATCTTATTTTATGTGTACTTCGCTGAACTGCGAATACTTCATAATGAAAAGCAGAACATTTACGTTGGAGAAATGCGAGAACGTTATAGAGGGATCGTGTCACAAGTCTAATCTAAACCTGCTTGTGCAATGGTCTGTCAGCCTGGACCCATCCCTTGGCAAATCTCATCGACCGAACTTCATCAACCTAAAATGGACCAATCTTTTATTATATATTATCCGCGGGTTTGCCTCTTTTGGTAACACGTGATCTCTTCGAAAGCGACCTTCTGCCTGAATTGGGAGGGCCTTGCTGCTGCATCAGCTTCACTTTGCTCGCAAATCTAGATGGAAGTTTCCAGGGAGAACCCAAAGCATCCGCCTTTAAAGGGCGTATGATAATGATAACAATTGGGAAAGAGGATGGACCCAGAAGTATCATATGCTTTGCCAGATCGTTAGGAAGCAACAATTAGTTGACCAATCCTGTCCCCCATTAGGTATGCTCTCACTTCCATGCGTGAGTGCATCGAACTCCTTTCTCATCCACAAATCTCAACCTCAAATCCGCGGAAAAGCTTGAGTCTTGAAATCTAGGCTCTGTGATCGGGCAAAACTGAACGAACGCCATTGGAACTTGGTAAAAAGATCATTGCTCTATGGTGAGGTGCTGTCATACAATACTGGATATATCTATGAAACAGAGCTGTGCAAACTTAGTGGTATTGTAGAAGTACAGACCTAAGTGAACTTGCTAACATCTAAGAGGTACTATCACCACTGGAATTTACATATAACTCTGCAGCAGAGCTGTGTAACTAAGAGGCTAGGAACTAATGGACTTGACTTGAACCTAACAGATTATGCACGGGTTGGAAGAATGGTCTTTTAGACATTTCTGAGCCTGCAACTTCTGGAACCAGCTCGTGCACTCGAGCAAAGTCTAATACAACCTTCCAAGGGAGAACCTCCCATCTGTACATCTTTGCAGGGCGAGAAAAGATCATACAGCAGGTGAAGGCATTAATGCCACGGCTTGCTCCTTGAGTTCGTTCACCCTGCCCCAGTCGCACGGCTCCCCAATCAGGTACTCCAGTTCCATGTATATGTTACTGTCATTGACGGCAAGTTCTTCGCCGATCTCTCCTTCGGCGATCAGGCTACTGTCATCGAGCAGCTTCTCTGACATTGCATCATAGATTGTGGACGCATCCTCGTGCAGCATCACATTGTTAAACTTTAATTCGAGTGCATCAGTAAAATTCTCATTTGACAAAGGATTTGCAAACCCATCTGGCTTCGGATCCACACACTCCGACAAAATCCCTTTCTGGCCATCTCCACAAGCACTGGACTTGTTGTCATTGGTCCCTTCAAAGTCGCACCTGTTGGGGTCTGGCTCGGACGCGAGGAGCCTCCTTTTCTTGATGAATTTGCTTGCCTGAATCTCTCTGCTTGGCTTCCTCTTCTGAACCAGCTGCTCCACAAAATGGGGTTTCCTCACTGCTTTGGCCAGGAAGAGGAACATCTGCTGTTGCCGGCACTCCGCGCACCGAATCCTTTCTTCAACAGCACCAATTTCACTCTGCGAACACTCCTGTTGCTGCCTCAGTTCAAGAATTTCCGACTTCAGTGTGTCCTGATCTTCCTTGAGTATCCGAATTTCGGATTCCACCTCTGCTCTTTGAAAATCCATTTCCGTTGTTTGAATATCCTCGGGAATTGTGGGTCCTTGTTTCTTGCTGATTCTACCTCTTCTCTTGATGTTCTTGAGCAAGTGCTTCTTCCCTCCCCGAAAGCCTTCGTTGGCGAATTCCCACCTGTCTGGATCAATTTTCCTGAAACCCTGAGGCACAGATAACGATCCTACCATTCAGAGGTGGAGTTATCAACCAGAATCTACTCATCTTAGGCCTCATGGGACAAGAACCATCGAATCGCAGAACAATAATAACATTGAAAAAAGACATGCATATCAAGAAAAAATTCAATCTAAGATAAAAACTAGCGACTGCGCATGTACAGATACAGATTACAACATCAAGAAAGGAATATTCAGATTACTCAAAAGTCCTTCAAAACGAGTCATGGCACTCAAGGATACAATCAATGCATCCAAAAAGAGCAGTTCTTCTAAGAAATTCAGACCCATGTTGAACAGCGAAAAAAAATTCAGAAGAAGAACGAATCGGAGCTCACATAAGTGTTGAGCTGGCGAATGAAGCTGGAGAAGTTCTGGTGCTTGAAGTATTTGGGCAGGAGGTCCTTGGAAAACTCGTGCTGGTCCCAAACAACGAAGCTGTCCCGACTCTCGCTCCACGACACCACCGAGTCCGTCTCCGGGTCCTCCACCATCTCGAACGTCTTCTTCAAGAACGGCGGTAGCCCCGCCTCGTTCAACCCCTCCATCGGCCTCGGCGCCCCCTCCGGCGGCGGCGGTGGCGACGTCGAAGAACAGGAAGACGACCCGTTGTTACCGTTGCTGCAGGCGGCGACGTGATCCGTCACCATCTCCGCGTCCTCCTCAGCTTCTTCTTCTTCTACTTCTTCTTCTTTGCTGACGACGGGCAGCCCAGAGAACGAGCTCCAAGGGCCGCGACCGACTGCACCACCTTCACCCCCATCGTCACCACCGCCACCACCGCCACCATCAAGATCAAGACCAACTTTTCCGGTGACGGTCGTCCCTGTCTCCACGACAGGCTCCTCCCGCGAAACGCTCGACGGAACCGGAGTTCCCGGCACGCCACCGCCACCGCCCTCCGCCACCATTTTCGGCAGGCTGTTGGCGGGGGGGAAAGAGGAAGGTGCCGTTGGCGTTTTGCGTAGTTTCGGTTAAGGGGTGAGGATGGAGATGAAGAGTTGGGAGGGGGGGTGTACGGGAGCGTGAATGGGACTGTGGCGTGTAGCGTGAGGCGAGGGCGAGAGGCTTATATAGGAAGAGATCGCTGCGAAGGTGGGGGAGGCAGTCACGGTCGCAGACATGGGTAGAGAGAGAGGGAAAGGGAAAGGGAGAGTGGCGCCACGTCCAGGTTCGGACGGAGATGTTGCCATTTGTACAGCGATCCTGCGCTCGGTCCTCCACCGCTTTTTGTCGGCACCCGCTTCGAGTCCCTCGAGAATGTGTGAATTCCGGTTTAGCCCCCCGCTGAATTCAATTCCCTTGCGCACCGTGGCCCGCTTTTCCACTGGCCAGTTTCGACAATGAGCTCCCGACGTAAAGGTAAAGCGGTTTGAGAGTCGGCCAAATTTTAGACATATGCCCCATGGATGAAATCCCATGGAGTACCGACACTCTTTAAAAATTTTTGCATTGTGTCGGATATTTCGATATGTGTTCAACACTCTTGGATACTCTCCGACGTTCGATCAATATGTGTCGGAAAATTCGACACTTGATCAACTTTTCTGATACTCGAGTTGGAATTCTGACATACGAGTTTCCGACGTGTGATTTCGATATCAAAGTCAATTTTAAAAATTCAATAAAAGTGAGGTCAGAATATATGTATGTGAAAAAATAAAATATAATAATAAAAATAATAAATGGAGAAATAAGAAAAATTTAGTCTTCTCTTCTCTTCTCGACTTTCACTTCTTGTGATACACAATTCACCATTAAGTCTTTTTTTTTTTTTTTTTCTCCTCTTCCAACACATCTAACATGCAAGTCCAGAATATGGATCGTTTCTTTTTAAATTATTGAAATAGAGTTGAATTTGTCAAATTGAAATAATGAATGTTGAATTTGTCAAATTGAAATAATGAATGATATTAATAAATAGCGGATTAATGTTTTTAGTATAAATTCATTCTAGGCTTATTTATTTATTTATGAATTTGATTTAAATTAATTTGATTGAAATAATTATAAAAATGATAATTTATTATGTATATATAAAAATATATATTTAATATACAACGTGTCGGAATTTTTATTTTTGAGAAACGACGTGTACGCGTGTCGTGTTGTTTCACGTGTTGCGTGTCAGTATCAGTGCTACTAAGTTGAAATCAGACCTAAACCTATTTTGTATGTTTTAGAACTTGAAACCTACCTATCCATTAGTTCAAGGATCTACTTAGGAATTGACCAATTTAATTATTTTTTTTTTGTTTCATTTTCCTTTTCTTACTTTTTTGTTTCATTTTTAGTTAAGCAAATTGGAAGTATACACAATAACAATAATCTCCATTTGTCCTTTGTGAATTAGCTTCGTCCTTTAGACATTTGTGTTGATAGGTGTTGCCAAAATTGGCAAATAGAAATTATTTTTCAAGAATTTGGTCATGCGCTTCAATACAGGCTAACCAAATGGGACAAAGGCGTTGTCGTTGGCATTAGAGGAATAGAGACAATTGGCCTCTCGGTTTGTGGAGAACTAATGTTACCCCGTGAAAGTCTGTCTAGAACTCTCTCTTTGGACGAGCTTCAGAACAAATCGACATGGCATCGGGTTTGGATGTTTTTGCACTTCACAAATATATGAAAAGTTATGCGTATGCCGTGGACAACAACAAATGATTGGTTCATGGAGCATTATGTGATGTTTGAATTGTATTACCTTTGTATGATCTCTTAATCTAAAAGTGTAGAAGTGTGAATATTACCCACTTCAATGCGAGACACCTGAAGTAATCGTTGGTGTGTTTTGTCGGGTTTTGGTTTGGTTCTTACCGATGAATCAAGAACCAAACTGCACAATATTGATGTCACTTTATTATGGAACTAGTGACCTCATGAGTCATAACTGCTTGGAACCTAACTGATTCTTATGGTTAGTTTGGTCTAGTTCTCGGTTCTATTATTGATACGCCCACCCCTAATAACATATACTTTAATGCCTTAATTTACATATCAAATTTTCATTTCTCACCATTATGTCATGGTATTGAAATTTTCACTTTAATATAACTCCTTCATCTAAATGGACACCGAAACTTACTATAAAGTTTGATTTCATTTTTGATTATGCATGTAAAGAATTAGATAGAAAAATATCAACTTGTGATACGTTATTGTGCTCTTACTGGATAATCAGTTTTCTTCGCATCGGTAATGAAATGACAAAAGCAATGGAGGAAATTCTTAATTAAAACCCAAGGGGAAAATGCATTGAACTCAAATTAGCCGCGTCTCCCATGTGTCAAAAGTTGATTGCCTAGCTAGGAGATGCTACAACAAAAAGGAGGTAATTTCTAACGAGACCTGTTCGTGAATTTTTAGATTTGTTTACACTAATATGTCATTTATATCAAACAATGTATATAATATAATTTGAATATATCTGACTTTATTGCTGCAATCACCAAATAATGGATAAGATATATTAAAATTTATAAAATTTTATATTTTATTATATTTAGTCGTATCTTGATTAGAAATACAACGTAACTTAAAGAAAAGGGGTTGGGTTGGGCTGGCCCGACCGAGCGCGTCGGCCCAAAATGGGCAGCGGCTCGTCTCCCTCTCTCTGTCTCTCTCTCTCACGAGCTACGAGGCGACCTCCACGACGCGGAGACAACCACCAGAGAGCGAGTCACTGAGTTGAAAAGCGAGGGAAAACCGAAAACTCGCTCTCACTCACCGAGACACAAACCCTATATTCACTCCCTCCGTACCTCTCCCTCTCTTTCTCCTCGGCTTCTGCTGCGATGGCAAGTCGGCAGTAGATGCTCCGCCGTCCGGACGTGCCGCCGCTTCGCCGTCTCCTCCCTTCCGCCCTAATCTCCACCGGCGCAGCCGCTCGCGTCCGGCGGTGGCGATGGCCAGGCTCTTCCGGGGCGCGTGCTGTCTCCGGCGCCACCTGCTCCATGTAGAGGTACGTCCGAGAGTCGCGTTTTGCTTTTTCGCTTCCCTCGCTCCTATCCGTTTCGCCTGCAATTTTTTTTTGGGTCGGGGGTGCGTCCGTGCTGTGGGGGCGAGTTGAAGTTTCGGTTTTTGCTGGCGTCGTCGCGGTCTGAAATGCGATTCGCTCGTTCGCGCGAGCTGCTGAGTTTCTCACTTCGATCGTGATCGTGCTTCGCAGGGCCGGAGAACAGGGGCGTTGGGCTCGTATTCCCAGTTTTCTAACTTTTCATCCAAAGGTTAGCTTCATGAACCTCTTCACATGGTTTGGTTTGAGTACTAAATGCTGGTCCTTTGGTATGACTTGGTGAGATGTGTTCATGGAAGATGGATACTCTGACAATCCTTTGCAGTGTGAACAAGCTGAGGAATAGTTTGTTTATAAGGGATATGGTTTTTACTTTGGTTGAGAGGCTATCGCTTTGTTGCTGTCTCTACATCACCTTCTGACAAGTGCAAATGCGAATGCAAGCATGCCCGTTTCGATCAGTTGTGCATATTCTATACAGGACTGATTTTGAACGAAAAAGTTTGGTTTTTGGATTGTGTGATATTTATTTGAATTAGTTCTATAAAGAATATAAAGAAATATAAGTTTCTTTACCTGTTGTGAAGGTAGGAGAAAATCGAAATCCGACGGTAGCGACTCTAATGACGAAAATCTGTCTAAGAAGGAGTTGGCCCTTCAACAGGCTCTGGATCAGATCACTTCCTCCTTCGGAAAGGGATCGATAATGTGGCTCGGCCGATCTCCCTCTCCCAGACATGTCCCAGTGATTTCCACCGGTTCCTTTGTTCTGGATATAGCTCTTGGTACTGGTGGATTTCCAAAGGTATTGACATATTGCCACCTATTCGGTTTTTCATTAATTACGGAATTGATATATTTGATGTTGAAAGTATCTATTTATGATGCACGTCTGTTTGCTAGAGGTAGGTCCTCCGACTTACAAAAGATACGGTATTTGAGTTCTTTAGGGGCGTGTTGTGGAGATCTATGGTCCTGAGGCTTCTGGAAAGACAACTCTGGCATTGCATGTAATTGCTGAAGCGCAAAAACTAGGAGGTATATAATGTTTTGTGGTTTTGAATGCTTTCATGAAGTTTCTCAAGTAGATCATTTTAAATGTGCATCGATGCTGTAATAAATTTGTCCACCATATCCTGTTCCGCTCTTTTAGTTTCTTGGAGCATACAGTTATTTGTTGTGTTGGAAGCATATTTTCTTGTTTGAAAATCCAAACTGCCCTTATCAAGAGAGGACACTTTGTACAGAAACTCATCTGGGAGCATAAAAAGCAATGGAGGGTGTAGTGAAGGAAAGGACAGCCATCAATAAGTTGATTTTTCAATATCTTTGATGATTAGTTATGGTTTGGCTATCTCTGCATCTTCTTGTCCAGTTGAATAACATGTGCAGATACAGTAGAAGATGCTTTCTATTTAATAAGCGTATAATAAGAATGAGCTGTTTTTGTGCTTTTGCTTTGTAAAGAAATGTATTAGGCTTCCTCCCTGGTTTTTCTAGACTTTCTTTCATTTACTTAATATCTTTTACCTGATGTTAAAGCTTCCGCTTATGTTGAATTTTTTAGGTCACTGTGTATTTGTTGATGCTGAGCATGCTCTTGATCCAGCATTGGCAGAGGCCATTGGCGTAAAGACTGAAAACTTGCTACTCTCTCAGCCAGATTGTGGCGAGCAAGCTCTAAGTCTAGTTGATACTCTCATAAGAAGTGGTTCTGTGGATGTCGTCGTCGTCGATAGTGTAAGTAAGGTGCTTATTATGGGTCTCGATGTCAATGCTTTAGAGAATCTTGTAATGACTGTTTTCTCTCTTTTTCCAAGTTCAGTGGGTTTACTTGGAGGACCTCTTTTTTGTTTCGATTGGCTTTTCTTGGATGCACTTGAGATGAGCATGTTTATTTGGAAAGAAATCTCTTACCGCTTTTTGGCATTGAGTGTAGGGTTGCATGGGCGCATATTTATGTTTGAGTGCATATACAAGATTGATGAGCCATGGTTAAATGTCAGGTTGCTGCGCTTGTCCCCAAAGGTGAACTCGATGGTGAGATGGGTGATGCACACATGGCAATGCAAGCTAGATTGATGAGCCAGGCGCTTCGCAAGCTTAGTCATTCTCTATCACAATCACAGACTATATTGATCTTTTTAAATCAGGTATAATCCTTAGATATCCTAACTGTTTCATAATTGCTGGGGTTTATTTCTTTATTTATATAAGCCAATGTTTTCTTTCTTTGTATGTGCCTGTGTTAAAGGTATTTACAGTCACCATATTGCTGCTAATCGGATGTGAATCTTTTTTTTTTTTTATTGTGCTTGTTAGAGCTTGAGTTTTTTATTAGGCTGGAAGGTTAAGCTATTAGAATTTGAGATGGACTGCAACCTTGTTTGATTGGAGCAATCAATTAGATGCGGTCAGGCTGATAAAATATATTCAGCAGATACCCACACTGACCGAGATTTTCCAGATGACATAAGCGTTTAACTCCACTTGATTTTGATGTGTATGCCTTCTTTTTTTTATCTTTGTCACGGTTACCATGCATATTTGCTGGGACATATTGATGTTAGTTCAATAAGTTATCTGAACCCATTACCTTCATCTCAATTCAGGTGAGATCAAAGCTGTCCACTTTTGGAGGATTTGGTGGTCCCACTGAAGTTACTTGTGGTGGTAATGCATTGAAGTTCTATGCCTCGGTGCGCCTACATATTCGGAAAATAGGGCTTATAAAGAAGGGGGAAGAGGTAACCTGCAAATTGACGCATATGTGCCATCAATATCCCTGAATTTTTCTTTAGTTGAGCTGGAAATCTTTCCTCTTTGACCAATCACTTGATACTATGATTAGTGAGCAGTATTGTTCTGAGAGCAAGAGTTGCATTCAGTGTCTGACCGTGTTATATTTATTTCTGCCAGTCCCATTATATTTTAATAACTTTAACCAGAAAAAAATGTAGATGTTTCCATCAAATTGAAGTGTGTTGGTTGGGTTCAGGTGAATAATTGGAATTTATTTTAATATACAGTGGCAAATGAGTTTGGCACTTAAACATTCATAGATTTTATGGTCTTTCATTTCTGGTGGTTTTTACTTAAGTTACATCTAATGTAAGCAGGATGGGATACTCCTATTTGGAAATTAAAGAAAGAGTGTATGCGTGTTAATAAAATCCAGTTCCAGCTGCTCTGTGCTATATAGCAGGTATCGGGGGTTTCATTCCTCTAAGGAAGCATAGGACTGACCTGATCATTTTATTTAGTCAAATTAAACATAGCACCCACTCCATCTTTTTGCGAGAAGGCGTGTCATAGCAGTTGATGATTGGATCAAGCATTTATATATTCAAATGTTCAAAATATGTTGCCTGCACATATCTGTAGGGTCTATTCATAATCCTTGCATTGTTAACCAGTACAATGGAGTAATTTCGTGAGGCTTGATAGGAAGTGTTCCATTCTTGTCAACATATGGTTCTTGGTTCATATTCTCCACCACTTAAAATATTGTTACTGGTCTTTTTGCAGACTGTAGGAAGTCAAGTGCAGGTGAAAATTGTGAAGAACAAGCTAGCTCCGCCATTTAGAACTGCTCAGTTTGAGTTGGAATTTGGCAAGGGGATATGCCGCATCTCTGAGATCATTGATTTAGGATTAAAACACAAGTTCATCACTAAGGCTGGGGCCATGTACACTTTGAATGATCGAAGCTTTCGTGGCAAGGAAGCTTTAAAAGGTTTCCTGAGTGGAAATGTCATTGAATGTGATGAACTTATGATGAAACTCAGGGAGAAGCTCCTTGTTGATACAGACAAGGAGTCAGATAAAGAGGCTGCGGATGGAGAAACTTCTGAAGAAATTGTATCAGCCGAAACTACCGATGAAGAAGCAGCTACTGCAGTTGGAGCATAAGTCAGTTTGTATGTAGAGGTTTCCCACTGTAATGCCTCGATGGCTTTGCCCGCCAGATTTTATCTACAGCTGATTCTTCTGATCATTTGGTAGTTGCGGTGCTCATCGGACCTTGTTCAATTGCTGAAGGTACCTGTTTTGCTACGCGCAGCTCCAGCAGTGCTGTCTTAATTTGCGAAAATCACAGCCTTGTAAGTTGTATGGATGCTGGGGAAAAAAAAGTTATATTGATGTAGGTGTATCATATTGTCATGGGTTGTATGATTGGTCAAAGTTTTTGGGGCTGGAAAGGAGTTGATCATCTGAATGCAATTCAAGTTTAATTTAAGGCTTTGTATTCTTGGTGAAAAGTGAAAAATCAATGATTTGTATTTTTGAAAAATAATTGTTTATATTGCTTAAATTAATGAAAAATATTTTCATTATTAGTTACGATATTATATTTAAATATTTTCATTAATGATAAAAATATCTTTCATTCATTTATTTTATTATACGATAGAAATAATTATTATTGGGAGAATGTTTTAGGGTTTACTTAATGTTTTAGGGTTTACTTTTTGAAATCATGTGCTCAACAGTTATTGTATAAATTATCAGAAAAAAGAGTGCCGTCCGATTTCTTTAGAAAATTGACACCTTAATTCAAATGAAAAAGATTGACATGTGTTAAAATGTATTCCACGATGTTTATCTATGAAATTTGTATGCTATTTATACGGTTGTGAACTCGCTTCACGTTCACGGTTTAGATGATCTTTATATATTTGTAAACTCCAAGAAGTTTGTGGATTTGATTTTTTAACATGATCGTATTTGCAACTGAGAGAGTTTAGGTTAGGTATGTCAGAAGAATATCAATAGCAAGGTTAATAAAACCTAAGGAAATCTTAGTCTTCACAAAAGGTGGCTTGGATTGGTTAAAAAGACGTCGATTTAGTCTCATGAGGACTTGTAATGGGGCTGATTCCTCAAAAGAAAATGTGCAGATTTGTTTTAAACAAGGGTTTGAATAACCAACTTAATATCAAATATGGGACTGAGTTATCAGTTGGCTAAATTTTGGCCGGTTGATTTGCATGTACAGTTCATGTGCTTATCTGCAGTGCCATCATAAAGGGCAATTTTATTAAAAAAAACCTTTTTGCTCTATTCCAATTTGATTGAGTCTTTTTCGCGGACTTGACGATGAAGATTTTTGGGATTCATTTTTGTTTCTGTGTGTTGTCTACATTTCATACTCCAGCTAACCATTTTAAATAATGGATTTTCATTCCATTGTGCGATATGCATGACTCCTGAGTGCAAGGTGAATCAAGAGCAAGTTCTCAGCAATTTGCTCAAAATTTGCTCAGGCGATCAAGGGCATAGGCCCTTTTTTGTGACCGTTCTCTACCTTCTGTTTCCATCAATATCACAACATAACTTCACGTGTCATATAGTGTAACTGAGAACCGTTTGGGCTTCGGTAAATTCGGGAACCTTCCGAGAACCCTTGCTTCAATTGGGGACTTTCTCCAATTTGGATAAAAGTAGAAAAGTCCAGACAACTGCCCCTGAAGTTGCTGCGAATCGCATGCGTGAGTCGGCCGGCAAGATTTAGCTATCAATGAGCTCGACTTATTTAAGATTAAATCAACTGCTTCAAATTTTGACTGAGACAAAGTCTACTTTTCATTCTTATTTGAGAAAATAATCCTATTTTGAGCACTTTTTTTAGCGACGAACATGATTTTAGGATAGAACTAATAACTTGAGAATTGAATCGATAGGAACTAGATGTAACAATTTTCCTAATATGTAGACTAAATTAATTGATATTGTTATTTACCGTTTAACGTTTACCGTTTTACGGGATTTGGTTTAAGGTGAGATAAAAGGTTTCTTAATAAGTCTAATATGAGGCTGACTAGTGTGGACCGAGTTGAGCCTGGCCTGTAATGAAGGGACTAGCTAGAAACTCTATAAATAGTGTTCAAGTCTCTCCTCTAACCAAAAACCTCACATATCCTCACCTAAGGGACGTTATTCTAACGTCAATCGTGAGGGGCTGCCTCATTGAGTCAGTGATACGGAGGACAATATAGGAGAATGATTTGATGTGTGGATAAACCCCTTGATGTGTGGGCAATCCTTTTCCGCTTCCGCTTTCAAGAACGAGATCCTAAAACAGGTGCGTTAATCTTCTACTCTTAGGATGTGTGTTCTTGTTCTAGTTATGGAGATCTTGGGGTTGCGCAATATGCGTCCAACATGTGGTATCAGAGCCCCCATAATTCTAGAACTTGAACCCTTATTGATTTTGCCCTAATTATACTGATTTGCCCTAATTAGTATGAATCTGACATAATTTGTGATTTTCGAGATTTTTTGTTCAATAAAAATTAAATTAAATCACAAATTCGGACTGAGAGAGACGAGACGGTCAAAATCGTCGCCGGCGCGTTGACGGGGGACGCCGCACGCGCCCCCATGCGTGGCCACACGCCGGTGGGGCGTCAAACACGCGCCCCACGCTCGGGGCGTGAGACGCACGCGGCCGCTGACGTCAGCACCCGATCTGTTGACGTCAGCGACCTGGGTTCAACTCGATGCGTGCGCCGCACGTGCGTGCTGACGTTAGCGCCAACCTGCTGACGTCAACGATCGACCCGATGACGTCATCGAACCGGATCCGACCCGATTTACGACCCGATTCGACTGTTGAATTGACCCGGGACCGTTGACCAACCCGACCCGGTTAACTGTTGATTGGATCGGTCAACCGGTCGAACCGCTGCCGGTTGGACCGATTTTGACCGATCTTTAGGCCAGGCGCGTGAGCTCCACGCGCCGCGCACTCAGGCAATGCGTGCGGGCGTGTGGAGGCTCAGATCGGCGCGTGGTTGGCGGCATTGGATTTGTATGGTCCTCCTTTATCTTGTGGTATATTTATTTTACAGATTTTATGGATGTGTAATACATACAAAGCCCTAAATACGTGTATTTTTGCGTATTTTTCGTGTATTTTCTGTGATTTTGGAAATACAAGTGTTGGGTTATAGGTATATTATCACATAATCATTATAAATGTGTGATTCATCAATAAAAAATCAAACTTTATTATAAACTGAAGCTGGCTTAATGAGATACAATTATTATGAGATAATTATTGAACTATATCTTGAGATAATGAGAAAAACTTTTGTTGCTCATGCATACTCCTTTACATGCTGGTAACCTTTGAATGTTGGACGTCTAAAGAATCTGTGACCAAACTGATTATACTAATTAACACATCTGCTGAGTGTAGGTAATGCATGTGAGTTAAGTTATTGCATATTATACCTAAACTCATATGGTCACTGGTTAACGTCTATCAAATTGAATATTTTTATGATTAAGGAGTATGATAATATTTATGCAGAGCATTAGTATCTAATGTTATAGTTCAGATATGTGATTCTGTAGTTTGACTCAATTTATAGGCCACTGGTTGAAGTAATGATATTTGTTACTTAAAATTGGCTAATAAATCAGCTATTGGTCTTGAAGTCATGTTTTGCTTTATGAATCACATGAGTTATAATGGATCAGCTGTCAGGCTACTCGATCTGGTGTGCCATGTATTGCTATTGATGTTGATTGATGATAGATTCTTTAGATCAACATTAAAAAGAATCATTGAAATCTGTAATTTTGGTGCACAAGAGAAGTTTCCTATGTTACTGTAATTGGTGATCTCATTGGAATCTATCTTTCAGATTCTCTATATATATGTGTATGTTATTTTATTAATGAATAAGATAATGTAATTAGCATGATATGTGATTTCAGTGATATATGCCCTTATCACTAAAGTTGAAATAACATGTATATGGTGTATGTGAGATGTAAATATATCCCTGGTATGAGAGAGTTTCAAGGATTCAATTGAGTAGTGATCGCCAAAGTGGCACGCTTGATTGGGTTTAAGAAATTTCGGTCTCGTACGCTGATTGGCATGCCTCTTGTTCTAATGCATGGTCATACTCCCAAAGGAGGTGATTGTGTATCAATTCATGGAGGGATACATGATGGTGTGGTGGAGAAGTGATTAGTCCTAGTGGTTCATCTACCCAAAGGTGATGAATTCACGAGATTGTAACATATTCTCATAACCGCTATCATGTGGGGAGTGTACAACTACATGTTATGTATTTTGCCCAAAGGTGATTATATGATTATGCGTGTAACTCTCAAGATGTGTACTTGTATGTCAAGTTACACGGTGCTCACATGATGCTAATTATATACATTGCTTGTTTTTCAGTCACATTTCTGTAATTAATAACTCCATTATTATCGAGGTTTTTATTGCTTCAAATTTTAAGTTAGTGGACATATGATTTGTTGCTTAAAAAAAGAGCACTAGAATTTGCTTACTGTCCATGAAGCGGTCCATTCTGGAATACTTGAAAAGTGGTTTGCCTACTAACTGCACTGCTAAGAGATGATGGAAGCCTTAGTAGCTTGAAATTATGTCTTGTCTAATACCGAAATTAGGACATATCTATAAAGATTATGTTTAAATCCTAATGACATATACATCTCGTATATGTTTAAAAGGTTGTTTTCAGGCTTAATAGTGGCTGTGAGTATTTTGGCAAGTATGACAGTGCGAAATAGCTTAAAAAGTCATTTGTCAAATACTTGGTAGATTCTGGGGTGATAACTTAATTACTATACCTATAAATTCTGACAAAAGATTTGGCTGAAAGGTATAATTGTACCGTAATTGACGAGGATAGATGCTCTCAGACTATTAAGGATAATAGTACAATAGAAAATCATTGTGTCTTTATCTTTGTCTAAACAGACAATTGTGGAATCTCCTGTACCATAGACTAAACTTGATGAGGTTCATATTACTATTCTTGATATAGTTTATGATGAAATTTTCCTCTTAAGTATAGAATGAAGTGGTTGTAGATTTTCTTGGGAGATTTGTTAGAGAAAGACGATCAGTTATTCCAATAGACTATATAGTTTATTTGTGAGAGCATGACTGCAATATCTACTACATGGTTAATTTAACAACATAAATAAATATTATTTCTTATCCTCAATCAAGTATGTGATTAGATGCCATAAAAGGCGATATGCAATCTATGAAACATGTTTGGAAACTTACTGATTTGTCTAAAGATTACATGTTCTTTAGTTGCAAATTTGCGTACAAAACTAAAAGGATTTCAAAGAAAGATTATGGAGTTTAAAGCTAAACTTGTAATTAAAGTTTTCACCCTGAAAGAGGGGTGCATAATTAATAGTAAAGAAATAATTATTTCTTTAAAAGATTCTTTCAGAGTGAATGTGGCATTAATAGTTTATTTATTTTATATGGAGTTACGCCAAATAGATACAAAATCTATAAATGCAACTGGAGGATTTTGTAACAAATTTAAGTAAATTTGTGTGTAAACTGAAAAGTCTTATTAATAGTTTTATGTAAGTTTCCAGACAATATTAATAAAGTTTCATAGTGTTATTATTTTGTTCAATTGGGAACAAAGTAATTCAATATACTGCAAGGTCAGTGGGAGGAAATTTATTTTTCTCATATTCTATGTACATGATACATATTTATGTTAGTAGGAAGTGCAGTGCAGTAAATAAAGTTCTATGTCTACTATGTAAGTAGAGTTCGTAACATCCTTGTAGGCTGTTACTTGAGCTATTATGCTTCGGAACCTTATGAAGGAGTTGACCGTTTTGACTTTATGGATAGACCCATACGGTTAAGTTGAGACGATAAATTTGTTGTATTTTTATTAATAACAAATGTCTCAAGGGGTCTAAATATATGGCGGTCAAATATTTTTGACTATAAAGAAACGGTATAGAAATGTGACTTATAATATAACATATTTTTACAAATGATGTGATTGTAGATCCACTAACTAAAGGCCTACGCCCATGTGTATTTGAGTGAGATGTCATTAGCATGGGCTTAGGAGTATCTTCGGATACTGTTATTTAGTGGGAGCTATTTTGGTTTTACTTTGATAAAGTTCACATTTGTGGTCCATTACATTTAGTAACGGTTTGATATGTATCAATTTTTGCATTCAATAAAATATTTTGAATGTGTTGTTATCATGTTGAATACATATTGATAAAGTCTCAAGGTATTACTTAAACCTTGAGTGAAGGCTAGGAGCATCCGGTTATTAGCCTTGTGCATATGTTCTTGTAAAAAGTTAACCACAAGGACAAGACATATGTGGGTTCATTAGAATCATAATTTCATTTTCTTGTAGCACAAACTTTTGTGTTGCCTAAGTAAGAGAATGGTGACCGACAAATGGATCTCTCTATGAGAGATGTTAGCCATTTGCCACACTACCATATTGAATCCATATCAATAAAGTTGAAAGCACTTGTGACCATGGAAGGATTTGTGTGTATACATGCAGTTACCGCCATGATTCGGTGTTGGACCAATGTGCGCACATACAATACAATTTCAATTAATATAGTCCAAGTGAGAGAATGTAAGAATTTTCCTAATATGTGGACTAAATTAATTGACATTGTTATTTACCGTTTAACATTTACCGTTTTACGGGGTTTGGTCTAAGGTGAGATAGAAGGTTTCTTAATTAGTCTAATATGGGGCTGGCTAATATGGGCCGAGTTGAGTTTGGCCCGTAATGAGGGGGACTGGCTGGAAACTCTATAAATAGTGCTCAAGTCTCTCCTCTAATCAAAAACCTCACATATCCTCACCTAAGGGACGTTATTCTAACGTCAATCGTGAGGGGCCGCTTCATTGAGCCAGTGATACAGAGGGCAATAGAAGAGAAAGATTTGATGCGTGGATAAACCCCTTGATGTGTGAGCAATCCCTTTCCGCTTCCGCTTTCAAGAACGAGATCCTAAAACAGTTGCGTTAATTTTCTACTCTTGAGATGTGTGTTCTTGTTCTAGTTATGGAGATTTTGCGGTTGCGCAATATGCGTCCAACAATAGATGAGTGTAAAGTTCTAGGATATGTAAGATAAGTTTTTGTTTTCATATTTTTCTTATTCTATGTTTTCGCACAATTCTTTAGTATTCCATAGTATCCAATTATGTGAAATGTGAGCCTCTAAAATTTTACTATCTTCCTTGAAATAACTAACCTCTAAAACCATTAGTTTGAATTTCCATTTATGGTGATTTCCATGACGAAGAGTTTTACTTTGTTAATATTTCATATCTCACGTCTCTAAATATGAGTTGTAATAAGTGGATTATAATAAATGATGTTTGTCAGAGGTGATGATGATTCACTATAGTTGTTTAATTAAGAGTAAATGTAGGATTTGAGTACATCTTGACATTATATATTACTGACCAAAAAAAAAAAACGACATTATATATCTAAATATTTTTCATAGATGATGAGCGAAATGATCATTTTTAAGAAAATATTTTTTGTGGAGCCTAACTTTGTTCCTGAGATTTTCCGATGAAACCGAACAGCAGAGCCCCGCGTTAGAAAGAGCCAGATTATCGTCCTAGAGTTGACTTCAGACGGACGAGTGAAAGAAAGTAAGAGGAAGCAAGAAGAGAGCGATGCTTGGGGAGAAAACTTTTGTATATCATCACTTGAAATCAATGGACAGCATTTAGTAGTTATATTATAAGATGTTCACGTAGAAAAGGCAATGAAATATTCTACAAATCAATTTAATGTTTCTATCTAATCCCTAATTGATTCTATAATCAAATCAGATCACAATCAATTCCAATCTTCAGGCATATCTTCCGACAACGAGACTAGTGGAACGCAGCCGACCAAAATCCTCGTAGGTCGTTTCTCCCCTCCCCCCTTACTTGCTCGGGGCCGATGTTTCAGATTTCGATGACAAATGCTTGTTGCTCGATGCCGATGCAATCTCCAGCGTTCAATTCCGTCCACCTGCCGCCGCCGCCGCCGCTCTCGATTCCTTCTCCGTCCAAGAACCGCCCCAAGTTCGCAGCGACGCTGAGGATGTCTCAGTCCACTCACAGCCCAGGTAACTTCAGCTCGCTGGTGAGCTTCTTCGGCGTTCGGGCGCGCTAGTATCTGCGCGTGCTCATCCCGCGGGTCGTCTCGTTTTGAATCTCTTATTGCTCGAGTGACGATACTCGTGTCGCTGTTTAGGAGTGAACTCTGTGTAAGTATGACTGATACCCTTCGGGTCATTTTGGCTAGTGCTAGAACTCGTATGGGGGGAAGTGCGCAATGGTTGATTGGGGGAGATGCTGGATTCTCAATTATGTCAGCATCTAGTGCTGAAGTTTTTTACTTTACGGTGCATACTCTGCTCGCGCATATGGTGAGCGGTGGTGTTAATTCGTTAAGTTTTCTCTGTTCAGTTGTTCAGCAGCAGAGAGTCGTGATACCGAACAAGCATGGGGAGAAACTGGTGGGGCTGTTGCATGAGACTGGGTCTTCGGAGATGGTGATCATCTGTCACGGGTTCCGGTCTAGCAAGGTGTGGTAATTTATAGAATATGGAAAATGGCAGAAATGAGAGTATTTATAAGTGGCGACATTGTTTGCTACTGCGAGTCTGCGATACGGCAGACTTCCTTTCTCCTGTAAAATCGACAGTTCTGCAAGCGAGCTTTAACTTTTTCTTTCTGCCTGTTGTCCAGGAAAGAAACACGATGGTGAATCTTGCTGCTGCTTTCGAGAAGGAGGGTATTAGTGCTTTCCGCTTTGACTTTGCTGGAAATGGGTATGCTGAAATATACTCGTCAAATGTAGATATCATTTTGCCACTAAGTCCATTTATGTGAGGAGGGAGGGAGAGCAGGAAAGAGTCTTTAAGAAATATTGCTGGTTTCAGTAGGCACTGAGCTTAGAGTCATAGCGGAAACAACACTGTCAATTTGGGCATTTTAGCTGTTCAAAGATTTAGTTCAGGTAAAAGCTGATTCTGGTCTTTAGTCGTAAATTTAAGTAGCAATTTGTCTGTTGTTCCTTCTCTCAAACTTGGATTGCTTGACGGCTATTTCAAGTGTCCTTTTAGGTATCTCTTTTGTTTTGATATCCCTCCTCATGTTGATTCATTTAGCTATTGAAAAATCAAACCATACCTTCCCTGATTGGTCTTGTCAATATTCTCTTTTTCAGGTCATTGTTAATAGAAACCTCTTTATCATCGGCAATCCCATTCAAATCGTGGTTGTCTTACCAGCTGTGAATATTTGCCCAATTTAACACGGTGGGTGATGTGTCTATGATATATAATTTGGGCCTTATGAGGTCGTAGCTGTACCTTCTGGCCCAGGTGAAAGTGCGGGTACTAAGAGACTGATCATTTCAGTGGTCTTGACATTTTATTAAACCAAGGCGTCATGAGGGCTCTTACCTCACATGGAAATAGGACGGGGACAAGGTCTTTTTGTAGCTTTTATTGCATGCTTTAGGTCATCCACTCTTTGAACAGTTGCTTCATTAGTACTCATGCTCGATCCTGAGAGCATAATCATTATTGATGGCCTATAGTTATGTCTAAGGCGATTGATTTGATCTTGGTGTAAGTTTTTAGAACTGGACACAAGTTAGACAGTGAAGCAGTTCTTGCTTCTAAGAATCCTTTTCTTTTGCCTTAACGCTTATAAAATTTATGCTTTCTAGAGAGAGTGAAGGTACATTTGAATATGGTAACTACTGGAGAGAAGCTGATGATCTTCGTGCTGTTATTGAGCACTTCAATGGAGCTAATCGGGTGACCAGTGCAATTGTGGGGCATAGCAAAGGTTTGTGAAATCACAAAAAGTTTCTTGAATTTTTCTGTTTTGGGGGACGGAATAGCTTATATATGGTTTGGATCAATTTGCACTTGCTTCTGCCTCCTGTTGTATTTAAAAAAAATACATTGATGCCTGCCAAATGCCTGTGGACATATGTGAAATCTGCAGAATAAATAACAGCCTAAATCTTTTCACTTTGCAAATTAGTTGGTGTCACTCTACTTAAGTTGATTGATCTTGTAACGTTGTTGCAGGAGGCGGTGTAGTTCTCCTTTATGCTTCCAAGTATAATGATATACATACTGTTGTCAATGTCTCTGGCCGTTATGATTTGAAGGGGGGAATTGAAGAGCGCTTGGGCAAAGATTTCATGCAAAGAATTAAGGAGGATGGATTCATTGATGTCAAGACTAAATCAGGTATTCATTCATCAAATACTTGCAGCTTCTACATTTGTTTCTTTTTTTGAAGGAAACAAGTGGTGCTCTTTCTTTGTAGGAGTTTTTACCTTGTTTGTGCTTCAATTTGGTATGCACAACGAAGAGGGGAAAGTGGAACACTATGTTTTCGATTGTGGTACAGAGGGGGTAGGCCTCTTAGGAACGCTTTTCCATAATGAAATTCGTAGACTCAGGTGCGGAACATTTTTAAAGCTGGAACTTGAGTAAATTAAATATGTTATGTGTTTAGAGCACATTTAATGGATTGATATCTTCCCTTTACAGTTAAATCGTATATAGTATGTATTAAGAGCAGGTCAAATCATATGCCGTATGTAATTGGTGCCTTATCTTCCTTTATTTCACCTAGAATGCTCAGAATGCCAAATCTAGCATTCCAGGATGCTCGTGAACCATGAATTGGAATGCACATAAACTTTGCCGATCACTGCTATTTGAGCGAATTCTAGGAACCCTGGTTTTTCCACAGAGGATGTGGTCTAGCTTTGTTGGTTTTTTCATCGTTGCCTTTGTCAAGAAGTGACTTGAATGGCAAGAAGTGACTTGAATGGCAAATTATTTTCCCTTTGGAAAACTGTAATTCTTAATTTTGTCGATAGAGAAATCTAACTATGGACTTGGCTATTTGCTGGTAAGTTTGTGCACGGCAATTTCATCCTTGAAGTTATGTGGGCGCAAGGAATTGTCACAGATTCTTCTAAGTTCTATTTCTGCTTTTTGCAGGAACTATTATTTATCATGTGACATACGAAGGTCTGATGGATCGCTTAAATACCAATATGCATGAAGCATGTCTTCAGATTGACAAAAATTGCAGGTATTATTTTCTAGATGGTACATGACGTAGTGCTGCTCTTGTGATTACTGTCTCATGATATTTATTGATCTCTAAAGATGATTTATAGTGAATCCATGCAATGAGTTCATCCTAATAGGACAAAGAAATACCTTAATCCTGTGTAGATGAAGCCTCTCATTTTTATTTTGTAACTGAGAGCCGTTATAGGTTGTCAAGAGACTACTTTCAGTCCTTACTGTCCTGTTCCATTGGTCGAGGCTGGCTTTGACAGGGATTCCCTTTGTGCGTGAGAACATAAAGATAAAAAAAACTTAGCTATTTTTAAGCGTTTTTGTTTTAGTTTCAAAGCTTTGCCACGAGGGATGGTAGAAGAATATGTCCTAAGTATGTATCCTATTCCAGCTAGTTTATAACCCGAAGAAAAGTAGATTATTTTCTACTATACGTGATTACTGAAACTTTGATACAGGGTTTTGACAGTTCATGGATCTGCTGATGAAGTTGTCCCACTATCGGATGCACTAGAGTTCGCAAAAATCATATCAAACCACAAGCTGCAGATTATAGAAGGAGCAGATCATCGATATACCTCGCATCAGGCAGAGTTGGCCTCTATCGTATCGAGTTTCATAAAGAAAGCATTGGAGGAGGACAGGGAGAAATCCAGCCAGTAGCGAGGTACATGCTCGTGCCTGATTGTCGGAGAGGATCTTTGCACGCATTACGAACGAGATAGCAAACTCACTCCTGTTGGATGCTTTCAACTTATTCCTGATTATCAACTTAGGTGGCAAATTGGTTTGGGATGCAACCGAAGATGGCCAAAATATGAGCGCACTATTGGGAGTTTATGATTTCTTACTTTGTCCTGTTGACAATCTTGGTGCGAGCACTAATTGTACTATGAATTGTCCATTCTCATAAGGATGATTTGTCTCTATTTAAACTGACAACTTGAAACTATTAAGGATTGTCTTAGCTCAGCTATGCAGGCCTTTTCTTTTTCTACGTTTCACGGTCTAATCCAAAGTGTAGTCTTAGCTTTTTGCAAAAGCAGTTTTGTTATGGTGACAATGCTGTATCAAAGGTAGTCTGTGGAAGGCCGATATCAGTTAGTGAGTACTCTCATTATGTTAAAATTGAGTAGATTTGCTGTTGCAGCCAAAGCATTTGAGAAATGCATCAACTTAAAATGGTATGTCCTTGCATCTAGTGTGAAATACACGCTTGAGGTACTTATGTTGGATTCCAGCTCGCACATCTACCGTGTCATCAGCCAATATAATGCACATCAGCGACACGAGTTTATGACGCACATGACTTAGCTACATCGATGTGTTACCTCATTTGTGCATCTCCAAAGGCTTAATTTCATGCATCCCTACAGTATTCTGTACTTATGAACACTCTTGCGGCTGAGTTTCAAGTTATCTACTACAATATCGGAGACCTAATGGCAAAAATTAGCTGAAACTAGGAGAGGGCTGTTTTTCGAGGTGAGAGAGCCAAAGTGCTAGTTTCTTCTACAAATTCTCTCATAAGTGAGGGAAAATTCCAAATAAAGACCTGAAGCGGACCTTGTGTCAAATAAATGCTTGAAGTGGCCATGGTTGTTTCAAATAGGGGCTTGATCTTGCTGGTCGCTGATAAGCTAAATATTCCTACTGATCAAGAGTATTTTCGTCTAATTACATTTTTAATTTTTAATTATTTTTATATTCATTTTTATTTCTTTTTTCACTTTTCTTTTTTATTTCTTTTCTTTCTGATAAGGGCTAGTGGCTGTCGATGAAGGCTTGACTACCTTCACTGGCCGTTGATAAGGGTTGGCTAGGGCTTGCAAGCTCTCACCGGCTATGGGCAAGGCCATCTTTGCCAAATCTAGCGAGGGTTGGCCTTGCTTGGGGTCGACGAGGGCTTGGTGACCCTCATCGACCACTAAAGGAGCGACCCCCATCCAGATTTGGAAAAGGCCAACCCCGCTGACTACTGGGGAGGGCTAGCCTTACTGATGGCTATGAGGGCGACCTCCCTAGGGCGAGGGTTGTCTCGCCCACACTAGGCTATCTCTCACTAGATTGGGCGAGGGCGACCCTCGCCCATCCCTTTCCGGCATCGCCAGTGGCCAGCCGGCCACTGAGGAAGAAGAAAGAAATACTAGAAAAAGGAAAAAAAAAAAAAAGAAAGAAAGAAAGAAAAAAAGATAAAAAGGGAAAAAAGAAAGAAAAAAGGAAAAAATTCAAAAAAAAAAAAAAAGTAATTGACTAAAATACCCTTAACTAGCTAGAAAGTCAAGTCCTTATTAAAACAAATATGGTCATTTCAGGCCCTTATTTAAAATAAGATTCACTTCATGATTTTATTTGAGAAAATAATAACATTTCAGGTTTTTATTAAGAACAAAATCCACTTTAAACTTTTATTTAAGAAAATGAAGGCATTTCGAACTCTTATTTAGAATTTTTCCTAAAAAATATGCACTTTGGGGATGTGAATGACTGCAGTGACATCTTGGACCACCTAATGTTGTCTCATAAGACACCATAAGACCAGTCTCTTCTATCAAGTCTCTCGTGTCACTATAGTCACTTCGAGAGATTGTTAATCGGTGCAGCGGCGTCTCGATCGTTGATATTCTCTCACTGTCATTAGCATGGATGAATGCTATGTGGTTTTCACGAGACACATGCACCTTGCATTTCACGTTCCTTCCTACGAGTAATTAGAAAGGCTCCTCAGATCAAAAATGGTTCGTGACCTACTACCGAGGAGTTCGCTTTTGACCACAAGTAGGGTTGCTTGGATGATCTGCAAGGACGGAATTAGAGGGGAAATTACTTGGATGGTTTGGCGAGGCGAGGTGAGCTCTCGCCACTAGCTGGTCACCTCAATCCGGTGACCAGCCAGAGGGGAGGGCCGATCGCTAGAGCAAGAAGAAAAAAAGGAAGAGAAAAAAAGAAGAAGAGAGAGAATAAGAGGAAAAAGAAAAAAAAATTCAAAAATCAAAAAATATTATTAAAAAATTATCTGTTGACGCTGGCCAGCATCCACATCAGTGTTGACCAGCCAAATTTGACTGGATAGACTAAATTGACCCAACTATAAAATGTTTAGGATTGAATTAAAAAAACTGCAATAAGTTTAGGATTATTTTGATAAATTTTTCTGGAATTATAAGAAAAAAAGAGAAGTTAACCCATCACGCACGACTTAACCAAATATTCATGTGAAAGCAACATATTATCGGTCTCCTAATCTAGCAAGGGCAACTTGCTCCTCCATCTAGAACTGCTCGGTCTCCTAATCTAGCAAGGGCAACTTGCTCCTCCATCTAGAACTGCTCAGTTAGAGTTTGAATTTGGCAAGGGGATAATCCCGATCTCTGACATCGTTGATTTAGGATTAAAACACGAGTTTATCACTAAGGTCGGCGCCATGTGCAATTTGAACGGTGGAAATTTTCGTGGCAAGGAAGCTTTATAAGGGATTCTTGAATGAAAATGACATTGAACGCCTAGAGCTTATGATGAAATTCAGGGAGAAGCTTCTGATCGAGACAAAAAAAAAAAGTCGGATAAAGAGGCCAAGGACGGCTATGCTTCTGAAGAAATTATCTTAGCTGACACTACCGATGAAGAAGCAGTTACTGCTGTTGGAGAATAAGTGATTTTCTATGTAGAGATCTCTCAGCCAGATTGTGGCGAGGAAACTCTAAGTCTAGTTGATACTTTCATAAGAAGTGATTCTGTGGATGTCATCGTCGTCGATAGTGTAAGAAAGGTGCTTCTTATGGGTCTTAACGTCAAGGCTTTAGAATTTCTTGTGATGGTTGTTTTTTTTTTTTCCCAAGTCCGGTGGGTTTAGTTTATGGACCTATTTTTTGTTTCAATTGGCTTTTGTTGGATGCACTTTAGATGAGCATGTCTATTGGAAAGAAATCTCTTACCGCTTTTTTGCACCAAGTGTAGGGTTGCACGGGCACATATTTATGTTTGAGTGCATATATAAGATTGATGAGCCACAGTTAAATGTCAAGTAGCCGTTCTTGTCCCCAAAGGTGAACTCAGATGGTGAGATGGGTGATGCACACATGGCAATGCAAGCTAGAATGATGAGTCAGGCGCTTTGCAAACTTAGTCATTCTCTATCACAATCATAGACCATATTGATCATTTTAAATCAGGTATAATCTTTAGAAATCCTAACTGGTTCATAATTGCTAGGGTTTATAATGATTCATAATTGCTAGGCTTATCTCCTTTTATGTTGGCCATCATAAAGGGCAATTTTGTTGGAAAACCTTATTGCTTTGTCCTTATTTGAATAAGTCTTTTCGCAGACCTGATGATGAAGATTTTTTAGATTCATTTTTGTTTCTTTGTGTTGTCTACATTTCATACTGGAGCTAACCATTTTAAATAATGGGTTTTCATTCCATTGTATGTTATGTATGACTCCTGAATACAAGGCCAATCAAGAGCAAGCTCTCAGCAATCTGCTCGAAATTTGCACAGGCGATCAAAGGCATGGGCTATTTTTCGCAAGATTCGTGACCGTTCTCTACCTTCTGTTTCCATCAATATGACAACATAACTTCACGTGTCATTTATTGTGGAACTGAGAACCATTTGGACTTTGGTAAATTTGGGAACCCGCCGAGAACCTTGCTTCAACTGGGACTTTCTTCAATTTGGATAAAAGTAGAAAATTCCAAACAATTGCCTCTGACGTTGGTGCGAATCGCATGCGCAAGTTGGCCGGCAAGATTTGGCAATCAAGGGGCTCGACTTTTTTGAGATTAAGTTAACTACTTCATATTCTAAGTGAAACAATGTCTACACTGTGCTCTTATCTAAGGAAATAACCCAACTTGGAGTTGTTTTCTTAGGGGCGAGCATGATTGTGAACTTGAGAATGAGACCGGTAGGAGTTGGTTAGCTTCTGTATATTAGAATATGCAGGGTAGGTTTCAGTCTTCATTTTTTTTTTTTTTTTTTTTTGGTTCTATATCTTCATGCAATTCTATGGCATTTGATGGCGTTCAATGATGCAAAAGGTTAGTTTCTAAATTTTACTATCTTCGTTGAGACAAGAAACCTCTAAAACCACTAGTTTGAGCTTCCTTTTTCGGCAATTTCCATGACTAAAACTTTTATTTTATTCATATTTCATAATTTTAGCATGTTTAAATATAAATTGTGATAAGTGATTGTGGCAAATGGTAATAATTAGAAGTAATGATTTACTATAGATTAAACTTGGATACACCTTAGAATTTGTGGTAAGGTAAATTCTAAGTTCTAAAAATTGTTCATATAACTAAGTTCTAGGTTCCAAGTGGAACTTGGAACTACTCACTTCTATGTTTGTTTCTATGCTAAGGTTAGTTTGTTTTAAAGTTAATATTACGAAAAACCTTAAATTGATACACCGACGATAAATTCGTTTTGAGAGTGTTGTCAAAGAAGAAAATAGGCAAAAAGTGATGGATGATGAAATTAATGCCATTGAAAAAAAAATGATACTTGGGAGCTATCCGATCTTCTGAATGGACACAAAACCATTGGTGTAAAGTGGGTCTTTAAAACAAAACGAAAATAAAATGGTAAAGTTGACAAATACAAAGCACGTTTGGTAGCCAAGGGATACAAGTAGCAATACGAGATCGACTATACAGAAGTTTTTGCTCCAGTTACAAGACATGACACGATTAGATTGGTGGTTGCATTGGCGACATAGAATTCTTGGCTTTTTTTCCAGCTAGATGTCAAATCGGCATTCTTACATGGATACTTGGAGGAACATGTATTTGTTGAGCAACCCCCTGGTAATGTCAAGATTGGAACTGAGCATAAAGTTTATAGATTGAAGAAAGCTCTTTATGGGTTAAAACAAGCTCCTGGGGGTTGAAATAGTCGTATTGAAACTTATTTTCTTAAAGTTGGTTTTTCAAAATGTCCTAATAAGCATACACTTTTTTATCAATATTGGAGATAAAAGGGAAAATGCTCATTATCTGCTTGTATGTTGATGATATTATATTTACTGGAAATTGTGATGCAATGTTTGAAGAATTCAAGAAATTTATGATAGATGAGTTTGAAATGTCTGATCTTGGTATGCTGCATTATATTCTTGGCATAGAAATGGTACAATCGGGTGATAGGATCTTTATTTCTCAAAAGAAATATGTGGGAGAAATTTTGGATATGTTTCGGATGAAAGATTATGAAACCTTACCAAAAAAAAGATTGTAATCCTATAAACACTCCAGTATACTTTGGCTTAAAGTTATACGAAAATCACGAAGGGAGGAAGGTTGACAGCACACTTTAAACAAATTGTGGACAATTTGATGTATGTAACCGCAACAAGACCAGACATAATGTATTGTTTGAGTTTAATCGGTAGATATGGAGAATCCTACAAAAATGCATTTGTTAGCTACCAAGATAATCCTTCGTTACTTGCAAGAAACTAGAGAGTTTGGGCTATTTTACAAGAAGGGTGAAAAGTCCAATTTATTGGGATTTACTAATAGTGATTATGCAGGAGATCAAGATGATAGGAGGAGTAGCTTTTATGTTTGGACATGTGGGTCATCTAAGAAGCAACCAATTGTCACATTGTCAAGTATAGAAGCTGAATTTGTTTCTGCAATAGCTTGTAATTGTCAAGCTATTTGACTAAGGAGAATTCTTGAGGAGCTACAATTCAAGCAACCAAGAGCTACTAAAACTTGTTGTGACAACAACTCAGCAATCAAACTCTCCAAGAATCTCGTGCTACATGGAAGAAGCAAGTATATTGATGTGAAGTTTTATTTCTCGAGAGATCTTAGTAATGATGAAACAATTGATCTAATGTACTACAAGAGTGAAGAGCAGATTGCTGATATATTCACCAAGGCCCTCAAGATGGAGTCATTTGTGAAGCTTAGAAGGTTACTAGGTATCTGCACGTTAAAAACAGTCAAGGCTTTAAATTGAATGTTAGCAAATATCAGTTTAAGGGAGGGATTGTTGAAATAATAGTTATTTTTTCTGCACGTTTTGCTAATTTGGTTTTTCAGTTATTCTAGTTTTTAAGAGTTAATGGAGTCATGTTCAGCTAATTTGTGTGTTAATTATCCTAGTTTTTAGGAGTTAGTGGAGTAGGTACTTTATGCAGAACATAGATAATTATGAGTCTTATTTTAGTGGTGTTTTATGTTATGTATTTGTCTTTGTAAAAGACTTCAAGGTTTTGAATGAAAAAGAAGAAGTTTCAGCCTCATCTCTCCTCCCCTTTAGCTATTTTACAGGTGTTGTGGAGGTCGACTCGCCGCTCGAGAGAAGGAGAGGGAGATGAATTGCTACTCCATTTGGGCCGACGCGCTCGATCAGGCCAGCCCCATCGGTTGGCCTTAGTTGGAGGAAAGAAGGGGAAAAATATCTTAAAAATCTGCAAAATAATTCAGATGTCTAACCCTACCCAAAATTTTCAGACTGCCGATGGCGATGCCGAGTGGAGTAACGTCTATGGAAATCCACTGAGCATGCAAGTCAACACGAGCAGGCATCATTATCCTAGCGAACAAATTGACAGCTTGCTCGCCATGGCAACTTTGAATTAATAATGATCCTTGACTTTATGGCCGTTCTCTGAAATTTGGCATTTTCTCAACTTTACATCATGCTTCGACTGATTCTGTGATTTTAGTGCAAGATGTATGGGGCTTCTCTTCTGTGATGCTAGTTTAGGATTGCAGGAGATTTATCTGCGGATGTGGCTTGGAGATAGGCGACGATTCCAGACGGATTATTTTTTAGCCATATTAGAAGTCAAAGGAGGGCTGCTGCTGGTGCAACGTTTATCTGAAGAATGGCAAAACATTACTCTCTACACCTTCAAGGGTCAAATGCCGAGCGAAAGGGACAACGTCAAATCTGGCGTTCTCTTGGCTTAAAATACATGTCAATTATTGCGACCATCTCGAAGGCAAACCTCCCGCTTTGAAAGGCTTCCTTTGGTCCTTTTTCGATGGTCTCCTCTTCCGTGAGCTTCCTTTGGTCCTTTTCGAGCAAGTGTCAATTTTTTCACGAGGATAATGATGCGTGCTCACGTTGAATTGCCCGCTCAACAGATTTCCATGGACGTTACTTCACTCGGCATCGTCATTGGCCGGCCAAAAATTTCGAGTAGGGTCAAACATTTGAATTATATCATAGACTTTAAGATATTTTTTCCCCTTCCTCCCTCCAACAAGGTTATCCTAATCTATGAAGTTCCTTTTTGTCCTTTTAAGCTATGTCTGAAATTCTACGAAGGAACAATAGGATATGAAATCTAAAAATTCTATCAATTATTTGGTGATCACAATATTAAAGTCGAATATATTTATATCAAATTATATATATTATTTGATGTAAACGGCACCTAGAAGTTCACAAACGAGGCCGGCTAAAGATTACTTCCTTTCCGTTGTAGCATATATACTAGCCAGCCAATTAGCTTATGACGCGTTAGAGACGCACTTAAACCTTAGAAGAAAGCCCAGCGTTATAAAGAGCAAGATTATCGTCGGAGCAGTGTCGACTTCGGACGGACGAGACTGGTGATTTCCATGCAGAGCGCAGCTGACTAAAAGGCCTGGTAAGTCGTTTCTCCCCTCCCGATGCTTCCTCGGAGCTCATGATTCCAATTTCGATGTCAAATGCTTGTCGCTTGATGCTGATGCAATCTCCAGCGTTCGATCCCGTCCACCTGTCGCCGCCGCTCTCGATTCCTTCTCCGTCCAAGAACCGCCCCAAGTTCGCAGCGACGCTGAGGATGTCTCAGTCCGCTCACGGCCCAGGTAACTTCAGCTCGCTGGCGAGCTTCTTCGGCGTTCGGGCACGCTAGTATCTGCGCATGCTCATCGCGCGGGTCGTCTCGTTTTGAATCTCTTATTGCTCGAGTGAAGATACTCGTCGGTGGGAGATGGGTTACTCCTGATTCTCGATCGTGTCGCTGTTTAGGAGTGAACTCTGTTTAAGTATGACTGATACCCTTCAGGTCATTTTGGCTAGTGCTAGAAATCGTATGGGGGGAAGTGCGCAATGGTTGATTGGGGGAGATGCTTCATTCTCAATTATGTCAGCATCTAGTGCTGAAGTTTTTTACTTTACGGTCCATACTCTGCTCGTGCATATGGTGAGCGGTGGTGTTAATTCGTTTAAGTTTTCTCTGTTCAGTTGTTCAGCAGCAGAGAGTCGTGATACAGAACAAGCATGGGGAGAAACTGGTGGGGCTGTTGCATGAGACTGGGTCTTCGGAGATGGTGATCCTCTGTCACGCCTTCCGGTGTTCCAAGGTGCAGTGATTTATATAATTTGGAAAATGGCAGAAATAAGAGTATGTATAAGCCGTGACATTGTTTGCTACTGCGATACGGCAGACTTCCTTTCTCCGGTAAAATTGACAGTTCTGCAAGTGAGCTTTAACTCTTTCTTTCTACCTGTTGTCCAGGAAAATAACACGATGATGAATCTTGCTGCTGCTTTGGAGAAGGAGGGTATTAGTGCTTTCCGCTTTGACTCTGCTGGAACTGGGTATGCTGAAATATACTCGTCAAATGTAGATATCATTTTGCCGCTAGGTCCATTTATGTGAGGAGGAAGTGAGGGAGGGAGAGAGAGAAAGAAAGGAAGGGTCTTTAAGAAATATTGCCGGTTTCAGTAAACACCGTGCTTAGAGTCATAGCAGAAACAACGCTGTCAATTTGGGCATTTTGGCAGTTCAAAGATTTAGTTCAGCTAAATGCTGATTCTGGTCTTTAGTTGTAAATTTTATTAGCAATTTGTCTGTTGTTCCTTCTCCCAAACTTGGATTGTTTGACTGCTATTTCAAATGTCCTTTTAGATATCTCTTTAGTTTTGATATCCCTCCTCTTGTTGACTCATTTAGCTATTGAAAAATCAAACCATACCTTCCCTGATTGGTCTTGTCAATAGTCTCTTTTTTCAGGTCATTGTTATTAGAAACCTCTTTATCATCGGCAATTCCATTCAAATTGTGGTTGTCTTACTAGCTGTAAATATTTGCCCAAATTTAACACAGTAGATGATGTGTCTATGATATATAATTTGGGCATTATGAGGTCGTAGTTGTACCTTCTGGCCCAGGTGAAAGTGTGGGTGCTAAGAGACTGATCATTTCAGCAGTCTTGACATTTTATTAAACCAAGGCATCATGAGGGCTCTTACCTCACATGGAAATAGGACGGGGACAAGGTTTTTTTGTGGCTTTTTTTGCATGCTTTAGGTCATCCACTCTTTGAATGGTTGCTTCATTAGGACTCATGCTCGATCCTGAAAGCATAATCATTATCGATGGCTTATAGTTATGTCCAAGGCGATTGATTTGATCTTGATATAAGTTTTTAGAACTGGAACTGGTTAGACAGGAAAGCAGTTCTTGCTTCTAAAATCCTTTCCTTTTGCCTTAACACTCTTATAAAACTTATGCTTTCTAGAGAGAGTGAAGGTACACAAGGTAACCACTGGAGAGAAGCTGATGATCTTCGTGCTGTTATTGAGCACTTCAATGGAACTAATCGGGTGACCAGTGCAATTGTGGGGCATAGCAAAGGTTTGTGAAATCATGAACAGTATCTTGAATTTTTCTGTTTTTGGGGAGGGAATAGCTCATACATAGTTTGGATCGATTTGCACTTGCTTCGGCCTCCTGTTGTATTAAAAAAATACATCAATGCCTGCCAAATGCCTGCGGACATATGTGAAATCTGCATAATAGAAAACAGCCCAAATCTTTTCACTTTGCAAATTAGTTGGTGTCACTTTACTTAAGTTGATTGATCTTCTAACGTTGTTGCAGGAGGCCGTGTAGTTCTTCTTTATGCTTCTAAGTATCATGATATACATACTGTTGTCAATATCTGTGGCGGTTATGATACGAGGGGGGGAATTGAAGATTGGTCGGGCAAAGATTCCATGCAAAGAATTAAGGAGGGTGGATTCATTGATGTCAAGACTAAATCAGGTATTCATTCATTAAATACTTGCAGCTTCTACATTTGTTTCTTTTTTTGAAGGAAACAAGTGGCGCTCTTTCTTTGTAGGAGTTTTTACCTAGTTTGCAGTTCAATTTGGTATGCGCAACAAAGAGGAGAAAGTGGAACACTACATTTTCGAATGTGGTGCAAAGGGGGTAGGCTTCTTAGGAACGCTTTTCCATGACGAAATTTGTACACTCAGATGCGGAACATTTTCAAAGCTCAAACTCAAGTAAATTAAATATGTTATGTTTAGAGCGCATTTAATGGATTGATATCTTCCCTTTACAGTTAAATCGTATATAGTATGTTCTAAGGGCAGGTCAAATCATATGCAATATGTAATTAATAAAAAAAATGTATAAAGTATGTTTTTATAGATTATCGCGTTCCTTGTCTTCCTTTATTTCGCCTAGAATGCTCAGAATGCCAAATCTAGCATTCCAAGATGCTGGTGAACCGTGAATTGGAATGCACATAAACTTTGCCGATCACTGCTATTTGAGCGAATTCTGGGAACCCTGGTTTTTCCACAGAGGATGGGGTCTAGCTTTGTTAGTTCTTTCATTGCCGCCTTTGTCAAGAAGTGACTTCAATGGCATATTAGTTTCCCTTTGGAAAGCTGTAATTCTTCATTTTGTCGATAGAGAAATCAAAATATGAAGTTGGCCATTTGCTGGTAAGTTTGTGCATGGCACTTTCATCCTTGAAGTTATGTGGGCGCAAGGAATCGCCACGGATTCTTCTAAGTTCTATTTCTGCTTTTTGCAGGATTTATTATTCATGATGTGAAATACGAATATCTGATGGATTCCTTAAACACCAATATGCACGAAGCATGTCTTCAGATTGATAAAAATTGCAGGTATTATTTTCTAGATGGTACATGACGTACTGCTGCTCTTGCAATGACCGTCTCGTGATACTTTTTGATATCTAATGATGATTTCTAGTGAATCCTTGCAATGAGTTCATCCTAGTAGGACAAAGAAATACCTTAATCCTGTGTAGATGAAGCCTCTCATTTTTATTTTGTAACTGAGAGCCGTTATAGATTGTTAAGAGACTACTTTCAGTCCTTACTGTCCTGTCCCATTGGTCGAGGCTGGCTTTGACAGGGATTCCCTTTGTGTTCGAGAACATAAAGATTAAAAGAACTCCAGCTATTTTTAAGCGTTTTTGTTTAAGTTTCAAAGCTTTGCCACGAGGGATGGTAGAAGAATATGTCCTAAGTACGTTTCCTATTCCAGCTAGTTTATAACCCGAAGAAAAGGAGATTATTTTCTACTATACGTGATTACTGAAACTTTGATACAGGGTTTTGACAGTTCATGGATCTGCTGATGAAATTGTCCCAGTATCAGATGCACTAGAGTTCGCAAAAATCATATCGAACCACAAGCTGCAGATTGTAGAAGGAGCAGATCATCGATATACCTCGCATCAGGCAGAGTTGGCCTCTATCGTATCGAGTTTCATAAAGAAAGCATTGGAGGAGGACAGAGAGAAATCCAGCCAGTAGCGAGGTACATGCTCGTGCCTGATTGTCGGAGAGGATCTTTGCACGCATTACGAACAAGATAGCAAACTCACTCCTGGAGGACGCTTTCAGCTTATTCCTGATTATCAACTTAGGTGGCAAAATGGTTTGGGATGCAACCAAAGATGGCCAAAATATGAGCGCACTATTGGGAGTTAAGATTTCTTACTTTGTCCTATTGACAATCTTGGTGCGAGCACTAATTGTACTATGAATTGTCCATTCTCATAAGGATGATTTGTCTCTATTTAAACTGACAACTTGAAACTATTAAGGATTGTCTTAGCTCAGCTATGCAAGCCTTTTCTTTTTCTACGTTTCATGGTCTAATCCAAAGTGTAGTCTTAGCTTTGTGCAAAAGCAGTTATGTTATGGTGACAATGTTGTATCAAAGGTAGTCTGTGGAAGGCCGATATCAGTTAGTGAGTACTCTCATTATGTTAAAATTGAGTAGATTTGCTGTTGCAGCCAAAGCATTTGAGAAATGCATCAACTTAAAATGGTATGTCATTGCATCTAGTGTGAAATACACGCTTGAGGTACTTATGTTGGATTCCAGCTCGCACATCTACCGTGTCATCTGCCAATATAATGCACATCAGCGACACGAGTTTATGACGCACATGACTTAGCTACATCGATGTGTTACCTCATTTGTGCATCTCCAAAGGCTTAGTTTCATGCATCCTTACACTATTCTGTACTTATGAACACTCTTGTGGCTGAGTTTCAAGTTATCTGCTACAATATCGTAGACCTAATGGCAAAAATTAGCTGAAACTGCTAGAGGGCTGTTTTTCGAGGTGAGAGAGCCAAAGTGCTGGTTTCTTCTACAAATGCTCTCATAAATGATAAAGAAAATTTCAAATAAAGACATGAAGCGGACCTCATGTCAAATAAATACTTGAAGTGGCCATGGTTGTTTCAAATAGGAGTTTGATCTTGCTCGTCGCTAGTCGGCTAAATATTCCTACCAATCAAGAGTATTTTCGTCTAATTACACTTTTAGTTTTAAATTATTTTTAAATTATTTTTTTATTTCTTTTTTCACTTTCCCTTTTTTTTCTTTTCTTTCTGATGAGGGCTCATGGCTGTCGAAGAAGGCTCAACTACCTTCACTGGCTGTTGGTAAGGGTCGGCTAGGGCCTACAAGCCCTCACCGGCTGCAAGCAAGGCCATCTTTGCGAAATCTAGCAAGGGTTGGCCTTGCTTGGGGTCGACGAGGGCTTGGTGACCCTCATCGACTGCTAAAGGAGCGACCCTCATCCAGATTTGGAAAAGGCCAACCTCGCCCACGCAAGGTTGTCTCTCACTAGATTGGGCAAGGGCGACCCTCGCCCATCCCTTTTCGACATTGCTGGTGGCCAGCCGGCCACTGACGAAGAAGAAAGAAATACTAGAAAAAGGAAAAAAAAAAAGATAAAAAGGGAAAAAAGAAAGAAAAAAGGAAAAAAAAATTCAAAAAAAGTAATTGACTAAAATACCCTTAATCAGCAAGAAAGTCAAGTCCATATTGAAAGAGATATGGTCATTTCAAGCTCTTATTTAAAACAGGATCTACTTCATGATTTTATTTGAGAAAATGATGACATTTCAGGTTTTTATTAAGAGCAAAATTCATTTTAGACTTTTATTTAAGAAAATGAAGGCATTTCAAATTCTTATTTAAAATTTTTCCTAAAAGATATGCACTTCGGGGATGTGAACGACTGCAGTGACATCTCGGACCACCTAATGTTGTCTCATAAGACACCACAAGACCACTCTTCTATCAAGTCTCTCATGTCACTATATTCACTTCGAGAGATTGTTAATCGGTGCAGCGGTGTCTCGATCGTTGATATTCTCTCACTGTCATTAGCTGGGACGAATGTTATGTGGTTTTCACGAGACACATGCACCTTGCATTTCATGTTCCTTCCTACAAGTAATTAGAAAGGCTCCTCAGATTAAAAATGGTTCGTGACCTACTAACGAGGGGTCCGCTTTTGACCACAGGTAGGGTTGCTTGGATGATCTGCAAGGATGGAATTAGAGGGAAAATTACCTGGATGGTTCGGTGAGACGAGGTGAGCTCTTGCTGGTCACCTCAGTTCGGTGACTGGCTAGAGGGGAGGGCCAATCGCTAGAGCAAGAGGAAAAGAGGAGGAAAAAAAAAAGAGAGAGAATAGAAGGAAAAAGAAAAGAAAAATTCAAAAACAAAAAATATTATCAAAACATTATTCATTGGCACTGGCTAGCATCCACATTTGTGACGACCACCAAATTTGACCTGGATAGATTTGAATTGGCCCGATTATAAAAGGTTTTTGACTGAATTCAAAAATATATATATATATATATATAATATATTTAGGATTATTTTTTTAATTTTTCTTGGAATTATAAGAAAAATAGATAAGCTAACCCATCCTCAAATCTCTGTTCTCATTGTAGTGAAGGCACGACTTGACCAAATATTCATGTGAAAGCAACGTATTGTCGGTCTCCTAATCTAGCAAGGGCAACTTGCTCCTCCATCTAGAACTGCTCAGTTAGAGTTGGAATTTGGCAAGGGGATAATCCCGATCTCAGATATCGTTGATTTAGGACTAAAACACGAGTTTATCACTAAGGTTGGCGCCATGTGCAATTTGAACGGTGGAAGTTTTCGTGGCAAGGAAGCTTTATAAGGGATTCCTGAATGGAAATGACATTGAACGCACGGAGCTTATGATAAAAAAATTCAGGGAGAAGCTCATCGAGACGAAAAAAAAGAGTCGGATAAAGAGGCCATGGATGGCTATGCTTCTGAAGAAATTATCTTAGTTGACACTACCAATGAAGAAGCAGTTACTGCCGTTGGAGAATAAGGGGCTGTTTGTTTGTGTTTCTTATTTTTGTTTATGAACACATTTTGTGGAGTAAAGAACACCTAGAGTGCCATAACTTGGCACGGGGGGACACTTAAGTGCCATAACTTTTTTTTCGGTACACTTAAGTGCCACTTTTTTTTTTCAAATGGAACACTTAAGTGCCAATATCGGAGTAAAATGGAACACTTAAAGGCGAAAATCCGGCCAAACGGGCCGACGTGGCAATTTTCCGGCGATGGAGGTCCAAAACAGCGTCGTTTTTGCATGCCGACGTGGCAAAAAAATGCAAAAACGACGCCGTTTCGCGTCGACGTGTAAAAATAATAAAAAATTAATTAAATTAAATTAAAACTTAATTTTAATTAAAAATACTCTAAAAATTAAAAAAAAATTTTAAAAAAGGGTGGGGACGTAGGGGCGGGCGGGCGAGGGCCGAGCCCTCGCCGCCGCCGCCGCCTCCCGCCCGTCGCCGGAAGGGCCGGCGACGGAGGGGGAGGGTCGGCCGGGGTCGCCGGCCCCGGTCGACCGGTGGCGAGGGCCGCGAGCCCTCGCCGCGATCCGACGAGGGCTGCGGGCCCTCGCGCCTCCCCCGCCGTCGGCCGGGAAGGGCCGGCGACGGAGGGGCTTCCCGGCGACGAAGGGGAGGGTCGGCCGGGGTCGGCCCCCCCCCGGCCGACCCTCCCCCTCCGTCGCCAGCCCTTCCCGGCCACGGCGGGGAGGCGACGGCGGCGGCGAGGGCTCGGCCCTCGCCGCCCGCCCCTTCGTCCCCCCACCTTTTTTTTTTTTTTTTTAAATTTTAGAGTATTTTTAATTGAAATTAAAAATAATAAACACGTGCCACATAGGATTTCCGGCAAGGTCGCCGGAGGTGGCACTTAAGTGTCCCATTTGAAAAAAAGTGGCACTTAAGTGTACCGAAAAAAGTTATGGCACTTAAGTATCCCCCGTGCCAAGTTATGGCACTCAAGGTGTCCCAAACTCCATTTTGTGTTTTTTTTTGTTCTAGGGAACAAAAAAAAAAAAAAAAAACAGAAACACGTTTGTTTGCGTTGTTTCAAACTTTCAAATTTATTTTTTGTTTCCGGGAACAAATTTAAAATAGAAATAAGAAATAAAAAAAACTTATTTATTGTTTCGGAATAATTTTTAAGAATAAATTTTCTCTCTCCTTTCTTTTCTTCTCTTTTTTATTATTCTTTTTTTTTTTTTTTTTTTTTTTTTGGCTGGTCGCCGATCTCGGCCATGGCTGGTGACTGGCCGTCGAGAGTCGGTGACCTCACCAGAGTGTTGCTGGCCCTTGGCGAGGCTTGGCATCGCCTGGCGGTGGCCCGGCGAGGCCCAACCCGGCCGGTGGCTGGGCGAGCTCAGCCTCGCTGAATCTACGCAAGCTCAACCTCGCCCAGCCAAGGTGAGGCTGACCTCGCGTCGGCTGACGAGGCCGAGCCTCGCCATGGCTAGGCAAGGCCACCGGCCCTCGTTGGCCGGTCGCTAGCCATGGCCGAGGCCGGCGATCGACCAAAAGGAGGAAAAAAGAAGAAAATGGGAAAAATAAAATGAAAATATTAAAAAATTAAAAGAAACGAAAAAATTATACAAGTTTACTAAACGTGTTTCTGTTCTTTTTCTATTTCTGGAACAAATTTACCAAACGCGTTCTTTTGTTCAAAAATTATTCTTCGGAGCAAAAATAATTTTTTCTATATCTATTTTCTGGAACAATTTTTGAACAGAAACACAAACAAACGCAGTCTAAGTTGATTTTCTATGTAGAGATCTCTCAGCCAGATTGTGGCGAGCAAGCTCTAAGTCTAGTTGATACTCTCGTAAGAAGTGGTTTTGTGGATGTCGTCATCGTCGATATTGTAAGAAAGGTGCTTCTTATGGGTCTTAAGGTCAATGCATTAGAATTTCTTGTAATGGCTGTTTATTCTTTTTTTTTCCCGAGTCCAGTGGGTTTAGTTTATGGACCTATTTTTTGTTTCAATTGGCTTTTGTCGGATGCACTTTAGATGAGCATGTCTATTGGAAAGAAATCTCTTACCGCTTTTTTGCCCCGAGTGTAGGGTTGCACGGGCACATATTAATGTTTGAGTGCATGTACAAGATTGATGAGCCACAGTTAAATGTCAGGTAGCGGTTCTTGTACTCAAAGGTGAACTCGATGGTGAGATGGGTGATGCACACATGGCAATGCAAGCTAGAATGATGAGTCAGGCGCTTTGCAAACTTAGTCATTCTCCATCACAATCATAGACCATATTGATCATTTTAAATCAGGTATAATCTTTAGAAATCCTAACTGGTTCATAATTGCTAGGGTTTATACTGATTCATCATTGCTAGGGCTTATCTCCTTTTCTGTTGGCCATCATAAAGGGCAATTTTGTTAGAAAACCTTATTGTTTTGTCCCAATTTGAATTAGTCTTTTCACGGACCTGATGATGAAAATTTTTTAGATTCATTTTTGTTTCTGTGTGTTGTCAACATTTCATACTGGAGCTAACCATTTTAAATAATGGGTTTTCATTCCTTTGTATGCTATGTATGACTCCTGAATACAAGGCCAATGAAGAGCAAGCTCTCAGCAATTTGCTCAAAATTTGCTCAGGCGATCAAGGGCATGGGCTATTTTTCGCAAGATTCGTGACCGTTCTCTACCTTCTGTTTCCATCAATATCACAACATAACTTCACGTGTCATTTATTGTGGAACTGAGAACCAGTTGGACTTTGGTAAATTTGGGAACCCGCCGAGAACCCTTGCTTCAATTGGGACTTTCTTCAATTTGGATAAAAGTAGAAAATTCCAAACAATTGCCTCTGAAGTTGCTGCGAATTGCATGCGCAGGTCGGCCGGCAAGAATTGGCAATCAATGGGCTCGACTTATTTAAGATTAAGTCAACTACTTCGTATTCAAGTGAAACAATGTCTACACTGTGCTCTTATTTAAGGAAATGACCCAACTTGGAGCTCTTTTTTTTTTTAGGGGCGAGCATGATTGTGAAATTGAGAACTAGACTTGGTTAGCTTCCGTATTTTAGGATATATAGGGTAGGTTTTAGTCTTTGTGTGTGTGTGTGTGTTTTTTTTTTTTTCCAAATTTTAGTTCTATGTCTTCGTGCGATTCTATGGCATTCAATGGCGTTCAATGATGCAGAAGGTCAGTTTTTAAAATTTTACTATCTTCATTGAGATAAGAAGCCTCTAAAATCACTAGTTTGAGCTTCCTTTTCTGGCAATTTTCATGACTAAAACTTCTATTTTATTTATATTTCATAATTTTAACATGTTTAAATATAAATTGTGATAAGTGATTGTGGCAAATGGTAATAATTAGAAGTAATGAGTTACTGTAATCATTCAATTAAGAGTACAAATTAAACTTGGATAGACCTTAAAATTTGTGGTAAGGTAGATTTCAAGTTCTAAAAATTGTTGATATAAGTAAGTTCAAGGTTCCAAGTGAAACTTGAAACTACTCACTCCTATTTTTGTTTCTATACTAAGGTCAATTTGTTTTAAGGTTAATATTATGAAAAATCTCAAATTGATACATCCGTGACAAATTTCCCACGAAGTAGATCACGAAAAACTCAAAATTGATATTTCTGTGATAAATTCACTCTTCGTTAGTTTTCATTAAATTGGATTAATATCACGAACGGCCAAAAATCGGTACGCCTATGATAAATGGAGAGTAAAACCCTAAATTGGTACACTTATTAACTATTATGTGTTGTCTAACTCGATAATTTGATGGTTTAATGGAAATTAATGGAAGATAAATTTATTATTAGTATACTAGTTTAGGGTTTTTGATGATCAGAAAATTTATTTAGGATAAATTTGTCATAAATATACCAATTTAAGATTTTTTATAATAAAATAATTAATTTGAAATAAATATATCACATGTGAATCGATTTGAGGTTTTTCATAATAGGAAAAATCTCAAATAAGACTCAAAGTACCATCATTTTCTCAAAAGAGAACATGAAGTGAAGTTTGTTTCAAAGAATAACTCAAAATGGTTATTTAGTCTCAAAGAAGGACCTCACTCATCGGCCGATGAATAAATGCATCTCCGATGTATATTTCGGTGGTCTTATTAGGGTATTTTCGTCCAATTTTTATTTTTTTTTTCCCATTTTTGGTTGGCCCGTTCATTGTCTTCTTTGTCCCTATTCACTTCTTCTTGGCCAGATTAAGAACACCGGACGTGGGGAAAGGCTGGCGAGCACCAACCGCTGGTAAGGGCTAGCGAGGGCTCAATGCCCATAGCTAGCAGGCCCTTGCCCTCATTGGCCATGAGGGAGAGGGGCCTTCCAAATCGAGGCCTTACAAGGAGGTTGTTAGGGCAAAAGGTGTAGCTGACGAAGTCATCAATCTGAGAATTCAATTGTGTTCCAACTTTTCTACCTCAAGATCTTCAGAAAAGGTTTTATCTTCGATTCTGCAAACAACAGTTATGGCCCCTTTTCCATTACATGCTTCCCATGTGTCTAGACCATGGGGAGCGTTTTGACTGTTCATTTTGACAAGCATATGTATTTGCAAACAAAATTTTTGCAGACAAGGTTATGGAAGTCATAAGTCCTAACGATGACTATGTTTGGGTTCATGATTATCACCTTATGATCCCACCCATGTTTCTAAGAAAGCGATTTCATCGAGTCAAACTTAGATTCTTCCTCCACAGTCCTTTTCCTTCATCAGAAATATACAGAACCTTGCTTGTCCGGGACGAGATTTTGAGGGGATTGTTGAACTGTGACCTAATAGGTTTCCATACGTTTGATTACATGCACCATTTTCTTTCATGCTATGGTAGAATGCTGGGCCTGGATTATGAATCTAAGTAAGGGTGTATTGGACTGGAGTATTTTGGTCGGACAATGTATATCAAAATTTTGCCTGTAGGTGTTCACATGGGCCAGCTTGAATCTATCCTTAATCTTCCTGCTACATCCACTAAAGTCAAGGAAATTCAAGAACAGTTCAAGGGGATGAAATGATTCTTGGTGTTGATGACATGGATATCTTTAAAGGCATTAGTCTAAAACTACTAGCTTTGGAGCAACTCTTGCAGCAGCATCTGCAATTACGTGGAAAAATAGTCCTGGTTCAAATTATGAATCTAGCCAGAGGTTTAGGCAAAGCCGTCGAAGAAGCAAAAAAGGAGACATATTTAACTGCCAAAAGGATTAATGAAGCTTATGGTGCTGTCGGTTATGAGCTTGTGCTTTTAGTCAACCGCCCCGTTCCACGTTACGAGAAGAGTGCCTATTATGCAGTAGTAGAATGATGCATTGTGAATGCCGTGAGAGATGGGATGAATTTAGTTCCTTACAAGTATATTGTTTGCAGGTAGGGAACTCCAAGCATGGATGAAGCACTAGGCATAATTGAAGGATGCTCCCCGCACGAGCATGCTTGTTGTTTCCGAGTTCATTGGTTGCTCGCCTTCTCTTAGTGGAGCAATTAGGGTCAATCCTTGGGATATTGATGCTGTGGCTGATGCTTTAAGTTTAGTGATAAACATAAGCAGCTCTGAGAAGCAATTAAGACACAAGAAACATTACAAATATGTTAGTACTCATGATGTGGCATATGGGCACGCAGCTTCACACATGATCTGGAGAGAGCATGCCGAGATCATTACAAGAAGCGGTGCAGGGCATTTGGTTTGGGATTGCAATTCAGAGTTCTCTTTCTTTCTCCCAGCTTTAGGAGGTTATCAATTGATCGCACAGCATCTTCTTATAGGAAGACAAAGAGGAGCTATATTTTTGGATTATGATGGCACTGTTGTTCCTGAAACTTCTATCAACAAAACGCTAGGGCCTAAAGTCCTTTATGTTTTGAACACTCTCTGTAATGATCCAATGACCACTGTATTTATTATCAGTGGGAGGGGGAGAAAATCATTAAGTGAGTGGCTTTCTTCATGTAAGATGCTTGGAAGAGCCGTTGAGCATGGGTATTTTATAAGGTATGCGAAAAATAGAATCTCATGTATTTCTTGTTATAAATATAGTTTCCCCATCATTAGGGTTTTGGCTCCTTTTCTCCTGCAGGTGGAAGCTAAGTGGGAAACTAGTTCATTGTCTGATCTTGATTGGAAGAATATCATGGAACCTATAGTGAAATCATACACAGAGGCAACTGATGACTCAAGCATAGAGTACAAGGAGAGCACACATACTTTCTTTTAGATTAAATGATCACTTTAGGTTCTTATTTGAGACAGACTTCACTCCAAGTCCTCTTTTGAAAAAAATAATGCATTTTGACTCTTCATTTGGGATTTTCCCTTCATAATATTATCCATTTGTTTAACGAATAATAAATGATTTGAAAATTATACTTCTAAAAATGACTGCTCATACCATTTAAAATAATTAGTTTGATGATATTATATATTTAAATATTTTCGTAAATAATGAAAATATATATATATTTTTAAATTTTTTACGAACAATACAACCACTTCCAGAAAAATATTTTAGTATAGCCCCACTTGGTTCCAGAGAACAGGGCCCAGCGTTATAAAGAACGAGATTGTCGTCGTCGTGTCGGACTTCGGACTCGTGATTTCCACGCAGAACGCAGCCGGCCAAAATCCTCGTAAGTCGTTTCTCCCCTCCCCCCCTACTTCCTCGGAGCTGATGATTCCGATTCCGATTCCGATTCCGATTCCGATGACAAATGCTTGTCGCTTGATGCCGATGCAATCTCCAGCGTTCGATTCCGTCCGCCCGCGGCCGCCGCCGCTCTCGATTCCTTCTCCGTCCGAGAACCGCCGTTCGCCGGAGATCTTCCCGACCCGGCCTCCGATCGCCTCCCCGAGCAAGCCCGAGTTCGCCGCGACGCTGAGGATGTCTCGGTCCGCTCCCAGCCCAGGTAACTTCAGCTCTCACCGGAGAGCTCCGTCTGGCGTTCGGGCGTGCGAGTGATTTGGTTGAGTTTCTGTTCCTACATTTCGATCTCGTCTGCGCATGCTCGTCGCGCCGGTTGTCTCGAGGTGATGGGTGTGCTCTTAGTTCTCGATCATGTCGCTGTTTAGGAGTGAAGTCTGTTTGAGTATGACTGGTATCCTTCAAGTCATTTCGGCTAGCGTTGGAACTCGTATGCGTAGAAGCGCTCCTCGGTTGATGAGGGAAGATGCTGGATTCTCAATTATGTCAGCATCTAGTGCTGAAGTTTTTTGCTTTACGGTCGATGCTCTGCTCGTGCGTGTGGTGAGCGGCGGTGTTGATTCGTTGACTTTTCTGTGTTCAGTTGGTCAGCAGCAGAGGGTCGTGATAGCGAACAAGCATGGGGAGAAACTGGTGGGGCTGTTGCACGAGACTGGATCTTCGGAGATTGTGATCGTTTGTCATGGCTTCCGGTCTACCAAGGTGCAGTGATTTTATGTAATTTGGAAAATGGCAGGAATAAGAGTATGTATAAGCTGTGACATTGTTTGCTACTGCGGTACTGTGTCTTCCTTTCTCCAGTAAAATTGGCAGTTGTGCAAGCGAGCTTTAACTTTTTCTTTCCTCCTGTTCTTCAGGAAGACAAGACAGCGGTGAATCTTGCCACTGCTTTGGAGAAGGAGGGTATTAGTGCTTTCCGCTTTGATTTTGCTGGAAATGGGTATGCTGAAATATACTGGTCAAATGCAGATATCATTTCGCCACCAAGTCCACTTATTTGAGGGAGGGAGGGAGGGAGAGAAAGCCTTTAAGAAATATTGTGCTGGTTTCATAAACATGCTGCTTAGAGTCATAACAGAAACAACGCTGTCGATTTGGGCATTTTAGCAGTTCAAAGATTTATTTCAGCTAGATGCTTATTCTGGTCTTTAGTTGTAAATTTTAGTAGCAATTTGTCTGTTGTTCCTTTTCTCAAGCTAGGATAGCTCGACTGCTATTTCAAATGTCCTTCGAGGAATCTCTTTAGTTTTGATTTCCCTCCTCTTGTTAACTCATTTGGCTATTGAAAAATCAAATCATACCTCCCCTGCTTGGTCTCGTCAATATTCTCTTTTTCAGCTCATTGTTAATAGAAACCTCTTTATCATTAGCAATCCATTCAAATCGCAGTTGTATTACCCACTGCGAATAATTGCCCAAGATAACAGGGTGGGTGATGTGTCTATGATATGTAGTTTGCACGTTATGGGGTCATAGCTGTACCTTCTGGCCCTGGTGAGAGTGCATGTACTAAGAGACTGATTATTTCAGCGGTCTTGACATTTTATCCAACAAAGGCATCATGAAGGTTCTTACCTCACATTAGGATGGGGATGAGGTTTTTTGTAGCTTTTATTGCATGCTTTAGGTCATCCACTCTTTGAACGGTTGCTTCATTAGGATTCATGCTCGACCGTGAAAGCATAATCATTATTGATGGCTTATAGTTATGTCTAAGGCGATTGATTTGATTTTGGTGTAAGTTTTTGGGGCCTGGACACAAGTTAAACAGGAAAACAGTTCTTGCTTCTAAGTATCCTTCCCTTTTGCCTTAACACTCTTATAAAATTTGTGCCTTCTAGAGAGAGTGAAGGTACGTTTGAATATGGGAACTACTGGAGAGAAGCTGATGATATTCGTGCTGTTATTGAGCACTTCAATGGAGCTAAGCGGGTGACCAGTGCAATTGTGGGGCATAGCAAAGGTTTGTAAAATCATGCACGGTTTCTTTGAATTTTTTTTTTTGGGTGGGTGGGGTGGAGGGAATAGCTCATACGTAGTTTGAATGGTTTTTCAATGTGCACTTGCTTCTGCCTTCTGGTATATCAAACTATATATCCATGCCTGCCAAATGCCTGCAGATATATGTGAAATCTGCAGAATAAGCAACAGCCGAAAACTTTTCACTTTGCAAATTAGCTGGTTTCACTCTACTTAAGTTGATCAATCTTATTAAGTTTTAAATATGTCTTGCTAATGTTGTTGCAGGAGGTGGTGTGGTTCTTCTTTATGCTTCTAAGTATCATGATATACATACTGTTGTCAATGTCTCTGGCCGTTATGATTTAAAGGGGGGAATTGAAGATCGCTTGGGCAAAGATTTCATGCAGAAAATTAAGGAGGATGGATTCGTTGATGTTAAGAATAAATCAGGTATTCATTCATAAAAAACGAGCAGCTTCTACATTTGTTTGTTTCTTTTGCAAGGAAACAAGTGGCACTCTTTCTTTCAAGGACTTTTTCCCAAGTGTCACCTAGTTCGTGGTTTGATTTATTATGTGCAATGAAATGGGAAACATGGAATACTATGTTTTCCAATGTGGTACAAAGGGGGTAGGCTTCTTAGGAACACTTGTCCATACCGACATTTGAACACCCGGATGCGGAACATTTTTAAAGCTCGAACTTGAGTAATTTAAATACATTATGTGTCTAGAACACATTTAATGGATTGATGTCTTCCTTTTACAGTTAAATCATATGTAGTATGTATTGAGAGCACATCAAATTATATGCAGTATGTAGTTCGTAAAAAAAGAATTATATATGGCCTGTTTTTATAGATTATTGCGTGCCTTATTTTCCTTTATTTCATCTTGATCACTCTGAACACCAAATCTATCATTACAAGTTGCTGGTGAACGGTGAATCAGAATGCACATACACTTCGCAGATCACTGCTGTTTGAGCGAATTCTGGGAACCCTGGTTTTTCCGCGGAGAATGTGGTCTAGTTTTGCTGGTTCTTTCATTGTTGCCTTTGTCAAGAAGTGACTTCAATGGCAAATTAGTTTCCTTTTGGAATTCAGAAACTGCAATTCTTAATTTGTTGATAGAGAAATTTAAATATGAACTTGGCTATTTGCTGGTATATTTGATGTGTGGCAACATCCTTGAGGTTATGTGGGCACAAGGAATTGTCACAGATTCTTCTAAGTTCTATTTTGGCTTTCTGCAGGAACTATTAGTTATCGTGTGACACACGAAAGTCTGATGGACCGCTTAAATACCAATATGCACGAAGCATGTCTTCAGATTGACAAAAAATGCAGGTAAGATCTTGTAGATGGTGCACGACGTAGTGCTGCTCTTGTAATAACTGTCTCATAATACAATGATCTCTAATGATGATTTCTATTAAATCCTTGCAGTGAGTTCATCCTATAGGACAAAGAAATAACTTAATCCTGTGTGGATGAAGCCTCTCATTTTTTACTGTTTTATTTCATAACTGAGAGTTATTATAGGTTGTTATGAGATTACTTTTGGTCCTTACTGTCATGTTCCACAATGTAAAGCTATAAAGAACCCTAGTTATTTTTAGGTGGTTTTGTTTAAGTTTCAAAGCTCTGCCACAAGGGATGGTAGACGAATATGTCCTAAATATGTTTTGTATTCCAGCTTGTTTATATGAAAAAGAAAAGCAGATTATTTTCTATTATACATGATTATTGAAACTATGATACAGGGTTTTGACGGTTCATGGATCTGCTGATGAAATTATCCCAGTAGCAGATGCACTAGAGTTTGCAAAAATCATACCCAACCACAAGCTGCAGATTGTAGAAGGAGCAAATCATAACTATGCCTCACATCAGGCAGAGTTGACCTCTATTGTAACGAGTTTCATAAAGCAAGCATTGGAGGAGGACAGAGAGAAACCCAGCCAGTAGCGAGGTACCCTCATGCCTGATTGTCAGATATGGATCTTTGCATGCATTACGAACAAGATAGCAAATTCACTCCTGTAGGAGGCTTTCAACTTAGTCCTGATTATCAAATTAGGTTTGTAGGTACCAGGCAAAATGGGATGGGATGCAACCAAAGATGGCCAAGATTTGAGTGCACCATTGGAAGTTAAGGTTCCTTACTTTGTCCTATTAAGAATCGTGGTGTGAGCATTCGTTGTACTATGAATTGACCATTCTTCTAAGGTTGATTTGTCTCTATTTAAACTGATAATTTGGAACTATTAAAGATTGTCCTAGCTTAGCTATGCAAGTGTTTTCTTTTTCCATTTTACATTTTCTAATTCACAGTGTAGCCTTAGATTTTGCAAAAGCAGTTACGTAATGGTGACAATGTGCTATTAAAGGTGGTCTGTGGAAGGCCCATATCATTTAGTAAGTACTCTCATTATGTTAAATTTGAGTAGATTTGCTGTGGCAGCCGAAGCCTTTGAGAAAGGCATCAAATTAAAATGGCATGTCATTGCATCCATTATGAAGTACTGGCTTGAGGTACCTGTGCTGGACTCTGGCTTTGCTACATCTATCGTGTCATCTGCCAACATTATGCACATCAGCAACACGAGCTTAGGACACACGTGACTTAGTTACATCGATGTGTTACCTCATTTGTGCATCCACGAAGGCTCAATTTCACGCATCCCTACAGTAATCTATACTAACGGATGCTCTTGTAGCTGAGTTTTAAGTTATCTACTACAATAGCCTAGACCTAATGACGAAAAATTTAGCTGGAACTGCCGGTGGGCTGTTTTTTGATGTGAGAGAGCCAACGCGCTGGTTTCTTTTGCGAATGCTCTGATCGGAAATATGCACTTTGCGGATATGAACAAATGCAATGGCATCTCGGACCACCTGCTGCTGTCTCATAAGCCACCACAGGACCACTCTCTCCTATCAAGTCTCTCGTGTCACCATACTCACTTCGAGAGATTGTGAATCGGTGCAGCGCTGTCTCGATCGTTGATGTTCTCTCTGTCATTAGTTGGGACAAATGCTCTGTATTTTTTCATGCACCTTGCATTTCGTGTTCCTTCCTACAGGTAATTGGAAAGACTCCTCAAATCGAAAATGTTTCGTGACCTACTGACCAAGGAGTCCGCTTCCAACCATAAGTAGGGTTGTCTAGATGATCTGCAAGGACGGAATTAGACGAGATACAAGAAGCTAACTCATCCTCAAATCTCAATCGTTACTATAGTGAAGGCACGACTAAACCATATATTCATGTGAAAGCGACAAACTATCTTGACTCCTAGTTTAGTAAGGGTAGCTTGCTCCTCCATTTAGGACTGCTCAGCTTGAGTTGGAATTTGGCAAGGAGATATGCCAAATCTCCGAGATCGTTAATTTAGGATTAAAACACATGTTTGTCACTAGGGCCAGGGCCCCGTACACTTGATTAATCGAAGTTGTCGTGGCTAGGAAGTTCTAAGAGGGTTCCTGAATGGAAATGACATTGAATGCCAAGAACTTATGATGAAACTCGGGGAGAAGCTTCCCGTCGAGACGAAAAAAGAAGCTGGATAAAGACGCTGTGGACGGTGATGCTTCTGAAGAAATTATCTCAGCTGACAATAACAATGAAGAAGTAGCTACTGCCGTTGGAGCATAAGTGATTTTTCATGTAGAGTTTTTTTAAAATACATTAAGTTAACAAGTTTTAGGGTTTAATTATACTTTTCGAAAATTTTATGACTTAATTACACTTTCATAATAAATTTTAGGACTTTAGGACTTCCAGTGTACTTATCCCCTTTATCATCACCATCATCATCATCATCATCATTGTAATTGTACGATTATCGTTACATTCTCATGTATAATGGTAGAATATGTCAATGCCCATTTTTTACACCCAAATTTTGACGATCAGTTAAGCATCAATTGTATAAAAAATTAGGGATCAACCCTAGTCCCTAAATAAAAAAATATTAGTTCTTATGAGCATTTTAAGCATATAGATAAACCTATTAATTGCATTTGCATTGGATAAGTGACCAGTGGTATATGGTTTTGAGCTTAATAAAGCCTATAAGGCGAAGAATTAGACTAAGCCCGCAGAAGCGTAAAATTCAAACCCAACGAATTCCCCACGTGGGCGGAAATTGCATGTGCCGCACACAGATAATCAAAATTGGATAACGGGAGAGCAATGTTATGAGAATTCGGCCATAAAATGAAATGGGAAGGGATATCTTGGACACATTTACGTGCTTGAAGCGGGAAGGATACAGGCGTGCGGAGCAGGCAAGAAAGGATTTTGAATATGGGGTAATATGTCACATGGGGACATATAATTGATCTCATTATATAAGCAATATATCCTTTCGACGATATTTTCTGTTCGTAAGGAAGATCTGCAAGTTGGTCTCTTTCGGTATCTTTATACAAAGAAGGGGACCTTTCTTTGTATATGCTCTCTCCTTGATAGTTCAAGCCCTCTCCCAATAAGAGGTGACCTTTCGCAGACGAGGACGGGGACTTTTCTTTCGAAGACTAACAAGAAAAGACGAAGGAAAAGGGCGTGAGAAAGAAAAGGGAGAGAGTTATCTCGGCCAAGCTGTGGGCGAGACCATCCCTGAGCCGCACCTTCTGCCGTGTCATCTGCTTCTGGTCGCTGTTTCACTGAGTATGACGGTGCCAAACCCGCCGCTGCACGACGATCGCCCCAATACCGCGCGTCCAAGCTACTGCTGCTTAAGCTTGCCACCGATCCGCTGCTGTCCTGTGGAGTCCCGACAATGCTGTTGTTACCGATCACCCTGCCTGCTGTGGTCATCTGTGAACCGTGAAGACCCGAGCCTCGCCGCACCAGCCACCACAGCCTCCCCATGAATTCATCATGAGTGACTGGGAGTACCATTCACGAGGATAGATTCTCTAACGTATTGTCTGCTTTGTTTGAAGAAAGCTTCTGAACAATTTGGTAGAGCGAACACGAATTGACGTAATCCCATCACTCCCATCACGCTTCTACTTCTTCGACGATATCAAGAAGACAAAAGGAGCCGATAGCATACAAATGGCGAAGAGCGAAATCGTTTGTAGGATGCAGAGCGGTCCTGACGCTCAAGCCATCATTTGCTACCAGCACGTCGCTGGTCACTGCGAGCATCACCGAGCCACCTCGCCTAAGCACTCTTTCTCCGTGTTGCTGGCCTTGGTCGAAACGATCGCTACACCGCTAACCATCTCAACGCCATTCTTGATGCCGGTCCTGATTTTGAAGCAAATCTTCCGAACGGTCGTGGTTCCGAAGCAAATCATCCGAGCTAGGTAAAACTTGCCTCGATGTTCTACTGGCTAAATTAGATCACTTGATGCTGACATTGATCTCATCGTGATTTGAGGCATTATTTAATAGGGATTTATCGACAAAAATAATTACAATTACTAATATGATCTGTAAGACTTTTGATCTTTTTTTATTGTTTTGATTTTTCTTGCAAAATAATTGTTATTTCGTATCATTATAATTACTAATTTGATCCGTAAGGTTTTGGATTTTTTTTTTAAAATTATTGTGATTTTTCATGTGTGTTGGTGATCCATAGTTAAAAAAAAATTGTTAATTTAATTCGTGAGATGATGGATTATTTTTTTCAATTATCTTAAACCTTTATTTGACATTTTGATGAATATCTTGAGATGGATTGGATACACTGCTTATCTTTGATAATGCTTGTCTTGAAAACACTAAAAAGAATAAATTGTGGATCGAAAGGATAATTTCCTAAATGGATTAGGATTGCATGTTTATAATTATCTAGTTAGATTTGTCTTTTAGATTAGATTGCATTTTTGGGTAAAATCTCCTTAATTAAGGTTAGTTTCAGAATTAAAATAGGATTCAATCTAAATTATTTACTAGTTTAAATAGGATAAATTTTCAGGTTTGGTAGTCAATTTTCATTAATTATTTATTTCTAATTTTTATATAAATATCAAATATGTAAATTTTAATTTCAAGATAAGAGAAAACCAACAAAAAAGAAAATAAAAAATAGTTGTTTGCTTCGGTGTGTTTAATTTCTTTCATGCAATTTCTTTGATTTATTTATTTAGTGTTATCTTTAATGTTTGCGCACCTGCGCGAGTGTTAGTGACTTAGGAATATTTCTGAAAATGAGAGACTCGTTCGCGTAATCTAGCATAATTAAGTCTCCAAACTCATTTAATTTCTAGTTCATAAAAGTAAGAAGTAAGGTGTTTCTCCCAATGCTTTACTTGATATTTGATCAACTTACCATAAACTGATTAGTAACGAATTTAGATAAAATTCATTTGCATGTTAAATAACTTGAATTTAAGTTATGGGTTAGTATGTGCTTGAGAGAGTCAAGTTAAATTTAGGCTTAGTAATCTAGTAACTAAACCCCTAAGTGGTTCACCAAGCTAAGGTCGCGAAACCCATGGATAACAATGCCCTCCAATTTCGTTAAAGAAATTGACCAATTAATTCAAATTGAAAAATGACATCATTAAAGTTTTATGTATTCTCAAATTTATATGCTCGTTTTATACACAAACATATATATTTATATCTAATCTTGTTTATATAGATTCTTATTCCATGTATAATCAAAACTTTCGATTGCACTTTCTAATCACTATCTATCTCAGCTTATTTTGCCTCGCGAGTTATTCCTAATTCCGCTTGCATCAAATCCATATCTAAGTTAATGAACCTACCAAATGTGAAGCCCAACGCTGTATATAACAACATTATCGTCATAGTGAGAGACTTTGGAGTCGAGATTTCCACAAGGCAGCCGACCAACGGGTAGTTTCTTATTTGAGACTAAATTGGCTTTCAAATTTTTATTTGAGTTAATATCAAACTTTGATTACTCTTGTGAGGAAAAATGAGGTTTCATTCCAAATCCTTACTTGAAGTTTTCAGAGATAGTTAAGATTTTCTTTTAGTTATAATTAAGATATTTCTTTGATTCTCCAATCCTCTCGTCTATATCTTTTTTTAATTGTTTTCCTATATTACATTAAATAGATAACAATCTAAAACCTACATATAGCAAAATTATAAGGACATGTTTGGTAACTATTTTGTTTTCAAGAACAATTTTGGTTCAGGAATGAAATTTTTTGATTTTGTTCCTTAAACAAATTTCTGAGCATTTTAAGACATTTTGGATAGATATGCGTTTAATACGACTCTCAAATTCTTTTGTAATTTGTAATTTTCACGGTCGACGACCAGTGAGGCCAACGATTGGCACGAAGAAGAAGAAAAGAAAGTGGTCTCGATTAAGAAGTTATTCCCAATTGTATTTAATTTTCCAAATTTGTTCCTGAAAAAAAAAAGTTACCAAACGAATTTCTGTTCTCTTTTTTTTTTTTTTTCTTGGAGAACAAAAGAACGTAATTAGGCATTATTTGACCGATTACCAAACAGAAGCTAGGCTAATGTAAATTTTTTTCTATTCTCTTTCAGATGATTATTTTCTTAGCAAGCTCAGGTGCGCCGCGATGCTTGGGATGTCTCCCAATAACTTCAACTTTCTAGAGAAATTCGATTTGGCATTCGAGCATGCGCGTAAGTTGGAGTTTTTGTCCATACAATTCGATCACCTCTGGATATGGTCGATGTGATGGCCTAGGCGACGGTGCGCGGGGAGGAGGGATGATGGTGCATCCATTGCCTAGGCCAGAGTTCTAAGTTACCTTATAAGGCAATGAGCCTTTTCTTGGGATAGTATGGACTACCTAAAAAGAACAAAACCATGAGAACTTAGGGCCTGCATGGTAACATTTCAGTTCCTCTCGATTTCTCTTTTTTTGTTCCCGAACAAAAAAAGAACAAAAATCCATTTGATAACGTCAACTTGTTTTTCTATTCCCCAAAATAGAGAAGTAGCCTGAAAGAGATTTGGAGCGAAACAAGAAACAAAAAAAGAAAAGCTTTTTACTCCCGGGAACAATTTCTAGAATTAAGCCAATTTTTTTTTCTTTTGTTCCTCTCTCTTGCCGTGGCCACCTCCAACCGCTCGGAGCCACCACCAACCATTGCCCACCCCCGGCCATCGACCGTCGCCGATTGCCGCCGCACAGCCCCTCGGCCGCCACCTCCCGCGGCCAGTGGGTGGTGGCCGATGGGTTGTGTGGCAGCGGTCATGCAGCGGCGGGCGGCGGGCGGCGGTCGGTGGTCGGCGATCCGTGAGTAAGAATAAAAAATGGCTAAATACAAAAAAGAAACTGTTTCGTACCAAACGCATTTCTATTCTTTTTCTATTTCAAGAGTAGAAATTTCGTGTAGTTACCAAACACCTTATTTTACTCAGAAATTGTTTCCCAAAATAGAAATAGAAAAAAATTATTTCTAAGAAGAAACTGTTCCCCGACCAAGAAGCGTTATCATGCGCAACCCTAGTGTCCAAAGTAGATAATATGTGTACAGTGGAGATCTAGGTATTATAAGTAGTGTCAGAGTCAACTCGGACACTATGCTCCTAAGGGGTGGAGAAGGTGATGGCTCAAGCGGCGGTGCGCAAGAAGGAGGAATGGCGGTGCGTCTGCACCTCGGTCTTCGGATGTGCGCAAGGAAGCGCATCTCTTGTCTTACATTGCAAAGGGAGGGAGTTTTGGGCTGCCTTATAAGGCAATAGGCTCTCTAACTATATACACACGTTTTTTTGGGATACTTAGGGAAGGAGTTCTGGGCTATCTTATGAGGTAATAGGCCCTCTAAGTGTACACACGCATTTTATAGTATGGTCTAAAAAGAACAAAATCGTGAGGACTAATATCTTGTTTGTTTGTGTTCTTTTTTTGTGTTTATGAACACAATTTCTATTTTTTTGTTTCTGGGGACAAAAAAAGAACAAAAACGCACTGATTGATAATGGAAGATGCTCCATTCTTGAACAAGTCAGCCGTCCAGTACTGAAATAATTTGTTTTTACTACGGATGTTCTGCTTGCGCATATGGTGAGTATTGATTTGTTGCGTTTTTTCTATTCAGTTGTTCAGCCGCTGGGAATCGTGATACCGAACAAACATGGTGAGAAATTGGTGGGGCTGTTGCATGAGTCTGGATCTTCGGAGATTGTGATCCTCTGCCACGGCTTTGGGTCTAACAAGGTGTGGTATTTTATATGATCTAGTGTAAAATATGGGTTTTGACCCAGTCAAAAAGAGAAGGAAAAGGAAGAAGCTTCAGCAGAGAGAGAGGGACCGAGAGTTTTCGGGAGAGGGAAAAGAGAAGAGAGAAAGAGAGAGAGAGAGAGAGAGAGAGGAAGAAAAGACAGAAAAAAATAAAAAAAATAAAAAGAAAAGAAAAAGGAGGAGATAAAAGGGAAAGAGAGAAGGAAAGAAGGGGAGAGAGAGGCATGGCAGGGGGCTCGAACAGAGAGGAGAAAGAGAGAGAAGAAGAAGAAGAAGAAGAGAAGAAAAAAGAGGGGCTTTGCGCGTTCTCGTCATGGGAGTCTCGCCAAGCCGATTTAACTACGTAACGCAACGCTCGGTAAGCACTCGTACTCCCCCTTCGTTCAATCGGAGTAATTTTGGACCTAAGGCTTGAAATTCGGAGTTTTGGAAACATCGAGCGGCGAAGTATGATTTTTGAGTCGTTGAGCTGCGAATTTTTATAAAAATGATAGTTTGAGATGTTGTGGAGTTGTGGGATTTTACGGATCGTGATTTGAGCTTGCGGTTTGTCCGGAACGGAATTTTGAAGTTGGGGCGCATTCTGGTACTGTAGCGAACAGCAGCTTCGGGTCTGTTTTTTTTGTTGTTTTCGGTACTGTTTTGGGACGGATGAGTTGGGGTTGTTGTTGTACGTTAAAAGAGCTTTCTAAAGACTATGAGATGGCTTGAAACGGATTTTTGTGGAGGAAGTTATGGCGTGTCAAAGTTGGCGCATGGGCTGCGCGTAGCGGGAAATCGTTGGGTTTTCGACAAATGCGAGCTTTCGTGGCTCATAGGTGTCGTTTTATCGACAAATATGCCTAGTATAGACGAGTCGTTATGCGAACATCATTTTTACTCGGCCTTTTGATATTGTTTTTCCGTTAATTGTTAGGGATCCGAGTGCGTTGGCTCAAGTAACCACATAGGTTGATTTTCGACTTGTCCCAGTGAGTGGTGTTATCTCTTCTAAGAATTTATAAGCTCATGTTTTTAAAATGATAAATGATTGATATTTTATGAGTTATGAATAAGCATATTTGTTGCATAAAATTTGGATCGGGCATTTACTGCGTTTTGGTATTTAAGAATAGTGTGAGAATTTTTAGTGGAAATATAGGTTCTGTTTGATGAACGAAGTTGAGAAATATTATATATTTTGAGTTTGTGAAACCATTTCACGAAAAGCTCGACTTTGAGATGAGTTATGGAAGGTTATATTGACATTGATTTGTGATGAGCTTTTTGAAATGTATTTGATTGAAATTGATTTATGAGACGAGTCTTGAAAATTATTTGAGAATGTTTTATGAAAAGTATTTTTGGCGGATGAGTTGAGTTGCAAAACCTTTTGGGGATATATGAAATGATTTATGGATTTTGTTTGAGAATTATGGATGGTGTTGTTTGGATTGATGTGGATGCTCAATATCGCTGTGAGCCCAGCGAGGGGCTTGTGGGTATGCGCATACTATTCTAGGATATCCTTGTGGGCCGAGCCACCGGCTAATAATAGGTGGAGACCTTGCCAAGGAGGGAATCTTGGTCGCCTCGTCACTAGGCGTTGTATCGTGACCATGGTTTGATATTGAGCAATGGATTGGTCAATGGAGTGGACCATCGACATGTGATATGAGTTGGGTCGATGGAATGGACCATCGACATGTGATTTGAGATTAGTCGATGGAATGGACCATCGACGTGTGATTTGAGATTAGTCGTTGGAATGGACCATCGACGTGTAATTTCATTTGATTATCAATGTGTGGTTTGATGAGATTAATCAATGGAATAGACCATTGATGCATGTTTTATGAAATTGACCAATGGGTTAGACCATTGGAATTTGCCTATTATTATCTTGAATATTTTTGCTTTGAACATATTGTGTTAAAGTAAGAAAAGTTATATTTTGGCCTTGAAGGTTTGTTAAATTTCTGGGTTTGGTATGGCATGAGATTAACCAATGGAATGGACCATTGGCGTTGTGAATTAATGAGATTGATCGAGTGGATTAGACCATTGATGTTTATTTCGATGTTATTATGAAATGATTATTTTTGTTATAAATATAGCTACGTTGAAGCGTGTGTAACTTATTCTTTTTTTCTGTATATTTGTTATATCCTATAATTGAGTTAAAAGAGTTGTAGTATGGTTTTGTAAATATGCATAGTGGGTGCTCGATCCGCTTAGAAGAGATGCACTACTCACTGAGCCGTGATTGCTCACCCCTCTATTTTCCAATCTTTTCAGGTTTCTCAACTAACGATGAGTAGGTACGAGAGCGAAATGGATATGGGGATTTTTAAGAGTTGGATTTTGGGAGCTCTGAGGCTGCATCCTTTGAGTGGAAGGACGGCCGTGTCATCCCCCATTCTTGATGGTTTTGGGGTGTGACATCTAGTAGTATCAGAGCTTAGGTTATGATCTTTTGGGTATAAATTTTAGGGGACGTTGTGAGGGTGTGTTAGTTTTAGTGCGTTAATCTTTGTTATGTATTAGGATGTAAGTCTTTTCTTTTTGGGGTCGAAACTCGTGCAGCAATGTTTAAAGTTGTGGAACACCCTGCGGGTACTATGAAGATCATTGTGATTTGAAGGGTCATAATGTGATAAAGGAGTAAAGCCTTGATATGCCAAGTGTGATAAAGGAGGATGTTATCGTGGTAGAAGTGTTAAGTTTAAAGATAAGAAGTGTTGGGCCACGAGTCTTCAATCGAGAGAGAGCAACTCGTGTATCATGCTTTGCTTGTTGGACGATCAATTTTGAGTGTGCATATAATAGAAGAGTTGGTGGTGAAAAACTTCATATTAGGATCGTATATAATCGGAATCTCTGAAGACAGCACTTGCAAGTTAACTTTTTTTTTTTGAAAACTCTCCAGGCAAATAATGAAGTTGCATAATAGATTTGTGTCTCGGGTACAGTGGCATGGCTATCGAAAATGAAGCAACCAAAGATTCGGGAAACAATGAAACTGCCATATCAAGGAGCCTCGAGGTGGCGGTGGCAATGGCAAAGAGCCCTGCTATGAATGAGAATGAATGGGATTCCAACAAGAGTAAAAGAGATGAAAAAAGGGAACTCTATTACATTCCTTAAGCTATTCTCATTTGCAGATTCTACTGATATGCTATTGATAGTTGTTGGGTTGATAGGCGTAGTGGGGAATGGCCTTTTCTCTACCACTTATGATCACCTTGTTCGGAAAACTGGTCAATACATTCGATTCACATTAGGCTAATAATGATATTGTTACTCTTGTGTCTAAGGTTAAACCTTTGCAAATATGGACTTTATGGATTGTTACAGAGAAATTTATTTCTCAAAAGGAAGTTCTCAAAAGGAAGTTTCTTATGTTGAGATTGTGAAATCTTCATATTCCTTTTAAGTTGATCTAGTGCTTAGGAGTGGTGCGGCAGCATTTCTTTAGGTGTCTTGCTGGATGGTAACCGGCAAGCAACTAGCTGCAAGAATAAGAGGTCTTTATTTGCAAATTATATTGAGACAAGATGTCGCATTCTTTTACAAATAGACTAACACCGGAGAGTTGGCCAGGGAGAATGTTGGGCAACACGGTTCTCATCTCGGACACTTGGGTGAAAACATGGGAAAGTTTATATAGCTCAGGTCGACATTTGTTGGAGGATTTGTGATGGCATTTATCAAGGGGTGGCTATTGACTCGGGTTATGCTTTTCATGATTCCTATGCCAGTACTGTGACTAGAGTCATGTCCTCATCATCTCAAGATGGCATCCCACGGGCAAAGGCTTATGTAAAGACAACAAATTTTGTTGAGCAAACAAGTGGTTCAACTAAGACGGTTACATCATTTATCAGGGAAACGAGTAATCGCAGATTATAGCAAATTCTTTGTGAATGCATACGAACGAAGTGTCCACCGAAGCCTACTAAATCTTGGATGTAACACCCCCAAAACACCCTGGAGGCTATTACAGTCATATTGAACATCCTTTAACTTTCTAAAAAGAGCTGTATCTCTTAAGCTCACAACATATATATATATATTTTTTTTAAACGGTCCCTGCGCATCACACAATTAGCGGAAGCAAATCTCACAACTATCCCAAACAACATATGAGGGGCAATGCACACACTATAACATAAAAGTATACCATGAAACGGCTCTGCTATTATTTACTAAGGAATGGATAGCTTTCTTATCGTTTGGGGTAGGATACATCATAATAACAACACCATGAACAGCTCTACACTACCCTCGATCGGATCATCAAAAGTAGCCTATACAAAAGGCTAATCAAAAAGAAAGAAAACCATCCACTCTTGGCAGCACCGGTCGGCCCAAAATTCCCGCCATCCTCCCCGGTACCATCGGGGTCTATCGCCAACCCGGAGGGCTAGGAGGCGGTGGTAACATGCTCCCCATTTCCCCATCTTGACAGGGGAATATCGAAACGTATTCTTGGAAAATTGGGCCATTGAGCAAGCCCACCTCATAACGTACCACGACAAAGTGACACGGAAGTAAGAACGCCCGGTATCATCGGGCTTGGAAACTGGATAACCCCGACCTCAAAATCACGGGAATCCCGTAATACACACACAGGGCGATCGGCGGCACAAACATATCGACTAAGCTGAAAATATAGGTCCCCAAAGGGGTAAGTACAACCACTCAGCAAAGATAAAATTTCTAGACTACTCATACCTTGCATTGCAACCTAATCACAACATCACACGAACCTCATAGACATGCATTCAGTCACCAAGCTATGAACTCATCATGCTCACAATCCAGCACTCAAGTGTAGCATGTACATATCCAACTTGGAAATCAGAATGCAATTCATTCATGGTATTTATTCAATACAGTACCCATATACATCACAGATTAACATAATGGGTAGATATGCACATATCAATGTCTCATGCCATATATAAAACTCACACGCCCAATTCGACTTATGCTCAAGCATGCATATCAATAATGTCGTGTACAGTTTCCATCATGTCCCATGCCACGATATCACAATGCTCATGCACATATGTACCAAGCTTATGTAAATTCACATGTAAATCCCGTTAAGAACCAACCGGCTTCCGGCCCCCCACATTCCGGGCATCTCACACCCAACACTGGCATCGTGAGGCATCACGGCACACACCATCCGTGCTTCCGCATTTACACTCCCCGGCCGGGCATCTCGCACCCCAACGGCATCACGAGGCAATCACGGCTCACACACTCCGTGCTTCCGGCACCCCCAACACCCGGGCATCTCAACTCCGAGGCCATCCAGTTTTACGCACACGGGGCTACCGGGCATCCGGCATTTTCACTCCCTGGTCGGGCATCCCGACACTCCCGAGGTAAAATCAATGCATGTCATGCAACAGTTTCTTTTTCCATGCATGATTCACAAACATGTCCATGGAACTCAAGCATGACAACAATGCGTACATTTATCACATTCACGTGCCAAAAGTCTACATGCTCGATCAATGATCTCATCATAAATACAGCATGCACAGCACATGTATCAAGTGAATTTAACAATGAATGCCCATGTATCAACCCTACATGGCATGTGTACATACACCTCAAGAAGACACTCCATCAATTCCGCATGCACTTTGAAGATTCAGCATGCATTACTCATCAAATATAGTTCATATTACCATCGGCATAGAGTAATTAAAAGAAATATCCAAAAATCCAGCATATAATCCAATTAAGAAACTCTTAGAACCTCATGTCAATCACTATTAGACATAATAGTCTAGGTCCATACATAAAACAGCAATTGAAAAGGTCATTTATACTTAAGAAAATGATATGAGAATATATAATGTTGCCACATTCATTTTCGGCCACATTCAGCACTCGTCCAGAAAAATTCCAGATTACACCCATGTAAGATATCACGAAATTGAGGCACTAATTTGCCCTTAAAAATTCCCAGAAATTCACACGTCATAGCCAAGAGGTAAATAAACACTTCATTAGAAGAAATGGTCTTCAAATTCGACCTACAAATTATAGTTTAAAAATCAACAACTTCCAACTGTTATTCAGTTATGCACAGTTACACGACTAACAAGATAAATTCGAAACACCCACTTACACTCGCTCTTTTTATCTCATTTTTGAATATGTTATAGCCAGAACCATACCCTACAACTTCTCTTTGAAGGTCGACATCCAATTCCTCAAAGAAAATATGGTTTACAAACTCACAAGTCACTGACCCTTTTTCTCGGATAAAATTCCAGTATACAAGCCAATAAAGAAAATTCGAAATCATAAGCTACACTCACTGGAATAGGCTCAAATTTTACCACAAGATACATCATGAAGTCCTCAATAATTCATTAGAAGACATCGAATTGAGATACCCCACAGAACCACATGAAAAACACGCATTAAGCCAACAGGGTTAACTGATACTCTATCCAGCAGCTTCCCGATTTCAACGGCAGAAAGATTCAGGAAATTCACCTAGCTATCCTAGACGAATTAAGCTCAAATTTTAGTATGTGATTACCCAGAATGTCTCCAACATTTCATTAGAAGAAACCGACTTGAAATTCCCCTGTAACCATGTGAACAACTAGCAATCATCCAGACGGGTTCACTGGTTCGCCCGAGAACACCCCGTCTCCAAAGAATTCGATTTTCACCCCTTAAATCACCTTCAAAAATTCTCATTTTTGACTATGTTGCAGCTCAGGAAATTTACAACAACTTCCTTGAAGAACTTGAGACTCAATTCTCCCTCTAACACACTCTACAGAGACATGCAAGCAAACCGCACACACTGGTTCTTGAAAACCCGAACCTACCCGATTTTGATCTTCCTCAAAATTTCGTCATTTCAGTCGGTAAGCTCACGATTTCTACCTCTAAATCACAACACAAGAAGCATGAGAGGACTAGAAAGATTATCTTGCCTTTGATTCAGCTAGATTCGGTGAAGAAAAAAAAAAACGGCAGAATCGGTGAAGAAACGGCGCAACTCCTCGGCTCTCCTTCCTCCTTGCTCGCCCGACTTTCTCTCTCTCTCCCCTTCTCTCTCTTTCCTCTTGATCGACCCACTCCACTCACTCAACCGGCCTCCTCTCTCTCTCTTACTCCTCCTTAGTTAGTGACATGTGGCGCCACATCACCACACAGCACACACACACATCACACTCACACGTACACACACACTCGGTCCCTCCTTGGCAGAAGTCCCCTACATAGGTTTAGTTAGTCCATTTAATTTAACCATTAATCTAACTAATTAAGTCTTAATCCAGCAAAATAACACTTGGCCACACATTTTTATAATCACATACTCAAGTACAACAAATTCCACTAGCAAATCTAGTCACACACACACACACACACACACCATAGCTACTATGGCCACTTAATAATTATCATTGCAACACATATCCGCCACCCTCACTAACCTAATTAAATCATGACTTATTAGATTAATGCCCAAGGCCACACCACTCAATTAGTCACAATTTCCACACTTCAAAATTTTATTGCCATTCCAATTGACCATAACCTCTCACCTTGATAGGTTATAAAATTGAGGATGCCACATTGGAGGAGTCATGATCATCATTTTTAGTGTTTTTGCTTTGGCAATATGGTACAACATGAAGTTGATCTTAGACAAGAGATATAATAGGAACGCAGTGACTGATGTGATCATGGTAATATTGATTGGTTCCATGTCTCTTAGGCAGGCTTCTTCATGCATTAGTGCATTTGCTATTGGTTGAGCTGCTGTATAGAAGATGTCCGAGACCATCCGTGGGAAGTCGGAGATCGATTATTTTGACAATAAGGGAAAGAAACTAGATGAATTCAATGAGATATTGAGTTGGCGAATGTTTGTTTCAGTTACGCCGCCAGGCCCAATGAGCAAACATTCAATGGGTTCTCTCTTAGCATCCCAAGTGGTACAACTGCCACTCTAGTGGGACAAAGTGGAAGTAGGACGTCCATAGTGATCAGTTTGTTAGAGAGACCCTTCGACCCCAAGCCAGTGAAGTACTTATCAATTGTATTAACTTTAAAGAGTTTCAGCTTAAAAGGATCAATAGCAAACTCGGGCTCATTAATTAGAAGCCCGTGTTATTCGTGTGCAGCATCAAGGACAATATTGTCTATGGAAAGGGAGGCACCATACTTGAGATCAAAGCTACTGTAGAACTTGCAAATGGTATGCCTACTGATAAGGTCAGTTGCTATCATGTTATGGATTTTCTATGTAAGGAGAAGGGATGAAGAAGTGAGGGAGATGCTGCAGAAAATGGTAAGGGCGGTAAATTATTACCAAACCAAGATTACTTATAATCGTTTGGTCAATGTACTTGCCAAGTATGGTCATGGAGACGAGGCCCTTGAATTTTAAGGGAAGCAAAACGGTGAGGTTTCCAATTGGCAAAGTGGAACATAGTGCCATGGTTCATTCATTTTGTAAGGAGGGGAATCTAGCAAGGCAAAGGAAATAGTGAACGAGATATCCTTAAAGGGTTGTATCCCAAATGTGTGACATATACCATTATTATCGTTGAGTTTTATTGAGCAAGTAAAGTAGATCAAGCTAGAAAGTTGCTTAAATAGATGGAAAGGTATGGCTGCAAACCGAACACTCTATCTTGCATAGCCTTGTTAAGTGGGCTTGGTAGAAGTGGTAAGCCTTTCGAAAAAGAAAAAAAGAAGAAGAAGAAGAAGAAGAAGACGCCCAAGTTGTAGCAGGATCGAAGCATAGAGTAATTCATGAATTTCTGGTTGGTGATGAGACGCATCCTCAATGAAAAAAATGACGAGAATATATGTGAAGATTCAATATCAAAATCATATTGGGAGAGAGGCCACTTGGGAGCTCAAGGAAAAGGCAAGATGCGAATACTCTCACTTGTTTGGTAATTATTGTGTGTCTAAATTTCGAGGACGAAATTTTTTAAGGAGGGGAGAATGTAAAATATGGGTTTTGACCCAGTCAAAAAGAGAAGGAAAAGGAAGAAGCTTCAGCAGAGAGAGAGAGGGACCGAGAGTTTTCGGGAGAGGGAAAAGAGAAGAGAGAAAGAGAGAGAGAGAGAGAGAGAGAAGAAAAGACAGAAAAAAATAAAAAAAAAAAAGAAAAGAAAAAGGAGGAGATAAAAGGGAAAGAGAGAAGGAAAGAAGGGGAGAGAGAGGCACGGCAGGGGGCTCGAACAGAGAGGAGAAAGAGAGAAAGAAGAAGAAGAAGAAGAGAAGAAAAAAGAGGGGCTTCGCGCGTTCTCGTCATGGGAGCCTCACCAAGCCGATTTAACTACGTAACGTAACGCTCGGTAAGCACTCGTACTCCCCCTTCGTTCAATCGGAGTAATTTTGGACCTAAGGCTTGAAATTCGGAGTTTTGGAAACATCGAGCGGCGAAGTATGATTTTTGAGTCGTTGAGCTGCGAATTTTTATAAAAATGATAGTTTGAGATGTTGTGGAGTTGTGGGATTTTACGGATCGTGATTTGAGCTTGCAGTTTGTCCGGAACGGAATTTTGAAGTTGGGGGCGCGTTCTGGTACTGTAGCGAACAGCAGCTTCGGGTCTGTTTTTTTGTTGTTTTCGGTACTGTTTTGGGACGGCTGAGTTGGGGTTGTTGTTGTACGTTAAAAGAGCTTTCTAAAGACTATGAGATGGCTTGAAACGGATTTTTGTGGAGGAAGTTATGGCGTGTCAAAGTTGGCGCATGGGCTGCGCGTAGCGAAATCGTTGGGTTTTCGACAAATGCGAGCTTTCGTGGCTCATAGGTGTCGTTTTATCGACAAATATGCCTAGTATAGACGAGTCGTTATGCGAACATCATTTTTACTCGGCCTTTTGATATTGTTTTTCCGTTAATTGTTAGGGATCCGAGTGCGTTGGCTCAAGTAACCACATAGGTTGATTTTCGACTGTCCCCGGGTGAGTGGTGTTATCTCTTCTAAGAATTTATAAGCTCATGTTTTTAAAATGATAAATGATTGATATTTTATGAGTTATGAATAAGCATATTTGTTGCATAAAATTTGGATCGGGCATTTACTGCGTTTTAGTATTTAAGAATGGTGTGAGAATTTTTAGTGGAAATATAGGTTCTGTTTGATGAACGAAGTTGAGAAATATTATATATTTTGAGTTTGTGAAACCATTTCACAAAAAGCTCGACTTTGAGATGAGTTATGGAAGGTTATATTGACATTGATTTGTGATGAGCTTTTTGAAATGTATTTGATTGAAATTGATTTATGAGACGAGTCTTGAAAATTATTTGAGAATGTTTTATGAAAAGTATTTTTGGCGGATGAGTTGAGTTGCAAAACCTTTTGGGGATATATGAAATGATTTATGGATTTGGTTTGAGAATTATGAATGGTGTTGTTTGGATTGATGTGAATGCTCAATATCGCTGTGAGCCCAGCGAGGGGCTTGTGGGTATGCGCATACTATTCTAGGATATCCTTGTGGGCCGAGCCACCGGCTAATAATAGGTGGAGACCTTGCCAAGGGGGAATCTTGGTCGCCTCGTCACTAGGCGTTGTATCGTGACCATGGTTTGATATTGAGCAATGGATTGGTCAATGGAGTGGACCATCGACATGTGATATGAGTTGGGTCGATGGAATGGACCATCGACGTGTGATTTGAGATTAGTCGATGGAATGGACCATCGACGTGTGATTTGAGATTAGTCGATGGAATGGACCATCGACGTATGATTTGAGATTAGTCGATGGAATGGACCATCGACGTGTAATTTGAGATTAGTCGTTGGAATAGACCATCGACGTGTAATTTCATTTGATTATCAATGTGTGGTTTGATGAGATTAATCAATGGAATAGACCATTGATGCATGTTTTATGAGATTGACCAATGGGTTAGACCATTGGGATTTGCCTATTATTATCTTGAATATTTTTGCTTTGAACATATTGTGTTAAAATAAGAAAAGTTATATTTTGGCCTTGAAGGTTTGTTAAATTTCTGGGTTTGGTATGGTATGAGATTAACCAATGGAATGGACCATTGGCATTGTGAATTAATGAGATTGATCAAGTGGATTAGACCATTGATGTTTATTTCGATGTTATTATGAAATGATTATTTTTGTTATAAATATAGCTTCGTTGAAGCGTGTGTAACTTATTCTTTTTTTCTGTATATTTGTTATATCCTATAATTGAGTTAAAAGAATTGTAGTATGGTTTTGTAAATATGCATAGTGGGTGCTCGATCCGCTTAGAAGAGATGCACTACTCACTGAGCCGTGGTTGCTCACCCCTCTATTTTCCAATCTTTTCAGGTTTCTCAACTAACGATGAGTAGGTACGAGAGCGAAATGGATATGGGGATTTTTAAGAGTTGGATTTTGGGAGTTCTGAGACTGCGTCCTTTGAGTGGAAGGACGGCCGTGTCATCCCCCATTCTTGATGGTTTTGGGGTGTGACATCTGGAAAGTGGTTTCAGTTTTCGGAGGATATTCAATTGCTGAGAATGGAAGTGTTGTAATGTTGTAGATTATTACAGAAATAAGAGGATGTATAAACTGTGAGATGGTTGGGTACTGCAAAAAGCGGCTTCCTTTCTCTGGTAAAATTGAAAGTTCAGCAAACTGAATTTTAACTTTTTCTTTCTCCCTGTTCTCCAGGAAAGTAACACGAAGTGAATCTTGCTGCTGCTCTAGAGAAGGAGAGGATTAGCGCTTTCCACTTTGACTTTGCTGGCGACAGGTATGCTGGAGTATATTCACGAAATGTAATTATCATTCGTATGATTTTGCCACTAAATCCATTGGAGAGGGAGAAAGAGTCTTTAAAACATTTTGTGCAGTTTTTCGCAAACACCGTGCTTACAGTCAAAGCAGAAACCTCCCCCGCTTGGTACTGTCGTGATTCTCTTTTTCAGCTCATTTCAAAGAGAAACCTCCTTATCATTGGCATCCCATTCAAGTCATGGTTGTCTCTTCTGCTGCGAGTATTTGCCTGACATAACCCAGTTGGATGATGTGTCTTTGATATTTAAATTGGGCATTATGAGGTTGTAGTTGCTACCATCTGGCCCAGATGAAGGTGTGGATGCTAAGAGACTGTTCATTCCAGTGTCATGACATTTTACCCACAGCTCTTACACAGATGGAAATAGGTTGATGAAACAAGGTTATATTTTTAGCCCTTCTTGAGTGCTTTAGGCCATTTATAGATTGGCAGCTGCTTCATTTGGACTAATGCTTAAATCTGAAAGCATAATTGTCACTGGTTGTTTAAGTTATGTCTAAGGTGATTGATTTGATCTTGGTGTAAGTTTGGTGGATTGGACACAAGTTAGACAGGAAAACAGTTCTTAAGCATCCTTTCCTTTGGCCTTAACAGTCTTATGTAATTTATGCTTTGTAGAGAGAGTGAAGGTACCTTTCAAGACAGCTACTGGAGAGAAGCTGATGATCTTCCTGCTGTTGTTGAGCACTTCAATGGAGCTAATCAGGTGACAAATGCAATTGTGAGTCATAGTAAAGGTTTGTGAAATACCGAATATTTTTTTCCCCTACTTTGGAGGAGGAATAGTTTGAATACATAGTTTGAATGGATTCATGAAGTGCACTTGCTTTTGCTTCCTGGTGTATTAAAATGTCTACAAATATGCCTGCCTAATGCCTGCAGACATTGATGCAATCTGCAGAATAGACAACAGCCCAAATCTTTTCATTTTGCTTCTGCTGAATCAGCTGGTGCTACTCTACTTGAGTTAATTGATCTTCTCAAGTTCTGAATATGCCTTGCTAATGTCGTTGCAGGAGGGGGTGTGGTTCTTTTGTATGCTTCTAAGGATCATGATATACATATGGTTGTCAGTATCTCTGCCCGTGATGATTTGAAGAGGAGCATTGAAGATGGCTTGGGCAATGATTATATACAAAGAATTAAGGAGGATGGGTTCATTGATGTTAAGAGGAAAACAAGTATTCATTAAAATTGATGCTTCTATGTTTGTTTCTTTTTTGGAAGGAAACAAGTGGCACTCTTTCTTTCCAGTAGTTTTTCCCAGTGCTACCTAGTTCACAGTTTTGACATGCAGGACGAAGAGGGGGATGGGCAACTCTACTTTTATGGAATGCCATACGAAGGGGTTTGATTTCTTCGGAATGCTTTCCCAGAACGAAATTCAAACACCCCGATCACTGAACATGTTTAAAGATTGAGCTTCAGTAGTTTAGGAAACATGTTATGCGTTTAGAGCACAATTAGTGGATTGATATTGTCCCTTTTCAGTCAAATCACATATAGTCTGCGTTTAGAGCACATCAATCATTAAAAGTAAGCAGTTGGTAAAAAAGAGAAAAAGAAAAAAAAAAGAAATATGTAAAGTATGGATCAACAGATTATTGCCTCCCTAAATTCTTTATTTCATCTGGAATGCTCGGAACACCAAATCTAGCATTGCTGGTGAACTGCAAATTGGAATGCAGTGCATGTAAACTTTTCGGTTTGCTGCTGTTTGAGTGCATATTTTGGTGAACCCTGGTTTTTTCCACAGAGGATGGGGTCTAGTTTGTTGGTTCTTTCTTCGTTGCCTTTGTTCAGAAGTGACATGAATCTCAAATGAAGCAGAACCTACTTTCCTTTTGGCATTTAGAAAATGTAATCCTTAATTTGATGAGGAGAAGACAATTATTTTAATTTTTGGCTATCTTGCTGGTAAGAATGATGCGTGGCTTATTCATCCCTGAAGTTATGTGGGGGCAAGGAATCGCAGCAGATTCTTCTGTATTCTGCTTCTGCTTTTTGCGGGAACCATTAGCTATCGCATGGCATACGAATCTCTGATGGATCGCGTAAACACCAATATGCATGAAGAGTTTATGAAATAGTTACATAGATAACTATTTAACAACAACATTCTAAGAAAAGATATTAATACATATTGGTGTCTTCTGATCGACAAAAGTTGCAGGTATTACTTCCTAGATGGTGCATGACGAAGTGCTGCTCTTCCGATAACCTTCTCATAATAGCTATCGATGTCTAATGACAGTTTTTGGTGAATCCTTGCTACGAGTTCGTCCTAGTAGAAGGACAACGAACTAATTTAATCCTGTGAAGATGAAGCTTCTGATTTTTTACTTTTTTATTTGGTTATCAAGAGCCACTATATGTTGTTATTGCGGTCCTTCTGGTCTTATCCCAGGATGTAAAGCTATGAAGTAACTCGAGTTATTTTCAAGGGGTGGTAGACAATATGTCCCAAGTTTATTTCGCATATGCACTTTTTTTTTTTTTTGGCAGGAGGAACCAGCTGGGATTTGAACTCATACCCTTCGTGAGGGGGATGGAAGCCCAAGCCAATGTGGCCACCACGTGCGGTGGTTTTGCACTTGTTTATAAGCCGTAAAAAAGCAGATTAATATTTCTACTGTGTGATTACTGAAATTTTTTTTTACAGGATTTTGACAGTTCATGGATCTGCTGATAAAATCATCCCGGTATCAGATGCGCAAGAGTTCGCCAAAATCATACCCAACCACAAGCTGCAGATAATCATGGATATACCTCACATCAGGCATAATTGGCCTCTCGTGTATTGACTTTCATAAAGCAAGCAATTGGAGGACTCACAGTAACCTAGCCAGTAGCTAGGTCCTCCCTCGTGCCTGATCGTCGGAGATGGATGATCTTCACACTCGCGTCATGAACAAGATAGCAAAGCCGTTCCTGTAGGAGGCTTTCGACTTATTCCTGATTGTGATCTGAGATGCGTAGATACTAAGACAAAATTGCTTGGGAAGCGACCGAAGATGCCCAGATGCGAGCGCATGTTCCCTGGAAGTTAAGGTTCCTTACTTAGCCCTGTTGCATTTTCAATGAGATTTTGGTGCGAGCATTAAGTGCACCATGAACTGTCCATTCTCACAAGAGTGATTCGTCTCTATTTAAACTGATGCCTTGAGACCGTCAAAGGTCGACCCTGAAAACCTACGCAATTGCCCTTATTCCACGTTCTTAAGCCTAATCCATATCGTAGTCTTAACTTTCACAAAGCAGTCATGTAATGGTGACAAATGTCGTATCAAAGTTAGTCTGTGGAAGGCTCATGTTAGTTAGTCAGTACTATGTTAGAATTGAGTGGATTTGCTCTACCAGCCAAAGCATCTGAAAAATGCATCGACTCTGAATGGGATATCATCGCATCCTGTATGAAATACAGGCTTAAGATACTTGAGTTGGTTCGGTCCGGCATCGCCACATCGAAGGTGAGAACTGCCGATATCATGCGCAACAGTGATTACAAGTTTATGAAACACGTGACTTGGCGAAGTGCCATGTCTTACCTCACTTGTGTAAACTACAAAGGCTTTATTTCAGGCATCCCTACACTAATCTGTACTTACAGACACCCTAGTGACGGAGTTTCAAGTTACCGACCACAATAATGTAGAACTAATAGCAAAATATCAGCTGAAACTGCAAGCGGGCAGTTTTTTGAGGTGAGAGCCAATGCCCCGGTTTCTTGTGTGTACGTTCTCATTGAAAAAATGCACTTGCCAGGTTGTGAACAACTACAACAGCATCTCGGACCACCTACTGTTTTCTCATGAGTCAGTACAGGACCCATCTTCTTGTATCAAGTCTCTCGTAACACCATATGCACGTTGGGAGATTGTGAATCGGTGCAATGTTGTCTCAACCGTCGATGTTCTTTCACTACAATTAGCTGAGACGAATGCTGGGTGGTTTTCACAAGACACGCCCACATTGCATTCCAATTTTCTTCTTACATGTGATTAGAAAGACTCCTCTCAGGTCAAAAATGGTTCGCAATATCCAAGAAATCTGCTTCCGACCACAAGCAGGGGTGCCTGAACAATCTGCGAGATGATGGAATTAGAAGAAAAACAGAGAAGCTAACTCATTTGAAAATATAAATGATCACTGTAGCGAAGGCACGACTAAACCAAATACCTGTGTGAAAGCAACATATTGCACGGCTCTTGATCGATGATGCAGGAACTAGTAACTTAATGTTCCATAGCATGATGAACCTAAGTGAAGATGAGTGCATATAATATGTTGCTTGCCTAATCAAGCAAGGAAGCTATGTACGTGCCAAGGCAAACGTTCCATCAGAACCTCAGTGATGAACTGACCAACTATATTCTACAGCCAAAAAGATAAAAAAAGATGACCAACTATGTTTGAGACATATTTCTAATTCAATAATATGCTCAACTGCTAGTCTTCCTCGGACAATTTGCAAAAAGGGGAAGGTATAACTAGCAGTAAAAATTACCAATTTTTTTTCATGAACGAGCTTCTTAATTCCTTCAAGTGTCCTCCACACCACTGTCATAAACTTTAAGATATGCCTCCTCTCCTTCATCCTGATTTGGATTTGTAGAAAAGGCATCAATCACACGAAGGTCATGCTAGAAATTACCAAGGATTGCCGTGATGGAAAGATCTTGTAAACTTCCACCAAATGTCATCCAGATAGAAGTAAAGCCAAACAACTAAACCATGCATTAGGACATCACCTTTAGAGAGTATTACTACCAAAGAAAAGAAAACTGAATTTAAGTTCAGATAGCAACATTCTACAAGTTAATACAAAAGTACGCCTTTTAAGGTTAATTGCCACGAGATACATGCTGATTCTACACGTAGCAAATGTACTCCAAAGGATGAGAGACAGATACCTCAGATGTGTCATCTATTGTTGCTCCGGCATTAAATGATCTAGAAAGTTTTTCTTCATCAATTTGGTTGTTTACTCTCATATCTTCCTGTGAAGGAGGAAGAGAATGCATTACTGAAATAAATGCCAGTTTTTTGTCTCATCAAATTTCTAAAAGGCAAGAGCTCATACAAGTTCGTATTTTAGTAGCTCAATCCGCTCCTGCAAGTCTGAAATATGATGCTTAAGTGCCTGCAGTAAAAGAAAATTTAATAACATAGAATAGGACAAGCATTGTGACAAGCTCAAGGTTAAGGGATTAAGAATAGTTTCTCAATCAGTTTCACCTCACGTCTCTGAAGTTCAATAGAGCGAGCCAATGCCTGCCTTCTAGTCAGCAAATTTCTGGGTCTCACTGCATGAGGCCTTTGATAATTCTTCCCACGATAAACGATGATAGCATAGCCTTTCATAGTCTTATCTAAGGATACCAGCACTCCACCACTTTCAGCCTCTAAAGAAACTGCAAGATGCTTCACTTGTGCAAAACTTTTCCCCCTCACAATTAGTTTAACCAACTCGCGATACTTCCAATGCAAGTGCATGTTCTCTATGGTACCATCAAAAATGCCACGCCTTCCTGGATTAAACCAAACAGAAGTTGAAAAGCTAGTCATGAAAGCTGACTTTTTTACATTGCTCAATCAAGAGCCAAACCAGCTGTTCTTACCGATAAGCAGGAACGGCTTCATACTCAGACCAATCTTACGAAGTACAGATCTCTCCTCATCACTTATGGTTTCCAGATCAACTGGAAGGTCTGCTGGTCTAAGATTGTCCTGCACTTTCGCTAGAGCTTTCTCAGCCCTTTTGACCTTCCCTTTTGCCTGGAAAGAAGAGGAAAAAATGGATGGAAAATGTGATAAATAATTAAGGAAATGGAGCAGAATTTTATAGCATAAGTTTATTCAATCTTGTAACTTACAAGAGCAAGTTTCTTCTCAAGATATTTCAAGAGTGCAGTGTGCTTATTGAGTGATTCATCTCTACGCATTTGCTCAACATCTTTGCTACTTATTTCATTCCCCCACCGAGAGGTGGCAGCCAGAGTTTCAGTAAGAGTGCCAGCAACAAGTGGGCTTTGAGAAGCTTTTAATTTTGATTCAATTGCAGCTGAGGCCCTCTGACGTGCTTGGTCTTCCTCATTTGCCTGGACATCCGTTAGTGTTTCTCTCTCTTTCAGTGCTTCTACCACCACAGGAGGCAAGAAGTCATTGCCCCTGTAAAACACAATATAATCTTTGTTCCTAGAAAGTAGTGTTCCCCCAGTTAAATTCTGCAGTCAAAATGATGCAAATCAATAACAAGAGCACCAAATTTTCCTTACCCAAAGACAGAGAACAGAATATGCAACACTAAACAGAAGTTGATATTATCATAATGTCAGAACAATAAGATTGGAACACAATGCACAGAGAGATAAGAACTTGCATAACCAATCCTTCAAAACAATACAAAAGTATGTCCCAGAATGGTGACACACTAACCTTGGCTGAGTTTTACCATTATGATAACAATTATAAATTCCATGGTCAGTGATGAAATAGAAAATTCAGCATTGTGCTGTGGGCTTGAAGGATAATGATATAGTCAAACTACCACTCTATGGCAAATAGTTGGTAATTCTTTCCGTCAGGCAAATCAAATAAAGAACAGACTCTGAAAGGTTCTGTGCTCAATGGAAGCAACAGAACACCCATTTTTAACAATAATTAGCTCATACATATATGCTAAAAAGTCAACATATATAGGTCCAACCTTCAGTTCCTCAGCCATTCTATCATTGCAAGTATTTAGTACGCCACGTTTAATTGCTATTTTTGCAATAGCACTGCTCTCCCACAACTTTACCATGGCCTTAGCAAGACCTTGCAGCTTTCTGTTTCTTCCTACAAAAAAAGTAGGATTAGTTTAGAACGGTTTTGAGTCATGGTATAATCAAACCAGTTTGTCAGTCATTATCCAGCAATGGCAGAAAAGCACACACTTTATTGCCATTGATGCATACATACCCAGGGCAAAATGTGGAGGCATCGTTCTTGCAAGTCTACGAAACCTGGTCATCTCTTTGTTTCTCAGACAATGTCTAACCCCATAAGGAAGAAGCCTAAATGGAGGTTTATATCCAGGAACCTCTGAAGGGAGCAAGTCAGCATCAACTGGAACTGGCTCACAGCCTGACCAATCCTTAAACCGTGGACCCAACTCATCTAATAAACTGTTAGGATCATTCATATCCATGTGTTTTTCCTTAGACAGATCCTTCATATATTCTGCAGAACCACATAAAATCCTGCCTCCTTCCCTATGAAAAACATTGCTGGCTATGTCCTCATTTTTCAGAGAACTTACACTGGCCTGTACTTTTTCGTTGTATGATTGGACACAAGGAAGCGTATAGGCCATCCCTCGGTACAACACCACTGAACTTCCAGATCTCCATATAACAAAGCCTCCAGTCCTACTCTGACAAGGCAAGTGTATTAGAGGCTAATTATCTCAGTGCATCAATGATTCATGATTAAAATAAAGACTCTCAAGTCTCCAACGCCAACAGAGATTTATTCCAGCGATTACATCTTTGAAGTCATGATTTCATATCCATCCCAGATGTCAAATACAGCACTTAAAATGCACGCAAGCAATCAGCAAACTCATGAATGTTCCAGGCTCATCAAGATTCAACCTTCATTTACTTACTTATCCATAAGCAAATAAGAGACCAGCACTAACCTCCAAAGTTTCATGGGTTCTTTTCATGTTAAGTGACTGGGGACCTTCAAACTTCAACTTCACCACTTCATCCTCTCTCCACTTCTCATGTATAGAATCCACCAAAGCCTGGGTAATCCCTGCATCCCCAACTTTCATCCTCTCCACCATCCTGAGAGCAATTTTCCTGAGCCTCCTGAGCTCATGTTGAGGAATTACTCTCTCCGCCAAATCCACATGCTTCCTCCTCCCATCTCCATCTCCATCTCTCTTCCAAGGTAAGGCCACTGAACCTTTATCACCACTCTCACCAGAAACGTCAAGCTTCTCCAACTCAACATTCGCCTCATGATCCTCCTCATCGGACAAAACGTCACTCACACTCAATCCTCCAAAGGCGAGTGATAAATTTTCACCTTTTCGAGGAATTGCGGACAGCTGCTCCCATTCATCATCTTCCATATCGAACTCCCCACCAAAATCAACTTCACCAATCGCATTGCCAGCTCCAACGACGTTGCCATCATCCAAACGCTCCCTAACCTCCTCAATTTCCTCTCCTCCCGAGCCTAATCGCGAAGCGTCGCTTTCATCGCCACGGACGGGTTCTGGGGAGGGTTTACATCCATGAACCGCCCAGGGAGGCAACCTAGACTGATTAACCGAAACGGCACGCACCACGACGCCGCCATCGGTCGCCGGCGAATTAACATCGCGCTCATTCTCCGATGCCGTCTCGACAGCTTCATCGGACACCTCTCGACTCGCGAACCCCTCGTCCTCGCACCGTCCTCGCGGCGGCTCTCGCTCCTCCACCTGCCAAGGGAACCTCTCCCGGGCCGAACCGGTCTTGCTCGCCCACTTGCCGCGGATTTGCTCGAAGAAGCTCGGCTTCGGCTTCCGCTTCTTCCTCCCCGCGTCCGCATCGAGCGGGACCCCGGCCGGTCGGACCTCGAAGTGAACCGACCGGGGCGAGCACCGGGCTCCGAACCGGACGGCGCCGGAGTCGCTGCTTCTCCGGAGGAGGAGGAGGAGCTGAAGAGGAGGAGACGGAGCGAGGGCGCGAGAGGAAGGAACGGAGCCGTTCGGCAGTGGGAACGGTGCCGGCGCCATAGCTCAGCTCCGACGAACCGCGGGCATTTTCGTAATTGCAACGAAGACGACGACGGAGACCCTCTGCATCTCTCGGATAAGGGATGAAGAGGAAGATGATGAGGTTGAAGAAGATCCAACGGGACGGAGGAACCATTGATGGGCCCAAAATGCAAAAGGCTTTGAATTGGGCTTTTATTTTCAGGGGCTCCAGTAGTTGGATTGGGCCGGCTCAAGCCCATGCGAAACATTCAGAACGTGTCGCTGCATACTAACGTTTTCGAGATATAATACGAAAAAAATTTACAAAAATAATACTGTTTTACTTAAGAAGAGATTAAAGTAACGTGCCTGCTTAGGACCCAATTGAGCAAATTAAGAGTTCAAGAACTTGATTGGAGATAATGAATAAGTTACAGATTGAACACGGACATTCACCTAATCTTAGACTCAATACCCATTGCATTTCTCCACATGAGTATGTATTATGAGCTAGCAATTAGATGACGATCCTACTCCCAACATCGATCATTAAGAAAGGAAAATAAAATAAAAAGTACGTGGAATAAGAGAATACTTCACCACGGGTGAGCTTGGACTGAGTCCACTAAGTGCAACTACACCTCCATGGGTGAGACAAGGAGAAAATAGAACAGGATAACAGAGCTACAATGACGAATTTGTGTCAAGCAGCCTTATAGCGGCATAGGAGGCTGGGCAATTGGTCAAAGACCTTGGCGGGCCAGGGATGAGGGTTGCCGCAGCAAAGAAAGGGAAAATAATTAGGGGCTCTTAGAATTTTATTAGCCCACTTCACATGAGCTGATGCCTACATGATTTAGGGGCTTATGTGAATTTGGGCCAATATAGGTTGGGAGTACCTAAAAATGCTCCTAAGAAGGGGCTAGCGTTTGTATTTTGTTGATTAGGATATGGACGTGACTGGGTTTGAGAAGCTTGAGAGGGCATTTATGGAAGGAGAAATGAAAATCTTGCAAATAAGTGTGTAGCTTCACCGAGTGTTTATATACTTATAGCTTTAAAAAAGGATAATACTACGAAAAAATCCAAATTGATATATTTCGATAAATTTACCTAAAATTAATTTTTTATTATAAAAATCTTAAATCGGTATACTTATAACAAATTCACCTCATTAGTTTTTGTTAAATTTTACAGTCAAATTGATGAGTTAGATGACACGTGGTAGTTGACAAGTGTATTAATTTTGGGTTTTACCCTTTATTTGTTACTAATTTGTGGTTTATCATGGTATTGATCTAATTAAATAAAAACTAACGGAGGGTAAATTTGTCATAAATATATCAGTTTGAGATTTTTGGTGCTCTAAAAATTTGTTTGAAATGAATTATCATAAATGTATCACTTTGGGATATTTCATGCTTTTAACCCTTTTGAAAATGGAAAAATTATTCAAAAAGTCTTGAATCTAGTATACGACAACCAAATTAATTTTTAACCTTTCAATCGTATCAATTTATTACTAAACATTTTGATAATTTGTCAATTTAGTCATTATGACCAATTTTGTTAAAAAATTGTTGACGTAAATGCTAATATAATCCCATGTGACATAGTTAGTGTTAACATAGGCAATTTTTTTCTAAATTATTTATTTTATTTTTTATGTTAACTACTGGGAGGCCAAGGGTTGGCAACCCTATTGGTAGTTAACAATAAAAAAATTAAAAGAAAAATAAATAATAAAAAATTCATAAAATTGCAAAAATTGCAAAAATTATCAATGACAGAGTTGGCCATGCTCTATAAAATAACTGGCATCCACGCTGGTGATTTTTTTCCAATAATAACTAAATAGGTAAACTATCAAGATGGTTAAGATTAAATTAATACAATTGAAATGTTTATGATTGAATTGGCCGCCATACAATAATTTTTCCATTTTCAAAATTATAATTTCCTTAGCTTAGTGAATTGATAAATCAGGTATTCTTGACCTTTAATCTACTTCAAATAAACCGATAGATCAGGAAGGACTAATGTGAAGCCTACATGATCTAACTCTTATGTAAAGTGGTATAATGTAGACCAAGAAAACCCCCTAAAAAATTCTTGAGAATGGGCTAGGGTTTGAACTTTGTTGATTAGAGATTGGATGTGAGAAGATTAAGAAGGCATTTTTTAAAAGAGAAATGACAATTTTATTAGTACACGTGCATGTTAACTGAATTGAGGTACTTAAAGTTTTTAAAACAGAAGTACAAGTTTGGTCATTGCATTAAAATTGGGAAAAGTGCTAGAAAAGCCCTAAACATATCGCATCAATATTAATTTAATTCTAAACATTTTAATAGTGCTACTTTAGTCTTAAATCTTTTAATCTAATACCAATTCAATCCCAAATATTTTAACATAGTGTTAATTTAGTCATTCTAGCTAATTTTGGCTAGATTTTGTCGATGACCACTTGTCATGGACAATTTTTAATAATATTTTTTTTTTCTAATTTTGATTGTATTATATTTTTCTCTCTTTTTTCCCCCTTCCCTTCCTTCTTCCTCCAGTCAACCATCGAACCTCGACAACCGGCTAGAGGCTAGGGTCAGGCAATCCTCACCAATAACTGGTGAGGCTCGCCTAGCTTATGGCTAGCTCACCAAGGGCCGCGAGGGCAACCTTGCTTGGCCCTCTTCAAATACGGTGATGGTTAAACCTTGCTAGAGGCTACAAGGTCATGACCTTTGACCTGGTGACCTCTAGCGAGGGCTTGAACCTCCCTAGTGGCTAAGTGAGACTCAACCTCTCCAGCCTAGTGCAAGGCCACCTTCATGGTTCTTGGAGAGAGCTTGGCAAGGCATGACCTCAATAGGAAAAAGGCAAAATGAATTGAAAAAATCGTAAAAATATTAATATATTATTAAAAGTTGTTCATGTCAACGTTGGTCGTGCCATGTAAACCGACTGACCTCCACATTAACAAAATCAGGCCAAAATTAGTTAAAATGACTGAATTTGCATTAGATTAAAATTTTCAGAATTGAACTGATACTAATACAATTGGTTTACGACTTGTTCGACACTTTTCCTAGGAAAACTCAAGTATGATTTTGTTATTTTCCCAGGAAAAACTCAAGTATGATTTTGTTATTTTCCCTGTAATAATAATTCTCAAATCACATTCCATGATGATATCCTCCTCATGGAGATAATGGCCTCTCCCTAAATGTTCATGCAAACAATACGAATTAAATAATTTAATTCCAAAGAACATCACTATTCCCAACTTATAGTTTACTTAGATCATCAGAGTTTAAGCAAACTTCTAGAAATTTAGAACACAATATGTCTTTTAGATGTGAAATGTGAAGGCTATCTTGTTGCATATAAACCTTCAAGTGGTAACTTAATCTTTGATTTCGGCCAACAAGTGAGATTCACACTCAAATTCTGTCGGGCCTAGAGGAACATTCCAAGAGAAAAATTCCCGACCCTTAGTGCCCCTCTCGAACCCTCTTTATCATTAGTAACTATTCTTCTTTTGTCACGATTGCAAGAGATCTAAATGTGGGGCTCATGTAGCATGTGCCCAAGATTCCTAATGGAAGAATAGCTGTTATCGGAAAAAAGATCACATTTAAAAAGAAGATCAGGTCGGAACAAGAAGAAAAGTCAAAGATGATGGGGCAAGGTGGCTCTTTGATGTTCCCTCGTTTCCAACAAAAGCTGCGATTAGGAGTTCCAACATTCGATACGCATTGGAAAAATTGGATGCAATTGGGCCATCCCAAGACCCCCCATGAGGGTCCTTTTCTTGTCACCATCATTAAATCCCTACTTAATTTCCTACCATTAGTTTTGGTTTTACCTTTTGCTAAGGATTATCAGGTCCTCAATTAAACTTTCAAAAGCTGATATTCCTAGGCCACCTTTAGCTCATCCCAGGTAAAGCTAATCATTCTGCTATTGTTTAGCCCATAATTAGTAGGAATTGAGGATTTTTTATTTTGAAAAGCGAGGTGCTCGATCAATGCGCTCCTCCTTATAACCTAGCTATATCTAGCACCGACATCAATAATTCCATCTTTTTGGAGGCTCTTTTTTCTTTCTCCTGTTTTATTTTTTTTTAGCAAGTGGTGTCATAGAAACAAAATTTCTGTCCATGCGGCACTCTTTCTAGAAGTAAAAAACACGTTAATCATGTTTATAATGCGATGTCTCCCATGGCGGCTCCATCGGCCGTCTTGCTCGCGAAATTGCGTCGCACGTCCATTTAATTTGGTTCCTCACCCCACCAAATCAAAGGGAAAGTTCCAAAATTAGGGCTATTTCCACTTGGAATGGAGTAAGTGGGCTGCAGTATGTGAATGGGAATCTGATCGTTCCGACAACGTGCGAGCTCCTCGTCATTTGCGCGGGCATGATGATGGCAGGTCGAGGAGATGGTGCGGTGGTGATGCCAAAGGCGGTGCTGGGCGGCGGCGGCGCAGTAGTGGTGGATGGGAGCCGGCAGCACCCAGTCGCGGGTGAGGAAGGAAGATGAGTTTAGGGTTTTGTAGGGATTTTCACCTAATGTTTGCAAATACACAATGAGGCATCCTAGTGACATTCACTGATCGGTGGCGCCGAGAGACTTAAAAAGGATGTATGCTTAGTCCCCGTTGTCCACTGGAGTTGTATAAACTTCTTGGATGAAAGACAATATACCTTTTGAGTATAAAAGGTATATTGAAACCCACCCGTGAACAGCGTAGTTGGTTGAGATCTTTCCTTCAGCGAAAGAGGTCAGGGGTTCGAAACCCTGCATTGTTAGCGATTAAGTGAGGGTCAATAGTCATTGTTGGGCCTCCACCGTGGAGGCCCGTAAAACCCCAAATCGGCATAACGCGACAAGGGCGGCTCCAATGGATCCTTGGTCACTAAAAAAGAAAAAAAAGAAAAAAAAAAACAAGACACATTGAATGACTCTCACATGAGTTTGGAATAAGCATATGCGACTTAGTCCATCATATAGGCAAATACATCTTATTGAAGCTCGTTCATGTGAAAATCAGGGGTTGAATATCAGAAACTTTCTGTTTCAGGTCATGTTGTTCGAGCAAGAACTAAAAGGAAAAAAACACTGTTTTTATATAGGAACAATCGCTATTGCGCATGACGGGAAGAAGTTGCGTTTAAGATCGTAGAAGTTATATTTCGTGGCAAATCTTTCGAAGATTTGTCTATATTGAACAGTTAGTACAAAAATCAAATGGATCTCTTCATTAGCGTCCGTACTAAATTTGTACAAAGACAAGTACATCTTACAGTACGACTAGGTGACTCATTAAACAAGGTGAGATGGTGCAATTTCGAAAAGAATTAACATGATAAGAGAAACGAAAGATATAACTATCCTATGAAACACCAAACGGCAGCAACGAAGGAATCTATATGCTCTGGTTGCGATTGAATATTTTCTGCCCAGGAGAAAATATCATCTTCGGATCGAACCGGGCTTTTCTCTGACGGAACCTCCTCCATTTCGACCCGAAATGTCTCATCCATTCTTGTTCATTGCCAAAAATCGGAAGATAGTGTTTAAGCTCGATGCCAGCGTCTTCACAGAAACTCAGCAACTCCTTATTTTGAAGATCAAATTGTTGCCAATCATCGAACCCGCTCGAATGCAAAAACCCTACGGTGTAGAAAACCTCTTCGTCTGGTACCACCGCGGACATCTGGTCGTCCCACCTGCAGAATTCATTGATTGATTAGTTTCATCCTCTTATAAAGCAGGTCCCGCGTTGTTGTTACACGTTTTATGTTACTTAAGCAAGACAATAAATAGGTAGCTAGAGGGGACTTACTTGTTTCGATTCATGGGATAAATGAGGACAGGTCCGGTCGTTATGTTCCTTTTGAGGATGATATTCTTGAAAACACCGTCATTGAAATCAGCAATGCGAGATTTGGGCACGAATAAGTTCAACCATGGATGAGGAACGTCCCAAAGGCCCTGCGCCGTGAGTTTCAGCTCTCCTTCTCGTACTCGGTCGAGGAAATCAACATAGGCTACATCTTTCTGGAACTCGAACTCAGGAATATGGTTCAATCCTTCGAATAAATTCTCCACATCCTAGAATAGTAGATTAAGAAGGCAAATTAAAGATGACCATGACAGGAACATGATCAAGTTTACACGAGAAGGGAGAGCTTCTCTCTCTCTCTCTCTCTCGCAAGCATAGCTAGGGTTTGTCAATAAGGGTCATTCAGTCATACCTTGTTCACCGTATTCTGGGTGAGATCATCGTAGTATTTCGCTACTTCAAGGCAGTAGACGATTTCATGTTGTTTCAACAGCGATATGATTCGCGGGTGGTCCGACAGAGGGAAGAAAGAAGATCTCCAACTATCCGGAGGACCTTGGTGCATGAGAAGCATCCCTTCCACATAATCCAATGCATTGTCTTGGTACCTTCCGTTCTTTGAAATCAAATATTCTTGGTCTCTCGTAAAATCCGAGAAATCGCTGTAAAGCAGTCTCACCCATTTGACCTGCATGTCGAAATTATCAAAACGTAATTAATATTTTGAGGCTAGTGATTTGCTCTTAATGAACCGAAATGATAGAATAGCGAAAAATGTATTCCAAAAGTAGCCATTCTAATATGTTCCGAAATCCATATTGTATGTTTCATCGTTGTAGAAGCACTCTTCAATTTTTTAATTAAGAAGTTCACTTGATCTTATAAAATGACTGGAGAAAATATTTTCTAGGATAGTCAAGTCTTAGTGTTCATACTCTCTTCGGAGCTCGATCTAAGGCAACTCTCGCTCTCGTTATTATGCCGAACTGGCCTAGACCTCCGAGAACAGAGTAAAACAGCTCCGGGTTTTCGTCGGGCGAACAAGTCGTAAGCTCCCCAGTTCCTGAATTTAAAGGAAAAGACCAAGCAAGAAACGCCGTTAAATCACTCATAAACAAGAAAGCACATAAGAAAGAGCTGTAGCTTGGCGACTTGACCATGCATAAACAAATCAAGAAGCGCGTTCTCAGTCGGTACGAGATCTTAATAGTCCTCCAAAAAGCAATTGTTAAAAAGGAGGAGGGAAATTTCCATTAAGCTCTCTCTCCCGAGACATGATTTGACCCCTTTGACTGGTCCGGCCAGCCTAATATGATAATCTAGGAACAGTAATAACAGGAAGATCTAAGGAAAGCACACATGGGCTGCGTGACCTCGACAGAGCCCATAGCAAAAGACAAGTAAACGACAGATTCGCAGCGAAGACCTTCTAGAAATTAGAAGACCTTGAAGAACACTGTTTCAACTAACGAAGAATGAACAAGGCGCAGATTTTACAATAGCTAAAATTTCAAGTAAGAAATTGAGTGCCTCCTCTATCTATGTGCATATATACAAATTCCTGGAGTTCTTTCCTATGTGTATATATCTTCTATTGATAATGTCTAGGCGACTCAAAAGCATATTCCAATGACTCAAGTTTCTTGACCAAATCGAGTCAATCTTAACGCATTTTCGGTCAATAGAATGGGTTTCTCCTATTGTTTAAATGGGGTGACGGGATCTCGCCCACGTCGCCCGGTAGACAAGTTTAGGTACGAGTATTGTCACGTTGACGTATCCCGCCGGAACTCTTCTACGGAACACGAGTTTACAACGAGAACGTATTTATTGCCGACTCCCACACGACTCTTTCAATGTCGTAGTAGCTAGCTAGTAAGGAAAGAGGAAAAGAATGGAAAATTCGGAAGAGGTTGTGGCGTTCGTACCGGTGATGACGTCCATTTCGTATACATTGCTGATCTGAGGACCGTATCGGAACGTCTGCCCGCTTATGCCAGCGTTGGAGAGCGTCCCGCCCACGGTTAGGTACAAATAGTCCGTCCACGAGACAGGCGAGAGCCCGTGCCTCAACGTCTCCTCCAGCACGTCCCTCCACAGCTGCCCGCCGCCAACGTCGGCATAGAACCCGTGCGGCCTGCTCCATGACACGGATATGGCGGATCCTCCTCCGCCGCCACGGTGCCTTGCCAGCGATGTCATGTCCACCACGACCCCACCCGGGGCCATGGCTTGGCCCCGGACCGAGTGGCCCCGCCCTCTGGCTGCGATGGCGAAGGAGGAACCGTCACCGAGGTACGCGGACCTCACGAGGGCCGCGATGTCCTTGTGGCACGACGGGTGGAGCACGGCCAACGGGGTTTCCCGGACGATGTTGCCAAAGTCCACTGAGGCCGTGCTTAGTGACTCGGGGTCGGTGCGGAGCTTCTCGGCGAGCTTGTCGGTTAGGTAATAAGCCGGGGGCTTGGCCTTGCCGGCCGTCGAGAGCGGTCGGGTTATGATGAACATCACCATCAATTGCGAAACGAGTAGAAAATTCCGTGCCATTTTCCGGGAAAGGGAAGAACGAGAGGGAGAGAAGAAATGAATATGAATCTGTGGAGGGAAAGGAAAGAGAAGACGGAGAAAGTTTATGGCTTCCACGTGGCACTTAGACGGACCCGGTCAAGTTGATGGCTACCGTGTGGCACTCTTCTTCGACATCCCCAGTTTCCCTATAAATAGGAGGAGGCGAATGAATGAATGAAGAAAACGATGTCACTTCATGCAATATTAAAAAGGATTAGGCAGGAGAATAGAGGCAAAAAAAGGGTCGTGGGGAGGACCCCACGAGTATCACGAATAAAGTTTGTCAGGTTATTATTATTTTCCATGTTTGTCGTATGCTTTATGGCACTATAATTAAGGTTTAAAAATATTGGTATCTAAAATGCGAAACAGGATCATCGATGGTCTTTGCATCAATGATTTAGTTAGGATCACGACCATATTAGGATATGGTAGATTGGATTTCCCATATCAACTCCTACGGTACAACGAATCTTGCGATTATACGTGAGAAAGTGATTTTTGAAAAAGAAGGGAAATGGCAAGAGCTTCGTGCTCATTATCTAAAAGATTTTAGCCTGCGGTATGATTAATAAACGTCAGTGGTAGAGGTGCTAATGACAAGTTTGTCTGTGAACGAGACTCTAAAACGATTCGTACATTGATTTAGCTAGAGACAGCTTGCAGAGTAGACATTTCGCTCTCTCCATATAGACTTTGCCCCATCGTGGATTAAGTCAATTTCAATTTTAGATGATAGTGGATCTCACATGATCTCGTACGATCTTCCTATAATGATGATATCTTATTCGTAGATTCGTGATTTGGACATGGGTCGACTCTAGGAAGAACAGGTCAGGCCATGGAGGGGTCACCCCGAAAAACAACAGAAAGAAATACAAAAAACAGTTTCCTCTTCTGGAAATGAGATTGCATGGAAGAGAGGGCAAAATCTCCAGCTGCAGGGAGGGAAATCTTGACGTTTGGCCGAAAACGACGTCGGACTAAGATGCGTCGCTGTAATGCGACTTCCCTTTTTCCAAAGAAGCGAAAGGATCGGTCCTCGGATGCAATAGTGCTGGAGTTTCTTGGCGGTTTCACGACTTGACTCGCTGTTTTCCATGCATTTAAGGAAATAACCGATACACTACAAGAAAATAAAAAACATGCTCGTTTTTCTTTAATGACTGAAGAACCGCCGGAGATTATCCTTCGAGAATCATAACGTGCTCGATAGCACCGTCAGGCCTCGCCGCAAGCCGCTATTTAGATGTAAAATCTCGGGAGTTAGTCTAATAATTCACCGCTGGGACCCCCACTTAAATTATAGAAATGCAATAAGTGGGTTCGAACTCTCGACTTTAATGATGAGGGAGAGCACTCGTGCTATTTGCGTTGTCCATGAGTGGGTAAAAGCATGCTCGTTTTTCATCTGCAATAAAGGGAGAATTAACTTTCTGGTGCTTTTGCTTTTCGGGTCTTTGTAAAACATCCCAAAGATTCCTAGACAGGAAACCCCCCACAGATTTCCTTCAATTCTCGTGGGCTATCTTCAACCTCTCCACAATCTATCTTGATCCGATGGTCAATTGTTGGTCAACAGTTGTCAAGCTTTCTTTGTGCAACCCAATTCGCAATTCTACATTATCAAGTAAATGGTTAAGAACACCAAAATTTGGGGCACAAAACTAATCGTAAATATACGATAAGCTATTACGGTGTTAAAAAAAAATAATAATAATTTTATCCACAAGAAAATTGAATAAAAGACGAATTTGAAATGATCTCTAAATGATCAACTCGTTCATATTCTACTTGATTTGTTATCTTCGAAAATTCTGCACTATAATCATTTTGATTTTTTGCGTTTTGATTTATTACTTCAATAGGGCAGTGCTTTTAAGTGAGTGAGTTGTATTTGAATGCAGATGGTACAGACCCGACATATTATTAATTTGCCGATTTCGATACACGTAAGTGTTGTTTAAATAAGAAAAAAAATAGGTTGGGATTGCCATTTGAGGATTATTCATAGTCAAAATTAGGTACCCATCATAAGGATTGATCGAATCTTTTTGAGATTTTCTTTGGGAGAATCGGAAGATCTGTTATGGGTCAAGGCAGTGCCTTCGAATTTAAGTTGGTAATGTGGGTAGGGCAAACATCAACCAGATTTTTCTTCATTCAAAGATCTGGTCTTGTGTGCAGTATCCAATTATAAGGGCTACATGTAAATTGGGTAAAAGTCAAAAAATTTCAGAAACCCATAATTACCTGCACCCCCTCCCTGTCTCTTTGAGTCCCTTCACCTATCGGACGCTTTTCTAAGAAGCAATTAAGATGTTCCCACGGCCGGATTAGAAAATAAGGGAAACCGTCTAGTTTTAATTATAAGGTTCCAGACTGTCATGGCCATACCGATTAGTTTGATATAAATCTTCGGAAAAGCTACGGCGATTGTCATCATCAGGTAGGCTATGGTCCAAGATCTTTATACTATAAAATGCTGCTCTTGCTTGTTCTCTTGCATCCCACTAGTTAGGAAATACTCATGGCTATTCATAGATCAGCACAAGAACGAGCAACACACATACCCAACTTGCTCGAGTTAAATATCAATTTGGAATTATAATATAGCAAGGAAACAGCACCATGCTATGCACGATCAGGAAGCTGGAAGGAAGGTGGAAATAATATTAAAAGGAGAACGATGGTGGCCCATTCCTATGTGTATCTTTAGTGGGGACGAAAAGCCGAACGACTTTGGTGCGGGCAAGGCACTTCCTGGGACTTGAAATGGACGTGAAATACACAAGGGTACCCGCGAGAGAATGAACCCCCCGATTAACTATGGTTTTCTCGGTAGCTCGGTTCCAAAAAATCGGGTAGGAGAAATTCGAATTCACGGATGATCTTTGACCTACAGATCTCGCGGGTCGGGAAGACCCGTCATGTAGCATGTTGGGAGCCAGTACGCTTCCACCGAAGTCGATTGTTTTTTCTTGATGTTATGTGGACTGAGAATGTATAATCTTTGACGTGCATGTGCAGCATGCAGATCTAAATCTGTGGCGCAATCTCTAAACTTAGGTGCTAAAATATCCGCTGTGAGGCTAGGGAAATCATTGTTAGATCGACAAGCGACGTCCAATAAGCAGTCCACACGTCACACAAGTTTAAGTATTTTTTTTATTTCTTTTTGGTGTGCTTTTGTGCTTTGTGTGGGTCGCGACATGATTGATGGTTGAATAACATAGCGAAATTGGAAGCCTCATGAAAGCAACCGAGGATACCGCCCAACATGTCGTAATAGTGAAGGAGTTAGGTTCTTTACCTAACCTAGGGAAAGAGATTGATTGGGCATGTACTAGAGAGAAAAAGAGACAGGAGAAATTCGCAGAAGTTAGGAGACTTCTAGTTACCGGTAAATTTTAAATCCGATACGAAATTCTCAGTCAAGCTCTCGGAAGGAGAATTTGAGCGAATTTGAATAGGATCTTTTCATATGTTTTACACTGCCTGTTATCTTAAATAGGGGAAGATGATTTACGGGAGAAACTTCTGATTTAGATGAAGGAATTTAATGAACAATCTCAGGGTATGTTTGTTTAAATGAAAGAATTTTTCATGAATCAGTTTTTTGCACCTTCTTGCATTTGATTTGTTGAAAATATTAGTCAATGAAAAATCATTTACGATTGGAAAAATTATGCGTGCTTGAAGTAAGGAAAATAAATTCCTTTATTTAAAAAAGCGAAAACATTTTCTTTTATCATAAAGTTTTCTCCGAAACAAACACATCATATATTTTCATCCATTTAACTTCCTCCGATCAAAACTTTTGATTCGTGGTTTATAAGTTGGTGGGTGATGGGGGTGATTGCTTCTGTGGCAGGTAGGTTTTTGACGTGGAATCTGGAACTTACCAGTTAAAACTTGTTTCCAAATTTTTTAACATGGAATTTACCTTGTTTGTCTTATAACAAATCTTGGAACCTATCCTGTCTATCTGGCCAACTTTCAAGGTCAACCTAGGTGACAATTTTTTTTCCTTCTTTTAAAAAAATCAAAAACAAAATAAGCAACAAAATAACTCAAAGTAAAATATTGATACAAAACAAATAGATATATAAAGCAATAGGAAATCTAAGCTCATTTGAGCTAGATAAATCATCTTGCTCAAACTTCATAACACAAATTCTAACTAGTTCCCGACTAGGTAAGTCTAGCACTCAAAACCTAAAATCTATTAGCACACTATTCGTTCCAAAAATTTGGAATTGGGAACCAACCATATTTCCATTGGAATCAAAAATCGAACCTATTTCCATGAGTAATCGGTCTAGTTCCTAGGTAGAATTGGATTGGTTGCTCAACCTTAGGGAGTGATGCCCATAATTAGTAGTACACCAATAAAATATACGGTTGAAGGAAAACGTGCCCTTTTAAAGGAGCAGATCAAGCCAACCCTAATTTTAAAGGATCTCCAATTTTTCACATATGTCTACCGAATACCAAAAAGAAACATTAACATATTACCATTATGACAAATCTAATAATTCAACATTCCTAAGGGGCTTTGAGCTCCCAAAGTCTTTTGGGAAAAATATTAAGTGTTTGGTTCGGCATTTTGATGTGCCATTTGCCCCATACCAACATTTGGAATGCTGAAAGCCCAAAGCAGGTCCGCTAAAGCCCAAAGTAGGTCGCCCAAAGTAGGTAGGGACCTGCTTTGGACTTTCAGCATTTTTGGAATGCTAAATGGGGGTTTTAATGATTTTTTTCCTTCCAATATTGCCCTCATTAATAATTGCCTTTTCCTCTTTTACCCTAAAAAATTACTGTTCATCATCTTCCTCCTTAGACTTGTAGCTTAGCCGACAGAGCTCAGCCGGCTAGATTTGATCGCTGAGAAGGGTCACCGAATCTCAGGGGACCCATACACCGCCGTCGCCTGGGTCGCGCGGCCTCAGGCAGTGGCGTGACTCGCGCCTCCCCACCACCACTACCACCAACTGCCTCCCCCACCACAATCACCAGCTCCAACTGCCTCCAAACCGTTTCGCCCTCTGCTTCAGCATCTCCTCCTCTTTTTTTCCTTTCTTTTTTTCCTTTTTCTTTTCACCTCAAAGCTACTTTGCAAAATACACCAAAATGAGAATATCCAAACACTATTGCCTTCTTCAAATGTCCATTCCTCTAAAGATACTTGGAAAAATGCAAAGTCATTTCCCCAAAGATGAACCGAATGGGCCCTAAGACCTTTAAAATGTACAAGAACAAAACACAATATTTTACTGTGGTCACAAATTTAGAATCTTGTAGCAATCTGTCTATTCTTACCATTATCTTGTCCACTAGTTAGCCTATCTAAATCTCATTGCGTCGACAGCTAGTACCAACATATTCCCATTCCCCAAAGGACATTAAACTTTCATCTTATTGATTTCATGGTGCCTCATCAATGTTGAAATCTCATTATTTTCTCTAGACAAGCCTCGAAGAATATTTACTCTCCCTAAAATGGATAGCCATGGTTTCTTTGTATCCTTCTTTTTTTCGGAATAGGACCATTTGGATGAAGATCCAAATCTTCTGATTGTGGACAGGAATACTAGTAGTCATTATTTCTGTAGCACAGGCCAAACATTGATCACATATTTGTAACTTCAAAGATCATGTTAAATTTACGGTAATTAAAAAACCGTGCTAAATTTGTGGCAATGATAAAAAGTCTAGATATGCCAAATAAAAATAATTACCCATCATTAGCGACAACTTATGCATGCTGTTTCTATAAATGAACTGTTGCTTAACAAAAACTCCTTAATTGTCTTTAAACATATGTATTCATATATATGTATGTATGTATGTATGTATGTATATGCATATAGTTATGCACTCGGCACATGAAATGCAAAAGCAAGGAGAGTAATGTGTTCGACTGGACTGTCATATGGGATGAAAGGACTGCCGGGGTTGTTTTGAAGATGTTCCGAATCTTTCTAGGGATCGAAGCCAGACCACCAAGATCACGTGGTGCTTTTACCCCACGTCCCTTCGACGCACCTCTCTCTCTCTCTCTCTCCACATTCGATCAGCCCTCACGTACGCCCTCCTTTTCTTCAATCTTTTCACCTTCTCGGCTGCACGTGCATGTGCAATGCGCAGCGCGGGAAAGAGTAGGGAAACCCTAGTAATAATGTCGCCATCCTTGCTTTTGTCCTAGGATTGCATGCAATCCAACGTCACCTACCCGACGAAACCAGGCATTGCACACAAGCACAAAAAGCAGTTGGCAAATGTCAATAAAGCGAGCCGGCCTAGACATGTGTGCGCGTAGAGCCTAAAATTGTGAAGAAAACCAAGTGTTAAGAAAAAGAGAAAGAAAAGCAATATTTAATTGCTTTCTATCTTCATGTTATACGGAACATTTTCATCCGCGTCGTTTAGAAGTAACTTAAATTTGTTAACAACACCATTCTGTGATTTATATAATTTGTTGCATTACGGTGCTCATGCTGTGTATGCTTAATGTCTTCTATATGGTGCTTTAGTTGGTCTTGACATTAGATACCTACCGAAAGTTCCATATGGAATTCATTTCATCCTTGTGAGGAAATTCAGACTATAGGCTTTTTTTAGCTTGCCCCCTATTAAGCATTTGCGTCCCTCATCGTCGCCAAATTGAGTACTTGCACTAAAAGTTCAAACTATGAAAGATGGCAGGCTGTTGGCACAGACTTCATTCATGCCGTCCACTTCACAACAAGCTAAACATCAAGGAACCATGAAAGGACGTAAGTCGAAGGGCACTCGGAGAATCATTATCAGTAGCTATCACGGAAAGAGACGCGACAATAGTTTAAGTAGAAGCCAAAGAACACACTTGTACCCCTATATGTTGGTGCTTTTCACCTTCTCATTATAATATCCTCCCTATGTAGATATTCTCTTCACATAATCTTTTCGCAAGATTATGCTCAGAGACCTCAGAAAGAGAGAGAGAGAGAGAGAGAGAGAGAGAGAGAGAGAGAGAGAGCTTAAAATCCGTCTTATTCTTCACGCACATCACATTTCACCTTCTTTCATGCGTGGCAGGTCAGTGAGAGAGACGAAGGACTTGGAAGTGCAACACAGCCAAACTTTTCTTCTTTTAGGTGAGAAGGAAGCTTGTTGGGTTTGGAGTTTCTTTTGTTAGTTTTTTAGATTCCAAGGGTGACAAGTCGACCCCACAAATATACAAGCTACAAGATCTCGCATCATGACTCGTGCTTGGGGATTGTCTGTACAATGGGGTGCTTTACAGGCGCGCAGAGAGAGAGAGAGAGAGAGAGAGAGAGAGAGAGAGAGAGAGAGAGAGAGAGATGGAGGGTTCTCGGTTGGCTAGAGACAATGCACCTCTTGAATCTTCAAATTTGCGTTCGATAACTTCGGCAGTGTCGTCTTTGTGTGGATGATCTGTGCTTTGGGTTGACCGAAAGTCGCTCAATTTGCAATTCCTCTCCACTCTTCCGAAAGATAACGCAATACAGGAGAGGCATCTTAAGCTTATTAAGCGCCATGCAGTTTAATGCGTGGAATAACTTTTCTGCATTATGTGAGAGGAAGACGCGTAAGCTTTATTACATTAAGTGCATTGACATATCAACCGCTCAAAAGAGGTAAATGGACCTTAACGTATCGCTTCTGAGAATCCCAAACCCTTTGTATCACTGTTGCCTAACTAAGATGAATAAACCTATTTTACACCAAATCTAATTAAGCAAGGGCCAAGAAGAGAATCGAGACAGATGAAGAGGAACTAACGGAGCTCATTGTACAAACAAAAGAGAAAAACCCTCGAAACCTTAATCTTACATCCGATTCTTCTCCCACTCTCCGAGATATTACAAAATAAATAGCACTAGGACCAACTACTCTAAGGGTCACGTCTACTGCCCCTACGACTATGCATAAACATGTACGATAAAATGGCTCTATCGACCCCGAGTCAAATCTCACCTGATTTCACCCAATTCAACCAGGCCTTTTCAGTAAGAGTAGTTAGAATTGAGCTGAAATCCTCAAAGATTGTCTGTCATTCGGTTTATAAGCATTGAAGCATCTCTTTGATTCTCTGGTATTTTGCCGCTACTAAGGCAAGTCAAATTTATGTGTTGGAGATATCACGTGTTGTAGGTATGTCCCACTCCTAGTGCAAGAAGAATATCCCAAACTCGATCAATCAATCAATCAATCAAATTAGGCGATTCATGTGTGTATGTGTTTGATTGAGAGAATATTAATGATGGGTCCTTGTACACGATATAGACAGTGTAACATGTGTGTTTTGATTCCCTATGAAAACCTAGAAGCTCTCTCTTTATACAGTCCCTACAACGATTGGTATCTTTCGCATGAGTCATTATCATTTTCCTTCTATATTTAAGGAAATTAAATACCTGACCGCGCGAAAAACATGAAATAACTTTCAAGTTCATGAACTAAATAAGGTTAGACCTTTTGATTTGTGCAGGCAGCATCGACCTACAACGATTTGCTCGAAATTAATAGAATTTGGACACACTTTCAATTATAGTACTTTGGTGAACCGCCTTTTCCGATGATATGTAATTGGTCATTTTTACTCAAATGTCTACATAGACAAGGTGTACTTGGAGATGTTCTTTCGATGGATCTTGTCAGTCCATGGATTTTACCCTTGTCTTTGTTCTAGTTCCTCTTGTACGGGGAGATATCGTGTCATCCAATTGCATGTGCCTCCGATGTCTAAGAGAAGTTAAAAAAGGGAAACAGTTGCATGTGTCACACCCGTAACTTTAGATATCTTCTCTCTCTATATATCGAAATGGTGTCCAAACAAGCCAAGACACTAGCTACATACCCGTGAGATGCGTCATTTCATGTAAATACTGAAGCTTTTAGAATAATTTATTTAGAGGGATCGACGCAATATTTCAATGGTTGTCTTATAATATATATTATATTTTGTCAATATATTTGATCTTTTTTCCAGTAATTTGTCTTTCGAAATCGTTTAAGCAAAAAAGTACATTGAAGTAAATATATATGTCTGTTTTGCACCCACGGGTGATGCTAACGGACTACTTAGTGAAGATGATATTGATGTGGAAGAGATTGAGATGAAGCTTTTGTTAATTCAGATTGTAGCTCGTCGGGTACATCAAATTACACCAGGCACTTCAGATTTGTTTTCGTCGAAAACTTATGTTATTTCCTCATGTCCTTCTGTCTAACTTTGCGAGGAAGAAACCTCAAACTGGCCATGACCACCGATCGCATTATTCAAGATCTGCGCACATGCTCTCTCCGACATTATCTATGTTGGTTTTCCAGCGACCAATGATTGATGACTTTAGCTACATATAAAGAAGAGTTTATCGGACGTTACTTGATATATAGATTTGATTGAATATTCGCATTACCTCTACTATAACATCGGAAATGATTGCGTGGTAATCTTTAATCTATCGTGAGAATAACAATTTATTCCGTATTACAAAAAATCAAATAATAAATAATTAAATATTGTGGGACCCACTTTTTCAAGAATTTGTGACTTGCAATAAATTGTTATTCTCACAATACCACAAAAATTATTATGCTAGCAAAACCCCTATAACATTAATGCTTACAACGTGCGCATGCTATATATAGATTTGTTTCCATTTGTGCCTCTAAGCAAAAGTATAGACAACAAATAATTATGGTATACGAGTGATTGCTGAACTATCTAGTACAAAAATTTCACTAAGGACATGTATGTTTTAATGAAAATTTCTTGATAAATGAAAATGTTTTCTCTGGAAATCATTTTATATGAAAATTAGTAGTTTTCATTTGTTTTGTAGTTTAAGGAAAGCGATTTCTCTCTTACTAGAATGGAAAATTATTTTCCCCTAATCTAAATCCATTATTTCTAGTTAATGGAAAACATTTTCGATAAATCAATTAGTTTTCCATCATTTGAATACCGGAAAGTTAGAAAATAATTTTTGAAAAATAGTTTTCTTTCAAACAAACGGATCCTGAATTTGTTTTGATACAACGCAAAGTATACATGCTAGGACGAATTCTCTCTGCATTAGATTCTACCGAAAACATCACAAGACAATCCTCCATTTGGTCCAGAGAAATCTTGTGTGAGAGTGAAGTGCACGATCAGATCTCTTCTTTGACTTAGGAAGGTTGTGGGTCGGCCATTTCGATTTGCCAGGCTTTAACGCAATTTCCATGAGCATGATGAGGGCTGGATCCGAGACCAATAATGCGCTAGCTTGGAAGTATTTGTCAAGGGAGATCATGATTATTCATCTAAGAACCCCCAAGGTCCCCACTCTGTAAAGCCTGCGTTTTTCTTACGGCCACACCGGAGTTGCAGCTTTACATGTTGAGATATTGCATGTTGGGAAGTACTGATATATCAAGAGGTTCGTTTCGATGGACATTTTTACGTATGTTTTGCACTTTTTAACAAGTTCAAAATTATGGGGAAGGACCGTGGCTTGAGATGATGTGTATGGCGCGTAGGGAAGGCTGAGAAATAATGCTTCGCATGCAAATGATAAGCCATTATTACAAGTTGAACCATGTTTTATGGGTTCATCGAAGTTCGTGACATATGTTGATTATATTGAGCGATGGGTCACGTGTTCTATATCATAAGATGGAGTGGTATATGCATCTAACTTTATAATTGCGTAATGGTCTTAATATACTGTTAGGATAGTAGTTTATTTTGGATCACAAAAAATTAAATCACAAATAATTATAAATTATTATGAGATTCATTTTTTCAAGAATTTGTGACTTACAATAGACTATTATTCTTACAATATCCCAAGAACTGTTATATTAACAAAGTCCTTTCACGTTTCATAATACCTTCTCAACTTACACAGAGCATGGCCTAGTTTATGTCTCGCTCTGTGAGAGACGGGTCATTCACCTTCTCTTATCCTTGTTGTTGCAAGTGCATCTCTCAACAATCTTATGAGAAAGGGAATTTGTTCGGTACATATCATATCATAAAAATGTGAGAGTTCCGTAATCGGGTTCGTTGTGCTTATCATCCACGTACTAGTCGGCTAAAAGAAGTGAGGCAAAAAAAGAAAACCCCATGTGTACGCTACATCTTTGCGACTACTTAACGGGGAAATGTTTGGATCACATCATTGCATGAAATCTTTGGGGAATATCACGTGCGCAAGAAAATCTTATGCATCGCCCATCATGATGAGGACTCCTCAAAAAAAGAGAACTTCTCCCGAGCTTGCCATGATCGACACCTTTACTTTTTACCCGATCGCCTTCACACTCGAACTTACCAATGATGACTAAAAGCCAGGAGAAAAGAAGAGAGCAGCACGAAGCGCGCGCATTTTCTAACTCCAGAACGTGTGAATACAGGCATTGCCTCGTCCTCACGCTCGACCTTTTTCTTTTCTTTTTAACTTAAGTAAGGGACATGACGGTTGCGATTCAACCTCATGATGGGGTTTCTCTAAAGAGAAGAGGTAGGAAAGGGCATGGCATTCACACACGTAGGGCAATGATGAGGTGACGCGGTTAAAGCGTCGTTATTTTTAATGTTGTGGGTGGGATTTGTCTTGTCCGGACCAGGCTGTTGCGAGTGCCGGGGCGTATGAGAAGGTCGACGATAATGACAACAGTTTGATGCATGTCGAGAGGGAACTTTGGCATAATGAGTGGGACAGGTTATGATGAGATGTTGGCGATGCCTCGGCTTGCAGGAAGAAATTGGTTGGAGTCTTTTTTTTAGGTCATAAAGAAGACGTTAAGGTTGATTTTGTATACAATATGTTACTAGAATTCAATCTTTTCGTCCGAGTAGAAAGAACCGAGCGTTTGGCTCGAATGCAACGGATCTCCTTGTTTGAATCACCACAAATCTTACTCAAACTAATTTTTGGGAGCCACACCTAGTACTGTAATGACCCGGTCCGACAAAAGCAGGGAGTGATCGCCGTGACTAGAGGGCCTAGACAAGGAGCTGCTTCCAGTAGGCTTCTAGGATGACGAATAAGGCAAAAATAAAACGAATTGTACACCGAACAAGAAAAAGCGATTTCGAGATGTGTGTGTGTGTCTGAAAACTTTAATTAAGTCATGAAGGCACCTTAGCTTAGTTTTGGAATTCCAAAGTTGAGCGTGCTTGATTATGAGCATTTCCAGGATGGGTGACCTTCTAAAAAGTTACCTCCGTACATGAAAGGACATATCCTAGAAGTGCCTCCACCTATACATCAAAGGAGAAATTTCTCTTTAGTCGGTCTAGATTTTGGAGTGTCACCATACTGTGAGAACGTGACTTATTCCATACTTCTTTTCAAGTGTTATTTTTAATAAAAATCTTAACGACGATCCTTATCCTCGATATATGTAAAGAATTTTTTTGATTAGCATATATATAATTTAATATGAGGACTATAATCAAGCTGTATCACGGTCTTGCGTAGTGATGTGGTAATAGTCTCACATGACGCGTTTTGATTAATCATGGAAAAGCCCTAACCCTAACCTATTCAAGGATTTGGCGGGGGCAGACTGAATCTGTGGGAATGTTCTTTTGCCCCTCGACAGCGCGCATCGTAGGCGACAAACGTCGGAAGGACATAATCATTGTGCTGGGCCAGCGCTCGGTGCGAACAAAGACAAAAGACGGGGAAAATAAATCACCTTGACCCTGGCTGGCTGGCTGGCCGGCTGGCTGCTGCAGCACCTTCTTCTACTAACCCTCACCCACAAAACGATCCCCTCTTTATCAGCTTCTTCCTCGAAGCGAGTGATCCATTAAACTAAAGGTTAAAAAGACCATGCATTACACGACATGACGATGGACACTTCTTTTTCACCACCGTGTCTTGGGTGTGTACTGGTCTGGCTTCTCGGTCCGCATTTTCTCCGTGAGCTAGCTAGCTGTTGATTTCTAGAAGTAGACAAGAGAAAAAAGAGAGTATGGTACAGTCGCGATCTTTAGACGGGCCAAGATCTCCTCTATAGATTTCGTAGATTTGATACCTTGGACTGGATTGGGAATAAGTGAGTCTGAGGTTCGACAAGTCCCTCTGAACTCGATTTGTACGTGAGATTCTCGATAGCGATCGGAGAACACCCGTCGAATATATATTGATCCAGAAAAGATTGATTTGATAGCAACGATTTTATGTGTTGGAATTGATTTGAAAGCATTGATTTTATGTGTCGGAAGAGCTTTGTTAGTATAATAGTATTTGGGCAACTGTGAAAATAACGACATATTGCGAGTCACAAAATCTTGAATGAGTGAACCTCATAAAATTTTTTAATTATTTGTGATTTATTTATTGGGTTTTGCTAATATAACAGCTTTTCAACTACCGTAAAAATAACAATTTCTTATTAACCACAAATTCTTGCAAGAGTGGAACACCACAACAATTTATAATTATTTGTTATTTTGTTTTTTGTTATCCACAACAGACTGTTATTCTTAAAGTAATTTAAAGAAGGTTACCTAATCATTTCTCTCATTTATTTTTTGGCTAAAAAAAGGTTGTTAATCTCACCATAGATTAAGGATGGGCATATAAACATTTCTTGTGTTGGAAAGGAACTGTTTTTTTTGTTTTTTTGTTTTTTTTGTTTTTTTTGTTTTTTTTTTTTTTTTTGCCTGATCAGCTCGGGCCGAGAGTACAAACTAAGGAAACCATGGCTTTGAGAGAGGAATATCCAACTTTGAATGGCTGGGCCCCTGCTCTAGGCCCAAGGGCCAAAAGACGACAAAGTGTCCTGGCCTTCGTTCAGAGCCCACGGGCCAGCCCACCTTCCATTCCTTGGTCAAGTATCTAGGAGTGCTCTGGCCCTACAAAGCCTTTATGAGATAGAGCCCACCAAGGTCTCTCAACTTATTTGGAGATCACACTAACAATGATATAAATAAATAAAGAGCCATTCTGACAAAAAAAATAATAATAAAATAAATAAATAAAGAGCAATTCCAAATAAAGGCTTGAAACCAGTTCTTTTCCTCAAAAAAGGAATGGCAAGCAATGGGCATGCGGATTGTTGGTGCCACTCTCAGGTGAAGAGGACAACCATGCTTGGACAAAGAAGATGAACAGGGAAGAGAAGAAAGAAAAAAGGAGAAATATATCCGGATGAAAATGCCCCCAATTGTGCTGCTGTAGCTCGCATGGTCGACAAGGATTTGGTTAGCTGGTGAACTCATACCCTTACTTGAGATTAAATTATAATTTTAAACTCTTATTTAAAATAATGTCCACTTTAAATCATATTTAGAGAAAATGAACATACTATGAATTCTTATTTGGAATTTTTTAAAACTGTACAGATTCTAGCCCTAAAATGTAAGTTCTACATATTTCTACCTTTTTTGCTTTATTCTCTAAGAAGATCCTCTCGCGAAATTATCATTTATCTCTATATTATTCATCTAGTGACTTGAGCATCTGAGGATCCTACCAAGGCCAAACCGAGGATGCTTCTTTTGTATCGTGCTGAGTAGCCAGGTTCAGCCCTCAAGTGGTTTGGGTTAGCCCAAACAAAGGTCACGTAATTAACAAAAATCTGAAGGACAATCTATTACAAATCCAATTTTGTTAAGATTTCACCTTGAGATGCTTTGTGGAAGTGACTTCTTCATTATGTTGGCTTATAAAATTGTTATTTTCATTATATATGGACAGGGCTTAAGGCATCCATGATGGATCGTTGACCGGATCTCCAAGGATCAAACGAAAAAGAACAAGGACCGCTCATCTTCATTTGTTCATACAAAGATGCAAATTTCCTTGTGATTGTAAACCCAGCTACCTGTGCTCTTATATTGAGAGGATTGCCTAAGGCTCCCTTGCATAAGGAACTATGACTAGGGTTTTAGATTCTCTCAATTTGGACGCTAATAAGGTTTGAGATTCTTTTGATTTTTTGACGCTACCATGTATGATTTTTGCCTCTGAATAGGTCATTCTAAGGTCTACAAGAATTGATCGGGAATTGCCTAGATCCAAAAAACTATTAACAGATCGAATCTTCAAATGAATGTGATTTTAATCTCATGTTGGGAATCAACCTGATACTCCAAATCTTCCAAACTAAGAAGTACAATAGGATCACAAAAGAAAGATGATGAGTTCAGGCTACACCAAAAGCATTTATACGACATTTTCGAACTTTGGAAGTTTTTATCTTCCAATCTAGATTTAGATTTAAGAGCTTTCCTCTCCTAATCTAAATCTAGATTAGGGAGTGCTTTAGGGGTGCTTCTGTGTTTGTCCAATCTCTTCCAATCTAGATATAGATCCCATCCAACCTACTTTTAGTGTCTTGATACGGTGATGATGTTGAGAGCACTAAACCTAGGGATGCACTACCCACTAGGTAGGCCTTATCTATTAAAGAAGGAAATTACGATTTGTACTCATTAACAATCAGTTGCCATTAGTCTATTTTGATGTTGAAACAAATATATTCTTATGGAATAAGAGCATACTTATCACTTGCTTTATTATGAGCATCTCTTATGTATCATTTTGAGATATGAATGAAATATTTACTTTTGATTAAAAAAACCTTGATGTTAGGTGATTACCTAAACATTAACCTTTGAAAGGAATGGGGGCTTTCGTTTGAGAGAAAGTTAAACGCTCTAATATCACAATTTATCCAGTTAGTCAAAATCTAGCTTCGCAGAAGACAATGTAGCAAGTGGAGATCGACATTGCAAAGGTTGACGGCGTCCTCTCTTGCTAGTTGCACCATGGACAGCATGTCCAACCTTAGCTTCCAACCTCATTGAACATAGTCATCGGATTCTTTGTTCTTGAAAATCTTCGTGCCCTAATTTCATGTGGACCACAAATAATCCAAAACCTTAGCTTTCGTCCATTGGATGAAAAAATTCGTTATTACCATACAATTAGGTATCATGCATAGGCTTCTTTTTTTTTTCAAATTTTCAGACAAAAGTTTAACGTTAAAATTCAATTATGGGTTTGCTTAATATTGAGAGATGAATCAACGTTGTGACTGTAGCAATTACTTTATTGCCTAGGTCTTAATTAGGGCAAACAAAATCTAACCCTCATTAACACTAGCCTTCCAAATTTTGCTAGAAATCCAAACATGTCAAACCCAACATTCAATTCAGACCCCTCCATAAGAAGGATCGCTTTGCCATAAGCTTTGGTACCCAACAATCTCTCGCAATTTTCAGGGCCAGAGAAAAAGACCAAAATTCTAATCAACTGGGCAAAGCCATGCCTGCAGCTTCCAAAGCATGCGCCTCGTGTCGACACCAGCGGAAGAGGTGTGACGGCAACTGCCAGTACGCTGAGCTCTTCCCGGCAAGCCGGTACGACGAGTTCCAGAACGCGCAGCGGCTCTTCGGCGTGAACAACATGCACAACATCGTGAATGCAGTCGAGCCCGAGTTCAGGAAGCAGGCCGCCGAGTCGATACTCATGGAGGGCAACATCAGGAGAAGCGATCCCGTGCACGGGTGTCTCGGCATCGCTCGGATGCTCAAGTGGGAGATAGACCTGTGCCAGAAGCAGCTCGAGGACACGAACCGTCTCCTATCTTTCCTCCGGCAGAGGGACCGAGAATTGCCGAGGCAACGGCAAGGGTTTAATGATACTCTTGTTGAAGTCCCGCCGTTGCTGCCAGCGTTCTTCTCGAATGGGGGCGGCGTCAGGAGTTTCTACGAGCAGATGCAGCGTAATTCGGTAAGCAGAAACATGACCAACAAATCTCGACGACGATATTGCAAAGGGGACTCATTTGATTGTCATCCTTTTTGTCCATGCAGGTCACTAATCTGCTCGACTCGAGTCGCATGAACTATCAAGGACTCGATTACCAATCGACGTACGAAGAAGGAGCGACCAGCACTGAGCCCTACGATCTCTTTCACGCGACCGGACCATGGAATGACAACCCTGCCGTGACGATCGCGAGGTAAGATCTCCAAACTGATTCATTTCCCCAGCGCTGCTCACTGTACGAACGTCGCATGTACGTGCGATCAGATCATCTCTTTTTCTTCTTCAGATTTGGCAGGGCGGACCAGATTACTGAACCTGAAGAGGCGAAGCAGGAGGATTCACGAAGGGCGTGCGATGATGGAACGGAGAGCATGGGGCTGCGTTTGAAAGAACGGCACTTTGAATTTCGTGGCTATCAAGGCAAATAAAAGGGGTGGAAAAATCCTTGTACGACCGTCCTTAATCTATGGTGCAACGGGGGGGCTTCTCTCTGGAATTTGGAAGTGCTCGTTCTGTTCTTTCTTTATTACAAATTGCATAAAGCATTGCAAATATTTTTCTGGAAAATGCTTATATGATCGTTCTTAATCGATAGTGAGAATTTATGGTGTTAATATTCTCATGGTAGCCCAAAAATTATTATGCTAGAAAGTCCTGCATTTGGCCGACGCCTATGCCGATTGCCGATCACTTTGTCTCGGGTCATAATTCTTCTTGAGTTCATAGAACTGTATCTTGCCACCCTTTCTACCTTCCCGGCACATCCACTCCTTCACGAGATCAAGAGAGAAAGAGCTTCAAGCCACACCCGAATCTTCCATTCCAGCATTCCCTCATAGGAATTTGAATGCTCCATCACAAGCGCGTTCGCCGTCGATCCCCATCGAAACCTAACTAGGCTCGGTATTTGCTCTCCATTTTGATTGCTTCAAAACTTGTCGATTGCTCCGATTGGATTTGCAATTTCCGTCTTCCCCTCTCTCAAATGATTTTTTCGGGACAAAATTACACTTACTCGACTGTAGAACATGAGCAAATGACTGTCTTGTGGTTACCGAAAGTCGCCCCTTTTTGTCCCCCGCGATGAAGTGAGGGAGTTAATTGGAACGCAATGGTTCACTTTGGGGGTGTTTTGAGAAAATAAATAAATTCTTTGGGGGGGGGTCGTTTTGAAAGAAAAAAATTTCCCTAATAAAAGAAAAATGATTATGTGACAATCTTTAATCTACTGTGAGAATAACGGTCAATTCTAGATTACAAAAAATCAAACCACAAATAATAATAAATTGTTATGGGACCTACTTCTTCAAAAATTTGTAATCTACACTAGACTATTATTCTCTCTCTTCCCACTCCTTTGCCACGAGAGCCCATCCAACGTCAAAGCCGTTGACCTAGGCGATCCAACACAACCCCAACATTGCTTCCTCTCTACGGAAGACAATTCTCGACACAACCTATTTGCACATCACATCTTGATAGGCAATTAAAAAAGTTTAAGCTCTCCATGAATGGATTCTTATGATACGATTAAACATGATGAGATTAGAGTGTCAATTGTTTAGACATGAACTGTTGAAGTTAATGTGTGTCGCGACGTCTATTTTCGGTGCCCGCAATTAGGTACGGGCGCGTACGGGCGCCTTCAGAGGCTAATGGTTCGGCTAAATTTATTAGACCAGGACTCTCCTAAGTCCACCAAATCACAACTTAATAATCCAAGCCGTTTAACATGTAATTTAATTTTAAAACGGAATCGCCATTAATTGATTTGGGATTGGTCGATTAGAAATCCAAGTGAAGTATCGGGAGAAATACTTGCTCCTGTGTAACCAGAGAAATTAGGATCGGGAACTTGATAATACTAGTTAATCAATAATATCCTTTCGGTACCTAATTTTGTTTAAACCTTAAGATTTTTGGATGTTTGAGGGATTTTCCATGCATTTTCTGGAGGAAAAACATTTTTTTTGGCCTTTTTATATTTTTTGAACATAAAAGGGTTTTTATTTTTTGGTATATTTTTTTGGAAAATACAATTCTTTTTGGCTTTTTATGAATTTTTGGCTTTTTTGGATTTTTTGCCTTTTTTGGAAAATATGAGATATTTTTTATTTTTTATTTTCTGGAAAATAAAATATTTATTTATTATTTTTCGAAAATAATTTTTTTGGAAAATAAATTATTTATTTATTTTTATTTATTAAAATATTATTTATATTTAAAAATATATAATGCGACCTGGGTTGGATCCCCGGGTTGGGTCCGACCCGGGTCGGCGACCCGAAATGCGGACGAGCCCACAACACGGGCCGACTCGGATTTTTTTTTTTTTTTTAAAACCTAGCCCAACGGCCCGTCATTTTGAAAATGGTCCGGCCCAACCCGACGACCCGGTTTCCAACGCCTCCTTGAAATGTGCAAAACCCTACCCGTACAACGGCCCGGTCCGACTCGGGTCCACGGCCGCAGCTCAACTCCCATGAAACACTACCCGATTCGTATTCGACCTGACTCCCTTTTTGCGACCCGAAAATTCGGGAACCCTAGGGTTCCTGATCCGCGGCGCTGAGGAGGAGAACAAAGGCGTCACGGCGGCGACGTGGACTAGACAATGACGACGAAAGCTAGGGTTTCTGGGGAAAAAGTGATGGCGACGGCAAGATTCCCACCTGGCACGGTGGCAATTTGTGTTTGGGGAACTCACGGCCAATGTTGGGAAGATGGACAACAGCGGCGACAGCAGCAACGGCGGCATGGATCTCCCTCTCTCCCTCAGATCTGGGCTTGCGAGCGTCGGGCCTCCCCTGAAGTCTCTCGGGGGAAGCTTGAATGCTCGCAGCTTCGATCTCTCCTCTCTCTCCTCTGTTCCGTGTGCTTGTCGACGAAGGTGGAGGGCCTATTTATAGGCGAGGGGGCGGCCAGTCGACGGAGCTTCGACCACCGGTCCCCGCGCGCCGAACGGCCTCCGCCGGCTGAACCGGTGTCCCATCCGCCACCTGTCCACCAGCTGCCCCCCATGCGCGTCGCCGTCCGTCCGTCCATCTAGCGTCGTGCCCTCTGCGCGTGTGCTATAGAGGTGGATGGAGGAGGAAGAAGACCGAAGAGGACCGGGCTGGAGGAGGAGGAAAATGGGCCGTAGGGGCCCATGTGGGGGGAAGAGAAAGAAATGGGCTGCTTTTTGTTTTATTTTTGTTTTTGTTTGTTTATTTTATTTTGTTTTGTTTTTGTCATTTTATTATCCGAAAAAGGACAAAAATAAAAGCCTAATTAATTTTAAAAATCTAATCAAAAATTGAGGCGTCAACAATGTGTTAGCATGTCATTTGTATCAACACAACAAAATTAGACACATTTTAATATGTTTGGTATTCCTATTTAAAGACTTTTACGCCCTCGCTGTGGTCAAGGAGGGCTGGCAAAGCAAGGTCGTGGGCCTCACCAACTCTTGCTCAGGAGCCTATGGGGTCACTAGCCCTTTGAAACAAAAAAGAAAAGGAAAACATTAAAAAATTAATAAAAGTTCTAAAAATATGAGATTATTATTAAAAAATTGTAAACGTTAATGTTAGCCATACCACGTAAAACGATTAGTGTCCACGTTAATAATTTTCAACCAAAATTGGCCGAATAAACTCAATTAACAAATTGTAAAAATATTTAATACTCAATTCGCAAAATTGAAATGTTTAAGTTTAATTAGTAAAAGTGCAATAAGTTTAAAAAAGTTTAAACATTTTACCAATATTGAATATTGGAAATTTGGAACGTTTCGAGTTGTCAGGGGAGAATTTGCATTTAAGATTGTAAAAGTTACATCTCATGGCAAGATATTTCGAAGATGTATTTATTTTAAGACAAGATATTTCGAAGGGGAAAATTACCTAAAAAGTCCTAAACCTATTGCAACTATTCCAGTTCAGTCCTAAACTTTTTTTTTTTTACCAATTTAGTCATAAACCTTTTATAATTGTACCAATTCAGTCCATCCGACCAAAATTGGCTGGCCGGAGCTGATGTGGACGCCGGCCGGGGACAGCTGGCCGGCGAGCAATTTTTTAATATTTTTTCGAATTTTTTGGATTTTTTAAATTTTTTTGAATTTTTTTTTTTTTAGTCTTCTTCTTCCTCTGGCCGGCTCCGGCGCCGGCCGGCGGGCGAGGGCGGCGAGGTCGGCCTCGCCATCCACCGGCGAGGCTCACCCCGTCGGCCACCGGCGAAGGCAAGCCTCGCCCGGCCGACGGCGAGGCCGCCGTCGCCCGGCCCGGCGAGGCTCGGCCTCGCCGATCCGGCCACGGCGCCGCCGCCCGGCGACGGCGAGGCTGCCGTGGCCGAGATCCGCGATGCGAGCCTCGCCGGCTGGGCAAGGCTCGCCCCGCCGCCACCGGCAAAGGCGAGCCTTGCCTGGGCCGGGCGACGGTGAGGCAGGCCGCCGTCGCCGATCCGGCGAGGCTCGACCTTGCCATGGCCGGCGAGGCCGAGCCTCACCTCGGGCCGGGTGATGGCGACCTCGCCGTCGCCGGGCAAGGCTCGCCGTCGGCCGGGCGAGGGGCGAGCCTCGCCAATGGCCGGCGAGGCCGACCTCGCCGGCCCTCGCCTCCCGCCGGCGGCGCCGGAGCCGGCGAGGAAGAAGAAGACTAAAAAAAAAAAAAAAAAAAATTTTAAAAATCCAAAATTTTCGAAAAAAAATATTTAAAAATATTAAAAAATTGCTCACCAGCCAACCGTCCCCAGCCGGTGTCCACGTCGCTCCGGCCGGCCAATTTTGGCCGATGGACTAAATTGGCACAATTATAAAAGGTTTAGGATTAAATTGGTAAAAAAAAAAAAGTTTAGGACTGAACTGGAATAATTGCAATAGATTTAGGACTTTTTAGGTAATTTTCCCTATTTCGAAGATGTATTTATTTTGAACGGCCTGTGCAAAATTAAATAAAATTCTTTACTTGCCCCATGATCAATATGTACAACATATATACGTCTGGTAATCCGACTAGCTGACTCATTAACCAGGTAAGATGGTGCAATTTCATAAAAAGAATCAAAATTAGAAGAAAGAAGAAATGCCTTGTAAGCTTGAATTGGCTCATCTTATGGAAACCCTAATCCGCAGCAAACAGTGAATCTATATGCTTCAGTCGCGATCGAAGATCCTCTGCCCAGGAGCAAAAATCATTTTCGGATCGAACTGAGCTTTCCGGTCTCGGAACAGCCTCCATTTCGATCCAAAATGTCTCATCCATTCTCGTTCACTGCCAAAATGTGGAAGATACTGTTTAACCTCAATACATGCATCTTCACAAAACTGCAGCAGCTCCTCATTTTGAAGATCGAATTCTTGCCAATCGTCCAACCCGCTCGCATGCAAAAACCCTACGAAGTAGAAGGCATTTTCGTCCGGCACAACTGTGGACATCCGATCATCCCACCTGCAAAAATTCATCGATGTATCTTTGTTCTCTTAAAGTGGATCCAACGTTGTTGTTACACAATCTCAGATGACTTAGTTAAGATAATAAATCGGTCGCTATAGGAGACCTACTTGTTTCGATTCATGGGATAAATGAGGACGGTTCCTGTAGTTATGTTCCTTCTGAGAACAATGTTCTTGAAAACGCCATTGTTGAAATCAAAGATGCGAGATTTGGGCACGAATAGGTTCAGCCATGGATGAGGAACATCCCAACGGCCCTGCGCTCGGAGTTTCAGCTCTCCCTTTCTCACTCGATCAAGGAAATCGATGTAGGTGACGTCTTTTTGGAACATGAACTTGGGAATATGGCTCAATTCTTGGGACAAGTTCTCCAGATCCTAGAAAAGTAGATTCATAGTCAAGTTAGAGAAGTTAATTGCAGGACGGTGATCAAGTTTACATGAGAAGGGAGAGCCTCTCTCTCTCTCTCTCTCCCTCTCTCTCTCTCTCTCTCTCAAGCTCAGCTAGGGTTTGCTAAAAATAAAAATGGTCAGTTTCGTCATACCTTGTTCACTGTATTCTCGGTGAGATCATCGTAGTACTTTGCTACTTCGAGACAATAGATGAGTTCATGTCGGTCCATCAAAGATGCGATTCGTGGGTGGTCCGGCTCAGGGAAGAAAGAAGATCTCCAACTATCCGGAGGACCCTGGTGCATGAGGAGCAGCCCTTCCACATAATCCAGAGCATCGTCTTGGTCCCTCCCACTCTTTGAGATCAGATGCTCTTGGTCTCTCGTAAAAGCCGAGAAATCACTGTACAGCATTCTCACCCATTTGACCTGCACATCGAAATTATCATAACGCAAACAATATTTCGAGGATAGCTATTTGCTTTTAATGAACCAAAATGAAAGAACAGCGAAAAATGTACTCTAAAAGTAGCCATTAAACTATGTTCCAAATTCCATATTGTGCACTTGATCCTTGTAGCGGTTCTCTGATGTTTGAATTAAGAAGCTGACTCGGTCTTATAAAATGACTCGAGAAAATCTTTTCTAGAAGAGTCGAGTTCTAGTGTTCATACTCTCTTTGGAGCTCGATCTAAGGCAATCCTCGCTCTCGTTATTATGCCGAACTGGCCAAGACCTCCGAGAACAGAGTAAAACAGCTCAGGATTTTTGTCGGGTGAGCAAGTCATAAGTTCCTCGGTCCCTGAATCCAAAGTAAAAGAACAAGAAATTTGTTGGAACCAAAAAATTATGGCGACTTTTGAAAGTTTGGAACAGGGCACAAATGAAGACCGGACAGAGATATAATGGGAATGCAAATGCTCTTGGCTTCAGTGTTTCTACAAATCTGAAGTCCACGACCGTTTAAAGAAGTCGGAAGAGTACATAGCTTAACTAATATTAAATGAAGAAAACAAGAAAGTCCACAAAGCTGAAGAAAAAACGCACAACAATAAATGAGACGAAGAGATGAAGTCTTTACTCCTTCTGACAAAGAAGAAACTTACGTTCTTTGACTAAATAAAGACAAACAAGACCGCCCTTTTCAATATGAAAGCAATTATTCCTTGTTGAATGGTGGAGAGGCTACTCAAACATAGCTCATCATAAATCATGCTTAAATCCACTCGTCTTCAATCTCCTTCTGACACCCACCATAGATCAAGCATCTTGAAGAATACTAACAACAAATCCAACGTGCTCAAATCTTCAATAATCAATTTTATATTATTCTAACAAAATTAACATCTATCGACTCATAAATAAGCAAGCAAAAATTGAAGAACTATATTATGGTAGCTTTCTATGCATAGACAAATTGAAAGGCGCGTATAATTCGGTGCGAGATCTTAATATTCCAACAAGAAGACATTTTAGTCTTACCTGCTCCTGGACATATTTTAGCCGTGCATAAGTTGACTGATCCAGTCAACTTATGTAATCTATTATAACAAATAAATCTAGGAAAAAATGGCGCGATGGACAGCGTTTTCATGACAAAGTGCACGACAGGTTTGGTAAGGAAAAAACGCGGGTTGGAAATTCATGTAGCCAAGACAAACAGACAACAAATTCATTGAAAAAAAAAAACTCTAGAAATTATGAGACCCCAAAGTACACATCTCCTCAACACACGAAGTGCACCGACTTCACGGAAAGAGCTAGCCGCCAAGAAATTTATAACGAAACACGAGTTTATAGGAAGCAAAAGGCACTTGTCGCCAACTGCTACACGACCCTTTTTCCATATAATGATAGCTGGTTCAGAGCGAAAGAAAGACGAGGAAATCAGGAGAAGAAGAATCGAAAACGGCCATGGCGTTCATACCAGTAATGATGTCCATTTCGTAGACGTTGCAGATTTGAGGACCGTATCGAAAGGTTTGCCCGCTTATGCCGCCATTAGAGAGCGTCCCTCCCACAGTCACGTACAAATAATCCGTCCACGAGACCGGCGCGAGCCCGTGCCCCAGCGTCTCCTCCAACACGTCCCTCCAGATCTGCCCACCGCCAACGTCAGCGTAGTGCCCAAGCGGCCTGCTCCACGACACGGCGACAGCTTGTCCTCCGCCAGTGCCACCTTGGTGGCTCGCCAGGGATGTCATGTCCACCACGACCCCCCCTCGGGCCAGGGCTTGGTCCCGGACCGAGTGGCCACGCCCTCTGGCCGCGATGGGGAATGGGGCGGAGGGATTATCGTCGCTGTATGCGTCCCTCACAAGGTCTGCAATTTCCTCGTGGCACGACGGCCGGAGGACGCCTCGGGGGGTTTCCCAGACGATGTTGCCGAAGTCGGTCGAGGCCATGCTTATCGACTCGGGGTCGGTGCAGAGCTTGCTGATGAGCTTGGGGATTAGAGGCTGAGTCCGGGGCTTGGATTTGCCGACTGTTGAGAGCGACCGGATTGTGATGAATTTTCCCATGAAATATGAAGACATTGGATAAGTTCCTGCCATTCTATGGAGAGAGAGAGGGAGAGAAAATAGATATGGCGGAGGAAAAGGAAGAGAGGTTGATAAGTTGATGGTTTGCGTCTGGCACTTTAGACAGATATTGTCTATGTATAGGGGAAGACTGAATAAATATAAAGCAAATAATTATCACGTCACGAGGTTGTTTGTCATATGCTTTATTAGCACTATAATTAATGTGCACAAGTATTGGTAATGTAAAATTCTCTATGAAACGGCATAACTTATTATACCGAGTCAATCACAACAAATGATAACGGGTCTCTCACGTTATCTAGAATGATGTGATTATAATAATGATGTGGACTAAAGTAATCATTAATTAAAACAGCTTTCGTGTATTTTAAGTTTCGAAGTGGAAATATCATATGAACACATCCCCTCCTGACTCGTGAATTATTTAAGACAGAAGGACCCTAGAATTCTTCATTCAACACTAAAGTCTCCGTGTGGATTTTTAAAATAATCTCTTTTGGAAACATAGCGTCCAAACTCCCGTTGATTTCGGGTCCTCCTTGTCTCACCCTGGCGTCTGTTTCCTACGTCTCCCACATCCTTGCATGCAAGTCAACATGTGTCGCTTTCTTTGTACTCCCTAACCACAGCTTTCGAGACCAAGGAGGCCCAAGTAAGGCCTCTGTCGTTCACATTCATCACCGATGTCGTTCCAATTTTTCACATGGGAGATCAGGAGAGGGTCACATCGCTCTTGCTGCCTCTCACCTGTGACCGGTCGCCGGACATGACCAAGTTCCGACCGCAAGTCAAAGGAAAAGAAAAGATGAAAAAATAGAGAGGAAAAATGAAAATTTTAGATGAGCTCAAAAAATATATGTATAAATTATCTACGTTAGTGCCAGTCATATAATGTAAATCGGCTGACATCTACAAAAGTGATTTCTTGCTCAAATGAACCGTAATGACTACATTGACAAACCGTCAAAAAGTGTATGATTATATTGGTAATCAGTCAAAAGATTTTGGACTAAATTGGCACAATTGAAAGATTAACAACTAAATTAGTGAATCGTCAAAATTTTAGGATTAAATTAGTACAATTAAAAGGTTTGAAACTGAATTAGTCACTGTACAATAAAATCTTTTTTTCTTTGTTCGAAGCAAAAACCCTTGTTTACACAAACTCTTCTAGATTAGCGTGAGGGGCGTGCGTACATTAGAACTAGTGTATGAAGTTGTTAGGATAATCTTCTTTTGGTGGAAAAAATATCAAAAAAATCTTAAACCTAATGTATTTATGCCGATTCAGTCGAAAACATTTCCATTAGGCCAACTTAGTTCTAAACCTTTTTAATTTATTATCAGCTATGTCCATCCAATCAACCTAGGCCGAAAATCACTATCATGAACACCGCCCATCCTACATGGTAAAGCCGACGTTGATGTAGACATTTTTTAAATTATTTTTAAAAAAATTTTAGATTGTTTTCTTCATTTTGGCTAGCATGGCCTTAAAGGCCTTGGGCAAGGGTCGTTAAGCCCTCGTCAGCTACAAGCAAGGCAACCCTGCCAGCTATGGTTAAGGACCACAACTTTCACTAGCCAAAATAATAGGGAAAAAAAAAGAAAAAATAAGGAAAAAATAAGGAGAAAGAAGCAAAAACAAAAAGAACATGTCAGTATCGATAGTGCTACGTAAGATACTCGGCATTTCCGTCACCAATTTTCAATTTAAATTGATATGATAGACTAAATTGATACCAATATAAAATGTTTAAGATTAAATTAATCAAATTAAAATGTTTATAACTAAATTGATATTAAAGTAATAAATTTATAATTTATTTTTTGACTTTTCCTTACATTTGGCCAAACGAAGACACTGATGTGATTTCTGGTTTTCGAAGTTTCCCTTCGATCGTCTCTTTTGCCTAGGGTGGGGGTTGAGCAACTGCGATTCAGAAAGTCAAGACCAGGACCTTCACGCGTATTGATCTACGATGTACCCTCGAAATCGACAAAAATGTTTTCTTACGTAGTGCATGTTTTGCTTTTTCCGTTTTCTTTTTCACTTGCGAAATTCTCTCTAAATTAGCCGTGAAAATATATATATGGAGATAGCGTTTGATGGTCATGATGATCTTTCTAGGGAAAAAAATTGTCCAAAAAATGATAAATTTATTGCAATTTTACAAAATTCAATCCTAAACTTTTTAATTTTATAATTTAGTCTTAAACATTTTCACATTTTATAAATTAAGTTCATCCGATCAATTTTAGCTAAATATACTCAATCTAAGAACCATTAACAAATTTGAAGCAGGATGTAATTATTAGAGAATACCAGTAAAAGATAATGTTATTCACAAATAGGATGGTATCTTATGGTATCGTATGGTTTACAACACCTTCGGAAAGCACCATGCTGGCAATTGGTGCTATATGGTTTATAACACACCTGTTAAGAATAACAAGAATTTGGCTGAAAATTTTATGACCAATTTTGTTGCTAATATTGAAATCATCCTTTTTGCTACAAATTGATTTCATCCTAAACCGAACACGGATGATACATATATTTGTTTGTGACCTGGACCGAGGCCCAAACCATACAAAACCCAATCCAAAACGATGGTTCGGTTTCGAGTTTCAAGTAATTTAAGTATGCAACGAAAGATCAAATACTTAGTAACTTAAACCATATGGCGAAATCGATTTGAATGGTTAGAGGAAAAGGAAACATCAATCTGAAATTTGGTACTTAAATTATTTTCGGCATCACAAGTAAATTATTTCGAGATTCTAATTCCTGCTTTCGTCCTTTGGATAACAATTCATAATTATCATGCTATTAAGTATCCAGCATAGGCTTTCCTAATAGATTCGCTTACTAATGTAGAAGAGATACACAGTCTGACTGTCAAAGCTTGGTCAGCTCTCCAAAGTCCAAAGTACACGGAAGACTTCAACTGGGATGCATGTGCCGTTTGGACTGAGTGTAAAGCACTTCTGCAGAACTTACCGCTGGTGGGCCTTCTTTCTTGTCCAAGAACTGCAAATGCTGTTGCAGGCTGGGCCGCGTGCGAGCAAAGGGAAAAAACATTACCACCTCGTTGACTTTCTTCTCCACCCCAAAGCCCCTTGGGCCCTATTATGTAATTATGTAATGACGCCCCACTCTCGGGGGCTGCTGGATCCTCATCAGTTATGATATAAATAAAATTTCTGGTTATCGACCCAAAAAAAAAAAAATGTAGAAGAGATACCAAGGTGCTTTGTGACTTTAGCAATTAATTAATGACCTAGGTTTCATTTAGGGCAAGCAAAATCCACCCTCCTAAACACTAGTTGTCCAAATTCAGCGAGAAATCTACTCAAGAAATCTGACTTTTATTTCAATTTAAACCCCTCTATAAAAAAAAGCGTTCCTCTGCTATAGTTTCTCTCACTTCCAATATCTCAAATTCTAATGAATCGGGAAGCTATGCTTGCAACTTCCAAAGCATGCGCATCGTGTAGACACCAAAAGAAGAGGTGCAACGGAAGCTGCGGATTCACCGAGCTCTTCCCGGCGAGTTCCAGAACGCACAGCGGCACTTCGACGTGAGCAACATGCATGGCATCATGCGCGTGGTCGACCCCGAGATGAGGAAACAAGCCGCCGAGTCGATACTCATGGAGGGTAACATCAGGAGACGCGATCCCGTGCACGGACGTCTCGGGGTCACTCGGAGATTGAGGTGGGAGATATACTGCTGCGAGAAGCAGCTTGAAGACGCGAATCGCCGCCTGTCTTTGCTTCGACAGAGAGACTGGGAACTGAAGAGGCTACGAGGAGGATATAATGAATTCCCTCCGCTGCCGCCGCCGTTTTCCTCGAATGGGCGCGGCAGCGGGAGTTTCTACGACGTGATTTGGTCAGATCCGGTGAGCCTAAGCATTATTAACTAATCTCGACGATGATATTTGCGAGAGGGACTCGTTCAATCGTCATCCTTTTGGTGCATGTAGGCCACTACTCTGCACGACTCGAGTCGCATGAAGTATCAAGGACTCAATTACCGATCGGCGTTTGAAGAAGGACTGACCAGCATCGTGCCCTTCGATTTCTTCTGCGCATCCAAGCCACGGAATGGCGATCCTGCCGCGACGATCACGAGCGAAACACAAGAAACCGGGTAATCCTCAGAATTGGTTCGTGCATCTTTTAAACCTGAGGAGCCAAGGAAAAGCTTCAGAAAAGGGGAATGTGATGGAACGGAGAATATCGGGCTGCGCTAGCAAGAAGGTGGGGTTGTTCTCATTGGAATTTGGAAGTGCTCTTCCTGTTCTTTCTTTATCAATCCCTCAAACTTTTTGTCTATGCCATTAAAAATCTCAAACTTGTGATACATATACATTTGTCATGATTCCGACAAAAACCGTCATTAAAAATCTCATGTAACAGATTACATGGACAATAGAAAACAAACAGTACTAATGTGATTGCCATGTGGCAAAATCATGCCTAACTCATTTTATATTTTTGTCGCTTGGCTCATTGCAATCCACATCTACCAATTATCGATTCGTGTGAGTCCGAATCAAGAATCTGACACTTCTCATTGACTTGCTCGTACATTTTGTGGTATAAACTTGTTTTGTTTCTCTTTTTCTGCTTCCTATTAACCTCCATTTGAGATCACGGCTGACCTCCGTGCAGCCTCAGATGTGGAGTTTGTGCCTCTAATCCGAGGTTAGCAAAGGTCTCGCGGCCTCAACTCGTGATTGCAACCTCTATCAGAGTGTGTGTGGATTGTATTAAAAAATCTCATATTGAATAAGTGATGTGACGTGGAGTAATTAATATATCATAATTAGCACATAACTCATTGACTTAAGTTTTTGATTAAATGTGAGTTCAACTGAATATGTTAACGAGTTCAGACTTAAATTCCCTGTTGACGATCGCCCAAAATAAAGATATCAAACTTGTCTTGCATTGAATAACTCAAAGAAAGAATCTAGCGGGCATTATGATGTAACAATACAAGTCCAATGATTGACTTCATAGTTCGGTCCGGAAAAAGAGACCAAAGGAGCTCACACATGAGGGATTGAATAAGTGGCGTGATACACATCAGGGATTGAACAAGTGGTATGGGGTGCAGAAAAAGAGACTAAAGGAGCTCACATGTGAGGGGATTAAATAAGCGATGTGGTGGATCCAATTAGATATGTTAATAGGGAAAGGTGAATCTAATTAGATATGTTGACAATCTCAAATTTAGGCTCTCTCTTGACCATCTTCTCCTACTTAAGTTTTTGAGTGAACGTGAATCTAACTAGATATATTGACAAGGAAAGTTGATACAACTAAATATGTCGATAGGCTCGAACTTAGGCCTCCTCTCGATGATCTCCCCTGCTGAAGGTGTTGGGCTTCTACTATGTACTCCCAACAACCTCCTTTGGAGGTGTCATAACCCTACCAACCCATCATTGCCTATTCATTTTCTCTCCATCCGAGCCTTTCCACACTCTTTCAACTCGACTTCATGGTAGAAGTCAATCATAAGTCTAGGATCAAGCTCAACCCTCAAATTTAAGTTCGGGCTCCCAGCAACTAGTGGAGCTCAACACCAAGTGAAGCTCGGCCAAGATGGAGTCAAGCATGAGTGGCGTGGTGGAGATTCCAGATCTAGGGCCATGAGCTCAACAACCATGCTTCCCAAATCTCTCTTGTCTAGTTCAAATTCTTTCTTTCCTTTCCTTTTCTTTTTAATTTTTTTATGTAGCATTCACGCGGCACCGCATCAATATCAACTATCCTAAAAAAACATTACTAACACCACATTAAATGTCACATTCAATTTTGAACTATATTCATAAAAAGAAATTAATACCAGTTTGATTTTTTTGATGACATAAGAAAATGTTCAAGAGATTGATTTTGTTCGAAATTTTTGGTGACATTTATCCAAACAAAATTTGTGTTTGAAGTTAATTTTGTAATTGAATTATTCCACATAGCAATCATACATATATATATATATATATATATATATATATATATATATATATATATATATATATATATATTCACGTGCGTGATTAAAGGTCCATTTCTTAAAACATGAAATAGGATGTCCTCCCCCAGTCCCCAATCCATTCGCACGTCTCCTTCAGTTCATACATCCATCTTTTGCCGCTCTTTCTCCCTTCTCTGCAGTAGACAAAACACACATCTCCCCGCCCCTGTTTCGCGACATCGAGAGAGAAAGAGCCTCAAGGCACGATCGAACGTGAAAAGCCCCGGTTCTGCCGAAGGCAAGTCGAGGGGGAGGAGGATTAATCTATAGAAAAGCCCCCCAACAATGGCGATAGCGGTGTCGCGCTTCCTTGATGAGGAAGAAGAATACCTCAGGCTCAGCCTTTTGCGAAAACGATCATTTTCGGGAAACGGGCATCACTAAAAATATCTCCTTTCTACTAATACCGGGAGCTGCGAATGTGTAGGAACAGTGAAAGTTGCAGGGAGCCGCGGTTGCTCGTGAATGAGGGCGCTCCATTCCGTGGTCGAGAACAAAGGGTCTGCTCTAAGCAAGGCTCTGATAGCCCATTGTCAAGCAACCGTAGGAGGAACCTTGAGTGATCTCTATACTGCCAATAATATATTAAGTGGGTATACAAAATGTGGAGAAATCTGGGTTGCCCACCAACTGTTCGACCGAATGCGCGACAGAGATGCAGTCTCCTGGAACACCATGATTTCTGGTTATGTTAATAGTGGTAAGCTGGAGAGAGCATGGGATTTTCTGGAGTCCATGAGACAATGTGGACTAGAAGTGGGTGCTTATACTTTTTCGAGTATGCTAAAAGGAGTAGCTAGTGCCGGTAGGCTTGATCTCGGACAGCAGTTGCATTGCTTGATTTTCAAGCACGGATATGGCAGGAATGTTTATGCGGGAAGTGCTCTTTTGGACATGTATGCTAAGTGCGAGAGGGTTGAGGATGCGTACGTCATGCTCCAACACATGCCACAACGTAACTCTGTCTCGTGGAATGCGCTTATCAGTGGATTTGTGCAGAGTGGTGACAGAGAGACCGCATTTTGGCTTTTTGATAGCATGGAGCATGAGGGTGTTAAGCCAGATGATGGGACCTTCGCTCCTCTCTTGACATTGCTCAACAACCATGAGTTTTTCAAGCTAACTGCACAGATCCATGCCAAAATTATGAAGCGTGGTCTAGAATGGAAAAATAATGTTTGTAATGCTGCAGTCAGTTCATACTCAGAGTGTGGCTCCATTGAAGATGCTAAGAAACTGTTTGATAGCATTGTCTTTAGAGATATAGTGACATGGAATTCAATGCTAGCTGCTTACCTTGTGCATGGTGAAGAAGATTCTGCCTTTAGGCTTTTTGTTGATATGCAGTGGCTGGGCATTGAACCGGATTTTTACACTTACACAAGTGTCATAAGTGCTTGTTTTGAAGAAGCACGTAAAAATCTGGGAAAGTCCCTCCATGCTTTGGTAATTAAAAGAGGTCTGGAGCGATCATTACCAATCTCAAATGCATTTATAGCTATGTATATCAAATTGGGTAATGGATCCATGGACGATGCTATTCGTGTCTTTGAATCAATGCAATCCAAGGACCGGGTCTCTTGGAATTCCATGTTGACAGGATACTCCCAAGTTGGGTTAAATGAAGATGCATTGGAACTTTGTGCTCAGATGAGATCTTTGGATATTGAGATTGATCATTATGCTCTTTCAGCAGTTCTCAAGTCTTGCGCTGATTTAGCAACTCTCATTTTGGGCCAACAAGTTCATGCATTGGCACTTAAGTTTGGCTTTGCATCAAATGAATATGTTGGCAGTGCACTGATCTTTATGTACTCTAAGTGTGGCATTATTAAAGATGCTAGAAACTCTTTCGAAGAGACCTTCCAAAGCAGCTCAGTCACTTGGAATGCGATTATCTTTGCCTATGCACAACACGGTCTAGGACATGATGCACTTGATCTTTTCCATTTGATGAGAGCAAGGAGAATAAAGCTTGATCACATCACCTTTGTTGCTGTCCTGACTGCTTGTAGCCACATTGGTTTGGTTGAAGAGGGCTATGGGTTTCTATTATCAATGGAAACGGATTATGGCATTCCTCCAAGGATGGAGAACTATGCTTGTGCAATTGATCTTTTTGGGCGTGCTGGGCTTGTGAATGAGGCTAAGGCCTTGGTGGATTTGATGCCGTTTCAACCTGATATGATGGTGTGGAGGACTTTATTGGGTGCTTGTAGGAGTAGCGGGAACATGGAATTGGCTTGCCGAGTCGGGAATCAACTACTTGAGTTAGAGCCCGAAGAACATAGCACTTATGTTCTGCTTTCGGACATGTATGGGCGCCTTAAAAAATGGGGTGATCATGCCAGGGTGAAAAGACTCATGAGGGAAAGAGGGGTGAGGAAGGTCCCTGGCTGGAGTTGGATTGAGGTCCAAAACCAGGTTCATTCTTTCAATGCTGAAGACCGTTCCCACCCACTCTGCGAAGATATATACCCTGTACTGGAGGGCTTGATGGATGAAGTAAGAAAGTTGGGTGGGGATGGCAGTTTAGAGGATTCGTTGCAACAAATGGAGATATGGTTCGGGGCTATTTGACATTGACATCTGTTCATATTCTCTTAGTCGATGGCCACGAATTTCATTCGTTCAGGTACAGGTGCCCAGATAATTTTTTGGGCAAACATTTGGGGTAGCAAATAAGGAAGAAATGGAAATATGGTTCGGGACTTTTTGACAGTGACATTTATTCGTATTCTTTTAGTCGATGGGAACAAATTTCATTCGTTCAGCCACAGGTGCCGGATAGTTTTTTACGCATACATTTGGTGCAGTGAATAAGGAAGAATGATAAGCATTCTCCATTGTAATCATACAGGAACACAAATTTCAGGCAGCCTTCTTCTCATTGTTTTATGCTAGATGACAAGGAGGAGAAATTGGTTTATCGTGAATGTGAAGCATTCCCTTAATCAATTGAAGTTACTGTCTTCTCCAAATAGGAACTCTTGTCTTTGTTGCTTTTCGAGGGGAAAAAGCTGTGAAGCTGGGAGAGGGGAGTCAGCAGTGGTGGGAGGTGAGGAGGATGCCTTCCAAGTATGTCACGATTTCATTAGTTTATCAATTAAAAGTGACAGAACCTTTGCACTGGAGAAAAACCGATGACATGACTCTCATGTTAAGGTACCTTTAATCTTAGTGGATTCTCAGCTCCACCCATTATTTCCCTTTACAACTTGCTGGTGTCGTCACCGAATTCCTCGTCCTTGTCGTCACCAAATTCCTCGTCACCAGGTCATCTCTACCTCACTGCAGGTGAGCATCTCCAAAAGAAACATAGGACTTCACCGAGGGGAGATGCCAAGTTAACTTGCTGGTGAAGGAGTGTGTTAAAACTCAACACTGACAGGGCCACCAAAGGCAACCCGGGTGTTGCCAGAGCAGGTGGTATGTGTGAAACAGAAAGGTCTCTTAGCAAGATATCAGCAGCAGCTCAGTTCACAAAAGAAGCTGACAATAGCAGCACGAGAAATAAAAGAAGGAGTGGCAGCACGTGAAGGAAAAGAAGGAAAAACACGTGCACGTGCACTTGAAGCAGGGGAATTAATCTGGCGAAAGAAAAGCAAAGGATATGAAGAAGTAAATATCAACGGTGGAGATATAACTTGAAGAAGAAGAGAGGATCAAGCATCAACGGATAAAAGAGATGAAGGGAATAATGACAGAGATTGCTGAGTTGTAAAGAACTAAACACGTGATGAATTTAGTCGTGAATGAGTCAGGAGGAATAGTTAGTTAGCATTCTGATGTATAGAGAAGAAGTAAGCTCAATTGACGAGATAGAGAGAAAGATAGAGAGAGAAAGAGAGATCTGTGTATGTAAGAGAGAGAGAAAGTAGAAGAGATCAAGAATCATTCTCCATGGAAGTTCTTCGAGAATTCGTCGGTATCATTAGAATCAAGTAAGAACCGAGGAGGATGAAAGTCTCGTGTGATTGTATTCATGATTCGTATTTGTATTGAAAATTCACGAGATTGATTGAACAGATGAAATACGTAGAGAAGTTCTTTGTGAATCTGGTTGTTCTTCTTCGAGTTTATTCTCTGTATTCTTCAGAAATACTTTGAATCAATAGCCAAAAGGTTGAACTTTATAGTTTCTCATGGTATCAGAGCTGTAAGGTTGCTCAATAACTGTGTACTTGATCGCGAAATTAAGATCCTGAAGTGTTAAGGAGTGTTGATTGCTGCAGAAGGGGTACCAGATCTCATTACATTTGCTGCTGCTATTGTTGCTTTCTATCGAAGTTCAATAGTTACTCTGAGATTGAGATAATGGCAATTAGAACACCTAAATACCCCTTTCCAATACATGTGAATATCACAAACTTTGTCACAATCAAACTTGCCGAGGACAACTTCTTGTTGTGGCAAGCTCAGGTTCAAAGATTTCTCAAAAGCCAAGAACTTTTTGGCTTTGTTAGTGGTGGCATTCAGCCACCCTCTCGCTTCCTATAGAGTGCTGAGAATAGTGAATCTGAAACTGTGAATCCTGATTTTACTGACTGGATGAGAACTGATCAGTTGGTGTCTTCATGGATCAGTGGTGCAGTCACTGAAAGTATCCTAAGTCTAATAATTGGCTTGGAAACATCCTTTGAAGTATGGCAGACACTGTTGAAGAAGTTGACACAGAAAACAATTGCCAGAGAATTCGAGCTGAGAGGGAAGTTACAGTCATGTCAGAAGCTTGATCAAAGTCTTTCAAGCTATCTCAGAGAGTATAAAACTATTTGTGATCAGTTGAACTCCATAGGTAAACCAGTGGATGAGATAACACGAATATTTGGTGTGTTGGAAGGACTGGGTCCCGAATATGAGCAGCTTCGAACTACTATATACTTGTCTTAAACCACAACCTGATTATGATGAAGTCATTGCTCACTGGAGAGATTTGATTCAAGAATGAAAAATTATTCTAGAAGCCGCTTTAATCCAAATATGGCTTATTTTGGTCTGCAGCATTCTCAACTGGGGTTAAAAGTTAATCCTGAGGAGAATTATATGTCTCAACCAACTGGTTTTATAGCTCAGCAAGGGAATTATAGAGGAGGCCGAAGCTATGGTCGTGGCAAAATTAATACTAGCAGAGGTAGAGGGTCTAGTTATGCTGATAGAAATCTGAATTTCAAAGGATTTACTTCATTCCAAAGTCAGGGAAATCAGCAACAAAGACATAGAATGTTCCCTTCTACAACAAGTCAAGGATTTCGACCGTTTGTCACTACATCTCAGAGATATCAGAACACCAAAGCTTATCCTCCCTCCACAACAAACTCAAATAAAGGAATGCAGGATGTAAAGAATACAGTCTCAACTCAACTGCAATGCCAGATATGCAGAAAACCTGGACATGAGGCCCTCCATTGCTGGTATCGCTTCGACAATTCCTATCAAGCTGAAGATATTCCAGCAGCCCTCACAGCAGTGCACATCGAGGATCCAAAAGGAAGTGAGTGGTACCCTGATACGGGTGCCTCAGCTCACAACAGTGCAGATCCAGGTATCCTTCACACAACCTTTAAGTACCTAGGCTCTGACACTGTGATGATAGGCAATGGTGATTGTCTTCCTGTCACCCATATTGGTAATGCTTGTCTAAATGCACAAGGCAACAAAATACCTCTCAACGATGTACTGATAGTACCAGAAATACGAAGAATCTACTTTCGGTTTCAAAGCTCACTTGATGATTACCCTTGTTCCTTTATCTTTGATAAATTTGGTGTATATGTGAAGGACAACAATACTCAAGTACTAGTCAAGCTCGGGAGGAAGAGTAAAGGCCTTTATCAAGTGGATACACAGGCTGCCGAGGCTCTTTTTACTCAAAGACAGAGAAGTGTGGATGAGAATACTTGGCACCAGAGATTAGCTCATGCAAATTTTCAGACAATTCGATATTTGCATAGTCGAAACTAATCAATTGTAGTTCCAAAACTTCAAACGTCTGTAGTAGCTGTTGCATGGCTAAGAGTACAACTTTGCCATTTTCTTCATCTGAAAATACAGCAAAGTTTCCTTTAGAAAGAATTAACTATGACATTTGGGGGCCATCGCCTGTAGACTCATTTCAGAAATTCAGATACTATGTTGTTTTTGTTGATAGTTACTCAAGGTTTAGCTGGTTTTATCCTCTAAAGCTGAAATCTGAGTTCTATAGCACTTTTGTTTTGTTTCAAAAGTTGGTTGAGAAACAATATGGTCACCAAATCAAAGTTTTTCAGAGTGATGGTGGAGGTGAATTCATGAGCAACAGATTTCGAGACCATCTGCAGAGCTGTGGTATAAAGCAGCATGTCTCCTGTCCTCACACTCCTGAGCAAAATGGAATTGCAGAACGAAAACACAGGCACATTGTAGAACTGGGATTAGCCTTGATGTATCATTCTAAAGTTCCCATGAAGTTCTGGGTTGATGCCTTTTATACAGCCAACTTCATTATCAACATTCTTCCTTCATCAGCTCTGGAGATGGATACTCCATACAACAAGATAAACAAGAGACAACCAAGATATGATCATCTGAGGGTCTTTGGATGTGCATGTTATCCTTACTTGAGACCTTATGCCCAACATAAATTTGATCCACGATCCATTACTTGTGTATTCCTGGGATATAGTGAGCTACACAAAGGTTATAGATGCCTGGTACCTGGTGATAATCGAGTCTATATCAGCAGGCATGTGATATTTGATGAGAGCTCTTTCCCATTCTCAGCAAGAAGAGCTCGTGACATTAGACAATTTACACCACTATACGGGCAGGTGGATGGGAGATACTCAAGCATCAGAACCTTCAAATATAATAGCAACAAACAACAACAGAGTTATTTCCCAACAAGTTAATACAAGACAGTATAATCCTGAGATAGAGAGCTCTTGTCATAATGAGCAAGGGTCAAGCATTGACTCAGAAGCATCTCCACAGTCTGAAATTAGCACACCCTCACAATTAAACTCTGTATCTGCAGATTCTTCCACTTCACAAGACATCCACAATCAAAATTCCTTGCTGCAGACTCATGAGTCAGTACAACACTCATCTGGTCAACATATCATAACAAACAATCCTGGTGATCACCATATGCAAACTCGACTGAAATCAGGTATTGTAAAACCAAATCCAAAGTATGCCTGCTTAGCTGAGTACCATGTCCCTGTTGAACCTAAAACTATCAGGTCTGCATTAGCTGATAAGGGCTGGTATAGTGCAATGCAAGAAGAGATGAGTGCACTATATGAAAATCATACATGGACACTGGTTCCAAGGGAAAACTATATGAATGTTGTGGGCTGTAAATGGGTCTATAAGACCAAATTGGCAGCAGATGGTAGCCTTGATAGGCTGAAGGCTCGACTAGTAGCCAAAGGGTTTCATCAAGAAGCAGGCATAGATTTCAATGAAACCTTTAGCCCTGTGGTAAAACATGCCACAATTCGAATTGTGTTATCCATAGCCCTGATGAAACACTGGTCCATACATCAACTCGATGTAAAGAATGCATTTTTACATGGGGACTTGACTGAGACTGTCTATATGGATCAGCCTCCTGGTTTCATTGATCCACATAAACCTGACCATGTTTGTCTGCTGCACAAATCACTCTATGGCCTGCGCCAAGCTCCAAGAGCCTAGTTTGATAAATTCAGCAAATTTCTTCTAGAAATTGGATTCTTTTGCAGCACAGCTGATCCTTCCCTATTTGTTCAGCATACTGAGTCACATATAGTCCTGTTGTTATTGTATGTCGATGATATAATTTTAACAGGAAGCTCTTCTCAAATATTAACAGAGTTAATACAAAGACTTGGCTGTCAGTTTCACATGAAAGACCTTGGAAGTCTTCATTACTTCCTAGGAATTGAAGTCAAACGCTCGGACAAGATCATTCCTATGTCGGGCGAAGTATGCTCTTGACTTACTGAAAAGAGCTGAAATGACAGAATGTAAGCCTATAGCTACACCATTACCTCTTAGGCCAGTTACAATGGATACTTCTGCAAATCAACTGATTGACCCAATTGATTACAGAAGCTTGGTAGAGGGTCTTCAGTACTTGACTATAACAAGGCCAGATATATCCTTTGCAACAAATCTTCTCTGTCAACGAATGCAGACACCAACAGTAGCAGACTTTCATCAATTAAAACGAGTTCTTCGTTATGTGAAAGGAACTGTGCAGCTTGGTTATTATCTTCATTCTAACAGTACTATCAGTCTTTATGGATTTTCAGATGCCGATTGGGCAAGATGTCCTTTGACCAGACGCTCTACTACAGGCTTTTGTACATTTTTGGGTGCTAATCTAATCTCTTGGTCTGCCAAGAAGCAAGCAACTGTATCACGGTCATCAACTGAAGCAGAATACAGAGCCTTGGCTTCAACTGCAGCAGAGCTCACTTGGATTGGATTTGTCTTGCGAGACATTGGTGTTTCTCTTACAAAAGCTACAACTCGTTCGTGACAATAAGTCTGCCATTTCACTTACAGCAAACCCAGTTTTACATGCGCGCACTAAGCATGTTGAAATTGACTTTCACTTTATTCGTGAAAAAGTATCATCTGGAGCTATTCAGGTACAATACATACCGAGCCATCATCAGTTAGCTGATATATTTACTAAGCCACTTCCTAGACCTACTCATTTGAATTTACGTATCAAATTGGGAATGGGATACTTCCCCTCTCCCAATTTGAGGGGGAATGTGAAACAGAAAGGTCTCTTAGCAAGATATCAAAAGCAGCTCAGTTCACAAAAGAAGCTGACAATAGCAACACGAGAAATAAAAGAAGGAGTGGCAGCACGTGAAGGAAAAGAAGGAAAAACACGTGCACGTGCACTTGAAGCGGGGAATTAATCGGCGAAAGAAAAGCGAGAGGATATGAAGAAGTAAATATCAACGGTGGAGATATAACTTGAAGAAGAAGAGAGGATCAAGCATCAACGGATAAAAGAGATGAAGGGAATAATGACAGAGATTGCTGAGTTGTAAAGAACTAAACACGTGATGAATTTAGTCGTGAATGAGTCAGGAGGAATAGTTAGTTAGCATTCTGATGTATAGAGAAGAAGTAAGCTCAATTGACAGATAGAGAGAAAGATAGAGAGAGAAAGAGAGATCTGTGTATGTAAGAGAGAGAGAAAGTAGAAGAGATCGAGAATCATTCTCCATGGAAGTTCTTCAGAGAATTCGTCAGTATCATTAGAATCAAGTAAGAACTGAGGAGGATGAAAGTCTGTGTGATTGTATTCATGATTCGTATTTGTATTGAAAATTCACAGATTGATTGAACGGATGAAATACAGTAGAAGTTCTTTGTGAATCTGGTTGTTCTTCTTCGAGTTTATTCTCTGTATTCTTCAGAAATACTTTGAATCAATAGCCAAAAGGTTGAACTTTATAGTTTCTCAGTATGTTCAGAGATGGAGGAAGAAATTGGATTGGAGGCTGCACGAGTTTGGTGGGCATATATGCTCTTCCACAAAAGCGGAATTTCGGGCACTGTACTGCTCGACCTTCCAACGATGCTCTCAGTTGAAGTGGATTCGCTGTTTGTGATAGAGTTGTTAAGGAACAAGGACAGGAGTACCACGAAGCGGAATCCTTTGGCTGAGTTGAATCGAACGGCCACAATTCGGGATGCATTACAAGAACGGACAGCAGATTAGTTTGGATTTTCCTTTGGCTCCTAGCCCTTTGTACCCACACAGGAAAAAAAAAAACAGAGTTTGATTTTTTTTAATTATTTTTTTTGTTGATAAGAGTTTGATGTTGACTCACGGGGCTACAAAGATATTTGATGTTCGCTCGCAAGCTTCTTTTTATATTATGATCAGGATTCATTGTTTTTCCTTCTTCTTCTTTTTTATATTTATTTTGGCCGTATCTCCAAACGAAAGGAGCCATGACAAAGAATCGAAAAAAAGGAAGATATCTTTTCATAAATTGTTTTTTTTTTTTGGTAAAGAATATTTTTTTTATAAATTGTTCGTCTTGTACGGGTGAAAAAATGTGAAGCGGATGAAGGGCACCAAAGTATTCTTGTTGGGGACAGCCAATCTTTCCATCGAACGAAATCAGTCTAGAAGACATTTTTTTTTCTCGATTTCCATCTTTTGAATTATTTGTCTCTTGAACGTAATTATAATTTAAATCAATTTATTTCCCATGGCGTTGAGCTCGTTCCCCTCGTTGTTATCCAAAAGAAATATTACAAAAATCACTCTCTTCCACTCATTTGTATATATTGTTTTAATTTCCTTTTTAACTTTTCTACTTGATAAGTAGTGAGACTAAACTCCCAATGATAGAGGGAGAGACGGAAGCGCATACAAAGCCCAACGAACGGAAACTAAAAAATATAATTATAGGTCAATTAAAGTTCACAAAACCATAATAATACATCAACCAATATGACGCATCTAATCCTTTCCTATAAACTTAATACTTTTATTAGAAAAATAAATAAATCACAAACTTATTGTACATACGTCAATTCAACCATAAATCTTTCCATTGACTTATTTAGTTTTAAACATCTTAAAATGTTAATAAAGTCAATCGGTTAAAAATTACTGATATAGACACAAGTTATTTTACATAACACATTCAATACTAAAGTGAATAACTTTTTAATATTTTCCTTTTTTTCCTTTATTTCTTCTGTTTTTTTTTTTTGGCTTTGCCTACGGGTAAGTGATAGTCATCAGCCGACCCTCGCCCAGATTGATAAAATGCTTAGTGCTAATAAAGTCAAATTAAAACGTCTATAAAACTGCATCCGTACCAATTTATGGCTTATTTTTCTAATCGTCCCCTTTCTCAAGATTAGACCTAAACAGGGATCGATTACGGTCCAACACGGCATGCCGCTTTTTGGCCGACCTCGGATAATGCTTGAGATGCAAGAACCAAATCAGCGACATCCACGTGAGAAACCCCCCGACTTCAGCTCAGGTCGGTCCATGCAAATCAAAGAGCGAATCATCTGCTCACACACGTGCTCGCTACATACATACAGACAGATAGCACGTTCGCTGTTTATTGGTGACTTCCCATACCAAAAGTCAAACTCTTCAATTATAATTCAAATTAATATCAAAGGCTCAATAATTACACGCCCCCCCACCCCAAAAAAAAAACACTTTAATGCCACTGCACGTCACTCGGAACCAAAAAAAAAACATCTTATAGTTAAACTGAAACTTAATCTGCCTCACGAGATTACAGAAATGCCCCTGGGCCCATCACCTTCGAGCCGGGAAAAAAAAGGGGGAAAAAAAGGGAAGCAATCTTCTCACCTGTTGGTACCAAACTGCATTTCTTTAGCGTCTTTCCTTATGCTTGACCATCAACATCACGGACAGCGAAACGACGGCGATGCCGGCGCTCCGAAGCGAGTGGGAGGCTCGCCGCTGAGGAGGGAGGTGGCGGGGCAGAACCGGGCATCCCGCTCTCTCCCTCTCTCTCTCTCTCTCTTTCTCCCCTCACGAAGCGCCCCTGCTCAGCATCTCCTTGAAGCGCATGAGCGAGTCGAGCCTCTCTAGCTTCAGGTCCCGCTTGAACCGGTTGATGAAGGCGTCGGCTTTCGCGTTGATCTCGTCTTCTTCCTCGGGCGCCGGCGCCGCCGCGGTGCCGCTCTTTTTCCTGCCCTCTCTCGCCGTAACGGGCCTCCGGCGTTCCACCGGGTCCTCCTCCTCGCCCTCGAACTGCCCGACTGCCGACCTCTCGCTGGCCGACTTCTTCATCTTGGCGGGGAGCCGCCGCGTCGGACCCTCGCCGGGGGTGGTCGTCTTCGGGTCTGACCTGACCCTCCTCACTTGAGGGTCGTTCCGACGGGCCCGGCCCGCGTCGGCGTAGGGAAACGAGTCGTGGTCTTCGGAATCGGAGTCGACTCCGAGGTGGTGATGCGCGTCCTCATCCGGGTCCGGCTCGCTCGATCTGTAGAGCGAAGAGAACTTGATGGACTTGACACGCTCGAGGAGAGACGGGGCGCGGGCGAGCCGGGGGGGCTCGACTCCGTCCGCGTACTCCGGTCCCGACGGATGCTCGTCGTGGTAGGCTTGCGGCTGGTCGTAGCTCGGCGCTTGGTACTTGCACTGAGAGAAGTTGAAGGACTTGAGCCCGTCGACTGGGGAAGGCGCCCGGGCGAGAGGCGACGGATCGGCTGGGTGGGAGAACCGCGGCTCCGGGTACGACGAGCCTTGGACGGGGACGGGGACGGGGACGGGGTCGGGATAGCCAGCGGGGTGGTCGTACTTGTAGTTGTGGAGGGAGAAGTTGATGGACTTCAACCGTTCGAGGAAAGACGGGGCGCGGGCGAGCGGGGGCGCGTCGACATGGCCGGCGTAACCGTGATCCGGGTAAGAGTGCGGCTCGTACCGGGCGTGCTCGTGCGCCGGCTCCGGCTCCGGCTCGGGGTATCCGCCGCCGTAGTGGCCGAACTTGTAGAGGGCGAAGTCGATGGACCTGACGCGCTCGAGGAGGGAAGGAGTGCGGGCGAGCGGGGGGGAGTGGTCGGGGCCGAGATGCTCGTGGTAGTGGTAGTGGGGGCGCGGCTTCCGGGGGGAGGAGGAGCCGAGGCGGGAGGTGAGGACGATGGTGCCGATCACGATGTTGATGAAGATGAAGAGGGAGCTGGGGGTGAGCCAGCCCTCCATGAAAGCCCACATGGCCTCAGCTGAACACCGTTACTTTTCCCGCACCTTCTTCCTCGCCGCTGCGCTTCTGGATTTTCTAGGGTTTCGTCGGGAGGGAGAGGAAGAGGAAGAGGGAGAGGGAGGGAGATATGGGTTTGCGCTTTGCAGATGATGGCGGTGGAGATGGCGAGGCTGCCGAGGCGTATTTATGCGCGTATGAAAGCGAATGGGATGGGGCCGGAGGAGCGATGAAGATGGAGATATCTTGGTTTGGTTGTCCGTTTCCGGAAATTTCCTTTTTTTCTTTTTCGTTTTATTATTATGGGAAAGGAGAAGGGACACATCGGTGTCAGCCACGTGGGATTTTTTAGGTTGTGAAAAATCAAACGTTTTCCTTGGACGAAGACTTCCACGGTTGAGTCAAGCACTACACAGCGACGTGACATCATTTGCACAGTATAATCTAGTTCGGCCTCTCGAAAAAAAACAAAGAAGGAATAATTGCACCCACTATCTCCCAGTTTTAACATAACACGTAATATGTTATTTGAATTTTTAGTTTATTCCGTTCAGTCTCCAAACTTTAACCTTGTTTCTAAAATTTTAATATATTTAATTTTTGATAGTCCAACTTTTTATACATATTCAATCTAGTCTTTAAATTAATATTATCCTAATGTTCGAACCCCGAACTTAAATTAATACAAAAATAATTATGAATATTTTTATATAGTTCGGAAATTAAATTGAATATTACTATAAATTCAAGAATCATATTGAATACATTAAAAGTTTAAATAATTACATTACACATTAGGTTAAAATTCATAAACTACATTAAATAAATTAAAAGTTCATAAATTACCTTACATATTGAACAAAGTTTGAGAAACATCCGTGTCATTTTATAAGTCTTACTTTTGCACGTTGATGTCATTATCTTGGGGCTAAATTTGCTATGATTTTGAAGGCAAGAATCAATATGCAAACGTGCAGAGAGAGGCCAACGAAATTCCTAATTGTATGGTTTTGTAGGCAGGAATTGACATGCAAACCTGCCAAAGATAGGCCAACAGAATTCGATGTGCACTCTAATTGAGGCAATCAAACTTCCGAACACTAGGAAGTCACCCCGAGATTTCATGCTCAAGCACAAAAGCGTACGTACGAGACTTCAATAGAGTGCCGGATTCGACGAATCTCTGCTCAATGAAAAATAAATTGCGAGAAAATTAAATTGTATCGAAATCAGGACATACTGAAAGGAAAATAAATATGAAAGAGACTTCGGTGGACCGTGAATTCTAATGACCCTTTCATGAAGAGATTAAAAAAAGAAGAAGAAGAAGATGAAACTTGATTGGCAAATTTAATGAACCAAGAAATCGTCGCATCGATTTTGCAGATGGGGGCATTTTGTGCTGGCAGATAGATAATATGTGGACATAAAATCTGAAAGGTGGGTGAAGGAAAGGGGGAGTGGGATTCAATGCCTGGAGTGGCCACCCTCCATCAACTGACGGGTCCTTGTCCTCGCATGCGTCTCCCCAAAAGTTAGTGTGCAGCGAATACTGACAACGCCGGATGGACCCCACATCGCGTCTCGGCCGCAGTCGCCCGCAACATTCCCTGTTTCCTTCAAATTTGGCAGCCACCCTCGCTCTGAATTTAGAACCATTTATTTCCCAAAGAATATGACATTTCAGTAAATTACTTTTTTAGAAATCACTCTCTAGAAAAATGGCAATATATCGTTTTGACGTTCGACTGAAATTTGGAATTAAACTCGAATCATTTAGCGAATGAGATTTTACTTGTTTTTCCTAAATAAATATATATTATTCGAGCATGAGTATTATGCACATGAACAACTAAGAAAATAGGAATGGGCATCAGCTCTCGAGTAAGACCACTTGCACCGATCTAGGGTCCCTAGAAACCGTGCTCGAGAGCTCGATGCTCATGCTCAATTCCTTGGCTCCCTAGCACGAATCCATAGAGGTCAAGCTTGGGTCCACAAAACCCAAGTCCCAAAGCGCAACACTTCCTCCCATGTTCATTTCCAAGCTTGGGTCCATCAAGGCTAGGCTAAGACCCTGCCCTATTCCCATTCGTGACCGAGTCCATCCAAGTTGAACCCTAAACCACTACGCCTAGGACCTCGTTGGTTATGCTTGGGTCCACCAAGGAGGAACCTATGCCTGACCCATAACCCCTACGCTAGGGTCTATTAAGGCGAGGCTTAGGATCTTAGCACTAGTGTCCAGGCCTTTCATTAATGGATCGGTGTAAGTTTCAGGACTAGGGCACGAGCATGAGGGTCTCAAACATATTCTCAATGGATTTGGGTACAGGGTTGGAGACCTGAGCACGAGCATTGGGACCCCAAGCTCAATATTGATGGACTTAGGCATTAGCGTGAGCACGAGTGTTGGGGTCCTGAGCCTAGTCTCAATGGACCCAGTATGGATATTGAGATCTTAGGCTCAACCACACTAGACTTGGGCTTTGGCGAGAGGGTCTTAGGCTTGGGTTGCCAAAAGCCCGAGAAAAAGCTTTTGGGGTTTCTATGCTCAAGTACAGAGTATTTGGTTCATGTATCAAAATCTAGTCATATTTTAGAAAATGATTTCATATATTTTAAAGGAGAAAAGCATTTTCTTGAATTTTAGCATAGATTTTTCATTACCTAAAAAACGTTTTATGTTTACTCATTTTCTTAAGTGAATCAAATGTCAAAAAATGAGAAAAATGATTTTTACGAAACAATTGGAGAAATTCTATTTCTAGACCTTTTAGATTTTACTAAAACAAGTCGACGATACTTCAAAACTCTAGCGAAAACTCACGAGCGACACCTTCAAATTAAGACAAATTAGTAAAGGTCACCTTCCGTAGATGCGAAATTTTACCCCAGTGCGACCCCTCGAGGTCAGGTCTCAACTCAAATAGGTAATCCCCTCGGATAATCGGAGAGCAAATGCATAATGAAATAATGCCAGATTAATGATACATACGTGTCAAATTTTGTCTAGAAGTCGGGCTAATCTGAAATCGAAAGTCGAAGTCCTGGTTTCACATTTTCAACGATCGCACTAGTGATCCTGAGAAATCGAGGAGGCATAAAGATCAAAGCTGCGATCCGCGCCGATGTGGACGATAGACACGCGTCAAAGCGATCCCCGCAATCCCCGCGATCAAACGATCGTCAATCGCAATTATTATCTTTCAAAAATTCAAGAAGCATCAGTGACGCACAGGATCACGCCGGGGACTAGAATATTCGGGATGATGGCCATAGCGGAACCACTGTAGTTGTTTTTAGGATTAATATTAGCGAAAATCCTAGATGGATATATTTAGGATAAATTTATTCTAAATAAATTTTTTGAGTACCAAAAACGTCAATATGTTTATAACAAATTTACCTTTCCCTAATTTCCGTTAAAATATAATTAATATCGAGAAAAATCAAATCAATAAACCAATGATAAATAGAGGATAAAACCCTAAATGAATACATCAGTTAATTGTCACACGTCATCTAACTCAATAATACGACGATAAAATTCAATGAAAATTAATGAAATAGTCAATTTATCTGAGATAAATTAATTTAAGATTTTTCATAATATCAAACCCTCTCTTTCACTAGGGAAGGTTAGAAGAGAGGTGGGAAGAAAGAGCAGCAGACGTGTGACGGAAACAGCTCTTATCGTGAACTGAGGATATGCCGATGAAAAAGGTAACTTGGATAATTCAGAAACGTCCATTTCCCATTCCAAAATGGTTTCTTGATCTCGACGCAGGGAAGGCGACGTAGCACATAGCGACAGCAATGTGCCTTTTATTCTCTAAAGCTTTTAGTACATCATTGTCCGAACGACGGTGGTTAGCCTTCCTATTATCTGACTCGCGTGGGCCTTTTGGTTACCAAAGTGAAAGGTGGTGTAGGAAAAGTTTTAAAAATTTATGCTTTATTTACTATCCCCATTCCTCAATTTTCCTTCACCTCCCAGGTCTCCAGACAAAGCAAAGTGCATCTCTAGCCGGCATGATTGTTTCTTGTGTTTTTTTTATTTTTTTTTATTTTGGGCGTTAGCGATCGGGGTCTTCAATCCGCTCCAAAAATGATTTTGTTACATGTAATTAAAAAGGTTGAGCTCAATAACTCACCCGTGAATGGGCTTTATCGAAAAATAAAGGACAAAGACGAAATATCAAATGTGCTGAAGAAAACTTAATTTGAAAGTATTCAGATATGAATGGGCATGCATTTGGATTGATTGGTGACCTCGCCGAAGGCCACTACAGTTAGGCGAGGGTCGCTGAGCCCTCGCTTGTAGTCAATAAGGATTGTCAGCCGTTACCGAGGCCCCAACAACTCTTGCCAGTGGTCACCGAGACCTTGCTAGCCTTTTCTTGTGGCGGCATGCCCTTGCCCTTGCTCTTTTTTTTTTTTTTTTTTTATATTTGTATATATATTTATTTTATTGAATTAAGATTTTCTTATGTTTTAGCTGTTTCATTGCCATATGAGATAGAGAAAATATTCAAAAAATTACGTCAGTATTTTCTATCAGTTTAAATGGACGAAATTAACTTAATAATCTAATTATGTCAATTTAACAAATTTCATAACTTAATTGTATATTTTGTAAATTTTAAAATTTAATTATACTTTCGTAACAAATTTTAGAGCTTTCACTACATATATTCGTTTGTTTTGTTATGTATAGAGTGGAAAAAGGACGCATCCATATGACTCACGTGGGAAGTGACTAAAAAAATCAAATGATTCCTTGAGACGAGGCCCCGACGCTCACTTCCTTCAAAGCAACAGTTATCATTTGCACCGCGAAAGCTCCTTTGGCCTTTTAAGAAAAAGGAGTAATCATGTGGATAGTTTTTAAATTTTGGCCCGATATATCATATAATCTTTGATTTTAGCTCAATGTACAATATAATTCATAAACTTTTAATGTATTCAACGTGGTTCATTAACTTTTTGTACATACTTAATTTAGTCCCTAAACTATATGGACATGAACTTGAATTAATTGAAGAATAATAATGAATATTTTTATATAGTCTAATGATGAAAAATAACACGTAACAAAAGTTCAAAAACTGCGTTAAGTCAAATTTCGGAGATTATTTGTGTCATTTTTCTTGAAAAAACCAAGATTTTTTGAAGTTTGCAGACTTTTGCCTTTTGGTCTTGCTCCTTGGAGATGAAATTGCTGCACACCCCCTCCCCCTCACGAATTGCAGGGTTTTTTTGGTAAGAATCAATCTGCCAACGCACCGAAGAGAAGCCGACGGAATTTTACGTGCATCGAGGCGACCAAACTTCCAGACTCTTTTGGACACGACCCGACGGCTTCGCGATCGAGCACAGGGCATATGAACGAGGCTTCGGTAGAATTTGGATCCTACCAATTCCTATCCGATGGAAAGTAAATTGAGAAGAAAATTAAATTGCACTGAAACCAAAATGAACTGCACAGAAAGGAAGTGGAATTCCACCTTAGACGTGAAACCCTTTCTGAATAGATAAAAAAAAAAGGAGATGGAAGCTTGGTTGGAAAGATTAACGGGCCCAGAGATTGTCACATCGATTCCGTGGATGGGAAAAGGCATCCTGTTGTGTTGGTAGGTAGACAATGTGTGGACATTAATAAATGTGAAAATGTTGCTGAGGGTCGAAAAAGGAGTGGGAATCCGTGCTTGGAGTAATCGCCGCCCACAGGGACAGGGCCGCAACTAACAGGCCCTTGTCTTCATGTGGCAATTGGCATCTCCCCCGAAGACTTTCTCGTACTCCGGAGACCGATTAGACCTCGTGCGGGCCTCCATTGCGTCGCGGTCGCGGCGGTCCCGCGACATCGTGGTCGCTTCAAATTTGATGACCACCTAAGTTTAGGCTCCCTTTAATGCTTTTGAAAGATATTTTTTAAAAAGTCATTTTTTTCGGAAAATATAGTAACATTTTTCTATATTCGACTGAAATCTGATAAATGAATCAAAGAACATAAGAAAATTAATTTTCCTAAATAGACATATATTATCCGAGCGTTATTAATATATATATGAACAACTTAGAAAATGATTATAGGCGTCAAGGTTCCATTGCTAGTATTTGGACTTGACCTTGATGGATCTCGGCATCAGTGCCAAGACCCAAGCACGAGCCTGGGGGTCGTGAACTTGGCATCAATGGACTCAAGTGTGGGTGCCACTGATCTAAGCACGGGCTTGTAAGGAATTGAGCACGAGTGCAGGGTCTCAAGCCGAAGCCTAAAGGGACTCGAGCGCTGGGATCTCAAGCCTCGCCATGATGGACTCAAGCTTGGTTGTTGGGCTTGGGTTGCCAAGGGCCCAGGAACAAGTTTTAGTCCAAACGTTAATGAATAATTATATATTTAAAAATGATTTCATATTTTTCAGAGATGATATAATTTTCGTAAATTTAAGCATAGGTTTCCATCGACTATCCATGGACTCATTTTCCTAAGAATCGAAAAGCCAAAAAACATGAAAAAGAATTTTCGAAATTTTTTTTTTCGCAAAACAAACAGAGTGTAAAGAAAAATTTTATTGATAGAGTTGTTATCAATTATGTATCAAAACTCAAGTAAAAACTTATGAATCGCGTCTCTTGATAAAGACGGACTAGTAATGTACGAATAAACATATTTCTAATTGAAAGTAGAAGTCACTATCGTGGATTCGAAACTCAGTCTCCTTCGCATGATTGGAGAAGGAATACATAATGAAGCAATGCCAGATTAATACGGATGTGTTCAAATTTGCCTAGAAATCGGGTAAAAATCCCAAGTCGAAATTCAAAGTCCTAGTCTCACCTTTTCAACGATCGTACAAGCGATTCCGGGTATCCGAGGGGCATAAAGGAGTCAAAGTCGCTATCCACCGATGTGCGGACAAAAGACACGCGTCCAGTGATCTCTTGCAATCCCCATCGATCAAACGACCTGCCGATCGCAATCATCATCTTGCGAAATGCAAGACGGAGCCGGCAGTGACGGGCACGATGACGCCAGCGACTGGAATGTTGATGATGAGAACTCCAGCTGGACCACCCTTTTGTTTTTACGACGAAGCTAATTGATGGAGGCTTCCGGAAGAAAGAGCAGCAGATGCGACAGAAAACAGCTCTCTGTCATGAACAGTGTGATTTGTCGACAAGAATGCGTGACTTGGGTAAATTGAAAATTGAACAGTCCGTCCAAAGTGGCTTGGTCGTAACGTGGAGAAAGGGGCATCGCGACTGCAATGGTTGTTTAATCCTTCATTAAGCTTAGATGATCGTTGTCGGCATGCGATGGGTCGTCTTCCTAGTGATTTGTGCATAAGGAGCCGATTGCTTTCTTCCTTCCTATGTTATTATGATTGTCGGGGATGAAAGATTTCGATCGTCGGGGGTGAAAGATTTCGATTCTTTTTGAGACAATTAAAACGGTTAAAAGAAGCCGGTAGAGTGACTGGTTAAGCTCCATGTGAAAGTTAAGGAAAGAGGGAGGAAAGAGAGTGGGTGTCGAAGAATATGGAATTTTTAATTATGACACGACGTTAATGGAGGAAAACTTTATAAATTAAGCCTTTTTTTCTATTCCCATTCCTCAATTTTTCTCACCTCCCAAGTTTCCAAACAAAGCAAAGGGCATCTCTAGCCATCACGGACCTCTGTTGTTGTCGTTTTTTAGGCATGAGCGATCGTGGTTTTCACTTTTCAATCACTTTAAAAATGATTTTCGTCACATGTAAACAAAAGGTTGAGCTCGAGAGTTCACACCCGTCAATGGGCTTTATAAAAAAATAAAGGAAAAAGGGGGCGAAAGTTCAAAGTGGGGCGAAGAAAACTTAGGTGGAAAGTACTAGATATCTACAGTGCACGTTTGGATTGATTTGTACTTTTTTAATTTAACTAAAGTAGTATGGATCACGCATTTTGACTTTCCTTTTTAACTCGAAAACTTTCCTACACACATATACGTAGGCAAGTAATTTAACATGTAATCATTTCGATGATTTTACAGAATTTAGATAATACTTCCAATTTTTGATGGGCCTCTTGCGTTCGCTCACTGGCGAACAAACATCCCCTTAAAACTCCCCCTTCAACTCCGTCACGAACTTCTCCGGAGTCACGCGGCGTGGATCCATCCGCAAACAGGCCCATCCGATTCAGGCCCATGAATCCACAGGAGGCCCATCAAATCTAACTCGGCCCAAATCGCGTCTCACAAAATCAGAGCCCAGCGAATCTCGCTCGGCCCGCACCAGCCACTCTCTCTCTCCCTCTTCCTCTCTCCGCCCCCCGCCATTTCTGCTGCTCCAGCTTCTTCTCGGCCTTCCTTCCTCGCCTGGCATCAATGGCGCCTCCGAGAATACTCCTCTGCGGCGACGCCCGCGGCCGGCTCAACCAGCTCTTCAAGCGCGTCTCCTCGGTACCTCTCTCTCTCTCTCTCTCTCTCTACCTTTCTCTCTCTACGCCTCTCGTGCCGCGCTTCTCTAGGGTTTTACGTCCCTCTCTTGAGCTCGCTCCGCGGCGGTGCAGGTGAACAAATCGGCCGGGCCCTTCGACGCGGTGCTCTGCGTGGGCCAGTTCTTCCCCGACGCGCCGGAGCTGCTGGAGGAGTTCGCGGACTACGCGGAGGGCCGGTCGCCGGTCCCGCTCCCGACCTACTTCATCGGCGACTACGGCATTGGGGCGCCCAAGGTGCTGTCGGCCGCTTCGAGGAGCCACGCCAACTTAGGGTTTAAGATGGACGGCCTGAAGATATGCGAGAATCTGTATTGGCTGAAGGGGAGTGGCAAGTTCACGCTTCATGGTAATGTTCATGTCTTTTGCGATGTTAATTAGCTGCACTTTTGAATTAGATTACGCTAGAGAAGTGCAATTTACTAATGTCTACACCTCGGCCACAGCCATAATGTGGAAGAAGAATCGACAAAACCGGCTTACAGTCGAATACATTTTGCGTGCTTTTGCTAGTATTAGTAAAACCAACTTCTGCTGGAGGCAGCTTTTGGATTTGAGAACAGGGGCTAATCATTTGTGGAGTTTAAGCTTCCTTTATAACGGGAAAGTGGGGGTGTAACGTGTAACTTTTTAGAATATCCATGTCACATGCGAAAGATGGTGAATTGCCTGGGTTCTAGGTAATAGCCAAATTCATGGGTATTTGTTATGCTTGCTGGACTTCATAATTGGTTCTTGACATTGCTGCCTTGTTTGATCGTTTTAAAGAAATCATTTTCACTCAATTGTATATTGGGTTGTGATGTTTCGGTGACTATGGAAAAGATTTTTGTATATTTATCTCTGATTAGATGTACTTATGTTTAGGGTTATCTGTGGCTTACATATCTGGTAGGCACTCTTCGGATGGTCAACAATTCGGAACATATAATCAAGATGATGTTGACACCCTGCGAGCATTAGCTGAGGAACCTGGAGTCGTCGACTTATTCTTAAGATATCCTTGCTGGTCCTTTTTCATTTATTTAGACATATCTTGGTTTACTTTTAGTTGCGTGACCCTTGTTGGCCTCCTTAATTGGCTTTCACTAATGAGTGGCCGAGTGGTATCACTAATAGAGCTGCAAAGACAGATGTTCCTCCTGGAATATCCGAGGCATCTGGCAGTGACTCTACTATTGCGGAGATAGTAGCAGAGATTAAACCACGGTATGCAATATTTCTTTTACTTTGTGAATGTCTTTGTTGAAGATGAACTATTTGTGATTGGTATCATAAGACTGATGTTTTGATTGCTATTTGAAACAGTTACCATATTGCTGGCACTATGGGTGTATTCTATGCACGTGAACCTTACTCTAATGCTGATGCTGTTCACGTCACTCGCTTTATCGGTCTTGCTCCCGTTGGAAACAAAGAAAAACAGGTCACTTACCCTTCTGTACTTTGTGTCATAGATCATTTACATTTGGGAACATGTAACTCTAGTTTTCGCCTGGCAGATTAACATATTTTGGTGTTGCTTCTTAAGTTTAAGTTTTGTCAGTTAAATTATGTTTATCAAATACTTTAGGTAGATAGGATGTAGACTGAGTTAGACATGAACATTTTATTTGATTGTTCTCAATGTTTATCATGCAGTGAGATACTTGTTCACTAAGGCATGCTTTCATGCATACAAGTAATGGAATGGCGGCTGTTTTCTCTTTCTGTATATACTTTATGTTGTAGATAAGATCTTTTCCTGTGTTGATAGTATGCTTCTCTGTGACTAGCTTACTCTAAATTGAAGTTATCTGTTATCTAAACTGCTTTTAGTATAAATATCTCTCTGTTCTTGTCTATCTACTAGTGTTTCCAATTTCCATTCTGCCCATGTGCATCATTATCTTGTTTTTCTCACAGAAATTTATCCATGCACTTTCTCCTACTCCGGCATCTACCATGTCTTCCTCTGAGATTAGCATGAAACCTCCCAACACGACCTTGTCTCCATTTACAGCAGTAGAGAAAACTGCTGGTGCAAAGGAAGCAGGAAAGAGGACTGCCGATGATACTAATGACGCACAATATTGGAGATACGATGTTTCCCAAAAACGTCAGAAGCGTGCAGTTGGTGACAGTGATAAGCTATGCTTTAAGTATTTGTCTTCTGGGTCTTGTCCACGAGGTGAAAACTGCAATTTCCGACATGATTTAGATGCAAGGGAACAATACCGAAGAGGGGTTTGTTTTGATTTTCTTAACAAAGGGCAATGTGAAAGGGGTCCTGACTGCAACTTTAAGCACAGTTTGCAGGAGGAAGACGAAAGTGGTTCTCGAAATGGAAATAGGTCTAGAGGTGCTAGTGTTAATAGGTCAGTCTCCTCAATGGGCGCCTATTGTTTTATTTTGCTAATAATTTACATTGGTTCTAGTGGAATGAAATTTTCGATCACTGCTTATGAATCCATTTTAAGCACAGTATGTAATTGAAATTCAGGTCAAAAGAATGCTGGTTTTGTTTATCGAGCCCCAATGTGGAGTCTCATCTGATCATCAGTGTAGGAGAAAGATACTACTGTGCGCTGCCCAAGGGACCATTAGTTGAAGATCACGTGCTGATAATACCTATTGAGCATCTACCAAATACTCTTTCTTTGCCTCCAGAAAATGAAACAGAGCTTAACAGATTCCAGAACTGCCTGAAGTTGTATCACAAGAACCAACGGAAGGAAGTTGTTTTCTTTGAGTGGGTTTCCAAACGTGGGACTCATGCTAATCTTCAGGTATTTTCATAGTGCAAAGAAAATTTATAACATGTTGCTTATGGTATTACTTTATCTTCTTCATCCATCTTGTCATTTTATCTCTCTAAGTGCCAGCCAGTCACTTTCTTATTCTCAATAGTTTGATTGCATTGCCTGCAGGCTATTCCTGTTCCATCATCTAGAGCAGCTGCTCTTCAGAGCATATTTAGTTTAGCAGCGGAGAAGTTGGGATTTAAATTTAACTCCTTGAGTAAGTTTAATTTGTCGTTTCTCCTTTTTTTTTTTTGGAGTTCCATGATTGGACAAGAAAATTCAGTGACTATGGTCCTTAATCGTTGAGATCATACCATAATGCACTTTTTGGGCTTATAGACAACAAATTTATGTTCCCTTTGCTCTAGTAGTCACATAAGAAATCCTTATTTATGTTTTACTGCATAAGAGTCATTGGCTAAGGTGGACAATTGATAGTTTACAGTTGCTTGTCAGTGTCTTAGGGCGCGTTTGGTAACATTTCTGTTCCGGAGAACAATTTTTGAACATAAATAGTTTTTTTTTTTCCTGTTCCTGAGAACAATTTCTGACTATAAGAACGCGCTTGGTAACTACAAAAAATTTTTACTTCAGGAATAGAAATCGTTTGGTAAACTTGTATAATTTTGCTGTTTATTTTAGTTTTTCAATATTTTTTATTATATTTTTCTTTTTTTTTTTTTCTTTTTTTTCTTCTTTCTTTTTTTTTTTTTTCCCTTCTTTCTCTTTGCGGTCACGACGGCAGCCAGCAACCGGCTGGGCGAGCTCCGGCGAGCTCGCCTGGCCACCGGTGAGGCTCGACCTTGCCTAGGCGGCGCGAGGTTGGCCTTGCCTTGGCCTAGCGAAGCCGAGCCTCGCGCTGGCCGGCAAGGGTTGGCCTGGCGGGGCTGGCCCAGCTTGAGCTTGCGCAGCCACTAGTGAGGCTTGGCATCTCTGGGGATTGGCGACGCTTCGGCGAGGTCGCTGGCCCTCGTCTGGCTGGTCACTGGCGCCGGCCATGGCCAAGGCCGGTGATCGGCAAAAGGAAGAAGAAGAAGAAAAGAAAGAGAAGAAAAAAAGAGGAGAGAGAAAAATTTTTTCTCTGAATTGTTCCGGAAACAAGAAACCACATTTTTCTACTTCTTGTTTCTGTTCCAAATTTATTCTCGGGAACAAAATAAATACGGGAACAAAAGTTTTACCAAACGCGTTTCTGTTCTTTTTGTTTATTCCCCGGAACAAAAGAGCAGAAATTTGTATTCTGGGGAACAGAAACAAAAATAAACAAACAGGCCCTTAGTGCCACATAGCTCCTAGTGTGAGAAATTAATGCTCTGATATCGACTTATTGATCTGCCTCGTGTGTGAGATTTTTGTCACCTATGCTGGGAGTGGCTGAGGCATTGATGGTTCATGAGAATGTTCTGGTTTTCTTTGAATGAACACAAACTGTTTTGTCTGTTGATTCAACTGCATATTTCGTATTCATATTGTGCTTCTCTTGATTTAGGCACTGATGGTAGAAAAATGTTGAGAATGGAGTTTGACGGTAAATCTAGTCTCTTTTATGTGGAATTACCTGAAGGAACTGTACTATCTCATATAGTGGAGGACAATGAGAACTTTCCTGCTCAATTTGGACGTGAGGTAATCTATCTGGCGTTCTTAGTCCATTTGCTTCGACCGCTTTTCATTTAGGCTTAAGGTATTGCTTCTGAGTTTAGTTTGGTTTTTCAGTTATGGAAGATGGTACTAATTCTGTCCTTACATATGGTCGGTGACGAATGTTAATAATTTGGACAAAGTGGTCTTCAATGATGTCTATTTCAACTTGAAGGCTTGGACAACTATTGAAGTTTAAATTTAGTGGACTGTAGTTTAAGCACGTAACATGATGCCTGTGAAAACTATGCAGGTGGTGGCAGGTTTGTTGAACGTGGCAGATAAGGCTGATTGGAGAAATTGCGCACTAAGCAAAGAAGAAGAGATCATATTGGCAGAGGATTTCAAGCGCCGATTCGCAGCATTTGACCCCAATGCATGATTGTCGCACTGAGGGTCAACCACAGTACGCGTCTTCTGTCTTTCCCTTATTATAATGACCTTGGAATTCCGAGACAACCTCGGGGGAATGTTCTGCAAGAGCCAACAAAAGAAAACATCCACGAAGTCGATTCTTGCTGGGCCACGGCCATCAGGTCTCGAGCATGCAGAGGTGAGTTATTTTTTTTTTTTTCTCATTTCCAAATGACTGGCTAGGGATGATTCTTGTTGCGCGAACCACCGAGAGACAAGACGGACAAAATCCGAGGACTTTAAAAAGCGGCTTAGGAGCCAATCTTGCAGATCCTTGAGAAAGAGACTCGGTAGTGGGCTTTACCTAAAAATTGTGCGCGTCCTTCGAGCCCATCGTGGAATGTGCTGCTTCTTTCTTGGTCAAAATGAATCCGCAGTTGGATTTTTACACATTTCTTTACTCTGTTTTCATTAATTACTCAATGGCTCTCCTTAGTTGCTCGTCCTCTATTCGTAAGAAAAGGTGCAAAAATTGTTCTGATAGCTCGTTTGGAGCATCAATGCGTGACAGGTAAGGCGATTGTGACGTCGCCAGTTGCTGTTCTCCTTAAGCTCACACGAGGATATTTTGCTTCGAATGAAACATAAAGCGTTTTGGGAAGTGGGACAATAAAATAAAATCGGACATCAACATGACGGGGATTTCAACTGCACTTGATTTATTCAAGCTCTTGACCTACATTAGTCCCGAAAGTTTTTCCACGAAATAAATTATCTCAATTGTCGCTGACTTTGAGTACTTGTAACCAGTTCTCTCGGTTGAAATCCTCCGGAGGGAGTGCTCTGATTGGATGTAAAACGAAACTCGCGAAGTGCGTCTGCCCACCGAGGGCTACTGCTGGACGATCGACTATCCACTTCTGATCCCTCTTTTCAGTCGGTCAAAGTCCAACACCACTTCAGATGCATTTTGCCGAACGACACTGCGGGGGTTGAACATTCGTGTCCGAATACACGTCGCTTTTTTATGGAAGGGGCGACCGTGAGTCAATTGTCAAACAACCCTTTTGGGTTATGATCATGACATGGCAAAGGGCAATTTTTTTTAAATAATTTTATTATCGTTGTTTGAGAACGACGACCCCCTAAAGATGGTCGACGTGGTTTCTATTTGGTACTAGTCAAATATCGGTCTTCTTATCACGAGCAGACGCGTGCATACGGGACGAGCAAAGGTGACATTTTTCGAAATAATCGTTCAAGGAGAGTATGAGAGCTGATGTTCTTGTGTCTGGTTAGTTCGGTCTAAGCTCGATAAAAACCTAAAAAAAGATGGAAACCCACAATTTTCGTGGGACTGACGTCAACGTGGTCGTGCATTTGGTGATTTGCGACCATGTAAATCGATCTCGTGTTTCATCTCATGACCGGTTTAGTCCCTAAATTAATCTTCAGTCACAATTTTAGGACGAATTTCATATTTTTGTCTAGCTATCAATGGAAAATGCCGGCTAAGTGATGGGGATACACTCACAACACTGGCGCTTACGTGGAATACAACATAAAAATAATCCAGGAGAAATTATAGACATGGTTCCTATACTATTGTCCATGTATTTAATTTCAGTCCCTGAACTTTATTTTGTGATGCATTCAGTTTGCAACCTGATTTTAGATCCTGATTTCCAGCTATTTTCCTTCTCAAATCAATTTGCTAAATTCAAACAAATCTTAATCAATTATGACGAATGAACCACATTTGGGGAAACTTACATTTGTTGACTTGGCCAGGCTTTCCTTAGGTATCTGATGACCTTATATATTTTCCCGACAATGGCAAATTATCATGGCTATTGCCCATTTATTACAAAATTATCGTTTTGGGAAGGACGATTTTAGATTTGCCGGTCCACATAGGCTGGATTCTTGCTCAAGTGGTAGCCATTGTTGCACTAATCATAACATGTAGCGGTCGCACATTAGTCTTGAGCACTTAATCAGCATTTTCTGTTCCCATCTGGATGGAAAAATACGAAATTCATCCGAGAATCAAGAATAAAGTTTAGTGCAGGGAACATACATGTAACGAAAATTATAGTAGAAGGGACCCAAATCGAGCAGGAGCATTGTAGGGGCCATTTTTGTAATTTCGACTAGACATTTTATTTGATTTTCTCATCTTGCGTTAGTGCCAGGGTCCGTAGCTGGTGCTTGGTCAGCATTCTTCGTCGTGGAAATCGAGCAAAAGCATTCTCATGTAGAATCGGTACCCGGCATGGAGAGTTCTCCTTTCGGTCTTTATATATATGTGCGCCACTTGACAACACCGGTCTCCCATTACCTCGCGTCTGAAAATCTCTGCTAGAGGGAAGGTTTGGTTCGATGGATGTGGAGCATAGCAGAGCCAACTCGGCCGTCGTCCTGGCCCACTCGAACCAGGAATACCCCATCTCCATCCCCGCTGCCGCTGCTGTCACAGCCGGCCAACCCCCCCAGCCGCCGCCCTCGCCGGCATGCGAGAAGTACATATACCCATGCTTCAAATTCTCGACGATCGCCGTCACGGTCTTCGTCTGCACTCTCTTCTTGGTCATACCCGCTCTCATGATCCCTGACTTCCGGGTCGAACCGGCCGCCTCCTCTGGCTCGTTCAACGTCTCCAACTCCGCGATCTCCATGCACTGCGACGTTCGCATCACTGTCGGGAACCCGAGCAGCTACTTCCGAGTGAATTACACACGCATGAGGGCCACGCTCGAGTCCGGCGGCAAGCGCTTGTTGGGCGCTTCGTTGGATCCGCTCGTGCTGGGAAAGAAGAAGCAAGCTACGGTCGCCGCCGTGTTCGAGTCGAATGTGTCGAACAGTAGGAACAGTTGGCAAGCCGTGACTCTGAACTCCAGCGTCTCGCGCGGCGAGGTGATCGTCGGCGTCGAGCTGGAGGTCGGCAGGAGAATAGGGTTGGGCGAGTGGTGGATTAGTGCGTTTGATGTGACCATCTCATGCAGGGACATGATCTTCAGGTCCCCGTCCTCGGAGGGCCAGGATTGGGCGTTGATCACTCCGTCCGAGATTTGCGACATTGGCTTCTTTGGCTATATTTAACTGGAGCAAAATCTGCCCGTGAAAAAAACTAAAAATCACCAGAAGAAAAGAGAAAAGAAAAAAAATAGAGCGCATACACGCTGCGTCAGTATAAAAATTTTTTTGCATAAAAGATCCTTATCCTTCACTGATTAGGAAACTAGCATATCTAAGGATGCATCGAGTTCGCTTGAGCATCTGACGCAACTTTAGCTCATGTGCATGACGCATATGATGCATCTAGCGCTGTCCTCATCCAAAAGAGTCGTCGTTCAATGGGGTGAAGTTTGATCGGCCTATTGTCCATATCATTCCAAGGATTTGGGTACTCTCAACTACTTGACTGGTTTTAAGGCATTCGGATCGCGACCTATCACCTCTTAAAAAGTTGGTAAGTGGCTGAAATGAAATTGAAGGCGGATACACCCCTTCCTTATGACGTAAAGTGAGTCGAGTTATTCATACATAAAGGATATCTAGAATTCCTTGTTTAGGAATTGCAGTTGCGTACGTATAAGCAGTATTTGTTTGACTTGATAAGAAGTGTAAAATTTAGATGTGTGTGATTGCCAGGAGTTGACTCTCCTCGTGTCGATGATTGTAACTAGCAGATATGAATGGATTGTTCATGGTATGATGGTTTATTTCCAATTATTCAGATCTATCTAACTCTCCATGGGGGACTTATACCTTGCAACTTGGTGCTATCCAGGATCTTCAGACAAATGAGAGGGCCCGCTATTAACACCGTCTTATAATACCTTATACATGCGACTGCTGATCTTCTTTTTTATGTTATGTCGGTATCGTTGATTTCATCAGTTGCATTGAATTTAGCCCAAACTTTTGAACTAGGGTTTTTAATGCAATGTGAAAGCTGGGGTAATATATACTTTGTACTCCAATTAATCCATCGATCGGTGACTGACTTCCTTCGTTTTGGTTCACATGTAAGAGATCATACATAGTTTGTGTAATGCGGTGGTATTTATAGCATAGTTTTCCTGTTATTATGGAGGGAATTAACAAGCATTTACATTCAAATTATGTCTCTGGGCAAAAGGTTGTGTCCCTATAAGAATAAAAACATGAAGTATGTTCTCAAAGGGAGACGGCCATATATATTGAGGAGACTCGTGTTAGTTTCTTGTATACCCTTTCCATATAGTTTACTCTCTTGTTTATTGATCATCAATTACATCTAGTTGGTCCCTTTCTAAGTACACTTACCTATCTGCCTCTAAAGGAGGTGAGATTAGAGTCTGGGATTATAAGCTGAAAACAAGACTTGCAAATAGGCCACTGATTATTTAAATTATATATTCATCCAAAGAGATTCAAGTAACTGTACTCAAAATAACATCTTTAACGATTCCCTTTTCGGAGGATCCGTTTTCCTGTTTCAACGGCTGAGGAGCCTCTAGCTACGCCACTCTTTCTTGATCTTTATAGAAGAAGCCAAGCCCTCTCTATTGTTCGTTATAAGTTGGTAAGCTCCAGAATCGTGAAAAACCAGTCTCTTCATTTATCTTAAGCTTTAGGTTGAACTTTCTTAATGAGGTTTGAAGCCAGACCTGATTTTGGTTCCTTCAAATCTTTCGTAATAAGATGGTGTGCATAATTCCTGTTGTATTTGTGTCAATATCATCTCCTTTCCTAGCATGTAAAAGTATTTGAAAATTTCGCATCTATTTTTTGAAAGAATCTCGCCGATTTCCAGTGAAACATTAATATGAAACAACAATGACATCTCAAAAACCAGAGTGTATCAAAAGCTGGAAGCCACTCTTAACATCCATCCACGAACTTGGTGGGGAACCCTAGCAAAAACTAAAAAGGGCTAAAGTTTTCTGCTCTCTCTACATAATCTTTTACGAACCGTGAACACCTTTTTGTATCTTTACCTTTCAGTGAACATTTTGAGCATCCTTATCCTTTCCGCTTAGCGCAACACATGGGCACAATCGCTCCTACCTAAGCTAGCTAGTATTTAGACCCATATTTAACTGAGATTAATTGAATGATAACTGGGTTTCTGTACTACAAAAGAAGGCAGCACTTGTCCTTTCGCGAAGATTGCGATGGTGGTTACCTTTCTTTCGTGGCCATGAGAATCTTGGAGGATGCGATGCTTTGTGTTCGGGCCACTCATATGAATGCTCTTTCGTCGTGCTTTGCTGGCTTAAGACCGCGGGATGACGTAAGGGGGTTTTCACATAGCCAAATGCGCCACAAGGAAAATGACGTCATACATGAATGAGTGTGTATATATATCGGTTAAAAGGTTATTTCACCAATATATAAAAGTACATGCGGCTAATCGTATCAAATTGTAATAGCATATGGGATCACATAATGGAAAATCCATCCAAAAATTTCTAAACCAATTGCATAGTGGCTAATTCAGTTATTAACTTTTTAATTGTGCCAATTTAATTCTAAATCTTTTGATGATTTATTAATTAAATCCTAAACATTTTAAATATTTGCCAATTGAGTCATTTTGATCAAATTTGGCTGGAAACCTTTTAGTGTGGCGGTCTCATTAGCACTGCTTGTCCTACGTGGCACGTCTGATGTTGACATAGATAATTTTTTCATATTTTGTTTTAAATTTCTTGACATTTTTTATAAGCTTTTGGAATTTATTTATTTATTTCTTTCCTTTTCCCTTTCCTTCTTCCTTTGGCCAGTCTTAAGGTCCCACTAACAAAGGTTGACCTCACCGTCGTCGACCTTGCCCCCAACAAGGGTCGAGCCTCACTAGGGTAACTAGGGGCTTGGCAAGGTCAACCTCGTCATGGTTGGGTGAGGTTGGAACTTGCTAGGGGCTTACGAGGCTCGCCTTCACTTGTGGCTTGGGAGGGCGGGGGTTTTTGCTAGAGGCAAACGAGGGACCCTAGCGACTAAATGAAGGAAGAAGGGAAGGAAAAAAAAAGCAAATCAAAAAAGAAAAATGAATAAATGATTCAAAAAATTATTAAAATATTATTAATAATTATCCACGTTAGTATCGACCATACACATAGGACAGTAGGCATCCACGTTAGTGATTTCTAGAAAAAAATTGGCCAAATGAACTTAATTGGCACAATGTGAAAATGTTTATCATTTAACAAAAAACTATATGTGACTGAATGATAAAAATGTAGTAGGTTTATGGTTTTTTGAACATCCCGGCGGGAAAAGGTGCCTTGTTGATCTCCCATTGATTTGTATCGAAATACAGTCCAAATTTTTGCACCATTTCAACCGCAATACGATGATGATCATCCTTAACCGCAGATTTAACAGTTGCTAACGTTTGAACTCCTACATATATACCGACAATCACTAGTTCTTGTCCCTTTAATTCAAGGTTTTTTTGTCCATCAAACTCTTTGTGGTCCATTCAATTTCTCATCACTTGCCGTCTTCTACACCATGCTCGTCCTTCAAGGGTGTGTCAATGAAGAACCCTAGAAATTAACAGATTTTTTCGTGGATACGTCTGCGTAACCAGAAAGATAAACTATTGCAGAAACTGCGTGGGAAGTGATTCATGGGGACATTAGAAAAATCGAAACTTTGCCATTTCCACGAAGTGACTCATTTATATATTTGGCAATGCTCTCTGCTTTCGTGCATTGATTGTGGATATCTTTTGGTCTAAACATCTGATACGAGCACACCTGAATGCTCCAGCGATTCTTAGTTCGAATTATATAATCAATAAGTGGCAAACAGAAGCAGCTTCCAAACTTTACCCAAAAAAACAGAAGCAGCTTCCACCTTCCCCATGCGCACCACGAATATGAAGCTTGATGCATGCTTCTTCGTTGCCTAAGGAGAAAAAAGAAAAGGATGGCATACTTTCTTCATCGGTCTTTTCGAGCTGCCAATTGCACCTCTTTGTCGATTTCGGAGAAGACAAACTTTAAGCATTCCTGTCATTTTGTTACTGAGATTCAACTATGATTTTCTGAAATTTATTACTTGCATGATTTAGTTTTTAGATTGGATACATTGCTTAATCGTGGTAGATCTCTAGTTTTCTATCAAGGAAAAAGTGTCAGAAAAATCATAAACATTTTATTTATATCAATTCAGTCATAAATCTTTTGTTATAATACCAATTTAGTCATTTTAGTTAATTTTGGGTGGATATTGCTAACATGGATGTTGGTCTATTTATATGGCACAGCTAATGTTGACTTGGACTATGTTTAATAATATTTTAATGTTTTTGAATTTTTTTATTTTTTTCTTTCTCTGTCTCCTTTTCTTTTTCTTCCTCTTCCTCTAGCTGGTCGTTGGACCTTAGTCATCGGTTGGGGGCAAACGACCTTGCTGGCCTCTGGTCAATTATTGAGGTCCAGCGATCGGCTGAAGGAAGCGGAAGAGAAAAATAAATAAAAATAATTTTTAAAATATTAAATTATTATTAAAAAGTTGTCCACGTCAATAATGGTTATGATGTGTAGGCTGATTGACACTAGTAATATCTAGCCAAAATTAGCTAGAAGAATTAAATTTACACTACGTTAAAAGGTTTAAGATTGAATTGGCATTAGGTCAAAAGGTTTTTGACTTAATTGACACAATTGCAATAAGTTTTGGACTTTTTTGACACTTTTCCTGTAAAATATTGAATGTACAATTTTGTGTTGGTAACTTGTTTAGTTCATAACTTGTTTTTTGTTACCAAGGGGTATTTTATTTTCACTTCGAATATTACCAACTGCTTAAAAAATAACCAATCTTTATTTTTATAGCTTTTCCACGCGTTAAAGTTGCTGATTTTTTTAATGAATAATTAACAGTTTATTCTTCTATTTAGTTGCCAATTAATTCTACTCTAGCAAATATCATTTCAGTCACTTGCCAACATTTATATGATTATTTGGGAATTGCCAATTATTGTCATAGTTTTTTAACATTTACTTTTGGAGGTTACGGGCGTGCCAAAGTCACTAAATTTTTAGACAAAATTTCCAACTGTAATTCAGGTGTTTGAGCAATTTATATCCAATTGAGTTACTAAGAGCCTGTTTTATAATATTCCCAGGAGTAACTGATTTTATTCTTTTGCTCCCGGGAGTTAAAAAAGGAACAAAAATCCATTTGGTAATTTTTTTGTTTCCGAGAACAAAAATATATATATATATTTTTTTGTTTTTAAGAATAGGTTTGGAATAAAATCAAGAAGTAGAAAGAAGTTAGTTTTTTGTTTACGAACAATTCTAATTTTTTTCGATTTTCTTTTCTTCTCTTCTTCTCTTTGGCTAGTCGCGGGCATTGGTCGTGGCCGACAACCGGCCAGACGAGGGCCGATGACCTTGTCGAAGCGTTGCTAGCCTACAATGACGCTAAGCCATGATGAGGCTTGTTGGCTTGAGCCTTGGGCTCACTAGGCCACCTCTAGGTCTGCGTCACCTAGTGGTGGCCCAGCGAGCTCGCATAGCCATGGCAAGGCTCGGCCTCGCCAGACTAGGGCAAGGCTGACCTCGCGCCGCCTGGGTGAGGTCGAGCCTCACTAGTGGCCATTGGCAAGGCTTGGCCTCACCTAGATCTAACTAGGCCAAAGCTCGCCTTTGGCGAGCTCGTCGGACCTAGCTACTAAGAAGGAGGAAGAAGAAGAGAAAATAAAAAGGAAAAAGAAAAAGAGAAAAATAAGAAAAAAATATAATAAAAGTATTAAAAATTAAAAGAAAGAAAAAAACTAACAATTCTACCAAACACATTTTTATTTCTGATAAAAAATTATTCCCAAGAATAAAATTGTTATCAAACGGCCCGTAACTAATTTTGATGATACAAACTCTCAGTTCAAGTCACTTACCACCTTGTATTTCGGTTGTTTTGAAAACTAAGTCACTTACCACCTTGGATTTGGGTTGTTTTGAAAACTATTCCCATCATTTACCATTTGCTTGTGAAGATTATCAATGAGTTCGAGTGACTAATCTAATTCAATATTGCCAATTATAACAAACTATATCAAGAATCTAACAATGCTTTTTTTTTTTGTTGGGATTTTAGGTATACCATAGTGTTAATTCATTGGCTCTTATATAAATCAACGACTTCTATGTGGCCAATTTTTATTTGATTGTGTGAAAAGTATCAACTCTCACAATAGTTTATGAATATTGATTCGTGGACAAAGAGTTGAATTAACTTATTGTTATGTGAAATTATAAGCACTTTTTTAGAATACCAACTATTCCAACAATTTGTGGGTGTTTGTGTGCGAAAGTGAAGTTATCAATTCTTATACGGTGAAATTACCACTAATTTATACATGGCCTAGGGCCATGAGCCCAAAAAGTGAATCCTGTATAGAAACTTGCGAATCAATAATTTATCGGTCATATCTTTCGCTTTTCTTTCTTTATTGAGATATAGCACTGATGATACTTGAACTTTAGTTTAATATGTGATGTGATCCTTAAAATTATAATATGTGTAATATAGTCCTGGCCCAATATGTAATTTCATCACTAAATATCTAATTTATTCAATATGATCTTTGAATTATTATCATATGTTCAATGTAATTCTTGAAATATATGAAAATATTTAAAAGTTCCAGAACTATATTGAATAAATTAAAAATTCAGAGATGACATTGTATATTGGACTAAAATTTAGAGACTATTTGTGTCATTTTCCATTATTTGTTTTGTGTATATATATATGTACATACACGCATACATACTACATACATAATGACGCTAGAGAAAGTGTAGAGAAGTAGAATGTAACACAAATGAGAACTAAAATGAATAGGTGACTCGTCACTTCTAGGAATCCATCTAAAAGGTTAGAGCAAAACAAGAAATTCTTGTTCTTAAGCCAAAGGCTTTGCTCAAAACAAGTTTGCATTCTTATTCATCATAACATTTTTATATAGATGAACTTGGAACAACCCTTCAAGTATGAGTAATTACTAAGACTCTTTGGGAAGACAAGAGGACTCATAAAGATGATCAACTAAATAACATCGACAATTAAAAAGGGACTCTAAAAACTTTAAACGACATTTACTGGACTTTGAAAATATAACAAATAAATGTTGTTGGGAATAGGTATCCAAGACTTGCTTGATTCAATAAATGTGGACACCCTTCAAACGTGCGACTACTGTAGTATTGGTATGGTTACTGAAGTATCAATAACTATGCGATTGGTAACACTTTCCTAGAACTAATGTTGTCTCGGAATGCTCCGGCATCACATATACATACAAATACGTTTTGATCTAATAATGAGGTATCAAATTGCATAGCAGTCGGCTAATCGTCAATATGGCCTCCTTAATTCGAGCTCATTGGTCGTGGTTACTCACATGAAGGTGTACTGCAAAGAATTCTGATTTTGAAGGAGAAAACATATTACTTGAGCAACTCAAAATATTGTACCTTTAATAAAGTTATAGATTTGGGCTTTATATCATTTTATTACTCACAGTAGCTCATGATTTTTGGCAAAATGATAAAAATAGTAACATATCTTGCTTTTTGTAAGCGGTTGCCATACACGAATTGTGCATTTGCTTGCTTTTTCTTTTTTCCTTTTTTTTTTTATATGAAACGAAAGTCAAATACGATACTTCAAATATTTTTTGAAATTGCTTTTAATGGGACCCACAAAAAACTACCGCTATCAAAGAAACGCACACTCGAACAAGCCAGTAGATTGGGTGGTTAAGGGACAATGTAAAAGAAGAACTCTCCACTAATTGATTGTCTTATCCCCAAAACCTTTGTTGGATATTTTGTTTTCTGATGTTCACAAATTTAGGGTGCGTTTGTTTCGCGAAATACATTTTCAGGGAAAAAATTTTCCTCATTTTCCGGCGTTTGGGCATTCGGAAAATGAGTTAACAAAAACGTTTTCTGGTCAACAAAAAATGTTTTCCCGGTAAAGCTTAAATTTAAGAAAATGATTTATCCTTTGAAAGGACCGGAAAACGTTTTTTGAATTTACCAAAGCTTAGATTTGATGCTTGGTTTACAAATAATTATTCTTATAAAAATATATTTTAATAAAAAATTGAATTTGAATTTTTATTTTTTCAAAATTAAGATTTGGAAAACATTTCAAAAATAAATAAAAAATTCGAATTTGCTTCTTCTTTTTTTCTTCATTTTTCTTTTCGCTTCTTCTTCACCCATCACCGGCCACAAGGACGGCCGGTGAGCTCTAGTCTCATTAGATTGAGCGATCTCATGGCCTTCGACAATAAGGCTTGAGCTTACGGGAGGCCAATGAGCCTCAAGCCTCGCTAAATCGTGAGAGCTTATGGCCTTTAGCGATGAGGCTCAAGCCTCGCCCGATTGGGCGAGCTCGCGGCCTCTAGCGGCCACCGGCGAGCTCACCGTCTCCGGTGACACTTGGAGCTCACCCCTTGTAAGCCGGTCGGGAACGAATTGCCGAGAGGAAGTAGAAGGGATGGCGTGAGGAAGCTGGGGAGTGAAGGACAAGAAGAAGAAAAAGAGAAAAAGAAAAAGAAAAAAAGGAAATAAAAAGAAAGAAAAGAAAAAAATAGAAAATAAAAAGAAAGAAAAGAAAAAAATAGAAAATAAAGTAAATAAAAAAACAACAATATTAAAAATTCGAAGTTTTTTAAATTAAAAATTCATTTTTTTGTTGTGATGAAGTGTGAAATTATTTTTAAATGGCATTAGAATGGTAGAAAACATTTTCAATTATACATCACCAATCAAAGAAAAATAAACCGTATTCTTGAAAAACACTTTCTTGGAAAGTATTTTCCTTTATCATTGAATTTTCCGTGAAACAAACACACCATTATTTTAAGTTAATGAAAGTTCTAGAACTTTCAAGGAGTACTTATCACCCTACTTCATTGTATTCTAATTATGATGGTGATTTCAATTCATTAGAGCAATCATCTTTTTTAGCAGCGTTAACTTTCCTTTAATCTTAACCAAAGTTGATGGGATAAAAAGAAGAAAGAAATGGGGAAATTATAGCCTTATCTCTGCCAAGAGGAATGTGGAGAATGGCGGAGAGGGTGTGTGGATTTGAAAACAATAACAATGATAGGTGGGGAATGGTCATTCAATAGAAGTGAGGTAGACCCTTTTCTTTTCACCTTTTGGTCCTGAGTATGCCTTAAATTGCTTTGTCAGGGGCCTCGCGCGGACCTTAGCATCCCTTTGATGTTAAACACTTAGAGGATATTTCCTCGTCGTGAAGAATACAAAGATATAGGGAGAAATTGGGGAATTGAGGCGTGTGAGCATTAACGTGTTAAAATAAAGTATGCAGTCCTAGTAGCCCGCCAATGGTATATCCATTTGACAAGCAGGGTGGCTCACAGTGGTGTCGCAAGACACCTACATCTTGGTGAGGACATAAGCATAATGTTCTCAAGTTTAGAAAGGGCATTAATTAACAACCATTTTAAGGGGTCAAGACTGATTTTTTTATTTAAATTTTTTTTTTTTCAAAAGTTGACTCACATTACTTCATAGATAAATTTGATATGTAAATTTTCTTCAGTAATTACAAAGCCAAAGCATCCATTTTTTCCGCTTTTCCAAGCCATTTCAAATTAGTTCTTATTATGGAATAAATGATCAACAAGAGCAAGCCATGCCGAGCATAGGTAAGCGTGGCCGAAGTGATGTAATGGGAGAGAACAAACTCGCGCGTGGGTTTTTCCCGGGCGAGTCTGCCATCTTGACATCAATGACATGTTGAGCCTGGGGTTGTATCTTATAATTCTCGGATAGATCATAGATGGAATTTCAATCAAGCCATCGTCCAACTCTTCTCTCCTTCCTTCCCCGCGTGGGCCTGGGCCTGGGCCTGGGCCCGATCCCTCCTTTTCTTTCATTTTTCTTTCTTTTTCAGGCGGGCTCCAAGCCCGACCCTTTCTCTGCTTCCTCTCTTCCTCCCACCTTCACGCCTGTTCTGTTTTGGCAGAAAACAAAGGTGCAAACTAGAGGGGCAGAGAGCATCGCGAGCGAGGTGAGCGTGATTTGCTGGGTCGGGGCTTGGTCGACCAGCAAGCTGGCGATGGCAGAAGCCATGTGAGCTGGCCAGTGGCCTTCAAAAGAGGGGAAGAGGAGCGAGAGAAGGGGGGTTGGGGTTCTCGGTTGGTTTTTTTTTTTGGTCGAGAGAGAGAGCAAGGGAGAAGGAGAGGACGAGCCGAAGGGAGAGAGGGAGCTCGAAGGGAAGCTTCGCCGTCGTCAGTCATCCGCCCGAAAGCCGACGTCCGCCGCAGCCCTTTCCCATTAAGCCAGGTAGGAGCACCCCTCCCGTTGGAAGTTGCTTGAACTAGTAGAATTTTTTGACCAAAATCTCGACAAGCCGCAACAAGTTTAGGAGGATTCATGATGTTTTGAGATGTTTTGATGCTAATGCATCATGCTTAGATTGAGGAACGCTTCCAGTTTGAACCCAGAACTCGAGTTCATGAATGCATACCAACTGCTCGACGTTTTGCTTGAATGAAGGGTGAAACGTTTAGGAACACGGCCTTACCAAAAAATTAATATCCTTACCAAAAAAACATTTAGGAACACCGAACTTGAGTATGGGATTTTTAAGTGAATCATCGCAAAATGAGTCAGACCCCGCATGAAACACGTCTATTTAAGCTTGAAGGCAGCATATCTGGCTCAAAGATTGCAATAAATCTCGCTCTGGAACACGTTTGTTAGATCGCGTATTGACCGTTCGATAGAATGCCTGAGAGAAGGCCGAAATATCTATGCATGTTAGAGCTCAAGATCAATTCACGTTTTGTCCTGTATTGGGTGGATTTGGTTTAATATTAGTATTTTCTCTATATAGATAGATATATCTTATTTTCACATGCGTGATTAAAGGTCTATTTCTTAAAACATGAAATAGGATGTCTTCCCCAGTCCCCAATGCATTTGCACGTCTCCTTCAGTTCATACGTCCATCTTTTGCCGCTCTTTATCCCTTCCCCGCCGTACACAAAACACATCTCCCTGCCCCTGTTTCGCGAGATCAAGAGAGAAGAGCTTCAAGGCACAATCGAATGTGAAAAGCCCCTGTTCTGCCGAAGGCAAGTAGTGGGCAAGGAGGATTTATCTATAGAAAAGCCTCCAACAATGGGGATAGTGGTGTCGCGCTTCCTTGATGAGGAAGAAGAATACCTCAGGCTCAGCCTTTTGCAAAAACGATCGTTTTTGGGAAATGGGTATCACTAAAAATCTTGCCTTTCTACAATATCGGGTGCTGCGAACGTGTAGGAGCAGTGAAAGTTGCAGGGAGTGGCGGTTGCTCGTGAATGAGGGCACTCCATTCCCTAGTCGAGAACAAAGGGTCTGCTTTAAGCAAGGCTCTGATAGCCCATTGTCAAGCTACTGTAGGAGGAACCTTGAGTGATCTCTATACTGCCAATAATATATTAAGTGGGTATACAAAATGTGGAGAAATCTGGGTTGCCCACCAACTGTTCGACCGAATGCGCAACAGAGATGCAGTCTCTTGGAACACCATGATTTCTGGTTATGTTAATAGTGGTAAGCTGGAGAGAGCATGGAATTTTCTGGAGTCCATGAGACAATGTGGACTAGAAGTGGATGCTTATACTTTTTCGAGTATGCTAAAAGGAGTAGCTAGTGCCGGTAGGCTTGATCTCGGACAGCAGTTGCATTGCTTGATTTTCAAGCACAGATACGGTAGGAATGTTTACACAGGAAGCGCTCTTTTGGACATGTATGCTAAGTGCGAGAGGGTTGAGGATGCATAAGTCGTGCTCCAACACATGTCGCAACGTAACTCTGTCTCGTGGAATACGCTTATCAGTGGATTTGCGCAGAGCAGTGACAGAGAGACTGCATTTTGGCTTTTTGATAGCATGGAGCATGAGGGTGTTAAGCCAGATGATGGGACCTTTGCTCCTCTCTTGACATTGCTCAACGACCATGAGTTTTTCAAGCTAACTGCACAGGTCCATGCCAAAATTATAAAGCATGGTCTAGAATGGAAAAATAATGTTTGTAATGCTGCAGTTAGTTCATACTCGGAGTGTGGCTCCATTGAAGATGCTAAGAAACTGTTTGATAGCATTGTCTTTAGAGATATAGTGACATGGAATTCAATGCTAGCTGCTTACCTAGTGCATGGTGAAGAAGATTCTGCCTTTAGGCTTTTTATTGATATGCAGTGGCTGGACATTGAACCGGATTTTTACACTTATACAAGTGTCACAAGTGCTTGTTTTGAAGAAGCACGTAAAAATCTGGGAAAGTCCCTCCATGCTTTGGTAATTAAAAGAGGTCTGGAGCGATCATTACCAATCTCCAATGCATTTATAGCTATGTATATCAAAATGGGTAATGGATCCATGGACGATGCTATTCGTGTCTTCAAATCAATGCAATCCAAGGACCGGGTCTCTTGGAATTCCATGTTGACCGGATACTCCCAAGTTGGGTTAAATGAAGATGCATTGGAACTTTTTGCCCAGATGAGATCTTTGAATACTGAGATTGATCATTATGCTCTTTCAGCAGTTCTCAAGTCTTGCTCTGATTTAGCAACTCTCATTTTGGGCCAACAAGTTCATGCATTGGCACTTAAGTTTGGCTTTGAGTCAAATGAATATGTTCGCAGTGCACTGATCTTTATGTACTCTAAGTGTGGCGTTATTAAAGATGCTAGAAACTCTTTTGAAGAGACCTTCCAAAGCAGCTCAGTCACTTGGAATGCGATTATCTTTGCCTATGCACAACATGGTCTAGGACATGATGCACTTGATCTTTTCCATTTGATGAGAGCAAGGAGAATAAAGCTTGATCACATCACCTTTGTTGCTGTCCTTACTGCTTGTAGCCACATTGGTTTGGTTGAAGAGGGCTATGGTTTTCTATTATCAATGGAAGCGGATTATGGCATCCCTCCAAGGATGGAGAACTATGCTTGTGCAATTGATCTTTTTGGGCGTGCTGGGCTTGTGAATGAGGCTAAGGCCTTGGTGGATTTGATGCCGTTTCAACCTGATATGATGGTGTGGAGGACTTTATTGGGTGCTTGTAGGAGTAGCGGGAACATGGAATTGGCTTGCCAAGTCGGGAATCAACTACTTGAGTTAGAGCCCAAAGAACATAGCACCTATGTTCTGCTCTCGGACATGTATGGGCGCCTTAAAAAATGGGGTGATCATGCCATGGTGAAAAGACTCATGAGGGAAAGAGGGGTGAGGAAGGTCCCTGGCTGGAGTTGGATTGAGGTCCAAAACCAGGTTCATTCTTTCAATGCTGAAGACCGTTCCCACCCACTCTGTGAAGATATATACCCTGTACTGGAAGGCTTGATGGATGAAATAAGAAAGTTGGGCGGGGATGGCAATTCAGAGGATTTTTTGCAACAAATGGAGATATGGTTTGGGGCTCTTTGACATTGACATCTATTCATATTCTCTTAGTCGATGGCAACGAATTTCATTCGTTCAGGTACAGGTGCCTGGATAATTTTCTGGGCAAACATTTGGGGCGGCAAATAAGGAAGAAATGGAAATATGGTTCGGGACTTTTTGACAGTGACATTTATTCGTATTCTTGTAGTCGATGGGAACAAATTTCATTCGTTCAGCTACAGGTGCCGGATAGTTTTTTACGCATACATTTGGTGCAGCAAATAAGGAAGATTGGTAAGCATTCTCCATTGTAATCATACAGAAACACAAATTTCAGGCAGCCTTCTTCTCATTGTTTTATGCTAGATGACAAGGAGGAGAAATTGGTTTGTCATGAATGTGAAACATTCCCTTATTCAATTGAAGTTACTGTCTTCTCCAAATAGGAACTCTTGTCTTTGTTGCTTTTCAAGGGGAAAAATCTGTGAAGCTGGGAGAGGGGAGTCAGCAGTGGTGGGGGGTGAGGAGGATGCCTCTCTTGAGCTCGTCTCGCTGCGGCGCAGGTGAACAAATCGGCCGGCCCCTTCGACGCGCTGCTCTACATGTGCCATTTCTTCCCCAACGCGCCGGAGGTGCTGGAGGAGTTTGCGGACTACACGGAGGGCCAGTCGCCAGTCTCGCTTCCAACCTACTTCATCGGTGACTGTGCCCAAGGTGCCGTTGGCTGCTTTGAGGAGCCACGCTGACTTAGGGTTTAAAATGGACGGCCTGAAGATATGTGAGAATCTGTATTGGCTAAAGGGGAGTGGCAAGTTCACGCTTCATGGTAACGTTCGTTATCTTTTGCGATGTTAATTGGCTGCACTTTTGAATTAGATTATGCTAGAGAATTGCAATTTACTAATGTCTACACCTCGGCTATGGCTATGATATGGAAGAAGAATCAACAAAACCGGCTTCTAGTTGAATACATTTTACGTCTTTTTGCTAGAATAAGTAAAACCAACTTCTGCTGTAGGCAGCTTTTGGATATGAGTACAGGGGCTAATCATTTGTGGAGTTTAAGCTTCCTTTATAACTGGAAACAGGGGGGGTAACGTGTAACATTTTAGAATATCAATGTCATATGCGAAAGATGGTGTATTTGCTTGGTTCTAGGTAATAGCCAAATTCATGGGTATTTGTTATGCTTGCTGGACTTCATAATTGGTTCTCGACATTGCTGCCTTGCTTGATTGTTTTGAAGGAATCATTTTCACTCAGCTGCATATTGGGTTGTGATGTATCGGTGACTATGGAATATATTTTAGTATATTTATCTCTGATTAGATGAACTTATGTTTAGGGTTATCTGTGGCTTACATATCTGGTAGGCACTCTTCGGATGGTCAACAATTTGGAACATATAGTCAAGATGATTTTGATGCCCTGCGAGCATTAGCTGAGGAACCTGGAGTTGTCGACTTATTCTTGAGACATCCTCGCTGTTCCTTTTTTTTTATTTTATTTAGACATATCTTGGTTTACTTTTAGTTGTGTGACACTTGTTGGCCTCCTTAATTGGCTTTCACTAATGCATGGCCGAGTGGTATCACTAATAGCGCTGCAAAGACAGATGTTCCTCCTGGAATATCCGAGGCATCTGGCAGCAACTCTACTATTGCGGAGATAGTAGCAGAGATTAAACCATGGTATGCAATATTTCTTTTATTTCGTGAATGTCTTTGTTGAAGATGAACTATTTGTGATTGGTATCGTAAGACTGATGTTTTGATTGCTATTCGAAGCAGTTACCATATTGCTGGCACTATGGGTGTATTATATGCATGTGAACCTTACTCTAATGCTGATGCTGTTCATGTCACTCGCTTTATCAGTCTTGCTCCTGTTGGAAACAAAGAAAAACAGGTCACTTACCCTTCTGTACTTTGTGTCGTAGATCATTTACATTTGGGAACATGTAACTCTAGTTTTCGCCTGGCAGATCAACATATTTTGGTGTTGCTTCTTAAGTTTAAGTTTTGTCAGTTAAATTATGTTTATCAAATACTTTAGGTAGGAAGGATGTAGACTGAGTTAGACATGAACATTTTATTTGATTGTCCTCAATGTTTATCATGCAGTGAGATACTTGTTCACTAAGGCATGCTTTTATGCATACAAGTAATGGAATGGCGGCTTTTTTCTCTCTGTATATACTTTATGTTGTAGATAAGATCTTTTCATGTGTTAATAGTATGCTTCTCTGTGACTAGCTTACTCTATATTGAAGTTATCTGTTATCTAAACTGCTTTTAGTATATACTTTATGTTGTAGATAAGATCTTTTCATGTGTTAATAGTATGCTTCTCTATGACTAGCTTACTCTATATTGAAGTTATCTGTTATCTAAACTGCTTTTAGTATAAATATCTCTCTGTTCTTGTCTATCTGCTAGTGTTTCCAATTTCCATTCTGCCCCTGTGCATCATAATCTTGTTTTTCTCACAGAAATTTATCCATGCACTTTCTCCTACTCCGGCATCTACCGTGTCTTCCTCTGAGATTAGCATGTAACCTCCCAACACAACCTCGTCTCCGTTTACAGCAGTAGGGAAAACTGCTGGTGCAAAGGAAGCAGGAAAGAGGACTGCTGATGATACTAATGACGCACTATATTGGAGATACGATGTTTCCCAAAAACGTCAGAAACACGCAGTTGGTGACGGTGATAGGCTGTGCTTTAAGTATTTGTCTTCTGGATCTTGTCCACGAGGTGAAAAATGCAACTTCCGACATGATATAGATGCAAGGGAGCAATACCGAAGAGGGGTTTGTTTTGATTTTCTTAACAGAGGGAAATGTGAAAGGGGTCCTGACTGCAACTTTAAGCAGTCTGCAGGGGGAAGAGGAAAGTGGTTCTCGATATGGAAATGGGTCTAGAGGTGCTCAATGGGTGCCTTCTGTTTTTTTGCTAATAATTTACATTGGTTCTAGTGGAATGAAAATTTTGACCACTGCTTATGAATCCATTTTAAGCACAGTTTGTGATTGAAATTCAGGTCAAAAGAATGCTGGTTTTGTTTGTCGAGCCCCAATGTGAAGTCTCATCTGATCATCAGTGTAGGAGAAAGATATTACTGTGCGCTGCCCAAGAGGCCATTAGTTGAAGACCACGGCCTGATAATACCTATCGAGCATCTACCAAATACTCTCTTTGCCTCCAGAAAATGAAACAGAGCTTGACAGATTCCAAACTGCCTGAAATTGTATCGCAAAACCAACGGAAGTGGGTTTCCAAACGTGGGATTCATGCTAATCTTCAGGTATTGTCATAGTGCAAAGAAAATTTATAACTTGTTGATCATGGTATTACTTTATTTTCTTCATCCATCTTGTCATTTTATCTCTCTAAGTGCCAGTCAGTCACTTTCTTATTTTCAATAGTTTGATTGCATTGCCTGCAGGCTATTCCTGTTCCATCATCTAGAGCAACTGCTCCTCAGAGTATATTTGGTTTGGCTGCGGAGAAGTTGGGATTTAAATTTAATTCCTCGAGTAAGTTAAATTTGTCATTTCTCCTGTTTTTTTTATTGGAGTTCTATAATGGGACGAGAAAATTCAATAACAACGATCGCTAATCCTTGAGATCATACTATAATGCACTTTTTGGGCTTACAGACAACAAATTTATGTTCCCTTTGCTCTAGAAGTCACCTTGTGAATTCCTTATTTATGTTTTACTGCATAGAGTCATTGGCTACAATGGACAATTGAAAGTTTACAGTTGCTTACCAGTGTCTTGGTGCCATAAAGTTCCAACGTGAGAAATTACTGCTCTGGTATTGACTTATTGATCTGCCTTGTGTGTGATATTTTTGTCACCTATGCTGGGAGTGGCTCAGGCATTGATGGTTCATGAGAATGTTCTAGTTTTCTTTGAATGAACACAAACTGTTTTTTGTGTTGATTCAACTGCATATATCGTATTTATATTGTGCTTCTCTTGATTTAGGCACTGATGGTAGAAAAATGTTGAGAACGGGGTTTGACAGTAAATCTAGAAGGAACTGTACTATCACATATAGTGGAGGACAACGAGAACTTTCCTGCTTAATTTGGACGTGAGGTAATCTATCTGGCGTTCTTAGTCTATTCGCTTCGACTGGTTTTCATCTAGGCTTAAGTTATTGCTTCTGAGTTTAGTTTGGTTTTTCAGTTATGGAAGATGGTATTAATTCTGTCCCTACGTATGGTCGGTGACGGATGTCAATAATTTGGACAAAGTGGTCTTCAAAAATGTCTATTTCAACTTGAAGGCTTGGACAACTCTCGAAATTTAAATTTAGTGGACTGTAGTCTAAGCACGTAACATGATGCCTGTAAAACTGTGCAGTTGGTGGCAGGTTTGTTGAACGTGGCAGATAAGGCTGATTGGAGGAATTGCGCACTAAGCAAAGAAGAAGAGATCAAGCTGGCAGAGGATTTCAAGCGCCGATTTGCAGCATTTGACCCCAACACATGATTGTCGCACTAAGGGTCAACCACAGTACGCGTCTTCTGTCTTTCCCTTATTATAATGACCTTGGAATTCCGAGACAACCTTGGGGGGATGTTCTGCAAGAGCGGACAAAAGAAAACATCCACAGAGTCGACTCATGCTGGGCCACGGCCATCAGGTCTCGAGCATGCAGAGGCAAGTTTGTTTATTTATCATTTCCAAATGAATGTGGCAAGGGATGATTCTTGTTGCGCGAACCACCGAGAGACAGACGGACAAAATCCGAGGACTTCAAAAGCTGCTTAGGAGCCAATCTTGCAGATCCTTGAGAAAGAGACTCGGAAGTGGGCTTTACCTAAAAAAAAGTGCGCGTCCTTCGAGCCCTTCGTGGAATGTGCTGCTTCTTTCTTGGTCAAAATGAATCCGCAGTTGGATTTTTGCACATTTCTTTACTTTTTTTTCATTAATTACTCAATGGCTCTTCTTAGTTGCTCGTCCTCTATTCGTAAGAAAAGGTGCAAAAATTGTTTTGACAGCTCGTTTGGAGCATCAATGCGCTACAGCTAAGGCGATTGCGACGTCCCCAGTTGCTGTTCTCCTTAGGCTCACGCGACGATATTTTGCTTCGAATGAAACATAAAGCGTTTCGGGAAGTGGGACAATAAAATAAAATCGGACATCAACATGACGGGGATTTGAACTGTACTTGATTTATTCAAGCTCTTGACCTACATTAGTCTCGAAAGTTTCTCCACGAAATAAATTTTCTAATCTCAATTGTCGCTGACTTTGAGTACTTGTAACCAGTTCCCTCGGTTGAAATCCTCTGGAGGGAGTGCTCTGATTGGATGTAAATCGAAACTCACGGGGTGCGTCTGCCCACCGGGAACTACTGCTTCACGATAGACTATCCACTTCTGATCCCTCTTTTCAGTCGGTCAAAGTCCAACACCACTTCAGATGCATTTTGCCGACCAATATTGCCGGGGTTGAACATTCGTGTCCGAATACACGTCGCTTTTTTATGGAAGGGGCGACCGTGAGTCAATTGTCAAACAACCCTTTTGGGTTGTGATCATGACATGGCAAAGGGCAATTTTTTAAAAATAATTTTATTATCGTTGTTCGAGAACGGCGACCCAATTAAGATGGTCATCGTGGTTTCTATTTGGTACCGGTGAAATATCGGTCTTCTTATCACGAGCAGATGCGTGCTCACGGGACGAGCAACGGTGACATTTTTTCGAAATAATCGTGCAAGGAGAGTATGAGAGCTGATGTTCTTGTGTCTGGTTAGTTCGGTCTAAGCTCGATAAAACCTGGAAAAGATGGAAATCCACAATTCTCGCAGGCCCGACATCAATGTGGTCGTGCATTCGGTGATTCGCGACCATGTAAATTGATCTACTGCTTTATCTCATGATCGATTTAGTCCCTAAATTAATCTCTAGTCACAATTTTAGGACGAATTTCATATTTCCGTCAATATATCAATGGAAAACGCCAGCTAAGTGATGGGGATACACACACGACACTAGTGCTTACGTGGAATACAAAATAAAAATAATCCAAAAGAAATTACAGACATGGTTCCTATACTATCGCCCTTGCGATTGATTTCGGTCCTTGAACTTTATTTTGTGCACAACCTAATTTTAGATCCCGATTTTTAGCTATTTTTCTCCTCAAGTCGATTTGCTAAATTTTCACAAATCCTAATCAGTTACATCGAACGGATCACATGTAGGAAAACTTACATTTGTTGACTTGGCTAGGCTTTCCTTAAGTATCTAATGACCTCATATTTTTGCCCGCCAATAGCACATTATCATAGCTATTGCCCATTTATTACGAAATAATCGTTTTCGGAGGGACGATTTTAGATTCGCCAGATTCTTGCTCAAATGGTGGCTATTGAAGATAGAAAACAGAATAGCAAACAAGAGCAGCAAACAGAAGGTTAAGCAGCAAACTAAGCTGATGCAGAGCAAGGCTGATGCAGAACAAGTTAAAGAAGACCAATACAAGCTAGAATACTTGAAGCAGCAGTTCGAATTTACAAGACTTGAAGATAACTATCAGCAACAAGTAAAAGACTAAAAGAATTCAAACCTGGAAAGAGAGGAGGAGACCCGTGTGTGTGTAGCAGTAACAGATTCTAGTATTGTGCAATTGTTAGTTGGTTTGTATAGCTGCGAATTCTGTTAAAAAGAAATGATTCAGGTTGTTAACAGTAGTAGTATATAAAGGGTTTGTGGAGTTAGGAGTAAAGCTAAGCTGAACAAGAATCTCTCTCGAGATTTCTCTTGTAAACATTCTCTCAAACACTTTCTCTTCGTCACTGTATCTACTCGAGAGGGTTTTGCTTGTAAAGATTGATTCAGCTTCAATAAAAGGAATTCTACAGGTAATGATTACCTGATTCAATTCTACTCAGATGTCGCTTACTTTTAGTTCTTTTCATGGTATCAGAGCTGAGATCTGGGAATAGTTGATTGATCATCTGCTTTGTGTAAGACATATCATGAGTAAGAAATGATGATGATTCAGTTGACTCTCTTGAATAATCGATCTTCAAGGTTTACAGAATTGATTACCTCTATATTCTGTTGATCCTAGAATAGTTAAATCTTCAAGGATTCAGATTTGTCACCTCTGGTTCCTCTGTGTTGTTCGAAGATATCTGAGCATATAAGGATGGCGAATCAATCACAGAGGTATCCATTTCCTATTCACGTGAATATATTAAATTTTGTAACAATAAAGTTGAATGATGAGAATTTTCTGTTGTGGAAAGCTCAATTTAGTAGGTTTCTAAAGCGTCAAGACCTAATCGGTTTTATTAATGGTGAGACTCTTCCACCTGCTAAAGTAATACGTACTGAGATGGGAGAAGAAATGAATCCTTACCATCTTGAGTGGATGAAGACAGATCAATTGATTTCTTCCTAGATAAGTGGTGCGGTTTCTGAAAACATCCTTAGTTTAATAATTGGGCTGGAAACCTCATTTGAAGTCTGGCAGGCTCTGATAAATAAGTTTACTCAGAGATCTGTTGCCAAGGAATTTGAACTAAGAGGTAAACTGCAATCCTGCAGGAAGAGAGATAGGTCATTAAGTGACTATCTTCGAGAATTTAAAGGCATCTGTGACCAACTAAATGCTATTGGTAAGCCAGTTGATGATATAACTAGAATGTTTGGCATACTTGAAGGATTAGGTCCTGAATATGAAGCATTCAGAACAACAATGTATTGCCTTAAGCCACAGCCAGGGTATGATGAAGTTGTATCCCAACTTGAAAGGTTTGAAACAAGGCTGCAAACTTATCCAGTCAACCGGTATAATCCTCACATGGCATACTATGGACAGAGGAAGACTGGAATAGGAGTGCAGAAAGTCAATTTCAGAAACCAAGGAGCAAATATGCGAGGAGGATACAATCCTGGCAGAGGACAATTTACAAACAGAAGACAAAATGAAGACACACTTACTGAAACAGGGAGGAATCAAATGAATAGAATGAATTACTCTAACATGATGAAACAAGATCAGAGTAATAAAAATAGTTGGATTAATTATGGATAGGGTTTCAGACCTTATGCCAACCAGAGATATCAAGGAGTAAGGTCATATCCACCACTGAGCTCTAATAATGGCAATTATGGGCAGGATACAAAACTACAGAACAATTATCCTCTGGAATGTCAAATCTGTAAGAAATCAGGTCATACTGCACTTAGGTGTTGGTATCGTTTCGATAATTCATACCAAATAGATGACATACCAGCAGCCTTAACAGCAGTACATATTGAGAATTCGTCTGGATCAAAATGGTTTCCTGACACAGGGGCATCCTCACATATTGTTGCTGAACCTGGTATGATTCCAAACCATATTAAATACAATGGTTATGATACTATAATGATAGGAGATGGATCTTGCTTGACAATTTCACGTATTGGTAATGGAACACTACACATAGCAGCAAGCACATTATCACTTAATGATGTGTTAATAGCTCCTAAAATTAAAAAGAACCTGCTTTCTGTATCAAGATTGACAGATGACTATCCCTGTTCGTTTATATTTGATAAGAATGGGGTATATGTGAAGGATCATCACAGACATATGACAGTAAAGCTAGGAAGGAAAGTAAGGGGGATGTATCAAGTGGAAGCTAGAAGAGCTGAGGCTTACTTCACACAAGTCCAAGCTGAAGTAGGAGCAGATATTTGGCACCAGAGGCTTGCCCATACCAGTTTTAAAACATTACAGACTCTGCAAAACCAACATTTGATTCAGTGTAGTTCAAAGACTTCAAATACATGCAGTAGTTGTAAAATTGCAAAGAGCTCAGCTCTGCCATTTCCTTTGTCAGAACATATTTCTAGAGTTCCTCTAGAGAAGATACACTGTGATGTATGGGGACCATCACCAATTACATCTACTCAGAGATTTCAATACTATGTTGTTTTTGTGGATGACTATTCTCGGTATAGCTGGATGTAACCAATGAGAAAGAAATCAGAAGTCTATGAAATATTTCTACTGTTCCAGAAACTAGTAGAAAACCAATTTGATCATAAAATCAAAATATTTCAGAGTGATGGAGGTGGTGAATTCACAAGCATCAAATTTCAACAACATTTACAGCAGTGTGGAACCAAACAACATCTTTCCTGTCCTCATACACCAGAACAGAATGGTGTGTCTGAAAGAAAACACAGACACATTGCAGAACTTGGTCTTGCAATGTTATATCATGCAAGAGTACCTCTAATCTACTGGGTAGATGCTTTCATGACAGCAGTATATGTAATTAACAGACTTCCTACAGCAAAATTGCATATGAAATCACCACACTACAGATTGTATAAACAGGAGCCAAACTATACTCATCTACGAGTCTTTGGATCAGCTTGTTACCCAAATCTCAGACCTTACACACAACATAAGCTAGATCCACGATCCCTCACATGTATTTTTCTTGGTTACAGTGAGAAGCATAAAGGTTACAGGTGTCTTCTGCCAACAAATGGCCATGTCTATATTAGTAGACATGTGACTTTTGATGAAAAAGAATTTCCTTTCTTTCGAAGATTATCTACTAAGTATCAATAGGGCTCTGCATTATATAAACAATGGATACAGAGTCTGCTGTATTCTGTGCCTAGTACTTCAGAACAAGTTCAGCCACAAAATCATCAATCATCTGATTCTGCTGGAGCAAATTATTTTTGTCCAGAAATACAGGACAATGGCTGTTCTACAACAAATGATACAGGCACACAACAATTAAATATAGTACCTTCAATAATAGTCCACCACAATACTGAAGTTACATCTGCTAATGTCGATTCTCCTGCGACAGCTTCAACTCCTACAGAACCAATAAATACAACTCAAGAGCTTGTTCCAGCATATCCAGCCACTACAGAACAGAATCCAAGCAATTTATCCAGCAATGCACAAGGTATCTCTTCTATTCATCCTATGCAGACACGATTAAAATCAGGCATTACTAAAGCAAATCCAAAGTATGTTTGTCTTGCTGAATATCAAATACCAGCTGAACCAAAATCGGTGAAGTCCGCCCTAGCCCACGAGGGTGGTATCAAGCTATGCAAGAAGAGATGAGTGCATTATATCAAAACAACACTTGAGAGTTAATTCCTCGAACTCCACAAATGAATGTAGTAGGCTGTAAATGGGTTTTTAAAACTAAACTTGCACCGATGGAAGCTTAGACGGGTTGAAGGCCGACTTGTAGCTAAAGGGTTTCATCAGGAAGAGGGGATCGACTTCACAGAGACTTTTAGTCCTGTAGTTAAGCATGCTACCATAAGGATAATTCTATCAATTGCAAAAATGAAGCAGTGGCCTATTCACCAGCTGGATGTTAAAAATGCCTTTCTGCATGGTGATTTAACTGAGAATGTTTTCATGGAACAGCCACCAGGCTTCCAAGATATACGTAAGCCACATCATGTGTGTTTGTTAAGAAAATCCCTATATGGACTTCGCCAAGCCCCTAGAGCTTGGTTCGATAAATTTAGCAGCTTTCTATTAGAATGTGGATTCTTTTGTAGTTCCACAGATCCCTCCTTATTCATTCTCAGAACTGATACAGATACACTCCTTCTTCTTCTCTATGTTGACGATATTATTCTTACTGGGAGTTCAACTCATATGCTGACTACTCTTATTACTTCTCTCAGTCATCAATTCTGTATGAAGGATCTAGGCACTCTACACTACTTCCTGGGCATAGAAGTCAAGCATACACCTCAATCTCTTTTTCTATCTCAAACTAAATATGCTGTAGATCTGCTTACCCGAGCTAAAATGCTAGATTCTAAACCAGTTTCTACTCCTCTACCACTGAAATCAACTGTCCTAGTCACTGATTCTATAGCTTTGCCTAATCCTGCTGAATATCGAAGTCTAGTGGGAGGCTTACAGTATCTTACAATAACTAGACCAGACATAGCTTATGCTACAAACCAGCTGTGTCAGAAAATGCAAAGACCAACCATTGCAGACTTAAACAACTTGAAAAGGGTACTGAGATATGTTAAAAGGTATTGTCAAACATGGTCTGTTTATTCATTCACAGAGCACTATGCACCTCTATGGTTTCTCGAACGCTGATTGGGCAAGTTGTATAGAGACCAGAAGACCTACAACTGGGTTTTGTGCTTATCTGGGTTCTAATCTTGTTTCTTGGACAGCAAAGAAACAGCCTACAGTGAGTCGATCTTCTACTGAGGCTGAGTACCGTGCCTTGGCATCTGCTACTGCTGACCTCACCTGGGTTAGCTTTGTCTTACGAGACATTGGCTGCTCACTAACACCCCCTATTACTCTCTACTGTGATAATAATTCAGCTATATCTCTAACAGTAAATCCTATTTTACATGCCAGAACCAAACACATAGAGATTGACTTTCATTTTGTACGAGAGAAGGTGTCTTCTGGTTCTTTACAGGTTCACTATGTTCCTAGTCAATATCAGGTAGCTGATATCTTCACAAAACCTTTGACACGTCTCATACATTCTCAACTGAGGAACAAATTGGGAATTTCAATTTATTCCATTCCCAATTTGAGGGGGGCTATTGAAGACAGAAAACAGAATAGCAAACAAGAGCAGCAAACAGAAGGTTAAGTAGCAAACTAAGCTGATGCAGAGCAAGGCTGATGCAGAACAAGTTAAAGAAGACCAATACAAGCTAGAATACTTGAAGCAGCAGTTCGAATTTACAAGACTTGAAGATAACTATCAGCAACAAGTAAAAGACTAAAAGAATTCAAACCTGGAAAGAGAGGAGGAGACCCGTGTGTGTGTAGCGAATGATTCCAGATTGTGCAATTGTTAGTTGGTTTGTATAGCTGCGAATTCTGTTAAAAAGAAATGATTCAGGTTGTTAACAGTAGTAGTATATAAAGGGTTTGTGGAGTTAGGAGTAAAGCTAAGCTGAACAAGAATCTCTCTCGAGATTTCTCTTGTAAACATTCTCTCAAACACTTTCTCTTCATCACTATATCTACCCGAGAGGGTTTTGCTTGTAAAGATTGATTCAGCTTCAATAAAAGGAATTCTACAGGTAATAATTACCTGATTCAATTCTACTCAGATGTCGCTTACTTTCAGTTCTTTTCAGTGGCCATTTTTGCACTAATCATAACATGTAACCGTCGCACATTAGTCTTGAGCACTTAATCAGCATTTTCTGTTCCCATATGGATGGAAAAATACGAAATTCATCCGAAAATGAAGAGTAAAAATCATACGTGTAACAAAAATTATAGTAGAAGGGACCCAAATCGAGCAGGAGCATTGTAGGGGCCATTTTTGTAATTTCCACTTGACATTTTATTTGATTTTCTCATGTTGCGTTAGTGCCGGTGTTCGAAGCTGGTGCCTAATCAGCATCCTTCGTCGTGGAACTCGAACAAAAGCTTGTAGATTCAGTAGAATCAGTACCCGGCATGGAGAGTTCCCCTTTCGGTCTTTATATATACGTGCGCCACTCGACAACACCGGTCTCCCATTACCTCTTATCTGAAAATCTTTGCTAAAGGGAAGGTTTGGTTCGATGGATGTGGAACACAGCAGAGCCAACTCGGCCGTCGTCCTGGCCCACTCGAACCAAGAATACCCCATCTCCATCCCCGCTGCTGCTGCCGTCACAGCCGGCCAACCCCCTCAGCCACCACCCTCACCGGCATGCGAGAAGTACATATACCCATGCTTCAAGTTCTCGACCATCGCCGTCATGGTCTTCGTCTGCACTCTCTTCTTGGTCATACCCGCTCTCATGATCCCTGACTTCCGGATCGAACCGGCCTCCTCCTCTGGCTCGTTCAACGTCTCCACCTCGACGATCTCCGTGCACTGCGACGTTCGCATCACGGTTGGGAACCCGAGCAGCTACTTCCGAGTGAATTACATGCGCATGAGGGCCACGCTCAAGTACGGCAGCAAGCGCTTGTTGGGCGCTTCGTTGGACCCGTTCGTGATGGGAAAGAGGAAGCAAGCGATGGTCGCTGCCGTGTTCGAGTCGAATGTGTCGAACAGTAGAAACAGTTGGCAAGCCGTGACTCTGGACTCCAGCGTCTCGAGCGGCGAGGTGAGCATCGACGTCGACCTGGAGGTGGGCAGGAGAATAGGGTTGGGCGAGTGGTGGATTAGTGCGTTTGATTTGACCATCTCATGCCACGACATGATCTTCAGGTTCCCGTCCTCGGAGGGCTAGGACTGGGCGTTGATTACTCCGTCCGAGCTTTGCGACATTGGCTTCTTTGGCTATATTTAGCATGAGCGAACTCTGCCCATGGAAAAAACTAAAAATCACCGGAAGAAAAGAGAAGAAGAAAGAAAATAGAGCGCATACATACTGCGTCAGTATAAAGAAAATTCTGCATAAACGATCCTTATCCTTCACTTATTAGGAAACCAGCATTTCTAAGGATGCATCGAGTTCGCTTGAGCATCCGGTGCAACCTAGCTCACATGCATGACGCATACGATGCATCTAGCAGCGTCCTCATCCAAAAGAGTCATCAGTTGATGGGGTGAAGTTTGATCCCTCTGTGTCTGTTGTCCATATCATTCCAAAGATTTGGGTACTCTTAGGCACTTGGCTCGATTTTAAGGCACTCCGATCGCGACCGATCACCTCTTAAAAGTTGGCAAGTGGCCAAAACGAAGTTGCAGGTGGTACACCCCAACCTTACGACGTAAAGCGAGTCGAGTTATTTGTACATAGTACTATAAACGAAGGATATCTAGATTTCCTTGTTTAAGAACTGCAATTGCGTACATATTTAGCAGTATCAGTTTAATTTGATTAGAAGTGTAAAATTTAGGTGTGTAATTTATGGGAGTTAACTCTCCTTGTGTTGATGATGGTAACTAGTAGATAGTTATGGATTGTTCATGGTATGATGGTTTATTTCTGATTATTCAGATCTATGTAACTCTCCATAGGGGACTTATACCTTGCAACCTGGTGCTGTCTAGAATCTTCAGACAAATGAGAGGGCCCCCTATTAACACCGCCTTATAATACTTTATACATGTGGCTGCTGATCTTCTTTTTTATGTTATATTGGTATCGTTGATTTCATCAATTGCACTAAATCTAGCCCAAACTTTTGAACTAGGGTTTTTAATGCAATGTGAAAGTTGGGGTAATGTATACTCTATACTCCAATTAATCCATCAATCGATGACTGACTTCCTTCGTTTTGGTTCACATGTAAGAGATCATACATAGTTTGTGTAATGCGGTGGTATTTATAGCATAGTTTTCCTGTTATTATGGAGGGAATTAACAAGCATTTACATTTGAATTATGTCTTTGTGCAAAAGGTTGTGTCCCTATAAGAATACAAACATGAAGTATGTTCTCAAAAGGGAAATGACCATATATATTGAGGAGACTCGTGTTAGTTTCTTCTATACCCTTTCCATATAGTTTACTCTCTTGTTGATTGATCATCAATTAGATCTAGTTGGTCCTTTTCTAAGTACATTGACCTATTTGGCTCTAAAGGAGGTGAGATCAGAATATGGGATTATACGCTGAAAACAAGACTTGCAATTAGGCCTCTGATTATTTAAATTATATATTTATCCAAAGAGATTCAAGCAACTGTACTCAAAATAGTATCTTTAACGATTCTCTTTTCGAAGGATCTGTTTTCTTTGTTTTGATGGCTGAGGAGCCTCTAGCTACTCCACTCTTTCTCGATCTTTGTAGAAGAAGCCAAGCCCCCTCTCTTAATTTATCTTAAGCTTTAGGTTGAACTTTCTTAATGAGGTTTGAAGCCAGACCTGATTTTGGTTCCTTCAAATCTTTCATAATAAGATGGTGTGCATAATTCCTGTCGCATTTGTGTCAATATCATCTCCTTTCCTTCGCATCTTCCCTTAATAAAAGCCCGTGTTAGATGTAGCATGTAAAAGTATTTGAAAATTTTGCATCTGTTTTTCAAAAGAATCTTGCCGATTTCCAGCGAAACATTAATACTAAACAACAATGACATCTCAAAAACCAGAGTGAATCAAAAGCTAGAAGCCACCCTTATCATCCATCCATGACTGGGTGGGAACCCTAGCAAAAACTAAAAAGGGCTAAAGTTTTCTGCTCTCTCTACATCATCTCTTACGAACTGTGAATACCTTTTTGTATCTTTACCTTTCAGTGAATATTTTGAGCATCATTATTGTTTCCGCTTAGCGCAACATGTGGGCACAATCGCTCCTTTATGCTAAGCTAGCTAGTATTTAAACCCATATTTAACTGATATTAATTGAATGATAAGTGGGTTTCTATACTACAAAAGAACGCAACCCTTTGTTTTTTCGCAAAGATTACAATGGTGGGTTACCTTTATTTCGTGGCCATGAGATTCTTGAGGATGCGATGCTTTTGTTCGAGCCACTCATATGAAGGCCCCTTCGTCGTGCTTTGCTGGCTTAAGACCGCGGGATGACGTAACTGGGTTTTCACGAAGCCAAATGCACTCCAAGGAAAAGTACGTCATAAATGTGTGTGTATGTATATCGGTAAATAGGTTATTTTACCGATATATAAAAATACATGGGGCTAATCCTCTCGAATTGTAATAGCATATTGGAGCACTTGATGCAAATTCTAGGAAAATTATCTAAAAAGTTCTGAACCTATTGTGTGGTAGTTAATTCAGTCATAAACTTTATAATCGTACCAATTTAATCCTAAACCTTTCGATGATTTACCCATTATTCATAAATATTTTAAAGATTTGCCAATTGATGGTCAATTTTGGCCGGAAACTACTGCTATGGTGGTCTAGTCATCACCAATTGTCCTACGTGGCACATTCAATGTTGACATGGACAATTTTTCATATTTTATTTTAATTTTTTTGAAATTTTTCATAAGTTTTTTGAATTTTTTATTTCCTTTCTTTTTTTCTTTCCTTATTCCTCTAACCAACTATTGGGTCTCAACAATCACTGTGACCGACCACTAGTGAAGGTTGACCTTGCCATCATTGACCTTGCCCATAGAGATGATTGAGCCTCACTAGGGTCACTAGGGGCATGGCAAGGTCAATTTCACCATGCTTGGGTGAGGTTGGAACTCGCTGTCAAGCTCACCCGTGGCTGGTGGGGGCAAGTTTTGCCGAAGGCTTGCAAGGTTGACCCTGGTGACTAGATGAAGGAAGAAGGGAAAGAAAAAAAAGAGTAAAGAAAACAAGAAAAATGAATAAATAATTCAAAAAAATATTAAAATATTATTAATAATTATTTACATTAATGCCAACTACGTCATGTAGGACAGCAAATATCCACATAAGTGATTTTCGGAAAAAAAAAAGATTGAATGGGCTTAATTGGCAAAACATGAAAATGCTTATGACTCAATTAACATAATAAAAAAGGTATATACTCGAATTGACAAAAGTATAATAAATTTATGACTTTTTGGGTATCTAGGCTGCAAACAATGCCACATCAATCTCCCACCGGTCCATATCGAAACACGAGCCAAATTATCGCACCATTTCAATTGCAATATGACGATGATTATCCTCAACCGCAGATTGAACAATTGCTAGCGTTCGGACTCCTACATACACTGACAATTCCTAGTTCTTGTCCATTTAATTCAAGCTTCTTTCGTCCATCAAACTCTTTCTCGTCCAGTCAACTGCTCATAACTTGCCGTCTTCTCCACCACGTTCGTCTTTCAGGCGTGTTTCACTGAAGAACCCTAGAAATCAACAGATTATTTCGTGCATACATCTGCGTAACCAAAAAGATAAATTACTGCAGAAACTTCGTGGGAAGTGACTCATTGGGACATTAGAAAAATCGAAAGTTTGTCATTTCCACAAAGTGACTCATTTATATATTTGGCACGTCGGTTCTATGCTCTGCTTTCATGCATTGATTGTGGATATCTTTTGCTCTAAACATCTGATACGAGCAGACCTGAATGCTCCAGCAATTCTTAGTTCGAATTATATAATCAATAAGTGGCAAACAGAAGCAGCTTCCACCTTCCCCATGCGCACCACGAATTTGAAGTTTGATGCATGCTTCTTCGTTGTCTAAGCAGAACAGAGAAAAAAATGGCATACTTTCTTCATCGGTCTTTTCGAGCTGCCAATTGCGCCTCTGTCGATTTCGGAGAAGACAAACTTTAAGCATTCCTGTCATCTCGTTACTGAGATTCGACTATGATTTTTTGAAATATATTACTTGCATGGTTTAGTTTTTAGATTCGATACATTGCTCAATCATGATACATCTTTAGTTTAAAGTGTCAGTAAAGTTATAAATCTTTTATTGATATCAATTTAGTTCTAAATCTTTTGTTATAGCGACAATTTAGTCATTCTGGTTAATTTAGACTAGATATTACTGACACGGATGTCGGTCGACTTACTTGGTACAATTGACGTCGACATGGAAACATTTAATAATATTTTAATTTTTTTATATATTGATTTTTGTTTTTCTTTCTCTTTCTCCTTTTCCTGGCTGGTGCTGAGGTTCAACGACCGGCTAGAGGAAGAGGAAGAGAAAAAATAATTCGAAAAATATTAATATATTATTAAAAAGTGGTGCACGTTAGTGGCTGATCAGCGTCCACGTTAGCAATATCTAGCTAAAATTAGTCGGAATGACTGAATTAGAACTATGTTAAAAAGTTTGGGATTAAATTGGCGGTAGGTCAAAATATTTAGGACTGAATTAGAGCTATGTTTATGATAGGTTTATGACTTTTTTTTGACACTTTTCCTATAAAATATGGAACACACAATTTTGTGCCGGTAACTTGTTTAGTTTGTAACTCGTTTTTTGTTATTGACGGGTATTTTAGTTGCACTTCGAATGTTACCAACTGCTTCAAAAATTACCAAATTTTATTTTTATAGCTTTCCCACGCGTTAACGTTACCAACTTTTTTTAATGAATAATTAACCGATTTTTCTACCATTTAGTTACCAATTAATTCTAATCTAGCAAATATCATTTCAGTAACTTGCTGACATTTATATGATTATTTCGAAATTGCCAATTATTGCCATAGTTTTCTAACATTTACTTTTGAAGTTTACTGGCATGCCAAAGTCACTAAATTTTTACACAAAATTTCCAACTGTAATTCGGGTGTTTGTGCAATTTATATCCGATTGAGTTTCTAACTAATTTTGATGATACAAACGCTGAGTTCAATTCACTTACCACCTTGTATTTCGGTTGTTTTGAAAACTATTCCCATCATTTTCCATGTGCTTGTGAAGATTATCAATGAGTTCGAGTGAGTAATCAAATTCAATATTACCAAGTATAACAAACGGTTTCAATAATCTACCAATCTACCAATGCTTTTTTGTTTTGTTTTGTTTTGTTTTGTGTGTGTGTGTGTGTGTGTATTAGGGGTACCATAGTGTTAAATTCATTGGCTCTTGTATACAATTACCGATTATTATGTGCCCAATTTTTATTTGATTTTGTGAAAAGTATCAACCTCACAATAGTTTATGAATATTTGTTCATGGACGTTTCCAAAGGGTTGAATTAACTTATTGTTATGTGAAATTATAAACTCCTTTCCAAAATACCAACTATTCCAACAATTAAGGGAAAAGTGTTAAAAGAGCCTTATACCGTTTGTATTTGTGCCAATTTATTCCTAAACCTTTTATTGGTGCGAATTCAATCTTAAACCTTTTGACTTGGTGCTATTTTAGTCTTAAACCTTTTATTTTTGCCAACTTAGTCCTACAATTTTTTATTTGGTGCTACTTTAGTCTTAAACTTTTTGATTTAGTGCTAATTCAGTTCTTTCCACTAATTTTGGTCGATATGGCTAACGTGGCATAGTCGATGCTGACATAAATAACTTTTAATAATATTCTAATATTTTTTCTAATTAATTAATTAATTATTTCTTTTTTTTCCCATTCTCCTTCCTCCAGCTGGTCGCCAACCTTTAGCGAGCCTCACTGGCCACTAGTGAGGCTGGGGCCTTGCCAACATCGGCGAGGGTAGCCTCATGCTAGGCAAGCGAGGCAATGTAAGGTTCGACCTCCCTATATTTGCCGAGGTTGAGCCTCAACTAAGCCCTTGGTGAGGCTCGAGCCATTGCCAAAGGCCACGAGGCCTGAATCTCGGAAGATCTAGTGAGGGTGAGCCTCGCTGCCCAACGTGAAACTATCCTTGTAGTCGTTGGTGAGAACTCGAGCCTCACCAACGGCCGATGAGGCTTGCCAGAGATCGATGAGGTTGACCTTGACCTCATTGGACCTCGCCTCTAGCTAGTTGCCCAGCTAGCGATCGACTGGAGGAAGGAGGAGGGGAAGGGAAAAAAAAAAAAAAAAGGGAAAAGAAAAGAAATAAATTAATAAGTAATTTGAAAAAATATAATTATCAAAATATTATAAAAATTGCCCACACCTGTACCGAAAATGCCATGTCAGTTGACCGGTGTCCATGTCAGTATTATTTGATCAAAATAGTCGGAAGAACTGAATTGGCACTAAATCAAAAAGTTTATGACTAAATTGATACCAAATCAAAATTTTTAGGACTAAGTTAATACCAATAAAATGTTTGGGATTAAATTGGCACCAAATCAAAATGTTTAGGACTAAATTGGCACTAATAATTATGTAGGACCATATATGTATCAATGCAAAAGATTTAGGTTTTTCTACACTTTTCCCTAACAATTTAGAGGTGTTTATGTGCGAAAGTGAAGTTATCAATTCTTATACAGTGAAATTACCAATAATTTATACATGGCTAGGGGCCATGAGCCCAAGAAGCGAATCTTGTATAGAAACTTGCGAATCAATAATTTATCGGTTGTGTTTTTTAGTTCTCTTTCTTTATAGGGATAATAGCGTTAATGATACTTGAACTTATGTCCAACATGTGATATAATCCCTAAATTTTTAATTTGTACAATATAGTTTAGGTCCAATGTGCAATGTTATTGCAAACTTTTAATTTATTCAATATGATCTTTGAACTATTGTCATATTTTTGATATAATCTTTGGGCTATATGAAAATGTTTAAAAGTTTAAGAACTATATTAAACAAATTAAAAGTTTACGGACGACATTGCATATTGAGCCAAAATTTAAGAATCGTTTGTATTATTTTCCCTTCTTTATTTTGTGTGAATATATATGTATATGTATATGTATATGTATATGTATATGTATATACCAAATTATGTACATACACACATACATACTACATACATATACATACATACAAATATGTTTTCATCTAATAATGAGGTATCAAATTGCATAGCAGTCTCATCAATATGGCCTCCTTAGTTCGAGCTCTTTGGTCGTAGTTACTCACATGAAGGTATATTGCAAAGCATGCAAATAGGTGTGGTGATTAGAATTCTGATTTTGAAGGAGAAAACTTATTACTTGAGCAACTCAAAATATTGTACCTTTAATAAAGTTATAGATTTGGGTTTTATATCATTCATTACTCACAATAGATCATGATTTTCTGCAAAATGATAAAAATAGTAACATATCTTGCTTATGGTAAGCAAATGCCATACACGAGTTGTGCATTTGCTTAGTTTTTCTTTTATTATGAAAAGAAAGTTGAATACGATACTTCGAATGTTTTTTGAAACTGGTTTTATTGGGACCCACAAAAAACTACCGCTATCAAAGAAACACACGAACAAGCCAGTAGAATGGGTAGTTAAGGCACAACGTTAAAAAGAACTCTCCACTAATCGATTGTCTTATCCCCCGAACCTTTATTAGATATTTAATTTTCTGATGTCCACAAACTTATTTTGAGTTAATGAAAGTTGAAGAACTTTCAAGGTGTACTTATCACCTACTTTATTGTATTCTAATTATGATCGCCATTTCAATGAGATCTTTGGTATTATCTATTCATTAGAGCAATCATCTCTTTAGCAGCATTAACTTTCTTTTAATCAAGAAATGGGGAAATTATAGCCTTATCTCTGCCAAGAGGAACGTGAAGAGTGGCGGAGAGGGTGTGTGGATTTGAAAACAATAACAATGATAGGTGGGGAATAGTCATTCAATAAAAGTGAAGTAGACCCCTTTTCTTTTCACCTTTTGGTATTGAGTATGACATTAAACTTTCTCATCAAGGGCCTCGCGTAGACCTAGACGTCCCTCTAATGTTAAACACTTAAAGGGTATCCTCTCGTCTTGAAGAATACAAAGATACTGGGAAATTAAGAGACTGAGATATGTGGAAACCGACACATTAAAATAAATAATGTAGTCCTAGCAGCCTGCCAGCGATATATTCATTGGACAAGCAAGATGAAACTCACTGGTGTTGCAAGACACCTACTTCTTGGTGAGGACATAATCATAATTTTCTCATATTTAGAAAGAGCATTAAATTAACAACCATTTTAAGGGGTGGAGACTGATTTTATTTTATTTTATAATTTTTTTTCAAAAGTTTTTTTTTTTTTTTTGGGACGAAACGGATGATTCATATTATATCTTAAACAGGACGAAGACAAGCAGTAGGATAGTCTAAGCATAATAAAAGGGAAAGATCCCTCGGAGGGTTGATATGCCAATTGCTTGGAAGAGAGCCATCTAGGTGGGTCTTCGCAAGAAAATGAGCAACTTTGTTCGTGCAGCGAGATTCGAACTTGAGGTTGACGTCTGGCATGGAGAGTAGCAGTTGTCGGCAGTCCATAGAGGCATTGGAGGAGGCCCATTCGAGAGGTTTTCGGCCCAAGATGATGTCCACCGCAGATTGACAATCACTGGAAATTAAAACGAGTTCGCCCGGTTCGTGCAGCGAGAGAAGGGTGTGTCAGAGGAAGACTTTGGGCTTCTTGAACCAGCTCCAGCGCATGGCGAATTGCGAGGGTTTCTCCAACCAAAACCGATGGAGCTCGGATTTTCTTTGCAAATCCTGCAACACAGAGGCCGTCTGCGGATCTACAAACCCCAGCAACAGCAGCATCCGATTGTGCATCCCTCCACGCACAGTCGACATTAATTTTGAGGGATTTCGGGTCTGGCGACTTCCAGTTATGCGACTCAAGGGATTGCGTTTTCCTGTTCGGATTCCACTTCGTATAGACTCGATGAGTGAGGTGAGCCTCTGTGATGACATTTTCGTGCTTTTCCTTCCTTCCTTGGAAGATTAGGGCATTTCGGGCCTTCCAGAGAAACCAGAGGAGAGTGGCGAAAAGGGCTTTCTGATCCGGGGAAGCTCCGGATGTCAGGTACTCGTACACCCACTGTCCTCTCTGAGATGGTAGGTGAGGGTGCTGGATTAGTTTGTTGAAACTTCTGCCAAAGTTGCCGAGACCACCAGCATTCACAAATAATGTGTTCGGTAGTTTCTGGTTGCAGGGGACAGCGGGGACAGTACAAATCAGGGACAATGTTGCGTCGAAACAAGTTATGCCTTGTTGGTAAGCCCTCTGTACAAAGACTCCATAAGAATTGTTTAACTCTCGACCGGTTGAAAGCTTCCATATTTCTTTCCAGTTTGTTGAGGAGGTTGGTAGGACGATGATGCCATGTTTGCTATGTGTGCTGGATTGGTTGATCTAATTCTGTAATAGCCGCTTTTGGTGTTATATTTTCCTGTGGAGTGACCCACCCAGATGAGTCTATCTGGTTTAGGATGAATATTGAGAACAGTGTGTTCGTATTTCGTAGAAATTTCGTCAAACAGTGTCCGAAATCGCTGATTCTTCCAAGTCCGTGTGGTGGGGTTGATTAGATCAGCCACTAGTTTAGGATCATTTTGGTTAGCTGGACCACCAATCCCGCCGCTTAATAGCCAGCGATCCTCTCTGATGTTGATTGATTTACCATCTCCAACTTCCCATTTCAAATCTGTTTGAATTGCATCTCGGCCAATTAGTAAACTTTGCCATCCCCTTGATGGCCTATTTCCTTTTGGGGCGGTCCACAAGCTACATGTAGGATAACATAGCCCTTTGAACACTCTGCTCCACAAGGACTCTGGTTCTTGGGCTAGCCTCCATGCTTGTTTCCCCAGCATCGCGATGTTAAAAGTTACAAGGTCTTTAAATCCCATACCACCTTCTACTTTTCTCTTCTTTAAAAATTCCCAGCTTCTCCAAGTGAATTCCTTTTTTTCCAGCACTCGCTTCCACCAAAATTCTGAGATTTTGCTTTCTATAGCCTGACGATAGATATAGGGATTTTAAAGATTTGCATAGCGTCTTGTGGTAGGGCCGGACAACCATCTTAATCAGCACTTCTTTACCAGCTTTTGAAATAAGTTGTTCTTTCCATCCCTCCAATTTTCGATCCACTCTAGCCAATATCCAGCTAAGCATATGTTTTTTTGATTTCCCCTAGTCAGAAGGCAAACCAAGGTACTTACCAGTTTTTTCCAGCACTGGAACTCGAAGTTCAGCCGCTATGTTTCGTAAACTCCCGTGGGACAGTTTTCCCCCATAAAAAGTCCAGATTTATTGAGATTAATCTCCTGGCCTGAAGCAAAACAGTAGCAGTTTAGGATGTTGGCTAAATTCTGAGCTTCTAAGATAGTACCATGTAGGAAGAATGTTGCATCATCTGCAAAAAACAAATGGGATAGAACAGGGCAGTGATGATTTAGTTTAATGCCCTTAAGAGTACCATCCAGAACAACCTTTTTCATCAAGTGGGACAGCGCGTTTGCCATGATTATGAACAAATAAGGGGATAAAGGATCCCCTTGTCTAAGTCCCCGAGTAGGAATTAAGGTGTCCCCTGCATCACCATTAAGAAGGATACGATACCGAACGGATGAAATGCAGAATTTCACTAAATTAACCCATTTGTCATGAAAGCCCATTTTTCTCATAAGGTCACATAAAAAGTCCCACTCCACTCGATCATATGCTTTTTTCATATCCAGCTTTAGAATCCCCCTGGAATTTTCTGCGTCGTTTTCTGGTTCGGAGTTGATGAAGAATTTCTTGGACAATTAATATATTATCTTGTATCTCGTCGCCCGCCGATGAAGGCACTCGCTCGGGCAATATAATTGATGGCAGCCAGGTTTTCACTGTTTGACATGACCTTGGCGATAATTTTGCAGCTGAAGTTGCACAAACTTATAGGCCAAGCACTCGTGATCTGTTCTGGGTGAGCTGTTTTTGGGATAAGCGTTATGTAAGTCTCATTTAGAGCGGGGTCAAACCTGCCATCTCTGAAAGAAGATTCCACCGTAGTATATATATCTGTTTGTATTGTATTCCATTGATTTTGGTAAAACATCCCATGTACTCCATCCGGACCAGGAGCTTTTGTTGCACCCATTTGGAATACTGCCATTTTCACCTCTTCCATTGTGATTTCTGCTGTAAGGGAATTATTCATCTCCTCCGTCACTACTTGAGGGCATTGTTCTATAATTGGCGCATAGTGCCGAGATCCCACAGAGGTGTATAGTTGCTGATAGAAATCTGTGATGTGATGCTGGATTGCTGAGGGTTCTCGGATCCATGTGTTTTCTGCAGTTTTTATCATGTAGATTTTGTTCCTCGGTCTTCTCTGGATCGTCGTGGCATGAAAGAATTTAGAATTTTTATCCTCCCATTTTAGCCAATTGATTCTGGATCTCATCCCCCAATACATTTCTTCCTGGCGCCATAACGAGCTTAATTGTTCACTGAGTGCATTATACTCTTCCAGCTCCCCTGTTTGGTTAACTCGATTTGTGAGTTGTGTGAGCTTGCTACTGAGATGATTAATCTGTATAGACGCATTACCGAAGGTTTTTTGGCTCCATTTACTCAATTTCTGAGTTAGTCTGACTATTTTTGTTGCCAGGTTATCTCCCTGCAGTGAACTAGATCTCCATGTCTGATCAACAATGGCTGTGTAATCAGGGTGCTCAAACTAGTAAGCTTCAAACCGAAATCTCCATCTTTTCCTCTGTGAATTCTCATTTAAGTTTAGTAACAAAGGACTGTGATCGAGCCTAGAGCTGGAAATGCAAAGGCAGCAGATTGGGCCAAGTAAGTCTCCATTCTAGATTGCCGAACACTCTATCCAATCTTTCTTTGATTAGGAATTCGCCATCTCTTTTATTCGACCATGTAAAGGAACATCCATTACTTTCCACATCTAGGAGTGAGCATGAATCCACAAATTCCCTAAAAGCCAGCATTCGATACCTCTCGGCGGGTCTCCTCCAACCTTCTCCAAGTGGTAGAGTATCTCATTAAAATCGCCTAGGCATATCCGAGGGTCTCGCTAAATTCGCATGCCGATTGTAGAGAAAATTCCAAAGAGCCAATCTCTCTTGAAATGAGTTAGAAGCATGTAGAAATGAAATTTTCAGCTGAGGGAACCCACCACTTACATCACAGGTCACTTCTATTAGCTCGTGGCTGCTGTAATCCACATCTAGTCTGATCCCCTCCTCCCATAGTAACGCCATTCCTCTAGAGATCCCCATCGGATTGACTATAAGTGAAAAAGAAAACTTTAAACGACGTTTAATACTGTCCACTAGTGAGGACTGATTTTTTGTTTCCATAAGAAAAAGTAAATTAGGCTTCTCACGAGCCACAATAGCTCATAGATGCTGGACTGTCAAGGGAGAGCCAAGACCTTGCTGGACTGTCAAGGGAGAGCCAAGACCTTGACAGTTCCAGCTAAGGATTTTCATGGCTGCAGTGGTGGCTTTTTTTGGCTAGCCACCAAAGCCCCAGCTGAATCGCCGTCCCATAGCTGAATGGGGGTCTCCATGAGGTTGTCCGACTCCAACCCCATCATCTCGAGTGCCTTTCCTCTCATAGGGAGTAAATCTTTTTTGTTTCTTTGAGATCTGTTTTTTCATACTAGCTCTAGATACGCCCGGGATGCTTACCCCTGTGGTTGGCTTAAGGATGTCAACTGTCCGCTCGAGTTGCCGCCGAACTCGTTTCCCTTTCTTAATTGCAGTAATTTCAGCAGGGGGCAAATCTGGTTTCAGAGTAGTTGGCTGATAAATAACAATGGCTTAGCTACTCTCCGATGATACCTGTTGCGTCTCTTCCTCCACAGGAATAATTGGAGTTTCAGGGACCATTTCATCTTCTAGCAAGGTGAGATCAATATCCCCATAGAAAGTGTCCCAAATAGGGGCTAAGTCGTTTCACTTAGACCTTTAGCCGCCTTGCCGAATTTACGTTTAGCATTCTCTTCTTCGATTCCACATGTGGATGTGTCGGACATTTCGTAGTATAGTGATCCATAAGGCCACATGAATAGCAATAAAATGGGAGCCTTTCATACTTGAAATCAACCCACCAAAGGTGTCGGTTTCCAACATAAATAATGGTTCCCGTTTTCGAGGGAGTGACAAATTCATGCTAACTCTAGCCTTTCCAGTTCTTCGAGAGCTATTATTGTGGGCTTCTATTTTGACTTCCTCCACTACACCCGCTTTTCCAACGATCACTCGAATGCAATCTTCTATCATTGCCGCTCTAGGAAGACCCACTAAATGAACCCAGAAAGAACAGTGATTAAACTCATAACGGTGCTCGAATAGTTGGATCTCCTTCTTTAAGAACTAGAAGATTGCTAGAGAAAGACCAGGGCTAGATTGAAGTATTCTGTTTTTCTCCTCTTCCGATTTGAATATAAAAGCAAAGAAGCCTCGTGTCAATCGTTTCACATCGAACTTCAGAACTCTCCATGACCTCTTCATAGTGGTCCAAAACGCTGTGAAATTGACATCAGGGTTCGTAAATAATTTACCATATAATATATGCTCATCCATATGCTTGTGCGCCTCTGAGATACTACCATTTAGATCTGTTATGTCGTCAACTGCCCATAGATCACCCATTTTTCTGCACAGGGCTTGCATTCGAAGGTGGTCTGTTTGGTTGCTTTCCATATCTGGAGTGGGTTGCATAGGCGAAACAGAGAGGGTTTTCTGAGATTAGGGTTTGGTCAGTGAAGATGTTGGAGTGAAGGGAGTTCTATGATTTGCAGCAAGGATTTAGGGTTTATGAGAGTGATTTAGAGAGGGTTTTCAGGATGCAGTAAAGGACACTGGTCTAAAGAAATCCAACCTCCGATCCAGAGACTATAACTGAGTAGTGTCTGGGGGAGAGCTCTTACCGTCAGATTGGAGAAGACTCGAAGGAGCCAGAGATCCGAAGGATGAAGAAGCCAGGGTTCCTGCTTAATCTACCTCCAGCAACCAAGGTTTCGCGCGGACCCAAGGACTCAATCAGGGGGGGTAGCGTGATTCTCATCCATTGTTGCAGGGATGGGAATGAACTATCACCAGAGGGATAGGGAGAGCTCTCCCGTAGTGACTTACATAACTTCATAGATAAATTTGAGATGTAAATTTTCTTCGGTAATTACAAAGCCAAGGCATCCATTTTACCCACTTTTCCAAGCCATTTTAAATTAGTTCTTTTTATGGAATATAGGATCAACAAAAGCAAGCCATATCGAGCATAGATAAGCGTGGCTGAGGCAATGTCATGGGAGAGAACAAACTTGTGCATGTGATCTTCGCAAGTGAGTCTACTGCCATCTTGACAAGTTGAGCCTGGGGTTGGATCTTATAATTCTCAATTAGATCATAAATATCGTCCACTTTGAGCCCAAGCCCCAAAAAATAGCCTATCCATTCGCAATCAACTGGGCTAGAGATGATCGGTTGCCGGTTTGGAGTGAGCTGGCCTTCAAATTGGCCTAATCCAGGTCAATTCATCGACAATCATTTTTCAGGTCTAGTGGGTTCAGCTTGGCTCAACTCAGTGTGTGTAGAGTTGGCCCCTATAATAGGGGCATTAATGGGCTGGTTTGGGTATTTTTGACACCCCTAGTTATAACTAATGTGTCTTTGTTTTTTTTTTTTTTTTTTTTTTTTGGTCGGTAACTAATGTGTCTTTGTAAGGAGGCAACTTCGGGGGCACCAGAGGCATCGGGGATGGGAAGACTAGGATTAGGTCTGGATTTTGGGAGGTGAATTATTTGAGAGATAAGAGGCATTTTGGTCATTTCAATTTCCAGTTCAAGATACCGTTGCTGTTATTCTTGTATCATACAAAAACTCGTGAATTGCAAGTCATAGTTCCTTGTATACATACTCGATTAATTAAGTCTAAGGAAATGACTATCGTCACCTACGAAGTTGCCAGCAGAGTTATCTATATTCACATGAAGTGCACTATGTTCTAAGCTCGACCTTCGGGGAAATGTTGGCTTAGATGGCAGGACAATTTGCTCGTCTTTTTTGCGGTCTTCCGTTGAGTTTTAATAAGAGCATTTCGAGAGTAAAATCATAAACAGAGGTGATGGTCGATTATGAAAAGTAGTGATGGTGGGAAAATATGTTTATAAATAAGATCAAATCATACATTATTCATCACAACTGTTTATAACAACAACTCTCTTTCTCTTCTTCTCTTTTCACACACAAGTTTCATAGCACATTCAATGTGAATTTCACAAGAGAAGTTGAGTAATTGCTGAAATTGTTTTTCTGCGGTTTTGGTGTATATTCTGGATGTAAATTTTTTTAAACCTGACAGCAAAAATACTAGGGAAAATAATACTTTAAATAACAGTGATTTTCATTATCTATTAGAGAATTATTAAATTCTGCTCTATTTTCATTGGCGAACAAATTTCTCCCACATGCACTGGATGTACGGGGAAAGTATGCCTTTTAAGATTGCCCAAGTAGTTTAGATGAGGTATGTGAAAGCTGGCTTTGACAGTGTTATGGAAAGCGATCAATTAAATAATAAAATAGATAGAACAAGAAAATAAATTGAACATTGAATTTACGTGGTTCAATCGTAGCAACCGATGTTCATGGAGAGAGTAATGACGGATTCCACTATAGATCAAGCGACACAACGGAGGTTATACGCTTCAGTCACTCAAATAGTCTTAGTACTTCCCAAGCCTGAATTACACCAAATAATGCACGTAGTGCTTACCCACAAAATTCCTTGTGAAGTAATCTCTTAATCTCAAGAAAGAATTATACACGAATTCTTACTAAAAGAATTTCAGCCATCTCATATATGCAAAGATGTAATTGACAAGAAGATGTGTGGGCACCAGGATGAAAATCTCAACGAATTTTAATTCAAACGAATAGACGTGCTATCACCAATGCCTTCTACTTTAGGCCCACCTCCAAGACAAAATAATTAAATATTTATATGGATCATGGAATTAATATCCCTCTAATTCCTGCAGGCCAACATTGGAAGCCGACTCCAACTTGTAGAAGGAAAGCTCATGTCTCTTGCTTTGCTGATATTGTCCAGAATATCTTTGACTTTTATTCAAAAGTCATTAGATAAACTTTCCTCTTATATTTTCCTTTGATTATCCCACATGATATTTTTCATATCTAAGAGTTATTGAGACTTAAGTTCGAAGCTTGTCTGAAGTGCATCTGAAAAATTAACTCTATGCTTCCCTATGATTCATGTCAAGACTTTCGTTTACGGGCTTAAACTTGAGACATCTTCACCTTGACTTGATTTTTGAAACAAGTCACAATCGCTTCGCCAAAAGAAAAAAAAATCAAACTCTGTCTTTACTTTCCTATAGCCCATGATGGGCGCAAATGCCATAGATATTTTCTAAGTCTAAGTATTGTTTAAACTTCGCTATAACTGAGGAACTCATTAGAACACTAACTCTATATGCACCTTTAATTGCTCCGTAGGGATTTTCCAATGCAACGTCTTTGACCGTAGACAAAACATTATTGTTGCATTCATATTTGTTAGGAAATTGAACACATACTTTATCACTATTAGCAATTATAGTAACCATTGGCTCTATAGGCTTTACCTTGCTATAAACACCATCCGTGTTAATTATTCCGCTAGTACTCGCTATATCAGGAATTTCTAGTTATAACTCCACCTCAAGCTAAACACCATTTAGATCCGTATGAACACTGCTATAATCACTTTTAGCCAAAAGTACCAAAGACTCATCAAACGTAACTTTTTCGATGATAATAGGTGAATTTAATTTCGTACACCATAAGTGATAACCTTGCTTACCTTGTGCATAACCCGACCACACTTCTTTAGGAGTTCGACATCCAATTGTTGTCAATGGGGATCTATTCATCAAGTAGCTCACCGTACTAAGCATATCCGTAAGGAATCTCCCAGCCATATCAGTACCAAAGAGCATTTTATGCACCATCTCTAGTAACATTTTACTTATCAATTCGGCAACATGTTATGGTTCACTAACATTAGTGTGGTATTTCATTATGCCTTCTTTTATGTAGAACTCGTTTAACAGCTTTGAACAAAACCTTTTATGCTACTGTTAGTCTACACTTGCTTGATCATCCTATTAGTCTACTTTTTGATCAAAACTCTTAACTGCATGATTCTGACAATAACATCAAACTTGTGCCTTAACATAAACACCCATGTCTTCATCAAGTAGTCGTCAACAACTATTAACATAAGTCCAACACTTTTCATTGAAGGAAATTGTGACAACTTGTGAATGTTCAAGTGAATTAACTTTGCAATTTTCGTGGTTTTTTTTAATAATCATATTGAACTACACTTTTTGTCGTTAATCTAAATCACAACACCCACATACATTAGTTGGCTAGCAATATAACCACATAAAAGATTTCTTTTACTTACAACTTTCATGTTTCTCTCGCTAATGTGCCCTAAGCGCATATACCACAATTTAGATTCTCAAAAAGATGCATATGATGTCTCCTGTTATTGTCTCACCTTGAAGTAGGGGTGATCGGGTCCAGGGTGGGTAGGGTCTAGACCTGGACCCTGTTCCCGACCCTGTTATAATCGGTTCTCTTTTTTTGGACCCTGTTCCCAACCCACCCTATTTTTTCGATCCAGGAACAAGGTCAACCCTGTTTTTATTAGAACCTGTTTTGCAAAAATTAATGTACAGCACTCATATTTAAAATAAAGTGTTTAACATTCATATCGATTAGCATAAGCACATTCACTGTTGTAGTAAATAATTTGTACCTCATAACATCACTAGAAAATGATAAGAAAGAGAGTATTTTATCACATCACAAGTATCCACTCTTAACTCCATTGATCATTTGCTGAACAGAAAAGGCAAAAAGCACGAACTGATCACACAGTAGAACTGCTAAATCCAAATCGACTCTTTGTTCGAACATCTCCATAAATGTCCATCCTTCTATACTTGAATATGGTAAACCGTTGACCTAAAAATCTTCATTAGGCTGATCCTTCTAGACATTCAAAAGCCGAATCTAATACCTACATACAAATGGGAGATTATAACTATGCAAATCGTCAACTCCTTCCAACCCAATCCAATTCCTGGAGCTTACGATGTTATCAGAACCCAGCTCCAATAAATTCCACCGATAGCAACAAAAGCGAAAACCAATACATACGCAGTGGCGTACAATCATAATTAGGGCTACGAAATGTTCCCAGTAATCAAAAGGAACATATTTTCCACCTATCGAAAGATCAAACTACAGGACAAATAAGTAAAATTCAGCAAAAAAGAAGCCGCGATGCATGTTCGAGATTCAGCTACCAAGCGCATATCAAACTTCATCGGATTGACACCAGCACCACGTCCCACCGAAGCACCCAAAAAAAAACAAAAACCCATGATTACCGGGTACAATCCAATCTCACCGGCGTGAAAAATCAGGCAAGAACACGGACAAGGGAAGACGGAACGACCTCGAAGACGACGAAATCACCACCGAAATTGAACCCGGAAACGATCGAGCAAACCCAAAATCCCTAACCCGAATCCAAATTAGGGACCCCCAAAACGGAAAGAAGGGAAACCCGGAAAACTCACATTGGCGCAACGGCGGCCCCGCGGCTCATTCAGCAATTGTGAATCGACGGCGAACTGCGAGCACCGATCGAGAGCTAGGGTTTGAAGCGGTGGCGTGGCTTCGTGAAGGGTTGGGGCTTTGGGTCTTAGGCGGAGAAGCAGCGACGATGGCACCAGCTTCGGGAACGACGGTGCACCAGCGGAGAAGGAGCAGATGCAGACGCAGTAGCGGAGAAGGACGGGATTCGGGAAGGGGTGAGACTCGTTCGTGCGTGAGAGAGAATGTGCGAGAGACAGAGGTGTAAAATTAGAAATTAGGGTTTGGTTTGTGAGTAAAAAGGGGTGCCTCCCCTAACCAGTTCTCCAACCGGGTCCAAAACCGGTTCGGTTGAACTGGTTCCCGAGTGGGTAATCCCTCGGAACCGGTTCCCGGACCGGTTTCAACGGGAACCGGTTCCCGATCCTGTTTTCCGGGTGGGCCGAACCGGGAACCGGGTTGACCCGGTTCGGTTGCACACCCCTACCTTGAAGTTCATACAGGCCACAATACTTGATTTCTTTTATTATCACAAAGGCACCTTGAAAAATTTTCAAAACTTCACATTATGAATATTACCGACACCTAGTTGAATCCAGGGCACTCAAGAAAATCAAGTTTATTTTTTTTTTTCAATACTAAAACATGTCTTACTCCAATCAATATCCTCACAATACCATCATGCATTCCAATTCTAACATTGCCAACATCGACAATATTGCATGCAGCATTGTTCCCCAATTGCCTTTTACTATCATCCATGCACTTATAAATAGTAAATCAATTTTTATTTCATGTAGCATGAAAAGAACAACCATAATCTATAATATATCCATAAAATGACAAATTATTAATGATAAACAAGACAAAATCAACATTATCTAAATCACCATTAGTTACAATTGCAACATCATCTGCAAAATCAACTATAATTACCTTAACCTTCTTGTTATTTAGCTTAAGGCAAATCCTTCTAAGATGCCTCCTTATGCCATAGCTCCAAAGACAGTACTACTAATCCTAGACTGACTGTGTCTATTCATGTTCATACTATTCTTGTTAACACAGGTTCTAGTTCTTCCTCTGATTTCACCTACTAAAGTAGCATATACAGGTTTAACATATTTATTTCTACGGATGTCTTCACTTAGAATTAAATATCGAATTCCATCAAACGTCAAGTTTTTTGACCCAGAAGAATTGCTAACAGCTATGACAGTAGTATTCTAACTATTAAGCAATGGGGATAACATAATCAAAACACGCACTTCATCTTCAAAGTTAATCTTAACTGAACTCAATTGACAGACAATCACATTGAGTTCATTGATATGATCTATAACCGACACACGTTTGCTCATCATTAAGTTAAATAGACATTGCATCAAATAGACCTTATTGACTATAAGGGGCTTCTCATACATATTTAGCAGGGCTTTCATCAAATCAACAATAGTTTTCTCATTCACGATATTAAACACGACATTACGAGCCAACGTCAACCGAATAATACTCATAGCTCATTTATCAAGCAAATCTCAATCAGCTTGCTTCATTGTCTTTGGTTTCTTCCTAAAGAGGGCAAGTGCAATTTCATCTGATAGAGATAATCTTCAATCTGTATTTTTTAGAAACTAAAATCATTCCCATCAAATCTATCGATTCTCACTTGTCCTTCTTCTATTGCCATCAATTTGATTGAACTTAGTCAAGTTAAGCTCTGATATCAATTGTTGCACAAGAGCAATCAAACAATAAAATAGGTAGAAAATCGAACACTGGATTTACCTAGTTCGATCATAGCAACCTATGTCCATAAGAAGAGTAATGACAAATTCTACTATAGATCAGGCGATATAACGAAAATTACACACTTGAGTTACTTAAACACTCTCAATGCTTCCAAGCCTCAATTACACTCAATAATACATGCGGTGTTTAGTCCTACAATTCCTTGCAAAATAATATCTCAATCTCACAAAAGAATTATACATAAATTCTTACCACAAGAATTTCATTAGCTATCTCACATCTGCAAATATGTGATTGATGTGAAGATGTGCAGCACCAAGATGAAAATCTCAACGAATTTTAATCCAAACAAATAGATATGTTGTCACCAATGCCTTCTGCCTCACGCTAACCTCCAAGACAAAATAATTATATATTTATATGGAGCATGGAATCAGTATCTCTTTGATTCCTTCAGGCCAACGTCGGAAACCAACTCCAACTTGTAGAAGGAAAGCTCACGTCTCTTCCTTTGCGATACCGTCCAGAATATCTTTTGCTTTTATTCAAAAGTCATCATACAAACTTTCCTCTTATATTTTCCTTTGATGATCCCACGGAATATTTTTCATATCCAAGAGTTATTGAAATTGAAGTTCGAAACTTGTCTAAAGTGCATATAAAAGAATAACTCCGTGCTTCCCTACAACTCATGTCAGGACTTTCGTTTATGAACTTAAACTCGAAACATATTTTAAGAGACACCACCTGATTGTTTAAATCAATGAGAAAAAAAAAAATACTATTAGCCCAACCTTCAGCATCTATACATAACTGAAGAAACTGAGAATGCAATAGCTGCTGCCAACGAGCAACGTTAGACCACCACCGTCAGATTCAGTCGGGAATATCACGTGGTTGCATGTCACAAATACGTCAAATGCAGGAACTTACGACGCGCCTAAGCCGAGCCTCCCACCAGAGCTCAAACTACCTTGACCCTCACTTCACCACGGTCCAAACCCCGACAGGAGACTCTAAATAGAGAACTCGTTTGCCCTAGGAAAGTCGGAGTGAAAATGAGCTCGAACAGTCGTGTGCCTCGCGGCTTTTTGAATGAAGGGCCTGAACTAGGTGTGGGCCAAAGGAGCAGAGCCCAACTTCACCGACATGAGTTTTTTTTGTAGGCCGTTGATACGGCTTCCCAAGATCTACATAGCTAGAAACTCAAAAATCCATGAGGTTTGACAAGGATTTGTGTACCTGATTTTGAATCCATTGTTCTTGGAGCAAAACGACAACAATCCAGGCCTTCAATGCTAAAGATCTTCTCCTCTATGACCCTCGATTCCTGGCTCGATGAGACCGCCACTCACGACATGCCTTATGTGAGTTCGTAGAGAATTTTGGAAAAGTTGAGGGCTAGAGGAGGGACCTTAGCGCTATTTATAGAGTTTTGGGCCGGCCCTCTCATCACGGGCCGGGCCCAACTCGGCCCACACAAGCCAGGCTCATATTCGACTGCTAATAAACTTTATACCTCACTTTATTAGATCAACTCCGTAAAACGGATAATTATGATCTTAATTAATGTGGCCCACACCAGGAAAATTCTTACATTCTCCCACTTGGGCCATATTAATTGAGATCATACTTGTATGTGCACACTTTATGTTGATCTAGAGATAATCCTTAACAAATCAATCCTATCCCATAAAGTCTCCAACACCGAATCATGGCGGTAATCGCATGTATTTACACAGCCTTCCATGGTCACGAATGCTTTCAACTTTATTGATATGGATTCAATATGGTTGTGTGGCAAACAGATAACACCTCATAAAGAGTAATACCTTATGTGTTATCTCCCTTGTCGTCACTATTCTCTTATCTTTAAGTGTCACAGAAAACCGGATGTGGCACTAGAGAATATCTTTATGGTTCTAACGAACCCACATATGTCTTATCTTTATGGTTAACCTTTCTTTATGTGTAATCAAGACATATGTACAAGGCTAATAACTGGATGCCCCTAGCCTTTACTCAAGATTTACACAGTACTTTGAGATTTTCCTTAGATATATGTACACAACTCAATAACAACTTATACAAAGAAAAGAGTTGACATATATCGAAATGTTAAAAGTAACAAGGTACAGACATAAACTTTATTAGAGCAAATCTGAAATACCTCCTACTAAACGATAGTATCCACTGATTCTCCTAAGCCCATGTTCATGATATGTCGCTCAAATATACAAGGGCGTAGGCCTTTAGTCGGTGGATCTCGCCAACATATCGTCCGTAGAAACATGCTCTACTATAATGTCACCATTCTCGTACCATTTCCTTTATGGTAAAAATTTGACCTCCATATGCTTAGACCCTTTGAGACTTCTGTTGTTATTGACAAACAACACAACAGAATTGTTATCACAATATAACTGTATGGGTCTATTCACAAAATCAAATACGGTCAATTCCTTAATGAGGTTCCTGAGCCAAACAGCTTGAGTAGTAGCTGAAAAACATGCTATAAATTCTGCTTGCATGGTAGAGGAAGATATAGATTTTTGTTTCTCACTTTTCCATGATACTGCACCTCCTGCTAACATGAAGATATATCCTGTTGTCGACTTCCTATCATCTTCACAACTAGCAAAGTCTCGCATCCGAATATGCTACCAATTGCAAATCATGGACATATCTATACACCAACATATAATCTCTTGTTCTTTTTAAGTATCTCAAGACCTTTTTGGTAGCAACCCAATGATCATGTCTTGGATTCGACTGGTATCTGCCTAAAAGTCCTGTTACAAAGGCAATGTCTGGTCTAGTGCAAACTTGAGCATACATAATACTTCCAAGTGCATTAGCATAAGGTATGTCCTTCATTTGGTCTTTTTCAAAATCTGATTGAGGACATTGTGAGAGACTCAACTTGTCACCCTTAACGACAAGAACACTTCCTGGTTTGCAATCCTGCATGTTGAATCTCTCCAAAATACGATCAACATATGCCTTTTGAGATAAACCCAACATACGACAAGAACGATTTCTATGGATTTCAATGCCTAGAACGAAAGATACCTCACCCAAGTCTTTCATGTCAAAATTCTTTGACAACATTTGTTTTGTTTCATGCAAGAATCCAATATCGCTACTTGCAAGCAAAATGTCATCCACATAAAGTATGAGAAAAATAAATTTCCTCCCACCGACCTTGCAAGGTATATGCACCGATCTACTTTGTTCTCAACAAAACCAAAAGAAGTAACAACATGGTGAAACTTCATATACCATTGTCTGGAAGCTTGTTTGAGACCATAAATAGCTTTCTTTAGTTTACACACACCTGAGTCATTTGTTGCAAAACCTTTAGGTTGCATCATATAAACCTCCTCATCAAGGTCTCCATTTAGAAAAGCAGTCTTAACGTCCATCTGATGTAATTCCATGTCAAAATGAGCTACTAATGCCATGATCACTCTAAAAGAGTCTTTAGAGGAAACCGGAGAAAAAGTTGCTTCATAGTCTATCCCTTCCCTTTGAGTGAAGCCCTTGGCCACAAGTCGGCTTTAAATTTCTCAATCTTTCCTTTTGAATCTCTTTTAGTCTTGTAAACCCACTTGCAACCTATGGGCTTACAACCTTTCGGTAATTCAACAAGTTCCCAAACGCCATTATATTTCATAGACTGCATCTCATCTCTCATTGCATCCAGCCATAAACTAGATTGAGGATAGGAAATGGCGTCTGTATAAGTCACTGGATCTTTAATGCATCCTATATCATAATCATGTTCTCCTAAATAGACCATATAGTCCGGTGGTATAGCTGAACGCCTTTCCCTGGTAGACCTCCTAAGTGGTGTCACTGGGTGCTCATTTTGAGTCTGAGGAACTTGAATAACTTCATCTGTGGTCGTTTCATCAATAGGATTCTCAGCGTTGACAGGTTCAGTTTGTGGCACAAGAGGGCTCTATCATTGTCTCGCATAGGTAAGGAGAAAGATATAGCAGGTCTCATAATATTGTCATGTTCACTAATTTGTGAACAATCATGCTCTTCACTACATCAAATTCCAAAAACTTGGCCGTTTGAGATTCTACAATTCTTGTTCCTCCACTTGGATTATAAAACCGATATCCCTTTGAATGTTCTGAGTAAGATACAAAGTAACATCGAGTGGTTTTAGCGTCCAACTTATCCAATGTTGGATTATACAATCTTACTTCCGCAGGACATCCCCAGACCTTGAAATGATTCAAACTTGGTTTGCGTCCAGTCCATAACTCAAAAGGAGTTGATGCAACGCTTTAGTAGGAACACGATTCAATATATAAACGGCTGTTTTTAATGCCTCACCCCATAAAAATCAGGTAAATTTGTCCTACTCATCATAGATCTTATCATATCCATGAGAGTACGATTGCGCCTTTCAGCCACACCATTCGTTCGGGACTTCCGGGCATAGTGAACTCGAGCCACTATCCCGAATCCTCTAAGTATTTAGCAAATGGTCCTTTAATTTGCCCAGCATTACCATGTCTACCATAATATTCTCCACCTCGATCGATCTAACCACCTTTATTACATTTCCTAATCTGTTTCTCAACTTCATCCGATAGATCTTGAATTTGTCAAGAGATTCGGATTTCTCCTTAATCAGGAAAAGGTAACCATACCGAGAATAATCATCAATAAACGTGATGAAATAAAAATTTCTACACAAGGTTGCGGTATAGGGTCCATTGATATCGGTGTGAATGACCTCCAGTAATCCAGAACTTCGAACTGCGGTTTTCTTCTTTATCTTAGTCATCTTTCCTCTACAGCAGTCTATGCAAGTCTCTAGGTCACCTTTAAGAGTAGGCGGGATGTGTTTCTTTATCAGCCTTTCTACTCTTTCTTTGGATATGTGACCTAGCCGTTTATGCCACAACACATAAGATTGTTCCTTAGGTAGAGGTCTTTTGGAAACAACATTTTCAACTGTATTAGCGACGTATATATCATTGGGAGATAAACACAATCTGTACAATCCATTGAACATGTTGCAGCACCCAACCTTATTTGAGTTAAAGAACATAGAAACAGTACTGTTCTTTATTTCAAAAGAGTAACCACACATATCCAAACATGATGCGGAAACTAAGTTCCGTCTAAAGGAAGGTACATAGAAAGTGTTTCTTAATATCATATTAAAACCAGAGTCTAGATTCAAAATGACGTCTCCCACGAACTCAACATCGATCTTATCATTGTTTCCCACAAAGTGAGCGATGATTCATCCCGATTTGGCATCCTTCGTTTGTGAATCCTGTATGGTAAACACAACATGATTAGTTGTACCACTATCTAGCCACCAGAACTGGATGGGGCTTCGATAGGTTGGATTCACGAGACAAGTGCCAAAGAATCATTACCTTTATGCTCATTTTTAGACAACCAAGCTTTATATCTCTCACGGTATTTCTTTATGTGTCCCCTCTTTCCACAAAAATAGCAAAGGACACCTTCCCTTTTAAAAGGTATCCTTTTGGGAACCATAGAAGTGGAGGGACCAGCAAAGGGTGCCTTTCTAGGAGCCATAGAGTTGGAGGGACCAACAGCTTCAGGATCCCCTCTCTTGGGAGCTGTATTATTAAAAGTTCTTATGGCTTTATGATTTCCTCTCGATGTGCAACCCATTTGCCTTTTCTACGGCGAACTAGAGGCATACAAGGCAAGATGCCCTCTCTCCTTCTTTAATTTCTCTTCCTCTGCCACAACTCTAACTATAAGATCATTAATGGACCAAGATTCATTCTGCGAACTATAGTTCGTCTTGATAATTCCAAAATTAGGAGGAAGAGTATTTAATGCTTGATGCACAATGCAAGCTTCAGGTATATCAACTTGAAGAGTTTTGTCTGAAGATCTACCATCCTAAGCACATAATCTCTAACTCCAGTTGAACCATCATACTTCATATTAAAGAGTGATTGCATGAGTGTACCTATCTCAAAGATTGGTAGAAACACGATACCTAGCCTCCAAAGCTTCCATCATTTCCTTAACAGTACAATCAGTTGGCAAGCCACTCATCAAATGTTCCTGAATTGACCGTTTCATAATGAGCAAGCAAATTCTATTACTCTTTTCCCATGCAGCAAAACATACTTTCTGAGTTTCTGTACTGGCATCAGTAAGGTCTGCCGGTCTATCCTCAGTAAGAGCAATATGAACATCTGCGAGCTCCATTCCAAATAGAAGATCCTCTTTCCATTTCTTGAAGTTTGACCCAGTAAGAACCTCAATAGCTATGGAATTGCCATTCACAGAGAATGTAACTGATTTTGCGAGCAATACATGTAATTAGCATCATGTGAGTATCAAACATACAAGAGCTACACGTATCATCATATAAACACCTTTGGGCAGAATACATGACATACAATTGTATACCCTTTACATGACAGCGGTTCCATGAAAAATATGCTCTAACCTTTCGCGAATTCATCACCTTTGGGTGTACAAATCACTAGGGCTAGCTACTTTTCAACCATATGCTGTACATGTATCCCTCCATCAACTAATGCACAATTACCTCCTTTGGGAGTATAATTATACATAAGATCAGGAGACATCCCATTTAAATATGAGACAGATATTTCTCAAATCCAATCAAGTGTGCCACTTTGGCGGTCACAACCCAACTGAATCATCAAAATTTCTCTCATATCAAGGATATAACTTTATAACTCACATACGCCTTTTATAAGTGATTTTAGACTTGATGACGGGGTCTTTTGTCACTAAAATCACAAAACATGCTAATTGCATTGCTCCATCCATTAATACAAACTGATAATAAATCAACACTATATATATTCCTCAAGTGATGATATAATTGTAAGCATGCAATTGTATTTCCAAAAACATAGAGAAATACATGAAAATATTCCAAAATTACCCCAAAATCACATACTTTAAGGCTTTCACATGCATTTTCACATCCTTAAAGGCATCAAAAAATGCAAATAAGCACACCACAAGGTAGGAAATTCACATACGAGCACGGCGGTATAAGTCACGCGCCAAACGGCCACTGCACGCGCCCTCACGCGCCGCTGGAGTGCGCGGCACGTGAGTCACACGCGTTGGCGTCCTGGAACCGATCCGACCGGTCAACGGACCGAACCGGTCAACGGTCGGACCGGTCAACGGTCGGACCGGTCAACGGTCGGACCAGGTCGGGTCAACGGTCAACGGGTCGGGTCAATCCAGTCAACCGGGTCGGGTCAACCCGGTCAACCGGTCGGGTCAAACTGGTGAACGGGTCGGGTCAGCATGACGTCATCGATGACGTCACCGCCACGTGGCGGTCGCACGTGAGGCGGTGGAGATGACGTCATCGTGACGTCATCGAGACGCGTGGCACCACGTGTTCGCTCGCATGCGCGCGAGGCCACGTGGCCGCCACGCGTTGACGCGCATGGGCTAGGCGCGCGCGTGAGGCCGCGTGGCGGTCCACGCGCCGGCGCGCGTGAGCGCGCGTGCGCGCGCGTGGGGCCGCGTGACGGCGCGTGCCGTCGACGCCCAGCACCGCCTGGGCGCGTGGCGGCGCGTGCGGCCTATTCCGACCTTCTCCGGCGACGTTCGACCCACCATTTTACTCGTATGGACGAGTAGAATCCGTTTATGCAATAAAATTTCACTTTTATTGGACCAAAAATCACGAAAAAGCAAGGCAAAGATTCGGAGCTAGGGTGAAGACCGAAAACAGGCCGTAGGCGGCCGATTTAGCTCCGGCGACGGGCTCAACAGGCATAAAAGGACTCAGTTCTAGTCTATGCAGGCTCTGATACCAAATGTAGGCCGTTGATACGGCTTCCCAAGATCTACATAGCTAGAAACTCAAAAATCCATGAGGTTTGACAAGGATTTGTGTACCTGATTTTGAATCCATTGTTCTTGGAGCAAAACGACAACAATCCAGGCCTTCAATGCTAAAGATCTTCTCCTCTATGACCCTCGATTCCCTGGCTCGATGAGACCGCCACTCACGACATGCCTTATGTGAGTTCAGAGAGAATTTTGGAAAAGTTGAGGGCTAGAGGAGGGACCTTAGCGCTATTTATAGAGTTTTGGGCCGGCCCTCTCATCACGGGCCGGGCCCAACTCGGCCCACACAAGCCAGGCCCATATTCGACTGCTAAGAAACTTTATACCTCACTTTATTAGATCAACTCCGTAAAACGGATAATTATGATCTTAATTAATGTGGCCCACACCAGGAAAATTCTTACATTTTTGGGTTTCGACGGAGAAGACGACGGTCCATTTGACAGTGACATGAGAGCTGGAGACATTAAAGGAAGAGAGAGATGAGGCTGGGTCAAGGGAGAACGTCGGGGACATGGTGGCGGGGATGGCTAGAAAGATGATGACGGGGAAGCGGAGAGAGACTACCGCAGTCACGAGGCACGATTCGATCATCTTGCGGCACCAGCAAGAATGGTGGTCGTGGGCCTCTTGCTTGACTCGGGAAGGGAGGACGCGATTTGCTGCATAACTAGCTTTGTACCTCGTTCGATAGACGAACAGGGTCCAGTTGCGTTCCTTACCTAGGAGCACCCTTTGGTTTTTGGGTCTGATATTCGAGAGTGAGGGAAGCTTTTTATATGTGTTGGATGAAAGTCGGCGGGAGACAACTTATCTCTTTTGATGCTCGATCAACAATTTACCTTAGAACGAACGTTGAATTGTGGATGAATCATGAACAAAAATACTTCACATTAGTCTAAATGCAATCACGAGGAAAGCATCCAATTTCTATGGGGTAAATGCCAATTATTCTTGTAAAGGAGAAATGAAGTGCCTTCTTTTTCTTTTGATGGGAAGGGGACAAGAAAATGAGAGAATTTCTAAACATACGTTCTTCCAACCCTTCAACGATTGTCTTCAGGAGTCTTTATATGACTCTCTCATACCCTTTCAAAGGATGTCTTTCCATCATAGTATATCAAGACGGAACGGTACGTTCTTATCACACCCCATCATATACGTACTAATAAAGTATAACAATATGGTTTTCCTTTCGAAGTAGGTGTCGGCCGAGTCCTCACGGCTGCTCATCCGAAAGTTAGACATACCAATATCGGTGTTAAGATCGGGAAATCGGAAAGAAGCTTAAAAATTAGCAGCGTAAGGCCAAAGAATGTGGCTGGGGAAGAATATACAATGTCAATTTTTCCGCAATTGCGGCTGCCGGCGGAGAAAGGAAGGCCCACCAAGAAGATTCGGAAAGCAGTTGTTGGATGAATTTCTTAGATGCAGCATCTATGATGCATGATGCATGGCGCCGATCGAGTCTTAATCCACGGTGTTTCCTCGAAGGTAACTCATCTAGAGAGGCGCCACGCCATGGGAAGCGATGGAGAATGTGCTTCAAATTTGAAGGGTCATATGTGTCGGCAACTATCGAGATGTTTTTTCTTTTTTGGAGAATTGAGTTCCTTACATGTTCACGTTATCCAAAATGTCTGGCCGGGAAACCCGCACTTATATTTAACTTGTTCCCCAATCAAACGAAAATGACAATTACAATGATGATGATGATAATGATAAACTATTAAAAATTTTCATTATAATCTCAAATTCGTCTTGCATCCAAAAATCATCACTAGTTTCTTTAAAATAATAAATTGTTATTGTAATTGGTGATTTCATTAACTGTGACGATCTGGACCCAGGGTAGTATGGAGAGACGGACTAAGATTGTCTCGGCGGTACACGAGCGAGGCTAAGGGCATTTCTCCTATCCCACATCGCTTAGGGGGGAATCCTGAGAGCCTTTAATAAGGCTTGGGTCCCTTAATATGTGTGACGCATTTTAAAACCATGAGGGAAAAGACCGTGACTGGGATGGCGATTCGTCCGCGCTAGGGCAGGTGACCAAAAGCAGACAATATTACACAATGGGGGCCCGAGTCCTTACAAATGATATCAGAGCCGACTCTCATGGCGTGTGGGGCAACAGCAAGAGCGCTGTACCTTAAGGGAGGGAGAATGTAACGACCCAGGAGTCCTGGAAGCCACTGGAAGCCTTTATAAGGCTTGGGTCCCATAGGGGGGAGAATGTAACGACCTAGGAGTCCCAGATTTTGGACGTAAGGAAGATTTGAGATTAGAGTGAAGGTTGGTGATTTTTTTAGATAAAAAAAATAAAGTTCAAGATAAAATTGAGATTGGGTCTAAAGGTGTTTTTTTTTTTTAAGAATATTAAACCTAATATTAATTATTAATAGAACTTCTTAACTCGCGGATCACCAAATTCGAGACCGGCGGTGTCTCCTTCTTCACCAGCGGAGAGATTACTCTCCCTCGCCATGGTAAAGTCCATGAGTCGACCCTTTCAGTTCAATCTCTAAATTCCCACTCGTTTCTGCCAACGAATCACCGTCATTCTCGTTTCCGAATTTTCTCGTATTCATTTATGCTTTTCTCTTCTGTTTATATATTTATACAATGAAGTTTCCAAAAACGATTGCCAGTCCAGTGCCGATCTCGTGGTACCCGACACTGTCTGTGTTCATGCTTTTCTTTCTTCATGTAAGCTCCCATCTGATCCCCAAGCGTTTTCCCAAAAAAAGGGTTCTTCTTCTTCTTCTTCTTCTTCTTTTTTTGGGGGTCGGGCATACTTGCATTGCGCTCTAAATGAATATGCTTTTTATGCGTCTGAGTGTTTTCTTGAGTTGATGATATTAATGACCGGATGATGGCATATCGGGTTGATTGAAGGCGATGAGGGGTTTTGCCGTATGCCCTTTTTTTGGAGGAGCAATTTTGATACTCTAATCTGGGACATAAAATTCTAGGAAGAGGGGCCTTTTGATATCTGCAAGAGAGCCTCCATTTACCTGCACGTTTGGGGAAGTGGCACTTACGGTGCTTAATCTTTGAGCTGATCTTTTCTCCAGCAAAGGTCGACGATGTCGATCTTGTTGGCTAGTTTTCTTGAAGCAATCGGGTGATAGCATTAAGGCAGTCTCTGGCGAGAGAGATGAATCGGAATGCCGGTTGGTCTTTTACGAGTCAAACTAATTGTGGCTTTTAAAGATCAGTCAAATGATTATTATTTTTGAGTTCGTGATCGGAACTGGTGTTTCTTTTCTTTTCCTAGAAAGGGAAAAGAATGAGTCGCTATTTTCGTTTTCCATGGATCTGAAATGGATGGCTTTTGTTTCATGTATCAAACACTATATAGATTCCTTCATAATTGGCAATAGTTACCAGATGCCTACATCTTCTGCATTTACTGTCTTTGTTAGTAACAGGATTCTTCAGAAGTTGAACAAAAAAGGCTAGTTATCCCGAGCCTCAAGCATCATTCATGGGTAACTGTGGTGGTGTTTTATTCTTTTTATTAGAAGGCTTAGAAAACGCCCTTTAAATGTACTTAGATATGAGTTAGCTATAAGCGAGAGAAAGTCCCTTAATATGAATTGAGCAGAAAGTGAACAAACATATCCTAACCGGTTCCTTCATGGTAGTGGAGGCGAATTGGTATCTGATATTGTCGTGAACTTGCGAGAAGGTCCCTTAATAAAAGCTGGTGCACATTGGTACAAAGTCTGGTTATAAATTCCCAAATGTTCTCGGTTTAAGGTTATTTGACATGGGCTTCAATTGAACTAGTCATTGCTATTTCAATGGCCTATGGTGTAGCTGTTTTCACTCCTGTACAAAAAGGAGATTCCATGATTATGAGGAGCGTCTGTGTTGCATGGTTCTTACTGCGAAGTTCTCTAAATTTGACGTTTTCTATGTGGAATGTCTGACCATCCGTTCATTTTCTAACAAGAGTACACTGTAATTTGCTGAACTTCAAGCATAGGTATTTGCTGCATTATCACGAATATCTAGTAATTGGATCGGTCTATGCCAGAAACTTTCTTGTTGCTGATCATTATACAGTTTTAAACATGCTTTCTTTTGTTTGAAGCTGTGAAGTGACCTCTTCTAGGCGAAATTGTAGCCTAGCCAAGAAGCTTTTTACAGGAGCCGTGGCATCCATCTTCCTAGTATTTCACTTCATCTGTGGTCTTAAATTGCATAAAATTCCTCTTGTGCCGTCATGTCATCTTCTTCTGTGATCCTTGCGTCAATGGATTTTCTTTGGACACTCAAGTGAGCCGTCCTTTTTTTTCCCCCATTGCATTACAGGGTTGGGTCATTTTATTGCAAATCACAAAGATTGACTAGGATGATAATAAGAGTAAAACACTGGATCTATTAATGCACAAAAATTCGCATGAATTTATTCATGATAACATGCTTTTGCTATAATGCAGGGTTTTGGGTCGTTGTTCTTACTCCTCTTTTGTGGTGTTTACGTCTGATACTAAGCTCTGTAGCTTTTTATGCAACATCCTGCGCTACGTTGGGGACTTTCCCGAAGCTGACAGTTTAGCATGATTTCATGATTTGAAATGAGGAAGTTGCCATGGAAGAGGGGGAGCATACTTATTAGTAAATTTGTTGTATCTGGATGGCCGTTATCTCTATCGTTTGAATGTACTCGGTTCATCCTGTTAATTTCCAATGTGCAGCTCCTTCATTTTTTCATCTGATATGAAATCTCGCACAATGTACTCGGTTCATCCTGCTAATTTCAAATGTGCAGCCCCTTTATTTTTTAATCTGATATGAAATCTCGCACAAAATTTTCAAAGATCTAATACCCTTCTTGATCCCGGTTATACGTACTCGCAAATGGTTTACCTTATTTGTCATGTTATGAACATGAATTGGGGCATGATCTCATCTATAGAATGTAGAAGATGAGGGATTGGTAGGATCCACATTAGCTGAATTTGAGAAGCCTCTGTTATAGTTCGACGCTTTTCCAAAGCACAGCGCCCGCAATTACTTAAGTCGCGCAATTTGGGTTTCGCTGCTTCAGGATTAGCAAAATGAGGAGAAACTTGAAAATCCGCGCAAGAGAACAAATATCCCGTCTTCGGAAGGTGGCCAATGGTCGATATCTTCGGATTCTCTTCGGAAACATCCGACGAAAGAAACGAAGCCATTGACCTCTTCGGAAACTTGAACGGGTACATTCCTCGAAGGTTACACGGTGACATGACGGGAAAACTCGTCCTCTCCATGGCGCGCGTTGCTCGTGACATCGTCGAAATGTTTTGGGCCGCAAAGCCCACGCTTATTTCTAACTTCTAACCCGTCTCAGTCAAACAACAACAACAACAACAACAATTGGACAGAGCTGTTTTCATCCCTTGCATAACTAGTCTTACCAAATTTTCACCACAAAAAATATAAATTACTATGTATCATTCAATTGCTATTTATATTCGTGATAATGATTTAATATGCTTTCCTTCTTGTTTTAGTTTTTCAATTTCCATGTCGGATCTAGTTGCCATAGTTAAGAAATTCATATGTTTTATTTTTGTTTCTTGTGAGTATCTAGTATACTTTAAAGGCACTATATTCCCTCTTTTTTTTTTTTTTTTTTCATTTATTGTTATGATTTTACTTCCTAGAAATAAAGTTTTTAGTAAAGAGAAATTTTCAAGCAATCTAGTCCTTTTCTTGGTTGTCAAACAAATTTATGGATTAATTTTCTTTTTTTTTTGTGGACCGGAGGAACCGCCTCACAGCAAGTGCTCAACGGAAACCCCTAGAGAGCATTGGTGCGGGACCCACCTCCCACGGTGCTCCACTTAAGTCGCGCTTTAATGCGCACGCAGTGACTCGAACCTCCCCCCTTCCACAAATTTATGGATTAATTATTAAGTAAAAACTGGAAAAAATTTACTATCGACACTTGTTTTTAACACAGCTACTTATTTACAAACTTTCACTTTTGTTGTGCATATTACCATCAAACCCTTTCTTATTGATTTTTTTTTATACACAAATACATATAATTGAATGATCGGATGGAACAAAAGAAAAAAAAAAAATTCTCTTTAAATATTTTTAAAATAAAATCACTGTTACATTCTCTTACGTGAAACTTTAAAAAAATTAATTAAATAAAAAGCACACAAAATAATTTTTTTAAATGATGATGAATTATTTTCATTTTGGATTGACAAAAATTGTCATCGATGTAGTGTTTATGCAAAAATATAAAGATAAAAAAAAAGTTTGATGATAATATGCATAACAAAAGTAAAAGTTTAGAAACATATGATCTTGTTAAAAAAATGTCTATGCTAAAATTTTTTGTAAGTTCTACTTAAAAAAATACATATGGTGGGTCCTCCCGCTTATGTGTCACCCCAGGGTTTACTCTCCGGCTGCCGGCCATGCGGGGGTTCCCTGGGTTACCAAAAAAAAAAAAAAAAAAATACATTACTTCCCACTCGTGGGCAGCCACATTGGTATTCATTCTTCTCTGCTTCAATGTGGTTGAGAGTTCAAATCCCCATGTTATTAGCAATTTAAATGGGTGGCCCTAGTGGTGGGTTGCTTGGCCAACTTCCCCTGAGGTATAGTCGCTATTAGGCCTCCATCGCGGAGGCTCGTGAGATCCCGAATCGGAATAAGCCGACAAGGGCATGCTCCAGCGGATCCTTGGTCACCAAAAAACCAAAATACATAACTTTGCTCAACAACATAGAAAAAAATTAGGTTTCTCAAAGATTTATCTTTTCAATAAAACTTAGTTCTTCGGAAGTGAAATCTCAAAAGAAAAAATAAAACATAGTACTTAATATACATGTGATACACTGATACCCATAATAAATAACAACAAAAATGAGAAATGCTTGGTTATGACAACTAAATTTTTAATAGAAATACAAAAAGATAAAAATAAAAAGGAAGGAAAGTAGATAAATTTGAAGTTGCCACTTAAATTGTGATTAAATATTGAGGGCAGCTTTATATTTTTCTTGGGGGGGAGGGGGTGTATTTATCATAATGTAAATGGAGATAGCTTCGTATAGTAAATGGAAATAGCTATTACGGGGGTAAATGACACAAACGGTATAAAATTTTTGGCCAAATGTATAATATGGTTCATAAACTTTAAAATTATTTAGTATAATCCCTAAATTTTAACCCAATATTCAATATCGTCTTGAACTTTTAATTTGTTCATCCTAGTTGTTGAACTTTTGATACATATTATATTTAGTCATTAGACTATATAAAAATGCTCAATGTTAAGGACAATATTGAACATTTTCATACTGTCAAAGAACTAAACCAAACATATACATAAAGTCTCACATGAATAAAAAGTTTAGGGATTGTATTAAATTAATTAGAAATTTACGGACGATATTACTATATATTTATTTAAAATCTAAGGATCACATTGAATAAATTTAAAATTTAAGAAGTAGATTACATATTTAGTTAAAATTTAGAGATTATATATGTTATTATTCATAATAGTAATAATAAAAATAATACTTCTGAGTTCTAGCTGATTCCAATTCGAGGACCGCGCTCTCCCCCCTCGTCAGCGGAGAGGCCGCTTTCCCACGACGCTCTCAAACCCCCCCACGCGTCGATTTTCTGTTGGCGGTTAGAAATCCGGGACCATCTGCGCCGAGATGCACGGGATCTCTGCACCCGCTCTGCTGGGGATGTCGCGCGGCTCGTCTATTCTTTTTGTTTTGTCGAGTGGATCCTCAGCTTTTGACCGTGTCCCCATGGACGCCTCGATCGATTTTAATGATCCTGACTTTATATGCAAGTGAGATCGCTTGATCACCTACTTGACGAGTTAATTACTCATTTCCTTTTTGGTATTAGGGACTATTAACGGACATGTTAATTTTTAGGTAAAATAAAAAATTACAAAATTAAAGCGTTCATTTTCTCACTGTTTGAATCGCACTAGACTAGTTCTTATTGTAGAATATAATATCTTCCAAAAATTTAAGGAGCAAGCCCATACTAAGGCATAGGATAAGTGGAGCCAAATTGATGAGAGAGAGTGAATTGGTGCAGGTGGCGTTTGGTAGGTGTGATCTCCTAGACTGAGTAAATGACTGACATAAGTAACAATTAATGCATTGCCTTTTCTCTCTCCTCTTTGTGGAGATGAGGTCCTCCTTCACGACTTCTCTCTTCGGCAACAATGTCTCCATCTCCATCCCCTCTTCCTCTCCCTTCCTCCTCCTTCGCCTTTTCGTCTCCTTGTCGTCTTTCCGTCTCTGGCTTCAAAAACAACCGACCGGCCTCTCGGACTCTCCTTCGTCTTCTACGCTTAGTTTGATCCCGATTTCCGGCTCGGATACGTCGCCAACGATTTTGAAGTGGAACTAGGATGCAAGGAGGAGGTTGGATATTTCGGTGGTGGCGTTGAGTTTTTCTAGTTCCGGCCGCGAGGGATATTGTGGCGGAGGAGCCTCTCTCTTGTTTTTCTTCTTCGGCGGAGGAGAGAGAGAAGTATGGCAAAGCCATTAGCCTTCGACTATGTTCCAGCATATTCCTTTCCTTGGCTGGATTGGCTGGTTTCTCTAGTTTTGGTGGAAACTTATGTTTAGCATGGCACGGACTCGTTGCTCCAATGGTGGCCGCGTCAATGGCATGAATGGAATGAAGCGGACTTGGCTTGGTTGGGAGGAATAGTGACGTCGTGGCGGCACGGAGCAGTGACCATCAAGGCCTAATGGCGGAAAAGGCTGGGCGAAGTGAACATAGAATATTGGCCATGTCTCCTCTTTATTTTTTGAAATTTTGTGCTTAATTGCTGAGAATTTCTTCCAAAAGTTGGAACGAATAATTGCTGAGAATTACCACCGCCTGCGGTGGCCGTGATGGTTTGAGCTCTCTCCCCCTAACGCAAGGGGAGGAGTTCAAATCCCCTCACGGTCGCTAGGGATTCTTAAGTGTGGCGTCGGAGTGGTGGGTCCTCCGCTAGCGTCACTCCAGGGTTTACTCTCCGGCTGTCGGCCGTGCAGGGGTTCCCTCGGTAAAAAAATAATAATAATAATTGCTGAGAATTTCTTTCGAAAGTGGGAACGAATTCTTCTCTTTTCCTTGGTTGAGTAAACAGGTGCCTCGTAGTTTGCTTTTGCCACATCAAATACTGAACTCTTTCCATGTATGCTTGGTCATTTGAAGAAGATTCATCACTGTATGCTTCCTATTTTGACCTTATTTATATGGCCAAATCCTTGACGAGAGGAACTCACGCGCCCACAAATTTAGCCCATATTCTCAAGAAAAATATTTGTGATACTCCTATTACGCAATCCTTAAATACGCGCTCTTCCTTTTTTTGATAGTGCGCCCACCATCACCTCTATTGGTGATTAGCCTAATCCGTAAACTTTTGATTTTTAGAATATTATGACTCCATTATTCTTTTTAATCATGCATCATTGGTGAAATTTTAATCCGGAACAGCTTGGTGGAAGGCCAAAGTGTTAACTTGAAGCATCACTTTTGTGGCTCTTGTTGCAACAGTATCACTACCGCTCAAAATTAAGACTAAGTGAAAGCGAATTTCAAATTCTTTTCAGCATCAGCATTTTTGTGTATGTCCCAAAATCAAGCTCCGTGATTCCACCTGTTTAGAAATACTTCTTAACATTGAGCAGGGAAGGTAGATTTTTTCTGTAGAATCCTCATGTTGAGAAAAGGAAAAACAAACATAAAACGAGAAAAAAAATAAAAATTAAAAGAAGGGCTCCGACTAAAAAACAAGAATGAATGATAGAACTGTTTTGCATCACCGCTTGCAGACCTAGTGGATGATGAAGCAGACAAACAAGAAGTTTAAGCACATCGCATATCTTCATGCCCGCATGTGTTTTCCATAATCCTCTCTAGCCCTCCGCTTCAATATCCCTCGCAGCCGTTGCCAGAACCCCAAAACTCAGTGCCACCACCGAAATATCCAACCTCCTTGCAGCCCAGTTCTGCTTCAAAATCGTTGGCGACATATCCAAGCAAGAAATTGGGATCGAACTAAGCCTTGAAGACGAAGGAGAGTTCGAGAGGCCGGTCGGTTGTTTTTGAAGCCAGAGACGGAAAGACGACAAGGAGACGAAAAGGCGAAGAAGAAGGAGGAAGGGAGAGGAAGAGATGATGGAGATGGAGACCTTGTTGCCGAAGAGAGAGGTCGTGAAGGAGGACCTCATCTCCACAAAGAGGAGAGAGAAAAGGCAATGTATTAATTGTTACTTGTGTCAGTTATTTACTTAGTCTGCAGGGAAAGAGAGAGAAACGAGCGCTAGAATTCAAATTTTTTAATTCCACGTCATGGGCACATGGCGCAATTTGAATGGAACATGCACGCTAGGTAGGCAAGTGACGTGGTGGTTAGAAACCACTGAATAGTTTCTCCCCTGCATTTTTCCTCTCTCTCCTCTTCCAAGCCTTCTTCCTACCCTCTCGTAGCCCGCGCATGTGTACTCTCCTTCTAGCCTGCATATTCTCTCTCATCTGCAATGCATTTATTATGGCGAAGAGGCTTTCCTTTTCCTCTTATTTTCTCCTTCAAATGAAGGAAAGAGAAGCAGAGGCTTTACGTTGCTTTCCAGGAAAGAGATTTACCATTTCCCATTTCTTTCTCTCTCATCTGCAATGCATTTATTATGATAGAGAGGCTTTCCTTTTCCTCTTAGGGCGTGCATGGAATCATTTCTATTCCAAAAATAATTTTTTCTATTTCTAGTTCTGGATGAGTTTATAAACAAAAATAACTGTTTGATAACGACGCAAAATTTCTTTCTTTTGGACGGTGGCGATGGTCGGAGACCGGCGGCGGCGATCGTCGGCGGCGGGCAGGGGCGGCGGTGGGCGGCGGGCGGCAATCGGCGGCGACGGCGGCGATGAACGATGAAATTTTTTTTTATTTCTCATTTCTATTCCATAAATAGAAAAATAGATAATTTTTATTTCTGATTTCTTGTCTAAACCTATTTCTGGAATAAGAATCTATTTTAGAAATAGAAAAGTGAAATAATTTTACCAAACGGATTTCTATTCCAGAATTATTTTGAAATAGAAAAACTATTTCTGAATGAAATAGCTGCTTGTCATGCGCGCCCTTATTTTCTCCTTCGAATGAAGGAAAGAGAAGCAGAGGTTTACGTTGCTTTCCAGGAAAGAGATTTACCATTTCCCATTTCTTTCACCCGACGGAGGTTTGAAAATTTTGAATCCCAAAATCTCTCTATGCTCATCGCTGTTCCGTCGTGCGTCGAGCGATTGTTTCCTGCCGTTGCGACAAACCACATTATGAGCGCCCCTACTCTGGCGCCGCTTGCTTCTCTCTCCGCTCTCATTACTACTTCGACGTTTGTCTTGGCGTTCGTCAAGCGGCCGTTCCCCCGCCGCCGTCAACAAACCACATTACGACCGCCCCTTTCGTAAACTCAAAATTTCAGGTTCCCTCATCTTCGCTCTCTCCAGCGCTTGCTCACTCTCTCCGGCGCTCGTGCTTGTGCTCTATTTGAGACGTCGTTGGCCAGGCTTTTGCTCCCGTCAACGTCCGCCACAAGCTCGCTCGACGTCACCTCCATCTTCACCGTCACTCTCGGCCTCTCCCTCGCTCCCACTCTCCCTCCTTCAATCTTCCCCCGCCCAGCACTGCCCATCCGTGGATCACGCTCACAGCCGTGCCGTTTTAGAACTCGAATCCCCCGAAGTTGGTATTTCGGAGGCGGCCTCCCCAACCGGCGACGTGGTCGAGGGAGTTGAGAAGGAGGCTACAGTGGAGTAGTCGAGGGACTTGACGTCGATGCAGCAAAGCCTAAGCTCGAGGCTCCTGACGCAGACAGCGAGGGCAAACCCGAGGAAGGCGGCGCAGAGGATGATGATTGGGGCGAGGGCGTAGACGAAGCACTTGCCGCTGCTGTGCCTCTGGTTGCAGCGAGGCGGCAGCTTGCCGAAGTGGGCAGGGTCCAAAGGGCACAATTGGGCTGGTTAGATCTTCTTTAGGCGTCACAAAAGTCGGAGTTCAAGTTTGAGGATCGGGCTTACAACCGTGTCCAGTATAGTTCACACGACACCATTGTAGCATTATGAAACATGCGGTTGACCCTTTGAAAGAATTCTGTTCAGGATACGAGAATTTACATGAAGAAAATCCCAGCTTCAAGTGGTTTGCAAACTGGAAATTCTGTTGGGAATCACACGAACCACTCTAGGAACTTCTGCGTTCAATTCATTTCAACAGAGTTCACAGTGCAACAACATCTATGACACCTGCAATAAACTTGGCTTGAGAATGATTTAAGACGGCTGCAAACTCGGAAAATCCATGCTTGTAGCTGTACAAAATTGACTCCTTGGCAACCTCTTCACTATTAGATACATACTTCATTTCATTGTATAAATTATATAATGCACTAAAGGATTATTTTGAAACAATGAGAATCGTCCGGAGGCTAGATCAAGCCAGATTTAGCCTTTGCAACCTCAGGTCACCAGATTTGGCGGTTCAGAGGCCAGATTTGGCAGTCCGACGATTGGTCGGCGGTTAGCCGGCGGCGGCCAATGGCCAACCTACACCGAATTAAATTTTCAAATTAAAAAATAAGAATAGTAAAAGCCTTTTATAATAGATCTTTCTATGAATACTTAACCATATTTGTGGGTGTCGATAATAGTTTAGTAGGTATAATACCCACGATGTAATTTCCCAAAAAAAGAAAATTTTAAATTTTCAAATTAAAAAATAAGAATAGTAAAAGCCTTTTACAATAGATCTTTCTATGAATATTTAACCATATTTGTGGGTGTCGATAATAGTTTAGTAGGTATAATACCCACGATGTAATTTCCCAAAAAAAGAAAAATACTTCGCTTAAAGGTAGATTATTGCATTGATCAACATTTCAACATCAAAATATGACACTGACCAAAAAAAAAAAAAAAATTCAAAATATGACATTGTTTATTCTAGCAAGAGCAGTGAACTGTACAAGTCCTAAGAACCGTCCGCAATCGATCTTACCTTATATAGAAGTGCATGCTCATAGCAAAAAGACTCAGATTGTGTATGTCGATTCTACCCTATGTAGAAGTGCATGCTCATAGCTAAAAAAATGCAAAAGCTACACTGACTAAAGTTAGTTATGGTATTGTTTGGTAACGATTATGGCCTTCTGTTTGTTTGTTTGTATTCTTTTTTTTCTGGTCAAGAACAATTTTTGTATTTTTGTTCCGGAGAACAAAAAAAGAATAGAAACGTGTTTGTTTACGTTTTTGTTCTAAATTTATTTTTTTGTTCCGAGGAACAAATTTGAAACAGAAATAAGAAATAATAACTCGTTTCCTGTTCCTAGAACACTTCTAAGAAATAATTTTTCCCTCTCCTATTTTTTTCTTCTCTTTCTTTTCTTATTTTTTTTTCTTTAGCCAGTCATCAACCTTGGCCATGGCCGGCGACCGGCCGTCGAGGGCCGGCGACCTTGCCGAAGCGTCACAAGCCATCGGCGAGGCCGCCGGCCCTCGTTGGCCATGGTTGAGGTCGGCGATCGGCCAAAAGGAAGAAATAAGAAAAAAGGAAAAATTAAATAAAAATATTAAAAAATTAAAAGAAACAAAAAAAAATTATACAAATTTACCAAACGTATTTCTATTCTTTTCTATTCCAAGAACAAATTTATCAAACGCGTTCTTACGTTCAAAAATTGTTCTCCGAAATAGAAATAGTTTTTTCTATTTCTGTTATTTAGAACAATTTTTTAACGAAACGTTATCAAACGCACCCTATGTTTTCAGAAACAATTTTTTATTATAAATTATTTTTTTGAATATATTCCCAGAATAATTTATGAGCAAAAGAACATATTTGGTAACTGCACATATTTCTATTCTCGGAATAAATATACGTTTGGGATCCTTAATTTTTTTGTTTCTTTTAATTTTTTATACTTTTATTATATTTTTCTTATTTTTCTTTCTTCTTTTTTTCTTTTTCCTTTTCTCTTCTTCTTCCTCCGTCTTTGTGGCCAACGACCAGTGTGGCAAAGTCCGATGAGCACGCGGGAGCCTTGTCAAGCCAAGGTGAGAGCCGTCAAGCTCACTAAAGCCTCGCCTGGCCACCGTGAGGCTCGGTCTCGCCAAATTTGGGAGAGGCTCAACCTCATCCAAGCAACGCAAGGTCGACCTTGCCCTAGCCTAGCGAGGCCGAGCGTCGTGTTGGCCAACAAGGCCAAGCTCACCTGGCCAAGGCAAGGCTAATCCTTCCCCGGCAATGCTCTGGTGAGATTGCTGGCTACCAAAAAGAAAAAGAGAAGAGAAAAAAAGAGGAGAAAAAAAATAGATTTGATTCTAGAAATTGTTTTTAGAAACAAAAAACAACTTTTTTCTACTTCTTAATTCTGTTCTAAATCTATTCCAAAAAAACAAAACGGATTTTTGTTCTTTAGAACAAAAAATTTACCAAATGGATTTCCATTCTTTTTTAACTCCCGAGAACAAAAGAACAGAATTGGTTATTCCCTAAAGTGTTACTAAACAGGCTCTTAATTGCCTATATTTTCAGGAGAACTCGTCTCATCATTTTAAAGTCAAAAGTCATCCTTCATTTTGCTCATTTTGCTGTGCACCATGCTCCAACTTTCTTTGATTATGCATACCTTTTATGTATCTACTTGTCGATAGCAACCTGCTTCTCAAGGTAGTTAGTCATACAAAAAATCCTCAAGTTGCAACATATTGTAAACATTTCTTGTCATTACTTCAACTTATAATTTTGAAGTTAAAATCATACTCCAAAATGTCAAATTTAATCTCAAACAGGTCAAACATGTTCGCTAGCACAACCAAAGTGAAAACAAAGTAATCTAATGAAAGCATCACAACCTAGAAACCTAGGCAAAAAAGTGGGCCATTCGAGATGAGGTAGGCAACTTGACTTATCTTATGGTAGAGGTTAGACCAATCCTATGATCATAGTCTAACAAGGTCCAACACTATTTCTGAACTAGCAAAAGCCCTTACTCAGAATCTCAACACTATCATAGAATGATTTAAGTTGTAACAAGATTTCTCTATAGATTTTACTTGATTTACTTCAAATAGCGAACTAAGAAGGAATTGAGATATACTTGTGCAATGTAGATGTCGCTTGTACATTGAGAAATATCAACGCTAATGACTACAAACTATTATTGAGGCCAATCCTGCAAAAAAAATAAAAAATGAGAGTATTGGAATTGCTTCATGCAAAAATAACATAAGGAAATTGATGGAATCATTTGGCCACATTAAACAAGCATTATACCTTGTGCAAGGTGCCTCCTCTACATGAAGACGCTTTTCTCTCTCTTTTTCAATACTTGTTCTCTGCCTAGCTCAATACATAGTTTGTGAAAATATGTTCATATTCTGGCATTTTCTCATACCCCGCAACAACATAGGAACCTATTAGTAACCCAAATGATACCATAAAATAGAATACTAAAGCAATGAGTATGACGAAAATTCTTGATGCCAACGCAGCATTCATAAGCTTGTCTCTCCAAAGCAACTACAAGAAATTGCATAAAGTCATTTGCAGACAAAAGTTATTTAGTTACATGGAAGATCCTGTAAAGATAATCAAAATTAAACGAGATCCATTGATTCAAAATACGTTAGAATAGCCAACACCAACAAGAAAAGAAATATAAGGTGCCAGGCACTTAAGGACTTCCCATTTTACGTGAAGCATGAAAAAACCTATCTACTTGAAAGTCCTTACAGAAGTCCCTTGCACATCTTGTCTATGGTATGATACACTTAATCTAGTCGCAAGATTGATTTTTTTTTTTTTTAAATCATAGCACGGCTTCTGATAAAATAAACAACAATTACCCATAAGTAAATAATAACTAAAATTGAAAACAAAACAATAATATAAACAACAATTACTCATCATCCATATAGACTTGACATGGACATTTTGTCAAACATGTTGGGTGCGCTACAAGAATAAAGGTAAACACAGAAGTTCAAAGGTTTTCTCATCCAAAATTTACCATTCAAAGGCTTCACACGATGAAGCACAAAGAAGAAAATGAGCAGGGTAGGGCAAAATCAAATCAATAAGTTATGGTATAGAGGAATTTATTCATATCTTAGGAACCAGATCAAAAACACACTAGGGCCATCCACATAAGGAAAGGCATATATATTTTCCGACAGTTTTATGTTATAGTACACCCATTCGAGTAAATCAGAAGATACTGATATGATTGAACAAACAGATAATGAGTCTCAGAGGCATGACATGTAGTGCGCGACAAGCCTTTGATTCATGAACTCTTATCCCTACTACAGATATTCATCCATTCCTTGCCAGACCCCAACTAGACTCCAATGCCATCCCATACAATATGTGCACATCTTTCACACTTCATGTCTCCCCAGCAAGGCCTCCTGGACTCTTCGACAAAAACAGCTGTTTTCACTTCATGTTCCAATGGCATCTTCGATGCCTAAACTCTCAAGGCAACTTAACTAGAGAAATCCACGAGGACTTTGCAACTAAATTAATAAGTACAACCGCTTTTATGTATAGTACAAAAGCATCAGCTTAAGACTATAATTGGAGAACAAAACATATAAAACACGTTCTACCATTCCAATAGAAGACCACCGGATGCCCAAAAATACATCGCCTTGTTTCTATGCAACGTCCTATCTTCCCAAAGGGGGATGCTTAAAAATAGTCGAAGAATTGTGCAAAGGCAGGTATTCCATATGGTGATGATAATAAATCTTCAAATTTGTAGATTATGATGTAGGCCAAATGTCCCAGTACTGTGGCAATGTCCAAACGCAACTACAGGTAAAGTATGTATTTGATCAATAACCTAAATATTGAACAATGCTATTATGTCACAACTAACCCATACGATCAATGAAAACGTGCAAGTCAGAACTACTCATTACTTAAAAAAAATTCTAAAACACGTACTCAGGGTAAGGCCTTTCATGTCCAAAGTTACAAAAGTACTAAGTGTAACGTTCAACTAGGATAAGAAAAAGGAATGTGAAGGTGATGGCAAATAGCATCAATTCTTTTACATCAGAAGATTTGATTTGAGCGACACTGCCAGCTTTTGGATAATAAATAACCAAAAAAAAGGATAGATTATTGTCACTCTGTCGAACAATAACGATTAGTGGAGTATGAGTTCCTTGAATCATTGAAGGGAAAATTTGAGATTGAAAAATCATATGTATAAAGAATACTACTACTTGGACATCTAAAACTCCAGGTGACCTATTCTAGGATGTGTCAGTTCCATGGCAAGAACCTAGTACCAACACTGGAGATCTCAGTGACAATTGATTTGCAGCTAGTCTGAACATGAGCAATGGAAAATAACATACAATATTTATGATCTAATTTCCACAAAAGCTCTTCCCGAGAATTGGGCGATTCATTTCCAAGGCTGATATCAAGAACCAAATCAATTTCAATTGGCTAGGTTTTCAAGCTAGTTTCAATACTACTCAAGAAACAAGTTTTTTTTTTTTTTTTTTTTTTTTTTTTTTTTTTTGTGAAAATCAGGTCTTAAATATCATTGATGATCTTTTATAGCTATCATCAAGTAAACTCTTGTGAGCTTAGTGGTGTTATGCACACACCTCATACTTGAGATCATGGCTCCCAATCCTTGTCAGTTGCAACTTGCCATTATATATATTTTTTTTAGGGTTAATAACTTAAAAATATCCAAACTGGTACACGTATGGCTAATTTACTCCAAACTAATTTTTTTACCATGAAAAACTCTAAACCGGTATATATGTGACAAATTTACTCCAACTAATCGTAAAAAACCCTAAACAAGTACACTTGTGATAAATTTACCCCAAACCGATACACTTGTGATAAATTTATCCTAAATTAATTTGTTCAACCGCCAAAAACCCAAAATGTTACATTTATGACAAATATACCCTCCATTAAATTAAATAAATATCACAAAAAATCACAAAAATGTATAATCCTGACAAACTGAAAGTAAAATCTTAAACTGATATACCAATCAATTGTCAAGTGTCATTTAAAATAATAATTTGATGATAAAATTTAACAAAAACTAATAAATGATAAATTTATCACAAGTGTACTAGTTTAGGGTAAATTTATCAAAGGTGTACTAGTTTATGATTTTTTATGGTTAAAAAATTAGTTTGAGGTAAATTTGTTACAAATATACCGGTTTGAGATTTTTTAGGATATTAATCGTTTTTTCAAATAAGGTGAGAGACCAGCTCCAGATTGGTTCGAGTGTAGAACCACCTTGGTTGGTCGCTTTCAAGGTCCAATAAGTGGTTTTAGTATGAGAACTCGGAGCCAAACTAGACAACAGTTGACTGTATGGTTTCGTTATCGAGAAGTGGACCGATTTTTTTGGGAATTGACCTGGAGCTAGACTCAATCAGGATGGCGCTAGCCGGTTCTTCACTTGAACTGGACTTGCTGTGACATCCCACATTTTCTTGAATTTATTTTCAGTCAATTGAACCGGGCGATTCATCTGTGCGTGTAGTCGTCCTTCTGAGTTGGCCACTCGTGTGAGGACTGGTCTATTGGGTGAAGCAATTAAGGGATTTTGATGTGTCGGGCTCGGGGGTGATCACCCTTGGGTCGGATGCAAGAAAATTTCCCCGAAAGCTACTCGAGTAGATCGGGCGTCTTTGAAATCGCACCCGATTGAATTTAACCGTGAAAATTGAAATTGAAATTAAAAATTGGAGGCCCGGTTATGTCACAAGTCTTAATAGGATCTTGGATTAATTTTATGGATTTTAATTGGACTCAATTAGAAGAGAATTGATTGAGAAATTGAGGAAATTAGAATGTGCAAAAATTGGACCACAGCGGAAAAGTGAAATGCAACCATTGAATGAAGTTGTGGGAAGGAGATAGTGGAAGATGACATCACCCACGTGATGTCATGGTGATGTGGCTAGGGTGAAGGAGATAGTGACAAGTGGAGGGTGGAGATTGCATCTTCAACCTTGGGACTAGGAGGGAGAAAAGAGAAGAAAAAGAAAAGGAAAAGGAAAAGAAAAGAAAACTAGACCAGCAGCCCCCCAGCCTCCGTCCGTCGACCCCCTCCCCTTGCCCGCGCTGCTCGCCGCCTCGCCGTCGCCGCCGCGCGCAGCCGCCGCCGTCGTGTCGTCTGCCCGCGCCGCTCGCCGCGCCGTCGAGCTCGCCACCGCCTTGCTCGAAGCTCCCCCGCCCCTCTCGACCAGCTCGCATCCCCGTCCGCCTTCGCCGTCCGCCGTTCGCCGCCGTCCAAGCCGCCACCAGCCCGAGCTGCCCTCTCTTCCGCCTCCTTCTCCGTCGAACCGCCGCCGTGAAGCCTCACCGTCGCGCCTCCCCCTTCGGCCGAACAGCAACAGAATTTAGTGGGTTTCCAACCACTTCTCATGCCCGTTTCAGCCCATTCTCGGCCCCGGACGCGAGATCGGCTTTGGGGAAAATCGATCCCGGCGTCGCCCTCTTCGAGTTGAGCTAAGCGGCGCCTAATCTAGTGAGTTTATCTCACTAATCCTTGATTAGAGGGTTAATTATGCCTTAAGTGTATTTAGTTTGAATTAAGTATGTTTAGGTGGTTAGATTAGATTATTTTATTATAAGTTGGATTAAGGAATTGGTTTAAGTTAATTTGGGTTTAATTAAGGTTAAGAATGATTTGTTTAATGTTAATTGTGATGTGACTTATTTAGATTTTAATTTAAAATTATTTAATTGGTTGGAAATTCGGATTATTAAAATAACATTAAAATATTCCGAAATTAATTAAATATTATTATTTATTAAAAAAACGGAAAAATTTATTTTTAGCCCCTAGGTTGCTCGAATTTCGTGCTGATTGCTGCTGTGATGTTAGAATTTAAATTTGATGCTTGATTGGTGGCGAATTGAGTGTGATTGCGTAAAATAGGGGTTATGTGTAGAAATTCCACGTGTAGGAATTGTGGGGATTTTGGTTGTAATTGACCGCCTATTAGAGGCCGTGCTGAGTGGGGCCGTGATGCCACTAGTTGTTGACCGCCTATGAGAGGCCGTGCCGAGTGGGGCCGTGATGCCACTAGTTGTTTAACTACCTTATTAAAGGTCGTGCCGCGTGGGGCCGTGATTACCACCGATGGTCGAGTCTATCCTTAGGGTTGTGGTTGGGATCATTGACTGATTTGCCTGAATGACATGTAATCGGCCGAGCCAATTGATCGCTGAGACGATGCAAGTGGTTGATTGGTTGATGATGTGATTGTGCCGTGCTTTATTTATTACATTTGCATGTGATTGAATAATATGAACTGTACTAACCTGCAGGCGCGGACTATTGTGAGGTAAGTCTTCTTGATGTGTGGTTAGGTCATGCTGGGGTGTATTTTCTTTCTAATAGGGGCTTAGGAGGGGTGAACTTGCTGAGACAATGTCTCACCCCGTTGTGGGAAAAATATTTCGGGGTCATAGGTGATGGTGCCAGAGGAGAATGGTGGACTGTCGATGCAGATGGTCAAGGAGTGTCAGAGCTTAAAGATGGGGGATTGACGATCGAGTCCGGCTAGTAGCCTTAGGACCTTTCCTTCTTTTTGATGGATCGACCCCTAGTGTGCAGTCTACTCCTTTTGATGCACATAGACTCTGACCCATTTTGGTTATATGTAAACCCTGGCTAATTTTATGATAGTATGTTGGTTTGTATTAAATTGATTTTATTCCTGCTGTTCTATCCCGCTTTTATTTTGTCAGGGGTTCTTAATACGTTCCGCATGTGCTTATTAAATCAATTTGGGTTGGCGGCACTACCTGGGAGTGTCGCAAATTCCACGACCATGGCGGGTTGTTCACGTGTCTCGGAGTTCCGGGCGTGACAACCCCGTTTAAGTGGTATCAGAGCATGGTCAGTGTATGGAGTGATAAGGGCGATGAGTCATGGGATAGTTAGTAGGTAAGGCCTTACTTATTCTAATGCATGTGATTGTTAGTTGTTTGTTAAATTGATTGTGAGGTCACTCATTTCTAATGGGTTATTGGAATTCGCCAATAGGCGTCTGTTTGAGCCTCCAGCATGAGTGACCGAGTGCCGAGAGCTGCTCGGAAGAGGGCAGCAGGGCCCGTGTTTCGAGGTGGGTCTTCGCTGAGGATTAGTGCCCGTGGTGCCTCGGGAGGAGCACAGGCCGGGACCAGTGCAGGTGGTGCAGCTGTACCTCCAGTAAGTGCAGCAGCCCAGGAGGAGCAGAGATTTGTGGGGATCATGCACATGCTTGAGGCGATGAGGGACAGGATGGATCAGCAGGCTGCCGTTATCGCCACTGCAGTGAACACAGCCAATGTCGCCAATGCCACTGCTACTGCCGCCGTAGCTGCCGCCGCGCCAGTTGCCGAGCAAGAGGAAGAGGAGGACCCTGATGAGATTCCACCTGAGAATGTGGAAGTTGGGAGGGCTAGACAGAAGTTGGTGCAGCATTTCCTGAGGATGAACCCGCCAACATTCACGGGAGCTGGATATCCCGAAGCAGCAGCACTATGGATCTTAGAGCTGGAGAATGCTTTTGAGTTGCTTTGTGCTCGGCGAAAAAGGTTGTCCTAGCGGCCTATCGCCTGAGGGGGACCGCCGCTACTACCGGTGGAGGACCAACAGGAGAATTGTATTCCCTGAGGGCGTGGTTTCAGAGTGGAACGCCTTTCTTGAAGTCTTCAATGACAAGTATTTTTCTGAGTGTGCCAGGGAGGTGAAGATGGCCGAGTTTCAGCGTCTTCGTCAGGGTACGATGACGGTTGATTAGTATGAGGCGAAGTCCGCCGACCTATCGAAGTATGCCCCTGAGTTGGTCTAGCGACCGGCCGATCGAGCTCGAAGGTTTAGGGATGGATTCCGACCGGAGGTGAGGAGCTTGTTGGTACCTCTAGACTTGAAGGAGTACAACGACCTCTACAAGCAGGCCCAGATGATAGAGAAAGATTAGAATGAGAGAGCTGCCGCCTCTTGATCGCGGTTTAGTTCGAACAGGGATGACAATCGGTTTGGGAAGAGGCCGATGCCTGGAGGGAGGTACCCTATTCCACCCAATAGGAAGGGTGGAGTGGGGAAGTCATCATCTAGCTTCAATGGAGCATGTCATACGTGTGGGAGGTGACATGGCTCAGCCCCGTGCCCTTTTAGGATGGGTGCCTGTTTTGAGTGTGCCAGCAGGGCCACATTGCTAGAGCTTGCCCCAGGAGGCCGATGAGACAGCCGCAGTTGCCGCCACCGCCACCGCTGTGTCAGAATAGAGGATTCACGCCGCAGATCATGCTGCCGGTGGGACCGAACCGACCTCCCGGCTCGGGGAAGGGCTTATGCACTTACTAGAGGACAGGCGGATGATGCGCCTAATGTGGTCACATGTATGGTCTTACTGAATGACCAACCTGCTTATGCTTTGTTTGATCCTGGAGCTTCACATTCGTTTATAGCCGAAAGATTTGTTAAGTTGGTAGAGTTAATTCCTGAATTGTTGGATTCTGTGATGAGTATATCTACGCCGTTGAAAGATAATGTGTTAGCTATGGTGGGTTGCCTTGGTTGCAAGTTAGTGATTGGTGAGAGAGAGGGAGGATAGATTTGATAGTTCTAGCCATGTATGATTTTGATGTGATAATTGGCATGGACTGCTCACCAAGCAACGAGCTAAGATGGACCGTTATCGCAAGGCGATTCGGTTTAACCCATTAGGGGGTGAGAGTTTCGAGTTCGTTGGGAGTCGGGGAGGACCCTCGATTTCCTTAATCTCTTCGCTTGAGGCAACTCGCTTGTTAGACAGGGGTTGCCAAGGTTACCTAACGACCGTCGTGGACACGACGGTAGAGGAGTCAAAGTTAGAGGACATTCTAGTGGTGCAAGAGTTTCCAGACGTGTTCCCGAAGGAGTTACCGAGTTTGCCGCTAGAAAGGGAGGTAGAATTTGTAATTGAGCTAGCCCCCGGGACTGAGCCTATCTCCAAAGCACCATATTGGATGGCCTTGTCGGAGCTTAAGGAGCTAAAGGTGCAAATGCAAGAGTTGCTGGATAAGGGGTTTATTCATCCGAGTGCATCACCCTGGGGAGCACCGGTGTTATTTGTGAAGAAGAAGGATGGTTCATTGCGTTTATGCATCGACTGCGACAGCTCAACCGGCAAAGTAACTTGCTTAAGAATAAATATCTCATTTGCCAAAGATTGATGATTTGTTTGATCAGCTTCAGGGAGCGTCGATATTTTCTAAGATTGACTTGAGGACGGGATATCATCAGCTAAGGATCAAGAAGGAAGATATACCGAAGTCGGCATTTCGCACTTGATATGGCCATTATGAGTTTACTGTGATGCCGTTTGGGTTGACGAACGCCCCAGTTGCTTTCATGAATCTAATGAACCGGGTGTTCAAGGAGTATTTGGATCGGTTCGTAATTGTCTTCATCGACGACATCTTGGTGTATTCGAGGAGTATGGAGGATCATGAAAGGCACTTGAGGATTGTGCTCCAGACCTTGAGGGATCATGAGTTGTATGCTAAGTTCAGTAAGTGCGAGTTTTGGCTAACTCGTGTGGCTTTCCTAGGTCACGTCATCTCTCGGAGAAGGGATCTCGGTGGACCCAGCCAAGATTGAAGCGGTGATCAATTGGCCGAGACCGACTACAGTGACGGAGATCATGAGTTTTCTGGGTTTAGCGGGGTATTACAGACGGTTCGTGGAAAGGTTTTCAAGGTTGGCATCGCCGATGACGAGACTGTTGAAGAAGGAAGAGAAGTTTGTATGGACAGATAAGTGCGAGAGTAGTTTCCAGGAGCTCAAGCAAAAGCTGACTACCGCACCGCACTCACTATTCCATCGGTCCGGAGGATTTGAAATCTACGATGATGCGTCGATTAAGGGATTGGGTTGCGTGTTGATGCAACATGGTCGGGTTGTTGCGTATGCGTCCAGACAGTTGAGACCTCATGAGTTGAATTACCCGACGCATGACTTGGAGCTTGCAGCGATCATCTTTGCCCTTAAGATTTGGAGGCACTACTTGTGCAGGGAAAGATTTCAGATCTTCACTGACCATCAGAGTCTTAAGTACTTGTTCTCTCAAAGGGAGTTGAATATGAGACAATGTAGATGGATGGAGCTCCTAAAGGACTATGACTGTGAGATCCCGTACCATCCTGGAAAGGCGAACAAGGTCGCCGATGCCTTGAGTAGAAAGTCTTCGGTTGTGCATATGGTACTCAAGGAGTGGAGTCTACTTGAGGGAGCTCGAGATTCGAGTTTCAAGTTCTAGGTAGGCCACCTTTCGAGCCTTATGGCCACCCTCAGGATTGAGCCAGAAGTGTAGGTCAGAATTAGGGAGCTTCAGCAGATAGATCCATATGTTCAGCAGATCGTACAAGAGGATTCAGAGAAGAGGAAAGTTGGCTTCCAGATTCTAATGATGGAACGTTGAGATTCAAAGGACGATTGGTTGTACCTGACGATGTGGAGCTTAGGGAGGAGATTTTATCGGAAGCACATCGTAGCGATTCATAATTCATCCCGGTAGTACCAAGATGTATCAGAATCTGCGTCAACACTACTGGTGGTGTGGCATGAAGGCGGATATCGCCAAGCATGTCGCCAGGTGCTTGACGTGTCAGCAGGTGAAAGCTCAGCATTGCAAGCTAGGAGGACTTCTGCAACCCTTGGAGATCCCAGAGTGGAAATGGGAGCATATTACGATGGACTTTGTGACAGGACTACCGAGGAGCCAGAGAGGAAATGATTCAATATGGGTAGTGGTCGACAGATTGACGAAGTCGGCACACTTTATCGCGGTTCGAAGGGACCTTAGCTTGGATAGGCACGCAGACTTGTATGTCCGTCACATAGTCCGTATGCATGGGGTGCCGGTCACGATCACTTCAGATAGGGACCCAAGATTCACTGCCGCCTTTTGGAAGAGCCTCCAGTCAGCGTTAGGGACGAAATTGCAATATAGTACGGCTTATCACCTGCAGACGGATGGCCAGTCCGAAAGGACGATTCAGATCCTCGAGGACATGCTAAGGGCTTGTGTCTTGGACATCAAGGGAAGTTGGGAAGAACAGCTTCATCTAGTCGAATTCGCCTACAACAACAGTTACCAGCAGAGTATTCAGATGGCCACTTTTGAAGCGTTGTATGGCGGGCGTAGCGTGCGGGACGCCGGTGTCTTTGGGATGAGGTCGGGGAAAGAAAGATCACTGGTCCAGAGTTGGTCCAACAGTCAGTGGAAGCAGTTGCAGTTATCAGAGATAGATTAAAGACCGCTCAGAGCCGCCAGAAAAGTTATGCAGATAAGTGCCGAAGGCCGTTGGAATTTCAGGTTGGTGAGCACATCTTCTTGAAGGTGTCACCGGTGAGAGGTACTTCCCGCTTTGGCAAAAAGGGAAAGCTGAGCCCGAGGTACGTAGGTCCCTTTGAGATTTTGGAAAGAATAGGGACTCTAGCGTATCGTCTTGCACTGCTGCCGAAGTTGTCACAGGTGCATGATGTCTTTCACGTGTCGATGTTGAGGAAATATGAACTTGACCCGACCCACGTTCTAAATTTCGACGAATTAGATGTGGACAACAGGGTGTCGTATGTTGAAAGCCCAGTTCGGATTGTGGATCGCAAGGAACAAGTCCTGCGCACCAGGACCATCCCAATGGTCAAAGTGGTCTAGCAACACCACGGAACTGAAGGAGTAACCTGGGAGACCGAAGAATCGATAAGACAATTGTACCCCTATCTTCTTGCTTAAGAATTTGTAATGGTTTAAATTTCGAGGACGAAATTTCTATAAGAGGGGAAGAGTTGTGACATCTCGAATTTTCTTGAATTTATTTTCAGTCAATTGAACCGGGCGATTCATCTGTGCGTGTAGTCGTCCTTCTGAGTTGGCCACTCGCGTGAGGACTGGTCTATTGGGTGAAGCAATTAAGGGATTTTGATGTGTCAGGCTCGGGGACCGATCACCCTCGGGTCGGATGCAAGAAAATTTCCCGAAAGCTACTCGGTAGATCGGGCGTGCTTTGAATCGCACCGCATTGAATTTAACCGTGAAAATTGAAATTGAAATTAAAAATTGGAGGCCCTATTATGTCACAAATCTTAATAGGATCTTGGATTAATTTTATGGATTTTAATTGGACTCAATTAGAAGAGAATTGATTGAGAAATTGAGGAAATTAGAATGTGCAAAAATTGGACCCTGGCGGAAAAGTGAAATGCAACCATTGAATGAAGTTGTGGGAAGGAGATAGTGGAAGATGACATCACCCACGTGATGTCATGGTGATGTGGCTAGGGTGAAGGAGATGGTGACAAGTGGAGGGTGGAGATTGCATCTTCAACCTAGGGACTAGGAGGGAGAAAAGAGAAGAAAAAGAAAAGGAAAAGGAAAAGAAAAGAAAACCAGACACTCAAGCCCCCGGCCTTCGTCCGTTGACCCCCTCCCCTTGCTGCGCCGCCGCTCGCCGTCTCGCCGTCGCCAGCCGCCGCGCCGAGCCGCCGTCGTCGTGCCGTCTGCCCGCGCCGCTCGCCGCGCCGTCGAGCTCGCCATCGCCTCGCCCGAAGCTCCCCCACCCCTCTCGACCAGCTCGTATCCCTGTCCGCCTTCGCCGTTCGCCGCCGTCCAAGCCGCTACCAGCCCGAGCCGCCCTCTCTTCCGCCTCCTTCTCCGTCGAACCGTCGCCGTGAAGCCTCACCGTCGCGCCTCCCCCTTCGGCCAAACAGCAACAGAATTTAGTGGGTTTCCAGCCACTTCTCAGGCCCGTTTCAGCCCATTCCCGGCCTCGGACGCGAGATCGACTTTGGGTAAAATCGATCCCGGAGTCGCCCTCTTCGAGTTGAGCTAAGCAGCGCCCTAATCTAGTGAGTTTATCTTACTAATCCTTGATTAGACGGTTAATTATGCCTTAAGTGTGTTTAATTTGAATTAAGTATGTTTAGGTGGTTAGATTAGATTATTTTATTATAAGTTGGATTAAGGAATTGGTTTAAGTTAATTTGGGTTTAATTAAGGTTAAGAATGATTTGTTTAATGTTAATTGTGATGTGACTTATTTAGATTTTAATTTAAAATTATTTAATTGGTTGAAAATTCGAATTATTAAAATAATATTAAAATATTCCGAAATTAATTAAATATTATTATTTATTAAAAAAACGGAAAAATTTATTTTTAGCCCCTAGGTTGCTCGAATTTCGTGCTGATCGCTGCTGTGATGTTAGAATTTAAATTTGATGCTTGATTGGTGGCGAATTGAGTGTGATTGCGTAAAATATGGGTTATGTATAGAAATTCCACGTGTAGGAATTGTGGGGATTTTGGTTGTAATTGACCGCCTATTAGAGGCAGTGGTCGAGTGGGGCCGTGATGCCACTAGTTGTTGACCGCCTATGAGAGGCCGTGCCGAGTGGGGCCGTGATGCCACTAGTTGTTGACCGCCTATTAGAGGCCGTGCCGAGTGGGGCCGTGATGCCACTAGTTGTTTAACTACCTTATTAAATGTCGTGCCGCGTGGGGCCGTGATTACCACCGATGGTCGAGTCTACCCTTAGGGTTGTAGTTGGGATCATTGACTGATTTGCCTGAATGACGTGTAATCGGCCGACCCGATTGATCGTTGAGATGATCCAAGTGGTTGATTGGTTGATGATGTGATTGTGCCGTGCTTTATTTATTACATTTGCACGTGATTGAATAATATGAACTGTACTAACCTGCAGGCGCGGACTATTGCGAGGTAAGTCTTCTTAATGTGTGGCTAGGTCATGCTGGGGTGTATTTTCTTTCTAATAGGGGCTTAGGAGGGGTGAACTTGCTGAGACAATGTCTCTCCCCATTGTGGGAAAAATATTTCAGGGCCGTAGGTGATGGTGCCAGAGGAGAATGGTGGACTGTCGATGCAGATGGTCAAGGAGTGTCAAAGCTTGAAGATGGGGGATTGACGATCGAGTCCGGCTAGTTGCCTTAGGACCTTTCCTTCTTTTTGATGGATCGACCCCTAGTGTGCAGTCTACTCCTTTTGATGCACATAGACTCTGACCCATTTTGGTTATATGTAAACCCTGGCTAATTTTATGATAGTATGTTGGTTTGTATTAAATTGATTTTATTCCTGCTGTTCTATCCCGTTTTTATTTTGTCAGGGGTTCTTAATACGTTCCGCATGCGCTTATTAAATCAATTTGGGTCGACGGCACTACCTGGGAGTGTCGCAAATTCCACGACCATGGCGGGTTGTTCACGTGTCTCGGAGTTCGGGGCGTGACACTTGCTGCACACCGCTAATCCAAATTCTCTAATTAATTTCACGAATATTAGATGACGAAAAAATAACACGTCGTCAGCAGCAAGCTAGTATTGAAGTCGTAGAGCAAAACGTAACTCTTTTATATGTCCATAAACCATGTACACCTAAACAATTATCAGGACTATCAAATAATGGATTTGGGGCTTGTATTCTCTCATCTCAACACCTTTCCCTAATATTAAAACATTAATATGAGCGTCAAATGTTGAGCAGTTTAAATATTTGAAATTAGTATTGGGATTTAAGGTCTTCTTATCCAGCGGATATACATCCTTTGTACCTCCCTTTACTTTAAATCGGATAAACCATGAAAGTTTTTCTATTATTATTACAATTAACCATCGGAGTTACTTGAAATGCGATAAAACAGGTAGTGTATTTTGATTCTGGCAATTTAACATGAAGCCGCAAATGATGTGAATGGAAGTAATTTAGATAGATCAATTTCTTTATTAAACTCTAAACATTGTTAGAATTTTCCTAATATGTGGACTAAATTAATTGACATTGTTATTTACCGTTTTACGGGGTTTGGTCTAAGGTGAGATAGAAGGTTTCTTAATTAGTCGAATATGGGACCGGCTAGTGTGGGCCGAGTTGAGCCTGGCTCGTAATGAGGGGGACTGGCTAGAAACTCTATAAATAGTGCTCAAGTCTCTCCTCTAGCCCTAATATCACATATCCTCACCTAAGGGGCGTTATTCTAACGCTAATCGTGAGGGGCCGCCTTATTGAGTCAGTGACTCGGAGGGCAATAGAGGAGAAGGATTTGATGCGTGGATAAACCCCTTGAGTGTGGGCAATCCCTTTCCACTTCCGCTTTCAAGAACGAGATCCTAAAACAGGTGCGTTAATCTTCTATTCTTGTGTGTGTGTTCTTGTTCTAGTTATGGAAATCTTGGGGTTGCGCAATTTGCGTCCTACATGTGGTATCAGAGTCGACTTCCGACCGCGTGTGGGCCACAGCAAGGGCACTGTGCTCCCAAGGAGGGGAGAGTGTGACGGCCCGAGTGACGGTGCGTGGGGAGGAGGGATGATGGTGCGTCCGCACCTCGGTCCTAAGACGTGCGCAAGGAAGGGGTCCCTATCCTACATGTATTGCTGTGATTGGTGATCTCATTGGAATCTATCTTTCAGATTCTATATATATATTTATATATATAATTAATTTTATAAGGCAATGTAATTAGCATGATATGTGATTTGAGTGATATGTGCCCCTATCACTGAAGTTCGAATCACATGTATATGGTTTATGTGATGTATAAATATATCCTTGGTATGAGAGAGTTTCAAGGATTCAATTGAGTAGTGATCGCCAAAGTGGCACGCTTGATTGGGTTTAAGAAATTTCGGTCTCGTACGATGATTGGGATGTCTCCTGGTTTAATGCATGGTCATACTCCCAAAGGAGGTGATTGTGTACTAGTTCATGGAGGGATACATGATGGTGTGGTCGAGGAGTGATCAGTCCTAGTGGTTCATCTGCCCAAAGGTGATGAATTCACAAAGATTGGAACATATTCTCATAACCGCTATCATGTGAGGAGTGTACAACTGCATGTCATGTATTCTGCCCAAAGGTGATTATATGATTATGCGTGTAACTCTCTGGATGTGTACTTGTATGTCAAGTTACACGATGCTCACATGATGCTAATTATATACATTGCTTGTTTTTTCAGTCATCTTTCTGTAATTAATAACTCCACTATTATTGAGGTTTTTACTTTACTGCTTCAAATTTTAAGTTGTGGACATATGATTTATTGCTTGAGAATAGAGCAATAGAATGTGCTTACTGTCCATGAAGCATTCCATTCTAGAACACTTGAAAAGTGGTTTGCCTACTAACTGCACTGCTAAGAGATGATGGAAGCCTTAGTGGCTTGTAATTATGTCTTGTTTAATATCGAAATTAGGACACATCTGCAAAAATTGCGTTTAAGTCCTAATGACATATACATCTTGTATATGGTTAAAAGGTTGTCAGGCTTAATAGTGGCCGTAAGTATTTTGGCAAGTATGACAATGCGAAATAGCTTAAAGGGTCATTTGTCAAATATTTGATAGATTCTGGGGTGGTAATTTAATTACTATACTTGTAAATCCTGACAAAAGATTTAGCCAAAAGGCATAATTGCACCGTAATTGACGAGGATAGCTGCTCTTAGACTATTAAGGATAATAGTACAATGGAAAATCACTGTGTCTTTATTTTTGTCTAAACAGACAATTGTGGAATCTCCTGTACCATAGATTAAACTTGATGAGGTTTAAAGTACTATTCTTAATATAGTTTATGATGAAATTTTCCTCTCAAGTATAGAATGAAGTGGTTGTAGATTTACTCGGAGATTTGTTAGGGAAAGACAATAAGTTATTCCATTAGCCTATATAGTCTATTTGTGAGAGCATAACCACAATATCCACTACACGGTTGATTTAGCGACATAAATAAATGTTGTTTCTTATCCTCGATTAAGTATGTGATTAGATGCCATAAAAGGCAATATGCAATCTATGAAACATGTTTGGAAACTTACTGACTTGTCTAAAGATTACAAATTCTTTAGTTGCAAATTGGCGTACAAAACTAAAAGGATTTCAAAAAAAAAGAAAAAAGATTGTGATTTAAAACTAAACTTGTAGTTAAAGTTTTCACTCTAAAAGAGGGGTGGATTGTTAGTGAAGAAATAATTATTTCTTTAAAAGATTCTTTCAGAGTGAATGTGGCATTAATAGTTTAATTATTTATTTATTATGGAGTTACGCCAAATATATGCAAAATCTATATAGTGCAACTGGAGGATTTTGCAACAGATTTAAGTAAACTTGTGTGTAGACTGAAAAGTCTTATTATTAGTTTTATGTAAGTTTCCAGACAATATTAATAAAGTTTCATAGTATTGTTATTGTTATTTTGTTCAATTGGGAACAAAGTAATTCAATATACTACAAGGTCAGTAGGAGGAAATTTATTTCTCCTCATACTCTATGTACATGATACTTTGTTTACAAGTATTGACCTTGAGGCATCTTTTGTCTTTTACACTAAGGTCCGTAAGGATTGTTCTCACCATATTTTATTAGATTTTCTTGGAGGACAATTGTTGATCGTATTTTGGAAATATTCAGTATACATCATTACAAGTCAGGAATTACTCCTGTTGTTAAGCGTGATTGACTGAATCTATCACATTGTCCTTATTTAGATATTGAGAAAATCTAATTAAATGGTGTATCATGTGTTAGTGTACTTAAAAGTATAATATATATATATATATGTATATATATATATATATATATATATATATATATATATATATTTGATTTTGCACTAGATTAAATATCGTCATTGCGACGGGACTTCTAGGCAAATATAAATTGAATCCAGGACGCGATTACCGGGTTATTGCCAAGAAGGTTTTAAGGTACTTTAAAAGGTTAACAAGATACATATTTATGTTAGTAGGAAGTGCAGTGCAGTAAATAAAGTTTTATATCTACTATGTAAGTAGAGTTTGTAACTTCCTTTTAGGTTGTTACTTGATCTATTATACTTCGAAACCTTATGAAAGAGTTGACCGTTTTGACTTTATGGATGGACCTGTACGGTTAAGTTGAGACAATACATTTGTTGTATTTTTATTAATAACAAATGTTTCAAGGGGTCTAAATATATATGGTGGTCAAATATTTTTGACCATAAAGAAACGGTATAGAAATGTGACTTATTATATAATATATTTTCACAGATGATGTGGTTGCAGATCCACTAACTAAAGACCTACGCCCATGTGTAATTGAGTGACATGCCATTAGCATGGGCCTAGGGGTATCTTCGGATACTGTTGTTTAGTGGGAACTATTTTGGCTTTACTCTGATAAAGTTCACATCTGTGGTTCGTTACATTTAGTAACGGTTTGATATGTATAAACTTTTGCATTCAATAAGATATTTTTGAATGTGTTGTTATGTTGAATACATATTGATAAATTTTCAAGGTATTACCTTGAGTGAAGGCTAAGGGGCATTTTGGTTATTAGCCTTGTACATATGTTCTTGTAAAAGGTTAACCATAAGAACAAGACATATGTAGGTTCATTAGAACCATAATTTCATTCTCTTGGATTTCATTCTCTTATGGCACAAACTTTTATGTCGCCTAAGTAAGAGAATGTTGACTGACAAATGGATCTCTCTATGAGAGATGTTAGCCATTTGCCACACTACCATATTTGATCCATATCAATAAAGTTGAAAGCACTTGTGACCATGGAAGGCTCTGTGTGTATACATGCAGTTACCGCCATGATTCAGTGTTGGAGGCTTTATGGGATAGGATTGACTATAAAGAATTATCTCTGGACCAATGTGCGCACATATAATACAATTTTAATTAATATAGTCCAAGTGGGAGAATGTTAGAATTTTCCTAATATGTGGGCTAAATTAATTGACATTGTTATTTACCATTTAACGTTTATCGTTTTACGGGGTTTGGTCTAAGGTGAGATAGAAGGTTTCTTAATTAGTCGAATATGGGACTGGTTAGTGTGGGCCGAGTTGAGCCTAGCCCGTAATGAGGGGGGACTGGCTGTAAACTCTATAAATAGTGCTCAAGTCTTTCCTCTAGCCCTAATCTCACATATCCTCACCTAAGGGGCATTATTCTAACGCTAATCGTGAGGGGCCGCCTTATTGAGCCAGTAACTCGGAGGGCAATAGAGGAGAAGGATTTGATGCGTGGATAAACCCCTTGAGTGTGGGCAATCCCTTTCCGCTTCTGCTTTCAAGAACAAAATCCTAAAACAGGTGCGTTAATCTTCTACTCTTGTGTGTGTGTTCTTGTTCTAATTATGGAAATCTTGGGGTTGCGCAATTTGCGTCCTAACTAAAGGAAGAAATAAATCTGGAGAAGTATAAAAGAAGTTCATTTGGGGCATGCCGAGAGCAATGACATCATGAGAGTAGATCTTCTACATACTGTGTCCTTCAAAGAGAAGGGATATTCTTCGCGGCCGTCGCCAATTTCACCGGAACCCCAAAAGTCAACGTGGCCACCGGAATAACCAGTTCGAGAGGCCAGTCGATGGTTTATGGACCTGCAACTAGAAAGGCGACGATGGCGATGAGGACAAACGCGAAGAAGAAGGGGGAGGATGGGAGGAACGGAGAAAAAAACTCATGACCGAGGGGGGAGGGGAGAGAGTTCAAGAAGAGGGGGGGCCGTGAGGAAGGACTTTGAATGAGTTCTGCATTTAATGTTGTTTGTGTTAGTTGTTTTGGCGAGGGAGAGAGAAAGGAGAGCCTCTCCAGTCCAATTTTTTAATTCCATGTCCACCGACGTGGGTCGCATTTTTACGTGGAGCCGCACACGTGCCAACCAAGCAGGTGACGTGGTGGTTTGAAATCATTAAATATTTTCTCGCCAAGAATCCTCTCTCTCCCTCCACAACCCAACCCACGCCCCCCTCTCCACTCCCCACTCTCGCTCCCCAAAAAAAAAAAAAAAAAAAAAAAAAAAAAACCATTTAATTCTCGCGCCATCTTCCACAAGTGTCCTTTTTGACCGACTAAGCGTGTCTATATTTGACGATTTAGAGAAAAATGTGAAGCCACGAAGGGAGGGAAAACGAATTTGCCACATTAGAAGACATGAGCAGCTGCTGAAACCTACTAACAAAGTGAAATCGGGTTTTAATTTGCTCGCGGGATGCGACTAGGTAAATGGTTATCAATAGGCATACTGGAATGGGAATGGTAATCAAGACCCTCGATGCTATCTAGATCGATATTGATAAGCTAAATTGTGATCAAAGGGCAAATTCTGAAAAGCACATATTTAACTTTTCAGTCGGTAGACTAACAATTAAGAAGCTTAAAAGTAGCTCTTGAAGATATAAGAGAAGATTGACCTCATCGAAGACAGCTGCTGCACCAGAAGGAGCTGACACTGCCTCTTGCATTCGTTTCATGGTCTCATTTTGTTCATTAATTTTATCCACCATATTCTTCACATTATTGATATTCCTGTGATAAAATGGACATCGGTAAGCTTTCTATGATTTACAAGCAAAAGAAAGCACGACATTGGAGCACCCAGCAAATTCAAGCTCCAGAAGCTGCGATGAGAAGTTAAATATGTGCTTCTTAATTGTTAGTCTACCGACTGAAAAGTTAAATATGTGCTTTTTCAGAATTTGTCCTTTGATCACAATTTAGCTTATCAATTTCGATCTAGATAGCATCGAGGGTCCTGATTACCATTCCCATTCCAGTATGCCTATCGATAACCATTTACCTAGTCGCATCCCGCGAGCAAATTAAGGCCCGATTTCACTTTGTTAGCAGGTTTCAGCAGCTGCTCCTATCTTCTAATGTAGCAAATTCGTTTTCCCACCCTTCGTGGCTTCACATTTTTCTCTAAATCATCAAATATAGACTCGCTTAGTCGGTCAAAAAGGACACTTGTGGAAGATGTCGCCAGAATAAAATGGGTTTTGTTTTTTTCTGGGGAGCAGGAGTGGGGAGTGGAGAGGGGGGTTGGGTTGTGGAGGGAGAGAGAGGATTCTTGGCGAGAAAATATTTAATGATTTCAAACCACCACGTCACCTGCTTGGCTGGCACGTTTGCGGCTCCACTTAAAAATGCGACACACATCGGTGGACGTGGAATTAAAAAATTCGACTGGAGAGGCTCTCTTTTCTCTCCCTCGCCGAAACAACTAACACAAACAACATTAAATGCAGAACTCATTTTTTTTTTTTTTTTTGTCGGTCCTACTCTATACCTACTCTACACTCACTCTCGGACTTTGCCCCCTGCTCTTGCAGGGCGTGGGCGTCGAAACCCACTCCTGAAACTTGCGCGTCCCCACCCCATCCCTCCCTGAGAAGATGGGGGTTTGAACCCCTCACCTCCCCATTCCATGTTGGAAGGGTGGCCACTGGAGCGAATCCCAATGGTTAATGCGTAACTCATTCAAAGTCCTTCCTCACGGCCCCCCTCTTCGTGAACTCTCTTCCCCCTCCCCCTCCCCTCCCTCCCCTCATGAGTTGTTTTCTCCGTTCCTCCCATCCTCCCCCTTCTTCTTCGCATTTGTCCTCATTGCCATCGTCGCCTTTCCGGCTCCGGCTCCTTGAACCACCAGCTGGCCTCTCGGACTGGTTATTCCGGTGGCCGCGTTGACTTTTGGGGTTCCGGTGAAATTGGGGACGGCCGCGAAGAATATCCCTTCTCTTTGAAGGACACAGCATGTAGAAGATCTACTCTCATGATGTCACTGCTCTCGACAATAGGGGTGTCAAGACCCGACCGAAAACCAAACTAAACCGTGAACCGAATTGAACCGAACCGAAAAATTCAGATTTTACGGTTCGGTTCGGTTTTCATCAAAAACCAAAATTTTTTTTATTGATTCGGTTTTTATCGGTTAACCGAACCGAAAACCGAACCACAAAGGCACAAACCGAAAACCAAAAATTTTTTTATCGGTTCTCTCCCGACTCCTGTTTCCCGTCTCTGAGTGACTCACTTTGTGATTTGTTGTGATTGTTTGCGAGGAGAGATATTGATCGAGAGATAGGACTAGTTTGGATTCACTCATGATTTGCTCCGGTCGTCTTCTAGCCGTGTCCTTTCCGCCGGCGAAGCCGCTCTGCTTCTGCCCCTGCAGCTCGCCGTTCCCCACCTCCAGAGTCAGACGGCTGAAGCCCGGGTTCAGCTCCAGATGGCGCTCCATGGCCACCGATCCCGAGTCTTCTTCGTTCGCCCCTCCCGTCGATTCCGTTTCTCCTGACAAGATCGCCGCTGGGTATGCCTCTCCCTCCTACTGCTGCTCTTCCATGGGTCCGTCGTATGTATGTCAGTTAGCTAGGGAATAGCAACCGCTATGGAACCCGATCGTTTGGTCAAATTCGTGTTCATGTTGAGTCGGTGCTGAGCTGAGGCATGAGCTTAGAAGTAGGCAAAGGTTCGACCCTATTGAAAGCCTGAGATTCCATTGAAAATCCAACGCAGTCCATAGGTCATCTGGCTGATAGCGACGTAGCGGACTTGGTTTACTCTCACGGGCCAATGAAAGAAGCGTAAAGTTTCCATTTTGCAATTAGAGTTAGGAATATTCGGCTCAATTCTATGCTATTTATTGTTGCCTGCTGTCAGCTTCCTAGTTCCTACCTTTGAATAAGCTTAGCTATCCGACCCAAAAAAAAAGAAAAGAAAAGAAAAGAAAAAAGCCAAGAGCCTGTGCTCGAGCAAGTTTCGGGTGGGGCGATTCCCATCCACCCTTTTTTCTTTACCTGCAATTTTATGGAGGAGACATTAGTTTCCTCGGAAGAAGTCACACTGTATGATGGTTGATAGGCAACAAATTGCATGCTGCAATGGGATGTTAGGTTCCATGACTTCCCTGTGCAGATTTTGTATCATAGAAGGGCCTGAGACAGTGCAGGACTTTGCCAAGATGGAACTGCAAGAAATCCAAGACAATATCCGAAGTCGGCGGAATAAAATCTTTCTACACATGGAGGAGGTATAAATGGGACTATGCTACTTTTATGGGAGAGAGACTTTGGTTATAGATTAATATTTCCAGACCTAGACATGAGTATATGGTGCTAATTTTTTTTTTTTTTTTTCATTTTCCATGTCCTGACCTGCTGTAATAGATATCTTGTATTTAAAATTTTCAGGTCCGTCGGCTCAGGATACAGCAGAGAATTAAAAGTGCCAAACTTGGTGTATTAAAGGATGAGCAGGAAAATGAGCTCCCAAACTTCCCATCATTCATCCCTTTCTTGCCCCGTCTAGTGAGTTTTTCACGTCTGCAGTAGCACCTTCTTTCTCACTTTTTCCTTATCTTTTCCATATGCGGCATTTTGATTTGTACTTGACAATTGATAAATACTTGATTACAGAGTTCGGCAAATCTCAAATAGTACTACGCCACTTGTTTTTCTCTCATTGCTGGGATTATTATCTTCGGCGGCCTTCTTGCACCTATTGTAAGTTTGTAGAATTAAATCCCCAGAATCTTCACTTAAGCTAGTTGCCAGGAGTTGGATGATTCTCATTCATGGCTTTAGTTTTCTCTTTAATTTTCATTGTCCGTCCATGACCATGACCCATTAACTGTGTCTGCTTTGACCAACTAGTTGGAACTTAAGCTGGGACTAGGGGGTACGTCTTATGAAGACTTCATTCAAAGCATGCATCTGCCTATGCAGTTGAGGTACTAATTAATGTCTTTATCACTTCCTTTGTCGCTTTACCACCTTCATCTTTGTTCACAACTGTAAAACCACAACTTTTGATTTGCTCTCAGGGGTTACATGGGGCTGAGCGTTCTAATGCTCAGTGTTTTTTTTTTTTGGTATCCTCTAATGCTCAGTGTTGTAATATGAATTTGTATAACTTTGCAATTGTAAAGTCTAAATAGCATGTCAGGCTAGTTTCCAAGAGTTATCGTGCGTCCGATGCATTAGAAGCATCCATTTAGATCTTTATGGCTAAGCAACTGGTATTTCTCAAATAAAAAAATTTGGTCAAAGAATACCTATTCGCAGATGAAGAATTTACTGACTTTTGAAAGGTTGTGATAGAATGACAGGATCAGAATCTTTTAGTCGTGTCAGTTAAACGCTTTGGATTGTTGTGCTTTTTCACTTTCTATGCAATCCAACGTTGCCCACAAAATTGAAAAAATTCATCTACCGATGACATTCTTAATAAAAATCCACGGATTTATGTATCGAGTCCTATGATTGCTGTAAATCAAATCAATCCAACGTTGTCCACGAAATTAAAAAATTTCATGTATCGATAACGTTCCTAATAAAAAAAAATATTTCTTTTTTTTCAATTGAACAATAGAATTGTCTCTTAGAGAATCCATCAAGAGAGATTATGTTAAGCAAATGTTTAAATTGGATATCATTATTTGGCCAATGCTTAAAAAAGGGAATGAAGTATACGATCTAAATTAAAAAATCCTCTAAGCTTGAAGTGTAATAACATATTGAATTTAAATTATTTTAAATTTAACAGAAAAAAAAAAAAAAACGAAAACCAATGATTGAAAACCGAAAAATCGAACCGAACCGAACCGAACCGAAATTTCGGTTCGGTTCGTATTCTGCTTCGCTTCGGTTTCGGTTCGGTTTGGAAGATTTTTCTAACGGTTCGGTTCGGTTCGGTTTTTCAAAAACCGAACCGAACCGAATCGTTTACATCCCTTGGGAGAGAAGAAACTCGCGCGTGGGTTTTTCCCGAGCGAGTCTGCCATCTTGACAAGTTGAGCCTGGGGTTGGATCTTATAATTCTCGGCTAGATCATGGATGGAATTTCAATCAAGCCATCGTCCAACTCTTCTCTCCTTCCTTCCCCGCGTGGGCCTGGGCCCGACCCCTCCTTTTCTTCCATTTTTCTTTCTTTTTCAGGGGGGCTCCAAGCCCGACCCTTTCTCTCCTTCCTCTCTTCCTCCCACCTTCACGCCTGTTCTGTTTTGGCAGAACACAAAGGTGCAAACTAAAGGGGCAGAGAGCATCGCGAGCAAGGTGAGCGTGATTTGCTGGGTCGGGGCTTGGTCGACCAGCAAGCTGGCGATGGCAGAAGCCATGTGAGCTGGCCGGTGGCCTTCAAAAGAGGGGAAGGGGAAGAGGAGCGAGAGAAGGGGGGTTGGGGTTCTCGGTTGGTTCTTTTTTGGTCGAGAGAGAGAGAGAGAGCAAGGGAGAAGGAGAGGACGAACCGAAGGGAGAGAGGGAGCTCGAAGGAAAGCTTCGCCGTCGTCAGTCATCCGCCCGAAAGCCGACGTCCGCCGCAGCCCTTTCCCATTAAGCCAGGTAGGAGCACCCCTCCCGTTGGAAGTTGCTTGAACTGGTAGAATTTTTTGACCAAAATCTCGATAAGCCGCAACAAGTTTAGGACGATTCATGATGTTTTGAGATGTTTTGATGCTAATGCATCATGCTTAGATTGAGGAACGCTTCCAGTTTGAACCCAGAACTCGAGTTCATGAATGCATACCAACTGCTGGACGTTTTGCTTGAATGAAGGGTGAAACGTTTAGGAACACGGCCTTACCAAAAAATTAATATCCTTACCAAAAAAACATTTAAGAACACCGAACTTGAGTACGGGATTTTTAAGTGAATCATCGCAAAATGAGACAGACCCGGCATGCAACACGTCTATTTAAGCTTGAAGGCAGCATATCTGGCTCAAAGATTGCAATAAATCTCGCTCTGGAACACGTTTGTTAAATCGCATATTGACCGTTTGATAGAATGCCCGAGAGAAGGCCGAAATATCTATGCATGTTAGAGCTCAAGATCAATTCACGTTTTGCCCTGTATTGGTTGGATTTGGTTTAATATTAATATTTTCTCTATATAGATAGATGTATCTTATTTTCACATGAGTGATTAAAGGTCTATTTCTTAAAACATGAAATAGGATGTCTTCCCCAGTCCCCAATGCATTTGCACGTCTCCTTCAGTTCATACGTCCATCTTTTGCTGCTCTTTATCCCTTCCCCGCCGTACACAAAACACATCTCCCTGCCCCTGTTTCGCGAGATCAAGAGAGAAGAGCTTCAAGGCACAATCGAATGTGAAAAGCCCCTGTTCTGCCGAGGGCAAGTAGTGGGCAAGGAGGATTTATCTATAGAAAAGCCTCCAACAATGGGGATAGCGGTGTCGCGCTTCCTTGATGAGGAAGAAGAATACCTCAGGCTCAGCCTTTTGCAAAAACAATCGTTTTCAGGAAATGGGTATCACTAAAAATCTTGCCTTTCTATAATATCGGGTGCTGCGAATGTGTAGGAGCAGTGAAAGTTGCAGGGAGTGGCGGTTGCTTGTGAATGAGGGCACTCCATTCCCTAGTCGAGAACAAAGGGTCTGCTCTAAGCAAGGCTCTGATAGCCCATTGTCAAGCTACTGTAGGAGGAATCTTGAGTGATCTCTATACTGCCAATAATATATTAAGTGGGTATACAAAATGTGGAGAAATCTGGGTTGCCCACCAACTGTTCGACCAAATGCGCAACAGAGATACAGTCTCTTGGAACACCATGATTTCTGGTTACGTTAATAGTGGTAAGCTGGAGAGAGCATGGAATTTTCTGGAGTCCATGAGACAATGTGGACTAGAAGTGGATGCTTATACTTTTTCGAGTATGCTAAAAGGAGTAGCTAGTGCCGGTAGGCTTGATCTCGGACAGCAGTTGCATTGCTTGATTTTCAAGAACAGATACAGTAGGAATGTTTACACGGGAAGTGCTCTTTTGGACATGTATGCTAAGTGCGAGAGGGTTGAGGATGCATATGTCGTGCTCCAACACATGTCGCAACGTAACTCTGTCTCGTGGAATGCGCTTATCAGTGGATTTGCGCAGAGCAGTGACAGAGAGACTGCATTTTGGCTTTTTGATAGCATGGAGCATGAGGGTGTTAAGCCAGATGATGGGACCTTCGCTCCTCTCTTGACATTGCTCAACGACCACGAGTTTTTTAAGCTAACTGCACAGGTCCATGCCAAAATTATAAAGCACGGTCTAGAATGGAAACATAATGTTTGTAATGCTGCAGTTAGTTCATACTCGGAGTGTGGCTCCATTGAAGATGCTAAGAAACTGTTTGATAGCATTGTCTTTAGAGATATAGTGACGTGGAATTCAATGCTAGCTGCTTACCTAGTGCATGGTGAAGAAGATTCTGCCTTTAGGCTTTTTATTGATATGCAGTGGCTGGGCATTGAACCGGATTTTTACACGTACACAAGTGTCATAAGTGCTTGTTTTGAAGAAGCACGTAAAAATCTGGGAAAGTCCCTCCATGCTTTGGTAATTAAAAGAGGTCTGGAGCGATCATTACCAATCTCCAATGCATTTATAGCTATGTATATCAAAATGGGTAATGGATCCATGGACGATGCTATTCGTCTCTTCAAATCAATGCAATCCAAGGACCGGGTCTCTTGGAATTCCATGTTGACCGGATACTCCCAAGTTGGGTTAAATGAAGATGCATTGGAACTTTTTGCCCAGATGAGATCTTTGAATACTGAGATTGATCATTATGCTCTTTCAGCAGTTCTCAAGTCTTGCTCTGATTTAGCAACTCTCATTTTGGGCCAACAAGTTCATGCATTGGCACTTAAGTTTGGCTTTGAGTCAAATGAATATGTTGGCAGTGCACTGATCTTTATGTACTCTAAGTGTGGCGTTATTAAAGATGCTAGAAACTCTTTCGAAGAGACCTTCCAAAGCAGCTCAGTCACTTGGAATGCGATTATCTTTGCCTATGCACAACACGGTCTAGGGCATGATGCACTTGATCTTTTCCATTTGATGAGAGCAAGGAGAATAAAGCTTGATCACATCACCTTTGTTGCTGTCCTGACTGCTTGTAGCCACATTGGTTTGGTTGAAGAGGGCTATGGGTTTCTATTATCAATGGAAACGGATTATGGCATCCCTCCAAGGATGGAGAACTATGCTTGTGCAATTGATCTTTTTGGGCGTGCTGGGCTTGTGAATGAGGCTAAGGCCTTGGTGGAATTGATGCCATTTCAACCTGATATGATGGTGTGGAGGACTTTATTGGGTGCTTGTAGGAGTAGCGGGAACATGGAATTGGCTTGTGAAGTTGGGAATCAACTACTTGAGTTAGAGCCCGAAGAACATAGCACTTATGTTCTGCTCTCGGACATGTATGGGCGCCTTAAAAAATGGGGTGATCATGCCAGGGTGAAAGGACTTATGAGGGAAAGAGGGGTGAGGAAGGTCCCTGGCTGGAGTTGGATTGAGGTCCAAAACCAGGTTCATTCTTTTAATGCTGAAGACCGTTCCCACCCACTCTGCAAAGATATATACCCTGTACTGGAAGGCTTGATGGATGAAATAAGAAAGTTGGGCGGGGATGGCAACTCAGAGGATTCATTGCAACAAATGGAGATATGGTTTGGGGCTCTTTGACATTGACATCTATTCATATTCTCTTAGTTGATGGCAACGAATTTCATTCGTTCAGGTACAGGTGCCTGGATAATTTTCTGGGCAAACATTTGGGGCAGCAAATAAGGAAGAAATGGAAATATGGTTTGGGACATTTTGACAGTGACATTTATTCGTATTCTTGTAGTCGATGGGAACAAATTTCATTCGTTCAGCTACAGGTGCCGGATAGTTTTTTACGCATACATTTGGTGCAGCAAATAAGGAAGATTGGTAAGCATTCTCCATTGTAATCATACAGAAACACAAATTTCAGGCAGCCTTCTTCTCATTGTTTTATGCTAGATGACAAGGAGGAGAAATTGGTTTGTCATGAATGTGAAGCATTCCCTTATTCAATTGAAGTTACTTTCTTCTCCAAATAGGAACTCTTGTCTTTGTTGCTTTTCAAGGGGAAAAATCTGTGAAGCTGGGAGAGGGGAGTCAGCAGTGGTGGGGGGTGAGGAGGATGCCTCTCTTGAGCTCATCTCGCTGCGGTGCAGGTGAACAAATCGGCCGGCCCCTTTGACGCGCTGCTCTGCATGTGCCATTTCTTCCCCAACATGCCGGAGGTGCTGGAGGAGTTTGCGGACTACGCGGAGGGCTGGTTGCCAGTCCCACTTCCGACCTACTTCATCGGTGACTGTGCCCAAGGTGCTGTCGGCCGCTTTGAGGAGCCACTCTGACTTAGGGTTTAAAATGGATGGCCTGAAGATATGCGAGAATCTGTATTGGCTAAAGGGGAGTGGCAAGTTCACGCTTCATGGTAACGTTTGTTATCTTTTGCGATGTTAGTTGGCTGCACTTTTGAATTAGATTATGCTAGAGAATTGCAATTTACTAATGTCTACACCGCGGCTACGGCTATGATATGGAAGAAGAATCGACAAAACCGGCTTCTAGTTGAATACATTTTACGTCTTTTGCTAGAATAAGTAAAACCAACTTCTGCTGTAGGCAGCTTTCGGATATGAGTACAGGGGCTAATCATTTGGGGAGTTTAAGCTTCCTTTATAACTGGAAACTGGGGGGGTAATGTGTAACATTTTAAAATATCAATGTCATATGCGAAAGATGGTGTATTTGCTTGGTTCTAGGTAATAGCCAAATTCATGGGTATTTGTTATGCTTGCTGGACTTCATAATTGGTTCTCAACATTGCTGCCTTGCTTGATCGTTTTGAAGGAATCATTTTCACTCAGCTGCATATTGGGTTGTGATGTATCGGTGACTATGGAATATATTTTAGTATCTTTATCTCTGATTAGATGTACTTATGTCTAGGGTTATCTGTGGCTTACATATCTGGTAGGCACTCTTCGGATGGTCAACAATTTGGAACATATAGTCAAGATGATTTTGATGCCCTGCGAGCATTAGCTGAGGAACCTGGAGTTGTTGACTTATTCTTGAGACATCCTCGCTGTTCCTTTTTTTATTTTATTTAGACATATCTTGGTTTACTTTTAGTTGTGTGACACTTGTTGGCCTCCTTAATTGGCTTTCACTAATTCATGGCCGAGTGGTATCACTAATAGCGCTGCAAAGACAGATGTTCCTCCTGGAATATCCGAGGCATCTGGCAGCAACTCTACTATTGCGGAGATAGTAGCAGAGATTAAACCACGGTATGCAATATTTCTTTTACTTTGTGAATGTCTTTGTTGAAGATGAACTATTTGTGATTGGTATCTAAGACTGATGTTTTGATTGCTGTTCGAAGCAGTTACCATATTGCTGGCACTATGGGTGTATTATATGCACGCGAACCTTACTCTAATGCTGATGCTGTTCATGTCACTCGCTTTATCAGTCTTGCTCCTGTTGGAAACAAAGAAAAACTGGTCACTTACCCTTCTGTACTTTGTGTCGTAGATCATTTACATTTGGGAACATGTAACTCTAGTCTTCGCCTGGCAGATCAACATATTTTGGTGTTGCTTCTTAAGTTTAAGTTTTGTCAGTTAAATTATGTTTATCAAATACTTTAGGTAGGAAGGATGTAGACTGAGTTAGACATGAACATTTTTTTGATTGTCCTCAATGTTTATCATGCAGTGAGATACTTGTTCACTAAGGCATGTTTTTATGCATATAAGTAATGGAATGGCGGCTTTTTTCTCTTTCTGTATATACTTGATGTTGTAGATAAGATCTTTTCATGTGTTAATAGTATGCTTCTCTGTGACTAGCTTACTCTATATTGAAGTTATCTGTTATCTAAACTGCTTTTAGTATATACTTTATGTTGTAGATAAGATCTTTTCATGCGTTAATAGTATGCTTCTCTGTGACTAGCTTACTCTATATTGAAGTTATCTGTTATCTAAACTGCTTTTAGTATAAATATCTCTCTGTTCTTGTCTATCTGCTAGTGTTTCCAATTTCCATTCTGCCCATGTGCATCATAATCTTGTTTTTCTCACAGAAATTCATCCATGCACTTTCTCCTACTCCGGCATCTACCATGTCTTCCTCTGAGATTAGCATGAAACCTCCCAACACGACCTTGTCTCCGTTTACAGCAGTAGAGAAAACTGCTGGTGCAAAGGAAGCAGGAAAGAGGACTGCCGATGATACTAATGACGCACTATATTGGAGATACGATGTTTCCCAAAAATGTCAGAAGCATGCAGTTGGTGATGGTGATAAGCTATTATTTAAGTATTTGTCTTCTGGGTCTTGTCCACGAGGTGAAAACTGCAACTTCCGACATGATTTAGGTGCAAGGGAGCAATACTGAAGAGGGGTTTGTTTTGATTTTCTTTACAAAGGGCAATGTGAAAGGGGTCCTGACTGCAACTTTAAGCACAGTTTGCAGGAGGAAGAGGAAAGTGGTTCTCAAAATGGAAATAGGTCTAGAGGTGCTAGTGTTAATAGGTCAGTTTCCTCAATGGGCACCTATTGTTTTTTTTGCTAATAATTTACATTGGTTCTAGTGGAATGAAATTTTTGATCACTGCTTATGAATCCATTTTAAGCACAGTTTGTAATTGAAATTCAGGTCAAAAGAGTGCTGGTTTTGTTTATCGAGCCCCAATGTGGAGTCTCATCTGATCGTCAGTGTAGGAGAAAGATAATACTGTGCGCTGCCTGAGGGACCATTAGTTGAAGATCACGTGCTGATAATACCTATCAAGCATCAACCAAATACTCTGTCTTTGCCTCCAGAAAATGAAACAGAGCTTAACAGATTCCAGAACTGCCTGAAGTTGTATCGCAAGAACCAACAGAAGGAAGTTGTTTTCTTTGAGTGGGTTTCCAAACGTGGAACTCATGCTAATCTTCATGTATTGTCATAGTGCAAAGAAAATTTATCACATGTTGCTCATGGTATTACTTTATCTTCTTCATCCATCTTGTGATTTTATCTCTCTAAGTGCCAGCCAGTCACTTTCTTATTCTCAATAGTTTGGTTGCATTGCCGGCTGGCTATTCCTGTTCCATCATCTAGAGCAGCTGCTCTTCAGAGCATATTAGTTTGGCTGCGGAGAAGTTGGGATTTAAATTTAACTCCTTGAGTAAGTCAAATTTGTCATCTCTCCTTTTTTTTGGAGTTCCATAATAGGACAAGAAAATTCAGTGACTATGGTCCTTAATCCTTGAGATCATACCATAATGCACTTTTTGGGCTTACAGACAACAAATTTATGTTCCCTTTGCTCTAGTAGTCACTATAAGAAATCCTTATTTATGTTTTACTGCGTAGAATCATTGGCTACAGTGGACGATTGAAAGTTTACAGTTGCTTGTCAGTGTCTTGGTGCCATATAGCTCCCAGCGTGAGAAATTAATGCTCTGGTATTGATTTATTAATCTTCCTTGTGTGTGAGATTTTTGTCACCTATGCTGGGAGTGGCTCAGGCATTGATGGTTCATGAGAATGTTCTGGTTTTCTTTGAATGAACACAAACTGTTTTGTCTGTTGATTCAACTGCATATATCGTATACATATTGTGCTTCTCTTGATTTAGGCACTGATGGTAGAAAAATGTTGAGAACGGAGTTTGACAGTAAATCTAGTCTCTTTTATGTGGAATTACCTGAAGGAACTGTACTATCACATATAGTGGAGGACAACGAGAACTTTCCTGCTCAATCTGGACATGAGGTAATCTATCTGGCGTTCTTAGTCTATTTGCTTCGACTGGTTTTCATCTATGCTTAAGTTATTGCTCCTGAGTTTAGTTTGATTTTTCAGTTATGGAAGATGGTATTAATTCTGTCCCTACGTATGGTCGGTGACGGATGTCAATAATTTGGACAAAGTGGTCTTCAAAAATGTCTATTTCAACTTGAAGGCTTGGACAACTCTTGAAATTTAAATTTAGTGGACTGTAGTCTAAGCACGTAACATGATGCCTGTGAAACTGTGCAGTTGGTGGCAGGTTTGTTGAACGTGGCATATAAGGCTGATTGGAGGAATTGCGCGCTAAGCAAAGAAGAAGAGATCAAATTGGCGGAAGAATTCAAGCGGCGATTTGCAGCATTCGACCCCAATACATGATTGTCGCATTGAGGGTCAACAACAGCACGCGTCTTCCGTCTTTCCCTTATTAAAACGACCTTGGATTCCAAGACAACCTAGGGGGGATGGTCCGCAAGAGCTGACAAAAGAAAACATCCACGAAGTCGATTCATGCTGGGCCACGGCCATCAGGTCTCGAGCATGCAGAGGCGAGTTTGTTTATTTATCATATCCAAATGAACGTGGCTAGGGATGATTCTTGTTGCGCGAACCACCAAGAGACGGAACAAATCCTAGGCCTTCAAAAGCTGCTATCTTGCAGATCCTTGAGAAAGAGACTCGGAAGTGGGCTTTACCTAAAAAATGTGCGCGTCCTTCGAGCCCTTCGTGAAACGTGCTGCTTCTTTCTCGGTCAAAATGAATCCGCAGTTGGATTTTTTCACATTTCTTTACTTTGTTTTTTTTTAATCACTAAGTGGCTCTCCTTAGTTGCTCGTCCTCTACTGCAAAAATTGTTTTAACAGCTCATTTGGAGCATTATTGCGCGAAAGATAAGGCGATTGCGACATTCCCGGTTGCTGTTCTCCTTAAGCTCACGCGACGATATTTTACTTCGAATGAAACATAAAGCGTTTCGGGAAGTGGGACAATAAAATAAAATCGGACATTTGAATTTAGACGGACTGGCCGAGCCCTTTCATTTCCTTATACTTGCCCCAGGGTTGGTTACCTGGAGATTGGCATCGCAAGGATCTAGGGGGTCCCTTACCCAGCGCTTTCGGATCCGAGTTGTGGCGGGAGAGCCCAATGGGCCGGTATCTTTATCGAGGTCCAAATCCCGGCCTTTATCCCATCTATAAGGACTTGCTCAGGTCCGAAGTGGCTCTCCTTCGTTGCTCGTGCTCTATTGCAAAAATTGTTTTAACAGCTCGTTTGGAGCATTATTGCGCGACAGATGGCGATTGGGACGTTCCGGTTGCTGTTCTCCTTAAGCTCGCACGACGATATTTTGCTTCGAATGAAACATAAAGCGTTTCGGGAAGTGGGACAATAAAATAAAATCGGACATTTGAATTTAGACGGCTTAATCAACATGACGGGGATTTCAACTGTGCTCGATTTATTCAAGCTCTTGACTCACATGATGTTTAGTCTTGATAAGTTCTCCACAAAATAAATTTCATTATATCACCAAGGAATCACGCAAAATCTTTAATCTTAGATTCTCGCTGACTTTGAATACTTGTAACTATGGATGTAAAACAAAACTCACGAAGTGCATCTGCCCACCGAGATCCACTACTCCACGATAGACTGTCCACTTCTGATCCCTCTTTTCACTCGGTCACAGTCCACCACCACTTTGAAACTCCACACTCCAAAAGAATTCCGACCTTCCTTTGGAAAAATTATGCAAAACGTTTTAAATTTGTTGCCATTTTATTAATTTAGTCTTATACTTTTCAACTTTATGAATTGAGTTTTAAACCTTTCAAAATTTTACTAATTTAATTTATTCGATCAATTTTGGTCGAAATTTATTGACGTGGATGTTGACTGTTCTACGTGACATGGCTAGCGTCATTCTAGACGAAATTTCTTAATTTTTAATATTTTTTTGAAATTTTCAATTATTTTTATTTTTTAATTTATTTTTTCTTCTCTCTCCCTCCCTTTTCTTCCTTTGGTTGGTCGCTTAGACTTTGGCGATTGGCAAGGATCAGCCTCGTTGAGATCTGGTGAGGGGCGACCTCACTAGCCTCGCAAGAGGCTAGTCTCACAGGCCTCAAGCAACATTGATGGTGAGGGTGAGCCTCAATCGTGGTCGACGAGGTCCCCCTCGTTGGCCCTTGGTAACGCCAACCCTTGGCCTTGTCCAAGGGTGGCCCCAAGGTTGGTGAGGTCAACCTTGCTAGTTGCGGCTTGTGGCCGATTGTCGGAGGCTAGCTGATTGGCCAGAGAAAAAAAAAGGAAAAAAATAGAAAAAGAAAAAAATTAAAACATAAAAATAATTAAAAATTTTGAAAAAAAAAAAAAAATTGTCCATTTTAGCATCAGCCGTGCTATGTAGGACAGTTGACATCTACGTTAGCGAATTTCAACCAAATTTTTTTAGATAGACTCAATTGACAAAAAACGAAAATATTTAGGATTCTATTGGCAAAATTGAAAGGTTTAGAATTGAAAACAAACGTGTTAGTTCTCGCACTTCAAATGCATTTTTCTCAGGGTAGGTAAGAGGTTCAAATTCACATCTTCTCAAGGGGGTTAGGGTGAGAACGAGTAAATTTCGGAGTGGGTTTCGACTCCTACGCTCCGCAAGAGGCAAGATAAAAATCGAAGAGTGAGTGATAGAATGGGAATAGAGTAAGACTGACCAAAAAAAAAAAAAAAAAGCATTTTTCTGAACAACGTTGCGGAGGTTGAACATTCGTGTCCCAATACACTCGCTTTCTTTTGGAAGGGGCGACCATGAGTCAATTGTCAAACAACCTTTTTGGCCTATGATCATGACATGGCAAAGAGTAAACTTTTTTTTTTTTTTTAATTTTATTATCATTGTTCAAGAACGACGACGCTAAAGATGGTCATCGTGGTTTCTATTTGGCACTTATCAAATATCGATCTTCTTATCACGAGCAGACGCGAGCACACGGGACGAGCGAAGGTGACATTTTTCAAAACAATCGTGCAAGGAGAGTATGAAAGCCGTTGTTCTTGTGTCGGGTTAGTTTGGTCTAAGATCAATGAAACCTAGAAAACATGAAACCCACGAATTTCGTAGGATCTATGTCAACATGGTCGGGCATTTGGTGATCTGCGACCATGTTAATCGATGTTGTGCTTCATCTTGTGATAGGTTTAGTCTCTATATTAATGGCAAAAGTACATCCCAAAGGCCAAAACTTGACATGGAGGGACATGTAAGTATCAAAAGTTGAGAAAGTGACACTTAAGTGTCAAAATTGAAGCAAAATGGATCACTTAAATGCCAATCTGGCTAAAATGATGATGTGGCAATTTTCTGGCAAGGTAAATGCAAAACAACGTTGTTTTGCACGCTAACGTAGCTAGAAAGTGCAAAAACGATGTCGTTTTATCTCTGACGTAGAAAATAATTAATATAAAAATTAATTAAATTAAATTTAAAACATTTAAAATATAGATATTAAAACAAGGGGGAGGGGGAAGGGAGACGGCTGAGGATTGAGCTCTTGCCGCCACCATCGAAAAGGGCCGGCAATGATAGGGGAAGGGTCAACCGGGGGCGCTAGCCCTTGGCTGACTGATGACAAGGGCCCACGAGCCCTTGTCGAATTTTGGTGAGAGTCAGTAGCCCTCACCCGGCCGGGCCGAGGGCCACCGCTCGTTAAGGGGTCGCCTCGGCGGGCGATAGCCCTCGTTGGATCTAGGCGAGGGCCACGACCCTCTTCTAGGTGAGGGCTCGTGGGCCCTCACCGACGTTCCCCCACCGTCGCCGACCCTTCCCGGCAACGGCAAGGGCCTCGCAAGCCCTTGCCGCCGCACCACCGGGAAGGATTAGCTTTTTTAAATGTTTTAAATAAATTTAGTTTGAAATTTAATTAAATTAATCTTTATATTAATTATTTTTCACGTTAGAGACAAAACGACGTCGTTTTATATTTTCTAGCCATGTCGGCGTGCAAAACGACGCCGTTTTGCACTTACCTCACCGGAAAATCGCCATGTCATCATTTTGGCTGGACTGGCACTTAAACGATCCAATTTGTTCCAATTTTGACACTTAAGTGTCACTTTTTTAACTTTTAACACTTAAGTGTCGATTCATGTCAAGTTTTGAAACTTGAGATGTACTTTTGCCCTGTATTAATAGCTGGTCACAATTTTAGAATGAATTTCAGATTTCCATCTAGATATCGATGAAAAATGCCAACCAAGTGCCGAGATGCACAAATGGCACTGGCATTTACAAGGAATATATAATATAAATAATCAAAGAGAAATTACATAAATGGTTCCTATACTATGTGTGTGTGTTAAATTACGGTCCTCATACATTATTTTGCAACAGAATGAGTTCATAACCTGATTTTAGATCTTGATTTCCAGATATTTTCCTCCTCAAATCGATTTGCTAATTGATACAAATCTCAATCAGTTACAACGAACAAACCACATGTAGGAAACTTACATTCGCTATCTTGGCCAGGCTTTTCTCAGGTATCTAATGACCTTATATTGTTGCCCGCCAATAACACATTATCATAGCTATTGCTCATTTATTACGAAATAATTGTTTTGGGAGGGACAATTTTAGATTCGCCGGTCCACATGGGCTGGATCCTTGCTCGGGTGGTGGCTATTTACGAGAACCGCCACTTGTTCCTCAATTTTGCACTAATTATAACATGCGACCGTCGCAGATTAATCTTCAGCACCTAATCAGCATTTTCTGTTCACATATGGATGGGAAAATTACGAAATTCGTCCGAAAATCAATAGTAAAGAATAGTGCGGGGAAAACGTGCAACAAAAATTAAACTAGAAAGGACCGAAATCGAGCAGGAGCATTATGGAGGCCATTTTTGTACTTTCTACTCGACATTTTATTTGATTTCTCATGTTGCGTTAGTGCCAGTGTCCGTAGCTGGTGCTTAGTCAGCGTTCCTCGTCATGGAAATCGAGCGAAAGCTTGTAGATTTAGTTCCCGACATGGAGAGATCCCTTTTTCGTCTATATATACGTCCACCGCTCGACAGCACCGGTCTCACATTACCTCGAATCTGAAAATCTCCGCTAAGGGAAGGTTTTGTTCGATGGATGTGGAGCATAGCAGAGCCAACTCGGCCGTCGTCCCGGCCCACTCGAACCAAGAATGCCCCATCTCCATCCCCGCTGCCGCTGCCGCTGCCACTGCCGCCGGCCAACCCCCCCAGCTGCCGCCCTCGCCGGTATGCGAGAAGTGCGTGTACCCGTGCTTCAAATTCTCGACCATTGCCGTCACGGTCTTTGTCTGTATTCTCTTCGTGGTCATACCCGCTCTCATGATCCCCGACTTCCGGGTCGTACCGGCCTCCTCCTCCGGCTCATTCAATGTCTCCGCCTCCGCGATCTCCGTGCGCTGCAACGTTCGCATCAGGGTTGTGAACCCGAGCAGCTACTTCCGAGTGAACTACACGGGCGTGCGGGCCACGCTCAAGTACGGCGGCAAGCGCTTGTTGGGCGCTTCGCTGGATCCATTCGTGCTGGGAAAGAGGAAGCAAGTGACGGTCGCTGCCGTGTTCGAGTCGAACGTGTCGAACAGTAGAAACAGTTGGCAAGCCGTGACTCTGGACTGGAGCGTCTCGAGCGGCGAGGTCGGCGTCGACATCAAACTGGAGGTCGGCAGGAGAATAGGGTTGGGCGAGTGGTGGATTAGTGCGTTTGATGTGACCATCTCATGCAGGGACATGATCTTCAGGTCCCCGTCCTCGGAGGGCCAGGATTGGGCGTTGATCACTCCGTCCGAGCTTTGTGACATTGGCTTCTTTGGTTATATTTAGCAGGAGCAAATTCTGCCCGTGAAAAAATACAAAAAAAAAAACCAGAAGAAAAGAGAAGAAAAAAATTACAGCGCATGCATAAGGCGTTAGTATAAAGAAAATTCTGCATAAACGATCCTTATCCTTCGCTGATTAGGAAATCAGCATTTCGAAGGATGCATGAGTTCGCTTGAACATCCGACGCAACTTTAGCTCATGTGCGTGATGCATACGATGATGTATCTAGCAGCGTCCTCATCAAAAAGAGTCGTCGACTGGATGAAGTTTGATCCGTCTGTGTCCGTCTGTGTTTGTTGTCCATATGATTCCATGGATCTGGATACTCTCAGGTACTTGACTCGGTTTTAAGGCATTGAGATTGTGACCCATCACCTCCAATAATTCGATAGGTCGCCGAAATGAAGTTGCAGGTGGATTCACCCCGATCTCAAGACGCAAAGCGAGTCAGGTCATTTGTACATAGTACTGTATTATATGGAAGATCTCTAAATTTCCTTGTTTAGGAACTGCAGTTGCATACATATTTAGTAGTATCTTTTGATTTGATAAGAAATGTAAAATGTAGATATGTGTGATTGCTAGGAGTTGACTCTACTCGTGCTGATGATTGTAACTAAGATTGCTAGGAGTTGACTCTCCTCGTGTCGATGATTTTAACTTATAAATATGAATGGATTGTTCATGGTGTTTTGCCATAATCTAATTGACGACGAAATATCTTTTCCAAAAGTTGTTCTTCGACTTTTGATGAGAGGAAATGGTTTTGTGGCGACTCTGGATAGGAAATATTCAAGCGGATAAGAAATAACTACAACTCTTTATTTGGAATTTCAAATGGCGACTCTGGATAGGAAATATTCAAGCGGATAAGAAATAACTACAGCTCTTTATTTGGAATTTCAAACCAAGTTGTCCATACAAATTCAGTCAACAACAAGGCTCGAAAATACAATCATTTCCATAGCAATACACGTGCACAAATTGTGTCGGAATTTGATTGATGACAAAACTCGAGAACGTGCAAAGATGTAATGCCGGAATTTAATCAATGGCATGAAACCCATGATAGAGATGCATGTTGGAATTGAATCGACAATGAAGCATTCACCGGAATTTAATTGACAACATGAATAACTAAGGAAACATAATGTGCAGAAAAGTAAAGATAATAAAATATTACATTTTGTTTGTCGAGGGCCTCTCCCATTGATGAGAACTTAATATTTATAGACCTGTCATTATATCCATTCGGAAGCAATTCCTACATGGTTGTAACTGTAGCCACACACTTCCGAAAATAATGGTCCACGTCCCCCATGTTGTCGATTCTCTTCTTCAAATAGTTGTCCGTCAAAATAGCGGCCACGATCTCCCCATGTTCATCTCCCGTTTGTAATTGTTCTCCACGCCCTGAGTTTTGTAACTGTTGTCCTTCAAAATAGCGGCCATGATCTCCCATGTTCACTTCCTGCCTGTAATTGTTCTCCACTTCCTGGGCCTTGTAATTGTTCAATTGTCAATCTCTCCATGTTGTATAACTATCATCCACAATCTCCCTTAGTGGGTCTTCACATGGATGAGCCTTGGTGCAATTCTCTGAATGGATTATCTTGCTTCTCGGTTAAAATGCTTGTCGACACTCCTCAGTTAACTTGCTTATCGACAACTTGGGCAAAATAATCTGCAATCATTTGCCAATTGTCGATATGTGCCAAAATTGCTAGCATAATTGCCATGATGAGTTCTCTCAAGTATCTCTCTACTTTTTGACACAAGTTGGTGGTATGTTTCAACTAGAGACCCAACATTTGTGGAGTTAGAATTGAAAAACATCATAATCAAAGTACGTCAAAGGCATGCTTACTCTATATTTGAGTTCTCTCAAGTATCTCTCTACTTTTTTTTTTTTTATTGATTGTCCTCAACGTTAATCATGCAGTGAGATACTTGTTCTCTAAGGCATGCTTTTATGCGGACAAGTAATGGAATGGTGGCTATTTTATCTTTCTGTATGTACTTTATGTCGTAGACAAGATCTTTTCATGTGTTAATAATATGCTTCTCTATGACTAGCTTACTCTATATTTGAGTTATCTGGTATCTAAACTGCTGTTGGTAAAAATATCTCTGTTCTGGTCTGTCTACTAGTGTTTCCAATTTTCGTTCTGCCCATGTGCATCGTAATCTTATTTTTCTCTCAGAAATTTATCCTCGCGCTTTCTCCTACTCCGGCATCTACCATGTCTTCCTCTGAGATTAGCATGAAACCTCCAAACACAACCTTGTCTCCGTTTACAGCAGTAGAAAAAACTGCTGGTGCAAAGGAAGCAGGAAAGAGGACTGCCGATGACACTGATGACGCAAAATATTGGAGATACGATGTCTCCCAAAAACGTCAGAAACACGCAGTTGGTGACGGTGATAAGCTGTGCTTTAAGTATTTGTCTTCTGGATCTTGTCCACGAGGTGAAAAATGCAACTTCCGACATGATATAGATGCAAGGGAGCAATACCGAAGAGGGGTTTGTTTTGATTTTCTTAACAGAGGGAAATGTGAAAGGGGTCCTGACTGCAACTTTAAGTACAGTTTGCAGGAGGAAGAGGAAAGTGGTCCTCGAAATGGAAATGGGTCTAGAGGTGCTCAATGGGTGCCTTCTGGTTTTTTGCTAATAATTTACATTGGTTCTAGTGGAATGAAAATTTTGACCACTGCTTATGAATCCATTTTAAGCACAGTTTGTGATTGACATTCAGGTCAAGAGAATGCTGGTTTTTGTTTGTCGAGCCCAATGTGAAGTCTCATCTGATCATCAGTGTAGGAGAAAGATATTACTGTGCGCTGCGTCCAAGAGGCCATTAGTTGAAGACCACGGCCTGATAATACCTATCGACAATCTACCAAATACTCTCTTTGCCTCCAGAAAATGAAACAGAGCTTGACAGATTCCAGAACTGCCTGAAGTTGTATCGCAAAACCAACGGAAGTGGGTTTCCAAACGTGGGACTCATGCTAATCTTCAGGTATTGTCATAGTGCAAAGAAAATTTATAATATCCTGTCATTTTATCTCTCCAAGTGCCAGTCAGTCACTTTCTTATTCTCAATAGTTCGATTGCATTGTCTGCAGGCTATTCCTGTTCCATCATCTAGAGCAACTGCTCCTCAGAGTACATTTGGTTTGGCTGCGGAGAAGTTGGGGTTTAAATTTAACTCCTCGAGTAAGTTAAATTTGTCATTTCTCCTGTATTTTTTTTTTTTTTTTTTTGGAGTTCTATAATGGGACAAGAAAATTCAGTAACAACGGTCGTTAATCCTTGAGATTATACTATAACGAACTCTTTGGGCTTACAGACAACAAATTTATGTTCCCTTTGCTCTAGAAGTCACCTTGTGAATTCCTTATTTATGTTTTACTGCATAGAGTCATTGGCTACAATGGACAATTGAAAGTTTACAGTTGCTTACCAGTGTCTTGGTGCCATATAGTTCCAATGTGAGAAATTAATGCTCTGGAATTGACTTATTGATCTGCCTTGTGTGTGATATTTTTGTCACCATTCTGGGAGTGGCTCAGGCATTGATGGTTCATGAGAATGTTCTAGTTTTCTTTGAATGAACACAAACTGTTTTGTGTGTTGATTCAACTGCATATATCGTATTTACATTGTGCTTCTCTTGATTTAGGCATTGATGGTCGAAAAATGTTGAGAACGGGGTTTGACAGTAAATCTAGAAGGAACTGTACTATCATATATAGTGGAGGACAACGAGAACTTTCCTGCTCAATTTTGGACACGAGGTAATCTATCTAGCATTCTTAGGGGATGTTTGGCAATTTTTTGTTTCTGTTCCCCGGAACACAATTTTTGTTCTTTTGTTTCAAAAAAAAAAAAAAAAAAAAAGAAACGCGTTTGTTTATATTTTTGTTCTTGGGAACAAATTTGGAACAGAAACAAGAATATAAAAAACTTGTTTCTTATTATCGGGAACAATTCCAATAAACATTCTTTTTCCTCAATTTTCTTTTTTTTTCTTCTTTTTTTTTTTCCTTTCTTCCTTTTCCTTTGGCCCGTTGTCGGGCTTGGCCATGGCCGGCGACCAGCCGACGAGGGTTGGCGGCCATGGCCAAGCCTGGCGACCGGCCAAAAGGAAGAAAGCAAAAAATTAAAAATTAAAAGAAAAAATTTATAAAAGTTTACCAAACGTGTTTTTGTTATTTTTCTATTACGGGAATTGAAATTTTGTGCAATTACCAAACATGTTCTTCTATTTAAAAATTGTTTCTCGGAATAGAAATAGACTAGAATAATTTTTGAACAGAAATGTTACCAAACGTGCCCTTAATCTATTTGCTTCGATAGGTTTTCATCTAGGCTTGCGTTTCAGCTTCGGAGTTTAGTTTGGTTTTTCAGTTATGGAAGATGGTGTTAATTCTGTCCTTATGTATGGTCGGTGACGGATGTCAATATTTTGGATAAAGTGGTCTCTGATATTGTCTATTTCAACTTGAAGGCTGGGACAGTTATTGAAGTTTAAATTTAGCGGACTGGAGACTAAGCGTGTAACATGATGCCTAGGAAACTATGCAGGTGATGGCAGGTTTGCTGAACGTGGCAGATAAGGCTGACTGGTGAAATTGCGCCCTAAACAAAGAAGAAGAGATCAAATTGGAGGAAGAATTCAAGCCGAGTCGCAGCATTCGAACCCAATACATGATTGTCGCACTGGGGACAACCACAGTACGTCTCTTCCGTCTTTTCCTTATTATAATGATCTTGGAATCTCAAGACAACCTAAGCTGAGAAAGAAAACTTTCACGAAGTCGACTCTTGCTGGGCCACGGCCATCAGGTTTCGAGCATGCAGAGGGAGTTGTTTATTCATCATTTGCAAATGAGTGGGGCTAGGAATGCCTCTTGTTGCGCAAACCACCGAGGGACGGACAAAATCTGAGGACTTCAAAAGCTGCTTAGGAGCCAATCTTGAAGATCCTTGAGAAAGAGACTTGGAAGTGTGCTCTACCTTAAAAATGTGCGCGTACTTCCAGCCCTTGGTGAAGTCTGCTGCTTCTTTCTTGGTCAAAATGAATCGGCAGTTGGATTTTCCATATTTCTTCAATTTTTTTTACTAGTTACTCGATGCCCTTTCTTAGTTGCTCGTCTATTCATAAAAAGGTGCAAAAATTGTTAAACAGCTCGTCTAGAGCGTTGGGGCGCATTTGGCAACGTTTTCATTCCGGGGAACAATTTTTGAACATAAATAGTATTTTCTTTCTTGGGAACAATTTCTGAATATAAGAACACACTTGGTAACTGAAAAAAATTTATATTCTGGGAATAGAAATGCGTTTGATAGACTTATCTAATTTTGTTACTTCTTTTAATTTTTCAATATTTTTATTATATTTTTCCTTTTTTTCTTCTTTCTTTTTTATTTATTTTTTTTCCTTCTTTCTCCTTTGTGACAGTTGCTGACCACGGCGGTGGTCGGCAACCGACTGGGCAAGGTTCGGCGAGCTTGTTGGAATCTTGCCACGCCATCGCAAGGGCCAGCAAGCTCGCCAGGCAAGCCTTGCCAGGCCACTAGCGAGGCTCGACCTCGCATCGGCCTACGAGGCTCGGCCTCACCTTGGCTGAGTGAGCTCGAGCTTGCCTAGATTTGGCGAGGCCGAGCTCACCCAGCCACCGGCGAGGCTCAACCTCATCAAGCCACCGTTGGGCGATGCCGACCTGGCGATGGCTTGGCGAGGCTCGGCGTTGCCAGCCATGGTTGAGGTCAGCAACCGTCCCAAAGGAAGAAGAAGGAAAGAAAAGAGAAGAAAAAAGAAGAGAGAAAAATTGTTTCACAAAATTGTTCCGAGGTAGGGGTGTGCATGGTCCGCGCGGGCGGTTCCCGACCTAGAACCGGGAACCGCCCGCTAAGAACAGGTTCCGAAAAATTGGAACCGAGATCCACCCATTTGTTGGTGGATCCACCCGGGAACCGGACTGCCGGTCTGGTCCGGTTTCTGGATGGATCCATGGAACCGATCTTGACGCGAAATTTTTTGATTTTCAACATAAAACGACTACGTGACATCAAAGCAAACCAAAGAAAGAAAAATCAAATTTAAATACGTGGAACAAAGATTCATTTGTTGTAATTATAAATGTATCTCGTAGATAAAAAAAAAAAAAAAATGCAAACAGATGGAATGCAACATTCTCCAATTTCCTACTTGCAAATAATCATAGATGGTTAAATTTTCTTTGACCAAAGGTAAAGGTTCCCTAAAGAGTGAGATGAGATGTAGGGTTTCTTTTAATAATTTTTTTTTTAATATTAAAAAGGTTCCGGTCCGGTCCGAGTGGGCGGGGGGCGGATCCGCCCACGGAACCGGGAACCGGACCGGTACCCATCGATTCCAATAAATTGGAATGGGGAACCGGACCGGTTCCCTTAAGACCAGCCGGTTCCAGGCGGTTCCGGTCCGGTTCTGGGCGGTCCGGGCGGATCCCGGGTATTTTGCACACCCCTATTCCCGGGAACAAGAAGCAACTTTTTTCTACTTTTTATTTCTGTTCCAAATCTGTTCCCGAAAACAAAAGAATAGATTTTTTGTTCTCAGAAACAAAAGTTTTATCATACACGTTTCTGTTATTTTTTTGTTCCTTGGAACAAATTTTTTTTCCTTGGAACAAAAGAACAAAAAATTTTGTTCTAGAGAACAGAAACACTTTTTAACAAATAGGCCCTTAGTATGCGATAGGTAAGGCGATTGCAACGTTCCGAGGTGCTCTTCTTCTCAAGCTCATGCCACGATGTTGTGCTTCTCACGGAACATAAAGTGCTTCTAAAATCGGAACCATCAAATGAATTGGACATGGATTTATCAGTCTGACCGGTTCGGTAGGGAGAGTAGTGCAAGATTTCATTATATAGACCAAGCGTGCAAAAGAGATTACAATTACAATCACATTCCAGTCATCTAAACTCTTGATATTTTCCAGGCTCTATTTACACTAAATAATTCATGTGATATTTAATCATCACAATTTCTCTACGATATAAAGTCTCTATCTCGTGAAGTGATTATGCAAAACCTTTGTTACAAGATTTTCACGACTTTGAATATAAGAGTGTGTTTGGTAACAATTATGTTTCCAAGAACAATTTTTGGTGATAAATAATTCTTTTTTATTCTATTCCCGAAAGAATTTCTAAGCATTTTAAGCCGTTTGATAACTGTTCAAAATTTTTTATTCTGAAATAGAATTGCATTTGGTACCGTGTTCAAAATTTCTATTCCAAATCATTTTCTTTAAATTTTTAAATAATTTTATTACTTTCTTCTATTTTTCTTCTTTTCTTTTTTCCTTTCTCTCTCCTATTCTTCTTCTTCAAGTGGCTGGTCATCGATCTGTGCTCAAAATTTCTACTCCAAATCATTTTCTTTTAATTTTTAAATAATTTTATTACTTTTCTTTTTTTTTTTTTTTTTTTTTCCTTTCTCTCTCCTATTCTTCTTCTTCAAGTGGCTAGCCCTCGTCGGTCGAGTCTCACCGGTAGCCGGGGAGGCTTGCCCAACCCTAGAGAGGCTCGGCCTCACCGATGACTAGACCGGCCTCGCCGAGGCTAGGCGAGGCTTGCCCGGCCACCGGTGAGCTTGCCGGACCTCGCCTTGGCATGGCGAGCTCGCCGGACCGGTTATTGACAACCGGCAGCGGTGGGTGGCGAACGGTGGTGGACAGCAACCGCGGTGGTGGAAGTAGATGAAGAAGAAGAAAAGGGAAGAAAAAGAAAAAGAGAAAATGGAAGAAAAAAAAAGAAAATGGCTTGATTATTAGATTTGTTTAAGGGAACAAGAATCAACTTTTTTTTTTTATCCTTAATTCTATTTCAAATCTATTTCTAAAAACAAAAAAAATGTAGAAATTTGTTCCTTGGAACAAAAATTTTACCAAACACGATTTTGTTCCAAAATTATTCCTGAAAATAAAAAATCAGAATCTTACACTATTGTGATGGTTACCAAACAGGCCCTAAGTGACCAGTTCCCTCCGACGAAATCTCCATAGGGAGTGCTCTAATTTAGGTGGTAAAAAAGAGCTCGCGAAGTGCGTCTACCCACCAAGTACAACTCCGCGATAGACTGTTCACTTTCTTATTCCTCCTTCCATCAGGTCAAATTGCAAGTCCACTTCGAACTCCAAAAGTCCAAAAGAAGTCGGACCTAAATTTCTCGCACTTCGGATGCACGCCGCTGAAAGCAACGTTGTTGGGGGGTGAATATTCCTGTCCGCACACACGTCGCTGTTGTGATCGTGACACGGCGAAAGCCGAATTCCTATTTGGAATCGTTGTTCAAGAACGGCGAACCCACTAAAGATGGTCATCGTGGTTTCTATTTGTTGCTCGACAATGTCTATCTATTTGTCACGAGCAGATACGTGCACACGGGAGGAGCAAAGGTGACATTTTGTCTTTTGAAATAATCGATGTGCTAAGTAATTCAAATCCTAATCAGTTACGACGAACTAAACATATGCAGGGAAACTTGCATGCGTTGTCTTGGTCAGGCTTTCTTAAGGTATCTAATTGATGGGAGAACGATAACAATTCAAATAATATCGAATCAACGTAGCGGAATAAAATAATCTCCCATTTTGTGTAAACTTAATAGGAATCGATATAATAGAATAAAATAAATACCAACCACGCGAACACAAGACGATTTTTTTACGTGGAAAACCTCCTCGATATGAGGAGATCAAAAACCACGGGACCCTAGTCCACCCAAAATTCTTCACTATCAATAAAATTGTTCTTCTCTAGCAAATACTAGAGGTACATAGCAGCAAAGATCTCAAGAACATAATTCTTGGTAATACACATAAACTTCACAAGAGATCAAGGATAAATCTGACCAAAAATACAAGTTTTGATCAATCCACGAAAAACCTGATGTAGACAGCTTCAAACGAAAATCAAACCGTTCCAATTCGAGAAAATTGCGGCATGAACATGCTGACAAAATTTCAGCTCAATCGGACCACGAATCGACCTCCGATACCAGCTTAATGTAAATCAGATATTACCTCAACCCCCAAATTTTCTACTTTCTCTTTTTCTCTTGTTACTATTTCCTTAATCCTATTTCCTCATATAACTTATTATATGGGCTCAAGTCCTTTTTGGGCTTGCAACTCATTGGGTCTTCTCCACATAGGAGTGAACCCAGCTAATACTAATGACCTTATATGTTTGCACACCACTAGCGCGTTATCATAGCTATTGCCCATTTATTATGAAATAATCATTTTAGGGGGTACAAAACTTAAACTAGAAAAGACCTAAATCGAGCAGGAGCATTATAGCGGCCAATTTTTTAATTCCCACTCAACATTTTATTTGTTCATGTTGCGTTAGTGCCATATAGTAGTCCGTAGCTTGTGCTTAGCCAGCATCTCTCGTGGAACTCAAGCAAAAGCTTGTAGATTCCGCACCCGACATGGACATAGAGAGATCCCTGTTTGGCCTATATATACGTGCGCCACCCGACAACAACGGTCTCCCATTACCTCGTATCTGAAAATCTCTGCTAAGGGAAGGTTTTCTTCGATGGATGTGGAACAGAGCAGAGCCAACTCGGCCGTCATCCTGGCCCACTCGAACCAAGAATACCCCATCTCCGTCGCCACTGCCACCGCCGGCCAACCCCCCCAGCTGCCACCCTCGCCATTATGCGAGAAGTTCATATACCCATGCTTCAAATTCTTGACGACCACCGTCCCAGTCTTCGTCTGCACTCTCTTCGTGAACCTTACTCTAATGCTGATGCTGTTCATGTCACTCGCTTTATCGGTCTTGCTCCTGTTGGAAACAAAGAAAAACAGGTCACTTACCCTTCTGTACTTTGTGTCATAGATCATTTACATTTGGGAACACGTAATTCTAGTTTTTGCCTGGCAGATCAACATATTTTGGTGTTGCTTCTTAAGTTTAAGATTTGTCATTTAAATTATGTTTATCAAATACTTTAGGTAGGTAGTGAGAAAGTAGAAAACAGAGGATTGTATTGCAGAAACAAAGGAGATGAAGATGCGAAGATTTGTGAGGAAGATGAAGATCAAAAGAAAGATCTCTGTATTTCTCTCATACGCACGCCTTTCATCCTTCTCAATTGTAAGAGGTTGAAGATACATAAAACAATTAAAAGAACAGGGAAAACTAAATTCTGTTACAACAGTATTTAACTCTTTAACTCTATAGCTTTGTTTAATCCGCGATCCATGACTCCTCTTGACTATTTGATCTTCGCCGTTGATTCATTTTGTTACTTAACCCAGCTTGATCTCGCAGCCCACTCAGCATGAGTAGTACAGATACGACAAGTAACAATCTTTAGCATTTGCTTCGTACTTGCTTCGGACTCGAGCTTTAGCTTCAGCGGACTTACTAACATTCATCTTGATCTCATCAATAGCTGTGGAAGCTTTAGTTCCTTTGTCCACGCTTGTACACGCTCCGCATCATCGGTAACTTTATTATTCATATGCCATTGTATCTTGACATCCCCCTCAAATTGGGTGTGGTGAAAAAACCAAGACCCAATTTGATACGAAGCTGTGTATATATATGTCGAGAGAGTGACTTGGTGAAGATATCAGCAATTTGAAGATGACTTGGCACATATTGAACACATAATGAGCCAAAGGAGACTTTGTCTCTAACAAAATGAAAATCTATCTCAATATGTTTGGTTCGGGCATGTAAAATGGGATTAGCTGTAAGGGCAATAGCTGACTTATTATCACAGAAGAGATATGTGGGGTGAGGAAGAGAATAACCAATATCTCGTAGAACAAAACCAATCCAAGTGAGTTCTGCGGATGCAGAAGCTAATGCCCTGTATTCAGCCTCAGTGGATGATCGACTGACTGTGTTTTGCTTCTTGGCAGCCCAAGATATGATGTTTGATCCGATATAAGTACAGAATCCAGTAGTGGATCTTCGTGTTTTTGGACAACCTGCCCAGTCTACATCTGAAAAGGCATACAGATGTGAAGAGCTTCGAGAATGAATAAAAATAACAAGATGTATAGTGCCTTTTATGTATCGAAGGACCCTTTTGAGTCGATTGAGATCTGCAATAGTGGGTGACTGTGACTTCTGACAGAGAATGTTGGTGGCAAAGGCTATGTTAGGACGAGTCAAGGTAAGATATTGTAGAGCTCCTACTAGACTACGATATTCGTAGGATTGACTAAAGATACGTAATCATGTTCCAAAACATCGATCTTAGTGATAGTGGGGTAGAGAGTGGCTTGCGCCCGACATATGTGCACGGTTAAGAATGTCAGTTGCATACTTAGTCTGACACAAAAAGAGATGATCAGACTGTTGTTTTACTTCAATCCCAAGAAAATAGTGTAATGGACCAAGATCTTTCATGTGGAAGTTAAGGCTTAAAGAGTGAATAAGAGTGGATAATAGCTGAAAGGAGCTCCTGTTAAGACTATATCATCTACATACAGCAAGAGAAGCATAGTATCTTGGTTATGATGATACACAAACAAAGAAGGATCTGCCGAGCCGCAAAAGAATCCATAGCCAAGTAAGAAGTCACTAAATTTATCAAACCAGGCTCGGGGGCCCGTCGAAGCCCATAAAGTGACTTGTGCAGTAGGCATACATGTAGAGGTTTTTGTGGATCTTGAAAGCCAGGTGGCTGTTCCATGTATACTTGTTCATGGAGTGACCCATGCAAGAAAGCATTTTTCACATCAAGCTGGTAGATAGGCCATTGTCTCATCTTTGCCACTGATAGAATAATTCGAATTGTTGCATGTTTAACTACTGGACTGAAAGTTTCAGTGAAGTCAACACCCTCTTCTTGGTGGAAGCCTTTAGCAACTAACCTGGCTTTGAGTCTCTCTAAACTGCCATCAGATGCCAATTTTGCTTTAAAGACCCACTTGCATCCAATGACATTCATGTTGTCAGTTCGAGGTGTTAAAGTCCAGGTCTTATTTAGATACAAGGCATTCATCTCTTCAATCATTGCTGCATACCAGCCTTCATGTGCTAATGCTGATTTAATCGACTTTGGTTCAGCAGGTATATTATACACAGCAAGATAAGCATACCTGGGATTTGGTTTAACTATTCCAGACTTTGATCGAGTTTGCATTGGATGGCTCGAGCTAGCTTCCTGTGCTGGTGAGTTGGATGTACCTCCATTCTGTTGTATCAAGTGAGAAGTAGAATTGTTTGTATCAAGAGAGACTTCTTCTTGATTTTGAGAAGGTGTCTCTACTTCAGCTTGACATTCATCTTGTGTTGCTGTAGTAGATATAGGAGATTCTGGAATCTCAGTTGAATAGTCTGATTGATCTGTAGTTGGTTGTATATGGTGATGTGACATTTCTGGATGACCTGTACTAAACTCAGAACCAGCATTGTAAGGTTGAGAACAGATAGAAGTTTGTCTGAGATTCATTTCTTTACTAGATAATTCTGTCAGCTGTAATTCTTCAACCCATTGTTTATACAGGGCTGTGAGAGGAGTATATCTTGTGAGAATTATCTTAGTAAAGGGAAAGGATTTTTCATCAAATTTAACATTTCTGCTGACATATATTCGACCTGTAGATGGCACAAGACATCTGTACCCTTTGTGCTGTGTGCTGTATCCAAGAAAAACACATGTTAAGGATCTTGGATCAAATTTTTGTTGTGCATATGGTCGAAGACAGGGAAAGCATGCACAACCAAATATTCTCGAGTGATCATAGGTTGGTTCTTGATGAAACAGCTTTTTGTGTGGGGATTGCATCTGTAACTTTGATGCTGGTAGCAAATTTATAACATAATTTGCTGTAACAAATGCATCAACCCAGTATTTTAAGGGAACTCGACCATTATACAGCATAGCAAGGCCCAATTCTACTATATGCCCGTGTTTTCTCTCGTAGATACCATTCGAGCGGGAGTATAGGGACAAGAAAAATTCTGTCTAATCCCACAGGTTCTGCGAGATGAGCTTTAAATTTCTTGCTGATAAACTCACCTCCACCATCACACTTTGAAAGATTTTAATCTTTGTATCAAACGATTTTCCACAAGTTTCGATATAGAACAAAAACTTCATAGAAGTCAGATTTTGATTTTAATGGATACAACCAACTGTATCGAGAAAAATCATCTACAAACACAACATAATACTTGAAGTTTTGAACTGAGTTCACAGGTGAGGGGCCCCATATATCACAGTGAATTCTCTATAAAGGTGAGTTTGCTATAGACTCAGAAGAAGGGAAAGGTAAAGCAGTGGCCTTAGCGGTTTGGCAACTAACACGACATTCTCGTGTTTTATCATTACATTGTATAAGTTTCTGTTTCTTCAAGAGCTGCAAAATGTTCAAGTTGGTGTGGGCCAACCTTTGATGCCATGTATCTTCACTCTCTCCTCTGTGTATTTGTGCTAGAAAAGTCTGTGCCGTTTGAGGATTTACTTGATATAGTCCTTTAGTTTTCCTTCCAAGAAGCTGAGTTGTGTTAGTCCAATTGTCCTTTATATAGACACCAAAATTGTCAAACACAAATGAGCATGGATAGTCTTCTGTGAGCTTTGATACAGATAGTAGATTTTTCTTGATTCTAGGCACAATCAGCACATCATTTAGAGGCAGCTCACTTTTATCTATATGTAGTGATGTATTTCCAGTGCAAGTGACAGGCAAATGCGATCCATCACCAATTATGACTGTATCAAATCCAGTACACAGAGAGGAGTTTTGAAGTATACCAGGATCAGCTGAGATATGCGCAGTTGCCCCAGTGTCAGGATACCATTCTTTGCCCTTGGTATCTTCAAGATGTATGGCTGCTAAGGCTTTTGGAATTTCTTTAGCTTGATAGGAATTATCAAACCTGTACCAGCAATGTAAAGCTCCATGGCCTAGTTTCTTACAAATCTGACACTCGAGCTTACTGATGTTAGTTTGCTTTTCATCCAGCATATTCTTAGAAGAGGCTAGATTAGAGGGATAAGATTTCATTTCTTGAAATCTTTGTGACTGACCAGCATAAGGTCGAAAACCAGAAGTGGATACAGGATTAGATGTGTTATTTTCTTGTATGTAACTAGTATTGTCTGGTCTGTATCTTGGATTTTCTGCATGATATCTAAATCCCCTGCCTCTATTATTTGAAAATCTTCCTCTACCAAAGCCACGAGTCCCTCTGTAATTGCCCCTTTGAGCTATGAAACTTAAGTTTTGAGGGAGATACTCTTTTTCGGTAGCATCTTTGAACTGAGCTTGAGAACTTCTCTGTCCAAAGTAAGCCAGGTTGGGATTGAACTGTGTTCTAGAATAGCTTTGTAATCTAGAATCAAACCTTTCCAGTTGAGCAACTACTTCATCATAGTCAGGCTGTGGCTTTAAGCAAGTAAATTGTAGTTCGAAAGCTTTCATATTCGCACCTAAACCTTCTAACACACCAAATAGTTTGGTTATGTCATCAACGGGTTTACCTATAGCTTTAAGTTGATCACGATGCTTTTGTATTCCCGAGATAAACCGAGAGTGTTCTCTCATGTTTTTGGCGGCCCGAAGTTTTCCTCTTAGCTCGAATTCTCGGCAAATGAGACTTTTGTGTAAATCTGTTCAAGAGGGTCTGCCAAACCTCAAATGAGGTTTCTAATCCAATGATTAGACTCAATATATTTTCTGACAAAGATCCACTTATCCATGAAGATATGAGCTGGTCAGTCTTAATCCAGTCACTATAATCTGGATTTATCACTTCAGTTCCACAATCATCAGCACTGATTTGCAATACTTGAGAAGGACATGCAATATCACCATTAACAAAACCAAATAGGTCCTGACTTCTCAGAAATCTCACAATCTGTGCTTGCCACAACAAAAAATTATCTTCTGCAAGCTTAATGGTGACAAAGTTTGCAATATTCACGTGTATAGGAAAGGGATATTTGGAGACTCGAACTGCCATTTCTGTATGCTTCTAAGTTTTACAGAAGTATATAGCAGTGGTTGTGAAGAAGGCTCAGTTACTCACCACTATACTATGATCTTCAGCAGGTTCAGATTCCCCTTCCTTACTCTTGATCAATTCCACGATACTACGATCTTCTGCAGCTTCAGATTCCTCTTCTTCGATCTGATAGACTTCTACAGATCAAATGTCTTTATACAGAACTAATCACCATAGCTCTGATACCATGAGAAAGTAGAAAACAGAGGATTGTATTGCAGAAACAAAGGAGATGAAGATGCGAAGATTTGTGAGGAAGATGAAGATCAAAAGAAAGATCTCTACATTTCTCTCATACGCACGCCTTCCATCCTTCTCAATTGTAAGAGGTTGAAGATACAGAAAACAATTAAAAGAACAGGGAAAAATGAATTATGTTACAACAGTATTTAACTCTTTAACTCTATAGCTTTGTTTAATCTGCGATCCATGACTCCTCTTGACTATTTGATCTTCGCCGTTGATTCATTTTGTTACTTAACCCAACTTGATCTCAGCAGCCCACTCAGCATGAGTAGTACAGATACAGACAGTAACAATCTTTAGCATTTGCTTCAGTACTTGCTTCAGACTCGAGCTTTAGCTTCAGCGGACTTACTAACATTCATCTTGATCTCATCAATAGCTGTGGAAGCTTTAGTTCCTTTGTCCACAGTTGTACACTGCTCTGCATCGTCAGTAACTTTATTATTCATATGCCATTGTATCTTGACAGGTAGGATGTAGACTGAGTTAGACATGAACATTTTATTTGATTGTCCTCAATGTTTATCATGTAGTGAGATACTTGTTCACTAAGGCATGCTTTTATGCATACAAGTAATGGAATGGCGGCTGTTTTCTCTTTCTGTATATACTTTATGTTGTAGATAAGATCTTTTCATGTGTTAATAGTATGCTTCTCCGTGACTAGCTTACTCTATATTGAAGTTATCTGTTATCTAAACTGTTTTTAGTATAATATCTCTCTGTTCTCGTCTATCTACTAGTGTTTCCAATTTCCATTCTGCCCATGTGCATCATAATCTTGTTTTTCTCAGAGAAATTTATCCATGCACTTTCTCCTACTCCGGCATCTGCCATTTCTTCCTCTGAGATTAGCTTGAAACGTCCCAACACAACCTCGTCTCCGTTTATAGCAGTAGAGAAAACTGCTGGTGCAAAGGAAGCAGGAAAGAGGACTGCCCATGATACAAATGACGCACAATAATGGAGATACGATGTTTCCCAAAAACGTCAGAAGCATGCAGTTGGTGACGGTGATAAGCTATGCTTTAAGTATTTGTCTTCTGGGTCTTGTCCACGAGGTGAAAAATGCAACTTCCGACATGATTTAGATGCAAGGGAGCAATACCGAAGAGGGGTTTGTTTTGATTTTCTTAACAAAGGGCAATGTGAAAGGGGTCCGACTGCAACTTTAAGCACAGTTTGCAGGAGGAAGAGGAAAGTGGTTCTCGAAATGGAAATAGGTCTAGAGGTGCTAGTGTCAATAGGTCAGTTTCCTCATTGGGCGCCTATTGTTTTTTTTTTGCTAATAGTTTACATTGGTTCAAGTGGAATGAAATTTTCGATCACTGCTTGTGAATCCATTTTAAGCACAGTAAGTAATTGAAATTCAGATCAAAAGAATGCTGGTTTTGTTTATCGAGCCCCAATGTGGAGTCTCATCTAATCATCAGTGTAGGAGAAAGATAATACTGTGCGCTGCCCAAGGGACCATTAGTTGAAGATCACGTGCTGATAATACCTATCAAGCATCTACCAAATACTCTTTCTTTACCTCCAGAAAATGAAACAGAGCTTAACAGATTCCAGAACTGCCTAAAGTTGTATCGCAAGAACCTACGGAAGGAAGTTGTTTTCTTTGAGTGGGTTTCCAAACGTGGAACTCATGCTAATCTTCACGTATTGTCATAGTGCAAAGAAAATTTATAACATGTTGCTCATGGTATTACTTTATCTTCTTCATCCATCTTGTCATTTTATCTCTCTAAGTGCCAGCCAGTCACTTTCTTATTCTCAATAGTTTGGTTGCATTGCCTGCAGGCTATTCCTGTTCCATCATCTAGAGCAGCTGCTGTTCAGAGCATATTTAGTTTGGCTGCGGAGAAGTTGGGATTTAAAATTAACTCTTTGAGTAAGTTAAATTTGTCATCTCTCCTTTTTTTGGAGTTCCATAATAGGACAAGAAAATTCAGTGACTATGGTCCTTAATCCTTGAGATCATACCATAATGCACTTTTTGGGCTTATAGACAACAAATTTATGTTCCCTTTGCTCAAGTAGTCACAATAAGAAATCCTTATTTATGTTTTACTGCATAGAATTATTGGCTACAGTGGACAATTGAAAGTTTATAGTTGCTTGTCAGTGTCTTGATGCCATATAGCTCCCAGCGTGAGAAATTAGTGCTCTGGTATTGACTTATTGATCTGCCTTGTGTGTGAGAATTTTGTCACCTATGTTGGGAGTGGCTCATGCATTGATGGTTCATGAGAATGTTCTGGTTTTCTTTGAATGAACACAAACTGTTATGTCTGTTGATTCAACTGCATATATCGTATACATATTGTGCTTCCCTTGATTTAGGCACTGATGGTAGAAAAATGTTGTGAACGGAGTTTGACAGTAAATCTAGTCTCTTTTATGTGGAATTACCTGAAGGAACTGTACTATCACATATAGTGGAGGACAACGAGAACTTTCCCACTCAATTTGGACATGAGGTAATCTATCTGGCGTTCTTAGTCTATTTGCTTCGACTGGTTTTCATCTAGGCTTAAGTTATTGCTTCTGAGTTTAGTTTGGTTTTTCAGTTATGGAAGATTGTATTAATTCTGTCCTTACATATGGTCGGTGACGGATGTCGATAATTTGGACAAAGTGGTCTTCAATAATGTCTATTTCAACTTGAAGGCTTGGACAACTATTGAAGTTTAAATTTAGTGGACTGTAGTCTAAGCACGTAATATGATGCCTGTGAAACTATGCAGGTGGTGGCGAGTTTGTTGAACGTGGCAGATAAGGCTGATTGGAGGAATTGCGCACTAAGCAAAGAAGAAGAGATCAAATTGGCAGAGGATTTCAAGCGCCGATTCGCAGCATTTGACCCCAATACGTGATCGTCGCACTAAAGGTCAACCACAGTACGCGTCTTCTGTCTTTCCCTTATTAAAATGACCTTGGAATTCCGAGACAACCTTGGGGGGATGTTCTGCGAGAGCGGACAAAAGAAAACATCCACAGAGTCGATTCATGCTGGGCCACGGCCATCAGGTCTCGAGCATGCAGAGGCAAGTTTGTTTATTTATCATTTCCAAATGAATGTGGCAAGGGATGATTCTTGTTGCGCGAACCACCGAGCGACGGACAAAATCATCCGAGGACTTCAAAAGCTGCTTAGGAGCCAATCTTGCAGATCCTTGAGAAAGAGACTCGGAAGTGGGCTTTACCTAAAAAATGTGCGCGTCCTTCGAGCCCTTCGTGGAATGTGCTGCTTCTTTCTTGGTCAAAATGAATCCGCAGTTGGATTTTTACACATTTCTTTACTTTGTTTTCTTTAATTACTCAATGGCTCTTCTTAGTTGCTCGTCCTCTATTCGTAAGAAAAAGGTGCAAAAATTGTTTTGATAGCTCGTTTGGAGCATCAATGCGCTACAGGTAAGGCGATTGCGACGTCGCCAGTTGCTGTTCTCCTTAAGCTCACGCGACGATATTTTGCTTCGAATGAAACATAAAGCGTTTCGGGAAGTGGGACAATAAAATAAAATCGGACATCAACATGACGGGGATTTCAACCGCACTTGATTATTGATTTATTCAAGCTCTTGACCTACATTAGTCTCGAAAGTTTCTCCACGAAATAAATTTTCTAATCTCAATTGTCGCTGACTTTGAATACTTATAACCAGTTCCCTCGGTTGAAATCCTTCGGAGGGAGTGCTCTGATTAGATGTAAATCGAAACTCACGAGGTGCGTCTGCCCACCGGGAACTCCTGCTTCACGATAGACTATCCACTTCTGATCCCTCTTTTCGGTCGGTCAAAGTCCAACACCACTTCAGATGCATTTGCCGACCAACATTGCCGGGGTTGAACATTCGTGTCCGAATACACGTCGCTTTTTTTATGGAAAGGGCGACCGTGAGTCAATTGTCAAACGACCCTTTTCGGTTGTGATCATGACATGGCAAAGGGCAATTTTTTAAAAGTAATTTTATTATCGTTGTTCGAGAACGGGCGACCCACTAAAGATGGTCAACGTGGTTTCTATTTGGTACTAGTCAAGTATCGGTCTTCTCATCACGAGCAGATGCATGCACACGGGACGAGCAACGGTGACGTTTTTCGAAATAATCGTGCAAGGAGAGTATGAGAGCTGATGTTCTTGTGTCTGGTTAGTTCGGTCTAAGTTCGATAAAACCTAGAAAAGATGGAAACCCACAATTCTCATAGGACCGACATCAATGTGGTCGTGCATTCGGTGATTCACGACCATGTAAATCGATCTATTGCTTCATCTCATGATCAGTTTAGTCCCTAAATTAATCTGTAGTCATAATTTTAGGACGAATTTCATATTTCCATCTATATATCGATGGAAAATGCCAGCTAAGTGATGGGGATACACATACGACACTAGTGCTTACGCGGAATACAAAATAAAAATAATCTAAGAGAAATTACAGACATGGTTCCTTTGCTATTGCCCTTGCGTTTGATTTCAGTCCCGAACTTTATTCTGTGACGCATTCACTCTGCAACCTGATTTTAGATCCCGATTTCCAGCTATTTTTCTCCTCAAGTCGATTTGCTAAATTTTCACAAATCCTAATCAGTTATGTCGAATGAATCACATGTAGGGAAACTTACATTTGCTGACTTGGCTAGGCCTTCCTTAGGTATCTAATAACCTCATATTTTTGCCCGCCAATAGCACATTATCATAGCTATTGCCCATTTATTATGAAATAATCGTTTTCGGACGGACAATTTTAGATTCGCTGGATTCTTGCTCAAGTGGTGGCCATTTTTGCACTAATCATAAGATGTAACCGTCGCACATTAGTCTTGAGCACTTAATCAGCATTTTCTGTTCCCATCTGGATGGAAAAATACGAAATTCATCCGAAAATGAAGAGTAAAGATTAGTGCAGGGAACATACGTGTAACAAAAATTATAGTAGAAGGGACCCAAATCGAGCAGGAGCATTGTAGGGGCCATTTTTGTTATTTCCACTCGACATTTTATTTGATTTTCTCATGTTGCGTTAGTGCCGGTGTCCGAAGCTGGTGCCTAATCAGCATCCTTCGTCGTGGAACTCGAACAAAAGCTTGTAGATTCAGTACCCGGCATGGAGAGTTCCCCTTTCGGTCTTTATATATACGTGCGCCACTCGACAACACCGGTCTCCCATTACCTCTTATCTGAAAATCTCTGCTAAGGGAAGGTTTGGTTCGATGGATGTGGAACACAGCAGAGCCAACTCGGCCGTCTACCTGGCCCACTCGAACCAAGAATACCCCATCTCCATCCCCGCTGCCGCTGCCGTCACAGCCGACCAACCCCCTCAGCCACCACCCTCGCCGCGAGAAGTGTTAAGAAGACAAAGAAGCTCAACATATCAGCTGACCAGATCGAAGAATCTGAGCAACAAGCAAAGATACCTGGAGAAGACAGAGGAAGCTGAACTCAGTAAAGTCGAGTAACTCAGTAAAGTCGACATAGCTGAACAACGACAGCCAATGAATCAGGAGCTGTGGACAGAACAAAGCAAACCTGGAATCTGAAGCTGGTGGTCAAAGTCTGAGCTGGAAGTCTGAAGAACAGAAGGCTACTCACTGGCTGAAGAAGCTACACGTATCAAAACAAATCTTTCTATCTTTAGAATCTGTTAGTAAAATTGTTAGTTCTGTTAAGAAAAGTCAAAGAAGTTAGAAGACTGAGTATAAAAGGGCTGTAGTAGATAAACTGGAGGATTCGAGGGCTTTCATTTTCTCTGTAGAACACAAATACTACTCTGTTCTTATGAGCTCTCTGTTCTTTCACTGAAATCTTTCTCAGTAGATTCATCTTTGTATAGCAAATCTTGTGTACTAATTCAGCATGGAATAGAAGAAGTTCACATCGCAAATGATGTTCTGTTGATTGATCAAGTATCTACAGAGTACAAAAACTTATTGCTTACAGGTTATGTTCTGTAACCCTGATTCTTCACAAGAAGTACATATACCCATGCTTCAAGTTCTCGACCATCGCCGGTCTTCGTCTGCACTCTCTTCTTGGTCATACCCGCTCTCATGATCCCTGACTTCCGGATCGAACCGGCCTCCTCCTCTGGCTCGTTCAATGTCTCCACCTCGGCGATCTCCGTGCACTGCGACGTTCGCATCACGGTCGGGAACCCGAGCAGCTACTTCCGAGTGAATTACACGCGCGTGAGGGCCGCGCTCAAGTACGGCGGCAAGCGCTTGTTGGGCGCTTTGTTGGATCCGTTCGTGCTGGGAAAGAGGAAGCAAGTGACGGTCGCCACCGTGTTCGAGTCGAACGTGTCGAACAGTAGAAACAGTTGGCAAGCCGTGACTCTGGACTCCAGCGTCTCGAGCGGCGAGGTGAGCGTCGACGTCGACCTGGAGGTGGGCAGGAGAATAGGGTTGGGCGAGTGGTGGATTAGTGCGTTTGATTTGACCATCTCATGCCACGACATGATCTTCAGGTCCCCGTCCTCGGAGGGCCAGGACTGGGCGTTGATTACTCCGTCCGAGCTTTGCGACATTGGCTTCTTTGGCTATATTTAGCATGAGCGAACTCTGCCCGTGGAAAAAACTAAAAATCACCAGCAGAAAAGAGAAAATAAAGAAAATAGAGTGCATGCATACAGCATCAGTATAAAGAAAATTCTGCATAAACAATCCTTATCCTTCTCTTATTAGGAAACCAGCATTTCTAAGGATGCATCGAGTTCGCTTGAGCATCCAGTGCAACTTAGCTCATGTGCATGACGCATACGATGCATCTAGCAGTGTCCTCATCCAAAAGAGTCGTCAGTTGATGGGGTGAAGTTTGATCCGTCTGTGTCTATTGTCCATATCATTCTAAGGATTTGGGTACTCTCAGGCACTTGGCTCAGTTTTAAGGCACTTGGATCACGACCAATCACCTCTTAAAAGTTGGCAAGTGGCCAAAACGAAGTTGCAGGTGGATACACCCCAACCTTACAACGTGAAGCAAGTCGAGTTATTTGTACATGAAGGATATCTAGATTTCCTTTTATTAGAAACTGCAGTTGTGTACATATTAGCAGTATCAGTTTGATTTGATTAGAAGTGTAAAATTTAGACGTGTGTAATTTCTGGGAGTTAACTCTCCTCATGTTGACGATTGTAACTAGTAGATATTTATGGATTGTTCATGGTATGAAGGCTTTATTTCCGATTATTCAGATCTATCTAACTCTCCATAGGGGACTTATACCTTGCAACCTAGTGCTGTCTAGGATCTGGAGACAATTCAGACAAATGAGAGGGCCCGCTATTAACACCGCCTTATAATACTTTATACATGTGACTGCTGATCTTCTTTTTTATGTTATATTGGTTTCGTTGATTTCATCAGTTGCACTGAATCTAGCCCAAACTTTTGAACAAGGGATTTTAATGCAATGTGAAAGCTAGGGCAATGTATACTCTATACTCCAATTAATCCATCAATTGTTGACTGACTTCCTTCATTTTGGTTCACATGTAAGAGATCATACATAGTTTGTCTAATGCGGTGGTATTTATGGCATAGTTTTCCTGTTATTATGGAGGGAATTAACAAGCATTTACATTTGAATTATGTCTTTGTGCAAAAGGTTGTGTCCCTATAATAATACAAACACGAGGTATGTTCTCAAAAGGGAAATAACCATATATATTGAGGAGACTCGTGTTAGTTTCTTCTATACCCTTTCCATATAGTTTACTCTCTTGTTGATTGATCATCAATTAGATCTAGTTGGTCCTTTTCTAAGTACACTGACCTATTTGGCTCTAAAGGAGGTGAGATTAGAGTCTGGGATTATACTCTGAAAACAAGACTTGCAATTAGGCCACTGATTATTTAAATTATATATTCGTCCGAAGAGATTCAAGTAACTCTACTCAAAATAGCATCTTTAACGATTCCCTTTTCGAAGGATCCGTTTTCCTGTTTCAACGGCTGAGGAGCCTCTACCTACTATACTCTTTCTCGATCTTTGTAGAAGAAGCCAAGCCCCCTCTCTTAATTTATCTTATGCTTTAGGTTGAACTTTCTTAATGAGGTTTGAAGCCAGACCTGATTTTGGTTCCTTCAAATCTTTCATAATAAGATGGTGCGCATAATTCCCATTGCATTTGTGTCGATATCATCTCCTTTCCTTTGCATCTCCCCTTAATAAAAGCCCGTGTTTGATGTAGCATGTAAAAGTGTTTGAAAATTTTGCATCTATTTTTCAAAAGAATCTCGCCGATTTCCAGCGAAACATTAATACGAAACAACAATGACATCTCAAAAACCAGAGTGAATCAAAAGCTAGAAGCCACCCTTATCATCCATCCATGACTTGGTGGGAACCCTAGCAAAAACTAAAAAGGGCTAAAGTTTTCTGCTCTCTCTACATCATCTCTTACGAACTGTGAATACCTTTCTGTATCTTTACCTTTCAGTGAATATTTTGAGCATCATTATTGTTTCCGCTTAGCGCAACATGTGGGCACAATCGCTCCTTTATGCTAAGCTAGCTAGTATTTAAACCCATATTTAACTGATATTAATTGAATTATAAGTGGGTTTCTATACTACAAAAGAACGCAGCACTTGTCCTTTCGCAAAGATTACAATGGTGGGTTACCTTTATTTGGTGGCCATGAGATTCTTGGAGGATGCGATGCTTTTGTTCGAGCCACTCATATGAGTGCCCCTTCGTCGTGCTTTGCTGGCTTAAGACCGCGGGACTGGGTTTTCACGAAGCCAAATGCACTCCAAGAAAAATTACGTCATAAATGTGTGTGTATGTATATCGGTAAATAGGTTATTTCACCGATATACAAAAATATATGGGGCTAATCCTCTCGAATTGTAATAGCATATGGGAGCACTTGATGCAAACTCTAGGAAAATTGTCTAAAAAGTTATGAACCTATTGTGTGATGGCTAATTCGGTTATAAACTTTCTAATCGTACCAATTTAATCCTAAACCTTTTGATGATTTACCAACTTATTCATTAAAGATTTGCCAATTGATGGTCAATTTTGGCCAGAAACCACTACTATGGTGGTCTAGTCATCACCGATTGTCCTACGTGGCACGTTCAATGTTGACATGGACAATTTTTCATATTTTATTTTAATTTTTCTGAAATTTTTTCATAAGTTTTTTGAATTTTTTATTTCCTTTCTTTTTTCCTTCTTCCTCTAGCCAACTATTGGGTCTCAACCATCAGTGCAACCGACCACTAGTGAAGATTGACCTTGCCATCATCGACCTTGTCCATAGAGATGATTGAGCCTCACTAGGGTCACTAGAGGCGTGGCAAGGTCAATTTCAACATGCTTGGATGAGGTTGGAACTTGCTGGCAAGCTTACCTGTGGCCGGTGGGGGCAAGTTTGCCAAAGGTATGCAAGGTTGACCTTGGTGACTAGATGAAGGAAGAAGGGGAGGAAAAAAAATTAAAAAAAAAAAACAAGAAAAATGAATAAATAATTCAAAAAAAATTAAAGTATTATTAATAATTGTTTACATTAATGCCAGCTACGTCACGTAAGACAGTAGACATCCACATAAGTGATTTTCGGAAAAAAAAATGATTGGATAGACTTAATTGGTAAAACGTAAAAATGTTTATGACTCAATTAGCATAATAAAAAAGATATATACTCGAATTGACGAAAATAAAATAAATTTATGACTTTTTAGGCATCTAGGTTGCAAATAATGCCACATCCCCACCTTCTCAAGGGGGGATGAGGGTGGAGATGCGTAAGTTTCAGGAGTGAGTTTTGACTCCCACGTTTTACAAGAGGCAGGGCAAAAGTCTGAGAGTGAATGTAGAATAGGAATAGAGTAAGACTGACAAAAAAAAAAAAAAAAAAAAAAAATCTCCCACCGTTCCATATCGAAATACGAGCCAAATTATTGCACCATTTCAACTGCAATATGACGATGATTATCCTTAACCGCAGATTGAACAATTGCTAGCGTTTGGACTCCTACATACACTGACAATTCCGAGTTCTTGTCCATTTAATTTAAGCTTCTTTCGTCCATCAAACTCTTTGTCGTCCATTCAACTGCTCATCACTTGCCGTCTTCTCCACCACGTTCGTCCTTCAGGTGTGTTTCACTGAAGAACCCTAGAAATCAACAGATTTTTTCGCGCATTCATCTGTGTAACCAAAAAGATAAATTACTGCAGAAACTTCGTGGGAAGTGAATCATTGGGACATTAGAAAAATCGAAAGTTTGTCATTTCCACAAAGTGACTCATTTATATATTTGGCACGTCGGTCCTATGCTCTGCTTTCATGCATTGATTGTGGATATCTTTTGCTCTAAACATCTGATACAAGCAGACCTGAATGCTCCAGCAATTCTTAGTTCGAATTATATAATCAATAAGTGGCAAACAGAAGCAGCTGCCACCTTCCCCATGCGCACCACGAATTTAAAGTTTGATGCATGCTTCTTCGTTGTCTAAGCAGAACAGAGAAAAAAATGGCATACTTTCTTCATCGGTCTTTTCGAGCTGCCAATTGCGCCTCTCTGTCGATTTCGGAGAAGACAAACTTTAAGCATTCCTGTCATCTCGTTACTGAGATTCGACTATGATTTTTTTAAATATATTACTTGCATGGTTTAGTTTTTAGATTCGATACATTGCTCAATCATGATACATCTTTAGTTTAAAGTGTCAGAAAAGTTATAAATCTTTTATTGATGTCAATTTAGTTTTAAATCTTTTGTTATAGCGCCAATTTAGTCATCTGGTTAATTTAGACTAGATATTGCTGACGTAGATGTCGGTCGACTTACTTGGTACAATTGACGTTGACATGGATAACATTTAATAATATTTTAAAAAAATTTATATTTTGATTTTTGTTTTTCTTTCTCTTTCTCCTTTTCTTGGCCGGTTGCTGAGGTTCAGCGACTGGTTGGAGGAAGAGGAAGAGAAAAAATAATTTAAAAAATATTAATATATTATTAAAAAGTGGTGCACGTTAGTGGCTGATCAGCGTCCACGTTAGCAATATCTAGCCAAAATTAGTTGGAACGACTGAATTAGAGCTATGTTAAAAGGTTTGGAATTAAATTGGCAGTAGGTCAAAATATTTAGGACTGAATTAGAGCTATGTTTATGATAGGTTTATGACTTTTTTTTTACACTTTTCCTATAAAATATGGAACACACAATTTTGTGCCGGTAACTTGTTTAGTTTGTAACTCGTTTTTCGTTATTGACGGGTATTTTAGTTGCACTTTGAATGTTACCAACTGCTTCAAAAATTACCAAATTTTATTTTTATAGCTTTCCCACGCATTAACGTTACCGACTTTTTTTAATGAATAATTAACCGATTTTTCTCCCATTTAGTTACTAATTAATTCTACTCTAGCAAATATCATTTCAGTAACTTGCCGACATTTATATGATTATTTCGAAATTGCCAATCATTGTCATAGTTTTCTAACATTTACTTTTGAAGTTCACTGGCGTGCCAAAGTCACTAAATTTTTACACAAAATTTCCAACTGTAATTCGGGTGTTTGTGCAATTTATATCCGATTGAGTTTCTAACTAATTTTGATGATACAAACGCTGAGTTCAATTCACTTACCACCTTGTATTTCGGTTGTTTTGAAAACTATTCCCATCATTTTCCATGTGCTTGTGAAGATTATCAATGAGTTCGAGTGAGTAATCAAATTCAATATTACCAAGTATAACAAATGGTTTCAATAATCTACCAATGCTTTTTTGTTTCGTTTTGTTTTATTATTTTTTTTTTTTTGTGTGGATTTTAGGGGTACCATAGTGTTAAATTCATTGGCTCTTGTATACAATTACCGATTATTATGTGCCCAATTTTTATTTGATTTTGTGAAAAGTATCAACCTCACAATAGTTTATGAATATTTATTCATGGACGTTTCCAAAGAGTTGAATTAACTTATTGTTATGTGAAATTATAAACTCTTTTCCAAAATATCAACTATTCCAACAATTAAGGGAAAAGTGTTAAAAGAGCCTTATACCGTTTGTATTTGTGCCAATTTATTCCTAAATCTTTTATCGGTGCGAATTCAATCTTAAACCTTTTGACTTGGTGCTATTTTAGTCTTAAACCCTTTATTTGTGCCAACTTAGTTCTAAAATTTTTGATTTGGTGCTACTTTAGTCTTAAACTTTTTGATCTAGTGCTAATTTAGTTCTTTCAACTAATTTTGGTCGATATTGTTGACGAGGACATCAGTTGGCTGACGTGGCATAGTCGATGCTGATATGAATAACTTTTAATAATATTTTAATTTTTTTCTAATTAATTAATTAAATTTTTTTTTTCCTTTTCTCTTTTTTCCCCTCCTCCTTCCTCCAGCTAGTCACCAACCTTTAGCGAGCCTCACTGGCCACTAGTGAGGCTCGAGCCTTGCCAACATCGGCGAGGGTAGCCTCATGCTAGGCAAGCGAGGCAATGTAAGGCCTGACCTCCCCATATTTGCCAAGGTTGAGCCTCAACTAGCCCTTGGTGAGGCTCGAGTCATTGCCAAAGGCCACGAGGGTCTCGCAAGATCTAGTGAGGGTGAGCATCGCTGCCCAACATGAAACTATCCTTGTGGTCGTTGGTGAGAATTCGAGCCTTGCCAACGGTTGATGAGGCTTGCCGAGATCGATGAGGTTGACCTTGACCTCATTGGACCTCGCCTCTAGCCGGTTGCCCAGCTAGTGATCGGCTGGAGGAAGGAGGAGGGGAAGAGAAAATTAAAAAGAAAAGAAATAAATTAATAAATAATTTGAAAAAATATAATTATCAAAATATTATAAAAATTGTCCACATCTGTATCGGACATGCCATGTCAGTTAACCGGTGTCCATGTCAGTAATATTTGGTCAAAATAGTCGGAAGGACTGAATTGGCACTAAATCAAAAGGTTTATGACTAAATTGATACCAAATCAAAATTTTTAGTACTAAGTTAATACCAATAAAATGTTTGGGATTAAATTGACACCAAATCAAAATATTTAGGACTAAATTGGCACCAATAAATTATGTAGGACCATATATGTATCAATGCAAAAGATTTAGGATTTTTCTACATTTTTCCCTAACAATTTACAGGTGTTTATGTGCGAAAGTGAAGTTATCAATTCTTATAGAGTGAAATTACCAATAATTTATACATGGCCAGGGGCCATGAGCCGAAGAAGCGAATCCTGTATAGAAACTTGCGAATCAATAATTTATCGGTTGTCTCTTTTAGTTCTCTTTCTTTATAGGGATAATAGCGTTAATGATACTTGAACTTATCTCCAACATGTGATATGATCCCTAAATTTTTAATTTGTACAATATAGTTTAGGTCCAATGTGCAATGTTATTGCAAACTTTTAATTTATTCAATATGATCTTTGAACTATCGTCATATGTTTGATATAATCTTTGGACTATATGAAAATGTTTAAAAGTTTAAGAACTATATTAAACAAATTAAAAGTTTACGGACGACATTGCATATTAAGTCAAAATTTACGAATCGTTTGTATTATTTTCCCTTCTTTATTTTGTGTGAATATATATATATATATATATATATGTATATGTATATGTATATGTATATACCAAATTATGTACATACACACATACATACTACATACATATACATACATACAAATATGTTTTCATCTAATAATGAGGTATCAAATTGCATAGCAGTCTCATCAATATGGCCTCCTTAGTTCGAGCTCTTTGGTCGTAGTTACTCACATGAAGGTGTAATGCAAAGCATGCAAATAGGTGTGGTGATTAGAATTCTGATTTTGAAGGAGAAAACTTATTACTTGAGCAATTCAAAATAATGTACCTTTAATAAAGTTATAGATTTGGGTTTATATCATTTATTACTCACAATAGATCATGATTTTCTGCAAAATGATAAAAATAGTCAAATATCTTGCTTATGGTAAGCAAATGCCATACACGAGTTGTGCATTTGCCTAGTTTTTCTTTTTTTATGAAAAGAAAGTCGAATACGATACTTCGAATGTTTTTTGAAACTGGTTTTATTGGGACCCACATAAAACGACCGCTATCAAAGAAACACACGAACAAGCCAGTAGATTGGGTGTTTAAGGCACAACGTTAAAAAGAACTCTCCACTAATCGATTGTCTTATCCCCCGAACCTTTATTAGATATTTAATTTTCTGATGTCCACAAACTTATTTTGAGTTAATGAAAGTTGAAGAACTTTCAAGGTGTACTTATCACCCTACTTTATTGTATTCTAATTATGATCGCCATTTCAATGAGATCTTTGGTATTATCTATTCGTTAGAGCAATCATCTCTTTAGCAGCATTAACTTGCTTTTAATCAAGAAATGGGGAAATTATAGCCTTATCTCTGCCAAGAGGAACGTGAAGAGTGGCGGAGAGGGTGTGTGGATTTGAAAACAATAACAATGATAGGTGGGGAATAGTCATTCAATAAAAGTGAAGTAGACCCTTTTTCTTTTCACCTTTTGTTATTGAGTATGACCTTAAACTGTTTCATCAAGGGCCTCGCATAGACCTGGATGTCTCTCTAATGTTAAACACTTAAAGAGTATCCTCTCGTCTTGGAGAATACAAAGATACAGGGAAATTAAGAGACTGGGGCATGTGGAAACCGACACATTAAAATAAATAACGTTGTCCTAGCAGCCTGCCAATGATATATTTGTTGGACAAGCAAGACGGCTCTCACTAGTGTCGCAAGACACCTACTTCTTGGTGAGGACATAATCATAATTTTCTCCTGTTTAGAAAGAGCATTAATTAACAACCATTTTAAGGGGTGGAGACTGATTTTATTTTATTTTTTAATATTTTTTCAAAAGTTGACTTACATAACTTCATAAATAAATTTGAGATGTAAATTTTCTTCGGTAATTACAAAGCAAGGCATCCATTTTACCCACTTTTCCAAGACATTTTAAATTAGTTCTTTTTATGGAATATAGGATCAACAAAAGCAAGCCATATCGAGCATAGATAAGCGTGGCTGAGGTAATGTAATGGGAGAGAACAAATTTGTGCATGTGATCTTCACAAGTGAGTCTACTGCCATCTTGACAAGTTGAGCCTGGGGTTGGATCTTATAATTCTCAATTAGATCATAAATGGAATTTCGATCAAGCTATCGTCCACTTTGAGCCCAAGCCCCAAGAAATAGCCTATCCATTCGCAATCAACTGGGCTAGAGAGGATCGGTGGCCGGTTTGGAGTGAGCTGGCCTTCAAATTGGCCTAATCCAGGTCAATTCATCGACAATCATTTTTCAGGTCTAGTGGATTCAGCTTGGCTCAACTCAGTGTGTGTAGAGTTGGCCCTTATAATAGGGGCATTAACGGGCTGGTTTGGGTATTTTTGACACCCTAGTTATAACTAATGTGTCTTTGTTCTTTTTTTTGGGTCGGTAACTAATGTGTAGAGCTGGCAATATGGGTCAAAGACTCATTTTTAGTTAAATGAGTCATATATGGGTCAAGTGAAGGTTAGATATGGGTCAGAAATGGGTCAAGTGAAAATTAGATATGGGTCAGAAGTGGGTCAAGTGAAAATTAAATATGAGTCAGAAATGGGTCAGTGAATGTAAAACATAAAAAGAAATAGTCTAAATGGGTTATAAGGAAACCCATTTTAAAGTTTAAACCCTTAGTCTTTTTTAAATTTATAAAAATGTTTTTTAATAAAAAAATCGAAATTATAATTATTTTTCATATTTCAATTTTTTTCTTTTTCTTTTTTCTTTCCTTTTCTTTATTCCTTACCAGTGGCCGGCCATTGGCCGATGATAGGCCTCGCCAGATCGGCGCGGCCGAGGCCCTGCCCGACGCCGGTGAGCTCGAGCCTCGCCAGATCCGGCTAATTCTTTCCCCTGTGCAATCCCTTTCCCCCTAATTCTTTTCAATCTCTAGGGGATTTGCATGTAGAAGTTCACGGAGTCGTCTGATTCTTTTCAATATTTGTTTGTTGTATCTCTCGTTGAGCTGCGTTTATCCGTGTATTTTGATTGTGGTTTGTCTTCCGTTTTTGGGTCCTTCGCTTGCTTGTGTGAGCTTCTGTACTAGGCTTATGTGGAGGAGAACAACAAATCATGCTCCCCACGAAACCCACGCACTTACCTCCTGATAGGACAATCCTGGTTAGTAGGATTTGATTGTTTAAGTGCGCGAACGATACTCTACCGAGATAAATAATTTATCTTGTGAGCTAGTAATCAGTGCATGCCTTGTTCTTCCGATTTTGGCAAGTCAATGCAATGAGGTGATTGCTTTCGCGATCTTGGCGTGTGATCAAACTGGCCGACGTCTTTGGAATGCCTTTAATTGCTCTGACTCCTTTTCTAAAATAAAAATTTGTTGCTTTCAATTGCCTTTTGGCCTTGCCAAATCGGCAAGATCGAGCCCCACCGGATGCTGGCGAGCTCGATCTCGCCTGTGGCCGATCGCCGGCCATTGTTGTGGTTGGCAGTAGGCCAAAGGAGAAAACAAAAATAAAAGAAAAAAGATATAAAAAATTATATTTTAAAAAATTAAAAATTCTATTTTTAAAAATATTTTAAAAAGAATTATAAAAATTTTCCATTAAATTTTTATTGCATAAAAATTGTTAAAAAATTTGTATTACATAAAAATGTTTTACCAATAAATAGGTTTTAGCAATACGGGTCGGGTCGGGTATAGGTCGGATACGGGTCGAGTCGGATATGAGTCACTAGATTTACACTACAAGAATATGGGTTAAAACGGGTTAAATGGATCAAATATGGGTCGACCCATTTTTGACCCGACCCATACCCGACCCGACCCACCCATTTGCCACCTCTACTAATGTGTCTTTGTAAAGAGGCAACTTCGGTGGCACCAGAGGCATCGAGGATGGGAAGACTAGGATTAGGTCTGGATTTTGGGAGGTGAATTATTTGAGAGATAAGAGGCATTTTGGTCATCTCAATTTCCAGTTCAAGATACCGTTGCTGTTATTCTTGTATCATACAAAAACTCGTGAATTGCAAGTCATAGTTCCTTGTATACATACTCGATTAATTAAGTCTAAGGAAATGACTATCGTCACCTACGAAGTTGCCAGCAGAGTTATCTATATTCACATGAAGTGCACTATGTTCTAAGCTCGAACTTCGGGGAAATGTTGGCTTAGATGGCAGGACAATTTGCTCGTCTTTTTTGCGGTCTTCCGTTGAGTTCTAATAAGAACATTTCAAGAGTAAAATCGTAAACAGAAGTGATGGTCGATTATGAAAAGTAGTGATGGTGGGAAAATGTGTTTATAAATTAGATCAAATCATACATTATTCATCACAATTGTTTATAACAACAACTCTCTTTCTCTTCTTCTCTTTTCACACACAACTTTCATAGCACATTCAATGTGAATTTCACAAGAGAAGTTGAGTAATTGCTGAAATTGTTTTTCTGCGGTTTTGGTGTATATTCTGGATGTAAATTTTTTTAAACCTGACAGCAAAAATACTAGGGAAAATAATACTTTTAATAACAGTGATTTTCATTATCTATCAGAGAATTATTAAATTCTGCTTTATTTTCATTGGCGAACAAATTTCTCCCACATGCACTGGATGTACAGGGAAAGTATGCCTTTTAAGATTGCCCAAGTAGTTTAGATGAGGTATGTGAAAGCTGGCTTTGACAGTGTTATGGAAAGCGATCAATCAAATAATAAAATAGATAGAACAAGAAAATAAATTGAACACTGGATTTACGTGGTTCAATCGTAGCGACCTATGTTCATGGAGAGAGTAATGACGGATTCTACTATAGATCAAGCGACACAACAGAGGTTATATGCTTCAGTCACTCAAATAGTCTCAGTACTTCCCAAGCCTGAATTACATCAAATAACGTACGTAGTGCTTACCCACAAAATTCCTTGTGAAGTAATAATATCTTCATCTCAAGAAAGAATTATACACGGATTCTTACTACAAGAATTTCATCAGCCATCTCATATATGCAAAGATGTAATTGACAAGAAGATGTGTGGGCACCAGGATGAAAATCTCAACGAATTTTAATTCAAACAAATAAACGTGCTATCACCAATGCCTTCTGCTTTAGGCCCACCTCCAAGACAAAATAATTATATATTTATATGGATCATGGAATTAATATCCCTCTAATTCCTGCAGGCCAACATTGGAAGCCGACTCCAACTTATAGAAGGAAAGCTCACGTCTCTTGCTTTGCTGATATTGTCCAGACTATCTTTGACTTTTATTCAAAAGTCATTAGATAAACTTTCCTCTTATATTTTCCTTTGATTATCCCACATGATATTTTTCATATCTAAGAGTTATCGAGACTTCAGTTCGAAGCTTGTCTGAAGTGCATATGAAAAATTAACTTTGTGCTTCCCTACGATTCATGTCAAGACTTTCGTTTACGGGCTTAAACTTGAGACATCTTCACCTTCGCTCGATATTTGAAACAAGTCACAATCGCTTCGCCAAAAGAAAAAAAATCAAACTCTGTCTTTACTCTCCTATAGCCCATGATGGGCGCAAATGCCACAGATATTTTCTAAGTCTAAGTATCGTTTAAACTTCGCTATAACTGAGGAACTCATTAGAACACTAACTCCATATGCACCTTTAATTGTTCCGTAGGGATTTTCCAATGCAACGTCTTTGACCATAGACAAAATATTATTGTTGCATTCATATTTGTTAGGAAATTGAACACATACTTTATCACTATTAGCAATTATAGTAACCATTGGCTCTATAGGCTTTACCTTGCTATAAACATCATCCGTGTTAATTATTCCGCTAGTACTCGCTATATCAGGAGTTTCTAATTATAACTCCACCTCAAGCTAAACACCATTTAGATCCGTATGAATACTGCTATGATCACTTTTAGCCAAAAGTACCGAAGACTCATCAAACGTAACTTTTCTAATGATAATAGGTGAATTTAATTTCGTACACCATAACTGATAACCTCGCTTACCTTGTGCATAACTTGACCACACTTCTTTAGGAGTCCGACATCCAATCGTTGTCAATGGGGATCTATTCATCAAGTAGCTCACTGTACTAAGCATATCCATTAGGAATCTCCCAGCTATATCAGTACTAAAGAGCATTTTATGCACCATCTCTAATAATATTTTGCTTATCAATTCGGCAACATGTTATGGTTCACTAACATTAGTGTGGTATTTCATTGTGCCTTCTTTTATGTAGAACTCGTTTAACAGCTTTGAGCAAAACCTTTTATGCTACTGTTAGTCTACACTTGCTTGATCATCCTATTAGTCTACTTTTCGATCAAAACTCTTAACCGCATGATTCCGACAATCACATCAAACTTGTGCCTTAACATAAACACCCATGTCTTCATCAAGTAGTCATCAACAATTGTTAACATAAGTCCCAACACTTTTCCTTGAAGGAAATTGTGACAACTTGTGAATGTTCAAGTGAATTAACTTTGCAATTTTCGTGGTTTTTTTTATAATCATACTAAACTGCACTTTCTACCGTTAATCTAAATCACAACACCTACATACATTAGTTGGCTAGCAATATAACCACATAAAAGATTTCTTTTACTTACAACTATCATGTTTCTCTCGCTAATGTGCCCTAAACGCATATACCACAATTTAGATTCTCAAAAAGATGCATCTGATGTCTCCTGTTATTGTCTCACCTTGAAATTCATATAGGCCACAATACTTGATTTCTTTTATTATCACAAAGGCATCTTCAAAAATTTTCAAAACTTCACATTATGAAAAATATCGACACCCAGCTGAATCCAGGGCACTTAAGAAAATCAAGTTTTTTTTTTTCAATATTAAAACATGTCTTATTCCAATCAATATCCTCACGATATCATCATGCATTTCAATTCTAACATTGCCAACATCGACAATATTGCATGCAACATTGTTCCCCAGTTGCCTTTTACTATTATCCATGCACTTATAAATAGTAAATCAATTTCTATTTCATGTAGCATGAAAGGAACAACCATAATCTATAATATATCCATCAAATGACAAATTATTAATGATAAACAAGACAAAATCAATATTATCTAAATCACCATTAGTTACAATTGCAACATCATCTGCAAAATCAACTATAATTACCTTGCCCTTCTTGTTATTTAGCTTAAGGCAAATCCTTCTAAGATGCCCCCTTATGCCACAACTCCAAAGATAGTACTACTAGTCCTAGACTGATTGTGTCTACTCAAACACAAGTTCTAGTTCTTCCTTTGATTTCACCTATTAAAGCAGCAGATACATGTTTGACATATTTACTTCTACGGATGTCCTCACTCAGAATTAAATATCGAATCCCATCGAACTTCAAGTTTTTTGACCTAGAAGAATTGCTAACAGTCGTGACAGTAGTATTCTAACTATTAAGCAATGAGGATAACATAATCAAAGCACGCACTTCATCTTCAAAGTCAATCTCAACTGAACTCAATTGACAGACAATCACATTGAGTTCATTGATATAATCTACAATCGACACACATTTGCTCATCATTAAGTTAGATAGACATTGCATCAAATAGACCTTATTGACTATAAGGGGCTTCTCATACATATTTCGCAGGGCTTTCATCAAATCAACAATAGTTTTCTCATTCACGATATTAAACACGACATTACTAGCCAGTGTCAACCGAATAATACTCATAACTCATTTATCAAGAAAATCTCAATCAACTTGCTTCATCGTCTCTAGTTTCTTCCTAGAGAGGGCAAGTGCAATTTCATTTGATAGAGATAATCTTCAATCTGTATTTTTTAGAAACTAAAATCATTCCCATCAAATCTATCGATTCTCACTTGTCCTTCTTCTATCGCCATCAATTTGATTGAACTTAGTCAAGTTAGGCTTTGATATCAATTGCTGCACAAGAGCAATCAGACAATAAAATAGATAGAAAATCGAACGCTAGATTTACCTAGTTCGATCATAGCAACCTATGTCCACAGGAAGAGTAATGATGAATTCTACTATAGATCAGGCGATACAACAAAGATTACACACTTGAGTCACTTAAACACTCTCAATGTTTCCAAGCCTCAATTACACTCAATAATACATGCGGTGTTTAGTCCTACAATTCCTTGTAAAATAATATCTCAATCTCACAAAAGAATTATGCATAAATTCTTACCACAAGAATTTCATTAGCTATCTCACATCTGCAAATATGTGATTGATGAGAAGATGTGCGGCACCAAGATGAAAATCTCAACGAATTTTAATCCAAACAAATAGATATGTTGTCACCAATGCCTTCTGCCTCACGCTAACCTCCAAGACAAAATAATTATATATTTATATGGAGCATGGAATCAGTATCTCTTTGATTCCTTCATGCCAACGTCGGAAACCAACTCCAACTTGTAGAAGGAAAGCTCACGTCTCTTCCTTTGCTGATACCGTCCAGAATATCTTTTGCTTTTATTCAAAAGTCATCATACAAACTTTCCTCTTATATTTTCCTTTGATGATCCCACGGAATATTTTTCATATCCAAGAGTTATTGAAATTGAAGTTCGAAACTTGTCTAAAGTTTATCTAAAAGAATAAATCCGTACTTCCCTACAACTCATATCAGGACTTTCGTTTATAAACTTAAACTCGAAACATATTTTAAGAGACATCACCCGATTGTTTAAATCAATGAGAAAAAAAAATACTATTAGCCCAAACTTCAGCATCTATACATAACCGAAGAAATTGAGAACGCAATAGCTGCTGCCAACGAGCAACGTCAGGCCACCACCGTCAGATTCAGCCCGGAATATCACGTGGTTGCATGTCACAAATACGTCAAATGCAGGAACTTACCACGCGCCTAAGCCGAGCCTCTGACCGGAGCTCAAAACTACCATGACCCTCACTTCACCACGGTCCAAACCCCGACAGGAGACTCTTAGTAGAGAACTCGTTTGCCCTGGGCAAGTCGGAGTGAAAATGAGCTCGAACAGTCTGTGTGCCTCGCGGCTTTTTGAATGAAGGGACTGAACTAGGTGTGGGCCAAAGGAGCAGAGCCCAACTTCACCGGCATGAGTTTTTTTAGGTTTCGACGGAGAAGACGACGGTCCATTTGGCAGTGACATGAGAGCTGGAGACATTAAAGGAAGAGAGAGATGAGGCTAGGTCAAGGGAGAACGTCGGGGACATGGTGGCGGGGATGGCTAGGAAGATGATGATGGGGAAGCAGAGAGAGACTACCGCAGTCACGAGGCACGATTGGATCATCTTGCGGCACCAGCAAGAACGGTGGTCGTGGGCCTCTTGCTTGACCCCGGGAAGGGAGGACGCGATTTGCTGCATGACTAGCTTTGTACCTCGTTCGATAGACGAACACGATCCAGTTGCGTTCCTAACCTAGGAGCACCCTCTGGTTTTTGGGTCTGATATTCGAGAGTGAAGGAAGCTTTTTATATGTGTTGGATGAAAGTCGGCGGAAGACAACTTATCTCTTTCGATGCGTGATCAATAATTTACCCCGGAACGAACGTTGAATTGCAGATGAATCACGAATAAAAATACTTCACGTTGTTTAGAATGTAATCACGAAGAAAGCATCCAATTTCCAAGGCGTAAATGCCAATTGTTCTCATAAAGGAGAAATAAAATGCCTTTTTTTTCTTTTGATGGAAAGGGGACAAGAAAATGAGAGAATTTCTAAGCGTACATTCTTCCAACCCTTCAACGGTTGTATTCAGGAGTCTTTATATAACTCGCTCATACCCTTTCAAAAGGTGTTTTTTCATCATAGCATATCAAGACGGAACGGTGTGTTCTCATCCCATCCCATCATGTACGTACTAATAAAGTACAACAATATGGTTTTCCTTTCGAAGTAGGTGTTGGCCGAGTCCTCGTGGCTGCTCATCTGAAAGTTAGACATACCAATATCGGTGTCAAGATCGGGAAATCGGAAAGAAGCTTAAAAATTAGCAGCGTAAGGCCAAAGAATGTGGCTGAGGAAGAATATACAATGTCATTTTTTCCGCAATTGCGGCTGCCGGCGGAGAAAGGAAGGCCCACCAAGAAGATTCGGAAAGCAGTTGTTGGATAAATTTCTTAGATGCAGCATCTATGATGCATGATCCATGGCGCCGATCGAGTCTTAATCCACGGTGTTTCCTCGAAGGTAACTCATCTAGAAAGGAGCCACGCCATGGGAAGCGATGGAGAATGTGCTTCAAATTTGAAGGGTCATATGTGTCGGCGACTATCGAGATGTCTTTTCTTTTTTGGAGAATTGACTTCCTTACATGTTCACGTTATCCAAAATGTTTGGCCGGGAAACCCGCACTTATATCTAACTTCTAACTTGTTCCCCAATCAAACGAAAATGACAATTACAATGATGATGATGATAATGATAAACTACTAAAAATTTTCATTATAATCTCAAATTCGTCTTGATCCAAAAATCATCACTAGTTTCTTTAAAATAATAAATTGTTATTGTAATTGGTGATTTCATTAACACCCTAACCTTTATATGAAACAACAACAACCACCACCTCTTGATGGTGATAATTATAAAGAAGTCAGTCACAGATTTTGGATGTAAGGAAGATTTGAGATTAGAGTGAAGGTTGGTGATTTTTTTTAGATTAAAAAAAAAAAAGTTCAAGATAAAATTAAGATTGGGCCTAAAATCAAGTTTTTTTTTAAAGAATATTAAACCTAATATTAATTATTAATAGAACTTCTTAACTCGCTGATCACCAAATTCGAGAGCGGCGGTGTCTCCTTCTTCACCAGCGGAGAGATTACTCTCAGTCGCCATTGTAAAGTCCATGAGTCGACCCTTCAAGTTCAATCTCTAAATTCCCACTCGTTTCTGCCAACGAATCACCGTCATTCTCGTTTCCGAACTTTCTTGTATTCATTTATGCTTTTCTCTTCTGTTTATATATTTATACAATGAAGTTTCCAAAAACGATTGTCAGTCCAGTGCCGATCTCGTGGTACCCGACACTGTCTGTGTTCATGCTCGCTATTGGACTCGTCATCACGGCTTCTTTCTTCATGTAAGCTCCCATCTGATCCCCAAGCGCTTTCCCAAAAAAAGGGTTCTTCTTCTTCTTCTTCTTCATCTTCTTCTTGTTTCTTTTTTTTTTTTTTTTTTTTTTTGTCGGGCGTACTTGCATTGCGCTTTATGCTGTTCGGATCAAACGAATATGCTTTTTATGCGTCTAAGTGATTTCTTGAGTTGATATTAATGACCGGGTGATGGCATATCGGGTTGATTGAAGGCGATGAGGGTTTTGCCATATGCCCTTTTTTTGGAGGAGCAATTTTGATACTCTAATCTGGGACATAAAATTGTAGGAAGAGGGGCCTTTTGATATCTGCAAGAGAGCCTCCATTTACTTGCACGTTTGGGGAAGTGGCACTTACGGTGCTTAATCTTCGAGCCGATCTTTTCACCAGCAAAGGTCGACGATATCGATCTTGTTGGCTAGTTTTCTTGAAGCAATCGGGTGATAGCATTACGGCATTCTCTGGCAAGCGAGGTGAATCGAAATGCCGGTTGGTCTTTTACAAGTCAAACTAATTGCAGCTTTTAAAGATCAGTCAAATGATTATTAATTTGAGTTCGTGATCGGAACTGGTGTTTCTTTCCTTTTCCTAGAAAGTGAAAAGAATGAGTCGCTTTTTTCGTTTTCCATGGATATTGAAACGGACGGCTTTTGTTTCACGTATCAAACGCTACATAGAATCCTTCATGCAAATTGCAAAACGCAATTTACACCAATTCCATTGTCTAACTTGGCAATAGTTACCAGATGCCTACATCTTCCGCACTTACTGTCTTTGTTAGTAATAGGATTCTTCATAAGTCGAGCATTCGGTTGCTGCTATTCCCGTATCAAAAGAAAACTCGTGTATCACAGTCCGTAGTTGCATATGGGTACATGATTAATTAGATATAAGGGAACAAAGATCATCATCTACGAAATAGCTAACAGAATTTATTTATTTCCACGTGCAACACATTACATTATTAGCATGAACGCTAAGAAGGCGGTGTTTGGCTTGGATGGCAAAATAGTTTGCTCCTCACATCTTATGGTCATCGCAAAAACCGATAGCTCAGACACCATCTAATTGCTTAAACCAACAAGAAAAAGAAAACTATAAGCCTAAACCTCAGCATCTATATATAACCGAAGAAAACAAGAACGCAATAGCTGCTGCCAACGAGCAACGTCAAGCCACCACCATCAGATTCAGCAGTAAATCAGGCCGTTGCATGTCACGGACACGTCAAACACAGGAACCCAACACACGCCTAAGCCAAGCCTCCGATCAGAGCTTAAGATGACGTCGACCCTCATTTCATTACACTCCAAACCCAACACGAGATTCTTAATAGAGAACTCGTTCGCCCTGGGCAAGTCGGAGTGAGAATAAGCTCGAATATTCTTGTGGCTCGCAGGTTTCTGGATGAAAGAACTGTTCTTAGCGCGAGCCGAAGGAGCGGAGTCCAGGACAATGGTGGCTTTCACGTGGGAGTACTTGACTGGGATAAGCTTGCTCGTGCTCTCAATGGAAAAATGAGGGTCCATTCGGTGGCAACCGAAGAGTCGGAGACATTGAATGAAGAGAGAGAAGAGGCTGGATCGAGGGTGAACGACGGGGACATGGTGGCGGGGATGGTTAGGAAGATGATGATGGGGAAGAAGAGAGAAACTACCGCAGTCACAAGGCACGGTTGCATCACCTTGCAGCACCACGAGAACGGTGGGGGTGGGCCTCTTGCTCGATCCCGGCTATGGAGGACGCGGTTTGCTGCATGACTGGCTTTGTGCTCTACGAGAGATCCGAGTTGGGTTCCTAAACCTGAGAGCAGCTCTCTCTCGGTTTCTGGTCTGATCTTCGACAGGGCGAAGAAGCCGTCTTATTATACAGCCGACCAAAAGCCTATGGATGGCTGGACACTTTTTCCTTTTCTTTTTGTCAGAAGGTGGTCAATTGGTCAGAAGGTAGCTAAAGAGGCCGATGTCAGGTCAGGAGGTAGCCAATGACTGGAATGAGTTTATTTCCTCGAAGTTTACACCGTGACATGAAGGCCATGATTGGTAAATTTTAATTGTATTCCGTTATTTTATTTCGGAGAACGAAAAAATAATAAAAACCTGTTTGGTAAATTTTTTATTTTTGAGAACAAAAAATCTATACTTTTATTTTTGGGAATGGATTTAGAATAAAAATAAAAAGTAGAAAAAAGTAACTTCTTATTCCTAAAAATAATTTCTAAAATTTATTTATTTTCTCTCTTCTCTCTTCTTCTTTATTTTTTCTTCTTCTTCCTTTTGGCTGGTTGCTAGCGTCGGCCAAGGTCGGCGACCTCGTTGAAACATTGCCAACCCCATGAGACGTCGGGCCATGGCGAGGCTCGTCGGCCCGAGTTTTGCCGTGACTCGGCCGAGGTGGGCGAGGAGGTCAACCTCACCCAACCAAGGTGAGGCCGAGCCTCACGCGGCGCGATGAGGCTCGGCCTCACCAAGCCGGGCGAGGCCGAGGCTTGTCATGACCAGGCTGGCCTCTAGCGACCCATTGCCCAGCGAGTCCTCAGCCATTGCCGGCAACCAACCAAAGAGAAAAAGAAAAAGGAAAAAATAATAAAAGAATCAAAAAAATCTAAGAATTCTACTAAATGTATTTCTGCTTCGGGAATAGAAATTTTGGAAAGTTATCAAACGCATTCTTTTGCTCAAAAATTATTCCCAAGAACAGAATCGGAAAAAATAATTTACGATCAAAAATTGTTCTTCAAAATAAAATCGTTACCAAATGCGCCCAAAGTGTCCCATCCAATTTCCCACGTTGCCTGCGACGCCATCGAAATGTTTCGGGCCGCAAAGCCTACATTTGTTTCTAACTTCTAACTCATCCCAGTCAAACAACAACAACAACAACAAATACTAAGACAACATTATTTTCATCCACCGAAGTTTTCACCACTGAAAATATAAGTTACTCTGAATTATTTATTTGTATTCATGACAACGAATTTATATGCTTTCCTTTTCTTCTTCTTTTTAGTTTTTCAATTTTTATGTCAGATCTAGTTGACATAGTTAAGAAATTCATATTTTTTGTTTTTGTTTACTGTGGATATTTGTTATACCTTAAAGGTACTATATATATATATATATATATATATATATATATATTATTATTGTTAGGACTTCACTTTCGTAGAAATTAAATTTTTGTAAAGAGAAATTTTCAAGCATCCTAATTCTTTTCTAAATTCTTTTCTAAGTTGTCAAACAAATTTATGGATTAAGTGTTAGTAAAAATTGGAAAAAATTTACAGTTGACACTATTTTTTAACACAATCATTTCTTTACAAGATTTCACTTTTGTTGTGCATATTACCATCAACTCAGTTCTTATCGGTTATTTTTTATACACGTATACATATAATTGAATGATCAGAAGAAACAAAAGAAAAAAAAATCCCCTCTTTAAATATTTTTAAAATAAAATCACGGTTACATTCTTTTACGTGAAATTTTAGAAGATGGAAATTTAATTAAATAAAAAATCACATATATAAGATTTTTTTAATGCCAATGAAATCTTTTCATTTTAGATTGTCAAAAATTAATATCATCGATGAAGTGTTTATGACAAAATATCAAGATAAGAAAAACTTTGATGATAATATGCATAACAAAAATAAAAGTTTATAAACATATGATCTTATTAAAAAATTGTCTATGCTAAAATTTTTTGTAAATTCTAATTAAAAAATGCATAAATTTGCTCAATACAACGTAGAAAAAATAATTAGGTTTTCAAAATTTTATCTTTCCAACAAAACTTATTTCTTCGGAAGTGAAATCGAGAAAGAAAAAAAGAAAACATAATACTTAATATAGATGGGATGCCCATAATAAATAAAAACATAAATAAGAAATGCTTAATTATGACAACTAATTTTTTTAAATAGAAATACAAAAAAATTAAAAGGAATGAAAGTAAACAAATATGAAGTTGCCACTTTAAATTGTGATTAAATGATTGAGAGCGGCTTTATCTTTTTATAAGGGTGTATTTATCATATTGTAAATGAAAATAGCGTCATATAGTAAATGGAAATAGCTCTGCCCTAATAATAAGGGTAAATAACACAAACAATATCTAAATTTTAGCCTAATATGCAATATGGTTCCTGAGTTTTAAATTTGTTTAGTATAACCCCTTGAACTTTAACTCAATATATAATGTCGTCTTAAACTTTTAATTTATTTATTATGGTTTTTGGACTTTTGATATATGTTCAATTTAGTTTTTAGATTGCATGAAAATGTTCAATATTGTTCTTGTTCTTGAACTTATATTAATAGAGAGATAATATTGAACATTTTCATGTAGTTCAATGAATAAATTTAATATGTACCAAAAATCAAAAGATTATATTAAACAAATTAAAAATTCAAAGACAACATTACACATTTGGTTAAAATTCATGGATCACATTATATAAATTTAAATTTTAGGAAGCACATTGCATATTTAACTAAAATTTAGATATAATGATGATGATAATAATAATAAAACTTCTAAGTTCTACCTCATTCCAATTCGAGAACCGTGCTCTCATCATCGGAAGAGAGGTCGCTCGCCCTAGTTTGGGGGAGGGTTGGGTTGGGTTGGGTTGGGGATGGGGGTGGGCCCCTCGGAAAGACGAGGACGATCGACGCTCTCCATCCTCCTATGTGTCGATTTTCCATTGGCAGTTAGGAATTCAGGACCACCTGTGCTCGGATGCATGGGATCACTGCACCTGCTCTGAAGGGAATGTCGCGTGGCTTTTCTTTTTGTTTTGTCGAGTGGATCTTCCGTTTTTGACCATGTTTCCACGGACGCCTCGATCAATTTAATTATCCGAATTTATATGCAAGTGAGATCGCTTGTTCACCTACTTCATAAATTAAATTAATCATTTCTTTTGGTATTAGGGACTATTGACGAATACATTAATTTTCGCGTAAGATAAAAAGTTACAAAGCCAAAGCTCATTTTTCACCGTTCGAATCATGCTAAATCAGTTCTTATTATGGAACATGATATCTTTTAAAATTTAACGGGCAAGCCCGTACCAAAGCGTGGGATAAGTGGAGCCAAAATGAGGGGAGAGAATGAACTGGTGCAGGTAGCGTTTGAAAAGTGTAGTCTCCACGCGGGAATCGCTGACTTTTTTATAAATTGAGTCTGGTGATGATTTATCATCCTGGGTTGGTTCATAAATGGAATTTTCCAAATCAAGCCATTGTCCACTTTAACCCCTTAGGAACAGCCCTTCCCTTTGACAATTACTCGAGAGATGGAGGCATTTTCGGTCATTTTGGGGCGAGTTACTCCTGATACGGAGGGTCCATATCCTTTTTAACTTTATGCATCCATTGCTAGTTCAAGATTCGGTCGCTGCTATTCTTGTAACATACGAAAACTCACGTATTGCAATCCGTAGTTTCTTATATATACATGATTAGTTAGATATAAGGAAACAACGATCATCATCCACAAAATAGTCAACATAATTTATTTATTTCCGTGTGCAGTACATTAAATTTTTAGCGCGAACGCTAAGAAGGTGGTGTTTAGCTTCCGGTTATCGTGAAAACTGACAGCTCATACACCATCTAATTGCTCGAAACCACCAAGAAAAAATAAAGCTATAAACCTGAACTTCAGCATCTATACATAACCGAAGAAACCGATAACGCAATAGCTGCTGCCAACCAGCAACGTGAGGCCACCACCTTCAGATTCAGCAGTAAATATCAGGCTGTTGCATGTCACAGATACATCAAACACAGGAACCCAACCTATGCCTAAGCCAAGCCTCCGACTGGAGCTCAAGACGACGTCGACCCTCACTTCACCATGCTCCAAACCCGACACTAGACTCTTAACAGAGAACTCGTTTGCCCTGGGCCTGTCGGAGTGAAAATGGGCTCGAACGTTCATGTGGCTCGCAGCCTTCTGGATGAAAGAACCGATCTTGGCGTGAGCCAAAGGAGCGGAGTCCAGGACGATGGTGGCTTTCATGTGCGAGTACTTCACCGGGATGAGCTTACTCGGGTTCTCAATGGAGAAGACGAGGGTCCACTGGGCAGCGACCCGAGAGTCGGAGACATTGAAGGAAGAGAGAGAAGAGGCTGGGTCGAGGGTGAACGTGGGGGAAATGGTGGCGGGGATCACCAGGAAGATGATGATGGGAAGGCAGAGAGAGAGCACCGCAGTCACGAGGCACGGTTGGATCACCCTGCGGCACCAACAAGAACGGCGGCTTTGGGTCTCTTGCTCGATCCCCGGAAGGGAGGACATGGCTTGCTGTACGACTCTGGCTTTACTGGTTCTACTGCGACAGGTGGAAGATTGGGTTCCGCAACCTGAGCGCAGATGGTGGGGGAAGCGTTCTTATATATACCTTTAGGCCTGCGATCGCGTGATGGTTAGTCTCGGATGGTTTGTCTTATCTTTGGGGGGTTTCCTCGAAGGAGAACTTTCTGATCGCCGTCTTTGATCGCGGTCGTTTCCCACTGTGAAGGTCCTTTTCTTTGCTTCGTTTTCCAATGTGAAGGTCCTTTTCGTATATAGTCTTGGCAGGCGATTGTCAAAATCCCTTCTGCCAAGATCGTCAAAATCCCTTTTGTATATAGTCTTGGCAGGCGATCGTCAAAGTCCCTTTTGTATATAGTCTTGGCAGGCAGTCGTCACGTTCCCCAGCATGAAGGTCCTTTTCGTATATAATCTTGGCAGGCGATTGTCGTGTTCCCAGCATAGGTCCAATGCCTTGTAATAGAACTTAGGGTTAATAGAAACCGTCTCCCAATGTGAAGGTCCTTTTCGCATTAAGTCTTGGCAGGTGGTCGTCGCATTTCCTAGCATGAAGGTCCTTTTCGTATATAGTTTTGGTAGGCAGTCATTGCATTTCCCAGCATGAAAGTCCTTTTCGTATATAATCTTAGCAGGCGATCATCATGTTTCCTAGCATAGGTCTGATGCCCTGTAATAGAACTTAGGGTTAATAAAAACCATTTCCCAATGTGAAGGTCCTTTTCTGTGCTTTGTTGTATATAGTCTTGGCAGGCGGTCGTTTCCCAGTATATACATAATTGAGACCATATTACCCAAGAAAATGGATATGTAATCCGGGTCTCCACTGTACATATATTGAATCCTCAATATTTTATTCTCCTCGGGGCAGTTCATACTACTCCAAGAAAATGTGTATGTATAATTAAAGGGACCCAAGCCTTATAAGCTAGTTCAGGACTCTCCCCTAAACGATGTGGAACAAGAGACATACCCTTAGCCTCGCCTGCGTACTGCTGAGACGATCTTAGTCCGTCCCTCCGTACTATCCCAGATATAAGTCATCACATAATCGAGAGAAATTAAACCAATGAAAAGTACAGGTGTTTCGCCTTCAAATGGAAGAGGGGAGTTCTTCCCTCGACGGAGACCCGGCGAAGGTTGTCTCGAAAGAATAGTCGTATCCCATGGTGAGGATCCGGATTTTTTTCACTTTCGCGAGGAGTTGAGCTGGATCCGTGCTGACTCGGTGTCCTCAGTTCACACATCACCGAAATAAGTGTGGGCTTATGTTTTGGGCCGCAAAGCCCACGCTTATTTCTAACTCACCCCCGTCTAGTAAATTATAAGGAAAATGACATTAATAATTTTCAAATTTTACCTCAATGTGCAATATAATTCATAAAATTTTACTTTATTGAATATGGTCTCTGAACTATAATCTAACGTACAATGTGGTCCTAAGCTTTCAATATGTTCAATTAATCCATAAACTTTTAATACACATTTAATTAGTCTTTGAACTATATAAAAATATTCGATATTATTCCCAAACTTGAATTAATAAAAAAATTAGATCTTTTTAAATAGTTTGGGGATTAAGTTAAACATGTATCAAAAGTTTATGGACTACATTAAATAAATTAAATGTTCATAGATCATATTTCACATTGGGTTATAGTTCATAGATTACGTTGAACAAATTAATAGTTCTGAGACTACATTAAATATTGCATAAAAATTCATAGATCATTTGTATCATTATCCCAAAATGATAACAGTAATAAATAATAGGGCAATGCTATCCATTGAATTTCCACCAAATCATTTGACTTCTATTTAAACTCATGACCTCAAATTTATTTACTTTCTTTCTTTTTTATTTTCCTAAGATTTTACTCCCCTAGAAATTAATTTTGTTGAAAAGATAAATTTTCAAGAAATCTAATTCTTTTATAGGTTGTTGAGCAAATTCATTGATTTATTGTCTGGTAAAAGTTATAAAAAAATTTACCATAGACACTTTTTGACACAATCACTTGTTTATGAATTTTCATTTGTATTGTGCATATCATTATCAAGCCTTTTCTTATTGATTGTCTTTTATACACATATACATATATTTAAATGATTGAATGAAACAAAAGAAAAAACCCCTCTTTAAAGATTATCTAAAGTAAGATGGCAATTACATTCTCTAACGTGAAACTTATGAAATTTAATCAAATAAAAAATAGCATAAAATAGGAGTTCTTTTTAATGTCAATGAAATCTCATCATTTTGGATTGACAAAGATTAATGTCATCCGTGAAATGTTTACCAAAAAAAAAAATCAAGATAAGAAAATGTTTGATGATGATATGCATAACTAAAGCAAAAGTTTATAAACATACAATTGCGAGAAAAAAAAAATTGTCTATGCTAAAATTTTTCTAGATTCTACTTGACATATATGCATAAATTTTATAAAAGAAAATTAGATTTCTTAGGAATTTCTCTTTTCAAAAAAATTATTTTACAGGAGTAAAACTTGAAAAAAAAAAAAAAAAAGGAGATGAAAACGCAGTCCCTTAAATATATATGAGATTTCCACATAAAAAAATTTTAAAAATGAGAAATTTTTAATTATGACAAATAAATTTTAAATAGAAACACAAAAAATTAACAAAGAAAAAAAGTAAACAAATGGAGTCGCCACTTTAAATTGTGATTAAAGGATAAATTATATTTTTAGCGAAAATGGGGGCTTTTTACTCGTATCGTAAATGGAAATAGCTCCACCTTAATAATAATAATAAATCAAAACTTCTAACTCCTTCCAGTTCGAGGACCCCGTTCTCTCTCCTTCTTCATCAGCGGAGAAGCCACTTCCCTCGCCATGGTAAAGTCGATGAATCGGCCCTTCAAGTCCATTCTCTTCAATTCCCACTTGAATCACTGTCATCCCCTCTTCCCGATTTCCCGGATCCATTTCTCCGTCCTTCGTTTCGTGACGTTTCTTCTTGTGTTTATGCAATGCAGGCTCCGAAAGGGATCGCCAGTCCAGTGCCGATCTCGTGGTACCCGACGCTGTCTGTGTTGATGCTCGCCATCGGACTCGTCATCACGGCTTCTTTCTTCATGTAAGCTCCCATCTGATCCCCGAGCGCTTTCCCAAGAAAAGGGTTCTCTGTTTATTTCGTTTCTTGGGCGTAATTGCGTTGAGCTCTTTGCTTTCTGGATCAAATGAAGGGCAGATCAAATGAAGGGCATTTTTTTTTATATGAGTTGAGTGTTTTCTTGAGTTGATGATGTTAATGATCGGATGATTGCATATTGTGCTGATGGAAGGCGACGAGGGTTTTTCATATGACCCTTTTTGGAGGAGTAATTTTGATCCTCTAATTTGGGACATAGAATTCTAGGAAGAGGGGCTTTATCATATGTGCATGTGAGTCACCAGGTACTTGCACATATGAGGAAGTGGCATTTACTGTGCTTAATCCTAGAGCTGATCGTTTCTCCGGGCAAGGGTCGATGATTTTGCCCTGGTCGACTATTATTCTTGAAGCTGTTTGATGACAGCATTGCCATTTAGGCATTCTCTGTGAAGAAAGGTCAATTGGAATCCGGGTCGGTCTTCTATGGGTCAATTTAACTGCAGCTTTTAAGGATCAGTCAAATGATTACTAGTTTTGAGTTTGCAAAGCACATTTATATTAATTCTATTGTTTAATTTGATAATAGTTACCTGATGTCTTCATGTTCCACATCTCCTGTCTTTGTTAGCAATAGGATTCTTCAGAACTTGAGCAAACAAGGCTTGTTATTCCGAGCCTTGAGCATCACTATTGGGTAACTATGGTGTGGTGTTAAATTTCTTTTATTAGAAGGCATTGAAAGTCTTTTAAATGGTCATAGATATGAGTGCAGGGAAGTCCCTTAATATGGATTGAGCGGAAAGTGAGTTAACATATCCCATTCGGTTCCTTCATGGTAGTGGAGGCAAAATGGTATCTAGATATAGTTGCGAAAGGTCCCTCTATAAGAGCTGGTGCATATTTGGTACAAAGCCTGGTTTTACATTCCTATATGTCCTCGGTTTAACAGTTTTTTTTTACACATAGGCTTCAATTGAACTAGTCGTTGCAATTTTAATGGCATATGGTGTTGTTTTATTACCTCATGCACAAATCGAAGAATTCCATGATTACGATGAGGGTCTGTCCTGCATAGTTCTTACTGCGAAGTTGTTGCATTTTCTTTTTGGGTCTGGCTATCTCTTTGTTTTCCAAGAGGAGTACACTGTAATTTGCTTAACTTCATGCCTAGGCATTGTATTGTTATTACAAGTTTCTAGTAATTGGATCAGTTTATGCTAGAAACTTTCATGTCATTAGTCAGTAGACAGTTCTGAACATGCTTTCTTGTGTTTGAAGCTATGAAGCAACCTCTTCTAGGCGAAGTCGTAGCCTAGCTAAGGAGCTTTTTACAGGAGCCGTGGCATCCATCTTCCTGGTATGTCACTTCATCTATTGTATTAATAAATATGTTGCTTTTTCCAAATTGCATAAAATTTCTCATATTGTATCCTCAATTAGTCATAAGCTTCAGCTTATAACTCTAGATAGCCATTGCATTATCCTCTTCTGTGATCCTTGTGTCAGTGAATTCTCTTATTATACTCAAGTGAGCCATCATTTTTTCCCCCTTTTAATTGGATTGGATGGTTAGGTCATTTGATTGCAAATCACAAAGACTGTCTAGTATGATAATCAGAGTAGAACATGGAACTATTAGTGTCCAAATTCACATGAATTTATTGCTGATAGCATGTTTTTGCAATGGTGCAGGGTTTTGGGTCATTGTTCTTACTCCTCTCTTGTGGCATTTACGTCTAATACTACGCTCTGTAGCTTTTGCACAACTTGCCTTCTGCACTAGATAGGCGATTTTCCCGAAGCGGACAAAGCATGATCTCATGGTTTGAAATGAGGAAGTTGCCATAGGAGAGGGAAAGCATACTTATGAATAATAGCACTATATACTGGATGGCTGTTATCTTTGTTGTTTAAATGTACTTGGGTAAATTGCTCGGTCCTGTTAATATTTGGTGTGCAACCTTTTTTACTTTTTAATCTGATATGAAAGTTTGCACGGAGTTTCTGATGATCTGATATCCTTAGCAGATGGTTTATTTGATTTTCCTGTTGTGGACATGAACTGGGACATGATCTGATATATAGAATGTAGAAGATGAGTAGTTGGTAGGATCCAAGTTAGCTGTGTTTGAGAAGCTTCTCACGTCTTTACTGTGCTCCAGTCCTTGGAAAACACCACTCATTTGCTTGCTGTAAAATATGCTAAATCTCATCCTCAACGCATGGTGGGCTTGTTTGCGCACGTAGTCACGGGATCAAAATGCCCATGAATCAGGATCACTTGCTGGTCTCCATGACGAACCGAGCACATATGCAGCACAAAGATCGAAAGCTCGACTCTCCAGCTCTCGGCCGAGATCTTGAATTCATTCCATATTTTTTCGTTCCTCTGGAACATCTTGAAAGGTGGAATTTATTTATAAGAAGAAATTAAAACGTGGAAATAATTTATATATATAAAAAGGACCAACATCCTTAGCTAAGAAAAAGGGGAGGAAGAAAAATTCGAACACAAGCTTTTGGGCCGCTATCGGCCCAATTTGGCTTAAGCTAAGAACAACTCCAATACATGCATGAATGCCATCAAATAAAGAACCAAATATTTTTTAATTTTTTTTATTTTGACTAATAAGATTTTTGTTAATAGGAACTAAAACAGGAAGACTGCTTGAAACTATGAACCTTTCGTTTGAATCCTACAGTTTGTACAATCTTCATATTATGATGATCAATCATATTATAGGAGCTTAGTCTATATTTCTTTCACACTTCAACTATAGGAAACTTGTGCATTCTGCTAAGTTAAAAAATGTGATAGATAATCGAAACCAAGATTTAAGAAAAACACTTTAAAATTTTATATATTACGTTGCAACAAAATTATTAAACTAAATGATCTTAACATGATATGTGGGTTGTGTTTATTGGCAAAGTTACACATAGAGTGCATTTTTCAATGATAACCTTTTTGCTAATAACCTTCATTGGACATAGGAAGATGTTTGGGGAAAAAAAATTGAAAACGGAAGTGTGAAAAAAAAAAAGTATAAGAAAGAGAAATAGCAATCAAAGTCAATTTTGAGTATTTGGGTTGGACGTAAGATACAGTTGCAATACTATTTTGATTTAACATTCTTAAACAAATAGTAATTTAAGAACAAGGTTGACTTGAGTTCACAATCGATGTAGTGATGATAAATTTCTTATGCCATTTTTATATATAGATAACTTTATGGTTCTGGATATAATTAAAAATATTATTTGAGCAAAAATGTAGACTGAAGAACTTATGACATCATACCAAATTGTAGCTTCTTCAAATGAGCAAGGAAGGAAGGAAATCTCCATTGTTAGCCATAACCTACGAAACTTTGAATACCAGATAATAAAAACTATACATTAGGAAACACAGTAGAGGAGCTGCTGAAAATTTTACCATTAATTGGATTAATGTAGGAGACATTCGTAAAAATTAAACAAGAAAACAAAAATTGAGCTATACAATTTAATAGAACCAAGGTGCTCCACAAAATTGCTGATTTTACATAATCTGCACAACTGTATGGGAAACTCTATTCTGTTTATTCTAAAACGATCAAGAGATGGCTCGATACGTCAGCTTTGTCCGGATTTTATAGAGGCCGACATCATTTTCTCGAAAAAGGGCAGGTCATTTCCTCTCTATTTTTAGGTTTTCTTCTTCTTCTTTTTTCATACCCAAAGGTAGGTGAGAAACTGAGGGTGCAATTTAATTGGGTGCTTGGACGTTCCATACATCGATTGACACCTGGGCGCATCAGGGTTTTTGGTCGTGTAACGTTTCTCCGTCTGGAATTTGTCCATTTAATAGCTTTTTTAACTTTTTCCCTAATCTTGTTTAAATTCTTTTTTATTTTTTAAATTTACCCTCCTTAGCCAATCATATTCGATTGAGGCTGCGAATGATCCAGCAGTGATGTAGACAACACGATGGACCAATCGACCAAAGTTGGGCCCACGGACATTATTGTGGGCCCAGTCGATTTTGGTTGGGTCCATTGTCGGTTTTTTTGGCAAAAGTCGGAAGTTAATGACGTTATCGCTTTCCATATCTAATCGAGCAGAAAACTTTGAGCCGTTCAAGGTTCGGGCAAACAAGGTATTGCTAGTCCTTTGAGGGTCAGTTGCAAATTGCCCCCACCGACGCTTCTTGGATTTTGGAATCCCATTGCACCGTGTCCAGCGGCATCGGCTCCAACTAAATTTTGCTAAGAGCTTCGACCAAATGATAACACGTGATTAATTATTTTTGGTAAATTCATCGTACACATGTATATGTATGTATATATTGCATGTGAGAGCGTATGTCTCTCGCGAGAATTTGATTGGAATCGACGTCAAATGGGCATTGATTGTAGTTTTGAATTATATAGTAGGCCATATACCTTTTCTGATGAATATAAATTATATATGATCAACTTGCCTTTCATAACTAGTCACTTTGCTGCATATTTAAGAAAGATTTGGCTGGAGTTAGTCTCGAGAGGCACATGGCCACTAATTTGAAAAACTCAGGGCAAATTGCAAAAATTGACATGTCAAGAACAGTCTTAAATTTTATTTTTTTGGGGGGGTGGGGGAGGAGGGGCGAGGGGTTGTAATTCTTCTTCCGTTAACCATGTTAAATTTGGGTTCACTCCTATATGGAGGAGGCACTAGGAGTTCAAAGCCCAAAAAGGGCTGAGCCCATACAATAAATTATATGAGGAAATAAGGTTTCTCAAGATCATATAAAAGTGATAGCCGCAAAGGAAATAAGAATAAGAGAAAAAAAGAAAGCGAAAAATGAGAGTCGAGCGAATATCGATTTACATCAAGCTGGCATCGGAGGTTGATTTGTGGTCCGATTGAGCTAAAATTTTGTCAGCATGTTCGTAACGCAATCTTCTCGAATCTGAACGGTTTGATTTTCGTTTGAAGCCGCCTACATTAGGTTTTTTCATGGATTGATCAAAACCTGCGTTTTTGGTCAGATTTATTCTTGATCTCTTGTAAAGTTTATGCATATTGCCAAAAATTATGTTCTTGAGGTCTTTGTTGCTATGTACCTCTAGTATTTGCTAGAGAAGAACAATTTTGTTGATAGTGAAGAATTTTGGGTGGACTCCGGTCCCGTGGTTTTTGATCTCCTAATCGAGGAGGTTTTACACATAAAAAAATCGTCTTGTATTTGCGTGCTTGATATTTATTTTATTCTACTATATCAATTCATGTTAGGTTTACACAAGAGGGGAGATTATTTTATTCCGCTACGTTGATTCGATATTATTCGAATTGTTATCGTTCTCCCATCAAACTATGGTCGCGAGGATCTAGAACAAGATCCAATCTAAATTTCTTATTTGACGGTTCATATCGTTATCCAAAGTTTAGACAAGAAATGCTCCAATGAGCCCAACAAAACCTCGGTGAAGAGTTTTCTTATTGCTAAATGTACAAGAATGAAAATAAAAAAGAAAAAGAAGAGGACGAGGGGGAAAAAGGCAAGGAGGGGAAGGGGGGCGAGGAAAAGAAGTTTGAGTGAGAAATTTAGCCACTCAATTTTGGCCTCGACACTAGACATGCAGCCTAGTAGTATGGGAATTGGGTGAGGTAACAACTTTTAGTTTTAGGTGTAGGGTTCAATTCACACTCTACAAAAGGTCAAGTAAAAGTCAAAGAGAGGGAGGGAGGGAGAGGGAGTAAGATAGAAAATATATATATATATATATATATATATATATATATATATATATATATATCTTTTTGATCCTCTCTACAATCTATTATTGCACAATTGTTTTGACTCACCAAATTTTAAGCAAGTTTCTTAGTTGTGTTGGCTCCCCACTTTCATCTTGTAGTATCATATCAACGCAATAGTGTTGAAAGAGTACAATATAATTCCATTACCTTCATTGAGGGAAATCATCGAGAGGAAGCACGAGCCTGTCAACACATCTAACTAGACCCGCCTTCACAATAGAACTTTAGCCAATACATTATGGGCCAAATATGATATTTTAACTACTTCACACCGCATCAATTATCCGATGTGGGACTTTTTCAAACATAACTCACACATACATCTCAACAATCATCTCATCGTGTGTGAACTAAGTGTTAGATCTACTCCCTCTTAATTCAGGTATCTTTCTATATCAACATGTCTCAACTTGAATTTCTAATATCTCATTCATCCCTGGTCTTTTTTTTTTGGATTGAACCATGAAGGCTATAATTAGGACCAATTTACTATAGAACAACACTCAGGCTTCTTGAAATCTGCTATCATGACTCGAATTTCCATACAATTTGAACCTTGAAAGAATAACGAAAGCTCCGAGTACAAAAGATGAATTCTTATTTTTGTTGCACAATCTGATTTAGTCCTTAAAAGATCTTTGGAAGTGTTAAATTAAATACTCCTAAATTTCAAGCTTGACCAATTTAATATGTTTGGGGAGAGTCTAAGCTAAGTAACTGTAAACTCTAGGTCTAAAGAAGATCTACTCACCAATCGATCTAAGAGCAGAATAGCATAGTAAAAATTAACACTTTATCCTATATCATTTAGAGGAACCACTATAATTTTGAAAATACCAATTACTCATTTAGCAAGACTATAGTATATATTCAACTTATTTATAAATTGTTTTGTATATTCATAATAGATTGTTTTAATCAAGCAAGGAATACAACATATATTCAACATGATTCAAGTGTTAGTAAGCTATTTCCAATCAAACATGTAACCAATTCATCTTTTGTGAATATGCATCATAATGTAGATGGACAAACATCTAAGATCCACATTTTTATAACAACCTTATAAGTGCTAACCATCCGTGTCAAATTTCCCTTAACACTTGGCCCCTATAGTAATAAGGAGATTGATATACTCAAAAGGACGAGTATTCACATACACATTTAAGTTCATTTAAGATAATGTAATTTATATATTTATGATGATAATCATGTGTGCCAAGAACAAAAATAAATGCCTTAAGTTGACATTCAGTTAGGCACTCAAATACACATAGATGAATGCACTAATATTGTGATGTGCAAATACCACATGTAGCTCACTGATATACATGGATGAGTATCTATTACCTACTCGTCATTAACCATGACTCATCTCAACTAATGAAGCATTGTTACCACCAATAAATGAGGGATGGAATCATAATCACCTCTTTAACATGCCTATTAACATATTCGTCAAAAATGTTCTCTATCTTAGCAATGAAAAATATCATTATATAACCGCATGATGATAGCTATTCCATAATATTATATCACAAGCTACTCAAACCACATCATGCTGCATAAGCCATATCAGTTCATGTATAAATCATGGGACTTTACATCCTCTAAACCTTGTAGAGACCTATCTTAGAGGGTAGAACATTTATCTTCTCCTAGAGTTCAATTCACACACTCATTTAATGTAGTTCGCAAGCTGTGGCAAAAGTCTTCATCACATGACTTCATTGATATTAAAAATTATCATAATAACAATTGTCATGTACAATTATGTAATAACAGTGCAAATAATATTATACTAATCTCTTTATATTTATTTTCCATCATCCACAGACCCACTAACTATTATTCATAAGACAATCATCATTTAATCCAAGAGTTCACGACATTCTTACATTAAATGAGTTTATACTTACTCCCAATTTGTTAGCATAAAATCAGTTCTATGTAAATCTCTAAGAAATGAAAAATTTCAACCATTTTAATATAGTGCATATTATTAGAAAATGAAAAAAATTCCAAGATGTCACAATTGCATTGGTCAAAATTTTCAACAAACAATGATACACATTGGTAATGTGCCATCAATTAACCATAGGCTCTTCTACTATTTGTTAGGAGCTCACAACAGAAGCCTAGTACCTTCATCGAGGGGAGACCACCCGGCAATAGCTCAAGTTCGAGTCCGTCAACAAATCCAATTAAATTCATTTTCACGTAAAAATTTAAACCAATGAGTACTAGGTCATATTAGCTACCCCACCATATTGATTCTTAGATTTTAGACTATTTTCTAAACAATCACTCTCTCTCTCACGTAAGCTTAGTGATAGGTCTACTCCCCTTTAATTTAGATATCATTTTGCATTAACATATTTCAACTTGAATATAATACCACTTACTGTCATCCTCGATCCCTTTTTGCTAAATCGAACCATGAAAGTTGTCATCAAGATTGCAATGCTTCACAATAACATCCACTTTCACCCCCGGTCTTTCAACTAGATCGGCCATAAAGGCTGCCTCAAAATCGGGCTGATTTACCAAACACCAATACACATCGAGAGTAGACTACCAATAAACTTCAACTCTAAAACCATATGTTGGGAGTGTTGGGAGCGTGCAATAGAATCCCATTATGGCCGAGGGAGAATCCAAGTTCAAGTCCACTAATATATCTAGTTTGAATTATCTTTGCTTAAAAGTTTAAACCAATATTATGGGTCAACTATGATATATTAATTGTTTCACGCCGCATCAATTCTTCAATGTGGGACTTTTCTAACATAATTCACACGTGCAACTTAATAATCTCCCTTTTAGGTGTGAGCTCATTGTTAGGTTTGCTTCCCCTTAACTCGTGTATCATTCTGCAGCAACTTATCTCAAGTTGAATCTCTAACGCCTGCCATCATCTCAACTTATCTCTAATGGATGAAGATCCATTGTCGCTTTTTCCATATTGAACTATGAAGGTTGTCATTAGGGTTGCATTGCTACGCTACATCCCACATATCCAAAAATTGCATTGGTCACAAGATTTCATGTTTAAGATATTTACTAAACATCGGAATAAATTGGGAGCCCACCAATCTACCATCGAATCTAATACTAATTATTGAGAGTATGTAGCAGAAGTCTAATACCTTTGGTCATGGGATTGCCAAGGGAGAGTCCAAGTTCGAGATAGGTCAACAAATCAAATTCAACCCATGTGTCACTTAAAAGCATAAACCAATGATTTACAAGTAAATTATAATATATTAATTGCTTCATACCATGCCAATTTTTTGCTGTAGAACTCTTTTATCACAACTCACCCATAACTCAACAAGAATTGTAGTAGAAGCCCACGTTACCTTCACTTGAGTAGATCACTAAGAGAGATCCCAAGTCTATCCAATTGGATTCGCTTTTACTCAAAGGCTTGAACCGATGAGTCATAAGCTAGCTAGAATTAATTACTCCATACCACATTAATTATTCGATGTAACATTTTTTTCGATATAGCTCACACATATATCTCAACTTACAAACAATGCTTACTCATGCTAAATCATAATCATTCAGACACACTTTTACAAGTGAGAATGTAGACTACCAAACAAAGAGATTAGAGTCTAGCACAATCTCATTTGACCTCAACCCTAATAATCAAGGGTAACGCAACGCCTTGACGAAGATCACACTAGCAAATTCGTGACTTGGAATATATTTTGAGTCAAGAAATTAAGGAAGGCCTCCAACTTGTATGCAAGTTCAAGATAATATTTTTTGCCAAAAAATAATTCAAAGACATATAGTTAGTGGCTCGAGAACTTTCATCTATTTTGTACTCCTGGCTTAATGTAAAATACCAGCCTTAAAATCCTATTTCCCCTTTGATTTACTCCACGCAAGTCAATCCTAGAGAGAGAGAGAAGGGGGGTGGGAGAGAGAGAGAGAGAGAGAGAGAGAGATCTTTTGGGTAACAAATTGGAATTTTGTTACAGAAAAAAAGGCGGTCAAATTGCAAGTCTGGGTAAAAAGGAAAGCAACGACAACGAGAGATCTTTTGGGTAACAAATTGGAATTTTGTTACAGAAAAAAAAGGCGGTCAAATTGCAAATCTGGGTAAAAAGGAAAGCAACGACAACAAGTGTCATGTTCTGCATGGCCAGCATTGATTTGCTCTAAGCAAAGCAATCCTCGCATAATTAGACCATATGATGAAGAGTGGATCCCAACACAAATAATATCAAATGATATCCACCTACGGCTTGCTTTTTCTCCTTTCCCATCCCATCCCATCATTCTCTTATCAATCTCACTCACTATATTATGACAAAGACCCAACGAGAAAAAAAAAAAAAAGTTTCTTGTCATGCTTTTAATTCCATCGTATTTCGGATTTTGTAGTCATTACTTTTCTTGTATTTTAAAATTACCAGAAGCTATATGAGATTCATATAGACACATCTAGCAATAACAGAGTAAATTATTTACAAAAAAGAAAAAAAAAAAAGAAAAAAAAATGACACCCATTATATGTATGGTTGGGTGTCGCTCAAGGTGAGCTTGTCACGAGAGACGATGAGGAGAAAGCTAGGAACTCAAGGATTTGAACTTGTCTCTTATTACAAGAACAATGTGGATTCATTAATTAATTGATTCAATTGAAAAAGGGATTATATAGTAAACCTAAGCATGCCTATGGAACTACATTGTCCACCTATAGTTTGAAAGATCGATCACGATTATCAATGTGCCGATCATTTAATAAGTCCTTCAACTCTGGTCAAATATGACCTCCTAATAAGTTATTTATTAAGCCCATGCTGATGTTCATGCATTAACATGATGCGGATTTCTTAACTAGACAATTAGGGTTAGGAGTGAGAGTTAAACGGCATAGGAGTTGACTTGGTTTCACCGATACAGATATATCATCACGTGAAATTTTAAGTTTCCTAGAACTTTCTCACAGTCTTCGGTAATGATTCAATACCTTGGTATTCGATACATTAAATGTCTGCAGATTAAGCTGGAAAATACAGTAAATTAAGTTTTTTTTTTTTTTTTTTGCAAAAACATGATATTGTTCAATCTGGGAGTATTTAAGCTCTAGATGTCATTGATATAGCAAATCTTAGGCGAACCAATGTACTAAATTAAAGAACCTATGATACTTAACGGAAGACAATTAACACTATTAGGGTTAGCAATTTCCCATCCTCCAGGAATGAGCATTCTTCATTAATCTATTTATTGTGATCTCTAGGTTGGGAATTTTTAGTTGAGTACACTTGAGATTCAGAATATACTTTGATCGAACATATCACTTGGGATCATCGATTTTGAGGTCACCTAACGTATCTCACCATTTTCAAGCTAGAAAAAGTTAAGTGTTAAGGAGCTAATTTATCTTTCGCGAAGTGTCGTGATTAATAACTTTGATAGGAACTTTACTTCTTCCTTTTTTCCTCCGGATCTAGACATAATTTAGCTCAAACTGAAGTGTCCATGTCTATCTCTTGAACTTTAAATCCTTCCATTTCCCCTACTAAGATCCTAATTGATGCTATGGGTAAAGAGATAGCGAAGTTTTCTCTTTTGTTCAATTACTCATGCTCAGAAACACGTAAACTTCTGTAACTAAATCTGGTCCAAATCTGCACTGCCTTTTAAGAAGATATCCTTAGATGAAGGTTATCTTGGCATTGGATGTCTTTATATAAAATTATTTTCATAGATCCTTGTTTAAAGCTATTCAAAAAAAATTGAGCTTGACATGGTTTACTCATATCATTAAACTAGAATATATTAGACATGGGTCATAGTAATAAACACTCTCTCTCGGTGCCTATCTCCATCAGATATCATGACCACCTTTATCTCACATCACAATCTGCATTACCAACTAAACCTGTTGGTGGGTAGATCAAAAAACATTTTTCTATTTTTTATATTCCATATTCGATGGGGCCAATTTTTTTTTTTTTTTTTTTGTATAAATAGGAAAATCTAAAGCTGCTTATGAATGAAGGAGGAAAAAAAAATGATTTCCTATGTTTGGCCCATAATTTCTGTCCTTGATCTCAGCTACTTTTCCCAATGTTGTCAAATTAATATGTAAACAAATGATGTAACGCGTATATGAAATTAATGATTTATCGCGACCGAGTTTTTACATGTGACGTGAAATCAACTGTCAATTTAACGAAAACACACACAGATTTTGGTCTATGGCATATATAAGGAAAATAAAAGACCGATTTTTTCAACAGCAGATAAAGAAGTGAGGCTTTTCCGGTGGTTGAGTCTTTACTAGGTTTCAATCAATCATTTGAAAGCATGAGAGGAATTTAAAAGGGAAAATGTCGCACCAGCAATCTTGTCCGGTGAAGGGGAATTCTGAATATCTTCTGGCAAGCAGCGTTTTGAAGTGATTTCTAAAAGCAAGTTCATGAAGTTAGGGGTTGAATTCAACAAGGACTGATATACAACTGGACTGGAGTACCTACGGTGCTGTATGTATTATGGTGCCGTCTGGCATAAGAAGCATTGCTCGAGCGTAAATTGCTGCTCCTTCCGTCGTCTTGTTTCAAACAAATTTTTTTCCCAAATAAAGAAAAAAGGAAGAAAGAAAGCAACAAAAGAAAAAGTGGAGTCGAAGGATGAAAGTGGTAAGCAAAGCAGCTCCATTCTAGGTGATGGATCCTTGGGCTGATCAGGACCATTGACTGATCACAGGGTGGGCCGTCGTTAACCAGTTTTACATGTGAGAGGTTGGTGAAAGGCACTATCAACCTTATAAATGTCCCCTGGCCATCCCCAAGCAGTTCTTTGCGCCCCTAGTTGACTGACTCTGACATTACATTCAACAACAGTAAGTTAAAAAAGAATAAAGGAAAGAGCACCCCAAGAATCAAGAAGCATCATCAGACGAGTAAACTATAGCGACTGTCATGAATGGACGGGTGTGTGTGGTGAAATGGGGGTTTAACAAATACGAGGGATGCGTGCGTTTGTGTGTGGTGATTGCGAGGGGGGGGAGAGAGGGATTTTAATAGACTTATCTTTTAGGGTATGCGTGAAAACGCTATGTGGTAGAGCTTCAATAAAAGTAGAGCCCTGTCTTCATTAGACCAATAAACAAATACCGTGAGAAAGGGACTTGGCTCAACCTCAAGAAGCCAAGGCTCAACGCTCTTACACTCGCACCATACCCTCGTTATAAATCCCTCTCATCAGTAACTTACAGTTCCACCTCTTCACTTCACTTTGTGCATAAACCTCTTTTTTCTCTCTTTGCTTGTTTGGAGGTGTTGCCGAAGCTGGAACCCGTCAGTTCCTCAGGTAGAAGGCGTGAAAAGCTTTCAAAAATGGGGGCTAAGAAGCCTAGAGTAGTGATAATTGGGGCAGGAATGGCTGGCCTTACAGCTGCTCACAGGCTCTATACTCGCGCAGGCTCGAGGGACTTGTTTGAGCTGTGTGTGGTTGAAGGAGGGACAAGGATTGGTGGGAGGATCAACACCTCTGAGTTTGGTGGTGACCGGATTGAGATGGGTGCTACTTGGATTCATGGTATTGGGGGCAGCCCAATTCACCAGATTGCCCAGCAAATCCATGCCCTGCACTCTGACCAGCCATGGGAGTGCATGGATGGGTTCTTGGATGTGTCCAAGACTGTGGCTGAGGGTGGGCTTGAGGTGAGTCCTTGTGTTGTTGAGCCAATCTCGACCCTCTTTAAATTGCTCATGGATTTTGCACAAGGGAAGCTTCTTGAAGATGGAGCAAGCAGTGAGGAGAGAGAGCTCCACAATCTTGCAGCCGAGGCTTTCAGGATCTGCAAGAGCAACAATGGTGGGAAGGTCCTCAGCATCGGGTCTTTCCTGAGGCAAGGGCTTGAGACTTACAGGGATGTGGTCAAGGACCAGGACAAGGAGGTCCAGGGGGGCCGTGGGAATTGGAGGAAGAGGTCACTCGAGGAGGCCATTTTCGCAATGCATGAGAACACCCAGAGGACGTACACATCGGCAGGCGACCTCGAGACGCTGGACTTCAGTGCAGAGAGCGAGTACAGGATGTTTCCTGGTGAGGAAATCACCATAGCCAGAGGCTATTCCAGCATCATTCAGTCGCTGGCCTTGGTGCTTCCGGATGGCCTAATCCAAGTGGGCAGGAAGGTTAGGAGGATTGAGTGGCATCCTGAGGTTCATCAGGGCATGATCTTGGGAAATAGCCATTCCGATGATAGGCCTGTGAAGCTGCATTTTTGTGATGGTTCTGTTATGTCAGCCAATCATGTGATCGTCACGGTCTCACTAGGAGTGCTCAAAGCCGGAGTTAGTGAGGGTTCGGGTTTGTTCAGTCCTCCCTTGCCCGCTTTCAAGACTCAGGCCATATCAAGACTTGGTTTTGGTGTGGTGAACAAGTTGTTTCTGCAGCTTGACCCGGCCCATGACCTGAAAGGCAAGAGTTTTGACAATTTCCCAGTGTTGCAAATGGCTTTTCATCGATCGGACTCGGAGGTGAGGCACGAAGAGATACCATGGTGGATGAGGAGGACAGCATCTTTATGCCCTATTTATCACAATTCAGATGTTCTACTATCTTGGTTTGCAGGGGAAGAAGCTCTTCAGCTTGAAACACTTACTGATGAAGAAATTATCGCGGGCATTTCAAGTACAGTTAATTGCTTATTGTCGCAGCCTGAAGAACCCCAGGTCAAGTCCGGTACACCAGAATTGTGCAATGGCGATGTAAAATCTGTGCACAGATTCGTTGGAAGTGATGTGAAGTTCAAGAAAGTGTTGAAGAGCAGATGGGGCACTGATCCCCTGTTCTTGGGATCGTATAGCTATGTAGCTGTCGGTTCAAGCGGTGATGATTTGGACACGATGGCCGAGCCATTGCCGCGGGAAAGTCACGGAATCAGCACGTCTCCAGAACTGCAAATTCTCTTTGCAGGAGAGGCAACGCATAGGACACACTATTCTACTACTCACGGTGCTTATTTTAGTGGAATTAGAGAAGCCGATAGGCTTCTTCAGCATTATGACTGTGTTTGAATATTATAATAGTTAGAGGCAATCCTGCTCTTTTCATTTTTTTTCCTCTTTCAAATTTGCTTATTGTTCTGATATCTTTCTTGATCTTCGTATTGGAACACCTGTCTCTCTCCTTTTATAAAAGTAGGCAAAAATTGAGAGGAGCGGGAGGAGAGAAAAAATAGGGAAGGTTGAGAGAGAGCGAGAGAAGATGGGGACATTTTTAGATGTACCGCGTGAATTAAAGAAGCTTCTTTCCAATTTTTTATTTCTAGTTTACTTTTTCTGCTCTCTTTTCTATTTGATATCATGATCTCCAAAGCTAAACCAATCGGGGATTATGATTCTTTAGCTACTCAACAATTAGAAAGTAAAAAAGAAGAAAAGCTTTGTATTGTATCTCTCTCTCTCTCTCTCTCTCTCTCTCTCTCTCTCTCTCTCTCTCTGGGGCTTTTGTTTTGGCGATGCATAGTGGACAGGATCCTATAAACCCGGCTTTTTCCAGCTTGCAACATGTCCATCAGTTTCCTGCAATTTGGCTTGTTTCTCTGTCCATGATGTAGTGTTCAGTTCTCGAGTACAAACAAAACTCTTATCGCTCTCCTAATTCAATTTCTGAGTTAGACCTTTAAAGACACCTGGGACAATAAGCGAGCTGGCCCCAGTTGCATGTAAATCCCTAGAGAATGTGCCTAGCAAAAAGTAACTGAAAGTTCAAAAGGAGGGAAGAAGGAGCAAGGGAAATGATAACAAGAAGGAATCCCAAGAAGAAGGATAGAGCCATCAATCTGGCGCACTTCCTCAATGTCCAATGAGACACAAAACAGAACACAGAGATCAGTAAATAGCCATCCGATTGCTCTGACCACTCGTGAAGAACCATTGGGTGCGCGGTATGTAATCATTATTGGACTGACCTGTCAAGTTTGAGATGTAAATACATAACGTAACTGTTCTGTGTAAGATATGTCTCCGATGTCACAACATCTACCCTTGAACTATCACGCTACTAGGTAAGTCTTGTGCGATCTCAAAATAGTACAAACACCTTTTCAGAGTTGCGACCAGAGTGACCAATATTTTGTTGGCGACAGATCCGAGTGGGGCAGTCTACACTCACAATGAGACAGCTCTTCGCTGAGAAGACAACCCCAAATTGACCTACCCACTCGGTAACACTACATTTCACCTCAAAAGCAAAACTCAATGCTAATGGAGGAGACAGAAAATGACTGTCCATAGACAACAATATCAGACCCAAATATCCACCAAGGTGTTCTTGTCTTGGCACATCTGATGCGATCTCCAGATCAGCTCTCACTGCTATTAAGCCAGCAGCAAATTTCTTAATCAAAGATTTGTCACCATCTGCCTGCTAGGGGGCCCCCCACAAACCTTCATAATTGATTTCTCCCTCATTTCCTTCCTCCATTTTATTTACCTCTTATTTTCTGATTTGGCATCGCCTCTCCTGCAACAAAAGCCACATGTATTCATCATAAAAACGAAATGAAGGAAAGAACTCACATGATTCAGTTCGTGCGACTAAAGTGCTAAGTGAATCTAAAATCTGATGAAGCTCCATTTTTCTTAAATAGTTTATGAAGGGGTATAAGAAGATTTTTGCTGGGAGGTCCTGAGTGGTCAAATCGATGAGAGCTATACATGGAGACATCCCTCTATTATTGTTGAGATTGCTACTTTGCCAGGTCTCTCCCCCAGAAAAACTGGAGTGGCCCACCTGCTGTCTCTTTTTTTGCCTCTTGTGGGCTTCAATCACTCTTTGATGATTGTGCATATCACAGACCAATCTGTCACCATGTCCTTGTCTGATTCATCTATTTATCATAAACAAACAAATGAGAATCTCTATAACTATACTACCCCCATAGAAACCCCAACCCCACCTCCCACCTAATGGCTCCCTCGTCCCTTTTGATTACTTTTCCCTTGGCCCTCCTTTTGGTTATAATCATGATCATCATGAAGGAGAGTGCACCATTAACATATTTAGATGTTTTTAATGTCTCCAAGGGTAGGTCCCTGTATTGGTCATTGAATGCAGGTCTGTTCCTTTTTAGCTTTGAGCTTTAGGTATGGACCATTCATTTGACAACTTGTGCATAGCGGATGGCCACAAGTCCAGGATGTTACCTATCATCCCTTAATGTTTTGCTCAGTTTGGGCGTCCTCTTCAAAATCCTCACATGTTGCTACAGATTTTCCAATTTGAGGGCCTAATCTGGGAACCCACAGAAACGTTTCAAATTGACAGATTTAATAATCATTGAATGGAGGATGTAAGGTCGATTGGGGAAAGGGAAAGGGAAAGTAGATGAAAACGACGTGATTTGGGATAATTAAGTGAACTTTAGGTCAACTGAGTAACATGGGTTTTGGAATTATTAAGTGAATATTAGGTCAGCTGATTAAGCTGCACTACCCATTTGAAGTTTTCTTAGCCATATTGTTTTTTTGTTACGTTTCCTCAACCTATATCTTCCACTGTTATTATTCTTAATAAAAGATTACAAAGTAGGACCCTTTTGATCCCTTTTGATGAAGCAAGTTGTGCCAATTATTAGAGGTTAGCAGCTATAACTGTTTGTACGACTTGAACTGTTTATCATACTTTCAGTTTGTTCAGTTGAATCATTAAGACCAATTGATATGATCTCGATGCAAACGTATCTTTGCCTCGAAGGATGCCATGTTCCTCTAGTCTAATGACCCAAGCAAGCTTTGCTTTTTGCACAAAATCTTTGATTAGAAGAATCACGATGTGTTTGAAACTTTGAGGAGCACCTTTATCCTTTCTTAAATTAGAATAAGGCTTTCCCCATCTTGTGAGAACCGACAATGTCAAAGATAGAAGACGACCGATTTAATAAGTTATCGCTTGGTATCTTTAAGGTTGCTTTATGAAGGTTTTTGATGATGATCCAAGACCCTTTAACTAAAAAGAAGCTATTGGTGCGCGCGTGTCTAAAAATCTGTGTTGAAAGAATCTAGGTGTATAGTATAGGACCCTTTAGAGGTTGCCGAGCCCTTAGATCTTATAATTAAGGTTCATGGTCCATGATAAGATCTCCAACTTATAAATAATATAGGTCTTATTAAAGAGAGTTTTCAGAGTGCAAAGTAAACGTATCTATAAATATTTCAATATTCAAAAACATTGATTTCACATAACAGGAGGAAAACAGTGCATTAAGAATTGTAAAAGTTTCTCATTTGATTGCTTAACATATGTCCTGTTGACTCCTTTATTGTTGATTGACAGGAGCAAATCTTTCTTGAGGATTCTGTTCCAAGCTATAATGCAGAAGCACTTTCAAGAATGGTCCAGCATCTCGAACCCTTCAGCTTCAACCTAAGAGCTAAAAAAGGGACAGTTCTAACTCATTGAATGGAAGGGGGTAACCAAAAACTGAGGACGACTGAGCTTATTGAAAGTTCCAAGCTATAATGCAGAACCACTTTCTGTATGGCTATACAGAAAGGCAATGAAACCACTTGATAAACAAGTATGGAGTCCAGCAGAAATGGTTACCTAAATCTAGAGTGCTCTTGTGTGTGTGTGTGTTTTTTTTTTTTTTGTGGGGGGTATTAACCATCAAAGCATAGCATGCCTTTTTTTTAATTAATGCTACTGAGGGCTGTAATTAGTGCCACAGTTTAATTGACCGCTAAAACTTCCTTAACTGATATGCACGGTGTTCACTAAAGTTTAGACATTTGAGATTCTTCTTCAGACGTAAACCAGCAAATTGATTTACCACTGCTGCAATAAAGCATAGCATGTATTCTTTTCCTTTTATTTTTTTTTTTAATTAAAGCTACTGAGGGCTGTAATTGTGCCATAGTTTAATTGACCACTAAAACATCCTAAACTGATATGCATGGTGTTTACTAAAGTTTAGACATTTGAGATTCTTCTTTAGACTTATGCTGGAAAGGCTAAATGATGTTTTTGTTGTTTTGTTGGGTGTGTGCTTCCTCCTTTTGTCTCTCTGCATTCGCCTCTAGTGCAAGAAAATCATCTAAAATAATGTAACAATCGAGTCTCATATCCACACAGAAACAGCTTTTCGAGGATAATTAATGTTGCCATCTTCCATGCACCTCATTTGTGATATTATAGTAATGATTGATGATCTCCTCTGTCGTCGACAGTGATTTTACTGAATCGACAAAAGCAATTCGTCTTTGGGCCGTCCAATAGAAAATCTATGTTGGTGTAGGACAATAATAGAATACCAAGAAATTACATGGTCCAGTCAATTTTGGCATGTTGGTTGGTCCCAACATTCAAAATCCCCCACTTGGTTGCCGTACCATGGGACCAAATAGGTTCACAAGATTGAGTTACTCAGAAGTAGCAGGGTTTTCTGAGGGTACTGAAGACTGCTGCTCTTTCTTTGTTTCTTCTTCTCTCTTTTGCTTTCTTGATTGTTGCAATGAGGGAAGCAAATTTAAGATGGTCATTGTTCGACTTCTATTGTGTGATTAGCCCGTGGGTTCCTAGAAAAGCATCACTGTTAATTCATCAAGCAATATAAGATGAATTCGCTCAAGTGAACCCAGTATTAGTATAGTCGATGCTCAATGGAGGTAAACCATGACACGTCTGCTTGCAAAAACTTCCCAATGTGCAGGCCTCTTTGTGATTGATGTGTTGAACATGAAAAGATTCCACCTGCGAGTTGATCCATAGCCCATTCCTGCTTTGTTTTTGAGGTTTTTGGTGAAAGAGGGAGGACTAGGTCGTGTATATAGAGACAATTTTGGTCTCTCTTCAAGTTGAGCATGAGCCATGCAAATTTCAACCATTCCATTTTCCTCTACTTCTCTTTTGCAAACAATCATCAATATCAACAATGGCCAATTCATGTGAGCAGTGGTACATGTACTGTAGATATGGCAATTTTTTCTTCTTTTTATCTTTTGGAGTTGTCAAGACTACTTTTGTTACCCATCATTTCTAATCTTCTGCAGATGCAGGTTATTGCAGAGACAAAATTGCCTTTGCCAACTATGCAAACACTAGCTTCACTTGTTTGGCAGAACTATGAACATGTACATGATTAAGGATGATTCTGTGCACTTATTTCGTATTACTGCGGTATCTCAAGAGTCCACAAATTTGTTCTGTTCCAAATGGATGTTAACAACATCCCAAAATTTCCATGCAGAGGTTGCATCTGTCGTGCAAAGTTCTTTTTCTGGATACTGAATTCCAATTCTGTTCTTTTTTTAAAAATAGGCAAGACTTAATTACATTCAGTTTCCCTGATCTTCATGCTACAAGTATCTGAGAATTTTAAAGATTATGTGCTATTCATCAACGCCAGCAGATTGCTTATATGGAGTGATCTCCCCCTGTGCCCTTACTCAGGATCTATAGTTCGTACATCAAGGCAAACCGAGAGTTGCTGGCAGTATTTTTCTTCTTCATCATAGGTAATTAGTCGCATTTTGAGATGAGCAGAGTGCAGAAAGCAAGAAGAAGAAAGTGAGAGTTAACACAGAGAAGTTCTGATTATTCAGATGCCATCCACATGGCTTGGTTTATTGATTTTCAATAGAGTGCAACAACATTTACAAGGCAATCGGAATTATCTCCTGGGATTCTTACAAGTATATCATGAAACAGTGCAACCGGGCAGCCTACCCATGTAAAAAGAATGACTAGCTAAAATCCAATGTATAATCGGCGTATACCCTTCATATGATCTGGAGGTATAGGTGCAATACCCGTTCGTTTATGTACATAAAGGATGTCCAAAGACAGCTTTTCTGCCAAATTGGTGTAGTACTGAGGTACGTTGCCCATTCTGGATGTTGAACCGATTCTTTGTTTGAGCAAAGCTATAAAGAGAGACAGAGTTTACGCACCATGGAGGCGGCATTCTTCCATCTCTGACACCACAGAAGCCGCTTTGTTTTGACTGCATATTGCTTCGACCGAAAGTTTCTTCTCACTTTTAGGACATGGATCCCCTCCAAAAACCTCTGGAGCCACGGTGACAGAGCAAAGTTGTTTCCCAATGCAATTCTGCACGAAAGTTCCATGTCAACCATAAAAAATTATTAATGAAGGCTGAAAATTCGTAATCATACAAACCTCTAAACTACAGTTTCTCATCCATGATTTGATTATTTCAGATTATCAAACCTTGAGCAGAGTCCAACCAAAAAGTAGACGATGATCATTTGCTCTAGTATTTCTACGCTTAATTGGTGGTTCACAGATCAAATCTAAGAAGAAACAGTATTAATGAGGTTTTTGAAATGTGAATTTCACTGAATAAATTTGAAGTTCCTCAAGTATCCTAGCAGAAGGCAACTTAGATTTAGTCACGTACCTTCCGAAGAGCATCATATGATCTGTGAGCGTGACAAGGTCCTTCTTGATAATTTCCACACGTTCCTTGTGGCAATCCATAGCTAGCAAACTTTATCTCAGAGATTTCCTGCCCGCGAGGACACGCCAAGTGAACTTTTGGATATGTATTGTTGGATTTACCTGACGAAACCAAACGCCAGTCCTTCAGTGCAGGCTGTCCATCGAAGATATCCGCACAGACACTTCCTGTCATTCTTTTCACCAAAGAAATTCCTGCCGGTTCTCCACCCCATTCCTCAAAAACAACCAGTAAGTTTGCAGTGGGATTCAGCCATGAGCGAGGAACGTGATACCTGAAAGTTTTCATAAGCTTTGTCACAAATGTTTGTAGTGAACAAGCAAGAATAAGCAGAGAAGTTCATCTCTTCCTCACCATCTTTGAGATGGCTGTCCGCAATTAGTTCTACATTTGCTCTCATCGAAAATTCCAGCATAGTTGCATTCGCCGCAGCTTCCCCCTGCTACATAAGCAGGCCAGTGTCGCCCAATGCTCTGACCATTTATCCATATTTGACCTTTTCCCATGCTGCTCATGTCTAATGCTAATGGGTCATCTCCTTCTGGCGCATCGAAAGTAGTCTGAAATTCATCACAAATTTGCTGAGTCATAAGAAGAGACCAGAATGTTTTAGTAGCTTCCAAGAAGAAAGACTTTACCTTGTACCAGGTCAAGGGCTGTTTTAGGACCACCGACGATCCTTTCATCCATTCAACAGAGGAACTCCCGCTGATGGTATTTAGACCCAAAGTTTCACCCTTTAAACCGAGCTGTTTAGATGCAACAATTTGAGCAATTCTTAAGCTTCTGCGTGCAATCTTAAGGGTAAGATTCTGTACATTCAACACAAGAGAACCATGTCTTATGTTGGCCAACTCTAGACAGCCGACATTCTATTATTTAGAAGTTCTAGATTTCTGAACTATCACCATTTTCAGTTCAAAACATGCATTTCGCCAGTAGTCTCATATTGCACTTATGTTTCCAATCCAGCACGGTTGCTTATTTTATCCAAATTTCAATTTCCTGGGAGCCAATTTCAAGTTATCATAGAGAAGGAACAAGCGCACAGGGTACAAACCTTGTAGGACCATTTCCAGTTAGTCAAATTCCAAGTGCCAGAGTTAAGACCCTTTAAGGTGACTGGTCCAAGAACCCCAGCATTCCACGTCTCAAAATGGAGACCAACATTCTGAAATAAGTTTTGACGTCACTTTAATGAGAATTGCAATTACTAGAAATCTGAAGTAAGATAACGTTGCAAAAGTAGTGTCCATAAAAATGTAAAGCCTATAAGGAAAGGGGTAAACTGACCGGCAGACCCACGGCAATGCTTAAGAGAGACAATTTATTGATCCCCGCATTTAGCTTCAAGTTGTCATTGAATGTTAGCTTTGGGTTTTCAAGTCCTCCGTATACAGTCCCTGTGCAAAACCTTGATGTGATAGTAAGAGTTTTTGCCACATCGGTTAGCTAAAAATCTGAAAGAAAAATCATTCAACATTCACACTTGTAAATGTACCTGATAGTTGACTATTGATGAAAACATGCAAGGCATGTCCTGCAGACCATACTGTGAGAACAGGATACTGACCATTCTTTAGGAAAGCTTCATCAGGTTCTATCACAATGCTGAACAAACACACAAATAAATGTCAGGCAAAGATGGATTGACATATTCATTCATTTATTCTTAGTTCAAATATGTTTTGGTGTTCTGTTTAAATCTTGATTCTGCCAAAAATTACTTACTCTGTCATGTACCACAAATAGTCTGAAGCATCTCTTGTGATGTTAATTTGTTCCAGAAGCCCTTCCATTTCAGTCGTGTCACTGTCATCAGCTGAGGGAGTTTCTTCATTATATGACTGCCATGAGAAGGTATTATCTAGAGGAGTCATCTTCATGAGAGAGCTTTGGGCACCGATCTGTACACAGATTGTGTTGTGGTGTTAAACTCAATGCTGGGAATTCTCAAAAGGAGAGCACTATCTTCTATGCCCCTGTTCAGTTTTAATATTTGCTTTGAGAAGAAATGCAAAGTTCAGTTCTGTTTCAGTTTATTTAAATTTAACAGATATTGCTTTCATTTCTACAATGGTCCACATTGTGATCGGATGAATGTTTGAGATGATACCCTTGCGGTGTTGAAAACTGCAGTTTTGCAGTCAGGGAGGATGCTGACGGACCAAGGCGGCAAATCATACTGTCTACCTCCAAATGTCACCTTTACTGAGTAATTTGGGTCGTAGTTTGCAAGAAAAGCCGCACAGGCACCAGATTCAGCTGTGAACACATGAGCCTACCCAAAATCATTTAAGATGAGTCGGTCTTCAATTCAACACAGCAAGTAACAAGCACGTTGAAGTGCAGTTCATAGACAATTAAGATAGGTTATGACCATACCTCTTGTTTATTTCCAAGTGAGAGTACAGTTGCGTTGGAAGAAACTAAAGCTGATTCGCACCGCTTGATGGCTTCATGTAAATCTTTCAAATGACGCCATTTCTTTTCTCTCGTTAGACCTGGCATTGGATCAAAAATCACCATGGCCCACTCAGATTACATCATTTACATCTTTATTTTCCCTCTTAAGATAATTTCGCATATTATTCTCATAGGATTCTAAACTTTGGTAGCTTAACAGTAAAATTCTCCTTTTGAACCTTATCCAAAATATATTCTTTACTTTAAGAAGTTGGGCATCTTTTATTTCTCTAAGTTGAGAAGGAGTGAATTTCAGCAGCTTAGCCCTAGCATCACTAGGAATAAGGATGTCATGTCACATACCGAATTCATCTATAGGAGCATCATAATCATAGCTTGTGGCAATGAATGGACCACCCGATGTCCGACCAAAGTTAGTTCCTCCATGATACTGTTAAAAGGAGAAAAATTAGAGGCAGAACATAATGCTGTTGAAGGTCATAGGATGCCGGTATTTAGCCACATGCAGGAGAAAACATCACCCTACAGATTAAGATGAAGTTAAGGTTTAAGTTACCATGTAATAATTAACAAAGGAGCCACCATTTTGAATGAACCTTGCAACGGAATATGCCAAGTCTTCAACTGGTCTATGCGGTATTGCTCCACCAAATTCTGTATACCAGCCAGTCCAGGCTTCAGTCCACATCTTTGGTTTGTAATCCCGGTTTGGTTTAAAGTTCTCGCAGTAGTAGCCGTTGCAGGTATCAATCTGTCGCACAGTCACTAAATTAATCAGAAATGATAGTGCAACTCCATCTATTGACAGGTGCTAATCAAGTCTGCTCTAGCCAAACTCTGTCCACCCCAAAAATGAATTTAGGCAGCCACTTACGATCAGAGACGTTGTCTGCTAAATATTTGGGACTCGGCTTTTAGTGTAAGCTCAGGAACAAGATAAAATGTAAGAAAAAGACAAACCTTCATGGCTGCTCATCTTCAACCACTAGTTAAAGCATATGAGATAAAGATTTGTCATTATAAGACCACCAATGCAGACAAAGGTGCCAATACAAACCCCACCAAGAAAGGAGGTTGTGACTAACGGAAAGGAGGTTCTAAATTCCTGAAGGACAAAGGACGACCAAAAACATGTGACTACAAAGTTCCAATAAAAACAATGATGAGAGTTGCGTACAACTGGATCAGGGGCATCTTCTTGCTTGCACATAACCCACGGGACTCCAGTGCCAAGACCAACGGCCATATCAGCAGCCCACTTGCTGTAAGCCTTGCCAGGTGCACCGATTTCCCATTCCACCGGTCCAAATTCATTCTCAATCTGCCAAAACACGAATCTAATGCTTCCTTTAGCTTGAAAAATGACAGTGAAAACAAAGAGTACAGAGGTGTCAAAGGTCGGAGTGGATTTAAACTTCTTAAAATTACTGCCTTTTTCGAAGGCGACAGTTTATATTGACAAATTAACATCACACTGATAATATGTATATGTGTGTGTGTGTATATATATAGTCGCAGTATTAAAATACTCTAGAAGTCCTTACCTGAGAAAGAATAATTGGACCTCCCTGAGACTCGAACAGATTTTCAGCCTTCATCATGTTCACTATTTTCTCTGTGAACCGTTGCATTGCCGCCTTATGATAGTTCAACAACAGATGCAAATTATTGAGCAGGAATTAATCTGGAAATAAGATGGTAAACACATAGCCACAAAACCACCTTGAACGGCTCATTGTCCGTCCTGAAAACGACGCCCGGTACGAATTTTAGCCAGACAGGGAATCCCCTGAATCAGGAGTAAAAAAAAAAACAAGAATAACAAGGCACATCAGCATCAAGGCACAAAGAATTTGGTATGTACTAAATTTTACAACAAAAGGAAAATAAATAAAAAAAATTACTTGTATAATGACGAAAATCCTCACCCAAAGTTCCATTCTGCGCAAACATAAGGACCAATGCGGAGATGCACGTAAAGGCCCGCTTGCTGTACCAGCTTTATGAACCGGACAAGGTCATATCTGTCCTCAAAATAATACTGCAAAATTATAACAAAAACAATATGTCGGACGATTACCACATAAATATATTCAAAATGACAATGAGTATATAAGCCAAAAAAGAAAAAAAAAAAAAGGAAAAGGAACTTTTTTTTTTTTTTTTTTTTTTTGTGGAAGAATTATACTTTTCCTGGAGAAGGTTCGTGTCCATTCCAAAAGACATACGTTTGGATAACATCCAAGCCTCCATCTTTGGCCTTCTGAATAAGATCAGGCCACATCTGCACAATCCCATGTAATAAAAACCAGTCAAGAACACCTGAGGTTTGAGCTCAAACGCTCCTGAAGAATGCCAAATGAGAAAAACCCAGTTGCGCAAACGCATTGGGATGCACGAAAAAGAAAAAAAAGAAAAAGAAAGAAAGAACAGGAATAAACACATGAAATGCGAATTGCCAAACATGGGTTACCCCGGGAGTGCTTCTTGGGTAGTGAATGGACCCAGAAATGAGAATCCTCCTCTTCCCATTGACGATGAGGGCTCTGTGGTCGTAAGTCACGGAAGCCGCGACCGAAGAAGAAGAAGAAGAAGAGGAACAAGAATCCCACGAGAGCAACAGTGCAAGCATGACCACCATCACGCTCTTGGCTCCGCGCAAGGTCTGCACGTGAACTTTCGGACCGGAGCCCATGACCCTCTCTCTGTACCGCAAAAAGCAACCGCTCTCTTTTCTTCGTCCGGACTACTAAACATTCAACCTCACATCACCAAAACCGAGGAAGACGGAAAGACAACATCCTCAGTGGGGCGTTCGGCACGACCTTTTGCTCTTTTCTTTCGGGCACTGAGGACACTTCTCTTCTCCTTTATAGAGATGAAATGTGGCAGCACAGGTCTTTGAAGGAATGCAAACGCGTGGGGCCCGAATCTTTTGGCTTTCCATCAACCCAGAGGACACGGCACTTCTTGGTTTCTTTTCCTCCTTTCCCCCCTCCCCATTATGCTCATCCGTCTTTTTTCAAGGATCTTGATCTGGCGAAGGATTCAATGCAGGGGCTTATTTTAAGAAAGTTCTGCATTAATGATACGCCAGAAAAATGTACAAAGAAAACCTGCCATGGACGTCGTCCTTTTGAGCATCTCTATCTCAGCTTTTTGCTCAGGCATTGACAAAACATATTTTTAAAGTCGGTGTGATTGGAGACTGTGCTCGACAGCTCTGCAACAAATCCCAATACGGAGATGACACTGTTTCGCCCTTTGAAATTGAAATGTAGTAGTTTGCAGTCCAATTAGAGAAGTTGCCCACCGCCCAATATCTTATTAATGGAGATTTATTTATTTATTTATTTATTCTTTGCTTTTTCTTCCCCCACAGTAGGTTCCAACTACTCCAATGCATGATTCATCTACTGAAAATAAAATAATAAAAAAAGCTAAAAGTTTTGGAGGAGCTCTCTCTGACTTCAATTTTGGACGACGTCGGATCACCACGTCCTCGATTGGTAATTGCAAATTGCACGGAGCCAGGTGAATTTGCCGTAACGGATTGGGATTAGGAACGTAATCACGTCCATTATTGACTTATAACCCTCTCAAATTGGGAAATGGTCCAAAAGTCCTTCGCCTATCGTCTTTTTATAAATTTAGGCTTACACTTTTCAATTATGTCAATTAAATCTTAAATATTTTTTGTTTTTTGTCATTTGAATCCATTTAATCAATTTTGACCAAAATCACCGAAGTGGACATCGGTTGTGCCACGCAAAAAGGCTAGCGCCAACGTTGGCAATTTTTTTATAAAATTTTAATATGTTTTTCGAAATTTTCTCTTTTTCTTTTCTTCTATTTTCCTTCTTTTCTATTTTTTATTTTTTTCTTTTTTCCTTTTCTTTTTCCTTTTTTCCCTTTGTCGACCACCGCTAGACCTCGTTGAGGGCCAACAGAGGTCATCGGCCTTAAGCAAGGCCATTGGCCAAGCTAGGCTAGCAACGACAACCATTCACCTAGCCCAGACTTGGGTGTCCCACACCCAAGGCCAAACTTTGCCAACCATTAGCAATGTCAGCGGAGGGAAAAAGAATAGGAAAAAAAAATGAGGAAAAATATTAAAATATTATTAAATGTGTTCACACCAATGTTGATCGTCCTACATGGTATAACTAGTATTCACATCAAAATTAGTTGAATGATTCAATTGGCAAAAAATAAAAATGGTTTATAACTCAATTTGTAAAGTTGAAATGTTTATTACTGAATTGGCGAAAGTACAATAGATTTGAAATTTTTTTAACACTTTTCCCCTTGAGATTTCATGAGAAATTTACGAAACCTGCAGGATCACACATAAGTGAAAACCACTACTGTAGTGCCATTGATTTATGGGAATGAGACTTGTTATCGATAATTGACATGTTCATATTACATATTACGTATTATTATATTTAGTATGCCATAGTACCATATCCTATTGTGAACATGCGAAACATGCTATATTCTTAACTCGATCTTATCAAAGAGATCTATATCCATCACTTGGGATGACAGCTAACTGATTCGAAAAGTTCAAACCATTAAATGAATGTGCAGTTCATTATATTTAAATCCCATTATGCTTTTCGGTTGGTACGAAAATTAAAGACGGGTGCTTTGATGTGTCTATAAGATGCTTTGCCCCTTAAAGAGCACCAATTGGGAAAGGGATTCTCGAGATAAATCCTTGCTTAACCCAGCGAGATGGAATATATGAAGGTCTCTTTCCCATGTGGGTCGCTTTAATAATCTTTATCCCAAAGTTCTGTTCCTTGGTAATTATGTTAGGGACACTCTTATGGGACACAAGCCATTAATCTTGCCCTTCAAGGTTTTTGGTCCTAAACCTTCGGCTACAAGATTATCAACGACTGAAGTGTAAAGATCAACCCTCCAAATATCTCCTTCCATGTGAAGCATGCCCCCTCGATAAGGATTCGTGGTGTCCTTTTTCCTATATTGACCTAACTATTACCGCCCTTTAAGTACGGTCGAAACTACACTTCCAAGATCCTAGGGCTCCTATTTGTACACGGACCTCATCCATAGACGGTTGCAACTCCCTAGGTTGCTATGCCACTCCATCGTCGATCGATATCTTTGTCTTCAATCAGCATTATAGTCTTCGTGTTCTCCTTCGCAATCCAACACTTAGCTAGATCTAGGTGGCCAACTCTGTGTCCTTCGTCGACGTGTCCTATTGATTGCCCTTTGACTACCGGTTGATGCTGTCTCACTGTCGGTGACTACATTAGCGATATAAATATCCATTCCCTTAATCGATGTCTTCATTCTATCTCCTTTCTTTTTTCTTTTTTTTTTCATGTGTCCAATATCTAGCCAAATTTACAATAATATCGGCCCGTATATTGGTTATTTTATCGAAAAAAGATGTTAGTCGACCATGCGCCATCATAAATCAATAGCCGTATTTCATGATCATTGATAATTATCGTCCATAGTCATCAATCAGCTTCTATAACTGTCAATACTTGCTTGATGTAAATGTTACCGAATCAATAGCTTATCAATATTAATTCCATCATTAAACTCTTTGGCTAGATCAATTTTGTGTCGGTTACATATCGGACCAAATTGACTTCTTACTGATTCTAAAGAGTTAGCTACTTTTTTCGGTGTAAACAACCTACTGCTTTCTCTTATTATTCTTTTCTTGCCTTTTCTTTTCTCTCGATTTTGATTTGAGAGCTCCCTTCTTTAGGTCTAGCTCTCGATTGAAGAATTCAAACTTTCCCAATCTAGTTTTAGTTTTGAGTGTTATCCTATCTCGATCTAGATTTAGGAGTTCAATAAATATACTTTTAGGGATTTGATATCTCCATACTTTGTTCGTGTATAAGTTCTCTGTCTCCAACTTCAATGATGATCCCATGAGCTTTAGTGTTTTGTTGAATCATGAAAATTTGCTCCTCTATATGTTAGATCTATGTTTGTTCAACCTATTTTGATTGTCTCCATACGACGATGGTGCAGAGAAAGTCGAACCTAAATGCGCATTGCTAATTAACAACTTTGTAGTTACTGGAGAAGGATTTTCCTACGTGTGCTCATCACTAACAAAGACATGGGATCTAGCGATTGACCATCAATAATTTTACTTGATAAATCCGTTCTTATAAAATGAATATGTGCTAAACTTTGTTGGTGCTCCATTAATCCTTTTTTGTTTTTTGAATTTGGCTTTGCTTTTCAATATTTTTGCTCTGTTTGAATTCGTTTTGTCATGAAAATTACGTACTTTTTATATATTCTTTGGAGCAATGAATATAATTTTTTTTTCAACCAAAAAAAAAAACTTCTTTCTCATCAATGAAATGAATAACCAAATCATTCGATAATTACGTCGTGGGAACGTCAGTAAACTCAGGTTCGACTGTGTAGATCCGATCCCATCTGGGGCACTCCCCTAGCGTAAAAGCAAAGAGGGATGGCGTTCCCCAATTCCCCAAGAAAAATCTCGAAAACGGCATTGCTTTAAGCGCCAAATACACAACATTGCTTTGTCGTCACGATGATTACACGACTTCATGCTTTTACCTCTCTGCAGTCGAAAAATGATGAAGCCATCTTCAGTTGCTTCCACGCTACACATGGAAACCCCCGACTACATCTCCGTAGGGGGTAATAAGTGCAGCCTCGACATAACATCATTTACAATTTTAAACCATGTGATCTGGCTCAAATCGAGTACCTCGATAAACCCATCCTGACGCCATGTGGAGCTCATCGACCCATGACTCGAGAAAGCGCAACGCGTTCGTAGAGTTATATACGAATTAAAATGATCGTGGATTAGGTTATTAGCTCTCGTCTCCACTTATGTATCGCCATGTAGAACTTCAGCAGCACCTAAAAGTCAGCGGGAAGAATTGTTGAAATAATTTTGGATTTCTTGTCATCTGCTTTTGGCACCCTCTGGACTTTAAAACCCTAAAACGCTTTCGTACATCGTAAGATTCCGAAAACCTTCTCCTTTGCACATTACAGCCCAACACCATCAGTTACCAAATCATCTCCATTTATATGTGGCCAGGCGGAAGTTTAGGAGGACCTACAAGTACTGGGGATAATTATAAAAACCATTTTTTGGATTTCTCGTCGTCTCCATTTGACACCCTCCGGACTTTATAACCCCCGGACACTTTTGTATCTTATAAGATTCCGAAAACCTTATGCTTTTCACATTCCGGTCCAACACCATTAGCTAGGGACGCGTCCACGAAAATTTTAGCAAATTTTTTTGGGGACGAGGGAGGCGTCACATGGACGTTGATATGAAACTTCCTAGGACAACGTCAAGGCACTCTCTTCGCTGTTCATTCGTGACTCGTGAGATCTAGTTGCGTGGTGATCATTCTCTTGGAGCGGGGCTATGGCGCCACCAAACCAGCTAGTTTTGTCCACATTAGGAAGAAACTTCCCAAGTCTTTCGCACGTGAAAAATGTTAATGAAGCTGACACAATGCAGTTCATACCATCTATCGATAAGAAGATACAAGATCCTATAATTGAGGATGACGTAACATAGAAGTACAAGATATTAATTATATTAAAATCCTCCGCCTGATGAACTAGAATAAATATCTTGTGTCTCGATTTCTTTTTTCTCGTTTTTATTCTCTATTTCCTTGTCATTTTGTGCCGAAGAATTCTACTAGAAGCTTGGCCTAAAATTTGTAAAATTAGAGTGTGTTTGTTTCAAGAAAAAGTTCATAATAACATAAAATGCCTTTTGAAAAATAATTTTTGAGGAAAATGTTGTCCCCTTCTAGATCAGAAAACTCATTTTCTTAATTTGAAGCATGCATATTCTTTTTTACCATAAATAGTTTTCTGGTGTTTGATTATTTTCAACAAACCAAACGCATGGTTACCAAGAAAAAAAAACAAACAAACAAACCAAACGCATAAAAGTCCAGAAAATTAATGCGCGAAAAATTGATTCACTTAAGTAAACACATCCCTAGTGATTGTTGACATAACCTTGCTCATATAGTTAGTGACGATTCTTCCCTTCTATTTTGAAAAAAAAAAGTATTCTTTTTTTGGTGCGTAAGTTTCGAAACTAATTAGTAGTTGTTAACTATATGGAAAGAGTTACCTATCACCTAATATCTGATAACTTATTGTTGTCTTACCAACTGTTTTTCGACGGCTCGTAAATTATCTACTTTTCGTACCTTTTACCAACTCTCATCCGTCCATCTTGCCAGTGCCTTACCAACTATATAATGAATGGCTCTATTTTTATTTGAGTGACTTATCAACTTTTTCTAATCAAATTACCAACTAATTTTGAGCTACCAATTCTCATTTTAACAATTTTTCAATATTTATTCAATTTTTTTAATTTTCTACTAAATTAAGGTCAATTGAAGACCAGCCAAATCTCCACGAAAAATTTTGTTTCTTAAATTTATCATCTTTTTATTGTTTGCAAATTTTTATTTCTCTTTCTCGTGAACACCTTAAATTTATTAACTTATATATATAGACCTTTATTCGTGGGGGAGAAGAACACTTGAAATACCAAAAGTTGCGTAGATTGCTCACTTTAGTGTCAAATTTTTTTTTTTTAAATCACTTAAGTGCTAAACTTTTTGAAAAATGATTTTTCCAGCGCCAACTTCAATTTATTTGGCCAGAAATCTAACGTGGCCTTCTTTTATTAGTTTTTTAATCTAACATGGCTCGCCGGACCGGAGAGTTCAATCAGCATTTGAACCCTAAATAACGTCATCTAATACATTTTCCTTAAATAAGAATCCTAAATCCCCAAATTGAAAGCTAATCCCAATTTCAAACCCTAAACCGGCCATTGAATTGGCCATCTCCATGCCTTACCCGATGACTTGGTCTCTCTCTCTCTCTCACCCTCCTCTGTCTCTTTCTATCTCTTGTCACCAAGTATCACTAAAGAAATAATAAATAAACCAACTCCATCATCAGAGTAATTTCCTCAAACACCTGGTGGGCATATGGTGTTCCACGGCAAGGAGACAAATCAAGAGCAGAGAAAGTGGACAAAGGGTTTCGAACAGACCGAGAAGGGAGAGCAAGTGGGGACAATAGACATGGAGTTGGTCTTGGCGTGTGACACATCGGTGGGAAGCCAATTCCAAGCCTTACTTTCGAGAGACGAATGTATGGGAAGCCAAGCCCAACCTTCTTGTACTCCATCTCAAACATCTATTAGTGCTGGTTCCGTACGATCTTCGCGCCCTTGCCAAAGACTCCATCGTTGGTTGGTGGTGGTGGTCGCCGCCGTCATCTCTCTCTCCGATGCTTCCTAAGTCTAGTGAGGTAGGGAACTGAAAAGCATGTTGTGTGGCATCGTTTTGGACGTTCGAACCGCGTAGGTTGTGTGAAGTCGTTTTTGTAGCCCACTTGGACTATATTTTCTAAAAAATTTGCCAAGTCATTTTAACATGTTAATTATAAAATTCACGTAATTAATTTGGTCGAAATTTCTCGTCGATAGCATTTAAGCAATCGTTTTTGCTTCGATTCGACATTTACGTAAGTCGGCAAAAACTTTTGACATTAAAATGAGCATTGTACGTAATTTTGGCACTTCTAGTATACTTCTCCCCCATTTGTGTTACTTACTAACTTTCCTCCCACTATGTTATCCACTGTTTCGATTTACCAACTCTTATTTGAGTTGCTTCCCCACGTTTGTTTGCTTATTTTTAATCTTTCCAACTATTTTATGATTTACTGACTTTAGTTGCCTCGCTTTTCAATACGCTATATTTATCAACTCTTTGTAAACGTCACAGACCTTAGCTAGAGTGACAACCAACTTTTTTCTTAGCGAGTTACCAACTAGTTTTGCCTTATCAATTCTCATTTGAGTTAGCTCCAATGTCTATTTAGTTTTTCTTAAATTACTAATTTCTCTTATAAATATATATATATATATATATATATATATATATATATATATATGATCCCTATCTTGACACGTCTCGAACCCATCTCTTTTGCATCCCTAATCTGACTGGTAAACACTGAGCAAGGAACATCATTAGCAGTAGGGTATTCTTCCTTATGTTGAGAAAATTATCAAAAGAGTTTTAAACTTTTACCCTTATACCAATTCAATTCTAAATTTTTTGATTGTGTTAATTAAGTCATAAACATTTCGTCAATCTAGTTATTTCAGCCAATTTTGGTTGGAAATTACTCATGTAGATGCCGACCATCGTACATTACATGACCGAACATAGACAAATTTGACAATTGGAAAACATCATTATATATATATATATATATATATATATATATGTGTGTGTGTGTGTGTGTGTGTGTCTTCTTTTCTTTCTTTTTCTTTTTCTTGCTTCCTTTGCTAGTCATTGGGCCTTGAGCGACGATCAACGAATGGTCAAAAGAGAGGACTAATGAGGGCGCACCTCTTCCAAGGCCAGTGAGGTTGAGCCTCGTCAAATCCTTGTGAGGGCAAGCCTCACCCATAGCTGGTTTGGTTGGCCCTCGCCTATGGCTGGTCACGGGACATCATCGAGGCCAGACAACCAATGAACGAAGAAAGAAAAAAAAATAAAAGAAAAGAAAAAAAATTAAACAATTTATTTTTTTTTAAATTGTAAAATTTATCTATGTTAGTGCCGATTGTATCGTATAGGATGATTAGCATTCACGTCGGTAATTTCTAATCAAAATTAGTTAGGATGACTTAATTAATATAACGTAAAAATGTTTACGACTCTATTGATATAATTGAAAAGTTTTCGATTGAATTTGACAAAAGTACAATAAGTTTACGATTTTTTTGTAATTATGTAAATAGTGGCCTAGTAGATCATGCACGTCATCTCCAAACCCTTTTTTCGACCAAAAAAATCTCCAAACCCTTTTTCTCCCAAATCTTTTTCTCCCGGCCTCTCCGCCAATGATTAAAAGCTTCGCATTCCCCAACGACGCGTGCGGTGACTACCGACTAGTTAGGTCTGAGAGAGAGTATTGACCGGCACTAGTTTTCTCATCTCGAAGCATTAAAGCACGAAGGCCCGCTTTAAAGAGCGCCCCTTTCGGTCGTGACATCGCGCTGTTTCGACAGCGATCTGTTGACGTCGAACCCGATCGAGACATCGTAATCGGAAAGAAGAAGAAGAAGAAGAAGAAGAAAAAGAGATGAGTGCTGCTGCTCCTCTTGCAGATGCGGAGAGAAAGACGAACTTGACATGTTTTGGGCCCAATTCAATTGGCCGACACCTTCTTTTTTCTTTCTTTTTTTTAAGCTTCTCGGAAGGGATGGCTTTCGGAAAGAAGTTAAGCCGATTGGCTTTTTGTTAGGGGCTCGAACAAGGTGTGGCTAACTGGGAATGGCAGAAGGAAATGGGTACTCTCTTATGGTCCATGTAGAATGATTAGCTCGATGAAGCGTGAATAAACCGAAATGTGAATTATTTTGTATGGCATGGCAAGGTAATCAATGGGCGGGCCTGGATTGGGCCCAAGTGGGCCGGGCCTTTTAGCTTTCATGCTCGCCCAAAAGTGCCTTCAGGCTCTTGAGGCTGGAGGTGGCTCTTCGTGGGCCTACAAGCCGTCAAGCTCATAATCAAGTCTAATCATATGTATGGGAAGTTTCGGGCCGGAGTACTAAATGAGGAGGTATGGCATTGGTTTTCGACCCAAGTGTCGGAAGCGAGAATAGTTATTGCTTCTACACGAAGTCATGAATGGTTGAGGAGCCCAAACCAAGGGACTTGCAATTCCCTCCAAATTGGAATTCAAAGAGCAGGAGAGACCGAAGTATAGGATCGAAGTTGAAATTTCATTTGAAAATTGATGTGACGCTTTTGTTTCCAGCTCGATTTCTCATTCAATTCCTAGGCTTTTAGATTGAGTTTCTCGACTTGAATTCCGCAACTAGATCTTGTAAGTAGGTCCATTCCGTTATAATTTCCTATAACTCCGAAGCCTTTTAAATCTGATCACGATTGATTATTATTAACTTACCCATTTTTTGGATAACTGGGAGACATGAATTTAAAGACCTAATTATCCAGAAGCCCCAATCTCATGAACCCGATTGTATAGAGGCTATCAAGCTCAAATTGACTAAGGATTCTGTAGACTGGAAGTAACTTTTTTGATCAGAAGATCCCTTTGCAAGTAGCCACACAAATAGCCACACAAATCCATACAATTCCTTTAGAGAGAGAGAGAGTGGTCCAACATGGGGGTGACTGTCCGGAGGGGACATGGCCCCTCGGATTTGCAATCCCCAATTGAAAACAACGGGAGTTTGGAGTTTCCCCCGGTCACTGACACCCGCCATCATGACCAACTTCATCTTGTCCCCATCACCCTGCCTCTACCTATCTCTACACCCGCGGCAGTGATCCGTACCTGGCACACGTAGCCTTTCTCGGGATCTTACATACAATTTCTTGTGGAATTTAACTTCATCTTTTTAGCTATTGGACCTCCTTGCTCCATCTTATACAGACAATCTGGCGACAATTCTTATCCACATTAATTTAAATCGCGGTCTCCATCTATCTATCGATTAATCGCGAAGCGGTCCAGCCCGTGTATGTATGGAAAGGAATAATATGACAGCAATCTAAATGCGAGATCATGCCCCGACCTGCCACGCTACCACCCATCATGACACAGAACATATGTGGGAGTTTCTGGCGAAGATCAAGTGCCGGCCGTGCTTGCTTTTTGGTATGTAATCGATATAACCGATTGCTCGACTAAGCGTGCGGGGTTGCTTCTCTGTTCAGACAAAGATAGACAATGACGACCCGTTGGGGTAGCTAGTTTCTGTCTGTAGATGAATACACCGCTGGCTGAAGCAAGTATTTTTCAGTGTCGTAAGTAATAAAGCAGTAGGTTATACGCCTTCTTGCTGTCTGGAATATTTCAGCTGGCGAGTCCAAATCACCTAGCCATGAATTTTGGCACGTACATGTGCAGATAAGACACGACGGAAGGGTATTCCGTTCTTGGAGTTAAATGGGACATCACAGTCCTTAACCTCAAGAACATGTCCTTACCACTCGCGTTGCTGTTAATGACGTTTAGAAAGAGCTCGCGAGACGTTTTCAAGACAAGGATCGCTTTCATCAGGAAAAACCAGCAATCGCTTAACTTCTAAAAATTCCCGTGATTTAATTAAATCCAGCCAATCCCTTTTCGATTCTCTTCCTCGACTGTTTATTACAATAACAGCAGCGTACCGTTCAAAGCCCCTCGTGAACATAATCCAGGTTTCCCAAAACGTTCAGTATCCTATTCGAAGCCTAATCTCGCTTAATAGAGATTAAGTAGAGAATAACACGAAAAGGCTAGGGAGGCGGGGGCTCTGAACCCCATTCCAGTATGTACCGATCATCTGGCTAACCTTGCAGCTAAAAGCGGGGAGAAAAAGATGACAGTGATCTACTGGAAACGGAGAGGAATCCAAATCAAATCGGGAAAAAAAAGCTGATGAATTGTCAAACGGTGAAAAAGCTGAAAAGGGGACTTCAGTGACTCAACAATGGAATGAACGACTCGAAATGATTCTGCCATTTCGTTATAAAGTTTGGATTCTTTCTACCGTTAACGTAGATTTTTGAAGGAGCTTCTGAATAAAAACCGCCATAAACTGTGTTAAAGAACTACTATGGGTCACCTTATTTTCCGCTATAAACTGTGACAAGAGCACGAGATGCATGATGTTGTGAAACTAGAAAAGACTGCTACATTTGGCGAGAATTAGTCTTAGTGTATAATAATAATAATAATAATAATAATAATAATAATAATAATAATAATAATAATAATAATAATAAATAAATAAATAAATAAATAAATAAATAATAAATCTAGCATTCCTGTTTTTGAGGGAACAAAAGGGTAGACAAAATTAGGTTTTAGGAGAAATATAGGAAACATGCAACAATATAGACCACATGTTAGGTTTTTGCGTTTGCTCTAATGCGCATATAATGTCTCTTCTACGTTGCACAAGCATTCAATGAGTTTTTTTGCCAGCTGCTCACTATGATACTGTTTGTAAGGTCCATGCAATGCACAATTTCTCATGTTGTGATCAATTAAGTGACTTAGTGCATGAGTAATTGTAGCAGCGATCCGGAGATTTTATGTGTAAGGACGTGACGAAGATGAGGTATATGAAGAGAAATCGCTCCATAAATAATAATATTTAGTGATGAGCCTAAACTTCATGTCTCACTACTACAAAACTTAGTTATTGTATCAATTGCACTACTTATTAAATCTTTTAATTATATAGTGAGTATTAAATAATTTACAAGGTAATGCATCTAGAGTTGCTCAATTATCCAAATAGATTATCTAGAATCAGTTCAATTGCACTACTTATTAAATCTTTTAATTATATAGTGAGTATTAAATAATTCCAAGGCACACATTCATAATTGATTCTTTATATTACACCGCTTCGTTTTAATTTCTCTTTGGGTCCATTATTTTTTAGGTTTAACTTCACTGCGATCTCAAGAACTCATGTGAAGGACCCGTAGAAATTTCAGTGCTTTAAGCTTCCCTTTAAAAGAGTCCAACTCTACACCGCCACGCCTCTCTTTTCTATTTCTTTTGCTGACTTCGTCTCTTTCACAACATTGGCTCCACTTTTTGCAGGAAAACATAAGAAGACCCTCTCCCTCTCCCTCTCCCTCTCCCTCTCCCTCTCTCTCTCTCTCTCTCTCTCTCTCTCTCTCTCTCTCTCTCTCTCACACACATACACTCATACACACGCGCAAATGGCTCCAGATGATCACACGAGAGAGCTTAAAGAAGATCAAGAAGAAAGCTTAACTTCAAGACCTCAACCTCATCATCATCGTCAAGCTCCATCGCCATGCTTTTCTAGTATTATAACCCCAAATCATGTCTTGCGTAGCTCAGTTGAAGAACGAGGTGGATGTTTTCATAGAGCTTCGCAGCCTTCAGATCGTGGACTAGAGGTAAATTAATAAAGCCATCATATGATATATTGCTAAGCATGACATATATTTACAGCTTAATTCGAGCTGGCCTCAAATTCTCGCTTACTAGATCGACCCTTTCTGATGACAAACAGGCTTTGCCCGCTCCAATCGGCATAACAACATCCCAGAAATTAGAAGATCAAAGAGTTTACGAGGATCATCAAAAGGGACGCCATGAACATGGCTCATCATCATCATCATCATCATCATTATCACCGCCATTTAAGTGGACATCCTCAAAGATGAGGATGATGAGGAAGATGATGATCTCAGAAAAGAGACCACCGCCTAAGAAATCATCAGCTCACGAGTCTGAAGACCGGCCGTACCCTGACTCAATCACCTCGTCATGTCCTCAAATGGATGCTAACGGTGGCTGTGGCGGCAACACCGCAGTTAGGGTTTGTGTCGACTGCAACACATCGAAAACCCCGCTCTGGCGAAGTGGTCCCAAAGGTCCCAAGGTTCTTTCCTGCTCTTTCCCTTGAAATTTAATCCTCTCTTAATCCTCACTTGGTGATATAATCACAGATCATTCATCTGGGTCTAAAAACTTAGTGATCCTTCCATGAGTATTTTATTCTCTGAAATTTATTTCTGCGATGCACTCACTTTTGGAGAATGAAAGAGAAGAGTGATCGATTTGTCTTCTCAGATCTTTTTTCGTTTTTTGCTCAAAATTTTTGGTCCTGAACTGGGTTTCTCTTAATGTTCAGTAATTGTCAGGTTTAGAACAATTAAAAGCATCATTTTGAGGAATTTTTTACAAATAGGAAATGTTCTTGAAGTTTTGTTTGCCCACGTACTGCTGTGACTCCTTAAAGATAAGCTTCCTTGAGAACATACGATCATCAAGGACTCTCCCAAAGGAAATTTAATTAACCCCGTCCTTTTATTTCGAGGCACAGACGCTTTGCAATGCTTGTGGGATCCGGCAGAGGAAAGCGAGAAGGGCCATGGCCGCCGCCGCCGCCGCCGCTAATGGTACAGTTGTTCCTACTCCTACTATGACTTCGCCTGCGAAGTGTAAGCTGAAAAACAAAGACAACAAGAGATCAGGAAGTAAAGCAGCTATTGATCAAGAATCGGAACCGATCAAGAAAAGATTCAAGCTTCCCTCTCCTAAATTGGCATCTCCCAAAGAGACGAAGCGGCTTTGTTTGGAGGACTTCGCTGAGAGATTAAGCAAGCGTTACTCGGCGAATCTCCAGTGGGTGTTCCCACAAGAGGAGAAGGAAGCTGCCATCTTGCTTATGGCCTTATCCTGTGGCCTCGTCCATGGTTAATAGAACTATTGATAGAACAGACAAAAACGGTTTTATGGGCATTAAACCACCTATATTTTCCACACAGTTACCATTCCAACGCGGTCACGTGACGATATGCGATGTGCTGGGCATTGCGGCACTGGTTACATGTGGTAACTCCATCCTGAATGGTTTTTATGATCATTGTTTGCTTCTTTAGGTCGTCCCCTTTGCAGAGATAACCGATTATGGATGATAAAATGGAAAATCGCTATTGCTTCTTTAGGTCGTCCCCTTTGCAGAGATAACCGATTATGGATGATAAAATGGAAAATCGCTAATAAGTGCAAGGTTCTTCATCTTAAACATCAAGCTCTGTAAACTTGCAGTGCACATTGTACTTCCTTTCTGGCCTCCTCTCTCCTCCCCCCACCCCTCTCACATATCTTGTCAATTATTTGCCCTTCTTTTTCCCAGTTAAAATATTAGTGTTGTTTTCTCTGATTCTGTAATGTGAAGACAGGAATTGTTTTACTTTCTCTCGGGAATAAGATAAGGACATATGTAACATGAATTTTTGTCGTAAGGCTTCAACAAGTACTAGGTAGACACACATATGAATGAAGACTGTATTGTTTTACTTTCTCTCGGTGGTTCGTTTCCATAAAAATCCGAGAGTGGTGGCATAAAACTTTATAGGGACAGAAGGATCAGTGGAAAAGAATGTATTTTCCAATAAGCAATTGTGCAAGCACAATGATAGTTCTATGAGGAAATCAGCCCGCATTGTTATTGCATGTGTGCCTAGATTACAAGGTCGATTGCATTTTCTATTGAAAGCGGTATTCATAACGGAATCTAAAACTCAGAACCAAGTCACGATGATACGAGTTAACGGATTTTTCCAGTGCCTATTGTAAGAAGTTTGAGGAGGCAAAATTTTGAGGGAGAATATCCCTTCGCTGAGGCATCTTTTTAGGGCGACTTTCTCTTCTCTCTTCTTCTTCTTTTTTTTTTTTATCCCTCATGATTTTTCAAAAGGGATCTTCAAGGAAGCATGAAACTACTAGAAAAATAAGGTTTATGCATCTCTTTTGGGCATCTCTCATTATGGTTTTAATTTATTTATCAAGGTGACTATGGTAATATGAAAAGCTTTGCGAAAAGCATTCTTAATTGATTAACTATGTATAGAGAAGGATCTAGAGTAAGTATTAGGGGTGAGCAATTTCAGATTCCTTATAAGATTCCACCTAAAACCTACCCTAGGGTATAGATTCTTCATTTTTTGAAATTTAGAACCTACCTGTTGAAACTTGGAACCTGAAACCTACCCTGTCACAAGTTCTAGAGCCAATTCCAAGGTCCAACAGATTCTTTTTTTTTTTTTTCTTTTTTAGTTAAACAAAACGAAAATGAATGCAATAATAATAAGCAAGCTTGTCATTCATCAAAGAAAATACAAAATGAACAAAAATATCAACATAAGAAAAGGAATTCTTGGTAAGGAATTCAACTAGTAGGGATGAGCGAATCTAAGTTCTAAGTTCCATACAAGTTCCACTTGGAACTTGGAATCTACCCATTGAAACCTACTTTGCATACCTTAGAACTTAGAACCTATTCTGTTATAGGTTTCAAGGTCTACCTAGATCCCACTTATATTATTATATGAACGATTACATTTCACAAATCATGACTTATATTTTGATACACGAAAAATATAAACATTAATAAAGTTAAAATCTTAGCCATAAAATGGAAACTCGAACTAATGCCTTTAGATTATACACTCATTATCGAACAACATAGAATATCATAAGATTGCATGGAGACATGGATCAAGAAAAATATTAAAACTTGTTCTAGGTTGTAGATTATAGGTTTCAGGTTCCAAGTTCCAGATTCCAGGTTTCTCCAACTAAGAATATAAAACTTATCCATTAAAACGGGTTTTTTCATTTTTTGAAATCTTAAACATATCCCACATACCTTGGAACCTTGAACCTACTGGTTCCCACGGATCCGGTTCTCAGATTCCAGGTTTTACCTTAAAATCATGCTCATCCCTGGCAAACATGTACGAGGGGTCAAACTGGTTTAGCAAGTGGATAATGGTTATCATTGTGGGAAATGAAACTCTTTCTTTTCAATCACTGACTAGTGTTGACTAAAGCTTCTTTTTTCTTTTTTCTTTTTCTTTTTTTTCTCTCGTTAGAAAGATGCCCTATTCCATAGATTTGCCCTACCTCAATAAGCTTTTCAAGTACGTGCGATCGATTTTGATCCTTTTTCCTGCACTACTAACTCTTGACTTTCTAAGGACCATTAGCACTTCAGAATACTTTCCTCAAGAATCTCTCATGAGAAGTCAATCTAGTGTGTGAGAATTCAATGGGTGTTTCGCAATCGAGTCGCCATTATTGCATGCTATGGTTCTTCAATTTGGAAGATTTTGCTAACTAATAATACTTCCTTAGATTAGGAATGTCGGCAAATTCAAACTATTTGGTGGGGGCATGGTTTTAGGGATGAACATGCAATTTTATTATTAAATTTAGGGCCTAAGCATGATTTCAAAAAGGTTGGGGGGCCTCGCTCTAAATTCGACAATGCCTAAATATTGGCCAGAATTAAGCAAAATTGAAAAACTAGATGTTCTTTTGGTGAAATTTGGACAGCACATCACTTGAAGCTACTAAATGGAGATGTTCGTTCACGGTTTGCCGCGACAAGACAAGAATCTCCAGTTGTATAATTTGGTGCCTTGTGGAAAGGACCGTGTAAAGATTCAGAACTGAGATACTACGGACAAAATGTCCCACAAAAAAGAGAAAAGGCACGTACTGCTCACTTCGTACTCAAACCAAACTTTTTAAACCCTCAGATATATCATAAAGTCATGTTCGACCGTGGAGACATTTATAATGAATAAGATACAGGTCAAATTGGATAAAGATGAAAACTTTATTATCTTATATAATATTTGGTAAATATATGGACATTCAAGCTGAATTAAATGTCGACTTAATAGCTCTCGTTCCCGATAACCTCTTAGATCTTTGAGCCTTCGCAATCCGAGCTTGTTGAGCATCATCATCATGTAAAATCTTTAGTAACCACCGGTCCCTCCTCCATATTGATCAATGGCCTGCAATCTTCAACGATCACCAGTTCGGTTGCTATTCCTACCCTCGCGACCAACGCCAAGGTCGAGGCCCGGCGAACGAATGGGTGGCGAATTGAGGTACAGCTGCTTGTGTTACGAAGGTGCGCGAGACGGAGGCAACAGCTATTGCTCTAAATCTGGCCATAGAGGGGGCAATGGCTAGTGCTTTAGATCTAGCCGTGAAGCTCCTTTGTGCTCTCCACGGCTAAGGTCGAGCTCAACCATGGACGAACTCCAAATTTGGCCTTGGAGCTCCCCTGTGGCGGAGATTGAGTCGAGCTCGTCGACGGCAGCAAGACAATGCTTGGTGGGAGGCTATGGGTGGTGGTTATGGGTGGATAATGGGGACAAAGAAAAGAGATAAGTGTGAGACATATCCTATTTACTTTTATCTCACCTTCACATAAGATACTGTTATCCTAATTCTATCATTTTAATATGCAGTTATATCCTATTTTGGACAGCAAACAAACATATAATAAGATAACATTTATCATATCATGACTATAATCTTAACTACCAAACGTAACATTGTCATCAAACTAGATAACGGATATGTATAACCATTACAATCTCTCTGTTTTTTATTAATAGAAGGTGGAGAGGAACGACCAATGCAATTACTTTCTCAAAGCATTGCAATAAGAATCCCACACTACTACGGAATGTTTTTTTTTTAAGATATAACTGTCCAGTCCTTTTATAGGCATACTAGCTTATCACTACACTACACCATAGTGTCAGAAGTGAGGAAATCTCTCCACATGAAGTAACAATATCTAACACATAAGCTGGCCAAAGGTTTACTCGTAACATTGCTTGTACTCATGTGACCTTGACAATCTCTAGTTGTCCAAATGTTCAAATAAATGATTTGAATGTCGCAAAATTCGTGTTCAAATCACAAGGTTCCTCTTCAATGGGCCTTGGGAGCCACGCCCAACACCTTGTCAATGGGGTCTTACCTCTATGCCCATGACTCATGGGCCATGAGAAAGGTAATTTGTGCACATAAGTGGAAATTAATCAAGTCGAAAATTTCAAATACATTATTATTGAATATGATGAGAGAACGTTAAGATAATTTTACAATTCTATTGAATAAACAATTTTTTTCCCATGTTACAAGATTTTTCAAAAGAGTCCGTAAGTGTCAAATAACAATTGGTGAAAAAATTACTGATAGCTAATTTTTTTCACCAACAAAAAAAAAAAATTACTGATAGGTTGATTTTTATGAAATTATTACATTTTTTATTACTTTTTGAAATTATTGGATTTTATTATTATTTTTTATTTTTTATTTTTCTTTAAAACCAACACCTTATATTTACTAATTTTTATTAGATTAACTTACTAAGATTTTTAAGTAAATTACCAACAAGTTTTTTCATTATCAACTCTCATTTAAGTTACTTACCAACGATTATTTGTTTATTTAACTTATTGGCTTTTCTTATTGTATTTATTTGTCTTTCTTGTAAATGCATTAAGTTTGTCAACTATCAGTGAAATTTACCAATTTATTTACGTAAGTTACTAATTGTTTTCTCGTTAGATCAAGAGCTAGTTTCGTTTACCAATCCTCATATGAGTTGCTTACCAACGATTGCTTGTCGTATTTAACTGGGCGATTTTTTTTTATAAAGTTACTAGCTTTTATTTGTCTCAATTACCTAACCAATAAATTTACTAGCTCTTCTTAGAAAATATCAATCTTAATTAGAGCGATTAATAGCGTTTCTCTGACTCAGTTACCAAACCAACTCCTTTTAGAAACTATCAATCTTAATTAGAGTGATTAACAATTTTTCTCCAACTAAGTTACCGACAAGTTTGCATTACCCACTTTTATTTAAGTCAGTTACCGACATTTATTTAGTTTTTCTATCATCGACTTCTCTTATCTCTTACCCGAAAAAAAGAAAAAGAAAAATTCTCTCCCTTTAACATATGCTTACTTTTCTATTACCCATAATCTTTCGAGAAATGATCAAGAAGGAACGTTTGCATTTTACTTTGTGAACAGTATGTGTAAAGAGGAAGTGAAATTAGAGTTATAAAAATAAAAAAAAATAAAAAATAAAAGGCAAAAAGCAGGAAATAAAAAAAGTTCCGTTGCCGGGACTTGAACCCGGGTCTTTCGGGTGAGAGCCGAATATCCTAACCAACTAGACTACAACGGAATTGTTGATAATCGTACATACAAAATTATTTTAATTAATTCTATTTGTTTCATAAAAAATAAAGCACTGGAAAAACATTTCCGACGAATTTTTTGTCGATAATTAGTTAAATAATTTTTTTTATTATCAACAACTTAGGTCTAACATATCCATAGTCGATAAAAATATTTTTGATTTATTCATTTCTAGAAAAATACTTTTCAAATGATGTATTTTTCACGAAATAAATTAAACATTCATTTACTGTAAGTATTGCCGCATTACGAGAATGGAGGATAAAAGCATTTCCCTTGTCCACATTGGTCGTCTTCTCAAGAGCATGCCAAAAAGAGAATGTGGGACGGGCGAACCTGGTGATCTCTTCGTTTTTCTGTTGTTATTACCAAACGAGTCGCTGAAGTTTTCCATAAATGGTATGATTTCTCATGAATTGATGACTCTCTTACATCTTGTCTGGATTTTCTTTGTTTACCCGCGCAGATGACTTCGCTCCCTCTGCTATGGCGGTAGCTGAACCATTAGAGAAAGCTCCAATATCTCAATCGACATTCACGACATTCACGAGTGAACTTTTACAGACGCACAACCCTTGGTTTGCATCGCCTACAACCGCCAAGGATCCATGTCGAGTCCCTATGGAATCGAAACGCAACACAACACCAGCCGCCTTTCAGCTTGTATCAGCAAGACCATAATTTGGATCCTACTATGTCCTTGCCTCCAGGATGCTAATTTATTGTTCGAGAGCTGTAGCCCGCATGCGCAGTATAAAACACCAGCGAGATAAGCACAAAATTGGATGTCAATTCGACATAGAGGCTGATCGAGTTGACTGTCTTATCCATGGCAAAAACCAAGTGTTATTACTGTCTGATCTAACCGAGAAAAAGGCTCATCATATTTCCTCAACTAACGAGATGGAGTGACTTGGAATATCCCCCAATCCCACAAGCCTAATAAATTACTGTTGAGGCAATTCAGCAGGCGATCGAGAAGGAAACCTGATAATTAAAGAACTATCACTGGCAACGAGAGTATGATCGCTGATGGCACCGGGAGGGAGACCATTTCCTTCACCGATGGAGGAACAGAAGCATGAAGATAAACTCTTGGATCGGATTGTTACATCAGATAACTATTAACTAGCATTCCTCCTGCCATTAGAACTGCATAATCTTACCTTGCAGTATAACATATACACCATCTCTATGAATTCACAGGTTTTCCAGTCAATTTGGGGAAAGCATCTTGCTTGCTCAAGACCACCACTTTGCTTTTGTGGGCAAAGTAACCTTTCACGAGATTCTTGTGTATCAATATGGCAACTATGCACTCCACCTACCAATTCCACAGGCCAATTTATCAAGCTAGCTGTTGAATGAACATGATGAGAGAGATGTGAATATGCATGGGTGAGGCAAATTAGAATGTACCTCATCCAAATCCATGTCTATCTCAAGCCATTTCAGTGCTTTGATAATAACTTCCAACTTCATCTGGTGAGCTTTGGTCGGCTCCTTCTGCTTTTGAATGATGTAACTAACCAAGAGAAACAACGATGAGAGAATTCTGAGATTTTCTTATTCTTCTTCCCAATTTCACCGTAAGTTCACTGGGAAGAACGAGATTATGAGTGCTTACATTTTCTTCAACAGTCTTTGATAAACTTGGAGCTCCAACTTCTCTAGAACAAGATATACACCAGATCTAAGGAACCTGACAAAAAAAATTGGTTAGTTTCAGTATTCGAGTTGTCCCCACCATCTATATCAGGTGAAATCACAGGAAGCATATATAGTGACTTTCTTTCTATTGCAGAAAACCAAAGCAGAAGTACCTGTCTTCATGCTCTTCTAGAGCACTTCGAAGAAGTCGAAGGTCACCCCTCTTCAGAGCTTGCACAATATTTCTGTACTGTAAAAGTAAATATAAACTGTCACTTGGGAATGACTACCGGGATTTCAAAGTCTACCCTATAACAAAAGACAACTAATGGATTGAATAAACTGAAAACTGATCGTCACCGAGCAAGAATAACAGAACTACTTAGTTGAGCTGGCTTTTTTATATAATTTTCCTCCTTCAGGACAACCAACAATGATAAGTTAAGCTACCAGCAGACATAAACACCACTCACTGGCATCCAACCTAATGAAGCACAAAGCACAGGAATACTAAAATGTAGAACGCATCAGGAATAAGCAGACAGGGACATCGTACCTCAACCAAGTTATATCTCTCCAGGAGCCAATCTTTTGGTAAAATTCCAATTGAAAGCTTCACTGGTATCAAGTACTTTAATATCATCCTATCAAATGCATATAAAAATAAGTTTTTCACCATAATGTAGCTACAGAGATCATCTTGTAAATAAAGCTAACTATATGAAGAAAACTATAAACAGATAATGACGAGGCAAGCAGCGAACATGCAATAGTACTGCTGCCAAAAGCCAAGGGAAGAGAGAAAAAGTAGACACAACTCATAACGAAATCAAAAAACAATAGTTAACCAAAGGATATATGATTTTCTAAAAGTCATTTTAGTACCAAACGAAAAGGATTGGGAACTAGTTCCTCCTCGACATGTCAAGGAAGTAATTCTCACTGAGCCAATTGAGTTTCATAAAATATTCTCATCCCAGCACTATAGACATCCAATTTCTCTGGTTCTGCCAACCAAAAAGTAACTTCCATGGAATAAGTCGAATCCAGTAACAAGTGCCCAAATTCAAAGTGCATTGCCTGGAAGTTGGACAAAATGATCCAATCCAACAGGACAACGAGGTATGCATATGCACAGCATCAATCGGCACATGTCTTTATGCGGGTCTCATACAGTTTAGTTGACAAATAGCAATATTGCTTATATCAATATCAACTTGGAAACAGAACTCTTGACGATATTGAGTGTGAAAAAAACCACTTTTGTCAGGAGAATTTCCCTCGATTACCAAGAAAATGCAAATGTAAATGCAGCAAGAATATGAACAAACCTTATATTTGCTTCACTGTGGGGATTGCAATGTGCTAAGGCATAAGATAATTTTTGGTCAGCCTGCCAGGAAAGAGGAATATACACCATAAGTCCAAGGCAAGAACAGTTAGTTACAACTAATCAGTATGCCAAATAAGAATGGAATATTATCACATAAAGATAATAATGCCACAGCAGGAGCAATCAAACAAAGAGAAGATGCCAGCAAATCCTGTTTAAAAGAGCAAGTCACTTTTTTTATCATGCAAGTGAGCCATGTTTAGAGAGTGTTTAACTGGCGTGTCCATGCTCCATCCTCAAGAAATAAGGGGTTAAAGCACAGTGCATTTCCTCTAATTGTGCAAGTGGGCCACTGTACAGCATTTAACCAGCAGATGCTGGTGAATTCATTCAACATTCACAAAAAATCAAGGCTTCGAGCCTCAGATAGCCTCGTCTCATCGAAGCAAAGTATCTGACCTTCATCTAAATATAAAATGAAATGTCACCTAAACTATAGGGCAATAAGATTACTTACAGCTGTAAAATTTTCATTGTAGACTTCCAGACGTCCTGTGTAGTACATGTATGTCACCTGGCAATGCAAATCATGACAGTCAAATATGCTTATTTATCTAGCTGCAAACAAAGCCACAAAAGAGGCTTGAGGAATAGCATCAGCAACACAATCAGCATAAGTTTCGACCTTATCTCTTTGAGGAAATTCTTCAAAATCAAATATCCGTGCAGTCTCAATGCTTCTTATGACACTGCGGCAAAGGTGAACTGTACCGAGCTGTAAATTAAAAATGCTAGCACCTCTTAGATTTCATGAAAAACATACATCAACTACTTATAGAAAACAGGTTTTAGATGGGTTTGGATATAAGAATTATTACATAGAGGACTAGTATTTGCCAGACTAGCTTTTGAGTTGCATATTCCATATTATGCAAACAAGAAACAGGAATGGAGACACAAGGACAATAACCATAAGCATCACACAAATTCACAAAGTATTTTACCTTAAAGTAAATTTTGAACAGCTGACAAGTCACATATAATGCTCCTACGCGTTTGGGGCCCTTCCCCTGGAAATAAAGAGACCTCCAACATCAATTGATGCAAAAGCAAGTACCTATTCTACTCGGAATCTGAGTAGCAGGAAAATCCAAGAATGGAGTAAGCTGATTCATCGCAAGAAAATGAAGCAACGAGTTGAATGGTGAACACAGAGACTCACGGCTAGGACCCCAAACACTTTCATTAAAAAGGAGCCGGCCGCCTTTAATTTCTCCGGCATCTTCCCATTGGCCGACAGTTCTCTATCCGCCTAGCGAAATCAACACGCGAGATCAAACCCCCAAACAGACAATTCGAATACTTCACTGCAAAAGCACCACAAATGCACGATCGCAAAAACAAGATACGGAGAAAATGGAGCAACAAATTACCCTCTCGGCAAGAACCCTAATTTCATAAGCAATCACATACAACGCCTCCAGCGCCCAAGCGGAGTCCCAGTTCCTAAACTCCTGGATAAACGCACTGCAATTTCCACCAATTCGCACAACTTTCATTCCCAACACAGCCATTGCCACACCGAAAACGACTCAAATTCAAAGCGCAGCAACTACAGAAAAAAGACGCGACGAGAGGAGGGGAATCTCACTTGGCAGCTTTCTCGTAGGCGGGATACGCGTCGACCAGATTGTTGAGCCTGTAGTTCTGGAGGCAGCGGAAGAGGGGCACGAGGATCTCCGCGAACTGGGAGTACCTGTCCGACTGCTTGATCAGCCTGTTCGTGTCCTGGAAAGAACGCGAGACGAGTCAGTCCGACGAATCGATCGGCCGATATGGAGCTCCGTGAAATCGCCCGTCGGAGGGGGAGAGGGAGGGAGGGAGGGAGACCTGAAGGAGGTTGAGGGCGTCGGCGAGGGAGACGAGGGAGGGGGAGGCGGAGGAGAGGGAGAGGAGGGGCTTGAGGGAGGCGACGTCCTGGGAGGCGACGGCGTCGGAGAAGCGGCCGAGGTAGTCGGTGATCCGCCGGTGGGCTTCGCCCATGCTCAGGTACGCCGCCATTTTTTTTGGTCTCTTCTTCTTCTTCTTCTTCTTCTTCTTCTTCTTCCTGCTCGTATCAGATGGATCGACCAATGCGCCCGCGCTGCATCAACTGCTAGAAAGTCACCTCGTACTCAGCAGCGCCCTGTTCGGTTTCTCCAAGCTTAAAGACACTCCAATGGTCGGGGCTGTATGTCTCTCCTTTCCGAGTTCAAATTGGCTCGAACGCTGAGGCGAGCTCGAAATCGGTCGGCTCGGTATTTGTCGTGATTGTCCATTGTTGGGATTTCCACGTCTTTCTTCTACATTTAATGAAATTAATAAGACGAGAAAGCCTAATTGGGTCGATTATCTTAGGGAAAAAGTCACCAAAAACTCCAAATTTTACCTCGAGTGACATATTTATCTCAAACTTTTTTTTGTGCCGTGAAAAATCTCAAACTTTCTAACTCGTGACACATTTACCCCAAACTTTTTTTTGTGACACCAAAAATCCTGAACTTTCCGAGTATGATACATTTACCCCAAAATTAGAGGGTATTTCGGTCTTTTCATTTTTAAATTTTTTTTTCTTTTTTGTTCTTTTGTTCTTCCTCTTCCCTCCGTCGTCCATGGCGGCCGGCGGAGGGAAGCCGGCATCCGGCGAAATCGGGACCAAGAAAACCCTAATCCGCTCCTCCTCTTGCCTCCCGATCTTCCTTGAGGTTGTCTTCCTCTCGCACAAAAACCGAGAGATCTTCGCCCCCACCCGCCCCCCGATTTTCTCTCTCTCTCTCGCAATGGCAGCCTAACCTTGTGTTTCCATTGCGGACGTTCCCCTTCGCGTGTGTAAAACCCTAAGCCCCTCTTCTCGCCAAGCTTGGAGGTACTCTCTCTCTCTCTCGGGCTCCCTTTATTACCTACCGTAAAGCTCTAATTTTTCTTTCACTTCGCGGCTTCCATAAACGAGGGTTTCGTCGGTCGAGGGGGTTTGTTTGGGTTGACGTTTGGGAGTTCGTGTTTGCGGGAGAAAAATGGGGGATGCTAGGGACAACGATGCCTATGAAGAAGAGCTCCTCGACTATGAAGAAGAGGAAGACAAAGCCCCCGACTTCGCCGGACGCTGGCTTACGGGCCGGCGGAGGGCGACCCTCGCCGGACGCCGGCTTACGGGCCGGCGGAGGGAAGAAAAAGAAAAAACAAGGAAAAAATAGAAATTAAAAAGACAAAAATGCCCTTATAGGGTAAATGTGTCACGGTTTGAAAAGTTTGGGGTTTTTCACGGCGCAAGAAAAAAGTTTGAGGTAAATGTGTTACTCGGGGCAAAGTTTGGGATTTTTCGTGGCTTTTTCCCATTATCTTATAACATTTGTCCAAATTAATTTGTGTCACCTCAAAAGCAAAAGTACATAGGAGGGCTCCCTCCTACATGTGGCCACCTCCATCATCAATTGGGCGACAACAATAGCTAGTAGGATCGCTAGGGAAGAGTGGGCGATCTTCATTGACTAGAGGCTAGGTCCAAGCTCTCTTCGGAAACAAGAGAGGACAGCAATCTCTCTAGATTTGGGCAAGGGTTGCCGATCCTCACCTCACCCTCTAGGGGTTAACTCTCACCCAAGGCCCCCAGACTTGAGCAAGGGCGGGTGACCCTCCCCTAGATCTAGGAGAGGGTTGGACCCCTCTCCCATATCTAATGAGCGCAAATTGGCCCTCGCCTCTGGTCGATCAAGATCATCCACCCTCTCCTAAGCACCGACAACTCCCCATCCAACATGGCCTCCCTATTGTTGATGGGGCAGTATCCACAAACAGAGGGCGCGTGTTTTTTTTTTTTTTTTTGGTAGCTTTTTTTCTTTTAGTTTGTTTATTTATGAAAAGAAAAAAATTAGAAAGATGAAATCGTCATCAAACCATTCTTTAAGATTGATATGGTCACTTTATATTCTTAAAATAAATTTTATTTTAAGCCCTTACCTAAAAAAATGATTCACTTCAAATCCTTTTTTTAAAAAATATTAATTTAATTTTTTATTTTAGAAAATAATGACACTTCATGCACTTATTTAAAATTTTACCCTTCTTTCTATTCTTTGTTTATTTCCCATGCTCACGCTTGCCACTCTTTTCCTTTCATTCACACTTTCTAGTTGGCCCGTTTGTTAATGTTTCTAATTTACGTTTCTAAACAAAATTTCTGTTTTTTTGTTCCTTGAAATAAAAAAAAAAAGAACAAAATGCGTTTGTTTGCGTTTTGTTCCAAATCTATTTTTTTGTTCCCATGAACACATTTGGAACAAATGAAGAAACAAGATCTTGTTTCTTATTTCGGAACAAAATTTAAGAACAAAATTTCTCTCTCCTCTATTTTCTTCTCTCTTTTTTCTTCTTCTTTTCTTCTTCTTTTTTCTTTCTTTTTTCTTTGGCCGGTTGCCAACCCCGACAAGGCCGAGCGTCGCCGGCCCTTGGCAAGGCCGAGCTCAAGCCGGCCTAGGCGAGCTCGAGCTCGCCCGGTCAAGGTGAGGCCGAGCCTTGCCCAGCTATGGCGACCGGCCAAAAGAAGCAAAAAGAAAAAAAGGAAAAAAATAAGAAAGAAAATAGGAAAAATAAAATAAAAATATTAAAAAATAAAAAAATTTATACAAATTTATCAAATGTGTTTATGTTCTTTTTCTATTTCTGGAATAAATTTATCAAACGCGTTCTTCTGTTCAAAAATTGTTCCCTGGAGCAGAAATATTTTTTTCTATTTCTATTCCCATAAACAACTTTTGAACAAAAACGTTACCAAACGTACCCTTACTTGCTATTTCAATTAGTCCTCATTTGAAAAGTCCATGAAAAATAGAGGATGATTTGACAAATAAGTAGCTTGGAATTTTTCGAGTTTGACAGATGAGACAAAAGAAAATAAACTCTCACAGACTATAGTTTGGCATCTTTCGAAACAAGTGGAACAAGTTCGACAAACAAACATGGGAAATAAAAAATAAAAGACAAGAAGATTATCGGAGTTAAAAGGGTGTGCTCTGTGAAGAAGAGCATGCTCGAACGAATCACAAAGACAAAGCAAAGTTCTCGACGAAGACAAACAGACAACTACTTATGATCTTTCAAACGTGGCCGAACGACTGCAGCAAGCATCCCAGGAAAAGGAATTACTAGAGATAAATGACTCTGCTCGACCAAAAAAAGTGTGCTCGAATAGAGTCATGAAGACAAAGATGAAGAAGAAGATGAAGCAAGGCAATCAATGAAGACAAGACGAAGTAGAGTGCTATGTGAGAGATGTAAGCGATAACTTAAGTTTGTAATATGCAAACTACAAAGCATAATATTTTTTATCTTTGTGATTTTCACGATAAAAAAGATGAAGACATACCTTTATATATAGCAAAACCTTCAAAATATTTATCGCGGAAAACCTAAAGAAATAAAGAAATCCAATTTCTCTCCCTTAACCCACTTTTCTTTAACATATTTTGTCTAATAGAGAATAGAAAACAGCACAAGTTTTTCACATCATAAGTGAAGAGAAGACTAGACTCTTATTTACATAAGCTATCAAGAGGTACCTTCTATCAAAGCACCTATTAAAATTCGTGAGTCGCACATTTTTTGGAAAAAATGGTAACTTCTTAATAAGGCTTGAGAAAATGAATTTGGATCATTTCCAATTTCCAAATCAATGTATGACTCTTGTACATAAACTACACAATCATCAAAAATAGCCGATTTTCGTTCTCGTTGAGTTTTTAATGCTCTTTCTTGTGGCTCAACTATTGTAGGTTCAATATTGACATCTTCATTATGGAGTATTTGATCATTTATTTATTGTTACTGATTATTGTTAGGTTGAACTATAATATCAAAAACAACAACGTTAGAAGTCTTGAGTATAGAAATTTTCACATTTACTTCTCGACAGCAAGCATCACTCATTCTTTCACTCTCAATAATGTCACCATTTTCAATGAATTTAACATTTTCAGATTCAACAATTATCATACTATTATTAGGATAGTAAAATCTATACCCTTTGGATTTTCTCTGTATAACTAATAAAGTAACCACTGATGGTTTGTAAATCCAATTTATTTTCATGTGGATAGTAAATTCTTATTTTTACTAGACAACCTCAAACATGCATGTGTCATAAACTAGGTTTCCTTCCTATACACAGTTCAAAAGGGATCTCTAAAACTACCTTACTAAAAACCCTATTTGATAAATACATGGAAGTCTTTAATACATACATCCACAAAAAAAAGGATAAAGATGAATGACTCATTATACTTCTAACCATTTTTATTAAAGTACGAATTCCACTACACTATTTTAATGTGGTGTACCCAACATCATGTATAAAACACAAATGTCATGTCTTTTAAGGAATTTAATAGATAGACCTAAACATTATCCCGATTCATCATACTTTCTATAATATTCACTGCATCTATTTGACCTTACTATTTTCACATTTTTCTTTAATTGCCTCTCGAAATATTTAATACACACTCTAGTGCATTCACCAATTGAAATTTATCATGCCATAGATAAATGTAACCATAACATGAAAAATCATTAATAAATGTGATAAAATAGCTTTTTCTACCAAAAGACGGAATATCAAAAGAACATATATCGGTGTGTATAACTTCAAGAAACTCTATGTTTCTTATGGCACATTTCTTAGTGTATTTTGTTTATTTACCTATAATACAATCAATTCATACTCCAAGATCAGTAAAATCCGAGTTCAAAAGAATTTCATTTCTGGGTAATCTTTGCATTCTTTCCCTGGATATATGACATAAATGTTTATGTCACAAGTAAGCAAAATTCTCATCCATTAAACCTTGTTAAGTGCTGACATTATGATACAAAGTCATTAAAATCTCAACAAAAGTATTATCAAGTTTAAACTTGTAGAGACCATAACATAAAGTTTTAGTCCCAATAAAATTATCATTCTTAAATAAACATCCATACCCCAACTTACAAGAAAATCTTGTTACATCAAGTTTTGGCAAAAAAAACTAAATTGCAGGAAATTTAGGTACATAAAGGGTTAGAAATAAATTAAAATAATACACAGTATTTAAGACCAAATGATAAGTGCTAATGACTTCAATTAGAGCTTTCTTTCTATTATCTATGATCACGTGGCTTTCATTTGGCTTCATGGTTTGGATCATAAGAAATCCTTGCATCATATTAAACACATGAGTGGTGGCACCAGAATCAATCCTCCATGTATTATGAGGAATTTCAGTAAAATTTATTTCAAAACATATTAAAACACAGGGTTACTTTTCTTTTCGAACCAAACTTTACGCTTCAAATAATCTTTCTTCAAGTGTCCAATTTTATTACAAATATGACACTTAATAAAATTGTGTTCCTTCTTATGAATTTAAGAAACCTTTGAAGATTCATTTAGGACGTGTAATCTTTTCTTCTTGTTCTTTATACCTCTTCTTTTGGAATTCTTTTTAGCTTTTTGATGACTTAAGAGATTAAATGAATAAGCCTTTTGATTCTTTATCCTTGTTTACTCTTAAACAAGAATACTGGCCAATTCATTTATATTCCATTTATCATTTATAATATTATAATTCACCTAAAATGGCCCATATTGCTCATGAAGCAAGGAATTTAGTATGAACTATACTAAAAAGTACTCATCCACATTCCTTCCTAATGTTATTAAGTTTGCTACTAAATTCGTCATTTCAAGTACATGCTCATATATATGGTACGTGAACCATTAACTTCATGGTAGCTAAAGTGATCATTAATGTACTAACAAGTGACTTATTTATAGTCTGAGAATGGTTTTCCACAAATTTCATAAATTCCATAGCACTGTCAGTTTTGGAAAGAGTAATCTTTGATTTATTTGCAACTATCATTCGTTTGAACATTAAACTTAGTCTATTCGATCTTTCTTAAGATTTATGAGAAGTCTTTTCATCATTGTTGCTCTTATTAGTAATAGCAACTAATTTCTCAATTTGAAATGTCAAATCAAAATTCAAGACATCTAAGTGAAACTGGACTTGTTCACTCCAATCAAAGAAATTCATTCCATTAACAAAGGAACAGACAAATCGTGCGAATGAAGTAAAATAGGTACAAATATTGCAAATATGCGAGAAAATACTCATGCATTATTGCTTTGAGAATATCATCCAATTAGATTCAAACTAAATAATACATATATGTCACAATTCTCCATTGGACAATTCTATGATATACTAACATAAATGAAACTATAATGATACTAATAACTTTAATTTGATAATTATAAATATATCTCATTAAAATTACCTTGTTAACTTTGGATATACGAACAAGTTTAATAAGAAATATTAATTACCAACTATTATGTCCATGAATTATAAGAAATTGATTAACCTTTAGATTAATCCATAAGTTCTTATAATAAATGAATTTCAATATACCCATGACATCAACAAGGATATTAACATATCAACTCTAATCATAGCATCAATTAATCATGGGTAATTGAATAAAACAATTTACAATATCATAAAATTCAAAGATCTTAAGGTTTGGCCATTTTGGTGACTAAGGCACTATTTGGTAACCATCCAAACAGTGCCTGATTCTGATTTTTTGTTCCCGAAAATAGTTTGGAAACAGAAATACGTTTGATAAAATTTTTGGTCTTGGAACAGATTTGGAGTAGAATCAAGAATAAATAAATAAATAAATAAAACTTGATTCTTGTTCTAGGAACAAAAAAATTGAATAAAAAAAAGTGAAACCCATGCTCGACGTTCTCTCCCATATGTTCTCTCCTCTCCTTTGCTCAAACACTTTTTTTCTCTTCTTACATCACAAAAGTTATCCTCTCTTCAAGAACGGATTCATTCTCTCCTCAAGAACAGCGACGGCGACTGCTATTTCTTCATCATTGAAGCTGCTCATTCCAAGTGAGTTCCCTTCACTCACAACTATGGGCGGTTATCGGCTAATCTGAGTGACGGCTCGCTCACTATCGCCATCGTTCGTTGTTTGCAATCGCTAGCGGGAGCGCCACCAAGCTCGAGTCAAGCAACCCCTTGGCTAGCTTGACGTAGGCGCTAGGGGTGTGCAACCGAATCGGGTCAACCCGGTTCTCAGATCAGCCCACCCGGAAAACAGGGCCGGGAACTGGTTCCGATTAAAACCGGTCCGAGAACCAGTTTCCAAAACTCAGACCCTGTTTGAATCGATCCGAGAACCAATTCCAAGGGATTACCCACCCGGGAACCGGATCGACCGGACCAATTTGGGAACCGATTGGAGAACCGATTTTTACGCCACCCCCAAAATGCAAAACCCTAATTTTTTTCTACTTTCTATCTTTACCTCTCAGAGTCAGGCTCTCTCTCACACCCGCAGACGCAGACTTCCCCGAGCTCCCCTCCCGAAATCGCGAAGCTGACGCCGCCTCTGCCGCCCTTGTCGCACCCCTCGCGCTCACACCACCACCGCCGTTCTACTGGTCATCTTAAGCTCCGCTCCATTGGTTCTACCCGCGAAGCCGTTGACCCCCACCGAGCTCGTACCCAAGCGCCGACGCTGCCTCCGTTCGATCTCGCCATTCCACCTGCTGTTGTTGCCTCATCGACGCCCCTAACCCGCAGATCTCGCATCCGCAAGCCCACCTTGTCGCATCTTCGAGAAACCCACAGTAACCCTCCGCCGATCCTATTCTCACCGCGCGCTGTTTCTCGTGCTCCCTTGCTGCTGATCTACCGCTACCTAAACGACGCCCCCTGTTCTGCTCGTAATCTGGCCTAGCTCCCTCGCTGATGCTCACTAAAGCCACATCAATCCTTGCCACCCTCACCAGCTGCGATACTAGCAGCCTGTCAAAGCCGCTGCTATGCTGATCCGCGTCGACCCGATGTCACCGCATCCCGCCAAGCCCCCTACTGCAGCGCCTCGCCTGCACTGCCCTCCCCTGCGAAGTCGCTACTGCCCGTACTACTGGGTCCTCCTCTGCTCGACGCCCGACAGATCTACTCCAAGCCTACTCTTGAGCAACGCCCCTGCCGCCGATAGCCCAGCTCCACCATTGTCCCTGTCTTCACCGTGCGACGACTCCCTGATGCTACTTCCGGTCTGCTCGCTCTCTCATTCTTAAATATTTTACTTTTTCGATTTCACCAATGGATTCCAATTTTAAAATGGTTGCGTTGCCTTCCACGTTTCACTAATTGATTTTGTATTGAACCTATTGATTATGAAACTTTTATGGTGTGTAAATCATTTACCTTTCGAGTTTCATCGATAGATTATACAACAATTATTATGGAACCATTATGGTTTTGATACAATACTTGTGCGAGTGGGTGTGTGTGTGTGTGAGAGAGAGGCAAGAGAGCAAAGGCTGTTTATGCAAAATAGGTTCCAATATAAATAGGGTAAACCTTGTTCTCGAACCGGAAAAACATGGTGGGTCGGGAACAAGGTCCAATGCAAACAGGGTCGGGTACAGAGTCCAAAAAAAGAGAATCGGTTATAACAGGGTTAGGAACAGGGTCTAGGTCTAGACCCTACCTACCCTGGACCCAATCACCCCTAGCAAGCGGCTGTCGATTCGAGCCCAGGGGTCGCTCACGCCATAATTTCTGTCTCCAGGTGAAGCAATTGAATAACCGGTAGTTATGTGCCCTTAGCGTCTCTTAAAACGTCTTTCTAAAGGGTTGATCTGCAATCTACACACCATTATGGTTGGAGTTATTGATCTTTTGAAACCTTTATATTCCAGTGATAGTCCCTCTAAAGAAGTAGTGGTGGCCAACAAGAAGCTCTCAGAAGAAGATAAAGCTACTCTTTAGGTGCTTAAGAACGAGCTAGCTTGATGTTTTCACTGAAAGTACTATTTTCTGCATGAAATAAGCCAATTTTTGGCCTTGAGGAAAGTTCACATTTTCAACAGACTTTGACTTCGAAAGCAATGAAATCCTTGCATACCACTATTTACTTGCTGAAAGTAATCTTCACTGCACATATTTTAGTTGTGATTGAATTGTTCTCTTGAGAAGAAGTATATGAGGGAGATGAAGTGTAAAAGAATAGAGTTGAATAATATTTTGTTTTCCTACACTTATAGCTAAGGTAATTAAATTTTTTGTGAGTTACATGACACATGTTATTCAAAATCCTTTCAAATCTGAGCTCTTGCTCATCTCATATTTACATTTATTAGTCTAGTAGGATGACAGATACCGTTGCCCTTTCTCTTAAGTTTTATATTGAATGACCCAAGAGAATGCATAATTATTCAGTCATAGTTAATACTCAAATTCTTTTCTTCTATTGGGATCTGTTACAGAAAAGGCTGCAAGAGTTTGAAACCACACTTACTACTTCTCTAAAGATACCACGGTGCTTGAAGTAAGTAATGAGTATAATATTAGCTCTCCGTTTGCGTTTAGCTGTATATACTAGATATTGATTCATAAATTTATATCTGCTATACATGGCTTTGACTTTTAACTTTACAAAGAAGAGAGAATATGTGCTATTCTTATATATGATAATAGGTAACCTTGAAAGGAGCCCATTTATTGAGTAAAAATTACGAACTTTCAGCTTGCATGCTGGTTGAAACACTCTCAAGTTGAAGCATGTATATAATACTAATACCGATAGACTTAGAGTTGCTGATGAATATCTCCTGTGTCACAAAATATAGCCTTATTGTTCCCTGTTGCTTGTTAGTTTCTCTAAGTAAGTGATCCTATTTTAGGTTTGTGGGTTTGCATTTGAATAAGAAGCCACCTCAAGAGAGTTTCATTGGAGCATCTTTTTCTTTTTTCCCTACTTACCCGGTTACACTTTATCTTCCATGATAGTTTTAAGTCTCATCTCAATTAACTTATATGATGCTCAATCAAGGTTAAACGGCATCCCAGAAAGAGATGTTCAATGTAAAATGGACCGGGCCTTTAACCAACTTGTTTGTAAGTTTGTTGGTAGATGAGATAAAAAAGGGAAATCGTGAAATGGGCTAGTGAATCAACCTAGAGGGGGGTGAATAGGTTGTTGCGGAATTCTTTTGGAATCTTTTTCAATACAATACGTTAATATCAAGGATATATCAATAATAAACAGATTACGTATTCACAAAGTAAATAGAGTAGAGAGAGAAAATTGACACAAGGATTATAGTGGTTCGGCTTAGACCAAGCCTACGTCCACTCTCCACGCCGGCAGCCAAACGACTTGTAATCACTATGTAGCAAAAGAGTGCCTTTACGGTAGACGAATTAGACTTCTTCAATTGACAGGTCTCTCCTACAAATTCCTTCTCGCTGTCTTTGCTCTATATCTCACTCTCTTTGTTACACAATGTAAACATAAAAGATTTTAGAGAATAAGTGATTTTGGAGATTCTAACATCAAGATTTCTCTACCGGTCTCTCCTTGTTTCCAAGCAACGTCGATCCAACTTAAATAATCTCCGTGCCATCATACCCGTTGGCACATTCCAAAAATTCATCCAATCAACCCGTTGGACTGAATCAATTTAAGTGATCTCCTTGTCCCGAAAACGTAAGTAGACGTAGCTCGTCAATCCCGTTCGCCCATACAATCGGGATCTTGAGTTCCCAAAATTATATTCTTCCAAAAATAAACTTGATCTTCAACGGATAGAATCCGAAGAATCAAATCTTCCAAGCTCTTGATCACAGCCGAGAGATATTCCATGGTTAGGATTAGGAAATACGAAATCCAATATATGTAGCCATAAGAATAACTCCGTAGCCAGCTGTAAAAAAAATCGTGAACTATCTTCGACTTAGATTTGGGTCTCGCGAGTCGTCGATCGAAACTAAGTCTTGAAGGTCTTCGACGGAAACCGAGTCTTGACCGATTTCGGACGGAAAAACTTCGACCGAAATTCCGGGTCCGACTGTCTTTGAAAACCTTTAGACCTTGACAACTTCAGACGTAGTCGACTGAGTCTTGGAATCCTTAGACCACATTGTTGAGGCTGTTTTGTCAACTTCAAAACTCCAAGGGATTTTTCTTCAACAATCTCTCCCTTTTTGATGGTGACAAAACCCTTGACAGATTTGTGAAAAACCTGCAGGGAAAACTCATATATACTATATCTGCAAAATAGAGTGTTAGTCCAATAACAATTATCCTCTCAAGATATAGTAATCCTGCAATCAAATTCACAAGTTTAAATCTAGATCATCACATCAGCATAAGGTCATAGAAGTTCAAACAACCCAATCGAAATCCAAAATAAAATAGTCTAAATCAAAATTAAAAAAAAAATTTCCAAGCTTCCTCGGCTTCAAAAACTTCAAATCTTCAAAACCTTCAAAACATGTAAACAAATCTGCGCAACTCTCCCCCTTTTTGTCCCATCAAAGAGGTAGAGTAAAATTGAGATAAAGTTTTGAAAATTTTAGGGGCCTGCAGGGAAACGAACAAGCTGAAACTTGCTAAGCTCTTGGACTGACTTGTCGAGTTTGGCAAGGTTTTCCTTCACTGAAACCAATTCTGCACCGGTTTGATTTGACTCCACTTGAGCTCGCATTGCATTGATCTGTTCTTGCATGTTCACTGAAATACTCAGCAGCGCATTTTTCAGATCTCTCATCTCGAAGTCTATCCCAAAAACATGTTTCTTCAGTCCAAAGATAACATCCAACAGCTGTGAGAATGCTTTGTGGAATTAGTATTGCTTCCACTTGGACCAAATAGAATAGGTTTGAAAGCTAGGAGCTTCCCTCTCAGCCCTTTCTTTCTCGGCGGTGAGGATTCTTCATGCTCTAGGAAGTGTGATGCATAAACCTCCTCGGGGTCGCACCGAGACCTACTCACATCACTAAAATATAGTGGCGAAATTGTCCCTTGTTCTGCAGCAACTCCCCCTGAATGAATGCCAGTGGGTGGAGTGGAAAATTCATCGCCAACATTCATATCAGTACAAGGATGTTTCTCGGTCTCTTCCCCAGCAAAAGATGGCTCAAATGTAGCATCCATATCCTCCTGCATTTTGCTTTCTTCCTCGGCCTTCCTTCTTCTTTCTTCTTCTTCTTCCTTCCTCTCGTCTCTCTTCTTCTCTTCTTCTTTCTTCTTCTCTTCTCTCCTCTTCTTTTCTTCTTTTCTCTTTTTCCCTTCTCTCTTCTTCTTCTCTTCTCTTCCTTTCTTCTTCCTTTTCCTTCTTCTGTTTCTCTGCTTCCTTCTCCTCTGCTTCTTTTCTCGCTCTCTCTTCAGCCTCTGTTCTCAGGATTACCGAGCTCCTCATCCTAGAGAGAGTGGATAAAGTCATGACATCTTCTTCATCCTCCTTATCTTGCAGGATGATCTTTCTTCTTTTCTTTTCAACCATGGGCTCTTTGCCCTTCCTTTTCAATGAAGCAGTGGGGATCTCTCTTGAAGGTGTTTCCCTCCTCAACCTTTCCAAAGTCTTTGCGATCGGTTCGAAATTTCATCTTCATCACCATCTTCTCTCCAACGAGCATCAAATTCAACTTTGTTAGGCACAAAGATGCAGGGACTTGAATATCAAAATGCCTAAATAATTTGGTGATGATTGATGAATAAGGCAGCTAACCCTTATCCTTCACCACTGTCCTATACATATGGAAAAGTATGACATGTGGAAATGAGAAAGGTCTGCCCTGGTTGATGGCAAACATCAGCTTTGCTTCTGTTTTGGAAACATCGGTCTTCAAGGTCGTTTTTGGCCGGATGCAGTTAATGACAACTTTATGCAACAAAACATTGGTGGCATTCATCTTAGTGTAGGATATCTTGCCTTCAACAGATCTGTCTCGTACAATATCCAGTGTTGCATAGGTTGTTGAGACTTTGATTGGCTGGAAACTCCTTCTTTCCACACTAATGATGTCGCCCAGCAAGTCAACATCAACAACATAATCTTTGTCCATGAAAGAAAAGGACAATCGATTTGCATCCAAAAAGGAAAGATTTGAGTAAAAATAAGCCGCCAACTCGAGTGGGCCACGGTCATATCCGTGCAGAAATTTTCCAATTGTAACTTAGCAAACTTCCCTCTCAAATTTATCTTTATCGAATCAAGGAAGTCAAAATCTACACTCCTTGGATTGACCACAACCCTCTTCAATAGCTTTGTATAAACTCGTTCATGCTCCCTCGACCGAAATAGACTTCCAGGAGGACAAACAGTATTAGCAGCCACACCAAAGCGAGGTTCAAAATGAGAGAAAAGTCTCTCATCATCATCTAAAGTTTCAGCGGGAACATTCTCAAGTGGATCACTCGAGATATTTTCCAGGCGTCCTCTCGTGGCAATGGCCTTCACCAACAACCTTCGCTTTTCCATCTCCATCAAAAATAAATATTCGCTCTTATATCCTCTCTCCCTCAAATACTCCTCAATCGTCTTAAGGCCGACATTCCCGTCCTTGAGCCTTTTATAGAGATCGTAAGCGGTATGTGGCTTAAGAGTTCTTACCGATTCTCGCCGGTAACAACTTCCTCGGGATGTTGACGCTCGCTTTTCGTTGAGGCGAATCTTCCTCGCTTAGGTCCACCCTTGTAGGACCCTCTTGCTGTCGCCGTGGTCCCCCGCTTGCAATTCGGAGGACTTGCGAGACGACATTTTCGCAGAGCAAGCAAGATTTCAACTTGAACGAGAGGAAAAAATGGAAACTTTAAGGCGAAAAAGGGACGAAATGGAAATGGCAAAGGGAGATTTTTAGGGTTTTGAGAGTGAAGGAGTATGAAAATGAATCGTAATGGAATAGCCGAGAGTAAAAGTGACGGTTAGAGAGTATAAATAGTGAGAGAAAAATCACCGGAATACGAAATGTCGCCAAAAAGTGAAAGAAAAGAACTACCAAAAATAAACCGTAAAAAGAAAATTGTCTTTTTGAAAATATAAACTGCCATTAATGCATGTCAGAAAAAGAGCGAAAAGAGATTTTGAAATACTGAAAAGTAATTACCAAAAAATGTGTTAAAGAGAGAATACGAAAAAGAAATTCATAAAGAGATAGGATAAAATAGAATCGACGGATATTCGGACTTTACCTTTGAGTCTCGAACCCTTTTCAGACCTTACCTTTGTGTCCGAGTACAATCGGACTTTACGTAGAGTCTCGTAGCGCTTTCGGACCTTGCTTTGAATCTCGAGCCGTCTTCGGACCTAGCGATGAGTCCGAACCACCTTCGAGACTTTAATCTTGAGTCGATTATCTTCAAAGTTTACGATTCCCAATCTTGAACGAATTAATTCAAAGTGAGCCTTCTCTAGGGGTTTTGTGAAAATATCCGCCAATTGATTCTTTGAATCTACATGCTGAATCACAACATCTCCACTTTGAACATGATCTCGAATGAAATGATGTTTGATTTCAATGTGCTTTACTCTTGAATGAAGTATTGCATTCTTTGTGAGGTTGATTGCGCTGGTATTGTCATATTTGATTTCCGTCTGTCTTTCATCAACTCCAAAGTCTCTCAATTGTTGTTGCATCCATAGAATTTGAGAGCAAAGCAACTTCCAAAAGCAATGTACTCGCTTCGGTGGTTGAAAGAGCCACAAGACCCTATTTTCTTGAGAACCAAGACACCATCCTGTTTCCCAATAATTGACATGTACCTGTAGTGCTTTTTCTATCCACTCTACAACCAAATGCGAGGTCGGCATCGATCGAATATCCAAAAAGAGTAAAATCTCCTTTCTTAGAATACCATAGACCTAGTTTAGATGTAGTTGCAACATATTTAATGATACGCTTTACGGCGGTCATATGAGATTCTTTAGGATCGGATTGAAATCTAACACGATGCAAACACTAAACAAGATGTCGTCTAGAAGCTGTAAGGTAAAGAAGTGACCCGATTATACTTCGTATAGCTTTTGGTCTACACTCTTCCCTTGTTCGTCTTTATCCAGCTTTGATGAGCTTGACATAGGAGTTTCTGTTTTCTTGCAATTCTCCATTCCAAACTTCTTGATAAGATATTTTGCATACTTCTCTTGATGGATGAATGTTCCTTCACTTGATTGATTGACTTGAAGTCCCAAAAAGAAATTTAGTTCTCCCATCATGCTCATTTCAAATTCGTTCGCATACACTTTGAAAAATTCTTGCAAAGTCTCTCATTAGAAGAACCAAAAATAATGTCATCAACATAAATCGAACAAGTATGAAATCATTGCCTTCTCTTTTTATAAATAGTGTAGTATCTACTTTACCTTTAGAGAAACCATTTTGAATTAAAAAATTGCTTAACCTTTCATACCATGCTCGAGGTGCTTGTTTTAAACCATATAATGCTTTCTTCAGCTTGAAAACAAGGTTTGGTCTTTTAGGATCTTCAAATCCTGGTGGTTGTTCCACATAGACTTCTTCTTGAATGACTCCATTTAGGAATGCGCTTTTCACGTCCATTTAGAATAACCTGAAATTTTTAAAGCAAGCAAAAGCAAGAAGTAATCTTATAGCTTCTAACCTTGCCACAGGAGCATAGGTTTCGTCATAGTCGATGCCTTCTTCTTATGTGTAGCCTTTTGCTACAAGTCTTGCTTTATTCCTTACCACTTTTCCTTATTGATCAAGCTTGTTCCTGAAAACCCATTTGGTACCAATGATTGATTTTCCTTTTGGTTTAGGAACTAGCTCCCAAACGTTGTTGATTTTGAATTGGTTTAGTTCTTCTTGCATTGCTTCGATCCAGCTTTCATCTTTCAATGCATCTTCTATATTTTTTGGTTTAATCTCAGAAATTTGTGCAAGAGCACTGGAAGCTTCTCGTCTTTTAGATCTAGTACGAACTCCTTCATCAATATTGCCAATGATGAGGTCTGGGGGATGACTTGACTTTTGCTTCCAATTTGTAGTTGATTTGTCAATTTGGTGAAACTCTTCTTCGGTTGGAATTTCTGAATTTATTTGAGGCTCGATGTCGAGGCTTGATTTTCTTCATGAGAATTTGTAGACACTTGCTCAAACTCTAAATCTTCATATTGAGTCTGATTTTGTAACGAATCTTCAAACTTCACATTCATGGATTCTTCCACAGTTTGAGTACGTTTGTTGAAGACTCGTAAGCTTTGCTTGTCAAGGGGTAGCCAAGGAAAATTCCCTCATCGATTTTTCTTCAAACTTACCAATTTGATCACCGGAATTCTTTAGAATAAAACATTTGCAACCGAATACATGAAAATATGAATCAATTGGCTTCTTACCTTTGAATAATTCATAAGGGGTCTTCTCTAATATAGGTCTTAGAAAGATTCTATTTATAATATAACAAACAAGAAAGTAGCTTCAGCCCAAAAATGAGGTGAAATATTACTTTCGATTAAAAGAGTTCTTGCCATTTCTTGTAAAGAACGATTTTTCCTTTCTACAACTCCATTTTGTTGTGGAGTGTATGGAGATGAAAAATTATGTTGAATACCATTGTCATCACAATATTTGGCAAAATCACGATTTTCAAATTCTCCACCATGGTCGGTTTTAATACTCGAAATTGCATATCCTTTTTCAATTTGAATTTTCTTTGCAAACTTAGTAAAATGAATCAAAGCATCAGATTTATTTGCAAGGAAGAGTACCCAAGTAAAACGAGAATAATCATCAACTATAACCAAGCAATATCTTTTACCTCCAATGCTTTGAACTCTAGTTGGTCCAAATAAATCCATGTGTAATAGCTGCAAAACACGATTAATGGATACTTGATTTATAGATTTAAAAGAACTTCTAACATGTTTACTAAGTACACAAGGAGTGCATAATTCATGCTTTTGATACTTAAGGTTAGGAAGTCCTCGAATAAGCTTTTTGGATGATACTTTTGCAATTTGCTTCAGATTGACATGTCCAAGCTTCCTATGTCAAAGGATGACTTCATCTTGAATTGATATCAAGTATTGAGGACTGTCAGACTTTATATCTAGCAAATAGATATTCCCATGTCTTCGACCAGTGAAGGACTGTGAAAGATCCTTGCTTGTTTGAACATGTGTCTTCTTGAAAATTTATTTTGTATCCGAGAATCGCATAATTGACTAATACTCGGTAGATTGTAGTTCAATCCCTCAACAAGAGAGACGTTGTTGATTGTGAGATTTCCAATCATCATAGTTCCTTGTCCAACAATCTTACCTTTGTTGTTACCACCAAAGGAGACATTTCCTCCTTTTATATGAGAAAATTTTGTAAAACAACTTGAGTCTCCTGTCATGTGTCTTGAACATCCACTGTCCAAATACCACTTGACTTTCTTCTTGAGGGTAACCTTGATACCATTGTTTGAGTCTCGAGTCTCGAATCCGAGTCCGAGTCCGAGTCCGAATCGCGTCGAGTTTGAATCTGAGTCTGAGTCTGCCATAAGACATATATTTGCATATTCTTCATCACTCTCCTCACATTCAGTATCACTCCATGTTTCAACTTTGAGTGCTTTCTTGAACTTTTCAGGTTTTTCTTTCTTTTTCTTCAATAAGGGACAGTTGGGTCTAATGTGCCCATTTTTCTTGCATTCAAAGCAAACAACTTCTTTGCTGGTATCTTCTTCTTCATTTGATCTCTTTTGAAATCTTTGATTGTTTTGTTTCTTACCGTTGAATCTTCTACTTTTTCTATTCAACCTTCTAAACTTTCTAATCAGAAGTGCAAATTCTTCATCATCCAGGTCCTCTTCTGAATCTGTAACATCGGAATCATCATTAGATTTTAAAGCAATTGACTTCTTAACTTTTGTGTCAAATTCCTCATTGAATTGCTCGACTTCATAGGATTGAAGTGTGCCGACCAATTCGTCAACCGAAAGAGGCATGATCCTCTCGTGTTTCTCGATAGATGTCTTGACGTGATTCCAATCTTTGGAGAGCCCTCTCAACAATTTATTGACCTTCATAGGTCCCGAGATTGGCTGTCCTTGGTATGCCAAGCCGTTTACAATTTCTGTAAATCGACCGAACATATCCGAGATGGTTTCTCCCGGCTTCATTTTGAAGGCTTCATATTGACCAAGAAGGATGTTGATCTTGGTTTCTTTGACTCGATCTGTTCCTTCATAAGTAACATGTAATCTGTCCCAAACTTCTTTGGCTGTATCACAAGATGAAATTCTATTATACTTAGTAGGAGATAATGCACAATAGAGAGAGTAAATAGCCTTTGCATCAAGAGCATGTCTCTTAGAGATTTCTGCTTGTGGTAACCCCGCTCCATCGGCTATTTCTTTTCCCCGTGATTGATGTAGCTTTAGGAATAATCTCGTTCTCCACTACATCCCATTCCATAGGATCTTTAGATCTTAGGAACGCCTTCATCTTGTTTTTCCATACGTTGTAATCCTTGCCATCGAAGTAGGGAGGTCTCGTATTGCTCGACCTTCAATTAACCCCGGAGCCAAAACACTAGCCATAGATCTTTAGCTTCGAAGTAATAACACTTCTAACAAATAAGCAACATGCTCGATACCAATTGAAATGGGCTAGTGAATCAACCTAGAGGGGGTGAATAGGTTGTTGCGGAATTCTTTTGGAATCTTTTTCAATGCAATACGTTAATATCAAGGATATATCAATAATAAACAGATTACGTATTCACAAAGTAAATAGAGTAGAGAGAGAAAATTGACACAAGGATTATAGTGGTTCGGCTTAGACCAAGCCTACGTCCACTCTCCACGCCGGCAGCCAAACGACCGTAATCACTATGTAGCAAAAGAGTGCCTTTACGAAACGGATTAGACTTCTTCAATTGACAGTCTCTCCTACAGCCTTCTGCTGTCTTTGCTATATATCTCACTCTCTTTGTTATACAGTGTAAACATAAAAGATTTTAGAGAACAAGTGATTTTGGAGATTCTAACATCAAGATTTCTCTACCGGTCTCTCCTTGTTTCCAAGTAACGTCGATCCAACTTAAATAATCTCCGTGCCATCATACCCGTTGGCACATTCCAAAAATTCATCCAATCAACCCGTTGGACTGAATCAATTTAAGTGATCTCCTTGTCCCGAAAACGTAAGTAGACAAAGCTCGTCAATCCTGTTCGCCCATACAATCAAGATCTTGAGTTCCCAAAATTATATTCTTCCAAAAATAAACTTGATCTTCAACGGATAGAATCCGAAGAATCAAATCTTCCAAGCTCTTGATCACAGCCAGAGATATTCCATGGTTAGGATTAGGAAATACGAAATCCAATATCTGTAGCCATAAGAAAAACCTCCGTAGCCAGCCCGTAAAAAAAAAATCGCGAACTATCTTCGACTTAGATTTGGGTCTCGAGGGTCGTCGGGCCGAAACCGAGTCTTGAAGGTCTTCGGATGGAAACGAGTCTTGACGACTTCGGATGGAAAAACTTCGGACCGAAATTCTGGGTCCGACTGTCTTTGAAAACCTTTAGACCTTGACAACTTCGGACGTAGCCGACTGAGTCTTGGAATCCTTAGACCACACTGTTAAGGCTGTTTTGTCAACTTCAAAACTCCAAGGGATTTTTCTTCAACAAATCGCATAACTTTTACTTTTAACAAAGCAAGGTGGAACAACATAGGAGCTGAATTCATTAAACAGTCAGACTACCAATATAACCTATTACAGTTGAAGAATAATGTGAACAAACTGAGAAGACAGTATGATAGTTTTAAGAAGCTCATTTCACAGTCTGGCTTTGGCTAGGATAATGTGAATAACACAGTTATTCTCGACGATCCAAGTATTTGGGACTCTCACATCAAGGTATGTTTTAAGTTTTGATCATTTTGATGTTATTATATATGTAAGTTTTAGAAGATTTGATTATGTTATTGACATATATTATTATTGTGAAAATTGCAGGACAATAATGGGTAAGCAAAATTCAAGAATGATGGATTTCCTCAATATCTCGAACTGTGCATTGTATTTGGTGATACATATGCTACTGGAGAGTATGCCATAGGAAATGCCAAAAATTTGACGGTGTCAGAGGAAGGTGACAATGGTGGTGGCAATGCAACCGGTGATCCAGAGGACTTAAGTGAACACCACATTGATGAGGACGTTTTTACATCCGACTATACGTCAACTCTCATTCATAACAAGCATAGGTTGGATAGGACTTCAAATGTCAAGAGGAGAAGAAATAGTAGCTCATTTGGTATTGCAGACACATGCAAAGCTATACAAGACCTGCTCAAAGCTAGGTCAAGTCAATCTGAGAGTGGATTTGCTAGCTCACAAGTTACATCACCACCTGTAGACTCCTTCTCTGTATCAACTGTGATTGATATCCTTGTTAATATGAATGACTTGGAAAAAGATCTTTACAACAAAGTAGTGGAACGAGCATGTATTAGTGCCACATAGAGAGAGGCTTTCATCATATCACTAGCTGAAATAAGACATGGGTTTCTTCAATGTCTTTAGTAGATGTTGAGATATATTTTGTGAATTACATGTGGTTTCACTTGATTGTGTGATTTAATTGTGGAAACTCTTTTGTGTGGTTGTATGGATAAGATGGATTGTTTGAGATTTTTATATTTGATTTGCTTTTACTTTAGAACTTATATTGTTGATTGTTATTAGATTCTTTTCAGATTTCTTTATTAATGGTATTGTATTTGTGTGATGATATAGGTACCATGGAAGGGGGATCAAATAGAATGTCTAATGAGCAGGTAGAATCAGTTGACCAATTTTTGGATGACGATGATCTTGAAATATTGATAGCATGGTTATGCATGGTTGCAATGGACATGTCCGTGCATATGAAAGAACCTATTAGGGACAGCAAACTATCAGGACCGGAATGGATAAGATAGATTATTTGGGACATTCAAATAGAATATGTGAAGCCTTCATGATGGAGAGACATGTTTTTCTAAACCTATGTGATTTGATGAGGATAAGAGGTTGGTTGAAAGATAGTCGGTATGTTAGGATAGATAAACAAGTTGGGATCTTCTTATCTTTGGTTGGTCATAATAACTTAACTACAGATTTATGTGAGAGATTCCAACGTTCAGGAGAAAATATCAACAAGTATTTTAATTTAGTGTTGAAAGCAGTTCTCAAACTTGCAAAAGAGATTATCAAACCACCATCATTTGATATTGCTCCACTAGAAATTCTTATGGATCCTAAGCATGAACGCTATTTCAAGGTATATTTTTCATATCAATTTTACATCATCAAATACATGTAGTTAATAATCTTTGAATTTTCATAAATTCACATGATGTTTTTTTTTTTCGAAATAAATTCACACGGTTGCGTAGATGCTATTGATGACACCCATATAAATGCTACTGTCTCCACATCTCAGCAAATTCCATTTAGAGATAGAAAATGAAATACTACTCGAGATGTGTTATGTGTTTGTTCGTTTGATATGAAATTTACTTTCATATATTCAGGGTGGGAAGGATTTGCCAACGATTGTCAAGTGCTTTTGGCAGCACTTGAGACTCCTCAATTGCAATTTCCTTGACCGCCACCAAGTATTTGATTTGTTTATAAGGAGATTTATTTTATGATTATTTCATCGTTGTATATCATAACTAATATATATATATATATATATATATATATATATATGTATGTATGTATGTATGCATGTATATATACACACATGATAGGTAAATACTACGGGGTAGATTCTGGTTATGCAGCACTCTTGGGATTTTTAACTCCATTTAAAGGTGAATGGTATCATCAGAACGATTATAGGGGGAATGGAAGACGGTCTAGGACAGCAAGAGAATTATTCAACCATATTCTTCTTTAAAGAATGTCATTGAGAGATCATTTGAGGTATTAAAGAATCGCTTCACCATTTTGAGACACGTGCCTCCATTTACAATTAAAAAGCAAACACTTATTGTAATTGCATGTTGTGCTCTTCATAATTATATTCGTGACCAAGATAGGATGAACAAAAACTTTTTCCGGTATGGAGATCCGGAGTACTCATTTGGAACTAGAGAAATGGAGGTTGTAAATGATACATCAAATGAGCAAGCAATGGAGATAAATATGCTTCGGAGAAGTATTACAAATCAAATAGCAAGGGATTACAATATGCCAGAGATTCCATAACTTTATGTTTCCGACTTTTGTAATATTTTTTTAATTATTGACTTATCAAAGCCAATATTTCAAAGTTGAACAATGGACTAAGTTACTTCATTATTCATTTATAGATAAGTTGTAGTGATGAGTTTTTTGTTAAAACATTTTCTTTGTTTCAAAGAGTCATGTTGGTTTGAAGACTTATCTTCTTAAATGTTGAGTGTTCAGTTTTGGGAAGGGGAATATACATATATATATATATATATATATATAGAGAGAGAGAGAGAGAGAGAGAGAGAGAGAGAGAGACGAATCTTGGCTAAATTAAAATTAACATCCATCCATATTAAATTCAAAATGGATTAGATATTTAATCATATAAAAGTAAATATTAATTGAAAATGAGAAATCATCATGATAAAAGAAAAAAACTATTATTTAAATATAAATAATATTGAAATTCTAATAAGAAAACAAAATTTAAAATAACAACAATTTTTGTTTTTATTTTTATCTATTTTTATTTCTATATTTTATTTTAATTTCTTCCTATTTTGACATATATATTTGCTAACATATTTAATTTTGTAGTATAATTTAGTATTTATATTTATTACATATTTTAGGTATATCAATATAGTTTATACTATGGTTTATTATTTACTATTTAATAAAAAATTGATTAGTTCATATTTTTATTACTTAGTATAAATATAATTAATCAATAGAATTTCTATGATTTGATAGAATTTTAAAATATAATAGAATTCTAAATTTGAATTATTCTGACATTGAAAATATAATAAAATATAATATGATTTCTTCACTCATAAGAAGACAATTATATTAGTGAGTGGTTTATGAGAATTCAATATCAAACTTACACTCATCTAAAAAGATAATTAAAAAAGAAGTGGAATAGAAATTTTATATAGTTATCAAACGCAAAAGATGTTCTTTTTCTATTCCAGAATCAGAAATTTTGTAGAGTTATCAAACACGTTCTTTTGCTCAGAATCTAATCCCGAACAGAATTGTTACCAAACACGCCCTAACAAACCATTCTTAATTGAATTTTTTTAATATTGTAAAGCACAAATGTTGACCAAATTGCACCCAAGGGCAAAACCATAATTAGCATGAGGGTAAAACTGTAAAATTACAATTCCAAGGGGATAGGACTGTAAATTTAATATCCAAGGAAAAAATGATAAATAATCAACAAGGACATAATTGTAATTATCTAGCATACAAGGGCAAAAACGTAAATAATCATCAAGGAGGGTAAAATCGTGATTATCAAGCAGAGAGAGGAGCAAAATCGTAAATAACAGCACAAGGACTAGAGCAACAATTATGAGGGCAAAAGGTGCGTGCACAAGCCTTATTGCCACACAGGCGCGTGGTTCCCACGCGCTAACGCCTTCAGCCCACGTCTGGGCATGTGGTGTGTGGATTCCACACGCTTGATCGTCCAACACGTGTGTAGGGTGCTTGGAGAGCCTACATTACACGTGTCTTCATCCCCTTCACGCCTGTTTGCCAATTTTCTCTATTTTTCTCCTCTTTTCTGCCGCACCTTTTATCATTCGGATTTTCTCCAACAAAAACCCCTCTGAGAGCAATTCAATAATAGCAAATAACAAGAAAAAGACTTAACATCATTCAATGAATCTTCATCCATAAATCGTAATATTTTAATCATCAGAAAAAATCATGAGATCCTAAGCTATGTTGTGGTACCAATTATAAGCAATAAAGTAATTATGTAATGCAGAAAATACAAAACACCTAATTTTTTTTATCTTCATGATTTTCAAAATAAGAGGGATGAAGATATACCTTTATCCATAGCAAAACCTTCAAAGTATTTGTTGCGGCAAAACCGAAGAAATGAAGAAATTTGACTTCTCCCCCTTAACCCGCTTTTCTTTAACATATTCTGTCTTATTAAGGATAAAATACAACGTAAGTTTTTCACGTTGTAGGTGAAGAGAGGACCAGACTCTTATTTATACATGCTATCAAGAGGTACCTTCCGTCAAAACATTGTTAATTTCCATGAAAGTCGCACCTCTTCAAAAGAAATGGTAACTTCTCAATAAGGATTATACCTTTTCATGATAGACGTAACTTCTCATAGCCAATACTTTTTCTAACATTTATATATTTATTAAACCATTAATTACTAATATCGTGTGGGCCAAGCAATAATTTTCACAAGAGAGAGAAAGAGCCCTTATTGCCTTCATATTTGGGCTAATTGAAGCAACAAAGAAGATGGAGGAAGCTTAGTATTAAGGCCGAAGCGTTCTAAAGTAAAGATAAAAAACAAAAAAACCAAAAAAATATTATAATAAAATAACATGAACTTATCACTTCATCCGAATTATGACCACGCGTCATTCCAACTCAGTAATCTAACGATAAAATTTGATGAAAACTAACTAATGGTAAATGTGGTGTGGATATGCTAGTTTTGAGTTTTTTTGTGACCCAAAAATTAATTTGGAATATAAATGGCACAGAACCTACCTGATATATTTCATAGCATTAACTTTATTTAACATGATTCTAATTTTTTTTAATTTAATCTTTGAAATTTTAAAAATTCTACCCAATATAATATTCTGGTAAGTATATTGTTTACGGGACATGCATACCTTTAACTAGACCGCCACACTAGCATTTACTAGGTCAAAATATTGATTTGAACCGCCATGTCCTTTTCCAACTCGACAAATCTTTTATTTCCTTTCTTTCCTTTTTCTCTTTTTTTGGCCAAAATAACAAAAGAGATGACTTGAAAGTCACATATGAGCCATGTGGATGCCTACATGGCAATTCTAATGTCAACCTAACATAAATATGGTTGTGTAAACTACAGCATCATTACCGACCAAAAAAAAAAAAACCTACAACATCATTAAATTTGGGAAAATTTTCAAAAAAGGGCTCGAAGTGTTATTGTTTTCTCAATAAGGGTCCGAAGTGAATTTTGTTTCAAATAAGGACTTAAAGTGGCCTTAGTTGTTTCAAATAAGGACTCGAAGTGGCTTTGGTTGTTTCAAATAAGGACTCGACCTCACCGATCGCCAACTGGCTAAATTTTTCAACCGATCAAGAGTATTTTTGTCATTTTGCATTTCACATTTTTTTTCTTTCCTTTTTTTTTTTTCTGGTTCTTCTTCCTCTTCGCTGATGGTCGATTGGCCACTAGTGATGCCCACAGAGGGCCAAGTGAGGGTCGCCCCCGCCGGCGAGGGCCACCCATGCTAGCCACGAGTGAGGGACGGCCTCGCTTAAGCATGGTGACCCTCACCCAGGGGCCATCCGCAAGGTCGGCCCTCGTCAATCCCAGGCGAGGGTCGACCTCACGGATGGCCCCCAAGCAAGGGTCACCATACCCAGGTGAGGCCATCCCTCACCCAACCCTTTGTGGGCATTGCCAGTGGCCGGCTAGCCACCGGCGAAGAGGAAGAAGAACCAATCAAAAAAATGGAAAAAAAAAAAATAGAGGAAAATGACAAATGATGAAAATACCTTTGATTACTAGAAAGACGGGTCTTTACTTGAAACGGACATAGTTATTTCAGGCTCTTATTTAAAATAAACACAACCATTTTAAGTCTTTATTTGAAATAACATCCATTTTAGACCTTTATTTGAGAAAATGAAAGCACTTCAGGTGCTTATTTGAAATAAGGTCCACTTCAGGTCCTTATTTAAGAAAAAGAGGGTACTTCAAGTCTCTTTTTGGAATTCTCTCTTAAATTTGACAAATTGGCTATATCTATTAAATTTTTGAAAATTCAAGAATGAAATTGGATAAAGTAAATATTCAAGGGCTATCCATGTTATGAACCTTATGATGTAATGGGCTCGAGTGAGAGTCCAATAAAGCGGTTCCATCGGGTAATCAAATAGAAAACTTTCAATTTGCAAAATGTATAATTTTCTTCTATGACACATTTGACGAGCGTGTTAAAAGTGAAAACTTTCTTTATGGACACGTCATTTTGTTGGTGTTGTGGGTTTTTTTTTTTTTTTTTTTTGGGGGAGGGGGGTGTGGTTTTAGATAGAGAGAGATGGCTGTCTCAATTCTGGTGAACTTTGGAAATGACGTTTTCGATTTTGCTTCTGTTGTTTTTCCTTATCAGCAAAGCAAAGCAGGAATATCGTCCATCGTTTTACGCAGAGCAACATCATGGAATCAAAACGCGATTCTGGGACAGACGGGAGCCGCCCGAAAGCGAAGCTACTATTCTTTCGTTTTCCGGGAAAGTTGTCATGACGCCGGAGGAGATTCCTTCGGAGGCCACTTGATGGCAAATTCGACCCGGAATCAGAAGAAAAGTTCGTAAGCTCTTACTAGAACCACATGACCCACAACCTCATCACATCAAGCAAAGCTCAGGCACAGGGAAGACCACATGTACATGGCGACCGCGTCGCGCCATCCGGGTTGCCCTTTTAGAACGAGATTCTTTTCCGTGTTGTCTCTTCCATTTTCTTAGGAAAATGTCCTTTGCCTCCCTGAATCTGAAATAAGATGCACAAACCGGACCGTGAGGAGATTACTCGACGCCATGCACGTGCTAAGCGTGCCTTATCATCACTATGTCGATGGTGCGACAGAATGCTATGCATAATCAAATCAAGAGCCGCGCCAAAACAAAGGTGAGATACCGTAGAGGTCAAAATGGAGAAATGGAGAAAGGAAAAAGAAGGGCAACCGCAGGCTGAAAACGTGGAAATAGGGGGAGATAAAGACGTAACTTACCACTGTTGTTAGATATTTGGTAGTTTAGTGTGACGTCTTTTTCAGGTCTCTTGAGCAGGTACACCGTGTGCGGACGGATTTGGAACAATCCTGCAAGTGAGACCAATCCCATCTCTGGAAAATAATGACTGGTCGACTCCTCGCATGCACGTTTTGCGCTTTTCCCCGAGTGCATTTTGGTCCAAAAACCACAGTAACAAAGAAAAAAAAAATCTAACTCGAGATTTAAAAACTCTAAATTGATCTAAGGGCATAGGACTCACATGTAAGAAAGTTACCTACTGGTTCGCTCCAGTAGAAGACATTTCCATAGACCATTTTTTTTTCCGACACACAAAGTGAAACAACGCTTTCATATGAATAATGAAAAGAGAAAAATCTGTTTCTTCTCAAACTAAAATGTCCCTAGAAAAGGGGTAAAACATGCTAGAACGAGCTCTTTAATCATCGAATCAAAGTTGTTAACCTCATGATATTCCATAATTTGGAGCAAAATTGAGTTTCTATGAGAATTTCAAGAAACTTACTGTCACTTCAAAAGTTATCGAATCAAAGTGATCGAGTTGAAAAGATTTTTTCAGGACAAAATCAGGTTGGGTGAACGGTAATAGACCCCACTTTTAGGTGGGGATATCGTTTGAGATTTTGGCCAAAGTCATGACATCCGCAGGGCCGCCGTTTGGCGTTGAGTTTTCGGCGTCGAAGCCAACGGAAAAACGTCCAGCGCTCGTCTTGTCGGCCCGGCCGTTCACTACGGTTCACATGTACGATTTCGCGCACGAGGAAGCCACGGTCATCAAGATTCTCAACCTCAGCTTCGCATCCCCGCACGAACGCAGGCGCTCGAGGGAGGGACGGCAAGAGAAGATAAACCCCCACGACCTGCTTCGACCCTCCGTTCCCATGTCTCCCCTCGCCCTCTTTCTTTGGTAAAGCTGCGTTTTTGGCCCCACTTTCTCGGTGCCCAGAAGCTCCGAGGGGGAAGAAAGTCGGCTCCGCTCTTCTGGGTTTTGGCTGTTGGTCGAGTCTTGGGGGCTTAGATGGCGGATGTGGTTCGACTGTCTTCATTGCGCTTCTCTTCTTCTCCTTCTTCTTCGTCTCTGACGCCGCCCTCTTCGCGCCAGCGTGGTGCCCTCTGCCCTCCTCCTCGTAAGCTCCACAGGTGGTCCGATGCTTCTGCGAATTGCTCCCACGGTGGTGGCGTTGCGGGTCTTGGTTTCGGACCTCGAAAGCGATTTGCCTCTTTGAAGGTGCGATTTTTCCCTGTTCTTTTTGTGGGGAAATTCTATCTTCTTGGAATATAGTTATCTTGTGAGGGCTCATTTTGTTGTGATGATATCTGTTTTGCACATTACCCTGGCAAGATCATGTTTCGGTTTGAATTGGATTGGTTTCTTTTTTTAGTGTTTTGGGGGGACTGTTCTCTTGTGTATAATTGTCGGAGTCTGTAGCATTACATGGACTTAATGACTGACCAGCATTAATTTGGAGCAGGAAGGGCTTGTTAGGAAATGAATGAGTAGAAATATCTCATCTTGGTTAGGATTCTCGGTGTATATCCCATTTGTTGGGTCTTGCTCTATCATCCTGTACTTTGGTTGGAAATTTGGTTGCTCTGGATAGTCAAAGAAAACCAAGAAATTCGAGTAATGCATTGTCCACAGGTGCTCTAGTTTCTGTCAGTTTGTACATTGATCATTTGAAGTGGAACAATCAGATGATTTCCCATTTAGTGGTGTCCTGAACCAATAAGAGAGAACAGCAACAGACTATTGGCTTCTATGTGATCCTTTTTATTGGCCCTTGTTTGACTCAAGAGTAGGGGATTTGGACAAAACATACGTATTACTGATGATGGAACCTGATTTCATGAGTGGAGAGCAGTTGAAATTGACCTTTTTCTTATTCTTGATATGACATAGATATAAATTTCTGAAAGTTATTAATAGGTCATCTCTGAATCGCAAACTGATTTGTATGAAAGTAGAAGCCACAGATACAGAGAGAGAGAGAGAGAGCACGCCCGGGGGGGGGGGGGGGAATTGGGTTGATGAAGCTAGTGGGCATTCAATTTGAGAATAGGCTGTTGAGAGAGAGAGAGAGAGAGAGAGGCTGATTAAGCTAGTGGGCTTTTGCTTCGGGAGTAGGCCGTGAAAATGATGCATCAGTGTTTGATTGTACGAGTCCACCATGAGGAGGGAAAAAAAAATTCAAGTGTACTCTATTAATATGTACCCATATATACTTCATGTACAAAATTACGAACACGCGCGCACATATCCAACATACGAGTAAGATTTCTGTTATATGACTCTGTTTTGTTGATGGTTTCTCCCTTGTTGGTTGCTCTCCTCCAGGCACATGCGACTGTCACTGAAACAGACCAGCCAAAATGGTGGGAGAGGAATGCCGGACCCAATATGGTTGACATTCATTCTACACAAGAGTTTTTGAGTGCGTTAAGTCAAGCCGGAGAGAGACTAGTAATTGTTGAATTTTATGGGACCTGGTGTGCTTCTTGCAAAGCATTATTTCCCAAAGTGAGTGTCCCATCTATTATTCTTTTCATGGTTCAGTAAATGTCAAGGTATTGTCTTGACACATTGATTTTACATGTCATTTTCCGTTGGCCAGCTTGATCCCTTCCCATCAATAATACTATATAGGCAGCTTTTCCATAGAACATTATTTACTTTACAGTGTTCTCCCGATGACATGCATTTCTTATTTCATATTAAGGTGGCTGATTGTATAAATGGCAGGAGAAAGAAACTATACTGCACATTATGCAGGCGTCATTTTAGACTTTGCATTTTTCCCAATTTTACTCTGTCCTGTTATCTGCCACAGGAATTAGTGTCAACCTTTAAGATATACACAATTTACTGAGAATTATTTGAAGTGTGGCATGTTGAATGAGAAATTATATCTGCTCAATTCAGTGTTTCACTGACCAAAAAAAAAAAAATTCAGTGTTTCAGTTCTGGCAGTAATGTAGGTACTCTGTTGCCTGATCAACTGAAACAAATGAAGCATAAGTTGTCTACATGTGAAGCTTTGTACCTGGAATACCTAGAATTTCATGTGGTAAAGAGTATTAAGTACTGTATGGACAACAGCTTGAGAGGCAAAAATATTTGGTTATGACAGGAGTGACATTCTCTTATTCTCAAGAAGTACAGTAGCCAAAAATCAGAACATCTAAACTATTTGCCAAAAGAGTAAACGTCCTGCTGGAGTATGCTATGGATATAAAGGCCTGTCAATAATAGAGCTAGATTCGTTGTTTAATTTGTGGATTGCTATGGCAATTCCAATGACAAATAGAACTAGTAATTGCTCTTTTTCATCTTTCTTTTCCTCTCGGGCATTTCAAATAGCTAATATAAAGTAAGCAGCATGTTTATGTATTACTATAATTTATAGGACATTGGATGCTTAGGGAAACTCAATGATGTTGTCATAATATGCTACTTTTATTCATCTAGAGTTTGCATTCATTACATGCGAGTTCCCTTTATGTTACCCTTGATTTGTGTGGCCTTTTGAACCAATACTGGCATTTGTGACAATAAGATATGCAGAATATGCTTAATGCTTAATAGGACGTCGATCATGGTAGTATTTGGTCTAGAATTCTGTCTCCAATGGGGTGGTTGTTTATTAGTTAATTTTTTTATATGAAAATGTCCCTAAAAAGGAAGGATTGACAATTTATAAACAGATGCGATGCTGATTTAATTAATTTTGTATATCATAAAGCTTCCTTCTTGCATACGTGCTCCTTTGGAAGCACACACTAGAATCAGAGGTAAAAATTTATTGGTAGAAACTTAAGTTGGTCATGTTAAGATACATCAAATGAATTTCGGAACTTGTTGCCATCACTTCATTGCATTTTTCTCAAATTTCTTGTTGTTCTGTTGAGCCAATATGGTTTTTGTGCTGACATTTTCTTGTGGTAATCCACCAGCTCTGCAGGACAGCCCAGGAACACCCTGAAATCTTATTCCTAAAAGTCAATTTTGATGAGAATAAGCCAATGTGCAAAAATTTGAATGTGAAAGTGCTTCCTTATTTTCACTTCTATCGTGGTGCTGATGGACAACTGGAGTCCTTTTCATGCTCACTTGCAAAGGTAAGTCTATCAAATAATCTTGCATGTGTCTCCACAGCTGGTTTCAGTGAGATACTTGTTGCGCTACATTGGTAGAATTATCGGGAATTTTGATCAATGAAGATGAGATGGGATAGTTTGACCTGCTAAAAGGTGACGAGAAAATTGGGTTTCAAGATGGGACTGCAGGATTTTAGGGTGGCATTTGAGTCTGGATTAATCAGTTAGGTTTTCCTTCCGAAGTACGGACAACAACAATTGTTCAAGAATAGTCTGTTCAGTGGCTGGACAAGGTTACTCTATTTATGCCTTCCAACTTTAAAACCTGGTAACTAAATGGCTTGCAGTCTGAAAGTAAGGAGTGGTGATCTTCTAGGGTTCCTGAAATCATGGGCTGTGGCTAGGTAGTCTGAAAAAGTAATGAGTTTCATGTGAATCTGGTCAAACAACTTTAAATGTTCACATATTTAGGTGGTGGTGGTGTCTGTGCAGAAACATTCATTGCTACATCTCCACTTGTTTGATGATATTTATGAAGTAGGTTGCTTTTTAGGCATGGGGCCATGGTTCAGGAATCTTCTGTGTAACTAATTGATCATATAGCATATAATTAGGCTTGTTTTTTGTCATGCAAATTTACACAAATAGCTGCATCCGATCTTGTATTCGGTCTCACTCTGTTCTCTTGAATTATCTGTAGTTCCGAAAAATTAAGGATGCCATCCAAATGCATAACTCTGACCGTTGCAGCATCGGACCACCTAAAGGGGTCGGTGACCTTGTTCTAGAACCTGCTTCTCCTCGGAAGGATGTATCGGCAGAAGCAACTTCTACCTAAAAATTCGTATCATACTAAATCAGCTATAGTACAGCAAGCAGTCTCAACATGTAAATTTACACCACCATGGTGAAGCGACATTCGTAAGTTGTTTTCCGATTGCATATTTGCAATTCTTGAAGAATTTTTGGCTTTGGCTATTGATGTATTTAGTTTGAAGCATCAAATGCAAATCTAATTCTTGCTGGTGTATTTCCTCTGATGATATCTCAGTAGTTTTTTAGCTGTTCATTCTCTTGTTGCTAGGGGGGAGTTTCAGTACATCTTTCCTGTCCAGATATAATTTCACTGAACATAAAGTCGTCGAAAAGCAACTGGATAAACAAATGTTCATATATCTGTGACCCTTTGGCGCATTATAGATTAGCATGCTCATTAAACTTTTGTCTTTTTAAGGATGACGAAAAATGACTTACTGTCCTTGTGTCTTCATCCATCGAACAAGAAGGTAAACTGGTCAATTCAAGGCTTCAGTGATGGCAAATCCTACAAAGCATGAGGTCCTTGTTGAAAGCATGATCCTTTTGAAATCTTTTACACTCTGTCCTCTCTGCTTCTTGTTTATTGTCAATGAGGATAGATAGTGAATGCCCGATCAGTTTCGACCGCTGTGGTCTAGTTGTGCAAGAAAAGCACAACATCCAAGGCTTTTATCCATGGATAGTTGAACTAGGTCGGAACACGCCATGCGATGTTAACTTTAGTTCTTGGATCCTATCTTTTGTTTCCCACTTCCTAGTGTGTACTGTGTTGTCCCATCTACTCATCCTTGGTTGTTTGTTGATTTTTCCTATTTGAAGCCCATGTAAACACGTATTGTTTGCTTCTGTCTCTGTCCAATCTTGTTTGCTGTTTGGTGTTTTAAATATCAGATCTTTTCACTATCTTCTCATCGCTGAATTTGATCAGACATAGACAAGAGGTCATCTCTTTCTTTCTTCGCTTTTCTGGGGCTGAATCAATCTTTGACTGCAATTTAGAGATTTCCCCATTAATTCCCACCAGTACAAATCAAGAATCAAAATTAGCCATGTCCCATATGAAGGCAATCCATTCTCAAAGTGAAATTTCTTTGATCAGAGTCACCGTTTCACCATGACAAGCTTGAATGTGTTTCACAAGCAAAAACACTTCATTTTGGCAATGATATCATGCCATATTTCAAGAACGAAAATTAGGTATTCCAAGCAAAACACATCATTTTGGCGACAACTTCATGTTAAGTGTGGATGTCCTAGTCCCTCCCTGTTGAGAGAGATCACAACCCAGCAAGATCCTACATATCGATGTCCTAATCACAGATCAAAGTTTCTGTGACCAGTAAAGTTTTGTCCGTGCAATTTTTCCTTTTCAATTGGGTAAACGACTCAATGGGAAAGCCGGCGACTTTGAACATAACGTCGATGACTTCCAAAATAGTAAAGCCCGCAGATTTCACAAAAACCGCCTTCGCTATCGAATAGCGATCGATTCCGCCACCCGGGTAGGTGCAAGCGGAACCCGTATCTAGATTTCTTGGCCAACGTTCTCTGTACGTGCGGGACAACTCAAAGTGGGGATGCATCCAAAAATGAGTGGTGGTCGTTCTTGACGCTGGAAATCCAACTCAATCCAAACAGGGTTTCCTGAAGAAGTCGCAACGTCGGAAGTCCTAGTCCCACGCTAAACACTAGAATCGCACGCGGAAACAAACGTGAGAGAGCGGACCACCTCAACTTATAATAATCCCGGAATCGCTCGTTTGATCCCGATCCCGGGCAGGGGGGATGGCAGAATCTTGCTGCTTTTAGGACGTTCATGATCGTACCGCTGTTAAAAGAATAAAAAAGAGAAGAAAAAAAAAGCCGAGGAAGCCGTGGAGTCACTTTCGCCCTCCCTTCGTGCACCCGTAAGATGACAAAGCAGCACAGCTCAGACGTCCCTAATCCCAGCCCCCAGCAGTACAGCTAGTCAACTTTCGCTACTTTCCATCTGCTTACTAGAATATTCATGCGGATGACTCGGTTCAACGCGGGCGTTCTCAGAAGTTTTACTAGCGTGCGGATCTTGCTCACCGCTGACATTTTGCTGGTTTCGGAGGACGCAGGCACGAAGGGAAATGCGGGTTAGGTCGAGCGAGGAAGGAGGGAGGGATGGACGGTGGGGTGAGAAGACAGATTCCCCATCATTCTTCGGTTCAAAAACGAATCTTTCTTCTTCGCGCTGCGTGCGGAATACTCGAAAAAAAAGACTTGCTTTCTTAGAAAGATTTCTTTCCCTATGCTAGACAGCTACAATTATATAGATTATAATACTGTGATCTCATCTGCTCCGGTCCCCCTCCCGCAATCATATCCAGATTTCATTTTCATCGCGCTGATCTGAGATCAGCATGGTAATAATAATAATAATTCAGCCAAAAGAAAGAAAAGGGAACAGAAACAGAGCCGAGCAACACTTCTAAGCTTTTTTTTTTCCTTCCTTTTCTTTCGGGGAGAGGGCCCCGAGAAACGAGAACAGGGGCGCGGATCCATCCGCCATTACAGGTCGATACCGTGAAGATTCAAGAATCGGGGAACCCACCATCCGTGGAGCCCGTCGAGCCCGACCCGAGCTAGCCCGACCCGCAGTGGACCACCCGGAGCTCGCACTTGGGCGACACCAGCCCCAGCAGGATCCTCGCCGTGTGCTCCTGCAGCACCACCGCGCCCTCCTTCTCCACCAGCACGGCCCGCGCGATCCCCTCGTACCCGCCGCCGCGCCCGCCGCCCCCGCCGGCCACGTACGCCACCAGCGCCGCCTGCACGGGGCCGAGGCTCGGGTTGTACGCCGCCGACTCCTCGTACGAGCCCTTGTACACCTTCCCGTCGCGGTCCACGATCGCCACCCCGGAGGGGCACTTGCTGTACGGCGCGTGCGAGGCGTTCGCCGCCTCCAGCGCCGCGGCCGCGAGCTCGTCGTCGTCGGCGGCCTCGGGCCCGTCGCAGAAGCCGTTGCAGGCGGTCCCGTGGCCGGGGTTCCGGGTCAGGAGGGTCAGCCCGTTGTGGTGGGACTCCAGGAGGAGGGGCATCTCCTTGTCGAGGAGGTCGCCCGGCCCGAACCGCCGGGGGAGGAGGCGGGACAATGGGGCGAAGGCCGGGTCGGCCTCCTGGTCCGGGTCGTCGACGGGGAAGATCCGGATTTGGATGTCGGGGGCGTCGCGGATCTCCTGGAGGAACTGGCGGCAGTGGCCGCAGGGGGCGGAGGAGACGGCGAAGGCCAGGAGGCGGGGCTCGCGGTGGAGGGCGAGGTTGGTGGCGAGGAACTGCTCGGCGTGGATGGAGTGGTGGAGGGGGAGGCCCGGGAACTCGACGTTGACCCCGAAGAAGACCCGGCCGGAGGAGCCGAGGCCGACGGCGCCGACGTTGTAGCGGGAGATGGGGGTGCGGGCCAGGGGCTTGGCGGCGCCGACGAGGGTGGGGAGGAGGTCCGTCAGGGAGACGCCGGCGTCCTTCGCCAGGGACGCCGCCTCCGAGGCTTCGATCACGAATCTGGGCGGGTCCATGGGTCGGGTCGGGTTTTTCGCCGGAAAATTTTTTTGTGGTCGGGAATTAAAGATAGAGAGAGAGAGAGAGAGAGGATTTTTTTTTTTCCTGGGAACGGGGAGAAGAGGTGGAGGAGGAGGGGGAGGGAAAGTGAAGGAGGAGGCCGATTATTTATAGATGATGACAAGTCATATTTTCTCTTCTTTCTTTTTTTTCTTTTAAATTTTCTTTTTTGGGTAATCAAGCATTTTCCTATGACACACTCCGTAATTAATATATTTTAAAAATTAATTTCGGAAGACTTTGCTGGTGCAGGAGATTTATCACCCTTCCTCCTCCTCGAAATTGGGAGTGGGGGTAAATGGTGAGTTTTGACCATTAGTAAGTCAAATTTCTTTCGTTCCAATGATAGGCCTGATCGTGAGATAGGCAATTCAATCGAGGTCATCACACCTGATCAATGGAAACGGTGAAATGAATAGATTTGGACAAACGGTTCTCTTCTTGAGACCCAACTTGATTATCCTGACTTGCCCAGGATGATTTCTTAAAGAGAGGCACGGAAGAAATTACTTTGTTTTATTCATCCTATTTGGTGTGCATATATACTTATAATAGTGTGAATGATGTCGAACTTCTAATTGGAATAGGAATGCAAGTAACATTAAACTAAAATCAAATTCATTTCGAAATTTTCTATTGGAATGTGATGAAATTTTTTTTCAAAATATGATGATGCGGACACTCTTTTAACATTTGCCGGGAGTTATCTCCACATCCTCACAAGAGGATATCTAAAACTTCACCTAATAAAGCAAAAAACTAAAAAAGGAAAACCCAAGATTTAGAAAGCAATATCACTTTTATTTATTCGGTCGGTCACCCAGAGTTTCCTCTGACGCCATCATTTCCCTGAACCCGTAATATTTCGATTAATACATAACTATCTTGAAAAAAACAAAAATGTAATACCCATGTCCAGAGCACAAGGAAACAGACAAGCGTGCCCTCGGTCGGATCCATTCCACTTCTCGACTGAATATGGTCTGACTAGATCTCAAATCATAAAAGCCATTATAAAATATCTCAATAGTCATTTGCCCCCTAACTATTGCATCGATTAGTCTAAATTTTAATAATGATGCAAGTGAACATATGGGTCAGATTAGGGTTTCTTCCTAGGCCAACCGACAAACACACACATCGGGTCACACCAAGAAATTATCCAATTAATTTTTAAATTTATTGTACAAAATGCCACTTCAGTTGCGAACTTTTCAATTTTTTTTAATTTAGTCCTAAATTTGCATAGAATTTTAATATAGACGTAGGATGATTGACGATATTTGAACTGTCCTACCAACGAGACAAAAGTTAACCATAATGATTATATTGACACAATTGAAAAATTCATAATCAAAAAGGATTAATTAGACAATTTTTCTCGTGACACGCATACGTCGTCATCTACTTTATTGCCTCCAATCAAATTAGTTGAATTTCTTTTCGTACCCTAGTGCCGTAGAATTAGGATCTAGTTAGGATTGGGGCATCTTGTTCTTATGTTCCCACATTTCGCATCTCATTCATGGATAGAGCAATTATCACATGCAGCTTCCAATGGCAAGAATAATTCGTTCTCTTTAGAATATGCTTTGTTTTTGTGTGTGTGTGTGTGTGTTTTTTTTTTTTTCCTTTCTTTTAATTGTTGAGAAATACAATAATTAACGATCTCATGTTTGTATGTGCATTTTACCCTATATGTATACATCCTCTTCCATAAGGTCAGTAGGCCCCCATCCATATTTACCTTGTACTATTACTTTACCAACTAGTAGTCAAAGTAGTGTCGTAAATACAGAAATTGCAAATCCCAATGCCCCACGACTTGCTAATATTAGTGATCTTGATAATAGATCTGGAATATCTAGACCCATCTATCAACGAGACTAACAAGACCCATTATAATATTATATATATAAAAATATATATTTACCGGCTAACGAAATATCGAAGCAGAGGACATACCTAACATGTGAAATTTTGCGATTATGATATGCAAAGCATGCGCTGTTCGTACAAATAAATTTGTAGTATTTAAGTCGAATTTGAGGCCCCCAAGCAAAGTCCAAGCTATGATATCCTTTTTCAAAAGGAGACAAAAAAGAGTTTCATTGAGTGAATGCATGAACTTCGGCTAATGAAGACATGTCACGAGTCATGATGCTTTAATCATAGAGAGATGTGCGACGAACTTACGTATCTTCGTGTGGCATTTTTATAATTCGTTGTATTACTACATGTAGACCAACGGATCCCTACATCAAATTTTTTTTTTTTTTTGAGTAATTTAATGGTATAGAACAATAGTCTGGTCGATTTGTTAATGCCCAAAAATACCCAAATGTTTAGGTCGACAGTTCAATCCATGGGAGCCGGTTAGAAGCCGGTGAGGTGAAACGGGTCCAAAATGCCGGCATTGTAAGAGTTAAGTGCTAAAGCAAGGATTGACAGACAAAATATATCACGTCAGTCGACTGAATATGACAGAAGAAGTAATTATCAGGATGTGAAGCCAATGACCTTAAGAGCGTAACCATTTGTAGATAAGTGTTGCTGGACAATCAGAGTCGTGTATGGTAAGTAGGTCTTTATTTCTTAGTGATTCTCTATATACCGTTCTACGATTCCAAGAACGCATCTTGTTCATCCTTATTTTCGGCGTATTTTACATTTCCGATACAATTTTACATCGCTGGCAACTATAACTCCCGACATCCGTGCCTTTAAATTCCACGCCATTCACATTTCCGGTCCGAAAAATCCACATGACTCTTCAAATCTCCATCGATCGGACCAGTTTTTGTCGCTCCATTATTATCTTTCGCTCTCCTGGCGGAACGTGGCTTCTCGCCGCGTGCGAGGAGCACCACCTGAGTTCGGAACCAAGAACTACAGGAGAGATTGAGAGATCTTGTAAAGTCTCTTTCGATGGGATCTTTTTCCATGATGGTTTTTGATTGTAAAGGGTTTCCCCGTTAGTCAAAAGGAATTACGTATGATTTATTAGCATTCAAGCCACGCTTTCTTTTTCATCTGAAGGTCAAATCAGATTCGAGGAAGAGTTCAGAGAAGCAACGCAAGGGGGTTTGTACAAGTCTTCCTTCTTGCATAATGTGATATATTTTATGCTCTTTTTCTGGTACTGGTGGTGATGGATCACGTACGGATGAATATGCATGACAGAGTTTAAATAGGAAATAACCATGTCTATCCTATAAATCACTTCAACTGGTTATGGTTTTATTTATTTTGAGAAAAATAAATGATTTCAAAATTAGTTTTCAAAAGTTGAACGATTGATCACTTATAAAATTGAATGAATAGGAAATATTTTCATCATCAACGAAAATATTTAAATATGAATTGTTTTCGATGATGAGAATATTTATTATTGATTGATTATTTTAAGCGACACAAGTGTTCATTTTAAAATATATATTTATTAAATTATTCATTTTCTGCAAAACAAATAGAACCTAAGTCTAGACCTTCGGCATGTAATGATGGATCTAATCCAAAACAAGTTCCATGCAATTATAAAGATTCGAATGAGTGAGAACTTCGATTCTTGAGTTCAAAATCCCTCGACGCCTTAGCCAACCATGAAAATAAAAGAATTGCTAAGAGTTGCTTATTTTACTAAAAACCTCATGATAAAGAAAAATATTTGATATAGAAATCATTCTCAAGAAAAATTGTTAGTTTTCATTTGTTTGGTAGTTTAGGAAAAATGATTTCCTTCTTACTATAAGAAAAAAATTATTCTCTCTTAATCTAAACTTAATATAGTTTCTAGTTGATGAAAATCATTTTTCGTAAATCGATTAATTTTTCATTATCTAAATATTTAAAAATCAGAAAATAACTTGTCCGAAACAATTTTCCTTTACATAAATGAACTCAAGTCACAAATTATTTCTAGAATAATTACTGTTGTACCAAACAAACGTGATCGTCTGGACAGCACTAGAGCACTAACGTTTCGGGGGAAAAGAAAAAGAAAAAGAAAGAAGAAGAAAGGGAATCCATGTCACCATTTGATCAACTTCTTCAAATGAGGCATAAGGGACAGATGCTTTAAGCCAGTGATGATGACGACATATGGATTCACATTAAGAAAGCAACAATCTGTGCTGGTAGTTGCTGCTAGCTTGCAAGCATTTCTTTATTGTTCTCTTTCTTTATCTGTTATCTTATTCACAGTTCCACAGAGACAGAGAGAGACAGAGAGAGATGCTGTTGATCCATCACTGAGTTTGGAACTTGCCATGCAATTGTCCATCTCTCTCTTGTGCTCTGCAATTGGCCCCACTCTCTCACCTACCTCTCTCCATCCCTCTCCCTCTCTCTCTCTCTCTCTCTCTCTCTCTCTATGATTACAATGAATGATTGCTTAAGTTTCTGTCTGGTTGCTTGAGTTTCTGTCCAGTTGTTTCATGTTTAGCATGTTGTAATCAGAGAAGTTGTCTGTATGTGAAGGGAGATAAGGTGATGGAGCAGCCACGTGTGACGTGTGAAACTTGGATTTCCATTTCATTCTTCGAATGTGGCTTTGATTTGCATGTCCCTCTAGATATGCAGCTAGGCTACTTAGGTTAACAAATCAAGCGTTCTAATCAAGTTTTGGAGAGCGGATCGCCTCGGCTAGCTTGCCCCACAAAGACTCGTGCAATCTATCTCGCGAACCAATACGCTACGTACCCAGTAATTCTGCTTCCTCATACATGCTTAGTTCGCAAGCTCTATAGATACCGAAATTCTGCTTCCTTATAATTAGAATTTGCATTGGCCGATGGAATGACGTACTCCCTCCCGCCCGTGTACTCCCCATCTTTCGTACGTTCATGCACTCACGTACGAACGCGATGCTTAATCTTATGATTGCCGCACTCGGGCACCGCCTTTCGAGAGCCTTGATATTATAATTGCCCTCAAGAAGAGAAGCTACCTAAGTCTAGTAGCTGTTGACTTTGGAGCTTTGCATGCATGCGCCCCAATGCATGATTCTTCCAAAGCAGCAGCTGCATGATGCTCCCACCTACCGCTCCAAAGCTGGTGCGAAATTGAACTGTGGTTGCTTTGGCCGCTTGCATTGTATTAATCAAATCGTTTAAGGATAAAAAGGGGAAGCTTCGTGATGATGTTGAGCCTCTAGTTTTAATGTAGGTTTTTATTGTCGGAATGCGTGGTGGAGGTGACCATCGTTCGGGCCACTTCCGCTTGTCTTGTTGTACTCTTTATGTAGGTGGGGTATAAAAGAATTATTTTCCTGTGGCGGGAACCAAAAACATGGTTTGTTTCTTATTCGTCGAGTGAAAAAGATCAGGACGTATTCGATGCATCATCGAAATTCACTTTCTAAGAGAAGTCAAGGAGTCGTTCGCTTGTAACTTTTCAAAAGTCGAAACTAGCATTTATGAGAAGTTATATGTAAATTTATATGTCAATATACAATGACGTTTTAGAAGATTACGAGCTTTCATATTAATAAAATCAAAATACGAACACCACAAAATCCGGAAAAAAAGTCAAAAGCGAAAAGCAAGAATCATTCGTGATGACTAAAGGGGATTAAGCTGAATAGACAGTGCCCTACCTTTCGCACTTGCTTTTTGCGAATGATTCCATATTTTTTTTCTATGGATCACTTATTGAATGCCAGAATTTCTCAGCTATCCTCAATCAATATTGTTTTGCCTCAAGACAGGGTGTTAACTTCAACAAATCAGGTGTATTCTTCAATAAAGGATGCCCTAAGTCACTGAGGGATAACTTGGCTAGGAAGTTAAAGGATTCCAGAGATTAGCCATACGAGGAAATATCTTGGAGTTCCTTTAGATTGGGGTGCCTTAAAGAAGCAAATGTTCTTGTGGATCTTGGGGAGAGTGAATATGAAATTGGAAGAGTGGAAGGAACATCTTATTTCAAAGTAGGAAAAGAAATATTGCTACAAATTGTGGTTCAAGCCTTACCACAATATGCAATGTTAATCTTTAAAATTCTAGTTTTCATTTATTGAATAAAAAATAGCAAATTTTTTGTGGAAAACAAGTGATTCAAAAGGTTGGATGACATTGGAAAGAGTGGAAAACTTTGAAAAACCAGGAAAGATAAAAGAGGAATGGGCTTTAAAAACATACTCATTGTCCACAAAGCTATGATAGGCAAATAGGCATGGCATTTAATCAAATTCCCATATTTATTATGGAACAAAATTTTAGGGGCATTTATTTTCATAAAAAGGAACTCTTGCATGTAGAGAAAGGAGCAAGGCCATCTTGGGGTTGGCAAAGTCGACTCATGGCAAGGGAAGCAATCTCCAATGCAATGATGTGGTCAATAGAAAATAGGAAAAAGTAGATATGAGGGAAAATTGGTGGTTGAGAAGAGGTCTCATTGATGGACCTACAAACTAGAACGATCCAAGAAAAGTAGCTGAGTTGATTCTCACTGAAGAAAAACAATGGGATGTGCAAAAGCGAGACGCACTCTTTGATGAACAGACTAAGCGGGAAATTCTTTCCATCCCAATCAATCCTAATGAGGCAAAAGATGAGCTAATGTGGAGAAGTACAAAGTCTGGTTGCTATCCGATCAAAAAAAGCTTATAATCTACTCAGACAATGAATTGATAGTAAACCAAACACAGACCAACCATCATCTTCATATCAGCCACCCAAAGCAATATGCACTTATGGAACTTAAAGACTCACTCTAAAGTGAAGACCTCTTTATGGAGCGTATGCCGAAATGCAATCCCCACAAGGAAGAATCTGAGGAAGGAGAAAATTGTACTTGACCTTGTCTGTATGCTTTGTCGATCCGAGGTGGAAACAATTGAATATAATTTCTTGCTCTGCCCTTGGGTACAAGTATGGTCAGCCCCTAAACCCTCAATTGCAAAATACGTTAAAGGAGATAACAATTTTGATGCTTGATAGCGAAGCTAATAGAGAACGAGAACAAAGTACTTTCTCTTGAAGTGGTTGTGTCGACACTGTGGTGCATCTGGGTAGCTCGAAACAATGCAATATTCAAAGGCCATGTTCCAAAATAAAGGATACTGCTGAATCAGCCCAAATCTTACAAGAAAACTTCAAAAATCAGGCCTGGCAATTTGGGAAAAACAAGGAATCATTAGCTTCTCTTACCTGGGCAGCACTAGAGAAAGGCAAACTCAAAATTAACGTTGGTGGTGCTCTCGAGGAGGACACGATGGACGGCACTGCAGCCTGCATGTGTCGGGAGTTCACCGGGAGCCTTTTTGCCAGGCACACTAGGTCGGTCAAAGCCTCCACTCCAGCTCACGTTGAAGTCCTAGCTTTGCTTGAAGGTTTTCGATTCGTACAAAGGAGGAGTTTTGGGAGAGTTTATATTCAGTCAGAACGAATAGATCTGATAAGAGCTCTCAGCTCCGCAAATCAATACTCATGGGACCCATGCTTGCTTATCATGGAATGCTCTCTTATCCTTCACCTCTCGTGTGTGAGGCTTGAATTCGGCCCAAGAAGCTCTAACACGGTTGCCGATTAGGCTGCAAAAGCTCATATGAATCGATGTCTTCATTACAACTAGACTTTTTATTCCCCACCAGCCCTTTAGACTTTGCTTTGTAGGGATGCCCCGCTATGCAAAAGCTCATAAGAATTGATTAGGATATGTTTAGTAACATTTCTATTTCGAAAAATGATTTTTTTTCAAAACTATTCTTTTTATATTTCTTTTCCCTAAAATATTTTTTGAGTAAAAGAACGCATTCGGTAATAATATAAAATTTCTATTCTCATAATTGAAAAAGAATAAGAATGTATTTAATACAACCCACAATTTCATTTTATTTTTGTAACGTAGAATTTCTTTTAATCTTTTAATAAGTTTTTTAGATTTTTCCTTTTTCCCTCCCTTCTTCTTCTTGCTCCTCCTCTAGCCGACAAGCAACGGTGGCGGCGGCCGACAAGCGACGGGGGGCGACAAACTACAGAAGGGAAGTAGCAAGGAAGAAGAATAAAAGAAAAAAAGAAAATGACTTATTTCTAGAAATTATTCTCAGAAATAAGAAACTACTTTCTTCAACTTCTTGTTTATATTCTAAATCTATTCACTGGCTACTTTTCTATTCAAAAGAATAGAAATTAGTTTACGTTATCAAATAGATTGTTGTTTTCTTTTTGTTCCAAGAAACAAAAGAATAGAAATTGAGAAAAATAAGAAAGTTACCAAACGGCGCCTTAATTTCTTATTTTTGATCAAATTCATCCAAGTTGGAATAAAATTATCCCAACCTTAGGGGCCAAGATGATAGATTATCCAACTCTTTGTCCAAACCTTTACGAGTTTATTCAATCCAATTGTATCGCCCAATGCGAGATATGGTTAATTATATCCTATCCAGCCTTTTCTCCTGGACTCAAATGCAATACAATCATTGGGTGACCCACCCAATTATTTCAGGGAGATGGCCTACTAGACAACAATAGCTGTTACCCAAACCAAAAGTGCTTGAGCTTAAATCCAATTAGCGTGCTTTCTGGCCCAGCCAATAATGAATGTATTCCCTTCTTTTGATGAAACTGGAAAAGAAAATTTTGCTAAAAATTTAAGTGCTGAATATTGAGTGCCGAAGTCTTTAACTTTTAAATACCGAAAATGACAATTAAAAGTGGTCCGACAACACATGTAATCAAATAATAAATTTTGTACTTTTTTTTGTCAAACATTGAATAATAAGCATTTTTCTTTGGAAGGTTTAACAGTACAATATGGGTAAGATTCTAGTTTTCATCGAATATTTGTTTTCACTTAATGATTAAGGAGGCCCTTCCTTGATTTAAATATTTTTGACTTGCGCGAATTAAAGAAGAAGTGTATAGTTGAGGTATATCAAATGCACCAAATAACATACGTTTGAACACATTATTGAACAGTAAGTGCTGATGTGTTTAAATACTGAAAATGAAAATAAACGTGGTTTGAATATGCTCGAAAACTAAATAATAATTCTCAAAAGTTTCGTAATTAAGATTGAATAGTGCGCATTATGAGAACTTTTGACAATATAGTTGATAATATTTCAATTGCCAATAACTATTTTATCACTTGATTAATTAGTTAGTCCTTCATTACTTACCACATTAAGTGATTTTTGACCTAAAATAATTAATTAATTTTATATAGTTAGAAGTTATCAAATGCACTTAATAACACTACGTACTAAAATTTTAAACTCTCCAATGTATAAGGTTGTTATCAAAAATATCTTAACTTTAGCAAAATCTATAACTAGCTCATCGAAAGAATTCCAGCGATCTAAAGCATCAAAATAAATTTCTCTAGAATTGACTTTGACCAGAATCCGATCAAATTTCTTAGCGATATGCTTGCGGGGTAGCCACATGGCACTCACTAGGGTTGGCAATTTTCAACGCCACTCAACTGAATGTTCGATAAGATAAGTATGAGGTTGTGGCAATCGATACGATGAATGTGAAATTTTATAAAATTACTGTCAATTATTCTAAAAATTTAAACTTTTGAGTTCATAAGTTATTACTCTGATATTATGTGAGATTTTGTATGGTCATTACTAACTATTTTAAAAGCTTAAATTATAACATGAAGATGCAGTTGAATATTTAATTATTCTATTAATAAGCCATCTCAACACAACTGAATTTGTCATAGGTGTTAAGGGCGTGATTCATACTTCTCATCAATAGGATGGTACAAGAGTCGCGCTCTCGGTGACAGGGTGAGAGTCAAGAGTTTTTATAGTTTGAGGCATTGTTAGGTAAGCATAATCTATTTGTCATATAATTGAGGAATGTCACAATTCTTATGTCTTGATTTCTTTTCCTTACTTTCAATCTCTATTTCTTCGTAATTGTACGCTGAATCTTAACTATAGTGAGGTAAATTTCGATGGAAACTTGAACTAAGCTTGACCCAGAGCACAAGTAGAGGTTTTTTCGGTAGCCACGTTTGAGAGGCCTTCTTCCAATGGCCAGAATCGTTAGCGACCCAAAATTGCCTTCCAACGTTCTATAAGGCCACCAACGTGGAACGTCCATCGACTCACGAACCGAAAAGGGACGATGGCCAATTATCTCCAACTCAGTCCACACCCGAGCGTTCGCATTTTGGCGGGCGTACGTTCGCTTCCTCGTCCTCCTACGGCTCCGCTTCTCCCGACCCGCAACGCGTTAGGCAGACGCAAGACCGCCGCCTTCAGACCCGCTCGGCGCTTGGTCCTAGGCCTCGGGGCCTCGATCTGGGCTCAGTCCATGGCCACGTCCGGTGGGTTCGGCGGGAAGTCCTTCCTCGCCTCCGCAAGGCCTTCTTCGAACGTCGAGCAGGTGGACGGCCCTTTTCTTGCACCGGGGGGGTTGTTTCTTTGGAATTTTCTCTGTTGGGTATTCTGTTTCTTGGGTTTTGATTATGGTCGTTGCGAATTCTGGAGTTCGTTTTCTTTCGTTTCTTGATTGGGTTTACGTTTTGGAGATTCTGGGTTTCTTTGGAATCCGTGGTTTTGGTGGTTTCCCCGTGAATGAAGTGATTGCGTTGTCGTAAAAGAGTCTATGGAGTAGTTCAATTTGGTGTTTTTTAAACCGCACAATATCCCAATGAAACATTTTCTTAAAGTAGGCTGCTTGTGAATGATGCACCGTCTTTTTGCTTCTCTTTCCTCCTTTCTCTGATTATGATTCAATCTTGATTGAAACGAGGATCCTGTAGGTATTGAAGAATGTGGAATGGCCAGAACAATTTCCCTTCAAAGAGGAGGATTTTCAGCGCTTCGACGAGTAACTTCTTTAACTTCAACTTCTATTTGGGGTGGATTCTGTTGTATATTCAGCAGGCATTTTTTTTTTCCCTAACCCACTTATTGATTCGCATTCATTTCATAATTCAATTTAACTGGATTCATCACGTTCTGAAGCTGTTTTGTTTATGCTCTCTGAGTGTGAGCAAGGAGTCTGACTAGGCGCAATGGAGATTCTTTTGTTTTTTTTAAAACAAAAATATCCCCACACAATGATTTCACTTTGAATGATAAGAGAAGGTTCAAAGTGACAGTCATGCAGCCACATCAGCTAAGAGACATAATAATCACGATATTATGATTATAATATGGTGTTGTTGCTGACTTGAGATGGCAACTGCGGGGTCTTCTAGCTTATTAGATCAGCACCTACTTCATAGCTGCATGTGCAATACGTGAAAATGCAATAATTTTTTTGTCAATATCCTACTTGTGTAGCTAAGATACTGGTTTTTATCAGTTTTTATACTAAGAAAGTTGCGTCTCTTTAGGGCAGATCTTCTGATTCCTTGTTCTATGAGGCTCCTCGTTTCGTGACACACATAGATGATCCAGCCATTGCTGCACTTACTAAGTTCTACTCAAAGGTCTTACCTCCCAGCAACAGTCCAGGAGTCAGCATCCTTGATATGTGTAGCAGTTGGGTATGACATTCTATTTCAAAATTAGCCTCTTAATACGTTCTTATTTCTAACCTGACAGTCCTTTATCTGCTACATCTAGATAAGCCATTATCCAGCAGGATACAAGCAAGAGAGGATAGTAGGAATGGGAATGAATGAGGAAGAGCTCAAGCGAAATTCGGTGAGGCTTTATTGTCCGGTCGAATTATTTTCCCTGGATAAAAAGGGGGTTGTTTTATGTTTTGGATACTGTGTTCTAATTGTGTATAAGGAGATCATCTTAAGTCCAGCCACCGGTTCTGTAGGTCCTAACTGAGTACATTATCCAAGACTTGAATGTGAATCCTAAACTTCCATTTGAAGATAATTCCTTTGACGTCATCACCAATGTGGTAAGAGAACTCTCTCCTTCTTGAGGATAATTCAGAGAGCCATAGATTGCTATTTAATGTCTTTAGGATTCTACTCTAAGTAAATATTGGACCAGCTTTTGTTAATTTTCTGTGGCATTTTTGTTAGTCATCCAACTGCAGGCACTGTATTTGGGTTTATTCCCTCCTTTGTTAGTCGACTTTGCTTGATTATTGGAGTTAGATAACAAATTGCCTCTTCTGGTCCAGAATGGCAAGTTACCTATACTTGGATGTGCTCCTGTGCCATGGTATCCAAGTATAAGTTGCACTAAGATGATGGATTTGGAATGGAGAAGCATCTATCAGAAACCTGCATCCCAGTAACCTTTACCCTGTTGTTAACCTAACCTAACTTGGTTGTTGCACAGGTCAGTGTTGACTATCTGAGTAAGCCTCTCAATGTTTTTAAGGAGATGTCTCGGATTCTTAAGCCAGGAGGCCAGGCAATAATGAGGTGATGTATATGTTCGCACAGAGTTTATTATTCAGGAGCTTCTTCTGATGTTTTGAGTTCCAACTTCCAAGGACACTATATCATACTCCAGCATTTGCAGGATTTGTTTTCCATGTTGATCACAATAAGTTCCATGACCACATGATTCTGTGATGTTAGAAATCAGCATAATAGCCTATTGTAGTGTTTATAGAATGTGCCAGCACCATCCTTTAATCAAAACATGGAAAAGGCCTTGATAATGTCATGGTTTTAGAATAAGCCAGCGCCAATATATTCATCTTTTAAAATGAACTCAAAGGCCTTGTTAACCTCATTGTTCTATAAAGATATTCTAACCATTTTGTTAGTTCCTCCTTGCCTGTGATGAAGCACTTCTAATATCCTTCTCGGTGAAACAGTTTCTCCAACCGTTGCTTTTGGACCAAAGCAATCTCAATATGGACATCGACAGGTGATACAGATCATGTTTTGATTGTCGGGTCGTACTTCCATTATGCAGGAGGATTCGAGCCTCCTCAGGTAATAGTTATATTACCTATTAGTATCTCTTGCTCTTATGTAGCAATACTTATCTCTTGAAGCAAAATACTTATCCCTTAAATATAAAGAGTGTCATAAGCAAAAGCAGATGGCTCTATGGTTGTTGGTAACTATTCCTGTCCTTATAGATCCTACACTGCGGATGGGAGATAATTTTCCAGGGATGGTGTCAATGCCGTAACAAATGTATATGTTTGAGCTTTAATGAGCAACTGCTTACTGCAGAAACCGGCTTCAATGCACTTGAATCATGTATGTGGATCGCGCATGGAAACTACTAACTCTGCCAGTTTGCACCAGCACTTCTTTTAGTGAAAATGTCTGTAGAAACACAGAATGATTTTTTAAGCTGCAACATATAATGCTTGTTAACTGTGGTTGGCAAGCTGTCTTCTGATGCAAAATCCACGTAGGTGGTCTCCTCCTTTCTACTGCAGTTCCCAAAACGTCTTTTGCTTCTTCGCGGAGCATTTTCTTTTCCGTACTTGTTGCATAGGTCTAACTCTTGAGACATTGCGGTTACATCTGGTGAGATAGAATGAAGGGAGGGAGAGAACATACCGAGTATATCAATTCTTGTGTTTGGATATCACGGGGAAATAATGAAAAAATGAAGAGTTATGATTCTAAATTGTTGAAACTGTTCTTAAACCATCAGGTTCTTCTTTCTATATATGTCCTGTATTCACGACTATCTGTATGTGGGGGCTTTGATGAATTGAATTCATACAACATTTCCATCTACAGGCTGTGGATATTTCTCCAAACCCTGGGCGATCAGATCCAATGTACGTAGTGTACTCAAAAAAGGCCTTGACGGCTTGAGATTCAAGAGCGCGCAAGACATCGCCCTTTCCAAAGTAGGGACAAAAAGTAAGATGGTCTTCAACGATGCATCTTCAGATGGCCGCTACCACTCATAATTCGCCAGGATGACACATTCTATGAGGTATATAGCCACCCATTGTACTTTTGGGTGCACCAAAAAATAGGTGATCTTAGAGGCCGGTTAAGTATTGGCATTTTATTGTGTAAGTGATTATCAACTCTTGCTATTTGAGTTGATGCTGTTAGGTATAGATTGAATCGATTTTTTGTTTATTTGCAACTCATGTCATATTAGAGAGTGTCATGTAGTTTTGAACGTTAGTAAGAAATGAGTTCCTTCAGCATCCTAGCTTTTAGTTGGCCGAACTACATTCTATCTCCAATTTCAGATGGGGAATGTGTTTGAATATTTGAGTGATGAAGCCTGTTAACCTTAAGTACTGAAAATGAAAATTAAAAGTTTTTTTGGATAACAGAGGAAAAGCTAAATTATTATTGTTATAAGTTTTTTACTGAACAGAGAATAGTGCGCATTGTTGGAACTTGGAAGAGACTGACCATATAATAGGTGAGATTTTAATTTCCATTGAATCTTTCATCACTTAACCAATTAGGAACTCCTTCCTCACTTACCGCGCATTAAGTGATCAATCAGTTATCAAACACACTTAATGCAACATTAGGTGCGATAAATTGAGCTTTCCAGCGTTTAATGCGGTTGTCAAAGGCACCCTATTCATAGAAATAATTTCAGTGATTAAACACGTTAAAACCAAATCTCTTTGCAATCGCGGATATGCTGATGGGACATTTACGAGGGCCGGCAAATTTTGACATGATTTGACATGATTATATGGCAAACCCAAAGGCGACACAAACTGACGTGAACATATGACACTACTTGAAATGGTTAGAGAACTTGATTATGACATGTGACTATCAACTACCATCCTTAGCATTTACCTAACAAGCAACTCAGCCCTAACTAAGAAATGTATGCAACAACATCAACAAAATAAAATTCAAAATTATTTTATGCTTAAGTAAAAGCGAAACAAAGCACGCGCTTGTCTTCCCTGTGGAATTTAAAGTATCATTCGAATTTCAAAAGGTTATGAAGAATTAATGTGAATTTGCACATCAATATCTATATATTGTGAAAATTTCGTAAACTTAAGATTAAGGATCCGTTCGTTTCACGGAAAATAATTTCCGGAAAATGTTTTCCGGATTTTCCGGTGTTCGTTTCACGGAAAATGAACTAGTCAAAGAAAATGTTTTCCATCATTGGAAAAAACAACTTTTAAAGTGTGAAAAACGTTTTCCACTTTTGAAAAGTGGAAAACGTTTTCCATGACTTCTTCTCTCTTAGTTCTTTTTATCAATACATTTTCATTTTATTTTCTTGCTTTCTTTTTCTCTTTTTTAAATTGAGTTTTTAATTTCTTTCTTTCCATTTCATCTTATTCTTTGGCGGGGCGGCCGGCCCCGACGCCACGCGGCGTTGGCGCGGCCAAGCCGCAAGCCGGCCGGCGAGGAAGCTCTCGCCGGCCTAGGCGGAGCTCGCGGCTCGCCGATCCGGCGAGCCGGGCGGGGCTCGGGCCTCGCCCGAAGCCGCCGAGCTCCGCCGCGAGCCTCGAGCTCGGCCGATCCGGCCATGGGGTCTTGGTCGGCCGCCGGCGGCCGACCATCGTCGGCGGGGAAGGAGGCGACGGCGGCGGCGGCGCGGTGGCGGCGGAAGGAAGAGGAAGAAGGAGGAGGAAGGAGATGGCGGCGGAGGAAGGAGGAGGGAGGAAGGAAGAGGAAAAGAAAAATAAAGAAAAAATAATAAAAATTTCGATTTTTTAAAAATATAAATAATTAAAAATTCATTTTTAAAAAATATAAAAAAATAAAATTAATTTTTTGGTCAATTAAAAATATTAAAATTCAACTTTTGATAATTTTTCCCAAACAATTAAATGAACTAACGAACGGTGGAAAATATTTTTCATTCAAATTTTAGGTTTTGGCCGAATACTAGAAAATAGAGTTATTTTCCTGAGAAATGACTTTCAAAAAAATATTTTTCAAAAATATGATAGTTTTCGTGAAACGAACGGAACCTAAAAGAAATTCATAATACACGATTCGCAAAATGAGGTCGACTCAACCGAGGGTGTCTCGTCACTCGACGACACAGCGACCCAACCAAGCAGATGTCTACAAATGTTCTGTAAGAAGTCCACGAACGGGACGGCTTCTGCCGCTCTCAAACGAAGAAGGGTATCTCCACCTTGGACTCCCGCCCGAATGCTGGCATCTTGGCGGGGTGCTGGTTCACTTCCTCCGTCCTCAGCTCCCCCTTCTTAAGGCCCGTGCTCTGAATTCCGACTCGTAACGCCATGCCCTGAACGCGAGGCCGAGCCGCTTTCGGACCAGCTTGGCGCTTGGTTTTGGGCCTCTGAGCTTCGTATCAGGGCTCACTCTCCATGGCCACGTCCGGTGGTGCACTTGGCGGGAAGTCCTTCCTCGCCTCCGCGAGGCCTTCTTCGAACGTCGAAAAGGTGACGGCCCCTTTTCTTGTGCCGGGGCGTCTGGGCATCGTTGGGGGTTGTTTCTTTGATTTTTCTATGTTGGGCATTCTGTTTGTTGGGTTGTGATCATAGTTGTTGCGAATTTTGGAGATAATTTATTTCGTTTCTTGATTGGGGTACGTGTCAGATTCTGGGTTTCTTTAGAATCCGTGGTATTTGCGGTTTCCTTTTGATAGAAGAGATTGCGTTGTGTCATAGAAGAGTCCATTGAGTATTTCACTCTGGTGGTGGTCATGGGGCTGTAAGTGAATTTTGGTCCATGTTGCTGAGGGGGGAAAATGATCTTGCTTCGGGTTAACTTGCTATTGGAGATGGTGACCGCCCGGTGTCTGAATTTTTCTTGCCACGCAAATTAATATACTCTACAGAGTTGGTAATCTGCAAAATACCATTGAAAACCTTTCTTAAAGTAGGCCTTTTGTCAATGATACATTGTCTTTTTGCTTCTTTTCTCCTTTCCCCGGTTATGGTTTTATCTTGATTGAAATGGGGATCATATAGGTATTGAAGAACGTGGAATGGCCAGAGCAATTTCCGTTCAAAGAGGAGGATTTTCAGCGAGATGATGTGTAACCTCTTTAACTGAACTTCTATTGGAAGTGAATTCTGTTTTATTTCAGAAGTCATGTTTTTCTTAATGCGCTTATTGATTTGCATTCATTTCAGACTTCAACTTCACTGAATTCATGATGTTCTGAAGCTGTTTTTCTCATGCTTTCTGAGTGTGAGCAAGAATTTCACTAGTCGTGATGGAGATTCTTTTGTTCTTTGAACACAGAAATATCCCCACACAGTAATGTTGTCACTTTTGAATGATAAGACACAGTTCAAAGCGACTGTCGTGCAGCCACATCAGCTTAGAAACATGATAATCACAATATTATGATTCTAACGTGGAGTTATTGCTGACTTGAGATGTTTTCCTGTCAGATCTTCAATCTTATTAGATCAGCACCTACTACGTCATAGTTGCATTTGCAATACGTGAAAATGCAAGAATTTTTCATCAATATCCTAAATGCGGAGCTATGATACTGGTTTTATAGCTTTTTATACTAAGAAATTTGCATTTCTTTGGGGGACAGATCTCCGGATTCTTTGTTCTACAAGGCTCCTCGTTTCGTCACACATATAGATGACCCAGCCATTGCTGCACTGACGAAGTTTTACTCAGGGCTCTTACCTCCTAGCAACAGTCCAGGAGTCAGCATCCTCGACATTTGTAGTAGTTGGGTAAGACCTATCTCGAAAACAGCTTCTTAATACATTCTTATATCTAACCTGACAAATTCTTTAATTGCTAAACATCTAGATAAGCCATTATCCAGCAGGATACAAGCAGGAGAGGATAGTTGGAATGGGAATGAACGAGGAAGAGCTCAAGCAGAATTTGGTGAGGCATTAATGTCCGGTCAAATTATATTCCCTGGATAAAAAGAGGGATTGTCTTATATTTTAGATACTATGTTCTAATTGTGTATAAGGGGACGCATATTAAGTCCTGTTGCTGGTTCTGTAGGTCCTGACTGAGCACATTGTCCAAGACTTGAATGTGAATCCTAAACTTCCATTTGAAGATAATTCCTTTGACATTATCACCAATGTGGTAAGAAGAATTTCTCCTCGAGCATAACTCAGAGAGCCAAAGGCTGCTTTACGACTTATCTTCAATCTAAGTAGATTTAATTGACTTTGCCCCATTATTGGAGTCAACTGAAATAATTATTCACCTCTTCCAGTTCAGAATGAGAAATTACCTACTCTAAAATGTGCTCCTCTGTCATGGTATTGAAGTACAAATTGCATTAAGATGATAGATTGGTAATGGAGAAGTCAACTATGAGAAACCTGCATCCCAGTAACTTCCACCCGGTTGTTAACCAAACCTAACTTGGTCATTTCACAGGTCAGTGTTGACTATCTGACTAAGCCTCTTGATGTTTTCAAGGAGATGTCTCGGATTCTTAAGCCAGGAGGCCAGGCAATAATGAGGTGATGAACATGTTCACAAAGAGTTATTCATCCTTTAATGTTTCAAGTTCCCACTTCCGTGAAAAATATTTTACTCCAGCATTTGCAGATTTTGCTTTCCATGTTAATCACAATAAGTTCCACAACTACATGATTTCATGGTGTCAGAAATCAGCATAATAGCTCATTGTAGTGGTTATAGAGTGTGCGAGCACCGATATATTCATCTTTTAACCTAAAATCGAAGGCCTTGTTAAACTAGTTGTTCTATAAAGATATTCTAACTGTTTTTGTTAGTGCCCAAATTGTTGTGCCTTGCCTGTGATGAAGCACTTCTGATACCTTTCTTGGTGAAACAGTTTCTCAGACCGTTGCTTTTGGACCAAAGCGATCTCAATATGGACATCAACAGGTGATACAGATCGTGTTTTGATTGTTGGGTCGTACTTCCATTATGCAGGAGGATTCGAGCCTCCTCAGGTAATATTTATATTACCTTTTAGTATCACTTGCTACGATGATAGCGATTCTAATCTCTTGAAAAGCAAAGATACTTATCACTTTAATATGAAGAGAATGTCATAAGCAAAACCAGTTGCTAATGGCTCTGGCTGCTAGCAATGCATCTGCTTGGGTGACTATCCATGTGTGTCCTCATATACCATACACATATGTTTGCATTTGAGCTTTAAAGAGCAACTGCTTTTTCAAGAAACTGGCTTCAATATACTTGAATCATGTGGATGGAATCACACATGGAAACTAATATATCTGCCAATTTCTACCAGCACTCCTTTAAGTAAAAATATCAGTAGAAATGGAGAATGAAATTTTAAGCTGCACCATAGGATACATGGGATCCGTTGCTCCTTGGTTAGCAAACTTCTGATGCAACATACACTTGCATTTCCCAAAACGCCTTTTGCTTCTCGGCGGAGCGGTTGACTTTCCTTACTTGTTGCATAGATCTAAATTTTGAGACACTTCTATTACATCCGGTGAGAAAGAATAGAGCTCAGGAAAGAAGTGACCAAGTATTTTGATTGTTGTGTTGGATATCACCCAGAAATAATAAAGGAATGGAAGAATTTGTGATTCAGAAAATGTCGAACTGTTCCTAAATCATTGGGACCTTATTTCTGTTTATGTTCTATATTCACGATTATTTGTCTGCTGTGGTTTGATGAGTCATTCATGCAACATTTCCATCTACAGGCTGTTGATATTTCTCCAAACCCTGGGCGATCGGATCCAATGTACGTTGTGTACTCGAGAAAGGCCTCAACAGCTTGAGATACGAGAGTTGCAGAAGCATTGCCCTATCCAAGTAGAGAAAGAAAGTCAGATGGTCTTCAACTATTGCGTCCTCAAATGCCCTCTACCCCTTAAAAATTTGCCCTCTATGAGGTATGCTGTTATCTTATAGCCGCTCGTTGTACTTTAAAACTCTGTACAGCAGTCCGGGAGCGGCGGGTAAACCTAAATTAGGTGATTTTAGGGGCACATGAGTTACTGCTATTGCCTAAAAAACTTAAATCAGCTTTGTACATAAGCATGCATTGTTTATTTGCAATACATGTCTTTAAGAGTGTATGTGTGCTTTGAACATTCATAAGAAATATAAGTTCCCTTCAGCATTCTAGCTCAACGCTGGCCGAACTCCATTCTACATCTGGTCTCAGCTCGGATATCTTCTTTTCTACGACAAGGAATCCCCCTTAAATAGGGATACTCAAGGCGATGAATTTTTCCTTGGTTTATTAATACATCGATCTGCCTAGGTCCTTTTGAAAGAGCTTGCCTTCCATAAGCTGGAGATAGAAGTGATTGATTCCTGATCCAATACCTTAAAATTGAGAATAGGTCACATTTTTTCCCACTACTTTTTTCTTTACTTTTTTTTTTTTTCACTACTTGGAACCGGACCAAAATAGTATTTAGTTCACATTTTACTAATTTTTTGAAGATATACTAAAATATATATATATATATATATATATATATATATATATATATATTCAATTAGTTCAATTTGGTTGGATCCCCTAGAACCAAAAACTAGACTGTTCGAACACAGCTTTCACTTTTAGGAACCTAAGACCGAACCAACACGAATCAAATCCATCCTGTTTGTCCAGTACGATCGGACAATCCGAGCGGTTTCCAAAATTCATTTTGCACACCCTAACTGAAGGCAAGAGAAGCTTGCATAGATTTAACAATGCACAGAGACACCATACTGGAGAATTCCGAGACATAAAAGCGCTCTCTTCGTGGTCGGTGGCTGGCCGGTGCCTTGGATATTGGTAAATACATATAAGATGAAATAAAATAGAATAGAAAGAACTGCATAAGATGACAACATTATTATGTACCATAACGCTAGAACCTATGCACAAGCAATCAAGCTGGAGACAGGGTGTGACAATAAATGCTTATCCCAAGGATAACGTGTCCCCCCACCGTCCAATTCAACTCTCTCGCTCTCTCTCTCTCTCTCTCTCTCTCTGTGCAAAAGAACCAACAGTCAAACGAGAAAGATAAGGCATCCTTCCTACCTAAAGCTAAGGAAAGCCACGTCGTACCGATCCCAAAATGACAAAAGCACGATCAGGAATATATACGCCAATGGTGACAGGAACGCCCGAAAGAACCACCACCACCTAAGAAAAATTCCAAGAAAAGGGAACTCCCTTCAAAGAAAAAGCAAAAGGTGGAAAGTCTCTTCTTTTCTCTAAGCAGGAAGACATTTACATTGTCACTACTACTTGTGGTCTCCGACCTGGGCGTTCCTGAAGGCGCTGCACGCGATGAGGTAGACCCAGATGAGGATCACCAGGGCCACGATCAGGATCACGTTGGCCTTCCTCCATTCGTGCCTCAGGTTCCCCAGCAGGCCGGCCTTGCAGGAGTTGCAGTTGTAGCAGAGCTGGGCCTGGTCGTTGCTCCACAGGTAGCAATCCGGGTCGGCGGTCGGGTTCGTCGGGTTCAGCCACATCGTCGGGTTCGCATAGCTGTACCCGCAGACCGTGGGAGGCTTGCAGCATCCCGACTGTGATCACAAAGAGGCACCCACAAGGGACAAAAAAAAAAAGTCGAAAATGTCAATAAAAATGGGAACTTTTTCACAATGTAAAACAATTTCAACCGTGATTGGAAAAAATTTAGGCTTTAGCCCAAAGAATTCAACTTAGGATAAGAACAAAAAGCAACCCCCGCCAAATTATGCGAGTACGTGCGCCAGGGCTGGCAACCACAACATTTTTCTCTCAATCTTTTCCCAGACAAAGAGACAAAAAGACAAACTACAGACCTTGACTCTTACTGTTCTGACCATAATATTTAATCTGAACGTCATGATTATAAATTGTTTGAGCAGAGGTGGGTGCATATATGCCCATTATAGCACCAAAAGAGGGACCCAGGATTTGATTCTCGAGTCCCCTAAAGCGAATTCCCCGTGCTGCTGCGAGATATGAAAGATCTTAAACAGTGTCCCAGGTGGTCGGACCAGATCGATCAGTCAATGGGGTCAATGAACGTGGGATGTTTATAGCCCCAAATACAGGATATATATAAAAAAAAACCTGATCAACGAAGGGTCCCTTCTTGATTTCGACCTAAACGAAGACCAAAAGTGCTAACTTGTACTAAATTCCAGTGACTTCAAGCGACCAAATCAACTTCACCAGCAACCCAAATCATCATGGGAACTCAGGAGTTCCCAGAGGAAAGAAACAAACGACTCTCTTCGTCAATGACAACTTATATTCCCCAATTGTGTAGTTAATTGTCGATTGATGTAATTACTTGATTCTCAAGCGGAAAAGGGTATCATCTAGATGGGCATTTTATGCTCAAGTTCACAAGAGATGAGAGAAGCAAAAGACATCAGTTCCTATTGCAGCACGACTATGGAGGGAGAGAAGTTCATGAACTTTCCAGGCATTCCTCAGTGCTAGTACAGGAGGCAAAAGAGCCAAGAAAGATACATCTCAACCTTAACCGATGTCGTTTCCGTCGAAAGCAATGAATAAAGACAGAAGAAAAACGCATCAAAACAGTCTTTTTCCTGGACAGAGTATAGAAACACAGGACAAAACAGGGGACAAAGTGGATGACAAACCCAGAGAGAAAGAAACAGAGAGAGAGAGAGAGAGTTGCCTGAAGGGGAGAGATTCGAGCAGCGAAGTACTGGTCGGCAGTGACGTAGTTCTGGGCCAACCTGGTGCAGACATCGGACTCGGCGAGGCAAGCCCTGATCTTGACCCAGTTCTCGGGGTCGGTGACGTGGTTTCTCAGCCACGCGCTGTACCCGCCGAGGCTGTACTCCCGGTACTCCCGGCCGGGCACGGAGTAGCCGCCGTCCTCCCGCGTGACCACGTAGGCGAAGACGAGGACGATGAGGAGGAGGCCGATGAGCATGGCCATGCAGAAGAGGTAGAAGGCCAGGAGCCCCTGCTTGTTCCAGTAGGCCCCGACGAAGCCGGCGAGGGAGACGAGGAGGACGAGGGTGCCGAGGATGACGACCGGCCACCGGAAGTAGTGGGTGCACTCGTTGTCGGCCTTGGAGGCCAGCCAGATCCCGGCGGCGATGATGGGGACGGAGCAGAGGAAGGCGATGAAGTTGAGGACCGAGGTCACGTTGTTGCTCACCCCCATGGCGGATTCTTGACACAGAGAGAGAGAGAGAGAGAGAGTGTTGAGGTTTGGTTGGTGAGGGTGATGGAGGATCAAGAAAATAGAGGAGTTCTCTGGGGCCTTTCTTGAGCTGGGTTTTGTGCCTTCTTGCCCATGGTGATGATTGTCAGCTTCCGGCTTGAGAAATGTGAGGACATGGAGGTGGGGAAAAGTTTGGGGATTTCTTTTTCTAATTTTTTTGGAGGATATGGAAGATCGAAAATTATTAAGCACTCACTCTCGAGTCATTCTATAGTCTTTTTTTTTGGGTCAAAAGTCATTCTATAGTTGGATTATATAAGACTTGCGTGGGATCTACGTAATTCAACGGCCCATGTCGAATGAGCTTTAAATTTGCAGAAGCTATTCGAAGATAGGTCACGAAGGAGGGAGAGATGGTAAAGTAACGTAGGGAGACCCCCTCTGCGTGGGTAACGTTACTATATTTGGGGCATCTTGTGCTTTTTCGAGGCACCCTTTATGCATCCAACGAATTCACATACTTTAGCGTGGCCATCGCTCGCCATGCTTGAAAAGTGATTTTCCTTTTGGCACGGTACAATCAAATAAGGAATGTAATAATCCTTGTGCCTTGATTTCTTTTCCATACTTTCAATCTCTATTTCTTCGTAATTGTACGCTGAATCTTAACAATAGTGAGGTAAATTCCGATGGAAACTTGAACTAAGCTTGACCCAGAGCACAAGTAGAGGTTTTTTCAGTAGCCATGTTTGAGAGGCCTTCTTCAAATGGCCAGAATTGGTAGCGACCCAAACTGCCTTCCAACGTTCTATAAGGCCACCAACGTGGAACGTCCATCGACTCACGAACCGAAAAGAAAACGATGGCCAATTATCTCCAGCTCAGTCCACACCCGATGAGCGCTCGCATTTTGGTGGGCGTACGTTCGCTTCCTCCTCCTCCTCCTCCGGCTCCGCTTCTCCCCACCCGCAACACGTTAGGCAGACGCAAGGCCGCCGCCTTTAGACCCGCGCGGCACTTTGTTCTAGGCCTCGGGGCCTCGTTCCGGGCTCAGTCCATGGCCACATCCGGTGCGTTCGGCGGGAAGTCCTTCCTCGCCTCCGCAAGGCCTTCTTCGAACGTCGAGCAGGTTGACGGCCCTTTTCTTGCACCAACGGGGTTGTTTCTATGAATTTTTCTCTGTTGGGTATTCCGTTTCTTGGGTCTTGATTATGGTCGTTGTGAATTTCGGAGTTCGTTTTCTTTCGTTTCTTGATTGGGTTTCTGTTTTGGGAATCTGGGTTTCTTTGGAATCCGTGGTTTTGGTGGTTTCCTCGTGAATGAAGTGATTGCGTTGTCGTAGAAGAGTCTATGGAGTAGTTCAACTTGGTGCTCGTGAAGCTTGCCTGGTGTCTGAAATTTTTAAACCGCACGATATCCCAATGTAACAATATCCTAAAGTAGGCTGCTTGTGAAGGATGCACTGTCTTTTTGCCTCTTTTTCCTCCTTTCTCTGATTATGATTCGATCTTGATTGAAACGAGGATCCCGTAGGTATTGAAGAATGTGGAATGGCCAGAACAATTTCCCTTCAAAGAGGAGGATTTTCAGCGCTTTGACGAGTAACTCCTTTAACTTGAACTTCTATCTGAGGTGGATTCTGTTTTAAATTCAGCAGGCATTTTTTTTCCCTAACCCACTTATTGATTCGCATTCATTTCATCATTCAATTTAACTGGATTCATCATGTTCTGAAGCTGTTTTTTTATGCTCTCTAAGTGTGAGCAATAAGTCTGACTAGGCGCAATGGAGATTCTTTTGTTTTTTTTTTTTAAATAAAAATATCCCCACACAATGATTTCACTTTGAATGATAAGAGAAGGTTCAAAATGACACTCATGCAGCCACATCAGCTAAGAGACATAATAATCACAATGTTATGATTATAATATGGTGTTATTGCTGACTTAAGATGGTAACTGCGCGGTCTTCTATCTTATTAGAACAGCACCTACTTCATAGCTGCATGTGCAATACGTGAAAATGCAATAATTTTTTTGTCAATATCCTACTTGTGTAGCTAAGATACTGGTTTTTATAAGTTTTTATACTAAGAAAGTTGCGTCTCTTTAGGACAGATCTTCTGATTCCCTGTTCTACGAGGCTCCTCGTTTCGTGACACATATAGACGATCCAGCCATTGCTGCACTTACTAAGTTCTACTCAGAGGTCTTACCTCCTAGCAACAATCCAGGAGTCAGCATCCTTGATATGTGTAGCAGTTGGGTAAGACATTCTATTTCAAAATTAGCCTCTTCATACGTTCTTATTTCTAACCCGACAATCCTTTATCTGCTACATCTAGATAAGCCATTATCCAGCAGGATACAAGCAAGAGAGGATGATAGGAATGGGAATGAATGAGGAAGAGCTCAAGCGAAATCCAGCAGGATACAATCCTCTCAAACGTGGCTACTGAAAAAACCTCTACTTGTGCTCTGGGTCAAGTTTAGTTCAAGTTTCCATCGGAATTTACCTCACTATTGTTAAGATTCAGCGTACAATTACGAAGAAATAGAGATTGAAAGTATGGAAAAGAAATCAAGGCACAAGGATTATTACATTCCTTAATTATATGAGAAATAGATTATATTCACCTAACAATGGCTCAAACTATAAAAACTCTTAAGCCTCATTGCCTCATACAGAGAGTGACTCCCTAAACGAGGAGCCTCGTAGAATAGGGAATCAGAAGATCTGCCCTAAAGAGACGCAACTTTCTTAGTATAAAAACTTATAAAAACCAGTATCTTAGCTACACAAGTAGGATATTGACAAAAAAATTATTTCATTTTCACATATTGCACATGCAGCTATGAAGTAGGTGTTGTTCTAATAAGATAGAAGACCGCGCAGTTACCATCTTAAGTCAGCAATAACACCATATTATAATCATAACATTGTGATTATTATGTCTCTTAGCTGATGTGGCTGCATGAGTGTCACTTTGAACCTTCTCTTATCATTCAAAGTGAAATCATTGTGTGGGGATATTTTTATTTTAAAAAAAAAAACAAAAGAATCTCCATTGCGCCTAGTCAGACTTCTTGCTCACACTTAGAGAGCATAAAAAAACAGCTTCAGAACATAATGAATCCAGTTAAATTGAATTATGAAATGAATGCGAATCAATAAGTGGGTTAGGGAAAAAAAATGCCTGCTGAATTTAAAACAGAATCCACCTCAGATAGAAGTTCAAGTTAAAGGAGTTACTCGTCAAAGCGCTGAAAATCCTCCTCTTTGAAGGGAAATTGTTTTGGCCATTCCACATTCTTCAATACCTATTGGATCCTCGGTTCAATCAAGATCGAATCATAATTAGAGAAAGGAGGAAAAAGAGGCAAAAAGACAGTGCATCCTTCACAAGCAGCCTACTTTAGGATATTGTTACATTGGGATATCGTGCGGTTTAAAAATTTCAGACACCAGGCAAGCTTCACGAGCACCAAGTTGAACTACTCCATAGACTCTTCTACGACAACGCAATCACTTCATTCACGAGGAAACCACCAAAACCACGGATTCCAAAGAAACCCATGTTGGGTGCAGATTATGCACAACGCAAGATCTCCACACCCAGAACATAAACATGCAATTGTAAATCGAAGGATCAACGCACCTGTTTTAGGATCCATCGTTCTTGAAGCGGAAGCGGAGGAAACACAATGTTCCTTGCGCAAATCCTTCTCCTCTATTACCCTCCGAATCACTAGCTCAATGAGGCGACCCCTCACGATTGACGTTAGAGTAACGTCCCTTAGGTGAGGATATGTGAGTTTAGGGCTAGAGGAGAGACTTGAGCACTATTTATAGAGTTTCCAGCCAGTCCCCCTCATTACGGGCCAGGCTCAACTCGGCCCACACTAGATCCCATATTAGACTAATTAAGAAACCTTCTATCTCACCTAAGACCAAACCCCGTAAAACGGTAAACGTTAAACGGTAAATAACAAAGTCAATTAATTTAGTCCACATATCAGGAAAATTCTAACATTCTCCCACTTGGACTATATTAATTGAAATTGTATTATATGTGCGCACATTAGTCCAGAGATAATTCTTAATAGTCAATCCTATCCCATAAAGCCTCCAACACCGAATCATGGCGGTAATTGCATGTATACATACAGGGCCTTCCATGGTCACAAGTGCTTTCAACTTTATTGATATAGATTAAATATGGTAGTGTGGCAAATGGCTAACATCTCTCATAGAAAGATCCATTTGTTAATCACCATTCTCTTACTTAGGCGACACAAAAGTTTGTGCCACAAGAGAATGAAATTACGGTTCTTATGAACCCACATATGATTCGCTTACTTAGGCGACACAAAAATTTGTGTCACAAGAGAATGAAATTATGGTTCTAATGAACCTTTGTCAATCATCATTCTCTTACTTAGGCGACACAAAAGCTTGTGCCACAAGAGAATGAAGTTATGGTTCAAATGAACCCACATATGTCTTGTCCTTATGGTAACCTTTTACAAGAACATATGCACAAGGCTAATAATGAATTGCCCCTAGCCTTCACTCAAGGTAATACCTTGAGACTTTATCAATATGTATTCAACATGATAATAACACATTCAAAATTATTTTATTGAATGCAAAAGTTGATACATATCAAACCGTTACTAAATGTAACGAACCATAGATGTGAACTTTATCAGAGTAAAGCCAAAGTAGCTCCCACTAAACAACAGTATCCGAAGATACTCCTAGGCCCATGCTAATGACATGTCACTCAAATACACGTGGGCGTAGGCCTTTAGTTAGTGGACTTACAATCACATCATCTGTGAAGATATGTTAACGTCACCTTTCTGTACCGTTTCTTTATGGTCAAAAAAATATTTGACCGCCATATATTTAGACCCCTTGAGACATTTGTTATTTATAAACAACAAATTTATTATCTCAATTCAACCATATGGGTCTATCAATAAAGTCAAAACGGTCAACTCATTCACAAGGTTTCGAAGCATAATAGCTCAAGTAACAGCCTAAAAGAAAGTTACAAATTCTACTTTCATAGTAGACATAGAACTTTATTCATTGCACTGCACTTCCTACTAACATAAATATGTATCATGTACATAGAATATGAGAAAAATAAATTTTCTCCCACTGACCTTGCAGTATATTAAATTACTTTGTTCCCAATTGAACAAAATAATAACACTATGAAACTTTATTAATGTTGTCTGGAAACTTGCATAAAACAATTAATAAGACTTTTTAGTCTACACATAAGTTTACTTAAATTTACTGCAAAATCCTCCAATTGCACTATATAGATTTTGTATCTATTCGGCGTAACTCCAAACCAAAATAAATGCCACATTTACTCTGAAAGAATCTTTTAAAGAAATAATTATTTCTTTATTATTAACAATCCACCCCTCTTTCAGAGTGAAAACTTTTAGCTTTGTACGCCAATTTGCAACTAAAGAACTTGTGATCTTTAGACAAGTCAGTAAGTTTCCAAACATGTTTCATAGATTGCATATCGCCTTTTATGGCATCTAATCACATACTAAATTGAGAATAAGAAACAATATTTATTTATGTCGCTAAATCAACCATGTAGTGGATATTGTGGTCATGCTCTCATAAATAGACTATATAGTTTAATGGAATAACTGATCATCTTTCCCTAACAAATCTCTCGAGTAAATCTACAACTACTCCATTCTATACTTGAGAGGAAAATTTCATCATAAACTATATCAAGAATAGTACTTTGAACCTCATCAAGTTTAGTCTATGGTACAGGAGATTCCACAATTATCTGTTTAGACAATTATCTATTTAGGCAAAGACAAAGATAAATACACAGTAATTTTCCATTATACTATTATCCTTAATAGTCTGAGAGCATCTATCCTCTGCAATTATGCCTTTCGGCCAAATCTTTTGTCAGGATTTACAGGTATAGTAATTAAGTTACCACCCCAGAATCTACCAAGTATTCGACAAATGACCCTTTAAGCTATTTGCATTGTCATACTTGCCAAAATACTCACGGCCATTATAATTATTTATTCTTTATCTCGGTCGTTTTCCCTAAAGAGAAAACTTTTGGAAACAACCTTTTAACCATATACCAGATATATACGTCATTAGGACTTAAACATAATCTTTGTAGATTTGTCCTAATTTCGGTATTAGACAATATATAATTACAAGCTACTGAGGCTTCCATCATCTCTTAGCAGTGCAGTTAGTATGCAAACCACTTTTCAAGTGTTCCAGAATGAAACGCTTCACAGACAGTAAGCACATTCTATTGCTCTATTCTCAAGCAACAAATCATATGTCCACAACTTAAAATTTGAAGTAGTAAAAACCTCAATAATAGTGGAGTTATTACTTACAGAAAGGTGACTGAAAAACAAGCAATGTATATAATTAGTATCATGTGAGTACCGTGTAACTTGATATACAAGTACACATCCAGAGAGTTACACGCATAATTATACAATCACCTTTGGGCAGAATACATGACATGCAGTTGTACACTCCCCACATGATAGCGGTTATGAGAAAATATTCCAGTTTTCGTGAATTCATTACCTTTGGGCAGATGAACCACTAGGACTGATCACTCCTCTACCACACCATCATGTATCCCTCCATGAACTAATGCACAATCACCTCCTTTGGGAGTATGACCATGCATTAGACCAGGAGACATCCCAATCAGCGTACGAGATCGAAATTTATTAAACCCAATCAAGCGTGCCACTTTGGCGGTCACTACTCAATTGAATCTTTGAAATTCTCTCATACCAGGGATATATTTACATCTCACATACACCATATACATGTGATTTAATTTTTAGTGATAGGGGCATATATCACTGAAATCACATATCATGCTAATTACATTGCCTTATTCATTAATCATACATATATATAAATATATATATAGAGAATCTGAAAAATAAATTCCAATGAGATCACCAATCATAGCAACACAGGAAACTTCTCTTGTGCACCAAAATTACAAATTCCAATGATTCTTTTAATGTTGATCTTGAGAATTTATCACCAATCAACATCAATAGCAATACATGGTATACTAGATTGAGAAGCCTGACAGCTGACCCATTATAGCTCATGTGATTCATAAAGCAAAAGATGACTCCAAGGCCAACAAATAATTTATTAGTCAATTTCAAGTAACAAATATCATTACTTCAACCAGTGGCCTATAAATTGAGTCAAATCACAGAACCAAATATCTAAACTATAACAGTAGATACTATTGCTCTGCATAAATATTGCCATACTCCTTAACCATAAAAATATTCAATTTGATGGATATTCACTAGTGACCAGATGATTTTCTGTAGTACAATGCACAATGACTTAACTGACATGCATTATCCACATTCGGCAGATGTGTAAATTAGTACAATCAATTTGGTCACAGATTCTTAAGACATCCATCATTCAAAGGTTAAAAGGATAAGCCAGCTTCTCATAGGATTCCCTTTCCTATCTTAAACGATTTTATCCAAAACATATCTCTATATATTTTAAACAAAATTCAAGTCCTAGAGAAAGTTGAACTTTCCTATTTTAGCGGTCAGACTCTCCAACGCAGATTCAAATTTTGAGGATTTGATCTTCGGATCTTCTTTGCTCGATTTCAAACGTCAGCAACATATCCACAAAATCAAAAACGATAACTCCCTAATGAGGTTCCTCGATGTAATCAATTGACATCAATTGAAGATCCAAGAAGCAAAATCAATAATCACTGCAAAGATATCGAATCTAACAAGCTTGAGCTTGCACACAAAGCCCGTGCCCGCACACACAGACGTGCAAGCATGCCCCTGGCACGCACATGCAACTACACAAATCACCCCCGTCACGTCTCGCCTAGTCCAAATTTGTGATTTAATTTTTTTTTTATTGAATAAAAACTCTCGAAATCACAAATTAGGGCAAGATCCATACTAATTAGGGCTAATCCATACAATTTAGGGCAAAATCAATTAGGGTTCAAGTTCTAGGGTTATGAAGGCTCTGATACCACATGTTGGGTGCAGATTATGCACAACCCAAGATCTCCACACCCAAAACATAAACATGCAATTGTAAATCGAAGGATCAATGCACCTGTTTTAGGATCCATCGTTCTTGAAGCGGAAGCAGAGGAAACACAATATTCCTTACGCAAATCCTTCTCCTCTATTACCCTCCGAATCACTGGCTCAATGAGGCGGCCCCTCACGATTAACGTTAGAGTAACGTCCCTTAGGTGAGGATATGTGAGATTAGGGCTAGAGGAGAGACTTGAGCACTATTTATAGAGTTTCCAGCCAGTCCCCCTCATTACGAGCTAGGCTCAACTCGGCCCACACTAGCCAGTCCCATATTAGACTAATTAAGAAACATTCTATCTCACCTAAGACCAAACCCCGTAAAACGGTAAACATTAAATGGTAAATAACAAAGTCAATTAATTTAGTCCACATATCAGGAAAATTCTAACAACCCAGAATCCCAAAATAGAAACCCAATCAAGAAACGAAAGAAAACGAACTCTGAAATTTGCAACGACCATAATCAAGACCCAAGAAACGGAATACCCAACAGAGAAAAATTCATAGAAACAACCCTGCCGGTGCAAGAAAAGGGCCGTCAACCTGCTCGACGTTCGAAGAAGGCCTTGCGAAGGCGAGGAAGGACTTCCCACCGAACGCACCGGACGTGGCCATGGACTGAGCCCAGAACGAGGCCCTGAGGCCTATAACGAAGCGCCGCGCGGGTCTAAAGGCGGCGGCCTTGCGTCTGCCTAACGCGTTGTGGGTTGGGAGAAGTGGAGCCGGAGGAGGAGGAGGAGGAAGCGAACGTACACCCGCCAAAATGCGAGCGCTCATCGGGTGTGGACTAAGCTGGAGATAATTGGCCATCGTTTTCTTTTCAGTTCGTGAGTCGATGGACGTTCCATGTTGGTGGCCTTATAGAACGTTGGAAGGCAGTTCGGGTCGCTACCAATTCTGGCCATTCGAAGAAGGCCTCTCAAACGTGGCTACTGAAAAAACCTCTACTTGTGCTCTGGGTCAAGCTTAGTTCAAGTTTCCATCGGAATTTACCTCACTATTGTTAAGATTCAGCGTACAATTACGAAGAAATAGAGATTGAAAGTATGGAAAAGAAATCAAGGCACAAGGATTATTACATTCCTTAATTATATGAGAAATAGATTATGCTCACCTAACAATGGCTCAAACTATAAAAACTCTTGAGCCTCATTGCCTCATACAGAGGCACCCACAAGGGACAAAAAAAAAAGTCGAAAATGTCAATAAAAATGGGAAGTTTTTCACAATGTAAACAATTTCAACCGTGATTGGAAAAAATTTAGGCTTTAGCCCACACAATTCAACTTAGGATAAGAACAAAAAGCAACCCCCGCCAAATTTTGCGAGTACGTGCGCCAGAGCTGGCAGCCACAACATTTTTCTCTCAATCTTTTCCCAGACAATGAGACAAAAAGACAAACTACAGACCTTGACTCTTACTGTTCTGACCATAGTTTTTAATCTGAACGCCATAATTATAAATTGTTTGAGCAGAGGTGGGTGCATATATGCCCATTATAGCACCAAATGAGGGACCCGGGATTTGATTCTCGAGTCCCCTAAAGCGAATTCCCCGTGCTACTGCAAAATATGAAAGATCTCAAACAGTGTCCCAGGTGGTCGGACCAGATCGATCAGTCAATGGGGTCAATGAACGTGGGATGTTTATAGCCCCAAATACAGGATATATATAAAAAAAAACCTGATCAACGAAGGGTCCCTTCTTGATTTCAACCTAAACGAAGACCAAAAGTGCTAACTTGTACTAAATTCTAGTAACTTCAAGCGACCAAATCAACTTCACCAGCAACCCAAATCATCATGGGAACTCAGGAGTTCCCAGAGGAAAGAAACAAACGACTCTCTTCGTCAATGACAACTTATATTCCCCAATTGTGTAGTTAATTGTCGATTGATGTAATTACTTGATTCTCAAGCGGAAAAGGGTATCATCTAGATGGGCATTTTATGCTCAAGTTCACAAGAGATGAGAGAAGCAAAAGACATCGGTTCCTATTGCAGCACGACTATGGAGGGAGAGAAGTTCATGAACTTTCCGGGCATTCCTCGGTGCTAGTACGGGAGGCAAAAGAGCCAAGAAAGATACATCTCAACCTTAACCGATGTCGTTTCCGTCGAAAGCAATGAATAAAGACGAGAAGAAAAACGCATCAAAGCGGTCTTTTCTGGACGAGTATAGAAACACAGGACAAAACGGGGGACAAAAGTGGATGACAAACCCGGAGAGAAAGAAACGAGAGAGAGAGAGAGTTGCTGAAGGGGAGAGATTCGAGCAGCGAAATGCTGGTCGGCGGTGACGTAGTTACGGGCCAACCTGGTGCGGACATCGGACTCGGCGAGGCAAGCCACGATCTTGACCCGGTTCTCGGGGTCGGTGACGTGGTTTCTCAACCACGCGCTGTACCCGCCGAGGCTGTACTCCCGGTACTCCCGGCCGGGCACGGAGTAGCCGCCGTCCTCCCGCGTGACCACGTAGGCAAAGACAAGGACGATGAGGAGGAGGCCGATGAGCATGGCCATGCGAAGAGGTAGAAGGCCGGGAGCCCCCGCTTGTTCCGGTAGGCCCCGACGAAGGCGGCGAGGGAGACGAGGAGGACGAGGGTGCCGAGGATGACGACCGGCCACCGGAAGTAGTGGGTGCACTCGTTGTCGGCCTTGGAGGCCAGCCGGATCCCGGCGGCGATGATGGGGACGGAGCGGAGGAAGGCGATGAAGTTGAGGACCGAGGTCACGTTGTTGCTCACCCCCATGGCGGATTCTTGACACAGAAAGAGAGAGAGAGAGAGAGAGAGAGAGAGAGAGAGTGTTGAGGTTTGGTTGGTGAGGGTGATGCAGGATCAAGAAAATGGAGGGGTTCTCTGGGGCCTTTCTTGAGCTGGGTTTTGTGCCTTCTTGCCCATGGTGATGATTGTCAGCTTTTGGCTGGAGAAATGTGAGGACATGGAGATGGGGAAAAGTTTGGGGATTTCTTTTTTTTAATTTTTTTTTGGAGGATATGGAAGATCGAAAATTATTAGGCACTCATATATGGAATCAAAGTAATCTAGTATTACCGGGGGGTGCGGGGAAATAGGAAAGCGGAGGCCGACGCCGGGGCCGGTGCCGTCCTTCCGCCACTCGTCCAGCTCCGCTGCGCCACCATTGCCGCCGATCTGAAGCACTGAAGCAACACCGCCCCTGCCGCGTCGGACCCAGAAGCGGACGCCACTCGTTTCGACACACCGCTTCATTGTCGAGACACCGGCGCTCGCGACGTTGAGCCCCGCTTGCAAATCCGCGACCCAGACGCCCGTGAGGTCTCTTCGCCTGCAGATCCGAACCCATCGCAACACCGCGACTCGATTTCCCCGAGTTGCAGGCCCTTTCGTTGCTCTGTCGTCGGAGCCGAACCCCTCGCCTCCACCCCAGATTTGCTGCCACCGAAGCCCTTCGCCGCACGATCTGACGCCGTTGCTCCAGATCTGCCGCCGCCAGAGCTCCTCATCACCCCCGTCTGTGAGACCCTCAACCCGCAACCCCCCTGCTGCCCCGACGATCTCGCCGCGCCGCCCGTGACGCCGTACCACCCCGTCGCGGGGTTGGAGCTGTTCTACAGGGGTCTTGGGCTGCCTGGTACGTACTCTTCTGGCGGCTTAATCTGGTTGCGATGGGTTAGGGTTTTATTCGCATTTATGCTGCTTTGAGTCTGTTGAATTGATGGAGTCCGAACCCTTCCGGGCCCATTTTGCTGATGAGGGCCCGAGTAATTGAAGCCTCTCCCCTCCTGTTCATCCTGTTCATGGACATCCCTCGTTGGCTGATCCTTTATTGAGCAAACATAGGCCGAATCCTTCAACCCTAACTGCTGTGATTGTGAACAATGACTCGCGACCTCCTCCTGCTCCTGTTAAGGCGCGTGAAAAGAGTAGAGGTAGATCGACATCCAAGCGCCCTCAACGTAGGGGTGAGTCGGAAAACCAGTCAACTCGATCTTGGGCTGCTGTTGCTAGTGGAGTGAATAAAGGATATGATCTTGAATATACTCCTCCAACCTTTGTGAATAACAAACCGATTATACAGATGACAGAATCTGATCTTGAAGCTGCTGATCCCAAGCTCTTTGAGTGTCTTGTGGGGTATTTCATTGGAAGGCGGTTGCCATTTAAAGTTATTGAAGAGGCTCTTAAAAAAGCCTGGGGTCTGAATCTACTCGAAGTCATGTCTAATGGGCGGGGACTGTTTGTTTTGCGCATACCAGATAGGGAGTTTCGAAGGAAAGTCCTTGAAGGAGGCCATATAACAGTTGCAAGGATTCCTCTGGTTCTGCAACAAAGGAAACCAGGTTTGGAACTCAGTAAAGACACCCATCGTTCGGTTCCGGTCTGGGTGAGACTTCGGAACTTGCCTTTTTCATTTTGGTCAGCTCAATCCATTGGAAAGGTGGCCAGTGCAGTGGGTAAACCACTCTATGTGGATTAGCGGACAGAGCATATGACAATGCTAACGTTCGCCAGGGTTTGTGTTGAAATAACAGCCCAGCAACCAATTTGTGAATCTATTGAGCTGCACCTTGATGGTAAATCGGTGGAAATGGAAGTTGAGTATGAATGGAAACCGCTTGCTTGCCCTATGTGCGGTATCTTTGGTCACAGCTGTAAAATAGCTGCTCCTCCAAACTCTGTTGCTCCTTCTGCAGAAGGAAAATCTGTAGAAGCTAATCATGTCTTGAATGCTGATGTTGGAATCCATCCTACTCAAGACAAGCGTGTGCATCCTAACTCCCCTACTCATCCAAATGGTCCCGCTCTCTCTCAAGATTGTCAAAAACAGGTTATGGTGGATTTGCAAGTCCCACTTACTACCCCAGGCACGGACATGATCGATCCAGAGATTGATGCTCATCTACAACTGGAGGCAACCACTCTTGTTCCTCCTAAACCTTTGAAGATCTCTGCTGCTGGGGTTTCTACATCTGAGGATGGTGGTGAATTAGTGGCTATGTCCTCAGTTCCCGCTGCAGATCCAGAATGGAAGCAGGTGAGGGGGAAAGGCAGGAAAAAGAAAAAGCATGCTGAGAAGGAAACTACCTCTTTTGACTCATACCCGACAGGTGAAGGACGTGCTCCCTCCCTTTCACTTCAGGTTGGAAGCTCGGATGAAATATGCAACTCTAGTACTCAGGTGGAATTAAACGATGAAGATGTATTGTATGTCGATTCCCTTTCGCCAAAAGGCCCGGCTCCGGCTAGTGCTCGAAGTATGCAAGAACAGCTCCTCTTGCTTCTTCCTGACCTAGCACCCTCGGTGGCTTCAAAAGTGCCTGCCACAGGCTGCAGGTCTAAGAGGTAATTCTGTCCCTCCATCTTTTTTATATGTTTTTTGGCTTCTGGAACATTAGAGGCATGGTCAACCCTCTTAAGAGTGCAGAGATCAGGAGATTTGCTGCTGTTAATAAGCTCTGCTTGATTGGCCTTTTTGAGACTAAAGTTCCTAAGAAATTTTTTGATTCTCTCGGCTTCCTTAATTAGTGGCTGGAAATGGATTGCAAACTATGAGTATTCTTCTCGTGGTAGAATATGGGTTGGTTGGAACCCGGATCTTGTTTCTTTTGTGCCTATCTCTATTAATGACCAGGCTGTGCATGGTAGTCTGAAGCTTAATATATCCGGTGTGAGTTGCTGCATCTCTGCTATTTATGGGGAACATACTTTTGTACGTCGTAGACCTTTGTGGGAGGACCTCCTCCACTTCAATGAGTTGATGCAGGATTCGGCTTGGCTTGTTGCTAGTGATTTCAACGCCATTAAAGACCCATCTGATCGAGTATGAGGTTCCAATGACTGGATTCCTTGTTTTGATGAGTTTGCCCATTGCCTAGCACAAACAGATCTAATGGATCTCAGATATGTTGGCCTCCGTTATACTTGGTCTACCTCGGCAGGGGACGCTAGGAAGATGAGGAAGATTGACCGTGTTCTGGTTAACAACAAATGGAACATTGATTTCTCATTCTCTGAGGCTTCGTTTTTTAACCCTAGTATATCGGACCATACTCCTATGATTGTCAGAGTTCTTCATCCGGTCCAGAGGAGGAAGCCGTTTAAATACTTTGAATTTTGGGCTGACCACCCAGACTTTAACTCAATTGTCCGCCAGGCTTGGGACACCTCCATCACAGGCGTCCCAATGTACATGCTTGTGTCCAAGCTCAAAATTGTGAAAGCTCAACTCAAGTTACTTAACCAAGTCGTCTTCTTGGATATCTCTGTGAGGACGGCTGAAGCAAGAGAGGCCCTTCGAAGCACTCAGGTCAGCCTTCAATCAGACCCTTACAACCCTTCACTTGCTGAGTTGGAAAAATCTCAACGTCGTGTTTTCATTGATCTGAGGAATCAAGAGCATTGCGCGTTTCTCATTTAGAGCTATGTGTCACCTTATTTGTAAAAAGAGGAATGCGATTATATTTTGGGGCGAATCCTTAGTCGTCTTGGCTCTCAAAAACCACCTTATTAAGGTTGTGAGGGATAAAGCTATAACATTCAAAGATGTTCCTCCTACCTCGAGGAATAGAAGGCTTCAGCATGGATGGGGGTTCGACCCTGCGGTGTTCTCTTGTCTGCCTAGTGCTCCTTAGTTGCTGTTTTGTACGAGTTGCTCCTTTCTTTCTTGGCTCTCCGTTCTTAGCCGCTTCCTTTGGTGGGCTGAGAGTTGGTCAGCCTTGTTGTTAGCTCTTTCCTGCTTGTTATTTTGCTGCTGTAATGCCTTTGTGGCTTTCTTGTTTGCCTTTGTGGCTTCTTTCATTAGCTCCCCTACACTCTGTCTCGTTTTGAGGATTGAGTGTAGGTTTTTGGTGCTGGTCTTTTGTATATTTCCTTAGCTTTATATATATATATATATATATATATATATATATATATATATATATCTTACCTTTAAAAAAAAAAAATTATTAGGCACTCACTCTCGAGTCATTCTATAGTTTTTTTTTTTTTTTTTTTTGGGTCAAAAGTCATTCTATAGTTGGATTATATAAGACTTGCGTGGGATCTACGTAACTCGACGGCCCATGTCAAATGAGCTTACATGTATAGAAGCTATTCGAAGATAGGTCATGAAGGAGGGAGAGATGGTAAAGTATACATGGGGAGACCCTCTGCGTGGGTACGTTACTATATTTGGGGGCATCTTGTGCTTTTTCGAGGCACCAATTATGCATAGAAGAATTCACATACTTTAGGGTCGGCATGGCTCACCATGCTTGAAAAGTGATTTTCCTTTTGGCACGGTACAATCAATTTTTTCTAACCATCAGACTATTATGGATTTTTGACTACACTCCATGAGGCCCTCTTACCTCTTCCTTCTTTCGAACCAATCACTTGATTACACATCGTGCACTTAGCTAATCATCCGCTCTTTTCAAGTGTGATTTCTATATTATGTATGAGACATATCGTTTTCTCGATATGCGAAGAGAATTTTAAATTCAATGAAATTTGATACATTTAACTTGACGTAGAAAAAGGAAAAAAAATGTTTTTTTTTTCGTAATTTGGAGTTTTGTTTTCGAGGTAATTTGCCTTTAATTAAATCTGGCTAAAGCCATTTTCTTCTTGAGTCAAATTAGGGATTGTTTGTTTATTTTTGTTTCTGTTCCCCAAAACAAAAATTTATATTCTTTTGTTTGAGAGAATAAAAAAAGAATAGAAATATGTTTGTTTACATTTTTATTTTCGAAAATAAATTTGAAACAAAAACAATAAACAATAAAAACTTCTTTCTTATTCCCGACAATACTTTTGAAAAAAACAAAAGAACAAAAACATAAAACTTGTTTCTTTTATTTCCTCCTTTTTCTTCTTCTTTTTTTTTTTCTTCTTTTTTCTTTGACCGGTTGTTGAGGGTCGCGACCTTATCAAGTCTAGGCCGGTGAGCCATGCCCGGCCACCGCAAGGCTCGGCCTTCTCGGCCGAGCCCCACACCGCCCGAGCGCCGGGGCAAGGCCGACCCTCGCCAAGGCCGGGCGGCCTCTAGCAAGCTCGCCGGATGTCGCCCGGCTAGTTGTTGGCCACAACAGTGGCTGGGCAACCAGCCAAAGAGAAAAAGAAAAAGGAAAAATATAATATTAAAAGAAACAAAAAAAAAAAATATACAATATTACCAAATGTGTTTATCTTTATTTTTCTATTATAAGAGTAGAAATTTTGTACGGTTATGTCCTTCTATTCAAAAATTGTTCTTTGAAACAAAAATAACATGAACGATCTTTACCAAAAAAAAATAATAACATGAACGATTTTGGAATAGAAATGGTATGAACAATTTTTGAATAGAAATGTTATCAAACGAACCGATAACCAACTCAAGCGCCCCACTCTCTCCGCCGCTGGACCATGTGTCCACCGCGTGCATGGGGTAGAGCGTCGCCGGCGGCGCGTGCGCCTCGCCCCACGCGCGCGTGGATCCCCGTACTTCTGTCTCGCGGCAAATAATGTCCCGAAATGGACCGAGGCCAACATCCCCAGCCGCACCGTGAGAGAGTCACGGCACGCGCCTCTTAACGCTACAAACATTCAGCCGGACGAGTTTCCCGCCCCGCGTCGCCAAGTTCTCGCGGGAACGAAAACGGCGCCGCCGGAAAATGGAGCAGTGGACGCCGCTGTTCGACGTATTCCTCAGCTCTCCGACGCCGGAGACCGACGCGTCCCGGTGGCTGCAGGAGTCTTTCTCGCCGTCCTCGACCTCGGCCGCCGCGCCCATCACCACCGCCTCCTTCCTGTCGCTGCTCTCGGAGCCGCACGACGCCGTTGCGCAAGGCGGCCCCTTTCCTTCGTCTCCGCCACCTGCTCGGACAAAAAGGTGAACCCACTCGATTGGGAAGGAAAAAGAACGATTTTTTTTTTTTTTTGGTTGGGGAGCGTTTGAATTTGTTGGTAAGCTTTGCTGAGGCCGTTCGTTCGTTGCTCTGTAGGGTCATGTTCATACAGACTTTGCCTGCCATGGTGCAATCCCGGATTCTGTCGTTCCTTGCTTTCGAGCACCGGAGATTCCGCGCCGCGGACTTGTCGGGTCTTGCCCACGGCATTTTGGGTGCCGGGGAAGAGGTGGATTTTTGGGTGGAGAAGGCTGCCCGCCACCTGCTCGACGTAATGCCTGAGTCAAGTTACGAAGGGATATCTCGATTGGGTTTGGATTCGGGGGGAGAAAGAAGTGGCAATGAGTTTGGGGCGGTACCAGCTTGGCTGAAGAATGAGGTGGCTGCCACTCGTGTGCTTCTGCCTTGGCTTCCTGTGTCGCTGGATGAATTCAACTCGGCGGAGTCTTTCCCGGACGGCGAGAAGAATGAGGAGTTGTCGAGTGAGGCTGGAGAAATTGAAGCGGAACCTATGGATGAAGATGTGGAAGGCATTGAGATTTGTGATTCCCTGGGAGTTCCCCTAGAACCTGAAATTCAGGACGAGGCAATGAGTTTGAGGGCTCAGATTGTGAATTTCGAATCTACTAGCAGAACTGTTGCCTTAGCAAATGCAATCCGTGAAATCTGCGTGGGGAAAGGGTTAAATTCTGTTCGAGTTCTGGAATTGATTGAACCTTGGAAAGCAGATGACGAGGCGGCTTCAATTCTGATTTCCCACCTCACGGATGGAAGCGAAAAGGAGTTTACTTGGCCAAGCCTTGTTCTCTGCGCCATTATCCTTCCTAGACTATTGGTTCTTGAAGTTCCAGTAACTCGTGTGCTATTAAGTGCGACAATAGAATACTGCAAGCTTCATCAGAAGGCCACAGAATATGCACTGTTATTACCACTTATAATGCGAAAGGAGGGCATAAATAACCCCGTCTGTGAGGCTATTACTAGGATCATCAAGGAATGCTTGCATCCAGCTCATGTCACGGCCTTCTGCCACAAACTGTTGTGTGATCGGAAAAATAACAAGAGATTCGCATGCTTACCATCTCATCAATGCCTAATATCCCCTGAACTGGTATGGACAGAATCCTTGTTCAATCTGTTTCAGAATTTATTGAATTATAATATTCATCTGACCCAGGAGTCAGTTGATTGTATTGTTGACTCAGTACAGAAGTTGTCTTTAAGGTTCTCAAAATCTTTGAAGTTTGGAAATTTTTTACTATGTTTAGTCACCAAATGTTCTTCATCATTGAAGTCCCATAAACAGTCATTGACTAAAGCAGTTGAATGTACCAATACTCTGGTGACAAAATCCATTTTGTCGAAGTTATCAAACTTATAGGCCTTATTTGTATTTTCCTTTCTGGGTTGCGCTGTTACTGCTAATTAGCTAACAAATGTGCTACACTTATTCTAAGATTTTGCTGAATCTGAATAGCATGTAGCTTCGTAGCTGATTGGTCAAATTGCAAAATATTCGTGCATTCATGCGGTCTTATTCTTTAGAGCAGATTTGCACACTAGGCCCACTATCCATTCTCAAATGAGAAACAATCATTTAACCTCCACGAAATTGACTTAGGTATGCCAAAATTAGCTATTGCTTGGAATTTCTATATTGGTAAGTAGTTAACTGCATGATGATCTCTATATCTGGTTTTTGTCGAGAAAATTGTGAAAGTGATAAAATTGTATGCTCGAATGATTCTCATGACTAACCCCAATAACCGTGACAAGTAACATTACCATCACATAAATATCTTGGGCTGTTTTATATGGTCTAGATCAGAACGAAGAGTTTGCAATTTCAAGTCTGCTAATCCAGAATTTAAAAGAAGAGATGACAGCTTGCTTTGCAGTATGTACTTGATTGTTGTAGGAAGTAAAAAGACCTAGTGCTCTAAGTGCGCAGTCTCCGAAGAAGTTTATTGACACTGTGGGATGACAGTAACATAATAACCCGATTGCTTTCTCATTCATTTGCTACTTTTCCAAAATGGTTATTACTTTAGTTTTCCATGTTACTTTTTGCATGGGAGATAGCTGACTTCATGAATCTGCATAACACCAATATTAGATCAAAATAAGTTGACAAAGGATGATTCTATATGCTATGTTTCCCAAAATTACAACAACTTGGTTTGACAAGGAAACACAAACTGGTAGAAAATACATTTTAGACAAGCAGACCACAAGGGCTATTGGTCCTTTTCTTCAAGGATTCGAATCGGGGCTCCTTGTCTAGAAACTTTGTCGTGGCATAAAGTTTTAAATAATCTCCAAAACTAAAATGGTTCGGGTATAGTAGTTTAGGAGCTGGAGAAATGATGGCATCAGTAGCAGGATTATAGAAGGTTGCAATGGAGAGTCTGCTTCCATTTTTCTTGGCCATGACCCTGTGCAATGCACTTTTATATCTTCCATTACTCAACACCTCCACTTGATCACCTGTATTCACAAAGATGGCGTTGTTCTTAGATGGTGGAATCTGTATCCAGTTTCCTTCTTTGAGGAATTCGAGTCCTGGGACTTGGTCATCTTGGAGCAAGAGTATGATCCCACCAGCATCAGTGTGCTCTCTGAGTCCCTTTACACGGTCAGGACGGGGGCATTGCGGGTATCTCGCCACCTTTGTTCCCACAGAAGGACCTTTTTCTCCAGAGAAAACATTCTTTATGTGATCTTTATCCAAGCCAAGATTCTCACACATGAGCTCTGAGAGTTTCTCAGCTAGCATAATTAGTTGATCTATGTAGTCATCCATTGCCTTGCTGCAATTGTGCAGTGCTAATTACTCAATAAGAATATATATAAGCAATGAAACTTTCTGTTTCATAAACTGTACATGTTCATTTGTAATGAAGATTCCTGTGAACTTACCGAAGATCTTCAGAAAGGTTTGGAAATTCATTAATGTTGGATTTTGGACGATGTGAGATGAAGAAGCTGCTCTCCCAATCTATGTCTCTAGTATGTCCATTTTCCAACCTTTTAGCTACTTCTGAATCATAGAAAGTTTCCTTCAAATTTTGCTCATAGTGGGAATCGACAAAATGCTTCACCTTCTCCATCAACTTTTTGTCTACTCCATGGTTCTCAATCTGCAAGCATAGCTAATATCATTAACTGAGGCACATATAGTAAGGTACGTTTCTAGGTGTATCCGTAGTATATTGACAGTTTCTACCGTAAAGAAGCCAAATTTCTCGCAAGCATCGTGAAGGAGTGCCATGGTCTTGCTCCTCTTCTCTCCATTGAGCTGGCTAAAGTCAATCACAGGGACTTCCATCTCCTTCCTTTCTTTGTTTCCTCTCTGCACTTGTGTGTGTGGATAGGCTGATTCTTGAGGTGTATTTATAGGCCTAGACTTCGGGATATGGATGATTTACTCTTCCCGTACTCTAGTTATGGGTAGTTAGACTAGAGGAAAGTCAGTTACAGATTAACCGCAACCTCGTTTGAAGGGAAACTGTGGTGCCTCGAATCTAGCATGTAAAGTCCAAGTTCAGTTAATCACAAGCATGTGATTGCATCACCGCAGTGTCTCCCATTTCTTGTGATTTATGAGCGAATAATTTCTCTCTTGAATTGCAAGGAAGGGTTTTATGATTCTTGTGGAAAATTTTCCTGACTGGGCGATATTCCCCTTGTAAGACTCAATTTTCTCTCTCCCCCTCATGTACACACATAAACACAAGCATATGCAATCACAATAGTATTATATGCCAACTAGGTTATAGTTTACTCACTTTGGGAGACACATTCACATTGGTGGTTTCTTCAGTAGCAACCATCAAGTTCAAACAAAACTAGGTTCTCTGTGGCACTGAATTTTAGCTGTTTCAAATAGCCTCTTGAAACAGGAAACCAGGAATATTAACTGGGAAGCTATCTATGGGCAATTTGACTGAGAATCATTTGAATATCATCAATTGTAAGTAAGATTTTGACAAATTCTATTGCAGTCTCAATCAAATTTCTCTGACAAATTTAGCTCGAGATTGGACTCTGATATGTTAGATCTGTCGGGTACTTTCAATATGGTTGTTGAGGATGTATATCTGGTCTCTTATCCTACCTAAATCCATTGATGCTTTGCCCTGATTGACTTTATGTTAGCGTAGGTGAGGTTCCCAAGGTCTAATTATTTACTTGCATTATGCAAGTTCGAGGTGCATTATTGGGCACATGATTACATTGGAATTTTTCTTTTATTGAGTAATCTTAAACTAAGACCAAAAATAGCGGAGTCGAATCACTGCATATGTTGGCACGTGATATGATGCTTTTTTTTTTAAATGTTAGTGGCCTCTAGCGCAGACACATTGTCTCAAAACATGAATCTTTGGCCTTTGTTGTGGTACTGGTGCTGCACTTTTGGCTGATTAGATGCTGCGTACTGCACTTTTGGCTGATTACATGCTGCAATAGGAGTGCCAAGTGATTCTACCTAGTTCAATCAACTATTTTCCATGTTTAGAGAAAAGAAGATGCATATCTGGCCAGTTATCAAACGCCCTGCTTATGGTTCCCTATTTTTTATTTTTTATTTTCCTTTTTCAGTAACACCTTGAGATTTCAATAGTTCATCTCTTGTACATCATACGGATATTTGCTAGCGAGTGGAGTGGTTTCTCCTTTGTTAGGCTAAGTTTTGAGCTGCTTCCTCCTCCCTTTTTTCAAGATGACGTGATCCAATGACTCGGCTAGTCCACTTTAGCTGTTTGCTTATTATTCCAATTCTCTCTTCGCTGAATTTCTAAAACCAAAATCAAGCCGGCAAGTGCCGAAAAGTCACTACGGACGTGATGAGGACGAGAGGCAACGAGGGACGGAAGATCTGGGTCGGGTGCTTGACATTGACTCGAGCTGGTTTATTAATTCAGCAGCATTCCTCTTGCTCTGTTGAAGCAACTGACATCTTTCTGAAATCTAAACATTGTATGCTTCTGCGAGGTTAGAATAACATACCAATCATCCTTAATTAATCGTGATTAGGTGAGTCAACTGAGAACATGTTTGAGGTTTGGTGGGTTTTTTTTTCCCCCTTCCCTTCTTTTGCCTTGAAAAATCTAGAACTGCTGCTGCCTGGTATTTAGTAGCACGGGCTGGGGCAGCTTCTGGGAAATTGATGAACACATGCAGTCCAGTATTTTTCTCAGTTGCATGTCTGCTCGTTTATTCTATTCAGCTTGGCATTAAAAATATATTAAAGCCTGCATCTGTATTGGGTGGGTTGCATTTGCATGGGGGAGGGCAATAATTAAGGTCACATGGAGAGTTGGCTATGATTGGTAACCTTTCGACTTTTGTACGTCTCTGCGTGTATAAATTCAAATAAAATCTTCTCGAAACGGCGCCCCAAAGCTTGTCACTTTATGATTGTAAATCGCTAAAATCGGTCCCTCATAGTCGCAAGAAAAAAGATTCGGTGCTTTCTCCACTATAGTAGAAAAACATACCTATTGCCCCCTCGTCTTTCTTCTCTCCTTTTGTTATTTTACGGTGAAAGTGCAACTCGCGTGCGTTTAAAAAATGTTTCTTATTTTTAACGTAATAACAGGAGTTTTATTTTTCCTATATCGGTATACAAAAGTTTCTATTGTTTATATGCCATTTGGAGATGGTATGATACTCATGACATGAAATTTATTTTCATGTTTAGTGACTTTTTAATCTTATACTAATTAGTTGCTATCTACTCTAATAATGGAGTTTTATTCGTACGTTTTATAACTATTAATATCTAGATATCGTCTACCGGAGGATTTAATGTGCGTGTATATATATCGATTTCAAATAGGCTTTTAACCTGATGCTCTTTGGGTTAGGCTTTTCGAGTGTGGAAACATGGATTTAGCATGGATTTTGAATACATATAAACAGCAATGCTATAGTCATCACATTGTTTTATTTTTTGTTTTTTTCCATAAGCCTTAAAATAAAAGAGAGTTATTTAATTTATTGAAAATTTCAAATCGGGCTTTATTGGGTCCACAAGCAACTCATTGAATTAGACTGAAATGGGCAAGTTTGGTGGGTCAGATCCGGGTCCAAGAGCATTGCTTTTGGTGCCAAGCGCTGGCTGCACAAGATGTCATATCCACTAAAACTCAAGCTGTCAACCAAGGGTATTGTGTTGGCAGCCAGTTGAAAGGCTCGAGCTGAGCTTTCGCCACACTACAGTGGGATTTTCACCCGCTCTCCTCTCAATTTAGGTATAGAGAGCTACTATACTCCCTTATCTGATGACAGCTTTTTTTTCAAGTAGAAATATGGGGAGGTGACATTATGAGATCTCCCATCCTAGGACGGATCTCTTGTTTGTTTCTTCTCCCTTTAATATTTTAAGGACTTGCTTAGGTCCATGATACATAAGATGTGTTTGCACGGAAAATGCTTGAAATCTAATGGCAAGAACTCACTGCATCACTCGAATTTTATAAATTGGTCTTAATATTCTTAATATTCACAACATTCTTTGGATTTTGTAAATTCAAACTTTATATTCAATTTTAATTCTATCCCAAACTTTTTGTTTCTAAAAAAAAATTTTCAAACTTTCAATCTAGTCATAAATCTATCTACTCATTTAAAAATTGCCACTAGCTCAAGAGACTATTGTTATTGCATACAAATGTGAAATTGATGTTCTGATAATGAAATCTCTAACTAGGCATGATATTGATGGTTTTCAAAAAATCAGTGGTGATTTTTTAATGTGGGGGTAAATTTGAGATTATAATGAAAGTTGGAGATTTTTCTTTAGATAAAATAAAATTCCAAGACATAATTGGATTGTACTTAAAGTTGCAATTTTTTTTTTTGGCTGGGAATTAGGCCATTGGATGTCATTGGAACTATATTTAGGTTTCGTTTGATACGAGAAAAAATAATGATTTGAAAAACATTTCCCAAAAAATATAATTGGTCTGTATATCTCTCAAAAGTATTAGTCAACGAAAACTATTTTCACCGTTCACGACAATTCATACCTAAGCATTTTCATAAATGAAGAAAATATATTCCCTCCATTCATTTTTACAAGCAACACAAATGGTTATTCCCTGTCCAAATCATATGTTTTTGGGGAACCAAATAATGCCCGCACCCTTCAAGAACCGGTGACTTCCTAGACGAGAGTCGACTCGACATCGGGCCTCTCCAACATGGGCCGGTCAAGTTGGGGGAGGGAATGGGCCTCGATGAGGCCCATATAAACCGGGCCTCCTCCGCCCGTGCGACGCCGACAGACCACACGTGACGCGTCGTCATCGCGTAGTACTTCTAGAGTTGACCCCGTCCGTTGGATTTCACGTAAAGGTCCACACGTAACATCGAAGATAAAAATACAGAAAAAGGTCGGGATCCTCCGCCTCCACGTGGACGGTAGCCACGCTGGAACGGAGCAGACCGCGCCATCATTTTCTGGTGGGCACAAAGAAAAAAAGAAAAAAAGAAATCCCATTAATTAATAATGAATAATATATATAAAATAAAGAACTGCTCCTAATCTTCCTTGAGTGCAATGGCAAACAAATATCGAAAGATTTCTCTTACATTCTTTCTCCCCTCGCGAAGGAACTTCCGTCATCCCCCAACCACTAAAATAATATAAAACGATAATAATTGTGGAAGAAGTTCTCAAGATCCTTGTTGAAAACCCAGTGTTGACCACCAAAATTGCAGTCACTAGATTTGATTTGAATATATTCCATATTTCAACATCAGCATTTATGTCTCCATAAATTTTGAATCGGATGTTCCGCATGACATAATTACAACGATTCCATATAAGTACATAATTTTTGTATAAAAAATCCAAATTTGATATATATATATATATATATATATATATTTTGATGACCCAGGGAACCGTGGGGGCGACACGTGCTGACCACCACACACATGCCACCGGGTAAGTCACCAATGTCTCACGCTAGCCTCCCTGCTACTTACGTCGCAGGGGTTTTAAACTTCAGACCTCTCAGCGAAAGGAAGTCTGAAGCTTATCCAGCGAAGCCACATTTGATATATTTATACTATGTATACCATAAATTATATGTCATGTCAAGATATTAGGGGTGAAATTAGGGACTTCACTAGATCTTCGTAATGTAAGGGAGCTCTTAGAGCAAATTAATGAATTTTACCATATTTCCCAATCTAACATTGAGGTAATTTTGGGATATCTTTGACAATAAATTAATCTTGCGTAAATATAGCACATGTATACTAGTTTCAGATTTCTTGAGACAAGCAACTTAGTTCGAGATTAATGTGGCACGTGAGTATTAGTTGCCACTGGGGCAAATCCCAGTGGTTGGCACGTGAGTATTAGTTTGAGATTTTTTATGACACCAAAATTAAGATATACCAATTTTATATATTTTTTTTTGCGGGTATCGACCCTCCCCTTCTGTAATTACTCGATAAATTTGAGACCCTATATAGAGATTAGTTTTTTTTTTTTTTTTTAACGGCAAGATAGCCTAGAAGTGGTGTTCTGATATTCGATTGCATTTATTCATTCCTCCATATTAATCACGTTAATTCATTGAAAATTTTGGAAAGAAAATGGAGAGGAGTTTGTAAAAAATAAAGGAAACATCGAATTGCGAATGCTCGTTACATTTTTCTTTAACTTAAGATTCCGCATCCAATTCATATTTGTGAGATTGATAGAACTTGGTCATTACTCTTATTTTGAGTAGGATCTCTATTTCATTGCCATTTTCGTGTTTCTTCGATTTTCTTGGCATTTCGACACTCCAAAGGAAAATTAGAAAAATAGTTTGAACCATGCGATATGACCTAAGCTTGAACCTCAGGTCGAGTCAAAATTATGAGATGATAAAATATCTTGGTCATACCGGTCGAACTAATTGATTTTGATGGAATTATGGTAGCGAGCTCGGTAGATATGTGCTAACTTAGTCTGTCTTTGATACAAACTCCTCCGTTTGATTTCGTGACAAAAATGCTTCTTGCTTTGCAAGAATGAACCTGTTTAATGCTCTCCTCTAAGCACACCAATAAATTCCAACTAATTAGCTAATCAAGTGTATTCCAAAAGTGTCAGGAAGATCGAGCTAAAGCTTTTGCATGGATGTAACCCATGATTCACCTACTGCTCACCCACTTCCAATAATTACAAGAACTTCCTTAATTTGGGAGATTTTCTTTTTCCAATCTAGCTACACCTGAATATTTCGAGCAACACTAATATCCATTTTGGGAAAATTCCTTTATCCCATTAGTTTGGATCATATCAAATTTCGATTGACATGAATTTTCAATTGCAACATTTGAAACGTGAAGAAAGAGGGAGAAATAGAGATTCGGACGTAAATTGACAAAGATTGCGCTTCATGAGACAAGGGCAACTACTTAACATGATAGCTCAACAAGAATTCGGCACACAAACAGGTATTCAATATTCCACGCCATTTTTAATATACATATTAATTATTCGATAACTAATCATACTTGCGCATCCTGAATCCCTATGTTTCATCAAATATTGAGTCGGGAAAACTTTTTAGTCACTATCTCCCATCCTAAATAGCTGATAATCACGAAAATTCCATAATTCCTTAAATTTCTACACTAGATCCACTATTTTCCCCTTCCTTTTCAGGTGATTATTAAAAAAAGAGAGAGTGAGAGATGGAAAAGTGAGAAAAAAGAAAAGTTCATGATCATGCCATGAGGGCGAGTATAGAGCACCCGGCAGCATATTCTCCGCACGCGCTGCACGCGTGGGGTGACGAGCGCGTGGGGGGATCGCGGCCCTCGAGTGGCTACTGCCGCACCTCTCCGCTCCGCGGGAGAGCAGAAGGGCTCTTCCGTATTTTCCCCTCAGGACCTCCATTTTTTTTCCCCCGAGCTCCAACCACGCAAACCGAAAAAAAAGAAGAAACATAGCCATTTCCCTCTCTCCCTCCCTCTCTCTCTCTCTACCTCTCTCTTTCTCTCTCTACGCCTACACTGTACTGAAGAAGACGACGGAAGAGGAAGCAGGAAGCGGATAGCCGGAACGCGGGAAGGCGCCACTCGCTCCGCCGCCGACGCCGCCGCCGCTCCGGCCACCGCCTTCCCTCCCGGCAATGAGGCTTCGATCCAATGCGCCTCTCTCGTTGCCGTTCGCATGCGTCCTCCTCCTCCTCCTCCTCCGGTTCCCCTCTCCGCTCGCTGCCGCGGCCGCGGCGGAGGGGGCCGATTCGGGCGGCGAGGAGTCCTCCGGCGCCGCCGCCTTCGCCGACGAGAACAACGCGACCGCCGCCGAGTTCAACGCCTCGCGGCCGAGATCCAAGGAGGACAGCTTCGCGGACATGATCGATCGCGCGCTTGAGAAGGAGTTCCACGAGAGCGACCAGAATGAAGGTTCGCGCTAGATCTGAGCTCTCGGGCTCGCTTCCGCGATGGTGCTCGCGTTTTTTATTATTTTTTTTTTTTTGTCGTTTGGCGATGTGGTGGGGCTAGGGTTTCGGATTCGTGCTGGGGGGCGGCTAGGACGTTTGTTTGGAGTCGGTGCTGGCGAGTGATGTGAGGGAATTGATTGCTCTTTTTGTGGAGCAATTAGGTCGATGTCGAGAGTCGATTTCTCTTGCTGCATTTTAGTTGATCTCCCATTGGCTGCTGATTTTTCAAACTCTTTGGTTTGACGCGCTCAGCGCGTCCGTACTGTGTGGTCTAGTTTGCAATCAGCAGTATTATGTTGGATTAGCTTTCAGCTCCAGATTTTTTTTTTTTTTTTAATTGCAGTAGGACGAAGGATGAAAATATGGAAGTGATTAAGGAACTTGCTTTTGCAATTCTTTGGTACTTTTCCTTTCTCAGATAGAGGGAAATGGTTCTGCTAGGGGTAGTCATGGGATTAATGATGCATCTGGGCATGTTACCATCCCATCTTGTTTCTTGCAGTTACAGATCCTGGAAGCTTCAATAACAGTGTTGCAGGGCAGCAGGTTAGCATCATTTGTATGAAATGTCGCACTAGAGACTGATCTTCATTGATGAGGCTTTTATTTATTCCTTTATCCTTTATGTATCTTTTGCTTGCTAGAGAGCAAGTTGACCAAAAACTTCGACAATGTTGAACTTTTGCATCATGACAGAACTCTGTAGATAGATTTATATTGATTAGTCAGTGCAGGATTCTATTTGTAATAAGTAATTGACTTCCTTATTCCCTTATAATACCTGCATAAAGACTTTAGTTAGGAAAAAAAAAAAAAAATCTGTCAGAGAGTTTGGCTAACTACCTGCAGTCTGGGCTGGAGTCATTGCGGTTTGTTCTGTTGATCAAGCCTAGAAGAGAAAAAAATTAGTGATTTTTCTGTTCTGATCCAAAATTAAAATTGCTCTGTGTATTAGCTGTGTATTATAGTAATGGCCTCTTGAATAGGCTCTATTACTTGAACATTCATGGAATGTGCTATATTGTGTTTCATCAGGCAGTTTTGGAAACTGTTGCTAGAGTAAAGTCTAAGAAGAACGACACAAAGGAGGAGAAGTAAGTCTTCTTCTCTATTATGGTGTTTTGTCAATAATTCTTTTATTGTGAGGCTCTCAGCCTTAGTAATACATCGATGAGATCTCTGAGCCATTTATTGAGCCTCGTGTCAGGTCATTCCAACTACATACTGTTTTCAACCTGGATAATGAGAACCGAGCGGAAGACACACCAATGCTGATTGATCGGAAGGTATGTAATACAAGAAATATATTGTGTATACATCAGATGTATGGAGTCCGGAGTACTCTTTTATTCTGTATTATTCTGCTTTTCTTATCCCATTATGAGGAAACTGCACAAATCCTTTCCACAATGCTTCTCTGTATTGAAGCCTCTCCTTTAGTGAATAATAATTTTATAACTCAATCACGTGGGACATTTATGTTCAGGACAATATATTCATCATATCGAATCCAAAGTCGAAGTACCCTGTGTTACAGTTGGACTTAAGGTTAGCATATGATTATATGCTCAGGCCATGTTTCCTAGTATGTGGAGGAATGTCGTGTTGGCTTATTCAAACTTTTGGTATTTCTATACTTTCAGATTGATATCAGATCTTGTAGTTGTCATTGTCTCTGCAACTTGTGGTGGCATCGCTTTTGCCTGTGCTGGACAGCCGGTATGCTCTTTTTCTTCTTTTTTCTTTTCTTTTTATCTAGGTTTTAGAGAGACCCTATAGTTAAGTCTCATATGTCTATGGGCGTTCTTGGTTGCACATGTGGAAGCTGCACCTTGTTGCTAAGAGTACCTGGCTTGTGGTCTTACTTAAGTCTTAATTGGGTCTCTCAAGTAATATATCATCCTTGAAACTTGCAGGTGATTACTGGGTATTTGCTCGCAGGATCTTTCATTGGACCTGGCGGCTTTAACTTTGTCAACGAATTGGTGCAAGTATGATGTTTCGTGTCTATGCTGAGCTCTATATCAGTGCAATCAAGCTTCAGATTTTAGTCGAGAAGTTTTATGTGCTACATGTTGTTTTTTGTTGGTTCATTTAAATCATTGATCATTTATGCTTTTCTTCCACATTAATGTACTTCGGGGTAAGGTGTGGTGTTTACAATGATTGAGAAAGGTCTGTGGAAGGTCATACGAAGTTTTGCAGTTTTAAAGGAGGAAATTTTGAACAGCTTTATCATATTGACTTCACTTTGCTTGCCTTTTTTCTATTAAACTTTCAGTTGTACCTGTGAGAGGGAGGGCTTTGTTTAGAATGGTAGACGCTTGATTTGGCCCTGATAGAAAACTAGTCCATACATGCAGTTGAAGCAGTTATCTTGACGTAACAATGTGGTTTTTAACTAGAAAAAGTTGTCTTGCAAAGGTGGTGGTTGCCCTACTTTGCTGAATCATTCCTTCTTAATATTGATTTTGTCATTAATACATGCACACAGGTTGAAACAGTTGCTCAGTTTGGTGTAATTTTTCTTCTTTTTGCCCTTGGACTTGAGTTCTCAGCGACTAAGGTTGGTTTGACTTACCTTTATCCTAGCCTTTTCATCTTGTATGTTGTTAGCAATTGATGCTAAATCCTCTTGTACGACATTTTACAGCTACGAGTTGTTAGAGCAGTCGCTGTTCTGGGAGGTCTTCTTCAGATTTTCCTTTTCATATGCTTGTGTGGCATAACAGCCTCGGTATGCTAATCATTTTCTGCATGAGCTAAGATATATCATGACTGATGGATTCACATTAACCGTGGACTCATCCTTTGGTCAAGGACTTGACTTTCAGCTGAAATAATTAGGACATTTGCATTGATTGTGCATAAAGATGCATGCACTACATGCAAATTGCCTGACTGTAAATGAAAAAGATTACCTGTAGGGCTTCCAATATGCGTAGGACATCTTGCACATAGATTGTTCTCTAGTGAAAGAATATTTCATGTTGTACCACGAATTGTACTAAATCACGTTCTTTTAGATAAGATCATTCGGTATGACGTTAGCAACAAGAGGATTCTACTTGTGACATCTGAATCCTTTTCTTTTGTTTTACATGAAGAGAATTTTTCTTTAAAATTTGTTTTCTTTCCCGTTATGTGAATGAATGTGGCTCGTTGTATTTGAGATGAGGGACCTCATGTGTATGGCTTCATGCTTTTTGCAGTTATGTGGTGGTAAACCTTCAGAGGGGGTATTTGTTGGTGCATTCCTCTCAATGTCTTCGACTGCTGTGGTAACTATTTTGCAGAATCTTATTGCGCATGTCGGCCCTTTTGTACTTGGAAGCTGTAATGACGAACCGGTTTTATCTTGGGGCTTGCAGGTTTTAAAATTTTTGATGGAAAGAAATAGTATAAGTGCTCTTCATGGTCAGGTTACAATTGGAACCCTTATTTTGCAGGTATGCATATTTTTTATTTGCTAATTGAATTTTGTTGAGATTCTTTTGTTTCTCACGTCACATTTTGAGCTTTTGGTATACAGGATTGTGCTGTTGGTTTGCTGTTTGCTCTCCTTCCAGTCCTTGGTGGCACTTCTGGCATCCTTCAAGGAGTGATGTCCATGACTAAATCGTGAGCATTGGATCTGCTGATTTTCAGCTAGTTTTATAGAAATGCAAGCATATTTGCACGATCAAAGATTCGCAAGCTTTATGCGATAATGACAAAAATTTGTTTTGTTTGCTGGAGTGTGTGCGGGTCTTAACAAGTGTTTTACTAATGTTAATATTAACTTTGCACTTACACTATGTTAGCTACTTGGAAAATATTTGGTGATATGTAAATTGACATCTTGAATGTTCTCTGGCATAAGTTCTTTTCATTTTTTAAATTTTCTCGCTATGCTGATTGCTGATGTTATAATCCTTTATAATTATGCTTTTTATCTTTTCCAGGTTGGTGATTCTAATTACATTTTTGGCGATTTTGTTGATATTGTCGCGTACATGTGTACCATGGCTCCTTAAGCTTATGATCAGTTTGTCATCACAAGTAAGCATACAGTTTACATTCGAAAAGAATATTTTGTTGTTAGATACTGTTTGACTGGAACTTATGCTATGCAGACTAATGAGCTTTATCAATTGGCATCGGTGGCTTTCTGCCTGCTTGTTGCTTGGGTTAGCTTCATTTCTCCTTCTCTCTGTTTTATGACTGTATACTCATCTAGAAACACCTTCACAATTACGGGTACGTGTAACTTTGTGCAAATGCATTAAGTAAAGCTTCATGAGGGATGGAATCAAGTCATCTGCAGCATACCACACTCATATTTGTGCATCCATGCCGTTGATATATGATATGATACGTCAGCCTTGTTTCAGTGTAGTGACAAGTTGGGCCTGAGCCTTGAATTGGGCTCCTTTGCTGCTGGAGTGATGATTTCAACGACTGATCTAGCTCAACACACACTTGAACAAGTATGAATTTCTCTCTTAAAATAGTTTTATGAAACACAGCAGCAGATGACATTCAACATCATTTCGTGCTTTTTGGCTCCCTATTTACATATCGAGAGATGATTCTGCAATTGGCATCTGTCTTTATGATTCTTTCCTTTTCCTCTTTTATTAGTCTCTGTCTCTTTTATCTTCTTTTGCTGCTTTGCAATATTTCTTCATATTTTTCTTCCTTTGTGTTTTTTTCTTTTGGGGGGTGTTGTGGTTGGGAGTTGGGGGTGGGGAATGTAGAATTTCAAGCAAAAAGAAATGTCCATAGTGATGAATTTTTCTTGTCCAATGAATGTAGGCTGCACTAAATGTGACTTAAAGAGTTGCTTCATGTTCCCCAACATTCAGAAAACCATTACTGAATAGCTTGCTAAACCATGCATGTTTTTGGTGGCATGAATACCACTTTTAACCGTTGACTTCGATCAGTAACCATGTTCTTCTGTATTTCTGTTGCAACCGTGTTTAGGCATTATTTTTCTTGTTATACTTAATCTATTGCTACGCTCTTACATTGGTCCCTTTTCAGGTTGAACCTATCCGAAACTTCTTTGCTGCTCTTTTTCTTGCCAGCATCGGAATGTTGATACATATTCAGTTTCTCTGGAATCATGTTGATATATTACTAGCAGCTGTTATATTGGTGATCATCATAAAAACAGTAGTTGTGGCTGCAGTTGTGAAAGGATTTGGATATAACAACAAGACTGCACTTCTTGTAAGGCCTTACCAGATAGTGTTTTCTTGGCTACCTTCTAGATACATTCCTTACCCTGCCTTAATTAATTTTCCATTTGCAGGTGGGAATGTCTCTGGCACAGATTGGGGAATTTGCTTTTGTCCTTCTCAGTCGCGCTTCTAATCTTCGAATAATTGAGGTCTGTGCTTCAATTTATTATAGTTTGAATTCTGTGTTTGTAGCACATGTAATATTATGCCTAACTTTAGGGGTCTCTATTCTAGTCTATTGGTCCCTAAAGAAAAACATATTATATATCAAAAGAAATGGACAAATGGATAGCTGGGAATTTACGCAGTATGGATGCTTCAATTTTGCCTATATTTTGTCCTTTGAATCATTCATTGGAACATTCACCTCTGGGGACTGCCCCGAGGTTGGGGTTGAAAAATTCCTTATTGGGGGTGGGGGCAGGGTTTGGATACCTTGAACTGCAAATGTTTCTGCTTAGCAAAGGAAAAGAAAGAGACAAAACTATTTTGATCTTTTGTAAATCAGAGTATTATCTCAAAAAAATAGATGATTGTGTATGGACTTGTTATATGCATATTTTCAGCCAAGCAATTAAAATTGTTTACTGTTGTTTGTAGGGTAAACTGTACCTCTTGCTGCTTGGTACCACAGCTCTCAGTTTGGTATGTATCAGCTTTACTGTCTGTCTTTCAATATACCCTGCATAGCTACATATTATTTTTTGGTGTTGATGAGCAATTGCTAGTTCAGACTTCAAGATGCTGGTATCCTGTAAATCATTTGTAGTGTCAAGATATTGTTCTTACTTCTTATCAAGGTGAATGAGGATGTTGCAAATAAGATGGAAAAGAACTGTCGTTGATGGTGAATCTTCTTGAATCTTGTATGACTCCTGTGTCACAGTTCTTGTTCCAGAACTAGAAGAGATGTTGCATAGACAGTAGTGACCTGTTTCAATCAAACTTCTATAATGTCTAAAAGTTGTGGGGCACGTTGGTTAATCCTACCTTGCAACCACTAGGCGCATGTTTATGACCATTTCAATGGGGCCTTTTCAGGTGACCACACCATTTCTGTTCAAGCTGATTCCCGCTGTTGTACATCTTGGAGTGCAGATGGGCTGGTTCACCCCTGACAGTCCCAGTGAGGTAATCCCATGCACCTGATTATTCTCTCTTTTCTTATATATTTATATTGACCGGTGCAAACCGTGCAATTTAAAAGAAGTTTTGGCAAATTTTTGCTGGAGCAACCGCTTTGAGGTTATATTGAATATGGTTTCTGCTCCCAGATTGGATATAAAGGAGATAGCCTTCGTGCAGAAAGTGCTAAGCGTATTACCTTCATGGTCCAAGGCTCTCATGATTCATGATATTAAATAAATCACAAACCCACAGAAATGCAATTTCCCGCCTTTTCCTGATGGGCTTCTTATACTCTGGGGGGACAGGTGCCTAAGACTGCAAAGGAGGTCGACTGAGCATGCAGTTTCTTCCTTTTGTGAAGCTCTTCTTGTGTTTGCCTACTTCCGGTACATATTTCTGATCAGATCAGAGCGAACAGCATTTCAACCGTAACCCAAGTAAAAAAAAAAATAAAAAATGGGGGAGTGTATATGATTCACACGCGAAAATATACTGCTAATTTTGGATCTAGGTCGTCATTTTTTGTCTCTTTGGTGGCCTTTAGTGTAACATATTGTCCATGGAAATGTAGGTAGAAAATTCATATTCTCTTTCCTTTCATTTAGCAAGTTGATTGATTCATTTTTTCCCTCTTCAAAATTTTGAACTCTTTGGCGAGTTACTTTGGATATGAACTAACAAAGATCTGATGTAGTGTCCTGACTAGTGTATCATATTCACGCTTTCCTGCATTATCATCTGCGCTTCCTTTAGTTTCGCTATATATATATTTCTATCTGCTCTCATTACATTTTGGCATTTTCTGCCGCTGCCTCTAGTCGCATTATATATTTCTTTCCCTTACAATGTAGCAGCCCTTGCATTAGAAACCCTTCTTTCCAAGGGAGAGATGATGATTTCAGAGATTTTACAAGTGAGCCGAAGAGATATCCAGTACATGACTTGAACCTTCTTAGGAATTATTAGCACCGGAGTCAGTTCAAATCGATATGGGCCAGCCGATGGTCGCTCCCATATAAAGTAAAGAATAAAAAAGTGCTCCAAGAAAAGTTGTTACAAGTTCATCTAGGGAGAAGACTGCAGTCTCTAATGTGTTTGTCTTTCACATGTTGCGTAATCAAATGGTTTAGATAGATACTTATTCGAGGTTGGTCCAAGGCCTTCTTGGAAACCAAACGATGGTGGTTCGGGTGTCGGTGCCCGTTCAAAAGCGAAGTATTAAATGCATCATGATCCTTTCCGTCGCAGCGAAGTGCATCGCATTTCGACAAATACGACAGTCTGATTTATCCGGAACGACCAGGAATTAGCGACACGCGTTTGCTCTAAGGCCCGAGATAGCAAGAGCGTTGACGAAAGGCAAAAGCTAGTTCTATTCTGGGATTCCTGCGGTGCCGACACGGCAAAAGACCGGACCGATCAAAGATCATAGGTGAGAAGATACAGAACTGATTGTAGGTGGATAAGATAAGGTAGACGATCAGATCTTGTCCCACGATTTCGGAAGAAAACAGAGTCCGGGGTCCTGCCCGATATTCCTTCCGAAACATCCAAATCAAATATGCACTCCGCAAAGCTTTGTTGAGAGGTCGGCCTTTCATGGAAAATGCGGTTCTCATTGTGGCAAAATCTCTCTCACGCATGTGGGGACACAGCCTCACCTAAATAGATTTTCGGCAGCCAAAAGAAAAGACCTGTCGAGACTACTGATTTTTGGTACGTTTAAGCGGTGGCCATTCAAGGCCCTGTCGATGTCCCATCCTCCCCTTTCTGAAAGATGATTGGTGCCCGATTTTGGACCCGACTATCAAACATTAAACGACGCGTGCATTTTATGTTGGGCTAAAACAAATCAGACAGCACACCCCCTCTCGAGATTCATTGTATTGATTTATCTGAGCCAAGGACCCATTTATTTTTCGGATATTCGACTCGATTGACCAGTCTCGTGATCTCGAGAAAGATAATTTGCCCACGTCGCTCATCTCTCTCGTGTTAGAGATTGATGTTAAAAGTCTCTTGAGACGTGTCGATATTTAATTTCACCGACGTACTTATAATCCGGGGGAATATAAATCAAAAAATGAAGACAAAAAATTTAGAGGTCCCCTCCACATTTCATGTCTGCCTTGCAAATGTTCCCCACAAAGGAACAAAACGAGATGGATTTACTCCATTATTGAGCATAAAATATGCCGGCAGGACTCGATAAAGCGGTTTCTTTCATACTCAAGTTTGTGGACAAGCTGCATTTCCTCCTTATCTTTGTAGCGACAGTCGACGTTTCAAGATGTGTCACTTTTCTAGTCACATAATTTCTTGTTGCTTTATATACGAAAAATGAAAACGCAATCCCTTTTGTTAATTAAACGAATTTGCTTTCATGAGCGATTCGAACAAAATGAGATTGAATGAAAAAAGTACATAATAATGGGCTACAACTAGGGAAATTGTTCAAAGTCCTAAACCTATTGTATGGAGGCATATTCAGTCCTAAACCTTTCAATTGTGTCAATTTAGTTCTAAACTTCTTTACGATTTGTCAATTTTGTCGTAAATCTTTAAATTGTGTCAATTTAGTTATAAACTTTTCGATAATTTGCTTATTTAAGATTTGTCAATGTAGTCCTTTTGATTAATTTAATCCTAAATATTTATGCAATTAAGTCCCTCAATTTGTTGGATCCGTGCAACTCAATTTGCGAATTCATTTCGACTGAACTGTTTTCATAATCTTTTTCCTCTTTGCATCTCTTTTTTACATTGCTCGATATTTATTCTTTACGTAGCATTCTCATGGACTGTTCAGTTATTGACTCGAAAATCTACACATACTCCAACAAGTCAGATTATCATTAAACACATGCCTCATCGGTTTACAAAGTGTTGAAGAAGAAAAACGCGATGGAAAAAAATTGCGAATAATTTTTATCAATGTTAATGTAATTTCATGTGATTGGCGTGGTCATTAGAAACTAGCAAAAGCTTCTCGACGAAAGGGTTTGTTCATGGATTCATCATTGTTCTGGTTCCAGCAAAGGACACCGCTTGTCGATTTGCAAGATCGAAGTGGTCCAAGCTTCTATACCTCGACAAATATTTTTTTCTTTTGTCCTTTCTGTTATTGGCCTCTCTGCACGTACTATATTGCGTATCATGTAATTTACCGGGGTCCGTGTCGTACGTAGGCATGTGCCTTTTCTTGAAAAAGTGCATCGGTCCTTTCGTTGATGCTTCTAAATTTGGACTGACAGCAAGCGAAAATGGAAACGGCAAGGGTCTAATAATTGCTTTCTCCCAGAAAAAGATGGGTCTGCTCGTGACTTTTGGCGTGGGTCGGAGATGAGAGCATAGATTGCTGTCTCTCTTCTTTTGGATCTTTGAAAACCCTAATTTCAACTCATGGCGGGACCAATCGCCTTACGTGTCCACCCATCTTAAGTAAAATCTTATCTGAAAAGATTGATTTGGATAAAAAATCATGAGGTGTTCGAATAGACACGTGTCATCCCTTGAAATCAGTCTGTGTTAAACAGGATTTTATTTCAAGACATGAGCATACGGACGGTATGGAAATGCAATAGCAAATTGCAGCACGTGAATAGTTGGTCAAAAAGAATTACATTTATCCGATTTTTCAAGGTACTTTGAGTCATATATTCATGGTGCGAATCTTTAAGCACGCATCTGATAAAGCTTATCTAATCTTTATTGTCGCACGAATGGTGGAGTTAATAACTAACCGTCAATGATCGAGGAGGATCTTTTCTTATCGATGCTGCTGCTGTAAATTCCTAAAAATTATCTGTAGAAACCGATCAGAGAAGCTCAGATTAAGGTGTGAACTACAAAACTCATGTCTTGGAAAGTCATGGACGCAAGATCCAATCAAACGTTCAAAGACACTGCTGATCACCCTCTAGATCTCTGCTTCTCCACTAATAACATCCTCTATCAGTAAGAAAAGAGAAAAAACGAAGTATTCGTAGCATGAGAAACATTTGCACGGTTGACCTTCTTGATTCAATGAGACTCGAGAGAGATGAGAGATCAGAGACAGCACATGCATGTTTCCAGGAATAACATATGCATTTTGTTTGTTAGGTTAGGTCACACTAATGGATCCAATGAGAAGAGAGGAAGGTGAGGTTTCATTTTGGTCTAACGGCATTGGAGCAGCCAGTGTGAGCTCTAGGTTAGGTGCTGCATGACACAGTGATGGATTCTTTATGGGGTTTATCGGTGATGGTGTCAGCTCCAAGGGATTGGCCAGATCACAGAGCGAAGGAGGTCTTGAAATTGAGTCGTGTGGCTCACGATCACTCTCTTCATCACCAGGCTTGACGGCGCTCATTGCAAGAAGAGAGCTCTTTGTTCTGATCAAGCGCGGTCGTTCGCTTTGCTCGCGAAAAGTGGAACATCTTCCCATCTGCCACACCACAAGCGAACAGTTTATTTGTCATTCTCCGAATCGTGAGGCTTTTGAAAAGACTGTCTTTTGGTGAGTTTGGTGCCCAATTAATGTATGGATTTGTGACATGGTTACTGAAAACTAACCATGTCGAAGAGGCTGGACCGCCGCTTCTTCTTATTAAGACTAGCCTGCCGGAGAAAGTACTTTTGCGCATGACTCGCGACTTGGGTTGGGGTTCTCGTGGTCACGTAGTTCCTGGAGATGCCTCTCCAATCGCCTTTCCCCATCTTCTCTAGCCCAATTAAGAATGTCCGATGCTCTTCTTCCGTCCATGGAACTCCTGATAGTTCAATCATCCGACAACACCAGTTGAGATGCTAATAAAAAGAACTCATGATACAATCGGCTGAACATGATAAATTAATAAAGCATACACCGGTTGAGATGCTAATAATGAGATTAGAAAACGACGTTGTTCAATATATACATTCTTCTTCCCTAAAAAATTAATCAATATCGAAATTTAAAATCATAACTCTATTAGGATTTCAAAAGCAACTGAGGTTCCAAACCCTCACCTTTCCTTTTCTCCTGGGATCTAGCGGCGAGGCCATCAGAGAGATATCCGAGGGAGGTCTTATTGCAGTGTTCATTGGCAAGAACTCTTGGTGAGGAGAGAGAAGAAGATGGGGACGAGGAGGAGGCCGAGGAAGAAGACAGACGATCCATGCTGAGGCTCTTCTTCATGACAAGTGAATAAGGATGAGCAGAACCACTAGATGCTGGTGATGAAGGAGACGAAGAAGAAGATAGGTCAAGTTGAACACCGAAGAGCTTGAGCCCACAAGCACTTGCTGCCCCCCTGAAAGTTGTGCAAGTCCTCGAGTTGTGGCCTATGTTCCCACAACGAGAGCACTTTCTTCCCATCTTTTTGTCCAGACAAAGAAGAGGACCAGAAATGTTAGGGGGGGAGAGGGAGAGAGAGGGAGAGAATGGAGGCGATGAGTGATGGGGCTTTGGTGGGTGGATGGTGGAGAGGTATATAAGATGAGAAGGGAGCGTGGGGTTTACAAGAAATGAGATGCACTCCACGAGGGATGATTGGACGGACATTGTTTAATTTTGGGTCGGATATTTTCCTCAAATTGTGCTAAAAAAGACGGGAATAAGTAAACATCTCACTCATTTCTCATGTCTCTCTCATCTCATCATAGTCTTTTTCTTTATGGGTTATCTTTCTAATGATAATATCTTCCTCTTGCTCTTATTTTTGGAAAAGCAGGAGTTTGGAAAAATGAGCCGGACCGGCTGCATTAATTCGAGGACTAACCCAATTCCCGATCAGGTCTTTCTCGGCCATTCGAAATTGATTTGAGTCCGCACCATTTGAGGATCCAGTTCAATCTTCGATTTGATTTTGATGACACTATTGAGCATGTCTCAAAAGTATTTCGCATATCTAATACCAATAAGAGTTGGGAATAATCTAGATTCAAAAGGACATTTTGCTTCCTTGTATTCTTGCAATCACTTTGTTGGAAAATCGATTTATATGTTCATCACACCAATCATGTTCATAATTATACGTTGATAACTTTTTGGCTTAGTATCGGCCAATGTGTTTCTGGGAATGGCTTCATGCTCAAGGACAAAATCTTAACAATAGGCATCCAAGCCTCTTAGGGCACCCGATTAGTTCTATTGGATTAAATTCGCCTAATTAATTGCAAATAGCTAATTGATTGGCAGGAAGCTTCTCGAGCTGGCTCCAAAAGAATCACCTTTCGATTGCTTTACTAGATTCCATTGTCATTTCTAAGAAAATGTTAAAATGATGGATATTCTCCTCCTTTAAACTCGATTGAGTGTTGTAAAATCCGGATATTAGAAATTTAAGGTCGGAAAGACTCGCCGGTTGAGGACCTATTTTGCAGCATACATGCCACAGGCAAATTTGGTTCTCCAAATTAAATAAGCTATTTAGAACATCAAATTATTCTATAAAAAAGCCATTGAGGAGATCAAGCGAATGTACCTGAAATTTATTGTATGGATATTAATTTTGTTGATGAATCAAAAAAACACTTAATTTATGGTGAAATATATATTTTTTTCGGGGTTTTCCATTGTAAAGATAAATAATGGCGGGCTGAAGGTCAAAATGAATCGTCTCCCTATCGTTTGGAATAAGTTGTTGGCCTTGGATGACTTGCAAAAAAAGTGAAATGAAAAAGACCCTCACAAAATAAAACATTGAAAGTCCACGTTGATCAACCAACTCTTACCTTTTCCTCGGAATTAGAATCATCGTACAATAGTAATGTCATCACCTGTCACATTATATTCGTTCAACCCGGTAGTACAAGTAAGAAAAAGGAGAGTCCTCAGAGACTTTCACCGCATGATGTTTTTCAACATCGAAGTTAGTTGAACCTGTAATTCTATGATTTTCTGTTTGGAATAAAGCCCAAGTTAATTATAAGTGGGCCCAATGAGGTTGAATAAATCTGGCCGAAGAACCGTTCAGGATTCTCCAAACTCATATTGACATAAGGATTAGATGGTAAGTAGCAGCAGTCACAAGTTTATTCTAGAAAATGGGAAAAGAATAATAATTAAAGGATGATCACATGATCCATATCCATTCGTAAATTGATCGGACTTCAAGTTAGGGTTTGTGGGTTATAAAGAGGATAGGTTTTAACCCAAGAACTAGGAAAGCTACCCCGTCAGAATTGGTTTTTGGGAAGATCAGACCCAATTTTAAGGAATACAAGGGAACAAAATGTGATACGATGGTCAAGGGATTGGATGGATTTCCCAGTCTTCCAAGTTCCAAACCCATTTCCAACATATCTCTCTTGTTTCTTGAACAATGTCTAATAACAAAGAGCTAAAGACCAATTCTTGATAGTTGAGAACTAAATTGGTTAAGGCCAATTTCCTGTTTTGCGAAGAAACTGCCCAATCCCTGAGTGAATTTGTTTTCAATTGATTGGGTAAGACTGATTCTGTTTGGTTATCAGATTGAATCGGCTCGGTTGTTCAGCCCTACTTTATATTAGACTTCCGAGGATTTGTACATTGACGAAATAGAATAAACAGTTTATAATGTGCTTTGAATGATGCAATATATATTTCTATCAATCATATATTATCCAAAGTATATCCTTTTCGTCTAGGCTTTTTTCTTTGTTTTGGCAATTGGTTCTTTGTATGCTTCGTAGGTCACTATGCTCAGTTGTTCGTGGCAATTCATAGGACACAGTTCGAATTCTCCATGGACGGATTTTCTTCTCATTCCTTTATCACCTGAAGCATTCCACATCATTCAAAATCCATAGTTAGTGTGGCCTAAGCAGTGACATAAGCAATAGATACTCTGTCGTGTCAATCCAAATTGGATAACTTATGGTAAAAGAAAAAAAAAAAGATTAATTAATGTGTTGTGTGTAAATGAGGCCATTGTGTATATTCTTTTCCCCATAGAAAGCAAGCAAAGAGGATAAAACAAAAGTGGCCCTCGAAACTTATGCAGATGGAGACAGTGACATAATATGGTGGAACATATATTTCATTTTTTAACCCAACTAGGTCATTTTCTTTTGTCTTGGTGCTTTCACTTCTATATATAAATGGCCAACTTATGGAGAGATTTTTATATTGAGTAAAATCAATAAATTAATATTTCCAATGATCATGGATGCCACGTGGGAGGATATATTCATTTCCCCACTGTTTTTGAGCTACAATTGACTTGACACTTGCTTTTCAACATTGAGATATTTGGCATCGCTTATCCATGGAATCTTCTCTGCACCTACAGTTTGGAAAACACAATTATCACAATGAACAGAAAAAATTAAAGAAAACAGAAAGTTTAATTTTTTTTTAAAGAGCTATCTCTCACCAAGAAATACATAATTTATATGGGTAAATCATAGGTGAAGACATTAGTAAAGATAGTACCATACCTAATTCATTTTTTTTTCCTTACTTCATATGAATTTGTTTTGGAAAAGGATACAATTTGATGGGAGCACCCTATCGGAACTATGCAAAGCATATTTTAGCATTGACCAATCCACATTCCGAATGAGGGAAGGGAACACCCAATGCGGTCCAGCCTCAAATTAACAATGATAAATGTTCGTTGGGCGGTTGGCTCTCCCTTCCTCTGTATCATTACCTGCTTGGATGCCCCAATTAGAAAAAAGAGTTCATGCTGAAAAACGGAAATTAAGAATTGAGTGAGGTAGCAGTTTCAACTGCTGACTCCTAATCAATGCTTACTATAAAATAGCAAGTGCGCATCTACGTGACAATGTGCACACGCATCGTGTGCACGCTAGAAAGAGACGTTTGAAAGATTAAGTAAAATCACTTTATATCAAAATCTTGAGTCGTTAAGTAAGGACAAGCAAATATTACTAAATAAAACCGATACAAATATTTACTATGGTCTGATTAAAATTTAAAATGGTCATCCTGGTCATTAAGCAAACGCACTTGCGGGCGTTTCAGGCAATGCCGGTTCTGCTTCATTTCAGAAACAAAGTCGCCATCTCACTGAATATAACATTGGACATGTAAAATAATTGTCGCTGAAAACTATATGCTGCGCATTGCATCACGACTTACTTCCTCAACATTACATACGGGAACAAAGGGGAGAATAACGGACAAGCGAGAAGAAACAGAGGAGATATAAAGAACGAGAAAAAAGGGGTTGTAAAGATTGTTCGAGACTTAAAAATTCGTTCTTTTAGCTTCTGTCGTACCATAACGTCAGCGACTCTTTGCAATCAGGCCAGCGCAACCTTTGTCGACAAGCTCCAGCGGGTGACAACATAAGGACCGAGCATGTTAATGACAAGAGGCGCTAGACGTTTGGTTCGGAGCATTTGGCATTTTTGTCTCGGCCAGCGAAGGAAAATGAAATGGGAGAGAAAAAAGTTTGCCTTTTCAAGGCATGTCATAGCTGAGGTCGACACATGATAAACAATAGCCATGCTAATAGCAAAACATCTGTATGTATGTATGTGAGTGTGTGTGTGTGTGTGTGTGTATATCTCTTATCATAACAATATATATTCTTATCTTAGCATGTTAAGTACAGGACAGTTTCTAGCATTATTCCTGGAAACGACAGCTCACGCCTCAAATGTTAAAAAGAACAGAGTGCATAGAGGAGAGAGTTGAATGTATAATAATAGGCGATGAATTTTAAGAGACTATGAGTACAAAAAATGAAGTTGCTGTACGAGTTCAAGTCCATTTGCTCATGATAATTCCAGCTAATTCCTCTTTGGCAGGAACTTAACTTCATGTCTTGCTTTGCAGACTGACTGCACCTTAGAGTTGAGCAGATGTGAGAAAGAATGTAAACACTCGCTGTCAAAGATATAAGAATGATGTAAGTACCAGAAGTAATCCTCATTCTAACAAATTAAAGCAGAGACCTATGGTTTATGGACATCCGCATTTCAAAGAAATACAATGATTAGCAGATAGGCTAATAGCTTTCTCAACTATACAAAGTTCCATAGCGATACATTATGTAGGTGATACACCCTGGTTGATTATAGGGCAGACAACAAAAGATATAAAAAGAGAATAAAAGGGGTTTAACTTTTATGGTTGAAGTGGGGAGGAAGTTCCTAGCAATACCACCTAAGTTGTACTAACTATACCCCTTCCTATTGCAGTTACTCCAAACACATAGACATGAATTACCAGATTATGTCCTGCAGTTAGAAGGCTAGAAGTTCTCTACTTATATCAGAACCATCCTGCAAGAGTAATGATAAAGAGGGAGATGTCCACAGTTTTTTTTTGACTCAAACCAAAGCAAGAATAATGATTCAAGTGCTTTCTTGCATAACCAGTCAAAACACGAGTAGTAGCTGTTAGTGTCATCAAATTTCATCAAAACTCTAAACAGTTCTCCAATAAGCCGACAATTCCATGACATTCATAAACATAAGCTGTTATGTCATGAAGCACTGAAAGAAAGAGTGGCTTTTGGCTGTGCATTCAGAATAAACAGTACAACCAATGATCAAGAACCATATAAATTAATTAAAAAGATTCCAGAGTTTTTTTTTCAACTGTGATAAACCGATACAGCAGATGAACAACACTGGAATATAGCTGTATTGCATTCCAACATCATGATATTGAAAAGGAAAAAAGAAAAACTGTTTGAATTTGACTCACCTACAAAGTTGAAGAAACTCAGTCTCGAGTCCTATTACATGATTCACCCAATGCTGTGGGCTCAGTTCCAGCCAAAATCGAGGGTTCTCTTGCTCCTCATGGCGACCGCTTCATGAAGCTGCACAAATTGGTTTCAAACAAGTTTAATGAGCTTCATGCAAGAGTCAAGCGAGTGTGTACAATACGATTGCCTCGATTGCCTCAGTCTAAAAGAAAACCTGCATGTAGGAAACAAGTATTCGATAGAAATAAGGAAAATCGGGTAACATCTACTATTTTTTTGCATTGAATCTCCACTGATGATTCCACAATTTCAGAAGCCAGAAAAGATACAAATAACAATACTGTCACATCACTATATAACTAAATCAGCAAAAAGAAATTAACAAAGAACTTCAAAATGTAAAGTGACTTATGTATAGAATGAAGACATTCACCCAACTGTAACATAGCTAATCAGCCATTCCAGTGCCTGAACTTGCATATTCCACGGCGATTTTCAGCAAAACAATCACGAATGGACTGCACCATAGACCGTACAGAAGAAACTTGTGCCAATAATTCATTTTGTTCCTGCAGAGTAGATTTAACCCCACTATGAGCATTTCAAGTTCACTATAATTTGAGCCAATATACTTCATGGTGTTGAGTACCACTTCAGCAAGACGTTCCTCGAAACCCCCAGAACTGGCATCTGATGGCATGAATATCCTTTGGTAAGCTGTCCTTAGGCTCCTCATCTAGATCAAACAATCACGAATCACAAATCCACATCCAAGTGTTCACAGATGTTGCGTTGCAGCAGAAAGACCACATAGACAGGTATGTCATTTAGGCAACATCTATGACAAAGTATTCAATTCGATCAGATATCTCAACTTTTACCAATTGTTGTGCTCCAAAAGATGCATTTGAGCTAATCATAGTCTCACTCTCCACTTAAAACGAGTTAGCATGTTTTCGTAACACTAGCCAATTTTTGTGTCGACCAACCCTCCCCCCCCACCCCCAAAAAAACCAAAAAAAAAAAAAAAAAAAAAAAAAAAAACAAAAACCTTCTCACACAAAGTTTAAAGTAACACCACATGCCACTGAGTACTTCTGTCATACATGGTCTCTTCTGACAAAAAATTCTAGGGTACAAAAAGAATCACTCAGAATCGTAAATGAATGATATCATCACTAGACCATAAATCAATCTTTCACCCACTTAATCTAGGACCTTTAGAAGATGTAAAAGAAACTGCGTTTCATGCCAACCTCTGGGGTCGTGAATCCATGTCGCCGAAGACCTTCAAGATTTAAACCTCGAAGTTCAGCTCTTTCTCCTGTCACCATCATGTATTTGGGTACATCTTGTGAAATCTATGGACATGCAGAAGCAATTTTTGATGATGATGTTTAGACAGTGTATTGACTCAAGCAACATAGCATAGATATGAAACAGTTCATAGCTCTATTTTTGTGTTTTGAAGGCAATGCCGTACAAAGCATTCTGACTAAATAAAAGCAAAACAAACTGCTCGAGAACCTAATGATTTCGGGAAAATGACATACCGCAGAACCACCACCAATGAAAGCAAATGAGCCAACATGGCAGAACTGATGAATTACTATGGCGCCTGCGGTACGAACATAATCCTACATTTGCAATGCTTCAATAAATTCAGGATGGATGTTGCAATCACGAGATAATATAGTTGATGATGACAAGTTACTCAAACTGTGAGAAAAGAAAAGCTTGCAACTTACCTCTACTACTACATGGCCTGCCAGAAGAGTGTTATTTGCAAAGATGTTATTGTTCCCAATTTTGCAATCATGGGCAATGTGACAAGACCCCATGATAAGATTGTTATTGCCAATTACCTGGTGAAAACGCAAGTGAGGGTTAAAATACAGGGTAAGCATCTAAGGCTCCATAATTTGTAATGCAAGTTATTAGCAAGAGTACTACAGTTCTATCACTTGATTTTGAAGATCGGTGGATGGAGGCATATTCTCTGATCTCATTGTTGTCCCCGATGTGAAGGAAACATTCATCCCCTGTCTAAAGCCAGACCCAAAGAAGAATGATGTCGAGCAATTAGACAAATAATTTTACGAAACCCAGCATTGATCTTCACATTTGGATCATGTCAGCGGAAACATTGGCTTCCACTGCTATCAACTAACAAGATGCCAATGAAGCCAAAAAAGAAAAAAAGAGAAGAAAAACTTCTTTAAGTAATACTAGTCTAGCTAGTGTTTCTAGCTTGGATGCCACCAAGTCAATCTTATGATACTTCAATCAGACGCAAAATGTGAAACCTAAAACACGAAAAACAATAAGCATTGTTCACACTGCCAGAAAACAATAGCATGGAATTAGAATGTCCAGGTCAAATATTTATTCCCGTGCAATTTTCAGTTAAATGCTCCATGCCATTTACTCTCGTGGAGTGAAACTATCCCAAATCAAGGTCATCCATAAACTAGATCTCTATTCTAAATACTGCCACAGTACAAGATCGAAGGAAATGAAAACCTAGAAACAGCTTGCTTGATTAAAATTTGAACCTAGAAGTGGCTCTTTGACGCCAAAGAAACTGAGACAATAGTCAACAGCCTAGAATTATACATGTACTGCAAAAATAATGGAATTGATATGCTTATGGAAGATTTTAGTAGAACTACCAGGTCCAAAACTTGATCTACTACCTAATAATGCCATATGACATATGTCTTATGATTATGTCAAAATACGGCCAATACATTATCTATCACATGAGAAACTGCTGTTACCTTGTACTTCAAGTCTTGGCATTTCACACCAACCACAGCATGATAACCAATTGTGTTATTGCATCCAATTACTGTTTGCCCCGGAAGATCATCACCAACCACAGCACCACTGCCTGACGCAATTCAGAATATACATGTAACTAGGAGAGTGCCTTTCACATAACTCGCACATAAGCTTCCAACCTATGTAAAAGTTAGAACTCACGTCAAGAGCACACAATGTTCACCCAAGACAGTGTTGCCGAAAACATGGCTTCCCGGGTATAACTGACATTGGTTGCCGAGCTTAGCTGAAGCCCCCACGGTGCAAAAAGGACCGATTGAAACACCCTGAAATCAGGACATGGGAATGATCAAAACGAGAACGACCCTCTCCAGGAACAGGGGTTTTATAAAGCAAGACTTGCTCAAACAAATGGAGTCACACAAAGCGACATGTGCCTGACAAATTGTTCCGTACAATCTCAACCCAGAAGCAACTTCTATACAAGAAACATCCTTTTCCTTTTTTTCCCCTCCCCAGCCTAATACCCATCAAGATGATCGCACGATACAAGCCAAAAGAGCATGTTCTTGAGAAGCATCAAGGTACCTGGCCGATAACGGCGTTTGGGTGGACGACCGCAGCCGGGTGAATGGAGCACGGATCTGTCTCGAGCACAGGTTCCGCCAGTTTGTGCTCTGAAACCGAAATGCCTGCATAAAGTAAGCAAAGCATCGACAAATATGAGTAGCCATTCGAATTAAAAGAGCTCGCGAGTACGAAGCAGGAGAGAGAGAGAGAGAGAGAGAGAGAGAGAAAACGAGGTAGATACTCGAGAAGGCTCTGGAGAAGCGATGAAGAGACGCAACAGTGCTGCGCACCCTGAGGAGCAGGCTCATGGCTCTGGAGCTCAGCTTCAGCGGCGACAGGGAGATTCTCGCGTTGAAATTTCAAACTCCGCTTCGGACAAATGCTCGGGCGTACGACGTTTAAAGTGGGTTGCGCTCAGTAGACCTGTGGACCCAATGGCCCGTCGTGGTGGAAGCGTAAATGGGCTCGGGTAACTTCCCTGAATTCCATCGCTCTTCTGCGGATGGGGCCGATCGCAGCTGGAGTAGTGATAATGGCGAAAGACCAAAATGACGGTGGTCGGATCAGTGATGGAGGCATTCTACGACTGGTCCTTCGACCCACAAAGGAAAAAAATCGCATCTTTTTGTCCTTCGAGTTGACCCAGTTGTTGGATGCTACAATCTCTCGATTGCCAAGATTAGGCATGATCATTTTTGTCAACTTTTGTTGTGGATTGATTCTGGGTACGAGTCATTGAAAGGATTCATCTTGCTTCTGAGTTCAAAATCTCGTCTTTTGAGTAGAACTGGAACCTCCGAGGTTGTCGTTTCAACTTTACAATTTACAGTGCTTTTACTTGAGCTCCGTGTCTGTTTTATCGCGTCGATTTAAGCTCTAAAAAATTCAGTCATTTTCTACCTCAAAATTCATTGAACCATTGTGAAAATGTCATTCCAGTGAAAAATTTAGCAAATAAGAAGATACAAGCTACCCATTCTACTCTAATATACAAGGAGCTTCAAGAAAATGACAAAGCCTCCTGCTCAGCAAGAAGCTTCCTGCATTCGCTTGGCTGGTTCACAGGGTACACTTCGCACAACCTGGTCATGTGAGCCACTCCTTCCAGTCACTGTACACGCAACACACGGGAAAAGATCCTGGCAGATCACGTAAGTCCAGAAAAAGAAGCTCTTGAGCTGATTCTGAAGTAACTCCGTTGCCAAGATAGTTCCTTCCAGGCAACTACTGCTGTCTGAAAGGATCTTCCTAGAGCGTGTCGAGAAGCAGGCCTCAAGTTTCAGGGGCCTACTTCCTCAGAATATATGCCAGATAAAGCTCACACAGTAGTGCTAGAAATGCAATCACATTCCAATTTAGACAGTGAAGAAAGAACTCAAGCTGCAAATACATGGGAGCGTCCCATTCTGCTTCTTTTGAATGAACACTGGCAGGTAGTGCTTTCTTACGAGAGTTTCCACCTCAACCATCTCTTGGCAGTTCGCATTCCTGTTGCAAATGTAATTGAAGAAAATTTCCTGGTATTCCATCTGCCTCTTGGTTTGACAAACCCCAAATATGACATTCTACAAATGCTTCTGAAAATGAGGACTTTCGCCTTCCATTTGTCAAATTGAATGCTTAGTACCTTTGGTTCCAATACCCATATCTGAGGCACTGTTATACTAGCGTTGCCATTAGTTACCATCCACATGCTGACGTGCATGCTCCATTCATATTTTTGATTCAACGAGCGGGTATTGTTGCTTCTCTGTCTAGTTCAAGGTAGTATCGCTCTCTAACATCCGTAGTACCTAAAGCAAAGGCAAAGGGGCAATGAGCAGGTAGTAGAAGAGCTGAAAATCATCATTGCCTAAAGCTTGTGCCAATGAATATTTCGAAAGCAGAAAGAGCACTATACGCCTAAAAGGCCCAAGAAAACATGCAAAGAAACTTGCAAAATAGTTCATTCAAGCATGCATGCGTTAAGCAATATGCATCACATAATTAGGCACAAGTGCATGTCTTTTACAGTTAAAGATGGACATTCCATTAGTGCTTTACTATCGCTGCCAAAGAGATGTAGAAAACTCAGTTCTAGCAGTAAATTCACACACTTTTGAAAACAAGTTGAGATGTACACAACCTGAGACATGCGAGGCCTTAATTGAGGATCCCGCCGGATGCACAATGAAGCACACTTCAGCATTCGATGAACCTCTTGCTCTGAGTAGCAATTGTTCAACTTCGGGTCAATCAATTCACTGATCGAACGTCTTTCTAGTAATGGCCGTGCCTGCACCAAAACTGAACGATGAGAAAAATCGCCCACATATAATTGAAGACAAAATCATTTCTTTGGAAGAACGTGGTGTTTGTACTGGAGTTTTCTGAACCATACCCATTCAGTGAGGCATTGCTGACCCTTGGGACGTTTTATATCCATTGCCTTTCGTCCCGTAACAAGCTCTACGAGCACCACACCGAATGAATATACATCAGCTTTTTCAGTGATTTGACCGCTTTGAGCGTATTCTGGAGCCAAGTACCTAAATAATGGCAGCTTATCCATGTTAGATTTTGATTATTGTGCGTGATGGGAAACGCAGCTCAAGAGAGAACATGAAAGTACCCGAATGTTCCAATCACTCTTGTTTCTACTCCCATGTCTCCATCGGGTTGCCATCTGGCAAGCCCGAAATCTCCAACCTAACATCCAGCGATGAGAATCAGCTCTAAGGTATGCAGCCAAAGCAGTTGGAGATGATATCAAATGAATGTTATTAAGCAGATGAAGCCAGAAGTGCTAATTGACAGAATTGGCCAGAGACAAAGGAGATTAATAACCATATGAAGGACTATTAACTATATGAAGTTACAGCATGTCATACCAATGGTTCAAAATCATGCGTGAGAAGAATATTGTTAGGCCGCAAATCACGGTGTACAATGCAACCCACTCTGCATTCTTCATGAAGGTACCTCAACCCTCGAGCTGCTCCAACTGCAATTTTTTGTCGTGCGCACCATGATAAAGGCTCCCGATCACGTCCTGGGAAAAAAAAAAAAGCAACAAAAAACTTCCAAGTTAAGGACATGACTGTGGATCCAACATCAACTTACACACATATTTTACAAGCACGTTTTGTATATGGTGAATGGTCACCATTTCTCTCTATTCTCATCCTACTGCTTCTGCTTTCAAATTTCAAATGGAACATCAGTGACAGAAGAACGTGTACCGTAAAGATGTGAATCCAAAGACCCATTGCAAATATACTCATAAACCAGCAGTCTTCTTCCATCCTCAACACAGAACCCAATCAATGTGACAAGATTGCGATGCTGGGCACAGCTCAAAACCTCGACTTCTGCACAAAATTCTACGTCACCCTGTGAACTTGCTGACTTGTGCTGTTTCACGGCAATGACCTGGCCATCAGGTAAAACCCCTCGATGGACAGAACCATATCCACCTTCAGCCAGAAAATTTGCTCGAGAAAATGCACCAGTAGCAAGTTCCAACTCCGAGTAAGAGAACCACCTCGGAGGATTCCCAAAAACAGGTGCCTTGTGTCGACACACTGAGCATAGTGGAGGAGGAGTAGGAGGTGCATTTCTGGACAATGAAATTGCTTCCCTAATGCTTCTGCTTATGTCCGTGTCAAGCTTAAAATTGATTCCCCTATCAGGGTCTCTCTCCAAATTAGAAATTTGATCCATCAAAGATTCATAGTTGCTAAAGAAAGCTTTATCGTCGGGCTTCGGTGATTTATCCTCCAAAGGGTTGACAGTATCTTCCAACCATGACATGGCAGGAGGACCCAGCTTTTCACTTTCTACATCGGAGTCAGAATATTCAAAATTCCGTTTCACTTCAATTCTCCCTATGTACTCATTCTGTAGTTTTCTGTGGACTTCAGAGAGGAGAAATGGAGAGTTCCCTTGATCTGAACTTGATATAGATGAAGTTCCAATGTCAGTTGTGGTCGATGGTGATTCATGTTCTGGACTACTTGCAGGAGTCACAAGTGGCCCTCTGGTCATATTTTCACACTCAAGACTAGCATCCACATGAGATACATTGATATCAAACAAGGACAAAGGAGATGTTTCTGGATCAAGCCCTGGTGATCCAATCAAATTGAGACGCAGGACCATTGCTTTAGATCGGTCCATGACCACTAGATTGCACCGCAGTTCATCAATGCAGACCCGTTTCTCATGTTTCAGCCGCCTGCCATACAATTGCAACAGATCACTTCATCAAACAAGTCGATGGAAAATAGGTATTAGAAGTGCAATTAAGAAAAAAAACAGCTTTGCCACATCAGCAGCTATGTATCAGTTCCTTAATTGACCATAGGCAACCATTACTTATCCAATATGACCCAGTTTGAATGTACTCTTTTGGCTTCAGCAGCAACCACTCCACATGGCGTGCTGGAAACAATTTTCAGCCGAACCTTGACCTGTCAAGAAGAGCAACAAGATTGAATAAATGGAATCTGAAAGGTTAAATGGACAGATGCAAAAAGTGGGAGACAAATGTACCGACCTTGTCTGGGTCATAGACATTGTGGAGTCCATACATCATTTCAGAGCATGAATTTGCAATGTCGTCCTTCTCATCCGAACTGATCTCTGAGATAGACCGGTGATGACCAGTGGTGCAGTCACTTGTAAACTTCGAAAACATCCACATCTTTTTACCTGGCAAAGGAATAACACTGGGTACGTCAGTCGCAAAGATTACCTCAATTCCAATCATCGCGGTGCTACAGAACTGAAACCTCGAGCCAAAAGAGAGAGAGAAAAAAAGAAGAAGAGATCAATCGAAAAGGAATCCACAAGACAGCAAATTCAGTTTTATTAAAAAGTTCGGCCTCTGCGAGATAACAATTCGATCGTGTTCTTCCTCAGACTCACCTCTTGTCGAAGAGAAACTTATGAGAGACCGCATCGTTGTGAAAAACCGAGAGATCTCTACAGACAATCGAACTTAATATGATGCTTCATGGCAGGTAAAGATAACGTTTTCTGACGAAGATCAGGTTCTCACACTAGTTGCCCAACTCAGCAGCAAAGAAAACAGAGGAAATACACAACATGCATACATGGAAACAGGAATCATGTGAAATCCCATGAACCAAAATCACAGGTTCGCATCTATTCCACCTCCTTTGTGCGAAAGAAAAATCCCCTCTTTCAACATAGGAGCAAACGAATTGAAACATACAAAAAGGAAGAACGAAAGAGGGAAAAGCAAAGGAATCTGAGTTTACTTGAGGAGTGAGATATAACCACAAGCAGCTTGATGCAATCCCCAGGTTGAGCAACATGAGTCAAAGTCCACACCAATGCAGCTCTTGGTATTTCCCTCGAGGCTTTCACGGCAACAACCACCACCTTTCCATTCCCAACTCCATCTGAAGAGCCCCTCTCTTTCATACTCAAACCTCTCCAAAAGGATCCGAATTATGACTCCGCACAGCAGTAATTATTGCTCGTCAGCACTTATACCAAAAACCCATCTCAAGTCTTCTTCGGTCCAGCTTTTAAGCGACCAAGAAAAAGATCGACTGATCACTGTAACAACACAGCGATGGCCCCCCCAGGACGATGGCTGTTCTCTGCTACACCCAAACGGAAAGCTGAAAGAGAGAAAAGAGCCTGAGGAGGACGTGCACTTCAAGACACTTTCCTTTTCATCTACATGAATCTGATCACCTGCTTCTCTCTTTTATTTCCCATCTTTGCTTTTACAAAGTACATGTGAAACAACATGCCCTCTCTCTCTCTCTCTCTCTCTCTCTCCTTCTCTCAAACTTGGTCCAATATTTTTCTCATGTAAGACCGCGCTTTACGGTTTCAGGTAAAGGCAAAGCAGAGCGAAAGAAGGGAAGGCAAAGAGCAAGAGCTTCGTTTTGAAGCTGCTCATTTTGACACGGCCCTGCACACCAGATCCTAATAAAGTAGCGCCAAAATAGAAAGCCCCAAAGAAACAAACCCAAGAGAAAGAAAACAACCGCCCCTCCGTTCCAATCACGAATAACGACACCCCCCGATCCCCAAAAAGCAAATTTGGAAAAAGCAAAAGAAAAGGAGATGGAAAAAAGGAGGAAAGAAAGCAAAGGCGGAGATGAATGCGATGGAGCCAGATGGGGAAACACCCAAATAAAATAATCCTATAAAAATGTGAACTTTGCAGTGTTTTGCAAATGTCTAGAAGTCGGTCTTCATTGTCCGAGGGACATGCTTAATGATCTTCGATTAATTTAAGTAAGGACGATCGAATTCTGTGCGTGGGGAACTGCTTGTCGTACTTCAACATCTTTATCCTAACATTTTTCTCATCATCATTGTTGAGGACATCAAGCAGTGTTCATTGGCCAGTGAAACCTTTGCCTCTGCCTAGGCCTACCCACCTTCCATCTTCTTTCTTGTGCTTGTTTGATGTCCCCTCTTTCTAAGGATAAAGTTGAGTGTTTTTTTCCTTGTATACCGATATGCATTTCTTACCGACTTTTTATCTTTGCTAATAATCATTTCCCATTTAGGAGAAATTTATTTCAATCTTGTACTATCACATAATATGTCCGATACCTAGAAAAAGTGAAACTAAACATGAGTTATTCGGTTAACTTAATGAAGTGGCACATGCTAGACAAGGGATCTTTCCAAGTGAAACACCTACTTTTCTATATCGCAATGTCAAATCTCTTGGAAAATTTAAGAGTTTAAGCTCAAAATCAGTTGGTAACTCCCCATGGCAATGAGAGCAAATTGCGACGCAAGACATTGAAAGATATGTCAAGTCGCTTGCTGCCTAATTCCCAAGTCAAACGCGAAGTTGGTGGAAAAAAAAGAAATCAAGAATTTGAAACAGGCTGATATATCTTCGAGCAATTATTGTTAGCTTTCCTTTTCTTTTCCCTATGTTTGGCTACTCAAGAACATTATAGAAACCTAATTCATTATAGAAGCCTAATTCACCAAGGTACCCTCTCTTAATAGGGGAATTTACATCTTTTACGGCATTGAATTTTTGGCCCAAAAACGATCATTTTGGCTACTAATCATCGTACATTGATAAGATACTTATCTAAGATATCCCTTTTTGAGTTTTGGATTTCGATCGTCTTTTTGCTTGTCGCATTCTGATCTAGCCACACATGCCGATTTCAAATCTTATTATTTTCTAAATATATTTCAATTGATTCAATCGTTGTCATCATGTGTTGACGTGTTGGACTTACTTTTTTCAACGACAATGAATAGTAAATATATCTTTTGAATTTGAAGAAGCATTGGGTGCCTCGACAACAACACACTTCCCCGAATTGTTGAAGCAAATGCCATCCTTGATGTCCCGCGCTTGAACAGTCCGATTGGATCAATCAACGAAAGGACAAAGAAATTCATCCTAGTCGTTTTCAATGGGACGTGATCTATAATGCAACAGAGTGGGCCTTAGGTACATTATTCTAAGTTCGCCTGCGATTTCAATCTGATAGCTGGAAAGTAGGAAAGCTACAGGAACCCTAGGATCCTCATTCTCAACTAGCTGTCGTTCTGTACATACATATATTTATGGAGAGAGGAAATCTTCTGACTAAAGTCTGAATATCTGTTGATCCGAACAACAAACACTTTGACTTCGGCACATTGCCAGAATGAATTAAGGGTTTTTTTGGAGGGCTCTCATATATATTTTCCGACATATATTGGAGCTTGTCTCTAGTCTTCTTAAGATTTTACAAACCGAACTTACCCGAACTACGATAGAAAAATTTGGAGTAAAGTCTGATTTTTGTTGTCACTGGACCCTTTTGGACATCTTGATGGATCTCATCTCATAGTTTTTGATCAGTTCTTGTTAGGGCAAGAACCGTACTGGGTTAAGCCGTCACTATCATCTCTAGCTCGACGTGACGGGAATATTAGAAGCTCAAATCTCTTTATTCAAGTTCGGTCGAGTATCTTTTTTTACAATCGACGCCCCATTTTTCTTCTCAATGAAAAGAAAAGTTGCAAAGTGCAATTGCCGAGAAATTTGTCAACAGAAGAGTTGAATTTCCCGGTCCGACAAGTCCCATCAACTCCCGCCCTAATGCTTTGGCTGTAAGGTATTAGCGAATATAGGGCATTAATCAATTAGAATCCTCGTAATTAAGAAATGGAGCGACCAAAACATTGATTTGAGTGTGCAACTTTAATGGCGCCGACCTCCTCCTATTATATGATTGTCCGTATCCTTGGCCTCTATCATCATTGTCATGTAAGGTTGCTGTTATTCCTGTCCTTTCCCACCCGGCTCCATTGATTGGCAACGATGTTATTCATTCATAACTTGAGGCGCGATCTTGATGGACTGGCTATCCAGAGGAACCGCCGCGACCCTTTGCTTAGATCCGAGTTCTTTACGATGAGAATTGAGCCCGCGATCATCGATTTCCAAAGGGAAAGAGCGCGAACATCCTTTGTTACGAGGTCAATTCGCGGTTAGGTCACATGGCTGTTTTCAACGAGCCGAATGGATACAGAATATCCGATGGAGAGCAACTAACAGCAACGCACGTCACGAAAAGGAAACCCTAGTTTTTGTATTCTTCCCTCTGGCTGGGCCATATAAACGTGACTGATTGAGGGCTAGCTTTTTTTTTTTTTTTTTTTTTAATTCCCTTCTTTTTTTATTAATTTTCGGAGGGGCCGAAGCTGGAAGTTTCAAAAGTATTAGGCGACGAATTAGGTGAGTGATGGACGGAGGCAGAAAAGACATAAAGTCAAAGAAAAGTCTTCTTTCATCCAAATGCACATGAAGTCTCTTGGTAGATGCTCTTGCGCTCCTCCAAAGATTCCATTTTTTCGCATGGACACCCCGAGTTGACTCACCTGCTCATCGAGTTTACAAGGACTTTTCAGCCTTTGAGCTCGAATTGGCATTCTTTTTCCCCCCCACTTAGAGGTTCACGCGACATGATATTGTCGTTAGAAACATAAGACTCGAATTCGAGCGCTTATAATATAAGAGGCCGAGCCAAATCTTATTAATCTCATGATTAATGTAGACCGAGAAAATTAGTACGGGGAAAGATACAGAAGAAAGTAAAAAAAGATGCTTTAAGCCGAAAACGAACAGACCCTTTACTGCAAATTGCATGGTGAAAAAGAAAGAAAGGAGAGAACTTTGATGCACCCTTTGCAATCATGCACGGAAAAGTAAAAGATTTGAGGATAGAAAGTGACAAAGCACGAACGCAAACGAAGGCGGCAAGGGGCGGTCCTGGTCGAAGGCCGCAAAGAGAAGCGTGCACGTGCACGCAGTGCGGGGGGAAAGGGAGATCTTTGCACGAAACGAGAACGAGACGATGGGGATGATGATGATGGTGGTGGTGGCGATGGAAATTCACCCTGATCCGACCTCGTTTGCGTATTCTGCCGAAAGTGTAGAGTCGATTTTGCTTTGGCCCGGATAGCCATTATCCGCCAAGAGGCTGGTGCGAATTGTGTCGTTAGCGAAGCTCGCGAACAGTAAGGTGGGTGCGCTTTTTCCACGGGCGTGCTCCGGAAAGAAAGCAAGGATCGTAAGATTCCATTTCGTGAAAAAGCAAGGCTTGAGATAAGAATGAATGTGGTCTGGATGAGTGATTTCTATACCAAAATTAGAAACCGCCTAATAAAGATCGGTTATGAAAAATCGAAATCGGGAACCACCTGTTGGTTCCATGGATCCACCGAGAACCGGAACCACTAGTCTAGTCCAGTTTTTGGATGGGTCTATGGAATTGGTTCTATCAAGCTTGATATACTCAGTCCAACATTTTCCAACAAATCAAAGTAAAGGGGAAAAAAAAAAGAAGCTTTCTTGTTATTAATTGCAAGATTAATAAAAAAAATTGGATTTATATTAAAAGTTGAGAGTTGACGCCGTGAGTTGATAAACATTGAGTTTAAGAGTCAAGGACATGGGTGAGACATAAAGAAACAAATTATATAATATGAAAGTAAGACAAGACGAGTGCTCAGTTAATGATTGTTGAGCTTTAGATTAGGAATTTTAGAATTTTCATTTTTCTTAAATTTTTCTTAAAAATTGAATATATATTTATATATTATCAGTTTAGTCTTGATAGGTGGGTGGATGGTTCCATACCTAGAATCGGGAATCAGATTGAAACTCATTGTTATTGAAATCGAGAATCAGATCATTTCTCTTGAGAACCGTCGGTTCCATTCCGGTTCCAAAAGATTCGGGTGATTCATATCTCTAATTTGAAGTGATGGGAGAGAGAGAAAGAGAGAGAGAGAGAGAGAGAGAGAGAGAGAGAGCGTTTTCAAGTGGTCCAGGCAATTTCAAGTTCTTTTGCATGCCCCTAATTTGAAGAGATGGAGATGGAGAGAGAGAGAAGCCCACTGGACTCATCTTCATGGCCGAAAATGACGAACTGGGCTTGAGCCCTCCTCCTCGAGGGCCCGACCGGTAATTATTCCCGCGCCACGAGGTCAAAGTGGTCACTACATTAAATTTGTCTGAATTGCGCTCTCTCAATTTCAAGCTGAGGACGCTTATGCTTGGTCCGGTCCTTAACGTACGACTCCGCGAGTTTGAATGGAAGGCGGCGATCCGAACGTTGTCGTCGTCGCCAGGTTAAGGAGGGAAGACTGCGAACGAACCAAGCACGACTCTGCGTTCTCCACTTGGAAGGTATCGTCCTTTCGATTTGCCCGATACAAAATTTCTCATCAATTTCTGAACATGGGTTCATGCTTTAGGATTGTTTTTCGTTTCCGAGTAGTTGAATTTTTATTATGGAGGGGTTTGATCGAAGCACTTTTGGTTGAGGTTAATGTTACTTCGAAATGCTGACTCTTTAGCATATGTGAAGGTCGAATTGAGTGGAGACGATTCGTAGGGGTTGGTTTCCTTGTGTTTGTGATGAATTGATCTTGAATTCTTGATATCGTGGCGCGACTTTTTGTCCTTAGGTGCTCGTAGGACCTACTGATTGGGAAGATTATTCACAAGGGAAGGAAGGTGCTGCCAGGTACCGGGTCCATAACCTCCCGAAAGGCCCGGGGCCGGGGATATATGAGCTCGGCGTAGCCGCTTCTCGCGCCAAATTGGGGCGTGAGATCGCCAAGCTCGACCCGCGATATATAGTCGTGGTTTACCTTGGGAAGGCGGACTGTGTCAGGACCAGACTCCAGCAATATGGTCGGTCGGGTGCTCACTTGGGCAAGTGCTCGTCAGCTGCTTGTGAAATTGACTGCAAGACGTCCTGTCCCACCAAACGGCTGGGGTTGTTTGAGGAAGTATTGTCAAGAGGCTACCCCATCGTGTTCCGATGGGCTTCGGTATGTTTCTTAATCAATTGCCGCAATTGCATTGTTCTGATTGCCCCAGTAGTATGCTTGCTAAACCCATCTGCAATTGCAAGCCATATGAAAATGTCGTCATCTTACGGGGAAGAATTGAGTTTGGATGCTAGTATAGTGCAGGCCATGCGGAAGAATCTACAATCTTATTGACTTATTCACTCTCTCTCATGAGCTGAAGTGTGAGTTCTGAACAAAAGTATGCTCAATGTTGGAGTTTACTGAGCTTTTGGTTCTTCGAAATGGCTGTGCTAGATAACTTGGATAAATACATCCAAATGAAATATACATCCCATGTGGAAAGTCTGAGTCAATGTTCATCCTTGGAATATAGTCCATTCCCATCATCATATTGATGAAAAATCTCCTCATGCTCTGCCATAAGAACTTGCAGTCTGTATCATGGTGAAGGTAGGGTAATGCCGTCTTCGTCAATAAGGAAGTTGATATGAGATTTAGATAGTTTAGAGAACCATTGAGAAGGAACCACCCATAGAATTTACAGCAATGTGCTGCAAAGCAGTTTTTTTGGGTAAACTCTTGCCTCTTTAATTTGATATTCTAAAATTATCCTTCATATTTAATTATTGGATATTTGCAGCTGAATAATAAGGGGGATGCTCAGAGAACAGAACTTTCACTTCTGAACACATTTGATTATGCGTGGAACAAAGGCAGTAATGCTTCACGGCGGCCCGGCGATATCTTTCAGAAACTTGACGAAATCGGTTCAAGCACATACAGCATTTCTGGCATTGCAAGAAAGCTTCTTCCTATCCGCCCCAGGCAAGTGGGCATTAGAATCAATGGAAAGCTGCTTTCAGAGAAAGATTCCTTTCCCCAGACTGGAGGAGAGAGCAGCAATTCCTTTAACAGAATTTTCAAGTTTAGCAAATCGAGGCCTAGACTAGTTATAAGTGACTCCCATGCTAATGACACTGCGATTTTGGGTACCTCCCCAGCTAATGAGAGCTTCTCTCCTATTTGTGGGGTCGTCTTGGAAGATGGCTTTCCCTGTACAAAACCACCAGTACAAGGAAGGAAAAGATGTGGTGAGCATAAGGGGATGAGGATTCAAGCGTCAAATTCTGCATCGAGCAGAAAAGGAGCATCCAATGGCATTCACGATAAGCTGTCAGTGACGTTGCAGGATAATACGGCTGAATCGTGGCCTAGATTAGTTATAAGTGAATCCCATGCTAATGACACTGTTATTTCGGGTAAATGCCCATCTATTGAGAGCTCTCCTATTTGTGGGGTCGTCTTGGAAGATGGCTTTCCCTGTACAAAACCACCAGTACAAGGGCGGAAAAGATGTGACGAGCACAAGGGAATGAGGATTCGAGCGTCAGATACTGTATCATGCAGAAGCAGAGCATCCAATGGCATTCACAATAAGCTGACAAGGACATCGTGGGATCATACAGCTGAATTGCAGCCTAGACTAGTTATAAGTGAATCTCATGCTAATGGCACTGCAATTCCGGGTACCTGCCCATCTATTGAGAGCTCTCCTATTTGTGGGGTCATCTTGGAAGATGGCTTTCCCTGTACAAAACCACCATTACAAGGGCGGAAAAGATGTGGCGAGCACAAGGGGATGAGGATTCAAGCGTTGGAATCTGTATCAAGCGGAGCATCCAATGGCATTCACAATAAGCTGACAAGGACGTCGTGGGATCGTACGGCTAAGATACATGAACTGGGAAACATCGTAGAAGTTTTCCCACAGCAGATGAACGTCAAAAACAACTATGGTACCGTATGTGGAGTGGATTTTGGTGATGGCATGTTCTGCACGAGGAGACCTGTTCGAGGAAGGGTTCGGTGTGAGCATCACAAAGGGATGAGGGTTAGATGAAAAGAAACATGCTGGCAGCTGAAGACAATGTAAAATGCTGCTAGTCACTAAATTATAACATAGAGAACAGACAATGGCACTGGGAGAGTTAAACCAATGGCTTGCTTCTGTTGATGGGGCGAAACTAAGTTAATGCTCTTAAGGTAAACCAACACAAGGAAGAACAGAACTATGACCAGCGCAGACTCACAAAGTACTTAACCTTCTGTTTTAGTCGGAGAGCTTGGTGGTATAGTAGTTCCAAATGCAAGGAATCCCATTTAAGGAAGTGGTGCTTTTTCTGTTTGACTCCTTCTGTCATTCTGAAGGATGATTCAAGTGTATAGATATTGGTTCTCATACATGGCTCTTCTTCTAGATAATTTGCACAGATTGGGGACCGGAAATGTCCATCAGTTATTCATCAAAACAGATGGTCAACTTCTGGATGATTTACATGTTATGCTGTCGTAACTCCTGTCACTAATTATTGCAATCTTACTCGAGGCGAACCACTGAGAGAAATTTAGTAGATTGTTAAGACAGGATGAAGGCTAGGAATACTCCTACTCGGCATGAGCTCTCCCGAGCCTTTCCGATTGAAACTTGGATTCTCGATTGAAAATGCAATAGAACAAAACTTGAAGTCGCCACTAATTTTTTATGGGGTGATTAGAAATCAAACAAGTTAGACGTGGAAGTCTACCTTATTTCTACGAATCATAGATTCTGAATATGGAGACTAGACTAGCAGATACCTTTTCTGTTTATGTAACCTTTTTGCGCAGGATCTTTTCGAGAATCTTATATCTAAATTACTTATAGGCGAAAGTGATCATATAGGTGAAAGTGATCATGCCTGGTGCGCAAATAATTAAGACGACACCCCACGATCAATGGAGTAAGAAATTGCAAATAAAGGAAAAGAACCTGAAAATGCGCCAAGCAAGCTTGAGCGAAGCCAAGACACGAATGACTGCGCCAGAATAATCTAATTAACACATTTTATTGCTATGATGCGAAACTATCTAACTCGCAACCTAATCTAGATCTTCGTTGGATTTTCTTCATTTAACTCTCTTAGCTATTTCAAAGTTAAACACCTAAAACGATTATATGGCTGAAAATCACGATAATCAAACTTAGATTCTAAGGACATATTACTCTCGAAATGACTTGCGACGTGCGTTACTAAATGAAATGAACATTTTTTATCAAGTAGAATTAAACATGAGTGAATCATATAATTAAAATGCAATCCATATGAGATGTTAATTCATTTTTGAAAGTCTTTCTTCATCTTATTAATATGCATGAATGAAACTAGCCCTCAAAACATGTCATGGATTAAATCCTAGGTATGAAAAGACCTTCTATTAGTATAGACTAAAGTGCTACATGATGAACACTAATAATATGAAATAAAAAGGCAATCTTGACTATAATTAATGACCTAGATGCAGTTAAAAAAAGCATGTTCAATGTTTCATATCAAGAACATCTATAGAGACATGTGACAATACACACGAAATATCAAGATTCAAGTAAGAGCAATCAAAATTATTTTTATTATTCATTCTTGATATAACAACGTGTCATGTGGATGGAGATCTCGATTCCTCATACATGAAATTTGCAAGTTTCCCTATATGCTCTCCTAGACTTGTTTTTAGGGTCTTCTTGTTTTTTTAACGAAGATGCAATTCAAAGTTACTAACATGGAAGCTGTGATTTTTCTATCCTCTCGAGTAAATAATATAGACCTAAGGATATAAATGCGAAGATTTTGCAATTAATCGACAATTCGATCTAAGGATACAAATGTGAAGATATTGCAATTAATTGATTATTCGATCTAAATGCAAATGCAATCACATCTGACGATATGACCTCGAGTGACTTAACAATATGCAAAGTCAAATTGGCCGACTTTCTACGGCTCCGTTCGAGAAAATGCACGAATCCAGAACATAGAAAACAAATCGATGCAAAAAAAATAAAAATAAATTCTGAACATGCAATCGACCCTAAATCTTAAATTGGAAAAGAAACACGACCTGCAGGGACGAGAGGAGTCGGTGTCTAGGACGGGCGGTTGGGGGGCGGCTCGGGAACCACGAGACACGATTCGGTCCGACCGAACGGCGCCCGCTCCTTCGGCACGAGAGCATCCGCAGAGCCGGCGGCGACAGGCTTTACGACGGACGGTGGCGACCGGCGACGAAGGAACGGAGCAGCCCGAGTCGGCGGTGAGTCCCGGTGACGTCTCGGAGGTTCGGCGGCGGTGCACTCGCATGGTCTAGCGAAAGCGGAATTGGCCGAGAGAGATGGTGGCGTTTCGCCTTCGGCGACGGTGGGAAAAATCACTGAACATGGAGGTCCGCCCCGCGGAACATTTGGATTAGAATCCATCGTCCATCCGGCCGTCCGTCGAGAATCTCTATTCTTCATATTCCGTGACTGCCGCTCTCGTTCTTGGAAATGTTCGTCTCCCCCTCCCCCCCATCTTTCTCTCTGTTTTCCTTTTTCGAATCTCCACCGTATCGCTTCCGAATCCACCGGCTGAGATTCCAATCAATTTCCGCCGAAATCGAGTCTCGAAAGATTGAAATGATTTGCGAATTCTCCTCGCCTTTGCAATTTTGTTGCAATTGTCGGTCGATGCGAGCGCAAGGAAAAGGAGGGGCCAAAATTATGTAAAGCACGGCAAAAAGATACAATTAATATCACAAAAAACTTCAAACTAATACATTTATAATAAATTTATCCCTAATTAATTTTTTGACTACCAAAATCCCATAATCAGTACACAATTTGCCGTCGGTTAGTTTCCATTAAATTTTACTATTTAATTACTGAATAAACAATACATAATAGTTAATGGATGTATTAATTTGGAATTTTCTTATTTGTTTATCATAGGTGTAGTAATTTGTGTTTTTTCACAGTATTAATCCAATTTAACGAAAATAAATGGATGATAAAATTGTCATGAATATACCGGTTTGAAATTTTTGTGATCAAAAAATTATTTTTAGATAAATTTATCACATGTATATTAATTTAGAATTTTTCATGATATTGATTAGGGATGTGTAAAGGAATCAAGAAATACTAGAATCAGACTTAATCGGCTTAGAACCGACGATTTCCATGGGGATTGGCCAAGTTCCCAATTCCAATTTATTAGAACCGGTGAATATTGGTTTGATTCCTGATTCCAAGTGTAGAACTGCCACCTATCCACCCACCCACTCATCTAGATCGGATCCGTGCATGCGTGCGTGCGTGCGTGCGTGTGTATATATATAGCTGCTTTGAAGTTGTAATGCTTATCAAAAGAGCTCGACGTTATTTAGTTGGATCAACACATTTATTTACTGTATTCAAATTAATTTTTTCAAGTACACTATTCTTTTATAAAGGTGATGGATTTACGTTCACCTTCCTAGTAATTAGAAGTAGATATGCTTGCTTTGTCAAACTACTTTAGCCCTTACCATGTCAACCTCCGTAGGAATCAATACATCCCCTAGTTGTCAGGTAAATCTTGGCGAAGGACAAGCGGAGCAGTAGAATGAAACTATAGCATGGTCACTCACTATCCGTATTGCGGTCCAAATGAAATTGACAAGTCTTGTACCAATTCCAAATGAAACTCACAATTTCAGGTGTTTCTAGAGAGGCTTGCGTGAATCTCTCATGGAAGACATTGATTACATTTGTGGCCATTGAAACTGCATGCAACATGCCCTTCTTGCATTGGTGGATGAAGTCCAAGGTAATAGAGGAACTAGACCTGACTGACGGTCTAGTTTTCATATGAATCAGTGGAACTAATAAGCGGTTCTTAGTTTCAATTTTTCAAAACTAGTCTTTAGTGGACGGTTTCTGATGTCAAGGTGGGACCATTCACTAAAATTATGCTCATCCCTAGTATCAAACCTTAAAAAAAGAAAAAAAGTTTTTTGAGGTCTTTGAGCTCCTCCCGCACATCAAACCATCTGTTGGGCTCTAAATGCTGCTCCTAAATCTAAATATCCCAAATATTTTGATGCAATAAGGAATGCGATAATGTGTACAATTAATATTTTGTTTAGGGATCCAACCCTCTTGATATTGACGAGTTTGATCTCTATTTTCCTTATGAATAGAGTGAGAAGATCTTTATATGAATATTTTGGTGTCGACTCCATCAAGTGCCGACAGAACTTTCATCTCCAATGGTCCATACCTCGGGAGATTAGGATTAACGACATTGATTATGTCATGGACGGAAATCAGCCCTTCTCAGAACTTCATCATGCAATGAACGATGACGGGTTACTTCGCTGTCTTTTTCATCCGTTGGACCTCGCACGCGACCAAGACGGAACACCTCGCACGAAGAAAGGTGGCATCGGACTGCTAATGATGATCGGAACGAATCTGTACATGTCAAACGTGCGAGGGGGAGAGAGAGGGTTAATCTTGAGGTAGCAAAGTCCATCTCGTTTACGGATCTCAAGTCCGGACATCGTTCTCCCTTCACGGTGCGTTGCACTTGCAGAGAAGGGTGGATGCACGTGTACTTCGCCACCAAGATACGGCAAAAACGTGGCGTCCTCTCGTGGCTTTCGAGTCTCGCGACATGTGCGTGCCATCTTTCTTCATCCACTGAGAGATTTTGCGGAATTACTATTAATGACTCTAAAAGTTTAATTATTATTCTAACACTTCTCCACTAAACTTTAATCTTAGTCTAAAGAGTGAAAATGTCTGAAAACTCATGAAATATGCGTCCGATATCATGCAAAATGTCATGTGAGATCATTTCGAAATTAAAATTACTGGATAAAGATATGATTTAATATTTAATTATTTTAAGACACTTAGATATCTGAAGATCCAAGAATGACGAGCTAAGCACGGCAGCTCCATTGACAATGTCAGAGGTTCGAGAATCACGGGCGAAACACTTTAAAGTTACTAGTAGTAATGGTAATAATAGCCACCTTGACAAGGACGAAAGATGATAATGTGTTTCTTCTGAAACATGTCTTCTTTTTGGGGAAACCTCAAAAAGCTTGTGTTCCCCGAGTAACGTAAGCGATTACGTTAGCAACAGCAACTTCGCATTTATGAAATGCACAATTTAAACTCCCTTGTACACTTCTCAATGCGCTCAATGTAACTCATCACTAACATCGTATCATATCTATAAACTAAGTAGCACTGATACTATTAAGTGATAGATAACACGATATGACATAATAAAGTAACATGTTAATTTCTCAAAAAGTAGAAAATTTTAACATGCTGGGACATGTTGTATATTAAATATATATTTATAATTTAAATTATCATTTTTATGATTATTTGAATCAAATTAATTTGATTTAAATTCACAAATAAATAATAAATAATAAAATAGAATGAATTTACACTAAAAATATTAATCTATGAGTTGTTAATATTATTCATTGTTTCAATTTGACAAATTTAATTCCATTCCAATAATTCATAAAATTTCAAGGAAAAAAATAATAAGTAATTCAAATTCGAACTCACATATCAGAGTGCGTCAGAAGAGAAAGTAGACTAAAATTTTCTTCTTTTCCCATTTATTATTTTTATTTTTTAAAATATTTACATTTTAATTACTCATTTAGTAAAAATTTTTAGAATTGATCTCATGCATGTCGAAATTATATATTAGAATTCCGAACTCGCATGTTGGGATTCGGAAAATATTGAGAGAGTTGATCGGATATCGGATTTTCCGACACATGTTAACTGAGTATCAGACATGTGTTGGGGTGTTCGATACAACATGAAGACTCTAAGAGAGTGTTGATACTTCACAGTCTATAAGTTATCCGCACTTCGTTATTGGAACACGACGATTACTAATTCCACGATTTCATTAAAAAAAAGAAAAAACCTTGAATTTTCCTAGGACAAAGACGATGCTCGCGACGTGAGTTGAGATTGTTTAAAGTGGAAAATGCACGCGGTCGGGAAACTCGGATTGATTTTTTTTTTCTTTTTTTTTGGGGTCGAATTGTGTATATATTTTGAATCGTCCTAAAATGGATGATGTCTATTTGTGGACAGAGAGGAAGATGAACTGATCTTCTGCTACACCACAAAAAAGCAATATATATATATATATTAATATTAATAACGATGGCATCAAAGAAGGTGAAGAAGCCATAAACTTTTTTAAAAAAATAAATATTAAAATGCCCTCTTACTCAATTAGGATGATGTCTATTTGTGGACAGAGAGGAAGATGAACTGATCTTCTGCTACACCACAAAAAAGCAAAAAAAAAAAAAAAAAAAAAAATATATATATATATATATATATATATTAATATTAATAACGATGGCATCAAAGAAGGTGAAGAAGCCATAAACTTTTTTTAAAAAATAAATATTAAAATGCCCTCTTACTCAATTAGTTTTGTCACATTCCACCCCCGTGAGTGATACCATGGGCTATGAATTTTCCTTTCCTTTTTTTTGGGTCGAAATCCTTTGGGCTATGCTGAGCTGACTAGACAGCTGATTTTTAATTTTAACTTTTGTGTCATGCAGTTAAAGGATATTATCATTTACACTTGACATGGAGTTACACGTCAATTGTAGAGAAACGAATAAAAAAAATATATTGATATTCACGTGTATTAAATAAGACCTGATCTAATTGGTGAGTTGTTGGACTAGTCTCCCCCAAGATATAGTCAGTGCTATACTTCCGTAAAATGAGTTAGACCGAATCCTCGACATAAAAAAAAAAAAAAAAAAAAAAGACTTGGAGTAAAAAATTATGTGAATGGTCCCGAATATGGGAATGTTCGCCTTGATGAGGCGAATTAAACCTTTCCATGTATTAGGAGCTGCGAAGCCACCATAGAACGGGACCATTTCGTCCTGTGTGGTGTAGAGATTACCAAGCATTTTCATTATTATCAATTAGCAATAAAATAATACATATATTTTGAAAGAGACTTGGATGAAGGATGCAATAACATCCTATCTCAACTTTTTTTTTTTTTTTTTTTTTTTGTGGGTAGACCCATGGCGTACATTTCTTGTCATAACCCGTGGTCCTGCTATAGAACCTATGGCTAAAATAGCCATACAAGGGGATATAGGGCCAATAGCTAACTCACATGTTTTTTGTAACTACTCAATGCAAATAATAAATCTAGCCAAGTGACCATCACTCGGCCCACTCGTGATGTGCACACACTCAGACACGTGTCTCGACACCCTTTATGGATCAAATAAGACGTGTAGCCAAGTGAGTTTATCTTAGTTTTATAGTGCTACGGAAGAATGAACAAGAAAAGATCAAATCCTTTTAACCCTCTAGCATTGGCATAGTTGATCAGATGTTGGAGGGATTTGCAACCTAAAAAGAGCTACCCATTTGAATCTTATCAATTAAGTATGAACTTCTTCGAGTTATGTGCAAACTGCTCTCTATTAAGACTATGTACACACGTCTAAAGGTTTCAACATAACTACTTCATGAGACTTGTAGAATATTTCTCGGCTTTTACATCCATGCCCATGAATCATCTTCTCATTAACCCTTCTAGAACTAGACATTGGCTTTGATGTGTGGTGAGTTATAAATAACTACATCCAGCATTCAACACATGCAATCTCTGTTACTATGCGTATGAGGAAAGGTCAATAATGCTCGAATCTCCAATTTACTTTTAGTCCTTTAGGAGGGGGGGCAGTGGAGCATCTTCTATTTTAAACGCTTGATTTCGACACGATAACTTTTTTAAATGTTCAATGAATCAATTTATGGAACTCGTAAAGATGATTAAACTTTTGATCCTAAAGAAAAAAATTATAGCTTTTTTTATTAATTAATATCACTAAAAATTTCATAAATTAATACATTTATGACAATTTTTTTTTTTTTTTTTCAAATTAATTTTTCCATCACAAAAACCTCCAAATTTGTACATTTATAACAAATTTAACTGTAAAATTTAACATAAAAAACTACAAATTGATATACTTAAATTAATATACTCATAAATTGTTATGTGTAATCCAAATTAGTAATTTAATAAAGATTAATGGATGATAAATTTGTCGTGAAATAGTATCAATTTAAGATTTTTGATAGTTAAAAATTAATTTAGAAAGCAAATTTATATTGGAATTATTCGTTGTATTGATCATTTTTTTCTATCGAGATTTTTAGTACCATTTACGTGCACGTGCAATTAAGAATTTACATTTCTGAGTGGACTGAATATATATATATATATATATATATATATTTTAAATATACATACATATATGTATATATATACACATATATATATATATATATATATTTAAATATACATACATATATGTATATATATACACATTTACTTTTGCTCGAGGCCTCCACATCATCAGGAAGCCAAGTCCATTAAGTACCGGCCGAGGCCCGACGCCGTTACCTCGATTCTCTCCCACAAAATCCTCAAGCCCTCCCCGCCACCAACCGCCACCGTCACCGCCATGCCGGCCAGCGAGCTCCGCCCGCAGACGACGGCGGCGGCCGCCCCGCCGCCGCCGCAGCCGCAGCCGCAGCACCAGCCGTCGGACTACGAGAGGGAGGAGGAGGAGTTCGTGTGGACGCAGATAAAGGCGGAGGCCCGGCGGGACGCGGAGTCGGAGCCGGCGCTGGCGAGCTTCCTCTACTCGACGGTGCTCTCCCACTCCTCCCTGGCGCGGTCCCTCTCCTTCCACCTCGGCAACAAGCTCTGCTCCTCCACCCTCCTCTCCACCCTCCTCTACGACCTCTTCCTCAACGCCTTCTCCTCCGACCACCCCCTGCGCGCCGCCACCGTCGCCGACCTCCGCGCCGCCCGCGCCCGCGACCCCGCCTGCGTCTCCTTCTCCCACTGCCTCCTCAATTACAAGGGCTTCCTCGCGTGCCAGGTTAGGGATCCCCGCCCCCGCATCGATCGCGATTTCGCGGTCTCCGCAATTCGCGTGTCGTTAAGATTGAGGGCCGATGATTTTCCTGCACTGCTTCTCGAGCGTGATTTACGAGATCAATCTGGTTCCGATTTTTTTTGTCTTTTTTTCTATTTTGTGAAATTTCCGGTTTGGAATAGTGAAGTGATGAGGGGTGACCTGGATTGTAGGATTAGAATATTCAGGGTTCAATTTTAGTTTCTCTTTCTCGTGTACAAGTCAATGCGATAAGCTAAGCTATCTTTTCATTGGGTATGTCGAATAAGGTCTTCTTGGTTGATGCGACTGGAATTCGACTTGCAGATACCCGATGAGGTTCTGCGTTTGAAGAGAGAGAAAGGGTGCGTTGGGGTATTGTATTATGAGCTGTACCCACATCTTATTTCCTTCCATCGTTGTTTCTCTGCGTGCAAGCTCGGATTTTTAGATTGTAGGAAGGCAATGAGAAATGATTTTGCTAATCTTTTGCCTGTGGCTTGAGTTCTGGGCTTGTTCTGATAGTTGATTTAGCGAGGTTAGAAGCTGGGGATGCTGAGATTGCTGTTGTCTGCTCCTACTAGGCACAACGAGTGGCGCATAAATTGTGGAATCAGTCGCGTCGGCCACTGGCACTTGCACTTCAGTCTCGGATATCCGATGTCTTTGCTGTCGACATACACCCGGCTGCTAAAATCGGTAAAGGGGTCTTGTTCGATCATGCGACAGGAGTGGTGGTCGGTGAGACGGCCGTGATTGGGAACAACGTGTCCATTCTGCATCATGTTACACTCGGCGGAACGGGCAAGGCGGGTGGTGATAGGCATCCCAAGATTGGGGATGGGGTCCTGATTGGAGCGGGCGCGACGATACTAGGGAACGTGAAGATTGGAGAGGGAGCGAAGATTGGGGCTGGATCAGTCGTGCTGATTGACGTGCCGCCTAGGACAACTGCAGTGGGGAACCCAGCGAGGCTGGTTGGCGGAAAGGAGAGGCCAAAGGAGCACGAGGAGGTTCCTGGAGAGTCCATGGATCATACTTCCTTCATCTCCGAGTGGTCAGGTTATATAATTTGAAATGCCAGTTCTTCTTTTTGTGTGCGTGATGGTTCAGTTCAGATGATGGTGCGAATGTTGCTCGCCATGCCGCTTTAACTGTCATGTTTGTTTATGTTGGCTAAGGAACACTGCGGATCTTGTGGTGAGCCTTGGAATCGTTTCCGTGTGTGTATGTATACCATCAACTCCTTGTACCGATTCGCCGGCTTTAAATTACTATTGTCCTGCTTTGGATTGCCAATAAGTCATTAAAAAATCGACCGCGAGAATCAGGTTCTACTCTTCTCATGTGATATGGGATATATAATTGGGCGCCCTTAAACTTGCCGATTGCGTGTTACATTCAACCTGCGAGTTGCTTTGTAGTATTGAATTGCTAAAATCAGAGATTGGGTTTGCTTTTGTATGCATCGCTGACATGACACACATTGTTCTCCCTCGGCAAGGTACTTTTGGGACGGCTTTTTGACCTTCGCACTGCCAAATCGTTGACACATGAAAGGCATTTTTAACGCAAAGTTGCAGATGATTCTATAGCTTTGAAATGCCTTTTAGCTCACCCTGCATCACGCTGCCTATTCTGCATCAGCTGAGAAGCCACCTGAGCTTTTAAAATCAAGCTTCGCAAAGCCCGCTGAGCTATCGAGAAGGGGCAACGCGTGCGAACTTCGAAGTTGACCTTCGTACGGGGAACGGGATGCGAGTCTAGTCATCGAACGATGGGGCAAGTCTCTGCTCGAATAAATTAATTTAGAGCCTGGTCGAAGGCTCTGAGCGAGTCTCTGGTAATGACGAGAAATCTTGAACTACTGATGGTTTTAGCCCATGTTCATTTATGGAAAAGAAAAAGGACATAAAAAAGTAGTCGAATAAACATGGATATTCTTGATTTTGACCAAGAGTTGATGAAAACATTTATTTTCGAACTGTCTTTCCTTTTTGAGATAATTAGTCAATGAAAAACGTTTTTATTATCGACAACAATTCATGTTTAGAATATTTTGTGAATAATTAATTTTTTTAAAATTTATTTATTTTTGTAAGCAATCATTTACAGGAAAATATTTTTTAAATAATTCATTTTCCGTAAAAATAATTGGAGAGCTTTTGTGTGTTTACTTGTGTTCATCGGTAGGCTGGATGTAGGCTGTCATTTTGCTTCTTGAATGTGTCACCGAGACCAAGAAAAGCCCAACCCATTGCAACCGAGACATCCCCCCAAAAAAGAAGAAGAGAAAATTCGACTCACAGCCTTCAAACGTCTGAAAAATTGTCTAACCATCTTGCACGTAGAACAAAGATGACACTACCCTGCAGACGTCCAAAAAAACATAAAAGCCCAACCTTTTACCGGTTGGATAGAAATGACATTCGTCGCAAATTCCATCTGCGCATATTAAATGTCTTTATTAGCATGCATAATGAACCTGATTAAGCACCACAAGAATGGTGTTTTTCGTACAAAATGCATGATTTAGCTCACCGTGCACGTTGGCACAATGAGACATGTAGGATGAGTATGGTAATTTAATTATGCAAGAGTGGAAGGAAGTTGTTTTATATTTGACTGGTTCCATTGTTTTTTGCAAGCAAGCTTTCTTTTATATTGCTTGAAAGATTGTGATATTTTTAAGAATTTTGAAGTAGGCCTTAGAGCTTATAAGTGCGTTTAGCATGAGCGAGAAAATACTCAGTTTTAAAAATGAAAATGAAAATGAAAATGTTCTCTTTCCTTTGAAATTAAATTGTCGTAAAAGTCCATATTGATTCTAGTCCCTCCATATATATAGTTTTCCAATCACTTTTATTTAGGTGGACATCAAGAAAGATAGTGGGTCTATTTAAGATAGTGAGGATGAGAAATTCTTCCATGATCATCGGGAAAGATAGTGGGTCCATTTAAGATAATAAGGATAAGAAATTTTTCCATGACCTTAGAAAAATGTATTAAATTGAAATTAGAAATGGGAAAATGATTGGTCCCACCAAATCTAACTGGTGGATGTAATAAATTCATTTAAGCACATTTGATGGGTTTATTAAATGATTGTTCCAGAAAGACCTTACTTTTCTGCAAAGCCAGACACTTCATATTCTGCTGGACAGCTATTTGAAGAGAAAAATATACTTGTGGCAAAAAAGAAAAAAGAAAAAAAGAAGATATGATCTACTTTCTCCAAAGTCAATCTGGATGGACTTCTTTCAAACATCACTTCTTTCACTGTTTGACTTTTATGTGATGCAAAACATCATAATCTTTTTTATTATTCGTAATTTTTTGACACTTAAGATTTTTCTTTGTTTTGAAAATTTGAAGGGATAAGTTGCAACAAACTTATCAATTGACTAGTTTTGAAAAATGCACTTAACGGGTCAATTCAAATTCAAAAAATAAATTTCCCGAATCATTAATGCAAAAATCGAGGAGCTTAACACAAAGGCAGAAAAAGAAATAATAATAACTTAGGTCTAAAGTCTTATTGTGCGAAAATGTTCATAAGACAAATTGACGAGAAGCAAGGAAACTCTCTCTTTAACCATTCTCATTCTCGATTTAAGATTGAACTGGTTGAAATTTCACGAGGGAGATTTAGGCTTTGTTCCTTTTATAGAAAATGTAGCATTTTTGAAAAATAGCTTTCAATAAGTGACTAAAACCTGAAAATGAGGTATAAAATATTTTTCACTGTTATTCAAAGTATTTGATTTGATTTTCTTCGGTGCACTCTTTTTGATCTTTTTTATTTTTTTATTCTTTTTATTTTGTTTTATTTTTTAAAATATTTGAAATTTTAATTATTTTATATATTTCTTTTTTGTTTCCTTATTTTTTTCTTCTTTTTATTTTCCTTAATTGGTTGTTAGCCTTGGTGACAGCCAACGAGCTTCGCCATAAGGTGGGGCTCAAGCCTCGCACCCATCAGCTCACCCTTTGGCGAGGCTCAAGCATCATCGATTTGGTGAGCCTCGAGCCTCATGGCCCTCTCGGCGATGCTTGAGTGTTGTCGATTTACGAGGCTAGAGTGTCATCGCCTTCGGCGACACTCAATCATTACCGATTTGCAAGGCTCGAACCTTGCCATCCTATGGCAATGCTTGACTTGTCAATGGCCGGTCGTTGGCCGTTGCCGTGGTCGGCAACCAACCGAAGAAGAAAAAAAGAAAAAAAGAAAAAAATAATTAATATTTTGTATTAAAAAAGAAAATTGAATGAAAATTAAAATAATTAATATAAGTGGTGAAAGAAAGAGTAATGGCAATTGTTTTCCTCTTTCTGAAAAGTGAAAAACATTTTCTCCTTTGAAGGAGTTTTCTCCATTGGCAAAAGAATGCTTTGATTGACTAGTTTATTTTCCATGAAGTCAATGCTGGAAAATTTCAAAAATATTTTCAATATTTTCTTAATAATTATTTTTCGTGAAACGAGCATAGCATTAACTTTCCGCGCTTCGATATATACTTTCACCCTTCCTTTCGATAAAAAGGATTATAGTTTTTGACTAGAGATGAAGTATTTTCTGAATCTAATATATATACTAAACTCAATTCGGACCATCAATCATGGCAAGCTCCACGTGAAGTCGACCACCATTTTTCACGGTCCGTATTCCATCCAGTTTACGTACTTTCTTGGACCATTGGACCACTGCAAGCCTAATAGGCTGAAATCATCAAAAGCAACTCCATTCAAGAGAGTCAACCTATGCACATGCATAAATGGACCGTTCATGCATAATCTCTGAATTCCAACATGCCCTACTCCTTGAGAGAGAGATAGAGAGAGAGAGAGAGAGAGAGAGAGAGAGTTCCATTCTATAATTTATTGCTTGTTGTCGTAAATGAATATGAAAGTTCTGAATCATTTAGACAGCTCAATGCCCATGTTCCTTTATGATTGACTCTACAAATGAATGAATCGTGTGTTTTGCCCTAAACCTCCTCCACCACTATCTACATTGCCCTCTCCCTGCCCAACTGAACTTTGTACCCTTTCCCCCCACCCCGAACCAATCAAAAATCAAAGAAACAAGAAGAAAAAATACCGAGCGAGCGATGATTGAAAGAAGAAAGAAGAAAAGAAACTCTAACTTTGATCCGATCCTACCCCAGTCGATTCAATCCGAGTCCTCGAGAGCGACCCGAGTCTTTATCGGTTTAAGCTTCAAGCCCATGCTCTCGGGAGAGAGGAGCTCGGGAGAGATGCAAGACGGGCTGAGAGGGCTCCTCGGGCTGTCACTGAACTGGCACGGCCTGTACAATCCGTACCCCATGAGGAAGTACTCCATGGGGATCAGCATTGCATGTGGCTGCTCTTCTGTCACCATTGATCCACAAGCCTGGACCTGCACACCAGTTTTGAAACAACACTCGTTAATAAGGGCATTTGACCATCCACAATTTCCTCGCACGTTTATCAACCACGAATCAGAAACGGCTAAAAAAGGAAGAGTGAGGGCTTCATGAAAGTTCTTATGAAGGCAAACGGAGAGAACAGAAGTACCTCAACTAGGGCACTGTATCTCCTATCCAGCTTTGACATCATATGGATAGCCTCTGAGTGAAAAGTAGAATGCTCGCCAACAAATATTAGTGTTCGGCATCTCAGTCTCTTCAATCCACCAGTAATATCACGTCTTCTGAAAGTAGTTGAAAGGGATGCTTGGATTACGCAAGGAAATAATTTAAAGGGAAATGGCAGACATGCCAAAATATTCCATCATAAGCAACAAAAAAAGATTCCTGCTTTTACCTGTTAATTGCCTCCAGAAACCTCGAAACATTTGCACTTTGCCTTTCATCAAGCAACTGAAGACATAAACATGAAAATTATGGCAAAGAATAAATCATGTGTGCTAGAGAGAGAGAGAGAGAGAGAGAGAGAGATGGGAAACGGTTAAAGAACTCTACTTTTCTACAAGCTCTAACTATGTCTGATTCTGGAACTTCACTGCTACCTCGAACTTCCTGTAATGATTTAGAAATTTTGCTTTCAGTAGACCAGGAAAAAGCCTATTTACGACTCAACATGAAATAATACTAGAAAAAGGATTAAAATATCATAACACCTTGCTGAAATACCGCTGGAGCAAGTACTCCGTCACCAATCCACACATGCCGTAATAATATAGCAGGTTTGTCATAACCTGAAAAATCATAAGTAGCTTTTTAGTTCCAGGAACTACCTAACATCCTGAAACTACAATAAGCAGAAGGTTTTAATGGGACCTTATTGTAGAACCATTCACTCCAAGAAGGAGCTCTGCATAAAGGTGATACTAATATTAGCCCAAGAACACGCTCCCTATATTTCATCTGCAATACAAAAGCAAGTCTATAAGCACCATATGTGTTGGAGTTCCTTGTAATTACTTTCATAGGAATACGTACGGCAAATAAGGTGAGGATGTAAGCACCAGCAGTGACCCCCATGCACATAACTGCACCGAGCCTGATGAGATATGCTTTGATCAGCAACAAAATCATAAATGCAGAAGGAAGAATATGCTAAAAAGAATAACAGGACATAGCCCGGAAACACCCTTCTATGTCTCTGACTGTAACTAGCAATAACTAAGCACACTAACAAATATTCACCTACCCCAAAGACTAAGAGATTATTCTGTTTTCTGCTATTGAGAGAGAATGAAAGCAGCAAAGACCGTCACCCATAATTACCTAAAATAATTTAGGATCTCGATAATCTGATCAGCTAAACCATCGAGAGAAGGTACAGGATCATCTGGACAAATTGAAGCAGCTCCCAACTGCAAGAACACTTGTGGAAGTCCAAATGAAGGAATTACGTTAATAATGGCACTAAGAAATTCAGTACAACGCCTCTATAGATAGGGCAAAATGAAGTTACATAATGAACATTTCATCTCCCAAATCAATAAATTAACAGACCTCGTGTCCGGGAGGGCTTATGTGATAGATACAAAAGTTGTGGAGAAGCAAAGAAGCTGCTTCAGGACAAAAGAACAATCCTTGGAAACAGGACATATCTGATGCAAAAAATCCAGGGAAAACACAAGCTTATTAGGAGAAGAGATATTTCAAAGATTGCATATAAACACCTTCTGAAGAATGACTACATAAGAAGAAAATAGAAGCAACAAGTATAATAAGAACTCAGGAAAACTTCTGCAACAAAATTTACCCTGGACGTTGCACTAAAAATGGTGATATCTTAAAACTTACAAGCTACCTAACAAATTCACTAGAATTAATAGATAAGAAAACGAACGATCCATTCAAGAAAAACGGAGAAAGAACATTAGCACGATAATAAGACACGGACATCTATGTGCTGCACCTGTATTATGGGTGCATTCCAGACCAAAATGTTACGTAGATAACAAGCATTGGGAAACTAAAGCAGCACTTTATTTTTATTCTTGACACTTGACTAATGGGGCTAATTTTCTATAAGAGGTAAGATAATGTTTAGAGTAGAACAAATGAAACAAGGAAAAACACATTGACTAAATAGCACTTACAATTAAGAGCTAAATCTGGATAGGTGATTAATGCTGGCTTATCTGGATCTCCATATACTATAACAGAGACTGAACCGGAAACAGTTCGAATAAGATGTTCCTGGTAAAAGACAAATAAAATTGCCAGAAATATTCAGAGTCAGACATAGATAAACCATTATCGGCTATAGAAGCAAACAAAAGTTTGTAGAGGAATTGTTCAACAACAGACAAAAGGTCAATTCCGTTTAGCATGGCTGCAGAAAATGTTCGACCACCAGCATTTCATGTTCTGGAATCAATAAAATAACCTCAGTAAAAATCTTTAAGTCAGCGCACCACACTGATGTGAAATCCTCAAGTAAGAAACAAATCGCTTTTGTCCATTTTACCAGCCCTATATAGAAGGGCTCCCTACATAGTACATGCAATTATATGGTAGGTCGCATCCACAAAACAACATAGAAGAAACAGCTGGCACAAAATCGTAGTTGTAAATTCAAATCATTGGTAGTGAGAAAGACAACAAAATAAAAGACGTTCTATGATGATTCAGAAAAAAACAAGGACATTATAAGACAAGGAGAGGATTGCTTCGGGCTGCTGCTCACAATGACTGAATTAGAAAAATAAAGATACCAGATAATCCACATGGAAATCATCAAACATTAAGCAAGGTTATCCCATAGATCAAAGCACAACAGCACCGCCCGATAGACCATTAACGCACATCATCATACCAGTCGATCAAGGAACATACAGTCCAAATATAATTAAGGCATCCAAAATAGACCACTTTCGCATAAAAGAGAATGTTCAATGGTACTAATGCAAAAAGAATCACCAATGAAAAGAGGAAAAAAAGCAGGTCCAGAATCAGATCAGAAGCAAGCTCCGAAGTGGCTATGGCAGATATCAACATCGATCAAAGCATATGAGAAAAATACCAACACAATTGGAAAAATAGAATCCAAATGTAAATCTACAAGCGAAGAACCCTCCATTCTAATTGGCGAAAACAGAAGAAACGCAGAGTATTGCTTCACTTTCACGACTTGAGGCAAGAAAGAAAGAACAGAAAAGGAACGAGCTAACTAAGCGTGGACTTTTTCTCCCTCATGCTGCTAACGAAGCGTTAAAACGACGAAAAAGTCTCAGCCTTCGTTCATCTCCCACCACAATCAGCAATCAAGACACGGCCAAAGACCAGCAAATTCCAGATGCAACCCCAAAGGTCCCGCCTTTCGACAGAGCTCGCGCTACCCACAAGAAAGAAAGAATAGAAACATCCGAAGCGGCGCATGAGGACTCATATTCCGGAGGAGGGAAATGCAGGATTCGACGGCAGACCGAAATCGAGAACACCCATTTGCGAAACGCCTGCGAATTCGGGACAAAGACGGTACCTTTCCACCGAGATGGATCTTCTCTGCATCGACGGAGACGGATTCGTTCGACCCTCCCATGACCCCGGGAGGCCCCTCGCTCGCTTCTTCCTGTCCCTGTTCAACCCCAAGAACCCACCAACGAATCTCTCTCCTTCTCTCTCCGTCTCCGTCTCCCTCTCTCTCTCTCTCTCTGGGTACCAAAGTGTTCTCCTCCAAAGAAAAATTTTCGCCTTCTCTTCAACGACTTTATGCACCCTCAATCTCTCTGTCTCCCTCCTCTCTCTCTCTCTTTTCTCTCTCCTCTCTCTCTCTCTCTCTCTCTCTCTCTAGAGATGCTGCAGAGAATTTAACCCGCGATTCCGTGCGTGCCTTCCTCCACCGACGCTCAATTTGACCTCGATGCTGACCCAAATTACAGCACCCGCCACCCACCCTCGTGAGTTTTCAACTGTCGTCTCCCTTTTCCTTTTTTCTTTCTGGTCAAATTCAGAGGTACGCCGTTTTGGGCTCCTTCCCCACGCATCTCGGTTCCTGAATACACGGTTTGTTTTTGGGGGGAATACGAAGCAAACCGATTAAGGGAAAAATTAGGCGGTTGACCACGGGTCAAAAATCTTTTCTTGCTCTGTTGCTCCCTTTCAAACAAAGGAGAAAATCTCTCCCCTTCCTCTTATGAATTAAATTGCCAAAAAGAATTGCCTTTAGTGACTTCACATAATTTTTGCTAAAGATGGTTTATTTAGCTGTATTTGCTTCCCAATTCGAACACTACGATGAATCTAGTCCACCTTCTTTCTTTTGTTTGGTGGAGCTCAAGCTCTGCAGGGCAAATTGAGCTAATGAAGAAAAAATAACATCCTCATTTCCATGTTTAATGAAAACTACTAGACTTGTGGAAGCAGATATTGCAAACCCGCAATAATATCTTCAAAAAAAGTCATACATAAAAAGTTGATTTCTTGAGAATTTATTGAATTGACATAATTAGAAAGACATTTAATGTCTTCAATAAATGACCTCCCAAGTTAATTTGATGAAAGAACAAGGTCTCTCAACAAACGGTAGTTACAAGAATTCCATTAGCGGAGGAAAATGAATCTAGTGTTGCATTTTCCTTAGTTGAAAGAAAAAGAGGTCTTTATTTATGGGTCAATTTAGCTGTGACTTGTGGTTTTTTTTATTTCTTTTTCAGGCATATTGGTTTCTGTACAACTTTTGACTGGCGCAAATGATGGAGCGGGCATGTCCCATCATTAGTTTGACTTAAGGCAGTTGTCTTTTTCCTTTTCTCTCTATATTTTAATTCTTATTGGTTAATTGAGTCGTTGGATTGCTGCCTTGATTTGTACATCTGTCATTGGATGCCTTTCGAGGTGGCCCGCTTCCCTTTATTCTCACTCATGACACTCCACAGATCTTGATTGGGCCTAAAGCAACCCTCCCCAAAATGGGAGTCTTGCTTGCCTTTCGTATGACTCAATTAGAGATAGGTGATTATAACATCGACTTTCGCCGTCCTGAATTTTTTTAATTCTAAATAATGCGGTCCTGAGATTCGGCTCAATATGTGATATTATTTCTGAACTTTCAATTGGCTTGATATGATCTTTGAATTATTGATAAATATTTAATATAACCATTTCATTTGTTTGAATGATAATTCTTTGATAATATATGTCCTTATAAACTGAATTGAACTTTTATAAAAATGAGTCAATATATTTGTCCTTTTATTTATCTATTTAGAAAAATGAAGGAAACAAATTCAAGGCTTTAAATATTCCATGTGGAAATTTTTTTTATCTAATTTGAAATGAATATCTTATGTAGATAATCTATGTGTAACTTTTTTTCCCCACTATTCAAATTATACAGATGGGAAGCTACATAGTGGATTTCATGAACTTGAATTCACGAAAGGATAACATTTAATTTTTTTATATAGTTTAGGGATTATAATAATATTTATTGATAATTTATGAACCATATCGAATTTGGTTAGAATTCATTAACTATGTTGAATAAATTAAAAGTTTAGTGATTGTATTGTACATTAAATCAAAATTCAATTATTATTTGTGTCATTTTCCTTAAAATATAGCACGAAGGAATAAGCAAAGCTTAGATAGAACTTGTCAACACTCAGAGAGTGAACAAATAAATCATTTCATATTCCAAATTTAAGATCATTAAATTGGTTTGTTAAAAATATCGGAATCGGAATCGGAATCGAAATCGAATATATTAATAAAGTTTGGGAGGATACTAGAGAATATGCCCCTTATTTCGTTTTTATTTCTTTTCCTTTTTCCTCCGGACCTTAAGAAAGCAGTCGGCTCCCACCTACTTGCATTTCACTTCTTGAAATTTAAGAAAAAGCTGATTTGGTTTATTTAGAGGGAAACGAATAATTTGGGAAATATTTTCTTAAAAATGATTCTAGCATTGCTCGAAATAATTAGTTAATGAGAAATGTCAACTATTTATGTCTACATATTTTCCTCGATGGCAAATACTCTCCTTTTGTTGTTAATTCATTTATTTTTATAAAACGATACACATGATCGATACAGACCAAGTTTGATTATATTCGCGGAATCATTCATTGTGGTATGCTTTTGTTAGTGCAAAGACAAACGTGTAACTACCCATCAATAAGTATGAGTCGACCACTAATCATCCAATGAGCCCACCAAGCAAGATGAGCAAATTTAATTGTTAAATGGTTTCAAAACCAACCCTTTAGTAGATTAATCTGCCAGCAAGAAAGTTGCAGGCGAAGTTGACGAACTAATTTATGTCTTCATGCGTTCAGGTTCATGTCCTACCCAGATTCTTTTATACACCATCTGAAGCATCGACCCAGTCAGTGCAGTCATGCACCAGCATCACTTTTTAGCTCGCTCTCATGTCGTCTTGATGATTTCATCATCACATTCTGCAGATTCTCACTAGATCCAGCTGATTAGCCGTTCCGCATTGCAAAGTTCAACCAGAATTTTAAAGGATTAATTACGCTTTGCCTCCAGAAAATTGTCGTCCGCAATCCTTTTGTAAAATCCTACCGTCTCCTGGGGTGGAAAACTGAAGGTTTTCGTGCTGGTAGGATTCCATTCATGCCGGTGACTCTGAGATAATCCGCCATCTGTTAATCTTACTCCATCCATGGTTAAAGGGAGTTTTCTGCAATCATGTGTTTGATTGGTTATGAGTTATGAATATCCACTAGTATAATATTTAACTGACAATGAATTTGGGTGCCGCCCGTAACTTATAATTTATCAACGCTCCTCGTGGATATAGTGCAGGATTGGCATACCAGAGCACAACTCGAGGTGCTAAAAGTTGCAGATCTAAAATGTAATTGGAACTTTCGACTCTGAAATCCCTTCTCCCCTCTCCCTGCAGGATTTGAAACAAGTCCGCAGTGACGTGAAGCCACGATGAACAGTTGCAGTGTTTAGAGTAATGAATGAATGCACACTATTGACCGAAAACAGAGAGAAACAAGGAACGCCGTGACGCAATTACACACTGAAAACATATGTAATTGCACTGCTAAATACTATGCTCTGTCACGAATCCGAGTGAAGGAAAAAATGTGGGAAACTGCTCGGAGAGGAAAATGTATTAATTTCATTCAATCATATAATCTGTATACAGAAGTGTGTATATTACAAGAGAAGACTCAATAAAAAAGTAAATACATATTTTTTAATCTTTCTAATCCTAAAATAATCACAATTCCTATCAATTACAATCCACTCAAATCTTCAATCATATCTTCCAACACTCCCCCTCAAGCTGATGGCTTGTATATGTCAAATACGCCTAGCTTGTTTAGAAGATATGCATGCTGTCTTTGACAAAGAGATTTAGGGTGTGTTTGTTTTACGGAAAATATAACGTTTTTGGAAAATGTTTTCCGGAAAATCATTTTCCAGGAAAACGGTTAGTTTTCCTTTATTTGGTGATACATGATTGAAAATATTTTCTGGTGTTTGGATTGCATTTGAAAAATAATTAAAGGTATAGAAGACGCCGACGAAGAGGAAGTGGAGGGAGCGAAGCTAACGAGAGCGCAGGAGGGGCTAGGGTTGGAGGAGGCGGCGGTGACGAAGGAGAGAGGGGAGGAGGAGTTAGGATTTACGTTCACAAGTAAAGAAAGAAAAGAGAAAACAAGAAGAAAAGAAGAAAAAAAAAACAAAGAAGAAAGAAAAGAAAAATATAATAATAATAAATTCAAAATTTTTAATTAGAAATTCTTTTTTTACTGACCAAAAAAATTATATATTCTTTTTAATTAATAAATTTTTCATTAAGCAAGGACCTTAAAACATTTTGGAAAACGTTTTCCGGTTCTTTCAAAGGGGAAATCGTTTTCCTGAATTTAAGCTTTGAAAGGAAAATATTTTTCGTTGACTCATTTTCCTAAATGAACCAAACGCTGGAAAATGAGGAAAACGTTTTCCTGAAAAATGTTTTTCGCAAAACAAACGCACCCTTAGTGAATATATCTCGCGGGCTGGTCCGTGGTTTTGATCCCTCTTGTCGCAATGACACCTTCTTGGATCTTCTCCTGAGTGAAATGTCAATCAACTTCTATATGTTTTGTCCTCTCATGTAATATGGGATTTGCTGCAAGCTTGAGTGTTGACTCATTGTCACAAAAGAGTAATGTCGGATCCTTAACTTGTATCCTAAGATCTAGAAGTAAGCCTCGTAGCCATATTACCTCACAGACAATCTTAGTCATAAATCGATATTCGGCTTCTACTGAGGATAGGGACACAGTAGACTGCTTCTTTGTCTTCCATGAAAGTAATGACTCCCCAAATTTGATACAAAAGCCAGTCATAGATCTCCTACTCATAGAACATGTAGCATAATCCGTATCGCAATAGGCTGTCATCTCCATATTGCACTTTTGAGAAAAGGAGTATCCCTAGACTTGGACATTTCTTTAGGTATTTCACTACCTTCAAAGTTGCATTCATTTGAGATTGTTTTGGATTGTGCGTGAATTGACTGAGAGTCTGGACTGCATAGCAAATGTTTGGCCTACTCATGGTGAGATAGATAAGTTTTCTAACAAGTCTCTAATAGCTTGTCGGATCTTTTAATAATGGATCGTTTGAAGAAGATATCCCAGCATCATATTCAACGGTAGTCAACTTGGCATTTTGTTCAATGGGAATAATGGCTAGTTTGCATCCTGATAATCCTGATATGATATAATCTCCATCATGAATTTTCGTTGACTAAGAGAGATTCTTTGATCTGAACGAGCTATCTTTATTCCAAGAAAATATTTAGGTGACCCTAAATCTTTAATGTGAAAATAGGAATGTAAATACTCCCTAAGCTTCTTTATAGTAGAATCATCATTTTCCATGATAAGTATGTCATCAATATAAATCATCAAGTAGATAGATGACATACCTTTTGTCCAAGTGAATAGAGCATAATCATGCTTGGATTGTTTGAATCCGACAGCCGTAAGTGCATTAGTAAATTTGGTGTACCATTGTCGAGAGGCTTGTTTCAGTCCATAAAGGGATTTGTGGAGACGACATATCTTAGACTCCCCCTGTCTCCGTAATCCTTGTGGGAAAATCCATGTAAATTTCTTCATCCAGATTACCATGAAGAAAGACATTGTGGACATCCATTTGGTGCAGTGACCAGTCACGAAAAGTAGCAACCGATAAGAAGGAACGAACCGTGACATCCTTGGCCACTGGAGAAAAGGTTTCATGGTAGTCAAAACCTTCTCGCTGTGTAAAGCCCTTAGCCACCAATCGGGCCTTATATCTTTCTATAGAACTATCTGCTCTGTATTTAATCTTGTATATCCATTTACATCAAATGGGTTTACGATGGGGAGGTAATGGTACGATATCCCAAGTATGGTTTTCAATTAGGGCTTGTAGTTTTGTCTCCATAGCCTTTTGCCAACGTGGATCATGTATTGCCTCATTATAACTTGAAGGCTTTCGTTCTTCAGAGATACGGCAACGTAAATGTTCTGATGACAGCCAATCAAATGAAATATATGAAGAAATAGGATAACGAGTACCTAACGAATTCGAGGAAGAAAATACATAATCCTTCGTTTAGGCTGGCGGGCGAGTAACACGACCAGATCGTCGCGATGGCTCATTCTGTATCTCCAAAGAAGATTTTTCAATAGTTGTAGGTTCTACGGAGGCTGTCATTTGAGACTCATTTTCCATAGGATGGTTTTCAATTGTATGTCCAGCTGAAAACTCATTGGATGTTGAAGGCGACACTGTTTCCATTCTCTGATGTCTTGGAGGAGAAACAACAATAAATGATTCTCCAAAAGATAGATCCTCTTCCGACAAGAATTGATGATTAGTTTTCATATCATCTGCAAATGTAGAAGTGGCATCTCAGAAGGGAAAAGTATTTTCATGAAAAACAACATCCCCGCTGACAAAAAATTCTCCAGTGGACTGTTCATAAACCCTATATCCTTTCTTCAGGTTGGGATTTCCCATGAATATACACTGACGAGCACGAGGGCCCATTTTATCGCGGGGCCCTACTGTAGTCACATAACAGAGACAACCAAACACTTGGAGATGACTCGGGTCTGGTTTCCTCCCATATAATATCTCAAATGGAGTTTTCCCTTCTAGGATGCGTGATGACATATGATTTATTAGATATGCTGTAGTGACCACACAATCTCTCCAAAAGTTTTCAGGAATAGATGCTTGAAATTTAAGAGCACGTGCTGCTTCTAAGAGGTGACGGTACTTTCACTTAACAACTCCATTTTGTTGTGGGGTACAAGTGCAGGAACTCTCATGCAAAATTCCATTCGAGGAAAAGAAAGAAGCACATTCACCATTAAAGAATTCTCTTCCGTTATCAGTGCGAATGCGTCTAATCGACTTCCCAAATTGATTTTTGGATAAGGAAAGAAAAATCCTTAGGTGAGAAAGGACTTGATTTTTGGATTGCATGAGGAACACCCATGTGGCACGTGAGAAATCATCTACGATTGTGAGGAAAAATCATGAACCATCATGATGCAAAGTGTGGTATGGTTCCTAGACATCAGCATGAATTAAAGAAAAAATACCGTCTACTCGAGAACTATTGTTTTGGAAATGGGCATAACTTTGTTTTGCCAAGGGGTCGATGGGACACTGAGGACAAGGGAATGAAGCAGTGTGACCCAATATTTGATGATGAAGAAAATTATTGTCATTAGTAGCAGTGTTACACAATGATTTATTGAATTCAACAGGAGATAATTTAAAATTGCTCGGAAGATTGATTAAAAAATATAGCCCTTGATAGATTTTATCCAAGCCCATCAGTTTGCTAGTTGAAAGGGCTTGAAAGAAACATTTATCATAATCAAATGAGACATTACAGGAATTTTCTTCGCGAACTTGAGAGACTGATATGAGGTTGAAATGGAAATCAAGGACATAAAGTACATTTCGAAGTGTGATTAGGGAACTAAGATTCACAGTGCCAGTCATTGCAACATGTGTAGTGTTTCCATTTGGGAGTTGTACTGATATAGGAAAAGATAACTTCTCAATGTTGGAAAAGAAAACTTTGCTGCAGACAATGTGGTCACTAGCACCTGAATCGATAATCCATGCATTTTTCGAAATTGAGTTCATTAAACAATAGGAAATACCTATGAAGCTCCCACTTTTATCTGAAGCTTCCAATTTCTTAAGGCTTCCATCAGCTCCTGATGTTCCCCATGGGTAATTGACCTGCCTGCTGGTTGGCCCAACACCTGAAAGACCGTTGAAAATTTCCCTTTTTCTTTTTCGCCAGGTTTACCATGCAATTTTCAGCAATTTTCAATTGTATGGTGTGGGCGCTTACAGTATTCGCAATATAACTTACTCTTTCCCTTTTGATTATTGTTTTTCGCGGCTGAAGAAGCCATGTTCACGGGCTAGAAAGCATGGGCCATCTTTGCCTCATATGGGCCGTCAGATCTAGTAAAAAAATGGCTACGTGAGCTATTCGATCCATAAAGATTTAGTCCATGTGGACCGTTTGATTCAGGTGTATTGCTGCTTCGTGGACCGTCAAATCCAGCCGCTCTAAAAATCGATCGCGAGCTGTCTGAGTGTTCGATGAAATCATGGCCATCCATCAGCTTCTTGTATCTTCTAGGGTCTTCTTCAAGAAACCCTAGATGCAGCCCTCGATGCTCTCTCCCTCCTGTGGTTCTCTGCGGCGGGCGAGAAAGAACCTTCGTTGCCAGAGCCATTCCTTCGCTACCTTTCCAGTAGTCTGTCGCCTTCTGTTGGCTTTCCTCTTGGATAGCAAGTTGGTAGATGCGGCCAAGGCTTGGCATTAGCTCCATGGTCAAGATCTGTGAGCGAAACGAGAGGTAAGTCTCGTTTAGAATGAGGAGAAACCTCGTTGCCTTCTCCCTGTCTCGCATGTTTTTGTACTGTTGTAGAATGGGTTCAGGCCAATCGAACTTCTCTTCAGCTACTTCCAAATCATTCCACAGACCCGAAAGTTTATTATAAATTGCTGCAACAGTCATGTTTCCTTGTTTTAGTTCCGAGATTTGCTGTGTTAGGGAAATTTTTTTGACTTGATCCAATTTTCCATACATTTCCTCAATGTTTTCCCACATTTTTCTTGAATCCTTCACTACCAGAGCCATTTCGGCCGTGACTTCAGAAGCGATGCAATTTTCGATCCATGTTCTGACTAGTTGATTGCATTTGTTCCAAAGCCATGCCATTCGCTCGTCGAACGGAATCAGAATCGTTCCGTCAATAAAACGCTTCTTGTCTTTTGTTACCAGCGCGCGCCGAAACTCTCGCGACCAGCTCGATTAATTGTCCGGTCCGGTTTTTTTTTTTTTTTGGTCAGTCTTACTCTGTACCTATTCTACACTCACTCTCAGACTTTTGCCCTGCCTCTTGCAGGGCGTGGGAGTCGAAACCCACTCTTGAAACTTACGCGTTCCCATCCCATCCCTCCCTAAGAAGGTGGGGGTTTGAACCCCACACCTCCCCCTTCCATGTTGGAAGAGTGGCCACTGGGGCGAATCCCAGTCTGATTAACTACTATGCAATAAGCTTTAGTTCTGGTCCGTCGGCATTTGTTGTGTAAAAGGGGTCACCGGGCTCCGGCCGGCCACTGGCATCGAAGATCCGGTATGGGAGAAAACTAGGCGAAGGATTCGGGTAGGGATTTGCTCCTAAACCCGAATCGCTAGATTCGGTTTCATGACCCGCATTGAAAAAAAAAAGGGACCTGGGTAGGGATTCATTCCCATACCCGATTCGCCTAACCCGCTCGTCTGTTGTGGGCTAGTGGGTGAGCTTGCCTCGTTGTTGGTTGGTGGGCCTCCATCAGTCTAGACGCTACTCTGAAAACCTGGCAAAGATGTATTTGGGCCTGGCCCATAGTATCATGGATATGGTACCCATTGGTAAGAATGGCTTGAAAAGGGTTGCCCCATATTAAACTAAGCAGGAACAGGTGCTTATTGTGTGTTGGGCCTGACTTTGAGTCTGTTGCTTGGACCTAGTAACTATTGCCAAAGAATCTTGGATCTGCGAAGTTTGTGGCGTTGCCTCTCCTGCAAATTGGTCGTCAGAGGCTGAGGTCTGGTTTTGTGGTTTGGTCATAATGAAAAATTCTCCTAAAAAATTCTACAACAACTTTGTTTTGCAGGTTGGATTTTCTTGGCAAAGCGAAGATGGAGGTTCAAGAACGAATTCCTACCGGAGGCTGTTTTGTTTTGCAGAATGAGTGTCACAACAACAAGACAGAGAAAAAAAAAACGGAGGCAATTCAAAAAGGAATGCGGAAGCTATGCCAGGATTAGAATTGCTCTGATACCATGTCATGAATCTGAGTGAAGGAAAAAATATGGGAAACTGTTCGGAGAGGAAAATGTATTGATTTCATTCAATTGTATAATCTGTATACAAGACTGTATATATTAGAAGAGAAGACTCAATAAAAAAGTAAATTAATATTTTCTAATCTTTCTAATCCTAAAATAATCACAATTCCTATCGATTACAATCGACTCAAATCTTCAATCATATCTTCCAACATGCTCTAAACAACAATTAGGTTCTTGAGATAGTATGTGAAAAATTATATGCACAAGAACTTACTCTTAGTTTGACATTGATCATTGTATTGTTCAGACCATCTTAATATCCCTTTTGCCTCTCAATCTTAAATTTCCAATAACAGGAGCATCAGAAACTGGAAAAGTGTTGGAAGTATTGGACTTTGATTCAGAGTGAGGTCCTGTCTCAAAGTTACACATTGCCCAACCTATATGCAAATCAATTGCATTGACGGTTGATACTTCGATTGGATATCTAATCATTATGTTAGCATTCTGCTCTAAATTTAAGCAGCCTCAAGGACACAGAGTCAAACAACGAATCAAGAATCACATAGAATGCAAGAGACACAGAATAAACGTGAATCTTATTGGCCACAAACCTATATGAAGCTTTTCTCATACCATCACGCCCTTTGACCAGGTCGAACTCACCTTGTGGCCAAAAAATCCAGCTGACCAAGCAAAACCCCGAGCCTGCACCACTATCGGACTGCCTTGGTCATTAAGTTTTGACCAAGAAGCCTCGCAGAAGTTATTGAAAAGAAATAACACCTTCAACAACGTTTAGTAACGCATGTTTCTTTCTTCATTGGGATTTTTTTTTTTTTGGTGACCCAGGGAACCCCCGCACGGCCGATAGCCGGAGAGTAAACCCTGGAGTGACGCTAGTGGAGGACCCACCACCCCGACGCCACACTTATGAATCCCTAGCGACCGTGAGGGGATTTGAACTCCTCCCCTTGCGTTAGGGGGAGAGAGCTCAAACCATCGCGGCCACCACAGGCGGTGGTATTCATTGGGACATTTTGTGAAACAGATTATGCACAAACTCTGCAAGAAGTGCCTGATGGAGAGTAGAAGGGAAATACAAGTAATGATTTTTCTTGCGCCAAAATCTAGAATTTTTTGCGTTCACAATTTTTCACTTTTGCATGTTTATGTTGAGCGTTATTACCACAAAAATATTTCATGTGATAAATTTACTTTATATTAATTTTTTGATTATCAAAAACTTTAAATTGATATGCTTTTGATAAATTTACCTCAAATTGATTTTTTGATTAAAAAAATATAAACTGGTACATTTTTTACAAATTTACCATACGTTAATTTCCGTTAAATTAGATTAATGTCCCAAAAAATCATTTACTATTACTAGTACACTTGTAATAAATGAAAGGTAAAACCTTAAAATAATATACACTTGTCAACTGCCACACGTCATTAAGGGAATGCAAAATGGACCGCTCAAATCGCATCGAACTAATTGGTGGGTTTGGCTCTTGAGGGTGTCGGTTTGGTCTTCAATCCTCCTGATTTCAAGGTGGATTCAATCCACGCCGAACACATACCTTTTTTTTTTTTGTTAATTTCTTCAAAAAATAAATGTGATTGGCTTTTTTTCTTCATAATATAAGGTATCAAGTAGAGGGGAAAAAAAGCAACTAGTTATATTAGACCAAACCGGTAGTGATCTAATCCAGTTTTTGATGTTAAGACCAACTGGTCCAATCCCTGATTCCCAATTTTGGGAACTATTCTTCTTAGTCCAGTTCCATGGAATCATATCGGATTGGGAACTAGTCCTTTTACGTGTCATCTAATCTAACAATTTAACGGTAAAATTTAATAAAAACTAACAGATGATAAATTTGTCACAAGTGTATTAGTTTGAGGTATATTTATCATATATGTACTAATTTAAGATTTTTATGATATAATCCCTATATGTCAATTATAAAAAGGGGGGATTTGGTCCTTGTGACACAAGGACCTGCAATGGCCAATTAGAATCAACAGAACATGTAACCCCAATTTCTTCTAATCTGCGGCTGGTCACAAAAGTTACTGAAAAGAGGTAACACACCTTTAACAACACTTAGTATCGCAAGTTTCTTGCTTCGTTGGGAAATTTTGTTGAACACGTCATGCGCAAGAGCTCCAACAAATGTCTAATGAAGAAGATTATGAGACCCTATTTGAAAATTGGTCAATTCTTGATTTTTTTTTTTGTTCTTTGGAACAAAAAAAGAATAGAAAATTATTTGGTAACATGAGCTAATTTTTTAATCTCTGAATGGAAATAAGAAGTAGAAAAAAGTTATTTTTTTTTTTCCTTCGACCAATTTCTAAAACCGGGTCATTTTTTTCTTTTTCTTCTTCTTCTTCCTCTGCTGTTCAGCCGTTGATCGTTTGATCTTGCTCTAATCTGGTGAGGTTGCCTAGCCATGGCAAGGATCCCTAAGGCTAGGGAGGTTGTTGGCTCTTGACTCTGATTGGTTGCAATCGCTAAGGCTTGGTGACCGGCTAGAAGAGGAAGAAGAAGAGAGGGAAAAAAGAAAAGAAAAAAGAAAAAAAGAAAAAAATTAAAAAATTAAAAGAAAATTCATGTCACTAAAATAATTGAGTTGTACAAAATGCATTCTTGTTATTTTTCTACTTTAGGAATTGGAAACGTGTTTAGAATTTTGTTCGGGGAATAGAATTAGAAAAAACTACTTTGAAATTAAATTATTCTAAAAAATAGAATAGTTATCAAATACAAACTAAAGTAGTACAAAGTAGAGGTGGCAAAATGGGTCTTAGACTCATATATGACCCATTTGTGGATCACTTATTTTTTGAAGAAACTAGTTAAATCGGTTTAACAATTAAAGACTTAAAATAGGTGGGTCATAAGTGGGTCTTGAATGGGTTGGCTTTAGAACCCATTTTTAACTGAAACCTCACAATTTCTCTCATCCCTCTTTAACTTTACAAAAAAAATAAAAATATTTATAAAAATTATAATTATAATTATTTTAATTTTAATTTTCTTTTCTTTTTTTGTTTCTTCTTCCTCCTTTCGGTAGCTAGCACGATGATGGCCGGCGATCGACCAATGAGCCTTAAGCTTGCCGGATCCGGCGAGACTCGAACTCACCGGCGTTGGGCAAGCCTTAAGCCTCACTAGATTTGGCGAGGGGCGAGCTTGACCCTTGCCGATCTGGTGAGCCTCGAGCTTACCGGCGTTGAGTGAGACTTGAGCCTCGCCGATGTAGCGAGCCTTGAGCTTGCCGATGTCGGTGAGCCGGGTGAACTCGAGGCTTGCTTATGGCCTGGTCGTCGATCGTCATTATGGCCAGTGGTCGGCCAAAGAAGAAGAAGAACAAAAAAAAAAAAAAAAAAAAAAAAAAATAAAAAGAAAATTAAATTCTTAAAAATAAAAATAAAAGTAATAAAAAAATTAATTTTAAAAAATAAAAAATAATTAAAATTCGATTTTTTTAAAATAATTATTTTAAAAATTATAAAAATTGTCCATTAAATTTGTTTTGCATAAAACTATTATAAGAAATAAGCTTTATTAGATTTAATTAAATGGATTGGGTGTGGATTGAGTATATGTCAGGTTAGGTATAGATAAAAATTTTATACTGCAAAAACGCGTTAAATGTGTTGATTTGGGTCAGACCATTTATGACCCAACTCAAACCTCACCCAATTCGCTCTTTTAACAGGTCCGAGTATAAAGTAAAGATTTTTCTTGCGCCAAAGGGGAAAAGGAATTTTTTTATTATAAAAAAGGGCGGGTCCCGTCCCGATGCCAAGTAGACTCGAGGTGGCCAATCAGAAGCAGCGGAACACGTCAACCCCAATTTCTCCGAACCTACGGTTGGTCGCGCGTTCTCGTTCCCCGTCACTTCCACGCTCACTCGCAAAACACCATCAAGCTCTTCCCCTTTCTCTCGACCCGAGCTTCTTCGTCGAATCGGGAGAATCTCAGGGCCGCTGCCGCCGCCGCCTTCCGTAGTTCTTCGGAGAGCGACATGGCGAGGATCCCCGCCGCGTGTGCCGCGGTGCTGTGCCTGGTGGTCCTCGCGTGGACGTGGTTGCCGGCCGCGGAGGGCGTCAAGAAACCGGCTTCGGCCGCCCGGAAGGAGGACGTGCCGTTCATAAGGTGCCAGGTCTGCGAGAAGGTCGCGACCCAGCTGTACCGCCAGGTGCAGAAGAAGCAAGCCCAGATCGCTCCCAAGAAGGTACGGACTTTTGTGCGTTATGGGTGCTCGGCGTTGCTGCTGCTTCGCGGGAATCCGGAGGCGGGTCTTTTTCTTTCTTTCTTTCTTTTTTTTGTTCGGATTGGCATTCGATCGATATTTTTTTTGGTGGTTGGTGATTGGTAGATCTCGGAGTATGAAGTGATTGAGATCGCCGAGAACATCTGTAATTTGAAGAAGGAGGAAGCTGATTGGATGCTCAAGATTGATATCGTCGAGCAAGGGGATAAATTGGAGGTATGGTCCGTTAATGCGGATACTTGGTGTCCCTCATTCTGCTATTTATGCACGTTTCAGCATAAGGTATGAGGCATATGCATGTGGACACTAGAACAGCACTAGGACTAACCTAAGGAGATTGAGAGGATCATTTGTTGTCATTTCTGAGATATTTTCTTAAAGTGCTTGTTGGCACCTTGAGGAAAAAAATGCGTCCACAAATGGCCGAATGGCCGAGTTTTTTGGTTGTCGGTGGTACACGTATAGGTGTGAAGCTGGATTAACTGTAATTTGAACAATTTATAAGGCGCTGGATGTTGCATGTTAGAGCTAGAAGTCATCCTGTCATTGGCATAGAGAGTAAGAGACATGACAGTCGACGCAATTTATTACCTCAATGCTTATCTATGTTCTTGCGATTTGTTTTAGTCGCAAGCTTATACATATATGTGGGTAGTTCGATGAACAAATATGGTGCAAGCAATGTCAATGTGCTTCTTTCTTTGCATGCCAATATGTCGATGGGGAGAGTGTTGTGCGTAACAACATTTTCATCGCTGTTTCTTCTATTTCAGCTTGTAGACCAAGATACTGAAGGAATATGCAATTCCGAGTGCAAGACTATCGAAAAAGCTTGTCAAGAGGTTAGACTTTCGTGCTCTACCTACTCATTACTCAAGTCGTTTTTTCATAAGGATTCTCGCTTTGGTGGCATCTTGTCAATCAAACTCGATCGACCTGTTTGGCTAATGTGATCTTGCAGAAAAATGGTTTCCCTGTCCCTTTTCTTTCATATTGATGGAAGATAGCTGGATGAACTTCCTTTGTGCTTTTCAGTAATGGGATTACCCTGAATGGAAATTCATGCTATTAAAGCATATTTGGTGCTTTCACTTCTGAATTGCACTAGACACTAGACCAGCATTAAAATTGTTCCCTCAACTGGAAAATGCAGGTCATGGGTGACTCTGATACTGATGTTGCTGAGTATTTATATAACTCCAAGCCCCAATTAGATTCACTGGTTGATTTCCTCTGTAAAGACCTTAGTAGAGCATGCAGTTCCAAGCCACCTCCACTTCCTAAGGTACTTTTTTTATCTTGCTTTTAGGACTCAATTTCATGGATTAGCTATTTGAACAAACGTATGCTCAATGTTTTACTCTATCGTCTCTCTATTGTCTCTTGCTTTCCGTGTTAATCTTCTGGCTTGGCAAATGAAACAATATCATGTTGACATCATGTTCTAGCTTTGTTTGATAAATCATGTAGATAATTCAGACCTTTCAATATGAATGTCAATCACCTGAACAATTAGACTGAAGTTTCAGAGAGTCCAGTCTCACATATGTTAGTTTAGTGCAGAGAAGCAGTGGAGCTACATCTATGGTACATAAATGAAAAACCATATTCTCATATATTCGATAAATATTCGTAAAAAATGGCATGGTGATTTAATAGAGTGAATGATCATCATTCTTGTGTAATTTTTCTGCTCCCCAAGGATGATGCGGCATGAGATCGTTCTTAAGTTATAGCCCCATCATGTGGAGACTAATAAGTTTAGGAATAAGGTGGGATGGGAATCTATGGCCATATATGGTTGAGACTGACAGCATTTAAGTAGTGAGAAAGCAATGGAGTTGGCAATATTTGAATAATCTTGTATGTACTTCTAGAGTGCACATTGACTCGATTCTCCTCTCAAACAGTCATCATTAATCAGTATTATTACTCTCTTGGAGTCGCAAAACAAAGGACGTCTAGTTTGGTTTGCAAATGGATCCTTGAATAGGATTTAACACATTCATCCCCAATATTGTGCAATAGGGTAGGACTCCCGGAGAAGCTTTTATGCCCAAACCAGCTAAGGATGCTGAAATGGAGAAGATCTTGAGATCAATGGAGGTAATTATTTTCCACAACCCTGAAGTCATAGGCAATGTTACGCTTTTACTATGGTCAGACTTTATACTGGTTATGTTCTTTACAGGGTATGCCAGGAGCACCCAGCATGAAGATGTACTCAAGGGACGAATTGATGAACATGAAAAACTTAGGTGAGGAAGACGATGATGAAGAAGATGAAGACGAGGATTCACACTTCCCCTCAAAATTGGTATGCAGATCTTTGAACGAGTCCTCTTCGTTTTGCATCACAAGAAAGACGATATTTATGCTTATTATCTCGAACCATCTCTTTTCCAGGGAAAAGTTATGAGAGACAAGGAGAGCAGAAAGGGTGATTGGAAGCAGAAACTAACAGAAGGCATCAAAACTACTGGGGAAGCAATAAAGAGACATGCAGACAAAGTCTCCTTCCGATTACAAAAATGGTGGAAAGGAATTAGAAAACCAGACTCGAAGAAAAATTCAAAGACCGGCAAGTCAGAACTTTAATGCCCAAATGTCAGACATTTGAAGAAAGCAATACCGTGGGCCTTGAGGGTATAATCTTCATCTCCGGCCGCTGTATCAGTATATGATGTACAAGGCCCTTCAGAGCTGAAGATTCGAGTTGTTCCAAGTGGTTGAGAGCGCGGCACGCGTTTCTTTTTTCTCCCGGTAAATGGTTCGGTTTCCTTCAGTACTAACATGGAACAAAATGCGGGATTTTGATCTTGTTTCGACAGCCTCTTTAATCTTGAACATCTTTATGCTTTTAGAGCTCCTCAATAGATTACAGAAGAATTTCTCTGAAATGTCACCAAACGTCTCATGTACTTATTGCTCTAGGAAAAAGTTCAGTACTAGTTTTTCTGTCTTCGTTCTAATGGAATTACACAAATCTCCCTTAAATCTTTCGGAGTGGTGCACGCTTCCTCTCAGAGTTTCAATTGATATATAATCCCCTAAATTTTCATTTTGTGATTTTTCTAGGGTAAAATTCTAACGCATCTTGATTTTTCAAGGAAAAATGAAAAAAATGTAATTTTTTTTTTAAAAACCTGATACAAAAATTAATAAAAATAAAAGGATAATAATGATTGAGATTATAATAACATCTTTTATTTGCTTATAACTAATTTTATCGAAATATTTTTTAATTCTTAGATTTCATTTGTTTTACGGAAAACAACTTTCAAGAAATTTTTTTGAAGTTTTTGGCATTTCGTTCACAAAAAATAAACTAATAAAAAGAAACATATTTCGTCAAAAACACTTTCAAAAGTGAGAAGAATGGTTCTCTTTTTGAAAAGGAAAGTAATGTAGAGCATGGCATCTAGAGATTGTATATTAACAAAGTGGCTTGTAGCAAATTAGTTGGGCGACCCGTCTAGATATGAATTAGGCGGCACGATACGATTAAAAAGTGAACTAGTTCTCACGTCCGAATGTATGCTACAGCCTAATACAGCACAAGTAAAATTGCTTCTAAACAATTCAAGCACAAATACCATGTTTCTTGATGCATAGTGATTGTGGTCTCTCTCTCTCTCTCTCTCTCTCTCTCTCTCTCTCTCTCTCTCATTTATCAATAAACTAGCCCAAAATAATCAGTAATTTGTGTTGCCCCAATCAAGAATCAAATATCTTCAGGTAAAACGTATATCAGAAAAGAGATGGATATTCCCATACCGTGAAGACGAAACTGTACCCCCTCTCAAGAATAGAACGCAAGAAATCAATCCTTCTCCACATCATCTTCAAATAATCAAGGGTCATGAAGTTATGCTTCTGCCGAAAAATCAACCCCCTTAGTTGTTAGAGCAACACATTAAGCATGCACAGCTATACACTGTAGAAAGGCCTTTTCGTCTAAAGATAATCACTAGAGGTGAGTGATTTTAGGTCTCGTCTAGTTTTCTACCCATTGGAGCATGTTTTTTAATTTTTGAAATCCGAAACTTACCTTATCAGATATTTCAAGATATACCTAGGTTTCACCTTTTCTTTTAATTGAACGGTTGCAGAGATTATACAATTTAGTAACCGGGACTCATATTTAAACATAAGAAAATTATGAAATATTAATGAAGTAAAAATTTCAATCATGGCTATCGTTGGAAATCAAAGCTCAATTTAGCGATTTTAGATTTTTTTTTTTCGAATTAGTGATTTTAGATTACATATGACATAAATGTCGCGTGATCGCATGAAGACATAGAAGAAGAAAGACACAAACTTTTTCCAGATTCTCCATCTAAAATTTAAAAACTATCCATAAGAACAGATTTCCTAATTTTTAAAATTTGAAGTGAGCCTAATTCCTATTAGTCCGGTTCTCGGATTTTCGATTCTATCTTAAAATCATGCTCACCTCTAATAATCATTAGATGTTTTAAGAGCTTGCGAGTTCATCTACCCTATTCCAAAGAGCTTTGCAAGCAGAGATCTAGGATGAAGTTGGGAGCAGCCCATGCTTCATTTAGAGTTGTCGAGATAAACACTTCTGTCTTTCATTTCAGCATCCTTCAAAACTTTTTCGAGCCTGTATTTCTCAGAATACTAAATACATTAATTTTACGGGAAAAAACCACCAAAAACCCCAAACTTTGTCTCGAGTGACACATTTACCTCAAACTTTTTTTTGTGTCGTGAAAAACCCCAAACTTTCCAAACTGTGACACATTTACCCCAAACTTTTTTTTGCGACACCAAAAACCCCGAACTTTCAAGTGTGACACATTTACCCCAAAATTGGAGGGCATTTTGGTCTTTTCATTTTTAAAATTTTTTTTTTTTTTTTTTTTTTCTTTTTTTCTTCTTCTTCCTCCCTCCGCCGGCCATGGCGGAGTCGGTGGAGGGAAGCCGGCGTCGGCGAGGGTCGCCCTCGGCGGGCGTCGGGCGAGGGCCGCTCGACGCCGGATCCGGCGAGGGCCGCCTTGCCCGACGCCGCGAGGGCCGCCCGACGCCCGGCACCCTCGCCGACGAAGGCGAGGGCCGCCCTCGCCCCACGCCGGCGAGGGCGACCCTCGCCGGCGCCGGCTTCCCTCCGCCGGCGCCGCCATGGCCGGCGGAGGGAAGAAGAAGAAAAAAAAAAGAAAAAGAAAAAAGAAAAAATAGAAACTAAAAAGACAAAAATGCCCTTATGGGGTAAATGTGTCACGGTTTGGAAAGTTTGGGGTTTTTCACGGCACAAAAAAAAGTTTGGGGTAAATGTGCCACTCGGGCAAAGTTTGGGGTTTTTAGTGGTTTTTTCCTTATTTTACCGAGGAAGAAAGCCCATTTAAATCTACCAGTGCATTTGTAACAAAGTCACAGGACATAAGAAAAAGAGAAGTGCACTAATTTTTTGGTGAAAGCTCACGTGAAACAGTACTCTTGGATTTTTGTCACGACGTACTTCCATTTTGGTGTTTCTCACACCTAAGCTTACCAACACCTTCAACATACCGAGATGCTTTCGCAACACCTTCATTTCTCTGATATTCATACCATTTTATTTCACAATCACAAACTGAAACGTTCGAATTAAAGAAGAAAAGCCTCTGCCAAATTCACTAATGTTTGAACTACAACTGTGACAATGCATCCGCAACAACGTTTCACTATCTCTTCTTTTTCCCACCCTTGCCGGATTTCGAAGCTCCAGTACTCGTGGTGGACGCGGGCTCTTGCTTCTTGGTCCGTCCAGGATGTCTTGGAACCAACTCTGCAACATAAAGCATAAGCTGTTTTCCTGCAACACATTGTTCAAAGTTACGAAATCTGCACTATAACCATGAATAAGAATCTCCTAGACTAAAACCAGCAACAACCAGGACCTTCTCTTTTTGTAAATTAAAACTTCCTCAAAAAACTGAATCAGTAGGCATCATAGGCGATAAACTCCTCAACAAGACATACATTTGGCAGTGGCTAATATAAACTACTTCTGCTCTGTTAAATCCATGTCAACAGCAAGAGCAACTTGTAGGAACTAGTGATGCCAAGCTATGTGTAGATTCAGCTTATTGTGATCTCTTCCATACAGAGGACAATGATTTCACTAAATGGAGATATATCTTCTCATCAATTGTTTCAAGAACAGTTTGAAAAACGAATGACTTAAATATCAGATTAGCTGAACAAGTCCCTGAAAGATCTAAGAAAAGGCCTCATTTGCACTAAGACCAAAGTAATGCAAAGTCCATCTCCCAGAGAACACCAAAAGATAAAAAACATGAACAAAATCTGATTTATTTAACAATTATGTCCTTTTCTCCCAGCAGCCAACCATCAGATCAAGTGCATCATCTAATATGACCGGATGTTAGTGGTAGTGTACAAGCTGAATGGGCATATGACATTACGAGCCCAATGTTAACTACTAATAAAACCAAAAATATACAGATTTTTAGTCAGAAACTCCTTTGCAAAGAGTAATGAAATCTATAGATAAAAACGGATACATTATCCAACCACAGAGAAAGTATACAGAAGATAAGGTAGAAACAAGAGCCGGATATCCACAGAAGAAGCTGAGAAGTCTAAAACAAAAGCTAGTAAAAGACTTTCTTTTCCTTTGTGAATCCATTATACCCCTTCCAATTACTAAGGGTGCGCATGGCAACGCTTCTGGGCTAGGGAGTAGTTTTTTTTTAGAAATGCTTCTTTTCTATTTCTATTCTGGGGACAATTTCTGGGTAAAAAAACCCGTTTGGTAACTACACAAAATTTCTACTCTAGAAATAGAAAAAGAATAGAAATGCGTTTGGTAAAAAACAGTTTCTTTTTATATTTATTTGTTTTTTATTTTTGTTGGCCGATTGCCGCCGGACGCCGCCACCGCCGCCGGCCGACCGCCGCCCGCCGCCGCATGTCGCCGTCGGCCGACCGCCGCTCGCCGACCGACCGCCGCCACCGCCGGCCGCACGGCCCATCGGCCGCCACCTCCCGTGGCCACCGGCGGCCGGTGGCCGATGGTCGACGGCGGCCGATGGGCCGTGCGACCGGCGGCGGCGGGCGGCGGTCGGCGAGTGGCGGTCGGCGGGCGGCGACATGCGGCGGCGGCGGCGGTGACATGCGGCGTCCGGCGGCGACCGGCCGGTGGCGGCGTCCGGCCGGCGGCGATGGCGGAAGTCGACAGCAATGGGCCGATGGGCGGCGCCGGCGGCGGCCGCAGGCGGTCGGTCGGGCGGTCGGCCGGCGGCGGCGGTCGATCGACCTCCGGCGGCCGGGCGGCGGTCGGCCGGGCGGCGGTCGGCCGCGGCGAGTGGCGGTCAACGGCGGTCAATGGGCCGTGTGCAAGAGAAGAATAAAAAAAAAAATTTTCACTTATTTCTTAAACTTGTTCTCGGGAACCGAAGCAACTTTTTTACTTCGGTTTTTGTTCCAAAACTATTCCCGGGCTAACTTTTTGTTCCCGGGAATAAAAAAACAACTCGACGTTACCAAACGGATTTCTGCTCTTTTTTTATTCCGGGGAACAAAAAAACAGAAATTGGGAGAATGAGAAATGTTACCATGCGCACACTAAGAGGCTCATTGAAAGAGTTTGGCATTACCAAACACAGACTCCCACCTTCATCAGAAGAGAACAGTACTACTAAGGCTACTTCACCGTGAACTCATCAGAAAATTCACAAATTTAGAAGTCTACTTGCATAAGCACTAACAATTCAAGAAAAATGAGATCATAACTTTCAAAGTTTTCAGTTATAAAAATTGGGGATGCTGACCATGCAAAGAAAGTAACTCTAGATGGAGCTTTAACCTTTCCAATTTGCTTTAATGGAAAGCAAGTGTTCTGTCAAGAATAAATAGCCATCAAATGAGATTCAGCCTCGAATTTATTGCAGTAACTTGAAATTGATGAGCCTTTTCGGTGAGAAATAGGTAAAGATTCTGAAAACCCATGTCAAGGGGTTTCTATTCCACAAAAATTTATCTAACACCCGGCTAGAATTTGATTTGGGTTCCAGTCCATCACCGAACACAACACAGAGTTCATCCCAATTGTTGTCCAAAATTGGATTCTTGATCCAACCCCTTTACTTTTCTTTTTTATTTGAATTTCTCCTCCTTTTTTATTTTTCATTCTTTTTTTTCTATAAACTACTGCCTTCCTTGTACAATCATCGGATGACATATCATCTGACCTCTCTTAAGTATTGTTAGAATATTTAAATAATAAATCACGCCTTCATCTGATAGCTTAAGCTTTTAGAACAGTTGGCAATGGTCCTACAAAATCTCACATGGTATCGAAGTTAGGAGGTCCTGAGTTCGAATCTTCCAGGTCCCTATTTGCCTCTCCAATTATTTGCAATTGCGGCCAATTTTGTTATACTAAATAATTGAGGAAAAACGACATGAATAGTCATTGAGTTTTAACTTAATGTACAATATTGCCCTTAAAATACTTTTGTTCAATGTGGCTTTTAAATTTTTTATATATGTTCAATTTAGGTTAAAACTACGAACGTCCCTGACGCCCACTATAATGAGTAGCATTATTGCAACTAGAACTTCCACTCCAACTATGAATCTTTCTATCCGTATCGTTTATAACCGGATCTTGACTTACACTAGTTTTTTCAATAGGATTACCAAACCTATCAATTAATTTACTTAGCCCATGATTCCCATCATATAGGTAAGTAAGCTACGGGAACAAAAACAAGAAGTTTAGTCACTTCATCATAGAGCAACAAATTAAACTTTAGCTGTCGAAGTTAAATTAGATGACAAGTTGAGTGATCATTAATGCATTTTTTTTTTAATATCAGGCTCCAATTGCTTAAAAGGCCAGCACAGGTGCCGGCCATATCTTAACAAATTAGAAATAGAGATCCAAATGAGCATGCATTAGGGGGATATCATACGATGTCCTTTGCGCAAGGTGTTGAATTTACACTGCATTTAGATTTTCCGACTCTAGCAGGTACTACACAACTCTTCTTCTTCAATGTCCTATGCAACCAAAATCCTACTCCTCATAACTTGACCATGTACCAGCGACGAGCTTCACCACTTCTTAAAATGAACAAATTTCACAGAGCCGAAAGACAAAAAGAGTCATAGTTCCAGCACAATCATCTTCATCATTCCGATCTTCGAAAAAAGAAGAAAAAAAAAAAAAAAAATTTTTCGAACCCCAATTCCGGATAAGCTCATGTCCAGGTCCAATGCAGAAGCTAATCGAACTTACCGGAAGGTATGGCTGGATTGCACGGAGTCCAGTCCTCCTTCTTGAGGCAAACCCTCACTCTCCCTCTCTGCATGAAATCTCGCGGACACGCCTTATCGTTCTGCAACAAAATCCATCCCGGACGTCTCAGAATCACACCAAACAACATTCCCCGAGCGTAATAACGGACAAGAAACGAGGCGGAAGAAGCGGCGGCGGCCCGGCCCCGACCGAACGAACCTCGACGGCGGAATTGAGCTTGAGGTAGGTGCAGCAGTCCCCGATCTCGGCGCATGTGGGGCTCTCGCACGCCTTCTCCGGGCACGGACCGGCGGAGCCTCCGGCGAAACGTCGCCGATTACCACGGGATGAGAGGCGTCCGAGTAGGAGACGGCCACGTACGCACGATGGAATCTCTAAAATTTTAAAATATCCAATCAGTGAAAGAATTTGACTAAACTGATTTGATAAGTTTTGGTTGATTTTGTTTTTAAAAGTTTCAGAGAATTCAATTGTACCTTTATTACAAATTTCGAAACTTAATTGAACTTTTGAAACGTCAGAACTTAAATCACATTTACGAATTCTAATGAATTTATCTTAAGAAGATATTATTTGAGAGGAAGGGCATATGGGCAAAACAGTTGGGAGTAAATTTGTTAATAGAGGGGGAGGAAAACCAATTATTGAAAAGATTTCATGAATAGCACAAATCTTTTTGCCAATCGTAAAAGGCGCCACCTCACGAGAGGAAGCCTAACAAGGAAACTGATCATCATCGCCGGGCATGCATTGCCTGAGAGAAGAGACCCGTCATTCTCTTTTAGAAACTCCATTGAAGAAGCCACGCTAGTTTCGCATCGTAATCGCAGCAGCAAACTGGTCGGATCAGCTGACAAAAATTTTCCTGCTCCTGACATGGAACTGCTGCTCGTCGAGACCTCGAGTCGGGGTTAAAACAATGGTGAGATGCGAAAAGCGAATTATCTTTATGATCGTCGCTGTCGTCTCTTCGCGCGCCTTTGCTATTGGGCATCACAGAGGCGAAAAGGTCACTTCTTTCCCTATGGCGAACAGGAACAAATCATCGGGTAATAGTGCGTATTTTCTCGCAGGTGTAGGATTATATGGACCATCGATTGCCTTTGCTCGTCATCTTTCCAGTTCTCCTAATTAAATCTTACCAATAGCGAAGCTCATGTTTCTCGAATTGCCATCTCTACTCGGAAAATTCTCAAAAAAGTTCATAAACTTATTATAATTATGTCAATTTAGTCATAAACTTATTTTTTTGATCAATTGAGTTTTAAACTTTTTGCAATCGTATTAATTTAGTCATTTTGACCAAAATTAGCTGACCGGTGTCGGCGATAATTTTTTAACAATATTTTATTTCTTCAAATCATTTTCTTAATTTCTCATCCTTTTTTCTAAACACTTTTATTTTATTTTATTTTTATTTCTCCCTCCTCCTTCCTTGGGCTTCAGCGACCACCCAGAGGGGAGGGTTGGTTGGTCGTTGAACTTAGCTGGCTAGGCAAGCTCGCCTCTGCGTCGTTGGGCGAGGGCGAGCTTGCCCAGCCACTAATGAGGCGAGCCCTGCTGGATCTGGCAAGGGCTCGCCTAGCTAGGGTGAGAGCGAGTTCGCGTAGCCATTAGCAAGGCAAGTCCTCACCGTCCCTAGTCTGGCGAGGCGAGCCCCCTTCAGATTTGGTGAGGGGGCCTCACCAAATTTGACGGGGGCTCGCCTTGTTGCCCTCGCCCAATGACGATGAGACGAGCTTGCTCGCTCGGTCACCTTAGTTTGGCGACTAGCTAGCCCTCCTCTTTAGTTGGTCATCGAAGTCAAAGGATGAAGGAGAGAGGAGGAGAGAGGAGGAAGGAGAAGGGAGGAGGAAAAAAAGAAAATGGATATGTGCATTAGAAGTCCTAAAACTTATCATGAAAATGCAATTGAGTCCTAAAACTTTCAAAAAGTGTAATTAAGTCCTAAAACTTATCATGAAAGTTCAATCAAGTCCTAAAACTTTCAAAAGGTTGAATAAAGTCCTAAAACTTGTTTAGAAAGTGTAACCGAGTCCTAAGATTTTCAAAAAGTGCATTTCATGAAAGGACTTTGATTAAACCATTTTGATAAGTTTTAGGACTTGATTGCACTTTTTGAAAGTTTTAGGGCTTAGTTGCACTTTGTGACAAGTTTTAGGACTTAATTGCACTTTTTAAAAGTTTTAGGACTTAATTGCATTTTCATGACAAATTTTAGTACTTCCAATGTACTTATCCAAAAAGAAAAAAAGGAAAAAATAATAAAGTAATTAAAAAATAATAATATAAATTGTCACTGATGTGGACTGGTAGCAACGTCAATACTAGTTGGCCAATTTTGACCGGAATGACTGAACTGACACAATTATAAAAATGTTTAGGTTTCAGTTGATCAAAAAAATAAATTTATGACTGAATTGCACAATTATAATATGTTTAAGACTTTTTCGGTAATTTTCCCTCCTCACATGGGCTTCACAAACTTCGATGAGAGGAGCAACATCTCAATTGGAATGAACCATGCGTTTGGAACCAACGAGCTTGTGGCAAGAATGTTAAAAAGAAATCTTCACTCTTTGTTATTTCCTTTTGTTCTTGTTTTTTCCGGGGAAAATGTTTGCAATTGGGAGATCGGGTTGTTCTAGAACAACTGCAAAAAGATTTGGGAGATCGAGTTGTCCAAGAACACTGCAAAAAGATTTGCCCACAGCCACTCCAAATGAAGAGGACCTCGAAGAGTCGATTGTGATCATAGAGTCACGGTCTAAGATTTCCCATGCTCAAAGGACCGTGTTCGATCTAAGAAGATTGACCAAGTGCCTAGGTTTCCAAAACATTCTTAGGGATGGATGATACTAAATGTTCCGAGTTCTAGAGCATTCTCCGTCATAATGCAGTTGTTAGAAGATAGGGAAAAGTGATCGCATCTCCTCCGCTAGATTGAATGCCAATCAATGATCGTAAAGGGATACTAGAATAAATAAAGGGGCTTACCCTCATTTGTATCCATCCAAATACTTGAGAAAAATCCTCTCCTAGAGCTTTCTCTGGAAAGTCTTTATAGAAAGTTTTTCTCTCTACAATCCCCCTTGAAAAAGACTCAAGTTACGAATTTGTGAAAATGTAGTTTGTGAAAATGTTTGATACATACCAAATCGCATTGAAAGATTGGAATAACTATCTGTTAAAGTTATGAGTACTAAATTTTTTTCCTAAAAACATTTTTTTGGGCTCTGATATATATATTTTTTATTGTCAGCAATATGAGATCCTTTGATAGCCAACTCACTTGGTCATTTCGACACTTCTACTACTCTTTCTCGTAACCACAAGCCAAACCACTCACGTCTATTTACTTGACTCATCTCATGAACTAACTTCTCTACCACTTGACCTTTTTGAGACTCATAGTACTAACTCCTTTACCCTGTCTCTTCCAAAAAGGTAAGAAACATTGCTCTATGGACGTGCTCAATTGACGCTTTGCACATGATGCAGCTCTAAATGAGCTTCATGAGATTACCAATATCATTAACTGGGTCAAGTATTGCGGCTGAATCAAGTGGAGCAAGCAAGTCCCTCAAATTTGTTGAATCCATGATCATAGTAAAACCAATCACACTTATTTGTCTGGAGTAATTTATAATGTAGTGTTTTATATGCCATATTTGTTCGAAAGCTTTTGTTAAGCATGAATTTTTTTTTTCTAACCTTTCTGGACTGTGGATATTCACAGACAATATTTTCATTTGATTTTGAAATTAGATATTTGGAAACAATAAGGTTTTTGAAATTTTTCTTTATAAGTATGAGTGGACAAATAATTGAAAAAATGGCATTATAGATTGGTTTCTACAATTTTCAAGAAATTTTGTGCTCTCCATGACATTCCTCTCGAAAAGTTATATAAAATCAAATAAATTTCGCCAAAAAAAAGTTGTTGGAATAGTGAGATACACACTCTAGAAAACAAAACTACATCCCTACAACACAAGTAAAAGGGAAAAATCCCAAACATCACAGTTAAAAAAACAAATCATTGACACAAATGCTAACCATATTATGTAGAAAATATTCTAAAATATTTTTTTTTACCTTTTCTTTCAGGGACGAAGGCCGCACTCCTTCGTTGACTGCAACCCTCATCTAGATTTGAGCGAGGCCGTTGCAGCCGAAGGTGAGGCCACTCTCACCCGAACCATTGCACGGCCTGACCTTGCCCCAAGAGCGAGGGCCCGACGAAGACAAATAACTTAAAAAACATTGTTATAACATAGTTGCTCCAATTTCGAGAAATTTCATATTTTCCATGGTATTACTCTCGAAAAGTTATTAAAAATCAAAGTAAATTTTACCCTTCCCTCGTCGGAGTAAACCACACCTAGCTTGCTTCTGCTCGATAATCCCCACACCGTATAGTCCATTTACTCCACCATATCTTCGTATTTTACCTTTTCCTCAATTAACTTATTTATCCTTTGGCTAAGAAAAATGGACCATATTGATTTAATTACTTATTTTTTTGGCCGAACATACTAAAATTTCGAACCAAAAAAAAAAAAAAAAAAAAAAAACCACAGATTAGTGTTATCAATGGCATCCTGGTCAGCTGTCGCCCTTCCTGTCCATCGGAACATTGCATGAGCTGCCTGGATTAGGAGGAAGGAAGTTTGTGATACGTGGCATGAACTGGAGTGGGCATTTCTTCAAGTACAGGGAATAACCAAAGCAAGTGCAACAATTACATAAACAACCTCATGGTCCGCTTCAATGCCCTGATCTTCAACATGACGAGCGAGCTCGAGCGTCAGCTCCGGGGCGCCAAGCTGCGGATGTTCGATTTCATGGAAAAACATGCTCGAGCATCTGTCAGAATCGGATGCTTTCAAATCAAATCAAGTAGACTCCTTCTCATAGTCCTTGAACTAATGTCTTCCGATAGACTTCATCCGACAAGCCACATGCAATCTCTGGGTCATAATGAACTTCAACGAGTCATCTTAGCACAAGATTTCGAATATCAAACAGCTTGTGAATGCCTAATCTCTCTTAGAGTTGGATATTTATTTATGTCTTTGTAAATCAGAACTGAGCGAATTGGAGCGATGACGATTGGTCCTCGGTCTCTTTCTTTTAGTACTTCCACCACATTGTTGGAGATGACAATGCATGGAAAGAACATGCCAATAATTTGATGCCCCTAGACAGCTTGTGACATCAATAGAGAGAGAGATACGGATTTCCATGTAAACTTGTGATATCAATCGAGTTATTTCCATATATTATCTAGCTCGATAATTTTACAGTAAAATTTGAAAAAAACTAACAGAGGGTAAATGTATCGCATGTAATTAGTTTGGGATTTTTGGTGAATCAAAAATTAACTTGGAGTAAATTTGTACGGATTAACTAATTTGGAGTTTTCACTGATCCAAAAATTAATTTAGATAAATTTATCACAAACATATTGGATAAAGAAAACAAGAGAGAGACCCAATGAAGCAAATTCGTTTAGTGGGCTTCTACGTGAGCTTCTATGCAACATTGCAAAAGAGGGAGCCCGGAGTGGAACAAAGTAGCCCCAATTCCTGTTTCTCTCTGGTAGTGTGATCCTCCTGGACAGCTTAAAAATCTATTGAGAGGAGCAAAGGACGCCTCGGATGTAACTAAAGGCATTTTCCCTAGTGACACATTCGGATGTATATAGCTTATGAGTATGGTTAAAAGACGATATGAACATAACAAGAACTTTATCAGGCTCCGTCCCTGTAACAGGGGTCTGCTGCGAGAGTTGCTGGACTGTTGTTCAGAACTTCAGATGTGCAGGAGAGAAGTAGGCCCTGTGGTTTGAATAATGGAAATGCAACACGATTTGTTTCTCTCGTAAAACTTCGTTTCAAGAAGTACCATGACCCGACATCTTGAGATTGGATTAGGAGGGAATGACTCCACCAGAATTTTTCTAATCTCGACGTTGATGCCTGGTCTATATTGATCGGGAGACTTCAGACATAAATTTGGTTTCATCCCACTGAAACCAACCATCTTCACTTTTTAACGAACAGTATGCAATGGGGATCGGTCAAGTCACACAGTTTTCTTTTTGGGAAGCAAATTCGAGTTGAAGAGAACTGTCGAACGTGGGTGACGAAAACGCTTGTTCGGTGGTAAAACCCAGAAGAACTGTAACAAGCAGTTGTGAAAGGGTTAGGAGTCAATAGGGTCGGTGAAGAACCTGGAGAGCTACGTTTAGCTCTGAGATAAGATTCTTTCCTTTCTCTTTTGATTATTTCTGCCGCGAAAATTCAAGAATGTACTGGCAGGCAGGCAGCCAGTTACAAGTCAGTATCTACTGGAGGAGCGGCAATGAAGGCAATAATAGATGCAGTAAGTCCTAGGTCAATAGCGTGGTGAAACCCATGCAATGGGGTCAAGATAAAATGGCTGGACGTTTGGAGCAATCGCGTTGGATTACCTGAGAGATATCCGTATGAAAGCAGCACCATCATGAAGCTTTTCTCATATTCTCCACTGGAGCTTCATTGAATCAGGAAAGTCTCGCAGCTACTGCTTCTTAGCTCTTCCGAGACATGGCAAAGAACAACGCTGCATCTGCCGTGGTGCTATGCTTGATCCTTGTATCAACTTTGATGCCCACCTCGGAGTGCTCCAGCCCAGCTCCAGTCGCCCAGGAGGAAGACGTTGAGCTCATAAAGTGCCAAGTCTGCGAGAAGCTCGGATCTCGCCCAGCTGTATTGCCACATGCAGAACAAGTGAGCTCAGATCTCTCCTGAAAAGGGGCAGACTTTGTTTCTTCTGGTGCTGGGATCGCTGCTTCACAGAATGAGGAGGCGGGTTTGATTTTTGTTCAGATTGGCTTTTGATTGATTTTTTGGGCGGCTTTTTTTGTTGGTGATTGGTAGATCACGGACAAGCAGATAATTGAGATCGCCCAGAACCTTTGTAATTTGGAGAAGAAGGAAGCTGTCTGGATTAGCAATAGAAATATCGTTAAGCAAGGGGATAAGTTAAAGTATAGACGTTAATGCAGATACTTGGTGTTCTTCACTTTGCTATCCCTGCACGTTTCAGTCTTCAGATAGCAGCATATACATGTGGACACTGGACTAGCGCTGGGACTAACCTAAGGAGATCCAAGAGATTATTCGTTGTCATTGCTGAGAAATTTGCTAGAAGTGAGAACTAAGGCTGCTCCGAAATAGACTCGACCGTTTTGGGGGGCTTGTCAATACCTTGAACGAAAAAAGCACATGCACAATTGCCCGAGCTATGAGCTGGTCGTGAGCACGTGCATATGAGCGAAGCGGGATTAACTGTAACCCGAACATGGTATTAGGTGGTGGGTGTTGCATGTCAGAACTTGAAGTCATTCCCTCATTTGCATGGGGAGAAAGTAATATACCAGCCCATGCATTTCATTTTCTTAATGTTTTTACATGTTCTTGTCGGTTTGTTTTAGTCATGAGCTTCATAACTAGCGTTTGACAAACAAATATAGGGCCCGTTTGGTTCGACTTTGGGGAAATGCCCTTGAGAGAATGTAAATACCTTTGAGATAAAGGGGTTTTCCGAAATACTATACCGTTTGGTAAATTTAGCATTGTAAAATAACTTTAGCAAAAACACCGTTTGGAAAAACTTGCATTTGCATTAAGCTTTTGCCATTTTTATTTTTTTTAAAAATCTGAAAATAAAATCCGCGGCCGGCCAACCGCTGGCGGCCAGCCGCCGTGGAACTTCGGACGGCCAATCGCCGCCGGCCGCAGATCCCAGCCGTCGGGAGGCCGATGTGGCCACCGGACCGCCAGATCCGCCGTCGGGAGGCCGAGATGTGGCCGCCGGACCGCCAGATCCGGCCTCCCGATGGCCGATCAGCCACCGGACCGCCAAATCTGCCGTCGGGAGGCTAGATTTGGCCGCTGGACCGCCGATCCGCCTCCCGACGGCCGATCTAGCGGCCGAGGCCTCGGGCGGCGTCGCCCGGTCGCGCGAGCCGGCGACGCCGCCCGAGGTCACGCGGACCCCGGGCGGTGTCGCCCGGCCCGCGCGCGCCGACGACGCCGCTTGGGGTCGCGCGGACCCAAACGGCGTCGCCTGGCCCTCGCGCGCCGGGCGACGCCGCCTGGGTCGCGGGTCGCGCCACCCCGGGCGGTGGTCACCGGGACGCGCGATCCCCACACGGCGGTGGCGGCTGCTGGAGAAGAAGATGAAGAAGACGAACGGAGAAGACGAAGAAATGAAGAAGACGAACGGAGAACACAAAGAAGATGAACAGTGATTTGGCATTTCTGAAATGCCAAATGCTCAAAGCTGGTCTAGAGGAGCATTGGGCTTTCAGCATTCTACTAGCATTTGGAATGCTAGCATTTGGCCAAGTATGCCCCAAATACTGAACCAAGCGCTTCAATATTTTTCTCAAGGGGCTTTCGGGGCTGAAAGCCCCTTGGGAATATTGAACCAAACAGCCCCATAGTGCGAACAATGTCGATGCGCTACTCTTTTTGCATGCCAATACATATAGATGGAGAGTTTTATATATAACCACAGTATTTTCAACTCCATTACTTTATTTTAGCTTGAAGAACAAGATGCTGAAGGGAATATGCAATTCCAATTGCAAGACTCTGCAAAGAGCTTGTGAAAAGGTGAGGCTTTGGTGCTCTTACCTACTCATTACTCTAATCATTGTTTTATGCGGATTCTAAGCTTTTGTGGCATCTTGTTAATCGAACTCGACCAACCTATTGGCCTATGCAATCTTTGAACATAAATTGTTTCTCTACACCGTGCCTTATATCGATGGAAGAATGGCTGGACGAACTTTCTTTGTTCTTTTCAGTAATTGGATTACTCTCGGTGGAAATTCATGCCATTGCAGCATTCTTCATGCCTTTCACTTTGATTTGCAGTAGACTCTAGATCAACATCAGATCTGTTCCTTCCACTGGAAAGTGCAGGTCATGGAAGATTCTGGTCATATAATATCTTGAGTATCTACATGAAACCAACCCCCTGAAGGATGGAATGGTCGATTTTCTCTGCACCGACGCATGCATGTCCAACTCGCCTCCACTTCCTAAGGTACGTTTCCATCGTGCTGAGGGAAACTCAGTTCATGGTATTAGCTATTCGAACAAACATCTGTGCAACGCTTAACTCTTTTGTCCCTCGCTTTCCGCGTTAATCTTCCATGGTAATCATTTCCCCACCACCGTGAAGTTGTGCGCGATGGATGCTTTTGCTGTATCCAGACTTCGCACGCTGGTTACGTTTCCTTACAGAGTATGCCGGGAGTGCCGTGCACAGACACATACTCGACGGACGAATTGATGAAGACGAAAACCCAGCGAGGAACATAGACAAGGGTACACACTCGCACTCGAAATCGGTGTGCCAGTCCTCGAAAGAGGGCACCCCCTTTCCTTTTTGAAAGAAAGCAAGGAAAAATGGAGCAAGTTGAAGCTGCGGGGAATTTTGGGGAATTTTGTATTCCTTCAACTTGAAGGATTGCATGTACATTGTACTGTATATATAATACAAGCTGTATACAGATAAAAAAAGAAAGAAGTATATTCGAAGGAATCGCATCTAATCTTAAATCGATTTATTCCAATCCATGATTGATTTTATAAATCAATCTCAATTGAGTGAATTTCCTTGATCGCAAGCATATCTTCCAACACTTTTCCCTCGCAAGAAAGACAGTGTTCATAGTTATTAATGCTGAACCATCTTTCTTTCGAGGGTGTTCGGAAGCTAATGGAAAGCATAAGAAAAGGAGTGAAGAGAGTTGCAGAGGAATTCTTGGGAAAATGGTCGAGAGAATACTCGTAGAAAAATTCGGAGACCAGCAAGTCAGAACTTTAATGCCCGACTAGCAGACAGCAATGCTTGAGTATTTTATGTCCGGCCACTGTATCGTCCTGTAATGCATAAGGCCCTTGGGAGCAGGAGATTTCAGAGTCGTTCCAAGGAGAAGAGCTCTTTCGCCATAGCTTCTACTGCAAGACAGCTTTATGTCCACAGCTATTGTACACTACTGAAAATTACAAACTTATTAAAATAAGTTGTGAGTTTGTTCAGAAAGTTCCAGAGTTATTGTGTTTTTGCTAATTGAATTATAAACCTTTTTACATTTTGCCAATCAAGAGTACTTTGCCAATTTTGGCCCATCATATATTGCGTTATCGGCACTAACGTGAATAATTTTTAATAATATCTTAATTTTTTCAATTTTTTTAATAAATATTTTTCCTTTTTCATTCTTTCTCTTTCTCTCTTATTCTTCCATTCTTTCTCCAGTTGGTCACCTCTAGTTGGTCACTAGGCTCAGCCTCTGGCGAGGCTCATCCCACTAGCCACTAGCCACTGGCCATTAGCAAGGGCAAGCCTACACAACCGTCCTTTCACTCGAAAGAGCAACCTTCAATCACTCAAAATCCAGCTTCCAAAAGTTTTCACGATGATACTCTCGCTTTATTGGCCACTAACTAAGGATCCTAAAAAGGTTTGGAAAGAGAGGGTTGAGCAACCACGGCTTAGTGAATAATGCATCTTTTGTAAGCGGATCGAACAATCACTATACATACATACATACATACATACATACATACATACATATATATAGTACATCCAAAAACTCATAATTCAACTCTTCAATATACATATCAAAATATATATGAGTTATTTCTTCTTAAGAAATTTTTATACTAATTAAAAAAAAACTCATTGAAACCATCCTCACAATTCAAACATTAATGGTCAAGTCCATTGATTAATTTCATTTATAACGACATATGTTCTAATATAATATACGGAAACGATAAGATCTTGTAAATAAATCAATGCAAAAAAATCACAGAAATATACAAGTAATAATAAGGACATAATAGATTTATATGATTCGATTCGGATATCGGTATTTATATTAAGGGAAGGTAGCACTAAATAATCTATTATAATCAAAGAATCAGAATTATAACTGTTCATACGCTTGAGTATTTCCTACACTTATACTTAAGTTTAGATCCAAAATGTTAACAAATAAAGATGTAAACTCATAGCATAGAATCACCGGTTCAATTTCTCTATGCATGCCCAAAATAGAACTTAGTGCGTTGGTCTTTTCTTGTGTACGACGGCTTCTTCTACGTGCGGCTCTTCTTGCGTTCTCTAGCTTTTCAAGATGACCCACGTTTGACTTTAATATGTGCGCCCAAAGCCAACAACTTTGTGCCTAGCCCACTACTTCAATAAATCCAACCCCTACCTACCCAAGAAAAGAAACCTTTTCCCCTTTTTTTGTACAAAATCGCATTTGCCCCCAAAAGATAGATAATAAAAGAAAGTGTGCCTAACTGCCCATCGTTTGTTCTTTAGTGCAAAACTTTTGCCAGTCAATCTACGCCAATGCACTCTTGGACTATTTTGAAGAGCTAACGCCCAAGAATAACAAATCTGAACAAATCTTATTCAGATGAGAATAACAGATTTTGAACAAATCAAAATCTTTTAATGAATCTAATCCGTAACGGCTCAAATTCGAGATATTAATTTAATAGAGCGGATACAGATGTGAAGGGGGCAGTGACGGCATGATCCATTGAACGGCGGGCTCTATCATATGTCGGAGAAAGAGTAGTGTGAAGTTTTGAAGGGGAGAGTAGACGGGAGAGAATCGAAGGGGAGAGAAAGTCTCTTTTTTGTTGAAATTAAAAATTAACTAAAAGAGAGAGAGGGAGGTCCTAGTCATGACCTTAAACTGACAAGTCCAATTCAGGGAGAATCTGACAGGGGTGGGAGACCCCAATTGGGCTAATACCAGATAGGGGGTATGATAAAGATTCCATCCCCATTGGCTTTCCCAGCCAACCCCTTTAAGGGGAAGGGACCTAGCCTGGCCCCAGCTAGAGGTGACATAAGACTGAGGCTCTTGGCTAGCGGTGGGGCCAGGCAAACCTCGTTGCCTGATAAGTGGGCTGGTATCATCACACATTGACATCGTACTCCTATCTAATATTTTCTCCATAGTGTAAGAGGTAGTCTGGATAGGAACAAAGTAGCCCCACTTTCTACTTATAGAAAGCGTGATTCCTCCTGGACCGCCTCAAAATCTTTTGAGAGGAACAAAGTACACCTCGGATGTAACTTTCTCATAGGGACATTCGGATGCATATAGCTAATGGACTGTTGTTCTGAACTTCAGGTGTGTAGAACAGAAGGAAGCCCAGTGGTTTTGAATTGGTAATGCAACATGACTTTTTTCTCCCGCGAAAACTTCGTTTCAAGAAGTACCATGACCCAACATCTCGAGATTAGATTAGGGGGGAGCAACTCCTCCCGAGGCTTTCTAATCTTGACGTCGATGGCTGGTCTACTGATGGAAGACTTCAGCTACGTTTCCCTCACACATAAATTGAGCGTCGCCCATGAAATAATTCGTTTTCATCCCACTGAAACCAACCGAGTAATCTTTATGAACGATATGAAATGGGATCAGCAAGTCAGTGTTTTCTAGAGAACTGTCGAGCGTGGACGACGAAACGCTTGTTCGATGGTAAAACCCGGGAGAACTGTAGCATGCAGATGTGAAAGGGTCGGTAAAGAAACTGTAGAGTTGGGTATCTCTGAGATAAGATTTTTCCCATTCTCTGTTGATTATTTCTGCGACGCAGATCCAATAATGGTCCGGCAGGTAGCTAATTACAAGTCATTATCTAGAGTAGGAGCGGCGAAGGCAATAATAAATGCAGAAGTCCCACGTCAATAGCGTCGTGAAACACATGCAATAGGGTCAATATGAAATGGCGGGACATTTGGAGCAATCGTATTGGATTACCTGAGATATAAACACGTGAAAGCACCGTTTTTTTTTTTTTTTTTTTTTTTGATTCTCTACTGGAGCTTCATTCAATCGGGAAAGTTTCACAGCTGCTGCTTCTTAGTTCTTCACAGAGAGAGAGAGAGAGATGGCGAAGAACAACGCTGCGTCTGCCTTGGTACTATGCCTGATCCTCGTGTCGACTTCGATGCCCGCCTCGGAATGCTCCAGCATACTGGATCCGGTCGCCCGGGAGGAAGACGTCCAGTACATAAAGTGTCAAGTCTGCGAGAAGCTTGCGTCTCAGCTGTATCGCCAGGTGCAGAGCAAGCGAGCTGAGATCTCTCCCAAAGAGGTACGGACTTTGTTTCTTCTGGTGCTGGGGTGGCTGCTTCGCAGAATGCAGAGGAGGGTTTGATTTTTGTTCGGATTGGCTTTAGATTGATTTTTTGGGTTTTCCTTTTCTTGTTGGTTGGTGCTTGGTAGATCACGGAGGAGCAGATGATTGAGATCGCCAAGAACCTTTGTGATTCGGAAAAGAAGGACGCTGTCTGGATTCGCAAGATTGATATTGTTGAGCAAGGGAATAAGTTAAAGGTAAAGCCGTTAATGCAGATGCTTGGTGTTCTTCACTCTGCTTTATATGCACGTTTCAGCTTCCAGAAATCAGCATATACATGAGGACACTGGACTAGCACTAGGACTAACCTTAGGAGATCAACAAGATTATTCATCGTCATTGCCGAGAAATTTCCTTGAAGTGAGAACTAAGGCTGCTGCAAAATAGGTTCGATTGTTTCATGGGACTTGTCAGCACCTTGAACGAAAAAGCGCAAGCCCAATTGCCTGAGCTATGAGCTGGTCGTCGGCACATGCATATGAGCAAAAGGGGATTAACTGTAATACCAACATGGCATTAGGTGGTGAATGTTGCATGTTAGAACTGGAAGTCATTCCCTCATCTGCATAGAGAGAGAGAGAGAGAGAGACAGAGAGAGAGAGAGAGAGAGAGAGAGAGAGAGAGAGAAACCAGCCCACACATTTCATTTTCTTTATGCTTTTACATGTTCTTGTCGGTTCGTTTTAGTCGTGAGCTTCATCACAAGCTTTCGACAGACAAATAAAGCAAGAACAATGTCGATGCGCTACTCTTTTTGCATGCCGATACATGCGGATGGAGAGATTTCTACATAACTACAACATTTTCAGCTCTGCCACTCCTATTTCAGCTTGAAGAACAAGATGCTGAAGGATATTGCAATTCCGAGTGCAAGACTCTGCAAAAAGCTTGTGAAGAGGTGAGACTTTGGTGCTCTTACCGACTCCTTACTCGAGTCATCGTGTGATGTAAATTTTAAGCGTCCGTGGCATCTTGTCAATCAAACTCGATCAACCTATTTGCCCTATGCGATCTTGAACGTAAGTTTTTTCTCTGCCCGTCGCCTTTATATCGGCGGAAGAATGGCCGGATGAACTTTCTCTGTTCTCTTCAGTAATTGGATTACTCTCAGTGGAACTTCATGCCATTGAAGCATTCTTTGTGCTTTCACTTCTGACTTGCAGTAGACGCTACATCTACATTAAAACTGTTCCTTCAACTGGAAAGTGCAGGTTATGAAGGACGCTGGTGATATTTATGTCTACTATCTAAAAGAACCCAACCCGCAAACTGATGGAATGAAAGATTTTCTCTGCAAAAACGCCACCTACGCATGCAAATCCGACCCCCCTCCACTTCCTAAGGTACATTTCCATCGTGCTGGTGGAACTCAGTTGCATGGTATTAGCGATATTCGAATGAACTATCCCTGAAAATGCAGAAACTTTCGGTGGTTAGGCTTATGAAGTTAGATGCAACTCAAACAATATGGAGGGATCGGTTCTTGTTGGCTGATGCATACCATGCCCCTATTTCTCATCTTTACTGTCTTGCTCTTTCCACGAACCACTCTGCTTTTCAAATGCCTTGTCCACGTCGTTGCGCATCATAAGATCACGAGGATATTTCACATACGTATGGCACTAGAGCGCGCATCTGCAAACTGATCTTTGAATAGGATCTTGTGCATTTATCCCCATTGCCGTGTGACAGAATAGGACTCCCGGAGAAGCTTTCGTGCCGAAACCATCGGAGGAGGCTGATGTGGAGAGGAACGCGAAATCATCGACTGAGGTAATCATTTCCCCACCGCCCTGAGGTCATTTGCGATGCGCGATGCTTTTGCTGTATCCAGACTTCACACGCCGGTTACGTTTCCTTACAGAGCACGCCGGGAGCGCCCTGCACGAACACATACTCAACAGATGAATCAACGAACGCTAAAAACTCCGGCGAAAAAGACAAAGACGAGGGTACACACTGGCACTCGAAATTGGTACGCGAATCCTCGAAAGAGCAACACCCCCCCCCCCTCCCCTTCCTTCTTCCTTTTCCCTCGCAAGAAATACAATGTACAGTCATTATGCTGAACCATCTTTTTTCCAGGGTGTTCGGAGGCATATCAAAAGCTTCTTTGGAGAAATAAAAAAATATTTTACAGGAGACTCAGAGGAAAATTCAGAGACCGGCGAGTCGGAGCTGTAATGCCCGAGTATCAGACAGCAATGCTTGAGCCTTTGAGGTTATAGTCTTTTATGTCCGGCCACTGTATCGTTATAATGAATATGACCCTTAGGAGCAGGAGACTTCAGAGTCGTTCCAAGATGAAGAGTCTTCCGCCATAGCTTCTACCGTAAGACAGCTCTATATCCATAGCTATTGTACCCTCTCTGAAAATTATGAACTTACTAAAATAAGTCGCGAATTTGTCTAAAGAGTTCTAAATCTATTGCATTTTTGATAATTCAGTCATAAACCTTTTAATTGTGCTAATTGAGTTATAAACCTTTTTACGTTTCACCAATTGAGAGGCGTTATCGGCATGACGTTGACAATTTTACATAAAATTTTTAAAATTTAATTTTAAAAAATTAATTATATTTTTCCTCTTTTTTTTTTTTTTTTTTTTTTCTTCTTTCCTTCACCTAGCCAGTCGTTGGGCTTGGCCTCTAGCGAAGCTTGCTCATTGTCCACTGGCAAGGGTGAGCCTAATTATTGCTAAAATACATACAAAGAGTGAAAATGGATTTTTTTTTTTTTCAAACAAGTGAACCTAATTATTTTTGCCACTTAATTAATAAGTTGAAAGTTCCAAATTTATGGTGCATTTGGTTTAGTTTTCCCAAGGGAATGTTAGTCTATAAGGCCCCTTGGAGAAATGTTGAGATGTTTGGTAAGCATTTTGAAATAGTTTTTGGCCAAATGTTAGTTTTGGGAATGCTGAAAATCCGATATTACTCATACCAAGCCTTTTGAAGTAGCAATTTTGGAATGCTGAAATTAGGATTAAAAAAAAAAAATTCCTTCCAAAATTACCTCACAAATTCTTTAATTTTTCGATTTTGCCCCTCTTTGTCACAATTCATCTTCTTTGTATGAAAGCGGCCGGCAAGGCCATATTTGACAGGCGAGGGGCTGGCAAGGGTTGACGACCCAAGTGACTGCCACCAACGGTCGCACAACCTGGGGTGACTGCCACCTGGGTCTTGTGACCTTAGAGTTTCCATCCCACAAAAAATTATCGAACACCCAGCCAGAATTTGATTTGGGTTCCAATCCATCACCAACCACAACACAGAGTTCATCCCCACATGGCTTATATGCCTCTATAAACTATAAAAACCTGTAACTCAAACATTAAATGTTCACGGCCGAGTAGGAATAATCTTCTCGCTACAATTGTTGTCCAAAATCATTTTCCCAACAAGGCTCGATTAAAAGCTTCAAGATCTCTTATACCTAGTTCACCCTCGTCAAATGATTTCTCGATAGACTTGTGGCCCCGCAAGAAAAACTCATGGTTACAGTTCTCGAAGCCTTCTATTTCGAGGACAGTCAACTAAGTAGGAACAACAATCTGATACCAGCAAACAGGAATAACAGCTGTCACGTGTCAATGCTCGACCATCATTCTTCGATTCCCATCATATAGGGAAGTAAGCTACAGGAACAAAAACAAGAAGTTAAACCACTTCATCATAGCGCAACAAATTAAACTTTAGCTGTCGAAGTTAAATTAGACGACAAGTTGAGTGATCAGAAATGCATTTCTTTCATCAGGCTCCAATTGTGTTAAAAGGCAGCAGAGATGCCGGCTATGTCTCTACAAATTAGAAAATAAAGATCCAAATGAGCATACCCTAGGGGGGCCATCACAAGATGTCCATTGGGCAAGGTGTTGATTTCACACTGCATTTAGAATTTCCAATTCTAGTAGGTACTACGCAACTCTTCTTCTTCAATGTCTTATGCAACCAAAATGCTACTCCGCATAACTTGACCATGGACCAGCAATGAGCTTCACCACTTCTTAAAATGAACAAATTCATAGCTCCAGCACAATTAACTTCATCATTCCGATCTTCGGAAAAATAATAAAGTTCGAACCCGAATTCCGGACAAGCTTATGTCCAGGTCCAATGCAGAAGCTAACCAAACTTACCGGAAGGTATGGCTGGATTGCACGGAGTCCCATCCTCCCTCTCGAGGCAAACCCTCACTCTCCCTCTCTGCGTGAAATCTCGTGGATACGTCTTATCATTCTGCAACAATCCATCCCGACGTCTCAAAATCACACCAAAAACATTTCCGACGGAACAAAAAACCAAGCAAAGGAGCAGCCGTTAGGAAATCTCTTATGATGTTTTAAAGATGATAAAATAAATCAAAGACGCCACCGCAGGCGGTCCAGCTGGATAAGAGCTCCCATGATCCTAAGCGGAAGGGGAGGGGTTCGAATCCCGCTGGTTGCACGGGATCTTAAGCGCGACGTCGGGGTGGTGGGTCCTCCGCTAGCGTCGCTCCAGGGTTTACTCTCTGCTGTACCCGAGCCTATCGGGCTGTCCGCGGTTGGATGAGGGGTTCCCTGGGTATAAAAAAATAATAATAATAAATCAAAGACTAATAGCATATTTAATAATTGAATAACTAGATGAAAGATGTACAAGCTGCTATGGAAATGATAAAAATGTGTAAATGACATTGTCAAGGATTATATTGAAAGAATAAGAAGACACAGACTTTGAATGAAAATATTTAGACTTATCTCCAAATTGTAAAATCTAATTCAGATGGAACAGATCCAGAACATGACGGATAAAGAACGTGATAGATTCAGAATGACACATGTACATAATGTGACAAGTTTAGAGCGAAGTAAGTTTAGAATGTACCAGGTTCAGAAGAAAGCAAATTTAGAATAAAACAACTTGATAGAACACGATACAAACCCAAAGCATATAATGGCCAGTGATTTGCTTTGGATTCTACATCAAGATAGATTTGATTGACTCAATCTAATTGATTGACAATTAGATCATGAAAACAAGAACTTTCTAAATGAAGAAACTCTATTTATGAAAACAAAAATTCTGTTTGTATGGACAATTAGAATCAACTGGGATTCTACTTTTATCATTCAATGGCTACTAAACTTTCTTGATACTATTTTGTCAAACGGGTTTATTGGAATAAGATCCTTTGGATACTACACAATGGTTAGTTTAGAAATGGAAGAGTACCTAAGGTGACAAGGACCGGGAAGCAAAGAAGAGACAAAGCATAGAATCTAGAATTCCAAAGTTTGAGTGGACTTTGATCATATACACTTGTCTCTCGTGAGCTTAAATTGTGTAATCTTTTGAGAGGTATCGACAATGTTATAGGTGTGTGCTCTGGTGTAAGATAATGAGTCGTATCCACTGGGGTATAAGCAACGCCAACTTTAGGAAGAAGTGCTTGGGTATAAGCAGCGCCACTTGACTATAGCCTTTTATTGATTATCTAATGAAATTTAGCTTGTAGGCTGTCAATGTGGAAGAGTAAACATTAGACTCGATCTAAGCTTAATCACTATAAATTTTGTGTATAATCTTTTTTCCCTTAACTCATTTTACTTAAGTCCGTTACATCTTTACGGGTTATCTTAGAAGTCTGGTGACTTGCATAATAGACTCTGATCTTTATTAGACTTTGTTAATAACTTATTTTATTCTGCATTTATTTGTCAATATTTTATTTAATTACTTATTCATCCCCATCTAGGTATTCATACTAGCTTTATCAACAGCGACCGCCGCAATCAAGCCACCTCGATGGCAGAATTGAGCTTGAGATAGCTGTAGTAGTCCCTGATCTCAACGCAAGTGGGCTTCTCGCATGCTTTTGCCTCGCAGATCTGCCTACCCTGAATCATCTTCTTTGAGTTGATGTATACCGTGTAGAGGACGACCCACTTGTTCACGTTTGGGATTTCCCCTTCCATTTGCGATGATAAAAAAACCCTAGGCAAAGAAGCAGAAGAAAATGGAAGTTATAGAATCGCTTGGACAGGATGGGAAGAGAGGCTTCAATTGATTGGACCATCGCGCGATCGGGCCATGTTCCAACGCAACTAATCGGAGAAATTAGGGTTCTAAAGGTTTACAAGCAGGAGAAGAGCAAAACTGATTAGTGTCACACCCCAAAAACTACGAGGGGTGACGCAACTATCCTTCCACCTGATTAAGTGTTATGATGACACACAATCCCTTACATTAAATACAATGGCAAAACCATATAAGAAAGTCAATTGGGAGCTTGAGGAGGAAGCAAAACGTGAAAATTCTCGCCTATTTGATGATAAGGTAAGTCTAAATTTTGAGGATGAAATTCTTTTAAGAAAGGTAGAATGTAATATTAGCCCCTATTTCTTTGATTAGGTCAAAAAAGTGGTGTTTTTATCACAAAAAGAAAAAGGAAAAGGAAAAAAAAAGTTGAAAAGTCAACAAATGAAGGAAAGCGGACTTTCGCTATTTAAAGAAAAAGGAGCACTAGAAAGAAAGAAAAGAAGAAAATAGAGAGGGGGAAGGAAGAAAGAAAGAAGAAGGAAGAAAGGGGGGTTTTTGCCATGTAGATCTCAACAAGCCGGATCAACTACGTATCACATGCTCGATAAGTACTCGCATCCTCCATTTGTCCAATCAAGTTAGTTTTTGGAATAGAGCTAAAATTTAAAGTTATGTGGTATCTGAGCCGCGATGTCCAATTTTTTTTTGTTGTGAAGCTTTGAGTTTTTGTAGGAATGATAGATTATGGCGTTGTAGAGCCGTGGCTTTTAACAGGCGTCATTTTAGATCAATGGTTTTGTCGAAACGAGATTTTAGGGTTTCGCAAGTGAGTTGCGCATTGTATTTAGGTTTGAGTAATTATTTTGAGTGAGCAATTTGTCAATGCGTGTTTTGTTGGAGCAAGATTTTAGGGTTTCGCAAGAGAATTTCATGTTGCATTTAGGTTTGAGTAATCACTTCAGGTGAGCGATCTGTTAACGCATGGGATTATTTTATTAGTGTTTAAGCTTAGTTTAGCTAAGCCATAGTCAAGATAGCAATTTACTTGAAGAAAATTTTAAATAAGGGCTTGAAGTGTTTTCATTTTTTTAAATAAGAGTTTAAAGTTGACATTATTTCAAATAAGAGCCTAAAGTGCTCTTATTTTTTCAAATAAAGACCTAAAGTGAACCTTATTTCAAATAATGGTCTAAAGTAGCTATATTAGTCTTCAAGAATGACCTCAACTCACTATTGGATAAGGGCAATTTTGTCTTTTTATTGTTTTTCCATAAAAATTAAACCATATATATATATATATATATATATATATATATATATATATATATATAAAAGAACATAATAGAGACAGGAGGGAGGGCTTTCTCTTGCCTGTGGTGGGGTCGCTGACACGTAAGCAAGAGCTGGCAACCCTTACCACTGATGGTGAGGCACTTGCTAGAGGTAGGAGAGGGTGGTGATCCTCTCCTAGATCTGGGCGAGGGTCGTTTGCCCTCGCCCTGGCTTGAGTGAGGTCATTGGCCCTTGCACAAGCACCGATGGCCCTCGCCTAGCTCCCTCGGATCTCACCCCAAGTCTAGAGGTGCTAGGCAAAGGCCGTCGACACTTGCGTGAGGGTCGGCGACCCTCACCTAAATCGGGGAGAGGGTCGCTCTCGTCTCCCGCCTTTGGCAAGGGCATGATGGCCCTCGCCTCAAGTCAGCTAGGGTTGTCGGCCTTCACCCATGTGCCGGCAACCTCGCCAGCTACACCCCACCAACAATGGGGCGATGGCCATAGTCGAGAGGAGCCCTCTTGCCCTCTGTTTTTTTTTTTTTAATAAGTTTAAGTTTTTTTTTAATCTAATTGTCAAACCAAAAAAATCTAATATAATCTAAATTTAAATTGGGTTTTAATGAAAATATCTCCGGTTAGTTGACATTTTTGCCCACCGCTAAATCGGTGAGATTAAGTCCTTATTTGAAATAAATATAATCATTTAGGTCATTTTTTAAGATTGATTTAGCCACTTCAAGTCTTTACTTGAAATAAAATCTACTTTTGGCCCTTATCTGAGAAAATGAGTATACTTCAAGCCTTTATTTGGAACTTTCCCTTTCACTTGATTTTGATGCTATTTCTTGCTTATATGATAGGAATGTAACTTTGTTATATCGAGTGAGCCTTATTATTTGGTTTGAGGTATATCTAGGTGAATGGTGCTAAACTCATGTATTGAAAGAGATAAATATTTGAATATTGTATAAGTAATCAAAGCATGTTTGTTACGTACAAGTCTGGATTGGGCAATTAATACATTTTAATATTTGAGAATGATTTTATGAAAGGTATTGCGAAATGATATGTATGTATCGCTTTGTGAACTGATTTATGGTATGAGTTCTAAGATGATCAAAGTAACATTTTATGAAAAATGTTATAAAAGGTTATACATATTGAATTATGAATTTGGTTTATGAAATGATATGATAAATGCTTCATGAAAAAAAAAAAAAATTATACCGGATGAATTGAATTACAAAAATTATATGATTGGTTTATGACCATGCTTGACAAGCACACTGACTAGAGAAATGTCGTGGGAAGTGTATAATGTCACACTCCAAATCCTATAGGTATGAGGGAGTGATGTGGCTATCCTTTCACCTGAAGGATGCAATTCTAACCACTCATAAGTCCAACTTTCAAAAGTCTCCACAATAGCCTTCTCATTCTATTGGCCGCTAACCAAGGATCCTGAAAAGGTTTGGAAAAAGAGGAGTCAACAACCATAGCTTAGTGAGTAATGTATCTCTTGTAAGTGGATCCAATAGTCACTATGTGTGTGTGTATAGCACAATCAAAAACTCATAATCCAACTCTTTAATATACATATCAAATCATTATTGAGTTATTTCTTCTCAAGAAGGTTTTATATTAACCAATAAAACTCATTTAAACCATCCTCATAATTCAAACATCAATGGTCAAGTCCATTAATTAATTTCATTCATAACATATGTATGTGGAAATGATAGGATCTTGCAAATAAGCCAATGTGAAAAATGCCAAAGAAATAAATGAGAAATAATAGGACGCTAGAGATTTATGTGGTTTGGTTTGAATATTGTACTTACATCTACGGAGAGAGCTAATAACAAATAATCTACTATAATCGAAAAATCAAAATTTACAATCACTCATACGCTTAGATCTTTTTCACATCTAGATTTAAGTCTAAATTCGAAATATTTATAAAAAAAGATATAAACTCACAACACAAAATTATCAATAGTCAACCCCTTTAAATATGCCCATAATAGAACATAATGCATTGGTCTTTTCTTGTGTACGACAGCCTCTTCTTCGTGCGGCTCTTCCTGTGCTCTCTAGGTTTTCAAGAAGATCCATGTTTGGCTTTTATGTGTGTCCAAACTCAACAACTTTAATCATGGGCCCACTGCTTCAATAAATCCAACCCCTATTTGGGTATAGTGACAAAATAAACATTTTCTCCTTTTTTTTTTTGTATGAAGTCGTATTTGCCCCCAAAAGTTAAATGATAAAAGAAAGTGTGCCCAACTGCCTATCTTTTGTCCTCTAGTGCAAAACTTTTGCAAGTCAATCGTGGAGTCCGATACACCACCGCACTCTTGGATTATTTCGAAGAGCTAACGCCTAGAAATAACAAATCCGAACAAATCTCATTCGGATGAGAATAACAGATTTTGAACAAATCACAATCTTTAAATGAATCTAATCCGGAAGGATTTAAGTTGGAGACATTAATTTAATAAAGCAGATGTGAATGCAAATGCAGAGGATGCGGTGACGGTGTGATTTGTCGGATGGCGGGCTCCATCGTACGTCAGAGAGAGCAGCGTGAAGCTCCGAAGGGGAGAGCGAACGAGAGAGAGTTGAAGGCGAGAGCGAACGGGAGAGAGAAAGTCTATCGTTGTTGAGATTAAAATTAATCAAGAGAGAGAGGGAGAGTCGGAGGGGGAGAGAGAGAGAGAGAGAGAGAGAGCTCTGAAATTCAAGTCGAGAAGCTTTGTTGGCCAATGGTGGGGCCGGGGCGACACTTGTTGCCCGGTGAGTGGGCTAGTAGTATCACACGCTGGTATCGGACTCCTTCTGGATAGGAACAAAGTAGCCCCACTTTCTATTTTTGGAAAGTGTGATCCTCCTGGAACTCCTTAAAATCTTTTGAGAGGAACAAAGTGCACCTCGGATGGAAGTAAAGGACTTTCTCATAGGGACATTCGGATGCATATACCTAATGGACTGTCGTTCGGAACTTCGGATGTGTAGAACAGAAGCGCGTATCATCACATGCTGGCTAATGGCTAGTATTATCACCCGCTGCCGTTGGACTCCCTCCGGATAGTAACAAAGTAGCCCCGATTTCTATTTCTAGGAAGCGTGATCCTCCCGGACCTCCTCAAAATCTTTTGACAGGAACAAAGTACACCTCGGATGTAGCTGAAGGACTTTCTCATGGGGACATTCGGATGCATAAGCTAATGGACTGTTGTTCAGAACTTCAGATGTGTAGAGCAAGAGCAAGCCCAGTGGTTTTGAATTGATAATGCAACATGACTCGTTTCTCCCGCGAAACTTCGTTTTAAGAAGTACCATGACCTGACATGTCGAGGTTAGATTAGGAGGGAGCACCTCCTCTCGAGGTTTTCTAATCTTGACGTTGATGGCTGGTCTACTGGTCGGAGACTTCAGCTACGTTTCCCTCATACATAAATTTAGAGCATGTTTAGTAATATTTCTGTTCAAAAATTATTTTAGGGAACAGAATTAGAAAAAACTATTTCTGTGCTAGGGAAAAATTTTTGAACAGAAGAACGCGTTTAGTAATTGTACAAAATTTATGTTCCTGAAATAGAAAAATAACAGAAATACGTTTGGTAAACTTGTATAATTTTTTTTTGTTTCTTTTAATTTTTTAATATTTTTATATTATTTTTTATTTTTTCAAGTGGTCATTGGCCTTGGCCATGGTCGGCGACTAGCCGACGAGGGCCGGTGGCCTCACCGAGCCACCGCTAGGCGGCGGCCATAGCCAAGTCGGCGCCGCCGGCGGTGGCTTGGCGAGGTCGAGCCTCGCCGGTGGCTGGACAAGCTCAACCTCGCTAGCCGGTGTGAAATTGGCCTCGCCAGAGGCTAGCGACACTCTGGCGAGTTTGCCGGCCCTCGACGGTCAGTCGCTGGCCATGGCCGAGGTCGGCGACCAGCCAAAGAAAAAAGAAGAAGAAAAGAAAGAGAGGAAAAAATAGAAGACAGAAAAATTATTTATCGAAAATGTTTTCGGGAACAAGAAACAAGTTGTTTCTGTTCCAAATTTGTTCCCTGAACCAAAAATAGATTTTTGTTTCCGAGAACAAAAGTGTAAACAAACGCTTTTCTGTTTTTTTTTGTTCCCGTAACAAAAGAACAAAAATTATGTTTCGAAGAACAGAAACAAAACCCAAACAAACAGGCCCTTAGCGTCGCCCATGGAATGATTCGTTTTCATCCCACTGAAACCAACCATGTAATTTTTATGAACGATATGAAATGGGATCAGCAAGTCACTATTTTCTAGAGAACTGTCGAACATGGACGATGAAACACTTGTTTGACCCGGAAGAACTGTAGCATGCAGATGTGAAAGGGTCAGGAGTCAATGGAGTCGGTGAAGAACCTGTAAAATTGGGTAGCTCCGAGATAAGATTTTTCCCATTCTCTTCTTATTATTTCTGCGACGCAGATTCAATAATATGCACCGGCGGGTAGCTAATTACAAGTCATATCTAATGTAGGCAATAAAAAATGCAGAAGTGCCAGGTCAATAGCGTCGTGAAACGCATGCAATGGGGTAGATATAAAATGGCGGGACATTTGGATTCAATAATGGATCGACAGGTAGCTAATTACAAGTCATTATCTACAGTAGGAGTGATGATGAAGGCAATAAAAAATGCAGAAGTCCTAGGACAATAGCCGTGAAACACATGCAATGTGGTAAATATAAAATGGCGGGAGATTTGGAGCAATCGTATTATTTCACCGGAGAAATAAACACGTCAAAGCACCGTCCAGCTCTTCTTTTATACTCGACTGGAGCTTCATTCGATCAGGAAAGTTTCACAGCTGCTGCTTCTTAGTTCTCCACACAGAGAGAGAGAGAGAGAGAGAGAGAGAGAGAGAGAGAGAGAGAGAGAGATGGCGAAGAACAACGCTGCATCTGCCGTGGTGCTATGCCTGATCCTCGTATCGACTTTGACGCCCACCTCGGAGTGCTCCAGCATACCCGCTTCGGTCGCCCGGGAGGAAGACGTCCAGTACATAAAGTGCCAAGTCTGCGAGAAGCTTGCGTCCAAGCTGTATCACCAGGTTAAGAACAAGCGAGATCAGATTTCATTCAAAAAGGTTCGGACTTTGTTTCTTCTGGTACTGGGGTTGCTGCTTCGCGGAATGCGGAGGTGGACTTGATTTTTGTTCGGATTGGCTTTTGATTGATCTTTTGGCCCCTTTTTTTCTTTTTTGGTGATTGGTAGATCCCGGAGAAGCAGATAAATGAGATTGCCCGGAACCTTTGTAATTTGGAGGAGGAGGAAGCTGTCTGGATTCGCAAGATCGATATTGTTGAGAAAGGGGATAAGTTAATGGTATAGCCGTTAATGCAGATGCTTGGTGTTCGGCACTCTGCTATATATATGCACGTTTCAGTTTTCAGATATCATCATATACATGTGGATTAGCACTAGAGATAACCTGAGGAGATTGACAAGATTATTCATCATCGTCATTGCTGAGAAATCACCTTGAAGTGGGAACCAAGGCTGCTGCGAAATAGGCTCGATTGTTTCATGGGGCTTGTCGGCACCTTGAACGAAAAAGCACGTGCACAATTGCCCGAGCTATGAGCTGGTCGTCGGCACATGCGTGCCGTACATGGTATTAGTTGGTGGATGTTGCATGTTAGAACTTGAAGTCATCCCTCATTTGCATAGGGAGAGAGTGATATACCAGCCCACACATTTCATTTTCTTTATGCTTTTGCATGTTCTTGTTGGTTCGTTTTAGCCGTGAGCTTTGTTACAATCGTTCGACGGACAAATAAAGCGCGAACGATGTCAATGAGCTACTCTTTTTGCATGCTAATACATATAGATGGAGAGGTTTGTACATAACCACACCATTTTCAAGTCTGTTACTTCTATTTCAGCTTGAAGAAAAAAATGCTGAAGGATATTGCAATTCTGAGTGCAAGACTCTGCAAAAAGCTTGTGAAGAGGTGAGATTTTGGTGCTCTTACCCTACTCATTATTCAAGTCATTGTTTTATGTGGATTCTAAACTTCGGTGGCATCTTGTCAATTGAACTCAATCAACCTATTTGTCCCCTACGATCTTGAACATAAGTTTTTTCTCTGCCCCTCGCCTCAATGTCGATGGAAGAATGGCCGGATGAACTTTCTCTGTTCTTTTCAGTAGTTGGATTACTCTCAAGGGAACTTCATGCCATTGAGGCAATCTTTGTGCTTTCACTTCTGATTTGCAATAGACGCTACGTCCACATTAAGACTGTTCCGTCAACTGGAAAGTGCAGGTCGTGAACGACACCGAGGATATTTCTGCGGTGTATTTAAACTCAAAAGGCCCCCATAGTGATGGAATGGTCGATTTTCTCTGCAAAAACGCCACCAACGCATGCGATTCCGAACCTCCTCCGCTTCCTAAGGTACATTTCCATCGTTCTGGTGGAACCCAGTTTCATGGTATTAGCAATATTCGAATAACTTTCCCTGAAAATGCAGGAACTTTTGGTAATTAGTCTTACGAAGATAGATGCAACTCAAACAATATGAAGGGATCGGTTCTTGTTGGCTGATGCGTACTATGCCCCTATTTCTCATCTTTACTGTCTTGCTCTTTGCACGAACCACTCTGCTTTTCAAATGCCTTGTCGACCTCGTTGCACATCATAAGATCATGAGGACATTTCAGATACGTATGGCACTAGAGCGCGCATCTGCAAACCAATCTTTGAATAGGATCTTACGCATTTATCCCCGATGCCATGCAACAGGATAGGACTCCCGGAGAAGCTTTCATGCCAAAGCCATCAGAGGAGGCCAACGTGGAGGGGAACGCGAAATCATCGACCGAGGTAATCGTTTCCCCACGGCCCTGAAGTCGTACGCGACACCCCATGCTTTTGCTATATCCAGACTTCACGCTGGACACGTTTCCTTACAGAGCACGCCGGGAGCCCCCGGCATGAACACGTGCTTGACGGATGAATTGACGGACATGAAAAACTCCGGCGAGGAAGATGAAGACAAGGGCACACACTCGGAGTGCTCCAGCATACTGGCTCCAGTGACGTCGTCGATGGAGGTAATCGTTTCCCTGCCACCCTGAAGTCATACGCGATGCGTGATGCTTTTATTGTATCCAGACTTCACACCGGTTGCGTTTCCTTACAGAGCACGCTGGGAGCACCCTGCACAAACATGTACTCGATGGACGAATCGACGAACACGAAAAAATCTGATGAGGAAGACGAAGACAAGGGTACACACTTGGAGTGCTCCAGCATGCCGGCTCCAGTGACGTGGTCGACGGAGGTAACCGTTTCCCCACCGCCGTGAAGTTGTAGGTGACGCACGATGCTTTTACTGTATCCAGACTTCACACTAGTTACGTTTCCTTACAGAGCACGCTGGGAGCGCCCTGCACGAACACGTACTTGACAGACGAATTGACGAACATGGAAAACTCCGGCGAGGGAGATGAAGACAAGGGTACACACTCGGAGTGCTCCAGCATGCCGGCTCCGGTTGCCCAGGAGGAAGACGTCCAGTACATAAAGTGCCAAGTCTGCGAGAAACTCGCGTCCCAGCTATGTGACCAGGTGCAGAAGAAGCGAGCTCAGATCTCACACAAAGAGGTACGGACTTTGTTTCTCCTGATGCTGGGGTTGCCGCTTCGCGGAATGCAGAGGTGGACTTGATTTTTCTTTGGATTGGCTTTTGATTGATTTTTTGGCGGTTTGTGTTTTTTTTGGTTGGTGATTGGTAGATCATGGAGAAGCAAATGACTGACATTGGCGAGAAGCTTTGTAATTTGGAGGAGGAGGAAGCTGTCTGGATTCGCAAGATCGATATTGTTGAGAAAGGGGATAAGTTAATGGTATAACCGTTAACGCAGATGCTTGGTGTTCATCACTCTGCTATATATATATATATATATATGCACGTTTCACTTTTCAGATATCAGCATATACATGTGGATTAGCACTAGGACTAACCTGAGGAGGTCGACCAGAATATTCATCGTCCTTGCTGAGAAATCATCTTGAAGTGAGAACTAAGGCCGCTGCGAAGTAGGCTCGATTGTTTCATGGGGCTTGTCAGCACCTTGAACGGAAAAGCGCATATCCAATTGCCCGAGCTATGAGCTGGTCCTCGGCACATGCATATGAAGCGAAGCAGGATTAACTGTAACATGGACATGGTATTAGGCGGTGGATATTGCATGTTAGAACTTGAGTCATTCCCTCATTTGCATAGAGAGAGAGTGATACACCAGCGCACACGTCATTTTCTTTATGCTTTTGCATGTTCTTGTTGATTCGTTTTAGTTGTGAGCTTCGTTACAAGTGTTCGACGGACAAATAAAGCGCAAACAATGTCAATGTGCTACTCTTTTTGCATGCCGATTCATACAGACGGAGAGGTTTGTACATAACCACACTATTTTCAAGTCTGTTATTTCTATTTCAGCTTGAAGAACAAAATGCTGAAGGATATTGCAATTCCGAGTGCAAGACTCTGCAAAAAGCTTGTGAAAAGGTGAGACTTTGGAGCCTCACCCTACTCATTACTCAAGTCAGTGTTTTATGTGGATTCTAAACTTCGGTGGCATCTTGTCCATCGAACTTGATCGACCTATTTGTCCCCTGCGATCTTTGCGCCTAGTCTTAGTATCGACGGAAGAATGGCCGGATGAACTTTCTCTGTTCTCTTCAGTAATTGGATTACTCTCAGTGGAACTTCATGCCATTGAAGCATTCTTTGTGCTTTCATTTCTGATTTGCGGTAGACGTTACATCTACATTAAAACCGTTCCTTCGACTGGAAAGTGCAGGTTATGAAGGACGCTGGTGATATTTATGTCCACTATCTAAAAGAACCCAACCCGCAAACTGGTGGAATGGTCGATTTTCTCTGCAAAAACGCCACTGACGCATGCGATTCCGAACCCCCTCCGCTTCCGAAGGTACATTTCCATCGTGCTGGTGGAACTCAGTTTCATGGTATTAGCGATATTCGAATAACTTTCCCTGAAAATGCATAAACTTTCGGTAATTAGGCTTATGAAGATAGATGCAACTCAAACAATATGAAGGGATCGTTTCTTGTTGGCTGATGCATACTATGCCCCTATTTCTCATCTTTACTGTCTTGCTCTTTGCACGAACCACTCTGCTTTTCAAATGCCTTGTCCGCCTCGTTGCGCATCATAAGATCACAAGGACATTTCAGATACGTATGGCACTAGAGCACGCATCTGCAAACTGATCTTTGAATAGGATCTTACGCATTTATCCCCAATGCCGTGCAACAGGATAGGACTCCCGGAGAAGCTTTCGTGCCCAAACCATCTGAGGAGGCCGACGTGGAGAGGAAAGCGAAATCATCGATCGAGGTAATCATTTCCCCCCTGCCCTGAAGTCGATCGCGATGCGCGATGCTTTTGCTGTATCCAGACTTCACGCCGGTTACGTTTCCTTACAGAGCACGCCGGGAGCGCCCTGCACGAACACATACTTGATGGACGAATCGACAAACACGAAAAACTCCGGCGAGGAAGACAAAGACAAGGGTACCCACTCGCACTCGAAATTGGTACGCGGATCCTCGAAAGAGGCCCCCCTTCCTTCGGAGACCCGCAAGACGGAACTTTAATGCCCGAGTGTCAGACAGCAATGCTTGAGCCTTTGAGTTTATAGTCTTTTATGTCCAGCCACTGTATGTTATGTAGTGCATAAGGCCCTTAAGAGCAGAAGACCTCAGAGTCGTTCCGAGAAGAGCTCTTTGGCCATAGTTTCTACTGTGAGGCAGCTTTATATCCACAGCAATTGTACCCTCCACCGGGGGCGGTGTCCAAATTCCATATAGGTGGAATTCTATCTAAAATTTACAAACTTACTAATATGACTTGCAAATTTGGGAAAAATTTGTCTAAAAAATTATAAGCATATTGTGCTTTTGCTAATTTTGTTTTAAACTTTTTAATTGCCCCAATTGAGTTATAAACATCTTCATCTACCAATTGAGTCAATTCTATTAATTTTGGCCTGTGACATGTACGTTGCTCATCTTATATGATGCAATCAGTGCTAGCGTGAATAATTTTTAATTATATTTCAACATATATTTTTTGAATTTTTTTTAATACCTTTTTTTTCTCTCTCTTTCTCTTTCTCTTTTCTTCTTCTATTCCTCCTCTAGTGGGTCGCCAGACTTGGCAACCATCATTGGCCTTTGACTGACCACAAGCAAGGGTGAGCCTAATTATTGCTAACATACAGATAGAGAGTGAAAGGGAGTTTTTTTGTCTAAGAAAGTGAACCTAATTATTTTTTGCAACTTACTTAACAAGTTGGAAGTTCCAAATTTATATTGCCAATAGGGTAGGGCCATCAAATGGGTAGGTCTGATTGAGTTTGGGTCGAGTCGAAAATGATCCTATTCATATCGACTCAATTTCATGTAATGTAAATTTGACGATCCATACCCAACTTAATCCATACCTGACTCATACCTGATCCTACGCATATTATCGAGACACATTAATATTTAACTTAATCTAGGAAAACCTACTCTCATCCATTTAATTCACTTTAAGCTCTTCACACATACACACACAGTGTCTGTATGTTATTTGAATAAAAACTTCACATCAAAATTAAAAAGTAAATTAAACAATAAAAATTAGTAAATAAAAAAAAATAGTAAAAAAACTTAAATTAAAAAACTTTTGAAAAATTCTTGATAAGAAAATTTTTATTAGTTAATGATTGACATGAAAATAATATTTGCTTATAAAAAATCTTCTAGGATGCGAGAATGCATAATTTCTTAATAGTGATTTATCAAATTAAAAATTACATTATAATGTTTAGAATTTCTATTTCGATATTGATTGAATTTCGATCTAGACAACATCAAGTTTCCTCTAAAATTACTTCTCCAATATGTATATGGATATCTATTTGTGATATCCTGATTTTCAGGTTCAACTATAATACTTTTTTCTGATATGGCCACTCACGAGAAAACTGGCCTATCAGGTGAAGCCGTTAAGGGATTTTAACGCAATAGACTTGAGAATTTGACTAGGAATCGACTGCTCAACCGTGCTGGTTTGCAAGGGTCATTACAGCATAGTCGAAAACCTATCAGAAATCAGAGATAGGTCGGTTCAACTGAGATGTGTGGCTAAACGTGGGTGATTTCACCAATTTACAAAATTCTCGTCGATTGGCACTAGACCGATTTTTCTGTCGTTTTGGCGCCCTGTGTTCGTATTTGAAATCTTGAAATTTTCACGACAATCGAGAGTCGCCAATGTGTTGAAGAGGTACGTGTGGCTCAAAGAAAATCGACCACGGGTCAATTGTACTAAAAATTCCTCAAAGCTACCCGGTAGGCTAAGTCACGCTAAAATCGCGTGCGATTGGACTTAACCGCAAATTTGAACCCCATTTTAGAAATTAAAAGTTCTGTTATGTCACAAATCATTTTAGGAACGTTGACTCATCTTTTGAAAAATTTTCGGTGACTTCGGGATTTTTTACGGAAAATCGATTCGAAAAACGAACGGAAATTCGAATTGGCCGATTTGAAAGGATTTTTGACTTCCTGTGTGAACTACTTGATTAAAGGAAGTTGTGTGGGCTTTCTCTTCGACAAAATTGGACATCAATCAAAGAGGTTTGTTTAGAAATTGAATTTCGAGAAAAAATGAAATAGAATTCGGAATTAAGGGAAAATGGCTATTTTTGTTGCCAAAGACTTGTTATTTGGGGGAATTATGATGCAAGAAAGCTAATGACGATCAAGTATTTTAGCATGGGAATTTTTGGGGACCAAATTGAATTGAATGGAAGTCGCGGGACCAAGAATGGATAATTATATGATGTTTTACTTAATTTTCCCCTTTCCCTCTCTTCGTTCACACTCTCGCATGCCTCACTCTCTCCCTGGCACACGTTCTTCCCCTAGCCGACGTCCCCTGCGAAATTGGTCTCCATTTGCCTTCTTTCATTGACTTTTCTTTTTATTCATTCTTATCTCTCTCTCGCCAGTCTCTCTCTCACATGTCCCTTTCACCTTTTCTCTCTCAAAGACTTGTGCATAGAGAGCCCCCCAACTGACACCCCTTTGCCCTTCCTTATCTTTTCCTCTATTTTTTTGCCAGCTATTTCCCTCCTTCGGCCTTATGTTGCTTTCATTTCCTCTTGCTTGGATGCAGCTCCTGCTTCCTTCATTTCCTTCAAAGTCACTCCTCCACCGAAGCCCGTCCCACTCTAGTCAACCCCACCACTTCATCCTCCTTCGTGTCGTCACCTCCATCGAAGTCAACCCCAACTTCAACACCTCTGTTAAAAATACTTTTGTGTTGTGTATGCACTGCGGAAGGATGGTTTTAGTATTAGTTATAGTTTTTGATTAGTGATGTGTGCAAGTACATGGTATAATTTATAGAGGATGGATAAGGGATGAGATAGGATAGTTGGAGGATATAGGACACGGGATATGGGGGAAAATAATTTCATTAGTTTATGAAAATAATTTTACAATAGTTGAGAGAGGTGTTGGTGAGGAAGCTACATGATGTGGTTTTTATGGTTAGTTCCACCCCAAAACATGGAGCACTTGCTCCTTTATATAAGCTCCCAAAGTCGGTGGAGGAAGTCTCTAGACTTCTTTACAAATAGCTACTATTATTTTATAGTAACATAAGGGGAAAAGGACACTAATGGTGCCATAAGTTGTGTACGGCACTCACTTTGGTGCCAAAAGTTTTCGTCAGATCACTTAAGTGCCAAATCGGAGGAAAAACGATTACTTTGGTGCCACTGGCGAAAGATTCCGGCCAAAATCTGACGTGACCTTAAACTCCGACTAGCCACATCAGCATAAGAAACCAATGAAAAAATGCCACGTGGATTTCCGGCCGATCAGATCGGTGTTGGCACCAAAGTGAGCGTTTTTCAAATTTTTTGGCGCTTAAGTGATCCGATGGAAACTTTTGGTACCAAAGTGAGCGCCGTACACAACTTATGGCATCATTAGTGTACTTCTTCCGTAATATAAGATGGAGTATTCTAGAACACACAAGAGATGGCAGCTTGTAGACTCTTCTAGAATTTTTCTTGAATTTTCTAGCTCAGATCTATCTTGAAGTTTCTAGAATTCGATCACAAATTCCTACAACCTCAAATCGTCGGCCCCCAACCTATCAAGTCAGTGCTGCTCAATCTCTCGCTCATTTCACCAAAGTAGCCCTCAATTTAAGCTCTTCCATCCCAACGTGAATTTCCATCAGCCCCACCATCGGAACACCACATGCCTCCACGCCGTAGCACTATCCAAGAGCTGAACAGCCCACATGAGCCGGTTTTCCCCTCCATTGTTGCCGCGCCAACAGCCCTCGAACCAATAGTTCAGATGCGAGGTCCCAGCAGCAAATCAGAAGCCGTTTTGGGCTCCCGTTAGTGCTGCCGCTTTGGAAATTATCGGCCGTCGTCGCGTCCCCATCTTTTTGGTCCAAGCAAATCGCAAATCAAATGAGTTTAACTCACTAATCCTTACTTAGTAAGTTAATGATGTTTAAGGGTTGATTAGTTTAGACTAAGCTTGGTTTAGTGGATAATTAGAATGGTTTAATAAATTAGTTAATTATCAATGCATGTTAGGTGAATAGTTTAGTATAATTAGAGCCTAGACAAGTTCTAGTATTTATCTAGAGTAGTTTGGAAATTTTCCGAGCTCGTCTTGGTCTCCAATTAGGCTTTTCCGGGCCTAAGTTCTATTTATTGCATTTAATAATTAATTTTCATAATTAATTAATTAATTATTTATTTTGTGGAAATTAGACCGGGATAGCCGATGAGCAGAATTTTATGCTGATTGTAGTGGTGTGATACGTTTATTTCATTGAACTCTAATTTGTGCTGTTTGTGTGTGATTTGTGAAATTGAGAGACTATTCCTAAAATTATTTAATTTTAATAATTAATTGGAAAATCATCGAGTGTCGGTTTACAACACCAAAAATATGTTTTGGATTGTGGAAAATTAGTGGGATTTTCAAAGATGAAAATATTATATTTTTTACTAAAGCTGATCGTGTAACCACACATGAATATTTTTATCGGGAATGATAAAAATGGTGATTTGATTAAATGATAAATTTTTAGTATACTATGATGGTATAACTGGCAGTTTCTGGTAAGCATGATTGTTTTTAGCATATTATGAGAGTATGGCTGGCAGTTTCTGGCAGGCATATATAACTTTCAACAAACTATGAGAGTATGGCTAACAGCTTTTGGCGAGCATATATAATTTTTAGTATATTATAAAAGTATATTTGACATATTCTGGCGAGCATATATAATATATTATATCAGTATTTGAGGTAACTTTTGACGAGCATATGTATAGTATGTTATCTCAGTATTTACGGTAGCTTCTGGCAAGCTATACTAACTATTATTGGCTTAGAGTAAGCTGTCCACAAGGTGGTTGGACTTTATAGATAGTATTGATTGAGATGACTGGGGAATGGTCTTGTTGACATGTAATCAACTGAGTCAATTAATCGATGATTCGATCTGGTTGGATAAACTAATTGTGAAGTGATTGGTTATGATATGAACTGTATTGACTTGCAGGAAGGAACCGAGGCCAAAGTAAGCTCTCTGACTCGTGATTGTACTTAGGCAGTCCTTTGGGCGTATTTTCTTCCTAGTCGGGTCTTAGGGGGTTAAACTTGCTGAGACGTTGTCTCACCCCGTTGTGGGATAACATTTTCAAGTCTCTATTTGACAGCGGTGGAGGACCCGAAGCCCAAAGTTTAGAAGGTGAAGCTCGAGGAATCAGCAAACTTGTCTGACTAATTAGTCATGGGACAATTCTCTTTTGTTGAAAGCGGATTTCTTTTAATAGGCTTCTGTGTATAAAACTATGTGTTTATACAAAATGTATTTTGTGAAAAATGGGCCTTACTTTTTTATCCCATTTTGTTGTTGTCTAGGGATTTATTAATTGCTTCCGCATGCGTATTAAAATGAATGGGTCAGCAATGCATCTTGGGATGTTATTAATCAACCAAGAAGGGATGGGCACGTGCTTGAAGGATTGGAGCGTGACACTATCTTCAAAATATTAAAAAGAAATTGAATTTTTAATTATTATCAAAATTTTGGATTTTTATTATTATTTCTTTTCTTTTCTTTTTCTTCTTTCCTTTTTTCTTTCTTTTTTTTTTCTTTCTTCTTCTTCTTCTTCCCCCTTGTTCCTCTACCGGCAACAACCAACCTGAGCTCCGTCACGGCTAGCGAGCTTGTGGCTTGCCAGATCCAGGTGAGCCCAAGCTCAGCCAAGGTCGGCAAGCTTGTGACTCGCCGGATCCGGTGAGCTCCGGCCTTGCCGACGATTGGTGAGGCTCGAGCCTCACCCGGGCTGGTCGACTTGACCATCGCCGTGCTAGCCACCAGCTAAGGAAGGAGGGAGAAGAAAGGGAAAAAAAAAAAAAAAAAGGAAAGAAAAAATAATAAATAAAAATAAAAGACAGATGAAATATAAAAAATAAATCTAATTTCAATTTTTATAAAAAAAAAAAAAAAAAAAAAAAAAACATCTTTATAAAGTTAAGGGGGAAGTTGGGTTGGAAATGGGTTTTTAAGTCCAACCTATTTAACTAGTTTCTTTAAAATATAAATGGCTCATATATAACCCATTTTGAAATGTAAGTAACCTATATATGACCCATTTAAATGGGTCAAATATAGGTCTAAGATCCATTTTGACACATCTACGATAGGGAAACTTGGACTCCACCTTTCACAGTCCAAATTTGTTTAGCGGGCTTTTACATAAAATGGCATGACTATAGTGAATTTTTATAGTCATGGTTGATAGGCCTCTTGAGAAGGCCCAATGTCATACAGAATGACAATGCCAACTTTCAAAGTCCAAATGCCAAATTATGTCCTAAAAAAATCGAACAGGTCAAAGTCAAAACTCGCATGGTCGATCTCTATTCTAGTCACTTTCTCCCAATTCTTAATGGGAGAAGAATCGGCATAATTTACCTCCTTGCCGGCGGAGATTACCCTAGTCCAATATGCTTCTTCATAGTTATAGAGGGCCGCAAGGTTAGGTCTAATTTCCGCTTCAAACTTGTTAAAACCCATCTTCTCAAATAACAAGCGAGGCACCGTGATTTGAACTAGTCAAGGAAGAGCTTGGCGAATGAAAAAACCAAGATGCTATTTTTCGGATTAGGTTATTCATTATGAAATTTCCAATAAACTCCAATGGATAATGCCATTGGAAGAGTTCATTTTCATATATTTTTTTTTTTCAAATTTAGCGGTGATTATTCTTTTAGGGCTCTCTCTCTCCATGGACCGGCGGAAGAGGGGAACCTTACGCAATTGACCACTCCGGCAACATGCGCATCGAGTGGTTGGACAAGCACGTCATTATTTTGGATCGAGAGTTGACCCATAAGGAGATCAGAGCTTGGTCTTCGGACACTTGGGCATATCCACTATGAGCAAAAAGGGGCTCTTTTCATGGGTTTCTAGGATGCCTTCATGTCTTATGTTAGTGTCGTTTTAATGAATGATTTCTTGCTTGTTTAATGAGTTTGATGAATGCTCATATATCTAATTTTAATGTATATTGTTTTTCCTTAGATGGCCTTTTCAAGGGTGTGCTGCCTCTTAATAGGCTCACAGCTAGCACGCCCAAGAAGATTCGTAAAGGAAATCTGAATATGATGGAATCATTTTGCGTTCGCATAGTGTGTACATAACAACTCACTTATTCCACCTACTACGACGCATCCGCTCGCAAAATCTCGTGATCTCTTCTATGACTTGGGGAGGGAGGATAAGCGACGAGGGGCACTTTCATGGAATTTGGAAGTGGCCCCTTGAATCGTTTGGTTCCTTGAAGGTGATTTTTTGGAGGGTGATTCACAAGGACAAGTTGAATTTTCAATTCGACGAGAGGGGTTCTATGTAGGGATAGTTTTTTAACAAAAGAGTTATTGGGTGCTTGTGAAGCTAGGGTGAAATATGGATTCAAAATTGTACCTAAAAGAATGATCATTGGATGCTTAGGACCTGCTAATATGTCAAATAGTGTCTAATTTTATTCTTTATTTCCCCGAACAAAAAAAAAAAAACATAAATCCGTTTGGTAATATTTTTTGTTCTTGAAAATAGATTTAGAATAGAATTAAAAAGTAAAGAAAGATTGCTTCTTTATTCCCAAGAACAATCTAGAATCAAGCATTTTTTTTTTTCTTTTCTTTTTCTTCTTTTGGCTTGTCGTCGGCCTTAGCAATAGTCAACGACCTTGCTGAAAGGTCACTGGCCCCCGGCAAGGCTGGTCATCGGCTATGGCTGAGGTTGGCGACTGACTAAAAGAAGAAGAAGAAAAGGAAAAAAAAAAAGAAAAGAAAAATGTAATACAATTATTTAAAAATTTAAAAAATTCTAAATTATAAAAGACCTTGAGGATCATATTAAATGCATTTCTATTCCGGAAATAAAAATTTTAGATAGTTGCCAAATGTCTTCAAATGCTCAAAAACTCATTTAAGAAACAGAATCACTTAAAACCATTTTTGAACGAAAATTGCTTTCGAGAACATAATAATTATCAAACCACCCTTATTTGTCTTATAATCCATGATTTGTTACCCTGAAAGTACTTGAAAATGCATTTTTCTCAATTTCCAAGACGACATTAGCTGTTCGTGATGATTGTATCTACTATCTTTTAGTACTTCAAGAAATTCTCGAAACCGGTTAGGGCGCGAATAATAATCATTTTAGCTAAAAATTGATTTTTAAAAGAAGAAATGGATTTTTCTATTTTTATTCCTAGATGAGTTTATGAGTAAAAATTCGTATTTGATAACGACACAAAACTTCTGTTTCCGAACTAGAATTTCATTTGATAACAACACAAAATTTCTCTCTCTCGAAGGGCGACAGATAGCGCCCACGACGGACAGCCATGGCAGACAGCGGGTGGGTGGCCGACTAGTAGAGAGGACGAATAATGAGAATAGTTATTATTTCTCATTTCTATTCTAGAAATAAAAAAATAAAAAAAAAATTACTTCTCATTTCTATTTTGAAAAAACAAAATTGCATCATCGACGGAGTTCTCTTATAGAAATAATTCTGGAATAGAAAAATCATTTCTAAAATAAAAATTTTGCATTTTCATGTACGCTATTAAGATAAGACTATTCCTCGGATATGACTTAGGTCGATTAAGGATGATATCATGTGACAAGTTGAATTTGCAATTCTAATGTAAGAAGATGGGGCCAGCCATTCTACGATGCTAAATGGTAATTAATTCACTCTTTCCCGTGACATTAGTTACTTTGTCACGCCTCGACTTTAAGCTTGCTTCTGAAAAGTATATTGTTTTTCTTCCAATTGTCAAAATTTCTCCCTCTCAAAGGGCGGCGGCGGCGAATAGTCGTGGCAAAAAGCGGGTGGGTGGCCAACTAGTAGAGAAGACGAGTGATGAAAAGGGTCATTATCTCTCATTTCTGTTCCATAAATAAATAATAATAAAAATTTACTTCTCATTTCCGTTTTAAAAAACGAAATTACGTTATCAAACGGATTTCTTTTCTAAAAATAAGTTTGGAATAGAAAATTTGTTTCTGAAATAAAAATTTTGCATTGTCATGCGCGCCCTTAACTATCAAGGTAAGACTATTCCTTGGATATAACTTAGGTCGATTAAGGATGATATCATGTGACAAGTTGAATTTGCAATTCTAATATAAGAAGATGGGGCCGGCCTCCTGCGATGCTAAATGGTAAGTAATTCACTCTTTCCGTGACATTAGTTACTTTGTCACGCCTCGACTTTAAGCTCCCTTCTGAAAGTTATATTGTTTTTCTTCCGATTGTCAAAGCATGTGCTTGAAAAATCGCGAGATCTCCCCTTGACTTCACGAGCAACAACATTAAACATTTTCCGCTTTTTCATGAGTTCCAATGTCAGCTGGCCGGTGCGGACTGAGAGAGCGTGTGGAAAGTTTTGCATGGTTGGGAAAAGCTGGATTTTTGCAATTATTAAATTAGGAAAGGGGAGAACAAGATCAAACATATCCAACTACGAAAAATAAACACACAAACAAACAAGTACAAATTAAGTCGCAAACGCTAAAGAAATTAAGAATTAGGTCTGACAAAGTAATCTTATCCCCAAGGCCTATGTGGATGTCCTTGGATCACAATTTTAAGAAACATGCAGCTCCATTATAAATCATTATCGAAATAGAAAAATGAAATATACGAAATGAGCTCACGTCACCCTCAGAACTCGACGTGTATAACGCATCTATACTCGTATTATATATATGATAAACTTATCTCACCATGTAGACACGTACTAGAACATATGCATAATCATATACATGTATAATACATGAGCAATGAGCATATTTTTAGGTCTATGCAAAAGACAGGAGTGGCGACATGATTGATGTGTGCAAGATTCTTCTCGAGAAAAGGCAATTCTTGGCGCATATTTAAGATTTGCCATTTTGGGTCCTTTAATCATGAGGGAGAGGGAAACAAAAGCAGAAAACAAAAAGAACAAGTTGAAGAGAGAGAGGGAGAGAGAGAATTTAAAGAAAAGGGAATTTATTAGAAACGATCATTTCCAAGAAGGTGATTGTAAAATGATTGTGATAATTATTGTGAATGGGCTTGAAATGTGATTGGTGGTCAAAGGCTTTTTGTGGAGGTCCAAGAATTATATTCTGAAATTTATAAACCATGATACAAATATTAAAGAAAGTTGAGACACAGGACGCTCATTTGTGCTTTTTAAATATTAATTTAAGAATCGTCACATCGACCGCTAGGAAATTTCCTAGACAAAGAAGATATTATTGGATCTATTACCTGTTCGAATGGCTAGGGCAAGGGTTGCACCGCCTTGCCCTAACAAGAACTGTTCCAACCGTGTCCGTACCAAGGAGATACAAGTCGTGACGTTACATTAGAAATTCTCCATACAATTTACATAAATCTTAAAATCCTAGTATATTACCCTCTTGAATGGACCTTAATTCTTTCATTTGTTTTTTTAATAAAGCAGGGCATCAAACATTTTCGGCTCAACTAAGTCTCACGAAGAAGTGCAAAACATTATGTTCACATACATCGAGTGAGACTTCATCCATAAGATGATGACATCCATAAGATGATGACTTGACCCCGAAAATGAGTCTAAGCAGATGGAAGGCATTGTGACTTGAACATGAAATGCGTTGTGCTCGGACCCTCATCCTAGTATATTTCGATTTCGACTAGATAATATAATCTGGCTTTGATTGCCTCACGAATCATTTTGAAAATTCTGTATCGATAGATGACAATATGGATCAGAATTGTGAGTACCATAATGTCAAAATCTCTTCAAAACAAGTAGTTGTATGATTATGCAATCCAATGCTTTCTCCTCGTCGAGATTTATTTAAACTTGGAGGATAGAAAATGGAAGATCTGATGCGTAATTAAAGTTTTTGAATGTAGTTTGATGTCCAGAACTTTTATTCGCATCGTAGCCGAGGGTTTGTTCAAATCTTTCGTCCGCGTCCCGTTGCCTGTTGGCAAAAATCTTTAGGTGATGATGTCACATTGATACGAGACTTAAATGACAATAGTATCATGTCTTAATAGTATGAAAAGGAAAATCTAAACTCTAAGTTGGCATAGTTAGTTGAGCCATCATAGAATTTCTAAATCGGCAACTAGAAGCAACAAATTCATATCTTAGCAACCGAGTGTGAATCACACATTTGTATTTTATGCACCGCTAGGGAGTTGATTAGGACTCTTCACTCTTGTCCATAGATTATCAAATAAATGAAAAATACACAAAGAAAAATGCAAAAAGAAAAAAAGAATACAACAGAGCAATAGATAGAGTGATTATTCACTTTACTGAATTTACTTTTTCACTAGCTTATATCGGGAGTGGTAAGATTAAAAAGATGGATTAGGAAGGTCAAAACATTAACATCTTTTATTCCCTCTCTTGAAAGGATTCCTTTCTACTGGGTGCAAATTATTTAGTTCATGAGACTAGTAAGTTGTCCCGTGAGCCTCTAGGTAGTTAACCTTATGATTTTGTATGCGCGTGCTCATACGCCTGAATTACGAGAAAAATTAAAGGATGAACATAATAAAAATTGCATCTTCTAGATTTAATCTTCCCACCGCCTCCTCCACCATTGTCATTTGTCGTCTCTGCCGACCTCTTTGGCCTGTCTTGGCCGCATGACACCACTAGCCTATGTCGCCCACCTCCCTGTCTACTCGCGCGCGAGTGCTCGCATACAACTAAATTGAATGAATCGGCTATAGCCGTGATAAAATTGACATCTTCCTTGAGATAGAAGATTCTAACAATATGGGAGTTAACAATCCCACTGAGATTGCAACCTATTTTACCTATTTTTATTGTTTGAGGTGTGAGACTATATCAGGGAGGGAGGGAGGGAGGGAGAGGAGCTTATGATGGGCGGCGACGAAGGGGCTGGGACGACAAGTTTGAGGTAACGAGAAGAGAGCAAAAATAACTGCGAGGTGCGACGATCAGGGAGAGATTTTGGGGTTTTTGCGGCAATGTACAAAATAATAATAATAATAATATATCATTTTAGGCTAGTGCCGTCGATAGTAATGAAAAAAGATTCCAATCCTAGAAAGGAATAAGTTCAAAGAGAATTTGAGAAAAATATTACAATTTAAAATATAGGAACATAATAATGGAATCCTTCATTATTTACGTGAAAAAAGAATCATTGGCCTTCTTCAATGTAAAGAATAGAGTCCTGCCATGTATCTTCTGAGGTAAGATGAGATACCATAACGTGAAGTCAGAGTTATATTATGTTGATTGATATCTGACCAACTCCAAGTGCAGAATCCATACACCGTTCTTAAAGTTATCTTTAATATTTTCTAGCCCTCTAGGGCGTGATCGGATGATTATTCTAAAGATTGCAACGTGGCAATTTTTCGATTGGTCATAAATTTTCAAGAAAATTCCTGACCAGTGAGGGGCCACAACTAATTAGCCTATTTTGACGCCTTCATCTCAGTAATGTCACAAAATTGTGACATGCTTGATTACATGGCCTACACGCAATGGCTCTTTCTACGCATGTTCATGTCTTTTTTTTTTTCTTTTTCTTTTTTTAAATATGATTGTACGAATTAATGTTATTAATTGAAGAACAGTCTCTATTTGCGTGATGCAAAAAGCCACCAGATGAGCAAAAAAAAAAAAAAAAAAAAAAAAGAAGTGAAAACCAGTCTTTGACCGACTAATCTTGCGCTCAATTCGAATCCCCCGTAAATTAGGCAAAGAATGCAAGCTAAGACGGCTGAGTGAGACAACACAGGAGCAAATCGGAAGCCGATTCTGTAGTGCGAATGCTGAGCAGGCGAGTGACAAGGATGGCCCTTCCGCTAGAGCAGACGTTGACAGAGTGAGCTGTCTGAAAACCCTTACGAAATTTTCCCGACCACCGTAGTACAAACCGATTTCTTAAACTCGGTCTAATGTCTAACTCGAAAGGGATACTGAAAAGGCTAGCTCCAGTTGTACTCTTGTTTTATTGCAGGCGGGGAAAGATAAATTAATGGGGATTTGGAGCTCCTCACCGGGTTCTAGGGTACTTCCTTCGCATGCTACATTTTAAGCAGTTGGCACCATTCCACGTAGAAGAAAATTGAGAATTTAGCCAATTCTTTTTTTCTCCAGGTGATTAAGGTACTGATTGCTGTGGGCACCTAATCACATAACCCAATTTGTGCAAGCACACGCTTGTCTAATGCACGAGGTTATAAGTCGATAATCCTCCGATTTAGCAGCTAATCTACCCGGTTCCCACAATTCCGACATGCCCAAATAAACAAAGTGGGGTAGTTTCGAGGCTAGTCCGAGCAAATAATAACGGCTTGATCTTGTTTTTTCTTGTTTTGATCAGATGATTTTGTAGAAAATTTTGCTTTTGCTTTCTTAAAGTGATCCCCCCCCTTTGACCACGATGGAGACCCCTCTGGTAATAGAAAATTTGTGATTATTAAGGTTAACCCTGTGCTCGAGGGACATGAGTTTAATATTTTATTATATCCTTGATGGCCAATTCAATGACCAGCCAGAGAGATGTGTGGTCCACTGTTGTCAATTGGAGAACAACCCCCATTAGAAAATTGTACCTTTTAACCGCAACAACACAGTTCATCTACGAACAAAACATAATCTTTTCAGAAAAGGGAGGTAGAAAAATGAAGGAAGTTCAACCTTTGTTGGGTGCAGACCGTTACCTCGTCAATCGGTTCTCCTTCCAAGGAACAACTTCTGTTTAAGTGATGTTACGGAATTAAAGTTAACATGGAGAACCAACAATTACGTATCCAATGACGGTGGCTGCTGCTCGCGTACAATTACGTATCCAATGACGCAAGCTGCCGCTCCGGTGATGGTGGATGCAATTTTTAGTAGATACAAACTGTAATTTATAAGGTTTCACGTAAATTTTTAATACCTCGTCCTTCCTAGTTGTTACAAAATTTTCTTATGAATAGGCTCTATAATATCTTGATTTGTCTCCTTAGAAACTTTTGTGTCATTTCAGACAATATCACATGTCAAATACTCTCGGACATTCTCCAACACTAAGTCAACATGTGTTGGAAAATCCGACAGTTAGTCAACTTTCTCGACACTCTTCAACGTCGAGTTGGAATCCTGAAATACAAATTCCAACTCGCAATGTTAATGACATGAACTTTCAACGGTCCTCGGTGTCACACTTAAGTCACCTAGCGTCTTCCCTGGGTTTTGAACCCCTCATCTCTGGATTGAGAATTAGCGGGGCCTTATCTAGTGGACTTACCGCGGCCGGTGGTGGGTCCTCCCACTTACGTGTCACTTGGGGGTTTACGCTACGCCTATCGGCGGCGGCGGTTCCTCCAGCACAATATATATATATATATATATATATATATATATATATATATATATAAAAATAGGAAAAAAAACATTAATCTTCTTTTTTATTCTAACTCTCACTTTCGATGGTACATAATTCACCCATTAAGTTTTTTTTTTTCTCTTTTTTTCCGACACATCGACACATGAGTTCAAAATATGAATTGCTTGTTTTTTCCCTCCAAGTTTTATGGATTATTGAAATGAAGTTAAATTGGTTAAATTTAAATAATGAATGATATTAATAAATGGTAAATTAACGTTTTTAATGTAAATTTATTGTGAGCTTTTTATTATTTATTTATTTATGAATTTGAATCAAATTAATTTGATTAAAACAATCATAAAAATGATAGTTTATTATGTATATATAAAAATATATATTTAATATACAACATGTTTCAATGTATCGGAATTTTCTAATTTTGAATAAACAACGTGTCGGCATATTATGTCGCGTGTCGCGTATCCGTGTTGATGCGACTTAGTTTCTCTCTCCTTATGTTCTTTTTTTTTTTTATTTTCCGGTTTAGTCCTCAATACTGTACACAATGCAGACTCGACTCAAGGCCTCAGATTTGGTGAGAATGTGATCGTTTTCTCCCTTCTCATTAAAGAATGCAATCTATTCATCACAAATCTTTCTGTTGAAATTCTGGCACAGGGAACTTTTTTTGATCTTGAGCAGCACGTCCATGATTTGAACAAGCATCTTATTTCTTATCTCCTTTTGTCCTTCAATTTTCTAATTCAAGCTTCGCCCTTTTTTGCTCTGAAATCATATTGTTTATTGCCGTCGGTCAGCAAATCGAATCCACGCTAACTGCACAATCTGAGACAAATATTCTGACAATAAGCCTTTGTGTTCATAATGCAACAAAACCATTTTCATCATCTTCTGCACATTAACCTATTTATGGACACGTGTAATGCATATGAGGTCCGTAGGATATTGAGGAATTTTTTTTTTTTTTTTGGGTCCAGTAGGGTATCCAAGATCAAAGATATATCTTTTCTATGACATTGCATCATTAAAACGATGCATACCCAAGAAAACCCAAATATTGTTTAATGTTCTTGATAATATCAACCACACATAAAATCCTAAAATGCCACAAATCTTGTTAAAGAACCAAGAGGTAATTAATGTTATGATGCACGTGTGAGTGAATTGTATTAAAAAAATCCTACATCAGAGAATTGATGTAGTTTAGAATAATTAATATATCCTAGTTGGTTCATAACTCATTGGATTAAGCTTTTGAGTGAAGGTGATCCAACTGGATATATTAAAGGGCTCAGATTAAGGCTCTCTTTTGACGATCTCCTGAGGTGAAGGTATTGGACTTCTGTTGCATAGTTCCAACAATTAATGTGCATCGAAGTGGGGCAGTGATATCTTTCTAGAGCTTTTAGTTTGTCTCCACATTGTTAGAATGAGAATCTTGATGATATTATGCAATTACTAGCATCTTTCTCAATCTATCATAACACAACTACTCTTTAAAAATATTGATACACTTGTACTAGGCATTTAGAATGTTACACCTTCATGCATGGTTTGGGCTTTTGAGGAATTTTAACTTTTGTTTTTCTTTTATTTTTTCAAGCAATAGTTTCACAAATTAAAGATTGGGAAGAGGGAACTGCCCAAAGAGTAATCAAAAGCCTTTTACGGCCAAAAAATTTGCAGTACTTTCTCAAGAGGGATGAGCTATAAAATTTTAATATAAATATTATAGAACTATAATATGTATAAAATTACACCTAGCACCAATCATACAAGAAGGCGGCTGCCCTTTCCACTCAGCTCCCCTCTCCCCAGCTCGGTCCGCCGCTAGCGGACGAGGCAAAGGGAAGGGAGGAGAGAGAGACTGAGTCTGTGTCTTTTTAGAGAAATTCATTATGTAATTTCCCTCTAATTATAAAGTATATATGTTTTAAACACCACACCCTTATCAACCACCTAACTGGTTCCCAAAAAAAAAAAAAAAACTGGTTCTCGAAATTGGATCTCTGGGTGATTTTGAGAGAGAAATAATAATTAAAAAGAAAATTCTTGAAAAAAGATGACAGGAGCCAAACAGTTGTCACTTGAGATTGAAACTATATGAGCTTTGATCATGCTTGCCCAGAGAATCAATCATTAATATACTTTTCCCTGTTCTCTTTCCTTTCGTCCAATTTCTGCGAGGCAAAATGATAGTATCCTTTTTTAATTTGGTCAAACCCCTTCCCTCCCCTTCCCTTCCCTATATAAAGGGAGGTACTCAGTAGTTCCTCTTCATTCCAAAAACAGTGCTCTTTTCTTCCTCTCCAATCTCTCTCTCACACAAAGTTGCATCCTATTCTCAAGACACACCAGAGAGGATCACGTCAACTTGTAACACTTGCATCATTATCTGAATAGCTTATCACGAATGGCAAAAGAGATTGAGGCTGCTCCCTCCGTCCAGCTGTCAAGGATCGCAGTTTCCGAGACACACGGCGAGAACTCGCCGTACTTCGCCGGGTGGAAAGCGTACGACGAAGACCCTTACAGCGAGGAGAGCAATCCTTCTGGGGTCATCCAAATGGGATTAGCTGAGAACCAAGTGAGTATGCATCAGCACCAAAGGGACCATCCATGGTTTTTGAACTTTGAATTGTCTGATATGGTAGTATAATTCACATGTAATTCATACGGCTAACGATTCTTTCAAACAGGTCTCATTTGACTTGCTTGAAGAGTACTTGGAGAAGCATCCAGAGGCATCATGTTGGGGCAGAGGAGCTACTGGGTTTAGAGAGAATGCCTTGTTTCAGGATTACCATGGCCTTCTCACTTTCCGAAAGGTACATACTGAAAATCTCTCGAGTCCTAGGAACAGCGAAAAGCAAGGTGGCTGAGCTGTGAGAATAGGAATTAAACAGCTAAATAATTCTGCAGGCGATGGCAAGTTTCATGAAGGAAATCCGAGGCGGGAGGGCAAAATTCGACCCTGGACGAGTAGTCTTAACTGCCGGAGCGACTGCTGCTAATGAGCTATTGACCTTCGTTTTGGCCGACCCCGGCGATGCTTTTCTGGTCCCCACTCCTTATTATCCTGGGTAAAAATCCCGACTCAGTAATATTCTAATGCCAAAGTGGCTTAAGTCAATGGCTTACATTAATATGCACTCCAACCGTAAGCTAACCAGGCCCTTTAATTTGGGAATTCTTTTTCCAGATTTGACAGAGACTTAAGGTGGAGAACCGGTGTGAATATTGTGCCCATAGTCTGTGATAGTTCGAACAATTTCCAGATCACAACTCAAGCTCTCGAAGCAGCCTACGAGCGTGCAGAATCAATGAACTTCAGAGTGAGTGGAGTCTTGATCACCAACCCTTCAAACCCGTTGGGCGTGACCATCAGCCGGTCAGTCCTGGAGGACATCCTCGACTTCATAACGAGGAAGAACATCCACCTTGTCTCCGATGAAATCTACTCGGGCTCTGTCTTCTCGTCCTCTGAGTTCGTGAGCGTCGCTGAGGTCCTCGAGGAACGTGAGTACAAGGGCTCCGAGCGGGTCCACATTGTTTACAGTCTCTCCAAGGACCTTGGCCTCCCGGGTTTTCGGGTTGGCACAATTTACTCATACAATGACAAGGTTGTGACCACAGCGAGACGGATGTCCAGCTTCACACTTATCTCTTCTCAAACGCAACACCTTCTTGCCTGCATGCTGTCCGACAAGAAGTTCGCAAAGAACTACATTGAGGTCAACCGCACCAGGCTGAGAAAGCGGTATGAGAGGATCATCGAGGGCCTGAGGAGTGCCGGGATCGAGTGCCTAAAGGGCAACGCTGGGCTGTTTTGCTGGATGAACTTGAGCCCTCTTCTTGAGAAGCCCACATTAGAAGGTGAATTGGATCTTTGGAGGACCATGCTTCATGAACTGAAGCTTAACATATCTCCAGGTTCATCGTGCCACTGCTCAGAGCCAGGTTGGTTTAGGGTGTGCTTTGCCAACATGAGTGAGCACACACTAGAACTTGCGCTTGAGAGGATACACAAGTACATGGAACAAAGAAGAACTCGACACACATATACGTAGAAAATATTTCTTTTTGTCCTCGTCAAAATAAGTGATCATTCTTTAAAACAAGTGAAGAAAAATAAAGGGTAAGAAGTATAAATACCGCACCGTGTCCAATTTTTTGTTGGGGATCCATGCCCGTGTCATTTGTAACTCTAATTGTTTTTTTTTTTTTTTTTTTTTTTTTGGTAAAGTTTGTAACTCTAGTTGTTGTTGTTCTTCACACACCATGTATGCATCAATTGCCCGACTCTAAGATCGGGAGGCAAATTTTTTTTTTTTTTTTTTTTTTTTCTGTTTTCTTACTGCTAAAGCAAGTTCTTATACAATAACACCTGTAACCCAATCTGAAATCGAATTAGTGCTGTTTGGAAGTCCTCTTCAGTGTTGTCACCAAATCTTGCAGTTCTCAGATTTGTTACGCATTTGACTGGATTAATTATCACGTCCTCTGTCTGATCCGAACTTTCCACTTTGTGATTTCGCATCTCATGAAGTAGAAGGCCATAACCAGCTCCCAAAAAATTAAAAAGAGATGAAGATGCTAATTTGCATTTTGCAAATATTGTAGAACAATTAAGGAAATGTTGAGACGATGTTGTGCGTCTTTCCAAAGTGTAAAGAGGACATTGATTGCATTGACTTTCCGGGGCATTGTTATCTTTGTGAATGAACTTTTTTTTCTTGTTTTGTTCCCTTTCTATGCCGAATAACTCAAAGAATCTTTTTAGAATGGAGTGACTTAATACACAGACGCGAGGTTCTCGTTTTACTTGTGGTTTGCTGGAGACAAGGTGCCGGCCGGCAGAATCTTCCTAAATTTTTGTTCGTGTCATAAAATATTAGGAGAATAACCATCGATATAAAGAAAAGTATTGGTCGCAAAAATGTTGTCTGAACTGCAGAAAACGTAGGAATGAAATTTGACACGACCATAAATACAGCTGAGCTTCTGTTTTCTTCCTTTCCAGAGCCTGTTTACTTCTTCCTTTATCCATTTATATACCAATTTCCCAAATTTGACATATATACGAGACCGTTCTTTTTACTTTTCTTACGATGTTGTTGTGTCTCTACGCCTCCCCGAGCACCAACTCATTTCATCCGGTCACACGCAACCCTGGTGTTGGCGTTAAGTTCTTGAAAGCGAGAGCATCAACATCAATGGATGGACTCTCCTGACAACACTAAGACACGATAAAACAATACCAAAGGCTGACAATGTAGGGCCGATTGTTACAGGAGGAATTATATCAGACACAGCTAAGGACGAAGACCAAAACGTGTGCTTCCATCCTAGTTAGGTTTGCTAAACGAAAAATCTCCAAAACCCTTTTTGACATTTGAGCTATACGTCGCATCTTGTCTTTTTCATGTTTAAGAACGCGCACAGGCCTTGACAGGGCAAGTTTTTATCAGACAAATTTATATTTTTGCGCTCTTTGGGTCTGGCATCACCATGACACATCGCTTTGGCTCTCAAAGAGTGGTATCCGACTTCGGATAATGTACTTTATCGGGACGTGCTAGAATCAGATTAAACACTTCTCCAAAATTAAACTATTATAAATCCCATTTGACTTGGCAATCCTTTGTCTTACGAACAGTTAATGATATGAGTGCGAACAATAGCTATAAAGAATAAGCTTTAATCCTACTCATACAAGAAAAATCATTCACGTATACATATAGTTCTACATATATGTATATGTATATGTATATGTATATGTATATGTATATGTATATGTATAAACATAATATACTAGGATCATTTTTTTCTTTAATATATCTCATACTAAATAAATTTTATGGAGGTTAAAGAACTTGCCATACGTGCAAGGTTGAACCTAGGAGCAAGTGGTTCCAAATTTCAGGTGAAATTTATACGGAAGCAATCTTGTCACAATTTTCAAAATCTATCTAAAATCTATCCTGTCACAAGTTTCGTACAGGTTCAAGTAGAACCAGAAATCTACCTATTGGAATAGATTTCTCATTTTTAGGAACTTAAAACCTACCCTACATACTCTAGAACCTAAAACCTATCCTGTCACGAGTTCCAAGGTCTACCTAGGTTCCAATTATATTATTAATTAAACGATTGCAGTGAATTAAAACTTTTAATAATCACCACTTGATGTTACAATTCACTGAATATAATTTAAGTTTAGACACACGAAAAATATGTATATTAATAAAGTAAAAGTCTTAGTCATAAAATAGAAGTTCAGACTAGTGCTTCCAGATTATGTACTAATCATCGAATGGCATGGAATATCACAAGATCGCATAAAGACATGGATTAAGAAGAAAAAATTAAAATTAGTTCTAGATTATAGGTTACAAGTTACAAGTTACAAGCTTAAGGTCTCTCCAACTAAGAACCTTTAACCTACGAGTTTAAACAAGTTCCTTTTTTTTTTTTAAACTTGAAATCTATCATGCATACCTTGAAACCTTGATATTACAAGTTCTCACTGGTCCAATTCTCAGGTTTTAGGTTCTAACCTGAAATCATGCTCACCCCTAATTAAAGCTCTTCAAAATTCCTTTGTTCCATGCTCATAATTAGGCAGTTCGGATTAAGTTGATATTTGTTTGTCTAAACATAGTTTATTAGGTCAAAAAGTCGCTACTGATCACTTGGAGAAGGGGGAGAATTATACGGTCGTTGATTTTCGTGCAGTTTAAATAGTGAAGTATCGTTTGACTTTTGGCTAGAGCAATTCTTTTCTCAAAAATGTCAACTAAATCCCAAACTAACAAAGCATTTATTGAAGATTTTTAAAGGCAGAACAACATCTTCAACGTCTCCCATCTTCCGAGAAAACATTTCAATAACAAAGTTCCTCCCGCGTTAGGCATGCGCCTGTGCGCCTGCATTTCCGGGGCACATTGGTCAACCCTCTTGGCTTTTGACTTTATGTCTGGTTCTTCCTGTGTAACTCCGAAATGGCGAAGTTCTGTCGGGGTTCGAATATCTTGAAAGCTCAAACGCATCCTCTCTCTCTCTCTCTCTCCACAAACGCCCAGACTTATATTTTTATGTCCGAAAATTTAAGAATTTAACCCAGTGAGGCCACCTTACTTCTGTATGCGAACAAGCTTTAAATCAGCTTGGCGAGACATTAAAGAATATAATTATATAACCATGTCATAATCCATTTCCGTTAGAGTTGATTCCGAGCACATTTTATAGAGACGGGCTGACTTAAGTGCTAGAGATCATCCACCCATTCCAACTTCAACCCCCCGACCGCAACCTAGTTACCTTACAGCATCTTCTGGGTTGTGCACGAATTCTATGCTTTTGATTTGTCCAAGCAGGTGGATCAGTATTAACTGTGTGCAAGCTGATATAAGCAAACCCGGCTTATAACCAACGAAAGGAATCATATTAATTTGCCGAGTGAGCACGTATCGTAGAAGAAACGACTTCTTTGATTGTTCACTCACTTGATATCCCTTTAGTGTGGTCCCAACCGTGTACGATCTCAATCAACATTTATCATGTCTTCTTAATTTTCAAAAAGTCCATGGCACGTGCCATCATCTTAAGCATGCATGAGCAATACCGATTGACACACCCTCAAGGGACAGAAGATGTCAACCCAATTGGATGGAGGTTCTCGGAGCTCTCTTGATCAACATTTTTATAAGCAACTTTTTACATGTGGAACGTAACACAATCACATGTTAGTGTATAATATTATTATTTTTCCAAGACGAATTTGAACTCTGATACTATGAAATCCCGATACCACGTTGACTGATAGTTTGCGATTGTCCTAACGTTGTGAGCTTCTTGAATAAAAGGGAAAACATGAAACCGTGATCATTTCGTGTTCTTGCTAGACATGTCAAGCCATATGTTGACTTAGCATGAAGAAAGGAGACGCCAGAGAGAGGGCACCCATGTGGCTCCTCACTTGTGTGAACGTAGTTGCTGAGATCCTGATGTTCCCGTGTAAGAGCTTCCCATTGACGTTTTCCGACGCACCCGAAATAGAATATTTAATGTTCTAATGCTGCACCAAACCTTTCGGCTATGTCCAGTCAAAAAGTCAACCTCTCCACCCTGTCTCTCAATCAAAGCCAGTCGAGCCGCTTCACGTGGCCATTGACGACAGGTCCTTGCCGCCACATGAGCAATTGCATGATTCTTTAGTAAGGGCCATACCCGAGAAGGCCAACCACTTGATTTGGAATCTAGTCATCGAGCACTAATGGGCAGGTGTGCATGCGCAATTGCTTATCATCGAGAATTGAAGCTTTGATGATTGACTCTCTCTCTCTCTCTCTCTCTCTCTCTCTAGCGTTTTCTTGCAATCTTGATCAACGTATAGATCAAGCACGGACATTGTGAATTATCCGGTTGTGACTTTTTCAGGATGGGTTTTTTGCGTGTTATCTTTGTTTGAACCTCTTCTAAATAGAAATGTGCTAGACAAGATACAAACAGGAATAGAACTCATATTGAATTCAGCTTCTACCATATCATTTGAGATCCAAAAATATCACTTTTTTCTTGGCTCTATGATCTCATCCCTTAGCGAAGCATCGCAGATTTCTGAAAAAGTATGGTTCGTTTCACATTTTAACTAATTCGATTTTGTTTGTCGTGTTGAAATTGTCGTATCAATTAAGGTCACAATTTTGACTGGATTGATTTATCATTTTGCATTACAACTAACCCAGTTACGTGGTCATATCAAGAATATTAAATCCCATAGTTCTACTCTTTATCCAAAGCGTTTGGCAAAGTTTTTTATCCTATGAGAAGTAGGACTAAGTGTAAACGGGAAAAGGGTTAGTATGCTACAACAGGTTTGTTTGCATGTAGTGGACCTTGGGAAGAGGGATTAGAACGAAGTTGAGGTTGGCATGCTTGCTGAACTTTTAGCGGCAACAACTTAGGATAGAAAGGGATGGCAATATATAATGTGTTGACCCAATCCACTACTAGCTAGCTATTCCCACTTGCATCAAAATCATAACACAATTATAATATCCGCATGACAAGCGATCCGTGATTGATAACATTATCTCCAACTTGCACCAAAATCGAAGCACAGTAAGAATATCTCCCCTGATAGTTACCAATTTTGTTGTCAATATTTATATCTAGAGATTCTTTTTAAGCATATATATATAGGAGTCATCATTGATTGTAAAATGCAATTCATAAATCAAAATATACAATTCCTACATCTTCTTTATTTTCTATTTTCTTTCTACATCTCTAATTCTATCTTGGTCTCAGAGCAAAAAACAAAAAAAAAAAAGTGAAAGCCCATCCATCCAAATATGAGTGACTCAAATTCCTCCACTCTTGAACAAACTATCGTTCAACAACCCCACCCTTCCATTACAATACCATTACATGCACAACTCTAGTTGCTGCTATCTATGGTCTCCTCTCTTCTTCATCCTTCAGAGAACACCTAGACGGAACAAATTATGTGATTTGGCACATATGGATCTTACCATTATTTTAAACTTGAGCTGATTTATGTGGTAGATAGCAGCGAACCAGCACCACCTATCCACCTTTCTTACCAAACCCACAAAATATTGGCCAAACCATACTCAATTCCAACCCCGCTTGTAAAGCCTGGCACATTCGAGATCAAAGAGCCTTTGCCTAGATCCTAAATTTAGTGACAAGTCTCGTAGTAGCAAAAATCATCAACCATAAAACTTCTACATTAGTTTGGTCCTATCTAGCTGGCATATACTCTTCTTAATCTAGTGCTCACTCCTCTTTTCTTAAGATGCAATTCCAATCCATGAGAAAAGGCAATAAGGGTGTAACTGAATATATACAAGAGACTATTGATGTGAATCATTAAGGAAAGATCGTTTTACGACGGCTCAGATAGTGTAAATTACAAACCTCGACCTCTAATTAAACCTGTGATTGGCAACCTCGGTATAAACGTGACTTGTTGACCAACCCGTGTCAACCAACCAACGTTATAGACGCCACGAGCGAAAGAATTCGCTATCTTGCTTGATAGGTTGAATCGACCACCACAAGAGAACCATGATAATGTCAAGTCCTCAAAAGAACAATAAAAGAGAACCTCTCAATTTTTATTCCCTCAAAACAAAATATATCCCCAGCCCTTAATATAGGTCTTCCTAAGCAATGAGATAATTTAGTTTGGTTACAATTGAGGAGATCTAATACTTCATATTCTAGAATATGCCTAAGCAATGAGATAATTTTATTGACTTGGTCAAATATTTGGTGACCAAATTATCAAATCGCACCAAGATTTCCAAGATTTCCAAGATTCTTCAAGATTCGATCCAAGGTCATCTCTACGCCAAAGATCATGCCAAGATTTCCAAAATTCTTCAAGATTTGATCTAAGGTCATCTCTACGCCAAAAATCATGAACCATGATGCCAACAGCTTATCTGAATTGCTTGGCCTATGCTTGAGTGATCGAACCAATCAAAATAGACAATGGGTCCCAAGCACCTCATCCTCGATATGGCTCGATGTCCACATCATTCATTCCCCCATGCAAAGGATTTTCCCTCAAATCATAACTTACATCGAAAAGAGTCAAATCAGAAACATTACATGTAGCACTAATGTCATACTCACTTGGAAGATAAAACTTGTAGGCGTTATTGTTAACTCTTTCCAACACCATGAATGGTCCATCCCCTCACGATAATAACCTAGAATGTCGCTGCTCAAGAAATCGCTCCTTGCGCATATGAACCAAAATCCAATCGCCGGATTCAAACACCACTTCTTTGCGCCCTTTGTTGGCTTGCCTTGCATATTGCACAGTCTTGCGCTCAATACTCGCGCGCGTCTTCTCATGCAATGCCTTGACAAATTCAGCTTTCTTTGCTCCATATAAATCCACACACTCGTCAACAGGTAAAGGGTTAAATCAAACGAAGTTAACGAATTAAAACCATAGACAACCTCAAATGGTGTAAATTTAGTAGCAGAATGCATGCTCCTATTATATGCAAACTCAACATGCGGTAGACAATCTTCTCAAGAATTTTATGTTCTTTTTAATGATAGCACACAACAATGCCCCTAAAGTTCTATTAATTACCTCGATTTTGACCATTGGTGTGTGGATGACAAGTAGTAAAAAATAACAACTGTCCTAGTTTTTTCTACAATGTTTTCCAAATTAGCTGAGAAATTTAGAATCTTGATTTGAAATAATCGATTAGGCATACCATGCAAATGTACAACCTCCCTAAAGAACAAATCAGCGGCATGAGATGCATCATTAGTTTTATGACAAGGTATAAAATGAGCAATCTTTGAAAAGCGAGCAACAACCACATAAATAGAATCTCTACCATGCTTAGACTTAGGCAATCCTAACACAAAATCCATAGAAATATCAGTCCAAGGATGCGGTGGAATAGGTTATGGTGTATACAAGCCATGCGGTTTAGTTGTAGATTTAGACTACTTACAAGCAATGCATCTCTCACAAATACGTGTGACATCTCTCTTCATATGTGGCTAATAAAAATGTTCATGCAACACTTCATAAGTCTTATTAATGTCAAAATGCCCCATTAAACCACCACTATGCGCTTCTCGCACCAACAATTCATGCAAAGATCTCTTAGGCAAACATAGTTTGTTTTCATGGAAAAGATAACCTTCACGCCTATAGAATTGATCAAATACAGCGTGTTCACATGGTTCAAACACTCTCCCAAAGTCATCATCATTAGTACATAAGCCCTTGATATGCTCAAAACCTAGACACTTGCTTCTAAAGTTGTTAGAATCGCATACCTTCGAAAAAGTGCATCGGCTACCACATTCTCCTTACCTTTCTTGTACTTAATCACATATGGAAAAGTCTTAATGAACTCCATCCATTTGGCATGTCTTTTATTCAATTTCTACTGCCCTTTCAAGTACTTCAAGGTCTCATGGTCGGTGTGGATCACAAACTCCTTCAGCCATAAATAATGTTGCCAAGTCTCCAAAGCTCGCATTAAAGCATACATTTCCTTATCATAGATAGGATAATTCAATGTTGCTCCACGCAATTTCTCGCTGAAATAAGCTATGGGATGCCCTCCTTGCATCAACACGGCTTCAATTCCTATACCAGAAGTATCGCACTCTATCTCAAAAGTAGCACTGAAATTCAGCAAAAATAACAAATGAGCATTAGTCAACTAATCTTTTAGCAGATTAAATGCTTTCTCTTGCTTTTCTCTCCACGTGAAACCCACATGCTTCTTGATAACCTCGGTCAAAGGTGCAACAATGGTGTCGAAATTCCTCACAAATCCCCGATAAAAACTCGCCAATCCATAAAAGCTGTGCACCTCTCCTATGGTCTTAGGCATTGGCCATTCACGAATTGCTTTAACCTTTTCTTCATCAACCTGTATACCATCAACACTAACAACAAATCCTAGAAATACTAATTTGTTAGTAACAAAAAAGCACTTCTTTATATTAGGGTACAATTGTTTGGCCCTTAAAACCTACAAGACAGCTCACACATGCTCAATATGGTCATTAGGGCTTCGACTGTATATCAGGATGTCATCGAAATAGACATTCACAAATCGATTAATAAAAGCACACAAAACATGATTCATAAGTCGCATAAATGTGCTCGGTGCATTAGTTAATCCAAATGGCATGACTAACCACTCATACAATCCATTCTTGGTCTAAAATGTAGTCTTCCATTCATCACTTTCTTTCATTCTAATTTGATGATAGCCACTTTTCAAATCGATCTTAGTGAAAATACAAAAATCATGCAACTCATCCATATGTCATCTAACCTAGAAATAGGATGTCGATACTTTAGTGTAATGTTATGGATTGCTTGGCAATCGATACACATTCGCCAAGTTCCATCATTTTTTGGCACCAACAAAATAGGGATGGGGCATGGGCTAAGACTCTCTCTCACATATCCTCGCTCCAATAGTTCACTAACTTGCCTTCTTTGTCTTCCCGGGATTGCAACGATATGCAGGTTGGTTAGGTAATGGCACACCAGGAATTAAGTCAATTTGATGTTTTATGCCTCAAATCGGTGATATCCCTTTAAGTGGTTCATTAGGAACTAGGAAAACTTGGGTCAAGATCATTAGTTGAAAAAAAAAAAACCTCATTGTACAAAAGTACAAGTATTAGTCGGTCTAGAACTAAAGCTCTCCTCACCTCATTCGATTTTGCATAAAAATTCTTTTGCCTCTTTTTTTTCCTCTGTTCTTTTCCATTGGTTTCTATCACAATCCTCCTCTCGGCCTCTCTCTTAGACACACCACGCAAGCCCTCAAATTTCTCACATTTTCTCTCCCTCCCGGCTTCTCATTGTAACTTTAATTGATCTTGATACACCTCACTAGGTGTCATTAGTACCAAGGTGTAAGTCTTTTAATTCATCACCAATGAATAATGATTAGTATACCCATCATGATGTACCTTTTGATCATATTGCCATAGTCTTCCAAGTAAAATATGACCCGCTTGCAAAGGTTACAACATCACATTCTACCTCGTCCTTGTATCTCTCTATCTCAAATGGAATTCGAACTTGCTTTGACACTTTCACTTCACCACTATTATTTAACCATTGAAGTCTATAAGACCTAGGGTGTTTTGTCATCTTCAAACCCAACTTATCCACCATAGTACAACTTGCCACATTCACACAACTACCTCCATCAATTATCAAATTATAGATCTTATCATTTACCACACATCTTATATGAAACAAGTTATCTCTTTGTTGGTGATGCTCCTCCTCTTTTACTTGCACACTAAAGAGAATGCCTAACCACTAATAAATCTCCTTTTATAGCCACTTCTCCATCACTACAATCCTCTAACAGTGGCATCTCATCATCCTCTTCTTCACTCTCACTTTCAGAATCAACATCACCATATCCAGTCATGATCATCACCCTCCTATTAAGGCATTGATTCGCCATATGACTCCTGCCCAAATACTTAAAATATTTAATCTCACAAGTTCTAGTATTAAGGTTTTCGATTTTACCTTAAGCCATAATTATTCCAACTTTACCGTCCCTCTCCTTCTCCTTTGAGGTTTTGGTTTTAGTGTTGTTTACTCTCCAATTTGGCTTCTCATCTCTTTTCCAATTGGATCTTCAATTCTAATTTGAACCTCTTCCACTCTTGTGATTTCGGTCCAACTTCAATTGTCGCTCAATTTTGATAGCTTTGTCCACTAAATCTTCTAACTCAACATAGTGTTGCAACTCCACCACCCTTACAATGTCTTGGCTCAAACCACTCAAGAATCGCAACATTGTGGCCTCATGATCCTCCACCACATTAGCACGGATCATGGCAACCTCAACGGACCATGCTCTTATTGCCTTGTGTGAGATTTTGTAACTTTTGAAACAAATCTCGATGATAATGACTTAGTACAAAATGTCTCCTCATCACCACCTTCATCTCATCCCACGTTTCTATTGGTCTTTCACCATTGCGCCTCCTACTAGTCACAAGTTGATCAAACCAAATTATAGCATAATAAATACTTTCAACAGCTGCAATTTTTACCTTTTTGAGCTTGGAGTATTGTTGGCAATCAAATACCATGTCCATGCATTTCTTTTACTCTAGATACGCATTGAGATCAATTTCCCTTGGAAGGAAGGAATCTTCATTTTGATGTTGTCAAGCTCATCATCTTCTCGGTGTTTAAACCCTCGGCCTCCATTCCTCCTTCCAAATCGAGCATCTCAATCATCCTCCATGTCACCCTCGTCATCATCATAATACTGCTACCATCTAAATCGTGTTCTAGAGGCGTCTTGCTGATGTTGCGGCCTTCCTCGAGATAGCTCTCGGTCACCATCAACCTCATACCATTCCCCGTCATTCGGCCACTAAGCTCCTCCACTACGGCCCTCAATTACTAGATGCTTTTCACAAGCACTTCATCCTTTCGTAGAGTGAACCTCCCTTTGATTCACGCTTTCTTTGTGCAACATATATCAGATCTGCAAGCAAACATTAGTCACAAAAATCCTCACCAACCGCTCCCTCACAAGTTTCTCTCAAGGTGTTTGTTACTCCCCTCGTGTTTAACTCAAGTCTAGTTTTTTTCCATCCTCAATTAAGCTCACGCACTCTTGCATTTTCCCTCTCATATTCCCTTTTCACAAGCTCTTTATTGGACTTAAAACTAATCTCTCAACCTCCTCACGACAATCAATCAAACCAACCAAACAAGATTAGATCAATTCAGTAAGTAACAATCTCAAACCAACAAGTACAACTTTTGAAATTCTAATTGAAACACAAATCACTACTGATTTCATTTTAATTCGGTCCACTAACAAACGAGTCACATTCTTGATTTTTTTTTTTTCTCTTTTGGCATGGCTATTTTCTGTTTTTTGTCAAATCTGTATTTTTTTCTCGCACACTTTTCTTTTTGTGTACACACACACACACACACACTCTCTCTCTCTCTCTTTCTCTCTCTCTATCTTTTTTACGAACTCAGATACAATTTAAGATGTTAGGACCGACTAAAATTACAAAAAAATTAAAATTAAAATTAACAGCAAATAAATACATAAGGAAGCACAAAAGCAATCAGATCCCTTAAATGACAAAACTGAAACCCTAACCCAATAAATCTCAAATTGCCTAAGATAAACAAAAAATTAAAGATAAATAGATCTTGTAGAACCAAGCTCCGATACCCAATGCTATGAATCGTTGCAGAAAGTTTGTTCTACGAAGACCCAGATGGTGTGAATTGCTAACCTCGACCTCCAATCGAACCTGTGATTGGCAAGCTTGGTATAGACGTGACCTATTAACGAACCTATGTTAAGACCCCGTAAAGATCGGCCATAATGTCCTAAGAGAATCGATCGTGGGCCATTGGCCATAGATCGATCGGTTCGATCAGCAACGAATCGTGGATCGGTCATGGTCCAACCAACCAACCGACTGATCGATCGGTCATGAATTGGTCGAGGTGTCGGTCATGAATTTCTACAAACCATACCGATGGGATAGGATCACTAGCTCATAAGATGAATTTTCAATCACGAGAATTGGTCACGGGATGATTTTGGATTAGTGAATGGTCATGGGTCAATCTGACCTATCGCAGTTTCTAGTTGTGGGTGAATCTGCCCGGTTATGCACCGATACACGAACGATCCGAATTGATCAAGTGTGACTATCTTTCGATCAAAAATGCATCATTCCTTATTTAATTCTTAGTGATCGGATTGAATTAGTGATGTCCGATCATGGATTGGTAATGCACCAACCATGAACCCTACTGATGGATTAGGTACCAACTGTAAGGAGCCCAAGGATAAACCCAACTATTCCGTCAATAATTTTAAGGTCCATGAGTGCATTGACTTTATGCTAGGCCATGGGTAACCCTAGGATTGGTCTCCAACCGATTAAAGGACAACCGACCCTATTAGCCAATCGACCGTCCAAAGGAACGGTTCAGGCAAGCATGAGGCATGATGGCCGAACCTCGGGTGTACATGATTCTATTTTTCGAGGTGTACCTAATGATCCCTTCTCTGGCCCCAAAACCAACTTGAATGATAGAATTCTCTAGACCGCATCATTTATGAATAAAAATACAAAAGAAAGAGAATTCTAGAATCTCCTCATTTAATGAAATGATGAGTTGTTCCCTTGAAAAGTCAAACGTCCTTATGATAGCAAAATATCTTGGGAAGTTCTAGAAAAAGTGACATATATATGGATCAATTGGAACGTACTACACGAGCCCTCATTATGACTAAATATTCTAGAATTGCCGAGTTAGCAACTTAGAGTAGCTTCATCATTGACTTCATTAAATGCCCATTAAATGCAAGGTATTGGTGGACCAATGGAAGAGCAAAAACGGGTCGTCATCAATGATGCCCATGAGCCTAGATTGCCAAGCAAGATATTCTAGCTAGCTGAGTCATTCTTTAGGCCTCAATTATTGAACTTATAGGCTTGCCACCCAAGAAATTTAGGCAGGCCACTTGGACACTTCGAAATGGACCGATTGACTTAGTAATAATGACACCAAGGACTAGAAATAAGATGAGTCTCTTCATTTCTCCTCACATTGCTCTCATTTTCTCCTCCTTTCTCCTCCTTAGTCGCCCATCTCTTTCCTCACGCCCTCTCTCTCCTTCGGCCTTAAGCAAGCCACCCATCCTTTTAGGTTGCGCGCTAGTTCAAGGTTCATCTAGGTAAGTGTAGTTTCTCCCTTCTTTTAGTAACATTCGAGATGTCTTTGACCCTAGGAAATCCTCTTGCGAACAAGTCGAGGGTAAGTCGATTGATTCTTGGATGATTGATGTGTACTATGACTTGTTCATATACTTGAATTTCTTGTATGATTAGAATGGAGTCATGGTTCATAGCTTTTGTTTGATACAAGTCGAGGTTCGTCCATAGCCATAAGATTGTGATTTGGTATTGAGTGGTACCAAGTTCACGTCTTGGATTAGTGCGGGGTTCCTTTATGCTTGCTACTCGAGCGAGGCTTTGGGCTTAGGCTCTTTCATGATGTTATTAATAAAGAAATTTATGGTTTCATGGCACGTGCATCATGTTTGAGCATAAAGTGCATAGTTCATGGCATGTGCATTAGACTTGAGTACACCCTCAAGAAGGGATTAGTGCTCGAGCAAAGATAAGAAAAGATAAGAATGGGCTTTGAGTCCCCGAATTCCTAACAAGAACTGGGTTTGAGTCCTCGGGGCTGGCATAAGACTTGGGTTCAAGTCCCGAGCATATTAACTAGATTTGAGTCCTAGAAGCCAACAAAAAGCCAGAAGCCCGGTTAAAAAGCCCAAATTGAATTGGATTTGAGTCCTAGGATGGCTCCAGGAGGACTGGTTAAAAAGCCCGAATTGAATTGGGTTTGAGTCCCAAGACGACTCCAGGAGGCTCGATTTAAAAGCCTAAATTGAATTGGGTTCGAGTCTTAAGACGGCTGTGGGAAGACTTGGATTCGAGTCCCGAGCACAAGAAAAAAGCTAAATAAGCACAGCATGCATGAGCAAGAAAGAAAGGCTAGAGTTCATAAACTCAAGGCATGCATCATATGCACGAATCATTGCAAGAATTGTCATTCATTTGTGCTTGAAGTTTGGTTGCATCTTGCAATGGATTTGCCTTTGCCATGATTTACATGAAATGATTGACTAATGTTGATGATGAATCGATGTTCTATTCGAAGGCCAGAGGCTAGACTTACTAAGTATTTCAAGTACTCATCCCTATTTCTTTTACAGGTACTTAGAATCATGGCTATTGTGCATTTTGGTTGCCCTGTAAAGATAGATACTACTATGACGGATGTATTTGATGTAGATATTGGCATTACTTATCGCAAGATATCATCCATCGTGTGGATAGAAAAATGCTTGGATGAGCTTCTCCCAATGCATTTTGAAGCATGGTGTTGTAGGTTGTATGAAAACACTTGGATCTCCACGCCAAAGATCACGCCAAAATTTCTAAGAAAAGATTTGATCCAAGATCATCTCCACACCAAAGATCACAAACCGTGACGCCAATAGCTTACCTAAATTGCTTGGCCCGCACTCGAGTGATCGAACTAGTCAGAATAGATAATGGATCCCTAGCACTTCCTCCTCAATATGGCTCAATGCCCACATCAACTACCCAAATTATCGATAAATTGCTAGCTTTTAGGGGAACTATTTCTGCTAGAGAATACCAAACCCACCTCTTCCAAAGTTTGGGTTCAAAATACTCCACTTTGGTGACTGCCCTCATGGCTATTCCAGCTCATACCAATCCTTAACTCTCTTCAGAAATGAGCTACATATTTTGTTGCTATCTTCTTGGGGCTATTTAGAGCTTTGGCTTTAGACATTAGTCAACCACCTCTAGTTGCATCTGTTGTCCATGGTACATCACCAACTTTTGCACCTTCCAAACCAAATCATCAATTTTTTGGGTTCATAACCATGACAACCAACACCTATCTACAACTCACCATCTGTTGATCTTTTACCCACCCCCTCATCGCCAATCACTTACTAGTCATTAGGCAATAGGGGTCGTGTTGAAGAGCTATTAAATTTGCTATCGTCAGGGTCATTATGCTATAGCCTGTCGTGAACAATATAATTCTCAATTTGTGACCACACCATCTCCTCAAGCTCATTATGCTACGCATGCTTCACAAATCCATTATTTTACTCATACATACCCACCTTAACATCGCACCCTTTCTTTTCTTTTTTTTCTTTTTTTTCATAACCATATTGCAACTCCTTACCTAGCATTTATAGCTTAATAATCCTCAATTCCTCCACCTTAACCTTCCTCTATGCACGCTGCTTCTAGCTCGTTCCTTGACTCTAGTGCTATCCATCATGTCATTGATAATACCATTGGTCTCACCAATGTTGCTTCTTACATAGGCTCGCAACAACTTACTGTGGGTGATAGCATATCTCTTCCCATTACTCACACATGTACTTTTGTATCTTTCACGTCTTCTATTTTTATCGTTAAAAATGTTTTGGTTGTTCCTAATATCACTAAAAAGTTATTATTTGTTTCTCAATTTTCCTTCAATAAAAACTGTATTTTCTTATTTTACCCTCCATAATTTTCTCATGATGTGCTTACTTATAGGTCAAATCCTTCTTCAAGGCAGCCTTGTTTTTGGCCTCTACTTGTCTCACCCTTCGGCTAGGCAACTTCTCCATTTGCTTTAGTGTCCTCCCACACTTGTTCACTCAATACCTAGCATCACCGTTTGGGACATGCCTTCTCAGATATTGTAATTTGTCTTTTTAAATTCAACGAAAACTAGCTTTTCATGTTCTCCCTCTTCCATATGTATGGCATGTGCTCTTAGTAAAAGCCATCATCATCCTTACCCTCCTGCCCATTCTAGGGCTACTTCCCATTTTCAACTAGTTCATTTTGATGTGTGGATTCCATCTTTCTGGTTATAAATATTACATATGTTTTATCAATGACTTTTCTCAATGCACTTGGTTTTATCACTTCACATCTCAAGATCAATTTTCCAACATTATTAAAGGCTTTCATGCTCTTGTGGGGATTCAACTTTAGTGTAGGCTTCAGATGATTCAGGCTGTGGAGCACCCGAGTTCTTATCCTTTGTTATGCACTCTCACCTTTTCAGTCATAGTATACATTGGTGTATCTCTTGTCCACACTCACCTTTTCAGAAGGGGACTATTGAACGCAAGCATCTATATATAGTGGAAACTGGCTTTGATCTCATGACCCAAGCCGTTATTCCTTCTCATATGTGGGGATTTGCCTTTGAGACAGCAGTTCACTTGATCAACCGGCTCCTAATTCCTATTCTAGTCAATTTGTCTCCCTAGCATGTTCTTTATCATACCACTCCTATAATATCTCACTTACGAGTATTCGATTGCGCATCATTTTCATACTTGCGACCGTATGCCCCAAACAAGCTAGCTCCGCACTCTTAAACCTGCATCTTTCTTGGTTGCCCTCCCGATTTTCGAGGATATTTCTACTACAATCCTCAAACCCAGTATACTTACAATATTATTGATGCTATCCTTGAGGAGACTATTTTTTTTATGTCAATAGGCTACATCTATGTCTCCACCGTCACCGCTTGATGTGTTGCCAATCCAATTACCACCTTCGCCACCATTGCCACCATTGGTTGCTCTCATCGAGCCCTCACAATCACTAGACTCTACTTGGCTAATAGTTGTTGGAAAAAACTCTCTTTGTATTTTGAAGTTAATAAAACATCTTCATCAGTCTAGTCTGAAGAGTTTAAGACCCAAATGTTTAAGTCTAAAGATCTCTAGACTCTATCATCAAAGTCTTAAGATAGTTAGACTCAAATTTCAGAGTCTGTCCAAGTTGACAGTTTTCCAATCTAATGGATTAGGATTTTACAGATTGAATAATATCTTCAATGATTCGTTTCTTTTTATGAAAGATCTTTGGCTGGACTTAGCTCAAAATTATTTAGTTATTCTCGTCAAGATCTTTCTCGATTTGAATATCCGTTGAAGATGATAAAGGCTAGTAAATACACCTAAAGGGGGGGTGAATAGGTGTTTATAAAATTCTTTTCAATTCTTTGTCCGAAATCTCCTTTGGTATGAGAATCACATTGGAATTAAATAACTCATGCATCCATAAAGTAAATAGAGTAGGGTAAGAGAAAATTGACATAAGGATTATAGTAGTTCGGCTTATTGTAAGCCTACGTCCACTCTCCACGCTGGCAGCCAACTGGCTGTAATCACTATGTAGCAAATGTGAGCTTTTATAATTCACGAACTAGACTTCTTCACTAGAAAGTCTCTTCTACAGCTTCTAGCTGTTTCGCACTATAAGCGACTCTCTTTGATACACAATTTTGAGCACAAGAGATTTTGAGAACAAGAGATTTCAGAGGTTCTAACTTCAAAATTTTTTTATCAGTTCTCTCATACTTTCGAACAACTCCGACCCTCCTTAAATATCCTTCGTGCCACAATAGCCGTTGGCACTTTCCAAGAATTCATCCAATCAACCCGTTGAATTGAATCAATTTAAGTGATCTTCATGTTGTCAAATATATAAGTAGAAAATAGCTCGTCAATCCTGCGCCGCCCATACAATCGGGATCTTGAGTTTCCAAAATTAGATCCTTCCAAAAATTCACTTGATCTTCAACGGATAAAATCCCAAGAAAAATCTTTCGAGCTCACAATCACAAATGTAGATATTCCATGGATAAGTTAGGGAATATAATATTCAAATCTTAATTTCCTTAACCATAAAGATAACCCGCGTCGCCTGGCAAAATCGCAAACCTGTCTTTCGGACTTTGATTTGGGTCCGGAGATCTTCGGACCGTAACTCCGGGTCCGGCTGTCTTCGCACGGAAAACTTCGATCGTAACTTTGGATCTCGACCGTGTTCGACGAAAACGCTTGGGTCTTGAACTCTTCGGACTTAACCGACCGAGTCTTGGAATCTTCAGACTTTACTGATAAGGCTGTTTTGTTAACTTCAAAACATACAAGGGATTTTTTTCAACAATCTCCCCCTTTTTGATGGTGACAAAACACCTCGGCAAATTTACAAATTTATAATCTGCAGAGAAAGCTCATGTATATTTTGAGGATTACTTCTGCAAAACAGAAAAATGTTAGTCCAATAATAGTTATCCTCACAAATATAATGATCCTGCAAATTCACAAGTCTAAGGATCCAAACATCAAATCAGCATAAAGTCATAGAGATTCAAATAGACAACCCAAACCAAATCAAAAATTCAAAGACATAAATGAAAATAGTCTAAACAAACGAAATCAAAATAAAAGTTCAAAATAAAAAACGAGTTCAAATCTGCAAAACTCTCCCCCTTTTTGTCCCATCAAAGGAGGTAGATTGGTTAAGAGAGAGTTTGAAAAAGATTTAGGGCTCTTCAAGGATGCGAACAAGATGAAATTTGCTGAGCATCTGCACGGTCTTCTCAAGATTTGCAAGAGCTTCCTTCACTGAAATCAACTCAGCACCCTTCTCATTTGATTCCACGTGAACTCTGAGTGCATTGATTTATCTTGTATGGACACGAAAGTACTCAGCATCGCCTTCTTAAGATCCCTGAGCTCATAGTCCATTCCAAAAACCTGCTTCTTGAGGTCTAGCATAACATCCAACAGTTGTGAAAATGCTGTTGTGCATTACCTGTATTTGGACTAGTAGAGTCAGTTCTTGGAGTTTGAAAACTTGGCGCATCCTTTTCAACCCTTTCCCTTCCTGATGGAGAGGATTCTTCAATTTCTGGGAAATGAGATGCATAGATATCTTCAGCATCAGCACCTGACCTACTCACATAATTATAATGTAATGGCGATATTGTTCCCTGATCAAAAGCAACTCCCCCTGTTTTGTTGCCAGTGGGTGGAGTCGAATATTCTTCACCAAACTCCATTTCAGCACTTTGATGCATTTCGGTCTCTTTCCCAGAGTGAGCAAATGATGGGTCAAATCTTGCAGCCATATCCTCCTGAGCTTTGCTTTCCTCTTCATCTCTCTTTCTTCTCTCTTCCTCTTCTCTTCTCACCTCTTCTTTTTCTCTTCTTCGTGCTTCTTCTTCTTCTTTCCTCTGTCTCTCCTCTTCTTCTCTCTATTCCTCTTCTCTCCTCTGTCTTTCTTCTTCTTCTTCTTCTTTCCTCTTCCTTTCCTCTTCTTTCTTCCTCTGTTCTTCTTCTTCTCTCCTCACTCTCTCAGCTTCTTCTTTTTCCTTTGCTTCTCTCCTTGCCCTCTCTCCAGCATCAGTTCTCAAGCTAACTGTGCTCCTCAACTTTGAGAGAGCAGACAAAGTCATGGCGTCATCAACATCTTCTTCATCTTCCTCGTCCTGCAGGATGACTTTCCTTCGCTTTTTCTCAGTGACAGCCATGGGCTCTTTGCCCTTTCTCTTTGTAGAAGCAGTGGCAATCTCCTTTGAGGGTGTCTTCTCCTTCAATCCTTCCAGTGCAGTGTTTAGCTCTGAAATCTTCATCTTCATCACCATCTTGTATCCCACAAGTATCAAACTTAAATTGGTCAGGCATAAGGGTGCAAGGATCTGAATTTCGAAATGTCTGAATAACTTGGTGATGATAGACGAATAAGGCAATTGACCCTTTTCCTTAACCACAGTTCGGTACATGTGGAATAGGATAACATGAGGGAGTGAAAAGGGCCTGCCTTGGTTGAGAGCAAACATCAGCTTGGCTTCAGTTTTAGAGACATCGGTTTTTGAGGTTGTCTTAGGCCTGAGACAGCTGATGATGATCTTGTGCAGGAGCACGTTTGAGGCATTCATCCTTGTGTAGGATGTTTTGCCTTCCACTTTTTTATCACTCACAATTTCAGAAGTTGCGTAGGCTGTGGACACTTTTATTGGTTGGAAACTCCTTCTTTCCACCCCAATAACATCAGCTAGTGTGTCAACATCAACAATATACTCTTTGTCCATATAAGTAAAGGACAACCTATTTGCATCCAGAAACGACAAATTTGAATAAAAATATGCCATAAGTTCAAGGTAGGCATTTGTCGTGTCTATGCAAAATTTCTCCAATTGTAGCCTCGCAAATTTATCCCTAAGATTTACCTTCAGTGAATCAAGAAAATCGAAGTCCACACTCCTCGGATTTACAACACCTCTCTTCAGCAACTTGGTGTACATCCGTTCATGTTCCCTAGATCGAAAAAGACTACCTTGAGGACAAACTGAGTTTACAGCCACACCCATTCGTGGCTGGAATTGAGAGAAAAGTCTCTCATCATCGTCCAATGTCTGGTTTGCAGTACTATAAAGCGGATCACTCGAAATATTCTCAAGAGTTCTTTGAGCAGTCCCTTTTTCAACAATTCCTAAGCCCTCCATCTCTTGCAAGAAGATATATTCACTCTTATATCCTCTTTCTTTCAGAAAATCCTCGATCATCTTTAGGCTTGTACCCCCAACCTTCAGCCTATTATAGAGATCAAACACAAGTTTTGATCTTAGGGTTCTTACCGGCGCTGCTTCAGTAATCTCTTCCTCAAAATGCTGACTTTGAGTCTCCCTTTGTAGAGATTCTTCGCCTGTGAGGTCCACCCTTGTAGGACCCTCTTGCTATCTTTGTGGTCCCCTACTAGCGAGTCTTGAAGATTTTCGAAACGACATTCTTGGATCGCAAGCAAAAGCCCAACTTGTTCGCAAACGAAAGATGGAATTTTTGCCGAGTAAAGCAATAGAACAGGGACGGTAATGGAGCTTTTTAGGGTTTTGAAAACGAGAGTAAAAGAGATGGATTTTAAAACGTTGTAGCGGATGAAGATGACGATTCGAAAGTATAAATAGTAAGAAAAGATAAAAAGGAGATACTGAACCGTCGCCAAAAAAGAAAAGAGAAAAACTGCCATTTTTTGAAAAAGTAAACTGCAATTTTGAAAAAGTAAACTGCCATAAATACATGTCAGACTTCGAATAAAAAGAGATTTCGAAATTTCAAAAAGCAATTAACAGAAAAAATTAATGCATACGAAATATTAAAATACGTAAACAGACTTTAAGTTAAGAGTCTAAGAGTGTTCAAACTTTACCTCAGAGTCTGAACTCTTTCAGACCTTACCTTTGAGTCTGAGCACTATCAGACCTTACGTTGAGTCTGAATACCTTCAGACCTTATGTTGAGTCTGAACACCTTCAGACTTTATGTTTAAGTCTGAACTTTTCAATACTCTAATTTTGAGTCTGAGTCTCTTCAAGTTTTGCGATATTCAGTCTTGAGCGAATTGATTCAAAATGAGCCTTTTCTAGGGGCTTTGTGAATATGTCTGCCAATTGATTCTTTGAATCAATGAGCTGAATCACCACTTCACCATTTTGAACATGATCTCTAATGAAATGATGCTTGACTTCAATGTGCTTTGCTCTTGAATGAAGTATTGGATTCTTTGTGAGGTTGATTGCGCTTATGTTGTCACATTTGATTTCTATGCATGATTCTTCAACTCCAAAATCTCTCAATTATTGTTGCATCCATAGAATTTGATAATAGCAACTCCCAAGAGCTATGTATTCTGCTTCAGCAGTTGAGAGAGCTACGGTACCCTGTTTTCTTGAGAACCAAGATACCAACCTGTTTTCCAATAGTTGACAAGTACCTGTAGTGCTTTTTCTATCCACTCTACAGCCAAAGAAGGTCGGATCGAATATCCAAGAAGAGTAAAGTCTCCTTTTTGGAATACCACAGACCTAGCTTAGATGTAGTTGCAACATATTTAATGATACGCTTCACAGCAGTCATGTGAGATTCTTTAGGATTAAATTGAAATCTAGCACAGATACAAACACTAAATAAAATATCAGGTCTAGATGCTGTAAGGTAAAGCAGTGAACCGATTATGCTCCTGTATAGCTTTTGGTCTACACTATTTCCTTCTTCATCTTTATCCAGCTTTGATGAGCTTGACATAGGAGTATCTGTTTTCTTACAATTCTCCATTCCAAACTTCTTGATGAGATCTTTTGCATACTTTTCTTGGTGGATAAAAGTTCCTTTTCTTGATTATTTGACTTGAAGTCCCAAAAAGAAGTTCAATTCACCCATCATACTCATTTCAAATTCATTCTGCATACAACTCGAAAAATTCTTGTAAAGATTTTCATTAGAAGAACCAAATATTATATCATCAACATAAATTTGAACAAGTATGAAATCTTTACCTTCTCTTTCGATAAATAAGGTAGTATCTACTTTACCTTTAGAGAAACCACTTTGAATTAAGAAATTACTTAACATTTCATACCAAGCTCGAGGTGCTTGTTTTAAGCCATACAAAGTTTTCTTCAGCTTGAAAACAAAGTTTGGTTTTCTTGGATCTTCAAATCCTTGTGGTTGTTCCACATAGACTTCTTATTGGATAATTCCATTTAGGAATGCACTTTTCACGTCCATTTGGAATAACCTGAAATTTTTAAAACAAGCAAAAGCAAGAAGTAATTTTATAGCTTCTAACCTTGCTACCGGAGCAAAGGTTTCATCATAGTCGATTCTTTCTTCTTGTGTGTAACCTTTTGCCACAAGTCTTGCTTTGTTCCTCATCACTTTTCCTTGTTGATCAAGCTTGTTCCTGAAAACCCATTTGGTGCCAATAATTGATTTACCTTTTGGTTTAGGAACAAGTTCCCAAACATTGTTGATTTTGAATTGATTCAATTCTTCTTGCATATCTTCAATCCAGCTTTCATCTTTCAATGCATTTTCTACAGTCTTAGGTTCAATCTCATAAACAAATGCTAGAGCACTAGATTCTTCACGCCTTTTAGATCTTATACGAACTCCTTCATCAATGTTGCCAATGATGAGTTCAGCAATGTGACTCGATTTATGCTTCCAATTTGTAATTGGTTTGTCACTTTGATAAGATTCTATTTCAGTTGAAGTTGTTGAATTGTCTTGCGGCTGAGTGTCTGAGTTTGATTTTCTTCAAGAGAATTCGTCGACGCTTGGCCAAACTCATATTCTTCAGGTTGAGTCTGAATTTGAACTGAATCTTCAAACTTCACATTCATGGATTCTTCCACAGTCTGAGTACGTTTGTTGAAAACTCTGTAGGCTTTACTTGTCATTGAATAGCCAAGGAAAATTCCTTCATCTGATTTTTCTTCAAGCTTACCAATTTGATCACTAGAATTCTTTAGGATAAAGCATTTACAACCAAATACATGAAAATAAGAGACAATAGATTTCTTACCTTTGAACAGTTCATAAGGTGTTTTCTCTAAAATAGGTCTTAGAAAAACTCCCAAGAGCTATGTATTCTGCTTCAGCGGTTGAGAGAGCTACGGTACCCTGTTTTCTTGAAAACCAAGATACCAACCTGTTTCCCAATAGTTGACAAGTACCTGTAGTGCTTTTTCTATCCACTCTATAGCCAGCAAGGTCAGCATCAGAATATCCAGGGAGAGTAAAGTCTCCCTTTTTGGAATACCACAGATCTAGCTTAAATGTAGTTGCAACATATTTAATGATACGCTTCATAGCAGTCATGTGAGATTCTTTAAGATTAGATTGAAATCTAGCACAAATACAAACACTAAATAAAATATCAGGTCTAGATGCTGTAAAGTAAAGAAGTGAACCAATTATGCTCCTGTATAGCTTTTGGTTTACACTCTTTCCTTCTTCATCTTTATCCAGCTTTGATGAGCTTGACATAGGAGTATCTGTTTTCTTACAATTCTCCATTCCAAACTTCTTGATGAGGTATACTTACCATTACCAAAAAAAAAAAAACTTCTTGATGAGGTCTTTTGCATACTTTTCTTGGTGGATAAAAGTTCCTTCTCTTGATTATTTGACTTGAAGTTCCAAAAAGAAGTTCAATTCACCCATCATGCTCATTTCAAATTCATTCTGCATACAACTCGAAAAATTCTTGTAAAGATTTTCATTAGAAGAACCAAATATTATATCATCAACATAAATTTGAACAAGTATGAAATCTTTACCTTCTCTTTTGATAAATAAGGTAGTATCTACTTTACCTTTAGAGAAACCACTTTGAATTAAGAAATTACTTAACCTTTCATACCAAGCTCGAGGTGCTTGTTTTAAGCCATACAAAGCTTTCTTCAGTTTGAAAACAAAGTTTGGTTTTCTTGGATCTTCAAATCCTTGTGGTTGTTCCACATAGACTTCTTATTGGATAATTCCATTTAGGAATGCACTTTTCACGTTCATTTGGAATAACCTGAAATTTTTAAAGCAAGCAAAAGTAAGAAGTAATCTTATAGCTTCTAACCTTGCTACCGGAGCAAAGGTTTCATCATAGCCGATTCTTTCTTCTTGTGTGTAACCTTTTGCCACAAGTCTTGTTTTGTTCCTCACCACTTTTCCTTGTTGATCAAGCTTGTTCCCGAAAACCCATTTGGTGCAATAATTGATTTACCTTTTGGTTTAGGAACAAGTTCCCAAACATTGTTGATTTTGAATTGATTCAATTCTTCTTGCATAGCTTCAATCCAGCTTTCATCTTTCAATGCATCTTCTACAGTCTTGGGTTCAATCTCAAAAACAAATGCTAGAGCACTAGATTCTTCACGCCTTTTAGATCTTGTACGAATTCCTTCATCAATGTTGCCAATGATGAGTTCAGCATGGTGACTCAATTTATGCTTCCAATTTGTAATTGGTTTGTTACTTTGATAAGATTCTATTTCAGTTGAAGTTGCTGAATCGTCTTGTGGCTGAGTGTCTGAGTTTGATTTTCTTCAAGAGAATTCGTCGACACTTGGCCAGACTCATATTCTTCAGGTTGAGTCTGAATTTGAACTGAATCTTCAAATTTCACATTCATGGATTCTTCCATAGTCTGAGTACGTTTGTTGAAAACTTTGTAGGCTTTACTTGTCATTGAATAGCCAAGGAAAATTCCTTCATCTGATTTTTCTTCAAGCTTACCAATTTGATCACTAGAATTCTTTAGGATAAAGCATTTACAACCAAATATATGAAAATAAGAGACAATAGATTTCTTGCCTTTGAACAGTTCATAAGGTGTTTTCTCTAAAATAGGTCTTAGAAAAACTCTGTTTATAATGTAGCAAGCAGTTGAAGTAGCTTCAGCCCAAAAATGAGGAGAAAATATTACTTTCAATCAAAAGAGTTCTTGCCATTTCTTGCAAAGAACGATTTTTCCTCTCTCAACTCCATTTTGTTGTGAAGTGTAAGGGGATGAAAAATTATGCTGAATGCCATAGTCATCACAATATTTAGCAAAATCATGATTCTCAAATTCACCACCATGGTCAGTTTGAATACTTGAAATTGCATATTCTTTCTCAATTTGGATTTTCTTTGCAAATTTAGTAAAATAAGATAAAGCTTCAGATTTATTTACAAGAAAGAATATCCAAGTAAAACGTGAATAATCATCTACTATTACCAAACAATATCTTTTACCTCCAATGCTTTGCGCTCTTGTTGGACCGAACAAATCCATGTGTAATAGCTGCAAAACACATTTAGTGGATACCTGATTTATAGATTTATAAGAATTTCTAACCTGTTTTCCAAGTACGCAAGGGGTGCATAAGTCATGCTTTTGATACTTTAGGTTAGGAAGTCCTCGAACAAGCTTTTTGGATGAAACTTTTGCAATCTGCTTCAAGTTAACATGTCCAAGCTCTCTATGCCAAAGAATGGCTTCATCTTGAATTGATATCAAGCATTGAGAGTTGTCAGACCTTATATCCAGTAAATAAATGTTTCCATGTCTTTGTCCAGTAAAGGATTGTGAGAGATCTTTGCTTATCCCAGAACAAGTATCTTCTTGAAAGTTGATCTTGTATCCAATGTCGCATAGTTGACTGATACTTAGTAGATTGTAATTCAATCCTTCAACCAAAGAAACATTGTTGATTGTGAGGTTTCCAATCTTCACGGTTCCTCGACCAACAATTTTTCATTTATTGTTGCCACTGAAGGAGACATTTCCTCCTTTTACATGAGAGAGTTTTGTTAAACAATTTGAGTCTCCCGTCATGTGTCTTGAGCAGCCACTATCCGAATACCACTTGATTTTCTTCTTGATAGTGACCTTGACATCACCGTTTGAGTCTGAGTCTGAGTCTGAGTCTGAGCTTGAGTCTGAGTCTGAGTCTGAGTCTGAATCTGAGTCAGCCATAAGACAAATATTTGCATACTCTTCTTCACTTTCTTCACATTCGGTGTCGCTCCATGTTTCAGCTTTGAGTGCTTTCTTGAACTTTTTTTGTTTTCCTTTCTTTTTCTTTAATAGGGGACAGTTGGGTCTGATGTGTCCCTTCTTCTTACATTCAAAACAAACAACGTCCTTATTGGTGTCTTCTTCTTCATTTGACTTCTTTTGAAATCTTTAATTGTTTTGTCTCTTTCCATTGAACCTTCTTCCTTTTCTATTTAACCTTATGAACTTTCTAATTAGAAGTGCCAATTCCTCATTATCCAAGTCTTCTTTTGAATCTGTAGCATCAGAATCATCTTTAGATTTTAAAGCAATTGACTTCTTACCTTTGGTGTCAAAGTTCTTATTGAATTGCTCTACTTCATAAGATTGAAGTGTGCCGACCAACTCATCTACAAAAGAGGCATAATCCTTTGTGTTTCTCTTATGGATGTCTTGACGTGATTCCAATCTTTGGAGAGTCCTCTCAACAGTTTATTGACCTTCATTGGTCCTGAGATTGGCTAGCCTTGGTATGCTAAGCCATTTACAATTTCTGTAAATCGACTTAACATATCCGTGATAGATTCTACTGGCTTCATTTTGAAGGCTTCATATTGTCCAATAAGGATATTGATCTTTGTTTCTTTGACTCGATCAGTTCCTTCATAAGTGACATGCAACCTATCCCAAACTTCTTTGGCTGTTTCACAAGATGAAATTCTATTATACTTAGTAGGATATAATGCATAATATGGAGAATAGATAGCTTTTGCATTAATGGCTTGTCTCTTTGAAATTTCGGTTTGTGACAATCCCACTCCATTAGCTAATTCTTTCCCTGTGGTTGATGCAGCTTTAGGAATAATTCCTTTCTCCACTACATCCCATTCCTGAGGATCTTTGGATCTTAGGAATGCCTTCATCTTGTTTTTCCAAACATTGTATTCCTTTCCATCGAAGTAAGGAGGTCTGGTATTGTTTTGGCCTTCAATCAAACCTGGAGCCAAAATACTAGCCATAGATCTTTAGCTTTAGAAATAATAAATACTCCCAATAAATAAGCAACCTTGCTCTAATACTAATTGATAAAGGCTAGTAAATACACCTAGAGGGGGGCGAATAAGTGTTTATAAAATTCTTTTCAATTCTTTGCCCGAAATCTCCTTTGGTATGAGAATCACGTTGGAATTAAATAACTCATGCATCCATAAAGTAAATAGAGTAGGGTAAGAGAAAATTGACACAAGGATTATAGTAGTTCAGCTTATTATAAGCCTACGTCCACTCTCCACGCTGGCATCCAACTGGCTATAATCACTATGTAGCAAATGAGAGCTTTTACAATTCACGAACTAGACTTCTTCAATAGAAAGTCTCTTCTACAGCTTCTAATTGTTTCACACTATGAGCGACTCTCTTTGATACACAATTTTGAGCACAAGAGATTTTGAGAACAAGAAATTTCAGAGGTTCTAACTTCGAAATTTTTCTATCGGTTCTCTTATACTTTCGAACAACTCCGACCCTCCTTAAATATCTTTCGTGCCATAATAGCCATTGGTACTTTCCAAGAATTCATCCAATCAACCCATTAGACTGAATCAATTTAAGTGATCTTCATGTTATCGAATATATAAGTAAAAAATAGCTTGTCAATCCTACTCGCCCATACAATCAGGATCTTGAGTTTCCAAAATTAGATCCTTCCAAACATTCGCTTGATCTTCAACGGATGAAATCCCAAAAAAAAATCTTCCGAGCTCACAATCACAGCCAGAGATATTCCGTGGATAAGTTAGGGAATATAATACTCAAATCTTAATTTCCTTAACCATAAAGATAACCTACTGTCAACCTGGCAAAATCGCAAACTGTCTTCAGACTTTGATTTGGGTTTGGAGATCTTCAGACCGTAACTCTGGGTCTGACTGTCTTCAGACGAAAAACTTCAGACTGTAACTTTGGGTCTGACTGTCTTCAGACGGAAACGCTTGGGTCTTGAACTCTTCAGACTTAACCGACTGAGTCTTGGAATCTTCAGACTTTACTGACGAGGCTGTTTTGTTAACTTCAAAACATACAAGGGATTTTTCTTCAACAGAAGAACGAGCAAAATTTGGAAGGTTCCACTTATGGAAACTTAATATCCTGATTGTATGGGCGAGCATAATTGACGAGCTATCTTCCACATTCATTCGACAGCTTGAAGATCACATTAATTGATTCATTCCAACAAATAGATTGGATGAACTCCTTTGGAATGTGCCAACGGCTATGAAGGCACGAGGGAGTATTTAAAGGTGAAGTAATTGTTATTCGAAGTATGCGCTGATAGAAAAATTTCAAAGTCTGAATCTCTAAAGCTCCTTGTTCTCACAATTCTTTGAGCTATAGTTGTGTACAAAGGAGAGAAACATACAGTGAGGATTTCTGTGTGTAATAGCTAAGACTTTCTACTGAAGAAGTCTACATCGCAAGCTATACAAATCTCTTTTGATTCATAGTTAAATCCAGTCGACGGGCTGTCAGCGTGGAGAGTGGACGTAGGCTTGGATTAAGCCAAACCGCTATAAACCTCTGTGTTCAAATCTTCTTACCTTAATATCTTTACTTATATTGCTGCACGATTTAATTGTTTTAGTGTTTTATTTCAAGTCTTTATACTCTTATTTTAATTCAAAGTTGATTGAATCATCTTAAAGTTTTCAAAAGAAAATTATAAACACCTATTCACCCCCCTTTAGGTATGCTTACTAGCCTTTATCAATAACACCATCCCGGACATCATCTTCACCATCTCTAGCTCAAATCCCTAACTCACCGTCTCCACCATCATTGACAACATCTTCACATTTATCCACTCATCATATGGTTACTCGTCTTCATAATGACACTATGTCTTGCAGAGTCCTTAATCAAAATCATACTTTTGCTTTTATGACCATTACTCATCCTCACACTAAGCCCATTTGCTTTTCTCAAGCATCACGAGATTTGCAATGGCAAGCTGCCATGACCACTGAGTACACTGCACTTATCCAGAATAACACCTGAAGCTGGTTTCACTACATTCTCATGCTCACCCTATTAATTGTAAATGGGGGTTCAAGGTCAAACTTCGCTCCGAAGGTACACTAGAATGCTACTAAGCCCGGCGTATTACTAAGGGATTTCATTAGTAGATGGGCATTGACTATAATGAAACATTTAGCCTAGTGGCTAAACCAGTCACTATTTGCACTATTCTCGCACTTGCTTACTTCTGAGGATGGTCTATCCAGTAACTTGATGTCTCCAATGCCTTTCTCCATAGATATTCATCTAAAGAGGTGTACATGGTCCAATCTCAAGGCTTTGTTGACCCCTAACGGCCTCATCATGTATGTCGTCTCCATCACTCTTTTTGTGGCTTAAAGTAAGCTCCTTGTGCTTGGTATTAGCAACTTAGCTCCCGTCTCACCAACATTGGTTTTTTTATCTCAAAATGTTGACTTGTCCTTATCCATTCTTCATTCTACCTCTATCAACATCTTCTCATTAGTTTATGTGGACGACATAATCCTCACTGACTCTCCTAATGATCCATTACCAGCTCTTTTACATCCTCCACATGGCGAATTTGCCATCAAGATCTCCAACTCATTCACTATTTTCTAGGTATTAAAGTACAATCTATATCCGATGGACTTCATCTATATCACGCCAAGTTCACTCATGAGATTCTGGATCGTGCTAAGATGTCTGATACTCATGTTGTTTCCACCCCATGCTCTACCAATGAACCGTTTTCTATTCATCAAGCGACACCCTTGCCTGATCCTCACCTCTACTGTAGCATTGTGGATGCCCTCCAATATTTAACTCCAACAAGGCCTAATATTGCATACTCAATGAATACTGCATGTCAGTTCCTTCATGCTCCTATCATAACGCATTGGCAGGCTGTGAAATGTATCCTTCGGTATCTAGCGGATACTCCTCGTTATGGATTTATGTTCACTCATGCTTCTTCATTGGCTCTTCATGCATTTTTTGATGCTGGCTAGGTTGGTGATCGTGTTAACCGTCGCTTTGTTGGGGGATATTGTGTTTTTCGTGGCCGAAATCTTATCTCTTGGTGTTCATGCAAATAGCGAACTAGGCCACGATCCTATACTAATACTAAATACAAGCGCCTTACCAACACGACCACTGAAGTTTTGTGGATTAAGTGTCTTCTTTGTGGACGCCATGCTCTACCACCTCATCCACCCACGCTGGTGCGACAACTTTTTTGCCATTTATCTTACAGCAAATTTAGTTTTTTATGCTCGTACAAAACATGTGGAGATCGATTATCATTTCATTCATGAGTGTCTAACTCGCAAACAACTTTGTATTCAAATTATATCCTCCGCTAATCAACCCGCAAACATTCTTACCAAGGCTCGTCATCTACTTGGTTTCGTCTCTTAGGATCCAAGCTGATGGTTTGTTCTGCCTTGTCAGTTTGTGGGTGATCCAGTTCGGTACTAGCTATTCCAGCTCACATTAGAACCACAGTATAATTAGAATATCCACATGACAAGCAATCCAAGACTGATAACATTGTCTCCAACTCGCACCAGAATCAAAGTGCAATTTGAATATCAGCATGATATGCAATTCTTGATTGATTTAAATGTCTATCTCCATCGGTGGTTACCATTTTTGTTGGCAATATTTATTTCAAAAGATTAATTCCGTGTGTGTAGGAGCCATTGTTGATTGTAATATGCAATTTAGAAATCAAAACATACAATTCCAACGCCTTCTATATTCTCTTTTTTCTTTTTGCATCTCTAATTCTATCTTAATGAGTTGTTCGAAGTGGGGAAGAAAAAAAGCTCCAAAAAATATCCTACTAGAGGCCACCCGAAAAATCATGGAGTAATTTGAGAACTTGTGGAGGCAGAAAAGGAGATACTAAGGTATGAAATCATAAATCAATTGGCTTAAATGGGTAAATAAGAACATGAAATACTTCCATGCCTCTATCGTACAAAGAAAACGACAAAATAAGATCTCAAGGTTGAAAAGTGATGAACAAAATTGGTGTCATGAGCCTAGCATGTTGAGACAACACATCGTCGATTTCTATCAGTCAATTTATGACATTGTGAGACCTAGAGATTTCGAACCAATTCTAGACTAATGCCCTTGTCTAGTCTGGGAAGGTACGAATGAGGCTTTGACGACCCCGATGACTTTAGAGGAATTGAAGAGTGTATCTTCCAGATGAGAGCATTTAAAGCTCCATGAGCGGATGGGCTTAATGGTCAAATTTATTGTCATAATTAGGAGGATATTAAGCTAAGTCCCAAATCCAAAGAGTATGAATCAATCAACTAGTGTAATTTCAGCTATAAAACTTTCTCTAAGGTTTTGCCAAATGGCATAAAACCTTAGCTTTATGAATTTAAATTGTTGAGGAAATTGTCTATGTTAGTGGAAGGCAAATTCAACGCAATAGTTTGATTGTCCAAGAAATTTCAAGCGGTATTAAAACTAGATATGCAGAAAGTTATGATAGGGTGGAATTGAATTTTCTAAGTGCTTGCATGTTAAAGATAAGATTGTGATGAATGAGCTTCTATAGTTATGCAATGTATTTTCACTTTCTCTTTTAGTAAGAAAGGTAAGAGAGAACCTCTGTACCATTTTCAGCCTTCATGTGAAATCAGGTAGGGAGATTCATTGACTCCTTATTTTTCAATTATTATGGCCAATGTTCTTTCCAATCTTCGGAATAATGTAGTTGAGGATGGTAATATTAGAGAAATTAAGCTGAATATATTATGCCCAATACTGCCTCATCTGTTTTTTGCAAATGATGTTATCTTCTTTATGGATGGCGCAAGAGTTGATAGTCCTAATTATTGAGAAGATGGGAAAGTGCCTAGGCATACCTTTAAAATTGGGGTTAGTGAAAGAAATAGATATTTGCTTGGATTCTAGCAAGGGTTAATATGAAGCTAGAGGGTTGGAAGGAACAATTGATGTCTAAAGTCGGTAAGGAGATCCAATTAAAACGGTTGTACAAGCCCTGCCTCAATACCCAATGTCTATATTAAAGATTCATATGTGTTTTTGTGTAACTATTAAGTAAAAAATAGCCTCCTTTTGGTGGAAACAAAATATTTCCAAATCTAGTATCCATTGAAAAAATTGGAAGTCCTAAAGACTAGAAAAAAATTATTGAGGACTTGCTTCAAATATTTTGTTGCCTTCAATAGAGTTGTGTTGGGTAAGTAGGCATGTAGACTTTCAAAATCCTCATCAACTTTATTGAGTCACTAATTTAAGAGGTATCTACTTCCATAGGGAAGATTTTGGGAATGCAAACAAGGGGTGTTGTCCTTTGTGGGATTGGCAAAGTGTGTTAATGGATAGAGATGTGATTTATCCTAAAGTTAGTTGGTCGGTGGGTGATGGAAAAAACTATCAACATACGTGACGGTAAATGGTTATCAGTTGGTTCGATAGGCAAACTAGCAAATCAAGGAGACCCTCAGACAATGATGAACTTGATTAATCGGAAGCAAGAGGGTGAAATGACCAAGAGCCGAGTGACATTTTTTCTTTCCTTTTTTTTTTTTTTTTTTTTTTGGTTAGAGAATCATCAATTCAAAGAGCAAATAGTGAAGGAAATCTTAACAATTACACTCAGCTCTGATCTGGAGGAAGATCAACTTGTGTGGACTGGGAATAAATTACGATCCGACTCGGTGAAAAGTGGGTACAATAGGCTATATCTCATTGATCATCAACTGAATTCAAACTAAGCATCCTCTTCTTATCAAACACCTAGGGCTCTTTCGACAAAGATATGAAAGCTGCAACTCCTATAAAAGAAATTATAAAAAAACAAAATACGACTCTTTATGTGGAACGTATTTGAAATTGCACTACCCACACGAGAGAATCTGTATAGAAAGGTCTTACCTAATCCTATCTGCTCCTTTGTGCCTACAAAGCCGTAGAAACTATAGAATACATATTCCTCCTTTGTCACCGGACGAGAAATCTGGTTATATCCGAGATTGAGCATCATGATTTCCCACTAAATATCACTAGAATGGATAAGTGGGTGCTTGAATTCTTTGATTCAAGTACAGACTTTCCTTTGAGGGAGAAGTTTGCTGGAGTAACGTGGTTTATTTGGAAAGCATGAAACACCCTTATCTTTCCATCTTCCAAACCAGATTCGAGCTCAATTCTTGATACCACTCTCACAATGAACAAGAACTTCGTTACATAGAACCTAGGAATGGTGAAGCGAGTTAAAAGGGCTACTGAACAGTGGACTTCGCCGGAAAGGGGGTCTCCGAAGCTCAATACCGATGGATCTTGGCTAGAAGGATCTTAGGGTCGATTGCGGGAGTTTGCCGTGATTCAAATAGCATGCCTATTGCTAGATTTGCAATATTAGTGCGAGCCTCCTCAGTCCTGTGTGTCAAGGCCCTAGTCGTGAAAGACACTTTACTGTATTTGCTCGAGGGACATGATCCGAGGACTCCAACTAATTTGTGCTTGGAGACAGATAACCTATCAATTGTTGAGTTCATTTCAGGAGATGTCCAAAGCTCATGGCCGCCGCGGAATGTCATAGTAGAGTGCCAAGGGATGCTTGGCCTAGTTTTTTTTTTTTTGGTCAGTAATGCTTGGCCTTGTTGAAAGGTGTAAAAGTAGGCCAATTGCCGCCTGAAGCCAATCAACTCACAAATATTATTAAAGTCCATTGCCAAAAGAACCTTCATCCAAATTGGTTATATCTAAACCTCCTCGGCACCTCTAGGATATTTTATGTTCAGAGATTCATCGACTATTTTCTAATAGCATCGGTTATTAAATAGAAAAGGACCTTTTCGACCCAGAGAAAAGAATAAGATTTGAAAGATATGTCATTTGACTCGAATTTTTTTATGCGTACGTAAGGCAGTTTCTTCGCGTGAAGATAGAAATTAAAATCGAAGGAAGCTTTCAACGTTTAAGGTAAGCACGGTGAGGAACGCACGGGTAATTTATGCATACGTACGGCAGTTTCTTCGCATGAGGATAGAAATTAAAATCGAAGGAAGCTTTCAACGTTTAAGGTAAGCGTGGTGAGGAACGCACGGGCGAGTACCCGCATGATGAAGGAAAAGAAAACTGAAGTAGACGGGTCATGACGAGAGGTGAAGCACGCGACACAGTCAAAAGCAATGAGTTTAATGCATTATCATATATTCACAGGACCTATTTCGTTAATTATTTTGTTATGCGGTTGGGAGTGTGCTCTAATTTTGTCTTTAGGGCGTGTTTATTTCACGAAAAACTTGAGATTTGAAAAAAAAAAATTATGAAAAATTATTGGTTTTATCATTTAAAAAAATTCAGTTAACGAAAAATATTTTCATTATCGACGACAATTTATGCTTAACTATTTTCGTGAATGATGATAATACTTTGTATTCTTTTTTAAGCAATACAAGCAATCATTTTTCAAAAATACTTTCCAAATCTCAAATTGTTTCACGAAATATTAATAATTTAGAAATTACTTTTAAAAAACAATCGTTTGTATTGTTTATAAAAGTAAATGAACGAAAAATATCTTCACCATTCATGAAAATATTTAAACATGAAATATTCTTGATAATAAAAATATTTTTAATTAACTAATTATCTCAACCAATAAAAGCGATCATTTTTTGAAAAATATGTTTCAAATTATTTATTTTTTACGAAACAAACAAAGCCTCAGTGGTATTTAATTTTGATGGGGCGAGAGTGAATTGAAAATACACTCAAACCTTGAGATGCCTAGAGAAACCTGACTTTTGAAGTCCTAATCCTTCGTCGGGTTACGACGGATGAGGAGAAGTTCAGGGAGAGTCTTAAAAGATAAGCACTTCGACACTCAAGCCAGTATAGTATGGGAGGAGATTGGAGAAATTAGAGCCGACATTCTGCCCGTGTCGAAGACTGATCGGAGCAGTCCTCGGAGCAGCCCGTGCTTGCCTGATCCTGGAGCTTAACTTAGGTCAAGTCGATTAATAGTCAATCGGGAAATTCCTGGTGGCTCTCGTCAACTGCCTGGACGCTGCCGGCGACGAGGGGGGTGCCGGCTGTTTAGCTTCCTCGGTGGAAACTTTTATTAAACTCACCACGTTGTCGTCATTGCCGACGCCCCATCGCCCCATCGCTAATCTTATAAGATGGGGCGAAACGGGATTTTTTTAAGATGGCATCAAAGCATGCAACTTCGTCAACGCAACCTGAGAAGGCTACTGACCAAAAAAAAAAACCTGAGATGGCCGGCTGAAGAGGTCGTCCATGTGCGACGCACGAAGGGGATCTATCCGAAGTCGCCGGAGAGCGGGAGATATAATATTAGGCACGACGGGAAGTAAGCAAAATCTGGGTCGAGGCTGATTGTGTTCGGATCAATTTGGTATCGACTCGTGGGACATGATTAATAGGGGTGAGAAACGGTGAGAAACGTGGACTGATCGAACTAGGAACAGCCCGGACTGGTCAGTTCCGGAGAATCAGTCTAGCTCCCCATTTCATATAATCGAGACCGGTGATTTTCGGTCCAATCTCCCATTTTATGGGAAACAAGACCGACTAGACCAATAATATTCATTTTTTTTATTTATTTCTCATGCAGATTTTTGTCCCTTTTCTGTCGTGCTTGGAGCTATTTTGTTGCCTATCTTTGTCTTCTATTTTCGGTAAGTCGCTCATAAAATTAACCACGAATAATCTATAAACTCTTGAAGGAAGTACAACACCAACCAATAGTATCATAATTGATTCGTGAAAGGGTCAACTTTATGAACTTATTTATCGTTGGAAAGGACTAGTTTGTGTTGTTTAGATCGAATATGTGCCAGGGGTTGCATTTTGATTTCATTTTCAGGTCCCATTAGATCCCCTGAGAACTGAATTGGAGCAGTCAATCCAAGTCTGGTCCTAGGATCAAGCAGTTCAGTCCTCGGCTCCAGAGCATGGGAACCAGTCCTTCCAGTCTAGTTCTCGGTTCCTAAATGGATCAAACTAGACTAGAAGCCGATCACCCTTAATGATTAATAATTACCTCATGTTCATGTCAAGACACAAAAAATCTACTCGAATAACCTTTCAAATTATTGGGTTCATCTTAACACGGCCCGATTAGATGCAACCGGCGAAAAAGACCATTCATTTCATGCAATTCACCACATAAATTTTAAATCGGCAATATTCCACTAACCACGAGCGCATTGTATTAATTTTATTCGACGATGTTATGTTCGACCGATCACCGGAACACGTAAAAACACCTTTTGTGTATATTTCCATGTCAGGTTCATGTTAACGGATCGGCTTCGCGCCGGCGGATTGATTTCATGCCGTCCCCGGGATGGCTCCATGGGCTCGGTATGGGCTTTGCTTGTCTCGAACTCTTCACGGGACGACAAGGGCCAAGGGCCACGGTCCAATCCCAAATCCACATCTGCAATTCCCACTATTTTCCACGCCCTAAGACCAATTTCCTACCGCTCTTTTCAAGGAAACCTTGTCGGTTTCCTCGAGAAATCTGTGAATCCCCCTTGGTGGGATTCTTTAAATTAAGAAAAAAAAAATAGATTGCATAAAAAATAGAAAGATCTTAGGGAATTGAAAACAGCTTTATCGAAAGCATTATCAATATGAAATATTTTAAATTTCATATAAAAAGACCAGTTCAACCATTTTTATTATAAGACAAATAAATTTAGGATTTATATTAATAACATCACTATGTAAAATATTTTTCACACTTGCAATCGTGAAAAAAGTATATTCATTATTTAATAAAATGAATACGATTACCAAAATTAACACTCTAATCCTTATTTATACAACTTAAAACATTGATAAATTCAACTTGAGCTAAAGCAATCCAAGTAAACTCAAAAACCAAAATTATGATCAATTTGTAACTATCCAAAATTGAAATTTATTTTAAAATTTATAGTATAATGAATTTGTTTGATTATATTTTTTGCCTCACTTCCCTTTTTTATATTTTGTACGGCCCAACTTTTTTACCATGCTAGCATATCTTAATTAGATAAGTATATAATGTGTCTAAGTTCAACAAATGCCACAACACGACTCATTGTAGTGTACAAAATTTTTCACTTGTTCGATAATGTTTTGTATCTCATTAAATTAGTGAAATACACATGTGGGTTACTAATATGACTTTCTTTATATCGATAATATGTGAAAATATTGTCACAAGTACACTATGAGAGAATTGAGTTTTACATTTAAATAGTTATTCGAAGCTATTTGGAAAATTTATATTTCCTTTTTATTAATTTCATTGTCTTTTTGAAAAAGGAATATTATCCAAAATCCAATAAATTTTGTCAAAATTCTTTCTAAAATTTGCTACATGTCCATTTCATACTTCCGGTTGCCAATATCCCTTCAATGGTCATTTGTAGTTGAAAAGGCACGTTATTTATGGAGAACAATGATGTTGTCAGCCTAGCAATGTTCAATCACTCAGAAAATTAATACTATGAATAATCTATAAACTTTTATAGGGAGTACAACACCGACCAATTAGTATCATAATGGGGTCAAATTCATGAACTTATTTATTGCTCGAAAGCAATAGTTTGGATTGTTTCGACATGAATATGTGCAAGGGTTGCATTTTTTATTTTATTATCATATCCCATTGAATTGCTTGGAAACCAAATGGGATTGGTCATTCTAGTCCGATCCTAGGTTTTATCATTGACTCTAGAAACTAGTAACCAGTCTTTCTCGTTTGGTTTTAGATTCCTAAGTAGGATTAGACAAGATCGAGAGCCAATCATCCCTAATGATTAATAACCAGCTCATGTATGGAGAACAATGGTGTCGTCAGCCTAGCAATATTTAGTCGCTCAGAAAATTAACACTATGAATAATCTATAAACTTTTATAGGGAGTACGACACTGACCAATTAGTATCATAATGGGGTCAAATTCATGAACTTATTTATTGCTCGAAAGCGGTAGTTTGGATTGTTTCGACATGAATATGTGCAAGGGTTGCATTTTTTATTTCATTATCATATCCCATTGGATTGCTTGGAAACCGAACGGGATTGGTCATTCTGGTCCGATCCTAGGTTTTATCATTGACTCTAGAAACTAGTAACCAATCTTTCTCGTTTGGTTTTCGATTCCTAAGTAGGATTAGACAAGATCAAGAGCCAATCATCCCTAATGATTAATAACCAGCTCATGTATGGAGAACAATGGTGTCGTCAGCCTAGCAATGTCAGTCACTCAGAAAATTAACACTATGAGTAATCTATAAACTTTTATAGGGAGCACGACACCGACCAATTAGTATCATAATGGGGTCAAATTCATGAACTTATTTATTGCTCGAAAGCGGTAGTTTGGGTTGTTTGGACATGAATATGTGTGGGGGTTGCATTTTTTATTTCATTATCATATCCCATTGGATTGCTTGGAAAGCAGATGGGATTGGTCATTCTGGTCCGATCCCAGGTTCTATCCTTGACTCTAGAAACTAGTAATCAGTCTTTCTCGAATGGTTTTCGATTCCTAAGTAGGATTAGACAAGATCGAAAGCCGATCATCCCTAATGATTAATAACCAGCTCGTGTTCGTGTCATGCTCACCAAACACAAAAAATCAACTCAAATAACCATCCAAATTAATGATTTGTCTTAACATAGCCCATTTAGATGCAACCAGTGGGAAAGACCATTCTTTTCATGCGATTCACCCCCACAAATTTTAAATCCGCGATATTCCACTAACCACGAATGAGTTGTATTAATTTTTTTTAATGATGTTATGTTCGACCGATAAACGGAACACATAAAAAACCTTTTGTGTATATTTCCATGTCGGGTTCATGTTAACGGGTCGGCTTCGTGCCGGCGGATTGATTTCGTGCCGTCGCTGGGATGGCTCAGTGGGCTCTGTATGGGCTTTACTGGTCTCGAACTCTTCACCAGACGAGAAGGGCCAAGGCCCACTGTCTAATCCCAAATCCACATCCGCAATTCCCACTATTTTCCACGCCCAAAGACCAACTTCCTACCTCTCTTTTCTCCACCAATAGACCCATTTTGAAAACAGCTTGAGAATCTATCCTATCAGAGTCCAACCGAATAGATCGAATCTGATTTCAGAATCGAATACCCATCGTCGATATCTGTATGTATTTTCTTGAAGACTCAGTAAAAGAGAATAAAAAGACTAAAATCGGTTCAAATCTGTCCTACCCAAAAATCAACATTATAAAAGAAATTTAGTAAAAGCCATTTTCCAAATTTTTGCATCCAGAATTCGGTTCCAAATGGAGCCGCCCCGCCGTGATCCCCCACCCAAAAAGAGAAAAAATAACACGAGTACATGATCTTGAAGTACAATAAAAATGTATTTTTTTTTTCAATGAGATGGTTAGATATAGTTCAGACGAAATCCTAGTCCGAATTTAATGTATAGTTTCGTAAAAGTGTGCACACATTTTTGACTCGGAAGAATCAACCGAGAAAATAAAATAAAATAAAATAACTCAGAAAGCAAAGAAAAGGGGAAAAAACAAAAAAAAACAAAAACAAAAACAAAAAGAGGAAAATAGGGAGACCGATCCTTCCCAATACCCTCGTCGCTTCCCCTCGCTTCGTTTTCTTTCTTACAGCTTTTCTTTCCTCGGTAGCCTGCACAGCTTTCACGAACCAGGGTAGCGGCGTGGGAGTCGAAGCCTCTTCCGCCCGAATCTCAGGACCACGGATTCGCGAAGGTGATCGATCCCTGCTCTCGTCCATCGATTTTTCGCAATTCACCCGGTTCTACGCAGCACCCAGTTCGCCTATCTTCGCGTCCGTTTTCGTGTCCGCGCTTTGGTCTCTCGTGTTCTCGCTAGATCTGGCGTCCTCCGACCGATCTATCTCGTCGATGCGGCCGTGGCCCGTTTGCATTTCTTGTCTGTGGTCGGTTCTGGGGTTTTGAGGTGCTGGAATGAGAGCCCTTTTTGCTGTTTTAGGGTTTTAGTCCCTTTGAATTGTTTGACTGAGGTCTTATTGCCTGGTCGGCGTTGGGGTTGAGAGAGATGTGAGAGCGAGTAGTTAATAATCATGGGTTGATTGCTGGAGGGTAGTCTCGGCTTGTGCATTTCTGGGTTCTTCAGGAGTGAATCGCGGGAGAATTTGGGTATAGAGATGGGTTCTGTCTTGGTGGGCATTGGACCCATTATGTCGATATAGCTTCTCCGAATTCGATCTATTTGCCGGCGACTTGTTTCTCTGCTTAGGACTGGTGGGCATTCTGAGTAGGTGCTCTGTAAATTCTTGGAACCCGTTGCTGATGATGGAAAAATGTCTCGGTTGCATGTGTACATGCTGCGAAAGTCAATCAAGAAAAGCTGCATTCGGCAACAGCAACAAACTAAGCCAAACCCGTGATCCCATTGCATCTCTGGAGTATCTGAAGGCCTTTGTTTCATGTGTGCAGACCAACTCAAACGAGATTCTCTCATCTTATCTTTGATTGGGCCTACACTACTTTTCATCATATATTTCTTCCTGACTTTTCTAAAATGCCCACACATTGGACGAATCATTTTAGTCTCTTCGGTTTGAATCATTGTCGTCTCTGTTATACTCATTATGCGCATGTGTTGGTGTTTGATTGCCCAAATTCCATGTCATGCTGAAAAAATGGCGCACCTTTTTCCTTATCCTATAGAATTTTCCCCTGAGTTTTGGTGGTCTTAGGCTTATTTCATTAGCGTTGAGAATAGATGGCTTTTTATATTTTGCTGCTAATTTTGCAAAGTATTTCCCTCAGAACAATGTCATTGTCTGTTTTTTTGTCAAATTTACTAGTCAGTTTGGCTTTGTTGAGGTTCATAAGGTTAATGATGTTTTCTGCTGCCGTGCACTGTTATACAAGCTTATTAGAGAGAGACCCACAAGAGATTGGATTAACAAATAATTATCTTCATGCTTTTTCATCCTGGATTTGCTCATTGGATGATAGGCCTAGTTTGGGGAGCTTATGGCGTCGAAGTTGAATCAGTTGACATCAAAGGCCTGTCAAGCATCACAGTTTGTTGCAAAGCATGGAAATGTCTACTACAAGCAGTTGTTGGAGCAGAACAAACAATATATTCAGGAGCCACCTACTGTTGAGAAATGCAATTTACTGGCAAAGCAATTATTCTACACTCGCCTTGCGAGGTGAGGTTTAGTGCTCTCTCCCTATGGGCACACTTAGCACGGCAGTTCATTTTATTCTGTTTGCTCTCATCTTTTCTTGCACTGTCAGCTTTTGAAGTAATTCTGTGTGGATCTGAAAATGTAATCGTCCTTAACAGTTCACTGAAAGCTTGATAGATTATTTGGTCACAAAAGAAGAGAAAGGAGGAAAAGTTTGTTTTCAATGAGTACAGTGGGCAAATGGATGATTTCATGTGCAAAAGGGAAGGTTCTTTTTGAAGGGTGGTTTAGGACCATTCTTTCTAGAAGATTCGAACATCCAAGTTCCTTCTTCAGATTTGTATCCAGTTTTTCATTAAACCTTTATCTGAACCATTAAATGACCAGTTAAAATTGCTTCACTGTGAATTATAAGTGTAACCATGGAAAAGGGAGGCTAGTTACTTGTTTGTTTATTGATTATAATTTAACTAGTGAAAATTCATATGACTTGTAGGATAAAGTGATTTCATCTCTCTTTCTTTTTGTGCTTTCAATGCTTTTGAGTTCCAGCAAGTATGGTGGAACTGTGGAAGGGTTGTCTTGTTAGTGTTTGGTTCTGCGTGGTGTTTAATGCACAAAAAGTGTAACTTGGAATTTTTGGTTGTAAGGTGAACTCAAATATAAGGATAGTAAAAAAATAAAAAATAATGACCACCACCAATCTCTTCCCTGTCAAGTGGCTCAACTATCTAATATGCACTGTAGTACTCTATCCTCAACACCTCCTCTATAACATCCAAATGCTCGAGATCTTTCTTCAGAGTCTCCACTCATGTCTTTTAGGCCTTCCTTACCTAGCATCTCTGTCATAAAACCACGTCTTCTCAATCGAACATTGAAAGATGTCATTTCATGCGTTCAAACCTTCTTAAGTTTGTTTCTCTTATCATCTGTCGAAAGTCGACTTTTACTTGATATTAATTGTTTTGGATTAGGTTAGCACTTATGACTAGTACGTTTTGCTGTTTCGTTTTTGCAGCAATCACTATATGTAGATAAACATTTTGGTTCCATTTGTTTGAAGGAAAACTATTTCGGAGAATTATTTTTCTGACTTTTCAGTGTTTTGATGATGGAAAACTAATCATCTCCGGAAAATGTTTTCTGTGGATTGAAACAACAAACTTAGATTGGGGAAAAACTACTTCCCATTTTAATAAGAAGGAAACCACTTTTCTTAAACCACTAAACAAATAAAAACTATTTTCCTTGAAAATGATTTTCAATGGATTATACTTTCCGTTATCATGAAGTCTTCAGCAAAATAAACTCATCCTTACACTAGAAATACACAACTTAAATCTTTCAGTTGTTCCTAGGGAGTAAAAGGTTGTGGTTGGTTGCTTATTGATCGAAAACTATGCTATGGTTCCAATCAAAGAGTGCTCAAGTTTTGCGCTTTAATTCTATAGATTATGGATTCGTAATTGCAGAGTATTATTCTAGGCTTCTTTCGGGTGGAATTTTGGCTACTCATTTGCATTGCCTGGTACTTTGTTGGGTGCACTGGTCGAATATTTATCTGTTGTTGCACATAAGTTTATCTTGATACCATTCATATTTGTTGATTTCATCTCCGAAGTGTTATCTTTTGCTTCTTGCCTTGGTTTCTGACTTCTGTGCTGGTTGCAGTATTCCTGGCCGCCATGAGGCTTTCTGGAAGGAACTCGACTATGTCAAAAATTTGTGGAAGAACAGGCAGGAGCTAAAGGTCGAGGATGCTGGAATTGCTGCTTTGTTTGGTCTAGAGTGCTTTGCATGGTTCTGTGCCGGTGAAATTGTGGGAAGGGGATTCACTTTCACTGGCTATTATGTCTGAGAAGCAGCAATTGATGTGTGTTCCAAAGGGTGGAGTTTATATAAGCTTTGTCCTGATTGGCTTGGCTCGGATGTTTGGCACTCTCCCTGCAATTTTTGCTCTTTTTATGCAAGATTTTTGTAGCTGAGATATCAGTGTTACCTGTGATAACCACAATAATTCATGTATTTGAAGAGGCCTACATGATGTGCTCTGCCATTCTTTTTTTTAAGAACACGCGGATACTCCCTTGACAGATGGTGCAATAACTTTCTGCATTTCTGCTTTATTGCTCTCTTCTGATGTTTTGGTTATTTCCATATGCAAGGCAGATGGATACTTTGGTTCAGGAAATTAATTCTACTCACAGTATGCAGTTTTGGGGGTAGCCGACGAAGGTTGAAAACCCTGCAACGCTGTGGCAATTTGACTGGCACAAAAATGGGATTTTGGTACTTCGGCCTGGAATCCTTTTTAGCACCTGGACCATACAATTGCAGGTGTATGTTGTTGATGAAGTTCAGACCACTCTATTAGAGTGTGATCCTGTGGTGGGTTGCAGTTGTAGTTGCCTCCTAGGTTTTGCTTGGCTTGTCCATGGTCCTTTCCAGGAGACTGCCCATGTTGTCTTGATTGATGATGTCTTTTGGACCTTACGTTCCGCTCCCCTCAACATGTTCTTATTAGCTCAAAGGAGAGAATAGAAATACCATCAGATTTGGGAGGAATGGATATTTGCATGGACCAGTTTTGAAAAGTTACATTTTTCGTGATAAGAAAGAAAGACGAGAAATCTTGAAATTTTCGGCATTGTCTTCTCTCTTTCGTCCCCCTCCGACTCCTCTAAAATAGATTAAGGGTGCGTTGTTTGTTTTGTATAAAATAAATATTTTTAAAATTATACTTACAGAAATGAATAAATGATAAAGATTTTTATGGTTCGTGAAAATGTTTTGTTATATATTTTCATTGATAAGGAAAATGTTTTTAGGGAAAAACCACGAAAACCTCAAACTTTGTTCCGAGCGACACATTTACCCCAAACTTTTTTTGCGCCGTGAAATACCCCAAACTTTCCAAACTCGTGACACATTTACCCCAAACTTTTTTTTCGCGACACCAAAACCCCGAACTTTCCAAACTTTTTTTTGCGACACCAAAATCCCCGAACTTTTCAAGTGTGACACATTTATCCCAAAATTGGAGGGCATTTTGGTCTTTTCATTTTTAAAAAATTTTTTCTTTTTTTTTCTTTTTTTCTTCTTCTTCTTCCCTCCGTCGGCCATGGCGGAGCCGGCGGAGGGAAGCCGCGCGCGCGAGGGCCGCCCGACGCGGATTTGGCGAGGTGCCCTCACCCGATGCCGGCGAGGGTCGCCCTCGCCCCACGCCGGCGAGGGCGACCCTCCCCCGCCGGCTTCCCTCCGCCGCCATGGCGGCGCCAATGAGGGAAGAAGAAGAAGAAAAAAGAAAAAGAAAAAGAAAAAACAGAAACTAAAAAGACAAAAATGCCCTTATGGGGTAAATGTATCACGGTTTGGAAAGTTTGGGGTTTTTCACGGCACAAAAAAAAGTTTGGGGTAAATGTGTCACTCGGGGCAAAGTTTGGGGTTTTTGGTGGTTTTTTCCCTATTTTTTATTGATTGCTAATTTCAAATAATATAAACGATCATTTTGAAAATAAATTTTTTAAATTATTTACTTTCCATGAAACAAATAGAATCATATTTACCACTTGTCGTGGTGGCGTCGCTGATTTCAGGCTCTTTCCCCAAGTTCGAATCCCCAGCACGTCATTTGGTGACTTGTCCAGTAGCATGTGGTGGTGGTTTTCACGTGTCGCCTCTAGGGTTTACTTGTTGGGCTGCCGGCTTACGGGGTTCCTTGGACCACCAAAATAAAATAAAATAGAATCATATTTGAATGAAATGCACTTATGTCAACTGTCAATTATTTCTGTCTCTTATAGATTGCTCTATACGTCAGTCAATGCTTCTTCCTTCCTCTTTTTTTAATCTTTTCTATACTCTTTCATGAGTGCTCCTACATTCCCATCGGCAAAAAAGCATTACCCTCCCGTTTTTAATCATAATTTTATCAAACTTATCATAATTTATCTGAAGTCACGAGGATCAACTTTATAAGTCATTATTTATTTGTAACCCTCGTAGCCCTTTTACACTTGTCTATAGTGATATATCTTTGGGAGAAAAGTGCATGACATAAAAATGGTTACACTTAATAATTAATTAATAGCACGGTAAAAATATTTCAAATTGATATTACTGATTATACCTATACTTGATAATTCTCTTTTCGTTACCTTCCATGAAAAACCCGAATTTATCTTAAATCATTTTTTTTTGTTTTTTATTTATTGTAACATAACTCCATGACCATAAGAGTCCTTCATAGTTCATAAACTCAAAATCCATATCACCAAGTAATGTCGATGTAATAGAAATATTGGCGATTCTATAATCAGTAGTTTTCCTTAAATGTTCGTGAGTAACTGTCTTTTCCCCAAAAAAGGAAAAGAAATACAAGTCATCTGCCAGCTGGCCAGATGCCACGTCCTTCGTTGCGCTAAGAGGCCAATCAGAGGAGAGCGGGGACTTCTGAGCTCTCCTCTGATTGGCCAGCACCAGAAGATCAGGCCCCACAGTGAGGACATTCTTGTAAACTCACTTGTAAATTCTGTCGCTTCTCTTCTCTTCCCGTCTTCCCTCCGAAACGAATGCGAGCTCCGGCCAGCGAACCGGACGAAGCAGAGGAAGAGGAAGAAGAAGAAGAGAGAGAGAGAGAGAGAGAATGCTGCGTCCGGTGGCAGCATTCGCCGTCGTCATCGCCGCCTCCATCGCCGGCCTCGCCGATTGCTCCGGCGACGGCTCACGGGTAAGGAGCGGAACCGCACTCCGTTTCGATTAGGCCGCACGCGGGCGACGCCGTCTAAACCGCGCCTCCCTCCTCTTACGCCGTTTCTTAATGCGTTGCAGGTCAGGTGCAGCCGAAGCTGCGCCGCCGAGAACTGCGATAGTAAGCCCTAACGCCCCCGCGCAGCTCCGTCTCTGTCCATCGCGATCTTCTCCTATTCCGGAGAATCGTTTTTTTTTTTCCCTGTGCTTCGTCCTTCGTTCATCTGTGGCCTGACCGATTGGATTGGATTGGATTTGATTTTGATTCGATTCTGTCCGAAAAACTGCAGCTATCGGGATCAGGTACGGCAAGTACTGCGGCGTAGGATGGACGGGTTGTCCGGGGGAGAAGCCTTGCGACGACCTCGACGCCTGTTGCAAGATTCACGACGAATGCGTCGAAAAGAAAGGTTTGTGTTTGCTTTTCGCGCATTTACATGTTGTATAAGTAGATTTAGATTGACTGATGAATTGGGTCTGTCGCTGTTTGTGCATTTTTTATTTTTTGAAATTTTGTTAACTGGATGAAGGTTCTAGCTTGGCTTGAGGTAAGAAAATCTAGGTAATGGGGATACTGATATGATCTAGTTCTGCTGGGAGTATCTCACCATGGTCGTCTTGAGAATATGAGATGAGATTCTAATTTGATGACAGATTGAGTAAAGGGTGCGAAGTATTTAGCCTTTTTTGGGGCTAAAAAAGCAAAATTATCCTTCTCATAGCTATGCACTGGTAGATAATTATCTGGCTGTCTAGCATTGTGAATAACCAATCTCAGCTTTGCATCTGTGTACTAAAAGTTCACGTCTATCTGGTGGTTAGACTAAAAATGCACATTACTTTAACAGTTTATGATAAGTAGGAGATATTGCAAGCCTTTTCGTATGACATCATCAGCAGTGAGGTTTTGATCTTTCGATACCTCTATCATCTGCAGTAAGGCAAGAGAAATTTTTTAGCAAAGTGGCCTGCAAATGTGATTTTCGTATGGATGTGTAAGGTTGAAGTAGGTCGCTAGCAACATCTTGCAGCGAGAGAATGTGGAAAATGGCTCTACGTGCAAGAAGTTAATTTTGTTATTTTATTTACTGCACTTGTCCAGCTATTGTGAGCTTGTATACGCACATGCAAGTGAGATAGGCGTAGAGATAGACCATTGCATTGCATAGAAACCTCATTTGATTAGTCTTTCTTGTAGAAGGTCTATTACTGGCTGTCATTGCTCTCCCTTGGTTGCAAATGCAAAGTAGAGCCACCAGCTATGCTAAATTGAAATGTCCTTTAGCGATTGTTTCAAAATTGAATCTTTCCTTGGAAGAACACCTGAAAGCAGCAAAATATGAGAAATGAGTTGAGGCAGAAGAATTTGAGGATATGTTATGCTTAGAGACTGTACTTGAGGCTTTGGCTTTTGTTGTGATAATATATCTTCATAAAATTCAGGAAAAGAGTTAGTTTACTGGAATAACAGGTGAAGTAAGAAATGGCTTGAAATTTGTTTGATGATATAACAGGGGTTTAAGTATAGAAACCATGCTACTCTAGGTACTTGTTTTGGTTCGGTAGTAGAGATGAGTGAACTTGCATGGACTGCCGTGTGTTCTATTGCTGATCAATTTCCCCACATGATAAATTGCAGGATGGATGTGGTTTTTCCTTTTTGTGGTTCTTTCTTGGGATAAGTGCATTAGAAGTTCTAAAACTTATCATGAAAATGCAATTAAGTCCTAAAACTTTCAAAAAGTGCAATTAAGTCTTAAAATTTATTACGAAAGTTTAATAAAGTCCTAAAACTTTCAAAAGGTTCAATAAAGTCCTAAAACTTATCTCGAAAATGCAACCAAGTCCTAAAACTTGTCTCGAAAGTATAACCAAGTTCTAAAACTTTCTAAAAGTGCAATCAATGGAAGGACTTAAATTGAACCATTTTGATAAGTTTTAGGACTTGATTGTACTTTTGAAAATTTTAGGACTTAATTGCACTTTGTGACAAGTTTTAGGACTTAATTGCACTTTTTGAAAGTTTTAGGACTTAATTGCATTTTCATAACAAATTTTATGACTTCCAATGCACTTATCCCTTCTTTCTTTGTTGTATTGTCCATGAGATGATTGGATTGTGAAATGTCTGACCTTCCAGGTATGACTGACGTAAAATGCCACGAGAAGTTCAAGACCTGCATAAAGAAAGTGCAGAAGTCTGGAAAGAAGGGTTTTTCTCGGGAATGTCCTTATGAGACTGCTGTCCCGACTATGGTTCAGGGCATGGATATGGCCATCTTGTTCAGCCAGATAGGTAATTCAAAGCTTGAGCTCTGATTTGCTCGAGCTAAATAGATTGGTAGAGTAGCAAAAGAATGCCATTCTTTTTTCTATTTTTTTAACCATCATGTAAACATACTTCACTATCAATTGCTTTGATGGATATACATATCGAATCGACCCTCACATGACCGATTTTTTCTGGATTTGTCTTACTTTTTACGAATGTATCACTTGACATATCCTTTTTGATCAAGTCACACTTTTGTACTTTCGCCTCGTGATGGAGAGGCTGTTTAATGCATTACTTAATGATAATACCTTGTTGGCGAGGTGAGTCAGATGCAGTGCATTAACTCACTTCACTTAGAGAGTTGAAGCATTAATCTTCCAGGAACAGCAGATGAGCTATCGCCTTATTCTTAATTTTGTGTAGATTCTGAGAATGATTGGGGTTCAACTGTAGTAACCATTCTTCGCGTATAGAAATTCACCTTAAAGTCTTGCAAGGCTGAATATCCGATGGTCCGAAAATTTTTCGTGAAAGACCATAATAAACCTGATTTTGTCGCGAACCTTCTTTAATTCCATATCCTTGGTAACTTACTTCCATGAACGCTACATTCCTTCGTAGTTTGTAAACTTAGGGCGCGCATGATTGTATTTCTGTTCCAGAAATAGTTTCTAACAGAAATAAATTTTTCTATTTCTATTTCTGACGAGTTTCGAAGAAAAAATCGCTTGATAACGATACAAAATTTATTTCGAAATAGAAATTCATTTGATAACAAAGTATAAAATTTCTATTTCTATTTCTATTTCTTAAAACAAAATTTTTGTTTTGGAGTGATTGAGAGATGTCCATTCTTACAAATTTCATATGCTTAATGAACCCATTGACCCAAATACAAAGTAATAAGAGTTTTTATTTTTAATTTTTTTGGTAAGGTCTCCCTTTTTTAAAAAGAAAAAAATACAAAGTAAGAGTTGTTATATCAAATTTTCTAAATTTTCACACAAAATTCTTTAGCATCCACCTAGATAGGCAATTATGGTCAAATAATATACTTATTAATAGTCTCTATACAATATAAAAAAGAGATCCATATGCATTACTCTTGAGCATGATAAAAGGTTCCCAAAACTCTAGTATAATGAAGGTGGGCAACCAAGTCACGTGTCTAAATTTTGGCTTTGAATTTTTAAAAAATAAGCACATTGGTAAACTTTAAATTCCTATATATTATAGAAAGTTGAACTTTCTCATGCAAATATTCCAATCCCCTTCATGCTAATGTGTCACGTGGCGACGGTTTACGATATCGAGCAATCATTTTAGAAAGAAACACAAAGAAGTGGGTTGGGCAATTTGCAGCAAATTTTAGAAAATTGGCAAATTTTATGAAGTTTAATAGAGCTTGTCATAAAAGACTACTACCAATAAGGGAAATCCTCAAGTACAATATCACATTACAATAATTAAGATAGGAATCATCAAATACAACATCATATTACAAAAGTAAATATTGGAAATCCCCAAATACAAAATAATAGAAATACATTATAAAAGTTGAAAACATGATTTCATGGAATCTCCGGCATATTATGATCCCTTGCCATTTTATTGGCAATACTTTTTCTAAGCATATTCATCTCAGTGTCCTCCTCGGTTGATGTATCGCCAACCTCATCTTGTGCAAGTCCAAATGGGTACTGGATCTCCATATAAGGAAAAGTTTCTATCCCTCTTGTCTTGATCACGGATGTAATTATGAATAGCACAACATGCAATTACAACATGTGCTTGCTTTCGAATTGCAAATGCAGGCATGTGTTTCAAAATAAAGAAGCGATTCTTTAATGCCCCAAATGATCTCTCAATGACGTTCCTTAGTGAAGAATGCCTATAGTTGAACAACTCTCTTGCTGTTCTTGGTCGTCTTGCTCTACCCCTATAATCATTTAGATGATACCGTTCTCGTCCCGAAAGGAGTCAAGAATCCTGGAATTGATGCATAACCAGAATCTACAACATAGTATTTGCCTATAACAAGGTATTCATATATTAGTCGTGATTTGTAAATGCAATACAATCTTAAAGAAAATTAACACTTTCAGAACAAGTAAATACCTATTGGAGCTCGAGGGAATTCCAAGCGAGGAGTCTCGAGTGCTGCCGATAAAACCCGGCAATCGTTGGCGATCCTTCCCAACCAGCATACACAAAGGTAAATTTCATATCAAACGAACATGCACACATCACATTTTGAGTGGTAATTCCTTTTCGCCTCTAAATGGAATTTGCTTAGCCACAGTACGAAGCATGAATGTGAGTACCATCAATAGCACCCACACAATCCCGTCGTTTTATCAAAGAATACTGTTATATAGGATTAGCAACAAAATGAAATCAATGTTATAAATGAATTTAAGAAAATCCTACCTTGAAGTAAAGGGAATGGTTGGGATCCATAAGAATCTCATTTGGGACCACATCAAAGGAAGGTGCTACGATAATCTCTTTTGCAAGTTTGCGAACTGCTTTCAACACTATAGTGAAGTATTTGCTGATAGTTTGTCCCGAATGTTGGAATCTCTCGCATAAACTTCTATTCGTGTTCTTGTGACAAATCATAAATAAGAAGATCCCAATTTGTTCTTCTACCTTTATAAATCGACTATCTTGCAGCCAACCTCTCGCCTTCATCAAATCACAAAGATTGAGAAAGACGTGTCTCTCCATTCTAAAAGATTCATATATTCTATCCGAATGTCCTTGAAGAACCTCCCTCATCCATTCAGTCCCGACAATATGCTATCCCTAATAGGTTCCCTTGAGTGCATAGACATATCCATCGTAACCAACCACAACCATGCTATTATTATATCGATATCAAAATCATCAAAGTCTAGTGCAACAAGCTTCACCTGCTGCTACTTGATCATTACACGTGCTACTTTCACCCCCCTCCATATGCGCTATGCCATCACATGAAAAAAGAAGATAAACACAATACATAAGTAAGGAATCTAATAATAATCAACAATAGCCACAAAGTTTTTATAATCGCATCATAAAAAAGACCAAAGTATCTCAAATACATAAGTCATAGAGTGAAATTAAACCAAATATATAAATCCATAGCATACTACTCAACATCTACTTAAAGAGATTCAATAAGTCCACGTCTCCTTTCAGGTAGCGATATGATGAAAGCCTCTCTCCAAGTGGCATTAAGGCATGAATGGTTGACAGCTTTGCTGTAAAGTTTCTGCTCCAAATCAGGCATGCTGTTAAGGACGGCAATCACGGCTGCTATGGAGTAGGGGTCCTCAGGTGATGGGGCATCCGAGGTCACGAGCCACCACTTGTTGATTGACCAGTCCTCATTTTAATCATTTCTTGAAGGGCTTTGCAGGTGTCACTAACATCAAATCTGTTACTCTTCCTCCTCCTCTTCGCATTTGGAGTCCTATCCTGCTTGTGTTTATTACGATCTGAGGGAGTAGTCGCATCAGGTATGAAGGCTTCCTCATTAGTATGCTGTTCATCAAATTCCTCTGGATCACCCACTGCATAACCACTACCACCATCACCACCGTCGCCACCATTGTCATCTCCCTCCGAGGACGCTATCATTTCTTCTGCATTTCCTGATGTATAATCCCCAGTAGCATATGTATCCCCAAAGACGATACACAAATCGGATACCGAGGAAACCCATCCTTTCGAATTTAGCCCATTCGCTATTACCCTATAATTTATACAATAATAACAGATGTCAGCATCATAATCAAAGATTGCAATACAATATAAACAAAATGACCCAAGTAAATTGATACCTTGATGTGAGACTCCCACACACTTTGATCCTCCACAAAGGACGATTGTTTATATTATCCCATCCAAATCCAGATTGTGACAAAAGTTTCTTGAAACTACCATACTGTCTCTTCGCCTTTGTTGACCCTGTTCTTTAACTGAACCATACTAAAGTTGAGTCCAGCCCGTTTATTGAATTCGGCATGTATGTTACTCCATCCTGCTTTGTTGTAGGTAGAACTGGTGCGATTTCCCTTTTTTACCTCTGCTACCAACACACTCACAAGCTCATTGGTCAAAGGTTCAGTCCACTTTGCCATACAAACCTCTTTCTGGGAAGCCATCTAACCTTAACTAGTTGAGCATCAAATGAGCCATATCAATTGGTGTACCGGTTCAATCGCATAGACTTTGATGTCGATATCACATCAATATAATGTTCTATGACTATCAATAAAACAAAACGCACAAAGAAAATTAAAAGAGAATCATCCTCATGTAAGATTGTACAAGCAACCATATATTGCAAGCAAAATGAAACTATACCCTACCTACCAAACATGAAAAGGAAGATGACAATTTATAAGACCATTCAGTTTAGCAAACTTTGCAGGCATCGTTGAGTTTTTCTGCAAACCCAATGATCTGCATTTGCGAATTCTACAACCAAATTTTTGTGCAGGGTCATCTATATAAGTAACCATGCAGAAAGATGTGTGAGATCAAGCCATACAAAGCCAGAATTTCAACTTTTTAGTCCAGAAGTTGCGACACCTGTAATGGAGGCGGCGGCGCGAGGTTGCTGGAGGTGAGGAGGGCTTTCGCGGCGTCGATGTGGCGCTGGTCGTCGTCGAGGGTGCTGTGCAAATCAGTTTGTGATCATATTAACAAAGATAATCAAATGAGAAAAAATAGTCTTTATACACTTTAAGAATAGTGCATGTGAAATAAATCCTAAACAATCTCACACGTCATTCTATACTAACAGAGAAAAAACATTGTAACCCACAACCAATGTGGCAATAAAAAAAAAAAAAAAAAAACTGCCATTCCATAAGTGGTCAGTGTTCATGTGTAATCAATAAGCATGTTCTTTTCATCGATGTGGCTTATAGCTATAAAATCATTTTAAGTCCAAGAAATATTTTCAAAACAGAACATGTTCATCTCGAAACAAAGGATTCAAAAATGTTTAACAAAGTATGACAATGGTCTCGACCATGACCATTGATGCCCTATTTCTTCCATGAAATCAGGTGAAAATCAAAGTCACAAGCAATTTATTCCACTTTGGATAAAAGAAAAAGGAACAAATCAAAGTAAGCACAAAATCTTGTATCCAGATGACAAAGCAAGAATGTAACCGGTCTGATATAAATAATATTCAATTACGTATCCAGTAAAGAAGACAAAACCAATCTGGAATAGGAAGGAAGGGTCAGTCTGAAATCATCATAAATACAAGTTAAAAAAATGTTCATCATGATTATCCTGAGCAAATCAAGGGCAAAAAGGACAAGAAAAATGAGCAAAAAAGCAAAGAAGCTCATTGCAGACTCGTTCTCACCTCTCTCAACACAAAGAAAACGAACTCCTAAATACCAACTTAGTCAACAATCAAGGACTAAATCCTCAATAGCAAAGGAGCTCGGGGTTGCGGACTGACCATAGAATCCCATCGCAGCATTTGAGAACCACGGATCAACTATGACAAGACAGATTAGCAACAGAATGACATGTCTAGTTGGAGAGAGAGAGAGAGAGAGAGAAGGAACACAATATGGATGCAGATGAGGGCTAATTAGAGCTGTGGGAAATCGAGGAATCAAATGTACGAAGATGAGAGGAAGTATGATCATTCACCTCGGTGAATCCAAGCAGAGATCGGCTAAAGAAGCTTCGATTCGGTCACCTCAACGTGGCTGGTGAAGCTGCAGACAACACGAAGATCGTTCCTTTGCTGCTATGATGAATGAACGAGAGAGGTAAGGAGCTTAGGAGAAGGAGGAGAAGGAGAACAGAAACGAGAGGAGATGGAGAACGGACTTGGATCGTGGACGGAGGCCTTGACGGTGTCGAGGGAGACGTCGTCGGAGGCGTGGAGGGAGACGTCGTCGTCGGAGGCGTCGAGGGAGACGTCGTCGGATGCGTCGAGGGAGACGTCGTCGTCGGAGGCGTCGAGGGAGACGTCGTCGTCGGAGGCGTCGAGGGAGACGTCGTCGTCGGAGGCGTGGAGGGAGACGTCGTCGGATGCGTCGAGGGAGACGTCGTCGTCGGAGGCGTCGAGGGAGACGTCGTCGTCGGAGGCGTCGAGGGAGACGTCGTCGTCGGAGGCGTTGAGGGAGACGTCGTCGTCGGAGGCGTCGAGGGAGACGTCGTCAAGGCGATGAGGAGAGGCGAGGAGGAGGAGGCGAGAGATGTGCAGAGGAGAAAGAGGGAGTCACGATTAGAAAGAGGGAGTCAGATTAGGGTTTCATCCGGCTTTAGTTCTGATTTTTATTTCTGAAATAGAAAAATAGCTTTTTTTTATTTCTAATTTCTTGTCCAGAACTATTTCTGGAACAAAAATCTGTTTCAGAAATAGAAAAGTGTAATAATTTTACCAAACAGATTTCTATTCCAGAACTGCTTTTACGAATAGAAAAACAATTTCTGGAATAGAAATAGTGCGCAATCATGCACCCCCTTAAAGACCCAGCTGGTGAGTAAATAGCCTGTCGTCATATGTCATAAATTTGTTCATAAGCTACTATCCTCTCAAAATCATCCGGTGGCTGACATTTTATTTTCCTGTTGATCCAGCCGTCCGGATTACATAGGGGATTAGTCCCGTAAATTGCTAGACCGGACCAGAGAACTTTCCTCGGTCGTCGATGTTGTCCCTTTTATTAGCTTTTACGGATATATATTTTTCTCTCGAAAGGAAAATTGGAGTTCGCTAACCATTATGAACGTATAAGCCGACTTATGGTAATTTCATGGGAGTGCCTACTGAGACAGCTAACGGCAAATTGCGCGGGATGCGCTCGCTTCAATTGCATGTTTTTCACTTTTCATGGTGACTGAGGATTTACCTCTTCGTCTGAAGTACTGAGTTATGCTTGAAGGGAAAAGTTGGCCGTGTCGTGCCCCCAGCCAGAAAACTTTCTTTTGACCCTCTCCACCTTTTCACATGCAAAAGCATTCGATTTATTACCAAGTTCATTTGGGTTTTACGTTCGAGCAATGTTTTGATGTCATTGGGTAGTGCCATTTCCTATAAATTGTCTCAGTACACGTACAAATAATTTTCACGACTTCTATGACATAATCCATCTTATCTATGTATAGAAATTCAGATTGAACTTATTCAGCTCTCATGTGGAACTTTCCCTTGAAAGAGACCTCAATTGTCTGTTGGTTTTGAGGGGACAAAACAATGAATACTATAAAAAAAAAAAAAAAAAAAAAAAAAAAAAACCCCAAATAAACACTGTCTAAATTAATTCTAGAAACATCGTCCCGATTAATATACAATGAATAAACGCATTATATGGTACATGATAATTAAGGATAAGCAACCGGACCAGTTCAACCCTAGAAACTCAAGACCACGCAACTACCAAGACTTTACTAGTCATAAGCTAAGAAGTAAAATATGTAATTTCAATTATGTAATTTTCATCTTGAGTGTGTCTCGAAATCGATGTCCAACAATAGCATGAACATGATGGCCAAAGGCAAGGCCACAAAAGTGAGATCCAGAGTTCCCTTACCATGAAAGTCATGGCCGAAGGTGAGGTTGCAAGCGAAAGTAAGGGAGGACAGGAGGTGCCTGGCAAGTAGAGCTGGTAATATGGGTCAAAGACCCATATTATGACTCATTTTTAGTTAAATGGGTCATATATGGGTCAAGTAAAAGTTAAATATAAGTCAGAAATGGGTCAAGTGAAAATTAGATATGGATCAGAAATGGGTCAAGTGAAAGTTAAATATGGGTCAGAAATGGGTCAGTGAATGTAAAACATAAAAAGAAATAGTCTAAATGGATTATAAGGAAACCCATTTTAAAGTTTAAACCCTTGGTCTTTTTTAAATTTATAAAAATGTTTTTAATAAAAAATCGAAATTATAATTATTTTTCATATTTCAATTTCTTTCTTTTTCTTTTTTTCTTTCTTTTCTTTATTCCTTACCGGGGCCGGCCATTGGGCGACGATAGGCCTCGCCGGATCGGCGCGGGCCGAGGCCCCCCGCCCGACGCCGGCGAGCTCGAGCCTTGCCAGATCCGGCTAATTATTTCCCCCGTGCAATCCCTTTCCTCCTAATTCTTTTCAATCTCTGGGGGATTTGCATGTACAAGTTCACGGAGTCATCTGATTCTTTTGAATCTTTCTTTGTTGTATCTCTTGTTGAGCTGTGCTTATCCGTGTATTTTGATTGTGGTTAGTCTTCCGTTTTTGGGTCCTTCGCTTGCTTGTGTGAGCTTCTGTACTGGACTTATGTGGAGGAGAACAGCAAATCATGCTCCCCACGAAACCCACGCACTTACCTCCTGATAGGACAATCCCGATTAGTAGGATTTGATTGTTTAAGTGCGCGAACAATACTCTACCGAGATAAATAATTTATCTTGTGAGCTAGTAATCAGTGCATGCCTTGTTCTTCCGATTTTGGCAAGTCAATGCGTTGGGGTGATTGCTGCTGATCTCGGCATGTGATCAAACTAGCCGACATCTTTGGAATGCCTGTAATTGCTCTGACTCCTTTTTTGAAATAAAAATTTGTTGCTTTCAATTGCCTTTTGGCTTTACCGAATCGGCAAGATCGAGCCCCACCCGATGTCGGCGAGCTCGATCTTGCCTCGTGGCCGGCCGCCGGCCGTCGTCGTGGTTGGCAAGGCCAAAAGGGAAAAAAAAAAAAAGGAGAAAAAAAAAAGAAAAAAAAAAAAGATATAAAAATAAAAATTATATTTTAAAAAATTAAAAATTCTATTTTTTAAAAATATTTTAAAAAGAATTATAAAAATTTTCCATTAAATTTGTATTGCATAAAAATTGTTAAAAAAAATTGTACTACATAAAAATGTTTTAACAATAAATAGGTTTTAGTAATACGGGTCGGGTCGGGTATGGGTCGGATATGGGTCAGGTCGGGTATGGGTCACTAGATTTACACTACAAGAATATGGTTTAAAACGGGTTAAATGGGTCAAATATGGGTCGACCCATACCCGACCCGACCCATACCCAACCCGACCCACCCACTTGCCACCTTTATCGGCAAGGCCACGACTTCGAGGGAGAGCCGGAGGAAGAACAGAGGTCAAGGCGACCAAGCTAGCCATGATTGCGATGCCGTAATGGAGGGATGGCCGAAGGCAAGATTGTGACTAGTGAGGCTTTTAGTGACGGCAATGAGGCAACTAAAAGAGAGCAGAGACCGAGAGGAAAAGAATGAGTGTAAGAAACGAAGAGGAGATTAGGTTTTTGAGGTTACTCTTTTACTTTTAAAAAAAAGAGAGCAGAAAATTAGAATAAAAATTAAGGTATATTGATCCGATCTAGGTAAGTGGGTTGACTATTGAGATCGGAAGCCGGATCAATATTCATTGATTCCAAATTTAGAAATTGAGAGTCACTCAGAATCAGCTGATTCAGTCCAATTCAAATGACTTTCGGTTTTCTCACCCCTAACTACAAGGCAAAAGAACACCTCAAGTACCAAAACTTAACATAATGGGATACTTAAATAGCAAAAGTTAGGAAAAGGGACACTTAAGTGTTGCTTTAAAAAAAAAAAGAAAATGAGATACTTGAGTGCCACATCCCGCAAACCCCGCCAGAAATTCTACATTGTAATTTTTTTAATTAATTTTGCTCACTTTTGTGGCTCGCCAGAAGGCTAACTTAGTAAAGAAACACAAAAACAACATCATTTTGGCACAATTCGAATTTTAATATAAAAATTAATTAAATTAAATTAAAAATCAATTAAAAAAAAGGAGGAGGAGGAGGAAGATGAACAATAGCTGGCAACTGAGGGCTCAGCCACCACCATCACCACCGTCCCTCTGTCGTCGGGAAGGTAGGGGTTTGGCTGAGGTCGTTGAGCCCTAGCCCTAGGTCGTCGAGCCGTCAGCCCTAGCCGACCGGCGACGAGGACCTACGAGCCCTCACCGCTAGCTGAGGTCGCCCTTGTTGCCGGTCAGCTAGGTCGTCGACCCCCAGCCAAGGCTCGATGACTTCAGCCAACCCTCCCCCCACCTTCCTGGAGATGGTGGGGAGGCGACGACAGTGAGGGCTAGCCCTCGCCGTCGGCTGATGTTCATCTTCCTCATTTTTTAAAAATGATTTTAAATTTAATTTAATTAACTTTTATATTAATTATTTATTCACGTCAACAACAAAATGACGTCTTTTTGACACTTGTCTAGCCACGTCAGCGTGTAAAACGATGTTATTTTGCATTTGGCTAGCTAGAAAATTGCAACGTCAGTGTTTTAGCTGGATTTTATTGCTATTGACACTTAATTGATCCATTTTGCTCCAATTTTGGTATTTAAATGTCACTTTCCCAACTTTTGATACTTAAGTGTCAAGTTTTGACACTCCAAGTATCCTAGACTCCTAACTACAACAAGTAACCTCGTTACAAAGAAAGTGGAAAACAGTTGACAGAAAAGATCTCTCTGTCCGTTACCAAAGAAAAAGAAAAAGAAAAAGATCTCTCTGTCTTTCTTGCAATGTAATTGGCAGTTCCCACTTGATTCAAACGTCAGATCTCCCATCTTACGCTTGATTCAAAAGTCAACTCTCCCGTCTTCATAACTTACTCGGAAAGATTAGACTAAGCCAACAGCCCAAAAAGATTGACTTTTTTTTTTTTAATAAACTGAAAATGAAGGCTTGTTTATACTATGCTGTATAAAAAGAGGAAGAACCAACGAAATGGATAACTGCTAACTAATACTAATATTACATCTAGTTGCGATTTCTTAATCCAATTTGTACAAACATAACTAGTGAAATTGCTATCTTAGGAATAACCGCATTCATAAGTTCAAGATCCACGTCTATGAATTGAAAGGTCCGAATCAATCTTTTTCTTTTTCAGGGTCAACAACAAATGCAAGTGTTTCTTTACCAAAAAAAAAAAAAAAAAAAAAAAAAACAAATGCAAGTGCCTGGAAAGCTAGGATTTAGTGTGTCTATATATATGCTGGAAAAGCCCGGTTTTAAGTGGTTTTGTTGATTGCAAGCCTTAAAAAATCATTTTAGAATGATTAAAAAACTATATCTTATGGAAAAATTCAAGGATTTGTTGTTAGATAATGTTGAAACAGAAATTATTGTATATTTCCATTAAGGACCCAGGAGTACATTATAGAAGATTAACTTGCAAGAAAAGAATTACATCAATTAGAAAACTTTAGAACTTCTAAAAATAAGATTATAAAACTTTCAAATCTGATAGTCCCATATTTGGTTCGTATATATTTGTTTGATACACCCCTCAAGTGGAAGAGTTGAGATGGCAAATCTTCAACTTGTCTTGTACAAATGCAAAACGTGCTTTAGGAAGAGCTTTGGTGAGAGCATCAACTAGTTGGTCTATTGTAGATATAAATTGCACACTGAGTTGCGTTGGACGACACACTCATAGACAAAGTGAAAGTCACTTTCAATATGTTTGGTACAAGCACGAAAAAACCGGATTTGCAAACAGATTAGTGGCACCCATATTATCACACTAAAGGATGGGAGAACCTTGAAGAGAGTACCCAAGCTCTTGAAGAAGTGACTCGAGCCAAATGAGTTTAGCTGCAACATCAGCAAGGGCTTTATACTCAGACTTTGTGGAAGAGCGCGCTACAATTTATTGTTTTCTAGAGCTCCAAGAGATCAAAATAGGACGAAGAAAAATAGCATACCCTCCAATTGACTTCCTGTCGTTAGTGCTACTAGCCCAATCCTCGTCGGAAAAGGCTTGCAAATGAATATCATTGGATTGAGAAAGAAGCAAGCCAAATGACCTTGTATGTTTGAGATAGTGTAAGATGCGTTTCATCATTTGTGAATGGTCTTCAGTCGGTGCATGCATGAATTGACAAGCTTTGTACTTTTTTACTAAAAATGAAGACTTGGTTATACTAAATGTTATATAAAAAGAGGAAGAAACAACTAAATGGATAACCGCTAACTACTATTACATCTAGTTGCAATTTCTTAATCCAATTTGTACAGGCACGGCTAGTGAAATTGCTATCTTGGGAAAGTTCTGAGATCCACGTCTATGAATTGAAAGGTCGGAAAGATCAATATTTTACTTTTTCAAGGTCAACAATAAATGCAAGTGCTCGGAAAGTTAGGATTCAGTATATATATATTGAAAAAATCGAATTGCTTTTACTTGGGTCTTCAGTACATTGTCCGGCTTTAGTTTTCATCTCCAAAGTTCTGAACGAAGGTTACAGAGCAATCTTACCATGGAAGACATTATCGTCTCTACAGCCCTCAAAAATTTTCTTCATTGGTAACAATTTGCCTCCCAAATTTTCTGCATCAAGTTCATCCCGATACTCTGATGAGAAACTCTATCATGGTATCTGCTCTATTAAATTGACTTCACTTAGGCTTCAACAATAACTCATTCTGCATGATAGTCTCATGATAGTTGCATAGGCAACGGTACATATAAAAAGTTGTTGGCTGATGAGCTCTCTTGCAATTTATTTAGGGCAAAAGCCATCGAAACCCCCAAACAATACATACTATGATACATTTACTTTAAACTTTTTTCTGCAACGTCAAAATTCCCAAACTACATAATTTTAAATTGAAACCATATAGCCTATCTAACTTTAAATTGAAAGGAATAATCCTTGTCTATAAAACATCAATTTAGTCGGCATCCATAGGGTTTAAGAGAACTTGACTGTTCGAACAACTCCAAAAGGCATATTCGCCCTCCTGGAGTTCAGCATAATATGCCAAAGTCAGCTATCGAAAAGATGAATAAGACATTCCACCAAACCATATAGTCAATATAATTTTAATGTGAAAAGAATAATCCTTGTCTATAAATCAACAATGCAATCAGCGTTTATAGACTCTAAGGGTACGCATGATAATCATTCCATTTATATTCTAGAACTATTTTTCCATTTTAAACTTGTTTCTAGAACCAAAATCCATTTAACAACATAATTTTTTTATTCTATTTCTAGAATCTAAAAATTTAGTCTAGCAATAGATGTGGAACAAAATTGAAACGTAAAAATTTTCCATTTAACTATTTCTGAAACAAAAATGGGAAATAAAAATTATTTTCATCACTCATCCTCGCTACTAGCTAACCGCCCACTTGCCACTCGTCAACCATCACCACAATTTATTGTTGTTCACTGCCCACTAGCCCTCGCCGGTCGCTGGCCACCATCCACCGTCACCAGGGAGGGATAAATTTTATGTTATTATCAAATGAATTTTTACTGTATGACAAAAATTTTATATAATTATTAAACACGTATTTTTGCTCGAAACTCATCTAGGAATAGAAATAGAATTTTTTTTTTTCTAGAAATCAATTTTTGACTAGAATAATTATCATTTGTGCCTTGAGAGAATTTGACAATTCAACCAACTCCAAGAGGGCTCCTGGGGTGCGATATAGTATGCCAACGTTAGTTCCCAAACTAATGAACCAAACACTCCACGAAACCATATAATCTATAAAATTTTGAAGTGAAAGGAATGATCCTTGTCTATAAAACACCAATTTAGTCAGCGTCCATCTTGCCTAAGAGAACCTGACAGTTCCATCAACTCCAGGAGGGCATTTCGCCCTAGGTACGCAGAGTAAGTTCGCAAAGCTTCAGAAAGGCAAGTTCTAACCTCTAATTTACAGCTTTTGCATGAGGCAATTTAATCATTGGAGAAGACTCCTTGCAGTGAATCACGATCTTATTTAATGATGAATATCTCGAGTCTATGCGCAGAGTCTGTAGTCTTGTTGGTTATGTGCTATAGCAATCCCAAACATGTTTGTCAACCGCAAACATGTGGTCATTTGGAGTCATAAGCTTGATGGGATAGGCCGTTTGATACGGTACGAAATTTTCATTTTACTAGGGAAAGTGAAAATGGAAGAGAATATGAAGGCAGCGACAAATTATGACAAGTCAGTGTTGCAGAGTAAGGCGCTGTATCAGGTACTCCATTTATTGTCATTCACATCATTCTTTCCCTCTTTTCAGTTATATGGTGAGTTAGCTGGGTTTCATCCGTCCACACGCCAGAAAAAGTCCATCCCTTCGATCCTGTCAAAAGCAAGGCCATTCAGGGGTTTGTCCGGCGCTTCCTCTAGGCCGATCGTCATAGGTTAAGCTGTGAATATGAACTAAATCCAATATGGCTAATTTGTGGGAATCTTTACCTTCACTTAGACTGCCATTGTTTCTGTTAAAACTTTGAATGTGTGCAAAAGCAATATTTTTGGTATCAATAATAGTTTTTGAATAGTGATGTGTGCAAGTGTATTCACATATGGTATAATTTGTAGTGGATGGACGAGGGACAAAGTAAAATAGTTTCATTAGTTGAACAGGCTAGTTTTACAAATATATTTGTACAAGTAGTATTGGTGGTGCCGTTGGAGGAGTACAATGTTAAGGAGTTTATTCTTCAACTCCCCCACTCACCCTTTCACATGAATGAGCTATGGCCTTTCTATAGGCATTTCCACCGACTAAGTATAACCACCTTAGAGGATTCTAGACCTCTCTTGAATACCGTGTCCACGTAGGCTTCATCTTGCAGCCACCACCACATCTCTGATTTGTCCAGAGATTATTTGCTTCTCACATGCTGGACATTTTCCGGCCACAATCTTTAACTACCCTTCATCTAGGGAATCCTAAATTGTAGTTAAGTAAATCTAGGAAATTCCAAAAATTGGATTACCATTTCCAACAGTTTCTTAATGTTTTGCTTTCACGCATATGTTTAATTTCGCAGTACCTTTTGGACACAAGTGTGTTCCCAAATGAACCGGAGCCTCTTAAGGAGCTAAGAGAAGTTTCTGCAAGCCATCCAAGGTCTCTCTCTCTCTCTCTCTCTCTCTCTCTCTCTCTCAGAGTGTCCATAGCATTATGATACAGTCACCGACTCTGGCTTATAATGCTTTCATTCAATTTAAGGAGTCATATAATTGAAACATATTGTAATGAACACTGTTTCCAGGTGGATATTACCCCTAACAGTAAACAAGGGATTTTAATTTTTCTTCTTTTTTGTTGATATTCAGGTCTAGGATGGGCACTGCACCAGATGCAGGTCAGTTGATGGCAATGCTACTGAAGCTTATCAATGCTAAAAGGACCATTGAAATCGGTGTCTTCACAGGATACTCTGTTTTACTCACTGCCCTAACAATTCCAGAGGATGGCCAGGTCTCCAAGCACTCATCATGCTTTACAATAAAAGAATTTGATTGGATTGCTCATGCCATCAGAATTGCTGCAGATAATAGCCATAGATGTTGATCGCGAGGCATATGAAATGGGACTTCCTGTTATCAAGAAGGCTGGCGTTGAGCACAAAGTCGACTTCATTAATTCCGAGGCTCTCCGAGTACTAGATGATTTGATGGAAAATGTGGGTCATTTACTAGCCTTTCCCAGTTTATGCAGTTTACTCCCACGGCATCATATTTCCTATAGGAAATGCTATATGCATATACTTTCGTTAAGCGAGGTAATTTTACCTCAAAATACAGTATACATGCGATACACAACATAAAAATTTCGTTCTGTACACTTTGATGGACTCTATCTACTCGTGTGGCATTCTGGGATACGTTTATTTCTTATGCTTTCCTTTGTTGCATCAAGTCTGATTGGGATTTGGCACAATAAAACTAATTGCAGCTTGAGAACGAGGGGAGCTTTGACTTTGCCTATGTCGACGCGGACAAAGTCAACTACTTGAAGTATCACGAGAGGATGATGAAACTGGTCAAAGTGGGAGGGCTTGTCATCTTCGACAACACCCTCTGGAAGGGAACCGTCGCGATGCCTGAAGATGCAGTTGCAGAGAATTATAAGGAGAATCGAAAATGGCTGATTGAGTTCAACAATTTACTCGCCGATGATGCTCGCATCCAAATTTGTCATGCTTCAATTGGTGATGGGATGACAATCTGCAGGCGTCTTCGCTAAGTTTTTATCCGTTGACCCCTGCATATTTCTGTCTTTTAGAAAGGACATTGCACTCGCAGTAACTTCCTATATCTTTGGCATGTTGTCTTGTATGTTATAATAACCACAACATTTATGAATTGGCAAGAATCGATGGGTCATCAGGAAGTGCTACGAATGATGATTGATAGACATTTTGCTCCAGAAACATTCATAAATAACAAACGTACCGGTGCTTTTTGTCGTAGCATCGACTAGTTTCATTCGAATGCTTTTTGAAGTTTCTATTTTCAGTCTGTCACGTGCTGTATTGAGGTCATCTGTGGATTCAATTTCTTCAAAAACCGAGAGCATCCATCCTAAATGAATTCGATGGCGCTCTACAACATCCTGTCAAGCATCAGGATGATGGAGAAACCATCACAAAGCTCTTGAGAAAACTTCTACTAAGTTTTGAAGTTGACAAAACTTTCTAATTCTAATACTAATCTTAAGAACATATTGTTTTTAAAGTTTTTTTTCTGAGAAACCATAGAAGACTTTTACAAAAGACTATTCTCCCCTAGAAGCACTTTCCACTCTGACGAAGTCCAAAACGAGGAAGAGGGTAGACTTAGACTTATCGACTCTGCGATACAGATCTAGATTAAACGTACTTGGAAGTTATTCTTCAATGTCTAGCTCTTTAGCGAATGATTTCACTTACCTTTTGTAGGTATATTAATGGAAATAATCACAAATTGATGAAATCAATCTTGAAGACAAATTCCTTTTCGGGAAATATCTATTTATGGAAACTATGATTCTAATTATATAGACAACCAGAATCACGTGGAAATTCTATTTCTAACTTCAATGGCCATAGAAACCCTTTTATTGATTTTGTCCAACAGCTAGATTGGTAGAAATTCCGTCGGAGATTGCCAATGGCTAATATGGCGTGTAAAAGTATTTAAGAAGGTTATTCGGTCTAGGATTGGGAACGTGAATTTGAGATTCCAAAGTTTGAAGCTACTCTCATCTCACTTGTCTTTGTCTTGAGCATTAAAAAGTGTAATCAAGAGAGAAAACACACAAATGTTTTGGTGAGTTAGAAAGTTCTATCACTGATTATTTGCTTACAAATTGTAATCTCTTGATTGATCATATAGTGGAATCTAGCCAATAGGTTGTCAGCATGGGAGAGTAGACATAAGTTTAATCTAAGTCAAACCACTATAAATTTCATGTGCAATCTTCTATTCTCTTAACTCTCCTTATTTAAGTCTGTTGTATTCTTACAAGTTTCTTCATAAGTCTGTTTCATCACATAATAGCTTCTGAACTTCTTCCAAAAATCTAGTGACTCATTTAACATACGCCGATCCTTATTCAGATTTTGCTCTAAACTTATTTTATTCTACACCTATTTGTCAAGATTTCTTTAAAAACTTATTCACCTCCTCTAAGTGTTCTTACTAGCTTTATCAAAAGCAACGTTGCCTTGGGTCGGAACTTTAGAAACTGCTTGGTGCTTGAGGCAATACCAATATTGCCAATGGTTCAAAGTTGATTCACGTCACATGATTTGTTCATGGAAAAGACAGAGGCTTGGAAATAGCGTGCTCTCGAAAACTTTGCTCTGTATTCCGATCGAGTTGCTAAATCATGAATAGCTCTGCAAGTAATCCCAGAGAGAGAGAGAGAGAGAGAGAGAGAGAGAGAGAGAGAGGATGGGTAAGTTTGTTTTGCTATGTGTTACTACAGCAATTTTGACCTTTCTTCATGAGCATCCATAACTTTTTACTTGCATTTGGAGTTCACGTTCGGATCATTTAGTAATGAAATGGAAGCCCATTTTAATGTTCGTTCGTAACTTTTCGCCGATATGGAATGACTCGTGGATGTCTATTTGCTTCTGTGTGTGGTAATTTCTCTGCAGAGTTCGCATTATGAAATGTTAATACCAAGTAATTAATCAATAGCATAATAAAATTGCTCAAATTGTGCACAAGTGACAATGGTTGTGCTTAGTAATTATCCTCAATATGGGTAATCTTTCTGTAAGTCCTCGTAAATGACGCGGTAGTAACCACTCTTCACGGATAGAAATCCACCTTAAAGTCTTGCAAGTAAAATGCCTGAGCGTCCGAAAGTTTCAAGCAGTAGATTGTAATCAATCTGAATTTGTCATGAACCTTTTTCTATTCCATATCATCGGTAACTTACCTCCATAACCGCGGCATTCCTTTGTGTTGAGAAAACTTCTACTAAATTTTGAAGTTAACAAAACTTTCTGCTTCTATCATTTTTGCTTCCGAGGAATTTTCAAAAACCCTTGACAATACTTTTCCATAAGTATATCCTACTCTGATGAGCGCAGAACAAGATAATGTCCAGAATGAGGAAGAGTCCAAAACTAGACTCAGTAACGTTGCAATTCAAATCCAAAATAAATTTTGTTTTGGAAACAATTCTTTAACGACTATCTTCTAGCTAAGAATTTTACTTATTCAAAAAAGGTTGATTGAGTCAATTATATATTGACAAAATCAATCTCGAACACAAGTTCCTTATGAGAAAGCATCACTTATGGAAATCAAGATTTTGATTATATGGACAATCAGAATCAAGTGGAATTTCCATTTCCCTCTTCAACGGCTACAAGATCTCTTTAGAAGATCTGTCCAACGGTTTTCATTGGAAGAATTTCCTCTAGAGGATGTTAATGGCTAGTGTTGCATGGAGGAGTATTTAAGGGAGGTCATTCGGTCAAGTTGGACGGTTACGTGAAATTAGAATTCCAAAGTCTAAAACCTCTCTCAATTATCAGTCTTCATCCGTGAGCATTACAAATTGTGATCTAGAGAGAAATACACAAAAATAGTGTCTTAGTGAGCTAGAAAGATCTACCACTAAGTATTTGCACTCATAAGTTGCAATTTTATGTTGATCATATAGTGAAATCCAGCTAGTAGGTTGTTAGTTTGGCAAAGTACACGTAGGCTTAATCTAAATCAAACTACTATAAAATTCATGTGCAATTTAATCTTCCCTTAACTATGTTTATTTTAAGTTTATCACACCTTTCTGGTTAAGAAGTGCGATGTCCCTTGAAATTGATTATATTCTTCATCCAGATTTTGTTTACAATTTATTTTATTTTGAGTTTATTTATCAAGATTTCTTTTAAACACCTATTCACCCCCTCTAGGTATTAGTGTGGCATCCTCAATTTTATAACCTATCAAGGTGAGAGGTTATGGTCAAGTGGAATTGCAATAAAATTTTGAGGTGTGGAAATTGTGACTAATTGGGTTGTGAGACTTTGGGCATTAATCTAACAAGTCACGATTTAATTAAATTAGTGGGGATGACGGCTATGAGGTGCAATTTTATTTGGAGAATGGGACAAATATCATTGTGGTCATATGTGTATTCAATTTTCGGCCAAGTAAGGTTATCGGCTAGACTAAGATTTAATTAAAGTGGATTTAAGGGAGATTAAAAGAGAGAATTAATGGACAATTTAAACTAAACTCACCTTCGGCCATGGCGTGTGAATGAGAGGGGGGGAAGTGACCGATTGAGGAAAGTCGTGTGGAGAGAGAGAGTGACCGTGTGTGTGAAGTGTGTGTATGTAAGAGAGAGTGTGGCCGTGCGTGAGGCGTGAGAGTGTGTGATGTGGCACCAGGTGTCAAAAGATTAAAGACCTAGACTATTAGCTTTAGTGACTAAGTGGAGAGCTGTAAGAGAGAGAGTGAACCGGTGGGTTAAGTGGGGTAAGTCGGCTGGGAAAAAAGAGAAAAAGAGAGAGAAGGAGTCGCGCGCGCGAGGAAGGAGAAGAAGGAGAGGGTTCTGCCGAGAGAGATTTCAGCTCAACCAGGAGAATCTCTTGCTGATCTTCACCAAATCAAAAGGCAAGAGCATTCTTAACTCTTCCTGTACCTGTTTAGGATCTTAATTTGGCAAGAATTGGTGATTAAAGTGGTCGGATTTGGCTGAGTGTGGAGGTAGTGTAAATCGGGTGGAAATTCGGGTAGAAAGACAGAGTGATGCCCGAGTATAGTTTGGCCATTTTCGTGAGGTTAGAGGTAGAATCAGGACTTGGTGTCTTCTGTGAACTTGTTCTACACATCTTCAATATTAACATAGTCGAAAATGAGCCGATTTGATGGAGATTTGGGGGTCGAACCGAATTTAACTTGAAAACGGGTGAGTTTTAGGGTGAACCGAGGGACCTCAGAGGATTGTTTGCCCTTGTTTGTGCACTTTGAGTGGGAATTTTGATTCTACTTCTTCTGATGAATTGTTAGGAACATCTTGATGCATCTTGTGGTAAAATTTGAGCTAATTCCAGTATGTGTAGCCTAGTGTTTCGAATTTTTCTTTATCTATTTATATTCTGGAATTTACCCGAGAAAGAGCCAGTAGTTTGTGGACTTTAAAACCCAATCTTCTCTTGTGAATTGGATGTCGACTTCAACAGAAAAGTTGTGGGAAATGCTCTTGGCTACAACATAACCAGAAATTGTAGAAAAAGAGTGGGTTTTGGTTGGTCAATGTGAATTATTTTGTAAATCGTGTAAACTGTGTGGGCTTGAGCGAATGTTAAAAGTTGTCGATTTTTTTTAAACTATGATTTGTAGGTCGAATTTGAGAGTGATTTCTTCTGATGAAATGTTTATTTATCTCTTGGCTATGACATATGAATTTCTGGGAATTTTTTAGGGCAATTTAGTGCTTAAATTTTGCGATTTCTGAAGGAAGTGTAAAACTGGAATTTTTTGGGTATGTGTTGAGTGTGGCCGAAAATGAGTGTGACATTATTATATGTTCTAACATTATTTTCTTAAGTGCAAATGGCCACTTTATTTTCTGTTTTGTGTATGAACTTAGGCTTAGATGTCTTATGGCAGTTTATATGATACACTAAGAGTATTTTAAATAAATTGTGAGCTGGATTTGTGGGAATTTCTTGAAATACCTTATGCCGATTATAGCATGGATCATTTTGGTTGATAATACATGCCGAATCTTCAATGTGCATGCTGAATTGATGGAATATCTTCTTGAGGTGTATGTGCACATGTCATGTATGGTTGATAAATGGATATCTACTGTTAAATTCACTTGACTCACATGCTGTACATGCTGTAATTGTGATTGAACAATTGGCTGAGCATGTAGACCTTGGGCATATGAATATGATTAAGTATATGCGTTGTTGTCATGCTTGTGTTCCATGGACATGTTTGTGAATTCATGCATGGAAAAAGAGATTGTTGCATGACATGCATTGATTTTACCTCGGGAGTGTCGAGATGCCCGGCCGGGAGTGAAAATGCCGGATGCCCAGAGCCCCGTGTGCGTAAATGGATGGCCTCGGAGTTGAGATGCCCGGGTGTTGGGGGTGCCGGAAGCACGGAGTGTGTGTGCCGTGAATGCCTCGTGATGCCGGTTGGGGTGCGAGATGCCCGGCCGGGGAGTGTAAATGCCGGAAGCACGGATGGTGTGTGCCGTGAATTCCTCACGATGCCAGTTGGGGTGTGAGATGCCCGGAAAGTGGGGTTGCCGGAAGCCGGGTGGTATGTACCGGATCATGCATATGAAATTGCTAGCATTGATGTGTGCCCATGACTTATGCATTGTGATAGAAAGAAAGGCATGTGATTTTATCAATTGCATATGTGCACGTTTGATGGGCTGGTAAGCGATATTCATACATGAGACTATGCCATTATGCCCGCTGGATATGTCCAACCCGTGTATATATTTAATTGATGGCTGATGGTGCTTATTGAGGTGATTTGACCACACTCGATTGCTGATTGCCTTTGATGTGAAATGAATTGTATTTATGCATGCTGTATGGGTAGTTTTAAGAATTGCTCTATTGCTGAGTGGCTGTACTCACCCCTTTGGGGACTTACATTTTCAGCCTAGACGATGTCAGTTCCACCTATCGCCCCAGGTATTTACTATGGGATCCCCTGTGATTTTGAGATCCGAGTTGTGCAGTTCCCGAGCCCGATGATCCCTGGGCGTACTTACTTCAGAGTCTCCGTCAGAGTGCGATATGAGGTGGGCCTGAGTGGCGGCCTAATCTTCCAGGAGTACATCTCTATCTTCCCCTGTCAGGACGGGGAAATGGGTAGTACGTTGCTCCCGCCACCTAGTCCTCTGGTTGGCGGTAGACACCGATTGTAGCCGGGAGGATGGTGGGATTTTTAGCCGACCGGAGCTGTCGAGTGGATGGTTTCTTTTTGGGTTAGCCTTTTGTATAGGCTATTTTTGGGTTATCTTGATAGGGAGTAGTGTAGAGCTTCTTTTGATGTTTTTACTATGATGTGCCCTACCCTAAAAGATAACAGAACTATCCATTCATTAGTAAATAATATCGAGCCGGTTTCTTGGTATACTATTGTGTTTAGTATGTGTGCATTGCCCCTCATATGTTGTAAGGGAGAGTCTTCAATATTTGCTTCCGCTATATGTGATGCGCAGGGACCGTTGAATAAAAAAAAAAAAAAAGTTGAGAGCTTAAAAGACATAGCTCTCTCTCTCTCTGGGGGGGAAAGTGATGGTTAGCATGACTGTAATAGCCCCAAGGGTGTTTGGGGTGTTACAATTAGATCTAGCTTCATCAATTAGTATCAGAGCATTGTGCTCGTCTTTTTTGGCGTGTTTTTATTTTCCCTTGTTTGGTGCTAAAGTAGCTTTTGGATTGATGCCTTCTTCAACAACTTCCCACTCTAGAGGATATCTGGATTTGAGAAGTGCCTTCATTTTTTTTATCCAGATTTTGCTTACAATTTATTTTATTTCGAGTTTATTTGTCAAGATTTCTTTTAAACACCTATTCACCCCCTCTAGGTGTTAGATCTAGATTCATCAATTAGTATCAGAGCATTGTGCTCGTCTTTTTTGGCGTGTTTTTACTTTTGAGTTAAAGATCTTCTATGGCTAATATCTTGCATCAAGACTCGTGAAAAGGCAGAGTAACACCAAGCCGCTTTATTTTGATAGAAAGGAATATAATGTGTGGAAAAACAAAATGAAGGCACTTTTCAAATTCAGATATCCTCTAGAGTGGGAAGTTGTTGAAAAAGGCATCAATCCAAAAGCTACTTTAGCATCAAACAAGGGAAAATAAATCATAAACAAAGGATGCTGAAGAAATCAATTAGACGAAAATTACCAAGAGACAAACTCTTGATACAAAAGCCATCTATTCTTTATATTGTGCTTTGTCGTTTGCTAAATATAATAGAATTTTTTCATGTGAAACAACAAAAGAAGTCTAGGATAGACTTCATATTACTTATGAATGAACAGATTGTATGAAATAGATGAATGTGAACATTCTGCTTGGTCAATATGAGTCTTTTAAGATGAAGCATGGAGAGTCAACTGGAGATATGTTCAACTGATTTACAAAATTGTGAATGGTCTGACAATCAAGGACAATCAAATTCTGCTCCTATAAAAGTCAACAAATTTCTATGAGGACTTTCAAAGGACTGGAATCATGTCAAGACCTCAATCTGAGAAATGCAGAAGATTATGCCACTCTCCATTAATGAACTCATTAGCACTCTTCAATCCTATGAATTGGAACAGATCAATGATGAAAACAACTCAAAAGGTAAAAAGTCCATTTCACTTAAATCTAACGCTGACTCTGACGATACGGACTTAGAAGATGACATGGATGATAAAGAACTCACTCTCTTGATCATAGGAAGGGAAGAAGGTTCAACTGAAAAAAGTAATACAAGCAAAACTCCTAGAAAAGGTTAGTGGAAGAGGGATGAATCAAATAAGGATGTAATATGTTTTTAATGCAAGAAAAAGGAACGCTTAAGTATAAGAAAAAGGGAAAGTACAAAAAGTATAAGAAAACACTTAAGGCAGAAACTCGAAGTGACATAGAATGTGAAGAAAGTGACAAAGAGTATGAATGTATATGTCTAATGGCTCATTTAAACTCAAACTCAGAATCATAACCTGATTTGAACATAAATTTTAAATCTGACAAAGAAATTGAGGTAAGTCATTTTGAGATTCCACTAAAGTGATCAAATTAAATCCTCTCTTAAAAGGATCTTCGAATTAAAGAGGGAGAATTCTAAACTCAGATAACAGGATCTTTCTTGGAAAGAAAAGTTTGAGAGTTTGAAAAATAATTTTGATGATTTAAAGGAAAGTCGTGATTCACTTTCCAAAGGAAATGAGATTTTGAAAAAGCAATTTTAAGATATTACTACAGAATTTTCAAAAGGTTTAAAAACTTTAGAACACATTCTTTCTATTCAAATTCCTCGTTACAACAAATCTAGTTTGGGTTTTAGTAAGGAAAATGATGCTTTAATTGACTTTCCAAAAGTCAATAAGAGACTCAAATAGAGACTCCCTAGACTAGCTTAAAAAATCATTTTCAAAAAGTTTTTACAAAATCTATTGTTCAAAATGCTCTTAAATGTTTTAAGTGTGGAGACTTATAACATTTTGAGAAAGAATGTGTGATAACCTAGACCCAGGGCAATACGGAGGGATGGACTAAGATCGCCTTGGTAGTACATGGGTGAAGCTAAGGGCATGTCTCTCGTCCCACATCACTTAGGGGGGAGTCCTGGGGCTAGTTTATAAGGCTTAAGTCCCTCTAATATGTGTAACGCGTTTTAAAACTGTGAGGACTTAGTGTCCAAAGCAAACAATATTACACAGTGGGGCCCGAGTCGTTACAGAATGTCCTAGAGTCTAGAGGACTATTAGGAAGGATTAGGCAAAAATAGTTTTTTCCACTCACTCTTCGGGATCCAATAAAATGTGAATACCAAAGAAAGTTTGAGATCTCTTTTTGATCGCAGGTCACCATTAAGAAGAAAAGCAAATGGTATTTGGACAGTGGGTATTATCGGAATATGATAGGAGACTTAGATAGCTTCATTAAGTTAGAAAAACAAAAAAGAGGAAGTGTTTCTTTTGGAGGAAATAGCAATGGAAAAAATTATTGAACGAGGAACAATGAGGATTAGCAGCTTGATCATCAACAATGTTTCCCTGGTGAAATGTCTTAATTACAATATTCTAAGTATTAGTCAGCTGTGCGACACAGGGAACATTCAAGAGAATGTTTGTTCTGAGATTAGTCGAGACTTCTCACAAACCTTCATCGAACAGAGGCATGGCAACATATATCTTCTGGACAGAAATCCAAAAAATTCTCAATATCTTATTTCAATTCAAGATGAACCAAATATGTGGCACTGCAAGCTAGGACACGTCAGCATGAAACAAATCATAAAGCTATCTTCCAAGAAGCCGGTCCATAGTCTTCCTAAAATGGTTTACCATTAGTCTAAATTATGTACTCCATGCATTTTGCATAGACAAGTCAAAAGCCCATTTAAATATATTAAACATGTTTCTACTAACCGTGTTTTACAGCTCCTTCACATGTGTTTTCTTCTTGGCAAATAAAGCAGAAGCCTTCTTTTATTTTTCCAAGTTTGCTAAAAATGTTCAAAATGAGAAAGGATATGTTATCTCTAGTATCAAAATAGATCATTGGAGAGGATTTGAAAATCAGGATTTTATAAGTTTTTGTAATGAAAATGGTTTTCAACATGTTTTCTCTTCTTCCTACACTCCTAAATAGAATGGAGTTGTAGAGAGGAAAAATCGAACTTTATAGAAAATGGTTAGAACTATGCTAATTGAAAGCAGAATCTCTTCTCACATCTGGATAGAAGCAATCTCTACTGCTTGCTACGTAATTAATAAAGTGTTTCTAAGGTCTATCCTAGAGAAAAACCCATATGAGATTTACAAAGGCAGAAAGTCAAAATTTCCTACTTTCATTTTTTGGTTACAAGTGTTTTATTTTGAAAAATACAAATGATTGTCTGAGCAAGTTTGAAAAAAAAGTCAGATAAATGAATATTTATTGGGGGGTAAGTATATTAGAAGTGTCAAAAGTTGTGTACGACGCTCACTTTGGTGTCAAAAGTTTATTTTGGATCACTTAAGTGCCAACAAATTTGAAAAATGATCATTTCAGTGCCAGCGCCGATCTAATTAGCCGAAAATCTGACGTGGCACTTTTTTATTAATTTTTAAAGTTGACATGGTTCGTCGGAGAGTACAGTCAACATCCAAACAACAAAACGACACCGTTTGGCATATTTCCTCCAAGTAAGAACCCTAAATCCCCAAATTGAGAAAGAGAGAGAGAGAGAGAGAGAGAGAGAGAGAGAGAGCATGGGCTTCCTCCTCGTCTTCTTCCCCGAATAACAACACCACCACCAGTGACACCAGTAGTGGCACCAGCAGCGACACTAGCAATGGCACCTTCGACCCTCCTTCTTCCTCCTTCTCCTCCGCCCCCGCCTCTTATTCTTCCTACCACTTCTTGCCTGAGCAACAACTTTAGCCTCTTCGTGCTCACCTAGTCAAGCAACTACCATAGTGGCCAAGCAACGACAGGCAAACGATGGTGGCCGAGCGATGGTGGTCGGCGTTGGGCGAGGATTGGACAAAGAACCCTAATTTCAGTTCCCATATGAGCTATACGGCATCGTTTTTGTGAGGCTGTCTACGTATGACGGTAAAGTAACGTCGTTTCTTAAGGAGGATAGAAAATGACATTGTTTAAAAGCCGCCACAACTCTCTTTTTTTATTTTTTTTATAAATTTAAAAGCCACGTAATTAATTTGGCTAGAATCTCTCACCGGTGGCACCAAAGTGATTGTTTTTTCTCCGATTTGACACTTAAGTGATCTGACGGAAACTTTTGGCACCAAAGTGAGCGTTGTGCATAATTTTTGGCACTTCTAGTGTACTTTCCCCTATTTCTTGGATATTCTCCAACGAGCAAGGCATATAGAGTCTTCAATAAAAGCACTGCTAGTTTATGCATGTTTTCATAACTTTAAATTATTCCATATGGACGTCAAAAGTACTTTCCTTGATGGTTTCATTCAAGAAGAAGTCTATGTGGAATAACCTGTAAGATTTGAAGATCCTAAAAAACCTAACTTTGCCTAGAGACTGAAGAAAAATTTATACGATCTGAAGTAAGCACCATGCGCTTAGTACAAAAGATTGAGCAAGTTTATGATGAGTAATGGTTTCAAGAAAGGTATGGTTGATAAAACTTTATTTATCAAGTTGGAAGGTAAATACTTCTTACTTGTTCAAATACATGTAGAATTTGAGATGAGCGTGATTAATGAATTGACCTTTTTCTAAGCTTACAAGTCAGACAATCCAAAGAAGGAACCTTCATCTATCAAAAAAAAAAATGTCAAAGATGTAATCAAGAAGTTTGATATGGAAAATTGCAAGAAGTCTAAAAACTCATATGTCAAGTTCTTCTAAACTTGATAAGGATGAAGATGGAAAGAAAGTAGACCAAAAGACCTATAGAAGCATGATTGGTTCTCTTCTCTATCTTACTACTTCTCGTCCTAATATTTTATTCAGCATGTACATGTGTGTTAGGTTTCAAGCTGATCCTAGAGAATCACATATTGGTGCTATTAAACACATTATTAAATATATTGTCACCAATCTAAAGTTAGGTATGTGGTATCCAAAAGAATGAGACTTTACTTTACTTGGATACTTAGACGTTGACCTAGTTGGTTGTAAAGTCGACAAGAAAAATACTTCTGGGACGTGTCAACTTCTGGGATAGATGTTGGTGTTCTAGCTCTCGAAGAAATAGAATATTGTGGCTCTTTCAACCGCATAATCAAAATATGTTGCTCTTGGCAATTGTTGCTTTCAAATATTATGGATTCAAAAACAACTAAGAGATTTTGGAGAATAAGAATCATGTATTGAGATTAGATGCAACAATACAAGCACAATTAATCTCACCAAAAATCCCATTCTCCATTCAAGAGTGAAGCACATTGAAAATTAACATCATTTCATAAGAGATCACGTGCAAGATGATGAAATAAATATTTAGTTTATTGACTCAAAAAATCAACTAGCATATATTTTCACCAAGCCCTTGGAAAAAGATACGTTTGAATTTATTTGTGAAAAATTGCATATTACTTAACATTTTGGTTAAAGTCTACACAAGCCAGACTCAAAGTACAATCTTCTGGAAGACGCATCATTCGGACTTAAGTACTTATATTTCAAATTTTGGCACGTAAGTTTCCTTCCTTATCAAAAAGGTATGAATACTTTTTATTTATTTGAATTTTTATTTACCATTTATAATTATTGGAATTGTTGTCTATTCTTTTCAACTCTTTTTTTTTTCGGAATTTAAATCAAAATTTTCTAAAACTCTTTCGATTATTTTTCAAAAATTCAAAAATTACAATTATTTTCCTTTTTGTGCCTGTTCATTTTCCATGGTATATTTTCTTTAGAAAACCTCTTTCTTCTCTTTTATTTCTCACAAAATCACTCTTAACAAACCCAAATCTCCAAAGCATTTCTCTCTTTGTTTTTCGATCATCTTCCTCTCTACAAAGCCTACTTTGCAAACTGTAACCTTGATCGCCTTCTTTCACCATCTCGCTTGCCATCATGTCTTCAAAGTCTTCCAAGTTTGTCTCAGTCTCTTCGCAGCGAAATCATCCTGCATAACTAGTAGAGGGCCTTGATTTGTGAAAGACACTCAAACACATTTTGATATTACTGGAGAAGTCTTTGCGTAGCACAAATCGACTTTTAGTGGAGTAGGAAGTCACACAGGATGCAACCCCTATCTTAATAAGGAAACCTGATGTTCTCCTTAAGCATTTCTTAAAGAAAGGAAGGAGCCCTATGGATTTCATTACCAAATTCTTGAGCGAAAATGGGTACGGAAACGAGACACTATTTTTGAAAGCCGTGGAGAAATTGGGTTAGTGAAACTTGAACAAGCAGAGGAGAAGTTTACTGTATTTCCTACTGACCCTAGATTTGGAATGGAATGTCAAACCAAAGGGACAAAGGAAGACGATGATGAAAGGATGTTCAAGAATTTTCAGCCTAAAATGGGTGTTATTGCCAAGGTTATAGGGTTTAGAGGGAAGTTGTTTAGGCCTAAAGAGCACAGAGAAGTTTATGTGCAGATGCTGAACAGGGGTGCAATTAATCCCTACGTTGTATACTTTGACATTCCAAAGACAATCAAAATGCCTTTGAGGGAAAAGTTTGTCAAACTCCAAATGGAGAAGTTTTGTTTGGAAACGCTTGATGCTTATGCTAAATTAGCTACTTATTTTTATTCAAACTTGTCCGTTTTGGATCCTACACATATTTAAGTCACTGTATGTGAAATGTGGATATTGATTTGCTAACTGACATTCTAGGAGTTGAAAAGAAGTAGCTTTATGCCCATTATTATCTCAAATGACAAAGTGATCAAGTTTCTAGTAAAGGACAACATTCTAAGGGGAAGTATAACCTACTCTAGGCTATCTGCTTCCAACATTCTACTTCATAAAATTATCATAAACTATATCAGACCAAAAGTTGCTTTAAAGACTGATGTTTCCAAATTTGAGGCCAAAATGATTTGGGTTATATGCAACGGAGTTGCCTTCTATTTGCCACATACCATTCTACTACATATGTACAGAACAGTGATGAAAGCGAAAGACTAGCTTCCTTATGCCATCTTGGTGACCAAGTTCTTCAAGTATTTTTAAATTTAACCTCATTCTAGCTTTTGCTTTAGAACCTTTCTTCCTATGCAAATTGGTCTTAAAATGATCTCCAAGATGAGATTAAAGGATATCTTTGCTGTTTAGGAAGTAATGAAGAAGGGACCTACTAGTTTGACCAAGACAGTGTTTGTGACTGAGAAAAAGAGGAAAGGAAAAGTGTAGTCTCCAAGAACCCCAAAAGAAAAAGACCTATCTTGTTGTTACAAGATGAGGACGAGGAAGAAACTGACGAGGAGACTCTCTCTGATATTGTAGGGAACATTACCATGAGAGATCCTATCACAGATGTAGCAGAATCTAAAGAAGAAGCATAAAAGAGTGAGAAAGAACGAGAAGAAGAAGCAAGAGAAGAGAAGAAAGACAAAAAAGAAGAAGATGACGAAGGAAATCATGATGAGGAAGAGACCGACAAAGAAGTAGATGCCGAAGAAGATGATGAAGGTGCTACGGGAAATGAGAATGTTGGAGATGCTCAACAAAAAGGTGTTGAGGATACGAAAAAAGAACAAGATCCAGAGGGTGGAAATAACCTTGCTCAAACTGCAGCCACAGAGATAAGAGTTGGTGAGGAAACTCCTTTCAGGAGCCAAATGCAGAGCCAATCTTTAGTGGTGATATCAGTTGTTTTCCACCAAACGCCAAAGACATTTACACTTCTCACTTTCTTGAGGACTCAATTCACAACAAGGACAAGCAAGGTAAAGTTCAAGGCAAGGAACAAACTTCTAAGGTACAGACTGATCTTCCTTTAAGTGTGGATGTCCCTCCAGTGTTATTTGCCGAGGCTGATGCCTAGACAAAATAGGATACAAACTATCCAAAGATAGTTGAACTCCTTTTAAAGATTAAGGCACAACAATCTGGGATGGAGGTTGAGATCCAACGTATCTCTTCATGCCAAGATTAAGGAGGCCTTTGGACAATGCATGGCAAAAATTAGACTATGCAGAAACATTTGGGTGACTTTCAACTTGTTCAAGCTCCCAAAAATTCCTGATTTTTCAAAATCTCTCATGTCTTTGCATTCTTAAATTTTTTGGTGTGTTTTTTTGGCTTGCTAGTTTGATCTGCAGATTTGTGACCCCTATTGATATTGACTAAAAGGGGAAGACATATGCAGATTTAAGAGATTTTTAATGTGTCGCTTTTATGACTTGTGTGATTGATATGTTGTAGGATTATAGTTTTTAAGATTGCTATTAATATTAAGTCTAATATCTGTATATTGTGGTTGTATATTTACTTGTTCATAAATTTCCATTAGTCGTGTTGTTTTAAGTATTGTTTTGGTAAGTTTTTATTTAATCCTCATGAAAGTTTTGTCACCATAAAAAAGCAGGAGATTATTGATAAAACTTCTACTAAGTTTTGAAGTTAACAAAACTTTATGCTTCTATTGTCTGTACTTTTGAGGAATTTTTTAAGACCCTTGACAATACTTTTCCAGAAGTATCTCACTCTGATGAGCCTAGAACGAGATAGTGTCTAGAGTGAAGAAGAGTCCAAAACTAGACTCAGTAATGTTGCAATTCAAATCTAAAATAAACTTTGTTTGGAAACAATTTTTCAACGACTATCTTCTGACCGAGGATTTCACTTGCCTTATTCAAAAACATTGATTGAGTTGATTATATATTGACAAAATCAATCTTGAAGACAAGTTCTTTATAAGGAAGCATCACTTATGGAAATCAAGATTTTGATTATATAGGCGACCAAAATCCAGTGGAATTTTCATTCACGTCTTCAACGGCTACAAGATCTTCTTAAAAGATTTTGTCCAATGATTTGATTGGAAGAATTTCCTTCGGATTATGTCAACGGCTAGTGTTGCATGGAGGAGTATCTGAGGGAGGTTATTTGGTCAAGTTGGATAGAAACGTGAAATTAAAATTCCAAAGTTGGAAACTTCTCTCAATCATCTATTTTCATTTGTGAGTATTACAAATTGTGATCTAGAGAAAAATACGCAAAAAAAGTGTCTTAGTGAGCGAGGGAGATCTACAACTAAGTGTTTACACTCATAAGTTGTAATCTTATATTATTTATATAGCGAAATCTAGCCAGTAGGCTGTCATCGTGGGAGAGTGGATGTGGGCTTAATCTAAACCAAACCACTATAAAATTTGTGTGCAATTTTATTTTCTCTTAATTCGATTTATTTTAAGTCTGTTGCACACTTTCTGGTAGAGAAGTTTAGTGTCCCTCGAAACTGATTTTGTTCTTCATCCAGATTTTGCTTGCAACTTATTTTATTTTGAGTTTATTTGTCAAGATTTTTTAAATAACTATCTTGTCACGTCCCGGTCCTTCGAGCGCATGCCCATCCTTCCTTGGTCGATTAAATAGCGACGTCCTAGGATGCGTCGCTGACCTATTCATTTTAATGCACATGCGGAAGTAAATAAATAATCCCCAAACAACACAAAGATAGGATAGAAAAGTAGGGCCACCATTTGTTTTATAAAAACCAAACTACACCTTTATAAATGTCAAAAGTCATATATATTACTAGCCGATATGTACAAGTCTACAAAAAGGTCAATCCTCAAGACAAGCTATTCTATGATTAGCTAGTCTGACTCGTTCACTGATTTGGCAGCCTCCACTGGGTTAGGACGAGACGATGGGTTCTCCACTACGCCATCCAGAGGGTCAACTAGGTTCGTCCAGGGTAGCATCAATAACCGCATAGGGAATATCAAAAGTCCTAAGGGGACCTAGTCTAATGCCATTGGGAGCGTAGCGGAACCACGCTCTGAATCAATGACGTACCTCCTTATGTGGAGCCTCCTCGATCCAGACGGTGGTGACGACTAGCTCATAGACCTAATGACTTCTGGGGTCGGGGGAACTAGAAACCCGCTTTGTAACCCTCATGGGACGACCATAACGTTCTAGAGGATTTTCCATCAAGAACCTCAAAATATTATCCCACAACGAGGTGAGACGACGTCTTAGCAAGTCTACCCCCTAAACTCCGACTAGAAAGGAAATACGCCCCAAGGGCCGCCTAAGCACAAACACGAGTCAGAGGACTTACATTAATCTCCGTTCCTTCCTGCAAATTAGTACAATTTGCATATTCAATCAATCATTTCAACACCTCCAACATCAAATCAAATCGAGTCATTGATCAATCGACTTAGTCGATTCCATGTCATCAAAACCATCTCTCGGTCAATCAATTTAATACTATCTATAAAGTTCGATTATATCAAGGACTGCTTACCCTAAGTTGAAAATAGATAGTATAGCTCGCCCAAAGCTGATAACAGAGTATACTGCTCTCCCAAAGCTGACATATCAAAGTTCGTAGGTTGATATAGTGTACTCAAGATGCTCACCAGAAGCTAACAAGGTATGCTGCTCACCCTAAGCTAACATATCAAGGCCCGTAGGCAGATATAGCATAGTGGTATACTACTCACCTTAAGCTGACATATCAAAGTCCATAGGCTGATATAGTAACTTATGATGCTCACCCTAAACTAATAAAGTATACTACTCTCCCAAAGTTGATATATCAAAGCCCATAGGCAGATATAGTATACTTATTCTCACCAACTGAGAACACCACCATTTTTATCATTCGTGATAAAAGTAAATTGTGTGTGGGTATATGATCGGCCTTAGCCAAAATACAATATTTTCCTTTTCACAAATCCCATCATTTAATATGATCCACCAAAATATTTTTAGCGCTGTAAACCGACGCTCAATTATTTTTCTATTTAAAAACTGAAATTAATAAATTTTGGGATAAATACCTCAAAATCATAATTCACACTTAATTTGCACAAAATAGTAGTCAATTAAATAAATCAATCACACCATTACAATCAGCATAAAACTCCGGTCACCGGCTATTCCGGTCTAATTTTCGAAAAATAATTAATTAATTAGTTAATTAATTAATTACAAAAAATAATTATTTAATGTCGATAATTGCGACTTAGGCTGGAAAAGCCTAATTAAATACCAATTCGGGTTCGGAAAAATTTCCCAACCTTACTAAATAAATACTATAACTTATCTAGTTGCTAATTACACTAATCTAACCACTTAACATGTATTAACAATCCACGAAATCACTAATCCATTCTAACTAACCACCTAATACAAGCTTAACTTAAACTAATCAACCCTTAAGCATTATTAGCTCCCTAAGCAAAGATTAGTGAGTAAACTCACTTGATTAATGATCCAACAAGTTCACTTTGATGAGGACGCGGAGATGGTCCACAAACTCCAAAGCAGAGACACCCTTTGAGGCCGGGAAAGGCTCGGAAATGGGCCTCAAAGATCTTAGACCCTTGCTGGTTTCTGCTTCTATTATTGGCTGAACTGAAGGAGACCAAGGCTGGAGCAGCCAAGGTGTGTGGCTAAGTGGGCAAGCGGACCAGGCGAAAGCAGATGGCGGCTTCGGTGACCCGAATGGTGACCATGACGGCTGGACGACGCTAAACAGAAGCTCAGAATGACGGCCAGAACAGGGAAGATGGTGAGGAGGGCGTGCAGGATGCGAGCAGCGGCGATGCGGCTTGCGACGGCGGATGGGCGACGCTCGAGCTTCGGCGGGCGTGTGATAGCCTAGGTGGAGGGGGCTACAATTCTCTCCAGTTCATTGGAGCCTCAAGGTGGTCTACAATGGAGAAAGTAGAGTTGCTAAAGAACAAAGAGGCAGTTGGACACTTGGAAGGGGCTACCAACCTTCTAGATGACCCTTTCTTGTCCCATTGGTCTCATCTAATAGCCCCACCTCTTCTGCTTTATCCTCAGCCAATTTTGTACACCAAAATCCACCTAGAACACTCTCCAAGTGGTCCAAAAGTTGAGGGGGACCATGGCCTACGAAATTGGGCACAATTTCTCCCAAATTGAACCAAATTTTCTCAAATTGAATTCAATTCGATCCCAAAAATTTTCACCAAGGTCTCCTTGACCAAATTGACAATTTTCCTCGCCAATAGAACCTACTTGCATCCCAAATGCACAACCAAAAACAGTCCCATGAATTTTCTGGACAAAAACAACCATAAATTGAATTCTTGCCGAAAATCTCGATTTGCAGAAAAATTTTCGAAGGATGAGTCGACATTCCTAAAATGACTCATGACATGATAGAACTTTCAATTTCTGAAATCGAGCTCAAATTCGTAGTTAATTTTAATATGGCGCGATTTTAGCGTTACCTAGCTTACTAGGTAGCTTTTAGAAATTTTTAGTGCAAATGACCCATGGTCAATTTTTTCAAGCCACAATGAACCCCTTCGATACATTGATGTCTCTCGATGGTCATGAAAATCTTGAGGTTTCAAATACAAACAGAAGGTACCCAACAACAGAAAATCGGTCTAGTGTCGATCAACGAAAATTTTGCAATCAGATGAAATTACCTACACTTTGATCACACATCTCAGCCAAATCAACCTATCTCCGGTCTCTGATTGTTTTTAATTATGCCATAACGACCCTTGTAGACTAACACGGTCGAGCAGTCGATTTATGGTCGAATTCTCTAGTCTATTGCATTAGAATCCCTTAACGACTTTACCAACTAAGCTAGTTATCTCGTGAGTGGCCATTTTAGAGAAAAACACTATAGGCATGTCGATGAAAAGCCCAACTTATTCAATCAAAATCACAACTTGGAAATCAGGATGTCACATATTCACCCCCTTTAGGTGTAAAATCTAGCTTAATCACTTTGTAGTTTGTAGAAGTAAAGACCCAATCATAGTTTGATGCCATATTTTCCAAATATCAATTCACATCATCTTATTACATAGTATCATTTCCTATAAATTGTCTTTAGTACGCAAACTTATAATTTTATTAATGTTTAAGGAGTCATTTTTTTAATGGAAAATGAATGGTTTGAAAAGCAATTTCATAAAAGGGATCATTTGTATCACTTAGACGTTATCTGATACATCTCTCGACTTATATGAAAATCCATCTCAAGGGATTATATGTGGACACTGGGCATGGTTTCATCTTCTTTTCTACAGAAGACAACATTACTCTATGATTGACCCTAATTAAGATAAAACCTCAACATTACTTTTACAAATGTTGTTGGGTTTAAGACCATTCGTTTTTGCGTTTTTCCTTAAGTTACCAACTCTATGTAATTGCTTCAATGCCTAGCAAAATTATAGATTTAGATTGAACGAACTAGGCTCTCATGTGGAAATTTCACTAGAAAGAGACCATAATTGTTCTTTCATCAAGGAAACAAACAAGATCAATATCAATTACAAAATGCCAAACATAAGTTCACAGAACTTTATTCTATGAACAATGTTCAATTAATGTGCAAAAACAAACAGATTTTATGGTACATGATAATACTGTGTAGAGAATCGTGGTCTTTACAGTTATTTCCATTGCTAGACAAGATCCTATTACTTACTATAGTTCCTAGAATATTCAAAAACCAATATGAATACCCCTTCTATCTTTTGAGTATAAGATAAGACTGTGAAGTCCCTCGTATTAATCACGAGTTAAAAGAATAGGAACAAAAAACAGTTCTATATGACAATTTCAATCTCTTAATTTGCCAAAGCAGGCACACCAAGCATCGTTGCTTTCCTTCTTTTAAATTATTAAGCTTCAAGAAAGAATCTTCAAGGTGGATTTTCTTCAGAGGAGCTTCAAACTTGCAAATTGGTAATAATCTTCTCTCTCTCTCTCTCTCTCTCTCTCTAGGCAAAGAGTATTTCTTTTGAAGATTCTTCGCTCTTTCGCCTTTTATGGGCAAAAATTTTGTGTGTTTTCAAATACTTTAGGAAAGGATTGAGCTTTGCACACAAGTTAAGAGGAGTTTAAGTGAATGTTTGGAGTAAATATGTTTAATGTTTATGGTTGCAACAAAACGGGTTTACAACTTGTGGTTTCATAGATAAAGCTGTTGAAGAACAAGAATGAAATCCACATGAAGCAACTTAAGAGAGGTGGCACTGTTGCTCGAGATCCTTTCATGTTAGAAATTAAACCAAATTCATCGGTGCCGATACTTCAATACCAAGACTATTGAGTTGCTAATACTCTGATATTGAGAATTGGTACAAAAGACTATTCAGTACCCACATTGAAGAAGAATCATAACTATTGCGTTACTGTTAATGAGTCTATTCATATTTCTTGATTGGTGATTATTTCTAGAGATATTATGAGATATGATGAGATGTAGTGAGATATGGTGATTGTTTTGTAAGTTTCTAGAGATTCATCTTCTTCGAAAAGCTAGCTATATTTATGAGGAAAAGCAAAGGTCATGTAACAAGTTTATAAATAGGAGAGTTTTGTAATTGTTTTCGTTCAAGTGAAATAAATCAACAAGCCTATCTATCTCCTTCTCTTCTTTGTGTGAGTTGTGAGTGTTTTACCTTTAAAAATTTTATCCCAACAAATCAATAACAGAATGGCGCCACTAACTTTTCAATAGATTGGTATCAGGGCTCATGATTTATGATTATGGCCTTAATAAACAATCAGCTTCCTCTTCAATATGCTCATCTTATCAAAGACAATTATGGTAATTGGGCCGTTAGAATGAAAGCTTTGCGTGGTGCCTACGGTGTTTGGGAAAGTGTTAACACTAACTATGATGAGCCACAAGATGAAGCTACCTTGAGCCAAAACTAGAGGAATTCCTTGGATAAGGTTCAAACAAAAGATCAACATGCCTTGTCAATCATCTATCAAGCTTTAGATGACTCCATGTTCAAAAAAATTTCGGACTGTCACTACTTCTAAGGAAGCATGGGAGACTCTTCACAACACACACCAAGGAGTTCAAAAAGTTTAAAAGATTCGTCTTCAAACTTTGAGAGCTGAATTCGAGGTAATTCATATGAAATAATCCAAATCGATTCCTTATTATTTCATAAAAGCTTTGGTGATTGTCAATCAGATGAAAAGAAACGGAGAAGACGTTTCAAATGTTCATGTTGTCAAGAAAATATTTCAGTCCTTAGACAAGAAATATGATCACATTGCTGTTGCAATTGAAGAATCTAAAGACTTGGATGCCATGATGGTCGATGAGTTTATGGGTTCATTACAAGCCCGTGAAGAAAGGTTCAGAAGGAAAAGATTGAATTAGTGGGAGTTTGAGACACCTGGAGTGCCATAACTTGGCACGGGGGGACACTTAAGTGCCATAACTTTAAAACGGTACACTTAAGTGCCACTTTTTTTTTCAAATGGGACACTTAAGTGACAATATCGGAGTTAAATGGAACACTTAAGTGTCACTCCGGCGAAAATCCGGCCAAACGGGCCGACGTGGCAATTTTCCAGCAATTGAGGTCCAAAACGGCATCGTTTTTGCACGCCGACGTGACGAAAAAATGCAAAAATAACGCCGTTTCGCGTCTAACATGTAAAAATAATAAAAAAATTAATTAAATTAAATTAAAAATTAATTTTAATTAAAAATATTCTAAAAAAAAAAAAAAAAGGACGAAGGGGGCGGGCGGCGAGGGCCGAGCCCTCGCCGCCGCCGCCTCCCGCCGTCGCCAAGAAGGGCCGGCGACGGAGGGGGAGGGTCGGCCGGGGTCGCTGCCCCCGGCCGACCGGTGGCGAGGGCCCGTGAGCCCTTGCCCGGATCTGGGGCGAGGATCGCGGCCCTCGCCCGAGTCCGGCGAGGGCCGCGCGCCCTCGCCGCCTCCCCGTCGTCGTCGGGAAGGGCTGGCGACGGAGGGGGAGGGTCGACCCCGGCCGACCGGTGGCGAGGGCTGCGAGCCCTCGCCGGATTGCGGCGAGGGCCCACGAGCCCTCCCTCCGGCGAGGCTCGCGGCCCTCACCGCCGGGTCGGGCGGGGCAGCCGACCCCGGCCGACCCTCCCCCTCCGTCGCCGGCCCTTCCCAGCGAGGGCGGAGAGGCGACGGCAGCAAGGGCTCAGCCCTCGCCGCCCGCCCCCTTCTTCCCCCTTTTTTTAATTTTATTTAATTTTTAGAATATTTTTTAAATCGTTTCTGCTAAGTCAACGCCAACTCAGCTCTCCGGCGAGCTATGCAAGCATTAAAAAATAATAAAACGTGCCACGTAGGATTTCCGGCAAGGATCGCCGGAGGTGGCACTTAAGTGTCCCATTTGAAAAAAAAGTGGCACTTAAGTGTACCGTTTTAAAGTTATGGCACTTAAGTGTCCCCCCGTGCCAAGTTATGGCACTTGCGCTGTTCTTTACTCAATTAGTGGAGGAAGTTCTCCAAACGCGATTGATCATCTGAGATGAGAAGGAGCAAAGAAGAGAACCCACACAAACTTGTGGGACCAATCAAGATCGTGATGGTGGTTGAGACCGAGGTCACTTTCGAGGAAAAGGTCGTGGATGAAGCAGAGGAGATGTTGCTCGAAGTGACGGTAGTTACTAGTATCAAGGGGGTGTTCATGGAAGAGGAAAGAACTCGACAAGCCAATGGCATCATAAATCTAAAATTCGATGTTGTTATTGCAATAAACTTGGCCATTATGCTTTTGACTATCGGAATAAAGAGAGTAGTAGAGCAGATGAAAAGACAAACCTGGTGAATGATGCCAATCAAGTTATATTATTGGCATTCAAAGAAAATGAAGGAGGTCAAAGTGATTAGTGGTATTTGGATACCGGCGCAAGTAACCACATGTGTGTACAAAAGGAGATGTTTGACGAGTTAAATGAGACAATTAAAGGAAAAGTCTCGTTTGGTGATGACTCCAAAATTGTTGTTGAAGGCAAAGATACAATTATGATTCATTTGGAGAATGGTGCACGTTAGTTATCATTCATTTGGAGAATGGTGCACGTCAGTTTATTACTAATGTTTATTATGTCCTTAAAATGTCAAGCAATATTTTGAGTTTGGGACAGCTTCTGGAGAAAGGCTATATTATTCATATGAAAGATCTTAGTCTTGTGCTAAGAGACAAGAATAATAAATTAGTTGTGAATGTGAAGATATCGAAAAATAGGATGTGTATTCTCAATATAAAGAATGATATGTCTCAATGTCTAAAGACATGCATGGATGATCATTTATGATTGTGGCATTTGAGGTTCAGCCATCTCAATTTTGGGAAACTCAATTTGCTTTCTCGCAAGAAGATGGTTTATAATTTACCATGTATTAATCATCCCGATCAATTATGTAAAGGGTGTATTATTGGTAAGCATTCCAGACCTAGCTTTTCAAAGGAAGCGACTTATCGAACAAAGAAATCGCTTGAGTTGATTCATTTTGATATGTGTGGCTTAATCACTCCTCACTCACATAATAATCATCGATATTTTGTTACTTTTATTGATGATTTCACTTGGAAAACTTGGGTGTACATTTTTAAAGAAAAAATAGAAGTGATTGATACTTTCAAACAATTCAAAAACTTGGCTCAAATGGAGAGCAGCTATTTTATCAAAGCTTTGAGGACCAATCATGGCAAAGAATTCACCTCACCCATATTTAACAAATTCTGCGAGGATCATGGTATTCAACATTTCTTAACGGCTTCATATTCTTCTCAATAGAATGGTATAGCTAAATGGAAAAACAAAACCATTCTTGACATGGTTCAAAGCATATTGAAGAGCAAAAATTTGCCCAATGAGCTTTCGGCTGAAGCTATTTTGTGTGCGGTCTTTCTTCAAAATAGATGTCCCACATATGAACTTGAAGGCATAACTCCACAAGAAACATAGACCGGGAGAACACCAAGTGTTTCACACTTGAGGATTTTCAAGAGCATTACCTATACTCATGTCCCGACCAAAAAAGACCGAACCTAGAAGACAAAAGCAAAAAGCTCATCTTTAACGGGTATGACTCATCATCCAAAGCCTATCGATTATTTAGCCATAACACTTTAAAAGTGTATATAAGTAAAGATGTCAAGTTCGATGAAGATGGCACATAGGAAGAAAATCAAAAAGAAGAAACGAATGCTCATGGTGATTCCAATCAAATGGAGTTGAAGGTTCATTCAGCACCTTCTTCTCAAATATCATCTTCAAGTTCATCATCACCAACCTCTTTCAATAGTGTCGATGAACCGCTAGTGCCAAGGTCAAAGAGATTATTTGATATTTATGAAGCTATCGATGAGCTTCATCTTGTATGTCTTCTTGCAAATTGTGAACCACTTGTCTATGAGGATGCTACCAAAGAAGAACAATGGAGGAAAGCCATGAATGAAGAAATTGAAGCCATGCCATTTGTTCCTTCGCGGGTGCACTGTTCACAAGTGCTCTCTACCAGGCGATTTTGGCACTGTTCATCTGTCTAGTGGTCTGTTCGTTCCCAAAGTTCCAGTTGTCCGTTTGGGGTAAAATTTGGAGGACAGGTTCTTCTAACCTTCTTTTTCATCTTCACCAAACGGTTTCCCTTGATTTGGTCTACAGGTCAAGATCTCCTCCGCCTTAGGGCATGCTCGTTCTCTCACCCTGTTGGACTGGTGTTTTTTTGGTGTGGTTGTTTCAGCCAGTCGTTTGGGCCTTGCTTTGGAGGACAAGGTCGCCTAACCTACCTCCTCTTCCCCCACCAAGCCGTCTCTTCTAATTTAGCCTGTAAGTTCAGATCTCGGGACTCGTGTGCTTCTCGATCTGTTCCTGCATGTCTAGTTTCTGCTCAGCCTGTGTCTTAGTCGTCCGTTGGGGCCAAGCTTGGGAGGATAGGCACGCTTGGTCTCCCTCCTTTCCCTCTCGAAGTTGTATCCTCTGTTTTGGCCTGCCCCTTCTCTAGCCTCCTTCGACGCGGTCGTGCTACTGTTTTCCCGCCCCGCTCCTACTGGTGTTGCATCTATTGTTGTCTGCTGGGCCATCTCTAAGCAGGCGTGACTAGCCTACTCTCCTGCCTTGTCCTGTTGAAGCCTGCCCTGGTACATCCCATTTCCTTGCAATGGTCTTCTTGTGGTAGTGTGTGGGCTGCAAATAAGGTGGTTGTGTTATGGCCTCTTCCACTGTTGGGGTGGGTGGCCTTTCTCGCGAAGCCCAACAAGCTGCTGGCACCTCAATGGGGCGAAGCCCCTCTTCTCATGTTGGCCTGCCCTCTGAGCCTCCAGCTTAGGCCGAGTCCTTCAAGTCGAGCCTTGCAGGTTCGAGAGACAACTCTATGCCCCCAGGTCAAGCCAGCTCCACCGTAGCAACCTCTACTTCAGTGATGGAGAATCTGCAAGCCCCTCCATTGGTTCTAAGCCGTGTGGCCCGTTCTCGTGGTCGAAACCATGTGAGGTCTTCCTCTAAACGACCAGAAGCCCCCAACCAACATCCAAGAAATTTAAAGCCGCCTCATGCTCGCTCTTGGGCCAATGTGGTGCAGCTTACTGCTAAAGGATATGAATTATCCTATGTGCCCCCCTCCTTTATGGACAATAAGCCGATTGTTAACTTATCTGAGGAAGTGTTGGAGGCAATTGATCCCAAGTGGCATGAATGCCTTATTGGGTATTATATAGGGAAGAAACTCCGTTTCAAACTTATGGAAGAATCTTTGAAGCATGCTTGGGGGCCGAAGCTTGTGGAGGTTTTAGCAAATGACTAGGGTTTCTTCTTCTTCCATATCCCAGACCCCGTCTTTCGTAGGAAGATCCTTGAATATGGGCCCCTCACGATTGCAAGGGTTCCCCTCATCTTGCAGCAATGGCAGCCTCTCTAGGAGCTAAAGAAAGACAATCAATCATCAGTGCCGATTTGGATTAGACTGAACAACCTTCCTCTTGATCTTTGGTCGACGCCTTCGATAAGAGCTATTGCAAGTGCTATAGGGAAACCCCATTATGTTGATCAACGCACGGAGCAATTGAAAATGATATCCTTTGCTAGTGTATGTATGGAGATCCAAGCAACGCAACCAAGGGGTAGGTCGGTGGATATGGTCTTGAATGCGGTGTCGCACTCCATTTCTATTGAATATGAATGGAGGCCGATGGAATGCCTTAGGTGTGGCACTTTTGGCCACAAGTGTGCCGATGTCCTTGCCAACATCAGCTCGGAAAGAGCTTCGCAACAAGCTCAGACTAGCATATCTCCCTCGATTCCTGTCCAGGTTCCTATTCCTGTACTGGCAGTGGAGAAAAGCCTTTGCAGAGCCAGAGCAAGGCTGGAACCAGGTTAGGGGGAGGAAGAAGAAGCCCTTGGTGCCAAAGGATGGTCCTTCCACTCGACCAACTAGTTCTAGTGATGAGAGGCAAGTCCTGAAGCTTAAGGAACTTGCCTCCAAGAAGGGCCTTCTCCTGCTCTCCCCTTGAAAGCTTTCGAGGGCTATTAGAATTTGCTCACAGCCGGAGGTCTCCTGTCCTCCTCCCGTGGACGATAAGAACACAACCGAAGCCTCGACCTTTGGTTCGATTGACGCTGGTGAGGATTCGAATGTCTCCTCTAGCCTTAGTTGCTCAGATGATGACTTGCTCTCTCCTGGCCAGTCCCCGAAGGCTGCTCCTCCTTCTAGTAGAAGAGTTGTGTCCTTACAACAGAAGCTGTTGTCCCTTGATCTAACACCGCCTCATTCTATGACTCCTGCGGCCTTGGCAGCCTATCGACGGAAGCCTAGCAAGCGGAGGTAGGCCTTCATCCCTCCCTCCCGCCTCTTTTTGTATATTTTTTTTATCTATGTATATAGCGTTTTGGAATGTGAGAGGTCTTGTTGACCCCTTGAGGCAAGCTAAAGTTAGGAACTTCGTTTCTTCCAACGAGCTTTGTCTAATTGGCGTATTGGAAACCAAAGTGCTAGCGTCTCTATTTTGTTCCATCTCTACCACGCTTTTGTCGGGTTGGAATTGGGTTGCCAATTATGACTTCTCGCATAGGAGTGGAATTTGGGTTGGCTGGAACCTTTCTTTGGTGAGTTTTGAAGTGACCTCTTCCAATAGTCAGGCGATCCATGGTAGCTTGAAATTCCTTATGTCTAGTATGTGTTGCTGCATCTCGATGATATATGCTGAGCATACTTTTATAGCTCAAAGGCCTTGTGGGCGGACCTTCTATAGATGAGTGCTTTAGTCCAGGGCTTGGCTTGGCTGGTGATTGGGGACTTCAATGCCATCAGGGACCCGTCTGATTGGCTTAGGGGTACTGACACCTGGATTTCTTACTTTGATGAATTTGATCGATGTTTAACTCAGATAGAGTTAGAAGACTTGAGGTATGTTGGTTTTCGCTATACTTGGTCCACTTCGTCAGGGGCTAACTGGAAGGCTAGGAAGATAGATTGAGTGTTAGTGAATGCTAGATTGGGCCTTGATTTCTCATACTTTGAAGCGTCTTTTCTGGCACCTGGTATTTCTGACCATTCTCCAATGGTGGTTAAGGTATTGCAACCAGTTCTTCAAAGAAAACCTTTCAAGTTCTTTGATTTTTGGACTAAGCACCCGTCCTTCCATCACATTGTTTCGCAAGTATGGGAGTGCTCGGGTGAAGGGGTTCCTATGTATAGGTTGGTGAGTAAGTTGAAGGCCCTCAAGGCCTGTTTAAAGCAATTCAATAGAGAGTCCTTCTCCAATATGTCTGAAAGGGTTACGGTGGCGAGGAATGCTTTAAGGCTTGCCCAGGTTGGCCTTCAGCAAGACTCAACCAGGGAGCTTCTTATAGAGTTAGAGAAGACTTATCGAAGGACTTTCGTGGAGTTGAAAAGTTAGGAAGAGTCCTTCTTTCGAGAGAAGTCCAGGATCAGGTGGCTCAAGGAAGGTGATTGGAATACCAAATTCTTCCACCATTCCGTTAATAAGAGACAACTAAGGAACAGGATTCTATCTGTTTTGGATACCTCTGGTAATATTGTTTCAGACCCGAGCCTTGTGCAGCATATTTTCGTCTCCCATTTTTAGAAGCTCTTGGCTCCGTGCACCTTGTCTTTGAGACCCTCGTTGTGGGACTTACAAGAGGTTATTCAATGTCCTCTTAACGAGGAACGAGTTAGTTTTCTCTCTCATCCCTTCTCTGATGCTAAGAGTCATGATACTATGTTCTCCTTAGCTCGGGGGAACGCTCCTGGGCCAGATGGGTTTGGTGTCGAGTTTTTCAAGCATAATTGGGAGTTGATAGGGTCATTGATCATTGAAGCGGTGAAGGATTTCTTTGCCACATGGAGACTTCTCAAGGAAATCAACAACACCATCTTAGTGTTGATCCTTAAAGTTCCCAATGCGACTTCTGTCAACGATTATAGGCCGATTGCCTGTTGCAACACTATTTATAAATGCATTACCAAGGTCTTAGCTAATTGTGTGGCTGCAGTTCTTTGCGATATAATCAACCCTTCTCAAAATGTGTTCGTCAAAGGTCAGCGAATTAGAGACAATATTCTTCTTGCCCAGGAGTTATTTGATGGATTCCATCTTGATCCTTATGTGCCTAAGTGTGCTGTCAAGATGGATTTTCAAAAAGCTTATGATACAGTGGACTCGGACTTCCTAGAGTTGGTTCTTCGTGCTTTCGCTTTCCAAACCACCTCGTTCGGCTTATCATGGTATGTGTTTGCACTCTAAAGTTTTCTATTTCTTTGAATGGGGAACTTCATGGGTTCTTCCCTAGTAGCCGAGGTCTTCGTCAAGGGGATCCCATTTCCCCCTATCTATTCACTTTGGTAATGGAGGTTTTCTCCAGGATCCTTAGTGCTCACGCTAGGCAACCGAGCTTCAATTTTTTCTGGAAATGCAAGGCTTTGAGATTATCTCATCTTTTCTTTGTGGACGATGTCTTCCTTTTCTGCGAAGTGGATATGGTCTCGATCTCTCTCCTAAGGGAAGGATTGGATACCTTCTCGGCATGGAGTGGACTAAAGCCAAACGCCAATAAAAGTGAGATTTTTCTTGTTGGAGGGTCGACTGAGTTGCGAAGTGAGATTCTTCTTGCCCTTGGTTTCCTTGAAGGGAAGTTGCCAGTGCGTTGTTTGAGAGTTCCTATTATTTCCTCGTGGCTTGGTAAAGTGAACTGTGTCTCCTTAGTTGAATGTATAACGACTAGGGTGCAACCCTGAACCCAATGCTTTCTCTCCTTTGCTGGCCGTCTTCAACTAATAAGGTCAATTCTTCATGCGATCCAAGCTTATTGGGCGAGTGTCTTTACTATCCCGGTTGCAGTGTTAGACCGCATTAAGCAGATCCTGAGACAGTTTCTCTATAAAGGCCTGAGCCTAGGGAGGGGTGGAGTGAAAGTCTCCTGGGAAGACATGTGCGTTCCAAAAAAGGAAAGAGGGCTGGGCATTTGCAGATTGTGAGATTATAATAAGGCGGTGATGTTGAAGCACATCTGGATCCTATTTACGGACAAGGAATCCTTCTGATGCAAGTGAATCCATTCGACTTTCCTGAAAAGAAAGAGTTTATAGGAGCCTGCATGATAAAATTTCAGAAATGATTTCTCTCCTGATTTCTGTTCCCTGGAACAGGTTTGGAACAGAAATCTGTTTGGTAACGCAATTTGATTTTTCAATTTCTGAAACAGATTTCTATTCCAGAAACTGATTTGGAGGAGAAATCAGAAGCTAAAAATTTTAGCTTCTCCAATTTCTGAAACAGAAATAGAAATTTTTTTTCTTAACTTTTCAATTTGGTCCAAAATATTTTAGATCACTAATATTGAAATAGAAATAGAAATAGTTAATTTAGTCCAAAATATTTTAATGATTTTTTAATATAATCATTTCAATCATTATTGATTGAAAATCTTAACCATTGGGCCAAATGGTGGGAATTGAATGAACAAGACTTCATTTGTTGCACGTAAGAGATTTCACGAATAGTAATAGTCAACTTGTCATATTCATATCTAACGAGTCTTTCTTTACCTACTCTTCCGTAATATGCCAGACAACGACTCTATCTGGCTAACTATTTTTTTAATCATAAACTTCATATTGAGACGGTAAAAATGGGTCAAATCATTAGGGTTTCATCCAATTTTTCTTTTATAAGAAAAGAGATCTAATAAAGAATCTATTGTTCTTGTAAGAGTGTTAATGAAAATATAGATTTTGATAATAAATTTTTAAATAATCCTAGTGTTGATAATTTTGAAAAAAATTGGTGACAATTTTTGAACATGGTGAGGATTTTTTTAACAAAATTTGGAAAGAAATTAGAATTAGACTATTATAATCATGGCTATCATTAGACTTGTTTGATTAATGTGAAATCAATTTCGGCAAAAACATAATGACATATTCACTACAATTGAATTTCAATTGATTTTTTTTTGCCACATTGTTTATTTTTCGAAAGAAAATATTACGTAATAGGAAACGTAAGCACGTGTAATAGGAAATTCCATGAAATTGTATTTTCAACTTTTGTAATGTATTAGTATGATTTCAACTATTATTTTGTATTTGAGGATTTCCTATGTTGTTTTAGTATTATTTTGACTATTATTTTGTATTTGAGGATTTCCAATGTTGTTATCTAATTAATTTCTAATCAATTTCTATTCCTAGAAATAGAAATTTTATTATTTTATCAAACGGATTTCTGTTCCAAAAATAAAAATTTTGAGTCGTTATCAAACAGCTTTCTTTGCTCAGAAACTTGTCCGGAAAATAGAAATTGAGAAATCAATTTCTGGCTAGAAATCAATTTCTGAAACAGAAATTTTGTCATGCGCGCCCTAGGTGGTCAGGAAGCCTACTTTCTTCTCTTAGGCTTGGAAAAGAATCCTTTATCTCATAATCGAATTCCGTCTCTCCTTCCTCTAGAGGATAGGGGATAGCCTTTCGGTCTCCTTCTGGTTTGATCACTGGCACCCAAGAGATCCCCTAAATCTTCTATTCTTGGACTCTCTGATTTATAACTCCGGTTTATCTAGGCAGGCGATGGTGGCTTTCAAAGTTTGATGATGGTGTTGACATCAATTCGACATATTATAGAAGCTTGATTAGGAGTTTGAGATACTTGACATGGATGAAACCAAATATTATGTATAATGGTGGAATTGGGAGTCGATTTATGAAGAAGCCGAGGTTATCTCGTCTTAAAGCCGCAAAGAGGATATTTCGATACATCAAATACTTCTCATGGCCTACATTATTATCGTTGTGATTCATTCCAACTTAGAACTTATTTGGATAATGACTATGGTCGAGATATTGATGATTGAAAGAGAACTATAGGCTTTGTATTTTTCTTTTGACACTGCTTTCATGTGATCATCAAAGAAGTAACACAATCTTACTTCGTTGACATGTGAAGTTGAATATGTAACTGCATCCTCATGTGTTTATGATGCAATATTGTTGAGAAGACTACTCAAGGATATTCTTATGTAGCAGAAGAAAGCAACTGAGATTTTTGTTGATAATGTTTATGCTATTGCATTAGTGAAAAATCCAGTTTTTCATGAACGAAGTAAATATAACGATGTTTGATATCACTTCATTCGAGACCAGGTTAAAAAGAATGATATCGAAGTGTTGCATGTGAAGATAGGAGATCAAGTGTCATGACCCCACCTCCATCTGCAGGGTCACGAGCAACAAGTGTTATTTTCGCAACGTCCCAAGCGCATTGCCATTCCGTTTCTTTTTAATCTTTTATTTAAGCACGTGCAAAAGCTTACATACAACACCCCTAGGGAAACAACTACTTGCAAAAACATAATTACATTAGTTATATTTACAAGCCTTTTTATCACAGGCCGATGTATTTACAATCATTACATACTCTATGCTCAAAAGGACTAAGGTAAACCTTAGATTCTCTATTGGGACTGAAATTTCTCTATACCTATAATTTTGAAAAACAACAAAATGAGTCATGGACTCAATAAGTAAAACCCCTAATTATCTACTAGGAGGACGTCTCATCATCAAAGTCTAGTAGGCACAACATTCACAATACAATATCGATGATAGATCAATAGCAAATTTATTGTTACACCTCCATTACATGCAGATGTCCATTACTGCATATTTCAATGCATGCTTACCTTTTGTATATTAATGAAGACATCAACATATCATGCTTATACACATACCGGCACTCATAACATGATTCTTTTATCGTCGTCCTAGCTTGACCAAGCCTTCTCAGCTCGACCGAGGTTTCCAGCTTCATGCTAGGCTTCCTGGCTCAATCGGGGCATCCTGGGTCAACGGAGGCATCCCGACGCTAGCTCACTAAGGCATTCGGGTTTAACCCAGGTATCTTGGCTCAACCAGGGCATCCCGGAACTAACTTACCCAAGGCATCCAGGCTAAAACCCAAGCATCCTCAACCAAGGCATTTTGTTTAATGAAAGAGGCATCGTCGCCAATGCTGTGTGGCAACAAGTGCTTTTTCCTCTTTAAGTTCATCATAAAAGTGCATCACACAAGCCGGTTCTTATATTTTCTTCTTAGCCGACTCAAACCTGGCCTGAAGGCGTGCTCATTCAAGTGGATGTGCCATGACTCTTAACATCATACTATAGAATGCTAAGCACGATTCTTGATTCATGGCTTAAGCCGCATGCTTAGGCCATCATGACTTGACATCGATTTCAAGCCGAGCGAATCTTGACCTCTTCCCAGGGCGTGAACACACTCAAGCATGCAAACATGAGCGAATTATACAAAAGAACATTAAAACATACACACGGCTTACACGAGTAAGTACATGACTAAACTCGACGACATAGGTTATTACTGTAGCCAAGAGTTAGAGATTCTACTTACAACTTTCTCAATCGGCAGCTTGAACCAGCCGCAACAACGTCAAGACCAATGGCTAGGACTCCTAGGGGCAAGATGACCGAATGGAGGAGAAGAGGGAGAGGTTGGTCAGTTGAGGGAGGGAATGAGAGGAAAGGCTTTTGGGTGAGGATGGCATTGGATGGAGGGTTCTACCCCTATTTATAAGGCGTACCCCAAGAATAGTCCAAAAGGGTATTAAATATGTTCACACCTGCACTTAGCTCACAACTCATTAAATGTGTTCACATACGTTCACACTTAGCCCGCAATTTGTTAAATGCGTTCACATGCGTCCACACTTATCTCCCCCCTAATAGGCGCCATAGGTCTCTTGATAGGCCTGCATTATTGTCCTCAAACAAACTGGTCAATAGGCATTTATGAGGGATGTTATTTGGTCTCCAAGCCTCAAGATAGGGTAGGGTTATTGGTGAGTAGATTGGGACGCTTCGAGAGGGTAATTAAGGACTAGAGGCCAAGTTAGGCATGATTTATGCTTGCTGAGCAAGAAAAACAGTTTTGACCCATTTCCGAAATTAATGTCATTGTCCTACCGAATGGAATTGAAAATTACGAAATTTTAGTATGTCATAGAAAGACCATAATTAACATTTTTCATGAAGAAAGCTAAATTCAATTTGTGTTGTGGAAAGAGAAGCAAATCACCAAACATATGCCAACAATCTGTTCCTCCAGCAGATTCAACGTCTGTAAAGGAGGACCAATTTTGAAATTCAAATCTTAAAAAAAAAAAAATTGAAATTTTTATATGTTGTAAATATAGATGTCCTTTAAAACTTTTATGGAAGAAGTATGCCTAAATTTGAAATGAAAAATTTTATAAAAATTCGAGAAAACAATCTAGTCACCGTTTTACTACACTCGGCAGTTCCAAGCGGTGAATGATTGGGCCTTCCCAACTATTTCATCTCAGAAAAATCTAAAATCTAAGTATATTATCGATCGAGATGTTTTGAACAACTTTAATGAAGGAAGCTTCTCCAAAAAAAAAAAAAAAAAAAACTCTATAAAATTGGAAAGCAACGAAGGTCTAGAAATTTCGAAAAATTGGAAAGTCAAAACCTATAAAACCCTAGGTGACATGTCTATAGAGGAGAAGCGGTGCCCTACTTGGCTTCCAAAATCACTTGTCATCATTCCCTTAGGCCATGAGTCATCCCCTTTCATTAATTACTTGGGATAGCCTCCACACTCATTATATTTATTTAATGCATCTAACTCTTGTTCTTCAATTAGTCTCCAAGTTGGAACCAAAATAAAGGTCGAAATCGAGGATGTTGCATCAAGTAATAGACATTTTTACTAAATCTCTCAAGATTGATGCTTTCTAAAAGTTCAAGAGCCTACTTGGAATGATTGATGGAAGAGAATTTGGTTTAAGGGGGAGTGTTAGAAATTAAACCAAATTTATCGATGCCAATACTTCGATACCAAGGATTGAGTTGCCGATACTTTGACACTGAGATCCCAAAATTGATACCGAAGACTATTCAGTACTCGCATTGAAGAATAATCATAATTATCGCATTACTTTTAATGAGTCCTTTTGTATTTTTAGGTATAGTGGTTGTTTCTAGAGATACAATGAAATATAGTCAGATACGATGAGATACGATGATTGTTTTGTAAGTTTCTAGAGATTCATTTTCTCCAGAATGATAGTTATACTTATGGGAAGAACAAAGATCATGTAACAAGTTTATAATAGGAGAGTCTTGTAACTATTTTTGTTAAGGTGAAATAAATCGACAAATCTATCGATCTCCTTCTCTTCTTTGTGTGAGTTGTGAGCATTTCACCTTCAAAAATTTTATCCCAACAAATCAATATCAGAGTTGCGCCTCTGACTTTTCAACATTCAGGACCTGTCCGGATAATATCCGGAATGTTTGAGTTTTTGCAGATACTTGATGTTGAAGTTGCAATAGTTGACCGTAGATGATCCTTGCATCATAAATTAGGCGGACTTTTCGTAAGTCCGGGTTAAGGCGCGTATTGACTATGTTTGCTGATGTTTCGCTTTCACAAGTCCGACATTACATTGCTGCTTCGACAATATAATACTCTCTTTGGTACTCTCCCTTGATATCTGATGAGTATACATCATGGTTGAGATGCCTGTCATGGAGGAGTTCATCAAGTGTTTACTCTACCTCTCTCACGTTGAACATGTGATCAGGGAAGAGAAGACATTGCAGGCATATGATCTGATCGTGTAGTGCTGGCAAGTTATTAAAATGCACCGCCTGTCATCGAAGCGCAAAATTATCAAAGCACATGCCGATCACGCAAAAGAAGGCAATCTATTTTACTTAAATAATCATCTGCTCATAACATGTGTCGCGCGGTAGTGAATTCATTTGACAAAACCGACATCTCAATACATCTTTCAGGTTTTGCCTTGTTGACTATGCTTAGTTGTCTTCCAGCTAGAGACGGCAAAGAATTCCAATCGCAAATAGGACTGGGCTTTGCCACCCGGACAAGCAAGAAATTATCAGATTGCTTTTCATATTGAAGTTAGATTCCTACTTTTAATTAGCATCCTTATTTGACTTGGCAAGTCACAATAGAACATATAAACAAAGAATTTTCCTCAGCCGTAAAATATTGAGCACGCAAGAGGTTGTTAGGGTTTTCTCTTCGTGAGTATTACAAGTGAGTTCTCTGTGAAAAATTGTAATGCTATGAGTGTAATTTAAGGCAGGAAAAAACTTGAGCAATTATAAATTCCATATTCTTTGGATTCACAGTAATTACTTGGCAGGTGGCTCTCCCGTGGAATAGAGACTGCGAGGGACTGAACTACGTAGATCTCCAATCTTCATTTCTCATTAATTTCTCTGGTACTTTGCTCTTTTCACATTCGACTTAAATTGCAAAATCCATCGACTTCCATGTCATTTCCCAACAAATGTTCTCTTATTTCCAATACATAGATTGACTTCACTACAAGTAACGAAATAATGACTGTGCCTGGCGTTTGCTCAGGAAGCTGTTTGACTGGATCTCGATCTATTTGTTTCTTGATTGTGGACAACTTTTAATAGTAAATATCCTGTATCTCGTGCATTGCAAGTAACTGGGAGTTCACACGTGATTGAAAAGTCGACTCTCCCTTCTCACACCTGATTTAAAAGTCAGTTCTCTCGTACTTGGGATGATTTAGACTTTTTCTGCTGAAATCCGAAGCCAACAGTTAAAGATGGAGGAGTTTGTAATACTAAATGTTGTACAAAAAGAGGATGAACCAGAGAAATGGATAACTGATATCTACTTGTTGCAACACAATGTCTCCGGTAACTTTAAGAACCAGAAAATCATAGCTAGTTGCGAATTCTGATGACCAAAATTTCACTAAATTTTCCTTTTGTTTTTCTAGTTCATCTAGACCGTGGACAGTACTTTCACAAAAGGGATTTTACTTTGCCTGGGCCAACAACAATGCAAATGCATGGAAATCTAGGATTCAGTATATTCATGCTGGAAGAACCTGGTTTTACATGGTTATATTGCTCGAAAGCTTGATAAGATCATCTTCGAATAATCCAAAACTATATCATATTGAAAATTCTAGGATTCATTAGGTAACTGTGTTTGCTGGTTTATCTTTTGGTCGATACATTGAGTTACTTTATTTGGATCTGCGGTACAGTTGTCCAAATTCAATTCTCGTCTCTAAAGTTCTGAACTTAGATTTCAAATCAATTGTATCATCAAAGACATTATCGTTTATACGAAGCTGAGGCCTGAATTATTTTTTAATTGGTACTAATTCGCCTACCCAACTTTCTGCATCCAGTTCATCTCAATATTCTGATGAGCAACTGTATCTTGTTATCTGCCCAAATACAAAATTTTAACTTAGGATTCAGAAAAAACTAATTCTTCATGATAGTTCAAAAGCCAATAGTACGCTCGAACACAACCGTTAATTTTTTGATGATCTGGGCAAGTATAAAAGGTTGTCAGCTCATGAACTCTCTCACGATCTATTTATGCATTTCAAGTTGCTTTTGAAAAACCAATAAGATGAATCAAATTGAATCAAATCAAACATCTTCAGAATGCAGTTCAAGAATTGCCTTCAGCTGATAATGATAAGCTTGATTGTGTCATGCTCTAATGCGGCATTCTACTTGCTTCTCAAAGCACATGGCGTCTACATTGAAATATGTAGGACGGCAATAGTGTTTGCATTATTTTCAACTGATTGACCAAACTGGCGCAGTTACAATACAATACAACAAGATTACATAGCATAATATCCCAAAGTCAACTGCCAGGAAAATGACTCAGACACTACACGAAACCATGTAGTCTATATTATTTTAGAGTGGAGGAATAATTCTTGTCTTGCACCAAATTAGTCAGCCTCCATCTACTATAAAGAACCTGACATGTGGCCACTAACACGCAGAGCTAGTTCTCCGAGCTTCAATAAGGCAAGTTCCAACCTCTAATTTACAGCCTTTCATAGATGAGGCATTTTAATCAGTAGAGGAGAACTCTTGCGGTGAATCACGGTCACATTTTGTGATAAATATCGCCAAAAATCTATGCATGGCACAGTCTGTGGTCATGTTAATTTTGCGCTATCATAATCACATTGCAAACCGTGAACATTGAGTCATTTGGGTTCATTTCCTTGATGTGAAGGCAGTTTTCTAAGGAAAGAGCAAGAATGGAAGAGAAAATGAAAGCAGCATCAAATTATGACAAGGCGTTGTTGCAGACTAAGGAGCTGTATCAGGTACTCCATTTATCGTCATTCACATCCTATATTCCTTTCCCTCTCTTCGGTCAAATGGTTAGTTTGCCTGGCTTTCATTTTTCGACATGCCAGAAAAATCTAACCCTTCGATACTGTCAAAAGTAGGCCATTTGCGGGTTTGTTGAGCTTTCTTTAGTTCGATCCTAATAGGTTAAGCTTAATATGAATTGAATCCAAAACGGCTGATGTGAGGATTCTTTACCTTCTCTTATACTGTATTTGCTTGTTAAATATTGCTTCCATGTATACGTTCAATCTGCAGTACATCTTGGACACAAGTGTGTACCCAAATGAACCAGAGCCTCTTAAGGAGCTGAGAGAAGTTTCTGCAAGCCATCCAAGGTCTCTCTCTCTCTCTCTCTCTCTCTCTCTCTCTCTCTCTCTCTAAGTGTCCATAACATCATGGTACAATTTCTGACTGAATTATAATGCTTTCATGCAACTTAAGGAGTCATATAATTGAAACATCTTGGAGTTGACACTTTCCAGGAGGATCATCCAACTTTTTCTTCTTGTATTTTTTGATATTCAGTTATTGGATGGGCACTGCACCAGATGCAGGTCAATTGATGGGAATACTACTGAAGCTTATCAATGCCAAAAGGACAATTGAAATCGGGGTCTTCACCGGATACTCTCTTTTACTCACTGCCCTAACAATTCCTGATGATGGAAAGGTCTCCAAGCACTCATTATGCATTATAATAATAGAATTCGATTGGATTGCTCATAGAATCACAATTTCTGCAGATAATAGCCATAGATATTGATCGCGAGGCATATGAAATGGGATTTCCCGTTATCAAGAAGGCTGGCATGGAGCACAAAGTTGACTTCATCAATACCGAGGCTCTCGGAGCACTAGATGATTTAATGGCAAACGTGGGTCATTTACCATCCTTTCCTAGTTTATGCAGTTGCCTCCTGCTGCGTCATATGTTCTATAAGAAACGTCATATGTACTATTTACTACTTGTGCCGCGTTCTGTGTCACGTTCATTTCTAATGCTTTCTTTGTTCGATCAAGTCTGATGGGGATTTGCCATAATAAAACTAAATGCAGCTTGACAACGAGGGGAGCTTCGACTTTGCCTTTGTCGACGCGGACAAAGTCAACTACTTGAATTATCATGAGAGGCTGATGAAACTGGTCAAAGTGGGTGGGCTAGTCATCTACGACAACACCCTCTGGAGGGGAAGTGTAGCGATGCCTGAAGACAAGGTTGGAAAGAAATACAAGGAGGGTCGAAAGCTGCTGCTTGAGTTCAACAAATTACTCGCCAACGATGCTCGCGTCCAAATTTGTCATGCTTCGATAGGTGATGGGATGACGATCTGCAGGCGACTTCACTAAGTTTTTGTCCGTTGAAACCAACACCCCCCAAAAAAAAAAAAATCCTTCTTTTAGAAAGGACATTGCACTTGCGATAACTTATCTTTGGAATGTTGTCTTATATATTGTAATAATCACAGCATTTATGAATGGGCAAAAATTGATGGGGGGTCATCAGAAAGTGCTAGCATGATGATTAATAAATAATGTTAGCACAGAAACATATTCATACATAATAAATGTGCAAGTTCATTTTGTCATGGCGCCGGCCAATTTCATTTGTATGCTTTTTCATGTTTCTAATTTAAGATTGTCACATGCTGTATTGAAGTCATCTCCCGATTCATTTCTTTCAAACCAAAAGCATCCTACCAATATAAATGTGATTATTCTCTACAAGTTAGCATTATATCCGGTCCCGTTCTTGTTTACAGGACAAGCAAAACCATAACTTACATTAAGTGCATCAGACAAGAACAAATAATAACTAGGCAGAACACCACAGCAGAGTCCTGTCTCACTTGCATACGATGCAGAGTAAAAGAACAGATTAAGAAGAACACAATCCGACTAGCCAACTGAATCTATAAACAATTATTGTCGTTGTTTTTCTTATAATACCTACTTTGTGGCTATTTGCAAGCAAGTTACGTTTAAGAAAGACAAACTTCAATTTGTTTGACCGAAGGTCCAAATATGAACAAATGTCGGCAGATGAACAGTCTCCCAATTTATTAATATGTTTCAAATTGTTTTCGTTTAACAAAATGAGTAGGATAGAGTTCCTAGAGCAGATTGCGGTTTAAGAATTGTTTGCACCTGATAACACTAAGCTTACTTCCACCAGTTTCTTATGTAGCACTATGATGACGTCCTATAAATGTAGCCAAGTTAAATTTCCTCGAAGCTCAGAAAAATAAAAGAAAGATGTTGATCAAAAAGATCGTTGCGATCCTGTCAGAAAAATGCTCACCGTCAAAGGGAATAAAAAGGGTTTTTGAAATCATCCTGAGTTTGCGTGCCATCCATAATGACACTGACGGATAATTGCTTCTCAAAGCACACGGTACCTATGTTGAAATTTGTGGCTTATGTCCTAGCATTTTGTTTTTCTATCGACTGAGTCTAATTACAATAACAAGGAAATTCGTAGTTGGACATTTGCTACCGGTCAACTTCCACAATCTCAGTTAGACACTCCACCAAACCTGGTACAGAACTATTCTTCTATTAGTCAGCATCAAGAATATCTCAGAGTAACTTCACGGTTGTCTCAATTTCTGGGGTGTAATTTGCCGTTAACATCCAGCTGGTTCTCCAAGCTTCAATAAGTTGGGCAAGTTTCTGACATCTAATTTACAGCTTTTTATAGATGGGGCATTTAGATTAGTCAAGTAGACTCCTTATTGTGCGGTGAAGGCCAGTAACCATGATAAATATCTGTACATCTTGTAGAAACAGTAAACATCGAATTTTGTCAACCATGAACCTGTGGTCACTTGGGTTCATTTCTGGATATTGCAGGAAGTCTGACTCAGTAAGAGTTTGAATTTTGCTAAGGAGAGAACACACAAAATGGAGAGAGAACGAATAGCTATAATGCTTTGACATTCAATCGACTGAGTCTAGTTAAAATAACAAGGATATTTCGTAGCTGTCCAGTTGCTACCGGTCAACTTCAGGAATCTCACTTAGACAGTCCGCCAAATCATAAAGTGCAGGACCAACCCTTTTGTCTTCGTGCTTGCATTATTGTCCTCGAACCCTGAGAATAATTGAAAGCATCTTTATGATGCTTGAACCCTGATCATAATAGAAAGCACCTTCGACATCAAAAGCTATACTTAATTTCGATGATGTAGAATATTAAATGAGTAAGCCTATTTACAATGTATAACCAGGGAGATTTGATGGTTGTGATATCATGGCAATCACCAAACCGGGTCCACCAAAGTGCAATATCTTAAGAATTTTGGTTAGGTGCAAGACGGGCCCTATGGTATTAGTGGACCGAATGCATTCCACGTATTCTTCATCAAGAATATCTGTGATATACCGGAAGGCCATTTCCCTGACATCGAGGCGGTTTGATTCAACACTTCTGCATTTCGGTAAGGAGAGCAAAAATGGAAGAGAAAACGAAAGTATTTTCCAGTTCCGACAAGGGGTTATTGCAAAGCAAGGAGCTGTATCAGGTAAACTACTGAGTGTCTTCGCATCCTCTTTCTTCTTTCGTAAGTGCTCTCAGCTTCAACATGCCCGACTATGTGCAGCTCTCCAATCCTGTCAAAAGCAACTTCTGCATGATTCCTAGCATTGTTTACCTTCTCTTCTATTGCCAATGCTTCCTCAAATTTTTGCTTTAATGCATATGATCAAATTTGGCAGTACATTTTGGACACAAGTGTGTATCCGCGTGAACCAGAACTGCTCAGGGAACTCAGAGAAGTCACCGCTATCCATCCGAGGTCCCCGCACCCTCTCTCTCTCTCTCTCTCTCTCCTCTGCAAGAATAAACTTACTTCTAAACAGAGCAAAAGGCATGAGCTTTTCATGTGACTAGTGCCGGTGTTCATTATATGAGATCAAACCAAGAAGAGATCAATTTGCTGATGTTCAGGGCCGGGATGGGCACTGCACCAGATTCAGGTCAGTTGATGGCAATTCTACTGAAACTTCTGAATGCTAAACGGACCATTGAAATCGGAGTCTTCACCGGGTACTCCCTTCTACTCACTGCCCTGAATATTCCCGAGGATGGCAAGGTCAGTCATGTATTCACTATTCACTTCGTTGAATTTTTCCTGCTGATATGAGAGAATCTGATTGGATTTCTCACGTAATTAATCATATGGCTGCAGATAATAGCCATAGATGAGGATCGCGCGGCGTATGAAATGGGTTTACCCATTATCAAGAAAGCCGGCGTAGAGCACAAGATCGACTTCATTGAATCCAAGGCTCTCCAGGCTCTAGATAAAATAGTGCAAAAAGTAGAGAACTTCGTAGCTTTTCCTTGTTTATGACGTTTCCTACCTAACGCAGAGTATTATGTTTTTTTCCAAGTCAACGAAGCCAGCTCATTGTACATCAAATTACAGAACCTAACATTAATCTATCTTGCGTCTGACGGTGATTTATGAAACTAATTGCAGCCTGATAGCGAAGGGAGTTTTGACTTCGCCTTCGTCGACGCCGACAAGATCAACTATTGGAATTATCACGAGAGGTTGTTGAAACTGGTGAAAGTCGGTGGACTGGCCGTCTACGACAACACGCTGTGGGAAGGATCGGTCGCAATGCCTGAAGATGCAGTTCGACATATGCTAAAGGGGGGTCGGAAGTTGACAATCGAGTTCAACAACTTGCTGGCCAAGGATGCTCGCGTCCAAATTTGTCATGCTTCCGTAGGCGATGGAATGACAATCTGCAGGCGAATTTCCTAAAGCTACAGCATGGTCGAACCTGCATAATTCTTGGTTTATCTGTGGGGATTCCCCTTTTCACCGTATCCCATTTTGCAAAATGTAATCTCTTGCATATTCCATCCAAAATAAATGAATAAATGCAATGAGATACCTTGGCCATTCATCGAGATAAGATTTGTTGTCATATAAATATACATATCCATGTCATCTAATTACGAATTGTGTGTGTGTGTGTAGAGAGAGAGAGAGTCAATGATCAAACCAAGAGTTAGCATCACCATGCTTCCCAAGTTTCTTATTTCAAGGACAGGTGAAACGATCGTTTCTTACCACAAATGCAACAAACGAGAATAGTGAAAACAGCTATTCAGTGCGATCCAGAGTGTCCTGTCCCACTCACAGTAAGCGCAAGGTAAAACAACAGAAAACACGAGCGCAATCTGATTACAGCTTTACAGAATCTATCACAATATCCTCACCACATGGTGGCCCTTCCCAACAAATCAAGTTAGCTTGCTGCAGGGATTTCCTGTAACATCCGTCTGGCAGACTACCCTCACGAAATGCTAAATCTTTGAGAGCTACTCCTCCAAGAATGATTAAAGCATATAACATTGCTATCAATTAACAATTGTAATCAATTGCCGGTACCTGATGGCCATGTCAAGAATTAGCAGTGAAAGATAAATGGGCGAGAGTCTTCACTCTCCCAAAATTTGTATCAGATCCTCAGTCTTGTTGAAATAATTCTTTCCTTGCAGCAAATGTTTCAGCAACCAGTATAGGGAAAGCGATGGTAGCATCACAGTGTACCTGGTTAATCCAAATAAAGTACCATTTTAAAACTCTTTCTTCATATTATAGAGATTCTAGGAAATTTCAGTCTCGGATTCGGCATATGAAGCAATTACCTTAACAGTTTTGGCAGACCCACGTATTTTCCCCCAAGAAACAGCCTCATCTGGACGAGCTCCAGAATCACTTCCATCAAATTCTTGGGCAGTATTGATGAAGACAGCAAAGTCCGCCCCATTCCGCATCATATTAGCATTGCTTATGTGATGTTTAGGCATCCCTCCTCCTAGGATTATCATTCCAGTTTTTCTATGGCCAGCATGGACTGCTTCACCATTCATGGCCCTAATATCTGCACAGAAGTTGGAGTAGAAGATATTCATCAAGCTTCTTCATGCTTCAAGTGCAATGAGTATTTGAACCGAGTGCCTAACCTTGGACTACGTCAATGATTAGACCAGGACTACGGAAGGAGTGGAAGTATAACATGTCTCCCAGTGAGCCATCCGTTAACCCAGGACAGAAGACTGGAATATTATTCTGCAAAATGTCCACTTAAGTTAATGGACTATCTGTAGACATAAGTGAGATACTGACAACTTTCTTGTGCATGTAAGGCAAATCTATGGGTTTATACTGAAAAATGCCACTGATGTGCTAAAATTGCAGTTGTCAGGTCTAAACACTGAATGGGTGGAAAAGCCCACTGCCAATATAGGCTTGAGCCTTCCTTAAAATACTACTAACAGGGAAACTGTGCGAAGAAAGAAGAAATTTTCCTTTTCCTACTTCACATATCCATCCCAGAAACAAGCTTCTCCCATTGCCCCAAGCCAATAAAGAAGCAATTACATCAGAGATGCGCAGCAGCTAATTGTAACCATGTGCAATAGGATTACCTTGATCGACTCACCTTGTATGCCCAATGAAGGTATGACCTTTCATCATTAATCTCTTTCCCCAAGCGAGCAATCAACCTAGAAGGTGTCCATAATACATTCTGCATAAGCCAAAAGGAAGAAATTAGAAGTTGCACCTCTGGCCCTTCACACAAGGGTGTGGTTCACTGAGAGGAGCGCAGAACTTAGAGATGTATAATAGTTTTCACCATGGGATGCCATTGTTAAAATAACCCAATGAAATGCCAATATGTTTATTTAGGTGTGCTATGGAATAAGCGCTTCCCAGGAGAAATGTCTTCATATTCAAACAATGATCCCAAACCAATAATCTAATATATTTTCTACTATGGGGACTCAAGAGGTCTGATTCAAAGGGAAAAGAGTTCAAAAAAATAATCCATGCATCGTAACGCATCCCACGGAAGCCCAGTGGGCAATGCCCAGTACATCAAAGAAGAGAAAGTACCTCTTCTTTCTGCTCCCTCAGCATCTGATCAAATATTGGAATTATCCAGTCCTCAAATTTACAGTAGTTGTCATTAGGAACCAACAGGTTACCAATGCGGTTCAATCCTTTTGAGCGCAAGAGAGCTCCAGGAAGGGAAAAATCACCTTTGTATGTAGGCGCCAGGCATTTTATAAGATCTTCCTCTATGCCACCAGCGGTTGTCACTACTACATCAACCTGCACAAACATAAGAAGCACACCTCCACATAAATCAGTAAATCATGGGGGAAGCGCACATAAAAAGAATAAACGGAACCCTGTTTCCAAAATACCCGTCATTTTGGAGTTAATCAGGGGATTCAAGATATTTAACGTCAGAACTCTTCCTATGCATTTTTATAGCACATTAATACATGTAGTTTAGTTCTCACAACTTCGACCAAGTAGATTGAAAAATCAAGCATAAGCAAAAGGATAGTCATGGTTAAAAAACTTCCTTCTATCATTTGTGCAAATTTTGTGGATGCCGAGCCAAAAAAAATGAAAGAGTAAACTCTGTGGATAAAGAACAATACAGCCCACAGAATGATTCAATCGCTTGTCATATATAATAAGACACACTTCTTCTCAGCTCAGCAAATGTCACTCTAATTCCACACAGCATATACGCAAGAATACTAAAAATACTCATCGGAATACTTACCATGTGATGCTGAACAAGATAACGAATTGTATCTCTGACACCAGACGAGACAAGGTTGGAAGTGAAACCGAGGAACACCTTGCATCTTACAGACTCTCTATATGCTTGGTCTCTTTCCTCCTCACCGCAGTCTTCAGTTATAGCCTCATCAGAGAGCCTCCAGTCTAGCTTCAAACAGTTCAAAAACACATCACTGGAATCATGATTCTACAGAAAATACAACTAAAGCCTCGACCTTGCAACTTAAAAACGAAAAAACCAAAGCGATAACAGTAAAGCAAGGTAAATTCCCCCAATTCAGAAAAGCTCGCTCAAAAAAAAGTTACCATTTGATTAACCACTTCGATCGCATCCCCAAGGTTGGAGGCTTGAAACCCAGTGGAGACCATGGACCTCAGAAGCCGACGATAATCAACTCCTCCATTGAAGTCATACCCCTCAATCTTCAAGCACTTCCCTTCAAGGGTTTCTGACTCTTTGAACACGGTGGAGTGGACAGAAGCCATAAGGCTCTCTTTCATTCCCTCGCCCATTACTACAAATTCCTACGGATTTCGCGAAGACAAGAGCTAACGTCAATGACCCAGGAACGTATCCCGGTTGTTCGTTACTACCTTAATAGATTAAACGAGCGTTTTCTCTTGGACAGCACATTGGAGCACGAATTTTACATCGATGGCCAAAAAGGATCCAACTTGCAGAAAATTAAGCAGAACCCACGATGGGATTGGAGCGTAAAGTAAGAGAAAAAGAGTTGAAAATCACGGGGGAGAAAGAAAGAACGGACCTGGGAACGTCGATGCTGCAAAGCGAGGCCGTTGCTAAAGAGGAACCAGATGCTGCTGCTGCCGCCGCCGCCCAAAGCATTGGTGCTTTAGAAGCGATGATGATGTTCATTTTTGCTTCTTTGCCTATCGAATTTCATGTCTTTCTTTTTTCTTTTTCTTTTTCTTCCTTATTTGCTTTGTTTGGTGATATGGGCTTTCATTCGTTATGGGCTCACAGAGGCAAGGAAAGTATTCTGCCCCGGATCAAAATCCACTTTCCAAATTCAGAAAGAAAATGTGACAGCCATGCCGCCTGGCTGGTAAAGGGGTTGAGGGGTCGGGCCGGAGCGACTTAGGTCCGGGATTCGATCCCTGTGAATGTTGAATGCACGTGTATATAGAAGAGATGAGTGAGACCCAAAAAAAAAAAAATTCAGATAGAAAATTGGCCGAGTTTGGACACAGAAAAGTCAAACATAGAGAGGAGGTCCCGACAAGAGGTTATCTAATGGCGCTAGTTTTTGATACTGATCTTGTACAAGAGGATGAACCAGAGAAATGGATAATTGATGTCTGCTTGCTGCAACACAGTGTCACTGGGCGTGTGTCTTCTGTAACTTCATGAACCAGAAAATTATGACCAGTTGTAAATTCCGACGACTGAAATTTCGCTAATTTTCCCTTTACTTGTTCTTAGCTCCTCAAGATCATTGCCGTATTACACAAAACGAAGTTTATTTTTCAGGGCCAACACCAGATGCAAATGCTTGGCGAGCTAGGATTTAGTATATTCATGCTGGAAAAGCCTGGTTTTGCATGGTTTACTAGTGCTTGAAAGGTTGATGAAATCATTTTAGAATGATCCAAAACTGCATCCTATGGAAAAAGTGAAGGATTTGTTAGTTAAATGGGTTCCTGTAAAGAGTGTATCCAAAGGATCCTCTCTGCTCGTTATCTTCTGGTAATTACATTGAGTTACCTTTCTCTGGGTCTTCAGTACAATGGTCCTAATTTGTTTATCGTCTCTAAAGTTCTGAACTTAGACTCCCGAGCAATCGTATCATTAAAGATATTATTTATCGTCTATACGACGGCCCTGACGTTTTCTTCATTGGTATTGATTCACCTGCCAAACTCTCGGCATCAATTTCATCTCAATTATCTGATGAGCAACAAAAAACTTTTTCAGCAAGATAGTTGAAAAGCCAACAGTGCACACGAAGTATAGCCATAAATTTGTTTGATGATCTGTCTAAATATAAAGAGTTGTCAGCTGATGAACTCTCTCGCAATCTATTTATGCATTTCGAGTTGCTTGTGCAAGGCCAAAAAGCAAAATCAAATCGAATTGAATCGAGTCAAATATTTTCTGATTGCAGTTCAAGAATTGTCTTCACCTGATAAAGATGAGCTTGATTCTATCATGCTCTGATGCGGCATTATAATTGCATCCTATAACTATAGTTCAGGGATAATTTCCATGAACATCAGAACATAGAGGAAAGCAGGTCATTGAAAAAATTACAATGATGCTTTTCAGAAAAATGAATGTCGTTAAAAAGTGGGGAAAGAAGTTCTTGAAATCAACTGGAGAGTGTGTGAACTCTACAGAATGTAAACAGATAATTACTTCTCAAAGCAAACGGCACCTACATTCTCGCATTTTTTTCCATTGATTGGACGAATTGGTGCAGTTGCAATACGCTAGAAGGCAATCACATAGTACGGTATCCCAAAGTCAACTAACAGGAACATTAATCAGCCACTCCACAGAGCCATGTAGTCCATATTATTTTAAAGTGAAGGAATAATCCTAATCTATAAAACACCAAATTAGTCAGCGTCAATAGAATCTAAGAGATGTTGACGTTTCCATCAACTCCAGGAGGGCATTTCGCCATTAATACACGGTGCTAGTTCTCAAAGCTTCCATAAGTAAGGCAAGTTCCAACCTCTAATTTACAGTCTTTTATTGATGAGGCATTTTAATCACTCGAGGAGACTCCTTGCAATGAATCACAGTAGTATTTCATGACAGACATCAGTGAAATCTATGCATGGCATGGTCTGCAGTCTTCTTGATTATGTGCTACAGCAATCACAAGCATGTTTGTCAACCTGAACATTGGTCATTTGGGGTCATTTCCTTGATGTAAAGGCAGTTTGATATGGCAAGAATTTTCACTTTCCCCAGGGAAGGAGCCAAAGTGGAAGAGAAAATGAAAGCTGCATCAAATTATGACAAGGCCTAATCATAGGGTAAGAAGCTGTATCAGGTAACCCATTTGTCGTCGGTCACATCCTGCATTTTTTTCCCTGCTTTTGGATAAATGGTAAGTTAACTTGCCTTTCATCCTACCACACGCCAGAAAAGTCCAACCTTCATCCTGTCAAAAGCATGCCATTTGGGGTTTGAGACGAATCCAATATGGCAAAACTGTAGGATTCTTTACCTTATCTTATACTGCCATTGCTTCTTAAAATTTGCGTCCATGCATGTGTTCAGTTTCACAGTACATTTTGGACACGAGTGTGTGACCAAATGAACCAGAGACTCTTAAGGAGCTTAGAGAAGTTTCTGCAAGCCATCCAAGGTCTCTCTCTCTCATCCTACCTTAGTGTCCATAACACAATGATACAGTCGCTGACCATGACTTATAATGCTTCCATTCAATTTGAGGAGTCAAATAATTGAAACATCTTGTAATTAACACCGTTTCCTGGAGCATATTTCCCCCTTACAGTAAACAAGGGATTTTAAATTTTTCTTCCTTTATTTTTCGATATTCAGGCCTTGGATGAGCACTACACCAGATGCAGGTCAATTGATGGCAATACTACTGAAGCTTATCAAAGCTAAAAGGGCCATTGAATCGGAGTCTTCACCAGATACTCTTTTATACTCACAGCCCTGACAATTCCTGAGGATGGAAAGGCCTGCAATCATTCATCATGCTTTATATAAAAGAATCATATTCGATTGCTCATGTAATCACAATTGCTGCAGATAATTGCCATAGACATTGACCACGAGGCATATTAAATGGGATTTCCCATTATCAAGAGGAGCGGCGGAGAGTACAAAGTCAACTTCATCAAATCCAAGGCTCCCCATGCTCTAGATGATTTAATAGAAAATGCAGGTCATGTCCCAGCCTTTTCTAGTTTATGCAGTTTCCTCCCACTGCATTATATGTTCTAAAAGAACATTATATAGTTATACTTTGATGGATCGAGCTAATCTTGCATGCAGTATACCTATATGAGGTAAAAATTTTATTTTGCACATTGTGATGGAGTCTATTTACTACTTGCATCTCATTCTCTCTGATGGGGATTTGGCACAATGAAACATACTGCAGCTTGATCATGAGGGGAGCTTTGACTTTGCCTTTGTCGATGTGGACAAAATCAACTGCTTGAATTATCATGAGAGGTTAATGAAACTGGTTGAAGTGAGTTTGTCGCATGTTGCAGTGATCTACGGATTCATTTTCTGCAAACCGAGAGCATCCATCCTTAATAAATTTGGTGACTCTCTACAAGCTCATGTCAAGCAACAAAATAATAAAGAAACTATCACAAAGCAGCATGCCTCATGTTGGAACTTTAGAAAGTAAATAGTGATTTAGGCATACCAATATTGCCAATGGGTGAGAGTTGATTCACACCACATGATTTGGTCATGGCCAAGACAGAGGCTTCAAGGCTTGGATATAGGGCACTCTCAAGCAATGATCAGCACTACTGTTTTCTGACCGCATTGCTAAATCTTGAGCATACCTCAGAACAGCTCTGCAAGTAATCCAAAGAGAGAGAGAGAGAGAGAGAGAGAGAGAGAGAGAGAGAGAGAGAAATGATCACCCTGCAAGTTAGCATCACATACTACCCTGTTCTTGTTTCCAGGTCTAATGAAACCATAATTTACTCACATGAAGCGCATCAAACTTGAGAACTAATGATAGCTAAGCAGAGCATCACAGCAGAGTCCTGTCTCACTGGCACACAATAAAGAATAGAATAAGGTGAACGCAATCTGATTACAGCTCAGCTGAATGTAACCAAAAAAATTGGCCATATTCTTGTGGTTCAACAATTGACCTGCAATGGTCCAAGTATCTGGTTCAGGGCTGATCCATCTGGTGCATCTGGTGCAGTGCCTATCCATTTATCATTGCCATATTCTTGCTAAAGACAACCTTCAATCTGTTTGATCAATGATCGAAATATAAACGAATGTCGGCAGATGAATTGTCTTCCAAACTATTAATGCAAATGAAGTTGTTCTCTTTAAACAAAACAAGTTTCGAATAACTTTAAGAACAGAGTTGCTAAAGCGGATTGCTGTTCAAGAATTATTTTCACCTGATAACACTAATCTTACTACCATTAGATTCTTATGCTGCACAATCATGATGTCCTCTAACTGTGTTCATGTATAATTTCCTCAAAGCTCAGGAAATAAATAAAAATAAAAATAAAAATAAAAAGATGATAATCAAAAACATCCTGAGTATAGTCACAACAACCGACAATACTATGTTACTGCCTTTTCAAAAGATGTAAGCATGGGCTAACATGAAAGGAACGCTTCATCGTCTGACAAAAAGTTACATTTCGATCAACGTCCAACAGATTTTAAATATGCAATGGTTATTTTTATTATCTATCTGATAAGGATACTCAATTACCATATAAAATGTCATCTAGTACTCACCCTTTTGTTTGTTTGTCATCGACAAAAACAGACAATTTAACCTAATTTTTTACAAGTTTCGTGAATGCACAAGTGATTGGTCTCTTAAGCAACGAAGCGCCGTCCCCAGGGTTACCATATCACCATCAAAAACAGCTTCTCTTCCATTGTATGTAGCTTTTCTGACTCCATGCAGAAGCTCACTACTGTTGATAATTCGCTCAATATTTAAAGCCAATCTTTCATAGCCAGTGATCAAGACGACCTTCTTTATACTCTCAGCTACTGGTCAACCACCAGGACTCCACCAAACCATATGATTTTAAAGCGCGAGACCAACCCTTGTCTTTAAAACACCAGATTGGTCAGCACTGACAGCATCTCAGAGCCACGCAGCTAGTTCTCGAAGCTTCAAAAAGTTAGGCAAATTTCTGACCTTTAGGTCACAGCTTTTGATAGATGGGGCATTTTAATTAGTCGCATAGACTCCTTATAGCATAGTGAAGGTCACATTCATGATAAAATATCTGTACCTCTCGTAGAAATCACCGGCATCGAAGTTTGTCAACCGTGAACTTGTGGTCACTCGGGGTCATTTCTGGATAGTGCAGGAAGTTTGCCTCGGTTAGAGTGTTTATTTTGCTAAGGAGAGAGAACAGAAATGAAAGAGAATGACAGCAGCATCGAACTATAACGAGGCGCTATTGCAGACTGGGTTAAGTCTTGTTGCAACACGCTGGAAGATGCCCTGGTTCACATGATTATTATTGCTTGAAAGGATTCAAACATCTATTTGAAATTTTTCTTGGCGATTAACGTTGCATTTACAGGTCCAACCATGGGCAATAAACTATCCCATAATCTATAAACATGGTATCAACAACTTTAGGGACCAACTTCACCCGGCATATTGTAGTTCAATAATTGGCTTCGCCTGATCAAATGAATCTTGTTCAGGCATTATGTAATGTGGCAGACGATTACGTCTCACAACATTAACTCTTGCAATATTTCGTCCAACCAGGATTATGATAGAACTTTTAGGAGACTTGTTTTTGAGGGGAAAACAGCTCTTCTGAAGTCGACTCGAAGACCCATGGCCTCGAAAACAATACGACATTGGATGATATAGAAAATCGAAGGAGGAAGCTATTTAATATATGTAACCAGACAGATTAGATTGCAGTGATATTCCAACAATTAACCAACCACTCCACCAAATGTAATATCCTAAGGATTTCGGTGGACTGCAAGACTGGCCCCATCGTATTAAAAAGACCAAAATGACTGTTCCATCAAAACCTGGAGAGAGATTCTTTCGTTAATGCACAGACCTAATTCATAAAGAGAGGCAAGTTCTGATCTTGACTCTGCGGCCTTCATTAGTAGAACTTTGGTGAGTGGACTCCGTCGTCCTTATACTGCATTCAATGTCATCTTTTGTCATAAATTCCTGTAAATGCCAGAAGGTCATTTCTTTCAGGTGAAGCCGATTTGATACAACAGATTTGCATTTCGGTAAGGAGAGCGAAAATGGAAGAGAAAACGAAAGTATATGCAATTTCCGAAAAGGGGTTATTGCAAACTAAGGAGTTGTATCAGGTACACTACTAATTTTCTCCGCATCCTCTTTCTATTGCCAATGCTTCCTTAAATTTTTGGTTTCATGCATAAGCTTAAACTTGGCAGTACATTTTAGACACAAGCGTGTTTTCACGTGAACTACAGCCCCTTAAGGAGCTAAGAGAAGTCTGCGCCATCCATCCAAGGTCTCTCTCTCTCTCTCTCTCTCTCTCTCTCTCTCTCTCTCTCTCTCACACACAGCAAGAAAAAGTACTTCCAAACAGTGCAAAAAAGATATGAGTTTTTCATGTGATTAATGCAGCCTCCGGTAAGAGTTTTTTCCACTTCCGTTGAACAATGGATGTGATCTCCCAATTTGTTTATCAAATGCTAGTAGTAGCTTGGTGTTCATTAAATGACATCAAATCCACAAGTGATTAATTTGTTGATATTCAGGGCCTGGATGAGCACTGCACCAGATGCAGGTCAGTTCATAGCAATTCTACTGCAACTTCTAAATGCTAAACGGACCATTGAAATTGGAGTCTTCACTGGGTACTCTCTCCTGCTCACTGCGCTGAATATTCCCGAGGATGGCAAGGTCTGTCAAGCATTCACCATGCAGTTCATTGAATCTTTCCCGCTGATATGATAATTCGATTGGATTGCTCGTAACAGTTATATGGCTGCAGATAGTAGCCATAGATGTGGATCGTGCAGCATATGAAATGGGTTTACCCATTATCAAGAAAGCCGGCGTAGAGCACAAGATCGACTTCATTGAATCTGAGGCTCTCCAAGCTCTCGATGAAATAGTGCAAAATGTAGGGACTCTGCAGATTTTCCTTGTTCATGAAGTTTCCTACCTACTGCAAAGTACCATGTTTTCTTTTTCCCTGTCAACGAAGCAATCTCACCGCACATCAAAATACAACATATAATATTTATCTAATTTGACTCTCGAGCCTGACGGCAATTTGGCGTGATGAAACTGATTGCAGCCCGATGCCGAGGGGAGCTTTGACTTCGCCTTTGTCGATGCAGACAAGGTCAACTTTTGGAATTATCACGAGAGGTTGATGAAACTGGTGAAGGTGGGCGGAGTGGCCATATACGACAACACGCTGTGGAGAGGGACGGTCGCCATGCCTGAAGACGCTGTCCGACAGAAATTGAAGGAGGGTCGAAAGTTAACGATCGAGTTCAACAACCTGCTGGCCAAGGATGCTCGCGTCCAAATCTGCCACGCTTCCATCGGCGATGGAATGACAATCTGCAGGCGAATTTCCTGAAAGCAGGGATCCCCTCTGCTTCACCTTATCCTAGTTCGTAAGATGTAATCTCTGGCGTGTTCCATCCGAAATAAGTGAATAAGAGCGATGACTCTCTCTCGCGCTCTCTCTTTCTCAAAGCGAATTGCTAGACCTTCACCATGCATTGATGTAAGATCTGTTCATGTAGTAATAACAGTAATGACAGCAGAAGGCAGGAAAATCACCGATCAAAGACTTGCTACTCAAACGAGAGTCGTGACCCTGAATCTCTTCATGCACTTCCCTTGGAAGCGTTTCTGATTCTTTGAACATGGTGGAGTGAACAGAAGCCAGAAGGCTCGCTTTCAATGCCTTGCCCATTGTTACGAATTCCTACGGATTTTGCGAAAAAGAGAGTTCACGTCAACGAACCAGAAACAAAACCCAGTTGCTTGTTACCGCTTAACAGGTTAAAGGGGCGTTTTCGTTTGGACAGCACATTCGAACACGAGTTCACATCGCTGGACAAAAGGAAAATTAAAGCAAGAACCCGCAACGGAACTGGAGCGCAACGAAAGAGAAAAAGAGTGACAATTTACGAGCAAAAAGAAAGGACAAATCTGGGAAAGGACAGTCACCAATCAAAAGGTTACCACTCGAACAACGTCTAATTTTGTCCAAAAAAATCCCAAACCTATTCCACTATTACTTATTCAAATATAAACTTTTTTTAATATTTTATTAATTAATTTTTAAATCTTTTTATATTTTATCAATCAAGTACAGCTGTCCAATTTTCACTCAAAATCGCTCACGTGAACGTTAATCACCCAATGTGACACGACCGAAGCTTACATAATAATATTTTGATAACATTTTAATTTTTTTGAACTTTTTATTTTTTTTTTTTTTTTCCTTTTTCTCCTTTTTCTTTTTGTGCTCTCTCTTCTTTTTTTTGTTCTTTCTTTTTCCCTTTTTCCCTTCATCGGCCACCTCTAAGCCTCAATGGTCGACGTTGCCAACCTCAGGTGAGGACAACCCATACTTAAGGATGGTGACCTTTGAGCTCATACTTAAGGATGGTGACCTTTGCCGGCCACCGGCTTGAGTTAGCAATGGCCGGCAAAAGCAATAAAAGAAAATAAAAAGAGAATAAATAATTAAAGTAAAAATAATATAAATTATAAAAAAAATTGTTCACATTAATGTCAATCGTCAACAATTTTCATTCAAATTGATTTGATAAGCTTAATTGAGAAAACATGAAAAGGTATAGAATTTAATTAATAAAATTAAAAAAATTAATGGCCAAATAAATAAAAGTAGTTTAGGTTTTTTTGGATAATTTCTCCTCTTATTGTGATCGTCGTTTGGAAAAAAAAATAATAATAGGGTCGTGGAGCGGAAAATCTAAAATAAATGTTAAAATAAGAAAATCTTTGTTTTTTTTGGTAATCAATCACCCCTAGAAAAGTCCACCATGTCCATTTTCGCAATGACGTGTCATTCCAAGTTTCCTTCCCCTCGTCTCGTCCGTGCAAACCAAACCAACCTCCTCTGCTGTTGTTGGCTCCTCCCTCCCCTGTTTCTCTCTCTCTCTCTCTCTCTCTCTATCTGCGCCGCGCATTGCAATGGAGGATCTTCCCCACCACCTGATCCTCGACATCCTCGGCCGCCTCCCCGACTCCGCCGACGTCGCCCGCTGCCGGGCCGCCTCCCGGGCCCTCAACGCCGCCGCCCGCGGCGTCACGTCCGTCGCCCTCCTCTGCTCCCTCGCCCGCTACCTCCGGTCCCGGTCGCCCGACACCAGGTCCCTCGTCGTCCCCTTCAAGTCCCTCGTGGCGAGCGCCGTCCTCGGATGGGGGGCCGTCGAGTCCGTGGCGATCGGGGTCGACGCGTCGTTCGCCGACTCGTTCGAGGACATGGAGGAGGACGAGTCCGGGGACGACATGTACCTGATGGAGGTGGGGTTCCTCGCGGGGTGGCTGCCGAGGGTCTGCGAGGGGCTGAGGGCGCTGTCGATATCGGACTTCTGGGTCCAGTCTTGCTGGAGGAGATCGGACGTTTTGGCCCTCGTTTCCTCCTGTTGTGAGTGCTCTGCTTTCTTTTTTTTTTTTTTTTTTTTTTTTTTTGGGTTGCTTCTTTCTGAGTGAGTCATGGTGTTGGCAGAAATTTAGAAAAGGTGTGAGGTTAGGCCTACAATTCTGGGTAAATTGCAAGAGCCAATCTTTTTTTTTTTTCTTTTTCTTTTTTTTTTTGTATCTTTTTCCTTTTCTGTTCTGGGTTGAGCTGGAACCCTGTATATGGAATTAGCCAACAGTTCTGCTGGAATCTGTAGCATCCGTAGATTAGCTGCAACGATTCTGATCGCTTTTGTTCTGTTTTCGGGATTGAGTAGATTCGTATCGTAGTTGACTGGCACTAGGACAATCCGAAAAGCTGAGAGCTTTTCGTATGTCATCTTGTGCTTCAACAGAAAAGTCCTGTTTTCTGGACATGGTTGATGGAATCGAACCAACTTGGTGGCTAGCCTACTTCATGATGCTGGCACCGTTCTAATCCAATCATCAGCGTTGATGATGGACACAGAAACTTAGTTTACAGGGCGAGATAAGAAGTTCGGCAAAATCTTAGCTTGAGGGGGGCGGACCTAAATGAACATACAGGAAATTTGACAACCCATTGTATAAAATTAGACTATGCGCCTAGCAGATAGGTGGGACGGCAACCAATCGGCCCACCTTATGGCTGTAAATGATTACCATAATAAGCAATTTCCTCTCTTTTATGGATGTGCAGGTCGTAGTCTTTGTGAGCTGGAGCTGAAGAATGCTTGGCTGTCGGTGGATGGCTTGAATCCACTTCCCTCGCTCACCAGTTTGACACTCGAATTTATAAGACTCGATGACGAGAACCTGAGCAAGTTATGTACCTGCTTTTCGCTTCTGCAAGTTCTCAACTTGCGCGGTGTTGGTGGACTTAAAGAACCGAAGATTCATCTTCCGGACCTCAGGTCCTGCCAATGGACTGTGTCAAATGTTCCAATTTCCCTGGCCATTTATGCTCCCAGGCTTGTCAAACTGAGGCTTAAGTGTATCAAACCCAGATCTCTTGTCCTTGAAACTCCAGCATTATCTGATTTTGACCTCTCCATTGTGCAAGCAGATGATCTCCAAGTGAAGGACCTTATTAGTTTGAAAAGCCTTAAGCTTGACTCCCCATTTCTTTGCAATCTCATTACTGCCTTCCCATCTGGAAAAACAGTGGAGAAGCTTACTTTGAATACAGAATTCAACAGGGATGTCAAGGAAATGATTAGTCTTGAGTTGTTGTTTAAGACATTTCCTAATGCAAGCTCTCTCACACTTGGTCCTGGTGCTTGGTCAAGATTGGGGCCATCCCCAGGAGGCTGGGAGGATAGTGTCGAAATGAAGAGCCTGCAAGGAATTGTCACGTGCATGTTGATCTCTCATATTGATGTTGCACAATCGTTTATTGCCTCTATGATGGATAAGTGCACCAACTTGTCAGATTTCACAATTCTCGTGCATCAGCAGCATGCTGACTCCAACTTGCTGAGCGACTTAACAAAAAAGTGCATTGCTGATTGGCCAAGACTGAAATGGAAATTTGGAGTCTTTAAGGAAGCTACCGAAGCATACGGATTTACCGGGGGCTGGGATATAGTGTGGCAAAGACAAACTTTTAAAGCAGCACGATGAGATGGCGTGCTTCTTTTGCTGGATAGTTTCTTGCTTGGCTTTCACAGGGAAGGGTTTTCCCTAATATGAAGGAAATGATCCTGATCCTGAGCAGCAACCCAGCTTGATTTAACAGGTCTTCCCTGATTGAGATGGCACTGGCACAAGGACAGGAATGAGGAGACAAGTTTGTTTGTGAGATCCTGAGGATGGCTAACATGTATACATGGCAACGGAGATGGTACGAGCTGCTCAGACATTCACCGTATCTATCAGTTGCATGTGATGCTGCTGCTACTCTCTATCGGCAGCAGCAGCTCTCCAGCAATATTAATTCTTCCTTATTTGTGAGGAAAACATTCATCGAGAAGAGAAGGGGAGAAAAAAAGGGATGGGAAAGTCTTACAGGAACCGGATGATTTGGATTGTCTGCAATTTGCACATGCTTGTTTGTTATCACTGCGCCCGTACTGCTGGAATGATTACTAAGTGTAAAGCTTGCATACTTTGGAATGTCATTTGAATGCATCATTGGGAATTCACTAGCACGGATGTTTTTACGTTAACAAGCCTGAGCATCCATGTATATGTTTCATCGCTAAGCTCACTGCCTGATTGCATGCAAGAGGTATGTAGGGCCTTCCATTGCATGGTCCGTGTATTAGGAGTTGAAGAACTAACGTTGCTTTGATCCCTTCTTGTGGAATCCGGGCTAAAATGAGAGAAAAAAGAACTCATGGCAAATGTCATGGGGGGCGTTCCGAGAATCGAACTCGGGACCTCTCGCACCCAAAGCGAGAATCATACCACTAGACCAAACGCCCACTTCGACAGTTGGTCTACATAATTTGGAACCTTTTTGTTAGTAGTCAGATTAATTTATTGCAAGTATCCATTATGTAATTGGCTCTCACACACCTCACCTACTTTCCGCATCCAAAACCAGATTAGCTTCATCCATTCACTTTCACTCAAGATACAAGTGCCGATGTTTTAAATACTAGTGCCTGTTGCTGTTTTCATCTCCTTCACAAGTAACAGAGAGAGGCATGATCCCAGTCAGCAGAAAAAGCTTTCAATCGAGGTCTAACAACATACTACCTCTATGCAGCTCTTAGTTAACTCCAGTTCATTTTGCCAGGAAATCACATGTCAATAAGCAAAAACACCATGAGAGAATATATGTTGATGCCATTTATTTGCCCGCCTGTCATTTTCAATCAAGTTCGCGCTACTCTACTAAATAATAAGATGTGAGACTGTATGCATTCCTGAGCCACAAGGCTTGTGTCGATCCAAGCTGTTGGAGATCCCAGCGTTTTACCCGCACTTCTTGACCTTGATTCCTGTTGCGCTTGCAAACTAAAAGAGACCCTCTTCCTCGCTGCAGCAAACCCATCTTCAGAAAGAGAGGGAGAGAAGTAGATCATGGTCTTCCAATCAAAGATATATCCCTGATAATAGAATAAGTCAACTAAATTTTGTGCACACTATAACCCATCTCCTCTAAAGTCAGATTCTCCTTCCAACTCTCGAATTCTGATCCACCAAACACCACTTGCTTGATCCCAACATAACTGCAAAGAAAAAACTCAATTAGGGAAAAAAAGAAGAAGAAGAAGAAGAAGAAGAAGAAGAAGCTCGGACAGGTTTCTGGGTCATCTAAAAGCACCAGAGAAAAGTCAAAACTGCCAAAAATAAAAAAATAAAAAATAATGTTCCAGAAAAAGGGTGGACTCAATTAATCCATGTCCTCAAGCACAGCGACAGAAAATTTGCCACCCACTGCCTCTTAGTGCTTAAAAGAGTAACGTTGACTTTGAAGGACACCACAAGAAAGTATTTACAACCACCCCACTTCAGCAAGACTGAGCACTTCTTTTTCCCCAGATAGTAGCATGATCGTAGTTTATGCAAGTTCAGCAAACTTGAAAAGAAGCTATTGAAAATTGTTGAAAAGAAAAATACAGGGGCATGAAATGCATACTCAAAGCTTATTTGTGTCAGTGCATTTATCAAGACATCGAGAAGCAATGGTTCACTCGTGCCAATATCGACCCTGCATAATTTTGAGCAAGTTCAGACCATGAAAAGGAAGGGACAGGAAACAAGGGAATTTTAGAAACGAATACCATATACGGGCCAAGTTATCTTGAATCTCAAGGTCCCCGATGTTATAAAATGTGGTTGGTGTCACATTGGCCCCTTGAATGGCATCATAATTCGGTCTTTTATCCAGGGGAGATTGTGATAGCTGCAAAAGTATATATTCAAATGAATAGTACGAATGAAGCAATGTGTATTATTGAAGCCTCAAATGGAACACATGATTCATTACATAGATTTTGAGCACATTACAACACAAACCACTCAACTAGCTCAAAGGGTTACACTCTAATCCAACATCTGTATCAGCAATGATGCTGGAGGAAGTTGCCACTTAAAATGCTTGTGTGAACTTTGTAAGAAAAAGCATTACTTACTTGCATATTCATGGAATTGCATCCACCAAGACGTCCGACAATGTGCCATGATCGAATTGTCTGCAACAGAATTAAGAACAAAAAGATCATCAGCTACTATCATAGCAGAAAAAGAAGGGGTTTCCATTAAATTCCAAATAGAGTAACTTACATCACATATTAAGGAGATATCTTTTGGCAATGGAGCATTGTAGAATTCAAACCAAATGTACGAATTTGAAAAATCAAATCTGCAATTTTCAGATAAAGCAAGTAATATTAACAGAGAAAGAAGAGTTCCCTGCATTCGAAGAAGGCTCTAAAACTACAATGCACTTCGCTCCAATTATCTGGAGATTCAAAATTCAGTTGATGGACTTCAGACTCCAAACAACCTCTAAGCAACTTCTCTGAAAAGTTTACAAATGCAGGAAACCACAGTTATTGATAATCTCTTGTTTCTATCACAACCCTTGACACACCCCACAGGCAAAAAAAAAAAAAAAAAAAAAACTTAACAAAATACAATTGGGAGGACCACAGGTCCAGAAAAGCATTCAAGACATTCTACTGTAATCCCTCTGAGTATCCCTCTGAGTATTTACTGTATAATTCTCAAAGGGATGGAGCCATCAAAATGGTAATCAATCAAACTCAGTACCTCTCCCAAGTCCCAGGTAATAAGAAGAGAAAAAAAATAGAATCCGTGATGAGAGTAAAATGTTGCTTCTTTAGCTACTCCCTCAGAACATAGAATCACAAATGCAAGACATAAGTGGTGATATTGCCAGAATGACCAATAAGCATGATTGGTAGAAGCAACCTTCATTTTCAGCAAAAATTTTAATGCCAAATTGCCAGTATTTCAAAAGGAAAAGTATAAACTTCTTTTTGTGGGTTGAGTCGTCACAAGGTAGCAGGAAATCAGCTTTGTCTCATTTTCCTATAGGATACTTTCTAGAAACTGCACCATGTCCATTTACTCAACAATGATGCAGTCTCGCGAGCTTTGATTCATCTCATACTTATACAAAGAACGACGGTTCCCCAAAGAATTATGGGTACAGAATTTCCTAGCAAATCTAAACTCACTTGTTGAATTTCACTTTCATCGGTTCTGCTGAACCAGTCTTTGTATGCAATATCTTGTTCCTTTTCTTCCTCAGTCTCTCCTCCATCTACAGAACCAAAAACAAACCTCATGAGGATATTTATCACAATTTATGCATCAATAAAGAAGCCCCCCACCCCAACTATCAAGCTGCCATCCCCCAAACCATTCAAAAGAACCACATAATCAACACCCATTAGCAAGAGAAAACACTTAGCATAAACATGGAGTCCAGACAATGTAAAAACACAAACTTTAATCACTCCGAGTAGCAACAGCTCCAAAATTACTGAAGAAACAGCGCGAAAAGCCGTAGATTTAATGGGGAAATACTTCAGGGATAAAATTACGAGCTCACTTTAGACTGAGCCTTCTGGGGATCGTCAAGACAACTCCCGAGGATTTCGGCGAACTCAGGGTCTCGATCATACTTCTCTTCTTCTTCTCTCCCTCCAAACCCACCACCGCTTGGCGAGAACCCATTTGTCTCTTCGCCCTTCTCTTCATCAACATCAATTATCATTCCTCCTCCTCCTTCCTCTGTCTGCAAATTCCGGGCACCGGACCTCGAGCCTCTGCTCGCCTTAGCGACATGGGTCATCGACCTCGAGTTCCCCAGAGCGCGAACCGGGAAATGAACGGTCGGACATGGGGATACAGAGGCCGGAACGTCGGCGAACGCGAAGCTGATCCGCGGTTGAGCGGAGGCGCAGGGGCTCAGGCTAGTAAGAAGCATTGGGTATGTAATTTGACGGGCGAAGGGGAAGAAAGAAACAGAAATGGGGCGATGTAGCTATGGAGGATGCCAGAGAGAGCGCTGGGCAATCAGCAAAAACTGAGCTTTCAACTCGCTTCAAGCAGAAGAGGAGGATGACGATGATGATGGAGGAGGAGAAAAGCCATAAACCTTAAACCCTCTCTGTCAAGCGTGGCCGATTTGCTAATCCGAAACCCCCCAAAAAAAAAAAAAAAAAAAAAAAATTTTTTTAAGGATAGCCTTCAAAGAAAATTGGAGGCACTACACATTATTAGATTAAAGTTTGATTTCATCTTTTAAAGAGAGCAGTATCATCACGCGAATCACAATTTTATAACTATGTTAACGTTACTTCATTGATAGCTATCCAATAATACACTTTTGGTATTTAATAGCTCATGATCGTATTAATGCCGTATGTTTTTGATTTATAGAGGTGAGACTCATCGTACATATCATGTTCTATAGCTAAATATGAACAAAATCATGTTTGGACTAGCTATTTGGCTACTTACTTACTTATTATATAATCCATGAAATTGATGGGACAATTATGAGTTTGCTATTGACTATCTATGATCATAAGCTTTTTCATCTTACTTTTCTTCCACATTAAAACTTTAAAAAAACGCTATTGATTTATAGATTTGAGAATTGAAGCACGCTCAATGCACCCACATGCTCATGTAACTATATTATGGGAATCAAGAACTCAGATTTTTTTTTTTTTTTGGTCAGTAAGAAGAACTCAGATTGGGAAAAAGGACATGCTTATTAGTTGGAGAAATTCTCCATTTGCTATTAATAATTCTTACAAAAGCGAAAAAGCTGGAAAAATAAAGAGGAAAAAAATGAGAAAGGACGGATGGAAATTACAATCCCTAATCAGGGAGTCCCACACATTTGATGGGCTCAACTGAGCCCATGTAAATAAAGCCCAGCCCAATCTCTCTCCTGCGCAGCTAGGGTTTTGCTGCACCTTTATTTAGGTTCAAGCATCGCCCTCGCCTCCGTTTCCTCTCTCATCCCCCAGCAAAACCAAGCAGGTATGCGCCGTTTCTCTCTCTCTCTCCCTCTCTCCCCTCGGATCTGAATCTGCGGTGACTGAAGAAGTTTTGGGTTGCAGATAGTTTTTGCTCCCTGGTCTTATTTCTACTGTTTGTTTCCCGGGTTTGACGAAAAGTTTGCTGCTTTGAGCTTGCTCTAGAGCTACGTGGGTGCCGTCTTTTTTTGGTAAATGAGGAGAATTTCGGTCTGGATGCAGGTAAGAGTCGAGGTGAAAGAGCCGAGGTGCGAGGATGGTGGAGAACACGAAAGGGAGGAAAGAGGAGGTGGTGACCAGGGAGTACACCATCAACCTCCACAAGCGTCTCCATGGATGGTGAGGCCCTTAGTTGTTGTGTCTCGTCCCTTGTTTGGCTGCAAAGTTTGCTTTTTTATAAGTATTCAGGTCGTGCAACGCGTTTGCCAATAGTCTAGACTGCTTAAGTGCTGCTATTCTTGTTGTGCTATAGAGATTCGTATACCTTTTATCCACCCTTACGATCGAGAGAGAATCTTTAATTTTATAGAGACAGTCAATTCGTGTCTGCATTCTCCTTGAGATGTTTAAATTGCTAGAGCGTTTTTAGTTTGTGTTGAGAACTATTGTTAAGTTGATAATCTTTGATGGGTTATACTTGGGAGGCTTTGGCGAGTGCGCATTATCAATGCAATTAGCTCTTATTGTCGAAGGGGTTGATTAGTTGGAATTGGTAGTGCATGTGTCATTTCAATTTGGCTTCTCGATTTAGTCCTCGTGCTTCCTCTATATTACTCGGTCACTTTCACTATCTAAAGGTCCAAACTTTTGTGCACAAATTCTTTCAGTTAGCGATTCTATAGCCACTCGCTATCGTCAATCTTTATATGAGCTGCCTATTGTGTGTTCGCTAGTCAAGTTTAGGGAAAGCATAAATGCAATTAAATTTTCCATTCCTTCCAAGTATGTGCGCTTGTGGTTTACCATGCTAGACACCATTATCAGTAGTCTTTAGAATCCATAGACTCTTAATTATTATAGTAAGGTTATGTCTGTCTTCCTTGATTTTCACTTTTGGTTGATTGAAAGTTATCAGCAACTAGCTCGGCTCAGTTTTTAACATAATTAAATAGGTTGTTTGTCCCATAATTTCATATTTTATGTCGTGTCTGGCTCGACCAGTAGATCATGGTCACTGGTTATAGATTATTTTGTCAGTGATTTGTGAAGGGATGGCATCGAATCATTATTCCTGCCATGAAGCTTTATCATGAAAGTGGTTCTCATCCTAGGTTTCTCTGCTGTTAAATTCCTATATTTGTGGAAGTGTTTGGAATTCAGCAATGACATTAGGGGTACATGGATCTTTTAGCACTCCAAATTAATTTCGATTGCATTGTCTTTCTGAAATATAGCACATTCAAGAAGAAAGCTCCCAAGGCCATAAAAGAGATCCGGAAGTTTGCGCAGAAAGCCATGGGAACCAATGACGTGAGAGTTGATGTGAAGCTCAACAAGCACATATGGAGCCGGGGGATTCGAAGTGTGCCGAGGAGGATCAGGGTCCGCGTTGCCCGCAAGAGGAATGAGGACGAGGATGCCAAGGAGGAGCTTTACTCTCTAGTCACCGTCGCTGAGATCCCACCAGAAGGGCTAAAGGGATTGGGCACCAAGATCATTGAAGACGATGAATGAGTTATATTTGTTTCCTAGCTTAGTAAATCTTGCTTTTGTCTGGATTAAAAAACTTAATGAGAGTTTTGTTCAACATTTTTGGGCGTTGTTAGATTGGTCCGTAAACCGTGATGACAGATGCAGAAAACTTTTTACCATATTGTTGTTGGTTTGTTACTTCTCGTCTCCTCATAGTGTTCAGGACCAAGGATCCATTGTTACATGTTTTCGAATTGTGTGGTTGGACGAATTACAATATCATCTTACGTTACGAACATGATAATGTAATTGATGCTGGGTTCAATCCGGGAGCAGTGTGTTAGCTACAGCCTCGCAGCTTTATCGCCTACTTGCTCCATGCTAAGACCATCACAAGTAACATTAACATGTTGTCAACTTGTCAACAAGCTTTCCATACCATATCATCATCAGCCTTCTGTATTAATCACAAACTTCTGATATTTTGGACATATTTCTTAAATTTCGCAAGTGAGCAAACAGATGGATGGAGCATCAAATCACATCTACACAAATTTCCCTACATTTCTCATGAACTGTCAAAAAAATTTTAAGTATGTCCATGACCGAAAAAGTGCTACACGTCGCACAAAGATGTAGGCAGCTCTCTTTGCAATGGGACTCTGCAACGGGGCAACTAGACTAAACTTCTATGGTGAATGCTGCGTAAATTCAAGAAAGATTGAGACAGCCTCAAGTATTTATCCATCTGCTTAATGACTTGGTCCAACGATCTTCAGTGATAGGTGGTAAAAACATGAGAAGAACATTAGTGATCTTCAACTCTTCAGCTAGCTTTATAAGTATACATGTAGCCTCGAAGTTTTCTCACTTCTTCTGATGATTCGTGCAGTACATGATCCACATATAGACAGATGCCAGCTCCGCTGCCATTTTTGAGTTCAAGAATGTTAATTTCTCAGCAAACCATAATAGCAGCCATTACAGATGTCAATTTTTGTAACTTACCCAAGAGGTCCAAACGGGAGCCATAAAACATCCCAGTGAAATCTTGGAATTCTGTTGCAAAACCGTCAGATTCATCTTCGCAATCAGATAACTTACAGTGGCATGTCAATGAAGTAGAAAGGCAATAACACATCAAGGCATTGAATATAATACCAGTCATAAGGTTCAACAGGTGAAATATCTAGGTTGTTATTTCAATGCACTTCTATCTAAGATAAATGATAGTGCTCTACTAGTACGAAAAAACCACAGGCAGAAAAAGAAAGAGATTCATTTTTTCAAGTGACGAACTGTGTGAGTGAAGAAGCATCTCTGACTACAAAAGATGTCGGGCAATAGGCATGACGCAATGTATCAAAACTAAAGGTGGGGAGGGATGCCTAGAAGAAATGGACTAACAACGTTTAAACCATGCTGTTTTGTGAAAGAGGAGCTCAAAACTTGAAGGTATGAACCACAGAGAAGAGATATTATACCTTGACAAGTAATACAGCCAAAAAATTGCTGGTATAATGCTGGTGAAGCACGAATACCAAAGCCACTGTCTATGTTGTCTTGTGTTTTGAATAAGCCCAACTATAGCCATAGAGCAAGCTAAAACAGCAATCCAATCTGTGGGTAGTTTTAATTAGCATTGTACATGCCTCATGTTCCATGTTGACATAGGTACCCAAACCATGCAAAACACGACAAGAAAGAAACGGCACATTCCTAAATCAAAGCTGCGGATGCTCAAATTGAACTTGAACTGAAAAAACAACCCAAGACAGGTATTCTCACTAAAGCTAAAGGAAAGGATTTTGCGATTTAGAAAAAGACCTACATAGGCAAGCACACATATAAGTAACGTTAATTAGGAGAGCAGCGAAAGCGAAGTTGGTATTCGAGACTCTTCAGTTAACATCTCATAGGAATTGAATGGGCAAGAACTATTTCTACGCAATGTACAGTTCTATATCAATGAGACACCTTCGCGAAGCTATTGATATAATCAAAACCCCATTAAACAATGAGAAGAATGGGGCAAGACATGACCAGCTGATAATAACCACAGCTCAAGAAGTGATTGACAGAAACACACCTGCAAATATAATCATCCAAGAAGGAGCCTCCTCCATGAAGTAAGCATGATATCGCTGATTATAGGGGGAAACCATGTTAAAATGATCCCACATTTTAGAAGAAATATGACATTTGAACTATAGACAAGTGGACAATTCAGAGTAACTGTGTCACAATCTTCACCAGCCATGCAACAACTAAAAGCAGTATCATACTCCGAGCGTTTACAATGCATGCCCAAAATTGTCTCAATTCTGGAGGAATACCGTGAATATATGGATCTATCCATACCAGAAAGACAATATGTGCAAACATAGGAAATCTCAACCACATAATCCCACTTAATTTAGTTGTATGATACTTCAGGTAGGACACTTTAAAGACTTACTCTAGGTATTTCAGCTACCAATAAATCCCCGTCATTTCAAGACAGAGAACAAGATCTGACTTTAATGGAGGATCATCACTAACATACCAATTCCCATGGATAGGTAGCCTGCTGGTATATGGAATAGACGAGGAAGGCAGCAAAGCAAAAGAGAAATGCCGCAAATACACTCTGCAATCATAACAAGTGAGAAGATTGAGATGTTAATTTAATTGTAGAATGCATCGGCTTAAAAAAAGAGCACTAACAAATATACTGATATAAGTTACACGATCGGAACAGATTGAAGACATGTAGCTCGGTTTCATCATCAATTTACCCTCCAACAGAGACTCTGCACCGCTTGACTCTTTTCGAATGATCGAACCAACTCCTCTTGCTCTGCACAAGGAGGAAAGAAGAACCACACGAGTGAAACACAATGCAGAGCAAAATCGGTGCTAAAGAACAAATCTCAGCTGGGAAGACAAAGCCATCCCAGAGCCGAACTCAACAAATGCTACCCACAATTACTGATCACGAATCAAATTCCCAGACCCAACAAACAAAAAAAGAACTAGCATAATCCTACCCACGTACAAACCGAATTGGAGTAAAATTAACTTACCCGAGATGGGTTCCATTCTAACGCGCTAACAAAGCGAAATTTCAGTTGCCCTGAAGGGATTAAGCGACAAAACACGAATCTACGCTAAGGTTCTTCGATCTTCCTCCTCTCCTGTGCTCATTTGTGGTCCCTCAACGAGGGAAAACGCAACAAAAAAGCAAACTTGAGAAGGCAGAGATACCTTGGGTGTCAATGGGACGAGAATCGTCGAGAGAGGGATCGTCCCGAGTGGGGAGGGAGAAGCCGTCGCCGTCGTCGTCGCCGCCGCCGCCGCGAGGCTTTCTCCATTTCTTCGATAGCCGCTTCATCGCCGTCACAGCTTTGAGCTCCTCCTAATTTCAAAACGGCGATTTTCGTTTCCGGAGAACGAACTGAACTGCTGCTGCGGGTTCGGTGCAGATTTCGATTCGGGAAAAGGAAATTTCTAAATTATTATTCAAATCTTAAAATTTAGAGAAATTACATGTGAAGTTATGTATGTATTGACATTTATATTTGATGGAAAATTCATGCATTTAAAATACAGGAAAAAAAAAAAAAAAAAAAAAAAAAGCTAAATTGTATGTGCTTGGCAAGGATATTTGCAAAAACAAAAAATTACGATAAATATACTCTAAAGAAATTTTAAACTTTTGAAACGATGAAATCTTTGAAATGGCATATGAAATTTTGATGTCATCTTAAGTTTTCTTTTTTCATAATCTTTTAACGTAGTAGATATTGCTTTTTTTTAAGTTTCTAGAGTCCTAAAATGAAATTTCCATTTGTTTCGAGTCAAAAATGACGAAAACAAATTTCTAGCTTTCCATTTTGATTTTCAGGCATATAAAAGAAAGAAAGAGAGAAAATGGGCGATTGAACCAGTAGAGTAGGCATGTCTTATTCAGAAATTTTCAAAAAATTAAAAAACCTTTTCGTAAAACTAGGAGGCTATTTCCTTATATTAATGAAGACATTTTTTTCCCTTTGGTTCTTAAAAGTGGAAAAATAATTTTCCCCATGAAAACACCATCTTGAACAATTACAATAAAATCCGTTTGTTCAAAAATAAAAATCAATATAGTTCAAGATTTTGGAAGTAGAAAGCATTTGCTTTTCATGATTAGAATAGTGTTTTTGGGTATCTCCAATGATAGATTAGCGAAAAGAATTCTTTTAAATTGGCACCATTCCACTCATTCTGAATGTTGTCCTAATGAATGCAAGTTTTTTGTGCCAAATTTTTGCTATATAGCATTCTTGCTGCTTTTGGCTCAAGTCAACATATATCTCTTACCTTTACCAAAAAAAAAAAAAATATTAACGAAAAGAAACTTTAGCATCACGAGATTATCTTATTTTAAAACCTACATTTTCTTCTTTGTCGGAAAATTAATATGAATTATTGGCCCATTTGATTTATTTTCATGAAGAATAAAATTCCAATTCAATGACAGCCACATCAACATATCATTATTAGCGCTTTTGATGTTTTTTATTCACCTTTTTTATAGTTAGAATTTGATATGTTTAGTAAACAAAAAAGTTATTGTTTCTGATTAAGAAAAAGATATGTTTTCTAATGTTATCAAGGAATAAATTTGCTAGTTTATATTATTCTGACAGGAAAACCTTCAAATAAAAGCAATTAAAAAAATGGAAAAAGTCATGAAAAACCTCAAATTTTGCCCCGAGTGACACATTTATCCCAAACTTTTTTTTGTGCTGTGAAAAACCCCAAATTTTTTAAACCGTGACACATTTATCTCATAAGGGCATTTTTGTCTTTTTTTTTATTTTTTCCTTTTTTTTTCTTCTTCTTCCCTCCGCCGGCCATGGCGGAGCCGGCGGAGGGAAGCCGGCGTCCGGTGAGGATCGCTCTCTACCTGATAATTCAACTATTTTTTCATTATTTATTTCAAATTTTTATTAATATTTTTCCCTAGAAGGAAGTTTGCCACTTTTCCAAAATTTGATACAATAGCATTACTATATAAATTTTGCAATAGCAATAATAATAAAAAATAAAAGTAAAGGTCATAACATTGACAAAATATTGTTATTATGCTTATTATTATTGTTATTGTATAGTGCCAACGGTATAATGCGAAAATTCTGATAATATGGACATAATAGTTGGTTACGACTCTACATAATGTTATAATTCTTTTCCACCATTTTGATAACCACAGTAATCTTGCTGTAGCTTTTGCTAAATGCAATGTCATTCGTAGCCAAGGTGAAACACTTTTTAAAGATGCATCCAAATGCATGTGCTTCGAAACAGCACAGGATAGCCATCACTGTACCAAACAAACTCCATGTGTTCTATCTGATAGCTAATGGTTGTCAAACTTTGTTTTGGCCAATTTCACAGATACTTGACAGAGGTGAAATTCCAGAAGCCCGTTATTGTGTACAATTACCCAAAAGGAATTAAAGCATTCTACATGAGGCTCAATGATGACTCAAAGACAGTCGCAGCCATGGACGTTCTCGTACCAAAGGTAGTGAATCAGTTACGAGTCACAATTGAAACTCTTGCAGACTGAGAGGGAAGAAACGATCAGCAAAATCTGCTAGGGATTAAAAGCAACTGTTAGGGAAGTAGTTGGTGGGCTTTATCATTGTGTGTACTTTTCTTCCAAGTCTAATATTTTCACTTGTTGTGTTCAGGTAGGAGAATTAATTGGCGGAAGCCAAAGGGAAGAGCGTTATGAGGTTATTCGTGATAGGTACATTTCCTTGTCATTTTACCATATATGTAATAGTTTCTGCAACCCTAGATGCAAAGTGGTAACAAAATCAGGTCGACTAATGGCTCGAATTGCATTATTATCAGGATACTTGAGATGGGGCTGCCCTTGCATCCATACGAATGGTATCTTGACCTGCGGCGATACGGGACTGTCAAACATTGCGGATTTGGTTTGGGCTTTGAACGGATGATTCTATTCGCCACTGGTATCGACAACATTAGGGATGTCATCCCATTCCCAAGGTACCCAGGAAGGGCGGATCTATAAGAACACACACAGGGTAGCAGACCCATAAGCCGATACATTCAGATTACTAAAACTTGTTATTTGCTTCTCTTATCTGAGAAAAGAGTAACGCAACCTTAGCTTACGTTTTTCAACTTTTCCAATAGTGGCTGAGTTCCTTTGTAGATGGAATTGCACACTGCAATTACTGTGGAGTTGTTCCTAGCTATGCAAACATTTCCTCTTGGGCATATTTTGTTAAGTCGGTGTTTTCACAGTATTATAAACTTGTTGCTGCGATAGGCTTGTTTTGGGGTATGAGTGGTTGTCTGTACTGGATAAAGTGACTGTAGATATTGTCTCTACCTGATAAATCAGGTCTCCAAGCAGCCCGAACAGCCAGCTTCATGAAATGAAAAGAGCGAGAATGCATCAGAACATTCGTGCCTAGGTGAAGTTTCCAATCCAAATTCTAAGGTTTGTAGCATAGCACTCTCATTTTCCCATATTGTTTTTTCGGTGATTCACGAGTTTGATTTGGAAATACCCCAGGAGCGAGTAACTCAACAACAAACGTATCTTCCAATTGCGGTATAATAAAGCATATAATAAACCTAACCTGAGGTTAGGTTTTGATGTTCCCTTTGTGTGTCTCTGTCCAAATTAATGCGGTCGAATCTTCGAGGGGTAGGACCAAAAAAAGAAAAATCTTCGAGGGGGGCATTAATTAAGCGATATGCTTTATTATACCGCAATTGGAAGATACGTTTGTTGTTGAGTTACTCGCTCCTGGTGTATTTCCAAATCAAACTCGCGAATCACCGAAAAAACAATATGGGAAAATGAGAGTGCTATGCTGCAAACCTTAGAATTTGGATTGGAAACTTCACCTAGGCACGAATGTTCTGATGCATTTTCGCTCTTTTCATTTCATGAAGCTGGCTGTTCGGGCTGCTTGGAGACCTGATTTATCAGGTAGAGAGCAAGAGGCTTCTCCTCAGGTTAGGTTTTCATGTTCCCTTTGTGTGTCTCTGTCCAAATTAATGCGGTCGAATCTTTGAGGGGGTAGGACCAAAAAAAAAAAAATCTTCGAGCGGCATTAATTAAGCGATATGCTTTATTATACCGCAATTGGAAGATACGTTTGTTGTTGAGTTACTCGCTCCTGGTGTATTTCTAAATCAAACTCGTGAATCACTTTGCAACTTCGGGGAACGGAGACGAAATTTGGCATTTTCAGATTGGATCGCATTCTTTCTCCATCTTTGGTTGTTGTAGGAGAGTAGAAATCTCCTTCGAAAGAACTCATCATTGCTGGATTGCAAAAATGAGTATTCCTCGTAGTATCCTTCATTTCCATAATTGTGTACATATATATATATATATATATATATATATATATATATATATATATGTGTGTGTGTGTGTGTGTGTGTATTTTATTTGTAATTCATAAATCATAGATTTGATTGGAGAAAATTCCAGGAGGAAAATAGGATCGGTGGAGATATGCTATCCCTGTCAAGGGGAATGTGGCAAAATAATGATCCTCATGCATACCTTGATCCCCATTAAGTTCTTACTCAGATTCTCATGTATGGTTTGATTGTGTGGTTGTGACTTGTAAATGGATACTCATTTCGGTTATCGATCAAGATTCATATTGTCTCACAAGATAGAATCCGAAGTTATTTAATAAATGCGGTTATCCATTTCAACGAGACTTAATCGGGCTAAAATACTTATCTGAAGTTAATTTTGATCGTCACAAGAGATGTCACGTAAGTAAGAGTTGCTTATTTTTTAGAGGTTGTTGCAGGAGTGAGAGTGCAAGTAAGACTTAGAAGTAATATTCCTGACTGAAATTGAAGGTTGTTTAATTTTTTTTTTTTTGGTCGAAAGTAGCAGTGCTCCATTGATACTAAGTAGGAATCTTACACGAGGAAACATGACTAATGTCCAAACATAATATGTTCCATAAAGACAACGGGGGAGAAATCCACCAATTAAGAGGGAGGTTGTTTGCGTGATGGGTGCGGGCTAACCAATCCGCAGCCTGATTTTGTTGACGAGGACAGGATTGAATCTGGACATCTTCACTTTGTTCCCAAACACGCCTGCACCGGAGAACTCGTTCCTTGAGGTTCCAATGTGGAGCGGCCCGGCCCAGAAGTTGTTCGACTGCAGGGGAACAATCACACTCGCATATCCAACGAACCAGTTGACTTCCGAAGTGCCCCATGTGCCTGTTCTTCAGTTCGGCGATATAAAAGGGGCCATGAGAGAGAGCTTCAACTTCGGCCTCTTGAGCAGATGAAACCCTAGCTGAGCACGCGAAGCCGTCGAGCACCCTTCCTGCTGAATCACGAATGAGACCTGCAACAGAGCATAAAAATTCGCCTGGCGTCCACGAAGCATCAACGTTTAGTTTCAGAGCATGTGGATCGGGAGGTCGCCACCTACTCGGTAAGTCGCGAGTAGGGTTTGATGTTTCCTGTTGGTGTTGTTCTGGGTTGGGATTCCGCTTCTGATCTTGTATGGTTTTCACGAGATCTGCAGATTTTGGGGCTTTGTTGCGAAAAATCCATCCATTTCTTGCCTTCCATATGAGCCAGAGAGTTCGTCCTGTTATTTCTCGTTCCGATTGGGTCTTACTCGCATTGAAGGCTTCAAGCAACCACAGATCTGTCCGTCTGAGCATACTGGTGGGGCAAAAATTTCGAAAGGTTGGGTCTTTCCATACTCCCTCTGTCCATTTGCACAAGAAAAGCATGTGCTTTGTTGTTTCTACCTTCGTGCGACAGATTGGGCATAATGGATCTTGTGTAATCTTTCGTTTGTAGAGATTTTCTCTCATCGGGAGAGCGTTTTGACAAATAGCCCACAAAAAGGTCTTGATTTTTGGAGGCACCGCCAAGCTCCAAATTCTGGTCCACAGGGTTCGTGGAGGATGAAATGAACAGGAGGCTTAAGTGTCGTTTTGGCAAGTAGATACTGAACATGCTTTATTATAACCACTCTTTACTAAATATTTGCCTCGAGAGTTGCCTGTCCATACCAAGAAATCTGGTTGCAGTTGTGTGCTTAAAGGGATAGCTAGAATTTCATTTGCTATATTGTCAGTAAAACACTGTTTGACCCTCTGTACATCCCATTCTCTTGATTCTGCATGCATCAGATCAGAAACCATCGAGGGTTCTGCTTGGTTAATTTGTGCTCCAATTACCCCCTGCAATAACCATCTATCTTCCCTGATTCGGATAGTTTTCCCGTCCCCAACTGACCATTTGATGTTTTCTTTAATTGTGTCTCGACCAATTAACAAGCTTCTCCATCCCCAAGAGGGACGTTGGCCAATTCGTGCGCTCCAGAGATCGCCTGATGGAAAGTAGACACCTTTGAGCACTCAGCTCCACAGAGCAGAGGGAGACGTAGAAAGCCGCCAGGCTTGTTTACCCAGCATTGCGCAATTGTAGGTAATCAGGTCCTTAAAACCCATACCACCTGCATCCTTTCGGGTCTTCATTAGTTTCCAATTTTTCCAGTGTGTGCCCCGCTTATGATCACCTTTATTCCACCAAAATGATGCAATTCGCTTTTCTATTGCTCTGCAGATGGAGACTGGCAGCTTGAAGATGGACATTGCATACATAGGGATGGCCTGGACTATGCTTTTGATCAAAACCTCCTTTCCAGCTTTAGTGATCAGGTTTTCTTTCCACCCTTCAAGTTTTGAGTTGATCCTAGCTAATATCCATGCAAAAAGTTCCTTTTTTGATTTACCCCAATCAGTAGGTATACCCAAATACTTCCTTGTTTTTTCAATCACAGGAACTCTTAGTTCTGAAGCCATATTTCTCTTTAGAGTTGAGGGACACTTTGCACTGAAATACACCCCTGATTTATTTAAGTTAATAGCTTGGCCAGAGGCATAAGAGTATTGTTTTAGTAGAAGCACTAGATTCTGACTTTCCATTAAGGTGCCGTCTAAAAAGAAAATAGCATCATCTGCGAACATTAAGTGTGAGAGTTTAGGACATAACCTGTTTATCTGTATGCCTTTGATGCTGCCATCTGAAATTGTTTTTTTCACCATCCGGGTCAAGACATTTGAAACCAAGATAAATAAATAGGGTGACAGGGGATCGCCTTGTCAGATCCCTCTCGAAGGATGGAAGAAAGAGGTAGGCTCTCTGTTTATCTTGATGCTTAAAGACACAGTAGACACGCATTGCATAATCAGTGTTACCCACTCTTCACAAAACCCCATATGCTTCATACAATCTCGCAGAAAATCCCACTCAATTCTATCGTAAGCCTTTTGCATGTCCACTTTGAGTATGGCCTGGTGTTTTCTCTTCTTTTGTGTGATGCGCATCTGGTGTAGGACTTCCTGCACAATGAGTATGTTGTCTTGAATCTGTCTGTCCTAAACAAAAGCGCATTGCTCCGGTTCAATAATTTGTGGCAGCCACTTCTTCAATCTATTAGCTAAAATTTTTGAAATTATTTTATAGCTGAAATTGCAGAGACTGATAGGTCGGTATTGACTAATGTTCTCAAGGTTTTTTACTTTAGGGATTAAAGCAAGGTGAGTCCTGTTGAGGAGGGGGTCGAGCAGGCCAGCCTGGAAAAATTCCTGAGCTAACTGTAGCAGGTTGACTTTCACTGTATCCCAAGATTGATGGTAAAAAATACCATTAAAACCATCTGGACCAGGAACTTTTAGTGCACCCATCTGGAAAACAACTGCTTTGATTTCCTCCATCGAAGGTATGATCATCAGATCTTCATTGATTTGCTGTGTTATAGGTGATGGGCATTGAGATAGTATAGGGTGGTAATGCCTTGGGCCCTCAGTTTTATACAGATCTTTGTAAAAAGACAAGATGTGGTTTCTGATTATCTGTGGGTTGTCAAAATTTTTCTAATATGTGGACTAAATTAATTGACATTGTTATTTACCGTTTAACGTTTACCGTTTTACGGGATTTGGTCTAAAGTGAGATAGAAGGTTTCTTAATTAGTCTAATATGGGGCTGGCTAGTGTGGGCCGAGTTAAGCCTGGCCCATAATGAGGGGGACTGGCTGAAAACTCTATAAATAGTGCTCAAGTCTCTCCTCTAACCCTAATCTCACATATCCTCACCTAAGGGGTATTATTCTAACGCTAATCGTGAGGGGCCGCCTCATTGAGCGAATGACTCGGAGGGTAATAGAAGAGAAGGATTTGATGCGTGGATAAACCCCTTGAGTGTGGGCAATCCCTTTCCGCTTCCGCTTTTAAGAACGAGATCCTAAAACATGTGCGTTAATTTTCTACTCTTTGGATGTGTGTTTTTGTTCTAGTTATGGAGATCTTAGGGTTGCGCAATTTGCGTCCTACATGTGGTATCAGAGCCTCCATAACTCTAGAACTTGAACCCTAATTGATTGTGCCCTAATTATACTAATTTGCCATAATTAGTATGAATCTGACCTAATTTGTGATTTTCGAGATTTTTTGTTCAATAAAAATTAAATTAAATCACAAATTTAGACTGGGAGAAACGAGACGATCAAAACCGTCGCCAGCGCGTTGCCAGGGGACGCCGCACGCGCCCCCACGCGCGGCCACGCGCCGGTGGGGCGTCGAACACGCGCCCCACACGCGGCCATGCGCCCCCACGTGCGGGGCGTGCAACGCACGCGGCTGCTGACGTCAGCACTCGACCCACTAACGTCAGCGACCCGGGTCCGACCTGATGCATGCGCGGCACGTGCGTGCTGACGTCAACGCCGACCTGCTGACGTCAGCGACCGACTCGATGACATCATCGAACTGGATCCGACCCGATTTACGACCCGACCCGAACCGTTGACCAACCCGACCCAACCGAGGATCCAACCCGATCCGTTGACCGACCTGGCCCGGTCAACCAGTCGGACTTGGCGGCTGGACCGGACGGTCGGACCGCTGCCAGTCGGACCGGTTTTGACCGATCTTCAGGCTAGGCGAGTGAGCTCCACGCGTCGCGCACTCAGGCAACGCGTGCGGGCGCGTGGAGGCTCGGATCGGCACGTGGCTGGCAGCGTTGGATTCGTATCGTCCTCCTCTATCTTGTGGTATATTTATTTTATATGTTTGGTGATTTTATGAATGTGAAAATGCATATTTAAAGCCCTAAATACGTGTAACTTTGCATATTTTTCTTGTATTTTTTGTGATTTTGGAAATACAATTGTTGGGTTATAGGTATATTATCACATAATCATTATAAAGGTGTGATTCGTAAATAAAAATCAAATTTTATTGTGAATTGAAGCTGAATTAATGAGATACAATCATTATGAGATAGTTATTGAACTATATCTTGAGATAATGAGAAAAACTTTTATTGCTCATGCATACTCCTTTACATGCTGGTAACCTTTGAATGTTGGGCGTCTTAAGAATTTGTGACCAAACTGATTGTACTAATTTACACATCTGCTGAGTGTAAGTAATACATGTTAGTTAAGTTATTGCATATTATACCTAAACTCATATGGTCACTGGTTTTTTTTTTTTGGTAAAGCTCATATGGTCACTGGTTAACGTCTATCAAATTGAATATTTTATGGTTAAGGAGTATGACAATATTTATGTAGAATAATAGTATCTACCGTTATAGTTTAGATATTTGGTTCTGTAATTTGACTCAATTTATAGGCCACTGGTTGAAGTAATGATATTTGTTACTTAAAATTGACTAATAAATTAGTTGTTGGCTTTGGAGTCATGTTTTGCCTTATGAAATTCATGAGCTATAATGGATTAGCTGTCAGGCTTCTTGATCTGGTGTACCATGTATTGCTATTGATGTTGATTTGTCAAAGATTCTCTAGATCAACATTAAAAGAATCATTGGAATCAGTAATTTGGGTGCACAAGAGAAGTTTCTTGTGTTGCTGTGCTTGGTGATCTCATTGGAATCTATCTTTCAGATTATATATATATGTACGATTAATTTTATTAATGAATAAGGCAATGTAATTAGCATGATATGTGATTTCAGTAATATATGCCCCTATCACTAAAGTTGAAATCACATGTATATGGTGTATGTGAGATGTAAATATATCCCTGGTATGAGAGAGTTTCAAGGATTCAATTTAGTAGTGACCGCCAAAGTGGCACGCTTGGTTGGGTTTTAAGAAATTTTGGTCTCGTACACTGATTGGGATGTCTCCTGATCTAATGCATGGTCATACTCCTAAAGGAGGTGATTGTATATTAGTTCATGGAGGGATACATGATGGTGTGGTGGAGGAGTGATCAGTCTTAGTGGTTCATCTGCCCAAAGGTGATGAATTCACGAAGATTGGAACATATTCTCATAACCGCTATCATGTGGGGAGTGTACAACTGCATGTCATATATTCTGCCCAAAGGTGATTATATGATTATGCGTGTAACTCTCTAGATGTGTACTTGTACATCAAGTTACACGGTACTCACATGATGCTAATTATATACATTTCTTGTTTTTCAGTCACTTTTCTATAATTAATAACTCCACTATTATTGAGGTTTTTATTGCTTCAAATTTTAAGTTGTTGACATATGATTTATTGCTTGAAAATAGAGCAATAGAATGTGCTTACTGTCCATGAAGCGTTTCATTCTGGAACACTTGAAAAGTGATTTGCCTACTAACTGCACTGCTAAGAGATGATGGAACCCTTAGTGGCTTGTAATTATATCTTGTCTAATACTGAAATTAGGACAAATCTGCAAAAATTGCGTTTAAGTACTAATGACATATACATCTGGTATATGGTTAAAAGGTTGTCAGGCTTAATAGTGGCCGTGAGTATTTTGATAAGTATGACAATGCGAAATAGCTTAAAGGGTCATTTGTTAAATACTTGGTAGATTCTGAGGTGGTAACTTAATTACTATACCTGTAAATCCTGATAAAAGATTTCGCCGAAAGGCATAATTGCACCGTAATTGACGAAGATAGCTGCTCTCAGACTATTAAAGATAATAGTACAATGGAATATCATTGTGCCTTTATCTGTCTAAATAGACAATTGTGGAATCTCCTATACCACAGACTAAACTTGATGAGGTTCAAAGTACTATTCTTGATATAGTTTATGATGAAATTTTCCTCTAAAGTATAGAATGAAGTAGTTGTAGATTTACTCGGGAAATTTGTTAGGGAAAGACGATCAGTTATTCCATTAGACTATATAGTCTATTTGTGAGAGCATGACCACAATATCCACTACATGGTTGATTTAGTGACATAAATAAATGTTGTTTCTTATCCTCAATTAAGTATGTGATTAGATGCCATAAAAAGCAATATGCAATCTATGAAACATGTTTGGAAACTTATTGACTTGTCTAAAGATCACGAGTTCTTTAATTGCAAATTAGCGTACAAAACTAAAAGGATTTCAAAGAAAGATTGTGGAGTTTAAAGCTAAACTTGTAGATAAAGTTTTCACTCTAAAGAAGGGTGGATAGTTAATAGTGAAGAAATAATTATTTCTTTAAAAGATTTTTCAGAGTGAATGTGACATTTATTTTGGTTTGGAGTTACGCCAAATAGATACAAAATCTATATAGTGCAACTGAAGGATTTTGCAACAGATTTAAGTAAACTTGTGTGTAGACTGAAAAGTCTTATTAATAGTTTTATGCAAGTTTCCAGACAATATTAATAAAGTTTCATGGTGTTGTTATTTTGTTCAATTGGGAACAAAGTAATTCAATATACTGCAAGGTCAGTGGGAGGAAATTTATTTTTTCTCATACTATATGTACATGATTTTTGTTTACAAGTAAGTGACCTTGAGGCATCTTTTGTCCTTTATATTAAGGTCCGTAAGGATTGTTTTTGTCACATATATTGGATTTTATTAGATTTTCTCAAAGGACATTTGCTGATCGTATTTTGGAAATATTCAATATACGTCACTGCAAGTCAGGAATTACTCCTGTTGTTAAGGGTGATGGAGCTAATCCGTTACATTGTCATTATTCAGATATTGAGAAAATCTAGTTAAATTGTGTACCTTATGTTAGTGCACTTAAAAGTATAATATATGCTTGATTTTGCACTAGATTAAATATCGTCTTTGCGACGGAACTTCTAGGCAGATATAAATTGAATCCAGGACGCGATCACTGGGTTGCTGCTAAGAAAGTTTTAAGGTACTTAAAAGGACAAGAGATTATATGTTAATCTACAAACAAGTTTGATTCTTTCAGTTAGTAGGGTATTCAGATATTAACTTTGCTGGCTGTTAAGATGATATAATATTAATAACAGAATATATATTTATGTTAACAGGAAGTGCAGTGCAGTAAATAAAGTTCTATGTCTACTATGTAAGTAGAGTTTGTAACTTTATTTTAGGCTGTTAATTGAGCTATTATGCTTCGGAACCTTATGAAGGAGTTGACCGTTTTGACTTTATGGATAGACCCATACGGTTAAGTTGAGACAATAAGTTTGTTGTATTTTTATTAATAACAAATGTCTCAAGGGGTCTAAATATATGGCAGTCAAATATATATTTTTTTTTTTTGGTAATAGGTAAGATATGGCAGTCAAATATTTTTGACCATAAAGAAACGGTACAGAAATGTGACTTATAATATAACATATTTTCACAGATGATGTGGTTGCAGATCCACTAACTAAAGGCCTACGCCCATGTGTATTTGAGTGACATGTCATTAGCATGGGCTTAGGAGTATCTTCGGATACTGTTGTTTAGTGGGAACTATTTTGGCTTTACTATGATGAAGTTCACATCTATGGTTCGTTACATTTAGTAACGGTTTGATATGTATCAACTTTTGCATTCAATAAAATATTTTTGAATGTGTTGTTATGTTGAATACATATTGATAAATTCTCAAGGTATTACCTTGAGTAAAGGCTAACGGGCATTTTGGTTATTAGCCTTGTGTATATGTTCTTGTAAAAAGTTAACCATAAGGACAAGACATATATAGGTTCATTAGAATCATGATTTCATTCTCTTGTGGCACAAACTTTTGTATCGCCTAAGTAAGAGAATGGTGACTGACAAAGGTTCATTAGAACCAAACTTCGTTCTCTTGTGGTACAAGCTTTTGTGTCACCTAAGTAAAAGAATGATGACTGACAAATGGATCTCTCTATGAGAGATGTTAGCCATTTGCCACACTAATGTGCACACATACAATACAATTTCAATTAATATAGTCCAAGTGGGAGAATGTAAGAATTTTTCAAATATGTGGACTAAATTAATTGACATTGTTATTTACCATTTAACGTTTACCGTTTTACGGGGTTTGGTCTAAGGTGAAATAGAAGGTTTCTTAATTAGTCTAATATGGGGCTGGCTAGTGTGGGCCGAGTTGAGCCTAGCCTGTAATGAAGGGGACTGGCTGAAAACTCTATAAATAGTGCTCAAGTCTCTCCTCTAACCCTAATCTCACATATCCTCACCTAAGGGGTGTTATTCTAACGCTAATCGTGAGGGGCCGCCTCATTGAGCCAGTGACTCGGAGGGCAATAGAGGAAAAGGATTTGATGCGTGGATAAACCCCTTGAGTGTGGGCAATCCCTTTTCGCTTCCGCTTTCAAGAACGAGATCCTAAAACAGGTGCATTAATTTTCTACTCTTTGGATGTGTGTTCTTGTTTTAGTTATGGAGATCTTGGGGTTGCGCAATTTGCGTCCTACATGGGTCTCTGCACCAATTGTTATCTTCAGTTTGCAGCATTGTAATTCTATTTCTGTGTCTTCTTTGAATGGTCGAAGCATGAAAAAATCGAGTGTTCTTGTCTCCCCAATGTAACCACTTGATACGAGGTCTCATGGCCCAAAATTGTTCCTCCTGCCTTCTTAATTGCTCGATCTGATTTATAAGACTCTGCTTGGTTATTCTGTGAGAGTTTTGGTCGGGTTGGTTTGTGAGCTCCGTTAACGCCATAGTTAGCTCTTTAATGCGCAGCTTTGCGTGTGCAAAATACCCTTTGCTCCATTTTGTTAGTGCCTGTGATACCTCCTGTAATTTTGCTGAAATGGGACATGGTTGGGTAGAATTAGATTTCCAAACTTGTTGGATAATTTCATAGTATTCTTCATGCTCTATCCAGTATGCCTCCATTTGAAAAGAGCGCTTATACTTCTTTTTTCCAAGATAGACTCAAAGAACCAGTGGACTGTGATCAGAGCCAATAGCTAGAAAAGCTTGGACTTCGGCATCAGGAAAGGTAATTCTCCATTCCATTGTGCATAACACCCGATCTAAACGTTTTTTAACAAGATCCTCCCCATCTCTATTATTCGCCCAAGTAAATGCACATCCATGACTATCCATGTCCATTAACGAGAGTTCATTGATCATATCTCTGAATGCTGCAATACGACCATTATCAGCTTCTCTTTTTCCAACTTTCTCCCACACATACAATATCTCATTGAAATCACCCATGCAGATCCAAGGGCAAGCATCATGGGGTTTAAGGTTTCCCAGCATTTTCCATAAGGTTAGTCTTTCTCCGAAATTTGTAGATGCATAGATAAAGGTAAGTTGCATTAGTCGCCTACTGCCTGGGTCAATGCATTCTACATGAATAAAATGCTTTGAACTGGCATTCACCTTCAAAAATACTTCATCATGCCACATTAGAGCTAAACCTCCTGATAATCCTGACAGATCAACCAAAAAGATATTTTGAAAATGCAGCTGTTTGCAAATTTTTTCCACCGTTGCTCCTTTATTCTTACTCTCCATTAAAAACAGTAAACTGGGCCTTTCTTGAGCTGTTAAGGCTTTAAGTTCTTGAATTGTCAGGGGGTTGCCCAGCCCCTGACAATTCCAACTGATGATGTTCATGGCGTCACTGATGGCTTATTAGGGCTAGCCACCAAAGCCCATTCCTGTCCTTCAGCCATCAAATTCACCGGAGTATCTAGTAACTGATTATCATCGATCACAAGAGATGTGTTCCCAGGTATGCATTTCTATTTTTTAGCTTTCTGAACTTTCATAGTCTTCTTGCTGCACTTCCCAACTTTAGATAACACTTGTTTATTCTCCGCACATTGCACCTGTTTGCCGAGGTCTCTGGCCACTTTGAGATGTTTTTCCTTGTCTTGAACTATCTCTTTGCTTTGAGAGTTGTCATGTCTTCTTTTACTGCAGCTTCCTTGTGGCATGTCGGGGGCAACATCATGAGCTATAATCTCCATGCCACTAGCAGAAGAGGGTGTGACAGGTATGGTCGCTTCGACAGTGAACTCCTCCTCAATTTTGCCATAAAAAGTATCCTAATAAGGGTTGTGCTCACTTGCCTCTGCCTTCAACCAGGGCCCAAAAGGTCCAATTTGGTTATTTCCCCAGGGTGAGTGCGCGTAAGGAATGTGTGCACAGTCAGGGGCGTAATGGCCTATTCTCAAGGTTGTTTAATTGAGTTATATCTCTTTTATGTTAAGGATTGGAATTTCAAATTTGAGCAAATATTAAAGGAGCTTCTTATGATGATGATGATGATGATGATGATGGTTCATAACTTTTCTCTTTTGTGTCAAGAATGGAATCAACATCATCATGATTTCAAAGTTGTCTTATTTGAATAGAATTACAATTTTATCTAGATTCTGTTTATTTTGCAAAAAGTAAATAATTTGCAAACTATTTTCTTAGAAACGATCTTTTTAATTAATTAAAAATATTTTTTTATTATCAGCCACAATTTATCTCTTGTAAATCAAATTATATATACAGTAGAAAGATCATTGTAATTTTGCGTGGAGTGAAAATTAAATTATAAATGATGAAAAAATTCAAAAGAAGAAGAGCGACCCAGATGGAACGCAACTACCGGGGGGCACCAATCCGCGAGCAGCCCAAACCGAAATCGAGAAGAAATTGAAGTGAAGTGGCATCCACGTGGGCTTCGCCGACGACTCTTGACGCGGGATCTACGAAACGACGTCGTATTCAGCACGAAGTCAGAGATATAGAGAGAAGAAGGCGACGAAGCAAGGAAGCTCGCTCTCTCTCTCTCTCTCTCTTAGGGGTGAGCACAGTTCCCGGGTAGAATCGGGAACCGGAGAACCGAACCGGAGGGTCCGGGACCCTGTTCTTAAGAGACCGGTTCCAATTCCCGGTTCCCAGGACCGGTCAAAATTCAAAAGAAAAAACCTAATCGCTTCCCCCACGTGATTTCCCCTACGTTTCTTCTCCCTTGTCCCTTCCCTTTTCTCTCTCTTTCTTTTCTCCCCTTATTCCTCCTCACACGTCACTTCCTGCCCCCAACCTTTTTCTTTTCTTCTCTCTCTTCTCTTTCCCCCTCTCTCGGCCGAAACCCCACCCCTTCTTCTCTTTTTCTTCTTCTTCTTCGCCACCCTTCACCGTTTCACCCACCACCACACCACTGCCCCTCGCCACTTCATCCACCACCACACCGTTGCCCCACGCCCTACTCACCACCATCTCTTGGCCACTGAACCACCACCACCCACCGCTCGTCCGACGAGCCGTCTTGTCGTTGAGCCTAACGAGCTATCGCACCGCCCCTCACTGCCGTGAGCGAGGGCACGGCTCTCGAGCCCCTCGCCTCTGGCGGCAGCGGAGGACGGAGTGCTCAGGGTTAAGGCCGCGGGGGGGCTCGAGTTCAGGCGCCATGCCTTCGGCGATCCGGAAGAGAGTGGGGGCGACGAGGGGAGTGGCGGTGGCTCGGAGCGTGGCGCCGGCTTGGAGAAGAACGAGCTGTTCGTGCGCTGGTTTCACAAGGCGTGGCCATATTTCAGAGCTCACAAGGGCAGCACTTTCGTCGTCGTCGTCTCCGACAAAATCGTCGCTAGTCAACACTTGGATCCGGTTCTCAAGGCACGCGTTGGTTTTTCCTTGCTTCTTCTGTTTCGTTTCTGATTTGTGGTTTGGCTGCATGTTAATGCTGTGAGGAAGAACAAAAGCGCGGACCCGTTCTATTGTGGAATGCTCCAAGTGATTAAATTCGCGTTCTTCATGCCTTGTAGCTGACTTTACTTTTATTTATCCAAATAAAGGGCAAAGAAAGTATATGTTCTGCTAATGTTTGCATGAGGTGCAACTGAGCATTTGTTTTTATGTCTGTTGCACAGATTGGATCTCAATTTCAGAAGTGGCTAGGTCTTGTTTGTGTGGCCTGCTTTTGTTTCTATAAAATCAATTTTCAACAATAGACCTTTAATTGCTTATACTAAGCATGTCTTCGTAGGACATGAGCCTAACTATGTTGGAAGATACAGAATAACAGACACTAAAGCTCTGGAAGCAGCTGGAGGTACTTGTTTAATGATAGAGGCTAAACTATCTCCTGGAGCCCCAATTTCCAGTATGCGCCATCATGGGCATAGTAGCCGTTTGCATGAAGTTGGTGTAAGTGTCGCAAGTGGTAACTTTCTTGTAGCCAAGGTAACGGTTTACATGCTTACTCTCTTGGTCGATATCTCGAATTAGTTGAACGAACAGTTCACATTTCTCGTGTCATCGTTCTGCTTTGGCAGCTATAGTAATGTTGATTATTTTATTTGTAGCGAAGATGAGTTATTGAAGGTGTTGATTTTGGGGGCAACGGGTGAAGTACAGAAAGTGGATGTTTCTCGTATTCGTGAGAGGCTTGATGGTGGATGTATAGTTGTATTAAGCAACCTGGCTATTCCAGCTATGGAGAAGTTCTAAATTGCAAGTATGGATTATTGATTTTGATGCCTAAAAAAAAAAAAAAGAACCTATTGGAACCTGGAATCGATCCCGGAATCTGTGACAGAGTAGGTTTCAGGTTCTTGGTTCTGGCTCTGACGGGTAGGTTCTAGATTCCAAAAATTGAGGAACCTGTACCCGAGAGTAGGTTACAGGTTCTAGACGGAACCGAACCGGAACCGAGAACCGTTCACCCCTACTCTCTCTCAACACGCCTAGACAAACCTCCATTATCATCCCTCCCCCAAATTTCAACCCTCCCCACCACCACCGATTCCTCTCCACCGGACCAACGCGTCGCGATCGCCGGATCCGGCCTCTGTTTTTCCGATCCCTCGGCTAGCATCCAGCTCCGCCGTCGATTTCTTCCGAGGTTCATGTGCCCTCCTTTCCCACTCCTGTTGTTGACTCTGTCCCTTGCTGTGTCGTCGATTGCTCGACAGGCATCGTTTTTCGATATCTGTGTGCGCTTGAGCTGATTGATCTTCTTTTTGGTGTTGACGACATCGAGGATTTCTTGGTGCCGTGATTAATCATGGAAGACTTAAAGGCGTTTATCCAGATGCGTCAGCCGACCAAGGTTCTCAACCCGATGGACAGGTTGAACGAGGTACCGATCGCATGCCTTTTCTTAGATGGATCGATATCCAGTGGGGCGCAGGGGGTGATATGAAGAGAGCGTGGAGACGAAGGCTAAGCCTACAGGATCCGAGTGAGAGGGTGATTTGGAAATACACTTAAGGGGTGATATAATCATTACTAGCTGACCAATTTTTTTACTTAAAAATAAAAAAATCAGGAAATAATCTCTTGCCCTCTCTCTCGGATCCTGTAGCCTCAGCCTTCGTCTCCACACTCTCTTCATATCACCCCCCGCGCCCCACTGGATATCAATCCATCTAAGAAAAGGCATGCGATCGTACCTCGTTCAACCTGTCCATCAGGTTGAGAACCTTGGTCGGCTGACGCATCTGGATAAATGCCTTTAAGTCCTCCATGATTAATTACTGCGCCAAGAAATCCTCGATGTCCTGTCAACACCAAAAAGAAGATCAATCAGCTCAAGCGCACGCAGATATCGGAAAACGATGCTGGTCGAGCAATCGACGACATAGCGCGGGACAGAGTCGACAACGGGAGGGGGAAAGGAGGGCACACGAACCTTGGAAGAAATCGACGGTGGAGCTGGATGCCGGCCGAGGGATAGGAAAAACAGAGGCGGGATCCGGCGATCGCGACGCGGTGGTCCGGTGGAGAGGAATCGGTGGTGGTGGGGAGGGTTGAAATTTGGGGGAGGGATGATAATGGAGGTTTGCCTAGGCGTGTTGAGAGAGAGAGAGCGAGCTTCCTTGCTTTGTCGCCTTCTTCTCTCTATATCTCTAACTTCGCTCCGAATACGACGTCGTTTCGTAGATCCCGCATCGAGAGTTGTCGGCAGAAGCCCACGTGGACGCCACTTCACTTCAATTTCTTCTCGGTTTCGGTTTGGGCCGCTCGTGGATTGGTGCCCCCCGATAGTTGCGTTCCATCTGGGTCGCTCTTCTTCTTTTGAATTTTTTCATCGTTTATAATTTAATTTTCACTCCACGCAAAATTACAATGATCTTTCTACTGTATATATAATTTGATTTACGAGAGATAAATTGTGGCTGATGATAAAAAAATATTTTTAATTAATTAAAAAGATCGTTTCTAAGAAAATAGTTTGCAAATTATTTACTTTTTGCAAAATAAACAGAATCAATCATGATAACGTTGATTCCATTCTTGACACAAAAGAGAAAAGTTATGAACCATCATCATAAGAAGCTCCTTTAATATTTGCTCAAATTTGAAATTCCAATCCTTAACATAAAAGAGATATAACTCAATTAAACAACCTTCAATTTCAGTCAGGAATATTACTTCTAAGTCTTACTTGCACTCTCACTCCTGCAACAACCTCTAAAAAATAAGCAACTCTTACTTACGTGACATCTCTTGTGACGATCAAAATTAACTTCAGATAAGTATTTTAGCCCGATTAAGTCCCATTGAAATGGATAACCGCATTGATTAAATAACTTCGGATTCTATCTTGTGAGACAATATGAATCTTGATCGATAACCGAAATGAGTATCCATTTTCAAGTCACAACCACACAATCAAACCATACATGAGAATCCGAGTAAGAACTTAATGGGGATCAAGGTACGCATGAGGATCATTATTTTGCCACATTCCCCTTGACATGGATAGCATATCTCCACCGATTCTATTTTCCTCCCAGAATTTTCTCCAATCAAATTTATGATTTATGAATTACAAATAATATATAACCACCCGCCGTGGTGGTGGCTCATTGGATAGCTTCGAGCTTCCTTTCGCTAAGAGTGCCCTGGAGTTCGAAACCCCGCGACGCAAGTTGCGGGGAGGCCGCGTGAGACATTGGTGACTTACCCGGTGGCGCATGTGTGTGGTGGTAGACATGTCGCCCTTTGGCTGGTTTATCTCATTTGCCGACCGTGCGGGGTTCCCTGGTCATAAAAAAAAAAAAAAAATATATATATATATAAATACACAATTATGGAAATGAAGGATACTACGGGGAATACTCATTTTTGCAATCCAGCAATGACGAGTTCTTTCAAAGGAGATTTCTACTCTCCTACAACAACCAAAGATGGAGAAAGAACGCAATCCAATCTGAAAATATGCCAAATTTCGTCTCCGTTCCCCGAAGTTGCAAAGTGATTCACGAGTTTGATTTGGAAATACACCAGGAGCGAGTAACTCAACAACAAACGAATCTTCCAATTGCAGTATAATAAAGCATACCGCTTAATTAATGCCCCCCTCGAAGATTTTTTTTTTTTTTTTGGTCCTACCCCCTCGAAGATTCCACCGCATTAATTTGGACAGAGACACACAAAGGGAACATGAAAACCTAACCTGAGGAGAAGCCTCTTGCTCTCTACCTGATAAATCAGGTCTCCAAGCAGCCCGAACAGCCAGCTTTATCCAAATTCTAAGGTTTGCAGCATAGCACTCTCATTTTCCCATATTGTTTTTTTCGGTATCTGGTATTGACTCTTTTTCGCGGAACTTTTCTGATCATCTAGGAACTTTTCTGGTCACCTGATCAAATTCAATCACAACGACCGAGCGAACCCATAGAAAATGCTTCTTCCGTGTGAAATCAGTCAAGCGTCGAGGTACTAACCACTCCAAGAAAGCTGATTGCTCCAGGATCAGTTCCATTCGGCATGAATTATGACCAGATGCTAATAAGGCACGAAGCATGACAACATTAATGACTCAATCTTGGACAATATCTACAGTCACTTTATCCAGTACAGACAACCACTCATACCCCGAAACAAGCCTATTGCAGCAACAAGTATATAATACTGTGAAAACACCGACTTAACAAAATATGCCCAAGAGGAAATGTTTGCATAGCTAGGAACAACTCCACAGTAATTGCAGTGTGCAATTCCTTCTACAAAGGAACTCAGCCACTATTGGAAAAGTTGAAAAACGTAAGCTAAGGTTGCGTTACTCTTTTCTCAGATAAGAGAAGCAAATAACAAGTTTTAGTAATCTGAATGTATCGGCTTATGGGTCTGCTACCCTGTGTGTGTTCTTATAGATCCGCCCTTCCTGGGTACCTTGGGAATGGGATGACATCCCTAATGTTGTCGATACCAGTGGCGAATAGAATCATCCGTTCAAAGCCCAAACCAAATCCGCAATGTTTGACAGTCCCGTATCGCCGCAGGTCAAGATACCATTCGTATGGATGCAAGGGCAGCCCCATCTCAAGTATCCTGATAATAATGCAATTCGAGCCATTAGTCGACCTGATTTTGTTACCACTTTGCATCTAGGGTTGCAGAAACTATTACATATATGGTAAAATGACAAGGAAATGTACCTATCACGAATAACCTCATAACGCTCTTCCCTTTGGCTTCCGCCAATTAATTCTCCTACCTGAACACAACAAGTGAAAATATTAGACTTGGAAGAAAAGTACACACAATGATAAAGCCCACCAACTACTTCCCTAACAGTTGCTTTTAATCCCTAGCAGATTTTGCTGATCGTTTCTTCCCTCTCAGTCTGCAAGAGTTTCAATTGTGACTCGTAACTGATTCACTACCTTTGGTACGAGAACGTCCATGGCTGCGACTGTCTTTGAGTCATCATTGAGCCTCATGTAGAATGCTTTAATTCCTTTTGGGTAATTGTACACAATAACGGGCTTCTGGAATTTCACCTCTGTCAAGTATCTGTGAAATTGGCCAAAACAAAGTTTGACGACCATTAGCTATCAGATAGAACACATGGAGTTTGTTTGGTACAGTGATGGCTGTGCTGTGCTGTTTCGAAGCACATGCATTCGGATGCATCTTTAAAAAGTGTTTCACCTTGGCTACGAATGACATTGCATTTAGCAAAAGCTACAGCGAGATTACTGTGGTTATCAAAATGGTGGAAAAGAATTATAACATTATGTAGAGTTGTAACCAACTATTATGTCCATATTATCAGAATTTTCGCATTATACCGTTGGCACTATACAATAACAATAATAATAAGCATAATAACAATATTTTGTCAATGTTATGACCTTTATTTTTATTTTTTATTATTATTGCTATTGCAAAATTTATATAGTAATGCCATTGTATCAAATTTTGGAAAAGTGGCAAACTTCCTTCTAGGGAAAAATATTAATAAAAATTTGAAAGAAATGATGAAAAAATAGTTGAATTATTGATTATTATTAGTATCATCATTATGGTTATTATTAGTTTCGTATTTATAATTAACATTTTTGTTTTTATTATTATAGAATCAACATATTAATCTTTTTCCTTTGTCCAAATAAAATATTCTTTAAAAAACCTAAACGTTGTGGCATCCCAAGGCTACTAGAGGTGAACTTTTTATGAAAGCTATGAAAGTATTTTTCAGCTGCGAGGATGTCGTCACTATGAGATTTTTACCAAAGACTTAGAAATGCCAAACCACCACGTTTCTCAATTGTTGCAGCTGAGAAAAGCCCTACCAAACACACATAGACATGCAACTACATACCTTTCATGCTCAGATGCTAAATCAATGCCCCATTCCACCTTATTCTCAAATTGTTTACCACCCTTCACAGCATCTACTAAAATCTCCACAGCTTCAGTGTAAGAGATACGCTCAAAAGGGGTTGAAGCAACCATTCTTAGACGATCAATGCAAGTTTTGTCAAAATTCTTGGCCATGAACTCCATATCATCAAGGCAGTTGTCCAGTAACCAGCTACACAAAAATCTCACATATGCCTCTGCACAGTTCATATCATCCTACACATGAACAGAATATAGAACCCTTTAATGTAATTAACAATTTTGCATAAAAATGGTAAAAGTAATGGGCACATCATCTTCAAAGGAAACGGACCACGTTATTCCCTACTAGACATGATTTAAATTAAGGTAAAAACTAAAAAGGCAATACTGCATCCAAAAGATAGTAATGTGTGGATGGTGGACTATTCATCGAAAACATAAGAAAGCATTTCCAGAAATTCTTAAGCTTTGCAGATAGCATACATTACCAAGCCCAATTAGCCACCTAAGTTTACATACATAGAGGAGAAAATCCTCATGCTATCTTAGAGACTTGGCATACTATCCTCTTAAATGCACCCATTACAAGAAGAAATAAACCAATAATAAAGAAACAATAAGGAGAAACTAAACAAGAATAGATGTCTAAATCTCATGTAGATGCTGAAATTTGCTATACCTCAACACCTTTCAATCAGTCAGACTGAAGGACTGAGATGACTATACCTTTAGCTCTGCAAAAGCTATTTCAGGCTCCACCATCCAAAACTCTGCCAGATGCCTGGATGTATGAGACTGCTCAGCACGGAAAGTCGGACCAAATGTGTAAACGCTACTAACAGCACATGCATAAGTCTCCACTTGCAATTGCCCAGAAACAGTCAAGAATGCTTGACGGGCGAAAAAGTCTTGGTCATAATCTATCTTTCCATCCTTTTGTGGGATGCCAGGTTTTAGCTTGAATCTCTCTTCCAGCTTAGAAAGTTTCTCTTTGGCCTTTGTCAGCTCAGCCACAGATGCTGTGATATCCGCCTTACTAGCTTTAGCAGATTTCAGCTGTGCAACTGCCTCTCCCTTCTCTTTTACAAGAAGCTTAGCAGCTTCAATTTCCGCTTCAGATGGAGGAGGATTCTTGATCAGCTCCTTCTCCACCTTATCAGCCTCGCTTATCAGAGTTGTTACTTGAAACATTTCACCCGCACCCTCGCAGTCACTAGTGGTGATGATCGGAGTGTGTACATAGAGAAAGCCATGCTTTTGGAAGAATGTGTGAGTCGCATATGCCAACGCGTTTCGGATCCGAGCCACAGCAGAAATCTGAAAGCAACTATTATTTAGAAAAAATCGGCAATGACATGAGGGAAACATCACAGTCAAATTTCTTCCCCATTTTTGTATAACTTCTCACAGATTGTCAATTAGTTAAAACAAGACATCTCCATGAGCAGACAACAACCAATAGGCTCAATTTGTTTACATCTTTAAAGTGGATGTCAGGATGCATTTGGCCTAATAAATCCTAACAATCATTCAGATTCTGCAAAACCATTTTTTATCAAGGAAACTGCTCTGGTTATCAGATTGATACAAGATTTGGATAATCATAAAGTTTTTTTTTTCCCTACCCATGTCTCCCCATTCCTTCAACACTGGTAAAGAACTTATGAACTCAACCGGCAAAAAGATCAACCTTTGATAGATATTCGCCTATATGGACATCAGAAACACATTCCCACCACCTTAGAACAAAGAACAGATTGAAGTTGTCGCATGCGTAAGGCTTCACCTCACTCCTGCTTTTCAATACTCCACGCCCCCCAAGCAGCAATCTCGAACTATTAGCCAGAATTTTCACATCTTTTCACAAGCAGCAGCGGCGCAGAGCACATGATTTTGAAAAGCAAATTGAAGAACGCACACGTATTCACACACGCACCGTGTTGGTCTTCGGCCTCAGGTGCACGACGTCCCTCAAGAACTCGAGCGTGAGCTTGGTCTTCGGCAGCGGGTACTTGGCCGGGTCGACGGGTCCAACGTGGACGACCTCCTCGACCCGGAGCTCGATCTTCTGCTTCGTCCCCTCGGGAGGGACCTTGAGCACGCCCTCGAGGGCCACGCACGTGCCGGTCGGCACCAGCAGGCCGAGATCGGCCACGGCGGAGTCGACGATGACCTGGAGGTTCATCGGGCACGAGCCGTCGTTCACCTCGAGGAAGGCGAAGGAGCCGCTCCCCTGCTTCCGGCCGGTCTTGACCCAGCCGCCGACGCGGGCACGCTGGCCGGCGAGGCCGGAGCCGCCGTCGGGGCGGCCGAGGATGGAGCGGATCGGGACCCGGTCGGAGAACTCGTGCTTGGGGACGACGGCGGCGTCGGAGAGGGTGGCGGCGGCGAGCTGGGCCGCCGGCGGTTGCGGCGGCTGGTCCGACATTGCGTTGCACTTCACGCGCGTCGCCCTCTCTGTGCTTTCGAGAAAAACCCTAACGATTGGTTTATGGTGTTATACGGAACGAGGGGATGAGGTCTCCACTGAGCATTTTATAGCCCCCAAAAAAAAAAAAAATTCCCCATTACCATCTTTTTTTAACTGAAAAAGAAAAGGAGAAAATTCAAGAAGAATTTTAACTGAGCATTTATTGGAATTTGGAATGCTTTGTGTAGATTTTCATGTCTTGGAAATTTATGTATATTAGGCTTTTTTGTGGTGATTAGATAATAAGAAAGAACTGAAGAGTTGACTGAGAGATCATGGGGTTTCTCGCTAAGCAATAATAAGCATGGATTTATGGGCAATATCAAGAAGGATTTATCATTAGAAATTATGAAGATTAATAAGTTTTAAACTTTGACAACATCGCTCATTTGAATCTCCAGTTAATATAATTACACTTGTTTAGTCTTCACTAGGATGTTGAATACTTCAATCTTAAGCACTTTGATGACTTGATCAAACGAGCTATGGATCAGATAGTGTCATGCATATCAATAATGGATGTCTTGATATGATTTTAATTTGATTTATTATTTTGAGGAGTGACTATTATAATGAGATAAATAGCATTTTCAGTGTTACAAATACGTGGTCAAATTTTGTAAGTTGGTAGCATTTTGCTTGTCCAACAAGTATTTTGCGTTTGGTGTGCAAATTAAAAAAAAAAAAAAAAAACGAAAGGAGTAAGGAATAGAAGTGATAGATTTCTCTACGAATGTTTGAAATCAATTGTCAAAGTGACAAGTTTCGCAAAAAATTACTAAGTGTTAGTATTTAATGGTAAAAGTCACTCCAAATAGCAGTATTAATTTTCTTCCACAATAAGAAATAACAATCAAGATTTTAGCTATAAATTGATTAAACTTTCCGACTAAAAATAGAGAAAAGAAGAGTGATTGAAATTTTTTTATCAAAATTAAGTTATTGTGAATAAGTTTTCTCAACGCAAATATCGTGATTAATAAAAATCTCGCAAGAAGAACTTCAAATGCCTGAATCGTCGGTAATTCGTCCCCCGCCCGACATAATTTTTCTCATTTCGTCAACAGGTATTTTACCGCGAAAATAATGGGAATTCATAAATTTCGACGAATTTATTTCATTGGTTTGACGAGGGGTTTTGCTTCTGGCGCATCACCAGCCGGGGAACGCGATTTTCAATGTCTCCCCGAGAAGGGTGGAATAGCGTGGGGCGAGGCGTACGGTAAGCGCAAAGCCTAAAGGGTCGCGGGCGAGTAGGAAGCGTGCTCCTCACGTGATTCGCTTGTGGGGAACATGCGTGCGCCCCAAGCCGATCTTCGGTGGGCCCCGCCACGGTGCCGGCCGGAATCCGATTGCGGGGTGTCTCGTGCGATCGGAATCTTCAAATTTGTTTAGACTCAAAAGAAAGGAAAAGAATCTTCAAATTTTCCTTATATTCTCCTCTCTCTCTCTCTTTTTTTTTTCTTTCCCCAACCGAGGAAAGGCGGCTAGGAAACTCGTACCAATGTCCCTGGCACCACCACAAGAAATTCTTTCCTTGAATCATCCGATCTATTATGATTAATCACATGAATCTTATGTCGGTCTCATAATCAATTACGAGTGATCAAATGACTACAATAAACTCGATCAAATAACTATAGATTTACACAAATTTACTCTCCGCATTAGTGTTCGCCACTACCATAAATTCTTTCTCTACATTCATCTTATTTATTATGATTAATCATGCAAATCTTATGCCAATCTCAGGATTAATTATGAATGACCAATGGCTATAATAAACTCGATCGAATAACCATAGATTTACGCAAGTTTACTCCTATCATTGGTGTGTCGCTATGTTAGATTTGGTTCAGAAGCAATATTGGTAGTTTAGCTCATGGTGATGTATTACTAACAACTTGCTAAGATCAATTGAGTTTTTCCTTTTTGGTTTTCAACACTGGATGGGATAGTAAAAAATCTCTAGATTTATCTAGGGCAAAAGAGAGTATTAATTTATATGCCCACAACAAAAACAACCCTAACATTTTTAAACGGTATAAAATAATGCGCCGACTTTTAATCGAGAGGAAAAAACAAAAGAATCATTAGGTTTTATGCCCATGAAAACTGATGTGGCAATTGACGTGATTGACGGTAGCAACCTACAATCGGCAAGACAAAACTTCGTCATTTCTTGTTAAAAAAACAATGACAATGTTTTGCTCTTCTGAATCAAAGACTTGTGTGTTTGAAAGCGAAAGAGAAATAAATGAAAGATGAGCAACCCGAAAAGTTGGGGTTCTTGAACCAAGTATTTTGGCACCAAATCAACGGTTGGAATAATCAAAATTGTCGATTTCAAGCGAATTCGTCTGCTTGGATGGACCAAAAATCAGCATTGGCTATTCTTTTTCCCTCGAGTAAACATCCGTGCATTTTTTTTTGTTTTGGATCATTCGAAAGATCAGATGCTTTTTGTACTTTCTAGCTTCCTCCACCTCTAGAATCGATTCATTTCTTCAATCACGGTTAAAAGACACCATCAAATTGCTGATATGGTACGTAGTAGAAGTGGGCTACTTATCACTTATCAGACGTAAAAAAAGGAAAAAAAAAAAAAACCACCATAAAATTGCTCGAGCTCAAGGCTTTGACCCAGCCTCGAGCCCTAGCTCACTGCAGATCGAGCAATCAGTGAGATCACTAGAGGTCGGCGAGCTCGAGGTTCCTCATTGAGCCTCGAGATCGCCGAAGGGCGCTGTGACCGTTGTTGTAGCAAATGACTAGTCAAGATAAAAGTAAAAAAATAATAATAATTAAAATTGATTTTTATGTTGGAAAAAAGAAGAAGAGAAAGATGGAAAGGTTAATATGGGTGTGAGATTAGAAAAAATGAATAAGGAAAATATCTTTCTCATATTGAAAAGTTGAAAATATTTTTCCCAAGGAAAATTCTTTCTTATTGATGGAAAATATTTTATCCAATCAGTTCATTTTTCATGAAATGAATACCAAAAGATCCGAAAGACATTTTCCAAAAATTATTTTCCACGAAACAAAAGAGCCTTAATAATTGAGGATTATACTAAAAAGTTTTTTAATTTTATTCAAAAGTGAAATTCGAACCCTTCAACCTTTTGCTGGTAAGGGACCAGGGGTCTCGTGCCCTACCCAACATCACGCAAAATTTATGAAAAGCTCTAACACGTATAAATTTATAGAAAATATGCCGCTTGTGTGGCACATCGCGTTTATATTCAATTTTGGACACATGCAAATAAACACGGTTTTACATGTCTATATTAGAGATCATGTCTTAGACGGGTTTCACATTTTGCGCACCTAAGCTGACTATAAACCTGTTTTGGGTTTTGAAGTTATGGCGAGATTAATAAATATGTCGTGCCACGGAAATACCTACAATTTATGCAAGATTATGGCATGTCATGAAGATGCCTCGGGTTCATTTCCGCGCCACATCTATAGTTCGAGGATGCTGTTAATAACTTGATAGAGGGCTTGATTGTATCAATTGAGAGAAAAAGCCATTCAAAGAGAAGAAGAAGAGATAAGCAAGTCGGCCAAACAATAAGCCTCGACTTGATAACACAAAACACATGCTATTCTCTCGGTGGTTAGCCGGGCATCCTCCTCGCGCCGGGCCACCTCGAGCGCAACCATCGGAAAGTAAAGTGATCGATTGCAAATGCCGTTCTCGAATATGTGAGAGAAAGAGAGAGAGAGAGGCAATGACAACCGCTACCCAACAGCTGCAGCTGCCGTCGCCGACAGCGGCAACTGCTTTGCGGCAGCCACTCGAGGGCGGAACCACCGGGCGACGACGGTGATAAGTGATAACACCCTCAGATCAAGAAGAGAGAGAAAACTTTAAGCATGCGGCCCAAAACGACAATAATAATCAACAGAATTCAAGCAAAAAGCCCAAATCTATATGGGCCGAACCCGGCCCATACGACCAGAGGCACCGCCCCCTGCCCCGATCAATCATCTCCCACCTCCATAAAACCCTAACCCTAGTACAATCCCCTCTCCATCCTCCTCCAACTCGCCGAGCTCCGCCGCGCCCCGAGATCGACAGCACCGCCGCCTCAAGTTCTCCGACAGCAATCCGCCATGGGTAAATCCACAAGCTCCTCGTTCTCGCTAGTCGGTTCATTTCGTTTCGCGCGCCGTTAGAGATCTGATTGCTGATTGCTGGATGGCGCGTTTGTTTCGCAGGTAAGGTGCACGGATCTCTGGCTCGCGCCGGTAAGGTGAGGGGGCAGACGCCCAAGGTCGCGAAGCAGGACAAGAAGAAGAAGCCGCGCGGCCGCGCCCACAAGCGCATGCAGTACAACCGCCGCTTCGTCACCGCCGGTAATCCCCACCTCCCTCTTGACTCTCAACTAGCTATGCCTTTTTAGTCGAATTTTGACTGTTGCGAAGAACGGGGTATTGATTGCTTTCTTGTTGTTGGTGGGGATTTTGCTGTAGTCGTCGGCTTCGGCAAGAAGAGAGGGCCCAACTCGTCCGAGAAGTGAGCTCGCCATTGAACGCCGAGGAAGATGGTTAGGTGCAGAAGGAAGGATCATGGCTGGGTTTCAATGAGTTTTGCACCCTTTTATTTTTTACTGGGAAGCTTTAAAATTTATTGTGTATGCGACTCGATTTCGGTGCTCGACCGATTGAATTTTACTGATGACTAGTAGAGATCATGAAATTCAGTTCTTGCCGTGTGTTGCGGTTCCTGTTTGTATACTTATGTTCCTGTGTGATCCTTTCTTAGTTCATTGAGGATTGGTCTGCACATCAGGACTTTCGAATCGGTGAAACACGCTGGTTCTCTGAATCGAAATTGATGGGAGTATTTAGGCTTGATGTCAATCAAGGAATGGGGCATGCATTCATGCGTGGTTCGTGAAATCTACATGAGAGAAACCATTGAATAGATTAGTACCAGTGCTGGAATTTAGTGAACTCACTTTAGGCATTGGGCGGCTGCATTTGTTATAGGGCTGGCATGCTTCCTTCATCCGTTTCTCATTCAGCATGCTTTCTACATGAGAGAAACCATTGAATAGATTAGTACCTGCGCCGGAATTTTGTAGACGCACTTTAGGCATCAGGCGGCTGCATTTGTCATAGGGTTGGCATGCTTCTGTCATCCATTTCTCATTCGGCATGCTTTCTTCATCCGGCCATCATTTCACAAGTATACTGATATGGACTCGTGCTGATGAGAATGCCAATCTGTGTCGTTTTCTCTTGCCTATACTAGTCTTTCGCGGCCGCATGTCGAATAACTCAGCTTTCAGTGTAATTTGATGCTCGGAATTGGTTCTGTACCCTGTGCTGTGCCATCTTTCTGGTCCAGACTTTTTCTCGAATGTCGTCTCTTGTAGGCCATTTGAGTGTTGTATCTTGGTTACTGATGAGCGGGGATGTGCAAGAGTCAATAACATGCCAAACATGCATCTGAGAGAGCATCGGAGCACTTGCCTCGTATGGCAATCAATCGACACGCACTACTCTCCTCTGCTGTTCTCCCCGTTCTCATGCTGAAACTTTGTCTCTCGGAAGTTCGATCTGCAAGTATGGTCTGTTCATGTGTTCGAAAGTGATTTGAGACCCTTATATAAGAAGTGGGCCAATGGACAAAACAGTTGCAAGCTAGTTTTTTGAAGTTGGAGGCTTTGATACCTTCAAGCTGCGGATTTTATTTATACCAGTTGGTATCGCCATTTTAGCACAGCTAATGTCGTGTCGTATGCGCCATGGTCGGCATGCATTTCAGTGCAGTTTGGCATCGCCATCAACATTGATGCCGTATTTACGTGTTTATGTACTTGAGCTTCTATGGTTCTAGCTGACACTCGGACTGGAATTGCTTGTGGATTGATATTTGGGATCATTATCCACGTAGTATATGAGCATTTCTTTTAAACTAAGGGATTGTAGTACACTTAGTATAGGCGCGTCTTTTGGAAATGCTTTCCTGCAATTCCGTTGAACTCACAATGACTCTGAAACGATGGGGGGCTTGGCCCCTCATCATCGCGCACGCGTCTTTGCTGGAAATTTTTTAATCGACTTGACGAAAGCAATGTTTGTTCTTGTCAGATCCATCCATCTTTTGCGAGTCGATGGATTGGTTTTTAGTTCTTTATCAGTGTATATATTTCTCAATCAGGGCGCGTTTATTTTACTGGACAATTTCATAATGAAGTAAAATATTCTCTAAGGAAGTCATTTTCAAGGAAGCTAGTTAATTTTGTTTAATGGTATAAAGAAAGTGATTTCCTTTTTGTCAGAAAGGGGAAGTCGTTAATGTCAATTTCTTGATTTTCTGTCATGCAAATATCAGAAAGTTAAAGAATAATATCTTGGAAACCATTTCCCTTTATACAAACTGATCCCTATCTTCTGAACTTAAAATAGAGTCAATACACGGTGGAGGACGAGACAGTACCCGTGACGGCTATGTCAAGATCTTTGCATGCAGCGGTGTTTGATTCCCTTGCTATATTTTTTTGGGCGACCGGCTGCGATTCGTCAGGTCTCAAATGTGGTCAGTAATTCCTGAGATTTCCCAAGGGGGTTGGCGAGCTATCTATGGTGATGATAGCCTTAATCAGTGACGAGGAGTTGCTTTTGGATTGGATCCGTTGCCAATTGTTGATCAATGTTATATTTATTCGCCGTAGATTAATTCCAAATCAAACTCGTGAATCACTTTTGCAATTTGGGGGAACGGAGACAAGATTTGGCATTTTCAGATTGGATCGCGTTCTTTCTTCATCTTTGATTGTAGTAGGAGAGTCAGAAATCTCCTAAAATAGAACTCCTCATTGCTGGATTGCAAACACGAGTATTCCTCGTAATTATCGTTCACATGTATATATATCTGTAATTCATAAATCATAATTTGATTGGAGAAAATTCCAGGAAGAAAATAGGATCCGTGGAGATATGCTATCCATGTCAACGGGAATGTGGCAAGATAGTGATTCTTGTGCAGATCTTGATCCCCGTTAAGTTCTTGCTCGGATGCCCATGTATGATTTGATCGCGTGGCCGTGACTTGTAAGAAGATACTCATTTTGATACTCATTTCGATACTCATTTCGGTCATTGATCGGAACTCATGTTGTCTCGCAAGATAGAATCCAAAGTTATTTAACCAATGTGGTTATCCACGTCAGCAGAGCTCAATTGGGTTAGAATACTTTTCTCAAGTTAATTTTAACCATCACAAGAGATGTCACGTGAGTGAGAGTTGCTCATATCCTAGAGGTTGTTGGAGGAGTGAGAGTGCAAGTTAGACTTAGAAGTAATATTCCCGATTGTGATTGAAGGTTGTCGGTTTGAGTGATACCCCTTTTATATTCAGAATTGGAATTTCAAATTTTAGCAAATATTAAAGGTGCTTCTTATGGTGATGATGGTTCATAACTTTTCTCCTTTGTGTCAAGAAGGGAATTAAAATCATCACGATTTCGAAGTTGTCTTATTTGAACACAAATATCATTATATTTAGATTCCGTTTATTTCGCGAAAAGTAAATAATTTTTCATATAAATGATCTCTCTAGTTAATTAAAAACATTTTTATTATCAGCCACAATCTATCTCTCGTAAGTTAAATAATATATACAGTAGAAAGATCATTGTAATTTTGCGTGGAGTGAAAATTAAATTATAAACGTCGAAAAAATTCAAAGGAAGAAGAGCGACCCAGATGGAGCGAAACTACAGGGGGGACGTCAATCCGCCAGCGCCCGAAATCGAAGCCAAGAAGAAATTGAAGTGAAAGTGAAGTGGCGTCCACGTGGGCTTCTGCCGACGTCTCTCCACGCGGGATCCACGAAACGACGTCGTATTTAGAGCGAAGTTAGAGAGAGAGAGAGAGAGAGAGAGAGAGAGAGAGAGAAGCTTCGTCGCTTCGTCGCCTTCTTCTTCTCTCTCTATCAACACGCCTAAGCAAACTTCTGTTCTCATCCCAACCCCAAAATTTCAACCCTCCCCACCACCACCGCTGCCGCCGCCGATTCCTCTCGACCGGACCGCCGCGTCGCGATCGCCGGATCCCGCCTCCCGTTTTTCCGATCCCTCGGCCGGCGTCCAGCTCCGCCGTCGTTTTCTTCCGAGGTTCGTGCGCGCTTCGACTCCGTCCCGCTTGTTTCCGCGGATCGATTGGGCTCCAACGGATTTGATTGGCCAATTGATTGGTTGATCGATCGATCGATCGATCGATTGATTCGTTTTCTTTCTGTGGTGTTGATGCTGCGCAGGACATCGCGAGGGTTGTTGTGTTAGGGCCGCGATCGATCGACAACCATGTTTAACCGACTTTTCGGGAAACCTAAGCAGGAGACCAACGCTCTCACCACGTTGGATAAGCTGAACGAGGTACCGATCGCCTTTGCTGCTCCTCGTCTTTTGATTCGAGGCTCGTCGCGGTCGTTTGATCGCGCCGCCGCCGTTCGGTCACGGGGATTCGATCCGTGCTTCCTGCGCTTGATTTCGAGTTTTTTTTTTTTTTGGGCTTCTTTCATTTCGATTTCCTCTTAATAATCAAGCCATCGGCGATCTATCTCTTCTCCGAGGGTTGAAGAAATGGTTCTTCGATTTTGTTTTATGGGAAAACTGGCGAGTAGATATACGTCCTTGAGCTCCCCTATGGGGACTCTGCTTGGGGCTCTTAGCCTTCTGACGTTAGTTTCACTTTCAACGATCGAGTCTGTCTTCAGTATAAGCTACTTGCACTTCTATGTGATTGTGTCTGGTATTGATACACGGTTGCGTGCTAATAATTGGCTGCATACTATGGTATCTCATAAGCTTTCTGACTCATTTTACTCCATTCAGAAGCTTTTTGTAAGCTTTTTTTTATTTTTATGGGGGAAGTTATCTGTGGCTATATTTGCTAGTTCAACTAAGGCACTAATGATTTTCACACATCTATTCAGTGCATTGAATTTTTCACCCAATTAATGTAACGGGTAGAAGACTTATCTGCATCCATAAAGATTTTCCTGAGGAGTCCATTCTTTTATGTGGAGAGAGTCTCTTTCATTTCGATTTCCCCTCATGTTGTCAGTAATCAAGAAATACATGCTTCAAGTTCGTATAATGGTAAAACACGTGCTTCTGCATTTCTCTACATTAAGATGTGGATTTATTTTAATCAGATTGTATGCTTTCAAAATGATTGAACTTTAGTCTCTATGAATAATTACAGTAGGTTATCATATGTACATTTAACTGGTTCATTGTCCTCCTTTCTGTACAGACACTTGAAATGCTGGAGAAAAAGGAGAAGGTTCTCATAAAGAAGGCATCTCAAGAGGTTGAGAAAGCAAAGGAGTTCACTAGAGCAAAAAATAAAAGGGGTATGGTCATTCACCTCAACTTTTTCCTGTATTACGGCTTTGCTTTTGCTATGTTATTTCTAGGAGTTGCTTAGGAATGGAGTTGTGCACACATAATGCAGTGCAAATTCACATGGTGTTACATTATCATTTTTATGGCAGTCAAAGCACTTAATCTGTCATTGTATTGTGATTTGTACTTTCCTTTGTATAATTGTGACCTCATTACTAGATAGCAATTTTTGCACAATCAATTCTTTTACCATTCCATTCTGTTGTTTGTGGCCACAACTTTAATTTTCAATCATTTCACTTATATTGCTTGTTTCCTTTTTCTTTTCCGTTGTAACCCTGACTTGCAACTAAGCAAGAAATATTATTATTATTATTTTTTTCCATATGATACTTGAAGCTATATGATGACATTCATCAATTATGGAAGCTGGCTAGTTGTTATCTTATTGACGTAAAGTTGTGCCATTGAGAATGCAGCGGCAATTCAATGCCTGAAGAGGAAGAGGCTGTATGAACAGCAAATTGAGCAGCTTGGAAATTTCCAACTGCGGATTCATGATCAGGTGAGCCATCAAGATTCAATGATTCAGAAATTCCTTGATATTTGCTTCTAGGATTGGGTGTCTGATATCTGAATGGTCCAGATGATAATGTTGGAAGGAGCTAAAGCAACGACCGAGACTGTGGATGCTCTGAGAACTGGAGCAGCAGCGATGAAAGCAATGCAGAAGGCGACGTATGTCCTACTTTTGTTTTCCTTTCTGAATTCTGGAATATTGATTTCATTGATATTTGTTTCTTTCTATGCAATGTGGCAGCAGTTTTTCATTGCAGTTTCTTGAGCTTGAATTAGCCGGGTGCTCCATTATTGTGCTTTCTTTTGCGCGTGATGTTTACTGTTTCCCGTTTTTCACAGAAATATTGATGACGTGGACAAGACCATGGATGAGATTAATGAACAAACGGAGAACATGAAACAAATTCAAGAGGCATTGTCAACTCCCATCGGTGCAGCTGCTGATTTTGATGAGGTAATTATCCTCACACTTTGTTTGATTTTCTTTATGCTTTCGATCACTGATTCGGTGGATCTCAAACTACCTTCCGGAAAGTCCATGCTTATCTCTAGTCACTTTATGATTCCAGGATGAGCTTGAGGCAGAGCTCGAAGAACTGGAAGGTGCTGAGTTGGAAGAGCAGCTCCTTCAGCCCGCCACAACAGCTCCTGCTGCTCCAGTGCATGTCCCAACTGGTCCTGGTCCTCGTCCAGCCCGCCCTGTTCCTCAGAGGACAGCCGAGGAGGATGAGCTTGCTGCTTTGCAGGCTGAGATGGCACTTTGAACAGGTCAATCTTCTCTCATATTTTCAAAAGCTAGTATTAAGCATTTCATTGTTGTTGATCTATTATTAACTTAGGTTACTCTTAAATTGGCTGAAATTCTGTTTTTCCCCCAACTACCGATGGTTTGTTTCTTTTGTATGATAGAAGGCATAGGAGAAGAAGACTTTTTCTTTGGCTATTTTGTTGTACTGTTATTCTGATCTGATGTATCAGTTACATTCCACAGGTCTTGCTGCTCATAGTTAACCAAGGCCGTGTAAAGACCTGGCCAAAACCTGTAATATGGACATTCCTGCTGCTGTGCTGCTACGCCTATGCATCAATATTTTTCTGTGGATCCATACTGAAAAGACGTGTATATAAAGGTGGCATGATTCAAAAGATGTCCCCCTTTGAGACTTGTATTCTGCTTTCTGGTGCTTTTAGCGTGGTCTCTTTTTTTAATTTTAACTTCTTGTCAAACCTTATTGTTTGGAAGACATCTCTAGATATCTCAGGTTAGGTTTTTATTTTCCCTTTGTGTGTCACGGTTAAAATTAATGCGGCTGAATCTCTGAGGGGGGCGTACTTATCATGAGCGATATGCTTTATTACACGTCTAGTGGAAGACATGTTGGTTGTTGAGTTACTCATTCCTGGTATCGGAATTGAGTAGTTACGGATTGTGCACGATTTCTCCACCAGCTTTTGGCAGAAGTGTTCAAGATGGCAGTCAGGAGCTTGGGTTTTTATTTTCTTCAAGGCCGAAAGTTGAACCATGTGTTGTAATTCGATCTTGATTGGGCTTCTTAATTTCGATCTTCCTCTGACGTACTATTCTAGTGTGTCTATGGACATCTACAACCTAGTCATCTACCCCGGAAGAGCAAATGAAGGCCTGATTTCAATTCGTTAGCAAGGTTTCAGAAGCTGCTCGGATCTTCTAATGCAGCATTGTCATTTTCCTGCCTTTTTTGCTCCACGCATTTCTCTGAATGGGCAATGTACATACCCTCAAGAGTCTCTGAAAAAAATTAGTTGCCATAGCGCACCGGCTGGAACCACAAGACACTTGTGGAAAATGGTGCAAAATTAAAACGAGAGAGAGAGAGAGAGAGAGAGAGAGAGAGAGACTACTGTCGAAGTATGTTTCCACTGAGTTGTATGATCAAATCACACATCATTCCCAATCTCATCAAGCAAATAAACCTATTCAACTTGCACATTCAGAGAGGCTCAGCTAAGCTTTACAAGTCTAGGAAGCTTGGATCAGGCATCAGACCATGGCAACTACCGCGCAATGTGTTGTCAGTTTCACAGATTTTCATTAGAATCAGGGTATAATTGGATGCAACTCCTGATGTATATGCCATTTGACTCTGCAGTATCTAATTTCCCAGTGTCGGCATCTCCAAGTAGTCCAAATCATCAGTAATTCCCACCTGCAGTAACGTTTCAGCATTAGAACTTAGGTGAAAGAAACTGGGGAGATCAGCTAAGCTAAAACAGCTACTTCAAAGGATCAGCTCACTTCTTGCTTAAGAGTAAACTTACTCATGCCATTGTAACTATATTTTTACTGGACTGATTTATCAGGTGAGCGGAACATGTTACTTGGAACACAACCATCACATTCACTAATGGTTTAGATGCTGCTATTTATAGTGTTGTCCGCCAAATAAACCACAGATATCTGGATTTTGGGTGTTGGTCACTACTATGACGCTTTTGGACAAGGCTATATCTGTGCTTATGGGAATTACCTCCTGGTACATATGTTCTAGCTGTTCTTTGGCTTCAGGAAAATTGTTTGAGCACCATTGTCTCAGTGTGAAAATGTTGTCTGCAAAATTAAAACCCCAGAAAGAATTTAAAGGGCCAAAATAGAGAAAATTCACAATCTTGCGAAATTGCTCAAGCGCTTACTTGAAGACTGAAATAAACACTTAACAAAGCAGAATCGGTCAGCAGCAATACCTGTCCATCTATTGGCTGCTGCATGGGCAACCAATATTGCATCCTCTGTCCACATTATTGAGGAAGAGTCAGCTAGTCAGATCGCCAAACAAAATACCACAAAGAAAGAAACGTGAAATCCAGGATAGCTTAAGGAAAAAACTAGAAACTTGAGCATCATAAGACCGGCTTTCTTAACTCATTGCTTCAAAGGCAGCTGGATCATTGTCTGCATATTCTGCCATCTCATCCTAAAATATCAGACAATGGACTATCAATAATACCCCACTTTTAGTTTTGGATAATCAATAAGAATGGGGGAATAGTTCAACCACAACCTTCAACTCATTGTATTTCTCCTCTACTTTTTTTAGGTTGCTTAAAGCCTCCTCTCGTTCATCCTGGTCAAACCATGGAGGAAGCACAAAAATATTTACTCTTCACTCTTAGGAGCATATTGCCTATTGTTGAAAAGAGATCCACTCACAGATTCCTCCCTTCCCTTCTTTAATGCATTGCACTGATCAGCTAGCTCCGCCAGCCGCCTCTTGCTACTTTGGACATCAGATTCGAGTTTCCGGTACACATTTCGCAGCTGTGATTTAGTTACTCTGTTGTTATTGTTGAGAAAGTGCATAACGAATGCAAACAAAGAGACAGCTTTTATAGAATTCAGGTCAACAGTGAAGTACTGAGCTTAACCTGGTTTCCAGCGCAGCTAGGAAGACTCCAGAAATATACCTGAAATTTTAAGCCGATTCCCACAATTAGGCATTTCAAAGATTTAGTTAGTATCAAAATGACATGGGGGGCAAAAGAGTTAGGAAGCATCAATATACGACCAATCATGCCGGTGTATTTCCTGATGGTATAGATTTGAGGGGGAAAAACTCAATTCCGGAAGCTATGACTTACAGAAGTTCCAATCTTGTCCTTTGAGACTAGGTCATCATCAACCAAGCTTTGAACGACATCTTTGACAGACTGGGTGATAACACCTTTTCTGGGTCCCAATTTCTCAAGCTCCTTTAGCTGAAAGGTAATGATACAATATACTTCCAATAAGTGCCATCGACTTGTATTTTTATGGATGAACTAAATTAACATGAGTGAAGCCTTTATAGTTTATGAATCTAGAACCCTGGGGACTAATCTCTCTCTCTCTCTCTCTCAAACAAGAAAAAGAACTTCTGATAAGTACTTCCAATAAGTGCTATCGACTTGTATTCTCATGGATGAACTTAATTAACATGGGCGATGAATCTAAAACCCAACCCCAGGGAGTACTCTCTCTCTCTCTCTCTCTCTCTCTCTCTCTCTCTCTCTCTCTCTCTCTCTAAGCTTTCATAAATGAACAATGTACATGTAGCACAACCGTTGAATTACTCTTTTTCTTCCTAGGACAAGGAATGCAAAAACATGATATGATTCCACTTCTTTCTAAACTACAAAATCAGCAAAAACATGAAAACTTCAGTCAAACCGAAACATGTTGAGAACTGTAAGGTACTCGATAAATACAGTCAGAAGCATTGGGATCTCACAAGGAAGAAGTCTTGCGACTCATAGAATATCTGAAGCATCTTCTCTCGCTTCTCTTCCAAAGATAGTCCACGTTTCTTTGACTGCACACAACCCAAAAAGTAAACAAATATGTAAATCCACGGCTCCATCTGGCCGGCAATCCACAGTCACCAAGCAAGAAAACAGCAATCCGACGAAAACCTAACAGAACTCAGTACAAACAACATCCCGAAATCGAAACAATGTGGCAAAAATGGAGCACTCAAGACTCCAGAGGATCCAGATAGCCCTAAATCCAAAACTCCAACCAAGCATCAGGCAAAACGACTAGTTTGGACTCGAGAGGCACAGGGGATTATTCAGCGTCACCCTAAAACTCGAAACTCGAAACCCTAGCTGAAATCGCGAACGAAATGCTTGCTCCAAACGTAATCTAACCTCAGATCAGCCCCCAAAAAACACAGATGAAAGCACAATTTCATCGAGAACCTCGGGAAAGAGAGAGAGAGAGAGAGATCTACCATTTTCGTCCGCGCGATCGATGAAGGGAGTGGCGAAAGAGAAGACGAGCTCCAGCTGCGGGGGGTTTCACGATTCTTCTCTCTCTCGTTCTTCTTTTGGCGGGAATTTGGTTGGGGTTGAAGCTCTCTGGGAGCGAGGTTCGAGTTTCAGCTCACTCGCTCGATAAAGTTTGGTAAATTACAGATTGCTCCCCAACTTTTCACCTTATTACGTTCTTGCTATAATTATCGTCCAGGCCAGTGTCGGTATTGGCTGTGAGCCTGTGCTACATAGGATAGCTATAGAATAGCTGGTACTCATGTAAGAGATTTTTAGTCAAAAATAAGTCAGAATAATTAATAAATTATGAAGAAGTTTATGACTAAATTAGAAAATTGAAAAGTTTCGAAGTGCATTGATATCTATAAAATAGATTTAGAAGTTTTTTTGATAATTTCTTAGAATTTGATGAGTATCAAAGTGGAGAGGTAAGTAATAATGTATATATATATAACATGAATCAACGTCACACAATTTGTAGATGACATATTTTTTTAGTATAATTTGCACGTACCAAGTGCACATTTTATTATAATCAAATAATACCATCTCAAGTTACTCGCAATGTATTCTTTCGTCGTTTACACAATTTGACTATATGTGGGAAAGATAGTTAAATGTTGAAAATATTGAAAATAAATCAATTCAAAACACTCAAATGTACAAAAATTAACTACAAAGGGACACTTTGTAGAGTGTTTAATTAGCTTAAAATGGTCTAAAATGGAACAATAAATCTAGATTAAGAGTCTGTTGATCACTTAATCCGGATTATGTTTCTTCCAATTTTTTCTCCTTCGATACATCAAAACAACTGAGTTTCTCTTATACAATGTGATTCTTACATTACCAATTACATGTGATTGAGAAATACTTATATGATTGTCTTTAATTTATTATGAGAATGACAAGTTTATTTTAGCCACAATAAATAATTATAAATTATTGTGAGCCCACTTTTTAAAGAAATTATAGTCCACAATATGCCGTTATCCTAATAATTATCCCAAAACTGTTATGCTAACAAAATCCTATATGATTTATTCGAAAAGTAGTATCCCTGTTCATTTTTTTTTTTGGTCAGTATATCCCTTTTCATTTGATGCAAACTTTTGTGCAATAATAATGCAGTAGTTACTAGGTATTAATTTACAAAAAATAAAATTGGAGGAGGAGGAGGAGGAGGAGGAGGAGCCTCAACACGCGTGAGCCAGCGAGCCATAAAGCCATATTTGTCTCACCCGAAGCACGACCCTGACTCGCGATGGTTAAGCTCGGAAGTCAAATGCGGTCGGTGGATAACCATCTCCCTCTTCCACTTGGTCACATTTTCTGTTATGTAAGGACATTAGTATATGGCGTGGCGTTTCTGGACTCTTTAACTCCATCGGCTATAGTCGTAGCACTGATCTTCATGATTCGTGCAGTATTTACATGCTCCAAGTCGACCTTTTCTTTAATTTTGTCTGTACTTCTATTGTTGGTTTTGGTATAGTCACTGCTTGCCGACCGTTCCGCTGTTTTCTGTTTGTTTAATGAGAAAAAATCATTTTGAATGCTTTTTGTATGCACAAATCAAACGCATGAATAAGTGGCTCAGTTGGAATATCATCAATCGTCAATTGTATGGCCGGTACCGGTGTGTTTATTTGAAAAGTAGATATGGTTCTCCAAGTCAGAGATCTAATATAGAAAAGAAAAGGATTGGCTTTTGTTTCTTTGTATGTATAGCGAATTAGAGTCTAATGAGACGAATGAATGCAAGAAACATTCTGGGATAACATCGCTGTGTTGCAGTTTCAGTTATGCTCAGCTGAAAGATGATGGTGGATATGTCAATTAGTTCCATTCAATTGCTCTCTTGTTGCATTCTCACTACAATTCCCGCAAAGCGGCAGCTTCAAACAGATCAGCATATAGTTTCCGTCTCTCCTGCTTTCGACATGACTGAGGAATGGAACCTCTTCCTGCAAGGTGTTGCAAGATTTTACACGAACCTTCTTGTGCGCTTGATGATTGTAGGCTGAGCATGTTAGAATGGGCTGGTGAAAAGAATGTAGTGTTGTGTTCGTGTTAAAGATTATTTGGAGTTCTTTCTTCTAAGTATCTTCTAAATGTTCTGCCCCATTTGTTTGAAATAGGCTTCATAAGCATGGACTGCAGCATGCCCACGAATTTCATGTGTGTCGACAGAGACACTAGAATAAGACACGAGTCCAGTGGAGCTGACACTGATGCCGGAACAAACAGGAATAACTCTTTTGACTATGCATACCCGAACAACCCCAATCCGTCTCAGCCGCTTTTGGATCTCTGAAGCTTTCCTTAGGGAAACAAGAACTGTTACACCTTAAGATCGGCTGCAGGTAGCGCCAGCTCGTATTAGTGAGAGCTAGTTTCTTTGACGCAAAGTACAATGGACTCAACGATCCACCTCAGTTCAGTCTATATCTCGACGCAAATCTCTAATTAATGGTGAAATCCAGCAATGATTACGACATTGTGACCTCGACTGTCACTTTTGCATTGTCGGAGGCTATTTATGTTTGTCTCGTGAACATTGGTGTGGGAATTCCTTTTATATCAGCATTGGAGCTTAGGCCGCTGAACAGTTTGACATATGACTCTGAGTATAGAAAATTTGCTTCGGCACTTCTCTTTCAAAGGTTGAACGTTGGTCGAACGAAGGTAAGTGGCGGATATGCAGATGATACAGACAAATGTACATGCTCCTTATGTTTCCCCTTCATGTGTGGCGATCAACACTTTGTTGGTAGTTAATGCAAATGAAAACGGCTAAAAAGTGCCTCCTGCAGTCATTTAGACAGCCACTGACTGTGCAATGCGAGCAAACCCTTGGAACTGCGCTGGACCTCAAGTAATGCAAGCGATCAGTTCTTTGTGTACCTGTACTTTGCCGAAGTCAAGCAGCTTCAGACCAACATTTCGAGAAAAATCAAAATATTGTGAGATGGATCTTAAATCTCTGGGCCTTTTAGTCCACACTACCTCTATGTGGCCACGGTATCTAATTCAAAAGCCTTAGTGGGAGGTGAACATCGAATTGTAATATATAAAACAGCTGATTCGGCTCTTCTGCCCAAATTGAATGCTGTTGAGATTTACAAGGCGAGATTGCCGGATGAATTGCTAACAAACAGTGAAGATGGTATGTTCTCTTCTCTTAGTGTCTGAAATTTTGATTCTGCATAACCTATGCGGTTATTGGGATTAGTAATGCAGCCTAGTTTCAAGGAATGGTGAAATTTGCTCCAGCGAAAGAAATTGAGGCTGAACTTGCCCGAGATGTGAAAGGAAATGGACCGTGGAAAAGCTGCAAATTACTGCAGGAATCTTGGAATCAGTTTCTTATGTTAATTTCAGGGCTGTTTATGGATTAACTTTAACGAAGCCACATGTGTTTTTATATGCTTAAACTAGATTGGAAAGTCTACACTACTTTCTATATATACAGCCAATGCTTTGCTTAGTGGGCCGAAAGTACCCGTGGGCAGGGCTCGACATCCAACTACAGCAGTTTGTGTTCTCCCTCAAGCAATCTACCCGTGAGTTCTTGAGGCTCATTTGGTCTTCCTCACATTAATCAGTGGAGTGCGAATTTTATCCTTAGCATATCTCCAAACAGCGAATGAGGGAACTTAAATTCGAGCCGATTGAATGGGGGCAATTGCTGCCGCTTTTGCAAAACTTTCATTATTGCAATCCTTGTAAGAGTACTAGGATTCTATGTGGCTCGGCTATAATAGCTACTAATTTGGTTTGCTAAAATTAACTTTGAGGATGCGTTTGTTTCGCGAAAAATATTTTTTGGGAAAATTTTTGCTTTACTTTCTAGTGTTTGGTTTGCTGAGGAAAATGAGTCAACGGAATATGTTTTTTTAGTCAACGACAAATATTTTCCTACAAAATATTAAATTCGGGAAAACATTTCTCTTTTGAAAGAATTAAAAACGTTTTTCAAAATTTTTTATTAGTATTATTGTACTTGCTCAATGAAAAGTTCATTCTTATAAAACAATTTTTCTAAAAAAATCAATTTTTAATAATTTTTAAAAACTTGAATTTTCTATTATTATTTCTTTTCTTTTCTCCTTCTTCCCCCTTCTTCCTTTGCTAGCCATGTGCCTTGGCGACTACTTGCACCTTGGCAAGTGGCTAAGATGCAAGCTAGTGAGCTCGAGCTGTCGAGGTCGGCGAGTTGGCAGCTCGCTAGATCTAGGTAAGCTCGAGCTTGGCCAAGGGCGATGAGCTCACTGCTTAATCGATCTAAGTGAGCCTGAGCTTGCCCTCTCAAGCTCTGTGGGGGCCAACAAGCTTGTTGTTTAAGCTTGGGGCTCATCAAATCTAGGAGAGCTTGGGCTCTGCTGAGGCAGGTGAGCTTGCGAATCGCCCAATCTCGATGAGGCGAAGCTTACCCGTGGCCTTCGTCGGCCGATAGCGATAGAGGAAGGGAGAAAAAGAAAAGGAAGAAAATAAAAAAGAAAAGAGAGAAAAAAGAAAATGAAACATTTAATTATTAAAAAAGAAAAAAAAGAAAAAATAATTAAACGTTCAATTTCTTTGACAAATTAAAAAGAGAACATATTAAATAAGAGCATAAAATGCCCTCATTTTTTCAGATAGAGGCCTAAAGTGATTTTTTTTTTTTTTAAAATAAGTGTCTGAAGTATTATCATTTTCTTAAATAATGGCCAAAAGTGATTATGACAGTTTCAAATAAGAGCATAACATTGTGTCTGGGTTGCATCGGCCATCGGAGCCCTCCTGCCCTATGTGTGTCTTTTTTGTTTTCTAATTTTTATCTTTTATTTTGTTTTTTATGGAAAGGGAAAAACAGAAAAAGAAAGAAAAAAAAAGGAAAAAAAAATTTAAAAACATAAAGTAAAATTGCCATTCACCAGTTGGTAAGTTTAGGTCTTTTTTTTTTTTCCCCGATATGACCACTTTATGCCCTTATTTAAAATAAGGTCTTTATTTGAGAAAATAATGGCACTTCAAATCCATATTTGAAACAATGTTTATATGAACTCTTATTTGAGAAAATGATAGTACTTCATGGCCATATTATGAATTTTCCCTTAAAAATAAAATTAAAATATTCAAACTTTTTTTACTTGAAATAAAGTAATGATGATTTAATGATAAAGGAAAATTAACTGTATTTCTAGTTAAAATTTTATTGAAAAGTATTTTTTTATAACATCAAGTTTTTCATGAAATTTTTCACGAAATAAACGCGGTATTCATTTTGTCAGCGTGTGGCTTAGCATTATCTTGCTTAGGGACCCGTTGACGATAGCTTCACCGGATCAATGCCTGAATTTTTAGAAGAGCTCGGAACACGGTGAAGCGTGTCTCTAACATCATGGTTTCTCAGTCGTTCCTCTGGCTGAAAAGTAAAGGGAGGTTTTAGGCCCCAAGCGGTCGACGTTGTGCTCGATCGAGGAATAAGGGACGCATTCGTGCATGTTGCATGAAATCTAGGTGAGAGAAATCACCCAATAGATTTGTTCCTGTGCTAGAATTCTGTCGACTGATGCTGAGCATCATGCGACATGTCAAACCTGCATTTGTTACGGGGAATGAAGCGTCTAAGATGGGTATGATTTTAGCTAATTCGGCATGGTTTCTTCATCCAACCGTTATTCGATGATGCCTTGCATGACAATTGACACATGTTACTCTCCTGCTTTACTCTCCTAGTCCTCATGCTGAAACATCTTCTCTCGGTAGTTTGATCTACAAGTATAATGTGTCCATTGGATCCTTCGAAAGTAATTCAAGAACCTTCCCATATGAGAATTAGCTAACGGTTGAAACCTCTAGAGCAAATTATTTGAAGTTAGAGTCAAATAATGGGTGGCTCAGCCCCATTGTCATGTACGCACGCATCCTCACTAGAAAATTTTGAGTTGAACTTGATGAATGCAAAGTTTGTTCTTCTTGTCAAGGCCATCCATCTTTTGTGAGCTGATGGGATGGGGATTAGTTCTTGATCAGGTAAAGCAGAATTTCAATATCGATTTGTATGTTCCGAACTCAAGAAAGAGTCCTACAAATGTAACAGGAACCTTTTACGGCTATTTTCGGAGCCAATTTAGTTGGTTTGTGCGCTGCGGTATTGGATTGCATTCGTATACTTTTCTTCGACTGGTCGCGATATGTCGGGTTTTGAGTATCCTCAGAAATTCCTCCGATTTCCCAAGGCGGGGAAGGCTATTTGTAGCCTCAATTAGCAAGATGAGTTGCTTTCAAATTGGACCCGTTCCCATTTCTTGACCAATGTTTGTATGTCCTTGTTGTAGATTAATTCCCAATTTACTTGCGACCCATTTTGGAATTTTGTAGAATTCGAGACAATATATGGCATTTTGAGGTTGGGCTTTGTTCTCCTTCATCTTCGATAGGAGGAGATTAGGAAATCTCTTTTAATAGGGCTCCATCCTTATTAATCTTTATTAAAAGTTTGCAAGTGCCAAAGTACATATTTGTAGATTGACCAACATTTACATTTCTAAAGTAAGAGAAGTGGGATTATGCATACCTCAACACCTTTTTTAAGTACTCACTGAACAACGATATGAGAAAAAGATCTCGTATTGATAGGGTTCAAATGATGATGCATGTTTATTTCCCCAGCACATATCCTATAGTTTTCTACTAAGAAACATTGACACTTTCCAGTAGTCTTCATGTTGTGTTTGACACTCCGATATGTGTTCGACACTCTTAAAAACTCGGTCAACATATGTTGAAAAATTCGATAACTTGATTAACTTTCCCGATATTCTTCGATATTTGAGTTGGAATTTTGACATGCAAATTTCCGATACATGATTTCCACACGTAAGTTCAATTTTCAAAATTTTCAATAAATGAGAGGTCAAAATATATATATGAACGAGTTTAAATCTCCGGATGCTCGCAACTTAAGTGGAGGTCCTAGAGGTGGTTTATTGGACCAGCCCCCCCGAGGGTTTATGTCTAAATAACGGCGTGCGGTGAGGCGTCATCGGTGCTACAGAGTATTGGAGGGTTGTGTGATCCTCGAATGATGATCTTCGGCGGTCCCTTGGTCATAAAAATATATATATGTAAAAAAATAAAAAATAAAAATAAATGGAGAAATAAGAAAAATTTAGGGCCTGCACGGTAACGATTCTGTCTCTCTCAATTTTTGTTCTTTTTTTAACAGAAACAAAAAAAGAACAGAAATCCGTTTGATAACGCCAACTTATTTTTCTATTCCTCAAAATAGAAAATTAGCAAAGGAATAGATTTGAAATAGAAACAATAAACAAAAAAAAAAAAAAATCTTGTTCCCGGGACAATTTCTAGAAATAAGCCAACCTTTTCTTTTGTTCTTCTTGCTTGTTGTGGCCGCCTGTTAACCGCCAATTGTTGCTTGATTGTTGTTGCTGCCACCCACAGCTCACTGGCCACCCTCAATCATCGATGACCGCCATCGACCATCGGCAGCTTGTTGCCATCGCCAATCACCGCCACACGACTGCCAGCCGTCTACCACTGCTGTCGAACACTACTGCATCACCATCGGCAGCTTGCCGTCGCTGCCAACCGTTGCCTGATATTGCACGATCGCTGCTTGCTGACCGTCGCCGCACAATCGCCGCCCACAGCCCACCAATCATCCTCTCCTGCAGTCGCTCGTTTGTCGAAGGCTGACGGCCATTGGCGATTGGCGGTGGCCGGGGGACGACTATCGTGCGGCAATGGTTGGCAGGCGGTGGTCGTGCAGCAGTTGTGCGATTAGTGTGTGGCGGTTGTGTAGTTGGCATGCGACGATCGTGCGGTAGTCGTGCGACGGTCATGCAGTCGATGTGCAGCGGAGGTGGACGGTTGTTGGCGGTGGTTGATGGGCTATGGGCAGCAGTCGTGCGGTGACGGTTGGCTGTGACGGTCGGTGGGTGGTAATCATGTGGTCAACGTGTGGCGGTCATGTGGTCGGCGTGTAGCGGTCGTGCAGTCGGTGTGCAATAGTCGTGCGGTGCCAGGCGATGGTGGCAAGTGGCAATTGGCGGTCCGTGAGCAAGAATAAAAAATGAATATATACAAAAAAAAATTGTACCAAATACATTTTCTTCCTTTAATATTTCAAAAATAGATATTTTGTATAGTTACCAAATACGTTATTTTATTCAAAAATTGTTTCCAGAGTAGAAATAGAAAAGAACTATTTCTAAAAAGAAACTATTTCTCGGAGAAGAAGGGTTTCCATGTGCACCCTTAGTATTCTCTTTCGACTCTCATTTCTCGTGATACAAAATTCATCTCTCAATCTTTTTCTTTTTTCTTCCAACAAATCAGACATACGAGTCCAGAACGTGAATTGCTTGTTTTTTTTGCCAAGTTTTATGAATTATTGAAATAGAATTGAATTTGTCAAATAAAAACGATAAGTGATATGAATAAATGGTGGATTAATAATTTTAATGTAAATTCATTATGGGCTTATTTATTTATATATTTATATATATTTATTTGTGAATTTAAATCAAATTATATATAAAAGCATATATCTAATATATAATATATTTTAATGTGTCGGAGTTCTCTATTTTTTCGACGTAAAGTTGCACCGTTAGGAATGCAGCCGCAATTCAATGCTGGAAGAGGAAGAGGTTGTTTGAACGGCAAATTGAGCGGCTCGGAAATTTCCAACTTCGGATTCACAATCGGGTGAGCCATCAAGATTCAGTGATTCAGAATTTCCTTGAAATTTGCTTCTAGGAAGAGATGTCTCATAAGTGAATGGTCCAGATGTTAATGTTGGAAGGAGCAGAAGCAACAACTGAGACTGTTGATACTCTGAGAACTGGAGCAGCTGCAATGAAAGAAATGCTAAAGGCCAAGTATGTCCCACGTTTGTGCTCCTTTCTGATTTGCAGATTACTGATTTTATTAAATTTTATATCTTTCTATGCAATGCAGCATCACTTTCTTATTGCAATTTACTGAGCTTGAATTAGCTGGGTGCTTGACTATCGTGCCTTCTTTTGCTTGCAAAGTTTACTGATGTCTAATTTGCATTAGGAATGTCGATGATGTGGACAATATCATGGATGAGATTGATAGAGAAAATGAGGCCACGAAACAAATGCAAGAGGCAGTGACAAGTCCTCCTAGGGCGGTGCCTGACTTTGAGGAGGTTACCATCCTCACGAAATTATGAATTCTTGGATGATGCAAGTAACTGTCACCCTGTGGCGATTGTTCACGTTATCCGCATAATAAATATATAGATATATTTGGAGAAATTCCAAAAAAAAAAAAATCTAAAATTTTAGGCCCAACCTCGAATCTGTCCCAAATTTTTTTGTCTCAAAAAAATCTTAAACTGTAGGTCCAATCCTAAATCTGCCCCGAACTTTGTTTTGTTTAAAGAATGGGGTTAATACTATGAAATACATCAAAATGGTACACATATGATAAATCGGCAGTGACGGTCGGTGGGCGGTAGTCGTGTGGTTAGTGTGCGGTGGTCATGTGGTTGGCGTGCGGCGGCAGTGCGGTCGGCATGCAGTAGTCGTGCGGGGCTAGGCGATGGTGGCGAGCGGCAATTGGCGATCCGTGAGCAAGAATAAGAAACGAATAAATACAAAAAATAAAAAAATTGTACCAAATACATTTCTTTTCCTTTTCTATTTGAAAAATAGAAATTTTGCATAGTTACCAAACACGTTATTTTATTCAAAAATTGTTTCCAGAGTAGAAATAGAAAAGAACTATTTCAAAAAAGAAACTATTTCCCGGACTAGAAGCGTTTCCATGTGCACACTTATTCTTCTCTTCTGACTCTCACCTCCCGTGATGCATAATTGATCTCTCAATCTTTTTCTTTTCTCTTCCAACACATCTGTCATACGAGTTCGGAATGTGAATTGCTTGTTTTTTTGTGAAGTTTCATGAATTATTGAAATAGAATTGAATTTGTCAAATAAAAACGATAAACGATAAGAATAAATGGTGGATTAGTATTTTTAATGTAAATTCATTATGGGATTTTCTTATTTTTTATTTATTTGTGAATTTAAATCAAATTATATATACATAAAAAAGCAAATATTTAATATATAATATATTTCAATGTGTCGGAATTCTCTATTTTTTCGACGTAAAGTTGCGCCGTTAGGAATGCAGCCGCAATTCGATGTTGGAAGAGGAAGAGGCCGTTTGAACGGCAAATTGAGCGGCTCGGAGATTTTCAACATCGCATTCACAATCAGGTGAGCCATCAAGATTCAGTGATTCAGAACTTCCTTGAAATCTGCTTCTAGGAAGAGATGTCTCATAAGTGAATGGTCCAGATGTTAATGTTGGAAGGAGCAGAAGCAACAACTGAGACCGTTGATGCTCTGAGAACTGGAGCAGCTACAATGAAAGAAATGCAGCAGGCAAAGTATGTCCCACGTTTGTGCTCCTTTCTGATTTGCAAATTACTGATTTTATTAAATTTTATATCTTTCTGCAATGCAGCGTCACTTTCTTATTGCAATTTATTGAGCTTGAATTAGCTGGGTGCTCGACTATCGTGCCTTGTTTTGCTTGCAAAGTTTACGATGTCTAATTTGTCACAGGAATATCGATGATGTGGACAATATCGTTGATGAGATTGATGGAGGAAATGAGGCCACAAAACAAATGTAAGAGGCAGTGTCAGGTCCGTCTGGTGCGGTGGCTGACTTTGATGAGGTTACCATCCTCACGAAATTACGAATTCTTGGATGATGCAAGTAACTGTCACCTTGTGGCGATTGTTGACGTTATCCGCATAATAATTATCTAAATCTATTCGGACAAATTCTGAAAAGTAAAAAAATCTAAAATTTTAGGTGCAATCTCATATCTGTCCCAAATTTTTTTGTCTCAAAAAAATCTCAAACTTTAGGTCCAATCATAAATCTGCCCCGAACTTTGTTTTGTTTGAAAAATGGGGTCAATACCACGAAATACTTCAAAATGGTACACGTATTATAAATCGGCTATGACGGTGGGTGGGGGGTAGTCGCGTGGTTAGTGTGCGGGGTCATGTGGTTGGCGTGCGGCGGCAGTGCGGTCGGCGTGCAGTAGTCGTGCGGGGCTAGGCGATGGTGGCGAGCGGCAATTGGCGATCCGTGAGCAACAATAAGAAACGAATAAGTACAAAAAATAAAAAAAATTGTACCAAATACATTTCTTTTCCTTTTCTATTTGAAAAATAAAAATTTTGCATTGTTACCAAACACGTTATTTTATTCAAAAATTGTTTCCAGAGTAGAAATAGAAAAGAACCATTTCAAAAAAGAAACTATTTCCCGGACTAGAAGCGTTTCCATGTGCACACTTATTCTTCTCTTCTGACTCTCACCTCCCGTGATGCATAATTGATCTCTCAATCTTTTTCTTTTCTCTTCCAACACATTTGACATACGAGTTCGGAATGTGAATTGCTTGTTTTTTTGTGAAGTTTCATGAATTATTGAAATAGAATTGAATTTGTCAAATAAAACGATAAACGATAAGAATAAATGGTGGATTAGTATTTTTAATGTAAATTCATTATGGGATTTTCTTATTTTTTATTTATTTGTGAATTTAAATCAAATTATATATACATAAAAAAGCAAATATTTAATATATAATATATTTCAATGTGTCGGAATTCTCTATTTTTTCGACGTAAAGTTGCGCCGTTAGGAATGCAGCCGCAATTCGATGTTGGAAGAGGAAGAGGCCGTTTGAACGGCAAATTGAGCGGCTCGGAGATTTTCAACATCGCATTCACAATCAGGTGAGCCATCAAGATTCGGTGATTCGAACTTCCTTGAAATCTGCTTCTAGGAAGAGATGTCTCATAAGTGAATGGTCCAGATGTTAATGTTGGAAGGAGCAGAAGCAACAACCGAGACCGTTGATGCTCGAGAACCGGAGCAGCTACAATGAAAGAAATGCAGCAGGCAAAGTATGTCCCACGTTTGTGCTCCTTTCTGATTTGCAGATTACTGATTTTATTAAATTTTATATCTTTCTGTGCAATGCAGCGTCACTTTCTTATTGCAATTTATTGAGCTTGAATTAGCTGGGTGCTCGACTATCGTGCCTTGTTTTGCTTGCAAAGTTTACTGATGTCTAATTTGTCACAGGAATATCGATGATGTGGACAATATCGTTGATGAGATTGATGGAGGAAATGAGGCCACGAAACAAATGCAAGAGGCAGTGTCAGGTCCGTCAGTGCGGTGGCTGACTTTGATGAGGTTACCATCCTCACGAAATTACGAATTCTTGGATGATGCAAGTAACTGTCACCTTGTGGCGATTGTTGACGTTATCCGCATAATAATTATCTAAATCTATTCGGACAAATTTTGAAAAGAAAAAAAAATCTAAAATTTTAGGTGCAGTCTCAAATCTGTCCCAAATTTTTTTGTCTCAAAAAAATCTCAAACTTTAGGTCCAATCATAAATCTGCCCCGAACTTTGTTTTGTTTGAAAAATGGGGTCAATACCACGAAATACTTCAAAATGGTACACGTATTATAAATCGGCTATGACGGTGGGTGGGGGGTAGTCGCGTGGTTAGTGTGCGGCGGTCATGTGGTTGGCGTGCGGCGGCAGTGCGGTCGGCGTGCAGTAATCGTGCGGGGCTAGGCGATGGTGGCGAGCGGCAATTGGCGATCCGTGAGCAAGAATAAGAAACGAATAAGTACAAAAAATAAAAAAATTGTACCAAATACATTTCTTTTCCTTTTCTATTTGAAAAATAGAAATTTTGCATTGTTGCCAAACACGTTATTTTATTCAAAAATTGTTTCCAGAGTAGAAATAGAAAAGAACTATTTCAAAAAAGAAACTATTTCCCGGACTAGAAGCGTTTCCATGTGCACACTTATTCTTCGAGTTTGGGACACCTGGAGTGCCATAACTTGGCATGGGGAGACACTTAAGTGCCATAACTTTTTTTAGGTACATTTAAGTGTCACTTTTTTTTTCAAATGGGACACTTAAGTGCCACTTCCGGCGACCTTGCCGGAAATCCTACGTGGCACGTGTTTATTATTTTTTAATGCTTGCGTGGCTCGCTGGAGAGCTGAGTCGGCGCCGACTCGCAGAAACGACGCCGTTTACATAATAAAGAATTAATTTAATTAAATTAAACTTAATTTAATTAAAAATACTCTAAAATTTAAAAAAAAAAAAGGGGACGAAGGGGCGGGCGGGCCGAGGGCCGAGCCCTCGCTACCGCCGCCTCCCCGCCGTCGCCAGGAAGGGCCGACGACTGAGGGGGGAGGGTCGGCTGGAGTCGCTGGCCCCCGGCCGACCAGCGGCAAGGGCCGCGAGCCCTCGCCGGATCGCGGCGAGGGCCGCCGAGCCCTCGCCCGGATCCGGTGAGGGCGGTGAGCCCTTGCTGCGATCCGGCGAGGGCTCGCGGCCCTCGCCGCCGGCCGGCCGGGGCGGCGACCCCGCCGACCCTCCCCCTCTCCGCCGGCCCTTCCCGCCGACGGTGGGGAGGCAACGAGATCCGGCGAGGGCCGCCGTTCGGCGGGGGCCGCGACCCCGGCCGACGCTCCCCCTCCGTCGCCGGCCCTTCCCGGTGACGGCGGGGGGAGGCGATGGCAGCGAGGGCTCAGCCCTCGCCGCCCGCCCCTTCGTCACCCACTTTTTTTTTTTTTTTTTTTTTTTTTTTTTTTTTTTTTTTAATTTTTTAATTTTTTAATTTTTTAATTTTTTAATTTTTAGAGTATTTTTATTTAAAATTAAGTTTTAATTTAATTTAATTAATTTATTATTATTTTTACACGTCGGACGTGAAACGGCGTCGTTTTTACATTTTTTTTGCCACGTCGGCATGCAAAAACGACGCCGTTTGGACCTCCATCGCCGGAAAATTGCGTTTGGCCGGATTTTCGCCGGAGTGGCACTTAAGTGTTCCATTTTACTATGATATTGGCACTTAAGTGTTCCATTTGAAAAAAAAGTGACACTTAAGTGTATCGAAAAAAAGTTATGGCACTTAAGTGTCCCCCCGTGCCAAGTTATGGCACTCCAGATGTTCTTTACTCCTTATTCTTCTCTTCTGACTCTCACCTCCCGTGATGCATAATTGATCTCTCAATCTTTTTCTTTTCTCTTCCAACACATCTGACATACGAGTTCAAATGTGAATTGCTTGTTTTTTTGTGAAGTTTCATGAATTATTGAAATAGAATTGAATTTGTCAAATAAAAACGATAAAAGATAAGAATAAATGGTGGATTAGTATTTTTAATGTAAATTCATTATGGGATTTTCTTATTTTTTATTTATTTGTTAATTTAAATCAAATTATATATACATAAAAAAGCAAATATTTAATATATAATATATTTCAATGTGTCGGAATTCTCTATTTTTTCAACGTAAAGTTGCGCCGTTAGGAATGCAGCCGCAATTCGATGCTGGAAGAGGAAGAGGCCGTTTGAACGGCCAATTGAGCGGCTCGGAGATTTCCAACATCGCATTCACAATCAGGTGAGCATTCAAGATTCAGTGATTCAGAACTTCCTTGAAATCTGCTTCTAGGAAGAGATGTCTCATAAGTGAATGGTCCAGATGTTAATGTTGGAAGGAGCAGAAGCAACAACTGAGACCGTTGATGCTCTGAGAACTGGAGCAGCTACAATGAAAGAAATGCAGAAGGCAAAGTATGTCTCGCGTTTGTGCTCCTTTCTGATTTGCAAATTATTGATTTTATTAAATTTTATATCTTTCTACGTAATGCAGCGTCACTTTCTTATTGCAATTTATTGAGCTTGAATTAGCTGGGTGCTCGACTATCGTGCCTTGTTTTGCTTGCAAAGTTTACTGATGTCTAATTTGTCACAGGAATATCGATGATGTGGACAATATCGTTGATGAGATTGATGGAGGAAATGAGGCCACGAAACAAATGCAAGAGGCAGTGTCAGGTCCGTCTGGTGCGGTGGCTGACTTTGATGAGGTTACCATCCTCACGAAATTACGAATTCTTGGATGATGCAAGTAACTGTCACCTTGTGGCGATTGTTGACGTTATCCACATAATAATTATCTAAATCTATTCGGACAAATTCTGAAAAGAAAAAAAATCTAAAATTTTAGGTGCAATCTCAAATCAGTGCCAAATTTTTTTGTCTCAAAAAAATCTTAAACTTTAGGTCCAATCATAAATCTGCCCCGAACTTTGTTTTGTTTGAAAAATGGGGTCAATACTAGGAAATACTTCAAAATGGTACACGTATTATAAATCGGCTATGACGGTGGGTGGGCGGTAGTCGTGTGGTTAGTGTGCGGCGGTCATGTGGTTGGCGTGCGGCGGTAGTGCTGTCGGCGTGCAGTAGTCGTGCGGGGCTAGGCGATGGTGGCGAGCGGCAATTGGCGATCCGTGAGCAAGAATAAGAAACGAATAAGTACAAAAAATAAAAAAATTGTACCAAATACATTTCTTTTCCTTTTCTATTTGAAAAATAGAAATTTTGCATAGTTACCAAACACGTTATTTTATTCAAAAATTGTTTCCGAGTAGAAATAGAAAAGAACTATTTCAAAAAGAAACTATTTCCCGGACTAGAAGCGTTTCCATGTGCACACTTATTCTTCTCTTCTGACTCTCACCTCCCATGATGCATCATTGATCTCTCAATCTTTTTCTTTTCTCTTCCAACACATCTGACATACGAGTTCAGAATGTGAATTGCTTGTTTTTTTGTCTAGTTTGATGAATTATTGAAATAGAATAGAATTTGTCAAATAAAAACGTTAAATGATAAGAATAAATGGAGGATTAGTATTATTAATGTAAATTCATTATGGGATTTTTTTATTTTTTTATTTATTTGTGAATTTAAATCAAATTATATATACATATAAAAGCAAATATTTAATATATAATATATTTCAATGTGTCGGAATTCTCTATTTTTTCGACGTAAAGTTGCGCCGTTAGGAATGCAGCCACAATTCAATGTTGGAAGAGGAAGAGGCCGTTTGAACGGCAAATTGAGTGGCTCAGAGATTTCCAACATTGGATTCACAATCAGGTGAGCCATCAAGATTCAATGATTCAGAACTTCCTTGAAATCTGCTTCTAGGAAGAGATGTCTCATAAGTGAATGGTCCAGATGTTAATGTTGGAAGGAGCAGAAGCAACAACTGAGACTGTTGATGCTCTGAGAACTGGAGCAGCTACAATGAAAGAAATGCAGAAGGCAAAGTATGTCCCGCGTTTGTGCTCCTTTCTAATTTGCAGATTATTGATTTTATTAAATTTTATATCTTTCTACGCAATGCAGCGTCACTTTCTTATTGCAATTTATTGAGCTTGAATTAGCTGGGTGCTTGACTATTGTGCCTTCTTTTGCTTGCAAAGTTTACTGATGTCTAATTTGTCACAGGAATATCGATGATGTGGATCATTGATGAGATTGGTGGAGAAAATGAGCCCATGAAACAAATGCAAGAGGCAGTGTCAGGTCCTTCTGGTGCGGTGGCTGACTTTGATGAGGTTACCATCCTCACGAAATTACGAATTCTTGGATGATGCAAGTAACTGTCACCTTGTGGCGATTGTTGACGTTATCCGCATAATAATTCTCTAAATCTATTCGGACAAATTCTGAAAAAAAAAAAAATCTAAAATTTTAGGTGCAATCTCAAATCAGTGCCAAATTTTTTTGTCTCAAAAAAATCTCAAACTTTAGGTCCAATCATAAATCTGCCCCGAACTTTGTTTTGTTTGAAAAATGGGGTTAATACCACGAAATACTTCAAAATGGTACACGTATTATAAATCGGCTATGACGGTGGGTGGGCGGTAGTCGTGTGGTTAGTGTGTGGCGGTCATGTGGTTGGCATGCTGCGGGAGTGCGGTCGGCGTGCAGTATTGAAATAGAATTGAATTTGTCAAATAATAACGATAAATGAAAAGAATAAATGGTGGATTAGTATTTTTAATGTAAATTCATTATGGGATCATAATCAAGGAGACTTACCTCATCTCAGATCCACTCTGCAGGTCAGTACAGTTTATATCTCAGAAAGCATGAAAGCATGAGCAACAACTAAGCTCAATTAATCGGAATGCCAAATTGAAATTCCCAAGTAAGCATAGGAGTTCTGATTACAGGGCCAAATCGTTATGACACATCTCATACCATGCCACACAATTTTGTCCCATAATCCGGTGCATTTAACTCAATTAAACATGCATTCTTAGTTTTGATCTCGGCATATAACACGGCGTACTCTTTGTTCGGTAGTCTTCTAGCATTGCTAGGCATCGTCTTACCCCATTGAGCATGGCACATCTTTCTATCAAACGGCTTTCTCGAGGAGCATAGGGTCCAGAATCTACTGCGACTAGCTTCCCGTTATCTAGGGGGCATCCCAAATAGGGGTAACGTCTAGCTCAATAGCTCGAGACAGTCTCTCTTAACCAACACACGATCACTCAATTATGGCCTAGGGTACCATGCATTGCACTTAAATGCTTCAATTAAAATGGTGAACTTGGCCTTTTTCTTTGTATTAGAAATACACATAATTTGCATAATTTAACCATTTTCAGAGTCAAAATCCGACACCTGGGATTTTCTGAATAAATATTGGAAATTCACAAATCTTGGAATGAAATGCCAAAAATCAAATCAGCACTCAATTTGCATAATTTAACCATACCATTACAATCGTATAAAATTCCGGTCATCGGTAATCACGGCCTAATTTCCGGAAAATAATTATAATTAAATAATTTCTCAAATTAATTAAATAATTCAATTTAATTTCTAAAAATATTAACTTAGGCTAATGTCACTAAATTAAATACCGATACAGGCTTAGAAATTTCCCGAACCCTTCTAGATAAATAATACAATTTATCTAGGTCTTACTTAATCTAATCTAACCACCAAACATGCATAATTGCATAATTAAATCACTAAATTAATCTAACTAACCACCTAATTCCTAATTAAATTAAACTAAACACCCCTTAAATGCAATTAGCCTACTAAGAAGAGTTTAGTGCATAAACTCATCGATTTATTGTGGAAGTCGGTTCACCGCGACTACAGTGGCCGAAATCCAAATTTTTGGCGACGTCGATGGACACTCAAACTGGGACAAAAGGCCTTGCAAGCCCATAGCAAAAGTTGGGCTTGACTAGGCTTGGGCTGAACTTGGGCCTGAGCTTGGGCTGACTTGCTTTGCGGGCCGAAATTCTACTGGAGATGGGTTGAACTCCAATCAACGGGCTAGAAAAGAAGACTAAGGACTGGACTTCAAGATGGGTTGTTGGACTTTTGGGCTTGTTGTGGCTAGGCTGATCGAAATTTGCTTGGGCTCATGGACGGGCCCAACTGCTGGGCCATTGAAAATCTGCTGGACCGAAGACATAGATTCACGGGCTTGCTTCGTGCGTTGTTGCAGCTTGCTAATGAGCTGGTGTCACGCGCGGGGTAGCTTCGGTGAGGAATTTGGGTTAACAATGGAGGCTTCAGCTGGTGTTTTGACCATTGGTGCTGGGGCTTGGCCGTGTGGAGCAGAGAAGATGAAGGAGAAATCGCTGGTAGACTTGGACTGGCGATGCAAGCGTGAGGCTTCAATAGTTTTGGGGAGGCAGCTGGCATGTGGGCTGGGACGTGGCAAAGAGGACAAATCGAAATGGAGATTGCTTCGGTGGATGTTTCGGTGGATGCAGAGGCGTGAGATGAGCTGTGTTGATACCTAATTTTGGCAAATCTAGGGAAATAAAAAATAAAAATTGCATCGGAGCAAATAAAAAGGAAGAAAAGGGAAAAATCAATCTGATTGATTATGTATGGAAATTGAAAATTCTGGTGAATATTCAGATTTTAGTAAATGTGGAAGCGATTAGAAAATCAAGTGATTAAAGGGCAAGGATTTTGATAAAATGGAAGCAATCAAAGCAAGATCGAGTTGATTGCGAAATGACGCTCCGATACGCACCAAATCAATGCAACAAAAGATGGAAACTTGGAAAATGCCATAGAAAACAGCCGTTTGGAATCACTATAAAAGAGTTACAATTTTCGTGATCGAAGGGGGGATGAATTTTTTTTTTGAGAGAAAATACGTGAGGAAGTTTTAGGGTTTGTTGGGTTTTGAAGCTCAAAAGAAATAAAAAAATCTTTTCGGTGAGGTCAACTCATGTCCGAAAAGCAGGAGAGAGAGAGAGACAAGACTGGTGAGTGACGTGAGAGAGAGAGAGAGAGAGAGAGGGGGGGCAATTGTTCATCTCCCTCGCGGTCCTGCCCTTGCTCACACCATCGACCGCACCGGCACCGTTCTTCGCCAGCCACCTCCATGTCTCCACCGTTATCGCTTCGCCGCCGCCGCTCTGCAGGCGTCCTACCAGTCACTGGAGATCCCCTCACCCATAAATTCGTGCTAGCCTGCGACGTTGTTACTATTCGCGTTCCCAGAAGCCGCGAAGCCATCGACCACCATCGCATCCTGCCTCGCTTCCAACCCACGCTAGCCCACAACCTCGCCGCCGCTCACGTTCTCAGAAGCTGTTGAAGTCGCCAGCCCCCGCCACGCTCTACCTCGCCTCCAGCTCCTGTCGGTCAGTGATGCCGTTGCTACTCGCAACCTAGTGAGCTAACGCCAGTCCACGCTGCGCTTCGCCTTACCACCAGAGCTCGACGCCGCGCCTTAGCGACTCGCAACTTAGCAACCTCCGCGCCGCTACCATTCGTTGATACTCTGCCCTGCCCATTGCTCAGCCATGCCGATACGTGACCCACCTCTACAGATCGCCCTACGCCAATCTCTGCCGCCTTCCTAATGACCCATGAGCCTGACGCCCAAAGCTTGTCTCGCCCCAACACCGCCTGGAGCCGAAGCCCACTAACCTACAACCCAACACTGTCGCTAGCGTCTGTGGGTCCACTCACCACTGCTCCCGCGATGCCCGACCTGTGACAAACGACCCACCTGCTCCCGCGGCTTTGCCATCCACCGTCGCGCCCCACATCGCCACCGCTAGGGGTGTGCAAAAATACCCGGAACCGCCCGGACCGCCCGGAACCGGACCGGAACCGCCCGGAACCGGCGGTTCTTGGGGGACCGGTCTGGTTCCCGGTTCCAATTTTCGGGAACAGTGGGAACCGGTCCGGTTCCCGGTTCCAAGGGCGGATCCACCCTCCCGCCCACCCGGACCGGACCGGTTCCCTTTTAATATAAAAAATACTAAAAATAAACCTAGCAAAAAATCTCAACCCTCTCTCTTCACTCTCTAACCCTCAAACCTCTCTCGACTCTCTCGACTCTCTCAACTCTCGACCCTCACCTCTGCCGCTCTGCGATCTCGACCCTCACCTCTGCCGCTCTGCGATCTCCCTCTCCGCTTCCTCCTCCCCCGCAGCCGCCAGATCTCCGCCGCCGGCGTCGTCACCCGGCTGCGACCCAACTCTCAACCCTCTCTCTCGAACCGACCGATTTTGGGGTTTAGGGTTCTCTCTCTCTCTCTTTGCACGACTTCAATCGCGAAGAGCGCAAACTGCTGAACTTCAACTTCCGTGCTCTGAGCACATCGCCGGTCGAGGCGTTTCGACGCAACCCAGAACGGATCTTGATCGCCTCGCGAGTCCTCAAGTGAAGCGAAGGTGAGGTGTAGGTACCGTATGGTCTTCTTTTTAACTTCTCGGTGCTTGATCTTTCGATAGTTGTACTCTAGTGTGGGATTTGAACCCGGGTGTGGTTTATGCGTGTAGGTTCCTTCAGGCTTCAACGGCTGTCGCGACCGAGAAGCAATCGCTCGGCCCTCCCCTCTCATCTAATCTTCTGTCGACGATTTTCGCTCTGCTCGAAGTGGTCTCTTGAGAAGCCCTAAATTTGCGACCGCAGGACAAGTTCGATTTTATTTCCCGAGCCCTAAATCTAGCTTTATCAACTGACATAATGCAAGTTTAATCACGAAATTTTGGGGGAAGTTGATTCTAAATACTTGCTGTCCCGACTAAAGTTGTGGCTTGATTGCAAAATTCATGGCGATTTGTTTAGCTTGAGGCATATGTTGAATCGCTGATGGTACACTATTCAGTTTTTCTCATTTTGGATATGTGATGTGGTCTAATAGTGATTAATAACTATTGTAGGTTCTCTAGACCTTCCAACCAACATACTATTAATATCCTCTTTGTTTCACCTCAAGGAGATGCTCGAGGATTAAACAAATAGGAAATAATTCAGAATGCCTAAAACTGAAGAATAGTGTGCAAATTACTTATCCTTCTTGAACCAAACCTCCAACTGATCATTAGTTGAAGCAGGAAGAGGAACGGAGAAGGATAAAGGCTGCAAGTGCTATCTGAACAGGCCTAAAACTGAAGAACAGTGTGCAAAACTAAAGTAATTCATGAAAGAATGGCGATTCTTGATGTTCAAAATCTTGAAATTAAATGCTTTGACAGCTTCGTGATTGTTTCCTTGAATCAAACTAAGCAAGATTTCATTGGGTTTTGTTGATGCAGTGTCAAAGCAACCATCGAGAGGTACAAGAAGGCTTGCTCAGATTCCTCCAGTAGCGGATCCGTTTCTGAAGCTAAAGTTTAGGTATACATTATGAAATATGTTCTGCTTTTTGTTTGCTTTTCCATGTTCTACTTCTGTTGAATTAAAGATCTATGAAACTCAAACTAATAAAATCTCCATATAAAAAGAAGAAACGAATTCAGAAAAATAAAGAAAAAAACTATAAATTGCGTTGATAGGTCATTTAAACCTAAAGGGACTTATAGTCACATAAGATACTTAATCATGCTCTCTCTCTCTCTGTGAGTTTTCACACTCTGCTAAGCCCAAGATTACCCAGCGTCTTTGGTCTTCACCTGATCTGTTCTATCATTTCATGTTGAGAAATCTGCACAGATTTTAGCAGTAGTCTTTTAATGTATCTCCATGTAATATCCTCTATTTGTTGGTTTAGAGTGTAGTATATTTATCTGGATTGGGTTTGAGTACCTTGCAATTTGTTCTCTCTCCTTTCTTAAAGTACTGGGAGACTCTTGTTTTTTCCTTTCTGGATGTTTAGTTCTTGATCAAATTTTCTATGAAAGAGTCACTGGATATCTAGTGTTTCTCTAAAGTGATTCAAAATGTTGCAAATGATGTCAATTTCCTTCCTTACTTTGTTAAATATTTTTGCTGTTGATATTCATGAAATTGCATATCGTAAGTTCTCTCTCGATCATGTGTTCATGTTTAATTTCATGTTTACAATGGACATAATTTACATGGGCCGCATTTCATAAAAGTCATTGCGGCCATGCTATAGACACACTTTACATTCTAGATCTATTTGCTAGCTGGCATGTTTAATAAAATCACATGTAGATTAATTAGGTGTTCCAAATTAGGGAATTGCATATCAAACATTTAGGGAAAGTCATAATTCACAATTTTAAGTGCGTTCAATTTTGCCCAAAGTTCATCTTGATATATTTTCTTAAAATTGGATCTGTTTTTCTGCAAGAAAAGGTTTATTGCAATTGAAGCATTTTATAAGCATGTAGCGGAATTTCAACAAATGGGATTAGGTTCCTTCGAATTTATTCCCCAAAGAAAAAAGAATAAAAGAAAAGAAAAAGGACAAATGCGAACCTCTGAGGAGAAAAGCACACGCAGAATCCATCTTGGTTCCCTGCTCGTTCCCTTTAAAGCCACACCGTCTCACTCTCTCTTGAACCACCGTCTCCATCAACGTCAAACTCACGCCCAGAGTCTCCACTTTCATCCATTTCACTTCTTGCATGCGTGTTGATTGTTGCTTGTCCGAACGTAACGCTCCCGCTTGCAGGACTTCTCTGTAAATGAATGAGGCCTCATAGATGGTATAGGCTCGTTTATAGATAAAAGCTGAAGCATTAAATGGAGATAGATTTAGCTGTTCAGCAAGGTTGCCTTGCTCTGTTTTCAACTGACTTGCTGCCCTGTTCTGTTTTCAACTGACTTGCTGCCCTGTTCTATTTTCAACTGACTTGCTGCCCTGTTCTGTTTTCAACTGACTTTTCTCCTCTTTTATACTGTGTCACTTGATTAAGGTGATTCATTAACATGTCAATGGAGGAATCCTATGATGGAATAACGCCAATAGTGGAATCAACATCACAAGAACATGAAGGAGGTGAAAACTTTGAAGAAACATCCAAAACAAATAAGGTATCCGCTTCTTGTCCATGTCCTCCTCCTAGTAAGCGAAAATCAGCAGCTTGGCTTCATTTTCGACAAGGAACAACTCACACAAATGGGAAAGTTGATGTATATTGCAATTATTGTGGATCCAAGTATTCGTACCACGTTGATAATGGTACTTCAAATATGTTGAAGCACTTGAAAAAGTGCAATAAGTACCCTCGCAATGTGGATAAAAGGCAAAAATTGTTTTCATCACAAAGAGTAGATGGAACTCAAATGATAGGAGGAGATACTAGTAGTAGTACTGGGAGTGGTGGAATTTTAACGACATGGAAGTTTGATCAGGAGATTTGTAGGCAAATGCTTATTCGGATGATTATAATTGATGAACAACCATTTTCGATTGTTGAACGTGTTGGATTTCGTGATTATGTGAAGCAATTACAACCTCTCTTCAAGCATGTGTCGCGATTTACAGTGGCTAGAGATTGCATGAAGTTGTATTTTTGTGAAAAAAGAAAATTGAAGGCTTCTTTTGGTAAGCTTAATTCTAGGATCGCCCTCACGACTGATACATGGAGTTCCATTCAGAATTTGAACTATCTATGCCTCACTGCACATTTTATTGATGAAAATTGGAAATTGCACAAAAGGATCATTAATTTTGTGGTGATAGCTAGTCACAAGGGCAAGGATATTGGGAGAGTAGTTGATAAATGCATATATGAGTGGGGAATAGAGAAAAAAGTATCCACAATCACAGTGGATAATGCTAGTTCAAATGATGTGGCGATTAATTATTTGAAAGAAAAATTTTCAAGAGAGAGGCTATTGATCTTAGATGGTGAATCTTTACACATGAGGTGCACGGCTCATATATTAAACTTGATTGTGAAGGATGGCTTGGCCGAGATACGTGATTCCATTACACGTATTCGAAACGTGGTTAGGTATGTGAGGAGTTCTCCTATGAGAGCTAAGACATTTCGAGATTGCATTGAAATTACAAGGATTGCTTATAAGGGTTCAGTTTGTCTTGATGTCTCAACTAGGTGGAATTCCACTTATCTAATGTTAGAGAGTGCCATAAAGCTAAGAAAAGCTTTTGAAAGGATGGAAGAAGAAGATGTTTCTTTCCTAACCGAGCTTAATTCTAATACTCCAAGTAGCGTTGATTGGGAAAATGCTATTGTTCTTTCTAATTTTTTGAAGAAGTTTTATGATACCACCAAGAAGATGTCCGAACTTTGTATATCACTTCAAATGATTATTTTGTGGGGATAGCTTCTTTGTATAAATATTTGCGAGAAGCAACGAAGGCTTTTGATCATAGGGTGAGAGTTATGGGCTTGAAAATGAAAGAGAAGTTTGACAAATATTATGGGAGTTTCGAAAAGTCAATATTATGGTATTGATTGCGGTGACGTTGGATCCTAGAAAAAGCTGAATTATGTGAGGTATTGTTGTAGACTCATTTATGATGATGCTACGAGAAGTTGATGAGATGTTTGATAAGGTGAAGTTTGCCCTGGAACGTGTGTTTAAATTTTATGAGAAATCTTGTCACACTTCTAGAGACAAAAATTTGGATGGCGAATTGGTAAGTAGAACTTCTACTAATATTGGTAGTAGCTGCGATTCTTATTTGAATGAGGGAAATGAAGAGGACAATTCCAGCTTAACTTTCTATGTGCAAGAGCCTTCGTATGATGACTTTCTTAATGAGGAGAAGAAAAAGTCCAATGGCAACTTATCTGAGCTTGATCGATATCTTAAAGCTAAACTTGAAGATGGTCGTGATCTTGACATTTTGAAATGGTGGAGTGTTGCTTGCCAAAAGTTTAAAATCTTATCTTTGATGGCTCGAGATATTTTGTCTATTCCCGTTACTACCGTTGCTTTATAATCAACTTTCAGTACTTCTGGTCGTGTGCTTGATGATTTTCGGAGTTCTTTGACTCCTAGAGTTGTGGAAGCTTTGATTTGCACTCAAGATTGGTTGAGAGCAATTCTTGAGCCGATTAATGTTGAAGAATGTATTGAAAATGCAGAAAAGTTTGAATTGGGTAAGTCCATATCATTTCATCATGTAATTCTTTTGTATATCTATTATCTAATAACTGAATACTTTATTTAATATCTTCTTTTTGTTAGATATGGATGATGTTAACAAGGAGATTAACAAGGAGATGGACGGTCCATAGAGTTTACAAGTTGAAGTGTATGCGTGGATAATTTGACAGATCGTGATGCTAATTCATACCGTTGCTTCAGCTTTTGCGAATTAAGTCTCCCTTTATTGTGTTCTTGGTTTTTGGTTTTGAACCTACGCCTTTGAGGCTTCTACTTTTTCTTTGATTTATTGTACTCATCTAGATTGTCCTTATTCTATTTCTATAGCAGAATGATGTCCATGATCCCTGTCTTCTATTTTTCGTGTACTTTGTTTGTTGGCTGTCGATCCATTCAGTTTGTATTGGTAACTTTCATTGGTAACTTGACCTCAGTTTAGAGATGCTTGTCCATGATCCCTGTCTTCTGGACTGTTCCACTGCCCTTGTTGTTGACCCACTGTGGCACTGCCCTTGTTATTGAATTACTAATTTATCTCCTTTGACCTGGTCATTTGTTGACCTCAAGTAATGATTTGGAATTGGTGGCTTATGCTTCCCAGTGCGAAAGTGTCATTTTTGTTCTTGTCATCTTTGATATGTTGATAGTGGTTTTGAAGAACATATATTCCTTCGAATTCTCGAGATGCTGCAGTTCAATTTTATCTTGATCTGATTTGGAGACATTAGTTCTTGCTCATTTCTAAACTTTGTTAGATGTCTTTAGGTCATTGCAGGGATATGTGTGCTAGTATGGGTTGTCAACATTGGTCACTTTCGTGACCCAGCCCATGGTGGATTTTTACAGGGCGTAATTCATTACTTTAAGGTAATGTTTTTGCGGATAAGTTACATTTCTTACTTTCTTAAGAATGTTTGGATTCTGAACATCCTTGTTTGGAGGATTAATCAGAAATGGACTGATTTATAAATCTAGTGATAGCTTGAACCATGTACGAGCTTTTTGGAATTCATTTGAGTTGTTTCGAAGTTGCATTGCATTTTTATGTTTAGTTCTATTATAGTTTTACAAATAAGAATTGAAGTTGTTTTCTTGTGCCTGTTCAGATAGCAGTTGCAGCAATTCCAGAAGGCCTGTTCAGTTAGCAGTTGCAGCAATTCCAGAAGGCCTTCTTGCTGTTGTGACGATTCATCGGCGATGCTGGTCGTGCATGACTTGTACAAGTCAAGTTCCTTTAGGGCGGCGAGGAGACCTTGGCGATTGAAGCCAAGATGTCTAGCATGTGCTTTTTCTTTGCATTCTTATTTTTTTCTTTGCTCCAGAGCTTGAAGGGGAATCTGGCCGACACTCTTGTCACTGGTAGAGAACATGAAAACCCAGCTTAAAGATTGCAAGGAATCAGAAGCACAGGCCCTTAATTGTCTGCGGAAGTTGGATGCCAAGAAAGAGTGCAAATATCGAACTTTTTCTCTCTCTCTCTCTCTCTCTCTCTCTCTCTCTCTCTCTCTCTCTCTCTCTCTCTCTCTCTCTCTCTCTCATTGTGTACATCGAGACCGGTTCCATGGATCCACCCGAGAACCGGATCGGATCGGCGGTCCGGTTCTCGGGTGGATCCATGCAACGAACGGGTGGATCCCGGTTCCAATTTTTCGGAACCGGTCCTTAGTGGGCGGTTCCCGGTTCTAGGTCGGGAACTGCCCACCCGGACCATGCACACCCCTAGCCACCGCGGTAGCCCCCTACTTAGCACCGGCCCGTTTGCCGTCGGCGTGCCTATTGTGCCCTCACCGGAGACGTTGCCAACAACACCCCTTGTTGGAGCTTTGAACTGGCTGTCCCCTTTTTTTTAAAATTAGATATATTTGCATTATTTTATTAGTCAAGTTTATTTTTATTTATTTATTTATTTTCTTATTTGAAATACTTCCCTATGCTTAATTAAAAAAAAATTCAGCATACTATTTTATTTGCAACAGTTAATATTTTTTTTATTCCATCTATAAGGCTTTAGATGAATAATCAATCAAGCGGGAGTAAAATTAAAATTTTGATCTTTAAGCTTAGATCAATTTATTGATTTTATTAGTGAGATATTACTCCTTGATCTAAACCATATATGGTATCTTTGATGATTTTGAATGGTTTGTTTGATTACTTTATTTATCCTGAAATATGTTTGATTTAGATTATGTTCATATTAGAATGTTGCATGTTTCAAGGTAATTAGCATATTTTAGATTAAGCGCTTTATTCCGAATTTTTGAAAATAGAAAAATACTAAAAACATAAATTTAGGATGTTAGATTTTTGTTTCATTAATTTAATTTGCAATTTTAATTTCAAATGTTTATAAAAAATCAAAATGAAAAAAAATAGAATTAGGACATTCTTTGCATGTCATCGCATATTAGGTTAAAAGTATACGCAGTCTAATAATTTTTTCTAATTTATTATGAGTTAGACATTTTCTAGGTAAATTGCATTAGGGTTTTTAAATTATGATAACATCCTAGTTAAATTAGGGTTTGGTCTAACCTAATTCCTAATGTAAATTGGATGATATCATAATCTTGATAGACATTGTTCTTGCAACTTTCTAATTTTGAATTTTATGAAAAAATACCAAAAAAACCATTTTAGAATAAATTAATTCCATTCTCTAGGATAGATTGTACATTTATTAAGAAAACATAAAAATTGTCCATCATTAGAATTAGGTCATTTGGTTATATTGTATTGCATATAGATTATATTTTATTAAATAAGAGAAAATTCTAAAAAATGAGTGGCTGTGTGTTAATAAAACTCTAGGATTTTTTATGTGAATTTTGAATTAACCTTGCAGATGTTCTCGTTGCTATGAGGTAAGTTCTTCATTTTTTTTATTTGCTTTATTGGGCATTAAATTGGTGGATTGAGTATCCGCATGATCACTTCACATGTTAGAGAAATAGATTTAAAATCAATCCAACCTGCCCGCAAAAACATTTTTGAAAATAAAAAGAAATAGTACCGAAAGGGCATTAGAGACATCTAGTGTAATCAAGTCCCCGTACCCAAAGTCTTTAGTTTGTAGGAGTAAAATTATTCTCTTATTATTTTACTTAAGTATCTAATCGACCTACCGTAAATTAATTAGTGACAACTCTTAGATAAAATTCATTTGCATGTTTAAAAACTTGAACCTAAAACCATGAATTGGTATGGGCCTCAGAGGGCCCGAACTAAGTTTGAAACTTGGTAGTCCATTAACCTAAACTCTAGGTGGTGCACCCCAAAATTTTAGGTCGCAACAGCTTGGTGGCTCCACTGGGGACTTGAGTTGAAACTCTTAGTGGACCTAGGCCAATTTTCTTTTTTGAAAAATTTTTGTTTGGCAGCGAGGATTTCAGGTATGTCCTTAACATTGGTGGTGTTAAATGTTCTTGCAGGATGTGAGGTATAAGGGGAGTAGTTTTTGCTAACCATTGTCTTGCAGGTTGGAGTTGGGAATGCATGGTTTATTTTCATGTTGAAGTGTTGCTCGATATAAATTGTTGCGCATGCTTTGCATTTACACTACACCCTTGCACACATAACTTGCCGCCAGACCTGGGCTGCACGAGGTCACTTAGGATGGTATTGAGTTGCGTATGACTTCAACTTCGAGGCCGCATAGTAGAGGTTGCCTAACTTAATCCCGAAAGTTTTTTCTTGGTGTCAAGAATGCCTACCTCTACCCACGAGGCTGCACTGCATTAGGGTATCATCATTGACTAAGCCGGAGTTAGGAGGACTTGACTTAATATGCGAGGCTGAAACTAAGTCATCCCACCCTTTTAACTCTATCTTGCTTAGCCTTCCTAGTTAAAAATCAAACCTCACATTTCAAGCACTTGTCTATGTGGTTGTTTTAATCGTCTGATAAAGTAAACTCTCTACCCTTTACTCTTGCAATTTACTTTATTATGACTTTGGTCGGTCCATGACATTAGGTTGGTCGAGTCCTGGTTTATAAACAATGGGAAGATCCGACATTCGATTCGTGCTTGCACCAAAGGTTGAACTCAAATCATGGTGGAATCGTCTAGGCCACGATATCCAAAGCTATGTGGAAAGCAGACTTGGTCGCCTTGTCCCCCTCCTCGACATCAATGTCCAGAGTGGCATCATGCAAGCACTCGCTCATTTATGGAGCCCTCGAACGTCAACGTTCATATTTGGTAATAAGCACGAGCTTACTTCGACTCTAGAAGAATACAGCATCGCCATAGGAAAACCCTTGGAATTGGAATTAATAAATCCACCCCTTGGATTAGAACCAGAATCGATTATGTCTGACTTTCTTAGGATGGATAAGAATTTGACAAAAAGAGTGCTGAAAGATAATTGTCTTGCATGTCCTTTTTCCTTCTTAGATCAAAGTTTTGCTGATGCAAACACTCTTTTAAAAAGTAAGATCTTCCTTTTAGCCTTTTTCGGATTTATTGTTTTTCCTCTTCGTAAAGGCGCCATTAATCCTTCTGTTGCATGGGTGGTCAAACAAGTGTGTGCTAGGATTATTTTTGTCAACTTTGTTCTAGCCAAAACATTTTTGTCACTCACCCAATTTAAGGAAGATGAAGTTTAGACCGTTCGTGCACCAATTGAACTCTTACAAATCTTGTTCTTTTCTCATATGAGTAAGATCGATATTCACATGAATATTATTAATATCACTGATTCTCATCATCCTATCGAGGTATTTAAAAATCATCAAGATCGAACTCCAAAACTTTCTTACTCAAAATGGGTCAAATTGTTGAAAAATCTGAATACCGGTGTTGCGACCAAATTTTCGGGTGTGAACCATCTAAGGTTTGGCTAATGGCATGTTAAGCCTAGACTTAACTCGGACTCTCCCAAGCCCATACCAATTCGCGACTTAGGTTTGAATTCTTAGCATGCAAATAATTTTCAATTGGGAGTCGCTACTAATATATTTTTGGTGGGTCGATTAGAAACCCAAGTAAAGTAATGGGAGATTTACCTTACTCCTGCGAACTAGAGATTCTAGATACGGGGACTTGGTTGCGTTAGATTCCTCTAACGCCCTTCCGGTACCATTCTTTTATTTTGAAAAAATGTTTAGCAGACAGCTTGAATTGATTTTAATTTTTCTCCCTAAGATGCGAGGTGATCATGCAGGTGCACAATCCACCAATTTAACACCCAATAAAACAATGAATAAGGTTAAGGGACTTACCTTGTAGCAACGAAAGCATCTGCATTGTTAGATCAGAATTCACGTCATCAATCCTAGATATGATTTCTAATTAACACGCAATTTCTCTTTTTTTGTTTTCACTTGAGCTTAATCTATATGCAATGTATGCTAATAATCTAATATGGCATGGCAACATGACCTAAATTAAATGATATGGACAAAGTAGATCCTAAAGAAATGCAGTAATTTAAATAGCAACTTAAATGACCTAATATGCAAATTTTAATTAAATGGCCCTAGAATGCAAATTATTTAACATGCACCTAATGTTTTTTAGATTTTTTTTACCTGAAATTTTGAATTAACAAAAGTCCTAATTGAACTACCCTAAAAAATGTGATTCTAAAAAAGAGTCTAATTTACTAGCCTAAATGCTTTATTTACTAAATCTATATTTCTAATTCTACATGCTCATGCAAGATTTTGATTTTTTATTATTTTATTTCATGGTTTTTATTTTTTAAAAATTGCAATTTATCCTAAAAAGGCGGAAGTAATTTATCCTAAGATATTTGAATGAAATTCCTAATTAAATTAAAATTCTATCCTATTTAAACTAGGAATTAGGTCATCCTAATTTAAATTAAGACATTTTTTTAATTTAGCAATTTCTAGCCTAAGATGCAATCTATCTAAAAAGTTGATCTAAGCTTAAAATTAAACATGCAATTCTATTCTAAAATTCCTGATGATTTTTTGTTTGCCTTTCGCTTTTTTTAATTAAAATTTAACATGCAATTCAACTAGCATCCTAAGTGAATTTTTTTTTTTTTTTTTTTTTTTTTATGACCTGAAATAAAATCCCTAATCTAAATATGCAAGACAAAAAAATACTCCTAATTTAAGATTTTTTCATTTTTTGATTTTGATTTTTTGATTTTATTTTTTTATCCTGAAATTAACAATTCCTAAACATGCAACCTAAACCAGTTAATTTGATTTTTTTTTTTTTTTGATTTTTTATTATTAAAAAAAAATTTCTATCCTAAACATGCAAACCCTAAAGCTACATTTTTTGATTTTTGATATTTTTAAAAGAGAATTAATTAAACAACCCTAGCAAATCAAGAAAAATTGATTTCCTAAATTGACGAACTGTATCTCGCGCATGAGATCGGGTTGCCCAATTTTGCGAAAAATCACAAATCGGATCTCGGGCGGGAGATCGGATTGGCAATTTTTTAAGTAATTGCAAGTCAGATTTCGGGCGTGAAAATTGGACCGGCAATTACTAATTTCATGACAATTTCATAACATGCACTTTCAATTTCGCCTTAAAAGATAATTACAATAAAGTAAAATAAATAATATGAAATGTCGACAGAAAAAATAAAAAACAGAAGATAAAAAAAATAAAAATAAAAATTACCTAATTATGCTTTTTTTCTCTTTTTCTTTTTTCTTTTTTTTTTTTTTGTGTCTTTTTTCTAAAAAGAAAAGGCTGGCCGATCGGTGGGGAGGAAGGTTCTTCGGCGAGGGTTTCGGCGAGGCTCCGGAGACGGCACGACGGCGGCGTGGCGGCGCCCGGGGGTGTTGCGGCGTGGCGGATCGGCGACGCGGGCGAAGGGGAAACCTCACGGGGGTCTGGGCTTCGCAGGCGGAGCGGCAAGGGGGCGTCGTGGCGCTCCGATCACGGTGGATCGTCGAGGGTTGGGCACGGGGCGGATCGGGCGGCGTCGCAAGCGAGGAGTGTCGGCGAGGCTGCGGGGGACCTCGGCGAGGCTCTTGGGATGCCCGAATCCCGAGCTTGGAGACGGCGGGGGGGCGTCGTGGCTCGAGCGTGGGCGGGCGGCTATAGTGTGGGAGGCTCGAGGGTAGAGCGGGGCATCGCGGCGGGCGCGGGCGAAGGCGGGTCGGTGGTGTGGCGGCTCGCGAGGTTGACGGTGTAGCGGCGGCTGGCGGCGGACGACGCCGGCGCGGGCTGGCGGCGCCGGTGCGGCGAGCACCTCCCCCCACGAGGAAGATGAACAGTGGTGGGGGTTTTCACCTTTTTTTTTTTTTTTTTTTACCTTTTTCTCTCTGCTCCCTCCTTTCTCTTTTACCCAAAAGAACCCCCTTCACGGACGACTCTCTCTCTCTCTCTCGCTTTTTCACCTTTTTGCTTTCTTTTCTCTTTTTTTCAAGAAAACCGAGAGAGTCCTCCCCCTCACGGTGGCCCTTTTATATCCCAAAAATTTTATCTTCGTTGTATATCTTATTTCTAAATCGCTTGCGCACGATACCTCTGAATATATCATTGAAATATTTTTGCATATTCTATCCAAAATTCCCCTTTTCGCGCAAAACCGCATCTCCCATTGTATATTACCTAAATCTATAAAAATCTTAACAAAATAAGACAAAATATAACAAAATCAAAATAAAATATGCCTAAATTATATGCCATGCATTTTTTTTTATTTTTTATTTTTTAGCAAAAATGAACCTCCAAAATTAGGTGTCAACAGCTGCCCCTCTTTGAAGGTGAGCTCATAGAGGTTGCCTTCAAAGACAAATATAGACCTAATTTTGGCCATGCTTAAGTAATGAATGATTTTTGTTGGAAATAAATTCCATTTTTTTTAATGCAATTTATATGATGCATGGAAATGCTAATGCAAATGCATGATGCGAAAGGAAATTACGTACCTATAATTGCTCACCAATCAGTGTCGTAGAGCATCTTAAGGTACATGATAAATACCCATTTACTTCACAAGTACCGAGTTCTCACTCAGGTTCCTTGAAAAGCCTAACAGGTAATAAATTGAACATTCACATTCAAAGTGCAATGTTCAAATCAAGACATCCGGGTCCAGACTGAGATGTCAAGAGTTTTTGGGCTCGAAATACCTAGATCCTGACTAAGGTATAACGAGAAAGATTAAAAACATTTACATCCAGAGTGAAATGTTTAAATCAAGACATCCAGATCCAGACTGAGATGTCAAGAGTTTTTGGACTCGAAATACTTAGATTCAGACTAAGGTATAACAAGGAAGATGAAAAGTTTAAATCAAGACAACCAGATCCTGACTGAGATGTCAAGAGTTTTGGACTCGAAATACCTAGATCCAGACTAAGGTATAACGAGAAAGATGAAAAACTTAAATCAAGACATCCAGATCCAGGACGAGATGTCGAGAGTTTTGAACTCGAAATACCTAGATCCGAGACTAAGGTATAATGAGAAAGATGAAAAACTTAAATCAAGACATCCAGATCCAGACTGAGATGTCAAGTGATCCTACCTTGAATGAAGATAGTTGGTGTTACATGTCCAGGACCCATACCATTCTACGGTCACCTAGACTGAGGTTTTGTTTGGCCAGGACCCCATTCTTCGGTCGCCCAGCCTTGTGACAGAAATCATCCGACCAGGACCTGAACCATTCTTTGGTTGCCTTAATCAGATTGAATGTTGGAGAGAAATCTTTGGGGGACAACTCAATTGAGTGTCGATATGCTTAAAATGGAATACCTGCACAGTGACAAATATTCAAGGTATGGATAGAGATATACTTACCTGGTAACATCTCTGATCTCCGAGGATATGTCTCCTGCAAAACATGGTCATAGGAGGAGCAACATGCATCTGTAATCGTAAACATTCATCAATTTAATGGAGGTTCATGATAATTTCCATCAATCTTGCATCATCTAATTTCCATTCTGAAGACATGAGTGTCATAAATGTGTCAGATGAGGGATCCTTTGATCTAAAAGGACTTTTCTCTCATCCTCATTAAAATGGCTAACGAGGGTCCAAGCAATCTCGCAAGTGGTACGATCTTACCAATCTGAGAGGTCTTTTAAGAGGGATCGTAATGTGGACTTGGTCAATAGCTTAACAAATGGGACTCTTTGAGTCAAGCTTTTTTAATGAGAGATATTCTGCAATCATCTTGGGGTTTACAAGTCAAGAAGCACAAGAAATGAGGCAGAAATTATCTTACTCACACTTCTTCGAGCTATGCTTTCGAACATATGAACCTTTACGTTAATTTAAGTGCCATAACCTGAAGAGACTTTGCAAGGGACGTAACGTAGGCTTGGTTCATGAGTTAAGAAACAAAAGGATGATTAGGCTCAAAAAGTGTTTAGAGGGTGAAGTTGGTGATCATCATGACACTTCCACCAATTTTCTTCTTCAATGTCGAAGATTTTCTTTGCACTCATTGATTGCAACGGCATTTGAGCTTTTTTCTTTTTTTTTTAGTATCACCTTCCTCACGGTAAAGCTCACTATATCAGGTGTTTGATTTTTCTTTGGGGCATTGGCCTTGCTTTTACCAGGCACACTGCTTTTTTCATGCCCCATTTTGCACTTTTTCTTTGGACAAAATCTCCATTTTTGTTGGCATTCTAGTTTATGCCACTTGAATGTTTTTGTCTTGCCCCAGTGTGGGGATGATCACCAACTGGGTTTAATATGAAATGAAATTGCCGGCTCAAGTGGGCTATGCAATGGATAAAAGTGTATGAGATAGAGAAATGACTACTCTTCATCATCTTAAGGCACTTCAATTATCGTACAAGTTACACTGCAAATGCAATACCCAAAGATTGATGCAAGTGTAAGTAAAAAAAAATTCCTACAATCGATTTCGAATTTGTCCCATTGTGGGATGGTTCTTGACAGGGATAATTAAAAGCTATTCATATGTGTGGGCTCAAAGGGCTAAACAATGGATATACCTATAGTGTTTTGGGTGGAGAAAAAAACTGCCCCTCATCACTTTGGATAACGTACCCTTTGCGAGACCGCCCTTTTCCTTGCGGGCATGGAATTTTTCACACAACTCACTAGGGATTAGTGTATGGAATAGTGTATGGAATAAGGGTTGCCTTTCATCATTCCAAGTTATCCCATTTGACACATTCAATTTTTCTCATGCAATTCATTATGGAGAACATGCAAAGTTTGCAACAAATTTGAATTTACAACTTATTGAGGCAATTTATTTATCGTAAAAAATGCTTGCAGTTCAAAACAAGACACAGCAAATTCAATCATGGATAATACTTCTTGACAGCATCAGAATTAACTAGAGTGGAAAACTGACGACCATCCATTTCAGCCAGAATCAAAGCACCTCCTGGAAGTACCTTCTTCACCACATATGGACCGCTGTAATTTGGGGCAAACTTCCCCCTGGGATCTGGAAAAATTGGCAACGGCTTCCTTAGAACAAGATCATTCACCTCGAAGTGTCTCGGTCGTACCTTCCGATTGAAGGACCTGGCCACTCTCTGCTGATAAGTCTGGCCATGGCAAAGAGCCTTCAGTCTCTTCTCATCAATCAAGTTCAACTGTTCATGTCTTTGTTGCATCCACTCAGCCTCAGACAATTCTGCTTGGGATAAAACTCTTAGGGACGGAATTTCCACCTCCACGGGTAGAACAGCCTCCATGCCATATACCGAGCAAAAGGGGTTGCCCCGGTAGAAGTGCGGATAGACGTTCGATATGCCATCAATGCGAAAGGTAACCTCTCATGCCAATCTCGATAATTCTCGGCTGTCTTGGCCAAGATCTTCTTAATGTTCTTATTGGTAGCCTCCACAGCCCCATTCATTTGAGGGCGGTAAGGGGACGAATTCAGATGTTTAATCTTAAACTCGTTGAACAGCTCATCAACGATTTTGTTGTTCAGATTTGTCCCGTTATCGGTAATGATTGATTCGTGGATGCCATAGCGAGCAATTATGTCACGTTTGATGAATTTTGCAACATTGCGTGCAGTGACATTTGCAAAGGATGTAGCTTCAATCCACTTGGAGAAATAGTCTATCGCCACCAAAATGAACCGATGCCTATTTGAAGCCTTGGGATTTATCGGGCCAATCACATCAATGCCCCACATCGAGAAAGGCCATGGCTCAGAAAACTGATGCAGCTCAGTTGGAGGAACGTTTATCTTATCACCGTGGATCTGACAACGGTGACAACTTCGTACGTGTTTGATGCAATCACTTTCTAGTGTGAGCCAGTAATAGCCTAATCTCATAATCTTTTTAGCCAACATGTGCCCGTTCATATGAGGGCCACATACTCCTTTATGCACTTCTTGCATAATTTGAGTAGCTTCGGCTGCATCCACACACCGCAATAGGACCAAATCATGAGACCTCTTGTACAAATCTTCGCCACTAACAAAGAATTTTGATGCCATTTTCGTGATGTATTTCCTATCAGCCGGAGTGCTTCCTTCAGGAAATTCCTGCTTTTTAATGTAGTTCATGATATCATAATACCATGGCTTTCCATCAGATTCTTCAGTTATGGTCATGCAATAAGCCGGCCTCGGCAAAGCTTCTATTTTCAATGGCTCGACTTCCAACTCGTCGGTGACTTGCAACATAGAAGACAAAGTTGCGAGTGCATCCGCAAATTGATTATGACACCTTGGCAAGTATTCAAACGAAATTTCCTTGAACTCCTTTACTAGGTCTTCTAGATACTTGTGGTATGGGAGCAGTTTGGGGTTCTTGGTTTCCCATTCTCCTACGGTCTGTAGTATGATCAGTGCAGAATCCCCGAATACTTTCAATTTGGTCACACCTATCTCGATTGTAGCTTGGAGTTCGAGGATGCAGGCTTGATACTCAGCTACATTATTAGTGCATGGGAACACCAACTTTGCAGCTACCGGATGGTGTTGTCCATCTGGGGATATCAAGACCGCCCCAGTACCGGAACCGGACAAGTTCACGGATCCATCAAAGAACATTGTCCATGAGCCTTCATCTACACTCAAAACAAGATCATCTAGGGAACCGTCATCATTACTTGAGACTCCTGAATTCTCAGCCAAGATATCAACGATCACTCGACCTTTAACTGACTTCTGTGGCATGAACTGCACATCAAACTCCGAGATTAGGATTTGCCACTTAGCCAACTTACCCACCAAAGCCGATCGATCAAGCAAGTATTTGATAGGGTTATTCTCGGTTACAAGGAACGTCTGGTAATGTAATGTGTACTGCCGCAATCTATGCAACACCCACACTAATGCAGCACAAGTTTTCTCAGCATCAGAATATTTCTGCTCTGATACAGTGAATTTCTTGCTCAAGTAATAAATGGCCCGTTCTCTTCTGTCAACAGGACTTTCTTGAGCCAACATCGCACCCAATGACTCACTATGGATAGTGAGATAGAGAATCAAAGGATGCCCCGGTGAGGGTGGGACAAGAACTGGTGGATTCATTAGGTACTGCTTCAGCTTGTCAAATGCTTCACGACACTTAACATCCCAGTTGACTCGCGCGTTCTTCTTTAGGAGCTTGAAGAATGGCTTGGCAGTTTCAGATAGTTGGGAAATGAATTGGGCAATGTAATTCAATCTCCCCAAAAGGCTTCGGACTTCTTTGACCGTCGATGGAGGCTGTAACTCACATATGGCCTTGACTTTAGATGGGTCGATCTCAATCCCTTTACTGCTCACAATGAACCCGAGTAATTTACCAGACGCTGCTCCAAACACGCATTTAGCCGGATTTAATCGAAGCTTGAATTCATGAAGACGATCAAACAACTTCTTCAGGGTTTCAACATGGCTTCTTCCAGGTTGGGTCTTCGCAATCATATCATCGACATAAACCTTGATCTCTTGATGCATCATATCATGAAACAATGCTACCATGGCTCGCTGGTAAGTTGCCCTTGCATTCTTGAGTCCGAAAGGCATGACCTTATAATGGAAGGTCCCCCACGGGGTAATAAATGCAGTCTTCTCCTTATCTTCTTCCTTCATCCTTATCTGATTGTATCCGAAGAAACTGTCCATGAACGAGAATAACTCAAATCCAGCGGTGCTATCCACAAGGACGTCTATGTGGGGTAGCGGGAAATCATCCTTCGGGCTGGCCTTATTCAAATCCCGATAGTTGACACAGACTCGAACTCGACCATCTTTCTTCATTACTGGCACAATGTTAGCCACCCATTCAGGATATTGTGAGACTTCAATAAATCCCACTTTCAAAAGCTTCATCACCTCTTCCTCAATCTTCTTTGAGAGCTCAAGTTTAGTCCTCCGTAGCCTCTGCTTCTTAGGTGGCACGTCCGGATTAGTAGGCAAGGCGTGCTCCACAATTGCCGGGTCTAAACCGGGGATGTCAGCATAGGTCCATGCAAAGACATCTTGGTATTCTTTTAGTAGCTGGATTAGGTGCTCGGCCTCGTCTTTGGGGAGATTTGCCCCAATTTTAACCTCTTTGGCTTCTTCAGTGTCACTTAAATTGATAGTGACAGTTTGCTCGGATGTAAGAGCCTTGGCTTTTTCATGCTGTTCCCAGCTACGCTGCACTTCAATGGAGTCTTCAGTTGAGTCTCTAGGGTCTTCGTTATCAGCACTTGCGGCATTGGATTGGTCCGTTTCTATGCCTTTGCATGTTATAAGATTATCCCTAAAACAGGAAGTAGATAAATTAGAAAAACAAACAGAATAATCTGTATTTTTTGAAAGATTTTTTGAAAGACTTTTGAAAAGGATTTTTTTTTTTATAAACATTTTGACACGAGGAAGCATGATGAAGCCCAGACCTCAGAATTCTCCTTGGATTTTTCTCTTTTTTATTTTTATCGGCTGGATATCATCTCCGGGCTGGTTTGGTGTACTTCATCATGCCCTCAAAATAAAACGTGTAATTTTATTGATATTCATCAATCAATTACATTTATTGAATGGAAAATGCAAATCCAAGTCCTAAAAAGAAATCAAAGACAATCGCTAGATAGCGATAATTATTCCTAGAAAGCAATAAAAATTCCCACGCAGGGGAATGTGAGAAAGCGATAAATGAGTTACTCTTGTGGGCCAGGGCCCATTTCTTTTGAAGATCCTTCGTCGATGGCTCCTATGACGACATCATCAAATAAGCTTGTAACTCCTTCAAGCATATCTTCAGGGTCCTCGGTCTTCGGGGGTGTCGGATCATCCATGCCACCCCATCCATCTGGGACAATGCTGCGGGGATCAATATAGAAGCTTGGAGGGGCCGAATACTTCACCAGGTAGTCAAACTTGCCGCTCGGCTGCCCCAGGGTGTCTATCACTTCCGCCTCATCTTGCATCATTACCGGAGGACTAGGGAATGTCTCATGAATGCTTGGGGGCAATAGGTTTTGCCTCCCTTGTCTTCGGTTAGGTGCTAGGTTCTGTCCTCCCTGTCTTCGTCCTCCAGGATTTTGTCCACCTCTTCCATGGTACCCTAATCCAGTAGAATGGGACCTCTGAGAGGCTTCAATGGGGTCTCGAATGCCTTGACCATCTCTTCCAAGACCGTTACCAGGAACAAAACCGTTCCCGACCATCACTCTACCAACCATGAGGGCTGCATTTGAAACTTTAGGAGTGGGAGGCGTTGATTCACGAGAAGCATGTATGGTGGATACCAACTCAAATGAGTGGTAAATTGCCTCGAACTCAGAATCTGGTTCTATATAGGGGATGGCTGTTTCATGATAAATCCAGTGGTCTTCTTCCCCATACACGGTGACCAACTTTCTTTCGATCACGAACTTCACAGCTTGATGCAAACTTGAAGGCACTGCTCTCGCAGTGTGTACCCAGGGACAGCCTAGCAGGAAGTTGAATGCAGTAGGGATGTCCAACACTTGAAAGGGAACGTTGAAGACAACCGGCCCTATTTGTATATCAAGGTGGATTTGCCCGATTACCTCCTTCTTCGTGCCATCGAAAGCTCGCACAGAAGTCGTTGCACCATGTATCTTGGATGGGTCAACTTTGAGGCGGTGAAGAGTAGCCAACGGGCATATATTTAGAGCTGACCCATTATCAATGAGCACTCGGGACACATGGGTAGTCTTGTGCTTGACGGATATGTAAAGTGCCTTGTTGTGCCCTCTACCCTCAAGAGGGAATTCCTCATCGGAAAAGGCGATCAAATCCTTGAGAAGGACTGATCCTACAAATTCTTCTAACTTATCTGCCTCAATCGTATCTGGCACATGAATTTCACTTAACACCTTCATGAGTGACTTTTGATGGACAGGTGATGTCTGCAGGAGCTCAAGCAAAGAGATCTAGGCTGGCATCTTCCTCAACTGGTCGACCACATTATACTCACTTGCTTTAATTACAGCTAGAAATTTCTTAGCCCTTCATCAGTGACAGGCTTTGCAGGTTGAGCATTTGCTTGAGCATAAGTCCAACCAGACCTTGTAACAATACCAACATCCAAGTCATAAGACCAAGGGATAGCCTTGTTGCTGACATACTCATATGGCTGTGGCATCTCAATCACTATCTCATCATCGGATGCGTCCTCTAACTGGGGCATGTCCGCGAGTGAAGGATCAACTTCTTCTTTTTCAGCAACAAGTGCGGCTTGTTCCTCCTCCCAATCGATGATAATGTGGGAAATAGTAAAAACTATGCAATTATGGTCGGCATATACTATAATGCTGTCATCCACCATCTTGGTAACTCTTTCCTTCATTAGTGACAGGGGGATATCCTCATGATCCGAATAATATCCAGCCCTCACTAGGCCATTGTAAGCATCCGCCACATGTACCTTCGAGTTCTTGATGCGACCGACTTCAGGTTCCAAAATGGCATTCACTGTACCCTCATGCTCCGTAGCTGATTCTTTTGGACATTCGGCCGAGCGGTTTGGAATGAAAAGGCCTTCGTGTCCAGGAGGTTTTGGATCTTGTGCTTGAGGGTGAAACACTCATCAGTTGAATGCCCCAATTCCCCACTATAGTAATCACATTTCTTTGTTGGATCATAACTATGAAGGGTTTCACAGTTAGGGCGCTTTGGTTCGCTAGTAAGTAAGCCTTTCTTTCTTAGGATTGCTAACACCTGGGATGGAGATCCAGGGAGAGGGGTGAACTCCCTTCTATCATTTGCAAATGATCGACGACCAGTAGTTTGTTGCTGCCTTGCATTAATCTGGACGGCTGGGCCACGGTTAGTACTTTCTTGGCCATAAGCCACATTTACGTCCGTGACAGCTTCCTTCTCCCTCTTGGCAGAGAATCTCTTACTTGACGGTTCAATAAACCATCCTTCCCTTATTCCCATCTCAACTTGTTCTCCCACAGGAATCAGCTGGTTGAAACTCTCGACATAGGTGCTTGCCATCCGATTACGGAACTTAGATGGGAGGGTCTTTATGAACAGCTTCATCAACTCCTTGTCAGTAGGTTCAGGAGTGATTTGGGCAGCCAAATTTCGCCATCTCACGGCGTACTCCTTGAATGACTCGCTCCTCTTCTTCTCCATCCTCTCAAGATCTTCTCGGGAAGGAGCGATGTCCATGTTGAACTTGTACTGCTTGAGGAAAGCATCAGCCACCTCATTCCAGGTCTCCAGAAGGTTCACATTCTTCATCACTAACCAGTTTAGCGCGGGCCCAGTCAAACTTGCGTGAAATGATTGAATCATGAGGGGCTCATTTTTGACGTATTGGGCCATGCGTACGTGGTACATCTACAAATGAGATTTTGGGCAGGTAGTACCATCGTACTTCTCAAATTCCGGCATTTTGAACTTCTTTGGCATCTTGACCTTCTCGTAGACCGACAAGTAAAAGGGAGTGAGCTCTGTGACTCCTGCAGTTGTTTCACCTTTTCTTCGAGCTTTGCAAAGCGTTCATCCGGCTCCGTCTTGGGGTTGTTGACAAGCTTCCCCTTTTCCACATTGATCGGGAATGGATCTTCTTTTAAACCAGGCATATCATCATCACTCAACTAGGACTTATCCGCTCGCTTTGGGACAACAGCTCGGGGAAGAACAGGTGGCTGAGCCGGATTGACTTGGAATGATTTGAATTGAGTCATTATAACCTCCACGGAGGCAGCTAACTGACAGAGCTGATCTTCCATGCTGGACATACGATCACGCATCTCATTTTGTTCCGCCATTTTGGCCCTTGATCGCGTGATAATGGGTGAGCATGGAGGATCCGTTACCACCTAATTTGATGGAACGAACAAAAATAAGTATCTCAAAAAAAAAAAAACAAAATGTCGATCCATGGCAACGATCTAGAGCTTTTATTCATTAATGGAGTTTTTGACAAGCTTAACAAAATAGAAATTTGAAATGCCCTAAATAAATAAACTAGGAAAGTAAAATACTTGACTCCCTAAACATCAACCTAGAAATGAAAATGACAAAATTGATTCAAGCACTTCATCAAGCTTGATCGATATACACTCGGGACACCATTCGGCGCAATCGCTTATTCTCCTCTTGAGCTTTCTCGGAAACTCTCTTGAGGCGTTTATTCTCAGCACGGTTGGTGATCTTCAGCGGCGCCTCTGGTATCTTTGGAAGTAACTCCTTTGGAATCTTGTGTCGTCGAATATAGTTGGTTAAGGCATAATACTTCCTTTCCTTACCCTCCAGCTCCTCCTCGGGCCACTTGAGTTTTTGTGGACGGCACATATCCCACATTGATTTGATTGTGAGAATGGAATTTTCATGGTCTCGGCTTCCATCTATGAAGTTGACTTGGAGCGGATCTGCTTGCAAAGCCGGGGGAAGCTCTTGCACGACTTGGTATTGACAAGTCACTAGTTGGATAGTACTCCAAAGCTCCAGTAAATCCCAATAGAGGAATTGGGCCAACGCCTCCACACGTGAGTCTTGCCGCACGAACTTGAAACCACATAGCATGCCATAGAAAACCCTTGGAAGTTGGTTTTTTCATGAAAGCTAGCCACTCAGAATAGTGGTAATCCGGTGCATGTTTTTGCTTATCCTCAAACTTCATAATGGGGTGATTAGAGTCATTGACATCATGTATAGTCATTAGACCACCAAATCCTTTCAAATGAGAAAGAAACCAAATTTGGAAAAGCTCAGGAGAGGAATGGAAAGTCTTGTCACCATCTCATTTAAATCAAGTGAGGGAAAGGAAAGTTTCAGTCAAAACAGTGTTTACAAAATTCTTTCCTTCCAACACTTGTTTGACTAAGTGAGCCATCAAAGGGTTAATAGCATTCTTGTAATAAGGAAAAACTATAAACCCAAAGAAGGCTAAAAGAGAAACCCTTCGCATTTGAGATGAAGGGCCACTTTCAAAATGTTCTTTTAGAAAAGATAGGGGACATGTATTGCGATGAGCCTTTAAAACCTTTCTCACATCATCCCCTTTAATTCTCAAAAAATCAGATAAGGCCATAACGGGATCTATCCCGATAGGCGGACCAATTAACTCAGCTTTCAAAGACTTTCCTATGGCAATGCTATATTCTTCCAAGGTGGGCGTGAGCTCATGCTTATCGCCAAGAATGAAGGTAGAAGTCTTGGGGCACCAAGAGTGGGCGAGTGCTTGGATAAGGCCGCCATGGATGTTGATACGCAGTAATGGAAGCAGTCGGCCAATGTATGACTGCACAAATCGACGGCCATCTTGGTCTAACTTGTACCACCATGTGCCAAGCTCTTGCTTCGGAGAGAGAATAATTCGAATGTCCGGTATCCCCATTGTATATTGACCAAGACTCAATAAAATCCTAATGCCATGGATCGACAAAATAATATGACAAGGTAAGTAAATTTCAAGGGTGAAAGTTTAGAGAATTTACTTTACCAATGAGAGGCAATCACATAGACATGTGCATGATAAGTGGTTCGATTTCTACTCTAGAAGGCTTAACAAAGTGGAGCCACAAGGATGATCGGACTAGCCAAGGGCGCGTGGACTATGTCGGGTCCTCATGACTCCGCTTGGTCAAAGAGTCGACCTAGGTCGCGGGCATGCGGACCGAGGTGGGTACTCTTGATACCATGAATGAAATTTCGGGATTGAGATGGGCGACTCGTACCACGAGCTTACAGTCGGAGTGGTATCCATCTCAATACCATCCTAGATAATCCTATGCAGCCCAAGTCCGGCGGCAGGTTGTGTGTGCAATAGTGTAGTGCAAATGCAAAGCATGCACAACAGTTTAAATCACACAACACTTCATACATAAAAATAAACCATACATTCCTACACCTCCCTGCAAAACAAAGGTCAGCAAACACTTCCCTTATACCTCCCAATCTGCAAAAACATTTAACACCTTAAATGTTAGGGACGTACCTGGGATCCTCGTTGCCAAACAAAAATATTTTTCAAAAGAAAAGAAAAATTGGTCTAAGTCCACTAAGAGTTTTAACTCAAGTCCCCAGCGGAGTCGCCAAGCTGTCGCGACCAAATTTTCGGGTGTGAACCACCTAAGGTTTGGCTAATGGATTGTTAAGCCTAGACATAACTCGGACTCTCCCAAGCCCATACCAATTCGCGACTTAGGTTTGAATTCTTAGCATGCAAATAATTTTCAATTGTAAGTCGCCACTAATCTATTTTTGGTGGGTCGATTAGAAACCCAAGTAAAGTAATGGGAGATTTACTTTACTCCTGCGAACCAGAGATTCTAGATACGGGGACTTGGTTGTGTTAGATTCCTCTAACGCCCTTTCGGTACCATTCTTTTATTTTGAAAAAATGTTTAGCAGGCAGCTTGAATTGATTTTAATTTTTCTCCCTAACATGCGAGGTGATCATGCGGGTGCGCAATCCACCAATTTAACACCCAATAAAACAATTAATAAGGTTAAGGGACTTACCTTGTAGCAACGAAAGTATCTGCATCGTTAGATCAGAATTCACATCATCAATCCTAGATATGATTTCTAATTAACACGCAATTTCTCTTTTTTTTTTCACTTGAGCTTAATCTATATGCAATGTATGCTAATAATCTAATATGGCATGGCAACATGACCTAAATTAAATGACATGGACAAAGTAAATCCTAAAGAAATGCAGTAATTTAAATAGCAACTTAAATGACCTAATAGTGCTTCGTTACCAAAAAAAAAAACTTAAATGACCTAATATGCAAATTTTAATTAAATGGCCCTAGAATGCAAATTACTTAACATGCATATAATGTTTTTTGGATTTTTTTTACCTGAAATTTTGAATTAACGAAAGTCCTAATTGAACTACCCTAAAAAATGTGATTCTAAAAAAGAGTCTAATTTACTAGCCTAAATGCTTTATTTACTAAATCTATATTTCTAATTCTACATGCTCATGCAAGATTTTGATTTTTTTATTTTATTTCATGGTTTTTATTTTTATAAAAATTGCAATTTATCCTAAAAAGGCGGAAGTAATTTATCCTAAGATATTTGAATGAAATTCCTAATTAAATTAAAATTCTATCATATTTAAACTAGGAATTAGGTCATCCTAATTTAAATTAAGACATTGTTTTAATTTAGCAATTTCTAGCCTAAGATGCAATCTATCTAAAAAGTTGATCTAAGCTTAAAATTAAACATGCAATTCTATTCTAAAATTCCCGATGATTTTTTGTTTGCCTTTCGCTTTTTTAATTAAAATTTAACATGCAATTCAACTAGCATCCTAAGTGAATTTTGTTTTTTGTTTTTTTGTTTTTTCTTTTTTTTTCATGACCTAAAATAAAATCCCTAATCTAAATATGCAAGACAAAAAAATAATCCTAATTTAAGATTTTTTTGAGTTTTTTATTTTTATTTTTTATTTTATTTTTTTATCTTGAAATTAACAATTCCTAAACATGCAACCTAAACCAGTTAATTTGATTTTTTTTTTTTTTTGATATTTTTATTATTAAAAAAAGAAATTTCTATCCTAAACATGCAAACCATAAAGCTACATTTTTTTTTATTTTTGATATTTTTAAAAGAGAATTAATTAAACAACCCTAACAAATCAAGCAAAATTGATTCCTTAAATTGACGAATCGTATCTCGCGCATGAGATTAGGTTGGCCAATTTTGCGAAAAATCACAAATTGGATCTCGGGCGGGAGATCGGATTGGCAATTTTTAAGTAATTGCGAGTTGGATTTCAGGCGCGAAAATCGGACTGGCAATTACTAATTTCATGACAATTTCATAACATGCACTTTCAATTTCGCCTTAAAGATAATTACAATAAAGTAAAATAAATAATATGAAATGTCGACAAAAAAAAAAAAAACAGAAGATAAATAAAAATAAAAATAAAAATTACCTAATTATGCTTTTTTTTTTTTTTCTTTTTTTCCTCTTTTTTCTTTTTTTGTGTCTTTTTTCCTAAAAAGAAAAGGCTGGCTGGTCGGTGGGGAGGAAGGTTCTCCGGCGAGGGTTTCGGCAAGGCTCCGGAGACGGCACGACGGCGGCGCGGCGGCGCGGCAGCGCCGGGAGGTGCTGCGGCGTGGTGGATCGGCGACGCGGGCGAAGGGGAAACCTCACGGGCGTCCGGGCTTCGCGAGTGGAGCGGCAGGGGGACGTCGCGGCGCTCCGACCGCGGTGGATCGTCGAGGGCTAGGCATGAGGCGGATCGGGCGGCGTCGCAAGCGAGGGAGTGTCGGTGAGGCTGCGGGGGACCTCGGTGAGGCTCTCGAGACGCCTGAATTTGAGCTTGGAGACGGTGGGGGGGCGTCGCGGCTCGAGCGTGGGCGGTGGCTGTAGCGTGGGAGGCTTGAGGGCAGAGCGGGGGCGTTGCGGCAGGGCGCGGGCGAAGGCGGGTCGGTGGCGCGGCGGCTCTACAAGGCTGACGGCAGCTGGCGGCGGATGACGCCGGCGCGGGCTGGCGGTGCTGGTGCAGGCGAGCACCTCCCTCCCCCCACGAGGAAGATGAACAGTGGCGGGGGGTTTTCACCTTTTTTTTTTTTTACCTTTTTCTCTCTGCTCCCTCCTTTCTCTTTTACCCAAAAGAACCCCCCCTTTACGGACGACTCTCTCTCTCTCTCTCTGCTTTTTCACCTTTTTGCTTTCTTTTCTCTTTTTTTCAAGAAAACCGAGAGAGTCCTCCCCCCTCACGGACGTACACGGCCCTTTTATATCCCAAAAAATTATATCTTCATTGTATATCTTATTTTTAAATCTGCTTGCGCACGATACCTCTGAATATATCATCGAAATATTTTTGCATATTCTATCCAAAAATTCCCCTTTTCGCGCAAAACCGCATCTCCCATTGTATATTACCTAAATCTATAAAAATCTTAACAAAATAAGACAAAATATAACAAAATCAAAATAAAATATGCCTAAATTATATGCCATGCATTTTTTTTTATTTTTTTATTTTTTAGCAAAAATGAACCCCCAAAATTAGGTGTCAACAACCAGGATTTTCCTATGGCATGCTAAATGGTTTGACGTCTCCAAGGCATGTCTTTCTCATGGCGATGATGAGCCAATCCCGTTATTGGGGATCACCGGTGCCACTTCCTACTACTCACTCCGGGTGGCCCATCAATATCGAGTTGTGCAGGATCTACCACCCCCTCTCAAGCTGGGTTTGTTCTAAGTCCGATTCACTGCTAAGGAGGGTGATCACAAAAGGGAACTTCACTGTATCGAACAAGCTTGGCTCGCATGTCACGAACAAAAGTTGAGCTTACCTGAGGATGAGCTTGAAGGGAAGGAAAAGACTTACTATGCCACAACTCGATACATCCGTTAGCATAAGATTTCGATCAAGTATCTTCCAAAAGTGCCAGATGTGACTGAAAAGCCCACTCGACAAGTGGAGCTCAATCGTCACAAGAGGAAGATTAAAGAACTCGAGAAGCAAGCCAAGAAGGACGCTAAGGAGAAGAGGCAGTTACGTCAAGCGTTGGCTTCCCATTTGTTTATAGATCGGGCCAAATAAAGTGGCTTGAATCTATTTTAATGTTTAGGATGTTGAGTCATTTTACTTGATTAGTTTATTTGTCTAGGGCTTTTTAAGTTTCTTTACATTATCAATGTCGAACAATTTCATTAATGAATAAAAACAATTAGATTTTCTTCGTGAACTGGCATATTTTATATGAGATGTTTATGTGGCTTATTATCTTTGGTGACAATGGATCCGCCACGCTCGCCCGTTATTACTCAATCAAGAGCTAAAATGGCCGACCAAATCGAGATGCGCGATCGTATTTCCACCATGGAAGATTAGCTCTAACAATTAGTCGCCTCTATGCAACTTATAATGGCTCAAATCCAATCCTTACGAGTGAATCCAACTCTTGTGCCTACTTTCCCCGAGATTGTGTCGCAAAGCAGTCAAATGGGGCCCAATTGAGTGATGAAGACATACCCGAGCTGGAAGATGACCTGCTTTCGGTCCTGTTGGAAAGACCAAGCCTGATAGCGTTCCCAAGAAAGAGGGTAAGCGCTTTGCCAAATTGGAAGAGAAAGTGAAACAATTGCAGGAGTCACGAAGCTCGCTCTCGTTCGACCTCTCAGTTTATGAGAGGGTCAAGATGCCAAGCAAGTTCAAGATGCCAGAGTTTGAGAAGTACGATGGTACCTCTTGCCCAAAATCTCATTTGCAGATGTACCACGTACGCATGGCCCAGCATGTAAAAAATGAGCCCCTCATGATCCAATCATTCCATGCGAGTTTGATTGGGCCCGCGCTAAGCTGGTACATGATGAATGATGTAAACCTCCTCGACACTTGGAATGAAGTGGCTGACGCATTCCTCAAGTAGTATAAGTTTAATATGGATATCGCACCTTCTCGAAAAGACCTTGAGTGGATGGAAAAAAAGAGGAGCGAGTCATTTAAGGAATACGCTGTGAGGTGGAGAAATCTGGCAACCCAAATCACTCCTGAGCCTACTAACAAGGAATTATGAAGTTGTTCTTTAGGACTCTCCCATCTGAATTTCGTAACCGAATGGCCAGCACGTACGTTGAGAGTTTCAATCAGCTTATTCCTGTGGGAGAACAAATCAAGATGGGGATAAGGGAAGGATGGTTTACTAAACCATCGAGTAAAAGATTCTTTGCCAAGAAAGAAAAAGAAACTTCTATTGATGTGAATGTGGCTTATAGCCAAGGAAGTACCCATCGTGCCCCGACTATCCAGGCAAATCCAAGGCAACAACCAACTGCTAGTCGTCAATCATTCGCCTAAGCAAATAACAACAGGCAGTTCTCTCCTCTTCCTGGATCTCCATCCCAAGTGTTGGCAATCCTCCGAAAGAAAGGCTTGCTTACTAGCGAACCAAAACGCCCTAACCACGAAAGCATTCGTGGTTACGACTTGACAAAGAAGTGTGACTACCATAGCGGTGAATTGGGGCATTCAACTGATGAATGTTTCACCCTTAAGCACTGGATCCAAAACCTCTTGGACACGAAAGCCTTTTCGTTTCAAACTGCTCGGCGGAACGTCCAAAAAAATCTGCTACCAAAGCATGAGGGTAGGGTGATGCTATCCTGGAACTTGAAGTCGGTTGAATCAAGAACTAGAAGGTGCACGTGGCGGATGCCTACAACGGACTGATGAGAGCTAGATATTATTTGGATTATGAGGATATTCCCCTATCATTGATGAGGGAAAGAGTTGCCAAAATGGTGGATGACGGCATCATTGTGTATGCTGACCATAATTGCATGGTTTCCACTATTTCCCATATCATTATTGATTAGGAAGAAGAGTAAGTTACGCTCAATGTTGACAAGAAAGGAATTGATCCTTCGCTCGTGGACATGCCCCCACTAGAGGATGCATTCAAGAGGAGATAGTGATTGAGATACCTCAGCCGTATGAGTATATCAACAACAAGGCGGTGCCTTGGTCCTACAACTTAAATGTTGATAAGGTTACAAGGTTTGGTCGGACTTATTCTCAAACTAATGCTGAACCTGCAAAGCCTGTCACTGATGAAGAGGTTAAGGAATTTCTGGCTGTTATCAAAGCAAGTGAGTATAATGTGGTCGACCAGTTGCGAAAAATGCCCGCCCAGGTCTCTTTGCTCGAACTCTTACTTACATCCCGGTGTATCAAAAGTCTTCGATGAAGGGGCTAGGTGAAATCTGTGTACCGGAAATGATTAAAGCAGACAAGCAGGAGGAGTTTGTGGGATCAGTCCTTCTCAAGAACTTGATTGCTTTTTCTGATGAGGAATTCCCTCTTGAAAGTGGGGGGCATAATAAGGCATTCTACATATCTGTTAAACACAAATCTTCCCATGTGTCCCGAGTGCTTATTGATAATGGGTCCGCTCTGAACATATGTCCACTGGCCACCTTTCATCACCTCAAGATAGACCCATCTAGGATACATGCAGTGAAGACTTTGGTACAAGCTTTTGATGGAACGGAGAAGGAGGTGATTGGGGAGATCCATCTTGATGTTCAAATAAAGCTGGTCATCTTCAACATCCCTTTCAAGTGTTGGACATCTCTACTACGTTCAATTTCCTACTGGGTCGTCCCTAGATACACACGACTGGAGCAATGCCTTCAAGTCTACATCAAGCTATGAAGTTCATGATCAAAAGGAAGTTGGTCATTGTGTTTGGCGAAGAAGACCATCAAATTTATCAGGAGACGGCTATCCCCTATGTGGAACCAAATTTCGAGTTCGAGTCAAGTTACCCCTCATTTGAGTTGGTATCCACTATACACGCTTCTTGAGGTTCATTGCCACTTGCTTTGGAAGTTTCAGATGCTACCCTCATGGTGGGAAGAGTAATGGTTGGGAATGGCTTTGTTCCTAGCAATGGTCTTGGAAGAAGTGGTCAGGGCATTCGAAACCCCATTAAAGCCCCTCAGAAGTCTCGTCTTGCTGGATTAGGGTACCATGGAAGAGATGGAGAAAGTTCTGGAGGACAAAGATAGGGAAGGCGGAACCTGTCACCTGAGCAAGGGCGAGGGATGCAAAATTCGTTGCCTCCCAACATTCACAAGACGTTTCCTGACCCTCCTAGGATGATGCAGGATGAAGAAGAAGCGATAGACACCCCGAGGTAGCTGAGTGGCAAGTTCGACTACTATGTGAAGTATTTGGCCCCTCCCAGCTTTTACATTGATTCTCGTGACATAGTCCCGGATGGATGGGGTGGTATGGACGACCCAACACCCTTGAAGACAGACCCTGATGATGCATTGGAAGGAATTACAAGCCTGTTTGATGACATCCTCATAGGAGCTATTGACGAAGGACTCCCAGAAGAAATGGACCCTGGCCCACAAGAGCAACTCCTTTACTGCTTTTGCACATTCTCCTACATGGGAATTTTTATTGATTTCTAAGAGATGTTTTCAATTTCTTTTTTTCTTTTAATGATTGAGTGTTGCATTTTTCCATTCAATAAATGTAATTGATTGATGAATTTCAATAAAATTACAAGCTTTATTTTGAGGGCATGATGAGGTACACAAAACTAGCCCGGAGATGATATCCAGCCAATAAAACAAAAGAAAGATCCAAGGAGAACTCTGAGGCCTGGGCTTCATCATGCTTTCTTGTGTCAAAATGTTTAAAAAATGCTTTTCCAAAATCTTTCAAAAATCTTTCAAAAAATAAATAATATAGTTTACCCTGTTTGTCTTTTTGATTCATCTATTTTCTGTTTCAGGGACAATCTTATAGCATGCAGAGGTGTGGAAATGGTCCAATTCAATGTAACAAGTGTTGATAATGATGATCCCGAGGACTTGAGTGAAGATTCCATTGAGGTGTAGCGTAGTTGGGAACAACATGAGAAAGCTAAGGCTCTTGCATTCGAGCAAATCGTCGCTATCAACTTAGGTGACACTGAAGAAGCCAAAGAGGTGAAAATTGGGGCGAATCTCCCCAAAGACGAGGCCGAGCGCCTAATTTAGCTACTGAAGGAATATCGGGATGTCTTTGCATGGACCTACGCTGACATGCCTGGGTTAGACCCGTTAATTGTAGAGCACTACTTGCCTACTAATCCGAACGTGCCACCTAAGAAGCAAAGGTTGTGGAGAACTAAACCCGACCTCTCAAAGAGAATAGAGGAAGAAGTGATGAAGCTCTTGAAGGTGGGATTCATTGAAGTCTCACGATATCCTGAATGGTTAGCTAACATTGTTCCGGTAATGAAGAAAGACGGTCGAGTTTGAGTTTGTGTTGATTATCGGGATGTGAATAAGGCTAACCCGAATGATGATTTCCCGCTACCTCACATAGATGTCCTTGTGGATAGTACGGCTGGATTTGAACTATTCTTTATGGATGGCTTTTTCGGATACAATCAGATAAGGATGAGGGAGGAAGAGAATGAGAAGACCGCATTTATCACCTCGTGGGGAACTTTCCATTATAAGGTCATGCCTTTCGGACTCTAGAATGCATGGCTAACCTACTAGCGAGCTATGGTAGCATTATTTCATGACATGGTGCACCAGGAGATTGAGATATGTGTTGATGATATGATTGCAAAGATCTGACCAGGAAAAAGCCATGTTGAAACCTTGAAGAAGTTGTTTGATTGACTCCATGAGTTCAAGTAAATCCCGCTAAATGCGTGTTCGGAGTAACATCCGGTAAATTACTCGGATTCATTATAAGCAGCAAAGGGATTGAGATTGACCCATCTAAGGCTAAGGCCATATGTGAGCTACAACCTCCGTTAACGGTGAAAAAAGTCCGGAGCCTTTTGGGGAGATTAAATTACATTGCCTAATTCATTTCTCAATTTTTTGAAACTACCAAGTCGTTCTTCAAGCTCCTAAAGAAGAATGCGCGAGTCAACTAGGATGATGAGTGTCAAGAAGCATTCGACAAGTTGAAGCAATACTTGATGAATCCACCGGTGCTTGTCCCACCATCGCCGGGGCACCCCCTAACTCTCTATCTCACCATTCATAGTGAATCATTGGGTTCAATGCTGGCTTAGGGAAGTCCCTTCGACAGAAGAGAGCAAGCCATTTATTACCTGAGCAAAAAGTTCACTATATCAGAGTAGAAACATTCTGATGCTGAAAGGACTTATGCGGCATTAATATGGGTATTGCATAGATTGCAATAGTGCACACTACATCATCAGACGTTTCTCGTAATCGAGAATAATTCTATCAAGTACTTGCTCGATCGACCAGTTGTGGTGGGTAAGTTGGCGAAGTAGCAAATTTTAATCTCAAAGTTTGATGTGCAATTCATGCTACAAAAGTCGATTAAGGGTCAAGTGATTTTTGATCTATTGGCCGAGAATTCATTAATCTCAAATGACGATGAACACTCCCTAAATGACCGTGTCTTGATTGTCAATGAAGACTCATGGATAATGTTCTTCGATGGAGCTGTGAACTTGTCCGGTTTTGAGACTGGGGCAGTTGTGATATCCCCAGATGGACAACACCATCCAGCAATTGCAAAATTGATCTTCCCATGTACTAACAATGTGGTCGAGTATGAAGCTTGCATCCTCGGGCTTCAAGTTACAATCGAGATGGGTGTGGCTAAGTTAAAAGTGTTTGGAGATTCCGCACTAATCATACTACAGATTGTAGGTGAATGAAAGACCAAGGATGCCAAGTTGCTCCTGTACCACTAGTATTTAGAAGATTTGGTAAAGGAGTTTAAGGAAATTTCGTTTGAATACTCGTCAAGGTCTCATAATCAATTTCCGGATGCACTCGCAACTTTGTCTTCTATGCTGCAAGTCACCACGGGTTAGAAGTCTAGCCGCTGAGAATAGAAGTTTTGCCGAGGCTGGCTTATTGTATGATTGTGACTAACGAACCTGTTGGAAAACTATGGTATTACGATATCATGAATTACATTCAAAAACAGGAATTTCCCAAGGGAAGCACTCCAGCTAATGGGAAGTACACCATGAAGATGGCCTCAAAATTTTTCATCAGTAGAGAGAATTTGTACAAAAGATCCTATGATTCATTCTTAATGTGGTGTGTAGATGCAGTCGAAGCCACTCAAATAATGCAAGAAGTGCTCGAAGGAGTATCCAGCCCTCATATGAATGGGCACATATTAGCTAAGAAGATTATGAGACTAGGCTACTACTGGCTCACACTAGAAAGTGACTGTATCTAGCATGTCTGAAGTTGTCATCGTTGTCAAATCCATGGAAATAAGATAAATGTGCCTCCAACTGAGCTGCACCAGTTTTCCGAGCCATGGCCCTTCTCAATGTGGGGTATTGATGTGATTGGTCTGATAAATCTCAAGTCTTCAAATGGGCATTGTTTTATCTTGGTGGCAATAGACTACTTCTCCAAGTGGATTGAAGATACATCCTTTATAAATGTCACTGCTCGCAATGTTGTGAAGTTCATCAAACGTGACATAATTGCTCGCTATGGCATCCCTGAAGTAATCATCATTGATAACGGGACAAATTTGAACAACAAACTTGTGGATGAGTTGTTCAGCAAGTTCAAGATCAAGCATCTGAACTCATCTCCTTACCACCCTCAAATGAACGGGGCTCTTGAAGTGGCCAACAAGAACATCAAGAAGATTTTGGCTAAGACAGCGGAGAATTATCGAGATTGGCATGACAGGTTACCCTTCGCACTAATGGCATACCGGACATCGGTCCGTACTTCTACTGGGGCAACCCGTTTTGCTCTGATGTACGGCATGGAGGCAGTTTTGCCTGTGGAAGTGGAGATTCCTTCTCTGAGAGTTTTATCTCAAGTGGAATTGTTTGAGGCAGAATGGTCGCAGCAAAGGTTTGAGCAGTTGAACTTGATTGATGAGAAAAAGCAAAAAGCTCTTTATCAAGGCCAAACTTATCAACAAAGAGCAGCCAGATCTTTCAACCGGAAGGTGCGGCCGAGACATTTCGAGGTAAATGATCTTGTTCTAAGGAAACTATTGCCAATTTTTCCAGATCTTAGGGGCAAGTTCGCCCCAAATTACAATGGCCTATATGTGGTGAAGAAGGTACTTCCTGGAGATGCCTTGATCTTGGCAAAAATGGATGGTCGTAAGTTTTCCACTCTAGTTGATTATGATGCTGTCAAGAAACATTATCCATGATAGAATTTGCCATGTCATGTTTCGAATTGCAAGCATTTCTATGATGAATAAATTGACTCAACGAGTTGAATTGTTCAAATTTGTTGCAATTCTTGCATGTTTTCCTTGATGAATTGTGTGAGATTGATTGAGTGTGTCAAATGGCATACTTTGGAATGACGAAAGGCAAGTCTTATTCCATAACTGTTTCATAAACTAATCCCCAGTGAGTGGTGTGGAAAAATTCCATGCCCACAAGGAAGAGGGCTATCTCGCAAAGGGTACGTCAATCAAGGTGAAGAGAGGCATACTTTGGAATGACGAAAGGCAAGTCTTATTCCATAACTGTTTCATAAACTAATCCCCAGTGAGTGGTGTGGAAAAATTCCATGCCCACAAGGAAGAGGGCTATCTCGCAAAGGGTACGTCAATCAAGGTGAAGAGAGGCATTTTTTTTTTCTCTATCCCAAGCACCACAAGTGATCCATTACTTAACCCCTTTGAGCCCCATACACTTATGGAGATTCTTTAAAATTACCCCTGTCAAGGATCGTCCCATATTGGGCAAATTTGAAATGAATGGCAGGAATTTTTTTGCTCACACCTGTATCGATTTTCAAGCATCGCTTTTGCAATGCAATTTATGCGGTAATTTAAGTGCCTTAGGATGACGAAGAGCAGTTCTTTCTTTATTCTACACACTTTGACCATTGCATAGCCCACTTAAGCCTATGAATTCATTTCATATTAAACTCAATTGGTGATCATTCCCCACACTGGAGCAAGGCAAAAAAAATTTAAGTGGCATGGTTTAGAATGCTGATAAAGGATGGAGACTATGTGAGTACAAAGAAAATAAGTGCAAAAAATAAGGGGTATTAAAAAGTAGTATGCCTGGTAAAAGTAAGGCCAATGCCCAAAAGAAAAATAATCAAACACTTGATGTAGTAAGTCGTATCCCCAACAAGGCGATACTAAAAACTCAAGTGCTGTTGCAATCAATGGAGTTGTGATGTGAAAAAAATTTTCAACAGTTGAGAAGAAAACTGGTGGAAATGTCAAGATGATCACTAACTTTGATCCCCTAAACACTTTTTGAGCCTAATGATCCTTTGGTTTCTCAACCTATGAACCAAGCTTACATTATGTCCCTTGCAAAGTCTCTTTAGATTAGGGCACTTGAATTAATGAAAAAATTTATATATTTGAAAGCATTGCTCGTAGAAGTGCGAGTAAGGCAATTTTTACCTCATTTCGCATGTCTCTTGACTTGTAAACCCAAAGATGATTGCAACAATATCACTCTTCAACAAGCCTTGACTCAAAGAGTCTCATTTGTTAAGCCATTGACCAAGCCCACATTACGGTTCCTCTTAAAGACCTCTCAGATTGGTAAGATCGTACCACTTACGAGATTGCTTGGATCCCTATTTGGCATGATGATGGTAAAACAGAGTGATTGTCAGATTCCTACATCAAAGGTTAGGACAAATTATTCTTTCCATGAGAATGAGTGAAAAGTCCTTTCAGACCGAAAGATCCCTCATTTGACACATCCATGACACTCATGTATTCAGATTGGAATATTCTTTTGAAATTCTTCCCAATGGAAATTAGGTGATGCGACATTAATAGAATCATCATGTATGAACCTCTACCCATACTTTAAATACAGGAAACATATTCCTGAGGATCAGAGATGTCGCCTGGTAAATATATCTCTACCCATACTTTAAATACTTGTCATTATGTAGGTATTCTCTCTCAAGAGTATTGACACTCTACTCGTTTGAGCTGTCCCCCAAAGATTTTTTCTCTAGATTCAATTTGATCAAGGTGACCAAAGAAAGGTTCGAGTCTTGGTCAAATAATCTATGCTGCAATGTTAGGCGACCGAAGAAATTTGGGTTTTTGTCAAGCAAAACCCCATTCAGGCGACTGTAGAAAGGTACTAGTCCTAGACATTATATTTGTTACTCTAATAGGCGACCGTAGAAAGGTACCGGTCTTGAAATAGCAACTTCCCATTCAGGCGACTGTAAAAAGGTACAGGTCCTAGAAAGCTATTTCCCGTTTAGGCGACTGTAGAGAGGTACGAGTCCTAGACAATATATTTTTGTAGCTCTAATAGGTGACCATAGAAAGGTACGGGTCTTGAAAAAGCCGTCTCCCTATTCAGGCAACCGTAGAAATGTACGGGTCCTGGAAAGTGAGTCCCCATCTAGAACCCTGGGGACTAATCTCTCTCTCTCTCTCTCTCTCTCTCTCTCTCTCTCTCTCTCTCTCTCTCTCAGCTTTCATAAATGACCAATGTACATGTAGCACAACAGTTGAATTACTCTCTTTCTTCCTAGGACAACGAATGCCAAAACATGATATGATTCCACTTCTTTCTAAACTACAAAATTAGCAAATACACAAAAACTTCTGTCAAACCGAAACATGTTGAGAACTGTAAGGCAATCAATAAATACGGTCAGAAGCATTGGAATCTCACAAGGAAGAAGTCTTGCGACTCATAGAATATCTAAAGCATCTTCTCTTGCTTCTCTTCCAAAGATAGTCCGCGTTTCTTCGACTACACACAACCCAAAAAGTAAACAAACATGTAAATCCACGGCACCATCTTGTCGGCAATCCACAGTCACCAAGCAAGAAAACAGCAATCCGACGAAAACCTAACAAAACTCAGTACAAACGACATACGCAAATCGAAACGATGTGGCAAATATGGAGTACTCAAGACTCTAGACGATCCAGATAGCCCTAAATCCAAAACAACCATCAAGCATCACACAATGACTAGTTTGACTCGAGAGGCACAGGCGATTATTCAGGGTCACCCTAAAACTCGAAACTCAAAACCCTAGCTAAAATCGCGAACGAAATGCTTGCTCCAAACGTAATCTAACCTTAGATCCCTCGAAAAACACGAGAGAGAGAGAGAGAGAGAGAGAGAGAGAGAGAGAGAGAGAGAGAGAGAGATCTACCATTTTCGTTTGCACGATCGATGAAGAGAGTGGTGAAAGAGAAGACAACGAGCTGCGAGGGTTCCACGATTTCTCTCTCTCTCTCTCTCTCTCTCTCTCTCTCTCTCTCTCTCTCTCTCTCTCTCTCTCTCTCGTTCTTCTTTTGGCAGGAGTTTGGTTGGGGTTGAAGCTCTCCTGGGTGCGAGGTTCGAGTTTTAGCTCACTCGCTCGATAAAGGTTGGTCAATTACAGATTGCTCCCCAACTTTTCACCTTCTTACATCTTTGCTCCCCAAAATTTCGAGGGATAATTACCATAAAAGTCATAAAGTTATTGTAAAGTTGTCAATTAAGTCTTAAACTTTTTGGTTTTACAATTTAATCCTAGATATTTTTATAATTTTCCAATGTAATCCTCTCGGCCTTTTTTTTAGGGCTGCAACCCTTGTTAACCATAAAGAAAAAAAGAAAAAAATTAAAAAATTAGGCTAAATAATTATAAAAATTGTCCAAATCAATGTTGATATCGGTTGTGCCACATAGGGGTGATCAGGTAGGGTCTAGATGTGGACCCTATACTCAACCCTATTATAACCAGTTCCTCTTTTCTGGACCCTATACCCGGCCTTATTTGTATTGGACCCTGTACCCGACCCACCCTTTTTTTTGATCCAGTTCCGGGGTCAACCCTGTTTCCACTAGAACATGTTTTGCAATCTCCCGATATTTTATACGACTTCAAATAATATATTAATACGCGATAAAATAATGCAATTCTCCTAATTTGTATTGAAACATTAAGCACTTGTAATAAATAAATATATGAACTTTTTGACTAAACGAAAAATTAAGGATTCACAAGGCTAATTATAATAAATAAAATCATAATGCAAAGAATTAATAATAAACATAGGTCTAATATTAGTTTTATTCTCACAACTACTACATGAAGCTACTCATTTATGCAAGCATGACTCCTCTTACAAAAGAGAAATTAGGCGAGCCAATCCATGTGATACACAAGAATTTGGCGTTGACGAACACCGTCCGTCCATCGAACCGTGCGAGAGGGAGCCGGTGAGGGAGGGAAGCAAGTAAGGAAGAGGAATGTCCTTCCGTGCATGTTTGAGAGAGCCAAGAGGAAAAACGTCTTGTAATTGCGGGAGTAAGAATAGAAATTGGAGAAAAAAAAAAAAAGGTTTTAGACCTCTACTTACAAAATCGGTCCAGGAACTGGTTCCAAAACTGGTCCAGGAATCGATTTCTGGGTGGGTAATCACTCGGAACCTGTTCCCGGATCGGTTTAAACCGGTTCCGAATTTTGGGAATCGGTTCCCGGACCGATTTCAACGGGAACCAGTTTCTGACCTTGTTTTCCTAGTGGGCCGATCCGAGAACCGGATATACCCGGTCTGGTTGCACACCCCTAGTGCCACGTAAGATAAATTGTGTTCACACTAGCGATTTCCAGTAAAAAATTGATTAGAATGACTATATTAGCAAATTGTCAAAAAGTTCAAAATTAAATTGATGCATTGGTATATGTAAAATAGGTTTAGAACTTTTTTAGTGATTACCTAAAATTTGACGAGTATCAAATTTGAGAGGTAAATAATGATGTCTATACATAACATGAACCAACATCACACAATTTGTAGATGATATATTTTTCAATATAATTTGCACTTACCCAGTGCACAATTTCATCATAATCAAATGAGACCATCTCAAATTATTCGTGACGTATTCTTTCATTGTTTACACAATTTGACAATATATGTGGGCAAGAGAGTTAAATGTTGACAATATCAAAAATAAATCAATTCAAAACACTCAAATGTCCAAAAATTGACTACTAAGAGATATTTTGTAGAGTGTTTAATTAGTTTAAAACAGTCTAAATGCCAAAATGGAACAATAAATTAGGATTAAGAGTCTGTTGATCACTTAATTCAAATTACTTTATTTCCAATATTTTCTCCTTCAATTCATATAAACAACATAGATTCTCTTATATAATGTGATTCTTATATTACCAACTATATGTGATTAAGAAATATTTATGTGACGGTTCTTAATTTCTTGTGAGAATAACAACATGTTTTAGTCACAAAAGAAATATATAACAAATAATTACAAATTGTTGTGAGATTCACTTATTCAAAAAATTGTTACTCAACAACATGTTATTCTGATAGTTGTCAAAAAAATGTTATGCTAGTAAAGCCCTATGTGATTTCTTCAAAAAGTAGTATCCATGTTCATTTGATTCAATTTTTGTGCGATAATAATGCAATAGTTAGTAGGTGTTAATTTATATAAAATAAAATGGGAGCAGGAGAAGGAGGAGCCTCAAGACGTGTGAGCCCAACACAAGCGAGCCATAAAGCCTTATTGGTCTCACCCGAAACCCAACCCGACTCGCAATGATTAAGCTCAAAAGTTAAATGCGGTCGGTGGATAAAGGTGTGTTTGGCAAAATGTATTTCTCTTCCCTGGAACACAAATTTTTGTTCTTTTGTTCCGAGGAACAAAAAAAGAACAGAAATGTATTTGGTAAAACTTTCATTCTCGGGAACAAAAAATCTATTTTTTTGTTCCTAGCAATAGATTTGGAACAAAAACAAAAAGTATAAAAAAGTTGCTTCTTGTTCTCGAGAATGATTACAATAAACAAATTTTCTCTCTCTTCCTTTTTTTTTCTTCTATTTTCTTCTTCTTCCTTTTCCTTTTGGCTGGTCACCGGCCTTGGCCATGGCTGGCGCCGGTGACCGGCTAGACAAGGGCTAGTGACCTTGTCAGAGCGTCACCGACTCCCGGAAAGGCCAAGCCACGGCGAGGCTTGTTAGCCCGAGCCTCACCATGGCCACACGAGGCTCAGCTTTGCCGGATCCGGGTGAGGTCGGCCTCGACGGGCCACCTCCAAGACGGCGTCACTTGGCAATGGCCCGGCAAGGTTGAGCCTCGCGCAGCCATGGTGAGGCTTGGCCTCCCCAACCAGCGAGAGGCCGACCTCGTGTCGCCTGGGTGAGGCCGAGCCTTGCTGAGGCCAGGCTGGCCTCCAGCGAGCTCGCTAGACGTTGCCTAGCTGGTCACCGGCCACGGCGGTGGCCGACGACCGGCCAAAGAGAAAAAGAAAAAGGAAAAAGAAAGAAAGAAAAAAAAAGGAAAATATAATAAAAATATTGAAAAATTAAAAGAAACAACAAAATTATACAAATTTACCAAACACATTTCTACTCATGGAATAGAAATTTTGTGCAGTTATCAAACGCATTCTTATACTCAGAAATTGTTCCTGGGAATAGAAAAAAAAAACTATTTCTGTTTTAAAATTGTTCCCCGGAACATAAATGTTATCAAACGCACCCTAAGCATCTCCTTCCACTTGCTCACATTTTCTGTTATGTAAGGACATTAGTATAGTTGTAGCACCAAGCTTCATGATTCAAGCAGTATTTACAGGCTCCAGGTCGACCCTTTCTTTAATTTTGTCTGTACTTCTATTTTTGGGTTTGCTATACCCATTGCTTGCCGACCGATCCGTTGTTTTCTATTTGTCTAACGAGAAGAAATCATTTTCAATGCTCTTTGTATGCACAAATCAAACACATGAATAAGTGGGTCAGTTTGAATCTCATCAATCGTCAATTGTTGCCCAGGACCAATGTGTTTCTTGAAAAGTAGATATGGTTCTCCAGGTCATGGATATAATAAAGGAAAGAAAAAGACTCAGTGAGCGGGCTCTTTTTCCATGTATATGTAGAGATTCAGAGTCTAGTCAGACGAATGAATGCAACAAGCATTTGGGTATAACATCGTCGTGTTGTAGTTTCAGCTATGCTGAGCTGAAAGATGATGGTGGAGATGTCATTTAGTTCCATTCAATTGCTCTTTCGTTGCATTCTCATTGCAATTCCCCTAAGGGGCTAAAAGAAAACAAAATTAAGGAAGGAAAGATAGAGAAGGATGGAGTCCAGAGAGAAGACGTAGGGAATTTTCTTTGTATTGTCTTCAATGTAATTGTAAATGTACAAATCTCCCTAGATATAATACAAGGTGTAGACTATGAAAAGGAAGTAAATGATCCTATTTTTCCAATCTATATGTAAATCTAATATTTAATTGATATGCAAACAAATTATGATCAAATCAGATCAAAACTTCCAACAATTGTGTCGGGCACTCATCGTATACGATTACGGCATATCTTCCAACACTCCCCCTCAATATGGTAGCTTGTAGATGTCCAAGACACCTAGCTTGCTCAATAGATATGCGTGCTGTTTTTGACACAAGGGCTTGGTGAAGATGTCCGCTGGCTGTTCTATCATCCCAATTCCTCCTATCCCAAGTACTCCTTCCTAGATCTTTTCCTGTGTAAAATGACAATCCACTTCTATATGCTTGGTTCTCTCATGCACTATAGGATTTGATGCAAGTTTGAGAGCTGCGTCATTATCGCAATATAACTTCGTGGGTCCTTGCACTTCTACTCCAAGATCCTTAAGTAATCCTCGTATCCATACTATTTGACAGGTGGCCTTAGCCATAGCTTGATACTTCGCTTCAACTAAAGATAGGGACACAGTGGGTTGTTTCTTGGTCTTCCATGAAAGAAGTGATTCTCCTAATTTAATGCAATATCCATTGACAGATCTTCGACTTGTGAGACATGTTGCATAGTTTGCATCACAGTATGCTGTCATCTTCATGTTGTATTTTTTAGATAGATGTATCCTAAGTCCTGGACATTTCTTTAAATACTTCACGACCTTCAAAGCAGCATCCAAATGAGAACGTTTCGGATTATGCATGAATTGACTAAGTGTCTGAACCGCATATGAGATATCAATTCTAGTCATTGTCAGGCATATAAGTTTCCTAACAAGTCTTTGATAGCCGGATGCATCACTGAGTATGGGATCATCATTTTGAGATATGCCCTTATCATAATTTGTGGTAATCAACTTAGTATTATGCTCGATGGGAATTACAGCTGGCTTGCATCCTGAAAGTCTTGCCTTTGATATGATCTCTAATATATACTTCCGTTGACTAGGGGAAATCCCTTTGTCAGATCGAGCAATTTCAATCCCAAGGAAATATTTAGGTTCTCCTAAGTCCTTAATGTGAAAAGTGGCATGCAAATATTTCTTGAAATTTTCTATAGCAGCTCTATCATTTCCCATAACAAGTATGTCATTGACATAAATCATCAAATAAATAGATGACATACCTTTAGTCTGTGTGAATAGAGCATAATCATGCTTGGATTGCTTGAAGCCTGCTGTTGTAAAAGCATTTGCAAATTTGGTGTACCATTGCTTGGATGCCTGTTTTAATCCATAAAGGGATTTACAGAGACTACATACTTTATTATCCCCCTGTCTACGTATGCCTTGAGGAATATCTATATAAATTTCCTCGTCTAAATCACCATAGAGGAAGGCATTGTGTACGTCCATCTGATGTAAGTGCAGTCATTAATGACAGCAACAACTAAGAATGAACAAACTGTGACATCTTTGGCAACTGGAGAGAATGTCTCGTGATAGTCGAAACCTTCTCGTTGGGTGAATCCCTTGGCTACCGAGCGTGCCTTCTACCGTTCAATAGATCCATCAGCACGATACTTGATCTTGTAGACCCATTTACATCCAATCGGTTTCCGATTAGGTGGTAGTGAGACAAGATCCCATGTGTAGTTATCAATCAGTGCCTTCAATTCTACCTCCATGGCTTGTTGCCATCTGGATCAATTGATGCCTCATCATAACTAGATGGTTCCTTGTCGTCCCATAAACGACTAATACAACATCTATGTTCCTGTGATAATCTATGAAAGGAAACATAGGATGAGATTGGATACTGAATACTTGGAGAATTGTGAGCAGCACAGACGTAATCCTTGGTCCAGGTTGGAGGTCGAGTAGCCCACCCAGAGTGTCTTGGATAATCAAATCTAGTGGACTAGATTGTCTCATTTGACTATGCAATATCCTGAATTTCCTTAGCTGAATTAGAAGCTTCTAATGTATTCTCTAGAATATTCTCTAAGGAGTTCGAATTCATTGTTGAATTCGGTGTTGTTACTAGAGTTGGAGCAGGAAGAGGAGGAACATTCCTTGGTTGTGCTAGTGGTATATAAGAAAAATTAGAGGTAATGCATCATCAGATTGAAGATTGTGAGAACTGGATATTTTCTTTGAGTTTTCATTTGAAGATGTTTTTTCAGAGAATGGAAAGATGTTCTCATGAAAAATCACATCACGACTTACCAAGAATTCTTTTGTGGAAATCTCAAGGACCCGATACCCCTTATGTATATTGGGATATCCCATAAAAATGCATCGCCGAGCACGTGAACCGAACTTGTCCCAAGGTCCCACTGTCGTGACATAACAGAGACATCCAAACACCTTGAAATGGTCTGGTGTAGGTCTCTTCCCGAATAATAGCTCAAATGGTGTTCACCCATTAAGAATCCGAGTGGGCATGCGATTTGTAAGATAGGCTGCTGTGATGATAATTCTCCCCAATAATCTTTTGGAACTGATGCTTTAAACTTTAAGGCACGTGCGACTTCCAATAGGTGACGATGCTTGCGTTCAACCACTCCATTTTGTCCATTTTGTTGTGGTGAATAAACGCATGAGCTCTCATGTTGAATGCCATGTGAATTAAATAGTGGGGAGCAATCATAGCTGAAGAATTCTCTTCCGTTATTAGTACGAATCCGCTGAATGGATTTGCCAAACTGATTCTTAGACAGCACAATGAAGTTTTTCAGATGAGAACAAGTCTGATTCTTAGACTGCATCAAGAAAATCCATATTGCACGAGAATAATCATCTACTATTGTAAGGAAGTACCGAGATCCATCATGATTTACTGTATGGTAAGGTCCCCAAATATCCACATGAATCAATGCAAAAATTTCACTAGTCCGGGAATTACTAGAAGGAAACGGCATACGAGATTGTTTTGCAAAGGGACATATAGGACATTCAGGACATGGAAAAGAGGCACTGTGACCCAATCTTAAAGTGCATGATGAAATTTTTATCATTGGTAGTTAAATTACTCGGAAAACTCGTCCAGAAAAAAAGTCCTTCAAAAAGGCTACCCAAGCCCATCAGTTTGCCGGTCGAAAGGGCCTAAAATAAATAGGTGTCAGCATCGCAAATTACTCGGCATGAATTTTCTTTATAGGCTTGAGACACAGAAATGAGGTCAAATTGGAATTCTGGAACATAGAGGACATTCCGAAGAGTAATTTGGAACTAAGATTAATTGTTCCTGTCACATTGACATGAGTAATATTTCCGTTGGGTAATTGCACAAAAATGGGAAAATTCAAACTCTCATTTATACTTGAAAAAAAACCTTTGTCGGATATAATATGATCGCTTGCCCCTGAGTCTATAATTCATGCTTTTCTAGAAATAGAATTAATTAAGCAATGTGAAATACCTGAGAAACTCCCCCCTTTGTTAGAATTATCCAATTTCTGCAATGCTTGCATAAGTCGCTAATATTGACCATATGAAATAGGCTGCTCAATATTTTGACTAGTTAGTCCAATGACTTGATAATTCGTCGAGATTTTTTTCTCCTTTTCTCCGGGTTTTCCATGTAATTTCCAATAGCTGTCAATCATATGATTAGTACGTTTGCAATATTCGCAAAATAATTTACCTTTTCCCTTTGGATTTTTTGCAAAATTCCTTGATGACGTGGCGAATATCTTGCCGTCCGTCCCTTTAAACGCAAGCTCCTATCCACCGTCCGATCCAATCATAATCTTGGATCCCAAAGAGCTGTCCGATCCTCGCGTATGATCTAGGCTGTTCATTCCATCCTTTTTAAGGATGCGCAGTTCTCCTTCGCCGAACCCTAAAGGGTTTCTCTTGTCTCTTTCGTGAGCTAGGAATCTAGTGGCCACGTCTCTCCGTTCATCGCGGGCTGCGAGGCTGACGCTCTCACTACTCCTCGTGTGCTTGGGCGTCACAAGTCGCTGACTCTCCTCCTGCACAGCCAATTGGAAAATGCGCCCGATCTGTGGCATTAGGTCCATCGCAAGGATCTATGAGCAAAATGTAAGGTATGATTCGTTTAGAATCAACAGAAAGCGCGTAGCTTTCTCCCTTTCTTTAATGGATTTATACTGCTTGAGGATAGATTTTGGCCCTTCGAGCTTTTCTTCTACTGCTTCGAGTTGATTCCACAGTGACAATAGCTTGTTGAAGCAAGCCGTGACCGTCATGTTCTCCTGTTTGAGCTCGCTGAGTTCCTGCATGAGGGTGAAAATTCTTGCTTGATCCAATTTACTGTACATTTCTTTAACATTTTCCCACATAGTTTTCGCATTCTCTATTGGTGGGAGCCCAGCCGTGACTTCTGGGGATATGCAATTTCTAATCCAAGTTCGGACAAGTTGATTGCACTTCCTCCAGTGTCGGGCTAGGCGTTCATTGGAGGGGACTATGACGGTTCCATCGAGGAACCCATCTTTGTCTTTTGCCACCAGTGCGCACCGGAGCTCTTGTGACCACCCGAAATAGTTCTCTAGCCTGGTCAGTTGCTGACTTATCAGTCGTAGCTCTAGTTCGTTAGTGGTAGAGACATACAGAGGGTCGCTTGGTTCTAGTCGCCCAGTGAACGCCGTCGCTGGAATTGGCAGAAACCCGGGTGTGAGATTTGGGTAGGGATTCATCTCTTGACTAGATTCGTTCAACCCGATTGGATAACCCGCATTAAAGTATCCCGGGTAGGGATTAGTTCCCATACCCGGTTCAACCGACCCACTTGTCTACTCCATTCCGGCGGTTGGGCTTGCCCTATTTGTGACTGGCGGGCCCTCATCGGCTTGGACGTAGCTCTGGTGGCCCAAAAATCCAGGCGATGAGGAATTGGCCCAAAAAATAATGGATATGGAATCCACTGGTAAGGTTGACCCATCATGGGTTGCCCCAAATGGATATGAGTTTGCGTGGGCCGCCACTGCACGGGTTGGGCCTGAGCTAATTGTTGGTCGACTACTGGAAGTATCGCAAGCAATTTCTGGATCTGCGAAGATTGAGGAGTGGCTTCTTCTCTGGTGGTTCTGTTGCCAGCGGTCAGGTTGTAATCCTACGGAGAGGCCATGGTAAGTAAATAAAGTTCCTTCCTTTGAGGGTGATTCTAATGCCGGATGGTCAACTCCTTGTAAGGACCCAAGCCCCACTGTGTAATATTGTCCACTTTGGGTCACCCGCCCTAGCACAAACGAATCGCCATCCCAGTTATGGTATTTTCCCTCACGGCTTTAAAACGCGTTACACAGGTTAGAGGGACCTAAGACTCTTATAAACTAGCCCAGGACTCCCCCCTAAGCGATGTGAGACAAGAGAGGGATCCCCTTCTTGCGCACGTTCGGGGACCGAGGCACAGATGCACCGCCATCCCTCCTCCCTGCGCATCGCCGCTTGGGCCGTTACATGCCCTTAGCCTCACCCGTGTATTGCTGAGGCGATCTTAGTCCGTCTCTCCGTACTGTCCTGGGTTTGGGTTGTCACACTCTCCACCCCTTAGGAGCACAACGTCCTCATTGTGGCCCCACATGCGGTTAGGAGTCGGCTCTGATACCATGAAAGAAAACAAAATTAAGGAAGGAAAGATGGAGAAGGACGGAGTCCAGAGAGAAGACATAGGGAATTTTCTTTGTATTGTCTTCAATGTAATTGTAAATGTACAGATCTCCCTAGATATAATACAAGGTGTAGACTATGAAAAGGAAGTAAATGATCCTATCTTCCAATCTAGATCTAAATCTAATATTTAATTGATATACAAACAAATTGTGATCAAATTAGATCAAAACTTCCAACAGTTGTGTCGGGCAATCACCGTATACAATTATGGCATATCTTCCAACGGGGGCGGCTTCAAACAGGTCAGCATATGGCTTGCGTTTCTCGTGCTTTCTATATGACTGAGGAATGGAACCTGCTCTTGCAAGGTGTTGTGTGATTTTATGCGAACCCTTCTTGTGCGCTTGATGATTTTTGGTAGAACATGTTAGAATGGGCTGAGGAAAAGAATGCAGTGTTATGTCCGTGGTTAAAGATCATTTGGAGTTCTTTCTTCCAAGTATCTGCAAAATGTTCTGCCCCAATTTGTTTGAAATAGGCTTCATAAGCATGGACTGCGGTCCATCCGCGAATTTCAAGTATGTAGACATGGACACCGGAATAAGATATGGGTCTGATGGAGCTTACACTGATGCTGGAACAAACGGGAGCAACTCTTCTGACTATGCATACCCGAACAACCCCAATCCGCCTCAGCCGCTTTCGGATCTCTGAAGCTTTCCTTAAGGAAACAAGAACTGTTACACCTTAAGACTTGCTGCAGGTAACACTGGCTCGTATTAATAAGAGCTAGTTTCTTTGACACAAACTGCAATGGACTCAACCATCCACCTCAGCTCAATCTATATCTCAATGCCAATCTCTAAATAATGGCGAAATCCAGCAATGCTTCTGGCATTGTGACCTCAGAGACTGTCAGTTTTGCATTGTCGGAGGCCATTTTTGTTTGTCTCGTGCATTGGTGCGGAATTCCTTTTATGTCGGCATTGGAGCTTAGGCCGCTGAACATATGACTCTTTTAAGTGTGGCAAATCTGCTTCACCGCTTGCTCTTTCCAAGGTTGAACATTGGTTCAATGAAGGGAAGTGGCGGATATGCAGATGATGTATACAGCTGTGCTTGAGCTCCTCATGTTTCCCCTTCTTGGGATCAATACTTCGTTGGCAGTTAATACAACTAGAAACGGCTATAAAGCACCTCCTGAAGTCATTCAGACAGCTGCTAGGCTGTTGAATGCAAGCGAACCCTTGGAATTGCCTGGACCTCAAGTAATGCGAGCGATCAGTTTTTTGAGTGCTTGTACTTTGCTGAAGTCAAGCAGCCTTGGGGAAACATTTCAAGAAAACTACAAATATCGTGGAATGGATCTTAAATCCCCAGGCCTTTTATTCCGCACTACCTCTATGTGGCCACGATATCTAACTCAAAACCCTTGGTGGGAGATGAAGATTGAATTGTGATCTATAAAACAGCTTACTCGGCTCTCCTGCCCATACTGAATGCTGTTGAGATTTACAGGCGAGGTTGCTGGATGAATTGCTAACAAACAGTGAAGATGGTACGTTCTCTTCTCCCACTGTCTGAATTTTTTATTATTGGAATTAGTAATGGGGACTAGTCTCAGGGAATGGTGAAGTTTGCTCTAGCGAAAGCAATTGAGGTTGAACTTGCTTGAGATGTGAAAAGAAATGAAGTGTGAAAAAACTGCAAATATCTGCAGGAATCTTGAATTTGGTTCTTGTGTTAAGGCAATTTCGTGGTTATTTATCAATTAACTTTAAGGAGGACATGGTTTTTTATATGCTTAAACTAGATATGGAAGCCTACACTCCTCTCTATCTACTCCATTACATCTGATACTATATACAATCAGTGCATTGACTGGTGGGCCGAAGAAGTCCCCATGGGAAGGGCTCAGCATGCAACTACGGCAATTTGATTCCCCCTCAAGTAACCTACCTGTGAGTTCTTGAGGCAGTTTGCTCGCATTAACCAGTGGTGTGCAAATTTATCCTCAGCATGTCTCCTTATGGTGTCTGCAGGAACTCGAATACGAGCCAATTTACTGGGGCAATTACTGCTGCTTTTGCAAAACCTTCATCATTGGAATCCTTGTAAGCGTACTAAGATTCTGTGTGGCACGGCCATAATATGCCACTGATTTGGTTTGCTAAAATTAACTTTCAGATTCATTTTGTCAGCTTGTAGCATCTCGAAAAGTATTATCTAGTTTAGGGACCTGTCGAACAATTGGCTTTACCGAACCCGTGCCTGAGCTTTTGGAAGAACTCAAAAACTTGAAGTACCTGTAAGTAGACAGAGTAATCTTCATCTGTGATACCACTAAATCCACTGACTGTATGAGACAATTACTTGACTTTCAGGAACTTGAGAGGCAACAATCTGTCGGTGGTTGCTCATGTTGAGGTAGGTATGCTCCTTTAGGGTCAACAACTATCGTGGATGAACCTGATCGTTTCCCTCCACATGTTTCCATCACGTGCTGCCATTTTCTCTCCCTGAACCCAACTTGCTCTCTTTTCAGTGTCGATGGACACAACCTTTGTGGCTCTGCTTCTTGCAAAAGGAAGAAGAAAATCACCATTCCCATCGTTTCATCATTGTAATCAGGGAGGACCTATGTGCTGCCAATGGTAGTACTCTAGCAACTAAGAAGAAAATGGAAATCAGGGACTTATCTCCATTTTCTTTTTCAACTGAATGTTCTACGGCAAGATATAGAGAGGATGTGATGTGGCGACAGCAGTATCAGGACTTAGAAAGTGGCGGAGAAAGAGGAGAACTTTATGATTGTACCGGCAATAATCATTCTCTAAATCATTGGCACCGTCAATATGGAGTAGCGATAGCCGTAGTAAGTCACAAATATGGACATAGAGAAAGGTATACTAGCGTGTGCCGGATTAGTTTGAAAATCTTCTACCCATGTCAAATTGTCACAGGCACGGTTTCTTCAAATGAGGAAGGGAGATATTTAGCATCAGAGGAGAGGCATTTTACATATGTCGAGGTTATTGGCGTAACTAGCAACTTCAAGACAGTTACCGGGTAGGCGGGTTCGGCAATGTCTACCTAGGCATCATGAATGAGGGAAATCGAGTTGCGGTGAAGATGCCATCCACATCGCCTTCACAAGGGACCAAAGAGTTCCGGACCGAGGGTCGTACCATACTCTTGAAAATCAACGTCCCCAGCACATTTCGATAAACCTAATACCACACACAACATGCCTAAGCACAATAAAGATGGTACAGGTTTCCTTGCTCGCCACAAACACTTATAGACGATCCCTTTAGAGGTTGTTCCATTAAGACAAAAGAATGGAAACAGGTGTCATTTTCATGCAACGAAAATATTGTTTACGAAACATTGCCGAGTTAATCTTGAAGAATGTAGTCAATCGGCAGGCCGAACTTCTAATGAGAATTCACCATAAGAACTTGGCGTCCTTCATTGAATACTGTGATGAGAGCAACAAAATGGTGCTGATATATCGATACTTGGCCAAAGGCAATCTGAAAAATTATCCGTTGGGTTATTTTACCAGAACGAGAAAAAAATTTCGGGTGAAATAATGCGATATGCTTGTGCAGTTCATGGCGTCCGAAGAGTTGATCACACTAATGCAATTCGTTACGCCTGTAGATTGTGATTCGTGTACATTGAGTTGGGAGTCGTGGCTTCGCATCACAACAGATGCCGCACAAGGTTAGCTTTTCCATTATCATATTAACTATTAAGCACCCACTCAGCTCCTCATACCTTAATGGTTTGCTCACATTCTTTTGTTTATGGACTCGAACTGAAAACGTCAATGAATGAAATGCCATCATCTTTTTCCTCGCATTATTCATTTGTTCTCTAATTTCATCCTATTTATTTTTCTGAACATTTGCTCATGGTTTTCTACAAGAGTAGTAAAGAAAGATGTGCATTGCACACGAGGAATGTCGCGACTTCAAAGGTGTGGAATGTGCTTTAGAAAGAAAAGGAACTCACGTGTATGAAACATATATTCTATAGGTGAAGTTGAGCCTGCTGAAACATATATTCAACTTTCAGAAGAGGAGAAAATGCAAAACACGCAACAAAAATGCTATTGACGACAAAAAAGTTAAAAAGGATGAAGCTCAATATAAAATTCATCATCCGAAATAAAAAACGAGTTTGAGTTCCTTAAATTAAATTAAATACATTGTAGTGAGATTGTAAGATATTTTGAGTTGAGTAGCATAAGATTATAAAAATTATGAAATTATAAATTTTTTAGTATAATTATAAAAATCCCCAACTTTCAAAACATTCCCAATTCTGCTCGACCTCCGAAAATATCTACTAATCTCTTCTAATTTGCAACGGTGTGAAAGGACATGGGAAGTGAAAGTGACCGATGGAGTAAAGTGACAAAAATAAGCTCAATTGTCTTAACTATCTTGACTACTTTAACCAAAATATAATTCATCTTATTGTCAATGTCAACGGTGCGATTTCACTTTAAAAAACAAAACGTAACCCTAGGCATGGTTTGTACTTTGTAATATGTTGAGGCAAGACTAACCTTCATCAATGAAATCGTTTATTTGTGTGCTCAAATTATGCAAAGCTATTTCTCCCCTCTTCTATTCAAATTTTTTTTCGGTATTACAGGTCTTAGAATGATGAGATAGTATGCTCTGTACTCACCATATTGTGCATTAGAAATTGAGGCCAGAATGCCTTATATTTATGATGAGAGTTTGGTTGGATATCGAAAATCAGTCCCGACAGGGTAAGACCTAAAAGACGCGCAAGGGGACTAACTAATTGTAATTGCTAAAATTCTTGTTCTGAATATAGACCCCTTGGTGGAAGATTGCAAGATATTTTGGGTCGAGTAAAATCATATTATAAAAGATATAAAAAATTTAAAATCATGAAGAGCAACCGATGAGTAAAGTGATAAAACTAGAATTCAATTTAATTTTTATCGTGAATTTGTCTTTTTATTCAAAAAAAATAATCGATTTTCTGCATATTCCTAAATCGGCACGCGTCCGAAAATGGTCGCTATTTGAAATGACAACGGAAGTGAAAGAGACGTCCATAATCCCCGTCGCAAGCTGATTAACTACACTTGAGCTGATTGATCTTTGATGGATCAATACGTTCTTTTTGGTGTCGGAAAGCAAGCGATCAAACAATTATATAGACAGAAAAAGAAAATAAATCGGACACCGAATTTACGTAGTTCGGTCATAAAGACCTACGTTCACGAGGAAAGTAGCGATGAATTTCACTATAAATCAAATGATTCAAACAGATTACATAATCAAGTTACTCAAATAGTTTCTCGGTATTTCTCAAACCTTAATTACACCTAATAACGCACGCAGTGTTTAGCTTTGAAATTTTTCAAGAAATAATCTCTCAATCTCATGAAGGAATTACACGTAAATTTTATCTCAAGATTTAATTGGCTATAAAAGACTAATTCTTTTTGGATGTAATTGCACGAATGAAAAAAATAACAAGCACACTTTCAAGCACTCGATGTTTGGAGCTTCAAGATTGCTTGCGTCAACATCGGCAGAACACCAAGCACTCATGACGCTTCAAGACCTTTTTTTTTTTTGTGATCTACTCCGCATCCCACGAGAACGTGCATAGATATATATATCATATCTTTTATTTCCTTTTACTCTTTATTTCTTATCCCTTGTTGTTTGACCGAGTTCCAAAAGCCCACACCTACTAGGACAGCCTTGATTTTATTTCCTTTTCTGACACAAAATCAGGCTTCTAGAACTTAGATTCCAACGTAGCTTTGTTTCTGCAATCTACAAATTCATGGCTTGGTCTCTACAAATCAGCAACTTGAAGTCCAAAAATCCACTTTCCTTTTATTTATCCTGGGTTCGGAAACTCGAGGCATATTATAATACTGAAGGCCGTGATTAATCATGGATTTTATTAAGAGGATCATCTGGAAACCTCAGCTGACCAAGGTTCTCAACCCGACAGAGAAGTTGAATGCGGTACCGATCGCGTACTTTTGTCTTTTTGCTCCTGCCTACCCGTCTTTGATTTGCAGTTCGTCATGGTCGGTTGATCGTCTGGGCCGCCTTTGTTAACGGGGATTCGATCGGTGCTTCCTGCGCTTGATTTCAACTTTTCGGTTTTTTTGTGGGTGCTTTGAATGGAGATGATTACTACTAGTAATCAAGCAATCAGTGATCTCTCTTCTTCTAAGGTGGAAGAAATGGTTCTTGATTTTTTTTTTTTTTTTTTGGGACAACTGGCGACCAGATATCCGTCCAAGCTCCCAATCGAGACCGGGCTTAGGGCTCTTAGCTTTCTGACGATAGTTTCACTTTTTGAGTCGTCTTCGGGAGAAAATATTATATACCCTCAAAGTGTCACGTCAATTTCTTTGATCCATTCATGCTTGGACACCTGTCTTCTGCTCCTCAACTCAGAGAAAATATTGTATATCCTCAAAGTGCTATGTCAATTTTATTTAATTGTAGGCTTTGCTTAGTTTACCCAAATAGTTACGGTAGGTTATCATTTGCATATTTGACTGGTTCAGTTGTACCCTCTGTCCTCCTTTCTGTACAGACACTCCGAATGCTGGAGAAAAAGGAGAAGGTTCTTATAAAGAAGGCTTCTCGAGACGTTGAGGAAGCAAAGGAGCTCTCTAGAGCAAAGATTAAAACGGGTACGCTCATTCACCTTAACTTTTTCCTGTATTTATGACCTCGCTTTTGTTATGTTATTTCTCGGAGTTGCTTCATTTTCTCAACTGGTCCACTGGTTATTAGGATTGGAGTTGTGTACACATAATTCATTACAAATCCACATGAACTTGTTGTCCTTACCTTTATTTTTACTTCGTTTGTGGCAGTCACAGCACTTCAACTAGTCACTGCATTCTGATTTGGACTTTCCTTTGTATCATTGTAACCTTATTATTGGATAGCAATTTTAGCACAATCAATTCTTTTACCATTACATTTTGTTGTTTGTGGCTGCAACTTCAATTTCCTATCATTTCACCTATATTGCTTGTTTTCTTTTTCCTTGTAACTCTGACTTGCAACTATGCAAGAATTTTTTTTTCCTTTCACATGATACTTGAAACTATATGATGGCATTTATCCATTATGAAAGTTGGCAAGTTGTTATCTTATTGACGTAAGGTTGTGCCGTTGGGAATGCAGCGGCAATTCAATGCTTGAAGAGGAAGAGGCTGTATGAACAGAGAATTCAGCAGCTTAGATATTTCCAACTTCGGATTCGCGATCAGGTGAGCCATCGAGATTCAGTAATTTAGAACTTCCTTGAAATCCGCTTCTAGGAAGAGATGTCTGATATGTGAATGGTCTAGATAATAATGTTAGAAGGAGCAAAAGCAACGACCAAGACTGTGGATACTCTGAGAACCAGAGCAGCTGCAACGAAAGCAATGCAGAAGGCAAAGTATGTCCTACATTTGTTCTCCTTTCTGATTTGTGGAGTGCTGATTTTATTAAATCTTTCATCTTTCTATGCAATGTGGCGTCAATTTCTCATTGCTGCTTCTAGAGCTTGAATTTGCTGGGTGCTTCACTATCGTGCTTTCTTTTGCTCGTAAATCATAAAAAGCTTGAATTTACTGTTTGATGATCTCCATCGTGTTTTATTTCAACTTATTGTCGAACATCAAACTTCTCCCTAATGTTTGGAGGACATTTCTGAATATCTCAGGCTAGATTTTGATCTTCTCTATGTGCCCCCATTAAGATTAATGCAGTCTAATCTTTGAGGAGGGCTTCCTCATCATGAGCGATATGCTTTATCATACCTCCATTGGAAGATACGTTGGTTATTTAGTTATTCACTCGTGGTATCGGCATTGGGTGGTTGTGTCAAGTCCCTAGAGGGAGGAGAATCTGGTCAGGCATGTCTCTTATTGTGCAGCCAATGAGTCAACAATGATAATCTGTTCTTTGATACTTGTGGCATGATCCACGGATAGTCCAAGATTTTTTAAAAGTTCATAGGTATTCATGTTCACGATGGCAGTCAGGAGCTAAGGTTTTTATGTTCTTTAACACTGAAAGTGGCGTGTCTTTTTATCATTTTATCATGTTGGCAGCTCGGTACCATGAAAAGGGCTAAACTACGACTAGGGGTTCCTTTTATGGAGGCTTTATGTTATCTTTTGTTGGTCCCGTACATTTGGCGGGGTCAATTACTGTTGTTGTGGGGCTGGTTTGAAGACGGTGTTGATTATAATGGCTCATTTGCCCAGGACGTCTCATCACCGTATACCCGCTGAAATCGACCGACCTTTTATTACTAGATAGTGGAATTTCATTTACTCCGAGACGAGCCTCAACCTCAATGGTAGCTTCTTAATTATTAGTCCACCAGCTCAAAAGTTAAAAATGTGCTTGCTAGAATTTGTCCTTTTATCTCAATTTGGTTTATTAATTTCGATCTAGATAGCATCAAGTTTTCTCAGTGAGTACCATACCAGTATGTCTTCGATATCCATCTACCTAGTCACATCCCACAATAGCAAATTAAGGCTTGATTTCACTTTGTTAGCAGGTTTCAGAAGCTGCTTAGGTCTTCTGATGTAGCAAATTCGTTTTCCTACCCTTTTTGGCTTCACACCTTTCTCTAAATCGTCAAATATAGATACGCTTAGAGTCTCAAAAAGTAGCTGCCCCAGCACGCCGGCTAGAACTAGGAAAATGGTGCGAGTTTAAAATGAGGAGAGGGAGAGAGAGAGAGAGAGAGAGAGAGAGAGAGAGGAGGTGGTTGCTGGCAGAGATACTCTCGTCAGAGTATGCTTCCATTGAGTTGTATAATCAAATTAGACCATCCCTGACCTTTCAAGCATAAAAGCGAAAGTGCTCTGTCATTCAAAGAGGGTCAGTTGAATTTTATTACAAGCCGTCGGAAGTTTGGATTACGCATCGGACTAAAGGCAACAACATACTCGCACTATGTGCTTTGTCAGTTTCACAGATTTGCCTTAGAATCTGAGAGAACAATTGGATGTGACTCTGATGAGTATGCATGCCATTTGGCTCTGTGGTATCTAATTTTCCAGTGTTGGCATCTCCAAGTCCGGCAGTTACATTTCAGCATCAGAACTTCGGTCAAAGAAACTAGAAAAGATCAGCTAAAGCTAAAACAGCTACTTTAAAGGAGCAGCTCCCACCTTTCTTAATAGTAAACGTACTCATGCCTCTGTAGCTACGGAATCAGAGATTCATGGATTCGAGGACTTAGGTTACGCTAAAGATTTCTATTAACGCCCTTTCAATACCTATAAGTTTAGTTGTTATCTAGGATGGTCAAGCAATCTTTTTGCATTTTCGTGCAATTTCTTTGGAAATAAAAAGTGACCATGCATGGACGTTTATTTTGTACTATTGTAAACACTCAAACAATGTAAAAGATGAATTGATCTAAATGCAAGAATAAAAAAGAAAACCTGCAATCTGTCAGGTGTTTATATAACGTGATATAGAAATCATGAGATATATGTTGAGAAATGAGTGGTACAAATGAGCAAAAGCCGGATTGGACATCAGCCATAAGACCATCTTTGAGTCTTCTTGGTCATTTTCTTCAAGTGTTGCCTTAACGAACTAGTTCTAGACTAGGCATTCATTTCACTCAATGCAAGCAAGAACAATCATGAAGATTCAACCAAATGCAATTACATCAAAAGCAATTCATGATCATAAAACATGGGCTTCGAGGTCAGCCTTTAAGGTTTATGCATATCGAGCCATCCTAAGATCACTAATTGATTATTTTGTGATTATCGATACTTGGCTATCCATTACGTTTGTAAACGGTGGTCGAGATCGGATGATCCCTAGTTTAGGGCCTAAGTTTTGTCCCTTTGGTTTCCCCCATGGATATGCATCGGCCCTAACATACATTTAAAAAAAATCACATTCATAAAGGAAAGGGCATGCACTTTGGCCAAGAGAGCTTGTTTCTCACACATTAAATCAATATGAAGTGAACCTAGAAGAGGGTCACTTGTTCATCACTAGACAATTCAAGTCATTTCAATCTTTGCAATTAAGGACAAAAATTTTGTATATTTGCAAATGAGTCCCTAAAGAAAGCTTTTCATGTTTGCAGATGATGACCTCAATTTTATTGAAATTATGACATGAACTTGGAAGTTCTTGGGAAATAAATTCTGGAACTGGGCGCGAAGTTGTCAAGCACATTGATCGGCTTGTATAAACAACCAAACGTGCATCAATTTCAACAAAATTGGTGTCAAAAGAAAGCTAAGATAATTATCTTCAACGTTCGTGTTTTGAGGATTTTCAGATTAGGACTTTAACTTCATTGAAATTACGAAAACAACTTCAGGTATCCAAGAAAAACCCGGACGTGGAATGTTACGCACACTGATCAGGTCATTTGGGTACCTTAATGGGTTCCGAATTCAATGAAAATAATGTCAAAAAGAAATTGAAATGTCCTTTACAACCTTCACGAAGAAAATTTGAAGAAAATATTTTGAAATTTCATCACAAAAATTTGTAAAAAAATGATGAATGATTGAATGTCTATTGTGGAAAACAGAAGTCAGCAAAGCACTACAACTTTGAGAAGCCCACAAAAAATAGCGAACAATGTTTTTATTTTCTGGAAATTTTTGAAAACAAAGAATAACATACAAGGAACATTTCTTAGGAAGACATCATCATTAGATTCTATGCTTACGATTTTGTAAAAATCAAGGAATAGACAAAGGTCGGATCAAAATAAACAGTTTTCTTGACATCACTGGAACTTTGTGGGTACCTTTAGTTGAGTTTTCCCTAGTGGAAATGTTCGGGTGTTTGGCAACCCATCCCAAGGGGCTTTCGACCAAATGTTGACCTTTGAAAAGTTAAAAGCTCAATATTAATAGCAACTAGCATTAGACTTTCAGCATTTGATTAAATGTTAGCTTTTTTATTTTGCCCCTCTATTTAACTATTCATCTTCTTCATGGAACAACAGCTGGCAAAGGGCCGGCAAGGGTCATCTGACCTAGGCAACCGTCACTAGATCTCATAATCTCAAGTTGCCCTCACCTAGGGTCGCACAACCCTCGTCTGGGTCTCGCGTGACCCTAGCAACCGAGGTAGTGGTTGCCTGGGTCGTGCACCGCTTGGGTTGCACTAGACCAGTGAAGGGTTTAGGTTCTCAAAACCCCTTACAAAAGGTTTTTTCCCAAACACTCATTGAATTTAAAGTCCATTTACAAAAAATTTTTACCAAATACAATTTGTATTTCCTCAAAAAGCTTTGGCTTTCAACATTTACATTACATCCAAAGCCTATTGGGAAAGTTGAATCAAATACACCTTGAGTAAATTGCTAAAAATAACAAATGACATTTGAAATTTCTGAAAATTTTTGTCAAGCTAGGATGAAATGTAATAGACATTTCTCCATGAAGACACCAACGTCATATTCCAATCGCACGATTTTGTAAAAATCGCAGAATAGATGAAGTTTAATCTGGAAAATAGTTTTTACGTAAGCAGACACCAATGATTTATGGATGCTCAGACCAATCAAATCCCTTTTGAATTTCATGAAAATTTTATATACTCTAGATCTAGATGTTATGAGCAAGATCATGAAGGCATTGGCTTAAAAATCCAAATACAAAAAATTCTAAAAAAATCAAGCAACAACAAATGTCAATCAAAACGTAACATTCAAAACAGAGTACATTGGATTTCCAGATCTGAGCATGATATTGCAAAGCAACTTTAACCTAGTAAATGAAGTCCAATCTAAGTATATAATATATCAAATTGAAGCTTAGTAAGCATACTTCAAAAGTGTAGGACACATCTTTATGAGATAAAATCATCTATGAGCCCATAACATAGCTTGAAATAAATCAGTCTAAGGGTCCGTTCGTTTCACGGAAAATAACTTCCGAGAAAATGTTTTCCGGATTTTCCGGTGTTCGTTTCACGGAAAATGACCGGAAAATGAACTAGCCAAGGAAAATGTTTTCCATCATTGGAAAAAACAACCTTTAAAGTGTGGAAAATGTTTTCCACTTTTCAAAAGTGGAAAACGTTTTCCATAGCTTCTTCCTTCTTATTCCTTTTTATTAATACATTTTCATTTTATTTTCTTGTTTTCTTTTTCTTTTTTTTTAAATTGAGTTTTTAATTTCTTTTCTTTCTTTCCTTTTCACCTTATTCTTTGGCAAAGGTGGCCGGCGATCGCCACGACGGCGTCCGGCGACCGGCCGCAAGCCGGCGGCTGGAGAGGCGAAGCTCTCCCCGGCCTAGGCGGAGCTCGCGGCTCGCCGGATCCGACGAGCTGGCGGTGCTCGGGCCTCACCCGAGCTCGCCGCGAGCCGCCGGCTCGCGAGTCGCGAGCTCGCCGAATCCGGCAAAATGGGCTCGCGGCTCGCCGATCCGGCGAGATGGGCGGGGCTCGGGCCTCGCCCGAGCTCACCGCAAGCTTTGCCGGCTCTAGCGAACTGCGAGCTCGCTGGATCTAGCGGTGGAGCTCGTGGCTCGCCCGATCCGGCGAGTCCGGGCGGCCGGCCATCGTCAGGCAGGAAGGAGGCGGCGACGGCGGAAGGAAGAAGAAGAAGGAGGAGGAAGGAGATGGCGGCGGAGGAAGGAAGAGGAGGAAGGAGGAGGGAGGAAGGAAGAGAAAAAGAAAAATAAAGGAAAAATAATGAAAATTTCGATTTTTTAAAAATATAAATAATTAAAAATTCATTTTTAAAAAAAAATATAAAAATAAAATTAATTTTTTGGTCAATTAAAAATATTAAAATTCAACTTTTGATAATTTTTCCCAAATAATTAAATGAGCTAACGAACAATGGAAAATATTTTCCACTCAAATTTTAAGTTTTGACTCGAACACCTAGGAAAATAGAGTCATTTTCTGGAAAATGACTTCCGGAAAATGTTTTCCCGAAACATGATATTTTCCGTGAAACGAACGGACCCTAAAAGTCTGCGAATTTCCAGAACGCAAGATCATTCGTCACCAAGTATTCAAAATTTGTTCATGTCAAGGCTGTCCATCTTTTGTCAGTTGATGGAATCGAGATTACCTTGACCCTTTCACAACAAAAAAAAGATATTTACCATCTTATCAACATCAACAGTACCATTTCACTTTGAAAAACAATGCGTATCTCTACACAAATTAAATTAAATACTTTGCATAAAGATTACAAAACATTTGGTGTTGTGCAGAATCAGATTATAAAAATTATTAAAAAATAAAAATTTTAAAATAATGAAGAACTATCGTTGGTGCAAAATGATATAGATAGGCTTAATTTCCTAAACTCTTGATTTTAGATCTAATTTTAATTCTACCTGGAACCTTTTTTTTTAAGCTTTAATTGGAGGAAAAAGGTTGCTCAGGGGCTAATTACCTTGACTCTTTCAACCAAAAAATTATTAATCTTCTTGTCAAGATCAAGAATACCATTTCACTTTAAAAAGCAATGCGCATCACTTCAAAAATTAAATTAAATATATTCTATAAATAGTATAAGATATTTTTATGCCAAGTAGAATCAGATTATAAAAATTATAAAAAAAATTGAAGATTCCCAAATAATGAAGCGCTATCATTCGAGTAAAACGATAAAGATAGGCGTAATTTCCATAATTTCTACTATATATTCAATTTCAATTCTACTTCAAACCCTTGTTTACCTATAAAAGAATCATAAACTTCCAGTATATTCTCAATTTTGCTCCATGTCTAAAAGTAGTCATTAATTTCTTCAAAATTATTAATATTAAGGCCACTTAGAGATTCATTATTAGAATCTGTATTTTCATCAGTAGCCTCACCTTCAAATAGAAAAACAACAGCATTATAATGCTTATAATTTTGATGAAATTATGGGCGATTTTTTTTTAACACGGAGCGAATTTAGGATTGTAACAAAATTTTTGAGATTTTCTTTTATAAAATATATTTCAAGACCGTTACCAATATATATATATATATATATATATATATATATATATATATATATATTTCAAGACGAGTGAAAGCCACGTCCCGTGAATATGCCGACCACCTCAGCAGGACAAATCAAACGTATGGATGGTGTCACGGTTCGAATCTCGTCAATCATCAATTGTGTGACCTGGACCAGCGTGAATCTTGAAATGTAGATATGGTTCTCCAGGTCAGAGATTTCATACGGAAAGGAAAAAGATTCATTGATCGGCCTGTTTTTCTTTGTTGGCTGAGCCGGGAAAAGCAAGCAATTATTTTCATTGTTTTTTGTGCATATGCAGCGAATCAGTCTGACGAGATGAATGAAAGGAACAAGCATTCTGGTATAACATCACTGTGTTGCATTAGTTTCAGTCATGCAGAGCTGAATGATGATGGTGGAGATGTCAATTGGTTCCCCTTTTTTTAGGTCGAAACAATTGGTTCCCTTCAACTGCTCTTTCTTTGCATTTTCACCGCAGTTCCAGCAAATGGGCAACTTTAAACAGGTTAGCATACGGCTTACGTATCTCCTGCTTTCTATTTAATTGAGGAGTGAAACCTGTTTACTGCAAGATGTGGCGTAATTTTACGTGAACCCTTCTTGCGCTTGATGATTGTAGGCAGAACATGTTAGAAACGGCTGGTGAAAAGAGTGTAGTGTCATGTTGGTGGTTAAAGATCAGTTGGAGTTCTTTCATCTAAGTAACTACAAAATGCTCTGCTCCACTTTACCAAAAAAAAAAAAGGCTCTGCTCCAATTTGTTTGAAATAGGCTCCATAAGCATAGACTGCGGCACACCCACGAATTTCAAGTATGTTGACATGGACACCAGCATAAGTTACAAGTCCAATGGAAGCTTACACCGACACCAAAACAAACAGGACATCTCTTCTGACTATGCATACCCGAACAACTCCAATCTGCCTCCGCCACTTTTGGATCTCCAAAGCTTTCCTCAAGGAAACAAGAACTAATACACCTCAAGACCTGCTGCAGGTAATGTTATCTCGTACTTAATAAGAGCTAGTTTCTTTAACGCAAACTACAGTGGACTCAACGATCCATCTCAATTCAATCTGTCTCGATGCAAGTCTCTGGTTAACGGTGAAATTCAGCAACTCTCCTGAAATAGTGACCTTAGAGACTGTCAGTTTTATATCGTCAGATGCTATTTATGTTTTTCTTGCAAACATTGGTGCAAGAGTACCTTTCATATCGGCATTGGAGCTAACGCTGCTGGACAGTTCGACATATGACTCTGAGCTTGGGAAATCTGCTTCATTACTTCTCTTTCAAAGGTTGAATGTTGGTTCAACCAAGGGTATTGGTAGATACACAAATGATATATACGATCGCTATTGGGCTCCTTATGTTTCCCCTTCATGGGAGGCGATCAATACTTCATTGGCAGTTAATACAAATGAAAACGGCTATAAAGCGCCTTTTGAAGTCATTCAGACAGCTGCTAGGCTGCGGAATGCAAGTGAACACTTGGAATGGCGCTGGACCTCAAGTAATGCAAGTGATCAGTTTTTGTGCACTTGTACCTTGCCGAAGTCAAGCAGCTTCAGAGAAACATTTCAAGATAATTCAATATATCATGGAACGGATTTCGAATCTCCAGGCCTTTTAGTCCACGCTACCTCTATGCAGCCATGATATCTAACTCAAAAGCCTTTGTGGGAGGTGAACACCGAATCGTGATCTGTAAAACAGCTGATTCGGTGTTTCCGCCCATACGAAATGCTGTTGAGATTTACAAGATGAGGTTGTTGGATGAATTGCTAACAGATAGTGAAGATGGTAGTGTCTGAAATTTTGATTCTGCATAGCCTATGAGCATATTGGAATCAGTACTGGGGACTAGTCTCAACGAGTGATGAAGTTTGCTCTAGCAAAAGCTATTGAGGTTGAACTTGCCCGAGATGTGAAAGGAAATGAAGAGTGGAAAAACTGCAACTCACTGTAGGAATCTTGGAATCAGTTCCTTCTTATGTTAATGCAATTTCGGGGATGTTTACGGATTAACTTTAACGAGGCTAAATGGTTTTCTATATGCTTAAACTAGATATAAAAGACTATACTACTTTGTATCTACTCCGTTGCATCTGATACTATAAAAGGTCAATGCTTTGCTTAGTGGGCCGAAATTACCCATGGGAATGGCCCAGCATGCAACTACAGCAGTTTGGTTCCCCCTCAACTACAGTACATTAACCATTGGTGAGCGAATTTTGTCCTCAGCATATCTCCCATGGTGCATGCACTCCAGGAACTTAAATTCGAGCCGATTGAATGGGGCAATCGCTGCTGCTTTTGCAAAACTTTCGTCATTGCGATCCTTGTAAGCGAACTAAAGATTCTGTGTGGCTCGGCCTCGATATGCCACTAATTTGGTTCGCTAAAATTAACTTTGAGGGTCCATTTGGTTCACGAAAAATATTTTCAGGAAAACATTTTTCTCATTTTTCGATATTCGGTTCACTTAGGAAAATGAGTTAATGAAAAATATTTTCTTAGTCAATGAAAAATGTTTTTCTACCAAATATTAAATTCAAGAGAATACTTCCCCTTTGAAAGAACTGGAAAACATTTTCCAAAATGTTTTTTTAGTATCATGATACTTGGTTAAGGAAAAGTTTATTCTTATAAAATAATTTTTCTAAAAAATTGAATTTTTAATTAATTTTAAAAATTATGTAATTTTTATTATTATTTTTTTCTTTCTTTTTCTTTTCTCCTTCTTCCCCATTCTTCCTTTGCTAGCTGCATGCTTCAAATGACTGGTGGTAGTCTCGGCGAGTGACCAAGATGCGAGCTGACGACCTTAGGGGTCAGTCGATCTAGACAAGCTTGAGCTCCATTAAGGCCGATGAGTTGGTGGCTCGCCAGATCCAAGCAAGCTTGAGCTCACAGCTCGGCCGATCCTAATGAGCTTGAGCTCACCAACTCGAGTTTCATTGAGGTTGATGAGCTCGTTGCTCGCTCGATCCCGGCAATCTCGGTGAGGTGGAGTTTGCCTATGGCCTTCGTTGGTTGGTAGCGGTGGAGGAAGGGAGAAAAGAAAATAAAATAAAAGAAAAGAAAAAAATATAAATTAATTGAAAATTTATTTTTAAAAAATAAATAAAGATAACATAATTAAACATTCGATTTTTCTAAAAAAAATAAAAAAAAAAAAAAAGAAAATTCCAAATAGGGGTATGAAATGCCTTCATCTTTTTAAATAAAAATTTAAAGTGAAACTTATTTCAAATAATAGCCTGAAGTGTCCTTATTTTTTAAAAAGTAATACCTTGAAAAATCCCAAGCTGGTATACATGTCATATATATATACCTTAAACTAATTTTTTGACCATCAAAAATCCTAAATTGGTACACATTTAACAAATTTACTCAAAATTGATACATTTATGATAAATTTATCATTTATTAGTTTCTGTTAAATTTTATTGTCAAATTACTAAGTTAGATGACACATGAAAGTCGATTAATGTACTGGTTTAAGATTTTACTCTCTGTTTGTCATAGTTGTATATTTTTTGTGATTTTTTGTGATATTAATCCAATTTAATGGAGGGCATATACTAGTTTGGAGTTTTTGGTAGTTGAATAAATTATATGGGGGTAAATTTGCCATATGTGTATCATAGTATCGGTTTAAGGTTTTTTACGATAATTTTAGATAAACTTGTCACACGTATGCCAGTTTGAGGTTTTTAGTAATAATAAAATTAGTTTTAAGTAAATTTGTTACAAGTGTACAAATTTGATGTCTTTGAGGGTATTAACTATATTTTAAATAAGGGCTCGCAATGATTATGATCATCTCAAATTAGTGCTTAACTTCACCTCTGGGACCCACTAGCCATCGTTGCTACCCCATCAATGATGGGGCGGGGCCATAAGCGGGAAAGCCCCCTCTTGCCCTATGTGTGTCATTTTTGTTTTTTAAGTTTGTTTTTTCTTATGGAAAGAGAGAAAAAAAAATAGAAAACGAATTTAAAAAAAAAATTAGAAGACAAAGTTGCCCTTCACTAGTTTGTGAGTTCAACTCTTTTTTTTTTTTTTTTTATGATTACTTTAGGCTCTTATTCGAATTAAGGTCAATTTTAGGTTCGATTTAAGAAAATAGTAGCACTTCGAGTTCTTATTTAAAAATTTTCTTAAAAAATGAAATTGAAATATTCAAAATTTTTTTCTTGAAATTAAGTAATGACGATTTAATAATAAGAAAAACTAATTATATTCTTAAATAATATTTCATCAAAAAGTACTATTTTTATAATAGAGTTGTTTGTGAAATAAACGCGATATTCATACTATTATTCTGCTCAGGGACCCATGGACGACGATAGCTTTATCGGACCAGTGCCTGAATTGTTTAAAGAACTCAAAAACGTGGACCTGTAAGAAAAGAAAAGGGGAGAGAGTGCTGCTCGAGCGAGACCAGGCTCTCTTCCCATCCCATTGGTTGCTTCTTGACTCTCACGTGACGCGGGGCCCCTGTGACGTGTGGAATTCCATTACACACCTAACCCCCGCGCCCTCGATGGAAGAAAAAGCTTCGAATTACAAGGGCGGAAGGGGCCCCCACGTCACGTGAGAGTCAAGAAGCAACCAATGGGGAGGGAGCCCGGTCTCGCTCGAGCAGCTCTCTCTCCCCTTTTCTTTACTGGTCCACGTTTCTTCGTGTAGGGTTGCTGCTCGTTAGATGCGTGTACAGTCGTGGCCGGTGGGGCCCGCCTCGTCAGCCAAGGTCCAAATCCCTTATAATTGCGCGACTTACGGAGAGGAGAGCCACGGCGAGAGGGCGATGGAGTTGTTTTTTAATTAAATCTGCTCCCATTTCTTGACCAAATGTGCTTATGTCCTTGTCGTACAATAATTCCAAATTTACTCGCGACGCATTTTGCAATTTTACGAAATCCAATACAAAATTTGACATTTTGAGGTCGGGCTACGTTCTCCTCCATTTTCAATAAGAGGAGATTACGAAATTTCTTTCAATAGGACTTTTAATCGATAGATTAAATGCATCAAGTATTTTATATGTATTCATCTTTGTTAAAGTTTTTATTTATTTTTTTTGCACAGGAACCTCCACATGATCGGTAGCCGGAGAGTAAATCTTGGGATAACGCTAGCTGAGGACTAACCACCCTGACGTCACACGTAAGACACTTAGCGTCTCCACTGGGTTTTGAACTCCTCACCTTTGGGCAAGGATCAATGGAGCTATTATCCAACGGAGTCACCACCGCCGGTGGTATCTTTGTTAAAGTTTTTTTTTTTTTTTTTTTATGATACCCAGGGAACCCCGTACAGCCGATAGCCGGCGGGTAAACCCTGGGGCGACGTTAGCGAAGGACCCACCATCCCGATGTCGCGCTTAAGATCCCGTGCGGCCAGCGGGATTCGACCCTCTCCACTTTTGTTAGTTTCATTGGAGAGCCTTATCCAACTGGGCCACTGCAGGCGGTGGTATCTTTGTTAAAGTTTGTAAGTGCTAAAGTACATCTTTGTAGATTAATCAACTATAGTAATATATTAATGTGGAAGTTTTTGTGTCAACGTAAAATTATTAGAAAAAATAAACAAGAAATAATAAGGACGCAGAAGATTTATGTGAATTGATATTGAGTGTAAATATTAATCCATTAATAATCGGAGAATTTAATGTAAGAGTTTTCCTCTAATGTGGACTAAATTAATTGACATTGTTATTTACCGTTTAACGTTTACCATTTTACGGGGTTTGGTCTTAGGTGAGATAGAAGGTTTCTTAATTACTCTAATATGGGACTGGCTAGTGTGGGCAGAGTTGAGCCTGGCCCGTAATGAGGGGGACTGGCTGGAAACTCTATAAATAGTGCTCAAGTCTCTCCTCTAACCCTAATCTCACATATCCTCACCTAAGGGACGTTATTCTAACGTCAATCGTGAGGGGCCGCCTCATTGAGCCAGTGACTCAGAGGGCAATAGAGGAGAAGAATTTGATGCGTGGATAAACCCCTTGAGTATGGGCAATCCCTTTCCGCTTCTGCTTTCAAGAACGAGATCCTAAAACAGGTGCGCTAATCTTCTACTCTTGGGTGTGTGTTCTTGTTCTAGTTATGGAGATCTTGGGATTGTGCAATTTGCGTCCTACATGTGGTATCAGAGCCTCCATAACCCTAAAACTTGAACCCTAATTGATTTTGCCCTAATTATACTGATTTGCCCTAATTAGTATGAATCTGACCTAATTTGTGATTTTTGAAATTTTTTATTCATTAAAAAAATAAAATTAAATCACAAATTTGGATTGGGCGAGACGAGACGGGGGTGATTTGTGTAGTTGCATGTGCATGCCAAGGGCATGCTTGCGTGTCTGTGTGTGTGGGCACGGGCTTTGTGTGCAAGCTCAAGCTTGTTAGATTCGATATGCTACAGTGATTATTGATTTTACTTCTTGGATCTTCAATTGATGTCAATTGATTGCATCAGAGGAGCCTCATTAGGGAGTTATTAGTTTTTGATTTTGTGGATATGTTGCGGACGTTTGAAATCAAGCAAAGAAGATCCGAAGATCAAATCCTCAAAATTTGAATTTGCGTTGGAGAGTCTAACCGCTAAAATAGGAAAGTCCAACTTTCACTAGGACTTGGATTTTGTTTAAAATATATAGAGATATGTTTTAGATAAAATCGTTTAAGCTAGGAAACGGAATCCTATGAGAAGCTGGCTTAATGAGATAATGAGAAAAACTTTTGTTGCTCATGCATACTCCTTTACATGCTGATAACCTTTGAATGATGGATGTCTTAAGAATCTGTGACCAAATTGATTGTACTAATTTACACATCTGCCAAATATGGATAATGCATGTCGGTTAAGTCATTGTGCATTGTACTATAGAAAATCATCTGGTCACTAGTTAATATCCATCAAATTGAATATTTTTATGGTTAAGGAGTATGGCAATATTTATGCAGAGCAATAGTATCTACTGTTATATTTTAGATATTTGGTTCTGTGATTTGACTCAATTTATAGGCCACTAGTTGAAGTAATGATATTTGTTACTTAAAATTGACTAATAAATTAGTTGTTGGCCTTGGAGTCATGTTTTGCCTCATGAAACTCATGAGCTATAATGGATCAGCTGTTAGACTTCTCGATCTAGTGTACCATGTATTGCTATTGATGTTGATTTATGATAGATTCTCTATATCAACATTAAAAAGAATCATTGGAATATGTAATTTTGGTGCACAAGAGAAGTTTCATGTGTTGATGTCATTGGTAATCTCATTAGAATCTATTTTTCAGATTCTCTCTATATATATTTATATATATAATTAATTTTATAAGGCAATGTAATTAGCATTATATGTGATTTGAGTGATATGTGCCCCTATCACTGAAGTTCGAATCACATGTATATGGTTTATATGAGATATAAATATATCCCTAGTATGAGAGAGTTTTAATGATTTAATTGAGTAGTGACCGCTAAAGTGGCACGCTTGATTGGGTTTGAGAAATTTCGATCTCATACGCTGATTGTGATGTCTCCTGGTCTAATGCATGGTCATACTCCCAAAGGAGGTGATTGTGTATTAGTTCATGGAGGGATACATGATGGTGCGGTGGAGGAGTGATCAGTCCTAGTGGTTCATCTGCCCAAAGGTGATGAATTCACAAAGATTGGAATATATTCTCATAACCGCTATCATGTGGGGAGTGTACAACTGCATGTCATGTATTCTGCCAAAAGGTGATTATATGATTATGCATGTAACTCTTTGGATGTGTACTTGTACGTCAAGTTACACGATGCTCACATGATGTTAATTATATACATTACTTGTTTTTCAGTCACCTTTCTGTAATTAATAACTCCACTATTATTGAGGTTTTTACTGCTTCAAATTTTAAGTTGTGGACATATGATTTATTGCTTGAGAAAAGAGCAATAGAATGTGCTTACTGTCCATTAAGCGTTCCATTCTGGAACATTTGAAAAGTGGCTTGTCTACTAACTGCACTGCTAAGAGATGATGGAAGCCTTAGTGGCTTGTAATTATGTCTTATCTAATACCGAAATTAGGATACATCTGGAAAAATTGCATTTAAGTCCTAATGACATATACATCTGGTATATGGTTAAAAGGTTGTCAGGCTTAATAGTGGCCGTGAGTATTTTGGCAAGTATGACAATACGAAATAGCTTAAAGGGTCATTTGTCAAATACTTGGTAGATTCTAGGGTGGTAACTTAATTACTATACTTATAAATCCTGACAAAAGATTTGGCCGAAAGGCATAATTGCACCGTAATTGCAGAGGATAGCTGCTCTCAGACTATTAAGGATAATAGTACAATGGAAAATCACTGTGTCTTTATTTTTGTCTAAATAGACAATTATGGAATCTCCTGTACCATAGACTAAACTTGATGAGGTTCAAAGTACTATTCTTGATATAGTTTATAATGAAATTTTCCTCTCAAGTATAGAATGAAGTGATTGTAGATTTACTTGGGAGATTTATTAAGGAAAGACAATCAGTTATTCCATTAGATTATATAGTCTATTTGTGATAGCATGACCACAATATCCACTACATGGTTGATTTAGCGACATAAATAAATATTATTTCTTATCCTCGATTAAATATATGATTAGATGCCATAAAAGGCGATATGCAATCTATGAAACATGTTTGGAAACTTACTGACTTGTCTAAAGATCACAAGTTTTTCAGTTGCAAATTGGCATACAAAACTAAAAGGATTTCAAAGAAAGATTGTGAAGTTTAAAACTAAACTTATAGTTAAAGTTTTCACTCTGAAAGAGGGGTGGATTGTTAATAGTGAAGAAATAATTATTTCTTTAAAAGATTCTTTCGAGTAAATGTGGCATTTATTTTGGTTTGGAGTTACGCTGAATAGATACAAAATCTATATAGTGCAACTAGAGGATTTTGCAGTAAATTTAAGTAAACTTATGTGTAGACCGAAAAGTCTTATTAATTGTTTTATGCAAGTTTCCAGATAACATTAATAAAGTTTCATAGTGTTGTTATTTTGTTCAATTAGGAACAAAGTAATTCAATATACTGCAATGTCAGTGGGAGGAAATTTATTTTTTCTCATAGTCTATATGTACATGATTTTTTGTTTATAAGTAAGTGACCTTAAGGCATCTTTTGTCCTTTACATTAAGGTCCGTAAGGATTGTTCTTGTCATATATATTTGATTTTATTAGATTTTCTCAGAGGACATTTGTTGATTGCAAGTTAGGAATTACTCCTGTTGTTAAGGGTGATGGAGCTAATCCATTACATTGTCCTTATTCAGATATTGAGAAAATCTAGATAAATTGTGTACCTTATGTTAGTGCACTTAAAAGTATAATATATGCTTGATTTTGCACTAGATTAAATATCGTCTTTGCGACGAGACTTCTAGGCGAGATATAAATTGAATCCGGACGTGATCACCGGGTTGTTGCCAAGAAGGTATTAAGGTACTTAAAAGGACAAGAGATTATATGTTAATCTACAGACAAGTTTAATTCTTGCAGTTAGTAGAGTATTCAGATATTAACTTTGCTGGATGTTAGGATGATATAATATCAATAACATGAGATATATTCATGTTAGCAGGAAGTGCAGTGCAGTAAATAAAGTTCTATATCTACTATATAAGTAGAGTTTGTAACTTTATTTTAGGCTGTTAATTGAGCTATTATGCTTCGGAACCTTATGAAGGAGTTGACTGTTTTAACTTTATGAATAGACCCATACGGTTAAGTTGAGACAATAAATTTGTTGTATTTTTATTAATAACAAATGTCTCAAAGGGTCTAAATATATATGGTGGTCAAATATTTTTTACCATAAAGAAACGGTATAGAAAGGTGACTTATTATATAACATATTTTCACAGATGTTGGTTGCAGATCCACTAACTAAAGTCCTACGCCCATGTGTATTTGAGTGACATGTCATTAGCATAGGCCTAGGAGTATCTTCGAATACTGTTGTTTAGTGGGAGCTGCTTTGGCTTTATTCTGATAAAGTTCACATCTGTGGTTCGTTACATTTAGTAACGGTTTGATATGTATCAACTTTTGCATTTAATAAAATAATTTTGAATGTGTTATTATTATGTTGAATACATATTGATAAAGTCTCAAGGTATTACTTAAACCTTGAGTGAAGGCTAGGGGCATCCGGTTATTAGCCTTGTGCATATGTTCTTGTAAAAGGTTAACCATAAGGACAAGACATATGTGGGTTCATTAGAACCATAATTTCATTCTCTTGTGACACAAACTTTTGTGTCGCCTAAGTAAGAGAATGATGACTTGGGTTCATTAGAACCATAATTTCATTCTCTTGTGGCACAAACTTTTGTATCGCCTAAGTAAGAGAATGGTGACTGACAAATGGATCTCTCTATGAGAGATGTTAGCCATTTGCCACACTACCATATTTAATCCATATCAATAAAGTTGAAAGCACTTGTAATCATGGAAGGCTCTGTGCGTATACATGCAGTTACCGTCATGATTCAATGTTGGAGGCTTTATGGGATAGGATTGACTATTAAGAATTATCTCTAAACCAATGTGGTGCACATACAATATAATTTCAATTAATATAGTCCAAGTGGGAGAATATAAGAGTTTTCCTTTGATGTGGACTAAATTAATTGACATTGTTATTTACCGTTTAACGTTTACCGTTTTACGAGGTTTGGTCTTAGGTGAGATAGAAGGTTTCTTAATTACTCTAATATGGGACTGGCTAGTGTGGGCCGAGTTGAGCCTGGCCCGTAATGAGGGGGACTGGCTGGAAATTCTATAAATAGTGCTCAAGTTTCTCCTCTAACCCTAATCTCACGTATCCTCACCTAAGGGACGTTATTCTAACGTCAATCGTGAGGGGCCGTCTCATTGAGCCAGTGACTCAGAGGGCAATAGAGGAGAAGAATTTGATGTGTGGATAAACCCCTTGAATGTGGGCAATCCCTTTCTGCTTCTGCTTTCAAGAACGAGATCCTAAAACAGGTGTGCTAATCTTCTACTCTTGGGTGTGTGTTCTTGTTCTAGTTATGGAGATCTTGGGATTGCGTAATTTGCGTCCTACATTTAAATTTAAAATTGCTCACATACTCAAGTATTTTTTATATTTAAATTAAATCCAAACCTCAAGTGTTTATTAATAAACTCTCTTGGATACAAAGCTCAAGCACAAATTACCGGATACTCGAGCTCTGCCCACGACCGCGAATTACCGCATATTCGAGGGATATTCGAGCTCAAGCTAAAGCTCTCTTTGTCCAGCCGAAAAACAAGAATCACGAACTCCTTGTTCCTCTTTCTTGCCTGCACTGCTTTTAAGGTTTCTTTTCTTTTCATTTCTAATTACCCTGGTCCCACGTTGCTTCCTTTTCATCCCCTGGTCGAAAGATCTCGTATTAATAGGTTTTAAATGATGCATGTTAATTTCCCCAGTACATATGGTATAGTTTTCTGAAACTATGTTTCGATTGCTAATTCAAGTTCATATTTTCTCACAGGATAGAATGCGGAGTTACCTTCCCCAATGTAAGCATTCTGAGTTGATGTGATTTAGTTGGATTAAGATACTTATTTAGCGAATAATATGGCCGCTCGTGAGAGGGTGATGGATATCGCATCTCAAAGCTCATAATTTTGTGACCAATACACGTAAAATGAGCTTTTTTCCCCCTTTTTTTTATTGCCGAAAGATCTTATGAGACTGTGACGAGAGTGTGATTGAAATTTGAGAGTAATGTTCCTCACTAAAATGAGGTCGCGCTATGCATCCTCCTCAATTATTGATAACATCTTCCTCTTCTAGTATTTTTTTTTTTTCTTGGGGTCGGTTGATGATAATATCTTCACGCGCTATGCGTAACCCCACCCTTCAGCGGAAAGCCTGGAAATAGAAAATTGCGGAGGGGAAAAAGGAGCACGAGGGCACATGGAATGCGCGTGGGAAAAACCGAAAATGGGCACCCTACGAACGCATAGGATGCTAAGAACACGGGATCGAGTATGGGTCAAATAGTCATAACACTCTGCTTGGGACTCACTATATAAACAGCCCCCCGGCAGGAGTGTTAACATAAGTTTAATTTGGTGGAAGACCTACGTCCTGCGGAGAAGGAAGAATTGGAGGCGGTCGAGACCTTCTGTTCAGGCATGGAAAACATCAGTATAAAGCTAGCCAATTACTCCGGCGGACCACCGTGCCGCGATCTGCAAACCCGCCTCGATCTCGCTCTCGCTCTCCGTCTGATCCCTCGCCGGGCGTCCAGGTCCCCCGTCGGTTTTCCGAGGTTCGTATGCGCTTTGGCCCGTGTTTGTTTCTGCGGATTGATCGACCCTGAAAGGATTGCTCTGGATTGGTTTGGTTCGTTTTTTGTGGTGTTGATAGGATATCTCCTTAGGGCCGTGATCAATCATGTTCAGCTGGATGCGCTGGCTTTTAAAGAAACTTGATCTGGAGACCGACGCTCAGCGTCTGTCCCCGACGATGGACAAGTTGAACATGGTACAGTTCCTGCGCTTGATTTTGAGTTTTCGGCTTCTTTTTTTTTTTTCTTTTTTCTTTTTTCCTTTTCAATTGTTGAAGAAATGGTTCTGGGTTTTATTTTTTGGGAAAACTGACGAGCATATGTACTTCCTTGAGCTCCCAATGGGGAACTGTGCTTGGGGCTCTTAGCCTTCTGGCGATAGTTTTGCTTTCGATAATCGAGTCTCCATGTTATTGTGTATGGAATTGATGCGACCGCATACTTCAATAATTGGCTGCATATTCATAATGATCCATAACCTTTCTGGCTTATTTTGCCCTTGAAAGCGTAAGCTGTTTGTTAGCTCTTGTTCTTTTTCACATGGGGATGTTCTCTGCGCTTATACGTGCTATGTTCAACCAAGGCACAGAATCACACATTTATTCAGTGCATCCAAAATTTTTGATCTAATTATGTAACAGGCAGAAGACGTATCTGTATTTGTAAAAATTTCCCGAAGAGTCCATTCTTCTATGTGGAGTCTTTTTTATTTCGATTTCCCCTGATGTTGTGAGTAATTAAGAAATGCATGCTTCAAGTATGTATGATAGTAAAACCCATCCACAATTTCAGTTTTTGCTTTTGCTCCTTTCAACTTTCTTATCTGGACCATTCACATATCAGTCATCCAATTCCAGAAGCAGATATCAAGGAAGTTCTGAATTATTGAATCTTGATGGCTCACCTGTTCCCCAATTGTGCCTTTGGGAATGCAGCTGCAAAATTATGCTTGAAGAGGAAGAGGCTGTATGAACAGCAGATTGCGCAATTAAGAGTATACGAATTTCAGATTGGGGAACAGGTGAGCCATCAAGATTCAATGATTCAGACCTTTCTTGATATCTGCTTCTGGAATTGGATGACTGATATGTGAATGGTCTAGATAATAAAGTTGAAAGGAGCAAAAGCAAAAACTGAAACTGTGGATGCTCTGAAAATTGCAGCAGCAGCAATGCAAGAAATGGAGAAGGCGATGTATGTCCTACTTTTGTTTTCCTTTCTGAATTTCGGAATACTCATTTTGTTAATGTTTATTTCTTTCTATGCAATGTGGCAGCACTTTCGTATTGCAGTTTCTTGAGGTTGAATTAGCTGGGTGCTCCATTATGGTGCTTTCTTTTGCTTACTGATGTCTATTTTTTCATGGCAATATTAATGGTAGGGGTGAGATAATAAATGAGATTGATCTAATGGCAAGCTCAAGACAAACTCAAGATTCATTGCCAACTACTTCTGGCATAGCCACTGACGTTGATGAGGTTACCATCCTTGCACTTTGTTTGATTTTAGTTATGCTCTTGATTACCGATTCGGTGGATCTAAAATTACCTCCTGGAAAGTCCATGCTTATATCTTATCCTTTGTAATTCCAGGATGAGCTTGAGGCAGAGCTCAATGAACTGGAAGGAGCTGACCCTGTTCCTCAGAGGACAGCCGAGGAGGATGAACTTGCTGCTTTGCAGGCTGAGATGGCACTTGGAGCAGGTCAATCTTCTCTCCTTTTTTCAAAAGCTAGTATTAAGCATTCCACTGTTGTTGGTCTATAAGTAAGGTTGCTCTTAAATTGGCCGAATATCCATTTTTTCCTTGGTTGCCAATGATTTCTTTCTTCTGTATGATAAGTGGCATAGGAGAAGACGACTTTTTCTTTGGTTATTATGTTATATTGTCATTCTGATCTGATATTTCAGTTACATTTCATAGGTCTTGTTGCTCATAGTTAAATGAGGCCGTCTAGAGACTTGGCCAACCCTGTATCATGGACATTAAGGTTTTCATGTTCTCCAATACCAAAAGTTGGGGTGTGTTTTTTCATTTTAACCCATCAAGGGAGCTCTGTAGCCCGACAGGGTTTATAGAGTATCTGGGATTCCTTTTTATCGTGTCTTTGCTTTATCTTCCGTTTGTCCTGTATATTTGGCGGGTTGATTACTGTTGTTGTGTGGGGGTCTTGAAGGCGGTATTGGAATTGCTTATTTGCAAAGGTCTATTCCTTTCTGTCTGCCGCAATCATCTGACCTTTTATTACTAGATGATGTGAAATTTCATTTTCTCGGAGAGAACTTAGGTTCTCAATTGTGCACCAACTTGCAAATTTGGACTGTGCTGTTTATAATTTTTACTTCGATCTCGATTGGACTTCTTAGGTTTCATTTGGTGACACCTAAATTTTACCATTTTATTTAGAACTTAATCGCATACAAATTAGGAATTAGTTGCTAGAAAAAGAGAGTAAAGAGTAAAGTAAATCACTTTCATTAAAATGCATCGTGTATATTTTCATTAAAATTCATTACGCATAGACATTAGGAACATTTCCATAACTATCACTAATTATTAAATTTTATTTTTTAAAAAAATTATTAAAAAAATCGAATTTAAAAAAAAAAAAAAAAAAAGTAAAAAGAAAAGGAAAAGAGAAAAATAATGGTCTTTATTTTTTCGAAAATTGTCATAAAAAAGTAAAAAAAATTCATTAGAAGGTATAAGAAAAATTGAATGAGGCCAAGTAGAGGGTTTTTCTTCATGTTGGGCTCGCCCACCTATCTCTTTTCCTTTTCTTTCTTTTGCACTTGGGTTGGCCCATCTACTTTTATTTCAACCCGGCCTGCCCGATCATCTTCTTCCCCTCACACCAACCACGCTCAAAAGGAGAGTACAAACAGAGGAGCAGGGGATTGCGAGGGCAGATGGCGGCATGATCTGCGGGTGGGGATCAGTCCGGCCGGCAAGCTAGCAGTGGTAGAGGCCATGTGCGCCTGCTGGTCACCCTTAAAAGTGAGGGTCTCGCTCATTTGCCCCCCGGGGGGGTGGAGAGGAGGGGTCTTCGGAAAGTTTTTTTGTGAAATAAACGCGATATTCATACTATTATCTTGCTTAGGGACCCATCGACGATGGCTTTATCGGACCAGTGCCTGAATTGTTTAGAGAACTCAAAAACGTGGACGTGTAAGAAAAGGGGAGAGAGAGCTGCTCGAGCGAGACCTGGGCTCTCTTCCCATTGGTTGCTTCTTGACTCTCACGTGACGTGGGGCCCCCGTGAGAGTCAAGAAGCAACCAATGGGGAGGGAGCCCGGTCTCGCTCGAGCAGCTCTCTCTCCCCTTTTCTTTACTGGTCCACGTTTCTTCCTGTAGGGTTGCTGCTCGTTAGATGCGTGCACAGTCGTGCCCGGTGGGGCCCGCCTCGTCAGCCAAGGTCCAAATCCCTTATTATTGCGCGACTTATGGAGAGGAGAGCCACGGCGAGAGGGCGATGGAAATTGGAAACTGCGGTTCCAATTTGATTTTACCATTTTCAAATTTTAGCAAAACTAGCTCTTCTTCTTCTTCTTTTGTTAATTTCAATGAATAAAGCTAACTCTGCGTTATCTTGGTCTACGATACCGCTAGATGTACTAATTATACGAGACGATTACTCGACTTTTAAAATTTTGAAAGGCAGCAATCTATCGAGAGTTGTGCCTAAAGCTCTTTTAGAAAATTCAAATGCTAAGTTACTCGTATCGAGGTTAGTATTCTCCTTTTGGGTCAAAAGCTATCATGGATAAACCTTCCTATTTTCCTTCACATTTTTCCATCACGTGTGGCCATTCCCCTCTCTCTCCGCGAACCCAACTTCCTCTCTTTTCAGTGTCTATGGACAAAACCTTTGTGGCTCTGCTTCTTGCAAAAGGAAGAAGAAAATCACCATTCCTATAATTTTGTCATCATTATGAATGATGGCCCTATGTGTTGCCATGGCAGTACTCTGGCAACCAAGAAGAAAATGGAAATCAGGTAGTGATCTCCTTTTCTTTTTAAATTGAATGTTCTATGGGAAGCTTTAGAGAGGATGTCTTGCAACCTCAATCAGTGACAGTAGTTGTTTTTTTAATTAAATCTGCTCCCATTTCTTGACCAATGTGCTTATGTCGTTGTCGTACAATAATTCCAAATTTACTCGCAACGCATTTTGCAATTTTATGAAATCTAATACAAAATTTGGCATTTTGAGGTTGGGCTATGTTCTCCTTCATTTTCAATCAAAGGAGATTAGGAAATCTCTCTGGCTTTTAACCGATAGATTAAATGCATCAAGTATTTTATTTGTATTCATCTTTGTTAAAGTTTGTAAGTGCCAAAGATGATCGACCAACTATAGTAATATATTAATGTGGAAGTTTCCCAAGATCGTGCGATTTATACCAACGTAAAATTATTAGAAAAGATAAACAAGGAATAATAAGAGATGCCAAAGATTTACGTGAATTGATATTGAGTATCGATATTAATCCATTAATAATCGGAGAACTTAAGTTTAAAATTGCTCACATACTCCATGTTTTTTATGTCTATATTAAATCCAAATCTCAAGTGTTTATTAACAAACTCTCTTGGATGTAAAGCTCAAGCACAAATTACCGGATACTCGAGCTCTGCCCACGACCGCGAATTACCGGATATTCGAGGGATATTCGAGCTCAAGCTTAAGCTCTCTTTGTCCGGCCGAAAAACAAGAGTCACGAGCTCCTTGTTCCTCTTTCTTGCCTGCACTGCTTTTAAGGAATCTCCCCTGCGGCCCATGTTAACAAGACGAGAACAAACTCTCCTTTACTATGCAATCATGTCTTTTCGACCAAAAAAAAATGTCGAGCTGAGAAAAAGAAAACCGACTTTTTTCTTTGTCGTAACTGCCGGCCACATCTCTTTTCTTGGGGTGGGGGGTCTTCAAATAAAATAAAGGGAAAAAATCACGAAAAACCCCAAAGTTTGCTTTCCATATGACACATTTATCCCAAACTTTTTTTTTGCGCCGTGAAAAACCTCAAACTTTCTAAACCGCACACATTTACCCCATAAGAGTATTTTTGTCTTTTTAGTTTCTTTTTTTCTTTTTCTTTTTTTCTTTTTCTTTTTTTTTTTCTTCTTCCCTTCGCCGAAGCTCCGTGAGGGGAGGGAAGCCGGCGTCCGGCGAGGGTCGCCCGATGCTTGGCGAGGGCGAGGGCGGCCCTCGCCCGCCGCCTTCGCTGCGTCGGGCGAGGGGTTCCCTCGCCCGGATTTGGCGGGCGGCCCTCGCCCGACCGGCGAGGGCCACCCTAGCCGGATCGGGGTCGGGCGGCACTCGCCGGCGTCGGGCGAGGGCCGCCCTCGCCGGATCGGGGTCGAGCGGCCCTCGCCGGCGTCGGGCGAGGGCCACCCTCGAGGGAACCCCTCGCCCGCCGGCGAGGGTCGGGCGACCCTCGCCGGATGCCGGCTTCCCTCCGCCGGCCAGATCTGGGGTAAATGTGTCACACTTGGAAAGTTCAGGGTTTTTGGTGTCACAAAAAAAAGTTTAGGGTAAATGTGTCACGGTTTAGAAAGTTTGGGATATTTCACGGCGCAAAAAAAAGTTTTGGGTAAATGTGTCACACGGAGCAAACTTTGGGGTTTTTCATGGTTTTTTCCCTAAAAGAAACCCTACATTTTCCTTTTTCTTTTCTTTTCCTTTCCCACGTTGCTTTCTTTTCATCCCCTGGTCGAAAGATCTCGTATTAATAGGTTTTAAATGATGAATGTTAATTTCCCCAGGACATATGGTATAGTTTTCTGAAACTATGTTTCGGTTACTGATTCAAGTTCATATATTCTCACAGGATAGAATGCGGAGTTACCTTCCCCAATGTAAGTATTCTGAGTTTTTGTGATGTAGTTGGATTAAGATACTTATTTAGCGAATAATACGGCCACTCGTCAGAGGTGATGGATATCGCATCTCAAAGCTCATAATTTTGTGACCAATACACATAGTATGAGCTTTTTCCCCTTTTTTTATTGCCGAAAGATCCTATGAGACTGTGATGAGAGTGCGATTGAAATTTTAGAGTAATATTCCTGACTAAAATGAGGTCGCGCTATGCATCCTCCTCAATTATTGATAACATCTTCTTCTTCTTGTTTTTTCTTGATGATAGTATCTCCACGCGCCATGCGTAAACCCCCCCTTCAGCCAAAAGCCCGGAAGTTAAAAATTGCAGAGGGGAAAAAGGAGTATCTCGAAACAAGACATTTGGATGCGCGTTGGAAAAACCGAAAAGGGGCACCGGAAGAACGCATAGGATGCTAAGAACATGGGATCGAGTATGGGTCAAATGGTCATAACATTGTGCTGGGGACTTACTATATAAACCGCGCCGCGGCGAGCTAGCATGTGTGTCAGGGCAGATCTGTGTTTTGCTGTCAGAGTCAGAGAAGGAAGAATCGGAGGTGTCGGAGACCTTCTGTTCAGGCATGGAAAACTCCAGTATAAAGCTAGCCAATTTCTCCGGCGGACCACTGGGCCGCGATCTGCAAAACCGCCTCGATCTCGCTCTCGCTCTCCGTCTGATCCCTCATGAGGCGTCCAGGTCCCCCGTCGGTTTTCCGAGGTTCGTATGCGCTTTGCCCCTGTTTGTTTCTGCGGATTGGTCGCCCCTGAAAGGATTGCTCTGGATTGGTTCGGTTCGTTTTTTGTGGTGTTGATAGGATATCGAGGGGTACCTTAGGGCCGTGATCAATCATGCTTAGCCCGACGCGCTGGCTTTTAAAGAAATTTAATCCGGAGACCGATGCTCACCGTCACCGTCTGTCCACGACGATGGACAAGTTGAACATGGTACAGTTCCTGCGCTTGATTTTGAGTTTTCTGCTTCTTTCTTTTTTTCTTTTCAATTGTTGAAGAAATGATTTGGGTTTTAATTTTTTGGAAAACTGACGAGCAGATGTACTTCCTTCAGCTCCCAATGGGACTTGTGCCTTAGCAATGTCAAACAGTGATAATTACCGTTCTTTTCTTCTGAAAGTAAATTTGGAACAAAAATTTATTTAGTAAAATTTGTATTATTGGAAGTACATTTAGAACAAAATCAATAAGTAAAAAATAATTAATTCTTTATTTTCGGGAATAATTTTAGAATCAAACAATCCATTTTCTCAATTTTTTTTTCTTGTTCTTGTTCCCTCTTTCTTCTTCTTCATCTGCTGCCACTGCCATAGATTTAGCGAGGTTGAGCCTCGTCGGTGGCTGGGCGAGCCTCCCCCAACCACCTGCAAGGCTCACCTAACCGGGCGAGGCTTGGCTAACCCCGCCCTAGCTCGCCCAACCATTAGCAGGGCTCGACCTTGCCAAATTTGGGCGAGGTCGCTTGCCTAGCCATGGCTCGATCGAGTCTCGCCTAGCTACCAGCGAGGCTCGGCCGACGAGGCACGGCCTTGCCAAGGGCCGGCAACGCTCCGGTGAGGTCACCGGCCCTTGTCTGGCCGGTCGCCAGTCATCCCAAGGCCGGCGACTGGCAACTTGAAGAAAAAGAAGAGAAAGAAAGTGTTGACACCTAATTTTAAAAAATAAAATTGCATTTTGAACAAATAAAGGAAAAAAAAATGAAAATGGGGGAAATTGATTTGATTGAATTGTGCAAGGAAATGTGGAATTCTAATGGATGTCCCATTTTTGTTAAATGCAAAGAACAATTTTGAAATCAAGTAAATAAGGGGTAAGAATTTTTGCAAAATGGAAGAAATCCGAGCAAAATTGAGTGATTACGAAATCACGCTTTTGATTTATAGGCTACGATTTAATGTATTTGGAGATGGAAACTCAGAAAATGCCATACAAAGCGGCCATTCGGAATCATTATAAAAGAGAAGTCCATTTTTCGTAACGAAGGGGGATTCAAAAAGGTAGAGAAAAACAGACGTGGTTTTTCTTTCGCAAAAAATTCGGAGTGATTCTCAAAAATATTCAGAGCGAATTCGGAGAAAATCCGTGCAAAGGAAGGGTGCGGAAGAGAGTAAAAAAAAAAAAGGGCTTTCTCCCTCTTCGGTCAAGAGAGAGCTTTTCTCTTTCCTCCTCTGACAGGCTGCAAAAGAAAAATAGGGAAAAGTCAGCCAGCTACAACAGTGAGGGAGACGTGAAAAAAAAAAAAAAAGCAAAAGAAAAGAAAGGAAACTGTGCTTCTCCTTCGCGTGCCCCCTGCTGCCGTGACCAACGCTGTTCCTTGCACAGCTCTGCCGCACCTCCGCTTCCCATCCTCGTGCCGCTCGCCGCTGCTCCAGCGTCACCCGACGCCGGCCACCGCTTCCGCTCACCCACCAACCCACGGCCTGCAGCAACCCGCGCCGCGAGCACCTGCAGCAGACCTGCGCTTGCACCAGCAACGCCCGCAGCTCATCCACCGCAGACGCCCGCGCCTCCGTGCACCGCCACGACACCAGACCCGCGCCTCCGCATGAGCCTCGCTCCGAATGCGCCCCTGCCGTCGCGCGTCCACCCCCACCACGCTGCTGCCTCCCTGCATTTTTCCTTTAGGTAGTTCATTTTTTTTTTCTTTTGCCTATTTTATGTTATTTTATTGTGTTTTAAATTTTGTTATTATTGTTTAAGTCATAATATGGTTTGTCAATGTTAATATTTGTGCATTTTCGTAGACATTATCCATTAGGATTTCATCCGGAATTATTGTAATTATTAATTTAATCCGAGAGATATTGGATTATTTTTTTAATTATACTAATTTTTGGGCTTTTTAGTGGAATTTTAATTGTTAAATCACAATAATTATTTAATTTGGTCCGTAAGACTTCGGATTAGATTTTTAATTATTTTGATTTGTTGTGATAATTAGGGTTAGGATAATCGTTAATTTGATCTGTGAGACAAATGGTTATTTTTTCAATTATTTTAATTCATTATTTTGTCGATAGTTTAAATTTAATATTTACTTGCCTTGAAAAAATCATAAAATTTAAAAATTAAAACCTTGCATGTGCACATAGTTTAGTAATTTAGATATGTAGATTTAAGTTAGACATGTAGGTTTAGTAAATTAGCCATGTAAGATTTAGTAAATTAACTTGCATTTTTAGGCTTAGTAAATCACAATTGCATTTTTAGCTTTAGTAAATTAGGATTGCTTTTTTTAGGATTATATTCTTGGAAACCTTTTTTTTTAAATAGATTAGGATTAGACCTAGATAATTTCTTTTATAGTTGTAGAAAAGTTGTCATTAAAAAAAAAAATAATAAATAGTTTTCTAAGTCAAAATAGGGTTAATTCAAATTAATCCCAAACGCAAATTAGAAAATTATTCATTTTAGATAATTCAATTAGGATTTTTATTAATTCTGAATTTCAATAAAAAAATACAAAAAATACTAAGTGCATGTTAACTAGTTTGCATAATAGGATTACTTAATCAAAATTTGTTCATTAGTGGAGTTAGGTCATGAGGTGCATAATAACTAATTTGCATAATAGGCCCATTTAATTAGAATTTACATATTAATAAGATTAAGTCATTTAGTTAACAAATGCATTTTTTCTAATTTTCAAGAAAACCCAAAAAATGATTGCTTGCTTTGTGTGATGCAATTTATTTATTTGAATGTCTTAATAATAGATGAGCACCCGTGTGGTCGCCACATTTGCATGATAGTAATTTAGGTTAAAATAAATTAGCAGCCTACATAAAACATTTTCAAAAAAAAAAATAAAAAAGAAATGGTACCGAAAGGGCGTTAGAGAAGTCTAATGTAACCAAGTCTCCGTACCCTTAGTCTCTGGTTCATATGAGTAAAATAATTCTCCCGTTATTTTACTTAAGTGTCTAATCGACCTACCAAAAATTGATTAGTGGCGACTCTAGATAAAATTCATCTGCATGTTTAAAAACTTAAACCCTAAGTCGCGAATTGATATGAGCCTGGGAGGGCCCGAGCTAAGTTTAAAGCTTAGTAGTCCATTAACCTAATTTCTAGGTGGTGCACCCGGAAAAATCAGGTTGCGACAGAAAGCGAAAAAAGAAAAGAAAATAAAATTATTTAAATATTAAAATAAAATGATTTTGAGTAGAAATTTTCAGCACGGTACCAAACACAATTCTATTCCGGAAAGTAAATTTTTTGACAATTAACAAACGGATTAAAATGCTAAGAAATTGTTCTCGGTAATATAATAAAAATGAATAATTTCTGATCAAAAATTTTTCCCAGAAACGTAAGTATTACCAAACGCACCCTTAGCATTTTGGCGATAATTTCGCTTTCGATGATTGAGTCTCCATGTGATTGTGTATGGAATTGATGCGACCGCACACTTCAATAATTGGCTGCATATTCATAATGATCCATAACCTTTCCGGCTTATTTTGCCCCTGAAAGCGTAAGCTGTTTGTTAGCTCTTGTTCTTTTTCACGAGGGGATGTTATTTGTGGCATACGTGCTAAGTTCAACCAAGGCACAGAATCACACATTTATTCAGTGCATCCAAAATTTTTGATCTGATTATGTAACGGGCAGAAGACGTATCTGTATTTGTAAAAATTTCCCGAATAGTCCATTCTTTTACGTGGAGTCTTTTTTATTTTGATTTCCCCAGATGTTGTGAGTAATTAAGAAATGCATGCTTCAAGTACGTATGCTAGTAAAACCCATGCATCTGCGTTTCTTTATATTAAGACGTGGATTTATTTAATTAGATTATAGGCTTAAAAAAAGATTGACCTTTAGTCTATACAAATACAAATAATTACGGTAGGTTATATCATTTGTATATTTAACTGGTTCATTTGGCTCCTCTGTCCTCCTTTCTGTACAGACACTCAAAAAGCTGAAGAAAAATGAGCAGGCTTTCGAAAAGAATGCTTCTCGAGAAGTTGAGAAAGCGAAGGTGTTTATAAGAGCAGGAAATAGGGAGGGTACGGTCATTCACTTCGACTTTTTCCTGGATAGATACCTTTTACGCCTTTGCTTTTGTTATGTTGTTTCTCGGAGTTGCTTCATTTGCTCAACTCGTCCACTGGTTATCAGGAATGGAGTTTTCTACATGATAATTCAGTGCAAATCCACATAAACTTGTCCTTATGTTCATTATTTCATTGTTTGAGGCAGTCCAAGCACTTTAATCTTTCATGGCATTCCGATCTGTGCTTTCCTTTGTATAATTGTAACCTTACTACTGGATAGCAAATCTTAGCACGATCAATTCTTTTACCATTACATTTTGTTGTTTGTGGCCGCAACTTTATTTTCTATCATTGCTTGTTTTCTTTTCCCTTGTAACTCTGACTTGCAACTATGCAAGAATTTTTTTTACTTTCATATAACACTTGACGCTATATGATGGCATTTATCAATTATGGAAGTCAGCTAGTTGTTATCTTATTGATGTAAAGTTGTGCCTTTGGGAATGCAGCTGCAAACTTATGCTTGAAGAGTAAGAGGCTGTATGAACAAAACATTGCGCAATGTAGACTTTACGAATTTCAGATTAGGGAACAGGTAAACCATCAAGATTCAATGATTCAGAACTTCCTTGATAATCACTTCTGGAATTGGATGATTGATATGTGAATGGTCTAGATAATAGTGTTGAAAGGAGCAAAAGCAAAAACTGAAACTGCAGATGCTCTGAAAATTGCAGCAGCAGCAAAGTAAGAAATGGAGAGGGCGATGTATGTCCTACTTTTGTTTTTCTTTCTGAATTTCGAAATACCCATATTGTTGATATTTGTTTCTTTCTATGCAATGTGGCAGCACTTTCGTATTGCAGTTTCTTGAGGTTGAATTAGCTGGGTGCTCCATTATGGTGCTTTCTTTTGCTTACTTGATGTCTATTTTTTCATGGCAATATTAATGCTAGGGGTGAGATAATGAATGAGACTGATCTAATGACAAGCTCAAGACAAACTCAAGATTCATTGCCAACTACTTTTGGCGCAGCTGCTGACTTTGATGAGGTTACCATCCTCTCACTTTGTTTGATTTTAGTTATGTTCTTGATCACCGATTCAATGGATCCCAAATTACCTCCCGGAAAGTCCATGCTTATATCCTTATCGCTTTGTAATTCCAAGATGAGCTTGAGGCAGAGCTCAATGAACTGGAAGGAGCTGACCCTGTTCCTCAGAGGACAGCTGAGGAGGATGAACTTGTTGCTTTGCAGGCTGAGATGGCACTTCGAGCAGGTCAATCTTCTCTTCTTTTTTCAAAAGCTAGTATTAAGCATTTCACTGTTGTTGGTCTATAAATCAGGTTGCTCTTAAATTGGCTGAAATTCCATTTTTTCCTTGGCTACCAACGATTTCTTTCTTCTGTATGATAAGTGGCATAGGAGAATGGAGAAGACGACTTTTTCTTTGGCTATTTTGTTATACTATCATTCTGATATGATATTTTAGTTAAATTCCACAGGTCTTGCTGCTCATGGTTAGCGGAGGATGCGTAAAGACCTGGCCGACCTTGTATCATGGACATTAAGGTTTTCATGTTCTCCAACACCAAAAGTTGGGGTGTGTTTTTATCATTTTAACCCATCAAGGGAGCTCTGTACCACGACAGGGTTTATAGAGCATCCAGGATTCCTCTTTATCGAGTCTTTGCTTTATCTTCCGTTTGTCCTGTATATTTGGCGGGTTGGTTACTGTTGTTGTGTGGGGGTCTTGAATGCTGTATTGGAATGGGCTCATTTTCCAAGGACTATTCCTCCCTTTGTGCCTGCTGCAATGAGCTGACCTTTTCTTACTAGATGTGGGATTTCATTTTCTCGGAGAGAACCTCAACAGTAGCTTCTCGATTGTGCACCAACTTGCAAAGTTGGGCTGTGCTGTTCATAATTTTCACTTCGATCTCGATTGGGCTTGAGCTTCCTCTGGAAGTACTATTCCTGTGCCTATGGATATCTATAACCTTGTCATATATGCCAGAAGAGCAAATAAAGGCCTGATTTCAATTCGTTAGCAAAGGTTTCAGAAGCTGCTCAGATCTTCTGATGCAGCAATGTCATATCCCTTCCCTTTTTGCTGCACGCATCTCTCTAAATCGGCAACGTAGACACCTTCAGGCTGTCAAAAAATTTAGCTGCCATAGCTCGTAGGCTGGAACCACAAGACCCTTTTGGAAAATGGCACAAGATTAGAGAGAGGGAGAGAGATAGAGGGCTAGCTGCCATAGCTTGTGGTTCAGGGAGAGAGAAAGACGGTTAGCCGCCATAGCTCGTCTGATGGAATGACAAGACCCTTTTAAAGAATGGCGCAAGATTAGAGAGAGGCATGCTCTTTCAAAGTATGCTTACCCTTTTGGAAAATGGCGCAAGAGGGAGGGAAGGAGGCAGGCATGCTCTGTCAAAGTATGTTTCCATTTGAGTTGTATGATCAAATTATATATAACCCCCAATCTCATCAAGCATAAAAGGCATGCAGGCGGAGATACTGCTGTCAAAGTATGTTTCCATCGAGTTGTATGATCAAATTACATGTCACCTCCAATCTCATCAAGCATTAAAACCGAGTCAGCTTGCACAGAGAGGCTCGGCTAACCTTCATTACAAGTCTAAAAAGCTTGGATCAGGCATCAGACCAAGGCAACAACATACTTGCACAATGTGCTCCATCAGTTTCACAAATTTGCATGGGAAGCCGATAGAAATTGGATAAGGCTCCTGATGTATGTGCCATTCGACTCAGTTGTATCTGATTTCCCAGCGTTGACATCTCTAAGTAGTCCAAATCATCAGTAATTCCCACCTTGAGTTACATTTCAGAATTAGAACTTCAGTTCAAAGAAACTTGGAAGATCAGACAAGCTAAAACAGCTACTTCAAAGGAGCAGCTCACGCCTTGCTTAAGAGTAGGCGAGCAGAAAATGATGCTCGGAGCAAAACTCACATTCGCTAATGGTTTAGATACTGCTATTTATAGCATTTTCGGCCAAATAAACCACAGATATCAGGATTTTGGGTGTTGGTTGACCTACTATGATGCTTTTGGACGAGGCTATATCTATGCTTATAGGAATTACCTCCTGGTACATATGTTCTAGCTGTTCTCTGGCTTTTGGGAAATTGTTTGAGCACCACTGTCTCAGTGTGAAAATATTGTGTGCAAAATTTAAATCCCAGAAAGAATTTAAAGGGCCAGAATAGAGAAAATTCACAATGTTGCAAAATTGCTCTCAAGTGCTTACTTGAAGAATATAAACGCATAACGAAGCAGAATTTGCCAGTGGCAATACCTGTCCATCTATTGGCTGCTGCGTAGGCAAGTGATATTTCATCCTCTGTTCACATTATTGAGGAAGAGTCAGCTAGTCAGATCACCAAACAAAATACCATAAAGAAAGAAACATGAAATCCAGGATAGCTTAAGGGGAAAACTAGAAACATGAGCATCAAAAGACCGGCTTTCTTAACTCATTGCTTCAAAGGCAGCTGGATCACTGACTGCATATTCTGCCATCTGATCCTAAAATATCAGATGATGGACTATCATTATTACTCCACTTTTAATTTTGGATAATCAATGAGAAAGGGGGAATAGTTCAACCACAACCTTCCACTCATTGTATGTCTCCTCTACTTTTTTTAGGTTGCTTAAAGCCTCCTCACGTTCATCCTGGTCAAGCCACAGAGGAAGCACAAAACTTTTACTCACACTCTTAGGAGCATATTGCCCATTGTTGAAAAGAGATCTACTCACAGATTCCTCCCTTCCCTTCTTTAATGCATTTAACTGATCAGCTAGCTCCGCAAGCCTCCTCTTACTACTTTGGACATCAGATTCAAGTTTCCAGTACACATTTCGCAAGTGTGATTTAGTTATTCTGTTGTTATCATTGAGAAAGTGCATAATGAATGCAAACAAAGAGAGCTCTCATAGAATTCAGGTCAACAGTGAAGTATTAATCTCTACCTGGTTTCCAGCACAGCAAGGAAGACTCCAGAAATATACCTGAAATTTCAAGCCGATTCCCAGAATTAGGCATTTCAAAGATTTAGTCAGTCAAAAATAGTACTTGAGTTTAGTATTAAAATGACAAGGGAAGCAAAAGAGTTTGGAAGCATGATTATATGAGAAATCGCATCGGTGTATTTCCCGTTGATATAGATTTGAAGGGGGGAAACTCAAGTCCGGAAGCTATGACTTACAGAGGTTCCAATCTTGTCCTTTGAGAATAGGTCATCATCAACCAAGCTTTGAACAACATCTTTGACGGACTGGATGATAACACCTTTTCTGGGTCCCAATTTCTCAAGCTCCTTCAGCTGAAACGTAACAAGAAAAAGTACTTCCGTAAGTGCCATCGACTTGTATTCTGACGGATTAACTTAATTAACATGACTGAAAGTCTTTTTAGTTAATGAATCTAGAACCCCAGGGACTAATCTCTCTCTATAACAAGAAAAAGTACCTCCGATAAGAAATATCAACTCGTATTATCATGGATGAACTTCAGTAACATGAGTGATGAATCTAGAACTCATGGGGTTAATCTTTCTCTCTCTCTCTCAGCTTTCATAAATGACCCACCTTCCCTCACTTCTATTCCAAATAAGAGTCCACGTTTCTTCAACTGCACACAACCCAAAAATTAACAAATATGTAATCCACAGCACAATCTGGCCGGCAATCCATAGTCACCGAGCAAGAGAACAGCAATCCGTTGAAAACCTGACAAAACTCAGTACAAACCACATCCGCAAATCGAAAACGACGTAGCAAAAAAATCAAAGCACCATCAAGACTCCAGAGGATCAGGAATAGCCCAAAATTCCAAAACCGACCGTCGACACCATAGAGCGAATCCACCAAGCATCAAACGACGACTAGCTCGACTCGGGAACCACAGGCGAATCGGCGCGGCCCTAGAGCTCGAAACTCGAAACCCTAGCTAAAATTTGCGAACCAAATGCTCGCTTCAAACGTAATCTAACCTCAGATCAGCCCCCAAAAATCACAGATGAAAAGCACGATTAACATCGAGAGATTTGGGAGCGAGAGAGAGATCTACCATTTCTGCTGTCGCGCAATGGATGAAGCGAGCGGCGGAAGCGAAGACGAGATCGAGCTGCGGCAGGTTCGCGAGATTTCCTATCTCTCTCGTTCTTCTTTTGGCGGGAATTTGGTTGGGGTTTGAAGCTCCGGCAGCGAGCGAGGTTTGAATTTCGAGCTATACTAGTTCGACAAAGGTTGGCAAAATTACAGATTGCTCCCCAGATTTTCACCTTATTAAGTTTTGCGGCCCAAAATTTAACTAGTATCGAATCGGAGAGGCCAACTAATGATGTATATAATTGGATCACACGATCAATATATCAACTAAGTAGTATCGACACGCGATACGCGACACGAGACGACACGCTAAAACATTCTTCTTAAAAATAAAGAATTCCAACACGTTGAAACACGTTATATATTAAATATATATTTATATATATATATATATATATACATAATATATTATCATTTTTATGATTATTTCAGTGAAATTAATTTGATTCAAATTCATAAATAAATAATAAAAAGGCCTATGATGAATTTACATTAAAAATATTAATCCACTATTTATTAATATCATTCATTGTTTTAATTTGACATATTCAATTCTATTCCAAAAATCCATAAAATTTGAAGGAAAAAAATGAGTAATTCACATCTTAAACTCGCATGTCAGATATGTTGGAACAATATAGAAAAAAAACTTGGGAGTGAATTGTGTATCATAGGAAATGAAGATCAAAATAAAAGAGAATACAATGTTTTTCTTCTTTCCTCATTTATTATTTTTATTATTTTTTTCAAAAATATATATTTTGACTCATCATTTATTGAAAATTTTTAAAATTGACCTCATGCATCGAATGTCAAAATTCCAACCCAAATGTTGAAAAGTATCGAAAAAATTGACCAAATGTGTGTAACCGAATGTTAAAAAATGTTGCAGAATGTTGGAGAGTGTTGACACGACACAAAAGCTTTCAGAAAGTATTGGCGCTTCCTAGTAAATCACACGAATTTTTTCAAACTAATTTGCACGTGCCCACCTCATTGTAATCATATGATTTTACCCATTAGTCTATTCGGTTAATTTTGACTGAAATTCCCTGATGCGGCATTTTTTAACAATATTTTGATATTTTAGGTTATTTTATTTTATTTTATTTTATTTTGCTTCTTTTTTTTTTTCTTCCCGTTTTTGGAGTTAAGGCTAAGTGAGGGCTTGGCGGTGAGGGAGGTCACGGCCCTCGCTGATTTTGGGTGAGGGCTCGTGCGCCCTCACTTTGGTTGGCCACCCTCGCCCGCCCTAACTCCAAAACTACAATTCAGTCCAAGTTACAAACTACGTCAATTGGACTGATAGTCTCTGAATGTCATTGAAACACAAAGTTTGCTTAGTTGAAGAAACATGGATTCTAGAATAGGAAGCATGCATGATAACTAGGCCATCTCCGATGTTAATCTGAGTTTTCGTCTTGTGTGCACTGGTACTGCCTTTCCCGCAGATTGATGCATTTGGGAGTTATAAATCAGTGAAGCATGACTCAAACATCATTGTTTCTTAATCGATCCTCTAGCTCAAAAGCGAAGGAAGGCTTTTAGCTTGATGCGGTTGGCGTTACTTGGGTGGGAAAACGAGAGACTCATTTTGCTTGATCGAGGATTGAAGGGTGCATTCATGCGTGGCGTCGTGCGTGAAATTTAGGCGAGAGGAATCACCCACTAGATTAGTACCCCTGGTAGAATTTCGATGATCAATGCCAGGCATCAGGCGACATATCGAAGCTGCATTTGTTATGGGGAATGAAGCGTCTAAGATGGGTACAATCTTAGCTAATTCGGCATGATTTCTTCCTCAAACCATCATTTGATGAGGGCATCATAGCGCTTACCTTATATGATAATCGACACATGCAAGTCTCCTTCCTTGCCCTCCCAATCCTCGTGCTGAAACATCATCTCTTGGAATTTCAATCTGCAAGTATGATCCGTTCATTGGGTCTTTCCAAAGTAATTCAATAACCTTCTTATATATCAGAAATAATAATCAACAGCTGAAACCATTAAAGCTAGTTCTTTGAAGTTCGAGAGTCAAATGATGGGTGGCTCGGCCCCATCGTCATGCATGAGGCTCTACTAGAAATTTTCAAGTTGAACTCGACGGATGAAAAATTTGGTCTTCTTGTCGAGGCCATCCATCTTTTGTGAGTTGATGGAATGGGGATTAGCTCTTGATCGAAAATTTGCTGCTTTATCTAGCTTCTCAACTTAAGACAAGAGTCCTCACAAATGTAACGGGAACCTTTTACGGCTATTTTAAGAGCTAATTTAGCTGGCTTGAGCGTCGTGGTATTGGATTGCATTCGTATGCTTTTGGCGACCAGTCATGATTCATCAGCGATTCAGCGGATTTCCCAAGGGGGAAGATATTATAGCCTTAATCAGCGATAGGAATTGCTTTTGAATTAAACCTGTTCCCATTTCTTGATTATCGTATATATGTCCTCTTGGAAGATTAATTCTAAATTGGAAGCATTTTGCAATTCTGCCGAATCTGAGATGACATTTGGCATTTTCAGGTTACGCTGCCTTCTCTTTCATCTTCTCCGATAGGAAGACATCAGGAAATCTCTTTCAATAGGACTTTTAATTGGTAGACTAAGGTCTTGTTCAGTAACTAGTCAATCGGTAAATATTTCTATTTTTTTGTTCATAAAAAAAAAAGAACCAAAATCAAGCCTAAATTATTTTCTTCTTTTCCTTTTTCTCTTCTTCTTCTTCTTCTTCTTCTAATCGGTCGTTGGCCATGGCGATGGCTTGCAACTAGCCAGACAAGGTCCGGCGACCTTGTGGGAGCCTCACCATGATTGGGTGAGACTCGACCTTAATGGGGGTTGGCGACTAGCTAGAGAAAGAAGAAGAAAAAAAAAAGGAAAAGAAAATTTTCATAAAAATTGCTAAAAAATTTTTAAAAAATGCTATGTCACAAAAAAATTGAGATTCGTACTAAAAACATTTATATTTTTTTTTATATTTCAGGAGTAGATTTTTTATGTAGTTACCAAATATTTTTGAATATTCAGAAACTCGTATTAGGAATAGAATTAGAAAATATTATTTCTAAGCAAAATTATTTCCAAAACAGAGAAGTACGGTAACGCACCATAAATGCACCGATTATTTTATCCACAATGGGTAGAAAACCAAAAAAGGACCCCAGAAGATTGCACAGGATGCTAAAGGATAGGATGCAAGATGGGCAAAATGGTCATAACGCACTTTGTTGGGAGTGCTCTGCATTAGCTGAATAAGAAGCGGTGGGGGTGGAAATGATAAATGCCTCAAAAACGCATTAAGTTAAAGGCAAGGCTTTCTGACCAAAAAATAAAAAAGAAGCAAGGCTCAAAAACTATTCAGAAACTTTATGGGGAGCAAGGCTCAAAACCTTCAAAAACTTTCTGGAGAAAACTCTTCAAAAACTTTTTTAAAAAACTTTCTGAAAACTTTCTGAATTTAAGAAAAATTTCTGGCATAAACTCTTCAAAAACTTCAAAACTTTCTGGGGGTAAACTCTTCGAGGGATAAAGGCTGCGTTTGGGAACAGCCTTCTCAAGTAGCTTTAGACACCTAAAGGCCTTTTGGTCAAGTATTGGGGTGTTTGGCAAAAAATTTGAAGGCCCCTTGGGAGAAGGCCAGCCTTGTGAAGGCTGAAAGCCCAAGGCGGGGGGACTGCCTTGGGCTTTCGGCGGCATTCCGGAAGGCCGCGCGGCCACCTTGTTCATACTTTTTTTTTTTTTTTTTTCCGAAATTGTCCTTAAAATTTTTTTCTTTTTCCGTTTTTTGCCCCTTGGGAGGAGCACTGTTCATCTTCTCCTCCGGGTGTCCCGCGCCAGCTGCTCGAGTCTCCGTCGAGGGTGGCTCCTAGCGCTATGCATTGCTCGGGTCGGCGGCTAGCCGGCGAGGTCGCGCGACCCGGGCGCCGCCCTCGCTCGGCCGGGCGCGCCCTCGCCCGAGGTCGCGCGACCTCGCCGCGCGACCGGATCCGGTCGCCCGGAGGTCGCGCGACCTCTGCGAGATCTGGTTGCGCGGAGGTCGCGCGACCGGACACCCCCTCCGGCGACCCGATCCGGGTCGCCGGAGGTCGCCCGGCAGCGCCGCCCATTTACCGCTTGCCTTTGTCGGTTTTCATTTTTTTATTTTTATTTTATTTTTTATTTTCCCAAAAGCCCTTTTTTGTCTCCCAAACACTATTTTACTCAAGGGTACTTCGAAAGAGCTTTCAAACTATAATTTACTAAACACAATTTGCATTTTGGAAAACACTTTTCACTCAAAGGTCTTTGCATTTTCCTAAGAACTTTCCCAAAAGGCTTTCCAAACGCAGCCAAACTCTTCGAAAAGGTTCAAGCCCCTTCGAAAACTCGCAAACTCTTCGAAAAGGTTCAGACTCTTCAAGGGGTAAACTCTTCGAAAACTTGTCAAGGTTCACGCTCGTTCAAACTCTTCAAGGGGTAAACTCTTCGCAAAATTTCATAACTTTCTGGGGAAGCTCTTCGAAAACTTGCTTGCGGGGGAGAAGTTAGGAGCAAGGCTCAAAAAAGAAGCGGACGTGAAAGCGACTTCCAGCGCAGGCATGGAAGATGATCCTTCGTACGAGAGAGGACACCAGTATAAACCTCACCGATTTCTCCGGCGGACCATCTTGCTCTCGCTCTCTGTCCGATCCCTCTCCCGGCGTCGAGCTCCGCCCTCAGTTTTCCGAGGTTGGTATGCGCTTTCCCTTTTTTTGCTCTGTCCTGTTTGTCTCTGCAGATTGATTGGGTTTGGTTCGTTCTTTTTGGCGTTGATAGGATACCATGTTTGGCTGGATGGGCTGGCTTTTCAAGAAACTTAAGCTGGGGATCGACGCTCAGCCTCTCACCCCGAGGGATAAGTTGAAGAAGGTACAGTTCCTGCGCTTGATTTTGAATTTTCATCTTCTGTCTTTTTTTTTTTTTTTTTTTTTCCTTCAATGGTTGAAGAAATGGTACTGGGTTTTCTTTTTTGGGAAAACTGACGAGTAGATGTACTTCCTTCAGCTCCCAATGGGGACCTGTGCTTGGGGCTTTTAGCCTTCTGGCGATAGTTTCGCTTTCGATAATCGAGTCTCCATGTGATTGCGTATGGAATTGATGTAACCGCATACTTCAATAATTGGCTGCTTGTTTATAGTGATTCATAAGCTTTGCGGCTTATGTTGCCCCCGAAAGCGAAAGCTGTTCACTAGCTGCTGCTGTTGTTTCTTTTTTTTTTTTTTTTTAATTATTAAGTGGGAAAGTTAACTGCGGCTATATGTGCTAGTTCAACCAAGGCACATCCTCACACATTTATTCAGTGCATCGAAATTTTTGATCTGATTACTTGACGGGTAGAAGACTTATATGTTTTTGTAAAAATTTCCCGAAGAGTCTGTTCCTTTATGTGGAGAGAGTTTTTTCATTTTGAATTCCCCTGATGTTGTACGTAATTAAGAAATGCCTACGTCAAGTACGTATTATAGTAAAACACATGCATCTGCATTTCTCTATATTAAGTTGTGGATTTATTTTATTAGATTGTAGGCTTAGAAAAAGAGTGAACTTTAGTCTATACAAATAATTACGGTAGGTTATATTATTTATGTATTTGACTGGTTCATTTGGACCCTCTGTCCTCCTTTCTGTACAGACACTCAAAAAGCTGAAGAAAAAGGCGCAGACTTACAAAAGGAAGGCTTCTCTCAAGAGGTTAAGAAAGCGAAGAAGTCTTTAAGAGCAAGAGATAGAGGGGGTACGGTCACTCAGCTCGATGTTTCTCTTGGATAGATACCTTTTAAGCCTTTGCTTTTGTTATGTTGTTTCTCGGAGTTGCTTCATTTGCTCAACCTGTCCACTGTTATTAGGAATGGAGTTTTGTACACAGTAATTCAGTGCAAATCCACATAAACTGGTCCTTACGTTCATTATTTCATTGTATGTGGCAGTCAAAGCACTTTAATCTGTCATTGCATTCTGATCTGTACTCTACTTTGTATAATTGTGACCTTATTATTGGATAGCAATCTCATCACAATCAATTCTTTCACCATTACATTTTGTCGTTTGTGGCCGCAGCTTCATTTCATACCATTTCACCTATATTACTTGTTTTCTTTTCCCATGTAACTCTGACTTGCAACTATGCAAGAATTTTTTTTTACTTTCATATGATACTTGAAGCTATATGATGTCATTCATCAATTATGGAAGTTGGCTAGTCTATCTTACTGATGTAAATTATGCCTTTGGAAATGCAGCTGCGAATCTATGCTTGAAGAGGAAGAGCCTGTATGAACAGCAGATTGAGCTGCTTGGAAATTCCCAATTTCAGATCGAGGAACTGGTGAGGCATTGAGATTCAATGATTCAGAACTTCCTTAATATCTGGGATTGGATGACTGATATGTGTATGGTCCAAATAATAAAGTTGGAAGGAGTAAAAGCAACAATTGAAATTGTGGATGCTCTAAAAATTGGAGCAGCAGTAATGCAAGAAATGCAGAAGGCGACGTATGTCCTACTTTTGTTTTCTTTTCTGAATTGCGGAATACTGATTTTGTTGATATTTGTTTCTTTCTATGCAATGTGGCAGCACTTTCTTATTGCAGTTTCTTGAGGTTGAATTAGCCGAGTGCTCCATTATAGTGCTTTCTTTTGCTCGTAGAGTTTACTGATGTCTGTTTTTTTCACAAAAATATTGATGATGGGGACAAGGACATGGATGAGACTAATGAAATAATGGCAAATGTGAAACAAATTAAAGATTCATTGCGAACTCCTTCTGATGCAGCCACTGAGTTCAATGAGGTTACCATCCTCGCACTTTCTTTGATTTTAGTTATGCTTTTGATCACCGATATGGTGGATCTCAAATTACCTCCCAGAAAGTCCATGCTTATCTCTAATCACTTTGTAATTCCAGGATAAGGTCGAGGCAAAGCTCAAAGAACGGGAAGGAGCTGACCCTATTCCTCAGAGGACAGCTGAGAAGGATGAACTTGCTACTTCGCAGGCTGGGATGGCACTTTGAGCAGGTCAATCTTCTCTCCTTTTTACAAAAGCTAGCATTAAGCATTTCATTGTTGTTGGTCCATAAGTCAGGTTACTCTTAAATTGGCCGAAATTCTGTTTTTCCCTTGGCCACCAATGATTTCTTTCTTTTGTATGATAAGTGGCTCAGGAGAAGACGACTTTTTCTTTGGCTATTTTGTTATACTGTCATTCTAATTTGATATATCAATTACATTCCACATGTCTTACTACTCATGGTTAACCGAGGCTGTGTAAAGACTTGGCTGAACCTGTATTATTTCTGCTGCTACGCGTTTGCATCAATATTTTTGTTATCAGATATGGTGGAATTTCATTTACTTGGAGATGAACCACAACAGTAGCTTCTCAAGTCTTCACCAACTTATGAAGTTGGACCGTGCTGTTCATAATTTGTAATTCAATCTTGATTGGGCTTCTTAATTTCAACCTGAACAGTTTCAATCTTCCTCTGAAGACTATTCTAGTGTGTATGGATATCTATAACCCGGTCATACATCCCAGTAGAGCAAATAAAGGCCTGATTTCAATTTGTTAGCAAGGTTTCAGAAGCTGCTCGGATCTTCTGATGCAGCGATGTCATTTTCCTGCCTTTTTTGCTCCACACGCATTTCTCTGCATTGGCAATGTAGAGAGAGAGAGAGAGAGAGAGAGAGAGAGAGAGAGAGAGAGAGATGCAGGTGGAGATATTACCGTCAAAAGTGTGTTTCCATCGAGTTGTATGATCCAAATTACACATCACCCCCAATCTCATCAAGCATAAAAACCGATTCAGGTTGCACATTCAGAGAGGGTCAACTAATATTTATTACAAGTCTAGGAAGCTTGGCTCACACATCAGACCAAGGCGACAACATACTTGCGCAATGTGCTCTTTCAATTTAATAGATTTGCATCACAATCCGAGAGAAATTGGATGCGACACCTGGTGTATATGCCATTCGACACTGTGGTATCTAGTTCAAAGAAACTTCGAAGATCAGATAAGCTAAAACAGCTACTTCAAAGAAGCAGCTCACGCCTTGCTTAAGAGTAAACTTACTCATGCCTTTGTAACTATATTTTTCACCGGACTAATTTATCAGGTGAGCTGAAAATGTTGGTTGGAGCAAACCGTCACATTTGCTAATGGTTTAGATGCTGTTATTTATAGTGTTGTCAGCCAAAACTGCAGATATGTTGTCAGCCAAATAAACTGCAGATATCCAGATTTTGGGTATTGGTTGGCCTACTATGATGCTTTTGGACGAGGCTATATCTGTGCTTATGGGAATTACCTCCTGGTACATATGTTCTAGCTGTTCTTTGGCTTCTGGAAAATTGTTTGAGCACCATTGTCTCAGTGTGAAAATAGAGAAAATTCACAATGTTGCGAAATTGCTCAAGCGCTTACTTGAAGACTAAAATAAACACTTAACAAAGCAGAATCTGTCAGTGGCAATACCTGTCCATCTATTGGCTGCTGCATGGGCAACCGATATTGCATCCTCTGTCCACATTATTGAGGAAGAGTCAGCTAGTCAGATCGCCAAACAAAATACCACAAAGAAAGAAACGTGAAATCCAGGATAGCTTAAGGAAAAAACTAGAAACTTGAGCATCATAAGACCGGCTTTCTTAACTCAGTGCTTCAAAGGCAGCTGGATCATTGTCTGCATATTCTGCCATCTCATCCTAAAATATCAGACAATGGACTATCAATAATACTCCACTTTTAATTTTGGATATCGATAAGAGTGGGGGAATAGTTCAACCACAACCTCCAACTCATCGTACTTCTCCTCTACTTTTTTTAGGTTGCTTAAAGCCTCCTCTCGTTCATCCTGGTCAAACCACAGAGGAAGCACAAAAATATTTACTCCACTCTCAGGAGCATATTGCCTATTGTTGAAGAGAGATCAACTCACAGATTCCTCCCTTCCCTTCTTTAATGCTTTGCACTGATCAGCTAGCTCCGCCAGCCGCCTCTTGCTACTTTGGACATCAGATTCAAGTTTCCGGTACACATTTCGCAGTTGTGATTTGGTTACTCTGTTGTTATTGTTGAGAAAGTGCATGAGGAATGCAAACAAAGAGACAGCTTTTATAGAATTCAGGTCAACAGTGGAGTACTGATCTTAACCTGGTTTCCCGCGCAGCTAGTGAGACTCCAGAAATATACCTGAAATTTTAAGCCAATTCCCACAATTAGGCATTTCAAAGATCTAGTCAGTCAAAAGTACTACATGAGTTTAGTATCAAAATGACATGGGGAGCAAAAGAGTTAGGAAGCATCAATATACGACCAATCATGCCGGTGTATTTCCTATTGGTATAGAGTTGAGGGGGGAAAACTCAATTCCGGAAGCCATGACTTACAGAAGTTCCAATCTTGTCCTTCGAGACTAGGTCATCATTAACCAAGCTTTGAACAACATCTTTGACAGACTGGGTGATAACACCTTTTCTGGGTCCCAATTTCTCTCTCTCTCTCTCTCTCTCTCTCAAACAAGACTCAAACAAGAAAAAGTACTTCCAATAAGTGCTTGTATTCTCATGGATGAACGTAATTAACATGAATCATGAATCTAAAACCCCAGGGAGTACTCTCTCTCTCTCTCTCTCTCTCTCTCTCTCTGTCTCTCTCTCTCTGTCTCTCTCTCTCTCAGCTTTCATAAATGACCAATGTACATGTAGCTTCCCAACAGTTGAATTACTCTCTTTCTTCCAAGGACAAAGAATGCAAAAACATGATATGATTTCACTCTTTCTAAACTACAAAATCAGCAAAAACATGAAAACTTCGGTCAAAATGAAGCATGTTGAGAACTGTAAGGTACTCAATAAATATGGTCAGAAGCATTGGAATCTCACAAGGAAGAAGTCTTGCGACTCGTAGAATATCTGAAGCATCTTCTCTTGCTTCTCTTCCAAAGATAGTCCACGTTTCTTCGACTGCACACAACCCAAAATGTAAACATGTAAATCCACGGCACCATCTGGCCGGCAATCCACAGTCACCAAGCAAGAGAATAGCAATCCGACGAAAACCTACCAAAACTCAGTACAAACAACATCCAGAAATCGAAACGATGTAGCAAAAATCAAGCACTCAAGACTCCAGAGGATCCAGATAGCCCTATATCCAAAACTACCATCGAGCATCAGACAACGACTAGTTTGACTCGAGAGCCACAGGCGATTATTCAGCGGTACCCTAAAACTCGAAACTCGAAACCGTAGCTGAAATCGCGAACGAAATGCTTGCTCCAAACGTAATCTAACCTCAGATCAGGCCCAAAAAAGCATAGATGAAAGCACAATTAACATCGAGAGATTCGGGAACGAGAGAGAGAGAGAGAGAGAGAGAGAGAGAGATCTACCATTTCTGTTGCGCGATCGGTGAAGGGAGCGGCGAAAGAGAAGAGGAGTTCGAGCTGCGGGGTTTCCGCGATTTTTCTCTCTCGTTCTTTTTTTGGCGGGAGTTAGGTTGGGGTTGAAGCTCCCCGGGACCGAGGTTCGAGTTTGAGCTCACTCGTTGGATGAAGGTTGGTATATTACGGATTGCTCCCCAACTTTTCACCTTATTACGTTTTTGCTCCCTATAATTTGAGGGATAGTTACCACATAAGTCATACACTTATTGTAGAGTTACCAATTCAGCCTTAAACCTTTAAATTTGGCAATTTAGTCCTAAATACTTTTACAATTTTCTTATGTAATCCTCTTGGCCAATTTCGAGGGTTGCAACCCTCGCCGGCCACAAAGAAAAAGAGATAAAATTAAAAAAATTAAAAAAATTAAAAATTAAGTTAAATAATTATAAAGATTGTCCAAGTCAATGTTGGTATCGGTCCTACAACATTGGATAACTGGTGCTTACACTAGCGATTTCCAATCAAATTTGGTCGGAATGACTATATTGACAAATTATCAAGAAGTTTAGGACTAAATTAAACAAATTAAAAAGTTTAGAAGTGCATTGATATCTGTAAAATAGGTTTAGAACTTTTTTGGCAATTATACAAAATTTGACAAGCATCAAATCGAAGAGGTAACTAATGATGTATATATATCACATGAACCCACATCACACAATTTGCAAATGAGATATTTTTCAGTATAATTTGCAAGTCTCAAATGAGAATATTATATAACAATTTTAATATTTCCCCAAGGTCTTTCATGGGAAACAGTTGGAAATAATGACCGTATGTGTTTCAAAAGAAAATGAAAATATGGAAGAAGAAGACTATTATCATTGAACATGTTCAATAATTTATAGCAAAAAACAAAAAAGTTATATCCAAACAGACACAAGTCTCCAAGGATTAAGAAGTTATGTCCAAACAAGTACGAACTCTGTGATAACCATTTGAAGAAATAATAAAATTCGGAATTAAATAAATAAAAAATAACTGTAACTCCTTCCAAACAGTTATACTATTTCAACATGACGCTATGGTTAATTTTTTATAAAAATAAATCCGAATTTTCTAATAAATAAAAAATAATGATTATTGGTTAATATTAAATCTCATTCACGTGCGCACTCATATCTTTTTGATTTGGGATAAGGCACCTCTAAGTTTATTTTACAAACAAACTACCAAAAGAATGTCGACAAGGACACTAGAATAAGATCCAAGCCTGATGGAGCTTACATTGATGCACAAACAAGAGCAACTCTTATGACTATGCATACTCGAACAACCCCAATCTGCCTTAGCCGCTTTCGGATCTCTCAAGCTTTCCTTGAGGAAACAAGAACTGTTACAACTTAAGACCTGCTGCAGGTAACGCCGGCTCGTATTAATAAGAGCTAGTTTCTTTGATGCAAACTACAATAGACTCAACCATCCACCTCAGCTTAATCTATATCTCAACGCCAATCTCTAGATAATGGCGCAATCTAGCAACACTTCTGGCGTTGTGTCCCCAAAGAGTGTCAGTGTTTCATTGTTGGAGGCTATTTTTGTTTGTCTCGTGAACATTGGTGCAGAAATTCCTTTTATTTCGGCATTGGAGCTTAGGCCGCTAAACATATTATTGGAAATTATAATCCAAAGAAAACAAACTGTTTGTTGTAATCAGAGTATCAATATAATAGAGGTGAGGTATGGATATCCGAATCTCCTTAAGGTGATTAGTTCCTGCTAATGGTGCTACGCAGATTCACGAACTATGCATCCCAAGATACAACATCTCGAACCTGTTTGGATTAGCACTATGCAAACATGATTCAATCGAACCGTTCAATTGAACTAACACACTCAGAAAAATCAGAAGAGTAGAAAAGTATATCAGAGCTCTTTTGGAATTGAGTCGGAAAAACAAAAACTGTAATGAAGCTTTATGCTCCTATCTATTTATAGAGCTTTTTAATTCATGTACATAAGAGATACATGAATTAAAAAGACACATGTATCCACAAAATTCATGAATCAAGAGATACGTGAATCCAAGAAATTCATGAACTAGAGATATGTGAATGCAAGAGATTCATGAACTCAATAAATACATGAATTAAAAGATATATGAATCTAGGAAATTCATGAATTCAATAAATACGTGAACAAAAAAGTTTAGGAAATTCATGAATTCAATAGATACGTGAACAGAAAAAACGTATCTTAATTTATTGGCTTTTGCCGATCCATTAACCATAATTACAATAATCCCCCACATTAATAGATCAACAAAACATTTTTTACTCGAAGAAATCTGAGCATGCCCGTTGAAATACACCACATCAATATAGGTAGCTTTTGCTTTGAACCTTCTTTAGTGAAAACCTATCGGATTTACTTAACTAGTCGATGGACTAAGCCTTGAATCGCCAGTTATTTAAGTAAGCCTAGACAATAAACCTCACACAGAGTATTTTCAATTCAAGATTGATTCTCGGTTGTGTTTGTTCTTTTGACCCTAAACCTCTCGGGATTCATGCGTGCCTTAGAAAATCTAGCCTTTAAAAATTTTCATAGAGTTGGCCAGTTCTACGCATATAGGCACATTCCTATTAAAGATATTCTACCATATCTTACTTGGATGTTACATTCCAAGTTATAGGAATCATTAAACGCATAGCGCTTTCCTATTACATCATAGGAATGTGAGTAGTGCTTACACCAGAGTTTTCAGAATTTGCGTTCTCCTATTGAGCTTAGACTATGAGATCTCCAATCGCATAGGTTAGGTTTTGTCGCGACCAATTTTTAGGGTATGAACCACCTAGGGTTTGGCTAATGGATTGTTAAGCCTAGACTTAACTCGGGCTCTCCCAAACCCATACCAATTCGCGACTTAGGTTTGAATTCTTAACATGCAAATGATTTTTATTAAGGAGTCGCCACTAATCAGTTTTTGGTGGGTCGATTAGAAACCCAAGTAAAGTAATGGGAGATTACTTTACTCCTGCGAACCAAAGATTATGGGTACGGGGATTTGGTTACACTAGATTTCTCTAATGCCCTTTCGGTACCATTCTTTTATTTTGAAAAATGTTTAGCAGGCAGCTTCAATTGATTTTAATTTATCTCCCTAACATGTGAGGTGATCATGCGGGTATGCAATTCACCAATTTAACACCCAATAAAACAATGAATAAGGTTAAGGGACTTACCTTGTAGCAACGAAAGCATCTGCATCGTTAGATTAAATTCCACATCAATAATCCTAGATATGGTCTCTAATTAACACGCAAATTTCTTTTTTTGTTTTCACCTTATTTAATGGAATTTAATCTAAGTGTAATGCATGCTAATAGCCTAATATGACATGGCAAAATGATCTAAATTATATAACATGAAATGCAATGATAGCAACTTAATGACCTAATATGCAAATCTTAATTAAATGGCCCTAGAATGCAAATTAATTAACATGCACCTATTTTTGGATTTTTTTATCTGCAATTTTGAATTAATAAAAGTCCTAATTAAACTACCTAAAACGAATAATTTTCTAATTCATGATTAGGATTAATTTAAATTAACCCTATTTTGCCTTAGAAAATCGTTTCTTTATTTTTTGTTTTTTTTTTTTTTTTTGTTTTAAAAAAAAAAAAAGTGCCAAGTTTTCTAAGAATGAGATTATCTAAATCTAATCCTAACCTATTGAAAAAGAGATTTCTAAAAAATATGATCATAAAAATGTGATTATAAAAAAAACTAATTTACTAACCTAAATGGCTTATTTACTAAATCTACATATCTAATTCTACATGCTCATGCAAGATTTTGATTTTTTTCTTTTTGATTTTATGATTTTTTTTTATTTTTCTAAAAATTGCAATTTATCCTAAAAAGGTGAAAGTAATCTATCCTAAGATATTTGAATGAAATTCCTAACTAAATTAAAATTTTATCCTATTTAAATTAGGAATTAAGTTATCCTAATTTAAATTAAGACATTGTTTTAATTTAGTAATTTCTAGCCTAAGATGCAGTCTATTTAGAAATGATCTAAGCTTAAAAATTAAACATGCAATTCTATTCTAAAAATTGATAATTTTTTGTTTGCTTTTGTTTTTTTTTTAAAATTAAAATTTGACATGCAATTCAACTAGCATTCTAGGTGAATTTTGTTTTTTTTTCTTTCTCATGACTTAATTAAAATCCCTAATCTAAATATGCAAGACAATTAAACCTAGTTAAAGATTTTTTTGATTTTTTTTTTTTGATTTTGTTTTGAAATTAACAATTTCATGCAACCTAGATTAACTGATTTTTTTTTTGTTGTTTTTTTTTTTAGATTTACGATAACTAAAATGCTTAGCCTAAACATGCAAATAACCCTAAACATGCAATATTCTAACTCAGACATTTCACAAGATAAATAGAAACAATCAAGTTCATTCAAAATTACCCAAAAAAGATATCACATATTATTCAAATCAAGGGGTAATATTTCGCTAGTAAAATCGATAAATTGATCTTAAGCCTTAAAGATCAAAATATCAATTTTATTCCCGCATAGTTAATTATTTCGTCTAAAGCCTTATAGACGAAATAAAAAACTCGGCGCGGTTGCGAATTAGGGGATAAATTGGAATTTCCAATCACATATCGGGGCTTAATGTTGTTAACAAAAATAAATAACAAGGAAACAATAACAGTAAAATAACAATAAAACCATAAAAATAAAATAAAATAAATAAAAAAGGAAATCTACCTAATTGATTTTTTGCTATTTTTGTTTTCTTTTCTTTTTTTCGGAAAAGAAAAAGAACGGAAAAAGGGAGGTTGGCCGGCGAGGCTTCCGAGGGAGCGGCTAGGGTTTCGGCGGGGCCCTCCGGAGACGGCGCGACGGCTCCGGCGGAGAGGGCGGCTAGCGGCGGCGTTGGCTCGGGCGGCGCGGGGTGGCGTTGGGACGTTGCGGCAGCGGATTTGGGCGTCATGGGCGTCGTGGCGAGGCCGGCAGGGGCGCAACGGTCCGAGGGCGTCGGGGGGAGCAGGGGCGTCGCAGCTTGACTCGGCTCGGGCTGAGGGTGAGGTGGAGGCGGCGATGGGGCAGCACAGCGTTGGGGCTCGACGACGGCGAGGGGGCGGCACGAGCGGAGCGGAAGCGGCGCGCGGTCAGGGGCCTCGGATCTGGAGCGGGGGCGTCGCGGGGGCTTCGGATCTGGCCCAATGGTGGCGGCTGCCAACGTCGAGGGTGCTGCGGCGCTGGGATCGGGACGCGTCGGGGCGTGCTGGTGCTGGGATCGGGACGGATCTCGAGCGGCGCCGCAGGATCGGCTACGGGATGGCGCGGCGGCGATGGGCTTCGGCTCGGTTGCAGCGAACAGCGGCAGAGGCAGAGGGTTGTAGACGGCGACGAAGGGGCTTCGAGGGCGACGGCCGCCAGCGAGGTTCCCCCCTATGGAGAAGATGAACAGTCACGCGCGGGGGGGCTTTTTCTTCTTTTTTTTTTCTTTTTTTTTTCTTTCTACCTCTCTCCCCTCAGCTCACTTTTCCGACAGCTCTCTCCCTCTCTTTTCACTTTTTCTGACTTTCTCTTTTCTTTTTTTTCGAAAAGGACCCCCCAAAAAAGACCGTACGCAACCCTTTTATACACAAAAAAAAAAAATGTATCTCAATGGTATATTTTGTTGCCAATTTCGTTCATACAATATTCCATCGAATATATTATTTCACCCCGCGCAATATTGATCGAAAAAATTTCCCCTCTTGCGCAAAAATGTATATTACCTAAATCTATACTAATCTTAACAAAATAAAACAAAATATAACAAAATCAAAATAAAATATGCCTAAATTATATGCCATGCATTTTTATTTTTTATTTTTTAGCAAAAGTGAACCCCCAAAATTAGGTGTCAACAGCTGCCCCTCTTTGAAGGTGAGCTCGCAGAGGTTGCCTTCAAAGATAAATTGAGACCTAATTTTGGCCATGCTTAAGCAATGAATGATTTTTTGTTGGAAATTGGATTCCATTTTAAAATGCAATTTATATGATGCATGCAAATACTAATGCAAATGAACCTACCTGGAATAACTTACCTTCGAGGAGGATGAAGTAGTCCGAGGTAGAGGGTGTTACATGTCCGGGACCCGTACCATTTTACGATCGCCCAAGATGCGGTCACCTGAAAGGAATTGCTTTCCCAGGATCCGTTCTATGCTACGGTCACCTGTTAAAGCAATGAATGCTGTCTAGGACCCGTTCTATGCTACGGTCACCTAGACTGAGTTTTTGCTTGGCTAGGACCCGAACCATTCTTCGGTCGCCCAGCCTTGCCGAAGAAATCATCTGACCAGGACTCGAACCATTCTTCGGTCGCCTTAATCAGATTGAATCTGGAGAAAAATCTTTGGGGGACAACTCAATTGAGTGTCAAATATACTTAAAAAGGGAATACTTGTGCAACGACGAGTATTCAAGGTTTGGATAGAGATATACTTACCTGGTAAAATCTCTAATCTTCAGGGATACGTCTTCTGCAAAACATGGTTATAGGAGAGGCAACATGCGTTTGCAATCATGCATCAATTTAATGGATGTTCATGATAATTTCCATCAATCTTGCATCATCTAATTTCCATTCTTAATACATGAGTGTCATGAATGTGTCAAATGAGGGATCCTTTGGTCTGAAAGGACTTTTCTCTCATCCTCATTAAAATGACTATTTTATCCTGATCTTTAATGCAGGATTCTCACAATCGCTCTATCTTACCTTCATCATGCCAGACAAGGGTCCAAGCAATCTCGCAAGTGGTACGATCTTACCAATCTGAGAGGTCTTTTAAGAGGGACCATAATGCGGGCTTGGTCAATGGCTTAACAAACGGGACTCTTTGAGTCAAGCTTATTTGAAAAATATTCTGCAATCATCTTGGGGTTTACAAGTCAAGAAACATAAGAAATGAGGCAGAAATTATCTTACTCACTCTCCTTCGAGCGATGCTTTCGAACATATGAACCTTTACGTTAATTTAAGTGCCCTAATCTGAAGAGACTTTGCAAGGGACGTAACGTAGGCTTGGTTCATGGGTTAAGAAACGAAAGGATGATTAGGCTCAAAAGTGTTTAAAGGGTAAAGTTGGTGATCATCATGACATTTCTACCAATTTTCTTCTTCAATGTCGAAGATTTTCTTTTGCACTCATTGATTGGAACAGCATTTGAGCCTTTTCATTTTCTTTTTGTACGGCCTTGTTCAGGGTATGGCTAAGCATATCGGGCGTTTTTTCTTTTTCTTTTCTTTTGGGCATCGGCCTTGCTTTTACCAGGCACACTGCTTTTTTATGCCCCATTTTTGCACTTTTTTTCTTTGATCAAAACCTTCATTTTTGTGGGCATCCTAGTTCATGCCACTTGAATTTGTTTTGCCCCAGTGTGGGGGATGATCACCAACTGGGTTTAATATGAAATGAATTCATAAGCTCAAGTGGGCTATGCAATGGATAAAAGTGTATAGGATAGAGAAATGACTGCTCTTCATCATCTTAAGGCACTTCAATTATCGTACAAGTTACACTACGAAAGCAATACCCGAAGATTGACACAAGTGTAAATAAGAAAATTCCTACCCTTGATTTCAAATTTGTCCCAATGTGGGATGATCCTTGACAGGGGTAATTTTAAACAAACTCTTCATGTGTGTGGGCTCAAAGGGCTAAACAATGGATATACCTGTAGTGTTTTGGGTAGAGGAAGAAACTGCCTCTCATCACTTTGGATAACGTACCCTTTGCGAGACCGCACTTTTCCTTGCGGGCATGGAATTTTTCACACAACTCATTAGGGGTTAGTGTATGAAATAGTGTATGGAATAAAGCTTGCCTTTCATCATCCCAAGATATCCCATTTGACACACTCAATTCATCTCACGCAATTCATTATGAAGAACATGCAAAATTTGCAACAAATTTGAATAATTGAATTTGCAACTCATTGAGGCAATTTGTTCATCACAAAAATGCTTGCAGTTCAAAGCAAATTCAATTAGAGTGGAAAATTTACGGCCGTCCTTTTCTGCTAAGATTAAGGTACCTCCGGAAAATTCATCACATATGGTCACTGTAATTTGGAGTAAACTTGCCCCTAGGATTTAGAATTGGATTGGACCACTTCCACATCTTTATATGCTATAAGATTATCCTAGAAACAGGAAGTAGATAAATCAGAAAAACAAACAAAATAATTTGTATTTTTGAAAGATTTTTTTTGAAAGATTAAAAAAACTTTGACACGAGGGAACATGATGAAGCCCAGGTCTCAGAATTCTCCTTGGATTTTCTTTTTTGTTTATCGGCTGGATATCATCACCGGGCTGGTTTGGTGTACCTCATCATGCCCTCAAAATAAAACTTGTAATTTTATTGATATTCATCAATCAATTACATTTATTGAATGGAAAATGCAAATCCAAATCCTAAAAAGAAAACGAAGATAATCGCTAGATAGCGATAATTATTCCTAGAAAGCAATAAAATTCCCACGCAGGGGAATGCGATAAATCAATAAACGAGTTACTCTTGTGGGCTAGGGCCCATTTCTTCGGGGATCCTCCGTCAATGGCTCCTATGACGATGTCATCGAACAAGCTTGTTACTCCTTCCAGCATGTCTTCGGGATCCTCGGTCTTCGGGGTGTCGAATCATCCATGCCACCCCATCCATCCGGGACAATGCTCCGGGATCTATGTAGAAGCTTGGAGGGGCCGAATATTTCACCAGGTAGTCAAACTTGCCGCTCGGCTGCCCCAGGGTGTCTATCACTTCCACCTCATCTTGCATCATTACCGGAGGACCAAGGAATGTTTCATGAATACTTGGGGGCAACGGGTTTTGCCTCCCCCGCCTTCGGTTAGGCGTCGGGTTCGGTCCTTCTTGTCTTCTTCCTCCGAGAATTTTGTCCACCTCTTCCATGGTACCCTAATCCAAAGAAATGGGACCTCTCGAGGGGCTTCAATGGGGTCTCGAATGCCTTGGCCATTTCTTCCAAGACCACCACTAGGAACGAAACCATTCCCGACCATCACTCTTCCCACCATAAGGGCAGCATTTGAAACTTCGGGAGTAGGAGGCGTCAAGTCGGGAGCAAGCATGTATGGTGGATACTAACTCGAACGAGTGGTAGCTTGCTTCGAACTCGTAGTCCGGCTCCACATAGGGGATGGCCGTCTCCTGATAGATCCGGTGATCCTCCTCACCATATACAGTGACCAACTTCCTTTCAATCACGAACTTTACAACCTGATGCAAACTTGAAGGTACCGCTCCCGCGGTGTGTATCCAGGGACGTCCCAGTAAGAAGTTGAATGCAGTAGGGATGTCCAACACTTGAAAGGGAATGTTGAAGACTACCGGCCCTATTTGTACATCAAGGTGGATTTGCCCGATCACGTCCTTCTTCGTGCCATCGAAAGCTCGCACAGAGGTCGTTGCACCATGTATCTTGGATGGGTCAACTTTGAGGCGGTAAAGAGTAGCCAACGGGCATATATTTAGGGCGGACCCATTATCAATGAGCACTCGGGACACATGGGTAGTCTTGTGCTTGATGGATATGTAAAGTGCCTTGTTGTGCCCTCTACCCTCAAGAGGGAATTCCTCATCGGAAAAAGCGATCAAATCCTTAAGAAGGACTGATCCTACAAATTCTTCTAACTTGTCTGCCTCGATCGTCTCTGGCACATGAATTTCACTTAGCACTTTCATTAGTGCCTTTTGATGCACAGGCGATGTCTGTAGGAGCTCAAGCAAAGAGACTTGGGCGGGCATTTTCCTCAATTGATCGACCACGTTATACTCACTTGCTTTTATTACAGCAAAAAATTTCTTGACCTCTTCATCAGTGACAGGCTTTGCAGGTTGAGCATTTGCTTGAGCATAAGTCCGGCCAGACCTTGTGACAATGCCAACATCCAAGTCATAGGACCAAGGGACGGCCTTGTTGCTGACATACTCATATGACTGTGGCATTTCAATCACTATCTCATCATCGGATGCGTCCTCTAACTGGGGCATGTCCGGGAGTGAAGGATCAACCTCTTCTCTTTCAGCGACAAGTGCAGCTTGTTCCTCCTCCCAATCGATGATGATGTGGGAAATAGTTGAAACTATGCAATTACGGTCAGCATAAATTATAATGCCGTCGTCAACCATTTTGGCAACTCTCTCCTCCATTAGTGATAGGGGAATATCTTCATGGTCCGGATAATACCCAGCTCTCACTAGGCCGTTGTAAGCATCCGCCACATGTACCTTCGAGTTCTTAATGTGGCCAACTTCAGGCTCCAGAATAGCGTTCACTGTACCCTCATGCTCCGGTAGTGGATTCTTTTGGACATTTGGTCGAGCGGTTTGGAACGAAAAGGCCTTCATGTCCAAGAGGTTTTGAATCTTGTGTTTGAGGGTGAAACACTCGTCGCCTGAATGCCCCAATTCCCCACTATGGTAATCACACTTCTTTGTCGAGTCGTAACTATGCATGCTTTCGCGGTTAGGGCGCTTTGGCTCAGTGGAAAGCAAACCTTTCTTCTGGAGAATTGCTAAAACCTGGGATGGAGATCCAAGGAGTGGAGTGAACTATCTTCTTGCTTGGGCAAATGATTGACTGCCAGCAGCTTGTTGTTGCCTTACATTCATCGGGGCACGAACGGAACTTTCTTGGCTATAGGCTACATTCACATCCACGACGGCTTCTTTCTCATTCTTGCGGAGAATCTCTTACTTGATGACTCGGTGAACCATCCTTCCCTTATTCCCATCTCAATTTGTTCTCCCACTGGAATCAGCTGGTTGAAACTCTCAACATAAGTGCTTGCCATCCGATTGCGAAATTCAGATGGGAGGGTCTTTATGAAGAGCTTCATCAACTCCTTGTCGGTAGGCTCAATAGTGATTTGAGCAGCCAGATTCCGCCATCTCACGGCATACTTCTTGAACGACTCGCTCCTCTTTTTCTCCATCCTCTCAAGATCTTCTCGGGAAGGTGCAATGTCCATGTTGAACTTGTACTGCTTGAGGAATGCATCAGCCACTTCATTCCAAGTATCAAGAAGATTGATATTTTTCATCACATACCGCTTCAATGCAGGTCCGGTCAAACCGGCATGGAATGATTGGATCATGAGGGGCTCATTTTTGACATCTTTGGGCCATGCGTACATGATACATCTGCAAATGAGACTTTGGGCAAGATGTACCATCGTACTTCTCAAATTCCGGCATCCTGAACTTCTTCGGCATCTTGACCTTCTCGTAGACCGACAAGTCAAAAGGGAGTGAGTTTTGTGACTCCTGCAATTGCTTCACCTTTTCTTCAAGTTTCGCGAAGCGTTCATCCGGCTCTGTCTTGGGGAGGTCAACAAACTTTCCCTTTTCCACATTGATCTAGATTGAGTCTTCTTCTAAATTAGGTATGCCATTATTACTTGACTGGGGCTTATCTGCTAGCTTCGGGATAACAGCCTGAGGAAGAACGGGTGGAGGAGTCGGATTGACTTGGAATGATATGAATTGAGTCATTATAACCTCCATGGAGGCAGCTAACTGACGGAGCTAATCTTCCATATTGGACATACGATCATGCATCTCATTTTGTTCCGCCATTTTGGCCCTTGATCGCGTGATAATGGATGAGCGTGGAGGGTCCGTTGCCACCTAATTGATCATGAATGAACATACATAAGCACTTTGATATGAAATGTGCCGGCCCATGACGAAAATCTAACCACTTTTATTAATGAAATTGTTTGAAAATGACATTTGAAAAGTTCTTGACAAATAAAGTAAATGACTCAACTTCCTAGACATTAAGCTAAAGTAGAAAGACTAAATTGACTCAAGCCACTTTATTTAGCCCAATCCATAAACAAATGGGAAGCCAACGCTCAACGTAATTGCCTCTTCTCTTTGGCATCCTTCTTGGCTTGCTTCTCAAGTTGCTCAATCTTCCTCTTGTGACGATTAAGCTCCGCTTGCCGAGTGGGCGTCTCAGTCACATCCGGCACCTTCGGGAGATACTTGATTGGAATTTTGTGTCGACGGATGTATCGAGTAGTGGCATGGTAAACCTTTTCCTTCCCTTCAAGCTCATCCTCGGGCAAGTTCAACTTTTGTTCGCGACATGCGAGCCAGGCTTGTTCAATGCAATGGAGCCATCTCTTGTGATCACCATCCTTGGTAGTGAATTGAATTTGGAACAAACCAAGCTTGAGAGGGGGTGGCAGGTCCTGCACAACTCGATATTGATGGGCCACTCGGAGTGGATAGTAAGAAGTGGCACCGGTGATCCCCAATAATGGAATTGGCTCATCATCGCCATGAGTGAGGCATGCCTCGGAGACTTGGAACCATTTAGCATGCCATAGGAAACTCTTGGTATTGGAATTTTTCAACAATTTGATCCATTTTGAGTAAGAAAGATTTGGAGTTCGATCCTGATACTTTTTGAATACCTCAATGGGATGATAAGAATCAGTAACATTAATAATATGCATGTGAATGTCGATCTTTCTCATGTGAGAAAAGAACCAGATTTGTAAGAGTTCAATTGGTGCATGAAAAGTTTATCCTCATCTTCCTTGAATCGGGTAAGTGACAAAAATGTTTCAGCTAGAATGGTATTGACAAAACCAACCCCAGCACACACTTGTTTGACAACCCATATAATAGCAGGGATTAATAGCTCCTTTGCGGAGAGGAAAAATAATAAACCCGAAAAGGCTAAGATGAAGATCTTGCTTTTCAAAAGAGTGTCTGCATCAGCAAAACTTTGATCTAGGAAGGAAAAAGGACATGCAAGACAATTATCTTTTAGCACTCTTTTAATTCGATCCTCATCCATCCTAAGAAAATCAGACAAAATTGATGCAGGTTTTATTCCAAGAGGTGGGTTTATTAGATCCAATTCCAAAGGTTTTCCTATGGCGATGCCATATTCCTCCAAGGTCGGGGTGAGCTCATGCTTACCAAATATAAATGTTGATGTTTGGGGACACCAGAAATGAGCGAGTGCTTGCATGACGCCACTTTGAACATCGATGCCGAGAAGGGGAGTAAGGCGACCCAGTCTACCTTTAACATAGCTTTGGCCATCATGGCCTAGACGATCCCACCATGATTTAAGTTCAACCTTTGGTGCATGCACGAATCGAATGTCGGATTTTCCCATTATTTATAAATCAGGATTCGACCAACCTAATGTCATGGACCGACAAAAGAAAGACGAAATACAATAAGTAAATTGCAAGAGTAAGGGGTAGAAAACTTACTTCACATGGCGATTAAAGCAACCACATAGACAAGCACATGAAACGTGAGGTTCGATTTCTAACTAGGAAGGCTAAACAAGGTGGAGCTAAAAGGGTGGGATGACTTAGTTGCAGCCTCGCATACTAAGTCAAGCCCTTCTAACTCCGGCTTAGTCAAGAATGATACCCCAATGCGACGCAGCCTCGCGGGTAGAGGTAAACATTCTTGACACCAAGAAGGAAATTTTCGGGATTGAGTTGGGCAACCTCTACTACGCGGCCTCACGGTCGAAGTCGTATCCAACTCAATACCATCCTAAATATCCTAGTGCAGCCCAGGTCCGGTGGCAGGTTGTGTGTGCAATAGTGTAGTGCTAAATGCAAAGCATGCACAACAATTTATATCAAGCAACACTTCATAAATACACCATTCATTCCTACACCTCCCTGCAAAACAAAGGTCAGCAAACACTTCCCCTTATACCTCCCAATCTGCAAAAACATTTAACACCTTAAATATTAGGGACATACCTGGGATCCTTGCTGCCAAACAAAAATATTTTTCAAAAGAAAAGAAAAATTGGCCTAAGTCCACTAAGAGTTTTAACTCAAGTCCCCAGCGGAGTCGCCAAGCTGTCGCGAACAATTTTTAGGGTATGAACCACCTAGGGTTTGGCTAATGGATTGTTAAGCCTAGACTTAACTCGGGCTCTCCCAAGCCCATACCAATTCGCGACTTAGGTTTGAATTCTTAACATGCAAATGATTTTTATTAAGGAGTCGCCACTAATCAGTTTTTGGTGGGTCGATTAGAAACCCAAGTAAAGTAATGGGAGATTACTTTACTCTTGCGAACCAGAGATTATGGGTACGGGGACTTGGTTACACTAGATTTCTCTAATGCCCTTTCGGTACCATTCTTTTATTTTGAAAAATGTTTAGCAGGCAGCTTCAATTGATTTTAATTTATCTCCTTAACATGTGAGGTGATCATGCGGTTGCGCAATCAACTAATTTAACACCCAATAAAACAATGAATAAGGTTAAGGGACTTACCTTGTAGCAACGAAAGCATCTGCATCGTTAGATTAAATTCTACATCAACAATCCTAGATATGGTCTCTAATTAACACGCAAATTTCTTTTTTTTGTTTTCACTTTATTTAATGGAATTTAATCTAAATGTAATGCATGCTAATAGCCTAATATGACATGGCAAAATGATCTAAATTATATAACATGAAATGCAATAATAGCAACTTAATGACCTAATATGCAAATCTTAATTAAATGGCCCTAGAATGCAAATTAATTAACATGCACCTATTTTTGGATTTTTTTATCTGCAATTTTGAATTAATAAAAGTCCTAATTAAACTACCTAAAACGAATAATTTTCTAATTCATGTTTAGGATTAATTTAAATTAACCCTATTTTGCCTTAGAAAATCATTTCTTTATTTTTTGTTTTAAAAAAAAAAGTGCCAAGTTTTCTAAGAATGAGATTATCTAAATCTAATGCTAACCTATTTAAAAAGAGATTTCTAAAAATATGATCCCAAAAATGTGATTATAAAAAAAACTAATTTACTAACCTAAATGGCTTATTTACTAAATCTACATATCTAATTCTACATGCTCATGCAAGATTTTGATTTTTTTTCTTTTTGATTTTATGATTTTTTTATTTTTTCTAAAAATTGCAATTTATCCTAAAAAGGTGGAAGTAATCTATCCTAAGATATTTGAATGAAATTCCTAACTAAATTAAAATTTTATCCTATTTAAATTAGGAATTAAGTTATCCTAATTTAAATTAAGACATTGTTTTAATTTAGTAATTTCTAGCCTAAGATGCAGTCTATTTAGAAATGATCTAAGCTTAAAAATTAAACATGCAATTCTATTCTAAAAATTGATGATTTTTTGTTTACTTTTTGTTTTTTTTTAAATTAAAATTTGACATGCAATTCAACTAGCATTCTAGGTGAATTTTGCTTCTTTTTTTTTTTTTTTTTCTCATGACTTAATTAAAATCCTTAATCTAAATATGCAAGACAATTAAACCTAGTTAAAGATTTTTTTGATTTTTTTTTTTTTGTTTTGAAATTAACAATTTCATGCAACCTAGATTAACTGATTTTTTTGTTGTTGTTTTTTTTTTTTTTTAGATTTACGATAACTAAAATGCTTAGCCTAAACATGCAAATAACCCTAAACATGCAATATTCTAACTCGGACATTTCACAAGATAAATAGAAACAATCAAGTTCATTCAAAATTACCCAAAAAGATATCACATATTATTCAAATCAAGGGGTAATATTTCGCTAGTAAAATCGATAAATTGATCTTAAGCCTTAAAGATCAAAATATCAATTTTATTCCCGCATAGTTAATTATTTCGTCTAAAGCCTTATAGACGAAATAAAAAACTCGGCGTGGTTGCGAATTAGGGGATAAATTGGAATTTCCAATCACATATCAGGGCCTAATGTTGTTAACAAAAATAAATAACAAGGAAACAATAACAATAAAATAACAATAAAACCATAAAAATAAAATAAAGTAAATAAAAAAGGAAATCTACCTAATTGACTTTTTACTTTTTTTGTTTTCTTTTCTTTTTCGGAAAAGAAAAAGAAAGGAAAAAGGGAGGCCGGCCGGCGAGGCTTCCGAGGGCGGCGGCTAGGGTTTCGGCGGGGTCCTCCGGAGACGGCGCGACGGCTCCGGCGGAGAGGGCGGCTAGCGGCGGCGTCGGCTCGGGCGGCGCGGGGCGGCGTTGGGACGTCGCGGCAGCGGATCTGGGCGGCAGGGGCGTCGCGGCGAGGCCGGCAGGGGCGCAACGGTCCGAGGGCGTCGGGGGGAGCAGGGGCGTCGCGGTTCGACTCGGCTCGGGCTGAGGGCGAGGTGGAGGCGGCGATGGGGCAGCATAGCGTTAGGGCTCGACGACGGCGAGGGGGCGGCACGAGTGGAGCGGAAGCGGCGCGCGGTCAGGGGCCTCGGATCTAGAGCGGGGGCGTCGCGGGGGCTTCGGATCTGGCCCGACGGTGGCGGCTGCCAACGTCGAGGGTGCTGCGGTGCTAGGATCGGGACGCGTCGAGGCGTGCTGGTGCTGGGATCGGGACGGATCTCGAGCGGCGCCGCAGGATCGGCTACCGGATGGCGCGGCGGCGATGGGCTTCGGCTCGGTTGCAGCGAACGCCGGCAGAGGCGGACGGTTGCAGACGGCGACGAAGGGGCTTCAAGGGCGATGGCCGCCGGCGAGGTTCCCCCCCTGTGGAGAAGATGAACAGTCGCGCGTGGGGGGGGCTTTTCTTCTTTTTTTTTTTTTTTCTTTCTACCTCTCTCCCCTCAACTCACTTTTCCGACAGCTCTCTCCCTCTCTTTTCACTTTTTTTGACTTTCTCTTTTCTTTTTTTTTTTCGAAAAGGACCCCCCAAAAAAGACCGTACGCAATCCTTTTATACACCAAAAAAAAAAATGTATCTCAATGGTATATTTTGTTGCCAATTTCGTTCATGCAATATTCCATCGAATATATTATTTCACCCCGCGCAATATTGATCGAAAAAATTTCCCCTCTTGCGCAAAATGTATATTACCTAAATCTATACTAATCTTAACAAAATAAAACAAAATATAACAAATTCAAAATAAAATATGCCTAAATTATATGCCATGCATTTTTATTTTTTTATTTTTTAGCAAAAGTGAACCCCCAAAATTAGGTGTCAACAGGTTTCTACCCTAGAATCTCTTTGTTGGGTTAAGGCTTTTAAATCCATTTCCCTTGATGCACAATTTATCTACTCTCTTGACAAACCTTTTGTCAGCGGGTCCGCAATACTTTCGTTTGACTTTACAAAGTCTAAAGAAATTATTCCATTTGAGAGCAACTGCTTTATGGTATTGTGTCTACGACGAATGTGTCTAGACTTACCGTTACAAATCACATTATGCGTTCTTGCAATTGCCGCTTGATTGTCACAGTGTATGCAAATTGCAGGCATAAGTTTTGGCCACACTAGAACATCTTCTAAAAAATGTTGAAGCCATTCTGCTTCTTCGGCAGCTTTATCCAAAGTAACAAACTGTGATTCCATCGTAGAGTGCGTTATTAGGGTTTGTTTAGAGGATTTCCATGACACTGCGACACCTCCAACGTGAACACATATTTGCTAGTCGATTTCGATTCATTAGAATTTGAAATCCAGTTGGCATCATAATAACCTTCCAAAATAGCTGGATATTTGTCATATTGTAGAACATAGTCTTTAATCCTTTTCGAATATCCTAATACTCTCATCAGAGCATTCCAGTGCTCGTGACCTGGGTTATTGGTATATCTACTCAGTTTGTTTACTGAGTACGCAATATCAGGTATAGTGCAATTCATGATATACATGACACTGCCAATTACTTGAGAGTATTCTAGCTGTTTAACACTATTTCCAGTGTTCTTTCTTAAAGTTAAGTGTGAAAAAAATGATTGTTTGCATATTTAATGCCGAATCCTTTAATCTCTCAATTACCTTTTCAATGTAATGATATTGTGTTAAACCTAAGCCATCAGAATTCTTTAGAATTTCGATGCCGAGTATAACATCTGCTACACCTAATTCTTTCATCTCAAAGTTCTTCTTGAGAATGTTCTTGGTGATTCTGATGACCTCAGTGTTATCTCCAAGAATTAGTAAGTCATTGACATATAGATAAATAAGTACATATCCAACTGTTGTTAGTGTACACACATTTGTCACACTCATTGATTCTATACCCATTTTGAATTATTACCCAATCAAATTTCTCATGCCATTGCTTAAGAGCTTGTTTAAGTCCATACAATGATTTGACAAGTCTACACACTTTGTGTTCTTGTCCTTTGACCTTAAACTCTTCAGGTTGTTCTACATAAATCTCCTCGTCGAGATCACCATTTAAGAATGTAGTTTTCACATCCATTTGATGTATTTGCAAATTGTATAGCAAAGCTATAGCAATCAACATCCTTACTGATGTGATTCTTGTGACAGGTGAATAAGTATCAAAGTAGTCAAGACCCTCTTTTTGTCTAAACCCTTCGGCTACAAGCCAAGCTTTATACTTATCAATGGAACCATTAGCTTTTAGTTTTTTTCTTGAATATCTATTTACATCCAATTGGTTTATTTACAGGTGGAAGATCAACCAATTCCCAAGTATGGTTACTTAGGATAGAATGGATTTCATTGTCAACGACTTCTTTCCATAAAAGAGCATCTGGAGATGACATTGCCTCTTTAAATGTTTGGGGCTCACCTTCTAACATATATGTTAGATAATCAGGTTTGAAAGATTTTTCAATTCGAGACCTTTCACTCCTTCAAAGTTCAACTTTTTTAGTCACAACTTCATCATTCCTAGATTCTGATTCTCTAAGTCTTTTCTGAGAAAGTTCTCCTTGATTTCTTTTTGTAGGATATATATCCTCAAAAAATTCAGCATCCCTTGATTTTAAGATTGTATTGACATGGATTTCTGCATTTTCAGATTTGTGAACCAAAAATCTATATGCGCTATTATTTTGATCATAACCGATGAATATGCAATCCAACGTTTTAGGTCCCAACCTAGTTTGTTTAGGAGGAGGAATTGCTACCTTGGCCAAGCACCCCCACACTTTAAGAAAATTGTAAGATGACAACTTTCCATTCCATAATTCGTATGGAGTTTTACTAGTCTTTTTGTGGGGTATTTTATTAAGAATATAATTTGCAGTTAAAACTGCCTCCCCCCACAAATTCTGAGGTAAACCTGAACTAAAAAGTATGGCATTAGCCATCTCCTTTAGTGTCATGTTCAATCGTTCAGCAACTCCATTTTGTTGTGGAGTATAAGGTGCAGTCCTTTGGAGAATTATTCCAAAACTAGCACAAAACTCTTTGAAATTGATTGAACTATATTCTCCTCCTCTATCAGACCTAAGCACTTTGATTCGTTTATCAAGTTAGTTTTCAACTTCGTTTTTATACTTGATAGACATTCTTATAGTCTTATTTTTGCTAGTTAGTAAATAAACATAACAAAATCTAGTACAGTCATCCACAAATGGGCAAAAGTATGCTTCCAGTATCAAAAGTTGGCACAAAGGGATACTTAAGTGCTGAAAGTTATGAAAGTGACACTTAAGTGTTACATTCGAAAAGAAATTGATCACTTAAGTGCCACTTCGGCCAAAATTCGGCCAGAATACTGACATGTGCAATTTCCGGCGAAGTAAGTGCAAAATGACGTTGTTTTGCACGCTTACGTGGCCAAATAATGCAAAACGACGTCGTTTTGGTGCTAACGTGGTAATAAATTAATGTAAAAATTAATTAAATTTAATTTAGAACTAAATTTACCTAAAATATTTAAAAATACAAATACAAATATTAAAAAATTTAAAAAATTAATTAAAAAAAGAGGGTATGCGGCCGAGGAGCCCTCAACCGCCGCGCCTCCCCACTTTGCCGGGAAGGGCCGGCGACGGAGGGGGGAGGGTCACCGTTGTCGAGCCCGGCCTCCGTCGCCGGCCCTTCCCGGCGACGACGACGGCTCAAGGCTCAGCCCTCGCGCCTCCCTCCCCCTTTTTTAAAATTAAAATTTTTAATTTTTTTAGTTTTTTAATTTTAAAATTTTAATTTTTAAAAATTTTTTAATATTAAAAAATTTATTTTTAAATGTTTAAAGAAATTAAATTTTAAATTTAGTTTAATTATTTTTATATTATTTTTTTACCACGTCAACACCAAAACGACGCTGTTTTGCACTTGTTTCACCGGAAAATCGACATGTTAGCATTTTGGTCGGATTTTGACTAGAGTGGCACTTAAGTGATCCATTTTGCTCCGATTTTGGCACTTAAGTGTCACTTTTGTAACTTTTGACACTTAAGTGTCCCTTTATGCCAACTTATGACACTCTAGGGGTTCGCATGTCTCCACAAATGTGATGAAGTACTTCTTTCCACTTCTACTTTCTACAAACTTTAAATCACATAAGTCACTATGGAATAATCGTAGAGGTTTTCACTTGTTCTTTCAATGGATTTGAAAGGTTTCTTGGCAAACTTGGCTTCAATACAAGTCTCACACTTGTAACGGGTATTCAACTCAAATCTAGGAATTAACCCCAAGTTTGCTATTTCCTTCATTGTACCATAGTTTACATGTCCTAATCTACCATGCCATAGATAAGGAGATTTAATAGTGTAAACTAAAGACTTTTTAATTAATAATCTTTAGGTACACATAATTTGAGTTTACATTAATGACAACCACATTGGCTTTAAACAAGTCATTACACAAATACCCTTTCCCCACATACATCCCTCATTTCAAAAGTACAAACTTGTTAGATTCAAATATAACTTTAAAACCCTTTTTGACAAGTATGGGGCCAGAAATTAGGTTTTTCTGAATCTCTAGTACATGTAGCACATTCAGTAGGCGACCTCCTTGGCAGATGTAAATTTCAGGATCACCTTTCCTCTTCCGACAATTTTTGTTGATGCAGAGTTAGCCATATAAAGCTTCTCATCTTCTTCAGCCTTCTCATAATATGAGAACATGTGTTTATCTGCACATATATGATTTGTGGCACCTGTGTCTAGCCACCAGTCATTAGTGTTCAACACTAGAGATGCTTCGAACATTATCACAATAGACAACATGGACATATCCTTCTACAGGGATCCAGCCAACTGGCCTCAGCCAGGCATTCTTGCCGACACCACAAATTGGGCACAGGAAGAAGCATCACATTGGGCACATGAAGCATCCTCATCAAGGCAGATTCTCTCACCGGAAGATCTTGAAGCTCTTGAACAAAAGTATGAAGAACATCTCTTTGCAACAAACTACAGTTCAGATGACTCACACAACAGCTACAATGCTCGTGATGGACGAGACCGCTGAGAAACCAATGTCTGTACAAAGTCACTATAGCAAAGTCACTGTTCACTAGGCTAGGGAAAGTATCGAAGCGTTTCGCTCATTCACGATGCAGTGCGTTCATAGTGTGCGAATAATTCCCTCCCGGAAATTTCGTTCCGGTGCCTTTGTTCTGTTCCAGACCCGTTAGTTGGTCTTTGTTTGTTTTTGTCTCCCATTTGCCTATATAAGGCACGGAGTCTGTATTGTGATGGGCAGAGTCCCTTGAATGAAGTGAGTGGTTTTTGTGAAAAACCTCTCATGGCTTTCTAAATTCCTCTCTTCTTCTCTAGCCTGGTAGGATCCTCCAAGAAATGCAGCTCGAGTATGTTAGAAACGTTTCCATCCTGACATCACTGAGTGTCTTTAGGCTCTGAACTAAAAGACTGTGAGTGGTTTTCTGCTAAAAGGCTGTCCTTGAAGGGCTTGAACGAGAGTGTGTTCGCCCACTGTGGGATGCATACCTGCAGGAAACTTACTTCGTCTTCCCTGGTTCTAAGTCTAGATCCCCTTGATGGTATCAGAGCCATGGTTTCGTTTGTAACAGTATTAGTTTCGTGCGCTTGGTAGGTGAATCCAGTGCAGAGAAGATCTCTCTTACACCATGTCTACTGAACCTGAAATTCTCGAAGCTCCTGTTTTTCTTGCTCCTTCATCATCATCCACCCCTCCAGAATTTCGTGTCTCTAATGCTTCTAAGATAGATTATCTCTATGAAGTCTCTCTTAGTGATGAGATCAGAATCTCCGAAACTCAGTTACCCCTCATGAACCCATACTCCGCTTTTGCTAAACCCAACTCATCATTCTCACCCATCCGTTCTATTCGTCAACTCATCCATCAAACCCCAAAGCAAGTAAAAGAGTACGTCCAGTCTTCCAAGTTCGACCAGCACCCCATTCCTGCTACTGAAAAGGAGTACTTTGTTACTCTTCAAATTCCTCCAGAGTTCCCTAGACAGTGGACCCAACAGGGTTACACTCATGTTCATTATGGCGCTATTCGTCTTGCTCTCATTTTCCATGGACGTAAAGGTTTACCTGTTGTTGCCAGAATAGCATTATTGGATACTCGCTTCCTGGAGTACTAACATGCTTGTATCGGCACAGTCCAAACCACTTTGAATGCTGGCACAGTGTTTGTCACTTTGTATCCCAACTTTAATATTGCTCTTTCAGACCCACAACTACTTTCCTTTATGAAGGTACAGGTCCAGCTCACTGGAGCCCCTCAGACTGCTGATTCTGTTGTTGCAACGCTCCACTACCAGCTGGTTTATCGAGTGTAGAATTATGCTCTTGATCTGAACTTCAACAATGGAAATGAAGATGCTTTGTTCATCTCCATGCAAAATGATCAAGCTTCTTGTATCCATGTTCCCAGACAGATTCCGAAGGAGAAGTTAGCCACTCTCCTCCCAGACACATGGATCACAAACTATGAAAAGCTGCACCAGAACAATAAACCTATCCAGTCTTCGGACTTTGAATTTATCCGAAAGAAAGATGGAACTGTCTCCATCAAATTCGGCAAGGAAAAGGAAGAATGTAGTCCATCTATCTTCCAAACTATTTTTATGATCGAACCATGTGTTCCTGAAGCTATTTCCGAGCCAGACCCAAAAAAGCATGTCTGACATTTCCAAAGTGATGGACAATCAGTCCATTACTATAAAGACCCATATGGTCATTGCTTTTGAGATCCTTTTTGCCAGTGCTCCTCTTGCACAAAATCTCCTGATGAGGTTGATCCATTTGAAAAACCTCCACCTCGGAGAAAGAAACGAAGAGATCCCTTGTTCCAACAATATCTAAATGGAGATCCATCTGTAGATACTCTTGGCGAATGTGACAAGTACCAGTATGTAGTTTCCTACGCACCTCCTCCACCTCCAAAATATGCTGTTCCGCCTTCAAATTCTCCACCACCATCACCTCCACCCTCTCCTCCTCAGAAGAAACCAGCTCTCTCCCCGTTTTATAAGCCAATTTTAAAGTGGGCTAAAAAACACTCTTACCCACTTAAAATTCCACCAGAAAAACAACCTGTCTCTTCCATTGTCATGTTTCAGGACACGGACTTCCCCCCTCTTGTCCGTGAAAAATCTAAACTCACATTCCCTGCTCTAGAAGAATTTACAGATCCACAGCAAAGGTACCGTCATACTCCTAAAATATCTACCCCCTCAGAAGTAGATGAGCATGGAAGATTGAAAAGAACTACTGCTGCTGAAGCTGTCTTAAACTGGCAATCTGAGACTTTGTTAGCACAGAACAATGCTTTCAAAGTCATTGATTACAAGATAGGAAATGTGCAACAAGACCTTCAAAGGCATGACGAGGATCCTGGAGCATAGGGATCCTGGGACAGAGGACCTCCCCATGTAGCATAGGGGTCTTCAGTGGATTGGACAATATCATCTGCATCTGTCATTTCATGCTCCTGGGATGATGCGGCTTGTCTGTAGTCTTGGAGTGCTTCTTTGGCTTCTGGTACGAGTTCATAATGATCCCACGTAGCAGGGACATTATAATTCCAGACTTCTTGCGGGACAATTTTGTTTTCTTGGCAGAGGATTCTTTGAAGTTCTCGGTATTGGTGTTCACAGCATCTAACAGATTTTGGATATGATTTGTAAATTCGAGCTTCTCTACTATCCAAGTGAGGTTTATAGGATGTGGTTCCTATATCTTGTGGTTCATTAATTATGCTACCATTATTTCTGAAAAAATGCCATGGGTGTTTAAAAAACAAAATGGTGTGGACTTTAGGATTTGGTGTCATGGTTCTTAGTTCTTTCTCTAAAAGTTGTTTCCAGCAAGTTGGAGGATAGAACCAATTGAGAAAGTCTAAGAGGTTTTTGTCGCTTTCTTTTTCGACATTACCTTTGCCGAGGAGAAAAATCCTTGTTAGGTTGGCGATGAATCTTCTGGTTGGGATTTCCATAGCTATCAGGTACTTGTTGGTTAAGTACCATAATAACTCCTTGAGTTGGTCAGGGAAATCGTCTTCCTTCCAGATGAGATGATGAATGAATGGATAATCTGCATTTAAATCAAAAGGATAGAGGATGGAACCTTCATTGGATCGGAATAGTTTAGTATGGCATTGCCACATGAGACTATCCATATTTTGGCTGAGACTATCCTGCTGGATTTGTTCAACTATCTCTTGGGGATATTTCCAGCTGGGCAAGTCTTTGATCTTTTCAATCTTGTATTTTTCTCCATAATTGAGCATATGGAAAGCAGGTCTCTTGATGTACATGTTGATCTCTGCTGGTGCTTTCGGTCTTGACAAGAAGTCAGCAAGCACATTTTTCTTTCCAGGAATGTGTTTGGTTTCAAAAGAGTATTTTGAAAACCATTCAGCCCAACGAAGCAACTGGGAATTTGGGATTTGCTTCTGTTTGAACTTGGTCATTTGTGGAAAAGATGCCATATCTAGTTCCACTAGGAAATAATGACCGATGAGATGAAACTCGAACTTTTGATCCCATTTTTTACTGCTAGGATTTCTTTGAAAGTGGAATGGTAATGCATTTCAGCTTGAGAGAATTTTCCACTTTTGTAAGCACAAAGATGTCTCTTACCATCAATTTCTTCAAACATGATGGCTGCCCAGTATTCATCACTGGCATCAGTCTGGAGAATTCTTTTTCCTGTTGATGATATTTGCAATGGTGGGAGATTTTGCATAATCTCCTTAAGCTCAGCAACTGCTTTGGTTTGGGTTTTTCCCCAAGATGGGGGATTCTTCTTCAGCATTGACCGGAGTGGAATCGCGGTTTGCAATGTTTGGAACAAAATCCCCGAGATAATTAATTATCCCAAGAAATTGCTGAACTTGTTTTGTAGTGAAGTTTTCATCAGGAAACTTTAATAATTCTTGTGCAATGTGTGGCTCTGGATAGTACGTACCTTTGTTGAGGTGCATACCAAGAAATTTGATTTTTGTTTGGGCAATATTCATTTTTCTCTGAGAAAGCATAATACCATGCTTCCTTACAATTTCTGCAAACTGCTCAAGAAGTTGGCAGTGTGACTGCTCATCAGGGCTATAAAGCAGAATATCATCAATGTATACTGTGGCACTTGACAGGATCGGCTGGAAAATTCGGCACATGGCCTTTTGGAAGAGGGATGGTGCAACTTTCAAGCCAAAAGGAAGGACTTTCCACTGGAAGTGCTGGTTTGGTATACAGAACCCTATTTTGGGTCTGTCATCAAGATGAATGCCTAATTGCCAAAATCCTGCTTTGAGGTCGAAATTGGAATAGATATGGGCCTTTGTAAGACCAGCAAAGAGGGAATCTCTTGAGGGTAAAGGGAATTTATCATCCTGGAGAAAAAGATTGAGAGGTTGATAGTTGATTACCAATCTCATTTTTCCCCTAGTTTGCTCAGCATGCTTATTGACATAAAAGGCTTCACAAGCCCATTGAGAGTTGGAGGGTTCAATAAGTCCTTGTTGGAGGAGTTCTGAGCATTCCTTTTGGGCCAAAACTAAATGTTCTGGGTTCATTCCCGAGTGACTCGCCTTTGTCGGATTTATATCTTCATTTTTTTGAAAGGAAGGCGAACAAAGAACTTTGGATTTTCCCATAAAGGATGAGAACACTTTTGAGCGAACTCAGAATGGGATTTTGCACATGATGCAAGTAACTTTTGCATGATCAGATCAAGTAGACTCATGTGGATGGAAAAGAGTCTCTGAATATTAACAAACTCAGAGAATTGGTCTTTATACCTAAGACCTTTTCCAGGGGTAATGCGAAGTTGAGCAATTTGAGTCATGATGTCCCACCCAATTATCAAATCTTTATTGGGGAGACTGGATCCAAAGATTTTTGTAGTGATAGAACACTGAGGGGAGAATTGGACGGTTACGGGAGTAGTTCTGACATTTGTGGAGAAAGTATCTCCAGAAGCAGAATTGAAGTATCGGACATGAGAGGTCCAATATTCTTCAGGCAGAACTTTGGTGTCCAAAATGGAACAACTTGCTCCAGTGTCAATAAGAGCAATGACATTGATTGGTTTTGCGAGCTTGGAAGTGAAGATTTTTACAGGAAAATGGGGACACTGGGTTTGATTTGAGAATATGTCAGGAGGTTGTTTTGAGGATGCAAGAGATATATGAAAAATCTCTTCAGATTCTGTGTCAGATTCAGTTTCACTGGAGGTTTGATAAGAAGGAATGATACAAAGAGTTTGTTCCGATGGTTCTTCATCAGCGGAGAATAAGGATTCAATATCATCATTTTCAAGAGAAATCCCAGTTTCATTCTCAATATGATGAATTAAACGATTCTGACCTTTTTTCGCCTGAGGACAATTTTTGGCAAAATGCCCTTTCTGGTTGCAGATAAAACATCGGTTTGACTTCTTGTGGCTTGTGCGATCTTTCCTTTTGCATAGGTATCGCCATTTCTTCTTTCTTTGGAAGTGTTTGGAGCCATGTTTGTACTTCCTGATGCTGAACTTCTTGAAATGTTTCTTCTTCCGACAATACTTTCCACAATCACCATCGCAATCGTTTTTGGAACATTTGATCTTTAGCCTTTGGCGGGAACAGGCTGCTCAAGGCCTTTGTCTTCTATAATGTAAGAGCGGACCATCTGTCGCTTCAGACAAAGTTCTTCAAGACACAGATGGATTTCTTGCTGTATTTCTCCCAAAGGAATGTCTTGTACCCTTTTCTATTTTCCAAAAAAGGATCTTTCCACCATTTGGGTCAATTCTTTAGGGATGGATGTCAGGAAGACATGCTTTAAGTTTGGATTAGCTCCAATCTGATAAAAAAGTTTAAGCATTTCCCGATAATGCTTATCAAGATGTTTCTTCTAGAGAGAACATCATTTTCTCTCAAAGAATTCTCTTCTTTTCAGTTCTACAAGGTCAGTGGGTTTCCCCACAAAGAAATGATATAGGATGGTGATGGCATGGCTAAAGTCTGGTGACATTAGAAAATGAATCTGGTCCTGTTCGGACAGTGATTTCCACCAGGCTTTGAGGCTTCCAGTAAACCTCGTGACAAAGTTGTAAAGAACATCATTCATATCATGGTTAGTAATGGATTGGGTGTTCAACCAATTATGAAATTCTTCAAGTCTTTCTGGCCATTTGTGATAAGGAATATCATCAATGGTGAAAAATTGTTTTGATGCCATGGACACATGTTGTCCGGTATTATTCTGAACAATTTCTGGTTCAGAATAATTTGATTCCATATCAATATCTGGAGCAGGTGGATCGGCCATGAATATGGATGAAGTGATTGGCGCCACAGGAGGGGATTCAATAGGAGGAATTGAAAAGGATGAGGAGTATGCAAGAGATACCGAATCTGATTCGGAATCAAAGATATCAGGAAAAGTTTGTTCTGCCGGAAAGAGAGTCTGGTCATTTTGAATGGCAGGATCAGGTTGTTGGTTCACAGGGTCAGGATCAGATTGGTTCTGAGTACCCAAATCTTTTAGGAAAGATTCTAGTGGGTTTGATAACATCATCTGATCTGACCTTTCTCTGATAACAACAGAAGAAGTTGGCTTTTCCTTTTCTTTTCCTTTCTCCTTTTGTTTCCGAGTGAGATCTTTAAGACGATCTCTCATACTTGCCATATCTGGTTCCTTTCTATAAGGATCTTCGAGGATGGCAGCAAAAATAGACGTCTGGGGTTGAGGAGGCACATACCCAGTTCTCACAGTGGGTGCCAAAGGATCAAAAGGTCGAAACCTTCCTTCTTCAAGGATTTGAATCTGTTTTTTGAGCTTTTCTATCTCCGACTTCGGGCTTTCAAGATGATGATACCCGAGACGTTGTCCCAGGGATCAGTCAAATTCAGTTGCTGGGCCACACCATCGTTCTTGCCTTTTTTCGGTCACTTCTTGTAATCCTTAGCACGATGGCCAGGCTTGTTGCATATAAAACATATCCCTTGGAATTTCTAGAACTGTTCCTTCTACTTGTCTTTTCCTTAAAAGGACATCTTCTTTTTTCAATCTTGCTTGGATTACGTTGGCCTTTGGCTCAGAAGAAGGGTTCACACTCATTCTATTGTCCTCCTCGATTCTGAGGCGCAGAATGAGATCTTCAAGGATCATCTCCTTCTGTTTGTACTTCAAATAATTTTTGAAGTTTGACCAACTCGAAGGCAGTTTTTCAATCATGGCCACCACTTGGAATGATTCACTAAGTATCATTCCCTCAGTAGAAATGTCACTCAGAATTAATTACAATTCTTGAACCTGACTCATGACAGATTTAGAATCCACAATTTGTAGTCGAAGAATTTGGAAACCATAAATTTCTTGGTGCCAGCATCCTTAATCTTATATTTCTTCTCTAAGGACTCCCATAATTGTTTAGCATATTCAATATTACAATAAACATTATAAAGAGAATTCACTAAACAGTTTGTTGAAGAAAAATCTCTTGGAGTTTTGAAGCTGACAAAACAGCCTCGTTAGCAAAGTCTGAAGATTCCAAGACTTAGTCGGTTAAGTGTGAAGAATTCAAAGTCCAATGGTTTTCCGTCTGAAAGACAGTCAGACCCAAAGTTCGGTCTGAAGGTTTTCCATCTGAAGACTGTCAAGACCCAGTTTCCGTCTGAAGACTGTCAAGACTCAGCTTCAGTCTGAAGACCGTTAAGACCCAAATCAAAGTCTGAAGACAGTTTGCGATTTTTACAGGCTGGTGACAGGTTATTCTCATGGTTAAGGAAAGTAAGTTTTGGATATTATATTTCCTAACTTATCCATAGAATATCTCTGGCTGTGATCGTGAACTTGGAAGATTTATTCTTCGGATTTTATCCGTTGAAGATCAAGCGTATTTTCGGAAGGATCTATTTTTGGGAACTCAAGATCCTGATTGTATGGGCGAACAGGATTGACGAGCTATTGTCTACTTACGTTTTCAACAACGGAAGATCACTTAAATTGATTCAGTCCAACAAGTTGATTGGATGAATTCTTGGAAAGTGCCAACGGGTATGTAGGTACGGTGGCTATTTAAGGTGGTTCAATGTTGCTTGGAAACAAGGAGAGACTTGATAAAAAAAAATCTCGATCTTAGAACCTCTGAAATAACTTGTATTCAAAAATCTCTCGTGTTCAAATTGTATATCAAGAGAGTCACTTATAGTGCGAAAATAGCAAGAAGCTGTAGGAGAGACTGTCTTTTGAAGAAGTCTAATTCGTTGATTGTAAATAGCTCTCATTTGCTACATAGTGATTACAACCAGTTAGCTGCCAGCGTGGAGAGTGGACGTAGGCTTGGAATAAGTCGAACCACTATAACTCTTGTGTCAATTCTCTCTTACTCTACTCTATTTACTTTTTGATTGCATGATCTCTATATTTATATGGTTGATATATTCGTACCCTTTTTTAATTTAAGATTACGAAAGAATTCCGTAATAACCTATTCACCCCCCTCTAGGTGGATTCACTAGCCAATATCACAGTTAAGAATATAATTTTGGCATAAGAAGTCCCCATGCTTCCAAGCCTCCAATGCACTGAGCGTCATGACGTCGTGCTCATTTGAACTAATTACTGGGCACACCTCCGATAAATATTTCATCAGATTTAGCATGGTCAGATAGAAGAACATCTTCTGCTGCCATTGTTTAAAGCCTACTCCAATGAATTTCTCCGGTTTCTCATTAGCTGTAACTGAAGGTGTTACTATCACCGTAAGCAAAGTTTGTTGAACTATACCTCCAGAAACAGAGCCAAAAGCCATTTGGCTTGTACTGTTTTGAAAAACAATCCCCGGCATACCAATCATATGACTTGTACCCGCACCACCAAAATTGGTGTTAGCCCAAGGGCCTGTGTCATTGGCTGCTGCAAATTCAGACCCTGAGGGCTGAACATCTTCCATAGCAATGGTCGAATTGATAATAGGAACGTCTCTTGAAACATTATGGACATTGAAGGGCACTTGAATGTTTTCAGCCATCTCAATAATCTGACAAGAACAACAAACAGTGAGTGAACTAATTGCCTTAAGATTGTTGGAAATTATAATCCAGAGAAAACAAATTGTTTATTGTAATCAGAGTATCAACATAATGGAGGTGAGGTACAGATATCCAAATCTCCTTAAGGTGATTAGTTCCTGCCAATGGTGCTCCGCAGATTCACAAACTATGCCTCCCAAGATACAACACCTTGAACCTGTTTGGATTAGCATTATGCAAACAGGAGTTAATCAAACTATTCAATTGAACCAGCACACCTAGAAAAATCAGAAGAGTAGAAAAGTATATCAGAGCTCTTTCGGAATCGAGTCGGAAAAACAAAAATTGTAATAAAGCTCTATGCTCCTATCTATTTATAGAGCTTTTTAGTTCATGTACAGAAGAGATACATGAATTAAATAGACGCATGTATCCACGAAATTCATGAATCAAGAAATACGTAAATCCAAGAAATTCATGAGCTAGAGACATGTGAATTCAAGAGATTTGTGAACTCAATAAATACATAAACTAAAAGATACATGAATCTAGGAAATTCATGAATTCAATAGATGCGTGAACAGAAAAGACGTATATTAATTTATTGACTTTCGTTAATCCATTAATCATAATTACAGCACATATGACTCTTTGAGTGTGGGAAATCTACTTCACCGCTTGCTCTTTCCATGGTTGAACATTGGTTCAACGTAGGGAAGTGGCGGATATGCAGATGATATATACGACCGCACTGGCGCTCCTCGTGTTTCCCCTTCTTGGGAGGCCATCAATACTTCGTTAGCAGTTAATACAACTAAAAATGGCTATGAAGCACTTCCTGAAGTCATTCAGACAACTGCTAGGCTGTGGAATGGGAGAGAACCCTTGGAATTGCGCTGGACCTCAAGTAATGCAAGCGATCAGTTCTTTGTGTACTTGTACTTTGCTGAAGTCAAGCAGCTTTCGAGAAACATTTCAAGAAAACTACAAATATCGTGGAATGGATTTTAAATCTCCGGGCCTTTTAGTCCGCACTTCCTCTATGCAGCCACGATATATAATTTAAAAGCCTCAATGGGAGGTGGACATTGAATTGCGATCTATAGAGCAACTAATTTAGCTCTTCTGCCCATACTGAATGCTGTTTAGATTTACAAGGCGAGGTTGCTGGGTGAATTGCTAATAAATAGTGAAGATGGCATGTTCTTCTCTCTGAAATTTTGATTCTGCATAGCCTATGAGATTATTGGAATTTAGTAATGGGGACTAGTCTCAAGAAATGGTGAAGTTTGCTCTAGCGAAAGCAATTGAGGTCGAACTTGATTGAGATGTGAAAAGAAATTAAGAGTTGAAAAATTGCAAACTACTGCAGGAATCTTGGAAGCGGTTCTTATCTTTAACACAATTCCGTAGCTGTTTTTCGATTAACTTTAACGAGGCCACATGGTTTTTTATATGGTTAAACTAGATATTAAAGTTTCGACCAAAAGAAGAAAAAAACTAGATATTAAAGTCTACACTACTTTCTATCTACTCCATCGCATCAGATGCTACATCGAGTCGGTGCTTTGCCCAGTGGGCCGAAGAAGTGCCCATGGGAAGGGCTCAACATGCAACCACGGCAGTTTGATTCCCCCTCAACTAATCTAATCTACCTAAGAGTTCGACTGTGAGTTCTTAAGGCACATTTGGACTGGCTCACATTAACCAATGGTGTGCCAATTTTATCCTCAGCATATCACCTACCGCGTATGCAGGAACAAGAATACGAGCTGATTGACTGGGGCAATTACTGCTGCTTTTGCATCATTGTTTTTGTTACTGGATATGGTGGAATTTCATTTACTTGGAGACGAACCCCAACAGTAGCTTCTTAAGTCTTCACCAACTTATGAAGTTGGACCGTGCTGTTAATAATTTGTACTTCAATCTTGATTGGGCTTCTTAATTTCGACCTGGACAGTTTCAATCTTCCTCTGAAGACTATTCTCGTGTGTATGGATATCTATAAGCTGGTCATACATCGCAGAAGAGCAAATGAAGGCCTGATTTCAATTTGTTAGCAAGGTTTCAGAAGCTGCTCGGATCTTCTGATGCAGCGATGTCATTTTCCTACCTTTTTGCTCCACACGCATTTCTCTACATTGGCAATGTGGAGAGAGAGAGAGAGAGAGAGAGAGAGAGAGAGAGAGAGAGAGGCATGCAGGTGGAGATATTAGTGTCAAAAGTGTGTTTCCATCGAGTTGTATGATCCAAACTACGCATCACCCCCAATCTCATCAAGCATAAAAACCAATTCAGCTTGCACATTCAGAGAGGGTCAGCTAATATTTATTACAAGTCTAGGAAGCTTGGCTCACACAACAGACCAAGGCAACAACATACTCACGCAATGTGCTCTTTCAGTTCAATAGATTTGCATCAGAATCCGAGAGAAATTGGATGCGACGCCTGGTGTATATGCCATTTGACTCTGTGGTATCTAAGTTCCCAGTGTTGACATCTCCAGGTAGTTTAAATCATCAGTAATTCCTACCTTTAGTTACATTTCAGCATTAGAACTTCAATTCAAAGAAACTTCGAAGATCAGATAAGCTAAAACAGCTACTTCAAAGAAGCAGCTCACGCCTTGCTTAAGAGTAAACTTACTCATGCCTTTGTAACTATATTTTTCACCGGACTAATCTATCAGGTGAGCAGAAAATGTTGCTTGGAGCAAACGATCACGTTTGCTAATGGTTTAGATGCTGTTATTTATAGTGTTGTCAGCCAAATAAACTGCAAATATCCGGATTTTGGGTATTGGTTGACCTACTATGATGCTTTTGGACGAGGCTGTATCTGTGCTTATCGGAATTACCTCCCATTACACATGTTCTAGCTGTTCTTTGGCTTCTGGAAAATTCTTTGAGCACCACTGTCTCAGTGTGAAAATATTGTCTGCAAAATTAAAACCTCAGAAAGAATTTAAAGGGCCAAAATAGAGAAAATTCACAATGTCGCAAAATTGCTCTCAAGTGCTTACTTGAAGACTATATAATAAACAGTCAACGAGGCAGAATCTGCCAGAGGCAATACTTGTCCATCTATTGGCTGCTGCATGGGCAATCGATATGGCATCCTCTGTCCACATTATTGAGGAAGAGCCAGCTAGTCAGATCACCAAACAAAATACCACAGAGAAAGAAACGTGAAATCCAGGATAGCTTAAGGAAAAAACTAGAAACTTGAGCATCATAAGACCGGCTTTCTTAACTCATTGCTTCAAAGGCAGCTGGATCATTGTCTGCATATTCTGCCATCTTTTCCTAAAATATCGGACAATGGACTATCAATAATACTCCACTTTGAGTTTTGGATATCAATAAGAATGGGGGAATAGTTCAACCACAACCTTCAACTCATTGATTTCTCCTCTACTTTTTTTAGGTTGCTTAAAGCCTCCTCTCGTCCATCCTGGTCAAACCACAGAGGAAGCACAAAAATATTTACTCTTCACTCTTAGGAGCGTCTTGCCTATTGTTGAAGAGAGATCCACTCACAGATTCCTCCCTGCCCTTCTTTAATGCATTGCACTGGTCAGCTAGCTCCGCCAACCACCTCTTGCTACTTTGGACATCAGATTCAAGTTTCCGGTACACATTTTGCAGCTGTGATTTAGTTACTCTGTTGTTATTATTGAGAAAGTGCATCATGAATGCAAACAAAGAGACAGCTTTTATAGTATTCAGGTCAACAGTGAAGTACTGATCTTAACCTGGTTTCCGGCGCAACTAGGAAGACTCCAGAAATATAACTGAAATTTTAAGCCGATTCCCACAATTAGGCATTTCAAAGATCTAGTCAGTCAAAAGTACTACATGAGTTTAGTATCAAAATGACATGGGGAGCAAAAGAGTTAGGAAGCATAAATATATGACCAATCATGCTGGTGTATTTCATGTTGGTATAGATTTGAGGGGGGAAAGCTCAATTCTGGAAGCTATGACTTACAGAAGTTCCAATCTTGTCCTTTGAGACTAGGTCATCATCAACCAAGCTTTGAACATCTTTGACAGACTGGGTGATGACACCTTTTCTGGGTCCCAATTTCTCAAGCTCCTTTAGCTGAAAGGTAACGATATAACGTACTTCCAATAAGAGCTATCGAATTGTATTTTCATGGATGAACTTAACTAACATGAGTGAAGCCTTTACAGTTTATGAATCTAGAATCTATTGAAGAAAAATCCCTTGGAGTTTTGAAGTTGACAAAACAGCCTCAACAGTGTGGTCTAAGGATTCCAAGACTCAGTCGGCTACGTGTGAAGTTATCAAAGTCTAAAGGTTTTCAAAGACAGTTAGACCCAGAATTTCGGTCTGAAGTTTTTCCGTCTGAAGTCAGTCAAGACTCAGTTTCCGTCTGAAGACCTTCAAGACTCAGTTTCAGTCTGACGACCCTCGAGACCCAAATCTAAGTCTGAAGATAGTCCGCGATTTTTTACAGGCTGGCTACAGGTTATTCTTATGGCTACAGATATTGGATTTCGTATTTCCTAATCCTAACCATGGAATATCTCTGGCTGTGATCAAGAGCTTAGAAGATTTGATTCTTCGGATTCTATCTGTTGAAGATCAAGTTTATTTTTGGAAGAATCTAATTTTGGGAACTCAAGATCCTGATTGTATGGGCGAACAGGATTGACGAGCTACTGTCTACTTACGTTTTCGGGACAAGGAGATCACTTAAATTGATTCAGTCCAACGGATTGATTGGATGAATTTTTTGGAATGTGCCAACGGGTATGATGGCACGGAGATTATTTAAGTTGGATCGACGTTGCTTGGAAATAAGGAGAGACCGGTAGAGAAATCTTGATGTTAGAATCTCCAAAATCACTTGTTCTCTAAAAATCTTTCATGTTTACACTGTGTAACAAAGAGAGTGAGATATAGAGCAAAGACAGCAGAAGGCTGTAGGAGAGATTGTCAATTGAAGAAATCTAATCCGTCTACTGTAAAGGCACTCTTTTGCTACATAGTGATTACAGCCGTTTGGCTGCCAGCATGGAGAGTGGACGTAGGCTTGGTCTAAGCCAAACCACTATAATCCTTGTGTCAATTCTCTCTTACCCTACTCTATTTACTTTGTGAATACGTAATTTTTTTATTATTGATATATCTTTGATATCAACGTATTGCATCGCAAAAGATTCCAAAAGAATTCCGCAACAACCTATTCACCCCCCTCTAGGTTGATTCACTAGCCCATTTCAATTGGTATTAGAGCAGGTTGCTTATTTGTTAGAAGTGTTATTACTTCTGAAGCTAAAGATCTATGGCTAGTGTTTTGGCTCCAGGGTTAATTGAAGGTCAGAGCAATACCAGACCTCCCTACTTTGATGGCAAGGATTACAACGTATGGAAAAACAAGATGAAGGCGTTCCTAAGATCTAAAGATCCTATGGAATGGGATGTAGTAGAGAACGGGATTAGTCCTAAAGCTACATCAAGCACAGGAAAAGAAATAGCTGATGGAGCAGGGTTACCACAAGTAGAAATCTCTAAGAGACATGCTCTTGATGCAAAGGCTATTTACTCTCTCTATTGTGCATTATCTCCTACTGAGTATAATAGAATTTCATCTTGTGATACAGCCAAAGAAGTTTGGGACAGATTACATGTTACTTATGAAGGAACATATCGAGTCAAAGAAACCAAGATCAACATCATTCTTGGTCAATATGAAGCCTTCAAAATGAAGCCAGGAGAAACCATCTCGGATATGTTCGGTCGATTTACGAAATTGTAAACGGCTGGCATACCAAGGACAGCCAATCTCAGGACCTATGAAGGTCAATAAATTGTTGAGAGGGCTCTCCAAAGATTGGAATCACGTCAAGACATCTATTAGAGAAACACAGAGGATCATGCCTCTTTCAGTTGACGAATTGGTCGGCACACTTCAATCCTATGAAGTCGAGCAATTCAATGAGGAATTTGACACAAAAGGTAAGAAGTCAATTGCTTTAAAATCTAATGATGATTCGATGTTACGATTCGAAGAAGACCTGGATGATGAAGAATTGGCACTTCGATTAGAAAGTTTAGAAGGCTGAATAGAAAAAGTAGAAGATTCAACGGTAAGAAACAAAACAATCAAAGATTTCAAAGGAGATCAAATGAAGAAGAAGATACCAGCAAAGAAGTTGTTTGCTTTGAATGCAAGAAAAAGGGACACATCGGACCTAACCGTCCCTTATTGAAGAAAAAGAAAGGAAAACCTGAAAAGTTCAAGAAAGCACTCAAAGCTGAAACATGGAGTGATACTGAATGTGAGGAGAGTGATGAAGAATATGCAAATATATGTCTTATGGCGGACTCGGACTCGGATTCGACTCGGGCACGCGGACTCGGACTCGGACTCGGACTCGGATTCGGACTCGGACTCGAGACTCAAACAATGGTATCAAGGTTAGAAATTTAAAAATTCCTGTCAAAGTATCAAAATACATTGATGAACTTTGTCTCGATCTTAAAGGCTCTCTTAAAAGGATCGCTGAATTAAAAAGGGAGAATTCCAAAATGAAACAACAAGAAAAGATTTTACTTGAAAAAGTTGAAAGTTTAGACAAGTCTCTTGCTGCTTCAAAAGAAAATGGAAATGAACTTTCAAAAGAGAATGCTTGCTTGAAAGAGGATTTATTGAAAGTCTCAAAGAAATTTTCAATAGGTTCTGAAAAGTTGGACAAAATTCTTTCTATCCAAAACCTTACTTTAATAAATCTGGTCTAGGAATGACACAAGAAACTATTCCTTTGATCGATTTCCCAAAAGTAAAGGAAAGAATAAGGAATAGGCCAACAAAAACTTTTTATAAAAATCATTTCCAAAAGGTTTTTGTAAAGCCTGTTGGTAGACATGCTCTTACTTGTTCAAGATGTAAAAGTGTAGATCATTTTGAAAAGGAATGTCCCAAAGTTTGGAGACTGTTAAGAAGAGCTGGGCAAAGACTGTTTATACTACTAACAATGATGGACCAAAGAAGATCTGGGTACCAAAGAAGACATGAGTTTCTTTCTTAATTGCAGGTTACCCTCAAGAAGAAAGTCAAGTGGTATTTGGACAGTGGATGTTCAAGACACATGACAGGTGACTCAAGTTGTTTTACAAAATTTTCTCATATAAAATGAGGAAATGTCTCCTTTGATGGTAACAACAAAGGTAAGATTGTTGGACAAGGAACTGTGATGATTGGAAATCTCACAATCAACAACGTCTCTCTTGTTGAGGGATTGAACTACAATCTTTTGAGTATTAGTCAATTATGCGATTCTGGATACAAAATAAATTTCCAAGAAGACACATGTTCTGGAACAAGCAAGGATCTTTCACAGTCCTTCACTGGTCGAAGACATGGGAATATCTATTTGCTAGAAATAAAATCTGACAGTCCTCAATGCTTGATATCAATTCAAGATGAAGTCATCCTTTCGCATAGGAAGCTTGGACATGTCAATCTGAAGCAAATTGCAAAAGTATCATCCAAAAAGCTTGTTTGAGGACTTCCTAACCTCAAGTATCAAAAGTATGAATTATGCACTCCCTATGTACTTGGTAAACAGGTTAGAAGTTATTTTAAATCTATAAATCAAGTATCCACTAATCGTGTTTTGCAGCTATTACACATGGATTTATTTGGACCAACTAGAGTTCAAAGCATTGGAGGTAAAAGATATTGCTTGGTTATAGTTGATGATTATTCTCGTTTTACTTGGGTTTTCTTTCTTACAAACAGATCTGATGCATTGATTCATTTTACTAAGTTTGCAAAGAAAATTCAAATTGAAAAAGGATATGCAATTTCCAGTATTAAAACCGACCATGGTGGAGAATTTGAAAATCATGATTTTGCCAAATATTGTGATGACAATGGTATTCAACTTAATTTTCATCTCCATACACTCCACAACAAAATGGAGTTGTAGAAAGGAAAAATCGTTCTTTGCAAGAAATGGCAAGAACTATTTTAATCGAAAGCAATATTTCACCTCATTTTTGGGCTGAAGCTACTTCTACTGCTTGTTATATTATAAATAGAATCTTCCTAAGACCTATAGTGGAAAAGACACCTTATGAATTACTCAAAGGTAAGAAACCAATTGTTTCATATTTTCATGTATTCGGTTGCAAATGTTTTATTCTAAAGAATTCCAAAGATCGAATTGGTAAGTTTGAAGAAAAATCAGATGAGGGAATTTTCCTTGGCTACTCCATGACAAGCAAAGCTTACGAGTCTTCAACAAAAGCACTCAAACTGTGGAAGAATCCATGAATGTGAAGTTTGAAGATTCATTACAAAATCGACTCAACCTGAAGATTTAGAGTCTCGGGCAAGTGTCTACAAATTCTCATGAAGAAAATCAAGCCTCGACGCCGAGCCTCAAACAAATTCAGAAATTCCAACCGAAGAAGAGCTTCACCAAATTGACAAATCAACTACAAATTTGAAGCAAAAGTCAAGTCATCCCCCAAACCTCATCATTGGCAATATTGATGAAGGAGTTCGTACTAGATCTAAAAGACGAGAAGCTTCCGGTGCTCTTGCACTAATTTCTGAGATTGAACCAAAAATATAGAAGATGCATTGAAAGATGAAAGCTGGATCGAAGCAATGCAAGAAGAACTAAACCAATTCAAAATCAACAATGTTTGGGAGCTAGTTCCTAAACCAAAAGGAAAATCAATCATTGGTACCAAATGGGTTTTCAAGAACAAGCTTGATCAACAAGGAAAAGTGGTAAGGAATAAAGCAAGACTTGTAGCAAAAGGCTACACACAAGAAGAAGGCATCGATTATGACGAAACCTATGCTCCTGTGGCAAGGTTAGAAGCTATAAGATTACTCCTTGCTTTTGCTTGCTTTAAAAATTTCAGGTTATTCCAAATGGACGTAAAAAGCGCATTCCTAAATGGAGTCATTCAAGAAGAAGTCTATGTGGAACAACCACCAGGATTTGAAGATCCTAAAAGACCAAATCTTGTTTTCAAGCTGAAGAAAGCCTTATATGGTTTAAAACAAGCACCTCGAGCATGGTATGAAAGATTAAGCAATTTTTTAATTCAAAATGGCTTCTCTAAAGGTAAAGTAGATACTACACTATTTATAAAAAGAGAAGGCAAGGATTTCATACTTGTTCAGATTTATGTTGATGACATTATTTTTTGTTCTTCTAATGAGAGACTTTGCAAGAATTTTTCAAAGTGTATGCAGAACCAATTTGAAATGAGTATGATGGGAGAACTAAACTTCTTTTTGGGACTTCAAGTCAATCAATCAAGTGAAGGAACATTCATCCATCAAGAGAAGTATGCAAAAGATCTTATCAAGAAGTTTGGAATGGAGAATTGCAAGAAAATAGAAACTCCTATGTCAAGCTCATCAAAGCTGGATAAAGACGAACAAGGGAAGAGTGTAGACCAAAAGCTATACGAAGTATAATCGGGTCACTTCTTTACCTTACAGCTTCTAGACCGACATCTTGTTTAGTGTTTGCATCTCGTGCTAGATTTCAATCTGATCCTAAAGAATCTCATATGACTGCCGTAAAGCGTATCATTAAATATGTTGCAACTACATCTAAGCTAGGTCTATGGTATTCTAAGAGAGGAGATTTTACTCTTCTTGGATATTCGATGCTGACCTTGCTGGTTGTAGAGTGGATAGAAAAAGCACTACGGTACATGTCAATTATTGGGAAACGAGGATGGTGTCTTGGTTCTCAAGAAAACAGTCTTGTGGCTCTTTCAACCGCGAAGCGAGTACATTGCTCTTGGAAGTTGCTGCTCTCAAATTCTATGGATGCAACAACAATTGAGAGACTTTGGAGTTGATGAAAGACAGACGGAAATCAAATGTGACAATACCAAATAAGAATCAACCTCACCAAGAATCCAATACTTCATTCAAGAGCAAAGCACATTGAAATCAAACATCATTTCATTCGAGATCATGTTCAAAGTGGAGATGTTGTAATTCAGCATGTAGATTCAAAGAATCAATTGGCGGATATATTCACAAAACCCCTAGAGAAGGCTCACTTTGAATCAATTTGTTCAAGACTGGGAATTGTGAATTTTGAAGATATTCGAGACTCATCGCTAAAGTCGAAGGTGGTTCGACTTATCGCTAAGTCTCGGAAGTGGTTCGAGACTCAACGCTAGGTCGAAGACGGCTCGACTCAAAGCAAGGTCTGAAAGCGTTTCGGACTCGCGTAAAGTCCGATTGTGCTCAAACGCAAAGGTAAGGTCCGAAAAGGGTTCGAGACTCAAAGGTAAAGTCCGAACATCCGTCAGACTCTGTACTATTTTATCTCTTTGCGAATTTTTTTTTCTCGTATTCTCTCTTTAACATATTTTTGGTAATTACTTTTTAGTATTTCAAAATCTCTTTTCGCTCTTTTTCTGACATGCATTAATGGCGTTTATATTTTCAAAAGGCGCTTTTCTTTTTACGGTTTATTTTTGGCGTTCTTTTCTTTCACTTTTTGGCGACGTTTCGTATTCCGGTGATTTTTCTCTCACTATTTATACTCTTGAACCGTCACTCTTACACTCAGCTATTCCATTACGATTCATTTTCATACTCCTTCACTCTCAAAACCCTAAAAATCTCCCTTTGCCATTTCCATTTCGTTCCTTTTTCGCCTCAAAGTTTCCATTTTTCCTCACGTACAAGTTGAAACTTTGCTTGCTCTACAAGAATGTCGTCTCGAGAGTCCTCCCGGAACTGCAAGCGGGGACCACAGAGACAGCAAGAGGGTCCTACAAGGGTGGACCTAACGGAGAAAGATTCGCCTCAACGAGAAGCGGAGCGTCAACATTCTCGAGGAAGTTGTTACCGGCGTAACGGTAAGAACTCTTAAGCCACATACGCTTACGATCTCTATACAAGGCTCAAAGAAGGGAAGGTTAGCCTTAAGACGATCGAGGAGTATTTGAAGGAGAGGGGATATAGGAGTGAGTATGCGTTTCTGAAGGAGATGGAAAAGCTGAAGGTTGTTGGTGAAGGCACTGCACAGAGGACGCTGGAAAATATCTCAAGTGATCCACTTGAGAATGCTCTTGCTGAAACTTTAGATGATGATGAGAGACTTTTCTCTCATTTTGAACCTCGTTTTGGTGTGGCTGCTAATACTGTTTGTCCTCCTGGAAGTTTATTTCGGTCGAAGGAACATGAACGAGTTTATGCAAAGCTGTTAAAAAGGGGAGTGGTCAATCCAAGGAGTGTGGACTTTGACTTCCTAGATTCAATAAGGATTAATTTGAGAGGGAAGTTTGCTAGGCTGCAATTGGAAAATTTCTGCACGGATATGACTGTGGCCCACTCTAAGTTGGCAGCTTACTTTTACTCGAATCTATCATTTTTGGATGCAAATCACTTGTCCTTTTCTTTCATGGACAAAGATTATGTTGTTGATGTTGACTTGCTGGCTGACATCATTGGTGTGGAAAGAAGGAGTTTCCAGCCAATCAAAGTCTCAACAGCCTATGCAACTTTGGATATTGTTCGAGACAGATCTGTTGAAGGCAAGATATCCTACACTAGGATGGATGCCACCAATGTTTTGTTGCATAAAGTTGTCATTAACTGCATCTTTGTGCCTAACGAAGTTGAATTTGATGCTCGTTGGAGAGAAGATGGTGATGAAGATGAAATTTCCAGAACTGACTGCAGCACTGGAAAGGTTGAGGAGGGAAACACCTTCAAGAGAAATTCCCACTGCTTCATCAAAAAGGAAGGGTAAAGAGCCCATGGCTGAAAAGAAAAGAAGAAAGATCATCCTGTAAGACGAGGAGGATGAAGAAGATGCCATGACTTTGTCCACTCTCTCTAGGATGAGGAGCCCCGTAATCCCGAGAACGAGAGGTTGAAGAGAGAGCGAGAAAAGAAGCGAGAGGAGAAGGAAGCGAGAGAAACAGAGGAAAGAGAAGGAAGAGAAAGAAAGGAGAAGAGAGAAGATGAGAGGAAGAGAAAAGAAGAGGAAAGGAAAAGAAAGGAAGAGGAGAGGCAGAGAAGAGAAGAAGAGGAGAGAAAAAGAGAAGAAGAAAGAAGAAGAGAAGAAGAGAGACAGAGGAAAGCTAAAGAAGAAGAAAGAAAAAGGAAGGCCGAGGAAGAAAGCAAAATGCGGGGAGGATATGGCTGCTGCATTTGAGCCATCTTTTGCTGGGGAAGAGACCGAGAAACATCCTCGTGCTGATGTGGATGTTGGCGATGATTTTTCCACTCCATCCACTGGCATTCATTCAGGGGGAGTTGCTACAGAACAAGGAACAATTTCGCCACTACATTTTAGTGATGTGAGTAGGTCTGGTGCTGATCCCGAGGAGGTTTATGCATCACACTTCCCGAGCATGAAGAATCCTCACCCGCCGAGAAAGAAAGGGCCGAGAGGGAAGCTCCTAGCTTTCAAACCTATTCCCGCTGGTTCAAGTGGAAGCAATACTAATTCCACAAGTATTATCACAGCTGTTGGATGTTATCTTTGGACTTGAAGAAACAGTTTTTTGGGATGGACTTTGAAATGAGAGACTTGAAGAAGGCACCGCCGAGTACTTCAAACATGCAAGAACAGATCAATGCACCGCGAGCTCAAGTGGAGTCAAATCAAACCGGTGCAGAATTGGTTTCAGTGAAGGAAAATCTTGCCAAATTTGACAAGTCAGTCTAGGAGCTTAGCAAGTTTCAGCTTGTTCGTTTCCTTGCAGGCCCCTAAAAAATTTTCAAAACTTTATTTCCATTTTACTCTACCTCTTTGATGGGACAAAAAGGGGGAGAGTTGCGCGGTTTGATTGCGGGTTTTGAAGATTTGAAGTTTTTGAAGCCGAGGAAGCTTGGATATATATATATATATATATATATATATATATTTTGATTTTACTTGATTTTGATTTTGATTTAGACTGTTTTATTTCGGATTTCGATTGGGTTGTTTGAACTTCTATGACCTTATGCTTGATGTGATGATTTGGATTTAGACTTGTGAATTTGATTGCAGGATTACTATATTTTGTGAGGATAATTATTATTGGACTAACACTATGTTTTGCAGATATAATCCTCAAAATATATATAAGTTTTTCCTTGCAGGTTTTTAATTCACAAATCTGTCGAGGTTTTGTCACCATCAAGAAGGGGGAGATTGTTGAAGAAAAATCCCTTGGAGTTTTGAAGTTGACAAAACAGCCTCAACAAAGTGTGGTCTAAGGATTCCAAGACTCAGTCGGCTACGTCTGAAGTTGTCAAAGTCTAAAGGTTTTCAAAGACAGTCAGACATAGAATTTCGGTCTGAAGTTTTTCCGTCTGAAGTCAGTCAAGACTCAGTTTCCGTCTGAAGACCTTCAAGACTTAGTTTCAGTTTGACGACCCTCGAGACCCAAATCTAAGTTTGAAGATAGTCCGCGATTTTTTTACAGGCTGGCTACAGGTTATTCTTATGGCTACAGATATTGGATTTCGTATTTCCTAATCCTAACCATGGAATATCTCTCGGGCGTGATCAAGAGCTTGGAAGATTTGATTCTTCGGATTCTATCCGTTGAAGATCAAGCTTATTTTTGGAAGAATCTAATTTTGGGAACTCAAGATCTTGATTGTATGGGCGAACAGGATTGACGAGCTACTGTCTACTTACGTTTTCGAGACAAGGAGATCACTTAAATTGATTCAGTCCAACGGGTTGATTGGATGAATTTTTTGGAATGTGCCAACGGGTATGATGGCACGGAGATTATTTAAGTTGGATCGACGTTGCTTGGAAATAAGGAGAGACCGGTAGAGAAATCTTGATGTTAGAATCTCCAAAATCACTTGTTCTCTAAAAATCTTTCATGTTTACACTGTGTAACAAAGAGAGTGAGATATAGAGCAAAGACAGCGAAGGCTGTAGGAGAGATTGTCAATTGAAGAAATCTAATCCGTCTACCGTAAAGGCACTCTTTTGCTACATAGTGATTACGGCCGTTTGGCTGCCCGGCATGGAGAGTGGACGTAGGCTTGGTCTAAGCCGAACCACTATAATCTCTGTGTCAATTCTCTCTTACCCTACTCTATTTACTTTGTGAATGCGTAATCTGTTTATTATTGGTATATCATTGATATCAACGTATTGCATCGCAAAAGATTCCAAAAGAATTCCGCAACAACCTATTCACCCCCCTCTAGGTTGATTCACTAGCCCATTTCAGAATCCTGGGGACTAATCTCTCTCTCTCTCTCTCTCTCTCTCTCTCTCTCTCTCTCTCTCTCTCTCTCTCTCAAACAAGACTCAAACAAGAAAAAGTACTTTTGATAAGTACTTGTATTCTCATGGATGAACATAATTAACATGAATCATGAATCTAAAACCCCAGGGAACTCTCTCTCTCTCTCTCTCTCTCTCTCTCTCTCTCTCTCTCTCTCTCTCTCTCTCTCTCTCTCTAAGCTTTCATAAATGACCAATGTACGTGTAGCTTCCCAACAGTTGAATTACTCTCTTTCTTCCTAGGACAAATTATGGAAAAACATGATATGATTCCACTCTTTCTAAACTACAACATCAGCAAAAACATGAAAACTTCAGTCAAAATGAAGCATGTTGAGAACTGTAAGGTACTCAATAAATACGGTCAGGAGCATCGAAATCTCACAAGGAAGAAGTCCTGCGACTTGTAGAATATTTGAAGCATCTTCTCTCGCTTCTCTTCCAAAGATAATCCACGTTTCTTCGACTGCACACAACCCAAAAAGTAAACAAACATGTAAATCCACGGCACCATCTGGCCGGCAATCCACAGTCACCAAGCAAGAGAACAGCAATCCGACGGAAACCAACCAAAACTCAGTACAAACCACAACTGGAAATCAAAAACGACGTAGCAAAAAATCAAAGCACCATCAAGACTCCAGAGGATCCAGACCCTATATCCAAAACTTCTATCAAGCATCACACAACGACTAGTTTGACTCGAGAGGCACAGGCGATTATTCAGCGTCACCCTAAAACTCGAAACTCGAAACCCTAGCTGAAATCGCGAACGAAATGCTTGCTCCAAATGTAATCTAACCTCAGATCAGCCCCCAAAAAACACAGAGGAAAGCATGATTAACATCGAGAGACTTGGGAAAGAGAGAGAGAGAGAGAGAGAGAGAGAGAGAGAGAGAGATCTGCTGATGTTGTCTTGAATTCCACAAAATTCAATCGAGAAATCTAGGAAGGCTTGAAGATTGCTGGCTATTTGTTTCCAATTATATTTCCTAGATTTGGACCTATCTATAAGAGACTTTCATGGGAAATAGTCCTGATTCAATGTAACTGGGATATATCATGATATCTCTAATATATAGGGGATAATCACTGAAGATTTATTAGTTAGCTTAGGAAAGTGGGGATCTGAAGATATATTTATTTCAGCATTGTACCTTGTACTCGAGTGAAACGCTCAAATAAGAAATCGTCTCTCTCTCTCTCTCCCGTGGACGTAGGCGGATTCTTTCGCTGAACCACTTAAATCTCCGTGTTCTTGATTATTCTTGTTTACTTTTCTCATTTAGTTAGGGTGTTCTTCCACACAACAATTGGTATCAGAGCAATCCAGGTTCTCCGTTCGTGTATTGAGACTTCTAACTAGATGGCTGGAAAATGTTCAACCATTTGATATGATATTGAACGATTCACTGGGAAGAATAATTTTACACTATGGCGGAGAAGGATGAAGGATCTGTTGATTCAACAAGGTTTATCAAAGGTTCTTCTGGGAAGATCGAACAAGTCGGACACCATCACTGATGATGATTGGTTCGACATGGAGGAGAGGGCGTGTAGCGCAATCCGACTGAACCTATCAGATGAGGCCCTTCAATATATAGCGGAAATTGAATCTGCTCCAGAGGTATGGCTCAAACTCAAAAGCATTTACATGACAAAATCTCTTACGAATAAGTTGTTCTTGCAGAAGAGATTGTATTCACTTCAGATGAGTGAAGGAGGATATTTGTTGGAACACCTCAACGTGTTCAATCAGATGATTAGTGAACTTACAAGCTTGGAGGTAAGGTTTGAGGATGAAGACATAGCGCTTCTACTACTGGCATCGTTGCCGGATTCGTTTGACCACTTGGTGACTATGCTCCTTTATGGCAAGGAAACCCTAGAGATTAGAGAGGTGACTACTGCCCTAATTTCAAACGACACCCGAAAAAGGGCAAGTAGTTCAAAATCTTCGGGACAGGGACTCTTTGCGAAGGAGAAAAGCAATCAAGGAAGAGGAAGATCAACGGATTGAGGATCGAGCAGTAGGAGTCGATCAAAATCTAAGGGAAAGTTCAAAGGAAGATGCTACGTGTGCAATCAGGAAGGGCATACCAAGAGATTCTGTCCAAATAAGAATGAGAAAAAGGAGAAGAGCTCAGATGAGGCAACTATAGCCGACAGCATTGAGACCAATGATAGGGACGTCTTGTCCATATCGTCGGGGAATGACATCTTTGAAGATTCATGGATCATGGACTCCGGATGCACTTTTCACATGTGTCCTCGTCGAGAAGCCTTTGATGAGTACAAGGCATATGATGGTGGTTCAGTTCTCATGGGGAATGATACTTTGTGTAAGACTGTGGGTGTTAGAACCATGAAAATCAAGATGTTTGATGACATGATTAGAACCTTGGCAGATGTGCGTCATGTTCCGGGTCTAAGGAAGAATTTGATCTCATTGGGAGCACTTGAATCCAATAGATGCAAGTACAAGGCTCAAGGTGGAGTCTTGAAGGTGATTAAGGGAGCTCTAATTGTTCTTAAGGGACAGAGGCACGAGAACCTATATTGACTTATAGGAACCACAGTGCAAGTTGGAGCATCTGTGTCTATGGATGCTAGCACAGAATTAGATAACACCTATCTATGGCATATGCGTCTTGGGCATATGGGAGAAAGAGGAGTGGTGGAGCTTCACAAGAGGAATGCACTCCAAGGTATAAAAACATGCAAATTAGATTTCTGCAAATTTTGTGTGTTTGGAAAACAATGCAGAGTTCGGTTCAATGCTGCAACTCAAACAAGCAAGGGCGTGCTCAAGTATGTACACACAGATGTATGGGGTCCTTCACCGGTAAAGTCAAAAGAAGGGAAGGAATACTTCGTGACATTCATTGATGATTTCTCTCGCAAAGTGTGGGTCTACTTCATGCGACACAAAAGTGAAGTCTTTGAAAGGTTCAAAGAATGGAAAGCTGAAGTTGAGACTTCAACGGGGAAGAAGGTTAAGTGCTTGAGATCGGACAATGGAAGGGCATACAAATTGACACTATTCATGGAGCTTTGCAAGAATGAAGGGATTAAACGTCACTTCACAGTTCTGGAAACGCCCCAACAGAATGGTGTAGCGGAAAGGATGAATCGAACCTTATTAGAGAGAGCTCGAAGCATGAGGCTACATGCAGGACTGAGCAAGGAGTTTTAGGTAGAAACTGTTTGAATGGCATGTTATCTTATGAATTGGTCTCCATCAACTGCAATTAAATGCAAAATTCCCGAAGAGGTATGGACTGGTAAAATTGTTGATTATTCTAATTTAAGAATATTCGGTTGTCCTACTTTTGTACATGTGCAGAGCTCGAAGCGCTCGAAATTGGATCCAAAATCAAAACAATGCATATTTCTCGGTTACGAGAAAGGAGTGAAAGGCTACAAATTATCGGATCCAAGTGAGAAGAAAGTTTTGACGAGCAGGGATGTTATATTTGATGAATCTACAATGTTGAAGTCAAGCTGCGTGCCACGCGCGGCTGCTGAAGAGGAGAGTGATAAATCTACCGTTAAGGTGGAGCTTGAAACCAAAGAATCTGCAGAGAATGGCGAGTCATCCAATGAGGCTTCAGAAGTCTAAGAAACGGTAGAAGTTCCCCGTACCATTGCAACGAGTTGAGGAAGGCGCACTCCCAAAGCATCGGAGAGGTACGGTTTTGAGGATATGGTTGCTTATGCTCTTACCGTAGGCTCTAGCGATCCAAGCTCCTACCATGAAGGTTAGAAAAGTGATCACAAATAAAAGTGGATGACTACAATGATGGAGGAGATGGAGTCGTTACAAAAGAATGAGACATGGGAACTTGTGAAGAAGCCCAAGGATCGAAATGTCATTGGTTGCAAATGGGTTCTTCGAAGAAAGGAAGCAGCAATGGAGAAAGAGCAAGAGAGATACAAGGCCCGACTTGTTGCTAAGGGCTATGCACAAAAGGAGGGGATTGATTATGATGAGATATTTTCCCGGTTATAAAACACACATCAATTCGTGTTTTACTAGCTATGGTAGTCATTTATGACTTGGAGCTTGAGCAGCTAGATGTGAAGATGGCATTCCTTCATGGTGACTTGGAGGAGAAAATTTATATGGAGCAGCCCGAAGACTTCAAGGTGGAAGGGAAAGAGGATCATGTTTGTTTGCTCAAGAGATCATTTTACGGTTTGAAGCAATCTCCGAGGCAATGGAATAAAAGGTTTGATTCTTTTATGCTTCGTATTGGCTTCATGAGGAGTGTGCATGATTCTTGTGTCTACTACAAAGTTTTGGATGATAAGTCGCTTATTCTGTTGATGCTTTATGTTGATGATATGTTAATTGCTGCAAGAAAAATAAGAGACATTAATTCCCTAAAGTCTCAGTTAAGTAGTGAGTTTGATATGAAGGATCTTGGTGCTGCAAAGAGGATTCTTGGCATGGAAATCTTTCGAGATAGACATGCAAGTAAGCTTTGGGTAAATCAAAAGAAGTATGTTGAGAAGGTCTTGGAGCAGTTCAACATCGGTAAAGCTAAACCGGTTAGTACACCCTTAGCAAATCACTTCAAATTATCTGAGAAACAATACCCTGTCTCATATGAGGAAGTTGTAAAGATGTCTCGAGTACCCTATGGCAGTGCAGTAGGGAGCCTCATGTATGCTATGGTTTGTAGTAAACCGGATTTGGCTCATGCGGTGAGTCTCGTCAGCCGATACATGAGCAATCCGGGTTAGGAGCATTGGGAAGCTGTTAAGTGGATCTTTCGTTATTTGGCTAGAACTGCTGGAGTGGGCTTAATGTTCAGTTCCAAGGCAGGATCGATCGATTTAGCAGGTTATGTTGATTCAGACTTTGCTGGTGATTTGGACAAGCAAAGGTCCATCACGGGATATGTCTTTACTCTTGGCGGTCAAGCTATTTCATGGAAGGTAATGCTTCAACCTACTGAAGCATTGTCTACAACCGAAGCTGAGTATATGGCAGTAACTGAGGCTATGAACGAGGGAATATGGCTGACTGGTTTGGTCACAGAGTTGGGTATATAGCAAGAAAGTGCTACATTATATTGCGATAGTCAGAGCGCAATATGTCTTGCGAATAATCAAGTGTTCCATTCCAGAACGAAACACATTGAAGTTCGGTACCACAAAATTCGAGAATTTGTGGAGAATGGTAGCATTGCTTTGAAGAAAATTCATACTAAAGATAATCCCGCAAATATGCTCACGAAGACGGTTACTACAGAGAAGTTCAAGTCTTGCAGGGACTTGATTTCTCTCACTTATCATTGAAGTTGATGGAGGCCGCACCGATCCAGGTGCAGGCGTACCTTTGTGAAGGTACGGTGGAGGGAGAGATATGTTCGTTTTCTTGGTTCAAGTGGAGGCTTGTGGTTTATTCAAGTCAAAGGTGGAGATTTGCTGATGTTGTCTTGAATTTCACAAAATTCAATCGGGAAATCTAGGAAGGCTTGAAGATTGTAGGCTATTTGTTTCCAAATATATTTCCTAGATTTGGACCTATCTATAAGAGACTTTCATGAGAAATAGTCCTGATCAATATAACTAGGATATATCATGATATCTCTAATATATAGGCGATAATCACCAAAGATTTATCAGTTAGTTTAGGAAAGTGGAGATCTGAAGATATATTTATTTTAGTATTGTACCTTGTACTCGGGTGATACGCTCAAACAAGAAATCGTCTCTCTCTCTCTCTCTCTCTCTCTCTCTCTCTCTCTCTCCCTCCCTCCCGTGAAAGTAGGCGGATTCTTTCGCCAAGCCACGTAAATCTCCGTGTTCTTGATTATTCTTGTTTACTTTTCTCATTTAGTAAGGGTGCTCTTCCACACAACAAGATCTACCATTTTCGTCTGCGCGAACGATGAAGGGAGTGGCGAAAGAGAGGACAAGCTCAAGCTGCGGGGCTTCTGCGATTCTTCTCTCTCTCGTTCTTCTTTTGGCGGGAGTTTGGTTGAGGCTGAAGTGCTCCAGGAGCAAGGTTCGAGTTTAATCTCACTCGCTCGATAAAGGTTGCTAAATTATAGATTGCTCCCCAACTTTTCACCTTATTACGTTTTTGCGCCCAAAATTTGGGGGGTAATTATCACAAGAGTCATGAACTCATTGTAGAGTTGTCAATTCAGTTTTAAACTTTTTAATTTAGCAATTTAGTCCTAAACATCTTTACAATTTTCCTCTGTAATTTTCTTGGCCAATTTTGATGACTGTGACCCTCGTCGGCCACAAGGAAAAGAAATAAAAAAACTTTAAAATTTAAGTTAAATAATTATAAAAATTGTCCAGGTCGGGGTTGATATTAGTTGTGCTACGTAGAATAGCTAGTATTCACGCGTTAGCGATTTTTAGTCAAAATAGGTCAAAATGACTACATTGGCAAATTGTCAAAAAGTTTAGGACTAAATTAGTTAAATTAAAAAGTTTAGAAATGCATCGGCATCTATAAAATAGGTTTACGACTTTTTTGATAATTACCCAAAATTTGACGAGTATCAAATTGGAGAGGTAAGTAATGATGTATATATCAATTTGTAGATGACAAATTTTTCAGTATGTTTTGCACGTACCAAGTACGCATTTCATTAGCATCAAATAATACCATCTCAAATTACTCGCGATGTATTCTTTCATTGTTTACACAATTTGACAATATATGTGGGGAAGATAGTTAAATGTTGAAAATATCGGTGAGATCGCCCAAAGCTTGCTGGCCATCAACGAGGGCCCCTTGAGCCTCTCCGTGGTCGGCCGAGGCTTAGCCTCACAAGATCTAGGAGAGGTCGAGCCTCGGTCGACCACTGCCAGGTTGGCATTGCCTGGGTGGGCGAGGCCGACCACCAAGCAATGCCAACCTCACGGTGGTCGAGTGAGGTCGAGCCTCGCCGAGCCACAATGAGGCTCAAAGGTCCTCGTCAGTGGCTGGCGAGGCTCCCCTGAGGCCCTCATTTGGCTGGTTGTTGGCCGGCCATGGCCAAGGTCGGCGGTCGGCTAAGAGGGAAGAGAAGAAAAAAAAAGAAAAGGGAAAATGCAATAAAATTATTAGTAAGTTAAAAGAAATTTTAAGTCATAACAATATTTGGGTTTGTACCAAATGTATTTCTGCTATAGGAATAGAAATTTTATATAGTTACTAAATGTCTTAAAATATTCAAAAATTGTTCCCCGAAACATAAATTTAAAAAAAGTGTTTTTTTTTTTTAAAAAAGTTTCCAGAAACAAAAACGTTATCAAACGCGCCCTTAGTATTTGAAATTTTTGATTCGACATAGCCTATGAGGTTATTGGAATTAGTAATGGGGACTGGTCTCTAGAAATGGTGAAGTTTGCTCTAGCGAAAGCAATTGAGGTTGAACATGCTCGGTATGTGAAAAGAAATGTAGTGTGAAAAAATTGCAAACTTCTGCAGGAATCTTGGAACCGGTTCTTATGTTAAGGCAATTTTGTTGCTATTTATGGATTAACCATGGGGAGGACAAGGTTTTTTATATGGTTAAACTAGACATGAAAGTCTACCTACTTTCTAGCTACTCCATTGCATCTGATACTATATACGGTCGATGCTTTGCTTAATGGGCCGACAAGTACCCGTGGGCAACCGTAGCGCTTTGGTTCCCCCTCAAGTAATCTACCCGTGAGTTCTTAAGGCTCATTTGGTCTAGCTCACATTAGTCAGTGGCGTACGAATTTTATTCTTAGCATATCTCCTAATTGTGTATGCAGGAACTTAAATTCGAGCTGATTGAATGGGGCAATAGCTGCTGCTTTTGCAAAACTATCATCATTGCAATCCTTGTAAGCATACTAGGATTCTATGTGGCTTGGCCATGACATGTCACTGATTCGATTTGCCAAAATTAACTTTGATGGTGTATTTGTCTCGCAGAAAATATTTTTCGAGAAAATGTTTGCCTCATTTCCCGGCATTTAATTCACTTAGAAAAATAAGTCAATAGAAAATATTTTCTTAGTCAACGAAAAACGTTTTTCTATTTAATATTAAATTCAGGAAAACACTTCCCCATTAAAAAAAACGGAAACCTTTCCGGTAGATTGATGCATTGGGAGTTCTGAATCGATGAAGGGCGTCTCAAACGTCAAGCTTTCTTAGTCGAAAGACTTTAGGCTCGATGCTTTTCTCGGGGCATAAGAACGCTTCAAGTGTCATAACTTTGTACGAAAGGACACTTAAGTGCCATAACTTACGAAAGGTACACTTAAGTGCCACATTTTAAGAAAAGTGAGACACTTGAGTGCCATCTTCGGCGAAGTTGGCCGAAAATCATACGTGGCTTTAAAATATTAATATTTCTCGCCGATGTGTCTCGCCGGAGAGCCGAGTCGGATCAATTCACCCCAAACGACGTCGTTTCGGGTGTTAGCCAAAATAGAACTCTTAAATCGGCCAAAACGATGTTGTTTTGGCATAATTTGAATTTTAATATAATATAAAAATTATTTAAATTAAATTTAAAAAATTATATAAAACATTTAAAAATAAATTTAAAAACTTTTAAAAAATTAAAAAATTTACAAAAAACTAAAAAAATTTTAAAAATTACAAAAAAAGTTTTAAAATGTTACAAAAATTACAAAAAACTACAAAAAATTTACAAAAAAATTTAGAAAATTTACAAAAATTTAAAAATTTACAAAAATTTAAAAATTTACAAAAAATTTAAAAAATTTACAAAAATTTACAAAATTTACAAAAATTTTAAAAAATTACAAAAACTTTCAGCCCTTAGCCGCCTCCTTTTTCTAATTTCTTTTAAATTTTATGTAAAATTTTAAAATTTTATAAATTTTTAAAATAAATTTAGTTTTAAATTTAATTTTAATTAATTTTTATATTAAATTTTTTACCACGTTAGCATCAAAATGATGCCATTTCAGGTGTTGGCCAGAATGGAGCTCTTAAATTGGCCAAAACGACGTTGTTTTGACATAATTTGAATTTTACTACAATATAAAAATTAATTAAATTAAATTTAAAAAAATACTAATATAATTATATTTATTTAAAAAAATAACAGAGAAGGAGGAGGAAGGTAGCCAGCGGTTGAGGGCAGAGCCCTTGCCACCGCCGCCTCCTCGCCATCGTCGGAAGGTGGGGAGGGTCGGCCGGGCCGCCTCCCTTTTTTTAAAAGAATATTTTAATTTGATTTTTTTAAATTTTTTTAAATTTTTGAATTCTTTTAAATTTTTTAGATTTTCAAAAATTTTAAAAAATTTTTAAAAATTTTTTAGAAATTTTTTAAAATTTTTAAATTTTTTAGAAATTTTTTAAAATTTTTAAATTTTTTAGAAATTTTTTAAAATTTTTTAATTTTTTATAATTTTTAAAAAAAATTTTAGTTTTTTTTAATTTTCTAAAATTTTAGAAAATTTTTAAAATTTTTAATTTTTTAATTTTTTTAAAAATTTTAAATAAATTTAGTTTTAAATTAAATTAAATTAATTTTTATATTAAATTTTTTACCACGTTAGCACCAAAACGACGCCGTTTTGCACTCGTTTCGCCGGAAAATTGACACGTCGCATTTTAGTCGGATTTTGGCCGGATTGTCACTCAAGTGATCCATTTTGCTTTCCGATTTTGGCACTTAAGATACCTTTCGTAAGTTATGGCACTTAAGTGTCCCTTTCGCCAAGTTATGACACTCCAGGGGTTCGCACGTCCTTTTCTCGGCGTTAGGCATTAATTGGGTGGAGAAGGACAAGGATGAAGGGAAGTGGGACCCGCAAGAGGAGAAACCCAAAGAGGGCATCGGAAGAACGGATAGGATTATTAAAACATGGGATCGACGATGACTGACAATGGGCAAAATGGTCATAACAGAATTCTCCACCTGCCCGTTCTCTATATAAACCACCCTTCGCACCCAGGCACCCTGCATTTCCATTATTCTCTGCATTTTGAAGCCCCTGTTCAGACATGAAAGGGCATATTTATGAGCTTGGCCGATCTGGCCAGCGGCCCCTGGTGCCGTCGTCGCCATACCCATCTCGATCTCGCTGTCACTTTGGGTCCGATCCCGCAGCCCGACATCGAACTTAAGCAGTGGATCAAGGCTCATCTTCTCACCCCGATGGATAATTTGAAGGAGGTACCATTCTTGTGCTTGATTTTAGGTTTTCGGCTTTTGTTCTTTTTTGAGCTCCATGTGCTTGGGACTCTTAGCAACTTACCTGATCTCGATCCCCAACCCAGACCTCCATCACGACCCCGACGATCGCAGTCCCGACCCTAATCCCGATCGTGAAGATCCCGATCCCAATCGCGACCTCGATCTCGATCCTGATCCAGATCCCGACCCAGACCCCAGTCCCGATCCCATTACAAATGCACTTCTTTGGTCTCTCAATGGGGACCTGTGCTTGCGGCTCTTAGCCTTCTAGCGATGCTTTTGCTTTCGATAGTCGAGTTTCCATGTGATTGTGTATGGAATTGATGCAACTGTGTACTTCAATAATTGTGGCTACATATTCATAGTGATTCATAATCTTTTTGGCTGATTTTGCCCCTGTAAGCGTAAGCTGTTTTTTTTTTTTTTTTTGGACGAAAGAGATATGTATATTCGATTAAGTAGACCCGGAACATAATGACGGATTACAATCAAAACATAAAATGTCCCATAGAAGAGGGGGGGTTGATGCACCCAATCAAGGGGAAGCTTCTTCGTTCTATGCATGGAAGACAGCCAATGCGCAGCTTTGTTGGCGTCACGGGGGGCATAAGCTATAGAAATGTCTTCAGACTTTGCTAACTCCTCTTGACAGCTTTGAATAATGGATTTAATGGGCCATGGTGTCTCGGCCCGGCCCAAGATGGAATCCACCATAGCCAAACAGTCACTTTCACATGTCCACAAACCTATTTCACTTCTAAAGTGTTGCACGTGTCTCAGCTTTACTTCTTGAAGGAATCGAATACCGTGCAGCATTACTTCAGCTTCTCCTTGCAAGGCCGAGGAAACCCTAATGAAAGCTGCAAAGTCATCAACGACGCACCCATCGCTGTTCCTCACCACACCAGCAACCGATCCAAGGAATTTGCTCGAGATCCATGCTGCATCAACGTTGATCTTCATCTCCAGGCGCTGCGGCAGTTTCCAAAACACGGGTAAGCATGGATCGTTGCTGGAGAGTTTACGTTTCGTTGCTCCTCTACTGAACAAGTTGATCTGGGATTTTGCAAGGTCGTTGAGATCTGCCGGTTTGGGGCTTAATCCTCTGAAAATCCAAGCATTTTGAGCCCTCCAAATTTGCCAGAGCAGCTCCACGAAGAACTCTCGACCAGGTAGGTGCTTTTTCGAGTCAAAAACCTCCATTAACCAGAGATCTATTCTTGTGATATATTTCGTGACATTAGCCACCTTCAAACATGGATTTCGCCAAATTTGCCATGTCCATGAGCAAAGAAGGAAGAGGTGTTCGACCGTTTCTACCTGTTGATGGCACATCGGACAGAGAGGATCGGGAGAAAACTTCTGTCTAAAAAGATTTTCCTTGGTTGGAAGTGCGTTTTGACAAATACCCTAAGTAAAAGTTCGAATCTTTGGTGGAATTGAAAGACTCCAGATGCTTGTCCATAGTGTGCATGGCGGTGTATAGGAGCATGTGGCGCGTTGATGATCCTGTCTGTTGATTGTTACTTGAGCCCTATTGTAGCCACTTTTTACTGTATATGTCCCTTTACAATTTCCAGTCCAAGCTCGGGTGTCAGGTTGGGGATGCCGACTCAGGGGGAGAGCTAAAATCTCATTTGCTGTGTTATCTTCGAATAATTGTTGTATGAGTGTTTGATTCCATGTTCTGGTGCTATCATCAATTAAACTTTCCACCATGGTGGGTACTGTTTGAGCTGTCTATCTTACTACTGGCTCCTGAGATACCATCTGTCATCCTTGATGTTAATTGATTTGCCATCGCCTACTAACCATTTAATATCTATCTTGATGGTATCTCTGCCCATCAAAATGCTCTGCCATCCCCACGATGCGCGCTGCCCCTTTTGTGCTGTCCATATATCTCCGCGAGGAAAGTATATTCCTTGTAACACTTTGCTCCATAAGGCGTTCAGAGAACAGTGTAGACGCCATGCTTGTTTACCAAGCATAGCCCTGTTGAAGGTAATTAAATCCCTGAAACCCATCCCTTCTTCGTCTTTACGATTTTTCATGATTGCCCAGTTCTTCCAATGGATCCCTTTTTGTGTATCCCCTTGCTGCCACCAGAATGATGCGATTCGTCGTTCAATTGCTTTGCAGATGGACACGGGCAACTTGAAGATGGCCATGGCGTAGGTTGGTATAGCCTGCACCACGCTCTTTATCAAAATTTCCTTGCCTGCTTTAGTAAGTAATTTTTCCTTCCAGCCCCCTAGTTTAGAATTCACTCTGGCTAATATCCATGCAAAAGTTTCCTTTTTAGATTGGCCCCAATCTGTCGGATTACCTAAATATTGTCTTGTCTTTTCATAAACAGGCACCCTCAACTCCTGAGACAGACTCTTTTTAAGTGGTAAGGGACAGTTCTTGCCCCGATGCATAACAATATTGATTAAGCGTCAATTGCAGATTTTGACACTCGAATAGAGTACCATCCAGGAAGAAAATCACGTCATCTGCGAACACAAGGTGAGATAGTTTAGGGGAGAACCTGTTTAGTTGAATGCCTTTTAAACTACCATCCTCAACGGCTTTCTTCATCAGCCAAGTCAGCACATTTGTAATTAGGATGAAAAGATAGGGTGACAGGGGATCTCCTTGTCTAAGGCCTCTGGATGGACTGATAAAGGGAGTAGCTTCGCCATTGATTTTGATGCTGAAAGTCACAGTCGTAATACATTGCATGATTAGGGCTACCCATTTCTCAGAAAAACCCATTTTCAACATGCAGTCCCTTAAAAAATCCCATTCAACTAGATCATAAGATTTCTGGATATCTAATTTCAATATTGCCTGATGTTTGTTCTTTCGCTTTGTGATGCGCAGTTGATGAAGCACCTCCTGGACAACAAATATATTATCCTGGATTTGCCGGCCTTAGACAAAAGCACACTGTTCAGGTACGATGATCTCTGGCAGCCACTGTTTTAACCTGTTTGCAAGGATTTTAGAGATGATTTTATAGCTGAAGTTGCATAGGCTTATGGGTCTATACTGCTTGATATTCTCAGGAGTTTTTACTTTGGGTATCAAGGTAATATAGGTCTGATTCAGGGATGGATCCAGAATACCTGTATGAAAGAAGTTGGTTACCATTTGGAATAGGTCGGGTTGTATAATATCCCAGGCCTTATGATAGAACAGCCCATGAAAACCATCAGGCCCCGGCGCTTTCAAGGCACCCATTTGAAAGATAGCATCTTGAATTTCCTTCATAGTGGGGGTGACCAGCAGTGCATCGTTTATTCTGTTGTCAATAAGAGTGAGGCAATGGTTTAGAACTGGTTGGTAATTGCGATACCCTTCTGATTTGTAGAGGTTACTATAAAACATGTGTATATGATCTCTGATTGCCCCTGGCTCCCTGCACCAACTGTGGTCATTTAGTTTCAGCATTGAAATATGGTTGTGGTGTCTCCTCTGAACTGTTGTGGCATGGAAAAACGTGTATTTTTGTCACCCCAATGCAACCATTTAATGCGCGATCTCAGCCCCCAATATTGCTCTTCCTATTTTCTGAGCCATTCTATTTGTTGAATAATACGGTGTACTTCTCGACGACTGGTACATTGTTGTGACTAATTGGTGATTGTTGTTAGAGTCTGGTTCAGCTCCTGTATCTGGCGGGGTGCATAGGCGAATTTTTCTTTGCTCCACCCTGAGAGTAATTTTGAAGTTGCCTTTAGTTTTTCTGACAAAGTAGCGTTAGGTGAGCTGAGTTGAGTCCATGCTTGCTGGATAACATCATAGAATTCTTCATGGTCCGGCCAGTAAGCTTCCATTTGAAAGGCTCCTTTTCTCTTCTTTCTTTCAAGGTACATCCTCAAAACAAGGGGGCTGTGGTCTGAGCCTATTGCTGGAAGTGCATGAATCTCTGCATCATGGAAGGTAATTCTCCATTCCAAGGTACACACTGCCCTGTCCAATCTTTTTTTAACCAGATCATCACCTTCTTTGTTGTTAGCCGACGTATAGGCACATCCTTGGCTATCGATATCCATTAATGTTAACTCATTGAGCATGTCGCGAAATGCTGCTATTCGATGATTATCGGCTTCTCTTTTCCCCACCTTTTCCCACACATAGAGAATCTCGTTGAAATCCCCCATACATATCCATGGAAGTGTATCACTGGGTTTTAGTGATTTCAGTTGTTGCCATAACTGCACCCTTTCTCTGAAGTTTGTGGATGCATGTATGAATGTGAACTGCATGGCTTGTCTTCTAGCTGTATTTGTGCAATGTATGTGGATATATTGAGCTGTACTGTCTTGCACCGTTACTGCTATTTCCTCATTCCACATTAAGGCCAACCCCCCGACAATTCATGTTAGGTTTACTAGATATAGGTGCTGGAAATGAAGCTGTCTGCATATATTTTCCACCTTCTGTGCTTTATTTTTAGTTTCCATAAGAAATACTAAATAGGGCCTTTCCCGAGCATTTAATGCTCGGAGTTCCTGGACTGTTAGAGGGTTGCCCAGCCCCTGACAGTTCCGGCTTATGATATTCATGACGACTTTGGTGGCTTATTAGGGCTAGCCACCAGAGCCCAATTTGTCCCACCTTGGAGCAGTTGCATAGGAGTTTCTGTCATTCCTGAGTCGTCTATGAGAATGGGGATTGGTTCAGGTAAACATTTATGCTTTTTAGCCTATTGGTTCAGGTAAGCGTAAGCTGTTTGTTAGCTCTTTTTCTGTTTTTTACATGGGGATGTTATCTGCGGCTATACATGCTAAGTTCAACCAAGGCACAAAATCACACATTCATTCTGCGCATCCAAAATTTTTTATCTGATTAGGTAACCGGTAGAAGGCTGTGTTTTTGTAAAAATTTCCCAAAGAGTCCATTCTTTTATGTGGAGTCTTTTTCATTTCGATTTACCCCGATGTGGTGAGTAATTAAGAAATGCATACTTAAAAGTACGTCTGATAGTAAAATGTAGATTTATTTAATTCGATTGTCGGCTTAGAAAAAGATTGAACTTTAGTCTATACATATAATTACGACGGGTTATATCATTTGTATATGTAATTGGTTCACTTGGACCTCTGTCCTCCTTTCTGTACAGACACTCAAAGACTTGGAGAAACAGGCAGATTCTTTTAAAAAGAATGCTTCTCAAGAAGTTGAGAAAGCGAAGGAGTTTATAAGAGCAAATCAGAGTTTATAAGAGCAGGTCCCCTGACCTGCTCTTGTAAACTCCTTCGCTTTCTCAACTTCTTGAGAAGCATTCTTTTTAAAAGAATCTGCCTGGAGAATCTTTGAGTGTCTGTACAGAAAGGAGGACAGAGGTCCAAGTGAACCAATTACATATACAAATGATATAACCTGCCGTAATTATATGTATAGACTAAAGTTCAATCTTTTTCTAAGCCGACAATCGAATTAAATAAATCTACATCACGCAGATGCATGTGTTTTACTATCAGACGTACTTTTAAGTATGCATTTCTTAATTACTCACCACATCAGGGTAAATCGAAATGAAAAAGACTCCACATAAAAGAATGGACTCTTTGGGAAATTTTTACAAAAACACAGCCTTCTACCGGTTACGTAATCAGATAAAAAATTTTGGATGCGCGGAATGAATGTGTGATTTTGTGCCTTGGTTGAACTTAGCACGTATAGCCGCAGATAACATCCCCATGTAAAAAACAGAAAAAGAGCTAACAAACAGCTTACGCTTACAGGGGGAAAATCAGTCGGGAAGGTTATATATCGCTATGAATATGCAGCCATAATTATTGAAGTACACAGTTGCATCAATTCCATACACAATCACATGGAAACTCGACTATCAAAAGCAAAACCATCGGTAGAAGGCTAAGAGCCGCAAGCACAGGTCCCCATTGAGAGACCAAGGAAGTGCATTTGTAATGGGATTGGGATTGGGGTCTGGGTCGGGATCTGGATCAAGATCGAGATCGAGGTCGCGATTGGGATTGGGATCTTCACGATCGGAATCGAGATTGGGGTCGGGACCGCGATCGTCGGGGTCATGATGGAGGTCTAGGTTGGGGATCGAGATCAGGTAAGTTGCTAAGAGTCCCAAGCACAGGGAGCTCAAAAAAGAACAAAAGCCGAAAGCCTAAAATCAAGCACAAGAATGGTACTTCCTTCAAATTATCCATCTGGGTGAGAAGATGAGCCTTGATCCACCGCTTAAGTTTGACGCTGGGCTGCGGGATCAGACCCAGAGCGACAGCGAGATCGAGACGGGTATGGCGACGACGGCACCAGGGGCCGCTGGCCAGATCGGCCAAGCTCATAAATATGCCCTTTCATGTCTGAACAGGGGCTTCAAAACGCAGAGAATAGTGGAAATGCAGGGTGCCTGGGTGCGAGGGGTGGTTTATATAGAGAACGGGCGGGTGGAGAATTCTGTTATGACCATTTTGCCCATCGTCAGTCATCGTCGATCCCATGTTTTAATAATCCTATCCGTTCTTTTGATGCCCTCTTTGGGTTTCTCCTCTTGCGGGTCCCACTTCCCTTCATCCTCGTCATTCTCCACCCAATTAACGCCTAACGCCGAGAAAAGCATCGAGCCTAAAGCCTTTCGCTGAGAAAACTTGACGTTTGAGACGCCCTTCACCGATTCAGAACTCCCAATGCATCAATCTACCGGAAAGGTTTCCGGTTTTTTTAATGGGGAAGTGTTTTCCTGAATTTAATATTAAATAGAAAAATATTTTTCATTGACTAAGAAAATATTTTCTATTGACTTATTTTTCTAAGTGATTAAATGCCGGGAAATGAGGCAAACATTTTCTCGAAAAATATTTTCTGCGAGACAAATACACCATCAAAGTTAATTTTGGCAAATCAAATCAATGACATGTCATGGCCGAGCCACATAGAATCCTAGTATGCTTACAAGGATTGCAATGACGATAGTTTTGCAAAAGCAGCAGCTATTGCCCCATTCAATCAGCTCGAATTTAAGTTCCTGCATACACAATTAGGAGATATGCTAAGAATAAAATTCGCACGCCACTGACTAATGTGAGCCAGACCAAATGAGCCTCAAGAACTCACGGGTAGATTACTTGAGGGGGAACCAAACTGCTGCAGTTGCCCACGGGTACTGTCGGCCCATTAAGCAAAGCATCGACCGTATATAGTATCAGATGCAATGGAGTAGCTAGAAAGTGGGTAGACTTTCATGTCTAGTTTAACCATATAAAAAACCTTGTCCTCCCCAAGGTTAATCCATAAATAGCAACGAAATTGCCTTAACATAAGAACCGGTTCCAAGATTCCTGTAGAAGTTTGCAGTTTTTTCACACTACATTTCTTTTCACATCCTGAGCAAGTTCAACCTCAATTGCTTTCGCTAGAGCAAACTTCACCATTTCTAGAGACCAGTCCCCATTACTAATTCCAATAACCTCATAGGCTATGCCAAATCAAAAATTTCAAACACTAAAGGCGCGTTTGATAACGTTTTTGTTTCTAGAAACTTTTTTTTTTAAAGGGAAAAAGTCACAAAAAAAACCCTAAACTATGCACAAAGTAACAAAAATATCCCAAATTTTTTTTTTTGCACCACCAAAAACCCCAAACTTTGCCATCCGTGACATTTACCCCAAACTATTTTTTGTGACACAAAAACCCCGAACTTTCATTTCGTGACACATTTACCCTAAATCTTATGGGCATTTTGGTCATTTTGCTTTTAAAAACATTTTTCTTTTTTTTTTTCCTTTTTTTTTTTTTTTTTTTCTCTTCCCTCCGCCGGAGCCGGAGGGAAGGAAGGCTGCTCTGGCGAGGGCCGTCCTCGCCGGATCCGGTGAGGGAGGCCCTCGCCGGCGTCGGGTGAGGGCCGCCCTCGCCCGGATCCGGCGAGGGCGGCCCTCGCCGGACGCGGCTTCCCTCCGCCGGCTCTGGCGGAGGGAAGAGAAAAAGAAAAAACAGAAAAAGACAAAAATACCTTTAATGAGGTAAATGTGTCACGGATGGCAAAGTTTGGGGTTTTTGGTGGTGCAAAAAAAAGTTTGGGGTATTTTTGTCACTTTGTGCATAGTTTAGGGTTTTTGGTGGTTTTTTTCCTTTTTAAAAACACTTTTTTTAAAAAAATTGATGTTTCGGGAAACAATTTCTGAGTATTTTAAGGCGTTTAGTAACTATGTAAAAATTTTGTTCCTATAACAGAAATACATTTGGTACAAACCCAAATATTGTTATGACTTAAAATTTCTTTTAACTTATTAATAATTTTATTGCATTTTCCCTTTTCTTTTTCTTTTTTTTCCTTCTCCTCCCTCTTAGCCGACCGCCGACCTTGGCCATGGCCGTCTGACAACCGGCCAAACGAGGGCCTCAGGGGAGCCTCGCCAGCCACTGACAAGGACCTTTGAGCCTCATTGTGGCTCGGCGAGGCTCGATCTCACTCGACCACCGTGAGGTTGGCATTGCTTGGTGGTCGGCCTCGCCCACCCAGGCGATGCCAACCTGGCGGTGGTCGGGCGAGGCTCAACCTCTCATAGATCTTGTGAGGCTAAGCCTCGGCCGACCATCGAGAGGCTCAAGGGGCCCTCGTCGATGGCCAGCAAGCTCTGGGCGATCTCGCCGATATTTTCAACATTTAACTATTCTCCCCACATATATTGTCAAATTGTGTAAACAATGAAAGAATACATCGCGAGTAATTTGATATGGTATTATTTGATGATAATGAAATGCGTACTTGGTATGTGCAAAACATACTGAAAAATTTGTCATCTACAAATTGATATATACATCATTACTTACCTCTTTAATTTGATACTCATCAAATTTTGAGTAATTACCAAAAAGGTCGTAAACTTATTTTATAGATGCCAATGCATTTCTAAACTTTTTAATTTAACTAATTTAGTCCTAAACTTTTTGACAATTTGCCAATGTAGTCATTTTGACCTATTTTGACTAAAAATCGCTAACGCGTGAATACCAGCTATTCTACGTAGCACAACTGATATCAACCCCGACCTGGACAATTTTTATAATTATTTAACTTAAATTTTAAAGTTTTTTTATTTCTTTTCCTTGTGGCCGACGAGAGTCACAGTCATCAAAATTGGCCAAGAGAATTACATAGGAAAATTGTAAAAACATTTAGGACTAAATTGCTAAATTAAAGAATTTAAGACTGAATTGACAACTCTACAATGAGTTCATGACTCTTGTGATAATTACCCCCCAAATTTTGGGCGCAAAAACGTAATAAGGTGAAAAGTTGGGGAGCAATCTATAATTTAGCAACCTTTATCGAGCGAGTGAGATTAAACTCGAACCTCGCTCCTGGAGCGCTTCAGCCCCAACCAAACTCCGCCAAAAGAAGAACGAGAGAGAGAAGAATCGCAGAAGCCCCGCAGCTCGAGCTTCTCCTCTCTTTCGCCACTCCCTTCATCGTTCGCGCAGACGAAAATGGTAGATCTCTCTCTCCTCCTCTCTTTCGCCACTCCCTTCATCGTTCGCACAGACGAAAATGGTAGATCTCTCTCTCTCTCTCTCTCTCTCTCTCTCTCTCTCTCTCTCCCGAGTCTCTCGATGTTAATCGTGCTTTCGTCTGTGTTTTTTGGGGCTGATCTGAGGTTAGATTACGTTTGGGGCAAGCATTTCGTTCGCGATTTCAGCTAGGGTTTCGAGTTTCGAGTTTTAGGGTGACGTTGAATAATCGCCTGTGCCTCTCGAGTCAAACTAGTCGTTGTGTGATGCTTGATGGAAGTTTTGGATATAGGGCTATCTGGATCCTCTGGAGTCTTGATGGTGCTTTGATTTTTTGCTACGTCGTTTTCGATTTCCGGATGTGGTTTGTACTGAGTTTTGGTAGGTTTCCATCGGATTGCTGTTCTCTTGCTTGGTGACTGTGGATTGCCGGCCAGATGGTGCCGTGGATTTACATGTTTGTTTACTTTTTGGGTTGTGTGCAGTCGAAGAAACGTGGATTATCTTTGGAAGAGAAGCGAGAGAAGATGCTTCAGATATTCTACGAGTCGCAAGACTTCTTCCTTGTGAGATTCCGATGCTCCTGACCGTATTTATTGAGTACCTTACAGTTCTCAACATGCTTCATTTTGACTGAAGTTTTCATGTTTTTGCTGATGTTGTAGTTTAGAAAGAGTGGAATCATATCATGTTTTTCCATAATTTGTTCTAGGAAGAAAGAGAGTAATTCAACTGTTGGGAAGCTACATGTACATTGGTCATTTATGAAAGCTTAGAGAGAGAGAGAGAGAGAGAGAGAGAGAGAGAGAGAGAGAGAGTACTCCCTGGGGTTTTAGATTCATGATTCATGTTAATTATGTTCATCCATGAGAATACAAGTACTTATCAGAAGTACTTTTTCTTGTTTGAGTCTTGTTTGAGAGAGAGAGAGAGAGAGAGAGAGAGAGAGAGAGAGAGTACTCCCTGGGGTTTTAGATTCATGATTCATGTTAATTATGTTCATCCATGAGAATACAAGTACTTATCAGAAGTACTTTTTCTTGTTTGAGTCTTGTTTGAGAGAGAGAGAGAGAGAGAGAGAGAGAGAGAGAGAGAGAGAGAGAGAGAGAGAGAGATTAGTCCCCATGATTCTAGATTCATAAACTGTAAAGGCTTCAGTCGTGTTAGTTAAGTTCATCCATGAAAATTCAATTCGATAGCTCTTATTGGAAGTATGTTATATCGTTACCTTTCAGCTAAAGGAGCTTGAGAAATTGGGACCCATAAAAGGTTACAAACACTCAAAAAGCTGAAGAAAAAGGCGCAGACTTACAAAAAGAAGGCTTCTCAAGAGGTTAAGAAAGTGAGGAAGTCTTTATGAGCAAGAGATAGGGGAGGTACGGTCACTCACCTCGACATTTTTCCTGGATAGATACCTTTTACGTCTTTGCTTTTGTTATGTTGTTTCTCGGAGTTGCTTCATTTGCTCAACCTGTCCACTGTTATTAGGAATGGAGTTTTGTACACAATAATTCAGTGCAAATCCACATAAACTGGTCCTTACATTCATTATTTCATCATATGTGGCAGTCAAAGCACTTTAATCTGTCATTACATTCTGATCTGTACTCTCCTTTGTGCAATTGTGACCTTATTACTGGATAGCAATCTCAGCACAATCAATTCTTTCACCATTACATTTGTCGTTTGTGGCCGCAGCTTCATTTCATACCATTTCACCTATATTGCTTGTTTTCTTTTCCCATGTAACTCTGACTTGCAACTATGCAAGAATTTTTTTCACTTTCATATGATACTTGAAGCTATATGATGGCGTTCATCAATTATGGAAGTCGGCTAGTCTATCTTACTGATGTAAAGTTATGCCTTTGGCAATGCAGCTGCAAATCTATGCTTGAAGAGGAAGAGCCTATATGAACAGCAGATTGAGCTGCTTGGAAATTCCCAATTTCAGATCGAGGAACTAGTGAGCCATCGAGATTCAATGATTCAGAACTTCCTTGATATCTGGGATTGGATGATTGATATGTGTATGGTCCAGATAATAAAGTTGGAAGGAGTAAAAGCAACAACTGAAACTGTGGATGGTCTGAAAATTGGAGCAGCAACAATGCAAGAAATGCAGAAGGTGATGTATGTCCTACTTTTGTTTTCTTTTCTGAATTGCAGAATACTGATTTTGTTGATATTTGTTTCTTTCTATGCAATGTGGCAGCACTTTCTTATTGCAGTTTCTTGAGGTTGAATTAGCCGGGTGCTCCATTATGGTGCTTTCTTTTGCTCGTAGAGTTTACTGATGTCTATTTTTTCACAGAAATATTGGTGATGGGGACAAGAACATGGATGAGACTAACGAAATAATGGCAAACGTGAAAGAAATTCAAGATTCATTGCGAACTCCTTCTGATGCATCTGCTGACTTCAATGAGGTTACCGTCCTCGCACTTTGTTTGATTTTAGTTATGCTTTTGATCACCGATACGGTGGATCTCAAACTACCTCCGAGAAAGTCCATGCTTATCCCCAATCACTTTGTAATTCCAGGATAAGGTTGAGGCAAAGCTCAAAGAATAGGAAGGAGCTAACCCTGTTCCTCAGAGGACAGTTGATGAGGATGAACTTGCTGCTTTGCAGGCTGACATGGCACTTGGAGCAGGTCAATCTTCTCTCCTTTTTTCAAAAGCTAGTATTAAGCATTTCATTGTTGTTGGTCTATAAGTTAGGTTAATCTTAAATTGGCCGAAATTCTTTTTTTCCCTTGGCTGCCAATGATTTCTTTCTTTTGTATGATAAGTGGCATAGGAGAAGACGACTTTTTCTTTGGCTATTTTGTTGTACTGTCATTCTAATCTGATACATCAGTTACATTCCACAGGTCTTGCTGCTCATAGTTTACTGAGGCTGTGTAAAGATGCCAAGCCTGTATTATGGACATTCCTGCTGCTGTGCTGCTACGTGTTTGCATCAATATTTTTGTTACTAGATATGGTGGAATTTCATTTATTTGGAGACAAACCCCAACAGTAGCGTCTCAAGTCTTCACCAACTTACGAAGTTGGACTGTGCTGTTCATAATTTGTACTTCAATCTTGATTAGGCTTCTTAATTAGACCTAGACAGATTCGATCTCCCTTGGAAGTACTATTCTAGTGTGTATGGATCTTCTGAGCAAATAAAGGCCTGATTTCAATTTGTTAGCAAGGTTTCAGAAGCTGCTCGGATCTTCTGATGCGGCAATGTCATTTTCCTACCTTTTTTGCTCCACATGCATTTCTCTGCATTGGCAATGTAGAGAGAGAGAGAGAGAGAGAGAGAGAGAGAGAGAGAGGGGGCATGTAGGTGGAGATATTACTGTCAAAAGTGTGTTTCCATCGAGTTGCATGATCCGAATTAGACATCACCCCCAATCTCATCAAGCATAAAAACCGATTCAGCTTGCACATTTAGAGAGGGACAACTAATATTTATTACAAGTCTAGGAAGCTTTGCTCAGACATCAGACCAAGTTAACAACATACTCATGCAATGTGCTCTTTCATTTTAATGGATTTGCATCAGAATCCGAGAGAAATTGGATGTGACGCCGAGAGAAATTGGATGTGACGCCTGGTGTATATGCCATTTGACTCTGAGGTATCTAAATTCCCAGTGTCGACATCTCCAAGTAGTCCAAATCATCACTAATTCCCATCTTTAGTTGCATTTGAGCATTAGAACTTCAGTTCAAAGAAACTTAGAAGATCAGATAAGCTATCTTTACTTGCATTTGAGCATTAGAACTTCAGTTCAAAGAAACTTAGAAGATCAGATAAGCTAAAATAGCTACTTCAAAGGAGCAGCTCACGCCTTACTCAAGAGTAAACTTACTCATGCCTTTATAACTATATTTTTTACTGGACTAATTTATCAGGTGAGCAGAAAATGTTGCTTGTACCAAACCGTCACATTCGGTAATGGTTTAGATGCTGTTATCTAGTGTGATCAGCCAAATAAACTGCAGATATCGCAATTTTGGGTAGTGGTTGACCTACTATGATGCTTTTGGATGGGGCTCTATCTGTGCTTATGGGAATTACCTCCTGGAACATATGTTCTAGCTGTTCTTTTGCTTCTGGAAAATTGTTTGACCACCACTGTCTCAGTGGGAAAATATCGTTTGCAACATTAAGACCCAAAAAGAATTTGAAGGGCCATAATCGAGGAAATTTACAATGTCGCGAAATTGCTCAAGTGCTTACTTGAAGACTAAAATAAGCACTAAACAAAGCAGAATCTATGAAGAGGCAATACCTGTCCATCTATTGGCTGCTTCATGGGCAACCAATATTGCATCCTCTATCCACATTATTGAGGAAGAGTCAGCTAGTTAGATTGCCAAACAAAGTACCATAAAGAAAGAAACGTGAAATCCGGGATAGCTTAGGGAAAAAACTAGAAGCTTGAGCATCATAACACCGGCTTTCTTAACTCATTGCTTCAAAGGCAGCTGGATCATTGTTTGCATATTCTGCCATCTCATCTTAAAATATCAGACGATGGACTATAAAAAATATTCCACTTTTAGGCTCCGTTCGTTTCGCGGAAAATAATTTCCGGAAAACGTTTTTGAATTTTCCGGTGTTCGTTTGATGGAAAATGAATTCCTTGGGAAAAATGTTTTCCATCCAAGGAAAAAAGTATTCTAAAGTAAGGGAAAATGTTTTCTACTTTTGAAAAGTGGAAAACATTTTCCTCACTTGATCTCTCTTACTTCACACTTATATAAATCTTCACTTTCTCCTCTCTTTTCTTCTTCCTTTTTTTTTATTCGAATTATTTTTTAGTTTTCTTTTTCTTTTTTAATTTGAATTATTTTTAATTTCCTTTTTCTTTTATTTTTTCTTTTCCTTTTTCTTTTTCCTTTTTCTTTTATTTGTTTCATATATTTTTCTTTCTTGGCTAGTAGTCGAACTAGGTGAACCTTAAACTCATCGATCTCAAACTCGTGCTCGTCGATCTAGCGAGTCTCGAGTTTGGCACTCACGCTCGTCAATTTGGTGAACGGAAAATATTTTCCTTACCGAACACCGAAAAATATTTTCTGAAACACTTTAAGGTTTTAGCCGAACACCAAAAAATATTGTCATTTTCCTGGAAAATGACTTCTGGGAAAATATTTTCCGGAGATGGCCCATTTTCCGCGAAACGAACGGACCCTTAGTTTTAGATAATCAATAAGAATGGAGGAATAGTTCAACCACAACCTTCGACTCACTGTATTTCTCCTCTACTTTTTTAAGGTTGCTTAAAGCCTTCTCTCGTTCATCCTGGTCAAACCACAAAGGAAGCACAAAACTTTTACTCTTCACTCCTAGGAGCATATTGCCTATTGTTGGAAAGAGATCTACTCACAGGTTCCTCTCTTCCCTTCTTTAATGCATTGCACTAATCAGCTAGCTCCATAAACCTCCTCTTACTACTATGGACATCAGATTCTAGTTTCCGGTACACATTTCACAGCTGTGATTTAGTTACTCTGTTGTTATTGTTGAGAAAGTGCATAATGAATTTCTCTCTCTCTCTCTCTCTCTCTCTGCTTTCATAAATGACCCACCCACATATAGCTTCCCAACAGTTGAATTACTTTCTCCCTAAAACAATGAATGCTAAATCATGATATGATTCTACATATTTCGAAACTACAACATCAGCAAAAACATGAAAACTTCAGTCAAAATGAAGCATGTTGAGAACCGTAGTGTACTCAATATATACAGTCAAAAGTGTCACAATCTAACAAGGAAGAAGTCTTGCGACTCATAGAATATCTGAACCATCTTCTCTCGCTTCTCTTCCGACGAGAGTCCACGTTTCTTCGACTGCACACAACCCAAAAAGTAACAAATATGTAAATCCACGGCACAATCTGGCCGGCAATCCATGGTCACCAAGCAAGAGAACAGCAATCCAACTCAACCTAACAAAACTCAGCACAAACCACGTCCGCAAATCGAAACGGCGTAGCAGAAATCAAAGCACCATCAAGACTCCCGAGGATCAGGAACAGCCCTAAAATCCAAAACCGGCCGTCGGCACCATCGAGCGAATGCGCCAAGCATCAAACGACGAACAGTTCGACGTGAGAACCGCAGGCAATTCGGCCTTACCCTAGACCTCGAAACTCAAAACCCTAGCTGAAATTCACGAATCAAGTGCTCGCTCCGAAGTCCAAACTGAATCCGACCTCAGATCGGCCCCAAAAATCACAGACGAAAAGCACAATTAACATCGAGAGATCTACCATTTTTGCTGCTGCGGCAGGTCCCGCGGTTCTTCTCTCTCTCTCTGGTTCTTCTTTTGGCGGGAATTTGGCTGGTGTTTGACATTCCGGGAGCGAGGTTTGAGTTTTGAGCCTATTACAGATTGCACCCCCACCTTTTTACCTTATTACGTTTTGCACCCCCGAAAATTTAACAATATATATAATGGATCACATGAACCAATACATCACACGAATATTTCTAGACTAATTTGCACAAACCAAAGTGCCCATTTCTTTTTAATCAAATAATATTTACCTCACATTGCTGGCGATGTTGTTCTTTCGGAGTTAAAACGTTGAAAATATCGAAAAATAGACCAATTCAATATGCTTAATTGTCAAAGCGTGGACAATTGAGAGACATTCCGTAAAGTGTTTAATCAATTTAAGAAAGACTAATCGGGAAACAAAATGAAAAGTTTAGGATCGAGAGTCCATAGATCATTTCGTTTGGATTATGCTTTTCCTAATTATTTCTCCTCTAGTTCTCTTGCAACAATAGGTGTCTGTGATGGAATGCAATCTTAAGTTACTAACTCTACAACATCGACAAAAGGTTTGTGGTTGTTATTCATTTGGGAGCATGATGCGTGACACGACATATATGAGCTTAATGCATTCGAGTTTTAAATTATGTTGTCTCATATAAAACTTGACCCCGTTTAATTGTATTGCTCGCAATTGTTAAGTTCAAAATGTCAAATGTACTCTACGTTTGGTTGTCAGGTCAAAGATTGATATAAGGTTGAATAAAATAGGATAAAAAATCCCCCATATAACATGTGCACGAGTTTGATCCTATGAAGTGTTTGGTACACTTTAAAGATAAGACCAAAATAAATTAAAAAATTCAATAGTAGTAGAAAACGAAAAAGAAGAAAATGTAAAAATTCAATTGGATTAAAAGGACGGAAGTGGAAAATCCCGAGATCTAGGGATTGTGGCCACCGCCTCTGCGGAAGTCGCCGCAATCGAAGAGTCGAAGACGACCACCACCAGCGTCTCCCTTGCACGACGGCGCAAATCTAAAGTGATTTAAACTCGAGAACTTCCTCTGCTATGTTAGTGCCCACTTGTTAGAGCCATCTTCTGTGCGAGCCTCGCATCGATACTGTATGGCTTCACTGCTGCAAAAACAATAGAATTGATACTTATGACTCGACTTAAAAAAAAAAAAAAAAAAAAAATCTTATTGAGCGGAAAGTCAAAGCTATGTCGTATGCGGGTCCTCTATAAGGTAAGTGTCTACCCGATTTCTTCCACATTCAAGACATGTTAATTTGCTCATATGGTGACCTTGTGATCAACCACATGGTCACCTTTGGTAGCTGTTCTAGCAAGTATGATTTTGCAGTCCCTGTTACAGTGATGCTGGTCACATTGTAGTTATATTTACCAGAGAGAAGCTAACATTGGGATGCCGAGCGTGGACTTTACATGGCATCGCCAATTGGCCCGTGATATTTCGGTTTTTCGTAGGCTTTCCCACTTCAAACCTTCGAATTTGACCGCACAGATTGTTATGGAAGGTATTTATAGGTCAATTTGGTTTGGAAAGATTTGTGATTGATTAGCGATTGCCGATGAAGCAAATGACCATTCTTACTTTGTTAAGTTTCTCTCTTTTTTCTTTCTTTTTTTTTTTTTAAATTTTTTTATTTATCCTATCCAACTTTAGCCCACCCCTCGTTCGAATTTCTTATCTGGACATGTCCAGATTTATCTGGTTTTTTTTTTTTTTAATTTCTGGATTTATCCGGTTTGGAGGATGTCCCCAAACACCGGACAAGATAATAACTTATCCTGAGTTCAAATTTGGACCACCAAACATAGGGTAAATGGATAACCATCTCCTCCTTCCACTTGCTCACATTTTCTATCCGAGTAAGAACATTATCGTATGTTCGACCAAAAAAAAAAAAAAAGAAGAACATTATCGTATGGCGTTTGTGTTTTTGGACTCTTACTCCATCAGCTATAGTCGCAGCACCGAGCTTCATGATTCATGCAGTATTTATATTCTCCTAGTTGACATTTTCTGTAACTTTGCCTGTGCTTTAGTTTTCCGTCACTGCTTGCCGACCGGTCCCCTGTTTCGTGTTTGATTGATGGAAAGAATCATTTTCAATGCTCTTTGTCTGCACAAATCAAAAGCATGAGTAGCGGGTGAGTTCGAATCTCGCCATTCGTCAACTGCATGACAAGGACCATCGTGTTTCTTGAAAAGTAGGTGTGGTTCCCCAGGTCAGAAATCCAATAAAGAAGAGAAAAAGTTTGGTCAACCCTCTCCGGTCAACCGTCTCCTCTTATTTGCTTAGAAAATGACATATACTATTAATGAACTTTGGCCTAATATGTAATATAATTTATGAACCGTAACCAAATATGTAATGTGATTCCTAAACTTTTAAATTGTTCAACATGGTCCCTAAACTTTTTGTATATATTCAATTTAGACCAAATCATTCTCAAATGTGTTTGACATGGTGGTTGGCCAGCTCAGGTACTTGGCAACGACGTTAGAGCAAGAGGGGCGTTTAGCGGGTGCAACTATGGAGGCTTGTGAATCTCATGTGCGGAGGCTCTCTGTCGGCGTGTGACGGCATGTTCGGCGGTGGTTGGTGGGGAGATTTCATGAGCTGGCTCGGATAGAAGGGCCACAAGTCCGGTGACGGCGTTTGTTTTATGAAATAAGCAGCAGAAAGCATCTCAATTTGCACCCAATAGCGGCGAGCATCACGGGCATGAGACATGGCGGCATCCAACTTCCTGTGGCGATAAAACTTCAGGATTTGGGTTGTTTGAGGGCAACGAGTCTAACGATGGTGTCTGGTTTTCAAGATGAGTGGCAGAAGTGTGTCAAACAGCAATGTGGCCAGTGTGGTTGGCGTCATGATGAGTCGATGACCACCGTGGAATAGACTGATGGGCTCCTTAAGCAACATCAGCTCTAATACAAAGTTGAGATTTGTGGTTGAAAAGAGAAAAATGTAAAGCTGTGTATATTACAAAAGTAAAGAGTACAAATACAAGTCTCCTATTAGGGTGACAAGGCAAAGATTTAATTACAATTAACGTCAACTATAATTAACCCAATATATATATATATATATATATATATATATATATCAATTAATGTAAACTACAATTATATATCTACTACAGGTATAAAATCACTATGTTACAGCAGTTTTTTCTCCTCCAATTGTTTTGCACAATAGAGCTTCTCTAAATCAATGTGATTCTTACTGTTACCAGCTATATGACTTCATCCAAAGGTTGTATTCTGGTTCATTTTGATTAATTTTTCATAAAATATATTCACAACGATTAGTAGGTGTTAATCCACTAAATTAGCACTACAACAAAAAAAAAATAAAAAAAATGCAAGGAGAAGGAGAATCCTCGGTACGTGTGAGCCCAACACATGCAAGTCATGAAATTACGTCGGTCTCACGTGAAACCCGCTAAATTTAGCCTCTCGCAATTTTTGACTTGACTTTTTCTCTTAATTCTAAATTTCAAAATAGGCCGCAAATTCCAAGTTGACATTTTCTTTTAATTTGATTTGTATTTTCATTTTGACCTTTCTGATATACCAACTCTTGCTGATCGATCTTTACCCAAAAAAAAAAAAAAAACTCTCGCTGACTGATTCCCTGCTTGTGTCTTATAAAATGGGAAGAAAGTATTTTGGGAATGCCTTTGTATCATTTGTAACGTTTTTTGCAAGCACAGATCAAGCGCATGAACGAGCGGTTCAGTTCAAATCTCAACAATCGTCAACCATATGACCGGGATCACCGTGCTTGTGCTTTTTGAAAAGCAGGTACGACTCCACAGGTCAGAGATCTAATTAAAGAAAAGCAATAAATTATTTTCGATAGTTTATGTGCATACTGCATACGTAGCAAAGTGGAGTCCAATGAAAGAAACGAAAGAAATGAGCATTCTGCTATAACATCGCCGGTGTCGCATAGTTTCAGTCATGCTGAGCCGAAAGATGATGGTGGAGATGTTGATCGGTTCCCTTCAGCTGCTCTTCCTCTGCATTCTCACTGCAGTTCCAGCAAATGGGCAGCTTCAAACAGGTCAGCAAATGGCTCACGTTTTCTTCTAACTTCTGTTTAATTGAGGAATGGAACCTGTTCCTGCAAGTTGTTGCGCAATTTTACATGAACCCTTCTGGTGCTTGATGATTGGTAGGCAGAACGTGTTAGAATAGGCTGATGAAAAACGCGTCGTTACGTTCACGGTTAAAGATTATCTGGAGCTCTTTCTTCTGACTGTCTGCAAATGTTCTGCTCTGATTTGTTTGAAACAAGCTTCATAAGCATAGACTGTGGCGCGCCTGTGAATTTCAAGTACATCGACCAGGACACTGGAATTAGTTATGAGTCTGATGGAACTTACACCGACACTGGAACAAACAGGAACATCTCCTCTGACTTTGCATACCCGAACAACCCCAATCTGCCTCAGCCACTTTCAGATCTCCGAAGCTTTCCTCAAGGAAACAAGAACTGTTACACCTTAAGACCTGCTGCGGGTAACGCCAGCTTATATTTAATAAGAGCTAGTTTCTTTTATGCAAACTATGATGGACTCAATGATCCGCCTCAGTTCGATCTTTATCTCGATGCCAATCTCTGGTTAATGGTGAAATTCAGCAATACTTCTGACGCCGTGACTTCAGAGACCGTCAGTTTTGCATCTTCGGAGGTTATTTACGTTTGTCTCGTGAACATTGGTGCGGGAGTTCCTTTCATATCGGCATTGGAGCTTAGGCTGCTGAACAGTATTACATATGACTCCGAATATGGGAAATCTGCTTCATTACTACTCTTTCAAAGGTTGAATGTTGGTTCAACCAACGGAAGTGGTAGATACACAGATGATACATACGACCGCATTTGGGTTCCTTATGTTTCCCCTTCATGGGAGGCGATCAATACTTCATTGGCAGTTAATACAAATGAAAATGGCTATAAAGCGCCTCCTGAAGTCATTCAGACAGCTGCTAGGTCGCGGAATGCGAGCGAACCCTTGGAATTGCGCTGGACCTCAAGCAATGCAAGCGATCAGTTCTTTGTGTACTTGTACTTTGCCGAAGTTGAGCAGCTTCAGAGAAACGTTTCAAGTAAATTCAATATATCATGGAATGGATCTCAAATCTCTGGGCCTTTTAGTACGCGCCACCTCTATGCAGCCACTATATCTAACTCAAAAGCCTTGGTAGGAGGTGAACATCGAATCGTGATCTATGAAACAGCTGATTCGGCTCTTCCGCCCATATTGAATGCTGTTGAGATCTACAAGGCGAGGTTGCTGGATGAATGGCTAACAAAGAGTGAAGATGGTATGTTCTCTTCTCTTAGTGTCCGAAATTTCAATTCTGCATAGCCTATAAGCATATTGGAATTGGTAATGGGGAATAGTCTCAAGGGATGGTCAAGTTTGCTCTAGCGAAGGCATTTGAGGTTGTACTTGCTTGAGATGTGAAAAGAAAGAGCGAAAAAACTGCATGCTACTGCAGGAATCTCAGAATCAATACTTATGTTGAGGCAATTTCATGGCTGTTAGTATATGTTTAAACTAGATATGAAAGTCTACACTACTTTCTGTCTAATTCATCGCATCTGATACTATATACAGTCAATGCTTTGCTCAGTGTCAAAACAACATATCAAATAAAGAAGAACTGGGCGGGCGATCCATGTGGGCCAAAGAAGTACCCATGGGAAGGGCTCGCATGCAACTACAGCAGTTCGATTCCCCCTCAAGTAATCTACCTGTGAGTTCTTGCGGCCCATTTGGTCTGTCACACATTAACCAGTTTGGGTGCAAATTTTAGCCTCAGGATATCTTCTATGATGTATGCAGGAACTTAAGCTCAAGCGAATTGAATGGGGCAATTGCTGCTGCTTTTGGTAGAACTTTTGTCATTGGAATCCTTGTGAGTGTACTAAGATTTCCATATGGCTCGGCCATAACATGCCACCAATTTGGTTTGCTAAATTAACTTTAAGGTTCTTTCGTGTCAGCCTATAGCATCTCAAAAAGTATTATCTTGTATAGGGACCTGTCGAACAATAGCTTAACTGGACCGGTTCCTGAGTTCTTGGAAGAACTCAAAAACTTGAAGTACCTGTAAGTAGACAGAATTATCTTCATCTGCGATATGACTAGATATACTGATTGTATGAGATGATTACTTGACTTTCAGGAACTTGAGAGGCAATAATCTGTCAGGAGCTATGCCTAAAGCTCTTTTAGAAAGATCGAATGCGGGGTTGCTCACATTGAGGTTGGCATGCTCCTTTTCAGTCAATGACTGTCTTGGATGAACCCATTCCTTTCCCTCCACATGTTTCTGTCCAGTATTACCATTTTCTCTCCACAAACTCATCTTCCTCTCCTTTCAGTGTCGATGAACAAAACCTCTGTGGCTCTGCTTCTTGCAAAAGGAAGAAGAGTATTATCATTCCCATCGTTTCATCATTGTCATCAGTGATGGCCCTATGTGCTGCCCTGGTGGTGCTCTGGCAACTGAGAAGAAAATGGAAATCAGGTATAGATCTCCTTTTCTTCTTCAACTGAATGTTCTATGGATGTGCTATGCTAGTAGGACTTAGAAAGCATTGATGCACGGAGAGAGACAGAAAAAGAGGAAGACTTTATTATTGTATCAGCAGCAATCATTCTTTAAATCATTGGCACCGTTTATATGATGACAGCAGTAACTCATCAATATGGACATAATAACTTAGCTAGGTATGAAAGTTAGATGCATATCTAAAATCCTGAAAACAGAAGTACGTGCCAGATTAAGCGGAAACTCCCACCCATGTCAAATCATCACAGGCACAGGTTCTCCGAATGAAGGGGGAAGATATTTAGCATCAGAGAAGAGGCATTTCACGTATCCTGAGGTAGTAAGCATGACAAACAACTTCCAGACAGTTATCGGGAAGGGCGGATTCGGTGATGTCTACCTCGGCATCATGACTGAAGGAACCCAAGTTGCAGTGAAGATGCTATCTGCATCATCTTCACAAGGGCTCAGAGAATTCCGAACTGAGGTTCGTACGATATTCTTAAAAATCAATGTCCCTAGCACATTTGAGAAAACCTGATGCCACACACGACATGCTGAAGTACATTAAAGACGGTACAGGTTTCATTGCTCTCCGGAAAGGGTGATCATAGATGATCCCTTTAGAGGTTGTTCCATTGAGACAGAGAAAGCAAACTCGTATTGTTTTTGTGAAAAATATGTTTACAAGACATTATCAATTTATTCTTGAAGAATGTTATTTAAATTACTAAAGCTGCTGGTCCGTCTGCAGGCTGAACTTCTAATACGAATTCACCATAAGAACTTGGCCTCCTTCATTGGATATTGTGATGAGAGCGACAAAATGGTGCTGATATACGAATACTTGGCTAAGGGCAATCTGAAAAGTTATCTTTCAGGTAATTCTACAGGAACAAGAAAGAAGTTTAGGGTGAAATAATGACTTACTATTTTAGACACCAATGCAATATCTTGCTCCTGCAGACGGTGATTCACGTTCATTGAGTTGGGAATTGAGGCTTCGCATCGCAGTAGATGCTGCACAAGGTTAGCTTTTCTATATCATATCTAAGCTCAAGAAACATTCTACTCAGGCCCTCATACCTTAGTGGTTTGGTCACATTCTTTTGTTTATGGACTTGAACTTAAACCGTTGATGGATTAAATGTCATCAATCCTTTCTTGCGTCTTGCATTTGTCTCATGGTTCATCCCATGAGTTCTTCTGAACAAGTGAAGTCAGAGTCCAGTGAACTCTAATGTGGTTGTGCGATAACCTTAATCTTAGAAGAAGAAAAAATCTGAATCACGCGACAAAACATTCTACTTGCAAGAAAAAAAAAAAATCAGCTAGATTTATAATGAAAAGGTTATGCTTGATGTGAAATTCATCATCAGAAATGAATTCGAGTTACAAATCCAGTTACAACAAAAGAACATGTCTTGGCTTTAGTCCTTAGTATCCAATGTAATCAATCCTTGTATCCGATCTATGTGCAAGTAAGATCTCATACATCTACTGGTCATATACTTAAGCATCAGATGAATACTACTTCACTGAAACAAAATAATCATGACTCTGAAAAGATGGCATCGAACATTTTCAGTAACAAAAGGAAGAGTAAATATCATTTGTATAACATCTTGTGTAAGATCGATTTTTCTTTCATCATGAAAAAATGGAGTTTCGCATGTTGGTTTGCAGGACTCGAGTATTTACACCATGGATGCAAACCACCGATTGTTCACAGAGACGTGAAGACTGCCAACATTCTATTGAGCGAAAGCACGGTCGCACGGAGGCTAAAATAGCAGATTTTGGACTTTCCAAGGTTATCCCCAGTGACGGCCTTAGTCACATGACAACTTCCGTCGTGGGTACAACTGGATATGTTGACCCAGAGTGCGTATCACTTCATGAATGTCACTGAACCATAAAGCCTTTGCTAAAGAAACATTGATTTCTACTGATAATAGCTTTCCTTGATTTCAGGATTACAATGCACAAACGATAACTAGGGCTGTCTCTGATGGTTTTCTGAATTGTCCCGTCTATGCAGGTACTACATTTCTCGCAAACTGAACGAGAAAAGCGATATCTACAGTTTCGGCATTGTTCTTTTGGAGCTGATAACGGGACAGCCCGCAATCATCAAAGCCGAAATGCCAGTCCATATTCTGGAATGGGTGAGTTCTTTCATTTAAAGAGGGGATATCCTAGACCTTATCGATCAAAGGTTGCGGGGAGACTTTGACGAGAGTTCGGCACGTAGAGCGGTAGAGATAGCAACGGCATGCGCAGCATCCACGTCCCTACATCGACCGACCATAGGTTACGTGTTGACAGAGCTTAAGCACTGCTTGGAAATGGAGTTGTCCAGGGGCTTGAAAAGAACTCCCAGACTTAGGGACGAGCTGATCAGCACGACGGCTTTGACAAGTTCGCCGGAAATTCAGTCAACCAACTTTGATTCGATGTCAGCTATTTCGCCAAGGTAGCAGATTGAGACTTGAGTGGAACACCACGGATTTGATAGATGTATTCTTAACAACTGTAACGTTTCTTGTGAAAACACTCTCGCCAGTTTCTCTCTTCTGTCATAGGAGGCAAGTAACGATGATAATGGTTATAGTTACTTGTATGTGTGCATATTTGCTGCATGCGATATTAAAGCTCGTGAATTTTTTTTTTTTAATTTTTTTTTTCTGAAACTCTCTTAAGCTACTGTGCTTACAATTTTCTTTTTGAAAAATGGCACTAATAGTTTGTAAATTTTGACCCAATGTGCAATATTGTCATTGGACTTTTAATTTATTCAATATGGTACTTGAACTATTATAAATATTCAATTTAATCCCTAAACTTTCATGTTTTTCAATCTAGGCCTTCAACTTATCACAACAAAGTCAAATCCATCCTTACTACTTTTCACGACTATAGCGCCAAATTTAAGAATATCTTTTCATTTTAATCTATTTTCTTACCTTACAAAAAATCTGCTATCTTTTTAGTAGCTTCTTAATCTTTTTAGATATTACGACAGTTTTGCTTAAATATATGCTAACTTATGACCTCTAGAACAATAAAAATACTCATTTAGAGTTATATTGGATTGATATGTTTGCTAATTTTACTAACAAGTGTTTTTATAAAGATATTCAAAAGTATATTTATTCATCTATAAATAATAGTACTTATAAAAATTTGGATGTTGTTCCTAAAGTTTTAGTCATGATTTTGGGTTTCGTTTTTTTTAGTTAAATTTAGTTTAATCTATAAATCAGAAAACTATAATAGTAGGTAATTCAACTTGATACAACTTTAAATGAGGTTTTGGCTTTACTGTTATGGATATCCTAAGCTAAAAAATAATTGAATGAAACTACCATAGCATTTATAATGACCAAAACGGTAAAAGAGTAAGAAAAAGATAAAGTATTTCTTGTTAACTTAGGGAATCAAAATGTGACATTTGGAAATTTCTACATCAATTAATATGTAGGAAATGAAAAAGAGTAAGAAAAAGATAAAGTATTTCTTGTTAATATCTCGGCCCCAAGCGAGGGCTAGCAACGACTCACCCAAGGCGAGCGACGGTTGTCGGCCCCCCACAAGGGCCGACGACAACTCGCCCAGAGCAGGCGACAGTTGCCGGCCCCCCAAGTGGGGTAGCAGGCCCAGATCTATGCACCCTCGCCGAGCTCGATGAGGGTCAGCTCGGGCGGGGGTCGTCGGCCCTCACCTGGGGTCGGCGAGGCCTTGCCTTGTCTGGGCGAGGGCCGGCCACCACCGCCTAAGGCCGGTGATCGGTGGCGGCAAGGGAGGAGTTGCTTTATCTATTTTTTTTCTTTTTTTCTAATAAGTGCATTAGAAGTCCTAAAATTTATCATGAAAATGCAATTAAGTCCTAAAACTTGTCATGAAAATGCAATTAAGTCCTAAAACTTGTCACAAAGTGCAATTAAGTCCTAAAACTTATCAAATTGGCTCGATCTAAGTCCTTCCATTGATTGGTTCAATCTAAGTCCTTCCATTGATTGCATTTCTTGAATGTTTTAGGACTTAATTGTACTTTTGAGACAAGTTTTAGGACTTTATTGAACATTTTGAAAGTTTTAGGACTTGATTGAATTTTCATGACAAGTTTTAGGACTTAATTGCACTTTTTGAAAGTTTTAGGACTCAATTGCATTTTCATGATAAGTTTTAGGACTTCTAATGCACTTATCCCTTTTTTTTAACAATTTTTAAAAATAAATTTTAAATTTTCTTTTTAGTTTTTAAATCTTATTTTTTAAAAAATGAATAAAAAATAATTTAAAAATCACGTGGAAAATAAAAAATTATTTAAAATGTCATGTCATCATTTTTCCGTTAAAAATGCCGACAAAGTGTTAACTTTAGGACTCGATTGAAACAATTTAATAAGTTTTAGGACTTGATTACATTTTTTATAAGTTTTAAGACTCAATTGCATTTTTGGACAAATTTTAACATTTCCGCGGCACTTATCCCTTTATATTTTCCGAAAAAAGACTAAAAAGTCCAAAAATCCATTTTATGTTCAAAAACAGAAGAAATGTCAAAAAATTGTTTTTCCTCTACAAATGCTGGAGAAACCTCTCAAGAATCCAAAAATGATTTAAACAAGATTAGGTATCGTATCGGAAGGGCATTAGTGATTAACTAGTATAATTAAGTCCCTAAACTTAGTTTATCTGATTGCGTAAGAGCGAGTATTTCTCACAATACTTCACTTGAATTTCCAATCGATTAGTGGTGACTCCGTTTTAAAATTAACTTACAGGTTAAAAATTTGGACTATTAAGTCGTGAATTGGTAGATTTGGGAGAGTCCAGGCTAAAATAGATCTAGCCAAACTATTAGCCTCTGCCGGCGCCCACCCTAATTGGACGCCGAGAAAAAAGAGGTCGCAACAAAAAAGGAAATGAAATTTTACAAAAGCTTCAAACCCATGCCTATAAATTGGCTAACATACGGACGAAAGGGGGGTCAATGGTCAACAAAGAGAGGGTCACAATTCGTGGAAAAAAAAAAAAAAAGAGAGGAAAACATGGTTGGTGAAGCTCTATTGGGCTTCCCCAGTGGCCACCCTTCCAACTTGGAAGGGGGAGGTGAGGGGTTCAAATCTCCACCTTCTCAGGAGGGATGGGATGGGGACAAGTAAGTTTCAGGAATGGGTTTCGATTCCCACACCCTGCAAGAGGTAGGGCAAAAGTCTGAGCGTAAGTGTAGAGTAGGACTAAAGTAAGACTGATTAAAAAAAAAAAAAAACTCTACTAGGCTTTCGATCAAAAAAACCTCTACTGGGCTCGCCTGGTTCTCCAAGGCCTTGACCCATCAACCATGGGCTTGTTTGAGTGGGCCCATAGATCCATGGGTCGGGCGCCATTTGAATAGGTATCCATTAGATGGATTGCCCTGAAATGGGCCGGCCTACAATCGGTTGCCTCGAAGAGGGCTGGTCCTTGATGGGCTGTCCCTAGTTAGGCTGGGCCAATGTCTCTACAATAATCATGTGCATTTTGATACTCGTAGCATGATCCACGGATTGTGCACGATTTCTCCACCAGCTTTTAGAAGAAGTGGGGGACTCGTGTTCAAGATGGCAGTCAGGAGCTTGGGTTTTTATGTTCTTCAATACCGAAAGGTGGGGTGTCTTTTTATCATTTCATCCCATCCAGGGAGCTCGGTGCCATTAAAAGGGTTAATAATATACGACCGAGGATATCTTTTTTCGAGGATTTTGCTTTTATCTCCCGGACCATTGTTGCATGGGGGCTTTGAAGGCAGTATTGGAATGGCTCATATGCATAGGACAATTCCTCACCGTGTGCCTGCTGCAATCAACCGACCTTTTATTACTAGAAATGGTGGAATTTCATTTACTTGGAGACGAACCCCAAAAGTAGCTTCTCAAGTCTCCACCAACTTACGAAGTTGGACCGTGTTGTTCATAATTTGTACTTCGATCTTGATTGGCTTCTTAATTTCAATCTAGACAGTTTCGATCTTCCTCTAAGGTACCATTCTAGTGTGTCGATGGATATCTATAACATGGTCATACATGCCAGAAGAGGAAAAAGGCCTGATTTCAATTTGTTAGCAAGGTTTCAGAAGCTGCTCGGATATTTTGATGCAGCGATGTCATTTTCCTACCTTTTTTGCTTCACACGCATTTCTCTGGATCGGCAATGTAGATACCCTCACAGTCTGTCAAAAAATTAGCTGCCATAGCACACCAGCTGGAGCCACAAGACGCTCATGGAAAATGGTGTGAGAGAGAGAGAGGCATGCAGGTGGAGATATTACTGTCAAAAGTATGTTTCCATCGAGTTGTATGATCCAAATTACACATCACCCCCAATCTCATCAAGCATAAAAACCGCTTCAGCTTGCACATTCAGACCTTTATTACAAGCCTAGGAAGCTTGACTTAGACATCAGACCAAGGCAACAACATATTTGCGCGATGTGCTCTTTCAGTTTAACAGATTGGCATCAGAATCCGAGAGAAACTGGATGCAACACCTGGTGCATATGCCATTTGACTCTGTGGTATCTAATTTCCCAGTGTCGACATCTCCAAGTTCTCCAAATCATCAGTAATTCCGACCTTCAGTTACATTTCAGCATTCAAACTTCACTTCAAAGAAACTTGGAAGATCAAATAAGCTAAAACAGCTACTTCAAAGGAGCAGCTCACACCTTGCTTAAGAGAAAACTTACTCATGCCTTTGTAACTATATTTTTGGCCGGACTAACTTATCAGTTGAGCAGAAAATGTTGCTTGGAGCGAAACTATCACATTTGCTAATAATATAGATGCTGCTATTTATAGCGTTGTTGGCCAAATAAACCACAGATATCAGGATTTTGGGTGTTGGTTGACCTACTATGATGCTTTTGGACAAGGCTATATCTGTGCTTATGGGAATTACCTCCTGGTACATATGTTCTAGCTGTTTTGTGGCTTCTAGAAAATTGTTTGAGCACCACTATCTCAGTGTGAAAACATTGTTTGCAAAATTAAGACCCCAGAAAGAATTTAAAGGGCCATAATAGAGGAAATTTACAATGTTGTGAAATTGCTCAGGTGCTTGCTTGAAGACTAAAATAAGCATTTAACAAAGCAGAATCTGTGAGAGGCAATACCTGCCTATCTATTGGCTACTGCATGGGCAACCGATATTGCATCCTCTGTCCACATTATTGCAGAATAGTTAGCTAGTCAGATAGCCAAAGAAAGTACCATAAAGAAAAAAAACGTGAAATCCCGGATAGCTTGTGGAAAAAACTAGAAGCTTGAGAATCATAACACTGGCTTTCTTAACTCATTGCTTCGAAGGCAGCGGGATCATTGTCTGCATATTCTGCCATCTCATCTTAAAATATCAGATGATTGACTATAAAAAATACTCCAGTTTTAGTTTTGATAATCAATAAGAACGGGGGAATAGTTCAGCCACAACCTTCAACTCACTGTAGTTCTCCTCTACTTTTTAAAGGTTGCTTAAAGCCTCCTCTCGTTCATCCTAGTCAAACCACAGAGGAAGCATAAAACTTTCACTCTTCACTCCTAGGAGCATTTTGCCTATTGTTGGAAAGAGATCTACTCACAGATTCCTCTCTTCCCTTCTTTAATGCATTGCACTGATCAGCTAGCTCCATAAACCGCCTCTTACTACTATGGACATCAGATTCAAGTTTCCGCTACACATTTCGCAGCTGTGATTTAGTTACTCTGTTGTTATTGTTGAGAAAGTGCGTAATGAATTACTCTCTCTCTCTCTCTCTCTCTCTCTCTCTCTCTCTCTCTCTCGCTCTTGCTCTCTCATATGATTCTACGTATTTCAAAACTACAACATCAGCAAAAAGATGAAAACTTCAGTCGAAATGAAGCATGTTGAGAACCGTAAGGTACTCAATAAGTAAAGTCAAAAGCATCAGAATCTAACAAGGAAGAAATCTTGCGACTTATAGAATATGTGACGCATCTTCTCTCGCTTCTCTTCCCACGAGAGTCCACGTTTCTTCAACTGCACACGACCCAAAAAGTAACAAATATGTAAATCCACGGCACAATCTGGCCAGCAATCCACGGTCACTGAGCAAGAGAACATCAATACGACGGAACCTAACAAAACTCAGCACAAACCACATCCGCAAATCGAAACGACGTAGCAAAAATCAAAGCACCATCAAGACTCCAGAGGATCAGGAACAGCCCTGAAATCCAAAACCGGCCGTTGGCACCATCGAGCGAATGCACCAAGCATCAAATGACAACCAGGTTAACTCGAGAACCGCAGGCAATTCGGCCTTACCCTAGACCTCGAAACTCGAAACCCTAGCTGAAATTCGTTAATCAAATGCTCGCTCCAACGTCCAAACTGAATCCGACCTCAGATCGGCCCCAAAAATCACAGACGAAAAGCACAATTAACATCGAGAGATCTCCCATCTTTGCTGACGCCGCAGGTTCCGCGGTTCTTCTCTCTCTCTCTCTCTCTCTCTCTCTCGTTCTTCTTTTGGCGGGAATTTGGCTGATGTTTGATACTCCGGGAGCGAGGTTTGAGTTTTGAGCCTATTACAGATTGCTCCCCCACCTTTTTACCTTATCACGTTTTGCACCCCCGACAATTCAACGATATATATAATAGATCACATGATCCAATGTATCGCACGAATTTTTCCGGACTAATTTGCACAAACCAGAGTGCCCAATTCTTTATGATCAAATAATATTTACCTCACATTGCTGGCGATGTCATTCTTTCGGAGTTAAAACGATGAAATCCAAAAATTGACCAATTCTATACGCTTAATTGTCAAAGCATGAACAACCGAGAGACATTCCGTAAAACGTTCAATCAATTTGAGACGGACTAATCGCCAAAACGAAACAAAAAGTTTAGGATTAGAGTCCATCGATCATTTCGCTTGGATTATGTTTTTCTTAGTTATTTTTCCTCCAGTTCTTTTGCAACAATAGGTGTCAGCGATGGAATGTGATCTTAAGTTTCCAACTCTATAACTTCGACAAAAGATTTGTGATTGATGTTCATTTGAGAGCATGATGCGTTACGTGACATATATGAGCTTAATACATTCAAGTCTTAAATTATGTTGTCTCACGTGAAAACTGACCCATTTAATTATATTGCTCGTAGTTATTGAGCTCAAAATGTCAAATGCATTCCGCCTTTGGTCGTCAGGATAAAGAGATGGGGTTGAATAAAATGGGATAAAAAAATCCCCCACATAACATGTGCGTGTGTTTGATCCTATGAAGCGTTCGGTACACTTCAAGATAAGATCAAAATAAATTAAAAAAATTCAATAGTAGTAAAAAAGAAGAAAATTTAAAAATTCAATTGGATTAAAAGGACCGAAATGGAAAATCCCTAGATCTAGGATTGTGACCACCACCGCTGCCGAAGTCGCTGCAATCGACCACCACCACCAGCGTCTCCCTTGCACGACGGCGCAAATCTAAAGTGATTCAAACTTGAGAACTTCCTCTGCTATGTTAATTTGCTCATATGGTGACCTTGTGATCAGCCACATGGTCACCTTTGGTAGCTGTTACAGCAAGTATGATTTTGCAGTCCCTGTTACAGTGATGCTGATCACATTGTAGTTCTATTTACAAGAGAGAAGCTAAAATTGGGATGACGGGCGTGGACTTCACATGGCATTGCCAATTTTGCCCATGACGTTTCGGTTTTGCATAGCCTTTCCCACTTCAAACCTTCGAATTTGACCGCACAGATTTTAAGGGAGGGTATTTATAGGTCAGTTTGATTTGGAAAGATTCGCGATTGATTAGCGATGAAGCAAATGACCATTCTTATTTTGTTAAGTTTCTTTCTTCTTCTTTTTTTTAATTATTTTTTTAGGAAGAAAGTATTTTGTGAATGCCTTTTGGATCATTTATAATGTTTTTTGTAAGCACAAATCAAGCACACGAACGAGCGGGTCAGTTCGAATCTCAGCAATCGTCAATCGTATGATCGTCGTATGGCGGTCGTGCGGTCGGCGTGCGGCGGTAGTGCAGCAATCGTGCGGCGGTCGTGCGGCGGTCGTGTGGTCGTCGTGCAACGATCGTGCGGCGGTCGTGTGGTCGTCGTGCAGCGGTCGTGCGGCGATCGCCATGCTGCGATCGCCATGCCGCGGAGGCGGACGGCCACCGGTGGTCAGCAGTGATCGCTGGGCTATGGGCGGCGGTCGTGCAGTGCATTAATCACAGGGGCACACAAAGAAGTTTGATGTTCGACATCTAGTTGACATAAAAAGAGACACCACACTAAAAGCACCAAAAAGAAAAATACAGGTCTCAACAGGGAACACATTATGATTCACACGGCCTCCACAAAACATGTCTTTTCAAAATGGAATCAAAGAAAAATATCGATGCATACAGGCAGCAGCAGGAGCATTCCTTATTGCAGGCTGGACAGGTCCCACACAACCTCAACTATGACAGCTGACCTGTGGAATGTTACTGATATGTCAAATCACAATGACAATATAATAAAATGGCCTAATACAATCTTCTTCTTCAGTGCCAATTATCATTGATGAGAAATAAATCATAGGCAGCCAAGGAAAAGATGGGATTTCACTCAACACACAACAGTTGTGGTCGTGCGGCAGTCGTGTGGCGGTCGCGCAGCGGTTGTGCGGCGGTCATGCGGTCGTCGGTGGGCAACTTCAAACAGGTCAGCAAATGGCTCACGTTTTCTTCTAATTTCTCTTTGATTGAGAAATGGAGCCTGTTCCTACAAGTTGTTGCGCAATTTTACATGAATTCTTCTGGTGCTTGACGATTGGTATGCAGAACGTCTTAGAGTAGGCTGGTGAAAAAAGCGTCGTTATGTTCACGGTTAAAGATCATCATGAGCTCTTTCTTCTGACTGTCGGCAAATGCTCTTCTCTGATTTGTTTGAAATAGGCTTCATAAGCATAGACTGCGGCACGCCTGCGAATTTCAAGTACATCAACTAGCACACCGGAATTAGTTATGACTCTGATGGAGCTTACACTGACACCGGAACAAACAGAAACATCTCCTCTGACTATGCATACCCGAAGAACCCCAATTTGCCTCAGCTGCTTTCGGATCTCCGAAGCTTTCCTCAAGGAAACAAGAACTGTTACACCTTACCGCTGTGGATAACGCCAGCTTATATTTAACCAACGGCCGTCGCTTGATCGTCGTTGCTGCCACCCACAGCTCACCGGCCACCCCCAACCGCCGACAACCGCCACCGACAATTGGCAGCTTGCCGCCGTTGCCGATCACCGCCGCACGAATGCCGGCCGTCAACCATTACCGTCGACCACCGCTGCCTGACCATCGACAGCCTGCCGTCGCTACCAACCGCCGCTTGATATCGCACAACCGCTGCCTGCTGACCGTCGCCACACGATTGCCGCCCACAACCCACCAATCGTCCTCTCCTACAGTCGCTCGTTTATCCAAGGCTGACGGCCAACGGCAATTGGTAGTGGCCGGTGGGCGATTGTCCTATGGCAATGGTTGGCGAGCGGCAGTCGTGCAGCGGTCATGCGGTTAGCGTGTGGCGGTCGTGCGATTGGCGTGCGACGATTGTGCGGTAGTCATGCGGCGGTCATGCGGTCGGTGTGCAGTGGAGGCGAACGGCCGTCGGTGGTTGGTGGCGGTTGATGGGCTATGGGCGGCAGTCATGCGACGACGGTCGGTTGTGACGGTCGGTGGGCGGTAGTCGTGTGGTCAACGTGCGGCGGTCATGTGGTCGGCATGCGGCGGTTGTGCGATCGGCATGCAGTAGTCGTGCTGCACTAGGCGATAGTGGTGAGTCGCAATTGGCGGTCCATGAGCAAGAATAAAAAACGAATAAATACAAAAAATAAAAAATTGTACCAAATATTTTTCTTTTCCTATTCTATTTCAAAAATAGAAATTTTGTATTGTCACCAAACACGTTATTTTATTCAAAAATTGTTCCCAGAGTAGAAATAGAAAAAAACTAATTCTAAAAAGAAATTATTTCCCGGAGTAAAAGCATTTCCATGTGCACCCTTAGTCTTCTCTTCTGACTCTCACTTCCCGCGATACATAATTCATCTCTCAATCTTTTTCTTTTCTCTTCCAACACATCTGACATACGAGTTCAGAATGTGAATTGCTTGTTTTTTTGTCAAGTTTTATGAATTATTGAAATAGAATTGAATTTGTCAAATAAAATCGATAAATTATATGAATAAATGGTGGATTAATATTTTTAATGTAAATTCATTATGGGATTTTTTTATTTGTGAATTTAAATCAAATTAATTAATTATATATAAAAGCATATATTTAATATATAATATATTTCAATGTGTCGGAATTCTCTACTTTTTTGACGTAAAGTTGTGCTGTTGGGAATGCAGCCGAAATTCAATGCTTGAAGAGGAAGAGGCTGTTTGAACGGCAAATTGAGCGGCTCGGAAATTTCCAACTTCGTATTCACAATCGGTGAGCCATCAAGATTCAGTGATTCGAACTTCCTTGAAATCTGCTTCTAGGAAGAGATGTCTCATAAGTGAATGGTCTAGATGTCAATGTTGGAAGGAGCAGAAGCAACAACTGAGACTGTTGATGCTCTGAGAACTGGAGTAGCTACAATGAAAGAAATGCAGAAGGCAAAGTATGTCCCACGTTTGTGCTCCTTTCTAATTTGCAAATTACTGATTTTATTAAATTTTATATCTTTCTATGCAATGCGGCATCACTTTCTTATTGCAATTTCTTGAGCTTAAATTAGCTAGATGCTTGACTATCGTGCCTTCTTTTGCTTGCAAAGTTTACTTATTTCTAATTTATCACAGGAATATCGATGATGTGGACAATATCATGGATGAGATTGATGGAGAAAAAGAGGCCATGAAACAAATGCAAGAGGCAGTGTCAGGTCTTTCTGGTGCGGTGGCTGACTTTGATGAGGTTACCATCCTCACAAAATTATGAATTCTTGGATGATGCAAGTAACTGTCACCCTGTGGCGATTGTTCACGTTATCCGCATAATAAATATCTAAATATATTCGGACAAATTCCGAAAAAAAATCTCAAATTTTAGGTCCAACTTCAAATCTATCCCAAATTTTTTTGTCTCAAGAAAATCTCAAACTTTAGGTCCAATCATAAATCTGCCCCAAACTTTGTTTTGTTTAAAGAATGGGGTTAATACCACGAAATACTTCAAAATGATACACATATGATAAATCGGCTGTGACGGTCGGTGGGCGGTAGTCGTGTGGTTAGCGTGTGGCGGTCATGTGGTCGGCATGCAGCGGTCGTGCAGTCAGCGTGCAGTAGTCGTGCTGCGCTAGGCGATAGTGGTGAGTCGCAATTGGCGGTCCATGAGCAAGAATAAAAAACGAATAAATACAAAAAATAAAAAATTGTACCAAATACATTTCTTTTCCTATTCTATTTCAAAAATAGAACTTTTGTCTAGTCACCAAACACGTTATTTTATTCAAAAATTGCTCCCATGGTGGAAATAGAAAAGAACTATTTCTAAAAAAAAACTATTTCCCGGAGTAAAAGCGTTTCCATGTGCACCCTTAGTCTTCTCTTCTGACTCTCACTTCCCGTGATACATAATTCATCTCTCAATCTTTTTCTTTTCTCTTCCAACACATCTGACATACGAGTTCAGAATGTGAATTGCTTGTTTTTTTGTCAAGTTTTATGAATTATTGAAATAGAATTGAATTTATCATGTAAAAACGATAAATGATATGAATAAATGATGGATTAATATTTTTAATGTAAATTCATTATGGGATTTTTTATTTGTGAATTTAAATCAAATTAATTAATTATATATAAGCATATATTTAATATATAATATATTTCAATGTGTCGGAATTCTCTATTTTTTTGACGTAAAGTTGTGCTGTTGGGAATGCAGCCGCAATTCAATGATTGAAGAGGAAGAGGTTGTTTGAACGGCAAATTGAGCGGCTCGAAATATCCAACTTCGTATTCACAATCAGGTGAGCCATCAAGATTCAGTGATTCAGAACTTCCTTGAAATCTGCTTCTAGGAAGAGATGTCTCATAAGTGAATGGTCCAGATGTCAATGTTGGAAGGAGTAGAAGCAACAACTGAGACTGTTGATGCTCTGAGAACTGGAGTAGCTGCAATGAAAGAAATGTAGAAGGCAAAGTATGTCCCACGTCTGTGCTCCTTCCTAATTTGCAGATTGCTGATTTTATTAAATTTTATATCTTTCTATGCAATGCAGCATCACTTTCTTATTGCAATTTCTTGAGCTTGTATTAGCTAGGTACTTCACTATCGTGCCTTCTTTTGCTTGCAAAGTTTACTGATTTCTAATTTGTCACAGGAATATCGATGATGTGGACAATATCATGGATGAGATTGATGGAGAAAATGAGGCCACGAAACAAATGCAAGAGGCAGTGTCAGGTCCTTCTCGTGCGGTGGCTGACTTTGATGAGGTTGTCATCCTCACAAAATTATGAATTCTTGGATGATGCAAGTAACTGTCACCCTGTGGCGATTGTTCACGTTATCCGCATAATAAATATCTAAATCAATTCGGACAAATTCCGAAAAAAAAAAAAAAAAAAAAAAAAATCTCAAATTTTAGGTCCAACTTCAAATCTGTCCCAAATTTTTTTGTCTCAAAAAAATCTCAAACTTTAGGTCCAATCATAAATCTGCCCCGAACTTTGTTTTGTTTAAAGAATGGGGTTAATACCACGAAATACTTCAAAATGATACACATATGATAAATCGTCTGTGACGGTCGGTGGGCGGTAGTCGTGTGGTTAGCGTGTGGCGGTCATGTGGTCAGCATGCAGTGGTCGTGCGGTCAGCGTGCAGTAGTCGTGTTGTGCTAGGCGATAGTGGTGAGTCGTAGTTGGCGATCCATGAGCAAGAATAAAAAACGAACAAATACAAAAAATAAAAAATTGTACCAAATACATTTCTTTTCCTATTCTATTTCAAAAATAGAAATTTTGTATAGTCATCAAACACGTTATTTTATTCAAAAATTGCTCCCATAGTGGAAATAGAAAAGAACTATTTCTAAAAAGAAACTATTTCCTGGAGTAAAAGCGTTTGCATGTGCATCCTTAGTCTTCTCTTCGACTCTTACTTCCCGTGATGCATAATTCATCTCTCAATCTTTTTCTTTTCTCTTCCAACACATCCGACATACGAGTTCAGAATGTGAATTGCTTGTTTTTTTGTCAAGTTTTATGAATTATTGAAATAGAATTGAATTTGTCATGTAAAAACGATAAATGATATGAATAAATGGTGGATTAATATTTTTAATGTAAATTCATTATGGGATTTTTTTATTTGTGAATTTAAATCAAATTAATTATATATATAAAAGCATATATTTAATATATAATATATTTCAATGTGTCGGAATTCTCTACTTTTTTGACGTAAAGTTGTGCTGTTGGGAATGCAGCCGCAATTCAATGCTTGAAGAGGAAGAGGCTGTTTGAACGGCAAATTGAGCGGCTCGAAAATTTCCAACTTCGTATTCACAATCAGGTGAACCATCAAGATTCAGTGATTCAGAACTTCTTTGAAATCTGCTTCTAGGAAGAGATGTCTCATAAGTGAATGGTCTAGATGTCAATGTTGGAAGGAGCAGAAGCAACAACCGAGACCGTTGATGCTCGAGAAGCTGGAGTAGCTACAATGAAAGAAATGCAGAAGGCAAAGTATGTCCCACGTTTGTGCTCCTTTCTAATTTGCAAATTACTGATTTTTATTAAATTTTATATCTTTCTATGCAATGCAGCATCACTTTCTTATTGCAATTTCTTGAGCTTCAATTAGCTAGGTGCTTGACTATCGTGCCTTCTTTTGCTTGCAAAGTTTACTTATTTCTAATTTATCACAGGAATATCGATGATGTGGACATTATCATGGATGAGATTGATGGAGAAAATGAGGCCACGAAACAAATGCAAGAGGCAGTGTCAAGTCCTTCTCGTGCGGTGGCTGACTTTGATGAGGTTACCATCCTCACAAAATTATGAATTCTTGGATGATGCAAGTAACTGTCACCCTGTGGCGATTGTTCACGTTATCCGCATAATAAATATCTAAATCTATTCGGACAAATTCAAAAAAAAAAAATCTCAAATTTTAGGTCCAACTTCAAATCTGTCCCAAATTTTTTTGTCTCAAAAAAATCTCAAACTTTAGGTCCAATCATAAATCTGCCCCGAACTTTGTTTTGTTTAGAGAATGGGGTTAATACCACGAAATACTTCAAAATGATACACATATGATAAATCGGCTGTGACGGTCGGTGGGTGATAGTCGTGTGGTTAGCGTGTGGCGGTCATGTGGTCGGCATGCAGCGGTCGTGCGGTCGGCATGCAGTAGTCGTGCTGCGCTAGGCGATAGTGGTGAGTCGCAATAGGCGGTCCATGAGCAAGAATAAAAAACGAATAAATACAAAAAATAAAAATTGTACCAAATACATTTCTTTTCCTATTCTATTTCAAAAATAGAAATTTTGTATAGTCACCAAACATGTTATTTTATTCAAAAATTGTTTTCAGAGTAAAAATAGAAAAGAACTATTTCTAAAAAGAAACTATTTCCTGGAGTAAAAGCGTTTCCATGTGCACCCTTAGTCTTCTCTTCTAACTCTCACTTTCTGTGATACATAATTCATCTCTCAATCTTTTTCTTTTCTCTTCCAACACATCTGACATACGAGTTCAGAATGTGAATTGTTTGTTTTTTTGTCAAGTTTTATGAATTATTGAAATAGAATTGAATTTGTCAAATAAAAACGATAAATGATATGAATAAATGGTGGATTAACGGTGAAATTCAGCAATATTTCTGACGTCGTGACTTCATAAACTATCAGTTTTGCATCTTCGGAGGCCTAAGCTCCAATGCCGATATGAAAGGAACTCCCACACCAATGTTCACGAGACAAACGTAAATAGCCTCCAAAGATGCAAAACTGACAGTCTATGAAGTCACGACGTCAGAAGTATTGCTGAATTTCACCATTAACCAGAGATTGGCATCGAGATAAAGATCGAACTGAGGTGGATCACTGAGTCCATCATAGTTTGCATAAAAGAAACTAGCTCCTATTAAATATAAGCTGGCGTTATCCACAGCAGTAAGGTGTAACAGTTCTTGTTTCCTTGAGGAAAGCTTCGGAGATCCGAAAGCAGTTGAGGCAGATTGGGGTTCTTCGGGTATGCATAGTCAGAGGAGATGTTTCTGTTTGTTCCGGTGTCGGTGTAAGCTCCATCAGAGTCATAACTAATTCCGGTGTCCTGGTCGATGTACTTGAAATTCGCAGGCGCGCCATAGTCTATGCTTATGAAGCCTATTTCAAACAAATCAGAGCAGAGCATTTGTAGACAGTCAGAAGAAAGAGCTCACGATGATCTTTAACCGTGAACATAACGACGCATTTTTCACCAGCCTATTCTAAGAGGTTCTGCCTACCAATTGTCAAGCACCAGAAGAATTCATGTAAAATTGCACAACAACTTGTAGGAACAGGCTCCATTTCTCAATCACATAGAAATAAGAAGAAAACGTGAGCCATTTGCTGACCTGTTTGAAGCTGCCCATTCGCTGGAACTGCAGTGAGAATGCAAAGGAAGAGCAGCTGAAGGGAACCGATCGACATCTCCACCATCATCTTTCGGCTCAGCATGACTGAAACTACTGTCACACTGGCCATGTTATAGCAGAATGCTTGTTCCTTTCGTTTCTCTCATTGGACTCTACTTTGCTACGTATGCAGTATGCACATAAACTATCGAAAATAATTGCTTGCTTTTCTTTAATTAGATCTCTGACCTGTAGAGTCGTACCTGCTTTTCAAGAAGCACAAGCATGGTGGTCCCGGTCATACAATTGACGATTGCTGAGATTCGAATGTTAGATGCAAAACATGATAATTGAAAAAGATAACTTATCTAGGGATTAAACTTTCAATTTAATCCCTAAACTTTTGTTTTGTTCAATCTAAGCCTTCAACTTATCACAACAATGTCAAATCCGTCCTTACTACTTTTCACAAGTTTTCATAATTACTGTAGTGCCAAATTTAAGACTATCTTTTCATTTTAATCTATTTTCTTACCTTACAAAAAATCTGCTATCTTTTTAGTATCTTCTTAATCTTTTTAGATATAACGACAATTTTGTTTAAATATATGCTAACTTTTGATCTCTATAACAATAAAAATATAACCTTATTTAGAGTTATATTGAGTTGATATGTTTGCTAATTTTGCTAACAAGTGATTTTATAAAGATATCTAAAAGTATATTTATTCATCTATAAATAATCGTACTTATAAAAATTTGACTATTGTTCCTAAATTTTTAGTCATGATTTTGTGTTTCGTGTTTTTTAGTTAAATTTAGTTTAATCTATAAATGAGAAAACTATAATAGTAGGTGATTCAACTTGATACAACTTTAAATGAGGTTTTAGTTTTACTATTATGGATATCCTAAGGTAAAAAATAATTGAATGAAACTACCATAGCATTTATAATGACCAAAAAGGTAAAAGAGTACGAAAAAGATAAAGTATTTCTTGTTAACTTAGGAAATCAAAATGTGATATCTGGAAATTTCTACATCACTTAATATGTAGGAAATGAAGATGATGAATGTTGCAAGTGAAAATTCTAGTTAGATTAATAAGCATTAGTAGGTTGATTTTATGGAGTGATGGTGAATCCTATGTCATCATAGTAATTGCTAATGGAGACTAATATGCTCCGAAATTATGTATCAAATGAGTGGTAGGTTAGAAATATACTAAGTTGAGTTTATGTTGGCATTTGGCAACTTTTGCAAAATGTTTTAGTGGATTCAAAATATTTTTCTGACTTATTAATGTTTAGAATGGACACCGATTTCCTTATTTTTGTACTGAAATACTAGATATCTTAGTGACCTATCAAAATTTCTACTTTGGAATCATATGGTTGAGGCATTTGTGACTTTCTAATTTGCACACTTCTCACTCAATTTCAACCTAGTATTTCACTCAATGTTATCATTGTTTTAAACTTTACTTGAACATTCTTATCCTTTTGTAATTTATGTAAGTCTTCCAAGTATATCAACTCTTGATTGTATGAAACCTCTACAAATAACCAAAATTCAAAAAGAATTCCAACTTGTTCTTACAAAGAAAAAAAGAAAGATTTGTGACATCCTGATCTTTCGCTCGACAAAACAGCAAGCTCTCCATCGGACTACGTCATTCGCATCCTCATCACGACATCACCGAGTTGCCACTGCTACCTCCTCGTCAATAAACTACGTTGATCCAAACATCCTGACCCCAAGAACTCCCAAGGCATGGGCCTTTAAAGAAATAGCTTAGAAAGGAAAAAAAAAAATTGCCAAGACTCTTGAATCTTCTCCAAGGTGCTCCACGTTCCACCTGGCATGAGTCAACAAGTGCTGCCCAAATAAAGAAACAACTAAGAGAGAGAATGAAGGAAGCTCTTCCTTGGTCACTGAACCCGACGCCCACCTTCTACCCTTCATTTTCACCGTCCATTTCAGTCAGCAAAGTACAGAGAAGCCAGCAAGGTAGGGCCTCTCCTCAGCACAAGAAGGTTGGGTTTTTTCTCTCTTTTCGGCCCTTGCGTCGTCGCCGCTAGCTTGTCTCCATTCTGCCAAGCCGTCACCACAACTCACAAGGACCCAAGATAAGTGGATATCCTCTGTTCTATCTTATATTGATTGTTTGTCGTGTGACAATAATAGTTTCGTAGAAACCCAAGAACGTTATTGATATCATTGTTTAATCAAAGTTTCGACTACGTTGTTCGTTTAGTTGGAAGTTCCGACTACATTACTTAGCTATGTTCTCGAGTTCGAAATAGTCGAACTTGTAGTTAGGTCGTAGAGGCATGGATAGTCAATACTTGGCACGTCGAAAGCCGGAACGGCAGAAACTTTGAATGAAATTCGTGACTGGGCTGAGGGCGGGTTCAGCTCTAGCCCAACCAGAAGTTTGCTAATTTTGTACCTACTTACGTGGTGCAAATTTCATGAGATGTTCTTCATGAGAGTTGTTCCTTATTGACTGTTCTATGATATACTTTAATTTCAGAATTTTGGATTTCATATGACAAAAATATATTGGAAAAACTTCAGGATTCAAAATCTGTTTTTGGATCGCTGGACCGACCTCTTTATGCTTTTCATTTTTTTACAGATTTTTCGGTCCAGAATTCTAAAATATGTTCCTCACAAAAGTTGTAGAGCACATCCCAAGCTACCACAGACTAAATTTTCATAATTTTTTTTATCTCAATAGGTTAGTGAAATACTTATTTTTCTACTCAATTTCATCCTGGAGATTTTGAACGTTCTGAGCCTGGATTGCAAAAATAATTTGGAACTGTATGAACTGAACTGGATTTTGAGTTCTTCACAAAAGATATTTTTTAGATCTTGTCCAGCTTGTACTAAAGTTTCATAATTTTTGGAGATCGATTACCTAGACAATAGCCATCGGATCTAGAGGCGTGCGAGATGCCTTATGAGGCTAGTTTAGGCCTGGAATGTGGGATCTTCCCCACAGTTCACTTAATATCTATATGGATGAGTTTGTATTAATCTAAGGGATGAAAATGATGCATGTCGAATCCCTGAATGGTAGTGGTGCTAACATGCTTTTAATTGAATTATAGAATTGCTGCATTATGGTGTGGAAGTGTGATTGATAATGCTATCAGTCCTTGGGACGACGATGCCTAGGTTGTAGTAGGGATGCCTGGAGGGGTAAGTGGGTTCTTCCAGATGCCTGGGGGGTGTAACACGGTTCCCTCAGATGCCTCGCGATGCCGGATGGGTGCGAGATGCCCGAGGGATAACGGGGTTCCCCAGAAGATGATGGCAGCATGAACTTGTATTGATTGTGACTTTGGTATTCCTGAATCGAATTATTGGTCATTTGTTAAGGAAAGTTATTCCTTATATTGATCAACTGTGTATTTTGAAAGGTTCTCAGGTAAGCTATTGTGTATGTGATTTACGAAACTTTCTATTGAGACTTTCTTTGTTATAAAGTGACCGATTTGTGTGGTATAAACCGGTGGACTTTCTAGTTGCTAGGTTGTGACTTACTGGTTGTTCACTTCATCTTTTCAAATCATTAGAATGTCGATCCCACCTGCCTCCCCAATGATTTGCTACGGGGTGCTGGTGAACTTCACTTGGGAGGAGGGAACAAGATTTTTGGAGCTCGGATGATTTTGAGGACAGCAGGGGCCACTATTAGACGACACTTGTATAACTAAGTGGGGAGGGGTGACCGACCTAGAGTTTAGTATAGTCAATCTAGTACTGACCTTTTGTACTTCCCCATGGCACCCCACTTGTCATCTGATGTACATGTATGAATAAATAAGAAATAAAGCTGTCGTGTTTACAGAAAATCGCGTGTACCTTGAAATTTTCTATTATCCCTTACACTTTCGCATGCTTAAGAAAAATTAAAATGAAGAAGATATTGGCGATAGTAGTTCTACAGTAGCCGTGACGTGCTGGGGTCGTCACAAAATCACTTGTCACTTTCCTCTCCAATTATCATTTTTCAAATTTTTGAGTAAAAGCAAAGATTTCATACTTGTGTTGTCAAAACTTCAAATTCCGTCTCTCAAGACTTTACAAGGTCATTGGGTTTTTTTTTGGTACATTTAACTTGATTGGTTGGTGTTTGCTAACTTAGTTTGAATGTTTTTCATGAATGAGATCAGGCTTCGATAATAGTATGGTGAGTTATTGTGTTTACTTTATTTTAATGGGTTAATATAATGAAAAACCCCAAACTTGTACACCTATGATAAACCGGTACATCTATGACTAATTTATCCTAAATGACCAAAAAAAAATCATAAACTCGTACACTTGTGACAAATTTGCCAAAAACTAATTTTTTTTTTTACCATTAAAAACCATAAACCCGTACATTTGTGACAAATATACCATTTGTTAAATTACACTAATACCATAAAAAAAAAATCATAAAACTAATACACCTGTGACAACTTGAGAGTAAAATCTCAAATCGGTACACCAATCAATTATCATGTGTCATCCAACTCAGCAATTTAACAAGTGTACTGGTTTAGGATAAATTTGTCAAAAATGTACTAGTTTGGGATTTTTGATGGTCAAAAAATTAGTTTTGGACAAATTCGTCATAAGTATATCAATTTGAAATTTTTTGCAATATTAAGTAGGGTGATTAGGTCCAGGGTGGGTAGGGTCTAGACTTGAACCCTGTATACGATCCTATTATAACCGGTTTTCCTTTTTTGGACCCAGTACCCGACCCTATTTGTATTGAACCCTGTACTTGATCCACCCCGTTTTTCCGATCCGATTTTAGGGTCAACCCTGTTTCCACTAAAACATATTTTGCAACCGCCCGATATTCTATGTAGCTTCGAATTTTACATTAATACACGATAAAATAACGTAATTCTCATAATTTATATTGAAATATTAAGCACTTGTAATGAATAGTACATGAACTTTTTGACTAAACAAAAAATTAAGGATATAGAAGGCTAATTATCATAAATAAAATCATAAGGCAAAGCAAAAATCATAACATTGCATAAACATTAGCAACAAACATGGGTTTAATATTAGTTTCATTCCCACAATTACTACATCCTATTCATTTATCTAAAATAGTTAATAAATCTCTGCTACAAGTATAACTCCTCTTCCAAAAGAGAAATTAGGTGAGTCAATACATGTGGTACATAATAATTTGGTGGCGACGGATGCTATCTATTTGTCGGACGATGCAAGAGGCAACCAGTGAGGGAGGGAAGTGAGCAAGGAAGAGGAACGATGAAGGAGGAGCATCATGCATGATTGAGAGAGTCAAGAGGAAAAATGCCATGCAATTGTGGGAATAAGAATAGAAATGAGGGAAAAAATAGGGTTTTGAACCTCTCCTTCCCAAACCAATTCCCAAACTGGTTCCAAAACCGGTCTGGAAACCGATTATGGGTGGATAATCACTTGGACCCAGTTCCCGGACCGGTTCAAACCGGTTCCGAATTTTGGAGACCGATTCCCGGACCGGTTTCAACGGGAACCGGTTCCTGACCCTATTTTCCAGGTGGGCCGGTTCGGTTCCAAAGTATACCTAGTTTGGTTGCACACCCTTAGTATTAAGCCCATTTTAATATATAAGTATTATCATATGTAAAAAGTGTTTGATCAACCTCATAAAAAGCTAGGTTGTATGTTATATGAGAAGTGTAAAAAAAAAAAAAAAATGGAATTTGGACTTAAAAGGGTATTCATGCGATTTTGATTAAGTATTGACTGACAAGCCAATTTATCGATTTTAGTCGTTCAATCGATTTCTAATAAAATTTCCAATTTTTGAAATCTTGATCAATTGTCAGTTTTCTAATTAGTTTATCAATTTGTCTTTTCATCATCCAATCAACTTTCTAACTAAATCGATTTCCTCATCAACTTATTGATTGTTAACCAATTTACTAATTATTCAAACTATCGATTTCTATATGTCAAACTTCAAGTAACCCATTTCGAAGATGTCAATTTCTAACCATAGTTGCCCATCTCAAGTTTTCGATTTTGACTACTAGTTCAAGGTTTTCAAATTGTGTATCAAGTTGTCAATTCCAAATATATTGATTTTTAAATAAAGTTACATTCTCTAAAATTGTCAATTTACAAGTATTGGCTACTGAGTTACCCATTGCCTATCTATGGCTTCCGATTAAATAATCGTGGCCTATCATAAAAAGAATGATGATATATATGTTGAAGTGCGCGTAATTTTTTAGTTGTGTGTTGAATTGCATGAGAAAGGACAAATCTGTGAGATGTTCATGGCAATTGTTATGTTGTAATTATTTATATGACATTAGTGCTATGTGATAAAGATGTTTGCCACCGAGTGAATATCCCTGTGTGAGTTTGAGTATGAGATTTTGGAGTTAGCTAGAAGTTAAACCATATGAGAATATTCTCTATAAGATTGAGATGACATGAAATCCAATGATGGCATGGCTTGTGTAGCCATGGTATGATGTTAAGAAATGACCATCGTTATGCGAATGTATAGTGATGTATTTATTCTCGCTGATGTAGATGACACCCATGGTGGATAAGTTAAATGGCAAATGGGCAAGTATGATTCCATCTTTCATGAGTTGGTAGTGATGACGTCTCGTTAGTCAAAATGCATTCTAGTCAATGATGAGTATGAGTTAGAAAGTCACTTGTATATATCGGTGAACTCCTATGCATTATTTGTGCATCATAAAATAATATGTCATCTACTTGTATTTGAATAAATGATCTTATGTAATACTATTAATGATTTCCCTCGTTGTATCATGACAAGGAAGATAGTGTATTTACTTCTACATTCGTCATACATTGTTATTTTGTACTTATCCCAAACTCACGGTGTTTGTTATTACTGTGAGTGGTAAAAGATTCTCATACCTTATTTAGAAATTTTATTTACTAAGCTTTGACTCACCCTTTTTTTTTATAGACATGTAGTATGGACCTTCCACCACCATCACTTTTTGGAACTTCCGTATATCTTGATTGTGAATATTAACATGTACTTAAATTTGAATTGGTGATGGTATATACTAAGATCCATCTTATGGTCGATGTAGGGCTTTAAGAGTGAATTCCCCATTGACTTGTCGCTTGGTACTAGGGTATCAATGGTGAGATGGTTGGATTGTTGAGGAGGGTTGGATTGTTGAGGAGCTTTGACGGTGAGAGCAACATGTTGATCGGCAAAGGTTGTCAATATTTAACGAATAGCTTACCTTTATATAGACAAGTTCTTGGGCCTAAGAGTGGTGCATCGGTGAGCCTAAACCTTTTTAGAACTTATGTAATGTAATTGTCTTTCACTTGGCTATTGTATCAAGTTAGTAACTACTGTTGTTTATATAAAGAAGATATATGTACATAAATGAAACTTGTGGGATTTCTCGTGTGGGATGATGTGAATGTTGATTTGCGTTTTCACATGCTAATAATAATTACGAAATATAATCGCAAAAGATATTTTGCATGTAACATTTTAGGGTGTCATGCAAAAATTATTTTAAATTATGGGTAATATTGTAATTATGAAAAGTCGGGATTAGTACTAAATAACCGATTTAACTTTGTTATGAAAAGTTGAGGATTAGATTGAACATTAGAAAATAGTTCAATGACCATAGGACAAATTATAATGACAACATTGTACATTGAGTTAAAACTAAGGAATTATAAGGCACTGTTTGATAACACTTCCAAGAACAACTGATTCCGCTCTTTTGTTCTCGGAAGCTGAAAAAAACATAAATCCGTTTGGTAAATTTTTTGTTCTTAGGAACAAAAATCAATTTTCTGTTCTCGAGAATAGATTTAGAATAGAATCAAGAAGTAGAAAAAAATTACTTCTTGTTTTCGAAAACAATTCCTAAAATCAATTCCGTTTTTTTTCTCCTCCTCTTCCCTTTTCTTCTTCCTTGGCCATGGCCGGTGACCTCGTCAAAGTGTCCCCAGCCCCAAGTGACACCGAGCAACAGCAAAGCTCGTCGGCTTGAGCCTCACCAGGCTAAGGTGAGGCCGACCTCGCATCGCCTTTGCGAGGTCAAGCCTCGCCTAAATCTAGCGAGCCTCCGATGAGCTCGCCAAACCTCGCCTGACTACAAAGGAGGAGGAGGAAGAAGATAAAAAGAAAAAGAGAAAAATAAGAAAAATATAATAAAAGTATTAAAAAATTAAAAGAAACAAAAAAGGAGTTAATAATCTTACCAAATGTATTTATTTTGGGAATAGAAATTTTGAATAGTTACAAAGCGTAATCTTTTGCTCAAAAATTGTTCCTAGAAATAGAATAAAAAAATTATTTATGATCAAGAATTGTTCCCAGGGAATAGACTCGTTACCAAACGCGCCCTAAATGTTTAAAAATCGAAAAGTCTGAAATTAATTTCATAAAACAGTTTTTTTTTCGAACAAATGGACTCTAAACATGGATTAGAATTAAAATCGGTGGAAATATATATCTTGTCACTCATCTCATAGCACCAAGCAACAGTACCGAATATTAAGGCTCCGTCGTTCGTTTCGCGAAAAATAATTTCCGGAAAAATGTTTTCCAGATTTTCCGGTATTCGTTTCATGGAAAATGAATTCCTTGGGGAAAATGTTTTCCATTCAAGGAAAAATGTCTTCTAAATAAGGGAAAATGTTTTCCACTTTTGAAAAGTGGAAAACATTTTCCTCACTTAATCTCTCTTACCTCACACCTATACAAATCTTCACTTTCTCCTCTCATTTCTTCTTCCTTTTTTTTTTATTTGAATTATTTTTTAGTTTTCTTCGTCTTTTTTAATTTGAATTATTTTTAATTTCCTTCTTTTTTTCTTTTCTTTTTTTTTCTTTTCCTTTTTTCTTTTATTTTTTCTTATTTTTTCTTTTTCTTTTATTTGTTTCCTATCTTCTTTTTCTTGGCTAGTCGTCGAACCATGTGAACCTCAAACTCGTCGATCTTAAACTCACGCTCATCAATCTTGCGAACCTCGAGCTTGGCACTCGCGCTCGTCAATTTGGTGAACAGAAAATATTTTCCTTACCGAACACCGGAAAATATTTTCCGAAACACTTTCGTGTTTTTAGCCGAACACCAGAAAATATTGTCATTTTCCTGGAAAATGACTTCGGGAAAATATTTTCCGGAGATGGCCCATTTTCCGCGAAACGAACGGACCCTAAGTGCACATATTTTTTTTTCCCTGATTATCGAATACAGTCACGCGTACAACTATACAAGCACTTGAGCAAGACTGCTTTTTCTTATATGAAAGTTGTTATGACATCCAATTTTTTTTCTACTTTTGGTTCCTGCAGAACTCAATGTTAAGAGAACGCCAATTAGAGGTAAAAAAGAACGGAAAAAAGAAAAAAAAAAAGAAAAAGAAAAAGGGTCGAGGCAAGTTCGATGAAATGAAAAATCCTTCAAAACTAAATCCGGATTCTAACATCTTAAAGTCAAGTAAGCAAACATTAATTAATCCCATTCAAAAAGTCCTCATCTTTCCAGCTTTCCATCTTTCGATCTTTCTTGCTTGTCGTTGAATTCAAGGATGCGCAAAGTTTTCAAAACGGTTTTAATGGATTCTTCCACATCAAGCAAGATGGTGGCGCTGATCTTCTTCTGGTCTAGACAAAGGAAAGTTCGAGGAAGCCGACGAACTAAAGGATATAGTTGCAGAGACAGACCTAAGGTTGTGTCATCTTTGACTTTGACGAAGGATGGATGCATGGGATTGGAGCTATTACATTTAATGCTGGTAGAGAAAGACTAGTGGGATTTGGACTCCTTGAGCTCACTTTGGGTGCTGCCAAATATAGTATTATGCGAGGACCGACCTGTCGCTGGCTGCGACCCGTTTGAATTGAAAAAAGCTACACAAGTTTAATGATGACGAGGAGGAGGAATTTCCCCGCTCATGCGAAGAAACTTGGGCTCCTTGCTCTTGCTGAATTATCTTGAATCTGACCGTTCCAAGCTTGGCTTTTTCTTCGGAGAAAAGTTGGGACGATGTTATCCGGATCGGGACTTTTTTAAACGAAAGGGAGGTTTGACCGGGATTGCCCCCGACACAGAATCGAGACGCGCACTAAAGAAATCTCGGTGCCTCCAATGAGGAAATTATCATAATAAAGAGCTTGGATTTGAGTCTGTCGACATCTCTAATCAGATAGAATTTTACTTACTAATTTACCTAATGATATATTATTGGTTCACACTGCCACAGTTCCCGATGTTGGGTTTCATCCGACCCCATCCCACCCGTTCACCTTAAGTGATCTCCCCTCGCTTGTGAGCCACCTCCTGTACCGCTACTACAACCAGCATCGCCGGTCACGAATTGGGTTGCCACGTCACAACCCCTACCTTCACCCATGACCTCTCTCAGCCAGACCAACCATGGTGGCGGTCTTTGCCCGGCTACTGCAACGATCATGAGATTCCTTCCTTGAGATACTTTCGTCAGACGCCGACAAATACTGAAAGTACCAACCAATTGAACAACAATCCTGTGGGGATGCACTTCACAAGTTCGTACACCTCTCACCGAGAGAGCCAAAATCCGAGCCCATCGATATATGCGGTCAAACTCATCGTACTCAAAAGTTGAAGCCAATAGTTATAAGTCAACTAGATTATATTAAGTAGTCAACTTCTTCAGAAACATAACTTTTGAATGTGGCATTGCCAGCATTTCTCAAACAAATCCTACAAGCATTTGCTTTTTATTTGAGAAAATTTCATGTGCAATGAAATAATTTTATATAATTACTACATTATTCACATGTTGATACAATATCACACGCTAATCTATGCGTGGAAAAGGAGATCGCTAATTTAATATGCGGTAGCATGTCAAATGTCATACGGCATAAGCATTTATATGGACGATGTTCCCCTCCCGACAACTACATGAGGGCGCGAGAATATTTAATGTCGATAGATTTAGTTGCTGTATTCAAGTTTAGCTGAGCAAAACAAGAAGGATTGTGCGGCTCATACAAATGGCGTGAACGGTTTCTTATTATAATTACTAGTCTTAGTCTTTGTTTATAAAAGCCTTCCAAATCGTATTTATGAGCTTATACTTTTTCTAAGCACTTCATTCATTTCCGTGAAGAAGAGTAAGTTTACTCGCAACCTCAATCATTTAAAGTGCATTTGATAATATTTCTATTCTCATGAACAATTTCTTTTCATAAATAATTCTTTCCCATTTCTATTTCTTGGAAAAATTTCTGAGTAAAACAACGCATTTAATAATTGCAAAAAAAAAATTATTGCTGAAATACAAAAAGAACAAGAATTTTTTTGGTACAAGCCACGAGTTTTTTTGTGATGTAGAAGTTCTTATAATTTTTTGAAAATTTTTTTGAGATTTTCCTTTTTTTTCTTTTTTCCTTTTCTTTTTTTTTTCTTTCTTCTTCTTCCTCCTTTAGCCAGTCGCCAGGAAGCGGGCAACGATGACGGGGAGCATCGGGCGATGGTTGGCACCTAGCAGCAAAGGATGGCAATAGGTGGTGAGGAAGAAGAAAAAAAGAAAAAAAAATTACTTATTTTTAGAAATTGTTTCCGAAAACAAGAAGCTACTTTTTTATACCCTTTTTTTTTTGTTCCAAATCTATACCATGACCACTTTTTTATTTCAAGGAACAGAAAAATTAATCGACGTTATCAAATGAATTTCTATTTTTTTTTAATTCCAAAGAACAAAAGAATAAAAGAACCGGGAAATGGAAATGTTGTTATGTAGACCCCTAGCAAGCATGTCATTCGTGAATATAAACCATTTGTCCTAATTCAATAAAGTTTTATGCAATTGCCTCATTGATTTCGATCGTTCTTCTTCACTTTATTCAGTATTTGGATTTTTACACAGTCCTCCAGACTTCAATGTGTATTAGAATTCATTTACTTATGATTTTGAGGGTGGCTAGAAGGAATCACCTAGGGGGGTGAATAGGTGATAAAATAAAATCTTGACAAATAAATATGGCATAAGCAGGTGAAGATCAAAGTTTGAACAAGAATCAGATTCTAGAACAAGGCTTAGAATCTGGTATGCAGTAGAGCAGACTTTAGAAGCACCTAGCAAATGTGCAATAGACTTTAACAATAAATAATAAGAGATTAGGGATAAAGAAAATTACACACAAAGTTCATAGTGGTTTATGTTTAGATCAACCCAACATTTACTCTCCCACGATAACGGTTTACTAGCTGGATTCTACTAGATAATCAATGAAAGATTATAGTCAATTTGTGCGGCTTATACCCAAGCGCTTCTCTCCAAAGCTAATACTACTTAAACCCAAGCCGTAGGAATCATCATATTACATCAAAGCATACTTTTATAACACTGTCAACTCCTCTCATAAGATTACACAATTTAAGCTCACAAAAGACAAGTATATATGATCGAAGTTCACCTGGACTTCGGAATTCTAGATTCCACACTTCGTCTTTTACTTACTCCTTGGTCCTTGGTTTCCTTAAATACTCATTCACTTCGAAATTAGCTATATCTAAAGGATTATCTTCTAATCTACCCATTGGTATCAAGAAGATTAGGTAGTTGTTGAGTGATGGAAGCAGAATCCTCACTTGATTTTAATCGCTCATATAAACAGAATCTTGGTTTTCATAAGTAGAGTTTCTTCATTTAAAAAAACTTGTTTTCAGGATTCACTTATCAATCAATTAGATTGAGTCAATTAAGTCTATCTTGGCATGAAATTCAAATCAGATCACTAGTCGTTATATATTTTGAGCTTGTGTTACGTTCTATCAAATTGTCTCGTTGTAAACTTGTTTCATTTTGAGCATGCCATGTTCTGAACTTGTCACGTTCTGAATCACATTTTGTATTTATGTCGTTCTAAAACTATCATGTTTTGGACTTGTTCCGTTTGAAATAGATTTGACAATATGGACATAAGTTTGAATATAGTCTGAGTTAGTTTAGCTTCAACATGGAGTCTATCTTCTAATTCTTCCAAGTATAGTTCTTGAAAATATCTTTTACAGATTCTATCATCCGCATAGTTGTTACTTAATCATTAAATACGTTATTAACATTTGATTTATTTAGTCATTTTCAAAACATTATAAGGGATTTTCTAACATATTTGAATTTGAATTTAGTACTTTAATTGGCCATTCATCCTTGATTAGTCAACCCCTAAAAAAAGGATCCTCAATGAGACTCTGATCACTAATTAAATTCTTTGAGCTTTTGGGGACGACAACTTTGCGGAAATGATACACGTAACAGTCACGTAAAGCCAAATTGAGCTTGCTTCGAAGAACTTGTTAAAAAAATCTTGGCATCTTGCAGCTCTTGGTACTTTTAACTCTTGTATATTCATAATCTTATTCTAAAAATTTAAGACACGTTTCTGTTTATAAATCATAAAGTATAAGCACCAAATGAAAACAATATACAATTAGGACTTCGGAGACTTTGGAATGCACTTGTCCTTCCCCCTTCATCGAGTCAACAAGCAACCTCAGTGCGACGGATGCGTGTGTATTATATATCATGTCCATGTTCCGATCTTGCCTCGTCTTTTCGCTCGAATATAGAAGGACGCAGAGAGGACAAACACAGCATTCGCGCAGAGAGAGAGATTACAGTCAGAGATGAGAGAGAGAAGAGAAATCCGTTCGATCCATTGCAGGAAAAGAGAGAGACATGCAAGCTTGATGAACCCTTGACCGGTCAGAGGCGAAACTGAAACTGTGCTGACTAGCCCTTTCAGACAGCGACATCCAAAGCTCTCGCCCGTCTCTCCCACGTTGTGCTGCTAGCCATTTGCCAAAAACACTCACAAAACAACAATCTTTACTTTTAACATAGACAAACTTCAGCCATCAACACTCCATTTTCATGTGCTTTCCTAGCTTTAAACGACATCTAATCTCTCCTGAATCCGTTTCTGGGTCCCCAGTTAATCAATCAAGAAGCTAAAGCTATGTCAGCCGAATGAAGCCCTGCTCTTTGTTCACGACAAAAAACTATTCAGGATATCGTAGTCGATATCCAGAAAGATCTGCTCCTCCTCCGCGTTGGCTTCATCGTTCCCAGTAAACGCGAGAGAAGACGAAGGGCTGGAGAGGCTGGAGACCTCCTGCAGCGACGTCGAAGAGGCGGTGCCGAAGTTGTTCCCGCCGGTGCCAAAATCCGAACTTTCCATTACGCTCGGGGCGAGAAAGCTCGGTGCTTTCTGGTCCTGGTGATCGAAGCTGCTGTGTTCTTGATGGCCAGGACTCGCGTGTAACTGGGGCAACGAGCCGAAACTGTTGTTGTACAAGCAATAGGATGATGATTCTACGATATGATCATCGTGGGTCTCGAGCTTAGGAACGTCGGGGACCGCGCGCCCGCCCAAGTTCCGATTTTTATGGCTCCTGGGACAAGGCGCTTGCCCCGCGGAGACGAGCTTCTTCTTCAGCTTGGTGTTCCAGTGGTTCTTCACGTCGTTGTCCGTCCTTCCGGGCAGTCTCGAAGATATCAGCGACCATCTGGTCACGGTAAAACACGAAAACACGAATCACTCCAAAAACTCAAACCCACGCGCAGAATTCACTTCGCGTCAAAATTAGATCAAGAACCGAGCGGAGCGGCAGCGTAAAAATCGAAACTTGCCTGCTCCCGAAGACAGAGTAGAGAGTCAAAATGGCATTGTCTTCCTCCTCGGTGAAGCCGCCACGCTTGATGTCCGGCCTCAAGTAGTTGAGCCACCTCAGCCTGCAGCTCTTGCCGCACCGCTTCAGCCCTATTCGCAACAGCACCAACACCATTCAGTAATCCCAGTACCGTATGCAGAATCACACTCGGGTCAAACCGCACTTGAACAAGCAGAAGAAGAAGAAGAAGAAGAAGAAGAAGAAGAGTTTCTTTTTTTACCAGCTCTGGCGGGGAGAGTGATCCAGTTATTACCGGAGCCATGCTGGTGTATGTAGCTCATGAGGATGGCATCCTCTTCAGGAGACCACGCCCCTCTCTTGACGCTGGCCTTGTCGCAGCAAGGAGCTCTTCCCATGGTTCCGAGCCTCGCTTACTCCCCCGCAGCCACACCGGCACGCCGAGAGACAGAGACAGAGACAGAACAGAGAGGATGGTTCTCCGATGATTGATGGCTTGTTTGTGTGTGTATATATATACACACACACATGTTTAGGGACTTTTCAAAGGAGCATATTTTGACAATGGGTTTGACTCTTCAGTTTAATAAAAAAGAACGATGTTGTCTCCCGTCGGTCCCTTCACCAAGGCTCCGATTAAGTAGTTCAATCGCCCCGTGTGAACGTTATCCGCGTGTGAACTTAATTAAAAAAAAGATGCGGGTATCATCTGAATTTATAACTCGATGATTGAAAAGTCCATCATAAAAAATGAGAACCGTGTACCAATTGTATAGATGTTGATTCATGAAAGGGTTAATATTACAAAAACCTTAAATTAGTACATTTGCTATAAATTTAGTCAAAAATTAATTTTTTGATCACAAAAACCTCAAGCTAATACATTTATGATAAATTTATCTCAAACTAATTTTTTAACAGTCAAAAATTTCAAATTGATATATTTGTGACAAATATACCCTCCATTAATTTAGATTATTAACACAAAAAATACAAAAAGTAATACAACTGTGACAAACGGAAAGTAAAATTTTAAACTAGTATACTAGTCAATTGTCACATGTCATCTAACCAGTAATTTGACAGTAAAATTTAACGAAAACTAATAGAAGATAAATGTGTTACAAATGTATTAATTTATGGTAAATTTGCAAATGTGTACTTATTTGGGATTTTTAACAATCAAAAAATTAATTTTAAGTAAATTAGTCATAAATATATGATTTTTTGGTTTTTCATTGTATTAACTTTTTTTTTTTAAAAATTCGTCTATGAGGTAATCTTGACAAGTGCTTTTGCCTCCCGGGCAAAAGTTTATGGGTTCTTTTTAGGCCATTTGGAAAGTTATGACATGTTTAATTGGCAAGTAAAAGTTGGAGGTTTTTTGTTTTTTTATTATTTATGTCTAGTCATTATGATTGAAGTAAAAGTCATGGCACGAGTTTTACAATTCCGAAGCTACTTTTCGTTTTCCGCTTGTGGGTCAATGCGGGCGATGTGTGCGTGGTGGGGGGAGCACGGTGATTTTCTACAGTTTCGGGCGGTCGTCGTTGTGATTTCTGAGTAAAGAACCAAAGAAGGCTTAAATTAATCGAGGGCGCTCTGCCCACGTTGCGGTCCTAGAAGGAATAGCGACGCGGTTTAATGTTTTTTGACCTCGTTTTGGGTGAAGTGAGACAAAAACATTAATTTTCTCGACGAAAATGAGGATCGCAATCACGACTTGACCTCTAAACTCGACTTGACCTCTAAACTAACTTAGAACCTTCGGTGCGGGATGACCTCTAAACTAACTTAGAGGTGTCGTGATTTACTTCGCGACACGTGCTTCTAGACAAGTCGACGACGGTCGCCGGACACGCGCATCTCGCCGGTGCCTCACTAATAACCTCTTCAAGGTTTGGTGAGATATTTTGCACCATCGATGATGACATAATATGACGTAACGCTCTCGTAAGAATCGAATAAGGGCGTGAGCTCTGTACTTGATGATTGCCTGATGATTGCCAGGAAGAAGAGAGACCTTGCAACTAAATTAGAACCGTCGGTGCATGATGATACATTCCATGAAGCTGATTTTGCCTATTTTACAAGCGGATAGAAAAATCTTGGACTTATGGTAAATATTGCAATTTACTTTGGGACATGTGCTTCTAGATGGATCGACAAGGATCACAAGTGTCGCTAACAACCTATTCAAATCTTGCTAAGATATTTGCGTCATCATGACGATATATTATGACGTAACGCTCTCATGAGAATCAAATAAGGGCTCGGGCTCTGTAATTGATGGTTTCCCGAAAGAAATAACGTTGTTCGACTAAATCTCTATGTTAGCATATAAGGAAGTTTTTGTGCGGTTCGAGCTACAATCACAAGAGCTTGAGCAATTGAAGAAATGTACAGAATCTATATGGACTTTGAAGAAACGTTACTTAGAACTACAATATATCATTTGAAGTAACCAATGCTGAATTGTAAATCAAAGAATAAGAACATGCTATCCTAAGGGTAACACTTGGAAAGATTTGTTCAAATTACACCTTTCATCACCACTTCATAGAAAATCATCGGGTATGAATATGTTAGATACATATAACTCAATTGATAAAAGAGCATCTCTCTCCAAAAGAGCATTTTTTTTTTTTTTTACCAACCCAGAAAGAAAATATTTTTTTACGAATGAACAAGATATTGGGGTAATTGTCCACATAAAATCATAATTATTGATATAAGCCTTTCCACATAAAATAGGAATCTTTTTGTTACAATAGAATCAGAAGTAACGGGGTCATTCAAGAATCCATCAACAGTTTCGGCCTTGTGGAAATTCTGGGCTTGATTGATTGGTTAGGTCCTTAAGTCAATGCCTTAAAAGCCATGATGCTCTAGTTACACCAATCACATAGACCACGAGAAAAGGACAAAGGAAAAATACTCCTCGGTCTCCACCTCACATATCAAAAATCATCTTGAGTTCTCAAAATCTGCAGATCCCCATCTTCATTTCGTGCATTAAGTTTCAAATTGCATGTTTTAATCACGCATAAGTTACCATCTTGCCTTCGACCCAAAAAATAAAGTTACCATCTTGCCATCCCAAATTGCCCATCGCTACATCCCAATCTGTCTACCATGAGCACCATCGTCGCTCCTGCGGAGGCCGCGCTACAACTGGCGCTGACCTCACATGTAAGGCCAAGAACCACACCGTGATTAGCTTCAGGGATGACTTAGAGCTGACAATCACGATTGGGCCGTGCTATAAAGTTCGCACAACTCGCCAACTTTGTCATAAAGACTTTGCTACTGATCGTGGCAGCCACGCAAAGCTATTATGAGGCATGAGCTTGGGTCAAGATCGCATGGCCGTGTACTACAAGCGAGCTCGACACGGAGAGAGACGAGGGCGGCGGGTAAGGTGAGGGCGTGGGCTTTCGGGTCGCTTTTGTGAAAACTGAAGGATCAAATGAAGATGTACAGAGAAAGAACAGATAGATGAAGAAGACGATACGGATGAGCTCTAGAATAGAGAATAGCTCTTGAGAATGCTTCTGTATTTCATTGAAAAACAAAAGTACTACTGTAATACAAAGTAGCAGCAATGTATATATCTTCTATACTCTTCCTCCTCTGCTCTCTATTGTAACACTTGAGCCGATCGATCTCAGTGTATATCGAAGCTTTTCTTATAGAGCATCCATGGAGGTTTCTCTCACTCTCTCTCTCTCTCTCTGTCTCTCTATTTCTACAGCTATACACTTTTTATACTAGTCTTCTATTAACAGAAAGACTAGAAGTTTGTTTTTACAAGAGAAACAGAATACAACTAACAAAACTAACTCTAAGCACATGTGTTGATTTCACTTTATACATCTTGGCAATCCATGTCATCTTCCATGTCATCAATCCGGTTTAATCTGCATCATAGAATTTCCACCATTGATCATTATTGTTGTTGCTGCATCATAAGCTGAAGCTGGATTCTTCAAGTCCTTGTGTTGAGTTAAATCCTCGTCCTCTGTTTCCTCTGTTTTCTTCAACTGAGGTTTATGTTTAACAGCTTTGTGCATATGGACTCGGCCGAGAGTGGCGGCTGATAATTGCGGGGGTAGCTCTCGATCGTTGCTGTGCCACAATGTTGTGCGTAAGGAGAGAGAACGGGTACAAGAAGAGCGAGGAGAAGAGGTTTGAATGTACGTTTTTGTTACGGAAGAGATGCAAAGAGCAGATCTTGAAATGCAAGGGTGGTGTTTGACATAAGAAAAAGTGGCCAGAAATGATATTTCTAATTTTCCCTTTATAAAGTAGTAAACATAACATGGTGCTAAAGTGGCCTAGTGAAGCTAAACCCCTTAAGGAAGACAGACTTGTCGAAGCCCACAAAATCATTGATCAAAGGTTTCGAGCCCAACCAAGCTTTGATTTTTTTTTTTTTTTTTTTTTTTTTGGCACAACCAAGCTTTGATTGATGGGCAAGAATTTCTGTCTAAGCCAGTTCGAATGATGGGCGGGCCTCCAGGCCCGAGATCATGATATCATGAATGTCACTTCTAAATTGTTTTCCTTCATTTGCTACTTTCGGTTGCTAGTCATGAAGCTACCAAACGTGACGTAATTGCATTGAAAAGGAAGGAAACTTCAAACATGAAATTGAAATATTCTAGCCAAAAGAATTTCTTCCCCTATGTATAAATTCATCGAGCCAGATTTCAATTCACCCTCTTCTTTCAGGTCGGTCCAACTAACATTCTGTCGGAATAAGCCACAAAAGAGCTCCGTCTTCTCTCCCTTGTGAATAAAACCGCACGAGCTTTTATATAAACGGTGCCAAGTCGTGCGAACGCTTCTTGTGTTTGATGAGACGTGTAAAGATTATATGGACCGAGCTCATCTGGACCGTCGATCGAGTAAACCCTATGATGGGACCTGCAAAATCGATGGCTCAGATGGTATGGACGCGCAAGGCTTCCAGTCCATACGATGACTCCAATTCTTCTATCTGGGGCCTGACTGACTGTGGCTTGTAGATATTAAAAGCATGGGCCTCATACCTTGTGATCACGACCCAACATAACATCTAAGTCGGGCTACACAACAAGAGAATGTCTAGTCTGATGCAACCATTCAAAAATAATATTCCTCTCCAGATTTTGCAATTAAAAGTTTGATTTACTAGACCTAATATTATATCGGGTCATGGTGTAACCCAAATTACCCATTTAACCTATATTACTCTTTTTTTTTTTGTCATACAAAATTAGTTGCTCATGCTCAACCCATACTTGACCCAACTAGTATAGTTAAACTACTTCCATATTTAACATAAAACTTATAAATAAACTGAAGTGAGAGTGCAAAGTGAATGAACACGATATCAAGTGAGAGTGAGAATGAATGAAGTGAAAATCATATAAGCGAGATTTTTTTTTTTTTTTCAGTCCTACTTTATACCTACTCTACTCTCACTCTCAAACTTTTGCCCTACCTCTTGCAGGGCGTGGGAGTCAAAACCCACTCCTGAAACTTGTGCGTCCCCACTCCATCCTCCCTTGAGAAGGTGGGGGTTTGAACCCCTCACCTCCCCCTTCCACGTTGGAAGGGTGGCCACTGGGGCGAATCCTAGTGGTTGAATCATATAAGCGAGTTGAGTCTAAATAAATTGTAAACTCATTTATAACCCACTTAAAGCTCATATTATATTTAAACTTGTTTATAACTTTAAGGGCGCACTTGACAAATTTTCTAGAATAGAATAAATTTCTATTCTATGGACGAATTTCTGAGTAAAAAATGCGTTTGATAACAATTCAAAATTTTTATTTCTGAAATAAAAATTCAATTGATAGTAGAATAAAATTTCTAATTCTAGAAGCATCAACGACCGATGTCCATTCGGCAACTGACATTTGGCGTTCGGTGACCGACGGTAGGCGTCCGAAGTCCAAAGTCTGACGTTCGGCATCCAACGCCAAGTCCGATGACCTACAGCAGGCGGCCGAAGTTCATAGTCTGACAACTGACAATTGGCGTCCAATGTCCGGAATTCAACATCTGACGTTCGACATCCGGAGTTTGGCGACAAGAGGTCAACGGCAGGTGGCTAGTAGCCGGAGTCTAGCGGTGGGTGGCAGGTACCCAACATCCGACGAACGGTGGCGAATAGCGAACGGTCGCTGGCGAACATTCAGTGGTTGGTGATAAGCCTCCAGCATCCAATGATTAACGATGGGCAGCCAATGTCCGATGGGTGTCCGGCATCCGACAACGAGTGGTTGGCAATGGGCGGCCGGAGTGCGGTGGCCGACGATTGACGGCTGGTGGCTGGGGCCGGTGGTGGGCGGCCGGCAACCGACGGCAGGCATCCGTCATCCCACAAGCAGCAAGTGGGCGACAGGCGATATTAAGAGTGAATGATGAAAAAAATTTTGATTTTTCATTTCTGTTCCAAAAATAGAAAAGCTAAAAAAAATTTTACTTCTAATTTCTGCTCCAAATTTATTTCTGAAATAGAAATCTATTCTAGAAATTGAAAAATAAAATTGTATTATCAAACGCATTTTTGTTTCAGACCTGTTTCGGGAAACAAAAAAATAGAGAAATAAAGGAACATAAATTTTGTTATGCGCGCCCTAAGTATAACTAATTCATATAATAATTCAGTCCATCATATATGTGTTGATAAATGGAATTATGATCCATTTTGACAAGTCCACACTACATAAATGAAGAAAGAAAATATCTGATTCCCGATTTCCAAATCAAGCATAAGAACGATGGGTGGGCTAAGCACAACCTCATAAACTTCAGGGGGACAGAAAAAGAGCGGAAAATTGGCCCAAATATGGCCAAAAGTAGAAAGAGAAGTCGTGGTGGAGAGCAATGGAGCCGCCATTTCCTATTTCTTTGGATCAGCTCGATTGTCAAAATCAAAGATCTCATTGATCTCGTGATCTCCACATGTCATTGCTTGAGCGATAGGGTAAGTGCGGTTCACCTGCCTCCTCCCCGTTGAAATCTTTTGCTTTTGGTCCATGAACGTTCATTTAGTGCCTAAAAGCCAATTTCGCAGGGATTAAACCTGACAGCCCCCCTTCCTTTAAAATTAAAAACCCTTAATCACGGGATTAGCGTTCATTCATCCAATTACATAGTTTCATCTTTCAACACAGAAAAAAAGCACAAAGGAATAACATGTTGACACTAGCAAGCCCATGATAGCGACCTTTGATCGACCTATTCTTGTTCGCCACTAGTCACGTCTTGAGCACGTGCCTCCGGTCAAGATTGCAAGAACGCATTGTGCCGACCGTCACGCCGGGGGGGTGTTTGATTTTTGGAGGTAGCGGGAGGGAATATATGCAGCATATCTTCCTTTAGAGCAAAACATAAGTTAGAAACGGAACGAAACTAGTGGACAAATCTCCTTTTTGTTCCCTGGTCCAGAGGGTGAGATAGAGAGGGAGAAAGCAATGGCATCTTCCGCGAACGCTTGTAGGAATATTTCGCGAGGGTCGACTAGGACCTCTTGGGACTGCAATGCAGTGAATTGTCTTACTTCACCATTAACATATGATAAGGACAACTCATGGGTCGTGAGCCCCCAATGTCATCCTCATCAATTTTACCAATCGAATCGAATCGAATCCACATGGTGTCGTTGCATCATACGAGCCAAGAGCAGGTCTTTGCATAGATCCAGTCTACTGACCTAAGTTGGTCGCATTCGGAAAAATCCCTAAAACTCCACCCTAGGTCTCACGCAAGTTTCCATATGATTCCTACAGGATCATTAGCTCTGAATTTTCTCAAAAGCCCGCTATTAGCAACGGGACACGGCCTTCGAAACCCTCGAAAAGGGTTATCTTATTCGTGAATCTTGAGATATATGGTGTTTTCATCAATTACAAGTGTTTCTTTTGCTAAATCATTATATCTTTATTCATGAATAATGAGTTCAAATTTAAATTTGATATGGGAAAGATTTATGCAACTACCCAATAATTACTCGAGAATTTTAATTAATTTTTTTTCCATGACAAAAGTTGTCCGTACGTTGCTTGATGAAAAGGGTTCGATTGGTGTTAAGACCTACATCATCCGTTGTTGAAATTTCCGGCGCTAATAAAGCATCAATTATTTACTAGGCAAATCCGTAACTAAATCCTTCAAGTCAAAAACCTAAGATTGACTTCTTCTTTTTTGGGTCGGTCTTCAACCATGTAAAAAAAAAAACTAAGATTGACTATACACCTAAACTCAGGCCCATCTTTTGCAAATTAACCAAATTTTTCTTAGACTGAAAATAGGTAAGTCTTGAATCACTCAACCCATCACTGCCACGTTGTAAAATTGTCCGTGATCTAAAAGTACATTCCACCATCTCTTAATTTAATATGATGCACGGTCTTCCACGGGATCTTTGGGTAAGACTTTGCAGTTCTTCCTTCGAATTTGATTTGATTTATGATATAGAGAGGTTGAAACTGTGTAGATTCTAATAATCTCATCCACTCTTTTTCTTTTTTGTGGCCGTTCCTCAGTCATGGCTTGACTTGTCGCTATGGACGACTCTCATCGGCCGCTGATCAAGATTTTACTTGTCAGGATCAAACTGAAAATGAAGCAATCTTGTACCATCTTTAAGCTTTTGCTATCATATTCAACACCCGGTGCAAAATCATTCGAGGGTGATCGAATCTAATCATCACGTAAAGGCAAAGATATACGATCACGATTGATCCTCACTTAACCGGTTTATTATGGAACTCGTAGGTAGTCGTGTCTCCGTGTCCGTGAAATATTGAAATTTTATTGCAAAAAAAAAAAAATCATGAAAACGACGATTCAAAAAGTAATAAATGGACAAGCGGAAAGGACGGTAGTGGAGACCCCAATCCGATGTCCAACTATAGGCCGGACGGTATGTGGAAAAATTTGCGATGATAAGGTTAAAATTCTTCCCACTAGCTTGGTCGCTGAACTGGTAAATTCTAATCTAATGACAACTTGACTAAGCTTGCAAGGGACCTTAACGAGTGATTAAACATTCGGTATGATCCGATCGTTTCATAATCCTGCAACCCATCCTTTTCATCGCCCTCCGACAGATCCCGAATTGGGAAATTGGCAATGCACATAGCAGCATTCATCGCTAATTCTCATTCAGTTTCATTCTGTCACAACTCGAGTGATCTAGACCATCCAATACACGGATCTCATGGAGGACCCAATAGATTTATGATCTCATTCTCTATCTTTATAGTTAAATAAGTCTTAATAATCAAAAGGGATATGTGCATTAGAAGTCCTAAAACTTATCATGAAAATGCAACTGAGTCCTAAAACTTTCAAAAAAGTGTAATTAAGTCCTAAAACTTATCATAAAAGTTCAATCAAGTCCTAAAACTTTCAAAAAGTTCAATAAAATCCTAAAACTTGTCTTGAAAGTGCAACCAAGTCCTAAGATTTTCAAAAAGTGCATTCCATAGAAGGACTTTGATTAAACCATTTTGATAAGTTTTAGGACTTGATTGCACTTTTTGAAAGTTTTAGGACTTAGTTGCACTTTGTGGCAAGTTTTAGGACTCAATTGCACTTTTTAAAAGTTTTAGGACTTAATTACATTTTCATGACAAATTTTAGGACTTCCAATGCACTTATCCTAATCAAAAAGTGTTGGAAGGGGTGACCAGCGCCAACGATCCCCACTAAACATTGCCACTAGAGAGTTTTACCCCTCTCGAGTTAAGGATATTTCGGTTCGAGTCATAATCATTGCTCAAACAAATCGGATCCATCACCACCATAACACCACGTTATTATTAAGAGGAAAATCAAGATTATCCTATGTCGTGGCACAACCAAACTCACGTCAAAGACAAACCCCTCTTCGAGTTTGAGAAAAGACGGGGGAATTATTCGAGAGTATGCACTATCTATACCACACTAACCCAACTCCAACGATCTCAATTGTCGCCGTGGTGAATAAGTCGAATCTAAGGTGAAATGTTATAAGTGGAGAAGAGATGAAAATGGTCCAACCCGAGTAAACATATCTACTTTGATCGGATCATTTTCATCTCAAACCTATGCACCCATTTAACAAGTCTAGCAACCCCACTAAACACTGCCACTAATGTTCCACACCCTTTGGGCCTGTTTGGTAATCAATCAAATAATGACAAATTCTATTCTTTTGTTTTCAAGAGTAATTTTGGAACAGAATCATACTTGATAAAATTTTTGTTTCGAGAACAAATTTCTTTTTTTTTTTTCTCGGAAGTAGATTTGGAACAGAATCAAGAATAATAAAAAAATTATTATTATTTTCGGGAATAATTCTAGAATCAATCCCATATTTTTTTCTTTTCTTCTTCCATTTTCTTCTTCTTCATTCACCGCCATAGTTGCCGTTTGCCGCCAAACGTTACCTATGGTCGGCAATCAATCTGGCGAGCTCGCTGAAGGCAACCCTAGCCATCGGTGAGGCTTGCCCAACCTCGGCGAGGCCTGGCCTCACCAGTGGCCAGGCAAAGCTTTGCTTAGTTGCCGATCTCGCCAAGGGTCGGCGGCGATGCTTCGATCGATCACCGGTCACGACAACCAACCACTTGAAGGAGAAGAATAGGAGAGAGAAAGGAAGAAAAAAAAAAGGAAAAAATAATAAAATTATTTAAAAATCAAAAGAAAATGATTTGGAATATGGTACCAGACACAATTTTATTCTAGAAATTGAAATTTTGAACAGTTACCAGACGGCTTAAAACGCTTAAAAATTATTTTCGGGAACAGAATAAAAGACAATCATCTGATCAAGAATTATCTGTGAGAATAATATCATTACCAAATGCGTCACTACAAAGTCATGTGACTATAGAAAAAAGGAGAATCGGAATTTATCCAGCACCGTGGCTAGACTGGACTTGCGGCGAGGACGGACCCGCCTCTTGAGTTTTGAGAAGCGACCGGAGAATTGATCGAAAGTGAGCACTATTACCTCACTAACCCAGTAACCTCGATCTTAGCCACGGCGAAAGAATCGAGACTTGACGAGAGGATCTTGAGGGTGAGAAATGGCTCCAAGTGGGGGGAAGGGATATTTCATGGTCAACGTCAACGTCTCGGGGGCGGGAGGGGTTTGACGGAAAAGAGGAGAGACAAGCAAAGGCAAAGCAAGCAGCTCGTGAGTCTAATTTTTCTCCTTCTCTGACAAAATCATCGATATTTCGTCAATAGAGTGGGACCCCCCCCACCCCGGGTCCTCGTCTTTGAATGTGGTGGAGGGGACTGAACTGAAATTTTTATGGAAGAGGAGCCCTCCCGCGGAAAAAGGCATTATTACCAGCGCTGAAGACCCTTCACATCAAAGCTACTCCCCTTCCCCCACCATAACTTTGTTCAGTTGTCCCCTCCAATGTCGACATCCATCATCATGGCGCCCATCAAATCCAGCCCTCCCAATAGTTACATGACTCCTCCATGTCTTCTGTCCCTTAAAAAAAAAAAAAAAAAAAAATTGACGATTCACAAAAATTTTAAAATATATATATATATATATATATATATATATATATATATATATCACAATTACTTTGCCTCAAAATTCCATCAATAAACATAATCAAAATTTACTTACATAAATATGGAAAGGCAAAACATTATTAATGTAACGCTTGAAATAAAAGACGACATCTGCGCTTGAAAAGACATTTAACGAAATCTTAACAGTGAATTAAGGGTGCGTTTCGAAACCACTTCCAAACTAAAGATACTTGGGCAAATGCCGGCCCGTTTAGCAAAAAATTTTGAGCCCCCATTCCCCAAATGCCAGTTTTGTGAAGCTGAAAGCCCAAGGCAAGTCCTCACCTGCCTTGGACTTTCGGCTTTTTCAGCATGCCCACATGAGCACTGTTCATTTTTTTCTCGAAATTGTCCTCACGAATTTTTTGTTTTTCCGGTTCTTGCCCTTGTATGCGACATAGTTCATCTTCTCTGGGGGCTTCGGTTCTGTCTGACTGCGAGCGGCTGACGACTGCTAGAGGGACGTCGGCGATCATCGGAGGGTGGTGCGACCAACGCCGGAGGTGGCGCAACCGAGCGCTGGGTCGCCACGACCCAGATCTGGGGCGGCAAGCCGTCTTCTTCTTCCGCGAGCTTCTTCTTCTTCCGCGAGCGGTCGCCAGCGACCGTAGCCCAGATGACCGACGCCGGGGGTGGCGCAACTGCCGTGACCCACGGCGAGGTCTAGGTCACCGCGACCCAGATCTGCGAGAGGACCTTGCCGCCCTCGATCTGGGTCGCGCGACCTCGCGACCCCAAGATCCGAGTCGCGACGGCGTTGCGCGACCCCGTCGCGACCTAGATTCGAGGCGGCGAGGTCCTCCCGTGACCTCGCTGCCCCAGATCCGGGGTCGCCGGAGGTCGCAACGGCGTCGTGCGACCTCGCTGCCCCAGATTCGGGGTCACCGAAGGTCGCCAGCGACCGCTACCCTTTGGTCAATTTTTTTAAATTTTTCTTTTGATAATTTTTTTTACCACAAAGATCCTTTGTAAATGTAATTCCCCAAACGTTATTTTGCTCAAAATACTTTACAAAGAGCTTTCAAAGTACAAATTTACCGAACACAATTGCATTTTGAAAAATACCTTTAACTCAAAGATATTTATATTTTTCTAAAAACTTTCCCTAAAATAGTTCCCAAACGGACCCTAAATATGTTAACAATGATTTAAATTTGGATATTTTTATGATATAGAAAAATTTAGACTAAATATCTCAAAATTAAAATATTTTTAATGTCCTAATATGACGCATTAAATATAATTTAAATTTTGTCATAATAAAAATTTTAAGATAATGGACACTATTTAAAAAAATTTGCGACATTTTCTCCTTTCAACTTCTTCAGCAAGAGCAACAAAAGAATACACTCGTTTAGTAACGTTTTCTTTTTGTTAAATTCACATCGAACAACAACCAAAAGGACAAAAAAAACACTTGTTTTAGTAGCATTTTCTTTTTGTCATTTCACATTGAATGATCTCCAAGAGTAAACATGTCACGTAAAATTTACATTTTTTCCCTAATAATTATTAAAACATTCATATTTTAAAATCACAGATTCACATTTCATAAAATCACAAACAACAGTTCTAAATCTCTTAAACTATTTATGGTAATTCCATAAAATTTGACAATAAAATTTCGAGGGCTTCTAGAGTAGTGTCTTGACTCAGTTTTGTCGTCATTCGGTCACTCGAAATCATTTTGCACTAGAGCCTAGTACATTTCGCATTAGATTCGTGCCGCGGTTCGGTCCCAGGTGGGTCATGATTTTCGAGCATCCGAACTCAATGCTCACCAACACAGAACTTTAAAGGACGATTGAAATTGGATTCCACTATAATTGAAAACCACTATGGGCTAAAATCGACAATATAAAAATAAGATCTTTATCTTACAGACATGAACTCCCATACATGGAAATCATGTGACGATACACTTTTATGGACTTACAAAAAAGCTTGGATGGTATTTAGGTTAAGACAACAATTAAAAAGGACAAAAAAAACAAAGCAAAAGAGGATTTTAATAGATCAATACCATAATCCTTCTTCGGCCAGACAAAATTATACATAGATTACCCAGAATCAGCGAAGGAATCTGAAAACCTCGGACAGTGCTTTTGAGCGTCGCGATACCGGACGGCGATGATTACCAAGAACAAAAACCTCCTTCCACATCACCCTGCCTCAAGACACGAGCATCAACTATGGCTCCTGCGACGTCCTCCTTCGGTCGGATCCAAGGAGAACAAGAACAGTCTTGAGAACGAAACGAGGAATCGACACCTGTAAATCAAGACTTCCTCTGCGATTCGGAATCAGCCCTTCATCGGCTCCAAACGCTGCCGATCGTCTTCCTCCTCTGGAATCGGAACCCTCTTGCCAAGTTCGCTTCATCATGCCGGCCGTCAGTTACACCATATATGTACAGTAACTCGTCTTAAATCATTAGCATTTCCACCCAGTTCTCATCCCTCTACTCCCCTTTCAGGCGGCTATTCACAGCGGAAGAGAGGGAAGACGCAGACAAGATATCGCTTTTACTTGACCAGGTCCGATACCCACCAGACGTCGGGATCGGATTCAGGTCGTGCCGTGTCGAACGAGCTCTCCATGCTCAGCTTCTCGAACATCTTCACCCTCAGGCCCCTGCCGGACTCCACCCTCTCCATCGCCGGCTCTTCCTCGTAAGGGCTCTCCCAGGTATCATGGTACCCGAGCCCGCGCGCCGTCGGGGTGGACTGCGTCGGCGTCGTCGGCATGCTGTAGAACCCCGGTCGGATCCTGGAGCCCCTCGGCGACCCGGATGTGGACCCGCCGCAGGGCATGGACTTCACCTTGTCGAGCTGCAGGTTCCTGAGGGAGGCGACCATCTCGCCCACCGGGTCCGCCGCCCGGAACGGCGACCGGGATAGGGACAGCGACATCGGCGACGCCGGCGGGGACGAGGACAGCGACTCGACGCTCCGCGGGCTCAACTGCTGCCCCGGCACGGCGCGGAGCTGCTCGGGCGTGTGGGCGAAGAAGCAGACGCGGCGGGTGCAGTTGAGCCCGTCCTTGCAGGGCTGCGTCCGGTACCGCGAGGGGTGAAGCCAGCACTCGAAGACGCCGTGGGCGAGCTCGCAGGCGTCCCCCTTGGGGCAATGCCCGCTCCGGAAGTCCGGGCAGGCCGCGCCGGAGTACCCGTGGCGCCGCGGGTCGCGCCGCCGCGCCTTCTCGCCCGGGTGGGCGTAGGGGCACTCCGTCCAGTCGTGGGACTTGCCGCGCGCGCACCGCCGGACCTTGAACTCGTACATGCGGAAGTGGTCGGACGTGTAGAGGTCCACCGGGGAGTCAGGGCCATCGGAGTCCGGGTCGGCCTGGTGGCGGCGCAGCGCCGCGATGATGTCCTGCAGAGCATACGGACTAGAAGCGGCGGCGGCGGCGGCGGCGGCGGCGAGGTGGTCCGCGTCGAAGGCTGGGGGGATCTCGTCGGCGGGATCGTCGAGGGACGGCCACGGCGGAGGAGGGATGCGCACCGTCGTGGGGTGCAGGGGGTGGCGGGACTCGCCAATCATCATTTTCGCGGTGGTGGGTTACGGCGGGGGAGGCCGATGGCGGAGGGAAGCAGTGGTGATGGGTATATAAAGCACCCCGGCCTAACTCTGGTTGGGTTCGTTTTAACCGTGGTTAGGTTAAAAAAATGCTGGCCGGGAGAGAGACGTACTGAAAGTTACTGTGGCGGTCAAAAGAAATTAATTTGCCGTGGGGGTGGTCTCGTATGTGGAGAGGTTGGCCTTAACTCGGGTTGGGGTTCGGTTCAACCGTGGTTAGGTTAAAAATGCAATGGGAGAGGGAGGTAATAAAAAGTTACCGCGGTGGTTAAAAGAGTCAGATTTTAAGAATTGCTTTGTGTAGAACAACGCCGATGGCTCTGGTTTCCACGGGTGCATGTCAATTCGGGGCATCTTAATCTTTCGATTATATGAATCTCACATCATCGATCATGTATTAAGGACGAGATCACGTGAAGCACGATAAGACATTTTTTCCAACTCAATAAATACGTACTTTATTTTATTTTGCACACGACATTCGAGTGCAATCTAAAGATTTTTTCTAGAAGCTTATGTTTCATGGCATTTTATCGATTTTGATTTGGTGTGGTGAGCTAACGTTATAGTTTTTCATGAGCTCAGGATGCAATCCATGATTATGGAAACCACTCTATCGATGTCTACACCACAAAGTGCAAAATCTATGAAATAACGAAATAGATGAAGAATTGAATTGAAAGAGAAGAGGAATAGGGAGCAAAGTCAATCCATTCTTCCGCACATTTGGTTGCACGGGATTTCAGAAATATTAGCATAATCAAATTTTGGTTTTTCCCATATGTATGAGAATAATTCATTGAAAATGGATAGGAAGTGCTTTATATTAAAGGTCGAGGCCAATTTCCCCTCAATCAGTTAGTTTTCGTTTAATGGGTTACAATCACGAACATCACTTGCAATGCTTATTCTATTAAGTATAATGTAAGCAGCATCCTGATCTTGACCCATCATTGGAGGTCGTATATAAAGAAAGTTTCTTCCAATTATGAATATCGGAAAAATATAGTTCAGGGTAATGAATTTTCATGATTTCTCTAAAAGGTAAAATGTGCATTTTTGGCATTCCAAGAATGTCAAACACTCATTCCAATAAAAGGGTTTCACCACATGGTAAAAAACAAATAAAATTGCTAATCAAAATTGAGATTACATTTTAGTCTTGGTCCTTCTCATAAAGATCCAAAAACATGTGAGAGAAGGGAAATCCACCTTCCCCTTAGTCCTCTATTTTTGGAAGACATCTCTCTATCAACCGTTCACGGGAAAAAAACAAGCAAAGAGGCGTAACCATGACATTGCTTAAAAGAGGCGAAGGAAAGGACGACCATCAAGAACTTTCGAAGGCGTTGGGTGGGAAGTACACAGCATTGAATGTCGGAATGGATAAGATCACGTCCCTTTTACTACAGAGTTCTGAGCTAGAATGTTAGCTGCGGAGGCTTATCTCTTATGCTGAGTTTGAGGATAGAGATTAAGGAAGTTCCCAAGGCTTCTTTTGGAAGCTATAATGATTCCATAGACACAGCCCTTAGGCTTCTTAGCTTTGCCCGGGGCCGCTTTAGAAACTCATCGAACGGAATATGATATTCAACGCGCATGTGCTGCTCAATGCCTTTCGGCATGTGCAAGGGACACTATCTTCCGAAAGAGAAGCTTCATCCGAGCGCCTTTGTCCATTCTCAATTTGATCGGTTTACCATGTTTGACTAGAGTACTTTGATAACTTGCAACGGCAAGAGAAACTTCAACTTCAAAGTATAATAACCATATGTGACATGATAAAACGATTGAAAGTTAACAATAACAACGGAACCGTAACCACAATGATAATGATAAATTCATTTATTGCAATTTGACAATAGAAACCAACTCTTCATGCTTTCAACAAATAAAATGGAGAGAGTTTGATATCTCAATCTTTGTCAAGATGTTTCTAGTTAATTCAATAAATTACTTTTAGCATGTTTATGGGACACGATCTTCCAATAGAGAAGATTTACACAAGTGCCTTCATCCATCTTCAGTTTGATAGGTTTATCATGTTAACCGTATGGCAAGAAGAACTTCAAAATTTGGAAGTATGATACTGTTGGAAGTTTGTTTATTAAAACAAACTGAGAGTGTCTTTTTCACTTGTCCTACATAGGTTTTGTGGGAGCAAGTGGGCTTATTTAAAAAGTGTGAATTTCCTTTGAATAATCAAAGGAATAATTGGACGAGGCTAGGCTTCACCATACCCGCGTGCGGGTGAGCGGATAATTGCGCGATTATTTGGTGCACTTAGCACTTTGCACTCTTGCGCGCCCGCGGTTTAATTAGCACTAATCCCTTCTATTTTCTTCTTTATTTTATTTTCTTTCTTTTCCTTTTTATTATTTAAATTCTAAAGGTTGTTTTTCCTTTTTGAGAATTTTTATAATTATTTTAAAATTTAAAATTATTATTATTCCGAATTTTCTTTGTGTCTTTTTAAAGACAACCTTTGGAAAGATACTTGTTCGGTTTGCAACTTTCCTGAAGAGTTGTAATTTTTCCGAAGAATTGTAATTGTTCAGATTTTCAACTATTTCCGATCGGACACCTTTGTTCATTTGGACGAATTTCGAATGGATATGTTTATTCATTTTTCTTAAAGAGTTGTATTCGTTTAAAGAGTGTCATATATATATTTGTCAGATTTCGGAAGAGAGTAAGTGTGATTATTTTATTCCTTCTTGATTTTTCTTTTTAAAAAACGATAACCATTCTTTCTAATTGTTTCCTAGAGAGACTCTGGAGAAATACTAGAATTGCTATCTAGTATTCTCACCCGAGACTTTGTTGTATCCTGGAGGATTTTTGCCGGTGACCATTAGCAACGTTATGGGGCAAATAAATCCTTAAAGAAAGTGATATCACGCCTCAAAGTCCGAATTGTTTTACTCGATCCGATTTCATTGTTCTACTCAATTCGAAGTCATTATTTTCACAACAGATACTTGTATACGACATGATAAATAGAATGGAAGGTCGACAACAACGATGGTATTGTAATCATAGGGACGAGGGAAAATTTCTCTGTTGCTATTCGACAACAGAAAGCAGCTCTTCGTACTTCCAATGACTCGAATGGGGATATTTTGATATCTAAATCTGTCAAGATGCTCCTAGGTACCGCGATAATAGAGGATTTAACAATGATATACGTTCCATCCACAAACACCACGTCATGCGACAAGATCCGTGAAGAAAAATTGGAGAACCAAAGCTGCGATTCCTCGTCGAATGTGCAAACCACTTTGTCGCAGCATACCTAACCCATAATAACATTTTAAGCAGTGCAATCGCATGACACAAGAGATCAAACAAAGCGGATCGAATACGATCCATCTCTCGACAAACTCATCAACCGTACCATATAAATATCACCGAAAAGAAGACCGAGAATTGGTTGCCCCTCAACGCGAGGCCCCGCACATGCGTCGAAGAGACCTGGAGACGATCGGGCACGTACAGATGTGAACATCCTGCATGCCCGTAGCCTGTTCCCCAAACCCTAGCTCTCAGATTCTTCCAAAAGCACGTCAATTATAGTAATCGAGAACCCCTCAAAAAAAAAAAAGAAGGGAGAAAAGAAGGAGGCGGCACATGAGCGGGCACCTAACATGGAGATCTGATCTATCTATCGGCTCTTACCCACATCTTTTTTTTTAGGGAAGATCGCGGATCTATCGATTTTGCCTTTCCTTTCACGGGGACAGCGACTCGCGGCGGGTACGTGGAGGTCCTCCAGAGGCAGCGCCCTCCAGAGGCGGCCATGTGCACGGTCCGTCGTCATCAACAGGGGCCACTGCGGGGAATTTGTTATGCTGCAGCAGCAGCAGCAATTCAGGCTCGTCATCCTACCCTCCCCCACCCCCCTCTCGCATCGAAAGTCACGTGAAGTAATGACTACGGAACAATAATATCAGTCCTCTGCTGCTGCGCTTGCCATACACCTGGATGGCTCTCAGCGCGTTTCATGCACTGTTTCGACCGCTGTCGTCGACGAGGCTCGACTTTGCTTTCGGGTTTCTTTCTCCCTCTGTGCGATTCGTACTCCCTTTTTTAACTGCGTCTCCGATATTTTATCAGATGCCTGGATGATTCGTGCGTGCTGCGTGGCTTTTTGGTCTTCGCGATTGGACTCTTTCTGTTGGCTAAGGATCGAAGCTTGGAGAAGGTCGAGTGTGAGATGGCCTAGGGCTTTGGGATGATGGCCGGTTAGGCAGAGACATTACTGCGTGCATACCTAGCAGTAGGATCTAACATAATTCAACGATCATATGCACCGAGCATGTATGCACCGGGTGCGCTAATGATTTTTCGTATTCGTGACTCCGTAATTCTTCAAATATCAGGCTACGTTTTCTTCTGACCATTCTAAGCGGCTAAGCGCTTATTTTGCATCAAATCCGTCGTCGATATTATGATGCCGCGTCTTCTGCCTCGTCGCATTTGTTGGGGTTGAATCCCCTCTCACGAGCTACATCTTTTGCTCATCGACAGATCTCTTTGCATCTCTTGACACTCGACTTCTTTTTTCTTCTCTCCCTTCCTCTCGTGGATGAATTCTTCAGAACCACAAGACTCCTTTCCTTAGGTGTGCTACCAACCCAATCAGCGGGAGAAAGATTAGGAAAGTATATGGAGGTAAACCTATCTATCAGTCTCCTAATCCGGATTCCCATCTTTGAACTTAGAGGTAATGACCAGAAATCGCGCGCTACTTCCGTTGGGGGTAATTATTTTTGGATTCTCATCAAAGTTATTTCGCAAATACTTGCCATGGTAAGAAAGGTCATACCCCGTGGAAGAAAAAGTGAAAGAAGCAAGACCTTACAGAGTGAACGCAGACAATCTAACTGAAGGAGTAAGAGAAGGCATGCATGGTATACTAAGCTAGCCTAAAAACTTCTATTGCGCCATCCCCACGGGGCCGGAGAAGCTCTCGAGTTAGGGACATAGGATCTGGCCAAAAAGCGTCATCGATGGTTTCATCATGCGAGCTTCCACCACATTTCCCCCATAAGTTGGGTGCTCTGTCAACAGCACGCTATAAATCTTATTGATACATATTTACATCTGTCATATGTTATGGGGACAGGGAGAGAGGGAGGGAGGGAGGGAGTGAGAGAGAGAATTCCCACTTCGAAAAGATTGTAACACCTCCAAGACAATGGATGTCAAGCACGATGGATGACCCACCCCTCCCTGAAGACGACACGAAATCTCTCGGTCCGCCACGCGTTTTTCACGTTCTTTGAGGAACGAAGTGGGAGGGATTCCAAAAGCAACACTGATCCCCACCCATTCTCCGCGGGCTCGACAAGTCGTTGCGGGTCGGGACCGTGTCCTGTCAGACCTGAAGAGGCCCAGCGGGCCAGCCCGACGGGCTTTGAGCCATTTTGGTTGCGCAAGACTCCTTCGAGGAAATTGAGACCCGGCCCATCCGGGCCCGCTCCGATTAGTAGTCTATTCTAAGTCGAGGTCAACGGGGATGCTTTCCTCCTTAGATTCTCCATTTTGTTAAATGCTTATTGGTTTATTCCATCGACGTACTTCAGCCCGCTCAACGATTAGGAATATTCTAAGTCGAGGGCGACAGGGATGCCTTCCCCCTGGCATCCTTGATTTTGGGAGAATCTGTTTTACGGAAAACTTAATAATAAAAGAAAATACTTTTATTTTTCAGGAATACGATTAACTTTCCTTTATTAGGTGATGTATTGTCCAAAACGTTTTATAATGTTTGGATTTCATTGGAAGGTGATTTCAATCTTGAGCAAAGAATAATCGAATCTTTATTTATTTATTTTTATTTTAAAATTTTAAAATTTTTAATTATTTCTCTTTTCTTTTTCTTTATCTTTCCTTTCCTTTCCTTTCCTTTTTTTTTTTCTCCCTTCCTTCGCCATGACTGGCTAGCAACGGCCATAGGTGAGCTCGAGCCTGCGTCATGGCTTGTCGCCAAGCTGTTACAAGTCATGAGGCATATGGTTAGAAAATGCCCAAAAATGAAGAAAATATTTTTCGTGAAATAAACAAATTCTTTGTTTACTCCTACCAATTTATTCCGTTGATATGTTTTAAGAGTGCCGAACAATCATGTTTATTCTAAGTCGAGGTCAACCAGGATGCCTCCTTCCTTGCAAAAATGAAGAAAATATTTTTCGTGAAATAAACAAATTCTTTGTTCACTCCTACCGATTTATTCCATTGATATGTTTTGAGATTGCTCAATGATCATGTTTATTCTAAGTTGAGGTCAATGAGGATGCCTCCCTCCTTGCAAAAATGAAGAAAATATTTTTCGCGAAATAAATAAATTCTTTGTTTACTCCTATCAATTTATTCCATTGATATGTTCTGAGCCTGCTCAACAATCATGTTTCTTCTAAGTCGAGGTCAATGAGGATGCCTCCCTCCTTGCATCCTCGACTTTGCTGATGCTTATAGGTTTATTCCATCCAGATGCTTCTTGGACTCCACTTAATGTATTGATGGAATTTTTTGTCGGATATGAACAACACATTGAGGCTCTGTTTATTTCACAGAATGTGTAATACTTTCGAAAAGTATTCATCGAGAAGTTAATTTTCCAAGAAAATGACAAAGTTTTCTGATCTTTGGCTACAATCTTGTTTGGGAATGAAAAATATTTTACTTTTACACAAGAAAATAAGTTATTTTGATAATCCGAATAAACTCTACAAGAGCCCAGAGCTATCTTATTGATTTAGGTGAACATCACCATATCAATTCTTATTATAGAAAATTTTGCTGATTGTAAAAAGAATCCATTTTCTTTTAAATACAATTGGGGTAATTCTTGTTGGCCGTTGAAACGGCTTCCTAATATCAATATAGTTAGAAACTCAAACATAAGAACAGAGAAGATGAGAGATTTGTGCACCTAATTTGAAATCCATGATCTTCGATCCAAAATAACGACAATCCAATCCTCCAATGCTGAAGATCTTCTCCTTTATTAAGACCCTGGCTCGATGAGATCGTCTCTTACAAACGTCCCTTATGTGAGATATATGGGTGTATGTGTTTTCAAAATGACCACAAGGGTTAGAGGAAAGACTTTAGGCATATTTATAGAGTTTTTCGGCTAGGTCCTCTCATCACGGGCCGGACTCCAATTCGACCCACACAAGTTAGGCCCATATTCAACTATTAAGAAACCTTATATTTTACCTTATTAGACTAATACTGTAAAATGGTAAATCACAAATTCAATTAATACAGACCTCATCAGGAAAATTCTTACAATTCCGGTCTTGTTTGAATAGTCAAATTCTGGTCTTGTTTGAACAGTCAACTCATGTAAAAGAGGGAAGCTACGTCGAATTTCAGAGTAATTTACTATAAAAGTGAACGACGAAGAATAATTCCCACAAATAAAGCTATACAAGGATCGATTTCCGATCAAGAATCGCAGGAACACGGCCACCGTAGCTGATTGCAAAGCCCTGAGATAAGAAGAAACTGCGAAAAGCATCGCTGATCGCAAAGGAGTTCACATCGCAGGTCGCAATCGGGTCGGTTTTTCCATCGAGCACTTTACAGAATTGGAAATGGCGGTGGTTCTCCAATAGTCTAAACGAAGAAGAATGGGAAGACCGTATGATAATTATCGCATGAAAAAGTTTTTGAACCAATTGAGAACAATTTCCTCTATCAACTTAATTTCCCCAAACCAAAATTTTGTTTTTTTGTGAAAATATTGTTACAAGTGTCGATTTTCATGAAGCAAATAAAGGCTGAAAATATATATTTTTTCCCTCTTTTATTTCGTTTTGGTTCGACTAAATTTGTGTTCTATACACAACTTTTATGAGAACCCACTTGATTACAAGGTAAACATCAAAAAGTCCCCGAAAGATAGTGACATTAACCAAAATTGAGAGGTGCATTTTTAGTTGAAGCGTCGCATCATTTTAAAGAGTCGTATCATTCATTCTCTGTTACTAGCGTTTGTCGGGACGAGATTAGCTCGATTGCTTCTATTTTACTTCCAAAGACCTTGTTCCCTTTGTGCCACTCGCGTGCCGCGTAAAACTCCTTCTCATTTTGTAAGCGTAAACAAATTTAGATGGGACGAAATTATTCTCTTTAATCCGACTTCTGAAAGCTGCTCTACAATCACATAAAATCTACCCATCAACCTGAAAAAGAAAACCTACCTATCGATGTTCAAAGGACCATGCCATCTCCACTAAACACCTCCTCCAATCGATTTGTTTCTAGTAACACGGGCCGGTCGATTGGAATCAATGAAATCAACCTCATTTTTCTTACGGGCAATGTACCAAACTCTTTCTTTTTCTTGCCAAATCACAGCATGTGAAACTTCGGATCCCCTGTGCTCAATGTCCTATACCCCTCTTAGTCTTTTGGCCGGCCCCAATGTCCATGCCTAAAACGTGTCCTAAACCGGTACCAAACAAAATCCCAACAATTTTTGTATTCCCTTTCTACACTCCAACCAAGCATACTCGTGAAAATGAAAAATCCCTTTACCTCCCCCAGAAGCATTCTGGACCGTCGATTAAAAATAACCAATCCGACAGCGCCGGCGCCAAAAAGATTTTTTTACCAAAAATCTCTCATCTCCCCACCGCCACCCAATCCTTAGAAAGAAATGTTAAATAATTAAAAAAATGTCAACTTGCTGACCTCCCGGAAAACAATAATGATGACTGACAACTTGCGACCCTCTGTACGTGACAGAGCGAAAGCTCGCATCCTCGCCGTCGATTAAGGGGGGGCCCCCTTCCCGACGGTCGGATGGGGCTCCTTTCGGTTTCGATGGCCGCATCAGGGCCGTCGATTTCAAGAGGGATCGTAGAATTGGGGGGACGCGATTGGGCGGACCGTGTCTGACTGGATGCTGCGTCAGTCTGTCCGGCCGGGAGTCGCGGTCACCGCCAATCATTATAAAAGATCCGATTCCACGTAAAGCTGACTCACGCTTTGTAGTTTTACGTAGGACACCCGCTCATTGCAAGCCTGTCCTTCTGAATTATCTATTGGGAATTTGCAAGGAGGGGCCTAACGAGTAGTGAAATTGCAGAAGTCCTAGTGGAACTTGGGGAGAAGGGGTATAGACTAACTTGTTTGCAATTTTTTGTGCATATAATCTATGAATGTGCTCTAGAAGCGAGAGGCCACGATCACGATGTTATTTTCAGGTCACAGGCAATGATGATAAATGACATGCGCAGATCAGACTGGAAGATTTGGATGTAAGATCAAATAAATTGGCGGCTTGGGGGGGAGGGGGAATGCTCGAGACTTTCTTCGGGAAAAGCTACGTGAATAAGATTGCGACGCAATGATATTTAGTAGGCATTGGAGGTGGGTGGGAACCATTGCCAGCACCAAGTCGATAGAGAACTCTAATTGACTTGGAGAAGAGGGCGACAAGATCATAACATCAATTTCAAATATTTTGATAATGATGAGTTTAGCACATACTTTAGAAAAAAAATTAGGACTAAGGTAATGAGCCACTATTAGGTTCAAAAAAACAAAAAGAAAAGGTAATGAGCCACTACCAGTAGCCCTCTAAATTCACGGTTAGGTACTAATCCAAATCATCATTTTACAACCAAGTCAGATGGTTATTTGCGTTTTAGCCATTTGCTGGACCCTAACAATTCTTTTGCACGGACCAAAAAAAGAAAATCTTTTGCAGCCCGTCGAAATTTAGAAAATAATCTTGAAAAATGACACGAATCAATTACGAAGATATATACTTCTACAATTTATGAACCGTGTTTGCATATTAGAAAAAATATCGAATATTGCCATTACTTGACAAGTTATATATATATTGAACATCTTTATCTACTGATTACCGATTGAAATAGATACTACTATTTTTTGTCCCAAAAAAGGCCCTAAGCTAAATTTATATATTTAGGGGATTTTCCAGCTTGTTATCATTCTCAAACAAAGACTTTCCAGATTCGGCTTTTTTCTTCTTAATCTAATCTTAATTATAGTCAAACATATTTGGTTAGTGACTCGGAGCCTTGTGTGCAAAATCCTAATCCCAATTGAAATAGATATATATCCGACACCGTCATTTATAATTTCGAGTCTTGAACATCTTTGTCGAGTGATTACCAATTGGAAATAGATATTGCTCTTTTTTTGCCTCCCACCCAAAAAAGAAACCCGAACAAACTTTCTATATTTATGGATTTTCCAGGCTGTCATACTTCCCAAACAAAGACTTTCCGCATTCGGTTTTTGTCTTCTCAATCCAATCTTAATTACTGTCAAACATATTAAGTTAGTGACACAGAGCCTTGTGTGGAAAATCCTATCCCCAAATTCCAATTCCAAAATCCAAATCCTATTTTCCGCTTATCTCCTAATTAATCGGCCTCGCGGATCAATTTTTTCTCCCCTAATCAAAGCAATCCCCCTCCCTCGATCGTCCTAATCACCGTCGATCTCGCCGCGTCATCGATCTGCATCTCGATATCCGATTGGTGCGTGGAGCACACGGACCCCCTCCGGAGCTAGTTGGCCTTATCCTCGAGATTTTAGTCGCGTGTGCTTTGGAGTTACACGCACGAACGCGTCCATCGGATAGGGTGGTTGGAAAAAATAAGAGGATTCTATCTATCTGCCCTCTCTTTTCAGTTGAGGACTCCAAACATTCCAAATTCTCAGGTCAAGGACACGAAAGCTCTCAAATAGCAACAGAGGACTCGTTTTCTTGCCTCCCTATAAATACCCCCCCGGGACGTTTCCGAGTTCCAAGCATTCGGAAAACAAGAGCTTCTGTAGTACTTCTTTCTTGTTGCTGTTTCCAGTTTCGTGTTTTCTTTTTGTGTCGAGAAGAGGAAGAGGAAGGGGAAGATGACTATCCTCATTGAGCAGATCGAGAATGGTACCCCCGCAAAACCCCATTATTTCTCTTCAAGTTCTTTTTCTTTCGGTCTCTAGGGTTTTCGTTTCAAGACACGAGCGTCGGCATGGTAGCCTGCAGATGAGTTGAGTTGACGAGGCCTTTTTCCCATCTTCTGAGTCGAGTCTGGTGTGCTTTTCAGGTTCCCAAGCGGAGGAGCAGAAGACGCTGACCGTCACCAATGATCTGGTGCTCGACGGCGGGTTCGCGGTGCCGAAGGAGGCGTCGAACGACGGGTTCTTGGCTCCCGAGATCAATGCATTCGGTCACTCTTTCAGGTCCTCCTCTCATCTTTTTCCCTCCGGCCCGCTTCGGCCATCCTTCTGCTAGAATGCGAGATTTTACGGGCAACGAAGTGGTTTCTGATGGAACTTTTACGGGGTGGCAGGGACTACGATGCAGAAAGCCAGAGGCAGAAGACGGTGGAGGAGTTCTACCGGCTGAACCACATCCACCAGACGTACGACTTTGTAAGAAACGAAAACCCATCGACGAACTCGCTGGTTTCTGTCGGATTCTCCATGGAAGTTCGCATCTTTCTTTTCGTTTCCCTCCCCCACTTCTTTTGCTCATGTTTAGCATGGACATTCAGGTGAAGAGGAAGAGGGAGGAATACGGCAAGTTGGACAAGATAGAGATGAGCATATGGGAGTGCTGCGAGCTCCTGAACGATGTGGTAGACGAGAGCGACCCTGATCTGGACGAGCCTCAGATCGAGCACTTGCTTCAAACCGCCGAGGCCATCCGGAAGGATTATCCTGACGAGGACTGGTTGCATTTGACCGGCCTTATCCACGGTACATGCCTCCTACTGATATGCCTCCAGATCCTTTTCTACAGGCTCAAGCAATCTAGGATTTGACTATAAACAGTGGTATATTAACAACCCAATAAGATGTTTTCCTATAAGGAAACTCCCTCTCTTATAGATTTGACCATAAATTGGCAAAATTCTTTGGCAAGCGCCTCTCACGCGAGGCCCAACCTAATTGGAATTTCGATTGGATCTAAATCACCCATCAAGTGGGATGCACGCGATTCTAGAAAAGGTATTGGGCTAGTGTTTTGAAACTCGATTAACCCGATTCAATTAGCCTGGCCCTGTTCGGTACGAGTGGTGATCTCTTGTACGGTTTCAAAAACACTGTCGGCCGGTCTGGCGGACTTTGTTTTGTCTTTAGTTAAGCATTAGGAAGGTGACAAGACAAGACAGATTTTCCTTTCCCCTCCTTGAAAAGACATTTGGTTGGCTGATTTTTTTTCAGATCTTGGGAAGGTGCTGCTTCTCCCCAGCTTCGGTGGGCTTCCCCAATGGGCTGTAGTTGGTGAGTCTTTTTTTTTTATCCTCTTCCCTCGCCTCATTTTCTTTTGGCATTTTCCTATTTATTTATTTTTGGCCATTACGCATTTTTCACTCTTTTTAAAAAATTTATAAATCTAATTACTCTTGTCTTCACTACAGGCGATACACATCCTCTCGGATGCGCCTTCGACGAATCCATTGTCCACCACAAGGTCTTTTGCAATCTCTCGAATCCTACTCAATTTACACATTCAATTTGGGACAAGAATCTTAATAATCTTATCCTTAATCTTAATCTCTACTATTTTGATGCAGTACTTTGAGGGCAACCCCGACTACCACAATTCGGCCTACAACACCAAATGCGGGATTTACAGCGAAGGATGCGGGCTGGACAATGTGATGATAACATGGGGTCATGATGACTACATGTACTTGGTAATTATCTTATCACCTCTCGCTCTAATTTTCGAAATTAATTACTATAAATAATTATCATTAGTAAAAAAATTTGGGTAATCGTCCAAAGATGGCAATGTGGCTAAATTGATTGGATTAATTTGCAAAAATATCACAGGTGGCCAAAGAAAACAAAACCACTCTCCCTCCGGCAGCATTGTTCATCATCCGTTACCATTCGTTTTATCGTAAGTAATTAAGCTCCCGATTTTGCCGGTTGACTGGTTTTCTTCCATAATTAAAATTCATGGTCATGTTTGTGCTTTCGTTTCGCGGCAGCATTGCATAGGTGCGGCGCGTACACACACCTCATGAACGAGCAGGATAAGGAGAGCATGAAGTGGCTCAAGATATTCAAGTATTGATAAAATTCTGATAATTTTCAGTTTTTTTTTTTGTGTGTAAATTTTGTTTGGTATTGATTAGTAATTTGTGCTTTGCTAAACCTCCTGCAGCAAGTACGATCTTTACAGCAAGAGCAAGGTCAGGATCGATGTTGAGGAAGTCAAGCCATACTACATGTCCCTCATTGAGAAAGTGAGTTTCCCTATAAAAAAAATTAATAGATTATATCCGTTTATGTAAAAATGTATAAAGAGAATATGTATTTTTTCCAATGTATCTGTGGCTTTAACATAATTTTTTTTTTCCAATTGCAGTATTTCCCGGCGAAGCTCAGATGGTAACGATCTTTAGGAGGTTCGAGGAGTTAATTGGTTGAGAAGGCAGTGCATTGCTGTTGTAGCTTCTTCAATTTATCTCATGTTTGATTGGTTTGATGTGAAGAGAATAAATGAAAGGAAAAAAAAGGAGAGATGGATTTGAGATTGTTCTTCCATCCAATGTGTAATTATTTCTGTTTCAATCGATTGGCATTTAGCAAATTCAAAATTATGTCCGGTTGTTATTTGCTTGGACTCGCCAATTAAGCTGAGCTATTTCATCGATAGAGGGAACTATTTCTATAAAATCTCATATGTGGTAACATGTTTTGAAAGTAATTAATAGAATAATAAAATTGGTCGACACGTTTGAAAATTAGTATCGCATATTTAATGTTATGCATCTTCCTTGGATCCATATGCAGCACGAATGCTCACATATTCATTGTAGTGTGTTGCTTTGACAACAATTCACGAGCAACTTCTCTAGAAATATAAGTTAGTTTAAGTTATCCAATAAATATGTGGTTTGATGTTATAATATTAAATGCTTCCTTGTAAACATATTGCTGAACTCTTCACATAAGATTTGTGGCTGGAAATATATTAAATGAGTCTAGGATTTCTTGTTCGATACCAAGCGAAATTTCATGAAGATTCAATTTCAAAGGGGATTTCACATCCTTAGTTTACCTAACTAATGATATAACATGTTAGGAATTATTTTTGTATGGCCATTTTCATATTTGTGGATGTCGAATCACAATATCTTTATTTTGTCTTGTTATGTAAGAAGTCCGATTATAATATAATACTCTCTTCTTACTTACGATGCAATTGCTGTAAAGTCACGATAAAAGGGGAGACACATTTGATTTTTTAAAGATGCAATGAATTCGACCAAAAAAAAAAAAAAAAAAAAAAAAAAAGAAGATGCATTGAAGAAAATAACAACAAAAATGAAGGAAGAAAAGGAGACGGGCTTCATAGTGTTGGGCCTAGGCCCATGAGATTCTTCTTTAGGGGCTGAAGATGAATCTCCCAAAAAAAAAAAAAATCGACAAAAATGCAAATTCTCAAAGGGCCCACAAAATGACCAGAATAATAGCAAAACCAGCTCAGCTGAGCGGAGTTGGTGGAGTTGCTTTCCCAACAATTTGTGAGTAGAGACATGTCTTTTACGTAAAATACGCGTATGCACGCGATTCACAAAAATCATACTTCGATAAAAATACGAAATTTCATGAGATCTCAATTACTTTCTCTAAAAATATAAGTTCGTTTAAGTTGTTCAATTAAAACGTGATTTTTATATCTAAATATTTAACACTTCCTTTTAATTATTAGGTTGAACTTTCACTTAAGAATTTTGTGGCTGGAAATATGTAAAAGAATTTAGGATTTCTTGCTCGATACCATATGAAATTTTATGGAAATTCAATTTCGAAGGTACTTTCATGCCTCTTTAGTTTTTATTTTTTTTGGTCAGAAAACGTAACTTATATTACAGGAATAAAACGAAAACAACCAACAGCTATTGCATTAACGTATACAAGATTTAATAGGCGAGAAGGGAGAAAGACAGCCCAAGAACATCTATCAGAGTTTACCCTATGGGCCTTGGCAGCCCAGTCGGCAACAACAAATGATGTAGCATGTTAGGAATCATTTTTGTATGACCAAAACATGATTATTTTCATACTTGTAAATGTTAGTGTTAGATTACACTATCCTTATTTTGTCCCGTTATTCAAGTAGTCCGAGTATGATATACACTCTCTTCTTATTTTGCGATGCAATCAATGTAAAATCACGATAAAAGGAGAGACGCATTCGATGTTCTTAATAAGCAATGAAGAAATTAAAAAAAAAAATAAAAAAAATGAAGGAGGACAAGGAGATGGGCTTCGTAGGTTGGGCCTAGGCGCATGAGATTCTTCTTTAGGGGCTGAAAATGAATCTCCCAAAAAAAAAAATTGACAAAATGCAAATTCTCAAAAGGGGCCCACAAAATGAGCAGAATAATACCAAAGCCAGCTCAGCTGAGCGGGAGTTGGTGGACTGGTAGACTAGTAGTTAAACTTACGCATCACGTGCTCAATTGTTTTTCATTTTCAATCTCACACGTGGGCCCTGTGTCCGCGTGCTCGGCGCATGACCTTGCTTGTCAGCGCGGGCCCCACCCGGGTCATGCTCTTACGATTCAGTAAAAAATTGATTTCAAGATGGGTGAGGAAGTTGGTTTTTCGAATCTAGAATCGTTTATTATTTTGATTTAATTCCAAAGTTTGAGAATCAATCTTTTATTTTCTTCTGCTTCGTCTTTTTGAAAATCAGAACAAATGACATTTACGTTAGCTAGCTGACCCCTAAAGTGAAGGTTCTGACTGACGATTGCATTAATTTTGCTTGGGAAGTACGGTCAGATTCATAGGACCGAGACTATCTCAGCTCATATCGGCCGTTTTAAGCCAACTAATAGGCCAAGAGCGAACACTTTTCCTAAGCCTAAGATCCGTTCATAGCCACATTTCTTCTTTGATTTCTCATCGAAGTTACTTTCCCCGGGAAGGCAAAGAATGAATGGGAGAAGGAAGGGGGGTCCCGTATTTCATAGAAATGGCTGCTTTTAGGCGTGATCTATCTCTCTGCTTTTCATAGTAACAAAATCGCTCAAAATAAAATATCAATACATAACAAATTGAGATATAAAGTAAAATGGAAGGTAAATTCATTTATAAAGACAAAATCATTTTTTTCAACTTAATATATGTTTTAACCATCGGTTTCCGAGTGGATAAATTTAGGATTTAGAACTTGGAGCCTACCAATTCCAAAATTTTTTAGACAAGAACCAACTATTTCCGTGGTTCGTTTGTTTAAGTCCCCGGATAGGGTGGAATCGGTTGCACAACCCTAATCAGAATTCTAAGGATCATGCATCTGGACTAATCGGCCTTCTTGGGAAGAACCTTGGTCTAATTTTGCCTTTTACTTTCACCAAAAGCATCGTTTGACAATTCCTTTTCGTGGTTTGACGAAACAATCGACGGAAGGAGTTGCAATTGGACACATCGTCCCTACTTTTCTTTCTTCCAAATAATCAAAGTGCAGTTGTTATGCGTCATTGATGACCAATTTCGCAAAGACACTCTCAAATTCCTTAAAGATTCGCGGGCTCCACTGGAATTCCAATCGTGTAAGATCGAAACGTAATATTTCGCGGCTCTAATGTTCATTGACCGCCAAGAACCACGTTGATAGAAATTAATACTATTAAATTTCGAACGAAAAAATGTTATCGAGTAAATCATTCTCCCTAAAAAAAAATTCTGGGGAGTTTTTTCTTTTTTCCTGATTTTTTCGGCTATCGATAAGTAGTCTTGACCAACTTTTAATTAAGGTCTATTCGGCACATCAATGTCCTTGAGATTCTAGAATTGCTTTGTCAACCCATATAATTATAATTATTGACCAAAAAGAAAAACCCATATAATTATAATTACACAATAGCGACCAGTTACGTTTTCTGACGTAATTATATATAAAATGGGATTGTGAAGAGATTTTATCTTTGATATATATTCAAAGCCGTGATTTGTCATGGAAAAAAAAAACATAGATTATTAAAATAATTGAATAAAATAAAACAATTCGTGTCTCATCATCACCTAAACCTGCCCTCATGTTTTAATGTAACGTATCCCGCTCCACAAAATCCAGTGATTTCGTGCTGAATCATCGCTCTACCAAACTCATATTATATTCCCATTTTTCCAAAGATTTTGTGGTTATTGTCCATGGAAAATGAACTATGTTGTACCCTTAAAAATACCCTAGAGAGTAGAATACCGACAAAACGGTACTACGTAAAAATTATGCTTTTTTACCTATTGTACAAGGAGGCCATTAGTTTGAGCCATGGAATGATCATTCCCCAAGAAAGAGCATTTTGTGGGATTTTGTAAGATTGAGGCCGATTATTCTATAAGTTTAGAGCAGCATGAAATGTCTAGACGGTATCAGGATAAGGACTCCAAGTTCCAATCTTTTCAAACCCTTATTCATCTCTTTTATTATAAAGATTTATTAGTGCATGCTGAATATATAAGGAGTTATCCTGCTTATGAAAAATCAAGTTAGCGACAAGCGTACATTTAATAATTTTTCAGTACCTTTCCACTTTCAAAATTACACATACATATGACATAATTTCACCGGCTACAAAAATATCTTATGGGTTTTTACCTATGGCGCCTTTCTGATCAAGTAAGAAGTGGTCCAACTCTCGTTGCACTCGCTTTTCTCGCGACACGTGTGGCTTGCGCTCCGAAATTGGCGTATTTCCCTCATTAAATACGTCTAAAACAGGGTTTACATACGCTGGCGACGTGTTTGTACATGGAATACAATCGTAAAATTACAATGATTACTATTTACGCACTGGAAATGAAAGGGTTTTGCTTCAGGTTCGTGCATAAGCGAAAATATCTGATAAAGTAAAACTTTCCAACTTGGCAGGAGCCAGTTCCAGACAAACCTCTCTAATGACGTGGTCCTGAACAATTTCATTTTTTGGACTTTGCAACTGTGGGAAGTGGGTGGCCAATCAGCGGTTTTGCTTTCTGAAGATTCCTAAGGTGACGTTGGGAATTCCCGGTTCTCTCCTCCTTGATTCCATCCCGGCATCCGCCTCTCGTCCTCGCCCGAACGAACGAACGACCGCACGCCACCGGACGAATCTGTCCTATATATCGGCTCTCCTACATCGACCCCGGGAACAACCAACCCCACCAGTCATTCTACCTCGAACGTTTATATAAGTATCCGCCGGTCTTTATTCTCTCTGTCTCTGTGTCTATCTCAGTCTGTGCGTTGGCCAAAAGCGGAAGGCGTTCGTGCGGCGAGGAGGCATGGATGCTCCGCTTCTGGGCAGTAATGATTTGATCAGGCACGAGGAGAAGCGGGGGAGGAGGAATTGGACCAAACCTCTGTGCTTTTTCCTGGCTTTCGTCTCTGTCACGGGTGAGTTCTGTTTTCCTTCTCCCATTTCTTTCTGGGTTGGGATCAAGAATTCTGGGTTTTCGTTCTTCTTTCTTTCTCGTGCTCTGGCCGTTGAAGAATCATCATCCGTCGGTAGAAAATCCGTAATTTCTCGGTATGCAAAATCAACCCTTTTCGAGCTGAATGTTGTCATAGTATGCTTCAGTTTGGGGGAGAGTGAGGATTTTCTCAATTCGATATTTTGCCTTCCCCATTAATGGTTTGCCAAATTGAACAAGAAGATTGCCGCTGGCCTAAGCACGACCACTAGCTCGGCGTATATTATTCGACCAGGGTCAGGGACCACATAGCTAGAAAAACTTGTCCTGCTTGGGTGAAAGGCAGAGAATGAAGGAAAGAGATAAAAAGCACACGAGAAATGAGGACACTTCTTATGGTGTATGATCAGTGTCTGAACTGACAAGTCTCATTGGTTAGGTCAGATTAGACACATGCCATGTGAAATTGAAGTACCATGGCCATAGTGCATCTGCTAATCCTATCTTAGGAAGGTCCTTTAAGCTGCACCGAAAGCAGTTTCATCTCTGATCATACATGGGATGTGAGGCATCATCATTCTAATTTGGGTGTTCCATCTTTTGCAATTGCAGTTCTTGGGCTTGTAGTATCAGGGGACATCAATGCATGGGCCGTGGGTGCTGGGAGCAAGTACAGTGGGAGTATTCTGAACGATGCTATAGTTGTCGAGTCGGAGAAAGGCGTAGTTGCTGCTGATGATGGCCGTTGTTCTGAGATTGGGGCATCAATGCTTAGGAAAGGAGGGCATGCAGTTGATGCCGCTGTCGCCACTGCTTTGTGCGTTGGTGTCGTCAATCCGATGGCAAGTGGGCTTGGAGGCGGCGCTTTCATGATCATCCAGTCTTCATCAACATTGAAAACCGAAGCCTACGATTCAAGGGAAACAGCACCTTTGGCTGCTTCACAGGTTTATCCCCTCTCCGCCACTGAACTGTATCCACAGACCTTTTCAGTTGATAAAGGCTTTAGTTTATTGCAGATTATCTGTTCTGTAGTCTAGTAGAGTTAATTATTATCGTGACTTAGTAAATATACTAGTAGTAGCCATCTGTCTAGCTTTGGAATTGATTCATTAAATGCTGTCCTCTGAACTTTTATCAAGTATTAAACTTCTGTTCAAATGAATTATCTTGGAGGTATAGATGAAACAACTAGTCCCATTGGGATCTCTCCTATGTCGAACCATCTGATTTGTCTCTCCCAGCTGTCAAAAATCGTAACTTTTATTGCTGTTACAGGACATGTATGAGAACAATCCCTCGGCTAAGTACTATGGTGCTTTGTCTATGGGAGTGCCAGGTGAAATAGCCGGCCTTCATCAGGCGTGGTTGAAACATGGCCGTTTAGCATGGAGGACTTTGTTCCAACCGTCCATAAAACTGGCAAAGGAAGGGTTTGTGGTCGCTCCATACTTTGCGCATCACATTGAAAATGCTGCGAAGATGATCTTGAATGATCCTGGCTTAAGACAAGTGTTTGCGCCTGGTGGGAAGCTGTTACGTGCCGGCGATACCTGTTATAACGTGGAATTGGGCCAGAGCTTGGAGGCCATAGCAGAACAAGGGCCACAGGCATTCTACAATGGGAGCGTCGGGGAGAAGTTGGTCAAGGACGTAAGAGAGGCTGGAGGGATTTTGACGATGGAGGACCTACGAAACTATAAAGTCGAAGTAACAGATGCGATGTCTGCTGAGGTCATGGGCTATACTATATTCGGAATGCAGCCTCCCTCGAGCGGAACATTAGGGCTCTCTCTGGTGAGTAATTTCTTTTAGATATTCCGTTTTTTGTGACACCCAACATATGAAGTAGCGATCATCGACTACTGCTATGAGGAAATGTTTCGATTCTGGGAGCCTATAGCATGGGAAAGTGTTGTGATCAAAGGTTGATGAGCGGAAATTAGAATTTGTCTATGAGAGAGTGACGAAGATTGCTGTTCTTTAGAGCATAGACAGACTTGGAGTGCCTAATCTTGTGTAATGGTCATGAACAGATCATGAACATCCTCAACAGCTATGGAAATTCCAATGCTGTAAAGGGAAGCCTTGGGATGCACCGCTTGATAGAGGCGATGAAGCACATGTTTGCCATCCGGATGAACTTGGGTGACCCTAATTTTGTGAGCATCGACAAGTATGTATCCGAGATGCTCTCTCCATCCTTCGCCAAGCAACTGAGGCAAAAGATACTCGACGATACTACTTTCCCTTCGGAGTATTACTTGTACAAGTATGAAGATCCTCCTTTGAATTTGGCAAATCCAAAACAGACCTCCGCTCCGTTGTGAACTTATTGTAATTTAAATGTTTTAAACCCTCTGTTGGCAGGTGGAGTCAACTTAGAGATCACGGTACCAGCCATTTCGGTATTGTAGACGCAGATCGGAATGCTGTGTCTATGACTACAACTGTTAATTATCCATTTGGAGGTGGGGTTCTATCACCTACTACAGGTATCGTGCTCAACAATGAGATGGGCGACTTCTCGACACCCACGGAGATTTCCCCCGACCTCCTGCCGCCTGCTCCAGCGAATTTCATCGAACCAAACAAGAGACCTTTGTCTTCCATGACTCCACTCATCATCACCAAGGTGTGCAAACACACAATTCTTCGGCTTTGTTTTGACATGAAGAGAAACTCCATCGTCTTTGACAGAATGGCTCTTATCTCGTATTCATCGAATTGAATTTAAGCAAGTAAAAGTACAATGGACACCAGATCAAGAAGTCTTTCAAAAAATCCTCACACCATCTGTCTAATTTCCCTGGAAACCTAAACTTTGTCTTTTCTAAACTTGAATTTTGGGTTTCTAATCCAGATCTACTGAATGCAGGATAACCAGTTGGCAGGGGTCGTAGGAGGGAGTGGAGGAATGAACATAATTCCAGCAGTGACCCAAGTTTTTCTGAATCACTTTGTCCTGGGAATGGAACCATTGGATGCTGTTAAGGATCCAAGGGTCTACCACAGGGTACCATTTCGCCCATATTTATTCAAGAACTTGCAATTGAATTCCTATTAGAAGTTGTTATGTTCTGGTCATTTTCAGCTCAGTCCTTTTCCTATTTTGCAGCTCATACCGAATGTGGTAATGTACGAAAACTGCACCTGTATCGATGGTATTCACATTGAGCTTTCGGACGAACGAAAGCTTTTCCTGAAGGGGATAGGTCATCAGTTAGAAGCCAAAGCAGGAGGAGCAATTGTCCAGCTTGTCGTCCAAAATCTACAAGACACACTCGATTTGGGTCGCAAGAGTCGCAAGGGCTTGAACTCTGGAATTGTCCGTGGAACTCTTACTGCTGTAAGTGATCCTAGAAAAGATGGGAAGCCTGCTGCGGTTTGATATTATTTTGTAAATAATTGTGAATTAATAACCACGGGCTAGAATGATCTTTCGGCGCAAATCCATGGAAGCTGCAAGTGACGCTGCTTGTTTTATTGAATGTAAGAATCAGAATCTTGTCCACGTTTATGGTACAATTTCTCAGGTAGGTACATTGTTCCGGAGGAATTGAGAAATAAGTGCTTTATATAGATAGATGGTCTCTTGTATTGAGATCACCAGCCATTGCTTCAATGATGTTTACGCATTAGGAAACAGTGAGCTCCATGAATTTGCTTCTACACATGTTTGGGAAAATATCAAAGCGATGCGTCGAAGACGTAGAAAATGCGAGCAGAAGCCTTCCAAGTGAGGCTGATAGTTGCACGAAAATCAATAAGCAAGCAAAGCAAATAGCACTTGTAATTAGCACTTCCATCGGGAAGACGTGAAGAGTAGAACAGGAATTGGGAGGAATGACGTCACGGAAGCCAACATAAGGTTTCTGCCACCGCGAGTCATGTCTTTCACATGCATTTCTCGGATCCTCTTGAATCCTTTGAATCCTTTACTGGGTGAGATGAACAATTGAATGCATATCAAGACATTTTATCAGAAATGTACATTACAACTCCAGTAATATTGCAAAAAGATTGCACTGCCCCAATAATCAGTTTCCTCAGAAATCCACAATTTGTCCTCAAAAAATTTTACAACCAAAGCACGGATTGCTCATTATAATGAGCAAGACTTTGTGATATACCGTCAACAAACAATCCTCTCTGAGTTCTCTAATATGTACCCTTGGCACGCCGTCAAGAGAAAATCAGGACACTTTACCGGTTCATGATGATTTCTCCATCAGCTGTATCGGCGTCAATATGTTTGATTTGCTGGTCTCCACAATGCATCCATTCATGACCATTTCCTCCAGCATGAAATGTGCCTTCTCCAAGTGGAACATGATGTCCAGTTCACACTGCATTTAACCAGAAGGAGATATTAACTGCTCTGAAATCATTTTTTAAGGAACTGAAGGGGAGAGGCTATTGCTTTATGACTCACCACATTGCCGAAATGACGATCCATGGTTTCCACTAGTAAATGTATGAATTCCAAGATCGCAAGCTCATTCTGGAACATATTACACAGATAGATCAATACTACAGCAGGAAAAGTTTTAGGTGAAAATTTGAAATTATAATTCATGAGTATCTATACCGAAAAAGGGACTTAATAAAAATATCTATACAAGCAAAGGAAAAGTTAGTAAATGATATCATGATCTCTGTCAAACCCATAAAAAACCTTCCAAGGGTTCAAACAATCTTAAAGAGCAAGCAAACTAGGCAAGAAGATGGTGCCTTACCTCATCATTGTCAACTCCAACCAAGAAGAAAAGTGATGCATAGCGCCTATAGACAATCTTGTAATTGCGATGCTCAACAAACGAACACTGTTGACAGGTGACATATCCATGTGAGAATCAAGATATGCAATGATAAGATAGTGAGCAATAATACTTCCACAGCCATTTGTGTTAAGAGGAAATACGAGGTCCTCTAGCAGGACAGCAGGAAGTAGTCAAATAAAAACATGATCAGGCAACATTATAGAACTAAACAATTAGCAGTGAACTTCTAAGAGATATATACTCACTTAATGAGGATTGTAATTACTGCATAATCAAAATATGGAGTGTAATTGTAGTCATCTGAAATCTAACTGACTGCAAAGCTTCTACGATCATCACCCCCGCTACACCATTATCGTCTCCACTATCACCACAATCTCTACTGCTGTCACTGCCAATCCCCGTGGCCATTCCATCATCTTGCCAGCAGCAACACCACCTCCAACACCTGCGCCATCACAAGTTTCGTCTCCCCCAATTATCAACCTCGTGGATCCATCATTGTTGCGATCATTACCTTAACCACCACCACCAGAAGAAGAATACCAACTCGACCACTGCGCCCAACACCTCCAAAGCAACTCCAGACTCCACCATCAACCACTTATTCACATCAAGCTTACTATTGGCAACAGGACAGTGGCTATTCATGTTAAACCTCCAATATCATGTCGGTTTCGGTCACTTAAGCGGGTACATGATTTAGAACCACAGTTAGTTGATTACTTGACATCTACTACAAACTTATACATATGCAGGACAGTGGCTATTCATGTCAAACCTCCAATATTAAGTAGATTTCCACGACTTGAGAGGGTACATGATTTAGAACTGCGGTCAGGTGATTTACTTGACATCTAGTACAAACTTATCAAACACAATTGAATTGCAGTTGAGTGCTGAAGTATTTGATTATCAGAGGTTAACTGATGCCTTATTTAAGAATGGACTAGAGCAACAAAATATGCAGCGATCTTTACCAAAAAAAAAAAAAAAAAAAAACAAAATATGCAACGAGGATCTAACAGGAAATGTAGTAATGTCCCCTAAGAAGCCAGCTAGTTTGCAAGATTTTCTCGAAACCATAGCAGTCGCCCATCAAGACTGTCGATTTGAGGCCCAAACCCTAGGCTCCATCGATCTACATAGTCATGCAAGGTTAAGTTATGGCGGACGGATATTCCATCCAAAAGCACGGCTTCTTGGATATAACCTTGCCAATAAGAACGACATTCAAGAATCAAGCCAAGAAGCTCATAATTCCGACACCAACAATTTGCGAGAGTCAAATCGAAATCTTGCCCGAATCGAGCGCTGATGTTTCCTCATCATAAATCCATACCTCTCCCTTAACTCAAAGCATCAACCCGTGATCCAATCGAAACCGGTACTAGCGCCCCATCAACGATGTCAAACGAGAATCACCGAAACAAGAATCGCCCAACAGCTCCAACGAGGAGCCATTAGAATCCGGCCGAGGCGAACCAAGAATTAGAATCCGGGAACTCGCAATCGGGAGATGGGATCGATCGATCTATGCGGAGGAAGAACGAGGAAAAGCAGAGAATTAAGGCGACGGGACGAAGGAATTTGGGGAAGGGAAAGGGGGGGGCGGAACCTGTTGCTCGGTGCGGGCGAGGCATTTGCGGACAATCTCGCCCTCAAGGGCGCGCCTTTCTTCGAGGGTGAGGTACTCGTAGTACTGGGCGAGGCGGGTCTGGCCTTGCTTGTTCACCATCAGTATGAATCTGATCCCCATCCCCTCTCCTCCTCCTCCTTCACCTCCTTCACCTTCAACTTCCACAGAGAGAGAGAGAGAGAGAGAGAGAGAGAGGAGAACTGAATTGCTTTCTTTGGCGAAGCTCTCAATTCGCAGCTAAAGTCATGTGTTGGCACCGGAGCCGATGGAGCATGCTGTCGCTTTGGTTGGCCTAATTTGCATAAAACAACTTCAATTTTACCTCGAAATTCAATTCTGATCCAAAATTCACCAATAAATAAATAAATAAATAAATAAAAATACTACTTTTATCTGATACCCAAATTGGACCTTGTCAAGTTTCGACTAATTATGGTGTTCGAGACATACTATGTCGTTTTAGGCATACTTAGCAACTCACGACTGAGTTAACGTGTAACTATTATAGACGGTTAAAGAGCTTTCCAAATTTTCGGATGTCACCAATTGCAAATTCACAATTTCGTTTTTCTCAATTTTCGGACTTGCTCCAATCTTGCAAATTGCATGCCCCGTTCACCCTAATTAAGTCATTTCTTCAATCTATTTTGATTTTGTCTCCTAAATCAAAACTCCAATGCTCACATTTTTTCAATTTTGGTAATACATCGCTAATATAAACATCGGCGGTCTTATATAACACAGGTTGGCATTGACGTGAACAAATTTTAGTAATATTTTAATATTTTTTATATTTTATTTACTTTTCTTTTTTCTTCTTTACTCTTTTTTTTTTTAAATAATTATTGTTAAGGGTTGGCTAGGGTCGCCAACCACTAGTCAAGGCTCGGTGACCCACGCTGACCACTAGGTGAGGGTTTGTTGCCATCACATGTGGCCCTCGCCCATTGTTGATGAGCGCCTTGCCCTCGCCTAATGGCTGATGGGGGCCGCTAAGCCTCGGCCGGTGGCTCATAACCCTTTGCTAGCCTTTAACAATAATAAAAGAAAATGTAAAAAAGGAAAAAATATTAAAAAAATACAAAATGTTATTAAAATTTGTTCATATTAACAATTTTCGACAAAACTGGCCAAATGACTCAATTGACAAAACGCAAAAAGGTTTTATGACTCAATTAACACAATTAAAATTTTTATGACTGAATTTTGGGTCAACATAGTTCCATGCTTTCATACTAGCTTTGCAAATTGAGCCAATAATTTACAATATGTTCATGACTTTTGTTGACAATTTTCCCTACATGAAATGACATGTCGAGTCTTTTGAATGTCATCATCGGATGAAAACTTGATGGAACCAGATTTGGGTACCAATTGAAGGTTCTTGTTTTTTATTAGATAATAAAAGTTTTGGGTTAGAATCCAAGCTAGAGTTAGTGATTCTTTACGAGACAAAAAAAAACTTTAGGTTAGCATTGGAGATAAAAAAAGTTTAGTCCAAATTAAGATTCAAGTAAAGTTAGTATCTTTTCCGCGAGACAAAAAAGTCTGGTCCAAAAATTAAGACCGGAATCCCCGAAGTCGATATTCTTGAAGGAATTGAGCCTTATTTGTTCAGAATTATCAAGCCCAAGGGTGTCGTCCAATTTGCCTAACAGCTATGGCTGTGTTTGGCATCAGCTTTGCCAAATAACTTTGGATGTCCAAAGCCCATTTGGGCAAATATTTGGTGTTTGGGAATATTTTCGAGACTTGCCTTGAAGAAATGTTGGCCTTCCAAAGGCTGAAAGCCCAAGGTAGGTCCTAGGCTACTTTGAGTCTTCGGCATTTTCGGAAGGTCTAATGCCACTGTTCATCTTCTTCTTCATCAGTCTCGGACGTCAGCTAGCGAGGCTGTGATTGGTCGGCGACGGGCTGGAGAGAGGCCGACGTGGTTGCAGCATTCCGACGATTGTCGCCGACCATTCGTGCGACCTAGATCTGAGTGGTGCGACCTTGCCACGACCCAGATTTGGGTCGCGTCGGTCGACTAGGTCGTGGCGAGGTCGATCGCGCAACCTCCGGCGACCCACGACCTCGCCGCGACCTAGATTTGAGTCGTGGAGGTCACCGGAGGTCGCGGCGACCCGGCCACCCACCGTAACGTCGCCTTGACTCGGATGTGGAGGTCGCTGCGGTGAGGTGCGTCGTCGCGACCCGGATCCGGGTCGCGGAGGTCGGCGGAGGTCGTGGTGACCCAAGCGACCCACGACCTCGCCGCGACCCGGATCTAGGTCGTGGAGGTCACCCGGGTCGCGGCGCACGACCTCCGCAACCTCACCGCAACCCGGATCTCGGGTCGCCGTTGACGACCCAAGCGACCTTCGCGGCGCGGTGGGTCTTGTGACGGCGCGGCGAGGGTTGCCGAGACCCTCACCGCACAATGACCTAGCCGGACGTTGCCCGTAGCCAGACCGCCTCCCCCTCGTTGGACCGCTTACCCTTTGTCGGCGGTGACCGGCAGCCAACTCTCTTTATTTTTAATAATAAAAGCTTTTTGTAAATTTAATTTATCTAAATATTATTTTACTCAAAGATACGAACTTTTACAAATAAATTTATTAAACATATTTTGCATTTTAAAAATTTCTTTTAAGTCAAGGGTCTTACATTTTCTCAATAACTTTACCCAAAAATCTTTTCAAACGCACCTGTTATCGATTCGTCTCTTGTGATTCTTTTATTCTATTAAATTTCACCTTTTAAATTTTCACGTTAGCGAAGGTAACTGCCACTTTACTTTAGATTTTAATATTTAAAGAGGGCCTCTTTATTGTATTTCATCCGATTATTCAATCATATGTATATAAATTTAAAACACAATTGATAAGAAAATGATTTGATGGTAATATGCAAAGCAGAAGTCAGAGTTTCTAAACAAGTCAATATATTATAGAAAACGCCTATGTTAAATTTTATTTTCTTTTACTCGATGTTAAATTTATGAATTTGTTCGACAACATAGAAAATAATTAGGTGTTTTAGAATCTGATCTTTGCAATGAAACTAGCTTCTACGGAAGTAAATACTGGAAAAAAAATAAAAAACAAAAGAAGGAAAGTGAGGGAGTTCGGGGTCACGACCAGTATAATGATTCGGGGCAATTTTATCTTTCCATTGAAAATTCGACTGATGTAGTCGAGCAAACAAAGCTCTTGTTTTTCGAATGCTTGGAGCTCGGAAACTTCCTGGGGGGTATTTATAGGGAGGCAAGAAAACGAGTCCTCTGTTGCTATTTGAGAGCTTTCGTGTCCTTGACCTGAGAATTTGGGATGTTTGGAGTCCTCAACTGAAAAGAGAGGGTAGATAGAATCCTCTTATTTTTCCAACCACCCTGTCCGATGGACGCGTTCGTGCATGTAACTCCAAAGCACACGCGATTAAAATCTCGAGGATAAGGCCGACTCGCTCCGAAAGGAGTCCGTGTGCTCCACGCACCAATCGGATATCGAGCTGCAGATTTATGACGTGGCGAGATCGACGGTGATTAGGACGATTGAGGGAGGGGGATTGCTTTGAAGTAAAAATTGATCCGTAAAAAAGGATTTGGACTTGGATTTGGAATTTGGGGATAGGATTTTGCACACAAGGCTCTCTCTCACTAACTAAATATGTTTGACTGTACTTAAGATTGGATTGAGAAGAAAAAAACCGAATGCGGAAAGTCTTTGTTTGAGAAGTATAACAGGCCGGAAAATCCATAAATATAGAAATTTTGTTAGGGTTTTTATTTTTTTTTTGGGTGGGAGGCAAAAAAGAGCAATATCTATTTCAATTGATAATCACTCAATAAAGATGTTCAAGACTCGAAATTATAAATGACGGCATCGAATATGTATCTATTTCAATTGGGAATAGGATTTTGCACACAAAACTCCGTGTCACTAACCAAATATATTTTACTATAATTAAGATTAGATTAAGAAGAAAAAAAGCTAAATCCGGAAAGTCTTTGTTTGAGAATGATAACAAGCTGGAAAATAATCCCCTAAATATATGAATTTAGCTAGGGCCTTTTTTGGGACAAAAAAGAGCAATATCTATTTCAATGGGTAATCACTAGATAAAGATGTTAAATATATATATATATATATATATATATATATATATATATGTATGTATGTATATATGTATGTAACTTGTCAAGTAACGGCAATATTTAATATTTTTTCTAATTTGAAAACATGGTTCATAAATTGTAGAAGTACATATCTTCGGTGATTTATATCATTTGTCAAGATTTTTTCTAAAATTTGATGAGCTGCAAAAGAATTTTTTTTTTTTTTGGTCCGTGGAAAAGAATTGTTAAGGTCCAGCATATGGCTAAAATGCATATAACCATCTGACTTGGTTTTAAAATGATGATTTGGATTAGTACCTAACTCTGAATTTAGAGGGCTACTGGTAGTGGCTGGTTACCTTAGTCCTAATTTTTTCTAAAGTACTTGCTAAACTCGTCATTATCAAAATATTTAAAATTGATATTATGATCTTGTTGCCCTCTTCTCCAAGTCAGTTAGAGTTCTCTATCGACTAGTGCCGGCAATGATTCCACACACCTCCAATGTCTACTAATTATCATCGGGTCGCAATCTTATTCACATAGCTTTTCCCAAAAAAAGTCTCGAGCACTCTCCCTCCCCCCAAGCCACCAATTTATTCGATCTCATGTCCCTGTCTTTCAGTCTGATCCATGCATGTCACTCATCATCATCGCCTGCGATGTGAAAATAACATCGTAATTGTGGCCTCTCGCTTATAGAGCACATTCATAGATTATATGTACAAAAAATTGCAACAAAAGGACAGGCTTGCAACAAAAGGATAGGCTTGCAATTTCAAGTTGGTCTATACCCTTTCTCCCCAAGTTCCACTAGAACTTCTGCAATTTCACTACACGTTAGGCCCCTCCTTGCAAATTCACTATAGATAATGGAGGACAGGCTCGCAATTTCAAGTTAGTCTATATTCCTTCTCCCCAAGTTCCACTAGAACTTCTGCAACTTCACTGCACGTTAGGCCCCTCCTTGCAAATTCCTAATACAGAAGGACAGACTTGCAATGGAGTGTTGTTCGCAAAACTACAAAGCCTGAGGCAGCTTTACGGGGAATCGGATATTTTATAATGATTGGCAGTGACTGCGACTCCCGGGCGGACGCGGCCAGGATGCTATAATACATCCCCTCCCTACTTTCTTGAATCGCTTTATTGCTTTTTTAGTAATCATTTCTCTTAGCTTTTGGACTTTTGCATGACTTTGTATGGTCATCTGCAGATCCGCTTGGAAAAAAAGAAAGCTTGTACATATATATATGAGACAGCTTCCCTCCTACCGTCGAAGATCAGAACAAAAACCCAGAGCTGCTCTAACTCTAAGCTTTAGGAGCCCAACTCGACCTGTGGTGGATCAGGCACAAAGCCAGTCATGCAGCAAACCACATCCTCCATTCCTGGGATCGAGCAAGAGATCCACCCCCACCGTTATCCCTGGTGCCGCAGGGTGATCCAACCGTGCCTCGTGAGTGCGGTACTCTCACTCTGCTTCCCCATCATCATCTTCCTAGCCATCCCCGCCACCATGTCCCCCACGTTCTCCCTCGATCCGGCCTCGTCTCTCTCTTCCTTCAACGTCTCCGACTCTCATGTTGCCACCAAATGGACCCTCGTCTTCTCCATCGAAATCTCGAGCAAGCTTATCCCAGTCAAGTACTCCCACATGCAAGCCACCATTGTCTTGGACTCCGCTCCTTTGGCTCACGCCAAGTTCAGTTCTTTCATCCAGAAAGCTGCGAGCCTCACGAATGTTCGAGCCCATTTTCACTCTGCCTTGCCCAGGGCGAACGAGCTCTCTATTAAGAGTCTCGTGTCAGGTTGGAGCGTGGTGAAGTGATGGTCGACGTCGTGTTGAGCTCCGGCCGGAGGGTCGGCTTTGGCGCGTGGTGGGTTCCTGTATTTGACATTTCTGTGACATGCAATGACCTGATATTTACTGCTGAATCTGACGGCGGTGTTCTGACGTTGCTCGTCGGCAGCAGCTATTGCGTTCTAGGTTTCTTCGGTTACGTATAGATGCTCAAGTTCGGTGTTATAATTTTTTATTTTCCTTTATTGGTTTAAGCAAATGAATGGTGTCGACGCTAGCTTTCACGTACCTTGCGCAATCTACCTTGGCGATCTTAAAAGGCATAGTTTCCTTTTATAGTTTAATGCATTTATGATTTTACTCCTAAAATGCTTATTCAATTTAGTGCATTTTATTTAAAAATAAATCAATTCTGTTGACGATTTTGTAGATGACGATAGTCATTTTCTTGAATTTAATTAATCACGTGTATATATATGAAACTAGGGCTTGCGATATGGGGGTTTTTGTATGATACAAGAATAGTAGCAACCGAATCTTGAACTAGCTATGGATCTTCTGTGGTAGAAGTAAGTTACCCAAGATGACAAAAATGCTCTATCTCTCGGTAATTCACCTCCGAAAACCCAAGACCTAATCCTAGTCTTCCTCGTCCACTGTGCCTCTGGAACCACCGAAGTCGCCTCTAAACAAAGACACGGTAGTCATAATTAGCGGTGTAAAAAATTCTCGAACCGGCTGATGGATACCCAAACTATAGCTTATAAGTGCCAACCCTACGCCGACCGGATTAAGCCGAGACGAGCCGAACGCATCCATCTTAAAAAATGATTGTCAACGAACTGACCTGAACAACGGATTAGGCCAATTTGAAGGGCAGCCCGGCCCAAACCAGCCAACCAGTGATCACATGACATCTAGCCTAGTTATTGTGAACGGAAGGGCTGTTGCTTGGTCTTGGGCTCAAAGTGGATGATAGCTTGAGCTAGAGAAATTCCATATAACCCACGATTATAAATCCAACGCTAGATCCAATTTGTCAAGATGGCGACAGACTCGCTCGTGAACATCACGCACAAGTTTGTTCTCTCCATTAATTTGGCCATGCTTGTCCAATGCTTGGTATGGCTTGCTCTTTAGACTTTGTTTGATACTATGTTCCATAACAAGAACTAACACTATAATCTAGCACCTGCAACATTTGAGTAAGACGAATGTAAATCAACTAACACTATAATCTCATTTTCTATAACAAAGGCTTTACACAAAGGTGTCCTAATTTGTCTAATCATGTGACATCCTGAATTTTCAATCTGTTTTCTATTAAATTAATTAGGCATTTTATTGATGCGTCTATAAGGTTGTTATCAGAGCTAATCACTTTTGAGATAACTAGATTAGTTTGGTAAGCCATTAAAGAATTTTAAGACAATAGACTTGAGGATTCAACTAGGAATCGGCTTCTCGACCGTGCTCATCTTTAGAGGTCATTATGGCACAGTATAAAATCGATTTGAGATCAGAGATAGGTCGGTTCGATTAAGATGTGTGGCCGATCATGGGTGACTCCACTAAATTGGAAAATTCTTGTCGACCGGCACTAATTTGATTTTACTGTTGTTTGGTAACCCGTGTCTATAATTGAGTTCTTGAGATTTCCATGACTCGCCAATGTGTTGAGTGGGTTCGATGTGGCTCGAAAAAAATTGACCACAGGTCATTTGCCCTAAAAAATTCTGAAAATTACCTGGTAGCCTAGGTCACACTAAAAACGCGTCGAAGGAAAATTAATCGTTAATTTGAGTCCGACTTCAGAAATTGAAGATTCTATCATGTCATAATAAATTCTAAAACCTATGACTCCATCTCATAAGATTTTTCTAACAACTGGCACTTTTTGGGAAAAAGTCGTTGGCGGACCGTTTTTGTGCAATTGAAGCCGGGGATTTATTTTGATTATAAAATTGAGAAGCATGAGGGATTCTTGGATGGGGAAGATTATCAATTTGATAATTGGGACATCAATTGATTTTATTGAGACCATTTGAGGTTAAATCAAGTGAGGGTTGAATCCAATTGAGGAAGATTGAGACCAAGAATTATGCAAATTCGTAACTCCCCTCCTCCTAGCCCAAAAGTGACCAATTGAGAAGTTGTGAGGGGCGTAATGGTGGCCAAAGGAAGGCCAAGGGATATACTTTGCTTAGAATGAATCTTGGTGGACAAGTTGTGGAAAATTTGGACCAAGGGCCCCTCCATCTCTCATTCATCTCTATCCTCTCACTCTCTTTCTCACCCTTGTCGTCCAAGACCCCCTCCTCTTTCCCTCCTTTGTGCGAAATCGGCAAGGAGAATGGCAGCAACCTACCGAGCCGCCGCATGCCACCCCGCCGTCACTGGTTGCCCTTCCCCTGCGCGCGTGCCGCTGTGCTTGGCCATGCCCTCTCCACCTTCAGCCGCACTGTTTAGCTTCCTTGCATGCTGGTCAGGCTCGTTGAAGCTTGTTCTTGGTTGTTTCTTTACCGGTAAAGGCTCGCCATGGCCCGGTTTGGTCTATTTCTTTCTACCGGTCAATTCCCGTGCTTAACTGAGTTGTTTGCCTCAATTTCCAGCCAAGATCAGAACAGTTTTTCAGTGGGTTTCTAGCCACCTTTAGGCCTATTTTGGAGGAGTTCCGAGCTTCAGTTTCTAGGCCCACTTTGGAGGTTGTTGTTCCCCGCACCATTCCCGTCGGTTTGAGCCAATTTGCGCGTTATTCCGGTGAGTTTAGCTCACTAATTCTCGTTTAGTAGAATAATGATGCTTAAGGATTGATTAGTGTTAATTAAGTAGATTAGTTGGTTAGATTTAGAGTGGATTAGTGTTTATTAATTAATTGTGATGCATATTATACAATGTGGCTATGCAATTAGCAAGTAGACGGGTACTTCTATTTATTGAATGCATCGTGGTATTTTTTCCAGACCGTTTCGAGTTCCAATTAGGCGATTCGGGCCTAAGTTGGATTTATTTTAATTATTTATTAATTTTTAATAATTTTTTGATTACTTATGAAATTTTCCGGAAATACATCAAGGGATGGCTGGTGACCAGAATTTTGTGCTCATTGTCATGGTGCAGTTCGTTTATTTAATGGAGCTCTACGTTGCGTGGAATTAAATTGATTGTGCAGTTTTAGGGATTTACCCTAAATCGATTGAAATTGAGTGATTGATTGGTTGATGGCCGAGTGTGATCATTTGGCATTGATAATGCTTTGATGAGTTATAAAGAGGAGAGAATTGTGAGAGTAAATTGGGGAAATTCTCGGCTAAGACCAATCAGATATGATGTAAGTGGACAAACGTGGTTTGGTGGTTAAGAAAATCACTAGCGAAAAAGGCGCCTTAAAGAACGCACGTTGCTGCCCATTACATATGGTACGTTGGCGAAAACTATGCCATGGAGACAATACGTGATTCAATGATGGGGATATCACTGGCGAAAAAGGCGCCTTAAAGAATGCACATGATCGATAATCGGTACGTCACCTTGGCGAAAAAGACACCCGAGAGCATTCATCTGGCTCTGTGACTAAGTACCTGAATGGAGGTTATAAAGTATGGTGTTCATGTGATCGAGAGGTGGTCCGAATGACATGTAATCGACTATGTCGATTGATCAATGATTTGATCTGATTGTTGTGAATTAATTGCTGTTTGATGCAATATATGAGGCATGTGTGTATAATCTTGAGTTGCAGGTTGAGGCTGATGCCAAGGTAAGTCCTCTGACCCGTGCTGTGCTTAGGCAACTTGGTATTGTATTGGTTTCCTAATCGGGTCTTAGGGCTAGAACTCGCTGAGATGTAGTCTCATTGATTGTTGTAAAACCAATTTCAGGCCCTTAGATGGCAGAACCAATACCTCCCCCTCCTCCAGAACAGTTTGGATTTACACAAGAGATTATTGAATAAGAGTATCACTTTCCAATGCTTACTCCGCTTGCAGGACTAGAGTACGTGTTAATAGAGTCCAAGGTTTGGGTTGATGTGGGCAAGGATGATTTGATGCCTCATGAGTATCGATCATGGTATCGTCACTATAAGAGAGGGTCCTGTCCCGGAAGACGATGTGCCTTTATACATTTTAGAAGCAACATTCGGGCTGGGGACAGCAGACTCTAAAGATGGATCGGTAGTGGATGCTAGAGATCCTGCTCTTAAAAGTGAACCATTTTCCCTTGTTTATATTGAAGAGGATGCAAATTTTGAGATCGAGGAAGGTGGGATCATAGAGCAAGAAGTGGAAGGCCCAAAGGAGGATGAGGAGTGGGGGATAGCTGAGGAGGAGCCGGTGGAGGAAGAACCTGAAGAGGATTATTTGCTGGATGAACCCGTTGAAGATCCAGAGGAGGAGGAGAACACTGATGTGGAGTCAGATGAGGATTGAGATGATCCGAAGTACAACCCTGATGAGGATTGAGAGTCTATCCTCTTTTTGTAATCCCTATCTATGTGTAATTAGGGTGAGATTGAAGGGTTGTGATTAGTTTGTGAAGTTTACCTTGTGTGATGATATGTATAAAAGTGTGGTTATGGATTTTCAGTATGAAAAATATGACCTTACTTTTCTATCCCATTGTTCTATTATATGGGGATTTATAAACACTTCCACTTGTGCTTAATAAAAGAAATGGTCAATAATACATAGTCTTGGATATCGCATTCTAAAATCGACCAAGTAGAAGGATGGGCGTGCTTCCGAAGATGGGGGTGTGACAAATTGTCCCTATCTTTGCGGTTTCATTGCTCATTGTCACTGCTTAAAGTCTACAAGAAAAGAATTTATGCCACCATATGCAAAGCACCCTAACACTTCCAATCCCATGAAAGAATTGTGATTTCCATATATTGTAACTCCCCTACCTTGAATTTTTGAATCAGTGTCACTCTCGGGATGACCCGAAATAGTCTCCTCAGATGAGACTTCCTCTGCATCAAGATGAAGGGTCATGTCCTCATGTATTCTGCAATAAAAACCATCCTCAACCACTGAACATGGTATCATTGCTTTTTGGAATGGACAGTAGCACAAATTAATTCTCATCTCTAGAGGTGAACATAGGTACTGCAGATCAGCTTTCATCAAGCTTAACTACACGACTCACCCATGGTCACATAATACCACATTTGTCGAGTGAAAGCGCCATTCAATCATCCAAGAAATAAATTTCTTCCTGAAACATTTGAAAAAGCACAGTTTATAGATGAGAAACTACAAAACTATTCCAAAATCACATTCTGACTATAAATCTTCTTAAGCAAAAACATATTCAAAGAGGAAGGCTGATAAAGGCAGAAAATATTAGCCAAAAGCATGGGAATGCCAAGGTCAAGTAGACCGAAAACTGCTTACAAAATTCAATGAGAATCATTTCTAGAAAAAAACTGACATTTACGAACACCTTTAATTTGTATATCCAAAGCATGACCAAAGAGTCAACACCCGACAAGTCCTGCACTTCCTAATCTCATGGCAAGAAAATAACTTGCAAATGAGATTAAAACCTAAATAAGCAAGTTAGATAAGTTCAACCATGCTTGTTTAAGAAATGTTCCTGATCAATGAATGTAATTGCATAGAAGGAATCACTTTTTGATAGCATTTTCTCAGTTAAATGATTGATTCCAAATATTCTTAGGAGCTGCAACCGTGATCCGATATAAACCCATATAATGAAGATTCGTAGACATAGAGATAGAAGAGCTGATCTTAACCTTCGATAATACATCTTTTATCATAAGATGGCTTGATTATTGACTTAAGGAGAAAAAAGATGAGAAGGAGATCACATCATCACAGGTAGAGTAAATATTGACATTATTATCACTAAATCCCTCGAGCAAGATTAGGTTTTAAAGATAAATATTTAATGCCTTCAGAAGGACCCAGTTGATCTAATGTTGTATGCCCCAGCCAAGAGAATGACCTCACCCAAAAAAAAGAACTGATAAACAGAAGAAGAAGAATGCATAAAGCCTACCACAAAAATCATCTACACCTACTGTGCAGAACTTGTAGTCATCTTACAAAATCGATAGCATAACATATATAGTCCACTCTAAGGTCAAGATTCTGACATCACACCTTTGCTCATATCGAGACTAATTTCGGCCCCTTTTTGACAGTCCACTTGGAAGGAACAAGAGTTTCGTTCTCCTACTAGCAGCTGCACGTTGGAGGTTTTGGAGGGGAAACGACAACTTAAAATAAGGATGCACACTTAATTTAGTTCTTGTTCTGTGAGTTGCTTCAGTCACCCTCTTCACTTCCTCGAGCAAATTATAATCTGTTCATCATGAATTTCAAAGAATTATGAACATAAAAAAACTCAAGAATAAATGAAAGATTCTTAAAAAGTAAATATGAAAACAGAAGTCTTGACCACCTACAGACACGTGTCGTTATCTAAGTGGTAGATGCGCACCACGTCAGCAGATGATGTGGCGTGCTCATACTACTGAATATTTTCTCAATTTAAAATAGGATATTCAAATTCATAGGAAGCCGTAAAAGCGAACCTTCAAAGTCTAATTCATCGTTTGAGTCACTATCTGATCCATCTTTGTAATGAGAACTGAAATCATAATGATCGTTCAATGTAGAATCTTCATCAAATGCATCTTCCACATTATCATACTCATTCTTTTTGCTGTCAGTAGTTTCTAACGCATATATATCATCAATACCATCACGCATGTCTTTTGGGATCTCCCTACTTTGTTCCTCATTATTATTATCTCTTGCAAAGTCTTCCCCGCTTTCCTTCTCTATCTTCTCCCCTGTCCAATGAGAAGCAACAAGTTGACCCAACTCTTCCTTTTGACAGTTCCTCAGCATTCTTAGATGCGTCATCTCCCTACAAGTAATAAAACAATCATTCACAAGTTTTGGAAAAGCCAGCTAAAGTGAGATATCTGATATCATTTCAAATTCAAAACCACAAGAACTTCAAAAACTCCATAAAAATAAAATGCTTTGCATTGGGCAAGAGGAAGAAAAGTAACATGCAGTCATGGAGACACCTTGAGTAAAGATATTCGTTCTCAAACCTATGATATCTACTTGATGGAAATTACACTGAGAAATCAAATTGTTCTTGCCAAATTTTGAAAAAAAAAAAGCTGCATTTTCTATTAGAAGTCAGAAGTGTAATCAGAATATATTTTTTCATGTTGAGTTAAATCTAACAGAATTTTCCATGACATGTGAATTATGTTTCATACACTGCCAACGGCAGAAAAGGAGTATGCTTAACCAATTCATCTGCGAGGAATGATGTCAGAGAAAGCAGAGATACCCAAAGCATCGAATGGGATCATATTACGTGAAAACACAAGACAGAGGAGTCCATTAATGAAGGTGATGAGAACAACTATAATTTCTATGGCCAACATGATTTCTATTAGACATTCACTTCCGCCAAGCCATAACATTTTCTACTATGATTGACCGAAATCAAAGTTTGGTATGAGAATATAAAATTTCATGCATATCGCTGCATTGCAAAAGCAGTACTGGTGGTGAGCAAAAAGCATCTACAACATAATACTTGCTTATGATTGCACCAGATTTTACTAGAGAAATCTAAGGGTTTGTATTCACATTAAAGCAATAACTCTTCTCATTACTCATCCTCTCTACTAGTCAGCCACCCACCCGTTGTCTGCCATGGCTGTCCACCACCACTGCTATCTGCCGCCCTTTAAGAGGGAGAAATTTTGTGTTGGTATCAGATGAAATTCTAGTTCGGAAACAGAAGTTTCGTGTCATTATCAGACACGAATTTTTACTTAGAAACTCATTTAGGAATAAAAATAGAAAAAATTATTTTTCTTTTAAAAATCTATTTTTAACTAGAATGGTTATTAGTCGCACCCTAACCGGTTTCGAGGATTTCTTGAAGTACTAAAAGATAGTAGATACAATTATCACGAAGAGCTAATGTCGTCTTGGAAATTGAGAAAAATGCATTCAAGTACGTTCAGGCTAACAAATCATGGATTATGAGACAATTAAGGGTGGGTTTGATAATTATCATGCTCTCGAAAGCAATTTTCATTCAGAAATAGTTTTATGTGATTCTGTTTCTTAGATGAGTTTTTTAGTATTTGAAGACATTTGATAACTATCTAAAATTTATATTTCCGAAATAGAAATGCATTTAATAAGATCCTCAAATTCTTTTGTAACTTAGAATTTTTTTAATTTTTTAATAATTTTATTAAAATTTTCTTTTCTTCTTTTCCTTTTCTTCTTCTTCTTCTTCTTCTTCTAGTCGGTTGCCAACCTCAACCATAGCCGATGACCAGCCTTGCAAGGGGCCGGTGACCTTTCGGTGAGGTTGTTGGCCATTGCTAAGGCCGACGACAAGCCAAAAGAAGATGAAGAAAAGGAAAAAAAAAATGCTTGCTTCTAGATTGTTCTTGAGAATAAAGAAGCAATCTTTCTTTACTTTTTAATTCTGTTCCAAATCTATTTTCGAGAACAAAAAAAATTACCATATGAATTTATGTTTTTTTTTTTGTTCGGGAAAATAAAAGAATAAAATCAGACATTATTTGACATATTAGCAAGTCCTAGGCCCAACGATCATTCTTTTAGGTACAATTTTGAATCCATATTTCACCCTAGCTTCACAAGCACCCAGTAACTCTTTTGTTAAAAAATTATTCCTACATAGAACCCCTCTCGTCTAATTGAAAATTTAACTTGTCCTTGTGAATCGCCCTCCAAAAACATCACCTTCAAGGAACCAAACGATTCAAGGGGCCACTTCCAAATTCCATGAAAGTGCCCCTCGTCGGTTATCCTCCCTCCCCAAGTCATCGAAGAGATCACGAGATTTTGGCTGCGCATGGCAACGCTTCTTGGCCGGGAAACAATTTTTTTTTTTTTCAGAAATGGTTCTTTTCTATTTCTATTCTGGGGACAATTTTTGTGTAAAAAAACATGTTTGGTAACTACACAAAATTTCTACTCTAGAAATAGAAAAAAAATAAAAATGCGTTTGGTAAAAAACCATTTCTTTTTTATATTTATTTGTTTTTATTTTTGTTGGTCGATCGCCGCCGGACGTTGCCACCGCCGCCGCTGCCACCGCCGGCCGACCTCCGCTGCGCGCCGCCGCCGGTCGCACGGCCCATCGGCCGCCGTGGGACCGTCGGCCACCGGCCACAGGAGGTGGCGGCCGATGGGCCGTGTGACCGCGGCGGTGGCGGTCGGTTGGCGGCCGACGGTCGACCGGCGGCGACATGCGGCGGCTGGCGAAGGTCGGCCGATGGTGGCGACATGCGGCGGAGGCGGCGGCGGCGGCAGGCGGCTGACAGTGGTAGATCGGCCTCCAGAGACTGGCAGCGATCAATCGACCTCCGGCGACCGACAGCGGTTGGCTGGCGGCGGTGGTCGGCCGGCGAGACCGACGGCGGTTGATCGGGCGGCGGCGGGCGGCGGCGGGCGACGGCAAGCGGCGGTCAACGGCGGTCAATGGGCCGTGCGCAAGAGAAGAATAAAAGAAAAAAATTCACTTATTTCTTAAACTTGTTCCCTGAACCGTAGTAACTTTTTTTTACTTCTCATTTCTATTCCCGAGCTAACTTTTTATTCTCGGGAATAAAAAACTAACTTGCGGTTATCATGCAGGTTTCTATTCTTTTTTTGTTCCCGGGAACCAAAGAATAGAAATTCTTCTTCCCGGGAAGGTTGTCATGCAGCGAGCGGATGCGTCGTAGTAGGTGGAATAAGTGAGTTGTTATGAAAAGTACACACTATGCGAACGCAAAATGATTCCATCATATTCAGATTTCCATCACATAATCTTCTTGGGCGTGTTAGTTGTGAGCCTATTAAGAGGCAGCACACCCTTGAAAAGGCCATCTAAGGAAAAACAATAAACATCAAAATTAGATATATTAGCATTCATCAAACTCATCAAACAAGCAAGAAATCATTAATTAAAACGACACTAACATAAGACATGGAGGCATCCTAGAAACTCATGAAAAGAGCCCCTTTTTGCTCATAGTGGATATACAGTGTCCGAAGACCAAGCTCTGATCTCCTTATGGGTCAACTCTCGATCCAAAATGATGACGTGCTTGTCCAACCACTCGATTTGCATGTTGCCGGAGTGGTCAATTGCGTAAGGTTCCCCTCTTCCGCCGGTCCATGGAGAGAGAGCCCTAAAAGAATAATCACCGCTAAATTTGAAAAAAAATACATGAAGGCACCCTAGAAACTCATGAAAAGAGCCCCTTTTTGCTTATAGTGGATATGCCCAAGTGTCCGAAGACCAAGCTTTGATCACTTTGCTTGGCCTGATTTGCGCAAAACAACTTCAATTTTACCTCGAAATTCAATTCTGATCCAAAATTCACCTATATATATACACGCGCGCGCGACTTTTATTTGATAACCAAAGTGGACTTTGTCAAATTTTTGTCTAATGATGGTGTTCGAGACGTAATGTGTCGTCTCATGTGTACTTGGTAACTCATGATTGTGTTGACATGTGACGATCGTGGATGGTTCAAGAACTTTTCATGTTTTCGAATGCCCCCAATTGCAAATTCACAGTTTTGTTTTTCTCAATTTTCGGACTTGCTCCGATCTTGCAAATTGCATGCCTTGTTCACCCTAGGTAAATCATTTCTTTGATCTATTTTGATTGTCGCCTAAATCCAAACTCAAATGCTCACATTTCTTCAATTTTGGTAATACATCACTAACATGAACGTTGGTTATCTTATGTGGCATAGTTGGCATTGACGTGAATAATTTTTAATAATATTTTAATATTTTTCAATTTTTTATATTTTATTTTACTTTTCTTTTTCCTTCTTTACTCTTTTTTAAAAAAAAAAATTATTTTTAAGGGTTGGCTTGGGTCACCAACCACCAGTCAAGGCTCAGTGACCCACGTTGACCACTAGGTGAGGGTTTGCTGGCATCGCATGTAGCCCTCGCCCGTTGTCGATGAGCGCCTATATGCCCTCACCCAATGGCCAATGGGGGCCGCTAAGCCTCGGCCAATGGCTCGTGACCCCTTGCTTGCCTCTAACAATAATAAAAGAAAATGTAAAGAAGGAAAAAGAAAAATAAAATAAAATAAAATATAAAAATTCAAAAAGTATTATTAAAATTTGTCCATATTAATAATTTTCGATAAAACTAGCTGGATGACTCAATTGAGAAAATGCGAAAAGGTTTTATGACTTAATTAACACAATTAAAATGTTTAAGATTGAATTGTGGGTCAACATAGTTCCATGCTTTCGTACTAGCTCTGCAAATTGAGCCAATAAATTATAAAATGTTCATGACTTTTATTGACAATTTTCCCTACATGAAATGACATGTTGAGTCTTTTGAATGCCATCATCGGATGAAAACTTGATGGAACTAGATTTGGGTACCGATTGAAGGTTCATGTTTTTTATTAGATAATAGAAGTTTTGAGTTAGAATCCGAGCTAGAGTTGGTGATTCTTTACGAGACAAAAAAACTTTAGGTTAGCACTGGAGATAAAAAAAAGTATAGTCCAGAATTAAGATTCAAGTAAAGTTAGCATCTTTTCCGCGAGACAAAAAAGTCTGGTCCAAAAATTAAGACCGGAACTGAAGTCGATATTCTTGAAGGAATTGAGCCTTATTTGTTCAGAATTATCAATCCCAAGGGTGTCGTCCAATTCGCCTAACAGCTAAGTAATGTCTGGACATGGGGAGCTGGTGAAGTGCTTTGCTCGGAATCATCAATTCGCATGGTGTTGTCAGATTCGTCTCTTGCGATTCTTTTATTCTATTAAATTCATCCTTTAAATTTTCACGTTAGGGAAGGTAACTGCAATTTTACTTTAGATAATATTTAAAGAGGGGCTTCTTTATTGTATTTCATCCGATCATTCAATCATACGTATATAGGTTCAAAACACAATTGATAGGAAAATGATTAATAATATGCACAGAAGATGTGAGAGTTTCTAAACAAGTCAATATATTATAGAAAACGCCTATGTTAATTTTCTTTTCTTTTACTTGACATTAAATCTATGAATTTGTTCGACAACATAGAAAATAATTAGGTTTCTTAGAATCTTATCTTTTCAATGAAACTAATTGCTACGGAAGTAAATACTGGAAAAAATAAAAACAAAAGAAGGAAAGTGAGGGAGTTCGGGGTCATGACCAGTATAATGATTCGGGGCAATTATATTTTTCCATTGAAAATTCGACTGATGCGGTCGAGTAAACAAAGCGTCGTCCTATTATTGTTATCATTTACATGACCGGGACGAATTGGAAATGAGTGTGGGTTTTGCGGCCAAAAACATTTGAATGGCCCGTGAACGAGAACGCCGAGCGATCACAAAAGAAATTCTCAATCATCGCCACCATGGGAGCCGACTTTTCTTTTCTCAGACAAAATAGCCGTGAGTCACTTTCATCCACCTCGCTGTGTCTCCTTGGAGGAAAGAACTCCCCTCTCATCCTATTAAAGACAGGGGAAACACTTGTCCTTTTCTTAGAAGGGGTGTAGTTTCTGTGAGATTGTGTAACAGTGCAACGCATATTGCCCGGCTACGATTGGCTCTTCAACCGAATCGGAAGGGGGAATATCAGGGTAGGGGTACGGGGTGCATGCAATGCCATGATACCCTGCCCACCACCAACTTCTTGAATCGCTTTATCGCTCTTTTAGTAATCATTTCTCTTGTGGCTTTTGGACTTTTGCATGACTTTGTATGGTCATCTCCAGATCCGCTTGGAAAAGAAGAAAGCTTTTGTAGATATATATGAGACAGCTCCTACCGTCGAAGATCAGAACGAAAACCCAGAGCTGCTTTAACTCTAAAGCTTTAGGAACCCACCTCGACCTGTAGCAGAATAGGCACAAAGCCAGCTATGCAGCAAACCACGTCCTCCATTCCCGGGATCGAGAAAGAGACCCACCCCCACCGTTCTCGCTGGTGCAGCAAGGTGATCCAACCGTGCCTCGTGAGTGCGGTAGTCTCTCTGTGCTTCCCCATCGTCATCTTCCTAGCCATCCCCGCCACCATGTCCCCCACGTTCTCCCTCGATCCGGCCTCGTCTCTCTCTTCCTTCAATGTCTCCGCCTCTCATGTTGCGACCGAATGGACCCTCGTCTTCTCCATTGAAAACCCGAGCAAGCTTATCCCAGTCAAGTACTCCCACATGAAAGCCACCATTGTCTTGGACTCCGCTCCTTTGGCTCACGCCAAGTTCAGTTCTTTCATCCAGAAAGCCGCGAGCCTCACGAATGTTCAAGCTCATTTTCACTCTGCCTTGCCCAGGGCGAACAAGCTCTCTATTAAGAGTCTGGTGTCAGGTTTGGAGCGTGGTGAAGTGATGGTCAACGTCATTTTGAGCTCCGGCCGGAGGCTCGGCTTCGGCGCGTGGTGGGTTCCTGTATTTGACGTCTCTGTGACGTGCAACGACCTGATATTTACTGCTGAATCTGACGGTGGTGGTCTGACGTTGGTCGCCGGCACCAGCTATTGCATTCTAGGTTTCTTCAGTTACGTATAGATGCTCAAGTTCTCTGTTACAATTTTTATTTTTCCTTATTGGCCGGTGTCATCGCTAGCTTTGGTGTACCTCGCCCGATCTACCTTGGCGATCTTAAAAGGAATAGTTTCCTATAGTCTGATGCATTTGGGATTTTACTCCTAAAATGCTCTTATAATTAAGTGCATTTTATTTAAAAATAAATCAATTATGTTGACAATTTTGTAGATGACGATAGTCATTTTCTTGGATTTAATTAATCATGTGTATATATACGAAACTACGGCTTGCAATACGCGGGTTTTTGTATGATCCAAGAATAGCAGCAACCGAATCTTGAACTAGCAATGGATCTTCTGTAGTAGAGGACTAAGTTACCCCAAGATGACCAAAAATGCCTATATCTCTCAAATAATTCACCTCCGAAAACCCCAGACCTAATCCTAGTCTTCCTCGTCCACTATGCCTCTGGAACCACCGAAGTCGCCTCTAAACAAAGACACGGTAGTTATATAATTAGCGGTGTAAAAAATTCTCGAACCGGCTGATGGATACCCAAACTGAAACTATAGCTTATAAGAGCCAACCCTACGCCGACCGGATAAAGCCGAGCCGAGCCGAACCCACCCATCCTAAAAAAATGATTGTCAACGAACTGACCTAAACAACGGATTAGGCCAATTTGAAGGCCAGCCCGGCCCAAACCAGCCACCGATGATCACATGACATCTAGCCTAGTTATTGTGAATGGAAGGGCTGTTGCTTGGGCTTGGGGTCAAGGTGGATTATGGCTTGACCCAGAGAAATTCCATCTAACCCACGATTATGAATCCAACGCTAGATCCAATTTGTCAACATGGCGACAGAGTCGCTTGTGAAGATCACGCACAAGTTTGTCCTCTCCATTACTTGGGCCATGCTTGTCCAATGCTCGGTATAGCTTGCTCTTTAGATTTTGTTTGATGCTATGTTCCATAGCAAGAACTAATTTTAAATGGGCTTGGAAAAGTGGCAAAAATGGATGCTTTGGCTTTGTAATTACTGAAGAAAATTGACATATCATATTTATCTACAAAGTTACTAAAGCCAACTTTTGAAATTGGACTCCACCCCTTAAATGTCGTTAATTAATACTCTTGCTAAACTTGAGCAAGTCATAATTATGCCAAAAGTTAAAAAGGAAAAAGGGTCTACTTCACTTCCACTGAATGACCATTCCCCACCTATCATTTTTATTGTTTTCAAATCCATACGCCCTCTTCCCCGTTCTCCACGTTCCTCTTGGTAGAGATAAGGCTATAATTTCCCCATTTCCTTTTTCCTTTTATCCCATCAACTTTCGTTAAGATTAAGGAAATTGTTAACATTGCTATAAAGACGATTGCTCTAATTAATAGATAATACAAAAGATCACATTAAAATTGCGATTATAATTAGAATACAATGAAGTAGGGCGATAGGTACTCGTTGAAAAGTTATTGCCAGCATGACCACGTCACCCTATGTTTTACCTTAGCAACTAGAAATAACAAGTTTCTATTTAATGCATATATTTACACAAAGTAAAGAAAACCAAAAGAGATGATGTATAAAAGGGATATGACACAAATAGTCCATAAATTTTGACTCAATTTGTGATGTGGTATTTGAACTTTTAATCTGTTCAATGTGTTCCTTGAACTTTAGCCTAATATTCAATGTGGTCTCCAGATTTTGGTACATGTTCAATGTAGCTCATTTGGTACATGTTCAATGTAGCTCATAAACTATATGAAAATATTCAACATTATAGTCATTCCATTAATCATTTTTATATAGTCTTGGGACTAAATTGAATATGTACTAAAAGTTTAGGAATGACATTAAAGGACCACATTGCACATTGGGCTTAAGTTCCAGGGCTATATTGAATAAATTAAAATTTCAGGGATTACATTGTACATTGAACCAAAGTTTATGGATCATTTGTTCATTTTCCCATGTATAAACTATTGAATTTATACCCACCCCGTTGTGAACGCGTTGGTTAGGGCCTTTTCCCCTCTAATTGCGGAAGAGGGGAGGTTCGAGTCACCGTGTGCGCATTAAAGCGCGACTTAAGCGGAGCACCATGGGAGGTGGGTCCTCGCGCTAGTGCTCTCTCGGGAGTTTATGCCAAGCGCTCGCTGTGAGATGATTTCTTTGGTCCAAAAATATATATATATATATATATATATATATATATATATTGAATTTGTGAGTTTTTATATAGGATCAACCTTTTGGGCTCGTTGGCCTATGCCATGTATAACTTAGTGGTAATTTCACCACATAAGAATTAGTAACTTATTTTCGCACATAAGCACTTATAAAATTGTTGAAATAGTTGGTATTTGGGAAAAGAGGTCGTGATTTCATATAACAACAACTTAATTCAACTCGTTGGCAACCTCCATGAGCAAATATTCATGAACTATTGCGAGAGTTGATACTTTTCACGCAATCGAATAAAAAGTTGGTCACGTGAGAGTTGGCAACTTTATACAATAGCCAATGAATTCAACACTTTGCCACCCCTAAAATCCAAAAAAAAAAAAAAAAAAAAACAAACAAACAAACGAAAAAAAGCATTAATAGATTATTGAAACAGTTTGTTATAGTTGGTAATAGTGAATTAGATTAGTTACTCGAAGTCATTGATAATCTTCACAAACCCATGGTAAATGATAGGAATAGTTTTCAAAACAAGTGAAATGGAAGGTGGTAAGTGACTTTTACTGCGCATTTGTATCATCAAAATTAGTTAGTAATTCGATTGGAGATAAATCGCTCAAACACCTGAAACGCAGTTGGTAATTTTTGTCTAAAAATATAGTAACTTTAGCATGCCGGTAAAAGTCAAAAGTAAATGTTAGAAAACTATGACAACAATTGGTAAATTCGAAATAATCAAATAAATGTCAGCATGTGATTCAAATAATATTAAGTAGATTGAATTAATTGGCAACTAAATGGGAGAAAAATTGGTTAACTATTCATTAAAAAGATAGTAACTTTAACATGTCGATAAGTTATGAAAATACACGTTGCTGATTTTTGAAACTATTGGGGACATTCGAAGTGTAGTTAATACCATTGGTAATTAATAAACGAGTTACAGACTAATCCAATCTTACAAGATGCTGACACAAAATAGTCTGTTCCATAATTTACTTGGTGGAAAACTAGAGATTTTATCATTTCAGTGTTGTATCCAACCTAAAAACTAGACCATGCAACTAATATATTTAACAAAATCATAGTTGAATCACATTAGCAAGGGGAAAATTGTCCAAAAAGTTGTGAATCTATTGTACTTTTGTCAATTCAATTTCTAAACCTTTTAATTTTGTCAACTGAATCCTAAACCCTTTCATATTTTGTCAATTGAGTCTATTCAGTCAATTTTGAGTAGAATTGTTGAATGAACGTCAGCTACCTACATGACATGGTCAATACTCACCTAAACAATTTTAATAATATTTTAAGGTTATATTATATTATATTATTTTTCTTTTGGTCCCTTGCTAACCCTTAACAATAATAAGAGAAAGGTAAAGAAGGAAAAAAAAACAAGAAAAGGAAAAGGAAAGAAAAAAGAATATAAAATATAATAAATAATAAATATTTATTAAAAATTATCTAAGTTGGTAGCCAACCATGTTCGATGAGATGGTTGGTGTCCGTGTCAGCGATTTTTTAGGACTCAATCGACATAATTAAAAATATTTAAGATTTAATTGGTAAAAGTACAATATATTTAGAACTTCTTTTGACAATTTTCCTCACATGGAATGCACATGGAAACTTTTGAATGCCATCATTGAACCAAAACTTGACGAGGTCAAATTTGAATATCAATTGAAGATTGGTGCTTTTTTATGAGTTAAAAAAAGCTTTGGACTAAAATTCGTATAAAAGTTGATGCTTTTTTATAAAATAAAAAGATGTTGGGCTAAAATTACGAGACAAAAAGAGTTTAGGCTTGAATTAGGATTCAAATAGGTAATATTTCTTTCATGAGACAAAAAGAAAATTGGTCCAAAATCGAGACCCGAAGTCGTTACTTTCGAAGGAGTCGAGCCTAATTTGTTGAGAAATATCAATCCGCCTAACAGCTGCGTTAACGTGACGACATGGGGAGCGGGTGAAACGCATGCATGGAACCATCAATCCGCGTGGTGTCGCCATATTCGTCTCTCGTCTTCTTCATGGGAGCATTTCAACGCGAATAGAACTTGTCATATTCTCAAAAATCGGTCGAAACACGTTTAACTTGCGTCCATTTCCAGTTATTCGCATTCGTGTCTCATCAATAAAAAGATAGAAAATTGTCCAAAAAATCCTAAACCTATTACACTTCTGCCAATTCAATCAAAACCTTTTAAATTTGCCAATTTAGTTATAAACCTTTTTATTCCTTGCCGATTTAGTCCATTTTGTCAATTTTGGCTGTAAAATACTGATGTGGACGCCGGCGGTGCCACATAAGACTGTCGGTGCTAACGTGGACAAATTTTAATATTTTTTTGATCTTTTTGATTTTTTATTTTTATTCTGTTTTTTCCCTTTTTTTCTTTTCTTTTTCTTTTTTTTCTTTGCCTTTTTCAATGGCTGGCCACTAGCCATAGGCGACAGCCGGCCACCGGCCATAGCCAACCTGCTGGCCTCGCCTGCCACAGGCAAGGCTAGACCGGGCGAGGTGGAGCCTCGGCGAGGGGAGCCCTTGCCTAGGCGTGGCTTGGCAAAGGTCTCCTAGGCAAGGCTAACCCTCGCCCAGGCCAAGGCGGCCTCGCCAGATCTGGCGAGAGGAGCCCTTGCCTAGGTGAGCGTCAGCCTCGCCCAGACCAGATCTAGCAAGGCCATGATCGCTTGCTTTAAGCTCATGGTCTTGACTACCCAATTAGCGATCGTGAATTAATACGGATAACAAATTGTGCATTGTCATGGGTGTTTTGCGGGCGTTATTCAAGCTTATCATTTCCCTTATTTTGTTTTTATTATTTTCGCACCTAAGGGGATCTCACTTTGAAATTAGAAGAAATTCCAATCAGTTACATTTTCCTTCCAAGTTCCCAAGGATGCCGGATCCTTAAGAAAGTCAAGAGTAGAGAAGGCACCGTCTCGACTTTCAAGAGGGATGGTGCCATTAGTTGATCATTTCTGTAATTTCTTTTCAATACACTGGCCAATTGACTGGAACTAACTAAACCGATCTTTTCTCTTGCGCGCAACATACGCGGGCCAATCGACCGAAACTAATTAAACCAATCTTCTCTCTTGCGCGCAACATACCAAACATTTCCTTTTCTCGTTAAATCACAGCATTTATAACTTTGCTCCTCCATGATCAATATCACGTACCCTCTTTGTTTTATAGCCACCCCAATGTCCACACCTAAAACGTGTACATATCGGTACCAAACAAAATCCCAATAATTTATTTTCCCCTTTTCGCTTTCCAAATAGCGAGCAAAACATACGTGGAGTAAAAACCCCCTCCCTTCATCAGGACCGTCGCTCAAAATAACCTATCTGATCGTCGCCGCCACCGGCACCAAAAGATACTTTTGCCAAAAGCCTCGCATCTCCCCACCACCACACATTCCTAAAAAAAGATTAAAATAATGTCACAGAGCAAAGGCTCATATCCACCGTCCATTAGCTTCAGGGGCTTCGACGGGGCCATCCCACCGCCCGGGAAAGAGGGGGGTGTTTGATGATTGGGCAGAATCTAAAGTTGATGCTTTTCTATAAGATTAAAAGAAGTTGAGCTAGAATTGTGGTGCGAGTTAAAGTCTTAGAATTGTGGTTCAAGTTAAAGTCAGTACTTTCCAAAGAAATTGGACCTATTTTCAATGTGATGAAAAATTATCATTTGTTGATCCAAACATTTTAAATCGTGTATGGAGAAGGATGCAAATACCATTGACATTGAAGCAAGACAATGATGCATTAAGGAGATTGCATTACAAATTCAAAATTGGCTGATCCATCTCAACAAGTCATGATTCCAAATAATCTTTGGCACAAGATGATGCACTAACCAGAATTCAGACGCATCAAACAACTGATTACGCATTAAGTTCAAAAATGCTGTTAAAAGACTTTGGTTGACTCTCCTATCCTTTGATGCTGTCGAATATATTCTTCGTATCATGACCAAAGCGGGATGTCCCCAGGATGGTTCCTCCCCATTTATAGATATCAAGTAGGACGAAATGGAGTTTACTTGTAGAATCCGAGAAATCATCATAATTTTTCATATCATTTCTGATCTTTTTGGAGTTAATGATTTTGTCTTGGTATGCGCACTTACATCTATGACAAGAACTCTCTCAAAACTTTGTATATGGTACAACCGGCACCTGATCACCGTGTTGAGCTCCGGACAGAGACCTCCCCATGTCGCGATACATGCATATGAACATCGTCGGCCTCAAAATACACCTGCATAATATCGAATTGTCCAGCAAGATCGGTCAGTCAAGAGCATTAGAGCACGGTATTTCTTCTGTTATGACAGAGCGAAACAGAATTTATAACCGTTGACGCGGCCCTGCCCGTCCGAAGTATACTCCTTTTGTCCTTATGCGCTACAAAATGCATAATTGAAGATAGTGTCATTGAAATGATAGACGTACTATTTCCTAACAAATAATTGAAATTGAGGCCAACACAAAACCAAATGTGTCACATAAGGAGTTAACCCCTTGAGGTTCGGAAAAAGTACCAAAACAGTCCTAAACTTATTACATTAATATCAATTAAGTTCTAAATATTTTATTTAGACCAATTTAGTCCCAAACATTTTCAATTGGATCATAACCGTGTCATGTAGAACCATAAGTGTTTACATCAACAATTTCCTGCGTAATTAGCCGAATGAACTGAATGCAAAAAAGTTTAGAATTGAAACAATCTAATTATAAGGTTTAGGACTAAATTAATCAATATAATAAATTTATGACTTTTTTTTTTTTCCTTTGAGTATAGTGTCATTGACATGGATAAATTACTACATGGTTAAGGAAAATATAAAAAAATAACGACCTTCATTTCCCGACATAAAAGCCTTTCAAATTAAGAAGGACAAGGAACAATTTTTTTCTAGACTTACTTCACAACTGAATATGAGGGGTTGTCTTGTAACGGATTAGGGTGAGTCTGCTGGACAGCAAAATAACATATAGCAAATGAGAACACGATTCCTTCGCACGGTTTTCGAGAGAAGAAGAAGATTTTGTCTCTGTTCAGGGATCCTTGGAAACCCAGGTGAGAGTAAATTCCTTCGCACGGTTTTCGATTTAGCTCTGGATCACGAAACCCAACAGATAATCTAAGATAAAACAAAGTGAAATTGATGAGAGAGAGAGAGAGAGGGGGGGTGGTGTCACCGGAGAACAGCTGGGCATCGAGTTTGCGTACTGGGCATCGCTAGCTGTCTCAGTGGAGGACACTCTCTCTCCCACCCTAGAATTTGAATGAGGGGGAAAGCCAGTGTACTATAGCTGTTTTACGCGATTCACATTTCACAGAATCTTGAAAAGAGAGAGAGGGAGAGAGAGAGAGAGAGAGCAGTAAAAGTCAAGATTCTTCTAGGAAGATCTAGCCAACTCTTTTTTATCAAACTCGCACGTAAATTTGTGTATGGTAATTACAAAACATGCTATGATTTGATGGGGAGATAGCGCATGAAAGCACAAGCTAGCATTAGGAGTGTGAGATTAACGTGATTCAATTCATGCAAACTAGTATTGGCGATGTATAGACTAGTTCGCCAAGTATAATACGAGAGAGTTCCTTATCGAGTGTTTAAAAATGATTCAAATCAGGTGGGTATTTATCTGTAACCTGTTGCATCACATTACAAATCAATTATACAAATCGGACCATGCATACCTAATGTTGTGGATAAGACAAGAGACGTGTTTAGTTAATCTAAATCCCTTTTCTATTTGATATGTTCAAGTCAATGTCCTTTAATACCAGTTAAGAAGACCCTTTACCATTGTATAAATTGACCATCCTGCCTAGCAAATTAGCACCACCCTAGACTAATATTAACAAAATTAGAGCCTCCTTTTAACATTTCCTCATATGATTTCCCGTAGAACAAAAGGGTTATTCAATGGAATACGATCTTTTCTTTTTCAAGGTCTCCAATCAAAGAACTCGATCGTGTTTCCTCGTTTGTTTGTTTGTTTTTTTTTTTTTTGTAAAAGGTAAGAAACTATATTGAGCTCAGGAACAATATACAAAAGCTGACATCAAAAAGTTACACTCTAACTGCAACAGCAGAGAGAGTGTAAGGGAGCCAAGTAACAAGCCAACCAGGTAAAGAGCAAGAGATCCAAAGTTAAACAACCCAAACCAACAACCACAGCAAAGCACCAAACCACAAACCCACCCTTAGAAATACAAAGGAAAAGGGTCGAAAAACAGAGAGCCTAGGAGAAGGCTAGAAAGAGAAACAAGGCACAGACTAGACGCTTAGGATAAACCGGGCGGCGAGCAAAAACCGAAGGGTCAAAACCCCAACCTTGCTTGGAGCCTCTTGTTCTTTGGAGACGCGAGAATATTTCTGAAGGTAAGAGCTCGATCCTTGACCACCTTAATAAGGTGATTCTTCAAATCCGAGATCGCAAAGGATTCTCCACGGAAAATGATGCAATTCCTCTTTTTCCAAATCACATAGCACATAGCTGCAAAAGAGAATCGTGCAATACTGTGATAAAAGTCCTTTCCGGCTAAGAATTTAAGTGCCCAAGAGATGGTATCCATCCAAGTTCTATTCCTCCAAGGAAGGTTACACCTGGAAGCCCAGAAGTATGCAAGCGTAGTGGAGGTGTGACAATCAAAGAAAAGGTGGTCAATTGAATCTGGTTGGGCATTGCAAAAAGCACAAACCGAGTAATCAATTCTACCATAAGAGAGGAGGAGCATTTGAGTGGGTAGACGATTTTTAGTAGTAAGCCAAAGAAGGAGCTGGTACCGAGGAGCTATGGCACTATCCCAGACTAGAGAAGCCCACGGAACACAGTCTTTCTTCGCTCTTATGGTGCTCCAAGCAGAAGTAACCGAGAACAAACCAATTGGATCACACCGCCAAGAGAATTGATCAGGAGCCAAGGATAAGTTTGGAAGGACAATGCCCCAACTCTGGAGAAGGGATTTTAGCGTGTCACCCGCGGGAGAAAACAGTCCGCCACAACCGCATTGGTAGGGATATTTACACCGTCCATAATAGAGGTCGAATAAAAGTGTCCAAGGGGCCACAAGGAAGCCAATGGTCATGCCAAAGAGAAACCGAAAGCCCATCACCGATCTTCCCGGAAGAAGGAGAGCCGAAAAAACCTTCGAGTTGTAGTATTTTCTTCCAAGCCCAAGAACAAAGAGAGGGGCAGGAAGAAATCCGAAATTCACTTTCTTTAAGAAGTTTGAATGCACCCATCGGCACCACAAGGATTCTTTATCGGTAAAGAGTATCCAAATATACTTAAGCATTGAAGCTTTGTTGCAATCCTTTAGTTTTCGAATGGCTAAACCACCTTCTTCTTTGGGGAGACAAACATCATCCCAAGATACCTTAGCACCCCCCCGTCCCAGGGCAGTGCCCTTCCATAGGAATTGTCTCAGGATACACTCAATGGTCATTAGAACCGAAGAAGGCAAGGAGAAAATACTGGCCCAAAAGGCTTGTATGGAGTGTAGAACTGACCTTATGAGCTGAAGCCTACCTGCAAAGGATAGAAAAAAAAAATGATCCTCGTTTGGATGCAAGAAAAATGATAATTGAAGTATCATAAATTTTAAAAGGACAAAAAAATTCCAAAATTAGCTCTCTTTGTTTTCTTTTTGATAAATTAACTGATCCTCGTTCTTGTTGGCAAATAATACAACCGACATCTTAGATGCTGTTTTTCGCACATCGTTCTTAGATTTATAATTTATGTTTCTCTTTCTACTTCTTATAATGTTCAAATTGTAAATTCGTGTCATATTAATAATATCACTCTAGAAAAGTCAAATTATTTAATAAAATATGGAACGGTGATGTATTTTTCCATTGAATCGAATAATCATGACCCTGCAAAAGAGGAATGCTCAAATCGAGTTTGATAGTGACTATATTGCCCTTTCAAAATGAATTTTTTCAGTCAAGTGACTACATCTTACTTTCGTATTAAGATCGTCAAATTTCCCTTTCGTCTTATCTTAGTTTAGTGATCGGTAATGTCTAAGGTAGTTTTTGCGTATCTCAACTAGTCAATTTCTCTAGACAATTTTTGGTGTGCTGTCCTTTATATTGACTTGATACATTCGAGATTTTACTTTTTAAGTGCTCCTAACAAGGTTCAAACCTAAGACCGCAATAAAAGGAATAAAGCGTCTTGCCATCTAAATCCTTGTAATTGGGGAGATAAATTGTAGTCTAGAAAAATTTGAGCTTGAACCTCTTGTTGCATTGACATCATGTGAGATTTTGGTCAAATTATTATTAATTATTATAAAAATTAAGCTGTTAGATGAAAGCATAGTTTAATATTCATATATTTTAATGGGGTTAATTCTCAATTTGCCATATGAATTTAAACAGTCGGACGTGCTTATGAGAGTGGACATTAGTAAAACGTGAAAGTGACATGAATTAGTACAGAGCGGGAATGATTCAACGTGGAACTTTCATAACATTTGTAAACATAAATTCTTGGGTTCTGGGAGTGCTGAGTAAGTATGGTGGGAGTATTCTGACCAACGCCTATAGTTGTCGAGTCGGGGAAAGGCGCCGTTGCTGCTGATGATGGCCGTTGTTCTCGGAGTTAAATATATATACATGTTGCAAGATTGAATTCGATTGGTGGCTAGCGTGCAAAATGTAATGAGTTAGCTTTGTGGTCTCTTGAGATGTGGGAAAATTACCCAATGAATTTTAAATTTATTATATGGATGTCAATCAAATTCTAAACTTTTTAATTTCGTTAATTTAATCTTAAACCTTTGCTAGAATTTAAATGGAATTCTTTTGGTTATTTTTTTGCTAGAAATCATCGACGTCACAGTTTAGTCATTGCTAGTGAAAATTGACCGAAAGGGATTCATTAGAATTTTGTTCAAAAGTTTACGACTAAATTGTCAAAATTGTAAAGTTCTAGACCATATGAGCATCCGTACGATAGTTTTATCATTGATTAGACAATTTTCTCATCAGAGATTTGACCCACTAACTTAATTTACACTTCATATTATTTTAGGGTGTTCATTTGGCTCTTCTCTAATGTAATTTTTTCTCTCTTAACATCACGCGCCTTCTATGGCATGGTCAGAACCTTGTTGTGTAAATGTGAATCGAACGTGGAAAAGGAGGGCAATACATAAACAATGGACAAGAACCAAAAAAAGAAGGCTCACCGAACCGAGACAAGGCAAGAGGCAGATAATTGCCTTCTCTTACAGGGCCCCCATATTTCCCTCTAATAATTCAAGCATCCGCCAAGGCCTCGTACGCCAAACTGACACAAGAGAAGCAACCAAAACCAGGGAAGCAACGGCGGCCCCGAGGGTCGCGCTCTGCGCTCTTCTTCAAGCGATGCTGCTCCCAGCGAAAGCGCTAGCGAGCAGGGAGGCCACCGTGACGTGTTCGCCGACAGAGCAGAGCTTTTACCTGAGCTCGATCACATGCGCGACCCCTCTGACCAGTCTGTGCTACGGCAAGATTAAAAAGCAAAAGCCCCGCCTCTGCCAGTACGGTGGGAGTAATGTGGACAATGCTGTAGTGGTCGAGTCGAAGAAAGCCGTTGTCGCTGCCGACAATGGCTGTTGTTCTGAGATCGGGGCGTCGATGCTTAGGAAAGGAGGGCACGCGGTCGATGCTGCTGTTGCCACTGCACTGTGCACCGGCGTCGTCAATCCGATGGCTAGTGGGATTGGAGGCGGCGCTTTCATGATCGTCCAGTCCTCATCGACGTCAAAAACCGAAGCCTACAACATGAGGGAAACTGCTCCTTTGGCTGCTTCACAGGTTTATCCTCTTTCTAACGGTAAAGGGGCAAAATGCTTTTGGAACTCATGCTTCTCTTTTTCTTTCGTTTTCTTTTTTCCCCTTTGCTTTTCCTTCTTCCTCGGCCAGTGACCAGCCACACGTGAGGGAAGAGCTCGCTGATCTGGCGACCGAAGCCTTGTGGCCGCAGACACTGGTAAGGCTAGATCGGCGAGGCTCGAGCTTGCTTGTGGTGGTCAACGGTTGAAGAAGAAGGAAAAAGGAAAAAAAAAAAAAAAAAGAAGAAGAAAGAAAAAATGAAAAGTATCAAAATTGTTTGTACAAACCTGTTCACCTGATAAAGGCTCTAGTTCATGAGAAAATATTAGGTACGTTCAAAGGACCACGTCATCCGTGCTTTGATCCATTCACGCGTCGACACCTGTCATCGGGGCCCGCCACGTCCGCTCGCTCCATCTTCTGCGCTTCTATCTCTCTCCTCTCTCTTCTCACTCTCTCCGCAATAACTCTTGGCTGAAATAACTCTCGGCTCGGCTCGGCTGGGCTGACAGGGTAATAAATGCGCAACATTTATTGCGGAAACTTTTCTCTTTCCTTCATTTGAGAAAGAGAACGGCTGTTCGTGCCTCTGTCCCTCTCCATTTCTGTTCTTTCGAATTTTTGAATCTGAAATTCTCTCTCCGCGCTCGTTTCCCTGCCGTCGCCGAGCATCAAGCGGCCGTTCCCCTGCCGTCGCCAACGAGCCACATTAAGGCCGCCGCTACTCCGGTGCTCGCTCGCTTCTCTTTTCGGGCTCGTTGCTGCTCCGTCCTTCGTTCCGGCGTTCCCGGGATCGCAGATGCAGCACGCGGAGGAGAAGCAAGCCTCTCTTCGAGCTCCCCTCAACATCGGCGAGCGTCGCCTGCCGAGCGAGACCCCCACACACCGGAAGGCTCGAAGGCAAGGTTGCTGGAGAAGCTGGTGCCGTACGCGAAACGCGACGCCGATGGCCCTCCACCTCCGCCGGTTGACTCCGTCGCCCTCGATTCCGACGCCGACGCCGATGCCGACGCCCCTTCGCCTCCCTCTCGCGACCTTCGCTCCGCTCTCTCCCTCTTTCCTCTGCGGAGCGCCCTTACTGGCCAACCCCGCGAGCAACCTCTCTCTGAGTCTCTGTCTCCTTCGCGGCCAGGTAGAAGACGTCGTCCATCTCTCTCTCTCTCTCTGGTGTCACAGATTCTTCTTTCTTATTTCTGTTCCATGTTGACGAGCAAGTGTACTCTAGCTTGATGATGCATCATGGGTAGGTTCGTTTCATGAGATTGAGATTAAGCTACACTGGTGCGGAGGTTGTTCGTAATGGGATGTGCGTCTCTTGTGCCGAATAGAGTGTTGGGTCGTGCCTTGGAAGCTCAAAAGATGAACTTTAGTTGTTTCCTTGTTCTGATTATGCTATTAGTCTGTGATATCACAAGTTCATTCGATGTTGTGATTGAAGTTTCGGTGTCGGGTTATGTTAATATCGGGAAGGTTCATGCTCTGTGTTAGTTTTTGTTCACACACCGGATTCTCTCTGTGGTGGGTTTGCAGCTTTGGTTTGACCAATCGGCTGGGGCATGCTCGAGGGGCTTTGATCAACTCGATTCTTGCTCTGCTGGCCATCCTCTTAGAAAAAAGGCAGCTTGTAATTAGTTGTTTCTTGGCTTTGTAATGGACCAAGAGTCCCGAGTGGATGAGGACTTCCCCCTCTTCCAGAAATGCTCCAAACAACCTAAAGCGCCACCATCATCATCAATAACTACTTCCTCCTCCTCCAGTCTTGCAGCCGAGACGTCAATAAAGCAAGTGGAGAAAGTGAAGGAGGATACTAGCCTTACTAGCACTAATGTCTGGGTAACAAGATTGGAAGCTTTCAATCAAAGCAAGAGTGAAATCACATGGAGTTTTAGATTTGAGGATGACATCTACTTCAACCGTTCCTGCGTTAAATCTTTTTGACATTGCATTCGGATTTGCATTTTTGTGCCTATGTACTTCATCGTAAGTTTGTATCTTCTGATATTCAATGGTAGGATGGGAGAAGGCTGAAAATGAAGTCTTGGTGCTAAAGAAACAACTGGAGGCTGCAACACAAAGGAACTCGACACTAGAAGATCAAATCAGTCATCTTGATGGAGCACTTAAGGAATGTGTGAGGCAACTCAGACAGGTGAGGGAAGAGCATGAGCAGAAGATCCAAGAAGCTGTGGTCAAGAAAACTTGTGAGTGGGAATCAACAAAGGCCGAGCTTGAGACTAAGCTTTTCAATGTCCATGCCCAGCTTCAAGTAGCCAAGAGTGAAGCTTCTTCAATTATATGTTCTGATCTCGGCCCTAAGCTTGATGCTGCTGAAAAAGAGAATGTGGCCCTCAAAGCCAAAGTCCTTTCTATGTTGGAGGAGCTAGAACTTAGGATTATTGAGCGTGATTTGAGTACCCAAGCAGCAGAAACAGCCAGCAAACGGCATTTAGAGAGCATAAGAAGGTGGCTAGGCTGGAAGCCAAATGCCGCAGACTCAGAGCCATGTCTCAAAAAGCAAATGCGACAAACGATCTTAAGTCTTTCTCTGCATCATCGGTTTGTGTAGAGTCCTTTGATGATAGCCAATCAGATGTAGGGGATAGGTTGGTTGCAGTTGAGAATGACGTGCAGAAAGCGAGTTGCTTGGAGCCAAGTGATTGTGAGCCGTGCCACTCTGAGTCATGGGCACCTGCTCTAATAACTGAACTTGACCATTTTTAGAAAGAGAAATCCTTCGGAAAGAATCTCATGGTCTCTTCAGGAGAGCTTGATTTAATTGGATGATTTTCTGGAGATGGAAATGCTTGCAGCTTTACCAGACGCAGAAAGTGGAAGCTGCAGCCATGGAGTGGGGCCTGCTCTGGATCAAAACAGATCTGATGAAGTCACTCTCAAATCTGAGCTTGAAGCCATGATCAATAGAATGGCAGAGCGGGAGGAGGAATTAGAGAAGAAGGAAGAAGAAAAGGAGAAGCTAGAGTGGCTCTAAGTCAATGGAAAAAGCAACTTGAAACGTCATGGAGTCAGCTCAATGAGGTTGAGATGAGATTGACAGAACTCAACAACATGTTGTCTACAGCACAAAAATCGAAGCAAGCTGCAGAGGAGGAAGCAAGGATTACCCATGAGAGGATGGAAGTAACAGAGTCAAGACTGATGGATGTTGAAGAGGAGATGAAAAACTTGCTCCTTAATGACAAATTACTACAAGAAGAGGTTGAAAGAGAGCGTGCTTTGTCTGCTGAAAATAAGGCAAAATGTGGGGAGCTGGAGGATGAAAATCTAAATATGAAAAGGGATGCCGAACTGCAGCATGAGATCGAGCTTCAGCGTGTGGCTGTCTCTGATGAACAGCTAAAAGTAAAGCAGGTTAGTTCTCTATGGCTTGTGGATGTTAGTCTATATCTAATGGAAAGAATGATAACATGAGTAAATTATTGAGATGGTATTGCTCCTTTTACATAATTTATCAAGTTTGCCGACAAACCTGCTACTACATTTTGAGTGGCAATGTTACAGTTGCATGTAGAGTGAGTTCCATCTGCATGAGAAAAGAGAGATGCCTCTCTTGGTACATTCACATCCTGTGTTTGGACATCTGATTTGGGTGCTTTTTTATGAGATATGACTTCAATCTCCCAGGTGAATAGTAATTTATTTATAGCCATCTCAAGGAAGATGAAATGATTATTTTCCAGTAACGCAGTATGGTTTTGATCTTCATATTGACATATAGCTATGTTAGAAACAGGAGGGCCGCATCAGCATCTTGTACTTTATTAGTACAAACTGTATGATTGTGGCACAATCTAAACAAATCTTAAATTTCACTGTAGCATTGAAGACATTCAGAGGTTAATATAGAATTTCAAAGCACTTGACCTTTGATGTAATGTAATTTTCGAGCTTAAAAAGCACTTACAGTGCTGCGATTGGGTGCTTCTAAATTAACTTAACAAGAAAATTCTCATGCTAGGCGAACTTTTTTTTTTTTTTTTTTTTTTTCTGTGGGTTGTGGTTCTTTGAGCAACACTGCGCTTGCTGACACCATCGACTATCTGATAGGATCAGCTTACCAATGTTTTATTCATGCTAAATGGGCGATCATGACTTAGTTTGAATTTAGTTTCCTCCGTAAGTTCTCATTTAGTTTTGTTATGTAAAACAGGAGCAAGAGCTAGCAGTCGCTGCTAGCCAGTTTGCAGGTGCCAGAAGACTATTTCATCTCTCGCTCAGCAATTAAAATCTCTAGCTGCAGTAGACGACTTCTTCGCAGATTCCGATCCAATGTGCAATCACATGGATGAAGGATTACTAATCCCCGAAAATGAGCTGCACCATTTAAACAGCCCACTGGTCCTCATTTCTGCTGAACAAAGATGAAATAATCATGGTTTAAGAATTTGATTATTTAACTAGCTGAGGCAGGAAGATGAAATGAGTGAGGTGAGATAGGAAGAGTGTCTACTTTGATTTTTTGCCTTGTGAATAAACAACCACCATTGTAAATGCATTCATGACATCTCTGAAATCGACACTCGTGAATCTCAAGGATAGCGGTACATAGTTAGATTTTTGAATGATATAAGGTTTCAATTCCTTTATAGCATGTGGATGTCCAGATTGCTTAAAGCTGCCAATTGTCTTGTTTGGTGTTAGTGAGTTGTAGCAGAGGTCATAAGCTCATCTTGGCCCCCGGCAATCTCATGGCGGGCCACCTAAAAGAGTACACATGCCCCAACTTTCTCCGCCAGACAAAATAATTAGTGACTTTCGTGACCATTTTAGTTTGATTTTTTTTTTTTAAAATTTTCTTAGGAAAACCCTCTAGCTAGACCATTTGGCAACTTGGCATTCAGTTTTTCCACTAAATCAAATCAAAGGTGGAAAATAAAATGAAAAGGAGTTGCGAAGGAGCAATACGAAAACTAAACAGAAAAACAATTTATCCTCTGAAATTGCCATCCGTACAGCTCTACATCTTGCAATTTATGTATTCTTACTTGTCCTTCTTTGCTTTCACAATATCAAGTCCTCTAAGTGAATTTTCAATTGTGAGTAGTTCATAAACCATTTCATTTTGGCCTAAGACACCATCTGTACCTGCAAAATGTGGATGGAACTGAAATTCCTTTGAAAAAGAAGCATGCTAACCAACTCTAACTTATTTTACATTATAATCTATTAGGTCCAACATCTCGTATTGATGTTAATTTTTCACAATTTGCAAGTATGTGTCTATAGTCATTTATCCTAGTGATGTCGTGTAACAGTTGATCTATTAATCTACTTTCATATTTCAATGGTATGTAAATCTCTATTCCCTCTAAAAATGAGTAGGTCTCAATTTCCTTTTATCTTCACCAGTCGTATGATATGCCATCCAACACAACCCAATATTATTTCCAAAAATGGTGGTTGGGCAAGAAAATAGAAAATAAATGGAACGTCGAGTTTGGACACCAAATTTTTTTTTTGCTCAATAACACAATGAGGTTTTCAACTAGATGCATGTAAAGTTTGATGGATTAATTTTGAGTACGGGAACACGTACGAATTTATTTCTGAAAGCTTTAAAAAAAAAAAAGAGTTGGAAAAGGGTTGTTGAGCAAGAAATAGAGAAAAAAAATGAGATATCGAGTTTGGACGCCAAATTTTTTTTGCTCCATAACACAATGAGGTTTTAAAGTAGGTGCGTGCAAAATTTGATGGATTAATTTTGAATACGAAAACACGTACGAATTTATTTTTGAAAGCTTTAACAAAAAAAAAAAAAAAGTTGGAAAAGGGTTGTTGGGCAAGAAATAGAAAAAAAAAAAAAGGTATCGAGTTCGGACGCCATATTTTTTTGCTCAATAACACAATGAGGTTTCAAACTAGGTGCATGCAAAATTTGATAAATTAATTTTGAATACAGAAACATGTACAAATTTAATTCCGAAAGCTTTATAAAAAAAAAAAAAAAAAAAAAAAAACAGAGTTGGAAAAGGGTTGTTAGGCGAGAAATAGAGAAAAACAGTGGCGACAATGCCTAACAAGCACCTGCATTTCCAATAATAAGGCTCACTGATGTTAAACTATTTTACAAAGTGTGAAAGGAAGACTCCGTCCTAACAATTATTGTCTAGAGAGAATTTTTCACTAGAGTACTCTATTTAGTCAGCCTTTTCCTTCCTTCATGAATCATGAAATACTATCAGAATACATTTGAAGATGCCATTCACAAGCATTTTGTGTAGAGGCTTTCATGTCAACCAGCACTTCCTCGTAAAGAGAGAGGATAATCACCCTATTGACCACCGTATCGGCATTTAATATCTTCCCCTTCTATAAGCCTCTCCCCAGAATCTGAAGGAAGGCCAATCATCTCTAATGTCTTTTCCCATACCCGGTAAGAGGTTTCAACATTGTGTGCTTCTTCAAAAGGGTTTGTTGGACGACAGTCTTGGGAAATGAAAGCACAAACATGCCAGTCATCCGCTTTCAGTAACTCACAATGCTCTGGAACCTGAGGATTTGTCGCAGCAAAAAGTGAGCTCCTAGAACCTGCAAGAGCAGTGAGACGTGAAATTTAACCCTGTATTATTTTAAATTGGAAAGAGGAGATTTTAATTGATTATTGATTATACAAAAGAAAAAAGAATCACAAATTTTACACAAGGATTTATATGAGAAACACCGCCTTTATAATTTTACACAAGCACTCCTCCAATCAAACACAGGTTTATTACCATGTTGAATGACCAATCTGTACAAATTCTTAATATCTCCTCATATCTTGTTCTCAAAAGAGCTGGTGTAAATAAAAAATTACACCATCGGTGTCCTTTTATTTTATATTATAAGTGGAAGATAGATCAACTATTAAATCATGATGTTAATCATTTCAGCAAAGAAAAACTACATAGGATAGCCAACGTCAACCATATAAGCAAATCACAACAGATACAGGATGAAGGCAGGAGAGGGCTTGGATGACCCGATGGCAGTGGTTTCATGAAAATTTACATGGAAAAAATTAGCAGAAGTAAATGTCATTATGAACTGAGCAACCGACAACGATGCCATGCCACCCACCCCGTTGGGTCAATCATTGACTCATTGCACACAGACACGACACCACATATATGCATCCAAAGTCTACTGGCGTACTCACTTTTATGTATTCAAAATGAAAACTATTTCAGCATACTTACAACGTTGGTTTGGACTACTCCAGGTGATACACATAATACACTGATTCCAGATTCAGCATGCAGCCGTTTATGGAGGACACTGCTGAACATAACCTGAATGAGGCCACCTCGCCTCGTTAGTAATAATTACAGGTCGTAATCAACATTCTAATAAGTATCGCTTCATAACCTATAATATATTAGTATGAAGTATTGAAAATATACTACTTGCTAAGCAAAAAATCGAACAGGAATGTATTAAGGGAAATGAAAAGGAAGAAGAGCAATGGTTTAAAGCCAGAAAGGGAGAGTTTTGGGACAATACAGCAGTAAAAATGTCGCATTGATAGGTTTGCAGCCTAAATAAAGTAAACAATTAGCATATGGCCATTCATCCTAAGATACAGACCAGATGGATTCAGGTCAACCATCCAACGACATTTAAACGGAGCATCAAACATCACAAGTCTTCAGCAAAATTTCCATCATTCAAGAACCAAAGACAAGAAAATCATTCTTTCAGAAATCTGCCATTAGCAAATGGAGGCAAGAACAACCTGATTAACATAATGCAGCACCAACTTAATGCGTCATTGAAAGCACTAACTGAAGGAAATCAAAAGCCAGTCTGCCTGCTTAGGATCAAAGGAATCCTATTATTTAACTGCCCTACGGCAGAATAGTTTCAAGCCATCATCAAATATCTGATAAGTATGACTCCACAAGATGACTTTAGCTCTATGTTTACTGTTATGAAGGATCTCACGATTCTCAATCCAACCACACAATATGATACTTCGAGACCAAATATCTAATTCACCACTCGATTATGGTAATTTGCCTATAAGCTACGGTCCATACTTTAAAAGTAAGATGAAGAATGTGGACTGTGTGGTCACAAACTTACCACAGAATTTACATTGACAATTCTGTTTGGAGAGCCTCGAAGGAGCGATGGCAAAAGCAATACTGATAGCAAAGCTGGAGCAAGATGATTAACTTGCATATGTTGCTCATATCCATCTTTTGAAAACTTCTGTGGTTCTGAGATCATCACAAGTAAGGTACATCAGTTGGCAAGATTGTTATTAAACAAGCATAGGTCTGAAGAAAAATATGCAAGAATAGCTCATATGACCTCACAAGCAAATTTGTCTGTCTATGTAAGAATTTCTCCCTTTTGCGTGCTTATTTGAGAAGGGTTTTGAATTTGCTTAAATAAACAAATGATGAGGATGGAAGTAAAATACACAATTCGTCAAACACAAACCCATGTGTTCTTAAGAGTCTTTAGTACTTCGAGTAGGCAAATTGACTTCTTCTATGGTTACATACACATACAAGTGAATTTCACTGATAAATACCACGTCAATTACATAAAAGGGAGGAATCAATTCATTGTATACTAAAATATCCATCAAGCAATGTCTTAATCACAAAAAATGGTTTCAAACATACAGATCTGTTCACCCTTGCAATATCAGTTCCTAGCTACAACAACAAAATTTTTGCCGAAAAGGGACAGTGCGTCACATAAAGTGAAACAAGGAGTTATCTAAGCCATTAAATTCTAATGCAGTTTAAAGACTGAGAAGGCATATAGAAATGAACCCTGGAAACAGTTAAAAATGCTGCTTGGATTTTCTTTAGGGGAAAAAAGATCGGTGGAATAGCAAAGCTTCAAGGCATTGAAGAATATAAGAAGCAATATACACAATCATCCTTTGACATGGAGAGCCAAAAAATGGAAGTAAAAATCCTTTGACTTACGTAGTGAAATAATAGTGCACGAAACTAACATACCAATAGCGCCAAATAGCATGATGGTCATATCGTTTCTAAAGAATTGCTTCTTTTTCACCTGAAACCTGAAATGGATGATTAGCACCATTAAATAACTTATTAAAACTACATATCAGAAGCCTATAAGAAATTATTTATTCACTCAACAGAGATTAGAAAATAGAAAGGAGATAAATCCCATAGAAAATAGTCTGAACACTTTCAACCCTAGAAGATATAGGCAACCTTCCTGTAAAGTTCGAAGATGAGACAGTAAATTAAATTATACAACTTGTCTGTCAACTCTATATTTTGTAAAGTATAACAGATTAATATACATGGACATTTTGCTGACTAACAAAGAAGCAACCAATAAGGACTTTGTCGATAAAATTGATGAAATGCCTTGTCTAGAATTCAGGGAAAGCTACACGTCAACATAGTTATGAGACAATCTAAACCAGGAGTTGCTTCTGCTACTCTAGATCCACAACCACTCCAAGCATTAACACATGTAACCCCAGGACAGGAGCAACTATCATTGAGCATATCTTACCATCTATTCCAAATTGCAACCTTACTTGCCATGCTTTATCCTCTCCAGTCTATCATTCTTATACTTCGTTTAGAAGGCAAGGATGGGATGAAAATGGAAAGAAAATTTAAATTTCTGTCCTCTCTACGCCAAAGTTTCAAACTTTACCCTAATTTTCCTTCCCCTCCCCTCCTTCCCAAACAAAGCATTGGTACCGATCCTTGGGAAGAGGCAACTAGAATGCCTAATACAAATCACATTGTAGCAATAAAGAAAGTCCAGCTTAGTCTGAGCATAGCCTCTTAAAGGGCTTTTCTTTGGGAATAGGAATCCCTATACACTCTAACTTGACTGCCTTGCATAGTTTAACAAGGTTTGTTCCTTCAAAAAATGGGGTGTCAACAAATAAGTAGAGCAATCACAAGTAGCATAATTCAATATATTCACAATACAACAATACAAACATTTTAAGAAGGCCTTAAATAGATAGACTATGATCAGCCAAAGCATACAATTAATAGTAGTTACTGGCGCAACCTATTCTTCATAAGCAAAATTGAGAAACTGATAACCTAAACCAAAGTAGTAGGCTATTCCTTAGCAAAGTTATGGTCAAATTTCATAAATGGTAATTCTTCCAAGATCACTTCATTAGTTTGAGTTATTCTCACCCAATTATTTGTAGGTTTGAACACCAGAAATAAGAAAATGAATATCAAACTAAGTCGTTGGGGGGAAAAAAAGTTAAGTCTTCAGAGATCCTAACGTGCCAACCCTATAAACCAATGAACTGAAGAGACAGTTTGCTGTTTCTAGTCATTACATCACCCATGAATTCTTGATCTTTATTAAATATCTCTACCAAAAGCTGCAGCCACAACAAACAACTCAATAATTAAGCCCTTCACAACCAATAATCATTAGGCAGAATCGTCACTACCCATTGAGCCCATGATCCTTATGTTAATCTGTATCAAGGGACTACAGGAGTACCCAAATGTCCCATTGAAAGAACAAGACAGTTGAGTGAAAAGATTAAGCCCTTCACAAACCCCCCACTCACGGTGGCATTTCGGCATTGATATCACTTGTGCCTTCAAGCACTACAAATTTAATGGAAACAAGAAAACCATCTCCCGTGCCTTAAATTGCTACCATCACTCCAAACATTTCAATTCCACGGTAAAGATTACTAAGCAAACACGAAGCAATAAATCCGAACAAGCATCAACAACAGGTGGGTACGGAAAACAGGGAAAAGACGGCGCAACACTCACTTCATGAGGATGTCGCAGTACTCGGGATCCAGGGAAGAGAACAGGGCATCCAGATCCTTTATCGCCATTATCGCTCTGTGCACCACTATCTAGTTCGCCGACTGCAAAGACCGTGACTTCACCACCTGGAAAGATCTACTGATACAAGCAGCAAACACCCACCAAAAAAAAACAGGGCGAACATTGCATCGCTCATCCTGCGTTTTCGGAGGCGATCCTTCGAGGGCAGTCTTGAGAGACTCCACCAGCTTCGACCTGCACGCAATGAAATGAAACATGAGGAAATGCGGAGGTGGGTCAGCTCAAAATCGATCCGGCAAAATCGTGGATGGAAAGGCGGCAAGACAGGGATCGAGGAGGGGAAGTTTACTGCTTGAGCAAGCTCTTGATCTTGCAGGACTTGTGCTCAATCCTGGAGATGATGGCCTCCGTGTTGTCCGCCTCCACAAAGTCGTCCATCGCCGCCATCATTCTGGTGAAGCGCCAAAAGTAACTGAATAACCGGCACTTCATATAATGCGTCGGCAAGTAAATGAATCGCCAAATACTCGAAGAAGTTATTCAAAAAACTTCTCTGTCCCTCAAAATTTTTTCCATATCCATAAATTTCAAAATCAGGGAACCATAAGACACATTTTACTGACTTCCACAGAACTTGGCTCTCCACAGATTTCCCTTTGATGGTCTGGTATGGGCGATGGAGTCCCCACATAATCTTGGCATCAGTCAATGACGGGTCGAATATGGAGGATTCAAGAAGAGATGTGGTGGTGGCCATTCTTAAAGGATCATAATTGCACAAGCCACAGCCTCCGCTTCCATAACGCTAAATAAATCTAGTTTCAGTTCTAGCAGATAACTAGCGAAGCTCACAATCAACCTAGCCTTCAAAATGCATTGGCTATTATACTCCGTTAGTTACCTTTTGACAGCCAGTAGTCCGAGAAAGAGCAACAACAAAGGAGAACCGTGACACATGGAACATGTGGAAGGGATCAAAGCATCAAACAGCGACACACCAGTAGGCAAACAAGCAGTTTCCTTCCTACAGAGATCGAACGGAGCTGAACCTGCGTAGGGAGACATCACCGACTGCTTCAACCAGTAGCCTTCACCAACTACAGGCGGCACAAACAAGAAAAACCAGAAATCGTATCAGAAAATGGAACTCCAAGATTTCAAGGGAGGAGGGGGCGGGGGATCGGGGATGGGGAATCGATCGACGGAGTGAAGAGAGGCGGCCTTACGGTGGCGAATGCTGGTGAGAGGGGTGGCGACCTCGGGGCGGGTGGACAGGCGGAGGTTCCTGGGTAGGTAGACGAGGGCGAGTCGGAACGCGACCGACGCGATGACCCATGTCCAGAACCCCGAGCGCGCGCTTCCGCTTCTTCATCTCCGTCTTCTGCGTCGTCGTTTCTCTCTCCTCCATTTTCGCCGTCGTGGTTCGACGCGTTGGCGTCAGACACATAGGCGGAGGCGGAGGAGACGGGGGCGATGGACTCCGACGCCGACGGAGGCAACCGGCGGAGGGGCGTCGGCGTCAGGGTTTGCTGGAAGAGAGGCGCGACTTCGAGGACAAGAGAGAGAGAGAGAGAGAGAGAGAGAGAGAGAGAGAGAGAGAGAGAGAGAGAGAGAGCGGACTAGAGGTCACGAGAGGGAGGCGTCGGCGTCAGCGTCGGCGTCGGCATCGGCATCGGAGTCGGAGTCGAAGCCGACGGAGGCAACCGGCAGAGGCGGAGGTGGAGGGCCGTCGGCGTCGCGTTTCGCTGGAAGAGAGGCACGACTTTGCGGAGGGGGGAGAGAGAGAGCAGAGCGGACGTCGCGAGAGGGAGGAGGAGGAGCGTCGGCGGCGTCGGCGTGGGGGACAATGGAAGCAACCAGCGGAGGCAAACGGGAGAGAGAGGAGAACGCAGGTCTCGATCCTTCTCTGTTTGTTCTCCTGCGAGGAGAGAGAAAGTGAGAGAGAGAGAGAGAGAGAGAGAAAATTGCAGAAATTTCAACTGAGGAGAGGGAAATCTTTTGGGTGGGAGTCGTGACCTGTCTTTTCTTCTGCAGCGTGCCAAGCCGAGCCGAGCCGAGCCCGCCCCCTATTTTCTCGTGAGGAGAGAGAGGAGAGAGACAAAAGCGCACGGAAGACGGAGAGAAGACAGAGAGCCGATGTGGACCTACAGCGGACAGGTGTCGATGCCTGAATGGTTCAGAGCACCGATGACGTGGCACTGTGAGCGTACCCAATATTTTCTCCTAGTTCATTGCAGATCATCTGTCCTACAGTCAAGTTGAGCTAATTATTATCACGACTTAGTCAATATACTAGCATCCATCTGTTAAGCTTTGGAATCGATTCATTAAATGCTGTCCTCTGAACTTCTATCAAGTCTTTAGCTTCTGTTCAAATGAATTATCTTGGAGGTGTAGAGGAAGCAACTACTCCCATCGGGATCTCTCCTTTGTCGAACGATCTCCTTCGTCCTTCCTACTTGTTAAAAATCGTAACTTTTAGTGCCGTTAACAGGACATGTACGAGAACAATCCCTTGGCCAAGTACTGTGGCGCTTTGTCAATGGGAGTGCCTGGTGAAATAGCCGGCCTTCATCAGGCGTGGTTGAAGCACGGCCGTCTGGCATGGAGCACCTTGTTCCAACCGTCCATAAAACTGGCAAAGGAAGGGTTCGTGGTCGCTCCATACCTCGCGTGGCGGATAGAAGTCTCTGCGAAGATGATCTTGAACGATCCTGGCTTGAGACAAGTGTTTACGCCTGGCGAGAAGTTGTTACGCGCCGGCAATATCTGTTATAACGTGGAATTGGGCCAAAGCTTAGAGGCCATAGCAGAACAAGGGCCAGATGCATTTTACGATGGGAGCGTCGGCGAGAAGTTGGTCAAGGACGTGAGAGAGGCTGGAGGGATTTTGACGATGGAGGACCTAAGAAATTATGAAGTGGAAGTAACGGATGCGATGTCCGTTGAGGTCATGGGCTATACTGCATTTGGAATGCAGCCTCCTTCAAGCGGAACGTTAGGGTTCAAACTGGTGAGTAATTAAACTGGTGAGTAATTCGTTTAACATATTATGTTTATGGCGACACCCAACATATGAAATAGCGATCATCTACTACTGCTATGAGGAAAAATTCCAATTCCGGTAGCCTGTAGCATGGGAAAGTGTTGTGATCCATGGTTGATGAGCGGAAGTTGGGATTTGTCTTATGAGATAGTGTCAGGTATAGTTGTTCTTCAGAGCATAGACGGACTTGGAGTGTCTGATCTCGGGTAGTGGTCATGAACAGGTCATGGACATCATCAACAGCTATGGAGATTCCAATGCTGCAGAGGGAAATCTTGGGATGCACCGCTTGATAGAGGCGATCAAGCACATGTTTGCTGTCCGGATGAACTTGGCCGACCCTAATTTTGTGAGCATCAGTGAGTACATGTCCGAGATGCTCTCTCCATCCTTCGCCAAGCAACTGAGACAAAGGATACTTGACGATACTACTTTCCCTTCGGAGTATTACATGTACAAGTATGAAGATCCTAGTTCGACCTTGGTCAAAATCAAAACAGACCTCCGCTTTGCTGTGAACTTATTGTAGTTTAACCTGGTTTAACCCTCTGCTGGCAGGTGGAGTCAACTTAAAGGTCATGGTACCAGCCATTTTGGCATCGTAGATGCAGAACGGAATGCCGTATTTATGACTACCACTGTTAATTATCCATTTGGAGGTGGGGTTCTCTCGCCTTCTACAGGTATCGTGCTCAACAATGAGATGGCCGACTTCTCCATACCCACGGAGGTTTCCTCCGACCGCCTGCCTCCTGCTCCAGCGAATTTCATCAAACCAAACAAGAGACCTCTGTCTTCCATGACCCCCCTCATCATCACCAAGGTGTGCAAACACAGTCCTTTGGCTGACATGAAGAGAATCTATACTGTCTTTGACCGAATAGCTCTATCTTTTGTTTGTTGAATCGCATCTAAGCAAACAAAATTTCCCAGGCAACGTCTATTGAAGTTCCAGGGAAACCTAAACTTTGTCTCTTCTCAACTTGAATTTTGGGTTTCTAATCAAAATCTACTGAATGCAGGATAACCAGTTGGCAGGAGTCATAGGAGGGAGTGGAGGAATGGACATAATTTCAGCAGTGACCCAAGTTTTTCTAAATCACTTCGTCCTGGGAATGAAACCATTGGATGCTGTCCGGTACCCAAGGGTCTACCACAGGGTACCGTTTCAACCATATTCATTCACGACCTTGCAATTGAATTCCTATCAGAAGTTGTTACGTTCCAGTCATCTTCAACTCAGTCCTTTTCCTATTTCGCAGCTGATACCGAATGTGCTATACTACGAAAACTACACCTGCATCAATGGTAATCACATTGAGCTAGCGGACGAGCGAAAGCTTTTCCTGAAGGAGAGAGGTCATAAGTTGGAAGCCAAAGCAGGAGGAGCAACTGTCCAGCTTGTCGTTCACAGCCCACAAAGCACGCTTGATTCGGGTCACATGAGTTGCAAGGACTTCGACTCTGGAGTCGTCCATGGAACTCTTACTGCCGTAAGTGATCCTAGAAAAGATGGGAGGCCTGCTGCGGTTTGATCTGTTCCGAAGGAATTGAGAAAGAAGCGCTTCACAAAGATAGATGGTGAATGGTATTGAGATCGCCAGCCAATGCCTTAATGAAGTTTCCGCAATAGGAAAAATTGTCCAAAGAGTCCTAAATCTATTGCACTTTTGCCAATTCAATTCTAAACATTTTAACTTTATCAATTCAATCTTAAACATTTTCACTTCTTGCCTATTCAGTCCATTCGGCCAATTTTGGCCAGAAAATACTGACGTGGACACTGGTGGTGCCACGTAGAACTGTCGGCGTTGACATGGATAAAATTTAATAATTTTTTGATTTTTTTAATTATTTTTTTTTTTTTCTGTTTTTTCCTTTTCTTTTGCCTTTTCTGGTGGCCAGTGGCCGGCCATAGGCGATGGCCGGCTACCAGCCATAGCCAGCCAGCAGGCCTCACCCGCCACAGGCGAGGCCCGATCGGGCAAGGAGGAGCTCTGGCGAGGGGAGCCCTCGCTCAAGCGCAACCCAGCAAGGGTCGCCTGGGTGAGGGCCGGCCTCACCAGATCTGGTTTGGGTGAGGCCGACGCTCGCCTGGGCAAGGGCTCCCCTCGCCAGATCTGGCAAGGCCAGTCCTTGCCCCTAATCGAGCTCGGGTGGACTTGGAGTTGTTGGCTAAAGATGTAGGCTAGGTCCTCGTCGTAAAGGACAGAGACGAAGATGACGAACGACAATGGGGCAAAGAGGTAAGGCAAGAGGCGTGTCTTCCTCACTGGAGAAGACGAAGATGAAGGTGGCAGCAGTGGTGCTGACGTTGGAGGAGAGAGAGGTGATTTCATCAAGGTGGGTGGCGTTGGCCGGCCAGGGGCGAGGGCGAGCCTCGGGGAGGGCTCCCTTCGCCAAATCTGGCAAGGCCGGCCCTTGCCCAGGCTAGGGCGGCCTCGCCTGGCGTCATCGTCACCCGGCCAACGCCCGGCGAGGGTCGGCCTTGCCCACGCGACCCTTGTTGGGCCACGCCTAGGTGAGGGCTTCGCTCGTCGGAGCTCCTCCTCGCTTGGCTGGGCCTCGCCTATGGTGGGCAAGGCCGATCGGCTGGGTGTGGCCGGTGGTCGGCCGTCATCCGAGGCCGGTGGCTAGCCACTGGAAAAGTCAAAAAAAAAAAAAAAAAAAGCCAAAAAGAAAAGAAAGAAAATAAAAAAAATAAAAAAAATAAAAATTCAAAAAAAATATTACAATATTATTAAAAATTATTTACGTCAACGCCGATAGTCCTATATGGCACCACCGATGTCCACGTTAGCATTTTTCAGCCAAAATTGGTCGGATGGACTGAATCGGCAAGAAGTGAAAATATTTAGAATTGAATTGGCAAAGTTAAAAGGTTTAGGACTGACTTGGCAAAAGTGCAATAGGTTTAAGACTTTTTGGACAATTTTCCCTTATGCATTATGATCTGATGAGATCCCTGAATCTGCTTCTACACATTGCAATTTGCATTAGAAAAAATATCAAAGCGATGCGTCTTCGACTTAGAATATGTCAACAGAAGCAAGCAAAGCAAGTAGCAGTTGCTGTAGACAGCACATCACAGAACTCAACATAAGTTTTCTACCTCTGCGAGTCTGGTTTTCAAATGAGTTTCTCAGGTCCTCTTTGAAACTTTGCCGGGTGAGATGACCAAATGAATGCAGGTTAAGTACACCAAAAGTGCCAAAATTGCGTACATCGTTCATTTTATTACCAAAAATTTTTGCTGACTCATTTAAGTGTCAAATTAGAGAAAACAATCACTTAAGTGCCTTTGGCGAGATATTATAATTAAATTTTTAATATGATTTGACACATTTTTTAAAAAATCAAGTCCACGTGGACTCCAAAATTATGTCGCACAATGATCACCTTCTAAATGAAATTAGCACCGAAGTGATCATTTTTTACGAATGACTAGCATTAAAGATATCTTTTTTTTTTTTTTTTTTTACTAATGAGCAGTACTTAAGTAATCACTTTTAACAATAATTGGCACTCAAATAATCAATATTTACGATTTTTAGCAATCAAATGGTCACTCATCAACTTGTCTACACGGCATTGTTTAGGTGTTATATGCTGATTAGGCACGCCAATGAGCCATGTAAGATCAAGAAATTAATAAAATATAGTCACATCAAATTTTCGGTAATGTTGATCGAAGTCGGCATTTTAAGTGATTGTTTTTAAAAAAAAGTGACACTCAGTTGATTCAAAAGAAACTTTTGACACCAAAATGAACGTCGTACATAATTTTTGGCACTTTTAGTGTACTCACCCCAAGTGAATGCACGTTCGACTTTCAATAATACTTAAACTTTTTTTTTGAATATTTTCTTATTTTTATTTTATTTTGCCTTTTATTATTATTATTTTTAAGGGCCTGCAAGGGGTTGTTGGCCACCGGACGAGGACTTGCTGCCCTTGCACGCAGCTAGCAAGGCTACAAGCCCTTGCCAAGCGGCCGGCAAAGGTCGTCGATCCTTGGCCAATAATAAAAATAGGTAAAGAAGGAAACAGAAAAAATAAGATAAAATATAAAAAAAAAAAATTCATTACAAATTGTGCACATCGGCGTTGACTATGCCACTTAGGATGACTAGGGTTCATGCTCGTGATTTCCAAATCAAAATTGATTGGATGAACTCAATTGGTAAAACTTGAAAAAATTAAAAACTCAATTAACAATATTAAAATATTTAGGATTGAATTAGCAAGAGTACCATAAGTTTATGATTTTTTGGATAATTTAAAATGTTGAATCTTTTGAATGCCATCATCAGATGAGAACTTGGGTACCAATCAAAGGCCTATGCTTTTTATGAGACAAAAGAAACTTCGGGTGAGAATCTAAGTTAAAGACGGTGTTTTTTTACAAGACAAAAAGTTTGGGTAAGAATTACCAGAGAAAAAAAAAGTTTAGGTCAGAATTAAAATTCAAGTAGAAGCTAGTATTTCTTTCGCGAGACAAAAAAAATATTTATTGAGACCCTAACTAAAGTAGTCATTTTCAAAGGAACCGAGCCTTATTTGTTCAGAATCATCAATCCGCATGGTGTTCTCCAATTCGCCTAACAGCTGCGTTAACGTGTCGACATGGGGAGCATGGGAAACGCACGCTTGGAACCATCAGTCCGCGTGGTGTCGCCATATTCGTCTCTCGTCTTCTTCATGGGAGCATTTCAATGCGACCAGAACTTGTCATTTTCTCAAAAAATCGGTCAAAACACGTTTAAATTGCGTCCATTTCCAGTCAGTCGCATTCGTGTCTCGCCAACAGAAAGAGAACACCTTCCGTGCAAACATATGTTAGTTGTTCTATGACAAATCGCGTCAGGAATTGCTAGCTTCTGAACGAGGCAAGGTCTGTCTTTGATCCCGTTTAGGTTGTCCATCTGCTAAACGTTTTTGGGCAAAAGGGGCTGCAATTAGCCGTGCCAAATTTGCCATGAGCTAAGCCTCAGGCGAACTCCATATCCATTTCTCTTTCTTGCACCTGACGGTTCACATGCCGGCAGAGAAACCAACTTTTGCACACATGACCAAAGTTCAGGTACTAGAGAATTCGCGAGAAATCATTTTTATTGCGACTCGACCTCTTAAGAGATTACACCGAGCAAGCATCGACCACGGCATCTTAAGTCTCTCTAGGCGCACATATAACTATTTACAAACGGATGATTTAGATCTGCCAAATCAATGTATTACAAACAAACTTACGCGCTCATAGAATTATCAGCATCACTTCAACCGGTCCCTTTCCCGATGCCCACCAAGTCATCCTCGGCGCAGCAGCTTCGGTCATCGAGCAACTCCGTCGGTGGCTCTTCTTCTCTTTTGTCCTCGATCACGTCTTTGGAACTCCAGAAGCTAGGCTGGTTGGTTGAAGACAGGAGCCTCGCCCACATCCGATCCGTTATCACGACATTGTTCTGCTTCTCTGTAATTCTCTGGAGCAAAAAGAAACAACAGAGAATCAGGGTAAGGTGAAGGATTGCATAGCGTTACTCGCACTGAAGGAAACCACGATCCGAATGCCAATGCGTATTCATTGACCATACGTACATAGAAAGGTATGTATGTCTGTCTTCCATTGACGAGTCCTGAAGTGAAGCCAGTGTAGCCAGCCATTGTTCCATGAACGCAACTTTGAGCGAGAAGCGTGCAGTAGACATTGTCGGAGGCGATGCTTGGTACGGCACGGATCATATACGTAGGGTCTGTCAAAACAAACATTTGATCAAAGTTAGATCCTTCTGTTGCTTTCCCACATAGGCATACCACTACGATAGCACAAAACAAGATACTGACCTATGTATTTGAGGGTTATGGCCATCTTACCCCGCTGGGAAAAATGATCCTGCAGAAAGAAAAATCGGGAAATGTGTTCGTCAAAACAGTTTCGGATTCAAGAAATTGCAGAGGAAAGAAGTCAAAATCAAACTCAAACACTATGCCCACCTTAATCTTCTGGGAGATCCACAGGCCCACGTCTTGGAAGAGCTTGTTGCCAGAAGCATCCTTACCGTTATCCAGGGATTGGATACCCTGGGACATGAGCTCTTGTCCAGCTCCTTCGGCAATCACAATGACCATGTGCCCATTTTCCTTCAGTCGTTTCTCTATGTACTCGAAAAGCCCACCTGCGCCTTCAAGGTAAAAGGGCGACTCCGGAATCAAGCAACAGTCCACGTCGCGGCTTGCGAGAGTAGCGTACATAGCAATAAATCCTGGCGCAAAACCCATCTCTGAGTTTAATCACATGCTTGAAGAAAGATGCGAATCTCATGGACATTGAAGCAAGACAATGATGCAGTAAAGAAATTGTGTCACAAATTCAAAATTAGCTGATTTATGCAGAATTCTTTGGCACATGATAATGCACTAACCAGAACTCAGACACACCAAGGAACAGATGACGACATATTAAAAGGAAAAGAATCAGCAAGGGAAACTCACCGCTGTTGCGGCCCATCAGCTTTACCACACCAATACCGTTCTCGACACTCTCAGCTTCAACATGGGCAGCATTGATAGCACGCTGAGCCTCCTCAACGGCAGTGTCAAAGCCAAAAGACTTGTCAATAACCTGCATCAGCCAAGGGCATATAAGTGAAACACCGTCCAATATGAAGTTTGAGTAGTTCAGAAGGTAATGGTACATACCGGAATGTCATTATCGATGGTCTTGGGAATACCGGCCACCGCTACTTTCAGACCTCGCCGTCTTACTTCCTGCATCATCAATGAAATTGTACTGTTCCTCAACTTCAACAAGAGAGATGCATGACATGTCACAAACAAAAACTTAACAGATCCTTTTTTCACCTCGTATATCAGAGATGCCCCTCTCTGAGTTCCATCACCGCCGATTATATAGACCTGAAATTCAGAAAGGTGTAAACATGAGTTCCTGCAACCGAAAAGCTGGAATGGAGAGGAGTACATGCGGTGTCTCAGAAACTACATAAAGTTAACAAACAGCAGAGGTATGTAAATTTAAGAAATGTTGTTAAGACCTGGTTGATTCCCCTATCTTGGATGCTGTCAACTATCTTCTTTGTATCATGACCACCGCGTGATGTCCCAAGGATGGTTCCTCCACGTTTATGGATATCATTTACAATCTTTGGATCCAAAGGAACTGTATTTCGAGCATAGAAACCCCTGTAGCCACCCTGCAGATTCGATATTTGATAAAACGATTGCATTAGGTAATTTTGCAACATATCCCTAAAATTAGTTACGCTGCCAGAGATCCGTATATATTATCGACAAATTCTTGAGTAGGACCAAATGGAGTTCAAATGTAGAATTCGATAAATCGTCATGATTTCCTGTATCATTTTGGATCTTTTTGGAGTTAATGATAATGTCTCCATAAGTGGATTATGTGCACTTACGTTTATGCCAAGAACTCTCTTGACACCATACATATGGTACAGCCCGCAAACAATTTCCCTGATCACCGTGTTGAGGCCTGGACAGAGACCTCCACATGTAACAATACATGCTTGAACATCGTCGGCCTCAAAATAAACCTGCATCGTATTGAATTGTCCAATAGCATTAGTCAGTCATGAGCATTAGAGCACAGTATTTCTTCTGTTATGACAGAGCAGAAGAAAACTTATACCCGTTGACGCGGCCCTGCCCGTCGGAAATGTACTCCTCTTGGACTGTCCTTGTGGACGACAACCTGCAGAATTGAAGATAATGTCATTGATGATAACAGATGCACTATTTCCTAGCAAATAATTGAAGCCGACGCCAGCAGAAAAACCAAATGTGTCGCAGAAGGGGCTAACCTTTTGGGGTACCGTGTCATCAACATGGACAAAATACTGCCTGGTTAAGGAAAACAGAACGTGTCAATAACAACAATCTTCAGTTCCCAACATAAAAACCTTTTGAATCAACAAGTACAAGGAACAACTTTTTCGGACTTACTTCACAACCGAATATGAAGGGTTGTCTTGGAGCGGATTAGAATAAGTCTGCAAGACAACAAGATAACATACAGCAGATGAGAACACGATCAATTAAACACGAATGAACCTTCAAGATTCAAACTTGATGAATGCTTAACCAGTTTCAACGCTAGCAAACCAGAAGCCGACAGGACAGTTTGAAGCTGCGGAACAGCATCGACAACTCCAAAAATGAAGCGATGTATCCAACACAGTCGATCGATCAGCAGCTTAATTATTGGAGGACAGCCCTTGTTACAGTACTTCACTTAACGTCCTCAATTTGAAAAAAACAAATTAAGCTAAGCTAAAGTCAAAATCTTTTCTTTCACTTGAAAAAAAAAAGAAAAGAAAAAAACAAGAAGAAACTTCTGCCTCTGTTCCGTGAATCTTGGAAGCTCAGAGAATTAAATTCATTCATACCCTTTTCGAATTTCTCCTATTCCGGATCATGAAACGCAACAAAAAAAAAAAAAAAAAAAAAAAAAAAAAGCGAAATTGATCAATCAAACGGACAAGTTAACCAAGTTATCTACTAGAGAGAGAGAGAGAGAGAGAGAGACAGAGGTACAGGGAGATTGGGAAGGTAATCGGAGAAATGAGGGACGTCTTCAAGGATGTAACCGGCATCGCCCGTCACGATCTTCTTCTTCGCCATGTCCGAAACACCGGCCGATCCCGCGGCGGCGCTCACGGACGACCCGACGGCCGAGCCCGCCCCGACGCTCGCGGCGGCGGCACCGTCGTGCTGCTTCCCGGGACTGACGGCCGCGCGATCGCGAGGCTCCGGGGTCAGCGAGGACTTCACGGCAGGAGGGACGGAAGAGGGAGCAGGGATCGAACCCATTCAAGCGCAGACACAGAAAGAGCTGATGAAGAAAGTCGGGAAGTTTCCTTTTGCAGGGGAGGGATCACCGTAGGGGAGCATTTTTTATAGGGAAGATTCCGTTGACCCAGATGAAAAACCGGAGGACGCCGTCAAGTTCGCGTGCTGGTTTTCGTTTTCGCTAGTTTTTCTTGTCTCCTCCTCTCGGTGTGTGTGTCCCCGTCACTGTAGAACTTTCTCTGTTCCTCCCTTCCTTTCTCGTACGTGAATCAGGAGGAAGGAAAGCAACAAAACCTGCGGCCGACGCTAGTTCTAGTTCCGCACGATTCACGGAGTTTCGAAGGAAAGATGGGAAGGGCAGAAGGGTAAAAAACGAAGCCAGAAATTTCAAAGTGGAAGACTTTTTTTTATTTTCTCCGATGACTTCTTTTTCTCTCCTTTCTTTCCATTTAGGGTGAATACTTACGTGCGGAAGGGGGCAGATTTTCTAACTGTTTTTTTTTTTTTTTTTGGGGATTTTCATGTGACCGTATGTATACTAATTATATTAGGTGGGAATCACATGACGTTCTAGGAAGATCCAGCAAACTCTTTCTTATCAACTCGAGGGTTTATGTCCAGCGACCTCGAGTGAAAATAATTAGACCCTTTAAACATATGAGTTGAATCAGGTTTGGGTTAAGTTATATATGGTCCGACCTAAATAAATTAAATTAACCCATTTTCACACATTTTCACGTAATGCAAATATAACCCATATTGCTAAAACACTGCTATATGTAACCCAATTCATAAAAACTCACAACAAGAGAGGAGAGTACATAATAAGTGAAGCAAAGAGAGATAGGGGGGAGAGAAAGAGTCATAAAAATAGATTGAGATTAAAAAAGTTGAAATTTCATTATGACTCATTTAACATTCATTGTGTTTAAACACATATGTAACCCGTTGATCAATATAAGCAAACCCATTTTTAACTCATTCAACACTAATATGGGTTAAAAAAAATAGGATTATGACTCATTTTGATGGGTTTGGAAATAACGCAGTCTCATGATATTTAGACCGATCCCCTAAGTTATTATTGAGCCTTCGATCGTGATTCAATTATGTAAGTATCCATCTATAACCACCTACGCCAATTGCAAAACTGATTTTATTAATCGGCCTATGCATACCTAATGCCGTGGATAAGATTGATAAACGTTTAGTTAAATCTAAGGTCCTATTCTATTTGATGTGCTCATGTCAATGTCCTATTATAGAAATTGAGATGGGCTCCTTTCGCTATGTATGATTAATCTGCCTAGCAAATTAGCACCACGCGCAGACTTAATATTTAACAAACTTAGAAACTCACGTCACCATTTTTCTCATAAAAGATTATAAGTTTAATATTTAAAAATGTGATGAGGTCAACTCATACGCACGCCTTGTTTCTCTAGAACCAAAGGGATTATTTAATGGAATTCCATTTATTTTTCCAGGGTCGCAGGTCAAAGAACTTGAGCGTGTCTTTTTTTTTCTTTTGAAGCAAGAAAAGTGATGTTCGAAGTATCATAAACTATTTAGACAAACAAAAAAAAAAGTATCATAAACTATAAAAGGACAAAACAAATCCAAAATTAGCTTTTCTGCGCATCCTTTTTGATAGTTTATTTGACTGGGGCGGTCTACTTGGGAAGGAAGTAAAACAATAGGCAGCGAATGTTGTTTTCCGCACATCATTTCTAGATTTTATAATTTGATTATAGTTCTTCTAATAATGTTCCAATTGCAAATTTATATCATATCGTTGACAAAAAAAAAAACGACAAACTTTTGATTATAATTGATAAGTGACGGACTTAATCGTTAATAGTAGAGTTTGTTAAATAACAAATATAATCAAGGGTTAATATCCCGAAAAACTCCAAACCGATACATCTATAACAAATTTACCAAAAACTATTTTTTTAATCACTAAAAATCCAAAACTGGTATATTTTTAACAAATTTACCACAAACCGGTACATTTATGATAAATTTACCATATGTTGTTTTCATTAAATTTTATTATCAAATTATTAAGTTAAATGATGTGTAACTGTTGACTAGTATACTAATTTGGGATTTTACGCTCCGTTTGTCACAGTTTATAATTTTTGTATTTTTTTTGTGGTATTAATCCAATTTAGCATAGGGTATATTTATCACAAATTTATCAATTTAGGGATTTTGGCGGTCGAATAAATTAGTTTGAGGTAAATGATAACCCGTTTAGAGTTTTTTATGGTCAGTTGGGGTAAATTTATCACAAATGTAATAGTTTGAGATTTTTCATGATAAAAAAATAATTTTTGGTAAATTTGTCACATTTGTACCGGTTTGGGATTTTTCAGAGTATTAATCCTATAATCAATAAAAAAAAAGGCAATCGACAAGTTGCCAAGAAAGCCATCAACAACAAGCAATCAACACAAAAATGTGACTGCTGTGTGGCTATATCTATTTTTGCTATTATTGCATTTTGTAATATCTCGTGGACAAGTGTTATACTTCTTATAACCACAAAAAGGATTAGGAACTTTCCAAATTCAATAACCACATGTAACTTTTGATTGTGGGCTATAAATAACTATATTGTACTATTTATAAAAGATCCTTAATCAATCAAACAATTTTACTGTTCTCGTATATTTATTTTTATCTTTTCATTCCTATAATTTATATGGTTGGTCACGATTGCCTCTGGCACTCATACCTTTGAATTTCTTATCATTTACTTTCCTATCTAAAATCAACAAAGGACCCTTCGCATCTTTGGTTGATTCATCCATATTTTTAAAAGCTATTTTATCGATACTTTTCGGTGAAACACATATTAAAAAAAATATCACTCTAAATCAAATTGTTTAATAAAACATGAAAGGGCGATGTATTTTTCCATTGAGTTTAATAATCATGACCATATTGAAGAGTAATGTATTTTCACATCGAGTTAAATAGTGACCATATTGTACTTTCAAAAATGAAGTTTATTTAGACAACTGACCATACGTATTAGGATTATCAAATTCACCATTTTTTTCTTTATTTAGTGATTGTGCGGTGTCTGAGCTAGTTTTTGTGTATCTTGACTAGTCCATCTCTCCCACCTATTTCAAGTTTGCAGTCTCCTATATCAGTTTGATACATTCAAAATTTTACTTCTCAAGTGCTTTTAACAATGTTCGAATCTAAAAACACAATAAGAGGAATAAAGTCTTTTATTATTTAAATACTCGTCGGTGTCAATCTTCAATCTGTTGCGTGAACTTATATAGTTAAACACGCCTGTGAGAGTAGACATTGATAAAATGCGAAAGTGACATGAATTGATAAGGGAGTCAGATTAAGTTGACATGAAATGATCGATGGATACATAACATGTAAACATAAGGATCAATCCGCAATTCGAATTTGATGAATGGACAATAAACCAACGTTCTCAGTTCACCATATTCAAACCGCTTTGTAGCCAGTTATATGTATTTTTAATTTTTTTTTTTGAAATCCTAATATAAAATGCCGTAATATACTAATGGATTTTTGAATAATAAATATTAATCTGACACCTCCTAACCCGTGACGTCTCGACCAGAAAAACAGGCATAAAGAGGACGGCGAGAGGCTGTGAGAATTTGGGCGGCTGGTTCGGTCACGTCGTCGTCCGTGCGGACAGCGCGTGTCGAGCTGCCAATCGCTCGGCCGCCTTTCCGTTTGCGCGATTGCAGGAAACAGGAGAAGATGTTGGATGTTGTCCTTTGTACTTTTCTGGTAATCAACGCGTATCCGTCTCTGGCCACTGCTGTCTAAAATAGACTGCATATTTGATAAAACGACAACGATATTAATTGGACCATCGCGGTAGTAAAACTAGGAATATTCGGTTTTCGGAATGGATCCATTCCATCCTAACGTTGGGAAGACTGGTCGGGTTGGTTCTTGGTTCTTGGAATCGAGAATCAGGCTAGAAGGCTTAGGCCCAATTCCTGAGTTGGACCGATTCAGTATAGGATTTTGGTAAGTTCATTTCCTTTACTCTTTAAAAGAAATGAAATATCAAAATAAAATTGGTCAAGTCCAGTCCATATGATTTTGTTCTGCAGCTCAAACTGAGAATCAAACTAATTATTCTTAGATTTAAAAATTTGGAATCAAGATTTGTCCAAAACTGGCCAGTTTGGTCCGATTTTCGAGTTGGTCTTGGGTCCACTGCACACCGCTAAGAGAACTCCTTTATTTAGTGTAAGAACTTGTTAGAAAATATTTAGCTTGATTCTCCAAAAAATCCTCAACTTTAACTCCAATTCTAATTACGTCCCAAATTTTTTTGTCTGAAAAAAAAAATCATAAACTTTCACCATAGTCCAAAATTTGTTTCCAGCATCCAAAAATTGTCACTAATTTCTTTAAAGTTATCAACATCAAGGTTAGTTATCAGAACCCATGTATTAATCAATGCTTTTTACCTGAGTGGAAACAATGACTGACTCTCGATGTTGATGATTTTGAAGAAATCAATGCCAAATTTTTGACATGGCTTGAGATTAGAGTGACAACCGGTAACTTTTTTAGACAAAAAAACAAGTTCAGGATAAAATTGAAATTAGACCTAAAGTTGAGGGATTTTTAAGAAATTATAGTGGCAAAATTATAAGAAGTATAAATTTTAGGGACTTAAAAGTGATTTCTTTTTCCATGCACATGATGTTTGACAAGTAAAACCAACACCCTAGAAGCTATAGCCAGAGGCTTACACCCTTTTATTTATTTATTGATCTATCTGTTTCACAAAGAAACTTGTTAAATATCATATTTTACATGGACCCCCGTAGTAGTACAAGTAGGACAGTTTGCCATCAAGATTTGAGGAGAGCTGGTGGGCAATGAAATTGTCTATCCCAATGTATATAATAAAACATGTTAGGGTGATGTAATTTTCCATCGAGTCGAATAATTACTACCATATTGGAGAGTAATATATTTTCAAATTGAGTTAAATAATGACTATATTGTACTTTCAAAATGAAGTTCATTTAGTCAAACTGTCTATATTTTCCTTGTGAATTAAAATTGTCAAATTTTCCTCCTCCTTTTCCCCTTAAATTAGTGATTGGGCAATGTACAAGCTAATTTTTGCCTATATTGACTAGTCTATCTTTTTCGGCTATTTTAAGTGTGCCATTCCTCATATCGGTTTGGTACATTTAGAATTTTACTTCTTGAGTGCTCCCAATAAGATTTGGACCTAAAATCACAATAAGAGGAATAAAGTCTTTTGCAATCTAAATCCCCACTGGGTCAATTTTAAGAATTTATCACATGAATTTATATGGTTCGACACACCCATGAGAGTAGACATTCAAAATTTTGAAGTGACACGAATTAGTAAGAGAGTCTAAACAAATTAACTTAGAACGTTGGACCGAAACATAACATTATTCAGAATTTGATGCATGGACAAAAAAAACCAGCAGTCTCAGTTCATCACATTTAAACCTCTTTGCAGCCAGTTATATGTATTTATTTTTAAATTCTAATTGTATAAAATATGGAATATACTAATGGATCTTTTAGTAATAAACAATAGTAATCCAACGTTCTCATCCCGTCGACCAGAAAAGGTTATAATTTGTGGGGTCGGACGGTCGGTTAAGTTGGCGTCCGTTCGGACAGCGTGCGAAAAGCCGCCATTTTGTTTGTGCGATTGCAGAAAACAGGAGATGACGTTGGATTTGTGCTTTGTACTATTCTGGAATTAATGAAGCTTCGTCGCTGGCTTCTGCTGTCTACAGGACACTGCACATTTCATAATAATAATGATGATGATAGTTGAATTTTCGTAGCCGCAGAACTCCTTTATTTAATGGAAGAACTTTTTGATTCCCTTAAAAAGTCCTTAATTTTAGGTGCAATTATAATTTCGCCCCGATTTTTTTTTGTTTTGGCAATAGTCACAAAAATCCTAAAGTATGGCTAGCATCACACATTTGTTATTTTTTTTATGACATCAAAAATCTGAAAATTGTATTCATTTGACATAATTACCTTAAATGAAAACTATTGAAAAGCTTCATACGTGGATGTCATAAATCACCCACTTGGCTTGAATAAAATAAAGATGACATTGTTTTAGTTGACACAAGATAAATGTATCACGTGAGTATAAATTTGGGATTTTTACATCACAAAAGAAATTTTAAGGTAAATGTGTCACAATGGATATAGTTTGGGAAAATTACAAAAAAAGACTATAAACCTGTTGTAATTGTGCCTATTTAGTGATAATATTTCTTTTGTCAATTTAATCTATCAGGCTAATATTGGTCAGCCGACACTAGTCATTCGATCGACACTAACGTAGATAATTTTCAATAAAATTTTATTTTTATTTTTTCCCTTTCTTCCTTCCTTTCTTTGTTGTTTCCCATTTGGAGTTCTCCTATATTTGGGCGAGGCCATGACTACCAAAATTGGCATACGGCCAAGTTGTGTTACTTCATTGGACTTACTCTTGGGCACAATCAAAGGTCAAAAATTTATGCCTCACTATGTTTGCTCCCATTTTTCTTCTGCGCTACTGAATAATGTGAGTGCCCTAGGTTTGTAGGGGCAAGCCAGCTTGTCGATTGCAAGCGAAGGCAACCATGGCCTCACTCGGAAAGGTTGCCCTCGCCTAGATCTGGGCGAGCTAGGCGAGGGCCGTAACCCTCGTTGGCAACGCCCAGCTCTAGGTGAGGGCCGTAACCCTCGTCGGCAACTGTTGAGGTCTTCGCGACCCTTGCCTAGTGGCCAACTAGCTCCAATGAACCTCGCTGGCCATAATGGGAAATAAAGAAGAAAGGAAGAAAGAAAAGGAAATGGAAAAAAAAAAAAGAAAGGAAAAATTAAAATTTTAAAAAATAATATTAAAAATTGTCTATGTCAACGTTAGCTAGATGATCGGTGTTCTCATTAGCTTTGATTGGCCAAAATTGATTGGATGAATTGAATTGACACAAATACAAGAAGTTTATGATTAAATTGACAAAGAAAGAAAAAGAAAAAGAAAAAGTTTTGAACTGAATTGACACAATTGCAATAAGTTTAGTACTTTTTTTAATAATTTTCCCGACATAGTTTATGATTTTTGATGTTATAAAAAAAATTCAGGGTAAATGTATTACAATGAGCATAGTTTGAGTTTTTTTGGTGGCTTGTTCCTTTTTTTTTTTGTTTAAAAAAAAATCACAGACTTTCACTAAGTCTCAAGTCTTGCCTTCGCGTGCAAAAATTGCCACTAATTCTATCAAAATTATGAACATCGGGCTAGTTATAGGTTCATTATCGTAACCTGCATTTTCACAAATACTCTCACCTTTGTATGAAACAATAGTAGCCTCATGATATTGATGATTTTGAAGAAACTAGCAACATGCGGGCCAAATTTGGGATTAGAGATTGGGGCCAGAATTGAGATTATACCTAAAATTGAGTTTCTTTTTTTTTTTTTTTAAAGGGATTTAGGCCGAATGAAAGTGTTACCGCGGCAAAAAGTCGAACACAAAATATTCAGGGGCCAAAATGATAGGAAGTATAAATTTTAGGGACTTAAAATTAGAGTTCTTTTTCCCATACACATGATGTTGGACAGGTAAAACCAAAACCCAAGAAGCTAGAGCTAGAAAGGCTTACGCCCTTTGATTTATTTAGTGAATTATTCGTTTCATAAAAGAGGAAACTCGTCAAGTGTTTAGAGCCCATCATGTTTGACATGAATTGGACCCCCCGTAATAGTACAAGTAAGACAGCTTGCCGTCAAGCTTCGAGGTGAGCTGGTGAGCGATGAATCCGCAGTAACGCTCCTCGTACGCCTCCATGCACAGCTCCATCGCCTTCTTCAGCATGTGATCCTCTTGGTAGTAGGGTTGGCTGATGAATTCATCATAAGCCATCCACTGCAAAATGGTAAAATAAGCCAACCCTCGAACAGATTCTGTCAAAGTAGAGAAAATATATATTTCGGAGTTTATGCATTGATTGAGTTGGATCGTATACCTTGGCGGCTTGGATCTCTCTGTCATCAATGGTGATGTCAGAGGACAGGGGCTTGAGCATGCACACGAACAGCAAATCTGACTTCTCGAAAGCCACCTGGTGGACGTGCCTTCCCATGCCAACCGAAGAAAAAGAAACACAGAAACAGAGATGTGAATAAACAAATAGCTAGTTGTAAATTTCCACGGCCGACAAGTCAAATCATCATGCTTGCAGACACACGTCAAAGGGTGTTCATTTCGGGTTATACCTGAAAGCAACCATTTCCAGGAAAGCCGTGTCGACCTGCGCGAGGAAACTGAGAAAACTGAATGAAGATTCGGAAACCATAAGACTTTATGAGAGACTTTTTGAACAAGGAAAGAAACGAGGGCAGGAGGCTCAAATTGACCGTTGCTCGATCGGTTAGTTGTGTGCTCGTTTTGGAAATCAATCAAGCCTCCAAATTTTCAAATCTCGATTGATGCAGCAAACCCATTTTTGACCGGATCTATCGGTCTTCCGTGGTTAGTTGGTTTGGCAGATTTTCGCAGCCGGGTTTAGCAGGAGCTGATGTGGCAACTAGTTCGAACGTCCGCATGAGTCACAGGCCGACGAAGTTGACGGTTGCCATCAAAGAAAGGCTTAACTTTACTAAATTCACTTTTGTGAAGGTTTGACTGACTAACTTTTTTATCTTTAAGAGAGCTCCGCTGACCAAAGTCCTAAATCGTAGGAGTTCATTTGAGCTTGTTGCTAAACGTTAATAAAAGTTAACTTGAACTTACCCCAGTTTCTTCCTTCACTTCTCTCACAGCTCCAGAGAATAAATCTTCAGCCTGAATAACAGAGACAATTCACTAAATATGGGCATATATTTCAAAGCTGTCAGAATTTTCATGTAGGCTTGCTGTAGAATCACCTTATTGATATAGCCAGTTGGTAACTTCCACACATCAGAACAGATGCAGGAACATTTTTCCTTTACCACGAGGACCTGTGTCGAGCTCAAACAATGCGGCATATCAGTAGAAATAGTACGAACCAAGCAAAGGGTCAGTAGAAAAAATGTGGCTGGATAGAATGTTAATATTGGTTAGGGAACCTCTCTTTTGTCATTGATCACAAACCCTCCGACACCGATTTGATGTGAAGGACCAGCAGGAAGAAGGCAGGGCTCATCAGGGATCCAGTATGTTAGCACTAGGAATCCTGGTTCAGCATGGTGGTACTTGAAGCCTTCCTGTGACGCCGGAAACAGAAGATTTGGCCATTTTAAAAAGAGTTTTCACATATCATTTGATCTGATGTGATCACATGAGTGCTGGGAGGATTCAGTTCTTGCCTGTATTGCAATGGGAACGAGGTCTGCTTGCTCTTCGAGTATTTTGAGCCATATTCCCCTCTTACCCTGCATTTCACACGATATCGATATTGCTGATTGCATCTTACGCTGGAGATGGAGTATGTGAATGGTGAGAAGCTGCCTTGAGCTGCTAATTATGTTCTTTCTTGAAACTCAGGTGCTTAATTTTTTTCCCTTATTACATTTAGGATCAACAAAGACTTAAGCAAGAGCTAGTAATGCTTTTCATGATCAAAGAAATGCATTTCAACCATACAAAATTTCCTTTTTCTGTTTTTGCACATGCTTATACATGCTGGTGAGTCGAAAATTAGGCAGTTTGTTGCTCTGTGCAGACCTTCAATTTCCAGTTGGATAGGGAAGTTTTAAGGGCGGATGCAAAAGCATTTGCGCTTGAGGGTAAGCTCCAAGGATTGATGACAACCCCACCGTACTCATCGTCCCAAGCAGCAAGGACCTCCGGTCCCCAGCTAGGTGCTGATATATCTGGAGATACCACCTGAATTCCGTTCCTTCTGATTACGTTGTTGCCCGTTGAGAACGTCAAATTCAAAGTTTTCAGATGAGTTGTCTTCCATGGCAAATCTGAATGAAATGGAGAAAAAATTAGAACTGTTTGTTATATCTACTAAATTGTTAACGTAATTGGAGACTTTGTTGTTGGGAGATAACTCACCTCTTAATGAATCGAACAGAGTGCATTTTTCTGCTCGTGAAACTCTCTGCTCTTTCAAAAGTTCATGGCGATAAAAACCAAGAAAGTTCCTGCCAAGTACTGCTGCCAAAACCATCTTTCTCCTCAAATGAACTTCGAAGAATTTTTCATTCCTCTGCCGATGTTATATAGCACTTACCACATCAAGCAGTTGGGAATAGAATCTATCGGGGCAAGTTGGAGAATATGGCAATTCAGGTGCTGGGAATTAAGTGCGTCACTGAGTCTAAAATCTTGAAGTCCGCATCTTGTTTCTGACAAAATCCAAACTGAAAGAGCCAGAGCTTATTCCCTCTCTGTAACATACTGAAATGAAAAAATTTAAATGGGACAACCACCGTATCCACTAGTTCACCGATCCTCCTTATTTGATTCCGAAATGTGCGTGGATATCTTGGCAAATGCTAGGCTCAATTAGGACTCGATCTGCTCAACAACAATCGTGAGATTCTCGCATTGTTTCATTATCCTGGAGGAATGTCCATAGGGTACTTATTCCCTCCCAAGATGCTTATGATATATTTCCTGATAATAGGAGGCTCATGGCTTCTCACCTACTTACATCACTCGTGAATCTGTTCTTATTCCTTGATCATATTCTCCATGGCAGGGTGGTCCATCAGATTTGTTTGTCTCGAGTACCTTCAATTGATATTACTGCGATAGACAGGTGTGCGTGCTTGCAGCTAGTCCGCAAATATAGCTGTTGTTCAGGAATTGACAGAGCGACATTTTTGTCTTTGGAACAGGCACAGGAGGAATACGGATATGGTGTCAAATGCAGAGACACATGGTCTTCTGGACAAACAATCAGATTTGAAAGACTAGAACTCTTGCATGTGTCAAACTCTTGACGCTCCCTCTTTGATCATATTGCTCATATTTTCCCATCATTATCATGTGACCAGCTGGATTTGTGCATGATGTGAACTGTCAACAATTAGACTCTCGAATACGGTAAATGGTTTAACATCTCCAGGGAAAAGAGGGGAAAACAGGGAAGTTTGATATCGTATTGACATCATTGCCAATTACTTCTTAGGCATATACAGCTATTATTCTGCACCATTCGCTAACAGTTTAAGCATTTAGAATCAATATCAGCCCATTTGACTTTATCTTGATATCCTTCTAAGTTCGATTCCTTGTAACCATTTACAAATTCGTGGGTTATCATGAACTTCCCATCCAGAGTGGAGTTCTTATGAATGTTATACCACAGATGTATTATTGGGGAAAGAAAACAATAAACGAAAAGAAAAACAATTCTTCTCAGTCTTCTTCTCCAGAGACATCTCTCTGCAATCGAGGACTACTTTGAATACAATTCTAATGATCCTCAGAGTTGGAAAAGCATTGGGTCCGGATTTGCAGAAGCAGCTTCGAGACTTATTAAGGCTCTTAACTCCTTTAAGATTTTTTTTAAGATCAGTCATTACTAAGCGTTGTCACAGGAAACATAGGTTGATTAGGTGGTCCATGTTGTTGTACTGATCATTGTTTTCGTGGACTAGACTTGTTTGCGAAGTTGAGTCGCACTATAACTTAACGGACTTAGATTCGTGCTCATATCTGCTTTGCACCGTATGGTCATTGAGGAAAGTTGGGCGTAGATGACGCAAGAGTTCAAGGTTCTCGTACTGCGAATTTAAGGCAAATGTGGGGAAGCAAGCCCCTATCATGGATGAGATTTAACATTTGCAGGCATTCACCTGCCACATCCATTGCCAGATTAAGTAGAACCCGTCAAGACCAAGATTAAATGTTTCGAAAGATGGAGCTTCTTCGAAAGTTCCTTTTGCTTTTTCTGGAAAGACAACCGAGCAGTTGACAGTTTCCCTTTGTTCGGGGCTCCATCGATGAGACACGGATATCCTTTGGTGCTCCCCATCTTCTGGAACAGACGCTTCTTCGGGAAGTGGAGGCCACTGGAGGCGAAGTGACTGCTTCTTTCGAACCCCTTATATCACTGCAGGTCATTTGTGCTATTTTCTGCTGATTTACCAACTGCCCAAGATGCAGTGACGGCTTTTTCATAATTTCCAAATTCAACAGTCACCTAGTCTGGTGAGTGTTAAGAGTTATATGATGAACACACACTGTTGCTGATTCAATCGTTATTACTTCAACAAAAAGAAATGAAGATGCTGTTGAGAACAAAGAAAATAAAGTGGGAAATTCTCTCCATCCTGCTACAGTGTCATCAAATTCATCTAATTTACAACTGCAATTTGAAAAACAAGAAGTTCCTCCTCATAAAATTGAGGCACCAGATGAAATCGTTATCGACCAAACTAATCAAAACCATCAACCTACTTCAGAAGGTACACTTTCTACTCACTCTATGCAAACTCGATCAAAATCTAGCATTGTAAAGCCAAATCTCAGATATGCATGTCGAGCTGAATATAAAGTTCATTCTGAACCACGATCAGTTAAATCAGCTTTAGCAGATGAATGATGGTATACAGCAATGAAGGATGAAATGGATACTTTGTATAAAAATCAGACATGATTATTAGTTCCTCGAACTAATCAAGTGAATGTTACAGGCTGTAAGTGGGTGTTTAAAACGAAACTAGCAAATGATGGAAGTCTTGATAGATTGAAGGCTCGATTAGTGGCTAAGGGGTTTCACTAAGAGGAAGGAGTTGATTTTACAAAAACATTTAGTCGTGTTGTCAAACATGCCACCATTCGTATGGTGCTCTCTATGGCAATGATGAAGAAATGGCCAATACATCAACTTGATGGTAAAAATGCTTTCCTACATGGAACATTAAATGAAACAGTATATATGGAGGGTTTTTATACATCCTTAGAAATCTCAATATGTTTGTTTTCTCAAGAAGTCCTTATATGGTCTGCGTCAAGCACTACGTGCTTGGTTTGACTAGTTCAGCAATTTTCTTCTTGAAGCTGGTTTCTTCTATAGCATAACTGATCCCTCACTCTTTATACTTCATGATGGACCAGAAACAGTGCTTCCGTTACTCTATGTAGATGATATTGTCTTGACTGGTAGCTCAAATCAGTTACTAGCTAAACTGATTAAATCTCTAAGTCTTCACTTTCACATGAAAGATCTCGGATGTCTTCATTATTTTCTAGGTATTTAAGCCAAACGCACAATTAATGATATGTTCCTATGTCAAACCAAGTATGCACTTGATCTTCTTACAAGAGCCAACATGACGGACTGTAAACCTATTTCAACTCCTCTGTCACTAAGACCAGTCATCATGAAGAATGATGAAGTTCTATTCCCCAATCCACTTGAATACAGGAGTTTAGTTGGTGGATTCCAATATCTAACAATAACTCGTCCTGATCTTGCATATGCAACAAACTTGTTATGTCAGAAAATGCAGCAGCCAACAATTGGAGATTTTCATAAGTTGAAAAGGGTTCTCCACTATGTTAAAGGAACTGCTCATCTTGGTATATTTCTTCATTCTCATAGTTCTCTAATGTTGATTGAGCTGGCTGTGTTGAAACTAGACATTTAACTACTGGCTTTTGCACCTATCTTGGTTCCAATCTCATTTCATGGGCAGCTAAGAAGCAACCTACTATCTCTCGTTTTTCCACAGAAGCAGAATATCGAGCACTTGCCTTTGCTATTGCTGATCTTACATGGATTAGCTTTGTTCTTCGTGACATTGGTATATGTCTCTCCTCATCAACACTTTTTTTTTTTTTTTTGGTGATAATCAATTTGCCATCTCACTTACTGCCAATCCTATCTTACATGCTCGCACCAAACACATTGAAGTCGATTTTCATTTCGTTTGAGAGAAAGTTTCCTCGGGTTCTCAGTGTGCGTTATGTTCCTAGTGCTTATCAGCTTGCTGATATTTTTACTAAAGCATTGTCACGCCTAGCACACTTTACTATCAGAATCAAATTGGGTATGGGCTCTCGACCCCTTCCCAATTTGCGGGGGGATGTTAAGAGTTATATGATGAACACACACTCTGCTGCTGATTCAATTATTACGACTTCAACAAAAAGAAATGAAGATGCTGCTAAGAATAGAGAAAGTAAAGTGGGAAAGTCTGGTGCTGTTGAGAAGTCTAGTATTGCTAGAAAGTTTGAGAAGTCTGGTGTTGCTAAAGTGAGAAAGTCTGGTGTTGTTGATTCGACCAGGAAGGAAAGGGACAGTCAATAATAAAATTTTCAGCACGTGTCCACTGCAGAATCATTATTCTATTTTGAGCATGTAAGGGGGTGCATGGCAAACCATTGTTTCTGTTCTAGAAATAGTTTTTCTATTCCAGACTTGTTTCTAGAATAAAAATTCGTTTGATAAAATTATTTCATTTTTTTTATTTCTTAAATAGATTCTTGTTCCATAAATAGGTTTGGAATAGAAATCATAAGTAAAAATTTTTTATTTCTCTATTTCTGGAACATATATGAGAAATAAAAAATTTTGTCATCGTGTCCTCCATTTGTCGCCGCCGACCACTATTCGTTGGTCGCCGGCCGTCGTCCGCTGGTCGCCGGCTGCCACCGCCGCTAGTGCCGCCGTCCAAAAAGAAAAAAATTTGTGTCGTTATCAAATGTAGTTCTATTTTTAGAGTAAAAATTTTATATCGTTATCAAACGGTTATTTTTGCTTAGAAACTCATCTAGAAATAGAAATAGAAAAATCTATTTCTCTTCAAGAAATCAATTTCTGGTCGAGAATGGTTATTATTCGCGCCATAACTGTTTACATTCTGATTCTGTTTTTGTTAGTTAGTTTTCTTAGTTTGTTGAATGATGAAACCACATTTTGGCGGTTCTTTAGATAAACGGCTTGTAATATAAATAAGAGATGAGAGCAAGCAAGTCGGTGTGATCTCAGATGAATATTTTCTTCTTTCACTCGTTGAATACAGAGAAGAGAGAATCCAAAACTCTTCATCTTTCTCTTCCTTTTCATTCTGCTCACCTTCACAGTGAGCATAAAATGTAGTGATGTAATTCTCGTTAGATGAACTTCAAATGACTGTTTTAGAGCTTAGTCCGAGCAACTCGACTGTAGTGAGATTGCAGATTACGATGGCTTTACTCGGGATCATTGCGAATCTACGAGATCTTATCATGTGGGGGATGCATGTCGTTTTGTGCACCTGTCTCCACCAAATGAATAGCTTATTTTCGCCATCCCTATGTTGCTAACTTGTCTTCACTCGCCCACGGTAATCTTTTAGACTGTAAAATGTCTCTTGATGGATATCTAATGATGATGATACTGCTGAGTGCAGCAAATTGCTGGCTTTGCTTTTTCTTTGTTGTGCCAAGACTCTCGAGTAATGAGATCAGCGAGCACGCTTAGTAAAGAGCCAAAAGGGAAAATAGCGACCCGTCGAAGCAGGTTGGTCGGACCATTTTGGGACGGGCCGGGCTCTGTGTTGTTGCAAGGCCCTTGGGAACGCTTCCTTATGCCCCTTCTGGTGCGTTCTCACCTTGTGGCATGAATAGAAAATGTCAGCTGCAGAGTTTAAACTCTGGCCTCAATGCCGCGTTTCTTAGCCCGGATCGGCCCGGATCGGCGGGACTGGAGGTCACCGTTCAAGTCATTTGTCATTGGGGGACCGAGCTCCATGTCGACAATACCGACCCCTCGTGTTGTGCTTCTGTGTGCACTCATCACAAGAAAAAGAAAGTGCCCGTGGTTTCCACCGCACTAGAGTATCAGGTACAGGACACATCCGTATGCATACTGCGGCGCGCAGCGCGGTTTCGTCGCCGATCCCTCCAGAACGGAAGGCGTAAAGCGCAATTATCAATCACGGACGGGTTCGATGGATAGAGACGAGACAATGGAGTGACTTAGAAGCAAGCAAAAGGGCTTCTTGCATTAGATGAACCACCCTAACAACACGATGCATCGTCTTAGCAGTCAAATCCAAACCATCTCCCTCTCTCTCTCTCTCTCTCTTTCCCCATAGGTAGGAAATTGCCTGAGATTAGATTTATCTTGTAATCCAAGACATTTTGACATGTTAGGCGACGAGGTACGATGGATAGATCATGTCCTTCTCCTGCCTTTTTTCACTTTCGTGACTTCACCGACAGTTGTTCCAACACTAGTTGAGCCCAAGAAAGAGTTTCATTTACCAAGAAACTCTCCCTACTCTTCACTTTTTCTCCCCCTCCTTTCCCAACCGACGAAGGTACCTGACATAAGCTATAACTCTCCTCTGTAGCAATCACAATCACGAAACCGAGTTTCTCGATCTTTATAAGGTGTTTAGCAAGTGCTCCTAAGTTAAAAAAAAAAAAAGCTGTACCACTCGAGGAAAAATCCGTTTTATTTGCGAGAAATAGCTTGTATTGACGAGAGAAGACGTCGACAAATGAAAATATTGGTGTAATTGACATTTAGTACCCAGTCAGACAACTGTTGTAGGCCGAATAAATTGGAATTTTTTCTTTTGGGGGAGAATATTTCAAATGATATTCTATTACAGATGGTCAAAAAGGCTCTTGGCAGCAGCCTTCACATGCTGCCGTAGAATAAATTTGGCTTATATTAACGGCAGGGAGTTTTTGCCTTGCTTCTTTCTTTTTTATTTTTGTGATTCTTTTGACTGGCTAAAGTATATTACCTTAATTCCATATATGTGTTGTCTACTGTATATGAAATTGAATATGATCAATGTGAAAATTAAATTGAATTTTACAAAATCACAAAATATTTGTCTTACATTATTGATTGATGTTCAACCAACAATTTCAACATGCACCTGAATTTCAGAATGAGAAGAAATAGACCGTGATAAGAATTCTGCCAATAACGATTGAATAATAATTACGAGAGTCATTTTATAGTAGTATTTTTTTAGTGAGTGTGGTTTTAATCTTATATTTCTACATTGATTATCTTAAGTTTTATTTAAATAGACTTACAAGGAAAATAACCGTTTCACCCGTTGAAAAGTGTGATGATTGATGAGAGAAAAAAATTTAATGTGAATAGCTTTTCTTGTTAATATTAATGTACTTTATAAATGAAGTGAATGTAATTTCGATTGAATTAGATTTATATTGCATTACTATATTTTATGTTTCAGATTGATTTATTTGGATAACTGACTCAAACCATTCCAAAATTCGGATCTCCTACCGAATTGATTTTAATTTGTTTTTGAGTGATTCATATTTTAATTAGAAGATCCAATCTATTTATATACTTATAATAAACAGATTGAAAAAAAAATTAAATAGCATAACATATTATAAACGAGTTTAAGTAAAATATATCATTTCAAAACTATTATTATATTCTATTATTTTGATTATAGCTAAATTTGATAGTCTTTCAAAAGGGAAAGGATGAAGCACATTAACTCGCAGTGGATGCTTAACACTCATTGCCAATTTCATGCAATTTTGAATGTCTTTTACGCAAATTTAGCAACTTGCTTTAGTTGTGGATTGTAGCTTCGAGATGGTTTCCAAATGCCTTACAAAAGCTGTAGTGTCCTTTTCACAAATTAATTGCTGCAAAACAAAACTGTACCAAAGAACTTCTCCGCATGTATTATTTGTTATGCCTAAAGTTTTGTTTGACCAAAAAAAAAAAAAAAGTTTTGTTTGTTTTGTAAAAAATGTATTATTTGAAACATATTTCTTAAAAGTGTTCGTTTTTTTTGCTCAACAACATTAATCAATGAAAAAAAAAGTTTTCATACAAATACAAACAATCATTTTTAAGAAAATATTTTCCAATTCATTAATTTTCCGTGAAATAAACGAAACCTAAATATCTCCTTATTTTTATATTAATTTAAATTTTCTGGTGTCAGTTAATAATGGGCTAATCTGTTGGTAGAATCCCTAATCGACTGCATCTCCGCTAATCATAATAACTTTTCCACATGACCCTGTGTCCTGAACCCCTAGTCGTGAGATGAATGATATGATTGTCTAAAATGATAAAGGAGTTTCACATCAAGAAATCTGAGTTTCTCAACTTGATCTTTGTCCTCCTCTCTCTGTAAATATGCCCACAAAAAAAGTTTCGACTTATAGATACAATGGGTGAAAAAAAATATTCTTCTACTGTGAGATAGATTTCATGGCTGGCTTTGCTTTAGGGAATCAAAGTAACTAATCCCTTACTTTCTCTATTCCACACTTTATATTCTTAATTTTTAATATACCATATTCACTCGACACGTCAAGCTTTAGAAAAATCTAGACTTTACACTCGGATTATGATAAACTTAAAATAGAGAGAGAGAGAGAGAGAGAGGATGCAAACTGCAAAGTGTAGGAATTTGAAGAGAGAGAGTATAAAGTAGTAGAATCGAAAAATCGCGGTAGAAGATTAAGAAGGGGTTATATTCTCCTTCATCCCCAATTGGAGGAAATCACCCACATATGAACTTAACGAAAAATATAAATGCGGGTATATTCATGTTTGCAAACCACTAATTGGAAGGCTGAATGGAGGAAGTTTCTTCCAATTAGAAATGGAGGAAAACATTCTTATAAAGCCGCGATAGATCGAAATCTGACGGTGAAAGTTGTCCCCAGGTCTAATTGGTCATCCAGCTGCAATCCTATCTCTAGGAAAAAAAGTAAATATGGTCATATATTCTCAATGGAAAGAGCAATCATTTGTTGAAGACATCACATCATTGTGTTTTTATATGCTGGGAAACTATTTGCTTACATTTTCAAAAATTGCAATCACAGCCTCTAATTTCCTGCACTAATTCTTTCCCAATAATTAGGGGGGATCCTCGTTGATTTTTGGTTCATTTGATGCTGATCACATGCCCCCTTAATTATAATTAAATTGCTTCCTAGATAGCTCCTGTGCAGTGCGGAATGTTCAAAAACTTGCGCTAGTACTGCAAAATCTACATCCGAAAGAATTAATCACGCTTTTGGTCCTCCTACTTCAAGAGCGTTCAATTTCCATCCCTGCTTTGTTTTGCTGTAATGTTAATCTTTTATACTATTCTTTGGCCAAAAAATTAAAATTTTTCCATTGCATTTGCACAGGAATGCCGGTCAACATCTGCTGCCATTGATATGCAGAAATTTGGTAAAATCAACTTTGACCATCGTATCAAGTTAAAAGGCCTCTTACCATCAACGATAGTATTCTTCTCATGCAGATTAGAGGCACTGATGCAACATTTCTTCTGGTTCTGTTGGTGGCAAGAAATCCACATCGCACTGACTTGAGGACTCGTTCATGTAGCGGCAAGACATTGTCAATTTGACCATCAACCTCGACTAACTGCTAATTAGAGTCAATAGAAAAGGTCTTCTGAGTTAGCGTATTTTCAAAAAGTTGATAATGTTGATTGTAGAAACTTGTACCCATAGGAGTCCGAAATGCTGATATGACATTTCCCATTTAATTTCACACGTAAACGTACGATAAAAGCCCTTGAAACATCAGCAAAAGATAGAAAGAGAATTGATAGTTCTAATTTCCATGTTTAGGGGCCGGCGCTAACTTAGCCAAGTCGATTGAACTACAGATGGGAAGCTCAACAAAAGATTTCAATCATCGTCGAGGAATGTATAGTGCAATGATTAAGATTATTACTAGATAAATACTATGTACTGAATCAACACACGGCTCAGTTAACCATCCTGGACCAAGGCACATCACATCAATATGCAAGACTCCCTCTCACCACAGTCAACCATCCATATTCTTTTCAGATGTAATAACCAATTATGATCCCTAAAGACAGAATAAACCAAGTAACTAAGCTCATAATTAGTAAAAATCTCAAAACCCTTCAAAAGAAAAAAAGAGGAACGTATGAAACTAAATAAATAGAAAGAAAAGGAAATCGATCTCAGACAAGCTAGGCAGCATCATGGCCATTGATCTGTTTCTGTGCGAATGCGAGCAGCACTATTTGGTCCCTCCATCATTCCCTCTTGACCGCCCAAAAGCAAAGGAGGAGGAAAAACGTGACCCCAAAACCATCATCTGATTTTGCCATACATCAAGAGCACACAAGATTTCACAGGTGGGTCCCACGTTGTATTTAGTGGGGCCCCCTGGTCCATGCCCTACTCTCTTTCTTTCTTTCTTTCTCTCTTTTTTTTTTTTTTTTTTTTTTTGGGGGGGCTCATACCTTCAATTATGTACGAAGGGCCAACGCTTCAAGATATCCTAAGAATAGAAATGATATCCAAGCAAAAGCCCTAAAGAGAGAAGGCTCGTTGAAAGGGTGAAGAGAGAGAGAGTATCAAAGACGCGCTTCCATTTCGTTTTATCAAATGAAAGGATTTACTTCAAAATTGTGTTAATTTGTGTTCCTTTTTGAATCTATCGACAAAAATCCAGAAAAAAAGTCGACACTACGTGGTTAGAAAGAAATTAGGTAATTTCTTTTTTTTTCTTTGGTAAAAAGTAAGCAATAAATCGGGTAATTTCTTGTTCTTGTTCTTTTTTTTTTTTTTTTTAATGTGGGAGTTTAGATGACATATTAGAATCTGAATCACTGGTGCTTGTTGTAGACGTCTCTAATTTGATGTTTTCTAATAATATATTATGATTTTATAATGAAGTATTAACAAGGTGAAGAGAGAGGTGGTGGTGGTCCATCAAGTAGACTGCTCATTTGCCTTGCATATGAAGCAACCTTGTAATTCTCTCTCTCTCTCTCTCTCTCTCTCTCTCTCTCTCTCTCTCTCTCTGTGTCTGTGTGTGAAACATTCATGGCAAAAGAATCATGATCAGCACTCCAGCTCAAAACCCATGTGAGCTCCTCCTATCATCTCTTTTCCATTTATTTTTCACCCCCTCAAAATTTTTTCATTAAATAATCAATCTTTTCCTTTTCATCAATATAAAGATCTTTGTTTATTCAACTTGAAGGTTTAAACTCTCTGTGATCTTCGAACAGACCACGCTTGAAATTTCCCTGCTGGCAGAGTACTTTTGTTGTTTTGCTTTGTTTCTGCTAAGTGTCAAAATCCCCATACATACAGATGTTGGGTACTCCTATGCAGTGCGAAAAGGTCAGAGGGTGATTTTGCTGGAACCGATCAAATTTTCCCTATTTCTGTCATACGTTTTTCTCACGAAAATAATATCTTACTGCATATGTTTGAATAGTGAAATGAAAAAAGAAAAAATTCATGTGTTACTGTGCTTTTGAAGGGCTGTTTCTTGCCTTTTGCTTTAGCAGTCAAGGTTAGCTTGGAACAAAGGTATGCAATAAGAAGGCCCTGGGCTTTAGAAAAAATAACTTAAAAAAAGGAAGAGAACTGTGATTTCATCTCTCTTCTCTCTCCCCAGCCTATTCTCTCTCTCTCTCTCTTGCACGCATAAACCGCCTCCATGCTCTGCTTAAATTAGCAAAGGGCTTTAAAGGTGATACGTATAGGTTCTGAAGCATTGCTTTTCCTTTCCCTCCGCTCTCTCTCTCTCTCTCTCTCTCTCTCTCTAACTGGCTTCGGTTAAAGTAGAGAGCGAATTCAGGTTCTCTTTCCATGTTAAAGCAGGTTTTCTAGCTCAAATAAGCTGCGACAGTTTCCTCTCTCTCTTTCTCTCTCTCCCTCTCTCTCCTAGAGACTGTTTTTCATGCTTTGGCACATGTAATACTTGAGCCTTATTTGATTTTCTTCATTTTCTTTGCCAGAGAAACTTGGGAGTCTTTTCCCCTCTATGATTCTTGAAAAAGACTGATCTTTTCTGTGATAGTCTTCTTATTCATAGCCTTCTATCTTATGAGGTTTCTGGTCTATATTTGGACTAGAGCTACCGCCGCCGATCTTACTCAGTTTCTGTTCATCTTATTCTGAATAAAACAACGATTTTTCGAACAGGGACCTGATTATTCTTGAAGGTGAGGGATTTTTCAATAGCTTGAGGGAGCGATATGGAGGTTTGAAAGCAGATATGTGGAGAGGGGAGAGAGGGAGAGAGGAGAAGAGATAGTATCTGCAGTTGCCGAAGAAAAGAGCCAAGAGCAAAGAAAAAGAGAGAGAGGATGAATAACAGTAGTAGCAGTAACTTGGGTTCAATCAGCAGCTCTGATCTTATCGATGCAAAGCTCGAAGAGCATCAGATTTGCGGATCCAAACAGTGCCCCGGTTGTGGACACAAGCTTGATGGGAAGCCGGTAACATATTTTTCCTTTTCTCGTCTTTATTTCTTCTTTGGGCAAGGCAAATGCAAAATAAAGAAAATGATAACAAGAGTTTTGGCAGCGTTTTGTTATGAAAATTTCTGGTGTTTGATACAGTGAGGTGATGAACTTCACTTAAAAGAAAAAGGGAAAAAAACCCCCCAAGTCTCTCTATGCTATTTTTTGTTTTTTTTTGCCTAAATTTTGTGGTAATTAACTTGAAGTTGGGGGAGAAAAAGAAGTTGAGGGGTGTTATCGTTTTCCAGGATTGGTTAGGTCTACCAGCAGGAGTCAAATTTGACCCGACAGACCAAGAACTGATAGAGCACCTCGAGGCCAAAGTGGAAGCCAAAGACATGAAATCTCACCCTCTCATCGACGAGTTCATTCCTACCATCGAAGGCGAGGATGGGATTTGTTACACCCATCCTGAGAAACTTCCAGGTCTCATTTATTTTCTCTAACCTCTCAAGAAATCTCTCTCTCTCTCTCTCTCTCTCTCTCTCTCAAGATGTTGAATTTTTACTATATATGGTATACTGTTTCTATCCAAAAAAAAAAAAAAGTAATTTCTTTGGCAATTTGTCGAGGGTATTTATCAATGTCTACATTGCCTACCTAGCTTATAACTTCCTCCTCCTCCTTCTTCATGTTTGTTATGACTTTGCAGTGTTTTTGCACATGTATATATATGGTTGGTTATACCTAAGTCAACCTAACTTTGACTTTTTGGCCACACGGTGGTGGTGGTGCGTCTCTCTTTGTGTTCTTTTGTCTGAATTCTTCTCTTTCTTAGGAGTGACAAGAGATGGGTTGAGCAGGCACTTCTTCCACAGGCCGTCCAAGGCTTACACAACTGGGACGCGGAAGCGGCGGAAGATCCAAACCGAGTGTGACCTCCAAGGCGGTGAGACACGGTGGCACAAGACTGGCAAGACCAGGCCCGTCATGGTAAACGGCAAGCAAAAGGGTTGCAAGAAGATACTGGTCCTCTACACCAACTTTGGCAAGAACCGGAAACCCGAGAAGACAAATTGGGTTATGCACCAATACCATCTGGGCCAGCATGAGGAAGAGAAGGAAGGGGAGCTCGTGGTATCCAAGATATTTTACCAGACGCAGCCTAGGCAGTGCAACTGGTCTGAGAGGACCATTCCTGCCAGTAGCACTTCCGCTCATGCCACCGAAGGAAGCGGCGATCTGAACAATAGTAGCAGAAGAGGCGGCGGTAGTGGTGGGAGTGGAAGCTCTTCTACTTCGAAGGAGGTGATTTCTCGGACAGATGAGATCTCTGGAAGCGCAGTTATCACTGCAGTTACCGCTGCAATTTCGAGTTACGGCACCGCCACCACTGATATTCAACAGTTGAAATCAGAACATTTTGGGTTCGTCCCATTTAGAAAAGGCTTTGATGAGGTAATTTCTTAAATTTCCATGTACATTTTTGTCATATGAGTTAATATATATATGAACCATGGTATATACGTTGCTTTCATCAAACCAAGGCTGAAAAGGAATCTATACCCTTCAACCTTACATGGAGTGAGTTATTAAACTTTCGGAAAATTTTACTAGGAAGGATGAAATATCCTCATCTGTTACCAGATTCAAATTTTTAAATTGAGATCACATGGGTAGATCACGAATTTTCTCCTATTAAACTAACACAAAATGAATCATTTTGATGCATGTGAGTACATTACCATCCTTTTCGTAACATTCTTGGATAACCCATTATCTAGATAGATGATTATATGCTAGGAAAATTTCTTGGATCCAAAGACTGAAAAGGGTTTGCTCAAATTGAACGAAAGGGGCTTCTCATCTAGATGATTTCACGGTTGCCCTTTTCTTTCGTATTGCACATAAAATGAAACTTGGAAAATAATCACCATCAGCTAACTAAACTCTTGCTTAACAAGCGCAAGGTTTACATCACAGCAGAGAGTGAAATAAAGCAACTTAAGGAGAGAATAAAGCAACATAAAAAGGGGAAAAAAATTAAGGGGAATAAGGAGAGAGTGAAAAAGGACTAGTCAGCTAGAAACTGTGTTCACAATTAGATAGTTTTAGTTGGGTTAATTACTTTTGCATACAGGTGGGAATAAGGAGAGAGTGAAAAAGGACTAGTCAGCTAGAAACTGTGTTCACAATTAGATAGTTTTAGTTGGGTTAATTACTTTTGCATACAGGTGGGAATTGGGGAAGCTTCAACGGCAAGGGAAGCCCCGACGTCCGGCACCTGTGAGGACATCAGAGATCATCATCAGTACCAGAGGTTGCATCATCCTGTGGCTCCCCATGACCATCAGCTCCATCATCAGCACCATGTCCACCACCCAATCGCCACTGCAGCATTCCACATCAGCCGGCCCTCACACCCAATCTCTGCCATCATTGCCCCGCCTGCTCCTCTCCACCAGACGGCGGCCTCCATCAACATCCTTGACGAGGACTCATTCCATGTCTCGAGGATGATGCTCCAGAATGAATTCCAGGTACATATATAGCTTTCTAAAGTGCCGCACGTATCTTGTTTCTTCTATATAATCACATGCGAGAAGCGTTAACTTGTGTCAGATGTTGAAACTTTTCAATTTATATATTTAACTGCTGAATTTCAGTTACTCATGATCAAGAATTTTATTCTTCCTTGGAGTTGCATTAGCCCCTCTCTCTCTCTCTCTCTCTCTCTCTCTCTCTCACATATAGCACACAATTATATATTCATTTAGCTTACTGCTGTTGCATGCTCATTCTAGTGTCAAATACTATATTGCAACTGCGGCTGCACTCATGTGAGTTGTGCTAGTTCAAAATGTCAGCTGAGTTGGGAGCAATTACTGTCATTTTCTCCACTCTCTTCTCCCTTTCGAAGACACTATCATGATTCAGATGCAACTTTTTTTTTTTAAATTTCAATTCTTGACTTCTTTGCCTTTATTTTTTTCCCAAATGAAATGAAAATACACACAGCAACAGCAGCAGCAACAACAACATCAGCAACAAGAACAACATCATAAAATGGGAGGGAGGTCAGCCTCTGGTCTGGAGGAGCTCATAATGGGATGCACTTCGTCGTCGACAGATATTAAAGAAGTGAGTTATGAACACGAAGTACTTTTTTGACTCTGAATTTCATGAGCCTTGAACTGTCACTATTCTATGCATGCAAGTAACTAAAAAGAGAGCAAAAAGAAAGAAAATAAACCCTTGTTTTTGTCCCAACAACTATTTAATAAGCTTAAAGAGAGACTCCCAGAATCCCCTTTCTTTATTTTCTCTTTTATTTTCTTTTCCTCCTTTTCCCCTTTCCTCCCTTTTCTCAGTAAGCATTTTTTGACGAGGGTATACGAGGCTTTGAACAGCATCTGCCTTAGGAAAAGAATTGCATTAAGGACGTACATTAAAGTTTGGGAAGAGTGCGCATTTAGTTTTTAATTCAAAGAGTTTTATTTTATCCACTGTCCATGTAAATAAAAAAGTTGCGGAGGCAACCTTGGACATTTGAAATCTAGAAAATCAAGAAAGACAAAATCAAGAAAGACTTTGTAAATATAAATTCTAACTGCACGCATATCAATATCTTTAAGTAGGATCTGTAAATTTTATTTTTGTCTACTAACAATGGATACAATGAAAATTCTCATAAAAAGTATTGGCTATATAATATTTTTAGTTGCTAATTAAGGGAACTTGACACGAGCATTGTCTAATGATGAAAAACAATTCAATCAAGAAGTTGTTTGAATTTATTTCAGTTGTCATGAGTTTGTTCTCTATATTGGTGTATTATTTTTCCGAAGTTCTTCTCTTGTAAAACATTATATTAGCTTGCCTTGATGGCTGGATTAAGAAAAACATTAGGGTTTGCTAATTTAAAAAAGAAACTAGTCCTAAAATTTGAAGAAAACTAATAAAGCTGAAGGACACAGTAGCCAAGCCACTCCGAAATATCAAATAGACATTTTTGGAAAACTGAGGAGATGAAAATGGAGAGAAAAATGAAAAGAAAAAAAAAAAAAAAAAAAAAAAAAAAAGATGAAGCTTTCCCAATGGGGTTGCGAGGGCAATAATTCGCAAGTGATCAGAAGGAGTGATGATAGGATTAGACAGCCTTCTTTCCCCGTAATAATTATGCTTTTGTGTCCTCCGTAACAACAGACAAACCAAGCCCTGCTTCTTCCTTCATTGTTTTCATGCGAAAAAGTTGGTCGTACAATCCCTAACCCCAAGCCAAAACCCCCTCCTTTTTTAATCCTTTTCTTTTCCACATGCTCCTGCAGTTTTCTCTCTTATCTTTACTCTTCTTTTCTTTCTTTTTATCTTTTTATCTTTTACACCTTTCTGTTTTTCCCACGTCTTGCAGGAGTCATCAATCACGAACCCACAAGAACCTGAGTGGTTGATGAAGTACTCCCCCTTCTGGCCTGACCCTGACAATCCGGATCATCATGGGTAGGAGTGAAGAGTTACAGGGAGGGAGAGAGAGAGGAAAAGGGAGAAGAAGAAGACGAAAAAAGGGTTTCGAACAAAATGTTCAGGGACATCATCATTATCAGCAGTATCATGAGTACTTGAAGCCCCTTCTCTAACAAGTTCTTTTCAAGCTTCGAGAGAGAGAGAGAGAGAAAGAGAGAGAAAGAAGAGAGAGAGAGAGAGACCGAAGGACACCTACACAGTATGTACTTTGCCTTTCCACTTTGTCCTTCTTTTGTTTTTTTGGTTATTAAGGTTCTCTCTCTCGCTCTAAAAAAAAAAAACCAGAACTAACTGTTTAACCGTCCATGTTGGAAAGCAAGGCGTGGGGAAAACAAAGGAGAATGAAAGAGGGAAAAAGAAGGAAAAAGAAAAAGGGGAGAGAGAGAGAGGCAAAAAAAAAAAAAAGAAAACCCAAAGAAAATGAAAGAAGCTGCCCCAGAAAAAGCTGCTCTCTCTACTGACGTTTCCGAAGGAGAAGCCAAAGACCCAATAAAGCAAAGAAAAAAAAAAATACACCATGCATGAAAATCAGTGCCGCCATGATTACCATATCATCTTGTGTGGCTATATTCTCTCATTATTTTATTTTTTTCCCTTGCTCTCAAGAAGTTTGTGTAATCTCTTTGTTCTTGGTTACCCTTTATTTAGAAGCAAAAGAATATACCACATAATTTGTACAAATAGGAGGACAACTTTGTCGATTATGTTGTGACTATTCACTTTCTTGATCAATTGTTATGGATAGTAATTCAATATTCTTATTTTCTTTTGAATGATTACATATGTGTCTGAATGAATCGATATACGAATGGTGGCTTTATTTGATTTTTCAATTAATCATTTCATGGTATCAAAAGTTGGGATCAATTGTTCTTGCTCGTCCATTATTGGTGGTTTGTAAATTATGTATATGCGAAACAGCTTAATAGTCCGGTTATTATTAAGCCAACTGTATATTTCTAATGAAGTCTTTCCAAGTACCAATTTTTTATACTTATGTGAAGACACTACTTTTCATGAAATCCTAGCTTACAAGTGTAGAACTATAAAACTACATGGACTCATATATCTGTTAGTTAAGTACTTAATTAACACATACTACATCACATATTATTATCATTTTTTAAAGCGTATTTTTCCTTTTAACTCCATTAGTCTGCTAACATTTAGCATTACAACATCAAAATAGTCCTATAGATATATGAGAGACATTGTATGCTCGATAGGTCCTTGAGCTGTCCAAAACATTTGTGGCAAGGAACAAGAGAATGAGAACAGCAATTCCCCATTGAAATATTGCCTTTAATGTTTATTATCTAATAAAAGACATGGCAATGCATCAGAAATTCATAAAGGGTACCAGCTAGAAAACCATACAGAAGTGAGACCATGCAGTAAAGTGCAGAAGAGAGAAGTTTCTACAGATGCTCAAAATCTGGACTCTTTAGTCAAGGTACTTCAATTTTATGCAAGCCTGACAGTAAGCAGATTTAAATCGGAAATACTCCTATAAAGAAATTTCAGATGAATGATTTTATTCAAGACATAGAGCGAACAACATACAGTAGTTTTTATCTCTGCTGATCTCCATCATTTAAGATGCACGGTAGCCTCAGGAGGAAAACAGATGTCACATCTCAGCTGATATCATGTTGATAGGCGGAGTCAACAGACATTATTATGTATTAAATCAAGTCAAGATGTGGAGCTCAATGATGGCGAAGCTTTATTTTTGATCGTTCACCCAAATCACCACCTTTCGTAGCTAGAATCGTGCATGGCGGTAATCATCATTCAACGTCAATCATGCATGGTATGGTAAGTGATGTGGTTTGCCTTTGGCGCAGTAATCATGATTCATAGAATGATTTCTGAAGCAATGCTTTAATTAACACGTCACCAGTCAAAGTTAGCTGGACTATCTTTCTAATCCTCAACGAAATTATATATCGTAACCAGAATTCAATCAGATTCAGTGGGACGGTACCGACATAATCGGGTGCCGACCACCATATCGATCTACTTGCAACTGGGGACTCATCTTTTGGATCAGTAATCATGGATTCGAGTTTAGTTCACTTGCCGAAAAATCTACACCAAATACTAGTTCAGAGAATATTATCTGCCCGTCTGCAATATACTCGGATCAGGTAGTAACGGAACCTTGGAATAGAGACAGAGAGCTCTCATCTCGGGTCATGCTATCGTTTTTGTTTACTTGGAGACGTCAGAGACTTTGCCGCTTTGTTTTATTCTATATTCTAGCTCTTTATACGACTCCATGAGACTAGAGATATAGCTCTTGTCTTTGTGTTTCTGTGTAATAGAGAGAGAGAGAGAGAGAGAGAGAGAGAGAGAGAGAGAGAGAATGCTATATGCACCATCTTTATTTGCTTCATGGGACGTGCATGAAATAAAGATAAAACTAAACAACGGGAAAAGGAGGCAGCTTCATCATAGTTTTATAGGGAATAAAGAAGGGAACAAGAATAAGCTTTATGTCTTAAAATGACCATTTTCTCCAGCCTCTTTGGAAAACTATACTCGGTACATTCTTTCTTTTTCGTATAAATTATAGCCCGCATAAGTATTGTATTGCATAATCGAAGACCAGTATCGTATAAAAGACTACAGAAACATTATAAGTTAAGGACTGTAGCTGTGTTTTGTATATGGCTTTAACAGTGGGTTAAAGCGTTGGATGGCTGATCCGTTGTATGAGCTTAGCCTCCCACCTTAGTACCCCCTCTTGTGCGTGTGAACCAGATAAGAATAGCACTTAAAGAATGAAGAATTAGACAGAGAATAACTCACGAGGAATATCGAGCATTTAATTGGGCTATGGAAAAAATAGAAACTTAACTCTACTGCCGGGTTAAAGAATTTTCAAAGTATCAGGTAAAATATACTAGATAAACCCAGTCATTAATTTACCAAAGTGGAGCGACTATGAAAATTCTATTGTACATTCTTGCTGACCAATGAATTGAATCTAGATATTTTGAACATTCCATTAAAAGTCTATGGGTACTGTTTCTTCCTGCTGCACATATGATGACTGCAAAGCAAGCAACGAGGTGAAAATAACAGCAAAATTGAACTTTAGCTCCTTTCACTTGCTAGTTGGTAGAGAATCAACACACCGATAGATACATAGATGCCCTAAAGAAAGCATTTTGCTTCTCCAAGCGAAGGTTAAGAGGATAATAGAAAGAGAAAGGAGATGTGCCTCTTTAAAAAGGGTAATGACAGGTCCTGCTCAGCCTGAAAAGGTGATATTCAAATTCTTCCAATCCATGGAAGATTTTGGGGGTCTCTTTCTTGGAGGGGTGGGGGAATTAGCAATAAAACTAGTGCATTAAACAGGCTTTTGGGTCTGCTGATTTGGTCCCGTAAAGAAGTTGCAGGAGGAACTTAAGTAGTGCAATGAGGAATATCACAACATGGCCAAAACCCGCCTTTTTTGGGATTCTTCCGTAAGGAATTTGTTGCTTTTTTTCAAGATGGTAGCCCACCCTTTCTCTCCCCTCATGAGCTCAAAGATGTTTAGTTTGGTCTGCACCATGGAGCTAGTTAAGTTCACTTAGGATTTATATTCTATTGCTTGCCATTTCAGGCACACTTTTTTGTTAGTGCTGTGAAGAATCCTATGACAACATATTAAGAAAAATAGAAAAGGTGTTGTGACCGACTTGGGAGTACCCGGATGGTAAGCTTTGGGGTGGGTATTCCTTTAAAGTATTACTTAATTTACACGCTCTTTCCAACTTCATTTTGGAACTCCGACTATCATAATTCTCTTTTATAATATACTCGTCTTCGTAAGTGTCACAACTCACTAGACAAGGGGATCTTTAGGGGATATATATATCCTCATGGCTTAACCCTTCTCCTGAATAGGGGTTTGAGAGATAACTCTCATGATTTCTCGTTTTATCCTAGAGAATATTGGGATGTCTATATTACTGCAATATCATCTATAATAATCGATCAATTCATGTTGATCAACCCTCCGAGAAGAATACCATCCACAATAGCTCATATGAAATCTAATATTCTTCCGATATTGTCAATGTGCACATGAGTCCATGATTAAAGATTAATACGTGAATCAGAATTAGGATTGTACATTGCGACAGTGTACTTCGAATTGAAGACACGCTTTCAAAATTCCTAGTCCTAGCTCTAGAAATTTATCAGCACATGGCCACAGTCCTTGAATGTGAAAGATTGTACAACCTCATTTAACTCGTTGTTATTCAATTAGAGAGGCTGTTTATATGACTAATCATGTTTGATCTTGATCTTTATAAACGCACCAGATGCAGTTCTTCTTATAAGTTTATCTATCAAGCTAATCTCGGAAGGGGATAATTAGGTCACGTCTTAAGTAATTGCGGCAGCTAAAGCCTTTTGTTCCTGAACAGTTTTGGTCTCTCCATCTCCAAGAATGAAATTCACGTTGTTCTTGGTGTTGTCGATTCAAGTTAATCTCAACGCTCGGCATGCATAATCAAAAGAGGTCCTTAGTGGCTAAATGTCAGGAGAGGACCTTTCTTTATGGTCCGATGCTAAAGAAGTTCTCGACAGTTGACATAATAATTAGTAAACAAACATTAGGTGTTAAACGTAACATACGCTGTAGAAAGAATCCATGCAGATAGAAAAATCATGGTGCGAGTTACAAAATGATTATCAGACGACAATGCGGGTAGACATTCGAAAAGCTGGACATGTCTTTGCTGCAATAAAGCATATGATAATGTCGTCCAACGATGATGCGGATTGTAGAGAATGGAATTTATACTTTTCTTTTCTCCAACGTTATCCGCTTGTGTTAGTGGCCCAAAAAATACACACGCGAAAGAACTTTATCCCCGCGAATTGATGGAGCTGGCAGCTGAAAGATGGGCTTGAAGCCCATCAAGCCAGAGCATGAACCGTAATGAGAGTACATCTTTAACTCTGAATGAGCAAGCGTGTAAGCAGAGAAATTAAGAATGGCAACCGGTTTAGTCTTATTCCCAACTCGGAATGGTGAATCGTCATTTCTTTTGCAGATTTTTGGCTTTAAAGATGTTGAGTTCGGTAGTCAAATCACGCGAAGCAAGCATCAACAACGCGGTAGACAAAAAGCTACCAAAGATCCGAACCAAAACATTACCTGCCTGTGGCTTGTAGAAAAGGATACAATTTTTTATTCACAAACAGAGATGCAACTCATTAAGTTGTCCCCTGTGATTTCAATCAACGTGAAAGATATCAGATACAAGGGGACTAGACAAGATCGCTTATTTTACAGTTTACCCCTCTACAAGCAACGCAGGACCATGCTGAGCACAGGTTGGCAATTAGCCATCATGCGCCTCAGGGACCAGTGTCTTCCCGACGACTGGTCCACAGCCACCACAAAACCTCAAGGAAGCACAAAGGCATGACAGCTTCATTTTCTCAGGGCTACCGATTCTTTCTGTAGGAGTATCCGCGTACTGCCTGCCAAAATGACCATCAGAAATCCCACAACCCCCTTCTATATTGGCATCTGTAGTGGTAACTGCATTTCCAGGGGAACAGCAGACTGCAGTGGCTGGCCCTTGCTTGCTGTAATCTTGAACTGCCTGCTTAGTATGACATTGCCAAGGGGACTTGGAGACAAGCAGTGAAGTTTAAAAGCATGAATACCTCTTGAGACCACCATTACATGCTAGTAATAGGGTTTATAAATGTGGTCAAGATAATGATATAACTATTGCTATGATGGTGGAAAGCAAAACTCAAAATCTTGTTCAAGCAAGCAACTGATATAGCCTTTGAGCTTGATGTGAGAAGCATCATGCAGGAAAGAGCTGTGTAAAATAAATTACCGGCATAAAGCTTGTGAAAATTACAAAGTCAATCACTTATCTTTGAGACTACTCTAAATGAGGTTGGCCTTCCGCCCGGTCACCATACTTTCAAAGTGGTTTCAGATCAAGACACCCCATCAACTCAATTAAAGAAACAAAAACTTTTAGTGGCACTTTATGGGAGCCAACACGGCACTTATCAGTGAAAAGTAGTGTAGCAGGGTATGGCACATCAACATTCTTTTACTCATTTTAAAGAATGCTTGACTAAGTGAGTTAATTGAAACCACTTAAAGCATAGTGGTCAGAGTGAAAGTAACCCCAAAATTGAAGAAACAATAAAGTAACTTGTCCAGTAATTCCTTCTATACGACGCAACTTCATTACTTAATCAATATTGTAATGATAGGTGTGAACAAGATGAAGAATAAGCAGTTCTTCTCACCTTCCACTGAGAGGAAGTTAGCAGCACTCTCGGCCTTTTAGAACGCACGAATTCCAGGGCGGCGCTAGGAGTCATGTGCTTATGCTTCACCTGAAATACATGAAGCAGCCAATGTCACCCTCAATTATAAGCCAATAGTGATAAGCACAGTTGATCTGTGTGCAACAAACCAACAGTATCCTTAATTTAGTCCTTCTTGTATACCAAATAGCAAAGCACAACCGTTGTGCTCCTTCCTCTCCCAGCTTTGCAGTGGACATAAGTTTTCTGGCCACAAGATGCGTTTCCTGAATCATAGATATGACAAGGTGTTGGCACAAAAAATGAGTTTTTTTTAATCTAATTAACAGCAGAACCAGATCGCCAGCCTAATGGCATTTACTGACCGCTTTTGTGAAGGATTACTTACTATAAATAAAGTCCACTGCCCGGTCAATATCAGCAAGAGAAGGAGAATAAAGATAGTCTCTTGTAGGTATCACCAAGTGATCAATTTTATAATCCTGGCGAGCACATAACAAGGAAACTATTAAAGACCCTGAACATCCTTTTGAACATGACTTAATCAATGGGCCAAAAATCCCAGACACAAAGGAAAGAGATTACCGACACGATAAAGCGATGACGGAACCAAGGTTTCATAAGGTTCATTGAGAGTGATGACACCATCAACACCAAGCCGCTTCAACCGCCGAACATCCTTGCGGAATGGAACTGCGCCTAACAAAAGAAACTGGTATATATCGACCCAAATAAATAGCCCATCAGAAAAATAACAGCTTTTCTTCACCATATCAACTCTGCCCAATCTACTTTGCTCCGGGCGGCGTCCAGAACAGAAAAGCCAATGGAAATTCCAAGTGTTTAATCAAAGTACTCTCTGAATTATTATTCGCAATTTCTAGTGAAGCCGTGTACCCACAGTCTCAACAATTTAAGCTCAAAAACTCCAACTTTGCAATATTAACTTCTTGCGCCGCGATCTTGCAATGAGCCCCGATATTAGTTTCACAAAAGTCAACGAATTCAAAGAGACCAGAGCCCAAACACATCATTCATCACGCCACTGTATCTCATCCATCAGACCCATCAACCACCCGCAGTCATACGAATCGAGCAGAGCAAACTACAGGCCGCGACTCGAAAGCGGAGAAGGGAAACGACCAGCTAAAACGAGGGTTCGCGACGGATTCCGATACCTCGTCGACTTCATCCCACCACCGGAACTCGGGCTGGAGCTTGTTCCGCACCACGTTGTACAGGAGAGTCGGGTAGAACAAGACCCTCGCGCCTGCACCCACCAGAACGCGCTTCCCGTCGAGGCCCGCTGCCCGCCGCGCGGCGGAGGGCGGGCGCCGCCGCTGCCGCCACCGTCGGCGGCGCCGTCCGGTTCGTCGATCGTCGCCATGCCGCTCGATCTGGCGAGGAGGAGCAAACGAAACGGCTCTGCTTCGGAAGAAATTTCGGACAGAAGTCAAAGCGATTGCGTATATTCACTTCTATAAGTGACAGTTGTCAAGCGGACAGGGGAAGGGGAAGAAGATTACTTGAATATAAAGGCTTAGAATCCTTAAAAAGAATCCTCGATCTTGAGTCCATTTTTAATTCTACTCCTAACTTTTTTCTCTAATTTAAAAAAAAAAAAAATTCTCCACTTTGAATCTAGTCCAAATTTTGCCCCAGACCTGTTTTATGTTTAAAAGAAACCCACTTTAGATTCAGTTTCAATTCTACCAAAATTTTTTTTATCAAAAAAATCATAAACTTTAACTTTAATATCAAATTTGCCCCGTTAGCCCTTCGTCCAAAATCACGATAAATTGTCTCTAGTTTCCCTAATTTTCATATCAAAGAGTGGTCTTGTTTTGGAGATACTTTTCCACATTATTTTATTGATGTGGATTCATCACCACATTGAAATACCAAATCAAATTAGTAATGGCGATATTTGAACAGAGGTTTAATTGGGATTAACTTGAGGCTAGATTGAAAATAGGTGTTTTGTTTTTTTTTTTTTCAAACAAAAATACAAAGCAGATTTAAGATTAGAGTTAAAGTTGGTGATTTTTATTAAAAAACAAAAATTGGGTTTTGTTAGACATAAAATAGTTCGAGGTAGGATAAAATTAGAACTAGATATAAAATTAGAAAGATTTTTTGGAAATTGGAAATGAGGCAATTGATATACCAACTCCTCCAAGACTATTAAGAAAAACAACCAAGGGTATTGGGTGAGCCGGTTGATAGGTCTAAGTGAAGCTCAACTCACCTTGCGATAGTTTTGACACCACCGGCGATAGTTTTGACACCACCCTACTTCACTCATGCGATAGTCAGTATCAAGGTATTGACATAAAGTCTACCTTCCCCATTGATAGGCTCCTCGATTTCTATTGAATCTTTTCTTTCATGGTGAGTGGGAATACGAGAGGTGGCATTGCGGGATTTTCCATCCCAAGGTAGTTCTCCCATTTGTTTCTTCTATGTTAAGCTATTTAAGAATCTACTCAAGTTCAATATAATCTTATAGGGCGTGTTTAGTAACAACACTTCTCAAAAAATAATTTCTTATAAAAAATTATTCGTTTTTATTTTATTCCTAGGAACAATTTCTAAGCATTTTAAATTGTTTGGTAACTGTCCAAAATTTCAATTCTCCAAATAAAATTGCGTTTAGTACGGTGCTAAAAATTTCTACTCCAATTCATTTTCTTTTAATTTTTAAATAGCTTTATTACTTTTTTTCCTTTTTTTTCTTCTTTTCTTTTTTTCCTTTCTCTCTCTTATTCTTCTTCTTCAAGTGGCCTGGCCGCTAGCAACCGGCAATCAACCGACGAGAGCCGGCAACCTCACCAAAGCATTGCCAGCTCTCAGCAAGGCCGGCCCTTGTCGGCCAAGTCTCACCGGTGGCCAAACAAGCCTTGTCAAGGCTAGGCCCGCTTGGCCACCAGCGAGGCTTGCCAACCCAGCTGAGCCTCGCTAGTGGTTGGGCGAGCCTCCGGTGAGCTTGCCGAACCGATTGCTAGCGACCGATGGTGGTGGGCGGTGGGCGGTGGACAACAACCGTGGTGGTAACGGTAGATGAAAAAGAAGAAAATGGAAGAAGAACAAGAAAAAAGAAAATAAAAATAGAAAATATGGACTGGATTCTAAAATTGTTCCTGTGAATAAGAATCAATTTTTTTTTTTTTTTATTTTCGATTCTATTTCAAATTTACTTCTGAAAATAAAATAAAAAATAGAAACTTGTTTTCGAGAATAAAAATTTTACCAAACACGATTTTGTTTCAAAACTACTTTTTAAAACAAAATAATAGAAATTTTTACTATTTAGTTGGTTACCAAACAGGGCCATAGTGAGTGGGAGAGAGAGAAACAGAATTCTTCTTGCCAATAGTTACAAAGTTCCCCATTTTTTCAAATTTTCTTTTTCTTCTCAATTCCATTCTTTTTATGGTTTTATTTATTTATTTTGAGGGGTAGGTTGAGTGCATCGTCTTCTGTCCCCAAGGACCATGGAAACAAGCTGCCACCCATTATTGTCCACCGAAGCAACACGCGTTTTGTGGCGCTGCTTTATATTGGTTTGGATCACATCAAGGCTCTCCTTTCGAATCCCTCCATCGACGAAATCAGCACCCGCAATTCACTCTCTCACTGCTGGCGTAGGGAACACTTCCGTATCACTCGACGTGCCGGTGATTCATGGTAAGAGCTGACATTTGGCCCCACTTGCAATGATATCGAACGTGCCGGTGATCCGTTGTAAGAGACGATTTCCCACCTCACTAGCAATGGTAGTGTCCCTTTGGGCCGCTTTGTTCCTTTTGGGCTTTGTCCAAAAAAGACCTCACTGTGAGATAAGACTAGTGCCAGACCTTATATGGCACATTACCTTATCGGATCAAGGTGGCGTGAGATTCGATTTATTCCTACCCCTTTTGCCATTCTCGAGGGGGAAGTGCCCTCCCATTCGACTAGGTCGTTACATCCATCATGTATCGTATTTCATCTTAATGGCATACGGAGCAACAGCAAGGCACGTACTGTGATCAGCCAATGTAAGTCGGCATGAGTTTTTCATTATGAGCTTAGGGATGCTTACGCTGTCTGATGATCCTCGGTTTTGCGTGTTCTGAAGCGAGCCGTGTGGGGTTAGTAGGAGAAGTTCCATACGCTATGTATTGCACGATGATGCCCTGGCGATTCACGTGAGTGGCTAATAGCAATGGCTGCGTCGAGTCGTATTTAACCCGTTTTGAGAGAACTGGGAAGAAAATTAAAGAATCAATGCCCGGCTGGAGCCCATTCATGTCAACCCCGTTGGCTGGTCACGATTTATCGTGGTTGTTTCCTCCCTGGTGAACCAGTCACGTCGGAACAAGGGCAGTCTTGAATGATGCGACCTTCCTGATAGGAAATTAGATAAACTGCTGCTGCTTCTCTCTCTCTCTCTCTCTCTCTCTCTCTCTCTCTCTCTCGTGCATGCAATTCGCTTAAGCTAAATTGCACAGCAACTTTGCTGTTCCTGGTGTGACTAAATCCTGGGCTCAACTTCCTGTCCCATCATTGAACAGTCAACGTCTAGCAGAGCTCCACAATAATAGAATCCAAAGTTAAGAGCACAAGTCAAGAAATCCTGGTGGACACAACAACATGAGCAAATGCACGACAAGCTGAAACCCCACCACTCTTTTTCCACTTTCCACTGAGCAAGCTTATGTTGACAACCTTGCAAGCATAATCAGGCACAGAACACACCCTTGCAGGCTGCAGCCACCCACACCCACTGCAGAAAATGGAGAACTGGCTTTTGGCTTTTCTACTTCTCTTGGCAGTGCCAATCGAAGCGGCATATGTTGGCGGTGGAGTCAGTGTCGGGATGGGCGGCGGTAATGCTGGTGTTGGCAGCGGGGGCGGAGGCAGAGGCGGAGGCGGAGGCGGAGGCGGAGGCGGCGGTGTATGGATTGGTGGAGGAGGGATCAACTCCCCAGGTCCATCAGGTTCAAGGCCGAGCAATGCATACACAGCTCTACAGGCATGGAAATCAGCGGTCACTGATGATCCAAACAAGATTATGGAGACTTGGGTTGGCTCTGATGTGTGCTCGTACAAGGGGGTGTTCTGCTCAGATTCTCAAGATGGAATGGGTCCTTTTGTTGCAGGCATAGATCTCAACAGGGCAAATGTGCAGGGAACTCTTGTCGAAGAGCTGTCTTTGCTCACTGACATGACCCTCCTCCACCTCAACAGCAACAGATTCTCAGGCTCGGTCCCTGACACTCTCAGAGATCTATCCTCTCTACAGGAGCTAGACCTCAGTAATAACCAGTTCTCGGGCCCTTTTCCTGCAGTTGCTCTTGAAATACCAAATCTCATTTACTTAGACCTCAGATTTAACAGCTTCTCCGGCCCAATACCAGAAGACCTTTTCAACAGTAAACTTGATGCAATACTTGTCAACAACAACAACTTTGAAGGCGAGCTTCCTCGGAGCCTAGGCAATTCGCAAGCTTCAGTGATCAACTTGGCCAATAACAAGTTCAGTGGAAGCATCCCGGCTAGTTTCGGTCTGATGGCCTCCAAACTCAAGGAGATCCTTTTTCTGAATAACCAGTTATCAGGATGCATTCCTGAGGGAATCGGGTTGTTTACTGAGATGAAAGTCTTCGATGTGAGCTACAACACATTGATGGGTCATATGCCTGATACGCTCTCTTGCTTGAGCCAGGTTGAAGTCCTGAACTTAGGGCACAACCGGCTGTCGGGGGAATTACCCGACCTGATCTGTTCGCTCAAAAGCCTCATGAACTTGACAGTGGCCTACAATTTCCTGTCTGGGTTGAGCCAGGAATGCTCGAAGCTGTTCTTTAAGAGCATGGGCTTCGATTTCTCAGTCAACTGTATTCCTAATAAGGACATGCAGAGGCCTCAACCAGAGTGTTCTTCCACACCAGGAGGAGGGCTGAGTTGTCTACGAGTACCTTCGCCACAACCCCTTGTTTGTGGCAGGGGGGCTGTTCTCTCTGGGACAGCTTCAGATCTGGCCTACAAGTCACCATGAGTTGAGAGTCACCCAAGTATCAACAGGTTGGTTATGGCTGTCTACAATTAATGATGTCGTGGTTCAGGGCATACTGTCTTAATTTTCTGATATGCTAGTTTGAACTTTTCGTGAGAACTGTACTGGATAAGATATGTCTTGAAATTGAAGCCTATAGGTTATATATGTGCAGGTTCACCCCGTTATATTGACTTGCAACTATTCAAAGAACGTCTTATACTGTCTTCTCGAGCATCTGCCATTTTTCTTAAATACTACCGCCACATTTAGACATGTTACACTTACAGATCCATGGTAGAGACACTAACCCCCAAAATTCAGCCTCATAAGTCTCACGCTGCCAAAAGGAGGAACAAAAAGAAAACGTGCAATCAGGAAGGCGCGAAAAAGAGAGACTGAAAAAAAATACATAGCACAGCTTCCCAGTGAAATTTTCATGTTGCATATCGCAGATACTCGTACACCATAAAAAGAAAATGGTTATGTTAGCAAAAGAGAGAGGGAGGGCTTGGAAGTTTCAGTTCATTAGCACGAAGATGATTATCTTTCAGATCTGCATGATATTCAGAAATATATGTGAAGAAGTTTTGAAGGTTTTGAATTCATTGGTCAGAGAAGACAAAAGTTTCGCGATTCTGCAAAAAGAAATGCCCCATAGACATATTTTATCAATTTGGAAGCTCACACCAAGCCTATGAATACAGGGAAGAAAAGGCATTATTCATGTCAGTACTAGGAAATATAGGACATAAACTTACCATCAGATGGTTGGTGTACTGCACCGTCATATTCTCAAAACACCAGTAGTGTTGAGAAATAGGTCTTACACATTGCTTACGTGCCCAACAAATTACACTATGAAGTGTAGCTCCATTTGTTCATCTTATTGAAAATAAAATCACACTAAGTCAGTGCCCGGCAACGGCAACGATGAATGATTAGGGCAGAAAAGAATCGTGTTCATTGAATGCAAATCAATGTGTCGCTTCCACGAGCTTCAGAGTTTTGACATCATTGTCATCAAGAAATGTAGTACATAGGGTTCGGGAGCTTGAAAGACCGTTTTGCAATAGCAAAGCCTAGCAAATCACTCCATTGGTCTCCGGAGCTCCCATGAATTGTATAACCCTGGCTTTCCAATTCAGACCTCTTCTCTGATTTATAGACGATTGCAGGTTTGCCTTGATCGGTAGCATTCCTGATTTTATCAAAAAGAATGGGAAAATTCCAAATCAGATGTACAAATATACAAAGTAGTACATGATATTGCTATCATATTTAAGAAAGGGACAAAAGCTAGAGAACAGGATCTATTTCATTATTTTACCTCAAGATAAGCCTTTTCCAGTCACTGTACCCAGCATATAGAAGATTTGTTTCCGTAACGTTTCTTTGTGGTTCACTGCGCCCGGTCAGCAGAAAGATCGTGAAACCCAGCTGTTGAAGCTCCTTGTACAAACCTAAGCTCGCGGGTAAAGCAGGGGCCTCCGCCAAATCCACCCAACGATCAAAAGAGTTCTCATCAAAGACCTCTGATCTACATTTACGATAAAACAAGTCAACAACTATTTGGGAGCACTATCCTGTTACAAGGGAAGAAAAAAAAACTGCCAAGTCCTAAGCAGATCAGGTAACATACAAATCAGACCACACCCTTGGCAAACATTTGTAACCAACTAGGAACTCCAAGCATGAACCAGACAAGGGAGAAGTTACTAAGAGTAGTGTATCATCCAAAAACAACTTAAGCATAAAAGTGGATCTGTTCAATGCATCTAGACTGACTTTATCGTTATCATCTTTTCTGGTATTTAAGTGAACCTCTAAATACTCCACCAACGGAAACAAGGGTTGACTACTCCCATCACAAGCCACCAAAGAAAAACATCAGGCCTTCGACAACTTAGTAAACCTATCACAACCACCGGGATATTACTTCAGCCCAATAATAGAACAGATGAGAGCAACAAAACTAACGATGAATCAAAATGAATTACTTTATTCATTCTCATCTCATGTGGCTGATAAAAGCTTCCTCCTCGATGAGAAAGAAGTGCCTTTAAGAATAAATATCGAATTGATTAACTGGACAAAAGAGGAGAACGTGTCGCAAAACTTCTCCATAATCCATGTGATGCTTGGACTCTCATTCACATAGAGCTCATTCCACCAGCAGTCACATGACGACATTTTGAATGGTTCAAAGCAGCAATGTTAACACCATGATTGGGTAATGCACAAACTCAGCAAACTGAACCAATTGGTCCAGAGATGGTGGCATCTCTTTTTATCCAATCACGAAAAGCATAGAACAGAATTACTCATTCGCAACTTCAAAGGGTTGCTTGCTGAGCTCTTTGGTGGCTTAACTTTGGTACTAATGACATTTTAGCTTGCACTTGTTAGTGAGTGCTTCTAAATTTTCAGGTGATCTTCGCCTACAGGAGTCCTCAAATAGTAACATCCTCTAAAGCTCAACTCTGTCTCCGAGCCTAGTACACCAGAATTAAGGATCATTCCAGCACATCAAACAAAAACAGGAACGGGTTACCCAGAATGTCTCTCGCGAAGATGCGATGGGGGTACGAATCATGCAGTTGAAAAGCTCAAGAAACAAGGACCGACTCATTAGCACAAAGTCGGGTATTCGCTTCTGTAACCAAAACGAGCAACATCAGACCAAGCTTGATCATGAAATGTAAAAGGGTAACTGCCATTGTTAACCGTTCATCCAATTCGATCTAAGATGGATGAATTTGGACCCTCAAGCTTGTAGTTTTGTAAACACTTGACCATATTTAGGTCCTTCACCAACTAAAGTAAGCCTCCACCGTCAAACGAATGTAACTCCAGGCGCACGCATTCCACGTGTCGCGATCCTACTGGCTAGATCCCCAGGCAGAGCGATCAATAGGCAATAGCATAGAATAAATTCACTTGCTCACCAGCAACACGGTAAAAACAAGGTTAAGCGCATCAGAACCACACGCATCACGAGACCGAACGCGACTCGAAGAAGAAATCAGCGAATCCAACGGCGGCGACGGCGAGATCATCGCCGGCCCGGCGCGGTCGGACTTACCCGAACCCGTGGGCCTCGTAGTAAGGCAGATTGGAGAGCAGCGTCTCGTCGATGTCGAACACCCAGGCGTCGCTCCCGTCGCCGGCGATCTCCACGGTCTTGGCGAACTCCGATGAGTAGTTCGCGACGATCGCCGAGTCCGACGCGTAGCGGTCGCTGCTCATGTAGGCCGCGACGAGCTGCTCGCACCGCGGCGGGACCCGGGCCCAGCTCCCGGCGTTGTTCGTCTCGACCGCGAGCCGCCAGCTCTCGCAGTAGAGGCCGTCGTCCCTGAGGACCTTCCGGTCGCCGGAGAACGGCGGCTTCGAGTAGAGGCGGATGAGCGGCTGCGACGGGGAGGCGGACGCGAGGTTGAGGAGGAGGAGGAGGAGGAGGAGGGAGAGGAATCGGCGGGCCGCCATGGACGGAGCCGGAAGGTCCATGGGGATGATTGCCGGGCGATGAGATAGAGAGAGAAAAGGAGGGGGACACCGTGGTTAAAACAACTGACAGGCGAGGAGATGGGGGGAGAGAGAGAGAGAGCGCACGTGCTTCTTGTCCGGTAGGAAATCAATTTTTTTTCCTCTCTCTTTCGGTAGAGAAAAGATTTTGTAGCAACATATATAGTTATGTCTTCTTAAAATTTTGCATAGAAATGCATTTGATATCATGATCGGCGATTCTAGTGTCTGAATCTTCAGCAAAAGAAATATTTTAATAATGCTTTGAAATCGTTATTGTGAGTAGATGTCATAATAAAAAGTCAAAATTTTCCTTTATGTAAATGACGTTATGCCACTTGGTATGAACGGTAAGGATATAAAATAATATTTTGACTGCATTTAGATTAAACGTCACAATCTTGTCTTAGGGATTTTTCTTAATCATGATTAGATTTCCTTTCCGTTGATTATTCAGACTTATTCTCACTCGAACCTTAATAGGACAAGGTGATGTCTATTATTTACTCGAGTGCATAAGTCGATTTACTATCGTTTTTAGTTTTGTAGTTTCATGCTATTGTAGGTTTTGACGTTCTCTTTACTTTTACTTGGAAGAGTTTGGTTGAACTTTGAAAACAAACTTTAGATACAATACAAATGTTGAAAGTCAAAACTTTATAGGGAAATGTAAATTGTAATTGATAAAAACTCATTTACAAAATAACTTTAGGTGGAGTGGTGTTTGGTTTATTTTTTTTCTTTGCAAAGGGCTTTCACTATAATATTTCTCTTTATTATTATTCTTAGAAATAAATCAAACTCTCCATTGACTCAACTGAAGGGTTTAGGCAGTTGGCAAGACAAATCTAGCGATAGTGGCCTATAGTTGAAGTTGCACGGCCTTAGGCAACCCCACTAAGGGTCATGCAACCCAAGTGAGTACTGTTTGTGGTCATGCAACCTCAAGTAGCCATCGCCTAGGTCACATAACCTTATGCAATAGGTGGTCATCTCATCGGCCCTCACCAACCGTCCTTGCAAAGAAGATGAATAGTAGTAATGAGGGGCAAAACCGAAAAATTGAAAAATTGGTGATGATAGTGTCGGGAGAAAAAAACTATTTAACCCTAATTTTAGTATTCCATAAATTTTATTCCAAAAAACTTTGAAAACATCTTAACATTTCCTTAAAAGGGCTTTGGAGGCGGAAAGTTGATCGCCAAAACTTAACCAAATGCACTAATAGTTTATTTTAAGATGCATTTTGCAATAAAAACATGAAAATAAAGCTTTATTTATAAAGATAAATTAGAATTCATGATTCTTGCGTTTATCGTGGGGTCATGTCCCTAAAGCTTTTATGATGTGGCCATGTTCTTTGCCCAATATGGCTGAACTGTTTAATGTTCTCGGACGATTATGATTTTATTCATTATTGATTTACTTTATTGGCCTAATTCCCTAAAAATATCCCTCCTTTAGATGCAGTCTCAATTTTATCCCGAGCTCTTTTTTGTAAAAAAAAGAAATCTTACCTAAAATATATGATCTTCTTTTATTCTAGTCTCAAATCTATCTCCATTAACCATTCATAAAAAAATTGCCATTAGTTGCTTGATGTGGCATTTTCATGTCAGTAACAAATCCACATAAGTAAGGTAAGGTGACAAATCATTTTGAAAATGAAATCGATCTTTAATATGAGAATAAGAGAACTAAGAGATAGCTAACAAAAAATTTTAGATGGAAGGTGGACAAAAAAGAGAGAGAGAGTCCAAAGTAGAATTGGAACTAGACCTATAATTGAGGTGGGAATTAGGACTCACTTTATTTATGTGCTTAGTTTGAATTATGCATGATCATTTAGGTGCACACTAGGAATAAAATAGGCCAAGATGTGCGACAAGAGCTTTCCACAAAAAAGAAAAGGTACTAACTATCAAGCATCAGGCTTTCTACAAATTCCCGAGTTCAACAATCTCCGGTTCATAAAAAGTAAAGTGCTCTCCCGCGCTTTTCTTAAGTTCCTAGCCAATTTAGATAACAAGTTATTGTCGACTTTACGAAAACAATTCACTAACCATTAATCTAAAAATTAAGTTGTGATCGTTAAGGTTTGCAAGATCGATGCATCCGCAATCTCCCGAGAGGATTAGTAGCGTCTACCTAGCAATTCGTTGAACCTACTCGGGATTCACCCCGGGAGGATCGCAAGGATGACAATTTAAGTGACGGTTTTTACTTTTTATTCTCCTATAAAGCCTAGATGGGAAGGAGGGGTGGCCGGGAAGTCCAATGGGCTCCGTTGTGCCTTCATGAGTATTCCATGTTTGGGATATTGGAGGCTTTGATTAACCCCCAAATCGCAAAGCACTAAAGAAAATGAGTAGTTTAGCATGATGTTTGTTTGCTGGGAACAAGAGTAAGGGAATGCAATGATGTGACCATTCTCCTTCATTTTTCAAGAATTTGTCCTGGTATTGCAACTATACCTTTGCATTTGATGGGAAAATTACCATTTTTTTAAAATTTATTGAATTTGTATCAATTCAATGTTAAATTTTTTAATTTGATTAATTCAATCCTAAAACCTTGACGATTTGTCAATTTAATCATTCTAACCAATTTTGACTGGAATTATTGACATAGCGGTCCAGCCAACACCGATCATTCTATGTGAGAAACCATCACCGATTTGGACAAATTTTGCAATTTTTAAATTTTTTCCAGATTTTTTTTTATTAACTTTGGGACAGCGAGGGCCATGGTACTCCTCACCTAGGGTGCCAAGGCCTTCGCCGGTGAGGGTGTCTCTAGATCAAGCGACGATCGTTGGATCAGAGTTGGAAGACAAAAGAAAAGGAAATAAGAAAATAATAAGAAAAATTAACCCAAAAAAAAAAAAATCGAACCGGTCGCCCATTGAGGTCGACTAGTGTGGCTCATAATGAAGAGGAATATCCAATCGGATTATTCATTAGAGAGTGACGCGCGGCATCCCTCTTACTTCTATCGTCTTTCTCTAGCGTAACAAATCAATGTTGTTTTATATTTATGGTTTGTCTTGCGTTTTTTGTCTACCAATGACGTAAATTCTCACAAAGTGGATAAATTCTCATGCCTGTAAAAGTTGTAACGTATCCTCATTAATATCATGATTTAAATAAGACTTGAGGCGAAACTTTGGTCAATGCATACCGAATGAGAGTTGTTAATTCTAATCAATGGGCGCCACTAGATTAATATAATCTATACATGTTTCTAGAAGAATATTTTTATTCCTAAGTCTACGTGAAAGAAACAAATAAATTTCCCTTTTTGCAATCCAATTGACCATTCAAATCCAACGCATCGTTGTCTTGGTCACCACTCTAATGTGATGTCATCGTTATCGCTAATGCTATTAGCCGAGGAAACTTCCACTTCGCATCGCCAAATCCCTGTTCAATTTGATGAGATGCATTGAGCTGGACTTGGCGTGTCGAGAAACGTTTTTAGAACCCCTAATCTACCCGAAAAGCCACCTTCTCAAGGAGGGACGGGGTGGGGACGCGCAGTTTCGGGGAGTGGGTTTCGATGCCCACGCCCGCAAAGCAAAGCGGGGTAAAAGTCTGAGTGAGTGTAGAATAGGTATATAGTAGAGACCGACAAAAAAAAAAAAAAAAAAAATCTACCCGAAAAGCCACGTGGAATATTGGATGTTTCACAATCACTACGTAATTACAATAAATAATACACGTGTGACATAACTCCATACAAATCAACACAATCATGTGTGGTTGAGATTATAATGGATGTGCTCCGCGTGATTGTCGATCGATGCGGCGCTTGATATGCCTTGGGCTCTTAAGCTTCTCTGAAATGCATAAAAATAAGAAAAAGTGTCAAAAAATTCTAAATCTTTTATATTTAGACAAATTTAATTCTAAACCTTATATTGATGCCAATCAGTTATAGACCTTTTTATTTGGTACGAATGCCAAAGACAATGCTCTGTGAGGCTTGAGTCATTGCAAGAGGCCATGAGGGCTGCTTGCACTAGGCGGTGAGGCTTGCCCTCATTGAATCTGGTGAGGGTCAAGCTTCATCGGCCATGGGTGAGGCCCAACCTTGCTAGATCCAACGAAGTCGACAACCTTGCTAGATCCAACGAAGTCGACCTCACTAGTGGTCGATGAGGCTTGCTAGAGGCTAGCGAGGTCAAGTTGCCTCTAACCGATTGTCGAGGTCTAGCGATCGACTGGAGGAAGGAGGAGAAGAAGAAAAAAGAATAAGAGAAAAGAAAAAGAAAAAAAATTCGAAAAAATAAAATATTATTAAAAGTGATTAACGTCAGCATCAACTGTATCATACAACCTACCAGTGTTTAGTTAACAAAATCTAACCAAAATTAGTTGAAAAAATTAAATTGGCACAAAATCAAAAGATTTAGAATCAAATTGACACCGATAAAAAACTTATGACTAAATTAGCATAAATGCAAAAGTTTGAGGACTTTTTTGACATTATTCCCCATAAAAATCTAATGCATGCGCCAATAAGTTGACCAACGAACACCATGCAAGCTAAAACGAGAGAGATTGAGAGATTAAGAAACTATTTTATTGCGAATTTCGACGGTCACACATCCATAAGCATGAGACTAGGGTGTCGAAACTCACTCAGTGGAATAATTTATTCATCTAGCATCATATTGACGAGCTTAGGTAGCTAAAGGTGCCTGATCGACTTTTCAATCTTTTTTTTTCTAAAATGTGCAACAATGGGCGGGAAAAAATCGCTCCATAGTCAATAGGTAGGTTTACCTGACTCCGGGCCATGGAACCCGATCGTAGTCATGGCATGGGTCGAGTGGATTCCGGATAATGTTTCCATCCTTTATGTTATGGCGGCTGCTGAAAAATGTCTGACAAACTGATGTCTGTGTCCCATTCAATGTCTCTCTTTATTCGTTTTGGATTTTGTTAACCAATGTTTAATGATAAGTTCTCCAAAAAACACCATTTTTCTGCTGTATATATAATATAGTCGTCGAATTATTTTCTTTAGTAGGATCGATAAGGAAGAGCATGATAATCATCCTATTTATGTTCTAGAATTATATTTCTGTTTTAGACTAGTTTCCGAAATAGAAATCCGTTTAATAAAATTATTTTATTTTTCTATTTTTGAAATAAAATTTTACTTTAACAGTAGGTTTGTAATATAAATCATAAGTAAAATTTACTTCTTTACTTTTTAAATTGAAGTAAAAAAATTAAAACTCTTCTCATCATTCATCTTCACTACTAATCGACTGCCCATTCACCATTGTTAATTGCCATCCACCATCTAGGGGTGTGCATGGTTCGGGTGGGCGGTTCTCGACTTAGAACTGGGACCTGCCCGCTAAGAATCGGTTGCGAAAAATTAGAATCGGGAATTGTCCGCTAGTTGTATGGATCCACTTGGGAATCGGACCATCGGTGCGGTTTGGTTCCCGGGTGGATCCATAGAACCGATCCAACCTTCGCGATAAAAATGGCATAAGTCGAAAGGGATAAATGTCTACTTGCACTATAATTTATTGTTCGTGGGCCTTTTGCTTGCTTATATAGTCCTGCGAAACCGTTTTACTGGAAAGGACCAAAAGGACCATGTCGGGCGGTGTTATGTAGAGCCGAATGCTGCGAGAGGATTGTGTAGTGGCTAATTCCACCCAGTAGGAAGCTTTTGCAATGTTGGTTATGTCTTATTGTTTAAATTGACATGTTATGTTTGCTTAATTGTTGGAAGATGAAAATGCCTAAAAGTTTCGTCAATCTATTCAAAAGCTATATAATCAAAGTTAAAGATTTGTTCACGGTATGTTATGGTTGTACAAAGAGTAATGAAGACATATAGCCTTAGAATTTCTTTTCTTTGCACACGTATTGCCAGTCCTCTAGCCTCTAGCTAGCTCTTTATCTACCTCGCTACCCTTAGGTACTCACATGCGCTTAGATACATGTTGGCATGTGCATATGGACTCCGGTTCTATGGATCCATCGAACAATTTCCCTATCTAGAGTAATTTCAATTTTTTTAATATTAAAAATTAATATATTATTATAATATAACCTGTTCGGTCCGGGTGGGCGAGTGGGTGGATCAGTACCCATCGGTTCTCATAAATTGGAACCGGGAATTAAACAAGTTCTCTTAAGAACTATCGATTCCGGGCAGTTCCGGTTCGGTTCTGGGTGGTCCGGGCCGGTTCCGGTTCTTTTGCACACCTCTATCACCATCTGCTAATTCACCGTTTCTCAATTGCCACTTGCCGCCGCTCATTGCCCACCATTGCCGTCATTTGTCGGTCATCACCTACCGTTGTCGCCGTTTGCTGATTACTACTTGTCATTGCTGTTCGCCGTTTGTTGCCATTGATCACCGGCCACCGGTCATTGTCCGGCCGCCGTCGTTTGCCGTTTGTAGATCGCCGTTCGTCATCGCTCAAGCTGGAGAAATTTTGTATATTTACCAAATAAATTTTGTATTGTTATCAAACCCGTATTTTTACTTAAAAAATTGTCTTAAAAAAAAAATTATCTCTCTTCTACAAATCAATTTCTTATTACGATGATTATCGTTCGTGCTATGTCCTGTTCCATATCATTTTATTAATTCCGTAATTTCGTGGGCGTTGATTAATTCCCACCCCCACATTAAATACCGACCAGAACTGAAACAGGAATAGCACAGCCTTTCCCTTCAGCTGAAAAACCTACAGAGCGTTTCCCCTTCCGAGGTCAAGCGCGAGCAGAAAACCTCCGAACCCGACACGAATCGAGGAAGAAGAAGAAGAAGAAGATGTCGTGGCAAACGTACGTGGACGAGCACCTGATGTGCGAAATCGAGGGCAACCACCTCACCTCCGCCGCCATCATCGGCCACGACGGCAGCGTCTGGGCCCAGAGCGCCGCCTTCCCTCAGGTCGGTCCCTCCCCCCTCTCTCCTTCCACCTTCACGCCGCCGGGGCGTTCTTGATTCTTCCCTGTCGCGTCGTTGGGCTCGGATCGTCGATCGGGTCGAATTCTCCCGAGATCTGAGCGTCTGGGAACGGCTTTTCGTTTGTGGCTTTGCGGGTGATTCGTGTTCCCTCGCGTGAATCGATCGTGGGTTCGAGCGGTGATGGGTGGTTACGGATCTTGTTAGGTTTTCCGATGGATGATTTGAGCGACTGCTTGGCCGATCGTTCTTGTGGGTTTTACATGGCCAGCCTGGATTCTTTACCTTTCGCCGTGTACTTTTGGGAATCGCGTTTTGGGCAAAGTGGGCTTTTAGATTTCATGGGAGAAAAAGAAGAGACCCCGGTTGCTTAGATTCCATTCTTTCCCTTTAGTGCTTTGATGATTTGGAAATAATCGAGAGCCTGCGGATTTGCTAAAAGCTTTGATGGGTTGTTTGCACCATTATCCTTTCCGAAATGCTTTTTGCCCATGAGGAAATGGCTGATGTTGAATTTCTCCGTTATTTCTTTTTCGTGCAATGTCGATTCCGTGCTTGATGCCTGAGGAAATTACTTAATTCCGTTATTTTGTGCTGTTTCCCCACCCTTTAGTTCAAGCCTGAGGAAATTGCTGCCATCATGAAAGATTTTGATGAACCTGGAACGCTTGCTCCGACGGGGCTTTTCCTGGGGGGCGTGAAATATATGGTGATCCAAGGTGAGCCTGGAGCTGTTATTCGGGGGAAAAAGGTATGGCTTTCCCTTCCATCCTTTATTTACCATTGCCTTCCGTTCTTGAAAAGTTGAAGCCTTTTGCATTTGTGAACACTGATTGTTGCAGCATTTCTATGTTTAAGGGGACCTTTTGTCTCCTGATTGAGGCATTGAGACAAATTGACGTCGAAATTAGAATGGACTGGGCACGCTGTTCCTCCTCATCTTTTGATCCGATTGAGCAACTTTTAGAGCTCTGTATTCTTGTAAATTGTGACTGTGATGTAATGTCAATGGGAAAGAGTTGTTTCTTTCCAAGAAATTGTTTTATAGCTGTAGAGTTTCATACTTTTGATCAAGTGCAAACATGGTTGACAAAAAGTTCATATCAATTCCTTCTCCTCCATTTTTTGATGTGCTCTGAAAAACCTAATCAACTTGTATAGTGTTCCTTACTTTTTGGAAGAACATCAGGAGGCTTTTACTATGCCCAAACTATCTGGGGCCCCTAAACATTATGAGTTCCTTTTAAGAGGGTGTAGAGAATCACAGCATTATCAAAGACTTAGTTATTATGGTCAAGGAAATATCGCATGCTTTAGAGAATCAATAGATCGGCTTATTGAAGGATACTTACTTTGACTGGTCGTGATTGTTATCTATATGGCATGGTGCTCTTGAAAGCAAGCTTTTGAGCATTTGATGCTTTGGCAACCTCTGGCACTGCACTTTGGCATGTGTTCTCATTCTCTATGGTTAAATATTCTTTAAAACCATTGTGGCTTTACTTTCAGGGCCCCGGTGGTGTCACTGTCAAGAAGACCAATCAGGCCTTGATAATTGGCATATATGATGAGCCCATGAATGCAGGCCAGTGCAACATGATTGTAGAAAGGCTTGGTGATTATCTAGTTGACCAGGGTCTCTAGACACTTCGGTATGTCCTGTTATTTGTTGGATCCCTGTTGCTTGTTGCAGCCTTTCATCTAGCAATTGCCCTTCTTGGATTGTGATTGCAGTGATAAGAATACTCATGTAATTTGAAAGTTCTATGCGCACTCTAGAAGTTTGCTGCTTAAGAGTTGATTTCTATGGTGTCTTGTGATTGTCTCTGTATTGATCTGAATTGATTGGATGTAATTGCGAAAGTTTACTTGGTTGGTGTATCTAGAAGAACTGGTCATTTCATATACTCTTCTCCCTGGGGTGTGTCAGTTGATGGTGCAAGGACCAGGCAGAGACGTCTCTGCCTAAACTTACTCTTTCAAGGTTAAATCAGAGGGGGATCAACATCCAATGAAAGAGGCCATACAACTTTCATCGGATGGTAATAGGTCCGCCCTCGTTTTAAGACATGCATGTGTAAATTGCACTTGTTAATTTATTCACGAGGTAGGAAAAGCATGAAATTGAATTGTTTTGAGAATCTACTTGCTTGTTGAGGGTGAGGCTAATTATCGCACGTGGGTCTTTTAGTACTTCCAGTCGGTAAGGAAACAAACACTTCCCATTTCAACTAGGGCGACAGTCCATGTTGTATTACTAATTCGTCTGTTTTACTAAATATCTCACACTTTTAAGTAGCATGATAAAAGGGTTGGGTATTATGAAAGTCTCAAGTGAAATCCGGCCCCTCTCACGTTAAACATGTTCTTGTCATGTTATACTGGATTTCTCTCTGTTGGTCTTTAAGAAATTGTCTTCAAGTCAAGAATTATTGACTGTGTATTTCTAGCCAAAACACCATCTATGGGATTCTGATTAGGATTACAACTTAAGGTCCTATTTGGTTTAGCTTTTCCAAGGAGCTTTGAGTCCAAAATCTTTTATAAAAAATATAAGGTGTTTGGCAAGTGTTTTTGGGTCCCTATGGCCAAATGCTAGTAGTGGGAATGTTGAATATTTTCGATGCTATTTTGAGGGTTTAATGATAATATTTCTTTCCAATATTGCCCTCACTGATAATTTTGTTTTCCACTTTTGCCCTAAAAAATCATTGTTCGTCTTCTTCCTTGGGCTTGCTGGTTTGTAGTTGAGGTGAGGTTCGGGTTAAGGTTGTTGTCATCGAGGTTGAGGTTGAGGGTTGCGTGTGCTGTTGAGCCGCTCACCAGAGTTGCTGTGGTGTGAGGTCGAGGTTGAGGGTCGAGGGACTCATATCTGGCTTTCAACCTCGACCCTCGACTGCGGTTGCGTGACCTTGGTGTGGCGCATCCTTCACGTTGGCATCCTTGGTGACCGTTGCGAGGTTGCGGACGGTCAAAGGGGCTTTAGATGGTCTGTGGGATTGGTCGCCGCTGCTGAAGCTATGATGTTGCAATGTCCAAATAAAAAATCCTAGAATCAATGAGATTGGTCGCTGATGAAGCCTCTGCAACTTGCTAGATAGCGCGACCCTAAGGGTTGCCTCACTTGAGTTTGCGTGACCTTGGCTGACAGCTGCCGCCCCGGTCGCTGTCGATGCTTGCCTGAGGTCGACACCAGTGAAGCTCGCTCGATCCTAACCTTTGCCCATGCTCGTCCCTTCGTTTTTCTCCTTTCTTTTTTGTTCCTTCTTCTTTTCACTTCAAAGTTGCTTTTTTTTTTCCCTTCCTTTTTCTTTTCACTTCAAAGTTGTTTTACAAAATATACACCGAATGAGTATCCAAACGCTAGTATTTTCACCAAATGCTCTTTTGTTAAGAGATATTTAGCAAACGGGCTTAGGTTTTTGGGTCAACATACATTTTTCAGTGTGGTATCACCGAACCACCTAGATTAAGTCGCTCAAACAATTGTTTTCTCATAATGGATGTTATATTATGGGATAAGTGCATTAAAAGACCTAAAACTTATCATGAAAATGCATCTGAGTCTTAAAATTTTTAAAAAGTGCAATTAAGTCTTAAAACTTATCACGAAAGTTCAATCAAGTCCTAAAACTTTCAAAAGGTTCAATAAAGTCCTAAAATTTGTCTTGAAAGTGCAACCGAGTCCTAAGATTTTCAAAAAGTGCATTCTATGGAAGGATTTTGATTGAACCATTTTGATAAGTTTTGGGACTTGATTGCACTTTTTGAAGGTTTTAGGACTTAGTTGCATTTTGTGACAAGTTTTAGGACTTAATTGCACCTTTTGAAAGTTTTAGGACTTAATTGCATTTTCATGATAAATTTTAGGATTTCTGATACACTTATTCCTTATATTATTCCCCATAGCACTTACTTAATGAACTTGCTCTCCTGGCCATGGAAATTAGAAAATGTTTTGCGTAGGCTCGATCTGCGTTGGCAAGAGACTGTTTAAGTCAGTTGGTCAATCAGAATATTCTGTGGATGGTGTTTGGATCTAAACCTACAGTCTGTCCATAGATCTATTTTACATAAGATTCACACCAGGCGGGAACGCGAGTTAAGTAGTCAGTCCGCACGGTCACCAAGAGCCCTAGATCCTTGAAGAAGATGGCTAATATTCGGTGCACGGCACTGTTTTGACAATTCGGACCGGACTAGCGTGCTCAGGCCTAACCAAACCGACCAAAAATAAAAAAAAAATAAAAAAACTGGCCTAACGAAACGTAGTCTGATTTGTCGGCCCTGTCGCTGTCAAATTTGGGCCGGTTTGGTTCCGTCCAATTGCGGTCATTTGAGAATCCGTTCTGGTCTCTATTATGGTTTTGAATACGCTAGTCTAGTACACGGTGCTGAGGACCCAGACTTTCTCTCCTCTTTTCTCCTTCTTTTCCATTTCTCTTCTCTTTTATTTTCTCTCCCCACTTCTCTGTTTCGTCTTATGAAAGAAAGTACGTTTTAATGCACTTAGGGTTCTCGACGAAACAAGATACTATATGAAAACAGGCTTTGTCCTAACAGAATATCCACAAGTTTTATAAGTTTTTGTTAGTTGCCTTCGTGTAGAAGACATAGTTCGATTCACTTAGGGTTTGTTTAATAATGTGTCAAATGGTGTCCAATTCTATTATTTTATTTCTCGAAAAAAATAGAAATCTATTTAGTAATTTTTTTATTTCTAAAAACAAATTTAGGAAGTAAAAAAAACGGTTGTTTTGTTTTTTTTTTTTTTTTTTCTGGGGGAATAACCCAATAGTTAAGCATTTTTCTCTCTTTTTCTTTTCTTATTTTCCTTTTCTTCTTCTTTCTCTAGCCGATCATTGGTTTTGGCGATGGTTAGTGACCAACCAAACGAGGGCCAATTACCTTGCCAAAGCCTTGTTGGCCCCTAGTAAGGCCAAGGCTTGTCTCACGCAGTCATCAGCGAGGCTCGTCCTCACCTAGCCATCGTGAGATCATCCTTGCTGAGGTCAGCGTCGCTTGGCCATGGGGAGGCAAAGCTTGCTCAGCTGCCAGTAAGGACTTGGCCTCATCCATCCATCGGAGGCTCTCTTAAGGTCGACGATCGGCAAGAGGGAGAAGAAGAAGAAGAAAGGAAAAAAAAAAAAAAAAAAAGGAAAAATGTAATTAAAGTTATTAAAAAATTAAAAGAAAAGTCATAAAAAGAATATAAAATGCATCTGAATGCATTTTGAATGCTTTAAAAGCCATCAAGGAATAGAATTAGAAAAAAAAAATTATTTTTGAGTGAAAATTGTTTTTGATAATAGAATGATTATTAAACGTATCCTTATATTAAACTTTTTGTGAGGATTGGAGGAAGTAATTTATGCAACCCAAAACTAAAGAATTACCGGACATGACTTCGAAGTTCAATGTCCTATCGGTTGTGTTTGTGTTGGTTTGCCTGATCAAATTAATCAAGAGGTTTGCTTTCAAGTTCAAAGTGTGTTAATTAACATTGACCTATGTGGCCTTCTTTATAAGTAATATTTTTATAAGCTCATGGATTACATTTACTTATTCGATGGTAACAATTTTGAATTCCATTTGACGATTCAATTCTGGGCAGCTGATGCCCAAAAAAAGGGAAAAAAGAAATAAATGATACGATCCAAAAGTTCTTTTCAGGATGAGGAATCATAGTTTTAGGTGAAGGCTACACAATTCCTATTTGAATAAGACACCTCTATTGATCTTATCTTTATCATTTATGGATCCGTACGTGCATTCATATGTGGGCCTCCTTTCTCTGTCAATCAGCACTCATCAATCCTTGCAAGAAAACCATACGTACGGAACAAACAGAAACATCAACCCGGCAAAACCATGTCTCGACGGTGGATTTGGCTTATAATTCACAATAACATTAATTCCCGGACTCCTTTCGAACCAGAATCAGGTTAGGCATCCCTCGTTAACTCCTCCTAACAAACCCAATCAGGTGCGTAAACTATCATATCATTATCAACAGTTGTTACGTTGTTAGGTACCCGAGTTTTAACGAGTTTTGCAGATGGATCGATTTGTCATTAAATTAGGGACTTCAACCATTTTCTCAATCGGTCATTAGTTTTGCGGTTTCGCGAGGGAAGAAGGCGTCCCCCCTTATCCAGAAGGAGTACGGCTTTCTTTATTGGGTGCGATGAAATTTCGATGCTGACTGACTGGACGCTTATGAGGAGATGGATTTGGTTTGAAAGCACCAATCTCCCAACCGCAAGTGGCCACGATCCTAAATAATGTCTTCGGGTCGCATTTAGTTTCCCCCACGGGAGACATTAGCGATGCTGATTTTACCTAACTGGCCACCCATCCATAATCTTTTCCTTGCGGGCAACCTTTTCGACAGCGACGCTTCCGTTCGGTTTTTGATGAGGATTGACATCTAATGAGCTTCGATTTTAGATCCCATGTGCATCTACATTGCTCTTCCTTATCTGGTGCCGAATGGACAGGTACCAACAAATGCTTATCGTATCATTATTATCAAGAGAAATGATTAGCATAAAAAAATAGATATATCGTACTCGCCATCAAATAGATTAGGGTGATTGGTTTCCGATTCGGTCTAGTCCCACTCCAGAACCGAATCGGAGGGACCAGTTCCTAATTTCCAACGTCAGGGACTAGAGCGAAGGTCTCTGGGATTTGGGCTAGGTTTAGTTGTCCGTTGATCTAGTGGAACTGGTTGAGTAGAAATGAGAGAATGCATCGAATTCCATGAGAGGTGAATGAGATCCGAAGAAAGGGAAAGATTGAAAGAGGAGAGTATGCTTGAGCATTGTGGGTTGAAAGAGAAAGACTGAAAGAGGAAATGAGGCATACGTGAGACATTTAAAAACTAAATATACATAAATAAATAACAATCGGTCTTGGCGATCCGATTCCCCCTTTGGAATTGGAAACTAGACCCAATCTGCCAGTTCAGTCCAATTAGGGCGATTCTTGATTCGATTGGTTCATTTTACTCACCCTTGCAATAGACTGTGCTTGTCCCCCCCGGAGAAGAATTGTGTGAGGATGGAATGGGGTAAAAAGTATGGGAAGATTCATTATGTTATGTCCAGTTCCTTTGTTTGGTTAAACACGGGATATGATTATCATCCTTCTTTTTTGAATAGGACACAGATCGCTGTCGATGGTTCATATAAGCAAAGGAAGGGCATGAAAATACATCCAAAACTCAGAGAACTATAATGAGTTAGGTCATGAGGGGACACAAATATATATAAAAACCATGATGCAAAGTCCATGTTCAATGACTCCAAAAACTATGTGCCTTTGACAAAAAGAGGTAGAATTCGTACCTAACGCAAACATCGATCCGCAGGCAATGAATTGCGATCATTGGACCTATTGGTGCGGTTGCATTTTGAAGTGAAATCTCTAGGGCCTTGATAACCCTAACTAACATGCGATTTCTAGAGATTGCCTCTGTAAATTGGTTTATAAATGGACGATGCCATTCATTTTGGGCAGGCGAAGCTGTGGAAATGACGGCCAAGCCCCTCAACCTATATTGAAGGACATAATTTAAGGATGTGGCGTAACGTAATTTTGGAGCCCCATGAATAATTTTCGACACTGTTCGTGCTACTTTACTCGAGTATGCTTTTCGGAATTAAAAGTTTTGAACTTGATTGCATTGACTAAAGCTTTGAAGGCTCCCATGCATTTTTTCCATTTTTCCCAATGGAGTCTCTTTCGGAAAGACGATCATAAGCCCATTGAACATCATGCACGTCTGAAGTAGATTGTAATATTATGGGTATTGATCAAGAAAAGTTATTTGGGAAGGTGATGATATTAGTTGATCATCAATGACATTTATTGGGTCCTTAAAAGAGTATCACTTGCCGATGGTTATTTCATTGATATCAAGGATCATCACATATCCAAAGAAAAAAAAAAGAACGATATCAAGCATCATCTAATGAATAACTATGTGAACAGTAATTTTGATTACAACCCAAGAGTCATATAATACGAAAAAGTCTAACTTGTTGGCCGTCGGGTTGATTACATCTTAGAAGTCGCACATTGAAGGAAAAAATATACCATTCTTAATTGATTTTGAATATTAGAGTTCTCATTTTAAGACATTGACACAAAGTTATTAAATTTTTCACACTATTTTATTAAGAGAGTTTTCTAAAGACTTTGTTGTATCTCGAGAGCCTTGCTTTTTGTTTTTCTCTCATCATAGTAAAGACAATAACAACCACGTTTCAGAAAGTGACACGCACGCCTCAATGCCTGTTGTTGTTAAGCCATTTTCTCTAACAATGCAGCCCCACGAAGCCATTGACTTCAAACCTTTGGCCTATGCAGAGGGTCCTGATGCATTACAGTTGGCATGGAGTCGATGGAATTCAAACAAGCGATCTCCAATTACGAGTCGGAAGTATCTCGACACCCCCGACTATCTACGCCGATATTGAGGAGGTTAAAAAATATTAGATCAAGGGTTCGTTCATTTCGCCAAAAATGAGTCATTTTCGAAAAATATTTTTCCAGAAGTTATTTTTCAGAAAAATGATAATATTTTTTGGTGTTCGATAAGGAAAATATTTTCCACTTCCCAAATTGGCTAGCGCAAGCGTCAATCGAGGCTCGCCAGATCGACGAGCGGGAGTTTGAGATTGACGAGTTTGAGGTTCACACCCGATCCGACGACTAGTTAAGAAAGAAGAATATGAGAAACAAATAGAAGAAAAAAAAAGAAAAAGAAAAAGGAAATTAAAAATAATTTGAATTAAAAAAGAAAAAAAATTAAAAAATAATTTGAATTAGAAAAGAAAAGAAGAAGAAGAAAGGAGGGGAGGAAATGAAGATTTGTAGAAGTGTGAGATAAGAGAAATCGAGTGGAAAACATTTTTCCCTATTTTTAGAAGACTTTTTTCTCCCTAAGAAATTCATTTTCATGAAACGAACGTTGAAAAATTTGAAAAATATTTTCTCGAAAATTATTTTTCGTGAAATAAAGAGAGCCTTAAGAGTAATTTTCTAGGGGTACATGGGAAAATGAAAAATTATGCTTGTGAATACTGACTTGTCTTTGCGGGGCAAAGCAAGCAAAAGATGCCATGGAAAGCGACCCAAGTTTGCCACCATGCGCACGCACAAAGAAAGAGAGAAAAAAAGAATAATGGTGACTCAGATGCGGGAAAAGATGCCATGGAAAGCGACCCAAGTTTGCCACCATGCGGACGCACAAAAAAAGAGAAATGGTGACTCAGATGCGGATGTGTTCCGAGACTCAGGCCTTATCCTCTTTTCCTTGTGGTGCGAGCAAAAAACCGAAACGCCGGATTCGGAAATAAATCAAAGATAAAAAGGCCTCAATCTGTAAGGAGGCGACGATGACAAATCATCAGGATAAAGCCACGAACGAATAAAATAGTCAAGTGCTATCCGATGCACCCTCGTCTTTCCATATGTATATATATGTTTCTCGTTCTGCTTGCATGATTTGAATTTATATAATCGGTTCTGTGCTGCCCCAGGAGAGGACCCGGGAATCATTTTCTTGATTTGCAGAGATAAGACAGATCAGCACCTTCTTCTTCTTCTTCTTCTTCTTCTTCTTCTTCTGTCTTGTGGGTTCCTGGTGATGACCAGGACGAAGATGGGTGGAGAAAAGCAGTGCTCAGCGGACGTGGATGATCCAGAGCTTGTCGATGCGAGCAGAGGCGGCGGGAAGTCTTGTGAGTCCGAATCCTCCAGGGAAGACTCCATGGTGTCCGATGAGTCATCGTCGTGTTCGTCGTCGGAATTGGCGGAGGATGCATCGTCCTCGGCGTTGTGTTCTTCTTCTTCTTCTTCCTCCTCCTCAGCCGCCTCCATGTCAAATTGCCGTGGGCCTCTGTATGAACTGTCTGATCTCATGACTCATCTCCCTATCAAGTGAGCAAGCTTCTCTTCTTGGAGTGTAGATACCATCTCTGCAATTCGTTTCGCGGGCTAATAACCTTTTTCATCGTTGATCATTTTACAGGAGAGGGCTTTCCAAGTTTTACCAAGGGAAGTGCCAATCGTTCACGTCACTAGCCAGGGTCCAGAGCATCGAAGAACTCGTGAAGAAAGACAATCCTTACAGGAAGAAGTTGAAAACGTGCGAGAGCTTCGCAGGAGCATTGGACAAGCATAGCCAAAAGGCATACAGCCCGAGGCCTACAATATCAAAGAAGAGCTCGGTTGCAAAGGGTTCGTCTTTGTCTTCTTCTTCGCTGAGCAAGAGAGGCGCTTCTGTGGCCAGTCTTGCCGTGAATCCTAGCTCCCTGGTCAAGACCTTCCATTGTTAAAAAACTCTTGCCAGGGACAGAATCCTAAAACTTGTTAGAAAAGAAAATGTGAAGTTTGTTCTGTTTTTTGTGGACAGATTCATTGACTACTCTATGAAGAGATTTTGCTTTCTTCTGCTTCAAAAGTCTGTAATTTCGAGGGAAGCTTTCAGATTTCCATGATCTCAGCGAGTTGAATGACAGTCTAACATTGATGTGCCATAACTCATGAATTGCGAGATCTCGCCGGGCTTGTCCATCACAGTGATCGAGCAAATGACGGATTCTTGGGGTAATTCCCGGGTTTTTATACGTTATCCAAGATGTGGAATCAAGAAAACTTGTCCAGCATCTACTATTTTAGGTGCGTTTGAAAGATTGTTTATGCCAGAAATGATCAATCATGGGACAGTCAAAGGCTGTACCAAAGTATTGATTCTAAGGTGTTGTGATGCCCAAGAGGAAAATGTGTCGACCTTTTGGATCCAACAGTCTGATTTTTCAATTCAACGGAGGCAATGAAGTAGCTTCTCCAAAAAATCTTAAACTCAACAAAATACAAAAGTAAAGTTTCTTCTGCCGAACATGTGTTGATCTTACGAAAGGGATCGGCTCGGGAGAACATTTTTGGATTTCCACATCATGAAATTTGTTGCTTCACATTGTATTATTCTATCAATTTTTCCAACTGATCGGATAATCAGCAAAATATGGCCAAACTGAAGTGTGGTCACACAAACAGCTGCGCTTATGAGTCATAATCTACTTGTGTTTTCAGCTAGAAATTTAAGTATCCAGCTCCTCTTCAGGAAAGAGATTGAAGTATGAACTTACAATCTTGTAATAGCAGGTGATTAAAATTAACCTTGTTCGAGCTATCAGCATAGAACAGCTCACAAGATTTCCTAATGGAAGATATCACAGACCATAATAGAATCGGGATACTTCAACAAGAACGAAGCTACATATACCGGCCCATGAAGATTCCATTCAAATAAAACTCGACCTGTGAATAATGAGATGAGGTCGATACTTATTATCATGTCATCCGACCAACAACAAAACATTTAGATTATCAAGCAAATTGAAATAATTAAGTTTGATATTCAGAAAGTTACCCACACGACGAGTTACTAACCTGGAGACAAACCCACAGACTCTGCCCACGGATACAGAAAAGGATTCTCATTTAACCTCTAAGAGGTTACCCAACTGAATGCCAAACAAAGTAGAGACTATATCTGGATGACGTTCTATTTCGGAGCAAAAGGCATAACAAAGACCGTACCCGCTAAAGATTTGAAGCACAAGAACTTAGACAATTCATACACGCAAGGCCAGTTTCATACACATCTTCTAGTTCCAGAAACTCTCAACCAGGGGATGCGTCGAAGTCGAACTGCAAAGCACAACTCAAGAGTAAAAGTAGGCAAAGTTAATGTCTAAAGAACTTTTGAGATCTCCATCAGTCAAAGGCTTGGGCTTGTAAACAAAATGCTATCCACATTTCATTGGTTAATACTTCTGTTACACTGAAGCCATTTATTTTTGCCTTGGACTAAAGTGTGAGTAGTGGTTTTGAATGTGAAGTCAAATTGGGAACCTAGAGATCTGGTGCCACACACAGATGTCACATTGAACTTTGCAATCAATTGGTTTACGTACTTCAGCATTTTTCCTTTCAGATTCAGCCTGCCTAAGGCAAAACTGCAGGGAAAAAGCACCTATGAGTGTCACCTATCTATTATTATGTAGGTGAGGCTATGTTCCAGTCATCATCGCAAGTGAGAACAAGTGACAATGAAATGTTGCCGAAAAGAGTCAGACGGGCTGGGCGGAGCATAAAGGATCTGACTGCGAAAAACAAGGAAAAATGTCATGAACCGGAGGCCCTTCTTCCGAACAGAAATTTTGAAGGTTCAAAAAATTTACAGCCTAAAGAGATTTGATGGGTAATTTATCAGGGAAAATTCCCAAAAACTCATTTAAATATGGTATACATATTAAAAAGATGCTCTTTTAGAGAGTTCTATCAAAATCCTCTATAGTACGACAAGTGCTATTCGATTTACTCTGACAAGAAAAACTCTTGTTGAAGAGCTAAACGATTTCTAGGGGGTGAGATTCGCTTCAGTGTTTTATTCCAGGAGAAAAATTTCTTACTTTGTAACCAAAGCCGCGAGAAATAGGCATCAGATAATGAATGCTAAAATGGAAATTACTGTTAGAAGGATGTCATTGTACTTAAAACTTGTCGCCGCATAAAATCCGCTTTCATATCCGATGCTACCACTGTTCTTATTCAGCAAGTGGCATCAAACCCTTCCTTCTGCAGATCCCTTTTGTTTTTCCCCCCCTTGTTGATAACACAGAGTACAAGCAAAGCACCCTATTCATGTGCATCGGGCAAGGCTTCCCTCATGGGGTACTGGGCAAGACCCCGAGGTTAATATGAACGGGTGAAGCTGTGATTTTAACACAGGATCTGTTCAATTCAAACCAAGTGCTTAATCAAAAGCTACAGGTGAACTAGGAACTATAGCACGCAAGCAAAGTCGAAATGAAAGCGCTAGAGTACAACTGTGATGAGGACACTGTCAAATGGGGCACAAAGTGGGGCCATCGAAGAAAGAATTAAATGGAGACAGTCCACGCCGTCAACATCAGGACTGTGCTACAACTGCATTATGCATGTACAGATGGATGAGCCTCGGTGGAGGTGCAAGATCGCCAGAGCCGATGCCGTCGGACACCGAAAGCTTCCACATCGAAGTGGGCCTATTGCTGCGGTAGCAGTCCTGGCACATGGTCCGCTCATGAACTGTCCTGTTGTTTCAGTTAGCTCCCTCCAGAAAGGGAGGGCCACGCTTTCGGGCATTTGTTCCCTCCTGGTGCAAGTAACTGAACCTGTGTCTGGACCAAATTTAACTCAGGAAAATTTGGGGTTGTGAAATGATGCTAGCCCCTACTAGGCCTGTCCGCACTTCATCAGTGTCTTCTTCTCAATAGAAAATCTGTACTTTTTAGCGCCATTTTTTCCTATGGATTTGTTTAAATCTCATTGAGTTTTGAGGTACAACCACAAGACGATACTACATTTTCAAAGGCTTCTATCTTGTCTCTCCGCTGCTGTGGAACGGTCGAGGTGGTATTGGAATGTGATTGTGCAGGCTCATGCTCTGCAAAATAAAGCTTATTGAGTGTTCTGGTATATCATTCATGCGATGAACGATGCTGGATCTTGATCATGGAAGACGCGTGATGCCATGCTTATGATTTGCACCCCACAGAACATGCGAAAAGCTCTGCATCTGCATGATCATATATTGCTTTCGATAACAGGGTCGCCCTGAGTAGTACTCGACCAGATCTAAAGACAAAGGTGCATTTCATGTCATGTTAATTAAGTTACAATTGTTTCCCGGCTCCTCAAACATCCGATTTTCGGCTCATATTCAATCTATAAACATCCAATTCCTAACCATGTTTTAAATTGGCGATTTACACACATCTCAGCATATTCTCTTCGGTCATGAGTGCGGAACCAATGCTCCGGCCGGAGCCGGCTAGTGTGAGTAGAACCAAGAACCGAACCGCGGCATTGGGGCAGGATTAGTCCGATGCTTGAAGAACCAGGTCACCTACCCTGAAACAAATCCAGAAAAGCTGGGGAAGAAACTAAAGCAGAGGAAAACGCAGAGTCTCTCTATCTCCCTCGCTCGCCCGCGAGCCGAAACCCTCACCATCTTCTTCCCCCTGAGCAATCTCTCTCTGACTCTCCAGATTCTCGCCCTGGTCCCTCCATCTTCATCTTCCCCACGACGGAATTCTTGAACGCGCCGGCCTCCTGCTGCGCCTGCGAGCACGACCTCTGCATCCTCACCCCGACGGCCCCGCTCAAGCTGCTCCTCGACCGCTCGAACTCCATCATCGCCTCCTGCAGCGACACCCTCCTCCTCGTCGGCGCCTCCGCCGCCCCGACCCTCTGCTTCGGCGCGCTCTGCGACCTCAGCTTCGCCTTGGACGACTGCGTGCCCGACATGTAGCTCGGGGCCAGAGGGAGGCCGCGGCCGTCGCGCCGCCGGAAGAGGCAGCCGGCGCCGCCGCCGCCCCCGGCGTCGCTCCTCGCGGGGGTGTTCATCGAGCGGGGCGTGCTCGCCGGAGTTGTGGACGGCCCGTGGTCGTCGAGCCAGTCGGAGCTCCGGAAGCGCCCCGCCGGAGCCCGGCGTGGGAGGGTGTTTCCCAAGCTTGAAAAGGGCGTGGCTCCATCATCGACCTCGACGATCCTGGAGGTGTCCTCAATGGCGGGGCGGAGTGTCGGGGAGTCGGCGGCGGAGGCGGAGAGCCTTCTGTTGTGAGCTAGGGCGGCGCGTGTGCGCGCGTGGGCGTTCCTCGTCTTGTCATCGTATCTTTCCTGTAAAAAAAAAAAAAAATGAAATTGACAAATTCTTTATCCTAAAATTAAAATTCTCCCTAGATGACTCCTTTTTTGTGTGTGAGTCGATATAATTTTGGCGGTCAATCTTCGTTTTGTTTTTCATCGTAATTAGTACACATTTCACTAATTTTTCTTGGTCGAACACATTTTTCACTAATTCAACTATTTGCATCTGATGTATCATATATTATGAATTTACTATTTTTTATTTGTAAGATTTGGTCCTCTAATATTCACTTTGTGCAATAACGTTTTCAAACGTTTTATATTTGTGTAGTTTGACCCTCTAAATTTCGTTTTGTGTGATCAAATCATCTATATCTTTTTGATTCATGCAACCGAGTGATTTATTCATCTATTGTAACTAACATTGTCAAATTACAATTCCTCCTTCCTTATTATTCCCCCTTCAATCATGTGGCACTAAAATTGACATCACATGTCGTTTTCTATCATTGTTATTGATTAACTCGACCTTTAGTTAGAGTAATTGATCAAAGGATTTGACTACACAAATTAAGAAAGTCAAAAGATTGATCACACAAAATAAGAGTGAAAAAGGATAAGATGGTATAACTTAGAAAAGTCAGAAGATTGAGCAAATAAAATAAAAAGTTCAAACCTAACACTCGGATTGCGCCAACACCATCTGGTCTATTTTTTTTTTTTAATAGTACATAAGTTTAATTACTAATATATTATATTTCATCAAAACGTATGTGACATGTCATCTCAAAGGGACACGCACGGTCAAACTAATATAACGGTCACCGGCCAAAGAAGAAAAGACCGATTTTTTAACCCGTCGAGGCGCAGTCCGTCACGACGTCATCGACTCTCCCTAGACAAAACACGCAGAAGCGAAGCTAACGAGACCGTGAAAGTTCCGGGTCGTACCGTGGGATCGCGGGTCGCCGTGCGGTCGTCTCCTCCTCCTCCTCCTCCGCCCTGGCTGCGGCTGCGAGCCGATCTCCGCAAGCGGGCGCCGGCTTGAGCTCTCATGAGAGCCTCGAAGCTGTGGAGCGTCGCCGCCGCTTGCTTCCTCACCAGGTACCCTCTCACGCGCGCCTGCAGCTTCACCAGCCCCTTCAGCGCCCTCAGCGCTTTCCTCGCCTGTTTGGTTTTTTCCAAATTCAAGAAAGCCAAGAAGAATCGAAAGGAAAGGAAGGAAAGAAAGAAGAGGTGAGCCCCGTTTCGCTTCTACAGCAGCTGAAGTAGTTAAAGGGCAATGGAAAGATCCTATCTTTTATGCGGTACAAAGAACTTCGCACGTGAGACCGTTTGTTGCGTTTCTTGTCCTGTTCTTTACATTCTGCGAACCGAACTTACTGTCGGATGCGAGAATTTCCGGACCCCGTGAAGAGACAGGAGTCCCTTTTTGTGTTTCGCTCGAACCGGATTATCGCAAATCAGTGAGTTCATTACGTATTCGACAATTTAAGCTGATTAAAAGAGCAAATGAAATCGAAGTTACACGCATAATTCACCGGGAGTATTTTTCAGGATGCCTGAAAGGCTCAGTTGAGTTCCTCGATATCTCACATTCTCTAGCTCCAGAACATTGTTTATATGTAAGCCGAAAACTTACCAGGAATCCCCTGAAAACCGTCTGGATCTTCACCGCAGCGTGCTCCTGCCTGCTGAACATGGCTCCTCTCCCCTGGCTCGTCAGCTTGATGACTGCTGCGGCCGCCTGCGCGGCTGCCACCGCCACGTCTGCAGCGGCGGCTGTGGCAGCAGCCACCACGATGGCGCGCTTGTTCTCCTCCTTCTCTGCCTCATCAGTGCAACTGCAGGACCTCAACCAGGTGGCCTCGGCCGCAGATATGTTGGGCGGGATGGTGGCAGGGTTGTTGCACAGCCTGCTTGAATTGCTGTTGCTGTTGTCGTTGCTGTCCACCTCTTCTCTGTCCTTCTTGATGCCAAACAGGCCCTTAATCCACCTCGTTGCTCTGCCCATGTTTAGGTGCCTTTGAAGATTGTGTGTAAGCCCAAAGAGGAGGTTGCCGCAACGCTGTAAAAACAAGGGCTTTTGGAGTGAACCAGTCAACCAAAAAGGGTCTGGAGAGAATTTTGACAGAAATTTTTGGAATCCAAGTTGCTGTCAATAGAAAATCTTGGGATTCTTTCCCTGTTGCGGAAAGTGGCAATGAAAATCTATAAAAGAAGGCACCATTGTTTATGAGAAATGGGAAAAATTGGAGGAGGAAACGAGTGTCAGAGAATTTCTCCCCTTTTCATTCCTTTCAGAAAAGGGAAAAGAGAGAACAGTAGGAAAAAGAAAAGCGGAGAAGAGAAAAAGAAATCTTCCTCACGTGACCAGCTGCATAACGTGACAATAATTTCTGGGGTAAAAAGAGGTAATTACGCTTGGGGAAAATTACTGAAGCTGGAGGTGCCAATGAAGCTTGGGAAGTGATTCGGTAAAAATTGTAAAAAGACTCTCACAGAACACTGCACTGCAACAGCAAAGCGAGAATCAGATTCTCCGGGAAAAAGTTTCCGGGAAAGAGAATGGCGTTTCCTAGGAAAAGTCTCGCCAGGAAAAGTGAAAAGAGGCTGTCACCAAGAAAAAGGTGCAAAGGGTGTGTGCGTTTTAATTCAACTCATGAGGAATTCGGGGAAAAAGGAAGATAGGAAAAATCAACAAGGAAGGGATTTTATTGGAATTACAACGATCAGTTTTTGCATAACCTGAGCACTTGAAAAAATTCTCCGAAACTTGACCACTTTCATTCGGAAAACTTGCTACGACAGAAACGATAACTTGTGAAAATGCTAAAAATATCAAAACGCCGGAAAGATTGGCGCTCATCGCACAAGGCAATTGTTAAAACTTGGCGATGCTAGAATCTTTTACCTTGATGCAAATCAAATGCTAGAATTCTTAACAGGAGTGAGTATGATATTAGGATAGAACCTGGAACTAGAGAATCAGACTAGTAAGAATTTGTCTAGTTTAGGTTTGAGGGCATGCGGAGTAGCATCTAGTTTCTAAAAATTGAAGAATCTATTTTAACAAAAAGATTCCGAGATTTAGGTAGGTAGAACTAAGAACCAGAAATTTAGAACAAGCTTTTATGTTTTTCTTAAATTATGTCTTCACGCGATTTTGCGATATTTCATGGCATCCGATAATGAATATATAATCCGAAACCATTAACTTGAACCTCTATTTTATGATCGAGACTTTTGCTTTGTTAATATTTTATATTTTTCGTGTGTGTAAATATAAATTGTAGTCGGTGAATTATAGAAGTAAGTGATGGTCACTCAAGGTATTGATTGATTACAATTATTATACTAATAATATAGGTGGAACTTAACTAAGCCTTAGAATTGATCAAGAAATCTATGATAGGATGGGTTTCGAGGTATGTATGATAGGTTTTAAATTCAAAAAAATAATGAACCTATTTTTATGAATGATTTTCAAATGACAAGTGAAATTTATATGAAATATAAAATCACTCACCCCTAATTCTTATAACTCGTGGTTTTATTGAATAGTGTACTACTAGATCAAAGCTCACACTTTCCCCCTGTCGTCCTTCATTCCTTTTTGGCTTTCAATAGCGACGTGTCCTTAAAAAAGGAAAAAGATACCTTAGCGTCCTTCCTCTCCGACAACCCTCGTGAACCATGCACATTCTCATAATTAAACCCAGAAAACTTTGATGAACGCAATTCATTACCCTCTGCCAACGTTTCTTGACCGTGCCAAGCACTCAAATGCGGAAGCCGAGCGAACTGGAGACTCCCAACTCTAGTTGCTTTCGTAGAGAAATGAATCATGGCGCTCTCTTTCCGCGCAAAGGCAGAGCCAATGGGAGTGGATTCTACCTCTGAAATAGCTCACAGGTTTGCCGAAATCAGACTCTTTCTTCTTCTACTTTTCTTTTTCCTGGTTTGGGTTCTGAAAGGATCTGTGCGTGGACGGCTATTTGCAGAACCTAACTGTAATTGCAGAGTTGTGTGATCTGTTACGCTGTTCACGTTTCCTTGTTTGCCTTGGTTATCTGTGCTTCTAATGTAACTCTCCTGTCAATTCTCGTTGCACCACCCCTGGACTCGTAAGGCTCTGACACTGATACGGAGCTTAAAGATGATCCGAAATAAAAGTCGAAATTCTTGTGAAGGCAAGAACTTTAGCCGGGTAAAGGCCCTGCCATCTTCTCTCTCTCTCTCTCTCTCTCTCTCTCTCTCTCTCTCCCCTCTGAATGAGAATCTTTTGCTGAATTGAATTGCTCTGTTACACGTCTACTATAATAAAAACGGGGAACTAAACTAACTTGCTTCTTCGGGCATTGTGATTGCATCATAGGGTACTGATGTTGGATGGTCTTAGCATCTCTTACCCCAAAAGTTAATTTAAAAAGTGAGTCTTTCTCTCACATTTATAAACCGACAACTAGTCTATTTTAGAACCAATGTGGGATAACCTCAACAATCTTCTCCTCACAACTCATAATTCTCTCGTATGAATTTATTGGCAACCTAGGCGTTGATACTTGTGCTGAGAGTTTAATTTCTACCCAAAATTAGGATGAGAAAAACCATGGTGCCGCACAAAACAATCTCTCTACTATCAATATCAACAATACAAGCTCTAGAGTTACGAACTTTAACGTTACAACTATAAAAGATATTGCCCCTATATATAATAGGAGTTTAGGCTATACATAGTTATGAAGGAAATTACATATATGCCATTAGCAGTAGTAAAAAAAACCCCATCATCTATTTTAACATGATAGGATGGGTGACCTATTGGGAAGTGCATATCCCAACAAATTGTCTTTGTACTTAAACATTATTTTCCTCTACTAGACTCTATAACTCTATCATTCTCCCACTTGGAGGCTGATTTTCAAAAAATATCAATAATCTTCCATAATCTTTATCTTTATAACCCAATTTGTCCTAGTGCGGCTGCCCTTCTCATTACTTACGATGGCGGCCAACTAAGGCAACGCATAGCCTTAATTTCTTAGTGTTGACTATTTTTGTTAACATATCTGCTAGATTTTATGCTCCAAGAATCTTCTTCAATGATAATGTCCTATTATCTATCAATTGATGAATTTGAAGATACTTCACCTCAATGTATTTTGTCCTTGAGTAAAATTCCGGATTCTTTGCAAGACAAATAGCACTCCGACTGTTACTAAAAAAAACACTGTTATCCTGCTCATTGCTGATCTCATTCAAAAAAATTTTCAACCAAATCATCTCCTATCAGCTTCATATATGGCAACATACTTTGCCTCATTGATTGAAAGAGAGACACATCTAAAGTCTAGATATCCAACTAATTTTAGTGCCACCTAATGTAAAAACATAACCAAAGATGCTTTTCCTTCAAGTCGCCACAAAGATGCATCAACAAATTCTTATAAAGTTACATAGTTTTCATAAAATATATTGATATACCTAAAGTGCCTCTTAGGTATCTTAATAGTCACTTTATAGCTTCCCAATGTTTTATTCTTAGATTTGCCATGTGGCTGCTCATAATTCCTATTGGATGAGCTATGTTTGATCTCGTGCATACCATTGTATACATTAAACTCCCAACAGCCGACACATAAGGCACCTTAGCCACAAACTCCCGCTCTTCATTTGTCTTTGGTGATTACTTCTTTGAGAGCTAGAAGTGACTTCTTAAAGGAGTACTTTTGGGCTTTGCATTCTAAACTCTAAATCTATCTAGCACCTTTTCAATGTAGTTTTCTTGAGATAACTTTATAATTCCTTTGGTTTATCCTGCGTGATCCTTATCCAAGAATTTGATTCACTGTGCCCCAGCTCCTCATCTCAAACTCTTTTGACAATTGCTGCTTCAATATGTTGATCTCATTCATACTAGATCCTGCAATGATCATATCATCTGTATATAATAGCAAAATAATATAGCATCTCATCAAATTTCTTGAAGTAATAACAATAATCCATATCACCTCTGCTGAACCCGTTGTCGCACATAAATGAATCAAATTTATTGTACTATTTTCTAGGGGCCTATTTCAAGCCATATAGACTTTTTTTCAATTTGAAAACATAATTTTCTTCTAAAAACCTTTTGGTTGTACCATGTAGATACCCCCTCCAAGTTATCATGGAGGAATGTAGTCTTAACAATATAAGTGCTCTAGATGTAAATTCTCAGAGGTAACAATACTTAATATTATCCCGAGTAGTCGATTTCAGAATTGAACAGAAAATCTATGTGTAATAAATTCATTTCTTTTGCTGAATACCTTTTACTATTAACCTTACTTTGTGCTTCTTGTTGCCATCAGGTTCTTCTTTGACTTCGTACGTCCACTTGTTTTGCAATGCCTTCTTCCCATCTACTAACTGAGTTAATACCTAATTTTTGTTCTTCTCAAATGAACCTAACTCATCTTATATTGCTAACTCCTACTTAATAGAATCCTTAATTTGCACTACTTCCAAAAAATTTTCTAGTTTCCCAACGTTAGTCAAAAGCAAATTATGCAATGCTGGAGAATATCTCTATACAGGCTTAGGTGTTTAACTAGGTCTTTTCAAAATGGGCTCAGGTGTATGTGATTCTTGTTCTAGTTTTTTATTAGAGTCTACAGTAACAATACTGAGAATTTCAATCGGAAAATTCTTAGAAACCTCCTCCAATTCATCTCTCTATTCTCCACCATTGGTTTCTTCACACTAGATTTTATTACCGATATGTCCTTGTACAACATTTTTCATTGAATGTAACATCAATAGTTCTTATTGTTTTTCTATATTGTTCATCCCATAACCAATAATCAAAATAATCAGAACCATATCCAATGATCTTGATTTTCAGAATCTATTTAGGCATACGAAACACAACAAAAAACTTTTAAATGTGAGAGATTTACCATTTTTCTGCTCCATTCTTCTTCTGGTAACTTGAAATCAAGTGGAACTAAAGATCCTCTATTAATCAAATATGCTGCTGTGTTAATTGCATCCACCCAAAACATCTTGGGTAGTCCTGCATGCATCTCCATACTTATTGCATGCTCATTTAGAGTTCAGTTCATCTTCTCAGCAACTTCGTTTTGCTGCAATTTGTTGGGAATAGGTCTTGTTATTTTGATTTTGTTGTTTGCACAAAATTGCTTGAACTCCTCTCTATCGTACTCATCACCATTATCGAACCTCAGACTTTTAATTCGTAGGCCAGTCTCGTTCTCCACTTTAGCTTTCCATTTCTTAAAAGTAACAAGCACATCTAATTTATTGTTCAAAAAATAAGCCGATACCTTTCTGGTGGAGTCATAAAAAAACGTGACATAATAACACAAGCCTCCGAGGGAATGAACAGAAGCTATTTCTCACACATCTATATGCACTAAGTCTAATTTTCCTTTCTTTGGTTCTCTCCTAATCTTCAAAAAATTGACACATTTTTGTCTGCCCGAAACGTAATCTTCACACAGCTCAATATCTATGAACTTTAGACTAGGCAGTTTTCCCTTAGATGCTAATAACTTCATCCCCCTTTTGCTAATGTGCCCAAGCTTGTGGTGCCATAATTTGGAATTAGCTTTCGACTCAGCAACTGCTATGATTTATCTACCGCTTTTAGTTATGTATAGCGCTCTTGACTTTGTTTCTTGTGTTGCAACCAAAGCATCTTTAACTATTTTTCAAGAACTATCCCCAAAAATAGTTTTGTATCCCGTGATTTCTAATTGACTTATAGAGATTTGATTTTTCTTAATTTCTGGAACATATTTGATATCATGTAACTTCCATTGATATCTGCTAGTAGATTTTATGTGAATATCACCCTTTTCCATAATATCCAAATGTTCATCATTAGCAAGATAAACCTCTTCAAATTTTCTAACAAAAAAATTGTACATTAATTCTTTGCATGAAGTAGAGTGAAATGACACACCTAAGTCAAGAATCCAAGACTCAATTAAATTGTCAATGCTCAAAATTAAGGCATCACTATTTTGCGTCTCTTCAATAGTTGCGTACATGGATTTCTCTTCTTCTTGATTTGGATCTCGATACTAAATTTTCTTCTTTGGGGCTTTACAATCTCCTTTCAGATGGCCCTTCTTTTCACATTTCTAATGAATAATTTCACTACATGATCTAAATTTGCTTTTCCCTCTAGACTTATGTATAAACATTCCATTCCAAAAATAGAAAGTTTGAAACAAGTGAAATTTTTATTGGAGATTGGATGCAGTTACATGATCTAGCATGTACAAAATGAAAATCTCATCGAACTGGCTCAACAGCAACCAAAGATGTATGCAATAGATGGATGGAAAGCAAATGGCCGAGATCATTTAATATGACGGTGTGAACACGGTACCAAGGCAAACCCAAGTAAATATGCCTTTATCAACAAAAAATAGACATTATGTAACTTTATTGCATTGGAGAAAAATATGCTATGGACCTTCCCTTTTCAAGGGATTATCTCGGAGAAAGGATTAATATTTGTTATATTTTTTATAGTAAAAATGGAACAATTTGGTTTGTAGGAGAAAAGAGAAGCATATCTATTCTATATTCGATAAGTACCAATCTATAATGGGGGTTGATCCCATTTTCTATGAATGAATGCAGAAAGAACTAATGCCCATTTAAGTATCTTGATTGAACTATCAATAAATGGAATTTTACGTAGAAATAGTATTCTTGCTTATTTTGATGATCCTCAGTGAGAAAAGATTATTTTTTTTTAGGCCAAGAGGTTGATAGCAAGATTTCGAATCAACTTATTGGTCTTATGGTATATCTCAGTGTAGAGAATGATAACAATGTTATGTATTTGTTTATAAACTCTCTAGGCAAATGGTAGAAAAAAACCTGCAACCCCTTGGGGTTATCCTGCAATTGGAAGAGGAAGTAGAAAAAGGATCAAACCATGGAGTAAATGATTTAATCAATGAATATTTCAGTTGATCTAGCGTAGTACTAGTTCTGTCCTTGGTGATTGCTTCTCCCTTTGCTTTCGATATTTAAGGCAGCACCCGAAAATTCATCCGCTTCTCTCCTGCGATTATCCTTGCTAAGAATCAAATTTTAAATTGCTTGAAGGTTCAACTTTTTCTTAATACTACTTTTGGCCATTCTTCCCTTTCTCGAGTACTGTTCATATTTCCTCTCCAGCTGGGCGCGCGAGCTATTATTTCATCGGTCAGTCTTTGCGCAATTTTGAGAGATCCAGCTAGTCGTTGGAGCTGATTTTTGGAGGATAGCTTCATCCTTCATTCCTCTTCATCTCTATCGAAGCATTTCCATTGGCTCAGCTTTTTCGAGTAATTATGCTCAATTTGATTTAGGGTTTTGTGGGTTTCTTCTTCTCTGGTTTGGCTGTATTGTATCTGCTCTGAACCATGACTACACCCACAACAAATGAATGCCAGTCAGGCCCATCTAAGGACCAACAACCTGCTGTGGGTAGGCATAGTCGTAGCCGTAACAGGTTCTCCACCCATGCGGCCTCATCTACCCAGCCCAATGTCCAGCAACCAATGGGCTCGAAACCCCCAAATATTCGCTCTTGGATTAATGTTGCAAAATCAGCCACTAAAGGGTATGATCTTGCCTATGTGCTGCCATCTATATCGACAACAAGGCCGTTGTTAAATTAACTAATGAAGTCTTAGAAGCTACCGACCCTAAATGGCACGATTATTTAGTTGGCTACTATGTGGGAAAGAGACTTCCCTTCAAACTTACCGAGGTGGCCCTAAAGCATGCATGGGGACCCAACTTATCAAGGTATTGGCAAACGACAAAGGTTTCTACTTCTTTGTCATTCCGGATCGTGATTTTCGAAGGAAAATCTTGGACGAGGGACCGTTGATGGTAGCTAGGGTCTCCCTCATTCTGCAACAGTGGAATCTGATGTTGGAACTAAAAAAAGACCACCAAACCTCTGTTCCGGTCTGGTTTAGAATGAAGAATATCCCTTACGCCCTCTGGTCGGCTTCGGGAATCAGTGCAGTTGGAAAACCGCTATATGTTGACCTCCAGACTGAACAAATGAAGCGGATCTCCTTCACTAGGGTGTGTGTGGAGATTTCTACTAAGCAAGCCCACTCTGATTCAGTGGATGTCATCCTTAATGGGGAAACTCGTACAGTGTTGATAAAGTATGAGTGGAGGCTAGTCTCCTGCCTTAGCTGTTGCATGTTTGGTCACAAATGTGCGGACCAAGCATTGTTGGCTGGCCCTGTCGTGGCTGAGCAACAAGTGTCGACTAGTGTTGAGATCTCTTCCTAAGACCCTGCAATTGCCCCTGCACAAGAAATGATCCTTGGTGCCTCGAAAGCGAGATGAAAACAAGTTAGCCAAAGCATTGTTCCTACCCCTCTTCTAGGGTTGGCCCCGAGTGTAGGTTCCTCTAAGGAAGGTTGGCAATAGGCCCATTCTAAAAAGAAGAAGCATGCTTTTAGACCAAAAAGAAGAAGCATGCTTTTAGACCAAAGGAAGCAGATCCCACTCCTCCTATGAAGATAGGTGAAGTCGCTCCTAGTGAAACGCTGCCTTTTGTTGCTAGGACGGAATAGAAGAAACAAATGCTACCTCAGCAAGGTGTTGGCTTGGTTCCCTTCTCGTCTGCCAGCACTGCTCGTCGTTTGAACTCTATCTCCTCAACCCCTTCTTCAAGCTTGAATGAAGATTTTGATGATGATATAAGTAATGTGAGCAGCTCAAACGAGGAGGACCGCATCTTGGATGGCTCCTCTACTCCTTAAGATGCAACACCAAAGGATATTAAGCTTGCCGCCCTAAAGCCTGCTTCCTAGCAAGTTAAGCCCATATAGGATCCTGTCCCAGATCTAGCCGCCTCTACTTTAAGTATTAAGCTTAGCCTAAGCCGGTGGCCAGTCGACGGCGTATGGGCAAACGGCGGTGATTCTCATATCCCTATTTTGTTTTTTGTGTGTGTATATATATAGATATAGGTGTTTGGAATATTATGGGTCTTGTTAATCGCATTAGACAAGCAGAAGTTAGAAGCTTTGTTAGCTCTAATAATATTTGTTGTGTTGGTCTTTTGGAAACCAAAATCCTAATGTCCCTTTTCCCCTCCATCTCCGCGGGGCTTTTGATGGGTTGGAATTGGTGTTCTAACTATGATTATTCCCCTAGGGGGAGAATTTGAGTTGGGTGGAATCCTTACATTGCAAATTTTGTTGAGTCTTTTTCTAATGCCCAAGCAATCCACGGCAAGCTTAAGTCTCTAATTAGGGGGGCTGAATTCTGTCTCTTTGTTATATATGCAAAGCACACTTTCATTTCTCGACAGCCTTTATGGGAGGAGCTCACTCTTCTCAATACTAGCATGTTGGATTTTCCTTGGCTAGTGGCAGGGGATTTCAATGCCATTCGGGACCCTTCGGATTGAATAGGTAGCTCGAATACTTGGCTCCCTTCTTTTGAAGAGTTTGGGCATTGCTTAGCCTATGCAGAATTAGAAGACCTATAATACGTCGGCTATCAATTCACTTGGTTTACATCTTCGGGCACCAACTGAAAGCTAATGAAGATTGACAGGGTGCTGGTAAATACGAAATGGTGCCTTGACTTCTCTTTCTTGGAAGCCTCCTTTCTTGTTCTAGGCGTTTCCGACCATACTTCAATGGTCGTTAGAGTTATGGCTACCTTCACCTATGGGAACCCTTCAAATTCTTTAACTTCTGAATGAAGCACTCGGCCTTCCACACATTAGTTACTCAAGTGGGGGAAAATTCGAAGACTGGAACTCCCATGTTCAGACTTTCTTGCAAGCTAAAAGCCCTCAAGCATCGCCTCAAGCAGCTTAATAGGGAGTCATTCTCTAATATCTCAATCAAAACAACAAATGCTAGGAATGCCCTCCGGTGCACCCAGGATGCCCTTCAGCAAGACCCGAGTAACCTGCAAATTGCGGAAATAGAGAAGGATCATCTTCGAGCCTTCTTAGATCTTCATATACAGGAGGAATCCGGCAGAAGAACGCTTCAAGTGCCAAAAGTTGGTACAAAGGGACACTTAAGTGCTAAAAGTTACGAAAGGTACACTTAAGTGCCACATTCAAAAAAAAAAATGGGACACTTAAGTGCCACTCCGGCCAAAATCCGATCAAAGTGCCGACGTGTGCAATTTCCGGCGAAATAAGTGCAAAAACGACGCCGTTTTGCACTCTGATGTGGCCAAATAGTGAAAAACGACGCCGTTTTTGCGTTGACGTGGCAATAAATTAATGCAAAAATTAATTAAATTTAATTTAAAACTAAATTTACTTAAACTATTTAAAAATATTAATATTAATATTAAAAAAATTCAAGAAAATTAAATTTAAATTAAACATTTTAAAAAAAATTAAAATTTAAAAAAAAAAAAAAGAGGAGTGGGTGGATACGGTTGAGGGTGGGCCCTTCCATCTCAGCCAGCCTTGCATGAGATCTAGGCGGTAATTCAGCATTCCCTCAACTCGAAATAGGTACGTAGCCTTTCTTGTTTGGTGACGGATCTGGAAATTCATGATACCTTATTCTCTTTAGTTGAGGGCAAGGCTCCTAGACCGGATGGGTTTAATGCTGAGTTCTTTAAAAACAATTGGGACGTTGTAGGTCCATCGGTCCTAGAAGCGGTCAAGGACTTCTTTATCTCTAGGAACTTGTTGCGTGAGATAAACAACACAATTTTAGCCTTGGTGCCTAAAATTCCTAATGCGTCCATGGTCTTTGACTTTAGACCCATTGCTTGTTGTAACACAATTTACAAGTGCATCACAAAGATTATAGCTAATCGTTTGGCGGTTGTACTTCGCTCCATCATTAGTGTACCTCAGAATGCATTTGTTAAAGGTCGGAGAATCAGTGACAACATCTTACTAGCCCAAGAATTATTCAGTGGATTCCACCATGATCCTTACTTGCCAAAATGTGCTATTAGGGTAGATTTTCGGAAGGCGTATGATACCATTGATTGGGATTTTTAGAATTAACTCTCCTTACATTTGGCTTTCCCAATCATTTGGTTGGCCTTATTATGATTTGTGTCCGTTCCCCTAAATTCTCCATCTCTATCAATGGGGAGCTTCATATCTTCTTCTCTAGTGGTCGTGGTTTACGTCAAGGGAACCCCATGTCTCATTACCTCTTCATTTTGGCCATGGAGGTATTCTCGGGGATCCTTCTTTGGAAATCCAAACAGCCGGGTTTCAAGTTCTTCTGGAGGTGCAAATCAACTTGCCTTTCACATCTTGTCTTTGTAGATGATGTCTTCCATTTTAGTGAAGCAAATATGGCCTCTATCTCTCTCCTAAAGGATAAAGTGGATATCTTCTCTTCTTGGAGTGGTTTGAGACCCAATATGAGTAAGAGTGAAGTGGAGGGATCGAGATTTCTTGGACTCAAATTCTTCAAGCGCTCGGTTTCCAAGGAGGGCAAGCTGCTGGTCCAGTATCTGGGTGTCCCCATCATCTCTTTGTGACTTCGCAAATCATATTGTAATGCCCTTGTCAACCTCATCATAGCAAGAGTGCAATCCTAGGCACAACGTTTGCTCTCTTTTGTGGACTGCTTACAGCTTATTAGGTTTGTCCTCCACTCAATACAAGTCTTTTGGGCTAGTATCTTCATGTTACCTAGAGCTGTACTAGACTGTATTGAGAAAATACGTAAACAATTTCTATGGAAAGGCCCGAGCCTTGGAAGTGGAGGTGCAAAAGTAACTTGGGAAGATGTTTGCCTTCCAAAAAAAGAAGGAGGACTTGGAATTCGTAATCTTTGCAATTGCAACACGACTGTTATGCTTAAACACATATGGATTCTTTTCATGGACAAAGAATCCCTTTGGTGTAAGTGGATATATGCTACTTATTTAAAAAGGAAGAATTTCTGGATAATTCCTAACCCTACCTTTTGCTCTTGGGCCTGGAGGAAGCTTCTTGATCTGAGGAAGGATTTCCAGCGGTTCTTTAAATGGCAAGTGGGCGATGGCCTCTCGGTGTCCCTATGGTTTGATCCTTGGCATCCTCGGGGACCCCTGAATTTGTTCTTCATAGACACTTACATCTATCGTTCGGGGTTATCTAGGCAGGCTACGGTTGCGGAACTATTCTCTACACCAGGCCAAGCTACCAAGATCATTTTAGAGTCGTGGAGGCACCCTCTCCCAAATCTCTTGTAGAACCTTGATCAGTTTATTTGCCTGGAGAACACCTTAGGTATCTTCTCAATTGCTTCGGCTTGGGAAGCCATTCAACCAAAGAGTAACTTAGTCCCATGGTGCTCTTTTGTTTGGAACAAAACTCTTACCCCACGGTACCGGTTCCATCTTTGGCTCATCACTAGGAACCGACTACCTACCCAGTTTCTTTTACTCTCCTATGGTAGGATAGTGGATGGTTATTGTGTTTTTTGTAATTCGAGGCCGGACTCTATTGATCACCTTTTCTTGGGTTGTCGGATTACTGTCGGCCTCACTTCATTTTGGGCTGTGAAATGCAATCTTTCTTGGCAAAATAGGTCTTCGATGGACACTTTACACTAGGCCTTAGATTGTCTCTCAAGCAATGATTTTTCTCAATGTATTACAAGATTTTCTTTTGGAAACCTTTGCCACATAATCTAGAAGACGAGAACAACATTTTGTTTCAGGGCCAAGCTCTTTTTATGCCTACTTTGAAAAATCATCTCTTCAAAGTCGTAAAGGACAAGGCTCTCACCTTCAACCAAGTTGCGGATACATCAAGAAATAGGAGAACTTAGCGAAGTTGGGGGCTAGATCCAACTAGTTTCTCTTTGAAAGTTGCTATCACTTGACCATGAACCGCGTTGTGAACACACTGAAGAACACGAAGATTTAAAAAGTCGAGGACTTGGTCCCTCCTTTTTTCTTATTAGAGGTGTTAGTTCTTCCCTGTAATGCTGTGAGGGTTGCCGCTGTTTCACTCTCTGGTTTCCCTCCTTTTCCTCTTTCCTTTCTTGTTTGTTGCCGCTATTTGGCAGCTTGGTTGCCGCTATTTGGCTGTTTGGTTACTACTGTTTGGATGTTTGTGTTTCCCTTTTTCTCGACACCCTTCCACTCGTTATGACATGTTTGTCATCATGAGTGTAAGTTTTTGGTGCCGAGACCCCTTGTTGTATAGCTTTTTGATTAAAAGTCAATACATATCTTACCTTACCCAAAAAAAGAAAAAAAAACATTTTGTTACTAGATGAACTTCTCACTGCCTTTACCAAAAAAAAAAAACTTCTCACTGCCTCGTCATTGAATTTGATATCCATCAAACTTAACTGAGTCATGATCACGTTGAATTCGTTGATACAATTTGTTATAGAAGTACCTTTATCCATCTTTAGATTGAAAAGACGACGCATCAAATATACCTTATTTGATGTAGAAAGCTTCACGTACGTATTGGACAACACTATCGTCAAATCTACCATTGTCATCTCATTGGCAATATTAAAAGCAACATTCTGCGCCAATGTGAGACGAATCAAACCTAGAGCTTGCTGATCTAACAATTCCCACTTTGCTTGCTGCATATAATCTAGTTTCTCTCCAGATAGAGGCCGATGCAAGTTCTTTTGATATAACATATCCTTGATTTGCATTTTCCAAAATCCAAAGTCCTTGACATTGAACTGATCGATCTTCACCTCCCCTTCCTCCATATTTGCTCCCACTGTTTCACCCAAACCAAGCTCTAATACCAGCTGTTAGGTGGTCTTGGGTCTTTTTCACTCCAAAAACTAGCTCAAAATGTAAGGTTTTCCCTTACACTTATAGCTGACTACCAGCCCATTCTACAACCGCTGTGGGACAACCTTAACAGTTGTTTGACTCAGAAATTAAGCTTCTCTTTGCGCGCAATTTGCGAAACTCCTTAACCTATCACAGAAGAATTTCTCTCGCGGACCCGGATCCACTAGGCCAAGAGCATAAGGGCATTGAGAAAACAGCAGGACTTGTGAATTAAGAGAGACATGCAAAGGCCCAAAACAATTACAATGGGCATCGCTAGACAAAATCTCCTAAAAATTACGAGGCTTGTGAGGGAACTCCTCGTGAGCCCATCTACGTCGGTCCGTGACTCGGATCGGGTGCCCGGATAAGTTTTGACCTGAAAAAAAGGCTCTCGTCGTATTCGTCATTTTCCCTCTATTGGATAAGATAAACTATATCTCCAAAGGGGCATACTGCTAGTACCAGCTGAAACAGATGCCACCAAAGTATGAAATATCTTAATGCGATTCATGATTGTCAAAACTAGTAACCCCAGCACACTCATAATTAAATAAACAGAACGTAGAGCTTGCATCATAACATCTGACATCCCGCATAGACCAATGCATGTGTGCATTGCACATGCATGTGAGGTGTTCTTTCCCCCCTCATGTACCTTGGACATGGTTTTGCTAACTTGTGATGTCGGACCCCATGTGTCGACCTCGGAGGGGTTAGAGAATGATGGGGTTTCGATGGATGGGATATAGTGAATATGAAGCATGTGATGGAGCGAAGGAGACATGCCGTGCCAATCTCAGAAAATGAAAGAATAAAAAAGAGCAGCAAGTTGAGCAAATCATGGAACCAACCTTAAAAGAGTTGTAAGTGACGATTTTTTCAAACCCTTTTTACTTTCAACCACTTGCTGCTCATGAGGAGGACAAGGGCTCAAAAGCCTACACATGCCACCGTTATGCTGTGGCCTCCACTTGTCTGTGTCTCCTCCCCAATGAGAGCTCGCCATTGTAGGAAATCTAAGCAAATCCGAGCGAAATCTTGGGAAAGTGGTGGTGGTGGTGGTGTGGGTGGGTGGAGGTTTTGATATATAAAAAGAGGCCTATGGCGTGCCAGTTTTGAAAGTTCAGGAACCGATGACCTTTTTGCGAAAGTTTAAACTGTTAAATTAAGGATAACATGAGTAACTATTTTGAAATTTGGAAAACGACAAAGTGAGATTTTGTACACTTTTCTAAGAATGCAGTCATTAGGATATGACAAGATGTTCATCGAGAAAAAAAAAGGATATGACATTATGTATATATAATGTCTTGAACACTACCTTGGTTAGCATGTTGTTAGGGTAATAAGAAGGTAACATGGAATTGAATCAGATAATGAACGGTAAGCGTGACAAAAGATGGGCTAAGATTAGGAAGGAGCGAGGACTAAAATGGTCAATCCAACTCCAACCGGCTTTAGGGAGAACCAACTGGTTCCGTTCTTAGCTGCTTCAAAGATAAAATAACTATTGATATTTACGTAAAATATTGTTTATTAAGAAAAGTATACTGACTTGATCTTTTAAAACTCATTAGTTCTAATGAAAATTTACGTCATTAATCATATTTCTTCGCATTGGGTAGATCAACTTAAAATTTTAAACAAATAATCTAAAAGAAAAATCATGACTCCTAATTATAGTATTCGGAACATGCCTTGAACTGGTTGGGTTGGTTTTCAGTTCCGCATTCTTAAAACAGGGTAAGGGTCGGGTAGTGCTTCGATTCCACTCTTAAACTTATATTGTCTTGTTATGTACAATCCTATCCACAACACAAATAAAGAAGTGTGATCTTGCATAAATGAGGGTAAGAGAAATGCAGAAAATTGAACTCCACCCTTCTCGACTTCGTAATCCCATCTTATAATTGAGCGTGCAAGGATTTACCGTAAACTTTGTGTTGTTAATATATCTTTTTTAACTAGAAATTCAAGATATGGTTGGTCAGTTATATTTTCATCACCATCGAGTATGCAATTGGTCCATATCAATAATCTCGTAGAACATAGGATAAAGGAAAAACCACTGAGGGGGTTCTAGCCCTATTTTCCAGGCAGGCATGATACAATGGCATGGGTGATAATGAATGGTTAGTTGGAAGTGAGAGACTTGAGAAAGCAAAGGTAAGGGGACGAGCGAATGACTGGAGAGAGCAGTATAGTTTATATTGCAGTGAAAAAAGCAGCCATGTGAGAACCATCATGGGTCTCGAATGATTCCGTCCTTCCTTCATTCATTCATTCATATGTTGTCTTTTAAATTATTTCCTTCTTCATCACCCGTCCACCAACATTCCACGACCACTCTGCGCTTCCACACTGAGGGAGACAACTGCAGCTGTCGGGGGCGACTTGTTGTCCAGATCCAATCCAGGATCTATTTTAGCTGCTCCTGTTCACTTCCATTTATGACAGATTCGACGGGCCAACATGCCATGGAAAGCTTTGCGAAGAAGAATGAGGCTGGCTCTTATTACGAGGATAACATAAAATAGTCCGAGATGTTTGCCTTGGAGGCTGCACTCCTCAGTTGGCCTACCCGCGAATGCTAATCATGGAGGAGCTTCTCTTCACATGTTAACTTCACTGATGTGATAATATTCGTGGCATTCTAAGATGGCATTCAGAAGCAAATCTGACACTACTCTTAAAAGACGTATAAGAAAATGATGATGAAAACTCTCAATGAATTTGTTGAGTGGTTAAGTGGTTAATTTAGATTTAGCAACTTTCATGTCCAAATCACAGCATTGTCTACTAAAAGTAATCTTTTATGGCCAAGCCAATTGAGTTGTAGATGAAGCCTTGACCGCTGCACATGAACCGGGCGATTTGCATGCATTCATGAAGATTCATTGCGTCGAGTCTGCATATCTCGTGTAATAAAAGAAAACATTGAAAGACGTAGAGCATTTTTGGAATTGCTAAGCCAATCTCGGGGGAGTAAACTTTAGTTCATCGTCTTCTTTATCCTCTGGTGCCCCTCTCATCATATTATTAACCAACGCCATGTGCTTGTCTTTTCTAACTTCCGAGCATTTGCATGCATGCACAAGCATCTCATATAATACTGTAGTGGATAGATTTATTTATGCAAAAGTAATACTCGCGCTAAGATGCCATCCGACTGATTGCTAAGTGTTGACCTTTGAGTTTCATCGTTATCTAGCTACTAGATAAGGTATGGACATGATAAAAGACTTTGATTCTTTGGCGTATGCATAAGATTCTTTTAAGATTGGTTAGTTATCCGTAAAAGATCAGGCATGTGAGAAACATGTAATTGGCAGGCTTCTTGACTTTCTCCTCCCTCACTTGTAGACACTTTGTCTCGCCTTGAATCGCTTCAATAAACAACTTATGTGTTCATAATGTCCAAAAAATCATATTAACGGCTACTTGAAACAGATTGGGATCTTCTAAATATAGGGGAAAAAAATATATCATAAGAGATCAAAAGATTGGCGTAATGCATTTTGGATGGCCTGAATTAATTGTCTCCTCTTTATTTTACTAAATTTTTTTTTTTTGGTAATCAAGGACTCTGCCGCATGCCCCCGTGCCTGAACGGCTCCTGAAGACCGGGCCCCTGTACCTTGGGGAGGACTAGCACAGCAACCCACCGTCATGGCCCCCCACTTAAATCGCTTGCAACGCAGGGTTTCGAATTCTCGATCTTAGTGATAAATGAGGGACTCTCAACCAACTACGCTACTCACGGATGGGTAACTGTTTTACTATTTTTTCTCTCCCCTATTTTTCCCTTTTCTTCTTTTTGACTGTACGTTGCCTTGTCTTCGTCCTATGCTCCATGGTGCATAGCCTAGCAAAGCCTGTCCTCCACCCTGCCCTCCCCTACCCTCGTTGCTTCACCGGCGATGTCGACGTCCATCTCAGAATCGCCACCCGCTGCACATGTCACCAGCATCTCCTAGGATCCACCACTGCCTTTCTCTCTCTGTCTCCTTTCGGCGGCGCATTAGCAATAGTGGGAATAGAGGGAGGGCGAATAACGTGCAAAATTACACCCCTCTTTATCTCTAGAGGTAAGAACGTGATGGCCTTGGGGAGAGAAAAACGATGGAAGTGCGGTATAGGGGCAACACCATTGAACCGATAGAATAATTAAATATTAAATCACACTTTCATATTATAATTTAAATTTTTATAACAGTTGACAGTAGGACATCTTCATATTATAGCTCAAGTTTTACAATAGTTAGCAATAAGACTACAAAATCTCACATGTTATCGAGTTGAAGGTATTGTGTTAAAATCTTCCAGGTTTCATTTGTATTCTCAATTAAATATGTCCACGTTTAGTACTAGTTTAAGGGAAAAAAAAGACAGTCGGCAATGACAAAGGTAGAAGGTAGGGGAAGAGAAAGGAAACCCTTGGTTGCTGGGTCTAGGGTTTTTTGTGCAGCTTCCCTCAAAATAGGGGTTTTTCAGTCATTTTAGGGTAACCGCATTGTTATTCCATAAGAGTCCTCATCCACTTGAAAGTATATCTTTGTATAAATATTAGATAATCTCACTTTGTCAATAGTGTGATAATACTAGGGTTGATGTAGTTGATTCGGCCGCTAAGAGATTACCAACGTAAAAATTAGAGATCACTTATTAAAATCTTAACAACTGAGTTCAAAACACTCTAGGTTAAGGTGACCTTCGTAGAGTTGTAGGCCTAAACTTACCCATTTGTGGAATTTGCATGGATTCATTTATATTAAGCCTTACGAAGACCTCATTATGATCAAAGACATATGAATATTTCATGTATACTATAGATATGCCACAGATTTTATAAAATTTCCAAAACAACCATTTTTTAATTAATTATGGAATTAAGCCCAAATTTTGACTGGTTAGTTAAATTGTCTAAATTAAATAATTAATTATAAAATTTACTTAATTACCTATCTAAATTAAATAATTAATTATAAAATTAACTTAATTACCTATCTTCACAATGTTTCCGATTCTATAATCAGCCCCTAGAATTTTCAGTTTTAGTTGAGTAGTCCCCCTACTTTTTCTGAAATTACAAATTTGCCTGTGAAGTATTTAAAATAGTTATTTTAACCCATTTGATTTCTTTTAATGACCTAATATAACCCGCTAATGAACGCTTTAAACCATGAAATAACACTGCTAATAGAGCCCTTCACTTCCGCAAAGTTTAGGAAGTTGCTTCTAGACATGTAAAAAATTACTAATACGCCACTCTTAGGTCTATTTTTACCTCTCTCTTTTCACATTTTTCCTATCTGAGTTACAAGAAACCTTTTTGGCAATCCTTCGAATAAATTATAGGCATGTAGAAACATTTTTAAATTAAGGCAAGAGATCAATAGCTCAATATAACGAGAAGTATACAGTCTTGAAGTCTAAATAAAATAAATCCAAATGAGCAGGCATCAGATTATGAAGTTCAAGGATGTCGGGTAGATCAATCTAACTTTTTTTTTTTTTTTTTTTTTGTCAGAAATCAATCTAACTTAATGCAAAGAGTTTTCACTTACCTTGATTGGAAAGACTTGAACTAATCAAAGCCTTCATCACCTTGAAATCGAATCAAACAAATATAAGAATCAATACATATTTATCTCTCAAAACAAAACCGGTTTTAATAAAGAAACAAAAATGAAGATCATTAAATTTTTACCCTGTAAGACACTTGATAGGTGGGATTCAAAGATTAGACAACTCAAATTGGGGAGAACTTTTGAAGTTGGTTGCAAAAAGATTAGATAGAAAACTTCTCTTTTATTATTATTATTATTGTTGAAGAAAGGTCAAATGACGCAACATGCAAGAGCTCTTGAAGTTAAAATTTCCTTTTTAGGTCAGAATGAAATGGAGATTGGGCCGAATAATCAAATTATTGGCAAGAAACTTGGAAATAGGAGAGATTTGGAGATAAAACGACATAGATATCAATCTATCCTTCCTGTCAAGTAAAGCTAAGTCTAGTTTCGTTGTCCCCTGGACCCTGACAAGACATTAGAAAGAAAGAGGCGATAAAGATGGGAATTACCGCAAAATTTTCTGACTTTTGGATCATGCTTACTCCGTCACCGTCAATAAAATCCCTAAGTTGAGCAGATACTGTAGATCCTATTGAACATGATAAGCCATATTAACGTAAGTTAAGGAGAGCATAGTTGGTGGTCATCTATGTTCTATATGGTTATTGTCCTTTCAAATGGTCCAGAAGTGGTTTCCAATTTCAAGGAAAAGAGCCAAAGAAAATTTCAAAACTCTGAATATGCAAAAGAAAATTTCAAGTTTTAAATTTATTTAACCAGCTAGATTCCAAAGGGAGAACTGCAGAAGTATGTCCACCCCTCATTCTTGGAAGCATCCATAAGCTAGCGAAGGTTGAGATGCTAAAAATTATCCATCCAGAGGCGGGAGATCATTTCTCTTTATGCACATGCAACAAGAAAACGTTTGTGATGCTCTTTGATTTGAGAAAACGGTCTTTGGTTTGTTATGCCGTGCCAAAACACTAATGACAAACCAGATTAGATCGATTTGAACGCTCACATGTTATGTACTTGTCGATCATACGGGGAATAGGTCGTGTTAGCCAATTCCTATCACCCTCGTTTTGTTAAATGGCGAGTGACTGGAGAGAGCATTATACTTTACATTGCAGTGAAAAGAGCAGCCGTGTGAGAATCATCATGGGTTTCGAATGATTCTGTCCCTTCATTCATTCATTCATATGTTGTCTTTTAAATTATTTCCTTCCTCATCACCCATCACCAACATTTTTATGACCACATTGCGCTTCACACAGAGAGAGAGAGAGAGAGAGAGAGAGAGAGAGAGAGAGCTAACTGTAACTGTTGGGGGGGGACAACTGTAACTGTTGGGGGCGACGTGTTGTCCAGATCCAATCCAGCATCTATGTTAGCTGCTCCTATTCACTTCCGTTTATGACAGATTCGACGGGCCAACATGCCATGGAAATCTTTGCGAAGAAGAATGAGGCTGGCTCTTCTTACGAGGATAATATAAAATAGTCCTAGATGTTTGCCTTGGAAGATGCACTCCTCGGTCGGTCTACCTGCAAATGCTAATCATGGAGGAACCTCACTTCACATGTCAAATTCACTTATGTGAAAATATTCGCGGCATCCTTAGAAGTCGTTCAGAAACAAATCTGATACTTATCTAGAAAGACGCATAAGGAGATAATAACGAAAACCAAATTGGATTGACTAAGTAGTTAAGTGCTTGATTTAGATTTAGCAACTTTTGTGTTCAAATCATAGAGTTCCACTAGAAGTAATATTTTGTGGCTAGGCTGACTAAGTTGTAGGTGGAGCCTTAACCAATGCACATAAACAGAGTGTTTATTGAGCATGTATATATGAAGATTCGAAAGACGTAGAGCATTTATCGAATTGCTAAGTCAATCTCTAGGGAAGTAAACTTAACTTTAGTTCATCATCTTCTTCCTCCTCTTGTGCTTCTCTCATTATATTACTGACAGCATGTGCTTGTCTTTTCTATCTTCCAAGCAATTTGCATGCATGCATGCAACCATCTGATATAATACTGTGCTGGATAGATTTATTTATGTATAAGTGATACTCAAGCTAAGATTCCATCGGACTGATTGCTAATTGTTGACCTTGTGCAGACGAAGGAAATGACCGAAATGTAATGGAGTCGATACCGTGTGTCTTGAGAAACGGAGCCAATGGTCAATGCAATTCTATTGAGTAAAACCAAACAGAGTAATCTTTTCCATAGCCAAGGAAAGAACAAGAACAGAAAAAAAGAAAGGGGAGAGAGAGAGAGAGAGACAGAGAGAGAGAGAGAGAGAGAGAGAGAGAGAGAGAGAGAGAGAGAGGTAACAGCTTTTTGTGCCAAAAGATAGGAATCCAGAATTATTCAAACATATCCCGCGTACCCAAATGATAATAAGCCCCCCTCTCGTTTGTCCGAGCCCCCCTCTCGTTTGTCCGGGCATTAGCTTATTTTTGTGCTGCCTCTGAAGAGGCACGTTATTCTAAATTATCGCTGTAGTTTGGTTTTTCTATCGCTTTCAATCAGCAGAGCCATTTTTGGCTGTTTTTGCATGCTTAAGCCAGTTTTGTCTCTTCTCCTCATATAAACATATCGAGTTCACTCTTAACAATTCTAAGGGTTTTGTCCAAGTCGAGGTTTCCATGCATGCGACAATGTTCCTATACCAAGGAACGAACCCCCAAAAAAAAAACGAGGTTGCATATGTTGCTTTGTGTCGGAAAATAGCACGCAAAGTGCCTGCTCTAGTAGGAAATATTTCACATCAGTCGCCAAGAAAGAGCAATTATATGGCAAGCAGAAGTGTGTATAACATAAATTCCCCAAGCGAAAAGCATCAAACTAACCCACGCGTTTTGGCTATACGACAATTAGTTTGAGAACTGAGAACAAATCCATCCGGCTTTGCACAAGCAATGCATGTAGCATAGTTTTGTTTTCCTAGAAGTAATGCATGCACGTCCAAATCTTTTCTCGAGGACCCTAGCCTTCTAGAGATGGTCCCTAGCTATTCACGTCAAGACATGGCAGAAAACTTTGAACACTGCAAATGCGGCTCCTGTTGCGCAAAATGCTCCCATCTTGACGAGTGTATCTTGTTGCTCTAGGATAAGTTTGTATAGTAAAACCACAGTTATAGGGGAAAGATACATGCACATGCTATAGGGTTGGGTCAGGCTAAGGGTTCTGGGTCTTTATTTATCCGCTCGCAACGTCGCAATGAAGCACAATACATAATGTTACAGGAATATGCGGAGTTGAGTCCTGTGCCCACTCACCACAGGGAAATAAACAAGAGGACAAGATAAGGACCTTTGGCTCGAAAGAACCAATCTGATAGAACGTGTCCATCTTAAAGTCAACATAAGACTAGTTTAAGAAAGGAGGACAAATTTCTAGTATGACGAAACAAACGATGAAAGATGGAGAAAGAGACGAAAAAAGGATGGCCCTTGAGTATTATTGTTATCCAGCTACTGGATAAGGTATAGACATAATAAAATACTATGGTTCTTCGGCGTATGCGTGAGATTCCAATTAAGCTCGGTTAGTTATCCATAAAAACCAGGCATGCGATAAATATGTAATTGGCAGGCTTCTTAACTTTCTCCTCCCTCAGTTGTTGACACATTGTCTAGCTTCGAAGCGCTTTACTAAACAACTTGTATGTTCGTAATGTGTCTGAAATATCATTTTAACTGCTACTTAAAACAGATTGAGATCTTCTAAATACGGGGACAAAACTACATCACGAGAGATCGACAAATTGGCACAATGCATTTTGGATGGCCCGAATTTATTGTTTCCTCTTTGTTTTACTATTTTTTTCTCACCCCTATTTTTCCCTTTTCTTCTTTCTGACTCTAAATTGCCTGTCTTCCTCCTATACTCCACCGTGCATAGCCTAGAAAAGCCTATCCTCAACATCTCCACCCTACCCTCGTTGCTCCACCGTCGATGTCAACGTCCATCTCGGAATCGCGACCCACTGCACATGTCACCGGCATTTCCTAAGATCCATCATTGCCTTTCTCTCTGTCTCCTTTCAGCGGCGTGGTAGCAATGGTGGGAATAGAGGGAGAGCGAATAACGCACAAAATCACACCCCTCTTTATCTCTAGAGATAAGAACGTGACGGCCATGAGGAGTGAGCAATGATGGAAGTGTGGTACAAGATGAACACCATTGGGACTGATAAGATAATTGAATATTAAACCACTCTTCATATAATAACTTAAATTTTTATAACAGTTAATAGTGATTTTATAAAATCTCATATGATATCGAGCTGGAGAGCTTGAATTCAAATTTTTATAAACTCCATTTCCAATTAAATATGTCCACACCTAGTAGACTAGTACTAGGTGAAAAAGAAGAAGAAGACGACTAAAGCATGAGTAGACTAGTACTAGGTGAAAAAAGAAGAGGACTAAAGCACGAAGAGGAGTGATAAAAAAAATTAAATATTAGATTACGTCTTCGTTTAATAGCTTTAACCTTTAGAAAAGTCATCATCAAATCCAACAAAATCTCATAGGGACAATGACAAAGGTAGAGTGTAGGGGAAGAGAAAGGATATCCATGGGTGCTTAGTCTAGGTTTTTTTTTTGTGTAGCTTTCTCCTCAAAATAGTTTTTTTTTTTTTTCCTGTCATGTTAGGGTAACTGCATTGTTATTCCTTAAGAGTAGGTTCTCATCCACTCGAAAGTATATTGTTATAACTGTTAGATTATCTCCTTTCTAAAATAGTTAGTGTAACCCGTCTGATTTATTTTAATTACCTAATACAACATGCTAACAAACACTTTAAATCATGAAATAACACCACTAATAGAGCACTTTCACTCACACAAATTTTAGGAAGTTGCTTCTAGACATGTCAAAAATTACTAATACACCACTCTTAGGTCTTATTTTACCCTTTTATTTTTCACATTTTTCCTACATGAGTTACGACAAATCTTTTTGGTAATCATTCAAATGCATTCCAGGCATGTAGAAAAAGAAATTAAATTAAACAATAGCTCAATATATCAAGAAGTATACCGTCTTGAAGTCTAAATAAACTTATCCCCAAAACAAAACCTAAATGAGTAAGCATCAAACAACACAGTACAAGGGTGCTAAGTAGATTAATCTAACTTAGACCCAAGAGTTTTCACTTACCTTGAGTGGAAAGACTTGAACTAATGAAAGCCTTGATTACCTTGAAATCAAATCAAACAAAAAAGTAATCAACTAATATTTATCTTTCGAAACAAAACCTAGTTTGATAAAGAAACGACATTAAAGATCATGAAATTTTTACCTTGTAAGACACTTGATAGGTGGGATTAAAAGCTTAAACAGCTCAAATTGGAGAGAACTTTGGAAGTTGGTTATAGAGAGATTTGGATAGAGAACTTCTTTCTTTTATTATTATCACTATTTATTTTCGAAGAAAGGTCAAATGATGCAACATGCAAGAGCTCTTGAAGGTAAAATTTCCTTTTGAGGTAAGAATGAAATAGAGATGGGAAGCTCCCGCCCCGAATGAACAAATTATTGGCCAGAAACTTAAAAATAGGAGAGATTTGGAGACAAAACCACATAGATATCCATTCGGACTTTATGTTTGGCACTGATAAAAGTTATCAATCTTACATCTTGTCAAATAAAGCTAAGTTTATTTAAAAGTCCCCTGGACCATGAAAGACCTCAGAAAGAAATAGGTGATAATGATGGCTATTAACACAAAATTTTCTGACTTTGGGATCATGCTTACGACGTCACCATCAATAAAATCCCTAACTTGAGAAGGAACTATAGATCCTTTGAACACGATAAGCCATATTAACCTAAGATAAGGAGAATAGAATTGGTGGTCATTTATGTTTTATTTGGATTTAGTCCTTTCATATGGTCCAGAAGTGGTTTTCAAATTCGAGGAAAAGAGCCAAAATTCTGAATATGAAAAAGAAAATTTCCAGTTTCGAATTTTTTTAACCAGCTAGATTCCAAAGGGAGAACTCCAGAAGTATGCCCACCTCTCATTATTGGATGCATCCATAAGCAAGCGAAGGTTGAGATGCTAAATTATCCATCCAGAGGCAGGAGTCATTTCTCTTTATCCACACGCAACAAGAAAACGTCTGTGATGCTCTTTGATTCAAGAAAATACTCTTTGATTTGTCATGCATTGCCGACACACTAATGACAGACTAGATTAGATTAATTTCAAAGATACAGGTTATGTACTTGTCGATCATACGAAGAACGAGTCAAGTTAGCCAATTCCTATACACACCCATTTGCTTAAATGGATACAGAATTCTCCTAATGGGTTAGCTAAGTGACTGCAATTTTGATTTGGATAGAACGGGTTTCGTGTTCAAATCTCGAGAGCCTGGTCTGTCACTATCTAGATGGAGCCTTACACAGTACATGGAGACAAAATGATTTACATGCGAGTGAGCTTGAGAGACAGAGAGAGAAAGAGAGAGAGAGAGAGAGGGAGGGAAGTAATGTGGCTGATATCCCCTCGTGCGCCTCCTGCAGCAAAGAGGCAGTGTTACGCAGATACCGGACAAAACCCTTGTTTTTGTTTGCTTATTAGCTTTTGCTCTGCCTTCCTGCCCCATGACAAGGGCCACTATTTACACATCATTTCATCTTTGTTGGTTTGCCACGTCTATCCTTTCTTCCTACATATCCAAACCTTGGGTATTGCAAAAAGCATCAGTATGTACATACAAACTTTGAGTTTTAAACGTTAGCAGGAGCCCACACTCTCTGCTGTACCGGCAGGCTTTGATAGTCTCGCCATTTCCCTCATGCTTCAGCTGTGCAAGACAGTAGGAAAATCGAGAAGCATGTCCCTTTCAAGCCACCAAGGCAGTAGCGCGACATGTGGATCGGACTGGAAGACCTGGAACATGTTTTTTTTCGAGGGCCCTATTTTCTGTCGTCTTTTGCTCCAACCGGTTTTTTGACTGGTGGATTACGGAAATGAACATAGTGTGCATTTACTTTTAGTTAAGTTTGTATGTGGATGATGCTCAACATGTTTGTTACCATCATTTAGAGGTATAATGAAGAGAGTTTCCTTTGATCTACCATGGAATGTGGAAGCTCCGCTCTTACAACATGAAATATTTAGCCAACTTTATGGATTTAGTACAATGAAATTGTATCCTTGTGGCATAATATTTGAACTTGCTGGTATTGATGAATCGAACATGTGTAATACGTCTTGGCTTACATGCATATGCATGTTCACTAAACCATTAAGGAAACAATGAGGTTCACATATGAGGGTTGGTATATCAAAGTTTGAAATTGGACGATCAAGATGATATGACACAATTAATCTATTTAATAAATTCATAAGTCAGTGGATTAATCGTGAAATGGGTCCAATCAAAATACGTTGATAAGTTAATAGTTTAATTTATTCCTTCGCTATATTTATTAACTCGTAGATAGATTTCTTCATTTCACTTTCTCAAATAACTCCGATATGCTAGAAGCAAGACCGTTTCATTTTAGTTATGAGTTTTATGTAAATTTGTTGTGAGACTAGGATACACTAATCCATTATACAAAAAAACTACTATTCTGATCCTCTAAATCAAAAGAGTAAAGTTAGATCTTGCTTACTTCCTTCAAATAAATGACACATGAGCAATCAAATTTGAGGGCTTAACCTAAGCAACTTCACATTAAATTATCACGTTGTGAGAACTCTTCTCCACATACCCACAATGAAAACACTAACTCCATTAGAGGTGAGAATGATTTCAAGATACAACTTGGAATCGAAGAACTGGACTGGTGGGAACTTATCCGATTTTAAGTTCCAAGGTATCCAGTGTAGGTTGTAAATTCTAAAAATTAGAAAACTTGTTTTGATAGATAAGTTCTAGGTTCTAGGTAGATGAAACCTAAAACCTAAAATAAGTCTTTGTATTTTTTTCGATCTATATCTTTGCACTATTTTGTAATATTCCAAAGCGTCTGATGATGAGTATATAATTTGGAATCACTAGTTAAATATTACATTTCATGATTGGGACTTTAAGTCATAATTAGTGGATTATAGTAGTAAATAGTGATTATTAAGAGCGATAATTCAATACAAGTGAAACTTGGGTAGAAGTTGGAATTGACCCTAGAATCTTTATAAAGGTAAGTTTTAAGTTCCAAAAAATAAAAAATCTATGTTAGCAAATAAGTTTGAGGGTTCAAATATAACTTATACGAAATTTGGAACTGCTTATCCTTAAACCTGATTTTCTCTCTCTTTTCGCTCTCTCTCTTAATTATGAAGATCCACTACATCGCCAACGACTTGCCTCCGCCTTTGCCACCTGCCGTCAAGATGAACCCCGACCCGGCCACCACCGAGACGCCCACACGTCCTTTCCCGCTCAACAACCTGTCCAATTCTAATCCAGCTAAATTAGATATAGCTCATTCTCTATAACCTATAACCTGTAGACCCCTACCGCTGAACACATGCTGCGCCGCACCGTCTTCTCCAATGGCGCTTAAAGTACATGTTCCCTCAGAAAAGAAAGAAGAAAATTAGGTATAACACCCACTGGAGGCAACCCCGCTTAGGTCGTCGTTGGCATGAATGATGGTGTCTCTGCATGGCGTGACATGGCAACGTGATGTGAAACGCGGGGTAAAATGGAAAAAGGCGGGTGGTAGACCCGGCGGGCGGGCGGGCGGGGCGGGCTGCGCTCCGCTTCGGCAATATTTCCGGGACTGAAAACCCTAGAAGGCGGGATCGCCGCCACGTGTAAAGCGCTGGTGTTCGGCAGGGGAGGGGACGCTTCGGGAGGGAACACCACACTTGTCCGAACTACCGAGACAGCGAGGCCGAACGAGTGGCCAACGTTGTAGGATCGTGAGTTTGCCCACGACGACAGTCGCACGGATCTAACCAACGGCTTAGAGACTAAACAAGTTCGCGGCCGTGGTCGCGTCTACGTAGCTCGCGCGATCGGGGGGCGGGATGAGGCCGGGTCGAATGGAATGTTTGTCGAGTCTTTTCCTGCCTTCTATTTGTTTTTCGGACGAGGCCGGTGCCAGCCCTACGCATTGCCCTGATTCGGACTCGATTCTCGAGATCTTCTTGGTGATTGAAAGCGGCCTTTGTGAACACTATGAAAGCATACACAAGAGGCAATGCAATGATTGACAGAAATTTAATACTCCACCCTCCTGCTGTCGCACTACCAAGAAGGGGTCCTCATTTTCACTTCGTAGGGCAATCTCACACGTGCAAAGACCCTCTTCAGAATGCTGTGTCGGAATCGTGGGTGGCCCTTCAAACAATCAGGTCGTATTCAATAAAGAATGATAGTCCGATACGAGTCAGTGTTAGTAAGTCTAGCATTTTCCTTGGATCAGTCGGCGTGCGGCGCTTTGAATGCAGCATCCGAAACTTGCGACCTTCAAGATTTCTTCATTTTTCCTTGGCATCGGTCTATGTTATCATACGGCTTCAAGTAAATATCATTCATCGAAAAAATTCCGAGGAGTTTTTAGTCATCTGCTGGAGCAATGCGTTTAAAATGTTTTCCTTTTTCCAAGATTTCGGAGGACGTCAATTGGAATAATTCTGAGTTGGCCATTGCTTTTATTTGGATTTCAAAGTGAGAACGTGCATGTGAAATTCCATAAATGCCTCCCTCCTTTTCCCCTATCTAAAAAAATATAAAAAGGCAGAAATAAGGTCGCTTTCCATATCTAACTCAGAACACCACCACTTGGTATCTTTTTCATGACGGAAGTGGTGCTTCCTCCGTATTTTGTTTGCGCAGTTCTGACGAATGCTGAGGTTGTAAGGATGGGCGGGACTGACCAGAAATTCGACATCCACTTGTTCACAAAATGTCACAAAAATCCGAAAAGGAAATTTGCGAAAGGGTAAGAGAAGATTAGATTTATACATACACAAGTAACATTAAATTGATGATGGCAAAAAAAAGTGATTTCTCTTTTTTCTGGGTAGAGCAAGAAATGCCGAACGTGAACCAAAAATTTCTGCTCTTAGTAATCCACCCCCCAAAAAAGAATTTCAATACCTCACCAAAAAAAAAAAGAGAGAGAGAGAGAGAGAGAGAGAGAGATCCTAAATTAATGGGAAAAAAAAAGATACAAAAGAAGAAAATAGAGAGAAAAAAAGAAGGAAAAAAAGCTACATTAAAGAAGTTACTTTCTTCATCCTACGGTGATCATCGCGACGGAGTCTCCACGTCGCAAATCAACGGCGGCTCTTCGTCGTCGAGACTACTCCCGAGCACTCCGTCCCCACACCCGTTACACGTCAACATCTGGGCCCGCTTCGCCTGGAAATCCCAGTCCGTGGTCCCCACCACATACAACATAAGCCCCGCGCAGCAAACTTGGGCCGAGAGCAGCCCCACCCAGAGCCCACAGAACCCGACCCCGACCCCGAATCCGAGCCCGATCGCCGCCGGCATCCCCACCAGGTAGAAGGCGCCCAGGTTGACGTTCGCGGCGGTGCAAGGCCGCGCGCTCCCCCGCAGCACGCCGCACCCGACGGTCTGCGGGCAGTTCCCGAGCTCGCACAACCCGAGGATCGGCAGCGCCGCCGATACCAGCCGCAGGATCGCCTCGTCCTGGGTGAACATGCGTCCCCACGTGTCCCGCATGGCCCACGAGAACGCCGCCGCGCACATCCCCATCCCTGCCGCGAGGGCCCCCGCCACCGCGGAGGAGAGCCGAGCCCCGGCCGGCCGGTCCGCGCCGAGCTCGTTCCCGACGCGGGTCGACACCGCGAAGCCGAGCGAGGACGGGAACACGTAGAGCAGCGAGGTGGTCTGGATCAGGATCCCCATGGCGGCCACGGCGGACTTCGGGTCCGCCAGCAGCCCGCACAGCACGATCATGATCTCGTACCACCACCATTCGAGGCAGACTGAGACGCAGCTCGGCGCGGCGAGCCGGAGCAGTGGCCGCCACCCGGCAAAGCAGTCCCAGCCGGGGCTCCTCCACGTTGGCTCGTGCAGCCGCGCCACCCAAACGTACACCACGAGCGCGATGAGGGCGAAGGCGTTCGAGGCGGCCGACCCGGCGGCGACGCCGGCCACGCCGAGGCGGAGGCGGCGGACGAGGAGGAGGTTGACGGGGACGTGGAAGATCGTGCCGAGGAGGGAGGCTAACGTGAGGGGGTGGGTGATGCCCTGAGCGCGGAGGTAAATACGGATTGGGTGGAGGAAGGAGTTGGTGAGGAGGTCGGGGAGGGAGAAGAGGAGATACGTGTGGGCAATGCGGGTGATGCTGGGGTCCTGACGCAAATAGATGAGCACCCTCTGCATGTTGAGCCAGAGGAGGGAGATGGGGACGGAGCAGGCGAGGAGGAAGACGACGGAGCGGTGGAGGGTGACGGCGAGCAGCTTCGGGCGGCGGGCCCCGAAGGCCTGCGAGCAGAGCGGCTCCATGCCGAGGGCCAGGCCGGAAAGCACCGAGTAGCCCGTGATGTTGGCGAAGGCGATGGCGAGGGACCCGGCGGCGAGCTCGGTGTCGCCGAGGCGGCCGAGGAAGATCATGGACAGGGCGGAGCGGGAGTAGAGGACGAGCGCGGTGAGGGCGATGGGGAGGGCGAGCGCCAACAGGGACCTGGCCTCCGCGACGGAGCGGAACGAGGTGGTGGCCTCGTCGGCCTCGTCGGCCTCCGGGGACTCTTCTTGCTTCACGCCGGGGAGGGAGAGGAGGTCGAGTAAGAGATGGGTCGGCGGCGGCGGCTGCACGGCCTTCTCGGGCTCCTGGGACTCTTCTTGCTTCCCGGCGGGGAGGGAGAGGAGGTCGAGCAAGAGATGGGTCTGCGGCGGCAGCTGCGCGGCCTTCTCGGCCGTGGCCACGGAGGTGCCCGGGTTGCACATTTCTCGGTGCGCGACGATTGAACGATGATGATGATGATGATGATGATGAATTCAAGATGGGGCCAAATCCAATCTCAGCACTCAGTGTTTCGCCGCTCGGATTCGAAACTCTCTGCTCACAACTTCAAGAACTTACAGAGAGAGGGAGGGAGGGAGAGAGAAAGAGAGAGAGAGAGAGAGAGAGAGAGAGAGAGAGAGAGAGAGAGAGATACTCTCGTGGAGAGCACTCTGTTTTTCTGCTTTCTTTTTCTGATGCGGTTGCAGCAGTTGATGGTATGTATGGATGTGGGGGGAAAGCTTGAGGCTTTGCTCTGCTCTTTTACTTCGCAAAGACAGATAGGATTTGGGGAGGGAAGATTGATCTTTCCGTAGTCGAGGGAGAAGTTATTAAATAGACGAGTATGTGGTGGGGTTTCCTTTTTTTTTTTTTTTTTAATATTCCTTTTATTTTATTTTTTTTGGGGTGCTCATTTTGAATTTCTTTCTTCGGACGCTTTTTTAAAGGTTCCTTCACGAGATGAATATTTATCGAGATATTTTTGCGAAAAGATATTTACCCCATTTGTCTTTTTTATTTCTTTACTGAATGGCTGAGTATAGGTTTGTTTTGAGACTCTCTTATGCGGCAACATGTCAGATTCTGAATAAGGTCCAATTTCCCATACCCACAAGTTAAAACTAAAAGTGGCCTTCTTAGACTGCTTTTAATTCCGTAGAAAATGTAAATTTGAAATATCAATACTCATATCGCTTAAAATAATTAGTCAATAAATAATATTATTATAGATGATTAAAAAAATTCATTCATTCATTTTAGTAAGTGATATAAATAATTATTTTTAAAAAAATATTTCTAAAATTATTCATTTTTTGGTGAAACAAACATATCCTTATTGAACGATCGATCTGTTCCATTGAAAAGAGTTTTGAGTTCACTCTTTAAATATATTTCATTTCAAACAATTTAGTTTTTGAAGCACCATTAAAAGATTGTAAAAAGTTTTTTTTTTTTTTTTTTGGTAAAGGGTAAATAAAAGATTGTAAAAAGTTTCCCTAAATAAAACGGTAAAGAGCCATATTAATATTCAATGGGACAAGAGCGTCACCTTTTTCTTTCAAACGACAATGTGAATGTTGACCGATGAATTAGAAGAAGGGCATCATGGTCTTGTTTTCAAATTGCCTCCAACCCGACATTCGATTGCCTTTTCATTTACGAATGGATTTGATCTGGAAAAGATCGATTTTTTAGAGCGTCCCCATCATCAAATAATTTGACCAGAAATAGGCTTTTTTGCGGTGAGGAAAGGTGTTGGGTTACCAACGGGCATTGATTAACTTGCTCGAATTCCATGTAAAAAGTGTAACTAAACACGCCTTGAATTCGGGAAAAGAGCTAGCAAATTCTGTGCAATCCTAAGTGCATCGCGTGGTACCTGAAAAATAATCAGTTACTAAAAAAGCATTTACTATATGGTTTTTTAACGACCGCACTGCGATCTGACGTGACAGACCACATTTTCTTAGGTCTAGTCAACAAATTGCTTTGCTTTAATCAAAGTTCTCTTTTTCCATCATGAGGACCATTTTTTCATCGCTTTCTAAATTATAATTGGGGGCCTCTCTAGAAAGCTAAAACAAAAATTGGCACGCGATTTTCAAGCATTCGATTGTTTAGTGATGGTTTGCTTTTTTCTTCTTCTTTTTTGTTTTCTCGAAAATTTTTGATCAATATCCACGCAGTATTGTCTTTTTAATCAATTTGAAAATAGGATTACTACTACGAAAAAAACTTCAAACTATGTCCATTGTGATATAAATATGCCGATTTTTTTTGTGACACATATATCCTAAAATTTTTTGTGTTATAAAAATTCCAAACTTATACGAATGTGATATATACATCATAGATGGAACTGAAATAAATGGTTATATGTCACACATATATAACTTCTCAACACAAAAAATATATATATGATATTTGTGTCACAATAGACATAGTTTAAAGTCTTAGGCCACTTTAATATAACAGTCATGTTTGATAGGCTTGACACAAAAAAGAAAGAAAAAAAATTCACAATAATCTCTATAAAGAAATGCAAATTGGCATGTTTTTAAAGTGTTATAATAATTCATGCAATGTTGGATAGGCTTGGCGATGTCATCACATTATTCTTCAGGATTAAAAAATGTTGGCAATTATCGAAATATCCATGCAATGCGAAAAATATCGGATTTAAATTATACATTTATAATTTTCCGTAGATAAAATCCAGCTGTCTCGTCGGATTAGCTTACACGTCAGCAAATATGTCCGCAAAAATAAACGAAAGTATAGAATACGCCAAAACGGGACGCGGCTGGGTGTTTTGTTTGCCCCTCGAAGATCCTTAACGTTAGAAAACGCCGTTCCTCCGCACGTAATAGCAAATTGTGAAAAAGCGAAAAATCATCACATTTGAGAATTTTCGTAACCACAAGTTTTGCTGTTTGCAAAAAGTTAACAAGACTGAAAAAAACCCCAATTTCATTTTACTACAGTGCCATAAAGTGATTTGTTTGTGAATTATTAATTTCCACTACATTGTAATTTCCAATTTTTGAAAAATAATTTAACGCATTTAAGGGGCGTTTGCTCTGTGAGATATAAACAACTTTTAAATCGCAAATTTGGCTCTTTCCAAAAAGATAACGAGACTGAGAAACCCCACTTTCGTTTAATACACCGCTAAAATTAATTTGTTTGTGAATTATTTTTCTCTTCCAAATTTTGGAGAATAATTTAATACATTAAGCGCGCACCTGATTTGTGAGATATAAATAATTTAGATGAAATTTTTCTAAATCCGTCGATGAAGTGGGTGACAAATTTTTGTTCCCACTTTCGACAAAATTGTACAAGGATAGCTTGTTATTAACAAAAGCATTTTCCAAAAACTATATGAATGATGCAAGTTGGGAAAAAAAAAAATCTATTCTAAATTACGTATTTTCCAGCGTCCTTTGGTATTTCTCTCCTAGTTTTGCATGGCGAGGTAGCAGGTGTAAACATGGAAGGTCACATGCAGTCAAAATCTACGTGAGAGAGAGAGAGAGATGGAGAGAGAGAGAGACGGGAAGCCAACTGGTAACATGCCGCAAGGACAAATTGCAGAGCAGAGAGCACAGCAAGTCTCATTGGTTTGGAAAGCGAACTCGAGAGTACGTGATCGACGGGAATAATCGAGAGAGAGAGATAGAGAGAGAGAGAGAGAGAGAGAGAGAGAGAGAGAGGGAAGGAGGGAGAGAGGGAAGGAGGGAACACGCAAGATGACGGTCAAGTCTCGTTGGTATTTTCGCAAACAGATGGAAGGAAGGAGACACGTCCCCCCACCGTACCCCATTCATTTAGCGTCCCCCCCTTCTCTCTCTCTCTCTCTGACCGTCTCTGTCGTGTTGAGTTGTGAGCAAATTGACTGTTGTTGTCGTCTTCCCCCCTGCCGCGCCCGTCTCCCTCGATCCACTGTTCGCTTTTACTTTTTAGCCTTCCGCGGCGGAGAAAAAACAAACGGGGTGACATTGTTGCTGCGTGGGGGTTCTTTTGTTTTCTGGCGCAGGATCGAGCAGAAGAAAGAAACGGAGAGAGAGAGAGAGGGGGGGCTTTGCTTTGTGTGTGGAGAAGAGAAGGGTTGACGACCCCACGGCCACAGGATTCGCAAGAAGAAGCCACCACCGTCCTGACACGAGACTCAGAGGCTCTGGTGTGCGTCCACCACAGCCACTTAAAACCATCTCTGGGGCAGCGGGGTGTGTGTTTCTATAACGGGAGCCCCTGCGGTGCGTGTTCCACCCTTCCGTGGACGTATCCGGATTTCAATGACCCCTCGCGGGTCCCTCCAACCTCCTCTTCTTCTCTTTCCACCCCCCCAATATTATACCGCTCTGAAAATGTTCGACAGAGAGCCACCATCTTTCCCTCTCTTTCTTTCTGTAGCAGTAGTCTCAGGCCCTCGAACAGCTAGCAGATGTGATATGAATTCGAGGGGGACCTGTTCGCAAGGACGGAGTCATTTGGCTCGTCCTGAAAACCCTGATCAAACGCACGCGTCGGGTGAAAGTGCTCCGCCACCGAATAAGTCCTCGTCCACATTCCCTTTCTTTCATTCCTGGGAAAGTGAAAAAGAAAAGAAAAAAACAGAGGAGTACTGATTTCCGTCCTGATACGACCGGGCGATAAGTTGCCTCGATATGGACGGGCTACCTTGCTCATGATTAGATTTTAACTTATGATTGGCCATGCGCATTTTAACTGCGGGTGGTCATAATGAAATTAAATTTGTGGTCATGTACGTATTCCGTTTTTGAGTGCATGGCTCGGTTTATTCACGAGAGAGAATTATATAGCAGGCCGTGTACATTGTTCAACCGTTTTCCTAGTAGTTTAAACTTTAATTAGGAAAAAAAGGGAAACATAGTGCCTAAATACAATATGATTGCATTGGCTAATTCAGGATATTCCTTTTCAGAAGGTTGTAGACATGTTCGGTTGTAAAAAAGTATTTTTGGTGAACATTTTCACTGGAAAATCCAAGGATACTGTTTAATGTTTTTACATTTTCACTTTTTTTTTTCTTGGAAATGTTTTCTTATATTTTATTTGTCAATCCGCACTAGCATCTCCCTTGATTTGGAGAACATGGAACGTAGCTATTTGTCATCCTCCAAGTGCTTTCATGGAATTCAAAAGGACTATTATAATTTATTTTCTTTTTCCAAATAACAAGTGAAAATTCTCCCTGACATAATGCACCTTATGCAATCATTTTCAAGTCGAACACAGGTTTTTGGCGTTGCACCTCGGCTCTTCCGTTAGCAACCATTACATCTCCGGCTCCACCTCCCCTCCTCCGTTGCCAATCCCCCTTCTCTCTCCACACTCACAACGAAGTCATCAGAGGTAGCCAACCAGTCCAGAGAGAGACAGAGAGAGGCGGAGGTGGACAGCAAAGAGTGATAGGCGGGGACGAATATGTAGCTAGGGGCCGGCAGCGAAGGAGAGGCGGCACAGGGAAGAAGGAGAGAGAGAGAAAGGGGGCATTGGGACTTTTAGGTTTTTGTAGTAGATTCGCCTAAATTGTCACGCCACTTTAGTAAATTTGAGACGATTAGGCAAGGTACAGTTATTCCCTTAGAGGGAGAGAATTCTAATGCAGTCCAACTTTTACACTTCTCCATGTGATCGTACCGGGCTTAATCCACAACCATGGTGATGGACGCAGAGGACAGAGAGAGCTAAGCTATAAGATTGAAGAGCCTATATAAAACCACAGTAGTTCCGACCAACTAAAGAGTTTGCAATGCATTCCATTGACGCCTCGACCACTCAAATTGTGCAAACTACATGCCCACTTATCAATCTTTTTGTTTCTTTATTGGTCTTGCTGATTCAGTCTCGATCTGCAGCGTTTGTGTTGGGCTAGTGGAGCAATATAATATGCATGGTACCACGTTTGAAGGAAAGATCTCCATGACCCTCTTACCAATTTTGGTAATAGCACTAAGGGAGAACATCAACAGGTGTTGATTGATCTTTTGAGACCTCCCGCCCGCCCACCCTCCCTCCCTCTCTCTCTCTCTCTCACAGAGGGAATATCTTCGCTTTCATTGGTACTTGGTGCGTGGGGTCACCTTTTTTGGAGCTTGTGTAGGAGGGAGAGGGAGAGATAGAGTGTCGATTTTCTTCATTGTTCTCTTCTTTGATGCACGCATTTAATAAAGTTTGGCATGGCCCTTTTGACGCACATGATAAGACGCAATCACTTGCTATCATGAGTTGGTAATGGCCTGTAATTCTTGCCTACGTGGGTCTGTGCTGGCTTGTCTTTCTTAGTCGAGCACACCACACCCATCGAACTATCTCAATGATAACCTCGTGTACAGTCTTTGCCCGCAAGATACAAGCGGGGTACATGGAATTTCCTATTTACGGTATGCGTTTCTATGCTATGCGTTTCTATTTTTCGTAATCTCGTTCCATCTTCACGTGTTAAAAGTTTAGCTATTCTTAGGCATGTGTGCGTAGCTTAAAAGCTCTTTCAAGTTATAAAGGCCTACCTATCTTTTATTTTTTTATTTTTTATTGCCCAATACGCTGACATCATAATGAAAATTCAAGTCAATATGATCCGAGTTTCTCGATGTTAAGTTTGTGTGGTATTGAAGCCAAGTGAAGTTCATGCGCGTTTGTAATGTCCCAATCGTAGGGTTCTTTATCAAAATAATTCGCATGCATCTCCATCAGAATTGTCATAATCAAGAAATATCAACTTGAAGGAAGCCAAAAATAAAGCTTTCATTCGAGTTCTCACTGTGGGTCTGCTAAAAAGAAGAAAAGAAGATGATCAGTGTCGATGTATCAACAACATGGTCCGAAATTTTCATGCCCTTTTCCTTAACAAGGTTTGGTTACGAGTTATTTTACAATTTTGCCTTGGAAGCAATGAAATTTGATGGTCTTATGATGTGTTTTTGGGTAGCAACCTATATAGCAACTAAGGCGAGTGTACCTTAAGCTTTGGAGCTTGACCGAAGAAAAGAAACCTAAACTAGCTGATCATATATAAAGGATGAACATATTTGCAAACACCTAAGATTAAAAACACCAGGGCTTCCAGGATTCGTTTAACCCACAATGGTCCTCGAAGATAAAATTATTTTCAACCTAATACATGTGCACGTCCATCTCCTTTTGTTTCGCCGAATCAATGGAAAAAATTCGGCAACGGATGGTGTTGGAGCTTGCCTTGTCTCCCTTGAACAAGTCATACACCTGCCACCTTAGCATATTTTCTTCTGCTCAATTAATTCCAGAGCCTAATTTTGCTAATAAAAGTTCAGTGAAATTTCTCTGTCATGCACCCAAACTACTAGGATCGGTCCAAACCTTCAGGGGTCAAATCAGTTTGGCTACACATAGTTTGGGACTGTGGAATTCAACAAACTTCAAATAGCTAGTTGCCGCCCATTAATGGCTTTTGACCTTTCTTTCCTTTGATCTATCATCTTATAAACGAAAAGAAGGAGAAACATGAATTAATGTTTGAGGAACCCTGTTTTTTTTTCCTTTTCCCACAACTGTTGTGTATGGGGTCCATCATTGCATTATTCACAAGATAACATTTTTTAATACCACAGCAAAACCAGGGAAAATGTTATAAATTCGAGATAACATTTTTCGCTTTAAATTTTTCCTCGTTGGATTATATTTTTCCAGAGCTTCCTGATCTTCCTAGAAACATTCATTGATGGGCATGCATTAAAATTATATGCTTTCTATATGCTGGGAATATACTAAGAAGGGACACGTGGCAACACCCCATCTATGGCCAGGTAGATTACTAAAGTGTGGTTCGTATCCCTTGCCCACTTTATGAACAAGCTTACTTTTTGGAGTACCCTTTTCCACAGAGGGGCCAAAAAAGTCCTCAAGACAAACTTAGAAAGCACACATAATTATGAATCCTGCTCTGTGCTTCACATTTTTTCTTCCCATATACTTTCGGTCACGTTACTTCCATAAGGTACAACTGTTGATGGTACTTCACTAGTTAGGTGAATGAAAAGCCTTCTGTAATCCACCTCAAACCCATGAGGAGATGATTTAATAGTCTGTGTGCCCATAAGACCTGCTTCTCTAGCCAAGATCGCAAGGGACATGCATAGATCTTTTTTGAAATTTTGCTAGGGTCTTTTTTCTTTAAGTCTTGCATGTTTTGGATCTCATAAAGCTAACCTTGATGTTGAAAAGTTTGGAAGGTGAAACTAACTTTGATCAATTGCGTTAACTCGATTCATGTAATCACCTTGTTATCACTTGGACCCGAGTCTGTGGGGGCTAAACTCTCAAGAGAAGCATTGGCGATGGAAGGTTGGGTTTTACTTTAGTATCGCTTCACAAGTTCCATCGCCATCCAAAGGAAAATTTGTTGGGATTAGCGAAACTCTTTAGATCAAAGTGGATGTTTGATGGATGATCGGAGACATAGAGAAGTACATAGAGAAGGCAATATCGTGCACATATTGAGTTAAACAATACAGGAACTACATAACTAAAAAACCAAGACATTCAAGGAAATGTAATTTGTTTCCATTGCTAAGCAATCTCTATTTTGGGCAATGATGCTTTTCCGTCCCTTGTCGGTATTAGAAATCAATCTTACATCGGATGTATATATCAAGATATTGGGACATGCAAACAAGTAGTGTGAAATTGTTATCTAGAGGCGCAAGCAGGTCCCCATCTCGATCTTGCGCATGAACAGTGCATGTTTCTTCGGGACTTAATTAAGTGATCAGTGTTCTTGGATGATAGCGACACTTAGAATGTGTAAATTGTCAAAAAAAGGGGATGAAAAGGGCTAATGAGTGCCCTAAAACTGTCCGAGCATAATTTCAAAAAGGGGTATAGAAAAATTCCCAGGAAAGTGATGTGCGTGGAGTTGGGGGAATGATGCGATTGCATGGGTCGTTGCAATTGCAGACTGGCCAGCTACTTGCCTCGCACGCACAGCTCACGATCCACCTACAGGACCAATTTGCGCAAAAGCCAACAAAAGAGAAAGAAATAACCCAAAAGAAAAAAAAGGAACATCATAGTCATCTCCAAATTATCAAAGACAGGCAAAGTACAATGCCAATGCATTCAATGCGGAGAGTACATGTCATGTTAGTCCATCAAATCTTGAAATTTCATCCTTCTTATTGTAAGTGTCCTTTGTGTGTGGGAATGATCATCCTTTGGTCCCTGTCGATGCTCGTAGCCATTCGTGACCTATTGCTAAAAGTGCGTCGTACCATGCCAAAACCGCCATCGATGGGAAAGGGAAAAATAAAGGGAGAGTGGGGGAAAGAGACCAACAAAAGCAATCGAATATCAATCAAGAACAGGAACTTCGAGTACGGCAAGGCAGAGACCCACACGCATGCCACATCCCACGTGGGACGCATATAAGCACATGGTCATGTGATGTTCTTGTCCGAAATTCCACATTACACAAGCTGATAATTTAAAGCTACCCTTGAACTTCTGATAAAAAGGGGTTAGCTAAAAGCGATTATCTTGAGCTCAACCGAGTATTCACGAGAAATTTGTTCTCCTTCACCGCAATGCTTGACCATTAATCTTGCAATTAGGTCCACGGGGTATCTTAGCCCTCATCACACGATCATGATGGTCCTCAATCTTGGACCGTGACATGTGGAGGTGGATATCTTAGGTCTCTACTGTGATTGCGATTCATGAGATCTTATGGAAGTCAAATCAAAGATGCTTTCCCCCTTTCACAAAGCGAAACCCTTTCTTAGATTTCGCTTCCTTAATTAATGCAACAATGAAGGGGGATGACCGTTCATTTGTTCATGCCCCACCTCCGATTGGATTCCCTCATTCGCATGACCCAATTTATTGACCGCGATTTGTCTTGCCCTCCGTATTATGTGGCATGTTGGCAGTGAATAAAATTATTCTATATATCGGATTCTGATTGATATAGAACAACATTTCACTGATAAAACTTGATCTTTTCACTAGTGATGTGTGCCATAAAACTCTATCCAAATTTCGATGCTATTTAGTTCTCATTATTCAATCACATAACGACCCTTGATACACTGAATTCTGGACCTTTCCCCTCCTCTTTTAAAGGGTCAAACATAAAGAAGGGAACTCATCATCGCTCCATTACCTCCTTTAAGAAAACAAAAGATTATCAAGTGTTGACAATAAGGAAGCAAGGATCCCCGGATCGATTTTAAATCTTGGCGTCCACCATCAATGACCAAAGAAATAAAAAGAAAAGTAAATAGAATGATGGTATTGAGGATACGGTTGGATTTGGGGGGTCAGTCTTTAGTTACACCAGCAATGTTGGAAGGTGAAGAACCAAATAAAAGCATCCTATTATATGCAGAGAATCTAGGGTTTTATCCGCGCATATCTTATCAAGAATGCATTGCCATCATGATGGTTGAATCAAATGGTGCCACATCTTGTTTTGTTCATCCCTAGGTTCGACCGCGCAAAAATTTGGCTGTCTTTTAGTAGTCCATCATATAGATTTTCATCAAAGTATGATTGGTCAAAACCAAATCTCTCATGGGCCTAGAGGAAATCAATTTTAGTGGGTCTATACTTTGGTTCTTATGAGGAACATCCAAATCACACAAGCTAGAAAAGTTATTTTTCTCGGACAGAGTCTGAGACTTACGATTTCTTTTGAAACTAATAAGCAAGCTAAATTATGCATTTTTAAGTATGTAGTAGTGGAGGCTGCTTAACCAATTGAATAGATTATAATGAATTCATGCGGTTGGTACAATACTTCAAAATGAAAAATATTGTTTTTATATGTTTGAGGTGACAGCGCACTTAAACTAATAGTGCGCCTAAATCTGCTTGATTGTCTCATGCCCTCACACTATCCATAATAAGAACATTGTTAGCTAGAATGTAACTAGACTTGCTTTATCCATGAAGGACGCGCTCATTGGTCTTCTTCTTCTTCTTCTTCTTCTTTTAATAAGTATACTCGTGAAACTAAATTTAAAGAAACTTTTATTCCATTTCACCAAAGTAAGTTCATGTTTTTTTTTTTTTTTTTTGATATACCATGACTAGATGCGATAGATAACCTACAAACAGGCTAAGTATATTCAGATTTATGCAACGAGATTAAACTAGGTAACTTACACTATCTGAGCTTTTGGCACAAATGACATGCAATGATCTTGGCATGTTTATTCCCCGTCCTAATCGGTAGAACTAAAACGATTTTGATAGTATTATTTTCGATCGAGTTATTATTATAATATAATGTCGGCTATATTTGTTTATTATTTTTGTAATGTTCGTGCCGTGTCGAGGTGTGTTTACGGTGGAAATGGTTAATGCCCCTAGTCCTCGACTTCCGAATCCAAAATAATACTCAGCTCCTAAATTTTCAAGCTTTCCCATCATGAAATGTAAATTGGTCGGCTTGACCAGTTGACTGAATTATGTCTAATCAGAAAGCAAAATTAAGTATAAGAAGGAATATCCGTGGTGGGAGACCGAGGAAAATCATTGCTAACATCTTCAAACACAACAAAAATTCCATTAAACCACCCAAAAACAATAATCTAAGCCCGTGGGGGTTTTTTTCGAATGTTCTGTCTTGAAAAGACAGCCGCTCCGGTATGTGGGGTTATTTCATGTGCACGCTAGATTAGCGATTAATCGTGGAGAATCTCATGATGTTAACTCGAGCACAAAAGTCTCTTAACCAACCCAATTATGCCTCCCTTGCTCTCAGCCGAGACGTCAAATTGTCAATGACCATGATGGACGAAATTAGAGGTTTTGCCGATCTCGAGTGTACCACTTTTCTACGTTCCAACCACTTGTTTCACTTTTAGAGGCCAGTCTGAATCGAGCTTCTTACCAGGATTTACCTAGGAAATTTAGGAATTAACGTTGATTAGTCTTTGTCCTGTCATGAAACATCAAGTCTCCATCCTTTGGGCCGAAAGAAAAACGTTTCATCTCTCTTCACGTTTCCTCTCTCTTCACCGACCATTCAAGGGGTGGTTGTATCAACATCCCCATTCTTTGAATAGAAAAGGCATCGAGGAGCTTGAGTTCACTTCAAGTCCATGTACAGGTTAAACGGGTTATTTTTACATCACTCGAATACTGGCTTTTTTTTTTTTTTTTTTTTTTTTTTGTCCTTTTTGGTTTATAAGATCCTTTTACACCAAAGCAATTAAAAGGGGCTGGGATTTAATCAAATTACATCCCGCTATACATCCTTAAAATCATTGATAACCTACACTTGGAAGGTTTCAAAAGTTGAAAACTGTTTATACTGATTTGCATTTTCTTTCTAGGTGATACGCCATATTTTCAATGGTTGAATAGATTTCATAAACTCAAGTAAACTATGCAACGATGATTTCACTGTAGTGCTTCAAGGAGATTGACAAGCAAACCGACGAGAATTTAGAGTATAAAGTCTCAAGTTCGATTCTTGGCCTCCTGTAATTTAGTTCAGGCGAGGCCATCTAGGAAAATGCTCCTGGCAAAATCTCTTTAGTCCTTTTAAATGTGATGCTTTGAATTAGGACGTATATGTTGTTTAAAAAAGGGACAATGATGCTTAAAATGTTTGCCTGTCATTATCAATCGGGGGCTGTCACTTGGACGCGGTAGTGGGTTTGATAGGCCCAACCATTTCGACGAAGGAAAATCCTTAAAATTATGGGCCAATGTATCCTAAAGGCCCGACCCATCCTATTTAGTCCTCCATCTGTAATCATTTGCGATCTACTTCAAGTAAAGCCGCTAAGGATAAGTAGAATTATCATTCGCGAGTTACAACTACATTATAACGCTATTGTTATGGCCACCTTTGCATGGGTGAAAGACATAACTTTTATTGAGCTGGTGAGTATACTGGCCAACAAAAGGATTTTAACAGACGGTTGTCTAAGGTGTCAGTCAATGAGATGAAAGTGCACTACTTAATGATAAAGAAGGATTCAATAGTAGAGAGAATCGGATCACACACTGGAGATGGCAAGCATAATAAATGTCACTGAAATTGGCAAAGCTGACTACAAGGATGAGCACTCAACTAGGGTGAACTCGTTAGGATTGAGACAAAGATAACTATAAAAAAGATAATGCTCATTGTACATGAGATGATCATTGCTACAATTGTGGCATGATGAGTCACTTTGCCAAGGTTTGTTATTACATACACCTATTGAGAAATATTGCAGCACCATAAGAGAGTTCCTGAGCTGATCCTCACACATTAGTATGAATCAACTTTAGTTTTCGGCTTTTATTCTATTGCCACTTCAATTAAAAACTAATCACTTTTTGTTTTTCATAAATACAACTCTCATAGAAATCCAACTCAACTTTCTATAAAATTGGATGTTCCCTACTTGAGATGTTCATAATCACGGTTCATTTTTCTAATAATTGAACACATGTGGTTGTTTCGCACAAACACTTACGTGAATTTCCACTAGCATAATCAACAAATATGTCTCTTTGTAAGGTATAACGAAAGGAAGCATTATAGTCAACGAATCACTTGTTTGTTGTCAAGTTTGAAAGGTATACGGAAGGAAGCATCGTAGTCAACGAATCACTTGTTTGTTGTCAAGTCAAACCATACAGAGAAAGACAAGTTCTCTTGTAAAGGTTCATCTTAATCACATTAGCTCTTTGATTCTCATCTTGCCGCTTCTTTTTTACGAGCTTCATGCTAATACCTTCGATGTTTGGTCTGGTGACGAAACCAGCACTCATCTTTTGTAGCCTCTCTCTTCCTTTTTGATTATGACTCACCTCTCCTACTAAATTTTCTTCTACTTTTACTTATCCCATGGTTCTCTATTGCCAGTGTCATTGATGATTAGATGTCAAAAAATTATTTTCACCCAAGTCTTTCCTTCACATCTCTTCATCTATGATGTTGCTCACAATGGCATTCAAAGTCATTTCATCCTTGATGGTGCCCAATATTCCTTGCGCTATGGTGTTGAAGCTTTCCTGAAGGAATCATAAAAATAGTAAAGCTTGGAGCTTCATATCAAATTTATGCCTACGGATTCCAACTGACTTGTGAGACTATATTAATATGCTATGCCACACAACCTCTGTCAGATAACTTCATATTTCAGTAAAAATATCCGATTTGATGTGGACAGCTTCTCAAATATATATATATATATATATATATATATATATATTCATTAGAATATTCTTTGTTTTTCTTTTTCTTTTCTTTTGTAGTTTTTGCTTGTGTGATGTGGTACCTTGTCTTTTTCATCAACCTTAGACAAATTGCACTTAATGCCTTTTGATCAAGATTTTTCCATCCCGATTCTAATCTCAGATCCACTTTCGTAATTTCGTATTTCCAAAGATCTTTTTGATAAAGATAGTCCACAATTTGGAATTTCCACTATTCTACTTGTGGAACACATAGATTTTGATTTTATCTTTTGTCATATTTTTTGTGTCACCAAAAGAATCTCGATGTTCTTGATGTTGCGACCTACCCCTCTCGAGGGAGGGAGATGGATTTAGAGGTATTTGCTTATAAAGCTTGGACTCTCCCAAGTTTATATCTCACATGACATTGATTTTCCTAATACATGTGTTCAAAGGGAGTCGTCACTAGCCATTGTCGAGAGTTGGCCGGAAACCCTAATTAAGACATGGGAGTATCATCTTGATGCATGCACAATCAGAGATTTTCGAGGAGTTGATTACCCTAACTATTTAACTAGAGCCCTTTCGGTACCAAAACTTGACCATTTACTAATTAAAGCGTCATGATAGCCTATCGAAAATTCTAAGATTCATCCTAACTAATCTACAAATGAAAATAACAATCAATATATTAAAATTGTGCAATCAAGTACAATTGAATTGAAATGCACAAGCAACGACCTAGCATAGTCTCTAAAAAGAAAACAACACAAAACAACCTAAAAGCTTGTTCAAATTTGCGTACAACTTTTGATGAGAGGATTTTCAATTTTTTTTTTCAGTAGCTAAACTAGTTCTAAGTTAAAAGTAACATGAAAAATCTAACGAAACTGGTCAAAATCTATCTTCTAAAGTTTTTTCTATTACCATTTTTCAAAGATTTCTGATCTTTTGGATTTTTTAATTCTGAAAAAGGCATCCGGTCGGGTCAAAGGATCCGGCCCGTATATGGCTTTAACCCGGACCATAGAGGTCCGGATCGGTCGGGCCCGGTCCCAGTGTGGGCCCTAAATTGATGGGTTCGAACTATTTCAACAAAGCAAGCCCAAATTTCTGATTTCCCTTCAAATGATCTAAAGCCCAAAACCAAAATCAGCCCACATGCTTAGTCCAGATTCACAAAACTTCCAACCCACGTTTCTAGTCTTTTATTATTCCATTCTTCTTTTCTTTTTCTTTTGCATTTTCCATTTTTTGTCTATTTCATTTTGGGAAAATGTCACAAATGGTCATTGAATTATTGATAAATGTCCAATTTAGTCCCTGAACTTTCATTTGCTCATTTGGTCCATGAACTATTGATAAATGTCCGATTTAGTCCCGAACTTTCGATCGGCCATTTGGTCGTTGAACTATTGATAAATTGTTCGATTTAATCCTTCATTACTTGTTTTTCTTTTCTCTTTTTTTGTGCTTTTTCTCTCACGAAGGACTAAATCGGACCATTTATCAATAGTTCGACTAAATTGAGCCGATCGAAAGTTCGAGGACTAAATCAACATTTATCAATAGTTCAAGGACCAAATTGAAGCAAATCGAAAGTTTAGGGACTAAATCGGACATTCATCAATAGTTCAGGGACCATTTGTGACATTTCCCTTCCATTTTCTACGTTCCCTTCTTTGAGCGATGTCTTCTTCCACTGAGACCACGCCATCACCAAAGCTTCCTCACGGGCGGACTCAATGAGACTTTACTACACGAACTCACGCCAGAATCTCAACCGGTCCGACGATGTCAATGACCCGACGTCGCCGACCATCAACAAGTCATCTTTGCCGGTCACTTCACCGGCTAATGCCGGGCTCATTCCGGCGACGTTAAGCTCACCGGAAACGTACACCAAAATACAAACACCGTAGCAACAAAGCAACCACATATATGCAAGCCGAGACAAAGAGAAAGGACTGACTATAGCGTATCTAACCGCGGGCTCCTCCGGTGAAGGGTGTGATTCCGGCGAAGGGGTATGCACACAACGGCCGACTCGAACAATGCGAGATAAAAAAAAACGCCGATGTCAGTGTCGAGACAACAATATTAGAACAAATCATGCGGATAACGGAGACCTAAGTTCCAGTTTTAAGGATTCAAGTTCGGGCATTTTGTCAAACGGTTGATGTGCGATTCTGAATACCACTTCCAGGTTCAGATTGAACGTCGTTCGTGGCGTAAAACCAGCACATTAACCTCCAAATCAACGTTATTGGCAACAAATCAGTTTGGGTTTTGTGCGGTTTGCTCAAAATCTGGTCGATTCGGTCTCACGTTCTCGAACTTAATAAGCAAGGGAGAAGCGAAGCGTTTCCGGGTGTTACCTCGTTCGGGAGCTTGCTGCGACGAACGGCGAGGGGCGAGTTGGCTTCCGGAGAAGGTCGAGACGATTCAGACGAACCACCGACGAAGGGGGAGAAAATCTCTCGGTCTCGGTCTCGGTCTCGGTCTCTCTCTCCGGATGAAACCCCTTCAAAGAAGTCCCCCTCTCTCACTCGCTCCTCTCTCGCTTTTAAGCACTGCCGCGCATGGCCTACTGCCACGCCAGCTGTTGCTGCCGGCCTGCCCCCGACCACGAACTCCGGCGCGACGCTCGCGCGTCTCCTCTGCCTCTGTCCTTGGTCCTCTCTCTCCCGTTTGCAGAACGCGTGAGAGCGTGAGGGCCGGGCCGGGAAAGAGCAGAGGAGATGGGCCTGACCCAAAAGGGAAAGAAAGAAAGGCCGGGCCGGCCTGACCCCGGCCCGGTCTCTCTCTCTTTTTTTCAATATGACAATAATGATTTTTTTAATTAATTTTTTAAAAAATTCAAAAAAATTCTAACAATTAATACTGATAATGAAAATTTTCGTAATAACCATGTGCCATGCAATTTAATGAAAATTATTTTTTTAGAGGCTAGATTTTAATCTATAGTTTTTTACGTGATTGAATCTTAAATAAAAAAAATGTCAAAATTTAGGTATCAACACTTGATTAGCCAACCGAGGCTCTCATACTAGTTGTTAGGATTTGCACTTTGATCCAAAAAAAAATAATAATAATGCAAGCAAACAATCCATACGGACATAATATAAAAATACAAAAAAGAATTGGAAGAATATACTAGAACATTAGTTATCGAAGTTCACTCAAACTAGAATGTCTCTACTTAGAGGCACCTGTGAAACTATTAGATTTCGAAAAAATTTAGTTAGAATATAATGATAAACATCTCTCAAGATCAAGGCATAAAAGAAATACTCACTTTTCTTTTATCTTTTTCTACTCTCTATTTTCTTCTGATGCCTACCAATAGTTGATATATGAGATATAGCTTTTTTACCTAAAAGCAAAAAGAAGAGAAAAGACAAAAAGGAAAAAGAATATTAGTTGGGAAATGTTAAATTTTCTATTTAAAAGATTTTAGGCTTCGGATTGGCCTAGTTGGCTTGGCTGGACTTATAAAGACAATGGGAAATTATTAGGCACTTCATCTTGTGTTAACCTATTTTACATGATTTAATGACTTATGTGGAGTGAGCTAATGTATGTTGAGAGTACTAAAAAGATTTGAAGAAAACAACTTGTCCTAGTCCACCCAATTTGTACTTTAGGGACCAAAATATATAAGTCACAATCAACTCTATTTTCTGATTTATTCATTGCAGTGTTAATCATCATCATCATCATCATCATCATCATCATCATCATTTAGGACAAAATATTGATGCATAACTCTAAATAATGTAATTAATATTAGACTTGCTCTATTTTCATGCTTTAAATGGTTATGACATATATGAATTTATTGAGTTGATGGAAATAACCTTAAAAGGGCCAATTGATCTAATCATGAGGTGGAAAGACCGAAAGCTGTCATTTATGAGTATACAAGATTGTCCGTATCAATCAAAACAATATTGTCTTATTCCACCACCACATGCCATTTTCTTTTTGTCTTTGTACAGATATCATTTTCTCTCTAAGCTAAATTTTATGAGGGATTGTTCATAGTAAGTTTGAACCTTGTAAGCAATCTTTGTTAATTAACATATCTCTCTAGATTGTTTTGAAGTCTTACATCATATTACAAAAATGATTGACCTCCAATAAGAACCGATTTAGATTGAGGTACAGCGAATACAAAATGCCAAATCTTCTCCAACCTTAGCCCCTTCATTCCCACCTCATTCAAATAATCACATTCAAGATAACATCCAATACCCAAAACCCCCGATGGGTAATTTGTGATTAAAAAAGAATCCACTTTGCATCTGCTGAATCAGAAAATAGATTTCCAGAAGTTGGGACTCCAAATCCCTTCACAAAGCTTCTGCAGCTTTCTTTAGTGCTAAGAGTCAGTAAGTGTTGCACCTGTGAAGGCGACAAGCGCTCCGCGGCATTTCCTCGTGCCTAGGATTTGCGAGGAGGGGGGCAACGTCTAAGTTACGTCGGGATGTCTGTTCGACAACGTTAGGCTGATCACTACATTTGAGTAGCGCTTGCACTACCTTCTTCATTGGAGGCCGCTTGGAAGGACCCTTCACGGTGCAAAAGATCCCGAGCTTAAAAACACTGCTTATTTCACCTAGGAACGACTCGTGGTTGATCTCCTTGTCTATCGCATCAGATATCGCCTTGCCATCTAGGATGTGACGCCACGCCCAATCGACGAGGCACATGTCTTCGTCCCTGCCTTTAGCCTCCCTCCCGGTGGTCAGTTCCAAGAGAACAACCCCGAAGCTATAAACATCGATCTTCTCGTTAACTTTTGTCGTATGAGCATACTCTGTTCTTTCAACAAAGAAAAAGGCAATACAAAACTAAATGTTCTTTTTCACTGGTACGATATGACGAAGGTGAACTTGCATAGCTGAGATGGACTCATGTCAAGTGAATAGACAAACCTGGCGCAAGATACCCGGCAGATCCGGCAATACCTGACAACGTGATGGCTTCTCCATCCTTGGCCAACATTCTTGCAAGGCCGAAGTCGGCAATTTTCGCGTTGAACTCAGAGTCTAATAGAATGTTGCTTGATTTCACGTCTCGGTGGATGATGGGCGGTGAACAATCATTGTGCATATAGCAAAGTCCTTTAGCTACGCCACGCGCAATCTGCAACCTCTTGGGCCAATCCAAGATCATATTGTTCGCGACACCCGAGACGGCCGACAATCTTTCCTTCTTGTGAAGCCAATAGTCCAAGCTGCGATTTTCCATGTACTCGTACACTAGGAGTTTCGAGTTCTCGCAAGAAATACAGCACGCCAATTTGATAATGTTTATATGCCTTACGTTCCCGAGTATCTCCACTTCTGCTGAGAATTGCTTCTCCAGATTCTTGTCTAAATTTTGGTTATCTGAAATCCTTTTCACAGCGACGGTGTCACCGGAAGAATTCACCATAATCCTATATACTTTTCCTGATGCGCCACTTCCAATCACATTTTCATCCTTCAATTCCAACAGAATATTCTGTGCCGTAAAATTCAACCTTTGGAACGGGGTCAGTTTTGGAGTTGAATTGAACCGGTCCATCTTCTTTCTGGAAGCTCTGATAATCAATAGCACTGCCAACAAAACGAACATTGCCGCAGCGATGGGCAAGACCATGATCATGGCGAAATTGCTACGGGATTGGGAATTGCAGACATTGGAAGTCATGAATGAATAGGAAGAGCAGAGGTCGGGGTTGTTCTCTAAACTGTACTCATTCCCTAACGCGTTGTTCTCTAACTTAGATGGGACTCGTCCGCTGAGACTGTTGGAGGATAAATTCAGAAAGGTCAGATTGAGCAGGCCGATTTCAGGAGGAATGGAGCCGCGCAGTTGGTTTTCAGACAGGTCCAACCACGTAAGTACCGGTAGGGAACCGAATTTGCTAGGAATGGGTCCAGTTAATTGATTGTGAGAAAGATCCAGAGTGGTCAAGGATTTCCATGAAACGATGTCTGTGGGAAGAATCCCGGAGAGCTCGTTCTGACCGAGAAAAAGCCTCGCCAGCTTAGGAAGCTCGGTCAATTCAGCCGGAACCGTGCCACTGAGGAGGTTATTACTAGCATCGAACACCACCAAGTTCCTCCACAAAGACACCGTGCTCGGAATCTTGCCGAAGAATTTGTTGTTGCTCAGATCGATCCGAGTGAGGTTTGGGGACAGCTCCTTGGGAAGCTCGCCAGTTAATCCATTACCACTCGAGCAAACCCATCAAGTTCCGCGATATCCAGAGTCCTCCAGGCACGTTGCCTGTGAACCCATTGTTGTTCAACATCACTAAGAGCAAAGTACTGCAATTTCCAAGTGACTCCGGCAACTCCCCGCTAAGATGGTTGTCCATGGCGGCCAACCCAAACAGCGTGCCCCCATGGCACAGTTGTTCTGGAAATGGACCGGTCGATTTGTTGAAGGCCACTTCGAATCTTTTAAGTAGAGAAAACTTGCCGAAGTCCGGGGGGATCGTGCCCAATAGATTGTTGTTGGACAGTCTGATATCAGACAAAGTGGGAAGACTCGCGATACCTTCAGGGATTCCGCCAGACAATTGATTGAACTCTAAATTCAAGAGGTACAGATTCTTGAGCTGTCCAAAAACTTCAGGTATATTCCCCATCAAATTATTTAAAGACAGATCAATCACGCTCAGGTTGGCGGCGCTGACTGCCTGAGGGATTGACCCGGACACATTAGTCTCGTACACGTACAGCTCACTCAAATTTTTCAGAGCGAAAATGCTGCCTGGGATCTCTCCTGTCAGTGGATTCATCCCCAAATCCAAGAGCTCGAGAGCCTTCATATCACTGACCATCTTCGGGATTCCACCATAAAGGTTTGTCTGCGCCATTGAGAAGAGCCGCAGCTTCTTCAGGATAGTGAAGTTCTGCGGTAGCTGTGATGGCACGAACTTCTTGTTGTACTCGAGCCTCAGTTCTTCGAGATCGGAGAGGCCAAAAATCTCTTCAGGGTATGTGCCATTGTACTCGGACATGTAGAGGTGAAGGATCCTCAGCCTCTGCAGCCTCGCTACCGATGCCGGAACATCGAACGAGAAGCTGTTTGCGGCAAGAATCAGGACCTGAAGATTGGCCATGCGATCGATATCGGATGGAATAGGACCTTCGAAGTAATTCTGGGAAAGGTCGAGGTACACGAGCTTGGAACAATTGTAGAGAACAGTGGGAAACTCTCCAGGAATATAGTTGTAGGAGAGATCGAGCTTGGTCAGATTCTTGAGGTCGCAGATGAACAGGGGAATCGAATAATTTATATTCAGGTTGACAAGATTGAGCTCGGTGATCGAGTCTTCTTGGCATTTGATCTCGGGCCATGCGCAGTGGGAGGATGAATTGGAGGCCGCCCAATGGTCGAGAGACGATGGGTCTTGCCAGGATTGCCTGAGCTTCGACAGCACTTGCAGTTCTTGATCTTGGATTTGAGACTCTGCAGCATGGGAGAGGAAGCAGAGGAAGAGGAAGACGACACAGGGGATGTAGGAGAAGAAGGGGAAGAAGAAGCGAATATGAGGAGGTGACGACGCTTGTCTCAGCATAATTGAAGGTTGTCCTTTCTAGTTAAAGAGAGACTCTCCAGTGTCGGAGCTTGAAATCTACCAGCTCAAAACATCAAGCGAAACGCGTCGGTTTGCTTTTGTTTATTGCTCGGCAGCAACCCCTACGATTATTAACCTCGTACCAAAGTCCTGAAATTTGGACCTAGATGAGTGGTGGGTATTACATGCATCGCATATTTGAGTCCTCACATTAATGAATTTTGAGACCGATATCAGCCCACCCTTTTTCATTTCAAAATATTTAAAGAAAACAAAACAAAAGAAAGAATAGTTAAAGAACAATAACCATACAATGCAAGCTGTCATATGAACGAGATGTTGCGAACAAATTCCGAAGTTCAGCAAGTATCGTTCGAATTTTCCGTAAAGTCATCCGACATCTAAATTTCTTAAAGATAAATGAGAAGAAATCATGAGAGATCAGTACCAAATCCCTTAAAATAATAATAAAAAAAAACACAAGTATCCATGTAGCGATTGCATCGTGTTTAAATTTGATAGTTTCACCACTTGCAAGTGAAGTACGATTTAGGACCAATGCCGGGTATCATAGAATGCGAATAATGACGTTTCTACTTTCGGGAACAATTTCTATTTAGAAATAATTTTTTTTTTAATTTTTGTTCACTAGATAAGTTTCTGAGTAAAATAATACGTTTAATAATTGTACAAAAATTCTATTTTTGAAATAGAAATGCGTTTGGCATTATCTCCCAATTTTTTTGAGCTCAAGAAATATGATCAAATTCATAGGACTGAGACGTGATGTAGAATTTCTTTTAACGTTTTAATAATTTTATTATATTTTTCTCTTCTTTTTTTTTTTTTTTCTTTTCTTCTTCTTTCTCTAGTTGGTCGTTGGCTTTGGTTATGGTGACTACCGACGGCCAACGAGAGCCGGCAAGGTCTCCTTGAGTCTTGCCGTGGCTAGGCGAGGCTATGTCAGTCTCATGGCGACTGGATGAGGGTTGGGGTGACCTCATCTGGCTAGTTGTTGGTCGGTTAGGGAAAGAAGAGGAGAAAGAGAAAAAGAAAGAAAAGAAAAGAGAAAAAAAATATTTTGAATTTTATTATTGAACTGTTCTTGAGAATAAGAAAGTAATTTTTCCTTACTTCTTGATTCTATTTTAAATATATTTTCAAAAAAAATATAGAAAAATGAATTTCTTTATTCTATTTTTAATATTAAAAAAAAGAACGAAAAGATGAACGTTTTGCGCCGATAGTCTCTTAAAGTGTTTGGGACACCACTCACGTGATGGTATACCTTTTCCACAAAATGGAGTACGTCAGTATGTGGAGCCCTCCAATGTAGAACTTGAACCTTGACCATAGACTTTTACTTTTTGGATTTTTAAGTAGATTTTGTCGGCTTTGGCCTTGTCCCTTTCTTTGGTTAGAAAAAACGGAAGTTTGGAAATTGCAAGGAAGCAACCATGAAGAAGATTTTTTTTTTTTTTTTTTTTGGGTCAAAGATAGGACTATATTCAAGATTGGAAAAGTCAGTGCTTACAAGCTGAAAGGACTCCAGATAGGTCTTTACATAATAATGCATAAAAAGCAACCATGAAGAAGATTGGCAAACATCATTGATTCGTGTGTTGTGTGCTTTCATTATTAACCAATCAGGTACATTCATCACTTGTCTTATTGATTTCTTCTTCTTCCACTTTTTTTTTTTTTTAAATAAATTTTTTAATTTTTTAATTTAACATTTAAGATAAACGAGTTGAAAATTTAAAAAAAATGTGAAATAAAATATGTTAAGTTGCTCATATTTACCTCATAATATAATAGGATAGTTTTTATTGAGAATTTTGCGAATTAATCTATCATTGAGTAGTAGCACCAGTGAAAATTGAAAATGATTCCTTAGACTCTTTTAAGAAAGTTATAAATATTGTTAGGATTGTGAGTTGTGTTAGAAAAATTCCACATCTGAAAATTGATGTGGTGTATAACAATTAACATATTTTAATTGACCCATAACTCATTGTTTTGAAGGTGAATCTAACTGGATCTTTTTGACAAGTTAAACTTGGCATTCTTCTTAGGTGAAGGTATCGAGCTTGGTACTTTAATCACCCGAACATGACTCTTTGCAGCAAAGTTCAATCATTGGCATTTACATGTATAAAAGAATTAGGGCGAATACATGAATATGATCCGAACACATGCCTATTGATGGTATCGGCATTTATACATGATGGGCTTAAACTTGGCATTCTCTCTGAGTAAAGGTATCAGGTTTGATATGTTAATCACCACATGACTCTTTGTGGCAAAGTTCACCCATCAGCATTTACATGTATGAAAGAATTGGAGCAAATGCATAAATCTGATCCCAACAACACATGCTTGTTGACCGCGTGAAAAAAAAAAAGATTCCTGGCCCTACACAACTGGGCGCTCTTAAAGTAAGGTGAATGGTATTGAACTTTGACTTACTGAAAAGAAGGTGAGATCATTACATAAGGATACTCTTATGATTAGGTCTTGCATTGAAATTAATTGAAATTAGAGATTCTTAATAATTGCTTTGAAATTTATCCTGGGATGTTAATGCTTTCCGAGGTGTGGTGATTCTAATTCCGTCGCCAACTCAGGTAGCTCTCTTTCAGAATTGCAGCCGAGCAAGACTAGGTAAAAATATTCTATATATAAGGAAATTGGAAGAGCCAAAAAGGAATGTTGAGCCCAAAAAAGAAGAAGATGTGATGGAGTCAAGGGGTGTTTATTAAGTCCGTTTGTTTCGAGTGATCGCATAACATTTTTTTACTCATTTATGTTTTGACTATTATATACAGTCAAGCAAAAGAGAGAGAGAGAGAGAGAGAGAGAGAGAGAACAAGTCTTCGTTGTGTGTGTGTGTGTGTGTGTGTGTTTTTTTTTTTTTTTGATTTGATGGTAGGTCTTCGTTGTTTAGTCTTTAGTGAAAATTAGTCTTTGTTGCTCAGACTACCGGATGGTGTTTGTAGTTGTCAGAACCGTCACACATTTCTTTCGATTCCCAGTTTCAGGTTAGCAAGACAAAAACCTGAATAACTGCGAATTGATTCCTTTGGTGGAGCTAAGCAAATGCGCAAATTTTCTGCAGCGTGATCCGGCAATGACAGGTCGACCTTTCCAGATGAGTAAGGAAGATAATAACTCCACTACGTTGAGTCACATGTTCATAAAATTCTAAAAACAAATGAAAATGTTGAACAAGTAATATAATGATGAGAAAAATATCGTCTCAAAAAAATTGATGATTAATAAATCAATTAAATATTTAAAATTGACTAATTATAAATTTTATGTAGTAGATTAAAATAAAATTGAGAATAAATTAAAATTAACAATCTTAGAAACAAAAACTTATAATTGAATGCAGTATGTAAATCAAATAAATATGTTAGACCATTTGATTTCATTATAACCATAAAATTATAATTTTCAAATTGTTATGCATACAAAAACGATATCAAACATATGATAACGAAATTTTTTTAATCTATTTACTTTCCTATCTTTAGGTATAACAAACCTACTCCGTTTGCCAATTCACCATATCTCTATGGGAATTTAAATGAACATAAGTGCATTAAAATTTGTGAACATTCCTTGTTTACAATGAACCTTTTGGACCACCTTATCATTGAAAGCCACACAAATAACATAGTATACCTCTATCCATATTTAGTTCATGGTTATATATTATAAGGAGCAATTACAAATTATTACTTCTCAATTTCAAATATGCACATCAGATCATCCAACTAGCCTCAAAAGCATTAAACACAATAATGCATAACTAATATGAATGAAATCACTTGCAAAATAGAAAAAGCATGAAATTCATATCATCATTGTCAGATTATATAAATTATGGGTGGCGCTATTTCCACCCTCTATATCACTAAATCCATCCAATTTTCACCAAAAAGACAATTTGCCCTTTATCATTCATTTGCAATTTATATTTGTGGTCCCAAATTTATTTACATCCCTTTTTAAGTATTTCTATATCTATGTAGGATTTACTTACCATAGTTAATAATTTTATATGTTTAGATTGTGTTTATTATAGATTTTCCATGTTTTTTAAAGGCCCTATGTTTATTATTATTATTATTATTATTATTATTATTATTATTATTATTATTATTATTATTATTATTATTATTATTATTATTATTATTATTATTATTATTATTATTATTATTAGATATTACTTCCATGAGAGTTTGTTTTGTGGAAAAGACATCTAGTTCTTTTTTATTTTGCTGATCGAATTCATAGATAAATTAAGTAGATGAAATTTAATTAATCACAACAGTCCTTTTTTTTTTTTTTTTGAAATATAAGTGGAATATAATTGTTTTGGATGACATAAATTGATATTATATATGAACTGTTTACGTAAAAAATATAAAGATATGTCATTGTGCATAATGTTTTTAGTGTATTACTAGATATTTCTTTAGCATCTTACATGTATAAAATTATCTTGTCAATATGATAAGGAAAAAAGATAAATTCTTTGATATAGTAAATAAGGAGATTTAATATATATTTTAGACTAGTGAAATTAATAAAAGTTTCCTTAAAAAAAATGAGCTTTTGAGATAGGAGGAACAAAAAGAATCTAAAGTTACTTCAAGATCAATGATGAAGAAGAAACTTTTCATTTTCAATTCTTTATCAAAAATATCTTTTTTCCTTACCACAAGTGACATAATTTTACGCAAAGCGTGTAAACCATTATTGGAATATATTATAATCCACTTTTCTTTAATATACTAAAAAAATATGTGAACTACTTAATTATGGTAACTAACCTAAATAGAAAACAAAAAAAAAAAAAAAAAAAAGAGTGGAATCATCATTTTAAATTGCAATTGAAAGATGAGGATGGTCTTATCTTTTAGTGTAAATAAGAGTGGATAAAATTTTTTAGAGGGTGGAAAAAGTGCTGCCCCAAATTAAACCCAACATCTTGAATAAAAACAAGAATTCTATCACAACTTTGTGTTCTTTCCCAAATACTTGAAAAACTCCCAAATAATGAAAAAAAAATCTAAAAATTAAAGAGTTAATATCACGAAAAACTCCAAACTAGTACATTCGTAATAAATTTATCCCAAAGGACCATAAAAAACCTCAAACTAGTACATCTATGAGAAATTTATCTAGATGACTACATAAAACTCCAAATGAGTACATTTATGATAAATTTACTCTAAATTAATTTTTTGATTACTATAAATCCAAAACTGGTACATTTATAACAAATATAACTTCCATCAAATTGGATTAATACTGTTGGGATATAATACACAGAAACGATAGGATCTTGCAATTTACGTTAATGTGCAATCATCAGAGAAATAAACGAGAAAAATAAGGACACCAGAAATTTACGTGATTCAGTTTGTGTATCGGTGCCTACGTCCATGGAGAGAGTCAGCAGCAAATGATTCACTATAATCGAAGAATCAAAGTTTACAATCGCTTAAATGTTTAAGTGTTTCCCATACCTAGATTTAACCGTAAATTTAAAGTGTTTATAAATAAACAACTCACTTGAATATAAACTCACGGTAGAAAATTATTGCGCATTCAATCTTTAAACAAAACGCTCTACGTACACCAAAATCAGGAACTCTAGCGTTCGTATTTGGTCCGCATACGTACAGCTTCACATATCTCTTCAAAGCTTCTCGCAGCTTGCGGATTGCGGCTTCGTAAGGTTTTTTTTTTTTTTTTCTTTTCTAAATTCTCTCGCGGCTCCCTTCCGACGTAAATGGCTTCAGCAACTTCCTTTTATACGTGTGCCCATGTCAAACTTTGACCTGGGCCACCATGTTTTGTCTCCACGTGAGGACTTCATTTTCATGGCAGTGTGCCCAAAATTGGCGTGTGCCCAGAGTCAACAACTTTGACTCTGGGCCCAACGGCCAGATTTCCTTTTCCAGGGGGAATTCATGACCACAGGGATTCTTTTTATTTTTATTTTTATTTATTCTTTTGTCTTACCTTGCACGTCCAGCGAATTTCCTCATCCAATTTAAAATCTATTTAGGAAATCTTTATCAACAAATTCAGTTTAACAAATCGCCATCCAAATTCAAACTCGAAATATTAATTTAATAATCTCCACTTTGGCTCGATGTTTGAAGTCAAGTTATAGTACTCATCATCCATGCTGTTCTCCCAACGCCCCGACGGACGCTCACTCTCCATAGACTCTAATAAAGTTCAAGCAGAGCTTGAGCTTCGCCAAAGAAATAGACTTAATCATTATGTCTGCTGAGTTATCTTTGTAGTAATCTTTTTGACAATAACATTACCCTTAGCTAAGACATCCCGAATAAAGTGGCATCTAATGTTAATATGCTTTGTTCGCTCGTGATAAATTGGATTATACACCAAATATATCGCATCTTGGTTATCACAGTGTATATCCACATTTTTCTGTTTTAATCCAAAGTTCGAGAGCAAACCTTGTAACTATATTGCCTCATTCACTACAAAAGTTAGTGCCATATACTTTACCTTAGTCGAAGATAAGGCAATGTGATCCTGTAAGGACGCTTTCCAACTAACTGCACCACCCGTTAGCGTAAACACGTACCCTACTAAAGATCTGCGATCATCCAAGTCATCGGCGTGATTCGAATTCACAAAACCAGTAGTCTCATTGCCATTGCTGTCCCACTGATACATTATACCCATGTCTGTTGTGCCCTTCAAATATTTGAGGATCCACTTCACAACTTTCCAATGAGTTTTACTAGAACGTTTCATATAGTAACTAACCACGCTCACAACTTGTGAAATATCAGGCATAGTGCACACCATGGCATACATAATACTACCCATGGCACTAGAATAAGGAATACGAGACATATGCTCCTCCTCCTCCTTAGTCTGCGATGATAATTTATTTGAAAGTTTAAAATGCTTCATTAAAGGTGTACTTATAGATTTTGCTGACTGCATATTAAAATGTGCCACAATCTTCTCAATATATTTCTTTTGAGATAGACGTAAAACTCCTGCAGTCCTGTCACGCAAAATCTCCATACCCAAAATTTTCTTTGCAGCACCTAAATCTTTCATCTCAAATTCAGCATTTAACCATCTCTTTAGCACATCAATATCAGACAAATTCTTAGTTGCTATCAGCATAATATCAACATATAAGAGTAGATAAATCAAAGAACCATTCTCCAATCTCCTAAAATAAATGCAGCTATACATATGATTTTTCCTATAGTCTTGACTAGCTATGAAAGCATCAAAACGTTTGTACCATTGCCTAGGAGACTGTTTCAGCCTATACAAAGATTTATTTAATAAACAAACATGATATTCCTTACCTGGAATAGCAAATCCCTCTGGCTGCCTCATGTAAATCTGCTCTTCCAACTCACCGTGAAGAAATGCAGTTTTCAAACCTAACTGTTTTAACTTGAGATCCTGTGAAGCAACTAAGACAAGTAAAACACGAATTGAAGTATGTCCTACTACATGAGAGAATACTTCATTATAGTCAATTGCCCTCACATGTGTATATCCCTTCGCCACAAGTCTCGCCTTATACCTCGCTACCTCAACACCGAGAATGCCCTCTTTCCGTTTAAAGACCCATTTACTCCCAACAATCTTTTGGTTCTTGGGTACTTTGACCAGCTCTCATGTCTGATTTCGATAGAGTGATTCCATCTCTTCACTCATAGCCCCTAGCCACTGTGACGACTCCAAACTAATCATTGCCTCAAAGTAAGACGAAGGCTCATCTCTCTCCACCTTATTACCTATAGTCAATGCATAAGCAATATCTATATAACCATAACGTACTGGCTATTTAATTTGTTTTCTCTGTTTATCTGCGGCTATAGTATGCTGCAGCTTTGCTAGTTTTTCACTATCACCGACTTCAGGAATTGCGGCTTCATTTGCAATCTCAACTTCTGTTACCTTTGAGGTCTCTAGAGTCTCTATCTGAAGCTTCACCTCACTAATAACACCATGATTTGTCTTTTTTGCTGGTTGTTTCTTAGAACTACTTTATTGAAGCATTGCAGTCTCGTCAAAGATCACATCTCTGTTGATTAGAAAATCGGATGATTTGGGATCGGTGTACCACAGTTGGTAGCCTTTCACCCCATGTGCATAACCCAGAAATATGCACTTCTTCACCCTTGGCTCAAGCTTACGATCACTTGTATGAGCATACGCAGGACATTCAAATATACGTAATCCGGAATAATCAACAGGTTTCCTCGACCATACTTCCTTAAGAGTCTTCCACTCAATAATAGATGATAGAGATCGATTAACCAGGTAACATGCCATGTTTACTACTTTGACCCACCCTTACCAAGTCCTGCATAAGAAAGCATGCATTGAGCTCGCTCAAGCAAAGTTTTGTTCTTTCGTTCTGCCACGCCATTCTGCTTGGTGTTCCAGGTACTGTGCGGTGTCTCACAATACATTTTTTCTGGCAAAATTCGATAAAATCTTTACTACAGAACTCCATGCCATTATCAGTTCTTAGGCACTTTATTTGTTTATCTAACTGCTTCTCAATTAATGCCTTAAATTTCTTGAACCAATCAAATACATCATATTTGTGCTTCAGAAAGTATACCAACACCTTTCTCGAATAATTGTCGATAAATGTCAACATATATCGGGCACCTCATTTCGAAGGAACCGAAGATGGGCCCCAAACGTCTGAATGAATATATTCAACTGATCACTTGGTCGAATGAATAGCTATAGTAAACTTATTTCGGTACTACTTCTCAAAGATGTAGTGCTCATATAAGTCCAGCTCGTCTTTTGACCCTTTAACAACCCCTTTTCACTTAGCATCGTCATACCTGCCTCACTCATTTGCCCTAAACACATATGCCATAATTGAGTTAAGTTAGAATCTAACTCACCTGATGAAACTGTAGCAGTTCCGGTCACGGTCTCTTCCAGTAAATGATGGAGAGTATTCACTTTCTTCCACTTCATCACTGTTATAGCACCTCGAAAGATCTTCAGTACTCCAACTTCAGCGGTGTACTTACACCCGATGTCATTGAGTATCCCCAGAGAAATAAGGTTCTTCTTGAGCTTAGGTACATGTCTCACATCTGTCAATGTGTGCACCACTCCATCGTGCATCCGAATCCGAATTGTCCCTATCCCCACAGCCTTATAGACTGCGTTATTCCTCAAAAGAACTCTACCACTATTTGCAGTGTGGTAAGTAGTAAACTAGTTCTTATGAGGAGTCATGTGATAAGAACACCCTAAATCTAACATCCATTCATCTCTTGACGAAGTAGCAGTTACACATAAAACAGCTTTTATATCATTATTGCTCCTTTCGGCAACATTTGCCACACTGCTTGTGGCATTCTGCTATCAGCTTTATTCCTCCGCTCTGGACAATCTCTCCGGATGTGCCCCTCCTCGTGACACTCAAAACACTTCACGCATCTCTTGGACCTTCAATGGCGTAATTTAGATATGCTTTTATCTCTGCTGCTACTAGACCCTTGATGTTGTCCTTTACCCCGAATAGTTAGTGTTTGCGCTACTTTTTGCACCAGACCATCATCTCACAACTTTCTCTACCACTCCTTAGAGAATAAGGCGGACTTGACCTCCTCTGAGGTAATAGTAGTACGCCCCTGCAACAGTGAATCAGTAAAGTGCTCCCATAACTCTGGTAAAGAGGCTAACAATATCATGCCATGTTCTTCATCATCAAGTATCTTACTAACATTTTTCAGATTCATCACGAGTTTATTAAATTCATCTAGGTGGGTTCTGATAGACGTACCTTCAATATATCTAAATTGAAATATCTTTTTCAACATGTACAAGCCATTGTTCAAACCTTTCTTCACATGGAGTCCTTGAAGTTTTTCCCATAATACTGCGGCATCCTTCTCCTTAGCAACCTCTATTAATACCTCATCTGACAAATTTAACAGAATTGTACTATTTGCTTTTTCCATCAGCTTTACCCTCTTAGAGACTTTTATTATAATTGACAACTCATCTTCACCATCCAGTGCCTTGGCCAAACCTTGGGTTGTTAATAAAGCTCACATCTTGATGCTCCATAATACAAAGTTGTTGCTCCAATTAAACTTCTCAATTTCAGATTTCCTCTCGGACATAATTGTAATAACAGAATTTCCAGATAATAATCAGACAAGCAAAAGCTCCAAATTACAATCAAGAAATCTGAACCAAGCTCAGATACCCATTATTGGGATTTAATATGTAAAAATGACATGATCTTGCAATTTACATTAACTTGAAATCACCATAGAAATAAACAAGAAAAATAAGGACACTAGAAATATACGTGGTTCGGCCCGAGTATTAGTACCTACGTTCACCGGGAGAGCCAGCAGCAAATAATCTACTATAATCGGAGAATCAGAGTTTACAATCACTCAAACGCTCAAGTGTTTCCCACACCTAGATTTAACCCAAAACCTAAAGTGTTTTTAAATAAACAACTCACTTAGATATAAACTCACGGCAGAAAATTATTGCGCATTCAAGCTTTAAACAAAACACTCTACGTATATTCATTTCTTATCTTTACAAAAAAAAAAAAAAAAAAAGCGCTCTACGTACACCAAAATCAAGAATTCTAGTTTTCGTATTTGGTCCGCTCTACGTACGGCTTGCGACTTGCGACTTCATAGGTTTTTTTTTTTTTTTTTTTTTTTTTTCTAAATTCTCTCGTGGCTTCCTTCCTACATAAAGGGCTTCAACAGCTTCCTTTTATACGTGTGCCTAGGTCAAACTTTGACTTGGGCTACCATGTTTTGTCTCCATGTGAGTACTTCATTTTCACACCAATGTGCCCAGAGTCAACAACTTTGACTCTGGCCCCATGGCCATATTTCCTTTTCCAATGGGAATTCATAACGGTAGGGATTCTTTTCCTTTTTTTTTTTTTTTTTATTCTTTTGTCTTGCCTTGCACGTTCAGCGAATTTCTTTATCCAATCTATTTGGGAAATCTTTATCAATAAATTTGGTTTAACAAATCATCATCCAAATTCAAACTTGAGACATTAATTTGACAAGTACCATAAAAAAATAACAAGAGTAATATAACTGTGACAAACGAAGAGTAAAATTCCAAAATGATATATTAGTCAAATATTACGTATTATCCAACTCAGTAATTTGACAATAAAATTTTACGGAAAATAACATAGAATGGATATGTTACAAGTGTATCGGTTTGGAGTTTTTATAGTCAAAAATTAATTTGGAGTAAATTTGTCACGGATGTACCAATTTCGGTTTTTTTTTTTTTTTTTTGTGGTATTAACACAAAATAAAAACCTAGCTTTTCCCCAAATCAAAGGCTCCAAACACAAGGCAATTATGAATCAAAATCCTAATTCCTTCCAACGCTTTTGTGGTTGGCTTATTTCTTTCTCTCTCTCTCTTTTTTTTTTTTTTTTTTTTTTTTTGTGCCATTTTTCCCTTAATTTCTCCATATCTCATCATGCTTCATAAATAAGGAAAATTTAAATAAATAGAAGGAAATCCAAATATTTTCTCACAAATATTGAAAGCTCATTTTGGCTTCGTGAAATTGTCTGCAAACCAATTTGAAAAGCGAAATTTAAAATTTTCAACGAGTTAGACTATGTTGTAAGGGCTTGTGTTAAAGAAAACTCAATATTGGTCATACAACGAAATGACACAAAGAGCAATGGAGGGACTGATAATGGAGGTGATGTAGAGAGTGGGAAAGATGAAGAAAGAAAAAAGAAGAAAGAGAGAGACAAAAAATAAACAACAATGACCATCCGCCGTGATGGCTCCACTAGGTAGGCTTCAGACTTCCTTTCGCTAAGAGGTGCGGGTTCGAAGCCCCCTACGACGCAAGTTGTAGGGAGGCTGGCGTGAGACATTGGCGACTTACCCGGTGGCACGTGTGTGGTGGCTAGCACGTGTCGCCCCCAGTGGTTTATCTCTGGCTGTCGGCCATGCGGGGTTCCCTGGGTTATCAAAAAATAAAATAAAATAAAATAAATAAACAACAATGTTCTTGGACAAAAGTACCCTTGGCTATGATAAAATTCGAAGTTCAGATCCTTAATTGTGAGTAAGTTAGCCACTCCGGGTCCTTATTTGAGACAGTGTCTACTTTAAGTCTTTTTTTGAAAAAATGACTTCACTTCAGTCCTTATTTGAGATTTTCCCTTGATTTTATCCATCCCATTGCTTAAAAATTAAGTCAAGGAATTATCTTCTCGGTAATTGCGAGGCTTTTGTCTTGCCATTATCATAATTTATGTGAGTTCGGGATTACCACCCAGTCCCACACCTTCGAGGAAATTGAGGGAGAACTAGAATACCCTGTTGACCAGGGACACCGTTTTGGAGAGGGTGGAAAGATGATTGCAGCTTGTAATGCAAGGCAAAGCAAGCAAGATGTTGGATGATATCAGTTTGATTTTGCTTATCTGGCGCTTTGAATTAGATTTAGCTTTCAAACGTGATTTGTAGGGTGTGGGCTTTCCAGATAATCAACCAATTGGAATTGATTTAATTATAATCATTCATCGCATACTCTTAAGATTCTAATTTGAGATAAAGGAGCCGAGATTTAAAAAAAAAAAATTGAATAGAAATCATAGTTACATCGTAATTAAATAAGATGGGTTTTACTGAGAATTTTGCAAATCAATTTATTGGTGGGTTGTTTTTTGTGGGGGCAGTACGGGAATCCGATCCAAACTCCATGTGAAGCAAAGACAATCGTGTAGAAAGAGATGATGATCCCCGGGACATGCAAATGCACATTCTTGTAAATGACACGAAGCTCGACTCTCTGAAGGGAAGGCGAAGATGCTGGTTAGGAACTTAGGACTTCTATTCTTTTTTTAATATTTTTTTCTCGATAGTTAGGTCTTCGATTCATGTACCTCTCCACACGGCCAAAAATCGCCATCTGGTGGGGCCCAAAATCTCAACCAATGATCCACGGCCGCACCTGAGCCCCATATGATAAAAGTTACTTTACAACTAGGCGTCGAAAGCGATGAAGTTTGACGGTACCATTGCCATTGGGTGTTTCCAGGTAGCAACCCTAGTACTATCAACTTAGATGAGCTCTCCCCAACCTTTGCATCTTGACCTCAAAAAGGAAATCTCCGCTGGTGATCTAAGTAAATATTCGCAAACACAATGAGATGAAAACACTAGGGTTTCCACGATTTAGTCAATCCGCAATGGACTGATTACTTCCAACCTCATATGTGCAGTATCGTTTTTTTGACGATGTGATGCTTTATATTGGACTTTGCCACTTCTCCCAGGAACAGGCAATACTCCTTTTTTACTCACTTTATTCCAAAAAGTCTAATTTTGCTATAAATTTTTTTAATGAAATTACTGTGTCGTGCACTATTAGGATTGGTCCAAACCCCTGTGGGGAATTCAACAAATGTCCTTGACTTTTCTTTCTTTGATATTTAGCTAAAGATAATCTGTTCCAAGTTTTTCCAGAGGTCTTTTCGATTTGTCAATAGAAATTTCTCCTCTTTTGATGCAATCTTGACCGCCATTTTCTAATTTGGACCACGAAGTTTTAACCCTCACGGCATGATCATGACCGCCTCGAATCCTGCACCATGACGCGTGTAGTTCGTATTTCAGATCTATATTTTGATTGGATTCATGAAATCTTACAGTTAGATTGCACCAAACTATGATCAGTTAGAAATAGCTCTCACAGGCCAAGAGAAAATCTATTTAGAGGGTCCATGATTTGGTTCGTAGGAGGAACATTTGACTGACCTGGGCTAGAAAAGTTATCTTTCCTAGACAAAGTTTGGGACCTGCGAAGTAGTTAGAAACGAATGAGAAGGCTTAAGCATGTGTATTATGAAGTTTGCAGGAGTGGAGACTGCTAAAGCAATTGAATAGACTGTAAAAAATTAATGCGGTTTGTACATTGTTTCCAAATGAAAAATAGTGCTTTTATATGTTAAAGGTGATAATGCACTTAAAGTAGATGTGTGCCTAGATCTGCTTAATCGTCTGGCAATGGTGCCTTAACATGACCTAATAAGCTGCCTAAGTTCACCATGCAATAGAAATTGTTTTGCATTATCCATCGTAAGTAGATGTTCTTAATTCATGAAGAAGGCACTCTTTTCCTTTCTTCTTCTTCCTATTTTCCGGAAAGCATATTATTCACAAGACTAAATTAAGAGAAATTGTCCTTCATTCCATTTCACCAAAAGAATTGCAGGTTTTTTTTTTTTTGGGTGGAGATATCGCAGTTTCATGCTATAAACAGCCAATATGCAGGCTAAAAATATAAAAAATAGTCAATGAGATCAAACTATGTGATTTACACTTATCAAGCATTGGCACATATGAAAAGCTATGTTGTTGGCATTTTTGCAACCCTTCATAACCAGTAGAGCTAAAACAAGTTTAATCATATCATTTCCGATCCGGTAACTCTCAATAATTATCATATCGTCCATCTCTACTATCATTTCTGTTATGTTCATATAGTCTTGAGATGCATTCATTATGGAAATGGGAAAAATTAATCATAAGAAGTGATTTTAGTGGTGGGAAATTGATGAGAATCATCGGTGATGAAAAGGCAGTTGACTCGTCTCGAGGTCGAGCCGATGAAAGGGATCTTGGTGCAGGGTATCAAGGTGACGACTGACGCATATGAACAGCTCCATTCTTTGAAAAGAAAGGGATCCAATGCCTTTGATCTTTGGACGTGACATGGGGTCCTATGTAAAAAGGAAATCATTCCCAAGTGGGTGCCTTTTAAATCACTCGAGTATATGAGGTGCTTTAATCAAAAGGAGTTTGGATCTAGTCAGATTATGTATCCAAAAACATCCTTAAAATCATCAACAACTTATCTTTAAAAGGACTTAGTAGTTGAAATTGTTCATATCGATTTGCATTTTCTGTATAGATAATGTGCCGCATATTCAACTGGTGAATAGCTTATGAACCCGGCTCCTAGTCAAGTATACATCCGTACGATTCTAGTGCCATAAACTCAAGTAGGCCTACGCAATGATGATTTTAGTATATTGCTTCGAAAAGGTTACAAGATGGCCAATGGTCGAAAAGTATGAAGTTTGGAGTTCGCTTTTCGGCCTTAGCCATTCTACTTCAGGCGAGGCACCCAACGAAAAATGCTTCCGACGAGACCTGTTGGCCCCTTTGAATGTGATGCATTTAATTAAAATGGGAAAGTAGATTAAGTTGCAATGCAATCCTAAACATTTCCAGTGTTTGCGGCTGAGGAGCCTAATTGGTGAGAACTTCAGGCCCAACTAAAGTGGGATTAAACCGTGCAAAAATGTAAATAGATTCTATGCCGCGCCTCTCTCTCGGCTAAGACGTCAAATTGTCAATGACGATACCAATCTCCGGTGGACTCTGACGTGGATTTTGTCCCGTCATGAATCAGTATATCGTGTTCTCCATTCCTTAAAAAGGAAAGGTCAAAAGCTTGACTTTTATGACATAACATGAGGATGAACGGAAGACATCACTCTTGCTTCATGTCCACAATACAGGTTAGATGGGTGGTTTTTACATCGCTCGAACAATTTCCCCTTTTTTTTCCCATTTTTATAAATAAGTTGCACTAAAGAAATCAAAAAGGGCTAGGATCTAATCAAATTAGGGATCCATATACATATTTAAGATCATCGACAAATTACTCTTAAAAGAATTCACTAATTGAAACTGCGTATGCTAATTTACATTGAGGGCAATTTGCCATGATGATTTCATAAGCTCGAGTGAAGCATGCAATGGCGATTTGACCATATTGCTTCGAGAAAGATTAACTAGCAAGCCAGTGGTCAAGAAATCAAAAAGTTTGATTCTCGCACAATCTACTTCAGATGGTGCTACCAAGGAAAGTGCTCCTAGAAAAATATTTTAGTCCCTTTACCGACATATCGACCTGATACGCCTTGGTCGGCTTGGAGGAGGAGGGGGAGAGAAAAAAGGAGGGGGGTGCTCCTGGATAAAAACATTTGAGCCCTTTAAATGTTATGCTTTTCATTAGACGAAAGAGTAAATGACGTCTGGTGTTCGACAAAGAGAAAATTATGGTGCCTAAAATGTTGAGCCGTCATCATCAGTAGGGGGACTTTCACCTGTAAACTGGTGGCGGGCGTGATGCCCAACGATTTCTACGGAGAAAGATCCTAAAAATCATGGGCTAATGTATCCTGAAGGCCCAACCCGTCCCATTATGTCCTCTTCTTACAATCAGTTGAAGGCCCAATTGATGAGTTGTTGAACCATTCCCTTTTCTTTTTTCCATTCGAGTGGATCTTTTTCACCCGTTCAACGAATTCGTTAGAGTTCAATTTGATGTCTCGGCCCAATGTTTTGCTTATGTACGCCCCCTTGGCATCCGGTCGTCCGACCGCTTGGTCATGCGCATCTCCTGCAAGCTGCAACGTCGTGAACCTCTCATGATTTCTTATCAAAAAATCGCGAGTCAAAAAGTCATATGATTCGCCATTTAATGTGAGTAGGCAGTTCGCTTTTCTCCTTTCCCCCAAAGAATGAAGTAATGCTCCAGTCGTAAATTCCATTTGGTTTGATGATGACTGGGACTTGGCCAGATCTTACCTAGTTGAATCATTTCACCTCTTTCACTCCCCGTTGCCCCTACATATTCTCAAATCGAAGTTTAATATTCAGAACTGATACGGGCTTTTCCCTAAGCCCACAGAGAGGAGTGGCGGCACACGGACTGACGAGAAGAGAGAGAGCCTGTTCGGCTGCAGGTTCGACAGAGGACATGGATGAACTTCTTGAACAGTGGACCGAAACCGACCCTTTCGCACCGCACGCAAAAAATTCCGATTGAATGGGACCTGGTAAAAATTTTCCAGTGTTCGGTCGGGGCGGAAAGTGGACTCAGGAAAAAATCCTAAATAGGCTAAAGAACAGCTCACAAGTCGCAGTGGAGGAAGATGTTCTCGGTTTTTCCTTTGTTTTGGTTAATGCGAACTGTGGGGATTATCCGACTCGCGGAAAACAGAGTTTACGAAACCGAACAAATCGCCCGCCCGGATGCTTCTGCTGTCTCGGCCTAATTGGGGCGGACCTGAGCGTGAAGAAAATGAAAAATAGTAAGATACACCGTAATCTACATTAGTCCACCTTTCATATAAATAGTTAAATTAAATGAGATCCATGTGAGATTCATATAATTTAAAGATTCATATAATTTAATGATTCATTGAAATTGAGTTATTATAAATAGAAAGTAGCCAAAAAAGTATGAAAAAAAACAAATTGTCCAAGTTTTGACTACTTTGTACTTTTTTGGGACCCAAATGTCTCGGTCATGATTAACTCAATATTGTCATTTTATTGAATATTTGGTACTAAATCAAACATATACTAAAAGTATAATAATCATATTGAATAAATTAAAAGTTTAGGGATGATATTGCGTGTTGAGTTAAAGTTTATGGATTACATTGGATAAATATAAGGAATGTTAATGAAAGTGGTTGAATGATTGGGTCCCCACCACGGAGTGGGCTAATTACACGTAATGGAAAGTGCAGGCTATCTATCCCTTCAGCTTTCTATTCCTGCGGGCTCGTCTGGCGACTGAAATTTGTGCCGCCCACGTCGCTATCCTCAATCCGGTCAAAAACATAAAGTGTTGCTATCTTCATAATCGGCTAGACTTAGAGCATTGACGGGAATATTAACGAGACAACTTAGCTACGGAAATACTAGATATTTGATCACATTTAAATTTGTTGGGATTGTCGGATTCCCAAAAACCGGATTCGACACTAAATTGAACCCCTAAACTTGTGCAAAAGACGAGCCCGGGAAAATCACATGCATCACCGATCCTAAGGCACATCACAGAATCGAACGTATCTTGTTAGCCACAGATTAAACACCGACGCCGATATGAGGAAGAAAATTTGATCCTGTTCGATTCGATGACGCCAATGCGCCTTGAAGGGAAGAAGGGTGTAGCCTCTATGCTTACTGTTCTTCTTTTCTTGGGAGTGTTTGGAGGGAAAGAGAGAGGAGGAACGTAAGTTACTTCAAAAGCTGTGTTTTTCCCTCTCCTTTCCCCCTTAAATATGTCCTGTCCAAAGGACGTGTCCCTTCAGCAAAGACACTCCTCCAAGAGGTTATGACCCTTCATCATATCCCTCCATCCATGAGCCCTAATATTGTGAGCCAGGCTTTTAGGCCTAACATGGGTGGATGGGCCAACTTAGGCTCATCAAATTAATCAATTAAAACCATCATCTTCCACTCGCACATGGTAGGCCGAACATGATCCTCTTAACCTCTTTTCAACATTCATACCGGTGAATGATTCATGCGACCATCATACTGAGAGCTTGTTGCTATACATCTGTTAGGAATATATAGCAGCTCATAATGGGCATCACACTCTGAGTAAATTTAATATGCAGTACTCTAGATCGATCGATCACATTTATATATCTCTTGATCTCTTTTAAATAATGATATACATTGTATTCACAATTATGATTATCCCAAAGACAATCATAATTGATTGACCAGTGAATACAAAAACTACAATGTGATTCTCCAAATTTGATCTTCCTCTTTCCTTCAAACTCTCAATTTCAGTTCAGCTTGCTTTTCTAGAAATGTCCAATTAGATCGAATCAATTCATGACCATTGGCAACATCCTAAGATAGCAAATACTAAATAAAAATCTTGAGAATAAGTAAGAGTCATGAGGGCACTAAAATTGAGGAACTCTTTTCCTCAAGAGTCTCACACGGCATAAAAGTTGAGATCAAACTTTTGCCATTCTTATTGGTCGTCTCATGCATACGTAGTATGAAATACGTATTACAGTATTAACTCCTTTTCTATGGAGCGTATGTTTAAACCTTCAATACCGTACAGATGATAGTTCAGACATACCCAATGTCTAACTTGAGTTCACGTATCTACTCATTCACATAATTCATCAGAACTCATATCTGGCATCTTAGACAGATAAAGTAAAATATGTGGGGTATTTTACTTTCGGACATAGTACATATCATGTCCTCATCTTAACACTTAGTTAAGGCGACATATATATTTTAAGCTTGAGCTCTCGATTATCACCTAGATAATAAGCTTAAAAACCGTCTTATCTCTATTTATCACATAGTAAATAAAGGCGATTACTCGTGTGAGTGGGCTAATCTTATATCTGTCCGACATACTTTCTCAACTTAATGTAATGCATTGAGCATTAAGATGCATAAAGATCAAACAAAGATTCATAGGCATTAATGATGAAAAACACAAGTTCATAAATGTGAATGACTCAGGGAAATTACAATATACAATACATCAGACTCTACACAATCCTAGAGATTTTACATGACCACAAAACACATATCTAGGTATTGGCTTTGTCATAGGATCTACTACCATTTTATGCGTAGATATGTACTGTAAGTTCACATCCTTTCGTGCAACCATATCTTTGACAAAGTTATACTTGGTATCTATATGTTTGGTCTTGCCATGATATTTTGGATCTTTGGTGTACGTTATAGCTGCTTGGCTATCATAGTTAACCAAGAATGGATTTGCAGCTTTCTCAATAACACCTAAATGATCCAAAAATCTCTTAAGTCAAACTCATTCTTGTACCGCTGTTGATAATGCCACGAACTTAGCTTCCATCGTGGACAAGGCTATACACGTTTGCTTCTTTCTACTCCATGATATGGCGCCATTGCTCAGTAAGAAAGCAAATCCAGAGGTAGATTTCATTTCATCTAAATCTCCTCCCCAATCAGCATCTGAATAGCCTTTAAGTTGTAGATCATTTCCTCGGTAATTCAGCTTGTAATCAGCAGTTCCCTTAAGATATCTCAGTATTCTTTTAACGGCTTTCCAATGTGCTTGACCTGGATTGGATTGGTATCTACTCATCATTCCAACTGCAAAGCATATGTCAGGTCTTGTACACATCATAGCGTACATCAAACTCCCAACAACACTATCATAAAGAACATGTTTCATTTGTTTCTTCTCTTGTGGAGTCCTTGGACACAATCTATGGCTTAATCCTTCACCTTTTGCAATAGGAGTGTCTATGGGTTTGCATTCTTGCATACGAAATCGTTCAAGAACCTTATTTATATATGTTTCTTGCGAAAGAGATAACGACCTCTTCGAACGATCTCTTGGAATCTTAACTCTAAGAATGTATGCAACCTCACCTATATCTTTCATCTCAAAATTGGAAGATAACCAACTTTTGATGGTATTAACAAACTCCATATTGTTTCTGGCAATTAGTATATCACAAACATATAATGATATTATCACAAATCAATCTTTGGATCTTTTGATATATACACAATGATCCTCATCAATCATTGTAAAATCATATGCCATTATGGCATTATGAAAATGTATATACCACTGTCTTGACGACTGCTTAAGGCCATATGTTGATTTCAAAAGTCGACATATCTTTCCTTCTTGGCCTTTCGTAGTGAAACCAACAGGTTGTTTCATATATATTTCCTCATCCAATTCTCCATTGAGAAAAGCAGTCTTTACATCCATTTGATGTAATTCAAGATCTATACTTGCCACTATTGCCAGAATAATGCGAATCGAGGTAAATCTCATAACAGGAGAAAATGTTTCCTCATAATCAATTCCTTCCTGTTGATTATATCCCTTCGCCACAAGGTGAGCTTTATATCTTTCTATTGAGCCATCAGCTTTACGCTTTATTTTGAGAACCCACTTGTTCCCAATAGCTTTGCGTCCTTTTGGAAGATTAACCAGTTCCCAAACATGGTTTGACTTTATTGACTCCATTTCCTCTCTTATTGCATGCATCCATTTTTTTTCTTACTAGGGCAATTTAGAGCCTCATGTATATTTCTTGTCTCATCCTCATCTTGTGGGGCAATCATAAAAGTTTCCCCTTCAATGTCAAAACGTCGATGGGGAATACTTTTGCGACTTGTTCGCCGTATGGAAGATTGTACACTTTGCACCTCATTTCCCATTATGCTCCCACTAGGATTAGATAATGATGATGTCATCTCATTATGTGGTTGTGATTGCGAATGAGTTGAATTCAATTCATCACTTCTCTTATTACTCCCACTTGGACGAACTCCACTAATATCATTATCTTGATCCAAAGTTTCAAATAGGGAGTAATCTTCACCTATTTCGCCCTTCTTGGGAAATTCATTCTCTAAGAATGTGACATCCCGTGATTCAAATTCAGTTATACTCCCACTTTCCTGCTCACCTATGAACACATACCATTTCGAGTGTTCGGAGTATCTTATGAAAATACTATTCTTTCCTCTGGAACCCAATTTCCCAAACTTGTGAGAGGACTCATGAGTATAGGCAGCATAACCTCATAACTTAAGAAAACATAAGTTCGATTTTCTACCTATCCATAACCTAGGTAGCACGGACACCGCGACACGACACGCGACACGACACGACACGACACGCGACACGTCATTTCTCAAAAAGTAGAGAATTTCGATACGTTCCGACACGTTAAATATTAAATAAATATTTTTATTTTTAATTAATTTGATTCAAATTCACAAATAAATAAATAAATAATTTACAATAAATTTATACTAATAATATTAATAAATCTTATACTTTTTTTTATTTCATTATCCCAACTTTACATTTATTTTTCGAAATGCCCCCTTCCCTCAAATTTACTTTTATTTTTCCAAAAACCCCCCAAAACCTGTGCCCAAACTTCCTCGTCTCTTTCTCCCCCAAATTTTTCACTTTTTTTTTTTTCCCTCCCCATCAGGTGACAGCCCAATCTTTTCCCTCCCCACCACCTGACAACCCGTCGATTCCCCCACCCCAAAATTAATTTTTATTCTTTCCCTCCCACCATCATTTATTTCCCCCACCTGTCCGTCACTTTCCCTCCCCCAAAATACTAACCCATCAGAGTCCCCTTCTTTTCTTAGAAACCCTAGCTCTCTTCCTCGCCGCACGCACGACCCTCTTCCTCTTCCTCGCCGCTCACCGCTCCTCGCCCGACCCCCTTCCTGGCCCCTCGCCGCACCTCGTCGCACGCACGACCCCCTTCCTCGTCGCTCGCCGCTCCTCGCCCGACCCACTTCCTCGCCGCTCGCCGCTCCTCGCCCGACCCCCTTCCTCGCCTCAGTCTATGCTCGGCCGTCTCTCGCCGTCGTTCGCGGTCTGCTCCCTCCCGGACACGCGTGTCGAAACGTGTCGGGCAAAGGTTGACCACGTGTCGGATTTCCGACGCGCGTTGACCGCGTGTCCGACCGTGTCCGAGCATGTCGACGTGTCCGACACGCTCTGACACGTGTCGGACACGACACGTAAGCACGGAGAACGTGTTCGTGCTACCTAGTCCATAACTCATATCGAGTAGAAGTAACTGATTTGGAATGCACCCGGTTAAGTACATAGGCAGCAGTTAACAACGCATCACTCCAAAAGGTGATAGGTAAGTTAGCATGCGCCATCATGGACCTAACCATTTCCAGTAGGGTTCTGTTTCTTCTTTCCGTAACACCATTTTGTTGAGGAGTATATGAAATAGACAACTGTCTTTCTATTCCTTTTTCATCACATAATTTTATGAACTTATCAGATAAATATTCTCGACCTCGATCGGATCTCAATGCTTTTATTTTCTTATCTAATTGATTTTCTACCAAGTTCATAAACCTTTTGAAATAACTAAATGCTTCAGATTTATGAGAAATCAAATAGAAATATCCGAATCGAGTATAATTATCTATAAATGTGATGAAATAAACAACCCCATGCCTTCCTCTCACATTCATTGGACCACAGATGTCAGAATGGATTAAATGTAGAGGAAATTAAGCTCTTTTACCTTTTCCAAATGGTTTCCTTGTCGTTTTCCTTGCTAGGCAATGCTCACATATGGGCAAATCGACTTTTTCAATATTGCCCAACAAGCCCTATTTGGCTAGTCTATTCATACGTTGTTGGCCAATATGACCAAGTCTAGCATGCCACACATTCACATCATTATCATATGAATTAGGAGACGTGAGAAGGGAATAACAAACATTTGCATTAACATAGTCAATATCTAATACAATAAAACCATCCAGAAAATAACCATAACCATAGAAATTTGTATCCAAAAACAAATTCACACCTCAATTATGGAAGTTCATATTAAAACCTAGTTTGACCAATACTAAAACAAACACTAGATTCCGACGAATCTCCAGGGCATACAATACATCATGTAGAAACAAAGTGCGTCCACCACGCATGTTCAGTTGGCAGGTGCCAATTCCTTTTATTTCAGCTCTGGAGTTGTTTCCCACGTAGATTCACTTAGTTCTAGTTGGTACTCGTTGGAATTCCACGAAGGATCCTCTATCCTTCATTACATGGTCTGTTGCTCATGAATCTACAGTCCACAAAAGATTAGACTCAGTTAAGAATACAGAACTTAATACATAAGCAAAGTTCTTAAAAGCACAAGGGGTGTATACCTTCTTTGACTTGCGACAATCGTGAGCATAGTGACCCTTCTTGTCACAATTATAACACTTCACCCTTGTCAGCTTCTTCATTCGAGGATGCTTTCCTCTTTCATGTTGGTCAACCTTCGGTTTCTTTCCTGAAGCACTTGGTCCTTTGCCTTTCCGCCTCTTGAACCAATCAGGACGTTTGCGCTTGGAGCCCGAAGCTTTATTTGAGCTAGAACCAGCATAATATATTTCAGTTTTCGGCTTAGCTGCCAAGAGGCGGTCCTCTTCCAGCTCAAGATGGCGCACTACATCCTCAAAGACTTTGATATTCTCATTGTGGGTCAGGTGCACCTTCATATGCTCCCAATTTTGAGGCAAGGAACGGATCACTGCTTGCACTTGCCACTCATCAGTCGGGACATGGCCAGCATCCTTCAGCTCATTTATCATGTTTGACATCTTTCTCAACATCTTTCTCAAGTGTTGCTTCATGGTCTAACCATGAGGCTTTTTGTAAGAGTCAAACCTAATGGTGAGCTCCTCAATTTGGTCACCGAAGTATGACCAAATCTTGTTGCCAACGCTTCCCACATTTTCTTGGCATTTAGAAAATGCCTGAACTCTCGCATAACATCATTTTCCATACTACTTAGTAACGTAATGCGAGCAAGAGAGTTCTTCCTTTTCCATGCAACAAATACATCCTTATCTCTTTTGTGTTGTGCAGTGTTCCCATCTTCAGGCTCTTCCATGGTTAGGTTAAGAGCTTCTAATGTCTCTTGCTCTTCCAGCCCATATTGGATTTTCATATGCCATATTTCATAGTTGTCGCCATTGAGCTTTTCACCTTTGTTTAGCTAGGCAACTATGCTCTTTGTGGCTGAAGCTATTGATCTGAACAAATCTGACATATATGCACGAATAATTAATGCCTATCATTTATGCATTCACTTTGCACAGACCCATCATATTAATGAACAATTTCAAGTAAGGTTTCAGAATCAAAAGGTCATGATGTTTCCAATCATCCTCCAAAAATCATAACTTAAAACTATCATTAATATAATTGTCTTATACAAAATAAATTCTATGAAGCTACAAAAACTTCTATGAACTACCTACAGCAATCAACAATAACAGAAAACAAATAATATTTGACATCCAATGGAATAATAATGCTTTTTTTTTTGGTGATCCAGGGAACCCCGTGCGCCGCTTCGCGGCGGAGTAAACCCTGGGGGGAGTAGAGTCACCACCACGCTTGCTCCCCAGGTAAGTCAACGTGATGCAGCTGGGATTCGAACGCTGGACCTTTTGCAAGAGGAACAAACGCTCGAGCCAACTGCGCCGCAACGCTGGGTGGTAGAATAATAATGCTTTCACATAATATAACTTACATATCAGTTGCTACATCAACAACAACTAGATAGTAAAACGTTTACATATGGTATTCATAAAGTATATTAAAAGAAAGACAACTCGAAATATCTAAACCCAAGCCAATACATGAACTGGGAAAGCTCCTTTTTTGTTCAATTTATTGATCTTTTCTTTTGTAACAATCAGGTAATACTCATTTATGAAATCCATCACAATTTTCTTATATGAAGCGGCTTTGTTGGCATCCCATATGCGATTCAACACTCCTTGCCATTCTGGTGGAAGGGTGTTCATGAAAAATCGCACCATCTCAGACTGTGGCATTGGACGACTATTCCATATGACCTTTTGAATTTTCCCGTTGACTTCAAGAATATGATCTATTATGTCCCTGCTCTCCCACCGATAATCATTTAAATCGGCTATCAACCTTGAAAGCCTTATGCGAATAGGTGCGCGCAACTTAAGGGGAGGCATTGTTCCTGCAACAAATGCAGAACAAACAGGGATTACATATAATCCACAAAGACATAATTGAAAAAGAAACAAATTCTTTCCCCCCCTTTTTTTGGTCAACGGTCGTCAATGGTCAACGGTCAATAGTCAGCCGGGTCGGGCCGAGCCGGACGGACCAACCCGGCACGTGCGACATGTGTGCAGCTGACGTCACGATGACGTCAGCTGGCGCGTGCCTTGCATGTGCCATCGACCGCCCCCTCGCACGTGCGTCACATGTGCACACGTCGCCCCCGCGTGTGCGTCACACGCACGTGCCTGCGTCTTCGTTTCGGTGCGTGCAAGATGCCGTTTCGCTCCGGCTGCGCGTGGGGGCGCGTCCGGTGGCCTTTGGCGGGGTTCCGCCACTCGTTGTGCTCGTCTTGATGAGGCCTTCGACCCTATGCCATCAGAAATCGATTTTAACTTATAGAAAATCGAAAAAATGGATGAACAGTCTCGGGTGTCGGGATTTTTCCGCCCTGATTGGTGTCGGCCGAATTTCTTTTTACGAAAAATCAATAAAAATCATTCATAAACATGAAAGGGGTCGGGAAAAACATGAATAAGGATCGAGAAACATGAACTCTTGCTCTGATACCAATGTTGGGATTGTCGGATTCCCAAAAACCGGATTCGACACTAAATCGAACCCCTAAACTCGTGCGGAAGATGAGCCCGGGAAAATCACATGCATCACTGATCCTAAGGCACATCATAGAATCGAACGTACCTTGTTAGCCACAGATTAAACACCGACGCCGATATGAGGAAGAGAATTTGATCATGTTCGATCCGATGACGCTAATTTGCCTTGAAGGGAAGAAGGATGTCGCCTTTATGCTTACTGTTCTTCTTTTCTTGGGAGTGTTTGGAGGGAGAGAGAGAGGAGGAATGGACGTTACTTCAAAAGGTGCGTTTCTCCCTCTCTTTTCCCCCTTAAATATGCCCTCTCCAAAGGACGTGTGCCTTTAGCAAAAACGCCCCCCCAAAAGGTTACAACCCTTCATCATATCCTTCCATCCATGGGCCCTAATATTGTGGGCCAGGCTTTTAGGCCCAATATGGGCGGACGGGCCAACTTAGGCCCATCAAATTAATCAATTAAAACCATCAAAATTGCTCTCATAGTAAGAGAACTAATGTTGAGCAACGCACCTGTCTAGCCAATTGAATTGATATCGAATGTGATAACATCCTGTCTCTAGTCGCCACCATCTCTTACAAGGCGAGCTCGACTGAGCAGTCAATTCTTGTAAGTTTGCATTAGAGTCTGGGGTCATGATTCAAAAATAAATGATCTCAAAGGAGAATGTCGTGACCCGACAAGTCATCATCGGAGTCCTGAAAAGAACCGAATCCTTGAATGCAAAATGCCAAAGTCTTCACCAACCTTAGCCATCCTTCATTCCCACCTTATTCGAAATGATCACATTCACGATGAAGTCCAAAACCCAGAACGCCAAGTGGATAATTTGCGATTATAAAACCATCTACTTGCATGTGCTGTATCGGAAAGTAGAGTCATCTAGGCACGCCCAGAGAGACCGATACTAGCCTTTCGTCGTCGCTTGCATGCTCGCTTGAATTCTAAGCTCCTTCCTTTTGTTTCGTTGATGGGAGATACTGCAGTAAAGGACGAAACTTGCGGGGAGGCGGACCGTAAACTTGCTCGGGGTCTGTGTGCTATGGGATCGGTGGTAGTGGAGGCGGGAGATGGGTAAGAAGGCGGCGATTGTCACGTGCGCCACTACGGCGGCGGCGGCGGCGAGGTGCAGTAGGAGGAGGAGACCAGGAGCGGCGGAGGAGGGGTGGTCGGAGTCGGATGGGAAGTGGGAGAGGGCGGCGGAGATGGTAAAGGAGTTGGAGGAGTGTTGAACTTTGCGGAAATGTGGTACAAATATAACTCACGAAATATGACTTTCACTAGTACAATATTTTCTCACATCACATACAATACTCAAACAACTCTACACAATTTCTCTCACACTCACATGCATACAAAGCACACAGCACACTCTCAAGACCCCTACACACACACACCACACTCTACACTCACGCCACCCACTACACTCACGCACACCCTTTTAGATTTCTCACTCACACACTCTTAGTTGGACACTCAAATGAGGAGCAAGTTGCTCCTATTTATAGGATGGAAAGTTGGTGACTTTCCTAGCTTTCTACACTATTCTAGAAGTATTATTATTATTTTATTATAGCCTCACAACTAGATTTCTTTGGAGAAGTCTAGAAGTGGTGCAGCTTTTCTTGATGGATTTTGCTAGAACATTATGGAGAAGGGAGAGATCTAGAGAAATCTAGAGATAGAGAGAGATATGGAGGAGAGAGATATGGAGAACTCTAGGAGAGAGAGAGGCGGTGATCTTCAACACTCCCCCTCATCGACTACTCTCTCTCGTTATAGTAGCCGTGTTGATATTGCTTTTGGACTCTTCAACTGTCTTCCTCCATTCAGCATATTGCGAAGCTTCCTCAATTATGGATGGCTCTATGAGCCATCTTCAGTTGCTTCTCTTGTTGCGACTTTCCATCGGACTTTTTGAAGCTTGGGTTTCTGTGGTGTCAATTCGACTTGTGCTTTAGTCTCATTTCCCTTCTTCTCACTCAATTTAGTCTTCGTATTCGACATATCTCCTATAAGAATTTTGAGATTGGAACTCATTAGATCAAGCCTCTCATTTGTGACTTTCATTTCGTGCTTCAACTGATTCAATCCCATTCGAAGCACTTCAATGTAGACCTCTTGATCCTTTTCTTTATAAAATTTCTTCCCCTTGATCTTATTCCATCGATCCTTACACCACGGGATGTAGGGTGTAGATGGCCTCCTTTTCTCAAAGAAAACTTTCTTTTTCTCCTTCATTTGCTCATTGTCTCTTCCGATATGATTAATTCGGAACATCATAGTGGGCTTGAGGTCCTGAAGCTTCTGTGGCTTCTTGAACTCACATCGGAACTTCTCTAGCTTCCTTTCTTTTGCCTCGAGCTCTAGATCCTTCTGCCTTATCATCTCATCCCTTTTCTTCAACATATTCTCCATCTTTGCCTTCTCAACTTTCAGCTTCTTTATCATATCTTGCATCTCATGCAGTTTCTTTTCACGACTGCTTGTTGGCATTGTTAGTTGCTTCTTCGAGTTCTCCCTTGGCTTGCTCTTATTCGGGGTTATGATAGAACCTGTCGAATTATCCAACTCAACTATACAAGCTGTTGCAAGCTCTTCTTGTTCCTTCATTGCAACAAGCACTTGAAAGTCCCATTCTTCTTTGCTTTCAATCTCCTTCTTGCAGGAAGTGACGACATTTCCTTCTTCTTGCTTGTACCAACAAAATCTAGCAATATGTCCTACCTTGCCACAAACGTAGCACCGTTTTCTACACCTTTTGTTGCTCTTGTCTTCATCATCATCGTCGTTGTGATCTTGACGAGCTCCCCCTGGCTAAGAACCCTTCTCTTCTGGTTGCCTTCGCCAATCTCCATGACTTTTCCATGGTTTGCCATCTCTTGCACTTACTCTATTTCTATTCTGGCCCTTGAACCCTCTTTTATTATTGAAGAGGGAACTTTCATCCTCCTTAATTGAGACCTTAGGGATTTGTTTATCTAAGGCCTCTTGATTGGCCAATATATTTTCCAACTCTGTTAGAGTTGCCTCATTTGCCCATCCATGGGTGGCCGTAACAATACCATTATATTCCGGCTTTAATCCGTGAATTATTATTCTTCTCATTCTTGTCTCAGAGATGGCATTCTCAGGATCGAATTTTGAAATTTCTTCGCAAATAGATTTAGCTTTAGAAAAGTATTGACTTACCGTCATACTTTGTTGTGAGATTGAGAGGAGCTCATTTTCCAGGCATTGTAACTTGGCATCGTTTGTCCTCGCAAACAGCGTTGCCAAGTTATCCCAAGCCTCCTTCGGGGTCTTCGCACTCTTTATGTGTTGTAATAATTCATCTTCAATAGTCACGGCAAGAACGTAAAGAGCCTTACCTGATTTGGCATTCCACTTTCTTAAATCGCTATCATTTGTGGGTGGTGTGGTGTTGTTGCCGCCAACGATATCCCATAAATCTTGTCCAAGCAAATAATACCGCATGCGGGTACTCCAATTATTATAATTGAAGTTGTTGAGCTTCTCCATCCCGTTCACCGAACTCGAGAAATCCGCCATGGTGACTTGAGTATAATGCCCCGCACTATACCAAGCAAGCCTGGTCCCAAACCAATCGACTTCACAATTCCGGATTGTGCATTGGCAGAACTCCGACGTACTTTGCTCCTTGGCTCAATGATCCTCAACAACCTTGCTCACTTACAATGGTCCCCGACCACTGTCTTCACACGACCTCTGACAACCTAGCTCTGATACCACTTGTTGAACTTTGCGGAAACGTGGTACAAATATAACTCACGAATATGACTTTCACTATTACAATATTTTCTCACATCACATACAATACTCGAACAACTCTACACAATTTCTCTCACACTCACATGCATACATAGCACACAGCACACTCTCAAGACCCCTACACACACACACCACACTCTACACTCACGCCACCCACTACACTCACGCACACCCTTTTGGACTTCTTACTCACATACTCTTAGTTGGACACTCAAATGAGGAGCAAGTTGCTCTTATTTATAGGATGGAAAGTTGGTGACTTTCCTAGCTTTCTACATTATTCTAGAAGTATTATTATTATTTTATTATAGCCTCACAACTAGATTTCTTTGGAGAAGTCTAGAAGTGGTGCAGCTATTTTGATGGATTTTGCTAGAACATTATGGAGAATGGAGAGATCTAGAGAAATCCAGAGAGAGAGAGAGAGAGAGAGAGAGAGATATGGAGGAGAGAGATATGGAGAACTCTAGGAGAGAGAGAGGCGGTGATCTTCAACAAGGAGAAGTGTGGGACCCCTGTCTGGAAGCTGTGGCAGGTGGCGGAAGCGATGGTCGTCGAGATGCATGCCGGCCTCGCCTCCGACCGCGACAGCAAGCTCAAGATGCTCATCAGCTACGTCGATAGCCTCCCCACGGGGTAATCACGTTTCCTTCTTTCCATTTCTGCCCATCATTTGGTTTTAGCGGCAGAACTGACGATTTACTTCAAGAGCTACAGCAAAATCTTCCCCGGTCTTGTTTTTATTAAATGCGACTGTTTGTAGAACGTCCCATGCAGTGTGTTCTTCGTTTGGCTTGTTGGGATTTGATTGACTAAAGGTGTTTTGATTGAGAAAGAGATTATATGTAATTGCTGGAGAGGCCTTGCTTTTGTGATCATTTAGACATAGAAATTCGAAAGGGATGTACTTGAATTACGATTCGTTGTCTGTATAGTCGCTGGTTCCATTTGAATTTGCGGTGGTCATGGAGCCAAAAGCATAGACAAGAGCTGCTGTATTCAGTCAGTATGATTTTCTTTCTTTTGGTTCAGATGATTCTTAGTCCTTACATGGGATGAGAAGATTAGTTGTCAAGGCAGTTTTGTGCATTTGTAGACTGAAACCCAGTTTGTGCTTGATTCTGAGAAGAAACGGGGCATTCTGGGCTGTCTAGACACATTTTGGTTTACTGATGATAATTGATGAAAGAAGCTATTATCTGCTTCAAGTGTTTGATGATTCCCTTGCAAAATTATGTAAAACATTTATGGTTGTTAGGAAATAATAATGAGGGTAAAATAGTCAATAGTTAATTTTATGTTGAGAGGGGTTACCTTTATATATATATATGTATATATATATTCTTGTAATCCTTTTTTGATTAAGATAATACAATATGTTTAACACTCTCTTCTCTCTTTCAACATGGTATCAAAGCACGGTTAACCAAAAAAAAAAAAAAAAAAAATTCAACCATAGCACTAGCATAGCCCGGCGGCGGAGGACGTCGCTAGATCTAAATCCTCCGCCGCCACCGCCATAGCATGCTTCTCTTCTAGATAGCAGAGCAGAAAGAACGCCCACATCGTCATTTGGCCATCGTCTCTTCTAGATACCAGAGCATAAAGAACGCTTATCGTCGTTCAGTCGTTGTTTGTCCTCAGATCCAGATTTGTCCACTGGTTTGGTAAGTTTAGTGATGCTGTTATCAAGTTTGGATTAAAGCGTTGTCAAGTAGACCATTCAGTCTTCGGTTCTATCTCCTCATGGTTGTATTCTTCTAGTGGTATATGTGGATGATATTATCATTACTGGCAGTGATTCAGATGGTATTTAACGACTCAAACAATTTCTGCATACAAAGTTTAGTACTAAGGATATGGGACGTTTGCGGTATTTCCTAGGTATTGAGGTTGCCTACTCGCATACAAGTATAAATTTAACTCAGAGAAAATATGTTCTTGACATTCTTGATGAGGTTGGACTTGTTGGAGCAAAACTGGTTGATATTCATATGGAACCCAATGTGAAACTTGATGCAAAAGATGGAGAATTATTACATGACCCGATGAAATATCGGAGAGTAGTTGGTAAGTTAAATTATCTTATAATCACGAGACCTGATATATCTTTTGCCATTAGTGTTGTAAGCCAATTCATGGGTTCTCCTTGGACTACTCATCGGGATGCTGTGCTTCGAATCATCAAATACTTGAAAGGAGCACTAGGTAAAGGACTAATTCTCAAGAATTATGGCCACCTAAATACTACAGGTTTTTCTGATACGGATTGGGCTGGATGTTCTACTAGTAGAAGATCTACATCGGGTTATTGTGTATTTCTTGAAGATAATTTAGTAACCTGGAAGAGTAAGAAACAACATGTGGTTTATAGATCAAGTGTAGAAGCAGAATATAGAGTAATGACACATGTGACTAGTGAATTGCTTTGGTTGAGAATGTTATTGTTAGAAATTGGAATGTCAACATCAGAACCATCAATATTATATTATGACAATCAATTAGCTATTCATATTACAAACAATCCGGTCTTCCATGAGTGAACCAAGCACATTGAAGTTGATTGTCACTTTATACGAGAACAAGTTCAAAAAGAAGAGGTCACTTTTCAACATACAAGAACGGAGGATCAGCTTGCAGATATTTTTACTAAGTTTTTACAAGGAAATAGAGTGAATTCTTTTTGTAATAAGTTGGGATTGTTTGATATCTACATCCCAACTTGAGAGGGAGTGTTAGGAAATAATAATGAGGGTAAAATAGTCAATAGTTAATCTTATGTTGAGAGGGGTTACTCATATATATATATATATATTCTTGTAATACTTTTTTGATTAAGATTATACAATATGTAGAATACTCTCTTTCTCTCTTTCAACAATGGTATTGGAAACAACATTCAGGGTCGAGGGCCATTTTGTATATTTTGGAATAAAGGTTGGGTCTTCAAGTGCGATTCCCAAGAACCTAGAGACTGTCCATACTATTTAGCTTGCTGTTTTTTTCTTATTTTTCCCATGATGATGAATCCAACGCCAATCCTTGTCTTTCTGAGGGATGAGAAGGGGTTATATCATGCCTTGGATCTTGGTGGCACAAATTTCCGCGTGCTCCGTGTACATCTGGGCGGAAAGGAGAAAGGCATCGTCAAATGAGAATTTGAAGAAGTGTCGATACCACCTCATTTGATGACCGGAAGTTCGAATGTGAGTCTCTGTCCATCTGTGTAATTGCTAATTAGTTTTCCTGTACTAATGTTAGTTCTATGCCCTGGGGCTTTTCTTTTATTTCCAATTGCTTATAGGAATTGTTTGTTTTCATCGCCATGGCATTAGCAAAATCTGTTGCTACAGAATGTGAAGATTCGCATCTTTACCCTGGTAGACGGAGGGAGCTTGGTTTTACCTTCTCGTTTCCGGTTAGGCAATCATCGATCGCATCCAGGACTCTAATTAAATGGACGAAAGGATTCTATAGAAGATGCGGTGATAATAACTATCCTAACTTGTTTTTTACAGCCTGTTACATTCATTCCATTACTCTATGTCTTGTGATTAACTGCTGTCATGCCAAGTAGAGAGTTCAAAGCCCTTCACTAAGCTTCTGCAACTGTTCCAGTGTTGCACTCAAGAACATGAAAATCACTGTGCGGCATTTCCTCGTTCTTAGAATTTCCGAGGAGGGGGGCAGCATCTAAGCTGTGTTGGAATTTCTTTTCGACATTATGAAGCGAATCGCTACATCTGAGCAGCATTTGCACTACCTCCTTCATTGCAGGCCTTGTGGAAGGCTGTGTCACAGTGCAAACGATCCCGAGCTTAAAGACATTGATTATTTCATCTAGGTACGAGCTGTCCTTGATCTCCTCATCTATTGCGTCAGATATCGGCTTGCCATGTTGGATGTGACAACATGCCCAGTCAGCGAGACCCATGCCTCCCTTCCCGTTGTTAGCCTCCCTTCCAGTGGTCAGTTCCAAGAGAACGACCCCAAAGCTATAAACATCGATCTTCTCATTAGCTCGTCGTGTGAGCATACTCTGTTATTCAACAAAAAAGAAAAGACAACTAAATATTTCTGATGGTAGCATATGTAGGATATGAGGAAGGCGAACTTGCATATTGCTGAAATGAACTCATGTTAAGTGAATAGACAAACCTGGTGCCAAATAGCCGTGAGAACCAGCAACAGCTGACATGGTAACAGCTTCTCCAGGCTTGGCCAACATCCTTGCAAGGCCGAAGTCAGCAATTTTTGCGTTGAACTCTGAGTCTAAGAGAATGTTGCTCGATTTCACGTCTCGGTGGATGATGGGTGATGAACAATCATTATGCATATAGCAAAGTCCTTTAGCTGCTCCGAGCGCAATCTGCAACCTTTTGGGCCAATCCAAGATCATATCGTTGGTGACACCCGGGATGGATGACGATCTTTTCTTCTTGTGAAGCCATTGGTCCAAGCTGCTATTTTCCATGTACTCGTACACTAGGAGTTTCGAGTTCTTGCAAGAAATACAGCACAACAGTTTGACAATGTGCCGATGCCTAATGTTCCCAAGTATCTCCACTTCTGCTACAAATTGCTTCTCCAGCTCCTCATCTAATTTTTGGTTATTCGAAATCCTTTTCACAGCGACGGTGTCACCAGACGGATTCGCCATAATGCGATATACTTTTCCTGATCCACCACTTCCAATCACATTATGCTCCTTCAATCCCGACAGAATATTCGATTCCGTAAAATTCAAACTTTGGAATGAAGTCAGTTTCGGAGTAGAATCAAACCAATCCCTGTTCTTTCTGGAAGCTCTGATCGTGAATAGCACCACCAACAAAACGCATATCGCTGCCGCAATGGCCAAGATCACGATCAAGGTGAGATTGGTCTTGCTCGATCTCTGGGATTGGGCGTTGCAGACATTGATCCTCATGAACGAACTGGATGCACAGAGCCCAGGGTTGTTCGGGAAACTGGTGTCATATGCGGTGTTCTCTAACTTGGCCAGGATTGGTCCCCTGAGGCGATTGGAGGATAAATTCAGACGGTTCAGATTCAGTTGGCCGAATTCAGGAGGAATCAGGCCGGACAGTTGGTTGTCAGACAGGTCCAACTGTGAGAGCACAGGCAGAAGACCGATTTTGCTGGGAATCGGTCCCGAGATCTTATTGTGACTAAGATTCAGAGTGGTCAAGGATTTCCATGAAACGATGTCTGTGGGAAGAATCCCGGAGAGCTCGTTCTGACCGAGCAAAAGCCTCGTCAGCTTAGGAAGCTCGGTCAATTCAGTTGGAATTGTGCCACTGAGGAGGTTATTACTGGCATCCAACACCATTATGTTCCTCCACGAAGACACCGTGCTTGGAATCTTGCCGAAGAATTTGTTGTTGCTCATCTCAATCCGAGTGAGGTTAGGGGACAGCTCATGGGGAAGCTCGCCGGTTAATCTATTACCACTCAAGATCAAAGCCGTCAAGTTCCGTGACATCCAGACTCCTCCAGGCACATTGCCGGTGAATCCATTGTTGTTCAACATCGCTACGGACAAAGTACTGCAATTTCCAAGTGACTCCGGCAACTCCCCACTGAGATCATTGTCCATAGCGGCCAACCCGAACAGCGTGCCGCCATGGCACAGTTGTTCTGGCAATGCGCCAGTCAAGTTGTTGAAGGCCACCTCGAATCTTTTGAGCGGGGAAAACTTGCCAAAGTCTGGGGGGATCGTGCCCGATAGATTGTTGTTGGACAGCCTGACATCAGACAAAGCAGGAAGACGCCCAATACCTTCCGGGATTCCGCCGGACAATTGATTGAACTCTAAATTCAAGCAGTACAGATTCTTGAGCTGTCCAAAAACTTCAGGTATGTTCCCCATCAAATTATTTAAAGACAGGTCAATCACGCTCAGGTTGGCAGCGCTGACTGCCTGAGGGATTGACCCGGACACATTGGTCAGGTACACGTACAGCTCACTCAAATTTTTCAGAGCGAAAATGCTGCCCGGGATCTCTCCTGTCAGTGGATTCATCCCCAAATCCAAGAGCTCGAGAGCCTCCATATCGCTGACCGTCTTCGGGATTCCACCATAAAGGTTTGTCTGCGCCATTGAGAAGAGCCGCAGCTTCTTCAGGACAGTGAAGTTCTGCGGTAGCTGTGCTGGCACGAACTTCTTGTTGTAGTCGAGGCTCAGTTCTTTGAGATCGGAGAGGCCAAAAATCTCTTCAGGGTATGTGCCATTGTACTCAGACATATAAAGGTGAAGGATCCTCAGCCTCCGCAGCCTTGCTACCGATGCTGGAACATCGAACGAGAAGCTGTTGGCGGCAAGAATCAGGACCTGAAGATCAGCCATGCGATCAATATCGGATGGAATAGGACCTTCGAAGTAATTCTGGGACAGGTCGAGGTACACGAGCTTGGAACAGTTGTAGAGAACAGTGGGAAACTCTCCAGGAATATTGTTGTAGGAGAGATCGAGCTTGGTCAGATTCTTGAGGTCACATATGAATAGGGGGATCGAATAATTTATGTTCAGGTTGACAAGATTGAGCTCCGTGATCGAGCCTTCTTGGCATGTGATCTCTGGCCATGTGCAGTGGGAGGATGAATTGGAGGCCACCCAGTGGTGGAGGGACGATGGGTCTTGCCAGGATTGCCTGAGCTTCGACAGCACTTGCAGTTCTTGATCTTGGATTTGAGACTCTGCAGCATGGGAGAGGAAGCAGAGGAAGACGACACAGGGGATGTAGGAGAAGAAGGGGAAGAAGAAGCGAATATGAGGAGGTGATGAGGTTAGTGTCGGCATAATTGAAGGTTGTCCAGAGCTTTTCTGGTTGAAGGGAGACTCTCCAGTGTCGGAGCTTGAGATTTATCAGCTCAAAAAATCAAGTGAAACGTGTTGTGCCCGACACTCTTTGGAAACCACGACACGTGTTTGATACGTTCCGACACGTTCCGACACACGGTCAACGAGTGTCGGGAAATTCGACATGTAAAAACAATGATTCCTGGCCCTACACAACTGGGCACTCTTATGAATGATATTGAACATTGACTTACTGAAAAGAAGGTGAGATCATTAAATAAGGATACTTTTATGATTAGGTCTTGCATTGAAATTGTTGAGATTAGAGATTCTTAAGAACTGCTTTGAAATTTATCCTGGGATGTTAATGCTTTCCGCGGTGTGGAGATTCTAATTCCGTCGCCAACTCATGTAGCTTTCTTTCAGAATTGCAACCGAGCAAGACTATCTAATGATATTCTATTTATAAGGAAATTGGAAGAGCCAAAAAGGAATGTTGAGCCCAAAAAAAGAAGACGTGATTGAGTCAAGGGCGTTTATTAAGTCCGTTTGTTTCGAGTGATCGCACAACATTTTTTTTACTCATTTATGTTTTGACTATTATATAAAGTCAAGCAAAAGAGAAAGAGAGAGAACAAGTCTTCGTTGTGCTTTTTTTTTTTTTTTTTTTTTTTTTTTTTGGATCTGATGGTAAGTCTTCTTTGTTTAGTCTTCAGTGAAAATTAGTCTTTGTTGCTTAGACTACCGGATGGTGTTTGTAGTTGCCAGAACCGTCACACAATTCTTTCGATTCCCAGTTCCCAGGTTAGCAAGACAAAAACCTGAATGACTGCGAATTGATTCCTTTGGTGGAGCTAAGTGCAAGCTTAAATTTTCCGTAGCGTGATCCGGCAATGATAGGTTGAGCCTTCCGGATGAGTAAGGAAGATAAAAACTTGATTACATCGAGTAGCATGTTCGTAAAATTCTAAAAACAAATGAATATGTTGAACAAGTAATATAATGATAATAAAGAATATCATCTTACAGAAATTGATGATTAACAAATCAATTAAATATTTAAAATTGACTAATTATAAATTTTATCTAATATGTCAAAATAAAATTGAGAATAAATTAAAATTAACAATCTTAGAAACAAAATTTCAAAACTAAATGAAGTAAATAAATCAAATAAATATGTTAGAGCATTCAATTTTACCATAACCATTAAAATTAATTTTCAGATTATTATGCATACAAGAACGATATTAAATATATGATGATAAAATTTTTCTAATCTATTTATTTTCCTATCTTCAGATATAGCAAACTTATTCTGTTTATCAAATCACCATATCTCTCTATGAATGTAAATAAACATAAGTGCATCTAATTCTATGAACATTTTCCTATCATTGAAAGCCACACAAATAACATGGTATACCTCTATCCACATTTATTTTATGGTTATATATTATAAAGAGCAATTGTAAATTATCACTTCTCAATCTCAGATGTGCACATCAAATCGTTCAATTAGCCACAAAAGCATTAAACACGATAATGTTGCGAGAAAATGAGTAGACTATGAAACAATTTTTTCTCTACTCTTTTCTAAGTATTCTTTCAGAGTGAACGTGTCATCAGTAGCTCACTTTTTATATGAAGTTACGCTAAATGGATGTTAAATCTACATTTCTCAATGGATATCTTAATAAAGAAGTCTACATGATATAACTCGAAGGTTTTGCAATAAATGATTCAATTAAGTTTGTGTATAAATTGAAATGTCTTATTTATGGTCTCAAGCAAGTTTGTAGAGAATGTACTTGAAGTTTCATAATATTGTCAATTCGTTTGGTTTTGTTGAGAACAAGGTAGATCGATGTACAAACTTCAAAGTCAGTGGGAGGAAATTTATTCTTCTCATACTTTATGTAGATGACATCTTACTTGCAAGTAATAACATTGGACTATTAAATGCTATCAAAGAATTTTGACTTCAAAGATCTCAATTGGATGTCTTTCGTTTTTGACATTAAGATCCATAGGGATTTTTTTTCACCGTATATTGGGTTTGTCTCAAAGGGCACATATCGATTGTATTTTAGAAAGATTCAGTATGTAGCATTGCAACCTAGGAATTGCTCCTATTATTAAAGGTGATAAATTGAGTCTAGTGTAATGTCTTCATTCAGAGATTACGAAAGCCCACATGTCGCATTCTTAAAATGTTTGAAACCCTACTCAAGTGATGGTATACGTTTTTCTGAAAATGGAGTACGTCAGCACGTGCAGCTCTCCAATGTCGAACCTTGACCAGAGACTTTTACTTTTTTGATTTTTGAGTAGTTGTAGTGGGCCTTGTCCACTTTCTTTGGTTGGAAAAAACGAAAGTTTGGAAAATGTAAGGAAGCAACCCCGAAGAAGATTGGCGACCATCATTGAATCGTGTGTTGAGGGCTTTCACTTTTAACCACTCAGGTACATTCATCACTACTTTTATTGACTTCTTCTTCTTCTTTTTAAATTTTTTCGTGAAATACTTATTCTTGACATAAAGCGACGCATATGAATACTAAATTAACAATTTCGTGATGTAAGCGACGAGTCCACTTATGAGTCTGCCTTGTTGAGACGTCACGTCGTCAATAAAGGATATCGTCGTGTTTGACGCTCCTATCGTCGTGCTTGACGCTTTATCTCCACTTTGACGACCATATTGGAGTCGTAATGGGCAGTTGGGATCTGGCTTTTTGATCGGGATTTACATTAGGAAATTAAAAAATTAATGTTGATTAGTTTTTGTCCGGTCGTGCACCATCACCGATCGTTCAAAAAGGTGGTTGTGTCAACATCTCCGTCCTTTGAAAAGAGTGGGATGTAGAGCTTTGAATATATCAGCACAACACGGGGGGAAATATAAAAAAAGAAACCATTCAACTTGTGCATGTTTAGGTCAAATGGATGCTTTCTACTAAGAGTGTACAAAAGAACCGAAAATTGCCTAGACCTCTTGGAAATAGACTGGACCGGACTAGAACTAGTAGTTCTCATGAGAGCCGTTCTAGTTCCTGATTCCAATTTAGTGGAATTGATGAGTATTGGTCGAGTTCTTGGTTCTAGGCGTGGAGCCGTTTGCTCATCTATCCGAATTGAACTGATATATATAAATTTAAAGAAAAAAATCCATCTTAATTACTTGATTATTTTTTAGTTTTTTGACTAAATATAGTTATTTGTGGAGTTGTACCATCTCCTTTTATTCGAATGGATTAATCACCCATGGTAACTTGTTCTTATTGAATTCAGTTTTCATGTGTCGACCTAATGTTTCACCATGTATGCCTCCTACTCAGCGACTTTGAAAGGGGGAGAAATCAAGTATGATAGATACATTTGCATTTGGTGCATCCGATTCTCATGCTTTATGTGGATTTTATGCGAATTGCACTGGTGCAAATCTCGTGATTCCTCTTTATGAAAACCAGAGGTTAAAAGGGAAACTGTCTTTCGTTCGCCTCCGAGCAATATTCTGAAATTCGAAGCTGGACAAGTGAACAATCTCAAATATGCAGAGAGTTCAATTTGTCAACCCCATAAAGACTAAACAAATATATAAGAACCCGCGGGAATCGGTGCCTTGGAGGGAGCAGCTAGTACAATCTCGGGATCTGATGTGGGCTTTTTCTAAGCCCGCGAAGAGAAGTGGCACGGCGATGGACGAGACGGATGAGAAGAGATAAAGCCCTTTCGCTCTTCAGCTGCAAATTTGACAGGGGACAAACATCGATTTCCATGAACAGGGGACCAAAAGCAACCTTTTCGCACTGCACAGAGTCATTGCGATTGAATTGAACCTAACAAAAATTTCCATTGTTCGGCACAGACGGTGGACTCTGCACAGAGTCCTAAACAGGCTCAAGAACAGCTCAAGTTGCAGACTTACAATGCAGGAGAATGTTCTCAGCTTGTTTTGGTTAATTCGAATTCTGGGGATTAGCCAACTCGCTGGGAGACGCAGAAAGTTTACAAATACCAAACAAATTACCGAGGTGCTTCTGCTGTCTCGGGTTGGCAGATGCGATCATAAAAGGATAGATCTCAGCCGTTCGTTATCTATGAGCAAAGATTTTTTAAATCCGAATCTCATTGATGCTGCATTCTAACCAAGCAATGATTTCTCATCAAGATGCCATAGCGCAAGATAAATTTCTTTTTATTGGATTTCAAATGAGCAAGATATCTACCTCTAAAAACACTTGTTTAGTTACGGGTGTTATTGAATATTATGAGCTTTCGTCAAAGTATGATCGGTCCTCAGCAAACCAAGCAGGGGTCGAGGTTGAATAGCATGACTACAGAACCTTATCACGGCAAGCATATTATTTGGAAAACATCGAATTATTTTCTTTTAATAAAAAAATTAGACTATAATAAGCCTAATCGGATAGATTAAAATTGTAAAAAAATGAAAAACCATTAGATTCCCCCAATCTACTTTAGCTCATCCCACATGAGTAGATCCATATGAGACCCACATGATCTTACGGCTTATTAGGAATGAATTATTGTAGATTGGAAGTTTCCAAAAAGCACGAAATAAAATAATTTGTCCAAATATGCCCAGTTTGTACATTTGAGACCTAAAGATCTAGGTCACGATTATTGATGACAACTGAATTATTTTTCAAAGGTGCAATTGAGTTTGACATCAAAAAGTATAACTTTGGACTTCAATGGACTTATCGACTTTTTAATTTGTACTCGTCTAGTAAAAACAAAATCGTAAGCATGGTAATTATGCTCCGGTATTTACTTCACTGATGGTTTGGAACTTCGATTTCAAGTTTGAGTTCAAATCTTACCATTATAATTTAAAATAAAAAAATGGATTGATCTCAAATAAGGACGACGGAGTTCAGGTAAGCCGACGTCAGGCATATTTCAATAAAGCCGACTTCGAGCTTGACATGACTTAGCAAAACTATATTGACTAGAGTGAAAAATAAAGCTGAGCACCGAGTAAGCACCGAGAATTACATCTTCTCGAGGCCGCCGATGGCCACAATCGGACATGTCATCACCGGAGTCCTAAAAGAACTGAATCCTGAATACAAAAGGCCAGGTCTTCACAAAGCCCCCATTCCCAACTTTTTCAAATGATCACATTCATGATAAAGTCTGAAACCGAAAACGCGAAACGTATAAACCGTCTTTATAAAATCATCTACTTGCATCTGCTGTATCAGAAAAGAGACTTATCTAGGCACGCCCGGAGAGAGGGAGACTAACCTTCCATTGGTGCTCGCTCGAATTCAAGCTCTTTCCTTCTGTTTGGTTCTCTCGGAAAATTTCAGGATTGTTGAGGAGTGGAAGAATATAGTAAGGACCAAGCTTGCGAGAAGAGCCAAATCGTAACTTGCTTGGGGTCTGTGTGCTGTGAAGTTGGTGGCAGCGGCGGGAGATGGGCAAGAAGTCGGCGATCATCGTGTGTGCCATTGTGGCAACGGGTGTGGTGGTGGTGAGAGCAGGAGGAGGAGGAGGAGAGGAGTGGAGGAGGGTGATTTGGAGTCGACCTATGCGACATGGTCGCCACGTGAGGTGCTCGACTTGCTCCTGCCATGATATTCAGCATCCTGAAGAAGCTAGGAAGAGATACCCTTAGGGACGAGGAGAAGCAGAGATTAGTTATGGCTTTGGATGGAGGTCTGTTCGAGCACTACACCAAGTTCCGGATCTGCGTGGAGGCCACTCTCAAGGAGTTGCTGGGACCTGAAGTTGCTGAGAATACGGTGATTGTGTTAGAATTTTTAATAATTCTTAATGCGGAAATTCATAACAAATCAATGATCTTAGATCTTCATGACTTTCACAAACATATATGAAAAGAACATACCTTTGTCCATAGTGTTGCCGTTGAATACGATCCAATTGAAGAAATCCAATTTCTCTCCCTTAACCCTCTTTTCTTTATTGTATTTCTTTGATGGAGAAAAGAAAAACATTCATCAAGGGTGGAGAGAGGATCGGACTCTATTTATATGTTTAATGAATAGGTGCCTTCCATCAAAGTACCTCTTCACTTAATTAGGGTCGTAACTTCTCGTAGCCAATAGTTGTTTAATAAATTATTTATTTATTTTATAGCATTTCAATAATTTATTAAACCATATATTAAATTATATCATATGGGTCACAATAAATCTTACATTCTCCCACTTGGCCCATATGATATTCCTTTCATGGTTCAATAAAGACTGTAATGTGCACAATAAAATTATGCTATAAAATTTCATAAAATTGGCAATCACATAATAATCACAATTAAGTAAGGAAAACTAACGTGAGTCATAGCGGTTGTATGTCATTAATCGACATAGTCCCTTCTATGCACTACAACTATAGTACTTTACTTAACATGATCCATAAATGAGAAGTACAGTAATAGTCCAATCATAATGTCTCTTTAGAAACTATCCTGTTTAACATTCATCTATTTTCCATAATGTATACTAAATAGAAAACAGGAAATGTCAGAAACACTTAAATGAGCTCAAAGTGTCAAATACATAAACTTAATATAAACATAATACAAACATTAATGACGTCCAACAATGCCCATCTCTTCAACATGCTCATTAAATGTTTTGGGCGGCAATCCTTTCGTTAAGGGATCTCGCTATCATAAGATTGGTGCTAATGTGCTCAATTGACACTCTTCGTTTCTGAACTTCTTCTTTAACGAGACAAGTATTTGATCTCCATATGCTTAGCACCTTTAGAATACTTGTCGTTCTTAGAGAAGAAAACTGCTGCAGAGTTATCACAATAAATTTTCAGCGGCTTGGCAATACTGTCGACAATCACAAGTCCTGAAATAAAGTTCCGCAGCTATAATCCATGAACAGTGGCCTCAAAGCATGCCACAAATTCAGCTTCCGTAGTAGATGCAGCAATAATCGACTGCTTCGCACTCTTCCATGAAATTGCCCCTCCAGCCAGAAGAAACAAGTAACCAAATGTTGATTTTCTTGTATCGGCACATCCGGCTAAGTCTGAATCTGAATATCCAATCACCTCAAGTCGATCGGATCTCTTATAAGTGAGCATATGACTCTTTGTTCTTTGCAAGTATCTAAGAACTTTCTTTGCAGCTTTCTAATGATCCATTCCAGGGTTACTTTGATACCTCCGCCTCAAACATTCCGACAAAGAAAAGCGATGTCCGGCAGTACAAGTCTGTGCATACATTAAGCTCCCCACAACAGATGCATAAGGAATATTCTTCATTTGTTCTTGTTCCAATTCACTTTTCGGACATTGCATAAGGCTAAATTTATCACCTTTCGAATTGGAACTATTCCCGTTTGAGCATTTACTCATATTAAACCTCTCTAAAATTTTCTCAATATAGGCTTTCTGAGACAATCCTAACAACCCTTGTGATCTGTCACGGAATATTTCTATTCCTATCACATACGTTGCCTCTCCCATATCCTTCATTTCAAAATTCTTAGAGAGAAACTTCTTGGTTTCATATAACAAACCAAGATCATTAGCAGCAAGCAAAATATCATCAACATATAGAACTAGAAAATAAACTTGCTCCCACTAATCTTCATATATATACACCGATCAACGGTGTTTTCTTTAAATCAAATGAAGTTATGGTATCGTTAAACTTAAGATACCATTGTCGGGAAGCTTGTTTAAGTCCATATATTGACTTCTTTAATTTACATACCATGTGTTCCTTTCCTTTAACTGAAAAGTCTTCAGGTTGGTCCATATAAACCTTTTCTTCTAAATCCCCATTAAGAAATGCGGTTTTTACATCCATTTGGTGTAACTCCAAGTCATAATGAGCCACCAAAGCCATAATGATTCTAAGTGAGTCCTTCTTAGAGACTGGTGAAAATGTCTCTTTATAGTCAATGCCTTCCTTTTGTGTAAAACCCTTTGCAACAAGTCTGGCTTTGTGTCGTTCAATATTGCCTTTTGAGTCGCGCTTGGTCTTAAAGACCCATTTACACCCGACCTTCTTGCATCCTTTAGGCAATTCGACAAGATCCCAAACTTGATTTTGATACATGGATTTTAACTCTTCTTCCATAGCATTAAACCATTCATTAGAATCTTCACACTCCATGGCTTGGGTAAATAAACCTGGATCATTTCCAATTCCTAAGTCAATTTCTGACTCTTGTAGATAAACCATATAGTCATCAGAAATAGCCGACCTCCTTTCTCTTTGAGATCTTCTTAATGCCATTTCTCGTGACTCAGCTATTGGAGGTTCAATATTGACATCTCCATTATGGGGTGTTTGTTCATTAATTTGTTGTTCTTGATTATTGTTAGATTGCACCATAATATCGGGAACAACAATTTTAGAAGCTTTGGGTATAGGAACTTCTACCCTTACTTCTTGAATGCAAGCATCACGTACTCTTTCACTCCCACTGATGTCACCATTCTCAATGAACCTAGCATTTCCAGATTCAATAATTCTTGTACTATGATTAGGACAATAAAATTTATACCCTTTGGATTTCTCTGCATAACCAATGAAATAACCACTGGTCGTTCTTGAATCCAATTTCCTTTCATGTGGATTATAAATTCTTACTTCGCTGGACAACCCCAAACATGCGGGTGTCGTAAACTAGGTTTCCTACCCGTCCAAAGTTCAAAGGGAGTCTTTGGAACTGCCTTACTAGGAACCCTATTTAATAAATACATAGAAGTCTTTAAAGCATACATCCACAAAGACAAGAGTAGGGATGAGTGACTCATCATACTCCTAACCATTTCCATTAAAGTACGATTACGCCTTTCGCTACACCATTTTGTTGTGGTGTACCTGGCATTGTATATTGAGCACAAATGCCATGTCTTTCAAGGAATTTAGCAAATGGACCTGGACATTGTCCCGATTCATCATACTTTCCATAATATTCACCACCTCTATCCGACCTTACTATTTTCACCTTTTTATCTAATTGCCTCTCAACCTCTTTAATATACACTTCAAGTGCATTAACTGATTGAGACTTCTCATGCAAAAGATAAATATAACCATAACGTGAAAAATCATCAATAAAAGTGATGAAATAGCTTTCCTTACCAAAAGATGGAACATCAAAAGGACCACATATGTCAGTATGTATAATTTCAAGGAGCTCTGTGCTTCTTGTGGCACCTTTCTTAGTGTGTTTTGTTTGTTTACCTTTAATACAATCAATACACACTCCAAGGTCAATAAAATCCAAATTTGGAAGAATTCCATTCTTCACTAATCTTTGCATTCTTTCCTTGGATATATGACCCAAACGTTTATGCCACAAGTAAGCAGAATTTTCATTCACCAAACTTCGTTTAGTGCTAACATTATGATGCAAGGTCATTAATGTCTCAACAAAAGTATTATCAAGTCTAAATTTGTAGAGACCATCACAAAAAATTCCAGTTCCAATAAGAGTATCACACTTAAATAAACTGAAAGATTCAGAACCAAACTTACAATAAAATCCCGCCACATCAAGTCTTGGCAAAGAAACTAAATTGCGAGAAAAAGTAGGTACATAAAGGGTTCAAACAAATCCAAATAATGCCCAGTATCTAAAATCAAACGATAAGTGCCAATGCCTTCAACTGGAGCTTTGTTTCTGTTCCCGTAATCACATAACTTTCATTTGGCTTTGTAGTTTGGATCGTAAGGAATCCCTGCATCGTATTTGACACATGAGTGGTGGCACCAGAATCAATCCACCAAGTATTATGAGAAACTTCAGTAAAGTTTGATTCAAAACATACTAAAGCACAAGGCTTACCTTTCTTTTCGAACCAAGCCTTACATTTCAGACAATCTTTCTTCAAGTGTCCAATTTTGTTACAAAAATGACACTTAATAAGATTGCGTTCCTTCTTGTGGATTTGAGAAGCCTTTGAAGAGTCATTCAGGACGTGTAGTTCTTTCTTCTTGCTCCTTCCACCTTTCCTCTTGAAATTCTTTCGAGCTTCTTGATGACTTGAGAGATGAACAGAATGAGCTTTTTGATTCTTTATCCTTGTTTCCTCTTGAACTAGCATACCGGCCAATTCATTCACATTCCACTTATCCTTTATAGTGTTGTAATTCATTTGAAATGGCCCATATTGCTCATGAGGCAAGGAATTAAGTATAAATTGTACTAAAAAGTACTCATCCACATTCATTCCCAAAGTCCTTAACTTTGCTGCCAAATTTGTCATCTCAAGTATATGCTCATGCATGGTACGCAAACCATCATATTTCATGGTGGTCAGTGTGCTCATCAATGTACCAGCAAGTGACTTATCAGCAGTTTGAGAACGCTCTTCCACATATTTCATAAATTCCTTAGCATTGTCAGTCTTGGGAAGAGAAGTCTTTAAGTTGTTTGCAACTGTCATTCGCATGAACATTAGGCTCGCCCTGTTCGATCTTTCCCAAGCTTTATGGAAAGACTTTTCCTCATCGCTACTTATATCGGTAATAGCAGCTGGTTTCTCAACTAGAAGAGCTAAATCAAGATCCAGGGACACCTAAGTGAAACTGGATTTGTTCACTCCAATCAGGAAAATTTATCCCATTAAATAAGGGAACAGACGAAGCATGTGAATGCAAAGAAACAGTACGAATACGCAAATATACAAGAAGTACTCACAAATTAATGCTTTGAGAATATCACATAATCGATTCAATCTAACTATACATGTACATCACGGTTCTCCTTTGGGCGATCCTATGATATACAAATATATATAAAACCATAATGATGCTAATAACTTTTATTTGATAATTGTAAATATAACTTATTAAAATTAATTTGCTATCTTTGGATATACAAACAAATTTAACAAGTCATATTAATTATCAACCATCATGTTCATGAATTATAAGAAAATAATTAACCTTTGGGTTAATCCCTAAGTTCTTATAATAAATGAACTTCAATATACCCATAACATCAATAAAGATATAAAACATATCAATTTCATACTTATAGCATCAATTAATCATGGGTAATTGAATAAAATAATTTACAATATCAAAATTCAAAAGACTTAAAGGTTTGGCCACTTTGGTGACTAACAAACCATTCATAATATGAATTTTTAATAATTGTAAAATACAAATATTTGCCAAATTGCACACAAGGATAAAATTGTAATTAAAGCATAAGGGCAGAATTGTAAAATCATAATTTCATAAGGGCAGAACCATAAATTTAATATCCAGGGGCAAAATGGTAAATAATCAGCAACGGCAGAATTGTAATTATAAATTAAACAGGGGTAGAACAATAAATAAATTGCGAGAAGGACAAAATGGGAATTTTAAAATTGACATAGGGGCAAAAAGGTAAAAGAGACAGCTTCGGGGTCAGGCACGTGCGGAGCACGTGCCTGCGGCTCGGCGGGCGCGTGCCTCACACGCTCGCGCGTCCAGCGTGCAGGCGCGTGCGTTGCACGCGCCAGCGACTGCGCGGGAAACTCCGTGCGCGTGGATCCCACGTGCGCGGCGGGCTCCGCGAGCGTGAGAGCGCGTGGTGCGTGGGTTCCACGCGCCCGCAACCGCGCGCGCGCGAGCCCACGCGCCTTCTTCCTCGCGCACCGACGCGATTTTTCGCCGGTTTTCACCGTTTCCAGCTGCGATTTCTCCACCGTTTCGTCTCCGGCAGCCATCCTGCATACACAGAAAAATTATGGTTTTTGAAGAACATGCAACCACGACCACATGGATCCAAGTTTCGGAGAAAATGACGAAGAATTAACCCCAAATCAAGCCAAAATTCCTCGAACACAAAAACCCTAACCACCGCGACTTCCTCCGCCCGATTCGACTCCGGCGAACACCGATATGCCGGAAAAACTCATGCCCAAGTGTTCCTCATGGCAGGGCGACCGTATGGGTCCAAAATCAGCCGGTGGGTCGCCGGATTTTGCCCGAAATCAATAAATTTCTTACTCGCCCTTAAAAGTCCGAATTCCTTCATTTTAGTCCTTTTTTTTTTTTTTTAAGTAAAACGCCCCATTTGGGGTTTTCTACGACACGGCAGAACCTATTTCTCACATTTTTCCAATAAAAGTACAAACAGGATCGTCAACGAAGCATCATGCATAAAACACAATAGATTTACAAACGGAAAGTCATGAGATCATAAACCAAGGCTCTGATACCAACTGTTAGAATTTTTAATAATTCTTAATGCGGAAATTCATAACAAATCAATGATCTTAGATCTTCATGACTTTCACAAACATATATGAAAAGAACATACCTTTGTCCATAGTGTTGCCGTTGAATACGATCCAATTGAAGAAATCCAATTTCTCTCCCTTAACCCTCTTTTCTTTATTGTATTTCTTTGATGGAGAAAAGAAAAACATTAATCAAGGGTGGAGAGAGGATCGGACTCTATTTATATGTTTAATGAATAGGTGCCTTCCATCAAAGTACCTCTTCACTTAATTAGGGTCGTAACTTCGTAGCCAATAGTTGTTTAATAAATTATTTATTTATTTTATAGCATTTCAATAATTTATTAAACCATATATTAAATTATATCATATGGGTCACAATAAATCTTACAGATTGTGCTTTCGAATGACAGCTCAGGCATCGGAGCTGCCCTTCTCGTGGCCTCTCATTCACAATATCTCGAGATAGTGCGACCCTGAAGTATCTCGGTTTGACAGGAGGTTGCCAGTTTTTCAAATTTCGTATAATTTCCCACCCTTTTCTCGGCATGTCTTTTGGGTCTTTTTGTATCATACTTCAAGGCGGGGTACCTGTAAGTAGTCTATTGGAGCAATGAATCCAGTAACTTTAGCCTAGATGGCTCAAGTATCCGAGGAAGAACAGACACAAATGTATTAAGTTCATTTCACTAGCAATATGAATAAATGAGGGATCAGTCTCCCATAAGGACTCTTTACAAAGCTCCCTTTTAGCCCTTTATTGCTGCCAATAAAATGGGCTACTGCTATAGCAGGAACTTCTCAGGGGTTTTTAATTTATGGATGTTTTCATCAGAAATCATCAATAATAGATGGTTCAAGGAAAAATTATCTTGCATTTCATAGGCAATAATGGTGCATCGGCAAGTCATTACTGTGAATCATCTGCGTTTCGGTTTATTGAAGAAAATCCTTGAAAGTCCCTTGAACTGCTAATCATTTTGAAGTGATCGATTGCCTGGTTACAGATGTGCGATTTTGCCTTATCCATGTCCAATGTGGACCAAAGCTGTTGTAACCAGTGTTGCGGATGCGTGAGATGATGCTTACTGTTCTCAACACTCAATGCTATCAAAAAAATGGGTCTTATTTCTTGGTTCCTTCTGTGTTAGCATCATTTGATAGCAATTCTAGAAGAGCTTTGCTAGCACAACAATTCTTAAGTTTTTGTGAGAATAACAACTTATTATGAGTCACAAATTCTTAAAAGAGTGGACTCCACAATGTTTTGTAAATTTTTGTTATTTGATTTTTTGTGATTTAAAATAGATTGTTATTCTCACGATAGATAAAAGATTGTTATCCAAATATTTTTCATTCTAGAAAGTATTCGAGTGAAGGAGTTTTCTTGGAAGCAATCAATGGATTTGCCATTTTCACTTAGGTACAAATGTGGCAAAAGATTAGACATTCAACAGTTATATTAACCAACATTCCTAGGTAGCATCTCTCATTGCAGACATGACTATTTTCTTCGTAGTCTAAGTAGCAGGAGTGCGTACTCTTCATCTTTGATCTTTTATTTCTTCAATAAATACAGGTTTGTTCAACACCTTCTGCGCAAAGTGCACAAAATTGATCTCTATCTAGCTTAAATTTACATAGCCATCTCTCATAAATTCTATATCTATAGCATACATTCAGAAACTAATCTTAGGTATGGGTCACTACTACATGGTTAGACAAAACATATGACGCTTGTCTTCATGTAGGATACGTTGAGGAAGTTTCACAGAAGTTGGGAGTATGTATTGCTCCACAGCGGGAAAACGAAGTCATTAATCAAAGTAGCGAAAGTTTTTTGTGGAGTTAAACTTAACACGCACGACATGACTATGTTCTGCTTATGCTTTTCTTCCCCCAATTTTATTTTCTTGGGTGCATAATGTTTAGACCTATCAAATAGGTGGATTGGGTTGGTTTGGATAGGTTAAAAATGAGTCCAACTAAAGATGACACATATTTTACATTATAAAATTTTATCGACATATACCCAACTTAACTTGGACCTGATTCATGCCCCATCCGATCCAAATTCTAATTGTTAGTAACTTTACCCCTTAAATATGGAGAATCACATACCTAGAAGAGATAAGCATACTGAAAGTCTTAAAATTTGTTATAAAAATTTTTACCTGCCAAATGAACTACTTTTTTTTTGGAAATCAGTGACACTAGTTTTCATCGCAAATGAAGGAAAAAAAAAACAAGAAAAAGAAAAAGAAGGCAATAAATAATCTTAAATGAAGAGTGGACCTCCTATTTGAGCTTAGTCTTTGTTGTCTGGCAGATTTGTAATTGAAGATTTTTAAGTTCCAAAAGCATGCTGAAGTGACATTCAAGTTAATTGAGAGGGGTAAGACATAAGAGTAACTTTGTGTTTTAGTAAAACTGAAACCAAGCAAAAAGAAGAAAAATAAGGTAAGAAATAATCTTGAATCAAAAGTAGGACTTGTAAGGGATAATGTGGTCAATTTAAGATGGTAGTGGGTGCTACAATTTTTTTTTTTTTAAGTACCATAAAAAACTCCAAACTGACATACTTACGACAAATTTATTGTCCACCAGTCTTCGTTGAATTTTATTATCAAGTTTTCAAGTTAGATGACATATGATAGTTAATTGATATATCAATTTAGGGTTTTACCATCTATTTATTACAAATGTACCGATTTGTAGTTTTATGCGATATTAATCTAATTGAATAGAAATTAATTGATGGTAAATTTGTCATAAATATATCAATTTAAACTTTTTAGTGGTCTAAAAATTAATTTGGGGTAAAATTATCAAATGTGTAATGATTTGAAATTTTTGATGATCAAAAAATTAATTTATGATAAATTTATCACGAATTACCAGTTTGAGGTTTTTCGCGGTATTGTGCGAACGTTAGATTATGTAACTCACACTCAGTGAGCTCTAGCACATGTGAGATGCAACGATGTTAGCATTTTTCCTATAACAATTGGTAGAGCTCAAATGAGCTTAATCATTTTATTTACCATCGAGCTACTCTTATAATGATCAAGCCGTCTATATCTGTTTGTTCTTTTATTTACTTTCATGTTGTGTCGAGGTGTGTTCGCAACAGAAATGGTTAATCAATTTCTCAGCCTTGACATCATGAGTGGTATTGTAAATTGGTCGTCTTCACCAGTTGATGGACTTACCTCTAATCAGGAGAAACTAAAAAATAAGAAGTCTAGATTTGTCTTCTTACCCAGATTTAAGTAGGAAATTAATAAATCAACGTTGATTAGTCTTTGTCCTGTCGGGAACCGTCATATCTCTCCCCTTTAGGCTGGAAGAAAAACATTTTCTATCTCTTTTTGAGGAACTCACCAACCATTCATCAAAGAAAAATTGTCCAAAAAATCTTAAACTTATTACACTTTTACTAATTCAGTCCTAAACTTTTCAATTTTTCCAATTCAGTCTTAAACATTTTCAAATTTTGTCAATTGAGTCAATCCGGCTAATTTTGATCGGAATTCATTGATGTGGACACCGATTGTGTGGACACTAACCATTTTACATAACACGATCAATACTAATGTGAATATATTTTAATAGTATTTTGAATTTCTAATGGTATTTTTCTTTTTATCCTTTTCTTATTTTTTTTTTCTATTTAGGAGTTAGGGCCGAGAAGGGTGGTCGGTCAACCCTCACTAGCCGCAAAAGAGACCTAGCCAATCCTTTCCTCACCGACTCTAGGCAAGGGCCACAATGTCCTTACTTGTGGCTGGCGAGGGTCAGCCAACTACCATCACTAACCCTAGCTCCAAAAATTGCCCAAAAAAAAAAAAAAGTAAAGAAAAGGAAAAAAACCATAAAAATTTCAAAATATTATTTAAAAATGTCCATATCAGTGCCGCCTATTGATGCTAATAATTTTCAGCCAAAATTAGTTAGATTGACTCAATGGTTAATTGAGAAAATTAAAAGAGTTTGAGACCGAATGAGCAAAAGCATAATAAATTTAGAACTTTTTGAATAATTTTCCCATTTAACATGTGGTTGTATTGACATCTCTATTCTTTGAAAGGAGAGAGATCAAGATCTTGAATATTCGAACAACTTACACTTGGATGGATTCAATGGTTGAAATTGTTTATCTTAATTTGTATTTGCCTTGGATTCAATGGGCGAATAGCACATGAACCCTATCTTACTCGAGTACATTAATATCATCCTAGTTTCATTCAGGTTAAGCGAACTACGTGACGGCAATTTCACTATATCGATTCAAAGAGATCAACAAGCAAGCTAATGGTTGAGAATTTACATCATGAGAAGTATGAAGTCTCGAGTTTGATATTCCGACCTCATGTACTCTACTTCAAGCAAGGCCACCAAGGAAAATGCCCCCGGCAGAATCTCTTTGGCCCCTTTAAAAGTCTGAAAAAGGGGAAATGATGTTTGAAATTTTTGACCGTCAATTTTTTTTGTCGGGGCCTTTTACCAGTAAGTGGTAAAATCAACTAGCAAAGGAAAATCTTAAAGATTATGAGCCAATGTAACCTGAAGGCCGGCCCGGCCCATTAATCCCTCTTTATGTAATCATTCGAAAGCCCTATTGATGAGGAGTTGTAGTACTTTTTTCAAGTCGAGCGTATTAATCACTCGCGACGGCCTGTCCTTATCAAGTTCCGTTTCATGTCTCGGCCTAGTGTTTCACTATCTAGGCCATCCTCGGCATCCATGCTTATGCACATTTCAAGTGAGTTGCATTGGTATCAATCTCATGATTTCATTTTAGAGATCAAAAGGGGACAAGGTCATAATTTGTCATCTAATGTGTAGAAGTAATACGATCTTTTCTTTTCTCCAAGGAAAGAAGAAATGCTTGAATCAATAAAATTTAGTTAGTAGATGACGAGACTTAACTATATTCTACTAACTAAATTTTACTTAGTTGATGCTATGATAAGATATTGATCATTCAGCGCAGGCTCACTAGTAACAAAATGATTAAATCTACTCGATAATGATCATCCCAAGTTCTCCATATGAGTGTCCAAAATTTGCAGTTTCCTTCTATACTTTGATCCATTCGAATTCTATGTCACTTCTTTTGCTGGCTGTCTTTGGTGTCATTTTCTCACGTATAATCAAATCGAAGTTAAGACATGAAAACAATCTGAAATATAAAGAGTTCATCCTGTCAACCCAAAAGACTAGATTAAGATTTAGAATTGATATGGGCTTTTCTAAAGCTCACAGGGAGGAGTGGGACATCGACTGATGAGAACCGAATCCCGAATACAAAATGCCAAAGCTTCCTGAACCTTGGATCCTTCAGTCACACCTTTACCCTTGCTTTCACCTTCTTCATATAGCTCCATTCATGATAACATCCAAGACCTAAGATGGACAATTTGACTTTATAAAGCCATCTACTTGCATTAGCAAAATCAGAAAATATATTTACAAAAGTTGGGAGTCCAAATCCATTCACAAAGCTTCTGCAACTGTTCTCAGTGCCAACAGTCAGTAAGTGTTGCACTCAGGAACATGAAAATCGCTGCGTGGCATTTCCTCTTACTTAGAATTTCCGAGGAGCGGGGCAGCATCTAACTTGTGTTGGAAGTTCTTTTCAAAGTCATAATGCGGATCGCTACATTTGAACAGCATTTGCACTACCTACTTCATTGTAGCCTTGTAGGTCTCGTGGAAGGCAGCTTGGCAGTGCAAAATATTCCCAGCTTAAAGACATTGCTTATCTGATCTAGGGACGAGTTGTCCCTGATCTCCTCATCTATCACATCAGATATCGGCTTGCCTTGATCAAAGTGAAAATATGCTCGTGGTCAGTTCCAAGAGAACAACCCTGAAGCTGTAAACATCGATCTTCTCATTAACTCTTGTCATATGATTATACTCTGTTGTTCAACAAAAAATAAAGGCAAGACAAAACTAAATATTCCTGCTGGTAGGATATGTCAAGTATGAGGAAGGCGAACTGGCATAGCTGAAATGAACTCATGTTAAGGAAATGGACAAACCTGGTGCCAAATAACCGAAAGAACCAGCAACAACTGTCATGGAAACAGCTTCTCCTGGCTTGGCCAACATCCTTGCAAGGCCGAAGTCAGCAATTTTTGCTTTGAACTCTGAGTCTAAGAGAATGTTGCTCGATTTCACGTCTCGGTGGATGATGGGCAATGAACAACCATTATGCATATAGCAAAGTCCTTTAGCTGCTCCTAGCGCAATCTGCAACCTTTTGGGCCAATCCAAGATCATCTTGTTGGCAACACCCAAGATGGGCGACAATCTTTTCTTCTTGTGAAGCCAATGGTCCAAGCTGCTATTTTCCATGTAATCATACACCAGGAGTTTCGAGTTCTTGCAAGAAATAGAGCACAACAATTTGACAATGTGCAGATGCTTAATGTTCCCAAGTACCTCGACTTCTGCTATGAATTGCTTCTCCAGCTTCTCATCTAATTTTCGGTTATTCAAAATCCTTTTCACGGCAACGGTGTCACCAGAAGGATTCACGACAATGCGATGTACTTTTCCTGATCCGCCACTTCCAATCACTTTAGGCTCCTTCAATCCCAACAGAATATTCGATTCCTGTTCTTTCTGGAAGCTCTGATCATGAATAGCACCACCAACAAAACGCACATCGCCGCTGCAATGGCCAAGATCACGATCAAGGTGAGATTGGTCTTGCTCGATCTACGGGATTGGGTGCTGCAGACATTGATCCTCATGAACGAATTGGATGCACAGTGGCCGGGGTTGGTCAGGAAACTGGCATCATATGTGGCTTTTCCTAACTTGGCTGGGATTGGTCCGCTGAGGTGATTGGATGATAAATTCAGACGTTCAGATTCAGTTGGCCGAATTCAGGAGGAATCAGGCCGGACAGTTGGTTGTCAGACAGGTCCAACTGCGTGAGCACAAGCAGAAGACCGATTTTGCTGGGAATCGGTCCCGAGATATTATTGTGACTAAGATTCAGGGTGGTCAAGGATTTCCATGAATTACACAATAACCCGATGTAGATCTTCTACTGGTAGAACATCTGGTTATTGTGTATTTCTTGGAGGTAATTTAGTTGCCTGGAAGAGTAAGAAATAACATGTGGTTTCTAGATCAAGTGTAGAAGCAGAATATAGAGTAATGGCACATGTGACTAGTGAATTGCTCTGATTTAGGATGTTAATGTTAGAAATTGGGATGTCAACATCAGAACTATCGATATTATATTGTGACAATCAATCAGCTATTCATATTGTAAACAATCCGGTCTTCCATGAGCAAACCAAGCACATTGAGATTGATTGTCACTTTATACGAGAAAAAGTTCAGAAAGATGAGGTCACTCTTCAACATACAAGAACAGAGGATCAGCTTGTAGATATTTTTACTAAGTCTTTACGAGAAAATAGAGTGAATTTTTTATGTAACAAGTTGGGATTGTTTGATATCTACATCCTAATTTGAGGAGGAGTGTTGAGAAATAATAATGAGGGTAAAATAATCAATAGCTAATCTTATGTTGAGAGGGGTTACTCATATATATATATATATTATTGTAATCCTTTTTTTGATTAAGATAATACAATATATAGAACACTCTCTTCTCTCTTTCAACAATGGTATTGGAAACAGCATTCAGGGTCGAGGGCCACTTTGTATATTTTGGAATAAAGGTTGAATCTTCAAGTGCGATTCCCAAGAACATAGAGACTGTCCATACTATTTAGCTTGCTGTTTTTTTCTTATTTTTCCCATGATGATGAATCCAACACCAATCCTTTTCTTTCTGAGGGATGAGAAAGGGTTTTATTATGCCTTGGATCTAGGTGGCACAACTTTCCGCGTACTCCGTGTACATCTGGGCGGAAAGGAGAAAGGCATCATCATATGAGAATTTGAAGAAGTGTCGATACCACCTCATTTGATGACCGGAAGTTCGAATGTGAGTCTCTGTCCATCTGTATAATTGCTAATTAGTTTTCCTGTACTAATGTTAGTTCTATGCCCTGGGGCTTTTCTTTTATTACCAATTGCTTATAGGAATTGTTTGATTTCATCGCCATGGCATTAGCAAAATCTGTTGCTATAGAATGTGAAGATTCGCATCTTTACCCTGGTAGACAGAGGGAGCTTGGTTTTACCTTCTTGTTTCCGGTTAGGCAATCATCGATCGCATCCGGGACTCTAATTAAATGGAAGAAAGGATTCTCAATAGAAGATGCGGTGATAATAACTATCTTAACTAAGTTAACTTGTCTTTTACAGCCTGTTACATTCATTCCATTACTATGTCTTGTGATTAACTGCTGTCATGCCTATTTCTTACATCCTGGTATCCGAAAGGGATGCATGCTGGCAGATCCATCCACCTCCAGCCACTTATGCATGTGGGTCCACTTTCGAATGACACTCATTTCAAGCTTGTTTTTAAATTCTCTCTTTCAAGAGATGACCGTTGCCCTCATTTATACTAGAGACTGTCCAGTAGGACAGAAAAAGGAATCGCGCCAGATAATAGCTAAAACATGCCATTCTTATCTTAGGGTCCGTTCGTTTCGTGGGAAATAGGCCATTTCTAAAAAATACTTTCCCAGAAATCATTTTCCAGGAAAATAATAATATTTTTTGGTGTTCGATTAAAACCTAAAGATGTTTCGGAAAATATTTTCCAGTGTTCGATAAAGAAAATATTTTCCGCTCACCAGATTGGCGAATGCGAGCTCATGGCTCGCCAGATTAATGAGCGCGGGTTTGAGATTGACGAGCTTAAGGTTCACTTGGTCGATAACTAGCCAAGAAAGAAGAAATGGAAAACAAAGAAAAGAAAAAGAAAAAAAAAAAAAAGAGAAAAAAGAAAAAGAAAAAGAAAAAAAGGAAAAGGAAATTAAATGTAATTTGAATTAAAAAAGAAAAAGAAAAATAATTCGAATAAAAAAAGAACAGAAGAAGAAGAAATTGGAGGAAGAAGTGAGGATTTGTAGATGTGTGAGATAAGAAAGATCAAGTGAGGAAAATGTTTTCGACTTTTTAAAAGTGGAAAATATTTTTCCCTACTTTAGAAGACTTTTTTCCTTTGATGGAAAACATTTTCCCCGAGGAATTTATTTTCCGTGAAAGGAACGCCGGAAAATTCGGAAAATGTTATTCCGGAAATTATTTTTTGCGAAACGAACGGACCCTTAGTTAAACAAGTTTGAGAACATAAGAATATGCCACTTGAAGTTCATTTGTGAATTGCCCAATAGCTTCCAATAAGTATTAAGTCTTCCATATCTGCATTGCAGTGAGATACGAGAATTTGTTTGTATGAGTTATTCATATGTCTCCGTTAGATCTTGCTTATATCACCAAATGGGTTAGCTAACTGGAGATTGTAGAGAAATGACTGGGAGAGCTCTGTGCCATTGTTGGTTTTAGCAAAGCAAGTGTAATAAGGATTTTTACAGGTTGATTTGTATAAGCGATCTATTAACCTAGAAGCATAAATGGAAGACTATGTCATATCATCTGATTTTCTGAGATCCTTATGTGCTTGCCGATACAAACTCTGATGTCTATTATCTGACCCATTGTGTTCTGTTTCCCTGATAGATATATGAGGAGGTTGGAGAAGATGTCGTCAGTGAATTGAGTAAAGCTATGGATAGAGTGGGCCTTGACATGCGTGTGGCCGCTTTGGTAAGTGTAGTTTTTTTCTTTATTGTTTAGCTGAAACCTAAAGAGATCTGTTAAGATTTTTATATGTCCAACTTGTCGAATCTCTATGGCATCAATCTGGACTGGGCACCATTTATTTGAAAAAAAAGGAAGAAGAATTAGGTGCTACTAATGTGTGCTTAGCATTTTCTGTCAACTAGTTTTGAATGTGATTTCATAGTCAGGATTCCTTGAATTACTTGGTTGATGTAGGTTAATGATACAATTGGAACGTTGGGTGGAGGTAGATATAACAATCGGGATGTTGTTGCTGCTGTCGTATTGGGTAGTGGAACAATGCTGCTTATGTTGAGCGGATACATGCCATTCCCAAGTGGCATGGCCCTCTGCCTAAATCAGGAGAAACGGTAAGTTTTTTTCCTCCTCAAGTCTTTCACCCATTGGCACAAAGATCACATCAACTTTTTGTGAGATTAGGCTTATGTGATAACAGTAACTAACAAACTAGTAGATTTAGATAAGTCAAAACTTCACTTGATATATTAAGTAAGGAACGAATTCAATGAAGAAAAAATTAATCAATAAATACCCAAATCCTCGCAATTATGTAGCTATTGCCTACCAAAAATGTTCACGTTCCATGTTTGGTGATAAATTAACAGTTTTCAGTGCTCACGAGTCAGGCATCATCAAATTCCTTTTAAATCTCCAGCACTCAAAGTCACCAGCACTTAAATTTGAGCCATTAATTTCTGTGTTACCAAACAAAGCCTACTTCATCTCTATTGTTATCATGATGTTGCATAGACTGTTCTATCCCCTTATTGCAAATCGAAGTAGAAACGATCCAGCAATCTTGCTGTGGTTTTCTGTAATCAACTTGTCAAACTTGATTTCATCTCATTTCCAGATCGTCCTGTTATACTGCTGGATTTATTTATTACTTTTTCAGAATTAAAATGCCTTGCTTGAAAGAAGGTCGATTGAACTTACTGAGCATGGCAAATGTATGGTGGGTGATCAAACATCTTTTGTCCTATTAGGTTATTGTAAGAAGACGAAGAAAAATAAAGAGATTGAAGAACTCGAGAATGGAGAGAAGATTTTGTATATTCTATTGTCTTCAATGAATTGTAATGATGTACATCCTCGGCAATTATAATACAAGAGTATGAATAAAGGAGGAAACTAATTATCCTATAAATCAATCTATTCTAGATCTAATCCTAATTGATCTGTACAAATCGGATTAGAATCAATTAAATATTCTGTCAAGCTGCATATCTTCCAACACTCCCCCTCAAGCTGGTGGCTTGTATATGTCTAAGACACCTAGCTTGTTCAGAAGATATGTGTGCTGTATTTGACATAGAGGTTTGGTGAAAATGTCTGCAGGCTGTTCAGTTGTCCCAATTCCTCTTGTTTCAATGACTCCTTCTAAGATCTTGTCTCGTGTAAAGTGGCAATCTACCTCTATATGCTTGGTTCTCTCATGCACTATAGGGTTTGCTGCAAGTTTAAGAACTGCATCATTGTCGCAGAATAGCAACTTGTACCTGTATCCCAAGGTCCTTAAGAAGACCCCGAATCCATACTATCTAATAAGTAGTTTTGGCCATAGCTCGATACTTAGCTTCGGCTGAGGATAGAGAAACAGTGGGTTGTTTTTTGGTCTTCCAAGAGAGTAGAGAATCTCCTAATTTGATACAATATCCAGTAACAGATCTTCAGCTCATGGGACAAGTTGCATAGTCTGCATCACAATATGTTGTCATCTCCATGTTGCATCTTCTGGACAAGAGTATTCCAAGACCTGGACACTTCTTTAGATACTTCACGACCTTAAATGCAGCATTCATGTGTGATTGCTTTGGATTGTGCATGAATTGACTAAGAGTCTGCACTGCAAGAGATGTCAGGTCTAGTCATCGTCAGATATATGAGTTTTCCGACAAGCCTTTGATAGCTTGGAGGATCTTGCAAAGCAAGGTCATCTTCTTGTGAAGTTCCCTTATCATAATCTGCAGTGGTCAATTTGGTGTTCTGTTCAATAGGAATAACAGCTGGCTTGCAACCTGATAAACCTGTCTCTGAGATAATCTCCAATATGAATTTTCGCTGACTAAGCGAAATCCCTTGATCAGAACGCGCAATCTCAATGCCAAGAAAGTACTTAGGTGCTCCTAAGTCTTTAATATGAAAAATTGCATGCAGATACTTCTTAAAATCATTTCCGGTAATAAGAATATCATCGACATATATCATCAGATAAATAGATGACATACCTTCAGTTCGCGTGAACAAGGCATAATCATGTCAGGACTGTTGAAACCCTGCTGTTGTAAGAGCGCTTGTAAACTTCGCGTACCATTGCCTAGAAGCTTGTTTCAACCCATAAAGGGATTTTTGGAGGCGACATACTTTCTTCTCCCCCTGTCTCCGTAATCCCTGAGGGACATACATATATATCTCTTCATCTAAATCTCCGTGGAGAAAGGCGTTATGAACGTCCATCTGGTATAGAGACTAGTCACGAATAGCTGCAACTGTCAAAAATGAACGTACTGTGACGTCTTTGGCGACAGGTGAGAATGTTTCGTGATAATCGAACCCTTCCCACTGAGTGAAACCTTTGGCAACCAATCGTGCCTTGAATCTTTCAACGGAGCCATTAGCCCGATATTTTATCTTGTACACCCATTTACAGCCAATGGGTTTACAATTTGGCGGCAATGTGACAAGATCCCAGGTCTTATTTTCAATCAAGGCTTGTAATTCTGCTTCCATGGCCTTTTTCCATCTCGGATCAGCAGATGCCTCATTATAACTGGCAGGTTCCTTATCCTCTGACAATCTACTTATGCAGCACCTATGTTTTGGCAATAGATTATTGAAGGAAACATAGGATGAAATTGGATATTTGATACCTGGGGAGTCGAGAGCAGCACATACATAATCTTTGGTCCAGGTAGGAGGTCGTGTTGCTCGACCAGAACGTTGTGAAGGATCTTCTCTTGGAGGTGAAGGTGTTGATTCCCTAGCTGATGTAGGAAGGGTTTCTTCAACTCCTTCATTAGCAGAAGAGTCTGTAGATGAATTCCTTGAGACATCCGCAGGGACTTGATTCTTGTCAGAAGTAGGTCCTGCCACTGAAGGATTCATCTGTACATAGTGATCGAGAGTAGATACTGCTAATGGTATATAATTGGGATCCTGATATGTTGTATCATCTGTCACAGGCCGACGAGGAATATTCAGAGTATCGGATTCCTCATTGGAGAGTGTCTTTTCATAGAAAGGAAAGACATTTTCATGAAATAGAACATCTCTACTTACAAAGAATTCTCTTGTGGATAGGTCCAAGACTCTATATCCCTTTTGTAGGTTAGGGTACCCCATGAAGACACAGCAACGTGCACGAGGATCCAGTTTGTCTCGAGGGCCTACAATAGCTGCATAACATAGACACCCAAAGACCTTTAGGTGTGTCCGCTCCGGTGCCTTGCCAAATAATGCTTCAAAAGGCGTTTTTCCATTTAATACCCGAGTAGGCATTTAGTTGATAAGATAGCCTGTTGTGAGAATGCATTCTCCCCAATATTCATCTGGAATTGCTGCTTGAAATTTAAGAGCTCTAGTAACTTCCAGAAGATGCCTGTGTTTACGCTCAACCACCCCATTCTGTTGTGGAGTGTATATACAAGAGCTTTCATGTTGAATCCCATGAGATGAAAATAATGAAATACAGTCATGGCTGAAAAACTCCTTTCCGTTATCAGTTCGGATTCTTTAATGGACTTTCCGAATTGATTTTTCGAAAGAGCAATAAATGTCTTTAAATGAGAATAAGCTTGGCTCTTAGACTGCATTAGAAAAATCCATGTTGCACGAGAACAATCATCTACTATGGTGAGGAAATAACGAGACCCATCATGATTTGCTGTATGGTAAGGGCCCCAAATATCCACATAAATCAATGATAATATTTCATTTGCACGAGTATTCCCTAAAGGAAATGAATTGCGTGATTATTTGGCAAGAGGGCATATGGTGCATTGTGCATAGGGAAAGAAATTACTATGACCCATCCTTAAGTGCATAATAAAATTCTTTTCATTGGTAGTCAAATTACACAATGATTTCTTATTGAAAGGGGTATTAGAAAAACTGAAATTACTTGGGAAATGTGTCCAGAAATAAAGGCCTTCAAAAAGATTACCCAAGCCCATCAGTCTGCCAGTCGAAAGGGCCTGAAAGAAGCATATGTGTCAGCATCAAAGAATACCCGGCATGAATTGTCCTTGCATACTCTTGAGACAGAAATAAGATTAAACTGGAATTTCGGGACATAAAGAACATTCTCAAGTGTAATTTGAGGACTAATCTTTACTTTCCTGTTACTTTCACATCCGTGATATTTCCGTTGGGTAATTGCACGGTAACAGGAAGAATTTGTGGGATCCCAGAATTTTACGAAAATCCTTGAGCCATGGATAGGCAAGGAAAAACTTCTGTGACTGTAATTAGTGGCCTTTTTATCCATGATTCGTGACGAGATTTATGGCCGAGTTTGTAAGGGATGTATTTTGAAGGAAAAAGACTTTGGCCATGTGAAGTATAAAGTTAGAATTTATACATCCATAGACTTAAGTGTATAGATTATTTAATCTTGTAATTAACCTAATCAAGATTTAGTCATTTTGAGGATTTAGATTTAGATTTGGGCTTGAGAATTTTGGGCCAAATGGCGTGGGCTTGAGGCAAGCCAAATGGGCCGACCCATGAGCCCAAGAAGCAAGGCCACGGTCGACCAAGCAAAGGGAGAGAGGCCGGTTTGCATGTCCAATTCCAAGTGTCTTCAGCCGGTGTTATGCGTCAATTTGCATGTAAACTCATCATTACATCTAATGATGAGAAATTAGGGATATAAAAAGAGATGTTGGCCGGTTCTAGAGGGGTTGGTCGACGGTGAGAGTGAGAGAAAGAGAGAAAGGAAAAGAGAAGGAGGGAAAGAAAGGAGAAGGAAGCCGTCCGTCGTCGCCCGCTTTGCCGCCCGTTTCTGCGTTTGTTTTGCTGAAATTTGAGGCAAGAATTGATCCTCTAACTACTCTTGCTTGCTGTGTGTTGAATTTACTGTTGTGTAGTGGTTGAATTCGTGGGTTTTGAGTGTAGAAAACAAGGTTTTGAAGTGTTCTTGTTTGAAGGTGCAATCTGTCTTGAGTAGACCAGTGTGCGCTAGAAGATTGTGAGGGCTTGCATGTGACTTTAGAGTTGGAATTTGACTTCGACTTCTTCATGAGAGTTGTAGATCACATCTTAAACTACAACATACTAAAACTTGAGGTAAATTGGACGAGTTTTGAGGGGTGAAACCCATTTTCTACGAAAACGGTCAAATCTAGAATTGCATGTGGAGCTTTGGTGATTTTAGCTGCTGTACTCGACTTTTTACTGGGAATCTTTCTTTCTTAAAGATGTGGAATCTGGACAAGTTTTGTGGAACATCAGTGCTTTCAGGGTCAATGAGACGATCTTTATTTGGAAATTTCACCTTAACTCCTAAATGAAAGTTGAAGTGAACACTCTAAGCTAGAACATATCAAAAATCTAAAAGAAATGAAGGAGAATAAGTAGGTAAAATGGCGAATTTACGGTAATGTGTTGATCTGGATGCTACGGTACCATGAACAGAAGCTTTCGTCGACTGTAATTAATTATCTATAACGAATTTGATCTTAATGTCTTCATGAAAAGTCTACTTTAGAATCTTGACTATCACGTGGTAAAATTTCATAATTTTTGAAAGCTTTTTGGGTATTTAATTTGAAGTGATTCTAAAGCTGTGCAATTTGTGTGTCCGAAACTGTTAGCTGTATTACCTAAGCTGTATCTTTTTGTGTGGAGATCTTTTGGATGTGAGTTCTTCATGAAAGTTGCGCCTTTATGTCTTAGTTGTTTTGTGGTAAAATTTCATGATTTTTAGAGGTCATTTGGATATTTAATTTGGGAGAATTCTGAAACTGTGCAAACTGATATATCCGAGATTTGTATGCTGTGGAGTTTAAGTTGTATCTTTTTATGTGATGATTTTCAGAGCTTGCATCCTTCATGAAAAATGTGTTTTTATATCTCGACTATCATGTGTGTGAATCTCATAATTTTTTAAAATCATTTGGGCATTTAATTTAGACATTTTCAGAAGTCATGCATGCTGGAATTTGTAAACTTCAAAGAAAATGATATGTGAACTATTCTAAATTGCATGAACCAAATGGATGGTGTTGTCTCAAATGATTTTATCATGCTGCATGAGTGATGGTATTTGGCACATCATGTAGTTATTAAAAGTGTACATCATATCATATGCCATATGAAATTGGACCATGCATGTGAATATAAATCATGATAAATGAGAAGGCCGTCGGATGGTGTGAGTTGACGATGCCTCAGGAGTGTCGGGATGCCCGGCCAGGGAGTGTAAATGCCGGATGCCCAGTGGCCCTAGGGGCGTAATTCTGGATGGCCTCGGAGTTGAGATGCCCGGAGCGTAGGGGATACCGGAAGCTCGGATGGTGTGTGCCGGGGGATTCCTCGTGATGCCAGTTGGGGTGCGAGATGCCCGGCCAGGGAGTGTAAATGCCGGAAGCCCAGATGGTGTGTGCCGTGGATTCCTCGTGATGTCAGTTGGGGTGCGAGATGCCCAGAATGTGGGGGTGCCGAAAGCCCGGAGGTGTGTGCCGGGGATGTGTTTTTCTTTTGCATTGCCAGGACTGAGTGCGAGTAATAAAGGCCAATTAAGAATTGTGAAATTGGAAATGAGTCATGCATAGGGTGATATGTATGCATGGTATGTAACACCCCAACCACCTTTGAGGCTGCCACAGACCTATTAACCATCCTTTTAAATTTCCAAAAGAGTTATAACTTTTAAGCTCATATCATTTTTTTTTTTGAAACAATGGTCCCTGCGCATTATGTGAAAATAGCGGAAGCAAAACTCACAGCCACCCCAAACACAGAATATGAGGGATCAATGGACATACTATAATAAAGACATATACCATGAAACAGCCCTGCTATTATTTACTGAAAATGGATAGTTTTTCCTGATCACTGGGGTAGGAAACATCATCGTCATAACACTGAAATGGCTCTACACTACCCTGATAAGCTCATAAAAAAAGTAGCCTATACATGAGACTAGTCAAAAGAAAGCAAAGAAACTATCCATCTCGTAGCAAGACCTGTCCGGCTTCAAAAACCCGCCAACCTCCCCGGATGCCCTCACGGTCTATCGCCACCCCGGGAGGGCTAGGCGGCGGCGGCAGCATGCTTCCCATCTCCCCATCTTGGCAAGGGAAGATCGAAACGTATTCTTGAAAGATTGGGCCACCAAGTAAGCCCACGTCATAACGGACCCTGACTGTGACGCGAAAATATGAACGACCGGGTATCACGGGACTAGGAAACTGGATAACTCTAACTTCAAAGTCGCAAGGGATTCCATAAAAGATCCCCGGGGCCACTGGCGGTACCGACATCTCTTTTAAGCTGAAAATATAAGTCCCCAGAGGGGTGAGTACAACCACTCAGCAAAGATAAAGTTTCTAGAATATTCATGCCTGGCATTGCAACTAAACCACCACATCACATAACATCATAGTCATGCATTCACTAGCCAAGCTATGAATTCTACATGTCTAAAGCCGCACACTCAAATATAACTCATGTAAATCCAACCTGGAAATCAAATCATAATTCACTCATGACGCTTATTCGGTGCATCGCCCCGTACATGACAAGTTGACAAGGCAGCAATGACATGCGCATAACAATGTCTCCAACCATATGCACTACTCACTGTCCCATCTCGCTCCGGTGTAAACAAGCGTACCAATAAGGTTATGCACAATTTTCACCATACCTCATGTCATCCAATCACAATGCATCATGCATTTGTATGTGAATATATCGAGACTCATGCAATTTTACATGAAAACCCCGGTAAGAACCAACCGGCTTCCGGCCCCCCACATTCCGGGCATCTCACACCCAACACTGGCATCGTGAGGTATCACGGCACACACCATCCGTGCTTCCGGCATTTATACTCTCTGGCCGGGCATCTCGCACCCCAACTGGCATCACGAGGCATCCACGGCTCACACACTCTGTGCTTCCGGCACCCCCAACACCCGGGCATCTCAACTCCGAGGCCATTCAGATTTACGCACACAGGGCTACTGGGCATCCGGCATTCTCACTCCCTGGCCGGGCATCTCGACACTCCCGAGGCAACATCAATGCATGTCATGCAACAATTTCTTTTTCCATGCATGATTCACAAACATGCCCATGGAACACAAGCATGACAACAATGTATACACTTAATCACATTCACATGCTGAAGGTCTACATGCTCAGCAAAGGCTCTCATCATAAATGCAGCATGTACATCACATGAATTATGTGAATTTCATGATGAATGTCCATTTATCAACTCTACATGGCATGTATACATACATCTCAAGAGGACACTCCATCAATTCAGCATGCACATTGAGGTTTCAGCATGCATTATGCATCCAGCACAGCTCACATTACTATTGATATAAAGGAATCAAGATATAGATATCCATGTATCCAACATCAAATCAACTAAAAATACCTCCAATGTCTTCTATAGACTAACATCAAACATTGCTTAAGTTCACATCCAATACAGCGAGTAGAATGGCCAATCACATTACTAAAAGTCATGTTTAAACACAAAATACTACACCCTACACACCTTCAGCACATTCAACATATTTACAGAAATTTCCAGTTTTCAGTACCTTCGGTTTTTTCATGAAATTGAAATAGTAATCTACCTCCAAAAATTCCCAAAAATTAACACATCATAACCAAGAAGTAGATAAGCATTTTCTTAGAAGAAACCATCTTCAAATTCGACCTATAAATGGTAGTTCAAAAATCAACAACTCTGATGGTCACTCGGTTATGTACAGTTTACAGGGTAAACAGAATCACACAAAATGACCCACCTATACTCACTCTTTTAACCTCATTTTTGGATATGTGATAACCAAGTCAATTTTATACAACTTCTCTTCAATGATCAACAGCCAATTCATCAAGGAAAATAAGGTTTACAGGCCCTCAATTTACTGACTCTTGTCTGGTAACATTTCCAGCACACAAGCTCATAAGAAAAATTCGAAATCTCTAGTTTCACTCATTGAAATGAGCTCAATTTTTAACACAAGATACCTCATCAAGTCCTTAACAATTCACTAGAAGAAATAAAATTGAATTTCCCAACAGAACCACATGAAAATCGCACATTAAGCCAATAGGTCCAATGACCCTTACTCCAGTGACACTCAGTTTTCAACGGCAGCAAGTAACTCGAAATTCACCTAGCTATCCTAGATAAAATCAGCTTAAATTTTACTATGTTATTACCCAGGATGTCTACAACATTTACCTAGAAGAGATCGACTCAAAATTCTCACTGTAACCACATGATAATTGAACAACAATTCAACCCGACGCACTGTTCCACCCGAGAACGCCTCCTCTCCGTAGGATTCAACTTTTATCCCTCAAATCAACTCCAAAAATGCTCATTTTCGACTATGTTAAATCTCAGAGTGTGCTCAACAACTTTCATGAAGGGCTCAGGCCTCAATTACACCTCTAACGTCTTCTATAAATTCATGCAAGTAAACCGGTTAAACTGCTCCAAAGAGATCCGAAACTGCCCAAGTCTACTCCTCAGCAAATTTCCTTCAACCCAGCCGACGTACCACCCAATTTCTATCTATACATGCAACACAAGATCATGAGGAAGCTAGAAGACATTATCTTGCCTTTGGTTTCGTGGATTTTGGCGAAGAAACGGCAAAGATCTTCAGTAAACTCGGCGGTCTCCTCCTTCGCGCGCACACGCCCGTCTCTCTCTCTCCTTCCTCTCTTTTCTCTTGCTTTCTCTCTTTCTCTTTCCTTCACCGACTCCCCCACTCTCTTAATCCGGTTTTCTCTCTCTCTCTTACCCTCTCTAATTCGGTGACACCTATTGCCACCTCACCCACAACACACTTCACTACACGTACACACCCACATACGGCACTCCCCACTTAATCCATATTCGGTTTCTCCCTGGGCCGTGTCCCTCTCTTTTTCCACATAAGCTTAATTATTTCATTTAACTTAACCACTAATATGACTAAATCAATTCTTAATACAACAATGTGACACTTGGCCATAAATTTTCATAATCACACACTCAAGTACAACAATTTTCATTAGCAAAATTAGTTACACACATACCATAACTACTATGGCCACATAATAAATATCATTGCCACATAATCACCATCCTCTAATTTAGTTAAATCATAACTTATATACTAATGCTCAAAGTCTCCAAATCCATTTAATCACAATTTCCACACTTCAAGATTGTATTGCCACTCAAATCGACTATAACTTCTCACCCTGCTAAGTCATAAAATTTAGGATGCCACATGGTATATGCATGGGCATTTGATGGTAAGTGCTTGAATAAATGAATACCTATGGCATGATGTTGGCATATGCATGAATATTTGATGATGTACTCAATTATGGTGCAATGACATGTAAACGGCTGCATGGTAAATAGTGCATTGCATACATGAAATGATATGTGCTACATTGTGATGTCTTGATTGTCTTGTATGATGCTTGAGTAGCTAAAGGGATCATTTATTTGTTGAGTAGTTGTACTCACCCCTTTTGGGGACTAACTTTTCAGCTTAGAGATGCCGCTCCTACCTGTCACACGGGACACCTACTATGGCATTTCGACTGATGTAGAGGTCGAAGTGATGGAGATTGACTGTCCTTCTGTCCCTGGTCTGACTTTCATTCGGGTTCGCGCGATTGTATCCTACGAGGTGGGCCTGGCTGATGGTCCAGTTGTTCAGGAGTTTGTTTCCGTCCATGTTCGTCGAGACGGGATGATGCGGGGAATGTTACCACCACCACCACCCGATGCGCCAGGATGGGTGTAGAGGCCAGCGTGAGAAGCTAGGAGTTGTTATTTTTTTGACATAGCCGATACCTATGGGTGGATTGGTTTATCGGTTAGGAGGGTAGAGGTTTTCCTTTTGAGCTTAAGCCAAGCTAGTTATGAGTTGGCTTTTCTTTTGATTGTACCTACCCTAGAAAATGCATCCCGTAAATATGTAAATAAAAATGGTTCGATTTTTATCCTATGATGCTTTAGTTGGTGTGTATTGCCTCATGGTTGTTTGGAGGGAGAATTGGAGAGATTTAATTATGCTTCCGCAATTAAACTGCGCTGGGATCGTTTTTTTTTTTTTAAAAAAAGCCCAAGAATTTATGGCTTAACTTCATGGAGATAGGTAATCGTGGCGACCTCAGATGGTTCAGGGGTGCTACAGTGGCTTGTTTTGGTATCAGAGCATTTGGTCTATTTGGAGTGATAAGGAGCCTCATTTGGAAATTGAGGAACATGATGACAATGCACACCATAGGATACTAGTTGGGGTAGTTGTCTAACTTTGAACAACGGGTGATGGGTATTCACTTGTAGATCCCTATTAAATTATAATGAGTTGCTTTTAGGTTGTCAGTAACATTTATATGTTACTTATATAGTTGTAGTAACTTTAAATGGAGATAGTGAGTCTCAAATTATTCCTGAGGCAAATGCTTGGAAACTGCAGGAAAAGCATGGTACGAGCTGGAAGTGCTCAACCATCGAGGGCTGAAGCCTCTGCTGCAAGGGCTGAACCCCGGATGGAAGATATCCTGCAGGCATTGGCCAATATAGGAAATCTGATGGAAAGACAAGCGCAGCAACAACCTGGAGCAGAACGCCATACTCAAGGACTGGTAGAGCAAATTTTGAAGCTAAAGCCACCTAAGTTCAGTGGAATGGGAAGTCCTGAGGAGGCGGAGCATTGGATTGATGGAATGGAACAAATTTTCAGGTTGTTGGACTGCAATGATGCTGAGAAAATAACTTTGGCAGAGTACCAGCTGGATGGAAATGCAAAGTTTTGGTGGAGAGCTTCGAAGGATACAATCTTTCCACCAGGTACTGCTGTGAATTGGGATGAATTTGTTAGGGCTTTCAATAGGAAGCATTTTTCTGATTGTGCCAAGGATAGGAAGATCACTGAATTTGTTCAGTTAGAACAAAAGGAGCTGACTGTAGATCAGTATGAGGCTAAATTTTCTGAGTTATCTAGATATGCTCCTAGATTGATTGAGGATCAAGAGGAGAAAGCTAAGAGATTTCTGAAAGGGTTGAGAACCAATATTAGGAAACAACTGGTGCCTTTGAATATAAGAAATTATACTGAGATTTATGAGAGGGCACAGTTGGTAGAGCAGGAATTGGAAAGGGAACAGTCGGAGAGTAAGAAACAATTGTCTTTTGGTGATGTGAGAAGGGATAAGAGACCCTATGTAGGTCAAGGACAGACCTGGCAGTCTAAAAAGAAGGGTAAATTTGGTAAAAGTAGAGATAGCCTGAATTTAGGGAGAGCACCTAACAGAAATGGAGAATGTCCAAGGTGTGATGGACGACATGGCCCAGGGCCCTGCATTGGACAACTAAAATGTTATGGTTGTGGACAAGCGGGTCATCTTAGGAGAAGCTACCCACAAGAAAGGTCGCAAATGAGTGTAAGCTCAGTGCGGTAGGCACAACAGAGTGTTGTTAAATCAAATCTACCAAGGAATTCTCAGAGACCACCAGCACAAGGAAGGGCGTATGCGATCACCCAAGAGGAAGCGGAAGCTTCCAAAAATGTTATCTCAGGTACGATTCTTATAAATGATAGAAAGGCTTATGCATTGTTTGATACGGGTGCTACATATTCATTTGTGTCTAAAAGATATAGACAGTTGAATAAGATAGAAACTATGCCTCTTGAGATGCCTCTTTGTGTTTCTATGCCTTTAAAGAATATGGTATTGTCTACGCTGGGATGTGGAAACTGTAAGATAACGGTCGGAGGAAGAAATATGGAGATAGACTTAGTTGTAATGGCCATGTATGATTTTGATGTTATCATAGGGATGGATTGGCTTCATAAGTATTAGGCCAAAGTATATTGTTATAGAAAAGTGATCCGATTTACCTTACCTGATTAGTCTAGTTGTGAATTTTTGGGAAGTCGGACTCACCTATCTGTACCACTTATTTCACAATAGAAGCTTGTGCGTTACTTGACGAAGGATGTCAAGGATATTTGGCCATGGTTGAAGATTATATTCGAGAAGAACCTAAGATTGAGGAAATTAGGGTAGTTAATGAATTTCAAGATGTATTTCCCGAGGAATTACCTGGATTGCCGCCGGAACGGGAAATTGAGTTTGAAATTGAATTGATGCCTGGAACAACACCAATATCCAAAGCCCCTTATAGGATGGCACTAGTAGAGTTGAAGGAATTGAAAGTGCAACTACAGGAGTTGCTTGATAAAGGATTCATTAGGCCAAGTGCTTCACCTTGGGGTGCGCTAGTTTTGTTTGTGAAAAAGAAAGATGGATCGATGCGCTTGTGCATTGATTATAGGCAACTGAATCAAGTGACCATTAAAAATAAATATCCTTTGCCTAGAATTGACGATCTTTTTGACCAACTCCAAGGAAGCTCGGTTTTCTCTAAAATTGACTTAAGGTCGGGATACCATCAACTAAGAATTAAGGAAGAAGATATTCCTAAGACTGCGTTTAGGACTCGTTATGGACACTATGAGTTTCTGGTTATGCCATTTGGATTGACAAACGCGCCGGCTGCATTTATGGATCTAATGAATAGGGTGTTCAAACCTTATTTAGACCAGTTTGTGATTGTTTTTATTGATGATATCTTGATATATTCTAAAGGGCCTAGAGAGCATGAACAACACTTAAGGATAGTTTTGCAGACTCTGAGAGATCATAAGCTGTATGCCAAATTTAGTAAGTGTGAATACTGGCTGGACCAAATAATATTTTTGGGACATGTAATATCAGGAGAAGGAATTGCAGTGGATCTAGCGAAGGTTGAGATGGTGATAAATTGGCCAAGACCGACCACACCTACTGAAATACGAAGTTTCTTAGGATTGGCTGGTTATTATAGGAGATTTATTGAAGGATTTTCACAATTGGCAGGTCCTTTAAGAAAATTGACTCAAAAGAACATGAAATTTGAATGGAATGGGGAGTGTGAAAAGAGTTTCCAGAAATTTAAGAGAAAGTTGACCACGACCCCAATTCTGACTTTACCGTCTGGATCTGATGGTTTTACAGTATATAGTGATGCATCTCACAAAGGACTATGATGTGTTTTGATGTAGCATGGCAAGGTCATAGCCTATGCATCTAAACAATTGAAATCCCATGATCTGAACTACCCAACGCATGATTTAGAATTAGCAGCTATAGTGTTTGCCTTAAAGATATTGAGACACTATTTGTATGGGGAAAAGTTTGAGATTTATACAGATCATAAGAGCTTGAAATATTTATTCTCTCAAAAGGAGTTGAACATGAGACAAAGGAGGTGGATAGAATTATTGAAGGATTATGATTGTGAGATACGATATCATCCAGGAAAGGCGAATAAGGTAGCAGATGCTCTTAGTCGTAAGTCGGCTATGGAAATAGCTAGTTTAAGAATGGTGGAATGGAGCTTGTTAAAGTCCGTAACAGACTCAGAGTTTAAATTAAAAGTGGATTGCCTTACTGGTATGCTTAGTGTGTTGAGAATTGAACCTGAAATTATTTAGAAAGTTAAGATCTTACAAAGGTCTGATCCGGAAATTATGAAAGTGAAAGATGCAGTGTCTTTAGGAAAAAGAACAGAATTTCAAATTTCTGAAGATGGAGTGGTAAGATGTCAAGGACGACTTTGTGTTCCCAACAATGAAGAACTAAAGAAGGAAATTTTGTCGGAGGCACATAAGAGTAATTACAGTGTTCATCTAGGTAATACAAAGATGTACAGGAATTTGTGTCAGCAATTTTGGTGGAATGGTATGAAAGTGGATATAGCCAAGTACGTATCTCAATGCTTGACATGTCAACAGGTAAAAGCGGAACATCGCAAACCTGCAGGACTTTTGAGACCACTAGATATACCAGAATGGAAATGGGAACATATAACAATGGACTTTGTACAAGGATTGCCAAGGACGTCAAGTGGTCATGACTCTATTTGGGTGATAGTAGATCGTTTAACTAAGTCCGCTCATTTCTTAGCAGTTCGCACAGATTTTCCAATGAATAAATATGCAGAGATATATGTAAGCCAAGTAATACGCTTGCATGGTGTCCTAGTAACTATTACCTTAGATCGAGATTCAAGATTCACTTCGAACTTTGGAGAAGTCTTCAAGATGCCTTGGGAACTAAACTCCAACTTAGTACTGCTTTTCATCCCCAAACAGATGGGCAAACAGAAAGAGTAATTCAGATATTAGAGGATATGTTAAGGGCTTGTGTGATTCACTTTAAAGGAAACTAGGATGAGAGATTGCATTTGGTAGAGTTTGCTTATAATAATAGTTACCAGAAAAGTATAGGCATGGCTCCCTACGAAGCGTTATATGGGAGGAGATGTAGAACTCCTGTTTGTTGGAACGAAGTAGGTGAAAAGAAATTGACAGGACCTGAGCTAGTACAAATTACCACTGAAGCTATTGAAATTATCAGGAAAAGACTTAAAACAGCTCAGAGTAGACAGAAAGACTATGCAGATAAGCGTAGAAGACCTTTAGAGTTCAATGTAGGAGACTATGTATTTCTTAAAGTATCCCTAGTGAAAGGAGTATCTCGATTTGGAATAAAGGGTAAGTTGAGCCCTAGATTTGTTGGACCTTTTGAAATACTTGAAAGAATTGGAGATGTGGCTTATCATTTGGCATTGCCTCCAAAATTGGGAAATTTACATGATGTGTTTCATGTATCGATGTTGAAAAAGTACCAACCGAATCCTAGTCACATACTCGATCATGAAGCCATCAAAGTGGATGAGAAAGTAAGGTACATTGAAGAGCCTGTGTAAGTACTGGACCGAAAGGAACAAATTCTCAGGACCAAGAGGATTCCATTGGTTAAGATATTATGGCGACATCATAATATGGAGGAAGCCACTTGGGAAAGTGAAAATGAGATGAGGAAAAGATACCCTCACTTGTTTAAGGAGACATAGGTTTTGTCTAATTTCGAGGACGAAATTCCCTAAGGAGGGGAGAGTTGTGGCATCCCAGAATTTTATGAAAATCCTTGAGCCATGGATAGGCAAGGAAAAACTTCTGTGACTGTAATTAGTGGCCTTTTTATCCATGATTCGTGACAAGATTTATGGCCGAGTTTGTAAGGGATGTATTTTGAAGGAAAAAGACTTTGGCCATGTGAAGTATAAAGTTAGAATTTATACATCCATAGACTCAAGTGTATAGATTATTTAATCTTGTAATTAACCTAACCAAGATTTAATCATTTTGAGGATTTAGATTTAGATTTGGGCTTGAGAATTTTGGGCCAAATGGCGTGGGCTTGAGGCAAGCCAAATGGGCCGACCCATGAGCCCAAGAAGCAAGGCCACGGTCGACCAAGCAAAGGGAGAGAGGCCGGTTTGCATGTCCAATTCCAAGTGTCTTCAGCCGGTGTTATGCGTCAATTTGCATGTAAACTCATCATTACATCTAATGATGAGAAATTAGGGATATAAAAAGAGATGTTGGCCGGTTCTAGAGGGGTTGGTCGACGGTGAGAGTGAGAGAAAGAGAGAAAGGAAAAGAGAAGGAGGGAAAGAAAGGAGAAGGAAGCCGTCCGTCGTCGCCCGCTTTGCCGCCTGTTTTTGCGTTTGTTTTGCCGAAATTTGAGGCAAGAATTGATCCTCTAACTACTCTTGCTTGCTGTGTGTTGAATTTACTGTTGTGTAGTGGTTGAATTCGTGGGTTTTGAGTGTAGAAAACAAGGTTTTGAAGTGTTCTTGTTTGAAGGTGCAATCTGTCTTGAGTAGACCAGTGTGCGCTAGAAGATTGTGAGGGCTTGCATGTGACTTTAGAGTTGGAATTTGACTTCGACTTCTTCATGAGAGTTGTAGATCACATCTTAAACTACAACATACTAAAACCTGAGGTAAAATGGACGAGTTTTGAGGGGAACCCATTTTCTGCGAAAACGGTTGAATCTGGAATTGCATGTGGAGCTTTGGTGATTTTAGCTGCTGTACTCGACTTTTTACTGAGAATCTTTCTTCGACTTCTTCATAAGAGTTATAGAGAACATCATGAGGATTAACATACTCAAAATTGAGGCAAAAATAACAAGTATAGCTTAGTGAAATGCATTCTTTCTTAAAGATGTGGAATCTGGACGAGTTTTGTGGAACATCAGTGCTTTCGGGGTCAATGAGACGATCTTTCTTTGGAAATTTCACCTTAACTCCTAAATGAAAGTTGAAGTGAACACTCTAAGCTAGAACATATCAAAAATCCAAAAGAAATGAAGGAGAATAAGTAGGTAAAATGGCGAATTTACGGTAATGTGTTGATCTGGATGCTATGGTACCATGAACAGAAGCTTTCGCCGACTGTAATTAATTATCTATAATGAATTTGATCTTAATGTCTTCATGAAAAATCTACTTTAGAATCTCGACTATCACGTGGTAAAATTTCATAATTTTTAAAAGCTGGTTGGGTATTTAATTTGAAGTGATTCTAAAGCTGTGCAATTTGTGTGTCCGAAACTGTTAGCTGTATTACCTAAGCTGTATCTTTTTGTGTGGAGATCTTTTGGATGTGAGTTCTTCATGAAAGTTGCGCCTTTATGTCTTAGTTGTTTTGTGGTAAAATTTCATGATTTTTAGAGGTCATTTGGATATTTAATTTGGGAGAATTCTGAAACCGTGCAAACTGATGTATCCGAGATTTGTATGCTGTGGAGTTTAAGTTGTATCTTTTTATGTGATGATTTTCAGAGCTTGCATCCTTCATGAAAAATGTGTTTCTATATCTCGACTATCATGTGTGTGAATCTCATAATTTTTTAGAATCATTTGGGCATTTAATTTAGACATTTTCAGAAGTCATGCATGCTGGAATTTGTAAACTTCAAAGAAAATGATATGTGAACTATTATAAATTGCATGAACCAAATGGATGGTGTTGTCTCAAGTGATTTTATCATGCTGCATGAGTGATGGTATTTGGCACATCATGTAGTTATTAAAACATCATATCATATGCCATATGAAATTGGACCATGCATGTGAATATAAATCATGATAAATGAGAAGGCCGTCGGATGGTGTGAGCCGACGATGCCCCGAGAGTGTCGGGATGCCCGGCCAGGGAGTGTAAATGCCGGATGCCCAGTGGCCCTAAGGGCGTAATTCTGGATAGCCTCGGAGTTGAGATGCCCGGAGCGTAGGGGATGCCGGAAGCCTGGATGGTGTGTGCCGGGGGATTCCTCGTGATGCCAGTTGGGGTGCGAGATGCCCGGCCAGGGAGTGTAAATGCCGGAAGCCCGGATGGTGTGCGCCGTGGATTCCTCGTGATGCCAGTTGGGGTGCGAGATGCTCGGAATGTGGGGGTGCCGGAAGCCCGGAGGTGTGTGCCGGGGATGTGTTTTTCTTTTGCATTGCCAGGACTGAGTGCGAGTAATAAAGGCCAATTAAGAATTGTGAAATTGGAAATGAGTCATGCATAGAGTGATATGTATGCATGGTATATGCATGGGCATTTGATGGTAAGTGCTTGAATAAATGAATACCTATGGCATGATGTCGGCATATGCATGAACATTTGATGATGTACTCAATTATGGTGCAATGACATATAAACGGCTGTAAGGTAAATAGTGCATTGCATACATGAAATGATATGTGCTACATTGTGATGTCTTGATTGTCTTGTATGATGCTTGAGTAGCTAAAGGGATCATTTATCTGTTGAGTAGTTGTACTCACCCCTTTTGGGGATTAACTTTTCAGCTTAGAGATGCCGCTTCTACTTGTCACACGAGGCACCTACTATGGCATTCCGACCGATGTAGAGGTCGAAGTGATGGAGATTGATTGTCCTTCTGTCCCTGGTCTGACTTTCATTCGGGTTCGCGCGATTGTATCCTACGAGGTGGGCCTGGCTGATGGTCCAGTCGTTCAGGAGTTTGTCTCCGTCCATGTTCGTCGGGACGGGATGATGCGGGGAATTTTACCACCGCCACCACCCGATGCGCCAGGATGGGTGTAGAGGCCTGCGTGAGGAGCTAGGAGTTGTTATTTTTTTGACATAGCCGATACCTATGGGTGGATTGGTTTATCGGGTAGGAGGGTAGAGGTTTTCCTTTTGAGCTTAAGCCAAGCTAGTTATGAGTTGGCTTTTCTTTTGATTGTACCTACCCTAGAAAATGCATCCTGTAAATATGTAAATAAAAATGGTTCGGTTTTTATCCTATGATGCTTTAGTTGGTGTGTATTGCCTCATGGTTGTTTGGAGGGAGAATTGGAGAGATTTGATTATGCTTTCGCAATTAAACTGCGCTGGGACCGTTTTAAAAAAAAAAAAGCCCAAGAATTTATGGCTTAACTTCAGGGAGATAGGTAACTGTGGCGACCTCAGATGGTTCAGGAGTGCTACAGAATTAATCCTTCATTCAGACTTGTAAATAGTCCTTTATCACAAATAATGTGATCGCTTGCACCAGAGTCAATAATCCATGCCTTTCTTGAAATTGAATTAATAAGGCTATGTGAGATAACTGAGAAACTTCCTCCTTTGTTGGAGGTTTCCAATTTCTATAGAGCATGCATCAACTGTTGATATTGGCCACAAGAGATAGGTTGGTCAGCATTATGGCCGGTAGGTCCAGTCACTTGATATGCAGTCGATATTTTTTTCTCCCTTCCATGTAATTTCCAACAGTTGTCAATCATATGGTTAGAACGTTTGCAATAATCGCAAAACATTTTACCCTTTGCCTTAAAATTGGGCCGGAAATTCTTTGATGACGTGGCGAGAATCTGGCCGTCCACTCCTTTAGTCGCGGAGTTGTATCCATTGTCGGATTCATCTATGCCTTCAAGCGCAAGGAGACCGTCCGATTTGCGGGCGCGATCTGGCCCGTTCGATCCGCGCGCTCGATCCTACCCGTCCAATCCGCGGGCGCAATCTGGCCCGTCCGATCCGCGCGTTGAATCATGGCCGTTGAAACCGTCCCTTTTAAAGGAGCATGCGACATCTCCTCCTATTAACCCTAATCCGCCCCTTCTCTCTTGATTTAGGGTTTTTGAGAACCCGTCTCTTCGTTCACCACGGGCTGCGAGGGCGATGCTGTCACCATTCCCTGCATGCTCCGGCGACGCAAGACGTTGGCTCTCCTCCTGCACAGCCAACTGGTAGATTCGACCCATCGGAGGAATGGGATCCATAGCCAAGATCTGTGAGCGAAAGGTAATGAAATTTTCGTTCAAAATCAGCAAAAAACGTGTAGCCTTTTCCCTCTCTTTGATAGAACGATATTGTTTTAATGTCGACTCTAGCCCATCGAGCTTTTCCTTGACGGCTTCTAGTTCTTTCCATAAAGACGATAGCTTGTTGAAACAAGCCGTGACCGTCATGTTCCCCTGTTTTAAATTGCTCAAGTCTTGCATGAGTGAAAATTTTTTGGCACAGTTGAGTTTGCCGTACATTTCTTTGATATTTTCCCACATCCTTTAAGCGTCTTCTGTGGGTGGAAGTCCGGTCGCAACTTCTAGAGAAATACAGTTCCCGATCCAAGTTTGGACAAGCTGATTGCATTTCCTCCAATGTCGTGCCAGGCGCTCGTCCGAAGGAACGGTGATGGTTCCATCAAGGAATCCATCTTTGTCCTTAGTCACCAGTGTGCGCCGGAATTCCTGCGACCACCTGGAGTAGCTTTCGTGCCCAGTAAGTTGCTGGCTGATTAACTTCAGTTCAGGTCCGTCGGGGGTGGAAACGAACAGGGGGTCGCCAGATTCTAGCCGTTCGGTGAAGATTGATCCTGGAAACGGCAGAAATCCGGGTGAGAAACCCAGGTAGGGATTCGTTCCCATACTCGGATTCGAACCAGTTCCAAAATCCGCATTTGCTCCACCCGACCCGTCGGTCGCGCTTGCCCCGCTTATGGTAGGTGGGCTGCCGCCGGGTTGGCCAGAGGCCTATGTTCCTTGAAAAATTGGTGGTGATGCATTCTGGTTGGGCCCAAACAGCCACGGATTGGGCTGAATCTGAAACAGTGGCCACTGGTAAGGATGGCCCGCTATTGGTTGGCCCGGAATGGGCTGAACCGAGTAGGGTTGCCCTAGAATTGACTGAGCGAGAGTATTACGATTTTCTCCAATTTGAACAAGTTGTTCATGAGGTATGGCGACATCGATAGGGGAGACAGTGTCCCGGCTTTCTGTGATTTGCGCGGGATCTTCATGTTGTGGATGTTCACCAGAGACTGTGGGCAAATTGTTTGCCATGGTGACAAAGATTTCGACAGGAAGCGATGAGGTGAAGAGGATGGAAGCAACAGAATCTTCTATTGCTTTGATACCATGTAAGAAGACAAAGAAAAATAAAGAGATTGAAGAACTCAAGAATGGAGAGAAGATTTTGTATATTCTATTGTCTTCAATGAATTGTAATGATGTACATCCTCGGCAATTATAATACAAGAGTATGAATAAAGGAGGAAACTAATTATCCTATAAATCAATCTATTCTAGATCTAATCCTAATTGATCTGTACAAATCGGATTAGAATCAATTAAATATCCTGTCAAGCTGCATATCTTCCAACAGTTATCAACATAGAATGGGGCAACTTCCAGTCGTCACACCTTCCACTGACAGAATATGATCAAACCCTGGATGACGAGAGTCTGAATCTGGGAGAGCAGGTGGCTTCACTTCTTTTTTCTATCTCATGTGCCTCATGATTGTATAGTTTGAGAAAAATGTACAACATCATTTTGTTGTTATTGTTAGACTTATGAGCAGCTGATTTCTAGCATGTACCTCAGAGAAATTGTCAGGGTAGTGTTGTTGAGAACGGCTGAGGAATCAGCACTTTTTGGTTGGGTTTCCTTAAACTTCTGTCCCAATTTGCAGGACTCCTGACATGTCTGCCATGCATCATGACACGTCTCCTGATCTTACGGTGGTGAGAAAAAACTGAGCGATATCTTGGAGGTATCAGCCTATCTGCAGCTTAATATCATACCTGTGGTGTCTGTAATAGCATCGCCTTTTCACTTCCGTTCTGTCTAGTACAAATGAAAAAGTAATCTCTAATTATATGAATTGTAAGTAAATGCCACTCTTTCAGCGTGGATTGATTGTGACGGTTGGGTATTCTGGGAGTTAAAATGCAAATATAATGGCCCATGTTCTTGGAACAATGAAAGATGGTTCTTTTCTCTTATCTACAATTATCTACAGCTGAATCCATAATCCCTACTAAATGCTTCACTTTCCTAAATTCATTTCCCAAATTTAGGAATTGCTGAGTCCCCCATTAGTTAATGCTGATTTATCCATCCTCAAATATTTGACACCACCTAGAGAACGATGCAAGTTGTAGTTGAACTATGTGACATAGTCACCACACGAGGTGCTCGTCTTGTTGCTGCCGGGATATTCGGCATCCTGAAGAAGCTGGGAAGAGATACCCTTAGGGAAGGGGAGAAGCAGAGATCAGTTATAGCATTGGATGGAGGTTTGTTCGAGCACTACACCAATTTCTAGATGAAATGGGCTAGTGAATCAACCTAGAGGGAGGTGAATAGGTTATTGCGGAATTCTTTTAAAATCTTTTTCAATGCAATACGTTAATATCAAGGATATATCAATAATAAACAGATTACGTATTCACAAAGTAAATAGAGTAGAGAGAGAAAATTGACACAAGGATTATAGTGGTTCGGCTTAGACCAAGCCTACGTCCACTCTCCACGCTGGCAGCCAAATGGCTGTAATCACTATGTAGCAAAAAAGTGCCTTTACAGTAGACGGATTAGACTTCTTCAATTGACAGTCTCTCCTACAGCCTTCTGCTGTCTTTGCTCTATATCTCACTCTCTTTGTTACACGTGTAAACATGAAAGATTTTAGAGAACAAGTGATTTTGGAGATTCTAATATCAAGATTTCTCTACCGGTCTCTCCTTGTTTCCAAGCAACGTCGATCCAACTTAAATAATCTCCGTGCCATCATACCCATTGGCACATTCCAAAAATTCATCCAATCAACCCGTTGGACTGAATCAATTTAAGTGATCTCCTTGTCCCGAAAACGTAAGTAGACAGGTAGCTCGTCAATCCCGTTCGCCCATACAATCGGGATCTTGAGTTCCCAAAATTAGATTCTTCCAAAAATAAACTTGATCTTCAACGGATAGAATCCGAAGAATCGAATCTTCCAAACTCTTGATCACAGCCAGAGATATTCCATGGTTAGGATTAGGAAATACGAAATCCAATATCTGTAGCCATAAGAATAACCTGTAGCCAGCCTGTAAAAAAAATCGCGAACTATTTTCAGACTTAGATTTGGGTCTCGAGGGTCGTCGGGACCGAAACGAGTCTTGAAGGTCTTCGACGGAAACGAGTCTTGACCCGACTTCGACGGAAAAACTTCGGACCGAAATTCTGGTCCGTCTTTGAAAACCTTTAGACTTTGACAACTTCGGACGTAGCCGACTAAGTCTTGGAATCCTTAGACCACCTTTGTTGAGGCTGTTTTGTCAACTTCAAAACTCCAAGGGATTTTCTTCAACAATCTCCCCCTTTTTGATGGTGACAAAACCCTCGGCAGATTTGTGAATTAAAAACCTGCAAGGAAAAACTCATATATATTTTGAGGATTATATCGCAAAACAGTGTCGGTCAATAACAATTATCCTCACGAAATATAGTAATCCTGCAATCAAATTCACAAGTCTAAATCCAAATCATCACATCAGCATAAGGTCATAGAAGTTCAAACAACCCAATCGAAATCCGAAATAAAAACAGTCTAAATAAAATCAAAATCAAGTAAAATAAAAAAAAAAATCTCCAAGCTTCCTCAGCTTCAAAAACTTCAAATCTTCAAAACCCGCAATCAAATCGTGCAACTCTCCCCCTTTTTGTCCCATCAAAGAGGTAGAGTAAAATTGAGATAAAGTTTTGAAAATTTTTTAGGGGCCTGCGGGGAAACGAACAAGCTGAAACTTGCTAAGCTCCCGGACTGACTTGTCGAGTTTGGCAAGATTTTCCTTCACCGAAACCAATTCTGCACCGGTTTGATTTGACTCCACTTGAGCTCGCGGTGCATTGATCTGTTCTTGCATGTTCACTTTGAAGTACTCGCGTGCCTTCTTCAAGTCTCTCATTTCAAAGTCCATCCCAAAAACCTGTTTCTTCGAGTCCGGCATAACATCTAATAGCTGTGAGAATCTTTGTGGAATTAGTATTGCTTCCACTTGGACCAGCGAGAATAGGTTTGAAAGCTAGGAGCTTCCCTCTCGGCCCTTTCTTTCTCGGCGGGTTAGGATTCTTCATGCTCGGGAAGTGTGATGCAAAGACCTCCTCGGGGTCGGCACCGGACCTACTCACATCACTAAAATGTAGTGGCGATATTGTTCCTTGTTCTGTAGCAACTCCCCCTGAATGAATGCCAGTGGGTGGAGTGGAAAATTCATCGCCAACATCCACATCAGCACGAGGATGTTTCTCGGTTTCTTCCCCAGCCAAAGATGGCTCAAATGCAGCAACCATATCCTCCTGCATTTTGCTTTCTTCCTCAGCCTTCTTTCTTCTTTCTTCTTCTTCAGCTTTCCTCTGTCTCTCTTCTTCTCTTCTTCTTTCTTCTTCTCTTTTTCTCTCCTCTTCTTCTCTTCTTATTCTTTCCTCTTCTCTTCTCTGCCTTTCCTCTTCCTTTCTTTTCCTTTCCTCTTCTTTTCTCTTTCTCTCCTCTTCTCTTCTCCTTTCTTTCTCTTCCTTCTCTTTCCTCTGTTTCTCTGCTTCCTTCTCCTCTGCTTCTTTTCTCGCTCTCTCTTCAGCCTCTGCTCTCCTGATTACAGGGCTCCTCATCCTAGAGAGAGTGGACAAAGTCATGGCATCTTCTTCATCCTCCTCGTCTTGCAGGATGATCTTTCTTCTTTTCTTTTTAGCCATGGGCTCTTTGCCCTTCCTTTTTGATGAAGCAGTGGGAAACTCTCTTGAAGGTGTTTCCCTCCTCAACCTTTCCAGTGCTGCAGTCAGTTCTAGAAATTTCATCTTCATCACCATCTTCTCTCCAACGAGCGTCAAATTCAACTTTGTTAGGCACAAAGATGCAGGGACTTGAATATTAAAATGCCTAAACAATTTGGTGATGATTGATGAATAAGGCAGCTGACCCTTATCCTTCACCATTGTCCTATACATATGGAAAAGTATGACATGTGGAAGTGAGAAAGGTCTGCCCTGGTTGATGGCAAACATCAGCTTTGCCTCTCTTTTGGAAACATCGGTCTTCGAGGTCGTTTTTGGCCGGATGCGATTGATGACAACTTTATGCAACAAAACATTGGTGGCATTCATCCTAGTGTAGGATATCTTGCCTTCAATAGATCTGTCTCGTACAATATCCAAAGTTGCATAGGCTGTTGAGACTTTGATTGGCTGGAAACTCCTTCTTTCCACACCAATGATGTCAGCCAGCAAGTCAACATCAACAACATAATCTTTGTCCATGAAAGAAAAGGACAAATGATTTGCATCCAAAAAGGAAAGATTCGAGTAAAAGTAAGCTGTCAATTCAGAGTGGGCCACAGTCATATCCATGCAGAAATTTTCCAATTGCAACCTAGCAAACTTCCCTTTCAAATTAATCCTTATTGAATCTAGGAAGTCAAAATCCACACTCCTTGGATTGACCACTCCCATTTTTAACAGCTTCGCATAAACTCGTTCATGTTCCTTCGACCGAAATAGACTTCCAGGAGGACAAACAGTATTAGCAGCCACACCAAAGCGAGGTTCAAAATGAGAGAAAAGTCTCTCATCATCATCTAAAGTTTCAGCAGGAGCATTCTCAAGTGGATCACTCGAGATATTTTCCAGCGTCCTCTGTGCAGTGCCTTCACCAACAACCTTTAGCTTTTCCATCTCCTTCAAAAATGCATACTCACTCCTATATCCCCTCTCCTTCAAATACTTCTCGATCGTCTTAAGGCTAACCTTCCCTTCTTTGAGCCTTGTATAGAGATTGTAAGCAGTATGTGGCTTAAGAGTTCTTACCGGTTCTGCTTCGGTAACAACTTCCTCAGAATGTTGACGCTCTGCTTCTCGTTGAGGCGAATCTTCCTCCGTTAGGTCCACCCTTGTAGGACCCTCTTGCTGTCTCTGTGGTCCCCTGCTTGCAATTCTGGAGGACTTTTGAGACGACATTCTTTTAGAGCAAGCAAAGTTTCAACTTGTACGTGAGGAAAAATGGAAACTTTGAGGCGAAAAAGGGACGAAATGGAAATGGCAAAAGGAGATTTTTAGGGTTTTGAGAGTGAAGAAGTATGAAAATGAATCGTAATGGAATAGCTGAGAGTAAAAGTGACGGTTCGAGAGTATAAATAGTGAGAGAAAAATCACCGGAATACGAAACGTCGCCAAAAAGTGAAAGGAAAGAACTGCCAAAAATAAACCATAAAAAAAAACTGCCTTTTTTGAAAATGTAAACTGCCATTAATGCATGTCAGAAAAAGAGCGAAAAGAGATTTTGAAATACTGAAAAGTAATTACCAAAAATATGTTAAAGAGAGAATACGAAAAGGAAATTTGTAAAAAGATAAAATAGTATAGAGTCTGACGGATGTTCAGACTTTACCTTTGAGTCTGAACCCTTTTCAGACCTTACCTTTGCGTCTGAGCACAATCAGACTTTACGTAGAGTCTGAAACGCTTTTAGACCTTGCTTTGTGTCTGAGCCGTCTTCAGACCTAGCGTTGAGTCTGAACCACTTCCAGACTTAGCGATGAGTCTGAACCACCTTCAGACTTTAGCGATGAGTTTGAATATCTTCAAAATTCACAATTTCTAGTCTTGAACAAATTGATTCAAAGTGAGCCTTCTCTAGGGGTTTTGTGAATATATCCGCTAATTGATTCTTTGAATCTACATGCTGAATTACAACATCTCCACTTTGAACATGATCTCGAATGAAATGATGCTTGATTTCAATGTGCTTTGCTCTTGAATGAAGTATTGGATTCTTTGTGAGGTTGATTGTACTGGTATTGTCACATTTGATCTCCGTATGTGTTTCATCAACTCCAAAGTCTCTCAATTGTTGTTGCATCCATAGAATTTGAGAGCAGCAACTTCCAAGAGCAATGTACTCTGCTTCAGTGGTTGAAAGAGCCACACTACCCTGTTTTCTTGAGAACCAAGACACCATCCTGTTTCCCAATAATTGACATGTACCTGTAGTGCTTTTTCTATCCACTCTACAACCAACAAGGTCAGCATCAGAATATCCAAGAAGAGTAAAATCTCCTCTCTTAGAATACCATAGTCCTAGCTTAGATGTAGTTGCAACATATTTAATGATACGCTTTACAGCAGTCATATGAGATTCTTTAGGATCAAATTGAAATCTAGCACAGATGCAAACACTAAACAAGATGTCGGTCTAGAAGCTGTAAGGTAAAGAAGTGACCCGATCATACTTCTGTATAGCTTTTGGTCTACACTCTTCCCTTGTTCGTCTTTATCCAGCTTTGATGAGCTTGACATAGGAGTTTCTGTTCTCTTGCAATTTTCCATTCCAAACTTCTTGATAAGGTCTTTTGCATACTTCTCTTGATGGATGATAGTTCCTTCACTTGATTGTATGACTTGAAGTCCCAAAAGAAGTTTAGTTCTCCCATCATGCTCATTTCAAATTCGTTCGCATACACTTTGAAAAATTCTTGCAAAGTCTCTCATTAGAAGAACAAAAAATAATGTCATCAACATAAATCTGAACAAGTATGAAATCCTTGCCTTCTCTTTTTATAAATAGTGTAGTATCTACTTTACCTTTAGAGAAGCCCTTTTGAATTAAAAAATTGCTTAGCCTTTCATACCATGCTCGAGGTGCTTGTTTTAAACCATATAAGGCTTTCTTCAACTTGAAAACAAGGTTTGGTCTTTTAGGATCTTCAAATCCTGGTGGTTGTTCCACATAGACTTCTTCTTGAATGACTCCATTTAGGAATGCGCTTTTCACGTCCATTTGGAATAACCTGAAATTTTTAAAGCAAGCAAAAGCAAGAAGTAATCTTATAGCTTCTAACCTTGCCACGGGAGCATAGGTTTCGTCATAGTCGATGCCTTCTTCTTGTGTGTAGCCTTTTGCTACAAGTCTTGCTTTATTCCTTACCACTTTTCCTTGTTGATCAAGCTTGTTCCTGAAAATCCATTTGGTACCAATGATTGATTTTCCTTTTGGTTTAGGAACTAGCTCCCAAACGTTGTTGATTTTGAATTGGTTTAGTTCTTCTTGCATTGCTTCGATCCAGCTTTCATCTTTCAATGCATCTTCTATATTTTTGGTTCAATCTCAGAAATTAGTGCAAGAGCACTTTGGAAGCTTCTCGTCTTTTAGATCTAGTACGAACTCCTTCATCAATATTGCCAATGATGAGGTCTGGGGATGACTTAACTTTTGCTTCCAATTTGTAATTGATTTGTCAATTTGGTGAAGCTCTTCTTCGGTTGGAATTTCTGAATTTATTTGAGACTCGGTGTACGAGGCTTGATTTTCTTCATGAGAATTTGTAGACACTTGCTCGAGACTCTAAATCTTTAGGTTGAGTCTGATTTTGTAACGAATCTTCAAACTTCACGTTCATGGATTCTTCCACGTTTGAGTACTTTTGTTGAAGACTCGTAAGCTTTGCTTGTCATGGAGTAGCCAAGGAAAATTCCCTCATCTGATTTTTCTTCAAACTTACCAATTCGATCACTTTGGAATTCTTTAGAATAAAACATTTGCAACCGAATACATGAAAATATGAAACAATTGGCTTCTTACTTTTGAATAATTCATAAGGGGTCTTCTCTAATATAGGTCTTAGAAAGATTCTATTTATAATATAACAAGCAGTAGAAGAAGCTTTAGCCCAAAAATGAGGTGAAATATTGCTTTCGATTAAAAGAGTTCTTGCCATTTCTTGCAAAGAACGATTTTTCCCTTCTACAACTCCATTTTGTTGTGGAGTGTATGGAGATGAAAAATTATGTTGAATACCATTGTCATCACAATATTTGGCAAAATCATGATTTTCAAATTCTCCACCATGGTCGAGTTTTAATACTCGAAATTGCATATCATTTTTCAATTTGAATTTTCTTTGCAAACTTAGTAAAATGAATCAATGCATCAGATTTATTTGTAAGAAAGAAAACCCAAGTAAAACGAGAATAATCATCAACTATAACCAAGCAATATCTTTTACCTCCAATGCTTTGAACTCTAGTTGGTCCAAATAAATCCATGTGTAATAGCTGCAAAACACGATTAGTGGATACTTGATTTATAGATTTAAAAGAACTTCTAACCTGTTTACCAAGTACACAGGGAGTGCATAATTCATGCTTTTGATACTTGAGGTTAGGAAGTCCTCGAACAAGCTTTTTGGATGATACTTTTGCAATTTGCTTCAGATTGACATGTCCAAGCTTCCTATGCCAAAAGATGACTTCATCTGGAATTGATATCAAGCATTGAGGACTTTGTCGACTTTATTTCTAGCAAATAGATATTCCCATGTCTTCGACCGGTGAAGGACTTGTGAAAGATCCTTGCTTGTTCCCGAGAACATGTGTCTTCTTGGAAATTTATTTTGTATACGAGAATCGCATAATTGACTAATACTCAGTAGATTGTAGTTCAATCCCTCAACAAGAAAGACGTTGTTGATTGTGAGATTTCCAATCATCACAGTTCCTTGTCCAACAATCTTACCTTTGTTGTTACCACCAAAGGAGACATTTCCTCCTTTTATATGAGAAAATTTTGTAAAACAACTTGAGTCTCCTGTCATATGTCTTGAACATCCACTTTGTCCAAATACCACTTGACTTTCTTCTTGAGGGTAACCCGCAATTAAGAGAAAAACTCATGTCTTCTTTGGTACCCGGATCTTCTTGGGTCCATCATTGTTAGTAGTATAAACAGTCTTTGCCCACTCTTCTTAACGGGTCTCCAAACTTTGGGACATTCCTTTTCAAAATGATCTACACTTTTACATCTTGAACAAGTAAGAGCATGTCTACCAACAGCTTTACAAAAACCTTTTGGAAATTATTTTTATAAAAAGTTTTTGTTGGCCTATTCCTTATTCTTTCCTTTACTTTTGGGAAATCGATCAAAGGAACAGTTTCTTGTGTCATTCCTAGACCGGATTTATTAAAGTAAGGTTTCGGATAGAAAGAATTTTGTCCAACTTTTCAGAACCTATTGAAAATTTCTTTGAGACTTTCAATAAATCCTCTTTCAAGCAAGCATTCTCTTTTAAAAGTTCATTTCCATTTTCTTTTGAAGCAGCAAGAGACTTGTCTAAACTTTCAACTTTTTCAAGTAAAATCTTCTCTTGTTGTTTCATTTTGGAATTCTCCCTTTTTAATTCAGCGATCCTTTTAAGAGAGCCTTTAAGACGAGACAAAGTTCATCAATGTATTTTGATACTTTGACAGGAATTTTTAAATTTCTAACCTTGATACCATTGTTTGAGTCTCGAGTCTCGAATCGAGTCCGAGTCCAGTCGAATCGCGTCTAAGTCGAATCTGAGTCCGAGTCTGCCATAAGACATATATTTGCATATTCTTCATCACTCTCCTCACATTCGGTATCACTCCATGTTTCAGCTTTGAGTGCTTTCTTGAACTTTTCAGGTTTTCCTTTCTTTTTCTTCAATAAGGGACGGTTGGGTCGATGTGCCCTTTTTCTTGCATTCAAAGCAAACAACTTCTTTGCTGGTATCTTCTTCTTCATTTGATCTCCTTTGAAATCTTTGATTGTTTTGTTTCTTACCGTTGAATCTTCTACTTTTTCTATTCAACCTTCTAAACTTTCTAATCAGAAGTGCCAATTCTTCATCATCCAGGTCTTCTTCTAAATTTGTAACATCAGAATCATCATTAGATTTTAAAGCAATTGACTTCTTACCTTTTGTGTCAAATTCCTCATTGAATTGCTCGACTTCATAGAATTGAAGTGTGCTGACCAATTCGTCAACTGAAAGAGGCATGATCCTCTGTGTTTCTCTGATAGATGTCTTGATGTGATTCCAATCTTTGTAGAGCCCTCTTAACAATTTATTGACCTTCATAGGTCCTGAGATTGGCTGTCCTTGGTATGTCAAGCCGTTTACAATTTCTGTAAATCGACTGAACATATCCGAGATGGTTTCTCCTGGCTTCATTTTGAAGGCTTCATATTGACCAAGAAGGATGTTGATCTTGGTTTCTTTGACTCGATCTGTTCCTTCATAAGTAACATGTAATCTGTCCCAAACTTCTTTGGCTGTATCACAAGAGGAAATTCTATTATACTCAGTAGGAGATAATGCACAATAGAGAGAGTAAATAGCCTTTGCATCAAGAGCATGTCTCTTAGAAATTTCTGCTTGTCGTAACCCTGCTCCATCAGCTATTTCTTTTCCTGTGCTTGATGTAGCTTTAGGACTAATCCCATTCTCCACTACATCCCATTCCATAGGATCTTTAGATCTTAGGAATGCATTCATCTTGTTTTTCCATACGTTGTAATCCTTACAATCAAAGTAGGGAGGTCTGGTATTGCTCTGACCTTCAATTAACCCTGGAGCCAAAACACTAGCCATAGATCTTTAGCTTCAGAAGTAATAACACTTCTAACAAATAAGCAACCTGCTCTGATACCAATTGAAATGGGCTAGTTAATCAACCTAAAGGGGGGTGAATAGGTTATTGCGGAATTCTTTTAAAATCTTTTTCAATGCAATACGTTAATATCAAGGATATATCAATAATAAACAGATTACGTATTCACAAAGTAAATAGAGTAGAGAGAGAAAATTGACACAAGGATTATAGTGGTTTGGCTTAGACCAAGCCTACGTCCACTCTCCACGCTGGCAGCCAAACGGCTGTAATCACTATATAGCAAAAAAGTGCCTTTACAGTAGACGGATTAGACTTCTTCAATTGACAGTCTCTCCTACAGCCTTCTGCTGTCTTTGCTCTATATCTCACTCTCTTTGTTACACAGTGTAAACATGAAAGATTTTAGAGAACAAGTGATTTTGGAGATTCTAATATCAAGATTTCTCTACCGGTCTCTCCTTGTTTCCAAGCAACGTCGATCCAACTTAAATAATCTCCGTGCCATCATACCCGTTGGCACATTCCAAAAATTCATCCAATCAACCCGTTGGACTGAATCAATTTAAGTGATCTCCTTGTCCCAAAAACGTAAGTAGACGGTAGCTCGTCAATCTGTTCGCCCATACAATCGGGATCTTGAGTTCCCAAAATTAGATTCTTCTAAAAATAAACTTGATCTTCAACGGATAGAATCCGAAGAATCAAATCTTCAAGCTCTTGATCACAGCCGAGAGATATTCCATGGTTAGGATTAGGAAATACGAAATCCAATATCTCGTAGCCATAAGAATAACCTGTAGCCAGCCCCTGTAAAAAAAATCGCGAACTATCTTCAGACTTAGATTTAGGTCTCGAGGGTCGTCGGGCTGGCGAGTCTTGAAGGTCTTCGACGGAAACGAGTCTTGACCCGACTTCGGACGGAAAAACTTCGGACCGAAATTCTGGGTCTACATGTCTTTGAAGACCTTTAGACTTTGACAACTTCAGACGTAGCCGACTAAGTCTTGGAATCCTTAGACTACACTGTTGAGGCTGTTTTGTCAACTTCAAAACTCCAAGGGATTTTTCTTCAACACTAGAACTGCGTGGAGGCCACTTTCAGGGAGTTGCTGGGACCTGAAGTTGCTGAGAACACGGTGATTGTGCTTTTGAATGACGGCTCAGGCATCGGAGCCGCCCTTCTCGCAGCCTCTCATTCACAATAACTCAAGACAAAGTAACCCTGGGAGTATCTCGGTTTGACATGATAATCTCAGTTTTCCAAATTTTACATGCTTCCCCACCCTATCCTCAGGATACCATTTGGTTCTCTTTGAGGTCTCGTCGTATCATACTTCGGGGTGGGATACCAGTAATAGTCTAGCGAGCGAAGAACCAAGTAACTTTAGCCTAGATAGCTCAAGTATCAGAGCAAGAAGAGATGTAAATTTATTAAGTTGTGAATAACTGAAGGATCAGGCTCCCATTAGGACTCTTTAGAAAGCTCCTTTTAGGCCCTTTATTACTCTACCGATGAAGCGCGAACTAATTTAGCTGGAACCCCAAGGATTTCTCTCTTGTGGATGTTTCCACTAGAAATGACCAATAAAACATGGTTGAAGGAAATATTGTCTTATATCTCATAGGCAATAATGGTGAGTCGGCAGGTCATTGTTATTAACTGTCTGCATTTCAGTTTACTGAGGGAAATTCTTAAAAATCCCTTTAGCTGCCAAATCATTTTGAAGTTACCAATTGCCTTAGTACCGATCCAATTTTTTGCATTGTTCATGTCACAAGTTGGACGGAAATTGCTGTAAACGGTGTTGCGCACGCGTGAGATGAAGTTGTTCTATTTTTGAAAGTCAATTATATCAAGAAAACGGCTCTCATTTCTAGGTTCCTTATTGTGTCAGCATCATATAATAGCAATTCTGAAAACTGTCTTGAGTTAAGGAATATACTTCCAAGCCATCAATGGATTTGCCAACTTCATAGAGATGCAAATGTGGCAAAAGATCAAACATTCAACGGTGATACTCGCAGAACAGCAACATCTTTCGTTGCTGACGTGACCATCTTCTTTGAAGTCTATATATCTAGCAGAAGTTAACATATCCATCTATTATATTCTATTCATTCTATAGGACATTCAGAAACTAGTCTTAGGTAAGGGTTGAGAGTTCAAAGCCCTTCACTAAGCTTCTGCAACTGTTCCAGCGTTGCACTCAAGAACATGAAAATCACCGTGCGGCATTTCCTCGTTCTTAGAATTTCCGAGGAGGGGGGCAGCATCTAAGCTGTGTCGGAATTTCTTTTCGACATTATGAAGCGGATCGCTACATCTGAGCAGCATTTGCACTACCCCCTTCATTGCAGGCCTCCCGGAAGGCTGCGTCTCAGTGCAAAAGATCCCGAGCTTAAAGACATTGATTATTTCATCTAGGTAGGAGCTGTCCTTGATCTCCTCATCTATTGCATCAGATATTGGCTTGCCGTTTTGGATGTGACAACATGCCCAGTCAGCGAGACCCATGCCTCCCTTCCCGTTGTTAGCCTCCCTTCCAGTGGTCAGTTCCAAGAGAACGACCCCAAAGCTATAAACATCAATCTTCTCATTAGCTCTTGTCGTATGAGCATACTCTGTTTTTCAACAAAAAAGAAAGACAACTAAATATTCCTGCTGGTAACATATGTAGGATATGAGGAAGGCGAACTTGCATATAGCTGAAATGAACTCATGTTAAGTGAATAGACAAACCTGGTGCCAAATAGCCGTGAGAACCAGCAACAGCTGACATGGTAACGGCTTTTCCAGGCTTGGCCAACATCCTTGCAAGGCCGAAGTCAGCAATTTTTGCGTTGAACTCTGAGTCTAAGAGAATGTTGCTCGATTTCATGTCTCGGTGGATGATGGGTGATGAACAATCATGATGCATATAGCAAAGTCCTTTAGCTGCTTCGAGCGCAATCTGCAACCTTTTGGGCCAATCCAAGATCCTATTGTTGGTGACACCCGGGATGGGCGACAATCTTTTCTTCTCGTGAAGCCATTGGTCCAAGCTGCTATTTTCCATGTACTCGTACACTAAGAGTTTCGAGTTCTTGCAAGAAATACAGCACAACAGTTTGACAATGTGCCGATGCCTAATGTTCCCAAGTATCTCCACTTCTGCTACAAATTGCTTCTCCAGCTCCTCATCTAATTTTTGGTTATTCGAAATCCTTTTCACAGCGACGGCATCACCAGAATTCACCATAATGCGATATACTTTTCCTGATCCACCACTTCCAATCACATTATGCTCCTTCAATCCCGACAGAATATTCGATTCCGTAAAATTCAAACTTTGGAATGGAGTCAGTTTCGGAGTAGAATCAAACCAATCACTGTTCTTTCTGGAAGCTCTGATCGTGAATAGCACCACCAACAAAACGCATATTGCTGCTGCAATGGCCAAGATCAGTATGAAGGTGAGATTGGACTTGCTCGATCTCTGGGATTGGGCGTTGCAGACATTGATGCTCATGAACGAATTGGATGCACAGAGCCCGGGGTTGTTCAGGAAACTGGTGTCATATGCGGCGTTCTCTGACTTGGCCGGGATTGGTCCCCTGAGGTGATTGGAGGATAAATTCAGATGGTTCAGATTCAGTTGGCCGAATTCAGGAGGAATCAGGCCGGACAGTTGGTTGTCAGACAGGTCCAACTGCGTGAGCACAGGCAGAAGACCGATTTTGCTGGGAATCGGTCCCGAGATCTTATTGTGACTAAGATTCAGAGTGGTCAAGGATTTCCATGAAACGATGTCTGTGGGAAGAATCCCGGAGAGCTTGTTCTGACCGAGCAAAAGCCGCATCAGCTTAGGAAGCTCGGTCAATTCAGCCAGAACCGTGCCACTGAGGAGGTTATTACTAGCATCGAACACCACCAAGTTCCTCCACGAAGACAACGTGCTCGGAATCTTGCCGAAGAATTTGTTGTTGCTCATCTCGACCCGAGTGAGGTTTGGCGACAGCTCCTTGGGAAGCTCGCCAGTTAATCCATTACCACTCAAGAGCAAACCCATCAAGTTCCGCAATATCCAAAGTCCTCCAGGCACATTGCCTGTGAACCCATTGTTGTTCAACATCACTAAGAGCAAAGTACTACAATTTCCAAGTGACTTCGGCAACTCCCCGCTGAGATTGTTGTCCATAGTGGCCAACCCAAACAGCGTGCCCCCATGGCACAGTTGTTCTGGAAGTGCACCGGTCAAGTTGTTGAAGGCCACTTCGAATCTTCTGAGTGGGGAAAACTTGCCAAAGTCCGGGGGGATCGTGCCCGATAGATTGTTGTTGGACAGTCTAATATCAGACAAAGCGGGAAGACTCGCGATACCTTCCGGGATTCCGCCAGACAATTGATTGAACTCTAAATTCAAGCAGTACAGATTCTTGAGCTGTCCAAAAACTTCAGGTATAATCCCCATCAAATTATTTAAAGACAGATCAATCACGCTCAGGTTGGTGGCGCTGACTGCCTGAGGGATCGACCCGGACACATTAGTCTCGTACACGTACAACTCGCTCAAGTTCCTCAGAGCAAAAATGCTGCCCGGGATCTCTCCTGTTATTGGATTCTTCCCCAAATCCAAGAGCTCAAGAGCCTCCATATCGCTGACCGTCTTCGGGATTCCACCATAAAGGTTCGTCTGCATCATTGAGAATAACCGCAGCTTCTTCAGGTCAGTGAAGTTCTGCGGTAGCTGTGATGGCACGAACTTGTTGTACTCGAGCCTCAGTTCTTCGAGATCGGAGAGGCCAAAAATCTCTTCAGGGTATGTGCCATTGTACTCGGACATGTAAAGGTGAAGGATCCTCAGCCTCCGCAGCCTCGCTACTGATGCCGGAACGTCGAACGAGAAGTTGTTGGCGGCAAGAATCAGGACCTGAAGATCGGCCATGCGATCGATGTCGGATGGAATAGGACCTTCGAAGTAATTCTGGGACAGGTCGAGGTACACGAGCTTGGAACAGTTGTAGAGAACAGTGGGAAACTCTCCAGGAATATAGTTGTAGGAGAGATCGAGCTTGGTCAGATTCTTGAGGTCGCAGATGAACGGGGGGATTGAATAATTTATGCTCAGGTTGACAAGATTGAGCTCGGTGATCGAGCCTTCTTGGCATTTGATCTCGGGCCATGCGCAGTGGGAGGATGAATTGGAGGCCACCCAGTGGTCGAGGGACGATGGGTCTTGCCAGGATTGCCTGAGCTTCAACAGCACTTGCAGTTCTTGATCTTGGATTTGAGACTCTACAGCATGGGAGAGGAAGCAGAGGAAGACGACACAGGGGATGTAGGAGAAGAAGGGGAAGAAGAAGCGAATATGAGGAGGTGATGAGGTTAGTCTCGGCATAATTGAAGGTTGTCCAGAGCTTTTCTTGTTAAAAGAGACTCTCCAGTGTCGGAGCTTGAGATCTATCAGCTCAAAACATCAAGCGAAATGGGTCGGTTTGCTTGTGTTTATTGCTCGGCAGAACCCCCTACGGTTTTTAACCTCGTACCAAAGTCCTGAAATTTGGACCTAGATGACTGGTGGGTATTACATGCATCGCATATTTGAGTCCGCACATCCATTATTTTTGAGACCTATATCAGCCCACCCTTTTTCATTTCAAAATAATCAAGGAAACAAAAGAAAAGAAAGAATAGTTAAAGAACAATAACCATTTAATGTAAGCTGTCAATTCAACGAGAGGTTGCTTAAAAATTCCAAAGTTTACCGAGTATCGTTCGGTTGAATTTCTGCAGCGTTATCTGACATCTAAATTTCTTAAAGATAAGTGAGAAGAAATCATGAGAAACTAGTATCGAGTCCCTTAAAAAAAACACAAGTATCCGTGTAACGAGTGCATCGTGATTAAATTTGACAGTCGCATCATTTGCAAATGAAGTGTGATTTCATGACCAATGCGGGCCATCATAGAATGCGAATGATAACGTTTTAATTCCCGAGAATAATTTATATTTGGAAATAGTTTTTTTTATTATTTTTGTTCATTGGATAAGTTTCTAAGTAAAATAATACGTTTGATAATTATACAAAATTTCTATTTCTAAAATAGAATTGTGTTTGGTACTACCTCCAATTTTTTTTTGGGCTCGAGAAGTACAATCACATTCACGGGACTAAGACGTGACTTAGAATTTTTTTAAATTTTTAATAATTTTATTATATTTTTCTCTTATTCTTCTTTCTCTAACTAGTCACTGGCCTTGGCTATGGCCGATTACTAATTGGCCAAACGAGAGTCGGCAAGGTCGCCTCAAGTCTCGCCATGGCTAGGAGAGGCTACGTCAATCTCATGGCAGTTGGGTGAGGCTTAGGGTGACCTCATCTGGCTAGTCACCAATTGGCTAGGGGAAGAAGAGGAGGAAGAGAACAAGAAAGAAAACAAAGGAGAAAAAGGCATATAGTTTTGATTTCATTATTGAGTTGTTCTCGAGAATTAAAAAGTAATTTTTCCTTACTTCTTTATTGTATTTTAAATATATTCCCAAGAATAAAATGTACACAATCAAATTTCTATTCTTTTTTATTTTGAAAAAAGAAAGGAAACATGAAAGTTATGCACCGATAGTCTCTTAGGGGTTGCATGGGAACATTTTTGTTCCCTTATTCTTTCGTTCTTTTGCTTCCCAGCACCAAAAAAAAAAAAAAAAAAAAAAGAATTCTGTCTTATAACATCAACTAATTTTTCTATTTCTCGGAATAGAAAAGTGGCAAGCAAATAAATTTAGAATAGAAACAAGAAGTAGAAAAAAAGTAACTTCTTGTTCTTTGGAATAATTTATAGAAATAAGCCATTTTTTTATTTTTTATTTTTCTTCTTCTTTGCCACTGTTGTTGCCCTTGGATCTGCCACCGCCTGCAGTTGCCGACTATCATTAGACTATCAGCACCTGACCGTGACTACCAGCCGTCGGCAGCCGGCAATTAGGCAGCAGGGAGTGGCAATCGGCGGTTAGCAAGCAAGAAGAAAAAATGAATTAATATAAAAATTTATGGATCATACCAAACTCATTCATTTTTTTTTCTAATTCGAAAACAAAAATTTTATATAGTCACCAAACATGTTGTTTTACTCAAAAATTGTTTCAAGGAGTAAATAAAAAAGAACTATTTCTTAAATGAAATCATTTCCCGAAATAAAAATGTTACTATTCGCATTCTTAAAATGTTTGAAACACTACTCAAGTGATGGTATACCTTTCTCTGAAAATGGAGTGTGTCAGCACTTGCAGCTCTCCAATGTTGAACTCGAACCTTGACCAGAGACTTTTACCTTTTCATTTTTGAGTGGAATTAGTGGGCTTTTTCCTTGTCCCTTTCTTTGGTTGGAAAAAACGAAAGTCTGGAAAATGTAAGGAAGCAACCATGAAGAAGATTGGCAACTATCATTGATTTGTCTGTTGTGGGCTGTCATTATTAACCAATCAGGTACATTCATCACTACTTTTATTGACTTCTTCTTCTTCTTCTTTAAAATATATATATATATATATATATATATATTAATTTAACATTGATAGAAGAACGCTTTAAGTGCCATAAATTGGCACAAAGGGACACTTAAGTGCCAAAAGTTACGAAAGGTATACTTAAGCGCCACGTTCAAAAAGAAATGGGACCTTTAAGTGCTACTCCGGCCAAAATCCGATCAAAGTGCTGATGTATGCAATTTCCGGCGAAATAAGTGCAAAACAACGCTGTTTTGCACGCCGACGTGGCTAAATAGTGCAAAAACGACGTCGTTTTTGCATTAACGTGTCAATAAATTAATGTAAAAATTAATTAAAATTAATTTATAACTAAATTTACTTAAAATATTAAAAAATTCAAAAAGGGGGAGAGACGGTTGAGGGCTTAGCCCTCGGTCGCTACCGCCACCTCCCGGCGGCGCCTTGGCCATGGGGAAGGGTTGGTCGGGGTTGCTTGGGCCCTGGCTAGGGGTCGGCGACCTCGGCCGATCAGCGGCAAGGGCCCGCGAGCCCTCGTCGGATCTAGGCGAGGTTAGCGGCCCTCGCCTGGCCGGGCCAAGGGTTGCCCATGACCCCTCGGCGGGCGGCGACCCTTGGCTCGGCGGGCGAGGGCCGCCGACCCTCACGGATCTGGGCGAGGGCTCGCGGGCCCTCATCGCCGGTCGGCCGGGGTCACCGGCCCCTGGCCAGGGCCCGACGACCTCAGCGACCATTCCCCTTGGCTAGGGCACCATTAGCGAGGCGGCGGCAGCCTTCACCATCTCACCCCCTTTTTAAATATTAAAAATTGTTATTTTTAAATGTTTTAAACAAAATTAATTTAATTAATTTTTTAAAAATATTAAAAATTGTTATTTTTAAATGTTTTAAATAAATTTAATTTTAAATTTAATTTAATTAATTTTTATATTATTTTTTTCCACGTCAACACTAAAATGGCGCCGTTTTGTCTTTGTCTCGCCGGAAAATCGCCACGTCAGCGTTTTGGCCAGATTGGTACTCAAGTGATCTATTTTGCTCCGATTTTAGCACTTAAGTGTACCTTTCATAACTTTTGGAACTTAAATATCCCTTTATGCCAACTTATGACACTCTAGGGGTCTTGCAAAATTAAAAAAATGTGAAATAAAATATGTTAAGCTACTCATATTTACATCATAATATAATAAAATTGTTTTTATTGAGAATCTTGCAAATTAATCCATTATTGAGTAGTAGCACCGGTGAAAATTGAAAATGATTCCTTAGACTCCTTGAAGAAAGTTATAAATATTGTTAGGATTGTGAGTTGTGTAGGAGAAATTCTACATCCGAGAAGTGATATGGTGTAGAGCAATTTTGACCCAAAACTCATTGTCTTGAAAGTAAATCTAATTGGATTTATTTGACAAGCTTAAACTTGGCATTCTTCTTAGGTGAAGGTATCAAGCTTGGTACTTTAATCACCCGAACATGACTTTTTGTGGCGAAGTCCAGTCAATGGCATTTACATGTATAAAAGAATTGAGGCGAATACATGAATCTCATCCGCCACACGTCTATTGAAGATATCAACATTTTGTTAGCTGGGTTCACTCCTATGTGGAGGAGACCCAATGAGTTGCAAGCCCAAAAAGGGTTTGAGCCCAAATGATAAGTTATATGAGAAAATATTGTTTCTCACTATCTATATAATGTGATAGCCGCAAAAGGAAATAGTGACAAGAGAAAAAGAGAAAACAGAAAATTTGGGAGTAGAGGCAATATCTGATTTACATTAAGCTGGCATTAGAGGTCGATTCGTGGTCCGATTGAGCTGAAATTTTGTCAGCATGTTCGTGGTGCAATTTTCTCAAATTGGAACGGTTTGATTTTCGTTTGAAGCCGCCTACATCAAGTTTTTCGTAGATTGATCAAAATCTGCGTTTTTGGTCAGATTTATCCTTGATCTCTTGTGAAATTCATGTGTATTGCTAAGAATTATGTTCTTGAGGTCTTTGCTGCTATGTACCTCTAGTATTTGCTAGAGAAAAACATTGTTCACCCAATTTCGTTGATAGTGAAGAATTTCGGGTGGACTTCGGTCCCGTGGTTTTTGATCTCCTCACATCGAGGAGGTTTTCCACATAAAAAATCATCTTGTGTTCGCGTGCTTGGTATTTATTTTATTCTACTATATCGATTCCTATTAGGTTTACACAAAAATGGAGATTATTTTATTCTGCTGTGTTGATTCGATATTGTTCAAATTGTTACCATTTTCCCATCAGAGTGGTATCAGAGCATCAAGTTATTGTTTGATTTTTCTGCCTTATGTTAAACAATGGAAACGAATACGAGTAGAATGGTTACATTGAATGGTTCGAATTATCATATTTGGAAAAGGAAGATGGAAGATCTTTTATATGTGAAAGATTTTTATTTGCCCGTATTTGTCGAGGAGAAACTAGAGAATAAAACTGATGCTGAATGGTCTATATTTCATCGTCAAGTATATGGTTATATTAGGTAGTGGGTGGATGATAATGTTTTGAACCATATTATTGAGGAAACACATGCACCCAATTTATGGGATAAGTTCGAATAGTTATAGGCTCAAAAGACTGGGAATAATAAGTTATTTTTGATAAAACAGATTATGGCTCCGAGATATCAAGATGGTACTCATTTGACTGATCATTTAAATTCTTTTTAAGGAATTATAAATCAGTTGACTGTGACAGAAATCAAGTTTGATGATGAGATACAAGCACTATGGTTGCTTGGTACTTTGCCAGACTCATGGGAGACATTCCGGACATCTTTGTCTAATTCTGCCCCGGATGGTACGATTACCATGGATTTGGTCAATAGTAGTATTTTGAATGAAGAGATGAGAAGGAAGACACAAGGATCGTCCTCTTCACATTCTGATGCCTTGGTTGTTGAGAAAAGAGGAAGAAGTGAGTCTCAAGGTCCGAGAAATAGAGATAAAAGTCGAGATAAAAATAGAGGTAAGTATAATAAATTTGCTAATGTTAAGTGCCATTATTGTCATTAGAAGGGACATATTCAGAGGTTTTTTCGTCAGTTAAAAAGGGAGAAACAAAAGGAGAAAGGTAAAGAGAAGAAAAGTGATAATGACAGTGATAACAATCGTGTTGCTGCACTTAAAGAAGACTTTCTCATTATTTTTTATGTTGATGTGGTGAATTTTGTATCTCATGAGACCAGTTGGGTAATTGATAGTGGTGCATCCATTCATGCTACGTCTCGTAAGGATTTCTTTACATCATACAGGTCAGGTGACTTCGGATCTATGAAGATGGAAAACAATGGGCTATCTCAAGCTGTAGGCATCAGTGATGTGTGCCTAGAAACCAACAATGGCACAAGGTTAGTATTGAATAATGTTAAACATATACCTGATATTCGCTTAAATTTGATTTCTACAAGCAAGTTGGATGATGAGGGGTATTACAACACCTTTAGTAATGGTCAATGGAAGCTCACCAAAGGTTCTCTTGTTGTGGCTAGTGGTGAAAAATATTCTTCGTGGTACATTATGTAGGCATAGTTGTCCACAGACAAAATTAATGTGGTAGACAGTGAAGATGCAGCTGAGTTATGGCATAAGAGGTGTCAATATTGGCCAAGAAGAAGCTCCTTTCAGGATTGAAAAGTTCAGCACTAAAGAAATGTGCTCACTGTTTAGCAGGAAAACAGAACAGAGTTGCATTTAAAAGCTCCTCTCCTTCAAGAAAGTCCGGTATACTGGATTTAGTGCATTCTGATGTTTGCAGTCCTATGAAAACAAAATCACTTGGTGGATCTCTTTATTTTGTTACCTTCATAGATGATTTTTTTAAGGAAAATTTGGATTCATACCTTGAAAACTAAAGATCAAGTGTTATATGCTTTTAGGCAATTTCAGGCTTCAGTTAGAGACAGACTGGAAAGAAATTGAAATGCATCAGAACTAATAATGGGGGAGAGTATATTGGACCTTTTGATGAATATTGCAAACAACAAGGTATTCGACATCAAAAGACACCTCCCAAGACGCCTCAGTTAAATGGCTTAGCTAAGAGAATGAACAGAACATTGGTTGAAAGGGTAAGATGCTTACTTTCACACAAAGCTACCTGGATCCTTTTGGGGTGAGGCTTTAAGTATAGTTGTGCATGTATTAAATCTTACTCCATGCGTTCCTTTAGAGTTTGATGTTCCTAGCAGGGTTTGGACAGGCAAAGATGTTTCTTATGATTATTTGCGTGTCTTTGTGTGCAAAGCATTCGTGCATATTCCCAAAGATGAGAGGTCTAAACTTGATGTGAAAACACGACAGTGCATATTTATTGGTTATGGACAAGATATGCTTGGCTACAAATTTTATGATCCAATTGAAAAGAAAATTGTAAGAAGTAGAGACGTTGTGTTTATGGAAGATCAAACAATAAAGGATATTGAGAAAACAGTGATGACTTCAATACCATAGGTTAGTGATAATTTGGTTGATTTGGACCAGTTCCTCTTACAAATATTCCTACACAGGTTGATGAAGAGCAGTAGGAAGTCAATGTTCCAAATAACACACATGTTCCTGAACATGTTGAAATGGATACTAATAATCCTGAACCATAGGCTCAATTAGATGTTCCACTGGATGTTCCAGTCCGGAGATCTGTTAGAGACCGACGACCTTCCACCATGTATTTTGAAGATGAGTTTGTATTATTGACTGATTTAGGTGAACCAGAGTGCTATGCAGAAGCAACAGAAGATGAGCACAAAAGCAATTGGCTTGATGCTATGCAAGATGAGATGTAGTCACTTTATGAAAATCATACTTTTGAGTTGATGAAGTTACCTAAAGGTAAAAGAGCTTTGAAGAACAAGTAGGTATATAGGTTAAAGCAAGATGAACATACTTCACAACCACGGTACAAAGCTAGATTGGTTGTTAAGGGATTCGGTCAGAGAAAAGGTATTGATTTTGATGATATATTTTCTCCGGTAGTGAAAATGTCTTCTATCCGTGTGGTATTAGGCTTGGCAGCTTCCCTAGCTTTGGAGATTGAGCAAATGGATGTCAAAACAGCCTTCCTACATGGTGACTTGGAGGAAGAGATATACATAGAACAACCTGAGGGTTTTAAAGTGAAAGAGAAAGAGGATTATGTATACAAATTGAAGAAAAGTCTCTATGGACTAAAACAAGCACCAAGGCAGTGATATAAAAGGTTTGCGTCGGTTATGACAGAACAAGGCTATAAGAAGACTTCCTCAGATAACTGTGTATTTGTCCAAAAATTTTCTGATGATGACTTTATTATTCTCTTGTTTTATGTTGATGATATGTTGATTAGTGGTAGGATTACTTCAAGAATTGAGTTATTGAAGAAATAGTTGAGCAAGTCTTTTTCCATGAAAGACTTGGGCTCGACGAAGCAGATTCTTGGCATTAAAATTACCCGAGGCAGAGATGTTAAGAAGTTGTTTTTATCGCAAGAGAAATATATCGAGAAGATCATTCAGAAATTTTACATGGATAAGGCTAAAAAGGTTAGTACTCCTTTTGCTACCCACTTTAAGTTAAATATGAAGCAAAGTCCTACAACTAATAAAGAGAAGAAAGATATGGAAAGTGTTCCATATGCCTCAATTGTAGGAAGCTTAATGTATGCGATGGTATGTACATGCCCAGACTTGGCGCACATAGTTGTCGTTGTTAGTCGCTATTTGTCAAATCCAGGCAGAGAGCACTGGAATGTAGTGAAGTGGATTATGAGGTATCTTCGAGGAACTTCAAATTTGAAACTCAATTTTGGGATCGGGAAACTTGAATTAGTTGGATACATAGATTCTGACTTGGCAAGAGATATTGATACTCATAAATTTACTTATAGTTATTTGATTTCTTTTGCGGGTGGAGCTGTGTCATGGAAGTCAATATTGCATAAGTGTGTTGCACTTTGTACAACCGAAGCTGAATTTATTACAGCAACTGAAGCTAGTAAAGAGATGCTATGGATGAAGAAATTATTAGAAGAACTTGGGTTCAAGCAAAAGAGGTATGTGCTATTTTGTGATAATCAAAGCGCAATTCATCTTGGTAAGAATTCATCTTTTCATTCTAGATCAAAAGAAATTGATGTTAGATATCATTGGATAAGGTATGTTCTAGATGAAAAGTTATTGGAACTTGAGAAAATTCATACAGATCATAATGGCTCTGATATGATAACAAAGACTCTACCAAGAGAGAAGCTTAAACATTGCTGATTGATAGCAAGAATGGTGAATCCCTCCACATTGTCGTGAGGGAGAGATTTGTTTGTTGGGTTCACTCCTATGTGAATGAGACCCAATGAGTTGCAAGCCCAAAAAGGGCTTGAGCCCATATGATAAGTTATATGAGGAAATAGGGTTTCTCACTATCTATATAATGTGATAGTCACAAAAGGAAATAGTAACAAGAGAAAAAGAGAAAGCAGAAAATTTGGGGGTTAAGGCAATATTTGATTTACATCAAGCTGGCATCGGAGGTTGATTCGTGGTCCGATTGAGCTAAAATTTTGTCGGCATGTTTGTGGCACAATTTTCTCGAATCTGAACGGTTTGATTTTCGTTAGAAGCTGCCTACATCAAGTTTTTCGTGAATTGATCAAAACCTGCGTTTTTGGTCAGATTTATCCTTGATCTCTTGTGAAATTCATGTGTATTGCCAAGAATTATGTTCTTGAGGTCTTTGCTGCTGTGTACCTCTAGTATTTGCTAGAGAAGAACATTGTTCACCTAATTTCGTTGATAGTGAAGAATTTCGGGTAGACTTCGGTCCCGTGATTTTTGATCTCCTCACATCGAGGAGGTTTTCCACGTAAAAAATCGTCTTGTGTTTGCGTGCTTGGTATTTATTTTATTCTACTATATCGATTCCTATTAGGTTTACACACGAGGGGAGATTATTTTATTCCGTTGCGTTGATTCGATATTGTTCGAATTGTTACCATTCTCCCATCACATTTATACATCTCAGGCTTAAACTTGTCATTCTCTCTGGGTACAGGTATCGGGCTTGGCACTTTAATCACTTGGAAATGACTCTTTGTAGCAAAGTTCAGCCATCAACATTTACATGCATAAAAAAATTTGGGGCAAATGCATGAATCTGATCCCAACAACACACCCTTGTTGACCGCGTAAAAAAAATGATTCGTGGCCCTACACAACTGGGCACTCTCAAAGTAAGGTGAATGATATTGAACTTTGACTTACTGAAAAGAAGGTGAGATCATTAAATAAGGATACTCCTATGATTAGGTCTTGCATTGAAATTGTTGAGATTAGAGATTCTTAAGAACTGCTTTGAAATTTATCTTGGGATGTTAATGCTTTCTGAGGTGTGGAGATTCTAATTCCGTCGCCAACTCAAGAAGCTCTCTTTCAGAATTGTAGCCGAGCAAGACTATCTAATAATAATCCATATATAAGGAAATTGGAAGAGTCAAAATGTAATGTTGAGCCCAAAAAAAGATGTGATTGAGTCAAGGGTGTTTATTAAGTCCGTTTGTTTCGAGTGATCACACAACATTTTTTTTACTCATTTATGTTTTGACTATTATATATAGTCAAGCAAGAGAGAGAGAGAGAGAGAGAGAGAGAGAGAGAGAACAAGTCTTTGTTGTTTAGTCTTCGGTGAAAATTAGTCTTTGTTGCCTAGACTACCGGATGGTGTTTGTAGTTGTCAGAACCATCGCACATTTCTTTTGATTCCCAGTTCCTAGTGATAAAGGCTAGTAAATACACATAGAGGGGGGTGAATAGATGTTTAAGAAATTCTTTTTGAAACTTTAACAAAAATATCCTTTGGCATGGAAATCACATCAGAGATAAATGAATCACGCAGCAATAAAAATAAATTGAGTAGGGTAAGAGAAATTTTGACACAAGGATTATAGTGGTTTGGCTTATTGTAAGCCTACGTCCACTCTCCACACTGGCAGCCAACTGGCTGTAATCACTATGTAGCAAATGAGAGCTTTACAGTACACGATCTAGACTTCTTCAGTAGAAAGTCTCTTCCCCAGCTTCTCGCTAATTCACACTGTAAGTGTCTCTCTTTAGTACATACTTTTGAGCACAAGAGATTTTGAGAACAAGAGGTTTCAGAGGTTCTAACTTCGAAATTTTTCTATCAGCTCTCACTCATCTATTTAAACAACTTCGACATATCTTAAATATCATTCGTGCCTTCATAGCCGTTAGCACTTTCCAAAAATTCATCCAATCAACCCATTAGACTGAATCAATTTAAGTGATCTTCACGTTGTCAAATATATAAGTAGAAAATAGTTCGTCAATCCTAGTCGCCCATACAATTAAGATCTTGAGTTTCCAAAATTAGATCCTTCCAAACTTCGCTTGATCTTCAATGGATAAAATCCAAAGAAAAAATCTTTCGAGCTCACAATCACAGCCAGAGATATTCCATGGATAAGTTAAGGAAGATAATATCCAAATCTTAATTTCCTTAACCATAAAAATAACCTGCTAACAGCCTGGCAAAATCGCAAATTCTGGGTCTGACTGTCTTCAGACTTTGATTGGGTCTAGAGATCTTCGAGACGGTAACTGCGGGTCCGACATTTGTCTTCGACAAAAACGCTTGGGTCTTGAATTCTTTAGACTTAACCGACTGAGTCTTGGATTCTTTATACTTTACTGACGAGGGTGTTTTGTTAATTTCAAAACTTAAGAGGGATTTTTCTTCAACAATCTCCCCCTTTTTGATGGTAACAAAACACCTCGGCAGATTTGTAAATTTATAACCTGCAACGAAAACTCATGTATATTTTGAGGATTACTTCTGCAAGACAGAAAACTGTTAATCCAATAACAATTATCCTCATAAATATAATGATCCTGCAAATTCACAAATCTACAGATCTAATCATCAAATCAGTGCATAATTAAAGTCATAGAAGTTCAAATAAACAAGCCAACCAAAAATTCAAAGTCATAAACAGTCTAAAATCAAAAACAAACAAAATAAAAATTCAAGTTCTTCAAATCTGCAAAACTCTCCCCTTTTTTGTCCCATCAAAAGGAGGTAGAGTGGTCAAGAGAGTGGGGTTAATAAAAATTTAGAGCTCCTTTGGAATGCGAGCAAGATGATATTCGCTAAGCGATTGCATGGTCTTCTCAAGGCTTGTAAGAGCTTCATTCACTGAATTCAACTCAGAACCCTACTCATTTGATTCCACTTGAAGTTTGAGTGCATTGATTTGGTCTTGCATGGACACGGAAGTACTCAGCATTGCCTTCTTGAGATCCCTCAGCTCATACTCCATTCCAAAAACCTGCTTTTTAAGGTCCAGCATAATATCCAACAGTTGTGAAAATGCTGTTGAATTGGCATTACCTGTACTAGGACCAGCAGACTCTGTTCTTGGAGTTTGAAAACTTGGTGCATCCTTTTTAGCCTCGAGCCCGTCAGATGGAGAAGATTCATCAATCTCTGGAAAATGAGATGCATAAACATCTTCTGGATCAACTCCTAACCTATTGACATCACTGTAATGCAATGGCGATATAGTTCATTGATTAGCAGCAACTCCCCCTGTTTTGTTGCCAGTGGGTGGAGTCAAGAATTCATCGCCAAAATCCATATAATCTTCAGCACTGTAATGCATTTCAACCTCCTTTCCAGAGTATTCTTGAGCAAAAGATGGCTCAATTCCTTCAGCAATATCCTCCCGAGCCTTGCTCTCTTCTTCATCTTTCCTTCTTCTCTCTTCCTCTTCTCTTCTCACCTCTTCTTCTTCTCTTCTTCGTGCTCCTTCTTCTTTCTTTCCTCTGTCTCTCCTCTTCTCTTCTCTGTTCTTCCTCTTCTCTCCTCTGTCTATCTATCTTCTTCTTCTTCTTCTTTTCTCTTCCTTTCCTCTTCTTTCTTCCTCTGTTCTTCCTCTATTCTCATTCTCTCAGCTTCTTCTTTTTCCTTTGCTTCTCTCCTTGCCCTTTCCTCTACAACAGCTCTCAAACTAACTGTGCTCCTCAACTTTGTGAGAGCAGAGAGAGTCATGGCATCGTCAAAATCTTCTTCATCATCCTCATCTTGTAGGATGACTTTTCTTCTCTTTTTCTCGGTGACAGCCATGGGCTCTTTGCCTTTTCTCTTGGCAGAAGTAGTAATAACTTCTTTGGAGGGAGTCTTCTCCTTCAACCCTTCCAATGCAGTGTTCATTTCTAGAATCTTCATCTTCATCACCATTTTATAACCCACAAGCATCAAGCTTAGATTAGTCAGGCATAATGGTGCATGAATTTCTATCTTGAAGTGCCTGAACAATTTGGTGATGAGAGACGAGTAAGGCAATTGGCCCTTATCCTTTACCACAGTTCGATACATGTGGAATAGGATGACATGGAGTGAAAAGGGCCTGCCTTGGTTAAGAGCAAACATCAGCTTTGCTTCTGTATTGGAGACATCAGTTTTGGAGGTTGTCTTTGGCCTGAGACAATTGATAATTATCTTGTGTAGCAAAACATTTGAGGCACTCATCCTAGTTTAGGATATTTTGCCTTCCACATTCATATCACGCACAATCTCAAGAGTCGCATATGCTGTGGACACTTTGATTGGTTCGAAACGCCCTCTTTCCACCCCAATCACATCAGCAAGAGTGTCAACATCAACAACAAACTCTTTGTCCATAAAGGTGAAGGACAACTTGTTGGCATCTAGAAATGACAAGTTAGAATAAAAATATGCCTTCAATTCAGGATAGGCACTTGTTGAGTCTGTACAAAACTTCTCTAGTTGCAGCCTTGCAAATTTTTCTCTAAGATTTACCTTGATTGAGTCAAGGAAATCAAAATCCATGCTTCTTGGATTCACAACTCCTCTTTTCAGCAACTTAGAGTACATTCGTTCATGTTCTCTCGATCGAAAAATACTGCCTTGGGGACAAATAGTGTTCATAGCCACACCCATCCGTGGTTGGAATTGAGTGAACATTCTTTCATCATCATCCAATGGTTGATTAGCAGTCCCACAAAGTGGATCACTAGGTATATTTTCAACAGTTCTCTGAGCGAACCCTTTACCAACAATACCTAAATTCTCCATTTCTCGCAAGAAAATGTATTCACTCTTATATCCTCTCTCCTTCAGAAAATCCTCTATCATCTTTAAATCCGTACCCCCATCCTTCAACCTTTTATATAGATCATACACAAGCTTAGGTCTTAGTGTTCTTACCGGTGCTGCCTCGGTAATTTCTTCCTCAAAATGCTGACTCGGAGTCTCCCTTTGTGGAGATTCTTCTTCGCCTGTGAGGTCCACCCTGGTAGGACCCTCCTGCCATCTCTGTGGTCCCTTTCCAACAAGTCTTGAAGATTTTCGAGAAGACATACTTGAATTGCAAGCAAAAACTCAACTTGTTTGCAAAAAGGATGGATTTTTACCGAGTAAAGTAATCGAACAGGGACGGTAATAGAGAGTTATTTCAGGTTTTAGGGTTTCTAAAAACGAGAGAGTAAATGAGATGGATTTTTAAATGTTGTAGCGGATGAAGATGATAATTCGAAAGTATAAATAGCAAGAAAAGATAAAAAGGAGAAATTGAATTGTCGCAAAAAAAAAAAAGATAAAAACTGCCAAATTTGAAAAAGTAAACTGCAATTTTGAAAAAGTAAACTGCCATAAATATGTCAGACGTCAAATAAAAAGAGATATCGATAATTCAAAAAGCAAATAATAATTAAAAAAAAAATATCGAAATCCATAAGCAGACTTTAAATTAGAGTCTGAGAATGTTCAGACTTTACCTCAGAGTCTGAATCCTTTCAGACCTTACCTTTGAGTCTAAGCACCTTCAGACCTTACGTTGAGTCTGAACACCTTCAGACTTTACTTTTGAGTATGAACTTTTCAAGACTCTAGTTTTGAGTCTGAATCTCTTCAAGTCTTGCGATATTCAATCTTGAGCGACTTTATTTAAAGTGGGCCTTTTCTGAGGGCTTTGTGAATATGTTTGCCAATTGATTCTTTGAATCAATGAACTGAATCACCACTTCACCATTTTGAACATGATCTCTAATGAAATGATGCTTGATTTCAATGTGCTTTGCTCTTGAGTGAAGTATTGGATTCTTTGTAAGATTGATTGCGCTAGTATTGTCACATTTGATTTCTATGCATGATTCCTCAACTCCAAAATCTCTCAATTGTTGTTGCATCCATAGTATTTGAGAACAGCAACTCCCAAGAGCTATGTACTCTGCTTTAGCGGTTGAAAGAGCTACGGTACCTTGCTTTTGTTGAAGAAAAATCCCTTGGAGTTTTCAAGTTGACAAAACAGCCTCAACAGTACGGTCTGAAGACTCCAAGACTTAGTCAGTTGTGTCTGAAGTTTTTAAAGTCTAAAGGTTTTCAAAGACAGTCAGACCCAGAAGGTCGATCTGAAGCTTTTCCGTCTGAAGACCTTCAAGACTCAGTTTCCGTCTGAAGACCTTCAAGACTCAATTTCAGTCTGATGACCCTCAAGACCCAAATCTAAGTCTGAAGACAGTTCGCGATTTTTACAGGCTGGCCATAGGTTATCTTTATGGTTAAGGAAAGTAAGATATTGGATTCTACATTTCCTAATCTTAACCATGGGATATTTCTGGCTGTGATCTTAAGCTTGGGAGATTTGTTCTTCGGATTTTATCCGTTGAAGATCAAGTTTATTTTTGGAGGAATCTAATTTTGGGAACTCAAGATCCTGATTGCATGGGCGAACAGGATTGATGAGCTACTGTCTACTTACGTTTTCGGCGACAAGGAGATCACTTAAATTGATTCAGTCCAACGGGTTGATTTGATGGACTTTTGGAATGTGCCAACGGGTATGGAGGCACGGAGACTATTTAAGGAGGATCGACGGTGTCCGGAGACAAGGAGAGACTTGGTAGAAAATCTTGATGTTAGAATCCCTGAAATCTCTTGATCTCTAAAATCTTTCATGTTTACACTGTGTAACAAAGAGAGTGAGATATAGTGCGAAAACAGCAGAAAGCTGTAGGAGAGACGTACTCGTTGAAGAAGTCGAGTTCGTGGAACTGTAACAGCTCTCAATTTTGCTACATAGTGATTACAGCCAGTTGGCTGCCAGCGTGGAGAGTGGACGTAGGCTTGGACTAAGCCGAACCACTATAATTCTTGTGTCTATTCTCTCTTACCCTACTCTATCTACTTTATGAATACGTACTTTATTTATTTTTGATATATTTTTGACATCAACGTATTCTACCGCAAAAGATTCCAATAAAATTCCGCAACAACCTATTCACCCCCCTCTAGGTTGATTCACTAGCCCATTTCAATTGGTATCAGAGCAAGTTGCTTATTCATAAGAAGTGTTATTATTTCTAAAGCTAAAGATCTATGGCTAGTGTTTTGGCTCTAGGTTTAATTGAAGGACAAAGCAATACCAGACCTCCCTACTTCGATGGCAAGGAGTAAAACGTATGGAAAAACAAGATGAAGGCGTTCCTAAGATCTAAAGATCCTATGGAATGGGATGTAGTGGAGAACGGAATTATTCCTAAGGCTATATCAAGCACAGGGAAAAAAATAGCTGATGGAGCAGGGTTACCACAAGCAGAAATTTCTAAGAGACATGCTCTTGACGCAAAAGCTATTTATTCTCTATATTGTGCATTATCTCCTACTAAATATAATAGAATTTCATCTTGTGAAACAGCCAAAGAAGTTTGGGACAGATTACATGTCACCTATGAAGGAACAGATCGAGTCAAAGAAACCAAGATCAATATCCTTCTTGGTCAATATGAATCCTTCAAAATGAAGCCAAGAGAATCCATCTCGGATATGTTTAGTCGATTTACAGAAATTGTAAATGGCTTGGCATACCAGGGACATCCAATCTCAGGACCTATGAAGGTCAATAAACTGTTGAGAGGGCTCTCCAAAGATTGGAATCACGTCAAGACATCTATAAGAGAAACACGAGAGGATCATGCCTCTTTCGGTTGATGAATTGGTCGGCACACTTCAATCTTATGAAGTCGAGCAATTCAATGAGGAATTTGACACAAAAGGTAAGAAGTCAATTGCTTTAAAATCCAATGATGATTCGATGTTCTGATTCGAAGAAGACTTGGATGATGAAGAATTGGCGCTTCGATTAGAAAGTTCGAAGGTTAAACGAGAAAAGGCGAAGGTTCAATGGAAAGAAACGAGAACAATAAAAATTTTCAAAAGAGATCAAATGAAGATGAAGATACCAGCAAAGAGGTAGTTTGCTTCGAATGCAAGAAAAATGGACACATCAGACCAAACTGTCCCTTATTGAAGAAAAAGAAAGGGAAACCCGAAAAGTTCAAGAAAGCACTCAAATCTGAAACGTGGAGTGATACTGAATGTGAGGAAAGTGATGAAGAATATGCAAACATATGTCTTATGGAAAACTCAGACTCAGACTCAGACTCAGACTCAGACTCAGACTCAGACTCAGATTCAGACTCAGACTCAAACAGCGGTACCAAGGTTAGAAAAATTCCTGTCAAAGTATCAAAATATATTGATGAACTTTGTCTTAGTCTTAAAGGTTCTTTTAAAAGGATTGCTGAACTAAAAAGGGAGAATTCCAAAATGAAACAACAAGAAAAGATTTTACTTGGAAAAGTTGAAAGTCTAGACAAGTCTCTTGCTGTTTCAAAAGAAAATGAAAATGAACTTTCAAAAGAGAATGCTTGCTTGAAAGAAGACTTATTGAAAGTCTCAAAGAAATTTTCAATAGGTTCTGAAAAGTTGGTTAAAATTCTTTCTATTCAGAGACCTTACTTTAATAAATCCGGTCTAGGAATGACACAAGAAACTGTTCCTTTGATCGATTTCCCAAAGGTGAAAGAAAGAATTAGGGATAGGCCAACAAAAACTTTTTATAAAAAAACATTTCCAAAAGGTTTTTGTGAAGCCTGTTGGTAGAGATGCTCTTACTTGCTCGAAATGCAAAAGTGGAGATCATTTTGAAAAGGATTGTTCCAAAGTTTGGAGACCTATTAAGAAGAGCTGGGCAAAGACTGTTTATACTACTAACAATGATGGACCCAAGAAGGTTTGGGTACCAAAGAAGACATGAGTCTTTCTTTTAAATGCGGAGTTACCTTCAAGAAGAAAATCAAGTGGTACTTGGACAGTGGTTGTTCAAGACACATGACAGGAGACTCAAATTGTTTTACAAAACTCTCTCATATAAAAGGAGGAAATGTCTCTTTTGGTGGCAACAACAAGGGAAAAATTGTTGGTCAAGGAACTGTGATGATTGGAAATCTCACAATCAACAATGCCTCTCTTGTTGAAGGATTGAACTACAATCTTTTGAGTATTAGTCAATTATGCGATTCCGGATACAAAATCAATTTTTAAGAAGATACATGTTTTGGAACAACCAAGGATCTTTCACAGTCCTTTACTGGTCGAAGACATGGGAATATTTATTTGCTAGATATAAGGTCCGATAGTCCTCAATGCTTGATATCAATTCAAGATGAAGTCATCCTCTGGCATAGGAAGCTTGGACATGTCAATCTGAAGCAAATCGCAAAAGTGTCATCCAAAAAGCTTGTTCGAGGACTTCCTAACCTCAAGTATCAAAAGCATGAATTATGCACTCCCTGTGTACTTGGAAAACATGTTAGAAATTCCTATAAATATATAAATCAAGTATCCACTAATCGTGTTTTGCAGCTATTACACATGGATTTATTCGGGCCAATAAGAATTCAAAGTATTGGAGGTAAAAGATATTGCTTGGTTATAGTTGATGATTATTCTCGTTTTACTTTGGTATTCTTTCTTGCAAATAAATCTGATGCTTTGGCTTATTTTGCTAAGTTTGCAAAGAAAATTCAAATTGAAAAAGGTTATGTGATTTCAAGTATTAAAACTGATCACGGTGGAGAATTTGAAAATCATGATTTTGCTAAATATTGTGATGACAATGGTATTCAACATAATTTTTCATCCCCATACACTCCACAACAAAATGGAGTTGTAGAAAGGAAAAATCGTTCTTTGAAAGAAATGGCAAGAACTCTTTTAATCGAAAGTAATATTTCACCTCATTTTTGGGCTGAAGCTACGTCTACTGCTTGTTATATTATAAATAGAATCTTTCTAAGACCCATATTAGAAGACCCCTTATGAACTAATCAAAGGTAAGAAACCAATTTTTCATATTTTCATGTATTCGGTTGCAAATGTTTTATCCTAAAGAATTCCAGTGATCGAATTGGTAAGTTTGAAGAAAAATCAGATAAAGAAATTTTCCTTGGCTACTCTATAACAAGCAAAGCTTTTAGAGTCTTCAACAAACGTACTCAAACTGTGGAAGAATCCATGAATGTGAAGTTTGAAGACTCGTTACAAAATCGAGACTCACTCAAGATTTTGAGTCGGCCAAGTGTCTACAAATTCTCATGAAGAAAATCAAGCCTCGGACACGAGCCTCAAACAAATCTAGTAACTCCAACTGAAGTGGAGATTCATCAAATTGATAAACCAATTACAAGTTGGAAGCACAAGTCAAGTCATCCCCCAGATCTTATCATTGGCAATATTGAGGAAGGAATTCGTACAAGATCTAAAAGACGTGAAGCCTCTAGTGCTTTGGCACTCATCTCTGAGATCGAACCGAAAAGCATAGAAGACGCATTGAAAGATGAAAGCTGGATTGAGGCAATGCAAGAAAAACTAAATCAATTTAAAATCAACAACGTTTGGGAGCTAGTTCCTAAACCAAAAGGTAAGTCAATCATTGGTACTAAATGGGTTTTCAGGAACAAGCTTGATCAGCAAGGAAAAGTGGTAAGGAACAAAGCAAGACTTGTAGCAAAAGGCTACACACAAGAAGAAGGCATCGACTATGACGAAACCTATGCTCTTGTGGCAAGGTTAGAAGCTATAAGATTACTTCTTGCTTTTGCTTGTTTTAAGAATTTCAGGTTATTCCAAATGGACGTGAAAACTGCATTTCTAAATGGAATTATCCAAAAAGAAGTCTATGTGGAACAACCACCAGGATTTGAAGATCCTAAAAGACCAAACTTTGTTTTCAAGCTGAAGAAAGCCTTATATGGTTTAAAACAAGCGCCTCGAGCATGGTATGAAAAGTTAAGCAACTTCTTAATTCAAAATGACTTCTCTAAAGGTAAAATAGATACTACCTTATTTATAAAAAGAGAAGGCAAGGATTTCATACTTGTTCAAATTTATGTTGATGACATTATTTTTGGTTCTTCTAATGAGAAACTTTGCAAGAATTTTTCTAAGTGTATGCAGAACGAATTTGAGATAAGCATGATGGGAGAACTAAATTTCTTTTTGGGACTTCAAGTCAAACAATCAAGTGAAGGAACTTTCATCCATCAAGGAAAGTATGCAAAGGATCTTATCAAGAAGTTTGGAACGGAGAATTGCAAGATAACAAAAACTCCTATGTCAAGCTCATCAAAGCTGGATAAAAACGAACAAGGGAAGAGTGTAGACCAAAAGCTATATAGAAGTATAATCGGGTCACTTCTATACCTTACAGCTTCTAGACCTGATATCTTGTTTAGTGTCTGCATTTGTGCTAGATTTCAATCTGATCCTAAAGAATCTCATATGTCTGCTGTTAAGCGTATCATTAAATATGTTGCAACTACATCTAAGCTAGGTCTATGGTACTCTAAGAAAGGAGATTTTACTCTCCTTGGATATTCTGATGCTGACCTTGCTGGTTGTAGAGTGGATAGAAAAAGCACTACAAGTACATGTCAATTATTGGGAAACGGGATGGTGTCTTGGTTCTCAAGAAAACAGTACCGTGGCTCTTTCAACCGCCGAAGCGAGTACATTGCTCTTGGAAGTTGCTGCTCTCAAATTCTTTGGAAGCAACAGCAATTCAGAGACTTTGGAGTTGATGAAACACATACTGAAATCAAATGTGACAACACAAGTGCAATCAATCTCACAAAGAATCCAATACTTCACTCAAGAGCAAAGCACACTGAAATCAAACATCATTTCATTCGAGATCATGTTCAAAGTGGAGATGTTGTGATTCAGCATGTAGATTCAAAGAATCAATTGACAAATATATTCACAAAACCCCTGGAGAAGACTCACTTTGAATCAATTCGTTCAAGACTGGGTATCGAGAATTTTGAAGATAATCAGACTCAAGATTAAAGTCTGAAGGTGGTTCAGACTCATCGCTAAGTTTGAAGGTGGTTTAGACTCATCGCTAAGTTTGGAGATGGTTCAGACTTAACGCTAGGTCTGAAGTCGGCTCAGACTCAGAGCAAAGCCTGAAAGTGTTTCAGACTCTACTTAAAGTCTGATTGTGCTCAGACGCAAAGGTAAAGTCTAAAATGGGTTCAGACTCAAGGTAAAGTCTGAACATCTGTTAGACTCTGTATTTTTAATCTCTTTACGAATTTTTTCGTATTCTCTCTTTAACTTATTTTTGGTAATTACTTTTCGGAATTTCAAAATCTCTTTTTGCTCTTTTTCTGACACGTATTAATGGCAGTTTATATTTTCAAAAAGGGTAGTTTTTTTTCTTTTTACGGTTTATTTTTGGCAGTTTTTACCTTTACTTTTTGGTGACGATTCGTATTCCGGTGTTTTCTATCTCACTATTTATACTCTCGAACCGTCACTTTTACTCTCAGCTACTCCTTTGCGATTCATCCTCATACTCTTTCACTCTCAAAACCCTAAAAAGTTCCTTTTGCCGTTTCCGTTTCATCTCTTTTTCGCAACAAAGTTTCCATTTTTCCTCACGTTCAAGTTGAAACTTTCCTTGCTCTCCAAGAATGTCGTCTCGCAAGTCCTCCAGAATCGCCAGCAGGGGACCACAGAGATAGCAAGAGGGTCCTACAAGGGTGGACCTAACGGAAGAAGATTCGCCTCAACGAGAAGCAGAGAGTCAACATTTTGAAGAAGTTGTTACCGATGGAGAACCGGTAAAAACTCTCAAATCAAATGTTGCTTACGATCTCTATGAAAGGCTTAAGGATGGGAAGGTTAGCCTTAAGACGATCGAGGAATATTTGAAGGAGAGAGGGTTTAAGAGCGAATATTTATTTTTGATGGAGATGGAGAGGCTGAAGGTTGTTGATAAAGGTACTGCACAGAGGACGCTGGAAAATATCTCGAGTGATCCACTTGAGAATGCTCCCGCTGAGACTCTAGATGATGATGAGAGACTTTTCTCTCACTTTGAACCTCGTTTTGGTGTGGCTGCTAATACTGTTTGTCCTCCGGGAAGTTTATTTCGGTCGAGGGAGCATGAACGAGTTTATGTGAAGTTGTTAAAGAGGGGTGTGGTCAATCCAAGGAGTGTAGATTTTGACTTCCTACACTCGATAAAGATTAATTTAAGAGGGAAGTTTGCTAGATTGCAACTGGAGAATTTCTGGACGGATATGATTGAGGCCCACTCTGAATTGGCGGCTTACTTTTACTCGAATCTACCCTTTTTGAATGCAAATCTTTTGTCCTTTTCATTTATGGACAAAGATTATATTATTGATGTTGACTTGCTGGCTGACATTATTGGTGTGGAAAGAAGGAGTTTCCAGCCAATCAAAGTCTCAACAGCTTATGCAACCTTGGAGATTGTACGAGATAGAATAGTTGAAGGCAAGATATCCTACACTAGGATGAATGCCATGAATGTCTTGTTGCATAAAATAGTCATCAACTGCATCTGGCCAAAGACGACCTCAAAGACTGATGTTTCCAAAACGAGAGGCAAAGGCGACGTTTGCCATCAACCGGGCGAGACCCTTCTCACTTCCACATCTCATTCTTTTCCATATGTATAGAATCGTGGTAAAGGATAAGGGTCACTGCCTTATTCATCAATCATCACCAAACCGATTAGGCATTTTGATATTCAAGTTCCTGCATCTTTATGCCTAACCAAGTTGAATTCGATGCTTGTTGGTGAGAAAATGGTGATGAAGATGAAATTTCCAGAAGCGGCTAACGGCAAAGACTTGGAAAGGTTGAGGAGGGAAACACCTTCAAAGGAGATCCCCACTGCTTCATCGAAAAGGAAGGGCAAAGAGCCCATGGCTGAAAAGAAAAGAAGAAAAATCATCCTGCAAGATGAGGAGGATGAAGAAGATGCCATGACCTTAACCACTCTCTCTAGATTAAGGAGCCCTGCAATCCTGAGAACAGAGGCTGAAGAGAGAACAAGAAAAGAAGCAGAGGAGAAGGAAGCCGAGAAACAGAGGAAAGAGAAGGAAGAAAAAGAGAGGAGAAGAGAAGAGGAAAGGAAGAGAAAAGAAGAAGAAAGGAGGAGGAGAGAGGAAGAAAGGAAAAGAAGAGAAGAAGAGGAGAGAAAAAGAGAAGAAGAAAGAAGAAGAGAAGACAAGAGAAGAAGAACAGAGAAGAGAAGAAGAGAGACAGAGGAAAGCTGAAGAAGAAAAAGAAGAAGGAAGGATGAGGAAGAAAGGAAAATGCAGGAGGATATGGCTGCTGCATTTGAGCCATCTTTTGCTGGGGAAGAGACCGAGAAACATCCACGTGCTGATATGGATGTTGGCGATGAATTTTCTACTCCACCCACTGGCATTCATTCAGGGGGAGTTGCTGCAGAACAAGGAACAATATCGCCACTACATTTTAGTGATGTGAGTAGGTCTGGTGTTGACCATGAGGAGGTTTATGCATCTCATTTCCCAGAGCATGAAGAATCCTCACCGATTGAGAAGGACAGGACTGAAAGGGAAGCTCCTAGTTTCCAAACCCATTCTGATGGTCCAAGTGGAAGCAATGCTAATTCCACAGCCTTCACACAGCTGTTGGATGTCATGTTGGACCTGAAGAAGCAGGTTTTTGGGATAGACTTCGAGATGAGAGATTTGAAAAGGGCGCTGCTGAGTACTTCAGTGAATATGCAGGAATAGATCAATGCACTGCGAGCTCAAATGGAATCGGATCAGACTAGTGCAGAATTAGCTTCAGTGAAGGAAAAACTTGCCAATCTCGAGAAGTCAGTTCAGGAGCCTAACAAGTTTCAACTTGTTTGTTTCCTTGCAGGCCCCTAAATCTTTTCAAGACCTTATCTTTTTTACTCTACCTCTTTGATGGGACAAAAAGGAGGAGAGTTGTAGATTTACTGATTATTGCTGATTACAGGTTTTGAAGATTTGAAGCTTTGAAGATTTTGAGAAGTTTTTTTTAAGCCTTTTAAAGTTTATTTCATCTGAGTTCGTTTTATTTGCTAGACTGTTTTTGTTTTGGACTTCGATTGGGTTGTTTGATTGGGTTGGATGAACTTCTATGACTATATGCTGATTTGACAATTTGGATCTAGACTTGTGAATTTGTGTTGCAGGAACATTATATTTGTGAGGGTAATTGTTATTGGACTAACACTGTTTTTTTGCGAAATAATCCTCAAAGTATATGTGAGTTTTCCTTGCGGGATCTTAAATTCGCAAATCTGTCGAGGGTTTTGTCACCATCAAAAAGGGGGAGATTGTTGAAGAAAAATCCCTTGGAGTTTTGAAGTTGACAAAACAGCTTCAACCGATACGGTCTGAAGACTCCAAGACTTAGTCAGTTGTGTCTGAAGTTTTTAAAGTCTAAAGGTTTTCAAAGACAGTCAGACCCAGAAGGTCGATCTGAAGCTTTTCCGTCTGAAGACCTTCAAGACTCAGTTTCCGTCTGAAGACCTTCAAGACTCAGTTTCAGTCTAATGACCCTCAAGACCCAAATCTAAGTCTGAAGACAGTTCGCGATTTTTACAGGCTGGCCACAGGTTATCTTTATGGTTAAGGAAAGTAAGATATTGGATTCTACATTTCCTAATCTTAACCATGGGATATTTCTGGCTGTGATCTTAAGCTTAGGAGATTTGTTCTTCGGATTTTATCCGTTGAAGATCAAGTTTATTTTTGGAGGAATCTAATTTTGGGAACTCAAGATCCTGATTGCATGGGCGAACATGATTGATGAGCTACTGTCTACTTACGTTTTCGGCGACAAGGAGATCACTTAAATTGATTCAGTCCAACGGGTTGATTGGATGGACTTTTGGAATGTGCCAACGGGTATGGAGACACGGAGACTATTTAAGGAGGATCGACGGTGTCCGGAGACAAGGAGAGACTTGGTAGAAAATCTTGATGTTAGAATCCACTGAAATCTCTTGATCTCTAAAATCTTTCATGTTTACACTTTGTGTAACAAAGAGAGTGAGATATAGTGCGAAAATAGCGAAAAAGCTGTAGGAGAGACTGTCGTTGAAGAAGTCGAGTTCGTGGAACCTAACAGACTCTCAATTTTGCTACATAGTGATTACGGCCAGTTGGCTGCCAGCGTGGAGAGTAGACGTAGGCTTGGACTAAGCCGAACCACTATAATTCTTGTGTCTATTCTCTCTTACCCTACTCTATCTACTTTATGAATATGTACTTTATTTATTTTTTATATATCTTTGATATCAACGTATTCTACCGCAAAAGATTCCAATAAAATTCCACAACAACCTATTCACCCCCTCTAGGTTGATTCACTAACCCATTTCGGCTTTCTTGAGAACCAAGATACCAACCTGTTTCCCAATAGTTGACAAGTACCTGTAGTGCTTTTTCTATCCACTCTACAACCAGCAGGGTCAGCATTAGAATATCCACGGAGAGTAAAGTCTCCCTCTTTGGAATACCATAAACCTAGCTTAGATGTGGTTGCAACATATTTAATAATACGCTTTATAGCAGTCATATGAGATTCTTTAGGAATAGATTGAAATCTAGCGCAAATGCAAACACTAAATAAAATAACAGGTCTAGATGCTGTAAGGAAAAGAAATGAACCAATTATACTCCTATATAGCTTTTGGTCTACACTCTTTCCTTCTTCATCTTTATCCAGCTTTGATGAGCTTGACATGGGAGTTTCTGTTTTCTTGCAATTCTCCATTCCAAATTTCTTGATGAAGTCTTTAGCATACTTTTTTTGGTGGATAAAAGTTCATTCTTTTGATTGTTTGACTTGAAGTCCCAAAAAGAAGTTCAATTAACCCATTATGCTCATTTCAAATTCATTCTGCATACAACTTGAAAAATTCTTCCAAAGATTTTCATTAGAAGAACCAAATATTATATCATCAACATAAATTTGAACAAGTATGAAATCCTTGCCTTCTCTTTTGATAAATAAGGTAGTATCTACTTTACCTTTAGAAAAAACACTTTGAATTAAGAAATTACTTAACATGTCATACCAAGCTCGAGGTGCCTGTTTTAGACTATACAAGGCTTTCTTCAGCTTGAAAACAAGATTTGGTTTTATTGGATCTTCAAATCCTGGCGGTTGCTCCACATAGACTTCTTCTTGAATAATTCCATTTAGGAACGCACTCTTCACGTCCATTTGAAATAACATGAAAATTTTAAAGCAAGCAAAAGCAATAAGTAATCTTATAGCTTCTAACCTTGCCACCGGAGCATAGGTTTCATCATAGTCGATTCCTTCTTCTTGTGTGTAACCTTTTGCCACAAGTCTTGCTTTGTTCCTCACCATTTTTCCTTATTGATCAAGCTTGTTCCTGAAAACCCATTTAGTACCAATGATTGATTTACCTTTTGGCTTAGGAATGAGTTCTCAGACATTGTTGATTTTGAATTGATTCAAATCTTCTTGCATAGCTTCAATCCAGCTTTCATCTTTCAATGCATCTTCTACGGTCTTGGGTTCAATCTCAGAAACAAGTGCTAGAGCACTAGATGCTTCACGCCTTTTGGATCTTGAACGAACTCCTTCATTAATGTTGCCAATGATGAGATCTGTAGGGTGACTAGATTTATGCTTCCAATTTGTAATTGGTTTGTCACTTTGATGAGATTCTGTTTCAGTTGGAGCTGCTGATTTGGTTTGCGGATGAGTGTCTGAGATTTGATTTTCTTCAAGAGAATTCATAGACGTTTGGCCAGACTCATAGTCTTCAGGTTGAGTCTGATTTTGAACTGAGTCTTCAAATTTCACATTCATGGATTCTTCCATAGTCTGAGTCTGTTTGTTGAAAACTCTAAAGGCTTTACTTGACATTGAGTAGCCAAGGAAAATTCCTTCAACTCATTTTTCTTCAAACTTACCAACTCAATCACTAGAATTATTTAAGATAAAGCATTTACAACTAAATACATGAAGATAAGAGACAATAGGTTTCTTACCTTCGAACAATTCATAAGATGTTTTCTCTAAAATAGGTCTTAGAAAAACTGTGTTTATAATATAGCAAGCAGTTGAAGTAGCTTCAGCCCAAAAATTAGGAGAAATATTGCTTTTAATCAAAAGAGTTCTTGCCATTTCTTGCAAAGAACGATTTTTCCTCTCTACAACTCCATTTTGTTGTGGAGTATATGGGAATGAAAAATTATGTTGAATGTTAGAATCATCACAATATTTAGCAAAATCATGATTTTCAAATTCACCACCATGATCAGTTTGAATACTTGAAATTGTATATCTTTTCTCAATTTGAATTTTCTTTGCAAATTTAATAAAGTAAGATAAAGTTTCAGATTTATTTGCAAGAAAGAAAACCCAAGTAAAACGAGAATAATCATCTACTATTACCAAACAATATCTTTTACCTCCAATGCTTTGAGTTCTTGTTGGACTGAACAAATTCAAGTGTAATAGCTGCAAAACACATTTAGTGGATACTTGATTTATAGATTTATAAGAATTTCTAACCTGTTTTCCAAGTACGCAAAAGAGTGCATAATTCATGCTTTTGATACTTCAGGTTAGGAAGTCTCCAAACAAGCTTTTTGGATGAGACTTTTGCAATTTGCTTCAAGTTGACATGTCCAAGCTTTCTATGCCAGAGAATGGCTTCATCTTGAATTAATATTAAGTACTGAGAATTGTCAGACTTTATATCCAGCAAATAAATATTTCCATGTCTTCGTCCAGTAAAAGATTGTGAGAGATCTTTGCTTGTTCCAGAACAAGTATCTTCTTGAAAGTTGATCTTGTATCCAGTGTTGCATAATTGACTAATACTCAAAAGATTATAATTCAACCCTTCAACTAGAGAAACATTGTTAATTGTAAGGTTTCTTATCTTTATGATTCCTCGACCAATAATTTTTCCTTTGTTATTGCCACCAAATGAGACATTTCCTCCTTTTACATGAGAGAGTTTTGTGAAACAATTTGAATCTCCCGTCATGTGTCTTGAACAATCAATATCCAAATACCACTTGATTTTCTTCTTGATAGTGACTTGAATTTAAATGAAAAACTCAAATTTTCTTTGGTACCCAAACTTTCTTAGGTCCATCATTGTTAGTACCATAAACAGTCTTTGCCCAACTCTTCTTAACAGGTCTCCAAACTTTGGGACAATCCTTCTCAAAATGTTCTACGCTTTTGCACTTTGAACATCTAAGAGCATTTCTTCCAACAGGCTTTACAAAAACTTTTTGAAAATGATTCTTGTAAAAAGATTTTATAGGCCTATTCTTAATTCTTTCTTTTACCTCCGGAAAATCAATCAAGGGAATTGTTTCATCTGTCATTCCTAGACTAGATTTATTAAAGTAGGGTCTTTGAATAGAAAGAATTTGGTCTAATTTTTCAGATCCCATTGAAAATTTCTTTGTGACTTTCCAAAGATTTTCTTTCAAGCAAGCATTTTCTTTTGAAAGGACAATTTCATTTTCTTTTGAAACAGCAAGACACTTATTTAGATTTTCAACTTTTTCAACCAAAGTCTTTTGTTGTTGTTTCAATTTGGAATTCTCCCTTTTTAGTTCAGAAATCCTTTTAAGAGAGCCTTTAAGACTGAGATAACGTTCATCAGTGTAATTCGACACTTTGGTAAGAATTTTTAAATTTCTAACCTTGACATCGTTGTTTGAGTCTGAGCTTGAGTCTAAGCTTGAGTCTGAGTTTGAGTCAGCCATAAGATAAATATTGGCATACTCTTCATCACTCTCTTCACATTCGGTGTCACTCCATGTTTCAGCTTTGAGTGCTTTCTTGAACTTTTCTGGTTTTCCTTTCTTTTTCTTTAATAAGGGACAATTGGCTCTGATGTACCCATTTTTCTTACATTCAAAACAAACAACATCCTTGTTGGTATCGTGATTGTTTTGTCTCTTTCCATTGAACCTTCTTCCTTTTCTATTTAACCTTCTGAACTTTCTAATCAGAAGTGCCAGTTCTTTGTCATCCAAGTCTTCTTCTGAATCTGTAACATCAGAATCATCATTAGATTTTAAAGCAATTGATTTCTTACCTTTGATGTCAAAGTCTTCATTGAATTGCTCGACTTCATATGATTGGAGTGTGCCGACCGACTCATCTACAAAAAGAGGCATAATCCTCTGTGTTTCTCTTATGGATGTCTTTACGTGATTCCAATCTTTGGAGAGTCCTCTCAACAGCTTGTTGACCTTCATTGGTCCTGAGATTGGCTGTCCTTGGTATGCTAAGCCATTTACAATTTTTGTAAATCGACTAAACATATCCGTGATGGATTCTCCTGGCTTCATTTTGAAGGCTTCATATTGTCCTAGAAGGATATTGATCCTGGTTTCTTTGACTCGATCCGTTCCTTCATAAGTGACGTACAATCTATCCCATATTTTTTTAGCTATTTCACAAGATGAAATTCTGTTATACTCAGTAAGAGATAAGGCACAATATAGAGAATAGATAGCTTTTGCATCAAGGGCTTGTCTCTTTGATATTTCAATTTGTGACAATCCCACTCCATCAGCTATTTCTTTCCCTGTGGTTGATGCAGCTTTAGGAACAATTCCTTTCTCGACTACATCCCATTCTTGAGGATCTTTCGATCTTAGGAATGCCTTCATCTTGTTTTTCCATACGTTGTATTCCTTTCCATCGAAGTAAGGAGGTCTGGTATTGCTTTGGCCTTCAATCAAACCTAGAGCTAAAATACTAGCCATAGATCTTTAGCTTTAGAAATAATAAACACTTCCAATAAAATAAGCAACCTTGCTCTGATACCAATTGATAAAGGCTAGTAAATACACCTAGAGGGGGGTGAATAGATGTTTAAGAAATTCTTTTCAAAAATTTAACGAAAATATCCTTTGGCATGGAAATCACATCAGAGATAAATGAATCACGCAGCAATAAAAATAAATTGAGTAGGGTAAGAGAAATTTTGACACAAGGATTATAGTGGTTCGGCTTATTGTAAGCCTACGTCCACTCTCCACACTGGCAGCCAACTGGCTGTAATCACTATGTAGCAAATGAGAGCTTTACAGTACATGATCTAGACTTCTTCAGTAGAAAGTCTCTTCTCCAGCTTCTCGCTCATTCACACTGTAAGTATCTCTCTTTAGTACATAATTTTGAGCACAAGAGATTTTGAGAACAAGAGATTTTAGAGGTTCTAACTTCGAAATTTTTCTATCGGCTCTCACTCATCTATTCAAACAACTTCGACACACCTTAAATATCCTTCGTGCCTCCATAGCCGTTAGCACTTTCCAAGAATTCATCCAATCAACCCATTGGATTGAATCAATTTAAGTGATCTTCACGTTGTCAAATATATAAGTAGAAAATAGTTCGTCAATCTTGGTCGCCCATACAATCAAGATCTTGAGTTTCCAAAATTAGATCCTTCCAAACTTCGCTTGATCTTCAACGGATAAAATCCAAAGAAAAAATCTTTCGAGCTCACAATCACAGCCAGAGATATTCCATGGATAAGTTAGGGAAGATAATATCTAAATCTTAATTTCCTTAATCATAAAAATAACCTACTGACAGCCTGGCAAAATTGCAAATTCTGGGTCTGACTGTCTTCGGACTTTAATTGGGTCTGGAGATCTTCAGACCGTAACTCTAGGTCTGACTGTTTTCAGACGAAAACGCTTGGGTCTTGAACTCTACAGACTTAACCAACTGAGTCTTGGATTCTTCAGACTTTACTAACGAGGGTGTTTTGTTAACTTCAAAACTTAAGAGGGATTTTTCTTCAACACCCATGTTAGCAAGACAAAAACCTAAGTGATTACGAATTGATTCCTTTGGTGAAGCTAAGTGCATGCGTAAATTTTCCGTAGCGTGATCCGGCAATGACAAGTCGAGCCTTTCGGATGAGTAAGGAAGATAAAAACTTGATTACATCGAGTCTCGTGTTCATAAAATTCTAAAAACAAATGAATATGTCGAACAAGTAATATAATGATGAGAAAAAATATCGTCTTATAGAAATTGATGATTAACAAATCAATTAAATATTTAAAATTGACTAATTATAAATTTTATCTAATTTTATCTAATATATCAAAATAAAATTGAGAATTAACAATCTTAGAAACAAAATTTCAGATCTAAAAGAAGTAAATAAATCAAATAAATATGTAGCGCATTCAATTTCACCATAACCATTAAAATTAGTTTTTAGATTATTATGCATACAAGAACAATTTCAAACATATCATAACAGAATTTTTCTAATCTTGTGAATTTAAATAAACATAAGTGCATAAAATTTTGTGAACATTCCCTGTTTATTATGAATCTTTTGAACCACCTTATCATTGAAAGCCCCACAAATAACATGATATATGTCAAGCCCTGAACCCCGGACACGCGCACATCCCTCGGCGATCGATTAAAAATGTGATGTCCTAGGTTGCGTCACCGACCCATTCTTTATATCTTTCAATTAAGCACATGTGGAAGCGAATTAACTAAACCCCTGGTCAATAAACAAACAATCAGGATAGTAAACACTAGGAATAATTTCCCTAAAAATAATGATTTCCTTATTAACTGGTTAACCCAAGAAGTTTAATACTTACAAGCCTTTCTACGGCCACTTCTTATCGACTCGTTTCAAAAACCTTCAGGGATCAGGGTTAACCTAAACTTCGCCAATGGCGGGGCCAGCTAAAAGGTGTCGCATCACGCGCCCATCACATCCGCACTCGGCAAATCTCCACACTACGACCCTGAAAAATGTTAATCATGACCGGGTGAGATAAATCTCAGCGAGTCAAACTCTAAGCCTCGACTAGGACGCAAATTTGTCTCAGAGGCAGCCTAAACAGGCACCACAAACAAACTTACCTCGCCTCAGCACACCCCTACTGGTTAGCACATCACATATGCCATTATGAATACGACAAGCATAATTAGTAACCAGAACACATAATTCCCATTCTCCAAACATTCACATGAGTCCCGATTATAAGGTAATACCGTTATGGCACGTCCCATACCATGCCTAATAATTTTGCCCCATAATCAGGCGCAAAGTATCACAACCAATTAGGCATGTTTCGATTATTAGGACCCCTCGGGCCACGGCTAACACAAAAGTTGGCGGTCATCCGGTGTAACCGGGCATCATCCCACCCAATTGGGCATGACATCATCCCACGTACTCATACGCATCAGGACATCATTCTATAAAGGAGCATCGGTCCGGCCTCAACCACGACTCGGCATCCCGTTGATGTGGGGACATTTGAACTTAATCAAGCATCGTTCCGCATAATCATACACATCAGGACGGGTTCATTACTCCGCATAATCATACGCATCAAGGTATTTAGGTGATCACACGAGCACACCATCACTCGAGTCCATTGTTATCTTCCTTATTAGCCAAGAACACCCAAATCCATTTTCAAATAATAAACCTTACAACCCTTTTATTTTGTTCAAAACATTCTGAAATAAATTTATACGTGGTCACGTACTCAAAATCAATCCATCAAACTTTGCACACTTCTATTATAAAACCTCCTTGTTTTATTGAGTAAATAAAACTTGGTGTCCAAACCCGACACCTTATTGATTTTTTATTTTCTTTTCCAACCACCTTTCTTTGAAACTAAACTTGGGTAATCCCTTTTTTTTTCTTTAAAACCTTTGGAAAGAAATTCATGGTACTCTCGTACTTGAAATTAATTCGCCAAACTTTGCAGACACCTAGTTTAAAACCTCATTGTTTTATTGAGCAAATAAGTTTTGGTGTCTAAATCCGACACCTCGTTTTTTTTTTTTTTAATTTAAAAGCTTATAAAGCCATCTTTTGACATTAAAATCGGAACCAACCATAGAGCAATCAATTGCACAATAACACACGCACAAGCCATCAAAATCACACATAAGTTATCAGCATGCCAACAATCAACCAAATCACAAAATGTACATTTTTCAATAAGCAAGACACCAATAACAACCATAAGACCACAACCGGCCCTCATTGGCAAAAACCGAGTCCACTCGCATGTCTCCAAGATTAATTCCGGAAACATAACCAAACGAGTTCAGAAAATTCTCAAATTTAAATATGTTATAAAGGACACTTAAATGAACACTTTTTATGGGACACCTTGACCCAGATATTTCTAGAATAAAGGCAGTAAATCACTCAAACCGTTACCAAAACTGTGTCCGTGTCCAAAAATTACGTTTTCCAAAACCAACTTGATTCAAGGTCCAAAACTCATCCATTTGCTTTGAAATTTGACTATGTTAAACTTGAAGATGTGATGAAAACATTTTGTGAAGAAAATCTTTGGAAAATAGAACCCTAAGAGTTGATAAAAATCCTTTAAACACCAAAAGGTCACTAGTTCCAGCACAAAACGAGATTCTACCTTGCATACAACGAAGTAGAATTCTTGTTCTTTTAAATCTCGAAAATCTTGAGTAAAATATGTCATAAATGAAGATGTCTAGAACATTTTTCAAGAAGGAAGAAACCCCCAAAATCATAGCACATTTTAACCCATGAAAATAGAAAACAGCAGTGTCCATTAAACTGCGATTAATTAAGCTAATCCAACTTAATTAACCTAATCATGATTAATTAACCTAATTATGGTTAACTAACCTAACCATTCTTGATTAACACTAATCCATCTTAACACTAATCTAACCATGATTAGCACTAATCTAAACACCCCTTAAACGCAATTAACGGCATAATCAAAGGTTAGGGAGTTAACTCACGGTTTTTGATGGTGGCGAGCTTGTGGCGATAGCAATGCGACGGCAACGAAAACTCAAGACAACCGTGACTCGAATGGAGGCTCGACGGTGTCGAATCTACAAGCTCTCGACCTAGGGGGCTTGGCTCGGCTTGGCACAGGTTAGTGGATGTGGCAGCGGTGATGGCTGCTCGACGGTGCTAGTAGCAGAGGGTTGCTGTGGTTGGGTGGTGCCGCTGGGTTGAGGAGTTGGGACGCTGGTGTGAAGGTGGATGGGGGGCTGATGTGTGGTGGAGTTGGCATTGGGGTTGGGTGGTGATGGAATTGGTGGATGGAGCTATGGCTGTGTGGAGTTGGGCGTGAGAGTGATATGGTGGTGGTGAGGGTTGACGGCAGAAAAGAAAAATGAAAAGAACAAAACCTGATGAAGAGAGAATGGGGGAGAGAAGAGATGAGGCGTGAGGGAAGAAGAAATAATGTGAGGAAGAAGCTGAGAGAAAAATAGGGGCTGGTCTCCACCGGTGGGGCCGGGGGTGGGGGTGGGGGTGGGGGGGAACGCATGAGAGAGGGAAATGGGAGAGAGAGAGGGAACAAGAAAGTCAAAGGCACAACCAATGAGAACCTTAGTCAAAATATCAAGCCCATCATCACCTTGCCCCCAAAGTCTTCATGCCCAAAAGTCTTTAGCTCAACCAATTAGAAATTAGCTCTAATTTCACCCAAATAAATCCTTTTGGGCACCAAATTCCCCTTTTTCCTCTTGATCCAAATTTCCTTTAATTTTCTTGTTTGTCTGAAAATCGATTTTCTGCAAAAATTTCGGACTCAATGAAAATTCACCAAAAGATGAGACGACATCCTATAAATGAATCGTGACACGCTCGAAGTCTGATTCCCGAAACCAAATTCAATTTCGTGGTTAAAATCAACTGAACGCAACTTTAGTACGACCTAGCCAATCGGGTAGCTTTTATGGATTTTAGTGTGTTTAACCCGTGGTCGATAATGCTCGATCCACGTTTGTGTATCTTCAAATCGTAGATGACCTTCAGTTGTCATAAAATCACGAGATTTCAATTACGTATCCCGAATATAATATCAATAGAAAATTGGTTTATTGCCGTTCGATGCGGATATTGTAATCGTGTGGAACCACCCGCAATTCGACTATGTAATTCCATCGAATCGACTTATATCTGTTCGCTAATCGATTTACAACAATATCGTATTGACCTTTGCCGATTATTATGGTCGAGTGGTCGATTCCTGATCGAATTCTCTAGTTTGTCGCATTTATATCTCTTAATGGTCTCATCTAATAGATTAGTTAACTCGTGAGTGGCTAGCTCTGAGTAAAATAACTATAAGCGCGTCGATAAAATAACCATTTCATATATCCGAATCAGGGGCCAAATTTCGGGATGTCACAATATACCTCTATCCACATTTAGTTCATGGTTATATATTATAAAGAGCAACTATAAATTATCACTTCTCAGTCTCAGATTTGCACATCGAATCATTCAATTAGCCACAAAAGCATAAAGCACAATAATGTAGAACTAATATGAATGAAATCACTTGTAAAATAGAGAAAAACATGAAATTCATATTATTATGGTCAGGCTATATCGTAGCCCTACCAAAAGAAAATTAATAATATAATAAAAGAAGAAACAAGAATATAAATTATGGGTGGTGCTATTTCCACTGCTTATATAACTAAATCCATCCAATTTTCACCAAAAAGACAATCTATCCTTAGTCATTCAATTGCAATTCATTTTTGTGGTCCCAAATTTATTTACTCTCCCTTTTTAAGTATTTTTATATCTATGTAGGATTTACTTACCATAATTAATAATTTCATATGTTTAGATTGTGTTTATTGTAGATTTTCCATGTATTTCAAAGGCCCTATTTATTATTATTATTATTATTATTATTATTATTATTATTATTAGATACTACTTCGTGGGTCAACATATCGGAATCAAAATTAACTCACAAATCAATTACAGGTTTGAACAAAATTTAAATCTTCCACAAAAATTCACAATAAGAAATGCAATTGTGGCAATAATTTTTTTTTTTTTTTTTCAGATTTAGCAAAACTTTTGTCTCCCCCCAAACTTGAATGAAGCATTTTTCTCAATGTGGAAAAGAAAACAAGAACAAGAAAACTCTCATTGTTGGAGGATGTGTTCATGGATGGTCTTGATGACTAAACTTTTGGACGGTAATCTCTCAAGAAAAAAATTAACTTGGATTAAATAGAAAAAAAAATCAATCTCTTTTCTTTATCTTATCTTTTTTATTATTATTATTTTTTTTTGCGAAAAATGAACTTAAAAACTAATGGAGAAACATAATGAAAATGCTTAGGTTGCTTCATAAGAAGCACTTCCTTTATAGTTTTTAGTCAAACTATTTCAGATGTCGCTACTTTGGAGGATAAAGTTCAATGACGATCTTTTGCTTGTTGCAACCACCTCTCAAGTAGGGCTTCAAATGTCTTTGAGGTTGGATAGTGGGTTTGTATTGTTCTTTCATCAAAATTTTAAACACGCAAAGTGAATGGCTAATTCCCTTGATGCCGGCTATTTTTATCTAATTGCACCCTTATGCTCTCTCAACACTCTAAGTAGTTTCTCCTTATCAAATTTGTCAAAGAAGACATAATTACCGACAAAGAAGAAACTCTATCTAAATAAGCATATTTCAAATGAGAGGGTAAGGATTTAAGTTCAAGAATTGGAGGCTCCCCAATTGATGGTTTAGGCTTTGTTGTGTGTTGTCTCAATTCCTCAAATTATGTTGCCTTTTGCCTTGAATATGATGGATTTGTCTCCATGAAATTTGCACAGTCTATTATCTCCTCATTCTTAATTTCTTTGTCCCTTGGTCAAACCAAACATGTTTGAAGTGGGTTTTTTAAAACATTTTCTAGAAAAACCTTATTCACAAACTTGTTATAGAGTGATATTTCATTACTTTTAAAAATATTAAAGGAAACAAGATTATCTTGCACTTCAAAAATCATATTTTTCTTGTTGTAGATCAATGAGAGCTCTTCCCATTACTAGAAAAGGTTGACTTAAAATAAGTAGTATCTCAAAATCCACCTCAATGTGAAGAATTTTGAAATCTGCAAGAAAGAAAAACTTGTCAATATTTACCAATACATATTCTACAATATCTCTTGGATATTTAATTGATCAACCAGCCAATTGAAGCAACACTATTGACTTTTACCTCACCCAACCATAATTTCCTAAAAACTGAAAAATGCATCAAATTAATGCTTGAACCTAAATCAAATAATGCATTTTCAAAGTAAGAATCCCCAATAGTGCAAGGAATTATAAAACTTCACATTTATGTTGGTCTAGAGACTAGTCAATCCTATCCCATAAAGTTTTAAATACCAAATTAGGGCAGTAACTACATGTACACACACAGAGCCTTCTATGGTCACGAGTGTTTTCAACTTAACTGATATGGATTCAATATAGTTGTGTGGCAAATAGATAACACCTCATGAAGAGTAATACCTTATAGGTTATCGCCTTTGTCGATCAATATTTTCTTACCTTAGGTGTCACAAGAAACCAGATGTGCCATTGGAGAATAGCTTCATGATTTTAATGAACTAACATATGTCTTATCTTTATGGTTAACCTTTCTTTGTGTGTAATCAAGACATATGCTCAATGTTGATAATTAGATGCCCTTAGCCTTACTCAAAGCTTACACAATATCTTGTTGATTTATATTACATGTAATCAACTCAATATGGTCACCACACATTCATGAACACTTTATTGAATATGTAATATATAAACTTTATTAGAGAAAAATCAAAACAACTCTCACTAAACAATAGCATCCAATGATGCTTCTCAGCCCATGTTCACAAAATGTTGTTCAAGTACACAAGGGCAAAAGTCTTTAGTTAGTGGGTCTACAACTACATCATTTGTGGAAATATGCTTTACTGTAGTGTCACCATTTTATGCCTTTTCTTTATGGTCAAAAACTTGACCGACATATATCTAGACCCCTCAAGACCTTTATTGTTGTTGATAAACAATATTGAGAAGTTATTGTCTTGATATAACCATATAAGTCTATTCACAAGATCAAATATGGTCAATTTCTTAATGAGGTTTAAAGTCAAATATCTCGAGTAATAACTAAAAAGCATGCTATAGATTTCGTTTGAATGATAGAGGATGATATAGATTTCTGTTTTTTGCTTTGTCATAATATTGCACTTTCTGCTAATATAAAGATATATTATGTCGTTAACTCCTTATCATCCTAACAGTTATAAAAGTCTACATTCGAATACCTTACTAGCTCCAGATCTTAAATATGTTTATCAGCATATAGTGTTTTTGTCATTTTAAGTATCTCAAAACCTTATTGGCAGCAATCTAGTGATCATGTTCTAGAGTTGATTGATATCTACCTAAAAGTCTTGCCGCAAGCAATATCTAGCTTAGTGCAAACTTGAGCATACATGACATTTCTAAGTGCACTAGCTTAAAAAATATACTTCATTTGGGTTTTCCCAAAATCTAAATGAGGCTACTGCAATAAATTCACTTAATTACCCTTGATAATAGGAGTAATTTTTGGTTTACAATATTGTATGCGGAATCTTTCTAAAATATGACAACGTATGCAACTTGAGATAAATCTAACATATGCCAAGAACGACCCTTATGATCTCAATGCCAAGGACAAAAGATACCTAACCAAGATCTTTCAAGTTAAAATTCCTTGATAACATCTACTTTTTCTTATGTAGTAATCCAATGTCACTACTCGCAAGCAAAATATCATTTACATAAAATGTGAGAAAACTAAATTTTCTCCCATTAACCTCGTAGTATATACACTGATCTACTTTATTCTTAATAAAATTGAATAGAGTGACAACACTATGAAACTTTAAGCACAATTGTCTATAGACTTGCTTAAGGCCATAAATAAGGTTTTCTAGTTTACACACAAGCTTACCTGAATCATCTGCTGCGAAACCTTCGGGTTAAACCATATAAACTTCTTTATGAAAGTATCCATTGGAAAACGTACTTTTGACTTCATCTAACGTAACTTTATGTCAAAAATAGCTATTAATGTCATGTTCATTGTGAAAGAATCTTTAGAACAGATTAGGCTTCTCTCTAAGTGAAACCTTTCACTACTAGTCTGAGTTTAAATTTCTCAATATTTCCTTTGCAGTCTCTTTTAGTCGTGTACACCCATTTGTAGTAGATGAGCTTGCGGCCTTCAGACAATTCAATAGGCTCCCAAACATTATCATGTTCGATAGATTGCATCTCATCTTTTATTGCATCTAACCACAGATCTAATTGAGGACAAGAAACGACATTTATATAAGTTACTAAATTTACCACGCAATAGCTATCATAGTCATGCTCTCATAGATAGATTATATAGTCCAATGGTATAATTGAATGTTTTTCCTTGGTAGATCTCCTAAGTGGTGCTACTGCAACCACTTCATCCTACACCTAAGAGGCTTGACAAACTTCATCAGGAATTATATCGATACTAGGATCCTGAACCTTAACAGGCTTAGTTTGTAGTGTAAAAGACTCCACATCTATTTGTATAGGCAAAGATAAAGACATAGTGGTCCTTACCATACTATTAGTTTTTATAGTCTAAGAGTAGCTATCCTTTGTAGATACGTCGAATTTAAAAAATTTCACTATCTATGGTTCCACAATTCTTGTACCTCCATTGGAATCATAAAACCGATATCCCTTCAAATGACCTAGGTAAGATACAAAATAACACCTAATGGTTTTGTAGTCCAACTTACTTAATGTTGGATTATATAACCCCACTTCTACAGGACACTTCAAAACTTAAGATAGTTTACGTTAGGTTTATGTCCAGCCCATAACTCAAAACGAGTCAATGTAACATATTTGGTAGAAATATGGTTTAATACATATAAAGCTGTTTTGCCCCACAAAAAACCCAACAAATTAGTCCTCATTATTATGTCAATTATAGTACAATTACACCTTTTGGCCACACCAATTTGTTCAATATTTTTGAGTATGGTAAACTAAGTTACCACCCAAGAATCTTCCAAGTATTTGACAAATGGCCTTTTAAGCCATCTAGAATTGCCATACTTGTCAAAATACTCACCACTATGGTCATATCTAACAATCTTTAATACTTGTCCCAATTGTTTCTTGACTTAGTCTGAAAGAATTTGAATTTATCCAAAGATTTAGACTTTTCTTTAATTGATTATAAAAGAAATAGTTGTCAATGGCTGTGTTGAAATGAAAATTTCTATATAACGTTACTATATATGGTTCACCAATATCAGTGTGAATAACCTCCAACAGGTCAAGACTTCGGACTATAGTTTTCTATTCTTTCTCTATATATATGATTAAGAAGTTTATGCTACAATGCTTAAGACTATTCATAAGGTAAAGACTTATTGGAAACAATCTTTTCAACTGTAAAAATGACGCACATATCGTTGGGAGATTAGCACAATTGGTACAATCCATTTGATATATTGCAACACCCAACTTTATTTGACTTGGAAAACATAAATATAGCATTGTTCTTTCCTTCAAAAGAATAGCCACACACTTTCAGACATGATACGGAAGCTAAGTTCCATCTAAAGGAAAGTACATAAAAATATTTCTCAACATTAAATGCATACTAGAATCCAGAATCCAAAGAACATAAACACGCGGACCCCTGGAGTGCCATAAGTTGGCACAAAGGGACACTTAAGTGCCAAAAGCTACAAAAGGTACACTTAAGTGCCAAGATCGGAATAAAATGGATCACTTGAGTACCAATCCAGCCAAAATCCGGCCAAATCGCCGACATGGTGATTTTCCGACGAGGCAAAGACAAAATGGCACCGTTTTAGTGTTGACGTGGAAAAAAATAATATAAAAATTAATTATATTAAATTTATTTAAAACATTTAAACATAACAATTTTGAATATTTAAAAAAATAATTAAATTTAATTTAAAAGTAAATTTATTTAAAACATTTAAAAATAACAATTTTTAATATTTAAAAAAGGGGGCGGGGAGGGGGCGAGATGGTGAGGGCTCGGCCCTCGGCCATCACCACCGCCTCCGGCGGCGCCCGGCCGGGGGAAGGGTCGCCGGGGTCGCTAGGCCTTGGCCGGGGGCCGCGACCCCGGCCGACCGGCGGTAAGGGCTAGCGAGCCCTCGCCGGATCTCGGGCGAGGGCCACGACCCTCACCCTAGATCCGGGCGAGGTTGTGGCCCTCACCCGAGATCCGGCGAAGGTCGGCGGCCCTCGCCCGGCCGGGCCAAGGGTCGCCGCTCGGCGAGGGGTCGTCGGGGACCCTTGGCCCAGCCGGGCAGGGCCGCCAACCCTCGCCCAAATCCGACGAGGGCTCGCGGGCCCTCGCCACCGGCCGGCCGGGTCGTCGGCCCCGGCTAGAGCCCGGCAACTCTAGCCGAGCCTTCCCCACCAAGGCGCCGCCGAGGAGGCGACGGTAACGGCTAAGGGCTGAGCCGTCTCCACCCCCCCCTTTTTTAAATTTAATTTTTTTAATATTAATATTAATATTTTAAAATATTAAGTAAATTTAATTTTAAATTAAATCTAATTAATTTTACATTGATTTATTGCCACGTCAATGCAAAAACGACGTTGTTTTTGCACTATTTGGCCACATCGGCGTGCAAAACGGCGTCGTTTTGCACTTATTTCACCAGAAATTGCAGACGTCAGCACTTTGGCCGAATTTTAGCCGAAGTAGCACTTAAGTGTCCCATTTATTTTTGAATGCGGCACTTAAGTGTACCTTTCATAACTTTTGACACTTAAGAGTCCCTTTGTACCAACTTATGGCACTTGAAGCATTCTTATCCCAAAGAACATAATTTGTTGTTAGAATCACGGTGGTGGCCTCGTCACATTCTGATTACTTTTTGAAAATTTTGGATGATTGCACATCCCAGATTGTATATGTTAGAGTAGGGATTATTCTATGGTTCGTTAAAATTCTCAAAAAAAGAAAAAAAGTTGGCATCTTCACTAAGTTGTGTAAAAGGGTTACACACCTAATACTTTGTGCTAACTTGTTCTCCACCATAAAAATCACATGTCATATTCTAAATTTTCATAGTTGAAACATTCTTGTTATCTAGTTTTTTGTTGAGTGCTTCGAATTATATAGCAATTGTAGTGAAAACTTTCACTTCATGAAATTCGCTAGCTTTTCGCACTAGTAGCCTCTTAATAGGTCATTGATAACTATGGGATGCCATTTTCCTTTAATAGGTTGGAGGCTTCTTATGGTGCTTTATTATTTAGAGTTCCCCCTACACTGCATCAATCATAGAATAAAGATTTATACTAGACCCATTATAAAAAGCTTGTAATTGCATTCATATGGGTAGTCCATAATGTGGGTATCTCCTAAAAAACTCCATTCCATGATGTGGGTATCTTCTAAGAAACTCCTTCAATCATTCTCGTCATTCCATGTAGCGATTGATCCTACAAGCAGAGAAGAGAGCCAACCCTTAACATTGTCTCTAATGAAAATTGGAAATAATCTTAATCTAATTGCATCATTTGTAACTCGATCATATTTAATTGTGTCACAAATTTCAAGAAAAGTATCGATGTGAGTGTTTGGATCATTGCTTGGTAGCCCATTAAATTGCACTGATTGTTGTAGCATCTAAATGAGTGATGATTTGGTTTCAAAGTCGTTTGCATGAATTGTAGGTCTCATGATGTTTGATGTGGTATCCTGAACTGATGGCATAGCATTATCTTTCAAAAGTCTAAGTAGATTTTCATACTCATGAACTTGCTCCATCTTGTGATTTGTCTATTCTCATATTCGCCTTTTAAATGTGCGTTCGATTTCTAGATCTAACTCGGTAAGTTTCCCTTGTTGGCTACATGTCATACACCATGTACACTGAAGAAAATAAAAATGAAAGCTAGATTAAACCTCGTATTATCCAATATCGTATTGATTAGTATTAAACAAACAATCCTCGGTAATAGTGCCAAAAATTTGTTCATAAAGTTCTAAATGCAAATAAACATGTCGAACAAGTAATGTAATGATGATAAAAAATATCATCTCACAGAGATTAATGATTACTAGGCTAGTTAAATATTAATAGTGGACTAATTCTAAAATTTATCTAACAGATCAAAATAAAATTGAGAATAAATAAAATCGACAATTTCATAAGCAAAATTTTGGAACAAAATGCAATATATTAATCGAATAAATATGTTAGAGCATCCGATTTGAACATAACCACTAGATATGAATTTCAGATCAATATGTGATAGCAAAATTTCCTAATCTATTTATTATCCTATCTTTAGGTATAGCAAACTTATTCAGTTTATCGATCCACCATATCTTTATGTGAATTTAAATAAACATAATGTATTAAAATCTTACAATGAATCTTTCAGATCACCTTTTCACTGAAAAACACATAAATAACATAATATACTTCTATCCACGTTTAATTTATGGTCATATATTATAAGAAGCAATTGCATATTATCATTTCTTAGTCTCAAATATGCACATCAAATCATTTAAATGGTGGCCAATCACTTAAAAGCACTAAGCACATTAATATACAATTTACATGAATGAAATCACTTGCAAAACATAAAAAACATGATATTTATATCATTATGATCATGACCATAATAGAAGAAGAAACGAGAATATAAATTAAATCAACATTTGAATCAAAGAACTAGAATTATGTCATTACTTTTTGTCTTATCTTCAAAATATTTAAACCCCCCGAAAAATAAAAACGGTCTAAAAATAAAAACTTAATTATCCCCCAACCTCTCAATGTTATCCTATTTATAGGATAAATTACAGGCTCCAAACACAAGGCAATTGCTTATTTTTAGCATAAATGTCACACCCCGAACCTCGAGTGCGCACATCCCTCTGTGGTCAATAAAATTTTGTGACTTCTTAGGATCAGTCGCCAACTCTTTCATTTTAAGCACATGCGGAAGCGAAACAATAACCCCTGACAATAAACAGCATGGGATAGGAAAACAGGGCAACATTTCACAAAAGCACAATTTTATAAACGATGGAGTTTAGGTACAAAACAAGTTTGGTCAAAAGCCTACAAAAGACTGACTCTAAAAAAGGAACTGTCTTACGACATACTAGTCGGACACATACGCCGATTCTTCGAACTCCACCTTCACAAACTTCGGGGCTTCAGTCTTCCATGACCACAATCTAAGGACCTGAAAATGGTTGTACATTAACCAATGAGATAATGTCTCAGCAAGTCCACTCCCTAAACTCTTATTAGGAAGAAAATGCACCATAAGGTGCTATAGCCACACAACCACACAATTTGAATAGAGAACTTACCTTGCCTTAGATCCCTCCTGCATGTTAGCACAATTCATATATCACATAAGGGCAGTAGCAACACCCGAGCATTTGGAGCATTTCATTCAATCTTAGTCAATCAATAAATCAATCAATTGAATCAACACCATTAATCCATCATTTAATCAAACAATCCACAAGAGTCTCAATTATAAGGTTAAATCGTTATGACACGTCATATTCCATGTCATGTAATTTTGTCCCATAATCAGGTGCGGGTAAATCATGTTGGTGTTTCCATCTACACTTGATATTTACTCTTAACAATCAAATTCAATACCAGACTCAAGGCTCTAGAGGTGACCCTCCACAAAGTGTTGTCACCGTGCAGTACTTAGTCCTTGACCACAAATAACAAAAGTATAAGGCACTAGAGGTAACTCACACAAAGTATTGCTATCGTGTAGTACTTAGCCCTTCAGTACAAATAACAATAGTATATGGCACTAGTGGAAACCCACACGAAGTCTTGCTATCGTGTAGTACTTAATTCTTTATTACACTAGGCAACAATATAAGGCACTAGAGGCGACTCACACGAAGTTTCATCCTCATGTAGCACTTAGCCCTTCACTATGCATGACAACACTGCAGGGCACTAGAGGTAATTCTCATGCGACTCAGGTCACCATGTAACACTTAGCCCTTGACTACAATAAGCAATGGTATAAGGCACTAGAGGTGACTCACACGAAGTATCATCCTCGTGTAGCACTTAGTTCTTTACTGGTTCAAAACATATGGGGTTTCCTCAACACACCCTATGTCATCTTGACATTCAATAGTCACCTTACCATTACTATAAACCATCACACGATCATCAAGCATAAACTCTAGGCATGTCACAAACCAACCATATCATTAAATATGCGCAAATCTTCACTCAATTCATGCGGATGCCCATGTATTTACACATCCATTCACTTCATAAAATCAACCACACATAAAATCAGACCACTTTTCACATTATGGATGAACAATGCACGTGAACAGTGTTTCGTGAACAGTAAATATCTAGAATTAAATAACTAATAAATTAAATCCACAAGTCATTGGAAACACTAATTAAAGCAAGCAAAGTATCAAGAACCATCACCAAAGTAAAATCGATCCTAATTGGTAGAAACTAGGCCACTCGCGCATCTTCAAGTTTAAATCTAGAAATCTAACTAGACAAGTTTGAAAAATTCCCAAATATGAATATGTTGTAAAGGACACATAAACGAACATTTTTCATGAAGACACCTTAGCCCAGATCTTTCTAGATTCGGCCTAGTAAATCGTTCAATCCAGCACAAAAAAAGGGGTCCGTTTTCAAAAAGTCTATTTTCTGAAATCAGTTTGGTTTTGATAAAGGCTAGTAAATACACCTAGAGAAGGGTGAATAGGTGTTCATGAAATTCTTTTCAAACCTTTAACCAAAATCCTTTGGCTTGAAAATAAAATCAGAAATAAATGAATCACGCAGCTATAAAAATAAATAGAGTAGGGCAAGAGAATTTTGACACCGAAGTTTATAGTGGTTCGGCTTATTGTAAGCCTACGTCCACTCTCCACGCTGGCAGCCAACTGGCTATAATCACTATATAGCAAATGAGAGCTTTATAGTTTACGATATAGACTTCTTTTGTGGAAAGTCTATTCTATAGCTTCTCGCAATTTCTCACTGTAAGTATCTCTCCTTAGTACACAATTTGAGCTCAAGAGATTTTGAGAACAAGGAGTTTCAGAGGTTCGAACTTCGAAATTTTCTATTGGCTCACTCTTCTTCGAACAACCTCGACACACCTTAAATATCCCTTCGTGCCTCCATAGCTGTTAGCACTTTCCAAGAGTTCATCCAATCTACCCGTTGGAATGAATCAATTTAGGTGATCTTCACGTTGTCGAATATAAGTGGAAGATAGCTCGTCAATCCTGCTGGCCCATACAATCAGGATCTTGAGTTTCCAAAATTGGATCCTTCCAAAACTTGCTTGATCTTCAACGAATCAAATCCAAAACTTTCGAGCTTAGAATCACAGCCAGAAATCTTTTACGGATAAATTAAGGAAAATAAAATCCAAATCTTGATTTCCTTAACCGTAAGAATAAATTGTTGACAGCTTGGCAAAATCGCAAAACTGAGTCTGACTGTCTTCAGACTTTGATAGGGTATGGAGATCATTAGACCGTAACTTCTGGGTTTGGTAACCTTCAGACGGAAACGCTTGGGTCTTGAACTCTTCAGACTTAAGCGACTGAGTCTTGGATTCTTCAAACATAACTGACGAGGATGTTTTGTTAACTTCAAAACTTATAAGGGATTTTTCTTCAACAGGTTTGAGGTCCAAAACATCCCAGTTTGATCTAAAATTTGAATATGTAAACTATAAGATGTGAAAAACAACTTTTGTAAAGAAACCATTTTGAAATTCGAACTCTAAGAATTGATGAAAACCCCCAAAATCCTAAAAGGTCACTACTTCCGGCGAAAACTAAGGTTCTATTTGAAAATGACAGAGCTGATATCTCCTTCTTTTAAATACCTAAAAATTTTGAAAAAAAATATATGTTGTAGCTGAATATGTCCACAAAAATTCTCAAGAGGACATCAACCTCAAATTTGCAACAAATTTCAGTCCACAAAATGGCAAACAGCGAGTGTCCAGGAATCAGTTCTGAAGAACAGCCACTGATTTCGACTAAACCATCCTCAATGGTGCTAATCTCACTAATTAGATTAACACTAATCTATTCTAAGGCTAATCTAACCATTCTAGATTATCACTAATCCATATTTAAGCTAATCTAAACAACCCTTAAACATAATTAACCTCCTAAGTAAGGTTTAGTGAGTAAACTCACTGGATTTGCGAGCCGGTGAGTCCACAGCGATGGCAACGCCGAGGTGAGCGGCCATCCTCCTTGTGGCAACACCAAGTGAGAGCGGGAAGGGCTCGGAAACGGGCCATGAAGTTCTAGATCTTGCTGGTGTTGGAAAAAACTCATTTATTGTTTTGAAGTTGACAAAAAGTTTCCATCAATTTAGTTTGAAGACTTCTAGACCCAAGTGTTAAAGTCTGAAGAACTCTAGACTCTACTATCAAAGTCTGAAAACCACCAAACTCAAGACTCAAAGTCTGCCCAAACTGACAGTTTTCAAATGAAGAAAGAAGACTTTTCTAAATGTCGGATTATCTTTAAGGATTTGATTCATATGGTTGTTTGAAAACCTTATGGCTGGATATAGCATCTTCATGATTGATTATTCTTATTGGAATCTACTCCGATTTGGAGATCTTTTTGAAAGGCGAGCAAACTTGGAAGGTTCTACCTATGGAAACCAAAGATCCTAATTGTATGAGTGAATAGGATTGACGGGCTTTCATCACCAATCATTCAACGACTTGATATCACCTTAATTGATTCTATCCAACGGGTAGATTGGAAGAATTCCTTTGGAAAGTGCCAACGGTTGTGAAGGCATGAAGGAGTATTTAACGCGGACTCTCCAGTTGTTCGAAGTAGTGCGTGAAAGAAGAATTTCAGAGTCTGAATCTCTTTAGTTCTTTGCTCTTTCATTCATTGAGCTCAAATTGTATACAAAAGAAGAAAAACACATAGCGAGACTATGTGAGAGTTAGTACAAACTCTTCACTAAGAAAGTCGAAGATCACAAGTTGTATTATCTCTTTTGATTCATAGTGGAATTCAGCCAGTGGGCTGTCAGCGCGGGAGAGTGGATGTAGGCTTAGTTCAAGCCAAACCACTATAAACCTTGTGTTTCAATTCTCCTCCCTTAAACTCCTTATTTCATTCGTTGCTTTATAATTGTTTCAAAGCTAATTACATCTTTAGTCTGTTATATTCAAAAGGCAATTTGCTTTTATCAAGTCTTGCGAGAAAATTTTATTTACACCTATTCACCCCCCTCTATGTGTCTTTACTAGCCATTTCAATTGGTATCAAAGCCTATGTGCTTATGAATTGAAGTGTTTTTACTTCTTAAGCTAAAGATTTATGGCTAGTATTTTGGCTCCAAGTTTGGTTGAAGGCCAAAGCAACACCAAACCTCCCTACTTTGATGGGAAGGAATACAATATTTGGAAAAACAAGATGCATGCATTCGTAAGATCGAAAGATCCCCTAGAATGGGATGTGGTAAAGAAAATGATCAATCCCAAAGCTACATCAACCTTAGGGAAGGAAGTTGCAGATGCTGGAGAATTGACACAAGCAGATATATCCAAGAGACAAGCTCTTGATGCCAAAGCTATTTATTCATTATATTGTGCTTTATCTCCTACTGAGTATAATGAAATCTCATCTTGTGAAACGGCCAAAGAAGTCTGGGACAAATTGCACGTCACCTATGAAAAAACTGATCAAGTTAAAGAAACGAAAATCAATATCTTACTCAGACAATATGAAGCCTTCAAGATGAAGCCAGGAGAATCCATCACTGACATGTTTAGTCGTTTTACAAAAATAGTAAACGGTCTAGCATATCAAAGATAACCAATCTCAGGACCAATGAAGGTCAATAAATTGCTGCGAGGACTCTCCAAAGACTGGAATCACGTGAAGACTTTTATAAGAGAAACCCAGAGGGTCATGCCTCTTTCTATAGACGAATTAGTTGGCACACTTCAATCATATGAAGTAGAGCAAATCAATGAGGAAGAAGATCCCAAAGGTAAGAAGTTAATTGCCTTAAAATCTAACGATGATTATAATGATATAGACTCTGAAGATGACTTGGACGATGAAGAGCTAGCACTTATGATAAGAAAGTTCAGGAAGTTGAACAAGAAAGGTAAAAGGTTTAATTGGAAAAAGAAAGGCAATCAAAGATTTTAGAAGAAATGAAATGAGGACAATGAGACCAACAAAGATGTGATTTCTTTCGAATGTAAGAAAAATTGGCACATCAGACCCAACTGCCCTTCGCCAAAGAAAAAGAAAGGAAAAATAGAGAAATTCAAAAAGGCTCTCAAAGCCAAGACATGGAGCAATATTAAATGCAAGGAAAGTGATTAGGAATATGCCAATATATGTCTAATGGAAAATTCAGAATTAGACTCAGATTCTGAGATAGACTCAGATTTAGACTCAGATTTAGATAGTGAAGTCAAGGTTAGTAATTTAAAGATTCATGTTAAAGTCTCAAAATATATATATGAATTTTGTCTTAGTCTCAAAACATTTCTTAAGAGGAATTCTGAACTAAAGAAGGAGAATTTCAAAATGAAGTAATAGGAAACTTCTTGGAAAGAAAAGTTTGAAAATCTAGACAAGAGTTTCGTTGATTTGAAAGAAAATGTAGATTCTCTTTCGAAAGAAAATATTTTTTTAAAAGAGGATATTTCAAATATCACAAAAAGGTTTTCAATAGGATCTGAGAAGTTGGAAAATATTCTTTCTATACAGAGACCTTATTTCAATAACCCTGGTTTAGGAATGACATTAGAAAAAATTCTTTTAATTGATTTTCCAAAAGTAAAGGAAAGAATCAAACAAAGACCTATAAATACCTTTTACATGAACCATTTTCAAAAGGCTTTTGTAAAATCTATTAGCCGAAGTGCTCTCAAATGTTCAAAGTGTAGTAGCTCAGAATATTTTGAGAAAGAATGTCCTAAAGGTTGGAGACCTGTTAAGAGAGATTGGGCAAAGACTGTGTTTCGTACTAACTCCCCTGGACCCAAGAAAGTGTGGGTACCAAAGAAAACTTGAGTTCTTCTTATGATTGCAGGTCAATATTAAGAAAAAGGTCAAATGGTATTTGGATAGTAGCTGCTCGAGACACATGACAGGAGATTCAAGTTGTTTTATAAAGCTCATGCAAATAAATGGAGGAAAAGTTTCTTTTGGAGGAAACAGCAAAAGAATGATTGTTGAATGTGGAACTGTGAGAACTGGAAATCTCACAATCAACAATGTCTCATTGGTGGAAGATTTGAATTATAATCTTCTCAGCATTAGTCAATTGTGTGACATTGGTTTTTAAATTAATTTCCAAGAATGCACTTGTTCAAGAACCAGTAAAGATCTCTCTCAATCCTTTACTGGATGAAGACATGGGACTATCTACCTTCAAGTTATAAAACCAGAAAGCTCTCAGCGTCTAATATCCATTCAAGAAGAAGCAAACCTTTTACATAAAAAGTTTGGCCATGTCAACATGAAGCGGATTGCCAAGATCTCCTCCAAGAAGCTTGTTTGTGGATTGCCCAACCTAACTTATCAAAAATCTAAATTATGCACACCATGTATATTGAGAAAACAGGTTTGAAGTTCTTTTCAACCCATAAATCAAGTTTCTACTAATCAAGTTTTGCAGCTTCTGCATATGGATCTTTTTGGACTAACCAGAACCCAAAGCATTGGTAGAAAGAGATACTGCTTAGTAATTATGGATGATTACTCTCGCTTTACATGGGTATACTTCCTAGCAAGTAAGTCTAAAACATTCTCTTACTTTTCAAAATTTGCCAAGAAGGTCCAAAATGAAAAAGGATATATTATTTCAAGCATATGCACAGACCATGGAGGTGAGTTTGAAAATCAAGAATTTGCAAAATTCTGTGATCAATCTGATTTTCAGCATGTTTTCTCTTCTCCATATACTCCAGAACAAAATAGGGTTGTGGAAAGAAAGAATAAATCTTTGCAGGAAATGGCAAGAACACTCTTAATTGAGAGTAATATTTCCTCTCGATTTTGGGCTGAAGCAGTTTCTACAGCCTGTTATATTATTAACAGAGTATTCTTAAGACTTATTCTAGAGAAAACTCCTTATGAGATATTTAAAGGGAAGAAGTCAAATGTTTCTTATTTTCACGTGTTTGGTTGTAAGTGTTTTATTTTGAAGAATGTAAATGATCGAATTGGTAAGTTTGAAAAAAGATCAGACGAAGGGATTTTCCTTGGGTACTCAACTTCAAGCAAAGCCTATAAAGTATTCAACAAGAAGACTCAGTCTGTGGAAGAATCTATGAATGTTAAGTTTCAAGACTCAATGCAGAATCAACTAGATCAGACTCAACTTGAAGAACCTGAACCTACTCTAGACATTATAAAGACTACTTCCCCTGAAGTGGTTTAGACTCCTGAAGTTTAACAACAAGATGATCCAGAAGATTCAACTGAAGTAGAGGATCAGCAGACTCACAAACCAACTAGCAACTTGAAACATAAGTCAAGTCATCCCAAAGAACTTATCATTGATAACATTGATGAAGGAATTCGTACCAGATTCAAAAGGCAAGAAGAGTTTAGTGCTTTAGCACTTGTTTCTGAAATTGAACCCAAAACTGTAGAAGAAGCCTTGGTTAATGAAAGTTGGATTGAAGCCATGCAAGAAGAGCTCAGACAATTGAGCATCAACGATGTTTGGGAATTAATTCTTAAACCTAAAGGTAAATCTGTTATTGGAACTAAATGGGTTTTCAGGAACAAGGTGGACGAGAAAGGAAAAGTGGTTAGAAACAAAATAAGACTCGTGACCAAAGGATATACGCAAGGAGTAGACTATGACGAGACCTATGCACTAGTAGCGAGGTTAGAAGCAATTAGATTTTTACTTGCTTTTGCTTGCTATAAAAATTTCATATTATTCCAAATGGACATGAAAAGTGCATTTCTAAATGGATTTATCCAAGAAGAAGTCTATGTGGAACAACCACCTGGTTTTGAAGATCCAAGAAAGACAGACTCAATTTATAAACTGAAAAAGGCCATATATGAACTAAAGCAGGCACCTCGAGCATGTTGGTAGACATATTTACAAAATCAAAGGAGAAAAGCCTATTTGAGTCTATTCACACCAAACTAAACATCATATCTTCTATTGGGTAAAGTTTGGAAGAGTTAAGACTCAAGGTAAAGCCTGAAGGTATTTAGACTTAGAATGACCAAAAGTTAAGTTAATCCTTTCAAAATGCATGTGATTTTATTTTTGGATGATTTTTTTAAAAAGGTACATTGATTTTTCGAATTGCTACTTGCCTATTTTATTTTTAGAATTTATCTTTTTCGAGTTTTTAAATTTATGGCAATTTTCATTTTCAAAAAGACAGTTTTTACTTTTTCCTTTGAGATGTTTCACTTGTTATATATACTATTGATTTTTATCTTCTCCATTTTCACTTTCAAACCCTAGAATACAAAAATCCCACTTGTTCTCACTTTCTCTCTAGTTTATTGCAAAAAGATTTCACCTTTTTCACGAGCGAGTTTAAGAATTTTACCCAGAAAGTGACAATGTCTTCAAGAAAGTTTTCTAGAATCGCAAGCAAGGGACCATAGCATATGCATGAGGGTCCTAAGCACTTTGATTTAACCGAGGAAGATGACTCTCCTCAACAACAGCGGTAGCAAAGTCAACAACAACATTCTCAACCGCGCCAATCTTCTCAACACGGGACACAAGATCCTCCACAGCAACAACTAGAAGAAGAAAATGTGAATGATGTGGAACCTGTAAGAACGCTGAAACCTCAACTTCTTTTCAAAATTTATTCTAAGTTGAAAGACGGTGGTACTGTAATAACTTTGATCGATGAATTTCTGAGAGAGAGAGAGAGAGAGAGAGGTTACAAGAATGAAACTTTATTCTTGCAAGAAATGGAAAAGATGGGCATTGCGCCTAAAGGGTTGGCTAATAGGACATTTGCCAACTTTCCAAGTGACCCATGTTTCGGTACCTTCAATCAGCCTGAAGGAAAAGATGACGTTGAAAGGATGTTCACACATTTTTAGCTTAGGATGGGAGTGGCTACAAATGTTTGTGGTGAGGGAGCGAGTGTTTTCCGCTCTAGAACCGTAGGAAGACCTACTCAAAATTGCTGAAGCGAGGGGTTATGAACCCTAGAAATGTTGATTTTGATTTTCTTGATTCGGTGAATGTAAATCTGAGGGAGATGTTTGTACTCCTTCAAATGGAACATTTTTACCTTGAGATAATAGTCGCCTACCCAAAACTCACAGCATACTTCTATTCAAATCTATCATTTTTGGATGCGAATAGATTTTCCTTTATGATTAGGGACAAGGAATTTGTAGTCGATGTAGACACATTGGCTGACTTGATTGGGGTGGAAAAAAGGTGTTTCTAACCAATCAGTGTGTCGATTGCTCACGCTACACTTGAACAAAAGCAAGATATAATATATACTCAAGCCAACAGCCCCCTCCATGACATTCTTCCATCATTGCTCGAATTCACAATTCAAAGAAAAACATAAATTTCATCCAAATATTGAAATTGATTCATAAGTTAAGAATGTGATCCAAATATGTGTCTAAGTCCTTATCTTTTCGATTTATATGCAATCTAGATAAATTCACAATGGTATACAATCTCTCAAAAATTATTTATAATTATGACCAAATCTTATAAGTTTGCTTTTCATTTCTCTTTCCATTAATGTCAAAAAAATCAATAAGACTTTTCTCAGTTTGTAATTTGAGGCTGGGCTAATGATGGGATAATAGTAACTTTAAGCTCAGATCTAATTAGAGCCCATAGTACCGTTCCTAATTCCACTCATTCTAGATAATTTTTCTACCACCACTTATCATCATTCTTTATTTTTTATTTTTTTGCATTGCTATATGGTGGAGTTCCTCCCTATGTCCCTCCCAAAACATGAATATTTCTAACTTATTAAGTATCCAAAGGCTCACTCAATTGATTAATTGGATAGGGAAAAAGCAATTTTTTTAATGATACACCCTGAACAACCATAGCAATCAAATTATTTCCACGCTCTGTCCTTTCTCCCAAATTTCTATTATGGTCAAATAGATTTTTATCCTAAAAATCAATGTGTTCATAAGGTGTGGGACAATGATATGATATGGTAAAATTAAGTTAAAAGTATGTGGGTCTTAATGAAAGATTAGATGAGAATTAAGGCTCTACGAGGTGACTTGGGATAAATAAACAGGGATGGCTTGAAAGACCCAATTGATCCAAAATTAACCTTAATTATTTTCTCAGTTAGATATAGCATAGGATTTCACCCCAAGAGAAAATCAAACAAATTCTAAGATTTGGATGATATATAATAAAATAACATACACCAAATAAATGTTATCTAGATGTACACACAATTAAAAAATTAAGGACTTAGTGGGTCAACATATCGGAATCAAAATTAACTCACAAATCAATTACAGGTTTGAACAAAATTTAAATCTTCCACAAAAATTCACAATAAGAAATGCAATTGTGGCAATGATCTTTTTTTTTTTTTTTTTTTTTTTTTCAGATTTAGCAAAATTTTTGTCTCCCTCCCAAACTTGAATGAAGCATTTTTCTCAATGTGGAAAAGAAAACAAGAACAAGAAAACTCTCATTATTGGAGGATGTGTTCATGGATGGTCTTGATGACTAAACTTTTGGATGGTAATCTCTCAAGAAAAAAATTAACTTGGATTAAATAGAAAAAAAAATCAATCTCTTTTCTTTATCTTATCTTTTTTTTTTTTTTTTTTTTTGCAAAAAATGAACTTAAAAACTAATGGAGAAACATAATGAAAATGCTTAGGTTGCTTCTTAAGAAGCACTTCCTTTATAGTTTTTAGTCAAACTATTTCAGATGTCGCTACTTTGGAGGATAAAGCTCAATGATGATCTTTTGCTTGTTGCAACCACCTCTCAAGTAGGGCTTCAAATGTCTTTGAGGTTGGATAGTGGGTTTGTATTGTTCTTTCATCAAAATTTTAAGCACGCAAAGTGAATGGCTAATTCCCTTGATGCCGGCTATTTTTATCTAATTGCACCCTTATGCTCTCTCAACACTCTAAGTAGTTTCTCCTTATCAAATCTGTCAAAGAAGACATAATTACCGACAAATAAGAAACTCTATCTAAATAAGCATATTTCAAATGAGAGGGTAAGGATTTAAGTTCAAGAATCGAAGGCTCCCCGATTGATGGTTTAGGCTTTGTTGTGTGCTGTCTCAATTCCTCAAATTATGTTGCCTCTTGCCTTGAATATGATGGATTTGTCTCCATGAAATTTGCACAGTCTATTATCTCCTCATTCTCAATTTCTTTGTCCCTTGGTCAAACCAAACATGTTTGAAGTGGGTTTTTAAAAACATTTTCTAGAAAAACCTTATTCACAAACTTGTTATAGAGTGATATTTCATTACTTTAAAAATATTAAAGGAAACAAGATTATCTTGCACTTCAAAAATCATGTTTTTCTTGTTGTAGATCAATGAGAGCTCTACCCATTACTAGAAAAGGTTGACTTAAAATAAGTGATATCTCAAAATCCACCTCAATGTGAAGAATTTTGAAATCTGCAAGAAAGAAAAACTTGTCAATATTTACCAATACATATTCTACAATATCTCTTGGATATTTAATTGATCAACCAGCCAATTGAAGCAACACTATTGACTTTTACCTCACCCAATCATAATTTCCTAAAAACTGAAAAATGCATCAAATTAATGCTTGAACCTAAATCAAATAATGCATTTTCAAAGCAAGAATCCCCAATAGTGCAAGGAATTATAAAACCGCACATTTATGTTGGTCTAGAGACTAGTCAATCCTATCCCATAAAGTTTTAAATACCAAATTAGGGCAGTAACTACATGTACACACACAGAGCCTTACATAGTCACGAGTGTTTTCAACTTAACTGATATGGATTCAATATGGTTGTGTGGCAAATAGATAACACCTCATGAAGAGTAATACCTTATAGGTTATCGCCTTTGTCGATCAATATTATCTTACCTTATGTATCACAAGAAATCGGATGTGCCATTGGAGAATATCTTCATGGTTTTAATGAACTAACATACGTCTTATCTTTATGGTTAACCTTTCTATGTGTGTGATCAAGACATATGCTCAAGGTTGATAATTAGATGCCCTTAGCCTTACTCAAAGCTTACACAATATCTTGAGATTTATATTACATGTAATCAACTCAATATGGTCACCACACATTCATGAACACTTTATTGAATATGTAATATATAAACTTTATTAGAGAAAAATCAAAACAACTCTCACTAAACAACAGCATCCAATGATGCTTCTCAGCCCATGTTCACAACATGTTGTTCAAGTACACAAGGGCAAAAGTCTTTAATTAGTAGGTCTACAACTACATCATTTGTGGAAATATGCTTTACTGTAGTGTCACCATTCTATGCCGTTTCTTTAGGGTCAAAAACTTGACTGACATATATCTAGACCCCTCGAGACCTTTATTGTTGTTGATAAACAATATTGAGAAGTTATTGTCTTGATATAACCATATAAGTCTATTCACAAGATCAAATATGGTCAATTTCTTAATGAGGTTTAAAGTCAAATATCTAGAGTAATAACTAAAAAGCATGCTATAGATTTCGTTTGAATGATAGAGGATGATATAGATTTCTGTTTTTTGCTTTGTCATAATTTTTTGCTTTGAAGTTGACAAAACGTTTCCATCAGTTTAATCTGAAGATTTCCAAACCCAAGTGTTAAAGTCTGAAGAACTCCAGACTCTACCGTCAAAGTTTGAAGACCGCCAGACTCAAGACTCAAAGCCTGCCTAAACTGACAGTTTCCAGACGAAGAAAGAAAACTTTTCTAGTTGCTGGATTATCTTCAAGGATTCGATTCATATGGTTTTTTGAAAACCTTATGTCTGGATATAGCATCTTCATGATTGATTATTCTTATTGGAATCTACTCCAATTTGGAGATCTTTTTGAAAGGCGAGCAAACTTAGAAGGTTCTACTTATGGAAATCAAAGATCCTGATTATATGGGTGAACAGGATTGACGGGCTTTCATCATCAATCATTCAACGACTCAAGATCACCTTAATTGATTATGTCCAATGGGTAGATTGGAAGAATTCATTTGGAAAATGCCAACGGTTGTGAAGGCATGAAGAGGTATTTTAGGCGGACTCTCTAGTTGTTCGAAGTAGTGTGTGAAAAAAGAATTTCAAAATCTGAATCTCTTTAGTTCCTTGCTCTTTCATTCATTGAGCTTAAATTGTATACAAAAGAGAGGAAAACAGATAGTGAGACTGTGTGAAAGTTCAGTGAAAACTCTTCATTAAGAAAGTCGAAGATCACAAGTTGTATTATCTCTTTTGATTCATAGTAGAATCCAGCCAGTGGGCTATCAACGCAGGAGAGTGGACGTAGGCTTAGTTTAAGCCGAACCACTATAAACCTTGTGTTTCAATTCTCTTCCCTTAAACTCCTTATTTCATTCGTTATTTTATAATTGTTTCAAAGCTGATTACATCCTTAGTCTGTTATATTCAAAAGGCAATATACTTTTATCAAGTCTTGTGAGAAAATTTTATTTACACCTATTCACCCCCCTCTAGGTGTCTTTACTAGCCCTTTCAGCTGGGACTTCAGCTTCTGCTTACTGGTTGAGGGAGCTAATTCGAGCAACTCAGCGGTTGAAACAGTGAAGGAGGGACAATGGTTATAGCAGTGGGCCTTTGGGGGCTTTGACGGTGACTCACTATGGTTGGCGACGCTGGACAAGGCCTCAGGACACATGGATAGGGCAGAGACGATGACCACAGGCAAGCAAGCAAGTAGTAGACGTGGGCTGGCATGCGAGTGGCACGAGCTAGCATGTGGGTGGCGTGATGATGCATGGCGGCAGTCCGACGGGGCTGGCAAGCAGTCGACGGAGAGGGAGGGTGAGCTGCTCAATTTCCTTTACAATTTTAGAGCTCCAAAGCTTCTAAAATGGGGAAAGCAAGCTAAAGGTTGAAGAAGAAAAGGACAACCAAGCTTGTGAAGGGTCCCTCTTGGCCTTTTCCTATCTCTTTGTCCCCTTGAAGTGGTCCCACCAGGTTGGCTATCTTCCTCAGCCAATTTCCAGCCACCAAAGCTTGCCTTTGAAGCCATTGAAGTGGTCCAAAAGGTCATGGACCAAGGAGATACGAATTTGCAACTATTTCCCCCTAAATTGGTTCCCAATCCTCTCCAATTAACCTCCAATTCGGCCCTCATAAATCCAACTAAGATGCCCACACTTCAATTCACATTTTTCCTTGTCAATCCGTCCATCTCGAATCCCAAAAATGCAATCAAAAACGGTCCTCGGATTTTTCCGGTCCAAAATACCCTTACTATGGATTTTTCACCGAAAATCTCAGTTTGCAGAAGAATCTTCGGAGGATGAGTTGACATTCTTAAAATGACTTATCACATGACGGAACTTCAAATTTCTGAAATTGGGTTCAATTTCGCGGTTAAATTCAATCTGGCGCAATTTTAGTGCGTCCTAATCTACTAGGTAGCTTTTAGGAATTTTTCATGCAAATGACCCGTGGTTGATTATTTTCAAGCCACAAAGTGCGTCTTCGACACATTGGCAACTCTTGGTTGTTGTGGAAATCCCGAGGTTTCAAATACAGATACAGGGTACCCAAAATGATAGAATAATCGGTCTAGTGTCGATCAAGGAGAATTTTGCAATCAGATGGAATCACCCACACTCTAATCACATATCTCAGTCGAATTGAGCTATCTCCAATCTCTTATTGATTCTGACAGTGTCGTAATGATCCTTGTAGACTAGCAGGGTCGAGCAGTCGAATTCTCAAGTCTATTGCATTTAGATTCTTTAACGACTTCACTTGATGGGTTAGTTATCTCGTGAGTGGCCTACTCAGAGAAAAAAACTATAGGTGCGTCAATGAAAAGCCCAACTTATTCAATCGAAACCAAAACTTGAAATTCAAAATGTCACAATCAAATTATGGAATAAATCACAATCTTGATTCCTTCCAATGCTTTTGTCATTGGCATGCCCCTTTCATTCTTTTTGCCATTTTTCCCTTTTTTTTTCTCCATATCTTATTAGGCTGAATAAGCAGGGAAGATTTGAATAAATAGAAAGAAATTCAAATATTTTCTCACAAATATTGCATTATTTATTGGCTAAAATAGGTAAAATAACTCTATTTTTATGGAGTTATCATCCCACATGATTAAACCAAAACCAATCCTCCTTATTAGTTCTAGCAATGCTAAGGCCCATTTGCGATTGATGGTCCTATTGAAACCCAATGCAAGATTGCTAGAGGTGCTGCATCATGCAATTCCTTTTGATAAACGTGTCTTGCTTGGATCAATAATAGTTACTTAAGTCATAAACAAATTGAAGAGTTCAACGTGTATCGCCCAATTGAATTTACACAATATTGTAGGACATGTATATTTCCTAAAATGCCTAAGAAAAATTGCGTAAACCCCACGCTGCACAAGTTTCCATACAATAATTGTATTGTGATTAATTTTGTCCATGACTTTCCTTAGAAATTAAGTCGAGGCAATATCTTCCCTAATTTCACCTTTAGAGGTCGGTATTCCACGGCGTGGGTTGTTGGCCTCGCAAACATGATAAAAAATAGGGAGTTGGGGAATTACCCACGCCTTCAAGGAAATTCAGGGGAAGAACTAGAAGACAACCCAATGTTGGAACTTTGACTAGGGACACTACTCTGGATTGGTTGGGGAAAAAGACTAGAATATGTAAAGAAAAGCAAGCACGAATCAAGATGATATCGGTTTGATTTCGCTTATCACGCGCTTTGAATTAGATGTAGCTTTCAACCGTGCTTTCTAGGGTGTGTTCTTTCTAGATAATCAACCAAATGGGATTGATTTAAACGTAATCATTCATCGTCCTACTCTTAGGATTTTAAATTGAAGATAAATGAGTGGCTACTTCAAAAAAGGAAATTTAGGATAAAATCGTAGTTACATCGTAATTAGTTAAGATGGTTTGTACTGAGAATCTTGTAAATCTATTCACCAATGGGTTGTTTTCTAATCCGATCCAAAGCCCCATTGAAGCAAAGAAATCGTGTAGAAAGAGATGATTCCTGCAGATACAAATGCACATTCTTGTAAATCACGCGAAGCTCGACCCTCCAAAAACACAAGTGCTATCAACTAAGATGAGGGTACCTCAAATTGGATCATGATCTCAAAATAGAAACATACGCTAGTTGATCATAATGAAATATTTGCAAACACATGAGATGAAAACATTAGGGCTTCCACTATAAAAATTTTCCTAATGTGAGCTTCATTAATTGAAATTGTAATTTACAATTTTACAGGGTTAATTTAATAAGGTAAGATATAAGGTTTCTTAATAGTCGGATATGGGTCCGCCTTATGTGGATTGAGTTGGGCCCAGCCCATGATGAAAGGACCTAATTGAAAATTCTATAAATAGCGCTAAGGTCCTTCATCTAACACACACTATCACCTCATATAGGGAAAGCCGTGAGGGGTGGTCTCGTCGAACTAGGATCCGAGGGCAATAGAGGATAAAAACCTGAGCATCAAATCATTGCCATTTTGCATACAAAACGATAGATTCCAAATCAGGTACATAAATCTCCTTCTTCTTCTTCACTATATTTGAGTATCTAGCTATGTTGATCCTAGGATGCCACTTCAATAGCCAATATTTGATATCAAAGCCACTTCATAGCCTGGAACTTGAACATAAAGAATTTGGCCTGTTTCAAAGATTTTAACCGATGAAAGATTTTGATCGCATATTCGGACTAGTCTTGTTAAGACGACCATTTTGGTGGCTCGATGGCCTACGGTGGAGGCCATATGTGCTTGCTTGAACATTTCAGATTTGGCCCATTTCCATACTGTTTTCCCTGTTTTCATGATTTTTAGTACAGAAAAAGTGAATTTTGATCATATATTTGGACTCTTTTTGTCGAGACAAGCATTTTGATGGGCGGCACACCACCAGAAGAAGCTTGACGCCACCTCACATGCTACACACACTAAGGAGGCGCTAGAAACAGGCACCACGTGCCATTAGGCAGCGCGTGAATTGCCTCAGCGTGGATGACATCATGTGACGTCATCTACGGACACGTGCCACTGACATGGGATGCATGTCTCTAACGACGTCACGTGCATGCCTTACTTGTGCTTAACACGTAGCGTGTAATCCGACCTTTGGTTGACCCAAGTTGATCGGGTTGACCCGACTCGAGTTTATCGATTTTGATCCAACTCGATTTGACCATTGACCAATCGAACCATTGGCTGGTTGAACTGCTTGACTGATCGGACCAGTTGAGCCTAGTCGAACCGGCTTTCCGAACGACTCACGCCGTGTAGTCCATTGGTGTGTGAAAGCGTGTGCATGCTCCGTTTGGCGTGTTCTTAGTACTGACATGCTCTTATGGATATTTCTACTCCGTGATGTATTTATTTTATATGTTTGATACTTTTAAGGGTGTGAAATACATGCAAAACCCTAAATATGTGTGTTTAGGTTTTTTTTTTTTTGGCGTAATTTTCATGTGTTTCACCATGGTTTCGAAAAAACATTGCAAGCTCACATGTATATCATCACATAAAAAATGTGTAGAGTATTGATTCATCATGTATAAGGTTCGATATGTATTAATGAATGAAGTAATATAATTGGCTTGACATGAATTTTTAGTGACAAATTGCCCCCATCATCGAGTCTAAAATCACATATATAAGGTAAATATGAGACATAAAATTTATATCACTGGTATGTGAGAGTTTCAATGATTCAATTGGGTTTGGTCACCAAAGTAGCACACTTGATTAGATTTGAGAAGTATCGATCTCATATTATGGTGCGATGTCTCATATTTTAATGCGTGGTTATACTTCTAAAAAAGGTGATTGTTGTTGGAGAAAACTCCTCATTTGTTTTGAAGTTGACAAAACATCTCCGTCAGTCTAGTCTGAAGGCTTCTAGACTCAAGTGTTAAAGTCTGAAGATCTCCAGACTCCGTCATCAAAGTCTGAAGATAGCTAGACTCAAGCTTTAAAGTCTGCCCAAGTTGATAGTCACTAGCCTGAAGGAAGAAGACTTATACAAAAGGGATTTTATCTTTGAAGATTCTTTTCGTATGATTTCTGAAAGATCTTATGGCTGGATATAGCTTCAAGATAATTGGTTATTGGAATTAACTCCAATTTGAAAACCGAGCAAACTTGGAAGGTTCTACTTATGGAAACTCAAGATCCTGATTGTATGGGTGAACAGGATTTACGAGCTCTCATCTACATTTAATCGACAACTCAAGATCACCTTAATTGATTCATTCCAATGGGTAGATTGGAAGAACTCCTTTGGAAAGTGCTAACGGCTATGAAGGCATGAAGGAGTATATAAGGCGGGATTTTTCGTTGTTCGAGGTGTACCTAAAAGAAAAATTCCAAAGTCTGAATCTCTATAATTCTTTGCTTTCTCATTCTTCGAGCTAATTTGTGTACAAAAGAGAGAAGTATACAGTGAGAAATTGTGAAGAAGATAGCTAAGACTCTCCACTGAGGAAGTCTAGACTACAAGCTGTACAAACCTCTTTTGATTCATAGTGAAATCGAGCCGGTGGGTTGTCAGCGTGGGAGAGTGGACATAGGCTTGGATTAAGCCGAACCACTATAAACCTCTGTGTTCATTTTCTCTTACCCTAATCTCCTTATTTTAATTGCTGCTTGATTCAATTGTCTCATAGATTTATTCCAAGTCCTTTACATTATGAATTATTGATTCAAAGGCGATTAAATTTTTCAAAGTCTTTAAAAGAAAATTTTTATACACCTATTCACCCCCTCTAAGTATGTTTACTAGCGCTTTTCACTTGGTATCAGAGCTTGTGTGCTTATCTGTTGGAAATGTTTATACTTCTTAAGCTAAAGATCTATGGCTAGTATTTTGGCTCCAGGTTTAGTTGAAAGCCAAAGCAACACCAGACCACCCTATTTTGATGGAAATGAATATAATGTATGGAAAAACAAGATGAAGGCATTCCTAAGATCGAAGGATCCCTCGGAATGGGATGTGGTAGAAAAAAGAATCATTCTTAAAGCTACATCGACTGCATGGAAAGAAATAGTAGATCCTGGAGAACTGTCACAAACAGAAATAACCAAGAGACAAGCTCTCAATGCTAAAGCTATTTATTTATTGTACTGTGCTTTATCCCCTACTAAGTATAACAGAATTTCATCTTGTGAAATAGCCAAAGAAGTCTAGGACAGGTTGCATGTCACTTATGAAGGAACTGATCGAGTTAAAGAAACAAAGATCAATATCCTACTCGGACAATATGAAGCCTTCAAGATGAAGCCAAGAGAATCCATTACTGACATGTTTGGTCATTTTACAGAAATTATAAACGGCCTAGCATACCAGGGACAGCCAATCTCAGGATCAATGAAGGTCAATAAGTTATTAAGAGGACTTTCCAAAGACTGGAACCGCGTAAAGGCTTCTATAAGAGAAACACAAATGATCATGCCCCTTTTTGTAGACGAATTGGTCGGCACACTTCAATCATATGAAGTCGAGCAAATCAATGAGGAAATAGATCCCAAAGGTAAGAAGTGAATTGCCTTAAAATCTAACGATGATTCTGATGATGCAGACTCTGAAGATGACTTGGATGATGAAGAGATAGCACTTTTAATAAGGAAGTTCAGGAAGTTAAACAGGAAAGGAAAAATGTTTAATTGGAAAAAAATAGGGCAATCAAAGATTTCAAAGAAAATGAAATGAAAAAAATGAAACCAACAAGGATGTTGTCTACTTCGAATGCAAGAAAAAGGGATATATCAAACCCAACTATCCTTTGCTAAAGAAAAAGAAAGGAAAAACAGAAAAATTCAATAAAGCTCTCAAAGCTGAAATATGGAGCGACACAGAATGTGAAGAAAGTAATGAAGATTATGCCAATATCTGTCTTATGGCAAAATCAGACTCAGACTCAAAATTAAACTCAGACTCAAACTCAGACTCAAACTCAGATTCAAACTCAGACAGTGAAGTCAACGTTAGTAATTTAAAGATTCCTACTAAAGTCTCAAAGTATATAGATGAACTTTGTCTTAGCCTCAAAGCCTCTCTTAAGAGAATTTCTGAACTAAAGAAGGAAAATTCCAAACTAAGACAACAGGAAATTTCTTTGATTGAAAAAGTTGAAAATCTAAACGAAAGTCTTGCTAATTCAAAAGAAAATGAAACTTCTCTTTCAAAAGAAAATATTTTTTTGAAAGAAGACATTTTGAATATCACTAAAAAGTTTTCAATGGGATATGAAATGTTGGATAAGATTCTTTCAATTCAAAGACCTTATTATAATAAGTTTGGCTTGGGAATGACATTAGAGACCATTCCTTTGATCGATTTTCCAAAGGTAAAGGAAAAAATTAAAAGTAGACCCACAAAATCATTTTACAAAAACCATTTTCAAAAGGCTTTTGTAAAACCTGTTGGGCGAAGTGCTCTCAAGTGTTCAAAGTGTAACAGCTCAGAACACTTTGAGAAAGAATGTCCTAAGGTTTGGAAACCTGTTAAGAGAGAATGGGCAAAGACTGTGTTCAGTACTGACAATGTTGGACCCAAGAAGGTGTGGGTACCAAAGAAAGCTTGAGTTCTTTATGTAATTATAGGTCACTATCAAGAAGAAGATCAAATGGTACCTAGATAGTGGCTGCTCAAGACATATGACAGGAGACTCATCTTGCTTTATAAATCTCTTATAAGTAAAAGGTGGAAGAGTGTCTTTTGGTGGCAACAACAAAGGAAAAGTTGTTGGATGTGGAACTGTGAAGACAGAGAGTCTCACAATCAACGATGTTTCCTTAGTCAAAGGTTTAAATTACAATCATCTGAGCATCAGTCAGCTGTGTGACACTGGATTCAAAATCAATTTCCAAGAAGACATATATTATGGAATCAGCAAAGATCTCTTTCAATTATTCACTGGACGAAGACATATCATTCTCAATGTTTGATATCCATTCAAGATGAAGCTAATCTTTGGCACAGAAAGCTTGGACACATCAACATGAAGCAAATTGCAAAGATATCCTCCAAGAAGCTTGTTCGAGGACTACCCAACTTGAAATATCAAAAATATGATCTATGCATACTTTGTGTATTGGGAAAACAAGTTAGAAATTCTTTCAAACCAATAAATTAGGTTTTTACTAAACGTGTTTTGCAGCTTCTGCATATGGATCTCTTTGGACCAACTAGAACTCAAAGCATTGGTGAAAAGAGGTACTGTATGGTTATAGTAGACGATTACTCTCGTTTTACTTGGGTATTCTTTTTTTGAAGTAAATCTGAAGCATTCTCTTACTTCTCTAAATTTGCCAAGAAAGTTCAAAATGAAAAAGGTTATTCTATTTCAAGTATTCGTATAGACCATGGAGGTGAATTTGAAAACCAAGATTTTCTAAATTCTATGAAGACTCTAGCTTTCAACATGACTTTTCATCCCCTACAGCAAAATGGAGTCGTAGAAAGAAAAAAACAGATCCTTGCAGGAAATAGCAAGAACTCTTTTAATTGAAAGTAATATTTCTCCTCGTTTTTGGGCTGAAGCTGTATCAACTGCTTGTTATATCATTAACAAAATATTTTTAAGGCCTATTTTGGAGAAAACTCCTTATGAGTTATTCAAAGGAAAGAAGCCAGTTGTTTCTTACTTTCATGTGTTTGGTTGTAAGTGTTTTATTTTAAAGAATGCAAATGATCGAACTGGTAAGTTTGAAGAAAAGTCAAATGAATGAATTTTCCTTGGTTACTCAATTTCAAGCAAAGCCTATAGAGTATTCAATAAGAAGACTCAATCAGTGGAAGAATCCATGAATGTAAAATTTCAAGACTCTATATAGAATCAACTTGATCAGACTCAGCTTTTGAAGAATCTGAACCTGCTCAAGATGTTGCAAAATCTATTTCCCCCAAAGAAGTTCAGACTTCAGAAATTCAACAGCAAACAGAACCAGAAGCTTCAACTGAAATAGAGGATCAGCAAAATCTCAAACCAACTAGCAACTAGAAGCATAAGTCTAGTCATCCCATGGATCTCATCATTGGCAACTTAGATGAAGGGATTCGCACAAGATCCAAAAGACGTGAAAAGTCTAGTGCTATGGCACTTGTTTCAGAAACTGAACCCAAAACGATAGATGAAGCCTTAATTGATGAAAGTTGGATTGAAGCTATGCAAGAAGAGCTCAGACAATTCAGTATCAACAATGTTTGGTAACTTATTCATAAACCTAGAGGTAAATCAATTATTGGAACTAAATGGGTGTTCAGAAATAAGCTGGAGAAACAAGGAAAGGTGATCAGAAACAAAGCAAGACTCGTGGCTAAATGTTACACACAAGAAGAAGGGATTAACTAGGGTGAGACCTATGCACCATTAGCAAGGTTAGAAGCAATTAGATTATTACTTGCTTTTGCTTGCTTTAAAAATTTCAGGTTATTTCAAATGGATGTGAAAAATGTCTTTCTAAATGGATTTATCTAAGAAGAAGTTTATGTGGAACAACCACTTAGATTTGAAGATCCAAGGAAACCAAATTTTGCCTTCAAGCTAAAAAAGGCATTGTATGGATTAAAGCAGGCATCTCGAGCTTGGTATGAAATGTTAAGTAATTTTCTAATTCAAAATGATTTTGTTAAAGGTAAAGTAGATACTACATTGTTTATCAAGAATGAAGGAAAAGATTATTTATGTTGATGATATCATTTTTGGCTCTTCTAATGAAAATCTTTGCAAGAAATTTTCAAAATGCATACGGGATGAATTTGAGATGAGTCTGATGGGTGAGTTAAATTTCTTTCTCGGATTGCAAATTAAACAATCCAAAGATGGAATTTTTATTCATCAAGAAAAGTATGCAAGGGATCTCATCAAGAAATATGGGTTGGAGAATTGCAAAAAGACAGAGACACCCATGTCGAATTCTTCAAAGCTGGACAAAGATAAAGAATGAAAGAGTGTAGACTAGAAGCTATACATGAGTATAATTGGTTCACTTCTTTACCTTACTACATCTAGACCTGATATTTTGTTTAGTGTTTGTATTTGTGCCAGATTCCAATCAAATCCCAAAGAATCTCACTTAACTGCTACAAAGCGCATTATCAAATATGTTGCAACAACTTCTAAGCTGGGTTTATGGTATTTCAAAGAATGAGACTTTACCCTCCTTGGATATTCGGACGCTGACTTAGCTGGCTGCAAAATGGACAGGAAGAGTACTTCAGGTACGTGTCAATTGCTTGGAAACAGGTTGGTATTTTGGTTTTCAAGAAAATAGAGTACCGTAGCTCTTTCAACAGCTAAAACAGAATATGTAGCACTTGGAAGTTGCTATTCTCAAATCTTGTGGATGCAACAATAACTAAGAGACTTTGGAGTTGAAGATTCTTGCGTAGAAATGAAATGTGACAACACCAGCGCCATTAGTCTTACAAAGAATCCCATTCTTCACTCAAGAGCCAAGCATATTGACATTAAACATCATTTTATTAGAGATCATGTTCAAAATGGAGAAGTGTTAGTACAATTCATTGACTCAAAAAATCAATTGGCGGATTTTTTACAAAGCCATTGGAGAAAAGCCATTTTGAGTCTATTCGCACCAAACTGAATATCATAAAGTCTGACAGTGTTTAGACTCAAAGGTAAAATCTGAAGAAGTTCAGACTCAAAGGTAAAGTCTGATAAGATTCCGACTCATAAATATATCTGTAAGTTTTATTTTTGGATAGTATTTTGTTTTAGTATATTTTTATTTCAAATCGACACCTATTCTCTCATTTTGAATCGTTCCCTATCATTATGGCAGTTTTTCATTTTCAAAATGGTAACTTTTGCCTGTTCCTTTATGGCATTTCGTTTACCTCTCTTCATCTACTATTTATACCTCTGGTTCATCGCCTTCATTTTTACTCACTCACTATTCAAACCCTAAATTGAAAAACTCCACTTGCTTTTGCATTTACTCTTATTTAATCGAAAGATTCCTCCTTTTTGCGAACAACTGTGACTATCTCCCAAGTGCACTATGTCTTCAAGGAAGTCATCAAGGATCGAAAGCAAGGGACTACAGAGAAGGTTTGAGGGTCCTACCCATTTTGACCTTACTGAAGAAGAAGAATCTCTCCAACAGGATCAACCAAGTCAACAACCTTCTCAACAGCATCAAGAAGAAGACGTGGTCGAAGACATTGAACCCGTAAGAACCTTAAGACCGAATCTTGCTTACACTCTCTATTTGAGACTAAAAAAGGGAGGAACTCCGTTGAAACTAATAGATGAATATTTGAAAGAAAGACGTTTTAGAAATGAAACGATATTTTTACGTGAGATGGAAAAGCTAAGAGTAGCATCTGAAGGAGCGACTAAAGAAGCCTTTGAAAATACTCCAAGTGATCCGTGGTATGGCACCACTAATCAACCTCGGGATGATGATGAAAGGTTGTTCTCTCATTTTCAGCGAAGAATGGGAGTGGCTGTAAATTCTATTTGTGATGAAGGAAACATCTTTCGCTCCAAGGAATAGGAAAGAGTTTACTCGAAGTTACTAAAAGAGGGGTTATAAACCCTAGGAGCGTTGATTTCAACTTTCTTGACTCTGTGAGAGTCAATCTTCGAGAAAAACTGGCATGGCTTCAGTTTGAGGCATTTTGTTCTGATTCCACAATTGCTTACCCTGAACTTATCGCTTATTTCTATTCAAATATGTCTTTTCTAGATGTGAATAGATTTTCTTTCACCTTCAAGGATAGGGAATTTGTGGTAGATGTGGACACTCTGGTAGATATAATTGAGGTGGAAAAATCGAGTTTCCAACCAATAAAAGTATATATTGCTCACATTACTTTGAAGCTGGTTTGAAACAAAAGTTTAGAGGGAAAGATTTCCTACATGAGGATGAGCGCCTCTAATGTACTACTCCACAAAGTTGTGATCAATTGCCTCAGACCAAAATCGACTTCCAAGACAGATGTCTCCAAGACAGAAGCTAAATTGATGTTTGCCATCAATGCTGGAGTCAGATTCTCTCTCCCACACACAATCATGTTCTACATGTACAGGACTGTGGTCAAGGATAAGGGACAACTCCCTTACTCTGCTCTTATTACTCGCCTGTTTAGGCACTTCAAGATACACATCCCTGCACCCCTGTGTTTAACAAACTCTGCTCTTATGGTCATTGGATACAAAAATGGTCATGAAAATGAGATTGAAGGAGCTTAACAAGGTGCTGGAAAAGATGAAGGAGAAATCTCCTGCCAAGACTGTCAAAGACTCTACTGCTGCTAAGAGAAAAGGGAAGGCACCCATGGTTGCTCCTGCCAAGAAGAAAAGAAGAATCATCTTGCAGGATGAAGATGCAATGACTCTTGCAGCCTTGAGAAATTTGAAAAGTTTTGTCAGCCTTCGTGAAATGAGAGAAGAGCAAGAGAGGAGAGAAGAGACAGAGAAAAGAGCTAAAGAAAGAAGGGATGAGGAAGAAAAGGAAGAAGAAGAAGGACAAGAAGAAGGAGAAGAGGAATGAGTGAGAAGAGATGAAAGAGAAAAGGAGAAAGAAGGAGAGGCACAAGTGGAACATGAAGATTCCCTTGAGCCAATTTTTTCTGTTCACCTGTCCAGCAAATCCAACAAAACTGGAAGTGGAGATGCTGGAGCCACTGGAAAACATCACCCTGCAACTGCTGATGAGGAAGAACATGGTGAAAAGTTTACTACTCCACCTACGAGCACACAATCAGGAGGAGTTGCTGAAACTAAAGATACTTCATCACCTTTATTTACAAGTGATGTAGTCGATCAGCTACAGATCCAGAGGATGTCTATGCCTCTCATTGTCCAGAAGCTGAATTTGAAGTATCCTCTCCGAGTGATGGTGGACGGGCTAAAGAAGGTCCATTAAGCTTCAAGACTCCAAGAACAGAATCAGCAGGTCCTAATGCTGGTCATGCTCATTCAGTAGACTTTTCAAGACTGCTGGATATCTTATTGGATCTAAGGAAGCAGCTTTATGGAATGGAGTACGAGATGAGAGATCTCAAAAAGGCTCTCCTGGGTAGCTCAATGTCTTTACAGGATCATATCAACACCCTAAAGAATCAAGTTCAGACTAACGTGGAGGGTGTAGATTTACAATCACTGAAGGAGTCCATTGCAAGCCTTGAAAAGACTGTTAACACCATGGGAGATTTCCAGCTTGTCCACATTCCTAAACAGCCCTAACTTTCAAACCTTCATTCTCTTTGACTATGCCCTTTACTCTCTACCTTTTTGCTGTGACAAAAAGGGGGAGAAGTGCAAGCAAATTTGTTTTCTAGAATGGCTTTGAATTATTGCTTGGTCTTTTGTTGCTTGTCTTTTGTCAAACTTGGATTGTTGTTTGACTGCTTTATTTGATTTGGACTTTTAGTACTTGCAAGCTTATGCTTATGCAGGCTTATGTCATGATATTAAGAATAATTATTTTGCAAGACTAACTTGTTTTTCTGTGGTTGCAGAAGTAATATAACTCGTCCTATTTTATTTCTCATAATATATTATGCATGAATATTCTTTTTGCAGGTTTAAAAGTTTTCAAATCTGCAAGGAAGTTTTGTCACCATCAAAAAGGAGGAGATTGTTGGAGAAAACTCCTCAATTGTTTTGAAGTTGACAAAACATCTCCGTCAGTCTAGTCTAAAGGCTTCTAGACTCAAGTGTTAAAGTCTGAAGATCTCCAAACTCTGTCATCAAAGTCTGAAGATTGCTAGACTCAAGCTTCAAAGTCTGCCCAAGTTGATAGTCACCAGACCAAAGGAAGAAGACTTATACAAAAGGGATTTTATCTTTGAAGATTCTTTCCGTATGATTTATGGAAGATCCTATGGTTGGATATAGCTTCAAGATAATCGGTTATTGGAATTTACCCCGATTTGAAAAGTGAGCAAACTTGGAAGGTTCTATTTATGGAAACTCAAGATCCCGATTGTATAGGCAAACAAGATTTACGAGCTCTCATCTACATTTAATCGATAACTCAAGATCACCTTAATTGATTCATTTCAACGGGTATTATGGAAGAACTCCTTTGAAAAGTGCCAACGGCTATGAAGGCATGAAGGAGTATATAAGGCGGGATTTTTCGTTGTTCGAGGTGTACCTGAAAGAAAATTTCCAAACTCTAAATCCCTTTAGTTCCTTGCTTTCTCATTCTTCGAGCTAATTTGTGTACAAAAGAGAGAAGTATACAGTGAGAAATTGTGAAGAAGATAGCTAAGACTCTCCATTGAGGAAGTCTAGACTACAAGCTATATAAACCTATTTTGATTCATAGTGAAATCCAGCCGATGGGCTGTCAGCGTGGGAGAGTGGACGTAGGCTTAGATTAAGCCAAACCACTACAAACCTCTGTGTTCATTTTCTCTTAGCCTAATCTCCTTATTTTAATTGCTGCTTGATTCAATTGTCTCATTGATTTATTCCAAGTCCTTTACATTCTGAATTATCGATTCAAAGGCGATAAAATTTTTCAAAGTCTTCAAAAGAAAATTTTTATACACCTATTTACCCCCCTCTAGGTGTGTTTACTAGCCGTTTTTCAATTGTGTATTAGTTTATGGAGAGATACATGTACAGCATATGGCTGAGGAGTGATTGACCTTAGTGGTTCATATACTCAAAGGTAGTGAATTCGCAAAAAGTTAGAATATATTCTCATAATCACTGTCATGTGGAGAGTGTACAATTTCATGTCATATATTCTACTCAAAGATGTTTATATAATGATGTATGTAGATTTCAAGATGTGTACTTATACGATTTTCAAGTTACACTATATTCACATGATGCCAATTGCATACATTGCTTGTTATTAAGTCACCTTTATGTAATCAGTAACTCCACTGTGATTGAGGTTCTTACTGGTTCAAATTTTAAGTAGTAAAAAGAGGATTTTCTATTTGAGATGAAGCTGGTGGATGTTTATATTGCTTTTACTAAGAATAAGCTTGCAATATCACTGCTAGCAATATGGAAGTAAAAAGCACATTTTACTATTCGGGAAAAGAGCAATCAAATTTGTCCATTAACCATGAAGTGTTCCATTCGGGAACACTTGAAAATGGTTTACCAGCTGACTGAATGCTAAAAGGATTACGGAAACCTTGGTGGCTTGAGATTATGTCTTATCTAATGCTAGGATCGGGATACATTTGCAAGGACTCTTCAACATGAGTTATGATAGTTCCAATGAGGTTAAGGATTACATCCTAAGGATGGTAGATCTAAAGTCCAAAAATCATATTAAAAAAGAAACTCATGAAACCACCGGTTATTTTGATACTATGGTCTCAAGATAGCACCCTTTAAGAGGAATGATATCCTTTTCTACTTTTGTAGGAAGAGAGGACACATAAAACACTAAGAAACATTATGCTTGGTTGTCCAAGTGTGAACCTATAACTAATGATTCTTTGGCATTCGTTTAAGAAGCCAATTCCTATCGAAAGTCTCATCTAGTCCTTGGGGCTAGATAGCGATGCAATGATATATGTTGTTTACCATAAGAAGATTCATAAATCGAAGGAAGCCAAATTAGGATAAATCATAACTCATCATGGAAAACAATGTTAAAGTTGAAGTCGAGGTCATGAGAGATGTTTTAATTCTGGATTGTGGTTTTCATTTGATGTTGAAAAAACCTTTTATATACCTTCTTTTAGACAAAACTTAGTTTATGTATTACATTTGATATGTGTGGCTACTCTTTTGAAGTAAGGAACAATATTATTTCTATGTTTTTCAATTCAAGTAAAGTTAAGTTGGGTGCTGCAATATATCAAATGGGTTGTACCAATTGTGATAATCTCCCAATGATATGTATGTCGCTTATATAGTTAAAAAAAAAAAAAATTGTTTCCAAATGACTTTTGCTTAAGGGATAGTCTTGTACATTAACATTATAACCATTTGTCTAGAGAATGGGTAGAAAGACTGACAAAGTTAACATTTTGTCTACTCTTAAAAGTTACCTAAAGACTTTGCGTAGACTATTATAAAAGTAAGATGAATAAGATAAAGAAGAAAACTGCAATCAGAAATTCTAACCTATTGGAGATCATTTATACTGATATTAGTGGACCCTTTATGGTAACATTGTGTAGAAATTTTTATTTCATCACATTTATTGACGATTACTCCCAATATGGTTATTTTTATTTGATTAAAGAAAAGTCTGAATCTTTTGACAACTTCAAGATCTTTCAAACTGAAGTCGAAAAATAGTTGGGATAAGTCTTGCAGGGTGTCAAATGTAATATCTCGGAACGTCACCCAAAATGTGTTTATTATATTGCTAATTTCTTTGAGTGTGCGGAGGTGAAAATAAACATTTACGAATATTCTTTTAACGACTTAAACCTTACGATTATAACTAACATACTTCTACTTATTTTGTTTACACTACATATGAGTTCACAAGTTAATCACATCACGAGCAAAAGACAGAAGTTTGGGTAAGGTAGGGAGATTATCTCCAAACTAGACTATACTTCCAAAATTCTGCTTATACAAACGTTCTAGATCGAGTCATGGGTCGATAACTTTTCCGTCTGCTATGCCTCCAACATGTAGATCGAGGCTACTCAATAGACCAACTCTCTATCAAGATTTCGGTATTAGGCAACAAACTAGAAAGGAACCCACTACACAAAACCTCGTACCTCAACCCATACTATAGAACTACATGTGGTATATAATAGTTCAGATTCTATTTCAAGCACTTTCATAAAAAGCTTCATTATACATAGGAACTTTATAGTACAAGGGTTGACGGGATTTAATCCTACATATCTAAAAAAATAAAATGGATTAGCTTAAACCTAGCAAATGAAATTTATAATTTTGGGTTAGAAAAATATCTTACCTCTTCACCTGATATACATAAAATGATTGCATAATCATCCAATAAGTATAATAAAAACATAAATAGACTTTACCTTTCATTTTCATCTACCACAAAAATTGTCAACCAACAAAACATCCATCTAGATTCATGTATGTGCATATCATGTTTCACACAATTATTTGGCTCTACACATAACAATGCATTTTATGCATTAATGCTTCATTTTCCCGAACACTCTCGAGGCATCTCGACACACAGGGCATCTCAACTCCGAGGCATCCAACAAACTTTCATCACAATTAGGGCATCCCGCAAACTTCCATTACAAGACATCGTTACTCACTGCTAGATAGGTGACAAAATTGCATTAATCTCATTCATACCATGGTATATGCATACTCACAAGTATAGCACACATGCCTCAACTCAATTTAATCAATTTGTCAATAACCACATTTGAAATAACATACATACATATTCTAATTATTAAAGTCTGGATATTCCAATGAGTACGTTCTGAGTCTGAATATTGAGCAAGTTTTGGATATCAAAATCTGATAAATCAAATTGGTATATTCTAAATCTGGATGAATGAGTACATTTTGGAGGTAAAGTCTAAATATGTAAATAGGTGCACATTGGGTTAGAACAACAAAGTACATTATGGTCGTAAAGTTTGAACAATCAAAAAGGTAAATTATGGCTTGATAAACGCTCACAGAACAAAAGAACAAATCCAACAATGACAGACTTATGAATGGACAGATTAAGAAATGAACAGAATCAACAGACCAGTGGATTCAATGAGAATTATATTCAAATAGAAATAAAGTCTACCTGAACTAATAAACAGATTTATCAACAAACGGATTCACAAGTTGGCAGATTCAATAAGTGAATAAACTCATCAATGAACAGATTCGAGCAGACTCACAAATGGATAAATTTTGTCTTTGAAAATTCCAATAGAAACAAGTGAAACAAACAGATTATAATTGGGAGAATTCAAGCAGATCAAAACAAAACAAATAGGTAATGGATCATCAAGATAACTACGGAAGAACGACTAGATTCTAATTACTTAGAATGAAGCAAAGAGAACCAAAACGAATATGCAATGGATTATTAAGACAAATATCGCCTATTGGCCATATTCCAACTACCCAAAATGAGGCTAAAAGAAGCAAAATGAAAATGAAATAAATCATCAAGATAAAGATGGTAAAATGGCCTAATTCTAACTATCCAGAATGAGGTAGAACGAAGTAGAATGAACATGCAATAAGTCATCAAGATAAATATGGCAAAATGACCAGATTCTAATTACCCAGAATGAGGCATAACAAATATACAATAAGCCATCAAGACAAATATGGTAGGATGGTAAGATTCTAACTACCTAGAATGAGAGAAAAAGAAGTAGAATGAACATGCAATAAGTCATCAAGACAAAGATGGTAGAATGGCCAAATACTAACTATCTAGAATGAAGCAGAAAAAAGTACAAGGGATATACAATAAGTTATCAAGACAAAGATGGCAAAATAGCCAGATTCTAACTATCTAGAATGAGGCAGAAAGAAACAAAACAAACATACAAAAAATAATCAAGACAAGATGGTAGAATGACCAAATTCTAACTACCCATAATGAGATAGCAAGAAATAGAACAAACATGCAATGAATTATCAAGATAAAGAGGGTAGAATAGCCAGATTCTAACTATCTAGAATGAGGCAGAAAGAAGTAGAACGAACATGCAATAAGTCATTATGATAAAGATGGCAGAATTGTCAGATTCTAACTACCCAGAATGAGGTAGAAATAAGTATAACAAACATGCAATAATTCATCAAGATAAAGATGACAAAATGGCCAGATTCTGACTATCCAGAATGAGGTAGAAAGGAGCAAAACAAATATGTAATAGGTTACTAAAATAAAGATGGCAGAGGGGCCAGAGTCTAACTACCCAGAATGAGGCAGAAAGAGGCAGAACGAATATGCAATGGATTATCAAGACAAACACAATATAATGACTAGATTTTAACTATCTAGAATGAGGCAGAAAGAAGTAGAACAAACATGTAATGAAATATCAAGACAAATATAGCAAAATGAGCACGTTTTGACTATCCAGAATCACATAGAATGAACCGGAATGAACCGAAGTGAAGCAGAACAAACTTGTAAGAAATTATCAAGCCACTTAACAACCACCATACTCACATCAAAACTTCACCTCTCACCCAACCAATTAAGATAGAGGTAACTAAGTAGATTTGAACTAACTTAACATTGGAAACTTCACTTACCTCAAACAAATGCAAACCATGGAATATCGATTGTCTTTACCACCTTAATTGCACTTGAATATGAAGCTTTGTTTTTCAAATTCTTGAATTGAAAAGTGGAAAATAACACATGTGGCTTCTTTTTGGGTTTTTGGAAGAAATGAAAAATGAGTCTTTGGCAAGATGAAATGAGTTTTGTTAAAATTAATTAAGATAATTTAATTCCTTGCCATGCTAGGAGTAAAATTGCATATTAATCTTCAGCTTGATGTGGCAATAATGCAACGCAAAGCTCTTGCATGTGGCCAAAAAGAATACTTTTAGAAAATGAGTTATCTTGAAATAATCTATACTTAGTTTAAGTGTAAAAGAATTTAAATACAAAATATTATGTTAAAAAACACATGGCCATGCAAACCTTTGTTCAATGACATGTAGCACTTCTAATCTTAATTAATAAAGTTTGCAATGAAAAATGTAGTAAGCAAAATGCACTCTCCTTCTTTTAGCACCATTAACACAAAACTTACGTGATTAATAACAACCATTAATTAATAAGACTAAAGTAATTCAATTAATACCGTTCTATTATTAACATGCACATAATTCGATTCACACGTCGAACTCGAGACAATCTAAGTTCATGAAAATTACTAGCCACATCCCACAAAATTTACGAATTTGATTAAAGTCTCCGCGTGCTTGTTCGAATACTAAGGCAAATAATACTTAGCTCAAAATCTTAGCATCATTATCATAGCACAAATTTTCGAATATTACATAATTATAAATACGAAAATTCCAGATGTCACATCAAATCTAACCGTACTGGTAAGTATTTTGGCAAGTATGGCAATGCTAGATAACTTAAAGGGTCATTTGTCAAATATTTAGAAGATTCTTGAATGGTAACTTAGTTTACCATACCCGAAAATCTTGAACAAGTTGGTGTAGCCAAAAAGCATAATTACACCATAATGGACATGATGGTGAGTATGAGTAGTAGGACTAATTTATCAGTTTTCTGTGGGGGTGAAGCATTGGAATGGCCCTTTATGCATTAAATCATGTTCCCATCAAAACTGTTCCACTGACTTCTTTTGAACTATGGACTAGACGCAAATCTAGCTTTATCATTTTAATGTTTGGGGTGTCCTGCAGAAATGAGGTTATATAATCAACATTAAGTAAGTTGGAATCCAGAACCACTTACTGTTATTTCGTGTTTTGCTCAAATCATTCGAATGGATACTAGGTTTTATAATCCCAATGGAGATACAAGAATTGTGGAATCACCGATAGTGAAGTTTCTAGAGTTTGGCGTAGCTACAAAGGATAGCTGCTCTCAAACTATTAAAAAACAATAGTATGGTGGAGGCTACTATATCCTTGTTTTTGCATATACAGATAATTGTGAAGTCTCCTACACCACAGATTAAGCCTAATAAAGTTTAGGATACTATTATTAATACAATTCCTGATGAAGTTTGTCAAAGCTCTTAGGCACAGGATGAAGTAATTGTAGCTCCACTCAGGAGATCTATTAGGGAGAGGCATGACTGTGATATCTACTACGTGGTTGATCTAGCGACTTATATAAATATTGTTTCTTGTCCTCAATTAGATCTATGATTAGATACAATGAAAGATGATATGCAATCTATGAAACACAATATTGTTTGGGAGCTTGTTAAATTGCCTAAAGGTCATAAACTCATCTGCTGCAAATGGATGTGTAAAACTAAAGCAGGCTCCAAAAGAAATATTGAGAAGTTCAAACCCAGACTAGTAGTTAGGGGTTTCACTCAAAGAAAATGAGTAGACAATGAAGCAATTTTTTCCCTAGTCTTTTCTAAATATTCTTTCAAAGTGAACGTGTCATTAGTAGCTCATTTTTTATATGGAGTTACACTAAATGGATGTTAAATCTACATTTCTCAATGGATACCTTAATGAAGAAGTCTATATGATATAACTCAAAGGTTTTGCAATAGATGATTCAGTTAAGTTTGTGTGTAAACTAAAAGTCTTATTTATGGCCTCAAGCAAGTTTCTAGAGAATATAGTTGAAGTTTCATAGTGTTGTCAATTCGTTTGGTTTTGTTGAAAACAAAGTAGATTGGTGTATAAGTTCCAAAGTCAGTGGGAGAAAATTTATTCTTCTCATATTTTACGTAGATGACATCTCGCTTCCAAGTAACAGTATTGGACCATTGCATGAGACAAAGTAAATGCTATAAAAGAATTTTGACTTCAAAGACCTCAATTATACGTCTATCATTCTTGATATTGAGATCCATGGGGATTATTCTCACCGTATATTGGGTTTGTCTCAGAGGGCACATGTCGATTGTATTCTAGAAAGATTCAATATGTAGCATTGCAACTTAGGAATTACTCTTATTATTAAGGGTAATAAATTGAGTTTAGTGCAATGTCTTCATTCAGAGATTGAGAAAGCCCAAATGAAGGATATACCTTATGTTAGTGTACTTGGAAGTATCATGTATCCTCAAATTTGCACTAGACCAAATATGCTTTTACGACAAGACTTCTAGGTAGATATCGGTTAAATTCAAGACACGATCATTGGATTGTTGCCATGAAGGTTTTAAGGTACTTAAAAGAACAAGAGACTATATGCTAATTTACAAACATTTTCAGGACCTGGAGCTAATAAGTATTCAAAGGCAGACTTTGCTAGCTGTCAAGATGACAAGAGGTCAACAACATGATGTATCTTTATGTTAGCAGAAAATGTAGTTCTATGGCAAAGCGAGAAACATAAATCTATGTTATCCTCTGCCATATAAGTAGAGTTTGTAATATGCTTTTTAGTTATTACTCGGAATATTTGGCTCTAGAACCTTATTAAGAAATTGACTGCATTTGATTTTGAGAATAGACTAATACAGTTGTATTGAGACAATAACTCTTTAGTGTTATTTATTAACAACAATAGAGATCTCAAGGGAAACATATGGCGGTCAAGTTTTTTAACATAAAGAAACAGTACAAAGTGGTGACATTACAGTAGAACATATTTCCATAGATGATATAGTTATTAATCCACTAACTAAAGATCTTTGTCCTTGTGTATTTGAATGACAAATCATAAACATGGGCTGAGGAACATCATTTGATGATGTTGTTTAATGGGAGTTGTTTTGTTTTTTCTTTAATAAAGTGTACATGTATGTTTTATTACATTCAGTAACATTTTCACGTGTACAAACTCTTTCACATTCAATAAAGTGTTCATGAATGTGTTGTCATCATGTTGAGTTGATTACATGTAATGGAAATATCAAGGTATTGTGTAAGCCTTGAGTGAAAGTTGGAGGCATTCGGCTATCAGCCTTGAGCATATGTCTTGATTACACATAAAGAAAGGTTAACCATAAAGATGAGACATATGTGGGTTCATTAAAACTATCAAGATATTCTCTAGTAGCACATCTGATTTTTTGTGACACTTAAGGTAAAAGAATAATGACTGAGAAAGGGGATGACACATAAGATATTACTCTTTATGGAGTGTTATTCTTTTGCCACTTAACCATATTGGATCCATATCGATAAAGTTGAAAAAACTTATGACCATGGAAAGTTTTGTGTGTGTACATACAGTTACCATTATAATTTGGTGTTTAAGACTTTATAGGATATGATTGATTATTAAGAATTGTCTCTAGACCAACATAATTGTGCCCACATACAGTATAGTCTCAATTAATATAGCTCAAATGGGAGAATGTAAGAGTTTTCCTAATATATGCTACATTAATTGAGATTGTAATTTACCGTTTTACAATATTGGTTTAATAAGATAAGACATAAGGTTTCTTGATAGTCAGATATGGGTTTGGCCTGACTTGGGATGAGAGGGTCTAACTGAAAGCTCTATAAATAATGGTGAAGTCTCTCCTCGAACTCTCTTATATCCAAAAACACACTATAACCTCACACAAGGAAAGCCGTGAGGGGTGGTCTCATTGAGCTAGGATTTGAGGGCGATAGAGGAGAAGAACCTAAGCGTCGGATTGTCGTCATTTTGCATGGAGAACGATGGATTCCAAATTAGGTATGTAAATCTCTTTCTTCTCCTTGACTATGTTCGAGTATTCAACTATGTTGATCCTGGGATGCCATTTCGACGGTCAACATTCACAATTTATTCAACCCACAATGGATTAATTACTTTCAGCCTCATACATGTGTGATGCCCATTTTATTTATTTCGCTGAATCCCTGGGAAAAACTCGGCAACGCGATCATGTTGGACTTTGCCTTTTCTCCCCCGAACACGCAATACCCCTTTTTGACTCACTTCATTCCAAAAGAAAATTTAGTGAAATTCCTATGTCGTGTAGACAAAGACGGGTCATGTCAATTTGGAAAATTAAACAAGTACATTTCACCTCTCTTTCCTTTGATAGACCATAAAATATAAATAAATAAATAAAATTGTCGTTTCACATAGAGGGTTAGCTAAAGATGATATGCTCCCGAGTCTTTCTACATTTCTTTTTGAATTATCGTGTGCCTAATCGTATCACCCAAAGAAATTTCTCCTCTTTCGAGGCAATGCTTGACCACAAAAATCTTCCAAATGGGTCCACGAAATTCTAACCCTCACGGCACGATCACGACCGTCTTAAATCATGCACCATGATGTGTGGAAAATACTCCTTTTCTCCCTTGAATAAGCAATACTCTTTTTCTACTCACTTCATTCCCAAAAGTCCAATTTTGCTAAAGGAAAATTTAGTGAAATTCCTATATCATGCGGCCAAAGACGGGTCATGCAAGTTTGGAAAATTAAACAAATACCTTTCCCCTTTCTTTCCTTTGATAGACCATAAAATACAAAATAAAAAATAAAAAAATAATAATAATAATTGTCGTTTTACATAGAGGGTTTGCTAAAGATGATATGCTCCAAGTCTTTCTACATTTCTTTTTGAATTATCGTGCACAGAATCGTATCGTCCAAAGAAATTTCTCCTCTTTCGAGGCAATGCTCGACCACAAAAATCTTCCAAATGGATCCACGAAATTCTAACCCTTACGGCACGTCACAAAACCCTTACGGCACGTCACGACCATCTTAAATCATGCACCATGACCTGTGGAGTTCGTATTTCAGGTCTGTGCTTTGATTGGACTCATTGAAATTTATAGTTTGATTGTACCGAACTATGATCGGTTAGAAAGAGAAGCTCTCATAGGCCGAGAGAATAACCATTTAGAGGGTCTGTACTTTGGTTCTTAGGAGGAACATATGACTAACCTAGGCTAGAAAAGTTATTTCCCCTAGAAAAAGTTTGGGATTTGCAATGTAGTCAGAAATGAATAAGCAAAGCTTAAGCATATATATTATGAAGTTTGCAGGAAAGGAGACTGCTAAAACAATTGAATAAATGGTAAAGTATTGATCCGGTCAGTACATTGTTGCGGGAAAATTACCAAAAAAGTCTTAATCCTATTGCAATTATTCCAATTCAGTTCTAAACTTATTTTTTTGATAAAAATTGAGTCCTAAACCTTTTACAATTATTCTGGATCAGTTCATCCGGCCAAAAATGGCCAGCCGGCGCTGACGTGGCAGCCGGCCGGCACCGGCGACATTTTTTTAACAATTTTTTAAATATTTTTTAATTTTTTTATCTTTTTTTCTTCTTTTTTTTTTTCCCTCTCCCTCCCTCCTCCTCCTCTCCTCCTTCTTCCCTGGGCTCTAGCGACCGGCCAAAGGGGAGGGCTGGCCGGTCGCCGAACTGAGGCGGCCGACGAGGCAAGCCCTCACCAGATCCGGCGAAGGGGGCCTCGCTGTCGCCGAGTTTGGCGAGGCGAGCCCCGCCCAATCTAGCGAGGGATGCCTTCGCAGATCTTGGAGAGCTCGGCCTCAATCTTGGTGCGGTAGTCACGAATCGCGTCCGGTAAGGCCCTCCTCACCGAGATCTAGCGAGGGCTCGCCTCTCGGTCATCGGGCAAGGCGAGCCCTCGCCAAATCCGGCAAGGAGGGCCTTGCCGGGCACGCGACGACAAGCCCCCTCGTTGGACGAGGTGAGCCCTCCTCGTCGGACGAGGCGAGCCCTTGCCGAGATCAGGCGAGGCTCGCCTCGCCGGACCCGGCAACGGCAAGGGCTCGCCCCGTCGGCTGCCTCAATCTGGTGACTGGCCAGCCCTCCCCTCTGGCCGATCGCTGGAGCCAAGGGAAGAAGGAGGAGAGGAGGAGGAGGAGGAGGGAGGGAGAGGAAAAAAAAGGAAAAAAAATAATAAAAAATAATAAAATATTTCAAAAAAACAAAATATTGTTAAAAAAAAAAACGTTGCCGGTGCCCACCGCCACGTCAACGCTGGCCGGCCAGTTTTGGATGGATGGACTGATCCGAAATAATTGTAAAATGTTTAAAACTCAATTGGTTAAAAAAATAAGTTTATGACTGAATTGGAATAATTTCAATAGGTTTAGGACTTTTTTGGTAATTTTCCTCATTGTTGCAAAATGAAAAATATGGCTTTCAAATGTTAAAGGTGATAATGCACTTAAAGTAAGTGTGTGTCTGGCATTAGTGCCTTAACATGACCCAATTAGCTGCCTAAGTTCATAATGCAATAGAAATTGTTTTGCACCATCCGTGATAATTACATTCGTAGAAAGAATGCAATTTTCGTTCTTAATTCATGAATAATGCGCCCCTCCTCCCTCTCTTTGGGAAGTATACTACTCACGAGACTAAATTCAGAGAAACCATCTTTCATTCCACTTCACCAAAGCAAGTACGTTTTTTTTTTTTCTTGGAGATGCCATAAGTATAAGCCATAAATAACCAATAAGCAGGCTAAAAAATATAGAAAATTAGTCAATGAGATTAAACTACGGAACTTACACTTACTGAGCTTTAGTAGATATGACATGCACTGACGTTGGCAAGTTTTTTTTCTTTTTTTTAATTTGGGGGGTTGAATACGTTGGCATGTTTGTTTTCCATCGTAATTGTTAGAGCTAAAACAAGTCTAATCATATCATTTTCAATTGAGTTACTCTTATAATTATCGTGTCATCCATGTCTGCGTTTATTTCTGTTACGTTCATGTCGTGCCGAGATGTGTTCATTCTAGAAATGAGAGAAATTATACATAAGAAGTGACATTAGTGGTGGGGAATAGAGGAGAATCCTTGCTCCATGTTGAAAAGATAATCGATTTAAGGCTCTGTTTGTTTCACGAAAGATATAACATTTTTAAAAAATGTTTTTCAAGAAGTCATTTTCCAAAAAGACAATTTTTTTAGTGTTTAGTTGAAACTCGAAAACAAACTAAAAAATATTTTCCGTCATTTGGTAAGGAAAATGTAATTTGACTATCCTAAATAACCATAGACTAATTGGGTATTAATGACTTGCGCATCAATAGTCGAGTAACTAGGTATAGGCACCAAGGTCTTGAGCTCGGCCTCAATGGACCCCAAACGGGGTTAGGTACCTAGGCTTGAGCATGGGAGATATGAGCACTAGCACTAGGGTTCCAGGCTTGGTGTCAATGGTTCCAAGCATGGGCAATTGAGCCTTGGCCTCAACAGACACGGGCACAAGCGCTGAGGACTCAAGCATGAATACTAAGTATCTAGCATGAGCATTGGGGTCCCAAGCCTTGACCATGATAGACACTAGCTCGGGCATTAGGGACTTGAGCCCAAGCCACAAGGACCTAGGTACAGCCTTTGTGGACTCGGGCCTAAGTACCAAGGATTCGAGCTTGAGTGTCAAGTGCCCGGTCTCTGGTGTTGGGATTTGGGCATGGGTAGTAGGATCTTGCGCTTGGCTTTTGTGGAGTTGGGCTAAATTGCCGAGGCATCAAGCATGGACACTGGACCCTTAGGCTCGGCCTTGATGCAACTGACACAGGCACTAGGGACCTAGGCACTAGCGTCCTTAGGCCTATCCTCGATGGAGTCATGAGTGGGCATTGGGAATTGAGGCACCGGCACTAGAGTTGTGGATCTAACCTTAATGCGTTTGGACTCCTGTGCTAGGGACCTACGAACTAGCGTTGAGGTTCCTGTGTCCAAGCATAAATTTTCCGATTCAAGCTTTGATTTATTGTCATATTTTGAAAAATGATTTTTAATTTATTAAAGAGGAAATTATTTTTCTGATGTTAAGTAAAGATTTTTCTTTGACTTATTTTCTTTATCAATCCAAATATCAAAAAATGAAAAAAGAATTATTCAAAGAATATTTTTCATGAAATAGTTATTCTTGACATAAAGCGACGCATATGAATACTAAATTAACAATAATTGTCGAGAATCTTGTGATGTAAGCGATAAGCCCACTTATGGCTCTCCCTTGTTGAGATGTCACACCGTCAATGAAGTGATATCGTCGTGTTTGACGCGTTATCTATACTTCGACGACCATATTGGAGCCATAGTGGGCAATCGGGATTTGGCTTTTTGATCGGGATTTACGTTAGGAAATTAAGAAATTAACATTGATTAGTTTTTGTCCGGTCGTGCACCATCGCCGATCTTTCAAAAAGGTGGTTGTGTCAACATCTCCGTCCTTTGGAAAGAGTGGGATGCAGAGCTTTATATATATATGAGCACAACACGGGGGGAAATATAAAAAAAGAAACCATTCAATTTGTACATGTTCAGGTCAAATGGATGCTTTCTACTAGGAGTATGCAAAAGAACCGAAAATCCCCTAGACCTCTTGGAATTAGATTGGACCGGAAGGAATTAGAATCGGCAGTTCTCATGAGAGCCAATCTAGTTCCCGATTCCAATTTAGTGGAACTAATGAGTACTAGTCAAGTGCTTGGTTCTAAGCGTGGAACCGCCCACTCATTTATGCGGACCAGATCGGTATGTGTGTGTGTGTGTGTATATACAAAGAAAGAAATTCCATCTTAATTCTTTGATTATTTTGTAGTTTTTTGACTAAATATATATGTATATATGTGTATATTTATAGTTATTTGACCTTATTGACTAATTTTATTTCTTGGGACTGTAATAAGATTAACCCTCCTACTTTTTTTTTTCCATTCTAATAATCCATTTACTTACTTTCTCAAAATAAAAAAAAAATTAAAAAAACGAACGTACGAACGAACGCAGAGGAAGAAGAGAAACGATTGGAGATGTCACAAGAGCCAACGGCTCATTTTAAAATTATAATTAGGTCTCTCCTTAACCATTCTCATAATTAAATTAAGTTGATGTTGAAAAAAGATGAAATATGTTATTAATATTTTATCTTCCGGAGGTTAAGACTTTTAATTTGGAGTCTAATTCTCTACATGTTTCTGATGTCGAGAAATCTTAAGAAAACCACATTGTGACCTTCGAAAAAGTTAAGTTTTTAGTTAATAAGTATTCTCTATTTGTCCCGCCCTATAGTTTTCAATCTTTAATCAAAATCAATAGCTCGCAATTCAATATGAGTATAAGGCCGAACAAGCTTTGTAAGGTCTAGGGATTGGCTCCATGGACGCACTCGAGGATCAGACCAAACTGGCAATTTGATTCTCAAGTGGATCCAAAAACCAATGAGCGTGTCTTGGTTCCAATTTTTTGAAATCGGTCCTTAGTGGGTGACCCGATTCCAAGGTAGGAACCACTCACCTAGATCGTGTTCACCCCTACTTTCTACGTGACTTGAATATGTCATTTTGTTTTCTTTTTTGGTATATAAGGTGCTTTCATACCAAAGAAATCAAAAGCATTTTGAGATTCAATAAAATTACGTTCTGATCCTTAAAACCATTGGCAACTTCTATTTAGGAGGATTCAATAGTTGAAAGTGTTTATACTGATTTGTATTTTCTTTCTAGGGGAATAGTATATGAACCCCCTTTTAATCGAGTATATATCCGGATGATCCAACTGCGATAAACTCAAGAAGTTTACAAGGCGGCCAGCGATTGAGAAGTATGAGGTCTCAAATTCGATTCTTGGCCTTACCTAATACTTAATCTACTTCAGGCGAGACCACCAAGGAAAATGCTCCTGGAAAAATCTCTCGGCTTCTAAATGTGATGCCTTTAATTAGAACGAGAAAGTAGATTACGTCCGCTGTTTAAAGAAGGGGGCATGATGCTTTGAAATGTCTGGCTGTCATTATCAATTGGGGCTAGTGGTAGTGCGTTTGATAGGCTCAACCATTTCTGCGAAGCCAGATCCTAAAACTTATGGGCTAGGACACCCTGAAGGCCCGACCAGCCCATCAATCCTCTTCCTGTAATCATTTGAAAGCCCTATCGATGTGGAGTTGTACCATCTCTTTCTATTCGAATGGATCGATTACCCATGGTGACTCGTTCTTATTGAATTCAGTTTTCATATGTCGACCTAATGTTTCACTATGTAGGCCTCCTCCTCGGCGACTTGTAAAGGGGGAGAAATCAGGTATGATAGATACATTTGCATTTGGTGCATCCAATTCTCATGCTTTATGTGGATTTTATGCGAGTTGCACCAGTGTGAATATTGTGATTTCTCTTTATGAAAACCAGAGGTTAAAAAGGAAACTGTCCTTCGTTCACCTCTGAGCAATATTCTGAAATTCAAAGCTGGACAAGTGAACAATCTCAAATATGGAGAGAGTTCAATTTGTCAACCCCAAAATGACTAAACAAATATGCAAGAACCCGCGGGAATTGGTGCAGCTAGTACAATCTTGGGATCTGATGTGGGCTTTTTCTAAGCCCGCAGAGAGAAGTGGCAGGCCGACGGACGAGACGGATGAGAAGAGTTAAAGCCTGTTCACTCTTCAGCTGCAAATTTGACAGAGCACAAAAATCGATTTCCTTGAACAGTGGACCAAAAGCAACCTTTTTCGCACTGCACAGAATCATTTCGATTGAATAGAACCTGACAAAATTTTCCATTGTTCGGAAGTGGACTCTGCACAGAGTCCTAAACAAGCTCAAGAACAGCTCAAGTTGCAGACTTACAATGCAGGAGAATGTTCTCAGCTTGTTTTATTTAATGCGAATTCTGGGGATTATCCAACTCGCTGGGAGACAGAAAGTTTACAAAAACCAAACAAATCAACCAGGTGCTTCTGCTGTCTCGGGTTGGTAGATGCGATCATAAAAGGATAGATCTCGGCCGCTCGTTATCTATGAGCAAAGATTTTTTGAATCGGAATCTCATTGATGCTGCATTCTAACCATGCAATGATTTCTCGTAAAGATGCCATAGCGCAAGATGAATTTCTTTTTATTGGATTTCAAATGAGCAAGATATCTACCTCTAAAAACACTTGTTTAGTTATGGGTGTTATTGAATATTATGAGCTTTCATCAAAGTATGATCAGTCCTCGGCAAACCAAGCAGGGGTCGAGGTCGAATTGCATGACTAGAGAACCTTATCACAGCAAGCATATTATTTGCAAAACATCGAATTATTTTCTTTTAATTAAAAAATTTAGACTATAATACGCCTAATCAGATGGACTAAAATAGGAAAAAAAAAATGAAGAACCATTAGATAGCCCCGATCTACTTTAGCCCACACTCCACATGAGTAGATCTATATAAGACCCACATGATCTTACGGCTTATTGGAAATGAATTATTGTAGATCGAAAGTATCCAAAAAGCATGAAATAAAATAATTTTTCCAAATATGCCCGGTTTGTACATTTGAGACCTAAAGATCTAGATCACGATTATCGAGGACAACTGAATTATTTTTCAAAGGTGAAATTGAGTTTGACATCAAAAAGTATAACTTTGGACTTCAATGGACTTATCGACTTTTTAATTTGTAATTGTCTAGTAAAAACAAAATCAAAAGCATGGTGATTATGTTCCAGTATTTACTTCACTAATGGTTTGGAACTTCGATTTCAAGTTCGAGTTCAAATCTTACCATCATAATTTCATAAAAAATGAGTTGATCTCAAATAAGAACGACGGAGTTGAGGTAAGCCGACGTCGGGCATATTTCAATAAAGCCGAGTTCAAGCTTGACATGACTTGGCAAAATTATATTGACTAGAGTGAAAAATAAAGCTGAGCGCCAAGTAAGCACCGAGAATTACATCTTCTCGAGGCCGCCAATGGCCACAATCGGACACGTCATCACCGAAGTCCTAAAAGAACTGTATCCTGAATACAAAAGGCCAAGTCTTCACCAACCCTAGCCCCCATTCCCAACTAATTCAAATGATCACATTCATGATAAAGTTACGTTCATGATAAAGTCCAAAACCCAAAACGCCAAACGGATAATCCGTCTTTATAAAATCATCTACTTGCATCTGCTGTATCAGAAAAGAGACTTATCTAGGCACGCCCGGAGAGAGGGAGACTAACCTTCCGTTGGCGCTCGCTCGAATTCAAGCTCTTTCCTTCTGTTTGGTTCTCTCGGAAAATTTCAGGATTATTGAGGAGTGGAAGAATATAGTTAAGGACCAAGCTTGCGAGAAGAGCCGAATCGTAACTTGCTTGGGGTCTGTGTGCTGTGAAGTTGGTGGCAGCGGCGGGAGATGGGCAAGAAGTCGGCGATCATCGTGTGTGCCCTTGTGGCAACGGGTGTGGTGGTGGTGAGAGCAGGAGGAGGAGGAGGAGGAGGAGGAGGAGAGGAGTGGAGGAGGGTGATTGGAGTCAACCTATGCGACATGTTCGCCACGTGAGGTGCTCGTCTTGCTCCTGCCATGATATTCAGCATCCTGAAGAAGCTAGGAAGAGGTACCCTGAGGGACGGGAAGAAGCAGAGATTAGTTACAGCTTTGGATGGAGGTCTGTTCGAGCACTACACCAAATTCCGGATCTACGTGGCGGGCCACTCTCAAGTAGTTGCTGGGACCTGAAGTTGCTGAGAATACGGTGATTGTGCTTTCGAAAGACAGCTCAGGCATCGGAGCTGCCCTTCTTGTGGCCTCTCATTCACAATACCTCGAGATAGTGTGACCCTGAAGTATCTCGGCTTGACAAGGGGTTGCCAGTTTTTCAAATTTCGTATAATTTCCCACCCTTTTCTCGGGATATCTTTTGGGTCTCTTTGTGTCATACTTCATGGCGGGGTACCTGTAAGTAGCCTAGAGGAGCAACGAGAATCCAGTAACTTTAGCCTAGATGGCTCAAGTATCCGAGGAAGAACAGACGCAAATGTATTTAAGTTCATTTCTCTAGCAATATGAATGAATGAGGGATCAGTCTCCCATAAGGACTCTTTACAAACCTCCCTTTTAGCCCTTTATTGCTGCCACTAAAATGGGCTACTACTATAGCGGGAAATTCTCAGGGGTTTTTAATTTATGGATGTCTTTATCAGAAATCATCAATAGTAGATGGTTCAAGGAAAAATTATCTTGCATTTCAGAGGCAATAATGGTGCATCGGCAAGTCATTACTGTGAATCATCAGCATTTCGGTTTATTGAAGAAAATCCTTGAAAGTCCCTTGAACTGCTAATCATTTTGAAGTGACCGATTGCGTCGTTACAGGTGTGCGATTTTGCCTTATCCATGTCCAATGTGGACCAAAGTTGTTGTAAACAGTGTTGCGGATGCATGAGATGATGCTTACTGTTCTCAACACTCAATGCTATCAAAAAAATGGGTCTTATTTCTTGGTTCCTTCTGTGTTAGCATCATTTGATAGCAATTCTAGAAGATCTTTGCTAGCACAACAATCTTTAAGCTTTTGTGAGAATAACAGCTTATTATGAGTCACAAATTTTTAAAGGAGTGGACTCCGCAATGTTTTGTAAATTTTGTTATTTGGTTTTTTGTGGTTTAAAACAGACTGTTATTCTCACGGTAAATTAAAGACTGTTATCCAAATATTTTTCATTCTAGAAAGTATTTTAGTGAAGGAGTTTTCTTGGAAGCAATCAATGGATTTGCCATTTTCACTGAGGTACAAATGTGGCAAAAGATTAGACATTCAATAGTTATATTAACCAACATTCCTAGGTAGCATCTCTCATTGCAGACATGACTATTTTCTTTGTAGTCTTAGTAGCAGGAGTGCGTACTCTTCATCTTTGATCTTTTATTTCTTCAATAAATACAGGTTTGTTCAACACCTTCTGCGCAGAGTGCACAAAATTGTTCTCCATCTAGCTCAAATTTACATAGCCATCTCTCATAAATTCTATATCTATAGCATACATTCAGAAACTTGTAATATTAGGCTAGTGGGCCCCAAAAGAAGATAAAGAAAAAGAAGTTGAAAGATCAATAAAGCAAAAAGGGAGGGGAGAGGGCTCGGCTGAATAGAAGCCGAGAGGTCCCTCGACCAAAAAGAAAAGGAAAAAAGAAAAAACAAGAAGAAGAAGAAGAAGAAGAAGAAGAAAGAAGAAGAAGAAGAAGAAGAAGAAGAAGAAGAAGGGGAAGAAATGAAAGGGGTTTGGCATGTGCACGCCTCGGATGCCTCACCAAGCTGACTCAACTCCATAATGCAACACCCGGTAAGAGATTAGGCCCCTCGTTCATCCAATTGAAATAATTTATGGGTTTATGGCTAAAATTCGGAATTTTTGGAAAATTAAGCGGCAAAGTCTGATTTTGGAGTCGTTGAGCCACGTATTTTTATAGGAATGGCACTTTAGGGTGTTGTGGAGTCGTGAGATTTTACGGATCGTGATTTGAGCTTATGGTTTGTCCGAAACAAAATTTCAAAGTTTCCCGCGTGCAGTGAACAGTACACGTCCAGCAGCTTTGGGCCCATATTTTGTCATTTTTCGACTTGATTTTGGGGTGGCTAAGTCGGGATTCTTGTAGTATGTTTGAAAGGCTTTCTATTGACTATAAGTACGTTCAAATCGGGTTCAGAGGAGAAAGTTAAGGTGCGATCAAGTTTGGCACTTAAACTCCGTGTTGCAAATGGCTTGAACAATCGCTTTGGTTATGCGATTTGTTAGCACATAGAAATCCTTTTGTTAGAGTTAAGACGTAATTTAGTCATTTCGTAGTCGAGATAGAATTTTATTAGATTTTAACATTTTTTTTCAGTTATTTGATAGGGCCTTGAGTTCGATGATACAAGTATCGTTCATCGTTTGGTCGTAGACGACGAGGTGAGTGATACTATATCTTTTTTGGTTTTGTAAAACCATGGCTTGAAGTATATATGTATATATATTGAATCGAGAATAGCATTTTTATTGCATAAAAGCTAGATCGAGCAATTGCTACTCTTTGGTTGATTGTGAATGTTTGAAAAGCATTATACAAGGTTTGTGGAGAAATATATATGAAATTACTTTGCAACTGATTTATGGAAAAATTTATGATGATTTGAGAAATGGATATAAAATGGATGATGGGCTATGTTGCAAAATGTTATTTGTTTGGTTTAAGATATTGATTTATGGATTGGATTTATGGTATTGGAAAATGGTTATTTATGCTCAATATAACTGTGAATCCAGTGATGGGTTTTTGGGGTATGCATACCATGTTTAGAATATCCTTCTGGGCCCAACCATCGGCTTTGTAGGTGGAGAACTTGCCAAGGGGAGCATCTTGATCGCCTTGTCACAAAGCGTTGTGTCGTGACCATGGTTAGTTATTGAGCAAAAGATTGGTTGATGGATGGACCATCGACGTGTGTTTGATATGAGATGAATCAATGGATAAACCATTGATATGTGTTTTTGATGGAAATTATTCAATGGATTTGACCATTGATACTTGATTTTTGATGGCAATCTAAACGAGTTTTCTATATTAGTATAAAGCTTTGATGATAAGAAATAACACTTATATGATTTGATATGTATTTTATCTATTGAGTTGGCATTATGAAGTTTGGCATTGTTTTATATACATGTATAATGGTTGTTCGATCTGCTTAAAAAATATGTACTACTCACTGGGTTATTGTCACTCATTCCACTCCTCCTTTAATATTTTCAGGTTCCTCGATTAGCAGCGAATAGAGCGAGAGTGCCGTTGGTGGGAAACTTTTAGAAAGTTTGGTATGGTTTAAGGAATTGGTGCACATGATCCTTGCTAGTGGTTGGATTGACTGAGTTCTAAATATATATCATTTTGGTGGATTATAGAATCTCTGGTATTACAACCAATTTGATGATTTATCTTATATGTATATATACAATTTGAGATATATATAAGTTTGAGATCAGGTTGTTTGGTTATGTTTGAGGCTGCATCCTACGTGTGGAAGGACGGCCGTGTCGTCCCCATTCTTTATACTTTTGGGGTGTGAAGGTATGGGTCACTATTACATGGTTAGACAAAACATATGACGCTTGTCTTCATGTAGGATACGTTGAGGAAGTTTCACATAAGTTGGGAGTATGTATTGCTTCACAGCGGAAAAACGAAGTCATTAATCAAAGTAGCGAAAGTTTTTTGTGGAGTTAAACTTAACACGCACGACATGACTATGTTCTGCTTATGCTTTTCTTCCCCCAATTTTATTTTCTTGGGTGCATAATGTTTAGACTTATCAAATAGGTGGATCGGGTTGGTTTGGATGGGTTAAAAATGAGTCTAACTAAAAATGACACATATTTTACATTATAAAATTTTAGCGACATATACCCAACTTAACCTAGACCTAATGCATGCCCCATCCGATCCAAATTCTAATTGTTAGTAACTTTACCCCTTAAATATGGAGAATCACATACCTAAAAGAGATAAGTACACTGAAAGTCTTAAAATTTGTTATAAAAATTTTTACCTACCAAATGAACTACTTTTTTGGGAAATCAATGACACTAGCTTCATCCCAAATGAAAAAAAAAAAAAAAAAAAAAAAAAGGCAATAAATAATCTTAAATGAAGAGTGGACCTCCTATTTGAGCTTAGTCTTTGTTGTCTGGCAGATTTGTAATTGAAAATTTTTAAGTTCCAAAAACATGCTGAAGTTAGATTCAAGTTAATTGAGAGGGGTAAGAGATAAGAGTAACTTTGTGTTTAGTAAAACTGAAACCAAGCAAAAAAAGAAAAATAAGGTAAGAAATAATCTTGAATCAAAAGTAGGACTTGTAAGGGATAATGTGGTCAATTTAAGATGGTAGTGGGTGCTACAAGTTTTTTTTTTTTTTTTTAAGTACCACGAAAAACTCCAAACTAACATACTTATGACAAATTTATCGTCCACTAGTCTTCGTTGAATTTTATTATCAAATTTTTACGTTAGATGACATGTGACAGTTAATGGATATATCAATTTAGGATTTTACCATCCATTTATTACAGATATACTGGTTTGTAGTTTTATGCAATATTAATCTAATTGAACATAAATTAATTGATGGTAAATTTGTCATAAATATATCAATTTAAACTTTTTAGTGGTCTTAAAATTAATTCGAGGTAAAATTGTCAAATGTGTACTGGTTTGAGATTTTTGATAATAAAAAAAAATTAATTTATGATAAATTTATCACGGATATACCAGTTTGAGGTTTTTCGCAATATTGTGCGAACGTTAGATTATGTAACTCACACTCAGTGAACTCTGGCACATGTGAGATGTGACGGCCCGAGCGGCGGTGCGCGGGGAGGAGGGATGGCGGTGCGTCCGCGCCTCAGTCCCTGGACGTGCGCAAGGAAGGAGTCCCTATCCCACATCACCTAGGGAGGAAGTCTTGGGCCAGTATATAATGGCTTGGGCCCCTCTTAACCTGTATGACGCGTTTTAAAGCCGTGAGGGAGGGAAATGGCTTCGTGCAATCCCATCCAAAGTGGACAATATTATACAAATGGGGCCCGGGTCGTTACAAATAGTATCGAGCCGACTCCCGATCCGCGTGTGGGGCCACGCGAGGGCGCCGTGCTCCCAAGGAGGGGAGAGTGTGACAGCCCGAGCGGCAGTGCGCAGGGAGGAGGGATGGCGGTGCGTCCGCGCCTCAGTCTCTAGACTTGCGCAAGGAAGGAGTCCCTATCCCACATCGCCTAGGGAGGAAGTCTTGGGCCAGTATATAATGGCTTGGGCCCCTCTTAGGGCCTGTTTGGTTCGGCTTTTGGGGAATGCATTTGTAGAAATGCAAATACCTTTGGGTGAAGAGGATTTTCCGAAATGTAAATGTCGTTTGGTAAAATTTACATTGAGAAATAACTTTGGCCAAAATACCATTTGGTAAAATTTGCATTTGTACTTAACTTTTATTAAATTTAAAAAGCAAAAATATGTTTATATTTTTTTTTTGAAGTCCAACCATCGAACCGCCGGATCCGACGGCCAAACCGCCTTTATAAAAATATGTTTATATTTTTATATAAACATATTTTTATATAAAAAATTAAAAACATAAAAAAAAATAAAACATGAAATATAACAAATAGATATGTTTATATTTATATAAAAATATTTATAAATATATGTATTATATATATTTATAAATATATATTTATTAAACATAAAATATAAAAAATATATATTTTTATATAAAAATAAACGTAAAATATATTTTATATTTTATATAAAATATATATTTATAAAAAATATATGTATTATATATAAATATATATTTATTAAACATAAAATATAAAAAATAGATATTTTTATATTTTTTACATATAAAAATAAACATAACATTTATGTTTATATTTTTATATAAAATATATTTTATATAAAATATAAAATATATATTTTTATATAAAAAATAGATATATAAAAATATAAATATTTTTATTTTTATTTTTATTTTTATTTTTATTTTTATTTAGGCGGTTTGCGCAACTCCTTGGCCAGCGGTTGTCGGCCTCCGATCGGCTTCTCCACCATACCGGAAGTTGCATTTCGAAAATGCAACTTCCCAATGGACCTCTACCCCTCCATTCCTCCAAAGCCCTTTGAAGCCCTTTGGAAATGCAATTGCACCTCCCCAAAGTCCCTAAAAACTTGAACCAAACACCATAGCATTTGGCCAAACCCCTTTAGAGCCCCAAAGAGCATTTCAAATGCTGAACCAAACAGGGCCTTAACCTGTATGACGCGTTTTAAAGCCGTGAGGGAGGAAAATGGCTTCGTGCAATCCCATCCGAAGCGGACAATATTATATAGTGGGGCCCGGGTCGTTACATAAGAGGCAACGATGTTAGCATGTTTCCTATAACAATTGGTAGAGCTCAAATGGGCTTAATCATTTTATTTACCATCGAGCTACTCTTATAATGATCAAGCTGTCTATATCTATTTGTCCTTTTCTTTACTTTCATGTTGTGTCGAGGTGTGTTCGTAATAGAAATGGTTAATCAGTTTCTTAGCCCTGACATCATGAGTGGTATTGTAAATTGGTCGCCTTCACCAGTTGATGGACTTACGTCTAATCAGGAGAAACTAAAAAATAAGAAGTCTAGATTTGTCTTCTTACCCAGATTTAAGTAGAAAATCACTAAATCAACGTTGATTAGTCTTTGTCCTGTTGGGAACCGTCATATCTCTCCCCTTTAGGCTAGAAGAAAAACATTTTTATCTCTTTGAGGAACTCACCATCCATTCATCAAAGAAAAATTGTCCAAAAAATCTTAAACTTATTACACTTTTACTAATTCAGTTTTAAACTTTTCAATTTTTCCAATTCAGTCTTAAACATTTTCATATTTTGTCAATTGAGTCAATCCGGCTAATTTTGATCAGAATTTACTGACGTGGACGCCGATTGTGTGGACGCTGACCATCTTACGCAACACGATCAATACTAATGTGAATATATTTTAATAGTATTTTGAATTTCTAATGGTATTTTTCTTTTTATCCTTTTCTTTATTTATTTTTTTCTATTTTGGAGTTAGGACCTAAGAAGCACGGACAGCGTGTCGTGTCCGACACGTGTCGGAGCGTGTTGGACACGTCGACACGCTCGGACACGGTCGGACACGCGGTCAACGCGTGTCGGACTTTCCGACATGCGGTCAACATTTCTCGACACGCGTGTCGATGCATGTCCGGGAGACTAATGGAGGGTGGAGGCGAGGGAAGGCGAGGGAGTAGAGGCCGCGAGCGCCGACGAGACGAAGCCACGAGCGCCGGTGAGACGAAGAGATAAAGAGCGGAACGGAGAGAAAGACGAGAGAAGGCAAACTCCCGCCGGCGAGACGAAGCCACGAACGGACCACCGCGACGGCGAGAGACGGCCAGAGAGAGCGGCGAGGGGCGCCACTGTTGCGATGGATCGGCGACAAGAGGAAGAGGAGAGGAGGGAAGGAGGTTGTGCAGCGAGCGGCAAGGAGGAATAGGAAAAGGAGGGCTCGGCGGCTCGCTAGAGTTTTTCATAAAGAAACCCAAAAAATATAAGAATGCAAATCTGATGGCGTGAGGGGAGGGGAAGTGACAGCTTACCTGTCAATGTCAAGAGATGGGGGGAGGGAAAAAAGTAAAATAAACTTGTGGTGGAGGGAAAAGGACGAATGAAGGAGGGAGGTGGATTTAGGGGATTGCTTTTATAATCGGAAAATTAAATAAATGAAATTAAAAAATAATTTTGAAAATTAAAAGTATTGAATTTTGAATAATGATAGATTTTGATCATAGTAGAAAATAATGGATTTATTTAAATAAATTGATTCTAATTTCTTATTAATTATTAATTTCATCGATAATTTTTGTTAAAATTAAAAAAATATTTCGCATTAATTATGAATATATCTTTCAAATTTCAAATGAATGGATTTGTTAATATTATTAGTGTAAATTTATTATAGGCTCTTTTTTAATTAATTATTTATTTATGAATTTGAATCAAATTAATTAAAAATAAATATATTAATTTGATATATAACGTGTCGCAATGTGTCGAAATTCTCTATTTTTGGAAATAACGTGTCGACGTATCGTATCGTGTCGGACACTCGTGTCGTGTCGCGTGTCGGTGCTACATAGGTTAGGACCAAGAAGGGTGCCCGGGCAACCCTCACTAGCCGCAAACAAGGCCTAGCCAATCCTTTCCTCACCAACTTTAGGCGAGGGCTATAATGTCCTTGCCTGTGGTTGGCGAGGGTCAGCCAACTACCATCACTAACCCTAGCTCCAAAAATTGCCAAAAAAAAAAAGTAAAGAAAAGGAAAAAAAATCATAAAAATTTCAAAATATTATTTAAAAATATCCATATCAGTGCCGCCTATTGATGCTAATAATTTTCAGCCAAAATTAGTTAGATGGACTCAACTGTGAATTGAGAAAATTAAAAGAGTTTGAGATTGAATGAGCAAAAGCATAATAAATTTAGAACTTTTTGAATAATTTTCCCATTTAACATGTGGTTGGATTGACATCTCTATTCTTTGAAAGGAGAGAGATCAAGATCTTGAATATTCGAACAACTTACACTTGGATGGATTCAATGGTTGAAATTGTTTATCTTAATTTGTATTTGCCTTGGATTCAATGGGCGAATAACACATGAACCCTATCTTATGTGAGTACATTAATATCATCCTAGTTTCATTTAGGTTAAGTGAACTACGTGACGGCAATTTCACTATATCGATTCAAAGAGATCAACGAGCAAGTCAATGGTTGAGAATTTACATCATGAGAAGTATGAAGTCTTGAGTTTGATATTCCGACCTCATGTACTCTACTTCAAGCAAGGCCACCAAGGAAAATGCCCCCGGCAGAATCTCTTTGGCCCCTTTAAATGTCTGAAAAAGGGGAAATGATGTTTAAAATGTTTGACCGTCAATTTTCCATCGGGGCCTTTTACTAGTAAGTGGTAGCGGGGTTGATAGGCCAAGTCAACTAGCAAAGGAAAATCCTAAAGATTATGAGCCAATGTAACCTGAAAGCCGGCCCGGCCCATTAATCCCTCTTTATGTAATCATTCAAAAGCCCTATTGATGAGGAGTTGTACTATTTTCTTCTAGTTGAGCGTATTGATCACTCGCGGTGGTCTGTCCTTGTCAAGCTCCATTTCACGTCTCGGCCTAGCGTTTCACTATCTAGGCCCTCCTCGGCATCTGTGCTCATGCACATTTCAGGTGAGTTGCGTTGGTATCAATCTCATAATTTCATTTTAGAGATCAAAAGGGGACAAGGTCATAATTTGTCATCTAATGTGTAGAATTACTACGATATTTTCTTTTCTCCAAGAAAAGAAGAAATGCTTGAATCAATTAAATTTTGTTAGTAGATGACAAGACTTAACTATATTTTACTTAGTTGATGCTATGATAAGATATTGATCATTCAGCGCATACTCACTAGTAACAAAATGATTAAATCTACTCGATAATGATCATCTCAAGTTCTCCGTATGAGTGTCCAAAATTTGCAGTTTCCTTCTATACTTTGATCCATTCGAATTCATGTCACTTTTTTCGCTGGCTGTCTTTGATGTCATTTTCTCACGTATAATCAAATCGAAGTTAAGACAAGAAAACAATCTGAAATATAAAGAGTTCATCCTGTCAACCGAAAAGACTAGATTAAGATTTAGAATTCATATGGGCTTTTCTAAAGCTCACGGAGAGGAGTGGGACATCGACTGATGAGAACCGAATCCCAAATACAAAATGCCAAAGCTTCCTGAACCTTGGATCCTTCATTCACACCTTTACCCTTGCTTACACCTTCTTCATATAACGACATTCATGATAACATCCAAAACCTAAGATGGACAATTTGACTTGATAAAGTCAGCTACATGCATTAGCAAAATCACAAAATATGTTTACAAAAGTTGGGAGTCCAAATCCATTCACAAAGCTTCTGCAGCTGTTCTCAGTGCCAACAGTCAGTAAGTGTTGCACTCAAGAACATGAAAATCGCTGCGCGGCATTTCCTCGTACTCAGAATTTCCGAGGAACGGGGCAGCATCTAACTTGTGTTGGGATTTCTTTTGAACGTCATAATGCGGATCGCTACATTTGAGCAGCATTTGCACTACCTCCTTCATTGTAGGGCTCGTGGAAGGCAGCGTCGCAGTGCAATAGATCCTGAGCTTGAAAACTCTGCTTATTTCATCTACGTTTGAGTCATCCTTGATCTCCTCATCTAATGTGTCAGATATCGGGTTGCCATCTTGGATGTGACGCCATGCCCAATCAACGAGGCACATGTCTTCGTCCCTGTCCCTGTCAATAGCCTCTCTTCCGGTGGTCAGTTCCAAGAGAACAACCCCAAAGCTATAAACATCAATCTTCTCATTAACTCTTGTCGTATGAATATACTCTGTCGTTCAACAAAAAAAAGTTTAAAAAGGCAAGACAAAACCAAATGTCCTTGCTGGTAGGTAGGGGTGTCAAGACCCGAACCGAAAACCGAACCGAACCGCGAACCGAACCGAACCGAACCGAAAAATTCGATTTTTTCGGTTCGGTTCGGTTATCATAAAAAACCGAAATTTTTTTATCGGTTCGGTTTTTATCGGTTAACCGAACCGAAAACCGAACCACAAAGGCACAAACCGAAAACTGCTCCCGACTCCCGTCCGCACCAAAAAAAAAAAAAAAAAAGAGGAAAACCAAAAGTTAAAAAATTGAAAAACCGAAAAACCGAACCGAACTGAACCGAACCGAACCGAGATTTCGGTTCGGTTCGTATGCGGTTCGGTTCGGTTTCGGTTCTGTTCAGAAGATTTTTCTAACGGTTCGGTTCGGTTCGGTTTTTTTGAAAAACCGAACCGAACCGAACCGTTGACACTCCTACCGGTAGGATATGAGGGAGGTGGACTTGCATAGCTGAAATGAACTCATGTTGAGAGAGTATGTTGAAGAAAAATCCCTTGGAGTTTTGAAGTTGACAAAACAGCCTCGAGAGTAAGGTCTGAAGAATCCAAGACTCAGTCGGTTAAGTCTGAAGAATTCAAGTCCCAAAGGTTTTCCGTTTGAAGATAGTCAAACCCAAAATTCGGTCTGAAGTTTTTCCGTCTGAAGATAGTTAAGACTCAGTTTCAGTCTGAAGACCTTCAAGACCCAAATCTAAGTCTGAAGAAAATTTGTGATTTTGACAGGCTGGTAACAGGTTATTCTTATGGTTAAGGAAAGTAAGTTTTGGATATTATATTTCTTAACTTATCCATGGAATATCTCTTGCTGTGATCACGAGCTCGGAAGATCTATTCTTCGGATTTTTATCAGTTGAAGAACAAGTGAATTTTTGGAAAGATCTAATTTTAGGAACTCAAGATCCTGATTGTATGGGCGAATAGGATTGACGAGCTATTGTCTACTTATATTTTCAGCAACGTGAAGATCACTTAAATTGATTAGTCCAACGGGTTGATTGGATGAATTCTTGGAAAGTGCCAACGGGTATGGAGGCAAGAAGGCTATTTAAGGTGGATCGATGTTTCTCGAAAAGAGAGAGAGACTTGATAGAAAAGTCTCGATGTTAGAACCTCTGAAATCATTTGTTCTCTAAAATCTCCCGTGTTCAATCTATGTATCAAAGAGAGTCACTTATAGTGCGAAAACAGCAAGAAGTTGTAGGAGAGACTGTCTACTGAAGAAGTCTAATTCGTGATTTGTAACAGCTCTCATTTGCTACATAATAATTACAGTCAGTTGGCTGCCAGCGTGGAGAGTGGACATAGGCTTGGAATAAGCCGAACCACTATAATCATTGTTTCAATTCTCTTTTACCCTACTCTATTTACTTTGTGAATGTATGATCTATTTATTGTTGATGTTTTTTAATTAAAAGATTCCAAAAGAATTCTGCAATAACCTATTCACCCCCCTCTAGGTGAATTCACTAGCCAATATCAGAGTAGACAAACCTAGGGCCAGATACCCAAAAGTACCGTTAACACCAGACACGGTAGTAACTACTCTGTGCAACATCCTTGCAAGGCCGAAGTCAACAATTTTTGCGTGGAACTCTGAGTCTAAGAGAATGTTGCTCGATTTCACGTCTCAGTGGATGATGGGTGATGAACAATCATTATGCATATAGCAAAGTCCTTTAGCTACTCTGAGCGCAATCTGCAACCTTTTGGGCCAATCCAAGATCATATTGGTGGTGATACCCCAGATGGGCGACAATTGTTTCTTCTTGTGAAGCCAACGGTCCAAGCTGCTATTTTCCATGTACTCGTACACTAGGAGTTTCGAGTTCTCGCAAGAAATACAGCACAACAATTTGACAATGTGCCGATGCTTAATGTTCCCAAGTATCTCCACTTCTGCTACGAATTGCTTCTCTAGCTTCTCATCTAATTTTCAGTTATTCAAAATCCATTTCACGGCAATGGGGTCAACAGAAGTATTCACATTAATGCGATATACATTTCCTGATCCACCACTTCCAATGACATCACCCTCCTCCAATCCCGACAGAATATCCGATTTGGTAAAATTCCACGTTTGGAATTGAGTCATTTCCAGAGTTGAATTGAACAAGTCCCTATTCTCTCTGGGAGCTCTGATCTTTCACACCACTGTTGAAAAAATGACCGACGCCCCTGCGATGGCCAAGATCACGATCTAGGCAAGATTCTTCTTGCTCAATCTACGGGATTGGGAATTACGGACATTGAGCCTCATGAACGAGTTGGATGCACAGAGGCTGGGATTGTTCAGGAAACTGGCGTCATACTTAGCGTTTTCCAACTCCTCTGGGATTCGTCCACTAAGGCGATTGGAGGATAAATTCAGAAGGTTCAGCTTCAGCAGGCCGATTTCAGGAGGAACTGAGCCAGACAGTTCGTTTTCAGACAGGTCCAACTGCATGAGTACCGGTAGAATGTCAAGATATATCAATATACAGATGCTACTGAAGCTAAGCATGCTACTGAAGCTAAGGCTTGCACTGAAGTTACTGAGGCTCGCAAGACTGAGGTTACTGAGGCTCGCACCAAGGCTGCTAGTGCTACTAAGGCTGAGGCTGCCAAGTACTGAAGTGGCTGTTACAAATCTAAAAAGAAAGGACTACAAATGAACGGCAGAGAAAGAAAGTCTAAGAACAACCAAGATTATCATCAACGATGGTGGATTAAGCAACAAAAATGGACACGGATTGCCAGCCTATGAAGATTATGTAAAGCTGTTAATTCTGTTATAAGACAAAACAGAATTTAAACAGAATTTAGTTTTGTCAGTTAGTCTTCATCTTCTTAAATTGAAAAGTCTTCAGTAGAAGTAGACAGAGAGAGAGATATGTTCGTGTTGAGTTACTCTGAACTTTTGTTAAGAGAAACTCTCTGTAGCAGAGTATATGTTGAATACAGATAGAGGAAGAGAGATAGAGAGAAAAGAGATGAGAATGAAGTACTTTGTATTGATCTTTTGAATGTACAAGCTGCTGTAATACAAGTGATTGAAATGAGATGTATACAAGGATTTTCTTGATTGATCCTTGAAGATTTTCCACATATCTTCTTGTCTCCATCTCCTTCGATTCTTCATACAGCTCTTCCTCTCTCATCTTCACATGGTATCAAAGCAGGTTATCATCTCTGTCAGAAGAATCCAATCTGCGAAAGTTCTTTAGATCGAGAAAGAAGAATCTGAAGTTGCAGCAAACTATAATATCACGGTAAGTGTGCAAGTTTTCCATACAGCCATTGCTATCTTCTCCTGCAAACTAAGAGAATACAACAAATGGCAGTACGAGTACCAAAATATCCATTTCCTATCCATGTGAATATCTCAAACTTTGTCACAATTAAGCTTGCCGAAGATAACTTCCTCTTGTGGCAAGCTCAGATTCAAAGGTTTCTGAAAAGTCAAGATCTCTTTGGCTTTATTAATGGTGATATTGAATCACCTCCTCGAATGCTGCAAGGTATAGTTGATGGTTGTGAGACTGAAATGATGAATCCAGACTATAGTGACTGGATAAAAACTGATCGGCTTATATCTTCTTGGATAAGTGGTGCTATTTCGGAGAGTATACTGAGTTTAATAATTGGTTTAGAAACATCCTATGAAGTGTGGCAGACATTGTTGAATCGCTTCACACAGAAATCAGTAGCTAGAGAGTTTGAGTTAAGGGGAAAACTTCAGGCTTGTCAAAAACATGATAAGGCTCTTTCAGTTTATCTTAGAGAATATAAAGCCATTTGTGATCAGTTGAAGGCTATAGGCAAACCTGTGGATGACATAACCAAGCTATTTGGTGTGTTGGAAGGTTTAGGAGCTGAATATGAGAATTTTCGAGCAACAATATATTGTCTAAAGCCACAACCTGAGTATGATGAGGTAGTTGCACAACTGGAAAGGTTTGAATCAAGATTGCAGAACTATTCCAGAACACAATTCAATCCTAATATGGCTTACTTTGGGCAAAGACATTCCCAAGTACAATTCAAAGAAGCTACTGATAGAGAGTTCATTCCTCAAAATTCAAGCTTTATAGCACAAAGAGGAAATTACAGAGGAGCTCGTAATTTTGGTAGGGGACGTTTTTCTAATAACAGAGGCAGAGGATTTAGATATCCTGGAGAAAACTCAAGCTACAGATCTAGTAACATCAGCTACATGCAAGAGAATAATTCCTCAACCCTGTTCCCATCTCAAGATTTCATCCCTATGCTGGACCATCACAAAGATATCAAGGAATGAGTTCTTATCCTTCCAATCTAACCTCTTCCAAGAGTATGCAGGATGAGAAGCAAATCAGCAGCATAAAACTAGAGTGTCAAATTTGCAAGAAACCAGGCCATGATGCTCTACACTACTGGTATAGGTTTGACAATTCCTACCAAGCCGAAGAAATACCAACAGCTTTAGCAGCCATACATCTTGAAGATACCAAAGGCAGTGAATAGTATCCAGACACTGGCGCAACTGCACACATCACACCTAATCCTGGTATACTTCAAAACTCTTCTGTATGTACTGGATTTGATACTGTCATGATTAGTGATGGATCGCATTTACCTATCACATATACTGGGAATACACTACTACATATCAAAGAAAGTCAATTGCCTCTAAAAGATGTTCTCATTGTTCCTAGTATCAAGAAAAATCTGCTGTCAGTATCAAAGCTTACAAATGACTATCCATGCTCATTTATTTTTGACAAATTTGGTGTCTATATAAAGGACAACTAGACCAACACAACTCAACTGCTTGGAAGGAAAACTAAAGGGCTATATCAAGTAAACTCTCAAACAACACATGTCTTTCTAGCTCAGATACACAGAGGAGTAGGAGAAGACACATGGCATCAAAGATTAGCACACACCAATTTGAATACTCTGCAGCATTTGCAGAAACAAAAACTCATTCAATGTAATAGTAGAGTACAGAATGTATGTACTAGTTGTCAAGTTGCTAAGGCTGCAGCTTTACCTTTTCCCTCCTCTGAATCTGTAACAAATATGCCCCTACAGAAAATCCATTGTGATATATGGGGTCCCTCACCTGTAACTTCATTCCAGAACTTCAAGTATTATGTTCTGTTTGTAGACAACTTCTCTCAATACAGTTGGCTTTCTCCATTAAAATTGAAATCAGACTTTTATGAAGTCTTTGTTCTGTTTCAAAAGCAAGTAGAGAATCAATTTGAGTCAAAGATTAAAGTCTTTTAGTGTGATGGTGGAGGAGAATTTCTCAGTAAAAGGTTTCAAGCTCACTTGCAAGAGTGTGGTATCAAACAGAATCTCTCTTGCCCTTATACACCTGCACAAAATGGCATCTCTGAGAGGAAGCATCGACATATTGTAGAACTGGGTCTTGCTATGCTGTATCATGGCAGAGTTCCATTAAAGTACTGGGTTGATGCTTTTGTTACAGCCAACTATGTTATAAACTTACTGCCAACACCAAAATTACAAATGCAGTCTCCTCACAAGAAGCTATATCACCAGGAACCAACTTATGATCACCTCAGGGTGTTTGGTTGTGCATGATATCCTTGTCTATGACCCTATGCACAGCATAAGTTTGATCCGAGATCTTTAACCTGTGTCTTCATTGGTTATAGTGCACAACATAAAGGCTACAAATGTCTTGTACCATCCACTGGACGAGTCTATGTCAGTAGACATGTGCAATTTGATGAGAAATCCTTCCCTTTCACCAAGATATATCTCACAAAATATACACCACTTACAACATTGTATCAGTTATGGGTTGAGGAAGTACAAATGACAGAATCAGCCTTCAAGGAAACAAAATCTAGTTTACCTTCTGTTTGTTCTCAACCTTGTGGTGCTCCCCTCCAGTGTGATGCAGGTAATACTGGAATACAATATCAGATTCCACAACAAACCACCATATAGTATACAGGTCAGTCATTACACCCAGTAACAACACAAGAACCTGTCATTTCTACAACAATAACACATGATGAAGTATCCTCACCTGTACAACATCAAGAGTTGTCTCCTCATGATACAACAATGTTCAATGGTTCCAGTATTGACTCTGAACTAAATTCTGCTTCTCACATATCACAAGAAGGTATATCCAGACACTCAGTACAAGGTACAAGTTCCAATCATCCAATGCAGACTCGATCAAAGTCTGGCATAATCAAACCTAATTCCATGTATGCCTGTCTTGCTGTCTATAAAGTACCTTCTAAACCAAAGTCAATTAAATCAGCATTGGCACATGAAGGTTGGTTTAAAGCAATGACAGAAGAATTGGATGCATTGTACCTAAATAAAACCTAGAATTTAACACCTAGAACTGAGCACATGAATGTAATTGGCTGCAAGTGGGTTTTTAAAACAAAACTTGCTCCTGATGGTAGCCTTGACAGGTTAAAAGCCAAGTTAGTTGCTAAAGGAATCCATCAAGAAGAAGGTATTGATTTTACTGAGACCTTTAGTCCAGTAATTAAACATGCCACAATTCGAATAGTTCTGTCAGTAGCTAAGATGAGACAGTGGCCTATCCATCAACTTGATGTGAAAAATGCTTTCTTACATGGCACACTTCATGAAAAGGTCTACATGGAACAGCCTCTTGGTTTTCAAGACCCACAAAGACCTCATCATGTGTGCCTACTAAACAAGTCACTCTACGGCCTTCGACAAGCTCCTCGAGCATGGTTTGATAAGTTCAGTGACTTTTTACTTGGCTATGGATTCTTCTGCAGCTCTACTGATCCATCTCTGTTCATATACCATCACAGCCAAGATACTATTCTTCTGCTATTATATGTAGATGACATTGTCCTAATTGGGAGCTCTTACTGAGTCTTAACTTTCACATGAAAGACCTTGGTCCACTGCATTATTTTCTTTGCATCGAAGTCAAACAAAAGTCTGATCATTTGTTTCTATGTCAGACTAAGTATGCTACTGACATTCTCACTCGAGCCCACATGTCTGAATGTAAACCAATCTCTACTCCTTTATCATTGAGGCCACTCATTATGGAAAATGATTATGTTCCTTTATCTAATCCTACAGAATATCGCAGTCTAGTTGGTGCTCTTCAGTACCTTACTTTGACACGTCCTGATATAGCATTTGCTACCAATCTTCTTTGTCAAAAATTACGACACCTACTATTGCAGATCTCTATCGACTTAAGAGAGTTCTGTGATACATCAAAGGCACTATCCATCTTGGTCTCTTCATTCATTCTCAAAGTTCTTCACATCTGTATGCTTTTTCAAATGCAGACTGGGCAGGGTGTCCAGAAACACGAAGATCAACTATAGGTTTCTGCACTTACATTGGATCCAACATTATCTCTTGGGCTGCCAAGAAGCAGATCACAGTAAGCAGATCATCTACAGAAGCTGAATATCGTGCATTAGCTTTTGCTTCTGCTGAACTCACCTGGATTAGTTTTGTCTTGCGAGACATAGGATGTCATCTCAATCATCCTACACATCTATTCTGTGATAATAAATCAACCATTGCCCTCACTGCCAATCCCATATTACATGCTCAAACCAAACACATCGAAGTGGATTTCCACTTTGTTCGAGAAAAAGTCTCCTCTGGTTCATTTCGTGTCCAATATATCCCAAGCAATCTTCAAATTGCTGATATTTTCACCAAATCCCTCTCATGTTGTGCACACTCTCAACTACGCACCAAATTGGGCCTTGGTTTTCTAACCATACCCAATTTGAGGGGGGATGTCAAGATATATCAATATACAGATGCTACTGAAGCTAAGCATGCTACTGAAGCTAGGGCTTGCACTGAAGTTACTGAGGCTCGCAAGACTGAGGTTACTGAGGCTCGCACCAAGGCTGCTGGTGCTACTAAGGCTGAGGCTGCCAAGTATTGAAGTGGCTGTTACAAATCTAAAAAGAAATGACTGCAAATGAACGGCAGAGAAAGAAAGTCTAAGAACAACCAAGATCATCATTAACGATGGTGGATTAAGCAACAAAAATGGACATGGATTGCCAGCCTATGAAGATTATGTAAAGCTGTTAATTCTGTTATAAGACAAAACAGAATTTAGTTTTGTCAGTTAGTCTTCATCTTCTTAAATAGAAAAGTCTTCAGTAGAAGTAGACAGAGAGAGATATGTTCGTGTTGAGTTACTCTGAACTTTTGTTAAGAGAAACTCTCTGTAGCAGAGTATATGTTGAATACAGATAGAGAAAGAGAGATAGAGAGAAAAGAGATGAGAATGAAGTACTTTGTATTGATCTTTTGAATGTACAAGCTGCTATAATACAAGTGATTGAAATGAGATGTATACAAGGATTTTCTTGATTGATTCTTGAAGATTTTCCACATATCTTCTTGTCTCCATCTCCTTCAATTCTTCATACAGCTCTCCCTCTCTCATCTTCACATAGAAGACCAATTTCCCTTGGAACGGGTCCTGATAATCGATTGTGACTAAGATTAAGAAAGCGCAAGGATTTCCACAAAACGACATTTGTGGGAAGATTCCCGGAGAGCTCGTTCTGACCAAGCAAAAGCACCCTCAGAAAGGGAAGCTCGGTCAATTCAGTCGGAACCGTGCCACTGAGGAAGTTAGTACTGGCATCAAACACCTCCAACTTCCTCCGCGAAGACACTGTGCTAGGAATCTTGTCGAAGAATCTGTTGTCACTATTATCAATCCAAGTGAGGTTGGGGGACAGCTCCATGGGTAGTTCACCAGTTAATTCATTACAACTCAAGATCAAAATCGTCAAGTTTGGTGATGTCCAGAGTCCTCCAGGCACATTGCCGGTGAATCCATTGTTGTTCAATCTAACGTCAGCCAAAGAACTGCAACTTCCAAGTGACTCCGGCAACTCCCCGCTGAGATTATTGTCCATGGCTGCCAACCCAAACAGCATGCCGCCATGGCACAGTTGTTTCGGCAGCACACCGGTCAAGTTGTTGAAGGCCACTTCAAATCTTCCAAGTGCGGAAAACTTGCCAAAGTCTGAGGGGATTGTGCCAGACAAATTGTTGTGGGACAAAATGACATCAGACAAAGCGGAAAGACAGCTAATACCTTCTGGGATGCTGCCGGAAAATTGATTGTGCTCTAAATTTAACCTTGTTAGTTTTTTGAGCTTCCCGAAATCTTCAGGTATTTTCCCCGTCAAATTATTATTTGATAGATCGATCGCACTCAGGTTCACCACGCTCACGGGCTGAGGGATCGACCGGGACACATTGGATGTGTACTTGTCATACCTCTCGCTCAAATTCCTCGGAGCGAAAATGTTGCCGGGGATCTCTCCAGTCAACAGATTTATCCCCAAATCCAAGTGCTCGAGACCCTCCATGTCGCCGACCGTCTCTGGGATTTTGCCGAACAGGTTCATCTGTGCCATTGAGAAGAACCGCATCTTCTTTAGGGCGGTGAAGTTCTGCGTGTTGGGGAGAACTCGGGTATTACAATTCACCACAGCCAAACACAATCCAGGATCAACTTCTCCCCCGAAACTAAATCAACTCAAAATCTCTTAACCCCCAGCAACAACCAGCAATGTATAGCCTCACAAAATGCAAATATAACGCCAAAATGATAAGTAGACAAAGCTAATAACAACACCAAGGATTTAACGTGGAAAACCCGATGCGGGAAAAACCACGGACCGCCAAAAACATACACTAATCACGAAGAATAGTAGGATACACAAAGTGTTCTTCTCTAGTCACACACTAGAGGTACAACATCAATATTACAATCATCTTTTTCTCTCCACATAGGTAGATGAACAAGTTTGGAGCAAGAAAACCTTAACCGCAACTGGAGAATTTGGAGACGGTTCTCGACGAACAAAAACCATCAACTTGTAGCCCTCAGTCTCACGAACAACATACTGAAATTTGAGCCGATTCCGACAATATTTGGCCTTTCAATCAGAGCCGCAAAGTTGCTGCATTCTTCCTTTTTCTCCTTCGCTTGTGCAGTTTCTGTTTTCTTTTTCTCTCTCCTCTCTTCACTTTTCGACGGATACACCTCACGCACGACACTCCACTTCTTTTTGTTCTTTTCTTTTCTTTTTGTTTTTTTCTTTTTATTTAATGCTGGCTGGGCCCCACATGAAGGTGGACCCAACCAACAAATCTCCCCCTCCACCTCATGTGGGAAGATTTGTCATGCCCACTCTTCTTCTACAAGCATCAAGCTTTACCATGGGCAAGGTCTTGGTCATCATGTCGGACCTATTGTTGTCGGTATGAACTTTCTCAAGTAGGAAGAGCTTCTCTTCTAGCTTTTCTCGGATCCAATGATACTTCACATCAACATGCTTTGATCTTGAATGCAACACCGGATTCTTGCTAAGATAGATGGCACTCATGCTATCACAATATAGAACAAACTTCTCTTGCTTCAAGCCCAACTCTTGTAGGAATTTTTGCATCCACAAAAGTTCTTTACCTCCTTCAATAATAGCAATATACTCCACTTCAGTTGTAGACAAAGCAGTACATTTTTGCAATCTTGATTGCCATGAAACAGCTCCCCCTGCAAAGAATATTATATAACCTGATGTGGATTTCCGAGAATCAACATCACCGGCATAGTCCACATCCGAGTAGCCACTCAACTCAGGCTTCGCATTTCCATAACACAAACAAAGTGTAGAAGTGCCTCTAAGATATCTCAAAATCCATTTAACAGCGGTCCAATGCTCCTTACCCGGATTAGAGAGAACTTTACTCACAACACCAACTGCATGAGCAATATCGGGTCTTGTACAAACCATGGTGTACATCAAACTACCCACAGCTGATGCATAAGGAATTTTCATCATCTCAAGCTTCTCTCTCTCACTTGAAGGACACTCATTACTACTCAACTTGAAATGACCTGCAAGTGGAGTACTCACCGGTTTACATGTGCTCATGTTGAATCTTTCAAGCACCTTTTCAATATACTTCTCTTGAGATAACCACAGTTTCTTATTCTTCCCGTCATGAGTAATTCTCATGCCTAAGATTTGCTTAGCCGGGCCTAGGTCTTTCATTGCAAAAGCTTTACTCAACTCATTTTTCAAACTCTTGATTTTCTTGGCATCATGCCCAACAATCAACATATCATCCACATAAAGTAGGAGAATAAGAAAATCATTATCTGAGAATCTTTTCATAAAGACACAAGAATCGGAGTTTGTCTTACCGTATCCCTGTTCTTCCATGAATGATTCAAACTTCATATACCATTGCCTTGGCGCTTGCTTGAGACCATATAAGCTTTTCCTCAATCTACATACAAGGTGCTCCTTGCCTTTAACTTCAAAACCCTCCGGTTGCTCCATATATATCTCTTCTTCTAGACCTCCATGAAGAAAAGCCGTTTTTACATCAAGTTGTTCAATTTCTAAATTTAAACTGGCGGCCAACCCAAGAACAACTCGAATAGAAGACATCTTTACAACTGGTGAAAAAATCTCTTCAAAGTCTATGCCCTTCTTTTGACGAAAGCCCTTCACAACAAGTCTAGCCTTGTATCGTGGTTGTAAACTTTTTTCTTTCGTTTTCAACTTATACACCCACTTATTTGTGAGTGTTCTCTTACCCTTAGGCAACTTCACCAATTCAAATGTGTGGTTCTCATGCAAGGATTTGAGCTCCTCTTGCATGGCTTCATGCCACTCATTCTTTCGTTCACAAGATATAGCCTCTTCATAAGTTTCGGCTCCCCGCATCGCTGAGTAACACATACTCATGCGGCAAATATTTTTGAGAAGGCCTACGCTCTCTTTCGATCTTCTAACTTGAGGTAGAATAAATTGCTCTTGCTCGTTATTTCACCTGTCTCACTGAAGAATCAACATCATATGAGGATTCACCATCTTCATGATTTCCATGCACTTCTCCCTCATGACTTCTATCAACATTAGAAGGATTTGGGCTGAAACTAACTGAACGTTGAGTTATGTTCTTTGGTCTCTCCGCCTTGTCATTGTCTTCAATAGTTTGATACTCACAAAACACTACATCTCGGCTTCTAATGACTTTCTTTGCAACTGGATCCCATAACCTGTAGCCAAACTCTTCATGTCCATAACCTAAGAAGATACACTGTTTAGACTTGTCATCAAGCTTGGATCTTTCATCTCTTGGAACATGCACAAATGCCCGACAACCAAACACTTTTAGATGGCTGTAGGAAATATCTTTGCCACTCCAAACTCTTTGTGGAACATCCCCTTAAGAGAAACCGATGGAGATAGATTTATCAAGTCCACTTGCTGTTCTCATCGCTTCACCCCAAAATGGCTTAGGCAACTTCGCATGAGAAAGCATACACCGAATCCGATCATTAATTGTCCGGTTCATTCTCTCTGCCACTCCATTTTGCTGTGGTGTTTTTGGAACAGTCTTCTCAAGCTTGATACCATAATCCCTGCAATAGTGTTCAAATGGGCCTCTATATTCACCACCGTTATCAGCCCGAACACATTTCAACTTCTTCCTGGTTTCTCTTTCCACATTGACATGAAATTGCTTGAAAGCCGCAAGTACCTGATCTTTAGATTTCAAAGCAATAGCCCACACTTTTCTAGAACAATCATCAATAAATGTCACAAAGTATAATGCACCTCCAAGAATTCTAGCATCCATGCAACAAACATCAGTGTGAACTAAATCAAGTACATTTGATTTCGTGCGTGGAGATGAACTACGAAACGAGAATCTATGTTGCTTACCTGTAAGACAATGAGTGCATTCCTTTAAATTTTTCTCCTTCAAAGGTAAAAGGTTCTTTCTAGCAAGAGTTTCAAGTCCTTTTTCGCTAAGATGACCCAGTCTCATATGCCATAAATCAACCAAAGAATCCTCCACTGCATTTACCTCTTCTTTAATCAAGTCAGCTTGCATGGTGTATAGAGAGCCTGTCTTCTTACCCTTTGCCACTACCTTGGAACCTTTAGTCAACTTCCATTTGCCATCAAAGAAGGAATTACAATAACCATCATCATCTAAGGCACCCGTCGAGATCAAGTGAAGTCGAATATCCGGAACATGTCTCACATTTTTCAAAAGCAAATTACATCCGACATCGGTTTTCAAATAAACATCTCCCATGCCAACAACCTTGGAAACATCACTATTTCCCATCCTAATGCAACCAAAATCGCCGCCACGATAAGAAGCAAAGTAATCACGCCGTGAGGTGACATGAAAAGAAGCCGCGGAATCAACAACCCACGTAGAGTCTTGGCATATAAAATTCACATATCCGTCATCACATACAAACACAATATCGCCATCGGATGCAACCGCCGTTGTAGCTTGTTTCTCTTCTTTCTTTCGATCTCCATTTCTATCATGGAATCTATCTCTCTTTGGCAACCAACACTCTTTTGCATAATGTCCCATTTTGCCGCAATTATAACACTTGACACTCCTCCTCGGTCTTGATTTTGACCTTCCTCTTGACTTGCCTCGGGTATCATTTCTTTGAAACCTTCTTGATTGACTTCTTCCTCTATTTTCTATAAAAAGAGCATCCGATGTAGAAGCATAATTCAAGCCTTTCCTTCTTGTTTCTTCATTGAACAAACTTTCTTTAACCATGCTCATAGAAAGCACACCAAAAGGAGCCGAGTTATTTAATGCCACAACCAAGGTATCCCAACTATTAGGAAGAGTACCAAGTAATAAGCATGCTTGCAATTCATCACCAAGATCAATCTCAAGATTTGTCAATTGATTTACAACATCTTGAAATTCACTCAAGTGTTCCGCCATATTACTCCCCTCCTTGTATCTTAAGTTTACAAGTCGCTTAACTAGAAGAGCTTTATTTTGTGGAGTTTTTCTCTCATAGAGATCTTGTAATTTCTTCCACAAAGTGTCCGCCTTCGTTTCTTGAGCAACATGATGAAACACACTATCATCAATCCATTGTCGGATAAACCCAACCGTTTTCCGATTCATTCTCTCCCATTCTTTGTCTTCCTTATCTCCTTTGGCTTCATCACCCTCAATAGGATCAAATAAGTCTTTGCAATATAACACATCTTCCATCCGAGGCTTCCAAATAGAATAATTCGAGGCATTTAACTTAAACATCGTGCTGCTACTTTCTTCCATTTAACAGAATTCAACCTGGCTCTGATACCACTTGTTGGGGAGAACTCGGGTATTACAATTCACCACAGCCAAACACAATCCAGGATCAACTTCTCCCCCGAAACTAAATCAGCTCAAAATCTCTTAACCCCCAGCAACAACCAGCAATGTATAGCCTCATAAAATGCAAATATAACGCCAAAATGATAAGTAAACAAAGCTAATAACAACACCAAGGATTTAACGTGGAAAACCCGATGCGGGAAAAACCACGGACCGCCAAAAACATACACTAATCACGAAGAATAGTAGGATACACAAAGTGTTCTTCTCTAGTCACACACTAGAGGTACAACATCAACATTACAATCATCTTTTTCTCTCCACATAGGTAGATGAACAAGTTTGGAGCAAGAAAACCTTAACCACAATTGGAGAATTCGGAGACGGTTCTCGACGAACAAAAATCATCAACTTGTAGCCCTCGGTCTCACGAACAACATACTGAAATTTGAGCCGATTCCAACAATATTTGGCCTTTCAATCGGAGCCGCAAAGTTGCTGCATTCTTCCTTTTTCTCCTTCGCTTGTGCAGTTTCTGTTTTCTTTTTCTCTCTCCTCTCTTCACTTTTCGATGGATACACCTCATGCACGACACTCCACTTCTTTTTGTTCTTTTCTTTTCTTTTTGTTTTTTTTCTTTTTATTTAATGCTGGCTGGGCCCCACATGAAGGTGGACCCAACCAACACTGCGGTAGCTGCAACGGCACGAACTTGCCATTGAACTCGAGCCTCAGTTCTTCAAGATCGGAGAGGCTAAAAATTTCTTGAGGTTAAGTGCCGTTGTACTCGGGACTGGTAAAGGTGAAGGATCCTCAGCCTCCGCAGCCTCGAGATTGACACCGGGACATTGAACGAGAAGCTGTTGGCGGCGAGAATCAGGACCTGAAGATTGGCCATGCGGTCGATATCAGATGGGATAGGACCTTCGAAGTGATTCTGGGACAGGTCCAGGTACACGAGCTTGGAACAGTTATAGAGAACTGTTGGAAAATCTCCAGGAATTTTGTTGCTGGAGACGTTGAGCTTGGTCAGGTTCTTGAGGTCGCAGATGAATGGGGGGATCGAATAATTGATGTTCAGGTTGACAAGATTGAGCTCGGTGATCGAGCCGCCTTGGCAGGTGACCTCGGCCTATGTGCAGTGGGAGGATGAATTGGAGGCCACCCAGTGGTCGAGGGAAGATGGGTCTTGCCAGGATTGCCTCAGATTCAACAGGATTTGCTGTTCTTGATCTTGAATTTGAGACTCCGCAACATGGGAGGGGAAGCAGATGAAGACGAGACAGGGGATGTAGAAGAAGAAGAGGAAGGAGTGAATCTGGGGAGAAGACGATTGTCTCGTCATAATTGGGGGGTGGTCCAGAGTCTTTTTCTCTGGTTAGAGAGACTCTGTTGGAGCTAGAGATCTCGATCAGCTCGTCACATAAAGCAAAACGTGTTAGTTTGCTCTTGCTTCATGCTCGGCCGGACCCGCATGGCTTTTAACCTCGTTTCTAAGTCCTAACATTTGCCAAAATCCTAAGATTATGGTGTGAATGAATTTGTTCCCTTTTTTTTTTTTTCCATTCCATTTTTCTCCACTGGTGACTCCAATGAAAGAGGGAAAAGTCAAAGAGCCAACGAAATTCGATTGATCTTTCTAGGAATATGTTAAACTAGTTAAACAGATCTTTGATTTCCCCGACCCAGAAAGAAAGAAAACATACCTTTGATTCCTATAATATGTGAAACCTAGCAATTGATTTAGTCAAGCCTGTTATTATGTACACTCCCGGAGCAATGGAGACGTGACAGATTTGATGGGAAGAAAAGGCCGGTCCCTTCGCGTACAATTTACAGTATCGTTACCGAAATTAAGGTACCCTTTTCTCTTTTCTTGTCCGCCGCATGTCAAGATGACAGTGTAACGTTTAGTATGTCATGGTATAATCCCTTATATTTGATAGCAAAGCATTAGGATATCTCATTTAAAAAATTGGCACTCTTACCAGAAAAACTAGCGAATATTACGTTTTTAGGCCAAAAATACTCAGAAGTACACTTTTTATATTCACAAATTTTGTTCAGGCTGATTTCGGTATTCTTGAACAATCAAATTGACAAGTGATTTAAGCTTACGATACAAATTTATTCTTTGTGTCGTCAAATACTATGGTTTATATGCTTAGACCACTAATCCAAGTGTCGGTGTACATTTTACTAATCCATGAGACAATAGACCTTCCTGCTTGGTTATTTAAAGTGATCCTCCTCATCATAAGAAAGAGTATATTAATAGTAATTCAACTCTTCCGTCACGTGATCTCATCTGAAACTCTTTTGCAAATTTTTTTCCTTTCAAATTTAGATTCTGAATATAAACCATCTGTGGAAATACTCATCACTCTAAAAAAAGAATTAATGTACTCATTAACTCTATGTAAAAATCTTTGTTTACTTAAATAGTAAAGTTCTTTTGCAACAAATGAAATTAGGATTCCCCGTATCCTAGCTAGCATAAATTTTTCTTTCCTCTCTAATCAACTAGATGTATATCATTATGTTGAATTTTCACAAAGTCGTCGGAGATATAGATTTCTTAAGACATTCAAGGGAAATTATAAGAACCCTATACAAAATCCCATCGGAAAATCCAAGTTTTTGTGCAGTAATTGATTTTTTCCATCTTGTCGATTGGGTTATGTTGTCTCTCCCTAAGCACAAGCTTGTAACCTCGGTCACCTATGGAGATAGGCATGCCACCAACCCTGCAGAAACCATCACAGAAGGGGGAGTCGGTGATCGATTGCCTGTCCTCCACATTTATTCAGGGGAACAATTCGAAACCCACCAACGTTGAACGTTGACCGGACAGTTTTTTCGTCGGAGTAGGTTGGAAAAAAAGAAGGCAACCAATTTGCTGGATGATTTCGGTATCTCGCGCTTTGAATTAGATTTAACTTTCAACCGTGATTTAGCGAGGGCTTTCTTGGGATTCTACAAATGGACATTCTTAAAAGTTAAGTGAAGGATTGGAGGAATTTTCTGTATGTTATTTATAAGATTTATGATATGATTATCTAATATAACATTTACAGATAGAGAGAGATACACCATAATTTTGAGAGATGCAGAAAATCAACGAAAATATTCTAATCATGTCTAATATAAGAAGATATTCCCAAGAATTATTCTAATTATCTCTAAAACCTAAGATTTGGCTTCCTATGATTAAGTATTGCTGTGAAAATTACACATGCATGAATGTCGATATTTTCTCCGCAAAGTTCTAATTCCGTCTCTAACTCAAAGTGGCTCACTTTTGGCAATGGATTTGTGGAGCCAGAATGAATGTTGATTGAAAAAGAAAATAAAAGATAAATAAACCAAATATTATGAAATTTTATGAATGAGATGTAATTGAGATTTGAAAATTTGTGTATCATATTATAAGAAGTTTTAAGACTTCCATTTTTTTACTATTATTTTAAGAAAAATAATTGGATAACAGTATTTAATCTACTATGAGAATAATAATTTGTTTTGGATCACAAAAAATTAAATAACAAATAATTATAAGCTATTTTAAGGTCTACTTTTTTAAGAATTTGTTATTTAGAATTATTCACACAGTAGCCTAAAGATTCTTATGCCAGTAAAACTCTTATTTTAACTCAAGTCAAAAAGAAAAGTCGCTGTTGTTTAGATTGACGTATGGTGCTCGGAGCAGTTGCAGCCCCCTAACGTTTGTTCCTCGTATTCTGCAATATAACAGCATTATAAACAAATGGGCCTTCGGTGGTGCTGCGCATGTGCACATTTTTTCCCGTCTGAGCCGGAAAAAAACTTGGTTCCATCGAGTCCCCGGGCTAAACCAATCCTAATTTCTTGTTCTAGCATGTGAGCCGGGGGACGCTTTTTGCTTTTTTATGTTCTTTTCCGTTTCGCTCCACTAATGTCTCATCTCTGTCGACGGACGACAGAGGGCAGTGTCAAAGAGTCGCATCTGAACATCGCTTTCGAATACACTTCGAAAAGCACCCAGATACCTTTCATTCCCTAGGGTTTTATAGCTGACAAAAGCTGGCAAAATCAGATTTTCTAGATCAGTTCGACCGAAAGCCAGAAAACGACAAGCTGGTTCCTCCGTAGAAGGCAAAAAACGTTGCGAGGTTCACATGTTCCTCCTTTCAACATCACCATAAGCAGAACTAGAAAGGGGAGAAGAATATGCACGTTGTGAGTTGGGGGCGAGGATCGAAATTTGACAGACTTTACAAGAATCCCTATACCAAATCTCATTGGAAGACCCATTTGTGCTATAATTGACTTCATCTATTACATCAAATCGTAAATAGAGTCTATACAATATTCTGTTATCTCTCGCTCTGAACACAAGTTTATAACCCCAATCATCTATAGAGATAGGTATGTCACCGCCGTTGACAAAATTTAGGGGAATAACTAGAAGTCCTCCAGCGTTGAATGTTGACCACACACTTTTTTTTTTTTTTTTGGAGTAGGATGGAAAAAAAGAAAGCAAGCCATATGCTGGTTCATTTCAGTTGGATTGTACCATCTCACGCTTTGAATTCGATATAGCTTTCAAGGATGATTTGTAGGATGTGAACTTTCCAGATAATCAACCGATTGGGATTGATTTAAACATAATTCTTCATCACCTACTCTTAAAAATTTTAATTTCAGATAAAACACGTGGGTACGGTAAGCTTGACTTTCTAAAAGGATGGTAAGATGCATGGATTAGGACAACTCCCGTGATGAGGTCTTACGTTGAAATTAATTTCGATTAGAAATTCTTAAGAATTGTTTTCTCACGGTAAATTACGTCACCTACTCGGACTAAGTCACTTTTTAAGTACGATTTTTGTGGGCTTTTGCCTGGTCCCTTTCTTTCGGATAAGAACAAAGAATTGAAGAAAAATGCCGCCAAAGCGACTTTTGACTTTGTGGGTGGGAACAAAGGATTGAGAAAATGCTGCCAAAGCAAGAAAGATGGCGGAAAACTTAGACTTTGGGTGCCCCTCCCTTCGTGCTCTGGCGTAGATTGGCTAGCCACCATGATTTGTACCTTGTGTTCTTCCTAGACAATCAATTAATCAGGAGTAAATTCTAATTTTAAATCTAAGATAAGCAAGTCGGTTTTATAAAATTTCAGAATGAAATATCATGATAAAATAAGATAGTTTACATTGAGAATTTTTAAGATTATGGGTGAAAATTGAAAACTATTCATTACTCTTTACAAAGAGTTATATGTAACACGCGAAATCCCATTCATCCATGGAGTTATGATTAGGTATTTGACACTTTTACTATTTGTTGTTGATAGCGGAAAATAGAAAATAAGACAACAACATGTGAGTCAGTCTAACAAAATGATTGATGATCCCGTTATATGATGCGGCAAGAACTTCAACCACACATACACTCAACAAGCAGCAATGATTTAGTAATGTCTAATGAAAGTTTGTTTTCAGTCAAGTTCAACCGCATGTCATATTAATACCACCATTTGAATGATGAGATTTCGCATTAACATGATAGTCTAAAGTATTGGAAGTTACACGCTTCAAAAACTTGGGGCAAACACATATATCCAATCCGAAACACACCTGCTTCTAAACAATGTAGAAAGAGATTATTCCTAGCCCTCCGAATGGACATTTTTTAAGAAGTAAAGTGAATGATATGAAACATAACTTGCTAAAAAGAAGGTAAGAGAAAAAATTCATCAAAGCAGAGAACTGTTTTAACCGAGTCAGACCTAACATCCACGACATGACTTACTATGTTTTGGTTATGTAATGACATTAGCTGAGGGTGGTAGTGAGATATTTACAAATATCTTGAAATTGCTTTCTTATGATTAGGTTTTGCATTGAAATTAATTGAGATTGAAGATTCTTAAAAATTGCTTTCTTATGATTAAGTCTTGCTATGACATTTATCCTGGGATGCTAATGTTTTCCAAGGCTTGAAGTTCAAATTCATTTTTGGGTTAAGACCATTGAATATCTCAAATCCATACCTCATGATACATTTACCTCAAACTAATTTTTGTCCCACAAAAAAGTCCTTAAGTAGGACCTCCATGCTACATCCACTCCAAACTAACTTTTGTCTCATGAAAAATCCCAAATCGATACTCTTAACCCAAATCCACCTTCCGTTAAAATGCATATATGTCAACACACATAAATTTCTTCATCAATTCTATCATTTTCCACGTCGAATCTATTGTACAATTGTCTGTCATGTGTGATCCGTCCTACAGTCATCTGCCACATGTGTCAACCCGCATGCATTTTAACGGGATAATTGAGCTGAATATTAACCGATGGTAGATCTGGGTCAAGGTAACTCAAGCAGAAAAAACAAGTCTTTGTTCGTTAGTCTTTATGAAAAATAAGTCTTTCTTGTTTAGACTAACGTGTAGTTTTTGTAGTTATTGCAAGCCCCTAACTTTTCTTACGTTCCCCATAGATTGGCCAGACAACGACCTGAATGAATCTGATCGATTCCCGCTGGTCCTGGTGCTTTTTCGTTATGTCCGAGTCAAATGGCCAACTTTTGAATCTTCTCCATGCCCTCCTGTTCTCCAATATCACAGCTTATGATTAGTTTCGTGATGTTCGCCTTCTGGATGATGTGCAAATTGGTCTTTGGTGGAGCTGAGTGGGTGTGCAAATTTTGCACAGTGCGTCTCAGAACTTGGATTAATAAGAAGATAAAATTAAACATTTTTATATAATCCAGAGTATTGGAACCGAGAATTGTCCATTAAAGACCGGTTCCACAAAATGGGAACCAAGAATCAACCATCGATTTCATGAACCCACTCAGGAATTGGACTACTACTGATCCCTTTTGGTTCTCGAGTGAGTACATAGAACTAGTATACGTATAAATGCTATCTATATGTCGCCTCAAAATCTGCTATTAGAAGTTGAGGTTGTTTCAAGTAAATAAAAGAGGGGCAAAATTTGCATCAGTTCAAAGATCAGAATCTGATCTTTCATCCACATACACCAGACCGTCGGTGACGTTACATCCACACACAATAGAAAATTTGCGGTAGTTCAAAGTGTCTCTCTCCTACCAAAAATATCACACACCAGAGCCTCTCCCCGAGAGAGGTCACATTGTCGGTATTACATCCGCACACATCCAAAAATGCTGCAAATTTTCAGCAGTTCAAAGTGTCGTTCTCTATCCTCTTCATCAGATAACACAACGGGGCAGTCGCCCCACCAGCATTTTCATTACTTCATAGTTACTTCATAATTGAGTAAAATGGTTTTTACTGAGAATTTTGCAAATCATTTCATCGTTGGTTGGTTTTTGGGGCGAGTACATAGATATCCAAACCACCCATGAAGCAAAATAAAAACTGTGTGGAAAGAGATGATTCCCGGGCTAACAAATTGACAATTTTTAAAAGTTAGGTGAACGGCATCAAGCTTGACTTTTCAAATAAGATGGTAAGATGCATGAATAAAGACACTCTCAGAATGAATTTAGATTAGAGATTCTTAAAGATCAAAATAATGCACAAAATTTAATTTTGAGGAATTTTTTGTATATTATTTATAGGCTTTATGAGATATTTATCTAACATAACATAACTCAATCAAAATATGCACAAATAGAGGAAGATACACGCACAATCTTAAGAGATACAAAAAATCAATGTAAATATTATAATCATCTCTAATATAGGAAAATATCCTAGAGAATTATCCTAATTATCTCTAATGCTTCTGGAAAAAAAAATTATCTCTAATGCTTAAGATTTGGCTTCCTACAATTAAGTATTGCAGTAAAATTAACGCATGCATAGTTATCAAATGTTATCCAAGCTGCGAAGTTCTAATTCCGTGGAAATGGGTTCACAAAGCCAAAAGGAATGTTGATATAAAAAGGAAATAAAAGAAAAATAAACCAAAAATTAAGAAATTTTTCACGAGAAGAAATTGAGATACAAAAATTTGTGTATCGTAATATAATTAAGTACTAAGATTTTTGCTTTAACTATTATTTTAACTCAAGCCAAAAAGACAGTCTTTTGTTGTTTAGATTGCATATAGTGCTTTTAACCTAGCCGTTGCAGCCCATTCACGTTACCCACATCGGCAAAACAACGACCTGACAGCGACAAGTCAAGCGTTCTAGAAGAGTAAGGAAGATCAAACTTGGTCCATATCGAGCCTCGACATGACTGAATTAAACCCAATTCTCATTGCTAGGTCCAGCACATCCTGTGGTCTGTGATTGATGGTCCTTATTAGCCCGATGCGTGGAAGAAATTCATCTCAGACCATATCAGACGCTTCACTTCTATGCCTTGAAAACTTACTAGTTCGATAGTAGAAGTTATCGACGAAAAGTTGCCAACACTTTGAGAATTTTGTCAATACGTATTATATAAGTTATTATCATCGACATCATCGACATGCCTAGACATGCTTAGTTAAACATGTAAATGTGTTATCCCTGTCATACAGCACATATAAATGCATTTTGAGATATTAATATATGACAGATAATGAGCATTTAGTATATGCCAAAGCAGAAAAATCTGGCGATAATAAAAAAAAGCACCTACTACTCGGATACAGTATCAACTAATGTGACGGAGCCTCACAATCATGCTCTTCTACTGGTCAAGATAGTTTGGAATTCTACTATCCAATCACAATAAAGCCATAGAGAACAAAAAATCAAGTAGAAAAAAATATTTGTTACCAAAATGTATTTGAGTTCTAAAATTTTCAAAAAATACAACAAATAAAAAGATTTGATTGATCAATTTGACAAATTTTATGACTTGATTATATTTTTTGAAAATTTTAATATTCAATCGCACATTCATGACAAGTTTTAAGATTAATTATACTTTTTGAAAGTTTTAACGCTTAATTCCACTTTCATGACAAGTTTTAGTATATATATCCCTAAAAATTATATTGTGATTGATTTTATCCATACTTATAAATTAAGTGGAGGCAATATCTTCCCAGTACATGCGAGTTTCTCGTTTGGCCATTATCATTATTTATAAGAGTTCGAGATTACCGCTTGGTCCCACACCTTTGAGGAAATTGAGGGTGGAGAACCAGAATACACCCCCATGTTGACCGTCGACCGGTGACACCATTTTGGAGTAGGTGGAAAAATGATTGGAACTCGTAACGCAAGGCAAAGCAAGCAAAATGCTGGATGATATCAGTTTGATTTCGCTTATCTGGTGCTTTGAATTAGATTTAGCTTTCAAACGTGATTTGTAGGATGTGGGCTTTCCAGATAATCATCCAATTGGGATTGATTTAAATATAATCATTCATCCCACACTCTTAAGATTCTAATTTCAGATAAACAAGTCGGGATTTTAAAGTTTTTTGGAATAGAAATTATAGTTATGTCGTAATTAAATAAAATAATTTTTAGTGAGAATTTTGCAAATCAATTCATTGCTGGGTTGTTTTTTTCTGGGGGGGGTATGGGAATCCGATCCAACCCCCATGTGAAGCAAAGACAATCGTGTAGAAAGGGATGATGATCCCCGGGACATACAAATGCACGTTCTTGTAAATGACACGAAGCTCGACTCTCTGAAGATAAGGTAGCCATGCTGGTTAGGACTCCCATTCTTTTTTTCTCTCGACAATTAGGACTTGGATTCGTGCACCTCTCCACACGGCAAAAAATGGCCATCTGGTGGGGCCCAAAATCTCCACGAAAGATACATGGCCCCTGAGTCCCATATGATAAAAGTTGCTTTACAACTAGGCCTCGATAGATTCCAAAAAGACTAATTTTGCCATATATATTAGGGTTAATACCTTAAAAAATCCTAAACTGGTACATCTGTGACAAATTTATCCCAAACTATTTTTTTGACTACCAAAAACCCCAAACTGGTATACCTTTGACAAATTTACCCTAAATCGGTACACTTGTGACAAATTTACCCTCTGTTAGTTTTTATTAAATTTTATCGTTAAGTTATTAAGTTAAATGATACGTGAGAGTTGATTAATATACTAATTTAGGATTTTGCATTCCGTTTGTTACAGTTTACAATTTTTGTGATTTTTTTTTGTATTAATCCAATTTAGCGAAGGGTGTATTTGTTACAAATTTACCAGTTTGGAGTTTTTTACGGTCGAATAAATTAGTTTAGGGTAAATTTGTCATAAATGTACCAGTTTAAGGTTTTTTTTTGTTAGTCGGGGTAAATTTGTCACAGGTATACCAGTTTGGGGTTTTTCATGATCAAAAAATTAGTTTGGGGTAAATTTGTCACAAGTGTACCAGTTTGAGGTTTTTTAAGGTATTAACCCTATATATTATTTTTAATAAAATTACTCTGTCGTGCACTATTAAGATTGGTCCAAGCCTTCGCGACGGAAGTCAACAGATGTCCTTGACGCTTCTTTCCTTTGATCTTTGGCTAAAGATAGTCTGTTCCAAGTTTTTCTGGAGTTCTCTTCGATTTGTCCATAGAAATTTATTCTCTTTTGATGAATGCTTGACCGCCATTTTCCAATTTGGACCATGAAGTTTTAACCCTCACGGCATGATCATGACCACCTCAAATCTAGCACCATGACATGTGTAGTTCGTATTTCAGATCCATACTTTGATTGGATTCATGAAATCTTGTAGTTAGATTGCACCAAATTATGATCAGTTAGAAATAGAAGCTCTAAAAGGCCAAGAGTATTCCATTTAGAGGGTCTATGCTTTGGTTCTTAGGAGGAACATTTGACTGAGCTGGGCTAGAAAGGTTATCTTTCCTAGAAAGAGTTGGGATTTGCAGTTTTAGTTAGGAACGAACGAAAAAGCTTAAGCATATGTATCATGAAGTTTGGAGGAATGGAGACTGCTAATGAATAGACCGTAAAAAATTGACGCGGTTGGTAAATTGTTTCCAAATGAAAGATAGTGCTTTTATATGTTAAAGGCCATAATGCACTTAAAGTAAATGTGTTCCTAGCTTTGCTTAATCGTCTCGCAATAGTGCCTTAACATGACCCAATTAGCTGCCTAAGTTCAGCATACAATAGAAATTGTTTTGCACTATCCATCGTAAGTAGATGTTCTTAATTCATGAACGCTCCTCTCCTTTTTGCTTCAAGTCCATGGTACAGGTTAGATGGTTGTTTTTAAAATCGCTCGAACATTTCTTTTTCCCATTTTTGCAAATAAGGTGCACCAAAGAAATTAAAAAGGGTTTGGATCTAATCAAATTAGGGCTCCATATACATCTTTAAAATCGTCGACAAATTACACTTAAAAAGATTCGATAATTGAAGCTGCTCATGCCGATTTGCATTTTTGGCAATTTGCCATGATGATTTTATAAGCTCGGTTGAATCACGCCCCGACGATTTGACGGTATTGCTTCGAGAAAGATTAACAAGCAAGCCGGTGGTCCACAAATTAAATTGTTCGATTCTCGGCACGCGCAGTCTACTTCGGGTGGCGCACAGTCTACTACCGACGTTTCAACCTAATATCTCTTGGTCGAGCGGGGCCACCAAGGAAAGTAGTCCTAGAAAAATATTTGAGCCCCCTTACCGACGTTTCAACCTAATATCTCTTGGTCGAGCGGGGCTACCAAGGAAAGTGCTCCTGTAAAAATATTTGAGCCCCCTTACCGACGTGTCAACTGTCGACCCGATACCACTGAGAAAATATTGGCTGGGTTCGACCCTCCACGTAGGCGGTGGGTCGAACCATTCAGGAGTCGACACGTGGCGCCACGTAGGCGACGGCGTCAGAGGTTGAAAATTCGCGCGGGCCGCTCCTGGGGCCCACCACTCTGGCGCTCTCTCTCCTCTGCTCTCCTCTGCGACCTGTCCCCGTTAAACTCCGTTCTGTTACGGAGTGAAATTTCCCTTCATTCAAAATGGTTCCGCGCTCTCTCTCTCCCCACTCTGTGCTTAATCAATCCGCTCCCTCACTCTCTGAAACTACTAGCGAACCGCCATGCCTCCCCCTCCGCCGTCCCCAGCCGCCGCGCCGACGGCTCTGTCGACGCTCCTCCGTCGCTTGCCTCCGCCGTTGCCTCCCGAGCCACCATGTCGAGGCAATCTGCCAGCGAACCACGACGTCGACGCGCCTCCGCCTCTGCAATCGCCTCCCGAGCTGCCGCGCCTCAGCGCTGAATCAATCTGCTCTCTCTCCCCTCCGCAAAGCGCTGAATCCGCTAGAGAACGCCGACGTCGACGCCGATGCGCCTCCGCCTCCGCCTCCCCGTCCCGCCGTCGCGTTTTTCCCTCATCCTCGCGACCTCCGCACTGTTCTCTCTTTCTTTTCTCCGCAAAGCGCCCCTGCTTGTGAACGCCAACGCCACCAACGTCGTTGACGCCGTCGCCTCCCGAGCCCTGCCATCGCCTGTCAAAGCCCTATTGGCGGCTCCGATACGTCCTCTGCGTCTCGAAGGTTAGGGTTTTCTACGGATTTTGCTCAGTAGAGTTTTAACTTCTGTTATAATGTGCTTATCTGTTTATTGTAGTGAAACGTAGATGAACCTAGATAAAGAATCCCTTGCCGCCAGGTTTTTATGGCTTATACGTGAGTCCATGGAGCAGGTCTTCCAAGCTCTATAATCTCATTGTCTTTGGAAAAAAAGTTCATAAAATTGCTAGGTTTGCCTTAAACCGTGTTGATCTGGAGTGTTGGCTGAGAAAGATGCACGATTCTTTGAAAGTATCAAATGAACTATGATAAGTGTAGATCGCATATCAAGTCTATTTACAGAGGATACTTTGATCCAATTAGGTAGCTTGATCCAGCTCTATGCCGTCCAGTCGAGAGATTCTTTGTATTAGAGTTTGCCACCTAGTATAAAGTCATCTTTGCGCTCTAGAATTCGTTCTTTTCATGTCAAAGAAAAGGTATTATCTCATAATCATTCTTTTCTTGTTCAAGAAACTGAATGCATTCTACTTGCTATTGATCCGAATACTAAATTCGAGATCTATTTCTCGAGCTTCTTCCGTTGAGCAGGTAATGCTTTGAGAAGGGTCCATATAGCTTGTCTCTCAGCAGCTCTCTGTTGCAGACATCAAAGTTGAGATGGAGCAGGTAATACCAATAAAAAAAACAAAATAACTTAAGAGTGATGCAGGCATCTTCTGGGAATTCCCTAGCGGAACCTTCTAAATGGTTTCCACAATGCTTTGCTGCTATTTAAATGGACATAACTTGCTATCAGGGAATGTTAGCCAACTCACTGGAACTCTATTACAATCATTTTCTTTTGTGATATGCATGTTTTTGGTGTGTAGGTGATGGACATCTTTTAGGTTTCTTTATTGGTATTTTTATTTTAGATAATTGCAAGTACTTTGGTGTTGCTAAGTGTTGCAAGATATATGGTTGCATCTCTGTCGAGTGCTCGGACATGGAGTCGACGTTCACGTGCCGACTGGAGGAATGTGATTGATTTTGAGTCCTAGTTGGCTTGTGGTGATGTTGCCTGTCCGGTGTTGTGCTGGGGAACTGTTTTATTCAGTCAGACTGAGAGCTTTGCTAGTAAGCAGAGTTGGGATTGATGTGAATAAGTCCGAGGAGTAGATGAGGTGTTTAACGGGACGTGCCTGATTTCCTTGGACGGGGTAATAATGTAAGTGTAGAATTGCTTGGTTTGGTGCTGTCTTTTCTGGAACTGCGAAATTCATCAACAGCGCTTGAATTATCACCCGATCCGAGAAGAGTAGCGCAACTGTTGCTTACGGTTACAAAAAAGAGCAAAGACAAACGGGATGTGCCTGTTTTTGTTCTATTAGACATCTTAGGGAGTACACCGCTAAGTTTTCCGCGCTTTAGGAGGTTTCCTTATATTCTTCCACTTAATTATTCCTTTCTTCACGTAACATCATTTGGCACATCTCTTTTGTGACTGCATACATTTGGATCTCGTCCCGTTGGCAAGTAAAAAGGAACCATGTGCTATTCTCTGATTCTTTTTTGTCTATTCATTTGGGTTTACAGAAGATACTCGAAGGAATTTTGCGGCATTATCTGGAAGTTATTCCAGCAATGGAATCCTTTGCAACCTTCAGGATAATAGCAACGCACTCTCTGGGTTATCCAAGCTTAAGGATGGAACGAGTGGTCAGTCCGATGGGGATGTTGCGAAGAAAGTTTTGTCAATTAGTAGAGGTGAACATCCCGATGGACCTAATTATCCTCTCTACTATGGCTGGCGGTATCCCTACTCTCATCGATGCAGCCGTACCAAATGAATTCTTTTGAGGGTCGGTTTTTCTCTTTACATGGGGAAACGGCTTTCATGGTTATCCGCCGATATGCTCTCTCAAGGTTACCTCCCGAGTGCCGGTTCCAAGACTTTCGGTATTTTGTAGTCATAGACTTCGAGGCAACCTATGACAAGGAAAAGAATCCCCATCCTCAAGAGATAATTGAATTCCCATCTGTTATAGTGAGTAGCATGACTGGCAAATTGGAAGCATGCTTCCAAACCTATGTTCGACCAACATGCAATCAGCATCTGAGTGACTTTTGCAAAGATTTGACTTGTATCCAGCAATCTCAGGTTTGTGTTGATCTAGATTTTGTTTTCCCAATTACTTTAAGCCCATTCTCTTGTCAATAATCACATATTAGTTGATATTGTGAGGATGCTGGCCTGTGAAAGTCTTAGTACAGTGTTAAGGGTTGAGACTTGCACTCTCTTTTTACTTTCTCCAGCGGCTTTCAAAATATAGATGAGGACATGGATTATTCTTCCATTGCTACAGACCAAACTTTTTTCAATTCTGTGTTCGATTTTCGTTCTCTTTCTTTCTTTGTGTGGGAAAGATGGATTTTCTGCTGTTCGTTGTTCATTTTTTTTACCACGTTGGCCTGTTCGCGCGTGTGAAGAATTTCTAACCCACTGATTACCCAGCAAAAGAGAAAAGGCTGTTCTTCTAATTTCTTCGTAGCTTCCTATTATTTTTTTTATTTTTTATTTTTGGTGACCCGGGGAACCCCGCACGGCTGGAAGCCGGGAGTAAACCACTGGGGCGACACGTGCTAGCCACCACACATGTGCCACCAGGTAAGTCACCACAGCACGTCAGCCTCCCTGCTTCGCAGGGGCTTCGAACTTGGTTCTCCGCAGTGGAGAACACAAGCTCTAGCATCAGTGCTGCAACGGCGGGTGGTGTAGCTTCCTATTATTAGTCTTAAAGATGGATGAGGAAAGGTCATCGTCCTCTTATGCGATACTTGTGAAATTGAAGCAGGCAAAATTGCGGAGAGCTGTGAGGATTGATGTTTAGTATTAAATAACTTAGCTTGTGGATACTGTCTTAGACTCTTAGTGCGAGATATGGATTCAGCTCTTTCCTCCACTCGCAGTGCAGGCTTCTCATCTCTTGTTTGCATCGAATATTTTTTCCTTGGCATGGAAGAAATTTTCTTTGTTCTAATCATGTGACAGTTTGTCTGGTGAAAGTATTTACTAGTGTGGCTAGACGGGACCATGTTTTTCTACATAGCCTGACCTTTTCATCCTGATTCAGTAGGGAGGCTTCTGTTGATTGATCTTGGAACCTGTCAAGAGTGACAATGTTTTCACTCTACCCAGGAGATGAATGGCTCACCGTGAGTTGCTTCTTTTTTAAGAGCCTCTAACTTTTCCTTTAGGAGAATCATTTATAGTTTTTATCTTTAGTTGGCTATAGATGGCTTTTTATGTACTTTCAAATCTACTGGCAATTAAGAGGAAGGTTACGATGTGTGCCTTATATGGGGAACATGCATTGGATTATGATGTGATAGTCAAATTGCTGTAATCATGGATGAAATTGTGTTGCCTTTCTCCATGTCTATTTGTACCAATGTTCTAAGAGCTTGGAGTTAGTTTTGCTACTTAGTGAAGAATTGGGTTCGCCACTTCGTCTTCTGTTTGTCTCCCCCTTGGTATATCGAAAGCATGTAGAATTTCTGCTGGTGCATATAGGAAAGAGGACATAGAGTTTTCTATCTGCTATAACCTTGGCTGCTTAGTGCTTGGATGTTCTGCAAATTACACATCTGAAAAGAGCATCTAATGGCAGGTGGTATCTGATGATTGGCACGTAATGTATTGGAGCATGTGCATTTGCATGTCAAGGGAAGCAAGATTGATCTATTCAGTATGAACTGGTTATGGGGGATGCTGCCAGTTCTGGATTCTTGTGCAAGTTGATGAGTGTTGTCTGATGCGGCATAGATTTAGTTCATTTATTGGTCTCATGAAGTGGATTGATCCGTAAAGGAGCACATTAGATGAAATTAATATTTGACAAAGGAGCTGAAAGTGTTAAGGGCTAATAGCACACATCTGTCTGTCATATCTTATGCTATAAGAAGTTGGAAAAAGGGTAAAGATAGCTATGTATGATGCTGTAGAATTACAAGTTACTAGAATGATTTGTAAATAATTAGATAAAGCTAAAATTCAATAGGCAGTGCAGAACCTTAAGTATAGTTTCGATGATACATCAAAACCATGCCAATGTGGCAAGTCAATTGTCTTTTGGTGCTTGCCGTGCACAAATACCGAAACGGCCCATGCCTGCATAGGGAGTTCCCTCATTCCAGTCATGCTTATGGATTATGGCATCTTCTTTCTCATATCAATTTTCTTTTCATTATTACGGCCTTTAAATCCTTTTTTTTTTTTTGGGGTGAGTCTAGGTAGATCGAGCTGTTACTCTGAGTGAGGCTCTTCTTAGTCATGACAAATGGCTTGAAAAGAAGGGCATAAAGAACACAATTTTTGCTGTTGTTACCTGGTCCAACTGGGATTGCCGGGTGATGTTGGAATCCGAGTGTCAATATAAGCAAATTCGGAAGCCTTCTTACTTCAACAGGTGAGTTGATGATATGTAACTAGCATGCAGACTTAGATTGTTTGATGCTTAATTTTGACTTTTTCTCTCTCTTCCTTTCACTAGATGGATTAACCTAAAAGTCCCATTCCAGGAAGTTTTCAGAGGTCTAAGATGTAATCTTAAGGAGGCGGTTGAGATGGCTGGCTTGACCTGGTTCGGGCGTGCTCATTGTGGTTTAGATGATGCAAAAACACAGCTCGCTTGCTTATGGTTCTTTTGTGCGGGGAATCAGATTTTGCATCACCAACTCTCGACATTGTATGACAATGACCATACTCGATATCAAAGCACTCGCCTCCCCATCGCCGCACGAGATAGAAGGATTTGCGGGGTCCTCAATCACAAAAGTATAATCCTTATTGTTTCGTGGCATCAAGAGCAGCGTAGGCTATGTTTGGAACCCAAGTACAAAGCAAGGGAACTTCTTCTTTTGGTGTGGCAATTGGGCTGCTGCGAGAGGTTGCGATGCTGTTATTTTCGTGGGCGGCTTCTTGACTGGATGTAACTTTCCCGGTTGACATCTTCGGCTTTCTTAGGTGCTCCCTATCACATTAGGTAGGAACTGCATCGGGATCTTCCATTTAAATTAGTTGAATGACTTTATGATAGTTTTTTTAACTTGATTGAAAGAAAAACAAATTGAGTTGGCACACTGCAGGTTGTAAGATTGCGATACGATACATAAGAAAACTGTCATCTATTGTTGAAGAACTCTTATCCGTAAAGCCGACATCTTGTTGACTTGTGAAATTCATTAAGGAGTTGGTACAGCTGATATGATCTTTTGGTAACTAGCATGACGAAGAATGGAAATCTATTGCTGCCGGTCCTCTTGGCTCATGTTACGTTGCTTGGTATGCATCTATAGCGAAGTATGTCGTGAGGGCTATGCTGATGCTAGCTATGCATAAGCTAAAACGCGAGGTGAACCTATTAACTTTGTTTTGTGAAGACTTTTTAAATCAAGATCCATCAGATACATCTTCACTTTGAATGTGCCAATCACAATGACAACCTCACGAAGCCCCCATAATAACCAACGCATCAATAACAACAGTCGCATCAAATCTGAAGACACCAAGCTTGTGCATCATTAAGTAAATCTTAATAGGGGTCTGTAAACTGTCCAAATTAATTTCTCTTTCCAGCATTGTTTGTGGCAGCCGCAATCAAGGGGGAAGACGGTTGCTTGTCCCAGTTGTGTTTGTACTGCATAGATTACAGTACTTACCAGCCACCTTTGGCAAACGAGATCACTTAATGATAGCAAGACAAGAAATGAAGTGATCTCCGGTATTTAAAATTTAATGAAAATTATCTCGCATCACCGAGTGCGAGCTAGTAAATCTGCAGGCTTTTCAGCCTCGGGATTGTCGACTTCTATGTCCAAAAACAAGCCCTTGCTCCTCAAAGACAATTGATTCGGTGGCAAATTTAAATGATAAAAACTGCACCATCTTCCTAATCAGCCCATCCAAGTTTAATATGCCATCTTCTACTTCAAATCATGAATGCATCAAACACCATAGCAGTGATATTAGCAAGAAATGGTACCATGGGCAAATTGATCTGTTGTGAGTAAGAAAATAATAGGCTATAATTTTCCCCCTCTAAAGGTGAATGGATTTTATTATACTAAACTGTTAAAGTAACTTGCTTGCAGCAGTCTCATGGACAGAAGATAAGGAAAGGGCAGCTATTATACAAATAACTCACTTTGCACGCTTCCACTTCCCGATTTAGCCGCTTGAGGGGAACAAGAAAACTGGAATTTACATGCATGGGAATGGGACTGGGATCATCTAACTTTATGATTCTGGTTTCTCGGATGATTTAGCGATCGATGATGACATACCGCTCCCATTCTCAAGGTAGAGGCTGTTGGCCACCATAGAGTCACTGACGAGGCCAGCGTCAACATCATCGAAATTAAGCATGCCTCTCACCTTTCGGTTACTGCAATAGGATGGAAAATAAGCAAGTTACACACTTAAAACAAATATACCAAAGCTCACAATCTAATCGGAACCTACCCATTCAGCGACCGTTGATGGCAACAAGGTCTTTGGAAGTGCTTTGATAGGCATGGGTACTCTCTCCTACGCAAGCATAATAGCTTTTCGAGCTATGAGAGATTGAAGCGTCCATCTGCACACAATCAAGACAAAGCAGAACAATTAAAAGAAAGAAGATACAACCATAGTACCTCGTGCATGTTGCTTGTATCCTAGCGACATTCCATTTCAAGTACTTCCATCTTAAATCAAATCGTGCATAACAATGTCAGCAATGATGATAAATGAAAGGAATTTCATGATAAAACATTTAGAAAAGAAGAGCTGTGTAAAAGAAGAAAAAGAAACTGCAAGAGAGAAGAAGAGCACCTTAGATGATCTCGGTGGAGATACGTAGACACCGTGGGATGCAGATACTTTCTTAGGGGACATATCCGGGAGAGTTGGAAAAGAAGAATTCTTCATTTGCGCCTTTAAGGGAGCTGTGCCTATGTGCATGTGTGCGTGTGTGCATTCGTGCGAGAGAGTCTATAACCTTCTTTCCTTATCATGTCAAACAAGTGTTAAGTAGCTAAAATAAAGCATCACCATCTTGCACATAAATATACCCCTGGGGTTATTTTGCAAGATGACCGAAATGGAGAGGAACCCGTAACTCAATCTGCATTCAAAAGCAGTAATTGCAAAGGGACCAGCTATCCTCATGATGGCCACTCCTTATGTTTCCACCTCAAACACCGGTAGCCGTAGGAAGATGGAACGGTGTAGCTAAAAGTATGAGAGAGGGAGGGAGGGAGGGAGGAAGAGGAAGGGGGTGTGAGAGCAATACCTTGTGTAATAGAGGAAGAGTGGATAGCTCAATAGGCGAAAACTCCCTCAACTCGCTAATCACACTATGAAACGTATTGTCTATGGAAGAAAAACTAGAAAAACATAGAGACACATAAAATTGCAGCTATTAACATGGTTTAAAGATAACAAGAGCAAGGAAAAATGCAAAAGTGGTAAAACTAGTTGGAGATTACACTTGTTCTGAATTTTGAAATGTTCAGAACAAAAATCAGAAAAATTAGATTTCCTTTGTCTGACGAGAATAAAACTATTCATGGACTACCCTATCACCAATGTATAGTTAGGCAAATAAATCTTAAATCTCTACATTACAAATGCTTCTTGCATTTTCATCTTATATCATTGTGTAGGTCTCACATTCTATTGTAACTGAAATCTCCTACTTGAATCCATGGTCCCTTTTCAGAACTGTAGTCACACTCCCCTTATATCACATGAATTCATCTGTTTCACTAAGACACCAAGAGACAAAATTTAACAAGTCAAATATCTTTTCTGTTGAGGTATGTGACCCAAGATTCGTTACATGTTTTTACAACCATATCCCCTGCTGTTGAGTAAGTAGTTACGCAACTAACAATTGGAATAGATATCGGTAGCTCCATTCATTGATTCTGACAACTCTATGATCACAAAATTCTAGCCAAAAAGGTTATCGGCGAGCACTAGTCATGCATCGGAGAACCCTCTTCAAAGCCTACTTCAAATATTTATATTAATACTTCTTGCATTTCGACTACAAACCCCAATCCAAACAGGTTATAAGTAACTAAATCCTACATATGCACCAAAAAACTTCCTTCAAACCAAACTAGAGGCAGATGGTTGCCCAAGGGGCTGTTATGCTAGTACGTATAAAGATCTTCCAGTTATGTTCGGGAAAAGAGTATTGCTTCAAGTCATTGGTTAATCTATTTGGGACAAGGAAAGGAAAAAATCTCAAGATTAATCTATATCAGTCTCCAAAGGCTTCTGTTACAATGCTAATTCTTAAAATGGTGAACTTTATAGAGAATGACCGTAAGCCAAACAGATGCTACTTTTAACATACATTGACAAATATCATGTTGCTCATAAAAGAAGGTGCAGTTATGCATGATATTTTTCAGTTACACTTATCTTAAGATGTACTATTTGCTACCATAGGTACAACCCATCCTGACATTTGAGTTGCACGTGTAGCAATAACAGAAAAAAAAAAAAAAATTCAATCTTTGTTAATGTGTTTAATTCAAAAGGCAGTTTAAAATATAGTTTGCTAAACCACTTTTAGGCGTTCTTAAAGATCTGATATGAAGGTCTACCCTTACGGCTTATCACCTAAGTGCAGCTTTCCGATTTCCTCAATTTGATGGGAATGCAAGAGATGCAACCATATATCTTGCAACACTTAGCAACACCAAAGTACTTGCAATTATCTAAAATAAAAATACCAATAAAGAAACCTAAAAGATGTCCATCACCTACACACCAAAAAAATGCATATCACAAAAGAAAATGATTGTAATAGAGTTCCAGTGAGTTGGCTAACATTCCCGATAGCAAGTTATGTCCATTTAAATAGCAGCAAAGCATTGTGGAAACCATTTAGAAGGTTCCGCTAGGGAATTCCCAGAAGATGCCTGCATCACTCTTAAGTTATTTTGTTTTTTTATTGGTATTACCTGCTCCATCTCAACTTTGATGTCTGCAACAGAGAGCTGCACGAGACAAGCTATATGGACCCTTCTCAAAGCATTACCTGCTCAACGGAAGAAGCTCGAGAAATAGATCTCGAATTTAGTATTCGGATCAATAGCAAGTAGAATGCATTCAGTTTCTTGAACAAGAAAAGAATGATTATGAGATAATACCTTTTCTTTGACATGAAAAGAACGAATTCTAGAGCACAAAGATGACTTTATACTAGGTGGCAAACTCGATACAAAGAATCTCTCGGGACGGACGGCATAGAGTTGGATCAAGCTACCTAATTGGATCAAAGTATCCTCTCGTAAATAGACTTGATATGCGATCTACACTTATCATAGTTCATTTGATACTTTCAAAGAATCGTGCATCTTTCTCAGCCAACACTCCAGATCAACACGGTTTAAGGCAAACCTAGCAATTTTATGAACTTTTTTTCCAAAGACAATGAGATTATAGAGCTTGGAAGACTGCTCCATGGACTCACGTATAAGCCATAAAAACACTGCGGCAAGGGATTCTTTATCTAGGTTCATCTACGTTTCACTACAATAAACAGATAAGCACATTATAACAGAAGTTAAAACTCTACTGAGCAAAATCCGTAGAAAACCCTAACCTTCGAGACGTAGAGGATGTATCGGAGCCGCCAATAGGGCTTTGACAGGCGATGGCAGGGCTCGGGAGGCGACGGCGTCAACGACGTCGGTGGCGTTGGCGTTCACAAGCAGGGGCGCTTTGCGGAGAAAAGAAAGAGAGAACAAAGTGCGGAGGTCGCGAGGATGAGGGAAAACGCGACGGCGGGACGGGGAGGCGGAGGCGGAGGCGCATCGGCGTCGACGTCGGCGTTCTCTAGCGGATTCAGCGCTTTGCGGAGGGGAGAGAGAGCAGATTGATTCAGCGCGAGGCGCGGCAGCTCGGGAGGCGATTGCGGGAGGGCGGAGGCGCGTCGACGTCGTGGTTCGCCGCGCGGTGCCTCAACATGGTGGCTCGGGAGGCAACGGCGGAGGCAAGCGACGGAGGAGCGTCGACAGAGCCGTCGGCGCGGCAGCTGGGGACGGCGGAGGGGGAGGCATGGCGGTTCGCTAGCAATTTCAGAGAGTGGGGGAGCGGATTGATTAAGCGCAGAGTGGGGAGAGAGAGAGCGCGGAACCATTTTGAATGAAGGGAAATTTTTTTCACTCCGTAACGGAACGGAGTTTACCGGGGACAGGTCGCAGAGGAGAGCAGAGGAGAGAGAGCGTCAGAGTGGTGGGCCCCAGGAGCGGCCCGCGCGAATTTTAAACCTCTGACGCCGTCGCCTACGTGGCGCCACGTGTCGACTCCTGAATGGTTCGACCCACCGCCTACGTGGAGGGTCGAACCCAGCCAATATTTTCTAGATACCACTCGGTCGAGTGGGGCCACCATGGAATGGAAAAGATATCTAGGTCCCTTTACAGCCTGGTACCCCTTGGTGGGGTGGGGCCGCAATGAAGGTGCTCCTGGAAAAATATTTGAGCTCCTTTAATTTAAATGTTATTCTTTTCATTAGAACGAAAAAGTAGATTGCGTCTGGTGTGACACCGAAGAGAAAATTATGATGCTTAAAATGTTGGGCCGTCATCGTCAATCGGGGGACTGTCGCTTGTACAGTGGTAGTGGGCTTGATAGGCCCAACGATTTCTACGGAGCAGGATCCTAGAAAATCATGCGCCAGTGCATCCTGAAGGCCTGGTCCGTCCCATTAAGTCCTCATCTTGCCATCAGTTGAAGGCCCTATTGATGAGCTGTTGAACCATGTATTTTTTTCTTATTCGAGTGGATTTTTTTACCCTTTCAACTAACTTTCATTGAATTCAACTTCATGTCTCGGCCTGAAGTTTCGCTTCATATGCCCTCCTCAGCATCCAGTCACCTGACCCGCTTGCTCACATGCATCCCACGTGAGCTGTATCGGCATTAACCTCTCGTAATTTCTTCTCAAGAGATCGCGAGTCGAAAGGTCGTATGATTCATTGTCTGATGTGAGGAAGCAATTCGATTTGCTTCTTTCCTTCAAGGGATAACGAAAATGTTCCAGTCATGAGTTCCATTTAGTTTGATGATGACTGAGACTTGGCTAGATCTTACCTAGTCGTATCATCTCACGTCTTTTACTCGCTGTCCCCCCGCACATATTCTCAAATCAAAGTTTAATATTTAGAACTGATACGGGCTTTTTCCTAAGCCCACAGAGAGGAGTGGTGGCACACGGACTGACGAGAAGAGATGAAGCCTGTTCGGCTGGAGGTTCGTCAGAGGAGATGGATCGATTCCTTGAACAGTGGACCAAAAGCGACCATTTCGCACCGTACGCAAATCATTCCGACTGAATAGAACCTGGTAAAAATTTTTCAGTGCTCGGTCGGGACAGAAAGTAGACTCAGGACACGATCCTAAATAGGCTAAAGAACAGCTCACAAGTCGCAACCTAGGAAGATGTTCTCCTTTTTTTTTTTTTTTTTTTTTTTTAATTTGTTTTGGTTAATGCGAATTGTGGGGTTTATCCATCTCGCGGCAGACGGAGTTCCAATTGGGGCAGACCGGAGCGTGAAGAAAATGAAAAATCATGAGATGTGCCATGATCTACATTAGCTCACATTTCACATGAACAATTAGATCAAATGAGATCGACATGAGACCCACGTAATCTAAAGGTTCATTGGAAATGGGTTAATATGAATAGAAAGTATCCAAAAAAGTAAGAACGGAAACAATTCGTCCAAGTTTGCCCGGTTTGTACTTTTTTGGGACCTAAAGGTCTAGGTCATGATTAACTCAATGTTGTCCTTTAATTGAATATTTTTATACGGTTTAGATACTAAATCGAACGTATGCTAAAAGTATGAAAACCACATTGATCAAATTAAAAGTTCAAAGGTGATATTGTACATTGAATTAAAATTTAGGGACTAAATATAATAAATACAAGAAACACATTGCATATTAGACCAAAGTTCAAGAACCATTTATGTCATTATCCCTTGAAAAAATGAGCTTTCATCAAAGAATGATGGGTCCTCAACAAATCAAGCGGAAGTCGAGGTTGGATGGCATGCCTAGGGAACCTTATCATAGCAAGAGTATTATCTAGAAAATGTCGAATTATTTACATAACTAATTTAGACTAAATCGGCCTAATTGGGTGGATTGGAGCCATAAGAAAATGGAAAACCATTAGATACCCCCTACCTAAGCTAACCCACACTCCAAATGAGCAATTATATCATGTGAGATCCACATAAAACAAGTTCGGGACAATTGGAGTGCCAAAATTTGGCGTGAATGGACATTTAAGTGCCAAAAGTCAGAAAAATAATACTAAAGTGCCAAAATCGAAATAAAATGAATCAGTTAAGTGCCAATGGCAAGAAAATTCAACCAAATGTTGACGTAGCGATTTTCCAACGAGTCAACTGTAAAACGACGTCGTTTTGCACACCGACGTGGTTAGACAAGTGCCAAAATGACGTTGTTTTGTTGCTGACATGAGTAAAAAAATTAATATAAGAATTAATAAAATTAAATTTAAAACCAAAATTTTAAAAATAAAAAAACAATTAAAAAGAAAAAAGAAAAAAGAAGGAGGTTTAGCCGGTGAGTGAGGGCTGAGCCCTCGCCACCGCCGCCTCCCTACCATTACTAGGAAGGTGGGGGAGGGTCGGCCAGGATCGCCAAGCCCCGGCCGGGATCGGCAATCTTGCCGACTAATAGGGATGGCCTACGAGCCCTCGCCTAGACCTGGCGCGAGGGTCGTGGCCTTCCCCCAAATTCGGCGAGAGTCGTCGGCCCTCGCTCGGCCGCGCCAAGGGCTGCCGCCCGCTAGCTAGCGAGCGTTCGACGTCCAACAGTTGATGATGGGAGTTCAAAGGATGGGCGTTTGGCGACAAGCGGCACGTGGGCATTAGGCAATAACAAGAATGAACATTAAGTAGAGTTTTTGTTTCTCACTTTTATTCTAAAAATAAAAAGTTAAAAATTTTAACTTCCGATTTTATTCCAAACCTATTTTTGAAGGAAAAGTTTTATTTCAGAAATAAGAAAATAAAATTGTGTTACCAAACGGATTTATATTATTCTTGAGAATAGAGAAAAAAAAAAAAAGAAGATCAACATCATGGTTATTATACGCCTCCTTAGTTAGTGGAAAATAGAATGAGATTGATGAGAATTTTTTGTTGTTGGATTTTGGATATGGTTTGAAATAGTTTTATATTTGTTTGATGATAATTGTTAAGTTTAGTTGAGTTTTGAAATGTATAATTTTTTTGTGGATTATAAAAACTATGATGTTGTAATAAATGCCACTTTATTATAATATATATTTTGATAGCACGGTCATGTTAGTTTCTATTTGAGACTACGTCCTTTGAGTAAGAGAACGGTTGTGTCATTCCCTTGGTACTTGTAAGTGTGACATCCCGATTTTCGGATCCTAATTTCAACTGGACAATTAGGGCCGTGTTCGTTCAATTGAAGCCAGGGGTTGTGAAATTGAGGAATATGAGGGATTTTTGGATAAAGAAAATAATCAATTTGATAAGTGAGACATCAATTGATTTTATGGGAGTCAATTTGAATTGAATCAAGAGAAATTAATAGGTCCGCTTTTGGTCGTGCTTTTGGGATTTAAATTGTTCCTATAGACAAGCTGGGATGTGAATTAAAGTGTGGGGACATTGGATTAATTTTTATGGACTTCAATTGGACTTAATTGAAAGAAGAATAAAATAAATTAAGCGCGCAAAAATTTGGACCCCGGCGAAAATTGAAAGTGAACCCATTGGAATGAAGTTGTGAGGCTTAGTGGAGGATGACCTCACATGAGGTCATGGTGGGCCACTAGAGGAAAGTGAGAAAGAAAGAAAGAAAGAAAGAAAAAGGGAAAAGAAAAGAAAAAGGGGAGAGAGAGAAGTGGTGGGGCCCACATCTTCTTCTTCCTTGAGACAAGAGAGAGAGAAGGAAGAGAGGGAGAAGGGGGGGAGTCGGCCGAAGCCAGCCCCCATCGTCGACGCCGCCGCCGCCACGGAGCGCCCGCCGCCGCACGCCGCCGCCGCACCGTCGCCCGTCCGCCCTCGCCTCGCGCTCCGTCCGCCTCGGCCGCCCGCACCCCATCGCACCAGCCGCGCCCAGCGGCCGTCCTCCGCCCGCGTCCCGCCGCGCCGCTCCGTTGCCGTCGTCCTCCGCCGCGAGTCGCCGCCGCCAGCCACCTCTCCCCTCCGTCGCCCCTTTCCTCCGCTCGAGCCGCCGCCATAGCTGCCGTCGCACCCCTCCGTCCAGCCGGTTCAACAAACCCAGAAAATGGGTTTTCCAGCCCCTCTCGGGCCCGTTTTGGCCGCCTTCCCGGCCCCGGATGCGAGCCCGCCTTTGGAGTTTATCGATCCCCTCGTCGCGCTCGTCGTTTTGGTCCGTCCGGCGCGTTAATCGGGTGAGTTACCTCACTAATCCTTGATTAGAGGGTTAATTATGCCCTAAGTGTGTTTAATTTGAATTAAGTGTGTTTAGGTGGTTAGATTAGATTATTTTAATGTAAATTGGATTAAGGAAATTGGATTAAGATTAATTGGGTTTAATTAAGTTTAAAAGAGGTTAATTAAAGTTAATGGTGATGTGACTTATTTAGATTTTAATTTAGAATTATTTAATTGGTTGGAAAATTCGGATTATTAAAATAATATTAAAATATTCCGAAATTAATTAAATATTATTATTTATAAAAAAAAAACGGAAAAATTTATTTTTAGCCCCGGTTGCTCGAAATTTCGTGCTTGATCGCTGCTGTGATGTTAGAATTTTAATTTGACGCATGATTGGTGGCGAATTGAGTGTGATTGCGTAAATTAGAGGTTATGTGTAGAAATTCCAATTGTAGAATTTGATGGGGATTTGGCCGTGATTGTGCCGCGATTGTGCCGCCTATTAGAGGCCGTACCTATTGAGGCCGTGTTGAACCGCCTAGGAAAGGCCGTGCCGAGTGGGGCCGTGATGCCACTAGTTGAACCGCCTATGAGAGGCCGTGCCGAGTGGGGCCGTGATGCCACTAGTTATTTGACCGCCTATGAGAGGCCATGCCGAGTGGGGCCGTGATGCCACTAGTGTTGAACCACCTTTTCGAAGGTCGTGCCACGTGGGGCCGTGATACCACCGATTGTTGAGTCTACCCTTAGGGTTGTGGTTGGGAGCGGTGATTGATTTGATTGAATGACAAGTAATCGGCCGAGCCGATTGATCGCTGAGACGATCCAAGTGGTTGATTGATTGTTGATGTGATTGTGCCGTGCTTTATTTAATTGTCATATTCGCACGTGATTGAATGATATAAATTGTACTAACTTGCGGGCGCGGGACTGTCGCGAGGTAAGTCTTCTTGATGTGTGGCTAGGTCATGCTTTGGGGTGTATTTTCTTTCTAATAGGGGCTTAGGAGGGGTGAACTTGCTGAGACAATGTCTCACCCCATTGTGGGAAACACATTTCGGGCCGCAGATGAGGATTCCAAATAAGTCGGGTGGACTGCCGGTGAAGTTGGGCAAGGAGTGCAGAGCCAAGAAGATGGAGGATTGAATCTGATTAGTAGTCATAGGACTGTTCTTTCTTTTGGTGGGCCGATCCCTAGTGTATAAACTCCGACCTATTTTGGCTGCATGTAAACCTTGTTTGATTTTATGATTGTATGTGGTTTGTATTAAATTGATTTTTGTTCCTGCTATCCTATCCCGTGTTTAATTTGTCAGGGGATTTTTAATACGTTCCGCATGCGCTTAAATAAATTAAACTGGGTCGGCGACACTACCTGGGAATGTCGCATTATCACGACCATGGCGGGTTATTCACGTGTCTTGGGGTTCGGGGCGTGACAACCCCGTTTAAGTGGTATCAGAGCATGGTCAGTGAATGGAGTGATAAGGGCGATGAGTCATGGGATAGTTAGTAGGAAAAACTTTACTTATCATAATGCATGTGATTGATAGTTGCTTGGTAGCTTGTTTGTGTGGTCGCTCAGTGTTTGTTTGGTAAGTGGGCGTCTGCGTTGAGCTTGTTGCGTGAGTGACCGAGTGTCGAGGGCCGCCCAGTGAGGGTAGTAGGCCCTGTGTTTCGAGGCAGGCCGTTATTGAAAGTTGGTGCCCGTGGTGCTCCGAGTAGTGTGCAAGTTGGGGCCAGTGTGAGTGGTGAAGCATTGTGTCTAGTCAATGCTGGGGTAGTAGCCCCCGAAAGTTCAAGGCTTGCTCGGTTTTTGTGGATGCTTGAGAGGTTGGGAGACAGAATGGTCAGTAGGCCGCCGCTTCAGTCGTTGTTACCGCCGTCACCGTTAGTGCCGCCAAGGCCGTTGTTGCCGTGTTTCTACCGCTGTCAGTGTTGTGACCGTTGTTGTTGCCATGCCTGTTGAGACCTGATATGGAAATCTGATCGAGGATTAAGCTATCGTTTCTGAGTTGAGGTTCAAGGGTTGCCCCGTTATTGAGAATGAATTATTCCTGGCATCTGGTAAAGGTGTAGGTCTTGCAAATGATAATCCTCTGGAAGCAATTGCTGGAAAACGCCACGTCATCTGCACTTCAAAGGACACAAGGAATCCGCAACCTTCACGTGAAGATCTTCAAAAAGCTGACTTCGTCTTTTCTCGTACATTTGATGTCGCGCATCTCAAATAATGGATAAGATGCTGACATTGAAGTTAAGGATATCCTTAATAGAAAAGGTGTTGAAAAGGTTATCTGTCACGACAAAGTGGATGAAGACCCTCACATTAATGCGTTGCTAAGTGAGGCAATAGTTAAACCATTGGACAATCACAATAGGCCATTGGAGAAACGAAAATTGGATGCTTCAGAGATATTCGTGGGGGATGAGCTCAAGAATGATGAAGGCAAGGCAACTGATGCTGTCGAGCATCAGGCTCCGCTACAAAGTGGAAGTGCATTTGAGAATAAATTGAGTAAAAATCTCAATGAATCTCCGAAGGGAGAGAGATACCTCTTTTTGAAGCTAGAGGAGGAATTGATGGAACTCTCTCATGGGAAGTTGGATGAAGTGTCCTGTCATCAATCTCCTCAAAAGGATGACAAAAACAACTATGAAGCATTGCAAGCTCCTTTGCCAATTGATGTTGACAAGAACACATAGTTCAAGAAGCTCTCTGTTAGTTTGAATCGTGACAGTATTATAATTCAGTTTATTCGGTAGCGTACGGAAGTTTGGAATCATTGAAAGTCAAAGAGGGGTTTAAATTCTTGTAAATCGTCATGGAAGATGACTTGGTTCAGTTCGTTAGTTATCGAATCTACGTGGCAACTGTAATGGATGCGTCAGTTGAGGGGTCGAATATGGAGGATATAATTGTGGCACAGGAGTCTTCTAAAGTATGTTATGGAGAAATTGTCAAGTTGGTTGTCAGGGTTGTTGTCAGGAAGGGAAATATAGTCGTGATTGAATTAATACCCGGGACAGAGTCGGTCCCTAAGGCTCCTTACCGGATGGTGTTACCTGAGTTAAAAAGGATTGAAGGTGTAAATGCAAGATTTTGGATAGGGGATTCACGTGTTCCAGTGCATCACCTTGGGAAGCACCTGTTCCATTCGTGATGGGGAAAGTTGGTTTGTTGTGGTTGTACATTAATACATCTCCAGACCGACTGGAGGTCAAAGTGTCATCAGTTGAGGATCAGGAAGAAGGGCATACCGAAGTTGGCATTGTGCATTCAGTACAGCAGTCATGAGTTCACTGTAATGCTGTGTGGTTTGACAGATACCTTAACTGTTTATTTGGGTCTTATGAGCAGAATGTGTAAGGGTACTTAAATCAGTTGTGATTGTGTCCAGTGAAGTTATCTGGGTGTGTTCAAAGAGTGCCAAGGGGCACGAGGGACAGTTAAAGATGATGCTTCAGAACTTGAGGGCTCTTGAATTTCATGTTAAGTTTAGTTAGTGCAAGTTTTGGATGACTTATGTATCGCTGGTAAGTCACGAGATTTCAGGCGAAGAAATCTTCGTGGACCCCGTCAAGATTAAAGCAAAGAACAGTTGGCTGAGATTGACTACAAGAATGTAGATCCGAGTTTCGAGTTTAGTAGGGAGTTACAGACAGTACGTATATGGGTTTTCTTTCAGTGATAGCATCGCAGTTGATAAGACTACTGAGGAAGGAAGAAAGGTTCGTGTGGACAGATGAGTGCGGGTGTAGTTTTCAAGAGCCTAAGAAGAGGCTGACAACTGCACCTGTGTGGGCCATCCCGTTTGGTCCTGGAGGATGTAAGATCTTCAGTGACGCCTCATTTAAAGAATTGGGTTGCTTAATGAGGCAGCATGATAAGGTTGTTGCACGTGTGTCCCATCAGTTGAGACCTTATGAATAGAATTACCTGACAGACGACTTAGAATTCATAGCAATAATTTCCGCTCCGAAGATCTAGAGATATCAGTGGTGTGAAGAAAGACTCCAAATCTTTATTGACCGTCAAAGCCTCAAAGTATTTATTCTCTTAGGAGGAATTGAATGAGATGACGCTATGAACCAAATCTTTTGAAGGACTTGGATAGTGGTATCTGGTATCACCTAGGAGGATGAAAGAAGTCACTAATGCTTCAAGTTGGAAGTCTTCAATTGTGCACAGACTGGCTAAAGTATTGATTTTATTTAAAAAGGGTTCAAAATTTGGTTTTCAAAATTGAGGTAGGCTACCCTTTGAATTTTATAGCCGCCTTTAAAAAAAAAAAAATTTGAAGTTTGAAATTTGAAAATTGAACCGATGTTTAAGTCTTAATCGGCGCCTAATCGACAGACAGAGATGTTCAGAAAGTCTGATAAGAGGATGCTAGTAAGAAAGAGATTGACTTTGAGATTTCTGAGGATGGAAAGTTCGGGTTCCAAGAGTGATTGAATACGCCTGACAGTGTAGCACTCAAGGAGAGAATTTTATCAGAAGTCCACTATGGTAATGCAGTTTTGACCAAATGGTGCCAGTAAGTCAGAATCAGCATCAGTTAAATTGGTAGGCGGTTGTGAAGATGGATGTTGCCAGGCAGGCTGCGAGTGCCAGAGTTGCCAGTAAGTGAAAGTCCAGTTATGCAGACTCAGAGGATTTTAACCTCACTCGAAAGTCCAAAGTGGGAATGAAGATATGTCACAATGGAACAGTGTGATGAGCTTATTAAGGATTCGGGGGATTACTGATACCATTTGAGGACAGTGGCCGATTGATGGAAGGAGCTGGTCCGTTTTGGTATGATACGAATGAATCTTGTTTTGGGTGTGCAACATCCAGGTTTATGGATTCTGACTTTGATTGGATAAGTTGGGCGTTTCATCGGCGTGACATTAGTGTTTTTTCTCTAAGTTGGCCACTCGTGAGATAACTAGACTAGCTGGGTGAGTTATTAAGGGCTTTAAGGCAAATTGACTTGACGATTCGACCAGGGATCGACTTCTCGACCATGTTTATCTTTAGAGATCATTGCGGCACAGTATAAAATCGAATTAAGATCAAAGATAGGTCAGTTCGACTGGGATGAATGACCAATCGTGGGTGACCCCACTGAATTGGAAAACTCTCATCGACTGGCACTACTTTGATTTTTCTGTCGTTTTGGTACCCTGTGTCCGTATTTGAATCCTCGAGATTTTCACGACAACCGAGAATCGACACTTTGTGTCGAGTGGGTTCATTGTGGCTCGAAGGAAATCGACCACGGGTCATTTGTCCTAAAAAGTTCTGAGAACTACCTAGTAGCCTAGGTTACACCAAAAGTGCGTCAGAGTGAAATTAACCGCTAATCTAAGTTCGATTTCAGAAATTTGAAGATTTTGTTATGTTATGGACTGGGTATATTGAAGTGTGTGGGCATCGAATAATTCACCGGCATGGAGTGCCGGGGGTGATTTATATTTCGAATCCAGATCAGAGATTACAAGTTTTGACAGAGTTTTTGGAGGGGTTCTTTCAGGGGTTTCTTCCTTAAGCAGTGCATAACAGAGGATACAGAATTCAGTGGTAAAAAGAGAAAGTGAAGAAAGATCACAGACCAGAGTCAGCTCAGAGATCGGTATTTGCAGTGGTCAGATCAGTGTCAGAGTGAAGGCTAGACAGAACTGTCAGAAATTGTGAGTTATTGAGCTTCAGAAGTTCATTGGGGAGTTGAGAAGAAGAGATCAGATGTGAATAACAGGGTGACATGTATGAGGAGTTCAATCAGTGGCCGGTTCAGAAAGAGCAGATTTGGTATATCAAGATGGTATCCTGGGTCAAGATGGTCGGACAGCACCATGAGACCAAAGGGTTAGTTTGGATTGGTGAGACTCAGCGAAACGAAAGTATCCCCGCCTTTTTGTAAGGATTGGTAAGGGTTTAAATTTCGAGGACGAAATTTTTATAAGAGGGGAAGAGTTGTGACATCCCGATTTTCGGATCCTAATTTCGACTGGACAATTAGGGACGTGTTCGTTCAATTGAAACCAGGGGTTGTGAAATTGAGGAATATGAGGAATTTTTGGATAAAGAAAATAATCAATTTGATAAGTGAGACATCAATTGATTTTATGGGAGTCAATTTGAATTGAATCAAGAGAAATTAATAGGTCCGCTTTTGGTCGTGCTTTTGGGATTTAAATTGGTCCTATAGACAAGCCGAGATGTGAATTAAAGTGTGGGGACATTGGATTAATTTTTATGGACTTCAATTGGACTTAATTGAAAGAAGAATTAAAGAAATTAAGCACGCAAAAATTTGGACCCCGGCGGAAATTGAAAGTGAACCCATTGGAATAAAGTTGTGAGGCTTAGTGGAGGATGACCTCACATGAGGTCATGGTGGGCCACTAGAGGAAAGTGAGAAAGAAAGAAAGAAAGAAAGAAAGAAAGAAAGAAAGAAAAAGGGAAAGAAAAAGAAAAAGGGGAGAGAGAGAAGGAAGAGAGGGAGAAGGGGGGGAGTCGGCCGAAGCCAGCCCCCCATCGTCGACGCCACCGCCGCCGCCGGAGCCAGTCGCCGCCGCATGCCGCCCGCCGCACCGTCAGCCGTTCGCCCCCGCCTCACGCTCCGTCCGCCTCAGCCGCTCGCACCCCGTCGCACCAGCCCGCGCCAGCAGCCCGTCCTCCGCCCGCGTCCAGCCGCGCCGCTCCGTTGCCGTCGTCCTCCGCCGCGAGTCGCCGCCGCCAGCCACCTCTCCCCTCCGTCGCCCCTTTCCTCCGCTCGAGCCGCCGCCGTAGCCGCCGTCGCACCCCGCCGTCCAGCCGGTTCAGCAAACCCAGAAAATGGGTTTTCCAGCCCCTCTCGGGCCTGTTTTGGCCGCCTTCCCGGCCCCGGACGCGAGCCCGCCTTTGGAGTTTATCGATCCCCTCGTCGCGCTCGTCGTTTTGGTCCGTCCGGCGCGTTAATCGGGTGAGTTACCTCACTAATCCTTGATTAGAGGGTTAATTATGCCATAAGTGTGTTTAATTTGAATTAAGTGTGTTTAGGTGGTTAGATTAGATTATTTTAATGTAAATTGGATTAAGGAAATTGGATTAAGATTAATTGGGTTTAATTAAGTTTAAAAGAGGTTAATTAAAGTTAATGGTGATGTGACTTATTTATATTTTAATTTAGAATTATTTAATTGGTTGGAAAATTCGGATTATTAAAATAATATTAAAATATTCCGAAATTAATTAAATATTATTATTTATAAAAAAAAACGGAAAAATTTATTTTTAGCCCCGGTTGCTCAGAATTTTGTGCTGATCGCTGCTGTGATGTTAGAATTTTAATTTGACGCATGATTGGTGGTGAATTGAGTGTGATTGCGTAAATTAGGGGTTGTGTGTAGAAATTCCAATTGTAGAATTTGATGGGGATTTGGCCGTGATTGTGCTGCGATTGTGCCGCCTATTAGAGGCCGTACCTATTGAGGCCGTGTTGAACTGCCTAGGAAAGGCCGTGCCGAGTGGGGCCGTGATGCCACTAGTTGAACCGCCTATGAGAGGCCGTGCCTAGTGGGGCCGTGATGCCACTAGTTATTTGACCGCCTATGAGAGGCCGTGCCGAGTGGGGCCGTGATGCCACTAGTTGTTAACCGCCTGTGAGAGGCCGTGCCGAGTGGAGCCATGATGCCACTAGTGTTGAACCACATTTTCGAAGGTCGTGCCACGTGGGGCCGTGATACCACCGATTGTTGAGTCTACCCTTAGGGTTGTGGTTGGGAGCAGTGATTGATTTGATTGAATGACATGTAATCGGCCGAGCCGATTGATCACTGAGATGATCCAAGTGATTGATTGATTGTTGATGTGATTGTGCCGTGCTTTATTTAATTGTCATATTCGCACGTGATTGAATGATATAAATTGTACTAACTTGCAGGCGCGGACTGTCGCGAGGTAAGTCTTCTTGATGTGTGGCTAGGTCATGTTGGGGTGTATTTTCTTTCTAATAGGGGCTTAGGAGGGGTGAACTTGCTGAGACAATGTCTCACCCCGTTGTGGGAAACACATTTCGGGCCGCAAATGAGGATTCCAAATGAGTCGGGTGGACTGCCGGTGAAGTTGGGCAAGGAGTGCAGAGCCAAGAAGATGGAGGATTGAATCTGATTAGTAGTCATAGGATTGTTCTTTCTTTTGGTGGGCCGATCCCTAGTGTATAAACTCCAACCTATTTTGGCTGCATGTAAACCTTGTTTGATTTTATAATTGTATGTGGTTTGTATTAAATTGAATTTTGTTCCTGCTATCCTATCCCGTGTTTAATTTGTCAGGGGATTTTTAATACGTTTCGCATGCGCTTAAATAAATTAAACTGGGTCGGCGACACTACTTGGGAATGTCGCATTATCACGACCATGGCGGGTTGTTCACGTATCTTGGGGTTCGGGGCGTGACAGTAAGAGTTGGGCGCGTGACCCTTTTAGCATTGGTGACTTTGCTGATGGTAGAGGTGTTAAATGGGTTGTGCAACCCATTTATGGACCCATTTATGGTTAAATGGGTCATTAATGGGTCAAGCTTTATTTTATAAAGCACCCATAATGGGTTTTAATGGGTCAAGACTAAGATATATGGGTTTTAAATGGGTCAGCTCTATGACCCGTTTATGATCCATTTATCAACCCATTAAAAATGAACCCATTTATTTTCACTCAAAACCTCACCATCTCTCTCTCCTCTCTTTAACTTTACAAACTTTTTTTTTATTTATAAAAACCGAAATTATAATTATTTTTTAACTTTTTTTCTTTTTTCTTTCTTTTTTCTTTTTTCTTTCTTTTTCCTCCTGTTGCCAGCACTGCGATGGCCGGCGACCGGCCAAGTGAGCCTCGAGTTCACCGGTGTCGAGCGAGCTCGAGCTCGCCGGATCCGCGACGCGAGGCCTTGCCGACACCCAACGAGGCTTGACCCTCGCCGATCCGGCGAGACTCGAACTCACCGGCGTCGGGCGAGGCTCGAGCCTCGCCGATCTAGCGAGGGGCAAGCTCGAGCTTGCCCGACGCCGCCGAGCCTCGCCGAGATCCGGCTAGGAGCGAGCTCAAGCTCGCCGATCCGGCGAGCCGTGAGCTCGCCGACGTCGGCGAGTTGGGTGAGCTCGAGGCTCGCCCGTGGCCGGCCGCCGGCCGTCGTTGTGGCCGCCGGCCGCCAAAGAAGAAGAACAAAAAAGAAAAAGAAAAAAAAAAATTAAAAATTATATATAAAAATAAAAATAAAAATAATTAAAAATTTAATTTTTTAAAATATAAAAATAATTAAAATTAGATTTTTAATAAAAAATATAAATAATTAAAATTAGATTTTTAAAATAATTATTTTAAAAATTATAAAAATTGTCCAATGTATAAAACTATTTTAGTTTTTAAATATATATAAGAAATAATTTTTTTGAAAAATTATAAAAAAAATTGAAAAATTATTGATTGGATTTGTATTGCTTTGAAGTTTTTAATAATATAATCTTTAAAAAAGACGTAAAATTAAGTTTTCCTAAATTTGGTTAAATATGAAAATATTTTATTAATATGGGTTGGGTCGGGTATGGGTCGGGTCGAGTATGGGTCGAAAAATTTACATTAGACATAAATTGGTCATAAATGGGTTAATGGGTCAATTTGGGTCGACCCATTAATGACCCGCCCCAAACCCGACCCGACCCACCCATTTAACAGCTCTAGCTGATGGCGCCAATAGGGGGATGTGCGGAGTTTGGGCTCGGACGGATGGAGATGGCGGATGGGGTTTTTAAGAAAAAGGAACTTGAGGCTGACATTCGACAACTGACATTGGAGAACATAGCGTCAAGTTAGACAACTTCTCTATGGCCATCGAAAGGAATAACAACCAGCGGTAGCAGCCGAGGGCAACAGTGAAGCCGTTAATGTTGAGAACCATCAAGGCCCGTGAGATGATCATGCTAGTGTCAACAGGGTTGATGGCTCGGGATACCTAGTCGTCATCAGCCATTAGGGCGGCGATGTAAGTGATGGAGGGAGAGAGGAATTGGAGGTTTTGTCCCTGCAGGGATATGGCCTCGAGCTGGGAGAAGCGGGTGCAGTTGGCGTAGAGCTTTTTGGTGAACCTCCAGGATGTGCAGGTGAGAGAGAGGAGCCAGAGGAAGAGGAGAAAAGAGAGATGTCGCTGTTGTTGCAGAGAGCGAGCGGAGAGAGATACATTTTGGGCATTCTGAAAGAGAGATAATTCATGAAAAGTGAGACCCATTCGAACATATATGGCGATTAATTAATGAAGTTTCAGAATATCATGTGTTGAAAAGACAACGGCTCTCGGTGTGGGGTTGTCCATATAAACGCGGTATCAATAATTATTGAGGAGAGTCTCATGATGTTAAATCAATACGTAGTCAAACTATCAATGACAACGACAATGATAGAGAACCAGGCATTTACCAATCTCCAGTGGGCTCTTTTCAAGAAATTGACTTCGATTGTTCGTTGTCCTATCATGAATCATCATGTCCTCTTCTCTCTCTCTCTTGAAAAGAGAAAGAGTCAAGAGCTTGAAAGGATTTGGACCTAAATAGACCCTTTTATCTGATTTTTCATCCAAATCTCAAGATCACTTAAATGTAAAATGTGAAATTTTTATGAAATCACTATCAATTTTTTTAAAAGTTTAAACTGTTAAATTAAAATGTTATTGATTATGACGTTTTCCCTTATGCTCGTTAGGGTTTCTTTGACCTAATACTAAGTGTAGCCATATTTAATTATAGAAAAACATAATGTATCAAATAGGGATACCAACATGTTAAAATAAGAAACGCATTCGTAGAGTTTACCATCCCTATATAACAAATGAACAAGCCGCGAAAGCCCCTTTGGGAGCTTTGGATCTTATTCTGTGGTTAGGTTACATCTTGTAATCGACGACCAATGATCCTTAAGAGACCCATGGTTACAAGGGCTAATAGTTGAAACAGTTCATACTATTTTGCATTTTCTTTCTAGGTGATGTGCCATGATGCTTTCCTAAACTTGAGTGAACCACACACCGATGATTTCACCGTATTGCTTCAAGGAAGATCAACAAGCAAGCCAGTGGTCGAAAAATTAAAGTCTCTGAAAAAAAGAAGTCTCAAATTTGATTCTCGGCATCACGCAATCTACGTCGGGGAGGCCACCAAGGAAAATGCTCGTGGAAAAATCTCTGAGCCCCTTTAAATATCATGCTTTTCATTAAAACGAAAGAGTGGATTACGTCCGGTGTTAAACAAAGAGAAATTATTATGCTTAAAATGTTGGGCCGTCATCATCAATAGACGGAATTTCACTTGTAACTGATAATGGGCTTGATAGGCCCAACCATTTCTACATAGAAAGATCCAAAAAAATCATGGGCCAATGTATCCCGGAGGCCCAATCCGTCCCATTAAGTCCTCTTCTTATAATCAGTTGAAGGCCCCATTGATGAGTTGTTGAACCCTTTTTTTTTTCTTCTTCTTTTTTTTTTTTCTATTGGAGCGGCTCCCTTCAGCCCGTTCCACTAATTACTATTGAGTTCGATTTCAAGTCTCAGCCCAATGTTTCACTACGTACGCCCTACTCGGCATCCGGTTGCCTGACCTGCTTGCTTGCATGCATCCCAAATGAGCTGCATCGATATGAACTTCTCGTAATTTCTCTCAAAAAGTCGTGGTTCAAATTGTCGTATGATTTATCGTTTGATGTGAAAAGGTAATTTGATTTTCTTCTTTGCTCCAAAGAATGAAGAAATGCTCCAGTCATAAATTCCATTTAGTTTGATGATGAATGAGACTTGGCTAGATCTTTCCAAGTCGAATCATCTCACCTCTCTCGCTCGTTGACCCTGCAATATTCTCATATCAAAGTTTAATATTTAGAACTGGTAAGGGCTTTTCCCTAAGCCCACAGAGAGGAGTGGCGGCAAGCGGACTGACGAGAAGAGATAAAGCCTGTTCGGCTGCAGGCTCGACAGAGGACATGGATTGTTTCTTTGAACAGTGGACCGAAAGCGACCTTTTCGCACCGCAAACAAATCATCCCGATCGAGTAGAACCTGGTAAAATTTTCCAATGTTCGCTCGGGACAGAAAGTGGACCCAGGACAGAATCCTAAATAGGCTAAAGAACAGCTCCCAAGTTGCAACGTAGGAAGATATACTCGTTTTTTGTTTTGGTTAATGCGAATTGTGGGATTGTCCGACTCGCCGGGAGACGGTTTCCGAAACCAAACAAATCGCCAGCGGCGGGTGCTTCTGCTGTCTCGGCCAAATTGGGGAGGACGAGAGCATGAAGAAAATGAAAAATCACGAGATATGCCATGATCTACGTTAACTCACGTTTCCCATGAACAGTTAGATTAAATAATATTCACATAAGACCCACGTGATCTAACGATTCATTGGAAATTGGTTATTATAAATAGAAAGTACCCGAAAAAGTATGAAAGGAAACAATTCATCCAAGTCTCCCCGATTTGTACTTTTTTGGGACCTAAAGGTCTAGGTCACCATTAACTTGATGTTGTCATTTTATTGAATATTTTCGTACAGTTTGGATACTAAATCGAACTTCTAATAAAAGTATAAGGATCACATTCAATAAGGTAAAAGTTCAAAGATAACATTGCACATTAAATTAAAGTTTAGTGATTACATTGAATAAATATGATGACCACATTATTCATTAGTCCAAAATTTAAGAATCATTTATATCATTATCCTTTGAAAATAATAAGCTTTCATCAAAGAATGATGGGTCCTCAACAAATTAAGCGGGAGTCGAGGTCAGATGGCACGCCTCGGGAACGTTATCATAGCAAGCATAATATTTAGAAAACGTTGAATTATTTACATAACTAATTTAAGACTAAATTGGCCTAATTGGGCGGATTGGAGTTAGAAGAAAATGGAAAACCATTAAGCATCACCTATTTATGCTAACTCACACTCCAAATGAGCAATTAGATCACATGAGATCCACATGATGTGAGAGCTCATTGGAAATGATTATTATATCTCAAAAGTACGCAAAAAAGTCGGAAACATACCAATTTGTCTAAATCTACCTCGGTTTGTACTTTTTGGGACTTGAAGATCCATGTCAGATCTTGAAAACCACAGGGATAGGGTGACACAGATGTCATTTCACCTGAATGATGTAGTATCAAACCATACCCAAATTCCACCTCTAAAAGTTCCCATTGATAGCGCTCTCACTCTATTAGTTGCTAACTAAAGAATCTAAAAAGGTTGGGAAATAAAGAGGTGAGCAACTACAAGTTCAGTGAGTAATACATCTCTTCTAAACAAATTGAATAGTGACTATGCATATATATAAATAAATAGCACTATTAGAAATCCATAATTCAACTCTTTAATATATATATATATATATCAAATCATACAAGAGTTGTTTCATTTCAACAAACTTTATACAATTTATAAAGTACTCATTTAAGTCATCCTCATAATTAAAGCATCAATGATCAAGTCCAATGGATAATCTCTATGAAAAACTATGTTAATGGTCTATCTATTGATCCATCTCATATTAAAAAACATGTTGATGATCCATCTATCGATTACTCTTTCACTCAAGATCAAACTATGGTCACGACATGACACCTAGTGACAAGGCGATCAACATTCCCCTCTTGGCAAGATCTTCACTTACAAAGCCAATGGCTTGGCCTAGAAAGATATCCTAAACTTACTGTGCATACCTCATAACCCCTCACTAGGTTCAAAGTCCTACTGAGCATAAACATTTATCCTCCAATACTAGAAATCCAATCCATAAATCAATATCATAAATTAAGCAAACAAATTTTTATAACAAGGCCATTTGCCATTTCATATCCATTTCTCCAAATCTTTCCATAAATTAGTCACAAAGTAATTTTCATATATATTACTTCATGCACTATGTATAACATTCTTTTGAAACATTCATAATTAATTAAAGAGTAACAATTGCTTGATCCGGCTTTTATGTAATAAAAATGTTCTTCTCAATTCAATATATATATATTAAGGCATGGTTTTACAAATCCAAAGAAGATATAGTACACTCACCTTGTTGTTTATAATCAAACCATAAACAATACTCATATCGTCGAACTCGTAATCAAATCAAATAACCGAGGAATAATGTTAAAATCAAATAAAACTCTATCTCAATTACAAAATGACTAAATTATGCCTTAATGTTAATAAAAACGACTTCTACGCACTAACAGATCACATATCTTGGACGATTATTCAAGCCATTCGTAGTGCTGAATTTGAGCTCAAAACTTGATTATGTCATAGCTTTCTCTTTTTGACCCCGTTCTAAATATACTTATAGTCAATAGAAAGCCTTTCAAACATACTATAAGAATCACAATTTGACCGTCCCAAAATCAAGCTGAAAAACAACAAAATATGGGCCCGAAGTTGCTGGATATGCACTGTTCATTGCATGCTGAAAATTTCGAAATTTTGTCTAGGGCAAAATATAAGCTCAAATCACAATCTGTAAAATTCTATGACTCCATGACATCCTAAGCTATCATTTTTACGAAAAATACATAACTCAGCGACTCAAAAATTAGACTCCGCTACTTGATTTTCCTAAAATTTCAAATTTGAGTCCTAAATTTGAAAAATACTTGGATTGGACGAACAATGAACTTAACTTCTTACTAGGTGTTGCGAATAAGCTTGGTGAGGCGATGCACACAGCCCTCTTGTCTTTTTTTTTTTTTTTTTTCTTCTTCTTCTTCCTTTTTCCTTCTTTTCTCCTCTTTTCTTCTGCCCAACTTTTGCCCGAACCTGTGCTTTCTTTTCCTTTTTATCTATTTCCCTTTTTTTCTTCGCTTTTTTTGACTTTTCAACCTTCCTTTCTCTCTCTCTGTGTTTTTACTGGGTCCCACTGATGGCCCATATTACAATCCAAGTGCCGATTAACTCTATTATTATTTTATTATTTAAGGATAAACGAATTGATACGTCATCCGTCTAGATGATAATATTGATGACAAGGAATGTCAATGGAAGTGGGCTAATCCTGGGTCCCCGCCACGAATTGGGCTAATTACACGTAAAGGAAAGCGCAAACGCTATCCATCCCTTCAGCTTTCTATTCCTGCGGGCTCGGCAACCGAAATTTATACCGCCCACGTCGCCGTCCGCAATCCGGTCCCCCGACATAAAGCGTCCCTATCTTCATATTCGGCTAGATTTAGAGCATTGACAGGAATATTGATGAGACGACTTAGCTACGAAACTACTAGATATTCGATCACATCCAAATTGCTTTCGAAACAAGAGAGGTAAGGTCGAGCAACGCATCTGTCCATCCAATCGAATCAACATCGAACGTGATAACATCTTGACTCTTGTCGCCGCCATCTCGTACGAGGCGAGCTTGATCGAGGAGTTGACTCTTCTAAATTTGCATTAGAGTCTTAAGTCGTAATTCGAAAATGAATGATCTTGAATGAGAATGCCGTGATTCGACGAGTCATCATATGAGTTCTGAAAAGAACCGAATCCTTGGATGCAAAATGCCAAAGTCTTTCCCAACCTCAGCCATCCTTCATTCCCACCTTATTCGAAATGATCACATTCACGATAAAGTCAAAAACCCGGAACGCCAAGTGGATAATTTGCGATTATAAAACCATCTAACTTGCGTGTGCTGTATCGGAAAATAGAGTCATCTAGGCACGCCCAGAGAGACCGATACCAGCCTTGCATGTGCTGTATCGTAAAGGACGAAACTTGCGAGGAAGCGAACCGTCAACTCGCTTGGGGTCCGTGTGCTGCGGCGGTGGCGGTGGCGGTGGCGGTGGCGGTGGCGGTGGGAGATGAGTAAGAAGGCAGCGATTGTCGCGTGCGCCACCGTGGCGGCGGCGGCGGCGGCGGGAGCGGCGGCAGCCGCGAGGTGCAGCAGGAGGAGGAGAACAGGAGCGGCGGAGGAGGGGTGGTCGGAGTCGGATGGGAAGTGGGAGAGGGCGGCGGAGATGGTGAAGGAGCTGGAGGAGAAGTGCGGGACCCCCGTCTGGAAGCTGAGGCAGGTGGCGGACGCGATGGTCGTCCAGATGCACGCCGGCCTCGCCTCCGACGGCGGCAGCAAGCTCAGGATGCTCATCAGCTACGTCGATAGCCTCCCCACAGGGTAACCACGTTTCCTTCTTCTTTCCGTCTCTGCCAATCATTTGGTTTTAGCGGCAGAGCCGACGATTTACTTCGAGAGCGACAGCAAATTTTTCCGGGGTCTTGTTGTTCAATGAACATTAAATTTCAAATAATAATAATAATAATCGTGCATGTCACGAATTATGATTAAATTTTTGAAAATTATTATATTACCTTGTGCCTAGAAATTTTGAATGAGCTAGTAAGATAGTTTTGGTGAGTTTCGGTCGTGTCTTTGCTTCTATAAATTAAATGTGACTGTTTGTAGAAAGTCCCATGTAGTGTGTTTTTCGTTTGACTTGTTGGGATTTGATTGACTAAAGGTGTTTGTTGACAAAGAAATTATATGTAATTGCTGGAGAGGCCTTGCTTTTGCGATCATTTAGACACAAAAATTCTAAAGGGACGAACTTGAATTACGGTTCGTTGTCTCTATAGTCTCTGGTTCCATTTGAATTTGCAGTGGTGATGGAGCCAAAAGCATAGACAAGAATTGCCGCATTCAGTCAGTATGATTTTCTTTCTTTTGGTTCAGATGATTCTTAGTCCTTACATGGGATGAGAAGATTAGTTGTCAAGGCAGTTTTGTGCATTTGTCGACTGAAACCCAGTTTGTGCTTGATTCTGAGAAGAAACGGGGCATTCTGGGCCGTCTAGGCTCATTTTGGTTTACTGATGATACTTGATGAAAGAAGCTATTATCTGCTTCATGTGTTTGATGCTTCCCCTGCAAAATCATGTAAAACATTTATGGTATTGGAAACAGCATTCAGGGTTGAGGGCCATTTTGTATATTTTGGAATAAAGGTTGGGTCTTCAAGTGCGATTGCCAAGAACCTAGAGACTGTCCATACTATTTAGGTTGCTGGTTTTTTCTTATTTTTCCCATGATGATGAATCCAAAACCAATCCTTGTCTTTCTAAGGGATGAGAAAGGGTTATATTATGCCTTGGATCTTGGTGGCACAAATTTCCGCATACTCCGTGTACATCTGGGCGGAAAGGAGAAAGGCATCATCAAACGAGAATTTGAAGAATTGTCAATACCACCTCAGTTGATGACTGGAAGTTCGAATGTGAGTCTCTGTCCATCTGTATAATTGCTAATTAGTTTTCCTGTACTAGTGTTAGTTCCATGCCCTGAGGCTTTTCTTCTATTTCCAATTGTTACAGGAATTGTTTGATTTCATCGCCATGGCATTAGCAAAATTTGTTGCTACAGAAGGTGAAGATTCGCATCTTTACCCTGGTAGACAGAGGGAGCTCGGTTTTACCTTCTCGTTTCCAGTTAGGCAATCGTCGATCGCATCCGGGGCTCTAATTAAATGGACGAAAGGATTCTCAATAGAAGATGTGGTGATAATAACTATCTTAACTTGTCTTTTACAGCCTGTTACATTCATTCCATTACTTTGTCTTTTGATTAACTGCTGTTATGCCCGTTTCTTACATCCTGGTATTCGAAATGGATGCATGCTGGCAGATCCATCCACCTCCAGCCACTTATGCATGTGGGTCCACCTTCAAATGAAACTCATTTCAAGCTTGTTTTCAAATTTCTCTCTTTCAAGAGATGACAGTTTGCCCTCGTTTATACTAGAGATTGTTCAATATGACAGAAAAAAGAATCACGCCAGATAGTAGCTAAAACATGCCATTCTAATCTTAGTTAAACAAGTTTGAGAACATGAGAATATGCCACTTGAAGTTCATTTGTGAATTGCCCAGTTGCTTTCAATAAGAATTCAAGTCTTCAATCTGCATTACAGTGAGATATGAGAATCTCTTTTTATGAGTTATATATATGTCTCCATTAGATCTTTGCTTATATCACCAAATAGGTGAGCTAACTGGAGATTGTAGAGAAATGACTGGGAGCGCTCTGTATCATTGTTGTTTTTGTGCAGTTCAACTCTAAACTTGCCCTCGACTATGATGAAAATTTTTTAGTAAAGCAAGCATAATAAGGATTTGTACAAGTTCATTTATAGAAGTGATCTATTAACCGAGAAGCATGAATGGAAGACTAACTCTGTCTTATCATCTGATTTTCCGAGATCCTTATGTGCGCACCTTTACAAACTCTGATGTCTGTCATCTGACCCATGGTATACTCTTTCCTTTATGGATAACTGAGTAGGTTGGAGAAGATGTTGTCAGCGAACTGAGTAAAGCTATGGAGAGAGTGGGCCTTGACATGCGAGTGGCTGCTTTGGTAAGTGTAGTTTCTTCTTTATTGTTTAGCTGGAACCAAAAGAGATCTTTTTAAGATTTTTATATGTTCTACCTAATGAATTTCTTCAGCATCAATATGGACCGGGCACCATTTATTTAAGGAAAAGGAAGAAGAATTAGGTGTTACTAACGCATGCTTAGCATTTTCTGTCAACTGGTTTTGAATGTGATTTCTAGTCAGGATTCCTTAGATTGCTTAGTTGATGTAGGTTAATGATACAATTGGAACATTGGCTGGAGGTAGATATAATGACCTGGATGTTGTTGCTGCTGTCATATTGGGTACCGGAACAAATGCTGCTTACGTTGAGCGGATACATGCCATTCCCAAGTGGCATGGTCCTCTGCCTAAATCAGGAGAAATGGTAAGTTCTTTTCCTCCTTAAGTCTTTCAGCTGTTGGCACAAAGACCATTTCAACTGTTTATGAGATTAGGCTTATGCGATAACAGTAACTAACAAACTAATAGGTTTAGTTAAGTCCAAACTTCACTTGATATATTAAGTAAGGAATGAGTTCCATGAAGAAAAAATTTATCAATAAATGTCCAAATCTTCACAATTATGTTGCTATTGCCTACCAATAATGTTCAGATTCCATTTTTGATTATAAACTAACAGTTTTCAGTGCTCACCTGTCAGGCATTATCAAATTCCTTTTCAATCTTCAGCACTCAAAGTCACCAGTACTTGTTCGTCACACACAAAAAAAAAAAAAAAAAAAAAAAAAAAAAAAAAAAAAAAGAGGTTTTACGTAAATTTTGGGCCCTTAATTTCTGTGCTACCAAACAAAGCCTACTTCATCTCTATTGTTATCATGATGTTGCATAGACTGTTCTATCCCCTTATTGCAAATCACGGTGAAAATGATCCGGTAATCTTGTTGTGGTCTTCTGTCATCAACTTATCAAAACTTGATTTCATCTCATTTCTGGATTGTTGTGTTATACTGCTGGATTTGTTTATTACTTTCTCAGAATTAAAATGCTTTGCTTGAAAGAAGGTTGATTGAACTTATTGAGTATGGCAAATGTATGGTGGGTGATCAAACATCTTTGTCCTTGTAGGTTATCAACACAGAATGGGGCAATTTCCACTCGTCGCACCTTCCACTGACAGAATATGATAAAACCCTGGATGACGAGAGTTTAAATCCGGGGGAGCAGGTGGCTTCACTTCTTTTTTCTATCTCACGTGCCTCATGAATGTGTAGTTTAACAAAGATGTATAATGTCATTTTGTTGTTCGGTAGACTTATGAGAAGCTGATTTCGGGCATGTACCTTGGAGAAATTTTCCGGATAGTTTTGTTGAGAATGGCTGAGGAATCAGCACTTTTTGGCGATATCATCCCATTGAAGCTGAAAATTCCTTTCATATTAAGGTACAACTATAAATTTAATCATTCGCTGTTTCTTCATTTGAACATGAGATGGTTGGGTTTCCCTAAACTTCTGTCCCAAATTTGCAGGACTCCTGACATGTCTGCCATGCATCACGACACGTCTCCTGATCTTACAGTGGTGGGGAAAAAACTGAGCGATGTCTTGGAGGTATCAGCCTATCTGCAGCTTAATGTCATACCTGCAGTGTCTCTAATAGCATCGCTTTTTCACTTCTGTTCTGTCTAGTACTGATGGAAAAGTAATCTCTAATTATATCAATTGTAAGTAAATACTACTTTTACAGCGTGGATTGATTGTGCCATTTGGGTATTCAGGAAGTTCAAATGCAAATATGATGGCCCAGGTTTCTGGAACAATGAAAGATGGTTCTTTTTTCTCTTATCTGCAATTATCTACGTCTGAATCCATAAATCCTTATCTAATGCTTCACTTTCCTAAATTAATTTTCCTACTTTAGGAATTGCTGAGTCCCCTATAATTAATGCTGATTTGTCCATCCTCAGATATCCAATACCTCCTTGAGAACAAGGAAAGTTGTAGTTGATCTATGCGACATAGTCGCCACAAGAGCTGCTCGTCTTGCTGCTGCTGGGATATTCGGCATCCTGAAGAAGCTGGGAAGAGATACCCTTAGGGATGGGGAGAAGCAGAGATCGGTTATAGCATTGGATGGAGGTCTATTCGAGCACTACACCAAATTCCGGAACTGCGTGGAGGCCACTCTTAGGGAGTTGCTGGGACCTGAAGTTGCTGAGAACACAGTGATAGTGCTTTCAACTGACGGCTCAGGCATTGGAGCTGCCCTTCTCGCAGCCTCTCATTCACAATACCTTGAGACAGAGTGAGCCTGGAGTATCTCGGTTTGACATGAGAATCTCAGTTTCCCAAATTTTGTATGCCTCCCCACCCTTTTCTTGGGATATCATTTGGGTCTCTCTGAGGTCTTGTCGTATCATACTTCGAGTTGGGGTACCAGCAATAGTCTAGCGAGCAAAGAACCGAGTAACTTTAGCCTAGATAGCTCAAGTATCCAAGGAAGAAGAGATGTAAATGTATCAACTTCTGAATAAATGAAAAATCCTCCCAATAAAGCGGGAACTATTTTAGCTGGAACTTCTCAGTGGATTTCTATTTGTGGATGTTTCCATTGTTATTGATGGTTCAAGGAGATATTATGTCTCAGAGGCAATTATAGTGAGTCGGCAAGTCATTGTTACGATGTGTCTGCATTTCGGTTTACTGGGGTAAATTCTCAAAAAAGTTCCTATAGGTGCTAAATCATTTCGAAGTTAGCAATTGCCTTAGCACCCATCTGTTATTTTGCATTATTCTTGTCACAAATTGGACGGAAGTTGCTGTAAATGGTGTTGCGCATGCGTGAGATGATATTATACTATTTTTAAAACTCGATCGTATCAAGAAAAGGGGTCTCATTTCTTGGTTCCTTTTGTGTCAGCATCATATAATAGCAATTCGAAAAATTGTCTTGAGTTCAGGAATTTACTTTCAAGCCATCGATGGATTTGCCAGCTTTAGTGAGCTGCAAATGCGGCAAAAGATCAGACATCTCACGGTGATATTCACTGTACAGCAACACCTTTCTTTGCTGATGTGACTATCATGTTTGAAGCCTTAAGTAGCAGGAGTGCTCTTCATCTTCGATCTTTTATTGCCTCTATAATTATAGGTTTGCTCTACACCTTCTGCACAAAGTGCACAACCTTGTCCTGTATCTGTCTCAAATTTACAAATCCGTCTCTCTTATGTTCTATAAATGCTATAGTATACATTCAGAAAATAATACACAGACAAAACGCTTGATGCTTGTCGTTATTTAGGATAAGTTGAGGAAGTCCCACAGAAGCTGGCTGTCCAAATACCTTCACGAAGCTTCTGCAACTGTTTTAGTGCTAACGGTCAACAAGTGTTGCACTCGAGAACATGATAATCGCTGTGTGGCATTTCCTGGTACTTAGAATTTCCGAGGAGGGGAGCGACATCGAAGTTGTGTCGGGGTTTCTTCTCGACACTGTGAAGCTGACCGCTACATTTGAGCAGCAACTGCAATACCTCCTTCATCGTTGGCCTCGAGGAAGGCAGAATAGCAGTGCAAAAGATCCCGAGCTTAAAGACATTGCTAACCTCATCTAGGTATGAGTCGCCCTTGATCTTCTCATCTATCGCATCGGATATTGGGTTGCCATCTTGGACGTGACGCCGTGCCCAATCAGCGAGGCACATGTCTTCGGTCCCATAGTTAGCCTCCCTCCCGGTGGTGAGTTCCAAGAGAACGACTCCAAAGCTATAAATGTCAATCTTCTCAGTAACTCTTGTTGTATGAGCATACTCTGTTATTCAACAAAGAAAGGGCAAGACATAAATATGAAGAGGTGACCCTTCATAGCCAAAATGAACTCGTGTTAAGTGAATGGACAAACCTGGTGCAAGATAGCCAATGGAACCGGCGACGGTAGTCATTGTAACGGCTTCCCCGTGCTTGGCCAACATCCTTGCAAGGCCAAAGTCAGCAATTTTTGCATTGAACTTCGAGTCTAAGAGAATGTTGCTCGATTTCACGTCTCGGTGGATGATGGGTGGTGAACAATCATGGTGCATATAGCAAAGTCCCTTAGCAGTTCCTAGCGCAATCTGTAACCTTTTGGGCCAATCCAAGAGCATACCGTTGGCTACACCTGAGACGGGTGATGATCTTCTCATGTTGTGAAGCCAATGGTCCAAGCTGTGATTTTCCATGTACTCGTACACTATGAGTTTCGAGTTCTCACAAGAAATACAGCACAGCAATTTGATTATGTTCAGATGCCTTATGTTCCCAAGTATCTCCACTTCTGCCAAGAATTGCTTCTCCAGCTTGTCATCCAATTTTCTGTTATCTAAAATCCTTTTTACTGCGATGGCATCACCGGAACAATTCACGATGATTCTGTATACTTTTCCTGATCCGCCACTTCCAATCACATTATGCTCCTTCAATCCCGACAGAACATTCGATTCTGTGAAATTCAAACTTTGGAATGGGGTCAGTTTCGGAGTTGAATCAAACCCGTTTCTTTTCTTTCTGGAAGCTCTGACTGTGAATACCACTGCCAGAAAAATGAACATCACCGCAGCAATGGCCAAGATCACAGTCAAGGCGAGATTGGTTGGCAAGCTTTTGCTCGATCTATGGGATTGGGAATTGCAGGAATTGAGCCTTATGAGTGGATTGGATGCACAGAGGCCTGGGTTGTTCAGGAAACTGGCGGCATATGCGGCGTTCTCTAACTCATCTGGGATTCGTCCACTGAGGCGATTGGAGGAAAAATTGAGAATGTTCAGCTTCAGGCCAAAATCAGGAGGAATCGAGCCAGACAGTTGGTTTTCAGACAGGTCCAACTGCCTGAGTACTGGTAGAAGACCAATTTTGCTAGGAATCGGTCCAGACAATTGATTGTGACTAAGATTCAGAGTGGTCAAGGAGTTCCACGAAACGATAGCTGTTGGAAGATTCCCGGAGAGCTCGTTCTGACCTAGCAAAAGCATCGTAAGTGAAGGAAGCTCGGTCAATTCAATCGGAATGGTGCCACTGAGGAGGTTGTTACTGGCATCAAATACCACCAAGTTCCTCCATGAAGACAGTGTGCTCGGAATCTTGCCGAAGAATCTGTTGTTGCTCATCTCGACCCGAGTGAGGCTCTGGGACAGCTCCTCAGGAAGCTCGCCAGTTAATCCATTACCACTCAAGATCAAAGTCGTCAAGTTCCGCAACATCCAGAGTCCTCCAGGCACATTGCCAGTGAATCCATTGTTGTTCAACATCACTACGGACAAAGCACTGCAATTTCCAAGTGACTCTGGCAACTCCCCGCTGAGATTGTTGTGCATAGCAGCCAACCCGATCAGTGTGCCGCCATGGCACAGTTGTTCTGGCAATGCGCTGGTCAAGTTGTTGAAGGCCACTTCAAATCTTTCAATTGGGGAAAACTTGCCGAAGTCCTGGGGGATCGTGCCTGACAAATTGTTGTTGGACAGCCTGACATTAGACAAAGCGGGAAGCCGCCCCATACCTTCTGGGATTCCACCAGACAATTGATTGAACATTAAATTCAAGCTGGATAGATTCTTGAGCTTCCCGAAACCTTCAGGTATGTTCCCCGTCAAATTATTATACGACAGATCGATCACTCCCAGGTTCGCGGCGCTCACTGCCTGAGGGATTGACCCGGACACATTGGTCGTGAACACATACAACTCGCTCAAGTTCCTCAGAGTGAAAATGCTACCTGGGATCTCTCCTGTCAGTAGATTCATCGCCAAATTTAAGTACTCGAGAGCCTCCATATCACCGACTGTCTCTGGGATTCCACCAAACAGGTTAGTCTGCGCCATCGAGAAGAACCGCAGCTTCTTCAGGGCAGTTAAGTTCTGTGGTAGCTGCGATGGCACAAGCTTGCCATTGTACTCAAGCCTCAGTTCTTCGAGATCGGAGAGGCCAAAAATATCTTCAGGGTAGGTGCCGTTGTACAGGGACTGGTATAGGTGAAGGATCCTCAGCTTCCGCAGTCTCGCAATCGACACTGGGACGTCGAACGAGAAGCTGTTGGCGGCGAGAATCAGGACCTGAAGATTGGCCATACGGTCGATATCGGATGGAATAGGACCTTCGAAGTAATTCTGGGACAGGTCAAGGTACACGAGCTCGGAACAGTAATAGAGAACTGTTGGAAACTCTCCGGGAATATTGTTGTAGGAGAGATCGAGCTTGGTCAGGTTCTTGAGGTCGCAGATGAATGGGGGGATCGAATAATTTATGTTCAGGTTGACAAGACTGAGCTCGGTGATTGAGCCGTCTTGGCAGGTGATCTCCGGCCATGTGCAGTGGGAGGATGAATTGGAGGTGACGACCCAGTGGTCGAGGGAAGATGGGTCCTGCCAGGATTGCCTCAGCTTCAAGAGGACTTGCTGTTCTTGATCTTGGATTTGAGACTCTGCAACATGGGAGAGGGAGCAGAGGAAGACGAGACAGGGGATGGAGAAGAAGAGGAAGGAGCTGTGAATCCGAGGAGGTGATGAGGTCACTCTCGGCATACTTGGAGGTCGTTCGGAGCGTTTTTCCGGTTAGAGAGACTCTCCGGCATTGGAGTCACCTATCCATCAGCTCTATATAAAGCAAAACGTGGTAGTTTGCTTTTGTTTACTGCTCCCCAGAAAACCCCCCCTCCCCCATTGGTTCTAACCTCGTTCCAAAGCGCTAAAATTCGGTGGGTCCTGGGACGATGGGTGTGAACGAATTTAGTCCTTTGTTCTTTTCCGTTTCGCTCCACCAATCTCTCGTGTCAGTCAACGAATGAAAGAGGGAAGAGTCTGAAGAGCCAACCGTGTTCCCGGTGTCTTATCACTGCTTTGGAATACATTCCAGAAAGCAACTAGATACCTTTGACTCATGATTCATGTGGTTTTATAACCAATAAAAGCCGGCTAAACCAGATTTACCAGCTAGTTTAACGGCAAGCCAGAAAACTATGAGTTTGTCCCTCTGCAGTGTCAGCTAGTTTTACATGTTCCTTCCTTCAACATCAGCAGATAAGCAGAGCAAGTAGGGGAGAAGAAAATGCGTGTTATGAATCATGGCAAAAGACCGAAATTTGACGGTTTTTATTTGGTGGCCAAACTTGGACTATAAATTTCTAAGCAACACATCGTTTCCACATAGCGATTTCTACCCTCCTCATAATTATTTGTATTCATTATAGACAGTGGCCTATCTTAGTTCACCCTTTTTCATTTCAAAAAGAAAAAAAGAAAGTGTAGTTACATCACAGTAATTATTATAATGTATGTTATCGGATTAATAATAATTTTTTAGAGTCATAGATGAATTGAAATATTCGATGTATAATATTTAGTTGAACTTATACAAAGTCGTTACATATTTAAAATTAAGAGAAATTATAAGAGGCCTATATCAACTCCCATCGGAAAACACAAGTTTTCATATAATTATTGTGTTGTAATTAATTTTATTCGTCGCATCAATAATAAGTATTGTCTATACAATATTTCTAGGATAAACACCCGTGTCCCTATCTCCTCCGAAGGACGACGAGCTTACAACCTCGATAACCTACGGAGATAGATATACTGCCACGTGGGCTGTTGACTCTGCGGAAACCTTTAAAAACGGCGAGGACGTGTCTAACTGAACTGCAAGCACCTTCGAGGAAATTCAGGGGAACTACTAGAAGCCGCCCAACGTTGAACGTTACCGACGAAAAAAAAAAAACGTTGAACGTTGAATGTTGACCGAAGGCTTTTTTTTTTTTTTTTTTTTTTTTTTTGGGAGTAGGTTGGGAAAAAGAAATTGGAATATTTGAAGCCAGCAAGCAAGCAAGATGCTGGATGATTTCGTTTTGAATCCGCTACCTCGTGCTTTGAATTTGATTTAGCTTTTAACCATGATTTGTAGGATGTGGGCTTTCCATATAATCAACCAATTAGGATTGATTTAAATATAATTAGGAAACAAGCCACCAAAAACTTAAATTATATTTACCGTGGCACATTTACTTCAAGTTTTTTTTTTTTTACACAAAAAATCATAAACTTATATTTATATGACACGTTTGTTCCAAATTATTTTTTCATGATGCCTCACATTTATGAGGTAAATGTGTTGCACAGATAGAAGATTAAGATTTTCGGTGTCATAAAAAGATTTGGGGCTTTTTATGTCACAAAAAAATTGAGATAAATGCGTTACCGTAGGCATAGTTTAGGAATTTTGATTGCTTTTTCCCATATAATTATGCATCTCTCACTATATATATGTATGTATGATTATGCATCGCCTACCCTTAAAATTTAAATTAGAGTCAGTATGTTTGCACCACAAAGTAATCAAGTCATCGACATGGATGAGCATGTGACTATAGGATGGAGTATTATTGAGCACGTGATCAATCTCGATGACCATATGGATTGTTATCGATATTAGCATACATCGGAGAGCATTATTGATTATCTGTTGATATACGAAGACGAATGGTTAACGATCAATAAGGATAGTGAGGGCAACATATTACCAATCAAGCCATCGCGAGGAAGTCAAGGAGCAGTTACAAATTTGAAGTCACGGACAAGTCGAGCAATGGAGGTCGTGAAGCAATCAACTTATGAATTTAAAGAACAACCGCTCCGGAATAAAATCATTGCATCATGAGAGTATGAATACAAAATTTTCAGAGGTAAAAGAATATGGCTACAATCCCCTGAGAACTATTCGAAGATGGTTATGACGTGGCCTCTATAAATAGTGTTGTTCATCTATTGGAGACTCCCATGCGCAAACAAACAAAAAAACAATATTTCAATTATCTTTATATTCTTACACTATACTTTTAGATTCCACACTCGAGTTGTCGATCAAATTCCAGCGTACGTCTCTATCCTAGGTGTTGCTTGTTGGTTAAATTCTAGCATAGCATTTTTGCATTCTCAAGCTTTGTCAACGATTAAATTCTAGCATAGTTCGTGTGCATTATTTGTAAAGTGATTGTATTCTCCAAATATTGTGGATGATTGAATTCCGGCAGGTTGTGTTTATACAATGTCGTTCAAAATGAAGCAGTGGTAATGCCTAAATCAGTGTATGCTCCTCAAAGACCAAATTTGGTAGTCGACAACCAAGTTAGACCACCACATTTGCTTGGAGGGCAGCCCGCTTAAGTGGTCCCTACTCAAGATCCCTAGAATGTTCAGCCGATGCTAGACTAAGCAATGCAACGTCTGGGGTGTGATCCGGGGAATATCTTACCCATGTACAGAAAGCCGCAGCCGGATTAGATAGAGGCAGTACTTTATCCAAGAGGCTTTAAGATGCTTGATTTTAAATTTTTGTCTGGTGAAGATGAACAATCGACGGTGGAACAAGTTAGCCTATTCACTGTGCAATGTGGTAACACATCTCATGCCGACTATTGGAAATTAAGGTTGTTTCCCTCATTGTCCAACGCTGCCTTTACATGGTATATTGCTTTACCATCCAACGCTGTTCACTCTTGGGAGCAAACGGAGACTCAATTCCATAACCAGTTCTATAGGCCAGTTCCTTATGTTTCTATCGCGGATTTGGCCGCTTTAAATAGCAGAACAATAAATTGGTAAACTAGTTTACGTCTAGCTCAAAAAGCGTGATAAATCGATGTCTTATATCACTGACAAAAAGATCTTTTGCTGAAATAACTTTTAGTAGCCTGAAAATCACGTTAAGGGACAGATTGGAAGGGCAACTGTATAATAACCAGCAACAAAGGCAAATTAGGCATGAAAATTTGTTGAAGGAAAAAGATAAGAAGCCGGACAAACATGATGTGACCTTTGTGGAGAGGTATGGACCTAAGGATGACCTAGACCAAGGAGGATATGCTAAGATAACAGTAGCTAAAATGGTTATTGACAAGTCATATATTTGTCATTAAGGCAAATAACGGTAAGATAAACACACCAGAAATTATAAAATCGATGAATGAGATGTAATTAAGTTCCACTTTTCTTTTGTTGTTTTGTTTTATATAATGAAGTTGTAAAACTTGTGACGATATTGTAGTAAGATGTCTATTAACCTCGGCGCTGATTAAGAATTGATACGGACCTTTTTTAGAGGCCACAGAGAGAAGCGTCGCGTGGACTGACCAATGATGGAAGATATAAGCCGGTTCAGCTGGAAATTCGACAGGACGAGGATCGATTCCTTGAACAGTGGACCAAAAGAAACCTTTAAACACTGCACACAATGATTCTGACCGCATAGAACATGAAAATTTTTTCAGTGCTCCGGACAGAAAGGGACTCATGACAATCCAAATCCTAACAAAGGCTAAAAACACTGCTCAGGAGTTGCAAGGCAGGAAAACCAGTTTGTTTTGGTTAATGCAGTTTTCATGTATTATCCAACTCACCGGTGGACAAAGCAAGGTTCTATTTGGTTCATGAAAAATAAATAATATGAAATATATTTTTTAAAAAGTGATTACTTGTATTGCTTAAAGATACAATGGAAGGAAAAATAGTTTAAGAAAGATGTCCCATGTCATTTTGTTGTTTATCGGTAGACTCTATAAGAAGCTGATTTCTGACATGTACTTCGGAGAAATTGTCCAGATAGCTTTGTTGAGATTGGCTGAGGAGTCGGCATTTTTTGGTGATGTCGTTCCAATGAAGCTGAAAATTCCTTGTATACTAAGGTGCAATTATAAATTTAATCCTCCCTGCCCTTACTTATGAACAGGAGATGGTTGGGTTTCCTCAAACTTCCATCCCAAAGGACACCTCGGAGGTATCAGTCCATCTACAGCTTAATAGTATACCTGTGGTGTCTCCAATAGCATCGCTTTTTCCCTCCCGTTCTGACTAGTACTAATGAAAAAGTAATCTCTAATTTAATCAGTTCTGCAGTAAATTCTACTTTTACAGCGTGGATTGATTCTGACGATTGGAAATTCGGGGAGTTCAAATGCAAATCTGATGGCCCATGTTTAGGGAACAATGAAAGATAGTTCTGTTTTCTCTTATCTGCAATTATCTACAGCTGAATCCATAAATCCCTATTTAATGCTTCACTTTCCTAAATTCAGTGCCCAACTTTAGGAATTGCTGAGCCACCCTATAGTTAATGCTGATTTGTCCGTCCTTGGATATTAAACACCTCCTTGAGAATGAGTAAAGTTGTAGTCGATCTATGCGACATAGTTGCCTCTCGAGGTTCTCGTCTTGCTGCTGCCAGGATATCTGGCATCTTGAAGAAGCTGGGAAGAGATACCCTTGGGGACGGCGAGAAGCAGAGATCAGTTATAGCATTAAATGGAGGGCTGTAAAAGCACTACACCAAATTCTGGAGCTGCATGGAGGCCACTCGCAGGGAGTTGCTGGGACCTGAAGTGTGAAGTTTCTGTGAACACAATTATTATGCAGTCGAATGATCACTCAGGCATTGGAGCTTCCGTTCTCATGGCCTCTCATTCACGATACCTCGAGACGAAGTGACCCTTATCTGAGCATATAATTTGGGTCTCGTTGTACCATACTTTGAGGCGGGGAACCAGCACTGGTCTAGCGAGCAACTTCAGGCTAGATAGCTCAAGTATCCGAGGAAGAGGAGATGCAAATTTAATGTGAATAAATGAGCAGGTTCATGTTAGGACTCTTTAGAAAATTCCTTCTAAGCCCTTTATTACTCTCACAATAAAATGGGAACTATTTAAGCTGGACCCTCAAGGATTCCTGTTTTGTGGATGTTTCCACTAGGAATGATCAATAATAGGTGGTTCAAGGCAATATTGTCTTTATATCTCAGAGGCAATAATGGTGAGTCGGCAAGTCATTGTGACAAACTGTCTGCATTTTAGTTTACTAGGGGATAATTCTAAAAGAGTCCATTAGCTGCCAAATCATTTTGAAGTTACCAATTGCCTTAGTACCAATCTATTATTTTGCATTGTTCATGTCACAAGTTGGACAGAAATTGCTGTAAACAGTGTTGCGCACGCGTGAGATGAAGTTGTACTATTCTTAAAACTCAATTATATCAAGCAAACGAGTCTTATTTCTTGGTTCCTTTTGTGTCAGCATCATATAATATCAATTCTGAAAACTGTCTTGAGTTAAGGAATATGTTGGAGTGTTATGCCTCAGTGCTGTTGATGTTACTGATGTTCCTCTGTTTTGTTTTTCTTCCGTTTTATTTTTACAGCTAAGTTTGTTAAATTATGCAGCTGATGTTTTCGTTGTTTTTAGGAAGTGAATTAGCACGTTTAAGTGCAGTGATAGGTTGCACGTTTGTAAGCAGTTACTGCTTGTATTTAGGTCCTGTACTTGACAGTTTCTCTAGGAACTGATGAATGCAAGTCTTGTGCTCTGTCTCTTCTGTGCTATCTTCCTCTGTCGAAGACCATAGCCTCTGGTTTTTGTTTTGTTTATTGCTTTGATCAGTCATAACAGAATATACTTCCAATCCATCAATGGATTGCCAACTTTATCGAGATGCAAATGCGGCAAAAAATCAGACATTCAATGGCGATATTCATGGAACAGCAACATCTTTCGTTGCTGAAGTGACTATCTCTTTGGAAGTCCATGTATCTAGCTCAAATTGACATATCCTTCTCTTATATTCTGTACATTCTATAGGATACATTCAGAAACTAGTCTTAGGCATGGATCACGAATACAAAGTTAGACAAATCGTTTGATGCTCGTCTCTCTGTAGGACAAGTTGGAAAGTTTCCCAAAAGTTGGGAGTCCAAAGCCCTACACCAAGCCCTTGCAACTGTTCTAGTGCTAACAGTCAGTAAGTGTTGCACTCAAGAACATGAAAATCACTGCATAGCATTTCCTCGTGCTTGGAATTTTCAAGCAGTGGGACGACATCAAACTTGTGTCTGGATTTCTTCTCGACATTGTACAGTGGATCGCTGCATTTGAGCAGCACTTGCAGTACCTCCTTCATTGTAGGCCTTGTGGAAGGCAGAGTAGCAGTGCAAAAGATCCCGAGCTTGAAAACATTGATTATTTCATCCACGTTTGAGTCGTGCTTGATCTCCTCATCTAATGCGTCGGATATCGGGTTGCCATCTTGGATGTGACGCCATGCCCAATCAGCGAGGCACATGTCTTCATCCCCGTCGTTAGGCTCCCTCCCAGTGGTTAGTTCCAAGAGAACCACCCCAAAACTATAGACATCAATCTTCTCATTGACTCTTGTCGTATGAGCATACTCTGTTGTTATAAAAAAAAAACGGCAAGACAAAACTAAATATTCCTGCTGGTAGGATATGTAAAGTATGAGGCAGGCAAACTGGCAAAACTGAAATGAACTCATGTTTAAGTAAATAGACGAACCTGGTGCCAAATAGCCGAAAGAACCAGCAACAGCTGTCATGCTAACAGCTTCTCCAGGCTCGGCCAACATCCTTGCAAGGCCGAAGTCAGCAATTTTTGCGTTGAACTCTGAGTCTAAGAGAATGTTGCTAGATTTCACGTCTCGGTGGATGATGGGTGATGAACAATCATTATGCATATAGGCAAGTCCTTTAGCTGCTCCAAGCGCAATCTGCAACCTTTTGGGCCAATCCAAGATCATATTGTTGGCAACACCCGAGATGGGCGACAATCGTTTCTTCTTGTGAAGCCAACGGTCCAAGCTGCTATTTTCCATGTGCTCGTACACTAGGAGTTTCGAGTTCTCGCAAGAAATACAGCACAACAAATTGACAATGTGCCGATGCTTTATGTTCCCAAGTATCTCCACTTCTGCTACGAATTGCTTCTCCAGTTTCTCATTTAACTTTTGGTTATTTGAAATACTTTTCACAGCGACGGCGTCACCAGAAGGATTCACGATAATGCGATATACTTTTCCTGATCCACCACTTCCAATCACATTATGCTCCTTCAATCCCGACAGAATATTCGATTCCGTAAAATTCAAACTTTTGAATGAAGTCAGTTTCGGAGTAGAATCAAACCATTTCCTGTTCTTTCTGGAAGCTCTGATCGTGAATAGCACCACCAACAAAACGCATATCGCTGCCGCAATGGCCAAGATCACGATCAAGGTGAGATTGGTCTTGCTTGATCCCTGGGATTGGGCGTTGCAGACATTGATCCTCATGAACGAATTCGATGCACAGAGCCCGGGGTTGTTCAGGAAACTGGTGTCATATGCGGCGTTCTCCAACTTGGCCGGGATTGGTCCCCTGAGGCGATTGGAGGATAAATTCAGACGGTTCAGATTCAGTTGGCCGAATTCAAGAGGAATCAGGCCGGACAGTTGGTTGTCAGACAGGTCCAACTGCGTAAGCACAGGCAGAAGACCGATTTTGCTGGGAATCGGTCCCGAGATCTTATTGTGACTAAGATTCAGAGTGGTCAAGGATTTCCATGAAACGATGTCTGTGGGAAGAATCCCGGAGAGCTCGTTCTGACCGAGCAAAAGGCTTGTCAGCTTAGGAAGCTCGGTCAATTCAGTTGGAATTGTGCCACTGAGGAGGTTATTACTGGCATCCAACACCATTATGTTCCTCCACGAAGACACCGTGCTTGGAATCTTGCCGAAGAATTTGTTGTTGCCTATCTCGATCAGAGTGAGGTTTGGAGACAGCTCCTCGGGAAGCTCGCCAGTTAATCCATTACAACTCAAAATCAAAACCGTCAAGTTCCGTGACATCCAGAGTCCTCCAGGCACATTGCCGGTGAATCCATTTTTGTGCAACATCACATGGGACAAAGTGCTGCAATTTCCAAGTGACTTCGGCAACTCCCCATTGAGATTGTTGCCCGTAGCGGCCAACCCGAACAGTGTGCCGACATGGCACAGTTGTTCAGGCAATGCACCAGTCAAGTTGTTGAAGGCCACTTCGAATCTTTTGAGCGGGGAAAACTTGCCAAAGTCTGGGGGGATCGTGCCCGATAGATTGTTGTTGGACAGCCTGACATCAGACAAAGCGGGAAGACGCCCAATACCTTCCGGGATTCCGCCGGACAATTGATTGAACTCTAAATTCAAGCTGTGTAGATTCTTGAGCGTTCCAAAAACTTCAGGTATGTTCCCCATCAAATTATTAGCAGACAGATCGATCACGCTCAGGTTCGCGGCGCTGACTGCCTGAGGGATCGACCCAGACACATTAGTCTGGTCCACATACAACTCGGTCAAGTTCCTCAGAGCAAAAATGCTGCCCGGGATCTCTCCTGTCAGTGGATTCATCCCCAAATCCAAGTGCTCAAGAGCCTCCACATCACTGATCGTCTCCGGGATTCCACCATACAGGTTTGTCCACGCCATCGAGAAGAACCGCAGCTTCTTCAGGGCGGTGAAGTTCTGCGGTAGCTGCGATCGCACGAACTTGTCGTTGTACTCGAGCCTCAGTTCTTCGAGATTGGAGAGGCCAAAAATCTCTTCAGGGTACGTGCCATTGTACTCGGATTGATAAAGGTGAAGGATCCTCAGCCTCTGCAGCCTTGCGATCGACGCTGGGATGTCGAAAGAGAAGCTGTTGCCAGCGAGAATCAGGACCTGAAGATTGGCCATGCGGTCAATATCGGATGGAATTGGACCTTCGAAGTAATTCTGGGACAGGTCGAGGTACACGAGCTTGGGACAGTTGTAGAGAACTGTGGGAAACTCTCCAGGAATACTGTTGTTGGAGAGATCGAGCTTGGTCAGATTGTTGAGGTCGCAGATGAATGAGGGGATCGGATAATTTACGTTCAGGTTGGCAAGCTTAAGCTCAGTGATCGAGCCGTCTTGGCAGGTGACCTCGGGCCATGTGCAGTGGGAGGTTGAATTGGAGGGGACCCAGTAATCGAGGGAAGATGGGTCTTGCCAGGTTTGCCTCAGCTTCAAGAGGACTTGCTGTTCTTGATCTTGGATTTGAGACTCTGCAACATGGGAGAGGGAGCAGAGGAAGACGAGACACGGGATGTAGAAGAATAAGTGAATATGAGGAGGTGATGAGGTTAGTCTCGGCATAATCGGAGGTGGTTCAGAGTCTTTTTCTGGTTAGAGAGACTCTCCGGTGTTGGAGCTAGATATCTATGAGCTCAAAACACGAAGCTAAACGTGTTGGTTTGCTTGTGTATTGCTCGGCAGAACTCCCAGGTTTTTAACCACGTTTGCAAGTGCTATAATTCGGTGGGTCCTAAGATGATGGGGGTGGATGCATTTGTTCCTTTTCGTCCTTTTCCATTTACCTCCACTATTGTCTGATCTCACTGGACGGATGAAAGGGGGAAGAGTCAAAGGGCCAACGATAATCTCCTTACCTTAACACTGCTCTAGAGTAAACTTCGAAGAGCACCAAGATACCTTCGACATCTGTGGTTCTATAACCGATAAAAGCCGGCAAAACCAGATGTTCCAGATCAGTTTAACGGCAAGCCAGAAAACGACAAGTTTGTTCCTCTGCAGAAGACAAAAATGTTGCTAGGTTTACATGTTCCTCCTTTCAACAGCAGCATGAGCACAGCAAGAAGGGGAGAAGAAATTGGAGCAAATATGGAAATTTGACAGAATTTATTTACTTATTTTTTGGTCGAAAGACAATCTTTTATTAGGTGGTGGTCAATCTTGCCTATGCAATTTTAATTGTCCTCAAACATTTGTAACCACATGTACCGAATATATTTGCATTCACATTTATGGATCGTGACCTCTTTTGGGTCACCCATTTTAAGAAGAGAAAAGGAAGAGTAGTCGCATAACAGTAACTATTACAACATATATTATTAGATCACCGTAATTATTTAGAGTCACGAACAAATTATAAAGTATAATATACATCTTTTGTGTGAATTTCCACAATGTTGTCAGATATTAACATTTCTTAAAACATTTAAGAGAAACTAGGAGACCCCACATTGAACCAATTCAAAAACACAAGTTTCCACACAATCATTATGTCATGATTGGTTTTGACCACCACGTCACTTACAAATTGAAGGGTCAATATGACGGTAATCTTCGAACTAATGCATCTTTAACAAATATATCAAAATTAACTTTTTAATCATAAAAGACCTAAAACTAGTATACATATGATAAATTTATTATTAATTAATTTTATTAAATTTAACTATAAAATTGCTGAGTTGGATAATACTTGATAATTGACGGGTGTATTAGTTTGGGATTTTATCTTCAATTTGTCATAAGTGTACAATTTTGTAATTTTTCGTGATATTAATCCAATTTAATGAGAATTAACGAAAAGTAAATTTATTACAAATATACTAATTTAGGATTATTTAATTATAAAAACTAATTTTAAATAAATTTATCTCGTATATACCAGTTTGGGATTTTTGATAATTAAAAAATTAATTTAAGATAAATTTATTATAAATATACTGCTTTAAGATTTTTCATAATATTAATCATAAATTAAATGTCCACAAAATTTTCACAGTATATTCTGGTCTCTTGTCCCGCCCTGATCATAATCCATGTGCTTGTAACCTCGATCGCCCATGGAGATAGGAATACACCACCACGTGAGATGTTGACCCTGTGAAAACCACGAAAAGCGGGGATGTACCTGCAGATCTACAGGCGCCTTCGGGGAAAATTCCGGGGGACAGGTGGAAGCCCTCCAACGTTGAACGTTGACCATAGACTTTTTGACTTTTTAAGTAGGGTTTTGGCTTTTGGCTTTTGCCTTGTCCCTTTCTTTTAGGTGGGAACAAAGAATTTAAAGAAAATACTGATAAAACAAGCAACGTGAATGGAAGACTTTGACTTGGTTTGCCCCTCAATTCACGCCACACGATGTAGATTGGCTGACACCCGTGATTTCTATTTTGTGCTCTTCGTCTTCCCATGCCATCAATAAATCGGGATTAAAATCTAATTATAAATTTAGGATATGCGATTCATAATCATAAAATTCGGAATGAAATATAATAAGTTCACGATAAGATGATAAACCGATCAATTATTGAATGGTAGTATGGGCGAAAAATGAGAACTATTTGTCAAACTCATTAAATCTTATTCATATGTAGGGTCACGAGTAGGTATTTAGCACTTTTGCTAATAGTTTATGGTGGTGGAAATCAGAAAATTAAGACAACAGCACGTAAGTAGGTCTAATTAAACATAGTTAATTTATCCGTAATCATGTTATATGATATGGCAAGATTTTTCATTGTGCATACAATCAACAAGTAATAATGATGACTTAATAGTGTCTAACAAAAGGGTCTTTTCAAGCATCTTGAACCATTTTCTTAGATCATCATTACCATTTGAATATTGAGATTTTTGCGTTGACACGGTAGTCTAAATTACCGGAGTTTACATGCTTCAAAAACATGGGGCGAACCATTTATCCCATCCGTAACACACGTGTTTCTTGACAGTGTGGAAAGAGATGATCCCCAGTCCAACAAAAGGACAAAAAGTACGGTAAACGATATGAAACTCCACTTGCGAAAAAGGAGGAGAGTCAAAAAAAGGGTCAATCATGAAGGCGGAGACCCGTTTTAATCGAGTTAAGCCAAACATCCACAACTTGACTTACTGTGTTTGGTTATGTGTTTCTCCCTTCCTCACTTCCCCATGGGGGCGTCATCATTAGTGTCATCCTTAGCTAGTAGGTTTTACTGAGGATGACATCAGCTAAGGATGTCCGCGAGGTACTTACAAATATCTAGGAATTGCTTTCTTATAATTAGGTTTTGCTTTGAAATTGAGATTAGAGATTCCTAGGTATTGCTTTCTCATGATTAAGTCTGGCTGTGAAATTTATCCCGATGTTGATGTTTTGAGAGGCGTAAGGTTCTAATTCCTTTATAGCTTAATATCATTGAAAATCTTAAACAGGTATCTCCATGAGACATTCACCTCAAATTTATTTTTATTTCACAAAAAAATTTTAAGTAGGACCTCCACGATACATTTTATCCAAACTAATTTTTGCCTCATGAAATATCCTGAATAAATGCCATCGACCCAAATCTACATTATGTTAAAATATATACATGTTAACACACGTGGATTTCCCACATTGGTTCTGTCAATTTCCATGCTAGAACTGTCTTACTGTCGTCTGCCATGTGTGATCCGTCTCACAATCGCAAGTGACATGTGTCATCATGTATGCATATTAATGGGATATTGAATAAAATATTAGCGAATGGTAGATTTGAGTTAGGGTGCCAATATGGATTCATTTTTTGTAACGAAAAATTAGTTTAAGGTATATATGTCATAAGTTTGAATTTAGGAGTATTTGTGAAACATAATTTAGTTTCAAAATAAATGTGTCATAAGACATCAATTTGGAATTTTCAATGGTAATAATCCTCCCTTATTGCAAAACCCTTCCTTCCCTAACTCAAGTTGGCTCACTTTCGGAATCAATGCTGAGCAAGTCTGTCTAATAAAATCCTATGGACATGGACATTCTTGGAGCGAAAAGGAATGTTTAGCAAAAAACAGAAAAGAAAGATAAAATTTAACAAAAATCTTAAAAATTAATAAAAGAGATGTGATTGGGTTGCATAAATTGTTGCATAATATTAAACCTATCAAAATAAGTCATAAACTCATATAGATGGGATGAGTTGTTACAAAATAATGGCATATTTAGTAAATGAGTTATAAATGAACTTAAACATAATTTGGATATTAAAATATTGATAAATGGGTTTACAACTTACTTAGATCCAATCCGTCTCCATAACTCTCTTCATTCTCCCTCACCCTTGCTCGATCTCAAGCTTGCTCACTCCCTACTCCCTCTTCATTGTGTCTCTTGTATTATGTAGTCAAGAGTGTTTTTTAAGTCCGTTTGTCCTGAGTGATCGCATGAAAATTTTTTACTCATTTCTATCTTGACTATTACTTCTACTCGAGCAGAAAAAACAAGTCTCTGTTCGTTAGTCTTCATGAAAAAGAGTCTTTGTTGTATAGATTAAAGTGTAGTGCTTGGGGTCGCTGCAGCACACGAACATTTGTGCTTAGAGTCGTTGCAACCCACTCACGTTTCGTACGTTCCATAGATCTGCAAGACAGCGACCTGAATGATTCTGATCGATTCCCACTGGTCCGGGTGCTTTTTTTTTATTAGTAATGACCAAGTCAAATGGCCAACCTTTGAATGTTCGCCGTGCCCTCCTATTCTCCAATGGGACAGCTTCTGATTGGTTTCCTGATGTAATTGGTCTTTTGGCGGAGTTGAGTGCATGGGCAAATTTTCCACAGGATGACCCGGCAATGACAGATCGAGCCTCCTAGATGAGTAGGGAAGATAAAACTTGGTGACATTGAGGCCACATGACTGAACTATACCAATCCTCATTGCTAGTTCCAGCGCATCGTGAGCTCTGTGATTGATGGTCCCAATGAGCCGGATGCACGGTAGGAATTCATCTCAGACCATATTAGACAGTTCCCTTCTATGCAGTGCACACTTACTAATTCAATAGGAGTTGTCAGAGCAAAGTTGCCAACACATCTAGGAATCTTGCCAAGGCATATTACACAAGTAACTATCATCGACATGCTCAGACATGCTTAGTTAAACATGTAAATATGTTAACTGTGTCAACACTGGCACGCTTAAATGCATTTCGAGATTTTAACATGTGACAGACAATGAGCATCTAATGTAAATGAAAGCAGAAAAAACCCAGCAAAGATCAAAGAACGTATCTACTCACACACACTATTAATTATTGCGCTCGTCATCCAAGCATGCGTAATGGAGCTCAACAGTCACGCTCTTGTGCTAGTCAAGATAGTTGGAATTCTATTATCCAATCGCAGTAAAGTCACGGACAACAGGAGCGTTGAACTTCTCATTTCAAACACGGCAGCAACAAATTCTTTGCTAAAGCTGGGTGATCATACTATAGTTTGTCTAAAGTTACCATTAATCTGACATGATTTCCCATAAAGAATCCATCTCTGGCTAAAGTTTCCAGTGGAATCTGAACTAATTCCAGATTCGAGACTGGATACTTTTGTCTCCACAAATAGCAGTTAGGAAGGAGATCCTACTATTGGCATATTGGGAGAGCCAAGTGGTAAGTTTGAGTATTATGTTAGTTATGCATGTTAATTACCTTACCCACAAGGCATTGTTCTAACCACGTCAAGTGAAGAGCTTGATGACATATCTCTTGAAGATACTAGTCCACCGACACCCTCTCATCGATGAATGTAAGGTTGTGTTTGGCAATCAGGATATAATTAAAGACATGATAAAATTTATCTTATTCCGCGTTTGGTGCCTACTCAAAGACAAGGTAAAGTAAAATATAAGAAGAATATAAACCGAATAAAATTATCCTAGGATGAGCTTGCCCAACCCCTAATGAGGCTTCACATCGCCGGGCCACCATAAGGTTGGCCTCACCAATGCTGGGTGACGCCCTTGTGGTGGCTCCACGACGACTAGACGAGGCTCATCCTCGCCTTGGCTAGGCAAACCTTGCTAGATCTAACGAGACCGAGCTCACCTAGTCGAGCCTCACCCACCTGCTAGGGAGGCTCGGCCCACGAGGCTTGGCCCACGAGGCTCAGCCTCGCTGGGGGCTAACAACACTTTGATGAAGTCGCTGGCCAAAGAGGAAGAAGAAGAAGAATAAAAGGAAAAAAGGAAAAGAGAAAAATATAATAAAATTATTAAAAAATTAAAAGAAATTCTAAGTCATAAAAAAAATTTGAGATCTTACCAAATGCATTTTATCTCAGGAGTAGAAATTTTGAATAATTATCAAACGCATTTGAATACTCAAAACTCTTCTCGGGAATAGAATTAAAAATAAAATCATTTCTAGCAGAAAATCTTTCCAAAAATAGAATGGTTACTAATAAATCCTAAATGTTTTTCGATGGGCTTAGGCAACTCTTTTTTTAGCATTGGAGCTGTTTTGGACAGTAAGTGCTCAAGATTTACTATTCCTCACGGTTTTGTTCTTTTTGGGGTAGCCCATATTACCCCAAGAAAACGCGTATGTATAGTTAGAGACACTCAAACCTTATAAGCTAGCACAGGATTCCCCTCTTAAGTGATGTGGGACGGGAAATATGCCCTTAGCCTCACCCGCGTACTGCTGAGGCGATCTTAGTCCGTCCTTCCATACTGCCCCGAGTCTAAGTCGTCACAAACTCTAAGAACCCAAAGGAAATGTTAAGAAAAAAGAGATAAGATAAAAACACGAAAAATTATAGAATCGATGAATGAGATGTAATTAAGTTCCAATTTTCTTTTATTGTTTTGTTTTATATAATGAAGTTGTAAAACTTGTGAAAATAATGTAGTCAAAGGTGTCTATAAACATGGGCGCTGATAAAGAATTGATATGGACTTTTCTAGAGGCCACACAGAGAAGAATCGCGTGGACTGACGAACAACGAGAGGAGAAAAGCCTGTTTAGCTGGAAATTCGACAGGAGGAGGATCGATTACTTGAACGATGGACCAAAAGCAACCTTTAAAGGCTGCGTTTGGTAGTGGCTTTCGGAAGCCACTTTCACCCCCCAAAGCCCCTTGGGCTAAGTTGGGGGTGTTTGTGGGGACCTGCCTTGGGCTTTTAGCCTTCTCGGCATGCTGAGGCTCCTTAAAAAAAAAAAAGTTTTCTTCCCAAATTGTCCCCATTCATTTTTCGTTTTTCTGACCTTGCCCTCACTGTTCATCTTCTTCGACCTTCTTCTTCTTGAGCGCCTGCCGATGAAGGGACGCACAGTCACCGGCGACCGTCGCGACTGCCACGCCGACCCGCCGCGGCCGCGCGACCCTTCGGCGAGGGTCGCGCGACCAAATGTGGTCGCCGGTCACTACTTTCAGGCGACCTCGTGGAGGTCGTGACCGCGACCCATTTGGTCGCCGGCCGCGACCTTCGCGGAGGTCGCGACGCAGATCTGGCGACCTTCGCAGATCTGGTAGCCACCAGGTCTGCGTCGCCAGCCCCGACCTTCGCGGAGGTCGCGACGCAGATCTGGCGACCTCTGCAGATCTGGTACCCACCAGATCTGCGTCGCCGGCCGCGACCTTTGCGGAGGTCGCGACGCAGATCCGTAGCCACCAAATCTGCGACGCGACGGCTACCAGATTTGCATCGCCGGCCGTCGCGTCGCAGATCTGGTTGCGACCAGATGTGGCTGGCCGCGCGCGCGCGACCTTCGCGCTGCAACCAGAGGGGTCGCCGGCCGCGACCTTCAGGCGACCTCCGCTGAGGTCGCGACACAGATCTCTCCGCCCCGGATCCGGGGTCGCCGGAGGTCGCCGGCGGTCGCCGGAGCACCGGCGGCCGCCTACCCTTGCCACTCAAATTTCTTTATTTTTCTTTTGTTAATTTTTTTTTACCACAAAAGTCATTTGTCCCCTCCCCCCCCAAACACCATTTTGCTCAAGGGTACTTCACAAAGGGCTTTCAAATTATAATTTACCAAACACAGTTTGCATTTTAGAAAACACCTTTGACTCAAAGGTCTTTGCATTTTCCTAAAGACTTTCCCCAAAAATCTTCCCAAACACACCAAAACACTGCACACGATGATTCTGACCACATAGAACCTGAAAATTTTTTCAGTGCTCCGGACAGAAAGTGGACTCCTGACAATCCAAATCCTAACAAAGGGTAAAAACGCAGCTCAGGAGTTGCAAAGCAGGAAAACCAGTTTGTTTTGGTTAATGCAGTTTTTATGTATTATCCAACTCACCGGTGGACAAAGCAAGGCTCTGTTTAGTTCATGAAAAATAAATAATTTGAAAAATATTTCTTAAAAACTGATTACTTATATTACTTAAAAAAACAAATGAATGAAGTATAGTTTAAGAAATATGTCCCACGTCATTTTGTTGTTTATCAGTAGACTTTATGAGAAGCTGATTTCTGGCATGTACCCCAGAGAAATTGTCCAGATAGCTTTGTTGAGAATGGCTGAGGAGTCGGCATTTTTTGGTGATGTCGTTCCAATGAAGCTGAAAATTCCTTGCATACTAAGGTTCAATTATAAATTTAATCCTCGCTGCTTCTACTTATGAACATGAGATGGTTGGGTTTCCTCAAACTTCCATCCCAAATTTGCAGGACTCCTCGGAGGTACCAGTCCATCTGCAGCTTAATATTATACCTGTGGTGTCTCTAGTAGCATCGCTTTTTCACCCCCGTTCTGACTAGTACTAATGAAAAAGTAATCTCTAATTAAATCAGTTGTGCAGTAAATTCTACTATTACAGCGTGGATTGATTGTGACGATTGGATATTCGGGGAGTTCAAATGCAAATCTGATGGCCCATGTTTCTGGAACAATGAAAGATAGTTCTGTTTTCTCTTATCTGCAATTATCTACAGCTGAATCCATAAATCCCTATTTAATGCTTCACTCTCCTAAATTCAGTTCCCAACTTTAGGAATTGCTGAGTCGCCGTATAGTTCATGCTGATTTGTCTGTCCTCAGATATCTGACAACTCCTTGAGAATGAGGAAAGTAGTAGTCGATCTATGCAACATAGTTGCCACACGAGGTGCTTGTCTTGCTGCTGCCAGGATATTTGGCATCCTGAAGAAGCTGGGAAGAGATACCCTCGGGGACGGGGTGAAGCAGAGAACAGTTATAGCATTAAATGGAGGTCTGTAGGAGCACTACACCAAATTCTGGAACCGCGTGGAGGCCACTCTCAGGGAGTTGCTGGAACCTGAAGTGTGAAGATGCTGTGAACACGGTGATTGTGCAGTCGAATGAGGGCTCAGGCAGTGGGGCTGCCCTCCTCGTGGCCTCTCATTCACAATACCTCGAGACGAAGTGACCCTTTTCTCAGGACATAATTTGGGTCTCTTTAGGTCTCGTTGTATCATACTTTGAGGTGGGGGACCAGCGATGGTCTAGCGAGCAACTTTAGTCTAGATAGCTCAAGTATCCGAGGAGGAAGAGATGCAAATTTATTAAGTCTGTGAATAAATGATCAGGCTCACATCAGGACTCTTTAGAAAGCTCCTTTTGAGCCCTTTATCACTCTCCCAATGAAGCGGGAACTATTTTAGCTGGAACCTCAAGGATTCCTGTTTTGTGGATGTTTCCACTAGGAATGATCAATAATAGATGGTTCAAGGAAATATTCTCTTTATATCTCAGAGGCAATAATGGTGAGTCGGCAAGTCATTGTGACCAACCGTCTGCATTTTAGGTTACTTGAGCATAATCCTAAAAAACTCAATTGTATCAAGAAAAAGGGTCATATTTTTTTTTTTTTTTTTTGGTTCCTTTTGTGTCATTATCATATAATATCAATTATGAAAACTGTCTGAGTTAAGGAATTTATTTCCAAGCCATCAATGGATTTGCCAACTTTATTGAGATGCAAATGCGGCAAAAAATCAGACATTCAATGGCGCTATTTGCAGAACAGCAACATCTTTCATTGCTGAAGTGGCTATCTCCTTCGAAGTCTATCTATCTAGCTCAAATTGACATAGCCATCTCTCATATTCTGTTCATTCTATAGGATACATTCAGAAACTTGTCTTAAGTATGGATGACTAATACATAGACAAATCGTTTGATGCTTGTCTCTCTGTAGGACAATTTGGAAAAGTCTTGCAAAAGTTGGAAGACCAAAGCCCCACACTAAGCTTCTGCAACTGTTCTAGTGCTAACGGTCAGTAAGTGTTGCACTCAAGAACATGAAAATTGCTGCGGGGCATTTCCTCATGCTTGGAATTTTCAAGGAGTGGGACGACATCGAACTTGTGTTGGGATTTCTTCTCGACATTGTACAGTGGATCGCTACATTTCAGCAGCACTTGCAGTACCTCCTTCATTGTAGGCCTCGTGGAAGGCAGAGTAGCAGTGCAAAAGATCCCGAGCTTGAAAACATTGCTTATTTCATCTACGTTTGAGTCGTCCTTGATCTCCTCATCTAATGCGTCAGATATTGGGTTGCCATCTTGGATGTGACGCCATGCCCAATCAGCAAGGCACATGTCTTCGTCCCCGTCATTAGCCTCCCTCCCAGTGGTTAGTTCCAAGAGAACCACCCCAAAGCTATAGACATCAATCTTTTCATTAACTCTTGTTGTATGAGCATACTCTGTTGTTCAACACCAATAAAAAGGCAAGACAAAACTAAATATTCCTGCTGGTAGGATATGTAAAGTATGAGGAGGGCGAACTGGCATAGCTGAAATGAACTCATGCTAAGTAAATAGACGAACCTGGTGCCAAATAGCCGAAAGAACCAGCAACGGCTGTCATGCTAACAGCTTCTCCAGGCTTGGCCAACGTCCTTGCAAGGCCGAAGTCAGCAATTTTTGCGTGGAACTCTGAGTCTAAGAGAATATTGCTCGATTTCATGTCTCGGTGGATGATGGGTGATGAACAATCATTATGCATATAGCAAAGTCCTTTAGCTGCTCCGAGCGCAATCTGCAACCTATTGGGCCACTCCAAGATCATATTGTTGGCGACACCCGACATGGGCAACAATCTTTTCTTCTTGTGAAGCCAATGGTCCAAGGTGCTATTTTCCATGTACTCATACACTAGGAGTTTCGAGTTCTCGCAAGAAATACAGCACAACAATTTGACAATGTGCCGATGCTTAATGTTCCCAAGTGTCTCCACTTCTGCTATGAATTGCTTTTCCAGCTTCTCATTTAACTTTTGGTTATTTGAAATCCTTTTAACAGCGACGGCATCACCGGAAGGATTCACAATAATGCGATATACTTTTCCTGATCCACCGCTTCCAATCACATTATGCTCCTTCAATCCCGACAGGATATTCGATTCCGTAAAATTCAAACTTTGGAATGAAGTCAGTTTCGTAGTTAAATCAAACCAATCCCTGTTCTTTCTGGAAGCTCTGATCGTGAATAGCACCACCAACAAAACGCAAATTGCTGCTGCAATGGCCAAGATCACAATCAAGGTGAGATTGGTCTTGCTCAACCTATGGGATTGGGCGTTGCAGGCATTGATCCTCATGAACGAATTGGATGCACAGAGCCTGGGGTTGTTCAGGAAGCTGGCGTCATATGCAGCGTTCTCTAACTTGGCCGGGATTGGTCCACTGAGGCGATTGGATGATAAATTCAGACGGTTCACATTCAGTTGCCCGATTTCAGGAGGAATCAAGCCGGACAGTTGGTTGTCGGACAGGTCCAACTGCGTGAGCACAGGCAGAAGACCGATTTTGCTGGGAATCGGTCCCGAGATCTTATTGTGACTCAGATCCAGAGTGGTCAAGGATTTCCATGAAATGATGTCTGTGGGAAGAATCCCGGAGAGCTGGTTCTGACCGAGCAAAAGCGTCGTCAGAGAAGGAAGCTCGGTCAATTCAGTCGGAACCGTGCCACTGAGGAGGTTATTACTAGCATCAAATACCCTCAAGTTCCTCCACGAAGACACCGTGCTTGGAATCTTGCCGAAGAATTTGTTGTTGCTTATCTCGATCCGAGTGAGGTTTGGGGACAGCTCCTTGGGAAGCTCGCCAGTTAATCCATTACCGCTCAAGATCAAAGCCGTCAAGTTCCGCGACATCCAGAGTCCTCCAGGCACATTGCCGGTGAATCCATTGCTGTTCAACCTTGCTACGGACAAAGAACTGCAATTTCCAAGTGACTCTGGCAACTCCCCATTGAGATTGTTGTCCATAGCGGCCAACCCGAACAGCGTGCCACCATGGCACAGCTGTTCTGGAAATGCACCGGTCAAGTTGTTGTAGGCCACTTCGAATCTTGTGAGTGGGGAAAACTTGCCAAAGTCCGGGGGGATCGTGCCGGATAGATTGTTGTTGGACAGCCTGACATCAGATAAAGCGGGAAGACGAGCGATATCTTCTGGGATTCGACCGGACAATTGATTGGACTCTAAATTCAAGCTATATAGATTCTTGAGCTTTCCGAAAACTTCAGGTATGTTCCCCGTTAAATTATTAGCAGACAGATCGATCACGCTCAGGTTCGCGGCGCTGACTGCCTGAGGGATTGACCCGGACACATTAGTCTGGTCCACGTACAACTCGCTCAAGTTCCTCAGAGCAAAAATGCTGCCCGGGATATCTCCTGTCAGTGGATTCTCCCCCAAATCCAAGTGCTCGAGAGCCTCCATATCACTGATCGTCTCCGGGATTCCACCATACAGGTTTGTCTGTGCCATTGAGAAGAACCGCAGCTTCTTCAGGGCCGTGAAGTTCTGTGGTAGCTGCGACCGCACGAACTTCTTGTTGTACCCGAGCCTCAGTTCTTCGAGATTGGAGAGGCCAAAAATCTCTTCAGGGTACGTGCCATTGTACTCGGACTGATAAAGGTGAAGGATCCTCAGCCTCTGCAGCCTCGCGATCGACGCCGGGATGTCGAAAGAGAAGCTGTTGGCGGCAAGAATCAGGACCTGAAGATCGGCCATGCCATCAATATCAGATGGAATTGGACCTTCGAAGTAATTCTGGGACAGGTCAAGGTACAGGAGCTTGGAACAGTTGTAGAGAACTGTGGGAAACTCTCCAGGAATATTGTTGTTGGAGAGATCGAGCTTGGTCAGATTCTTGAGGTCGCAGATGAATGGGGGGATCGGATAATTTATGTTCAGGTTGGCAAGCTTGAGCTCGGTGATCGAGCCATCTTGGCAGGTGACCTCGGGCCATGTGCACTGGGAGGTTGAATTGGAGGGGACCCAGTGATCGTGTTAAATTATGTCTCGAGTTTGACTCTATAATTGATAACCGATATATGCAAGACATTCTCATGTCGAAACGAGAAAAAAATGTCTGCGGCACATTTAATGAAAAATGGCGTGTGACAGGAGCCGAAAGGATTTTGCCCGTGATCTTCTCTTCACGTTGGAAATGAAGGCTGCAAATCCGTGGAACTTTTCTCATTTGTTAGCATGAAATAAGGCAACGCCGAAGAGTTGATCGTCCCATTTCTTCTACGTTATTAAATGCATGCACATGGCCATGTGCATGCATGCTTGAAGAAGAATAAAGCTAGTCAAGAATAGTAGGCGCCGAATTCCTCTTCTACGGTTTCTCTCTTGTGTGGGCTTCTATTATTTTATTAATAAAGAAAGAAGGGAGGCATCATTGTTGAATAAAATATTCACCCCCACATGAAGAAGACTCCTCTTTTGCGCGTGCTCCTCTCAACGGACAAGAAAATTAAAGACTTCAGCTCACCTCATTGAATATTTTATTCACTCACATTAAAAGCCTGCCCATGCATGCCTACAAATAAGGTGGGCGTTCAGTGCCGATTGCGGGATTGTCTGTGGGGCGCTTGTGCTGCATTTAATGAGGCCATTTGCTTGTCTTGTTTCTTGCTCTTCTCCCTAAAAGGAGAAGACGTCCGAAGAGCTCAAGACAGAGCAAGGAAGGAGAGCTCGGCCGAGAGAGCGAGAGAAAAGATCTCGAGAGAGAGAGTGCCGTGAGCTCAGAGAGCTTTCTTTTTGTGCTGAGTTGAGTCACACAATAAACACCGTGGGTATCGAGTATAAAATAGGGCTGGGAAACACTTGAGTGCATTGAGTGATTGTAATCCTGAAATTCTCCGATTTATAGTGGATTGTTTTTGCCGGCTCTCCCCGTGGACGTAGGTTCCGATATTCGGACCGAACCACGTAAATTTCTGGTGTCCTTTTATTGTTCCTCGTTTTATTTCGATCGATTTCTATAGCTCCCGATATAATTGCAAAACTTCCGATCCGCTTCCGCTGCGCCGCTGATTTACAACAATTGGTATCAGAGCTAAGACTTTGCAATTATGTCTGGAGCAAAAGTAGAAATTGAGAAATTTAACGGGAGGAACAACTTCGGGTTGTGGAGCGTCAAGATGAAGGCGCTATTAACAACTCAAGGATTAGCCAAGGCATTGGAGGGCAAGGCTAGGTTGCCCGAAACAATGCGAGATGCTGAAAAGGACGAGCTAATGGAGAAGGCCATGAGCATCATCCTGTTGAACTTATCGGATGAAGTGCTAATAGAGGTGGCCGAGGAGGAGGATGCCGCATCGTTATGGGCTAAACTTCAGGCCCTCTATGTCACGAAGGGTTTGAACAATCGCTTATATATGCTGAAGAGAATGTTCCAGTTCCGATACACGGAAGGTACGTCCATTAGATCCCACCTAGATGAGTTTAATAAACTCATGATGAACTTGAAGAATGTTGGCAAGATTTTAGATAATGAAGAACAAGGCATGATGTTGTTGGCGTCTCTACCGGAGTCATGGGAGCACTTTACTGACTCCTTGTTACAGGGGCGTACTACGATTACCTCGGAGGAGGTAAAATCTGCCCTGTTTTCAAAGGAGTGGCAAAGAAAGTTGGGTGATGACAGTCTAGCGCAAGATGTAGCGCGTGGACTGGTGATTCGAGGTAGAGACCAGCATCGAAGGCCCAGCAACAAAAGCAAAAGCAAGAGCAGGTCGAAGTCGTGACATAGAAAATCAAAAGGTCGCGTGAAGTGCTTTGAATGTCACGAGGAAGGGCACATAAGGAGAGATTGTCCAAAGCTAAGAAATAAAGGCGGCTGGCAAAATGCCACAAGCAGTGTGGCGAATGTTGCCGAGGAGAGTTCCAGTGATGCCGAGGCTGTCCTATGTGTATCTACGAGTTCATCAGGAGATGAATGGGTGCTAGATTCTGGATGTTCCTATCACATGACTCCTCATAGGAACTGGTTTACTACCTACCAGATTGCAGATGGTGGTAGAGTTCTTTTGGGGAATAATGCAGCCTGCAAGGTTGTCGGGATAGGAACAGTCCGGATCCGAATGCACGATGGCGTAGAACGGACGTTGACAGACGTAAGGCACGTACCGAAGCTCAAGAAGAGCCTTATTTCTTTGGGTACACTCGATGACCTCGGGTGCAAATACACAGCCGAAGGTGGAGTGCTGAAGATCTCTCGAGGTGCCCTGACAGTAATGAAAGGGAAGAAGGTGAATTCTCTCTATCATTTACTGGTAGAAACCGTGACCGGAGTTGCTGCAGTTTCATCAGGTGAGTCAGACTCAAATTTAACTCAGTTATGGCACATGCGATTGGGACACATGAGTGAGGCAGGTATGACAATGCTGAGTGAGAAAGGATTGCTGAAAGGTCAGAAGACAGGAAAGCTGGACCTGTGTGAGCACTGTATCTTCGGGAAGCAGCGTCGTGTTAAATTTGGTACAGCTCAACATTCGACCAAGCAACCAGTCGAATACATTCATTTAGATGTTTGGGGACCGTCTCCGCCCATCCAAAGGAGGTGCCGGATATATGCTGACATTCATCGACGATTACTCAAGGAAGGTATGGGTGTACTTCCCGAAGCACAAATTCGAGGTATTTGATCGGTTCAAGAATTTTAAGGCATTGATTGAGAAGCGCCAAGTAAACAAATCAAGTGCCCGAGAACCGATAATGGCATGGAGTTACGTGGTAAGGATTTTACCGAGTTCTCGCCAAAAGGAAGGGATTGTGAGACACCGCACAGTTCCCGGGACACCACAGCAGAATGGTGTAGCAGAACGGAAGAACAGAACTCTACTCGAGCGAGCTCGGTGCATGCTTTCGCATGCAGGTTTAAGCAAGGAATTTTGGGCCGAAGCAGTAAATATGGCATGTTACCTGGTTAATCGATCTCCATCATCTGCTATCGAGTGGAAGACTCCTGAGGAAGTATGGTCGGGGAAACCTGTTGATTACTCCGGATTACGAATATTCGGATGTCCTGCGTATGCTCATGCGAGAGATGGTAAGCTTGAGCCGAGGGCGAAGAAGTGCATATTTTTGGGTTATGCACAAGGGGTGAAAGGCTACCGGCCAGTGGTGCACCGATCCCGATCACCCGGTTTTCTAATCGCGAGACGTAATCTTCGACGAGACTGCAATGCTTCAAAAGAGGAGTCTTGAGACTCAACCAGCAGAGCAAACGGATCATGGTGTCAGAAGTGAGGTGGAGATTCAGGCGCAGTCTCCAAAGACCTCAGAGGTAACAGAGGAAGAGATTGTGGATGAGGGCACAATTTCTGAAGACGGTGATGTTGAACAACCAGCAGAGCCACAACACAACATAGCCACGAAAAGTGCGGACAAAGAAGGCAAATTAAACCACCGGTACGTTATGGTTATTCTGATATTGCCTATGCATTAATTGTAGGTGATGAGGTGGAGATGGATGAGCCTTCATCCTATTCTGAGGCGATGGCTAGTGCTGAGTCATCACAATGGCTAGAGGCTATGAGTGAAGAAATAGAATCACTCTATCGGAATCAGACATGGGAGTTGGTCAAAGTACCCAAAAGTCAGAAAATTGTTGGATGCAAATGGGTCTACAAACGGAAAGAAGGCATTCCCGGTGTAGAGGCAGCCAGGTTCAAGGCAAGACTTGTTGCGAGGGGGTATACTCAACGAGAGGGCATCGACTACAATGAAGTGTTCTCTCCTGTGGTAAGGCATACCTCTATTCGTGTATTACTTGCCTTGGTTGCTACACAGATCTTGAGCTGGAGCAAATTTAGATGTGAAAACGGCATTTCTTCATGGTGAATTGGAGGAACAAATTTACATGAAGCAGCTGAGGGATTTGTTATTCCGGTAAGGAAGACCATGTTTGCTTATTGAAGAAATCTTTATATGGACTAAAACAATCTCCTAGACAGTGGTATAAGCGTTTTGATGCTTTCATGACTAGTCAAGACTATTCGAAAAGTCAGTTTGATAGTTGTGTTTATTTTAGGATATTGGAGGATGGGTCTTTGATTTATTTGCTATTATATGTTGATGATATGTTGATAGCAGCTAAACATATGTCTGATATTGATGTGTTGAAGCGGCAGTTGAGTGCTGAGTTTGAAATGAAAGAATTAGGTGCTGCTAAGAAAATATTGGGTATGGAGATTTTGCGTGACAGGGTTGCAGGAACATTGCGTTTGTCTCAAAAGAAATATATTGAGAAGATTGTGGCACGTTTTAATATGCAGTCAGCAAAATCTGTAAGTACTCCTTTAGCTGCACATTTTAAACTTTCTGATAAGTTATCACCGCAAACTGAGGAGGAGGAGGAACATATTTCCCGTGTTCCTTATTCTAGTGCAGTTGGTAGTATTATGTATGCCATGGTATGTACTAGACCTGACATTTCACAGGCTGTAAGTGTTGTCAGCCGTTACATGAAGCACCCAGGTAAGGCTCATTGGGAAGCCGTGAAATGGATCCTCAGATATCTAAAGGGGACAGTAGACGTTGGCATTATGTATCGAAGGAACGTGAATAGCAATGAGACCACAGGGTACGTGGACTCGGATCACGCCGGTAACCTGGATGACCGCAGATCGTTAGCGGGGTACGTGTTTACGCTAGCAGGTGGTGCAATAAGTTGGAAAGCGTCTTTGCAAGACGATGTTGCATTGTCTTCAACTGAGGCGGAGTACATGGCACTAACCTTTGTTGCAAAGGAGTCGATATGGCTAAGGGGTTTGCTCTCGGACCTTGGACTGGAGCAGAAAAGTGTCACCATACACTGTGACAATCAAGGTGCGATATATTTGGCTTATAATCCAATATATCACGAGCGAACAAAACATATCGACATCAGGTACCATTTCATCCGAGATATCATAGCGAAGGGTAAAATTGTTGTGAAGAAAATAGCAACAGCGGAGAACCCAACAGATATGATGACGAAGCCTGTTCCTTCAGCAAAGCTCGAGCTCTGTATGAGCTCGATTGGCGTCTGTAGAGTATGAGCGCCCATCGGGGCGTTGGGAGAGCCGAGCATGGAAAATAATCACTATAACTTGGCCTCAAACGTCGAGCCAAGGTGGAGAATTGTTAAATTATGTCTCGAGTTTGAGTCCATAATTGATAACCGATATATGCAAGACATTCTCATGTCGAAACGAGAAAAAAATGTCTGCGGCACATTTAATGAAAAATGGCGTGTGACAGGAGCCGAAAGGATTTTGCCCGTGATCTTCTCTTCACGTTGGAAATGAAGGCTGCAAATCCGTGGAACTTTTCTCATTTGTTAGCATGAAATAAGGCAACGCCGAAGAGTTGATCGTCCCATTTCTTCTACGTTATTAAATGCATGCACATGGCCATGTGCATGCATGCTTGAAGAAGAATAAAGCTGGTCAAGAATAGTAGGCGCCGAATTCCTCTTCTACGGTTTCTCTCTTGTGTGGGCTTCTATTATTTTATTAATAAAGAAAGAAGGGAGGCATCCTCGTTGAATAAAATATTCACCCCCACATGAAGAAGACTCCTCTTTTGCGCATGCTCCTCTCAACGGACAAGAAAATTAAAGACTTCAGCTCACCTCATTGAATATTTTATTCACTCACATGAAAAGCCTGCCCATGCATGCCTACAAATAAGGTGGGCGTTCAGTGCCGATTGCGGGATTGTCTCGTGGGGCGCCTGTGCTGCATTTAATGAGGCCATTTGCTTGTCTTGTTTCTTGCTCTTCTCCCTAAAAGGAGAAGACGTCCGAAGAGCTCAAGACAGAGCAAGGAAGGAGAGCTCGGCCGAGAGAGCGAGAGAAAAGATCTCGAGAGAGAGAGTGCCGTGAGCTCAGAGAGCTTTCTTTTTGTGCTGAGTTGAGTCCATTGTGTGTGAATTGTTAAACACCGTGGGTATCGAGTATAAAATAGGGCTGGGAAACACTTGAGTGCATTGAGTGATTGTAATCCTGAAATTCTCCGATTTATAGTGGATTGTTTTTGCCGGCTCTCCCCGTGGACGTAGGTTCCGATATTCGGACCGAACCACGTAAATTTCTGGTGTCCTTTTGTTGTTCCTCGTTTTATTTCGATCGATTTCTATAGCTCCCGACATAATTGCAAAACTTCCGATCCGCTTCCGCTGCGCCGCCGAATTACAACAGATCGAGGGAAGATGGGTCTTGCCAGGTTTGCCTCAGCTTCAACAGGACTTGCTGTTCTTGATCCGGGATTTGAGACTCTGCAACATGGGAGAGGGAGCAGAGGAAGACGAGACACGGGATGTAGAAGAAGAAGTGGATATGAGGAGGTGATGAGGTTAGTCTCGGCATAATTGGAGGTGGTTCGGATTCTTTTTCTGGTTAGAGAGACTCTCCGGTGTTGGAGCTAGATATCTATCAGCTCAAAACATGAAGCAAAACGTGTTGGTTTGCTTGTGTATTGCTCGGCAGAACTCCCCGGTTTTTAACCTCGTTTGAAAGAGCTATAATTCGGTGGGTCCTAAAGATGATGGGAGTGGATGCATTTGTTCCTTTTTGTTCTTTTCCATTTCCCTCCACTAACGTCTCATCTCACTGGACGGATGAAAGTGGGGAAGAGTCAAAGACCCAATGATAATCTCCTTATCTTAACATTGTTCTGGAGTACACTTCGAAGAGCACCAAGATAACTTCGACATCTGTGGTTCTATAACCGATTAAAGCCGGCAAAACCAGATGTTCCAGATCAGTTTAACGGCAAGCCAGAAAACGACAAGTTTGTTCCTCTGCAAAAGACAAAAATGTTGCTAGGTTTACATGTTCCTCCTTTCAACAGCAGCGTGAGCACAGCAAGAAGGGGAGAAGAAATTGGAGCAAAGATGGAAATTTGACAGAATTTATTTACATTTTTTTTGGTCGAAGGACAGACTTTTATTAGGTGGTGGTCAATCTTGCCTATGCAATTTTAACTGTCCTCAAACATTTGTAACCACATGCACTGAATAAATTTGCATTCACATTTGTGGATCATGACCTCTTTTAGATCACCTTTGTTTTTCATTTTAAGAAGAGAAAAGGAAGAGCAGTCTCATAACAGTAATTATTACAACATATGCTATTAGATCAACCGTAATTATTTAGAGTCACGGACAAATTATAAAGTATAATACTCATCATTTGTGTGAATTTCCACAACGTTGTCAGATATGAACATTTCTTAAAACATTTAAGAGAAACTAGGAGACCTCACATCGAACCAACTCAAAAACACAAGTTTCCACACAATCATTATGTCATGATTGGTTTTGACCATCGTGTCACTTATAAATTGAAGGGTTAATATCACGATAGTCCCAAAACTGATACATCTTTAACAAATTTATCCCCGAATTGATACATTTTTAACAAATTTATTCAAATTAATTTTTTGATCACAAAAGACCTAAAATTGGTATACATGTGACAAATTTATTATTCATTAATTTCATTAAATTTTAATGTCAAATTGCTGAGTTGGATAACATATGATAGTTGACGGGTGTATCAGTTTGAGGTTTTACCCTCCATTTGTCATAAGTGTACCAATTTGTAATTTTTCGTGATATTAATCCAATTTAACGAAAACTAATAAAAAGTAAATTTATCACAAATGTACAAATTTAAGATTTTTTATGATTAAAAGATTAGTTTTAAGGAAATTAGTCCCAGGTATACAAGTTTAAGATTTTTTAAGATTTAAAAATTAATTTAATATAAATCTGTCATAAATGTACTACTTTAAGATTTTTCATAATAATAATCATAAATTAAATGTCCACAAAATTTTCACCGTATATACTGGTCTCCTGTCCCGCGCTAACCATAATCCGGATGCTTGTAACGTCGATCGCCTATAGAGAGAGGACTACACCATCACGTGAGATGTTGACCTGTGAGAACCACGAAAAACGGGGATGTGCCTCCGGATCTACTTGCGCCTTCGGGGAAAATTCCGGGGGACAGGTAGAAGCCCTCCAACGTTGAACGTTGACCGTAGACTTCATGGCTTTTTAAGTGGGGTTTTGTGCCGGCTTTTGCCTTGTCCCTTTCTTTTAGGTGGGAACAAAGAATTTAAAGAAAATACTGATAAAACAAGCAACATGATGGAAGACTTTGACTTGGCTTGCCCCTCCATTCACGCCACACCATGTAGATTGGCTAACAACCGTGATTTCTATTTTGTGCTCTTCCTCTTCCCATGCCATCAATAAATTGGGATTAGATTCTAATTTTAAATTTGGGATATGCGATTCATAATTATAAAATTCGGAATGAAATATAATAAGTCCACGATAAGATGAAATAATTTTTATGAAGAATTTTGCAAACTAATCCATTATTGAATGGTAGTATAGGCGAAAAATGAGAATTATATGTCAAACTCATTGAATCTTATTCATATGTAGAGTCACGAGTAGGTATTTAGCACTTTTACTAACAGTTTGTGGCGGTGGAAATTTAGAAATTAAGACAACAACACGTAAGTAGGTCTAACCAAATATAATTTATTTATTTGTAATCACGTTATATGATATGGCAAGATTTTCCATTGTGCATACAATCAACAAGTAATAATGACGACTTAATAGTGTCTAACAAAAGACTCCTTTCAAGCATCTTGAACCATTTTCTTAGATCATCATTACCATTTGAATATTGAGATTTTTGCGTTGACACGGTAGTCTAAATTACTAGAGTTTACATGCTTCAAAAACATGGGGCGAACCATTTATCCCATCCGTAACACACGTGTTTCTTGACAGTGTGGAAAGAGATGATCCCCAGTCCAACAAAAGGACAAAAAGTAAGGTAAACGATATGAAACTCGACTTGCGAAAAAGAAGAGGAGAGTCAAAAAAGAGTCGATCATGAAAGCGGAGGAGACCCGTTTTAATCGAGTTAAGCCAAACATCCACAACATGACTTACTGTGATTGGTTATGTGTTTCTCCCTCCCTCACTGCCCCATGGGGGCGTCATCATCAGTGTCATCCTTAGCTAGTAGGTTTTACTGAGAATGACATCAGCTAAGGATGTCCGCGAGGTACTTACAAATATCTAGGAATTGCTTTCTTATAATTAGGTTTTGCTTTGAAATTGAGATTAGAGATTCCTAAGTATTGCTTTCTCATGATTAGGCCTTTTTTTTAAAACTTATCCCGATGCTGATGTTTTGAGAGGCGTAAGGTTCTAATTCCTTCATAGCTTAATATCATTGAAAATCTTAAACTGGTATATCCATGAGACATTCACCTCAAATTTATTTTTGTTTCACAAAAAATTTTTAAGTAGGACCTCCACGATACATTTTATCCAAACTAATTTTTGCCTCATGAAAATCCTGAATAAATGCCATCGACCCAAATCTACATTATGTTAAAATATATACATGTTAACATACATGGATTTCCCACATTGGTTCTGTCAATTTCCATGCTGGAACTGTCTTACTGTCGTCTGCCATGTGTGATCCGTCTCACAGTCGCAAGTGACGTGTGTCATCATGTATGCATATTAATGGGATATTGAATAAAATATTAGCAAATGGTAGATTTGAGTTAGGGTGCCAATATGGATTCATTTTTGTAACGAAAAATTAGTTTAAGGTAAATATGTCATAAGTTTGAATTTAGGAGTATTTGTGAAACATAATTTAGTTTCAAAATAAATGTGTCATAAGACATCAATTTGGAATTTTCAATGGTAATAATCCTCCCTTATTGCAAAACCCTTCCTTCCCTAACTCAAGTTGGCTCACTTTCGGAATCAATGCTGAGCAAGTCTGTCTAATAAAATCCTATGGACATGGACATTCTTGGAGCGAAAAGGAATGTTTAGCAAAAACAGAAAAGAAAGATAAAATTTAACAAAAATCTTAAAAATTAATAAAAGAGATGTGATTGGGTTGCATAAATTGTTGCATAATATTAGACCTATCAAAATAAGTCATAAACTCATATAGATGGGATGAGTTGTTACAAAATAATGGCATATTTAGTAAATGAGTTACAAATGAACTTAAACATAATTTGGATATTAAAATATTGATAAATGGGTTTACAACTTACTTAGATCCAATCCGTCTCCATAACTCTCTTCATTCTCTCTCACCCTTGCTCGATCTCAAGCTTGCTCACTCCCTACTCCCTCTTCATTGTGTCTCTTGTATTATGTAGTCAAGGGTGTTTTTTAAGTCCGTTTGTCCTGAGTGATCGCATGAAAATTTTTTACTCATTTCTTTCTTGACTATTACTTCTACTCGAGCAGAAAAAACAAGTCTCTGTTCGTTAGTCTTCATGAAAAAGGAGTCTTTGTTGTATAGATTAAAGTGTAGTGCTTGGAGTCGTTGCAGCACACTAACATTCAACCCACTCACGTTTCGTACGTTCCATAGATCCGCAAGACAGCGACCTGAATGATTCTGATTGATTCCCACTGGTCCCGATTTATTTCTTTTTTTTTTTGGTAATGTCCAAGTCAAATGGCCAACCTTTGAATGTTCGCCGTGCCCTCCTACTCTCCAGTGGGACAGCTTCTGATTGGTTTCCTGATGTAATTGGTCTTGTGGCGGAGTTGAGTGCATGGGCAAATTTTCCACAGGATGACCCCGCAGTGTCAGATCGAGCCTCCCTAGATGAGTAGGGAAGATAATACTTGGTAACATTGAGGCCACATGACTGAACTATACCAATCCTCATTGCTAGTTCCAGCGCATCGTGAGCTTTGTGATTGATGGTCCCTGTTGAGATAGGGCAAGCGATCGAACAATAATATAGCAGAAGAAGAAAATAAATCGGACAAGGATTTACGTGGTTCGATCGTAAAGACCTACGTCCACGGGGAGAGCGAATAATTTCATTATAGATCAAGCGATACAAGGAGATTACACACTCAAGTCACTCAAACACTCTCTCGGTATTTCCCAAACCCCAATTACACCCAAAAACGCACACAGTGTTTAGCTCCAAAATTCCTCACGAAATAATCTCTCAATCTCACGAAGGAATTACACGCAAATCTTAACACAAGATTTAATTGGCTTGAACACTAAATTTTCTTGGATGTAATTCACGAACAAGAATGACAAAGAAAATCCCTCTCAAGCACTCGACGACGAGACGGCGCTTCAAGACCAATTCTTCATGATCAACGGCGGAACACCAAGCACTCACGCGGCGCTTCAAGACAATTTGTGATCCACACCTACCACCCACAGCCACAGGTCTATATATATATGAGTGAACTTTTGCCAACTTCACATAGGATTCTGTTTCCTATTCTAAACGATTTTATCCAAAACATATCTCTATATATTTTAAATAAAATCCAAATCCAAGTCGAAGTTGGACTTTCCTATTTCAGACGTCCGCAACATATCCAATTCGGAATATTCCGAATTTCACATTGGACTCAAACTTGAGACATATTTTAACAATCTCCACCTTGGCTCGACGTTTGAGCCAAGTCACAATTGCTTTGCGAAAATTCAAACTCTGCCGCTACTTTCCCATAGCCCTCGATGGGCTCAACCGCCACAGATATTATCCAAGTCCAAGCCTCGCTTGAACTTCGCCATAACCGAGGACCTCATCAGAATACCAACTCCACATGCACCTTTAACTACTCCACAAGGATTTTCTGACACAATCTCCCTAACCGCAGATAAAGCAAAACCATTGTTACATCCATATCTGTCAGGAGATCGAATACGTACCTTGTCAATATCGCGATTCTACAAGCAATCGTTGGCTCTATAGGCTCCACCTCGCTATGAACACCATCTGTGTTGATTACTTTGCTAGTACTCATACTCTCTACCTCAGGAGTTTCTGGTCGCAACTCCACCTCAAGCTTAACACCGTCCATATCCGTATTAACACTGCTACAAACACTCCTAGCAAGAAGTATCGGAGACTCATCAAGGTAACTTCTCTGCTGTCAACAGGTGAATTTATATCCGGGCACCACAACTGATCGCCCCGCTCACCTTGTGCATAGCCATGGAATATGCATCTTGCCCTCCCATCGAGCTTACCATCACTCACTCGAAAATAACACGGGCAACCAAACATTCTAAAAGTAGAATAATCAGCAACGTTACCTGACCATACTTCTTCAAGAGTTCGCCATTCAATAGCAGTTGATGGGAATCTATTCACCAGGCAGCTTATCGTACTAAGCACATCAGCTAGGATTCTCCTAGCAACACCAGCACTAGAGATAATTTTTCGGGCCATCTCTAGTAATATTCTGCTCATCAATTCTGCAAATTGTTGTGATTTATTGGCACTAGTGTGGTGTTTCACTATGCTCTCTTTCATGCAGAATTTATTTGTCAGCTCTGAGCAGAACTCCATGCTGTCAGTCTGCACATGCTTGATCGACTTACCAGTCTCCGTCTTGATCAAAGCTCTTGACTGCAAGATCCTGACACTAGCATCAAACTTGTGCCTTGGCACAAACACCCAAGTCTTTCTCGAGTAGTCTATAGACCCTCAAACAGATGCATCCAACGTCTCCGGAGCAAAACCTGTCATTGTCTCACCTTGAAGTTTATACAGGTCTCCATGCTTGATTCTTTTCATTATCACCAGAGCACCTCGAACAACCTTTAAAACTCCACCTTTTGAAAAATACCTGCAACCAGCTGAATCTAGGGCACCCAAGGAAATTAAGTTCTTCTTTAACTTTGGAACATGCCTCACTCCAGTCAATGTCCTCACGATACCATCATGCATTCTGATTTTAACATCACCAACACCCACAACATCGCACTTAGCGTTGTTCCCTAACTGGATTTTACCACTACCCGTGCACTGATAAGTGATAAACCAGTTTCTATTTGGTGTGACATGAAAAGAACAACCAGAATCCATAATCCATCCATCAAGCGATGAATCATTAGTGACAGACAAGACATAATCGGCATTATCTGTTACAGCTGCAACATTATCTGCAGAATCAACCATAATTCCCTTACCCTTCTCATTCTTCAGCTTAAGGCAATCCCTTCTAAGATGCCCCCTCTTGCCACAGCTCCAACGGACAACATTAGCAGTCCTAGACGACTACGCCGTTTATATTAGTACTACTATTATCCACACGTGTTCTAGATCTTCCTCTATTTTCACCTACTAAAGCGGTAGATACATGTTCGCGATTCTCTTCTACGAATGTCCTCGCTCGAATCAAATCTCGAACTCCATCAAACGTCAAACTTGTTGACCCGGAGGAATTACTAACAGCGATAACGAATAAGAGTATTCTAACTATCGTGCAATGAGGATAGCAGAATCAAAGCACGTACCTCATCTTCAAAGTCAATCTCAACTGAACTCAATTGACTAACAATCACATTGAATTCATTGATATGATCAGCAACTGACGCACTTTTGCTCATCTTCAAATTAAACAGACGTCACATCAAATAGACCATGTTGATCGCAGAGGGCTTCTCGTACATATCCGACAGGGCTTGCATCAAATTAGTATTGGTCTTCTCCTTCAGGATGTTAAACGCAACGTTATGAGCCAACGTCAGCCGAATAACACCCATAGCTCGTCTATCCAGCAAATCCCAATCAGCTTTCTTTATTGTCTCTGGTTTCTCCCCAAACAATGGCAAGTGCAGTTTCATCTGGTAAAGATAATCTTCAATCTGCATCTTCCAAAAACTAAAATCCTTCCCATCAAATTTTTTCGATTCTCACTTTTACTTCTTCTGTCGCCATCGATTCGCTTCAACTTAGCCAAGCTTGGCTCTGATACCACTTGTTGAGATAGGGCAAGCGATCGAACAATAATATAGCAGAAGAAGAAAATAAATCGGACAAGGATTTACGTGATTCAGTCGTAAAGACCTACGTCCATGGGGAGAGCAGCAGCGAATTTCACTATAGATCAAGCGATACAAGGAGATTACACACTCAAGTCACTCAAACACTCTCTCGGTGTTTCCCAAGCCCCGATTACACCCAAAAACGCACACAGTGTTTAGCCCCAAAATTCCTCACGAAATAATCTCTCAATCTCACGAAGGAATTACACGCAAATCTTACCACAAGATTTAATTGGCTTGAACACTAAATTTTCTTGGATGTAATTCACGGACAAGAATGACAAAGAAAATCCCTCTCAAGCACTCGACGACGAGACGGCGCTTCAAGACCAATTCTTCATGATCAACGGCGGAACACCAAGCACTCACGCGGCGCTTCAAGACAATTTGTGATCCACACCTACCACCCACAGCCACAGGTCTATATATATATATATATATATATATATATATATATATATATATATATATATGAGTGAACTTTTGCCAACTTCTCATAGGATTCTGTTTCCTATTTTAAACGATTTTATCCAAAACAAATCTTTATATATTTTAAATAAAATCCAAATCCAAATCGAAGTTGGACTTTCCTATTTCAGATGTCCGCAACATATCCAATTCGGAATATTCCGAATTTCACATTGGACTCAAACTCGAGACATATTTTAACAGTCCCAATGAGCCCGATGCACGGAAGGAATTCATCTCAGACCATATTATACAGTTCCCTTCTATGCAGTGCACACTTACTAATTCAATAGGAGTTGTCAGAGCAAAGTTGCCAACACGTCTAGGAATCTTGCCAAGGCATATTACACAAGTAACTATCATTGACATGCTCAGACATGCTTAGTTAAACATGTAAATATGTTAACCGTGTCAACACTGGCACGCTTAAATGCATTTCGAGATTTTAAGATGTGACAGACCATGAGCATCTAGTGTAAATGAAAGCAGAAAAAACCCAGCAAAGATCAAAGAACGTATCTACTCACACGCACTATTAATTATTGCGCTCGTCATCCAAGCATGCGTAATGGAGCTCAACAGTCACGCTCTTGTGCTAGTCAAGATAGTTGGAATTCTATTATCCAATCGCGGTAAAGTCACGGAGAACAGGAGTGTTGAACTTCTCATTTCAAACACGGCAGCAACAAATTCTTTGCTAAAGCTGGGTGATCATACTATAGTTTGTCTAAAGTTACCATTAATCTGACATGATTTCCCATAAAGAATCCATCTCTGGCTAAAGTTTCCAGTGGAATCTGAACTAATTCCAGATTCGAGACTGGATACATTGTCTCCACGAAGAGCAGTTAGTGTATCCAACTCTCAATATTCAGCAATTGACTTTAGTTTAGTCGCAAGATGAGGGTAAAACGATAAGTAATTCCACTAAGAGAATGCTTTCTGGACATTAGACTACGAACTCCTATGAGAGGTTGCAGTAAAGAACGAGTCTGTGAGAAAATTGATTTTAGTATTGAATGTTGCATATAGCACCGTCAAATACAGTCTAAACAAATCATTAACCAGAAAAGATAAGATTCCACTAACTGATTGATGAGAGAGAGAGAGAGAGAGAGAGAGAGAGAGAGAGAGAGATATCATCATAGACAATGGAGATGATTATCACAGAGAGAGAGTGGATATCATCATAGACAATGGAGATGATTATCACAGATATCAACAAAGAAACAGAAACCATGCCCATGGCGTGCTTCAAGCACCTGTAGACACGGGAAACGGAGGAACTCTTGTTTACTCCTCCTAATGCTTCCGTGGCAAACTTAGACTCACCAAAGAGTTATATCAAAGGACACATGAAATACTTCATGTACATGAATAAAGGCAATTGCTTCGGAAGTCCATAGATCCTGAATATTTTGATTAAAGTGACTTCGATTCGAGCTTCATCATGAGTGACGAAGTAGAACTAGATATAGAAGATGCTGAATATGTGTCTATCGCAGATTTGGCTGCTTTAAATAATAGAACAATAAATTGGTAAACTAATTTATGTCTAGATTCAAAAGAGCGAGAAATCAATGTCTTATGACACTGACAGAAATATATTTTGCTGACATAACTTTTAGTAGCCTGAAAATCATGTTAAGGGACAGATTGGAAGGGCAACTATACAATGACCTTTTCCAATTAGCAACAAAGGCAAACTGGGCATAAAAATTTGCTGAAGGAAAAAGATAAGAAGCCGGACAAACATGATGTGACCTTCGTGGAGAGGTATGGACCTAAGGATGATCTAGACCACGGAGAATATGCTAAGATAACACTAATAGTTATCGACAAGTCATATACTTGTCAAGTATCCAGGCCAGCATAGTTAAAGAGAAGTTGAAGGAGAACATCATGCTCTAGGCGAAAGATACTTGGTATTACTCAATTCATGTGAACAAAATGGATGAGACTTTCTACTTGCTTCTAGCCGATGGCCTGATAAAACTGATCGAGGGCCAAACCAGACGGAGCAGAAAAAAATTTGGAAACAAGAAATATTGTAAATAGCACCACTCATGGAGCCATAATATTGCCGACTGCATTATTATTAGAAAGAATATCCAAAGAGGTAATTCCAATAGGTAAGATTAAGTTTACCGATGAAAAAGAAAAAGCTCCAATGGAGATAGATGTTGACCCATTCCTTCTCATGATTGTGGTGTTTGTGAAGCTAAAAGGTAAGAAGCCACGGTAACCAAATTGTGTGCTTGTTGCAAGTGAGAAATAGGTCGAAGCTACTATGCTAAAATATAAGGTATAATTGTTAAATGAATTCTATCAACAGGTCTAATCATATCGGTCAACGAGTCACCCCAAAGTATTTGATTGAGTCGTATTTGCTAGGGGGCAAATTTAGAAGAAGTCATTCAAATAAAGGTATGAGGAAGGAGATCCTACTATAGGTATATTGGGAGAGCCAAGTGATAAGTTTGAGAATTATGTTATTTACGCATGTTGATCACCTTACCCACAAGGCATTGTTCTAACCACATGTAGTGTGGAGCTTGATGACATGCTCCTCAAGATACTAGTCGGCCGACACCCTCTCATTGATGAATCTAAGGCTGCATTTGGCAATTATGATAAAATTAAGAATATGATAAAATTTAGGGAAAAAACCACGAAAAACCTCAAACTTTGCCCCGAGTGACACATTTATCCCGAACTTTTTTTTGTGCCGTGAAAAACCCCAAACTTTCCAATCGTAACACATTTACCCCATAAGAGCATTTTTGTCTTTTTAATTTGTCTTTTTTTTTTTTTTTTTTTTCTTCCCTCCGCCGGCCATGGCGGAGCCGACGGAGGGAAGCCGGCGCCGGCGTGGGGCGAGGGCGGCCCTCGCCGGCGTCGGGCGAGGGCCGCCCGACGCTAAATCCGGCGAGGGCCGCCCTCCCCGACGCCGGCGAGGGCACCCCGCCCGCCCGACGCCAGAGCCGGCTTCCCTCCGCCGGCTCCGCCATGGCCGGCGGAGGGAAGAAGGAAAAAAAAAAATTTTAAAAATGGAAAGACCAAAATGCCCTTCAATTTTGGGGTAGATGTGTCACACTTGGAAAGTTTAGGGTTTTTGGTGTCGCAAAAAAAAGTTTGGGGTAAATGTGTCACGGTTTGGAAAGTTTGGGGTTTTTCACGGCGCAAAAAAAAGTTCGGGGTAAATGTGTCACTCGGGGCAAAGTTTGGGGTTTTTCGTGGTTTTTTCCCTAAAATTTATCCTATCATGCTTTTAGTGCCTACTCAAAGACAAAGTAAAGTCAGATATAAAAAGAATATAAATTAAATAAAATTATCCCAGGATGAGCTAGCCCATGCCCTAGCGAAGCTCCACCTTGCCGGGCCACCATGAGGTTGGCCTCACCAAGGCTGGGCAACATTGCCCTTGTGGTGGCTCCACAGTGGCTAGATGAGGCTCGACCTTGCCTTAGCTAGGTAAACCTTGCCTAGATCTAGCGAGGCTGACCCCACCCAACCAAGCCTCACCCACCTGCTAGGAAGGCTTGACCAACAAGGCTCAACTTCGTTGGGGGCTAATTGCTAGCCAAAGAGGAAGAAGGGGAAGAATAAAAGGAAATAAGGTAAAGAAAAACAAGAGAAAAATATAATAAAATTATTAAAAAAATTAAAAGAAATTCTAAGTCACAAAAAAATTTGAGATCTTTCAAAATGCATTTCTATCTTAGGAATAGAAATTTTGGACAGTTATCAAACGCCTTTAAATGCTCAAAAATTCTTTTGGGGAATAGAATAAAAGAAAATCATTTTTAAGCAGAAATTATTTCCGAAAACAGAACGGTTACTAAATAAAGCCTAAATGTTTTTGGATGGGTTAAGTTCCAATTCTGTCACCAACTTAGGCAACTCTTTTTCGGAATTGGAGTTGAGTAAGACCATCTAATAAATTCCTGTATACAAGGAAACTCTAAGAACCCAAAAGAAATGTTAAGAAAAAAAAAAGATAAGATAAGCACACAAAAAATTATAAAATCGATGAACGAAATATAATTAAGTTCCAATTTTCTTTTACTGTTTTGTTTTATATAATGAAGTTGTAAAACTTGTAAAATAATGTAGTCAAAGATGTCTATAAACGTCGGCGCTGATTAAGAATTGATATGGACTTTTCCAGAGGACACAGGGAGAAGTATCGCATGGACTGACGAATGATGAGAAGAGAAAAGCCTGTTCAGCTGGAAATTCAACAGGACAAGGATCGATTCCTTGAACAGTGGACCAAAAGCAACCTTTAAACACTGCACACAATGATTCTGACCGCACAGAGCCTGAAAATTTTTCAGTGCTCCGGACAGAAAGTGGACTAACCACAATCCAAATCCTAACAAAGGATAAAAACGCAGCTCAGGAGTTGCAAGGCAGGAAAACCAGTTTGTTTTGGTTAATGCAGTTTTTATGCATTATTCAACTCATGGGTGGACAAAGCAAGGCTCTGTTTAGTTCACAAAAAATAATTAATTTAAAAAATATTTCTTAAAAAATGATTACTTGTATTATTTAAAAAAAAACAAAATGAAGGAAATATAATTTAAGAAAGATGTCCCACGTCATTTTGTTGTTTATCGGTAGGCTTTACGAGAAGCTGATTTCTGGCATGTACCCCGGAGAAATTGTCCAGATAGCTTTGTTGAGAATGGCTGAGGAGTAGGCATTTTTTGGTGATGTCGTTCCAATGAAGCTGAAAATTCCTTGCATACTAAGGTACAATTATAAATTTAATCCTCGCCGCTTCTACTTATGAACACGAGATGGTTGGGTTTCCTCAAACTTCAATCCCAAATTTGCAGGACTCCTCGGAGGTATCAGTCCATCTGCAGCTTAATATTATACCTGTGGTGTCTCTAGTAGCATCGCTTCTTCAGTCCCATTCTGACTAGTACTAATGAAAAAGTAATCTCTAATTAAATCAGTTAAGCTGTAAATTCTACTATTACAGCGTGGATTGATTGTGACGATTGGATATTCGGAGAGTTCAAATGCAAATCTGATGGCCTATGCTTCTGGAACAATGGAAGATAGTTCTGTTTTCTCTTATCTGCAATTATCTACAGCTGAATCCATAAATCCCTATTTAATGCTTCACTTTGCCAAACTGAGTTCCCAACTTTAGGAATTGCTGAGTCCCTCTATAGTTAATGCTGATTTGTGCGTCCTCAGATATCCAACAACTCCTTGAGAATGAGGAAAGTAGTAGTCGATCTATGCGATATGGTTGCTACACGAGGTGCTTGTCTTGCTGCTGCCAGGATATTTGGCATCCTGAAGAAGCTGGGAAGAGGTACCCTCGGGGACAGGGAGAAGCAGAGATCAGTTATAGCATTAAATGGAGGTCTGTAGGAGCACTACACCAAATTCTGGAACTGCGTGGAGGCCACTCTCGGGGAGTTGCTGGAACCTGAAGTGTGAAGATGCTGTGAACACGGTGATTGTGCAGTTGAATGAGGGCTCAGGCAGTGGGGCTGCCCTTCTCGTGGCCTCTCATTCACAATACCTCAAGACGAAGTGACCCTTTTCTCAGGACATAATTTGGGTCTCTTTTGGGTCTCGTTGTATCATACTTCGAGGTGGGGGACCAGCGATAATCTAGCGAGCAACTTTAGCCTAGATAGCTCAAGCATCTGAGGAGGAAGAGATGCAAATTTATTAAGTCTGTGAATAATCAGGCTCACATCAGGACTCTTTAGAAAGCACCTTTTCAGCCCTTTATCACTCTCCCAATAAAACGGGAACTATTTTAGCTGGAACCTCCAGGATTCCTGTTTTGTGGATGTTTCCACTAGGAATGATGTCACGCCCCGAACCCCGAGACACGTGAACAACCCGACATGGTCGTGGAATTGCGACATTCCCAGATAGTGTCGCCGACTAAATTTAATTTTATTATACGCATGCGGAACGTATTAAGAAACCCCTGACAATTTAAAAGCGGGATAGAACAGTAGGAACCAAAAATCAATTTAGTACAAACCAACATACAATCATAAAATCAAACAAGGTTTACAAGCAGCCAAAATGGGTCGGAGTCTAAATACTAGGGATCGGCCCAACCAAAAGAAGGAATAGTCCTAAGGCTACTAGTCAGATTCGATCGTCGACCCTTCATCTTCTTGCCTCTGCGACTCCTTGCCCAACTGCACCGGCAGTCCACCTTACTTCGCTGGAATCGTCATCTACGGCCCTGAAATATTTTTCCCACAACGGGGTGAGACATTGTCTCAGCAAGTTCACCCCTTCTAAGCCCCTATTAGAAAGAAAATACACCCCAGCATGACCTAGCCACACATCAAGAAGACTTACCTCGCAATAGTCCACGCCTGCAGGTTAGTACAGTTCATATTATTCAATCACGTGCAAATGTGATAATTAAATAAAGTACGGCACAATCACATCATCAACCAATCAATCACTTGGATCGTCTCAGCGATCAATCGGCTCGGCCGATTACATGTCATTCTATCAAATCAATCAATGCTCCCAACCCCGACTCTAAGGGTAAACTCAACTATCGGTGGTAATCACGGCCTCACGTGGCACGACCTTCGAAAATGTGATTAAACAACTAGTGGCATCACGGCCCCACTTGGCACGGCCTCTCATAGGCGGTTCAACAACTAGTGGCATCACGGCCCCACTCGGCACGGCCTCTCATAGGCGGTTCAACAACTAGTGGCATCACGGCCCCACTCGGCACGACCTTCGAGAAGGTGGTTAAACACGGCCTCAATAGGCACGGCCTCTAATAGGCAGTTAATCGCGGCCAAATTCCCAACAATTCCCACATTTGGAATTTCTACACATAATCCCTAATTTACGCAATCACACTCAATTCGCCACCAATCAAGCATCAAATTTAAGTTCTAACATTACGGCGGCGATCGGCACGAAATTCGAGCAACCTAGGGGCTAAAAATAAATTTTTCCGTTTTTTTTTTAAATTATAAATAATAATATTTAATTAATTTCGGAATATTTTAATATTATTTTAATCATCCGAATTTCGAACATTTAAATAAATCTAAATTAAAATCCAATTAAGTCACATCACCACTTAACTTTAATTAAACCCTTTTAAACTTTAATTAAACACAATTAATCTTAAACAAATTTCTTAATCCAACTTATAATAAAATAATATAATCTATCCACCTAAACATGCTTAATTCAAACTAAACATACTTCGGGCATAATTAACCGTCTAATCAAGGATTAGTGAGATAAAATCACGGATTTGGACGCCGCTTAGCTCAAATCGAAGAGGGCGACGCCAGGATCGACTTTCCCCAAAGGCGGTCTCGCGTCCGGGGCTGGGAATGCGGCCAAAACGGCCTTCGATTGGGCTGCCATACCCATTTTCGGGTCTCCACGGTTGCTGCTATCCACGGCCAGAGGAGGGCGCGATGGAGGCTCACGGCGGCGGCTCGGGCGCGGAGAGGCGAAGGGAGGGGAGAGGCGGCTCGGCCGGCGGCTCCGGCGACGGCGAGGCACGACGGGCGGAGACGGGGACGGCTGGATGCGGGCTGAGGCGCGCGGGCTGAGGCGCGCGTGCAGGACGTCGCGCGGACGAGCGGCTGGCGCGGTGGGGCGGTGACGGCGTGGCAGCTCCGGCGCGACGAACGGCGGATGGCGAGGCGGCGAGCGGACGGCGTCGACTGGGGGGGGGGGCTACTGGCCGGCTCCCTTCCTCTTTTCCCTTTCCTCTCTCTCTCTTGCTCAAGGTTAGGGATGACATGTGGGGTCCACCCCCCTCTCTCTCTCCCCCTTTCTTTTCCTTTTCCTTTTTCTTTTAATCCCCAACTATGGCCCACCATGACCTCATTGATGAGGTCATACTCCACTAATTCAAATCCTCTACAACTCTCTTCAATGGGTGCATTTTGTTTTCCGCCGAGGTCCAATTCTTGTACATTCCAATTTCCCAAATTTTTTTTTCAATTGGGTCCAATTGAAGTCCATAAAAATAATCCACTGCCACCACACTTTAATTCACATCTTGGCTTGTCCATAGAGCCAATTTAAATCCTAAAAGCACGACCAAAGGCGAACCTTAATTCCTCTTGAATTAAATCAAATTGACCCCCACTAATTCATTCAACACCTCATAAGTCAAATTGGTATTTTCCTCACTAATTTAGCCCACTTGCATCCCAATTTCACAATAAAATAATCCTCTACAACACTCGATTAGAAACGGCCCTATTTATCCAAATAAATTAGGACCCGAAAATCTGGATGTCACAACTCTTCCCCCCTTATAAAAAATTTCGTCCTCGAAATTTAAACATTTACCAATCCTTATACAAGGGTGGGGATATTTTCGTTTCGATGAGTCTCAATATTCCATGCTAATCCTTCGGTCTCATGGTGTTGTCCGACCATTTTGATCAAGGATACCATTTTGGTATACCAAATCTGTTCTTTCTGGATCGACAACTGAACTGAACTTCTCATACATGGCACTCTGTCGTTAACATCTGATCTATTCTTCTCAATTCCCCAATGAATCTTTGAATTTCAATGACTGAAAATTTCTGACAGCTCTGTCTAGCCTTCACTCTGACACTGATCTAACCACTGCAAATACTGATTTCTGAGCTGACTCTGGTCTATGATCTTTCTTCACTTTCTTCTTACCACTGAATTCTGTACCCTCTGTTATGCACTGCTTAGGAAAGAACCCCCTGAAAGAACCCCTCTGAAAACTCTGCCAAACATGTAATCTCTGATCTGGATTCGAAATATAAATCACCCCCAGCACTCCATGCCGGTGAATTATCCGATGCCCACACACTTCGATATACTCACTCCGAGATATGACAAAATCTCAAATTACTGAAATCGAACTTAGATTAGCGGTTAATTTCACTCTAACGCGCTTTTGGTGTGACCTAGGCTACTAGGTAGTTCTCAGAACTTTTTAGGACAAATGACCCGTGGTCGATTTCCTTCGAGCCACAATGAACCCACTCGACACAGTGTCGATTCTCGATTGTCGTGAAAATCTCGAGGATTCAAATACGGACACAGGGTACCAAAACGACAGTAAAATCAAATTAGTGTCAGTCGATGAGAGTTTTCCAATTCAGTGGGGTCACCCACGATTGGTCATTCATCCTAGTCGAACTAACCTATCTTTGATCTTAATTCGATTTTATACTGTGCCGCAATGATCTCTAAGGATGAACATGGTCGAGAAGTCGATTCCTAGTCGAATCGTCAAGTCAATTTGCCTTAAAGTCCTTAATGACTCACCTAGCTAGTCTAGTTATCTCGTGAGTGGCCAACTTAGAGAAAAGCACTAAAGTCGCGCCGATGAAATGCCCAACTTATCCAATCAAAGTCAGAATCCAAAATCTGGATGTCCAACACCCAAAACAAGATCCATTCGTATCATACCAAAGCGGACCAGCTCCATCAATTCATAGACCACTGTCCTCAAATGGTATCAGTAATCCCCCGAATCCTTAGTAAGCTCATCACAATGTCCCATTGTGATATATCTTCATTCCCACTAGAGACTCTTAAGTGATAGTAGAATCCTCCGAGTCTGCATTACTGAACTTCCACTTACTGACAACTCTGGCACTTGCAACCTGCTTGGCGATATCTATCTTCATATCCGCCTACCAATTTAACTGACACCGATTCTAACTTACTTGTACCATCTGGTCCAACCGTAATACTGAAATGAACTTCTGACAAAACCTTTTTCCCTGAGTGCTACACTGTCAAGTGCATTCAATCACTCATAGAACCTGAACTTTCCATCCTCAGAAATCTCAAAGTTAATCTCTTTCTTACTTGTATCCTCTTATCAGACTTTCTGAACATCTCTGTCTGTCAACTAGGCGCCAATTAAAACTTGAGCATCTGGTTCAATTTTGAGGGCGACTATAAAATTCAAAAGGTAGCCTACCTCAAATTTGAAAACCAAATTTAGAACCCGTTTTAAGTAAAATCTATACTTTAGCCAGTCTATGCACAATTGAAGACTCTCGACTCACAGCATCAGTGACTTCTTTCATCCTTTCGGGTGATATCCGGTACCACTATTCAAGTCCTTCAAAATATTTAGTTCACAGCGCTATCTCATTCAATTCCTCCTAGGAGAATAAATACTTTGAGGCTTTGACAGTCAATAAAGATCTGGAGTCTTTCTTTACACCAATGATCTCTCTAGATCTTCGGGGCGGAAATTGTTGTCGTGAGTTTCCCAGTCGTCTGTTAGATAATTCGGTTCATAAAGTCTCAACTGACGGGACGCGTATGTAACGGCCTTACCATGTTACATCAACACGTAACCCAATCTTTGAAACGATGCAACACTGAAGATCCCACACCCTCCAGGACCAGACGGAATGGCCCACACAAGTGCAGTAGTCAGCCTCTTCTTGGGCTCTTGAAAACTACACCCGTACTCATCCATCCACACGAACTTTTCTTCCTTCCTCGGTAGTCTTGTCAACGGTAATGCTAACACTGAAAGAAAACCCATATACGTACTGTCTGTAACACTCTACTAAATCCAAAAACTTCTGATCTCTATCACTGTAGTTAATCTCGGCCAACTGCTCACTGCTTTAATCTTGACGGGGTGCACGAAGATTTCTTCGCCTGAAATCACGTGACTTACAAGCGATACATGTGCCATCCAAAACTTACACCAACTAAACTTAGCCTGAAATTCAAGAGTCCTCAAGGTCTGAAGTATCATCTTTAACTGTCCCTCGTGCCCCTTGGCATTCTTTGGACACACCAAGATAGCTTCACTGAACACGATCACAATTGGTTTAAGTACCCTTACACATTATGCTCATAAAACCCAAACAAATAGTTAAGATATCCGCCAAACCACACAGCATTACAGTGAATTCATAACTGTTGTATTGAGTGCAAGATGCTAACTTCGGTATGTCTCTTTTTTCCTGATCCTAAACTGATGACATCCTGACCTCCAATCGGTCTTGAGAAATATCAATGTACAACCACAACAAACCAACTTTCTTCTTCACGAATAGGACAAGTGCTCCACAAGGTGATGCACTGGAACACATGAATTCCCTATTCAAAAATTCCTACATCTGCACCTTCAGTCCTTTTTAACTCGAGTAACACCATCCAGTAAGGAGCCTTAGGGACCGGCTCTGTCCTAGGTACTAATTCAATCACGACTCTACTTCTCTTCTTGACAACAAACCTGACAACAAACCTGACAATTCTCCATAACATACTTCCAGAAAACTTCTGTACCACGATTGTGTTTTCCAAATTCGGCCCCTCAACTGACGCATCCATTACAATTGCTACATAGATTTGATAACCAGCAAACTGAACCAGGTCATCTTCTGAGATGAATAACAATGATTGAAGTTCCTTTTCGACTTTTAGTAACCCAAAACTTTCGCACGCTAACTGAACCAGCTGAATTACATCACTGCCACGATTTAAACAACATAAAGCTCCTTGAGCCAAACCAATTGACTTCCAAGTCATACTTAAGCAAATCCTTCAAGTACAACTATAGTCAGAGATTCATCTTTCCATCACTTTATTACCACAAGCAAATCATACCACTTTCACTGGAAGTTCCGCTGCATTACTCAGATAAAACGTCTCAAAAACATTCTTCCCTTGATCGATGCATGGTCCATCCCTTCGTGCTCCTCTAGCCATCTTAGTGGCGTCCCACCTGTAATAACGGCGCTTACACTCCCTTGAACTTACACGGACAATTCATAACTTGATGGCTCTGCCGGCCACGTTTAAACCGTGTTCCCTTTTTACTCTAACCATGGGCTAACTCATGCCTCCTTTTCACAAACTCGGTACACAATCGGTGAGTCCTCTACCTCCCATCAAGGAGCATCATACGCCCTTCCTTGCACTGAGATCCATTCCAGATACCCCACTAAATATCCCGAAGCATAATTCCTCTACTCTATCTTATCAACGGCAATGACCGAAACAACTGTGATTCCATTTGCCTATACGCACAATCTTTGATCAAACGACCTTACTGGCGACATCTGTAACAAGCCTCTTTCCTCTTACAGCACGGGACAAATCCATGTCCTTTCTTACAGACACGACACACACGATCAAGTTGAGCACTGACTTTCCAGTTCTACTCTCCCAGTTGGGTGAAACATGTCACCTTTCTTCTGACATCGGCTTTTTCCCCAATCGATTCCCATTTTTGTCTAAACTGAAGCTCAACTCAGATACGATGGCTTGATCCTTGATCACAATTCCATACCGGACCTCAACAAGCTTGGCCACAACAACGGTCACAACACTGGCAGTGGTAGAAACAATGGTAACAACGGCCTTGGCGGCACTAACAGTGACGGCGGTAACAAGGACTACAGCGGCGGCCTACTGATCATTCTGTCTCCCAACCTCTCAAGCATCCTCAAAAACCGAGCAAACTTTGAACCTTCAGGGGCTACTACCCCAGCATTGACTGGAGACAATGCTTCACCACTCACATTGGCCCCAACTTACTCACTACCCGGAGCACCACGGGCACCAACTTTCAACAGCGACCCACCCCGAAACACAGGGCCTACAACTCTCACTAAGCGGCCCACGACACTCGGTCACTCACGCAACAGGCTCAACACAGACGCTCGCTTCCAAAACCAACACTGAGCGACCACACAAGTAAGCTACCAAGCAACTATCAATCACATGCATTAGAATATTAAAAGCCTTTCCTACTAACTATCCCATGACTCATCGCACCTTATCACTCCATTCACTGACCATGCTCTGATACCACTTAAATGGGGTTGTCACGCCCCGAACCCCGAGACACGTGAACAACCCGCCATGGTCGTGGAATTGCGACATTCCCAGGTAGTGTCGCCGACCCAATTTAATTTTATTATGCGCATGCGGAACGTATTAAGAAACCCCTGACAATTTAAAAGCGGGATAGAACAGCATAAACCAAAAATCAATTTAGTACAAACCAACATACAATCATAAAATCAAACAAGGTTTACAAGCAGCCAAAATGGGTCGGAGTCTAAACACTAGGGATCGGCCCAACCAAAAGAAGGAACAGTCCTAAGGCTACTAGTCAGATTCGATCATCGACCCTTCATCTTCTTGCCTCTGCGACTCCTTGCCCAACTGCACCGGCAGTCCACCTTACTCCGCTAGAATCGTCATCTACGGCCCTGAAATATTTTTCCCACAACGGGGTGAGACATTGTCTCAACAAGTTCACCCCTCCTAAGCCCCTATTAGAAAGAAAATACATCCCAGCATGACCTAGCCACACATCAAGAAGACTTATCTCGCAATAGTCCGCGCCTGCAGGTTAGTACAGTTCATATTATTCAATCACGTGCAAATGTGATAATTAAATAAAGCACGGCACAATCACATCATCAACCAATCAATCACTTGGATCATCTCAGCGATCAATCGGCTCGGCCGATTACATGTCATTCTATCAAATCAATCAATGCTCCCAATCCCGACTCTAAGGGTAAACTCAACCATCGGTGGTAATCACGGCCCCACGTGGCACGACCTTCGAAAAGGTGGTTAAACTACTAGTGGCATCACGGCCCCACTTGGTACGGCCTCTCGTAGGCGGTTCAACAACTAGTGGCATCACGGCCCCACTCGACACGGCCTCTCATAGGCGGTTCAACAACTAGTGGCATCACGGCCCCACTCGGCACGACCTTCGAGAAGGTGGTTAAACACGGCCTCAATAGGCACGGCCTCTAATAGGCGGTCAATCGCGGCCAAATTCCCAACAATTCCCACACTTGAAATTTCTACACATAATCCCTAATTTACACAATCACACTCAATTCGCCACCAATCAAGCATCAAATTTAAGTTCTAACATTACAGCAGCGATCGGCACGAAATTCGAGCAACCTAGGGGCTAAAAATAAATTTTTCCGTTTTTTTAATTATAAATAATAATATTTAATTAATTTCGGAATATTTTAATATTATTTTAATCATCCGAATTTCGAACATTTAAATAAATAAATCTAAATTAAAATCCAATTAAGTCACATCACCACTTAACTTTAATTAAACACTTTTAAACTTTAATTAAACACAATTAATCTTAAACAAATTTCTTAATCCAACTTATAATAAAATAATATAATCTATCCACCTAAACATGCTTAATTCAAACTAAACATACTTAGGGCATAATTAACCTTCTAATCAAGTATTAGTGAGATAAAATCACGGATTTGGACGCCACTTAGCTTAAATCGAAGAGGGCAACGCTGGGATCAACTTTCCCCAAAGGCGGTCTCGCGTCCGGGGCCGGGAAGGCTGCCAAAACGGCCTTCGAATGGGCTGCCATACCCATTTTCGGGTCTCCACAGTTGCTGCTGTCCACGGCCGGAGGAGGGCGCGACGGAGGCTCACGGCGGTGGCTCGGGCGCGGAGAGGCGAAGGGAGGGGAGAGGCGGCTCGGCCGGTGGCTCCGGCGACGGCGAGGCACGACGGGCGGAGACGGGGACGGTTGGACGCGGGCTGAGGCGCGCGGGCTGAGGCGCACGTGCGGGGCGTCGCGCGGACGAGCGGCCGGCGCGGTGGGGCGGTGGCGCGCGGCGCCTCGGCGCGACGAACAGCGGACGGCGAGGCGGCGAGCGGACGGTGTCGACGGGGGGCTGCTGGCCGGCTCCCTTCCTCTTTTCCCTTTCCTCTCTCTCTCTTGCTCAAGGTTAGGGATGACATGTGGGGTCCACCCCCCTCTCTCTCTCCCCCTTTCTTTTCCTTTTCCTTTTTCTTTTAATCCCCAACTATGGCCCACCATGAGTCCACTAATTCAAATCCTCTACAACTCTCTTCAATGGGTGCATTTTGTTTTCCGCCGGGGTCCAATTCTTGTACATTCCAATTTCCCAAATTTTTTTCTTTCAATTGGGTCCAATTGAAGTCCATAAAAATAATCCACTGCCACCACACTTTAATTCACATCTTGGCTTGTCCATAGAGCCAATTTAAATTCTAAAAGCACGACCAAAGGCGAACCTTAATTCCTCTTGAATTTAATCAAATTGACCCCCACTAATTCATTCAACACATCATAAGTCAAATTGGTATTTTTCCTCACTAATTTAACCCACTTGCATCCCAATTTCACAATAAAATAATCCTCTACAACACTCTGATTAGAAACGGCCCTATTTATCCAGTCGAAATTAGGATCCGAAAATCTGGATGTCACAAATGATCAACAATAGATTGTTCAAGGAAATATTGTCTTTATATCTCAAAGGCAATAATGGTGAGTCGGCAAGTCATTGTGACAAACTGTCTGCATTTTACTTTTGTTGAGCATAATTCTAAAAAACTCAATTGTATCAAGAAAGTGGTCTTATTTCTTGGTTCCTTTTATGTCAGCATCATATAATATCAATTATGAAAACTGTCTGAGTTAAGGAATTTATTTCCAAGCCATCAATGGATTTGCCAACTTTATTGAGATGCAAATGCAGCTAAAAATCAGACATTCAATGGTGATATTCGCAGAACAGAAACATCTTTCATTGCTGAAGTGGCTATCTCCTTGGAAGTCTTATCTATCTAGCTCAAATTGACATATCCAATCTCTCATATTCTGTACATTCTATAGGATACATTCAGAAACTAGTCTTAGGTATGGATGACTAATACATAGTTGGACAAATCGTTTGATGCTTGTCTCTCTGTAGGACAAGCTGCAAAAGTTTTGTAATAGTTGGAAGACCAAAGCCCTACACTAAGCTTCCACTACTGTTCTAGTGCTAACGGTCAGTAAGTGTTGCACTCAAGAACATGAAAATTGCTGCGTGGCACTTCCTCATGCTTGGAACTTTCGAGGAGTGGGATGGCATCGAACTTGTGTCGCGATTTCTTCTCGACATTGTACAGCGGATCGCTACATTTCAGCAGCACTTGCAGTACCTCCTTCATTGTAGGCCTCGTGGAAGGCAGAGTAGCAGTGCAAAAGATCCCAAGCTTGAAAACATTGCTTATTTCATCTACGTTTGAGTCGTCCTTGATCTCCTCATCTAATGCGTCAGATATCGGGTTGCCATCTTGGATGTGACGCCATGCCCAATCAGCAAGGCACATGTCTTCTTCCCCGTCATTAGCCTCCCTCCCAGTGGTTAGTTCCAAGAGAACTACCCCAAAGCTATAGACATCAATCTTCTCATTGACTCTTGTCGTATGAGCATACTCTGTTGTTCAACACCAAAAAAAAGAAAAAGAAAAAAAAAAGGCAAGATAAAACTGAATATTCCTGCTGGTAAAATATGTGAAGTATGAGGAAGGCGAACTGGCATAGCTGAAATGAACTCTTGTTAAGTAAATAGACGAACCTGGTGCCAAATAGCCGAAAGAACCAGCAACGGCTGTCATGCTAACAGCTTCTCCAGGCTTGGCCAACATCCTTGCAAGGCCGAAGTCAGCAATTTTTGCATTGAACTCTGAGTCTAAGAGAATGTTGCTTGATTTCACATCTCGGTGAATAATGGGTGATGAACAATCATTATGCATATAGCAAAGTCCTTTAGCTGCTCCAAGCGCAATCTGCAACCTTTTGGGCCAATCCAAGATCATATTGTTGGCGACACCCGAGATGGGCAACAATCTTTTCTTCTTGTGAAGCCAATGGTCCAAGCTGCTATTTTCCATGTACTCATACACTAGGAGTTTCGAGTTCTCGCAAGAAATACAGCACAACAATTTCACAATGTGCCGATGCTTAATGTTCCCAAGTATCTCCACTTCTGCCACGAATTGCTTTTCCAGCTTCTCATTTAACTTTTGGTTATTTGAAATCCTTTTCACGGCAACGGCATCACCAGAAGGATCCACAATAATGCGATATACTTTTCCTGATCCACCACTTCCAATGACATTATGCTCCTTCAATTTCGACAGAATATGCGATTCTGTAAAATTCAAACTTTGGAATGAAGTCAGTTTCGGAGTTGAATCAAACCAATCCCCGTTCTTTCTGGAAGCTCTGATCGTGAAAAGCACCACCAAGAAAATGCACATCACTGCCACAATGGCCAAGATCACGATCAAGGTGAGATTGGTCTTGCTCAACCTATGGGATTGGGCGTTGCAGACATTGATCCTCATGAACGAATTGGATGCACAGAGCCTGGCATTGTTCAGGAAACTGGTGTCATATGCGGCGTTCTCTAACTTGGTTGGGATTGGTCCGCTGAGGCGATTGGATGATAAATTCAGATGGTTCAGATTCAGTTGGCCGATTTCAGGAGGAATCAAGCCGGACAGTTGATTGTCAGACAGGTCTAACTGCGTGAGTACAGGTAGAAAACCAATTTCACTAGGAATTGGTCCCGAGATCTTATTGTGACTAAGATTCAGAGTGGTCAAGGATTTCCATGAAACGATGTCTGTGGGAAGAATCCCGGAGAGCTCGTTCTGATCGAGCCAAAGCCTCGTCAGAAAAGGAAGCTCAGTCAATTCAGTCGGAACCGTGCCCCTGAGGAGGTTATTACTAGCATCAAATACCCTCACGTTCCTCCACGAAGACACCGTGCTTGGAATCTTGCCGAAGAATTTGTTGTTGCCTATCTTGAAACAAGTGAGGTTTGGGGACAGCTCCTCAGGAAGCTCGCCAGTTAATCCATTACCACTCAAAATCAAAACCGTCAAGTTCCGTGACATCCAGAGTCCTCCAGGCACATTGCCGGTGAATCCGTTGTTGTGCAACATCACATGGGACAAAGTACTGCAATTTCCAAGTGACTTCGGCAACTCCCCATTGAGATTGTTGTCCATAGCAGCCAACCCGAACAGTGTGCCGACATGGCACAGTTGTTCGGGCAATGCACCAGTCAAGTTGTTGAAGGCCACTTCGAATCTTTTGAGCGGGGAAAACTTGCCAAAGTCTGGGGGGATCGTGCCCGATAGATTGTTGTTGGACAGCCTGACATCATACAAAGCAGGAAGACGCCCGATACCTTCCGGGATTCCGCCGGACAATTGATTGAACTCTAAATTCAAGCTGCGTAGATTCTTGAGCTTTCCAAAAACTTCAGGTATGTTCCCCATCAAATTATTATCAGACAGATCGATCACGCTCAGGTTCGCGGCGCTGACTGCCTGAGGGATCGACCCGGACACATTAGTCATGTACACGTACAACTCGGTCAAGTTCCTCAGAGCAAAAATGCTGCCCGGGATCTCTCCTGTCAGTGGATTCATCCCCAAATCCAAGTGCTCGAGAGCCTCCATATCACTGATCGTCTCCGGGATTCCACCATACAGGTTTGTCTGCGCCATTGAGAAGAACCGCAGCTTTTTCAGGGCGGTGAAGTTCTGCGGTAGCTGTGATCGCACAAACTTATAGTTGTACTCGAGCCTCAGTTCTTCAAGATTGGAGAGGCCAAAAATCTCTTCAGGGTAAGTGCCATTGTACTTGGACAGGTGAAGGTCAAGGATCCTCAGCTTTGGCAGCCTAGCAATCGACGCTGGGATGTCGAACGAGAAGCTGTTGCCAGCGAGAATCAGGACCTGAAGATTGGCCATGTGGTCAATATCGGATGGAATAGGACCTTTGAAGTAATTCTGGGACAGGTCTAGGTACACGAGCTTGGGACAGTTGTAGAGAACTGTGGGAAACTCTCCAGGAATATTGTTGTTGAAGAGATCGAGCTTGGTCAGATTCTTGAGGTCACAGATGAATGGGGGGATCGAATAATTTATGTTCAGGTTGGCAAGCTTAAGCTCAGTGATTGAGCCGTCTTGGCAGGTGACCTCGGGCCATGTGCAGTGGGAGGATGAATTGGAGGTGACCCAGTGGTGGAGGGAAGATGGTTCCTGCCAGGATTGCCTCAGCTTCAAGAGGACTTGCTGTTCTTTATCTTGGATTTGAGACTCTGCAACATGGGAGAGGGAGCAGAGGAAGACGAGACACGGGATGTAGAAGAAGAAGTGAATATGAGGAGGTGATGAGGTTAGTCTCGGCATAATTGGAGGTAATTTAGAGTCTTTTTCTGGTTAGAGAGACTCTCTGGTGTTGGAGCTAGATATCTATCAGCTCAAAACATGAAGCTAAACGTGTTGGTTTGCTTGTGGGTTGCTCGGCAGAACTCCCGGGTTTTTAACCTCGTTTGAAAGTGCTATGGGTCCTAAGATGATGGGTGTGGATGCATTTGTTCCTTTTCGTTCTTTTCCATTTCCCTCCACTAATGTCTCATCTCACTGGACGGATGAAAGAGGGGAAGAGTCAAAGAGCCAATGGTAATCTCCTTATCTTAACACTGCTCTGGAGTACACTTCGAAGAGCACCAAGATGCCTTCGACATCTGTGGTTCTATGACCGATAAAAGTCGGCAAAACCAGATGTTCCAGGTCAGTTCAAGGGCAAGCCACAAAACGACAGGTTTGTTCCTCTGCAGAAGACAAAAATGTTGCTAGGGGTACATGTTCCTCCTTTCAACAGCAGCATGAGCACAGCAAGCAGGGGAGAAGAAATTGGGGGCAAAGATGGAAATTTGACAGAATTTATTTACTTATTTTTTGGTCGAAAGACAGACTTTTATTAGGTGGTGGTCAATCTTGCCTATGCACGTTTAATTGTCCTCAAACATTTGTAACCACATGTATCGAATATATTTGCATTCACATTTATGGATCGTGACCTCTTTTGGATCAACTTTGTTTTTCATTCTAAGAAGAGAAAAGGGAGAGTAGTCGCATAACAGTAACTATTATAACATATGCTACTAGATCAACCGTAATTATTTAGAGTCACAAACAAATTATAAAGTATAATATACATCATTTCAAATGATTCATTTGTGTGAATTTCAAGATATTAAGATATCTTAAAACATTTAAGAGAAATTAGGAGACCCCACGTCGAACCAACTCAAAAACACGAGTTTCCACACAATCATTATGTCATGGTTGGTTTTGACCGTGACGTCACTTACAAATTGAAGGGTCAATATCATGATCATTTCCGAATTGATACATCTTTAACAAATTTATCCTCGAATTGATATATTTTTAACAAATTTACCAAAATTAATTTTTTTGATCACAAAAGCCTTAAAACTAGTATATACATAACAAATTTATTATTCATTAATTTCATGAAATTTTACTGTCAAATTGCTGAGTTGGATAACACGTGGCAGTTGATGAATGTATCAGTTTGGGGTTTTACCTTCCGTTTGTCATAAGTATATCAATTTATAATTTTTTGTGATATTAATCCAATTTATCGAAAGCTAACGAAAAGTAGCTTTATCACAAATATATCAATTTAGAATTTGTTGTGATTACAAAATTAATTTTAAGTAAATTTATCTTAAGTATATCAGTTTGAGATTTTTGATGATTAAAAAATTAATTTAAGATAAATTTATCATAAATTTATCACTTTAAGATTTTTATAATATTATCCAACCAAAAAAAATATTAATCGTAAATTAAATATCCACAAAATTTTCACGGTATGTACTGGCCTCTTGTCTGGCCCTAATGTCCACAAAATTTTCGCGGTATCCATGTGCTTGTAACCTCGATCACCCATAGAGAGAGGAATGCACCACCACGTGAGATGTTGGCCCACGAAAAACGGGGATGTGCCTCCAGATCTACAGGCGCCTTCGGGGAAAATATCCGGGGACAGGTGGAGACCCAACGTTGACCGTTGACTGTTGACCGTAGACTTGTTGGCTTTTTAAGTAGGGTTTTGCGTGGGCTTTTGCCTTGTCCCCTTCTTGTAGTCGGGAGCAAAGAACTTGGAGAAAATAATGATAAACCAGGTAACATGGTGGAAGACTTTGACTTAGCTTGCCCCTCCCCTCACGCCACACGATGTAGATTGGCTAACAACCGTGATTTCTATTTTGGGCTCTTCGTCTTCTCATGCCGTCAATAAATCGGGATTAAATTCTAATTTTAAATTTAGGATCGCAATTATAAAATTCGGAATGAAATATAATAAGTCCATGATAAGATGAAATAATTTTTATCGAGAATTTTACAAACCAATCCATCATTGAATGGTAGTATGGGTGAACAATGAGAACTATTCGTCAAATTCGTTGAATCTTATTCATCTGTAGAGTCACGAGTAGATATTCAGCACCTTTCCTAATTGTTTATGGCGGTGGAAATTAGAAAATTAACACAACGTAAGTAGGTCTAACGAAATAAAATTAATTTATCCGTGGCAAGATTTTTCATTATGCATACAATCAATAAGTAGTAATGACGACTTAATAGTGTCTTAATAGTGTCTAACGAAAGACTCTTTTCAAGCATCTTCAACCATTTTCTTAGATTATCATCACTATTTAAATTTTGAGATTTTTACGTTGACACGGTAGTCTAAATTCCCGGAGGTTACATTGCTTCAAAAACATGGGGCGAACCATATGTCCAATCCGTAGCACACGTGTTTCTCGACCGTGTGGAAAGAGATGATCCCCAGTCCAACAAAAGGACAAAAAGTACGGTAAACGACATGAAACTCGACTTGCGAAAAAAGAAGAGTAAAAAACGAGTCAATCATAAAAGCGGAGACCCGTTTTAATCGAGTCAAGCCAAACATCCACCACATGACTTACTGTGTTTTGGTCATGTGTTTCTTTCTCCCTCACTGCCCCATCGAGTCAAGCCAAACATCCACCACATGACTTACTGTGTTTTGGTCATCTGTTTCTCCCTCCCTCATTGTCCCATGGGGGCGTCATCATCAGTGTCATCCTTAGCTAGTAGGTTTTACTGAGGATGACATCAGCTAAGGATGTCCGCGAGGTACTTACAAATATCTAGGAATTGCTTTCTTATAATTAGGTTTTGCATTGAAATTGAGATTAGAGATTCCTAAGTATTGCTTTCTCATGATTAAGTCTGGCTGTGAAATTTATCCCGATGCTGATACTTTCAGAGGTATGAGGTTCTACTTCCTTCATGGCTTAATATCATTGAAAATCTTAAACCTCTCAAATTTATTTTTGTTCCACAAAAAATCTTTAAGTAGGACCTCCACGATACATTTTATCCAAACTAATTTTTGCCTAATGAAAAATCTCAAATTGATGCCTTTGGCCCAAATCTACATTTCGTTAAAATATATACATGTTAACACACGTGGATTTCCCACATTGGTCCGTCAATTTCCATGTTAGAACTATCTTACTGTCGTCTACCATGTGTGATCCGTCTCACAGTCGCAAGTGACGTGTGCCAACATGTATGCATAATAATAGGATATTGAATAAAACATTAGCCAATGATAGATTTGGGTTAGGGTACCGATATAGATTCTTTTTTGTAACAAAAAAATAGTTTAAGTTAAATATGTTATAAGTTTCAATTTAGGAGTATTCATGAAACGGAATTTAGTTTGAAAAAAATGTGCCATAAGGCATCAATTTGAAATTTTTAATGGTAATAACCCTTCCTTATTGCAAAACCCTTCCTTCCCCGACTCAAGTTGGCTCACTTTCGGAATTAATGCTGAGCAAGACTATCTAATAAAATCCTATGGACAAGGACATTCTTGGAGCGAAAAGGAATGTTTAGCAAAAAGATGAAAAGAAAGATAAAATTCACCAAAAATCTTAAAATTTATTAATAGAGATGTGATTGGGTTGTAGAAATTGTTGCATAATATTAGATCTATCAAAATAAGTCATAAACTCGATCTCAAGCTTGCTCACTCCCTACTCTCTCTTCATTGTGTCTCTTGTATTATGATAATAAAATGAAGCTCCAAAACTAGCTGAAATTTATGTAGTCAAGGGTGTTTTTTAAGTCCGTTTGTCCTGAGTGATCGCATGATAATTTTTTACTCAGTTCTATCTTGACTATTACTTCTACTCGAGCAGAAAAAACAAGTCTCTGTTCGTTAGTCTTCATGAAAAAGAAGTCTTTGTTGTATAGATTAGCGTGTAGTGCTTGGAGTCGTTGTATCACGCTAACATTTGTGCTCAGAGTATGTTGCAACCCACCCACGTTTCGTACGTTCCATAGATCGGCAAGACAGCGACCCGAATGATTCTGATTGATTCCCACTTGTCCCGGCGCCTTTTTTTTTTGGTAATGTCCAAGTCAAACGGCCAACCTTTGAATGTTCGCCGTGCCCTCCTATTCTCCAATGGGACAGCTTCTGAGTAATTTCCTGATGTAATTGGTCTTGTGGTGGACTTGAGTGCATGGGCAAATTTTCCACAGGATGACCCGGCAATGACAGATCGAGCCTTCTAGATGAGTAGGGAAGGTAAAATTTGATGACATCGAGCCCACATGATTGAACTAAACCAATCCTCGTCGCCAGTTACAGCACATCGTGAGGTCTGTGATTGATGGTCCCAATGAACCCGATGCACGGAAGGAATTCATCTCGGACCATATCACACGCTTCCCTTCTATGCAGTGCACGCTAACTAATTCAATAGTCGTCAGTGCAAAGTTGCCAACACATCTAGGAATCTTGCCAAGGCATATTATACAAGTAACTATCATCGACATGTTCAGACATGCTTAGTTAACCATGTAAATATGTTACCTGTGTCAATACTGGCACGCTGCATTTCGAGATTATAACATGTGACAGACAATGAGCATCTAGTGTAAACTAAAGCAGAAAAAACCCAACAACGATTAAAGAACGTATCTACTCACACGCAGAATCAATTATTGCGCTCGTCATCCAAGCATGCATAATGGAGCTCAACAATCACGCTCTTGTGCTAGTCAAGATAGTTGGAATTCTATTATCCAATCGCAGTAAAGTCACGGAGAACAGGAGTGTTGAACTACTCAAACACGGCAGCAACAAACTCTTTGCTAAAGCTGGGTGATCATACTATTGTTTGTCTAAAGTTACCATTAATCTGACACGATTTCCCATAAAGAATCCATTCTGGCTAAAGTTTCCAGTGGAATCTGAACTAATTCCAGATTCGAGACTGGATACTTTGTCTCCACAAACAGAAGTTGCGTATCCAACTCTGGGTATTCGGCAATTGACTTTAGTTCACTCGCAAGATGAGGGTAAAACGATAAGTAATTCCACTAAGAGAGCGCTTTCTGGACATTAGACTACGAATTCCTATGAGAGGTTGCAGTAAAGAATGAGTGTTAAATATTTCAAAATATTATTGAAATATCCAACAATCCCCCACATATTTCAAAAGATTTTGAAAATAAAAAATCAATAATGATGCTGGGTTATTGGAGTGTAATGCATCGGAACTGGTGCTTGTTAGGCTATGAACCAGACCTAGAAAAAAATGAAATACAATTCACGAAATCATTGGTGAAGTTTGAAACTTCTATGAACCAAAAATTTCTTTTGTGAATTATAATTTTCATCAATCATATTGCACTCCCACAAACTTTATTGTTCAACGCGGTTTTGCGCTAATAGGCCATACACATGTTTGGTTTATTCATAAGTGCTTTAGAGTTTTCACCAAAAAATTTTCATAGGAGCGGCCCAACTCCACACTAATATAGGTGATTCCATCAAGTGTATTTTGCAGCTTAATACACTACCAATAATGGCTATGGAATTTCATTAAAGGCTTAGCTCAACCTCTTTTTTCCTCGCAGTTTTGCACCATTCTCATCTTAGGATGGACAATAATTTTTAATTGTGCATCACCAGAACAACAAGCGACTTGTTATTACCCATATGAACCTAATTCATGGGATCGCCAATCATATAGGTTGAGTTACCATCATTGTTGCTTTTCCTCTATTGGCTTAAATCCCATTTCCCTCGATGTATCATGAATTAATTTTCTTCACAAGTTTAGTTAAAGGATCGGCCAAATTCACTTCTAATTTTACAAAATTGATGGATATAATTCCATCTTTAAGCAACTGCTTTACTACATCATGTCTCAATCGGATGTGTCTATTTTTACCATTGAAAGTTCCATTCTTTGTAATGACTATTGCCGCTTGGCAATCATAGTGCATAAACACAGAAGGTGTCGGTTTCATTCCCAAAGGAATATCCGCTAAAAGGTTCCTTAACCACTTAGCCTCATTGCTAGCCAATTCTAGAGCCACAAACTCTGACTCAATGGTGGATTTAGTAATTATTGTTTGTTTGGCTGACTTCCAAGTTACAACACCTCCACCAAGAGTGAACACATATCCACTAATAGATTTTGTCTCATCTGAATTCGAAATCCAATTAGTATCACTGTACCCTTCTAATACAGCGGGAAATCCACTATATAAAATGCCATAATTCATGGTTCCTCTCAAATATTTCATTAATATGCTCAAAGCAGTCCAATGATCATCATTGGGATTTTGTGTATATCTGCTCAGTCTACATACAGCATAAACTATATCAGGTCGAGTATAATTCATCAAATACATTAAACTCCCAATAATTTGAGCATACTTAGACTGAGATACACCATCTCTTTTATTTTTCACTAATTGGATATTAGAATCATAAGTAGTATTCATAAGTTTGACATCCAAGTGATCATATTTTTTAAGTAGCCTCTCCACATAATGCGCTTGAGTAAGCATTAGGCCACTATCACTCTTTATGATTCTAACACCCAAAATAATATTAGCTTCCCCCATGTCCTTCATATCAAATTTAGAAATCCAAAAACATTTTATTTCATTCACTACATCAATACACGTACAAAAAATAAGCATGTCATCAATATATAAGCTAATAATTATAGATTCACCATCAACAGTTTTTGTGTATACATATTTATCTACTCTAATAGAAAAATAACTATTATTAACTAGAGCATCATCAAATTTCTCATACCATTGCTTTTTTGCTTGCTTTAAGCCGTATAAGGATTTAATAAGTTTACAAACTTTGTTTTTTTGGCTAGGAAAAATACAACCTTCAGGTTGCATCATATAAATTTCCTTTTCCAAATCACCATTTAAAAAAGCTGTTTTAACATCCATTTGGTGAACAATAAGTTTGTAAATAGAAGCCAAAGTAATTAAAACACGAATTGATGAAATTCTTGTAACTGGAGCAAAAGTGTCAAAATAATCAACATTTTGTTTTTGACTAAAACCTTTTGCAACTAATCTTGCTTTATCTTTGTCAATAGAACCATCATGATTATATTTTCTTTTAAAAATCCATTTACAACCGATCGGTTTTGCACCGGGTAGTAAATCAACTAATTTCCAAGTTTGATTTGGTAAGATAGAATCAATCTCGATTTTTATAGCCTCTTTTCAAAAATTGCTTTATGAGGAAGATATTGCTTCAGAATAAGTCAAATGATCATTATCAATTAGATAAGTATAAAAAGCATTCCCAAAAAGAGTTTTTTTCCTTATTCTTTTGCTCCTTCTCAATTCATCATTTGAATTTTCAAAAACGTTTTTATGAAGAGGTGCAGGAGAAATAGTATCAATATTTAATGGAAAAATATGCTAAAAAAATTCTGCATTTTTTGTCTCAACTATAGTATTATTATCAAGCATGTCACTTTTTAATACAAGAAATCTATATGCAGCACTATGTTCAGCATAACCAATAAACATGTAGTCAGATGATTTAGAACCTATTTTCCTTTTCTTAGAATTAGGAAGCATAACCTTAGCAAGACACCCCCACACGTTCAAATATTTCAATAATATTTTGAAATATTTACAATAATAGCTTCGATAAAAGTTATGATCGCATTGAATACCATCATTATTTTTAACGGTCACATAACGGTTTCTTAACGGTCATATAATGGCTTTTCAATCGTTTTGTAACATTTAATTTATTTCTCAAATAAATCCTTCATCATTTTACAATAGCTCTTTTAACAGCTCTATCTTGTTTGAATATAAAATCTCATAAGACAATCTTAAAAAATAGAAACACTGAATGAAATAGAGAATATTCATTCTTTAAAAAATCTTTCATTTCCTTTTCCTTACTGGGTTATACACAAAGTTGTTTCTGTTCCTTCTAATATTCAGTGCGGAATATAAAAGAAGGTTTGTTGTATCTTGGGAGGATAGCCGTCAAAAGCCTATTGCACCAAGTTTTGCACTCTGAGAGGCGGAATTATCCTTAAGGATAATGCTTACGCTTGCACGCCTTAGACAAATTTATTTATTCTCATTAGCTTTTTCCTACAACGAGTCTGTGAGAAAATTGATTTTGGTATTGAATATTGCATATAAGACCATCAAATACAGTCAAAACAAATCATTAACCAGAAAAGATAAGATTCCACTAACTCATTGATGAGAGAGAGAGAGAGAGAGAGTGAGAGAGAGAGAGAGAGAGAGGATATCATCATAGACAATGGAGAAGAGTATCACAGATCTCAACAAGAGACAGAAACAATGCCTATGGCATGCTTCAAGCACTTGTAGACACGCGAAACAGAGGAACTCAGACAGAGAGGATATCATCATAGCCTATGGAGAAGATTATCACAGATCTCAACAAGAGATGGAAACAATGCCTATGACGTGCTTCAAGCACCTGTAGACACGCAAAACAAAATAACTCTTGTTTCGTCACACCCCAAAATTATCATGAATGGGGGATGACACAGCCGAAGGATGCAGCCTCAAAACTCCCAAAATCCAACTCCTAAAAGTCCCCTTGTCAATATTGCTCTCTAATACTCATCATTAGCCGAGGAACCTGAAAAAAAAAAAAAAAAAAATTGGCAAATAGAGGGGTGAGCAACCATAGTTCAGTGAGTAGTACATCTCTTTTAAATGGATCGAGCACCCACTATGCAAATTTATAGATCAAACCACAACTCTTTTAACTCAAACCTATCATATAACAAATATATATATATATATATATATATATATATATAAAGTTACATATGCTTTAGTAGAAATATTCTTTTCATAATAATATCAAAACAAACATCAATGGTCAAATCCATTGATCAATCTCATTAATTGACACGCCAATGGTTCATTTTATTTGTTAATCTCATGTCACGCATTAATAGTCTATTCCCTTGATTCATCTTATATGAAACCACATGTCAATGGTTCATTCCAATGACTAAACTCAAATCGTAAATCAATGATCTAGTCTATTAACCAAACTCATATCACATGTTAATGGTCCACTCCATTGACCAATCTGTTGCTCAATATCAAACCATGGTTACAATACAACGCTTAGTGACAAAGCGACCTAAATTCCCCGCTTGGCAAGGTCTCTAGGTGTGATGTAGATTAGGTCCCACCTATTATTAGCCAGTGGCTCGGCCTGCAATGATATTTTAGAATAGTATGCGTATATCTACAAGTCCTTCACTGGACTCACAGCAATATTGAGTATCAATACCAATCAAGAACAACACTATCCACGATCCATAAAACCAAATCCATAAATTATTTGATATATCACCAAAAGATTTCACAACTCAACTCGTCCGCCAAAAATACTTTTCATAAAACATTCTCAAATAATTTCAAGACTCTTCTCATAACTTGATTTTATAAACCAAATCAAATCAAATGCATGTTATAAGACATTTCACAAATCGATATACACAATATTCCATAATTCTTGCTCAAATAGTTTTTCGTAAAAAGGTTTCGTGAACCCATAATATATAATATTTTTTAACTTCATCCCTCAAGCAGAATATATTTTTCTACCAAAAAGTTCTCACACTATTCACAAATACCAAAACGTAGTAAATACTTGATCCAATTTTATGTAACAAACATGCTTATTCATAATTCATAAAATATCAAATCTTTATCATTTTGAAGACATGAGTTTATAAATTTTTAGAAGAGATAGCATCACTCACCTCGAAATACTTACGATCAAATAACAATTGTTACTTGAATCGTCGAACTTGTGATCCTATCAAATAAATGAGAAACAACGTTAAAATCGAGTGAAATGCTACCTCAACTATAACTTGACTAAACTAAGCATGATCGCTTAGAAAATGACTCCCACGCGCCAATAAATCGCTCAACCAAAGCAATTACTCAAAGCCATCTTTAGCGCGAAGCTTGAGCACAAAACTTTATCATGCTATAATTTTCTCCACCGAACTCTGTTTCAAGCATACTAATAGTCAATGGAAAGCCCATCCAACATACTACAAGAACCTCAATTTAGCCAACCCTAAATTAAGCTGAAAATTAACAAAATATGATCCCAAAGTTCTGGTTGCGCATTGTTCATCACATGTGATAAACTCCAAAAGTTTGTTTTAGGTAAACTATAAGGTCAAATCATGAACTGTAAAATTCTACAGCTTCAAAACACTATAAACTATCATTTCTATAAAAATACCCGACCCAACGACTCAAAAATCATACTTCACCGCTCGATTGTCCCAAAATTCCGAAGTTTAAGCCCTAGGTCTAAAATTACTCTGATTGAACAAATGGGCGGCACGAGCGCTTATTAGGTATTGCGTTACATAGTTAAGGTGGCTTGGCAAGGCTCCCATGATGAAAACGCATAAAAGCCTTCTTCTTCTTCTTCTTCTTCTTCTTCCTTTCTTTGAGCACAAACTCTCTGGACTCCCTCTCTCTCTCCCCTCCTTTTTCATTCTCTCTTTCCCTTTTATCTCCTCCTTTTTCCTCCTTTTTCTTTTCTTTCCTTTTCTTTCTTTCTTTCTTTTGTTTCCTTCTCTCTCTCTCTCTCTCTCTCTCTCTCTCTCTCTCTCTCTCTCTCTCTCTCTTCCTTTTCTTCTTCTCTCCTGAAGACTCTCAATCTCTCTCCTTCGTCTTTCTCCTTTTTATTTTTTTGACCGGGTCAAAACCCATATTTTACATTCTCCCCTCCTTAAAAAAATTTGTTCTCAAAATTTAGACATACATTAATTACCAAACAAGTGAGGGTATTTATGTCTTGCCTCCTCTTCGAGCTCCCAAGTGACCTCTCTCTATTATTGTGATTTTCCCATTGGATATTCGCATATGTTTTCAACAATCGCAATAACTTAGACATGTAGTACGTGTAACTTCATACTGGGTTTCCTTGAGGCTTGGAAGCTATACTAAGGTTCCCGTTATTAGTACCATTACTTACAAGACATGACCCAACTTTATCATCAATAGCTTCTCTCGAGTGGCGAGCATACGTTGCACCAGTATAGTTTGACTTTTGCAAATTTCATTTACTCCACTGCCAGCTCAGTAAAATCTTCGAGATTGGAATTTTTTTTTTTTTTTTGGGATCATTTCCATTGAACATCGACTATATTCGCTTGAGCGCAACTCAATAGCTGACTTAACATCCCCAGGCTCCTTCCCTTGTATTGCTTAAACTAGTGACAGTTAAGGAAACATCATAATCATAGTTAGTCTGAGGGTACTTTCTGCAATTCCACGGGCTCCTAGAGTATAATAAATATCCGATGCCATAGACATGCTCCCGATAAGCTACTCCACTTCTTTGAGCATACCAGTATGCCCCCAAAATGTCCACCATTCACCGTAATGCTTGAGATTAGGTTCTATCTCGTGTTCTTGTATCACGAAATCAAAGTGAAAGCATTCCTTATTTACTAAGCTCATATGTTTATATGCTCCAAGAACTCCAATAAAGGTTTTGCCATTAGGTGTTACTCTGCAATTTTTCATCACTAGAAAGATTTTTTATTACCTTCCTATCAAGCCATTCATTGCCAACCCAAGAATCATAACGTTCCATGTGGAGACACCTTTGTCTTCCCTTAACTAGAAAACATCAAATGCATTTTAAACACAATCACACTTCATGTACATGTCTATTAGGGTTGTATCCAAAATAATATCAACCTCAAGACAAATCTTCCTAATTTTCACATGAATCCATTTTCCTTGTTCAAGGGCAACCAAGTGAGTACAAGTTGAGACGACACTCACCAAAATAATTTCATCGTGCTACATCTTGATATGTGTGACTAATTCCGTGTGCCTCAATGATGGTAGTCCAAGTCTCGAAACTTAGACAAGGATTGAAATAAATATGGACTTTGTAGTAAAAATTGACTGGCAACTTTCGTACACTTTCATTATTTTTGAAAAAACGAAAGGATCATCCTAATCTCTTTCTTTCTTTTCTTTTTCTTTTTTTCCTTCAAAACTTGCTCATGGATCTCCTTCCCAATTTTCAAATCTCTAAGTTGAGCACAAACATTCAAAAGCCTTGCTAGCGCAACAGAGTCTAGCCTATGCTTCAACAATTGCATAGCGCTAAATACGTCCAAAGTCTCATAGACAAACCCACTCTCCGTACAAGTCAATCATTGCTGTCCAAGAGATCACATTTCTCTAAGGCATATCTTCAAATAACTTGAGTGAATAATTTAAGATTATGTATTTCGAGTACATCACAATCAAGTAACTACAAACACCTTATCAACAAATCCATTCTTCGTAGTATAAGTAGGAATCCCTTTCCCATGTTTTAGGTCCTTCAATGGGCACAAACCGGCAAAACAATGGCAATTATGATACTATTAGGCCTACAACCTTCTTGCGGCACCCACACGGTTGACCTCAAGGCCTCTTAAGCCTCCCTTTCGAGATATAACTCGACACTAGGGCTGTCCAAGAAATAACATTTCTTTTTGATGAACTGTAATATACATGTCTTCCATATTCTATGTCCCCACGCTTGCAATACAAATCAATCAATCCAACTTTTTATAAATAATTGCTTCAAGTCACTCTTTGTCTTCAGCACATACACATGAACCTCTTGACCCAATCATCATGCCTATCACAAGTAGGATTGTTGTCAATATAACTGAATTTGGACTAATTCCTTCTTTCTGAAACTTTGGTCTTCTTTGGGAAATTTCTTTCTTATTTATTTATTTATTTAAATTTCTCCATCATAAAAGAACGAGCCACGTCTTTCACATCAGCAAAATCTACTTTTGAGCTCTCTCATTAATAGAGTTTTCTACACTACTGAAGAATGTAGCATTTTCTATGTCTAGAGACACGAACTTGGAAGTGGCACCTTCACCAATGTCACAATTTAAATTGCCACAACTAGCAATCTTGTTTGGCTTCTCAATTTTAACCCTGATCACAAACTTCCAAGTAGTCAAGGGCAAAGAGCTTAAATTTACGTTTAAAACTTCACCAAAGTCAAAATATCTACCGTGATAGACCTCACTGCTTAATGAGTAGAGACACCACCTCGTATCCTTCCATTATTTGTACTTCACCATTCAACTTTCTTTCAATACCTTTGGCCCATATTCATGATTGTCATATTTTGACTCGTATAAGACTGGCGTAAACCCATTTTCCAAACCAAAGTCCCCCTCCTTCTAAAGATTGATGAATTCAATTGACATGCACCATCAATCGGAAGTCTAATAGTCTAAGTTGCCCATGCAAGGAGGCATCATCACATCCTCCTTTTGGTCCTCAGGGAGTTCAACCACAACTGCTTTAATTGTCATAAAAAGGATGATGCATTAACAACATTAACCAAGCAAACCTAATAGCTTTCAGTGGATCCTTAATTCCAAATTTGACAATAACAACATAGCCACCTTTTGATGCATCTTATCCTTAGAGTTATCCTAGGTCATCCTGCTCCAAGACTTTTCCTATGACGATAGCTCCCTCAACTTTAGCATTGTAAGCAATGATATCCAAGTGTCTTCAATGCATTCTAAATATTTCTTAGAAACCATTTTTTTTTTTTTTTAAGTTGGCAATTTACAACTTGTCCAATTCTTTTTATGCATAAGAAAGAGCAACACCTCCACCTAATACTATACCCTCTTCTATAGCTTCCTTTGTGGCATTCAATGCATCAGTAACCCCTATCCTTCTTCTCACCTACTTCTGCTTCACTAACTATTCCAATCTTCAAGAAAATTACACCATCAGATAGTTTTGCCAATCTCTCTTGCAATTTCTATTTGTCATAGTTTGAAATACTCAACTCATTTGCGGACCTAATTCGTTCACTTGTCTCTAAACTTCTCATCACCAACACTATTAAGGATAACTAAGTCATCTTTAAACACCACCTTTTTGTAAGATCCGAGCATCCCAAGATCTACCTTCTCTATGTTCATTGCAAGTTCTTCAATAATTACTTCATCACTAGTAAGAGTGACAAGATCCTATAAATTTGCTTTCTTGTTTACTTCAAAACCATTAGCCTTAATAGCATAAACCTTGACTCTTATGCAAAGCTTCTTTAGGATAAGGGTTGCTAGGCATAACTTTCAACGTTCTTAGCAACAATGAGCAAAGGTCCTTATTTCTTTAGTGCAAATAAAACTTTCACAACCAAACCTCAATAACCTTAAGATACATTTATGATATTAAAAATAAGAAATTGCTTGCTTATGTTTGTTGAAGAAAACTCCTTCATTGTTTTGAAGTTGACAAAACATTTCTATCAGTCTAGTTTGAGGACTTCCAGACTCAAATGTTAAAGTCTGAAGAACTCCAAACTCTTTTGTCAAAGTCTAAAGACCGCCAGAGTCAAGACTCAAAGTCTGCCCCAACTGACAACTTCTAGAACGAAAAATGAAGACTTATCCAAATGCCGGATTATCTTCAAGGATTCGATTCATATGGTTTTTGGAAGACCTTATGGCTGGTTTTAGCATTTACTTGATTGATTATTCTTATTGGAATCTACCCCGATTTGAAGATCTTTTAAAAGGCGAGCAAACTTGGAAGGTTTCACTTATGGAAACCAAGGATCCCGATTGTATGGGCAAACAGGATTTACGGGCTTCCATCACCAATTATCCAATGACTCGAGATCACCTAAATTGATTTTGTCCAACGGGTAGATTGAAAGAATTCATTTGGAAAGTGCCAATGGTCGTAAAGGCAAGAAAGAGTATTTAAGGCGGACTCTCCAGTTGTTAGATGTGGTGCGTGAAAAAAGAATTTCAAAGTTTGAATCTCTATAGTTCCTTACGCTATCATTCATCAAGCTCAAAGTTGTACACAAAAGAGAAAAATAAATAGTGAGACTGTGTGAGAGACCAGTAGAGATTCTTCATCAAGATAGTCAAAGATCACAAGTTGTATAATCTCTTTTGATTCATAGTGGAATCTAGCTAGTGGGCTGTCAGTGCGGGAGAGTAGATGTAGGCTTGATCTAAGCCGAACCATTATAAAAACCTTGTGTTCCAAATTCTCTTTCCTTAACTCCTTATTATTCATTGCTTTATTTAATTGTCTATAAGATTGTTTAAAGTTGTTTGCTATCATTGTATAAAGGCAATCTATTTCATTAAGTCTTGTTAGAAAATGTTTATACACCTATTGTCACACCCCGAACCTCGAGCGTGCCAACATCCCATCATGGTCATTCATATGCGACGTTCCCAAGTTAAGTCGCCGACCCAATCTTTTTTTTTTTTTTTTAAATTCGCATGCGGAAGCGTACTATAAAACCCCTGACAATAATATACGGGATAGCGCAGCAGGAAGTAAATTCACATCAATACACTTTCATAAAACAACGAAGTTTACAAACAAAGGTATACGGCCAAAAGTCTACAAAAGACCGGCCCTTAAACAGGAACCATCCTATGACCTACAAGTTGAACACAAATTCCAATCCTTCAAACTTCACCTCTGCAACTCCACCTCTGCAACTCCACATGGCCAACCAGGCGAACTGGCCGCTCCGTCCACTAGGGACCTGAAAATGCAATCCCACAACGGGGTGAGACATTGTCTCAGCAAGTTCACCTCCTAAACCCCTATTAGAAAGGAAATATGCCCAAGGGTGGCCTAGCCACATCATACAGAGAATTTACCTCGCCTCAGTTCCTCCCTGCAGGTTAGCACAATTCAAATCACTTAATCATGTTCAATAACACGAACTTAAACAACCGGAATGCAATAACTTTCAGATAACCAACAACCACAGGGGTTCTGATTATAAGATCAAATCGTTATGACATGTCTCATACCATGCCACACAATTCCGTCTCATAATCCGACACATCAACAACACTCAGCATGCGTTCCAATTGTTATACACTGCCACACATGGGCATAGCCTACTCGCAGTTCGGCTATCTACTGGCATTTAGCCAGGCATCGCCTCCCCACCTTGGAGCGCGGTTTCATCACTACGTTGACGACATTCCCGAAGGAGTATGGGCCCATAATCTACTGCGACCCGCATCCGTTGTAAGGGGCATCCCATATAAGGGCAAATCCGGCTCAACAGCCCAAGACAAATTCTTCTTAATTATCACACAATAAATTCATACTCGGCCTAGGACACTTTGCTTTTTACTCAATAATCCCAATTAAAATAGTAATTCCGGCCTATTTTCTTCATATTAAAAATATTTGAGAAATTACTCACGTGTGTGGGGACACGTTAATTTCAATTTAGAAAACTCAATTTCTATCTTTTTCAACCCCACTATTTAATATAATAATTAAAATTCAATTTCGGTGCCGAAACCCGACACGTGGGAATTTCTGAATAAAATCCATATTTTTCGCAATCAACACTCAATTTGCAATATCCAATCACCAAATTCAAAATCTGAATACACAATAGCGATCGGCGCGAAATTCTGAAAAAAAAAAAAAAAAAAAAAAAAAAAAAAAAAAAGGTCTCGACAAAATTTTTGGAATTTATTAAATAATTAATTTTATTCCGAAATTAATTAAATAATAAAATTTTAATAATTTCGAATAATAATATATTATATTATTTAATAATTTCGAAATATTTAATAAATCAAAAATAAATTCCTTTAAGTCACATCAAGACTTATATTAAGTTAAACATCCTCTTAGCCCTAAATTAAACACACTTTAAATTATTTAAATACCTTAACCTAATCTATACTTAAATAAATTAAACTAACCACCTAATAACACTTAACATAGACTAAGCACATCCTAAGCATCATTAACCCTCTTATCAAGATTTAGTGAGCTAAACTCACCCAATTAACAAATTGATCGAACCAAAATGACGGGGACGACGAGGGGAACAACTTTCCTCAAAGTGGGCCAAGCATCCGGGGTTGGGAAGCCTACCAAAACGGGCCAAACCTTCACTGCGATACCCATTTTCTTTGGCTGCTGTCCACTGCTGGTTGAGGCCGAGAATGGGCGGATCCGGGGCTTAGATGAGATGGAAAAGGACTGGGGCAGGTTGAGGGGTCGAACTGGACCAAGGCAGGACCCAAACGGTGGCCGGAGGTGGCTAAACGGCTTCGGCACGGGCTAATGTAGCAGCTGCAACGCAGGGGCAGGAGAGTGGGAGGCAGAGATGGCACGACGGCGGCCGGCAAGCGCGCACGTGAGTCTTCGCACGGACGGGCGACGACCGCGATGAACGGCGAGCGGCTACGGGCGTCGAGCGATCTTTAGATTCTTTGGTTGCTGCGTTCTTCAAGTCGCACAAAGAGGGAGGAAGAAGAGGGAGTCTATGGAAGAGAAGGGGAAAGGAAGAAGGAGAAGGGGGCCCACTTCACTCTCCTTTCTTTAATCCTTCAAATGTGGCCCACCATGACCTCATGTGATGTCACCTTCCACTCACCAAGCTTCCACAACAATCCTCTAATGGGTCCAATTTCTTTTCCGCCGTGGCATGAAAGTCTTGCACATCAAATTCTTCAATTCCTTTCAATTCTCTTCCAACTGAGTCCAATTAAAGTTCATAAATTTATCCAATGATCCTAATAAGATTTGTGACACAACAGGACTTTCAGTTTCTGAATTCAATCTCAATTTTCACGGTTAATTTCAATCTGGTGCGATTCCAGCGCGTCCTAACCTACCGGGTAGTTTTCAGGGAAATTTTCTTGCATCCCACCTGAGGGTGATCAATCCCCAAGTCTGACGCATTAAAATCCCTTAATTGCTTCGCCCAATAGGCTAGTTCCCTCATGAGTGGCTAACTCAGAGAGACGAACTATATGCATAGATGAAATGCCCGACTCAATCGACTGAAAATAGAATTAGAAAAATCAGGATGTCACACCTATTCACCCCCCGCTAGGTGTTCGTACTAGCTTTTTCAATTGGTATTAGAGCCTGTGTGCTTATTTATTGAAGTGTTTTTACTTTTTAAGCTAAAGATCTATAGTTAGTATTTTGGCTCTAGGTTTGGTTAAAGGCGAAAGTAACACTAGACCTCCCCCATTTGATGGAAAAGAATATAATGTTTGGAAAAACAAGATGAAGGTATTCTTGAGATTGAAAGATCCCCTAGAATGGCATGTGGTAGAGAAAAGAATCATTCCTAAGGCTGCATCAACCTTAGGGAAGGAAGTTACAGATGCTGGAGAGTTGTCACAAGCAGATATAATCAAGAGACAAGCTCTTGATGCTAAAGCCATTTATTCATTATATTGTGTTTTATCTCCTACTGAGTATAACCGAATTTGAGTAAAGAACACCTGGAGTGCCATAACTTGGCACGGGGGGACACTTAAGTGCCATAACTTTTTTTCGGTACACTTAAGTGCCACTTTTTTTTTTCAAATGGAACACTTAAGTGCCAATATCGGAGTAAAATGGAACACTTAAGTGCCACTCCGGCGAAAATCCGGCCAAACGCAATTTTCCGGTGATGGAGGTCCAAATCGACGTCGTTTTTGCATGCCGACGTGGCAAAAAATGCAAAAACGACGCCGTTTCGCGTCGACGTGTAAAAATAATAAAAAATTAATTAAATTAAATTAAAACTTAATTTTAAATAAAAATACTCTAAAAATTAAAAAATTAAAAAAAAAAAAAGGGTGGGGACGAAGGGGCGGGCGGGCCGAGGGTTGAGCCCTCACCGCCGCCGCCTCCCCGCCGTCTCCGGAAGGGCCGGCGACGAGAGGGGAGGGTCGGCCGGGTCGCCGACCCCGGCCGACCGGTGGCGAGGGCCGCGAGCCCTCGCCGGATCGCGGTGAGGGCCCGCGAGCCCTCGCCCGATCTGGCGAGGGCCGCGAGCCCTCGCCGCGATCCGGCGAGGGCTGCGGGCCCTCGCGCCTCCCCACCGTCGCCGGCCCTTCCGGCGACGGCGGGAGGCGACGGAGGCGAGGGCTCAGCCCTCGGCCGCCCGCCCGCCCCTTCGTCCCCTTTTTTTTTTTTTTTTTTTGAGTATTTTTAATTAAATTAAGTTTTAATTTAATTTAATTAATTTTTTATTATGTAAACGGCGTCGTTTCGCTGAGTCGGCGCCGACTCAGCTCTCCGGCGAGCCACGCAAGCATTAAAAAATAATAAACACGCGCCACGTAGGATTTCCGGCAAGGTCGCCGAAGGTGGCACTTAAGTGTACCGAAAAAAAGTTATGGCACTTAAGTGTGCCCCCTTTGCCAAGTTATGGCACTCCAGGTGTCCCAAACTCAACCGAATTTCATCTTGTGAAATAGCCAAAGAAGTCTAGGATAGGTTGCACGTCACCTATGAAGGAACTAAGCGAGTTAAAGAAACAGAAATCAATACCCTACTCGGATAGTATGAAGCCTTCAAAATGAAGTCAGGAGAATCCATCACTGATATGTTTAGTCATTTTACAGAAATTGTAAACGGTCTAGCATATCAAAGACAGCCAATCTCTAAACCAACAAAGGTCAATAAGTTGCTGCGAGGACTCTCCAAAGACTGGAACCATGTGAAGACTTCTATAAGAAAAACCCAAAGGATCATGTGTCTTTCCGTAGACGATTTGGTTGACATGCTTCAATCATATGAAGTAGAGCACATCAATGAAGAAGAAGATCTCAAAGATAAGAAGTCAATTGCCTTAAAATCTAACGATAATTCTGATGATATAGACTTTGAAGATAACTTGGACGATGAAGAGCTAGCACTCATGAAAAGGAAATTCAGAAAGTTAAATAGGAAATGAAAAAAGGTTTAACTGGAAGAAGCAGGGCACTTAGAGATTTCAGAAGAAATCAAATGAGGATAATGAGACCACTAAAGATGTGATTTTTTTTTAATATAAGAAAAATGGGCACATCAGACCCAATTGCTCTTCATTAAAGAAAAAAAAAAGGAAAAACAGAGAAATTCGAGAAGGCTCTCAAAGCAGAGACATGGAGCGATACTGAATGCGAGGAAAGTGATGAGGAATATGCCAATATATGCCTAATGGAAAATTTAGATTCAGACTCAGATTCTGAGACAAACTCAGACTCAAATAGAGAAATTGAGGTCAGTAATTTAAAAATTCATGTCAAAGGACACGCGAACCCCTAGAGTGCCATAAGTTGGCATAAAGAAACACTTAAGTGCCAAAAGTTACGAAAGGTACTCTTAAGTACCAAAATCGGAGCAAAATGGTACACTTAAGTGCCAATCCGGCCAAAACGCTGACATGGCGATTTTTCGGCGAGGCAAAGGCAAAATGGCGTTGTTTTAATGTTGACGTGAAAAAAATAATAATATAACAATTAATTAAATTAATATTAAATTTAAATTTATTTAAAACATTTTAAAATAACAAATTTTAATATTAAAAAAATTTAAAAATTTTAAAAAAAAAATTAAAGGGGGAGGCGAGACGGGCCGAGGGCTCGCCCTCGCCCACCGCCGCCGCCTCCTCGGCAGTGCCTTGGCTAGGGGAAGTGTCGGTGAGGGTCGCCGGGCCCTAGCCAAGGACCAGCGACCTCGACCGACCGGTGGCAAGGGCCCACGAGCCCTCGTGGGATGCGGGCGAGGGCCGCGACCCTCGCCCGCATCTAGGGCGAGGGTCGCAGTCTCACCCGGATCCGTTGAGGGTCGGCGGCCTTTGCCTAGCTAGGCCAAGGGTCATCGCTGCCGAGGGGTCACCGACGACCCTTGGCTTGACCGGGCGAGGGCCGCCAACCCTCGCCGAGATCCGGGCAAGGGCCACAACCCTCGCCCGGATCCGGCGAGGGCTCCCGGCCCTCGCCACGATCGCCGGGGTTGCCGCCCCTAGCCAAGGCCCGGCAACCCCGGCCGATGCTTCCCCTGGCCGGGCGCCACCGGGAGGTGACGACGGCAGCTAAGGGCCGAGCCCTCAACCATCTCCGCCCCTCCCTTTAAATTTTTAACATTTTTATTTGTATTTTTAAATATCTTAAGTAAATTTAGTTTTAAATTAAATTTAATTATTTTTTACATTAATTTATTACCACGTCAATGCAAAAATGACGTCTTTTTTTTCATTATTTGGCCACGTTAGCATGCAAAACGGCATCGTTTTATACTTATTTCGCCGGAAATTGCACAAATCAGCATTTTGGCCGAAGTGGCACTTAAGTGTCCACTTTTTTTTCGAATGTGGCACTTAAGTGTACCTTTCGTAAATTTTGGCACTTAAGTGTCCCTTTGTGCAGTTGAAGCGTTCTTATCCCCATGTTAAAGTCTCAAAGTAAATAAATAAACTCTGTTTCAGTCTCAAAACATCTCTTAAGAGGATTTTCGAGCTAAAGAAGGAAAATTCCAAACTAAAGCAACAAGAAACTTCTTAGAAAGAAAAGTTTGAAAAACTAGATAAAAGCTTTGTTGATTTGAAAAAAAATACATATTCTCTTTCGAAGGAAAATACTTTTTTGAACGAGGACATTTCAAATATCACTAAAAAGTTTTTAGTAGGGTCTGAGAAGTTGGAAAAGATTCTTTTAATACAAAGACCTTATTTCAATAAATCTAGTTTGGGAATGACACTGGAAACCATTCTTTTAATTGATTTTCCAAAGGTTAAAGAGAGAATCAAACAAAGATCTACAAAAACTTTTTACAAGAACCATTTTCAAAAGGCTTTTGTAAAACCTGTTGGCAGAAGTACTCTCAAATGTTCAAAGTGTAAAAGCTCAGAACATTTCGAGAATGAATGTCCTAAGGTTTGGAGACTTGTTAAGAGATATTGGGCAAAGACTGTATTTTGTACTAACTCCCCTGGACCCAAGAAAGTATGGGGACCAAAGAAAGCTTGAGTTCTTTTTATAAGCTTGAGTTCTTTTTATAATTGTAGGTCACTATCAAGAAAAAGATCAAATGGTACTTGGATAGTGACTACTCGAGGCACATGATAGGAGATTCAGGTTGTTTTATAAAGTTCGTGCAAGTGAATGGAGGAAAAGTTTCTTTTGGTGGAAACAACAAAGGAAGGATTATGGGATGTGGAACTGTAAGGATTAGAAGTTTCACCATCAACAATATTTCTTTAGTGGAAGGTTTGAATTGCAATCTTCTTAGCATTAGTCAATTGTGCGACACTAGACTTAAAATTAATTTTCAAGAAGGCACTTGTTCGGGAACTAGTCAAGATCTCTATTAATCTTTCACTGGACGAAGACATGGGAATATCTACCTTCAGGATATAAAACTAGAAAGCTCTCAATGTCTAATATCCCTTCAAGGTGAAGCAATCCTTTGGCACAGAAAGCTTGGTTATGTTAACATGAAACAAATTGCCAAAATCTCCTCCAAGAAACTTGTTCGTGGACTACCCAACCTAACTTATCAAAAGTCTGATTTATGCACACCATGTGTTATGGGAAAATAGGTTAGAAGTTCTTTTAAACTCATAAATAAAGTTTCTGCTAATCGAGTTTTGCAGCTTTTGCATATGGATCTCTTTGGACCAACCAGAACTTAAAACATTAGTGAAAAGAGATACTGTCTAGTAATCGTGGATGATTACTCTCGCTTTACATAGGTATACTTCCTAACAAGTAAGTCTGAAGCATTCTCTTATTTTTCAGAGTATGCCAAGAAAGTTCAGAATGAAAGGGGTTATGTTATTTCAAGCATACGCACAGACCATGGAAGTGAGTTTGAAAATCAAGACTTTGCAAAATTTTGTGATGACTCTAGTTTTCAGCATGTTTTCTCTTCTCCATATACTCTAGAGCAAAATGGGGTTATGGAAAGGAAAAATAGATCTTTGTAGGAGATGGCAAGAACACTCTTAATTGAGAGTAATATTCCCTCTCGAATTTGGGTTGAAGCAGTCTCTATAGCTTGCTACATTATTAATAGAGTATTCTTAAGGCCAACTCTAGATAAAACTCCTTATGAGTTATTCAAAGAGAATAAGCCAATTATTTCTTATTTTCATGTGTTTGGTTGTAAGTATTTTGTTTTGAAGAATGCAAATGATCGTACTGGTAAATTTGAAGAAAAATTAGATGAAGGAATCTTCCTTGGCTACTCAACCTTAAGCAAAGCTTACAAAATATTTAACAAAAACACTCAGTCTGTGGAAGAATTCATGAATGTCAAGTTTCAAGACTCAATGCAAAACAAATTGGATCAGATTCAACTTGAATAACCTGAATCTGCTCTAAATGTTACAAAATCTATTTCTCCCAAAGTGGTTTAGACTCCTAAAGCTCAATAGCAAAATGAACCAAAAGATTCAATTGAAGCAAAGGATCAACAGACTTTCAAACCATCTAGCAACTAGAAGTATAAGTCAAGTCATCCCAAGGAACTCATCATTGGCAACATTGATGAAGGAATTCGCACAAGATCCAAAAGGCGAGAAGAGTCTAGTGCTTTAGCACTTGTTTCTGAGATTGAACCCAAAACTATAGAAGAATCCTTGAATGATGAAAGTTGGATTGAAGCTATGCAAGAATAGCTCGGAACATTCAAAGCATCAATGATGTTCGGGAACTAATTCCTAAACCTAAAGGTAAGTCTACTTTTGGAACTAAATGGGTTTTCAGGAACAAGATGAACGAGAAAGAAAAAGTGATCAGGAACAAAGCAAGACTCGTGGCCAAAGGATATACGCAAGAAGAAGGAATAGACTATGACGAGACCTATGCACCGATAACAAGATTAGAAGCAATTAGATTATTACTTGCCTTTGCTTTCTATAAAAATTTTAGGTTATTCAAAATGAATGTAAAAAGTGCATTCCTAAATGGATTTATCTAAGAGGAAGTTTATGTGGAACAACCACCTGGTTTTGAAGATCCAAGAAAGCCAAAATCAATCTATAGACTAAAAAATGTCCTATATGTACTGAAACAGGCACCTCGAGCTTGGTATGAAATGTTAAGTAATTTCCTAACTCAAAATGGTTTTGTTAAAGGAAAAATAGATATTACCTTGTTCATTAAAAAGGAAGGTAAATATTTTCTATTTGTTCATATTTATGTTGATGATATTATATTTCGTTCACCTAATGAAAATCTGTGCAATGAGTTTTCAAGATACATGCAGGATGAATTCGAGATGAGCATGATGGGTGAGTTAACATTCTTTCTGGGATTACAAGTTAAACAATCAAATGAAAGAATTTTCATTTACCAAGAGAAGTATGCAAAGGATCTCATCAAGAAGTTTGGATTAGAGAATTGCAAAAAGATAGAGACGCCTATGTCAAGTTCTTCGAAGCTAGACAAAGATGAAGAAAAAAATAATGTAGACCAGAAGCTATATAGGAGTATTATTGGTTCACTTCTTTACCTTACTGCATCTAGACCTGACATTTTGTTTAGTGTTTGTATCTGTGCTAGATTCCAATCAAATCCCAAAAAATCACTCTTAACTGCTATAAAGCGCATTATCAAATATGTTGCAACAACTCTAAAGCTAGGTTTGTGGTATCCCAAAGAATGAGACTTTACTCTCCTTGGATATTCAGACGCAGATTTAGCAGGATGCAAAGTAGACAGAAATAGTACTTCTGGTACTTGTCAACTACTAGGCAACAAGCTGGTATCTTGGTTTTCAAGAAAACAGAGTACTGTAGCTTTTTCAACGGCTGAAGTAGAATATATGGCTTTTGGAAATTGCTACTCTCAAATCTTGTGGATACGGCAATAACTAAGAGACTTTGGAATTGAAGAATCTTGTATAGAGATCAAATATGACAACACCAGTGCAATAAATTTCACAAAGAATTCAATTCTTCACTCAAGGGCAAAGCATATAGAGATGCGACATCATTTTATTAGAGATTATGTTCAAAATGGAGAAGTTATGATTCAATTCATTGACTCGAAGAATCAGCTGGCAGACATATTTACAAAGCCACTGGAGAAAAGCTTATTTGAGTCTATTCGCACTAGACTGAACATCATATCTTATATTGAATAAAGTTTGAAGGTGTTCAGACCTAAAGGTAAAAGTTTGAAGGAGTTCAGACTCAGAATGACTAGAAGTTACGATTGTAAGTTAATTCTTTCAAAATACATGTAATTTCATTTTTGGATAATTTTTGAGAAAGGTACGTTGATTTTCAAATTGCTACTTGTCTATTTTATTTTTAGAATTTATCTTTTTCAATATTTGAATTAATGGTAGTTTTTCATTTTCAAAAAGGCAGTTTTCACTTTTTCCTTAGTGACGATTCATATACCCCGTTTCACTTGCTATTTATACTTTCGATTTTCATATTCTTCATTTTCACTCTCAAACCCTAGAATACAAAAATCCCACTTGCTTTCACTTTCTCTCAAGTTTATTCCAAAAGATTTCATCTTTTCACGAACGACTTCGAGATTCTCTTCAAGAAAGCGACAATGTCTTCGCAAAGAAAGTATTCGAGAATCACAAGCAAGGGACCACAATGTATGCGTGAGGGGCTTACGCACTTCGATCTGATTGAGGAAGAAGACTCTCCTCAACAATAATAGCAAAGTCAACAACAACATTCTCAACAGCGTCAGTCTTCTCAACACAGGACACAAGATCCTCCACAGAATCAGCCAGAAGAAGAAATAGTGGAAAATGTTGAACCTGTAAGAATGCTGAAACCTCAAGTTATTTTCAAACTTTATTCTAAGTTGAAAGAAGGAGGTACTACTATGACTCTGATCGATGATTTTATGAGAGAGAGAGAGGTTACAAGAATGAGACGTTGTTTTCGCAAGCGATGGAAGGAATGGGTATTGCGCCCAAAGGGTTGGTCGACAGGACATTTGTCAATTTTCCTAGTGATCCACGATTTGGCACGTTTAACCAGCCTGAGGGAAAGGACAACGATGAATGTGTGTTCACACATTTCCAGCCTAGGATGGGAGTGGCTGCAAATGTTCATGGTGAAGGAGCAAGTATTTTCCACTCTAAAGACCACAAAAAAGTTTACTCAAAACTGCTGAAGCGAGGGGTTATGAACCCCAGAAGTGTTGATTTTGATTTCCTTGATTCAGTGAAAGTGAATCTGAGGGAGAAATTTGCTCTCCTTCAATTGGAGCACTTTTAATCTAAAACAACAGTTCCTTATTCAAAACTCATTGCCTACTTCTATTCAAATCTGTCATTTTTGGATGTGAATAGATTCTATTTTATAGTTAGAGACAAGGAATTTGTGTCTATTGCTCACGCTACTTTGCAACTTGTATAAGATAGATTTGCTAAAGGCAAAATATCCTACACAAGGATGAATGCCTCCAACATTTTGCTTCACAAGATCATGATCAACTGCATTCGGCCCAAGTCTACGTCAAAGACTGATGTCTCTCATTCAGAAGCAAAGTTGATGTATGCCATCAATACTAGTTACAAATTCTCTCTACCTCACACCATCCTTATGCACATGTACAGGATAGTGGTGAAGGACAAGGGGCAACTCCCTTATTCTGCTCTTATCACGCGTATCTTCAGACATTTCAAAATTCACAGTCCCGCACCCTTGTGTGTGACAAGCATTGCTCCAATGGTAATTAGACTGAAAATGGTCATAAAGATGCGTTTGAAAGAGCTTAACAAGGTGTTAGAGCGCATGAAGGAGAAGTCTCTTGTTAAGGCGAAATAAGACTTTGCAGCAGCCAAGAGGAAAGGAAAGGAGCCCATGGGTGCTCCAACGAAGAAGAAGAGAACACTCATCTTGCAGGATGAAAAAGATGAGGATGAAATGACTCTCTTAGCCTTTACCCTAAGGAACTTGAAGAGTTTTGTTAGCTTTCAAGAGCCAGAGGAAAGAGAGACAAGAGAAAAAGAAGGAACAAAGAAGGAAGCTGAAGAAAGAGAACAGAGGAGGACAGAGGAAGAGGAAGGAAGAACAGAGGAAGGAGAAAGAGAAAGAGAAGAAGAGGAAGAAGATGGTCGAGATGACTCATTTGAGCCAACTTTGGCTGTATCCTTGTCAAGTAACTCTAAGAAGATAAGGAGTGGAACTGCTGGAGGAAAAGGAAAAGAAAAACATCACTATGATGTTGAAGTTGAAGAAGAACAGGAAGAAGAACTCACTTCTCAACTTGTAGGTACACAAACAAGGGGAGCTGCTAAAAAATGAGGTATTTCTTCACCTGCTTTGACTAGTGATGTTAGTCGATCTGCAGCAGATCCAGAGGATGTGTATGCCTCTCTTTATCCTGAAGCAGATATTGAAGCATTCCCTCCTAGTCATGGGAATCGAACTGCTGATGATCCCTCCAATCTCAAAACTCCTAAAACTGAATCAACTGGATCCAATGCTGCACCAGAACACGTAGCAGACTTTTCAAGATTGCTGGATATCCTATTGGATTTAAGGAGACAGCAATATGGCTTGGAGTTCGAGATTAAGGATCTCAAGAAAGATTTCATGACTACTTCAGTTTCGTTGCAAGAACAGCTACTCGTCCTAAAGAATCAAGTGCAAGATAATGTGAAGGGTGAAAATTTTCAGCAACTGAAGGAGACTATTGGAAAGCTCAAGGAGACAGTCAAATTGATGGGAGAATTTCAGCGTATTTGTATCCCAAAACAACCATGATTTTCACACCACTCTTTTCACTCAACTCTTTTTATCCATTCTCCACTTTTTGTTGTCGACCAAAAGGGGGAAAAGCTGTTGAAGAAAAATCCCTTGAAGTTTTGAAGTTAACAAAATAGCCTCGTCAGTAGAGTCTAAAGAATCCAAGACTCATCAGTAAAATCTGAAGAGTTCAAAACCTAAGCGTTTTCCGTCTAAAGACAATCAGACCCAAAGTTACGGTATGAAGTTTTCCGTCTGAAGACAGTTAGACCCAGTTACAGTCTGAAGACCTCCAGACCCAAATCTAAGTCTAAAGACAGTTTGCAATTTTGCCAGGCTGACAGCAGGTTATTTTTATGGTTAAGGAAAGTAAGATTTGGATATTATATTCCCTAACTTATCCATGGAATATCCTCGGTTTTGATTGTGAGCTCGGAAGATTTATTCTTCGGATTTTATCCGTTGAAGATCAAGCGAATTTTTGGAAGGATCTAATTTTGGAAACTCAAGATCCTGATTGTATGGGCGAGCAGGATTGATGAGCTATTGTCTACTTATATTTTCGACGACGTGAAGATCACTTAAATTGATTCAGTCCAACGAGTTGGTTGGATCAATTCTTGGAAAGTGCAAACGGGTATGGAGGCACGAAGGCTATTTAAGGTGGATCAAAGTTGTTCGAAAGTAATGAGAGAATTGATAGAAAAATTTCGATATTAGAACCTCTGAAATCTCTTGTTCTCTAAAATCTCTCGTGCTCAAGTTGTGTATCAAAGAGAGTCACTTATAGTGTGAAACAGCAAGAAGCTGTAGGAAAGACTTTCTGCTGAAGAAGTCTCATTTGTGAATTGTAACAGCTCTCATTTGCTACATAGTGATTACAGCCAGTTGGCTGCCAGCGTGGAGAGTGGACGTAGGCTTGCAATAAGCCGAACCACTATAATCCTTGTCTCAACTCTCTCTTACCCTACTCTATTTACTTTATGAATGCATGATCTATTTATTATTGATATATTCTTCATATTAAAGTATTCTTCAGTAAAAGATTCCAAAAGAATTCCGTAATCACCTATTCACCCCCCTCTAGGTGGATTCACTAGCCTATGTCAATTGGCATCAGCGCAGGTTGCTTATTTATTGGAAGTGTTATTATTTCTAAAGCAAAAGATCTATGGCTAGTGTTTTGGCTACAGGTTTAATTGAAGGGCAAAGTAATACCAGACCTCCTACTTCGATGGAAAGGAATACAACATATGGAAAAACAAGATTAAGGCATTCATAAGATCCAAAGATCCTAAGGAGTGGGATGTAGTGGAGAATGGAATTCCTCCTAAAGCTGCATCAATCACAGGGAAAGAATTACCTGATAGAGTGGGAATGTCACGAACCGATATTCCAAAGAGACAAGCCCTTGATGCAAAAGCTATCTATTCTCTATATTGTGCATTATCTCCTACTGAGTATAATAGAATTTCATCTTGTGAAACAGCCAAAGAAGTTTGGGATAGATTGCACGTCACCTATGAAGGAACAGATCGAGTCAAAGAAACCAAGATCAATATCCTTCTTGGATAATATGAAGCCTTCAAAATGAAGCCACGAGAATCCATTACGGATATGTTCAGTCGATTTACAGAAATTGTAAATGGCTTGGCATACCAAGGACAGCCAATCTCAGGACCTATGAAGGTCAATAAACTGTTGAGAGGACTCTCCAAAGATTGGAATCATGTCAAGACATCCATAAGAGAAACACAAAGGATCATGCCTCTTTTGGTAGATGAGTTGGTCGGCACACTTCAATCATATGAAGTCGAGCAATTCAATGAGAAATTTGACACCAAAGGTAAGAAGTCAATTGCTTTAAAATCTAATGATGATTCTGATGCTACAAATTCAGAAGAAGACTTGGATGATGAGGAATGGACACTTCTGATTAGAAAGTTCAGAAGGCTAAATAGGAAAGGCAGAAGGTTCAATGGAAAGAGACAAAATAATCAGAGATTTCAAAAAAAATCAAATGAAGAAGAAGATGCCAATAAGGAGGTTGTTTGCTTTGAATGCAAGAAAAAGGAACACATCAGACCCAATTGTCCCTTATTAAAGAAAAAGAAAGGAAAACCAGAAAGGTTCAAGAAAGCACTCAAAGCTAAAACATGGAGTAACACCGAATGTGAGGAGAGTGATGAGGAGTATGCCAATATCTGTCTTATGGCTAACTCAGACTCAGACTCAAACTCAAGCTCAGACTCAAACTCAAGCTTAGATTCAGACTCAGACTCAAACAGCGGTATTAAGGTTAGAAATTTAAAAATTCCTATCAAATTATCAAATTACATTGATGAACTGTTTTTCAGTCTTAAAGGCTCTCTTAAGAGGATCTTTGAACTAAAAATGGAGAATTCAAAATTGAAACAACAAGAAAAGACTTTGGTTGAAAAAGTTGAAAGTCTAAACAAGTGTCTTGCTATTTCAAAAGAAAATGAGATTGTACTTTCAAAAGAAAATGCTTGCTTGAAAGAAGATTTCTTGAAAGTTACAAAGAAATTTTCAATGGGTTCTGAAAAGTTGGATAAAATTCTTTCTATTCAAAGACCTTATTTTAATAAATCTGGTCTAGGAATGACACATGAAACCATTCCTTTGATTGATTTTCTAAAGGTAAAAGAAAGAATCAAGAATAGACCAACAAAATCTTTTTATAAGGATCATTTTCAAAAGGCTTTTGTAAAGTCTGTTCGTAGAAATGCCCTTACATGTTCAAAATGCAAAAGTGTAAAACATTTTGAGAAGGAATGTCCCAAAGTTTGAAGACCCGTTAAGAAGAGTTGGGCAAAGACTGTTTATGGTACTAACAATGATGGACCCAAGAAAATTTGGGTACCAAAGAAGACTTGAGTTTTTCATTTAAATGCAGGTCACTATCAAGAAAAAAATCAAGTGGTATTTGGATAGTGGCTGTTCAAGACACATGACGGGAGACTCAAATTGTTTCACAAATTTCTCTCATGTAAAAGGAGGAAATGTTTCTTTTGATGGCAACAATAAAGGAAAAATTGTTGGTCGAGAAACCGTGAAGATAGGAAACCTCACAATCAACAATGTTTATCTGGTTGAAGGGTTAAACTACAATCTATTGAGTATTAATCAACTATGTAACACTGGATATAAGATCAACTTTCAAGAAAATACTTGTTCTGGAACAAGCAAAGATCTCTCATAATCCTTTACTGGACGAAGATATGGAAACATTTATTTGCTGGATATAAAATATGACAGTTCTTAATGCTTGATATCAATTCAAGATGAAGCTATTCTTTGGCATAGGAAGCTTGGACATGTCAACTTGAAGCAAATTGCAAAAGTTTCATCCAAAAAGCTTGTTCGGGGACTTCCTGACCTGAAGCATCAAAAGCATGAATTATGCACTCCTTGTGTACTTGGAAAACAGGTTAGAAATTCTTATAAATCTATAAATCAGGTATTCACTAATCATGTTTTGCAGCTATTACACATGGATTTGTTCGGTCCAACAAGAACCCAAAGCATTGGAGGTAAAAGATATTGTTTGGTAATAGTTGATGATCATTCTCGTTTTACTTGGGTATTCTTTCTTGCAAATAAATCTGAAGCATTAACTTATTTTACTAAGTTTGCAAAGAAAATCCAAATTGAGAAATGATATACAATTTCAAGTATTCGAACTGATCATGGTGGAGAATTTGAGAATCATGATTTTGCTAAATATTGTGATGACTATGGTATCCAACATAATTTTTCATCCCCATACACTCCACAACAAAATGGAGTTATAGAGAGGAAAAATCATTCTTTACAAGAAATGGCAAGAACTCTTTTGATTGAGAGTAATATTTCTCCTCATTTGGGCTGAAGCTACTTCAATTGCTTGCTATATTATAAACAGAAATTTTCTAAGACCTATTTTAGAGAAAACACCTTATGAACTGTTCAAAGGTAAGAAACCTATTGTTTCTTATTTTCATGTATTTGGTTGTAAATGTTTTATCCTAAAGAATTCTAGTGATCGAATTGGTAAGTTTGAAGAAAAATCAGATGAAGGAATTTTCCTTGGCTACTCTATGACAAGCAAAGCCTTCAGAGTTTTCAACAAACAGACTCAGATTATGGAAGAATCCATGAATGTGAGATTTGAAGACTCAATTCAAAATCAGACTCAACCTGAAGATTATGAGTCTGGCCAAGTGTCTACAAATTCTCTTGAAGAAAATCAAATCTTAGACACTCAGCTGCAAACCAATTCAGTAGCTCCAACTGAAGAAGAGCTTCATCAAAGTGACAAACCAATTACAAATTGGAAACACAAATCAAGTCACCCTGCAGATCTCATCATTGGCAATATCGATGAAGGAATTTGTACAAGATCTAAAAGGCGTGAAGAATCTAGTGCTCTCGCACTCATTTCTGAGATTGAACCTAAAAATATAGAAGATGCATTGAAAGATGAAAGCTGGATTGAAGCAATGCAAGATGAATTGAATCAATTCAAAATCAACAATGTTTGGGAGCTAGTTCCTAAACCAAAAGGTAAATTAATTATCAGTACTAAATGGGTTTTCAGGAACAAGCTTGATTAACAAGGAAAAGTGGTAAGGAATAAAGCAAGACTTGTGGCGAAAGGTTACACACAAGAAGAAGGCATCGACTATGATGAAACCTATGCTCCGGTGGCAAGGTTAGAAGCTATAAGATTACTTCTTGCTTTTGCTTGTTTTAAAAATTTCAGGTTATTCCAAATGGACGTGAAAAGTGCATTCCTAAATGGAATTATCCAAGAAGAAGTCTATGTGGAACAACCACCAAGATTTGAAGATCCTAGAAAACCAAACCTTGTTTTCAAACTGAAAAAAGCTTTATATGGCTTAAAACAAGCACCTCAAGCTTGATATGAAAGGTTAAGTAATTTCTTAATTCAAAATGGTTTCTCTAAAGGTAAAGTAGATACTACTTTATTTATCAAAAGAGAAGGCAAGGATTTCATACTTGCTCAAATTTATGTGATGAAATAATATTTGGTTCTTCTAATGAAAAGCTTTGCAAGAATTTTTCGAGTTGTATGCAGAATGAATTTGAGATGAATATGATGGGTGAATTAAACTTCTTTTTGGGACTTCAAGTCAAACAATCAAGAGAATGAACTTTTATACACCAAAAAAAGTATGCAAAAGACCTTATCAAGAAGTTTGGAATGGAGAATTGCAAGAAAATAGAAACTCCTATGTCAAGCTCATCAAAGCTGGATAAAGATGAAGAAGGAAAGAGTGTAGACCAAAAACTATACATGAGTATAATCGGTTCACTTCTTTACCTTACAGCATCTAGACCTGATATTCTATTTAGTGTTTGCATTTGTGCAAGATTTCAATCTGATCCTAAAGAATCTCACATGACTGCTGTGAAGCGCATTATTAAATATGTTGCAACTACATCTAAGCTAGGTCTGTGGTATTCCAAACAATGAGACTTTACTCTCCTTGGATATTCTGATGCTGACCTTGCTGGTTGTAGAGTGGATAGAAAAAGCACTACGGGCACTTGTCAACTATTGGGAAACAGGATGGTATCTTGGTTCTCAAGAAAACAAGGTACCGTAGCTCTTTCAACCGCTGAAGCAGAGTACATAGCTCTTGGAAGTTGCTGCTCTCAAATTCTATGGATGCAACAACAATTAAGAGACTTTGGAGTTGAGGAAACGAGTACAAAATCAAATGTGACAACACAAGCGCAATCAACCTCACAAAGAATCCAATACTTCATTCAAGAGTAAAGCACATTGAAATCAAGCATCATTTCATTCGAGATCATGTTCAAAGTAGTGAAGTGGTGATTCAATTCGTTGATTCAAAGAATCAATTAACAGATATATTCACAAAGCCCCTAGAAAAGGCTCACTTTGAATCAATTCGGTCAAGACTGAATATCGCAAGACTTGAAGATGTTCAGACTCAAAACTAGAGTCTTGAAAAGTTCAGACTCAACGCAAGGTCTGAAGGCGTTCAGACTCAACGTAAAGTCTGATGGTGCTCAAACTCTAAGGTAAGGTCTGAAAGAGTTCAGACTCTGAGGTAAAGTCTGAACACTCTCAAACTCTGTTTTAAAGTCTTTTTACGTATTTTAATTTTTACGTTTTCTCTGCATTTAATTGTTTTTGTTAATTGCTTTTTCGAAATCTCTTTTTGTTCGAAGTCTGACATGTAATTATGGCAGTTTACTTTTTCAAAATGGCAGTTTACTTTTTTAAAATTGGCAGTTTTTATTTTTCCTTTTAGGCGATGGTTCAGTATCTCGTTTTTATTTTTTTCTTACTATTTATACTTTTGAATCATCATCTTCATTCGCTACAGCACTTTTAAAATCCATCTCCATTTTCTCTCGCTTTCAAAACCCTAAAAAAACTCCATCGTCGTTCCTGTTCCATTACCTTTCTCGATAAAAACTCCAACTTTTGTTTGTGAACAAGTTGAAATTTTGCTTGCGATCTAAGAATGTCGTCTCAAAAGTCTTCCAGAATCGCTCGTAGGGGACCATAAAGACAACAAGAGGATCCTACAAGGGTGGACCTCACAGGCGAAGAATCTCCACAAAGGGAGACCGAAAGTCAGCATTTTGAGGAAGAGATCACTGAAGCAGAGCCGGTAAGAACCCTTAAACCGAAGGTTGCTTTTGCTCTTTACAGTAGGCTAAAGGCTGGGGGAACGAGCCTAAAGAGATCGAGGATTTTTTAAAAGAAAGAGGATATAAGAGTGAGCATATCTTCTTGCGGGAGATGGAGGAGTTAAAAATTGTTGAAGAAGGGACTGCTCAAAGAACGCTTGAAAATATTCCGAGTAATCCGCTTTTCAGTACTACAAGCCAAACTTTAGACGATGATGAGAGACTTTTCTCTCAATTCCAGCCGCGAATGGGTGTGGCTGTGAACTCAGTTTGTCCTTCGGGTAGTCTTTTTCGGTCTAAGGTGTGGCATCCTCAATTTTCGATAATCCTTGAAGGTGTGAGGATTGTGGTCGATCCAATTTGTGGAATTTTAGCTATTGGACTATTGAGCTACAATTGAACTATCTTGATGGACATAGTAGCTATAGTATATGACTAAGTTGGCATTTGTAATTGAACGCATATTGGTGTACATATAACATACGGTTAAGGACAAGACTTTGAGAGATTGAGGCATGATTGGAATTGAACTTAATTAGGCTTAATGGAATAATTTTTGGGCCGGCCAAGCTGTCCACCTAAGCCAGCCACGTCAGCCATGCCACGCACGCCAAGGGGGAGGAGAGTGGACGGGTGAGGTGGCACCAAGCTGTCCACCAAGGTGCCACGTGTCACCATGCATGGAGGGCTAGTTTTAGGCCTAATCATTACTTGATGGAGGTATAAAAGAAGGGTTTGCCGGCCATTTAGGCTGTTTAGTCGACTGAAGAGAGAGAGAGAGAGAGAGAGAGAGAGAGAGAGAGAGTGAAGAAAAACCGAAGAAGAAGAAGGAGGCTTCGTTCGAGAGAGAGATCCAAGCTGTTCCATGGAGTTCTTTGCCATTTCTACCAAATTAAAAGGCAAGAATGATCTCTCTAACTACCTATGCATGTGTGGTAGTGTGTGACGGCCGAAAATTGTGAATTGAATGGTTGGAATTTGGTATTTTTGGAGAAAACTCAAGGCGGGTACAATCGGGTCTTGAGAAACCATGTTGCGCCAGAAGTTTTCATGGGCTGGAAAGTGCATTTAGAGTTGAAATCTGATCTTGATGTCTTCATGGAAGTTGTAGTACACATCTTGAGCTACAACATAGTCGAAAATGAGGTCATTTGAGTGAGATTTGAAGGGTGAAATGGGGTTCCTTTGTAATCAGGCGTTTACCGAGGTTACCGATTGACCTTTGATGCTTGTTAGCCCTTGATCATGTCTTTTTCGTGGGAATTTTTGCTCGACCTCTTCTTGGAAAATGTAAAGGACATCTTGATGTATAACATACTGAAAATTGAGTTGATTTCGTTCGGTTTAACTTAGTTAATTTCATATTTCTTAATGGATATAGATTCTGGAGTTTATCGGTGAAATCTCAGTGGGTAGTTAAGCTTGTAAAACGACTTTTACTTGAGAATTCAGCTTCGACTTCTAAAGAAAAGTTATAGGAAACTTGTTTAGCTACAACATATCCAAAGATGAGAGGAAAAGAAAGGGGTTAAGTGGTTCAATTAAAATTACTTTGCCGATGGTGTGTTCTGTGCGGTCCAAGAATTAGGTTAGAAGTTTGTGGTTTTTGTATTACATTTTGTGGGGCGAATTTGACAGTGATTTCTTCATGAGAAATGATTTTTGAACTCTTGGCTAAGACATACTGAAATTTGATAATTTTTGAAGGTGAATTAGTATTTTAAACTAGTGAATTTTGTGAATGGTGTAAACTGGAATTTCTTGAAATTGAAACTGTTTTGGCCGAACCTATGTGTTCTTGTGTAAATATTTTTTTAGCATGGTTTCTTAGCAAGAATGACACTTCTATGTCCTATTATCAATGTGGTGAAGATTCATTGCCTTTAAAAGTCAATGGAGTGGTACATTGGGATCATTTTCTATCACCATACAAGCCGTTTTGCATTGAACCTTGTTGAATTGATATAGCCGACTATACTTATTGGTGCCATGACATTAAAAAGCATGCTATCTTCATGAATTACTTGTTGTATTGCTCTGGTAATTGTATGTTCGTGCTTTGAAATGATGAGAAAGAGCAATTGAGGTTTAAAATGAGATGTTTTCTCAAATTGATGCAAGCTGAATTGTGGGAAATGGTTGGATGAAGCATGTTGAGTGAAATTCATGTCATGTGAGTGGAAATACATAGTATTGCTTGCTGTTATGCTTATGAATATCATGTAACATGTTATAAATCATGCATATGAAAGAGATTTTTACATGATGTGTGCTGATAATACCCCGGGAGTATCGGGATGCCCGGCTAGGAAGTGAAAATGCCGGATGCCCAGTAGTCTTGTGAGCGTAAATCTGGATAGCCTCGGAGTTGAGATGCCCGGAGCGTTGGGGGTGCCGGAAGCACGGATGGTGTGTGCCGTGGATACCTCGCGACGCTAGATGAGGTGCGAGATGCCCGACCAGGGAGTGTAAATGCCGAAAGCACGGATGATGTGTGCCGTGAATTCCTCACGATGCCAGGTTTGGGTGTGAGATGCCCGGAAAGTGGGGTGGCCGGAAGCCGGGTGGTGTGTACCAGATTATGCATTTGAAATTGCAAGCATTCAATATATATATATATATATATATATATATATATGCATGAGCATTGTTAATATGAGAAAAGGCATATGATACCATTGAAATATATGAGCATGAATCGAGTTGATCATGTAAGTTGTGTACATGATGTGAAACATTGGCATTTGTGCTTGCTGAATTGTGTAATGTGCTCATATTTATAAAAGATGCCGATGTGCAAAGAGTATATATGATGAGACACACATGTATATGCATGACCAATGGCTGGTTTGTGGGAGGTGCATATGATGAGCTATGTGAATGTGAGCAATGCTTGATTTATGAGTGCACATGTTTGATAGGTGTATGATTTGAGAAGAATGTTAAAACATGTGGCTGAATTGTTCACTTATGATGATTTTATGATGTTTTAATGCTGTTTGATTGTCATATGATCTTATGATGTGTTTGATTATTGTATGGGTAGTTATAGAGATCACATTTTGCTGAGTGGTTGTACTCACCCCTTTTGGGGACTAACATTTCAGCTTAGTCATGTCGCTGCCTCCGGTCGCTCCCGGCGCATTCTATGTCATACCTTCGGACATGGACGTGAGGGTGCTACACTTGGACAGCCCTATCGTCCCCGGATTATCCTATTTTAGAGTGAATGTACGGGTCAAGTTTGATGTAGGCCTGGAAAGCGGCCCAGTATATCAGGAGTTTGTATCTGTCTACACCTGTCGAGACGGAGTGATGATGGGGATGATGCCGCCGCCATCGCCCCCTGGAGCGCCTGGTTGGAGTTAGAGTACGAGTTTAGTCTGGGGAGGTTGGTGGGTTTTTGACAGGACCGGTTTAGATTTGATGGATAGCTGATGTATAGGTTTTCTTTGATGAGGGGTAATGATATTTTGAGGTCTGCTCTTGGTTGTAGTTTTGTTTTTTGATGTATCATTTACCTTGAAAGGAACAAGGAAAAATCCATCCTCTTATGATGTGAATAAAAGAACCGGCTCCTATTATCTTATATCATCTAGTTGTGTGCATTGATCTTTCTATATGTTTGGAGGGAGGATTTGGAGAGTCGTGATTCCGCTTCCGCCATTTGAGGCGCGCTGGGACCATTCATTAGTTAAAAAAAAAAAAAAAAAAAAAGCCTAAGACTGTAGCTCTCAAAGAATAGATGAGTATGGCTGTAATAAAGTAATAGCCTCACGGGGGTTGTGGGGTGTTACATAAGGAGCATGAGCGGATGTACTCAAAGCTGTTGAAAAGGGGTGTTGTAAATCCGAGGAGTGTAGACTTCGATTTCCTTGATACATTGGAGATAAATCTTAGAAAGAAGTTTGCTAGGCTGCAATTGGAGAAATTCTGCACAGATACGACAAATGCCTACCCTGAACTTACGGCTTATTTTTATTTGAATTTGTCATTTCTGGATGCAAATAGGTTGTCATTTTCTTATATGGACAAAGAGTATATTATTGATGTTGACACTCTGGCTGATGTTATTGGGGTGGAAAGAAGGAGTTTCCAACCAATAAAAGTGTCCACAGCCTTTGCAACTCTGGAAATTGTGCATGATAGAAAAGTGGAAGGCAAAATATCTTATACAAGGATGGATGCCTCAAATGTGTTGCTGCACAAGATCATCATCAACTGTATCAGGCCCAAGACAATCTCAAAAACCGATGTCTCCAAGACTGAAGCCAAGCTGATGTTTGCCATCAACCAAGGCAGACCCTTTTCTCTCCTACACGTTATTCTTTTTCACATGTACCAAACTGTGGTTAAAGATAAGGGTCAATTGCCTTATTCGCCGATCATCACCAAGTTGTTCAGGCATTTCGAAATTCAGATCCCTACACCTCTATGCCTAACCAATTTAAGTCTAATGCTTGTTGGTTACAAGATGGTGATGAAGATGAAGTTTCCGGAGCTAAATGCTGCACTGGAAAGGTTGAAGGAAAAGACACCCTCAAAGGAGATCCCCACTGCTTCTTCAAAAAGAAAGGGCAAAGAGCCCATGGCTGAGAAAAAGCGTAGAAAAATCATCCTGCAGGACGAAGAGGATGAAGAAGATTTTGATGATGCCATGACTTTGTCTGCTCTCTCAAAATTGAGGAGCCCAGTCAGCTTAAGAACTAATGCTGGAGAGAGGGCAAGGAAAGAAGCTGAGGAGAAAGAAGCTGAGAAACATAGGAAAGAGAAAGAAAAACAGAGGAAGAGAGAAGAGGAAAAGAAGAAGAAAGAAGAAGAAGAAAGAAAAAAGAGAGAAGAGGAAAAGAAAGAAGAAAGAAGAAAGAAAAAGGAGAGAAGAGGAATAGAGGAGAGAAGAAGAGGAACAGAGAGAAGAATAGGAAAGACAGAGAAAAGAAGAAGAGGAAGAGGAAGAAAGAAGAAGAGAAGAAGAAGAGATGAGAAGAGAAGAGGAAGAGAGAAGGAAGAAGGATGAAGAGGAGAGCCAAGTACAGGAGGATATGGCTGTAGGATTTGAGCCATCATTTGCTCAATCTGGGGAAGAGACCGAGAAACATCACAGTGCTGATATGGATGTTGGCGAGGAATATTCGACTCCACCCACTGGCATCAACACAAGGGGAGTTGCTGTGGATCAGGGAACGATATCACCATTACATTATAGTGATGTGAGTAGGTCAGGTGCTGACGCTGAGGATGTCTATGCATCTCATTTCCCAGAACATGAAGAATCCTCTCCATTAGAGAAGGAAAGGGCTGAGAAGGATGCTCCAAGTTTCCAAACTCCAAGAACTGAATCTGCTAGTCCTAGTGGAGGTAATACTAACTCAACAGCTTTTACACAACTGTTAAATGTTATGCTGGACCTAAAGAAGCAGGTTTTTGGAATGGATTTTGAGTTGAGGGATTTAAAGAAGGCATTGCTAAGTACTTCTGTGAATATGCAAGATCAAATCAACACACTTAGAGCTCAAGTGGAATCAAATCAAAATAGTGCAGAGTTGATTTCAGTGAATGAAGCTCTTGCTAATCTTGAGAAGACAAGATGACGCTCAGGCAAATTTCAGCTTGTTCGCATCCCCGGAGAGCCCTGAATCTTTTAAAAACCATCTCCTATCCACTCTACCTCCTTTGATGGGACAAAAAGGGGGAGAGTTTTGCAGATTTGAAGTTTGTTTTTGTTTTGAACTTTAAAGTTTGTTACTTTTGTTTGCTTAGACTGTTTTTATTATTTTTGATTTGGATTTGGATTGGGCTGTTTATTTGAACCTCTCTGTCTTTATGCTTATTTGATGTTTGGATTATTAGACTTGTGAATTTGCAGGAACATTATATTTGAGGATAATTATTATTGGACTAACAAGTTTCTGTCTTGCAGAAGTAATCCTCCAAATATATATAAGTTATTATTTGCAGGTTTTAAATTCGCAAATCTGCCGAGGTGTTTTGTCACCATCAAAAAGGGGGAGATTGTTGAAGAAAAATCCCTTGAAGTTTTGAAGTTAACAAAACAGCCTCGTCAGTAGAGTCTGAAGAATCCAAGACTCGTCAATAAAATCTGAAGAGTTCAAGACTTAAGCGTTTTCCGTCTGAAGACAGTCAGACCCAAAGTTACGATCTGAAGTTTTCTGTCTGAAGACAGTCAGACCCAGTTACAGTCTGAAGACCTCCAGACCCAAATCTAAGTCTAAAGACAGTTTGCGATTTTGCCAGGCTGACAACAGGTTATTTTTATGGTTAAGGAAAGTAAGATTTGGATATTATATTCCCTAACTTATCCATGGAATATCCTTGGTTGTGATTGTGAGCTCGGAAGATTTATTCTTCGGATTTTATCCGTTGAAGATCAAGCGAATTTTTGGAAGGATTTAATTTTGGAAACTCAAGATCCTGATTGTATGGGCGAGCAGGATTGACGAGCTATTGTCTACTTATATTTTCGACGACGTGAAAATCACTTAAATTGATTCAGTCCAACGGGTTGATTGGATGAATTCTTGGAAAGTGCCAACGGGTATGGAGGCAAGAAGGCTATTTAAGGTGGATCGGAGTTGTTCGAAAGTAATGAGAGAATTGATAGAAAAATTTCGATGTTAGAACCTCTGAAATCTTTTGTTCTCTAAAATCTCTCGTGCTCAAGTTGTATATTAAAGAGAGTCACTTATAATGCGAAACAGCAAGAAGCTGTCGGGGAGACTTTCTGCTGAAGAAGTCTAGTTCATGAATTGTAACAGCTCTCATTTGCTACATAGTGATTACAGCCAATTGGCTGCCAGTGTGGAGAGTGGACGTAGGCTTGCAATAAGCCGAACCACTATAATCCTTGTCTCAACTCTCTCTTACCCTACTCTATTTACTTTATGAATGCATGATCTATTTATTATTGATATATTCTTCATATTAAAGTATTTTTCAGTAAAAGATTCCAAAAGAATTCCGTAATCACCTATTCACCCCCATCTAGGTGGATTCACTAGCCTATATCAGAAGCTGTGCAGATTTAACTACTTTATCTTTTTTGAGCACTTACTTTTTGGTTTGATTTTGATGACTTTTTGATTTGGACTTTGGTATTTCTATTTGGTTTTGGACTTTTGACTTCTACTTTAGTTTGACTCTTTTGATGATTGCAGTAATTGAGCTTATGATACTGATTATGGATGGATAGTTATTTCATTTTGCAAAACTAACATGTTTTATGTGGTCGCAGAATCGATGCTATCCAGGTCCTAATCAACTTATTTTTATAAGATATCATGTATTGCTTAAATGTCTCTGTGGACCCTGAGGGGTGTGTGGGTATGCACATACTAATCTAGGATATCTTTGTAGGCCGAGCCACCGGCTAATAATAGGTGGAGACCTTGCCAAGGGGGGAATCTTGGTCGTCTTGTCACGGGCGTTATGCGTGACCATGGTTAGACATTTGAGCATAAATTGGTCAATGGAGTGGACCATTGACGTGTGATTTGAGTTTGGTCGATGGAATGGACCATCGATGTGATTTGATGAGATTAATCAATGGAATAGACCATTGATACATGTTTTATGAGATTGACTAATGGACTAGACCATTGGTATCTTCGGTATTTGGATTATGCTTATATATTTTGATAAAGTAAGTTACGATTGTGTTTTAAATGTGCATAGTGATTTCTCGATCTGTTTAGAAGAAATGTGTTACTCACTGAGCCATGATAGCTCACTCCTCTCTTATACTTGTTTTTCAAGTTCTTCAGCAAGTCGCAAGTAGGCATGAGTGTTCGTTCAGGGAAGACTTTTGTGGTGGAAATTTTTTGGTATGATGTGTGCATAGTTGATAAGTTTATAAGTTAGTCTTTGTAGAATGTATATGTTTTGATTTGGTGGATTATAGATATATATGTGTGTGTGTGTGTGTGTGTGTGTGTGTGTGTGTGTGTGTGTGTGTGGATGTATATATGTTGATATCAGATTGAATTTTGATTATGTTGAGGCTACGTTCTTTGGTGAAAGGACGGCCGTGTCATGCCCTTTTTCTTGTAAGTCGAGGTGTGACAGTGGAAGACCAAAGCCCTACACTTAGCTTCTGCAACTGTTCTAGTGCAAACGGTCAGTAAGTGTTGCACTCAAGAACATGAAAATTGATGCGTGGCATTTCCTCATGCTTGGAATTTTCAAGGAGTGGGACGACATCGAACTTGTGTTGGGATTTCTTCTAGACATTGTACAGTGGATCGCTACATTTGAGCAGCATTTGCAGTACCTCCTTCGTCGTAGGCCTCGTGGAAGGCAGAGTAGCAGTGCAAAAGATCCCGAGCTTGAAAACATTGCTTATTTCATCCACATTTGAGTCGTGCTTGATCTCCTCATCTAATGCGTCAGATATCGGGTTGCCATCTTGGATGTGACGCCATGCCCAATCAGCGAGGCACATGTCTTCATCCCCATCGTTAGGCTCCCTCCCAGTGGTTAGTTCCAAGAGAACCACTCCAAAACTATAGACATCAATCTTCTCATTGACTCTTGTCGTATGAGCATACTCTGTTGTTCAACACCAAAAAAAAGGCAAGACAAAACTAAATATTCCCGCTGGTAGGATATGTAAAGTATGAGGAGGGAGAACTGGCATAGCTGAAATGAACTCATGTTAAGTAAATAGACGAACCTGGTGCCAAATAGCCGAAAGAACCAGCAACAGATGTCATGCTAACAGCTTCTCCAGGCTTGGCCAACATCCTTGCGAGGCCGAAGTCAGCAATTTTTGCGTTGAACTCTGAGTCTAAGAGAATGTTGCTCGATTTCACGTCTCGGTGGATGATGGGTGATGAACAATCATTATGCATATAGCAAAGTCCTTTAGCTGCTCCGAGCGCAATCTGCAACCTATTGGGCCAATCCAAGAACCTATTGTTGGTGACACCCGACATGGGAGACAATCTTTTCTTCTTGTGAAGCCAATGGTCCAAGCTGCTATTTTCCATGTACTCATACACTAGGAGTTTCGAGTTCTCGCAAGAAATACAGCACAACAATTTAACAATGTGCCGATGCTTAATGTTCCCAAGTATCTCCACTTCTGCTACAAATTGCTTTTCCAGCTTCTCATTTAACTTTTGGTTATTTGAAATCCTTTTCACAGCAACAGCGTCGCCAGAAGGATTCACAATAATGCGATATACTTTTCCTGATCCGCCACTTCCAATCACATTATGCTCCTTCAATCCCGACAGAATATTCGATTCCGTAAAATTCAAACTTTGGAATGAAGTCAGTTTTGGAGTCGAATCAAACCAATCCCTGTTCTTTCTGGAAGCTCTGATCGTGAATAGCACCACCAACAAAACGCACATCGCCGCCGCAATGGCCAAGGTCACGATCAAGGTGAGATTGGTCTTGCTCAACCTATGGGATTGGGCGTTGCAGACATTGATCATCATGAACGAATTGGATGCACAGAGCCCAGGGTTGTTCAGGAAACTGGTGTCATATGCGGCGTTCTCTAACTTGGCTGGGATTGGTCCGTTGAGGCGATTGGATGATAAATTCAGACGGTTCAGAATCAGTTGGCCGATTTCAGGAGGAATCAAGCCGGACAGTTGGTTGTCAGACAGGTCTAACTGCGTGAGTCCAGGTAGAAAACCGATTTCACTAGGAATCGGTCCCGAGATCTTATTGTGACTGAGATCCAGAGTGGTCAAGGATTTCCATGAAATGATGTCTGCGGGAAGAATCCCGGAGAGCTCGTTCTGACCGAGCAAAAGCGTCGTCAGAAAAGGAAGCTCAGTCAATTTAGTCGGAACCGTGCCCCTGAGGAGGTTATTACTAGCATCAAATACCCTCAAGTTCCTCCACGAAGACATGGTGCTCGGAATCTTGCCGAAGAATTTGTTGTTGCTTATCTCGACCCGAGTGAGGTTTGGGGACAGCTCCTCAGGAAGCTCGCCAGTTAATCCATTACCACTCAAAATCAAAGCCGTCAAGTTCCGTGACATCCAGAGTCCTCCAGGCACATTGCCAGTGAATCCATTGTTGTTCAACATCGCTACGGACAAAGTACTGCAATTTCCAAGTGACTCCGGCAACTCCCCACTGAGATTGTTGTCCATAGCAGCCAACCCGAACAGCGTGCCGCCATGGCACAGTTGTTCTGGCAATATGCCAGTCAAGTCGTTGAAGGCCAACTCGAATCTTGTGAGCGGGGAAAACTTGCCAAAGTCCGGGGGGATCGTGCCCGATAGACTGTTGTTGGACAGCCTGACATCAGACAAAGCAGGAAGATGCGAGATGCCTTTCGGGATTCCGCCGGACAATTGATTGAACGCTAAATTCAAGCTGTATAGATTCTTGAGCTTTCCGAAAACTTCAGGTATGTTCCCCATCAAATTATTATCAGACAGATCAATCACGCTCAGGTTTGCGGCGCTGACTTTCTGAGGGATCAACCCGGACACATTAGTTTTGTACATGTACAACTCGCTCAAGTTCCTCAGAGCAAAAATGCTGCCCGGGATCTCTCCTGTCAGTGGATTCATCGCCAAATCCAAGTGCTCAATAGCCTCCATATTGCTGATCGTCTCCGGGATTCCACCATACAGGTTTGTCTGCGCCATTGAGAAGAACCGCAGCTTCTTCAGGGCGGTGAAGTTCTGTGGTAGCTGCGATTGCATGAACTTGTAGTTGTACTCGAGCCTCAGTTCTTCAAGATTGGAGAGGCCAAAAATCTCTTCAGGGTACGTGCCATTGTACTCGGACTGGTAAAGGTGAAGGATCCTCAGCCTCTGCAGCCTCGTGATTGATGCTGGGACATCAAAAGAGAAGCTGTTAGCGGCGAGAATCAGGACCTGAAGATTGGCCATGCCATCGATATCAGATGGAATTGGACCTTCGAAGTAATTCTGGGACAGGTCGAGGTACAGGAGCTTGGAACAGTTGTAGAGAACTGTGGGAAACTCTCCAGGAATATTGTTGTTGGAGAGATCGAGCCTGGTCAGATTGTTGAGGTCGCAGATGAATGGGGGGATCGGATAATTTATGTTCAGGTTGGCAAGCTTGAGCTCGGTGATCGAGCCATCTTGGCAGGTGACCTCGGGCCATGTGCAGTGGGAGGTTGAATTGGAGGGGACCCAGTTATCGAGGGAAGATGGGTCTTGCCAGGTTTGCCTCAGCTTCAAAAGGACTTGCTGTTCTTGATCCGGGATTTGAGACTCTGCAACATGGGAGAGGGAGCAGAGAAAGATGAGACACGGGATGTAGAAGAATAAGTGAATATGAGGAGGTGATGAGGTTAGTCTCGGCATAATTGGAGGTGCTTCAGAGTCTTTTTCTGGTTAGAGAGACTCTTCGGTGTTGGAGCTAGATATCTATCAGCTCAAAACATGAAGCAAAAAGTGTTTGTTTGCTTGTGTATTGCTCGGCAGAACTCCCGGGTTTTTAACCTCGTTTGAAAGTGCTATAATTAGGTGGGTCCTAAGATGATGGGGGTGGATGCATTTGTTCCTTTTAGTTCTTTTCCATTTCCCTCCACTAATGTCTCATCTCACTAGACGGATGAAAGAGGGGAAGAGTCAAAGGGCTAATGATAATCTACTTATCTTAACACTACTCTGGAGTACACTTCGAAGAGCACCAAGATGCCTTCGACATCTGTGGTTCTATAACCGATAAAAGCCGGCAAAACAGATGTTCCAGATCAGTTTAATGGCAAGCCAGAAAACGATAAGTTTGTTCCTCTGCAGAAGACAAAAATGTTGCTAGGTGTACATGTTCCTCCTTTCAACAGCAGCATGAGCAAAGCAAGCAGGGGAGAAGATATTGGGGGCAATGATGAAAATTTGACAGAATTTATTTACTTATTTTTTTTGGTCGAAAGACGGACTTTTATCAGGTGGTGGTCAATCTTGCCTATGCAATTTCAACTGACCTCAAACCTGTGTAACCACATGTGTCGAATATTTTTGTGTTTACATTTACGGATCTGATCTCTCTTGGATCACCTTTTTTTCCCTCATTTTAAGAAGAGAAAGGGAAGAATAGTCATATAACAGTAACCATTACAACATACGTTATCAGATCAACCATAATTATTTAAAGTCATAGACAAATTGCAAAGTATACCACCATTGAGTTTGGAACCCTGAACAGACTGCCAGTGAAGATATGTTGTTAGGTGCTCCATTTTATTTTCCCATTGAGGCCAAACCTAAACCTATGCTCATTCGTGTGAATTTCCACAACGTTGTCAAATATTAACATTTCTTAAAACATTTAGAGAAACTAGGAGACCCCACATCGAACCAACTCAAAAACACAAGTTTTCATGCGATCATTATGTCATAATTAGTTTTGACTGTCGCATCACTTACAAGTTGAAAGTCAATGTGAAGAAAATCCTTAAATTGATACAAATGTAATAAATTTACCAAAACTAATTTTTTAACTATAAAAAACCTAAAACTAGTACAACCATGACAAACTTACTTTTTGTTAATTTCATTAAATTTTACCATTAAATTGCTGAGTTGTATAACATGTGGCATACCGGTTTCGAGTTTTACCCTTCATTTGTCACACGTATACCAATTTGTATTTTTTCATTGTATTAATCCAATTTAATGAAAGCTGATTGAAAGTAAATTTATCACAACTATACCAATTTGAGGTTTTTTGTGATTAAAAAATTAGTTTAGGTAAATTTATCTCATGTGTACAAGTTTTGGAATTTTTATGGTTAAAAAATTACTTTATAATAAATTTGTCATAAATGTACTAATTCAAGGTTTTTTTATGACATTAACTCTAAATTAAATATACACAAAATTTTCACAATATATACCAGTCTCTTGTCCCACCCTAACCATGATCTATGTGCTTGTAACCTTGATCACCTATAGAGATAGGTATATACCACCACGTGAGACGTTGACCCTGTGAAATCCATGAAAAACTGGGGATTGCCTCCAAATCTACATGAGCCATCGGGGAAAATTATGGGGGACAATTGGAAGCCCTCCAACGTTGAACGTTGACCGTAGACTTTATGGCTTTTTAAGTAGGATTTTGTGTAACCCTAGTGGCTATCCTTTCAATATGAAAGGAGGAGGTGGAGGGTTCCAATCCTCACATTCTAAGGGGGGATTGGGGTGGGGACGATTTAGTTTCTAATGTGGATTTTGACTCCAACCCCCTGCAAGAAGGCATAGCAAAAGTCTGAGAGTAAGAATTCAAGTAGGAGTAAAATATGACCGACCAAAAATAAAAAAATTAAAAAAAAAAAAAAACGTAAGATTTTGTGTCAGCTTTTACCTTGTCCCTTTCTTTTGGTTGGGAGCAAAGAATTTGGAGAAAATATTGACAAAACAAGCAACATGATGGAAGCCTTTGTGTCACGACCCCGACTCCATCCCTAGAGTCACAAGCAGCAAGGGTTATTTTCATGACGTCCCAAGCGCGTCGCCGTCCCATTTCCTTTTCATCTTTTCATTAAACACATGCGGAAGCGTATATATAACACCCGGACAACAACAAGCGGGCAAAAAAATAATCATTTAAAAATATACAATTACATCAGTTATATTTACAAACCCTTTTTTGTCATGGCTGTTATATTTATAATCATTACGTGCTTTATGCTCAAAAAGGCCAAGGTAAATCTTAGCTCCTTTATCAAGATTTCAATCCCTCTATACCTACAATTTGAAAAACAACAAGGTGAGTCATGGACTCAGTAAGTAAAACCCCTAATTCTCTACTAGGAAGACATCTCATCATCAAAATCTAGTGGGTACAACACTCGCAATGCAATATTGATGGCAGATCATTAGCAAACTTATTGCTACATTTCAACTACATGTAGATGTCCATTGCAACATGCTTCAATGCCTACTTACCTTCAACTTGTCAATGAACATATCAACATATCATACTTATGCATATATTGGCACTCATGCAAATTCATTTATCGTCATCCTAGCTCAACTAGGCCCTTCCAGCTCAACCGAGGCATCTAGCTTCAAGCTAGGCATCCTGGCTTAATCGAGGCATCCCAGCGCTAGCTCACCAAGGCATCCGAGCTCAACCCAAGCATCCTGGCTCAATCAGGGCATCCCAGGGCTAGCTTACCCAAGGCATCCTAGCTCAAACAGGGCATCCCATTCAATGAACGAGGCATCGCCGCCAACGCTGTGTGGCAATGGACGTCTTTTCCTTGTTAAGTGCATCCATAAATGTATCACACAAGCGGTTCTTTTCTTTGCTTTTAGTCGACACATGCATGGCCCAAAGACGTGCTCATTTATTCGTGTGTGTCATGAATTTCTTATACTTCATTAGCAAATGTGTCAGGAACAATCTTCAGTCCGTAACTTGAACCAATCACTTAGTGTTGATCCCCGCACCGGACAAGGCTCGAAAACGGCATGCCTCAATGCCGATCCATGACCTTGAGGCTTGGGTAAACCTTGCTTAGGTCACGATCCCAAGCTTGACGGACCTCGACTCCAACCCGATGTGACTACACATGTATCGAGAATGACCCTTGAATCGTAGTTTCATTCAACATCAAGCACAAAGTCTCTGTGTCCATTTGGAGAATGGAAATTGGCATGCTTGGCGCCTTACCCAGACCTTATGGATGTTGAAGAAAAATCCCTTGTATGTTTTGAAGTTAACAAAACAACCTCGTCTGTAAAGTCTGAAGATTCCAAGACCTAGTCAGTTAAGTTTGAAGAGTTCAAGACCCAAGCATTTCCGTCTGAAGACAGTCAGACTCAAACTTACGGTCTGAAGTTTTCCGTCTGAAGACAATCAGACCCAAAGCTACCGTCTGAAGATCTCCAGACCCAAATCTAAGTCTGAAGACAATTTGCGATTTTGCCAAGCTGACAGCAGGTTATTCCTATGGTTAAGGAAATTAAGATTTGGATATTATACTTCCTAACTTATCCATGGAATATCTCTGGCTGTGATTGTGAGCTTGGAAGATTACACTTCGGATTTTATTCGTTGAAGATCAGGCGAATTTTTGGAAGGATCTAATTTTGGAAACTCAAGATCCTAATTGTATGGGCAAGCATGATTGACGAGCTATTTTCTACTTATATTTTCAACAACGTGAAGATCACTTAAATTGATTCAATCCAACGGGTTGATTGGATGAATTCTTGGAAAGTGCCAATGGGTATGAAGGCATGAAGGTTATTTAAGGTGGGTCGGAGTTGTTCGAAAATGATGAAAGAACTGATAGAAAAATTTCGAAGTTAGAACCTCTGATATTTCTTGTTCTCAAAATCTCTCGTGCTCAAAGTTGTGTATCAAAAAGAATCACTTATAATGCGAAACGGCAATAAGCTGTAAGAGAGACTTTCTACTGAAGAAGTCTAGTTCGTGATTTGTAACAGCTCTCATTTGCTACATAATGATTACAGCCAGTTGGCTGCCAACGTGGAGAGTGGACGTAGGCTTGCAATAAACCGAACCACTATAATCCTTGTGTTAATTTTCTTTTACCCTATTCTACTTGCTTTATGGATGCATGATCTATTAATTCTGATATGATTTTCATATTAAAGTATTCTTCGGTGAAAGATTCCAAAAGAATTCTATAATCACCTACTCAGCCCCCCTCTAGGTGGTTTCACTAGCCTATATCAATGGATTTGGGCAATCCTCAAACGGATCAAGGCATAAGATCGACACGCCTCAATGTTGACTTAAGACCTTGCAGCCTTGGGCGATTCCCACACCAAGTGAGACTTGGACTTGGCATCCTATTTATGCCAAAACCAATGCTTTATAGCTTGAGTGACTTTGTCTTGTGATGAACTCAACCCGAACGAACCTCGGCTCCATCTCGAACGTGAACAACTCAAGCACATGATATCCAACATCCTATCCACGGCTTGACGGGTGAGCACCTAACTAGACTCGATAATAGAGACTACCATCCTAGAGGAGACATTGAGATCTTACTTACCTTGGCAACCTTGAAAACTAACTTAGATTTGCTTGAGGATTTGAGGATACAAGGCCGAGAGAAAGGAAAAAGAGGAGGAAAGGAGAAAGTGAATGGCAAAGTGAAAAATGAGGAGGGATCCTCCTATTTATACTATTCAGCGCCGTCGTTACTTATCCAAGTGGCCCAATCACATTTCTTGAAGTGGCACGGCTATGGCATCAAGGTGGCAAGCTTAGCTTGCAAGGTGGCACGCCTAGGGTCATAAGAGAATACTTGCCATCTTCTTATTGGATCACTTATTGACTTGCTCTCCAAGATTCAATTTAGGCTCACGATATGCCTATGATCCTAAGGGACACATAAGCTCCTTTGATGCCTAATGTCCTCTCTTGATTGGTTGGCCTTTGCCTTGTTCACCAAGGCTATTCTTTAGGCTCATTATAACCTAAGATTCTAGAGGACACCTCAGCATGAATTACTAACTTCTTCTCCAAGGCAAATCTCAAGCCATCATTACCAAACCAAATGGTCCACTCTAATTTTTCGAAGTGTCCCACCTAAAGTCCTTGGGTGGCAAGTCTACTTGCCTCATGATTACACTAAAAGGTTTTGCTTGGCAATCTAGCTTCTAGGCATCATCGATGGTGGCTCGCTTTTTGCTCTTCCATTGGTCCACCTATATGCCGCATTTAATGGACATTTAATGAAATTTGACAATAATTGTGCTATAGTTGCCAACTCGGCAATTCTAGAACATTCGGTCATTAATGAGGCCTCGTGTGTCGCTCTCTAATTGGTCGACTTATGTGCCGCCTTTCTCTAGAATCTTCAAAGATATTTTGGCCACCGTCATGGCTTTTGACCATTCAGAGAACAACTCACCCCTTCATTTAATGAGGGGTTTCTAGAAATTTCCTTATTTTGTCTTTTCCTTCATTAATAAGGTGGTCTAAGGTTTGTTTCAGGGCCGAGGAAGAGATCATTAGGTACACCTCAAAAAACCAAATCACGTACCCCCATGGTTTGGCCATCACACCCCATATTCCCCCAAACCATTCCTTTGGACAGTTGATTGACCAATAGGGTCGGTTGTCCTTTGATCGGTTTGAGACTAATCATAAAGCTACCCATGGCCTACCACAAAGCCAAGGCACTCATGGATCTTAGAATTGGTGACGGAATAGCCGGGTTTATCCCTAGCCTCATTTCGGTTGGCACTCGATCCACCGATAGGGTTCATGGTTGGTGCATTACTAATTCATGGTCTATGCATTACCAATCCATGATCGGACATCACCAATTCGAGATTCTGTTCCAATCACTAAAAATTAAAGAGGGAATGATGCATTTTTGGTTGGAAGACGGTCACATTTGATCAATTCGGATCATTTGTGTATTGGTGCATAACCGGGTGGAATCACCCGTGACCAGAAACTGCAACCGGTTAGATTGACCCATGACCATCCACCGATCCAAAATCATCCTGTGAGCAATTCTCGTGATCAAAAAGTCATCTTATGAGCTACTTATCCTATCCCATCGATATGATCGGTAGAAATTCATGGCCTACACCTTGCCCGATTCGTGATCGGTCGGTCGGTCGGTCAGTTGTGACCGATCCGCAATTCCTTGTCGATCGAGGGCCCATGATCGATCCTTTCAGGATCTTATGGCTGATCCTTACGGGGTCGAAATCGAGGATGTTACACTTTGACTTGGCTTGCCCCTCTCTTCACGCCACACGATGTAGATTGGCTGACAACCATGATTTCTATTTTGTGCTCTTCCCATGCCTTCAATTAATCAGGATTAAAATCTAATTTTAAATTTAGGATATGCAAATTTGAATTATAAAATTTTGAATGAAATATAATAAACTGCTTGATAGACATCACGATAAGATGAAATAATTTCTATCAAGAATTTTGCGAACCGATCTATTATTGAGTGGTAGTATGGCCGAAAGTTGAGAACTGCTCATCAAACTCGTTGAATCTTATTCATCTGAGGAGTCACGAGTAGATATTGAGCACTTTTACTTATTGTTTCTAGTGGTGGAAATTAGAAAATTAAGACAATAGCATGTCAATAAGTCTAACCAAATATAGTTAATTTATCCGCGATCACATTTTATCATATGGCAAGAACTTCAATCATGTATACGATCAACAAGTAGTAACGATGACTTATTAGTGTCTAACGAAAGACTGTTTTCAAGCATCTTTAACCATTTTCTTAGATTATCATCACCATTCGAATATTGAGATTTTTGCGTTGACACGATTGTCTAAATCACCGGAGTTTACATGCTTGAAAAACAAGGGGTGAACCATGTATACCATCCGTAACACACATGTTTCTTGACCGTGTGGAAAGAGATGATTTCCAATCCAACAAAAAGGACGCAAAGTACGATAAACGATGTGAAAGTAAAATCGCGAAAAAGAAGAGAAGAGAAAAAAAAAAAAAAAAAAAAGGAGTCTCAATCATGAAAGCAAAGACCTACTTTAATCGAGTTAAACCAAACATCCACGACATCACTTACTGTGTTTTGGTTATGTGTTTCTCCCTCCCTCACTTCCTCATGGGTGCGTCATTATCAGTGTCATCCTTAACTAGTAGGTTTCATAGAGGATGACATCAACTAAGGATGTCTGTGAGGTATTTTTAAGGAAAAGTATACTAGAAGTGCCAAAAGTTATGTATGACACTCACTTTGATACCAAAAGTTTCTGTCGAATCACTTAAGTGTCAAATCGGAGAAAAAAAATCACTTTAGTGCCATTGGCGAGAAATTCTGACTAAATTAGTTACGTGGCTTTTATATTAGAAAAAAAGTTGACGTGGCAAAAATTTAAAAATGCATTCCATGTGGAATGGCATAAACAACGTTGTTTTCTGTTCTTCTTAAGAAATGACGTCATTTTGCCATTGTATATGGATTGAAATTAGGGTTCTTCATCCACAATCCTCACCTAATGCCAACCATAGCTCGCTCACCCACTCTCGCTTGCCCACCGTCACTTGGCCGCCGTCATTCGGCCACCGTCGTAGTTGCTCAATCAGGTGAGCGACGACGAGTTTGTTCATGGCATGCGTGCCCCTCCTGTACAAGGTGCCCATCCCCTGTAGCTCAAATTGGTGCTTGGAGCCGCTGTTTTTGGGCTTGGCTCACCAGGAGAAGGTGGCGGAATGACCAAAATGATGGAGGCATGTAGTCATTTCGAGGCTTGGGAGCAAGGAGAGGCTAAGGTTGTTGCTCGAGTAAGAAGCGACAGGAAGAATAGGAGGTGAGGGTGGAGGAGGAGGAGGAAGAAGGGGGTTGAAGGTGGAGAAAGCGAATACGAGAAGGGTGGGAGACGAGGAAGGCGCATATGGAGATGGTGGACTAGGTTCCGCTCAAAAGGCGATCAAAATGGGTCCTTTTGAAGGGGGAAGGAGAAGGAGGAGGAGGAAAGGAAGAGAAGGACAAAAGCTTGGGCTTGTCAACAACGTCAAATGAACTGGAGGTAGAGTAGTGTTGGTGCTAGTGCTTGTGTTGTTCTTTGGGGAAGAAGATGAGAAAGAAGCGTATGCCCAACAAGTTCTACTCACTGCTCCTGCCTTTGCTCATCACTAGTATGCCCATTTGCTTGCCTTCCACATCCTCTCTCTCTCTAGATCTTTCAATTTGGGAATTTAGGATTCTTACTTGGGGGAAAGACCTAAATGGCGTCTTTTTTTTTTATTGGAAGCTAACTATACTCTCCGGCAAGCCACGTCGACTTCAAAAATTAATAAAAAAAGTGTCACGTCGGATTTCCGGCAAATCAGATCATCGTTGGCACTAAAATAATAGTTTTGTGAACTTATTGGCACCTAAGTTGTGACATCTGATTTTTAGGTTCTGATTTCGATTGGATAAGTTGGGCTTTTCATCGATGTGCCAATAGTGCTTTTCTCTGAGATGGCCACTCACAAGATAACTAGCCTATCAGGTGAAGCCATCAAGGGATATTAAATGCAATAGACTTGAGAATTGGACCAGGAATCGACTGCTCGACCGTGCTAGTCCACAAAGATCATTACGGCACAGTTAAAAATTGATTAGAGATCAGAGATAGGTCGGTTCAACTGAAATGTGTAACTAAATGTGGGTGATTCCACCAAATTGCAAAATTCTCGTCGATCGGCACTATACTGATTTTTTTGTCGTTTTGGTGCCCTATGTCCGTATTTGAAACATTGACATTTTTACAACAACCGAGAGTCGCCAATGTGTCAAAGAAGTACGTGTGGCTCAAAGAAAATCAACCATGGGTCAATAACACCAAAAATTCCTAAAAGCTTCCTAATAGGTTAGGTCACGTTAAATCGTGTCCGATTGAAATTAATCGTGAATTTGAACCTGATTTCAGAAATTGAAATTTCTATCATGTCACAATTAATTTGAGGAACGTTGACTCATCTTACGAGGAATTTTCGACGAATTCGGGATTTTTACGGAAAATCGAGTCGGACAATTCGGAAAATGAACGGAAAGTCGGATGGGCCAATTTGAAGGGATTTTCGGCCTCCTGTGTGAGTCATTTGGAGAAAGAAAAATGTGTGGGCTTTGTCTTCAACAAAATTGGACATTAATCGAAGAGATTTGTTAAGAAATCGGATTTCGGGAAAAAGGAAATAGAATTCGAAATTGAGAGAAATGACCATTTTTACTGCCCAAGACTTGTTATTTGGGGGAATTCGCATGCAAGAAAGTAAGTGGGGACCAAGTATATTAACATGGGGATTTTTGGGGACCAAATTGGATCGAATGAAGTGCAATTTGTGAAATTTGTGGGCTGGTATGGTGGCTGCAACAAATGGGCCTCAACGTAGTTATTTGTGAAATTTTATGTGCATAAAAGCTTCGGGGACCAAAAGGGATTTACATGGAAGTTTGTGGGACCAAGAATGGATAAATATGAGACATTTTTTTTTGGTCAGTCCTATTCTATACCTATTCTACACTCACTCTCGGACTTTTGCCCTGCCTCTTGCCGGGCGTGGGAGTCGAAACCCACTCCGAAACTTGCGCGTCCCCACCCCATCCCTTCCCCGAGAAGGTGGGGTTTGAACCCCACCTCCCCCTTCCATGTTGGAAGGGTGGCCACTGGGGCGAGTCCCAATGGTTAATATGAGACATTTTATTAAACTTTTTCCCCTCCTTCTTTCGGTTTGCCCTCCGCGAGCCATCTCGTCGATTTCTTCCCCCCCACCCCCGCGGACTCCCTCGCCCACGCCTCTCTCTCTCTCTCTCTCTCTCTCTCTCGCTCGTGCGTTTTCCCCTCAACCGAACAAGCCCTGCACTAGCCTTCATTTCCCTTTTCTCCCTTTGAATCCAGCCACGCACGTTTCTCCTTCCCTCTCTCTCTCTCTCTCTCTCTCTCTCTCTCTCTCGTTTAATTTCTGCACATTCTTTTGTCCCTTCTACCGAAACTGACATCTCTCTCTCTCTCTCTCTCTCTCTCTCTCCTCATTGCTCCTTCGTGTGGCCAGCTGCCCACAACCCCCTTCGGTCCTCTGCTTTTTCTTTCATTCCCCATTTCTGCACTAGTGTTTTCCCCCCATCTCCACAAAAGCTGCCCAATTGTCCACCTGCTACCATCTACGTTTTCCTATCTCCATCTCACCTACACCGAGCCAAAACCCCAGCAGAAATCCCCCGGAGTTGACTTCCCTCACACCAGCAAACTTCGAGAAGACTCCAACAGCCCTATCTGCTCCAGCGTCCGGCTCAGCACCGCAAGTCTTCGCCTCTTCTCCACACATCCACAGCTTCCTTAGTGAAGTCCACCGAGCAGTCTGCACGTCAGCTACGTCTCCGTTGAGCTCTCACCGTTCAACCACCTCCTCACCATGAAACAGCCCATCAAACAAGGGCCAGCAACCTCTCAAAGTCAGCCCAACCATGGGCTTGTGTGGCCAATTTGGCCCGATCTAGGCCCCCGTTGGTGTCGACACTTCAAAGTTTATCGGCCGCTGTCACGTCGCCGTCGCATCGCTGTCGCCATGAATCGATTTTCACGTTAATCCAGTGAGTTTACTCACTAATCCTCACTTAGGTAGTTAATTATGCTTAAGGGTTTATTAGTTTAAGTTAAGTATGGATTAGGTGGTTAGTTAGAACGGATTAGTGATTTAATTAATCGTTAATGCATGTTAGGCGGTTAGAGTAGTGTAATCAGCAACTAGACAAGCTGTAGTATTTATCTAGTGAGGTTCGAAAATTTTTCGAGCCTGTCTCGGTATTTAATTAGGCTTTTCTGGCCTAAGTGTGCATAATTGGTATTTAATAATTAATTTCCATAATTACTTAATTTTTATTATTATCTTCCGGAAATTAGACCAAGATAGCCAGTGACCGGAATTTTATGCTGATTGCAATGGTGTGATTGATTTATTTATTTGACTACTATTTTGTGCAATTTTAGTGTTGATTGCAATATTGGGGTATTTATCCCAAAATTTTATATTTTCACTATTTAATTAGAAAATATCGGGCGTGGGTTTACAGTGCCAAAAATGCATTTGTGATCTATTGAAATTAGTGAGATTTTCAAAAAGGAAAATATTGTATTTTGGCTAAGGCCGACTGTGTACCTGCACAAGATTATTTTTATCGAAAATGATAAAAATATTGACATTCTCATATGGTGAGAACAATATATTATATCAGCCTATGAGCTCTAATATATCAGCTTAGTGAGAGCAGTATACTTTATCAGCTTAAAGTGAGCATCATGGGTATACTATTTCAGCCTAATAACTTGATATGTCAGCTTAGTGAGAGCAGTATACCGGTATACTATATCAGCCTGAGGTCTTTGATATATCAGCTTAGCGAGAGCTATATACCTGAGCAGCTTCTGGTGAGCATTATTAGTATACTATATCAGCCTAAGGGCTTTGATATATCAACTTAGAGAGAGCAGTATACTATTTATCAGCTTAGTGCGAGCTATACTACCTATTTTTAGCTAAGAGTAGTCCTTGATATGATCGGATTTTATAGATAGTATTGAATGGATGGACCGGGAGATGGTCTTGATGACATGGAATCAACTAGATCAGTCGATTGATGACTCAATCTGATGTGATGATTTGATTGGTTGATATAATTTGATGAATTTGTGAATCGTACTGACTTGTAGGAAGGAACCGAAGCAAAGGTAAGTCCTCTAACTTGTGCTTGTGGTTAGGCAGCCCTTGGGGTGTATTCCCTTCCTAGTCAGAGTTTAGGGGGTGAACTTGCCGAGGCGTCGTCTCACCAAATTGTGGGATAACATTTTTAGGTCCCTAAGGCGAAGAACCCGGAACTGGAGGCGGAAGGTTCAAGAGCAGGGGTAGCTCAGAAGTTCCTCTTGGAGATAGACCTCTTGTATTTAGACCTCAGAGTTGGCCCCTGTTTGTAAACCAGATTATGGTTTTTAGTAATGGATTGATTTGAAATTTGTTGTCTTACTTTTCTATCCCATGTATATTTCTGTCGGGGGATTAGTTTATACACTTTCACATGTGCATAAAAATTGAATGGGTCGGCGTGTCCTGGGACGTCGCAAATTTAATTGACCATCGAGGGATGGCCATGTGCTCGGAGGGTCGGGGCGTGACATCCCCGTTTAGTGGTATTAGAGCTAGTCGATAGTTGGAGTGATAAGGTACGATAAGTTATGGGATGGTTAGTAGAAATGACCTTTATTTCTTGTTGGTGCATGTCTGTGATAGCTAAATGGTAGCTTGTTTGATGTAGGTCACTCAAATTGTAAGCTGGTATTGGAATTAGAAAATAGTTTTCTATAAAGATCATGTAGCAAGAGTGATCAGGAGCAGAGAACTCCTAGTAAGAGGGCAGTAACCTCTGTGAGTTGGGATAGAACACTAACATGGATCGGTGCTTGAGGTAGTCGTGGCAAAGTGCCAACTCAAGCTAGCGCAAGTGTAAGAGTACCACTGCAGGTCGGTACTAGTGTAGCAGCATCAAGCGATTCTAGGTTTGACAGGATTGATCAAGCTTTAGTGTCCCTTGGGAACTTATGAGGTTAGCAAGCCCAAGATTGAGCCGCCGCTGTTGTCACTATCACTACTGCTGCCAATGCCGTAATCGCTGTTGTTGCGACACCTGTTAAGTTTCAACCTCAAATTGTGATCCAGAAGCAAGCTACCACATCTGGATCAAGATTCGATTCCAGCAAGGATGGAAATCGATTGAGGAAAAGACCGATGATAGAGGAAGGGTATCCCACTCCACCCAACCGAAAGAGTAGGATTAGAAAGTCAGTGTCCAACCAGAATGGAGTATGTCGTTCTTATGGGAGACAACATGGATGGCCTCGTGTTTTCCTAGGACAATAATTTGTTACAGGCGTCACCAGCATGGCCACCTGGTTAGAAACTGTCCCAGAAGGCCGATAGGACATAACAGAGGGAATGCGCCACAAAACACATAATAGGGGTATTTGGAACAAGCCTCAGGTGCAAGTAAGGGTGCATATTGTCAACCGACAAGAGATAGAGGACTCACTAGTTGTGTGCCGAGTGTGTAGAAGGAAGCATGGATCAACCCAGTATCCTAGTATAACTGGAGCGTGCTTTGAACATGGCCAGCACGGCCATCAGGTGAGGGACTATCCACGTAGGTCCAAGGGAACACAAGCACCGCTACCGTAGATAGGACGCCATTAGGATGGTGAAAGGGACAAGAATTGAACCGACCATGCACTGATCAGAAGAAGAATGTTTTTGGGTTAATTTTATCAGAGTAGCGCAGTAGAATTTTGGTTAAGTTCGTGGAATTTTAGTTTGTGGAAATAAAGCTGTAGAAAGGAGAATCACTGACTAGAGTTGTACTTAATTGGTTTGCTAATGTATAACTTTGACGTCAGGTGTGAAAAGAGTTAGCTCTTGGAGCATCTCAGGGTAATGAATTGTTGTCGTGGGATAACCCAACTTCATCCATTAGCATTTGGGAGTTTCGAGTTCATTGGGAGTCGAGAAGGACCCTCAATTTCCTTAATCTCGTCGCTTGAGGCAACCAGTTTGTTATACGGGAGTTGTCAAGGTTACTTGATGGTTGTCATAAATAAGACAGATTAAGGAACTAAAGATTAAGGATATCGTAGTGGTTCAAGAATTTCTATATATGTTTCCACAGGAATTATCCAACCTGTCGTTAGAGGAAGAGATAGAATTTGTGATTGAGTTAGCACCCAAGACAGAGCCACTTTCTAAGGCTTCTTATCAAATGTCGTTATCTGAGTTGAAAGAACTAAACGTGCAAATGCACTAATTATTGGATAAGGAATTCATACGTCCAAGTGCATCACCATGGGGAGCACCGATGCAGCGACTATCGTTAACTCAATCAAGTGACGATCAAGAACAAGTGTTCGTTGCCGAAGATTGATGAATTGTGTGACCAGTTGCAAGGAGCGTTGAATATTTCGAAAATCGACTTGAGGACGGGATATCATTATCTGAGGATCAGAAAGGAGAACATACCAAAGTCAGCGTTTCATACTCAATACGGTCATTATGTATTTACTGTAATGACATTTGGTATGACGAACGCTCCAGTTGCTATCATGGATTTGACAAACTGAGTGTTCAAAGAATATCTAGATTAGTTCATGATCATGTCTATCAATGATATTCTGGAGTATTCGAGGAGTGCTGAGGAGCACGAGAGTCATCTAAGAATGGTACTTTAGACCCTGAGGATTCTTGGATTGTATACTAAGTTTAGCAAATGCGAGTTTTGGTTGACTCATGTCGCTTTCTTAGGTCACACGGTTTCAGGCAAAGAAATCTCTGTGGACCCAATCAAAATCGAAGCACTTATCAGTGGACCAAGACCGACACCAGTATCAGAGATCAAAAGCTTTTTGGGTTTAGTTGAATACTATAAAAGGTTCGTTGAAGGATTTTCAACATTGGCATCACCGTTGGCTCGACTTCTGAAGAAGGAAGAAAAGTCTGTGAGGACAGACAAGTGCGAGCATAGTTTCCAAAAGTTTAAGTGGAAGCTGACTACTGCACATGTGCTGACCATTCTATCTGGTCCTAGGACGATACGAGATCTATAGTGATACGTCATTCAGAGGGCTGGGTTACGTGTTGATGCAACATAGTAGAGTTGTCGCATGCACGTCCCATCAGTCGACACCTCATGAACCGAATTACCCAACGCATGACTTAGAACTCACAGCAATCATTTTTGCTCTAAAGATTTGGAGACATTATTTATGTGGAGAAAGATTTCAGATCTTCACTGACCATCAAAGTCTCAAGTATTTATTCTTTCAGAAGGAGTTGAATATAAGATAGCATTGTGAATTAGAACTTTTGAAGAACTAGGATTATGATATCTTGTATCACCCTGGAAGGACGAATAAAGTCACAAATGTGCTGAGTCGTGAATCTCCAGTTGTGTATATGCTGGTTAAAGAACGGACCTTACTTAAAAAAGCTTGAGATTTGGTTTTCAAATTTAAGGTGGGCCCCTTTTCAAATCTTACAGCCACCCTCAGAATTGAACCAAAAGTCCAGTTTAGAATCAAGACATTTCAGTTGACGGACCTAGAGATTCAGAAAATCCTACAAAAGGAACACCAATAAGAGAAAAGCTGACTTTCAGATTTCTGAAGGCGGAGCATTGAAGTTCCGAGGATGATTGTGTGTACCTAACGATGTAGCACTCAAGGATGAGATCTTGTCAGAAGCTCATTGTAGCAGTTGCAGCATTAATCCTGGCAATATTGAGATGTATCAGGATCCATGTCAACATAATTGGTGGTTCGGTATGAGACAAACATCGCCAAGTTTGTCGTCAAATATACGACATGTCAGCAAATGAAGGCGCAAGCAATACCGTGAGCTGAGCAAGGCTTCTACAACCTCTCGAGATTCCCGAGTGGAAATGGGAACATGTCACAATGGACCTTGTGATGGACTTATCAAGAAGCCAAAGGGGTAATGATTCCATTTGGGGTAGTAGTCGACAAACTGACAAAGTCGGCTCACTTCATTGCAGTACGAAAAGATCTTGATTTGGATAAACCTGCAGGGTTATACGTATGCCAAATAGTTTGTCTGCATAGAGTGCTAGTGACGAATTTATATCAGATCTAGACCCGAGGTTCCCAATTTCAGTAGGATAGTTAGATGGTTCCTTTTGAAGTAATGCATAACAAAGTGTATCGAACTTCAGTTTATTAAGATGAAGTCGAAGAACGAAAGATCAGCCTAGAGTTAGTTCAGCAACCAATGGATGCAGTTGCAAAAATCGATGATAGATTCAAGACCACTTAAAGCCGCCAGAAAAGTTACACTGTTAAGTGTCGAAGGCCAGAATTCCAAGTTGGTGATTGCATCTTTCTAAAGGTGCCAACAATGAGGAGTACTTCGCGCTTGGGCAAGAAAAGAAAGCTGAGTCCGAGGTATGTAGGTCCCCTTTGAGATTCTGGAAAGAATTGGGATCCTAACGTATCGTCTTGTATTGCCGTTGTAATGACCCGGGCCCCACTGTATAATATTGTCCGCTTTGGATGGGATTGCACGAAGCCATTTTGTGACGGCAGCCTTGAGGGAGGGAAATAGCTTCGTGCAATCCCGTCCAAAGAGGACAATATTATGGCTTGGGAGAGGGAAGGCCCGCGGGATGGCCCTCTACCCCTGCATAACGCGTTTTAAAGCTGTGAGGGAGGGAAATGGCTTCGTGCAATCCCATCCAAAGCGGATAATATTATACAGTGGGGCCTGGGTCGTTACAGCCGTCGAGGTTGGCGCAAGTGCAGGACGTCTTTCACTTACCAATATTGAGGACGTATGAGCCTGACCCGACCCACATGCTAAGTCTTGAATAATTAGATGTGAACGATAGAGTGTCGTATGTGGAAAGCCCGGTTTAGATTGTAGATCGGATGGAACAGATTCGATGTACCAAAAGGGTCCCCTTGGTCAAAGTGATCTGATAACGCCACAAGACCGAAAAAGCAATCGGGAAAAGTGAAAACCGATGAGACGACGGTACCCCCACCTTTTGTTCAAGATTGGTAAAGGTTTAAATTTCGACGACAAAATTTTTATAAGAGGGGAAGAGTTGTAACATCCTGATTTTCATGTTTTGATTTCGATTGGATAAGTTGGGCTTTTCATCGATGCGCCAATAGTGTTTTTCTCTTAGATGGCCACTCACGAGATAACTAGCCTATCAAATGAAGCCATCAAGGGATTTTAAACACAATAGACTTGAGAATTTAAGTACGAATCGACTGCTTGATCGTACTAGTCTGCAAGAATCATTACGGCACGGTTAAAAATCAATTAGAGATCAGAAATAGGTCGGTTCGATTGAGATGTATGGCTAGACATGGGTGATTCCACCAAATTGTAAAATTCTCGTCGATTGACACTAGACTGATTTTTCTATCGTTTTGGAGCCCTATGTCCATATTTGAAACCTCGAGATTTTCACGATAATCGAGAGTCGCCAATGTGTCGAAGAGATATGCGTGGCTCGAAGAAAATCAATCACAGGTCAATTGCACCAAAAATTCTTAAAAGCTACCCGATATGTTATGTCACGCTAAAATTGCGTCCAGTTGAAATTAACCGCGAATTTGAACCCAAAGTTCTGTCATGTCACGATTAATTTTAAGAACGTCGACTCATCTTTGGAGGAATTTTCGACGAATGAGGAATTTTTACGGAAAATCAATTTGGATGATTCGGAAAACGAACGGAAATTCGGATGGGCCAATTCGAAGGGATTTTTGGCCTCCTGTGTGAGCTAATTGGTGAAAGGAAATTGTGTGGACTTTTTCTTCAACAAAATTGGACATTAATCGGAGAGATTTGTTAAGAAATCGGATCTGGGGAAAGATGAGATACAATTCGGAATTGAGGGAAATAGCCATTTTTGCTACCCAAGACTTGTTATTTGCGGGAATTCGCATGCAAGAAGGTAAATGGGGACCAAGTATATTAACATGGGGATTTTTGGGAACCAAATTGGATTGAATGGAAGTCCAATTTGTGAAATTCGTCGGCTGGTATGGTGGCTACAACAAATGGACCTCAACTTTGTTATTTGTGGAATTTTATGTGCATAAAAGCTTCAGGGACCAAAAGTGTCATGCCTAGAACCTCGAGCACATGCACAACCCTCTGTGGTCGATAAAATTTTGCAACTTCCTAGGACGAGTTGCCAACCCTTTCATTTTAAGCACATGCGGAAGCGAAACAATGATCCCTAACAACAAATAGCACGAGATAGGAAAGCAAGGCAACATTTCACAAAAGCACACTCTTACAAACGACAGGGTTTAGGTACAAAACGAGTTTGGTCAAAAGCCTACAAAAGACCGGCTCTCAAAAGGAACCGTCCTACGACATACTAGTCAGATACATACGCCGATCCTTCGAACTCCACCTCCACAAACTCCAGGGCTTCGGTCTTCCATAACCACCATCTAAGGACCTAAAAATGGTTATACAATAACCAGTGAGATAATGTCTCAACAAGTCCACCCCCTAAACCCTTATTAGGAAGAAAATAGGCCGCAAAGGACTGCCTAAGCACAAACATGAGACAGAGGACTTACCTTGACCTCAATTCTTTCCTGCAAGTCAATTCAATAAATAATTATCAAATCACATCATCACATCAATCAAGAATTCAAATCGAGTCATCAATCGATCGACTTAGTCGATTACATGTCAATGGGACCATTCCCTAGTCATCTCATTTACTCAATCTCAACGCTGAATTACAACTCAGCTAGCACGGCCTACTAAAACTTTGGCGATAATGCTAAATTACGGCTTAGCGGGCACAGCCTACTAAATTTTTGGCAGTAATACTGAATTACGGCTCAACTGCACAACCGATTCCAAATTCGATGGTAGATCACAGTCCAGTGGACACAACCATACTTTGGTGGTAATGCTGAATTATGGCTCGGCAGCACAACTGATTCCAAGTTCAGTAGTTTGCTTGATCTAACTCACAACAACATGCCCAACAACTCTCAAGAGCCAACTTATCGCTACTATAAATCCTCACACGATTAATTACCTACCTTAACAATTTTTGGGATAAAAACCCACCATCACCAATCACACTCAAATTGCACAATCTAACAATTAATTGCATAAACTAATTGCGCCACGACAATCAGCACGAAATTCCGATCATCGATTGTTCCGGTCTAATTTCCGGAAAATATTAAATAATTAAATAAATTGCAATTAAATAAAGAAATAAATTGCGATGAATTAAACAGAACTACTAAATTAACAAACTATGCAGGCACCTAATCAATTAGGTCAACCTTAGCCTTCATCATATAGCCAAAACACCAAAACTCCCTTTTTAAACTAAACTTGGCACCCTTTTTTTTTTCAAACTCTCTAAAATAAATTCGTATGGGGTCCCGTATTTAAAATTAACCCACCAAACTTTGCACACACCTCATAAAAAACCTCCTTGTTTTAATGAGCACATAAAACTTGGCATCCAAACTCGACACCTCATTTATTTTCTATTTAATAGTCCAAGAGGTCACCTTTTGCAATAATACTAAACAACCAATATAGAGCAATCCCTCTCATGACCTCACACATAAGTTCTCAGCATGTCACAAGTCCACCACATCACTAAATACACCTTATTTAGTAAGGACAACATCAAGAACAACCACAAAACCATAACCAGTCCTAATTGGTAGAAACCAGGTCACTCGCATGTCTCCAAGTTTAAATCCATAAACCTAATCAAACAAGTTCAGAAAATTCAAAAATTTGAATATGCTGTAAGGGACACATAAAAGAAAATTTTTCATAGAGACAACTTAACCCATATCCTTCTAGATTCGGCCTAGTAAATGGCTAAATCCAGCACCAAAAACTAGATCCATTTTCAAAAAGTCTATCTTCCGAAATCAATTTAGTTCGAGATCTAAAACATGTTCGTTTGATTTGAATGTGCATATGTTAAACTACAAGATGTGACAAACAACTTTTGTGAAGAACCCATTTTGAAATTCAAACCCTAAAAGTTTATAAAAAGCTCTAGAATCCTAAAAGGTCACCAGTTCCAGCGAAAACTGAGGTTCTGTTTGAAAATGACGGAGCTGATATGTCATTCTTTTAAATCCATAAAAATCTTGAGAAAAATATATGTTGTAGCTAAGGATGTCTAAAACATTTCTTAAGAAGACATCAACTTCAAATTCACAACACATTTCCATCCACAAAAATGGCAAATGGCGAGGGTCCAGATATCAAAACTGCAGGGATTCTATTGGATTCAACTAATCCATCATCAATTGTGTTAATCTCACTAATTAGATTAACACTAATCCATTCTAAGGCTAATCTAACCATTCTAGATTATCATTAATCTATATTTAAGCTAATCTAAATAACTCTTAAGCATAATTAACCTCCTAAACAAAATTTAGTGAGCAAACTCACCAGTTTAGCGATCTGGTGAGTCCACGGCGACGGCGACGCGATGATGAGCGAAAGACAAGCCCACGGCGACACCAAGCGAGGTCCGAAGGGTCTTAAAATGGGCCTTGAAGAATCCGAAACCTTGCTATCTTCAGCTACTGTTCTTGGACCGAACTAGCTGGAACCGACGGTAGAAAGGGCTAAAAAAGGCCAAGCGAGTGAGGAGAGGCGATGGCAAGGCTCCGGTGGAGGTCCGGCGGCATACGGTGGTGGTGGGACGGCTAGACGGCAACCAGAGCTTGCTAGAACGGCAACGCACAAGCGCTAGAAGAGTGGACCAACGCGCAAGGGCGAGCGGACCAGCGGTTGGCTTCAGCTAGCTTGCAACAGCGCTCCAGTGGGCGTGTGGGCAAGGGGGAGCTTCGATTGGCTTGCTGGCTGACTCCTCTGGTTTTCCAAGCTTTCTCTAAGCCTCAAAAATGGAGAAAGTAGCTGGTTAAGGGAGAAAGAGGGAGAGATGAGGGGACAAGGGCGCCGCCAAGCTTTTATCCTCATCTATTGGTCCCCTTGACCATCCTCCACCACCAATTGCCTTCCATGGACCAAATTCAGCCACCAACACTCCTCTTTGCACTCTTGAAATGGTCCAAAAGCCAAAGGTGGTGGGGGATCTACAAATTTTACAAGACTTCCCCTCAAATTGGACACCAATTGGTTCTCAAATCAATTCAATTCGGCTCCCATAAATCCCATTATTGAGTCCTTGATCAAATTGGTATCTTTCCTCACTAATTGATCCCACTTGCATCCCAATTGTGCAATCAAAAAGGGTCCCCGACAATTTCTGGACAAAAACAACCCTACCTCGACTTTTTCCCAAAAAGTCTCGATTTGCAGAAAAATTTTCGAAAGGCGAGTCGACATTCCTAAAATTATTTGTGACATGAAGGAACTTTCAATTTCTGAAATCGAATTCAAATTCGCAGTTTATTTCAGCCTGGCGCAATTTTAGCATGACCTAGGTTACCAGGTAGCTTTCAGAACTTTTTAGTGTAAATGACCCGTGGTCGATTTTCTTCAAGCCTCAATGTAGCACTTCGACACATCGGCAACTCTCGGTGGTCATGAAAATCTCAATATTTTAATTACGGGCACAAGGTACCCAAAATGACAGAAAATCGGTCCAGTGCCGATCAACGGGAATTTTGCAATCAGGTGGAATCACCCACACTTTGATCACACATCTCATTCGAATCAACCTATCCCTAATCTCTTATCGATTTTGACAATGCCGTAATGACCCTTGCAGACTAGCATGGTCGAGCAGTCGATTTTTGGTAGAATTCTCAAGTCCATTGCATTAAAATCTCTTAATGACTTCCCCAGATAGTCTACTTATCTCACGAGTGATCAGCTCTAAGAATAACACTATAAGCACGTCGACGAAAGGCCCAATTTATTTAATTGAAAACAGGATTGCAAATCCAGGATGTCACAAAAAGGGATTTACATGAAAGTTTGTGGGACCAAGAATGGATAAATATGGGATATTTTATTAAACTTTTTCCCCTCCTTTCGCCTCCCCTCCGCGTGCCATCTCGGCTATTTCTCTCCCCCCGAGCGAGACTCTCTCGCCCACACCTCCCCCTCTATTTCTCTCTCTCTCTCTCTCTCTCTCTCTCTCTCTCTCTCTCTCTCTCTCTCTCTCTCTCTCTCATGTTTTCCCCTCAGTCGGCCAAGCCTTGCACTAGTCTTCATTTCCCTTTTCTCCCTTTGACCATGGACTCTCTCTTATCCTTATCCATCCACAAGCGTTTCTCTCTCTCTCTCTCTCTCTCTCTCTCTCTCTCTCTTCTTCTCTTCTCTTCTCTTTAATTTCTGCACATTCTTTTTTCCCTTCTATCGAAACCGACATCTCTCTCTCTCTCTCCTCACTGCTCCTTCGTGCGGCCAGTTGCCCACAACCCCCTTCAGTCCTCTGCTTTTTCTTTCATTCCCCATTTCTGCACTAGCGTTTTCCCCTCATCTCCACAAAAGTTGCCTGATCGTCCACCTATTGCCATCCACGTTTTCCTGTCTCCTTCTCAGTTGCACCGAGCCAAAACCCCAGCAGAAATCCCCCAGAGTTGACTTCCCTTACGTCAGCAAGCTTCACAAAGACTCTAACAGCCCCATCCACTTCAGCGTCCAACTCAATGCCGCAAGTCTTCGCCTCATCTCCACACATCCATAACTTCTTCAATGAAGTCCGACGAGCAGTCTGCACATCAGCTGCATCTCTACCGAGCTCCCGCCATTTAGCCACCTCCTTACCGCGGAACAGCCCCGCCATTTGGCCGCATGATCAGCCCATCGAGCCAAGGCCAGTAGCCTCTCGAAGTTAGCCCAACCGTGGGCTTATGTGGCCAATTTCGGCCTGATCCGGGCCCCCGTTGGTGTCGCCACTTCAGAGTTTATCGGCCACCATTGCTTCGCCATCGCCATGAACTGGTTTTCACGTTAATCCAGTGAGTTTACTCACTAGTCCTTGCTTAGGGAGTTAATTATGCTTAAGGGTTGATTAGTTTAAGTTAAGTATGGATTAGGTGGTTAGTTAGAATGAATTAGTGATTTAGCTAATCGTTAATGCATGTTAGGTAGTTAGAGTATTGTAATAAGCAACTAGATAAGCTGTAGTATTTATCTAGTGAGGTTAAAAAATTTTCCGAACCTATCTCAGTATTTAATTAGGCTTTTCCGGCCTAAGTGTGCATTATTGGTATTTAATAATTAATTTCGTAATTATTTAATTAATTATTATCTTCCGAAAATCAGACCAGGATAGTCTTTTTTTTTTTTTTTGGTCGAACAGACCGGGATAGTCAGTGATCGAAATTTCGTGTTGATTGCAATAGTGTGATTGATTTATTTATTTGACTACTATTTTGTGTAATTTGAGTGTTGATTGCAATTTTGGGGTATTTATCCAAAAATTTTATATCTTCAGTATTTAATTAGAAAATACCGAGCGTGGGTTTACAGCGTCAAAAATGCATTGTGATCTATTGAAATTAGTGGGATTTTCAAAAGGAAAAATATTGCATTTTGCCTAAGACCGACCATATACCCATACACAATTAATCTTATCGAGAATGATAAAAATGATGGCATTCTCAGATGGTAAGAACAATATACTATATCAGCCTACGAGCTCTAATATGTCAACTTAGCTCGAGCAATATACTTTATCAACTTAGAGTGAGCATCATGGGTATACTATATCAGCCCGATGGCTTGATATGTCAACTTAGTGAGAGCAATATACCGGTATACTATATCAGCCTGAGTGCTTTGATATATCAGCTTAGCGAAAGTTATATACTTGAGCAGCTTCTGGTGAGCATTATTAGTATACTATATTAGCCTAAAGACTTTAATATATCAACTTAGCAAGAGCAGTATACTATTTATTAGCTTAGTGCAAGCTATACAACCTATTTTCAGCTTAGAGTGAACAGTTCTTGATATGATCGGACTTTATTGATAGTATTGAATGGATGGACTGGGAGATGGTCTTGATGACATGGAATCGACTAGATCGATCGATCGATGACTCAATCTGATGTGATGATTTGATTAATTGATATGATTCGATGAATTTGTGAATCGTACTGACTTGCAGAAAGGAACTGAGGCAAAGGTAAGTCCTCTTACTTATACTTGTGGTTAGGCAGCCCTTGGGGCGTATTCCCTTCCTAGTCGGAGTTTAGGGGGCGAACTTGTTAAGATGTCGTTTCATCCCGTTATGGGATAACATTTTCAAGTCCCTAAGGTGAAGAACCGAAGCTGGAGGCGGAAGGATCAGGAGCAGTGGTGGCTCAGAAGTTCTTCTTGGAGATAGACCTCCTGTATTTAGAACCTAGAGTTGGCCCCTGTTTGTAAACTAGATTGTGGTTTTTAATAATGGATTGATTTGAAATTTGTTGTCCTGTTTTTCTATCCCATGTATATTTCTGTAAGGAGATTAGTTTATACACTTCCGCATGTGCATAAAAATTGAATAGGTCAACGACACGTCTTTAAATGTCGCAAATTTAATCGATCATCAAGGGATGGGCACGTGCTCAGAGGATCGGGGCGTGACATAAGTGAACCTATAAAAACTTTTAGCACAAAAGTGAGCGCCATACATAACTTTTGTCACTTTTAATGTACTTACCCTCGTATTTACAAATATCTATAAATTGTTTTCTTATAATTAGGTTTTGCATTGAAATTGAGATTAGAGATTCCTAAGTATTGCTTTCTCATGATTAAATCTAGCTATGAAATTTATCCCAATGCTGATGTTTTCAAAGGTGTGAGGCTCTAATTCCTTCATGGGTTAATATCATTGAAAATCTTAAATATATATCTCCATGAGACATTCACCTCAAATTTATTTTCGTTCAACAAAAAATCATTAAGTAGGACCTCCATGAAAAATCCCAAATCGACATCATCGACCCAAATCTACATTCTATTAAAATATATACATGTTCATACACATGGATTTCCCCCGTTGGTCCTATCAATTTCCATGTCAAAACTATCTTATTGTCGTGTGCCACGCATGATCCGTCTTGCAATCGCATGTGAACACGTATGCATATTAACGGGATATTGAATAAAATATTAACCGGCGGTAGATTTGGCTTAGGGTACCAACATGGAAAATTAGTTTAAGGTAAATATGTCATAAGTTTCAATTTAGGAGTTTTTGTGAAACGGAATTTAGTTTGAAAATAAATGTGTCATAAAGTATCAATTTAGAATTTTTAAAGGTAATAACCCTCCCTTATCGCGGAACCCTTCCTTCCCCAACTCAAGTTGGATCACTTCCGGAATTAATGCTGAGCTGTCTAATAAAATCCTATGGACAAGAACATTCTCGGAGCCAAAAGGATTGTTTAGCCACACAAAAAAAAAAAAAAAAAAAAAAAAAAAAAAAAAAAGATAAAATTCACCAAAAATAGTAGAATTTATTGAAAGAAGTGTGATTGAGTTGTAGAAATTGTTGCATAATATTATACTTATCAAAATAAGTCATAAACTCATATATATGGGATGAGTTGTTATATAGTTAAATCATATTCAATAAATGAGTTATAATGGGCTTAAACATTATTTGGATATCAAAATATTCATAAATGGGTTTATAACTTACTTATACCAAACCCTTCTTTATAACTCTCTTCATTCTCTCTCACCCTTACTTGGTCTCAAGCTCGCTCGCTCGCTCCCTAATCTCTCTTCATTGTGTCTCTTGTATTATGATTGTAACATCCTAGGTCTCCATTGGACAATAAGTTCTCACGGTTTTGTTCTTCTTAGGGCAACCCACACTACTCCAAGAAAACGCATGTGTATAATTAGAGGTCTCATTGCCTTATAAGGCAACCCAAAATGCCCTCCCTAGGCAATGTGGGACAAGAGACATGCCCTCTCCCTGAGCATGTCCGAGATCGAGGCGCAGACGCACCGCCATCCCTCCTCCCCGCACACCGCCGCTTGGGCTGTCACAATGACAATACAATGAATCTCTAAAATTAGCTAAAATTTAAGTAGTCAAGGGTGTTTTTTAAGTCCGTTTGTCCTGAGTGATCGCATGATAATTTTTACTCATTTCTATCTTGACTATTTCTTATACTCGAGCAGGAAAAACAAGTCTCTGCTCGTTAGTCTTCATGGAAAAGAAGTCTTTGTTGTATCGATTAGGGTCTAGTGCTTGGAGTCGTCGCAACACGCTAAAGTTTGTGCTTAGAGTTGTTGCAACCCACTCAAGTTTCGTACCTTCCATAGATCGGCAAGACAGCGACCTGAATGATTCTGATTGATTCTCACTGTTCCTGGTGCCCTTTTTCTTTTCTTTTTTTCCCTAATGTCCAAGTCAAATGGCCAACCTTTGAACGTTCAACGTGCCCTCCTATTCTCCAATGGGACAGCTTCTGATTAGTTTCATGATGTGATTGGTCTTTTGGTGGAGTTGAGTGCATGCACCAATTTTCCACAGGATGACCCGGTAATGACAGATCAAGCCTTCTAGATGAGTAGGGAAGATAAAACTTGGTGACATCGAGCACTAAACCAATCCTCATCGCTAGTTCCAGCACGTCGTGAGATCTGTGATTGATGGTCCCAATGAGCCCGATGCACGGAAGGAATTCATCTCAGACCATATCATGCGCTTCGCTTCTATGCAGTGCACACTTACTAATTCAATAGGAGTTGTCAGTGCAAACTTGCCAACACATCTAGGAATCTTGCCAAGGCATATTACACAAGTAACTATCATTGACATGCTCAGACATGCTTAGTTAAACATGTAAATATGTCAACACTGGCATGCTTAAATGCATTTCGAGATTTTAAGATGTGACAGACAATGAGCATCTAGTGTAAACTAAAGCAGAAAAAACCCAGCAAAGATCAAAGAATGTATCTACTCACACTCAGTATCAATTATTGCACTCGTCATCCAAGCATGCGTAGTGGAGCTCAACAAACACGCTTTTGTGCTAGTCAAGATAGTTGGAATTCTATTATCCAATCGCTGTAAAGTCACGGAGAACAGGAGTGTTGAACTTCTCATTTCAAACACGGCAGCAACAAATTCTTTGCTAAAGCTGGGTGATTATACTATAGTTTGTCTAAAGTTACCATTAATCTGATATGATTTCCCATAAAGAATACATCTCTGGCTAAAGTTTCCAGTGGAATCTGAACTAATTCCAGATTCGAGACTGGATACTTTCTCCACAAAGAGCAGTTGCGTATCCAACTCTCGGTATTCAGCAATTGACTTTAGTTCAGTCGCAAGATGAGGGTAAAACGGTAAGTAACTCCACTAAGAGAGTGCTTTCCGGACATTAGACTACGAACTCCTATGAGAGGTTGCCGTAAAGAACGAGCCTGTGAAAAAATTGATTTTAGTATTGAATATTGCATATAGCACCGTCAAATACAGTCAAAACAAATCATTAACCAGAAAAGATAAGATTCCACTATCTGATTGATGAAAGAGAGAGAGAGAGGATATCATCATAGACAATGGAGAAGATTATCACAGATCTCAACCAGAGACAGAAACCATGCCTACGGCGTGCTTCAAGCACCTGTAGACACGCGAAACAGAGGAACTCAGACAGAGAGGATATCATCATAGCCTATGGAGAAGATTATCACAGATCTCAACAAGAGACAGAAACAATGCCTATGGCGTGCTTCAAGCACCTGTAGACACGCGAAACAGAGGAACTCTTGTTTACTACTCCTAATGCTTCTGTGGCAAACTTATTTTGACTCACCAAAGAGTTATATCAAAAGACACATGAAGTACTTCATGTACATGAATAAAGGCAATTGCTTCGGAAGTCCATAGATGCTGAATATTTTGATTCAAGTGACTTCAATTCGAGCTTCATCATGAGTGACGAAGTAGAACTAGATATAGAAGAGGCTGTTAGAAGGAAAATCACACGTGCAGTATGATTAAACTTGCATAAAATATAATGTAAGAACTCGGAGGTGACCACTGTGTAATATCGTCCGCTTTGGACCTCTGACTCTCACGACTTTGAAACGTGTTACATAGAGTAACGAACTTAAACCTTATCAATTAGTTCAAAACTCCCTTCCTAGGCAATATGAGACAATAGATATGCGCTTAGCCTTGCTCACATACTGCCAAGGTATTGCACTAGACTGTTCCTCCACACTCATTAGGTCTAGGTCTTTACATTCTCTCCCCCTTTGGGCACAACGGCACTAGATCGTTCCTCTGTACTTCCCAAGTCCGGGTCGTCATATTCTCCCCCCTTTTGGGCACAACATCCCCATTGTGTCCCCACACGCTAGGGGAGTTAGCTCTGATATCACTTGTAAGAACTCGGGGGCTACCACTATGTAACATTGTCCATTTTGGGCTATAGAATGCATTACACAAAATAGAGAACCCAAGTTTTATCAACTGACTCAAGACTCCCTCCCTAGGCAATGTGGATAGCCTCGCCCGCGTATTGCCGAGGCGTTACACTAGACCGTCCCTCCATACTTCCTAGGTCTAGGTCGTCACATATAGTATATGACTGCCCTAAGCTATCAACAAATATTCAACCACCAAAAGACTAATATTGAATTTATTCAAGAATGACAAAGTGACACAAAGGGCAAAATGTAAGGTTATTTATGCTGCTAGAGATGACAAGACGAGCTTGTTTCTAGTAAACGCTTTCAAGGATGAGCACACGTGTACTTGGTCTTTCCAAGTGAGAAGCTTTACATCTACGTGCAAGCAAAACATTATCTAATCTTGTGGAGGCCAGTTCCTAAAGTGAAGTTGAAAAAGTTCAAGAAAATTGTGCGAAAGTAAATGAGCTTAGACGTTCGTCAGTGCAGAAGGACTAAGTCTAGATAATGATAAAAATAAATGGGATGTCCACTTATAAATTTGACATGTCGTGGATTATTATGAAGAAATTATTTATAGAATCCTTGAAATACTATGAAGGGAAAGGTTATGAGAGAATAACCAAATTCAAAGACCCATCTTCCAACGGTTTTATGTTCTCTTTGATGTGGTGAGGAAAGAAATTAATTGTTATGGCAGATGTAGAAATTATAATGAAATTGAAATTGAGAAGAATAAAGGAACACTAGATTTTGCATGGAAACCCTTGCGGGAAAAATCATTGGGGGAGGAGAAGCAAAATCCATTATAGAAATCAAGGATTACAAAAGTTGTCTCTAAAAAGCCTCAACTCTTTTCCTCCCAACTTCTTATATATAGGCAAGAATCAAATCCAAAGTAGGAAACCTCTTTTTAGGAAACCTTCTCCAACTAAGAAAACTATTTAATTAGGAAACCTATTCAATTAGGAAACCTTTGTGAATGAGGAAAAAAAACATCAACAACAACAAGAGTGTTGTAGACAAGATTACAATATTTGAAACATCAGTGGAAATTTTTTCAGTATTATAATCTTTTCACAATCATACTTGGAGGTCATCAACATCATTCCCAATAATGGGCCACATTAGATGCTCATAAATCAGGTTTTTAATTTTACTTGCAGTTAGTCACAAGCATATATGCTTTCTCGCCCTAGCATCCTGGTCACAATTGTGAGATTAGATCAGTACCTGCTTATCTTGTATCATATTACATATTATTCTAACTGGAGTCACCAGTGAGCCATAATGCACCGTGATTTGCTCACCTTCATACCCTTTTCCTTGAGAACCATTGAGACAAACTTGGACCGCCTTTTGTAGACAGAGATTGAGAAGAAATAGAAGATAGAACATGACCTGTGTATGAAAAAATTGTAGATCCTGAACAATCAATGGAAATACATCAGCTCTGATATTCTTCTTCAAAACTTCTGGTTCATCTTTACATGGCTTCAACTATTATCAAAATACAGAAGTAGAAGAATGTAGAGAGAGATCTTAAGATGAATAGAGGAAATCAGAAGTAGAAACAATGAATAGACTCGACTCTCTTCTCTCCTTCTCTTATCCTTTTATACTCAACACGTGTTTAACAACTTCTGTTATAGTATTGTTACAACAGAATGATTAATATGAAAAACACGTGCATTTCCTTTGGTTGTGCAGCTCCTTCAGTTAGCTTGATCAGCTTCTGTGTTCCAAGTTTTGATGTCATGGATCGCCAGCTCATCAGTTCAGTTCAAGAATGAATCGCCAGCTCATCTTCTTTTCTACTTTGAGCTTGTTCAGAAGCTTGCGAACTTCCTCTGCTTCAGCTTCCTCTGCCTCAATAACTTCCTCTATTTCAGCTTTTCTATTGACACCAGCTTCTTCATTCATCTGTACTTTTAATGTTTGTTTTATTTCTTTAACATCCCCCCTCAAATTGGGAATGGATAGAGCACAGATTCCCAATTTGATTCACATATAAGAATGTGCTCTCCGTGACAATGGTTTTGTAAAAATATCAGCTAACTGGCAATAACTTGAAATGTATCTGACATGTAATGATCCTGAAGATACCTTTTCTCAAACGAAGTGGAAGTCTACTTCAATATGTTTTGTTCGAGCGTGTAAGACAGGATTCATAGTAAGAGAGATTGCTAATTTATTGTCATAGTACAGATGAATAGGAGGAGTAAGAGAGCAACCTATGTCTCGTAATACAAAACTGATCCAAGTGAGATCAGCAGTGGTTGATGCAAGAGCACGATATTCAGCTTCAGTGGAGGATCTGCTCACTGTGGGCTGTTTCTTTGCTGCCCAGGATATAAGATTGGATCCAAGATATGTGCAGAAACCAGTTGTTGATCTTCTGGTTTCTGCACACCCTGCCCTGTCTGCATCTGAGAAACCATAGAGATGCATGGTACTTTGAGAATAAATGAATAAGCCAAGCTTTATAGTACCTTTTATATATCGCAAGACCCTTTTTAATCTATTGAAGTTTGCGATTGTGGGTTGTTGCATTTTCTGGCAGAGTATATTTGTGGCATAAGCAATGTCTGGTCTAGTTAATGTGAGATATTGCAAACCTCCAACTAGGCTTCTGTACTCAGTAGGATTGTTCAAAGGTATAGAATCATTGATCAAAACAGGTGGTCTTAATGAAAGAGGAGTTGAAATTGGTTTGGGTTCTAGCATATGAGCTCGGGTGAGAAGGTCTAAGGCATATTTAGTTTGGCAAAGAAATAGATATTAAGGGGTTCGTCTAGCTTCAATGCCAAGGAAATAGTGTAAGGAGCCTAGATCCTTCATATGGAAATGAATACTCAGAGAAGTAATGAGACTAGAAAGCATTTGAGAGGAGCTTCCAGTTAGAATGATATCGTCTACATACGGTAATAGGAGAATAGTTTCTGTTTCAGTATGCAGGATGAATAAAGAAGGATCGGTGGAGCTACAGAAAAATCCACATTCTAGCAGAAAGCTGCTAAACCTATCAAACCAGGCTCGAGGAGCTTGTCGAAGCCCATAAAGTGACTTTCGAAGAAGACAAACATGGTGAGGCTTTTGTGGTTCTTTAAACCCTGGAGGCTGCTCCATATACACTGTTTCACTCAAGGTTCCATGTAAGAAGGCATTTTTGACATCTAATTGATGAATTTGCCACTGTTTCATCATAGCTACTAATAGGATTATTCGAGTTGTTGCATGCTTCACTACAGGGCTGAAGGTTTCTGTGAAATCAAGACCTTCTTCTTGATGGAAGCCTTTAGCTACAAGTCTAGCTTAGAGTCTATCTAAGCTCCCATCAGGTGCAAGTTTTGTCTTAAACACCCATTTGCAACCAATTACATTCATGTGATCATTTCTAGGAACCAATTCCCAAGTTCTGTTTTGATATAAGGCATCCATTTCTTCTTTCATTGCTTGGTGCCATCCTCTGTCTGCTAAGGCAGACTTTACTGATTTTGGTTCAATAGGAAGCTGATACTCAACTAGACATGCATATTTAGGATTTGCTTTAACAATTCCAGATCGAAGTCTAGTCTGCATAGGATGAGTTGAAGAAGTACCTTGTATATTTCCTGTTTCAGAACTAATTTGTATTTGTCTTGTATTAGCATTTGATGTTGAAACAAGCTCTTGATTTGTAGGCATTTGTTCCTCAATGCTTGGAGATATCTGATGGGATTCAATATCACTGGAAGCATTATTAACATCAATCTGCATCTCAGCATCAAGTATTATATGCATATGTGATATATCTGTAGGATTAACTATACTGATCTCATTGTCCTGTATTTCTGGAGTTATTTGAGTTAATCTGGTATTCTACAAATATCCCCTCGATATATTGTCTTGTGACTGAGCTTGCTTAGTAGTGTTGGAAATAGAAGATAGCGCTCCTCTTATCCACTGTTTGTATAGTTCAGATCCCTGCTGATACTTAGTAGTTACTGTATGAGTAAAAGGGAAGACTTTCTCATCAAATATTACATGTCTACTGATGTGGACTCTCCCATTAGTAGGCAAGAGACACTTGTATCCTTTATGTTTCTCACTATATCCAAGAAAGATACATGTAAGAGATCTTGGATCAAATTTATGCTATGTGTAGTGCCTGAGACATGGATAATAGGCTGATCCAAAAACTCGAAGATGAGAATAATCTGGTGTCTTATTATAGAGCTTATAATGGGGTGAATACATATGCAGTATTGTTATAAGAAGGAGATTGATAACATAAACTACTGTTTTGAATGCATCTACCCAGTATCTCAGTGGTACTTTAGCATAATACATCATTGCTAGTCCCAGTTCAATCACATGTCGATGTTTTCTCTCAGAGACACCATTTTGCTCTAGTGTATGAGGACAAGAGATATTTTGCTTAATTCCACACTTTTGTAGATGGTTCTGAAATTTATTACTAGTGAACTCTCCTCCTCCATCACTCTGGAAGACTTTGATCTTGTGATCAAGCTGATTTTCTATAAATCTTTGAAACATAATGAACACATCATAAACTTCTGACTTTTGTCTCATTGGATATATCCAGCTATATCGAGAAAAATCATCCACAAAAATGACATAGTAGGAGAATTTCTAAACAGATTGAATTGGTGATGGTTCCCATTCATCGCAATGTATTCTTTCTAACGGAACATTAGAAATATGGTCTAAGAAAGGAAAAGACAGTGCTGAGCTCTTAGCAACTTGACAGCTGCTACATATATTCTGAGCTTTAGAACTATACTGAATGAGATGTTGTTTCTATAAAATCTTCACTGTTTTTAGATTGGTGTGAGCAAGTCTTTGATGCCAGAGATCTTCTCCTACTTCCTGTTGAGTCTGGGTGAAGAAGACTTCTGCAACTTTAGGTTCCACCTGGTATAGCCCCTTGACTTTCCTTCCTAGCTTCACTGTTGTATGATTGTAAGTGTCCTTCATATATACCCGATGTTTATCAAAAATAAAAGAGCAGGGATAATCATCTGTTAGCTTTGATACAAATAGAAGATTCTTTTTGATTGCAGGAACTATCAAGACATCATTTAGTGGTAATTTGCTATTTTCTGTATACAATATTCCATTACCAATGCATGAGATTGACAAACAAGATCCATCTCCTATCATGACAGTGTCATTACCACTATATGCATTGTAGTTTCGAATCATACCAGGTTCTGAGGTAATATGTGAAGTAGCCCCTGTGTCTGGATACCATTCTGAACCATAAGGTTCTTCAACATGCATAGTTGCCAATGCAGTTGGTATTTCATCTGCCTGGTACGAGTTATCAAATCTATACCAACATCTGAGTGCTGTATGACCTGATTTCTTACAGATTTGGCATTCCAGAGGGCCATTACTTATAGGCTTTGTGATCTGTGTTTGTTTATCACCATTTGAACTTTGTGGTGGGTAAGACCTAACACTTTGATACCTCTGTGAAGGGTTTGAATATGGTCTAAATCCTTGTCCATAATTAGACCAGTTATCCTTATTAACCTGACCTTGCTGAGTTGAATTCAGGTTATTCACTCTATTTTGTTGATTCCTTCCTGCTTCTGTAAAATTATTTCCATATTCCCTTCTACTGAGAGACTGACCTCTGCCATAGTTGTATCACCCTCGAATATTTTCTCTTTGATTTCTGGGATTGAATTTCTGCAGACTTGTTCCAGTTCTTCTTTGCCCATAATAGGCTAGGTTAGTATTGTACTCATTCACAGAATATGTTTGCAATCTGGTTTCAAATCTCTCAGGTTGTGAGATAACCTCATCATACTCTGGCTGGGGTTTAAGACAATACATGGTTGTCCTGAAGGTTTCATATTCAGAACCTAACCCTTCAAGTATGCCAAACATTCTGGTTATATCATCAACAGGCTTTCCAATCGCATTCAATTGATCACAGATGGTTTTGAATTCTCGAAGGTATTCACTTAATGATCTGTTTCTTTTCCTGCAAGCCTGTAATTTTCCTCTTAACTCAAATTCTTTTGCAACAGACTTCTGTGCAAATCTATTTATGAGAGCCTGCCATACTTCGAATGAAGTTTCTAAGCCAATTATCAAACTTAGAATATTTTATGATACCGCACCACTTATCCAGGATGATATAAGCTGATCAGTTTTTATCCAATCCAGGTGACCAGGATTCATCACTTCTCCTATCTCAGTTTGTATCATTAGAGTAGAAGGTAATGTTTCACCATTAATAAAACCAATCAGATCTTGGCTTTTCAGCAATCTGTTGAATTGGGCTTGCCATAACAAGAAGTTTTCTTCATTCAACTTGATGGTGACGAAGTTAGCTATATTCACATGGATAGGAAAAGGATACTTCTGCACTCTAGTTACCATTCTTATATGTTCAGAGACTTTGAAGATTCGAAGAAACAATCCAGTAAACTTTGAAGGTTAGCTAGCTAAGAAACAACAAGATCTTTATAATATCTTGCAGTAAAAACACATCAGATCTATCATTCCCAGGATTGAGGCTCTGATACCATGAGAAGAAATAGAAGATAGAACATGACCTGTGTATGAAAGAATTGTAGATCCTGAACAATCAATGGAAATACATCAGCTCTGATATTCTTCTTCAAAACTTCTGGTTCATCTTTACATGGCTTCAACTATTATCAAAATACAAAAGTAGAAGAATGTAGAGAGGGATCTTAAGATGAATAGAGGAAATCAGAAGTAGAAACAATGAACAGACTCGACTCTCTTCTCTCCTTCTCTTATCCTTTTATACTCAACACTTGTTTAACAACTTCTGTTATAGTATTGTTACAACAGAATGATTAATATGAAAAACACGTGCATTTCCTTTGGTTGTGCAGCTCCTTCAGTTAGCTTAATCAGCTTCTGTGTTCCAGGTTTTGATGTCATAGATCGCCAGCTCATCAGTTCAGCTCAAGAATGGATCGCCAGCTCATCTTCTTTTCTACTTTGTGCTTGTTCAGAAGCTTGCGAACTTCCTCTACTTCAGCTTCCTCTGCCTCAGTAACTTCCTCTGTTTCAGCTTTTCTACTGACACCAGCTTCTTCATTCATCTGTACTTTTAATGTTTGTTTTATTTCTTTAACAGAGATGACACAGGGAAGCTATTGAAGAAAGGAACTAAGCTCATTCAAGCACGATCATGTGACGTTGCTATTCTTGTGGTTTTGCTATAATATTGGAGAGAAATTTTGTTGGAGATGATCATAGATACCATTGATGGTACAAAAGTCCGCAGCTAGAAGGTAGGTAGTATCGTCAAAGAGATAATAACTCTTGCACACAAAGGTATCCATGATTAGATCTCCTCGCATAGAAGGAATTCCTGATTTATTGGCCCAATGCACAGTCACAACTTAAGTGCTAAATTGGAAATATCAATCTAGAAAATTATGGTTAATTTGACACTGTAAGTTAATTTTTATCAATGAATGAACTAACACTTTTTGAGGAATAAGAAAAAATTGTATACCTTGGGTGAGTCTAAAATGGAAAAATTTCTCATAGAAAATGGTCGCATCTCAAATTATGAATGTGAATACCGCAATCTATGTCCGTTCTTAGCCAAACAAATTAGTAACTACTTCGTTTCCTATACAGTAAATAGGACCGCAACCAAAAGTGAAAACCAAGAGCTCGTCAGTAGAACCATAAAAGTTATACTATTTTCCTCTCCATGTATTGCCATACAACTCATAAATTGGTGAGAATCCAGAGAGTTATCACGGTCACCACCAAATTGCAATAAATAAATAAATAAATAAAAGTGAGGACAACGTCCGTGCGACAAATCATTTGACAGATACTCCGCTTTGTCTGACGAATCCTCATTAACATATTAATCCCAACCTTTTGCTAGTCAGTCTATCATGCCTTTGGAAAATAGAAGCACATAATTCTCCATTCACTAGCCGACCATAGTAGTCCAATAAGACAAAGTCTTTTGTTGTTTGGATTAATGGATAGTGCTTATGGTTGTTGCAACCCACTAACGTTTCTTCTGTTCCATAGATCGGTTAGACAGCGACCTCAGTGATTCTGATTGATTCCTGTTGGTCCTGGTGCTTTTATGTAGTGTCCGAGTCAAACGGCCAACCTTTGAATCTTGGCCATGCCCTCCAATTCTCCGATGGAACAGCTTTTGATTTGTTTTCTGATGTTCGCCTTCTGGATGACGAGCAAATTGGTCTTTTGGTGGCGCAAGTGCATGCGCAAACTTTCCACAGCGTTGACCCGACAGCAGCAGGTCGAGCCTTCTAGATGGGTAAGGAAGATAAAACTTGGTTTACATCGAACCCCTACACGATTGAACGAAACCAATCCTCATCGCAAGTTCCAGCACATCCTTAGGTCTGCGAATGACGGTCCTAATGAGCCCAGCGCATGGAAGGGATCCATCTCGGACAACATCAGGCGCTTGGCTTCTATGCTTTTGGAAACTTACTTATTCAATAGTAGGAGTTATCGGCACAAAGTTGCCCGCACTACTAGGATCTACCAACGTGTATTACGCAAGTTACTATCATTGATAAGCTTAGACATGCCTAGTTAAACAAGCAAATGTGTCACCCATGTCAACAACGCGGTTAAATGCATTTCAAGAGGCTGACACACGACAAATAATGAGCCTCTAGTGTATATTGTTAAGAGATATTTAGGATAATTCTAATGATTTTCTGTATCTCTCAAAATTGAATATATATTTCTATTTGATTGTACATATCTTGATTAATATGTTATCTTATTTAGTCATTCCATGAAACCTATAAATAGGCTGATGTAATATTCGTTATAACATATCAAAATATATGTTATTACTATTTCTGCATAACTTTCTTATTTTCTCAACTTGGAATCAAAGCTAGTGCACCGAGTGTACTTGCACTCAGTGCACACCCAAGTACCCATCCAGAGCTAATTTTACTTCTTGTTATTATTTTTTTTCCCAGTAAATCTTAATATTGTCCGCTCAACGTTGATTTTAACATTATTCAATAGCCAACAAAACTGTGGAGCCCTCTCATGTGAGGAAGCACCTAGTCGAATCCATTCCATGATGGCTGTGTTTCAGTGCCAATCGCAACAGACACATCACCTAGTTGAGCCCTTCATGGACTTGGCTTTTCTTCCATTGCAAGCCACATCAATCAATAATTATTTTCCCAATCCAACCGCATGGGCCACTTGATACTACGATACCAGCCGTGTACGGCACGTCACTCAGTTACTATTTTGCAGGCCAGCCGCATCGGCCGCTTGCTATTTCCCTCCAATTCTCGACGTTTTGCATGTCGTTTCGAGGCAACACTGCCATTAGGCTTGTCACTCTTAGACCAGCTGGGTCTAGAAGTTTTGTCATGAACAAATATTGAACACCGCCTCATCTGTTGCGTTTCAACCATTGGACGCTATTCAAACTTGTATTAGTGCATCTTAACTCTAAGGGGACGTTTAGAGATATTTGAATAATTGCTAATGGTTTTCCGTGTCTCAAGATTATATAAATATCTCTATTTGATTGTGCATATCTTGGTTAATATATTATCTTCTTCAATCATTTCATGAAGTCTATTCAATAGGGTCTATTAAATAGGGTGATACAATCTTCGTTATGACATATCAAAATATATATAATTACTCTATTTCATATATCTTTCTTATAGGCATAATTTATTATTTAATTACTCTAACACTCCCCCTCATGCTTAATCTATTCTTTTGCATAATACTAAACATGGAAATTTAATTGGAGAGGTAAATTGAATTTAAAAAGATTTGAACTCAAGATCTCGCATTCTAATACTGTGTGAATTCAAGAAGAAAAGCCTGGCAAAGTCAAAGAAAGTATCGCTCACATGTGCGCAATACCACTTCATACGCTCGTCATCCAAGCATGCGTAATGGAGCCTCAACGATCACACTCTTGTATTAGTCAAGATAGTCGGAACTGTCCAATTGCAGTAAAGTCCCAAAGAACAGGAGAAGTGGATTACCCCATTCAAACACGGCAGCCACAAGTTCATTGACGGCAGCCACAAGTTGTGTGGGTGCGTGCGTGCGTGCGTGCGTGTGTGAGAGAGAGAGAGGGGATATTATCATAGACAATGGAGAATATTCTCACAGATCTCGACAACAAACAAAAAGAAATGCCGATGGGATGCTTCAAGCGCCTGTGAACGCACGAAACGGAGGGACCCTGTGTTTCCTACTCCTAATGTTTCTGCAGCAAACGGATTTTGACGAACCAAAAAGACACTTCACAAAAGACATACCAAATACTTCGTGTACACGAGTAAAAGCATTCGCTCTGGAAGTCCACAGGTGCCATCCACTTGTCTCTTATATCAACTTTCCCATTTCTGGTTATAGCTTAACAGTGGATACATTTCCTGTTCTGCATGGTCAACAAGCTTTCTAGACCAGATTTACATAAACATTAAGCTCTTCATCAAAGAGTTTAGGCACAGCAACTTTTGCTTTAAAATATGAGCAGCTCAGGACTCTCTCTCTCTCTCTCTCTCTCTCTCTCTCTCTCTCACACACACAAATCTATAGACAAGCCCAGAAGAAGGAGAAGACAGCATTCTAAAAGAATTGCCGAAAGTAGGAATGAGCATAGTTTTTGACAAGAACCAAAAACCCGAGAAACAAACCCGTAGGAACCGGTTCGGTACTCGGTTCTAGGATATGTAAGGTAGGTTCCGGATTCCAAAAATTAGAAAACTTGTTCTGACAGATGTTCCAAACGGGTAAGTTCCAAGTTCCAACAAGAATCTAGAACGTACAACCTATAACAAGTCTTTCTGTTTTCTCGTTCTATGTTTTCGCATGATGCCGAGGCATTTTATGGCATCCAATGATGAATATGTAATCTAAAACTACTAGTCTAAGCTTCCATTTCTGATTATATCCAAGAGTGAGATTTTTTACCTCATTAATATTTCATAATCTTTGTGTATCTAGACATGAGTTGTGATTAGTGGATCTTTAGCAAATGGTGGTCATTAAATATAATAATTCACTGCAATTGTTCAATTAAGAGTACATGAAAAACCTAGATAGATCCTAAAACCAACCTTAGAACCTATGATGAGATAGGTTCCAAGTTTGAGGTGGAATTTAAATAGAACCTAGAACTACTTATCCCAAAAGCACATCTAAGAATGCAAAAAATAAAAAACACAACAACAAGAGTTTTTTCGACAAGATTACAATATTTGGAACATTACAAAGTGAGAATTATTTTAGTATTGTAATCTTTTCACAATCATACTTGGAGCTCATCAAGACCGTTCGCAATAATGGACCTCCTTAGATGCTCATATATTAGGATTTTTTATTTTAGGGATATGTTTATTGGAAATCTTAAAACTTATCACAAAAGTGCAATCAAGTCATAAAATGTATCAAATTAGTACAATTGAGTCCTTCTGTTAACTCTATCCATTTAGACTAATGGAAAATATTGACGTGGTTTTTTTTAATATTTTCTCCTACATGGTGATGATGTGACTAAAACATAAAACACTAGGCTAAAATAACATCATTTTGGATCTAATTTTTTAACCATAAGCTTAATTAAGTAAAGCAAAATATTTTAAAAAATGGAGTAGAGGTAAGGGCAGAGGCCCTTTCCGCCGCCGCCATTGCCCTGTCACTAGAAAGGGCCAACGAGGGCTCGGCAAGGGCTGGCAAGGGTCACCAGGGCCTCAACCAGGGCTAGCAACCTTGCCGACCGTAGGCCAGGGTCGTTGACCCTCGCCTAGATCTAGGTTAAAGGCTATAGCCCTTGCCTAGATCTAGGAGAGGGTCATCGAGCCCTTGCTTGCGGTCGGCGAGGGTCATTGACCTTAGCCGAGGCCTCAACGATGGGGGCAACGATAGCAAGGGCCTCCACCCTTGCCTTTGCCATTTTTTGTGTTTTTTAAATTATTTTTTATTTTGTTTAATTAAGCTTATGGTTAAAAATTAAAATTAAATCCAAACGATGTCATTTTAGTCTAGTGTTCCATGTTTTGGTCATGTCATTGTCACATAGGAGGATGAAAACATTAAAAAAAGAAAAAAACTACATCAGCATTTTCCATTAGTCTAAATGGGTAGAGTTTATAAAAGGACTCAATTATATCAATTTGACAAGATTTAAGACTTGATTGAACTTTTTATAAGTTTTAGGACTCAACTGCATCTTCATGATAAGTTTTAAGACTTCTAGTGGACAAATCCTTAATTTACTTGTAGTTAGTTGCAAGCATATATGCTTTCTCACCACATCATCCCGGTCACAATTGTGAGATTAGATTAGTACCTACTTGTCCTGTATCAGGTTACATGTTATTCTAACTGGAGTCACTAGTGAGCCGTAATGTGCCATGATTTGCTCACCTTCAAATCCTCTTCCCTGAGAACCATTGAGACAAACTTGGACTGGCTTTTGTGGACAAAGATGACACGGGGAAGCTATTGAAGAAAGGAACTATGCTAATTGTGTTGAAGATGATCATAGATACATTTATGGTACAAAAGTTGGCAGCTCGAGGATACGTAAGTATCATTAAAGACATAAAACTCCTGCACACAGAGGTATCCATGATTAGATCCAATGGCGTTAGAAGGAATTCCTGATTTATTGGCCCAATGCGCAGCCGCAAATTAAGTGATAAATTGGAGATATCAGTCTTGACAATTATGGTTATTTTGATATGTAAGTTCATTTTAATCAATGGATGAACTAACACTTTTCCAGGAATAAGAAGAAATATAAACCTTCGTTGAGTCAGTACAATGGAAAAGTTTCTCACAGAAAATGATCTCATTTCAAATTCTGAATGTGGATACCACAATCTATTTCCGCACCTAGCCAAACAAATCATTAGCTACTTCGTTTCCTAGACGGTAAACAAGACCGCAACCAAAAGTGAAAACCAAGAGCTCATCAGCAGATCCATGATGGTTATACTAATTTCCTGGCCATGTATTGCTTCACAACTCATAAATTGTTATGAATCCAGAGAGTTACCATGGTGACCATCAAATTGCAATAAAAAAAAATGAGGACAATTTCTATGCGACAGATCATTAGACAAATACTCCACTTTGTCTCACGGATCCTGATTAACATATCAATCCCAACATTTTCCTAGTCAGTCTATCATGCCTTTGAAAAATAGAAGCACATAATTCTTCATTCAATAGCCAACCATAGTAATCCAAATAGACAACCTTTTGTTGTTTGGATTCATGGATAGTGCTTGTAGTTGTTGCAACCCACTAATGTTATGTACATTCCATAGATCGGCAAGGCAGCGACCTGAGCGATTCTGATTGATTGCTGTTGGTCCTGGTGTTTTTTTTGTAGCGTCCGAGTCAAATGGCCAGCCTTTAAGTTTTTGCCATGCCCTCCTATTCTCCAATGGAACAGCTTTTGATTTGTTTCCCGATGTTCGCCTTCTGGATGATGAGCAAATTGGTCTTTTGGCAGCGCAAGGGAATGCGCAAACTTTCCATAGCATAGACCCAACATCGACAGGTCGAGCCTTCTAGATGGGCAAGGAAGACAACTTGGTTACATCGAGCCCCCACATGATTGAACTAAACCAATCCTCATTGCTAGTGCCAGCACATCCTGAGGTCTGTGATTTATGGACCTAATGAGCCCGATGCATAGAAGGAATTCATCTCAGATCATATCAGATGCTTCGCTTCTATGTTTTCGAAAACTTAATAGTTCAATAGTAAAAATTATCGGCACAAAGTTTGCCAACACTTCTAGGAATTTGCCAGTGCATACTAAATAAGTTACTACTATGGACATGCTTAGACATGGTTAATTAAACATGTAAATGTATTACCCCTGTCATACAGCACGTTGAAATACATCTTGAGACTTTAATATATGACAGAAAATGAGCATCTAGTGAATGCTGAAGCAGAAGAACCCAGCGAAAATCCAGAAAGTATCCACTCACTTACACACAGTAACAACTAATGCGCCCGCCATCCAAGCGTCCGTAGTGGAGCCTCAACAATCACGCTCTTCTACTGATCAAGATAGTGGGATTTCTACTTTCCAATTGTAGTAAAGTCACAGAGAACAGGAGTTTTGGACTACCCATTTCAGACACCGCAGCAACAAATTCATTGCTAAAGCCGGGTGATCAAACTATTGTTGACCTGAGATTAACATTAAGACTGACATTAGTTCCATAAAGAATCCATCTCTGGCTATAGTTACTAGTAGTATCTGGCCTAATTCCAGATTTGAGACTGCGTACCATCTCAAATAACAGCAGTTACGTATCCAACTATCAGTACTCAGCCATTAACAAACAGTTTAGTCATGAGTGGAGGTTGAAACCATCAGTTATTCCACTAAGAGAATGCTTTCCAGACATTAGAATATGAACTCCCGTGAGAGGGTGCACGGAAGATAGAGTCTGGGCAAGAATTGAGTATTGAAGATTGCATATAGCACGGTCAAATACAGTAGAAACATATATTTAACTAGAAAAGATATGATTCCACCAACTCATTGAGAGAGAGAGAGAGAGGATATAATCATAGGCTATGGAGAAGCTTATCACAGATCCCAACAACAGACAGAAACAATGCCTATGGCATGCTCCAAGCACCTGTGGAGACACGAAAAAGAGGGACTCTTGTTTGTTACTCCTAATGCTTCTGTGGAGCAATGGAGACACGAAACAGAGGGTCTCTCTCTCCCTTCCTCCCTCCCAAGTGCACTCATGGTTGTACCCTTCTTGGACTTGATTGAACTAAGTTGCCGCAACAAACCAGTTGCGTCTCTTCCTGTTCATCCTCGTGGGCCTTGACAAGCGCCACGCATTTGGCCTCGTGTTGGGCAATCACAAGCCATGTGTGTACCATTGCACAAGAAACACTTGAAGGAGAAGTGCTCCTTCTTGTGTACTCCACCGCTCAACTCCGCCTTCGCCTTTATAGGGCCATTGGTGGTTGCTTCCACTAGGGCGGTGGAACTTGTTATCCCCCAGTGACTTTGTCCCTCGGTCGGGAGTCCGACTTGTTTCTGCAAGTTGCCTTGTATTCCACAAGGGTCTCAGCCACAGACATGGCCAAATAGAGATCCTTTGCGTTGCACCGTTTCAGCTCTTGCTCTACCTATGGTATGAGACCACTCATGAACTGGAAATAGGCTTCTGTATCACTGATGGAAGGGATTTGGAGTAGCAATTCCAAGAACTTCTTCACATATTCATGGACTCCTCCCTTTTGCTCAAGGTAACAGAGTTTGTCTCAAGCCTCCTCTTCCGCATAGGTGAGATAGTATTGTCATCAGAACTCCTCGACGAACGTCTCCCAAGTCGTGATAGGCTTAACGCACCTATCATCCAACTATGACGCCATCACAATAAAGAATCATCAGTCAAGTATATGGCCACGGTAGTTACCCGTAGTGCGCCATCGGTAAGCTCCTTTGCTCGGAAGTATTGCTCCATGTACCATAGTAAGTTGTCCATATCCTTGGCCACCCACAAGCCCTTGAACTCCTTTGGTTTCAAGACGTCTACTCATGGACCAGATTGCACAGTGGTCACCCATATACGTATGCCGCTTCCAACTTGGTGAGCTTCACCTTGATCTCAGCTATCTCTGCATGCATGGCCTCCACCAAGGCTTCCAAGGCATCATTTCGCTGCTAGAGTTCATTGGCTCTGTCAGTCAATGTGCCCAACATCTCTCCTCGGAGTTCTCCCATGCTGGGTTTGACCTCTCACACCTTTGCTTCGAGCTTTCGCTTTCCAAACTCAACTCCTTCGATGCTCTCAGACAATTCTTCGACCGTTCTTTGGACATCCCCAAACAACGATCTCCATCTTCGCCACGGATGTCTCCAAGTCATGCAGCACATCCCTTGAACTCGAGCTACCGCGTCCCTTCTTTGCCTTGGCGCCTTGTTGCTCAGTGGCCCTCCCACTTTGTTCCTCAAACACGGCTTTCTCACCCTGGATGGACATTACGTCCAAACGTGGATCCATTGTGCCTTGAATCGACTTGCTCTTATACCAGATTTACATAAACATTATGCTTTTCATCAAAGAGCTTAGGCACAGTAACCTTTGCTTAAAAATTACTCTCCCTCTCCCTCCCACCCCAACACCCACCCACCCCCCCCCCCCCTTTTTCTTTTCTCTCCTCCTCCAGGGAACTAAATCTCTAGAGGGACTTGGACAAGCCCAAAAGAAATTCCCTGAAGTATCTCTGAGAATGCACCCTAGAAAAAAAGAGTGCTGTAGAAGAATTATTTCAGTGTTTTAATCTTTTCAAATCATACTTGGAGATCATTAAGACTGTATCTAATAACGGGCCCTGTTAGATGCTCATATATCAGGGTTTCAATTCAACTTGTGGTTAGTTGCAAGCACATATGCTCTTTGCCACACAATTGTGAGATCAGATTAGTACCTGCTTACCCTGTAGAAGATTACATGATATTCTAATTGGAGTCACCACTAAGCCCTAATGCGCCATGATTTGCTCATCTTCAAATCCGGATCCTTGAGAACCAATGCGACAAACTTGTATTGGCTTTTGTGGACAGAGATAACACAAGAAAGCTATTGAAGAAAGAAACTAAGCTAATTCAACCATAGTCAGACATTGCTGTTCTCATGGTTTCACTACAGTATCAAAGAGACATTGTGTTGAAGATGATTATAGATGCCATCGATGGTGGAAAAGTTGGCAGCTAGAAGGTAGGTGGTATCATCAAACACAAACTCTTGCACACAAAGGTATCCAAGATTAGATCCAATCAGGTCAGAAGGAACAAAATTCCTGATTTATTGGCCCAATGAGTGATAAATTGGAGATATTAGCATCAAAATTATAGCCACTTTGATACTGTTGCTTTCAGTCAGTAAAGGAACTGACAACTTTTCTAGGAATAAGAGATTCAGACCTCTGGTGCGTTACTAGAATGGAAAAGCTTCTCACAGAAAATGCTCATCTCAAATTCTGAATGTGAATACCACAATCTAATTCCCTTCCTACCCAAAACAAATCATAAACTACTTTGTTTTCTAGACATAAACAAGTTTAGCTACCACAATCGAAAATGAAAGCCAAGAGCTCATCAGCAGACCCATAACAGTCATACTATCCTCCTTTCCATGTATTGCTGTACAACTCATAAAGTGTTATGAATCCAAAGAGTTACCATGGTGACCATCAAATTTCAATGATAAGGTGAGGACAATGTCCAGGTGACAAATCATTTGACAAATACTCCACTTTGTCTCACGAATCCTGATTAACATATTGATCCCAACCTTTTCCCAGTCAGTCAATCATACATTCGACATATGGAAGCACATAATTCTCCATTCTACATCCAACCATAGTAATCCACTCCTCTTACAACACCAATACAAGAGCAGCGAATGTAACTCTTCGCATATACCAAATGATCATTTGTTTATGTATACAATATGAGTACACAATAAGAACCCTAAGCAGAGGTCATACTCATACATTGGAGGAGCCCACATTCTCGAGCTTAACATTGTTAAGCCGCTCGAGAGCCAGAATGAGTGCCTGAGTGCCCAAATTCCCCTCCCCGTGAGCCTTGAGCGACAAGTAAAGCTGCTGAGCGAGCGCCAAGCCTGGCAATGCGAGCCCCATCCTCTCACATTCCTTCAGGCATATCCCCAAATCCTTCACAAAATGGTTCACATAGAACCCGGCCTCGAAATCCCTCTGCAGTATCCTGTTCCCATACAAATCCAGCGACTTCGAGCCCGCAGCCCCGGTCGATATCGCACTTACAAACATCCCAACATCGAGCCCCGCCTTATAGGCATAAACCATGCCCTCCACCAGCCCCACCATCGTCGAAGCGATCGTGATTTGATTCCCCAATTTCGCGAACTGCCCCTTTCCGGGGCCGCCCATGTAATTGACCTTCCCCATCACGGAGAACAGGGGCTCCAGCCTGCGGACCGTCGCCGGGTCGCCACCCGCGAAGATCGCGAGGGCAGCGTTGCGGGCACCGCGGTCGCCGCCCGACACGGGGGCGTCGACGGCGTGGCAGCCCTTGGCGGAGGCGGCGGCGGAGATCTCCTCGGCGAGGGAGGGGTCGGAGGTGGTCATGTCCACGAGGACGCCGCCGGGGCGGAGGGAAGCGAGGGCGCCGGAGGAGTGGTCGAGGAGGACGGAGCGGACGTCGGAGGGGTACCCGACGATGGAGAAGACGACGTCGGAGAGGGAGGCGAGGGAGCGTGGGGAGTCGGCGAGGCGCGCGCCCACGTCGAGGAGGGGCTGGGCCTTGGAGAGGGTGCGGTTGAAGACGGTGACGGCGTAGCCGGCGCGGATGAGGTGGCCGCACATGGAGAGGCCCATGACGCCGGTGCCGATCCAGCCCACCCGGGTGTTGGAGGGGGCGATGGGGTCGGAGGCGGCGGCATCGGCGGCGGCGGCGGCGGACGACATGGCGCGGCGGAGGAGGGAGAGGGCGGAGGAGGAGGGAGGAGAGGGTGAGCGGAGGAGTCTAGCGAGTGGCAGTGATGAAGGCATCGGCATCCCTCATTTCAAAAGGGCAGAGGAGGAGAATCAAGCGAAAATTTACAAATTGGATTTTTTGCTCTTTTTCTTTTCTTTTTTTTTTTTTCCTTATAATGCGTCAGCTTATTAAAATTAAAAATATTTTCTTATTAATTACAAATAACAAAAGCCCAGGTCCTCGCAGAATTGCTCGTTTGTTTTCGTCGGATGATGATGACATTTTGGTGTATTCCATGTTTCTTTGCGAAGGCAGACGGAAAGATGCACGGGTGCGACGTACCTGAGACAAGAAATGCCGACCAAACTTTTACTAAGGCTCTGTTTGGCAACCATCCGATTCGATTCTTTGTTCCCAAAATCGGTTTGGGACGAGAATCGTGTTTGGTAAAATTTTTGTTCCCGACACAAATACGGGACAAATACGTTTCCGAAATCGGTTTGGGATGGGATTTAAGAATCAAAAAAGTTCTTCGTGTCCGAGAATCAAAAAAAAGAATCAACACGTTAAAATTCTCTTCATCCCTTCCGGCATCCCGCGACCACCGCCCGCCGCCGCCCGTCGCCTCCCGCCGCCGCCGCCGCCGGTCCGGCGAGATCGCCGCCCGCCGCCACCGGCCGCCGGCGCCCGTCCGGCGATCTCGGCTGAGGCTCGCCGAGCCGGGCGAGGTCCGGCGAGCTCGCGGAGGCGATCCCGGCCACCGGCGAGGCTCGGCCTCGCCGGATCGCGAGAGCTCGGCCGACGAGGGCGGCGACGCTCCGGTGAGGTCGCCGGCCCTCGTCCGCCGGAAGAAGAAGGTTAATAGGAGAAAGGGAAAAAAAAAAAGAAAAAAAGGAAAAAGAAAAGGAAAAAAAGAAAAAGAAAAGAAAAAAAGTAAAAAAAATTATTTAAAAATTAAAAGAAATTAATTTAGAACAGAATCAATCTACACATTATCAAACGCAATTCTATTCCGTAATCGAAATTTTGAACGATTACCAAACACGTTTTTTTTACTCGAATCGGTTTGGGAATGTAATCAAAATAATCAATTCTTCTCAGAATCAGTTTCCGGGAACAGAATCGTTGCCAAACGCGCCCTAAGCGTCTTAGGCTCAACTCGATTGATCACTCGAAATTGATTCCGCTGATGTTTATTCGAGTTATTCGATTAGCTGTCGAGTTCAATGTGAGATAACTTACGCACGATGTTGATAAATTTGAGAGCTTTATCAAGTAGTCAACAAAGACTTTTAACACTTGTAAGTTGTCAAGCTTGAGCACAAGAACATGTGAATTTAGTCAATTGAAATTCCAACTTGGCAATTTAAAGATGTTAATGCACACGTGAGCGGAATTTGACACTAACCGACGATTGTTATTTTTTATTAAAAATTCGGATTTATTTTTATAAGAAAAAATTAATCATAAAGTCCTATTGAAACAGCACAATTGTTCACAAAGAAATTACAGTTATTTTTTATTTATTATTAATGTAATTTCGAATTTTATATGTCTTTTCAACATAACATTTGATAAACATACTTGTTCACTTTGTAACCTTTTTTTAAAAGGTTCTTTGTTCATTTTACAACCTTTTGAAAAGTTGAATCTATTCAAAAGACAAATGTAAGTTCATTTGGTTTTTGGGAAAAGACAACCAAAAATCCCAAATTTTGCTCAAAATGACACATTTATCCCAAACTTTGCCCAAAGTTTATCCTAAACTTTTTTTGTGACGTGAAAAATCCTAAACTTTTCAAACTGTGACACATTTACCCTATTAACAGTATTTTTGTCTTTTTTTTTTTTTTTTTTTTTTTTCCTTTTTCTTTTTTTTTTTTCTTTTTTTCTTCTTCTTCCTCTCGTCGGCCATGGCGGAGCCGGCAAGGGAAGCCGGCGTCCGTGAGGGCGGCCCTCGGCTAGGTCGGGCGAGGACCTCCCTTGCGCCCTTGCCCGCATTAGGCAAGGGCGCAAGGGAGGTCCTCGCCCGACCTAGCCGAGGGCTGCCCTTGCCCGACACCGGCAAGGGAGGCCCTAGCCAACCTAAGTGAGGGTGATCCTCACCCGACGCTGGCGAGGGCAATCCTCGCCGAGTTCATTGCTTTAGCGACAAATGAGAAAGAGGCTAAATTAATTAGGAATTTGTTGTTGGATATTAAGTTATGGCTTAGTCCTCTACCTCCTAATTTTATCCATTGTAATAGTCGGGCTACTTTGATAAAGGCTTATAGTGGCACTTATAATGATAAGTCTAGACATACTAGTCTAAAACACGAGTACGTGAGATAAGTAATTAAAGATGGTAATATAACAATTGTCTACATTAGGTTGAGCATCATTCTAGCTTATCCCTTGACAAAAGCTTTATTGAGAAACATGGTAAAAATGACCTCACAAGAAATGGAGCTAAAAGTTTTTAATTAAAATCACCAGTAATGGCAACCTAATATTTTCCTAGAATATTATTACTTATAAGGTTTAATGGATGAGAATAAGTTACTGAATGTGATTATGTAAGATTGATGTAGCCCTGATATGAGAAGCCAATATCGTCTGTTACGTTTTGTAAGTTAAATGTATAGTACAAATTTGTAATGTATTAATAGTAACAAAAACACATAATGATACTTCAACTATATGAGCTTAGATATGGCGCTACTTCTTACGAAAGTTAGGGTTACTTTTTAAAGAGCTCATGAAACAAATTTAAAAAAAAAAAAAAAAAAAAAGGCCATAATAATGCGAAATAATATAGAATTTATCGTTGAAATAAGAGGTTAGTATGTATACAGTATGTTCAATTATATTATTTAAAAGTACAAGTTTAAAGCCGAATTACTTGTCACTTTAATAGAGTTTTGATATATTTACGCTAAGTAAAGGTTTCACTTAAAAGAGACCTTTATGTATGTATATTAATCTCATTGAAATTTTGGTTGTGTATTTTTAACATTTTATTTTCTAGTTTTTGTTTAACAAACAAAGTGGGGAATTGTTGGTAGTTTGTTCATAAACAAATTAAAAGGCGTCTTGTCCCACATTGAAAAGGAGTGAATGCACACGTGAGCGAGATTTAATACTAACCAAGGATCGTTATCTTTTGTTGAAAATTTGTATTCATTTCTATTAAAAAAAATTAACATTAAAGTCTTATTGAAATAGTGCGACTATTCACAAAAAAAAAAAAAATAACGGTTATTTTTTATTTATTATTAATGTAATTTCGAATTTTATATGTCTTTTCAACATAACATTTAAGAAATGTACTTATTCACTTTGTAACCTTTCCAAAATGTTCTTTCTTCATGTTGCAACCATTTAAAAAGTCGGCTCTGTTCAAAAAACAAATATAATTTCATTTGTTTTTTAGATCATTTCGAGTCTTCTTTCCAAAACTACAACCATCTTATCCATTTGTTTGCTATAAAGATCCCGAAAAAATATTAGAATTGCTATTTAATATTTAATTTGAGACTTTGTTATATATTATAGGAAATTTGCCGATGGCCATTAACAATATTATGAGACAAATAAATTATTAAAGAAAGATAGCATGCCTCAAAGTCCAACTTGATTATTCTATATATCCAACTTCATTATTCTACCCAATTCGAAACCATATTTTTACAACAGAAACTATTCGCTAGGACAAAACAAGAAAGTTACACGAGCTGATAGCTAAAACATGCCATTCTTATTCAGCTGAGCGAGTCTGAGAACGTGAGAATATGCCACTGGAAGTGCATTTGTGAATTGCCTAGTTGATTACAATAAGGATTCAAGTCTTCCGTCTGCGGTAGAGCGAGACGTGGGAATCTCTTCTTATGGGTATTGCTAATCGTAGCTCTCCCTTGGCTCCTGCATATATCACCCAAACGGTCGGCTAATTGGAAATCCTTTTTACCACAACAGCGTCACCAGAACGATTCTCGATAATATTGTGTACTTTCCCTGATCCGCAAATTCTGATCACAACATGCTCCTTCAATCCCGACAGAACATTCGATTCTGAAAAATTTGAACTTTGGAATAGAGTCTGTTTTGGAGTTAAATCAAACTCGTCTCTCTTCTTTCGGAAAGCTCTGACTGTGAATATCGCCGCCATCAAAACAAATATTGCCACAGCAATGGCCAAGAGCACAATCAAGGCGAGATTGGTCAGCGAGCTTTTGCTCCATCTACCGGATTGGGAATTGCAGACATTGAGCCTCATGAATGAATTGGATGCACAGAGGCCCGGGTTGTTCAGGAAACTGGTGCTGTACACGGCGTTCTCTAACTCATTTGGGATTCGTCCACTGAGGCGATTGGAGGATAAATTGAGAAGGTTCAAATTCAGCTGGCCGATTTCAGGAGGAATCAAGCCAGACAGTTGGTTTTCAGACAGGTCCAACTGCATGAGTACCGGTAGAAGACCGATTTTGCTAGGAATCGGTCCCGACAATTGATTGTGACTAAGATTCAGAGTGTTCAAGGAGTTCCACGAAACAATAGTTGTCGGAAGATTCCCAGAGAGCTCGTTCTGACCTAGCAAAAGCTCCACCAGAGAAGGAAGCTTGGTTAATTCAGTCGGAATGGCGCCACTGAGGAGGTTATTACTGGCATCAAACACTACCAAGTTCCTCCATGAAGACACCGTGCTCGGAATCTTGCCGAAGAATTTGTTGTTGCTCATCTCAATCCGAGTGAGGTTTGGGGAAAGCTCCTTGGGAAGATCACCAGTTAATCCATTACCACTCAAGATCAAAGCCGTCAAGTTCCGCGACATCCAGAGTCCTCCGGGCACATTGCCGGTGAATCCATTGTTGTTCAACATTGCTACAGACAAAGTACTGCAATTTCCAAGTGACTCCGGCAACTCCCCGCCGAGATTGTTGTCCATAACGGCCAACCCAAACAGCGTGCCGCCATGGCACAGTTGTTCAGGCAATGCGCCAGTCAAGCTGTTGAAGGCCACTTCGAATCTTCTGAGTGGGGAAAACTTGCCGAAGTCGGGGGGGATCGTGCCCGATAGATTGTTGTTGGACAGCCTGACATCAGACAAAGCGGGAAGACGCCCAATACCTTCCGGGATTCCACCGGATAATTGATTGAACTGCAAACTCAAGCTGGATAGATTCTTGAGCTTCCCAAAATCTTCAGGTATGTTCCCCGTCAAGTTATTAAAAGATAGATCAATCATGCTCAGGTTCGCAGCACTCACTGATTGAGGGATTGACCCGGACACATTGGTCATGTACACGTACAACTCGCTCAAGTTCCTCAGAGTGAAAATGCTGCGCGGGATCTCTCCCGTCAGTAGATTCATCCCCAAATCCAAGTGCTCAAGAGCCTCCATATTCCCAATAGTCTCTGGGATTCCACCAATCAGGTTTGTTTGTGCCATCGAGAAGAACCGTAGCTTCTTCAGGGCAGTGAAGTTCTGCGGTAGCTGCGATGGCACAAACTTGGGGTTGTACTCGAGCCTCAGTTCTTCGAGATCAGACAGGCCAAAAATCTCTTCAGGGTAAGTGCCATTGTACTCGGACTGGTAGAGGTGAAGGATCCTCAGCCTCTGCAGCCTGGCAATCGATGCTGGGACATCGAACGAGAAGCTGTTGGCGGCAAGAATCAGGACCTGAAGATCGGCCATCCGGTCGATGTCAGATGGAATAGGACCTTCGAAGTAATTCTGGGACAGGTCGAGGTACACGAGCTTGGAACAGTTGTAGAGAACAGTGGGAAACCCTCCATGAATACTGTTGTAGGAGATGTCGAGCTTGGTCAGATTCTTGAGGTCGCAGATGAATGGGGGGATCGAATAATTTATGTTCAGGTTGACAAGATTGAGCTCGGTGATCGAGCCTTCTTGGCATGTGATCTCAGGCCATGTGCAGTGGGAGGATGAATTGGAGGCGACCCAGTGGTCGAGGGAAGATGGGTCTTGCCAGGATTGCCTCAGCTTCAACAGGACTTGCTGTTCTTGATCTTGGATTTGAGACTCTGCAGCATTGGAGAGTAAGCACAGGAAGACGAGCCAGGGGATGTACGAGAGGAAGAAGATGTGAATATGAGCAGGTGAAGGGGTCGGTCTCGGCATAATTGGAGGTCGTTCGGAGTCTTTTCTGGCTAGGGAGACTCGCCGCTGTTGGAGCTAGAGATGTAGCAGCTCAACATGAAGCAAGACGTGTTGGTTTGCTCTTGCTTATTGCTCGGTAGAACCCCCAAGGTTTTTAAGCTCGTTTCAAAGCGCCAAAATTTGGTGGGTCCTATTTACCAAAAAAAAAATGGTCCTAATGTAATAATTGGCCTTTTCTTTTTTTTTTTTTTGGCCAAGGAACCCCGCACTACGGATCTGCCGAGTAAACCACCAGGGGGCGACACGTCTTGCCCACCACACACGCGCCACTGCGTAAGTCATCCTGCGACGCTTGGCCGGGGTTTCGAACCCTCCCCTTCGTGAGGGGAGGAGGCCCAAAGCCAACCGCGCGCCACCTGGGTGGTAATATTTGGCCTTGTTTACATTTGTAAAATGACTTAATATTACGAAAAATCTCAAACAGGTACATTAATGATATTATCATAAACTAAATTTTTTTATTACTAAAATCCTCAAACCGGTACACGTGTGACATTTTTACCTTATGTTAACTTCCATCAAATATTATTGTTAAATTGCTCATTTAGATGTGACATCAGGTCCATATAGATCAACTAACGAGTTAATACAATGAAAAATCCTAAACCAGTACATCGATAACAAATTAAACTAGATTTATACACCTTTGACAAATTTACTGTTGGGTCACTAAATCCTAAATTAGTACATACATGACACATTTATCCTCTATTAGCTTTCATCAAATTTTATCATTAAATTTGACGAGACTTGTAGATTGTCTTCTTCTTCATTGTCGTCTTTGTCTAAGGTCGTAACACTAAAGCGAGCACTCTTTAGTGTCACTTTTAGTAACTCTAACATTACACTGCTCGTGGTGTTGTCATTTTCTTTTGTTAGACGTCCCTCCTTCGATGGTTGGTTTCTATGGATGCTTCCCTGCCTACCTTTGAATTGGTGCATGAAACCTTCTGAAATTTATGGAGTCAAGGGTAGCTATTAGGTCCGTTTGTCCTGAGTGATCGCGTAACAATTTTTCATTTATTTCTGTTGTGACCATCATTTGCACTCAAGCAGGAAAGGAAAAAAAAAAAACAAGCCTTTGTTCTTTAGTCTTCATGAAAAAAGAAGTCTTCGCTGTTGACATTAGCGCATGGCGCTCGGCGTTGTTGCAACCCACTAACGTTTCGTACGTTCCATATATTGGCAAGACAGCAACCAGAATGAATGTGATCGATTCCTGTTAGTCGTGGTGCTTGTGTAGTGTCCGAGTTAGCAATGGGAAAATGGGTCATAAATCCATATTATGACCCATTTTTAGTTAAATAAGTCATATATGGGTTGAGTGAAAATTTAATATAAGTCAAATGAAAATTAAATATAAGTCGAAATGGGTCTAAGAAAGTAAAATACAAAAAGAAATTAGTCTAAATGGGTTATTAGGAAACCCACTTTAAAGTTTAAATCCATGGCTATTTTTAACTTTATAAAAATATTTTTTATAAAAAAATCACAAAAATAAGCTTTTTAGGTTTAGTTAAAAAAATTTCATGTTACGCTTTTTAGTTATTCAATGATATGTTCACTTCAAATAAGAGAAGCATGTGTATAGTCTAATTTTTTATAAATATTTCAATTTATAGGTTTTTTAAATTTTTTTATTTTATAATTTGAAACTTTAATCCAATTAGCATATAGTAGAAATGGGTTTTCCTAGAATATCAATGAATTTAAGCAATACGGGTCAAGTCGGGTATAGGTCAAATACGAGTTAAGTCGAATATGGGTCACTATATTTACACTACAAAAATATGGGTCAAAACGGATTAAATGGATCAAATATGGATCAATCAATTTTCGACCCAATCCATACCCGACCCAACCCATCCATTTGCCACCCCTAGTCCAAGTCAAATGGCCAAGCTTTGAATTTTCGCCATGCCCTCCTATTCTCCAGTTGAACGGCTTTTGATTTGTCTCCAGATGTTCACCTTCTGGATGATGAGCAGTTTGTCTTTTGGTGGTGCACGTGCATGCGCAAACTTTCCACAGAGTTGTCGAGTTGACCCGACAACGACAGGTCGAAGCCTTCTAGATGGGCAAGAAAGACAAAACTTGGCTTGCATGGAGCCCCCACATGATTGAGCTAAAACCCAATCCTCATTGTGAGTTCCAGCACATCCCGAGTTATGTGATCGATAATGAGCCCGATGCATGGAAGGATTCCATCTCGGACCATATCAGATGCCTGGCTTTTATGTTTTTGGAAACTTACGTGTTCAATAGTAGAAATAATTGGTGCAAAGTTGCCGGCACTACTAGGAATCTGCCAGCGAGTATTACACAAGTTACTATCATCAAAATATTTAGACACGCTTAGCTAAATATGTGAATGTATTATCTATGTCAACATGACATGCTTAAATTCATTTCGAGACGTTATTATACGACAGATAATGAGTGTCCAGTGGACATTCAAGCGGAAAACCCAGCAAAGATCAAAGAAAGTATCGCCCACTTGTACGCAATACCAATAAATTCGCTCGGCATCGAAGAATCCGTAATGGAGCCTCAACAATCACGCTCTTGTACTAGTCAAGATAGTCAGAATCTACTGTCCAATCAAAGTAAAGTCGAAGAGAACAGGAGAATTAGACCACCCAATTCGTACACGGCAGCCGCAATTTCATTGCTAAAGCTGGGTTGATCACGGAAAGAGAGAGAGAGAGAGAGAGAGAGAGAGAGAGAGGATATCATCATAGACTATGGACAGTATCAATACAGATCTCAACAACAAACAGAAAAATGCCGACGGCATGCTTCAAGCGCCTGTGAACACGCAAAACGGAGGGACCCTTGTTTCCTACTCCTATTTTTTTCTGCAGCAAACCAATTTTGACTAACCAAAGACACATATCAAAAGGCATCAAATACTTCATGCACGTGAATAAAAGCATTTGCTTTGGAAGTCCACAGATGCTATCCACTTGCCTCTTATATCTGCTCTGCATGGTCAACCAGCTTTCTAGACCATATTTACATAAACATTAAGATTTTCATCAAAGAATTTGGGCACAGCATCTTTTGCTTTAAAATATGAGCAGCTTAGATCTCTCTCTCTCACAAAAATCTGTAAAGGGACTTGGACAAGCCCAAAAGAAAGGCAAGACAACATACTAAAAGATTTTCCTAAAATAGTAGTAAGCATGGTTCCAAGATAGAATCGGAAATTTAAGAACGGGTGAATACTAGATTCTAGAATATGTAGAATAGGCAGCATATTTGCTTAAAAATATGAGCAGCTCAAATCTATCTCTCTCTCGCGCGCACGCAAGAGCACACATGCACACGCACAAATATGTAAAGGGACTTGGACAAGCCCAAAAGAAAGGCAAGACAACATACTAAAAGAATTCCCTAAAATAGGGGTGAGCATCGTTTCAATGAAGAATCGAAAATCTAAGAACCGGTCCAATACCAAATTCTAAAATATGTAGGATATGTTTTAAGTTCTAAAAATTGGGGAACCTATTCTGATAGATAGGTTGTTCAGACGAGAATCTAGAATCTAGAACCTAGAATGAGTTTTTCTATTTTTCTTGTTCTATGTCTTCACGCAATGCTACGACATTCCATTGTGTCCAATGATGAGTATGTAAACTGAAAACAACCACTGGGATTCGCTCCAGTGGCCACGCTTCTAACATGAAAGGGGGAGGTGAGGGGTTCAAACCCCCACCTTCTCAGGGAGGGATGGGGTGGGGACGCGCAAGTTTCGGGAGTGGGTTTCGACGCCCACGCCCGCAAGAGGCGGGGCAAAAGTCCGAGAGTGAGTGTAAAATAGGTATAGAGTAGGACTGACCAAAAAAAAAAAAAAAAAAAAAAAAAAACTGAAAACATTAGTCTAAGCTTCCATTCCTAACAATACCTATAACCAAAACTTTTACTTTGTCAATATTTCATAATCTTCATATGTCAAATATGAGTAATGATTAGTGGATTGTAGCAAATGGTGGTCATCTTCATTAAATTAATTCAACTAAGAATACATGTAGAACCTAAATAAATCTTGAAACCTGTGACCGGGTAGGTTTCAGGTTCCTCAGTATGCATGATAGGTTCCAACATCCAAATATTAGAAAACTTCTTATGGGTGGTAGGTTCCAAGTTCAAGGTTGAACAATGAGAGTGGAGTAGACAATATTAAAATATTCTGAACATTAGAGAGTGAGAATCATTTCGGTATTACAATCTTTTCGTAATCGTACTTGGAGATCATCAAGACCATTCCCGATAATGGGCCTCATTAGATGCTCATATATCGGGGTTTTGATTTTACTTGCAGTTAGTTGCAAGCATATATGATTTCTTGCCACACAATCATGTTCACAATTGTGAGATCAGAGTAGTATCTGCTTATCCTTTATCAGATTACATGTTATCCTTGAGAACATTGAGACAAACTTGTACAGGCCTTTGTGGACAGAGACTACACAGGGAAGCTATTGAAGAAAGGAACTAAGCTAATTCAACCATGATCACCTGATGTTGCTGCTCTCATGGTTTTGCTACTGTATTGGAGAGAAATTGTGTTGAAGATGATTACAGATAACATTGATGGTACAAAAGTTGGCAGCTAGAAGGTAGGTAGTATCATCAAAGACATAAAACTCCAGCACACAAAGGTATCCATGATTAGATCCAATCGGGTTAGAAGGATTTCCTGATTTATTGGCCCAATGCGAAGCCGCAAATTAAATGATAAATTGGAGATATCAGTGCTGATAATTATGGTTACTTTGATGCTGTAAGTTGATTTTAATCAATGAATGAACTAACACTTCTCCAGGAATAAGAAGAAATATATACCTTGGGTGCGTTGCAAGAATGGAAAAGTCTCTCCCAGAAAATTCTTTCATCTCAAATTCTGAATGTGAATACCACAATCTATTTCCGTACCTAGACTGCTCCGTTTCCTCGACAGCAAACAAAACCGCAACGAAAAGTGAGAACCAAGAGTTCATCAGCAGGCCCGTAAAAGTAATACTATTTTCCTCTCCGTGTGTTGCTATACAACTCATAAATTGTTACGAATCCAGGAAGTTGCCATGGTGACCATCAAATTGCAATAAAAAAGTTTGAGGAAAATGTCCATGCGACAAATCATTTGACAAATACTCCACTTTGTCTCACGAATCCTGATTAACATATTAATCCCAACCTTTTCCTTAACATTCTATCATAACTTCGAAAAATAGAAGCACATAATTCGCCACTCAATAGCCAACCATAGTAATCCAAATGGACAAAGTCTTTTGTTGATTGAATTAAAGGATAGTGCTAGTAGTCGTTGCAACCCAATAATGTTTGGTACGTTCAATAGACCGGCAAGACGGCGACCCGAGCGATTCTGATTGATACCTGTTGGTCGTGGTGCTTTTATGTAGTGTCCGAGTCAAATGGCCAAACTTTGAGTCTTGGCCATGCCCTCCAATTCTCCGATGGAACAACTTTTGATTTGTTTTCTGATGTTCGCCTTCTGGATGGTGAGCAAATTGGTCTTTTGGTGGCGCAAGTGCATGCGCAAACTTTCCACAGCGTTGACCCGAAAGCAGCAGGCCGAGCCTTCTAGATGCGTAAGGAAGATAAATCTTGGTTCACATCGAACCCCCACATGATTAAACTATACTAATCCTCATCGCAAGTTCCAGCGCATCCTGAGGTCTGTGATTTATGGTCCTAATGAGCCCAGCGCATGGAAGTAATCCATCTCGGCCAACATCAAGCGCTTGGCTTCTATGCTTTTGGAAACTTACTAATTCAATAGTAGGAGTTACCGGCACAAAGTTGCGGGGACTACTAGGAATCTACCAGCCTGTATTACACCAATTACTATCGTCGACAGGCTTTAGACATGCTTAGTTAAACATATAAATGTGTCACGACGTGCTTAAATGCATTTCGAGGGGTTAATATATGATAGATAATGAACTGCTATTGTATATGTTAGAGATATTTAGTATCATTCTGATAGTTTTCTATGTCTCTCAAAATTATGCAAATATCTCTATTTGATTGTACATATCTTGATTAATTTATTATCTTATTTAGTCATTTCATGAAGTCCATAAATAGGCTAATGTAATCTTCATTATAACATATGAAAATATATATAATTACTCTCTTCTGCATATTTTTCTTATTTTCTAAACTTGGTATCGAAGCTGGTCATCCTGAAGTGCACTGGATGTGCTCGCACTCAATGCATACCCAAGTACCCAACCAGAGTTAATTTTGCTCCTTCTTCTTCTTCTTCTTTCTAATAAGTCCTAAAATCATCAACATGAATTAACATTTTTCATCTCATCCGATAGCCAACAAACTTTTGTCACATAGTCTTTGGAACCCTCTCATATGAGGAAACACTTAGTGAAATCCATTTCATCATGGTTGTGTTTCGGTGCCAATCACAATGATCACATCACCCAATATTATAAGCCACATCACTCAATAACTATTTTCCCAAAGTAGTCGCATAGGCCACTTGACACTACAATGCCAGCCATATAGGCCGTGTCGCTCAGTTACTATTTTGCAAGCCAACTACATCACCGTTTGTTGTTTTCCCTCTGATTCTCGACGTTTTGCATGTCGTTTCAAGAGGCAACACCTCCATTACACTCGTTGCTCTCAGACTAGCTAAATATGAAAATTTCGCCATGAACAATTGTCGAACGCTGCCTCATCCGTTGAGTCTCAACCATTGGACACTGTTCAAATTTGTATTCAAACTCAAGTGCACCTTAACTTAGAGGGGATGATAGAGATATTTGGATGATTTTGATGATTTTATGTATCTCAAGATTATGCAAATATCTCTATTTCATTGTGCATATCTTGATTAATATATTATCTTATTTAGTTATTTCATGAAACCCATTATATAGGGTGATATAATCTTCATTACGACATATTGAAAATATATATATATATATATATATATATATATATATAATTTACTCTCTTTCATATATCTTTCTTATAGGCATGGTTTAATATTTAATGACTCTAATATTTCCCCTCACCCTTGTCTATTCTTTTGCATAGTAGTAAGTGTGGAAATTTAATTGAAAAAGCAAATTGGATCCAAAAACAATTTGAAGTCAGGATGTTGTGCTCTAATACCAAGTGAATCCAAGCAGAAGAACCCAGCAAAGATCAAAGAAAGTACCACTCGCTTGTGCGCAATACCAATTTAATGCGCTCGTCATCCAAGCGTGCGTAACGAAACCTCAACAATCACGCTCTTGTTCTAGTCAAGATAGTCGGAATCTACTGTCCAATCGCAATAAAGTCGCAAAGACCAGGAGAATTGGACTACCCCATTCAAACACGGCAGCCACAAGTTCATTGCTAAAGCTGGGCTGACCGGCGCCCCGGGGGTGGGGGGTGGGGGCGGAGGGAAGAGAGAAAGGATATCATCATTGACTATGGACAATATTATCACAGATCTCGAAAACAAACAAAAAGATATGCCCGTGAGATGCTGCAAGTTGGTCCTGATCATGACCTTAAACTGACAAATCTAATCAAGAGAAAACCTAACAATAATGAAAGTCTTCAATTGGGCTAGTGCCAGGTTAGGGGCACGAAAAATGTTCCTACCTCACTAGATATCCCGGTCAAATCCCTTTATGGGAAAACGAGACCCTCCCTGAATTCCCGCGATGCCTTCCCTAATCTCTGTTTACAAGTCAAGTATGGTACAAGGAAATGAAAGGGCCTGGTTGGAAACAACCAGGGTGGCCATGGGATGGTGCAAGCGCCTGTGGACACACGAAACGGGGGGACCCTTATTTCCTACTCCTAATGTTTCTGCAGCAAACAGATATTGGCAAACCGAAAAGACACATATCAAATACTTCATGTACATGAATAAAAGCATTTGCTTTGGAAGTCCACACGTGCTATCCACTTGCCTCTTACATCAACTTCCCCATTTCTGGTTATTACTTAACGGTGGATACATTATCTGTTCTGCATATTTAACAAGCTTTCTAGACCAGATTTACATAAACATTAAGCTCTTCACCAAAGAGTTTAGGCACAGCAACTTTTGCTTAAAAATATGAGCAGCTCAGTACTCTCTCTCACTCGCTCACTCTCTCTCTCTCTCTCTCTCTCTCTCTCTCAAGCAAATCTGTAGACAGGCCCAAAAGAAAGACAAGACAACATTCTAAAAGAATTGATGAAAGTAGGGTTGAGCATTGAAGTAAAAACCAAGAGCTCATCGGCAGACCCATGATGGTTATACGAACTTCCTTTGCATGTATTGCTATACAACTCTTAAATTGTTATGAGTCCAGAGAATTACCACGGTGACCATCAAATTGCAATAAAAAAAAGTGAGGACAATGTCCATGCGACAAATCATTTGACAAATACTCCGCTTTGTCTGACGAATCTTGATTAACGTATAATCCCAACATTTTCCTAGTCAGTCTATCATGCCTTTGAAAAATAGAAGCACATAATTCTCCATTCAATAGCCAACCATAGTAATCCAAAAAGACAGTCTTTTGTTGCTTGGATTAATGGATAGTGCTAGTAGTCGTTGCAACCCAATAATGCTTTGTACGTTCCATAGATCGGCAAGGCAGCGACCCGAGTGATTTTGATTGATTTCTGTTGGTCCTGGTGCTTTTTTTATAGTGTCCAAGTCAAATGGTCAGCCTTTGAATTTTCGCCATGCCCTCCTATTCTACAGTGGAACAGCTTTTGATTTGTTTCCTGGTGTTCGCCTTCTGGATGATGAGCAAATTGGTCTTTTGGTGGCGCAAGTGCATGCGCAAACTTTCCACAGCGTAGACCCGACTTCGACAGGTCGAGCCTTCTAGATGGGTAAGGAAGATAAAACTTGGTTACATCAAGCGCCCACATGATTGAACTAAACCAATCCTCATTGCTAGTTCCAGCACATCCTGAGATCTGTGATTGATGGTTCTAATGAGCCCGATGCACGAAAGGAACTCATCTCAGACCATATCAAATGCTTCGCTTCTATGTTTTTGAAAACTTAGGACCTGCATGAGAACCTTCCCAGGAAGAAGAATTTCTATTCTTTGGTTTTCGGGAACAAAAAAAGGATAGAAACCCATTTGATAATCGCAAGTTGGTTTTTTGTTCCCGGGAATAAAAAGTTAGTCCTGAAATAGAAATGAGAAGTAAAAAAAAGTTGTTTTCGGTTCCGGAAACAAGTTTAAGAAATAAGTGAATTTTTTTTTCTTTTATTCTTCTCTTGCGCATGGCCCATTGACCGCCGTCGCCCGCCGCCACCACCGGCCGACCGCCGCTGTCTCCGCCGGCCGACCGCCACCGCCGCCAGTCGCCGAAGGCCGATTGACCGCCACCAGCCGCCTGCCGCCGACATCGCCGGCCGACCGCCGCCAAACGCCACCGCCGGCCGACCGCCGCCACCGCCGCATGTCGCCACTGGCCACCGATCGACCATCGACAAGAACGGTCGATCGGCGCCCACGGCGGTCGGCGGTCGGCGAGTGGCCGACGGCAACATGCGGCGGCGGCGGCGGCCGGCCGGCGGCGGCGGCGGCGGCGTCCAGTGGCAATCGGCCAACAAAAATAAAAAAAAACAAATAAATATAAAAAAAGAAATTATTTTTTACCAAACGCATTTCTATTCTTTTTCTATTTTTAGAGTAAAAATTTTGTGTAGTTACCAAACGGGTTTTTTTACATAGAAATTGTCCCCCTAATAGAAATAGAAAAGAACCATTTCTGAAAAAAAATTGTTCCCCGGCCAAGAAGCGTTGTCATGCGCAGCCTTACTAGTTCTATAGTAAAAATTATCGATGCAAAGTTGCTGACACTTCTAGGAATTTGCCAGTGCATACTACATAACTTACTATGATCGACATGCTTAAACATGATTAATTAAACATGTAAATGTGTTACTCCTGTCATACGGCACGTTTAAATACATTTTGAGACATTAATATATGACAGATAATGAGCATCTATTGTATACTAAAACAGAAAAACCCAGCGAAAATCAAAGAAAGTATCTACTCACACATTATCAACTAATGCGCTCCCCATCCAAGCATCCATAATGGAGCCTCAACAATCACGCTCTTCTACTGGTCAAGACAGTTCGATTTCTACTTTAGAGTCGCAGTAAAGTCACAGAACAGGAGTGTTGGACTACCCATTTCAGACGCAGCAGCAACAAATTCATTGCTAAAGCTGGGCGATCAAACAATTGTTGGTCTAAAATTACCATTGATACTGACATGATTCCCATAAAGAATCCATTTCTGGCTATAGTTACCAGTAGTATCTGGTCTAATTCCAGATTCGAGACTGGATACTCTCTCAAATAACAGCAGTTATGTATCCAACTATTGGTATTCAGCAATTAACAGACAGTTTAGTCACGAGTGGAGGTTGAAACCATCAGTAATTCCACTAAGAGAGTGCTTTCCAGACATTAGAATATGAATTCCTATGAGAGGGTGCACCGAAGATAGAATATGTGCAAGAATCGATTGAGTATTGACGATTGCTATAGCACGGTCAAATACGGTCAAAACCAATTATTAACCAGAAAAGATAAGATTACACTAACTCATTGACACAGAGAGAGAGAGAGGATATCATCATAGACTATGGAGAAGGTAATCAGAGATCTGAACAACAGAAAAAAACAATACCTATGGCATGCTTCAACTACCTGTGGAGACACGAAATAGAAGGACTCTTGTTTACTACTCCTAATACTTCTGTGACAAACTTATTTTGACAAACCAAAGAGCCTCTCGCCCGAGTGCCCTCATCATGATAGCCTTCTTAAACTCGATCGAACTTAGGAGCCAAAACAAACCAGTCGCATCTCCTCTTGTTCCTCCTTATGGGCCTTGACAAGCACTGCAAATTTGCATTGTGTTGGGCAATCACAAGCCATGTGTGCACCATCGCACAAGAAACACTTTAAGGAGAAGCACCCCTTGTTGTGTACTTCACCACTCGACTCTGCTTTTGCTATTTAGGGGCCACTGGCAGTTGGCTTCCACTTAGATGATGGAACTTGTTACGATCTCCCCCACCAATGACTTTGTCCCTCAGTCGGGAGTCCGACTTGTTTCCAGAAGCTGCCTTGTATTGCACAAGGGTCTCGGCCACAGACATGGCCATATAGAGATCCTTTGCATTGCACCACTTCAGCTCTTGCTTTATCCATGGTTTGAGACCACCCATGAACTGGAAGTAAGCCTCCGTATCGTTCATGGAAAGGATTTGGAGTAGCAACTCCGAGAACTTCACATATTCACCGACTCCTCCCTTTTGCTCTAGGCGACGGAGTTCATCTCGAGCCTCCTCTTCCACATGGATGGGATGGTATTGTCATCAAAACTCCTTAACGAACATCTCCCAAGTCGTGATACTCTCACCACACTTATCATCGCACCTATGATGCCACCACAATAAACCATCATCGACTAAGTACATGGTTGTGGTAGTTACCCATAGTGCACCATCAGTAAGCCCTGTTGCTCGGAAGTATTGCTCTATGTACCACAGGAAATTGTCCACATCCTTGGCCACCCATGAGCCCTTGCACTCTTTTGGCCTCAGGACGTCTCCTCATGGACCGGATCAGTGATCACACTGTTCATGAATGCCGTTTCCACCTCGGTGAGCTTCACCTTGAACTCGGCCATGTCTGTGTGCATGGCCTCCACCAAGGCCTCCAAGGCATCATTCCGTTGCCGGAGTTCATTGGCTGTGTTGGTCAGGGAGCGCAACATCTCTCCTCAGAGTTTTGAGCTCTTGCACTTATGCTTGGAGCTCCCTCTTTCTGGACTCGACTCCTTCAATGCTATAGGACAATTTTCAACCATTCCTTGGACATCCCTGAGAATGGTCTCCATCTTCGACACACAGGTCTCCAAGTCACACAGCACATCCCTTGAACTCGAGCTACCACGGCCTTTCTTTGCCTTGGCGCCTTGTTGCTCAATGGCCCTCCCACTTTGTTCCTCAACCATGGGTTTCTCACCCTGGATGGACATTACGTCTGAACGTGGATCCATTGCGCCTTGGATCAAATTGCTCTGTTACTAGACTTACATAAACATTATGCTTTTCATCAAAGACCTTAGGCACAGCAACTTTTGCTTAAAAATCCCACCCCCCACCCAACCACCAAAAAAAAAAAAAAAAAAAAAAACCAACCCTGAACTAAATCTCTAGGGGGACTTGGACAAGCCTATAAGAAAGAAGAGACAACATTCTTGAAGAGATTGCCTAAAGTATCTCTGAGAATGCATTGGAAAAAAAAAAAAAAAAAAAAAAAAAGATTGCTGTAAAAGAATTATTTCAGTGTTATAATCTTTTCAAAATCATACTTGAAGATCATCAAGACTGTATCTAATAATGGGCCCTATTAGATGCTCAGGGTTTTAATTTAACTTGCCCTTAGTTGCAAGAATACATGCTCTTTGCCACACAATTGTGAGATCAGATTAGTACCTGCTTATCCTGTAGAAGATTACATGTTATTCTAATTGGAGTCACCACTGAGCCCTAATGTGCCATGATTTGCTCACGTTCAAATCCTGCTCCTTGAGAACCATTGAGACAAACTTGTACTGGCTTTTGTGGACAGAGATAACAAAGGGAAGCTATTGACAAAAGGAACTAAGCTAATTCAACCATGATCACCTGACATTTCTGTTCTCATGATTTGCTACAGCATCAGACAGCAATTGCATTGAAGATGAGTATAGATGCCATCAATGGTGCAAATGTTGGCAGCTAGAAGGTAGGCAGTATCATCAAACACATAAAACTCTTGCGCACAAAGGCACCCATGATTAGATCCAGTCGGGTTAGAAGGAAATAAATTCCTGATTTATTGGCCCAATGCACAGCCGCAAATTAAGTGATAAATTGGAGATATCGGCCTTCAATATTATGGCCACTTTAATACTGTAAATTGCTTTTAGTCAATGAAGGAACTGACAATTTTTCTAGGAATAAGAACAGATATATACCTCAGGTGCATTACTAGGATGGAAAAATTTCTCACAGAAAATGCTCTTATCTCAAAATCCGAATGTGAATACCACAATTCATTTCCCTTCCTACCCAAACAAATCATAAACTACTAGACAGTAAACAAGTTTAGCTACCACAACCAAAAGTGAAAGCCAAGAGCTCGTCAGCAGAACCATAACAATTATACTAACCTCCTTTCCATGTATTGTTGTGCGACTCATAGATTGCTATGAATCCAGAGAGTTACCATGGTGACCATCAAATTGCAATGATAAGGTGAAGGCAATGTCGAAGTGACAAATCATTTGACAAATACTCCGCTTTGTCTCACGAATCCTGATTAACATTGAATCCCAACCTTTCCCTAGACAGTCTATCATACATTCGAAAAATAGAAGCACATATTTCTCCATTCAATATCCAACCATAGCAATCCACTCCTCTTACAACAACACTACAACAGCAGCAAATGTAATTGTTGGTATATAGCAAATGATCATTTATTTATGTATACCAATATGAGTACACTAAGAACACTAAGCAGAGGTCATACTCATACATTGGAGGAGCCCGTATTCTCGAGCTTAACATTGTTAAGCCGCTCAAGAGCCAGAATGAGCGCCTGAATGCCCAAATTTCCCTCCCCATGAGCCTTGAGCGACAAGTAAAGCTGCTGAGCAAGCGCCAAGCCTGGCAATGCTAGCCCCATCCTCTCACATTCCTTCAGGCATATCCCCAAATCCTTCACAAAATGGTTCACATAGAACCTGGCCTCAAAATCCCTCTGCAGTATCCTGGTCCCATGCGAATCCAGCGACTTCGAGCCCGCAGCCCCAGTCGATATCGCGCTTACAAACATCCCAACATCGAGCCCTGCGTTATAGGCATAAACCATGCCCTCCACCAGCCCCACCATCGTCGAAGCGATCGTGATTTGATTCCCCAATTTCGCGAACTGCCCCTTTCCGGGGCCTCCCATGTAATTGACCTTTCCCATCACGGAGAACAGGGGCTCCAGCCTGCGGACCGTCGCCGGGTCGCCACCCGCGAAGATCGCGAGGGCAGCGTTGCGGGCACCGCGGTCGCCGCCCGACACGGGGGCGTCGACGGCGTGGCAGCCCTTGGCGGCGGCGGCGGCGGAGATCTCCTCGGCGAGGGCGGGGTCGGAGGTGGTCATGTCCACGAGGACGCCGCCGGGGCGGAGGGAAGCGAGGGCGCCGGAGGAGGGGTCGAGGAGGACGGAGCGGACGTCGGAGGGGTACCCGACGATGGAGAAGACGACGTCGGAGAGGGCGGCGAGGGAGCGTGGGGAGTCGGCGAGGCGCGCGCCCATGTCGAGGAGGGGCTGGGCCTTGGAGACGGTGCGGTTGAAGACGGCGACGGCGTAGCCGGCGCGGATGAGGTGGCCGCACATGGAGCGGCCCATGACGCCGGTGCCGATCCAGCCCACCCGCGTGTTGGAGGGGGCGATGGGGTCGGAGGCCGCGGCGGCGGCGGCGGACGACATGGCGCGGCGGAGGAGGAGGGAGAGAGCGGACGAGTCGAGTGAGTGGCAGTGATGGAGGAGTACCTGGCGAAAAATTACAAAATGGATATTGCTATTTTTTTCGACATAATGGCATAATGCATCGGCCTATTAAAACTATAAATGTTTTCTTTATTAATTACAAATAACAAAAGTCACCGCCCACCTGGATGGTGGCGCAGTTGACTTTGGGCCTTCGAAACCCCAGCGCGTCGCAGGGTGACTCCCAACATCCGACCGTGCGAAGTTCCCTGAGTCACCAAAAATAAAAAATACAAAATACAAAAGTCAAGACACTCGCAAAATTGCTTGTATGTTTTTGTCTGTTTTTGTCGGCCGATGATGACATTTTCGTATATTTCATGTTTCTTTGCGAAGGCAAATGGAAAAATGCACGAGCGCGACATGCTCGAGACGAGAAATGCCGACCAAATTTCTATTCTTTTGTTTCCCGGAATAAAAAAAGAACATAAACCTGTTTGGTAACGGCAAATTACCATTTTGTTTCTGGGAATAAAAAGTTAGCCTATGAATGATTTTGGAATAGAAATAAGAAGTAAAAAAAAGTCGTTTCTTATTTTCAGAAACAAGTTTAAGAAATAAGTGAATTTTTTTCTTTTATTCTTCTCTTGCTGATCGCCATTGACTGTCGTTGACCCCCCCCCGCCGTCACTTGGAGGCCAACCGACCGCCGCCACCGAATGACCGTCGCCGAGCCGCCGCCGTCGGTAAAAATAAAAAACAAATAAATATAAAAAAGAAACTGTTTTTTACCAAATGGTTTTTTTTACACAAAAATTGTTCCCCAGAATAGAAATAGAAAAGAACTATTTTTAAAAAAAAAAAAAAAAATTATTCCCCAACCAAGAAATGTTGCCATGCGCGGCCTTAGACTCGCCTCGATTGTCCACTCGAAATCAATTCCCGATTTTAATTCGAGTCAGCTGTCGAGCTGAGCTTGAGATGACTTGTGCTCTCGGTTGATAGGATCAAGAGCTTTATCAAGTACTCAACAGAGACATTTACTACTTGCGATGTTTGATCAAATACAAGAACATGCGAATCAAGAGTTCGAACTTGGCCATATAGGCTGCACATGACAACACTTCTTGGTTGGAGAATAATTTTTTTCAAAAATGCTTCTTTTCTATTTCTATTATGGGGAACAATTTATGTGTAAAAAAACCCGTTTGATAACTACATAAAATTTTTACTCTAAAAATAGAAAAAAATAGAAATGCATGTGGTAAAAATTAATTTCTTTTTTATATTTATTTATTTTTTATTTTTGCCGGCCGACCGCCGCCGGATGCCATCGTCGCCGCCGCCGATTGACTGCCGCCTACCACTGCACATCGCCGCCGGCCGCCGACTACCGCCACCGATCGCCGTCGCACGACCCATCGACCGCCACCTCTTGCAGCCCACCTGGCCGATGACCGATGGCCGACGGTTGATAGCGACCAATGGGCCATGCGACGGTGATCGGCGGTGGCGATCGGCCGACGGCCGGCCAGCGGCGACGTGCGGCGGTGGGCGGCGGTCAACCGGGGTCGGCGGGCGACGATCGACCGGCGGCAACAAGAGATGAATAAAAGAAAAAAAAATTCACTTATTTCTATTCTTTTTTTGTTCCAGTGAAGAAAAGAATAGAAATTCGTGGACTGGGGAAAGTTGTCATGCGCAGCCATATAACCTGTGGTTCTATCTGCGTCTGAATAAAAGAACATGAAACTTGACCTTGAATTGCCATCAGAGATTAGCTCAACTACAATAGTCACGAAACATGACCCTGATATAAGGTCATTATTTGCACGATGAGACCTCCCTGCTGTCGTATTTTCGCAAGGCATAACTCTGATCTTTCATTTTGTTCCTCACTTGTTTTAGTTACAATGTCGTCCGACGTTCCTTCTTGATTTCTTTCCAGCCATCCAGAGGACATACATGGATTGTTCCACTTCGAATGCTATAGGAAGCACGAAATAATACAACCAAACTTCATGCACCTGGTAAAACACTCATCCAGAGCTGGAATGACCCGGCTTACTATAGATCCAAAATGACCGTGAGCTGAGCACATTGAGCAAGAGCAATGCAAAGCGAATGATCTCAAACTACTGAAAAGATTTTACCTGCGAAAACAACTACTATTGAGCTGAGGCGCCATTCAAAATGATGATCAGATTCCTAGTTGCTTTTGACAGAAACACGTTTTTTTCCAGACTATGATCAACGATTGGGGACGAGTGGCAATTGCTAAGACGACCCAAGCATCAACAATGACGAACAAAACTTGCTAAGACGACCCAAGCATCAATAATGACGAACAAAACTATGTTCCAGATCAGTACAATTCTCAATAGGTAAACCCAGTAGTAACAGAAACGGACCAAAAAAAAAAACCAGTTGTAACAAAGAAAAATTACACTCCAAGACTTAAACAGCCAGACATGAAATGACTAAGACAAACCAAAGACAAACTTCATGAAATTAAAACTCAAGGTATGAGAATATTAAATTTCTTCCACAATAAGAGAAGCAACATCTAGATTACTCGAGACATGCGGAAGCAAGACCAGCAGAACCTTAGAAGATTATCATATAGCACGTGGCCTCAACTCGTTCTATCGGGACAACATTAAACCAGTAAGAACATGCTCAGATGTGTGCCAATCAGTAGCATCACAATATCCAGATGGCAAGAAAAGAAAAGTAAAATGAGGGGGGTAAATGGGATCTCACAGAACCACAACATCCCACTATCACCCTCCTCAGCAACTATTACCTACTTAAACATAGTATATGACATATAAAGACAAAGAACGTGCAAGGCAATACATCCCACTCCAAAAAGAAAATCCAAAGGGAATACTGCTAAATATGACGCAACCTCAAGGCCTAGTCTGCTTTTTTCCAAAGATAGCTGAATATGATGTGCCTTAAGAAATAAGAATCCATAACAATTCAACCTACTTATTTCTACAACTTTAAACACATGAGGGAGGCACCATCATAGGTGAAACATCAAACGAGAAGAGCACAGTACGAATATCCCATCAAGCCTGAAACCACATAACAGTGCCAACTGCTACACTCATCCATAATATAAATTATTAGTCTGCTGGACTTATGTTTGCATTAACTCCTTCCCAAATCAATATTTTCCCCCAATCAAGTGGAGGCACAATCATAGGTGAACATCAAAAAGAAGAACACAGCAAAAGAAAAATATCAACTTACCAAATACAAAAATCCCATCAAGCCTGAAACCAGATTACTGTGCAAAGTACTAAATTCATCCCTTGAAGCCTGCTTGACTTACACAACACAAATGACTTAGTGCATGAACTCCTTAAATCGACTTTTCCCCTAAGCAAAGGGCAGATCACAGGAATATGAACAATCGAATTAATAATCTATTGGGCCCCAATCACTAAAAGGAAAAGCTGCAATGGCTGCATCTCGAGCAAATTCACAAATTAAAAACCTGAAAAATATTTTGCACCACACTTGGCAATGAATATAATCTAGATACTAGAAGCAACAGCAAAACAGGATCTCCATAGCTTTATATCAGCAGCATGTTACGCAATTAAATAAAGGAAAAGGATGACATGTGCATATCAGTTGACCATTTTGCTATGCCACCATGATCTAGAACAGCTTTAACCCAGCTCTCATGTTAGCATACTATGACAAGCAAGTAACTTGCACACGGGTGCCTATAAGGATAGGAGGAGCGCCATACTTCATACATCACATCCTAATTGGTGCCAATAAAACTTTCTGCTGCTTGCCTTGGCTGAAGAGGTGGTCAAATGCCAGAAGTCATATCATTTAGCGCAGCAAAGAGACTTTCTTCGATAAGTGCAGAGTGAACACAAAAAAACATCAAAAGCATGGGATGCCAATCAAGTCATACAGACAAATTCAAGCCAAAGAGCTTGATGTACTTTCGCCCATCATGACATATACACAATAATGTTTCCCATAAAAAGACAATTAGGAATAATTGCCAAAGCATGGGCTCAAGTAAAATCGAGTTCACAAACAAATAAGCTCATTCATATAATCTAATTGTCAGTTTTCTCTTGAACATGGAAACGAATCATTCTGACCAAATAATGTCCTTTAGAGCTAAACTAATTTAGCCTGTCTCGCAAGCAAAATTCAGACAAAATTGCCATCGAATTATATTACAGTGATGCCCACGACATCGAAATTTCATTGCGAAATGGAAACAAAGACAACACATATCACCTCCGATACATCGTTCAAACCAGAACCCTCGGAAGCCCCGTCTTATGATCGTTGCGCCTAAGAACAGCTAAATTAAAAACTTCAGCTTCAATTTAATGGAACCATAAAATGTTCACTTGTACTCAAATGAAGGCATGGGCGTATCGTAGCTCTCCAAAATCTCCGTCTTCGCTCCTCCGCCACCGCCGCTTGCCGCAGTCTCCTCCTTCTTCCCTCCAAACCACCCTCCGAGCCACGAGCCTGAATCCGATCCTGAGGCAGACGATCCGGAGGTAGACGCTCCAGCACCTGTGGACGCCATCTGCGCGGGGATCTGCCCGGGGAGCTGCCCCGGCACCCCGACCATGCCGGGGACGGGCTCGTCGATGATGATGGGCGGGCCGGGGGGCGCGCTGAGGAGCTTGTTGATCATGATCCCGGCACCCTCGATGAGGGCAAGGAGGACGCCGCCGAAGAGGGCGGAGCGGGCGGAGGCGGCGGGGCCCTGGCGCATCTGGAGGAACCCGCCGGTGGCGGCGCCGGCGATGATGGAGTTCCAGGGGTCCTCCTTCTGGCGGGCGTAGACCATGGTGCAGTCGAAGGCGGAGAAGAGGCCGCCCCAGACGGCGAAGCTGCCGCCGACGCGGGGGGCGTTCATGCGGACGGCCTGGGTGCCGCCCAGGAGGCGGGCGCCGCCGGGGGAGTTGTAGACGCCCCGGATGAAGTGGTACGCGGAGCCGCCCACGGCGCCCATGCCGAAGGCGCCGCCGATGTCGTCGAGGATGCGGTCGGGGCAGGGCTCCCTCGACGTCTCCGGAGTCCCCATGGACGACGGGCCTGGTTCTAGAGAGAGAAAGGAAGGAGAGAGAGAGGGTCTTCTAGGGTTTGATTTTTTGGTGCTTTGTGGCGAGAGAGAGAGAGAGAGAGAGGAGCGGAAAAGGAGGTGGCCTCTCGCCAGCTGAGCAGCGCCGTTGAAGAGAAGAAGCGAGAAAGGGTTTATTTTCTCCGGTTTGCGTGGACCCCAATCCTCCTCTCTTTTTTTTTTTTTTTTTTTTTTGGACAGGAAGGTCCTTCCCCAGTTTGGAAAATTACAGATCTGACCTGCGGACATTGAACTTTATTTTCTGGGTTTTCAAAAGCCTGTGGAAATCAAATTACATGGGAAATTGAATCCCATGTACGTTACCAGGACATCGTGATGTTAAAATGTCAGAGTGCGGTCATCCTAAAAATTAAAATTAATCGAATAGCAAAATAAATCCATATATGTTGATATATAAATTTACAGTGGAACAGATTTATCTCCATCTATTTGGGAAAGTGGCCAATTAAAATGTCCCGAATCGAATGATAACATTATTATTCACGAATAATGAATTATTGTGTACCCGCTTAAAGTTTAGAATTGTATGCTTTTCTCCTCTCTTTTTTTCTTGGATAGAAAGGTCCTTTCCCAGTTTGGAAAATTACAGATCTGACTTGCGGACATTGAACTTTGTTATTCGGGGTTTCAAGAGCCTGTGGAAATTACATGGGAAATTGAATCCCATATGCGATATCAGGACACCATGAAAGTTTTCAAAGATGTTCCTCGAGTTAAGGAAATATTTCAGAGTGCGGTCATCCTAAAAATTAAAATTAATTGAATAGCAAAATAAATCCATATATTGAAATATAGATTTACAGTGAATTAGATTTATCTCCCTCTATTTGCGGAAGTGGCCAATAAAATGTCCCGAATCAAATGATAAAAACATTGTTTACAAAAACTGTAGGTAGAATTTAGAATTGGATCTCGCCTTCCTAAAGAATAGGTTATTGCTTATCCACTTAAAGTTTAGAATTGTATGCTTCTCTTATTTTTAGCACATTTCTTCCTTCACAATCCTTGGAGCATGCTCTTATAGGACAAGGGCAATTGAATTATTTTGCTAAATTCTAAATATAGGAATCCAAAATGTGATTTAGTTTTTTCAACTCTACTTCGGTTAGAGTATTGGAGTCTCAAATGCTAAAATAGGACAAACATAGCATTTGAGAGCTCCTTTGCAATTCACTATCCACGAAGGAAAGGCGAATCCTAATGAACAAAGAAAACTTGATTTTGCCTATTTAAATGTATCAAAAGACCTAAAAAAGCAACGTTTCTCGTTGATTAAATGAGCATATGATACTAGTAAAATTGTTTAAGTACATGTGGGGCTTTACATAATATTGAGTGTGGTCAATTGATCCCCATTAAAGTGCACCATCTCTTATCAATGTTTATTTTTCATTTTGAGCCAAGATGATAAATTCCTTCGATCAACAACTCGAAATTCACAAATGCGTTTATTTTTACAACCCTTCTAACAATTCTCTATGCTAGTGAAAATAATATATTATGATCAAATCAAAGATAAATTTTCGAAGCAAACTTATTTTTGCAAGTAACCTTATTTATCATTTTAAAGATATGCTACAGCGTTTCTGATTACATGAAATTTATATATATATGACGAATGAAATTCTTATACGATGTGATCATTTAGATCTACTCCTACCAATTTGATTCCTATGCTCCTTGATAATCAAGAATTTTAGTACCATGTTATATTATTTTTAGTTAATATATAGGCTTTTGGCCTCCTTTCCATCAAATAAAGTGGTAAATCATCAATTCTTTCAAATTACGTTCATGAAGACTCAATTTACATAACTCGATCGCAAGTGAATAAATCCGACTAGTGACGAGACATCAGCTAGTCGACCCCACGTTAATAACGGTAAAGTTAAATGGAGTTTTATTCATTTTTGTTACATGAACAGCATTTTTTTGTTTTTATTACATGTCGTCTTATCATGTCGGTAATTACCTTCACTCTAAAGGGTATTTTCGGCAACATGGGTCCAACGTCGGTCCCGTCCACACGCCCTTTCGCCCGTTGCACGTGCGCGGCAGCCCCGTATACGAGGATTTTTCTGACCTCGACGGCGTCGTTTCGACAAACCTCGCGCTTCAAGTCGCACATAGCAGCAGCAGCTTCTTCTTCCTCGCGGCGGAAGGAAGAGCATAGGATAGAGAACCCAGAAGCGCGGCTCGCTAATCGCTCGAAACCACTTCGCCGTGCCTGGTGATGACGGCATTAGAGATGACGAGCAATCAATGAACGAGCAGTTCTCAGGTTTCGTTCCTCCTGCTCGCCGCGCAATTTTGAGGCTCATGTTGTGTATGTTTCTGGGCACACGATGAACACTGGTTTTGCCAAGAGCCAGGCATTTTCTTTCACCGTTAGAGCTTGCTTGAAGCCGACGTGCTTCAATCAGTATAGCGCGTCGGGTCCCCAGAACTTTTGGCTTTCTGGGTCCCTCCCAAAACCTCGCCACAACCCCATTTCCGCGGGCATCGGTGGCGTCTCTCTTGGGTTTTGCCGGAAATCCCATCAGAAATCTTGTTTTTTGAAGAGGGACGGTGGATATGCAGATGGGTCTCACCACGAATTGGCGAAAACGGGAGGTTTGGCTGGACCGAAGAGCGTGTTAAGTGGGTTGAGAGTGGAGAGTTCCATTCAATGTTGTTCTTTGAGGAAAGGCAGGAACTTCTCCAGTGTGGACTCTCCAAGGGTCGGCGATGGGAGTGGTGCAATAGGAGCTGGGAAGGTGCTGCCCTGGTTGGCAACTAAGGACACCGTGGAAGTGAAGAGGTCTGTGAAAGTGTGTGACAGACGGGCTGGTCGTTCTTCGGGAGAATCCACGAGAAAGTTGCATAAGGGACCGAACTCTCGGAGGGTTGGTGACACGGGTGGTGCAACAAGAGCTGGGAAAGCCATGCCCTGGTTAGCATCAAACAAAACCAAGGAAGTGGTTAAGAAACAGACTAGTCATTCTTCTTGGGAAGAATCGGCAAGAAAATTACATGAGGAAGCAGAGAGTAGCGGTTCTTCTTGGGTACAATCAGCCAAACAGTTTGATGGGAGGAAGGGTTCGTTCAGGATGAATAGGGCAGATAAGATAGGGAGGAATGATATATCAGTCACCGAACACGCTGATCACACATGGAGGCATGATGATGATTTTGGTAAGTTAGAGGAGGGTGAAGATGTAGAAGATGAAGTTGAAGAGGCAGAGACAATTAAAGATCCTAGGTGGGATGCAATTAAGACGCGGGTGAGAGGAGTAGTGGATTTCAAACCGCGGACAGAGAATCCAAGACTCACTAGGTGGAATAAGCAGGAAGATTGGGGAAGAAAGACATGGAAGGAAGCAAGTGAATCGAGTCTGCCGAAGCTAGTCGGTGAAGGCGTTTATGGCGTTGGTCCAGTCTTGGCAGCACTGTCAGCAGGAAGGCGAGAATTTTACACACTGTTTGTCCAAGAAGGGCTGGATTTGAGTAGTAACAACAAAAAGAAGAAGGATAAGAAGGGCTTCGAGAAAGTCTTGAGAATGGTGGGGAAGATTGGACTAAGCATTAAGGAAGCATCGAAGCACGATCTCAACATGGTTGTTGATAACCGTCCTCACCAGGGTCTGGTTTTAGATGCTTCTCCATTGGAAATGGTTAAGATAATGGAACTTGATCCTGTATCCCTTGAGGATGAGGGTTCTCTGTGGGTAGCTTTGGATGAGGTCACAGATCCTCAGAACTTGGGGGCAATCATTAGGTCTGCCTATTTCTTTGGAGCTTCAGGGGTGGTCTTGTGTGCCAAAAATTCAGCTCCGTTAAGTGGTGTGGTTAGCAAAGCGAGTGCTGGTTCTCTGGAGTTGATGGAGCTCAGATATTGCAAGAACATGATGCAATTCCTCACATCCTCAGCAGAAAATGGCTGGAGAGTTCTTGGAGGATCGGTTTCTTCTAAATCTGTCCCTCTGAATGACATTCCACCCGGTGTACCCACCATTCTTGTTCTTGGTAGTGAGGGCACTGGACTGCGGCCTTTGGTGGAAAGATCATGTACTCAGTTGATCAGGATCCCAGGAAACATATCTTCGGACGTAACTGCTGGAGAAGCCAATAATGCGGAAGAGGGCACTGAAACAAATAACTTGGCCGAGGAGTTCCGGTCCTTTTTGGCTGTTGAGAGCTTAAACGTCAGTGTTGCAGCTGGTGTGCTTCTCCATCACCTGATAGGCAGCAATCACAGCAAGGAACCTTGTGTAGCCAATGAATTGACTGATTGATAGAATTGCACGGCATGCATTCAAGTGTAAAATTGCTGCATAAGCTAGAGAATCCATGTCAACTGGTCACAATTCCTCTCCCGCGTTGGCCCCTTGGGCCTCCTTTCCCTTTAGGCATTTTCTTGGGATTTTCTCTTCTTTTGAGAAGGTATGTTTTCCGGAATTTTGGTTTGGAATTCATTTGGATGGAGGTAATGGCAAGAAGGACTACATAGAAGTATCTTGCATTCTTAAATGCTATTGCGACAATCTGGTTATATGCTGGAGAGTGAGGGTGATGCAGTCGGTTTACCATAGATTTTACTTTTTGTTCTTTTTTGATATGTGAGATTTCTGTGGACATACTGTTGCACCTACAAATTCAGCAAAAAGGTGATACGGGTGAACTATAGATGCAGATTTGCTTATGTTTAGCAGTGGAAGAAGGTGAGATCTTGTTTGTGTATTTCCGATAGATACCTTTACTTAATTTTCCTTAGTTGCTTGATTCTTATGGGATTTGAATTTGAGGCAAGTTCGTAAGTTTTTACCCAGCCTGTCTGATAAGTTATGCAATCAGCTGATGTCAAAGCGTGATGGAAATTCTGTGTTTTTTTTCCTGATGAAGAAAGTAATGTCATGGTTTTCTTCCCTCTTGCCTGAGCTTCCTCATGCAATTTTTCTGCAGTGCATGTTCCAGGCAGTAAGTTTTTTTTTTTTTTGAAACCGAATTAACCCCTTTTTTATTACTTTTTTCTTGTATGTTTACATTTGGTTACATTTATTCACACTTTTAATAAAAACTACCTAAATGGCTGATTTTGATTTCGATTAAAAATCAGGTGTGAACAATCATCGTATATTGATCTCGTAACACTTCAATGACAAATTCCTCCAAGCCTCAAATTTCAAGATTTACTGATCTCCAAACTTTTCAAGTGCTAGAGTAGGAGATCATTTCGTCGAGCTACTGACTTTTCTCACCACCAATTCATCTTCAGCTTCTTCAAGTGGGATAGATTAGGTAAGCTTCCCAAGGAACTGCAGTGTCGGATATCAAGCCTATCTAGTGATTTCAGTCTATCAAGACCTTCAATCTGAACCAGTTTCGGACAGCACCCTAGTACAAACTCCTGGAGATTTTTTAAGTTAGATAAGTTGGGCAATATCTGAAGGAAGGGACACATCCAAAGCTGCAAGATTCGTAGATTCTTCAGTCTTTCAAGCCCGCTGAACTTGCTTGACTTGCAGTTGCGCACTCTCAAGCATCGCAACAATGCTAAATCTTCAAGCCGTTGAATATCAGAGACACAAATCTCATCGTTGATTAGTGTTAGCTCCAACAAAGACTCCAAGTTGGAAAGGTCAATAACTTAAAGAAGGGTGCAATGCTTAATTTCGAGTTCCCTCAAGCCAGAGGGAAGCTGTAGAATATGGCGCAGGTTCTTGCACTCGCTGAGTTGAAGTTCTGTACAATGAAGCCAACCCCCGAATGAGCTTATGCCGGTAACACTCGGAAGTTTCATACTCGATGAACTGTAAAGAGCGTGGGGTTGACGCTCTGATTTATAGAAGACCGAGGTTATATTATCGCCTTCACCGAAATGAAATTCCAAATTTCTTATACTCGGAAGGTTCACCAAGTTGGAGATCTCTAGAATTTTTTCTGCGGTCCACGAGGACAAACATAGACTTACCAAACTCAGGGGAAGCTTTGGTACATTCTTCACACAAGTGCATGTAAATTTCAAAATCTTCAAGAATGATAATCTCACGATATCAATGGGAATCATCTCTAGCCATTGGCAATTCTCTGCATAAATTTCTTCAAGTTTCTCCATCATCCCAATAGCCTCGGGTAACTTTTGCACGTGATTGTTGTTCATCTTCAACAGTTTCAAGCTCGTTAGATTGACAATGGTATTTGGCAACTCTGCGAAGCTTGTGTATGAGACATCCAACTCAACTAAACATTGCAGCATTCCTATCGAGTTGTGAAGTGTCGTAAGCTTGCCACACTTTCTTAGAATTAATAATTCTAAGAATAAAAACGCAGAGAGGTCAGGAGTTTCCTTCAACTTGTCACAACCTAACAAATTAAGGACCTTCAATCTTGTAGCCACCTTAAATTGAGTCCAACCACCCCAATGTTCATCCACTGAGCTCCATGATAGGTCAAGGATGAGTAGATTTTCTGGGCAAAAGTTGGTTGCCTGCAATTTGATTGGAAATTGATGCCCACAAAGCCATCTCAATTCTGAAAGGCGACCATCAAAGTCTCCATAGAGGGTCCCACTAGTCATGTGGAGAAATCTAATATTTGGCATTTTGATAAAGTCTTCTGACGTCCCACCGAACACTGCAACAGTTCCGGTTCCCTTCTTTCCCTGGACGATATCAGGACCTTGTTCCTGCCGATACACCCGAGAACCCTTTCTTTGGTCTTTGCAATATTCTTGGTGGTCTTTGCAATATTGAGTCCTATAATAGCTTGAGTGTTACTTAATCAGGCGACGGAGAGCTTCCTCTGCAACCTCTCTTGAGCAACTGGTGTTTTGGCAGTTGATATATTGTCATTTTTTCAGGGAAATGAATTCCAGATTCGTTCTGTTCTTTTCCTGAAGAGAACATAATACATTTTCTCAAGCAGGTCACAATTTTGTTCCAGTTGCTGGATTCCTTGTCTTAAATGCTGCTGTAAACTGGCAGTTGGAATTAGTTTGGGATCATTGCTATAATTTTGGGTACCGTAACGCGAATTCAGTGATGAGGACTACGAATTGTTACTCTAATTACTTGAAAGGAGTGCACGAATCCATGAACGGAACACGGAACGGCCCCTCCGGTCTCTGCAGTTTCCGCAGTCATGTGCACAGATGACGATGTTTGGAACTACACCTGCTGAGGCATACACACATACCCGGCTTGTTTTTTGGCCCCCCAGAACTCATTTCATTATCAGTCCACTCAAACTTGTATAGATACGGTAAAATTTCGGAGTTGTCTACAGAGTAATGCCTACTCCATCTCGTGAATCAAATTCGAGGATGGCATGATCTCGAGCCTTCTTGTTGCAGCCGTCAAGGGACAGTTGATCCTAGGTGTGCAGCAGGAACCACCTGGGTTTGGCCGGTTTGGTCAGGTTCTTGGAGGTCATGGTCCGATTTCTTAAAAGTAAACGTAACCTAAGCCAAGACGGTAGTAAGACTCGTCTAAAGAGCCTCGTCTAAAGTTGTCAAGAAAAGGTAGCTGTATCGTCCTCAAAAGTCATCATCCAGTCACTTTATCTCATCTGGTGAACTATTTTTTCATTATTTGACTCCAACCATCCCATTCCCCCCCCTCCGCGCAACCTTGTTGGAGATAGTAGCAATAATGGACTGTGAGAGTAACCACCACCCGCAGCAAGCGAAGAAGATGGCCCTGGATACAATAACCAGTTCTACTTAAAGAAGGCCCTCGAGAAGAAACGCGTCGTCAACCAGCAACCAGCAACCAGCAGAAGAATGAGCTCCACCATCTGTTCCTCTTCTTTTTTATTTTCCTCCCCCTCCTCTTCCACGCCTTCTCCCAACCGTCGTCCCACCTCCATTGCCATCTTGTTGGGCCACAATCTCCCTCGCCCTCCTCATCTTCTACAAATTCGTCGCGAAGACCCTCCATACCATCAATGGCTTTTAAGTACCAATGACAGTATTATAGGATTGGCTCCATTGTACTTCTCGGGAAACGGACCCAATTTATTGGTCTAGTCCAATTTGGTTTTTTGATTCCAAAAATTGGGAACCTATTCCTCCGATCCAATTCTCAGTTTTCCAAACGAAATCAGATCGGATCGGGATCGAAATCGATTGCCCTAATTGATCCGACCCGATGGACGGACCACACAAAAGTTGTCGCCCAAGCCGGGGCTCGCCACTGCCCGGAAATGAGCATCATGAAGAGGCGCTTCGTGAAAAGTCAAAAAGATTGACAAGAGTGTCTTGTGCGGACAATCGAACAAGAACAGATTCCTAAGCGTGGAAATTTCAAGCCCCGAAAAAGCTGATATCTTCCTTGTCCTCTGCAAATTTTAGCTGGAAAGCAGATTTCTGTTTCCCACTGCCTCTGTAAATGGGTCCTTTTTCTCAAACCCACGGGATGTTACCATTATCAACATTATTTTTACACAAAATAAAAATAATAAAACAAATAATTTATGAATTCCGATCAAATATAAAACATGATTTTTGAATTTTTAATTTTTTTAAATAAACAATATGGAACACTTCATATAATTCAAGGATTATTGCGAATGCATATTAAAAAATCTATAAATCATATTAAATAAATTAAAGTTTCAAGAATTATATTTCATTTTAAGTTAAGTTTCATGGATTATACTGTATATTAAATGAAAATTTAAAAAATTTTTGTATCATCATCTCACTTGACATACGGCGAAATTACATGCTCTTTAACATTAACATGCAATATTTTCCTTATTAAACTTGCTTTCATTTGCCTCATCGACCATGACTTATTTATTTATTTTTTGGTAAGGTGACCATGACTTATTTATTTATTTATTTTTATGACTCGAGAACTCCGCGCAGTCGGTAGCCGGAGGTAAATCACTGGGGACGATACGTGCTAGTCATCACACACTTGCCAAGAGTCTCAAAATTAGCCTTCTTGTAACTTACATTGCAAGAGTTTCGAACACTAGATCTTTTCGATAGAAATTTAATGCCTATCCAGCTGAGTCACCACAGTGGGTGGTGACCATGATTTATTTTATTTACCCCATTGGCCATAAAAAGTGAACTTGGCATAATTTGGGGTCTTCCGATAGGCCAAGCCAGTTTGTCATGCTCTCATACTTTCCCTGTCACCGAAAGGCACGTCACATCATCTTTTGAACTTATAAAAATCTCCCAATACGAACGGAATAAAGCTACCAAGACCAAAGCTGCGGAATCAATCACAGCACAACTTCTTCTGCACACAATTCCCCTTTCAACTTCACCTCCCATCTCCATCTTCCTTTATATCCCTGAACAAATACCTTTATTCTTCTTCTTCTTCATCATCCACAAGAAGCAACCAAGAAAACCACACCAGCAATGGGCTGCTTCGGGTGCGGCCCCTCCAAAGCTTCCACGAGAACATCTTCCCCGTCCGGACCCGCCATGTCGTCGAACCAAGAACACCCCTACGCGTACCCGCCGCCGCAGCAGGCCCGAGCCGTGAGGCAGGAAATCCTCCTCACCCTCCCGTCATGCGCGGTCCACCTGATGGAGGAAGGGGAGGCCCTGGAGCTCCTCCCGAGCGGCGAGTTCACGCTCCTCCGGATCTCCGACGACAACGTCCCGCTCGCCACCATAGTGAAGGTCGGGGACGACCTCCAGTGGCCCCTCACCAAGGACGAGCCCGTGGTGAAGCTGGACGCCCTGCACTACCTCTTCACCCTGCCCGTGAAGGACGGCGACCCCCTGAGCTACGGCGTGACCTTCCCGGAGACGTACGGCGGCGGCCTGGCGTCGCTCGACGCGTTCCTGCAGGAGCATTCTTGCTTCTCCGCCTCCGCGGCTTCCTCTCGGAACAAGAACATCGACTGGAAGGAGTTCGCGCCTAAGGTCCAGGATTACAACAATGTGTTGGCCAGGGCGATTGCGGGAGGCACCGGTCAGATTGTTAAAGGGATATTCAAATGCAGCAACGCTTACACTAACCAGGTTCGGGATCTCGGTCGGCTGGACTTTACGCGCTCTTCTTTTAGATTGGTTGAAGCTAAGTTCCTCTGCAATTGCTAGGGATAGTTTAGTACAATTGGTTTAGTTTAAACCAATGATCAAGAACGTATATGTTAGCTTCTGCGAAACTCTAGGTTCAGCAAGACTGGCATGAGCAGGACTTTTGAGTATCTAGCAGCACGTACATTGTCTTCTGCAGGGTCGAATCCATGAATCATTGTCGGGTGTTGCCTCGATGTATGGAAACAATACCATTTGGTCGTGCATCAGGACTGCTATTTAATGAGGTCCTTGCTGCCCTCGAACCCGAATCATGAGTTAGACCAATTCATTCTACGACAACTTCGTTATTATTGGGTTGAATTCTTGTAGTCTTTTGGCTATCTATCTTTGATGAACACAATACTTTCTTTTGTTCCATTTGGCTTCGAATTATCGCTTTCATTGCCAAAGCATGATTTGTTTTACTGCTATTTATGGTGATCTAAGAGATTTCAGTGAAAAACCAGGTTCATAAGGGAGGCGAGATGATCATCACCCGTGCTGCAGAGAATAGTAACATCACCTATCCGGAGTACACTAGCAATGGAAGTTCGACCACCAAAAAGAAAAACGCAATCAACAGAAACTTGAAACGGTATTTTTAATTGGAAAGCTATGATCTTCAGTACATTCATTCATAAGAAGCCCATCTATATAAAACAGGCCAAAGATGTATCCATTCCGTCATAAGCTTCTCATCTTTCTTTTCACTCCCCACCCCTTTTTCTTTTGAAGCGTGAGAAATGTGTCCAAGATGACAGAGAAGATGAGCAAAACGATGCTCGATGGGGTTCAATTTGCCACTGGCGCAGTGATGGCGCCGGTGGTTAAGTCCAAAGCTGGGAAGGCATTCCTGTCAATGGTTCCTGGAGAGGTCCTTTTGGCTTCACTCGACGCCGTCAGTGAGTATCATTAATCTGCAGTATGAGTGAAAATCGAAGTGCATGTTCCAGGAAAAATCACTGGTGTATGGCTATGGTAACTAATTACGTTCTCCATTTTGTTAATCGGATTACAGACAAAGTTCTAGATGCAGCTGAAGCTGCTGAGAAGCAAGCACTTTCCGCAACCTCCAAAGCGGCAACAAGAATGGTCAGCCAGAGGTAAAATCATTTTCATGAACCTTCAAATGGTCTCTATTCTCAGTCCTTTGCCCATTGATCTGTATTGCTTTTGATTGTACAAATCTATATCTTCCCGGAAAGCTTAAATTCATAACAGATACCCGGGGGGTGTTCTATGTGTTAGCAGATTTTCTTCAGATCCTTTATTCTTTTGGTTTCTTTTTACGTTTTACTTGGCTTTGTCCATTGAGCTTGTTAATGTTCCTGAATCATCACGAGCTCAATTAAGCCCCGATCGAAATACTTTTCTCACTGTTAAGGCCAATCGCAAGACGCCCATTTTTGGCTCATAACCATAGCACGATGTGTTTTTTTACTGAAGATTGGCCGTCAACAATTTTCAGAATTTGAGATACAGCCATTTCTTGATGACAACAGATTCGGAGAGAGCGCGGGAGAGGTGACAGAAGATGCGCTGGCGACTGCAGGCCACTGTGCTAACACTGCTTGGAATGTCTTCAAGATCAGAAAGACCATCAACCCGGCATCATCTGTCACGTCTGGAGTGCTGAGAAATGCAGCGCAGGCCAAGAGTGCCAAGTCTTCCTAGCTTCACGAAGTGCAATTAGTCACTGAACAGGCTGACTGCGTACGGGATTCGTCAAAGAAGCTGTGTTAATGAACAGGTCATGATATTGTATTCCCTAATCGGTGCTAACAATTCATGCGCCGAAGATTGTTGAGGCCGGCGAGGCTACCACGATCCAGTCCAAGAAGGGCTATAATCGGATTGTATTTATTTTCCGATGCTAGACTGTTTGACCAACGATATCGTGTCTAGCGTTTGATAACTGTTACACAATCAAACTAATGTAAATACAGAACATGTATCAGCTGGATTCAAAGGAAAAATTTCCTGAGAAATCCTGTAGGCTTTACAGCCTTTAAAACTATCTTTATCGTCAAAGTATGTTAGAATCAAAAGAATAATGACAACTTTAAAAATTTGGAATAAGTACACAACTTGAAGGAAGAAATTGTTCTTAAAATCCTCTCTGATGGCTTCGACCAATATACAACACTCACCCTCACCCTCACATCTTTATATAATAGTATAATACATGCATAGAATTTTTATGATGAAGACAAACATCCCAAGCACTTGTCATCAACAACAAAAAACACAAACATTAAATGAGCAAATAGCCAGAAGTCTTTGCTCATTGTGAACAACGATGAAACTTCATGCTCTTTGACAAAAAAGCCAAACAAGAGCTCTTCTTATCCTTATGAAAGCATTTAATGGTGGAGAGGCTATTCAAAGATAGCCCATCATAAATCACGCTGATTTCCTTTTGTTTTCGTTCTTCTTCTAACGCCGAACGCATGCATCCAACAAATTATGGAATTAGCGTGTTTAAATCCAATAATTAATTTTATATTATTCAAACAAAGTCCCACCACTAAAAAGTGTTTCCTGTGCTACGATCAGAAGATGTAAGCAACAGTGTTGATTCCTATTCCATATGTCATTTCCTGAGATCAGAAGGAAGAAAAAGCGTTAGCTTTGATTCCCATTCTCATTCCATTTCCTGCAGTCCTCTCATTCCATCCAGAGCATTATTCCCTCCACTATCAAGCCCATGCCAGATGCTACTGACTTCTTTCTACTTATGAGTAACCTCTTCAAAAGTCAAAAAATGAGAAATATCATTTCACTTTTGAAAAATTATGAAAAATTTACATAGAATTCTACGTGTCAATATTTCAATATTTTAAATATTTTGCTTAAATGAAAATTAAAATGTGAGAACCCTGAATTTTATAAAACTAAAAAATAAATACTAGTTACTTCATATGGGCAAAGGAAAAAATTCCTCCTCTGATTTAAAGCTGCGGCGAGGAATAACTTTTTTCTCCACGAAACGGGGGCTTTGCAATGGCAATCGTTTAATTTATATTTCCATTCGTACAATAAATAAATAAATCAATTTCCTGCTGGAACAAAAACAAAAGAACTTCATTTTCTATTTCCTTAGCCACGCCATTCGTTGGGCCAATATGGGCCGGAGCAGCTCAGCCTAAGCCCAGCACGGCCTCTCAATGCGAGAGGTCATGTCGGGCCGGACACCGTCCAGCCAATTTAAAAGAAAAAAAGAGAAGAAAATTGTCCTATAAATTAGAAATTTTTCTCTTTCATTTTCGCCTTAAAAAAAAATTCTCACCCACTCGCAAGTTCTCAAAAATCTGATTTTCTAACAAATTTCTTCTTTGTATATAGGAATCCCGTGCTATTTTAATCGATCTTAATCGCTATCCAACCTGCTTCCTAGACGGCGAGTTGATACATATAGGTTGGCAACAGGACCTTGATTACTTTGGTCTTGTATTTTACTAGCAAAAGCAAGTATTCTACTTAGTGCATATTCCTGATTTGCTTTTAATATCTGAAAATATTATTATGTGTTGATTTTGTGTGAGTCTCCTTGCAAAAATTTAATGAGCTAAGTTTAGATTAGATTGGAATTCCCATTAATTTGATTAACTTCCTTTTTTGAATCTTTTAAATTAAATGATTAATATATCGAAAACTCCGAACTACACATATGACAATTTTACTCAAACTAAGTTTTATAACCATGAAAAACTTCAAATTAGTACACCTCTAACAAATTTATCTTAAATGACTACAAAAAATCACAAATTGATACACTTATAACAACTTTACCCAAAAATAAATTTTAGACAGCAAAAAACCCAAAATTGATATATTTGTGATAAATCCACTCTTTGTTAAATTGAATTAATACCCAAAAAAATAAAAAAAAATTGATACAAATGTAAAAAATGGAGAGTAAAATCTCAAATTAATGCACCTGTTACGTGTTATCTAATTCAACAATTTAACAGTAATATTTTACAGAAATTAATATAAGATAAATTTATCATAAGTATATCAATTTTTGATAAATTTGTCAAAAATATACAAGATTAGAGTTTTTGAAAGTTAAAAAATTGATTTTGAAATAAATTTATCACAAGTCTATCAATTCGTCAAAGGTGGATTAGTTTGGGATTTTTAGAGGTCAAAAAATTGATTTTGAGATAAATTAATCATAAATTTATCAATTTGAGGTTTTTTGTGATATTGGCCGTATAACGTTAAAAAGATGAAAGGGAAAAGAAAAGGCAAAGGCGTCGGGGCCAGGAACGTGGGCCGGGCCTGTCCTCAATAGAGTCAATACGACGCAGATAAGCTCAGCCTGAATCGTCCCCTTCCCCTCTGTCCGGAAAAGCCTCGCGCGATCCTACGACCCTGTCGGAGATGGAGGACGACGCCGAGGCGGCGAGGCAGCTGAAGAAGCTGAGCATCTACGGCGCGGCGAGGATCATCAAGCGGCGGGGCAACAGCCTCTACAACGCCCTGCGCTCGATCTACGAGGACTCCATCTTCGTCGCCGAGATCGCCCAGCTCTGGCCGGGCCTCCCCCTGGTCGCCAACCTCCGGTGCGGCCTCTGGTACGCTGCCGCCTTCCGCGCCACCTGCTATTTCAAGTCCACCGACGGCCACACCAACAACTTGTCCTTCAACACCTCTCGCCTCAACCTCCACCTCGCCCTCCTCGCCGGTAGCACTCTCTCTCTCTCTCTCTCTCTCTCTCTCTCTCTCTCTCTCGGAGAATTTGACCGGGATTTAATTATTTGAGACGGTGGTTTTTGCGACGGTTGGTGGGTTGAGCTTGGTCAAGACCGTGGCTTGTTCTCTTGGTTTGATGTTGGGTGTTTGAAAGTTCGATTCTTGACGAGTGAAATCGAAGAAGTCATGTAGCCTGAGTATCAAGCTTAGTTTACCGTTCTTCTACTTAGGTGGCGTATGCGTTTTCTTTGTTCTTCATCCGTTATAATATATAGATAATAAACCACGCCTTAATTTAACAACTTAAACTTGTAGAACAGTTTACTGTGATCCCATAAATCTCACATGATATCCCAAGTTCGAGTCTCATTTTTACTCTCTTAAATTTTTAGATAGATTAGATAATTTTAAATAATAAATCATGCTTTAATAGTTTAAATTTGGCTGTACTCTCACAAGATCTCACGTTTAAGTTTTTACCGATTTGATTCTGGTTTTTTGTCTGTCTTTTGTCTGATGGGTAGGACAGAAAGGAGGATGTATCATCGTCGATTCGACTCGGAAAGGGAAGAGGTTTCCTGACAGCATGTCGAAGACGATACCCATTTGGACATGTGTCATGAATAGAGCTATTGTCAACTACAGGAGGAAAATGTGCAGTGATGGGCTCATTTCAAAAGGGGTGAGTGAGTATGAGTACTAGTCTTGGTAGTTGTGAGCTTCAGACCAATCTCTAGCATTATTTCTGCTTCTTGCTACAAATTTTTCCTATTGTTATTGTTTGTTGCTGCCAGTGCATTTCATAACACTGTCAGTTGGAGGAAACTATGATTAGTATACTATGGAACTTCTTGTCTGTTAGTGCTTACTTAGGCAACCTTAGGTTCCGCAAGAACTGTAAAGTTTGTTTTCACTACTAGCTCTGTAGTTTATGCTTCTCCCTTGTATTGCTTTGTTATGAAAGCGTGCTTGTGCTTTAATCTATTGGAAATACTGATGAGCATATTTCCTATGAGTAAACCATCTAAAATTTGCACTCATACAGGTTGTAGATACAACAAATCAGCATGAAAATAGTGAAGAACAGGCTCCACTGGATTGGGATTGTTCCTTGCATCTTCCCTTGTGGGTTTCAGAGACAGAAAGGGCAACTATAGAGAATCGCTTGGAAAGTTGGACTAATCAGTTGGAAGCCTGTGGGGCTGATATTAGTTCTATTGCCACATGTTTGAAGAAGCCACTGCGTCCATTATGGATTTCACAGAGAACTGTCATTTGGTTGAATGAAGTGCCTGATCATGATTCTTGGGATTTTACACCAATCATACTTGTTACTGCTTCCTCCTCAACTGGAACTGTTCAACCCAAGACTACTTCAGAGTTCAGCTGGAACTACATAGCAGGGGCTGGAGATGATGAGGAAAGCTGGGCAAGGGGTCTATCACCATCTCTTTTCTGGAAAAATGTGTATGATATCATAGAAAGTGGTCCTGATTTATGCAATCAGAAGGTAGCTCAAATAGTAGAGAAGCATAGAGTTTACCTAGCTCATAGGGGACATGCTGCCCCCCAGGTCAGAGTCAAGGGTCCGAAATTGCCTGGGAGTGCATGTAATCTTTCTTGTGATGAATTACCCCTAGCTTCAGAGATGGCTAATGCTGAAGTTGATCCTAAGTCTTCTCATGAAAATTGCCCCATAACTTGGCTGGGGTTGACAAATCTCGCTGTGGGCTCAACAAAATTCGGTATGTGTTTTTGTGTTTCTCCAATAATTAACTAACTTTATTTGTTTGGTCAAGTTATAGACTTCCAGCCCTTTTGGTAGATGTCACATGCCAAAGTTGAGTTGAGACTCTTCCCCTTTTTTCATGTATTGGATCTAGAAATACTTGACTTACTCCAAATTGGGCTATTAGGTGTTTGGTCATCGCCTATTACAGACAAGATTTCTGATTATTTTTCCTTGATCCTAGAAGGGGAATTTTGAAGTTTGAGGGTGGGGTGTTCTTCCAATCTTAGCACTGTACTTCATCATTCCCTCGACACATAGGAACAGCATGGTGTTTATCAACACTTATCTTCAAGTAAACTGGATTAATCCCCTAATTTTTCTGAAAGTAAAAAGGTGTCATTCTATATATAGATGGTTGTAATGGTGCTTTTACTATTAACATTAGCGGCACCACTTTTTGTCCTGCTTTTTCTTCCTTCTCACTGCTCTGCCTTGATTTTTCTTTTGGTGCAGCTGCAGAAGCATCTGGTGTTGACTGTGTGTTGAATTGTTCTCAGGAGTCTATGTCTGTCTCTTTACAAAGTACTGAGGCATATCTCCATCTTCCAATGCTGGTGCGTACAAATGAAAGCTGAAGAACACTCATGAGGTCTAATTAATACAAAGATACATCTTGCTTATCTACTATAGCAGTTGATTAAGAGAGATTTATATTTTAGTGTTGTGGATTTAGTAGTCCACCAATTTGCTTCTCTAAAACCTTACTTTTGGTGTCCAGAACTCTAAACAAGATCGGTTTTCCCTATTGAGCAATCTTCAGACTGCAGTAAACTTTGCAAGGTCGAATCTTAGCAAAGGGAAGACTCTTTTCGTTTGTTGTCAGAATGGTAAGAATGTTTTTGAAGGGTAAACAACTCCTGTCAATTTCTTACAGAAATTAGTTCATTCAATATCATATGTTGTATGGATAAAATATTTTTAATCGAATGTGTTTTTGAGGATTGACATAGTCAGCATTCTTCAGTCGTTTTACTCATCGAGAGAGATGGCTTGTGTATTACTCTGCAGGGGAGGACATCAGTATATGCACTTGTCTTGCAATTCTAATGTCATTATTTGATGACCAAGGTATATGTCCTTTTAGTTTGGTCCGAATTCTAGATTTTGTTTTCATTTGCCCTTTCTTTGTATTCCTTATAATTTGGGCTGTTCATTAGGAACCTATGATGATGGAAAGTCCTTTAGTGAGACAACTGTTACTAAATGGGACATGCAGCGGCGACTCGTTTTTATCTGCAAGTTTGCATCAAATGCACGACCTTCCAGAGGAAATCTAAGGCAGGTGTTCAATTTTCTTACTGGCGGAGGAAGAGCAAGTTCGGATTCTTAATATCATGGACGTTGCTGCTTCCATGAATGCTAATCGGGCAGGGAGGCTATTCAATGAGGTTTCTACGGAGATCTGGGCAAATCTAGAGGTTAGATTCAACGCCTTGCAAGTCAGCTTCTACCTGTAATTTGATAGATGATTAATTTAGATTAGCATCAATAATGAAGTTTTGTAAAGTTGCGAGGGAGGCTATGTTATATGGTTGAGTTGCTTTAAAAGGAGGATATCTGTTTGTCCAGCTCATATTATACTCTTCATGAATCATCGGTATCATAGTAATCACTCACCATGCAGTTCCTTTCATGTATGGGCAGTTTGTGGGAAGCACAAATTATACAGGATGGTCCTGAAACTCTGTCCTTCGAACTTCATTAGGTGTTTAGAGAAATTCATTCCTGGTGCATCTAAGCCCTCGGATCAGTGTGATTCAATAGGGCTTTATCCTTGTATGTTTACCTTTGTACATCCAATGACTGAGATATAGGGGGAGTAGAACAGTCAGAGGATCTAAACATTCTTTGTCATTCACTTAAGATCACACGAGTCCTTGACACAAGACACCGAGCCAGCATTTGAATGGGTTTGCATTATCTATATAACTGGACTTCACAATGGGTTTCACATGGAATGGGACTGCATGTCTTGAATGACTGAAATGGCTTACAAGACCACCTTTAGCGATCATTAGGAGCCTGAAAACACATTTTTGAACGTGCAAAAGCATTGCTGTTCACATATTAGGATGCTATTCCATGCCCTTGAGATCAGTCTGTGACCGTTCGATTAATAGGGTCTAGACAGATGAAACGAATTGGACGTCGAACATGGCCAGATAGTAGTGCTGCGGCGTACATAGAACCAGATCCAAGCAATTTTTTGATCTCTATGTGTTGAACATTGATGCACCCTTCAAGTTGTATCCAGACTGCTTGATTACGGTAACGACCTAAATCTGAGTTCTCAGTCGAACGCCCCTATAGCGTACTTGACTTCTTAAATTAAGCAAAACATATTTAATAAATAGCTGCACATGAAACTATTCAGTTTTTGTGGAAGGCACCTTTTTACAACGAAACTGTTTGATTTTCATGATGGGACTTGTGATCGCGAAATAATGGAGAATCGACTTATTTTGTAAGAGGGTTAACGTCATTGCTTTGCTCCAATTTGTGAACCTAACTTAAGATCTTTCTTAAGATCTTGACCAAATCTTAATTGATGGATGCATTTTTTAAGATTTTGCGTGAAATCGTGAGGGATAGAATCAAGTCAAGTAATTCAGAGGGCACTTTGTTCTTCAAGTGCAAGTGCAGAACTGGAAATGAATCCCCTGAATTTCCCGCTTCATCAGTCTCTTGTAAATCATGACGATAACTCGATAGAGATCTTAGTACATGTAAAGCTAAGCTGTACAGCCGCACGGTTCTGCGACTTACGTTTTCGAGCGAACGGTTTGACATCGATCTTGGTTGGCCAGATTTGAGCTTTAGATATGAATCATTTACGCCCTCTGCCCTCTGCACCGTGCTTATATCTTTGCTTTCTCTGTGTTACCATCCCGCTATGTTCTCGGTCATTAGGCTAGCGATCCATCTCCATCTACAATAAAGATGAAGCATTGAGACGGAAGTAGAACAGCGTTATAGGACTAGAGATCCTTAACCTAATCAGAATAATACAACAAACGAGGTTGGAAGCAGCTGGTTATAGGAAATTACTGTTACCGAAAGGGAGATATTACTGCTTCTCCAAGGAGTATGCTGCTTGTTTTCACTTGAACATTGAGTACTACAGTGGTAGACGCCGGCTTTTAACTCGAGAAGAACAAGTTAAGGAATTTGGATTTCCTAAGGGAAGTATAGATTTCGCATGAGAATGTGCAACTGGACGTCCAGCGATCGGCGGGAGCAGCGAGCATCGGCATATCCCGATGCCTCTTTGGGTTAGTGCACCCGGCCCATGACCAATTGGTGGGAGACGATGATCGCACATGATCGATGGCTCGAAAAGTAGTAACCTTTTGCATGGCTATAAATCCATGACGAATTAGCAGATTGGAACCGGACCTCATGATGGCTCTAGCTTCTCTTTATGTTTTGATCAATCCGATTAATGTCGTTGTCTTGTTGCTTTGAGACAGCAAGTTGCCTGAAATTTCATGGAAGAAGAAGACAAGAGGGGTTGTGAACGTAAAATGAGACTAATGTAAAAGTCTAATGTTGGAAGATAAACTTTGCAATTTAATTTGTACTTGAGAGATGTAACAGGTGTGCCTCAAAACCCATTGCTTATAATCCAGTGGGCACGTTTAAAAAACAACAGAGAAAACGGCCTTGAAACACATGAGCAGTCAATTAATACCAAACTTGCTAAGGCTGATTTACAAAATCAATTTATAAAGTGATATATCAGACCATCATTGATTCTTGAAGAGATGACCTGCTTATTAAAAAAGTTATCGACAATCCATCACCTCACTTCATAAATTGTATTCTATAAATCTATCTAAATAAGTCTAGTGATCCTCCAATCTCGTGGTCCGGGCGTGAATCACAAAGTAAATACTTTGGCGAACTTGGCGTCTCCTGGCAACCGGCTTTGTAGTGCGGTTGTGCTTTTAATGGCCCCAAAACATGCATGGCCAATACATGATCTTCGGCTTTTTCGCTTTTGTCTGAAGCGGCCCTTCGCTTTCGCGGCACACATCATTCACGACAATTGTGAAACGATCACAGGCAACTAAAAATAGTGGCTGGGGACCAAAGCAGCCACGGATTCATATCCGATCACGTCCTAGTTTAGCTTTGAACTATAGTAGTGATGATGACCATTACCACCAAAGCAAATCCGAGATTCGCCCCGAGGACAAAAGATAGTTAAATTTGACAGCCTTAGCGAGCAGAATGCATTGCTTAGTTCCCAAAAGATGAAGAAAAGTTTTGGCCGGTTACATACCTTGGCTAAAGTAATGAGCTGTAGTTTCCTGACTTCTTAGATTTTATGAGGTTGATTTTGTTCATAATGAAAAGTAAGAAAAAAAAGCTCCTTTATAGATATATGTGTCTTGTAATAATGAGTCAATTTAAAGCATGAAGGGATCATTGGGTGAAGTATTTTCAACTTATCCATGAGATTGGCTAATTGGTCATTGAAGGGAGATACATATTTTGAGAAAGAATTACTCAATCATTCCTAAACCCATTGTAAGAATATTAATTTAGCCCTAGGCATTTATATGAAATTTTAATGTAATTATTTTGATCAATTATTACTAGAAATCAATCAGTAATGTGGCGATGTGGCTTGTAGGTTGGCTGTTGATAACTAGATCGTCATGTAAGCGATTTCTAGAAAAAAATTGGCACGGAAGGACTACACTAAAATTTTGCTCAAAAGTTTGCAACTAAATAGACAAAATTGAAAAGTTTAAAATTAAATTAGTCACCGTACAAAAGACTTTAGACTTTTTAGAGAATTTTTCCATAAATTGAAAATCAGTCATACAATGCAATTTCGCTACCTCATACCACAAATTGCAAAGATGTCAATCTGTGGACAATCCACTCGAGTTTTGGCTTGTGTTTTATCTTTTCTACTAGGTCAAATACTTTATCAGCGATATTCTCACTCAAAGCGGCTTTTCTCATCAAAGAAAATGATTCAAACTATAGATTAGATTCTTAAGAGAGATAGAGACATCATAGTTTTAAGCTCAATGGCACTGATCCTTTTCCCAAAGCTTTTGCTAACTTTAGGGTCTATTTAACGAGACAACACCATCCTTTCGCAATCACCCACCAATATGAAGTTAACGAAAATGCCCCAAAAAGTAAAGTAAACCTCATCATTGTTGTGCTCTTACAAGTGTAAAAAATTCTTAATATGATCCAAGTGCTCAAAATTGTGTTTCTTTAACGTTCCCACCTATCTCTTTTATATTAGATTTCTAATCTCACTATTCATCGAAACACCATAAAAACGTGATTTCACGTCTCCAAATAACCTTAAAAGAATCATTTTGTATCACTTTAGTGTAAAAAATTATTAGCATGATCCTAGCACTCAAGATTGTGTTTATTTAAAGTTCTCACCCATTTCTTTTATATTAAATTTCTAATCTCACTATTTATGAAAAAACTATAAAAATGTGATTTCACTTATCCAAATAACCTCAAAAGAATTATTTTGTATTACTTTAAAAAATTCTAATAGGATCCAAGTACTCAAGATCATATTTCCTTAAAGTTCGCACCTTTATATATATATATATATATATATATATATTAGATTTCTAATCTCACTATTTATTGAAACGTTTTAAAAATGTAATTTTGCGTCTCCAAATAACCTCAAGATAATTGTTTTGTATCACTTTGGTGTAAGAGATTTTAACATGATCCAAGCGTTCAAGATCATGTTTCTTTTCCACCCACTTTTTAACATTCGATTTCTAATGTTACTATATGTTTTTTTTTTTTGGACTAGAGGAACCATCTCGTAACAAGCGCTCGGCGTAAACCCCCAGGGAGTATTGGCGTGGAGATCCACCTCCCACAGTGCTCCGCTTAAGTTGCACTTTAATGCATACGCGATGACTCGAACCTCTCCCCTTTCGTAATTAGAGAGGGAAAGGCTCAAACCTACGCGCCCATAGATAGGTGGGTATCTTACTATATGTCGAAACACTATAAAAATGTGATTTCCTGTCTGCAAATCACCTCCAAAGAATTATTTTTCATCACTTTATATATTATAATTGAAACCCGCCATTTTTTTTTTTCATTTTTCATACTATCATTTTCGTAAATGTCCCTACATCCATCACTTAATTACTTGAAAACACTTGTTCTTCCAATCCCTCTTCGTATCAATTTTTCTCATCATTGCTCATCATCGGCTTTCGTGCACATTTGCTTTTCCCAAACTTACACATCAGTTCGGTTTGATTGGGTTCATTTAATTTCGAAGCTTTTCATTATGAATTGTACCTTTATAATAATTACAGTTGCCCATGTGTGATCAAAAAGATTGCGCACTTGAAAAGCCGCGTCCTCCTCCTGCGCATGTCATTTGTGTATGTTTCCGTGTTGACCTAGGGGAGCAGAAATTATTCCTTGATTCCGACAATAATGTATGCAACCACCTAATAATTAAAAGAAAACGACAGATACTTTGAATCCTACATAAATTCAACGAAGAAGAAACTTAATTGTTGCATTTGCTAAACTTTATGGAGCAAGAAAACAAATTTTCAAAAAAGATAAATGCTTTTGATTACAAGACCCATCGATGGGACTCTCAAAGAGCATTAGAACACGTGCAAAAAAGGGATGAGAGATGACGAATGGCTATGCAAATTACCAGACTGTGCACGAAGAACGTCATAGCAAATGGAACTCTAAGCTAACCAATTGTTAAGTACAACTTTAGGCAAAATATCAACTAGCCAACTCGGCATTAGATCCACCGGCCATGGCCCCAAATTAAATCACGTTTCTGCTAACATAAGAACACCAATTGTCCTAAATAAATGTAAAAGCAACCAGCAATTAAGACAAAAAGAAATCGAAAATAGGAGTTATGGAGCCTTCGCAGTCGTCGAATCCAATCTTTCTAACCAATCCACTTCGTATCAAAGTTCCACTGGAGCAACACTTGCCATTGTCGATGGTCGGAGCTTTATCCGTTTCTGCGACATTTTCTCGTAGCCCCTACCATTTTCTCATTTTGTTTTTGTGTTTTTCATTTTTCAAAACGTGGATGAATTTCGATAGTGGTACTAGATTGGTCTGTTGCCATCAATTACTGAAATCTGGCACATTTTGCCTAAGAATACGAGAAGCCACCTTTTCACACCATTCAAACATATTCATATAAATCCGCCAACGTCAAATTTTATAAAAACGTTAAACACTACATGTTGGGGTTTATTTTTATGGGTTGATCTAATTATATTATTGTCCAATTATGAAAAAATATTTTATGCATTCAAAATGTACAATTGACATGACATGATAAACCATCACAATGTTTCGTAAAATATGGATGGGTATGCATGAGTCATCTACCATGTTCGGCCTTTACGATGGATTCTACATGGAATGGGACTGCATGTCTTGAATGGCTAAAATGGCTCGCAAGGCCACCTTCAGCGACCATTAGGAGCCTAAAAATACAATTTTTGAGCGTGCAAAAGCATTGTTCACGTTTTGGGATGGTATTCCGTGCCCTCGAGATCAGCCTCACCTTTCAATTAATAGGGTCTAGTCGGATAAAACGAATCGGACATTGGACATGGCCTGGTAGTGCTGCGGCATACCTAGAATCAGATCTGAGCAATTTTTAGACTTAATGTGTTGAGCATTGATGGACATCTCAAGTTGAATCCGGGCTGCTTCATTAAGATAACGACCTAGATCTCAGTTCAAAGTCAAACGGCTTTTTAGCTTACTCGACTTCTTAAATTTAGTAAAACATATTCATATATAGTTGCACATAAAACTATTCAGTTTTTGTTGAAGGCACCTTTTTTCAGCTAAGCTATTTGGTTTTCATCAGGGAGCTTGCGATCACGAAATAATGGATGAATTGACTTATTTTGTCGAGGGTTAAAGTCATTGCTTTGCTTTAATTTGTTAACCAAACTCAGGATCTGCTGGATTTATTCCTTGAGGTCATGACCGCATCTTCATGGATGCAATTTTTTAGATTTTGCGTGAAGATCATGACGGATAGAATCAAGTCAAGTAATTCAGAGGGCACTTTGTTCCTCAAGTGTAAGTGCAGAACTGGGTCCTCTGAATTTCTCGCTTCATCAGTCTCTCTTAAATCATGACGATAACTTGATAGAGATCTTAGTCCGTGTAAAGCTCAGCTATACAGCCGCACAGTTCCGCGACTTACGTCTTCAAGCAAACGATTTGACAGTGATTTTGGTTGATCGGATTCGAGCTTAGGTATGAATTAATTACGCCCTTTGCCCTCTGCACCGTGCCTATACCTTTGCTTTCTCCATGTTACCGTCCCGCTATGTTCTCAGTCATAAGGCTGCTGATCAATTTCCACCTACAATACAGAAAGTCCAACAATATGAAGCATTGAGAAAGAAGTGGAACAACATTATACGACTAGAAATCCTTAACCTAATCAGAATAATACAGCAAACGACATTGGAAGCAGCTGTTTAGAGGAAATTATGGTTACCAAAAGAGAGAAACTACTCCTCCTTTGGGGAGTATGTGGCTTGTTTTCACTTGAAGGTGTTATGGCTAGATCTATCACCCAGAATAAGGGTGAATAGGTGATTGTGTGGAAATGAAAGAACTTAAACAAATATTGTAGTGAGACAACTTCTGATGAAGTGGTATCAGTGTACAATTCTATCACAATAAATAAAAGCAGTTAGGGATAAAGAATTGCACACAAAAGATTATAGTGGTTAAGCTTTTGTAAGCCTACGTCCACTTTTTCACACTACAGTCTATTGGCTGCAATCCACTGATAAAAACCGATGAGAAATTAATTATGAATACTTAAGCTCGTGTGTATAACTCCTCATACACTCTCAACCTCTAAATGGTTACAAAATGATACCCACAGAGACGAAAGTATAAAATCACAAAACACTTTTTAGACTTTTGAATTAAAAGCTTAAATTCTCGTCAACTCGAATTTTTTAGTCCTTCAGTTTCAAAACCTCCTCTTATACTCTTCCTAGTCTAAGCTAATTGTTGGATATATCTCCAAGATGATTTATCTAACCAATCTACCCGTTTGCCTAAATCTTGTCGAGAAGATATGATTGCTTTAAGATCGTCGAGGTTGATACTTCCCATAATTTCTGCCGCCCATACAATAGTTTAGGTTTCCATAAGTCGAGTGCTTCAAGTTGGAAAGTATGTTTCACCTCAGATAAGTTGTTACAGGAAAGTTGAATCACCAATAGATATTAAGAAGACTTTCCTTTTGGAACTCCTTATAAATATGGCATGGAATCCAACTAATCGCTACTAACCAGTAGGATATTATCTTCTTCCTAACTATTTGATAAAATACATAAGGAAGGAAATAATTGAGCCATGATTCTGATTCTAATTGATAAGATCTAATCATATCCCATTAGACTTTTCACCTAATAAATACTTATTATTAGAATCAAAATCTTTATTCTGGATAAGTTTTGTCAATATTCAAAAACAATTTGAGAAATTTCCTCAACAATCTCTCCCTTTTTTTATGATGACAAAACTTTCAAAACAGAATTTAACAAAAGATTTTGAAAAGATTAAATAATCAAATAGCTCTAATGAAGGCTTTGTATTGTTGGAGAAGAATGTTTATCTTCGTTTGCTTAATCCAATCAGTTCCTTCATACATCACCTACAACCCGTCCTAAATTTCTTTCATAGATTCACATAAAAAAATTCGATTATATTCAGATGAGATAGTGCACAATATAATGAATAAACAGCTTTGGTATCAAATGCTTCTCTCTCTCTCTCTCTCTCTCTCTCTCTCTTTTTAATATGCTTGCATCAGATAAGGATGACTTCTGGTTTTTTCCTTCTTCTTTGGACGAGAAGTTTTAGGTCTTACGGCTTTCATAATAACATTCCACTCTAAGGAATCCTTGGATCTGATGAATGCTTTCATCTTGTTCAAATGTTGTATTCTTATCTATCGAAGTATGAAGGCCTTGTATCACTCTGACCCGCCATCAGACCTGGTGCAATGTTACTAGTCATTGAAAGATCGTTAACTTAGAAGTAATTAAGTGCTTCAATTAAGAGTAAACACGCTCTAATACCAATTGTGATGGCTAGATCTATCACATAGAGGGGGGTGAGTAGGTGATTGTATGGAAATGAAAGAATTCAAACAAATTTTGTAGCGAGACAACTTCTGACGAAGTAGCCTGATCTTATCATTATACAATTCTATCACAATAAATAAAATGAGTTAGGGATAAAAAAAAATTGCATATAAAAGATTATAGAAGTTCGGCTTTTGCAAGTTTACGTCCATTCTCTCGCGCTACAGCCTATTGGTTGGAATCCACTAATAAGAACCGAACAGATGTTACAAAATTTGAGCTCTAAATATTCAAGCTTGTGTATATAACTCTTCTGAGCTCTAAATATTCAAGCTTGTGTATATAACTCTTCACACATTCTCAACCTTTAAATGATTACACAATGATGTCCATAGAGACAAAAGTATAAGATCACAAAACACTTTTTAGACTTTAAAATTAAAAGCTTCAACTGTCGATAATGGGAATTTTTTATCCCTTCAGTTTCAAAACCTCCTTTGATACTTATCTTAGTCTAAGTTGATCGTTGGACATATGTCCGGGGGATTTATCCAGCCAACCTACCTGTTGGCCTGGATCTCGTCAAGAAGATCCAATTGTTTCAAGATCACTGAGGTTGATGCTTCACATAATTTTTCTGACCCATACAACGGTTTGAATTTCTATAAATTGAGTGCTTCAAGTTGGAAAGTATGTTTCACCTCAAATAAGTTGTTTCAGGAAAGTTGAATCACCAATAGATATTAGGAAGACTTTCATTTTAAAACTCCTTATAAATATGGTATGGAATCCAACTAATTGCTACTAGCTGTTACACAAGGATATTATCTCATTTCTAGCCATTTGATAGAGAGTCACGATTCTGGTTCTGATTGATAACGTTTGATCACATCGCATCAAATTTTTTACTTGAAAAATACTTATCATCATAATCAAAATCTTTACTCCGGGTAGGTTTTATCAATTTTTAAAATCAATTTGAGAAATTTCCTCAACATAACGTTGAGTACTATAGGCGAGTTTTAACTCGAGGAGAACAAATTAAAGAATTTGGATTTCTTGAGGAAAGTATAGATTTCGCATGAAAATGTTAAAACTGGACGTCGGGCGATCGGCAGGAGCAGCGAGCGTCGGCATTCCCCAACCCGTCTTTGGGTTAGTGCGCTTGGACTTTTGACCATTTGGCGGAAAGACGATGATCGCACATGATCGATGGCTCGAAAAGTAGTAACCTTTTGCATGGCCATAAATCCACGACAAATTAGCAGAATGGAACCGGACCTCATGATGGCTATGGCTCCTCTTTATGTTTTGATCAATCCGATTTATGTCGTTGTCTTGTTGCTTTGAGACAGCAAGTTGCCTGAAATTTCATGGAAAAAGAAGACAAGAGGGGTCGTGAACCTAAATGAGACCAATCAGGTTGATGTTGGAAGATAAACTTTGCAATTTACTTTGTAGTTGAGAGATGTAACCGGCGTGCCTCAAAAACTATTGCTCATAACCCAATGGGCAAGTTTCGAAAATGACAGAGAAAAGAGTCTTGGAATATGCGTTGTTTCCACATGATCTCTATGGTTGTTTGCTTATTTTCAGAGAATTTGGGAGTATGTTCGGGTAACTATACATCATATCAGCAGTCAATCATTGCCAGACTTGCTAATGCCAGTTTACAAAATCGATTTACAAAGTGATGTACCAGACTATTATTGATTCTTAAAGATGACCCGTTTATTCAAAAGGCCATTCACAATCCAGCGTATCACTTCACAAATCGTATTATGTAAACCAGTCTTAATAAGTCTTAAGTGATCCTCAAATTTCGTGATCTGGACTTGAATCGCAAAGTAAATACTTTGGCAAACTTGGCGTCTCCTGGCAATCAGCTTTATAGTGCGGTTGTGCTTTCAATGGCCCCAAAACATGCATGGCCAACACAAGATTTTCGGCTTTTTCGCTTTTGTCTGAAGCGAACCTTCGCTTTGGCAGCTCATCATTCACGATAATTGCGAAACGGTCACAGGCACCTAAAAATAGTGGCAGGGGACAAAAGCAGCGAAGGATTCATCTCCGATCACGTACTAGTTTAGCTTTGAACTATAGTAGTGATGATGACCATCCCCATCAAATCAAATCTCGATCGGAGATTCGCTCCGAGAACAAAAGACAGTTAAATTTTAACAGCCTTAGTGAGCAGGATGCACTGCATAGTTCCCAAAAGATGAAGAAAAGCTTTGGGCCTGTCCATATCATGGCTAAAGTTAGGTGCTGTAATTTCCCCGATGCTTTAGAATTTATAGCGAGGTTGATTTTGTTCATAATGAAAAGCAAGAAAAATACTCCTTTATAGATATGTGTGTGTTTTGTGATGATGAGTCAATTTAAAGCATGAATGGATCATAAGGTGAAGTATTTTCTACTCATCCATGAGATTAGCTTGTTAGTCACTAAGGGCGCGTATAATAACTTTTCTATTTTTGTTCAAAAAATATTTTTCTGATTAATCCATTTAGTAAAATTATTTCATTTTTCTAATTTTGGAATAAATTTTTACTTCAGAAATAAGTTCAGAATAGAAATCATACGTAAAAAAATTTTGCTCCTCTATTTTTAGAACAAAAATGAGAAATAAAAAACTCTTTTTATTGATCGTTATTGCTAGTAGCCAGCTGCCCATCCATTGCTGCCGGCTGCCGTCTATCATGCACTCAATCGTCATTTGTTGATTGCCGCTCGCCGTCACAATTTGCTGGTTGTCAACCATCGGTCGTTGTCCGCCATCACTGTCTACCACCCACCATCCATTGTCGCTAACAAAAATGAGAAATAAAAAACTCTTCTTATTGATCGTTATCTATACTAGCCAACTGCCCATTCATTGCTGCCGGCTACCGTCTATCATCCGCTCGACTGTCATCTGTTGATTGCCGCTCGCCGTCACAATTTGCTGGTTGTCAACCATCGGTCGTTGTCCGCCATCGTTGTCCACCATCCACCATCCATTGTCGCTAGATGCCATCATTTGCTATCTGTTGTTGCCTATCGCCATCGTTCATCGCCGCCGCTGCCAGTCACCACTGGCATTGCCAGTTGCCGGCTGCCATTCGCCGTCACTGATTACAGTCCACTGCTGCCGGTTGTCGTTCGTCGTCGCCATTGCCAATTGCCATCTGCCGCCACCTCCGATGGTCACCAGTCACCATTTGCCGCCACTACCGTTGTTCACAACCCACCAATGGCCATCTATCGCCATCGGTTGTTGACCACTATCCAACACTGCCGCCTCATGGGAGAGATAAATTTCGTGTTATTATTAGATGAATTTCAATCTTGAAAATAGAGATTTTATGTTGATTTCGAAGAAGTATTTTTACTTAGAAATTCATTCAAGAATAGAAATAGAAAAATCTATATCTCTTCCAGAAATCAATTAACAGGTAGAATGGTTATCATTTGCGCTTTAAAGGGACATACATATTTTGAAAAATAAAAATAAAGACTTAATCAGTCTTAAACCCATTGTAAGAATGTCAATTCAATCATAAACATTTGTATGAAATTCTAATGTAATCATTCTGGTCAATTTTTACTAAAAATCAATCGGTAATGTGACGATGTGTTATGCAGGTTGGCCATTGATGACTAGATCATCATGTCAACGATTTATGAAGAAAATTGACACGGAAGGACTGAGCAAAGGTTTGCAATTAAATTGACAAAATTGAAAATTTTAAAGTGGAATTAGCCGTCGCACAAAATACTCAAGACTTTTTAGACAATTATCCAGTAATTTGAGAATCGGCCACACTATGCAGTTTCGCTGCCTCATACCATCAATTGCACATATGTCAATCTTTGGACAATCCGCTCGAGTTTTGGCTCTCTCTCTTTTTTTTTTTTTTTTTAATCTTTTCTACTATGTCAATACTTTATGAGCGATATTCTCACTCAAAGCGGCTTTTCTCATAAATGAAAATGATTCAAACTATAGATTAGACTCTTAAGAGAGATAGAAACTTCATAGTTCTAAGCTTAATAGCATTGATCCTTTTCCCTAAGCTTTTGCTAACTTCAGGTTCTATTTAACGAGATAACACCATCCTTTTGCAACCACCCACCAATTTATATTAACCAAGTTGCCCCAAAAAGTAAAGTAAAACCTTATCATTATTGTGCTCTTACAAGCGTAAAAAATTCTTAACATGTTTCAAGTGCTCAAAATTGTGTTTCTTTAATGTTCCCCCCATTTCTCTTATATTAGATTTCTAATCTCACTATTTATGGAAACAGTATAAAAATGTGATTTCTTGTCTCCAAATAGCCTTAAAAGACTTATTTTGTATCACTTTAGTGTCCAAAATTCTTAATATGATCCAAGCACTCAAGATTGTGTTTCTTGAAAGTTCTCACCCATTTCTCTTATATTTGATTTCTAATCTCAATATTTGTGGAAATACTATAAAAACGAGATTTCATGTCTCCAAATAACCTCAAAAGAATTATCTTGTAGCACTTTACTAACGTGATCCAAGCGCTCAAGATCGTGTTTCTTTAAAGTTCCTGCCCATTTATTTATTTATTGATGTTAGATTTCTAATCTCACTATTTGTGGAAACACTACAAAAACGTGATTTCACGTCTCCAAATGACCTCAAAATAATTATTTTGTAGCACTTTACTAACATTATCCAAGCGCTCAAGATTGTGTTTCTTTAAAGTTCCTGCCCATTTTATTTTATTTTTATTGATATTAGATTTCTAATCTCACTATGGCAGTCGGGATAAAATTCAAGATATGATATAATTTATCTTATCTTGTGTTTGGTGCTTACTCAAAGTATGATAAATGGGGATATAAGGGGAATATAAACAGGATAAAATTATCCTGTGAGAGAGGTGAAATAAATGTGGATAAGATTTCTAGCATCCATAATTGGAAAGTTATTTTTCTCGAATGATAGACTTTTTAAATTAGCAAAATTAAAATTATATCTCAATATAAATAATATTTGAATTCTAATGTAAGAAATTTAAAATAACAAAAAATAACAATTTAGTTATCTTAATTTAATCTTATTTTTATTTATATATTCGAATTTAAATATATTTTATAAAATAATTTCAACATATAAATATAAATACATATTTATATTTATTATATATTTTAGGTATATTAGTACAGTTTACTATTTAATAAAATTTTATTGGAGAACAATGGGAGGGAAAAAACAAAAAAATATTAATTAATAAAAGAAAGAAAAATAAAATAGAAAACTTAATAAAATAAAGTAAGCAAGATCGCAAGAGATTTTTACCATCTTTAAAATTTTTGGCTTATTTTTACTAATATATAGCTTATATCAAATAATGTACATGATATAATGTGAATATATCCGACTTTATTACTGTAATCAAAATCTTCTGGATAGAATATATCAAAATCTCCTGGATTTCATATCTTATTGTATTCAGTCCTATCCTGATTAGAAATCCAGATTACCAAACGTAGCCTTAGTGTAAAAAATTCTTAACACTCTTGAGATCACATTTCTTTAAAGTTCCCACCCATTTTTTAAATATTAGATTTCTAATGTCATTGTTTATTGAAACATTATAAAAACGTGATTTCTGTCTCCAAATCACCTCCAAATAATTATTTTGCATCACTTTATATATTCTAATTGAAGCCCCACATTTTTTTTTCTTTTTTGGAAAAATTTCAAATAAGGATCCACAGTGTCATCATTTTCTCAAAAGAGGACCTGAAGTGAAGTTTGTCTCAAATAAGAACCCAAAGTATCATCCTTTTTTCAAAAGAGGGCCTGAAGTGAAGTTTATCTCAAATAAGAACCCAAAGTGCCATCCATTTCTCAAAAGAAGATTTGAAGTGAAGTTTGTCTCAAAAAAAGACTTAAATTAGTCATTTAGTCTCAAAGAAGGACCTCACTCGCCGGCCGGTGAATAGATGCATCTTCGATATATACTCCCGTGGCCTGATTACGGTATTTTCATCCATTTTTTATTTTTTATTTTTCATTTTTGGTTGCCCCATTCATCGTCTTCTTCATCCCATGTTCACTTCTTCTTGCCCAGATCAAGAGCACTGGACTTGGGGAAAGGCCAGCGAGCGCCGGCGAGGGCTCAACACCCATCGTCGGCAGCGAGCGAGGGCTATCGAGCCCTCGCTAGCCATGGGGGAGGGGGGCCGTCCAAATCGAGGCCCTACGAAAAGCTCATCGAGGGCAAAAGGGGTAGCTGAAGAAGTCATCAATTTGGGAGCGATGGAGGGAAGAAGGGATGAAGAAAGCGATGTGGGCATCCCAGTTGTAATCCTAGCAGAAGGCGAGGTTGTCGGTGGAGCAGCGAGCGGAGGTGGGGGAGTTCGCCCCTCACGGCCATCGGCAAGATCACTTCTCGCCGTCCCTGGGCAAGGGCTCACCCACCTTACTAGCCACTGATAAGGGCTGGAAAGGGCCTATAAGCCCTCACCCGCAACCAATGAGGGCTCGACGGCCCTCGCTAGCCGCAATTGAGGCCACTCTTGCCAGATTTGGCAAGGGTCAGCCTACAAGCCCTCACCCATGGCCGGCGAGGGCTTAGTGGCCCTCGCCTACTGCCAACGATGGACGTCCAACCCTCGCTGACCCTCACCAACGGCCAGCGCTTGCTGGCCCTTCCCAAGGTCGATGTTCTTGAGAAGAAGACGAACATGGGACGAAGAAGATGATAAACATTGCCACCATTGACCCAAAATAATAATAATAATAATAATAATAATAATAATAATAATAATAATAATAATAATAATAAAGAACAAGACAATCGAAAATTAAAAAAATTTAAAAAATTGGACAAATATCCCCGATCAGCTACCGAGAATATGTATCGGAGGTGCATTTATTCATCAACCGGTAAATGAGGTCCTTCTTTGAGACTAAACGATCACTTTGGGTTTTTATTTAAGACAGACTCCTCTCCAGGTCCTCTTTTGAGAAAATAAATGCACTTTTGGCCCTTATTTGAGACAAACTTCACTTCGGATCCTCTTTTAAGAAAAGAATGACACTATAGGTCCTTATTTGAAATTTTCCCTTCTTTTTTCATACTGTCTTTTTCGTGAATGTCCCTACATCCATCACTTAATTACTTTTTGTTTTTTTTGCAACACTTAATTACTTGAAGACACTTGTTCTTCCATTCCCTCCTTGTATGAATTTTCTCATCATTGCTCATCATCGGCTTTCGTGCACATTAGCTTTTCCCAAACTTACAAATCAGTTCGGTTTGATTAAATTCATTTAATCTCGAAGCTGCTCATTATGAATTGTACCTTTATAATAATTACAGTTGCTCATGTGAGGTCAAGAAGATTGCGCACTCAAAAAAGCCACGTTCGCATCCTGCGAATGTCATTTGTTTATGTTTCCGTGTTGACCTAGTGGAGCAGAAATTATTCCTTGATTCCGACAATAATATATGCAAGAACAATTTTTGAAAAAAGATAAATTATTTTGATTATGAGACGCCATAGATGGAAGACTCTCAAAAAGCATTAGAACACGTGCAAAAGAGGGACAAGAGACAGCAAATGGCTAAGCAAATTAATCAGATTATGCACGAAGAAAGTCATAGCAAATGGAACTCGAAGCTAACTAGTTGTTAAGTACAACTTTAAGCAAAAAATGAACTAGCCAACTCGGCATTAGATCCACCGTCCAATGTTCCAAATTAAATTACGTTTCTGCTAACATAAGGACACCAATTGTCCTAAATAAATATAAAAGCAACCCGCAATTTAGACAAAAAGAATTCGAAAATAGGAGTTATGGAACCTTCGCAGTCGTCGAATCGAACCTTTTTAACCAATCCACTTCGTATCAAAGTTCCACTGGCGCAACACTTGCTATTGTCGATGGTCGGAGCTTTGTCCATTTCTGCAACATTTTCTCGTGGCCCCCTTCATTTTCCCATTTTGTTGTTTGTCTTTTTTTTCCCCCAAAACGTGGGTGAATTTCGATAGAGGTACTAGGTTAGGTCTGTTGCCATCAATTGCTGTAATCAGGCACATGTTGCCTAAGAATACAAGAAGCCACCTTTTCACACCATTCAAAGCTCAAACTTATTCATATAAATACGCCAAAGTTAAACTCTATAAAAATATTAAACACAGCATGTCGGAGTTTAGTTTTATGGATTAATCCAATTGTATTATTGACCAATCACTGACATAAATACTTTATGCATTCGAAATGCAAGACGGGAACATCGCCATGTTCATCTCCACTAATTTCGCCTTTTAAATTTCGAGAAATTCTAATTTTACTTACTTATTTCTTATATATCCGTGTTTTGACGTGATGAAATTATCGATGTGCTAAAATATTCTCCTTTTCTTTTTTAGCACGCCACTGTGCTTAGTAGATCAAGAAAAAAAAATATTCCAAGTTCTCCCTCTTGCGCTCTTGCTAGGGTTTACCTATATGTGTAGGCTACATCGAAAGCTGCATTATTCGAATCTCGCTGGATTTGACGCGTTAAAATCGGAGTTCAAGTATTTACACGACATTAGAAAAATAAAGAATGATGTGCCCGCACGATTAATCTGAAGATTGCCTAGCATCATGAAGGAGATAAGTTCTCAAATCTTTTATTTCAAATGATCGCATGAACTCTAATCCTGTTAAGTCAACTCCTTCTCGAAAAAATCTTTTACATTTCAAGAGCATATAGCAGGCAAAGATTGATTACACATACCTAGCGATTTATGACATACACGGAATATAAAGACACCAAAATGGTCATTATTTTTGTAATTTTTGTGCCATGCTCACTAAAGTGTTGTAACTTTGTAATTGATTATAAGTTACAATGTTCATTAAATTGATAAAAAAATTATGATATTCAAGTGAATATTTTTTGAAAGTCATGACACTTAAATAATCGATTGAAAAATTATGAAATTCAAGTAAAACATGCCGTTGCAAATGTACTCGTTTTTACTAAGCCAAATTCCAATGCAATATTTTGAGCCGCTCAGGGCAAAAACACAGGTCTCTTATCTTATTCCAGCAGCCCAAGAGGAGGAACTTTGGATAGAAAAAAAGTGATGGAAAAATAACGATAAAATATCATGTTACTTTGTGCATTTAATCATGTACTAAAGTAGAGTCTCATTATCATGCTCTCTAAGTTTAAGCCATCTCTCTTGTTCCTCCCGGGAAACCTCCGAGCGACGGGTTAGACCATGTACGAACATCGCTCGAGTCTATTTGCAGTACCTGATGAAGAGACTGAACATAGTGGGAAGTTTGCTCCAGCTGGGGCTTTTTCCATTTCTCTAATTTGTAACTTCCTTGTGACCCTCAACAAGCCCCTCCGATTTAAAAATAAAGAAAAGAATCACGAGTTTTCAGTACTCGTGGTATGACAAGATGCAAATAATTATTAGTTTTTGGTTAGAGAGAGGGGTATAAAGTATAAACCATCTGGTGCTAAACCATTTGGTGCTGCTAATATAATATAATAAAGGGCAACGACTATAGTCGTTTAGGAGATGCGGATGTACCATATGATGGCGCAATCGATAAGAGTACTGTGGAGCAACGTGACCAAGAGATTATCAAGTTAATTAATTGATCAATCAAGACCTTCATAATTGCCAAAATCATTTGGAATTCCTCCTGTGAGCCCGTGGGTGCCGAGTTGCCAGTCAAACTAAGCGTCTTGATCATCATTACAATATTCTTACAATCAATTTATGCATCGATGGTAGTAAGTCAATCGTGCATATGTCACTTATATAAAGTAACATAAAAAATATAATCCGAAGGACTCTCGGCTTTGGAGATGAAAAGATGGGAGTTGTTGATAATTGCCTAGATTGATTGCGGATTATTTGTCCTTTTATCTCGTCCAAAGAAGCGGACCAGTCAATATGAAGTTGGCTCGGATCAGCCAATAATTACTCCCTTGTCGATGTCAGCTCATACGTCGGCTCTCCTCAAGGTACGACATTCAATTGCAAATTATTATTTTTCAACACCCCATGAAAAATCCAAGACCCTCTCTCCCTCTCTCAGTAATCACTTGTTCTTGCCTGGATTCAGGCGAGGGCCAATACACTCGCTTCTTCGCTTGCGAAGGCAACAATACCCTCACCCACAGTCGCCGGCCTATGATTTTAAGAAAGAAGAAAGAAAATAAAAAAAAATAAATACATAAATAGTCAATAAAATATTAAAATATCATAAAAATTATCTATATCAGTATTGATTGTGCCACGTAATATGATTGGTATCCACGTTAACGATTTATGATTAAAATTGACTGAATAAACTTAACTAGTAAAACGTGAAAAGACTTACAATTCAATTGGTGAAGTTGAAAGATTTATGATTAAATTGATAAAAGTACAATAGGTTTAAAACTTTTTATATAATTTCCTCCTTGTTAACTTTGGTCTTATCAAATCAATCAATAATAGATTGTTACCCTATCAGTAGCCAAACTTAGTCCTTTTGTAAAAAGCTTTTGTTCATTTATAATTACTCCTTAAGGCTACTACTACCTTAAACTTTCACCAAAAAGATATGGCAAAATCAGATATAAAAAAAAGGTTAGATGCACTCATTGAATCGATGATTAGGTAAATTAAGTCAATCGATTTCCTGTTCCAATACTATATATATATATATATATATATATATATATATATATATATATTTATTTATTTATTTATATGTGATTGATTAGTAAAATTGGCGGAGCCGTGAAGGTGAAATAGTTTGTTCTCAACAAATTTATGTCGAGACTTTAAGGGCCTGTTTGGTAACCATCCCAACAGTGTCGGATTCTGATTTTTTGTTTCCGAGAATCGGTTTGGGACGAGAATCGTGTTTGGTAAAATTTTTGTTCTGGGAACAAATACGTTCCCGGAATCGTTTGGGACAAGATTTGAGAATAAAAAAAAAAAAAGTTGATTCTCAAGTCCGAGAATCAAAAGAAGAATCAACACATTAAAACTCTCTTCTTTCCTTCCGCCATCCCGCGACCACCACCCGCCGCCACCCGCCGCCGCTGCCGAAGGCTCGCCAGGCCAGGGCGAGGTCCGGCGAGCTCGCCAGAGGCGAGCCCAGCCACCGGCGAGTTCGCCGGAGGCAAGTGCAGCCACCAGCGAGGCGGGCCTTGCCGGGGCTGGGCAAGGCCCACCTGTCCATCGGTGAGGGTCGACCTCGCAGATCTGGCAGGCCGAGCCTCGCCAGTGGCCAGGCGGGCCTCGCCGGGGCTGGGCGAGCGTTGCCCAGCGATCGGTGACGCTCCGGTGAGGTCCTCAGCCCTCGTTCGGCCGGTCGCGGGTCCGGCGACCGGCCACAAGAAGAAGGATTATAGGAGAAAAGGGGAAAAAAAAAAAAGGAAAAAAGGAAAAAGAAAAGAAAAGAAAAGAAAAGAAAGTAAAAAGTAAAAAAAAAAATTATTTAAAAATTAAAAGAAATTAATTTGGAACAGAATCAATGAACAAGTTATCAAATGTAATTCTATTCCAGAATCAGAAATTTTGGACAATTACCAAACACGTTTTTTTACTCAGAATTAGTTCCCGGAACAGAATAAAAAATAATCAATTCTTGTTAGAATCAGTTCCTGGGAATAGAATCGTTACCAAACGCGCCCTAAGTTAGCCAACCTCTAAATGCATGGATCCATCTACTTCGACGGTTAAGAAAATATACCACGATCCCTTTTTTTTTTGGAAACAAGTATTGGTGAAAGTCGTTGCTCCTCTGCATTATGCTGATTTTATTTATCCATGCGAAGGTCCGAACTTTTACCAAGAAGGCCAAAAATAACAAGAAAAGGCCAAGGAATCAACTGGAGCGAAATCTAGCAACACACATGTGAATATTTTAAGGTGGAAATGAGAACTGGAAAAAAGCTGGAATATTTTAAGGTGGTCTGTTGCTTCTGAAGTTAGTTCAAAACGATAATCTCTCATGTGAATTCCTTGATAAAATGTTTTTCTATATTCCATTTGCGCATTATATATGTTTGGCCGTGACATCTTTATCTTTAAATCTTATAGAATAAGGTTATATGCCTTTCACGTCCAATAAAATAAATATTTGAAGAAAGGAATTACGTACGAAGAAAAACACAAGAGTAGAGCACACGGTTTTGTTGCATTTCAAGCATATTTTCCACTAAATAGGTGCATAGGTTCTTTTATTTTATTTTTTATTGCACATAGAAAAGTGTGTGTTTTTTCAGTTCCGAAAGGGATGAAGATAGTACTAGCTAGAACAATTAGTTCATAGTTAAACTAATATGGGAATTTACAACCAACGAATAAAACATTTTTATTTTAATTTAAAAGATGCAATTTCAAATAATGAGTTCTAGTTGAGCTAGTCATGTCTTAGTAATCATTTTAACTATCTATATAAAATAAAGAAAATCTCCTACTTTTAAGAGACATCAACGGCTTTCTTTTTGCCTCGAATATTCTTAACTACTTATTTTATAAAGATCGTGTCCATGGGTGAATGCGTACTTCCGTGATTTTATGTTGTGTCTCATGTTCTTCAATATTATAATTTGGATGCCTTTTATCCTAAAAAAAACTTCTAAAAAAGATTTTATATCTTGAAAATTTTATTTTTCCATGTGTTTATTAATAATTCATTTCATTATTTAACGATTTAAATATTTCCTGACAGACTTCAACTTTTAAATATCAATTTCTTGCACACACATATCACATGTACATTTTTAGTTTAACATCATATTATCTTAAAACTTACCTTATATTATTGATAATCTCCATGTGCTCTAATACATGGGCAAGATCCTAAAAAATAGCATTTAAGTGTATGTACCTCAGTTTCTCCTTCATATCCTACGTGGTACATCCTAACAAATGACAAATTGGTGCGTAGAGTTGATATGGTGTTTGGCATCAAGACTGTATCTATACGTCTTGACTCCCTTTATTTGTATTGCGTTAGCGAAAAAGAGATAAAGGGAAACTCCTTCTGACAACTATATGTGACCTCGATTTTCTTTCAAAGAAGACCTTCAGAAATGAAAACATACAAGAAGTGGAATGTACAACGTTATGATCTCAGTCAAGAGCGACTTGACAATAGACTTAAGTAAGCCAAGCAAGACCCCATATAAATTTGTAGACTTGGAGGAAAAGATGGTCCAAACTGGGAAAACAACATCCAAGTACTTTATATTTTCACTTAGGGTTTTTCCTTGTGAATAAAACATCACATAAGAGTAAATTCGCTAAAAGGGTCATCATCTTTTGGGGTGTCTACTTGTGTGGTTGGGGAGCTTCCACACATAGTCCAACCGAGATTCTAATGAAAAAGAGGCGACTAAGAAAAAAAGTAATAACCTTTTGCATGGCCATAAATCTGTAACTAGGGAAAGACACGATGCAGTGAACGAATTGACAGATTCGAACAGCACCTCATGGTTCTAGCAGATTCAATCCGAGTACTGTCGTTCTCTTGTTGCTTTGAGACAGCAAGTTGCCTGAAATATTCATAGCAAAACAAGACAAGAGGGGTCGTAAATGCAAAAGAGACCAATCAGGTGTAAAAGTTTAATGTTGGAAGATATACTTCGCAATTTACTATGTAGTTGAAAGATACAACGGGCGTGCCTCGAAACCCGTTGCTCACACCCAGTAGGCATGCTTTGACAATGACAGAGAAAAGGGTCTTGAAAATGCATCTTATGTTGGGATAACTATATATCACATCAATTAAGTAATGCCAGACTTGCTAAGACCGGTTTACAAAATCAATTGACAAAGTGACGTATCAAACCGTATTGATTCTTTAATATGTTCTACTTGTTCAGAAGGCCATTCACGGCCCAACACATCACCTCATACATCAATTCTCTAAATCAGTCTTCGTTAGTCTAGCAATCCTCGAATTCCGTTGTCTGGGTATGAACCGCAAAGTAAATGCTTTGGCAAACTTGGCATCTCCCAGCTATCGGCTTTATGGTGTGTTGCGCCTTTAATGGCCCACAACCATACAAGCTTTTCGGCTTTTTATCTTTTGTCTAAAGTGACCCTTCGCTTTCGTAGCACATTGTTCACGGCAATTGCGAACGGTCACAGACAACTAAAAATAGTGGCTGGGGACAAAAGCAGCCATGGATTCACATCTGACCACGTCCTACTCAGCTTGAACTATAGTAGTGATGAATGATGATGACCATCAAGATTAAAGTAAATCCAGATCCGAGATTCGCTTTATGGACCAAAGATAGGTAAAGTTAAATTGACAGTCTTAGAGCAGAATGTATGCATCGTTCACTAAAGGCGCAAGGAAAAGGCTTCGGCCTCCGCAATATGGAGAAGTTGTCCAATTAGTCCTAAACCTTTTGTACGAATGTCAATTCGATTCTCAACTTTCAGGCTCTACCAATTTAATTCTAAACCTTTGTACGATATTCTAATTTAACCCTTCCAGTCAATTTGTATCGAAAACCGTTGACCTCACGATATGCCTTGCAAGACAGTTAATGATAATTGGACTGCGACTACAACAATTTTCAGTGGAAAATTGACCGGAATGATAATAATGGAACTTTACATAAAAGTTTAGGACTAAATTTACATTAATGAAATGTTTATAACGGAGTCTTTTATATATGTTCACGTTAGTACTAGTCATGCTATATAAGATAACCGGTGTTAACTAGATTGCCACATCAACGAGTTTGGTCAAAATTGATTGAAATGATTAAATTGGCAAATCGTTAAATGGTTTAGAATTAAATCAGCAAATCATCGAAAGTTTTAGTGCCAAATTGACACAATTAAAAATTTTAGGACTAGATTGGCATAATTGAGAAGTAGGATTGAATTGGTAGTCGTATAATAGGTTTACAACTTTTTAGATGATTTGCCTCGTCATATGATGAACTATTTTCAACTCATCCATGATTTTAGTTCATTGATCAATTAATGCCTCATACCACCAATTGCAAATATGCCGTTCTTTCGACAACCCACTTGAGTTTTGGACAAGGGCAAACATTGCTAGGCCAGTGAGGACAACTCTCGCCCAAGTGAGGGTGGCCCTTGCCTGAAGCTATCATCCATTGTGGTAACCTAGCAATGGCCAATAGAGGGAAAAAGGTAAAAGGAAAAAAGAAAGGAAAGGAGAAGAAAAAATAAAGAAAATACTTCAAAAAAATTTTAAAAACTTGCAAAATTGTCCACGTCAATGCCGGCCGTGCCACGTAGGATAGCTAGTACTAAATAGACTGCCAAGTCAGCGATTTCTGATCAAAATTAATTGAAATGATTAAATTAATCAAATCGTTAAAATGTTTAGTGTTAAATCGGCAAGTTCTTAGAAGATTTAGAACTAAATCAGTACAAATGAAAGGTTTATGACAAAATTAATTATTATCAATAGGTTTAGAACTTTTTGGATAATTTATCTTTATCATAAGCTGAACTATTTCAACTCATCCATGAGATTGACTCATTGATCAATTAACGGTGATGTGTGTTCTATATCAGAATAAGTCAGGGGGGTGGTTTCGATACCTCATACCATGAATTGCAAAGTTGTCAATTTTTCAACTATCCACTTGAGTTTTGGCTCGTCTTTTTCCTTTTCTACCAGGTCAAAACTTTATGAGTGAAATATGTTCTCACTCAAAGCGGCTCTTCTCATTAAAGAAAATGATTCAAACTATAGATTAGATTCTAAAGAAAGAGACATCGTAGATCTAACATCTTTTGCTAACTTTAGGTCCTATTTAACGAGATAATACCATCCTTTTGTAACCACCCACCAATTTATAATTAACCAACCTGCCCCCCAAAGTAAAGTAAACCTCATCATTATTGTGATCTTACAAGCGTAAAAAATTCTTAATATGATCCAAGCACTCAAGATCGTGGATCTTTAAAGTTCCTACCTATTACTTCTATATTAGATTTTCAATCTCACTGCTAAACATGATTAAAACGTGATTTCTCAGTCTTCGAATCACTTCCAAAGAATCTTTTTTGTATCATTTCACGTATTTTAATTTGAACCCCTGTGGTTTTTCTTTTCCCTTGAATAGACACAATCTTTGCTACAATCATTTTTGGAACATGTCCCTATATCCATTGCTTAATTATTTGGAGACGCTTGGGACACGCATAATAAAATTTCTACTTTTCTATTTTTCTGTTTCCCTATTCCTCGGAAAATGTTTGGAATAAAAATCCGTTTGGTAATGCAATTTGATTTTTCTATTTCTGAGACAGATTTCTATTCCAAAAATAGATTTGAAGAAGAAATTAGAAGCTAACATTTTTAACTTCTCATTCTGAAATAGAAATTGAGAAATCAATTTTTATTCTAAAAATTTTGCCATTCACACCCTTGTTCTGCCAATCCCTCCTTACATGGGTTTTCTCATCATTGCCCATCATTGCCTTTCGTGCACATTCGCTTTTACCAAACTTGCCCATCAGTTTGGTCCGATTGAATTTCTTGAGCAGTAGGCATTCGTCGAGAATTGTAGCTTTAGAATAAGTTCTTTTGCTTATGCTATCAAGAAGATAGCGCATTAAAAGCCACATTCTCATCCTGCGCATGCCATTTGTTTATTTTTCTGTGTTGACCTAGGGGAACAGAAATCATTCTTTGATTCCAAAAATAATATATATAATTGCATGAAATCTCTATATATATACTTCGAATCTTGCATGAATTCAACCAAAAAAAAAAAAAGAAAAATCTTGTTCTACTCCCTAAAATTATGGAGTAAGACAACAATTTCTCAAGATGATAAATCCTTTTGATCAAACGTGATTGATGAGATTCTCTTGAAAAATATTAGATTGTATTTGTTTCACTGAAAATGAATGATTTGAAAATTATTTTTTAAAAATGATTGTTTATATTACTTACAAAAATGAATAAATTGTGAAATTTTTTCATTTTTCACAAAAAAAGATATAAATTATTATTGATAATAAAATATTTTTTTATTAACTAATTATTTCAAGTTATATAAATGATCACTTTTATAAAAAAATCCAAATTATGAATTTTTAATGAAATAAACGAAGCCTTAGTTTACATGCAAAAGAGGGACGGTGGAGTTCAATATTTCCATGCCATCAGAGTTAGATAATGAAATTAGATGGCGAATGCCAAGTTGAATTAATCGGATTATGTCAAAAGAATGTCACAGCAAATGTAACTCTAGCTAAGTTGTCAAGCACACTTTAGGCAAAATAAATTAGCCAACTCGGCATTAGATCCAGCGACCCCGGTTCCACGATAAATCACGTTTTCTGCTCAACATAAGAACGCCTATTATACTAGATTTATGTAATATCAACTTACAATTAAGAAAAATAATTCGAAAATGAGGATTTATGAAACATTCGCAGTCGTCGAATCGAACCTTTTCAACCAATCCCACTAAGCATCAAAGTTCCACTAGAGCAACACTCGCTATTGTCCATGGTCGGAGCTTTGTCCATTTCTGCGACATTTTCTCGCGGCCCCTTCCATCTTCTCATTTTAGTTTATTAGTTTTTCCCGAAACGTGGGTGGATTTCAATAGTGGTGTTACAAGGTTAGGCTTGCCGCCATCGATTGCTGAAATTTGGTGCTACAAGGTTAGGCTTGCCGCCATCGACTGCTGAAATTTGGCACGTGTTGCCTAAGAATATGAGAAGCCACTTTTTCACACCATTCAAAACATATTCATGTCGTACGCCAACGTTAAACTTTATAAAATTGTTAAACCCAGCATGGTAGGGTTGAATTATACGATTGGCAATGCATGATGAATTACCACAATTATCACAAAATATGTATTTCGACTAATTCCTCCTTTGAATTTCAAAAAACTCTAATTTTGATTCGTTTGCTTCTTCATGTATCTGCCTCGATGTGATATATATAAAAGAACCATCAATGTGCCAAAATATTTTGTGGTTGGTAGATTAAAGGAAAAATTCTCAGTTCTCCCTCTTGCAGTCTTGCTCTCTTGCTAGGGTTTACCTTGATCCTTGTGAGCTAATAGTTACCTAGATATCTGGGCTACATTTCTAGGGTTTTTTTTTGTAGATGCTATTATAATTAAAGCGGGATGCAATTCATGGTTCTATTTGTGTAAAAGCTGCATCATTCGAATCGTGATGGATTTGAGGCGAGAAAATCGGAGTAAAAACAATGACACAACATAAGCAAAAAAAGCCCGACGTGGTCTGATTAATAAGGTTCACCTGCCGGTTGCATTCAAGGGCGCCAGAATCAAGGGATTTATATAGTAATTTAAGATCAACAGTTGCTATTGGCCAAAATAAAATAAAAGAAAAGAAACTGCTAGTGCTCGCGCATTAAACCCTCAGATTCCCTACCATCATGAAGGTGACAAGAAGGTCTCTCAAATCTTTCATATAAAACAAAATTTGCATGTCGAAAATGCAGCGTGAACTCTAATCCTGTTAAATGAACTTCTTTCTCCAAAAATTTCTTTCGCATTCCAAGAACATATAGCATGCAAAAGTCAATTACACATAGCTAGTAGTTTTATGACATGCGTGTAGATATAAAGACACTAAAAATACTAAAACTTTCGTTCTGCATTCACTAGAATACTATGACTTTTCAATCGATCACTTAAGTGTCTTTAACTTTTGTATTCTATTTATTTGAGTGTCATGATTTTTCATTCGATCACTTAAGTGCTATAATTTTCAAAATGCCTTCACCACAAGTGTCGAAAATCTGGTGAACATGCTTTACAAGTGATTAATTGAAAAGTTATGACACTCGAGCAAATGTATTATAAAAATTATGCTGTTTGTGACGTCTTTTTTCATATGTGTGATGTGCATGGGTTACCAATTGTAAAACATGCTCATGCCCAGTGTGAGTCAACTCTTTTTTACTAAGCCAAACTCTTATGCAAATGTTTTGAGCCACTCAAAGCAAAACAGTGTCTCGTATCTTACTCCAGCTGTCCATTAGGAAGAACTTTCGATAGATTTTGACGCTTCCAAAGGACCAAAAAAAAAAAAAAAAAAAAAAAAAAAGACAAAAGGAAAAAGGACCTTTAAAAAAGTGATCGAAAATAAGCACTAAGAATCATGTTAGCTTTGTGCATTTATTTAATCATGTACTAAAGTAGAGCATCGTTATCACGTTCTCGAAGTTGAAGCCATCTTTCTTGTTCCTCCAACCAAATCTCTAAACCACGAGTTAGACCATACCCAAACGTCGCTTGAGATTATTTTCAATGTTTGCACGTCAGCAATTTGAACAATCAATTGATCAAGGGATTGATTGTAGCTGGAAAAATCACCAAAAAAAAAAAAAAACAAAAATCCTAAATTTATTATATTGACATGAATTTAATTATAAATATTTCAATTTGACCAATATGGTTCTAAATTTTTTTCACAATATATCAATTCAGTCTATTCAGTCAATTTAGGTTGGAAGTTGTTGATGTAGATACTGGTTGTTCTACATAATAGAGCCAATGCTAACATTGACATTTTTTTTTATAATTATTTTATTTTTTCCTATTTTTCGTTGGCTGAAAATTGATGAGATAGATGCTAGTCGTCTTGTATAACACGACTGGTGCTAATGTTGATTTTTTTTTATAATTTTTATTTTTTCTATTTTTCTTTCCCTTTTCTTTTTGCCAATGGCTGGTGGCAAAATGAGAAGGGAAAGAAAAGGAAAGAAAGAGATTTGAAAAATGTCAATGTTAGCGCTGATTGTACCACGTAACACTACTAACATTCACATTAATGATTTTCAACCTGAGCCGGATGAAATTGATATTGATGTGAAAAAGTTGAAAATTAATTTGGCCAATTTGAAAGGTTTCTGAATGAATTTTTACTGATAAATTAGTTTTGTGACTTTTTAAATACTTTTCCTGATTGTAGCCGGAAGTTGGCTCCAATTGGGGCATTTTCTAATTCTTTAATTTGTAATTTATTGCGACCCTCAACAAGCCCCTCCAATCTGGGGAAAAAAAAAGACCATGGTTTTTTCAGTACTCGTGGTATGAAAAGATGTAAAATAATTATTGATCTTTAGTTAAAAAGAGGTATAAACTATCAACCATTTGGTGCCGCTAATATGACATAATAGAGGGCAACGACTGCAGATAAAAGGATCAACGAACAACGTGACCAAAAAGATCAGTAAGGAATTAATTAAGACCTTCATACTTGCCAAATTCATTTGGGATTCTCCCTGCAAATCCATGGATGCCGAGTTGCTAGTCAAACTAAGCGTCTTGCTCATCATCCGCACATGCTTCCAATTAATTTATGCATTGGATGTACTAAGTCATTCGTACTTCCAGCACTCATATAAAGCAACATAAAAATATAATCCGAAGGATTCTCTTGTCTTTGGAGACAAAAGGTTGCTGGTAGCGTTGTCGACTAATTATTGTCCGGATTGGCCGAAAATTATTAGTCTTTTTAACATGTCCAAGTAGATGAACTAGTCAACTCATCTATTGGTTCTTTTAATTATACGATACTCAATCACGAAATATTATTTCACAGAAGAAAAATCCTAAACGTTCTCTCTCTCTCTCTCTCTCTCTCTCTCTCTCTCTCTCTCATCACCATCAAATGGTCAAAAAAAGTGTTACAATCATGATCATGGATGGTAGAGAGAGAGCGGGTAATCGGGGACAATATATGGTGGTCATGTCCATAAACGATAGTGCCATGTGTGTACACGAGAGAAGCTTCTGAATAGGAAGTGGCCGGTATAAAGAAGCGGTGGCTGAGTGACAGAAAAGTGAAAGCATCGGTCAGGGATATCATCTTACTGAGTTTTCTTTGGTGCCAATGAGTATAAAAATCACTTGTACTTTAGGTATAAAAATTTGGTCATATCAAATCAATCAATAAGAAATTGTTAGGGGAAAATTACTTAATTAAACTTAATCATATAGTACGAATGCATATTTAGTCCTAATTTTTTTTTTTTACTAATTTAATCCTAATCATTTATGTGAAATTCCAATATAGTGTTTTCAATAGATTTTCATCGAAATTCAATAATGCGGCGGTCCAGTCATTGCTAGTGATCCTATGTGGTATACCGTCATGTCAGTAATTTCTTGCAAAAATTACTTGACATCACTAACATTATTATATTGGAATTTCACACAAAGGATTGGAACTAAATTAACAAAATTAAAAAGTTCAAAACTGAATTGGCTTCTTTACAGTATTAACTAATTGGATAATTTCCCCTATTATTACCTCATCACTCGTCATACTTAGCGCATTTGAAAGATGTTTGGGCACATTTGTTATTACTCTTGAAGGCCACTAAAACCTTGAATTTTCCTTAAAGAGTATGTCAAAATTGGAAAAATAATAGATTGACTTGTTCAAGTAATGATGTGGTAAATAAAATCAATCAAATCATTGAGAAAGATTTGTGCCTTTTAATGAGGTCTAATGTGACTTTCATTATTTTTAAATAGGTGCTTGCGTTATTCTAATAGATTAAGCTGCAAAAATCTATTCTCAACAAATTCACATTGAGAGTTTAAACTAGTCAACCATTAAATTCATGGATCCATTTGTTTAAACGCTTGACGAAGATATACCCTTTTCTTTTCCTTTTTTTGGAAATACGTAATGCTAAAGGGTCTTCGCACCTATACAATTATTCTAAGTTTATAGATGTTAACGGTCCAACTTTTGGCGATAAGGCCAAAAGGAAAAAGAAAAAGCCAAGGATCAACTTGAGCGACAATTAGCAACACATCATGCAATCTTTACAAACAATACATTCAAGCATTAACGAAAACGAGAAACAAGTTGGAATATTTTAAGTTGGTCGCTTGCTTTTAAAGTTAGGTCAAATCTATAATCTCTCTGGTAGAAGGTCTTGATATAATACTTTTCTGTATTGCATTTGCGCGCTATATATGTTTGGCCATGACATCTTGATCTCTAAAGCTAATAAAATAAGGTTATATGCCTTTCCTGTTTAATCGAGATAAAAATTAAAGAAAGGTAGTACGTCCAAATAAAGGGAAAAGAGTAGAGCACACGGTTTTTGCGCATTTCAAGCATATTTTCCACTAAATAGGTGCACGGATTCTTTAATTTCATTATTGCACATTAACAACTTTGTGTGTTTTCGGTTCCGAAAGGGATGAAAATAGTACTAGTTAAAAAAAAAATTGTTTTTTAAACTTATATAGGAATTAATAACCAACGACAAAGTACTTACCAAAAAAATAAAATAATAATAACCAACGACAAAGCGTTTTTGTTATAGTTTACAAGATGCAAATCAAATAATGAATTCTAATTGCATTAATTAGTCTTAGTAATCATTTTTACTATCTATATAAAACAAAGAGAATCTCTTACTTTTAAGAGACATCAACCGTTTTTTTCCTTCCCCAAATATTCTTAGTTACTTATTATACAAAAATGGAGTCCACGGTGGATGCGTAAATTCGTGATTTTATATTGTCTCATGTTCTTTAATATCATAATTTGGATGCCTTTTGTCCTGAAAAAACCGTCTTATTATTATTTTTTTTTTGGTAAAGACCGTCTTATTATTATTATTTTTTTTTAAATCTCAAAGTTTTTTCTCTTTCCATAGGTACAATATTCTTTCTATAGTGTATTTTCACCAATAATTTATTTCATCATTTAACGATTCAAATATTTCCTAACAAACTTAAACTTTCAAATATCAATTTCTTCACACTCTCAACACATGTACATTTGCTAAATTAACATTATATTCTCTTAAAACTCACCTTATGGATATTATATGTACGCATTTGTACTTATGGCAAACTATCTTGTTTAGGTAAATTTTTGAACAATGACATGTGGATGCATGTATCTGTATCTTCACATTTTTCAGTGTTTTGGATTTAGATTAATTTTCTGTGGTAAATGATTCACATTAAAATTCGATTTTCGAATTTGAGAGACTTACAATATTGGCGTAAATGCTTGGCAATGTTTTGAACATGCCACTTAGCCTCTACACAAAAATCTCCATATGCTCTAATACACTAGCAAGACCCTCAAAAATAGCATTTAAGTGCTATATCTCATGTACATTACTTTCTCCATCATATCCTATATGGTATATCCCATGACAAATTGGTGTGTAGAGTCGATATGGTGTTTGGCATTGAGACTGTTTATATATACACATGCATCTTGACTCCCTTTACTTGTATCTGGTTAGTGAAAAAGAGACAAAGGGACAGTTGTTTTGACAACTACATGTGACCTCAATTTTCTTTCATTGAAGAACTTTAAATTGAGAATAATCGAGTAGTGAAATATAAAATCATATGTCACTCAGTAAGGACTTAAAATAGGAATTAAGTTAGCCAAGCGTGATCCCGTAGGAATTTGCAAACTTGGAGAACAAAAGGGTTATAACTGGAAAACAATACCCAAGTACTTAATATTCTATTTTAGGGTTATCCCTTGTGAACAGGGTAAGGGTCATCATCTTTTGGCTGTCTGCATGCGTGGTTGGGGAGCTTCCACACTTGGTCCAAATAAGGTTCTAACCAAAAAGAGTTGATCAAGAAAAAACCAAGAATAAATCAGTTTAGAAAGAAAAGGAGCAAAGAAAGAGACAAAGCCTGAGTAATAGGTCCAAAGAGGTTGAGGGTCCAAATTGAACAGCTAAGGGTATAGTGGAATGTAGCTATAGCTCCCAAAGATGCAGGTGACCCAACCAAGATTTGGAGGAATATGCCTCCAAAGGGAGAAGGGTCCCCATCTTTCATTTTTTTTTTTTTTTTCTCTTTTGATTAGTTTTCGTTCTTCATTTCTCCACCAGGGGTGCTGTTCTTCCATTTCTTTCTCGAGGTTGATTAACATTAAGATGTGCTTTCTCAGGGAATCTTCAAATTCTCTATCTTGAAGCATGTTTTTATGTCCAATCACTGAAATATTCTGAGCCACAGATTTAGAACACGTGATGGTCGTTCATGCGTTTCCTTTGTCATGGAAATGTGACTTTAGTTATGACATGTATCTATACAGAAATTGGTGGAGCTAAGGCTGCTGATGATTGGGCTCAGCCATAGTGAGCTAAAATAATCAAGCATCTCCTGGTTGGGAGCTAAAATAATCTAACTTGCAATCATGGTCGTATGGAGTTGCCCCTTCTGACCTGGTCCGAAGAAACATGGCCCTTACAAGTTTTATACCTATTTAGCTGGCCGGCATTGGATTCACTTGGAGTGAGTTTTCTTGGTACTTTAAAAGAAAATGCAACATCAGATCTAGAAAAAGATAACACTGGGTTTCACACAAAAATGAGAGTGGATAGGTGAGTATATTTGGAGTACAAACAGGAAACTTACTCTGGCAGCAACTGAAAATTTTTCCACCGACCAAACCTTCTCGAGGCCCGATTATCATTGCATTATTATATTTGTTTTGGTTAATTCTGGGAAAATGGAGACAAAACATATAGTCATCCTCCTCATACTTTCATGAAAGATCCATCATTCACGAAACCTGTAATTTTCCATATTTTCTTGGTGCTCGCGTGAGGCTATACAATTGCGTGCAGCCACAGCCAATGAGACCAGAGCACCTTGACATATTATAATGCGAAACCAATCCTCTTTTCCATATAACACCAAAAGGAAAAGAGGGAGACTTTAAGCAACATGCTCTTAAAGCACGCCCTCATCACATTTACTAAACTAAACCCAAAAGTAAAGGAAATGGGACAAGGACAAGAGGAGAAACAATATATTTTGCTTCTGCCACACGGTGGTCTCGGTCATCTTTCTTTGACAATCTACAAAAATGGGTTTGGTCAAGTCCTTCCTCCATCAGACCAAAAAAAAACAACCAAAAAAAAAAAGAGAGAGAGAAAAAGAAAAAGAAGTCCTCCCCTTGATGCTGCCTGAAAGTAACAACCACCAAACACACATAATTGTGCATTATCATTTCTTTTTTTTCTACGAAGGCACACATCAATGAATTGATAATTGATGGTGAGGCAGATTCTTTGAAAACACACTTAATAATCATCCTCATGCCTCACGGCTCCCTCTCTATATAGAGGTGAGAAGCTCAGATGTTTACTTTTGTGCGTTCCTCTCTCTCTCTCTCTCTCTCTCTCTCTCTCTCTCTCTCATTTCTTAAAGGATTATATCAAACGGCTTTAAGTTGCAGTTGGCCAAATGGGTTCTCCACAAGAGGGTGAGATAGAGAAAGGAGATCGAATGAGAAATAGAAACGAGGGCACAAAAAAGTCAGTGGCAATAATCTTCAGATATGCTGACTGGGTTGATGTTGTTCTCATGCTATTGGGAACATTCGGAGCTATTGGAGATGGCATGTCCACCAACTGCTTGCTGGTTTTTGCTAGCCGTCTCATGAATAGCTTAGGGTTCGGTCAGACCCAACAAAACAATGGCCACTTCATGGATGAAGTAGAACAGGTAAGTTATAGTCAACATATATAGAGAAACCCACCTCTCTTTCTCTCTCTCTCCCTCCCCCTCCCACTCCCCCTCCCCGAGTTACTCACAAATTTCTATTTTTGGATTTTCTGTTCACAGTGCAGCTTAAGCTTTGTGTACTTGGGATTAGCAGTCATGCTCGTGGCTTTTTTGGGTATATTTTCTAAGCTTTCCTTTTTCTTTGCTTTCCAAGGACACGAGGTGTTTTGATTCAAAGCGTGCATGGTAAATTATTCTCACAAGACCCACAATCTATAAGTTCATCAAAGTTTTGCACTCAAATGGGGAGACACCATGGTCAGTAGAATGGACACACAAAGTATAATTTAAAGAAAAGAAATAGACTTCTTTGGAGAATGTCTTTGGCGGGTTTTCTTGGGAAACCCTAAAAGCCCAAAAAATTTCTAGAGAAAGTATCTCAAGTTACACAGACAGTAAAATTTACCCATGCTTTTAAAGTTTTTGAAAAAAAGGATCAATCTAATTGATGAAAAGTTCTTATTATAAATGCTTGCAGAAGGATATTGTTGGAGCAAAACTAGCGAGCGACAGGTACTAAAGATCCGTTATAAGTATTTGGAGGCCATTCTTAGACAAGAGGTTGGCTTCTTTGATTCGCAAGAGGCCACTACATCAGAAATCATCAATAGCATCTCAAAAGATACCTGTCTGATTGGTGAGGTTCTTAGTGAAAAGGTACTGTATTTATTGCACTAACATAAGCTTAGAAAAAAAAGGGCGTGTTTACCTTTTCATGAGACAACCTTACGATTATTTTCTGATTCGATGTTTTTACCTTTTTTAGAAAACGTTCTTGTTCATATTTCTTTGCAGCAAGGTTCGATTCACTTTAGTTGTGCTCATGAAAATGATTACATTTCTATGAAATTTCACCCTTGCTAAAGTATATCCAGCCAGGAATCAAGGGAACTTTTTCTCAGTTTAGGAGAATTGCCTTTAGTATTGTGTGAAGAAACTGAACAACAAGAATAGACCGAAAAGTGAAAAGAATTCATGCACGAGACAGGCCTTGAACTTCTAATTCTTGAGTTACAAGGAAATATATCCTACGAAAATCAGTAGAAGCAGCTTTTTTATTTATTTTACCATTTTTCTTCAGATGATAGTCTGTCAAATCTTATTGTGCTTTTGTACCACAGAACGCATCAACCTTCTATCAACCTTTTTGGCTTAATTCATGTTGAACGTTTGTTTCAATCTTCTTCAGGTGCCGATATTTCTCATGCATGCGTCGGTTTTCATCTCGGGCCTTGCATTTTCCACTTACTTCTCTTGGAGGCTCTCCCTGGTGGCCTTCCCATTGTTGCTTCTCTTGATAATACCGGGATTGATATACGGCAAGTACCTTCTCTTTCTGTCGAAGAAGTGCCAAAAGGAATATGGTAAAGCCAACTCCATCATAGAGCAGGCCTTGAGCTCCATCAAAACAGTCTATTCCTTCACTGCCGAGAGACGTATTCTTGAGAGGTACTCTTCCATTTTGGAGAGAACAACAAAGCTAGGAATTAAACAAGGCATAGCCAAAGGTCTGGCCGTGGGAAGTACCGGCCTTTCTTTTGCCATTTGGGCTTTCTTGGCTTGGTACGGAAGCCGCCTGGTCATGTACAAAGGCGAGAGTGGTGGCAGGATTTATGCAGCAGGCCTTTCCTTCGTCCTCAGTGGATTGTAAGTTAATTTCCTCAATTTACTCACCCAAAATACATTTGCACAATATAGGCATACACTCGCAAGTAAGAAATAAGTAAGCGCTTGTGTGCTTATATCTGTCAGTACATGTCCATCTATGAGAGTTGTTACATAATCTAGAATCTAGAAGAAAATGGTATATTTGATTTGTACAGACTGTACCCCAAATAGAATAGAATGGCAAATCCATGTTACCTAGACTGCGATAATAAATGAGTCAGAGAATATTCTCTCCATTTTCTCGCCTGTGACTTTACTGAAGAATCATTTCCATAACACTCTTAATTACATACATACATACATGCATACATATATACATACATACATACATACATATGTATATATATAAACCCACTTTTCTATTTGATCAATAATTCCAGCAATTGTTTTGGACTTCAATATGCTCCTTTCTTCTTTATCTAAGCATAGGCCCGACCACCTTTTTTAATTTCACCGAATTGTGGATGCATGAGCTAGTTTAAGTGAAATTCGGTCTTGACAAAGCAAAGGATGTACATGTTCTACTTACCAGATTATAGTCTTTTTAAGCATTGTTTACAGTATTTCTGAATGTTCTCCACTTCAACCTGCTTTTATCGCACTTAAAAGCTTTTTCTTGATGAGGTTAGCTGAAGATGAGCATAGAATAATCTTTTCCAAGAGCATACTAATTATAGACTAATATAGAATCATGAATAATACTTCAATTTAAGCCAAACTCCATTAATGTTTGCCTTTTATCCTTCGTAGGGTGAAGCTCCCAAATCTAATATTGCGTTAGAAAGCTTAAGCACTTTTAATTTCTTAAAAGAGATCTAGAGCTAAAGCTTAAAGGAAATTAAACGTATATTACAACGTATATAGAGCCAAACGTGCCTGTTGTTAACCTGCTTGCCATCAGCAATGCTTTTCAAGTTACTTCATGATTCGACAAAATTTCTTGTTTTCAGTTTTGATTCTATGGCTAGAGAATCTTCATCTTACATCGTCAATTGCCAGAACTGTTGTGTTCAAAAGTATTCGAACTATAGTTTTGGCATCGATGATTTTTCATGGAAAGGGACCCAATGTTTGACTAATAAAGGCAAGCAATATTCTCTCCTTTTAGGCTGCTAATTGACGAACTCACTTTAAAGGTCACTCTTTTGAAAAAGGCACATATGTCTAAAGAAGCTTCAGATGAAACCATATTTCATGTTTGGACTACAAATCATGCACAATTTGGAAAAAAAAAATGAAAAAATTTATATCATATCAACTAACATTGAATTTTTCTTTTCTTTTCTTTTCTTTTCTTTTCTTTTCTTTTATTTTTATTTTTTATTTTTATCCTAACTAGCAGTGAGAATTTGAATTTTTCTGATCCTTATGTTGCAGTTCATACTATTTCCAAGCACCTATTGCTTTGCCACCATAAAGGCTAAAGATTATATCAGTTTAAGTTCTTGCCTGGTTGGATCGAAATAAGCCGTATTATGCACTTTGGACTCCTAAATTTTGGCTAAACTAGTAGCAATAATTATTGACTATTGATTTGTTCACGCTTGAGAAAATCGAGGCATGCATAATTTGCAGAACCCTTGTATGCATATCCACGCATATTGGTTACAAATCTGAAATTGTCGATTTTGATGTAGATCCCTCGGGATGGCGCTTCCTGACGTGAAGTACTTCACCGAAGCATCAGTTGCGGCAGCTCGAATATTCGAAAGAATAGATCGAGTTCCAGAGATAGACGGTGAAAGTCCTAAAGGACGTGTCTTGGACAACATGTCAGGGGAAATAGTTTTTGACCATGTGAAGTTCACGTATCCTTCTAGGCCAGACTCGGTCGTCCTTAGGGATTTCCACCTGGAAGTTGAAGCAGGAAAAACCGTCGCCCTCGTCGGAGCAAGTGGGAGTGGTAAGTCCACTGCGATTGCGTTGCTGCAGCGATTCTACGATCCCGATGGAGGAGTCGTGCGTATAGATGGAGCTGATATAAAGACGCTGCAGCTAAAATGGATAAGGCAAAAGATGGGATTGGTTAGCCAGGAACACGCTTTGTTCGGGGCATCGATAAAGGAGAATATAATGTTTGGGAAGTTGGATGCTACAATGGAAGAAGTCACTACTGCCGCGATCACCGCGAATGCTCATGACTTCATAAGACAGCTTCCTGATGGATATGAGACCAAGGTAACTCGAGCGCATTTTCCAAATAATGCATCATTTTGGTATGCAGCATAATTGTACGAATAGACTAATTCCCGTTGATAGTCTATGGTGTTTGAGTTAATTACTTCTAGATTTAGCCTATGCAATCGAGGAGTCTTTTCATGGTGATTAAACTTACAGGTTGGTGAAAGAGGAGCATTCTTATCAGGTGGACAAAAGCAGAGAATCGCCATTGCGAGGGCCGTCATAAAGAACCCAGTGATTCTCCTACTAGATGAAGCGACTAGTGCACTCGACCTGGAATCGGAAGGGCTTGTTCAGAATGCCCTTGATCAAGCCTCTTTGGGAAGAACCACACTGGTACTCATCTGTTTTTTTTTTTTGTTTTTTTGGCTCAATAGGTAATGAATTCGAATCCAGATCAGACTGTAGTTGTTTTAATATCTAGATTCTCATATCTAAAGAAAATATATCTCTGTTAATCTTAACAAATTAATAAATCATGCATGATGACTCTCGCTCACTTTATAATTAATTTAATCATGCTGTTTACGATATGATGTTATTCACGATTGGAGTTTCAAATGAAAACGATTGAGTCAAAATCGGGTTTGCTTCTATGTCACAAATCAGCCCTGATCAGCTGCCTATTTGGCATCCTCAGGTGGTTGCACACAAGCTATCGACCGTGAAAAATGCGGACCTCATTGCCGTGGTCAATGGTGGCCGCATCGTGGAGATAGGCTCGCATGACGATCTGATCAAGAGAAAAGATGGCCACTACGCAAAACTGGCGGAACTACAGAGCCAGTTCAACTGCGATGAACAAGAGCAAGGATCCGATATTCCCATATCTTCTGTCGTGAGAAGCAGCGCGGGCAGGCTGAGCACAAAGTCGAGCCCGGGTATATTCGCTTCGCCTCTGGCGGTGTTGGATAGTCCGCAGCTGGTCTCTCACCCTCCACCATCCTTTTCTCGGCTCTTATCATATAGTGGTCCGGAGTGGAAGCAAAGCCTTTTAGGAAGTCTTTCGGCCATGGCCTTTGGGGCGGTCCAACCTGTCTACGCCATCACCATTGGTGGCATGATATCCGCCTTCTTTATACAAGATCACGCCGAAATGCAACGGAGAATTCGAACCTACGCCTTGATTTTCTCCTCTCTTTCCTTGATTTCAATCTCTGTCAATCTCTCGCAGCACTACAATTTCGCCTACATGGGAGAGCACCTCACAAGGAGAATCCGGCTGCGAATGCTGGAGAAAATCCTGACTTTTGAGGCCGCTTGGTTCGACGAGGAGGAGAACTCGAGCGGAGCATTGTGTTCTAGGCTGAGCAATGAAGCTTCCACGGTCAAGTCTCTTGTAGCCGACAGAGTCTCTCTCCTGGTCCAAGCCACTTCCGCAGTCACGATAGCAATGATCATGGGTCTCGTGGTGGCTTGGAAGCTTGCGCTTGTCATGATCGCAGTGCAGCCCCTCACGATCCTGTGTTTCTACACCCGTAAAGTCCTGTTATCAAGCTTTTCAGCTAAGTTCATTAAGGCTCAAAACCAAAGTACTCAAATAGCCGTGGAGGCAGTGTACAATCACAAGATAGTGACTTCCTTTGGGAGCATCCAGAAAGTTCTTGAACTGTTCGATAAAGCTCAAGACGAGCCGCGGAAGGAAGCCAGGAAGAAGTCGTGGCTGGCCGGGATAGGCATGGGGTCAGCACAGTGCCTAACGTTCATGTCGTGGGCTCTTGATTTCTGGTACGGTGGTACGTTAGTAGAGAAGAAACAGATATCGGCAGGCGACGTATTCAAGACATTCTTTGTGTTGGTCAGCACCGGCAAAGTCATAGCCGAAGCCGGAAGCATGACATCCGATTTAGCCAAAGGGTCAGCCGCAGTCGCATCAGTGTTTCAAATTCTGGATCGCCAATCGCTTATCCCATGGTCCCGCCAAGTAAGTATATGTTTATCATATCATATGACCGTGCTTTCAAATTCAGGCCTTGAAAAAAAATACCAAACGTTTGACAATGTTTTGATGAAAAAACTTATTTTTCTTTTGTTGGCTGAAACGTGATCAGGCAGAGAACGGTGGTAGTGGAACCTTACTGCAGAAAGTAACTGGAAAGATAGACCTGAGGAATGTTGATTTTGCATATCCAAGCAGGCCCAAGAGCCTGATACTGAGGCAATTCTCACTGGAAGTGAAACCGGGCACGAGTGTTGGGCTTGTGGGCAAAAGCGGATGTGGGAAATCAACTGTGATCGGCTTGATCCAGAGGTTTTATGACGTCGAGAGGGGGTCGGTGAGAGTCGATGGCGTGGACATAAGAGAAGTCGATGTCCACTGGTACAGGAAGTACACAGCGCTCGTCAGCCAGGAACCTGTCATTTACTCGGGCAGCATCCGCGACAATATCATCTTTGGCAAGCTCGATGCCACCGAAAACGAAGTGGTGGAGGCTGCAAGGGCGGCCAACGCGCACGGATTCATCTCGTGAGCTTTCTCTTCTTCTGTTATGCCCTATTGGTCAATGACCAGAAACACTGGACTCAATTTCAGCACGTCCAAACCTAATAAATTTAAGACGCTAACAGCTAGAATACATAGGTCAAGCCACTAATTTGACATGCATGCTAATTTGTGGATGAATTGTGCTTAGCATGCTGGCAATTCTGCAGATTTTGACTAAGTTGGTAATTGAATTGTTCAGGTCTTTGGAGGATGGGTATGAGACAGAATGCGGGGAGAGAGGAGTTCAGCTATCAGGAGGCCAGAAGCAGAGAATAGCAATTGCCAGAGCAATCATACGGAACCCGACCGTGCTGCTGCTTGACGAGGCAACCAGTGCACTCGACGTGCAGTCAGAGCAAGTGGTGCAGGAGGCGCTGGACCGGATCATGGTCGGGCGGACCACGATCGTGGTGGCTCACAGGATCAACACGATCAAGGACCTCGACTCGATCGCGCTTGTTGCTGATGGCAAGGTGGTCGAGCGGGGGACCTACGCGCAGCTCGTGAACAAGCGAGGTGCTTTCTTCGACCTCGCTACCCGTCAGATTTAGGCATATGGAGTCTTGCTAGGGATGGCGTATATGAAGTAAACCTAGTGTGTGAGGTTAGTACCAGAAGCATCTTGTTCTGCATAAAGAGGTGGTGTAATTGGCCTTTTTGCATCTGAGGAATCTTCAGGCCCTGCAGCATGTAAGGAGGGGCTTGTGTAGAGGTTATCTTGGTGACTATGGCGGAGTCGGATCCGGATCGAAAGACTGGACGCCATCACAAGCAACCGTTGTAGTGATGCAATTGGCAACTGTAATTGAATGTTGTACATGTGTACGCGCGCGTGCGCGAAGCCAGTATAAGCAAGATTTTGAGACTCATCATGTGAAGATCGGTGCAATTCGACCACTGATCAAACCTACCAACGTGGTAAACTGTTGGATTTGTAACATAATAATGTAATATGCGATCGTGTTCGAGGACAAGCTGATGTGAGAATTGGTTATGATGCTAACTTTGTAACTTCTCTCATATCTCAATAACCCTGTGAACAAATTAGCAATCTTTGTCGGCAGTAGTACTTCTCAGTTCTCACACTTGATGGTCTTGACATCAGAAACAGTGATTTTGGAGAAACCAGTGATTTCCAAAGCACCGACAGGATTTAAACTTAAAAGGCTTCCTTGCTCCCGAGGAAACTGATGTACAAGGAAAGTTTGGGCTTATCCGTGATTAAAGAAAATAGAGAGAACGTGATCTCGTGTTCATAGAGAAGATCACTAATTATAGCCTCGTAGATTTCTATTGCTCCGTGTAAAAAAGTTATGATTTTTTATTTGTTTGTGTTGTTAAATGTTAGGATGTTCGGTTCTTGATCCGGTCTAGTCCCACCCCAAAACTTAGAACCAATTTCCAATTTCTCGAATTAGGGACTAGTTCAGACCAACCGGTCCGATCTGGTTCTTGAGCGGTTTAGTGGAATCAGTCGAGTTGAAAAGAGAGAATGTCTCGAACTCTATAAGAGATGAAAAGACCCAAAGAAAGAGAAAGACCCAAAAAGGAGAGGAGATGTGCACGAGACATTTAGAAAATAAAAATAAAAAATAAAAAATTGGTCTCGATAGTCCTTGAAATCGAGAACCGGACCCAACCGACCGATTCGGTTTGGTCCAGACGATTTCTAGTTTGATTGGTTTTGCTCACCTCTAAGTAAATATCAATAAGTGTGGTTAAGTGTCCATGAATTGCTATGGAAAAATGGCCAGTGATTTTTAATTTCACATAACTTAACGGCAACTTACAACACTTGCATGAAAATTACTAGCTTTTTTTTGCCGATTGCAAATTAGCCATTTTTGTGCTCACGAACTCTTATATGTCGACCCCAACAAAAGTTAGAATGGTTTACCCATTTTTTGTCATGTTAAATTACCAAATAATTTAGGATTACTGACTCTCAATTAGGTTACTTACTAATTTTTTAATAATTTTTTCTCTATTTTATTAACTTTTCTACTTGACGTACCAATTTTAATTTGCTTTGATTAGCAAACTCCGTGTCACAGCTTGGACATGGCTGCGTCGACCTCGATTTGCCCTTGATCTAGCACGACGATCATTGCTAGCCTCAGATTTAAGGTCGACGACCAGCCTTCGAAGGAGTGACAGCAGCTCGCCTGGTGGAGAGAGAGTAACGTGGTGGAGGGATATGTTGAACCAAGCAAGTCTCTCGTGTGGGAGATGGATTTTTTTGGGATGAGGATGGTTTGGTAAATAAATTGACAATTCGGTCAATTATGTGTGGACGAGAGATGCGATCAATTCATTGCAAAGAGTAATCCAATCATAGTATTTGATATGGAATGTAAGGACGGATTTTTTTTGTGTAATGGATTATTTTAAAGAATTGTACGAATGAAATATCAACTACCCTAATTGCGTACGATCGGATGCAATTCCCGGAAATTCTGGCAAGACTACACGCATCTTCACTTTCATTTCTATGTACATAAATCTAGTTGACCTCTCTATGGCCGAAAAGCTAGAACTAGTTGACCTTAACATATTCAGCTGGGCTTAGGTAGAAATATTCAACTTTCTGGATATATACAAAACCTGCCACGTATGATATGCGCCGCAATTCAACAAATATATTCCATCCGACTTTCATTTCTCGATATATTTATCCTTTTTCCTCATTAATTTCGCCGCTCTCGTAATTATTAAGAGTTACTTTTCCCTATATAAATTGACCGCGGCCTCTCCTGCGCTCTGATCGTCCTCTTAATTAGAACATAAAAATCTTTGAGTCTCTTTTGTGAATTTGTAGTGATGTCGTAAACGTCATTTCCACTCAATTTGTAGTCTTAATGAAGAATTAATTGACCGCCAACGTTGTTCCACCTATCCAACTTGTTATATATAATCCGTGTGACATATGACTCTCCCTCTCCCTCTCTCTCTCTCTCTCTCTCCCCGATCATGGCTGCAATGTCTTCGGAACCCGTCTCCCTGCCGAAGCACCCGCCCTTACCGATCGACCTCCGGTTCGACCTCGACGAGGTCCTGACCGATCTAGCCTCCTGCTCCAGCATCCGGCTCAACCTGGACGCGTCGCAGGCGTCGATGTTGGCCATGCCGACCGTGACCTCCACGACCGGGGGTTGCCCGATTTGCACAGAGGCCTTCTGCGGCAACGGCAAGCGAGCCTCCTGCGGCCATGTCTACCACGAGCCCTGCATCGCGACATGGCTCTCGCTCAGTAGCTCCTGCCCTCTGTGCCGCCGCGACATCGTCTCCGCCGCCTCCCGACCCTAAACCGTGAGGCCGACGAACTTTCTGACTCCCCTTTCGTGTACCACTCTTCGCTTCTTCTTTTTTTTCCTTTTTTGGGAAGACATATTTCCCAATTTATGCACTTATGTCGAGATCAGTCGATCGTCTTTTGTTGAGTTTTGCGTGCTTGGCCAATTTGCTAAATTATAGAATGCACGCAGCGCGTCTCAGCTCTAGTGTTTCTTCTTTTCTTTTGAGAGCATGATCATGCGTATGATCCTAGCATTTTATTTAGACATCTTTGTAAGTGTTTAGTATTGTAGCACCGTCTTTGTTTATTCGATGCAAAATTGTGTTGAGATGATCTTTCATAGATTTACAACTACAGGTATTTGAGAGAGGTGATTAAGTTCGATAATCTTGCCAAGCCAAGAAAGAAAAAGTTTCATGGAAATCTTTCTGCCGTGGATCTTCAACCATTTGGTGTTCTTCCCTATCAGACTTGCAATAATGTCCCTGAAATTTATGATCATAACCTGGATAAGGCACGAATTGGATGTCACTTCAGCACGACCGCCATTAAACAACGGATAAGGTTATTTTAGCACTGAAAAGAGTAATCATTATATCGATTTCGTAAGAATCTTGTTAACGATGGCACTTGTTAAGCACCAAATCGAAGAAGATTTGTCATTCTCAACGCATTTCTCGTGCTCTGTACAGCCAGAAATATTTCTTCAATGGATATAATTAGTAAGTGCTCAAAGATACTCGCTAATAAGACTTGTTTTAAAAGAAAAGACAATAATTAAGACCCATGACGAACTAATAATGGTTTTTTTTTTTTTTTTTTTTCTAGCCATTGGGCCGAATCCTTAGATTTGTGACTTTTTTAATATGCAAAAGTCAACTTTTAGAAAACGACAAAAGGCGTGCATTAAATTCAAATCGCAAGTTGCCATCTAATCCGGATACACACGATGGATTTCACATCGAAAAGTTGGAAACAAACACTATCTTGGTTTGCATACGTTCGCCGCCCCGATATCTGGGTTCAGTGTCCCTCTGATAGTCAAACTCAATCAAAAGGGTTCGAATTGATAATCGGTTCTCCTTCCTTTTTTAAATGACAAAATTGATGCTCACGGAAGTTATCCGATAGGGGCGCACATCGATCGCAGTTCAACTCGAGAATTGGACTACTAGTTTTAAATGGTTCATAAAGAAATTGATCTGGTTCTCGATTCCAAAAATCTAGAACTGATAATAACCAATCCAATTTTCAATTCCACATAAGAAATCAAATTGATCTGTCAAGATTGTTTAATTTTTTTTTTTTAATTCTGAAGCGAACCTTAATTTACATATATTTTTTTCTTTGTTGGAAATCTCCCACCTTATAGAGAATAGAAACCATTCCGGAATTGACCCTTTTGCTAATTTGATTCTATCCTAGGACCAGTTCTCGATTCCACAGACTAAAAACCAACCTACCTACTCTCATTCTAGGTTCTAGGGTGGAAATCGACCCACCCTAGAACCGATCACCATTAGTATCCACAATCGGGTTCCATTGTTGTAGTATATTGTGTGGCTGTGAAGAAAAACAATTAGGGGCATTAAGATCCAATTTTGGGACAATCCGATATGAGCATCACACATTCCTGGTTGAGAGGGAATGATAACGATAAGACATGTAAATAGGCTCTTGGGATTCTATGATCGAAAGATCTTGAAAAACCTCGGTTGTGAAAGTTTACATGGAAAAACAAACACAATTATCATGAACTATTGAAATTTTGAAGGTCTCGTATTGTAGATTGCCATGGTGAATCAAGTTTTAGCGAAAGCCCTTTGCAGCTAAGCTTAGGCTCTGTTCGTTTCGCGGAAAATAATTTCCGGAAAACGTTTTCCGGATTTTCCAATGTTCGTTTCATGGAAAATGAATTCCTTGGGGAAAATATTTTCCATCCAAGGAAAAAAGTCTTCTAAAGTAAGGGAAAATATTTTCCACTTTTGAAAAGTGGAAAACATTTTCCTCACTTCATCTCTCTTACCTCACACCTCTACAAATCTTTACTTTCTCTTCTCATTTCTTCTTCCTTTTTTTTTTTTTATTCGAATTATTTTTTAGTTTTATTTTTCTTTTTTAGTTTGAATTATTTTTAATTTCCTTTTTCTTTTCTTTTTTGACTTTTATTTTTTTCTTTTCATTTTTTCATTTTTTCTTTTTCTTTTATTTGTTTCCTATTTTCTTTTTTCTTGGCTAGTCGTTGAATCGGGTGAACCTCAAACTCATCGATCTTAAACTCGCGCTCGTCTATCTGGTGAGCCTCGAGCTTGACACTCACGCTCGTCAATTTAGTGAGCGGAAAATATTTTCCTTATCGAACATCGGAAAATATTTTCCGAAACACTTTCAGGTTTTAGCCGAACACTAGAAAATATTGTCATTTTCCTGGAAAATGACTTCTGGGAAAATATTTTCCGGAGATGGCCCATTTTCCGCGAAACGAACGGACCCTTATTTTCAAGTGGTCGGGCCTCCGCATGCTTGTCCGGGATGATCAAAAGAAGTTACTTCTCTGTGCTCATTCGATTTCGATTATGGTGAACTTGTTCGCATCATAACTCTCATGAAGTCTGGCAATACAGACGTACTGAAAAAATGGGTGAATGTTTCTTCACTAGGATCAGATGGGCAAGCCCCACATCTAAAGCAAAACGGGCTCGAATTCGATCTGTTCGAAAATGGGCCTTCTCCAGCAATTGGGCTCAAATTATTCTTGATATTGAGAGGAGACTTCAGAATTCTTTTCATCGTGTCTTGCGTTGTTGATCAGCGATGGCTAACGTTAATTTTTGAGGTGATGTGATTGCTGGAGACTCTTTGGGGCCATCAAGATTGCAGAAGTCCAACGAGCGGGCCGGTAGGAATTTGCCCGTTCTGTCGTCTCCGGGCACTTCATCGACTTAAATTCATATTATAAATTACATAAAGACGTGATTTATTATTAAAATATTTTAATAAGCATCGAGGAAGGCACTGGTGCAAAATAAATGATCCTAATGTCATTCATTTGCATATCCATTTCCGCCGTCTCCAGGCTCTTCTCGCCCAGTTCGATGTCTACAAGGCCCAGTTGATTATCTATTATAACAAGCCAGCACATCAAGAAGCCTCGAGAACAAGAGCAAGAAAACGGAAAACGACATTTTCTGAGTTTATCCGCTGCGCTTCTCGATTCCACCCCCCCCCACAAATCCTGGTCCCTCGAGCTGGAAGAACCAGCAAAGAAACGTGCGCATTGTTCTAGCGAGGAGAAAAAAAGACGTGTTTATTTCAGTTTTTTTTTTTTTTTTTTTTTTGGGTAAGGAAAAGTTGTTTATTTTAGTTTTTTTTTTTTTTTGGGTAAGGAAAACGTGTTTATTTTAGTTTTTTTTTTTTTGGATAAGGAAAACATGTTTATTTTAGTTGATCGCTATGGTTCTCAAACACGATTTGTCTTTACTCTTCCTTTAATTTTTGAGATAATAACATAAATGAATTTGGCTTAATATGCAATGTCATTTTTAATTTTTTAATTTAATGTACAATATCATTTATAAACTTTTGATTTATTTAATGTGGTGCACAAATTTTTGATAAATGTGTAATATAGTCCTTAAATTATATAAAAATATCCAATATTATTCTTTTATTAATTTGAATTTAGAGACAATACTGAATATTTTTATATAATTTAGATATTACATTGAATATACACCAAAAGTTCAATGATCAATTCAAACAAGTTAATAAGTTAAAATTCAAAAATTAGATTGAACTAATTAAAAGTCGGGTTAATACCCTAAAAAACCCCCAAACTGGTACACCTGTGACAAATCTACCCTAAACTATTTTTTTGACCACCAAAAATCCCAAACTTGTATACCTTTGATAAATTTACCCTAAATTGGTAAACTTGTGACAAATTTACCCTATGTTAGTTTTAGTTAAATTTTCTTGTTAAATTATAAAGTTAAATGACACGTGACAATTGACCGGTATACCAATTTGGGATTTTACACTCTATTTGTCACAGTTGTATTTTTTTGTGGTATTAATCTAATTTAGTTGGGGTATATTAGTCACAAATTTATCAGTTTGGGGTTTTTTGTGGTCGAATGAATTAGTTTGGAGTAAATTTGTCATAAATGTACCCGGTTATGATTTTTTATAGTTAATCGGGGAAAATTTGTCGCGGTATGCCAGGTGTGGGGTTTTTTATGGTCAAAAAAATAATTTGGAGTAAATTTATCATAAGTGTACCAGTTTGGGGTTTTTAAAGGTATTAACCCGTAAAAGTTTGTGAATGACAGTGCATATTGAGTCAAAGTTCGAGAATCATTTGTATACTTTTTCTGTTCTTTTTTTACCTTTCTCTTTTTTTTTTCTTCGCTTGATTTATGAAGGAAGGGGAAAAAAAAAAAAACTAAGTGGAGCACAAAGGTCAAACGCACTAATGGTGGTGTCCATTGCAAAGGGGGCCCACGACATCCTCTTTTTTTTTTCCTTTGTCTCGAAAAAGCGCCTACGACAAGAGTGGATGACTCGATCAGGAAGCCTCGTGCAAGAAAAAGCAAAGCCGAAGAGACCGCGTCGTCATTGGCGGCATGACCTTTGTCAAAAGAGGTCCTTTCATTGCTGAATATATATATAGAGAGAGAGTTGTTCTTTTTCGGCTTCAAATTAATTCCAGTGTTAAATCTAACGAAATACGAGAAATTAAAATGACTAAAAACGGCATTAATAGTCCGATCCCAAGCTCTAAATATTTGAGAGAAGGAATCAAAAATTTTGAAATAAAAGCCAATGCCGAATGCCACGTGGTCATTTGCAATTAGAGAAATGTCCTTTTCGAGAGGATAATAAATGAGATATCCTCATGCATTATTTAGTATTATGGTTTTGGATGTTACTATGGTTGATTGGACATTTCGATAGTACTAAACTATCATTTCAGCGAACGGTATTCAGGCCAATCCTTTCTGAGTTAGAAATTTCGGAATTGGCAAAGTCAAAGATTCAGTAAAATTTTCTTTTCTTAAGCATTTATGATAACGAGTTGAGTAAATAATGAACGGCGTTGAATTGCAGACTTAAAAGCCCAAAGTGAATGCATTCAGAAGACTACACGTGGACCTAGAGTTGATGGACGTCGAGGACCAAATCCACAACCCTCCACGTGCCTTGAAATTGCTTCCGAATGCCGACAACTATGGCCATGAAATCATTGATATTCTCTAACTTGTAGAGAATAAAAAAAAGTGTAAAACATACGGATATCGGCATATTAAAATGAGGAGTAGAGTCCCGTTCGATGTCTCTTCTAGGGATCATCGAGGACGATCGTCATGGGGCAGTATCCCTTGGCTTTCACCACCGATCATTCAGTCGATCGGAAGTTTGTGGCCTCAGTTAATGAAAGAAATTATATAATTTATGTGATTGAGCAAAACTTCTCGAATGAACATTACCCCCACTCACATACCGCCATCAATCTTGCATGAAATATTTTTAGAAAAACATTTCACATATTTAAAAAAGATAAATAGTGCCTTTTCGCGGAGCCAACAGGTGGCACGCGCGCGACCGCTGCATTCATTTCCGCCCCGTACGCGAAGAGCCAGAGCCGCCCACGAAACGACGACGTCGTTGCCCCTCCCCCCCTCCTATACAAATACGAAGAGGCCCCTCGCCACCCGTTGCAACGAAGAAGAAGCAGATAGAGAGAGAAAAAGAGGAGAGAGAGAGAGAGAGAGAGAGAGAGAGAGAACGTCGGCGTGATCTGGAAAAAGCGATGGCGAAGCAGAGCGGCGGCGACGGCGACGGCGACGGCGACGGCACCTTCGATGTTGCGAAGGTCTCCACCCTCAACTGCATCGACCTCTCCACCTCCGACCTCCGCCAATCCGTCGCCCTCCTCAAGCAGGTCCCTTCCTCTCGATCCTTTCGCCGGCCGATGAGGCGGCGGCGGTGGCGGCGCCGGTTTCTTCTCTCTCTCTTTGCGCCTGCGCCGCCGCCGGTTTCTTCTATCTCTTTCCGATCTCGTGGTTGATTTTCCCGAGCTCGATGTTCTTTTTTTTCTTTTTTTCTTTGGCGCAGGCGTGCTTGGATTGCGGATTCTTCTACGTGATCAACCACGGGATAAGCCGGGAGTTCATGGAGGAGGTGTTCGAGCAGAGCCGGCGGTTCTTCGATCTGCCGGCGGCCGAGAAGATGAAGCTCCTGAGGAACGAGAAGCACCGGGGCTACACTCCCCTGCTCGACGAGCTCCTCGATCCTGGGAATCAGCTCCACGGTTCGGTCTCTCCGACGTCTATATCGCTTAGCATCTCCCCGCGTGCGTGCGTGCCTGCCTGTGACATGCAATGTCGGGATGTGCATGTGTTCGCGCGCGCTGTGGTGCATCCGCGTCTCTGTTTGTAATCTGGAGTCGGGAGAATTCTTCTGGCGCGTTAGAGAATCGGTCGTAGCGCATTCTGCTTCCGGACCCAAAATCTTGCTCCTGAAAAATCGATCGGGAGAAGATCGGTGGCAAGAAAATCTAAACGCGAGCTTTCCAGAACTGGAAAGGCTTTATAAATAGCTTGTTCTGTGGATAAGAACGCGGATGGATATAAGCCGTGACTCGAACCAGGAATAGAACAAAAGCATGTGGACAAAAGTGTGTTTATGCTTCTTTTAAAAAAAAATGTCCCTGCGCATCGATTGGTGAATGGGTTGACTTGTAGCATTATCCTGATTTTTCCGGCAGATGCTAATCGATGATTTTGTTGTGTCAGTAGGAGATTACAAAGAGGGGTATTATATTGGCGTGGAAGTTCCTGAGGATGATCCTGAAGCACAAAAACCCTTTTATGGGCCAAATGTTTGGCCTGCTTCTGGTGAGAAATCGAGAGGATGGATTAGTGGTTGTTAGCTTCTGCAGACATGTCAGTTATCCTTCAATTGTTATTCTTCTTCCCTTCTTTGCTAGAAATATTGCCTGGATGGAGAGAAACTATGGAGAAGTATCACCAAAAGGCATTGTAAGTCTTACAAACTTACCATACCCACAATATATAACTTGCATTTTCTTTATTCTGCCGTTTTGTCGTAAAATCAGCCACTTATTTTTTCTAACGCTTGATGTGCATTTAGAGAGGTAGCAAAGTCAGTGGCAAGGATCATAGCACTTGCACTTGATCTGGAAATCGATTTCTTTGATAAGCCAGAAATGCTGGGGAAGCCTATTGCCACCTTGCGCTTACTACACTATGGAGGTGAAATTTCATTTCACGGTCTCTGCAACTAAACAAGATCATTTTCTTTTAAGTTATACTGACATTATAATTGTAATGTAGGAGAAGTTTCTGATCCCTCACATGGACTCTATGGAGCAGGAGCTCATTCTGACTATGGTTTAATTACCCTATTGGCAACAGATGATGTGTTAGGTCTACAAGTATGAAGCATGCTGTAACATGTTATATTAATCATTTTCAGTGCACCAACTACCTCGTGTGCTTATTTTCTGTGGATTCTATCGTGTTTTGTAGATATGCAAGGATAAGGATGCAAATCCTCGTGTTTGGGAATATGTAGCACCAGTCAAAGGGTAGGTCATTGTGAACTCTGCTGAAAAAAATTAAAGTTCTAGCTTTGCCCTTTTTCAGTTATATTCTCTTTAGATACATTGATTTTATCGAATTCCTTTTCTGTGAATAAGTTATGAAATATTCTGTTTGCACACATACTACGTCATCATGCCATATTTTTTTGAGCTCTTCCTCTTCTTCATGCCAAACAATCTCAGTGTTTGCCCATATTGTCTGTAATCTCATAAAAGGTTCTCTGCGTCTTGGTAAAATTAGGTCATGGTATTGGCTTGAAGTCGTGTAAATTCCCCAATGCACGTCAACATATGCATTTTCTAAAATCACAGGTTCTTGATGAACCATAAGTCAAAGTCTTCCAGCTTGTATTGGTGTTTATTCCTTTCAAGGAAACTTCTTTGCATGGCATCAGAGCTTTGCTAAGTCAATAAGGTTAATTGACCTTGGAGTTTTGGTATAGAAGATATCGTAGAAAAGAACTTATTATTCTATGAAAAATGACAAGTTTTGCCATTGGCTTGTTGCTGGCAGAGCTTTCATTGTGAATCTTGGCGATATGCTGGAGCGGTGGAGCAACTGTATCTTCAAGTAAGGACATCTCTCAGCTTAAAATTTAGCTGAAAATGCATCTGCATGTTAGGTGTGGCATAAGTATACTGCTAGGAGCTAGGAGTGGCTCAAGACTGAGCGCCACATTTAGCTGGTCTTAAATCTTAAATCATACGTCTTGTCTGGAGGAAAAAAAATGCTTTGGCCTGATTTTTTCTCCTAAATGCCAGTTTTACAGATACAGCTAGTTTTATGAGTCTGAAATGTGTGGATAGTCTTGTTTTCAGTTAAAAATTCATTTCATGAGTTTGCATTCCGAGTAAAGCAATTGTCTAGCTGTATTTCTTTACCACCAATGTTCTCCGTATTCAATGAAGTAAAGACAGTAGTCAAGTCAGTTTCAAAACCATCTAGAAATTTTCTAAGAACATTTTTTAAGGCTCCATGCTTATTTCATGGCCATATTGTAATTCATGAAATGAGCATGAAGACACCCCAGAAAGCTTCAGAGGAAATGGGTTTTATGGAATGCTTATCTCATTACCATGTCATATTTCCTTCACTGAACACGTCTAGACCTCTTTCCTCCACTTGCTTTTATGTTCTTTCTATGTGTTTAGATTTCTTTTCCTGATGCACTTTGCTTTTGCTTTTATCAGGTCCACGTTGCACAGAGTACTAGGAAATGGCCAGCAGAGATATTCTGTAAATCTCCTGCTTTATCTCAGGCCTTGAAGGCCTCCTTAAGCATTCAACAATTTCCTTCAGGAAGTGAATCTAGTTGTTCATCTGCTTTTGAGATAAGCTTGTTACAAAGATTTTTTAAATCCAAATTTCAAGTACTAACCCACCTTTTTCCTCCATTGAGAGCAATCACTTGGTTGTTGTCATATTGGGAGAACCGTAAGATCCTGTTTCTTTAGCACTTTGATAAGTTGGTTTGAGCTCAACTTGAAATAGCACATTATCATTGTTCAACCTACCCTTTAACTTCATATTTGTTCTTCACCATTACTTGGTATTCTGCTGTACTTATCGCTGCAATAGAAGATTGCTGCTGCTTTCTTTTCAGGGTTGAGCAGATAAGATTGCTACTTGAGAAAATCAAGGATCATCCGTTCCTTAATAACTTTGTTCTTTATGCAGATTGCGTATTTTATAGAACCTAGTCATGATTGTCTTGTGGAGTGCCTGCCGTCCTGCAAGTCAGATGATAATCCTCCCAAGTAAGTCAGAATACCATGATCCAAGTAGGAGCCTGGTTGTGCTGATAATAACTGAGTCCTTTGTTGTTGATTCTAACCTTAACCAAATACGTGGCCCATTTAGCCAGTGCTAGTGAATAATTTGTATAATAAGTCATGTGAGAACATAAATTGGAGTTTTTCTCAGTTTGTACTTTTCTAGTCCAGGATGGAATATATGTCCTGCATCATATTCTGGGAAATGGTTTTTCAATTTCTCCATATATTTCCTATAGATCTCCATAATAAATTTTCTTTCCTGTGACACTCAGCATTTCATACACATGCCTTAATCTCCATAAATTCTGATTTTCAATTATATCTGGATTGAAGTCTTGGTGTTAGGCCTGCCAGTTTGTAAGTCGCTGGGCAAGATAGATTAGGCCATTCTTGCTTAGTGCTGTATAATTTGGCGCGTACATTGTGGAAAACTCCTTGTTTTGGCTGTTCTTTTTTACTTTTCTGGGATATTACACCACAAATCTGGTGTGCTTGACCGGCTGTGGCTCTTGACCTGACTAGAAGTTCTCTCTATGTTGCCAGGTTTCCTCCTATCAAATGCGGGACTTACCTGAGCCAGCGCTACAGCGATACGCATACCGACCTTAAAACATACAGAGCAGGACAGACTTGAGCGGGCCTCATCTGGTGGCCTTGGCCATCCACACTGGTTGGTGATCTAGATAGGATTTAGTATCATTCATTGTATCATATAAGGCGCCACAAGGCATGTATCCCATAATAATCTTGATATCCCTCGGCCATTCATGGTTGATCTTTCTCATGTAATGACTGCCATCCTAATAATTATGGGGATCACAATAGCGAGATGTGATCTGAAATACAACCATGGCAATTTAGGCATGCCATTGCCGGGTAGTTTTCGCCTTTGTTTCGAACATGGGAAACACAACTCGTGGCTTTTGCTTGTAGAAGGCTCGACATTTCCTATAAAGCAGCAAGATACCATTCAGGGGCGATTTTATTCAGGTCCCGTTTGGTTTGGCTTTGGGACTTTAAAGTTTCTTGTTTGGTTTGGCTTTGGGACTTTAAAGTTTCTTGGCCAAATGCAAACGCGTTTGGTTCGATTTTTTGGGCGACTTTGGCAAAATGGAATTACATCTCCAAAGGACTCTAAAGGCCCTTAGTTCAAAGTAGGGAGAATTACCAAAAAAGTCCTAAACATATTGTAATTGTGCCAATTTAGTTCTAAACCTTTTTTTTTTTGTCCAATTTAGTCTTAAATCTTTCATAATTATGCCAATTCAGTCCATCCTACCAAAATTGACTGGCGGCGCGTGGACGCCGACGGGGGACAACCAAGCCCGGCGAGGTAATTTTTTAATATTTTTATATTTTTTTCGAATTTTTAAATATTTTTTTAAAAAATTAATTAATTAATTAATTTTTTTTTTTTTTCTTCTTCTCCTTCCTCCGGTCGGCCGACGTCGGCCAAAGGTGAGGGCCGACGAGGCTGACCTCGCCGGCCAGCGAGGCTCGCCCGTCGGCCATTGGCGGGCGAGCCTAGCCCGGCCGACAGCCGGGCGGGCGTCGCCGCTTACGGCGAGGTCGAGCCTCGCTAGAACCGGCGACGGCCACCTCACCGGCCACCGGCGAGGGCGAGGGTCGACCTCACCCGGTGGCCAGGCAAGGCCGCCGTCGCCATCGCCGCCCCCACGGCCTCCGCCGCCTCCCCCGTCCCCCGATCGTTGGCACGATCTCCCCCTCCGAGCTCAAGCGGCCCTCCCGACCGTGATCATCGCCAAAACCCCGTTTCCGGCGCCTCTAGACCAACGAGGACGAGATCGAGCTCCTCCGCGGGTTCCTCGACTACACCACGCAGCGCGCGCGCGAGGCCTCACCCTCACCCGTGGCCGGCGGGAGGGCCGAGCTCGCCCGGATCTCGACGGCCGCCTCGCCGGTGGCCGACGAGGTCGGCTTCGCCGACCCTCACCTCTGGTCGGCGTCGGCCGGCTAGAGGAAGGAGAAGAAGACCAAAAAAAAAAAATTAAAATTTTTTTCAAAAATATTTAAAAATTCGAAAAAAATATAAAAAATATTAAAAAATTACCTCATCGGCCGGTTGTCTCTCGCCGGCATCCATGTCGGCGCCCGGCCAATTTTGGCCGGATAAACCGAATTGGCACAATTATAAAAGGTTTAGGACTAAATTGGACCAAAAAAAAAAAGGTTTAGGACTGAAGAACTGGCACAATTATAATAGGTTTAAGACTTTTGGTAATTCTCCTGTTCAAAGTAAGTCTGGAGCTCATTTGGATACTTGCATTTTCGAAATGCAAGTTGTTGTTACTGTTCATTTTCTCCAAAACCACCGTACAGAGAAGTCGATCGGACGTCAACGACCGTCGACTAAGGGGTCGGGCTCGCGGCGATCGTCGCCCGAGGGTTGCTCAACCTCGGTGACGATCGCTGGACCTTAGGCGACACTTGGGTCGGGCGACCCCAGGCAATGGTCGTCACTAGGGGTTGCCTAACCACGACGACCATCCGGCCACCAAATTCAATGATTCGGTGGCTAGATTTCAAAAAAAAAAATATATAAATGTTTTTTTTTAATTTAATAAAAATATTTTACAAATACAAATTTTACCAAACGATATTTTGATCAAAGTTATTTCTCAATACACTTTAGAATTACAATTCACCAAATCGTATTTGTATTTTGGGAAACCTCCTTCACTATTTTTGTAAATGCATTTCCCAAAAACTGAATCAAACGGGCCCTCAAACTTCAAGAGTTTTGGTCTTGAACTTCTCTTAGGAAAAAGTTAATTCAAAAGGTAAGACTTTTACCTACACTTCTCTCACGTTTACACTTCTTGATCATTACTCATTTTGACAATTGATGTGAGATAACCTCAATAAAGTTCACTCCAAGGATTAATTTATACAGTTCACTACAAGGATTAATTTAGGTGTAGCTTCTTGAACACCTAAGCTAAAAGTCAATCAAGCTGAGAGAACCAAGCATTTCACTTGCGAATTTTGTCGCAGTCGAACGGGAACAACAGAAACATAATGGCCATGCTCATGTTGTGAGTCTAACACTTCTGAGGTCGTTTGACTAGGAAAAGGCGTACGCCAAAGTCCACGCACAACGATCGGGGTTCGAACCCACCGGGACAGAGGGCGAGGGAGAAAGGGAAAACCTTCGAGATGGATGAACAGAACTGCAACGAAGCACTCGTATTTAGAAAGATGTGGTGTCCGTGGGTAACATAAGGCATCTATAGTCTGGATATACAAAAGAACTCAACGACGCTTGGCATGATGAAAAGCGAGGACGCTAGTTCATGACAGATTTATTGTTGTTACAAGCACCTCGAGAGCGCGGCGGACGTAACCACATAGCGGTAGCAGACGGCCAATCACTCTAGCGATAATTTCGGTAGACTGGGCTGTACATGCAGCTCTCAGCATACTTGACGAGATCCGCGGGGTGAGGAAGATGCGACGCCAAGCCTGTCGAACGAGAACCGTGAGCAAAGATATCATAGCAAAAGACGGCATGGCAAATCGCGCATCTAGAGAGGAAGTAGAGAAGGTGGAAACACGTAAAGGCTCACCGAGGTCATATGCCTTGGCCGCGACTTTCGCAGCTATGTCGGCGGAGATATTCCTAATATTGGAGAACGGTGGGTAGATCAGTCCCTTGTCGAAGTTCTCCTGCGTCACATGCGCAGCCAATGCTTCCGCTGTATCGTAGAGACAGACAGGTGAGGGGTTGAGATAGAAGGCGCGCAACCGCGGCAGATAACTTGCACTTATGAATGTAAGGGAAAAGAAAAAAGGATTATGCATATGTAAGTGTCGGTATCATCAGGGTACGTTAATGCACTTACAGGCTGCCAGGAGCATTTCGTCGTGGACTCGGATCGCCCCGCACATGACCACGCCGAGACCGAACCCAGGGAAAATGTAAGCATTGTTGGACTGAATCGATGGAGGCAGCCAAATCTTAAGTCTCCGTAAGCCGAAAGAGTAAACTTGAAAAAAGCCACTAAAGGAAGAAGAGGATAACCTGGCCAGGGACAAAAACTTTGCCCTCGAACTCCACCGGATCGAAAGGACTTCCGCTGGCAAATATTGCACGGCCCTGCAATTCCAGCACAGCGTAAAGTAGGAACGGTACAAGTAGAAATGCGTAAGCGTACGGCTTTGTCAAGTCGTGGAGGATAAATACTCAAAATGCCATTTCAGATTACCTTGCTCCAGGTATAAGCTTCTTCAGCAGTGCACTCGGATTGTGATGTCGGGTTGGATAGAGCCATGATGAGAGGTTTCTGCATCGAATTACATCACAGAGATGTGAGAGAGTAGAGGTTATTGAACATGCCAAACGCAATGTCGGCATGCCACAGCAAATCTACTGAAGGATGTTCTTCGGGCATTATTAATTAAATGCGATGGAAAACCAAAAAAAAAAAAAAAAAGTTTACCTCGTTGAAGGAGCACAGTGCCTCAATGACCTCCTTCGTAAATGTCTTTCCTACTCCAGAAGATCCGATCAGAATTGTCGGCTTGATTGCCTGAGGAAGTAATTAAGTATGCATAGTTAGCAGCTTATATTAAGAAAGCAACAAAAACCGTGAGAGTTTAGAAACAGAATGCAGATTCAATTTTACACACCTTGACAGCACCTAAGAGATCCTTGACAGGTTCGTGTTCATGAGCCCATGGCTTCTTGAAGTGTTGAAGCGACTCTTTCCTAGAACTAACAATCAATCCCTGTAAGAACATTTTGACAAGATTGATGCCAAGGTCGTATTCATTCCGAATTTCGCCATCGAACAGCCAAGTTGTATCAAACCAAATGCTACCTTAGAGTCGACCAGCCAGATCTTCTTACGAGCCTCCTCCACAGGTGCTTTCGCCTACAATGTACCAGGAAAAGCTACTAAAAAGGCTAAAAGTGAATTGTACAATTAGGAGAATGCTAGTCTGCAAGAATCCATCGGTTAAATTACCTGCTTTGACATCTCAAGAGCTATCAGCTCGGCTATCCCTGTTCCAGCCTGGATTGCGCAAAGGATGTTTGAGTTGAGCAACGAAGCAATGTTAAGAACAACCAATATGAACATCGCAGGTGCATAATCAAAATAAAGCCTAAACTATATCAAAAAAGATGAAAAGGTGGAGACAAGAGAGAGCATAATCGGCAAGGAAATTCATCACATTTCGATAAAATACATCATGTCAAAATGAAAATCCAAGTCCAGGTCCATCTCTTAATACAATGCTAAGAAAGGGGGAAGTGCCAAATAAAAATTAACTCACTTCCCCAGCACCAAGGAACAAGAAAGTCTGATCTGCCAGGGTGCCGTGTAGTAATTTTAGTGCAGCAACAACTCCGGAGAGAACAACAGCTGCCGTTCCCTGCCAAAAAAGAAGGAAACAGCTAAGTGCTGAGGAATAGATCTGCATGCTGCCACTGAGAGTGCTTAAAAGTGATACCTGTATATCATCGTTGAAGACGAGATGAGTTGGGCGATATTTTGAAAGCAGTTCAAAGGCGTTGTGGTTTGCAAAATCCTCAAACTGCAGAGTTCAGGAAACAATGAATCTGGACCAAATAAAATATGAAACAGCACTGAGAACTCCATAGGTAAAGAATGTAAAGGCTTGACCTGCACAAGGACTTTTTCTCCATAGTTCTGCTTGACAGCACTCATAAACTCATGAAGAAAATCAGCATATTCCTGCAAATTGGCAAAACCTAGCTCAATTAAGTGGAACACATAACAGGAATAACAAACGTGAGAAGTAACGGAACCTGTCCAGTTGCTCTTTTCTGTCTGAGACCAATGTAAAACTCATCCTGTAACAACTGCTCATTGTTTGTTCCCACATCAATCGTTATTGGCAAGCACTAGAAAGCAAGTAAAAATAAGATCAGAGTCTTATAATGCATGCATCTGTAGCTACAAACAGATGCCTCATTCCAAACTTTCAAATTTGTAGATTGTGGCAATGTTCTGATTTAAAATATCTATATATATATATATATATATATTTCAGAAATGGAATTTGGAGTTGGAATGACGAATGTAGGCAAGAATCCACCATTCAAAATTACTTACTGCTGAAGGACGAACTCCTCCAAGAGCTGTGTACAGCGATAATTTCCCAACAGGGATGCCCATACCCTGGAAAAGTACTATCTTGTCAGGCACCAAAGCTTGTCACACTACACATACAATGTATGTACCGTCTATATGTTCATGTCCCTTAAAACTAAAAGAGCTTAAATTCAAAAAAAAAAAAAAAAAAAAAAAAAAAAAAAAAATCATTCACCTGGCACCCAAGATCACCAAGTCCTAAGATCCTCTCTCCATCAGTCACGACTATAACTTGGATGCCCCTCTCTGGCCAGTTCTTCAACACTTCCAGAATTTTACCCCTGGCAAAGCCAATAAGATTTAGTAGGTTGACATACTTACATTTGCTTGGCGAAAGTCAAAGCTCATTGAAACAGTGCATACTTCTCTTTTAAGCTTATGAACAAACCCTGAGGTCGCCGGAAGATACTTCCATATTTTTGGCAAGCCTCACCCACAGTAGGAGTATAGACAATCGGAAGTAACTCCTCGACATTATCAATAAGAAGCTTGTAGAAAAGCCGCTCATTTCTCTCCTGTAGATAAAGAACAGATGCATTTGAAACCCCCCAAAAAACAGAAAAGATGGGAAAGAAAATCATTCTTGTCTTGATCTTCTATGAGCACAGAATGTCTCCTACGTCTTTGGTTGCCATGTTTCTTCCTTAGGATGATTGAAGCAAAACTCAACACATCACTTAAACTTAGCTACATTGAACCAAATGAACAACTGTGGATCCCAACAACTGTGATTGTTTGCAAAACGCATACCTCCAGGTCCATCAGGGCCATGTACTTCTGCAATGGAACTTGATATTCTCGAAGATTTTTCATCAGTTTCTTCTCCTGTTATTACAAATTCACGACGAACAGAATAGTCAGAACAAATTATACATAATCATGGAGTCAAGGCGCGCGGAAATAGGATGGAGACTCGGGAAACCGCACTTATCCAACCTGAACTTGCTGAGACACAATAGAAGGAGGCAACAGGCCACGCAAGTAGTGGGCATCTCTCTCTCTCTCAGTGAAAGCGAGCCCCTTGTTATGGCGAGGATCTCTCAATAAAGAGTACCCACTGCATCAGATCACCACAGTCAGAAGAAGAAGTCAGATCGGGAATCAATCGGAAACATTATAATCTGGAATGGCCGATTTCCGCATAAAATCTGAAACCATCCATCTTCAGTTTTTTTTTTTTTTACTCTGACCATGGCGATCATCAACACTTTTGCGATGAATTATCTTTGTTCGACACGGGGTCAACTGTCGCGTTCGTACACAACTATAACATGAAGAACTAGACAGACAGTACTTTAGTTTGTGTAAAATCTGTGTACTCAAAGGCAAACATAATTTTTTACTGTAGATACATCCGCAGAGTCATGATATGCACATGCAGAGAGAGGGAACGCAGATGATTCCACGTGAAGATCCTCGCGACCTACGGGAAAACGATCCGACTCGGAGATCGTCTTAGTCGAATTGCATATCGACCAAGCATCCGTTACTTGTCTTAGCATAGCATCGAACTCTCGGGGACGACATAGCATAGCAACCAAAAACATAGCACATCCATGTCCGGCGTTGACCAGATTGGAGGCGCTACGTGAGTTGACCGAGCCGCTGTGTCGGACCGATGCCGGCGCGAAACACATCGGAACCGTACGAGCGACGAACTCAAACCGGAAAAACAGAGCAGACAAGTGAACAGAACCGACGACGAAATCGACATGAACCGAAGCTCGCGCAATCTAAAACCAGGAGCCACGGCCGAAGCTGCGGACTACTCGCAAAACGAGAAAAAACAGAATCCGACAGGTCGGAGATCGTCATGATCATCGTCATCGTCATCATCGGTCGAAGGAGGACGAGCTGACCTGGCGACGGAGAAGGTCCAGGGAGTGAGGAGCTGGTCCTCGCTGCCGCGATCCTCGCCGTAAGTGTCCCCGACGCCGCCTCCGACGGCGGCTCCGTCGCTCAGATCCTTCGTCGTCGCGCTCGCCATCTCCGCCTCCTCCTCACTTCTTCGAAAGCTCGAACGTCAAACGGCAACCTCGGCGGAACTAAGAAGAAGAGCGGACCAGCCAGAGAGCACGCTACCAGTGTGAACCAGAAAAAGGTAAACGGATCACCAGCTCCTCTCGGCGACGAATGCGCTTCCGACACGTTGCATTGGCTCTCTTCCTTTTGTAGGAATGATGATGCGCGTCGCAGGAAAGTCCGGATCGGGACAAAAGTCAAAAAACCGGATGTGCTGTAATAAAATATCCTGCCCCGCGCTGTCGCTGTCGGATCGGGGGGGTCAAACTCATGGCCAATTCGGAACTGTTGGACATCAGGAATTGAGTGACTCTCGTTAAAGCGGAAGTGGTGGAGGGGATCATGATGATCGGGTTCGACGCAGACCATCGCGGCGGACAAAAAGGATTTACAGTGAGAGAGAGAGAGAGAGAGAGAGAGAGAGAAGAAAAGGAGATGGCGACGTGTTATCATTTTTTGTTTTTGTTTTTGGTGTCAGTACGGACGGTTTGGCCGTCGGCAAAGCACGATCGCCTCCCTTTGTTTTGGCTGCTTTCGCGGGGACCTCGTTTGTTTCGTATTTTTAATGAGTGACTGGGGGGTGAGACGAGACGAGAGACGTGCACCGCAGCTACCGTCTCGACTCATCGTGGAGGTTGGACGGTCGGTAGCGCTCGGATGTTCAATTTTAGTTATAATTATTCACTTTATCTGAATTTTCAATGTTCATGATTGACGAATTGGCCGACATGTGCCAAATGTTTAAGAGAGAGGGAGTGGTGGAGTGGTCTCTCGAGATTGGTCATGACGACTGTTAAGTCTAATGGTGGCACTACCTTAGTGGCAGGGGTGGCGCACAACAAAGTTTAAGTATCACATCTAATGTCATTAATTTTTTTTTTAACGAATTGATTATACTAAAGTAATTTTGAGAAATCTGGATATTTAATTGAAATGAGAATAAGAAAGAAAGGTGCGCGAACCGACTAGGATTTGCTAATGCAGGGGCAAACAAATACCCCGCATTTACAAAGAAGCCACCAAACCTGACATAGATTGGGGCTTTAACATGGTTTAGTCGATGCAAGATGTCCATGGCAATGATGCTCCTAATATTCGAGGTAATCATCGGCATTTCGTAGTCCAGGGGATGCAAATGTTCATCCACACGGCAACATTTATCCAAGGAAATGATGACGATGACAATGGGTCAAATTTAGCAATTTAAGGTTCGCATCTCATTCGACGCAAGAAAATTTTTGAATTGCCTTGTATATACACATTATATCACTGTCAAGTCGCATAGTCCAGATAAAACAAAGGCATCCACCTATAAGTTCAAAGTAAAATAAGGGGGTTAGCAAAAAATATAAAAATTGAGATGACTGGAATGAGAGACCTGGTCCTGTCCAGTTCAGACAATGAGAATACTTCGTATTTCTGGGGCAATCGAAAGAACGATATTTGCATTTCAAGGAATATGACTATGACTTCAAAGAATGCTGGACCAATGATTTAAGTTAGAGAGCGAAGGGCTTCCTCCACTGAGGCTTCTCGATCACCAGGGTTCTCGGCTGGAGTTTGGGTCGTCTGGAGTCTAAGGTGGACACTTTCTTATCGTCTATGCGTTCTTTCAAGCCACTCTTTGAGTATTTTAAGGGTAAAGGAGATATATCACGCTTAAGGACCTTCCGCTGACAAGCCCAGACAATCACGGTAACGTGGGGTTGGCAAGTCCCATGGACTCTGCGACTTCATTGGCAGAAAATTTGTCTGCTTGTTCCTGTTACAAAGGCAAAATAAACAAGCAATAAGGTTGCAGGATTTGGCAGATCTAGCATATGCAGAAGTTGATGTGGCTTATCTATCTACATCCTCATTCAAAGATCAATCCAGCATGGTTTCTCACTCAGAACTCTTATCTCATCATTGATCTGATCATCTAATTTAGAAGAATAAAGAGTCGGGAGTATATCTGATCCAATCAGTTAATCAAAAATGCTATATGCTTATTAGGAATGGCCACATATAGTAAGTACCTGAAGGTGATGCAGAAGATACATCAAGAACAGATGTACAAATACCTGCAAAATTACAACAGCTATTATGAGAAAAACCATTAGTCAAAACCATGAATTCATGCACTAGAGTCAACTATTTACCAGGTAAAAAAGTAGAAGCAGCCGAGCTGTTGGGTATCTCCAAAGAAATCTAGTTGCCCTTGCAGCGCCGGAATCTAACAATTTAGCTGCCTTTTGCAACTGCATTGGACATGTTAAAGCAATCAAAACAAAAAGGAAACCAAAAAGGAGGAAAGTTGGATGGGCAAAGTGAGAGGAATCACTTGTATGCTTGCCCCAGCCATATGACGGTGATGCAAGGGAAGAGGCCTGCAGATTAAAGTATTGAGAGCAACTCAAATTAAACTTGTTCTGAAGTGAGGTATAACACTGTGTAAGGCGCGCACGCTCTCTCTCTCTCTCTCTCTCTCTCTCTCTCTCTCTCTCTCCCTCCTCCCCCAAACACCCCCAAAAAAAAAAAAAAAAAAAAATGGCCAGAACCCTATTGCTAACTACATAAGAAATACAAGACAAATCAACATACTCGAGTGCTTTCATTTCAGCGTCCTCTTCCCATGACGATGAAGCTCTGCGTGAAACCCTATTTCTTTCTGCCTCTGCCTGGTCAATCAAGCAGTTCATAAACCACAAAAAGAATATTGATGTAATAGGTTCTACAAAGATTCAAAGTACAGGTAACTGTCATCAATTAAGGGACATAACCATATATCCTACCTGTGCTTCTTGAGTACGATTCAGTTCCTTTTCCAATTGAAATTCTGCCGCAGCCTTTTCACTAGCCATGGTTTCTAGTTGTGTTTGCTTGCAGTACTGTCATAACAATGAACATGTGAGTTGAATGTGGTAACCAGACAATTTGAAACTAAGAGTTTAGATTACCAATAGATCAGTGAGCTCACGATACCGCTTCTCAAGCTCCATATGCTCCTGCAAAAAAGAAGTAAAAAGAGAAAAAACTATTTACTGATAGCAAAAATATTTGCATAAGATGGAACAAGACATTCAGGCAAAATCAACAAACTGAGCAAAGACAAGAAAACTTGCTGAAGGAAATCTTTAATAGCTATTTCATCTTATCTCGGCAACATAAATATATCATCATTCAGAAGATAGGCAAAGATTGTCAAGGAACACTAGCAGGTGGATAACTTTAAGGAAAGATGTGGTTAAGTGAATAATGGTCCTAAGAGACAACTAAAAGAAAGAACATCTAATATGACCCGCAGAACTACATGTGGAACTAATGTCATCTAAAAGGAAGGTGTGACCGATGATCTAACACGACCTGCAGGACTATATGTATAAAAACATCACATCTATTTCAGATTTTGAAAAGGAGATGGTTTAAACTTCATCTATCTAATTATCCTCCCTTTCAATACCAGGGACTCTTGCCATTTCCTTCCAATGTCAACTGTGTTGAAGATACATACGCAAAGTAATTGTTATTTCTTACAACTATGCCTGTTCAAGTAAGAGAATGAAATACCAAGCTTGGTGTCAGACCAAATTCAACCCAAACGTACTGCCAATTAGAAGGTACAACTTCACCTATATGGCCATAGATTCACCTTTTTCCTATGATATTGAACTTTAACATTCTTCCACACCTACATTTACTTCTGCTGTGCCACTGGACAATACTATCCAACCAACTCTTGAGATACCAGACTTGATGAAGCAAGTGGTGAAAGTAGAAATTTGGAAGACCATGCTAGAGTCAGTGTCACTGCACACTTGGCATGAGCCATGTACAGAGTTGTTAGCAGTTCCTACCAGTTTTCATGATTTGGTCTCCAACCCAATAAAGAAACACTGCATGAAGGCATTACACGATCCGAATAGCCGCTCATCAAATGTGCTTTAAGTGAAACTTTAGCTCCATTTCACAGATTTGAAAAAGAGAAGGAGGATGCCACCATGATTTACAGACATTAGCTTAAAGATCACCTGACGAGAATAATGCTCAGCATCCCTCTTCATGGCAGCCACTTCAACCTTCATCTTTTGCAATTCAGCCTATAGATAAACCAGGAGCCATGGTATTAAGTCAAAATACACGTGCAAAATGGTCAACTAAATATACTGCAGTTACAAGCTCAAAGATTTATCTTAGAGATTCCAATTACGAGGAAATCAAAAGTGGAAGTCTCTCCAGTCCTCTTTTACAAGAAGAACAGAGAGAAGCAAGGGGCAAAGAACACCTGCCTCCATAGTGGAAACCTTGTTCTCTGCATCTCTCTGGCCTCGACGAGCGGATGCTACTTCTTCCTGCCACGCCTGCATCTTCATAATTTAGGTTTACATGAATGTACAGGGGTCATGCCAACATGCAAAATCTACACACGTTAGAAATTCCACTACCCATTTTGTTCTCCAGCCACAGTCAAGGTGAGAATGGCATGAGCAGAAGTTTAAAGAAGCATAATGCACTAAGAAACTGCAATGGCACAACTGGCTATATATATTTATGTCTAAAGCATGCATTGAATAAATAGCAAAGCCAATCTGGTATAATTCATGTTCCTTAGCAGCAAAAGTTACTTGTGAAAACTTGGGTGAATTTTTTTCTTCAAATTGACCTCTGAAATACACCTCCAATTAGCAGCAACTATACCACGGATCACACAACAAACATCAGGTCATTCTAAAAGGATACTGAGGACCCTTAAGGATAGGCGAAACTATTACAGTACTGCACTTTAAAAAGGCAGTAGATTTTACAGAAAATAAGTCGTTCCATCAGTGATTTCCCTCATGAAGTCCATCAACAACTAGACTCGTATGTGCATGTGAAAGAGAAGCTACTACTGATGGCATAGAGTAACATGCAAAACTCGGGATGTAATTATGCTTTAAACAAGTAGACAAAAACCAAGCCAAGATTAATAAACTAGAAGCAATTACTCATTGACAATATCTTCTAAAGTGAAGAATAGACATTCCAACTGCACTTTTTAACTGACCCCGTTCTGTATTTTTCCAAAGGGCATGTCTTTGTACAAGAGAGTAGACAATTCAAAAGACTCTACCACAGAAAAGCACGACTCACATTTGTACCTGAATCAGTTTATTTGTCTCTTCTGGGGACTTCTTTTGTTCACGTCGAACACGGGCTTCCATATCGTGCAATTCTTGATTTAAGGATGAATTTTCAACCTAATGTAGTCGAGCTGATAAAATGTAAGCTAAAGCTGCATTCAATTCATATAGTGTCCATGATGAAAGAGGAAAAGCAGGTTTAATATTAATCGTACCTCCAGAAGGGCCTTTTGCTGCTCAAGTTCGGCTATCCTAGCGGTCCTCTCATCTATGGTCCGCTGAATAAGCAAGCAAAGATGGCATGAAAAAATTTAGCATCGCTTCACTCATTTCAAGGCAGAAAACCAGTGTCCGGAGATTTTAGAGACTGCCAAAGCATTGCCCCATTGATGATAATAAACAATACAAGTGAAAAATCTGAGTGCTCATGTTACCTGGATTCTTGCGAGTGCTGTGGATGACTCAACAGCTCTGTGTTCTAATTCTACTTCCCTTTCCCTGGCAGCCTATAAACAAAAGTTATCTGCCATTGAACAAAGGAATACAAGAGACAAAGGAAAGCAAACAAATCCAGTTCAAACCTTTTTGCTAGCATTATGTGCCGCATGCTCTTCTTCTGCCCTCCTTTCTGCAGAAGCCAGCTCCTCACGAAGGGCCTATAAAAGACTTGCATGCTTACAACAAGGAATCAAATTATCAAAGCAATAAAAACTCGCCCATGCTCTCAAATCAACACAAGAAGTCCCATGTCTTTTCGATTCCAAGTAGAAAAGGCGAGAAGCAAGAGGGCCAACTTACTTGCATCATCCTCGTCTCAGTCAATTCTCGATTTCTCATGATAGATTCCATATTCACCTGGTAAGAGAAAGAGTAAAGTCTCAGACTCAGATGATATTCACAAGTCCAGGAGAAGATATATGGGGCAGGAATAAATTACAGCTGAAGATTCTAAGGCAAAATAATTGGAAAGAAGCATTCTATCTAATGAAGTGTAAGGTAGAGGATCCACAAGCAGGATTGGTGAGTCTGTGCTCAGGCAATCTTGTTAATATGATAACTTTGTCAGGAAAAGTCTACTAGATTTGATCGAGATAATTAGATGCAAAGTAGGAGCAGATTATATATAATTTTACAATCTCTCCACTTACATTCATTTGAAGTATTATAAGCACTCATGTAAATCCATACGCAGACAGATCAATTCAGCATTTCTTAAGAGAAACATGAATGTTTCCAGAAGGAACTTAAAATGATTGCAGGGAAAAAGGAAATCTGGTGGAGTCGAGAAAGTTTATACGAAGCCAGAGAAATATGTTGAAATATGTTGAAGTAAACTTTACCAGGAAATTACTAAAAATTCTCACTCACCGTTAACCTAATTCTCTGATAATCCTCCTCGGAGGCTCTAATAACAACAGGATGCTATAAAAACTATCATCTCAGAATCTAATTGCACACAATCTTTTCTCAAGATCATTTGAAATATCCCACTGGAAGTCGCATTTATGCTACAGGACTTCACAATACTGCCTCTGATATCAAATCATAGAGATTTGCCCTCTTGAATTCAAAAAACCCTACCTCATGGGGAGGAGAATGACTGAAACATAATTGGTGCAACTGAGTGAAAGATAACTGGTGCAATTACTTAGTTAGCCATGCTCCCGTGCATAAAAGACAAAATGCATCAGTGAACCAAGATTAAGATTCAAACTGAGGGACCACAACCAACATAAGGCACATAATGCAAATAATTGCAGCCATACGACGGAGCAGCAATGAAAAACATAAAGCTACATTGCACTCCAAACAACATTACAGCAAAAATACAAATGACCAAAGCAGACCCATAGTACTCCTTCACCAAATACTAAAGCTTCTTGATGATTGCCAATTTTTTGCAGAAAAATGAGAGACAGCAAGCCGATCATTTCACATTGTGCAAAATTTATGCGTGTGTAATTGCTAAAGATGTCTTGAACCTGCATTGAAGCCAGATTTCCTTCAGATAAAGCAAGTTGTGTCTTCAGGGAATCTACTGACTTGAGAAGTGCTTCAATTTCAGAATTTTTTGCCTTAAGGGCTTCGGCCATGCTTGACTCTACTCTTGTGGCTTCATTCTTAGCTGCAGATAAATCTTGCTGGAGCTGCTTTATGTGAGCCTCATATGATTTACTGAGCTCTCTCTGTTGGACATTAAATTGAGTTTCCACATTAGTTGCTCAACATTATTGCAACCTAAAGGAAGAATTGCTCCATAGCAACTTAAAGTTTACCTCCGAAGTAAGAAGTTCCTCAAGCTGTTGGTTTTCTAATTTGTATTCCTGAAGACGGGATTGAAGTCCAGTACAAACCTGAACAATTGAGTAAGCATCATCAAGTTACAACTAGGGTACCATCTCAGTATTTCTATTGTGGAATAAATCCTTCTGAAGTAATCTTGACTGAACAGATGGCTTGTGTATCAAGTAACTACTTGGGGACCATCCCATTTTTATTGTTGAAAATGTCCATCTGAATGGTCTTGAGTGAAAAGAGGGCTCGTGTCTCAATTTAAAGCTCTGTTGCATCAATTGAGGTCTGTAATCAGAATTAGCGAGGATCTCTCATTTACAGTTCAAAAGCCTCTTTTCAGTGCACTTAAGAGGTTAAACATGATATAGTTGTACTAGGTCTACTAGAAGCACTATAAGCAAACAGATTCAGTAATTGAGTCTATCTCATTAGCAAAATGTCTCTGATGGTTTCCAAAATTCCGTCAAATGAATGCCAACTGACAAAAAAAAAATGTAAAAGTCAATGTCCACAAACGTAATTTCAACCCTGCAGAAAAAACGTCATACGTTATCATAACTATACTCTTTTTTCTTTTGTCGAAAAAACCTTACATAATCTAATATGAGTTACAAGTTTGTCAGAAGCAAAGTATCATAACAACCACATTATACGTCTACTCTGAGATGACTAGCCTAAGATTAGAACTTACCCTAGCTAACCTGGCCTCTTTAGACTGACCAGTGGAAGTTGCAGTTTTGAGAAGACCTTGAGCCTGCACAGACAAGGACTCACAAATATTAAGAACATAAGGAATTATGAAAAATCTGCTTGCTGGATTATAGCATGCTTGCCTCATCAAGCTGCTCCTGCAATTTCATTGAAGCTGGCTCTTTGTGCTCTGAGTCCTTCTCTCTCTTGGGTGAAGATCCAACAATTTGATTAGCGTTTTTCATTTCACCCCCGTTGCTACTGGGAACTTCAATGACTGCAGTTTGAGACTTTTCCTGTTCAATTTTTGTAGGAGCATTTTCTGCTTCCACTTCAATAATTTTCGGTTTATCAACCGAACCATCTTCATCAGCAACCTCAACTACTTTAGTAGGCAGGGGTGAGGCAGAGCGTTCATCAAGGGCATCTGGAGCATTTTTATTGACAAGGTCATCACTTAAACTTGACTCAGGAGTCTCAACAATTGGTTCAGCTGCTGGAACTTCATCATTACGCAGTTCATGGTTGATCATGTTATCTGCCTGCTTCTCTGGAGATGTTGCATTGTCTTCAACAGGTACATCTTTGTTTATGTCATTGAAATGTTCATCAACTGTTAAAGTAATTGGCTTATGCAAATGGCTCCCCTCATTTTCAACTAAACCAGAGGAGGTGTCTCCGTCAGGTTTGGCATCTTTATGTGGACTTTGGATAGTACTATGCTCCTCTGCAGTATCAATTTCTCTGGGATTTTCAGTTGAAGAAGCATGCTTAACAGCCTGCCAAAGGCATGCACCAAAATGTGCTCTAAGTTAATTTTCCCAAATAGAAGGATACTTTTTTAGGAACAGAGACAGAGAGCAAAGTACCTTTTTCCGTTGCTTTGTCCTCTTGGCTTGAGATCCTTGCCCATTAGAAGCTTCAGATTTTCAAAAGGAAAGTAAATAATTAATTAGAGACACGAACTTAGCATATAGCAAAAGGGACCTTCATGATTCACACTACAACCACAAGAGATTGCTTATTTTATAGCATCAGCCCTGGTTCATCACCTACATCAGCAGCATCTTAAACTTATGGTATTTACTCAATGATCTAATAGAATTTCTGGTGACAGTCTTGAATAGTAGAAGACAACAGTTTTCCCAGATATACAGCAAGAAAAAATCCACATGAAAGGTATTTGCCAGTACATATTTAGCAACTTGAGTGGTAACTAAAAGGAAAATATTGTAGTCAAACATGAAATTTAGCTTCAAAGCCTCTAAAAATATCAGATGAGATGAGTTTTCATCATTCTTCTTCACTGACTCTCTTAGTGTTTCAAAAAATTTTGAATTTTAGAAGCATGTCCAAAGAAAGTCGATATCCACCTCTGCTGCGACAATCCTACCCCTCCAGGAGCAGTCCCAAAACTACTAAAGCTTATCTTTTATGAGAAGTCCTTATAAATTGTAGATTCACCAAAATGAGTGACCTGCAAAGAGCTAATTCACTAGATATGGGAAGCTGGCTCCAGACACAGGGATTGAAATGCATATGTTCTAAGCAAATAATGGTCATCCAACCACAATCATGGGTTTAACAGCTACAGGATTAAAATCTAAGGGCATATTTGTTACGTATTGAAGTATGAGAAAATAAATCCAATGAAACCAGTGATATCCACCTGGTGAATTCTTCTGCTCTTCTGCCAATTCATTAACGACCAGCTTTGCCCTTCGATCAACAACTTCAAACAAATCTGTACAAAAAGAATTCACAGTTCTTGGTATCCCATCATTATCAATAAGCTTAAAACACTCTACAGGATTACACGCTTCATATCACACTTTTATGTGTGGATTCTCTACCACCCTTTATGGCAAGTGCATAAGAAAAAGTTCAAATTGGGTAATCAACTAAACACATGCACTGGGAAAAGGAGCCTAATTCAATTTCTTCAACAAGTCCTGTCTACTTTCATGGAAAGAACTTGAGACTTTATATGTAATACAGGCCTGGATAGAACAATTTGATGGTGTGACTTTATGACTTGATATAAATGTAAACAGTGATCTTTTACCTAAGAATTTGTGACAAACATTCTACTGTGAAGCTAGGAGAGAAAAAAAAGATCTCCCAGCATTGCTTCCAAGCCTATAATGAGCCTCCCCTGTCTGAATACTGAGTAGAATTTTTTCATGTCAGAAGGCTTGTGACGTCTGGTTTCATGAGGTGCTTTCGAAATCAAGAAGTCACACACTTAGCAAAAATTTCAAACTTAGATCACCGACTCGTGTTTTCAGGCAGCGCAACAGAAGCTAAACTCATATTATCTCATCCAGCAGTAAATTTATTGGCACATTACAAGTAGAGATATTATACTGGGAGCTCTTTCAGCCAAAATCCTCTTCTGCCAGAAAATTGGAAAGAAAGATCCGATGTATACTACCGGTCAACGCTGGAACATTCCAAACCTCTCGTTTGATCCTGAATGACAATCTAACACAAGGACGATATCAACTAGCATATACAAGGGAAATGTCACTAAGTACGTCGCAAGTAGTTCGAATCGCACAGCTCACAGCAACCTAGCTTTCCACCTGCTTTCACCAGACCAAACATATATCGACAGCTTCATTTCGATGTCGATCATCGAGATGGAACAATCCGAAACTAATGTCTAACGGTGCACAATTCGAGGCATCACGCCTACACATCAGGTGCCACCAGAAGCAACTCCACCTCCCGCGTAGCACGCGGAAGCACCAAACGACGCTCTATCCAAGCGCGAGCGACTCCAAAAGAACTCTCGGATCGGACGTTACAAGTGTCCGCGATGGCCGGAAACGCACGCCAACGACGAATCCACCGACATCGGAATTAAAAAAAAAAAAAGAAAAAAGAAAAACAGCGAGATTTCGGATGCGCACCTTCGGCTGCTTTGAGCCAGGAAGCCATCGCGGCGGGAGGCCGCGCACTGATCGGCGGCGGCGCTTCAGCGATCGAGGAATGGAGATTCCATGGGAAGCGAATCGACGCACCGACGGACTAGGATCAGCTCGAGATCGGAGTCCGGTTCAGCTTCGGGAAGCGAGAGAGGATTGGAATCGGGAGAGTGCAGAATCTGGCAGCTTGTTGGACTTGAGCTCTGCGCGCATGCGCTCTTCTTCTTCTTCTTCTGCGCACCAAAAAAAAAATTTTGGCTTTCTTCCTCGTCGGTAGTTATTGCAAGGGTGCACCACAAGCAAAAATGGCAGAAAGGGAGAGGGAGAGAGGCTAGCTCCTCGGTTATCCGGTGCCGTCGAGACTATCGAACGAGAGTCTCACGGCAAATGGGGGCCTTCCACGTAGCATAAGCGCGACGTGGCAGTTTTCCGTTGGTCGGTAAGCTGCGGTTGTAAGTGATATTGGTGGGCTTGGTAGTTGAGGCGTCGGCATCAAGTCCATGGGCCTTCCCGGCTTTTGGGCTTCGTGCAGAATTTCCTTTTTCTTTTTCTTTTTTTTTTCCGCTAAGACCCATCGAGCATGCTTTTCAAAATTGTGTACATCCGGGGCATTGGCCAAATGCCCCCGAAAAAAAAAAAAAAAAAGAAAAAATCCACAAACCTATGCTCACGGGATGAAAATACTGCTGCTTTTCAAACAATCCAAAGAATGCATGCATAAAATTTTATTCAAGACAAGTAAAAACCTAACGTTAAAGTTTCCATATGTAAAAAATGATGGTGTCTCTTGAAATCATGGATTTGGAATATCAATATTGGATTTGGGCCGAAAAAATCTTAGTTAAAAAAATATAGCTCCTCTTATTTGGGACAGCTCATTATTATTTCTCTTTTTTTTCTTGGTACAATAGACGGGTTCTTTGATAAGAAAACTAAAAAATAGCTTATCTTTCTTCATAAGAAGTTACAACATTCCGCCTCACTTGCGTGTCTATCGTGACCCGTCAACACCATAAGCAATATCAAATCCCAGATCAACTTACATGAATAAGGAAATTGAAAAAGCTGGGTATCTTTTTCCTTTGAGTAAAAGTTGGAAAAATTTATTGGACACTTATAAAATGAGAATAATTTCGTCTTACATATATAACTTGCCTTTTTTTTTTTTTTTTTTTTGCCATTTGGCTTGTATATCCATGTATGTAATGTGCATATGTTGTGTGTAAGACTAAGGACAAAAGTGAGGTAACATCATTACTGTTGAGCCTAATAAGCTAATGAGGATTATAGGCCTTGACATCGGAGATAACTTAGGTCATGAATCTGCAAAATATTTATGCCCAGAATGCACATGCCTCATTAGCTTTGGCATAGATAGTAAAATCAATTCTCTAAGGAGTACCGTGAAAATGATTCTTAAGATCTCCACAATATGAAGAAGGAAAGTTTCAAAAAAGAAAGTATTTTTCTCTACAGCTCATAAAGTTCACCTGATCTCATCTACTTCTTTTAAGTAAAATCATGACACTTTTATGTTGATTCAATGAAATTCAAATATGTTGAGGGTTCGTTTAGCATAATTATGATTATACTAGGCGATAATTGTGCTGAGTAATAATTATGTTGTGAAGTTATATAATTAGTGTGTTCGGCAATATATACTTCTATGATGCAATACTTTGAGACCACTTCCTATTCTAAAACTTTTATCAAACAATCTATAAAAGTTATGGGGAAAGAGTGTCAAAAAATTATTAAACTTATTGCATTTATGCCAATTTAATTCTAAACATTTTAACCTAATATCAATTCACTCCTTCCAGATAATTTTGGTTGAATTTTGTTGATGTGGACTTCGATCGGGTTACGCGACACCGTCAATATTGACATGGATAATATTTAATAATATTTTAATATTTTGTCAATTTTCAATTTTTTACTTTTCATGTTTTTGGCCTTTTTCTTCCTTTGGCCAGTCTATGGCAGTCAACTACTAAATAAAGAAAAAGGGCCAAAAACAAAGATGAAAGAAAAAATTCAAAAAAAATAATTAAAATATTGAAAATATATTAAAATATTACTAGAAATTACACATGGCAATGCTAATTGGTATATATGTCAGCAAAATCTGGTTAAAATTAACCGGAATGACTAAATTGACATTTGATCAAAAGGTTTAGAACTAAATTGGTACAAATGCAATAGTTTTAACACTTTTGACACTTTTCCTGAAATTATAGAGACCATTCTCACTCTTCACAATTGAAATTGTTGTGAAAAAGTCATACCGAACAATCTCTACAGACACATAAGAATTGTCTTTTTACAAAAAACATGGCATTTCAATGTTTTACAACGGACATCAAAAGGAGCTCTTGCTGTGCGAGAGAATATTAGCTACATCTAACGTTCCAACGTGGCAAATAGGAAAGCACTTGGGAAGGCGACACATGTATGATTGTGGACCCACAATTTAAGCCAAAATTCGAAAAAATTTGGCTGGGAGAGAGAGCGCGTGCTAGCTAGTAGGGTTTCTTCTTCTTCTACACACATTGTTCCTTGCCCTTTCTCTCTCTTCGTGTCTCTCTTTGCCCTCCCTCTCTCCAACCGACGAATCATTGCGCCCAATCAGCAAACCACCGCGCCGCCCCTCCGACTCTAAATCCAACCTCGGCTCATCCTACACACACACTCTCTTCGTGCCCGACCCCTTCTCTCCTATCAGCCTACTGATTTCCAGGTCCACCTGCATCATGATCCCACCGAGCTTAGCTGGAGCTCCTTCCTCAAGTCCTTGGTCCTTCTCTTCAATGTCAAGGTCATTTCTCGCTTTTGCTTTTCTCCCTCCTCCTATTTTTGGGATCGGAGTCAAGTGTGCGTTGCTTTGTATTTTAGTATTAAGGGAATGGGGTTTTAAAAATGTAGACATTATTCTATCCCTTATTGACTCCTAGGTGGGTACAGAGTGGCACAAGACACCCTAGGGAAAAATATAACGTGAAGGTTGGATGCTACTTTGGCAATTTGGCATTTGATGAATCAGTTGGTTGATTAATGTTTTTATTTGAGGGGAAAAAATCTGTTGTAAACTATTTATTTAGGAGATAGTTAATTCATTAGCATCCTTGTTTGTTATGTCTGGGATTGTTAACATTAGATTAGGTTGTGTTCCGGTAGAAGATTATTCAAAATAATCTCAAATTCTAACTTTATCAAAACATTATCTTGCATTATTGAGACTTATGCTTTAATTCTGGTAATAGTCCATTGTAAGTGGCAAAAATCCACCATAAGTGCTTTTAGGGACTTGTCATCTATATAATTATTAGCAAGATACAAGCTAGTGCTTTTAGATATTTGATGATCCATATATTGTTGAGAATTCGAGGTTGGCAATGATGTCTTCTCCTAGAAGTGATGAGAAGGATATCTTGCTTGTTCCTTCTTGGTCTATAAATTACAATACTTTCCTATTTATTTCTTTTCCTTCATTTTTTGGTGCTTTGATTCAGGTGCATATTGAGCTTTACTCTTGCAATTACTATTTCTGTTTTAAGTTCCATGGTTTGGTTATTCAGTGTTTAGGGGATGAAGAACTTAAATAGTTGATCACAGTCATGTGATAGTTTAAGAATTGTTAAACAATGTCCTTGAAGGCATTTGCTTTGGATTTTTTCTTTTGCTGTTTCTAATATCTTAGGACATTGTCTTGGACAATGTGATGGTTGGGTAAATAGGTCTTAACTTGTTTTGTTGTTTTTAACTGTAATGTCAAGGCTTTTTGTATGATTTTAGAGTCAGAGCTTATTCTTAGAGGAACGCAACAATCTCAATCCGTTGTTAGTTGGTGGTATTACATTATAATCACCTTGTTCTGGATGTGCTTGTTCTATCATTATGCTTCTTTTCCAATTATGGATTTAATTGGTTTTATTCCAATATTCCGATATCGTTATTGTGTAATGGGGCATAGAAAACATGCGGGAAATTTAGGTCTGCTTCTTAGTAACTAGGTGCCATCCTTATTTTGTCTGTTTTTAAGAATTTCCTCTGTCAAATTAATTCTGCATTTTTTTTATATTAAATGAAATCTGCAAGCCACATTTTTGCCGTCAAGAGATTTTATCTAGCATAGCTTTTAAATCCTTATTTAGTGCTGGATATGTTATATGCATATCAAACTTTTGCACATTCAGTCTTCATCTTTATATCATGTCTTGATAAACTTAATGAATTGATTATTCAAGTTCTTCATATTGGTATCCAAAAAATTTGAGAAATTGTTGTAACTCCAATAGGCAAAGAATATGATGATGTGTTGAGATAAATGAGTTTATTTTTTCAATACTGTTAAAAGATAACTATGATTTCTTAGTTTTTCTAACGAATTGAAGAATCAACTTTAACAATATCATATATTACCACCGACTGCATATGAGGTAAGGAACCACATTGTGTTAATTCTCTTGTTATTGATGATTTATTAAAGGAACACATCCTATTTCATTTCTCTTTAAGCTGAAGAATGGATATTTTGTTTAAAAGATTATGATAAAATACAATATTGTGTTAATTATTGATCTCTCAGTTGATGGCTCTTTGAGGAAGCTTCTAAAATATGGTAGAAGACTCCTTAACTACCGTTGTCATTTGAAACTTGAAGATAGTTCAGGTATGTGACTGATGTTTTAAGTTTTGAATGTGGTTGTCCATTTGGTAAGACTTTATTTAGTTTAGTGACTATCGTTAGAAAAGCGTAAGAATATATTTCGTTGAATACTTCCTAAACCAAACTCCATATTCTATAGCAATATCATGACTTTAGAGATTTTCAAAAGTACTTTCATTTACTTCTTCATATATAAGTTATAATAATTGATGAATATTTTCTAGTTAAAATTTATTTGATGTCATCCTCCGAGAAATTTATGGCATCATCCACATATGAAAAAGGAAATATGAAATTTTCATTACAAGCATTGTCAACTGTGAAACCACTAATCTAACATTTATCAATAGTTGTAATCAGCATCATGCTCAACACTTCCATGAACAATACAAATAGTAAAAATGACAAAGGATTGCCTTAAATCTCTAGAACACTTGAAACAGCGCTTTAGCTCACGTCAAAAATTGCATATATAGTCCTCATCAAGTTTTAGGTTATATGAGCAACCTGAATTACTAGAATTTAGTAACTTATAATTGTAATAAATGACTAATTCCGAGAGATTTTTACATGTTTGTGCTTCCCTCTCTCTTTTTTCCCCAAAAATTCGAGCTTGCTTAAAAGTCGATGAACTTTAATTAATGGATTCTTACAAAGTGTCCCTTTGGGTTCTCTTAAATCTTATGCTATCATCACTTTTTTGCAAAATATTCATCATAATCAATGACGTCAACAATGATAAATTTGTGTTTTACTATTGTGGCCTAAAATGTCTTCTACGAATGACAAGATCGAATGACAATGGAAGAAGATATTATAACTACCTAAGATACAATCACTACAATAGAGAAGAAAGTTGTAATTTTCTTGTTTGGGTTGATGGGAAAATTAGTCAATCAATAAGGAGTGTGTTCAAAAGTTTTTGTCAAAACAATGTCGGGCAAAAACCAATATCGATCCATAATGATAATGAAGGCTATTCAATGGATGTTGAAGACAAGGCTATCAACGCAAGATGCGATAGATAAGAGTTTTATATTGTTACTTCAAACCATTTGTTTGTATTCATTTGAAATCATTCAATTCATTTACTCGGAGATGTTGAAAAGAGCTTGATGATCCTTGTAAAAAGGAGTAATTAATTTATTTGCATTTTACCAAATAAATGCCAAGATAAAAATATCTCAAACAATCCCATGAGAGAAAATGCAAGTTGTACCTAACTCAAAATGGCTCCATGAGATCCATTATGATGCTTCAGTATCTATAAAAAAAGAAACCATAAATAATGAATATTATAGTAATAACAATAAGATGAAATAACACTCGAATGTAATATGATTTCATAAAAAGCACCTAATTAGTGAATGAGGAAAATCCACTCATAATCCATGATAGCATGATATATGGTGGTTACATATACATATAATAAATAATCTTATTAGCAAAAAGCAACTAAATTAATATACCAAACTATTAAATACTTGACTAGGGAATGGGCTAAATCCACTTATAATTCTTGACGGCATAATGTATGGTGGCTGTTGCATCTATATAAAAAATTTAACCAAATTAGTAATATATAAATATAAATGAAAGACTAAGAGCGATATACCTAATTATAAAATTTTGGATTTACTATAGGACTACTAATATTATTAGGATGAAAAATACTATAAAATTGATTTGAATAACTCGAATAATCTGGGAATTGAGTTTTATTATGTGTTGCTTGACAACCAATTCTATAAAATAATAAATATGTTAACTTGTATCATATGACATATGTAAAAAATTTAACTAATCATATTAATTAGAATAATATGTCATTCACCTCGACTTCGTTAGGGCGTTCCTTTCTTAGTCTTTTTCTTCTTTTTCTCACTTGAGCTTTTAAGCATTTTATAGCTTATTCCCTTTCCTTTCTTTTGAAGGAGGTCCAATACCAAATTATCCCACAAAAAAACCTCATTATTATCATTGTTAGAATCATCAGTTACAACCACGTTTGATTTGTATGATGAAATTTTAGTCTTCACTTTTTACATGTTTTTCCTTATTCTTATCATAGTATTGTTATTTTAGTCTTCCAAACTCATCAGTTCGAAAAATTGTTGCATTAATGTGAAAAATCAATTAAACTTAGATAAGCCTGGTGACATTTGATAAAATTCATCATTCACAATCCCCTATTTTATACCATTGGTCCATCTTTTCAAATTATAGGTAAATGAAATGTGTGTAACTGATATGTTCTCAATCAACACTTTCAAGGCATAATAACACAATCACTCTTTTGATTCAAATAATTTACATTCACAAGAACCTAAAAAGTCTATGAGGTCAAATCTGACAACATGTTCATGTTGAACGCCCTACACTTGAGAGCAGATGAATAAATCAATCCATCAAATATATTACTTGCAATATTTTCAAAGAAACTTTTCAAAAATTCATCATTGAACTTTGTAAAGATGGTACAAGTATATATTGAAGTAGCATGCATTAAGATGTCATTATGCGAAACCATCAATTCGGGAGTCCTATAACAACTATAATCATTTTGATTTTCAATTTCTATCATGTGTTTCACTTGTTCTTCGTAATAATGAATAAATTTTAGAATGGTCGATGTCTTGTATAACATTCATTGGAAGGCATTATTGGTGCTCTCACTCCTTTGATTTGATCTTATACTATATATAAAAATATCATGACTAAAAGCTAAATTTCATTTATGTCCAAGGTCATATAATATCTGAGAGTAAAGAACAGCGCAAGTGTCATAACTTGGCATAGGGGGACACTTAAGTGCCATAACTTTAAAACGGTATACTTAAGTGCCACTTTTTTTTCAAATGGAACACTTAAATGCCACCTCCGACGAGAGTCGCCGGAAATCCTACGTGACACGTTTTATTATTTTTTAATGCTTGCATGGCTCGCCGGAGAGCTGAGTTGGCGCTGACTCAGCAGAAACGACGTCGTTTGCATAATAAAAAATTAATTAAATTAAATTAAAACTTAATTTTAATTAAAAATATTCTAAAAAATTAAAAAAATTGGAAAATTTTAGAGGAAAAAAAAAAAAGGGAAGCCGAAGGGGGCGGCCGAGGGCCGAGCCCTCGCCACCGTCGCCTCCCCGTCGTCGTCGGGAAGGGCCGGCGACGAGGGGGAGGGTCGGCCGGGGTCGCCGGCCCCCGGCCGACCGGCGGCGAGGGTCGCCGGTGGGCGAGGGCTCACGGGCCCTCGCCACGAGCGCCGCCGGTCGGCCGGGGGCCGGCGACAGCGGGAGGCGGCGGAGACGAGGGCTCAGCCCTCACCGCCCCCTTCGGCCTCCCCCTTTTTTTTTTAATTTTTAATTTTTCTAAATTTTTCCAATTTTTTTAATTTTTATAATATTTTAAATAAAATTAATTTTTAATTTAATTTAATTAATTTTTATATTATTTTTTACACGTCAGCGACAAAACGGCGTCGTTTTTGCATTTTCTCGCTACGTCAACGTGCAAAACGATGCCGTTTTGGGCCTCCGTCGCCGGAAAATTGCCACGTCAGCCGTTTGGCCGGATTTTCGCCGGAGTGGCACTTAAGTGTCCCATTTTACTCCGATATTGGCACTCAAGTGTACCATTTTGAAGTTATGACACTTAAGTGTCCCCCGTGCCAAGTTATGGCACTCCAGGTGTCTCAAACTCTAATATTTGAAGCCAACTAATATTCTCAGTATCCCACTTCTTTTCCATTTCCCTCCAAGTAAATTCAAATTCATCCTCCGATCTGCATAAGCGCTAAGAAATATTTATCCCTAAAACTTGATTTGTGATAAAAATATGGAATGTTTTGATTAGCATTTTTCATAATATGCCAAGTGTATAAACAATGTTGTATATTTAGAAACACCGTGCTAATAGATTTTGTCATAATTTGGTTTTGATCAATCAACATGGTTTTCGAAGCCTTATTTTCCACAAATTTCGAAAACGCCTCCAATAACCAAATAAATGATTTTACAATCTCATTCAACAAAAATGCATAGTCCAACAAAACATTCCTCCAATAATGATTAACCTCAACAAAAATGTGCAAATATTATATTGTATTTATTTATATAATAATTGGTATCAAACACCAACACATTATAAAAAAAGTCATGATCAAATTTGGACAAGATATCTCTCCAAAATATATTTGTGAATCTACCATATTGATATATTTGTACAGTATAAGAAGATATTGAGTTTTGTCATTCTATGCTATGAAAATGATTTAAAAGATTTTAACAATCTCCCCTACTTACATTATTAGATTTTGTTATTTATAAATAATTTTCACAATCATGCAAGTTGAAACTTAAGTTTTATTTCCTCTTGCTTCATTTTCTAAGAACTCATATGTCGTAATTCCCTCAATGTCAGCTTTCATCATGTCAATTAAAATACCCTCGCAAGCGTCGGATATGATTATTCCATATCTAATCAAATGCCTTTCATCTTCTAAAATAAATGCATGGTTATACTAAGAAATATACTTTATAACTTCATAGACACTATTGTCGACTTTAAACTTGATATGAGTAAGATAACCATATTTAACTTTAAAACCTTCAAATTTCTTTTCTTGATCAGATGAGCTAACAAAATACCTCTCACAGTTGCACACAAAAATTCATAGGGTTATTGAAAAGATATGTCTTTCAAATGAGTAATATGTAATATGTTTTTGAAGATCATCTCTTAATACTATCCATTTAAACAAATTGGTTAAGCATCAAAGTTTTTCTTTTTCGATTGATTACACTTTATAGGCATGCAAAGACGAAAGGACAAAACTTGTTAGTGACTTAGTACTAGTTATTTTGATGTGAAATCTATTTTATGTCTATGGAATTCTCTTTATATTTATTCTAGTCTAAGATCTATGTAACCATGCAGAACTCTTTTGTACATGATTTATTGCGCTATAAATTATTTAATATAGTATAGATATAGTTGAATACAATGTGTTTCTCTCTTACATATTTTGGAGCTACATAATATGAGGTGACCAAAGCCCCCACATTTATGTCCATTAGCAGTGGTTACTTTAGCTTCATAAAATTTATTTTGATGGATACATGATTTCGATTATACTGGTTTCATATTTATTTTAAAAAAATTAGTCTAGGACATATACAAACGATGAGGCTATACTATTGTTTTTTTTTTTTTGGCTAAAACCTAATAAAATGTCATTTTTGTATTTGTGTTTTACTAGTTCATCTTGATTTGGCTTTAATGTTAAATGTTTTCTTTATTATGCATCTCAAACTAGTTTATGCTCATACCATTGGAAGATGGCAAGTTTAACAAAGAAAAATGCATATTGGACCGCCGAAGATTTAGAAATATTTTGTAAATTGTGTGTTAAATAAATCAATAAAGGTAATCATCCTGTAACCAATAAAAGAGATGGATGGACTGTTATAATTAATAAGATTGAGGAGTTGAAGGGTTAAATAGTATGATAAAACTCAAATGAAGAGTAAGTAGGATAATCTTGAGAAAGAATAAAAAGATGGAGGACATTGGTTTATAATAAAGGGATAAGTACTGTGGAAGTCCTAAAACTTGTCACAAAAATGCATTTGAGTCCTAAAACTTGCAAAAAGTGCAAATAAGTCCTAAAACTTGTCAAAATGTTTCATTTGAGTCCTAAAATCGACGCCGTTAGCCTTTTCGTTAAAAATACTGACGTGGCATTTAAAATTAATTTTTATTTTCCACATGACTTTTTTAATGATTTTTTATTCATTTAAAAAAATAGATTTAAAAACTAAAAAATTATTCAACAAAAAAAATGAAAAGTGAAAATTTATTTAAAAAAGAAAACAATTCAAAAACAAAAGGCAACCTCGCCGGAGGGGCCACGTGGAAAATAAATTAATTAATTAATAAAAATTAATAAATTAATAGACATCATAAAAATAAATAAATAAAATAAAAATAAATTAATAGACATTATAAATAAAAATAAAAAATAAAAAAATCCACGTGGAAAATAAATAATTTTTTTAATAAATAAAAATAGACATCATAAATTAATAAACATAAATTTAATAAATTAATACACATCATAAATTAATAGACATCATTATTTTTTTATTTTTTTAATAAATTAATAGACATCATAAAATTTTTTTAATATTTTTTTCTTTTTTTTGAACTGTTTTCTTTTTTAAATAAATTTTCACTTTTTAAAATTTTTAAATCTAATTTAAATATAAAAAATTATTTTAAAAAGCCACGTGGAAAATAAAAATTAATTTTAAATGCCACGTCAGCATTTTTAATAGAAAAAGCTAACGGCGTTGATTTTAGAACTCGAATGAAACATTTTGATAAGTTTTAGGACTTATTTACACTTTTTGCAAGTTTTAAGACTTAAATGCATTTTCGTGACAAGTTTTAGGACTTCCGCAGGACTTATCCTTGTTGTAAAACAAGATTATGATGGAATTTAAGGAAGAAAACAATCGATGCAAGTGATGAATGGTGGAATAGTAAAATTCAAGTGTTTATCATTTGTTCTTTTACACTTTTCAATTAAGTTCTCATTTTCAATTATATAACTTACTCAAATACTTTTTATAACAGGCCAATCCTAAGGTAAGGTTTTTAAGACGAAAGCCATACCTTCTGATATTGAAGTATTGTTAGATAGAATGTTCAATGATACAGTTGCTACTGGAGGAATTACTTGGAATCGTGCATAAGATTTATGTGTTGATGAGAATGTTAATGCCACACAACCTGATATGATGATGTCACAAGATCTACTTATGATAATTTGGAGTATCATCTGGATCAAAAAAATTGATGAACCAATTTACACTCGAGCCCGTAAAAGAGCAGTGCAGACGTCAACTAGGTAAACTTGTGGAAAAAAGACAAAAATTTGAGCCCAACACAATTGCGTTGAAGCTAAATTAGCAAGCTTTGTTCCTCTATTGAAAATAAGAGTGCTGCTCGTGTTGTATCTCAAGTATCTAATGGATTCGCTCCTTACAAGGATCTCATATATATGTTGGATGCCATATCGGTGTTAATGCAACATGAAAAGTTGTACTTTTTTGCAATAAAATGTTTTAAGAAAATGATAGACAATAGGCAAGTCTTCATGAATTTGAAGAATGATGCCATGAGAGTTAAGTATCCTAAACTTGAGATAAAAGAACTTAGTTATGACTAGAATGTTGTTGAAGTATCTTATTTAATTATTTAATATGCTATTTTATTTTTATGTGAACTCTATTTAATTTATGTATGGATTTATTTTATATTAATATTTTTAATTTGAGAATTGTTTCCAATTGGGGTTCTCTTTATGTGATTGGGTTTGCATAAATATGTTGATTGATACTATTATTTTTCTTAATGAATTGTCAAGGTTATTCATTATTTCTCTTACTCTAACTCTATATTTTGTTAGGTTAGGCAATTATGGATGATTCTCAAGAAAAGAAAAATCGAGAACAAGAGGAAGATGAATTCTTAGATTTTCTCTTAATCGCTAATTATTCAATTACTTATCAAACAATGTACTTTGCAAACAACCTTCTATGACCTCATCATATAAAGTTCATATATGAATAAGAGATTTGATGGCCGAATACACTAATCTAATAAGGTGCTATAATATGTTTAGAATGCATAGGAATGTATTTAATAATTTAACACGTGACTTAATAACACACTTTGGCCTTAAAGGATCTAAGAATATTGATGTTGTAGAATTGGTTGAAATGTTTCTTTATATGTTGGAATATGATATAGGTAATAGGATAGCACAAGAGCATTGGAGAAACCATAAATAGGCATTTTAGTTTAGTTTTTAAATAAAGTATGTGACATGAGAAAAGATTTAATCTAATCAATTGATCAACAATTTCAGCAAGTTCCGGAGAAGATTAAGAAAAATCAACGAACTAAATATAAATCATGTAATATTTGCATTATTTGTTTTAGGATTACATTAGAGTTATGGATATTACACATATCCCAATGGTGGTAACAACATACAATCAAATTCGTTTTATTGGCTAAAAAGAAAAGACCACTCAAAATGTGTTGGCCATATGTAATTTTAACATGGAATTTATTTATATCTATACTGGTTGAGAGAGATAAACTCATGATACTCATATATTCTATGATGCAATTGGAAGACATGATGTACAATTTCCCATTCTCCTACAGGTTTATTAATTAATGATTTATGTATATCCACATATATTTTTGTGGCATATGTTAACTAAATTTACATTATATTTGTGTATAGTTGATGCTAGATATCCAAATCTCGTGGATTATTTGGGGCTATATAGAGAAGTTAGATATCATTTGCTAAAGTTTCAATAAGGTCCTACACTTACTTGTCATCGAGAAATGTTCAACCATGCCCATTCCTCACTTCGCTTAGAAATTGAGTAAGCTTTTGGCATATTAAAAATAAGGTGAAAGATTCTAACTACTATGCCACGTTATCTTTTTGGAAAGTAAGTGCAAAATTGTCATAGCTACAATGGTTTTGCATAATTTTATTATATAAAAAAAAATGTTATAACCGATACGGATTTTCAAATGGTAGATTTGGATCTCAAATATAAATATTTAGTTGACCATGATACTGTAAATAAAGGAACAAGTGCTTCAACTAATAATGTATACCCTGACATGGCACGTTTATATGATGAAATAGTTATAAACTTGATAAATAATTAAAGAGATTTGCAATATATAATGATAACTTATTTCTTTTTTTGGGACATGTTTTGTCATGCTTATTGTAATAAAATTACTCTTTTTTTTAATTGAGTTTGATGTACTTAAAAATTTATTGATATATTTTTCTTATACATTGCTCTCAACTTGAAAAAAAAAAAATATATATATATATATATATATATATATATATATATAAGTTATGATCATTGATTTTTTTTTTTTTGATTTTAAACAAATTGAAGTTGCAAAATTTTAAAATTGGCACATCAAAGGACTTTCCAAATGTATATGTTTACCAATCGGCATTTCCCCCAAGTTGCATTCCAAGGTAATTTTTCAATTTCAGTCTACCAAACAGTATTTACATTTCGTCAAATCCCTTTAAACTAAAGGCCTTAGCATTTCCCCATGAACTTTCCCTCAAAACCGAACCAAATGAGCCATTGTTTAACAATCCTTAAATTATCGCATGACTGCAATCAACTATTCAAGTTCTTTACCCATTAAACATAACCAAACCATGAAACTTAAAAGAGAAATAGCAATTGCAAGAGTAAAGCCTAATATGCACATGAATGAAAGCCCAAAAAAATGAAGGAAAAGAAATAGACAGGAAAGCATTGTAATTCTTAGACCAATAAAGAACAAGCAAGATATCATTCTCATCACTTCTACGTGAAGACATCATTATTAATTTTGAATTGTCAACAATAAATGGATCATGCAAATAACTAAGAGTACTAACTTGTATCTTGGTAATAATCATAGAGACGACAAGTTCCTAAAGGTATTTATGATGGATTTTCGCCGCTTACAATGGACTATGACCAAAATTCATGCATAAATCTCACTAATGCAAGATGATGTTTTGATAAAGTTAAAAATTTGAGGGTATTTTGAATAATCTTCCTGATGGATTTTCCTTTTTTTTTTTTTGTTGGGCCTAATTTGGCCTGATGGGCCCAGAGGCTCGGCCCATGGGTTTAGGACCCATGGAAGAAAGTAGTATAAAAGGAAAAGGAAAATGGTGAAAAAGGTACGTTTTGTTTTTTTCTAGACGTATACGTATAGCTCTCTCCACCGTAACGACGCTCTCTCCTCTTTTGAAGAACAGTGATCGCTTCCTCCTCGAATTGCAACGCCGGATGTTTAGTCTGTGGAAATAAGGTGCGTTCGTCCATGTGATGCGCTTTTGATCGGTGATTCATGATTGGGTGTCAGGGCTCGCTTCCGCTACGCTACTTCTCCTTTTTGGGTTCGTTTTTGTGTCGAAACGACCGTTTTGGGAATCTTGTTTCCCGAATCCAAATCCTTCATTGGTATCAGAGCCATCTGAATCATGTTTCCTTTTCTTTATTTGCGTTTATAAACGAGTTTTTCATGTCTGTTCTTAGTTAAACGTGATTAATGATCAATTAAGAGATGTTTAACCTCGACGCGGTACTGTTTCCCATGTTTTTTGATTTTCCGTACATCGTATTGTAATTTTGATTGCTTGGGGTTGTAGTATTCGTCAATACGAGAATTTCGAGTGGTCGCACGTCGCCGGAAGCCGCCGGACGCGCCGCCACGCGCAGCCGATGCGTTCGGCACGCGCCGAGACAGTTCACAGGCGCATGCGCACACGCGCGCGCGGAGGAAACCGCTGGCGCGTGCAATGCACGCGGGCGGTAACCGCACGCGGGCGCGCCAACCGCCCGCGCGTGCAAGGCACGCGCCGGCTGACGTTACCATGACGTTGGCCGGCGGTTGCCCACGCAAGCGCAGTGCACGTGCTGGCTGGTTCATCCGACTGGGCTACCCGGCCCGACCGGCCCGACCCGATCCGATCGGCCCGACCCGGTCCGACCGGTTGACCGCGAACGTTAACCTTTGACCGAGACCGCGACCGTTGACCCAAAAAAAAAAGTGTTTCTTTTTCAGTTATGCCTATGTAGGTTATAAGTAATTCATTTCCATTATGCATTTGTTGCATGAATCATGGAAAATTATGTATTTTCCCTTGTGTTCATTGTGGATATAGAGTGATTCATTTTCATGTTCTGCATTTGTTGCAGGAACTATGATGCGTTATGCACGGATACCTGCATTCCCGAGAACGGACGAAGGACGTGCAAGACTTAAAAGGCTGATGACAGAGTTAGCTAATTATCGGTGGCATGACGGTGATTTAGTATCACATGTGGTCAGGGTCAATCAGATGATACAGAAAATCATCTGGAATGGATATCTTATGCCGGATTTTGAGAAGGTGTCGACCTTCAAGAACACTTTTCCACCTGAATGGCAAGCAGTGTTAGATCGGCTATGGGAGGTCAACGTGGTCCCGGGTTATAGGAGGCTGGTAGAAGCTTTTGTGAGAGAGTACTATAGGATTGAGCTAATCAAAACTTCAACCCTTAGTATGAGTGCTACATGGTGCAAAATGAATGCGCCTTGGAGACGGCATGAGAGCTCTCCAAAAGTTTTTCCATAGTTGGCAAATGTGCCTTCAGCTTTCTTAGATTTTTTGACTGATAGATTAGCAAGGACTTTCCCTATTTATTTCTTAGATTAGTTTGAGATGTTTTGGGTATATATATATATATATATATATCTCTTTCCATGTTGATATTTTTCCTCTCGTATATATATATATATATATATATATATATATATATATATATATTACTTAGTTTAATGGATATGCGGTATTATGTGAAAGCGTTATTATACTATTGAATGTCAGATATTTTATGCTTTCTGTTATTGTTGATTGCTGTGGGTAGTTCATAGAGGTTTTTGTAATTTCATAGAATTTAATTTGCATAAGACAATTATATTAATGACAGTTTTGAGTTAGGATTTTTGGAGGATGATTGGAAACATAGTGACCTTTTGATTCTGAAACCTTACTTGAAATTGTTCATTAATATGATGGGTCTGTGCAAAGTGGATGCATAAATGATAGGCATTAATTATTCGTGCATATGTCTGATGTATTCAGATTGATGTTTTCAGCAACTAAGAAAGTAATTGCTGATTTGAACGGCAACAATTGTGAAATATTGAATATGAAGATTCAATATGTGCTGGAAAAGCCAAAAGCACTAGAAGCTCTTGACCATGTTATGGAAGATCTTGAGAATGCCATGCGCCACCTTGAGCTAGTGGAGGACCACCTAACGGCATTTGAGCCGAAAGCAGATATTTGCAATGCTGGTCCTAGCTCAGAAAGGGCTTTGAGCTCTAAGCGCAAGCGTATTGATTCGTTCAATATGTGAGTATGCAAAGGATCAAGTCCTTCTTGCAAGAAACCAAGAGTTAACTAACACAAGAGAGGAAAACATCCTGAAGTGAAGAAAATGTCAAGGGTAAGGTGTTACAATTTTGACAAGAATGGTCACTATGCTCGCAACTGTCGTGAGCCAAAAAGGGTAAACACCTCATGTACATTTGAGAACTTTGCTTATGTGTCAAGTTCTGTATTGTTGGCTGAATCCAATCATTTGTGGACTGTAGATTCAGGAGCAACAAACCATGTAGCAAAGGATAGAAGATCCTTTGTGGAATTCCGACGAATACCAACTGGAACTAAGTGGATCTATGTGGGAAATAACTCTAGAGCTGAAGTAAAAGGAATTGGCACTTGCCAACTGAACATGCGTGGTGAACACACTTTGATCCTACATGATGTAATGTATGCTCCGGAGATTCGTCGGAATCTAGTGTTTGTTTTAGTGTTGGTCAAACTAGGTTTTAATATGAACTTCCATAATAGCGGTGTGGATTTGTTTTTGGAAACAAATTTCTATGATCGTGGCTATTTTCTGGATGGTTTCATTGTATTGGATATTGACTATGCTAATGCAAATATTTGTTATTCCCTTATCACGTCTCCTAATTCATATGACAATGATGTAAATGTGTGGCATGCTAGACTTGGTCATATTGGCCAACAACGTATGAATAGACTAGCCAAAGAGGGCTTATTGGACAATATTGAAAAAGTTGATTTACCCATATGTGAGAATTGCCTAGCAGGGAAAACAACAAGGAAACCATTTGGAAAAGGTAAAAGAGCTGAATTTCCTCTGCATTTAATCCATTCTGACATCTGTGGTCCAATGAATGTGAGAGGAAGGCATGGGGCTGTTTATTTCATCACTTTTATAGATGATTATACTCGATTCAGATATGTCTATTTGATTTCTCATAAATCTGAAGCATTAAGTTGTTTCAAAATGTTTATGGCCTTGGTAGAGAATCAATTAGACAGGAAAATAAAAGCATTGAGATCTAATCGAGGTCGAGAATATTTATCTAATGAGTTCAGAAAATTATGTGATGAAAAAGGAATAGAAAGACAATTGTCTATTCCATTTACTCCTCAACAAAATGGCGTTGCAGAGAGAAGAAACAGAACCCTACTGGAAATGGTTAGGTCCATGATAGCGCATGCTAACTTACCTATCACCTTTTGGAGTGATGCATTATTAACAGCTACCTATGTACTTAACCGGGTGCCTTCCAAATCAGTTACTTCCACTCCATATGAGTTATGGACAGGTAGAAAACCGGACTTAAGTTTTCTTAAGCCATGGGGTTGTGCTGCCTATACCCATGAGCCCTCTCACAAATTTGGGAAATTGGGTCCCAAAGGAAAGAAGAGTATTTTCATAAGATACTCTGAACACTCTAAAGGATATGTGTTCATAGGTGAGCAGGAAAGTAGGAGTATAACTGAATTTGAATCACGGGATGTCACATTCTTAGAGGATGAGTTTCCTAAAAAGGGCGAAATAGGTGAAGATTACTCCTATTTGAAACCATGGATCAAGATAATGATATTAGTGGGGTTCGTCCAAGTGGGAGTAATATAAGAAGTGATGAATTGAATACAACTGATTCTCAATTACAACCACATGATGAGACGACATCATCATTATCTAATCCTAGTGGGAGCATAATGGGAAATGATGTGCTAAGTGCACAATCTCCCATACGGCGAACAAGTCGCAAAAGTATTCCCCGTCGACGTTTTGACATTGAAGGGAAAACTTTTTTGATTGCCCCACAAGATGAGGATGAGCCAAGAAATATACATGAGGCTCTAAATTGCCCTAGCAAGGAAAAATGGATGCATGCAATGGGAGAGGAAATTGAGTCAATGAAGTCAAACCATGTTTGAGAACTGGTTGATCTTCCAAAAGGACGCAAAGCTATTGGGAACAAGTGGGTTCTCAAAATAAAGCGTAAAGCTAATGACTCGATAGAAAGATATAAGGCTCGCCTTGTTGCGAAGGGGTATAATCAACATGAAGGAATTGATTATGAGGAAACTTTTTCCCCTGCTGTGAGATTCACCTCAATTCGCATTATTCTGGCAATAGTGGCAAGTATGGATCTTGAATTATATCAAATGGATGTAAAGACTGTTTTTCTCAATGGAGAATTAGATGAGGAAATATATATGGAACAATCTGTTGGTTTCATTACGAAAGGCCAATAAGGAAAGGTATGTCGACTTTTGAAATCGATATATGGCCTTAAGCAGTCGTCAAGACAGTGGTATATACGTTTTCATAATGCTATGATGGCATATAATTTTACAATGATTGATGAGGATCATTGTGTATATATCAAAAGATCCAAAGATCAATTTGTGATCATATCATTATATGTTGATGATATATTAATTGCCGGAAGCAATATGGAGTTAGTTAATACCATCAAAAGTTGGTTATCTTCCAATTTTGAGATGAAAGATATGGGTGAGGCTGCATACATACTTGGAGTTAAGATTTCAAGAGATCGTTCGAAGAGATCATTATCTCTTTCGCAAGAAACATATATACATAAAGTTCTTGAACGATTTCGTATGCAAGATTGTAAACCCATAGACACTCCTATTACAAAAGGTGAACGATTGAGCCATAGACTGTGTCCAAGGACTCCACAAGAGAAGGAACAAATGAAGCATGTTCCTTATGCTAGTACTATTGGGAGCTTGATGTACGCTATGTTGTGTACAAGACCTGACATATGCTTTGCAGTTGGAATGGTGAGTAGATATCAATCCAATTCAGGTCAATCACATTGGAAAGCCGTTAAGAGAATACTGAGGTATCTGAAGGGAACTGCTGATTACAAGCTGAATTACCAAGAAAAGGATCTGCGACTTGAAGGCTATTCGATGCTTTGACTGGGAGGAGATTTAGATGAAAGAAAATCTACCTCCGGATTTGCGTGCTTACCGAACAATGGCGCCATATCATGGAGCAAAGAAGAAGCAACGTGTATAGCCTTGTCCACGATGGAAGCTGAGTTCGTGGCATTATCAGCAGTGGTACAAGAAGGAGTTTGGCTTAAGAGATTTTTGGATCATTTAGGTGTTATTGAGAAAGCTGCAAATCTATTATTGGTTAACTGTGATAGCCAAGCAGCTATAGCGTACACCAAAGATTCAAAGTATCATGACAAGACCAAACATATAGATACCAAGTATAACTTTGTTAAAGATATGGTTGCACGAAAGGATGTGAACTTACAGTACATATCTACGCATAGAATGGTAGCAGATCCTATGACAAAGCCAATACCTAGATATGCGTTTTGTGGTCATGTGAAATCTCTAGGATTGCGTAGAGTCTGATGTACTGGATATTTTAATTTCCCTAAGTTGTTCACATTTATGAAATTGTATTTTTTCATCATTAATGCCTATGAATCTTTTGTTTGATCTTTATGCATCTTAATGCTCAGTGCATTATATTAAGTTGAGAAAGTATGTCGGTCAGATAAGAGATTAGCCCACTCACATAGGTAATCGCCTCTATTTACTGTGTGATAAATAGAGATGAGACGGTTTTTAAGCTTATTATCTAGGTGATAATCGAGAGCTCAAGCTTAAAATGTATATGTCGCCTTAACTAAGTGTTAAGATGAGGACATGATAAATACTATGTCCGAAAGTAAAATACCCCACATATTTTACTTTATCTGTCTAAGATGCCAGATGTGAGTTCTGATGAATTATATGAATGAGTAGATACGTGAACTCAAGTTAGACATTGGGTATGTCTAAACTATCATCTGTACGGTATTGATTGTGTAGACATACGCTTCATGGGAAAGGAGTTAATACCGTAATACGTATTTCATACTGCATATGCATGAGACGACCAATAAGAGTGGCAAAAGTTTGATCTCAACTTTTATGCCGTGTGAGACTCTTGAGGGAAATGAGTTCCTCGATTTTAGTCCCCTCAGGACTCTTACTTATTCTCAAGATTTCTATTTAGTGTTTGCTATCTTAGAATGTTGCCAATGGTCATGAGTTGATTCGATCTAATGGGACATTTCTAGAAAAGCAAGTTGGACTGAAATTGAGAGTTTGAAGGAAAGAGGAAGATCAAATTTGGAGAATCACATTGTAGTTTTGTATTCACTGGTCGACCAATTATGACTGTCTTTGGGATAATCATAATTGTGAATGCAATATATATCATTGTTAAAAAAAGATCAAGAGAGATATAAATGTGATCGATCGATCTAGGGTACTGCATACTAAATCTACTCAAAGCGTGTTGCCCATTATGAGCTGATATATATTCCTAACAGATGTATGGCAACGAGCTCTCAAAGTATCTTTGGTCGCACGGACTATTCATCGGTATGAATGTTGCAATGAGGAAAAGGGGACTGCGTTCGGCCCACCATGTGGAGTGGGAGATGCATATAATGGATTCTTCTTTGATAAGCCTAAGTAAGGCCTGTCCGCCCATATTGGTTTTGGACCACCATGTGCGAGTGGGAGATGATGGATTTTCCTTTTTTTTTTTTGTTGGGCCTAATTTGGCCTGATGGGCCCAGAGGCTCGGCCCATGGGTTTAGGACCCATGGAAGAGAGTAGTATAAAAGGAAAAGGAAAAGGGTGAAAAGGTACGTTTTGTTTTTTTCTGGACGTATACGTATCGCTCTCTCCACTGTAACGACGCTCTCTCCTCTTTTGAATAACGGTGACTGCTTCCTCCTCGAATTGCAACGCCGGATGTTTAGTCTGTGGAAATAAGGTGCGTTCGTCCATGTGATGCGCTTTTGATCGGTGATTCATGATTGGGTGTCAGGACTCGCTTCCGCTACGCTACTTCTCCTTTTTGGGTTCGTTTTTGTGTCGAAACGACCGTTTTGGGAATCCTGTTTCCCGAATCCAAATCCTTCACTTCCAATAGATGTAGCATGATCTAATGTTAACAATCCCAAACATAACAAACAAGGATGCTAGTGAAGTTAACTAACTATCTCCTAAATGAACAATTTACCACGGTTTTTTTTTTCCCTCAAAGAAAAATATTAATCAACCAACCGACTCATCAAGTGTCAAACTGTAAAAGTAGTACCCAACTTTCACGTTCTATTTTTCCCTAGGGTATCTTGTGCCACTTTGTACCTACCTAGAAGTCCATAAGCAAAAGAATCATGTCTATACTCTTAAAACCCCATTCCCCCAATCCAAAGACAGAGCTCAAATTCGATCCGAAAAATAGGAGGGAGGAAAACTAAAGCGAGAAATGACCTTGACGTTGGAGAGGAGGACCGGAGACTTGAGGAAGGAGGTCGGGCTGAGCCTCGGCGGGATTGTGATGTGGGTGGACCTGGAGATTAGCAGATTGGTAGGGGAGAGGGGCCGGGTGCAAAGAGAGAGTGTGCAGGACGAGCCAAGGCTGGATCCGAAGTCAGAGGGGCAATGCGGTGATTCCTGGTTGGGCACAATGGTTCGTCGGTCGGGTGCGGTGGTTCACCAATCATAGAGAGAGAGAGAGGACATTAAGAGACACAAAGAGAGAGAAAGAGCGAGGGACAATCTATGCATAAGAAGAAGAAACCCTACTAGCTACAACACACTCTCTTTCCTAGTCAAAATTTTCAAAATTTTGGCTTAGATTGTGGGTGCAAGTTTCCCTACATGGGGCTCGTCCGTGCTTTCTGAGGCGCTGTCTCTTAGGTGTCGGCATCACACATATAGCATGTGTGCCGTGAGTGAGAGGTCAATCACTCTCAGCTCTTCTTTCGAAATTCTCGAACATGATGAAGAGCTCTTATCGGCTTGAGGCATCTTTTCAAGCTGAGTCGAAATTTCATAAGAGAAGAAAGATCTCCGCGTAGAAAAGAAAGGAGAAATCGTTTTGATTCGAGGCGGATCCCTTTTTTATTTGAACAAAGCGGAAGGAAGCTTGATTTCACTATTCCCGTGCTTTTTTGTGTGTTAGCCAGGTGAAAGGCTCACTCGGCCGGCGAGGCCTTTCACCTTTAGCTAATCTCAAATGAACACGTGTTGCTTTCCCAGACACCTTCCTATTTGTCACGCTGGAACAAGAGGGATAGCCAATATTTTCTCATTGATGTGTTATGTGCTTAAACTTTTATTCACACTTTTCTTCCCCACCTCCTGCAAAGCAACGACAATTTCAATCACCCACAAGAGAAAACAAGACACAATTCTGTAATTATAATGATGCTCCGCAGGCCCACGACCGTTGGCCTGGCATCATATCCACTTTGACCTTTTTAGGAGCAAAACTCATCGATTTTCGCTTCAATTGCGGGTCTGCACCAAACCCCACGGCTAAAAGCATATTCAACACTGTCCCCATTTTTTTTTGTCTTTTTGCTCTTTTTTTCTCGTTAACATGGACAAATTCTCGGTTAAGAAAACTGGAAAAAATGACGTCATTTTCTTCGCAACGAATGGCGTCATTTCTCCCTACTTATGTTTCTATCGGACCACCTCAGATCAACTTGCCCGGATGTAAGAACTCAAAAGTGGGGGTATTTTTGTCCCTCGGGTAAAATTTCATGCAATTGTCTTCCACAGTAATAAATAAAGAAATATGTAGTTACAAGAGCCCAATTGGCCAATTGGGCTTACAGACATAGGAGACAACTTGAGCCATAAATCTGCAAAATGCTCATGCCCAAAATCTACGTACATAGATACCTCACTGTGGCGTGATGTTTCATTCACGGGCTTCGTTTGTTTCGGCCCAGATTGGAAAATCCATTCTCAAGGAAACATCATGAAAATGATTTTGAAGATTTGGACAGCATGAAGACGGAAAGTTACAAAAAAGAATGTATTTTTTTTTACAAAAAGCTTACATGGGACTTAGAAATTTATAAAATTTACCTAATCTCATTTGCTTCTCCTAAGTAGAATCACTAACACTTGTCATGGTTACTGATTCAATGCTATTCATACACGTCAAAAGTTCGTTTAGCATGACCATGAAACGATACAGTTTGTGTGCTTGGCAATCCATAGATTTAAGATGGAACACTATAAGGCTGAATATGATGGCTTTCTAGAATTATAGTAAGCGCTCATGTTGTAAAGATGCCCATCAAACAACCTACAAAAGTTACAACACCACTCTTCTTCATGGCTACACTATTTCCATGAAAGTTATACCAAATTATTGGAGTGTGGTTCATATTCCCATTGACTAGAAAGCACGAGAGTCCCACTATTATAGTTTGGGCTCATATTTTGTAGATAATTTGGGTTTAGACTCACAAATAACTACTGATTATATAATATATATATATATATATATATCTCTTTCAATTGAAAATTATAATAAAAATGTGGAATGTGCTAATTATAATGAAATCTTTTGCTGAAGATAACCCTCGTCTAAATGCGAACGAGAATAAATATTATGTCTCGATTTCTCTATTTCATTATGCTTGTGTGTTTAATCCTAATACAATCTCTGAGAGCATCATAAGGACAACTAGGTTATCGGAATCATTGGTCGTTTGAACATCAAAAGGAACTCTCGACAAGCACAATCACGAGACGCGAGTTCAAAAATGTGCTCAGACTCTTCCACGCACACACATTTCTCCCGCCTCAAGACAACATCAAGTAACCCCGGGAAAAACCAGCTCCATTAGGAACACAACTCCATAGCTCTATCTAAAGCTCCAAAGACCCATGACTTTTGACTTGGCACCACATCCCCCCTCTTTGACTTTTTAGCCACAAACCTCATCGGTTTTCTCGCTTCAATCGCGGGTCTACACCCCACCCCCACAACTAAAAGCATGCTCATCACTTTGCCTATCTTCCTTTTTTTTCCCTCCTCGTTCCTCCTTTATTCTTGTCGGAATACTATTTTAACCACGAAACCCCGACATCAATTTGCCTGAAAGTGGTGCTATGCTTTTTAGAATCTCGGGCGGCAGCAGCAACAGCAGCATTACCAGGCTTGATTTATTCAAAAAGCGAAAGCGAGCGAGACGTATCTCCCCCGTAGATTTCTAGCTTTTCCTGCTTTTCTTGTGTCTCTGCAATGTCCGGGATCCTTTGGGAAGACCTAACCATGGTCTGCTTCCCAAAACATTTGAATTTGTGATCTATGGTTTGTGGTATCAATCTAATTTCATGTCGCTTCCCGTAACTTATGTGCTATTATAGTCTCATCCAGCATCGTTACCGGGGAAGAAAAAAAACTATCGAAAATTGATGTTCTCATCATTGTTGGAAGCAAACTATCCCATAAGCAATGGGTCGATTCTCTTACCCAAATCAGCTAACAATTCACGTCCTTTCACTCGCCTATTCTCTCTTTTTCTTTTGGCCATATGTTTGGTGACTTTGTCTCTATTTCTCTTTATCCACCAACCAAATGTCTTATGTATCAATAATGTTAAAAGCACAATAATTCCAAGAGCAACTATAGAATTAGACTAATATGAGAAAGCGGCATTTCATATCAAGGTAGAGAGAGAGAGAACAACACTGACGTTTATCTCACGATGCAAGTTGCAAAGTAGGCATAATTAAACCGATGTTACGGAATTGCAAAGTGTTACTTTCCATCATTATCAGCACATTAATTTGGTGGCTAATAATGGCCAGTGCCAGATCTAGGGTTATGACAAGTAGGCACGGAGAAAGACCTACTTAGTCGAGCACAATCAATCCCGAAAATATCTGTCTTTAGAATTGAAACGTCGCTTCATCAAAATTGGCTTAGAACTACCTTAGGAATTGTCCCTAAGAGTTGCAAACATGAATCGTATTCAAGTGGGGATCAAACGTGAATGCTTGGTTAAAGTACACATCGTTCAAATTTGACATATGCGATGGAGTCAAAAGCTTGGTACAACCATTTCACAACGAAAACGTCGTAATCACTAATAACCCAATTAGCAAAGTTAGGGAGAAAAAGAAGAGGATGAATTGAATTTCGGCCAATAAGAGAAGAGGAGCAAGTTTCGAAAGAGTGATTGAAAGCCTCAATGATTAAGGTCGAGCTAGACACAAGGCATGCCCCCACCCCCATTCCCACTGTCGAAATCAGACCGTCGGTATCGAGAGATCGTGCATGGCAAATGTCTCTTCGTTGGTTCTAACATTTCTCTCTCTCTTCTTTTTTTTTTTTCCTTAATTTTTTCGTTAATTTTCCCATGGCCACAGAAAATGTGGAAAAAGCGAAAAATGCGTCGAATTTAAATGTGAAGATAAGAAGCATTGGCTCAAAGCTTCAATTTGCTTTTGATGGAGGGGCCTGGTCGTCTTAAGTGCTTTGAGAGAGACGGAGTCCAATCATAGAGCACACCAATCGCATCGCTAGTTTTTCAACCTTTCACCTACTCTCGGATTCGGGTGCCTTTCTCTCCAAAACTCATCTCCACTTCCACGCTTGTTTTCCTTTTGATCTTAAGTCTACTCTAGATTCCAAAAGATATAGATCTTAGAGCATTTGAACCTTTCTAACTTTTGTCTCGAGGTTCTGCTAAATATTCATGTTATTCACGAATGCGTATTATACTAGCAAAACGGTACAGTAAAATGGACACAATAATACTTTAGTAAATAAGATAATTTAACAACATTCGTCATCTCGCAATTTAGGTTTTTAGAGTAATTGGCAATAATCTTATGTAAATTTACATGATATGCAAGCAAATTGTCCTAAGTGCAACTTTTAACAACGCTTTTCATCTAAACTCCTATTTTAATCTCTTATTATATATAATTAGGCAAAGAAGTCTAATTAACGTGTGGAGGGAATTTTAGATATTTAGATCTTAAATAATACATTTATTAAATAGTTTAACTTTCAGAACAATTTTTTTCAAACGTAGCATATAAAAGAGTAGTCCAAAGCACGGAAGTATCAAGAAATACTAGTCCTTCAGTTCACTTAATAAATCGAATTTTTTGACCAATTTTCATCTACCTACCTTTTTTTTTTTTTGGGTAATGAGATCTACCTACCTTTGCTCTTACTCTTTGCAAGAAAAATGAAACAGAAACACATTACCCTAATCGACCAAAAAATAAGATCGATCCACTAAAAACGAGATGCTTAGGTTTTTGCTGGAAAAAAGTAGAGCGATAAGTAGTGAAAGAGCTGATTTCAGATTCCTAAAAAGCACAAAATCATTTTGTCCAACTTTAAGGCTAATAATTTATTTCCCCCAGAGACATTGGAACCCTTCGACTCTATCGATCTCATCCCCCAATAATTGATCTGATCATTAATGAAATTGATGGCACACCTAGATATTTCCCTTTGAACTACTATTGATTCCCCAATTGATTTAGCAAGAATCTTTGCTAAGAAACTGGGATAATTATCCAAAAAGTTCTAACCAGTTATATGGTAGCTAATTCAATATTGAACCTTTTGATTTAAGCAAGAATTCTATGAATTTAATCCTAAACTTTTTGAAGATATACCAATTTAATCATATACCTATTATTTGGATATTCGGCTAGAAGGACTACATTGACAAATCGTCAAAAAGTTTATAACTATATTAGCAAATTATCTAAAGGTTTAGGACTAAAATGGCACAATTAAAGTATTTAACCAAATTGGTACAATTGAAATATTTATAATTAAATTAATCTTTATACAAAATTTGTAATAATTTTTGGACAATTTTTCCCCTAAAAACCTACATCCTCGAGATTTGGGGAAAATTACCAAAAAAGTCCTAAACCTATTGTAATTTTTCCAATTTAGTCCTAAACTTATTTTTTTACCAATTGAATCCTAAACCTTTTACAATTATTCTAAATTAGTCCATCCGGCCAAACTTGGCCGGCTGGCGCTGACGTGGCAGCCGACCGGCGCCGACGAGTATTTTTTAATATTTTTTTTATTTTTTAAAATTTTTTATTATTTTTTTCCTTTTTCCTTTTTTTTTTTTTCCTTCCTCTCCCTCCCTCCTCCCTCCTCCCTCCTCCTTCCTCCTTCCTTTGGCTTCGGCGACCAGCCAGCTGGCCGGTCGCCGGGACCGAGGGGATCCGGCAAGGCGAGGCCTCCTCGCCGGATGGCGAGGGCTCGCCCCACGGGCGACCGACGGCGAGCCCCCTCGCGGGATCCGGCAAGGGCTCACCTCGCGCTCGAGCCCTCGCCGGATCCGGCGAGGAGCTCGCCCGGTCGGCGGGAGGCCTCGCCAAACGCGATGGCGAGCCCCCTCGACGGATCCGGCGAGCTTCCGCCAAATTTGGCGAGCTCCCGTCGGATCCGGCGATGGCTCACCTCGCGCGGCGACCGCAAGGGGGCTCGCCGTCGGTCACCCGCGGGGCGAGCCCTCGCCGATCCGGCGAGGAGGCCTCGCCCGCCGAATCCCCTCGGTTCGGCGACCGGCCAGCCGGCCAATCGCCGGAGCCAAAGGAAGGAAGAGGGAGGAGGGAGGGAGAGGAAGGAAGGAAAAAAAAAAAAAAAGGGAAAAAAGAAAAATAATAATAATAAATTTTAAAAATATTAAAAATGCTCGCCGGCGTCGGCCGGCCAAGTTTGGCCGGATGGACTAATCTGAAATAATTGTAAAAGGTTTAGGACTTAATTAGTCAAAAAAATAAATTTAGGACTGAATTGGAAAAATTATAATAGATTTAGGACTTTTTGGTAATTTTCCCTCAAATTTGAGATGATTAAGAAATTTAAGCCACTTGTTATTAATACGGTGTGGTTCCACGCACAACATTAATTTAACCCTAAACAATATTAAGGTCAGCAACATGCCAGCTCTTGCATCTCTAAACCCTAATCATATATATGCACGACATAACTTGAATATAGCTACCTAGCCCACATCTTTCAATTTTGATAATATGAATATACATGAATGTATTTTTGCACGTGTGCCAATCGTAGTACTCGACCCATATACGATGTGATCCACAAAACTTTGTTCAAGCTGCTAAAGAAAGTGTCCGATGCCAACTATCATGACTTTGCAATAATTGAGCTTGAGTTATTAATGCTTGATAATAAAAAAATCCGGTTGTGCAATTAATATGAAAAGCAATACGACCATCGCCTTGGTGGCCGCGATAATTTGGGCTTTCTCTCTTTAACGTAAGGGGAGGAATTTGAATCCCTTCACGATCGCTTGCGGACTTAAGTGTGACGCCAAGGGTGGTGGGTCCTCCCGCTTACGTATCACCTCAGGGTTTACTCTCCGGCTGCCGGTCATGCAGAGATTCCCTGGGTCACAAAAAATAAAAATAAAAAACTCAATAGGTTTCCGAATAAGCGAGACATACTCAAACACACTCTATTATAATTTACATTTCTCTTTTCCAGTCGCATGATATGATGGTTAAGCGAAACATATTTAAACAAGCAGCCTTGTCGGAGTAACAGATGACCGAAGACCATGGTTGCTCACGGAAAGTTCTACAATAATTTTCATGACCTAATTTGGCGTCTAACATCATATTTTTCAGCAAAGAATAAAAAAATATATCTCACTTCATAATTGAGGTAGATCTGCTATTTAGGGCTTGGCTAGAGTGGGATTACTTTTCAATTTCAGTTGGGACCAGTCGAAAATTATCAAAAGCTTTGAGCACAGGTTGTCTAGAAGTTCTTGCTCAGAAGCTTTATCGGATTAGTTCGCCCAACAACTACCGCTTTTAGCTCGTGGTTCACTTCACCCAATTCTTATCATGATTTTCTTAAGATAATATCGTCCATATTCAATTTGATAGACCACCACAATCATACTTTAAAAAAGAAGAAGCAAAGTTAATGTTGAGTTTCTCTTTTCGACCAAAAAGTATGTCGGATTTCTCCCACACGGTTATATAATATGTAACCAATTCCTTCCACCGTGATAGCAATGTCGTGAGTTTATCTAATTTGAACTTCATATCAACGTGTCTTCGTGGCCATCAAGATTGTCCACAACCATTTAAAGTTGATATTTCTCATAACATAAGTGCCGATATCATCATCATACGAATGTCATGAATGAAATTTATAAATGCTCTTGACATTTGAAGCAATGTACGATTGTAGATGTTGTATAGCGCTCTTACTAATTCATTTTCTTTTGGGTGCTTGCTCTCGAAATGATGACGTAGACCCGAGAATTTCTTTCTTTCCCCGCTACCAAATTGAACTCCTAAATTAGTTTCTCATGCAAAACTCATTAAAAAGAAAAAGGACCCAAAAAAATAAAAAATCCGAATATACATAGTACCAAAAAGCATCTTCGCCCGCAAATCCTAATCCGAAAACATTATTCGGACCGGACCAAGACTCTCTCAGTTCCTGGAATTGTCCATGGAAGTTGGGGAAAAGCCCGTAGGATTCGCCAGGCCGACGAACGTTGTCGGAGAACGCACGGTCTCTCTCGCATGTCATTAAATTCTGAGTACCGCTTGGGCAGTGACCTTCCAACTAGGCAAGCCGAATTTCGACCACTAGAGCTTATAAGGTACCCCATCTCCTCTTTCTCACCAACCTCTACGGGCTACCGCATTCAAAACGACGTCAAGAGAGTTCGGTGCCGAATTGTGATCGGGATTCATTTAGATGAGTGGCACATATGTGATTTCGGTTAGCATGATCGCGTCTAGATCGGACCGGACATTGCTGGCATCGTTAGATGGAAATAAGACTAGGATTCGAGAGCATGTCTCTTTGGTTCCTCTGTTTTTTCCCCCCCTTTTATTATCGAAAGTAGGCAACAAGAGAGGAATTGCCAACGAAAATGACCGTAGAACTAAAAGACGGAAAAAGAAAGAAAACCCTAGAAATAAAAAAAACCAACTCCTCCTAGCTTGTTGCGTTTAGAGAGTGCTAGAGCTCCATGTTGTAGCCTGCGTTCTTTCACATAACCGAAGCATCCTCGCCACCGCCGTCCGGAAGTGTTTTTCCGACTCGACTAATGCTAAACAATACGAAGATCGATTTACCAACTGGATTTACGAAGAGGCCATGCAAGCCGTGAGCCGACATCCGAACGGTCGTTTTCGACGCGCGGTAGGAGCTCCGGTCGCGTTTTGTCCCGTCGTAAACCGATTTGGCAATCCGATCTTCGTATATTATAGCATTCGCCGCATCCGGGCGTGCAAAGTGCGTCCGAAATTATGCTTACGACTTCCTCTCCGGCGATGGCGACCCGCATGAAAGACATTCGTCGAGATCCACGACCCGCGAGGAAGAAAAACTACACCGTGTCGGAAAACGTCGACCGTCGTTATCGTTCAAACCCACACGCCATAATGATACGGGAGTCCACGGGGGCCATGTTCTTCTGCAGGTTGAGGTCCTTGTAGAACCTCCGGATGAACTCCTCCGCCGCCGCGTCGACCTCGCCGCCGTCCCCGTCGTCGTCCTTGAGCGGGAACGGCGAGTCCGTGATCCGCAGCTGCCGCACCGCGGGGCTCTTCCCGAACCCGGGCAGCAGCATGGGCGACGCCTCCACGACGTCGGCGCTGTTCAGCATCTCGAGCACCTTCTGGACGGCGCCGATGGCCACCGCGTCGTTGTAGCGCGGCGCGACGTGGCGCCGCCGGCCGCGGTGCTGGCCGCCGACGCGGTGCTGGTGCCGGCCGCCGGCGCCGCGCCTGGGCAAGAAAGGGTTGTTGGCGGGGGTGTTGCTGCAGCTGAACTCGTACTCGCGGGGGGCGTAGGAGGAGGCGGAGAGGCAGGCGACGTCGTCGTCGGAGCGGCAGGTGAAGGCGGAGTAGTGGTGGAGCATTAGGTCGCCGATGGCCTTGCCGGCGAGCTTGCCGCGCCGGAGCAGGACGTGGAGGTCGACCATCAGCTTGCTCTTGGAGAAGAGGCCCTTCCGCATCGCGAACGCCGCCGCCCGCACGACGCTCCACATCTTCTTCGCCACCGCCGGCGTCCTCGGCTCCATCTCCATTCCGACAGAGCAGAGCAGAGCAGAGGGAGATAGAGTTAGAGAGAGAGAGAGAGAGGGAGGGGCTTTTTCGTCTTTTCAACGTTTCGGGTTTTGGTATGAGGGTGGACATAGGGGGAGGGAGCTATTTAAAGTGGGAGGAAAATAATTTATTTATTTATTTTGCGATGTGAGATTTAGGGAAATTTAAATGGGGAATTTAATATTACACGCGTTCCGCCGTGGCGCGTGGTCCTCACGCTAAAGTGAGAAAAGAAGAAAAGCTTCGAGATGGTGGTGCCCTGGATTTTCTCTCTTTTTCTTGGCCACATGACTTGGAATTTCTCTCGTGTGTGGACATTTGCCCCTTGAAAATAATGATTTCTACGTGCCATTTTCTTTTTTTCTTTTTAATTTTTTTTGCATGAGTGCATACATGCCATACAGCGAAGACTCGATGAATATGATGCATGCCCACAAATTTATTAAATTTATGATTTAACCTATTAAGGTGATACTCTGATTCAAAGTAATTTACGTATAATTAATAAGATTTAAATTAGCTAGAAAATGTTGGAAGGCCGTACCGACCGCACCAACCCTTAGGGATCTACATGTAGCTGTCGGGGCACAAAATGATTGTCTCTTTCATTGCAGCTAATTATGTGCAGAGAGAGCAAAGTAAGTATAGATATTTTTTGCTTCTAGAAATTAGTATAGAAAATTAGTAACCTTGAATGAGGAAAAAATAACGTCCCACTCATTTGGTTTTATTAATTACTTCACATGGTCAGTAACTTTTCAAGATTTACATACATCGATACCTATATTTGTTAATTTTTCATCGTATGTACTTCTTTGCTGTGCATAACACATTTTGAATTAGAAAAGTGATTGTACTTATTGGTATCTAGTAATTTCCAATGTGCTTTCTAATATTCTTAGAAAAAGAGTAAATAACTTATGGGAAATTAGTGACTTTTCATGATGAAAGCAAGTTTTAACCTATAACAAATTAGGAGTTCATCCTTTTGGTTGGTAATCTTTCATATTGAAATAAAATTTTGAAATATTGATGATTGTAAAAGTAAATCTTTCAATGTAATAAATAAGTCTTTAAACTGAAAAAAGGCATCTCAATGATGGTAAATTTCTTTTATAACATGATAGTAACCGGTGTATAAAACTACTTAACAATTGCCTTAATCAGCTTTGTACATATATATATTGCTTAATTCGATACAATAATTTACATTGTTTTAACTAAAAGCTGATGGTTTCAAATTGCACTTGCATAATATCTATTTTAAGCTCAATGCTGCATGGAATCCACTGCACATGTCAATTTGCGATTCAATCTTGTCGAAGGATCCACGAAAGTGTGAACCTTCCATGGCATTGGTATCTGATTGTCTTTCTATCTATCCGACTTTCAACTTGCTCAACTCTCTTGATACACCACCTAAATCAGGTCCACTTCTGCAACAATACAAGGACGTCGATATCATGTCTCAAGATTACGTCTCTTTTCACAAAAATGAAACTCAACAACATGCCTAGAGCTAGGGTTTAGGATCGAACTGGGAGCAAGCTGTCGCTGCTCTGTAGAAGTTAAGGCTTTCAAGCGATCAAAACAATGTCACGAATTTCTTGGATTCATTAATAAAAGAACAAAGCGGTGGCTATTGGGGCCTTCAAATGATATTTTTCTTTTTTTTGAGATTACTGGAAGGCCCCTCATCGGGAGCATATTATTACGAAAGTGACACGGGACTTGATTGATTGATTAGAGGTTGCTATCAGCCTTGGTACGCAATGTCAAAACAAATCAACTGCCCTACTGAAGTGGCAGGTAAAAGGAATTTGATTGGTGAGGAAATGAAGGAGGGATGAAATGAGTCAATGCAAGTAAACCATCAATTCGACTAACTTCGATTCTTGGCCCAAGTGCAAGATGATAGATAGTTAAGGGTTGGGTTTGACTTAGGAAAAGTAACTTTTTGCCTAATTTCCTTCCAAATTGTCCAAACGAGGGAGATATATATATATATATATATATATATATATATATATATATATACACGCACATATATATATTTGCTGCTAAAACATCATAAACAATGCAAATAATTGTTCATAACAATTTTGTTACGTTGTAGAGGGTTTTGAATATTCAAGATTGAATACAAAGGCCTTTCACAAACGTCGAATGAAAGTTATAAATACAAATCACAACAAAATCTAAATTAGGCCTTTTTTTCACCTTCAATCAGACTTCCAATTGTCGGTGTGCGTATATTCTGCAGAAGACAAGGTTCGTTTTGTTTTTTTCCTATCGAGTTTTGAGAATTGTTTCTCCAATTGATTGATTAGTTAAAGCCAAGTATAGATAAAATATTTACCGCCAATCGAAAGTATGAGTAGGAGGAAAAATACATGGTCAATTGGTTTTTTTTATTAGTGTGCATATAGGGTGATCTTGAGCTTTTCTCATTCCAAAAACTTATTGAAACCTGAGTTTTGATATCATATGTTGAGATTCATTGCACAACTATAAAGAAAATAGAGAGTAAAAACAAGAAAAAAAAAATTGATACGTGAGACTTTATTATGATTTACTCTTAAACTAGAGTAACGTCTAGCTGAGGATTTCGTTGTAATTTACATATCGCACATCTCTGTTACATTTCTTATTTTACAAGAGAAAGATAATGCATATGCTTCGCTCATATAGTTGAGCTCATATTTTATTAGACTTTGGCCCATAAATAACTATCAGATATATATGAGCGAAACCCCATGTTATCTTGTCGATGGAGAATATGAACCACATCTCCAACATGTATGGTGTAAATAATCAAAGCATAGAAAGGCAAAATGCTACTAATATGACTGATGCAGTAAAACTCCGAGAGGACAACCAAAGTGCATAATCCAAGTGTTAGATAGGTAAGACAATAAATCCTACGAATTCCATTTTCTACCACGTTAATCGAAGAACCGGGCCGGAACCGAGCATCCATGATCGGTCTCCTCGAGAGATTGCGACGTGTCCTGACAAGTTCGACTCATATCACACGAAATCGAAGATGGCCAAAATGCGCTCGCATACAGCACAAGCGCTGCCCTTGCTCTCTCCCATCTGATGGCGACGACCAATCGGATGCCAGCCATTGCCCAGGTGGTTGCCATATTAATTCAACTACCCGGTCTCGACACGTGCGGCCGAACATCAGAAAATCAAAAGTCGAAAGTGAACGATGAATATGTGGCTGCACGGGCATGCCCATGTGCGTGACGCCGGTTTTATCAGGCTAGAAACTCAGCCGTCTACCATGATCTTCCGTGGTCTCGCCGCCACCTCCACCGTAAGTGGCACAGCCATCTAGATCTCGACACAAGTTAAGCTTGAGGCGTGCGACGCTTACATAAATTAATTCGAGTATCCATCGATAGATCACATTGACATCATCTGAAAGATATCCGAATGGTCGTGATACTAGTCATTGGAGGCACTTTGAACCATATTAGATCTTAGGTGATACATATGTTATGAATCTTAGTGGGTTTGAATTGACTAATGCGCTTTGACGCAATGATAGACTATCACATAGGACCTTCGGAGAGTGAGCTCAGGTTCAAGGCCGTTACTCCTGAGAGTCGGTGTGCATCCAGCTTTTCAATTTGATATTACCACGATAGATTTTGAATCACCTTATTGAATAAAATCCCATTTATTTTAGATAGAGCTAAGATCCTTAAATTGCCAAAAGAAAAGATTTTGCCAGGTGTTCATTTGGATAAGAGAAAGATCCGGTTCAATATGCCACGTGTAACTTTTTAAGGACATGGTAAATCATGATTCTATGCATAAGATAGAAAGGGAACGTGGATGCCACATTAAAAAAAGAAAAAGAAAAAGAAAAAGAAAAATAGGGACTTTCTAAGCTAGCCAACTTTTACAAAGCAAGCAGATAAGTAATGTCAATCCCTCTAGCTCTCCAGGAGCTTTCAACTCATTATCAATTGAAAATGACGTGCCCATGGCGCTCTATGCTATTTATCTCCAAATAATTCCACAGCTAGCCAACAAAATTAAGAAAGAAACAAGAAAATGAGGGGAAAAGGTGATGAATTGCTTGTAGAATCCAACTCAAAGAGCTCATCTTGAGGGATTTTCCGATACTTTTGTTTTCTTCTCTCTCTCTCTCTTTTTGTATCCTCCCACTGGCCATGGCCTCTATTGGAGACTGGAGAGCTTGATTGATGTGCCTTTTTTGTTTTCTCATCAATTTTGGTGGGTCTAGGGTTTGTACTAAGCAAAGTGAAAGGAGGATCCAATGACTTGGAGCCCCCCTCCCCCCAACGCCACCTGTCACGAGACTGAGGGCCGATGATTGGGACTCATGCTCGTATACAGTAAGCTCTACTTGGATAGACTCCATTGAGGAACGGTGCTTTGAGAAAATGCAAATTCGAAATATAAAAGATACGTGAGATTTCGTAAGATTGCTTCTAACCATAATAAAAATTTAATATATTAGATGAATATGGTTTCATATGAAAATAGTCTATCATTCCCCCTCAAACTTAATTTACTCTTTTTAATAGACATATTTGAATAGGAAGGCAAATGGGGCATGGAAAATTTTGAATTCCCCTATAAGCTTTTAGATAAAGGCGTAATTTAGTCTTTTGATATTTTATCAAGACAAACTTGTGGTAGTTTCTCAATTTCACTACAAACATTAATATAATTCATAATATGTATTCTTAGGTGATACTCAAGTTGTTAGTAAAAGGTATCAAAAAATGTACATGAATATAAGACCCACTGAAATTTTATAGATAGACGACACGGAATACTTTAACGATAGAGATGTAGGAATGTTGAAAGGTGGACCGACCCATTTTCCTGCCTTTGGGTAGACAATGAATTACGATATTTTTAGGCTGACATATTTGATTTCAATGATGTAGATAGTCATGTAGCAGCTCCCAAATTAGATGGGCCGACGCTTTTGCATATTTAGCTCTATGTGTGATTGCTCTAGCAAAGAAAAGGACTTTCATATTCTGCACATTATTAGCATTGAGCTACCTATCATCGGTTGTAGAAAGGCATGCAATAAATAATCACATGCCATGCGCACGCTTGTCATCTTATTTCCTTTAACACTAAGTTTCACTAGCATTCTCTTTTGGTTCTTTGTAAATTCTCCTTTTTACCCTCTTTTCCATAATACTATACAGAATGAGAACCTAAAGTTCAAACTGAATTGAGGGTCTTTGAGTTCAATATGATTGTGTGTGCATCTCCTAAATCTCTCTTTCGTTCTTAAGGAAGAAAAAATTGGGAAAAAGAAGAAGTTTCCAATAGAAGTAGAATCAGTTACATATTAAATGGCATGAGATTAAGATGTATGATTTCCTTTAACCCTAAGTTTCTCTAGCATTCTCTTTTAATTCCTTTTTACATTCTTTTTACTCTATTTTCCATAGTACTACCCAGAATGAGAACCTAGAGTTCAAACTGAATTGAGGGTCTTTGAGTTCAATATGATTGTGTGTGCATCTCCCGAATCTCTTTTGCCTTCTTAAGGAAGAAAAATAGGGAAAAAGAAGAAGTCCCAAATAGAAGTAGAATTAGTTATATATTGAATGGCATGAGGTTAAGATATATTATTTCCTTTAACCCTAAGTTTCTCTAGCATTCTCTTTTGGTTCCTTTTTACATTCCTTTTTTTACTCTCTTTTTCATGGTACTACACAGAATGAGAAACTTAGAGTTCAAACTAAATTGAGGGTCTTGAAGTTATCTATGATTGTGTGTGCATCCCTCTTTACCTTCTTAAGGAAGGGAAATAGGGAAAAAGGAAGTTTCAGATAGAAGCAAAATCAGTTACTATTGAATGGCATGAGGTTAAGATTATTATTTCCTTTAACCCTAAGTTTCTCTAGCATTCTCTTTTGGTTCCTTTTTACTTTCTTTTTTTTATTTTACTCTCTTTTTCATGGTACTACACAGAATGAGAAACTTAGAGTTCAAACTAAATTGAGGGTCTTGAAGTTATCTATGGTGTGTGTGCATCCCGCTTTGCCTTCTTAAGGAAGGGAAATAGGGAAAAAGGAAGTTTAAGATAGAAGCAGAATCAGTTACTATTGAATGGCATGAGGTCAAGATGTATTATTTGAGCCGATTCAATTGACAGATTCCCTTTTCTTGGGGCACCTCAGTAAAGCTGTCCGACACAAGAAAAGCAGACCCATCATTATTGGGAGGGGCACCACCCATGTCTTTGCTTCTTTTAATGAAAAAACGGATGGGAGGGGTTTTGCTTTTTGGTGTTTTACTTTGGCAAGTTTGTGTCTCTCTCTGCGTGACTTTGTTGGACGGAATCCATTAGACTTTATACATGGCAGACCCAGCAAGGGATGCTTTTTAGGATTTCGGTAGGACCAAAAAGGGTGGAGGAAAATAAAATAATCACTAAAGATGTAGGTGTTGATTCACAAAACATTCGGATCATGAGTAGGCATTTTAAGTAAAATATATCCTTTCAAGTATCCAACACTAATTTACCCTACTATTTCGTACATTGATTCTAGAAATTAGTCTTTATTTCTTAAGCAACATTCAAAAGGAAATTTCAATTGCTATTTCTCATAGGCCTCACCCACCCCACTGTTATTAAATTATGTATTCATGTAATAGTTTAGAATTCTCGAGAATAGTTAATAATGATTTTTGTAAGTTCTTTAAACCTTGTAAAATTCATTACTCGATACGCGAATCATGTTGATCTAAAAGTTAATGATTGCTCTAGACATGATGGAAAAAGTTAATTTGCGAGCAAAAGCTAATTCGAAACACTATCCGACAGCCCTGTACATTGTCAATGGCTCTTAAGAAAGACAGTAATCATGTTTTTCCATTTTCCCAAACTGTAATCAAACAGATGATCAATCACGAGGGAGAAGAAGATAGCGTGGTGGAACATCTCCGGAGCTTCTCCCACCAGAAAAGTTGGGAGGGGGGTGATGAAGTCAAAGGCCACTGTAGATTTCGCTGTCATGAAAGATATATCTGCTTCCAAAAGCTAATCGACGGAGTAAACTGGGAGTGGACTGTTTTCGCTATGATATCAGGGGGTCTACTTTTTTGTCCACTAGCAATAGGCATTTGCTTGTAATATCAGGTATATTTATTCTAATTCATGATAAATTTACTTAATGATTTATGAGGTATTTGACAAGTAAGTTGTATTCCATGTTTGCTCACAATATCTTTTCTTCTTTTTACTAGTAGGATTATTTCCACGGGATTTTATGAATCAAACACGCCCCATTTTAGAGAGCCAAACCAATGATTCTCAATCACTAAATTGAAATCAATATTACCCTTTTAGTTAATATAACAATTTTTTGACTCGCCAACGGAATGTCTATTTCAGAAAAAAGTCAACTTTAGAAATAATTACAAGGGACGACACTAAGAGAATCATTTGAGTATCAATTGCAATATAGATCTAGAGGGGCAGAAATATCTGGAGCCAAACTGTTTATTCAGCTGCATCTTAGGAATTTTCCTCTGATTTTCAAGAGATTCTCAAAACAAATTACAATGGAATTGTTGCAAGGGTTCCCCTTTGCGGTTTGGGAACACATTGTTATGTTAAAAGCTTTGCACTTTCGAGTTTCAAAGTACACTCCTAAATTCACCCGGGAAAAGAATCTATACTAGAATGGCTATTTCCATCAGGTATTAAGTTACCATCGGACGGCTTCAATGTCTAAGCAAGATCGCTTTATTCCTTTTCATCATTTTGACTTGGGAGCTTCTTGTCATTACCACGACTCAATTGAAAACGACCCCAATGACAGCGAAGATCAAATGCATCATTCCATAATCTCGTGAACATCAATCCTTCAGCTAGCTTCCCCCAATAATTTCTCAGGAAACGGACCATCGAACGATTAATGTAGATCGATATTTTATGCTGATAATTGAGTCTTTGAGACCTACGGGCCACCAGAAACCAGAGGGAGGAGAGACCCTTTCACTTGGAATTTGACCAAAAGAAAGTGAATTGAATAAATTTGTAGGCAAGGGTATAAAGGCTTAATTTCGATAGCCACTTGACGGGGCAGCTTGCAAAGCTTGAAAAGGACTGAAGAAGAAACCAATATCACTTGATCATAGAGGGCCTAGGATTTTGAATTTTCTACCTCTTCTATGAGTTTTACATTGCTTGCAAGGTTGTGTAGGATTACAAAACCACTAAAAGGAGCCACCGTTTCGTTCTTCTCAACCACCCTTTTGGGATGTTTCTCCGTTTCTTTAAAGAGCCCACGAAATTATTAATCTCTTTTTTCTTTTTTCGGCATTTTCGGGTTTGTGATTTATTGGTGGTCCGGCCACGGCAAAGAGACGTACTTGTAGACCTGTTCATTTCAAGTCATTTTCCTTGTCCCTGGAAGTCCAAAACTCTAACCTAATAATCATCGATCGGTCTCTTCTTGTTGGCTGATATGTTGTGGTTTCAATGAATATGCAATAAATCAAGATGTCGGTCGTTCGAGAAAGAGAACTGTGTACATAGTTCATGTGCGCCACTCGAATTCGACTCCTTGAATCAAGTACAATTAAGCCCATGATTTTAGTGCGATATTTCATTGGCCCGATGACCTACCGTGGGGCTCCTCGTCTTTACAAAAAAGGAAAAAAAAAAAATCTCCAACAATAAACCAGGCCAAAGCCATTACTTGCCGCCAAACATATACCGCTAGCTAGTGGTCGATGGTGGCGAGTATTGACGGAGGTGCCTCCTCTAGATTTTGTAAAAGGCGTGGCGTCTTAAATTGAGCCGTAAAAGTGGATTAAAAAAGGGTTAAAGAAGATGAATGTAGTATCTGTTACATTGTAACATGGTACAGATGTGCATACATGTGAGTCAGCCTTACCTTTGTTCAGCTGATTCACCCCGTCGGTGATGTGGTAACCTACAAAACTGAGGTCGAGGAAGCTGCCCACCAGAAGGGGCACTCTTTGTTGATTGGATCGAGGACTAATCAATTATGTTTGCCATCCCTCGACAGCGCAAGCAGCCAACTATCAAGGCCAAGCAATCGAGCCGGATAATGTGCATCATGCTCTCTTCCAAACTTCCCAGCTTCAATTTCAAAACTACAAGCAATCTTCCACTTCATCCGGGACATGCAACTTTTCTATCTCAGCCTGTCAAAATATTATAAAAATAAAGAGGGAGAAACAGAGCTGATGGTTAGCAGGAAGAGGCAATTGTGAGAATTATCTCAGCTAAAGAAGCAAACTAAAAAGAGGTACTATGTCCTCATATACCAGCCAAGAATAGGAGATTATAGCTGATTCAACCAGCGATGGAATGGAGAAAAGCCAATCACCTTAATGGTGGCAACATCAGTTGCTGATGGTTTTAAATCCAGAGCAAGGCCAAAATGTAGCATGGCCTGTGCATGCATGTTCTGTGACTTGTAAATCTTGCCCATCAGAGCATAAACGCTGCTTTCTCGAGGGGCATATTCTTTGAGCTCCTCTAGGACTTCTAAGGCTTCATCAAGCTTTTCCAGGCTGATGAGTATATTAGCCTTCTGATACATGGGAAGAGGGTTCTTTCTATCAGCTAAAATAGCTCTCTCCATCATCATCAAAGCTTCCTCACTTCTCTGTCAGATGAAGGAAATAAAAATTCAGACAGACGCAACTAGACAATAATTCAATCTTCAATCAAAGTAATAAATGATTCAATGCAACTAGCGATCCAACCTTCAAGGCATGCAAAGCTGTTCCAAGGTATGACATTATAACTGAAGAACATGGATTTATCTCAAAAGCCATGTGGAAGTGATGCTCCGAGAACTCATACTTCTCTTGGCGAAGATAAACCATTCCAAGCCCATACCACGCATTATAGTGTCTTGCATCAACTCTTAGGGCAGTCTGATAACTTTTAATCCCGTTTTCAAAATCCTCCAAAGAAACATACCTGTAGATACAATGCACACTAAACTTAAGACAGCATGATCAAAATCTGAAACTTAGGCAGCAATTTAAAAGATTTTATCCTGCATATGTAAGAGATGAAAAGTAAAGGGACAAGAAAAGAGAACAACATACTCATGACCGCAAAGAGTATGGGCATATGCAAATTTTGAATCCAGCTGCACCGCTCGCTGGAAATTCTTGAGAGCAGTTTCATGGTCCTTCTGCAAGCTATAGCAATTACCCATGGCACACCTGCATTTAATTGAACAATTGCAGAAGTCTAAGGAACAAAAGGTGCTTGTTATTGACAGCCCACTCCAACCAGAAACCCATAGAGGACTTAAAGCATTATCCAATACAATGCAAAGGTTTAGCTTATATTGTACTTGACAATTAATCGACAAAATAGATATTCACCAGTTACAGCAACCAGCAGATCTATCTAAGTAGTCCAGTTACAGATACTCAAGTTGATGATTAGGTTCTGAACTACTTATTAGCTAGGGTGAAGGTACCATGACTGAGGAGCTAGACGGTCCGTTGCAATCAGCTCTTGAGCTAGGTAACTTAACTTCATATCTTCCTTTAAATGCTGCAAAGAATAGAGAAACAAAATTAGCAAATGATAAGAAAACTTAAACAGGTAAACAGCACAATCCACTGGCATTTTAAGAATGGAGAGTCACAAACAGAAACCAGGCTGCTATTGCTTGAACTTGAAAAAACTGGGAAACAGATTTTACATCTCAATCTGACAACAGACGAGAGCATCAGGAGAATGGGGATCTTACATAAAGAACAGTTGAGTAAATATCCATTCCTTCTAAACTATAGGGAGATGAGCGACGAGCAAGATTAAATGCTTGATCAGCTTCCATATAATCGACCAACTCAAAGTACGCTTTGCCAACCTGCAATAGTGCCATGTTCATTCACATAACATATTGTTAGTGCATGTACCCCAGCATTGCCCAATAAAAATAGACAAATGTCATTAATTTTTCTGCTTCTTTCAACACCTAGCAGCAAAGAAACTTTCATCTTCTTTTCAAACCACCACGCCAGCACAGACGACAAAATGTAAATGGATTTTCAAGATCCCAATGCAAACTATAAGATTGCAGCAGAAAAAGGAGCCAACAAAAATTTCGTGTTTTAGATTGACATCCTATAGTTTCTGTATTTGTCTAAATTGATAGTTACATACCAAACCAATATGCTCAAAGAGATGATAACATCAAGTGAAGGGGAATTATCGTCAACATTACCTGTGAAAGCACCCAGCCTGTATTGTAATGCCTGTGCGGAAGTCTCGAGTATATATCTAGCGCGTCCTGTGCAAAGGAAAAACATAATCAGAATAAGGAATGTTATAAAGACTATGAGAACAAAATCTTTTGCTATAAAAAAGCAATTCAGAGGTACCTGACATCTGTACATGCAGGAAAGCCTATAGGCTTCCCCAAATAATCTTAGCAGACCTAATACTTCTGCTGTGCCAGTTAAAACCCTTGCACTAGTCAGTATAGGCCCAGCAACAGGCAAACTTGCTCCTTCTTGATCAAAGGTTCTATTGTCCCCCGAAGGACAAGAACAATTTGCCAATGTAGGATTGAAACGAGAATCATCAGTAACCTCATTCCGTACTCCTAGAGGATGTGAATAAAGACAATTTCTAGTCATTGAAATCATTAAAACAGAACAAATGAGGACTGCCAGAAAAGTAGAAGCAGCACAATTTTGAGTTTGTGTGACACCAGGACATGTCAAATGTGAAATTGGCAAAACAACCCAAAAAAGAAAGCTCTCTGCCCAATTGAAATAGAAACAAGAACTGGAGAAAACTATACTTCCGCACATTTATGCAAATTTTGAACAGAGAATGAGATATTTCAATGCATCTTCCTTCATGCCCCAAAACCACTTTAAAACAAAAACACTATACAAACACTCCATCTTGAGCCACAGGTTTTGGAACTAAATGACTGGAACACAAATTACCAAAAGGGAGATGACCGATGCTTGCTTCCATAAACATTTCCAAGTCGTCCAACATAACATATAATGTTTAAATCCCTTGTGTATGAACTATGCCCTTTGCAGTATTAACAAAGCTAAGAAAACAAAAAGGACTTCTAAAGGTTTCCTACTCAAAGAACTGAGTTTTCAAAATATAATTGTCTATGCATGTTGGGAGGCAACCATGGGGTCCTTGAGGCTGGATCATGTTCCCACTCTTAGGTGGGCACTTATCAATCCATTTTCTTCACATTCAGGATGCACTGCCATTAAGGAATCGGATCGGAATCCCTCATTGCTTCAAGCGTGACATCCAAATTTAACAACCACTAATCCATACTTCTTGACTACTCATTATACCAATTTGGGAATATCTGTTCACGGCCCTTATTAAGTTCCAACCAATTCGCGTAATACAATTTCTCTTACTACACCTAATAAAAGAAAGTGAAATTGTCCTTATACCCTGCAAAACAAGAAACCAATAGGAAACACCAACTTATTTTGGTTCCAATGAGTATGCTTCATACTCACCATGAGAACCTTCTAAAATCAAAACCATCATTAGACCCATGAACATGTTGATCATATCGTTTACTTGATAAAACTCGAAGCACAACCATGTCCACTCTCTTACCATCAGAGTGATAGAAAAATGCCTTCTCTTATACATATATGATGCAGTAAGATTCTTCTAACTCATCAGTTTAAGTAAAAGCAGAAAATCATTACTTAATCAGAAATGTCACCTTCATCAGAATTTTCACTGGCCCATGACTGTCCTTTTCGAATGGTCACAGCACGGAGTGCCGCAGAACTTGGTTTTGAACTTCCAAGATACTTAGAGGAGTTGCTGGCCCCATTTCCAGAAACTGACATTGCATTCGTAGTTACATTTGCTGCTGCATCTCCAGCAAGTCTTGTACTTCGTCGTGGACCAGAATCAGAAAATAATCTTCCCGATATCTGAGATAGACATGAATTATGAGAAGAAACTCGAATTGGTTTTTGTTACGCTGATGAGCTATGTTCACCTCAATATCAAGAGTGACAGGGGCATGAATGCCATTTAACAACATAAAACTGTGAACTCGCTATTTTATCAGCATAATAAATTCATTCAAATAACTCAAAAGCAACATTGACACTAGAGAACAGACTGCCACCCTCCAATATACAATAAATTAGTCTTCTCTATGTCTTTAACTAGGAAAAGTGGTTGGCATAAGCTTCTGCTGAATAAGTGGGACCCTCTTTATCAGCCTACTTCCATTCTTTTGTGGTGGGAAAATTCTCAGCCTATTATTCTGCTAAGGACCCCAGAACATCTAAGGCCCACCTCAAATGCCTAGGTTTTCCAGTTAAGCCCAAGAATTGACCATGTAGGCACTCAAGGTAATATATATTTAACAATTGTTTGAACTTAGGTGATGACTTCCATTCAAAAAATGCAACTCCAATTTTCATATTGCCAGCCAATCTAAACCAGCCATTTAATGAGATAGAATAAAAATTTATAACCTTCCGCAATTTTCCTTCATCTACAAACTTTCTTCGAGGAGCTTGAATCGTAGAGTTTACAGTTGACCTTGGGGAGCTATCCGCACCAAGAGAACTCAAGTTTGGACCATTTGGCTGCATATTCCTACATGGTGGTGGGGGTGCAGCACCTGACAACTGCAGAGACTTAAAAAATAGAAACATCCAGATGATCAGTACTATAATAAATATTAGATGAAAAGAGGCCAAATTGCATGAGACATAGTTATATAAGCTTACATTTATTCCAATAAAGCACTCGACATGAGAAAAAAAGTTGCTGTTCCAGTCTCATAAAAACAGAGTGAAACATGGTTAAATTAAGGCTAATTAGTCATCACATCCTTTCAATAGCTTCTAATAGAAAGGCATGCAATACACCATAGCCTCTTGTTAGTCAGAGGGCAGATCGTGAAGCAAAGTAAGAGTTATAAGGTCGTTAAGTTTAAAAAGTTTAATTATTAATCCGTCTTTCTATTGCCAAAAGTACCCGACTTTTTCCCCAAGTCAAAAATGACTCCTACGTGTAGGGAAGTAACTTCCATTGAGATGAAAAACGACATGGAGAATCTAGACTTAAACAAGGATGACACAAGGAGGGTTTGTGGCTCCAATATGAGGAACAAAAATGGGAAATTCCTCGTCAAAAATGTGGTACGATGGGTGTAGGCTTCCTTTGCTCATTTAATTGAAAAAAAACATCAGTTCTTTTCTTACATTAAAATTGACATGATACAATTAAATCATAGTTAACACAATAAGTAACATGGCTGAACAAAAGCATCAGTTAAATATATTCCTAACACAGATTATTAGCATTAGAGATATAATGTGAAAGTATCATATAATTTCCATTGAAACGGTAGGAACATTGATTTCTGTGTTTAACAACTGGTGTATCATAAGGCAGAATGTGCGTTCCCCTCAAAATCACAAACTTTCAGGTGATAACCCTAAGTTGATCATGGACTTCAACACCAGTCAACTTTCGAAGAGTTCAAATTGGAATTTACAAATCAAACCAAATAGCCAAAGCATAACTCAAGTGAAATTGAGTTATATGCTTGTCATGCTTTACCAGATGACTCATCTAGTTATATTAGGGATGGCTATTTGTGCTGCATCTCATAGTTACATCAGTTATTTGTGTCATTTCATTCCCACATTAAAAAGTATGAATTTCAGTTTCTCATTAATTTGCTTAAGACATGCCAATTCGTGTACATTTTGAGTTGTTCATGTCATATTTACATTTCTTTCGAAAAATTGGTCTCAAGTTTGACTCATAGTATCCAGCCATTTCAAAAATTGCCACCCCTAGCCATGGCAAATAGCAAAGAATTGGAAGTATTAATTATCACCCATTCAGACCAAATAAATCAGTGAGTTACCTGTGTAGCAACAGGGGAAGGAGTATTATATAGAGACAACTGAGAAGATCCACCGTTTAGAGGCTGACCAGAACCTCGTGAAGATGCAGTAGTTCCATGGTAGCTTCCGGCAACATCTCTTGCATTATTGCTTAGCATTTGTTTCAGTTGCCTTGAGCTCACATCATCCATTGACCTCCTGGCAGAATTTACATTGTGATCCTCACTTGACATATCTGCATTTTGAGGAGAAAACCCATTGGGCAAGTACTGCTTATGTATACAAACAGCAGCTGCCTCACTGAAAACTGCAGCCGCTTCTTCAGCAGAACCTAAAAACAATCATGGAAAGATGATGAATGAGACTCCTATTTGGAGTAAGTCCTGTACATGACCACCCAATTACAAGGTTAATATTCATGAAGTAGTGGGAACCCAATGTGGCAATCTTTGTGTAAGATTCAAGTAGCTGTCATTAGATAAGTACCAATATGGAAGAAACGCGATAACCTCAAACTAAATAGACGAATACTTAAAGAAACTGAATCCCACTTTAAGCATCACGGAATAAAATAATAGGCACTTCTCTGCATAAATACTAGAATATGGGTTTAAAATTGTTAAAAATTGACACAGAATTTCAAATGTATGCTTGTCATTGCCATCATACTACAATTACAATGAAAAGACATGGAAAATCCTTAGAAGCCGGGAATAGTCAGAAAAAAGTGACTGCTCTGCGCACGGAACATTTCCATGTTATATTCACCGGACAGCACTCACATAACATTTGCTGAAGAAGTTGACTTGTACTTGAAAAGTGTAGACCAGGTCAATTTAATCCTAATGGTTTTCTACTAGTTCCAAGTCCATCTACCAAGCACTTCAAATAAATAACATCAAACAAATAAATTTATTGAAATATGCCCAATTATCATCACCGAAACTCAGAGTCATGCAAGAGAATAAGGATATCTTTAACACAAACCTAAGGCACAGAGCTCCTCATATGCAGCCCACAATAAAGGATCTGTTGACAAAGCTTGCTTGAAGTGATGGATGGCACTTCTCTTTCTATCGGTATATCTATGAGAAGCAAACATAGAAAGGTAAGGAACTTCATGTTTATGCAAAAACAGATTAACTAGCAAGAACACCATATTCTTTCACGAAACTATAGTCAGGCAAATATTATGCTGTGTCTAGAATTATAAAGTCAACAATGAAGAATGTAATCTTGAACGATTTCCATACCAATGAAACATGGTCAACGTGGAAGAAAGCACAAGAATTATAATTGTCATCACAGAAAAAAATTCCAACAGAAACATGAAATAAAGGAAAGAGAGCTCTCATGACCTTAATGTGTCACCAAACTCTGGTAAATATCACTCAAAACTATCCACAATCACATTAGGAAGCAGCTATCCCTCAAAGAATACAATGATGACTAGTATAAGCTCAAAGATACAAAGATAACGCAATTAGCATTGCCTGTCTCTGCTTGAACATGGGCTCATTGATTTAGCACTCCAAATTGCTAGTGTACGATGAATAGACATGTGCTTCAGATCGTGAGAGAACTAGTGCACTATGCTTTGTTTGACTGCACGGACCACAGATCAAGCAAATGACCCCACATTTGCTAATTGGATTACAATGACCATAGATCATGCAACAAATCTAGCATTTTTCTAACCATACAGAAGTTGGGCTTTGCCATGCTACAAGCAGTGTGAAGGATTCTGAGAATGTAGCGAAAATTATGAATGGAAGAGCTAAAACATCAGGCTAGATTGTTCAGGAATAAAGCTTTTCCTTCCACTACTAGCTTATCTGTGTTAATACTATTACATTTTTAATTTTGTAGACTGGACAAAATGTGCATGGGTACTTCCTTTTTGTTTTGAATAAAAGAGTACAACCTCTTACCTTTTCTGCCTTACAGGAAAGCTCCAGTTAACACCTCACTTTCCTCCTAAATGGATGGCTACATCTTACTGCCCTCTTTTTTGGCCAATTACAATTTAGTGCCCTTAAAAATGCAAAGTTTTGACGCAGTTCTTTATTCCCTCCTTCTTTTAAAAGAAAAGGAAAAACATCATAGGAAAAAATGATGAAAGAATAGGAGCCTAACCCTATACTGCATCTTGCTTCATTTCTAAAAGGAAAGCCTATAACAATAAGTAACAAAAGGGTGAGTGATTTGCAACCTTCAAGAATGAAGGAGACTCTGTGAATCATTTGTTGTTGCATGTAACTGAACAGACTGATCTAGACTATAGTTTTTCAATCTTTTAAGGGGGAGAGAGAGGGAGATGGGGGGGGTGGCAATGCAAATTTTCTCCTTGGAGAGATGCCATTAATTCTTCTGTCGGAAAGAAGGAAGTTACTAAGACGACTCCTCTACTTGTCTTTTGGCTCTTTGGAAGAAAAGAAATGAGATGATATTTCAAGGAGTTAAAAATTTCATGGTTTTCTTTTTTCAATAATCAGTTATATAATAGTCATTTTTGCTATATTGGGGAAGTTCAATTTCATACTTCTAGTTTATCGGAAATGTTAGAAACAAACTTTGGTGCTCACTTTTTTTATTTGGGAGGCTCCCCCTCTTTAAGTCGTTTTGTATTGGGACAGTACCTTTGGTACCTCTTTAATAGAGTTTGCTTTATCTCTAACGAAAATGGCAATTTCAAAGAAAGAGATTCTCAAACTATTTTTGCTTGTTTCACCTCTGTCCACATTTTAGATATGACATAGCATCTATATCACCAACTACATAAAGGAGAAATTATTTTATTACTGCCCATAGACAATGCATACGAGAAGGATGCTATCAGGATGATTCTGCCAAAAATGCAATAACAACCTGTAGATAAGGCCAAGAAGGTAGTGACCAGCAGCACCATTTGGAACCTGCTCGCAGCACAGAACAGCAATTAGCAAATGACCTCATCCATCAAACCAAGCCATGAGCAATACAGGTTCAGTCAAACAACACGATATTAGACTGATATAGATCCCTAGCAATCAAATTCATACTACTATGGAATATATTGAGACCACCGGATTGATTTGCACAGACAGGTCACATACCTCTGCCCCGGGCTCATTAGCAGAGCATAATGCTGACTCGGCCTCTTTGAGCAGATCCATCTGAAAACATGATATTGCAAACAAGTAGCGTGATTGAGGCATCTGAGTCCCTTCACATAAAGAATACTTCAATCAATCAGGGCAACAAAGATCCAAGAAACTTTACAGAAAATCCAGTAGAGAACAAAATGAGGGGGACCCAGGATAATGAGTAATCCAGCAAAGGATAAACTATCAGCAAAACACGAAATCACAGAGGAGACCATCCCTACCCTTTAGTATATGGTAAGCACAGTAAGCTTGATTGTTCTGCAGGTAGCAACCGGCTAACAATTGCAGATTCACCTGAAAGCAACCGAACGGCCCAGAACACAACTTCAGCATAAATAAATTTGCGAGCAGAATCAGATTTAAAAAGAAATCAGCCACCGATGCAACATCATCTTCCAACAACAAGACCAGGTAGAATGAACACAGAACATTTTCCCAAAAAAAAAAAAAAAAAAAACAGAAGTTTCATCATCTAAAGCAGCTTCACAAACTGCTACGTCACCCAACCAACGAACGGCTGCTACAGTGGAAAAACCCAGGCAGAACACGAGCAGGAGCGCATTAAAAAGACGAAGCTAGCTGCGCAATCGCGCATCCAACAACAGCAAAACTCGCTCCACCGAAGCAGAAGCTAGGCATCGAATCTAGAAAAAAGGCACTAAAATCGCGCCTAAATCTACCCCGAAGAGAGAGAGAAAGAGAGAGAGACGGGAAAAGGACAACGGAATCCTCGGCGCGCGCATCGAGCCGCCTCCACCTCCGCCGCCGCCGCCGAAATCGACGCGACGGAACGGACTCGATTCGACGCCCGAGCCTGTCTTCCCGGCGAACAATCGAAGAAGAAGAAGAAGAAGAAGAAGACGAGGAAGAGGAATCGGCAAGCAATCCGGGGGGAGAGGCACCTCGGAAGGGAACTCGGCGCAGAGGCGCTCGCACATGAAGATGGCGTTCCGGTGCATGAAGTGCCGCAGGCTGTTCTGCACGCAGTCGACGAGTATCGTTTCCATGGCCGCTTCAGTGTGAGCGAGCGAGCGAGCGAGCGAGAGCGAGAGAGAGAGAGAGAGATGGCGAGGGCGTTGCGGGCGTTGGGGCCTTTCTCGGTGCTCTAGCAGGTTCAAATTTTGCGCCGCACGTGCCGGCTCCTGTTTCGAAGGGCGGCGGTCACGTGACGTGAGTTGGGGGACCGGAACTCTGGACCGGCGCGATTTTTATCTCGGTTCGGTTCGGGGGAGCTTAATTCGAAAGAGAAACTGCGGAGCGGTAGAGCGCGTGTAGAGAGCCCAACGGTAACTATTCGATCGATCCCAGTCTTGCGATGCAACAAACAATGTTATCAGAAAATTCGAGATATTATGACCTCGTTTGGTTCGGCTTTGGAGGAATGTATCTGGAAAAATGTAAATACCTTTGACTTAAAGGAATTTTTCAAAATATAAATAGTATTTGGTGAATTATAATTTTAAAGTGTATTGAAAATAATTTTGACTAAAATGCCCTTTAGTAAAAATCGCATTTGTAAAGGACTTTTGCTATTTTTTTTTTAAAAAAGATTTTCGTAATTTTCTTTTTTAAGTCCAATGGCTAGCTAGATCTGGTTGCCAAACGGCCAGATCTAGCCCCCGGATGGCCTTGCCTGAGGTTGCCCACCACAGGCGAGGTCGCCTAACCCCAAGCGGTCGTTGCTTGAGGTTGCCCGATCTCGGCCGCTTGAGTTGTGCGATTCAGGTTATCAATCGCCTGGGTCTCGTGACCCAGGCATCGCCTAAGGTCTGGCGATAGTTGCCGAGGTCGAGCAACCCTCAAGCGGCGATTGCCGTTGCGCATGACCCCTTGGTCGACAATCTTCAACCTCAGATCGATTTTTTCCGTGTGGCGATCTTTGGAGAAGATAAACAATAACCGATACCAACACTTGAATTTCAAAAATGCAACTTCCCAAATATCTCGAGACTTACTTTAGACTAAATGTCTTTAGAGTCCTTTGGAAATGTAATTGTATTTCCTTAAAGTTGAGCAAAAACACAAACAAAACGTGTTTGCATTTGGCCAACAGACTTTAGAGTTCCAAAGTTTATTGTAAATGTTGAACCAAATGGGGCCTATATAGAATTTAACTTTTTTTCCCTGGAAAAGATCATTTCGATCTTCCTTCTTTTTTTGTGATGGTGGACCGAGCAATCCATGGACAGGATGTTGTGGACCAATGGAGCTCGCTGTGGACTTAGGTTAGCAGTGCAGTGGAGACACGTGTTGCAGTCAAGAATCAGCCAAGCCCTTCTTAGAAACTTCTTGTATAACTCTTAAGCTTAGCTCTTAAACCAGAGCTAACCTTGGCTTCCTTAAGCCCTGTTTGATAACCTTCCGAGGAACAACTATTTATGTTTTTTTTATTTTCCAAAACGAAAAAAGAATAAAAATTCATTTGATAAATTTTTTCTTCCTGAGAATAAAATTCTATTTTTTTATTCTCAGGAATAGATCTCGGGAATGCAATTAAAAAGTAGAAAAAAATAGTTTATTGTTATTGTGAATAATTCCTAGAATTTCCTCTCTTTTTTTTTTTTTTTTTTTTCATTTCTCTTCTTCTCTTCCCTTTTCTTCTTCTTCCTTTTGGCCAACGACCTTACCAAAGTATCGTCAACCCCCGGCAACACTGAGCCATTAGGGGTGTACAAAGGAACACTGAGCCATTAGAGGTGTGCAAAGGAACCGAGATCCGCCCGGATCGACTGGAACCGAACCGAAACCGCCTGGAACCGGTGGTTCTTGAGGGAACCGGTCCGATTCCCGATTCCAATTTATGGGAACTGGTGAGTACTGGTCCGGTTCCCGGTTCCATGGGTAGATTCATCCACCCGCCCACCCGGACCGGACCGACTAATTTTTAATTTTAAAAAAATTAAAATTACTAATTAACAAACCCTCGACTCTGCCTTCAGAGACACAACAAGAGCTCTCTACTTGTCGAGTCCGGCAAACAATCATTGTAAAAGCTTGTGGAGAAGATTGTAAGCTTATGATATGAAAGGGCTGAGCAAAGAGAGCTTGTTGGACTGCTTGATGTTCGTTGACGGGTGCATGAGGTCGGAGAAGAAGAGGAGCAAACACGCAAAGATACCGCACTATGCAGCGCATATGATCAGCAAGTCAATGAAGGCCGCATGGCCGTTTGTCGGCTCAAGGTCTTTCTCGGCGTTGTGGGGGGCGAGGGGTTTCCTCTCCCTCTTCGCGGCTATGAAATCCGTGGTCGAAATCGATCGGCCGTGGCTTCACATGTGTGGAATTTTGTTCCTTGGTTCGGTTTAGGAGGCAGAATCGAACGATCTGCCTCGGCATCGCGCGTCGGTGATGTGGTTGTGTTGATTCGGACAGATTGATTGATGGGGAACGAGTCTATTTTTAGCTTTGAGACCGGTTCCATGGATCCACCCAGGAACCAGATCGGATCGGCGGTCCAGTTCCCGGGTGGATCCATGCAACAAATGGGTGGATCCCGATTTCAATTTTTTGAAACTGGTCCTTAGCGAGCGGTTCCCGATTCTAGGTTAGGAATCGCCCGCTCAAACCATGTATACCCTTATGAGCCATGGTGAGGCTCGGCCTCACTAGGCCACCACTAGGTTGGCGTTGCTTGGCGGTGGTTAGGCGAGGCCAAGCCTCGCACATCCTCGCCAGATCTAGGCGAGGCTTGACCTCGCCCAAACCTGGCGGGGCTGAGGCTCACGTTAGTTAAACAAGCCTTCGGTGAGCTCACCGGATCTCGCCCAGCCAATCGCTAGCGACAGGCTACAAAGAAGAAGGAGGAAAAAGAGAAAAAGGAAAAAGAAAAATATAAGAAAATTAATAAAAGCATTAAAAAATTAAAAGAAACAAAAATTTAAGAATCCTACTAAATGCATTTCTATTTCAGGAATATAAATTTTGGATAGTTACTAGGCACATTCTTTTGCTCAAAAATTGTTCCCGAGAATAGAATAAAAAAAAAATCATTTCTGTTTAAAAATTGTTCCCATGAACAAGATCATTACCAATCACGTCCTTAGTATCACAGGTTCGGTTTAAGCTAAACTTGTGACACCTCCACCACGTTTAGGAGGAGGTCTAACCTCCATAGCCAAGTTTACCAACACCTGTCTGTCTGATATACAGTGATGGCGGGCTGCCTAGAATTGCCTGATATATTGCCTCAGGGACACGGCTCCTAACTCTCCCTACACTCAGTCAATGTTTGTCTTCCCAACTAGTGGGGAACACAGGTTCCAGACAGAGCAGGGTCTCCTATCCCAAGGCAGTTCTCCTGCTTGTCTGGTTCCTAAGGACTTGCTCTTGTCCAACTTAAAAATTTCAAATACAAGAATATTCTAAGGAGGGCTTGACAGATTCTTCATTGCAACACGTGTCTCCACTGCACTGCCAACCTGAGTCCACAATGAGCTTCACTGATCCACGACATCCCGTCCATGGATTGCTCAGTCCACTGTTGTCAAAAGAAAAAAAAAAGGGGAAGATCGAAATTAACCTTTTTAAGTGACCCTAGAATATTCAAAGGATACCAGGGGGAATATTTAGTTGTTCTTAATAGGTAGGCAATGACGATTATGTACAAATAAGGGCACTGTCCCTTATTTGCATCATCCAAGTATTCGAGCAATATGGCATCTTTGAAAGCTTCTTTTCTCTTGAAACCTTGTCAAGTGAGTGTAAAAGCGAGAGCAAGTAAGGCTTACTTAAGCCAAGAGGGGTTATCCAATGTTTAAGTGCCACTCGATTTATAATCTAAAGTATTGACGTGTGACAAGTGATATTGAAAGCAGTGTTTTTTTGTGGCCGCAGCTTCCAACTTCGATGTTGAAAGGTTTGGATTCGGGAAACAGGATTCCCAAAACGATCGTTTCGACACAAAAACGATCCCAAAAAGAGGAGAAACGCAGCGGAAGAAGATTTCAACACCCAATCACGAATCACCGATCAAAAGTGCATCACGGGGACGAACGCACCTTAAATCCACGAGACTAAACACCCGGCGTTGCAATTCGAGGAGGGAAAGACGTTACTGTTCTTCAAGAGGGAGGAGAGAGCGTCGTACGTCCAAAGGAAAAAAAAAACAAAAACCGTAAAAGAAAAAAAAAACTTCCTTTTTTACTTTTCTTTTTTTTTTTCCTTTTTATACCTCTCTCTTCCATGGGCCCTTAACCCATGGGCCGGGCCTCTAGGCCCATTAGGCCAAAATAGGCTCAATTTAAAGAAAAATCCAACATCTCCCACTCGCACATGGTGGTCCAAAACCAACATGGGCGGACAAGCCTTACTCTAGCTCATCAAAGAAGAATCCATTAAATACATCTCCCACTCGACACGATGGGCCGAACGCAGTCCTTTTTCTCATTGCAACATTCATACGGTGAATAGTCCGTGCGACCAAAGCATACTTTGAGAGCTCGTTGCCATACATCATTTAGGAATATATAGTAGCTCATAATGGGCGTCACACTCGAGTAGATTTAGTATGCGGTACCTAGATCGATCGATCACATTTATATCTCTCTTGATCTCTTTTCAACAACGATATATATTGCATTCACAATTATGATTATTCCAAAGACAGTCATAATTGGTCGACCGGTGAATACAAAAACAATGTGATTCTCCAAAATCGATCTTCCTCTTTCCTTCAAACTCTCAATTTCAGTCCGGCTTGCTTTTCTAGAAATGTCCCATTAGATCGAATCAACTCATGACCATTGGCAACATTTTAAGATAGCAAACACTAAATAGAAATCTTGAGAATAAGTAAGAGTCCCGAGGGGACAAAAAACGAGGAACACATTTTCCTCAAGAGTCTCACACGGCATAAAAATTGAGATCAAACTTTTGCCACTCTTATTGGTCGTCTCATGCATACGCGGTATGAAAAGCGTATTACGGTATTAACTCCTTTCCCATGGAGCGTATGTCTACACAATCAATACCGTACGGATGATAGTTCGGACATACCCAATGTCTAACTTGAGTTCACGTATCTACTCATTCACATAATTCATCAGAACTCACATCTGGCATCTTAAACAGATAAAGTAAAATATGTGGGTTATTTTACTTTCGGACATAATATTTATCATGTCCTCATCTTAACACTTAGTTAAGGCGACATATATATTTTAAGCCCGAGCTCTCGATTATCACCTAGATAATAAGCTTAAAAAAAAACGTCTCATCTCTATTTATCACACAAGAAAATAGAGGCGATTACCCATGTGAGTGGGCTAATCTCTTATCTCGTCCGACATACTTTCTCAACTCAATATAATGCACTGAGCATTAAGATGCATAAAGATCAAACAAAGATTCATAGGCATTAATGATGAAAAACACAATTTCATAAATGTGAACAACTTAGGGAAATCAAAAATATCCAGTACATCAGACTCTACGCAATCCTAGAGATTTCTCATGACCACAAAAACACATCTCTAGGTGTTGGCTTTGTCATAGGATCTGCAACCATTCTATGCGTAAATATGTACTGTAAGCTCACATTCATTCGTGCAACTATATCTTTGACAAAGTTATACTTGGTATCTATATGTTTGGTCTTGCCATGATACTTTGGATCTTTGGTGTACGCTATAGCTGCTTGGCTATCACAATTAACCAATAATGGATTTACAGCTTTCTCAATAACACCTAAATGATCCAAAAATCTCTTAAGCCAAACCGCTTCTTGTACCACTACCGATAATGCCACGAACTTAGCTTCCATCGTGGACAAGGCTATACACGTTTGTTTCTTGCCGCACCAACACATGGCGCCATTATTCGAAACAAAAACAAAAATAGAGGTAGATTTCCTTTCATCTAAATCTTCTCCTCAACTTGTGTCTAAATAGCCTTCGAGTCGCGATCCTTTCCTTGATATCTCGGTATATAATCGGTAGTTCCCTTTAGATACCTTAGTATTCTCTTAACGGCTTTCCAATGTGCTTGACCTGGATTGGATTGGTATCTTCTCACCATTCCAACTGCAAAGCATATGTCGGGTCTTGTACACAACATAGCGTACATCAAGCTCCCAACAGCACTAGCATAAGGAACATGCTTCATTTGTTCCTTCTCTTGTGGAGTCCTTGGACACGATCTATGGCTCAATCCTTCACCTTTTGCAATAGGAGTGTCTATGAGTTTACAATCTTGCATACGAAATCGTTCAAGAACTTTACTTATATATGTTTCTTGCGAAAGAGATAATGATCTCTTCGAACGATCTCTTGAAAACTTAACTCCAAGTATGTATGCAGCCTCACCCATATCTTTCATCTCAAAATTTGTAGATAGCCAACTTTTGATGGTATTAACTAACTCCATATTGCTTCCGGCAATAAGTATATCATCAACATATGATGATATGATCACAAATTGATCTTTGGATCTCTTGATATATACACAATGATCCTCATCAATCATTGTAAAATCATATGCCATCATAGCATTATGAAAACGTATATACCATTGTCTTGACGATCGCTTAAGGCCATATATCGATTTCAAAAGTCGACATACCTTTCCTTCTTGGCCTTTCGTAATGAAACCAACAGGTTGTTCCATATATATTTCCTCATCTAAGTCTCCATTGAGAAAAGCAGTCTTTACATCCATTTGATGTAATTCAAGATCCATACTTGCCACTATTGCCGAATAATGCGAATTGAGGTGAATCTAACAACGGGGAAAATGTTTCCTCATAATCAATTTCTTCCCGTTGATTATACCCCTTCGCCACAAGGCGAGCTTTATATCTTTCTATTGAGCCATCAGCTTTACGCTTTATTTTGAGAACCCACTTGTTCCCAATAGCTTTGCGTCCCTTTGGAAGATCAACCGGTTCCCAAACATGGTTTGACTTCATTGACTCCATTTCCTCTCCCATTGCATCCATCCATTTTTCTTTACTAGGGCAACTTAGAGCCTCATGTATATTTCTTGGCTCATCCTCATCTTGTGGGGCAATCATAAAAGTTTCCCCTTCAATGTCAAAACGTTGACGGGGAATACTTTTGCGACTTGTTCGCCGTATAGGAGATAGTACACTTAGCACATCATTTCCCATTATTCTCCCACTAGGATCAGATAATGATGATGTCGTATCATCATGTGGTTGTAATTGAGAATTAGTTGTATGCAATTCATCACTTCTCACATTACTCCCACTTGGGCGAACCCCACTAATATCATTATCTTGATCCATGGTTTCAAATAGGGAGTAATTTTCACCTATTTCGCCCTTTTTAGGAAACTCATCCTCTAAGAATGTGACATCTCATGATTCAAATTCAGTTACACTCCCACTTTCCTGCTCACCTATGAACACATATCCTTTAGAGTGTTCGAGTATCTTATGAAAATACTCTTTTTCCTCCGGGACCTAATTTCCCAAATTTGTGAGAGGGCTCATGGGTATAGGCTGCACAACCCCATGGCTTAAGAAAACCCAAGTCCGGTTTTCTACCCGTCCATAACTCATATGGAGTGGAAGTAACGATTTGGAAGGCACCCGGTTAAGTACATAGGCAGTGTCAATAATGCATCACTCCAAAAAGTGATAGGTAAGTTAGCATGTGCCATCATGGACCTAACCATTTCCGAGGGTTCTTTTCTTCTCTCTCGCAACACCATTTTGTTGAGGAGTATATGGAATAGATAACTGTCTTTCTATTCCTTTTTCATCACATAATTTTCTGAACTCATCGATAAATATTCTCGACCTCGATCGGATCTCAATGCTTTTATTTTCCTGTCTAATTGATTCTCTACCAAGGCCATAAACCTTTTTGAAACAACTTAATGCTTCAGATTTATGAGAAATCAAATAGACATATCCGAATCGAGTATAATCATCTATAAAAAGTGATGAAATAAACAGCCCCATGCCTTCCTCTCACATTCGGTGGACCACGGATGTCGAAATGGATTAAATGCGAGAGGAAATTCAGCTCTTTTACTTTTTCTAAATGGTTTCCTTGTTTTCCCCGCTAGGCAATGCTTACATATGGGCAAATTGACTTTTTCAATATTGCCCAACAAGCCCTCTTTGGCTAGTCTATTCATACGTTGTTGGCCAATATGACCAAGTCTAGCATGCCATACATTCACATCATTGTCATATGAATTAGGAGACGTGATAAGGGAATAACAAACATTTGCATTAACATAGTCAATGTCTAAAACAATAAAACCATCCGAAAAATAGCCATGACCATAGGAATTTGTTTCCAAAAACAAATCCACACCTCTATTACGGAAGTTCATATTAAAACGTAGTTTGACCAACACTAAAATGTACACTAGATTCCGACGAATTTCCGGAGCATACAACACATCATGTAGGAACAAAGTGCGTCCACCACGCATGTTCGGTTGGCGGTGCCAATTCCTTTCACTTCACTGGAGTTGTTTCCCACATAGATCCACTTAGTTCCGGTTGGGACTCGTCGGAATTCCACAAAGGATCCTCTATCCTTTGCTACATGGTCCGTTGCTCCCGAATCTACAGTCCACAAAGGATTGGATTCAGCCAACAATACGAGAACTTGACACATAAGCAAAGTTCTCAAATGTACAAGAGGTATTTACCTTTTTAGGCTCACGACAGGTTGCGAGCATAGTGACCATTCTTGTCACAATTGTAACACCTTACCCTTGACATTTTCTTCACTTGAGGACGTTTTCCTCTCTTGTGTTGGTTAACTCTTGGTTTCTTGCAAGGAGGACTTGATCCTTTGCTTGACCACATATTGAACGAATCAATACGCTTGCGCTTAGAGCTCAAAGCCCTTTCGAGCTAGAACCAAGATAACAAATATTTACTCTCGGCTCCAATGCCGTTAGGTGGTCCTCTACTAGCTCAAGGCGGCGCACAGCATTCTCAAGATCTTCCATAACATGGTCAAGAGCTTCTAGTGCTTGTTGCTTTTCCGAACATATTGAATCTTCATATTCAATATTTCACAATTGTTGCCGTTCAAATCAGCAATTACTTTCTTAGTTCTTTGAAGCCATCGATCCAACACATCGGACATATATGCACGAATAATTAATGCCTATCATTTATGCATCCACTTTGCATAGACTCATCATATTAATAAACAATTTCAAGTAAGGTTTCGAATCAAAAGGTCACTATGTTTCCAATCATCCTCCAAAAATCCTAACTTAAAACTGTCATTAATATAATTGTCTTATGCAAACTAAATTCTATGAAGCTACAAAAACTTCTAAGAGCTACCCCATCAATCAGCAATAACGGAAAGCAAATAATATATGACATTCAATAATATGATAACGCTTTCACATAATACAAAGATATCCATTACACTAAGTAATATATTTATACGAGGAAAAATATCAACATGGAAAGAGATATATATATACCCAAAACATCTCAAACTAATTTAAGAAATAAACAGAAAAGTCCCCGCTAAACTATCGGTCAAAAAATCTAAGAAAACGAAGGCACATTTGCCAACCATGGAAAAACTTTTGGAGAGCTGTCATGCCGTCTCCAAGGCGCATTCACTTTGCTCCATGTGGCACTAATACTAAGGGTTGAAGTTTTGATTAGCTCAATCCTATAGTACTCTCTCACAAAAGCTTCTACCGGCCTCCTATAATCCGGGACCACGTTGACCTCCCATAGTCGATCTAACACCGCTTGCCATTCGGGTGGAAGAGTGTTCTTGAAGGTCGACACCTTCTCAAAATCCGGCATAAGATAACCATTCCGGATGATTTCTGTATCATCGATTGACCCCGACCACATGTGATACTAAATCACCGTTATGCCACCGATAATTAGCTAACTCGTAATCAGCCTTTTCGCCTAGCACGTTCTTCGTCCGTTCTCGGGAATGCGGTATCCGTGCATAGCGCATCATAGTTCCCGCAACAAATGCGGAACTTTGAAAAAATGGATCACTTATAATCCATAATAAACATAAGGGAAAATACATAATTTTCCACGATTCATGCAACAAATGCAGAATAAAAATGGATTACTTATAACCCACATAGGCATAATTGAAAAAGAAACAAATTCCTTCCTCTTTTTTTTTTTTTTTTTTTTTTTTTTTTTTTTTTTTTTTTTTTTCGGTCAACGGTCAACGGTCAACGGTCAGTCAACGGTCAACGGAGGGTCAACGGTCAACGGTCGGACGGGTCGGGTCGCCGGTCGGGTCTGCCGGTCGGGCCTGGTCGGGTCGCCGGTCGGGGCGGGCTGGACGGGCCGGGCCGTCGGGCCGCCGCCGGGGCCGGGGCCGGTCGGACCGGTTAGGCCGGTCGGGCGAACCGACCGGCACGAGCCTGGGCCCAGTGTGCGCGGGCAACCGCCGCCGACGTCACCGTGACGTCATCCGGCGCGTGCCTTGCACGCGCGGGCGGTTGCCGCGCGCGTGTGCGGTTACCGCGCGCGTGTATCGCACGCGCTGCGGTTTCAACCGCGCGCGTGCGCGCACGCGCCTGGGAACCGTCTTGGCGCGTGCATTGCACGCGCCGACGGAGCCGAACGCATCGGCTGCGCGTGGCGGCGCGTCCGGCGGCTTCCGGCGACGTGCGACCACTCCAAATTCTCGTCTCGACGAGTACTACAACCCCAAACAATCGAATTACGAAACGATGTACGGAAAACCAAAAAAATATGCGAAACGAACCGCGTCGGGGTGAATTTCTCTTAATTTGATCATTAATCACGTTAAACAAAAACAGGCATGTAAAATTCGATTATAAACTCAAATAAAGAAAGGGAAACATGATTGAGATGGCTCGATACCAATGAAAGGTTTGGATTCGGAAACAGGGATTCCCAAAACGATCGTTTCGACACAAAAACGATCCCAAAAAGAGGAGAAACGCGGCGGAAGAAGATTTCAACACCCAATCACGAATCACCGATCAAAAGTGCATCACGGGGACGAACGCACCTTAAATCCACGACTAAACACCCGGCGTTGCAATTCGAGGAGGGAAAGACGTTACTGTTCTTCAAGAGGGAGGAGAGAGCGTCGTACGTCCAAAGGAAAAAAAACAAAAACCGTAAAAGAAAAAAAAACTTCCTTTTTTACTTTTCTTTTTTTTTTCCTTTTTATACCTCTCTCTTCCATGGGCCCTTAACCCATGGGCCGGGCCTCTAGGCCCATTAGGCCAAAATAGGCTCAATTTAAAGAAAAATCCAACAGATGTCATCATCATTGTCGAAGCTCCCCAAGCGAGGGTTGCCCAAGAAAGAGAACCGTGGGAAAGTTAAGAAGGCTAGATTGAAGGACATCGTGTCCTCTTTTGAGGAAGGGCTCTCCAATGTGTTATTGGCCGTAGGTAACATTCGAGGAAGTGAAGCGGATCGACAAGGCGGAAAAAATTCTCCAACATGAGTTCTCAAGTACCATACATTAAGTCACGGCCCCCTCGAACGAGAAGAACGAAGCGTTGAAGCAGCGATCAAAACGTTAAAGCTGGGAGTGCAAGGACTCAAGATCAAGCTAGTCTCGTGCAAGGCTAGCAATGCAAATGCTGTGGGACCCTTCAAGTGGCCCCCAAGGTGGGGCGCTGTGGTCCAAAGAGTTTAAAGGCAATTAGTCCTTTCAAGGAGGAGGACAGTTTTATTTGGAGCATGGTGCAATATTTTGATGCCATTAACACGCAAACGAGAACGTTAAGGTAAGAATCCCTACTATGTTCCCGACCAAAGTTGTGATGCTATGGTGATGTTATAGGGTTGACAGAATAAAGTGAGGTGCCAATCTCGTCTACACTTGGGATGAGTTCATCAAGGAATTCTGGGAGCAATTCTTTCCCAAGTTTGCCAAGAAAGAGGCCCGCAATAAGCTTCATCGGCTCACACCGAGGGGAACGGTTTGGGAGTATGTCAAGGAGCTCACCGAACTAAGACTCAAGATTCCCGATTCCCGACTTTGGGGATGGTGAGGCATTCTTCACCTTTATGACTCAACGCCTCGGGCAGGAACCGAGCTTGAGCAACGAGGTGTCTAAGATCTCTCGAAGGCCCTCAAACATCGCTGAATGTCTAGTGGACTTTTTCAAGCCCGGCTCTTTTAAATCAAAAAACCGAGGGAAAATTGGGGAGAGAGCATGGAAAAGTCGGGAAAGGAAGTGTAATCCCGTAAGGTGAAAGAGGCCCAAGGTGAATCACACAAAGAAAAGAAGCCGATCCAATGATTCTTTTGTGACAGCCCTCGCTGGGCTAGGGCTTGTCCCAAGCGAGGAAAGCTTTCCGCATTCGTGGCGAATGTAGTTGGAGAAAGAGAGTAAGTTTGCGTCGATTCACTGAAGATTTTCAATGCAATCAAAGGCCAAAGTTAGACAACGAAGAAAGTGCCTAATGTTTACCGGTGTTTTTATGTCACCAGCGCTTTGCCCTCTTCATTTACGACATTGTGGCCAAGAAACTTGGCCTAAAGGTGGAGAAAGTGGAAGGATGGTTAAAGACCATAAACTCTATGGAGATTCCTATGGCGGGTCTTGCTTGAAGTATGGATCTCTACATCAGCACACGAGAAGTCAAGGAAACTCTTGAGGTTATTCCCCTCGACAATTATGAGTTTGTCATTGGGATAGATTTTCTCGACCATGTCAATGCTTTAATCATTCCAAATGGAAACTACTTATGCATTGTGGATGGTACTTCACAATGCTTGATACCCATGTCTCAGCAAACTGGGAAAGCCATCAAGTACCTCTTGACAATGCAACTTGCCTAAGAGGTAAGGAAGAAGGAAGAAGGAAAAAGCTTATGTATCAGCCCTCAAGCTCAAGGAGGACAAGGGAGACGAGGGACCTTACTCTGAGTCTTTTAAGGAGGTGATGCCTCCAAAGTTACCCAAGAAGTTGCCACAATGATAAGAACTGGATCACAAAATTGAACTTGTACCCAAGATCCCTCGGTAATGGCTCCTTATCAGATAGTACCACTCGAGATACGTTCTTTTGGAATGGCTTCAGACACAAATCGACAATATTGCTACGAGTCGCTTTCAAACACAAAAGAAGCTGTCTCCCAAGCAAACTTGGTGGCAATACTTCCTTGCCAAGTTCAACTTTACACTCGAACAAAATGTTGGAAAGATAAATTCGGTGACAGATGCGCTAAGTCAGTTATCTGAACCCAAAGACATGAGTGGGCCACAAAGCAACCCCGTGGGTCACTTCCAAAAAGGTATGTCTCATCATCCCTCTGCTACGAATCTTAGAGAACAATCTAAAGAGGGCAAGACGCCAGATTTTGACACAAGGATGGTCTTCTATATGACAAAAGGCCACTGCATGTATCTCGTGTTCCCCGACAACCTGGAAAGTGAAGTTATAAAGGAATGCCATGACTCCAAATGGGCAAATCACCCGTTGTTGCATAGAGTGCTCACCCTCGTCGAGGAAACTTTCTATTGGCCTCATTTCTTCTTACTTTAAACATGTTTTTGTGAACAAAGTCTCTTTTCTTATTAGATAAGTTTCATATGAAATAGTAATTGAATATAAGTTTCTACATCAATTTTATAGCATATGTATTGTTCATGCATTGAGGGAGAAATTTTTCCTAATTTCACCTTTTTTTTATTAACTTTGATAGATATACATCAATGCAACACACGAATCTTACCCTATTTAAATAAAAGTTTAAAATGTTATCAATAAAAGTTAAAGTTTGAGGAGAATCCTTCATATCTCAATCTATATGTAAATATTTATTATTTTTCTACACGTTGTAATCGATAATGTCTAATACTTATAATATATAGAAATTTTCTGAAATTTCTAAACCTTAGGATTCCCAATACATATATACAGCAATACTCAATATTTTATCGTCGCCCCAATAAATGTATTATACAAGAGATTATTCTTTTCATAAATTTATCTTAATTAATGGTGTGTGTTTACGAATTTGTTCAAGATGGATAAAATTTCATATTATTTCCCTGTCTCCTCATATCCCCTTCTACAGGCTTAAAATTTCAAAATTTTTTCAGCAGCACGAGATTTTTTTTTTTTATTTGCGTGCAAATACAGGCCGAGGTTTTTTTCTCTCTCTATAAGCAATAATATCTCCATCTTGAGGATCCTATACAAATAGAACTTAAGTATAAATCTATCAACCACTGGGATTCGCCCCAGTGGCCACTCTTCCAACATGGAAAAGAGGGCTGAGGGGTTCAAACCCCCACCTTCTTAGGGGGGATAGGTTGGGGACACGCAAGTTTCAGGAATGGGTTTCGACCCCCACGCCTTGCAAGAGGCAGGGCAAAAGTCTGTTATTGCTTCTTGCACGATAAGTTCTCCTTCTAAGTTCTTTTTCATGTGTAATTTGTGAAAGTAAACCTAATTTGTTTTTTTTGTCACACTTTGATAAATCTTCTTTGCCATTAAAAACTAAAAAGGTATGTTATGAGAATTTTTGTTGTTTTCTCCTTTTTTTTTTTTAACTCAAACCATAGGTGAAATTGTTCGATTTCATCGCATCTTCGTTTCCATCTTTTACTTTTTTTATGAGTATCTCAAAACAGGAGTTTGAAGAAAATCCTTCATAATTTTTGAAAAATTTTTAATTGATAATATCTAATACTTATAAAAATAGAAATATTCTGAAATTTCCAAACCTTATGATTCCAAATACATATGCACAGCAATACTCAATATTTTATCATCGCCCCAGTAAATGTATTATACAAGAGATTATTATTTTCATAAATTTATATTAATTGATGGTGTGTTATAATGAATTTGTTCGAGATGGATAAAATTTCATATTATTTCGCTCTCTCATCATATCCCCTTCTAAAGGCTTAAATATCTCAAATCATTTTCCTTTATCTCTAATAATTTTTTCAGCAGCATGAGAATCTTTTTTTATTTACATGCAAATACAGGCTGAATTTTTTTTTTCTCTTTTTACAAGCAATAATATCTCCATCTTGAGGATCCCATACAAATAGAACTTAAGTAAATCCATCATAGCTTCAAGCACGATAAATTATCCTTCTAAGTTTTTTTTTTTTTTCATGTGTGATTTTTGAAAGTAAATCTAATTTTTTTATGTCACAGTTTGATAGGTTTTCTTAAGCATTACAAAAGTACGTTATGAGATATTTGTCGTCTTTCCCTTTCTATACTCCAAGCATAGGTGAGATTGTTCGACCTCATCACGTAATTGTTACGATTATTTAGTTTCATTTATGAGTATTTAAAATCGAGAGTTGGAGGTTTACCCAACCCTTGGGTTAGATGTTTTGCTTCTCAATCTCATGTAGATACGGAAAAAATTGAAACATCAACAATCTAATCGTGGGGAAAATATTTGGTCAGTGGTGCCCAGAGAAAGGAATGAGTTAGGGCTTCGTTTAATGATGATATTTTTAAGAGAATGAGCAGTGTGGTGGGTCTTTGCAATGGTGTGACGGGTCTTCGACGATGACGCGGTGGGCTTAGTAGGTGAATCTGCCCGGAGGTGTTGCAGTTGCGGAGGAGGAAGGGTGGAAAAAGACGAATAAGAAGAAAATGAATGCATTTGAGAAGAAAAAGAAATAAACAAGGTATCAATTCGCGTCAATATTTTAGTTCATTAAGATCGGATTTATCTTATTAAATAAATATCTCGAATTTGAATTCGGATAATGATTTGTTAAATGAAATTCGATGCAAAAGATTTCTTTAAGTGAATTATAAGTCGAATGAAGAAGTAGGGGTCCACATATTTGTTATATATATTTATATTTAAGGGTTTCTTCCTTTAGGTGCAGCAACCAAATTCTTTAGAGGATGTGCGCCGTGGGCCCAGAGTCAAATTGTTGACTCCCGAGTGCATGATATAAAAGGGCCAGGGTTTCCTTTAGCCGAAAAAAATATAGAAGCAGCAGTGCCGCTTGAGAGAGAAGAGTTGCCGCACCAGCCACGCGATCAAGAAAATGAGAGAAAGAAAAGGAGAACGCGAAGCAGTATGTACGTGAAGAAAAATATAGACATTGGAGTTCTTATTTTCGACGTATGTAAAAGCATTTTATTATGTACGTGAAGAAATACAAACACCGGAGTTCTTATTTTCGACATATGTAAAGCATTTTATTTTGAGCTTAAACTCATGGTGATTTTATGCCGTGTGTTTATGTTTAAGTGAGTTTTATCTTAAATTTATATGTGGGAAATACTCGAACCTGTAAGCAATTGTAAATTCTAATTCTCCGATTATAATAGATTATTTATTGCTGGCTTTACCCTTGGACATAGGATACCGATACTTAGACCAAATCACGTAAATCTTTAGTATATTTATTATTCATCATTTATTTCTTCGGTGACTTCGTGTTAATGTACATTGCAAGATTTTGTTATTTCCGCGTATTATATTTCAACGATTCCAATGACCACCCTCCTTATATGAAAAAGGGCAGGTGGGAGTTTTGAATCCTCATTTAATCAAGGGGTTGGAGTGGGATAATTTAGTTTTAAATGTGGATTTCGGCTTTCACGATCTCCAAGAAGGCGGAGTAAAAATCTGAGAGTGAATGTTAGTATATGAGTAAAGTAGTACCGAAAAAAAAAAATTTGTCCATTTACTGTGAGAGTGAATATTAGTGTAGGAGTAGAGTAGTACCGAAAAAAAAAAAAAAAATCGGTCCATTCATGTTAAGTAACACAAAATGTCAGCTAAAGCCTATGACAAGTTGCTCAATTTAATGGAAGGATCATGTCGAGAGAAATTACCAAAAAAGTTCGTAACTTATTATCATTGTGGTAATTTAACTATAACTCTTTCGATTGTACCAATTTAGTTTTAAACATTTTTATAACTTGCCAATCAAATCATTCAAATCAATTTTGATAGGACACTATTAACATAGGTGCAAGTCGTTCTATGAGACAAGGCCAATGGTAACGTGAAACAATTTTTTAATTATCATTATTATTTTTATTTTGGCCTACAAGGATTGCGAATGACCACCCTCGTTAGATTTGGCGAGGTTCGCCTTGCCCTCAATTGGCAGGGCGGCGAAGGCCTTGGGTGAGGCCCTCTCTAGTCAAAATGAAAGAATTAAAAAAAGAAAGAAAGAAATAATAGAAAAAAGAAAACAAAAGAAATATACGAAATATTCAACATAGTATTTATAAATATTATTATTAACAATGGTCGTATCACGTGAGATAACTGGTGTTAAAGTTAGTAATTTCTGAATAAAATCAACTTAATGGATTCAATTGGTAATATGTGAAAAAGTTTATTATTAAATAGTACAATTGAAATATTTAAGATTAAATTGACACAATTATAATAACTTGAAGATTTTTTTTATAATTATCTCGTTTTATTGAGGCGATTTCCCATACATTTAGGTATTAAATTGAACCAAAAAAATTCAAGATTACTTGGATAATGAGAAAAGTTTCATGAACCTTTATATATTACCCTTTTGGTCATCATATTAAGGTGCCCGACAAGATTTTTTTTTTTTTTTTTTTTTTTTTTGGGTTCAATCTTGGAATTTAGATAAATAATTTAGATTTATTCATTGCAGATTACTTTATCGAATCATGGCTTTTATCATATCAGTTCTTTATCACGACATCAAGGTCCGTCAACAACGCAACTTTCTACGAACCTTCAAGTCATTCCACAAATCAATAAAACGCTCGCGCACCATCTTCTCAGAGTCTTTCTTTCCACCTTCCCTATTTTCTTTATCTAGTCTCGAGCCAATTATTCCAAACCAAGAAAGAGAAAAAGAGAAAATTCCACTTAACACGCCCGCGCTCCTTCGCTAGCCACTCGGAACGCGCCATGTGGCGACGCCACGCAATGCGAGGCCAATCGGGCGCTTCTGTGAGGTTTAAAACTATCGCCAGCTCACCAACCTCGAGGGGTAGTTTCGTCACTGCACGAAGGGAAAACTTTACAACACGGTCAATCCGTTAACCAAATGTGAACGTGGAAATAAGTCGAACGAACAAAATCCAAAATAAAAATAAAAATTAATACTATAAAATTTTTAAATAAACATATTTATTATTAATTTATCTTAAATTAATTTTTCGCTTACAAACAATCCAATACTGATACTCTTATAATGAATTAAATTTTTATTTTTTAATTACTAAATTAGATGAAAAATGACAATTGACAAGTATGATGATTTAAAATTTTTCTATCTATTTTATTACATGTATATCAGTTTATAATTCTTTGTTAAAGTATGGAAATTTTGCTATAAATATAGTAATTTGAGATTTTGATTTCTAATAAATGCATTATAAATGTATTAATTTAATGTTTCCGGTGGTAATTAATTCAGAAATAAATTGAGGAAAAAAGGTCTTCACAGGCTACCGCCGGTCTCGGTTGCCTCCCCAGCGCTGCTAGGCAGCCTCACACTACATACGAGCTCGTCGCGACCTACGAAGTCTTCCCTCCCTCTCCCTCTCTCTCTCTCTAACCCTTGCAGTGCATCAGAGCTTCCGCTTCCCCTCTCTCGGCCGTCAATGGCGGCCTCGGAGGCATCATCGGCGGCGGCGACGGCGACGGCGAAGGCGACGACCTTGCGGCACGCCTTCGGAGGCGTCCTCGCCTTCTTCATCCTCCTCCTGATCGGCGTCCTCGCGTTCTCGATCCGTCTCTTCTCTGTAAGTTCCGCAGCGGCCGGGCTCGTAGATCGGTCGCGAGCGAACGCATTGTCGCGCTTTTCGGTTTTCGTCTGCGTTTCCCTGGAAAACGAGGTCGAAACGTTCGTCAAGCGATCGCCTTTCGGGGCGGATGTTTTTTTGTGGCTTTTCTCTTCTGCATCTGGCGCTGATTGACCGGCGGTTGCGTGAATTTGGTTCATTTGACGTTGAGTTGGTTTCGCACTTGTTGATCACCGCTTGTGGAATGATCTGAATCGCAGGTCATCAAGTACGAGAGCGTCATTCACGAGTTCGATCCTTACTTCAACTACAGAGTTACTCAGGTGCGTTGTCGATTTAACCAGCAACGTGAATTTTCTGTTAATATGCCCGTTTGCAGTCAAACATGGCGATCTCTTTCGGTTGCTGGATGATGAGTGCTAACTTCAATCAAGGCGCCGTCTTGTTCACTCTCGGATTTCATTTGATGATTTGAATTACCTCAAAGAAGTATGGAGGGTGATGGCGTGTTTGTTGGTTTCAGTTTCTCACGAAAAATGGGATATATGACTTTTGGAACTGGTTTGACGATCGGACATGGTAACTCTTTACCCAAGTAAAAACCTGTGATGCATCTTTCACATTTCTTTTGATTTAATCTAAAAGTTGAATACTTGTGTTTCGTGTTGTGTTATAAAGGTACCCGCTAGGACGTGTGATTGGGGGAACTGTGTACCCTGGACTAACGTTGACAGCAGGCACTCTATGGTGGTGGGTATTCCAGAATCACTGATGTGAAAAAAAGCTTGCAGAGGAGTACTGCTACTTAATTTTGTTTATTGTTTTCATATGATTTCAAGATCTACTAATACATAGGAATGCAAGAAGATTAAATAGTCAATATTTATCTAGAACAAATTTAAAGAACAAGGTGCATAGATTCATTTCAACATCTTAGCAGGCTTTGCTTTGCTTAGTTATGCTTCTTTCTTTGTTGTAATTCTTGCACAATGTGTTTTGCTTTTATACTTTCAATTTTTTTTCTTTATCTGTAAAAAAAAAAGGTCTAAAAATACTGATCAGGGTAAACTTGTTTACAAATCTTCATTCTTTATGGAAAAAAAGTGGTACATAGAAAAAGGATTTCTTTTAGCTGAGAGATAACACACCAAAAGAATGATTTTTGTCTAGTGATCTAGTCTTATACATGGATATAGGATAAAAAGGAGTGTGTTTGTTAAATTTTGTATGGTCTTCTTCTTCTTCTTCTTCTAATTGAGTACTTTCTCATGTCAGGATTTTGAACTCTCTGAATATTCCTCTATCTGTGGAGACTGTGTGCGTGTTTACTGCACCTATATTCTCTGCCTTTGCTTCATGGGCAACCTACCTTTTGACAAAGGTTTGTCTTTAGTTTATTCCTGTCTTATTCTCACGTTAAGCTTTTTAAGCTCAATCCTCCGGGATGTTGATATTATTGCCAATATCTTCTTCAGGAAGTTAAGGGTGTGGGTGCTGGATTGACAGCTGCAGCCCTCTTAGCGATGGTAAGACAGTAGCCAAGTACTGAAAGTAATTACTTTTTCATTACAGAACTCAACTGAAAGATAGTAAATTAAAATTGTTTATCACGGTATTGCCTCTTCTTGGTCCAGATTTGTTGTCTCATTTCTATAAATGGGGACTGCAGATATCGTAACTTGAAACTTTCAAAATTAGGTGACAAGTTGCAGTATTAGGGAGAATGTAAACTTTATATAGGATGTTCTGACCCTTTTAGCTTTGATGCGCACTTAGAAGTTGTCACTTTGATCAATTTGATGGATAAAGAAATCAACTTGAATTGAAGTTCATGTGGCTACTACTCTCATAATTATCAGATGCTGTCTGCAAGCAGGAGGTGAGCTTGAGTAGTTTTACCATTGTGGGTTAGAATTTAAGAAATTTGAGGTTTGTGAGATGAGTAGTGGTAAGATTCTCTTGAATATCCTACCATAATTGATGATTTTCAATTGTCGCACTTCCTCTTTCCTTAAATGGATAAGATGGGATCCTTTTTAATGGTTTTGAGATTATATGTGGGACCTACCTCAGATTCATTTTTTCCCCCGCTTGATTAGCTCTAAAAGCTGGGTGATGACTTAACATTTCCTGAATAGTTCTTGTCAATGGACGATGGGGAGGCTATAAAAATGACATGGAAAGGTGAATTCTCCTATTGTAGTCGAGATATTACAGGTTAAACAGAATCCCATTGTAAAAGGTAGTATAATGATTCTGTCACTTCATTCTCTATTTCAGAGGATGTTTCTGCATTGGTGATTGCTAAGTAGGTCCGGGTGAAACTCATAAATGCATTTGTTGCTCTAGTCTTGGTTTGACAATGCACCATTTCCTGGAATTACTTTTTACACGCGTTTCTAAGTTACACTAATGAGTTTTCATTGAATGTCTATGATTTGAATCACATATATTGCAAGCCCATGCAATACTAACTTCAAAACCATTCAAAAGCTGGGCTGTTTAAGTACTACTGAATTGGTCCTGTCAATTGCAACGAAATCCTCAGTTAGCCTATTTAAGTACTTAGTGGGCCAGTTAGTTGAATTACTTGTGCCCTACCTAGTACTGCGTTTTTCCAGGGGTGCTTTATTTTTTGAATTTTCCATTACAGCTGGATAATTGTTGAGTTGTCTGGTGCTGTATATTTCAGGTTCCATCATATATATCTCGATCTGTGGCTGGCAGCTATGACAATGAAGCAGTGGCTATATTTGCATTAATCTTTACATTCTATCTCTATATAAAGGTTAGATTTACTTTACTTATAACATAATTATTTAGATAAGTAAATCAAGGTAAAATGTTGCTTCAGATGCACAACCGACAATATATTTAATCATTTTAATTTTAACCCTGTAAGGAATTCCAGTGTTTTTACTTGAGGCCTAAATGTAGTTCTCTTTGTAATTAGTACTTGTTTGTTTGATTTTCTTATATCATGTTTCTATGTTATACAGACACTTAATACTGGATCACTCTTTTATGCCACTTTGAATGCCATCTCCTACTTCTACATGGTAGGTATTTTCATTTTGCCACTTTATTTTATTTGAGTTTACCTTTGCCATTATAGGCTTCTCATTGTTGACTTTGGTTTATGAACTTCCAGGTTTGCTCATGGGGAGGATACACGTTCATCATCAATCTCATTCCCATGCATGCGTTGCTATGCATCGTAACTGGTCGCTATTCCTCTCGGCTGTACATTGCTTATGCTCCCCTCGTAAGTGTGTACATCATGGAAAAATCATATTTTATTAAATCTGTGAATAAGCATTGGGATGAGAATATGAGAGAGAAGTCCCAAATAGTAGATTTGTCCTTTTAGCTTGAGCATGTCAGCATGCAGATGAGGAGTATCTGGACTAAGTGGCATCAGGAACTAAGAATGAGGAGTTTTAGCTCTTATGTACGGCTTGCTTGACCTCTGGAAAATGGCCGAGAACTCATTTTCTTACCAATTTGTGCTTAATCTTGTTCACTTAGCATATTGTCAACTTCACAAAAGACTTTTCCTTTATATCAAGTTAAATAAATATTATCGTGCCCCTAGTTTGAGTGAGTTAAAAAAATTTGAGTTGCTGATAATTTTAATGCCTTGTGTCCAACCATGAGTCTACACTCTAGCCCCCCAATCTGCTTAGTGTCCTTGAAAGTTTATTCAGAGAAAGTTGATGGGTCAAATTTGTCATCTTGATTTGTGGCCAACTGCTTTTGAGCAGTCCAGTGACATTGATTCGCAACGTCAGTCGACTTTTAAACTAAGCTCTTTGTTGTAGTCAAATGATTGCCTTATCAAATGCAGGTTGTCTTGGGAACGTTATTGGCTGCATTGGTGCCTGTTGTTGGATTTAATGCGGTCATGACATCAGAACATTTTGCATCGTTTTTGGTGAGTCTTTGCCTGTTATTTTCGGTGTTTTAAGTTATGTTTATAAATTTTGCGAGTTTTGAGTCGCTGAAATTCCATTTTGCTAGTCATGTACTTAAAACAGAGAGTTTTCCAACTTGTATACTGTATCTAATCTGAACGGTCACTATACTGCATAGTTGTCTGGGTTTTGTATATCTGTGGTAGCATCTAAGGGTGAAGTTTAATGTACTAGTACTATAACAAAGAAAAATAGTTCTCTATATAGAATATCACATTCATACAGAAAATTTGTGTGGATAAACTGAGATGCTGATAGAAAAAGTTTTTGTATATTACTTGAGACAGAATACATTAAACTGGTTAATGTCTTTTATCATCTTGTTGATAGATAAGATTGGCTTGTGATTGCTTCAACAATATCAATATGATCTGTGTACTTGTTTGGCGCTTATGCCATCGATACAATCATTTTGTTAACAATAGGTAATTGGCAGGTCTTTATCATCATTCATGTGGTTGCTCTTGTCTATTACATCAAAGGAATTCTCTCCCCGAAGATGTTTAAAGTCGCTGTTACCCTGGTTCTCTCTGCAGGCTTGTAAGTTTCCTCCATATTATCTGACTGATGCTCAATTGAACAAATGTTTAATGTTATATGTCTAATTACGAAGGTCAAAGCTTTCATGTTTCATGCCAGTTCGGTCCACATTGAGGACTTTAGTAACCTTTGAGTTCAATTGTGTGTATTCTCCTTGAAGCTATACCATACGAAAGTTAATCTTTCTACCTTATCTTTAACTTAATGTGCAGGATAGTGTGCTTCGCTGTGGTGGCAATACTCATAGCACTGGTTGCTTCCAGCCCAACGAAGGGGTGGAGTGGAAGAAGTCTGAGTCTACTTGATCCGTAAGTATTTAGTGTAAGAACTCACGCGGTATTGGGCTCATCATTAAGATCCTTAAGGTTTTGGTTTCTATGTCTTCATTAACCTCCCTCTCTGCTTGCCTGTCAAACAACTACTACACACATGTTTTAGCATAAGAATTTGTGAGTTGTGGCTTGAGTTTGTATCTTTTGAAACTCTTTTATCATAAAAAGGTGGATAAGAAAGAAAGAGGAATGGGGTTTCGATAGTTGCATCTTCTTCTGAAAGTTAATTTTCTCCCCGTCCCTTGCTTGTTTTATCTCCTTGACAGAACTTATGCAAGCAAGTACATACCAATTATAGCCAGTGTCAGTGAACATCAGCCTCCTACATGGCCATCGTATTTTATGGACATTAATGTCTTGGCTTTCTTGGTTCCAGCAGGCATTATTGTGAGTTATATTGTTCAGAGCAATTTTTTCATTGCCAGCTTCATATTTTTTTCTATGGATTGTAATTTTGTGGTTGATGCTTTGGTTTGCAGGCTTGTTTTCTGCCATTGTCTGATGCGAGTTCCTTTGTTGTTCTCTATATCGTGACATCAGTATATTTTTCAGGAGTCATGGTAAGGGAATGCTCACAACACGTGTCTTTTCTGCTGTGGTGATTCCAGGAGTAATTCTTTTGTTTAAAATTACAGGTACGGTTAATGCTGGTCCTTGCTCCAGCAGCTTGTATCTTGTCTGGGATTGCTCTCTCTGAAGCTTTTGACACTCTTACACGGTCAATCAAGTTTCAGTTACCTGGAATTTCTGGTGGAACCTCTGAAGCTAACGTAAGAGTGTATCGTTCTCCGAATCTTTATACACTCATGCCTATGACATTTATACAGAGTATGAAAGACTCATAATATCTCTTTGCCAATAAGGCAGGGGATGCTAGTTCTGCTAGTGCCAGTGCACAGAATGATGTAATCAAGGCTGATAAAACTGAAGAGACGGCCAAGGAGAGACCGTCAAGGAAGAGCAAGAAGAAGGAAAAGGAGCCAGTGGAAAAGCCTCCAAGAAATCCTCGAAATGAGAAAAAGCTTTTGGTTTTACCTTTCGAAGCGTCTATTGTTGGTATCTTTCTGCTTGTCTTGCTGGGCGCCTTCTACGTGGTAATTAGACTTTCTTTTCTCAGCTTTAATTTTTGCCTTTTTGTGAATCACTACTAGCTTTCTTCTTTGAAGGATGTCTATCCTTTTTCATATATTTTATGGAAAACATTTGTTATATTTTGAGCAATTAATATTATAAGATGTCATTTGAAAGGAGAAGGAAAATGTGCTGTCACTTTGAGGAAGGTATACTCACCGAGAAAGTCATACTATTTGAAGTCCGTCCACAAGCCATAGCCACTGCTTAAGTTGCTAACATGGATATTGTGAGAGCCATGTGAGGAGTGTGTAATAGTATTCTAGATACAAACACAGAAGACTTGTTTATCTTTTTCATATAAGTAGATCGGGTCCTTATTTCTCCTGCCTTTTCCTGTTCTGTTTCTCTGGCTTTGTAAGGGCCTCAATATACATGATTTTGTCATTGCAGGTCCATTGTGTATGGGCAGCAGCTGAAGCTTATTCAGCCCCTTCAATTGTTCTTACATCTCATTCTCATGACGGATTACATGTTTTTGATGATTTTAGAGAAGCTTATGCATGGCTAAGTCACAATACAGAGGTGGATGATAAGGTGATTCCTTCGCACTTAATAGATTTTGATGGTGGAACGAGGTTGTATGTTGTTCTTGCTATTTAATCTGGTGAAAACGGCCTCTCCACACCATTTTCCACTGCTGCAGTTACCAGAAGCTCCATTGGTCAAATTTTTTTCTTTACTTTTACAGTTAGACAATCAATTCTCCAAAGTAGGATATCCAAAGCTCTCTAAGGGGAACTGACAATTTTGTGTACAGTTAGACAAGTGATATTTTGTTTGTTCCCATGTTGAAGCAGTGAGGCTGTTTAGGACTTTGTCAGTGGAACTAGATGTTTAATTAGAGCAATAGCTAGTTATTCATAGCTTGCATTCATAGCTTAAAAACGCACTATGTAGGTAGGACAATAAACTCTGATGTCTAGTACAGAATGCTGAGTAATTGTAATGTTCGGATATGCCGACGCAGCATTTTTTAAACCCAAAAGAATTTTCTTTTTGCAGGTTGCATCATGGTGGGACTATGGTTACCAAACAACTGCAATGGCAAATCGCACTGTCATAGTTGACAACAACACCTGGAATAACACGCATATTGCAACTGTTGGTACTGCCATGTCTTCTCCTGAAAAGGCAGCATGGGAGATTTTCAACTCTTTGGATGTCAAATATGTTCTTGTTGTCTTTGGAGGTTTGTGTCCTTCTCAAATGCTTCTCTTTTCCCCAGAAAGGAGTGTTCTGACATGTGCTTGTTCAATTCAGGTCTAGTGGGCTATCCTAGTGATGATATCAATAAGTTCTTGTGGATGGTACGGATAGGAGGTGGCGTGTTTCCTCATATTAAAGAACCTGATTACCTAGTAAGTTTTTCCTTTTTCAGTGGAATGAGGGCTCCTGGTTTCTGGCTTTTTAAAGCTCATGCAGTTTCAATACAATCCTTGGAATTTAGATTTCTCGCTCTGATGAATAATTATAGTGTCTATCTGAACGTTTATCACTTTAACTATGTCATGGTATGATTTTGGGACTGATTTTTATTATGGCTTCCGTTTCTGTTTAAAGAGAGATGGCCAATATCGGATCGATTCTCAGGCAACGCCAACTATGTTAAATTGTCTAATGTACAAGCTCTCATATTACAGGTCTGTTACGGCTTTTGAACGTGATCCTTTTCTCTTTTGTATTCTAAAATTGCTGTCTGAATGTTCAGTGTCTTCTGCATGTTCATACTTCAGGTTTGTTGACACCGATGGTAAAGCTTTTGATCGAGTTAGGCGGACAGAGATTGGAAAGAAATACTTTAAGCTCACCCATTTCGAAGAGGTTAGATTTCTTTTTCTAAGGCAACACAAATTTGCTCGATAATAAGCCATGTTTCTATTGCGCCCACAACATACCAGTAAATCTTTATATAACTGGCACTATTTGAGCAGGTTACAGAAAAGTACAGCAACATGTGAACAGATGATATACATGCTTCTTGGTCAATCAATTATTCTAGAACAAATAAGTATCATTAAGTTTACTTTTTACCATTGGAAAGCCTTTGATTTGAGGATCCATGCCTCTATTTCTATATTGCTAACTTTGGCCAAAACTTCCAGTCCTCAGTAGTACGTCTGGATGGATATATGTAGTCATAGCATTTTTAAAATTGAGGCAATATTTATAACTTCCAAATATTTACTTTTTAATCTTCAAACTAGAAGGTTTTCCTTTTAATTTTTTTTAATCTGTTTACCCTTGTTTGAATCTACATATCAATTATCAATTTGGTTCAGGGGATGCTATTGTGAAAGATTGAACTCTCTGGTTCTGCATCATTCTTTCTGTTTGTCATGAGATATGTCACATGGATGAGTTGTTTGATTGTGGTTATTCTCTTCTTATTTTCAATTAAATCCTGGAGAAGCATCTTAATGGAGAAGAAAAATAAGACGATTTGAAATAGTTCCAGCAATTATTGCAAGTCTAATTTTTTGCTCCCATTGCAGTAGGGCCTTTCAAGAGGCTTCTTGTCATGCGTCATACCATAGTCACTCTCTAAAATGTATTCTATTCTGTCAATATTTGTAATGTGTGTGTGGGTATGGATGTGGATGTGTAATGACATTGTTATCAGCCGAGATGACGTTCTCCCAGTAGTGAGCTTAAAGCAGTATGCGTGTTCCAAATTCCAAAAGATAATCGGATGGACTTTTGTTTGGGTCATGGTGACAGGTGTTTACAACTCATCATTGGATGGTTCGCATATACAAACTGAAGCCTCCAAAGAACAGGCTCCGTGGTAAAACAAAAAAATCGAAGTCGGTATGTATCACTCCCAGACCTTCTGATTTCTATAAGGTATCATGCAGGTATATCCTCCTAATAATGCCATATTCATCAACTTTGTCTTGACAGAAAACAAGCTCTGCGTCAAGCTCAAAGAGAAGTGGGAAGAGAACAAAGAATCCTTGGCAATAAACGTTTTGAGATTTTACAGGCAATGGGTTCGGTAGCTGCTTGTACTTCATTGTATAATTATAGGCAAGACACCTCAGAGATAGTTCGTGAGAGATTAGGTGGTCATTATTAACCTCGCAGAGATTCTAGTTATCAAAGATTTTGCAGTTTTGCCTATGAAACAATATGGAAAATGTTTGTGCGTACCGCTTCTCGCTGAGGGTGTTCCGATATCTATTTTGCTTCTGTTGCGTCCTGCTAAGGGCAAGAGATTGCTCAGTTCAATAGATCAGGAGTTAGCTCAATCTCGTGCTTATTCACAATGGAGTCCCGCATCACTAACTTTTTACTACATTTCCGTGATTAAGAATAGAGCTATCCTTATTCAGAATGGAAGGGATCCAACTGATGTTCTTCTATCTATTCCGGACTTGCTTGCACAAGTTGGGACCATCGGCTGCAGCATCTTCAAGTTCAGTTAAAATGAATCGCTTTGACAACCGTCTTGTCCATATACCATCAGTGAAAGGGATCGATCGAGATACTGTTTTCGTTTATACATTCAATGGGGTATCTTACACCGTGGTCATAGTGAATCGAGAGGCTATTAAGCAGCTGTCCAGTGTTGTTCATCGGGTGTGCGATCCTGTTTTACGGCTTAAATTCTCAGGAATTTGGAGAGCTAGTATATCAACAGTCACTATAACGCGTTAAATATGTCATTTCCCGCCGACGTTGGTGACTACCATGTGAGGATGTTAGAGGTGACGATGATACAGGCCTGTTCGATTCTTCCATCTACAGCCGCTCCGATGTTCTTGCTCTGATGCGATCGAGAAGATCCTGACTTTGGAATAGTTGAGGTCTCGATGACGTTGAAGATTGTTCTCTGTCTCTTGTCGATGCGGCAAGGATGAATTAAAAAGGTGTTGTTTGTTTGTATTTTTATTATTTTTTTGTTTATAAACACAATTCCTTTTTTTTTTGTTCCGGAAAACAAAAAAAAGAACAGAAACGCGTTTGTTTGCGTTTTTGTTCCTAATCCATTTTTTGTTCCCGAGAACAAATTTGGAACAAAACAAAAAACAAGAAACAAGAAAAACTTATTTTTTGTTTTAATAATTTTTAAGAACAAATTCTCTCTTTTTTTCTTTCTTCTTTTCCTTTATTTTTCTTTGGCCAGTCGTCGGCCATGGCTGAGGCTCGCGACTGGCCAAAATGAAGAAAAAAGGAAAAATAAAAAGAAAAAAAAAAAAAAGGAAAAATAAAATAAAAATATTAAAAAATTAAAAGAAATAAAAAATTACATAAATTTACCAAATGTGTTTCTATTCTTTTTTCATTTCAAGAACATATTTACTTTCTTTTGTTTAAAAATTGTTCCCTAAAATAAAAATACTTTTTTCTATTTCTATAACAAACGTACCCAAAGTGGCTTTCCTCGGCAAAAAGAATTTAAAGAAAAAGAAATCGAATCCCCAGAGATAGAAGGAACTAATTTCACTTCATTTAACAACTCATGAATCAAAAAGGTTGATATCTAGAGAGCAACATTATTAATTTCTCGTGTTATTTTATCATTTGGGATAATAACACAAATAATGTCTAAGTTTTGGCTTTATACTTAATGTAATTCTGAACTTTTAATTTGTTTAAGGCAAATTTTAAATAAGGACCTAAAATAGAGCTGTTTTCTCAAATAAGGGTTCAGAGTGGATTTTGTCTTAAAAATGAGTCTAAAGTTGTTAACTTTGTCTCAAATGAGGGCCCCAACTTATCGGCTAGCCGAATTTTCGCCGGTGGATTTATTCCGGCGATTAGAGCATGGGCAATTTTGTCCAAAAATTTTAACCGGGTGAAAAATAGGAAAATCAAAGATCCCAAATCAAATTTTAGGGCTCTTTACTGATTTTCTTTCTTTCCAACGTTTCTCTTCAATTCTCAATGCTTATTCACTCGTAAAATTTGCTCCTAGCCAAATCTGAGAGAATTTTCTCCGCTCTTGAATTTTCTCTATAAATTTTTCTCTCAATTAAATCAGAAAGATTGCAAATTGATTTTGTCCAAAACATTCTATTTTGATCCAAATTAAAGAAGTTAGGGTTGTTCTGACTTGAATCCTCTCCCCTCTATGTCCCGAGCCTATCCCTGGCCTCCCTTGCCACTCCTCCAGGTTTCTCTCAGCTTGATAGCAGTGACGGTTTCTCCATAAGAAAAGGTGAAATTAGGCTCGAAAGGAAATCTTTGAAGGAAAGAGAAGGTGTGTTTAAGGCTTTTGTAATACAATTGCAATCGAGCTCAAATTGATTTTGATGTTTGCTTTGAATCAATTCAATTTATAACTTCAATTGAAATTTTTTTGCTTTCCGAAGCAAACCAAAACCAACTTTTTTTTGCAAAGCCTCTTGTTGAAGAATTCTTTTGCTAACTGAAGCATCTTGAATGCAAGAATTTTTTTGGTGCAGTTAGGATCACTCAAACATACATGGTTTACCATTTCGAAGAAGTGCTGGAGGAGTGTCAATTTCAGCATCCTCTAATCTGTGAAGAGCCCTAAAATTTGATTTGGGATCTTTGATTTTCCTATTTTTCACTTGGTTAAAATTTTTGGACAAAATTGCCCATGCTCTAATCATCAGAATAAATCCACTGGTGAAAATTCGGCTAGCTGATGAGTTGGGGCCCTCATTTGAGATAAAGTTAACAACTTTAGACCTCTTTTTAAGACAATGTCCACTTTAGACCCTTATTTGAGAAAATGGCTCCACTTTAGGTCCTTATTTGAAATTTTCTCCATGAATTTTAACCCAACATACAATGTTGCATATGAACTTTCAATTTATTCAATTTGATCTATAAATATTTAGTACATTTCAAGTTTTTTTTTTTTTTTTTTGGTAAAGTTAGTACATTTCAAGTTAGTCTCTAGATTATTTGAAAAAATTCAATATCATCCCTCAATTATTTCTAGTTCAAAGATAATGAACTAAATTGAATATGTATCAAAAGTTTAAGAATTATATTAAACAAATTGAAAGTTCTTGTACAATAAAGTAAAATTCAGGATTACATTGAAAATGTTAAAAATTAAGGATTATATAGCACGTTGGATCAAAATTTATGGTGCATTTATGTCATTTTTCCGTAGCTTCTCAGTTTCATAATCTCTACTACTTCCAAAGCCCGTTTCTTTCGTTGCCTCGTCACCGAGTTGCGTTCTCTCGGAACCAGAGTTCCCAAAAAGCACTCGCGTGTCGATGTTCGTGATCGACTCGGACGCAAAATGAGAGCCGCGAGACAGCAGCTCCGCCAGGCCGTGGACTCGCTGTACTCCCGCGGGCATGCGACCCCTGAGTCCTACACTCGCCTGGTGCTCGAATGCGTCCGTGCCCACGATGTCGATCAGGCCAGGCGACTGCAGTCTCACATGGAGCTCCACTCCTTTCGGCCCGGCGACACTTACGTGCACAACCGCCTCCTCCATTTGTACGCCCGGGTCGGCAAGCTCGAGGATGTCCGGAAACTGTTCGACAGAATGCCCGCCAGAGACGTCTTCTCGTGGAACGCCATGCTCTCGCTGCACGCTAAATGTGGGTCGGTTGGGGACATGTGGGCAACCTTTGATGAGATGCCCGTTCGCGACGTTGTTTCCTATAACACGGTTATTGCGGGCTTCGCGGGAAATGGACAGCCTCAGAAGGCTTTGCAAGTGTTTGTGAATATGCACGAAAATGGGTTCGCGCCGACTGAATATACTCACGTGAGCGCATTGAATGCCTGTTCACAAATGCAGGGTTTGAGGCTGGGAAAGCAGATCCATGGCAGGATGGTTGCTAGTAATTTTAGGGGCAGTGCGTTTGTTTGGAATGCGTTGACTGATATGTATGCTAGATGTGGTGAAATTCATTGGGCCAGGTGGTTGTTCGATTGCATGGTTGATAAGAATGTGGTTTCATGGAACACAATGATTTCTGGATATGTGATTAATGGAAATCCGGATAAATGTGTTGATTTGTTCCGTCAGATGCAATTGACTGGCTGTAAGCCTGACCAGATTACAGTCTCCAATGTCCTCAGAGCCTACTTTCAATGTGGACATGTCGTTGAAGCAAGGAAATTATTTGATGAGATCAGAGAGAGAGATAAAATATGTTGGACGACAATGATAGTTGGCTACTCCCAGAATTCAAGAGAAGAGGATGCATTGCTGCTGTTTTGTCATATGCTGTCAACAAATGTGCAGCCCGATGGTTTTACCATGTCTAGTGTGGTGAGTTCCTGTGCCAAATTAGCATTTTTGCTTCTTGGTCAGGCTGTGCATGCGAAAGCTATTCTTGTGGGAGTTGATGATGATCTGCTTGTTTCCAGTGCTCTTGTTGACATGTACAGCAGCTGTGGAGTAATTGCAGATGCTCGGTTCATTTTTAATACGATGACTTCTAGGAATGTTGTTTCTTGGAATGCTATGATTGGTGGTTATGCACAAAATGGTCAAGATCTGGAGGCCTTGAAACTATATGAGGAGATGCTGCAAGGGAACACGAAACCTGATATTATCACTTTTATAGCTATTCTTTCATCCTGTGTTCATGCAAATCTGATCGAACAGGGACAGAAGTATTTTGACTCAATCAGCAAAGTACATGGGATTACGCCGACTTTGGATCATTATGCATTGATGGTCGGCCTCCTTGTTCGGTCAGGCCAGGGAGATAAAGCACTCAGTCTCATCAAGCAAATGCCCCATCAACCAAATAGCGTAATTTGGTCCTCTATTTTGTCTTCATGTGCAACAACGGGTGATATCAGACTTGGAAAGATAGCAGCAAGCCATTTATTTGATCTTGATCCATGTAATGCTGGACCATATATTACACTATCTAACATGTATGCAGCTAATGCCAGATGGAAAGATGTTGCATCTGTGAGATCTCTGATGAAGAACAGAAATGTCAGGAAAGTCGCAGCTTACAGCTGGATTGAGTTCGATAATAAGGTCCACAGATTTGTGTCCGAAGATCGTTCTCATCCAGAGACAGATCAAATATATGAAGAACTGCACAGATTGATAAAGAAACTACAAGTGGCTGGCTTTATTCCTAATACAAAGCCAGTACTCCATGATGTAGCGGACAATGAGAAGCTTGCATCTATAAGCTACCACAGCGAGAAACTTGCTCTTGCATTTGTCTTGCTCAAAAACCCTGATGGTGCAATTCCCATACGAATAATAAAGAATATTCGTGTATGCGCTGACTGCCATGCGTTTATGAAATATGCATCTGAACTTATCGGGCGCCATATAATCTTAAGAGATTATAACAGATATCATCATTTTATTGGAGGAAAGTGCTCATGCAATGATTACTGGTAGTGAGCATTGCTGATTTTCAATTTTTCTCAGACTGACGTCAGATGGTAAGTTGCAGCTGTATGGTGGATGGTCTTGTTGCGGTAGGAGATCTTCAACTTTTTGAGAAGAACTGAGCCAAGAGCTAGATGCAAGATCCTTTTCATCTAGCTACCGACAATGGATCATCTCGTTGAAGATTCAAATGATCATATCTTTTCTCTTGGAAGCTAAAACGAAGTGTTGGGGCTCTTCAAGCGCCGGGCTGGTCTTCACTGGATGAGTCCATCCCCATGTCAACGCGTGCAAACTGATTTCAAGCACACAAGGCTGCTTATGGTAATGATCTGAATAGAATGTGCTAACATCATAATTCAAAACCAATTCTTGAGCAAGAATGACTAACAAGCTTATTGATTGAGGATCCTTAAACAATTCATTGTTAGTTTATCCCATGGTATCGTAGTGAGGTGGTAACATTGCCAGTAGCTTTTGAGACGCAAATGCAGGCACTGCTAGCTGAAGCAGCTATTGTATGGCATGGGATGCAGAGTGAGGTCACTGGATGGGTCAACATTTCTTCACTCACTGATTGTAGATTGTTCATGAGTTAGGCTTGATGTGTATAAGCTGGGATCTCTGGATATCGTACAGACAATCTTTTGTTGAATAATGTAGATCAAGAGGAGCTAGTGACACAGGTTTGTTCTGGTAGGCAATCGAGTATAGACTGAAAATAGTTTACTCCTCTTTCTTTGTAATGGTTTATTTCTCTGTCTCAGGTCCATTTCAAGCTTTTAAGTGTTGATGTGAGGTCCATCTTAGATGGTAGACTGGTTGGAAGAGTTGGTCTGCTGCTTAAGTGGCCTGAAGGCCAATGTGCCGGAGACCCTTGTGCTGCAGTTATAATTCTTGAATTAGGTAAACATCCGATGAGATCAACTTCCTTGTTGGGTACATTACATTTTTTGCTCAACTGGTCTGAAGTAGCTTTCTTCAAGTTCGGCTCCTTTTCCTATAATTTGGTAGAGTTGTACATTGGAAAAAGTGTGAAATCTGTAATTCTATCATACTTACTTTTTATCATCTTAGTTTTGAGTTTACCGTTCACAGTTAAGTGTCATAGAAGCACATTATTTTGTGGTAATAACTTGAGTTGCTCAGAGGGATGGGTTGGGCTTTGACCTGACTTTGTTGCCCCAGTCCGCCCATTCACGAAAAAGGGTGTGTATATATAGATGAAACTATTGTTTCCACACCTAATATATATATAGATGACTGCACATTCCTTCGTTTGATATTTCATTCCTGCAAATCTCATGAGGTAAAATCCTAAACTAGTACACCTAGGACAAATTTACCCCAAATTAATTTTTTGACCATAAAAAATCCCAAACTGATACATCTTTGATAAATTTACCATATGTTAGTTTTCATTAAATTTTACTGTTAAATTACTAAGTTGGATGACACATAACAATCGCGAGTGTACCAGTTTGGGGTTTTACTATACATTTGTCATAGGTGTATTAGTTTGTGGTTTTTTGTGGTATTAATCAAATTAAACGGAAACTAACAGATGGTGAATTTGTAATAAATGTATTAATTTGGGGTTTTTTGTAGTAAAAAAAATTTGTTTTAAGGAAATTTGTTATAAGTGTACTGGTTTGGGGTTTTTGGTGGTCAAAAAATTAGTTTTGGATGAATTCGTCATAGATATATCAGTTTGAGGTTTTATATGATATTTACCCTTCAAGAATCTAAAGGTTTTAGAGATATTATTTTTGCTATTCACTTTGGAGAAGGGAAGCTCAAAGACTTAACTGTGGCTGCTCAAAGTGGATACGTAAATTCTTGGTGGCACTGGCAGAAGCGTAAAACGATGCATGTAATGCAATGCAAGCAGTTGTAATTGTGTTGTCGACTGGGCTAAGTCAATTCTAACTCTCACCGCTTGGCTATGTTATTTCCAGGCATGTACTGCATCATGAACTAGTCTCTAGCACGTCTTGTCTCACTAGTCAGTAAATCACGCTTGCTCTTTATTGAGTGCAAAATTTTCTTCTCAAATTGTAGGACAGAAATTTATACTTCCGCTTGTTCTTTGGTGATGTATTAAATTTGCTGGGGGGACTGATGCATCTGAAGTATGTGGATCGCGGAGAAAGAAAGTGAATCAAGTTTGCTCCAGCTCATTATACTATTGCCTGGACAGGATACGGTAGTAACTCAATTCAGTAAGAAGGTCTTTGTAAGGACAAGGGAAGAAGCAATATCATGTGGGAAGCTGATGGTGTTGGTCCAATAGGGTTCCCTTGTCCATTCCTGGAACTTGCCCTTTGATGCATTTCACAGCTCCAAAATTTTCCGCAGTGGTTTGATATTGACCCTCTCCACCGTCTATTATTCAAACATCAGCGACTCTCCAGGCATATGGGCTTCGTGGAAATCGCCAGTCCAATCCAAATTTAATCAAAAGCTTGTTTTTGCTTTCCGTGGTCTGCCAGGTAACTTTGCCTGTCCATAACTAGCCATGTCAATAATGTAGTTGCTTGTCTTCACTATCGATTTATTTTTCTTCTCTAGTTCGTCGAGGAAAAGTCTTGAGTAATTTCCGAGATAACCCTCTCTTTTTGAGATTCCAATCCTTTCAATGTCGCTCCGATTATTGGATTTAGTACACGACTCTTATATTTTTCTACACGAGCCATCTCCATCACCGTTGATGTGGACCATTATGTTTTAGGATTTAACTTCACGATCGAATCAATGGCAATGAAAGTGACATGTATAGAATATAGACTGCGCGGCTGGTGTACCATAGAGAACGGCATGATTGTTTCCCTTGGATTTTGCGCTTTCGGAATCCCAAATTGGTAGGACTACTCCTCTTGTTTGCGATCGGACTGAGTGTAATCCCAAAGCTTTGAGCGACGTAATCCTTGTTTCGGCAGGCTCGTGTCTCAACCTATTTTGTTTCTTGGAAGAGTGGTGCTTAGGGTGCGTTTATTTCTAAAAAAATGAGTGATTTGGAAATCATTTTAAGAATGAATGAATAATGAATGAATGAACAATATTTTCATTATCCACGAAATATCAAGGCATAATTTGTTGTTTGTAACAAAAATATTTTCAGCTAACTAATTTTTTGAAGTGATATAATTAATCATTTCTAGAAAAATGATATTCAATTATTCATTTTCTGCAAAACAAACAAACTAATATTTTTACAAGTGATAAAGGGAATGGTTTCAATGCAAATCCAGCTAAATGGACCTATTAAAGATAGGTAACCTACCCAGATTTGCAGCTTGTGCTTCTTCAGGGAGAATGAAATGTGATTCTTTGATTAGTACTTAGTAGATAACCTCGATGAATATAAACCTAAAACACCAATTCGTCAATTTAGCGTACTCGTTCCAATTTGGAAAAGAGGATCATCCCAATTTGATTTGGTTTGACATACGTCATTTTGCACTTTCTACATATTTAGAAAGTTACTTGTGGGAGAAGCAATGATTTTTTTCCAAATGAAAACATTCAATATGGAGAACATCTCAGTAAACCATCCGCAACCTTTTCTCAGTTATCCTTTGCATATTTCCATATCGGAATTCATACTTTCACGCCCCACGTTGTAACTTATTTTAGGCTCCAAGTCTCGTAGTGTAAATTTTTCTTAACCTCCAGTTAAAAGAGAGGATGTGAGTTATGCTATAGCATAAATAAAACTTGGTGAAATTTAATGTGATGTTCTTCATCAAAACTAAAAAAAAAAAAAAAAAAAAAGGAGGAGGATGAGAATGAATTCAAATTTCAATAATTTATCACTTGAAAGGATCAAGTATAATTAGGTCATGCTTAGAGTTTGGACCCAATTACTATGTGGGCTTACAGAGAATCATAGCCCGGGGTAATCGGGCCAAGCTAGGCCCAAGAGGACCGCGCGGATATTGCTCTTTGCCTTTAAGATTGCCTCTTGGCATTTATAAGGTTTACATCTTCTAATCTATTATTGACCTATTTTTTTTTCCTGAGAAATATGCACTCAACAGTTTTCTAATTTAATATTCTCTAATCAAACATCCTTGATAAGCATTCTTAAGACACCCGTTAATATAAATGCAAAATGCTATGAAATGAGCCGTGAATCGAGTTAAGCCTTATCATGTGAGGCTTAGTAGGACCATCTATTGACTTGTGCTATTTGATCTTTTTTAATTTGAATACTAGCAGAGGCACAAGCTTCGAATAACTCCTGAGGGGTTCGGTGCGGGAGATACTTGGGTTTTTTTTGATGTCATAAAGCAGGAGGTCTTGGTTTTTGATTCCTCGAGACTAATCTCGAATCCTATATTTTGCATGGTGTTGGGATTACCCAGTTTTGTCATTGGGGCGACAATATTGTTACACTTGTCAAGATATTGTCGAATTGCTAATTAGGTAATAAACATCTCCGACATCATCTAGATAATAAAGTTGGCGTTTCAATTTCGTGTCAATTCAGACATTATATTTTCCACTTCAAAAGTGGCGAAAAATCAAACATGTAAGACTCGTAAAAGAAGGAAGCGAACATTTTTCTGTCAAGGTCGGTCTTTTTCGACCAAAAAAAAGAAGAAAAAAGAAAAGTCAGTGTTGCAAACTCGCACGTGCGGCGGCGGAGGCCCACCAAAGATGTTGGGTTAGATCTTCCGTCGCGGAGTGTCGGAGGAGGAGAGAAGGAGGCGGCCGCAAATCATGACTAGATCTCCTGCTTCGCACCCCACCACGCGACCGCATCACCGCCCCACTTTTTTGCATCTGTACTGTTCTCCCTTTCCCCGGCGGTCAAACCTTTGACCCGCGTCAACCTCCAGCGGAAAAGTAGGTCTCAACCACTGTTTCGGCCCCCCTCCCTTTGCTGATCGGACGGCCCGCACAGCGTCGGTTTCGGATCGGACGGCCCGCGCCGCTCCCGCACCGAGTCGGCACGGCCGGGGGAGGTCCGCCGCGGGGCCCGGGGTCCAAAAAGCCGGGTGTTGGAAGTCCATTTCGTATCCAGGAGGTGAATCTCCAGCCTTTTTTCTTTGTCTCGTGCCTTGTCTTTCTGTTCATGTCGACAAACGGGGCAAATTATTAAAAGAGCATTATTGTTGTTATACGACGAGACTCTTTTCAATGATAAAAGTGAGGAAAATGGAGATGACAAAGATACAGAGACTGAGGGTGAGATTGTGGCCGACATCTTTACGTGCTAGCTAGATCAGGGGATTGATTGATCGCCATATGCTGAGATGGATTGATAGATGCGTAAAGTCATTGCCTTTTAATCGGACCGTGATCATGACATGCGGCGTATTTGAAATGGTGGCGTCTTTCGCGTACTTGGGATCTTCTCCGATCCGTTATGATTTCACGTTTGAAGTTATGGATGCCGTGGATGATTTTGCCGGTAGAGTTCGGATTCGGACATTTGACGGATCATTAGTTTGATTATGGAAAGAAACCTTAAGAGGGTTCAAATTGGTTCACTTGTCACGATATGCTATCTTGAATTTCTCCATTTTAATTGTTCCTAGTGCACCATTACAAGTGCTATAGGTGTTACAAATGTGAAAAACGACATCGCAAGTTTGAATTCATAAACAAGACCCAACCAATAAATTGTTTAGGAATCTGGCTTGGTACGCGACTCTCGAGTGTGGCATACTAAAAGAGTCCAAATTGGAATAGGTCTTCAAATGAAAGAATGATATTAACTTTCGTAGTTTAGAGTTGAAGTTGGCTTAGCGATTGTTAGAATATTTAAATATTAAATTATGAGTTCATCTAATGGCTTAAATTTTTAAAATAATTGACAGTGACTCCACAAAATCTTGCATTATATTAAAGCATAAGATCTCGAGTTCAAAAAAATTATATTGGAGTGAGTATTGGGGGAATTCTGTGGATTGCAAATATAGAGAATTAAACTAATCATTTTCCAGTAAAGCGACCGTGTGTTAATAACAAGACTATCAAGACATTAGACAGAAATTGCAATTCAATAGAATGTGTTTACAAGACTAAAAACAGACCAACAATACAAAAAAAAAAAAAAAAAAAAAACTCGGTTACGATCTGAATGTAAAAAGCAAATTATCTCCAAACACTACTAACATTCATAGAAAGTTGCTTAACTATCGAATCGGACCCTATTTGGTAATTGACCAAATAGTGACTATTTCTATTTTTTTGTTCCCTAAAAAAAAAAAAAAAAAAGAATAAAAATCCGTTTGATGATGTTTTTGTTCCTTGTAATTGATCAAATAATTGCTTCTTTATTCTTGAGAACATCTCAAGAATCGAGCAAATTTTTACTTATTTTTTATTTTTTTTTCTTCCTCTAGCCGATTGTCGGTGACCTTGATGGGGCCTTCGTGAGGCCGACCTCACAATGGCTAGCAAGGCGTGACCTCGCTGGCTCTTGTCTAGCTAGTCGTTGGTCATGGTGGAGGTTGGCAATTGTCTAGAGGAAGAAGTAGAAGAAAAGGAAAAAAAATGAAAAAAGGAAAAAAAGAGAAAAATGTAATAAAATTATTAAAATATTAAAAGAAATTCTAAGTCATAAAATCATTTGACGGTCATATAAAAAATATTTCTATTTCGGGAATATAAATTTTATACAGTTATCAAGTATCTTTGAATATTCAAAAATTTATTTAGGGAACATAATAAAAAAATCATTTTTGAATAAAAATTATTCTAAAAAATAGAATGATTATCAAATGCTCGCCAGTCGTACTAATCTATGTTACGAAGTCGAAATCTCCAAATCAGAAGTAGGTGGAGTACGCCGATTACACGAGAATTTCTCTAGCCAAAACAGTGAGTAATGCTCCAAGAGCGTGTGCTTTTGCCGTTATAAAGCAAACCGCACTTTTTTTGTCTCCCAAAAAGGGTTTATAGGGTCACCTTTGTCTTGCTTCATCATCATCTTGCCTAAGAAAAAGGCTTTAGATCATATTTTACACGAGTGGCATTTTATAATCCTCATTCAATCACAAGGCAATAAATCACTTGACTTGTTAGAAAATCCAACCCAAAAAGCATGATTATAAAAAAGCATGCCGAATCCATTGTTAGCGATGTCTTGACACGTGCAATTGACTAATGCAAAGAAGACGCAAAGAAATAGCATTGGTTCTGCTGTCGTATTAGAAAGTCCAATCCAAAATTTAATATAAGAGATGGAGGTATACCACATAAATATAAAAAGCGTTTATGACCCATTGTTAGGCAATACGAGATAATACTTTAACATGACTATAGCCTGGATACAACTTAGCTCCTCCTGTTGACCTATGATTAACTTCAGTAAAGTCAAAATTGGAAAGCTTAGTCACACATGGGTGAAAAAGGCAAGGAAGAATATTCAATAAGGAAAATTTATAAATTGCATGGTGCAAGAGCTGCCTAGCTTATGTCGGTACACGAGCCGTCTAGCGTTCACATGAATTGTGGTTGTTGGTGTACTTTTGTTGAATACATGATCCTCGTGCGAACCCACCATCTCAATTTCTTCAAATTACTCATCTCAATCAAAATTCAATGGATGGCTGTCCAAGATCATGCCAAGAAACTTTGGTGGTTTTATACAAATGTGTATATTCTTTCTTTTGACGGGGAGGCACGGGAAAAGCGGCACTCATCTTAGACTACCCAATGCAGAAACGATTCGCACCATTCGATGTCTATCGTACCTCGGCATTGTGCTTTTCCATGACTTGTCTGCCCTTCGCTGTCTATCGCACTATACAGTGACGTCCAAAAGGTAATCATTGTAATAGTCGACCGGGTTGCATCAGTCGATGCATGCCCGTCGACATTCCTGTCCTGAGTGCAATCTGTTTGTGTTTTGTTCATAGTATGGACCAACAGTGATCGACCGACATCGCTCGGCTTTTTCCCCATTTCGATCCATGCAAAAAATAGAGGGAATGCGATGGGCGGTATCGCCGGGCATCTTTTGGAATTGGCCATGGTTGAAAGCTGGAAACGCTTTAACATCAAGACGCGATGTTGATGCGTGTCGGGTGAAAAGGACGATTGCTTTTCCTTTATTCGCATCTTCATCTTTTCATAATAATTGAGGAACTTTTTATCTGCAATGATTCATGAAACTTAGAAATCTCTTGATCTTACGTACGAATTCGCTCTCAAAAGAGTTTCCTCATAACTCATGAGAACATGTCGTCGTCTTGGTGAGCTGAATTGCATGCTCATGATTTTTAGAGTGCGGAAATCCTAATATTCTGATCACGATTTTCTCGGACTAATGGTGTAAAGAGTAGGCTTTGGCTTTACAGCTTTTGATTTTCCCGTCAAAATGAAATACTGCGAAAAGAATTCCACGGTACCGCGTATTAACTACGAACGCTTAAAGGTGCTCGATACCACATAAAAGTCGAATCCAAAATTCTAAAAGCAAGGAAGGTTAGAGGTAAAGTCATCCAGACAGCTGCTCAGAGTGCAATAGTACATCCCGTCAGAGTGTTCCGCTTCTATGGTCAATATTTGGGAACTTTTGTTTTGTAGATTGTCTTTGCCGGCATGATCACAAAGAATCAAAGGTAGGTGAATATTTTTCGAGTACAAAAGCAAAATCTAGTCAGCCTTATCTGGTATTTGATTAATAAAGTTTGCGAGCACATTTTTTCTGAGTAAAGAATACCTGGAGTGCCATAACTTGGCACGGGGGGACACTTAAGTGCCATAACTTTTTTTCGGTACACTTAAGTGCTACTTTTTTTTTCAAATGGAACACTTAAGTGCCAATATCGGAGTAAAATGGAACACTTAAGTGCCACTTCGGCGAAAATCCGGCCAAATGGCGACGTGACAATTTTCCGGCGATGGAGGTCCAAAACGGCGTCGTTTTTGCATGCCGACGTGGCAAAAAAATGCAAAAATGACGCCATTTGGCGTCCGACGTGTAAAAATAATAAAAAAATTAATTAAATTAAATTAAAACTTAATTTTAATTAAAAATAGTCTAAAAATTAAAAAATTTAAAAAAAGGGTGGGGACGAAGGGCGGGCGGCTGAAGGCCGAGCCCTCGCCGTCGCCGCCTCCCCGCCGTCGCCGGGAAGGGTCGGCGACGGAGGGGGAGGGTCGGCCGGGGTCGCCGGCCCCGGTCGACCGGCGACGAGGGCCGCGAGCCCTCGCCGGATCGCGGTGAGGGCCCGCGAGCCCTCGCCCGGATCCGGCGAGGGCCGCGATCCGGTGAGGGCTCGCGGCCCTCGTCGCCGGCCGGCCGGGGGCCGGCGACCCGGCCGACCCTCCCCTCCGTCGCCGGCCCTTCCCGGCGACGGCGGCGAGGGCTCGCCCTCAACCGCCCGCCCCTTCGTTCCCCCGCCCTTTTTTTTTTTTTTTTTTTTTTTTTTTTTTTTTTTTTTTTAATTTTAGAGTATTTTTAATTAAAATTAAGTTTTAATTTAATTTAATTAATTTTTTATTATGTAAACGGCGTCGTTTCTGCTGAGTCAGCGCCGACTCAACTCTCCGGCGAGCTACGCAAGCATTAAAAAATAATAAACACGTGCCACGTAGGATTTCCGGCAAGGTCGCCGGAGGTGGCACTTAAGCGTCCCATTTGAAAAAAAAGTGACACTTAAGTGTACCGAAAAAAAGTTATGGCACTTAAGTGTCCTCCCGTGCCAAGTTATGGCACTCCAGGTGTCCCAAACTCCATTTTTTCTTTAGGGTTCACGCACGAGTATTTATTTTGGGATGAGTATACTAAAAGTTCTAAAATTTATTAGTATAATTAAGGCCTAAAACTTTCAATAAGTACAATTAAGTCCTAAAACTAGTTATGAAAGTGCATTTGAATCTTAAACTCTCAAGAAGTATAATCAAGTAATAAAATTTGTTAAATTAGTCCAATTAAGTTTTTCTGTTAATTGCATTTTTTGAAAGTTTTAGAATTTGATTGTACTTTCATGACAAGTTTTAAAACTTGATTGTACTTTTTTGAAAGATCTAGAACTCAAATATACTTTGGTGACAAATTTTAAAAATTAATTCTACATTTTCAAAGTTTTGGAAGTTGATTGCACTTTCATGATAAGTTTAAGAATTCGATTACACTTTTTCTTTGTGTGTGTAGAAAGTGATATAGAAGAAGAGAGGAGAGTGTATGGAACAAAAGAGGATAGCATAAAAACTAATTAGGGTTTGTTGCTCCTCACACTTTTATTATTAATCAAATACTTAATGACCATAATAACCCTTTCACTATTAATGACCATTATTACCCTCACCCTTTAACATTCTCCCTCAAGTTGGAGCATAGATATCAATCATGCTCGGCTTATTACAATTATACTCAATCCTCCTACTCCCTAAAGACTTGGTAAAAATATCAACTAGTTGTTCACTAGTCCTAGCATAACTAGTAGAAATAACTCCAGCTTGAAGCTTCTCATGAGCAAAGTGACAATCAACTTTAATATGCTTGGTATACTCGTGGAATACTGGATTTGAAGCAATATGGATTGCTGTCTGATTATCACACCACAACTTTATTGGCGCAGGATCTTTGAGTCCGAGTTCAACTAATAGTTGACACATCCATATTAACTCAAGAGTAGCTTGAGTCATAGCTCTATATTTTGATTCTACACTGGATCTAGCCACAACACTTTGTTTTTTACTCTTCCAAGATACTAGGTATCCTCCCACACAAGTGTAGTATTCCAATGTAGACCTCCCATCTATAGGAGACTTGGCCTAATCAACATTTAAAAATGCTTCCACTCTTCTGTGACCATGATCACTATAAAAGAGATCACAGCTTGGAGCTTTTTTCAAGTATCTCCAAATTCTGACTATGGCATCCCAATGAGAGGTACGGGGGGAAGACATAAACGGACTCACAACTCTCACAGGAAAGGAAATATCGGGTTGAGTGATAGTTAGATAATTCAATTTTCTAATAAGTCTTCGATACCTTTTCGAATGGGATAAGTACACTAATGGTGCCAAAAGTTGTGTACGGCGCTCACTTTGGTGCCAAAAGTTTCCGCCGGATCACTTAAGTGCCAAAAATTTTGAAAAACGATCATTTAAGTGCCAACGCCGACGAACTTGGCCGGAAATTCGACGTGGCCTTCTTTTATTAATTTTTTAAGCCGATGTGGCTCGTCGGAAAGTTGAGTCAGCATCCAACACACCAAAACGACGTCGTTTGACACTTTTCCCCTAATTTCGAAACCCTAATCCCCAAATTGAGCAAAACGACGCCGTTTGTCTTCGTCTTCTTCTTCCTTGAAGACGCACACCAGCAACAGCAGTAGCAGTAACACCGGCAGCACACCAGCAGCGACACAAGCAACGCACCAGCAGCAGCAGCACACCAGCGACAGCAGCGCACCAACGGCACTTCCAACCCATCTTCTTCTTCCTCCTCCTCTGCCCTCGCCTCCGATTTTTCCTGCAATTTCTTGCTCGAGCAACAATCTCAGTTTCTCTTCGCTCACCTGGTCAAGCAATTACAATGGTGACTGAGCGACGGTGGTCGAGCGACGGTGGCCGAGCGACGGTGGCCGAGCGACGGCGGACGAGCGACGGCGGACGAACGACGGAGGACGAACGATGGAACCCTAATTTCAATCCCCATTGAGCTAAACGGCGTCGTTTCCGCAAAGCCATCCACGTAGGACAGCAAAACGACGTCGTTTAGAGGCCCTATCGAATTTTTTTTTTTTAAAAAGCCACGTAATCATTTTGGCCGGAAATTCTCGCCGGTGGCACCAAAGTGAGCATTTTTTCTCCGATTTGGCACTTAAGTGATCCGGCGGAAACTTTTGGCACCAAAGTGAGCGCCGTACACAACTTTTGGCACCATTAGTGTACTTATCCCATTTTCGAATCATCCAACAAGGTACCGTCTTCCACCATTAATTTCAAGCTAGCTTCCATTGGTGTATCTAGTGGTTTAGCTCTTAGCATACCTGTCTCTTTTGGCAAATCCAAAACATACTGCATTGTGAGATGTAAATACCTTTCTTTGCTTTTGCCACTTTGATACCCAAAAAATATCTTAGTCGCCCCAAATCTTTTGTTTGAAACTTTTGTTGCAAATATAGTTTCAATTCATCGATCCATGTAGAATAATCTCCAGTAATAACAATATCATCCACATGAATTACAAGAAATATCCGACCAGCTCTATAAACACAATAAAACATAAAATGATCTCCATCACATCTAAACAGTCCAAACTGAAGCAGCACCTTAATAAACCTCCCAAACCAAGCTATGGGAGATTGCTTCAAACCATATAAAAATTTCTTCAAATGACGGACATAACCAGACTCTCCCTGAGCAACAAACCCAAGTGGTTGCTCCATATATACCTCTTCGTGTAAATCACAATGAAAAAAGCCATTTTAACATCAAATTGAAAAAGAGGCCAACAAGTAGAAGCAGCCAAAGAAAGTAAAAGGCGAACAGAGACCATCTTAGCCACTGGAGAGAAAGTATCACTATAATCGACCCTATAAACCTGTGCATAACCTTTTGACCAATCTGGCCTTAAGACGAGTAGGAGAACCATTGGGTTTAACCTTGATAGTAAACACCCATTTACATTTAATAGCAATCTTCCTTATAGGTAGAGGAACATGATCTCAAGTTTGGTTTTGGTCAAGTGCCAATAGTTCCTCCTCCATAACTATCCTCTAGTTTAGACTAGATAATGCTTTAGCAATAGTGGTGTCCAAACTAGCTCGAAAAGAGGTAGACATACTAAAATATGTGACAATTGTGCAATAGGGTGCTGGATACAACTATGAACTCCTTCACAATGTGTAATAGGGATATCAAGATCAGTATGTGACATGCTTACCTTAGACTCAGAGGATGAAGAAGACGAAATGAGTGGAAGTACATCTGCAGGGGCCTCCACATGTTGACGAGGATGTCTATTGTATGCATACTGGACTGGTAGAGGAACTGATGGAGAATTCGAAGTGGATTTCACAATAACATATGTAAAAGAATCATCATCCACTATAGGAGGCTCCATTGGTTCATCAGAATAAACAATAGACTCAAAAAAGGAAACATTTGCAATGGTAAAATACTTGTGCAAAGAAAGACAATAACGACAATAGCCCTTTTGCATATGAGAATACCCCACAAAAATGCATTTAAGAGATCAAGGCTCTAATTTGGAAACCTCTAGACGATGGTCACATATATAGCAAACACAACCAAATATACAAGGTGGTAAATGAAAAAAAGATTTTGAAGGAAAAAGAAGAGAGTGTGGAGTGGCATCCTTAAGAACAGAGGACGGCATATGGTTGATAAGATAACATGTAGTTATGAGAGCATTAGTCCAAAATGATTTGTCTACCTTCATTTCAAACATCAATCATTGAGCTACTTTTAGCAAGTGATGGTTCCTCCTTTCGACGACACCATTTTGTTGTGGTGTATCCGAATAAGAAGATTGATGAAGAATGCCCTATTGAGTCATAAATTTAGAAAAAAGATTAGAAAAATATTCTTTGGCATTATCATTTTGAAAAATATGAATGGGAACTGAAAATTGAGTATGTACTTCATTAATAAATGCACAAAACATATAAAATAACTCAAAAAAACAAATTTTCATTAGATATAACCAAGTAGCTCTTGAATAATCATCTACAAAAGTAATGAACTACCTGAAACCCAACTTAGAAAGAGCAGGACCTGGACCCCATATATCAAAATGAACTAACACAAATGGCTAGGAAGCTTGTTTATTGACTCTTGGACGATAACTACTACACATTACTCATACTAAAGACTAGACATAGAATGAAACTGAGGATCTAACTTCTTTAAACTTTCCAAGGAGGGGTGGCCCAAATGATAATGGATCTAATGTGGGGAAGCCACATAACAAGCAACACTGGTAGTATCATTAAACAAGTATAACCCCTCGACACAAGGAATTGGGATAGAAAGTTATAGAACGATTATATGTTTCGGTAAGATGACTGATAGACATAAGGTTGAGCGAAAAACTTGAGAAATACATGATTGAAGATAAAGATATGGAGGATATTAGGGGAACTGTGCATGTCCCCTTTATTATGGATAGAGAACCATCAACTGATGTAACATTGGACATAGACTTGTAAAAGTTAGAAAAGATACATGAAACTCCAGTCATATGATTAGTAGCACTTGAATCAATGACCTAGGGGCGAGAGGAAGAAGAAAAATACGCTGTTACATTACTTGCCTAGATAAAAATAGCTATGGAAATTGTGAAACTGGCTAGGAAGTCTGTAGTTGATTGTACTTGACAAATTCCTCCTCGGTCATTTTGATCAACTTTCCTTCTTTTGAGGAGATGTACTAGATTCTACTGCATTGGCTATAACCTGTTGAGGAGCCCTTTCATGAAGCTTATAACAGAATATCTGAATATGTCCAAGTAAACAATAGTAATGACAAGTCTGAACAAAGCCAATATTTACCCCTATGTCATTATAAGTATAATTAGATGAGAGTGGTTGGCCTCTACCAAAACCACGAGTAGTACGACCTCGACCACCAACGCAATTTTCTTGGGCTGCCAAGGCTGAGTTATTACTTGTAGAAAATGCATCCTTAGGTGTTTCATGTAAGACTCTCATAACAAAAGCAAACGTCTCAGTGAGTGAAGTCATCCTATCTCCTCCAAGTATCTAGGAATGGACTGCATCATACTTTGATCCTAGTCCTCCCAAAAAACCTATAACAACCAATTGCTTTCATTACTCCCGCATTTCCCTAACATTAGAGGTAATGGGTAATAGAGAATTAAGCTCCTCATATATCAGTTTAAAATTAGCAAAATACTAGGTAAGTGGCCAACCTTTTCTATTAGCTTTATAAAATTCCTAGGATACTCCATAAATCCTTGAAAGATTATTTTGTTTAGAATAAAGGACATTCAAATAGTCTCACAACTCCTTCACTATAATATGTATAACCAAATCCGCAACTTGGGTTTCCATGGAGTTCAACATTTGACCAAGAATTCGAGAATCCATAGTATCTCAAGTTGTATTGGAGGCAAATTTGTTACCAGTTAGATGATTCTATTGCTCACTCCCAGTCAACACTAACAACATGATTTTCCTCAATTGTTGAAAATTAGTTATACCTTCTAACTTCTTCTCTGTTAAATGATTAGAGTACATAGACACAACCTTGGCTACTACACCTTTATTCTCAACCATTATCCGATGTGTACCAATCTAACATAAGATGTTTTTTAGCATAATAATCAAATTCAAATCCCACCAACTAGAATTTAACTCAACAAACTAAGATGATTTGTTTCAACCAATCCAAATCTCCACAACACATCAATCAAATTCATCAATTTCATCTAAACATATGTCGAAATCATAAATTATGCCCAAACAAAAACCACCTCATCCAACATCAATTTGGGGACAAACAAGATCAGTAGTCCCATTACGCAAATTGCTACATTTTTTTTTTCCAGTACATAGAGAACAACACACGAACAAACCTTAGAGGACCACACAGCTCAGATCTGCTCGCATGGAGGAACGTGAGCTCGATCGACATGAGATCTTAGATGGATGAACAAGACCACATAATGTCATTCGACACTGAATCTGAGCCAACGACACTCAGCATCAGATCTGGATCGGCGTCGGCTCGGACTCAACTAGGTTGGGCAAGACCGCTTTGGGCTAGATGATGCTTGCTGATGTCGGATCAAAAGTCGCAATAGCTAGTTTTTTTTTTTTTTTTTTTTTTTTTTTTTTTTTAATTTTTTAATTTTTAAATATAATTCTAGCTGTGATACCATGTAGAAATTGATATAGGAGAAGAAAGGAGAGCATATGGGACAAAAGAGGAGAGCGTAAAAACTGATTGGGGTTTACCGCTCCTCACCCTTTTATTATTTGATTAATAATACTTAATAACCATAATAACCCTCTCAATGTTAATGACCATAATAATCCTCTCACCTTTAACATTGTGCATGATCATAGAGAATTGAAGTTTGGTGAATATATTCCGAGTTCATTAATAAAATCTATTTAGCCTTATATAGTATTGGTTAATAAAGTTTGTCTGTACATTTTTTTAGGGTTTATGTATTAGTGTTTATCTTGGGTTATATGTTTAGAAGTTCTAAGACTTGTCATAAAAGTGTAATTGAATTCTAAAACTTTCATAAAGTGTAATTAAGTTTTAAAACTTATCACGAAAATGCAATGGAGTCTTAAAACTTTCAAGAAGTGTAATCAAGTTCTAAAACTTGTCAAATTAGTCTAATTAAGTCCTTTTCATCGAGTGCATTTTTTAGAAGACTTTAGGGCTTGATTATATTTTTTTTGATAAGTTTTATGACTTTATTATACTTTTTGAAATAGAGAAAATTGTCCAAAAAATCTTAATTCCATTACACTTTTATCAATTCAATCATAATTTTTATTTTCATAATTTGCCAATTATGGTTGGAATTCATTAATGCATATGTCGGTTGTCTTATATGATACAGTTGGTGCCGACGTATATAATTTTAAATAATATTTTATATTATATATTTTTTCATTTTTTAAATATTTTTTTCCCTTTCTTTTGTCCTTTTGTCGGTGGTTGGTGTCACGCCCGAGCCCCGAGACATGTAAATAACCCACCATGGTTATGTAAATGCGATATCCCCAGGTAGTGTCGCCGACCCCACAAATTTTATTATGCGCATGCGGAACGTATTAAAAACCCCTGACAGATAAATTACGGGATAGGACAGCACGAAGAAAATCAATTCAATACAAACCAATATACTTTCATATAATCAGCTAGGGTTTACATACAACCAAAATGGGTCAGAGACTATGTGCATCAAAAAGGGTTAGTTTGCACACAAGGGATCGGTTCACAAAAAAAAAAGAAAAAGGAACAGTCCTATGACTACTAGTCGGACTCATTCGTCGATCCCAGATCCTCAAATTTTACCACCCATGAGACCGGAGGCGATGCGTTGACCACTCTACCGTAAGGAAGATCCTCCACGCCTTCTCCCAAAATGGCGTCAATGATCGCTAGCGGAATATCCATGCTATCCAGCGGGCCAACTCTAACGCTATCGGCCCAATAACGAAACCAAGCTCTAAACATATAAGGAACTTTGGCATCCACAGTCACCTAGACCCAGACAGTGTACCTAACCAGTTGATAGACCTAAGGACTTCCAGAGTCAGGAGCACTCTGCGTCACCTTATGAACCTCCACCAACATGCCACTCTTCTCCGACGGTACCGCCATCTACGACCCTGTAATATTTTCCCACAATGGGGTGAGACATTGTCTCAGTAAGTTCACCCCTCCTAAACCCCTATTAGAAAGTAAATACGCCTCAGAGTGGCCTAACCACAACATCAAGAAGACTTACCTCGCATTAGTCTTTATTTGCAGGTTAGCACAGTTTATATAATTCAACCACGTGCAATTATGATAACCAAACAACTGAGGCACAATCACATCATCAGAGCAATTCAATCACTTGGATCGTCTCAGTGATCAATCGACTCGGCCGATTACATGTCATTCTAGCAAATCAATCACTGCTTCCAATCACGACCCTATAAGTAGGTTTAACAATCAGTGGCAATCACAGTCCCACTCGGCACGACCTTTAATTAGGTGGTAGATCTCGGTCCGATGGGCACAACCTCTAATAGGTGGTCGATCACGGCCCAATTGGGCACAACCTCTAATAGGTGGTCAATCACGGCCAATCTTCCATCAATTCCGACGCTTAGGATTTTATAAAAGAATCCTTATTTATCGCAATCATACTCAATTTGCCACAATCAATTATCAAATTTAAATTCTAAATACACAACAGATCGGCATGAAATTCGAACGATCGGCACGAAATTCGAGCAATCGGAGTCAAAAATAATTTTTTCATTTTTTAAAATAATATTTTAATAATTTCATATTATAATATAATATTATAATTTCCAGAATTTCGAAACAATTAAATAATTCAAAATTAAAATCCTATTATGTCCCATTAAGGCTTAACATTAAATAACTTCTTTTAACCTTAATTAAACACACTTTAACATAAACTAACCTCTTAATCCAATTCATAATTAAATACACTAATCTACCCATCTAAACTCACTTAATTTAAACTAAACACACTTAGGGCATCATTAACACTCTAATCAAGGTTTAGTGAGGTAAACTCACTTGATTAACTCGCTGCTTGGACCAAAACGACGAGGGCGACGCCGGGATCAACTTTTCCAAAGGCGGGCCTAGCTTCCGGGGCCGGAAAGACAGCCAAAGCGGGCCTAGAAGGGGCTGAGAAACCCACAAAAATTGCTGCTGAACTAAGCCGGAAGGAGGCACGACGGAGAGCTTGGGGTGTGCGAAACGGCGGAGGAAGGCGGCGGCTTCAGCTTGGTGGTGGCTCACGGCGGCCTGGCGGTGGCTGGAGGTCGTGGTGTGCTACTGTGGACGTCGGAGAGCTGCTAGGGCGGGCTGGCGCGGGCAGAGCGGAGCATAGGGCTAGGCGTGCGCAAGCGGGCGCGGGGCGTCGCGTGGATGGGTGGCGTCGGCGACGTGCGGCGGTGAGCGGCAACTGTGTGGGCAAAGGGGGCGGCGTCGGCTTGCTTCCGTTGACTCCTCCTCTCTCCTCTTCCTCTCCCAATTTTCCTTTTCAAAAACAAAATCCAAAAATCCAAGGAGGAAGATGGTGTTGATGGGTGTGGGGCGAATCTTAACCCTACACTTGTCAAGATCCCCTCCCATTTGGCCACCCACCATGACATCACCCCCATGATGTCATCATCCACTATCTCTTCTCCCACAACTTCTTCAATGGTTGCACTTTCATTTTTCGTAGGGGTCCAATTCTTGCACATCCAATTTCTTCAATTTTTCATTCAATCTCTTCTAATTGTGTCCAATTAAAGTCCACAAAATTAATCCAAGATCCTAATAAAATTTGTGACATAACCGGACCTTTAATTTTTAAATTCAATCTCAATTTTTACGGTTAAATTCAATATGGTACGATTTCAGCGCGCCTAATCCACTGAGTAGCTTTTGGGGAAATTTTCTTGCATCCGACCTGAAGGTGATTAGTCCCCGATTCTAACGCGTTAAAATTTCTTAATTGCTTCGCCCAATAAACCAGTTCCCTCGTGAGTGGCCAACTCAGAAAGACGACTACATGCACAGATGAATTACCCGCCTCAATTGACTGAAAATAAAATCAAGAAAAAATCGGGATGTCACAGTTGGCCACCGACCATGGCTGGGTGGGCTAGTAGGCGAGGCTTGGCTTGGTGAGGGTGAGCCTCGACAAGGCTACATTGGCCTAGCGAGGTGGCTTGGTGAGGCTGATCCTCACTGGGGCTTGCCTTCGCCTAATCACGCCTCGCTCGTAGCCGGTGGCCGAAAGGAAGAAGAAATACACAAAAAAGCAAAGAAAAGAAATATTAGAAAAAATTAATGATAAATTCTAAAAATATTAAAAATTGTCTATGTTAGTGCCAACTATTCTATGTGATATTGCAAGTGTTCACATAAGCAATTTTTGATCAAATTGGCTAAAAGGACTCAATTGGAAAAAATGGAAAATTAATAAAAAAGTTCTAAACTTATTATAATTGTGTCAATCAGTCATAAACTTATTCTTTTAGCCAATTGAGTCTCAAACATTTTGCAATTGTGCAAATTCAATCTTCCAACCAAAATTGGCTGGTGATAATAATATTTTATTTTTTGCAATTGTGCAAATTCAAACCTTTTTTTCTCTCTCATTCTTCCGCCTCCCTCCTCCTACCTCTTTCTTCCTTTGGCTCCAGCGACCTACTAAAGGGGAGTGCTGGCTGATTGCCGGATTGAGGCAGCTAAGCAAGCTCCCCTAGTAGTCGTTGGGTGAGGGTGAGCTTGCCCATACCCAGTAATGATGAGGTGAGCCCACGCTAGATTCGGCGGGGGCTCTCCTTGCTCTAGGGATGGCGAGACCCTTCTCGTTAGTCTGGTGAGGGCTCGCCTTGCTAATGGCTGGGTGAGAGCGACAGCGAGGCGAGTCCTTTGCCAATGATGGAGAGGTGAGGCCTCACCATATCTATGGGGGCTTGCCTCACTAGATCTAGTGATGGCAAGGTAAGCGCTAGATCCAACGGCAGTGAGGTGAGCCCTTGCTAGATCTATGGGGGACTCGCCTCGCCATGTGATGATGAGGCGAGCTCACCTGGCCGCCTCAATTCGGCGCCTGGCTATCCCTCTCCTCTGGCTAGTCACTGAAGCCAAAGGAATGAGGGAGGAGGAAGGAGGAGGGAAGGAGGAGAGAGGAAAAAAAAAAAAAAAAAAAAAAAAGGAAAAAAAAAAAAATGATATTAAAAAAGTTGTCACTAGTAGTGGTCGGCAGCCACGTCAGCGCTAGTTGGTCAATTTTGGCAAGAAGAATTGAACTGACACAATTGTAAAAGGTTTAGGACTCAATTGACAAAAAAAAAAAAGTTTTTAATTGAATTGACATAATTACAATAAATTTATGACTTTTTGGGTAATTTTCCCTTAAAAAAATGTGAAAATTTCTAAGATTCAATTGGTAAAATTGAAATATTTATGATTAAATTGGAAAAAGTACAACATATTTAAGACTTTTTGGACAATTTTCCCATTTTGAAAAAAATTAGGACTTCATTGCTATTTTGTGATAAGTTTTAAGAGTAGATTGCACTTTTTGAATGTTTTAAGACTTAATTGTACTTTTGTAACAAATTTTAAGATTTATTATTTTATTTTTTTGTGCACGATTACAAAATATCTAAGTTAGGTGAAAAATATCCGAGTTCATAAATAAAATTTGTTCGCCCTATATGGTAATGGTTAATAAAGTTTTCAACTACCCTTTTTTAGGGTTTAAGAACGAGTATTTATTTTTTAGTACGTGCTTCAGCGAAGTTAGAAATATTAAGTGTATTTGCGGATAGAGCTTTTGAGAGTCTCCCTTTTATTCTACTCTGAATTTCCGTTAGTTTTTGCTCCCCCATCTATCATGATCGTACGTCTGTGACTATACCATGTTAGTTTCCTTCTTTGGCCTAAACACGACTGTACGGATATATGAGGCTTAACTTCATGGAGAAAACAGTCAATAGCTAGTAATATCTACAATCAATTTAAGAATGTTATCAAAATCTGTGAACCCTCCATTGCACTTAGCCTTTCTTTCCTTCTAAGTCTTGTATATGTACTTCTGTTATAGCTGTACTGAAGTTTAACATTATTATTAAACTAGTGAATCAACCTACGAGTTGTGTAAGAGAATAATATCATGAATGAGTTAAGTATAGACAACCAAAACCATATTAAGATAGCTCACCTTGTTTCCACACTCTAAATAGTTATAACACATCTCGACATGTTGAGTTGACGAAAATAATTTCAGGAGAACTAATTGATCAAAACCGTAGGGTGGAAAGGGCTACACATTATCATGAAAATACAAGATTGCCAATTTTATTCAAAACAATGTTGTTCTAGTCTTTCACTTCTATGATTTTTCGTTTGTTTCCGTACAAACTTCATTTCCTCTCTTGTACTTATTAATGTACTTAAGCTGAATTCCATGAGCAATTCTCAGTAACGAGTTTGGATATAATCAGATAGTGTTTGCAACTTTAACTAGAGAATTCCACTCCAAAGAATTTGAACCAAGGAATTTTATATGACAGAATTATGAGAAATTGAATTCTAGAAGATATAATTAAATAGAATTCCGATCATTAAGTTTATTAAAAAATGCGAATCTCAAAGGATTCTTGTATAAATTTATCGAATATATAAACCTTGTCAAATTTTACCCAAAAAAGAAAAAGAAAAAGAAAGAGCTGTTAAGGAAAAAAAATCACGAGATTGATTGGTCCACATTAAAGGTAATCTTTTTCATTAATCTTATCATTAATGAGGTTTCAGTGAGGGCCATTTTGAACTAATTAGATTTAAGGGTGTGTATGAAGTGATTCAAAGGGTGGAAATAACATGAAACGTTAATATCTATAAATGAAGGGTGAATATGGATATGCAAATCATCAAATACGTGAAATTTATTAGCCAAGTAGAGTAGACTGACACAAGTCTTAAGACGACCAATACAAATCCGAATTCACTAACTCTTGTTGAGATCCAAATTGGATTATTATGTCATCTCACATGATGCCTAAAATTAAAACGTATCTACACATTGTAAAAGTTGAATATAACAACATAGAAATTGTATAGGAACATGATCAATATAAATCCAATTGGCTAAGTCCGTCATCATGTATGATCGAATTGGAAATATTCACCTACGCACACGCCATAAAGGATAACTCCAAATATTAAAAAAAAAAAATGTATTATTTTACATTAACCAGGTTAACTTAATTATAATGAGGGCAATAATATCCGGACTAAGTCATGCTGTCACGTCACGCCACGGGGGCGTTGGACGCGCATCTTTTCTGTGTACCGTCCATTCTATCATCCTGTCATTTGTTTGTTTGTTTCTTTGTACAATGACATATGCAAAGGAAATGGAATAGGGTAAGAAAAAGGGAGATAAGGGAGCTTTCCACGTGTGTGGCCCTAAGCTCAGACTTTTGGAAGAGATCTTGACAACGTTTCTTTAGTGCGTTTTGTGTTGTGAGAGTTGTAAGGGTGAAGTAGGTAATTTTCACCGTGGTAAAAGATGGTCGCTTGCTTGATGGAGGAAGAATTGCCAAAAAAAAAAAAAAAAATCTAAAACTATTGTATTTTATTAATTCGGTTTAAAATATTTTACTTATATCAATTAAGTCTATCTAGTCAATTTTAATTGAAAATTATTGATGTAAATGTTGACCATTCTATGTGATATAATTGGCGCTAACATTAACATTTTAAATAATATTCTAATAACTTTGTATAATTTTTTTCTTTTTTCTGCCCTCTTCTTTGCTTTTTATTATTTTTTAGAGCAAGGGTTGACAACCCTCGTCGGCCTTAGCAAGAGCATTGCAATCCTTACCTAGGTCTATAGAGGGTTGTGACACCCTAGTTGTGGTCATTGAGGGTTTGGACCCTCGTTGACCCTTACTTCAAAAATAAAGAAAAAAACGTAAAGAAAAGGAAAAAAATTAAAAAAAATTAAAAATATTATAAAAATATCAATTTTAGTATTGGCTTGGGCTGTGCCATATAAAATGACTGATGTCTATGTCAATAATTTCTTATCAAAATGGACTGGATAGGCTCAATTGGCAAAATGTGAGAAAGTTTATAACTCAATTGATACCATTATAAGATTAGTGATTGCATTAGTAAGGGCACAAAGGTTTAAAACCTTTTTGATAATTTTCCCGATAGAAGGAACTATGAATAAAAATATGGATATCCCCAAGCAATGCATCAGACGTTGCCACGCGCGCCATGTTAAATCCAAGCTAACTCCGTTCATCAACGCCTAAAAGTTAAGATAACTATAAGGCAGTACCTTATCGTTATCAGAAAGATCAATGCTGTAGCTTCGGCCTTTTTACATGCATGCAATTATTTGCGACATCTAGGTGTGGGGGCGGTGAAGAAAGAGAGTGGCAAGAAGAGTCCAGACAAAGGCATCGTGAGCTCGAAACAGCTGTTGTACTTGGTGAAAATTCTCTCTCTCTCTCTCTCTCTGAGTCGCACGTCCCTTGTTCGTTTCCTATTTTACGTGTCTGAATCTCGCAGGTGACCCTATTCTTTTCGTCGAAAGTGGTGATATTTCTGCGAATCACGTTTGTCATGTGCCTTCGAACCCTCAATATAGAGAGAGAGAGAGAGAGAGAGAGAGAGAGAGAGAGAGAGAGAGAGCTGAGCTGATGTTTCCATGTACAGACGTGAAACAAAAGGTAAGCCGCTGTTTCCATGTACAGGTTTCTCCATGCACTCGGCAACAATCATGAGTATTCCCACTAAAAGGTCGGATTGTGTATGTTCATTTTTTTGATTTATATGTGTCTATGGTTGTATGATTTCAGCTGGCGCGACAAATTTCAGTGGAGATTCTGTGAAACTTTACAAAGATGTAAAAGGGTTCGAAAAACCGAACTCGGGTTTAAAATAAAAGTAATCGCGTGTGTAACAAAATTCTTTGTGAGTTTAGTACGAGGACTATAAGGAGATAATCGATGAAAATTCTTTTCGAGAAATAAGTGATCCTTGATTTTAATCAATTTACCATTAAGAGAATAACGCAATTTATATTTTATATCGACACCATCAGAAATCTGCCACGTATAAAAAGAGGATGCCCTTAAGACAGCAAAAAGAGATAAAAAAAAAATCCAATATTTTCTTCTTATCATTGCTCGCCCAAAGGTTCGTCGTGGCTACGACTGCAACAGAGCGACGCGCTCGAAATCATTCTGCTATCATGGCTCTGACGCAAGGGCAAAGTAAAGATGATCCCAAAGAATTCTAATTCGGCACGAGGCGGCCTGTAGTTATGGTGGTGTCCAATGAGATATATGCCGCTCATCATTTTCCTTTTTAACCTTTCTTTTGTGCATGTCACGATCGCAATCATGCAAAGCTAGAGCACCTGTGTGTCGGCTGGGATCCATTTGTTGACGAAAGGAGGCATTTTTTTTTCACTTCTCTTGCGTATGAAAAGATGGGATGACAACTGCATGCAATTATTTTTCACCCCAACCTAGCTAATTCAGAGAAGTTGGAAAATAGTTTTTGTGAGAGACCGGTCGTCAGAACCCTAAGGACATGCCCTACTTGTTTGTTTCCATGGAAGACAATTAGTTGATAATGCTGCATGCAATGAATGGAGTTCTTGACGGAGGTAATTTTGATTCGATAAGGATCAAGATTCCCTAAATTTAAAAGGTTGACACGGCGTGATAATGCACTTTGGATGGCCTAGTGGAGTAGTCTGGTGTCCTTCTATATGTTAAGGTTCGCAAGATTTGGTAAAAGGATAGTGTTTGGTGGAGTGTTTAATCATGCTATTGTTCCCTCTCCAAATTGGCACCTTCCCTGTTTTGCTCAATAATACGGTATAAACAATTTTTTTTTTTTTTTTGGTGACCTAGGGAACTCCTATACGGTCGAGAGACGGAGAGTAAACCCTGGGGTGATGCTAGCGGAGGACCCACCACCCCAACGCCACACTTAAGAATCCCTAGCGACCATGAGGGGATTCGAACTCCTCCCATTGCGTTAGGGGGAGAGAACCCAAACCATCGCGACTACCACAGGCGGTGGTTCAATATAAACAATGTTTTATGAAGCATTGTTTGATAAATTTGGCAACAATGTCCAAATTATTGTCTTCTGTTGCCTTCTGCTGCAAGAATGTAAGTGATTGGAGATACTAAGACTCCATTTGTTTGGCGGAAAACAAATAATTTGGAAGACATTTTTCTAAAAATAAATGTTTGTAATGATTATAAAATGAATGAACGAAAAACATTTTTATTGCCCCTGAAAATATTTGTGCATAAGTTGTTGCCGATAATGAATTTTTCAACACTAGTTATAAGTGCTGTTTATTGAAACTAGGGTTGCCGCGGTGCCTAATGCTGAAGAAGTATTGCTCTGTTCGTGAGCAAAGCTTCTAAAGCATTACACGTTAGCCCAAGCATGTAGTAGTGGATTTATACATGATGTGCATACGGATGATTCATGTAAGACATCTTCCATCGGCCTGACTACAGTGATTAGCTTCTAAATTAGAATGTCAAATCAAATCTTAAATATAATCATGTCTCTTCATATGTTGAACCCATTGGGTTTGACAATCAAGGCATGATGATGACAAATAAAACAATGTTCGTGGTTACAAGTATCGTTTGAATAACAAAACAGATTAGAATGGCCTTGAAAATTTGCAGTGGGATTAAGCACTTCATCTTCATTCAATGAAGATTTTGATCAACCAATCCTAGAACACATCTAAACTCAAGAGCAACAATTAGAATAAAACTTGAAATTTGCTTAATTGTAAGCCGAGTCAAGTTTTTCTTACAAAGCTTTCTAAAATTTACCACAAGCCCAATAATTGTACCTAAGGTTAAGAGTGATGTATTACCATACAACTAGAGCTCTTACTTATATGTTGAAGGACAAAATCATGAGTCTCAACGTAGGACGTGCTGAAGGGGACAGTATTTCATGTAAGTTAAAATACGCCAAACTAAGCCAGAACAATCATAACTGCAATGTTGTGTCCCATTCATTGCTTTATGTGGTACTTGATCGACTCAGTCCATGATTGCTCCATTCCCCTTAGACTCGTCCAATATAGAAGAAGTTTGCTTCGCGATGGACGGCCCCTTTGCTATTCGAGTTAGTCTTTGTTTAGGTTAAGAACAAGTAGTTCCGCTAACCCAAAAGCAAACATACATATATACGTGCCATAATTTTTCTTTCACATTCAAGGCGAAGCATTTGGTGTGACTTTTGGAAGATGTGTACTATCCCTTTTCATGATCTCCCCCCTTTTATTGTACTGACTATCACTAATCACGATCCGACCCCCTAACCCAAAAGCAAACATACATACATACGTGCCATAATATTTCTTTCACATTCAAGGCGAAGCATTTGGTGTGACTTTTGGAAGACGTGTACTATCCATTTTCATGATTTCCCCCCTTTCATCGTACTGACTATATCACTAATCACGATCCGACCCATTAACATCAGTGGACACATGTACTTGTACGTGGAGTCTTAAAATGTTGACCATCAAGCATGTTCAATGTCGCAAAAAATTTCCAAAACCAGCTCTTGAAAATGAGAAATGTTGAGACGTGCAAGCGCTGATTTAAAGGATGAATTTTGCCCTTCAAAGGGTCCAAAAAATAGATGCACGGATATCCTTCAGGATGCTATTGAAATTGAGAAATGTAAAACCGGTGACAAAGAAGAGGCCTGTAATTGTAAGGGAAGAAGGCTTCCAGAAAGCTAGAAATGATCAAGGGAGTTAAATTTACACATAAAAAGGAATCTTGGATCGAGCCTCGCTCATCTTTCATTCAAACCCAATTCATGTGTGCAAGCACGACAACTTTTTCTTGCTGTTATCAAACTAATATTGAACCCATTAATAAAATGAATGAGAGAAGAGCTTCTGACGTAATGTGGGACAAATGCATATAACAGGGATGACTCAATTTGGAGTCCTAACTAAGTGCGTCAAGAGTCCACATCTGTCTTCTTTTGGGGCTCTGATTGATAATTACGGGGGTGTTATATAGGTTGGTGTAGCATAAGACTTTTACTTATGTTTTAATGCTCCTAGCCCATCACTAGACTTCTTCGAAATTGAATGATTAGATGTCTAGGGTTAGTGGATAATTCCGGGCGTAGTCAACCGCTACTTCTAGGGTTCTATATGGACCAAACCCTAATCATGTTTTTGGGGTGCAATTTAATGTAGTATTGGTATAGTCCAGTCATTGTTTATTTATATAGTGTTCTCTTCTAGCCAAAAAAAAAAAAGGGGAGAAGGAAGAAAGATAAGAGAATCCGGCTCACGTGCCACAGTGCGCAACTGCACATGCATCCTCTCAGAAGTCACAAAAGTATGCGAAAGTGATTTTTTACAAGTTCGCTCCTGTTCCCCACATTTAGAAGGAACTAGGCCCCACTCGATGGACAATTTGGGAAAATGCTAGATTATGGTTACAGTACATTTCAAGGTAAAAAATTCCATGAGCAATCTAAAGCTCCAGAAAGAAAATAGATTATTTCATGAATCAATTGTCGTATTTCTACACTGATTTTCGGGTTATCCTATCATGTAAATCTCGAACCTCTAAAAATCTTGTAAATGGATCCCAAAATCCATCTTGAAATTCAAATTCCGCAAATCCCACTAGAGTTGGAGCAGGTCGGTTCCTAATTGAACTCTAGGTACTCACATCTCGTCTTTCTGCTCTCATGAAAGGGTCCTACGCAGTCATAGTTGATAGTAGCATCATTATGTGAAGACCCTAGTACCATATGTTTGTGACCCCGAGGGGAATGCGTTTTTGGCCACAACTTATTGTGAGGAAATTTAATTCGCAAATTGTACTATGCAGCAACTATAACTTCCATATTAGTGGTATTCGGATGGCTTGGACTTCCGTATGATCATATCATCTGTACAAACGTATTAAAGTGGTTGAAAGTGCACAAATTTCCGAATATTTTGTGATTGCTTGCGTGAAGCAATCATAAAAATCTTATGGACCACAACGACCACGAATAATAGTAAATGACTAACTAATTGCTCTTGGTTGCATGCTCTAACACAATATATATATATATATATATATATATATATATATAAAAATTAAAATTTTAAAAAAATCAACCATATTTATAAAACACTCATTTAGCAATGACCAAGACCCAAGTGAGACAATCCATCACTGTATGCATAATTAGGCGCATTAACGAAATTGAAGCCTCTCTATTCGGCCAATTCATGAATCGCTACCCTATCGAAAGCTCTTGGCTAAGCTGGAGTGGAAATCATCTGATGGTGGGTCTTTTCGCACCAGGAATGTTAGCAGTCGAAATCAATTGGAAATGGACACGCGCTCATTAAGGCTTTAATAGAGACAGTGAACCACCAATGAAATTCATCCTCAGGTACTGGAGATACATTATTGCATCGAATTCAATGTGATTCCGGACCACAACATAGAACGAGGCCATGGAATTAAAGGCACCGATCTCGTAATAGGTACCGAACTACATGCGAAAGCTTGCCCTTAGCTGATAAGTAAGTCCACTCTCCCTTATGAATAGTTTTCTGAACAGCTGAAAGATTGAAACCGGAGCGTTGAGAGGCGACCTAACTATGGCGTGCCGAGGGTGTGTGCGCATTAATTTGTGGAACGCCGATGGGGCTTATGACATTATGGGGGGTCTTTGTCTTCTTTTTGTCCAAAATAAACAACCACGACATGTACGTTGCCAGGACCATCAATCAAATCGAGCACATGTTTTATGCGATTGTAGTGCTCCCAATTCCCCCACTCCTTGTTCGCAAGTAGAGTATGGTTTTTCTACCAATATGGTAGTTTCCCCTTTCCCTTTCCTTCTCACAAAACCCTAATCCCATAAAACCCTAGCTTTGCTAAGATCTACAGTGTTTTTCACTGTTTCTCTGTCGTCTGTCCTCTCCATCCCGTCCTTGGTTTTTGTTTCTTCTGTCGTCCTCTAGCCGTAATATGAGTTTCCTCTCTACCAATATGGTAGTTTCCCCTTTCCCTTTCCTTCTCACAAAACCCTAATCCCATAAAACCCTAGCTTTGCTCAGATCTACAGTGTTTTTCACTGTTTCTCTGTCGTCTGTCCTCTCCATCCCGTCCTTGGTTTTTGTTTCTTCTGTCGTCCTCTAGCCGTCCTTCGCCTTGTCCTTCTTATCGCCTTCTTTTCTTCAAAAAAAAAAAAAAAAAAAAACTTCTCATTAATCCTGGTCCCATGGAGCTGAAAGATAGATCGCATGTCTCCTCCTCGGTGACATCCTGGACTGGGAGGTTTGCAAGGCTTTGATTCGCATTCCCAGTGCCAGATCTGTGGATTTCCCAGAAGCTTGGGATCTCTTTTGAGGGGCTCACCGGCTCGAGTGAAGAATTTCTCCTCCTACTTCCTCGGGTAAGGTTTCTTCAGCTGCTGCAAACAAGGAGGTGTATTTTGTTAGAAGTGTTAATAGTTGCGATCATGGAAAGTCAAGAGGAAAATGATATGAGAGTTGCTGCTATATGCAAAAAGTTGGGTAATATGTGGTCTGATGATGATATTGTCATAGTTCCAGAGGAGATAGACCCACAGATAAAAGAGGAATGTGACAGAACTTTGTATGGAAAGCTATACTCACGTCCGAATGTGAACCCTACTGCCTTTTTCTCCACAATGAAACACTCTTGGAAATCAGAAGCTATTATCTGTACCCAGAAAGTTCCGGGTCAGTTTTCCTTCACTTTTAAGTCAATAGAAGAAAAACAACGAATTCTGTCCAACTCACCATGGTGTTACTCGAATAACCTACTCGTCCTCCAACAATGCAACCCAGCCCTCCCCGACCATTGTTACGACTTCTCAAAGGCAGCGTTCTGGATTCATATTGAAGGTGTCCCTCTTGGATGGAGAACTAGAGCAGTCTATCAGAACCTGGGACAAAAAATGGGGAAAGTTTGTGAGATCCAGCCTCATCTCTCACAAAAAGGTGGACGTGTAAGAGTAGAAATAGACCTGAATACTCCTCTGAAAGCTGGTACCTTCATAGCTTTTGGACGCAAGCGTATATGGGTAGAATTTAAGTACGAGCGGCTGCCGCACTTTTGTTTCCAATGTGGCAGGATTGGCCACTATGCCCGGTTTGTCCCAATGGTCATCAAACCGATTCCCCCTCTAAAGATAAAGGGGGACCTTTTGGAACCTGGTTGAAAGCAAAAACAAAAGATTCATAGCCCCTACCGGAAATCCTTTTATGAAGCGCTTAATGAAGAAGAACTACTGGAAGAAACAAGATCCGATTCCCTCGAATGGCATGGAACTTGTAGTGCGTGAAACTCCACCAGAACAAATTCTTGAAGCTGATAGTAAGAAAAGACCAGTCGTCGACCTGGAGAATGAAGAAATTATTGAGAGGGAGGTTTCCTTAGAACAGAGAAAGGGGTATGGTGTAATGATCCGAACTGATCAAGATCTAGCCCAAGAAGCTAACCTGATGCCTACAGTCACTGAAGACAGGCTGAGAGAGAGGGGGAAATCTCTAGCCGATCCTCCTGTGCAGAAATCTGTATTATCTAAAGTGGGGTCTAGTAGTAAGAAAAACATGAAAGTACAGAAGGCTAAAAAACGAAGTGCTTACCGAAGCATCCTCGCTACTGATGGATGAGGAAGATTTGATGGATACCCCGGTGAATGTGGATTTCGATGGATCGAATTGGGCTATGGTGGCTTGCCCCAATAAGCCACCCAAATCGCCATGAAAATTATAAGCTGGAATTGTCAGGGGCTGGGCAACCCCCTGACAATCCAGGAACTGAGGGCTTTGGTAGCTCTCGAAAGACCTAGTGTGATGTTCCTCATGGAAACAAAAAACCAAGATTCAATATTAGAGTCCGTTCGGAGGAAAACAAATTTTCAGCATAGTTTTGTAATTTCACCAAGGGGTACAGCTGGGGGGCTAGCAGTAATGTGGCAAGAGGAAGCAGAAGTCAAAGTGCACACCAACTCTCATCAATTTGTTGATGTATCTTGCATAGATATAAATAGCAGGACTGAAATGAAGATTACATTTATTCATGCATCTACTAACCTCAAAGAACGGCTCGATCTATGGCAGCATTTGGGATCTCTAAAACCTCAGGCATCCACTCCATGGATCTGCATGGGTGACTTCAATGAGATTATGTATGTATGGGAGAAAGAAGGAAAGAAAAGCCCTGAAAATTGGAGAATGACAGCCTTTAGAAACATGATCAATGATATGAATCTAATGGATGTAGAAAGCCAAGGTTGTTCTTTTACATGGACAAATAATAGAGAGGGTGAGGAGTTGGTAAAAAAGAGACTTGATCGTGTTCTGTGTACCTTAGATTGGAGGGTCACTTTCCCTGAAGCTGAAGTGCACGTCGGCCCTGCTATTGGATCGGACCATAGTCCCTTAATCCTCAACCTTCATCCTGAAAGGAGAAAAAGAAAGAAGCAGTTTAAGATAGAAGCTTTTTGGGGAGAACATGCGAGTATCGAAATAATTCAGCAAATCTGTCAGCCCAACCAAGACCATCGGCCCGCTTTTGTGCAAAAATTCAGAAACGGAAAAAAAGCTCTTGAAATGGAGCTGCAAAAAATTTGCCAATGCACCCAAAAAGATCAATCAACTTCGGCAAACCCTCATTGACCTCACAAATCGAGAACTCAAAGAACACACCCGGAGGTACAAACAGGGAGATAATTCAGCAAATTGATAATCTCAGAAGGCAAGAGGAACAATACTGGGGTCTTAGATCTCGAGTTAAATGGTTACAATGGGGAGATAGGAATACGAGTTTCTTTCATGCTACAACAGTGCAAAGAAGACAGAGAAATCGTATTTCGATGTTACAGCTAGATGATATGAATTGGTGCGAGAGATCCCACAGAATAAGAAATCATATTCAATGCTTCTATGAGGATTTATTCAAAACTGCAGGTTATAGACATTACCAACCCGTGCTTGACCAATGCCCCTCTCCGATTACGGCGAAATGAATGCGAATTAATCGCCTTACGGTTAATAGAAGAAGTACAAGCGCTACCTTCCAGCTAGGTGCGTCCAAATCCCCGCCCGAGATGGCTTCAACGGGGCCTTCTTTCAACGATCCTGGCCAACCCTAAAGACTCACCTCCTCCAATTAGTTCAGGGGTTTTTCCAATTTGGTTTCCTTGACCCTCGCCTCAATCACACTCATATCACCTTAATTCCCAAAACTAGCCATCCTGAAACAATCAGCCAATACCGTCCAATTAGCCTGTGTAACTATAGTTATAAAATTATCTCAAAACTCTTAGCGAACAGACTCAAGAAATGGCTGCCCATAATCATTGAACCGAACGGGCGGCTTTTGTTCAAGGAAGGCAAATTCGGGATAATGTGTTCATTGTACGAAGTGCTTCATCAACTCGAATCGGGAAAAACGAACAAAACATCAAGCGAGTCCTAAAACTAGACATGCGAAAGGCGTACGATCGGGTGGAATGGGACTTTGTTCGTGACTACATGCTCCATATGGGTTTCTCTCCTAAGTGGGTTCATCTAATTATGCGAAGTGCATTACCTCGGTGACATATAGTATCAAGATAAATGGGGAACTTACCCCATCTTTCCAGCCCTCCCGTGGCCTCCGACAAGGTGACCCGCTATCGCCATATCTTTTCATCCTCATTTCCAATGCTTTAACCTGGTTAATGAACAAAGCAGTTATTGATGGAACAATCTATGGAATCCAGCTAAACCGAAATTGCCCCAAACTTACCCATTTACTCTTTGCCGATGATGCCATATTCTTCTTGAAAGGAACTATCCAGGAATGTCAGAATCTTGCCCTTATCCTAGCTCAGTACTGCCACGCCACTGGTCAGGCTATCAACCTCAACAAATTTGGTATTTCCTTCAGTTCTAATTGCCCGCCTCTCCTTCGGCAAAACCTGGCCAAGGAATTACGGGTAAGAGAGTCTGATAAAAAGGGCAAATATCTCGGCATACCTACTGAATGGGGAGATCAAAAAGAGATATGTGTCGAGTGGATTATGGAAAGAGTAAATTCCAGATTGGCGGGGTGGAAAGAAAAACTACTTACCAAGGCTGGAAAAGAAATCTTGATCAAAAGTGTAGTACGAGGCTATCCCAACCTATGCGATGTCCATCTTCAAGATACCAATTTCCATCTGCGGGGCAATAGAGAAACGTATAGCGACGTTTTGGTGGCAATCAGTGAAAACAAAAAAGCTACACATTGGAAAAGGTGGGAAATTCTACGTCAAAGAAAGGATGACGGGGTCTAGGTTTCAAAGAATTGCATACTTTTAACCAAGCACTGCCGAGTAAACAGGCATGGCGCCCGGCCACATCTCCAAATACAATATGGAGCCGCCGATTAAAGGAGTATACTTCCCTAAAGGGGACCTCGGAATGCCTCCGGCGGCGTCGGCCATCCCGGGGGTGGCGTAGTATTCTCATAGGCGGGGATACAATTAAAAAACACATTCGGTGGTCGATCGGCGATGGGAAATCAATTAAAATCGAGACAAGACAAATGGCTTAAGCGGGGATCATTGGCGGCACACCTCACCCATCGAACCACTAATGGTTGCCCAATTGATAAATTCGAGATACAAGAGAATGGAAGCAAAGAACAAATTTATCGGTTTTTGATCAACGAGACAGCGAGATGCAATTCTTGCTACTCCTATCAGTCCACTGACTCGACCAGACAAAATTATATGGACAGGCAATGCAGCAGGACAATATACAGTTAAAAGTGGGTATAACAAAGCAATTCCTCAAAAGGATTGGGGAAGCCCCTCATCCTCCTACAGTGTTCCTCGTAACCTATGGACACAAATATGGAGTTTGAATGTCTTACCGAAGGTTCGTTCTTTCCTGTGGCGGTCTTGTCAAAACGCATTACCTACACGAGAAAACCCGCACAGAGAAATATGGTCCCAGACCCATTATGTTCTTTCTCGCAAAACTCAAGTTGAGTCAACGGAGCACATTTTCTTTCTATGCAAGTGGACACATCAACTTTGGCGGGATAGGCGACTCAAGGATATCAACCCGGAAAAAATATTCAAAGAGTCGACAAATGGCTACATGAAACTTTCCAAAAATTTAAATCATTACCTGGTAAGGAAGTCATTGGGAACCTTCTGTGGCGAATTTGGAAAGCGAGGAACGATTGGCTGTTCAATAATAAGGTTCCAAAGTATCTTCACTCATTATCAACCTTGCACATGAAAGCCACCCAGGGATTAAAATGGGGAAATTGCAATGTCAAGCACACGGTAAATCAAAAAAGATACCTGCTCAAGACCCAGACCCACCACCTCACAGCCAAGTGCCCACGAAGAGCAGTTCACACCCCCTAATAGATAAGCCGTCTCTGCTGAGGCCTACCCCCGAGGTACCATTCCCGTAACGACCACTCTCTCTCGGCGCCGTAACCGGCACGGAGGCTCGGGCGAAGAAATAGAAGGTCAAACTGGGCTGATCAAAACATGCATGATGAAGGGGAGAGACGAAAATGCGACGATCGGCCGTGGATGACTTACTCGCCGGTCGTCTCCTCGGGACGATGGCTGGCCGAAAGATGCGGTCGGCTCGGAAGAGGGAGGCTTGGCGGAGATGTTGAAGAAGGCCGGGCTGGGGTTTGCGGAACGGGAGGCCTTGAGACTTGTGACGAAGCGGCGTTGGCGAAGTCAACGTGGGTGATCCACTTGCCGGAGGTCTACGCGGCCGGGGCGGATGTCAAGTGTGGTCGAACCAGCAAGAGGAACGCCCGTGCTGAAATCGAAGAAAAGATGGTGAAAATCCTGAAGAAGGCCGGGCCGAGGGTCTCGTAGACTAGGAGGACTCAAGATCAAAGACGGGGCCGGCGGTGGAGCAGGGGGTGTTCGTCCGCGGGGCCTTGAAGGCGTCTCAACCCCAGACGCGCAGATCTGGTTGCGCAGATCTGGTTCCCTTTGACCTCAAAGGAGTCAGATCTACCACAGATCTGGCTCTCATCAACCTCAGAGGGCTCGGATTCTCCACAGCGACTGGCTTCCTCGGTCAAAAACAGAGATCTCGCTCAATCCCGACCTCATCCGAGCCCCTGTTCCACAAAAAAATTCCACCGGTGAGCGGAGAACTACGACGGCGCCTCTTCCACATCTCGGTATGAATCTCTCAACCCTACAAAGCATCTCTTCGGCGAGATCCGAACAAAAAGGGCAAGATGAAGCGAAAAGCGGAAACTTTGAACCCGAATCTCACCCTTACCGTTGGGCCGAAGCTAACACCCACGACCGATGGCGTCCTCCTCCTCCAAACACTCTCAAGATAAACGTTGATGCAAGCTGGAATCCAGGTGAGCACCTTTGCTCGGTAGCTGGGGTAATCCGTGACTCAAGTGGAAGACTTCGGGAGGGATACGCAAAGGCAACGGCTAGGGCTTCATCCGCGACGAGGCGGAACTCGAAGCCATCCGGGTTGGTTTTCTTTTTATAGGCGACTTGAGATCTTGCCACGTGGAGGAACGGGAAACCCTTGCACTTCGTGGGAGATGAACAACGACAGTTTAAAGGCGGTGGAAGCAGTATTGGGCCGGGCCCCAGCCTCTTGGGATACCGAAATTGCGGTCTCTTCATGTCAAGCCCTTTTAAACCAAATCTCGCCCCTCTCATTACACTTTTGTCCGCGTGAAGAAAATGGCGCAGCTGACTGGGTCGCAAAGCAACACCGCACCAATCGACTTCCTCTATCATGGTGGATTGCGCCTCCGGCTGCTTTAAACTCTATCTTATGTACCGACCTTCATGGGGTCGTTTTCCCTGTAAGAAAGACTGTTTAAATCAATCCAATGTCTTTCCTTCGACCAAAAAAAAAAGTAGAGTATGGTTTTTGAGGAGACGTCTTCTTCATTATAAACGAATCATTAGAATAGGGTTCCCGAGTGGGACAACAAAATTTCAGTTATAGTCGAATAGGTAAAAATAATTTTGAATATTTGGACGTTGTGAATGGGTAGTTGGATTGGTAATTAAGGTGTCTTAAGGCTTTAGAAAACAGAAAGCCTAAAAGCTCTTTTATACAAGATTCTAGTTAGGGTTTGGCAAAGAGAACAAACCGGTAGTTTAATTTGACTGGATCAAGAATACGACACTTGATCCCGAAATACCAAAAAGACTGAGGCAGACTAATGTTGCGAACATTTTAACTATTAAGTTACATTTAATAGCCATGATAAAAGTTGAGATATGACAAAATTTATCTTATTCCGTATTTGGTTCTTACCCAAGATAAGATAAAATCGGATATAAATGTGATATAATTCAAAAAAAAATATTTTATAGGGGAAGTAGGATAAAAATAGATAGGATTTCTTATTTCTATAGTATAAATTCTATTTCTCTCGAATAAGAAATTCTTAAATTAAAAAGTTTAATTATATAATATTTATTTTGCAATGACGAAAATGACAATAAATAAGATAGGCAGAAGATATATACATATATATATATATATATATATATTGTATTTATATTTATTACATATTTTAGGTATATCGGTATAGTTTATTATTTAATAAATTTTAATTAAGGAATGATGCAAGGGAATAAAAAAGAAATAAAATAGAGAGGAAAAATAATTAAAGATAAGTAAATAAAAATGAAGTAGAAGAACCTCGATTTTAAATAAACAAATCTAAACTAAAAATGGATCTTTCTAATTTACTTTGTCTCTTTCTTCTTCGTATCTCAAGTTTATATTGAAGTTTCACAATTTCTTTGTAATTCATTATTTACGTTAGAGCTCTACAAAAACGATGAGAGAGTCGAAGTTCCTTCTCCTTCATAGCTCTCTGGTTTGTGTCAAAAGTCCGAAAGTAGCAAAAGAGTCGAACCTCCTCTTTTCCATAGCCCGATAATTCATGTTGAAGTTTTAAAAAAATGTCAAGAGATTCAAAGCACTATAATTTTTAGAATTGCGAGGTGAATAATCATATTTTCTATTTTTTTGCTAGATTTGGCATTCACTAGCGGATCTACCTTGTGATGTTGTAGCTCGGTTGCATTTCTTATTATGGTTGAATCTGTTTGAAATGTAAATGTACAATAATTATGAGTTAATTAATGGATGCTGTCTGATTGTACATTTGTAATTTCTTTAGTAGTGAATCATGAGAAATTCTTACTATCTTCATTTTGCATTTTCAAGTTCATCTACATCGATATACCGTTCATATCATATAATGGACATGATATGATATGAAAATATCCGGTTTTATTATTACGGTTTATCAAATAGTGGATATGATACAATGAAATCTCTAGATTTTCTATCATGTCTTCAATCTAGTCTTGCTAAAAATCTAGACAATCAAACGCAGTTTTAGGAGACATGTATTCCATGATTTCCCCTCACACTTAAGTCCCGTTTTGAAAGTGTAACACAAAGTTTGAGCATCAAATTAAACATGGCAATCATGGTACTTGGATACCAGAAAGCAACGCATGTGATAATAACTAATATGGCAAAGGAAGTCAATCATTTGGTAAAAAGGACAAGTGCAAGAAAAAGTCTTACAAGTTGTTGCGAAAGTATAATTGATCCTCCTAAAACTTATAAAAATTGCAATCAATTTTTATTGATTGGTAAATTGGCCTCACCGTGGCCGGGCGAGGCCCCCCCGAGCCTCACCATGGCTGGGCGAGGCTCGACCTCGCCCAGATTTGGTGAGGCCAAGCCTTGCCCAGCCATCGTGAGGCTAGGCGACGTCGACCTCACGATGGTCGGTGAGGCTCGGCCTCGCCCAACCACGGTGAGGCTCCCCCGAGCCTCGCTAGGCCTCGTCTGGCCAGTCACTGGCCATCATCGAGCCGGTGACTAGCTAGGGAAGAAGAGAGGAAGAGAAAAAGAAAGAAAAGAAAAAAAAAAACTTGTTTATTGAGTTGTTCCCGAGAACAAGAAATGATTTTTTTTCCTTATTTCTATTCTAAATCTATTCCCGAGAACAAATAGTTCTCGGAAACAAAAAAATTACCAAATGCATTTCCATTCTATTTTTGTTCCGGGGAACAAAAGAACAAAAATGGGTGTTCCCTAGAATATTACCAAGTTGCAACCTAAGCCACAAAACAAATGAAAAGTAATTAGTTTTTCTGACAAGCTTGATCATAAAATTTTTAGTGAAACAAACGCATCGCTAGATTAAGAGCGAAGTAACCTTTTGGACCTTGGGAGGACTTGGGCCCCGCCTAACCTCCCTCCATTTCCATATCCAAGTTTTCACTTGACTCAAATTTTCCTACTTATTTAGGGTCATGTCGGGAGAAGACCACCTAACCTTTACAATGCTTCCACTTGTAACTTGACAAATCCTAATTGGTGATCAAACCTCATTTTCATAAATCAACAATTGAGATTTATCAAGACATTGAAAAGAATATAGTCTGAAAAAGAGGATCCATGGCCGGTCATATCCCCAAGTACGTCCAGTCTATCTATTAAACGACAATCTCTCCTAAGAAAAGAGCAAGACAGTCAATGAAAGTTTCCAACTTGGTAAAACATCCACCTCACTCGAATCCACATCAAGGTGAATGATTGTAAGAACAGTGTCAAATCACAGCAACTATGGAGCCGAGGGGAGGCTTCCAAGTTGTTTTCAGGAGGTATGGGTCTGCCTGTATTGTAGCAGAGAATGGTCAGTGTGTGGAACCAAAGGTGAAATATGGGCAGCACCAAACGAGGGACTTGTCATTGTTTACCTTAAAAGAGGGCCCAATGATCTGATCGGTGTAATATCTCCTATGCAAAAAGCACTCGTCCACAAGTCCAAGCAATGGACATGTTAGAAGAAGATGTGTGGGGGATGATGCTGCGTTTGCTGAGCCAGACAAAGTAATAATAATATGCCTCTAGCTAAGTAGAAGAAGATGTGGTTGGTTGCCCTATCTCTCTAGAGTCCCCAAGTAGGCCCCCGCAAAGAAAAATCCCAACTACCGCTATTTCAGATGAAATAAAATAAAATAAAATAAATTGTATCTTCTGTTGTGTGCATTTTAAATGTTCAGTGCCAATAAAACAAGCAGATCTTCCAAAGTATCTAACTTTTAAGGGATAAATGAAGTTAGCAAGATGATTTAAATTTTCCACTCAAGAAAAGTGTCAGTGTTCGATTCTGTTTTCATTTGAGATAATCTCTTAATTTACGCTAGATTTAGAGATAATAACTCCTCTCAAATTCGTGTATTTTGACATGAGTGATGTTTGGAGAAACGAGTTTGTGAATCTTTTATCAATAATATAATTAGGGTTTGTCCTCGCTTTTGGCACCGCTATTATGCTTTCTTCTTCGGGGGGTCCATCAGAGTCCTCCTGCAGAGTCCATATAATTTATCAGACTGACAACAAAATCACGAAAGAAAAAATCAGGTTACCAAGATAACCCCCGCACTGGGATGAAACGGTGACGACTCGTGACTCCTTGTTTAATCAATATTTCGCTGTGATTTGCAGGAGGGATGCACGTGCCCGCAACTCCATCAAACATTGATTATTCTGGTCAAAGCTTTGATTTAGTGCGGAACGCGACAAAGGCCAAGGAGTTCGTGTCCGAATCAAGATCTAGTCTTAAGTACGATGATGGAATAAAATATTCGAGGGGAGAATGATTAGTTGATCGATTTAGACTTAGGCGATTAAAGGTGGGCATGATTGGTTGATCGATTTAGACTTAGGCGATTAAAGGTGGGCTTAGCTTAAGATATTACAGGCGAGGGTCGTATTATATTTGTCGTCACCTCTAAGTCAGTGCCAAGGAATTTCTATTTAGCATGACCCACATGATTTTTACACAGACCATGCAGCTTTCGCGGGTGGAAAATACTAAATAATTAAAATGACGACGTAAAATACGGGCTTTTTCCGTCGAAGAAGAGCCCAACTAATTAATTGTCCATTATTTAGTTAAATTTGAGCTTAAATATCGCGCCAAAATAATATAAATGTTAGAAGCTCAAACCCCAAAAGAAAGTCAGGAAGTCAACCCGCAATTCCTCTTGAGAAAATTTTTATTTTATTAATCAATATGTTTCAGGTCAGGAAAAATCTGGGTCAATATAGACTTCTTCTTTGGTGCTTCGAAGGTCAATGATCTTGCCCAGCAGTAAAACACCAAAGAATGGGGGGAAAGAAAAGGAATTTTCAGCTGATAATTCTCTTTTTTCTACGTTAGCATAGTGATTTTTATTGCATCAATGAAAGTCACTTTGGAAATATTCTCTAAAGTAAGATTACTTTAATTAAAACACCGGGCGCAAAAGAAAAACAATAAGGATCGACACATTTGATTGGGATGTCGAGAGATTTCCAATTTAGCAACTTAAAATTAATCCTTCAAATACCCAATCGATTGTGTACAAATTGCTCTAGGTCAGTTTCTCTTGTACAAACAAAAGTCTAAACTTAATTGGTCGATAAGCTCGCAAGTTGTTTCATGGGCTCTCGGATAGCCGCCATAAGTCCAAGATTTGATAATTCCGAGTATGATTACTCAAGATTCACATAAAAACCTATCCGGTGCAACAATTTCTTTGCTTATCTCGCCAAATACTTTGCTTTAAAAATATTTAAGAAATAACTCGGCAAAATAGATTCCTGTTGGGATTGATAGCCATTCTTTAGGGTATGGTGATGACAATTGATCATGACTGGACGAAGGGTCCACGAATTTTCCGGCAGCTCCCAATTTCTTAACCAATAAAACCGAATTTTCTAAAGATATTTTTCGATTTTCACGTTCAGAAGTGATGGAACCAGCTGTTTCAGCTGCAACAACAGCCTAAACCACAGCACAGAGAGAGAGAGAGAGAGAGAGAGAGAAATCACGGCAGGTGTTTATGCTGTCGCAATGCCCAGTTGATTTTGCTTGGGAATTAGTTAAGTGTCAACTTTGAGATATTAAAGTGCGCACGTGAGGCTGTCCTGTAACCCAAAATTATTGGCGCAGCAATATCAATTTTCGCGTCTCCCGCCCTCCCTGCCCTCTAGGCAAAGAAACAGGCACCACGCTCCGTAGGTTTTGCTTCTCTGAGAAAATATCAATTTGATTGACCAAAGATGCTTCAGCCACGAAAGAGAAAATATAGTGATTCAAATCAAAGAAAACAAAGTGAAGGAGTTCAGTCGAATTGAGACATATCGGTATCGTTTTAGTCATTTGCATTCTCGAAAAGAAAGCTGTCAATCGAGGGGAAAACTAATCAAATTTTAGCTAGAGAAAGGACAACATTAAATCCATCAATGTCATGCCTCTTTTCTTATGCCTAAACAGGGCCTTTGGAATTTTAGCTGTGCCATCAGTATCTTTTGATTATCCAAAAAGAAAAAAAAGTTATCTAGATTTGGAACCCTTCTCAATTTTTGCTAAAATTATTTCGAAACACTCAACGCTTTTTATAAATTGGAATTGATTTTACATATATACTAAGTATAATCTCTATTATATAACCCAATATCTATCACCCTTAATTAGGACACGGGCAATCCGTACAAATTGCTATATTAAAACCCTTTATAATTTGATATGTGAATCCTCATTTTACGAGCAATTACACCTAACGATTCCTCTCCTTATCATTTTCTTCTTACAATTTTCAATTCCCTTTTGCGAATACTCTACAACAAATGGTCCTCCCATATGCTTTCCATTTATGGACATGCCTAATGGAATCTTCATAATGCCATCCCCGCCCCCATTTTTATATATCTTTGCCTACATTAATTTAATAATTCAGTCTTTTACAGTTCAGCTCCGATTCGAATTTTCACTTATATTAAAAATAGTTTTCTAAACCACTTGCTGTAATTAGAGGAAACATGAGGAACGCAAAGCAATGGCCAACATTAAACCTCATAAAGGCAATGCACGAAGAACCTATTAAAAAGGGTTTGCTTGCACACCTAATGCTCACACTTTCTTCAAAACCAAGTTTGAGCTTTACTACACAGTAAATAAACAAATAAATAATGTCACTGCTAGATTTGAGGCCAGCCGATTTCCAACCCCAATTTTTTTTTTTTTTTAAACATTGAATTAACGAGGGGACAGAGTGGAAAAAGAAGAAGTGGGTCCTCGGTAAATTTGACGCGATTTTGCCTTTGCCTGCTTGTGGGGGAAGTAGGCAGTGAATAATAGATACGAAAAACTATTTTTTAATTAATAAATCTCTAGACGCAAGAAGGGTTTTCTTCTTTACTTCTTACTTAGTCCAAGTCCACCCTCCCCCCAAATATTCCTGGCAACCCTATTCAATTAATTTTTTCTAATTTATTTTGTTATCTCTTTGATTTTTATCAAGATTAGAGGTGCTATGCTTTTTATGGCTCGTGCAAGTGAAAAATGAGAAAACATTATAGGAGTGGAAAACAATAATGCCCTTTGATCAATTCTGATATTGGTCCTCAAGATCTTGACTTGGAGTCTTGTCATGAAAGGAATCTTCGGTTTGATATCTTCATTGCCCTAACTTAGGGACTTGATAAATTATTGTAATCATGATCGGAGTTGCCATTAGGGCAATGGTGGTAGCCTTTGATTTATATCTTCTCAGAGCAAGTTGAACAATGTTGGCTTTAATAAATATTGCTTTCCCTATTTCTTTTATGACAGGGTGGGCTGGAATTTAATATGCTCAAATAGAATACTAAGCGCGACCTTGATTAGGTCATGAAGATCTGAAGGACCAGAGATATCATTTCCCTTTGTATATACCCCACAGATTCTCTTAGCAATATGCTTGTACGCGCACACAATCACCTCCAATTGGGTTTGACAAATAGAAATATACACGACCTTTTATTACCCAAAGAAAAAGGGAAAGAAAAAGAGAAAAATATGTGCAAAGTTCAGTCATAGGGTCCACGATTTTCTTTAAAGTAAAGTTCAGTACGTTGGAAAATAGGACACCTAAAGAAATGACACGAGGAATTCGAGGGGTAAGATGAATGCACAAGCAAAATAATTGGGGCAAAAGCTGATTCTAGATCATACATATACGTACAAAGAATATAAACTCCATGATAGGCGATGGAGAGTATTTCAACTTCGTATAAGTTTTTCAGTTGCTTTCAACCTGTAATTTGACCTTAATGGAGCCCCCCGCCCTCCACCCCCTCCTCCCCCTCCCAAAAAAAAAAGTCTCACCGTATCTATTTATCGCTTCTTAATTAATTTGATGACTTTGTAACTCTCCAATTATTTTACCAAGAAAGCGTCAATTGTACATATTTTTTTTGGCTCAGAAGTAGAAGGGATCATATATATAATGACAACTTCCTTATATACACGTCAGTCGTGTTGGTCGTCCGTCTTCATTATTAACTTTTTGATGGGATAGCAGGCTAAAAGTATATATAAATGCATTATTAAAAAAAAATAGCCCCCGCATATAATATATATTTTTATATATACGTAGCAACTTTTATACAAATGCGCACATATTTATAACATGTCGATTCAAGGAAGTTGCACGTATGTGGTGGTTGAAATGCCATTGTCAAAGACTCCACATTGCATACACGAAAAGAGACAATAAAACCAAAAAAAAATACGTGCGTATATGATAGATATTTCGATGGCGATTATAATTATTTTGTTTTTCTTGTGGAGGACAAATGTCGTTGAAATTCGAAAGTCCATCCAACTTCGCGGCTTAACAATAAATTTTGGGATTGTCCTCGACTATTATTAGCAATAAGGCTGGAATATAATTAGTACTTTTCTGGATTAAATATATAAGAAATTGGGTATGCCGGTCCGAAAACTGACAAAAAATTTCATTAGTATTTGGACTCTATCTAGCAATAATTCGCGTGCTTGTAAGTCCAGGAAACTGTCGGAGGATGACGAATAATTGATGCATAGTAGAACTAACTGTAATATGCACGAATTACTGTTAGATCACGCATGATTAAATCAATTTTCATTTTTTTTTTCCAATTCTCTACGGTGATTTTCTTGAGATGATGTCACGCCACATGTAATTCGATACAACCCGGGCTCCCGTTGCAATCGATTCGCTCCATGATAAGACTCTTTTTGGTTTTTTCTTTTTTTATTTGTCAACATTTCCTAAAATACAAATCTCTCGGCGTGGCAACATTGAAATCCTCGATCAAGCTTCTAATCCGCATGACTAATTGATACGTCATCTCATAAATAGCACATCGGTTGAAAATATATCTACTCAACCGATCTCTAATGCTTAAAATTGAAGGTCAAAAGATGAGATGACTCAGGACAACCAATTTTTCTTTGCCCAACCATCCGGATTATACTTGCCAAGTTCACAAGTGATACGATTGATTATATTACGAGTGCAATTTAAGCACTCCGAGTCATAACCACATAAGTCCATTAAATAGTACCATTTTTATTGTGGTAATTAGAGGAAAAAGGGGAGAGAAGAAAAGGGGAGAAACAAGAAGAATATGAAAAAGGAGAGAAAGGGACAGATAATGTCTTTAATCTGCGTAACATTGCCACTGAGAAGAGACAGAGAGAGCGAGAAGGGAGAGCCTTCTTCCTGTGCTGCTAATCTCCAAGCCAAAACCCAACCAACTTTATCATTTCATCATGTTCATTTCTCCAAAAGGTGAAATCGACCCGCTCTGACTATTCATGAGGAACGAGTGACTTGCGATCTGTATCCACCTCTCACTCTCTCTCCCCCTCTCTCTTTCTCTCTCCCTTTCGGTCACAGACAGGCGGAGGACGACTTTTTCATCTTGGGGAGGACCATCGGAGGGCGTTATTTTATATTATATAATTTTTAATTGTTTTGCTCCTGAACGAAAACTAAAGGTAGCCCCCCGCCCCCCCCCAGCAAAAGGGTAGGAAAAAAAGAAGAAGAGGAAGAAGAAGAAGAAGAAGAAAGGGAGGGACAAAAATTGACGAGAACTTGAGGAGAAAGAAAGGTATATAGAACCCCGTTCAAGGTGGGGGTTGGAAATTGGCAAAAATTAGTAAGAGGCCTAGCTCACATTTGCTTCTCTCTCTCTCTCTCTCTCTCTCTCTCTCTCTCTCTATCTATGAAGAGAAAGAGGGCTTCGAAAATAAACGTATTCCAAAGGAGGGGCAAAAGAGAAAGGACGAAAAAGAAAAGGGGCAAAAAGAAGAAGGAAGAAGACGAGGAGCGAGCACACTGAAACGCAAAACACAAACGACAAACCCATTTCTTGCTTTTTCTTACATTACTAAGACATTAATATTGCCACAAGAAGGCCTCAAGACCACCGCCGATGATGCCACCCTCCGTCGCTGTCGTCTGGTCGCCGTTGAAGTAGTCGTAGTCCTGACCGTACGGTTCCGGGGGATAGGCCCAAGCGTCCGCCAGGTCCGCGTAGATGAAGTCGTTCATCACGCCCGAGTCGCTCATCATCGGCTCGAACCCGAAGTTGATCCCTAGTCGAGGCAGCTCCACTATCTCCCCAAGCTCTTCTGGCGCAGATACGTCGTCGGCGCAAGACGATGACGACAAAGACGAGGACGAAGAGGAAGACGTCGTCGGCACGGAGCCGGGCGGCGACAATGCGTCTGAAGGGGCCGGCGTAGTGGCGGCGGCGGCGGCGGCGGCGGGGGATTCGGGGACGCCGGTCATGGAGGCGGCCTTGGCGGCGGCGGCCTGGACGTCGCGGGGGCGGAGGAGGCGGGGCGGGGGAGGGAGGGGGCGAGGTCGGGGAAGTTGAGGATCGCGGAGTTGCCCTTGATGGCGAGGGCGGCGACGTCGTGGGCACGCGCCGCCATCTCGGCAGTGGAGAAGGTGCCGAGCCAGATCCGGTTCTTCTTCCTCGGCTCGCGGATCTCGGACACCCACTTCCCCACGTCCGCATCCGCACCCCTCTGTACACCGGGTGCTTGCTGCCGTCCCGCCCCCTCTTGGCGGCACGGCCAGGGCCGGCCGGCTCGGCGCTCGCGGGCTGCTGCTTCTGCTGCGGGCCCGACGAGGACGACGAGGACCCCGACGGCCCCGGGGGCGAGCTGGCGCCGGAGGACTCCGGCTCCGAGCTTGGTGGCTCAGCCATTCTCTCGTGTCCTTGTGCAGAAAATGGCAATCCAAGCGAAAGAAAAGAAGCCGATCCTTTCTCCCTTTCTTTTTCTTTCTTCTCCCCCCTTTGGTGGGTTCAATGACTTGTGGTTTTCGTTTCTCTCCAGTTGGGAGTCGAAGCTTTGAGAGGGAGATCGCTCCACGAGAGAGTGAAGGAGAGAGAGAGGGGGTTTTAGTAGTGTGTGAGAGAGAGAGAGAGAGAAAGAGGGAGAGAGGAAAACGTGCAGGTTCCAATGCTGACTCCGCGCTCGACCGACCTTTTAACCCATCATACTCTTTAATGACCCGGGCCATTTATATACTCGCCATTCCCCACCATATGATATATGAATAATAAAAAACTCCCCTCCGGAAGTGCATAAAACTATTCATTCCGTATGATGACGTGCTTTCCATTGCTGGGATGGCTCCGCCCTGGCTCAATTGATGATGATGCTGCTCTTCTTAACCGCTAAAGCTCAAGGCGCTCTCTCTCTCTCTCTTTCTTCTCCCTTCGATCTCTTGTTTCTTGTTAACCCCGGGCCCGACATAAATGGAGACCATTTGGTATGGTTTACTCGTGTCGGCTTAAGATGTGTAAAAGAGGATATTTGGAGAATGCTCGAATCACAGCACAAAACTATTCACAGTATAGCCGTGGCTCTATTAAATTGATGCTAATTGAAGAGCGTACTATGTTAATTTGTTAGCCTTTAGTAACTTCAGGGCTCAAACCAATGAAGCGCATTCTGAGATTATACATCGCCTCTAGTGGGGCGGTCGACAAGGCCGAGTCAAATCCAAGGAGCCGAGCTCGGCCGATCATTGGAGTTTGGACCATAGGAAGTAGTTATTTGCTAGCCACCACACACGTGCCACCAGGTAAGTCACCCTACGACGCGCTGGGGTTTCGAACCCCTCCCTTTCGTGAGGGAGAGGAGGCCCAAAGCCAACTGCGCCACTCAGGTGGGTGGTTGTTATCTGTAATAGTTCTTTACTTAAAAGGTGGGAATTATTTGTACTCGACTCTTTTTCCCTTGTGATATCTACATAGCTGGGTCTAGTTAGGAATTTTTGGTAGGGAGGTTGAAATATGATACCGAAAACAGACTTAAAGCTTTTGTTAATAAGTGTCTTTACATTACATGATTATAAAGTTATTTTCACTATTGAAATTGTTTTTTTTTTTTTATGAATTATTTTGCCGAATGCCCTTTTATTTTAAGTTACCAACTACCTCTCTTTTAGGTTGTTTGGGTCCAAAATAGAAATTGCAGGGGATATAAGGTCACCCTTTTTTAGCCGACGCTGTTGACTAATGTGACGATATTTAAAGTGGAAGAATATGTAAAAGAAATAACATTATTCAGTGTTGTCCTTTTGAAACTTTGGACATATGCTTGTGGAATGTCCCTTATGTACACGCAAACTTCCATGGCAAGCTTAGTTAATAGTGAAATTGTTAGATCATCGTTGAATGTTAATTTGTACAACCTGAACTATCCAAATCTTTTATCCATTGATCCTATTGACTGACCTTATTATTTCGCCACTATATTGTCTTTTTAGTAACTATTTTTTTGACTCAAATTCTATTTACTTCGTGAAAATGAATAATTTGAAAAATATTTCTTAAAGATGTTTACTATATTGCTCAAAAAATGAATAAAATAATTTTTTTATTGTCTATGAAAATATCTATATATAAATTGTAGTTGATAATGAATATATGTTTTGATTGACTAATTAATTCTAGCGATATAATCGATCCTTTTTTAGGAAAATATTTTTTGAGAAATTTATTCTTCGTAAAGCAAACATGCTTTAGTAATTATCGTCATGTTAATGCAGTAAAAACTTGAATTTACAGTAAAAAATATCTCGTGGTAACCATATAATATCTCGTTGAAACATTCTGAGAAGCAAAAAGAAAGAATACTAAAATTTAAAATAAGAAAGTACTTTAGAAAAGACGTAAAAAGATAAATATAAAAGAGAAAATTAGAAAAAAAAAAAAAGTGGGTGGGCAGGCGGTGGCCACGCAAGCATTGCGGAGTCTCTAGGGGTCGCCGCCCTCACCATTGTGGGTCGTGACACCTTTCTCGGTGTCGGGTTAAGGTCACACGACCCTCACCGTAAGAAAATCAAGGTTCTAGCCTCTAGGAGAGAAATTATCTATCTTAACTTATTCCATATTGAATTGCATTATTTTATCTTCTGGCAATTAGCTAAATAATTCCCCATAAGTTGACCTATTCGATAATGCATTTATCTTGCTTGGTGCGTGATTCAATTGATTCGTATTTCATCCATCACTTGAAAGCTTATTAGAAGCTTATTAGAAGCCGTTCTTTATTCGGGTCCTCTCACTTCATTGATCACTCTCTACCCTCGTTGGATCGATCGTTACTCTTCTGGTGTTGGAAAAAATCGAATACCAAGCTAGTGTAGTTTTCTTAGCGGAAGATTTGGTATTGAAATATGACTCGAAATCATGAATTTGATCACAAACCTATGCATTCTACTTGCAACTAATGTGGGTCAGACCTGATGTTTGGAATTATTCACTTACAACGAAAGGGCTCACTCGAATCTCCACGAACTTGACATACTGCAATGCGAATGATACCGCCAGCTCCTCACAGTCAGCATTTACTGCACAAAACAGTGATTTTACGATTAAATGAAATCTAGCGTACGACGAATTCGATTTCACAATGAATGAGTCGATGACCCTACGAGAGAAATGGGAGGGGAAAGAATTTACGCCCAGGGCGCCGGATGGGGTACGAGAATCGTCGCCCTTGGCTTAACGAAGGGCTCTCGAGCGAATCACGGTCCCCGGCGGGACAGGGCCGCCTGCAAAAGAATCGTGCATTTCTACCTCATTTCTCGTATTCAATGTCCGTCAATTATTGTTTTCCTTCCACTTTCGACCTGCCTCTGTCTGTACTCAATTGCATCTACGAATTCAATTAGAACCTTCGTATCCCTCCTTAATTTTCCACCCACCTAATCGAATCATCTTTGCTATGTTCCCTTCTGTCCTCCTGATTGTCCTTCCTTTTTTATCCGGAATGGATGCGCTAATGTTCATTTCTAAGCACCGGCCGTGGTGATTTAGGGGTCACGTTCGGAATAGATTTTTCATTCCTTCCGTCGCCGCCGGATGTGGCAGATGGACTTTCTCCGAGCACTGCGTTAGGGGACACCAAATCGGTGCACTGCTGAAACTCGTTTGTATCATGTGGTCGACTGTACATTGACTGGTGACTTGGTGTCTTAGTCGAAATCGTCATGGTGGCAGGACTTTTCCACATCTAAGATTCCAACTCAATTATTCCAAAGTTTGAGCTCAAAATGTTTCGGTTGGCGATGCGTTTGCTATATGCCTAATTGATGTTTCCTCCCCTAGAGAATATTGATGGAACATGAAAATGTTTAATGAGTATAAATTTCCCAATCTATGTAAGTGATGCATTATATCCATCCAGCTCTACCAAGTGAAAAAATTGAACAATCCGATTTGCGTTTTTTCATCTTACTGAAACGAACATGAAAATGAGTGGTGCAAACAAATTGAGTGGAGAAACTTACATCTCCGGGGCATGGCCTGGATGATCCTCAGCAAGATCGGTCTAATCTCAGCATTATCCATGAAAGCAGGTGGCTGTTCATCTTCATTCCTGTGTTATCCATGGTCACCATGCTATTTATGATACTGGCGTTGCCAAATGTACGCTCCCGTGGATCGGGCTGTGTGCCAACCCATTTTTGGGCTTCGGTTCCTCAATCAATTCCAGGTCGGAGGTGTTAAGAAATTAGGGTTTTTGGTGTAAGTACCACCATGCTTCTTAAAGATACGAGTCGAAAGTCTTCAATGACTCGCCCCAGCAGGGGTGGTAAGAGAAGAGCGCAGGTAAGCACTGGGGCTTTCATTCAATTAATTGTCTAATCCCAATATAATATACTTTAGTCATGCAAGCCAAAAGGGCCCTACAGGTTCTCCTCAGCAGCTCCTGAATTTCTATGTCATATTCCAGATTTTTAACTCAGTTATTGACATAGATCTAAGAGGTTGTTCAACCTGTTTTTGGCATCTTCTTATGGAATGTTGAGGACTTTGAATATAAACACTCACCACCTATTGAGCAAGTTATAGCCAATGAAGAAGGAGATTACGATGTGTGTTCATTACTGATGATGATATGAGATTCGATAGTCCATTGCTAATCATTCTATGTTGATATTGAAATAGATCCGTTCTTATGAGATAAGAATATGTTTATCATAGCAGTTTGTGCTTAATTGCTCGTAATATGCTTTGTTTTAAACCTTTGATGTATCATCTTGAGAAATGAATGAAATATTCATTTTCGATAAAAAAAACTCCGGTTATTATTTTTATTTTTGGCAAAGAAATCATTAAAACTAATGCATTTTTTTTTTTTTTGAAAAAACCGTGCAGCACTTTGCTGATGATAATTACTTACTATTGAAGCATTTGAAACTCATTTTATATCTCGAATTTTCCTCGAGAATGTATTTTCACAAATTATAATTAGAGCTTATGGCTCTAACTAATCTAGGGCAATTAGAGAGAAAATTACCGAATTTTTTAAAAAGTTTATTGCACGCGTGTCAACTGAATTATAAATTTTTTAATTTAATCAATTTAGTTATAAACATTTTGGTAATTTGCTAATTGAGTTATTGTAATCAACTTTGGCAAGAAATTGCTAACATGGATGATTGTCATCCTATGTGGCATAGTTAGCACTTATGTGTACAATTTCTTGTAATTTAAAAAAATTGATTTAATTATTATTATTTTTTTTTTTGTTTCTTTTTTCATTGTGTTGCCAGCTAGGAAGGTCTTGCTTGCGGTCGAGGGGCCATGAAGGCCCTAGAGAGGCCATCATGGCCTTGTCAGTCAAGGCTATGAATAACCTTGCTAGATTTGGCTGAGGGTCGCATCACTCGCAGCTAGCATGACCATGAAAGCTCTCACCTGTGGCCAATGAAGCCGCGATAGTCTCGTCCATGGACATCCCGACCTCACCAGTGGTGGGCAAGGCAGAACTCGCCTATTTTGGGTGAGGCCTTCAAGGTCGAGGAGGGTCGCTGGCATAAAGAAAAAGAAGTAAAGAAAAAAAAAAAAGGAAGAGGAAAAGGAAGATAAAAATTAAAAAAATCCATTTTTTTAAATCACAAAAATTGTACATGTTACTACTAGTTATACCACGTAAGATGATTATTATCAATTTTAACAATTTTTGTCAAAATTGACTAGAAGAACTCAATTGACAAGTTGTTTCTATGACTAAATTGGTCAAATTAAAAGATTTATAATTGAATTGATAAAAATGTAATAGGTTTATGACTTTTTAGTAATTTTCGCGACAATTAGATGAACGAACTCCTGAAGTTGTTTCGAGTGGCTTTTTGACTTATGATTTTCATGAATCTTTCCATGTATATACTTTGATTTTATTTAATGCAAGACACCTGAATATTTCCCAAGAACAACATAGGCAAATTCGCAGATAATTGCTTTGTTCATAATTTGCAAAACATGAATCATACCAAAAAGATTTGACAGGAAAGTAAATAAGTAAATTTTCGTTATTGATTAATTGCAACAAGCAGGATGGGGCCTGTTTGATTCGCTTTACTTTAAGCAAAAGTTGATTGTCCACTTTCGCCAAGACCAAAAGAAATATTGTTTGAATAAAAGGAATTATGCTGGAATTCCAACATAATGACCCTAAAAGTCCTAGATATGATTTTAACGATTCAGGGAGTTCAACATCGACTAAAAGTTAAATCTCAGATATTTAGAAGTAAAAAGTCCAGAAATGACTACTGAAGATGGCGCGAGAAAAGGTACTTTTACATGTAGTAACATATCGAGGAGTACTAACTCGGCATCTAGCTACGAACACGAAATGCTTTGAAATCCTAAATGAATCTCTACTTTTTCACATGGAGTGGACAAGAAGAAAATAGGAAAATTATCAAAAAAATTCCTAAACCTATTGCATTTATGTCATTTTGTTCTAAACTTTTTAATTTGATCAATTTAATCGTAAATTTTTTTTACGATTTACCAATTGAGTTCATCCAATTAATGTAATTGAAAATCACTTATGTGGACTTTGGTCATCCTACATAGCATGATTAGCATAGGGTAACTCGCGCTAACATGGACAATTTTATAATTTTTTTAAAAAAAATTTGAACTTGTCCCTTTTCTTTTTTTTTTCTTCATTGTGTTCGCAAGAGTGCTTACGAAGGCCCATGCCTGTGAGCGAGTTGACCCTAGCCTAGATCCGGGTGAGGCTTCAATGGCCAGTGAGGGCCTCACCTAAATCTAGCAAGAGCCTTTGTGGCCTTGCCGCCGAAAAAAAAAAAAAAAGTAAAGGAAAAAAATAAAAGAAAAAGAAGAATAAAACAATTCCAAAACATTATAAAAATTGTCTATGTTAGTATTAGTTGTGCTATGTCAGATGACCCACATCCAAATTCCGACTCAGTTGGCAAATTATCAAAAATATTAGGGAAAAAACCACCAAAAACCCCAAACTTTGCCATCTGTGACACATTTACCCAAAACTATTTTTTGTGACACAAAAACCCCGAACTTTCATTTCGTGACACATTTACCCTAAATCTTAGGGGTATTTTGGTCATTTTGCTTTTAAAAACATTTTTCTCTTTTTTTTTTTTTTTTTTTTTTTTTTTTTCTCTTCCCTCCGTCGGCGTCCGGCGAGGGCTGCCCTCGCCGGCGTCGGCCCGGGCGAGGGCCGCCCTCGCCGGCGTCGGGCGAGGGCGGGCCTCATCGGCGTCGGGCTAGGGTGGCCCCGACGCCGTCCTAGCCCGACGCCGACGAGGGCCGCCCTCGCTGCGTCGGGCGAGGGCCTCCTCGCCGCGTTTGGCGAGGGCGGCCCTCGTCCGACGCAGCGAGGGCGGCCCTCGCCGCGCTCGGGCGAGGGCGGCCCTCGCCCGCCGGCGAGGGCGGCCCTCGCTTTGGCGAGGGCGCCCTCGCCGCGTCGGGCGAGGGTGCCCTCGCCGGATCCGGTGAGGGAGGCCCTCGCTCGACCCGGGCGAGGGCCGCCCTCGCCCGGCGTGGCGAGGGCGGCCCTCGCCCGGGCCGACGCCGGCGAGGGCGGCCCTCGCCGGGCCGACGCCGGCGAGGGCAGCCCTCGCCGGGCGCCGGCTTCCCTTCGTCGGAGCCGGCGGAGGGAAGAGAAAAGAAAAAAAAAAAAAAAAAGAAAAAAATAAATAAAAAGACGAAATACCCTCGATGGGGTAAATGTGTCACGTATGGCAAACTTGGGGGTTTGTGGTGGTGCAAAAAAAAAGTTTGGGGTATTTTTGTCACTTTGTGCATAGTTTAGGGTTTTTGGTGGTTTTTTCCCAAAATATTATGACTAAGGGCCTATTTGTTTGGCTTTTATTTCTGTTTTTGGGAACATAATTTTTGTTCTTTTATTCCGGAAACAAAAAAAAAGAATAGAATCGTGTTTGTTTACACTTTTGGAACAAAAAATCTATTTTTTTTTTTTTTTTTTTTTGTTTCGAGAACAAATTTGGAATAGAAACAAGAAATAAGAAAAATTTGTTTTTTGTTCCCAAGAACATTTCCGAGAAATAATTTTTCTTTATCTTATTTTTTCCTTCTCTCTTTTTTCTTTTTCTTTTTTTTTTTGGCTGGTCGCGAGCCTTGGCCATGGCCAGCGATCGGCCGGGTCCGAGGGCCGGCGACCTCGCCGAGCGTCACCGGCCCTCGTCGGTGGTCGGGTGAGGTCGAGCTTGCCCGGCCACGGCCGAGCTCGGCCTCGTCGGGGTCGGTGAGCCTCGCCATGGCTAGGCGAGGCCGCCGACTCTCGTCGGCCAATCGCCGGCCATGGCCGAGGCCGGCGACCGGCCGAAAGGAAGAAAAAGAAAAAGAAAATAAAAATATTAAAAAATTAAAAGAAACAGAAAAATTATATAAGTTTAACAAACATGTTTCTGTTATTTTTCTATTCTAGGAATAGAAATTTTGTGTAGTTACCAAACACGTTCTTTTATTAAAAAATTGTTTAAGGGAGCAGAAATAGATTATATTTATGTTTCTTAGAACAATTTTTGAATAGAAACGTTACCAAATGTGCCATAAATTTGCCAAATCATTAAAATATTTAAAATTCAATTGACAAATATTGTCTTGTTGCCATAAATTTGGGGGAATAATTATTCAAATAATACTAAATTTATTGTATGATGGTCAATTTAGTCTTAAACTTTTCAATTGGGTTAATTTAGTCCTAAACATTTTAACAATTTACTAATGTAGCCATTCTAGCTAAATTTGGCCGAAAATCTTGACGTGGATGCTGAATGTCTTACTTGCACCGATGTAAATAATTTCTGTAATTTTTTTTTTTTTGCTTTTCTTTTCATTCCTTGTTTTTTTTTTTTTTTTTTTTTTTGCCCTTTTTTCCTACGTTACCCCAAGGCCTCGATAATGGCTAGGGCGCCTTCGCTTGCCGTGATTGGTCTATGAAGCGATCGGCTTCAGCACTCGAAGGAGGGTTTGCTCACTCTCCGCCATTGGCAGCTTTGTTTCCACATCAACGACAGCCGATTCGAGGATTCCGATGGCGGCAACCTTCGACTCCAATTTTGCCTGCTTGATTGCCGGGGAACATCAAACCCAAGCCGCGGCTATCGCTTTTCATGGCCGTGTTCGCGCAACTCTCGCGTTCTCGGAGCCTGCTCGACACCATTCCCGAAACCCTAACCACGAGGTCGAGCTCGCTCGCTCACTCTCCTCTTCGACTTGTCTCCATTGAAGTCAAGCATCGTCGGCAGCGCGTTCAGGAAACCTTTGATCCTCGTGAGGAAAGTGTTCTCCTCTACCTCACTCGTGAAGCACGGGATCCTCAGTAGCGATCTTCACATTCGTCGGCGTGGCCTTTCGCGAAGCACTTGTCCCCCCACCCGACGCTAATGGAGGGAAATAGGAAAAACATTAGAAAATTTTTAAAAATAAAAAGAGTCGCCTATGTCAGTGTAGTTCATGCCATGTAAGATAACTAGTATTTACATAAGTGATTTTCGTCCAAATTTTTTAGAATGGCTAAATTGACAAATCGCTAAAAGGTTTAGAACTAAATTAATCAAATTAAAAACGTGCGGTCAAATTTTCCGTGTGTTTAACGTGATTCACTCTAAAAGATGAAACGGGTCCTAATCCTTGTTAACTAAATTATCCATCTTATTGATCATAAATATAGAGGTTAAGTCTGCTTTTGATTGAATCAAGTTTCTAATGCTATCACTCACTTTAGTTTATACAAAGATAATTTCTCGTGAGTTACTTAATCCCGAATTGAATGGCCCTTTAGCCTAGATCAAGAAAAAGTCAATTTAATTATGAGCGGGAAGATCCATTTGTAATCACTTGACTTATTTATCAAAATGATGGGCATAAATAAATGGGTTAAGTACTTACCAAGAAAAAATAAAAATAAATGAGTTAAGTCCGCTTTTGATTAGAATCGAGTTTCTAATGCAATTGCTCACTTTAGTGTATACAAAGGTAATTAATCGTGAGTCCCTTAATCCCGACTTGGATGACCATTTAGCTGAGATCAAGAAAAATTCAATTTAATCCCGTGAGGGAAGATTGATTCGTAATCACTTGACTATAAAACTATCACTTCGGAGATCTTTGTAACAATATCGACACTTTTTAACTTGCATAAACATTTTCACACTTCGATTTTGCCCCCTTTGGGATCTAATATAAGATTATAGGATTCTATAGGGACAAGGCCCATTAGTGATCCACCAACTTATTGATCGTGTAGATGGGTCCTTAAATTTGTAAATTTTATTATCTTCTTGAATTTCATGATTTATGCAGTCAAATTCTTTTGTTATTGACAAATTTAATCACGCTTTTTTTACTTTCTTTTACGTTTGGTTGACTGTTGTCATTATAACTTCTAATATTAAAATAATAAAATATATTATTATAAAACTCACTTTGATAAGATAGAAAAAAAAAAAAAAAAAAATAAAAAAGAAAGATTACTGACCACAAAACTTGCGCTTCGAACCTTATGACTTATTCGTCCAGTTTGTAATATTACCTTTTAGTTTTAGATGCAGACTGCAAAACAAGGTCAAGAAAATGTCAAATAATTTTAATAATAATAATAGCGATGATAATTATGATTATAATACACCATATGGAGATAAATCATTTCTATTTATGGTTTCTACTTATACTTAAACATTTTTTTTTCTAAGTTTTTGAGATGAAAAAATAGCATTATATTTCAAAAGATTATGAAAAATCACAAACAATTTTACAAAGTATTTGATATTTGAATATTTTGAAATTTTTTAAGTATTTCGTGATGGATACAAGCCAAAGTGGTGATGTCTTAAAAGTTTATAAAAAGCCAAAAATAGAAATCACCCAAATAGACGCTAGTCAATATTAGTATACAGTTACATTATGTGTACCTAGCTAGACTACCGGTCATAGTCTTTGCTAATAAATTAGGTCCATAATGAACCACTGGACAACGTTAATCTTTAATTGAGATATGTGAAAGCCAAACAAAAAATGGTCAAATCATTAAATAACTATAACAAGTGTCATACAAAGAGTCTCATCTACTTCAAATTGTTAAAGACAATTTGATGGAGATAGTCATAGCCGGCAGGACTCCAATTCATGCTTCGGCGCTTTTGGACAGATTTGTTCCGCCTTTTAGAGCGGTTTCCCCATTCTTTTGGAAAGGAAGTTGGAGCTACCGTCATGTCATGCTAGCAGCTCCCCAGATAAAATGACATGAGGCACAACTAAAGAAAAGAGAGAGACTGCGACCATTGACCGCCCGTTACCACAGCTGATATCTTCACTATTTCCGCTGTTGGCCGGTGCCACGGTATCGATATTTTCCCCTCGAGTCAATAAACCACCCCCGTCACCGTTGCAGTTAGCCCCATTGTCACCTTACTCCATCACCATTGCCGCCACCTTTCTCTCTCTCTCTCTCTCTCTCTCCACTTGCCGAAGCATTATTCTATGTGATGGTCGTACCACGTGGTGGTGACAACGTAGTGTTAGAGACCGATTGCTCTTACCTGAGTGCTACATGTCCCGTGTACTCGGCATTATGTCACGCATATTGTGACACCTCAAGCGGTGATGTGTGGGGAGGAGGATGGCGGTACGTCCGCGCCTCAATCCCCCGACATGTATAGAGAGGGGCATGTCTTTTGTCTCACATCGTTTAGGGATGGAGTTCTGGATTGTCTTATAAGGTAATGAGACCTCTAATTGTACGCACGCGTTTTTTTGAATAGTATAGACTATCTTGAGAGGAACAAAATCGTGAAAACTTAGTGTCTAAAACGAATAATTAAATATATATATATATATATATATAGTGGAGACCCGTGTGTTACACATGTTACACACATAGACAATAATGATAGGCCGGGTTAAATTACGTCATTATCGCCGCGTGATTTAGCTGTTGGACGTGGTACTTTCCCTCTCTTCAGTGTCTCTTTTGCCCTCTTTCGCCTGGCCTCGCCTGCTCATCACTTTAAACAACTGAGCAGATGGTACAAATCGTCCCGAAACCGAGCACAAGGATTGGAATCGCTACGAAAGAAACCATGACACTTCCAATTACTCAAATTCCTACAAATCCTCCCAAAAATTTTCAACCAATCCGACTAGTCACTCTGGAAATCTTCCGACTACCTTGTCACTTTCGTTTGTTCTTTCGTATTTATCCCGTCCACCTACGCTTCTGTGCATCAGGGTTCAGATCAACAGGAGTCACAACGTACTTTTTCCACAAAAAGTCATTCATTCGCCGAGGGACTGAAAAGATGGACCGGAAGCGCACGAAAGCAGTGGCCGTGAAGGAGGATTAGAAGAAGGGTACGCCGAACGTAATGCTTTTCGCCTACCCACCGATCGATCGTATGAAGCGTTCAATAACGAGCCCTGCCTTCAATCGCATGCCCCGCCTCCCCACGTTCATCCATACCTTCATCGTTGTCCTTAGTAATTGCACTGGGCTCAGACTCTGCTCGTGCATGTCACCCGCAATCAATCACATCAGCGCCGCGGACAAAAAGCCAGTTACATAATGATATATTGATGCCGATTGACAGGCGAATGGAGAATGCATGTGCGTAAGGAGTGTCGTCTTCTGCTAACGAGTGGACACATGCATGAAATAAACGGGAAAATACACGACTTTGATATTAGGTTAGAATGTCTGGCACGAAAGCTTAAACTGACAAGTATAGGAATATTGCTAGTACATCAAGAGCATAAAACCTCATAACCAAGTGATGTGAAATATTTTTGATAATATAATAATGATATAATAAGTGAAGATTTGAGTTTCTCCACGTTTTGTTTCTTTGTAGTTTTGTTTCTTCCTTCTCTTTTCCTTGGATTAATGATAATGTCCGGGCGAAGTCAACATTACAATGCTCAAACCTACCGATTGTCTGATGATGCAACTGGAATCAAATAATGGAGATACACGGGGGACGTGGAACGCACATTCCTAGTTTATTTTTATTAAACATCATCAGAATCATTATCTTGTCGGGCTAAATCATTACATAAAAGCCACTTCTTTTTGTTTGTTGATTTCATACTTTTTTTTTTTGTAAATTTCCATACTCGAAAATCTTGAATGACAGCATCGGGTTTTGAAATTTAGTTCCAGTCTATTTAGAGAATAATCGGTTTATTTCATTTTGGTCGTCCCTATGATCTCGTGTTTATTATTATTATTATTGGCAAGTGTGTCTGGTTTACCATGATATATCTCACTAGAATAGAAAAAGGGAATTCTTTATAAGTGAAAATCATGTCAGAATAAGTTTTTAGTGGGTTTCAACCTTGAACGTCTTAAAAGCCAGAAATTGGTGGACTTGAAAGAGTAGGTGGTAAGGAAACCTTTATGCTACTAAATTACTAGCCTGTTTGGCATGGATACGACTGAACTATAGTTGTATTGTGCTACAACCACGAGTTATATGTCTAATGATACATATCCTAAAGTCCTGTCATCTCAAAATTATGTTAAGAAAACTTCTTGAAAATTCATGTAAATTGTCACAATTCTAAATGATCGAAACCACTGAGGTGAAATCATACCTGACAATCACTTATATAGATATGTATCATCATTTCATGAAATTGCCACTGGCGATCGAATCATGTAGATGGTAATTTTTTCACTTATGATTTGCTAATTTGCTATATGACAGGTCTCTCAAGTCTCAAGTACCATCTCTTTTGTGTTTCCGGGCTTCTTGGGCCTTGACGCTTGATTAATCTCCACCTAAATTGGATATGATCCACATTCGATTTGAAGTGTTGCGAAGGGCCCCACGGCCAGTGTCAAGGCCATATTGCCAAGGACAGCCCTGTAGTTGGCAATGAGTACCCCCGAAAACTGCACTCTGTTGTCTTCTGCGCTAAATGCTGTGACACCGTCCTCCAGCGGGACCGGCTACTTCCATACAAGCAAAGCATGGCAATTTAAGGGCATCAATGAATGGGCTGAGCTACTTGCAGGCCCACAAACCATTGTACTAGCCAGCGACTCGATGGGTCTCCAGTGACGAGCAATTACTCTCAGGCCCAACCGATGATACCACTGGGCATTGTCCTCTTGTTACCTGATTTGGGGAGCTCAAAGACAAGGCCAGACTGGTGTGTCCTGACCAGAAACGAGGGGTTTCAAAGTTTGGTTCCTGTTGGCTTTCTAATGTCCTCCATGAGTCCACATCCGCATCCACGACGTGATAGCAACACATGGCTCGTCGAAAGGGCCAAACGCCATTGATGCCTCGAGCTGGGGCCCCGAATTCACCACTCTGTATCATTACAGCTTCTGCATCTGATTCATCAAGGAAGCTTCACGCATCGTACCTATCCAAACTCTCCAGCCTAAAGGGTCCAAAAAGGGTCCAAAGAGGTGGGCCTTCACAGTCCAGTACTCACATCCAGGGAGGGGAAAAGATCAAGTGGGTATGGACAAGAGCATGGACAATGTGAAGGGCACGGACAAGAGCCCTTCTTGGCCCTTAACCCATTTGGGAAAGGACAGTGCTTTTGATGGTACCACGCCATTCCAGTTCATAATCCAACATAATCAGCATATGAAAATGACTTCCCACCTAAAGAACACGACTTCCTGTGCAACGGTGCGGTTATCTTCACGTTAAAATTCGGGTCGGTTTCGACGGCATGGGATAGAGCTTGTACCAAACTAGTAATGTGCAGTCTCGCCAACTGAAAAACAAACAAGAACATGAATCTAGCAATGTCAAGAGTATATGGCAAAGTAAGATTAAGCTTGTACCAAACTAGTAATGTGCAGTCTTGCCGACAACAAACAAACAAGAACATGAATCTAGCAATGTGAAGCATATATGGCACAGTAAAATTTCCTCCTGCTCTTTCGCTCAATTTTCCTTGCCCAATCAACATCACCTTCCACAATGCCTTCATCTTCAGTCCACTTCAACTGACAAAGCTTGTCTTTCAGTATGTACATCTTTGTATGCTTACCTCAATTTGGACCTTAATAATACAGAAATACCTTGACAGCATCTTCTTACCTTTACAGTAGGCCTCTGAAGTTTCTCAAGCCGTTCCAGGGCATTATTGTCCTGTACACGGATGCAAACTTAACCGCATGGGATTAACTTCCAACATCCATGGTAAGAGTACAGCAAATGGAGACGTACCATCTGAGGTGAGCTCGCAATCAAGAAATGGAAGAATGCACCTCCTCTGACCTCCCAACAGTGACCTTCCGTAGCCTGCTTGTCTTTCCTTGTTCTTGTTCCGCACATCAGCTGAGAATCTTGAATGATATCACGAGAACCCGACTCCAAATACCACCAGACCACAGTGCAATTATCAGGTAAAGTTTATCAAGCAATGACCAATCTTTTCCAACTTCTGGTCCCTCTCTAACAGTTGTTTAATTGCACGATTTTTTCTTTTCTTTTTTTCCAGCAGTTGCCTTTCTTGAAATCAGATGATCAATTATCTGAATTTTAAATCAAACACACAGATAACAGGCAGATATAGGCAAATACTTGTAAACTGGACATGAATTTCGCAGGCATTTCTACTTTGCCAATTGTATTACATGGGGGGAAAAATAGTCATCAATCACAAGGGAAATGAATGAACGAATGAAGGTTTTCACAATTGAGCTACTCAATCACTCTTTTCCCTATTGTTACGCTCCTCTCCACTCTCTACAAGCAGAGTCAAGATGGCCTCGCACATCTCACTAGCATCGGGCTCGCTGGGGTTGTTCTTCCTTGAGGAGTAAACCATCCATGCATGGTCAAGTTTCCGGTCAGGTCTAATCACAACTGATCCGGGAACTTCAGCATCGCGACACGTCACTACCCCGTCACTTCTCTCGCCATACCTCAACTGCAGATGGAGAGCACAAACAGCCATAGCAGCAGAAAGAGGAATGGCAACAGGAACCTGACCTCCTGGCAATACGAGCTCATCTGAGCTTTCACTGCCAAACTTCAGAAGAGGAAGCCATGGAAGCTCTGCATGGGCTATGTGAGTCATTGTCGCAAGTACACCCGGGGCTATACTTGCTTCAGAATGGAAAGAAATAAGAGGAATTTCATCTGGAAGCTTGTTTTTCAGGATAAACTCCTTCCTCTTTTCATATGTGAGGTCCTCCAACGCTTGTATATCACCCTAAGACAGGTGACCAATAGATTTATCAATTCAACAAAACAGAACAAGAACAGGCCAGGAAGACTATAATTGATGCAACAAGAATTTCATCATACAAGGAGCTGAAACAGAGAACAGAAAAGAAGAAGTGGATAAAAGCAGCAAGAATGAAAATCTCCTCATTAAACTTTCTGAAACTTTATTGGTTACGGAAAATGCTTAATAGTTGTCAATGAAAAAGTTCTCATGTAGGTGAAATGTGTAAGGTAACATTCATCACTGATCATATTTGCATTTCTGCAAATCGTTGAGAAAGCATTCCCAAACTTGCTGGACCAATGATGTAACAAATTTAAATGAGTCAAGTTCATAAACAGAAAAAAATTAATAGGATTTAAACCAAATAAAGAATTAAATGAATCCTTGACAGTTCTATGTCCTGTGCAGTCAGCTTGTCCTTCCAAAGTTCACCTAGTCCAGCTTTATGCTGGCCAGGGTAAATTTGTCCAGCTTACGTATCCATGAAAGAATAAAAGTTTAAGAATGAATGAAGTTAAAGTCATCTTGCACAAGAATGCCATAGCTCAAAGAATGATCCAAATGAGACTCTGGAAATACATATGCACTTATATGTTTTATGGATATATACATGTACTGTTATATATGTTTTATATCCCCATGAATCTAACTATACTGCATATGGATATCCTCTTGCAGTTTTACAGACTTATTTAAGCATTTGACTGTCTACATGCATGTTGGTTGTATTGTGTGTTATGTGCAGCTAATACATACTGTATGCACACTCTATTTTCCCAAGTCTGTAAGGTTGGATTAGGATGTGATTGGAAGGCATTGTTATCACAGAGCCTTCTGTGAGTCATTAAATTCTTTTAGGATAGTTGATAATCTTGATGAATCTTTAGGCTTTCCATTATTTTTCCGCTGCCGAAACGTTTCGCATGTAATGAAATGGAAATAGATGAGTTGCCATCTCATACAAGGTCATCGGAAGCAATTCTTTTAGTGAATAGAGTACCTTAATTAGTTTGCAAATTATAAGCTCCATTATCCTCCTGGTTTCTTTGTCAGCAATCTGGCCCTTGCGAAGTATATCAGAAGCTACAGGAGTGCCGCCATATGGGCTCTGAACCAGTGCCAATCCAGCAACTTTTCCTTTCAAGTTGTCCCAGAACATTGACAAGGCGGCTGCAGCATCCACCCCACCTTTGCTGTGCCCTAATAACATCACACGCTTGCCCGAACCCCAGTAGAGTTCCTCAATATATTGCTTTAGTTCATATGCATTGTGCTCCACAGACGCCTTCATAGAATAAGATTTAAAGAATCACAAGTGATTGTCCAACACCATAAGCTATGCTGGAAGATAATATCATTTGGTGAAAAGAATATTTATGCAAAATAACCTATCCAATTTGATGAGTTGTGAAGAAAATAAATGCGCTAATGGTTTCTTCAGTGAAAAAATTTAGTAGCCTCAAAACTTAATTACCTCACTATGGATTTTTGCTATGTGACATGTCAAGCCCATTTTTGAGAAGAACCTCTTGGTGCCAACAAAGTATAAGGGACCATGATTGCTAAAGAGACCTGAAAAGAAGTTCATTTTTTAATGCCAACTGAAGGGAGTTAAACAAGAATGTTGAAATTGCACGAAAAACAAAGAACCCTAACATACCTGGAATGAGTAGATAAATGAATGAGTTGGGCAGTCTGTGCTCCCCATTCCTGAGGAAGTTGAGAAAGTAAGAACATGGTAGTCATCAAACCCATGTACCAATTGACATTTATTAAAAGCAACATAATCTAAAACCGAGAAGAAAGCAACAAAATCATCTGGCAAAGATGTATTAAGTTGGGTCGAAGATAGCCAAGCTAAATCAGGGTGTCCAGAGGACATCAAACACTATAAAGGGAGGTAAAATGACCATTCAAGCACTGATTAAGAAACAAATACAGTCACATGGAAATGGACATGATGTCTATTGCAAAGAAACCACAATTTCATGCTTGAAGTAAGAGTGAGATGAATATCATGAATATCAGATACCTTATAGCTTCAAGAATTTCTAAAAATCTTGAAGTGCCATCCTCAACTGGAGCCATATCAGGATCATATTGCAACCATCCGATATCATCAGAGGAACCATGCAATGTCCTTTGAACTCGAGAAATAATACTGAAATGCAAGAGTAAACGTACATCCAGAATGAGATGCTGGAGCCTAATCACACCATAGATTCTCTAGTGCACACATCTTAGTGTTTTACTCATTCAAATGCAAACACTTGTTACCTACTGAGTTGAAGTTGTGTGCATCTGACATAAGAGAAAGAGAGCCTCCAAGAAGCCACAGCAAACTTACAGGCAAGTTTCAGACAAAGTAAAGGGATCATCAACCTAGACAGAGGCAAAGAAAAATAAGGATAAACAAGGAAGAAAGCAGAACACCGGAAGACAAACTGGCAGTATAATTCCATTTGCCAACAAGAGTGAATGAGGTGACACTAGCATGACTGGATCAAAATGATTGAGAATATGTAGTGCATGAGTTCTCCAAAGTTACTGCCGTAAAATAGATTCTCAACAGTGCAAAGAACCATAAAGCACAACAGAGATTACAAAATGGGAGACAAACCACGAATAATGTGGTAATACAAGCCCATGCTTGGAATACGTCATGCCTATCTCTTTTGGAAGTAGGAAGCAAGAAGTTTGAGCCATACCCCTGAAAAATGAAGGGGACACCCCTAAAACTGTCATATATTTCAACAACTTCAAATCTTGCATTCCCAAGAAGTTCTTCCTCGACAACCACAGATCTGTTTTCATGGATTCCAGGACTTGAAGATGATGGACCATCCTCAAAAGCAGATTTATATGTACAATCCACTGAAGATCTTGGGTGGCAACTAGAAAAGGCCACCAAGTCTTCTGAGTATCTACTAACATCTCTTAGGACAAGATTTTCTGGATCATTCAAAAAGAAAAGCAAAGCATGAACAGAAATTTTTTCCACAGATATGAGAGAAAATTAAAAGGAGGGATGAGAAATCCTGATGCTGAACAACAAGAATTTATGTAGTAATAACAATTATATAACTGACAGAATTCGCACAGCAGAAAAGGGAGCCAGAAAATGGAACTTACCAATAAAGAAAAAGAATTGCTGAGTAATATGAGAGCTCAATGCCAGAATATGAGAGAAAATATCATTCACCGATGAGCAGAGCCCCAGGTTATCAAGCGGACATATTATATTTCTCAAGGTGTGGCAAGGGGCCTGATATAAAGGCTATAAATTAGACCTGGAAAAGAAATATCCAACTTGGAAACGAAATGATATGAGTCCACAAAACAAGATGTGAACGTCACTTAAACTGGCTGTGATCTAGAAATGCCATTCAACGGATCATTGTATGATGGCAACTGAACATCTTCCAGTGATGTCTTCGAACAAAGGGATAAAATAACAAAATAACTAGAAACCTGCAGCAAACTACTTGAAAATCCTATCACAATCGATATTTTAAGATGAAAACTTCAAAATATCATGAACTCAGGTACATTGAGAATCCAAGAATCTCAGGCATTCTCATATAAGACTTGCTATAAGAATAGCCCGTATTGATACAGTACACATCTGGAAGCAAAATCTTGATCTATAAATGTATCTCACCATATCTGCTAGCTGATACCCATGTCCATCAAGAATGCAAGAATTTGGCACATTTCCAACCTGATGAGAATCAGTAGAAAGAACAAACATAAGCTTATGAAATTCAACTAGAGATCTTACTCCACACACTGTGTTATAAATAATTAGGCAGATTTCTACTACTCACGGAGGTATAAGTTTCAGATGTCTCATTGTTGTTGTAATAATCACCCATCAACACATAAGCTCCGGGAAGTGTGCCTTTATGCATGGAAACATAACCTTCAGAAGTGTAAAGTTGATATAGTAAAAGGAGCTACATGCAAAAGAAACGTATTATGAATAACATCAGACGAAGGTGAACGCCGGCAAGTTATTTCAGGGCTTATGTGTTTTGGACCGATAAAAAAGATTAACCAGAGAATATTGAGGAATCCCATATTCATCTAGCCTCTCTGAACCGGTACATCTACACATGTAACTTTATGCCTAGGCGAAAAGAATCCAGAAGCAAGAATCTTGGCATGAGTTTGCTGATATTGAAGTTCCATATTCTACAGTTGTTCATAATCACGACCTTACTACAAAAACATTGCCGTCATCCACAGTTCACTCCACAGCACATTTCACGGTCAACAACAAGAAGCAAAAAGCAAACTTAAATTGCTACACAGCCTGTCCCAAATACACCAGAAAAACCACGATTCCACATGAGATGGCATAGCTCAAAAGGCACCGGACAGAAAAGATGGGGCAAATACAGAGCAAATGCGAATCAGGTACAGAAAAAAAGAAGGGACAAATACACTCTCAGACATTACAGACGAGAAGAAGGGGGATTAAAACACAGCCAAGAAAAGGGCGGAAACTTACCCAAACGAAGTTCCAAAATGCAAGGAGGCGGCGGCTCAAATCTGACCAAGCCGCACAAAGAACGTGGTCACATAAATAGACCCCACCCCAAGAAAAAAAAAAAAAAATCCTGGCTTTCCCCCGAAAATCTTGGGGTGTAAATAAAGAAAGAGAGAGACGAACCGAACGAGAAGAGAGTCATGGAAACGGGGTGGGAGCAATTAAATAATTGCCGATCTTTATCCACTTTGCTTCTTTTTTCCTTCCACTTCCAAGCGTCCCCACCACCTTGAGGTCACCTTTAAGCATTACCCACAAGAAAGAATGAATAAAAAAATGGCTTCTTTTTTCTTTTGGGTTACGCAAGATCTAAGCAACCGATGCCAGAAAGAGCACCCCATGCGGAATCGGATAAAAAGCAGAGCTCCCTGCGGTCAACTCGAGAAACACTGACAAACCCTTCAGCTCTTTTTTGTTAATAACCGGAAACGAGAAACTTGGGACGGGACAACCGGGCTTCCTGCGCTCGAAGTCAGTCACTGCGTTTCGGTCGCGCCTCGACGACAAATGGGGGGTGGCAGGATCGAACACCTGGCGTGCTCGGATCGACCGAACTGTCCATGACATGGTCATGGGTCGACGTCGGACCCACTTCGACCCAGTTCTCCTTCGTAAGGATGACGAATTACAGGACGACCCAGAGGCAGGACAGAACATAAATAAGGAACCATGTCAACTATCACTCGATGTTAAACTCCAGACATTGGTTTGTTTCTGCCGCAACCTGGTCATTTTACTTGTTCATGAAAAACTCAAATTGATAATTATTGATAAATATGTGACATATCTATTTTAAACTAATAATTCCAATCCAAATACTCCGTCTGTTAACATTTTGTTCTGTATTGCATATAACCATGCCGACATACAAGTGTAATCACATATTGACTGAAAGGTAAATTTGCTTCAACGATACTAATTTGGAATATGTTGTGATATTTCTGGTTTGAGATTTTATCGTGAGAAAAGATTACTTCTAATAAATGTAGTATGAGATACCAAGTTTGGATTTTTAGTAGTGTTTAACCCCAAATAAATATATGTTGCCTCCATGTAAAAGCATTTGGACATGCGGGCTCGTTCGCGTAATATGAATTAAAAGGTCGAAGCGCATGATCGAATTCGGTGCACTTCATCCTCATCTTTCTTTACGAGCTGATTTTGAGCTTGTCCTGAACGCTTGGTCATGGAGCATTTCAAAGCAAAATCACTAGTCGCCGCAGAAAAACTTCAACATCGAAGATCTTGATTTCTTTTACTAGACGAAGATGGTTAAAAGCAGGCATGTACAAGAACGCTACATACGCTCGGTGCATGACACAACAACAAGAGCCTCTACATATCCCATCTCACAGTGACACACAAATGGACAGCTCCCCTGTATCAGCAAAAGGCCATGATCGTGCTCACTCACCTTCAAGATCCACTTCTCTTTTGGGTCGAATCGTCCTCATCTTGTTTCTCACTTGGTTTCCTAGATCGAAATGCTCGCTGAGAAAGGTTCCAAAGACTATCTAAGTTTGATCTGGAACACTCTGTTGTACCAAATCGAATGGAGCGTCATGTAAAACAGGTCGTACTTTACAGGCTTTGCATGCCATAGAAAATGCCGCTGAACCTTTCTCACTCTGAGCTGCATCTCCCGGTACTTCTCTTCTGGTATTGAAAGCAATATGTTCTTCAGATTGGGAATGTTCTTCTCGGCCAGAATTATGGAGAAGGCCCCCCAATCGAGAACCTCAAAAAATGGCGGCACAAAGTTGTCGGATATTATCACTGGCACACATTCGTAAAAGATGGCTTCGACCACACGAGGGCTATTCACCTCATAACCCTTAGGGCATATGCAGTACTTGCTACTCTTCATGTGTTTGATGTAGTTCATCTTGCTTGCAACACCAGGAGGCATCGGACCAAAGATCTTCATATCGGGGTCTTTATCTTTCCAATGTTTAAGCAGAATTGGTCGTAAATACCCATGATTATTACCAGCATAGAAGGCAAGAATGTGCCTCTGAGACAGAGGTTTCCCGCCAAGATCTCTGAGAGGATTTCTTGCAGAACGGACATATGTTTCTGGTAGAGACACATCTCTCCCTATTTTGAAGCCTGCAGTTACATCAGCATTGCATAGTGCTTTGATGCATCGTTCCATGTGATGCCTTGTCTCATAAGGAGCCTGAAACAAACCAACACTGGAATAAGACTTGGGTGTGGAAAGGCTGATAGCATTGATAATCAAAAGAATTGCGATGATACAAACTTTTACATCTCCATCAAAACATTTTAATGACAGAAGCCCAGCTCGAGACAGAACTTTTCAGAACTTCAAGTTCATCACAATTGCCTCTGCAAGCCACACAAATAAAGGGAACAAGAGAAAGGACAATAACATCAACGCCTACCCAGTCATGACAGGCCACTAAAAAGTGATCGGCCCCTCCTGTTCTGTTGAAAAATGGGTATCTTGCTGATATCTTGTCAGTATACTGCTTCAGATATTGGCGTAGGTTTGTCCGATTGTGAGAATTTCGAACATAAACTGCATGTTCTAGCATTCGCGAACTGAATGGCATATAGAACAAGTGAGCTTTTCGAGGATCCTTCACTACGAATTGTTTGTTCCCCTTCATCAGCTTCATAAACCATCCTTCTGAAGCATATAAGCCTTTGAGTATTGGTTGATGGAAGACGGGTCTTTCCCCTTCCTTGTAAATGTAGACTTTAAGAATCTGTTCCATTAACTGGTAACTCCTAAAATACAATTCAAAAATTTCAATTTCAAATGAGAACCACAAGCATCCTTGCCTGTTATTTATGCACAAATATTGGAAAGTAAGATGTGGATCGGTCACAAACTTAGCAAGACAAGATGATTTAGCCTGAAGAGAAGGCCTGGACCTGAATTTTATATTCTGTGCTTAGCCAGCAATTTATACTCAAGCTAAGTGAAGTAAGTTCTGATAAAGGTCCACTTCTTGTTGGCCTAGTGAAAAATAATTGCTGTCAACTTGTTGACATGGGAACTACGGAGGCATCTCATAGTCGAATTTGAAGAGAGCTTGATTTAGCATCTCTATGTTTCTGGAAGTAAGTGGATAAGTTGAATAGCTACATAATTCACTACGGCTGCTCCAAGGACAAATTGAAACTAAAGCATCTTAGTCAGGTCAATAAGCCAAAAAATAGCTCCTCATGATGACACATCACCTATGCCCCCATTAAAGTGCAATTGCAGGCCATGAAATATTGGAACTTCTGGTTAGACAGTTAGTTGATAAAGGACTACACTGCATGGAAGCAGAAAACAAATTTTGAAACTTCCTGCAGCAATTACAAACAGTAACTGGCTACTAACACAATTCTTACATCACAATTCTAACTCAGCAGAAGCAAATCACTATAGCTCCATCCTCTACTGTTGAGGCCTCCACTGACATGACTAGGATTAATAATGCTGGAGCAAAAATAAATGCAATTTAAGCACATCAGCATTCACTATGCAAGACACCTGAGTCAATTAGCAAATATGACTTCTCCTTCTCTCCAAAACTTGCAAGTGAATTTTCACAATTGAATTAAATATGCTCACCTTATGAACATGGAAACATTCCGAAAAGGAGGGGAATAAAGTTCTTGATTGTTAATAGCAACTGAAGCATTCTCAATTTGCAGCTTTGCAGCTAAAATTTCCTGATAACTGGCTACTAACACAATTCTTACATCACAATTCTAACTCAGCAATTCTTACATCACAATTCTAACTCAGCAGAAGCAAATCACTATAGCTCCATCCTCTACTGTTGAGGCCTCCACTGACATGACTAGGATTAATAATGCTGGAGCAAAAATAAATGCAATTTAAGCACATCAGCATTCACTATGCAAGACACCTGAGTCAATTAGCAAATATGACTTCTCCTTCTCTCCAAAACTTGCAAGTGAATTTTCACAATTGAATTAAATATGCTCACCTTATGAACATGGAAACATTCTGAAAAAGAGGGGAATAAAGTTCTTGATTGTTAATAGCAACTGAAGCATTCTCAATTTGCAGCTTTGCAGCTAAAATTTCCTGATCCCTTTTCGAGGACCATCTCGGCCTCTACAAGCACATAAATCAGTTTAGATTTGCAGAAAAAAGTGAGAGTCATACTCTAATTCTTAGTCCTATTAGTGAAATGTTCATACCATTGAACGAGAAGATACTCGATGCCGCTTATATATATGGTTCATTTCCTCTATAGTTGTTACTGATTTAGGTGGCATATTACACCTCATTTTCTTCTTCCCTGGATTGATTGTAGCTGAGGATTTGCTTTGTGAAGATGTACTAATATTCTGTGCACCAGCAGAATGAAAGGAATTACTTGCATTCCACATCAAGTCTTTCACATTGTTCATGTCAGATGGTAGAGCCCTCGCAGGTGTGGCAGGTGGAGTAAGTGTTGTAGAATGGAACTCAGTTTCCAAATCTTTCAATGTTTCTCGAGGCAAACTCAAAGTTTCTGATTGAATATCACCTGACAATGTTCTATTGTCTGATTCCACAGTCAGCTCCAAAGAGACACTATGCGTATTACTGGCCATGACTGGGACAAAAGTACGGTTTTCAAATTCTCTGCCCTGCATTACCAGACTCTCGCTCATATGCATGATTTTATCAGAGGACAAACCACCCTCTTTCCTTTTAACTGCAACCATTTCAATCACATGATCAATGCTACGTTCAGGTCCATTACTTTTCTGTTCTTGTCTGTCCACTCTATTCTGCCCATCATAATGCCCAATGTCCTCTCCACCACTAAAATTCTTATTGCTTTTAATAGCTCCAAGAAACATGAGAGCTTCTGCAGATTCTGAAATGTTGACCGTAAGAGGGTTGCGAACCATCACGGATTTTGCAGAGGAATGTGTGTTCGAGAAGGTAGCATTGTCAGCGGTCAAAATCCTTCGGTCAGGTAACAAAGACTGAAGAGCATTTCCATACGGAAGCAGCAGAGACTGAAACATCAAGTGAGTAGCAGCAACTAATGCCACTAGAAATAGCCATCTCCTATTTCTGCTTAGGAAGAGCCTTTGAAATTCAATGCCGAGCCTCATAACAGATAGATGACACGCTCTTTTTTCAGTTCTGCAGCAAAAGTGGATACTAAAATAGTCTCAGTGATGGGATATCCTGAAGGGGAAAGATAAAAGAAGAAAGAATTCTACAGGTAAAGCTTCAGAAAACCAACAATGAGTATCTAATGCAGGTATCTAGCACAAGTCACCACAAAGCGGCAAAAAGAACTGTAGGGTGAACACGATTGAAAGTTTGAAATGATTCTAGGCGACGACTAGAGGCCAAAACATTACCAATTCCCTTAATGGAATGAAATCAACATGCATGTAAATCATAAAGAAGCAATCGAAGCACTCCTTCTCGATGTCAACTGCGCATCACCCAATCACAGATCAACTGCATATTTACTTGAATAAACACCAAATACCAAGAACCATTATATGGAGAAAGAACTTTAATTGCTTTTCGAACAGGACATCCCCAGATAAATACTGAGCAAGTGCCCACCAAAATTTAGCCAGGTAATATTGGGTCAACCCCTGATGAAGAAATCTTATTTGCCAAAAACACCGGTTTACATATTAATATACCGGCATTGCAGCATAATTCAACCCAAGCAAGTGCAAAGCAAGAATTTGAAGTGGACTGTGCGGGATTTTCTGCATTCAAGCAAATTCAGAAGCAAAATGAGAGAACAACTCTTACTAGTTCCGAACCAGTGCGCATAGTTTGAAGCAGTGGCAGCGACGAGTCACCGAGACGAAGCAACCCAAAACTCCTCCGAACTCAGCAAGAAGCTTGAAACCCTAGAGAGATGCTCCTTCACCAAACTCCAACGCGATCAGAACACTGAAGAAAAGGAAAATGGCATCATGCTAAGCTGTTTGTGGAGGCAAAACAACAATCAATGACGCAAGCCCAATTCAGACTCAAGCATGCGGCGCTTGGCTCCTCTCGCTGTCCTGACGAAAGCACGGAGAAACAGAGAATCTTGCATCACACCTTCCAGGATTTTTTTTCAGTTTAAAATATGGGTTTCGCATGTTCAAGAAGACCCAGCAAAACAGCACAGGGAGAAGATTAGTTAACCACTAAACAAACCAAGAAACATTCCGGTCCGTCCCCACGGTCAATTTGACTGCTCTTGGCGAACTGATCAGTTGGATCGATTCGTGGGTCTTCTTCTCCGGCGAAATGCTTGCTATCCGCACTCGCGGTTGCAGATGTGCTTGACAGAAGTCACTCGCTGTGGATGGTTGAATGCTCTTTCAGAAAGCATTCAATCAGAGGAGAGAGACGCAGGGGCCAGTGCGGTCGATTTGTCTTCTTGCTCATCAATGGCTATGCCCAGTGCCATCGATTTTTTACCCTTTTCCACTTTCCCTTTGTTTTACTTGCACGAGTCGCCAGCACCATCCGCGGGGCTTGCCTTTGTCGGGGAGTGCTCGTCTTCTTCCTTCTTTTATCGGAAGCTGTTTCGCTAGAACAGAAATGGTCCGAAACGGTGGTGTGGTCCGCGCCAAGATGTCCAACTATAGAAACAAAATTTCAGCTGCGCAGTTGTGCATTACCCTGGAATGTGTAGAGGTGAATGGCTGGATTGATCGAGTAAATCCGGTACATGTACTCAAGTTGATTTAGACAAATTGGATTCAGCGAGTGAGATCCATCATTTGCAATGGTCCACATTCAATTTAGCATGTACCATCATCAAGGAATGCACCGTAATTACATGATTAATATTGTATGCGGTTATCTTATGAAGAGTAGGAAGCTAATAGTTTTAACAATGTGCTCATTCATAATCTTGTCTTTATTTTGTCTTTTTTTTTATATATTTATTCTGGTTATGTAATGTGAAAATAATTAGGAAGGGTCTAGTTCTTGAAGGTGAATCTCGCTTTGCTCGTATAAGGGTGCGCGTATGCGAACGCTTTTGGGGTGGGGAGTAGTTTTTTTTTTAGAAATGCTTCTTTTCTATTTCTATTCTGGGGACAATTTCGGATAAAAACCCGTTTGGTAACTACACAAAATTTCTACTATAGAAATAGAAAAAGAATAGAAATGCGTTTGGTAAAAAACAGGTTTCTTTTTTATATTTATTTGTTTTTATTTTTGTTGGCCGATCGCCGCCCGCCGCCCGCCGCCGCCGGCCCGCCGACCGCCGCCGCCGCCGCCGGCCGACCGCCGCCGCCGCCGCATGTCGCCGCCGGCCGCCGGAGGTCGATCGACCGCCCGCCGCCGCCCGGACGCCCGCCGCCGCCGCCGCCGGGCGCGCCGCCCGCCGCCGCCGCCATATGTCGCCGTCGGCCCGCCGGCCGCCGACCGCCAACCGACCGCCCGCCGCCCGGCCAGCCGCACCGCCATCGGCCGCCACCTCCGCGGCCACCCAGCCGCCTCCGCCGGTGGCCGAAGCGGTCAACGGCGGCCGATGGGCGGTGCGGCCGGGCGGCGGCGGGTCGGTCGGCGGCGGCGGCGGTCGGCCGCCGACGCAGAATATGCGGCGGCGGCGGCGGTCGGCCGGCGGCGACGGCGGGGCGTCCAGGGGCGGCGGCGGCGGCGGGGCGGCGGCAGCGACGGCGGGCGGCCGACGACCTCCGGGGCCGGCGGCGACATGCGGCGCGGCGGGCGGCGGCGGCCGGCGGCGGCGGGCGATCGGCCGACGGCGGCGGCGGTCGTCCGACGGCAGCCCGGCGGCGTGCGGCGGCGAGTGGCGGTCAACGGCGGTCAATGGGCCGTGTGCAAGAGAAGAATAAAAAAAAAAATTTCACTTATTTCTTAAACTTGTTCCCTAGGGAACCGAAAGCAACTTTTTTACTTTTGGTTTTTGTTCCAAAACTATTCCCGAGCTAACTTTTTGTTCCCTAATAAAAAAACAACTCGACGTTACCAAACGGTTTACTTCTTTTTTATTCCTAAACAAAAAAAGAAATTGGGAGAAGTAGAAACGTTACTACGCGCACCCTAAATATCTACAATGCGGATTTCACAGGGGACTGTGTGCGGCTCATTGTGTTAGGGCTAATCCGAACGGCAGTTTCTGTGGGCCTGCCGGTTCACATTAAGTAGTTATCGACGACACACAAATCAGTGTTGTCGAGGGATAAACTTGTTACTTGTCCAACTACTCACGTTGTTCCCAAGCAGGTCGGCCAACCTTAATGTTTATGGAATTAATGCACCTTTGATACAAAAACTCAAGATCCGTCCTCTAGAAAAGCCTCAGGTGTGTTGCCTAACAATATTTTTGCGATTTAAGATGTATTTTGCCTTTTTACTATAAGGGTTAACCTGTGAAGAGATTGATTAGAACAGAACTGCTACCAAATGTTGTCAGCAAATGGACTACCACTCTTCACATGAAAGACTACTTCATTTCAGCGAAAGCACAGAAGAATCACCAATACTTTTCGCTAGCACACTGGCTGTCCGTCCCGCAATTCTCTGCAAACAACCGGACTGTTAATCGATCCTTCCAGAATAGCAGTCTTCAATTACGGTATCATATTTACAAAATCTGTGGTCATTGATCAAATCAAAAGTAAACTAAGGATTCCACGCTCCAGATGAGAAGAGGACGGCAGATCGAATCAATCATGTGCCTGCAGATTAATTCAAATCCTGTGAAAGCCATGTCTTTAACGGCCATGATTCAATGCTCACGAGCTAAGGCACAGTGGCTAATTAAGGCATATGACCCACAATACGATCTTCATCTCTTGATTATTGATTTTCCAGTTCTTGAACAACCAAATCTTGTTTCCTTGGCTGATCAAGTACTTTGTAGTCTGTTGTTGGCACCCGCTTCGGCTGTACCAGAAGGCCAAAAGGTCAGCGCGTCATCTGGCTTTTAGCTGCAAGATTCTGTTGTGCCATACTGAATGGAGAACCATGTGAAACAAGTCGTATTTGGCAGGCTTTTTGTGCCAAATGAAATGCTTCTGCACCATTCTAACTCCCATCTGCATCCGCAGGTACTCTTCTTCAGGAATGGATAGCAGGATGTCTCTCAACTTTGGAAGGTCACTCTCTTTCACAAACAAGGAGAATGCCTCCCAGTTCAAAACCTCGAAGAAAGGAGGCACATAATTGTCTGATATTATAACAGGGACGCACTCGTAGAAAATGGCCTCAACTATGCGGGGTGTGTGAACTTCATAACCTCTGGCACAAATGCAGTACTTGCTGCTTTTCATGTATTCCCGATAAGCTCTTTTGCTGTCGATATCACGAGGCATTGGCCCCAAGATTTTCATGTCTGCTTCCTTGTTCTCCCAGTAATGGCGCAGAATTGGCCGGAGATAACCGTGCATGCCTCCTGCAAAAAAGGCCAGGATAGATCGTTCTAAGGGGGCTTTGCCACCGATATCTCTTACAGGATCCTCCACTGAGCGCACATATGTCACCGGCAGAGTAGTGTCCTTGCCAATTTTGAATCCTCTGGCGACATTTGCATTGCAGAGAGCTCGAATGCAATTCCCCATAGGTTGTCCGGTTATTTTGGATGCCTGAAAAGCCATATATCATGTTAGCTTAAGAATTACCCAGAAAACTTGGCTTTCGCTTAGTTCAAATCAGTGTTAACATTATTACCTCGTACGCTAACTTTCTTTTCTATCCTCCTTTTCATTTTCTATCCAATCAAGACAACAAAGCATTTGAAATGATACTTTCCACTTTTTTGGAATCATATTCCTGAAGTCTAAAGCCATCTGACGAATGGATAAATAGCTTGTAATTGCTAATGACCTGTAATAGGTTCCAAGACATGATAATCTAGTAGGCCATGGTTTCCTTATAAGCAAGATCAAATCAAAAATTAAATATTACTTAAGAGGGTTATATTGTTCTGGCTTAATAACCATAGTAATAAGCAAAATCAAGAAAGCAGCTTCAGAAAGTAAATCTTAGAATAATTACACATGCGTACCCAGTCATGACAAGCGACAAGAAAGTGATCCGCTCCTCTGCTTCTATTCCAGAAGCGATATTTACCAGAGATCAGATTGACATAGTTCTTGAGATAACCCTCTAGATCTCTGTGACTCTGTGAGTTGTTATTTTCTAGTGTGTTCCTTAGCATTTGTGAGCTAAAGGCCAGGTAAAACAGGTGTGCTTTTCTTGGATCCCTCACAACAAATTTCTTGTTTCCCTCAATTAGTTTCATAAACCACCCTTCAGAGGAGTATATTCCCCTCATCTTTGGCTGATGAAATATGGGTTTCTCTCCTTCCCGGTAGACATAAACTTTAAGCATTTTCTCCATCAATTCATAGCTCCTGCAAACAAAACAAAGTAGCTGCATAAAATAAACTCAAAAAGGACATTTGCTCCATTCATGAAGAGTATCTGCAGTCCGTAACATGAGCAACAAAAAAAGGAAACAGTTCATGAAACCCTCCATTGGCAAATGGATAAAGTAGAATCTCCACAAAAAAGATAAGTCTTATCAAGGTTCCTCACAAAGAGCTTTTGTTAGAAGTTTTATTCTTGGTTGACTATAAAAAATCAAAGGCATTTTAGATACTGTTTAATAATTGAATTAACTGTACATAACTAAATACACCTGTACAAATTTACCAGTCTAATCCAAGAATTTTGAAGGGATTCATGTTTTCCAACTATGAATAAAGAGGGCATCTCAACAATTGAGACCATAGACATAAGCCCCCTGACTGACATGCATTACAAAACACCAGAGAGGGTTTAACTACCTTTTAAACTGGGAAATATTTCTGAAAACATAACCTCTGAGCCCCGCAATATCGGCCATAATAGGAGCCTTCTGGATCTCTAACTTTGCATATAGAAGTTCACGATCGCGGACAGAAGACTGTCTTGGTCGCTACTGCCAACAAAAAGCACCAGTCATACTATGACATAATCACATTTGCCCCCTTGGCAACTTTCATCTTCAAATTCAAAGTCATACCAAGGAATTCGAAGAACCAGCACTTTCTCTCAACATAGATATCATGTCTGATAATAACATAGGCTTCACGTTTAACCTCTTCAATGCTCTAGCCATTGTAGACTTGTCATCAAGGGTCGCAGATACAACTCGTAGCTTGTTGGCATTTCTCTTCGCTTCTCCCTTGGTTGGAATTCTGAAATTGCTTATATTGAAGGAATCTGTCCGAAACTCTGAGATAGATCTTAAATCTGCATCCTCATCTGGTACACCCTGTGCAGGAAATTTAGCTGGTAAAAGTGGTAGAGAAGCAAAATCTGCGGACGACACAATGTCTTTTCCTGCATCTTCTACCTTTCTTGAAATGGCAATCGGGTTAGTACTCTCCTCCACAATAGACGCAGCATTTACATTGTCATTGTTTCCAGTCTGCAAATCCTTCTCATAGCGGACACTCATCATAGATATGGAGTTTTCATTCAAGTTGCTACTTTTATGATGTGAGAAAGTGTCACCTGAGTTCCTATGAGCCTTGTCCGAATTTTTCACTCCAATATTCTGAGAGCCGCTCTTTTCCTCCGAATCAGAGCCAGCAACCTCATCAGACTCCTCATGCGATATGTAAGAGTCAGGTGATTTCGAGTTGTGCATGATGGTGGCATTGCTCATTACCACTAGCGTCGAACCAACACCTCCCCCGACAGCAAATTCAAATCCTGTTCTCCCATGAGGGAGTGTGGAGTACTGAAACACAACTAAAGCTGTGATGAATATGACAGTGATGAACAGCAGCCTCCTCATATCCACAAAAACAAAACCTTAAGACCAAAAGCGGCAATCTCCAAATTCTTTGTTTATTCAATTAGTTTCCGAAGCAACAGAGCTGATGAGTTCTTCTGCTTATACTCCTACAACAGAGGTGTCTGAAATCCCACGACCTGAAAAATTAAAGCAATAAGTAGCTATCAACAAAGGAAAGACAGCCTCACGAGGCACGAATCTGATGTCTGCAAATCAAATTTGACCCAGACCATAAAACTAAAACGACAACTCTGAAGAAGGAGACCATTTTACTAATCAACCCCCCTTCACATACACACCCATTAACCAATCGGTCATCCCTGGTGCTCCCTGCTCGCTTAAACTCGAAACCGAAACATCATCACACCCAAAGCCATGATCTTGGCAAGTATCCAAGAGCACAATTCAAAACCCCAGAACTTGTTATGAGAGCCAGTCCCTTTTAAACGACGAGGCAGCCATTACCCATCTTGATCCTCTCAAGCTCAATCCTAAAGGGGCAAGCTTTGGGTGGGACAGTATTCAGTCAATTTGAGCAAGAACACGATACAGTATCTTAACTGAAGCGAACTTGAAGATACATTCACTTCGACTGACACTCCTCGGAAGGTTTTAACTTTTTAAGATAACATCAGCAAATCTTGCCAGCACGAGCGAATTAAACCTCTGCAGCTAAGAAGCAAGAACTCCAGCCACAAAGAACAAAAATGGGGAAAGTCGCAGAGATCAGGAGAGGGAGGTTTCGAGTCATTGGTTCAGCTTTCGTTGTTAGACAAGAATGGGTACCTGCGAAGTTCGCTGTACTGCACTTAGAACTCGTTTTGACTGTTGTCGGTCACCGTGCTGCTACCATGCTTCAGAAGCGAAAGCAGTCGAGACCAGAGAAGCCAGATGGACACTCTTTAACAACGATTGACCTTGTTAGGGAATGTACAGCGGGCTCGAACGAAGTAGTAAGATTAGTTTCTTTTTTTTTTTTTTTTTTTTTTTGCTTCTTTCGGTCCAGCTCTTATAAGGCGTGAAAGTTAAAATTCACATTTAAAATTAAATCGTCCCCACTTTATCTCCGAGAATGTAGGATTCGAACCCCCACCTCTTCTTTCTATCCCAGTAATTTAGTAAAACTAGCTTGCTTATGGCTATTAGGGAATGGTAAAACTTGCGATTTCAATGCACTTTAGACCTTTTCATTGTCTCCGCTGATTTTAATGAAATAAATGCCAAGTGAATTCTTTATTTTTTTTATCGTTTGTAATCTTACATGATGATCACATAAAAAATAATAATAAGAAACAACAACAAACAAGTGAGACTTAACATAAATGAAAAATTACGAAAAACAAAAGGAAAGGATAGGGAGAAGGGGCCATAGGTTTGTTGGCGAGGCTGAAAGACGTTGCCGACGTCCACTAAAGTTATCAGTTAGGTTGCGTTTGAGATAGGGGTGATCATGGTCCGAGTTGAGGCGGTTTGACGCCTAACTCTAGAACCAACCCGCATAGTGTTAGTCCCCAATTTTTAGGCCCGAGGATCGACCCGATCGAGTCTGGGATCGAGGACCGGACCGACCCTATGGGTTCGATTCAGTTCCAAGGTCAACCTAGGACCAATTGATAATTCTTTTATTTAATTTATTTTATTTCTTAAAAGGTAAAACTCATTAATCCAAGCAAAAAATGAAACTCACTAGTTGAGTTGTGTTCGCAAAGGTGAGCGAAGAGGGGCGAGCCGTGAGGTAAGCGACAAGTGGCAAGTGTAGTTCACGAGCAAAGAGGGTTTCTAATTGGGGCTTTTATTTTTTTTCTGATTTACTCGGCAAAGAACGAGGCCAGTTAAGCGGCGAGCAGCACGGGCGTTGAGCAAGGCAAGCGGCAAGTGGCCAACGGCGACAAGCGGCCAACGCCAAGCAGCACGAGTGTCGAGAGAGGCAAGAGTCCAATAGCTAGCACCGAGCAGCAAACAAGTTGAGCGGCCAACGGTGAGCGACGAGCAATGAGCCACTAGTGACGATTGGGGAGTGTGCACGATGAATAGGGCAAGGTTGCTCTTGCTCACGAGGGAAAGTTTCGTTTTTAAGTGAAAAATGAATAGGATAAAGACGGAAGAATAAGACAAGAGGCTGAGGACATTTTAAGTCATTTCACAGCACTATTCACACCGTTTACGGCATCATTCACACCGTCATTCAAGCTGTTCAAGTGAAGAACGCTGGCTGAGTTTGCTATTTATAAGAAAAACATAAAAAATATATATTATATATTAAATATCTAAAATATATTATATATAAATATATTTTATTAGGGTTGGTTCGAGTTGGACCGACTCTAAACTTCCAAGACCGAGGACTAACTCGCACAGTATCGGTCCAAGAATCTTAGGACTAAGGACCGACCCGATTCATTTGGAAACCGAACTAGAACTAGTAGGGTTGAGCCAGTCCAGGGTCGGTCTAAGGTCAACCCTAGACCGCTGCTCACCCCTAGTTTGAGAAAGGTTTTCCCAAAGCCCCTTGGGCATCCTTAGGACAAATAGAGCGTGTTTGGCAAATTTTTTTGAACCCCATTTCCCAAATGCAAGCCTTCTAAAGGCTGAAAACCCAAAGCAGATGAGAGGATGCCTTGCGCTTTTGCTTTATGGACATGCTGAGCTATTGTTCATCTTCTTCTTTGAGTTATTGTTCATCTTCTTCTTTGAGCTATTGTTCATCTTCTTCTTATTCTCTATTGAACAGGACCGATATGGCTACGAGCTATGAAATACTGACACTTTTTGGGAGCTTTTGTATCGTGTTGGACATTCCGACATGTGTCCGATATTTTCTGACACTTAATAAATTTGTGTCGGAAAATCTGATACCTAGTTAACTTTTTCGACATTCTCCAATACTTGAGTTGAAATTTCAATATGCGAGTTTCCGACACGTAAGGTCAATTTTAAAAATTTTTAATAAATGATCGGTCAAAATGTATATATGAGAAAAAATAAAAACACAACATTTAATATAATAAATGGTGAAAGAAAAATAGTTAGTCTTCTCTTCTTTTTTGACTCTTACTTCCCGTGATGCACAATTCACCACTCGATTTTTTTTTCTTCTTATCTGACACATTTGACACATAAGTCTAAAATATGAATTGACTCTCTCTCTCTCTCTCTTTCTCCAAGTTTTATGAATTATTGGAATAGAATTGAATTTATCAAATTGAAACAATTAATGATACTAATAAATAGTGGATTAATGTTTTTAGTATAAATTCATTCTAGCCTTTTATTATTATTTTATTTATTAGCGAATTTATATCAAATTAATTTGATTTTTTAGGTCGAAAAATTAATTTGATTGAAATTATTATGTATATGTAAAAATATATATTTAACATAAAACATGTCTCAAGGTGTCAGAATTTTCTATTTTTTAGGAACGACGTGTCGGCATGTCGTGTCGTATCGCATGTCCCGTGTCGGTGTCGGTACTACTTAAGTTGTAAATGGTCGCCGGTGAAGGGCGGGTGGTCGGGCGACCCCCAGCGACCTAGCGTGACCTCGTTGCGATCTAGATTTGGGTCGTTGGAGGTCGCACAACCTCATTGCGACTTAGATTTGGGTTGTTGACGGTTGTGTGACCTCGCTCAGCATGTCCCAGATATGGGTTGTTGGGTCACTGGTCGTGTGACCCACTTTCGGCAACCCAATGCGACCTCATTGTGACCTAGATCTGGTTGGTGCGCGTCCCAGATCTAGGTCGCTGGTCGTGTGACCCACCTTCGGTGACCCTGATTTGGATCACTGGAGGTCGTGCGACCTTGACGAGTGCAACCTAGATCTGGGTTGCGACGAGGTCACGCGAAGATTGAGCCTACTTGTTGGCGCCCTCACTAGGGGTCACCCAACCCTACGTGGCCTCTGCCGTCTTCGGGGGTCGCCTCACCCTAGGCAGCCCCTGCCGGTTGTCTTTGGGGGCCGCTTGAGGTCTTGCAACCTCATATGTCAGTCACCGGCTATAGATTTCGATTGCTAGGGCCACCTACTCTTGCCAGCTAACTTTTTTATTTTTCTTTTGACGATTTTTTTTAATCATAAAAGTCTTTTATAAATATAATATTCCAAAATATTATTTTGTTCAAAGATACTTTAAATGGACTTCATATTACAATTTAATAAACACAATTTGCATTTTGGAAAACTTCTTTAACTTAAAGTCTTTTTCATTTTCCTAAAAGTCCAACCAAACGCAACCTTAGTTTTACTGAGATATTATAGTCCAAAATCGAATGTAAACAATTAGAGAAAAATTGACAATTTCATAAGAAGTGTTGGTCAGTCGCCTGTACATTACTGGAAAAAAAGAAGAAGTCACCGGTCAATTTTTTCCCAACAGATTTTTGGTACTTGCCAACATTTATTAAAATTTATCAACAAAGAAAATGCCATATTTTTTGGCATAGAACAATAAAACTTTGCATGTCATCTAATTAGATAAGCCATGGGTTACGAAAACGAAAAAAAGGAATGAACATATGAAGCTTCAGTAAACCGACGATCTTCATCTCTGAATTGGTAACTTAATAAAAGAGAAATTGGTAAATCACTCTAATTAAGATTGGTAATCTTTTTAGAAAAAAACTTAAATGTATGAGTTGTTAAGAAATGTAAAAACAAAAGTTTGTAAACATAAACAAAAAAAAAAGGTTGGCAAATTGAAATAAAACCAAATATTGTCAGGAAGTAATTCATCTTAGAGTTGGTTATGCAATACCATGTGGTAGTTAATGGGAGAAATGTTAATAAGTTATGCTAGTTTAGGTAATCATCGAAAAGAGTTGATAAGTAAGACGTTGCTCGCCAAAACAAATCAAAATTGGTAACTCAATAGAAAAATTGATAAATAAGGGAAACAAAAACAAAGGATGGTACCCACCCCACCGTGGGCGTGTTGGTTCAGGCATTCCCCCCTCTTCCGATTGAGGGTAGGTTCGAGTCACCGCGGTCGCATTTGCACGACTTAAGTGCGGTGCTGTGGGAGGTGGGTCCCCACGCTAGCGTTGCCCTGAGTTTGCATAGTTAGCTGCAGACTATATGGTGGTTCCCGGGTTATAAAAAAATAATAATAATAAAGAGTGGTAACAAACTCACATGAAAATTGATAACGCAAAACTTAGTTTAATATGACGAAGTTGGTATATGACTCCAGTTCAAATGGATAATTTCGTGCAAGAGTTAGTAAATTCGAACCTTTGGAAACTTATGTAAATAAAATAGATAAATAAGTACAAAATTGCTGATTTCCAAACTATTAAAAAGAGTTGGTAATGTCATAAAAGTGTTAGTAAGTTGCCAATAGACTACTTGAAGAAAAAGTTACGGATAATTTTTTTACCAAATATTTTAAACAGTTATCAATAATTTATTTAAATTTACTAGGACGTAAAAAATCTATATTTATTGACATGAAATAGTAGAACTTTACAAGTAATCTGATTAGATAAGTCACGTGTTGCAAAAAAGAAAAAAAAAAAAAAAAAAAAAATGGACCTGGAGTAAAACGATATTCCTTTCCTTCTTTACTTTTTGTAAGATAATCCTATGTTGATGCAATATTTCCTACAATTAGTAAAATCATAGAATGATATGTGATTACTATCTTCAAACAGTGAATGTATTGCTTTTGGCTTAATAACTTATATTATTAAAATATCAGATAATTGCGCCCCCCAAAGAAAAAAAAAAGAGCACCATGTTGTATGAGTAGACAAGTGATAAAAAAAGTTTTAAAGCCATAAATTGAAAAAGGTAAGTGATGCTTTTGGCACTATCTGATAATCTCGAGACTCTCCTATTGGCCTTTATCCTAATTAGGAAAATTAGGATTGTAACGACAAAGCACGGAGTACATCTTTTCAAGTATCCTAAATAAACCCTAACACTACTGATTACTCCAAGATTGACACAACTTACATATATTATTGAATATATCTCCATGGTTTTTTTTGGGTCTAGTAATATATCACCATGATGACTTTCAAGTAACTTTCCAACCTGAGAAAATTTGAGTTTTCTATTGTAAGACTTTTATTTTGCTACGGGAAAGGGCAACTCTATAGACCTATATAAATATATATTTACAAGCTTATAATTTCATAAGCTGTGAATTTCAAGGGGCCAAAAAAAGAGAGAAAAAGTCGACATGGAGAAAAGTCCCCGTCAAAGCAATCTCTCCTCCACAAGCGTTGCTTTCTCTGAAGAGCCCAAAGCAAGACTCCAAGCATCACTGCTTCTTTCCATATTGAAGGACATGGAGTTGAAGAAAGAGCAAGGAGTCCGACCAATGCAACAGCATAGGCAGTTGAAAACCATTCAAGCTAGTTCATGTCCAAGTCGGCCACAGTATGATCCACAACACTCAGCGACCGGACTCCACTTGGTTCAGGTCGTGAACACGCTTATTGACTCGATCGGAGATTGCAGCGAGCCATTCGAGAAGCAATTGACGACAAGCGACATCATCGGCATTCAGAGCCGGCTGCTCGTGAACAAAACGGACTTTGCAACATCTATCTTGCCCTTGCTCAAGAAGGGTGACGACATTGAGGTGGGAATTCCGGTGAAGACGTTTAATCCAGCGGGGAAGGCGTATCCTATGACGTTCAAAATTTGGTGCGGCAGGTCGCATGTAATCACTAGCGGGTGGAATTTATTCGTTAAGGATAACCGATTGGAGGTTTCGGACATCGTTAGGGTATGGGCTTTTCGCGACGTCTGGACCCGCGAGTTATGCCTTTTGATTTCTAGTAGAAGGCCGGAGGCGCAGTAGCCGATTGAAAAGGAGGAGACGTGAACTGATGGACCAGGGTACGTCAAGTTGAAGCCAGGGGTTTTTTTTTTTTTTGAACGAAAGTTGAAGCCAGGGTTAGAGGTCCTTTCTTTGACTTGGGTTGATGAGATTTTTGCTGTACATAGTGCGTTTATTTTCAGTAGCTTATTATCGCGGATTAGCTAGGCGATAGCATTTTGAGGTAAATTGGTTAACTTTGGCCAGCCATTGAATCGGTGCATATGACATATTTTCTGATGAAAAATATCATGAAATAAAGAGTTGGCAAATTCTCAAAGTATCCTGCTTTTCATTCTACATGTATGAGCTAATTCTAATAGTTACGACAACATCATTTAAATTTGGTGTTGAATTGGTTAGTTCTTCTGACTATAGCCATTCATCTAAGACTTGTGCATGTCTTCAAAAGACTTCATCTTGGTTCAAATCTAAACCTAAAGTCTTTCAAGATGTAAAGCACCAAAAGGGTATTCCCTCCTTCTAGGAATATAGAGGTACAAAGGGAAATTGGAGGGAATAGATCATGCAGGCATTGGTACTTTAAAATAAGGAACACCGAGTGATAGCTCACATCATTGGAGAAAAAGTGTGATCGACCCTTGTTGATTGGCCACAACCCTTGTTTCGATGTGGTTACCCAATAACCGACACTAGTGATCCAAGACAGGCTTGTTACCAAGTATAAATCATCTTCTGACTATAACTATTCATCTTAATGATTGGTGACCCGAAGCTTGTGTAGCTAAAAACAGATCCAAGTATTATTATCTTTTAAGCTTTGCCTCTCTATTTCTCTCCCTTTCTAAGTTTCAGCTTTTGTCGTCTCTTCAACTTTTGGAGGGGAGGGATTTGACCTAGTTCTCTTCCTCCCCTCTTTAATTGCTTTCCCTTTTATTTTCTCTTGTTTCTTTCATTGCTTTTTCGATCTTAGATGCGGGAGTTTTTCTCTTTGATCTAACTCTAGATTTAGGAGTTTTAATAAATAAGTACTCCATTTCCAGCTTCAATAATATTCACAACAAATTAAATATCAAATATGTGCTCTTGCTAAATAGCTTGCTCTCACAGCTGTCATATATGAGTTTGTTCAACATGTTTATATTATTTTCATATAGTAATGGTGTTGGGGATGTTGAACGTAGGTGTACATCACTGAAAGGCAATAATCATAAATATAGATGGAGATCTTGACGTGTGCTCATTATTGATAATGATATGTGATTCGGTGTTCGGCTGTTGATCCTTTCGCTTGATGCAGTCATAGATTTGTTCTTGAAGGACGAGCGTGCGATGATCCTTACCAACCATGCTCAAACCATGCTCTAATAATATATATTGATTTCTGATTTTTTGTTTATTTTGGAGCTCTACAAGCCTAATTTGTTATGATGACTTTTGAGATTTCCTATGCATCTTTTTTTCATGTACTATTTTGGTAATAAATGAAAATTTCTTTTGACAAAAAAAAAAAATGATGTAATAGAAAGCGCAAGAACTTTTGAAAATTTATCATTTTTTCAAAAGTTCGATAATTACAAACTTCACTAGTTACTTACTGAATTCATTTATCATATTTTCTTGCAAGTTGTTGGGCAAATTTCGCAACAGGATCATAAACTAGGGAAAATCATCTAAAAAGTCTTAAATCTTTTGTACAGTGACAAATTTAGCTTAAACACTCGATTGTGTTAATTTAGTCATAAACTTTTTGACAAGTTATCAATTTAAACATAATTCTATAAATTGTTTTAATTTAGTCCTAAAACTTTCGATGATTTACCAATTTATACCTAAATCTTTTAATAATTTGTTAATCTAGTCATTTTGGTTAATTTTAGTAGGAAACCACTGATGTGGCAGCTTAATCAATGTCGGCCATCCTATGTGGCTCGATAGGCAATGTTGTAGATAATTTTTGCATTTTTTTTAATATTTTCTTTCTTTCTTTTACTTTACTTTACTTAACTTTTTTCCTTTTTCCCTCTGTTGACCTTAGGCAAGGGCCTAAGACCAAAGACCTCCACTGGCCATCAACAAAGCCTAGCAATGGCTAGTGATCAGAAAAGGGGAAAGAGAGAAGAAAAGGATTAAAAAAAAAAAAAAAAAAAAAAACAAAGAAACATGATTCATAAAATTAAAAAATAGTGTAAAATTATGCACGTTAGTGCCGACCGTACCACGTGGAATAGTCGATACTAATTAGACTGTGACGTAAGTGATTTTAGGTCAAAATTGACAAGAATGACTAAATTGACAAATCAATAAAGGTTTATGACTAAATCGACATATTATCAAAATGTTTAAGATTATATAAGCACATTAAATTGGCAAGTTGTCAAAAGGTTTAATATTTGATTGATATTATTGAAAGATTTAAGACCGGATTGACTGTCATCCAATAGATTTAGGAGTTTTTGGACAATATTCTCTCATAACCTACTTCTGTAAATGTGGTCCCTACGTTGATAAAATTGACAAATAAATAATAATGCATGTTCCTAGTTGAATATATATTGTTAAATCCCTTTACAAGTTACTAATTCCACTACTAGTATTTGATTTGACATGGTAAATTTGTAGGAGGATATTATGATTCACTATCAAACTCGACGAGATAATTTTTCATGTTGTTGGTAAATTACTAACTGCAAAGCGGGCCGGTAAGTTGCCAATCTCGGAAGCCTACCGACAAGATTTCGAAATTTTCAAGAAAATTCATGATACTACGATGCAAGGAAGATCGTCAGTTTTTTTCTCTATGAAACATTAGACTTATCCTATATTTTGAGTTCCACACAATTCCAGGACGATTTCGAGATGATCTAATAAGAATCTCTAGAGAGCCACGTAAATGCCTAGTCACGATTAAAGTTGAACTGCCGCTTTCGGCTTCCGTGGCGCTTCTTTGATGGACAACTCTTTCTACATTATTGACATAATTAATATTAAAAAAAGGAGACATAATTGAACACGATTCAAGATGCCTAGCATGGACAAACCTATTATCGTAAGGGCCACGCACGTACTGTCTTGATCTCTCATGCTGGTGTCACCCTCATCTCCTCCATTTTGACTTTTGTCACAGGCTGTGATCATCCTGCATGTGCAGCCTCTAAAAACTATGCCGATTTATATCTACCCTTGCGTATGTTGCTAACAGATGCGGTCTGTATTTTCCCTTTCTTTTTTTTTTTTTTTTTTTTTTTTTTTTTTTTTATGGGGTTGAGATGAGATCGGTGCTTCCAATGGCGGCTGGATGTCTGGACATTTGTTGCTGACCGTGACTTATTGATAGTCGCTTCCTTGGCCAAGAAGCTAACAAGGTATTTTGGTTCCTATGATGTTGTACTAGTGCATTTTAGATCTGTTTTTGTCATTTCAATATTCGAATTCATATGATTTTTCTAAATCTCAAATGCCGCTTACTGTTTTCTTGGACACGTGTGCAAATTAAATCTTGCTGTGGTCACTACGGTTGCTAAAATTGAGCATGAAACCGTCTACTTTTAAAAATTGAACTACCCCTGTTAGGTAGAGTTATTGGGACGATGAGAACTTGAAGGGTGGAGCCCATTGGCCGCGAAGGTCTATACAATTCTGCGTATAGAGAAAATGAAAATCCATGGATGGTTGGGAAATATGAAATTGAACTTGAAGACCTAAACCTTTGATACCAAGTGAAATCAAAGTTTGTATGCATGAATATTCTGAAGTTTAAGCCCCTGGAGAATGAACTCGGATTGTCCTTGTATATCCCATTAATAATGGATAAAGGTCCTCCTTTTGATTTTCCTTATTAGAACATTTGCGTATCAATTTTTTTTTTTCTTTTGGCCCATTTTTAGACTCACTTTAATCAGGTGAGCTGAGCACATTCATAAAGTAAATCAGGTGGCTCTGAAAATGAAATTTGCCGGTCACAAACCATGCATTTGAAGGATACTGTATGACCTCAATCAGGTTGCTTGACTTCATAATCGCATGGTCGAGTAGGGTTCGGGATCAACTGGTTTGGTTTGCAGCTCTCTGTTTATGCTATTTAATTGTATGTTCACATGCACATGTATAGATAAACTCATCGATAATATATGCAAACTATACATAAATATGTAAGTACGTTATGTTGCCACCTGTGTCTTTGACATGGTACATATAACACCTAAATAGATGTGTACTAGCATAATCTACTAGTGAAATGGTAATGCTAGATGGATGAAGCTTTGACTTTGTGAAAAGAGTTTCACCAGATTAGCAGTTCATATTTTCTGATTATGGTTGGACTAGGCGTTTAGAATGCATACTTCCGTCTTGTCAAGTGATTAAGATATTTGATGTGAAAGCAGGCACATCTCCATGTTGATTCGTAGTTAGAAAAAGACGAGGAAGCCGCAACCTATCAATGCAACGGTAATGCTTTAATCATGGTTCTGGAAATTACCATGGGGGGTAACCAGGGTTCTTAAAGCACTCCTTCGACATTTCCTATAGGGAAATACTACGATTTTCAAATTGATGTTTCTAATAATACATCGAAAATAATGCATTGAAAATCTATAAACTTTCAATAGTAGAATGTATAATAAGTGTTTCGAAAGTGTGCATCGATAAAATGATTCGTTAATATTTGTGGCAGTAGATAGCCCATTCATGGCGTTACGATAAAAATTTGGTTTGGTAGGATGAGATAAACACGCATTTAAATTAGTCCTTTATGCAATTTTCTGGAAAAATGCCTCCATTTTGCCGACCTCTTCAGGTCAAATGCCAAACTTGTGTGCCATCATCAACCTCACCCACCTCTAGATCACTAACTCTTTTCTAACACCACTTGTTAAGCCACGAAATGGTTTATTATATTCGGGCAGACACAGAAACGGCCTAGGAACAAATCCAGAAAATCAGAGACCTCAAACCACCCCATTTAAAAATGCTCGAAAGGCTTATGTTTCTAGTTTTTCTTATCAGAATGTCAGGCCATAAAGCATAGAATCCTGGCCAAAAGTTAGAAACTTTCCTAGCACTCCAAATGAATCAAGTGAATGTCCTCGTTTGGGTCTCACTTCTTGCTCTCTTGTTCTTACAAGTTCAAGCACAAAGCTCATATGGCCAGGACAGTTTCTCATCCTCATCACAAGACATGGTCTCCAATTTCCAGCCAAGCCTCGCCGTCGTCATCGGCATACTCTTTGTAATGTTCTCCGTCACCTTTCTCCTGCTAGTGTATGCGAAGTTCTGCCACCGGGCTGGGCCTACTACTGCTGGCAGCGGTGACCAAGAGAACCCTGCAGCGCTCACGAGGTCGAGATCTAGGTTCTCAGGCATCGACAAGACTGTGATTGAGTCCCTCCCTTTCTTCAGGTTCTCCTCGCTCAAAGGATCAAAACAAGGGCTAGAGTGCGCGGTGTGCTTGTCCAAGTTTGAAGACATTGAGATTCTCCGGTTACTCCCCAAGTGCAGGCATGCATTCCACATCGATTGCATCGATTATTGGCTTGAGAAGCACTCAAGCTGCCCACTCTGCCGGCACAAAGTCAGTGCCGAGGACCCAGCAAACTTCACCTATACGAATAGCATGAGGCTGATGAGCCAATCTGATATGAGACAAGATTCCAATTTGGAGCTGTTCGTTCAGAGAGAGGCAGGGATTCAAGGATCATCATCGCGATTCAGCATCGGGAGCAGTTTTCGGAAGATTTTCAAGAGCAACAAGGAAGAGGAGATCCAAGAAGAGGCCGAGAAGAGGAAGATCCTGCACAAGTTCAACCACAGGATCATAGCATCCGATGTTGTCCTCAAGAACCGGTGGAGCAACGTGAGCTCTTCCGATCTAATGTTCATCAATTCAGAGATGCTAAATGACCTCTCGAGCAATAGATTCTCTTCCCTAGAACTGGAAGGCACAAGACAAGCCGCCACGACAGCAGCACGGACATTTGAAAGTGGCGAGATAGTGAAGATCAAGGAGGAGATGGATAGGAAGAGATTGTTTGAGAGCAAGTTGAGCTCAATTGACAAGAACAGTTTGGTCTCGGTCCCCGGGCATCCTTCCACGGCCCCTGTAGAATCAGGCTCAGTTCAGCAATCGAAGATTATGTCACCAGCAGATAAGAGATCAATGTCAGAGATAACTGGCGTGTCGAGGTTTGGAGATTCGAGTGTGAGGACTAGACATAGAGAGATGTCTTTACTTGGGGGTGGTGACTTTAAGGATGAGAGGATGCGGCAGAAATGGTTGCCAATTGCTAGAAGGACAGTTCAGTGGTTTGCCAATAGAGAAAGGAGGTCTCAAAACACCCACAGCCAAACACATACTATAGTCCCAGATGTGTAATGCTTGCTGACCCAATCTTCAAATACTCTTTTTCATTTTCATATATTCTTTCCATTTTGGAAGCTCTTTTTGGGTCTCTTTTCTGCTTCATGATCTTGGCCCCTTTTACGATTTGAATACGGCGAGAAAATCTCGACTGAATCGACGTTTGCAATTGCTCTTTGTAATTAATTGAATCAGTTGTCTGCAGATTTAACATAACAACCAGCTTAATGCCGCCGTTTGATGTTGGCCATCAATAATGTCCCCTGAACTATGTTTCTGCTGGGGACAGATGCAAGAACGTGCCACTGTCTGAAGACTGAAACCTCTGAGCATAGCAGAGGGAAAAGGCGCCCAATACCCGGAAGCCGTTTTCGCCCTTTTCTCCAAACTCGAACCGTACGCAACGAGAGAAAAAGAAACCGAAAACCTGAAGTCCATTTTCCGCCCTTTTTCTTTTCGTGGAATTCGAATTTCTCGAAACTTTCGGGTACGACGCCCTCCAAGAGAGCACGCAATGAAAATTTCAAAGCAGCTTAGGGGACAAGAAACAATACTCCACCCTGGTTTTGCGAAGCATGTTCCCTCTCAATTTCATGAGCATCTTCTCAGTCTGGGGACCATTAGCATCTCCTTGTCTTAATCATTAATCACCTCTGAAGTTGTTACCTTAATTATATGCAGCATGTAAGCAAGGGATGATTAGGAAATTGCTCTCTAGAAACAAAGGACGGTTGCAGGTCACTAACACTTCGGAATCAATTTTTAGGTAGCTCAACTTCTTCCAATGAAGAAACAAGCTTATAGGCACCCCATCTTCGCTTCTTGACTCAATCCCTTCTGGTTTTTCTCGATGGACTTAAAATCCTGAGTTAATACGATTATCTTTTAGGTCCGCCCATCAAATCCATTCGATAAGTTACTCGAACAGCAATTTTGTTTTGGTCAAAGCAAAACTAAAGAAGCGTATCCAATTATCATATATAGAAAATTCAGTATGCTGACTAGACTAAGTTGGATAGGTGCAAAGAGTGACCAAATAATAAATTTGATCAGGGCATTTACGGTGAAAGTTTAACCATAAGTCATATAAACCCTCATCATGGATTGGATTTCGCACGTAGAAAGATACCCAGTAATCTTTTCTTAAATGTGCGCTTCGTCATAGATTGGATTCAGCAAACCAGTCAGCACAGATAATTTTGTATGTGAGCTACCTAATCGTTTTTTTTTTTTTATAATCTAATGTGACACCCGAGATTAGTCACTACTATGGTACGGCTCTTATTAAAACCAGAAAAAGGAGGAAGTTTTATTTATACGTGAATCGATGGCGTGAGAGTTGTTGAAGAACTGAAAGCAACGTGAATTGACGTAAGAGCTGAGCGCTTCTTTCCTTTTTGTCTTTGCCTGAGGAATCCCCAACACCTCGAAGCAGTATCGCGCACGTTTTGCCCCAAGTTCCTCACCAGTTGTCAGCCTAAAAATAAGGCATTGGAAAGAGCTGTTTATCTCTAATCTAATCTAATCCGATTTGATTGGATTTATATATTCAGGGCTTGTGCAAAGACCGCAGGAAATGCATTTAAGAAACCCTAAAAATAACGCCAGGGGGGTTTGATCTAGTCGCTATATTTTATTTTCCTGATTGCTTGTTGTACTTGGTCGGCTTCCTTTGTTTTAGTATGTGCTTTTCTTTCTGGGAAACATTATATTTGTATAAACGAGTGATGGTAAGCAGGTCTGCTCCTGTCGTTTTCACGCTTTGTGCTTACTAAATTCTCTCAATCGACAGAGGATGAGTATCTTCTGGCAATTGTATCCCAGTAATTATTTTGATAGTTTGGAGTCGTTTGCTAAGGTGACCCATGTTATTTCAGTTCTTGTCCCTATACTTTTCTGGACCCCCGATGGTGACAAGGCCGAGGTGGATGCGAGTGTCCTTTATCGACAGAGCACCAAGGGTGGGAGAGAGGGAGAGAGAGAGAGAGAGAGAATGAACCACGGCCATTGCCATTAAGAACGGTGGTTGAAGGAATCGGGGTGTTGGCGGTTGAAGTTCGCCTAGATGGTGAAAGAGGTTGGATATTTTTTGACAGGAGACATCAAAGTTATAATTAATTGAACCAGAGTATTCTCCGTTGATTCGTGAAAGTAGGTGAATCCGTGCTAATAAACTAAGAGCCATGCCAAGTGCATAGAGAGGCCTTACCAGAAATCGTTTACATAAACTACTCATTCAATATGTCCATTCATCTGCAAAAGAGTTTTAATAAGGGGCGGGCATACTCAATAGAGTCATAGTCGTAAGACGGAGTTAATAGAGCGGCGGGCACACAAGGGATCAGGTGCCCAACCAGGCGACCATGGCTTCCAGAGGTGGAACCAAGCATTTGGCTGATCGCCGAATCCGTCTGGAATTTTCCCTCCTAAAGGGCTTATCCATGAGTTTCGTTTGATGTGATCTATGTCTGAGAAGATAGTCCATTAATTAAACTATATGTTCGCCAATTAAGGGGAAATTAACAAATGAGGAATGTTTAGACCCAAAAAATGAAAAAAGATAGGAGATAAATGAGCAATGTACTGACTATATGGTCTAAATAATAGAGTTAAGAGATAGAGTGGTGCCACACCGATTTATAGTGGTTTGGCTCCAAATCAATGCCAGCTAAACTCCCTAAATCCTTCTGAAGTGGCGCCGGATTAGCTGGTTGTAGAATTTTGGTGTCTAACGCTTGGAAAGCTCTCGATATTAAAATAAAACTCTCTCACAAATTTATTTTCATTCTAATAGGATGATTTTCACTCAAAGTATTTCATCCCAAGATGTTTACAAAGGAGGTAGAGAGAGGATATTTTTAAGTATATTCGTGGGTCTTTATTCCCCGAGTGATAGAGTTTCTATCTATTCTAATCAAGCTTAATTACGATTTGTGGTCAAAGTAACATTTCATTTATTTTCACAAAAATACTAGGGAGATTAAATTTAGACCAACTATAACATAAATTCCAAAAAAATTCAGAACAAAACAAGCATAATATAATAAGATGAATCATTAGAACAAAGTTATAGGTCATGTACTCAAAAAGCCAATCTGTGACTTTTTCAAACCAGAGTCAATGGTTGATCACCGAATTCGTCTTTAGTAATGAGTACATACCGAAATCTCCATATGTTACAATGGCTTTGCCTTTGGTGTTGGGGATTTGATGGTGCGTGGCTAGGGACGGTGTGCCTAACACCATTGTCGTCCAAAGTAAAAAGGTTAAGCTTCAATCTAACCTTTGTGAGAGCAAAACTTTCACGAAACTTGTCCAATCCCTTTTAAAATTGGACTTGTACACCAACAAAACCCAAGGGAAACAAAACCCCAAAGTCATACAAGCAAAAAACCCTACAATTATATAAAATATGAATAGAAACCTCCCAGGACGGGAGAGAAAGTTTTTAGATCTAAACTAGATTGGAAGAGAAAAGCTTTCCAAATGGGAGGAAAGTAAGAAAAAGAAAAGAAAGAACCAAAACGACCAAAGAAAAAGGAAATGAGAACCGTGTGAAAATGAGAAGGAAATGAGCGAATTCTAAGCTTATTACTCCTTAAACAGCTAAATTTTTTTACCTTTGCACCTTCCGGACATCCACACAATTACCTCCGATGCCCGAAAACTAGCAATAATATCATTGCAACATAATTCAAGGTGATCTTAGAATAATCAAAATCAATTAGGGATTAACAATCGGAACTTTAGAAATATTAAGAGTTTTTCAGCAATAAATGGGGTTCTAATATCCATTGAACCATTTTAATTTATTCATAGTGAAGTTTTCTACTTCACTTCAACTAAGGGGAAAATACGAAAAGGTCTTTAACATATTGCATTAGTATTAGTTTAATTCAAAACTTTTTAATTGTGACACTTTAGTCCCAAACATTTTCACATCAGTATCATTTTGATCCATTCGGCCAATTTCAACTGAGAATCATTGAATGAAAGCCAATTGTCCTACTTAGTATGGTCGATGAGTGATGTGGACAATTTTTTTTTTTTTTATTTTATATTTTTTAATATATATATATTTTTCTTTTTGCTAATGGTTGGATTTGGCGAGGGGGGCCTCATTGGCACTTACCCTCGCCCAAGCAAGGTTAGGCTTCATCGGGTAAGCACCAGTGAGGCACCCCTCGCCAGATCCGACCATTGACAAAAAGAAAAGGGAAACAAAAAAGAAAAGAAAGAAATAAATATTAGAAAAATGCCATGTTAGTGCAAACTGTGCCATGTCAACAACTGGTATTGACGTTGGCAATTCCTAACCTAAATTGGTTAGATGAATTGAATCAATACCGATATAAAAAATATTTAGAATTAAATTGGTTCAATTAAAAGATTTATTATTGAATTGATATAATTGGTACCAATGTATAAGTGTAAGCCACTTTTTAGTACTTTTCCCTTGGAGTGAGCATACGAGTGAAACATGTAATTCTGAAGTCTAATTTCCTTATCTTTTTATCTTCAATGAGTTTCAACCTATGTGATTCCGGGATTATCATTTGTGATTTTTGTCAGGCCCATGCTCCTGGATCATCAGAAAAAGAATGTGCAGCGATTTATTACGATGACAGAAAAGAAAATGAGATTTGGGGTAGAAGACATGTAGATTTATGGGGCCTGGTCATGGTATTCGAGATGAATGAATGATCGAAATCTTGATACGATTAAAGTCAGTTTTTAAGGAAACGGTAAGTGAACGTTAATTCACAGAAAACCAGGCTCACGGCCTAGTTCTATTCGTTGGCAAATCGACTATTTCCCTCCTCTGGCCCTCTATGTAACTGGGCCTTCAGGTGGCCTTTTCGAGACCTTTGTCTTTGCTTGTACGAAACTTGGAACAAACGTTGCTCAATTTCTTCATTTACCTTGGTATTTATTGGATCATAAATGGTCAAATCTCGAAAAAGAAATGAATTTATACCTTCACCACCAAAATGATCCCTTTGAAAAAAGGCACCAACTTTCACTCAGAGGGCAAAAAAGCCCACTAATCCTAAGAAAAAGCATGGACTCACAAACCCTCAATTATAAGTTGACCGCTTGCTAAGAGTTATTGGGTGAGCCAAATGTATGTGCACGCATTGCATCTCTACCATCAAAATATAGGGGTCTACCTTTGTTATGTCACAAAAGTTAAATGTTGTAATAAAGCTAGTCTACATTATAAAATCTCTTTATTCATTACCAAGTCATAGACCACATGTCTTGCACAGTCACCGATAGGTTACATGTGACTATATCGCCCAATTTGGAGATGAATAACGGGAGATATAAAATCCGAATTGTAAAGCTGATGCAACAGATCGTCAATAGATGTTTAAATATGACCATTACAACCCAATTGCACACTTCGATGGTCCCCATCTACTCATTCTAGAAGATATTAGATTAATTATAGGATCTACGCAATGTCTTCTGAAAAAATCGTTACAAACTTTCTTCGTGCTATTTATGAGAACTTTTTTATGCGGTAACATCTCAAATAATTTACAGAATGTCAAAAAAAAAAAAAAACTTAATAGTTCAATTCAAAGGTTTCACTTGTTGTGGCACCCAATAAAAAATAGGTTAATATCATGAAAAATCCAAAATTAGTACATATATGACAAATCTACCTTTCGCTAATTTCCACAATTTTTACTATTAATTTTGCTGATATGGATAACACAAGTGAGGTGATGTGTTGACAAGGCAAGTTCATGTGGAAATTTATAGGGTTAATATCACGAAAAACTCCAAAATTGTCATAAGTGTATCTTGAATTTCGTTATAGATATATTAGTTTGGGAATTTTGTGATATTTACCCCAAAAAATTTTCACATGGGTTTGTTAGGTGTTGCCATCTATCATTCGCGTGGACAAATTTAATAGTGAAATTTAACGAAAGCTAATAGAGAATAAATTTATTACAAGTATATTAATTTGGGATTTTTGGTGATAAAAAAATTAGTTTTGGATAAATTTGTTATAACTATGCCAATTTGAGTTTTTTCTTTGTCACAAAATTCATTTTAGATAAATTTGTCATATGTGTATTAATTTATATTTTTCGTGATATTAATTCATAAAAATTTTACCATATCGATTAATGGGTAATTTTCAATAGGATTTTTCGAGTACTAACTTTTTCTGGTGTGTCACGAAGACCCCGCATAGCACCTCCCTTCCCGGCACGTTGTTTTGGGTGAGTCGCAGTTTCCCTTTGCTTCCCGGTTTCGGCCACCGATGTTGCTCATCAAGCATTAGACATTTACAACTCGGTCACTCACCAATTCCCATCTCAGCCCCTCTTGTACATCTTCTGTTGCTGCGAATAACCGTTAACTCCTACCCCTCCGATTCCATCATATCTACTTCTAACGCCAATCGTAGCGCAGCCCATCGGCCCACTCTCTCCTTACATATGAAAACTATTTTCATTACCAACAACAGTTTATGTCTATATATTTTCGTGTATTATAATTTTTTTTTCATTTATTTATTTTATAAGCTATACAAACGTTCATTCTTTTGAAATTATTTTCCAAATTATTCATTTTTCGCCAAACAAATGAAGCCTAAATTAATATAATTGAAAGATTTAAAACTAAAATAATTTCCATGCAATAGATTTAAGATTTTTTTTGGGTGTAATTATCTCTCTAGAGATATATAGGATATTTCTCATCATTTATCATATCTCTCGTGATGGTACATATATCTAGAAAATTTTCTTACTCTGTCTTTAATTATGCATATTCTTAACGGACAAGTTATCTAATAACACTTATGAATAAGTCTCATCTGCGATTTATTTATTTATTATTTTTTTTGATGACCCAGGGAACCCCGCACGGCCGGCAGCCGGAGATAAACCACTGGGGGCGACACGTGCTAGCCACCACACACATGCCACCGGGTAAGTTACCAATATCTCACGCCCGGCCTCTCTCGCAACTTGCGTCGCGGGGTTTCGAACTCCGACCTCTTAGCGAAAGGAAGCGCAGCTGTCCAAATGGAGCCACCACGGCGGGTGGTCTCATCTGCGATTTATTGATATACAACAAACTATACATAAATTTCATATTTGATCTCTTCCGCATTTTTCATTATCTTGGTATTATAGCGAGACAATCCTGAGGTGCAAACGTAGAGCACAGCTCTTATCTCGTCTATTTATTAATATCCCTCTCTCAAGTTGATCCTTAACATTGTCCCACCTTATAAGATAACCACGTCAGCTTGCATAATAGCCACGTTAGCCTCCCCTGTGACGATAGCCACCTGTCGCGACGGCAGCCTAGTGCGATGATGGCCTCCTGCTGCGCAAAGGGAACCTCCTGCCATGTTGCCTGTAGAGCAGCCACGCCATCAAATAACACCCACTTCAACATTATCCGGTTCTCTCTTCAGCACAGCGAACTGATTTGAGAATCCACCCAAGCCTGTTTCGAATATTCTATCTAAACACAAGTTTGACTTATTTCACATCGTTTTGAGTTCGAGGGATGTCAGAAGTATAAGAATATTTCTTTTAATTTTCCATATTTCTTGAGACACAATGTATATCTAGAAAGTCAATTCGATTGTAAATATTTTTAATGGCTATGTTATTAAGATAGCCATCTAACAAAACTTATAAATAGGCCCGTGCAATCTTATCAATGTATATGGATACATACAGAAATTTCATTTTACCTCTCTCCGGCAAATTTTTCTTTTACGCCTACATGCGGCAGCCTCCACCCTTTTTTGAATTAAAAGCCACTTGCAGCTGGCAACTCAATTGAATTCCCACATTAATAAATTTCGTTAGTTAATTTTAAAACAACTTGTTCTAGCTGGTTGATGGACTTCTGCGTGCAGATCCATGATGCCCATGGGCCTTCTCTCTCTCTTGGTTAAGTCAATGTCGACGTTGGAGCCGCCAATCCCGTCCATGGTTGGACACGAGAGATTAATCCGCTGGAGCCCATAGTGATATATCTAGCATTATTAAGTGATGCACATCAAGATTTTTACCGAGGTGCAACGTACAGGCTTAGATTTTCAAATGATCACTAATAATCTATGGCGTTAACAGACTTACAATTGGCCGACAAGTAAGAGTTTAATGTTCACTCCTATTGGGAAAATCCCTATATTGTTTTGAAGATAACAAAGACAATCAAATGCTACTAATGTATGCATTGATTGAGTAATACCAGGTAATCTATGCACTGATCGAAATGCAGATGTTGTTATAAACAGCACTAGGGATTTGATATGAGGAGTGCTCTGACACTGTCATGAGTGCTTTGCTGACACATGAGGTGAACAAGGTATTGGGAAATGAAGATATCTACAAGTTGGAAGGATCTTCACATACGGTGAACATCTGGAAGGACCTTGGTCGAGGGTGAACAGGCTGAGAAGAACGAGGATGTTTGTGATGGCTTGAAGGTACACAGAGTAGGTGAATAGTTGGATGGACCTAGTGAGGCGAACAAGCCTAGAATGGAGATGTTAGGTAAAGTTTAGAAGGACCATGAAGATGAACAGCTTGGTAGAGTCGAAATTGCCAATATATTTGAAAAGACCAGAAAGATCGAGTGCAACAGATTGTTATTGGAGCGGCGGATTATTGGCAAAGAGCAGTTGCCTTATACAAATGAGGTGGAAGACCGTGATGATATCAATGACCTATATGAGTTCAGCGAAGACTAGGTACAAGGATGAAGATCTTAACAAGGAGGAGAACAAGTCAAAGATGATGAGGTGTTCATGATGACTTGGAGGTACCATAGTCAATCTATTATCAAGGTGATATCTTTGGAAGCTTAGATACTTAAGAGGATCATTGGATGATTGATTACGATTTTACGCAAACAACACCAACGAACCTAAAGATTAGTTGATGACAATGTTTATGTTGATGCTGGAAATATCATGTCATTGGTGATGTATGAACAACGATCATGTGAGGATGTTTGTTGGACAAAAGATTATAGCTGTTACTAGGGTGGAAATGCGTAGTGGAAGATCAAGAAGTTTTTCAAGGAACGGCAACAGGCATCTGTCAAAAATGTCAAAGCAGTCAATGTCAGAATAGTAGCTGCAAGACCTATTTTCGGATAGTCTGCAAATGTTTAGGAAAAAGAATCGTATGGGCAGTACCACCTCGAGCAGCACCACCAATGGATTTCTAACGGCTAGTTGATCTTCTGAAACATCTCCAATGGGAAGATTAAATATGTCTATTTAAGAGAAGAGCTTCTAGGCCAAAATGTTAGGGAGCATAATGTAGAATTCGAATATTTGCTTTGAGCTACTTTCTTTATTCATATTGTTTCGTTCTCTCAAAAGATCTTCACTGTGAAAGTCTTACCGTATAGTAATCGTGTGAAAAATCAAGTGTACAAGAATAAGTGTAGCAGCTGAGTCTTGATAGTATAAATCTATCATGTAATAGGAGCAATGCTTACGATTGTAACTTACTGAATATATTATTAGTGCAATTCAACCCAACTTGTGGTTGTTACTCTACAGAGTAGATGGAGGGTTGAGGATAAAGCCGAACCACTATGTATATCACTATTTGCATTATCTAATCTTTATTATAACATTTTGTTAAACAGGAGCACAAGCACTTGATCTCTTCTATCTATTTCTACCAATGTTTGAAATTGAACTTATTATCTTCCACAAATGTTTTTTATAGTTCTCAAACAACCTATTCACCCCCTCTAGACTGTTTTGTTAGCCCCAATAATTTCTTCTTGTTATAATGTTAGCCCCAATAATTTCTTCCTCAATTTTGATATTTAAGTGTACATTTTAGAAGTTTTGGCACTTATATGTTTACCAGTGCCAAGTTTCGGCAATTGGAGTGTACTTCTTACAAAAAGAAAACAAAAAAATAAAAAAATAAAAAGTATTAGAAATATGTCACATTAGCATTAACTGTGCCACGTAGGATGGTTGATGTTTATGTTAGCAATTTTCAATCTAATTGATAGGATGAACTGAATTTGTACCGATATAAAAAATGTTTAGGCATTTTTTGGGTACTTTTCTAGTACTTTTCCCAATAAGTGAGCATACGAGTGAAGCATGTGATTCCAAAGTCTAATTTCCTTATCTTTTTATCTTCTATGAGTTTCAACTTATGTGATTCCTGGATTATGATTTTGTGCTATTTGTTAGGTTTCCATATCTTTGAAATCTCCGATCATTTCCACGCTCCCGGTCCCAACGCCCATGCTCTGGATCATCACAAAAAGAATTTGCAGCGATTTATTAAGATAACAGAAAAGAAATGAGATTTGTGTTCGAAGACATGTAGATTTATGGGGCTGGCTCATGGTACTTGAGTTGAATAAATGATTGAAATCTTAATACGATTGAAGTCATTTTTAAGGAAAGGAAAGCGAACATTAATTCTTACAAAACCAGGCTCACGGCCTAGTTCTATTCGTTAGCAAATGGACTATTTCCCTCCTCTGGCCTCTATGTAACTCTTCAGGTGGCCTTTTCACCTTTATCTTTGCTAGTTCGAAACTTAGAACAAACATTGCCCGATTTCTTTATTTTACCTAAGTATTTATTAGATTATAGATGACCAAATCTCCAAAAAAAATGAATTTATACCTTCACGACCCAAATAATCCCTTCGTAAAAAGCACCAACTTTCAGTCAAGGGCCAAAAAGCCCACTAATGCTAGAAAAAGTGTGGACTCACACATCTTTAACCGTAAGTTGACCGCTAGCTAAGAGTTATTGGATGTACCAAGTGCATGTGCATGCAGCGTACCTCATCCATCAAATTATAGGGGTCTTCCCTTGCTATATCACAAAATTTAAATGTTAAGAAAAAGCTAGTCCGCATTATAAAATTTCTTCATTCATTACTGAGTCATAGACCACATGGTTTTTGCTGTTGCTAATAGGGTCGTCACATGTGACAATATCACTCACTTTGGAGATGAATAATAGGAGATATAAAGTCCCACTCGTAAAGCTGACGCAACAGATCCACGATTGATGTTTAAATATGACCACTAAAATCCAATTGCATAGTTCAATGGTTGCCATCTACTCATTCTACAAGATAGTAGACTAATATTAGGATCTATGCAACGTGTACTGAAAAAAATTGTTACAGACTTTCTTCGTGCTAATGTACGAGAACTTTTTATGCGGCAGTGTCTCAAATAATTTATAGAATGTAAAAAAAAAAAAAAAATAATAGTTTGATTCAAGGTCTCACTTGTTGTGACAACTAGTAAATATTGGATTAATACCACGAAAAATCTCAAACTAGTATACATTTAACAAATTTACCATTCATTAATTTCCATTAAATTTGGCCATGAAATTTGCTAATGTAAATGACACATGGGGACGTGGCAAATTCATGTCGAAATCTGTAGGGTTAATAACATGAAAAACATAAAATTTGTCAAAAGTATATTGTTAATTTTGTCACATGTATATTAGTTTGGGATTTTACGTGATATTTATCTCATGAATTTTCATGTAGACTTGTCAAGTCACCATGTCTCATTCGCATCAGCAAATTTAACAATAAAATTTGATTGGAGTTAATAGAAGATAAATTTATCATAAATATATTAGTTTGGGGTTTTTGGTGGTTAAAAAATTAATTTGTGATAAATTTATCATAAATGTATCAGTTTGGGGGTTTTTTGCTGTCAAAGAATTAATTTTGGATAAATTTGTCATATGTGTATCGATTTAGAATTTTTCATGATATTAATTCATAAAGATTTTGTCACATTGATTAATGAGTAATTTTCTATAGGGTTTTTCTAGACCTACTTTTTTTTTTCGGTGTGTCACGGATGTCCTGCAGAGCCGGTGGGCGGCACCTCCCTTCCCGACCCGCTGTTTTTGGTGAGTCACGGTTTCGGCCACCGATAGTGCTCATCAAGCATTTGATATTTCCAATTTGGTTAGTCATCAATCCATGTCTCAACCCCACTTGTACATCTCCTGTTGCACCGAGTAACTCCTGCCCCTTCGACCATACATCATCGTCATCCTCCGATTCCGTCACATTAACTTCTAGCGCCAATCCTACGCAACCCATTAGCCCTCTCTCTACTTATCTACCAGTCCACTCGGACTTACCAAATAGTAACTCTATCACAGAGTAATGTTCTATAAGATGATTCAGAAAAATTAAAAAGAATTGAAAAGACCGTTTGCGCTGACCGTACTTTATAGGATGTCTGATGCCTACGTAAATGATGTCTTGGCAAAATCGACCGAAATGACTATATTAATAAATTATCAAAATATTTAGGATTAAATTGATACAGTTAAAAGGTTTAAAATTAAAATAACATTCGTATAATAGGTTTATAATTTTTTTGGGTAATTATCCCTCTAAAGATATTTAGGATATTTTTCTTGATTTTCCATATGCAGATAATAGCAAATTCTCTAAATTTGCGTTTGATTATATATATCCTTAATTGACATGTTACCTAGATAGTTATCTAATAAAAGTTACGAATAGACACATCTACTATTTATCAACATACAACAAAATATATGGAAATTTCATATTTTCTCTCTTTCGCATTTTTCCTTATCTTAGTATTATAGCGTGACAATGCTGCGTGCGTGCGCTAAAAGTTGTTTGTCCAATACATGTAACGGTATAGAAAAGAGAGGAACAAATAAAAGAGGTATTTTAGAATGCCTCATCTTCTCCTCTCTCTTCTCCCCTCTCTTCTCCCCTCTCTCTTACCATGCCTTGAACCCGTGACCTTGGGATTGATTCTGAATTAAGTCCCAACCACAAGGCCGATGGAGAGGCTGGTATGAGGTGCACATGTAAGGCACAACTCTTATCTCATTTATTTATTTATTTTCAATAACTACTGATATCCCTCTCCTAACGTTGATCCTTAACATTGTCCATCTTGTCCGATAACATGTCAGCTTGCACAATAGCCACGATAGTCTCCTACGTGATGATAGCCACTTGTCATGACGGCAACCTCCTACCGTGATGATAACCTCCTACACGACGACAACCTCCTACCACGTTGCCTGCAGAGCAGCCATGACATCACATAATAGCCACTTCAACATTAGCCGGTTCTTTCTTCAGCACAGCGAACCAATTTGACAATCCCCCCAAGCCTTTTTCGAATCTTCTATCCAAGCTTAAGTTGACTTGTTCCACATCACTTTGAGTTTGAGTAATGTCAGAACTATTAGAATATTTTCCTTGACTTTTCGTATCTCTCGTGATGCAATATATATCTAGGAAATTCTTTATATCTTCATTTCATTATGCATATTTTTAATGGATATGTTATTAAGATACTCATTTAATAAAATTAATAAATAAGCTTTTACAATCTTATCAATGTTTATCGAAATATACAGAAATTTCATTTTATATCTCTCCCGTAATTTTTCTTATCCGCCAACATGCGGCAGCCTCCATTTGTAGATCAAAAGCCACTCGCAGCTGGCAACTCAATTGAATCCTCACATCAATGAATTTTGTCGATTATTTTGAAAACAACTTGTTCTAGCTGGTTGATGGACTTCTGCATGCTGCTCCATTATGCCCATAAACTTTCTCTCTCTTCGTCAAGTCAATGTCAACATTGGAGCCGCCAATCCAGTCCATGGTTGTACACAAGGAATTAATCCGTCGGAGCCCATAGTGATATGTCTAGCATTGATGTATATCAAAGTCGTGCCAGCTTTTTAAATGTTCACTTATAATCTATCGCATTAATGGTACTTAATAGACTTACAATTAGATGGCAAGTAAGAGTTTAATGTTTCATGGAAGGAAGTGCAAATTTAAAGAACGACTCGAGGGTCTAATCGAATGTTAGATGACTAGGTATGATATTTTTTGGATGATGGCATTTTTCCCCAGTCTAATCATCTTCAAAGGAACGTGTAACTTTTTCTCTTTTCAAATCAATGGTGATGGACGTGCGTTGTTTGCGAAAAAAGTGTAAATTGACCGAATACTTAGGGTCCGTTCGTTTCGTGAAAAATGGGTCATCTCCCGAAAATATTTTTCCAGAAGTTATTTTCCAGGAAAATGACAATATTTTCTGGTGTTCGGCTAAAACTTGAAAGTGTTTCGGAAAATATTTTCCGATGTTTGGTAAAAAAAATATTTTCCGCTCACCAAATTGAGGACTACGAGTGCCAAGCTTGAGACTCGCCAGATGGACGAGCGTGAGTTTAAGATCGATGAGTTTGAGGTTCACTTGGTTCGACGACTAGTCAAGAAAGAAGAAGATAGGAAACAAAGAAAAGAAAAAAAAAGAAAAAAAGGAAAAAAAGGAAAAGAAAAAAAAAAAGAAAAAAAGAAAAGAAAAAGGAAATTAAAAATAATTCAAATTAAAAAAGAAAAAGAAAACTAAAAAATAATTTGAATAAAAAAAAAGGAAGAAGAAATGAGAGGAGAAAGTGAAGATTTGTAGAGGTGTGGGGTAAGAGAGGTTAAGTGAGGAAAATGTTTTCTACTTTTCAAAAGTGGAAAACATTTTCCTTTATTTTAAAAGACTTTTTTTCCTTGGATGAAAAACATTTTCCTCAAGGAATTCATTTTTCATGAAACGAATACCGGAAAATCCGGAAAACTTTTCCTGGAAATTATTTTCCGTGAAACAAACAGAACCTTAAAAACTTTTCCTTTTCCAAGATTCACTCGCGGTTAAAAGTAGGAAACTAACATTGACATATAGTAAGAAAAAAAATAAATGCAAAATTAGCAGCAACCTAGAAAGAAGTGGAAGACTCCATAGGTGTGAATTGGCATATGCTAAGTGCCTATATAATATTGATCGCCCACCGAAAAGAAGGATAGTCAAATTCTGATGAATGTTCCAGAGTTACCAAGGTACAATTAAAAAAGCTATTAAGATACAAATATTTATAATGTTTCGGTAAGTTAGGCCGCACGAGGGAGGCGAATGTAGCAGTGTAATGGCACTTGAACCCTCGTACATTAATTTCCATAATAATGTAACATCATGATTAATTCATGTTTTTATCCTTCAGTGACTGAACTTGTTCTTGTATGTATATGTTGGTTGCTACTTGTTACATGCATTGTACATCTCGCCCGCATTGGGCACAACCTATTTTTGAGGACTTTTTTTCTTCCATATACCTGTCGTGGTCTCTAAGGTTGTCACTGGGTGGGGATCAAAATTTCCTCGCAAAAGCACGTCACCATCCTTGTGTTCCGATACTCTGGCCACCCTTTGTTAGGAAAAGTATCAAAAAAAATTTAAACCTATAACATTAGCATCAATTCTCTCCTAAACTTTTCTTAAATCTTTTCACATTGATATCAATTTAGTCCATCTAGTCAAATTGGCTGGCTTGCGTTGACGTGGACACCAGCTAGTTGACGATTGTTGATGTGTCAATTTTTTATTTTTTAATTTTTCAAATTTTTTATTAATTTTTTTTTTCCTTTGCCATTCTTCTTTTGCAGAGGCTGATAAGCCTTAGGCGGCTCGCTGGCCACTAGTCGAGGGCTTTGAAGTCCTTGTCGGCTGCCGATGAGGGTTGCGGTCCTCACCCATTGCTAGCAAGGGCTTCATGGCCCTTGCATGACCTTGCCTAGGGCCGTAGGCAAGGCGATTTGCCCAAATCTAGTCAAGGACAGCCTCGCCGTGGGTGAAGGCAGCCTTGCCTGAGGCTAATGAGACCATGGTGGCATTCGCCAAGGCCAGGGTGAGGTTGGGCACGGCTAGGCAAGGGCCGCAACCCTCATTGGCATTTGGCGAGGCTCAGCCACAGCAAGGAATCCAAGGAGAAAGAAGAGAAAAAGAAGAAAAAACAAAAACAAAAATATTAATAAAAAATTCAAACAAACAAAAAAATTATTAAAAATTACCACGTTAGCATTGATCGGACGACCGGCATTCATGTTAGCTTCAACTGGCCAAAATAGACTTGATGGACGAAATTGATATAAACATAAAATAGTTCAGGATTGAAATGGTCTAATTAAAAGGTTTAAGACTGAATTAATATCAATACTACAAATTTAGGACTTTTTTGATACTTTTCCTCCTCCGCCTCTCGTCGTCCTCCTCCGTAACTTGGTGAAAACCGCCATGAACGTCCCTTCTCTTTCTTAATCACAGCCAATTGCAACTGCTATCTCTTCCCACCTTCATCGAGAACTGAGTTGCTGGCCAACGTTGGGATCTATGACATCGAGGATGGCTTGCCGGCCGTTCATGATGAAGCGGCAAAGCTGCATTGGGGAGAGCAAGTGGATATGTTCCTCAGGCAAGCTCTGGAGAGTTTTCGAGCTGCCATCAGTGCCGCGGAGCGAGAGGCAAGAAAAAAGGCGAGTTGTCTGCTGGGTGATGCTTTCTTACTTTTTGGATGTGAATTCGCAGTGCAAATGTGTGTCCCCTAGGTAACGTTCTGGGTCGACTCTCCGTGCTTTCTGTCCGCTTGCATCCATGTTGAGGTCCTGAGAAAGCTCTGCCATGGAACCTCCTGTGGCGGCGTGGTGGATGGAGAGGCCGATGACAAGGCCCTGGAAATGGTTCCAAGGTTATCATTGTTTCGCATGTCAGGTTTCCCGGACCACATACTACAAGGCCAGAGTATTTTGATTTGGGTGGTGCCAAACCTGCCCCGCTGAATGGGCCGCGTGCTGCCATGTGCCGCAGCCGTCGTCACGAACTCATTTGAGGAAGCGAACCCTGACGTAGCGAACTTGAAGTCTAAGCTCAAGATTCTCCTCCACATGGGTTGTCTCACTGTGCAATTCCCTCCGCTGCCGCTACCACCGACCTCCGCCTCCGATCATACTGGTTGCTTGGCATGGCTAGATGCCAGAGACCCTCCGACTGTAGCGTACATATGCTTTGGTATGATGGTAATGCCATCACTCGTTGAGGTGTCAGCTCTCGCCGGGGCCCTGGAATCCACTTGGACCCCGTTCCTGTGGTCACTAAAGGAGCAAATGATGGTCCACTTGCCCGAAGGGTTCGTGAAGCAGATGAAGACACGTGGGAAGATCGTGCTGTGGGCCCCGCAGAGCCAGGTGCTGAGCCACTCGGCTTACGGGGCGTACATGACGCGCTGCGGGTGCAACTAGATGTTCGAGAGCATGGTAGAGGGCGTGCCAATGATACGCAGGCCACTCTGGGGGACAACATGATGAACGGGAGGACGGTGAAGGAATGCTGGGGAATTGGAGTGAGAGTGGAGGGAGAGATCATCACGAAGGCTGGGATGGAGAAGGCATTGGAGGTAGTGTCGAGGAGTGAGGAAGGGAAGGAGATGAGGAAGAGGGTTGGTGAGCTTAGAGACAGATTGGTGGAGGTTGCCTGGCCTGGCGGGAGCGTCAAAGCTGATTTCGAGGCCCTTGTGGAGTTGATTTCGACTTCGTGATACGTTTCGTTTCTAGTTTGCTTTGTATGCTCTATATGGAGATGAGATATTTGCCAAAGACACCGAGGAGATAAAGGAAGCATATCCCGCTATGTGGAAGATTTGCATTGATCTTAGATTTTGATAGATGATCGAGCTGATTTTCTTTACAGTTATTTTTTAATGGCTTGGTAACTTGGAGAGATGAGTTTTGCGCCTCTAGCAAATACTTCTTTTGGGCAATTGGTACAACGATAGAGAGTTCATGTAAGTATACTACACTAGGCTCTTCTAATGCGGATCAATCCAGCTTTTACATAGATTCAGTCTAGGTAAACCGACACGCTCAAAACCAATGATCGTGTAGGTCCTACTATCCAACTTTTACATAGACTAAACTTAAACAATACTCTAGTCTAGTATTCTAATAATTGGGGAAAATTATCAAAAAAGTCTTAACCCTATTACAATTGTGCTAATTAAGTCATACACTTATTTCTTTGGCCAATTGACTTCTAAATTTTTTATAATCATGCCATTTCTGTCTTTCTGGCCAAAATTGACCGATCGGTGCGCGTGGCCACCGGCCGGCAACGGTGACGATTTTTTAATAATATTTTGTTTTATTGAATTTTTATTAAATTTTTTTTAAATCTTTTTAAATCTTTTTTTCCCCTTCTCCCTCCTCCTCCCTTTAGCTTTGGCAATTGGCCAGAGAGCTGGCCGATCATCGAACTGAGGCGGCCAAGTGAGCTTGCCATGCTGTTGCTGGGCGAGGGCAAGGGCAAGCACACCCGGTCACTAGTGGGGTGAGCCCCCGAGCCCTTGCCATTGCTGGGTGAGCTGCTCGCCTTGCCATTGGTCGGGTGAGCTCGCACTCACCCAGCGACGGCGAGGCGAGCTTGCTTGGTTGCCTCAATTTGGTGACCCGCTAGAACCAGGCAGCCCTTTGGCCGGTCGCCGGAGCCAAGGGTAGGAGGGAAGAGGAGGGAGGAGGAAAAAAAGAAGATAAAAAGATAAAAAATTAATAAAAAATTCAAAAAAATATTATTAAAAAATTGCCGCCGGCGCTTTTGCCGCCGGCCACGTTAGTACCGGTCGGCTAATTTTGGCCGAAAGAACTGAACTAGCATGATTGCAAAAGGTTTAGGATTCAATTAACCAAAAAAATAAGTTTATAATTGAATTGGCACAATAATAATAGGTTTAGAATTTTTTTAGTAATTTTTCCCTAATAGCTGAGTGATGATATTGCTTGTATGACCATATGAGCAACTGATAAGTTCTAGGATGCAAATAACTGAAAATTTCCTTCAACAGATGAAGGTAAAGGAAGAGCAAAACATCGACAACGAAGCGTTCCTCAGCATCTAACTCACTTTCCTTCCCCCATTTCTGGCCAAGGTCTCCACGCGGTCTTGGAAGCTCACGGCCACTACTTTGAAGAATAGCTTGGCTCACTTTATATGCCGCATTCAAGTAATCAATCTGTATGGTTCCAATTTCCAATGAAATGGTTTTTTCTATAAGGAGATTTTCGGCTTCATGAGAGCACACTATTAAAACACAAAAACTTCCAATGTCTGATTTCCTTATCTCCATACTTTTTATGTGTTTGATCCGCTTGTGATATGGGATCATTGGAATTTCTCACTGAACTCATGTCGATATTACTGCTAGTTATCGATATGTAAGAATGGCTGCCGATTATGTGGAAAAGTTATCAATTCAGTGTATAAGTTGTCAATTTCATAGTTGTCAATCAACTACCAAGATAATGATTTACAAGTTTGCTATCGATTTCAAGACTACTATTTGACTACCTAAGGGCATGCATAATAAAATTTCTACTTCTCTATTTTTCTGTTTCTCTGTTCCTCGGAACAGGTTTGGAACATAAATCCGTTTGGTAACACGATTTGATTTTTCTATTTCTGGAACAAATTTCTATTGCAGAAATAGATTTGAAGAAGAATTTAGAAACTAAAATTTTTAACTTCTCAATTTCTAAAATAGAAATTGAGAAATCAATTTTTGGCTAGCAATCGATTTCTATTGTAGAAATTTTGTCATGCGCACTTAGCGACTAAAGGTTATTTTGGACAATTTGCTTTTGTTGTTTGATGATCTTTCATGATGTCAATTGAGCCACTTGAGCTGGAGAACGAATTTAGAGTCTAACTATAGTTACTTTGCATTTGGTCAAATGTCATTAATCTTAGCCTTATTAGTCTTAATCGTGTTGTAAGTTTCAAGAGTCACAAATCAATTCTCTTGTTTTTAATGCTTAGTTTATTTCCTATGTATTAGTCCCCCTGTATAGTGAGGTGATTCTCAAATGTAAGCACGACAATTTTGATGAATGAGAATATATGAGATTTGCTTCTATGTGAGCAATTATCTATCGCTGGTTACTTGTATCCTTAGAAGGTGGATCCTTCTTTAGTGGTGAGCCAAGAAGCCCTGTATCATTCACTGATAATTTATTGTATGTCTTGATGGTGATTTTCTTCTATTCCAGTATTTTGTATCCTTAGCTGGTGATTTTCTATAGGCCTTGGTGGTGAACTTTATCAATCTCGATTTTTATCCTTGGCTGGTAGTGCGTCCTATTCGCCTTGTTCTCATTGTAATCTATCTTGCATTTGTATTCATCCATCGACATCCTACCCCATAAGCTCACAAATCATCAATAATCACTCAAACCAACTCTCGTCCATCCTACAACCCTATTAAATTAGTATTAGAGCTCAAGGTTGAACTCGTTCTAAGTGATTCTTTCTATGACGTATCTTGCATTCCATCTCATACTTCCCTTCAAAAAAAAAAAAAAAAAAAAAAAAAAAAAAAAAAAAAACGAAATGGTTGGTCGTCATCAACATGGGTCAAATGTTGAGTCTCCCATAGCATGGGAAAGAAGCCTACAAGATGTGGGGATAGATGATTTAAGGAGAAAAGTGCAAAAATTGTAGAAGCATTTTTGTTATGCTTCAAACTTCGACAAATAGAGAGAATCCTCACCCTCCTAGAAAAACGACTGAAAGGTGGCAAGAGATGTTCAACTAAGCTCTTAACTAAAGGTATGTCATTCTTTAAGAGCACGTTTGATCAAGCAGAGAATTTTTCAAAACAGGACAAAGAAAAGGGAAAGCCCCCAAAGTTCATTATAGAGCTTCAAAACGAATCAAATGGTGAAGATATCAAGTGCTTTAAATGCTACGGTTATGGGCACCTACAAGTGGATTGTCCTAACCAGAAAGTTATCACCATTAAAGAAATTGAGAAGATTGATTTGGAACTTCAAGAGACTCAACAAGATCCATATCATGTAGAATTTGATTCAAAGGAAGGAGAGATACTAGCCATATAGACGTCATTAAACGACCATGGTATTACGGATGATGAATCTCCACATAAATTTATTAAGGCAAATCCTGAAGTCATAAATGCATAACAAATTGTTATAGTGGCTGGAGACATTACCCACCACTTTCATCCCATATAGCCGGAAGTATTCTCTCTTAAAGTGTTTATTAATTGTCAAAATATGATGAATATACTTTCAGCTTTTTAACAAGCCTTGAAGGTATTTATTTGTATGAAGTTGATGTATTATCTAGTTTGTTGGAGAGGCCCTAGAAATGAAGTAACAAGATTTGAGGAGAAATCTTCCACAACTTGGGGAGATTGATGCAGGAGTATCAGGATCTGTCAAACAACTCATGCCAATTCTACATGTTAGTTATTGACATGTAAGAATAATTGCCGATTATGTGGAAAAGTTATTAACTAGGTCAACAAGTTGTTGATTTTATGGTTGTTGATCGATTGCCAAGATATCGATTTATAAACTTGTTATCGATTCCGAGAGTACTATTTGACTACCTAGCAACCAGAGACTATTCTAGTTAAATTCCTTTGCTGTTTAACAATATTTCAAGGTGTCTGTTGAGTTGCCCAAGCTAGACAACGAATTTGGAGTTTAAGTTTAATTACTTTTTATTTTTTTGGTCAGAAGAGGCGGAATATATTAAAAGTAGAAAACCGTACAATCTGCTGCAATAGCATCCGCACAAATAAGATCCATAAGATGTAAAGGTGGAAAGATTGCCCAACTACGGAAGGAGGAGGACCTAACATGGGCTTTACAGGCCCAATCAGCTACAGCATTCGCCTCCCTTCAACAGAACCTTAGGGAGATATTCGAAAAGAGGGAAAACAGAAACGCTGCTTCAGAGAAGAGGGCACAATCCATCCATGGCGGCTGCTTGCGACGATTCAGCGTCTCGACAAGGAAGAGGTTGTCCGATTCCACCAAGATCTTCGCATGCTGGAGGCCCTGATCTAGCAGATGCCGAAGAGCCAAAGAGAAAGCCTGAGTTTCTGTTTGCAGAGCCGAGGACGTAGCAACACTTTTGGAAAAGCCATCGGTAAGTTTTCCTTGGTGATCCCTGCAAATACAAGCTACTTTACCTTCCTTGCTACCTGGTTCGTAAGAACCATCAACATTGACCTTTAGAACACTTAGATCTAGTGGTCGCCAGAGAAACTCTCGATTTGTAATCGTTTTATGCTAGAAACGACAGGAAGAAGTAGACAACCGATCCACCTATGAATGAGCTAGAGCAGCCTTTGCAACCAAGGATGGATCAAGAGAAGCCCTTCTGAAGATGAAGCCATTTCGAGCTTTCCAGATATGCCACAGTACATTGGAGATTAGCGCCAGTCGAGCCGATCTGTTATTGTGCCCGATAGTGGACAATATCCAAGATTCCAGATGCTGAATGTTGCTGGGGGTGATGCGAATACCAATCCGGGGGTGAGACCACACCTTTTGAGTCCAATAACAGAGTAAAAATATATGTTCTACCGTTTCTGGAGTATTTTGATGGCAAATAGAGCAACAAGGATTGTCAATGATATGTCTACGATGCAGATTGTCCTTGGTTGCTAAGGAGTTGGTGCAAATGGACCATAGGAAGTTACGGATCTTCGGAGCAGAGGGCATCTTCCACAGTAAACGCCATAACGAGGTAGAAATTTGATATGAAGTAGAAGCGCCAATATTTGCCATATCTGCTGCTGCCTGTCGAATTACATGATATGCAGATTTAACCGAGTAGGTTCCCTGAGTAGTGGCTGTCCATATGAGTTCATCCTTAGTGCAGGTAGGGCGTATCTGTATTGCTGAGATTTGTTGGATGGTCTGCAAGTCGAAAAATTGGTGCAGTAAATCTATTTTCCAGGAACTTGTAGACTGATCAATAAGATCAGCTACAAGTAAGGGTTCTTCTTGGACCTTAGGTCCACCTAAAATGCTCATGGGGAGCCATCTGTCTTCTCTAATATTAATTGATGTGCCATCCCCAACTGACCAACGAACATGGTTTAGAATGGCATCCCTTCCACTCAACAGACTCTGCCAGCCCCAAGATGGGCGAGAGCCTTTAACAGCTTTAAAAAAGGATGAGGAATGAAAATACAAGCCTTTAAAAAACTTCCCCCAAAGAGAAAAAGGCTGCTGAAAGAGGCGCCATGCTTGCTTGCCAAGCATGGCTTTGTTAAAGCAAACCAAATCCTTAAAGCCTAAACCTCCAACTTCCTTCCTGTTTTGCATAACCTTCCAACTTTGCCAATGAATTCCTGACTTGCTTGAATCATTACTCCACCATAACTTAGCCATACGCTGCTCCACAGCTTTGCATAAAGAGATAGGAATTTTAAAAACAGACATGGCATAGTGAGGAATAGCTTGAATCACATATTTCAGCAACGTTTCCTTCCCACCTTTCGAGATCATTTTCTCCTTCCATCCCTCTAATTTGGATTGAATTTTACTCATGAGCTAAGAAAACATATCCTTTTTTGATTGACCCCAATCAGTAGGTAGTCCTAAATACTTACCACATTGCTGTAAAACCGGTACTCTTAATTCATTTGCTAAATTTTCCTGTAGAGGGATAGGACAAGATGGGCTGAAGAAAGCACTAGATTTATTGCGGTTTATGGCTTGTCCAGTAGTCAAACAGTACCAGTTTAACAAATTTGACAAATTTTTGCATTCCAACAGAGTACCATCCATAAAGAACACAGCATCATCCGCGAAAAATAGATGTGATAGGATAGGACACCACGGATTCAACTTAATACCTTTAATAAAACCCATGTCAATAGCATTTCGAATAAGAAAGGATAATAAATTGGCGATAAGGATGAACAGATACAGGGATAAAGGATCTCCTTGCCACAGCCCTCTGGTGGGACGAAACTGTTGTAAATATTCACCGTTCATTTTGATACAAAATGATGTAGTAGAAATGCATTGCATAACCAAGTGGACCCAGTTGGAATGGAATCCTAAACTGAGTAAGTAATCCTTGAGAAAATCCCATTCGACATGGTTGTACGCTTTCCTCATATCCAGTTTGAGAGCAGCTTGAACATGGCGCTTCCTTCTTCTTGACTTAAGCTGATGTATAACTTCCTGAACCACTAAAATATTATCTTGAATCTGTCTACCTCCCACGAAAGCACATTGTTCCTCAGAAATTAAAGTAGGCAACATTGGCTTTAGCCTATTGGCAAGCACTTTAGAGATAATCTTATAAGCGTAGTTGCACAAACTAATGGGGCGATATTGATCTAGGCTCTCGGGATGAGGGATTTTGGGAATCAACGTAATAGCAGTTCGATTTAACTCATCTGGTAATGAACCAGACTGGAAGAACTGCTGAACTGCCTGAAAAATATCCACTTTAAGAATATCCCAATGAGATTGATAAAATAAGCCATTCAAACCATTGGGGTCGGGGGCTTTGGAGGCACCTAACTGAAAAGTAGCCTTTTTGATTTATTCAAAAGTCACTGGTGTTGTAAGAATTGCATTCATAACAGGAGTGACCACTTGCGGGCATTGCTCTAATACTTGATCATACTTTCTAGGGCCTGAAGTAGTATACATCTGAGCAAACTAAGAGGTAGTCATCTCCTTTAGCTTTCCATGATCCCGAACCCAGACCCCACTGTCATCTCGCAATAGATTAATCCGGTTGCGTTGTCGTCGTTGGATTGTGGTAGCATGAAAAAACCTTGTATTACGATCCCCCACTTTAGCCAGTTTATCCTTAAACGCATTGCCCAAAATTGCTCTTCTCTTTGCCAAACTTGTTGAATTTCCTCTTTTATAGCTCTGATCCGTGATTGATCCTCAAAGGTATTATGCTGGTTTGTCAGACTCTGCAATTGATGCTCTAACTTGGTTACCTGGTGCCTGTTATGCAAGAACTTTTGACGACTCCAAAGGGACAAGGCAGCAGCCACTGTCCGAAGCTTAACCAAGAGCGGGGAGTTGCGCACTGAAGGAGAGTTCCATGAATTGGCTATAACTAAGCTGCATTCAGCATCTTCATTCCAGAAAGCTTCAAAGGTAAATTGTCTCTGTCTTCGAACCCCACCCTCAGTAGAATCAACTACTATTGGATTGTGATCAGATCCTACCATAGGAAGTGCGGATACTTGTGCATTAGGGAAGGTGACATGCCATTCAATATTGCATAAAGCCCTGTCCAGACGTTCCTTCACTAAAGCATCCCCATCACGATTATTCGACCAAGTAAAGGCATAACCATGAGCAAGGAGATCTAACAGACAACAATCATTAAGGACTGCTCGAAATGACGACATACGGTAAGAGTCAGCAGGCCTAGAATCCATTTTCTCCCAGCGATTAAGAATTTCATTAAAGTCCCCCAAACACACCCAAGGTAACGAATTAACAGAGCTGATTTCACGCAGAGTCTGCCAAGTGAGCTGATGCGCCTGGAACACAGCAGGGGCATGGAGACAGGTTATTCTCATGGTTTTGTCCTCCGAAGTATCCTGACAGAGAAAGTCAAACATATGAGGAGAGGAGGTGATCTCAGATAGCCGCAGGCTCATTCCAAAAGAGAGCCAACCCCCCTGCAAGACCCACAGGACTAAACACCTAAAGATTCAAAATATGCAAGGTACGCTTCAGCCTAAGCAAAACCTGATCACAGTTTTTCGTTTCCATCAAAAAAAGCAAATCGGGCTTTTCCTCAGCCACTAGGGCTTTTAAGGCTTGGACTGTCGGGGGATTGACGAAACCCTGACAATTCCAACTGATGAGCTTCATCTATGAACAGGTGGCTGTTCAGGGCCAGCCATCGACGCCCATGGAGCATCCTTACCCGCCTCTATGATAGGCGCGTCAACCAACAGTGATTCATCATAATCTGCCTGAAGAACACCGGGTATGTCATACGGAGTACATCTTCGTGGTTTCTTAGAAGGGCCAATTTTAATACTCTGACGAAAACCTTTGCCCTTTTTTCTGAGGAATTGGGGGTTGAATTTGCACTCCTTTTTGCTTCGCCTTCGCAAGGATGAGAGCAGTATTTGTAGTGAGGCAAGTCAAAGGAGCATGACCTGGAATAGTATTGCGATCCCTGGGAGGAAAAGAATTATCTGGCTGAGGAGGGACAACGACACTGGGTGCAGGTGGGGGTAAAAGAGGGAGAGGTTGAGCATTAGTAGGAGGAGTTTCAGGTATTGTTTCCTCCCAATCTTCTTCCACATCTGATCTATCGTAATAGAACTGCCAGTAAGGACTGTATTGTTAAACTTCTGCTTTAAGCCAGGGTCCATAGGACGTTGTCTTAGAATCGAAAAACATACTCTCTTTATAGGGAACCGAGGGGCAAGAATCTGCATAATGGCCCAAACGACCGCACGAATAACAGTACTGGGGTAACCTTTCATACCTAAAGTCTAGCCAAAGAGTTCTATTTTTCCACTTGATTAATTTGTCTGTCTTCAGAGGCTCAGATAACTCTAATTCGACTTTTACGCATCCCGCTCGCAGGGTAGAACCAGTTACAAAGTCTGACTTCACTTGCAAAACCTTCCCCACAGTACTAATAGCCCTACGAATCATCTCATCTGTACAACATTCCAACGGAAGGCCAACTAGCTGAACCCAGAATGTGCAGGTAGAGAAATCATAGCAATGCAAAGGGGTATTCTCAACCCACGGTTTGAAAATGATGAGATGGCCTGAGAATTGCCAAGGGCCATTATTTAAAATTCTCTGTTTTTCTGATTGGGACCTAAATTTCGCTAAGTAAGTGCTTGCTTCCCTCTACAGAATATCCACTTGCTCTGTTCTCCAAGCCCTCTTCAAGGCTGTCTGAAAAGCTTGGAAATTGAAAGAAGGGTTAGAGGGGATCTTACCAATCAGAGTTAATTTGCACTCTTCAACAGCTTCGGGTGAGGGCTCGACTTGCCATTCTTCGACTTGTTGCTCGGTACATAATCGACCCAATTTTTGGCAGAGGGCAGCAACTCTGGCTGCATCGGGGTCGCCCGCGCGAGACATGACCCGAATAAAAACCCGCTCACAAGATTGAAATCAGATGCAAAGACGATGACGCCATGCAGACCTCAACCTAAAGATTCCGAAGGGAGAACTAGAAGAAAGCCGAATAACGAAACACAGAAGAAAAAGTGACATGCAAAGGGACAGGGAAAACAGGGTTAATGAGCAGAAAGGGGAGTAACTAAGATGGTGAAGAAGTGGCGAGACAGCGAAGGTGTGAAAGATATGGGGCGGCCATTGATGAAACAGAAGAGTCGAGACTGGAGGTAAAGGAGATAGAAAGGAGGAACTACCCAGCTGGTAGAGAGAACTCGACAAAACAAGAGAAAATTCCTTAGGCGCATACACAAGGTGTTTAAGTTTAATTACTTTGCATTTGGTCAAATGTCATTAATCTTAGTTTTATGAGCCCTAATTGTGTTGTAAGTTTCAAGAGTCAAGAGTTTAGTCTCTAGGTGTTTTAATACATCATCTAGTTTTTAGGACCTAATTGTATTGTAAGTTTGAAGAGTCAAAGTTCAAGTTTCTAGGTGTTTTTATCAATTATCTAGTTCCTAGGTATTTATTGTGTTTTCTAGTTCCTACGTCTTTATTAATTAGGTAGTTCTCTTGTCTTTAATGCTTAGTTTATTCCCTTTGTAATAATTCCTTTATATAATGAGGTGAATTCTCAAATGTAAGCAAGATGATTTTCATGAAAGAGAATATATGATGTTTGCCTTTGTGTAAGCAAATAGCTATCTTTAGTTTCTGTATTATTAGAAGGTGGATTCTTGAGCCATGAAGCCCTATATTCTTGACTAGTAATTTCCTGTAGGCATTAAAGGTGAGCTTCTTCTATTCTTAAATCTTGTATCCTTAGCTGGTGTTTTTTGTAGGCCTTAATGGAGAACTTCATCAATCCGGATTTTGATCCTTGACTTGGGGCGCATCCTGTATGCCTTAGTTGTGATCGTAATCTATCTTGCATTTGTACTCATTCATCGACATCTTTCCCCATATCCATCGGCATCCTTTCCCATACACTCGCACATCATTGTTAATTACTCAAACCAACTCTTGCCCTTCCCGCAACAGCATCAGCTTGGTTTCGTTCAATTCAAGTGATTCCAATAAAATGATTTGCGATCGTTTATTAAGCTTCGGCATCTTTGAAATTTTGGTTCATACATGACAATTCCGAGAACAAATGAGATTCGATTCAGAACACATGGATTTAGAAATGTCAGGTTATGGGGAGAGGTTTGAATTTTTGTCTCGCGCTTCTGGAATATCGCCAACTTTTCGTCTGATCATAGAAGAGGGTCAAGCCAATTTTAAGAACTCACTCCACAGGCCTCTCATGTGATATGGGGAACCCATAGTACAACGTAGGGACATCGCCCTTTTCATTAAAAGCACGTACCAAAAGGACATTTAGAAGTAGAACAAGCTCATACATTACGATAGGACCATTTAAATGGCTAGATTTCAAGAAAATACCTCAATCATTTACTAATTCGTACTGGAAAATTACGAGGGGATTGTGTTTATTTATGCAAATACGGAGCAGAATCACTCATTAGGAGTATAAATGATTCTTGACGTCACAAGGTAGAGATGAGCTCTACGACGGTCTTAAAATCAGCTTCAGCTGTCCCTCCAGGTCCAGCAAGCTCCGCCAGTCTTTGCCGGAGCTCCCCAGCCTTCTTCCTCATCACCTTCCCTTCCTCGCTCCTCATCACCGCATCCAACGCCTTGACCATCCCGCTCTCCGTCAGGACCCCTCTCTCCACGCGCACTCCAATCCCCCACACTTCCTCCACCATCTTCCCGCATATCCTCTGGTCCACCGCCACGGGCCGGCCTATCATCGGCATGCCCGCCGCCATGCTCTCATACACTGAGTTGTAGCCGCAGTGCGTCACAAAGGCCCCAGAGGCCGGGTGGCCGAGCACCTCCCTCTGCGGGGCCCACGGCACGATCCTCCCATAGGCACTCGTCCGCCCCTCGAACCCTCCGGGCAGGCACTGGGCCTTCAGCCGGTCAGTTAGAGACCACAGGAATGGCGTCCGGGTGGACTCTAGAGCTTCGGCGAGGGACCTTATCTCGTCTGGTGGCGGGCTAGACAAGGGCCCGGACCCGAAAGATATGTACACCACGGTTTGCGGGCCTCGGGAGTCTAGCCAAGTCAAGCAGCCGGTCTCGTCTGAGGCAGGGAGGCTCAGCGGCGAGGACGGCACCAACGTCAACATGCCCAAGTGGAGCAAAATATTGAACTTGGACTTAAGGTCGGCGGTAAGGGGTTGGGGATCCATCTCCACGAAGGAGTTCATGAGGACGGCGGCCGCGCGCGGGATCACATTCCCCAAATCGCGCAACATGCGGCAACTCACGGACATGTTCGGGTCCATCACTAGTTCCTCTGGCAAATCGCCCATGCGCATGAGGGACAGTCCCGGGATCATGTCCAGGGTCTTCTCTTCGTCGGTGGCGTCTCGGCTAAGCTGGTGGATGAGGTCGGCGTAGACGTGCATGGATAGAGAGTGCGGAGCTGAAATCCAGAACGCGACCCACGGGACGTGCATTTTCTCGGCTATTTCGCATGCGACCACTGGTAACAAACCGTCGGCCAGCAAGAGACTCACTTTCCTTCCCGCGTCTCGCTCTGCAGTGTCGACACCGGCTTGGAAATTCGCCGACACTGCTCGCAGGAACAGATCGGCTTGATCTCTTGGGTCGCCGGCTGCCTCGGGATAGCCAGCTGGCGAGCCATCACCAATGTCGTAGACTCTGAGGTTCGACGGTATTAAGGTGGCTCTCGACTGAGGCGGAAAGACGACGTGGTTGGACTTGGCCGTGCTTAGGAAAGAGAAGCGGACGTCCACGGCGGCTGCGGCGAGCTTGCCAACCAGGTTGGCGAGAACCCAGGGGTGGCTGCCGAAAGGGAAAGCGCAAACTGCGACGTGTTTCTCCGACGGCATGATGGTTGGATACGGTTGTTTGTTTTATGAAGAATTTGGAAGTGGGGAGAAAGACTGGGAGCCTCCGTCCGAGCGATTGCTACAGTTACCAACCTCTTTGCTTCATCAGTTGTTTCGAGAAATGAATTTATAAATAGCGGACGTGAATCTTATCAAACCATGATCATAAGATCTCTATCCAGTACGATGTTTCTTTGGCGACGTCTCAGTACAATCCAGCTATCGTTAAATGCGAATAAATCTGGTAAACTACCTAACATTCCTGTGGCAAAAAATGCCCCACGTCTTCCTCCTCATCCCCGTCGATTGAACTAGCGTATCTCAACGCTCTCCACATGGATACCAGGATGTCAGTGACAAAGTTAGGGTTAGGTTTACAGAGGCCTCACCCATTGTGGCTCTTCTCGTACCATTTGCCATCAATTCTAGACTATTGGAGGACGGTCCAATTCTCGATTCCCATTTTTCAAACTAGTGGCTGATCGGTCTGGTTTCCAGTTCTAATGTGATAATTGGACCAATCGGAGCAGATCGATTGATTATATATATATATATATATATATGTATATATTATATATTTTTAAAGGTAATCCCTCCTTCAGCCCTCCCTTTCCCTTCCCATGAAGACGTTCTTTACTTTATGCTGAGAAAAAACAAATGAAAAAACCGAAGCTTTACGCTGGAACGAAATAATGAAATCTATGCAGAAGCACGACCCTGGGTAGTTAGAAGCCAACGTGACAAGTGTGGAAGTTTAAAGCGTGATCATTTCCATGGCGTCTCCTGATTTCACTCTCAGCCCAACTACCTCTCAAAACCATGCCTCTCATCTGCAATAAATTAACTTGCAGTAGACTTTTCAATTTATTTTGGGCCCAAAATAGTAAATTACTAGTCCACCAGACCGGTCAGTCAGTCCAATTCCCAATTCCAAGACTAGTTGGTCTAGTTCCCAACCCTAGAATTTGAGAACCGAACCTCTCAATCCAGTTTTGGGTTCCACCTCAAAACTGAACCGAACTTTAAACAATTAGTCCTACTTATAATGACATTCATTACAAGGATGTGAAGATCGTCTGTAGTCTAATTTGCACTCTCCTTGGTGAAAAATTGAATATTCTTAGGATGGTATTGAGCAATCACTGATACCACAATGAGCGAGAAATAATTTACTCTTAAGGAAATCACAAGAAAATTGTCCAAGTAGTCATAAATCTATTATACTTTTTTCCAATTTAATCATAAATCTTTTCACTTCTTGCCAGTTTAGTCAATTCAATCAATTTTGATTGGAAATTACTGATGTAGATGACCAGCGCTAATGTGACAATTTTTCAATAATATTTTGAATTTTTTTATATGTTTTCTTTTTTATACTTTTTTTCTTTGGGATTTTGGATCTAGGATTGGCAAGGGTTGACGGCCAACCCTTGCGGCAACCATTGCTAGCCATAAGCGAGGGCCAACCTACCCTTGCTGGCGAAAGTGATGCCCTTGCCAAATCTAGCCAAGCGAGGGCCCACACACCCTCACTTTTGTCGACGAGGGTGTTGTGGCTCTCACCTAGAGCCAACGAGGGTGGATTGGCCCTCGTTTGTGGCTGGCAAGGGTCGCCGGGCCTAGCTTGTGGCTAGCGAGGGTGGCGGCGGCAAAATTGCTAGCCTGGCCAAAAACCCAAAAATAAGTAAAAAAAAAAGAAGAAAAAAAATAAAAAAATTCAAAATATTATGAAAATATTAATTAAAAAAAAAAAAGCCAAGTTAGCGCCAACCATTCACGTCAATAATTTCCAATCAAAATTAGTCGAATGAACTTAATTAGCAAGAAGTGAAAATATTTAAAATTGAATTGGTAAAATTAAAATGTTTAGAACTGAATTGTCAAAAGTGCAATAGATTTAAGATTTTTTTGATAATTTTCCTAGAAATTACTGCAACCTTTCTCGGGACTTTGAATTGATGCAAAAAAAATGTCACTACGACCAGCCTTTACTTGACTGACTGGTGGATGAAGGAGGGAAAGTCTCGGCGATATTTTGCCAGACGGACGATTGACCTTAGGGAGATAAGGTACCCCGATTCACTGGCCCTGGCCCAGCCCGAAAGCAATCACATTTATAGTGATTGGCGGTCGAATTGAAGGAAAGCGGCAGCTAATTGAATGCGTTGAGTAATCAGGCTCACCCTCTTTCCTTTCCTTGAGCTTGATTGTCATGTCTTCTTTTAAACTTATAGTTTCCATGTCTTCCAGCTAGTTTTTGTCTCTTCCTTTCATTTATCATTATTCTACATGGAAAACGGCCGATGGACAAAGACAAATGTCACTACATATCGTCTAAAATCAGGGAGCGATGGTACTCATGCATAGACCTCGTCCAACCACGTCCAAGTTATTGCAACCCCATGATTTCTCGTATGCGCCAGAAATTCAGAGGTTTAGGGACCCATTTTAGGACGATACGTATTAGGGGGCCCCTTTTTGTTTGCTGGTATTAATGGAATTGTAATTTGTTGAATGAGGTGTCTTGATCACTGGCCACCACTCGTTTGAGGTGGTGCTTGTTAGGGGTGAGCACCGGTCTCGATCCAACGTGAAAAAATTAGATCGGATCAACTGATTTTGAATGGTTTTCATGAGAATCTTCCCACTTCTCAAAATTTGGAACTGGTGGGAACCAGTCTGGTTCCTCTACTTAAGGAATCGGATTGGTTGCTTTAAATTAAAATTTAGGGCTTGAACTCTTCACCTCATTCATAAAAGCAGAACAAAGAGTAAAAGCTACAAGCCTTACCTGCTTTTTATGTGCAAGATTAATGGCTAATTAGATCACGTCAAATAATGATGACGTTGGATTTGTACCACATTTCTTCTGCGAGTTGGAGAGACAAATCTCATCTCATGTTACACAAATGGGAGATTTAAGGAGTGAAGACAACTGTTAAAGAAGTTGAGTTGCAAAATCCCTCAACAAATTTCATTATATGTAGAGGATTCAAGCATTTTGACGAACGATTGACACACACTAGTGAAATGAAGGACGTTTGACTCAACAAGGACCCAAGCACGGACCTAGACTCCCAAAAAGCATACCTGAACGCACAAGAGCATAAATAAAAGACCGGTGGGACTGAAGTTCGTGCGAACTGGTCAGCTGTGAGCTTTGACCTGATGCCCGCCCATAAACTGAGCACAAGGGCACAAGGGAAAGTCCTACGTAGCTCAAATGTGGCCCTACAGTAGATGGCGAACAATGGACGGACTCTGGTGACAGTGGATCACTCTTTCGAACTCACTATCTCTCTCGCTCACCTCCTCACTCTCTCCATCTCTCTCTCTCGGTTGCTCAACCTCTATTAGAGATATTCATTTTTCCTAAATGACTCTATTTGATTTTATTTGATATTGTACTATTTTATTACTTTAGATAATTATTTAGAACAGCTTATAAATAGGCTATTGGATCATCAATATTAGACACACAGAAAAATATAGAAATTATCTTTTTCACTTTATTCTTTTATAATTCTATCATGGTATGAGAGCTAAGTTTTTTCTAAGGAAGGAGTTATCGTGTAATGGTAATACTGTCATAGCTGCACTGGTACCCATCACCAAACCATCGTCCATCATCGCTATAGGTTTTGTCACTTGTTTCAAAAATCTAACACCATCCTCATGTCCGTCTGTCCCAAATGAGTCAGACCCTGAAAATTCATCACGAACTAACTCCAAGAGAAGCCACACTTGCCATTACGCTTCGCCACATTACTGGTCCACTGATGCCATCGTTTGTAAGTGAGACTTTTAAAGTCAATACGGAACCTTTTCAGCAAAAAAAGCACCACAAACAAGTTCTACATTCTCCGGTAAATCCAAAACAGCAACAAACGTTGTTGGAAAGCTGCCCACGCGCCCTTATGGGCCGCCCATACCTTCTGCGTGTGAGATCCACACACCCCAGCCTCGCATGTGATTTGCTACATCTATCGAGCAGTGACGTCGGGCCCGTTTGATTCAACTTTGGGGAAATGCCATTGAGATAATGCAAATACCTTTGCAGTAAAGGGGTTTCCCAAAATGCTATGCCGTTTGGTAAATTACAATCTCAAGAAGCATTAAAAAATAACTTCAACAAAAACACCGTTTGGCAAAACTTGCATTTGGAATTGATTTTTGCTATTTTTATTTTTTTTAAAAGTCTGAAAATAAAATCCGGCGGCCGGCTAACCGTCGGCGAACTACCAGCTAACTGTTGGACGGCCAATTTGGCCATCGAACCGCCAGATCTGGCCTCTCGACGGCCAGATTTGGCCATCGGACCTCCAGATCTGGCTTCTCGACGACCAGATCTGGTGGCTGAAGTCACAACCTCAGGCGGGGTCGCCTGGGTCGCACCGCGCAGCATCAGGTGACACCGCCTGAGGACCTCAGGTGCGACCCAGGGCCGCCTGAGGTCGCACGGTCCCAGGCGACGCCACTTGAGATTGAGCGACCTAGGTGGCGACACCCGAGGTCGCCCGACCTTAGGCAAGGCTTCCGGCGGCCAGATCTGGCCCCCTAGCGGTCAGATCTGGCCGCTCGCGGCTGAGCGCCGCCCACTGCAAAGAAGAAGACGAACGGCAAAAAAGAAGGCGAACGGCAGAGGAGACAATGAATAGTGACTCGGTGAACAGTGAAATCGCATCTCCAAAATGCCCAATGCTCAAAGCAGCCCTACCCCAGCATTGGGCTTTTAGCCTTGGGAATGCTGGCATTAGGCAAATGGGCATTCAACAACACATGCCAAACACCAAATATTTTCCCCAAGGGGCTTTGGAAGCCCCTTGAGAATGCCTAACCAAACGGACCCGTCATCCTCCATATCATCTATACGTAAGCATCACGTCATTCTTCATTGCAAACCAACATCAACTTGACTGGTTCGGCTCAATTCCGACTGGTTCTCAGTGTTTTCCAATCAATTCGGCCAAATTCCTATTGATTCTTATGGTTTTCTAACCAGTGCGGCTTGACTCTGATTGGTTCGCAATGTTTTTTGATTAGTTTAGCTAAATTCCAACCAGTTCTTGGGATTTTTTGATCGGTTTGGCCCGATTCTGATTGGTTCTTGGCATTTCCAAATTGGTTCTTGAGGTTTTTCAATGTTCTCAATCTATTTTCCGCATATATTCAGCTCTGCAAGTATTGGTTTTTTTTTTTTTTTCAAATTCATTATAGAATCTACTGAATTTACTAGTATATTGCATATCATAGAGAAATTAGAAGTCTTAATTCACATTCAGACCATCCTGAATGGATCAAACTATGTCTTATGGGTTCAAGAAATTTCCAGTTTTCCAAGAGGATGTAAGCTTTGGCGTTATGTTACCAAAAGTATTCGTGTGCGTATTCAAGCCATTGAAGAGATTGATGATACATTTGCCGAACATTTGGAGGAGTGGGAGAGCAAGAATCACCTGATGCTCACGTTGTTTTGAAACACTTTGATTCCATCTATCAAATTTCAATTCGATTGCCAAAATATTGCAAAAGAAGCATAGGATCTTCTTGTTAGTCATTATTCCACATAAGATATTGCTCATCAATATCAACTATTGGGGATCTTACATCACTTGTATCGGGAGATAGGTCAGTCTATTAATGAATTTATTTCTTTCATGCATGCTCTATGGGATCAGCTAGCTTTATCTAATCCAACATGGGATTCTACTATTGATGCTCGTAAGTATGTTGAGTATCATGATCGTATGTGAGTTCTGCAATTTGTGATGGTTCTTAATGATGAGTATGAACCCGTGTGAGCCTCACTTTTGCATGGGGATCCTTTTCCTCCTCTTGAGCCAATTGTCTCAAAATTGTTAACTAAGGAAACTCGACTTACAACTCTAAAGGCACAACATGCTACTCCACCGGTCTCCATTTCTATTGATGCAGTGCTTCCCACTTCTAGCTCATCCTCATAGCACAAGCCTTACTGTAAGCACTATTGTCGACTTGGTTATTGTGCATCTAACTATTATCAACTACAAATTATGATCTGCAAGAGTTTGGCATTTTGCAAGCTATATCCTAGCTACGAGCAAAGTTTGATATTTTCGGAATAAATCCCTTTATATGCTATATTCAATGACAAAAACCAAAGAGATAAAAGATCATGTTTTCATCCAATTAGTGATGGAGAAATAAATGAAGCAAAAAGATATTAAAAAAGAAATGATTGGACTACAATCTTTTAATCTATTGTAAGAATAATAGTCTTTTTATAATCACGAGAAACTATATAACAAATTATTATATATTTCTATGGGGTCCACTCCTTTAAGTATTTGTAACTTATAACAAACTGTTATTCTCACAGTAGTCCAAAGACCGTTATGCTAGCAAAGCCTATATTAAAACTTATTCAAGGCCATACCAATATTAGAATGGAGAGTTCATATCATACTTAGAGCATCAAAAGCATTAACCATGAGTACATGAGATTGATTTATTCAATATTACATCAGACTTAAATAGACCTTAAGCAAGTAGAGGGTCTTTCATGACCAATAGCAGTTTGAGACACATCATTCAGTAAATCCATTAGAATCTGCTGCAAATTGGCCCTAGTGCACGATGCGCTTCATCAAGTGGAGATGAGCTTCGCAAGGACCTTGAAATCAGCCTCAGCAATCCCATCAGGCCCCGCAGCCTTCACCAATCTCTCCCTCAACTCACTAGCCTTCTTCCTCATTTCCTTCCCATCCTCACTCCTCAACACCACCTCTAGTGCCTTCTCCATCCCACTCTTGGTTATGGTCCCACCTTTTACTTTCACTCCAATCCCCCACACTTCCTCTATCATCCTCCCATTCATCATGTTGTCCGCCCAAAATGGCTTGCATACCATTGGCACGCCGCCCACCACACTCTCAAACATTGAGTTGTACCCGCAGTGCGTCACGTAAACCCCACACGCCGAGTGGCTCAGTACCTGGGCCTATGGAGCCCATGGGACAAATTTCCCGTACGCGCTCGTCCGCTCTTGGAGCCCCTCCGGCAAGAACGCCATCATGTGTTCCTTGATTGACCATAGAAACGGGATCTTAGTAGATTCTAGGGCTTCCCCAATAGCCGATAACTCACTTGGCGATGGAATTGCCACCGTCCCGAAGCATATGTACGCTACAGACCGAGGGTCTCTGGCATCGAGCCACGTCAAGCAACCGGTAGTGTCAGAGGTGGAGCTCGACGGCAGTGGCAATGGTGGGAATGACACCGCGAGGCACCCCACTTGGAGGAGCATCTTGAACTTAGATTTCAGGTCCTCTATCAGAGGTGTTGGGGTCAGTTCCGCGTAAGAGTTCATGACGACAGCGGTGGCACCATGTGGGAGCACACGCCCCACCTCGCGCAACATGCACGCACTCCTTGATGTATCTTGATCATCAATTAGCTCCTTAGTTAGATCTGAAATGCGCATCATAGATAATCCTGGAATTACTCCGAGGCTCTTGTCATCGTCATTGTCATTGTCAGTGGAGGTGCCACCGTTGGAGGATTCATGACGGAGCTCACTTATGACATCAATGTACACGTGCGCCGCTAAACAATACGCAGCGGGGACCCAGAGGGCTACCCAGGGAACTTGCATTTTCTTTGCCATTTCGCCTGCAAAAATCACGAGAGCGTCGGTCAAAAAACAGCTCACCTTCTTCCTCAAATCTTGCTCCGCGGCGTCAATAGTTGCTTTAAAATTCTCAGGCGCCACTTTCAGGTACAACTCCACGTGTTCTCCCGAATGCTCCATCGGCCCGCAGTGGCCGTCTGGCAAGCCATCGTTGACTTCATAGACTCGAACGTTGCTGGGTAGCTTGGCTCTCAACGGCGGAGGGAAGATGAGGCTATTAGACTTGGCTATGTTCAAGAAAGAGAAGTGGACATCCGGGGCGGCTGGGGCAAGCTTGAGGACCAGGTTGACTAGGGCCCAAGCATGGCTGCTGAACGGGAAGGGAATGACGACGACGTGTTTTCCCGACGACATGGTGGTCTTGATTTGTAATCTTTTACGTGATAAGTTGTGTTGTAGTTCGAGGAAACGGGGAATTCGAAATGAGTCCTCTTTTTGGATGCTCAGGAGTAGAGGAGTTTGCTTATATATAGAGGAGAGCAGAGCGCGTGAGGGAGGAGAAAATATTGGGTGGAGTGAAATACTCCACGTAGGCCGGACGCGCATCGTCCGGTCCCTCTCTAGGAGAAAATATTAGCTACCCTACCCTAATAGTCTACTTTAAACGGGTAAAAAGGGCGGTGTACGGCTAATGTTTTGGGTCGGGCCCCGTATCATAAGAACCTGTGGCCCATTGGCACCTCCACTTTACAGGATGGAGAAATTCGCTTTGGAAGAGCCTAGAAATCTATACATTAAATTATTTATCTGAATTCTTCTCTTCAATAGAAACAGTTATTAAAAATTCTGTTATAAAATTAACACGGAAAAATATCGGTTCTTTCAAATTAAATCAATGTGATATCACAAAAATTTAAACGAGGGACAATATATTATAATTAGATGATCAGAGTTATAATCGCTCATACGTTCGCTTGAGTGCTAAATCACATCTAAAATAGGCCTAAATTGCTGTTACCTTGCTTCCATACCCAACAATGAATGACAAATGATGTCTAGGTTTAGAACGAATTCCCTTCCAAGGTTACCTCCAGATGATTTTTCAGCCAAGCGATTGATGACCTTTTTTTTTTTTTTTTTTTAAATTCCAATTAAAAATTTGAGCCATGGCATAATTTTTGCAATGCTCATGGCTGAAAGATAGGTAGGTGGGAACAAGACACGTACGGGTAGGCACGATCACATGTATCATATTCACAATAACATAAAGACGAGGAGCTATCGCAGTCATCCATGAAAGCTAAGGTTCTTTCGAAGTTTGCAAGCTCCAAATTGAGGATAAAAAGAAAGAGTTGGCTCATCTGTGCGGGAAAGAAATATATGACTTCGCACTAAGTGTTTTTGCGTGTCAGATGAGAAAAACAATTGTAATAGTAAGTGTAAGCTCTCACTAATCATTAAAAATGTGTGTGATAATTGAGTGATAATTTTTTTTTGTATTATTCATAATATATCTTCGGTTAAGCATGTCTGGACCCAAGTTACTCATTACAATTTTCTTATGTTGCCGTTACCTTGCTTCCATAGCCAACAATGAACGACAAATGATGTCTAGGTTCAGAACGAATTCCCTTCCAAATTTACCTCCAGATGATTTTTCAGCCAAGCGATTGATGACCTTTTTTTTTTTTTTATTAAAAAAAAATTCCAATTAAAAATTTGAGCCATGGCATAATTTTTGCAATGCTGATGGCTGAAAGATAGGTAGGTGGGAACAAGACACGTATGGTTAGGTACGATCACATGCATCATATTCACAAGAACATAAAGACAAGCAGCTATCACAGTCATCCATGAAAGCTAAGGTTCTTTCGAAGTTTGCAGGCTCCAAACTGAGGAGGAAAAGAAAGAGTTAGCTCATCTATGTGGGAAAGAAATATAACACTTCACACTAAGTCGCACTAAGTGTTTTTGCATGTCATATGAGAAAAACAATTGTAATAGTAAGTGTAAGCTCTCACTAATCATTAAAAATGTGTGTGATAATTGTGTGATAATTTTTTTTCGTATTATTCATAATATATCTTTGGTTAAGAATCTTTGGGCCCAAGTTCTCATTCTGATTTTCTTATGTTCTTAGTTATCCTGCTTCCATACCCAACAATGAACGACAAATGATGTCTAGGTTCAAAACGAATTCCCTTCCAAGGTTACCTCTAGATGATTTTTCAGCCTAGCGATTGATGACCCTTTTTTTTTTTTTTTTTTCCAATTAAAAATTTGAGCCACGGCATAATTTTTGCAATGCTCATGGCTGAAAGATAGGTAGGTGGGAACAAGACACGTATGGGTAGGCAAGATCACATGCATTATATTCACAAGAACATAAAGACGAGGAGCTATCGCAATCATCCATGAAAGCTAAGGTTCTCTCGAAGTTTGCGGGCTCCAAACTGAGGAGAAAAAGAAAGAGTTGGCTCATCTGTGCGGGAAAGAAATATACCACTTCGCACTAAGTGTTTTTGCGTGTCATATGAGAAAAACAATTGTAATAGTAAGTGTAAGCTCTCACTAATCATTAAAAATGTGTGTGATAATTGTGTGATAATTTTTTTTTTCGTATTATTCATAATATATCTTCGGTTAAGCATGTCTGGACCCAAGTTACTCATTACAATTTTCTTATGTTGCCGTTACCTTGCTTCCATAGCCAACAATGAATGACAAATGATGTCTAGGTTCAAAACGAATTCCCTTCCAAGGTTACCTCCAGATGATTTTTCAGCCAAGCGATTGATGAACTTTTTTTTTTTTCCCAATTAAAAATTTGAGCCATGGCATAATTTTTGCAATGCTCATGGCTAAAAGATAGGTAGGTGGGAACAAGACACGTACGGGTAGGCACGATCACATGCATCATATTCACAAGAACATAAAGGCGAGGAGCTATCACTAATCATAAATTATGTGTGTGATAATTGTGTGACAATTTTTTTTTCGTATTATTCATAATATATCTTCAGTTAAGCGTATACACCAAGATTCTCATTACTGATTTTCTTATGTTGCCATTACTGTGCTTCCATACCCAACAATGAATGACAAATGATGTCTAGGTTCAAAACGAATTCCCTTCCAAAGTGACCTCCAGATGATTTTTCAGCCAAGCAATTGATGACCTCTTTTATTTATTTATTTATTTATTTATTATTCCAATTAAAAATTTGAGCCATGGCATAATTTTTGCAATGCTCATGGCTGAAAGATAGTAGGTGGGAACAAGACATGTACGGGTAGGCACGATCACATGCATCATATTCACAAGAACATAAAGACGAGGAGCTATCGCAGTCATCCATGAAAGTTAAGGTTCTTTCTAAGTTTGCGGGCTCCAAACTCAGGAGAAAAAGAAAGAGTTGGCTCATCTGTGTGGGAAAGAAATATAACACTTTGCACTAAGTGTTTTTGCGTGTCATATGAGAAAAACAATTGTAATAGTAAGTGTAAGCTCTCACTAATCATAAATTATGTGTGTGATAATTGTGTGATAATTTTTTTTTTGTATTATTCATAATATATCTTCGGTTAAGCATGTCTAGACCCAAGTTACTCATTGCAATTTTCTTATGTTGCCGTTACTGTGCTTCCATTCGCAACAATGAACGACAAATATGTCTAGGTTCAGAACGAATTCCCTTCCAAAGTTACCTCCAGATGATTTTTTAGCCAAGCGATTGATGACCCCCTTTTTTTTTTTTAATATTCCAATTAAAAATTTGAGCCATGGCATAATTTTGCAATGCTCATGGCTGAAAGATAGGTAGGTGGGAACAAGACACGTACGGGTAGGCACAATCACATGCATCATACCAAATGCCATGGATGTCATACTCGTGAAGGTTTTTCATTTTTAAACCAATTACTAAAAATCATCCAATTAATCTTAAATTTATTATATAAATATCAATTTAATTTTAAATTTAACAATTTCGTCTATTTAGTTCTAAATCTTTATACGATAATCAAATGTAGTCATTGCAAGTCTTGTGACCAATTTTTGACAGAAACCACTAACTTAACAATATGCCATGTAAGACAACCCAAGACAACTAGACCGCCACATTAATAATTCTCGACACAAATTAATTGTAAAGGTTACATCGATGTTTCACACAAAAAATTTAAGATGAAATTGATAAAATTATTATATTTTATTAAGATTGTTTTCAGAAGTGACCCATGAGGCAATAATACGATACGGCACTAAATGCTGAAATTATTGAAATCTGCGTGAGATTTGCTCTTTGGAGTCATGGTGAAAATGTGGAATGCATTTGTGCAGATGAGCAGACATGCATTGTTCATGAAAACTCAGTCTGTGCCTGGCAGGGATAGAGTACAAATACGAGTTGGAAAAGCAAAACAAGGAGGAGGGATGCACTTTGATTTGTCTACATCATGGCTTGACCATCTTTCCGCCGACTGGGATCGAGGCACGGGAACCTTCTGGAAACCTATCTACACATCGATTGTTTGGAGGGCTTATGTACACTGCCTTGGTCTAGTGCCTCATACTTGAACTTCACATTCATTTTGGACCTCGACTGCTATATTATGACGCTTGAATGAAAATAACATAAAATCATAACATGATTTTTCTAGACATAATGAATTTCATCAATATTCTGCATTTGGTCAAGTTTCACATGTAAATCTGATTAAGGAATCCAAGATGGCCGGGGAAACTTGTGAAGAAAAAATAGCAGTTGATCGAAAACATATTAATGATTTACCATGAAAAGAATTTTTATGGGACCGAGATTGCTGAACTTAAGGAATCTGCGGAAGAGAACATATGGGTTAGTTGAAGCGATTGTTCTTCCAGTTGAGCATCCTCATGGATAATATGAAATGGAAAGAATTTGCATAAGGGGATAAACAAGACCAAATATATTTTGAACGGAGGAAGTAAATCATTCTTCAAAAGAAGTGCTTCGGGAAAATTATAGCTCACATTTGGTCGTGATAGCACTTATCCACGACTCTACTAACACTTTGCCAACATCATCAAAATCTCGAATTTCATCAGTCAAGTACTAATCTCTACGCTATGTGCAATTTAGAATGATAAATAAAAAAGAAACCACATACCCACACACAATTTCGAGTAGTAAAATTTTCCTTTCATAAATACATAAAATTTATTCAATCTCTCTCATTTAGCGATGTGTAAAATTTTTCTATATTTCATGCCCCCCATCACATGGGTTGGGTACCATTCCAAATCAGGTTACCATCATGACTATCCAACTTTGAGTCATAAGCATTGCAAAAATTATGCCATGTCTTCAAATTTTTAATAATAGAAAAAAGGAGGTCGTTTATGGTAACTTGATTCAGAATGGTACCCAGCGGTTCCCGGTTCCGGTTTGGTTCCGTTTGGATCGGTTCGGTTCCGTCTAGAACCTGGAACCTATCCTCAGGTACAAGTTCCAATGAGGAATCTGGAACCTATTCGTCAGAACCAAAAACCTGGAACCTATCCTGTCACAGGTTGTAGGGTCGGTTCCAGGTTTCAACAGTTCTTCTTTTTTTTTTTTTTTTTTTTTCATTTTCAGATTTGAAAAACTCTTTTCAAACAATTGACGGTTCCAACTCCAATCTCATATATGATCATAGGTAAAAGCAAGCAAAAGCTCTACCAATTGATTCTTATTCTACCCAAGCAAAATTAGCAAATGAGAAATGGCAGTAACCACGCTGCAACTAGCGCATACACAAGTAGCAAAAAATTTTAAAAAAGGATCGCCATCTACATATGGTAGTTCCATAAGCAACTCTGCATCAAGCAAAGTTGAGAAAGGCCTCAACATAGTCATCATCAATTGATCCGACATAGACAAAGTTCAAGTAGATTCATCGGAGCAAGGACTCGTCAGTGGAACTAACCATCAAAGACAGCATAGAGCTACTAATGATTTGAACAGGCAGTGCATGGCACGCTATATTGGAAATACAGAGCCTCCGTAGCTTCGAAATGCATAAGGACACAACAGTGAAGATGGGGGGACTCGCAAGAACCTCAATACATTAAGCCCAAGGCTTAGTTCGATTTCCGAACTAATGAGACTACTTCACTGATTTCTTCGAATTTCCGCCTTTCCTTCAGAAGCATCCGGGCAAAATTGGGAGCTCGGAGCTCGTAGTCTGCACGCTTACTAGCATCATTTATGGACTCAAGATCCTCCACATGTGCGGCCCCAACAATTCTCCTGAAATCATAACCAAAGATGCATGGAGGCAAACAGTGAGTACTTAGACAGCTGTATGCTCCAAAAGTGACATTAGTTCCAATAGCTACTAGATATCTAGCAAGTTCATAATCTACACAAGGAGCAGAAATTGCCACTTCATCCAGTCGCACGTTATCTTTTTGGCAGCCCCAAATCCAAGAGGATCATGGAATAAATCCTTCATGAATTTCCTCTAGACCAGCTCGAGCAGCACATCATCATTATAGATTGCTGGTAGATATGCGAGCAAGTTAAGTTTATTGATTCATTCTCTTCTGCAGCAAAGCAATCAGGTTCTTTTAAGACAGCGGGAGCAATGCGGGCAGCCCAAGATCGTCTGTACATGCAAGAATCAACAAGAAATGTAAGCAAGTGAATTTTTCTCTCATACTTAAAAGATTGCACTTATAAGCTGGAGCTATTCCATATTGAGGTTTGCTCTTCACCAGACAATCTACATCTCCCTATACAAGCAACACATTACAATCACTCATCAGCCAAGAAAACACACCGAAGCTAAATACTCTGGAAAGAAATAAATCTCAGCCGCCCAAATGACAGAGATATCGCGCAAGATTTAGCTCGCCACACCCTGCATTTTCGATGGACTTTCATCAGGAACGGACCCCATATCATGGGTAGAACAAAAGCCCTCCTTTCGGAGCCAGTTTACAACCCAACCAATTTCAACCACACCCCGCATTTTCAACAGATTTTAAGCAGGGCAGTCCCCAAACCGCGGGTAGAGCAAAGCCCTCCTCCATTTGGAGCCGGTCCACAACCAAATCAATTTCAAACAATACCTCAACAATATTGCCGACTAAGTAAGGGAGTTGCTTGCTGAGCTTAATCTTCTCTTAATTCTCCTTTATCTTCTCCCTATATGACTCCAGCTCCAGATTCGTCCTCTACAGCTCCTCCTCCAATCCCAAAAAACCCCTAATGCTCTTCACCGAATACAGCAGTCATCTTGTCTCTACGAAGATGCAAATCTTCCATTTCCTTTTCAACTTTAACCCTTTACCTAAAATCCCCAACCTTCCCATAAACCATATTCACTGTTCCACAAGTTAACCCAAACCCAGCTTCTGATACAACCCACTCTCCCTTCGATAGCATCACACCCTGCAAGGCATGCAATCAATGACCATCATACCAGCCGAAAGGAACAACCCTGGTTACTCCTCGCCCAATTATCAACCCATTACGTAAGCCCCAACCCAAAATCCCCCAACTACCCCATCAGCCTCCCTGAGCACCGCATTATCTTTGGACATCATTTAGCCATTATGCTATGTTTGGATACAATCCTGAGGATGAATATACAGGAATAGCTGCTTCTGCTGTACTTTTCTCATAGGGAGTAAGCTATCTGCCTCTCGTGCAATTTCGGTGGAAGAATTAGAAACCTCAGATTCTTGATAATCTTGGATACAGTCAAAGAGCCTCTGAATTACTTAGAGTACTCTAGAACTTGATGTGCAGGCAAAATTCCAGCCCATGGCCTTATGGTAGAGTCTCTGGATAGACATGCTTGACTTTTATTGGGTACAGTAGCTTCAAGAGCGATGCGGTTCGATGTAGCCAGTCTCTTGGCACTCTACCATTTCGGGGCGGATGAAGTTACTGATAAGTAGGAAATGTTAGCACAAGACTCGACTAAGAAAGTTAGAACATCACATACTAAAGGCCAAAAACCTATTATCTGATGAGAAAAGTAAGGCCTTGACATGACATCTGGTGTCCCTGATCATCGATTCGGGATAAAGACGAGACGAAGGTACCATGGAATCCACAGGGTGCCCTTTGAAGCAGAGTGACCTTTTCCATTGGCTCACCTTTAGACTGCGCTTCCATCACAAGAACCTGCAGATTTCACGATTTCAAAATCACATCAAACGTCATTACCGGTAGGCAAACCTACATGACGATTGCACTGAGCTCTTAAACTTAACTTGGGGCACAGCTGTTTCTCAATTACGTACCCAAGAGACGATCCAACCACTGTCCTCTCCAAGACCATCTTTCGTAGGGACAAGAACACACCTGCTGCAGAAGCTGTCCTTTTTGAAATTATGGTGTCCGACCTTCATCAACTTCTTGTGATATCTTCCTCTCTAATTCAAGGCCGCAGTGAGGTACCTTTCAACGTGCACAATGGATAATTAGAATGACTCAAAAAAATTTTCACTAGTACCTCAGAGTCAGATAGCCCAAGACACAGTTCGTAGAAGTATAATTTCACAAGACCTCCATATTGAGCCATTCCTGAATCAAATGGGTGATGCGTAAACAATAGGAAATCAATCTTATGCGCTAGTTTGGGCAAGTGGACATGGACTCGAGAGTAGAGACTGGCATTACATTACCACTTTCAGAGCTTGCTCTGACTTGATGACTTGAGCAAAACCATACCTGCTACGCAAGCCAGTGAATTCAGCATTTATGAAAGGGAAGTCCACAGAGAATTCAGTGCCCATAAAATTCGACTCCTTAATTTCCCAATTTCCATGTTCAATCTCCACCCATAGGCACAGGTAAACAATAGCCTCCATGTTTGTTAGCATTTGCATCCACCGGTTCTCTAGAGTTGAATCCTCTCGAGAACCAATTGAACTTGTTCATACGCCAATCAGGACACGGAAACACCAACGTAAGAGATCCGCATCTTCTCACCACAACCTGCATTGTTGGGCAATATCATTAAAGTTGAGGCTTAGTCTAAGAGGATTTTAACCTCCAAATTAGGCTTCTAGGAAAATAATACCTCATAACCATCCCGAAAGCACTTGAATATGTGAAATATGCAGCTTGATTCTACATAAAACCATTGGACTGAACTCGTGTCTCCATAACGTAGCATCACCCCTATCCTCACATATCTTCCTTGTCATACTTCAGTAACCTACATTCCAAGAAAACAATTAGCTGCTTCAACAAACTGAAAAACTATCACTAAGAAAGGCATTACCAAATGAACGCTACAACATGAGATCAACTAGTTATCCGCTGAATCAATTAGTACTGAATCATGCCGTAATGTGCCAGTGAGGGATCTCCATCTTTCCAGAGCAGTCTTGACACCAAAACTCTTGCAAAGCAATTAGAACATCCAGCTCTGCCTACATTCCTGATCCAAAACAAATGTCCATTAACACAGGCACTTCACTCCTAATCTCACAACAGAACCACCTCCACATATGGTTCCCTTTGGGTTTCATCTCCCGTATCAAAATGACATCGTTGCTTTTATCGAGTATAGCACGATATATTATATCTTACTATTCTGAACGTCCATAATGAGCATCAATGGAACAAATCCACGTTGCACAACATAAAAATTACAATGCTTAAATGATTATAACATAAAATCAGAAGATGATTCTTCCAGATGGGATGAATTTAATTGGCAGTCTGCCCTTGGTCAAATTTAACACGTAAATCTGATCATTGAATACAAAATGGCCAGAGAATCTTGTGAAGAAATATAGCAGTGCATCAGAACATGCTAATTATTTACCATGAAAAAGAATGGTTAAGGGACGGAGATAACCGGAGTTAAAGGGATTGCCTAAATAGTATATATGCTTATTTGGAGCAATTGATATTCCAATTGAGCATCCTCATGGAAAATATGAAATCAAAAGTATCTGCACAAGCAAACAAACATAACCACATAGATTTCAAGGGAGAAGCCAATCATTCTTCAAAAGTAGTATTTTGAAAAAATCACTCTTCGGAGTATTTGCAGCCGCTAAGGTGCTGTTTGGTAACCATCCCAATAGTGACTGATTCTGATTCTTTGTTCCCGGGAATAGTTTGGGAATAAAATCGTGTTTGGTAAAATTTTTGTTCTCAGGAATAAATTTTTTTTTTTTTTTGGTTCCCGAAAGTAGATTTGGAACAGAATCAAGAATAAATTAACAAAAAGAAAAGTTAATTCTTGTTCCGGGAACAAATTTAAGAATCAAAACCAATTCTTCTTCTTCCATTTTCTCTTCTTCTCCTTCTCTTTTCTTCTTCTTCATCGATTGCCATCCACGGTTGTTATCCGCCGCCGTCCGCCATTGCCACCGCTGCTGCCGGCAACCGGCCCGGTAAGCTCGTCGAAGGCTCGTCGGTGGCCAAGCGGGCCTCTCCCAGCCTTGGCGAGGCCTGCCTGGCCACCGATCTGGCGAGGCCGAGCCTCGTCAGGGTTGGGCAAGCCTCGCGACACCCAACCCCGTCGGTGGCTAGGCGGGCCTCGCCTGGGGCCAAGCGGGTCTCGCCCAACCCTGCCGAGGCAGTGAGGCTAGGGGAGCCTCACCCAACCCCAGCGAAGCTCGGCCAACGAGGGCAGGCCTCACCAAGGGTCGGCGACGCTTCGGTGAGGTCGTCGGCCAGAAGAAGAAGAAGAAGAATAGGAGAAAAAGAAAAGGATAAAAGGAAAAAAAGAAAAGAAAAAAAAAAGAAAATTATTGAAAAATTAAAAAAATTGATTTGGAACAGAATCAATGAACACGGTACCAAACACAATTCTATTCCAAAATCAAAAATTTTGGACAGTTACCAAACTCACTATCTCTCTAGCTCACCTTCTCACTCTCTCCATCTCTCTCTCTCTCAGTTGCTCAACCTCTATCAGAGATATTTATCTTTCCTAATTGACTCCATTTGATTTTATTTGATATTGTAATATTTTATTACTTTAGATAGTTGTTTAGAACAGCTTATAAATAGGCTCTTGCATCATTAATATTGGACACTCAAAAAACTATAGAAATTATCTTTTTCACTTTATTCTATTATAATTCTATTATGGTATGAGAGCTAAGTTTTATATGAGGAAGGGGTTATCGTGGAACGGTAATATTGTCATAGCTGCAGTGGTACCCATCACCAAACCATCGTCCATCATCGCTACTGAGAAGGTTTTGTCACTTGTTTCAAAAATCTAACACCATCATCATGTCGGTCTGTCCTAAATGAGTCAGACCCTAAAAATTCATCACGAACTAACTCCGAGAGAAGCCACACTTGCCATTACGCTTCGCCACATTACTGGTCCACTGATGCCATCGGTTGTAAGTGAGACTTTTAAAGTCAATATGGAACCTTTTCAGCAAAAAAAAAACCACCACAACAAGTTCTACATTCTCCGGTAAATCCAAAACAGCAACAAACGTTGTTGGAAAGCGGCCCACGTGCCCTTATGGGCCGTCCATACCTTCTACGCGTGAGATCCACACCCCCTGGCCTCACATGTGATTCGCTACATCTGTCGAGCAGTGACGTCATCCTCCACGTCATCTATACGTAAGCATCACGTCATTCTTCATTGCAAACCAACATCAACTTGACTGGTTCGGCTCAATTCCGACTGGTTCTCAGTGTTTTCCAATTAATTCGGCCAAATTCCTATTGATTCTTATGGTTTTCTAACCAGTGCGGCTTGACTCTGATTGGTTCGCAATGTTTTTTGATCAGTTTAGCTAGATTCCAACCAGCTCTTGGGGTTTTTTTGATCGGTTCAGCCCGATTCTGATTGGTTCTTGGCATTTCCAAATCGATTCTTGAGGTTTTTCAATGTCCTCAATCTATTTTCCGCATATATTTAGCTCTGCAAGTATTGGTTTTTTTTTTTCAAATTCATTATTGAATCTACTGAATTTACTAGTATATTGCATATCATAGAGAAATTAGAAGTCTTAATTCACATTCAGATCATCCTGAATGGATCAAACTATGTCTTATGGGTTCAAGAAATTTCCAGTTTTCTAAGAGGACGTAAGCATTGGCGTTATATTACCAAAAGTATTCGAGTGCGTATTCAAGCCATTGAAGAGATTGATGATACATTTGCCGAACATTTGGAGGAGTGGGAGAACAAGAATCACCGGATGCTCACGTGGTTTCGAAACACTTCGATTCCATCTATCAAATTTCAATTCGATTGCCAAAATACTGCAAAAGAAGCCTAGGATCTTCTTGCTAGTCATTATTCCACATCAGATATTGCTCATCAATATCAACTATTGGGGATCTTACATCGCTTGTACCAGGAGACAAGTCAGTCTATTAATGAATTTATTTCTTCCATGCATGCTCTATGGGATCAGCTAGCTTTATCTGATCCAACATGGGATTCTACTATTGATGCTCGTAAGTATGTTGAGTATCATGATCATATGCGAGTTTTGCAATTTGTGATGGTTCTTAATAATGATTATGAACCTGTGTGAGCTTCACTTTTGCATGGGGATCCTTTTCCTCCTCTTGAGCCAATTGTCTCAAAACTGTTAACTAAGGAAACTCGACTTACAACTTTAAAGGCACAACATGCTACTCCACCGGTCTCCATTTCTATTGATGCAATGCTTCCCACTTCTAGCTCATCCTCATGGCACAAGCCTTACTGTAAGCACTACTGTCGGCTTGGTTATTGTGCATCTAACTATTATCAACTACAAATTATGATCTTCAAGAGTTTGGCATTTTGGCAAGCTATATCCTAGCTACGAGCAAAGTTTGATATTTTTGGAATAAATCCCTTTATATGCTATATTCAATGACAAAAACCAAAGAGATAAAACATCATGTTTTCCTCCAATAAGTGAAGGAGAAATAAATGAAGCAAAAAGATATTAAAAAAGAAATGATTGGACTATAGTCTTTTAATCTACTGTAAGGATAACAATCTTTTTATAATCACGAGAAATCATATAACAAATTATTATATATTTCTATGGGGTCCACTCCTTTAAGTATTTGTGACTTATAACAAACTGTTATTCTCACAGTAGTCTAAAAAACCGTTATGCTAGCAAAGCTTATATTAAAACTTGTTCAAGGCCATACCAATATTAGAATGGAGAGTTCATATCATACTTAGAGCATCAAAAGCATTAACCATGAGTACATGAGATTGATTTATTAAATATTACATCGGACTTAAATAGACTCTAAGCAAGTAGAAGGTCTTTCATGACCAATGGCAATTTGAGACACATCATTTAGTAGATCGATTAGAATCTACTGCAAATTGGCCCTCGTGCACGATGCGCTTCATCAAGTGGAGATGAGCTTCACAAGGACCTTGAAATCAGCCTCAGCAATGCCATCAGGCCCCGCAGCCTTCACCAATCTCTCCCTCAACTCACCAGCCTTCTTCCTCATTTCCTTCCCATCCTCACCCCTCAACACCACCTCTAGTGCCTTCTCCATCCCACTCTTGGTTATGATACCACCTTTTACTTTCACTCCAATTTCCCACACTTCCTCTATCATCCTCCCATTCATCATGTTGTCCGCCCAGAATGGCTTGCATACCATTGGCACGCCGCCCACCACACTCTCAAACATGGAGTTGTACCCGCAGTGCGTCACATAAACCCCACACGCCGAGTGGCTCAGCACCTGGGCCTGTGGAGCCCATGGGACAAATTTCCCATAAGCGCTCGTTCGCTCTTGGAGCCCCTCGGGCAAGAACGCCATCGTGCGTTCCTTGATGGACCATAGAAACGGGGTCTTAGTAGATTCTAGGGCTTCCCCAATAGCCGATAACTCACTTGGCGATGGCATTGCCACCGTCCCGAAGCATATGTACGCCACAGACCGAGGGTCTCTGGCATCGAGCCACGTCAAGCAACCAGTAGTGTCAGAGGTGGAACTCAACAACAGTGGCAGTGGTGGGAATGACACCGCGAGGCACTCCACTTGGAGGAGCATCTTGAATTTAGATTTCAGGTCCTCTATCAGAGGTGTTGGGGTCAATTCCGCGTAAGAGTTCATGACGACAGCGGTGGCGCCATGTGGGAGCACACGCCCCACCTCGCGCAACATGCACGCACTCCTTGATGTATCTTGATCATCGATTAGCTCCTTAGTTAGATCTTAAATGCGCATCATAGATAATCCTGGAACTACTCCGAGGCTCTTGTCATCGTTGTTGTCATTGTCAATGGAGGTGCCACCGCCGGAGGATTCACGACGGAGCTCACTTATGACATCAATGTACACGTGTGCCGCTAAACAATACGCAGCGGGGACCCAGAGGGCTACCCAGGGAACCTGCATTTTCTCTGCCATTTCGCCTGCAAAAATCACGAGAGCGTCGGTTAGAAAACAGCTCACCTTCTTCCTCACATCTTGCTCCGCGGTGTCAACAGCTGCTTTAAAATTCTCAGGCGCCGCTTTCAAGAACAACTCCACGTGTTCTCCCGAATGCTCCATCGGCCCGCAGTGGCCGTCTGGCAAGCCATCGCTGACTTCATAGACTCAGACGTTGCTAGGTAGCTTGGCTTTCAACGGCGGAGGGAAGATGAGGCTATTAGACTTGGCTATGTTCAAGAAAGAGAAGCGCACATCTGGGGCGGTTGGGGCAAGCTTGAGGACCAGGTTGACTAGGGCCCAAGCTTGGCCGCCGAACGGGAAGGGAATGACGACGACGTGTTTTCACGATGACATGGTGGTCTTGATTTGTAATCTTTTAAGTGGTAAGTTGTGTTGTAGTTCAAGGAAACGGGGAATTCGAAATGAGTCCTCTTTTTGGATGCTTAGGAGTAGAGGAGTTTGCCTATATATAGAGGAGAGCAGAGCGCGCGAGAGAGGAGAAAATATTGGGTGAGTGAAATACTCCACGTAGGCCATGCAGAGAATCTTTCGCTGATGGACGTGCATCGTCCGGTCCCTCTCTAGGAGAAAACATTAGCTACCCTAATAGTCTACCTTTTTTTTTTTAATAATACTTTTTTTTAATAATTGCCTACTTTAAACGGGTAAAAAGGGGAGTGTACTAGACTAATGTTTTGGGTCGGGCCCGGTATCATAAGAACCTGTGGCCCATTGGCACCTCCACTTTACAGGATGGAGAAATTCAGTTTGGAAGAGCCTAGAAATCTATACATTAAATTATTTACCTGAATTCTTCTCTTCAACAGAAACAGTTTTTAAAAATTCTGTTATAAAATTAACGCGGAAAAATATCGGTTCTTTCAAACTAAATCAATGCGATATCACAAAAATTTGAACGAGGGACAACATATTATAATTAGAGGATTAGAGTTATAATCGCTCACACGTTTGCTTGAGTGCTAAATCACATCTAGATTAGGCCTAAATTCAAAGTATTTATAAATAAATTAACTCAAATCTATGTAAAATTCCTTGTATAAGATTCATCATGTTTAGAACTCCTCCACATGCGATTAAAGAGAGCGCCATTGCATCATCCTCTTTCTTTCTTTGCGTTCATCCTATATTGTACGGCGCCTTTCACTGCGCAACTCTCGGCTGAACAATCCTATGTGAAGGAGAAAATATTGAGTGTCTCTTATGTAGTCAGCACAATAAAAAGGAAGAAATCTGAAACAATGACACGTCTAAGGTAGTCTCAAATGTCACTCCCCTGCACGCTCTCCCCTCTCTCTCGCCCAAACGCTTTGAGCATCAAATGACTATTTAGCCATCTCTACATACATTTACAGCCTCGCTGGTAAAGTGGAAGAAGGGAAAGCAGGGGGCGAGGCAGGAAGATGAAGCAGGCTTGTCGTTTTTCATGTGTTTATGCTGGGATCTAGAGACGCGTTCGAATTTTCACTAAAAAATTTGATATTGACTAAAAGCAATTCTTGTGGTCCCTCCTGCCCTTAACAACCACCCCGATTATAAATAAAAAAAAAAAAAATGAAAGAAAAGAACATCATAGGTATATTGCTACTATAATCATATTACGGTGATCACAAGAAGTAATTATGCAAGAAATATACTTTATCTTCATTAGAATAATAGATTATCGTAATATTGAAATTAATTATATGCCTCCTGAATCAAAGCCGAAAAATATTTACTTCAATTAAAGTGGAAAAGTAAAATGAAAATTGTTCAAAAACGAGTTAAGATAAACATCCTTCATGAAAAGTATCGCCTCTGAATTATCCATTGAAAGTGTTCTAGAGAACCACTTTTACATTTATCTATAGAATAGATCCACCGTATCTATTTTAGATCTATATATGAAACACATTTCATTTTATAAGCTTAAATCATATCTCTAAGAAATTATGCTCTCTCTTTTTTTTTTTTGGCAAGCACATCAACAAATTTGCTTTTAATTAATTTATGAACTTCAGCAAATGACAAAAAATGATAGACATAACTATCAGACGCTCATGTTCTTACTTACTTTTCTTTGATTTTTGGCCCAAATGACATTAGCACTATTCATTTTTAGATGACAACCATTTAACATTACTAGAAAGCATTCAGCAATTATTTTTCTCAACCTGCCCTACCAATCTTATTTTTTTTGTCTTAAAGGCTGTCATGACCCTCTTCTTTTCCATTGTCCATGTGTAATGCATGGGCTGATTGTCCAATAGAAAAAAGGAAAGAACTTTAAGGCACCCCCACAATCTTTATGTTCACAGGGACATTCTCGTGAAGTTTTGTTCTAGAAGCCTTATTTCCTCTTGATTGAACTTCCGGGCAGAACTATTCGCACATGAAGCTAAACCTAAGGTTCCTAAAGTTAAGGATTTTGTGTTACAATATTGTTGGCTTCAATAAATTTTTTGTTCAGGAAATTTTGGCTGCACATTTCCCTCATGGAGCACATTTCCCCCATGGAGCTATAAGTGGAGTAGTGACAATCTCCGAGCAGTAGATTAACTACCACTGAACATGAGAAAAAATTATTATCGAAAATGATATGGTATCCGCATCACTGAGAAATGGCATGTAGCGCAGGCTTCTGTCCAGGCTCAAGACACTGCAAAGGCCTCGATGTTTGCCGCATGAAGCGTGACGCCCCCTTTTCTTCTTCCTTTTCCTTTAATTTTTTTCGTTCAATATTCTTTTCTTTCCTACCAAAAGAACCTCCTATTCCTTGAGAGAGAGAGAGAGAGAGAGAGAGAGAGAGAGAGAGAAATCGTATATTTTTCTCATGTTTGGGTGCGAAAGAACTACGGCAAGAAGAAAATTGAAAAAAAAGAAAGAGAGGAAAATAAGAAGAATGCAAGGATATGTAGATGAGGTATGAATGGGAAGGATGCGTTTAACTTGATGAGCGGAAGGGGATGTGTTGTGGGGACAAACACAGATTACAGGTCAAAAGTGGTGCCCTATCTCGACTACATTTGAATGAAGAATGACTAAAAGTCCTTCATTCACAGTCACAAAGCAATGCATTGCGAAACGTATGAGAAAAACAATTGTAATAGTAAGTGTAAGATCTTACTAATCATTAAAAATGTGTGATAATTGTGTGATAAATTTTTTTTGGTATTATTCATAATATATCTTCGGTTAAGCATATCTGGACTCAAGTTACTCATTACAATTTTCTTATGTTGCCGTTACTGTGCTACCATACCCAACAATGAACGACAAATGATGTCTAGGTTCATAACGAATTCCCTTCCAAAGTTACTCCAGATGATTTTTCAGCCAAGCGATTGATGACCTCTTTTTTTTTTTTTTTTTTTCCTTTATTCCAATTAAAAATTTGAGCCATGGCATAATTTTTGCAATGCTCATGGCTGAAAGATAGGTAGGTGGGAACAAGACACGTACGGGTAGGCACAATCACATGCATCATATTCACAAGAACATAAAGACGAGAAGCTATCACAATCATCCATTAAAGCTAAGGTTCTTTCGAAGTTTGCGGGCTCCAAACTGAGGAGAAAAAGAAAGAGTTGGCACATCTATGCGGAAAAGAAATATAACACTTCGCACTAAGTCGCACCAAGTGTTTTTGCGTGTCATATGAGAAAAACAATTGTAATAGTAAGTGTAAGCTCTCACTAATCATTAAAAATGTGTGTGATAATTGTGTGATAATTTTTTTTTCGTATTATTCATAATATATCTTCGGTTAAGCATGTCTGGACCCAAGTTACTAATTACAATTTTCTTATGTTGCCGTTACTGTGCTTCCATACCCAACAATGAACAACAAATGATGTCTAGGTTTAGAATGAATTCCCTTCCAAAGTTACCTCTAGATGATTTTTCAGCCAAGTGATTGATGACCGCTTTTTTATTTTTTTTAAATTCCAATTAAAAATTTGAGCCATGGCATAATTTTTGCAATGCTCATGGCTGAAAGATAGGTAGGTGGGAACAAGACACGTATGGGTAGGCACGATCACGTGCATCATATTCACAAGAACATAAAGATGAGCAGCTATCGTAGTCATCCATGAAAGCTAAGGCTCTTTCGAACTTTGCAGGCTCCAAACTGAGGAGAAAAAGAAAGAGTTGGCTCATCTATGCAGGAAAGAAATATAACACTTCGCACTAAGTGTTTTTGCATGTCATATGAGAAAAACAATTGTAATAGTAAGTGTAAGCTCTCACTAATCATTAACAATGTGTGTGGTAATTGTGTGATAATTTCTTTTTTCGTATTATTCATAATATATCTTCGGTTAAGCATGTCTGGGCCCAAGTTACTCATTACAATTTTCTTATGTTGACGATACTGTGCTTCCATACCCAACAATGAACGACAAACGATGTCTAGGTTCAGTATGAATTCCCTTCCAAAGTTACCTCTAGATGATTTTTCAGCCAAGCGATTGATGACCTCTTTTTTTTTTTATTCCAAATAAAAATTTGGGCCATGGCATAATTTTTGCAATGCTCATGGCTGAAAGATAGGTAGATGGGAACAAGACACGTACGCGTAGGCACGATTACGTGCATCATATTCACAAGAACATAAAGACGAGGAGCTATCCCTGTCATCCATGAAAGCTAAGGTTCTTTCGAAGTTTGCGGGCTCCAAACTGAGTAGAAAAAGAAAGAGTTGGCTCATTTGTGCGGGAAAGAAATATAACACTTCGCATTAAGTGTTTTTGCGTATCATATGAGAAAAACAATTGTAATAGTAAGTGTAAGCTCTCACTAATCATTAAAAATGTGGGTGATAATTGTGTGATAATTTTTTTTTGGTATTACTCATGATATATCTTCGGTTAAGCATGTCTGGACCCAAGTTACTCATTACAATTTTCTTATGTTGCCGATACTGTGCTTCCATACCAAACAATGAAGGACAAATGATGTCTAGGTTCAGAACGAATTCCCTTCCAAAGTTACTTCCAGATGATTTTTCAGCCAAGAAATTGAGACCTCTCTTTTTTTTTTTTATTCCAAATAAAAATTTGAGCCATGGCATAATTTTTGCAATGATCATGGCTGAAAGATAGGTAGGTGGGAACAAGACACGTATGGGTAGGTACGATAACGTGCATCATATTCACAAGCACATAAAGACAAGCAGCTATCGCAGTCATCCATGAAAGCTAAGGTTCTTTCGAAGTTTGCGGGCTCCAAACTGAGGAGAAAAAGAAAGAGTTGGCTCATCTATGCGGAAAAGAAATATAACACTTCGCACTAAGTCGCACCAAGTGTTTTTGCGTGTCATATGAGAAAAACAATTGTAATAGTAAGTGTAAGCTCTCACTAAACATTAAAAATGTGTGTGATAATTGTGTGATAATTTTTTTTCGTATTATTCATAATATATCTTCGGTTAAGCATGTCTGGACCCAAGTTACTCATTACAATTTTCTTATGTTGCCGTTACCGTGCTTCCATACCCAACAATGAACGACAAATGATGTCTAGGTTCATAATGGATTCCCTTCCAAAGTTACCTCCAGATGATTTTTCAGCCAAGCGATTGATGACCTCTTTTTTCTTTTTTTTATTCCAAATAAAAATTTGAGCCATGGCATAATTTTTGCAATGCTCATGGTTGAAAGATAGGTAGGTGGAAACAAGACACGTACGGGTAGGTACGATCACGTGCATCATATTCACAAGAACTAAAGACAAGCAGCTATCGCAGCCATCCATTAAAGCTAAGGTTCTTTCGAAGTTTGCGGGCTCCAAACTGAGGAGAAAAAGAAAGAGTTGGCTCATCTATGCGGAAAAGAAATATAACACTTCGCACTAAGTCGCACCAAGTGTTTTTGCGTGTCATATGAGAAAAATAATTGTAATAGTAAGTGTAAGCTCTCACTAAACATTAAAAATGTGTGTGATAATTGTGTGATAATTTTTTTTCGTATTATTCATAATATATCTTCTTAAGCGTATGCTGGGCCAAGCTTCTCATTACAATTTTCTTATGTTTTGCCGTTCTATATGCTTCCATACCCAACAATGAACGACAAATGATGTCTAGGTTCATAATGGATTCCCTTCCAAAGTTACCTCCAGATGATTTTTCAGCCAAGCGATTGATGACCTTTTTTTTTTTTTTTATTATTCCAAATAAAAATTTGAGCCATGGCATAATTTTTGCAATGCTCATGGCTGAAAGATAGGTAGGTGGGAACAAGACACGTACGGGTAGGTACGATCACGTGCATCATATTCACAAGAACATAAAGACAAGCAGATATCGCAGTCATCCATGAAATCTAAGGTTCTTTCGAAGTTTGTGGGCTCCAAACTGAGGAGAAAAAGAAAGAGTTGGCTCATCTATGCAGGAAAGAAATATAACACTCCGCAATAAGTCGCACCAAGTGTTTTTGCGTGTCATATGAGAAAAACAATTGTAATAGTAAGTGTAAGCTCTCACTAATCATTAAAAATCTGTGTGATAATTGTGTGATAAATTTTTTTCGTATTATTTATAATATATCTTCTAGAATGCATGCCTGTAAGGCCAAGCTTCTTCATTAAATTTTCGTATGTTGCAATTCTTGTCTTCCATACCCAATAATGAACGACAAAGGATGTCTAGGTTCAGAACAAATTCCCTTCCAAAGTTACCTCCCGATGATTTTTCAGCCAAGCGATTGATCACCACTTTTTTTTTTTTTTTTAATTCCAATTAAAAATTTGAGCCATGGCATAGTTTTTGCAACGCTCATGGCTGAAAGATAGGTAGGTGGGAACAAGACACGTATGGGTAGGCACGATCACGTGCATCATATCCACAAGAACATAAAGACGAGCAGCTATCGCAGTCATCCATGAAAGCTAAGGTTCTTTCGAAGTTTGTGGGCTCCAAACTGAGGAGAAAAAGAAAGAGTTGGCTCATCTGTGCGGGAAAGAAATATAAGACTTCGCACTAAGTGTTTTTGCGTGTCATATGAGAAAAACAATTGTAATAGTAAGTGTAAGCTCTCACTAATCATTAAAAATGTGTGTGATAATTGTGTGATAACTTTTTTTTTTTCGTATTATTCATAATATATCTCTGGTTAAGCATGTCTGGACCCAAGTTACCCATTACAATTTTCTTATGTTGCCATTACTGTGCTTCCATACCCAACAGTGAACAACAAATGATGTCTAGGTTTACACTTCCAAAATTACCAGATGATTTTTCAGCCAAGCGATTGATGACCTCTTTTCTTTTCTTTTTTATAGTTTCCAATTAAAAATTTGAGCCAGGGCATAATTTTTGCAATGCTCATGGCTGAAAGTTAGGTAGGTGGGAACAAGACACGTATGGGTAGGCATGATCATGTTTATCATATTCACAAGAACAAAAAGACGAGCAACTATCGCAGTCATCCATGAAAGCTAAGGTTCTTTCAAAGTTTGCAGACTCAAAACTAAGGAGAAATAGAAAGACTTGGCTCATATGTGTGGGAAAGAAATATAAGACTTCGCCCTAAGTATTTTTGCGTGTCATATGAGAAAAACAATTGTAATAGTAAGTGTAAGCTCTCACTAATCATTAACAATGTGTGTGATAATTGTGTGATAATTTCTTTTTTTGTATTATTCATAATATATCTTTAGTTAAGCATGTCTGGACCCAAGTTACTCATTACAATTTTCTTATGTTGCTGTTAATGTGCTTCCATACCCAACAACGAACAACAAATGATGTCTAGGTTCAGAACGAATTCCCTCCCAAAGTTACCTCCAAATGATTTTTCAGCCAAGCGATTGATGGCATCTTTTTTTTTTTTTTTTTTAAATTCCAAATGAAAATTTGAGCCATGGCATAATTTTTGCAATGCTCATGGCTGAAAGATGGGTAGGTGGGAACAAGACACTTACGGGTAGGCACGATTGCGTGCATCATATTCACAAGAACATAAAGACGAGGAGCTATCGCACTCATCCATGAAAGCTAAGGTTCTTTCGAAGTTTGCGGGCTCCAAATTGAGGAGAAAAAGAAAGAGTTGGCTCATCTGTGCGGGAAAGAAATATAACACTTCGTACTAAGTGTTTTTGCATGTCATATGAGAAAAATAATTGTAATAGTAAGTGTAAGCTCTCACTAATCATTAAAAATATGTGTGATAATTGTGTGATAATTTTTTTTTTTTTCATGTCATTCTTAATATATGTTCGGTTATGAATGTTTGGACCCAAGTTACTCATTACAATTTTCTTATGTTGCCGTTACTGTGCTTCCATACCCAACAATGAACAACAAATGATGTCTAGGTTCAGAACGAATTCCCTTCCAAAGTTACCTCCAGATGATTTTTAAGCCAAGGGATTGATGACCTCTTTTTTTTTTTTTTTTTTTTTTCCAATTAAAAATTTGGGCCATGGCATAATTTTTGCAATGCTCATGGTTGAAAGATAGGTAGGTGGGAACAAGACACGTACGGGTAGGCATGATCACATCCATCATATTCACAAGAACATAAAGACAAGGAGCTATCGCAGTCATCCATGAAAGCTAAGGTTCTTTCGAAGTTTGCGGGCTCCAAACTGAGGAGAAAAAGAAAGAGTTGGCTCATCTGTGCAGGAAAGAAATATAACACTTCGCACTAAGTGTTTTTGCGTGTCATATGAGAAAAACAATTGTAATAGTAAGTGTAAACTCTCACTAATCATTAAAAATGTGTGTGATAATTGTGTGATCACTTTTTTTTTCATATTATTCATAATATATCTTCGGTTAAGCATGTCTGGACCCAAATTACTCATTACAATTTTCTTATGTTGCGATTACTGTGTTTCCATACCCAACAATGAACGACAAATGATGTCTAGGTTCAGAACGAATTCCCTTCCAAAATTACCAGATTACTTTTCAGCCAAGCGATTGATGACCTCTTTTTTTTTTTATTTTCCAATTAAAAATTTGAGCCACGGCATAATTTTTGCAATGCTCATGGCTGAAAGTTAGGTAGGTGGGAACAAGACATGTACGGGTAGGCACGATCACGTTTATCATATTCACAAGAACATAAAGACGAGCAACTATCGCAGTCATCCATGAAAGCTAGGGTTCTTTGAAAGTTTGTAGTCTCCAAACTGAGGAGAAAAAGAAAGACTTGGCTCATATGTGCAGGAAAGAAATATAAGACTCCGCACTAAGTATTTTTGCGTGTCATATGAGAAAAACAATTGTAATAGTAAGTGTAAGCTATCACTAATCATTAACAATGTGTGTGATAATTGTGTGATAATTTCTTTTTCCGTATTATTCATAATATATCTTCAGTTAGGCATGTTTGGACCCAAGTTACTCATTACAATTTTCTTATGTTGTCGTTACTGTGCTTCCATACCCAACAATGCAGGACAAATGTATAGGTTCAGAACGAATTCCCTCCCAAAGTTACCTCCAGATGATTTTTCAGCCAAGCGATTGATGACATCTTTTTTTTTTTTTTTTTTTTTTTTTTTTTTTTTTTTTGTTCCAAATAAAAATTTGAGCCATGGCATAATTTTTGCAATGCTCATGGCTGAAAGATAGGTAGGTGGGAACAAGACACGTACAGGTAGGCACGATCACATGCATCATCCCAAATGCCATGGATGTCATACTCGTGAAGGTTTTTCATATTTTAAACCAATTACTAAAAATCATCCAATTAATCTTACATTTATTATATAAATATCAGTTTAATTTTAAATTTAACAATTTCATCTATTTAGTTCTAAATCTTTATACGATAATTAAATGTAGTCATTGCAAGTCTTGTGACCAATTTTTGACGGAAACCACTGACTTAACAATATGCCACATAAGACAACCCAAGACAACTAGACCGCCACATAAATAATTCTTCACACAAATTAATTGTAAAGGTTACATTGATGTTTCACACAAAAAATTTAAGATTAAATTGATAAAATTATTATATTTTATTAAGATTGTTTTCAGAAGTGACCCATGAGGCAATAATACAAAACAGCACTAAATGCTGAAGTTATTGAAATCTTCGTGAGATTTGCTCTTTGGAGTCATGGTGAAAATGGGAAATGCATTTGTGCAGATGAGTAGACACGCACTGTCCATGAAAACTCAATCTGTGCCTAGCGAGGATGGAGTACAAATAGGAGTTGGAAAAGCAAAACAAGGACAAGCAGGGATGCACTTTGATTTGTCTACATCATGGCTTGACCATCTTTCCCCCGACTGGGATTGAGGCATGTGAACCTTCTAGAAACCTATATACACAATGATTGTTTGGAGGGCTTGTGTACACTGCCTTGGTCTAGTGCCTCATACTTGAACTTCGCATTCATTTTGGACCTTGTTTGCTATATTATGACGCTTGAATGAAAATAACATAAAATCATAACATGATTTTTCGAGACATAATGAATTTCATCAATATTCCACATTTGGTCAAGTTTCAAATGTAAATCTGATTAAGGAATCCAAGATGGCCGGGGAAACTTGTGAAGAAAAAATAGCAATTGATCGAAAGCATATTAATGATTTACCATGAAAAGAATTGTTAAGGGACTGAGATAGCTAAACTTAAGGAATCTGCGGAAGAGAACATATGGGTGAGTTGAAGCGATTGTTCTTCCAGTTGAGCATCCTCATGGATAATATGAGCATAAGGGGATAAACAAGACCAAATATATTTTGAACGGAGGAAGTAAATCATTCTTCAAAAGAAGTGCTTCGGGAAAATTATAGCTCACATTTGGTCATGATAGCGCTTATCTACGACTCTACTAACACTTCGCCAGCATCATCAAAATCTTGAATTTCATCAATCAAGACTAATCTCTACACTATGTGCAATTTAGAATGATAAATAAAAAAAAGAAACCACACACCCACACACAATTTCGAGTAGTAAAATTTTCCTTTCATAAATACATAAAATTTATTCAATCTCTCTCATTTAGCGATGTGTAAAATTTTTCTATATTTCATGCCCCCATCACATGGGTTGGGTACCATTCCAAATCAGGTTACCATCATGACTATCCAACTTTGAGTCATAAGCATTGCAAAAATTATGCCATGTCTTCAAATTTTTAACAATAGAAAAAAGGAGGTTGTTTATGGTAACCTGATTCAGAATGGTACCCAGTGGTTCCCGGTTCCGGTTCGGTTCCGTCTGGATCGGTTCGGTTCCGTCTAGAACCTAGAACTTACCCTCAGGTACAGGTTCCAATGAAGAACCTGGAACCTACCCATCAGAACCAAAAACCCGGAACTTACCCTGTCACAAGTTCCAGGATCGGTTCCAGGTTCCAATAGGTTTTTTTTTTTTCCTTTTTTTTTTCATTTTCAAATTTGAAAAACTCTTTTCAAACAATTGACGGTTCCAACTCCAATCTGATATATGGTCATAGGTAAAAGCAAGCGAAAGCTCTACCAATTGATTCTTATTCTACCCAAGCAAAAGTAGCAAATGAGAAATGGCAGTAACCACGCTGCAACTAGCGCATACACAAGTAGCAAAAAATTTAGAAAAAGGATGGCAGAAGAACGCTTCAAGTGCCAAAAGTTGGCACAAAGGGACACTTAAGTGTCAAAAGTTACGAAAGGTACACTTAAGTGCCACATTCAAAAAAGAAAGGGACACTTAAGTGCCACTCCCGCCAAAATCCGGCCAAAATGCTGACGTGTGCAAATTCCGACGAAATAAGCGCAAAACGACGCCGTTTTGCACGCCGACGTGGCCAAATAAGTGCAAAACGACGTTGTTTTTGCATTGACGTGGCAATAAATAAATGTAAAAATTAATTTAATTTAATTTAAAACTAAATTTACTTAAAATATTTAAAAATACAAACACAAATATTAAAAAATTCAAAAAAATTCAAAATTTTAAAAATTTTTAAATTTTAAAAATTTAAAAAGATTTAAAAATTTTAAAAATTTTAAAAATTTTAAAAAAATTAAAAATTTTAAAATTTTAAATTTTTTTAATTTTAATTTTAATTTTAATTTTAGTTTAGTTAATTTTTATATTATTTTAATTTTAGCATTGACATGGCAACTTGTTTTTTAAATTTTTTAAATTTTTTAGTTTATTAAAATTAAATTTTGTTATTTTTAAATGTTTTAAATAATTTTAATTTTAATTTTAATTTAATTAATTTTTATATTATTTTAATTTTTGCATTGACGTGGCAACTTTTTTTTAATTTTTTAATTTTTTTAATATTAAAATTTGTCATTTTTAAATGTTTTAAATAATTTTAATTTTAATTTTAATTTAATTAATTTTTATATATTATTTTTTGCCACGTCAACATTAAAACGACGCCGTTTTGCCTTTGCCTCGCCGGAAAATCGCCATATCAGCATTTTGGCCGGATTTTGGTCGGATTGGCACTTAAGTGTACAATTTTGCTCCGATTTTGGCACTTAAGTATATCTTTCGTAACTTTTGGCACTTAAGTGTCCCTTTGTGCCAACTTATGGCACTCTAGGGGTCCGCGTGTCGAAAAAGGATCGCTATCTACATATGGTAGTTCCATAAGCAGCTCTGCATCAAGCAAAGTTGAGAAAGGCCTCAGCATAGTCATCATCCATTGATCCGACGTAGACAAAGTTCAAGTAGATTCATCGGAGCAAGGACTCGTCAGCGGAACTAACCATCAAAGACAGCACAGAGCTGCTAATGATTTGAACAGGCAGTGCATGGGACGCTATATTGGAAATATAGAGCCTCCGTAAGCTTCGAAATTTATAAGGACACAACAGTGAAGAAGGGGGCACCTGCAAGAAACCTCAATACATTAAGCCCAAGGCTTAGTTCGATTTCCGAACTAATGAGACTACTTCACTGATTTCTTCGAATTTCCGCCTTTCCTTCAGAAGCATCCGGGCAAAATTGAGAGCTCGGCTCTCGCAGTCTGCATGCTTACTAGCATCAGTTATGGACTCAAGATCCTCCACATGTGCAACCCCAACAATTCTCCTGAAATCAAAACCAAAGATGCATGAAGGCAAACAGTGAGTACTTAGACAGCTGTATGCTCCAAAAGTGACATTAGTCCCAAAAGCTACTAGATATCTAGCAAGTTCATAATCTACAGAAGGAGAAGCAGAAATTGCCACTTCATCCAGTCGCACGTTATGGCAGCCCCAAATCCAAGAGGATCATGGAATAAATCCTTCATGAATTTCCTCTAGACCAGCTCGAGCAGCACATCATTGTTATAGATTGCTGGTAGATATGCGAGCAAGTTAAGTTTATTGATTCATTCTCTTCTGCAGCAAAGCAATCAGGTTCTTTTAAGACAGTGGGAGCAATGCGGGCAGCCCAAGATCGTCCGTACATGCAAGAATCAATAAGAAATGTAAGCAAGTGAATTTTTCTCTCAAACTTAAAAGACTGCACTTATAAGCTGGAGCTATTCCATATTGAGGTTTGCTCTTCACCAGACAATCTACATCTCCCTATACAAGCAACACATTACAATCACTCATCAGCCAAGAAAACACACCGAAGCTAAATACTCTGGAAAGAAATAAGGGTTAATACCTTGAAAAACCCCAAACTGATATACTTGTGACAAATTTACCCCAAACTATTTTTTTGACCACCAAAAATCCCAAACTGGTATACTTTTGACAAATTTACCCCAAACTGGTACACTTGTGACAAATTTACCCTCTGTTAGTTTTCGTTAAATTTTATTATCAAATTATTAAGTTAAATGACACGTAACAATTGACTAGTATACCAATTTGGGATTTTACGATCCGTTTGTCAGAGTTTACAATTGTTATGATTTTTTTGTGGTATTAATCCAATTTAGTGAAGAGTATATTTGTCACAAATTTATCAGTTTGGAGTTTTTTGCGGTCGAATAAATTAATTTGGGGTAAATTTGTCATTAATGTACCAATTTAGGGTTTTTTATGGTCAGTCGGGGTAAATTTGTCACAGGTGTACCGGTTTGGGGTTTTTCATGGTCAAAAAAATAGTTTGGGGTAAATTTGTCACAAGTGTACCAGTTTGAGGTTTTTCAGAGTATTAACCCAAGAAATAAATCTCAGCCGTCCAAATGACAGAGAAATCGCACAAGATTTAGCTCGCCACACCCCGCATTTTCGATGGACTTTCATAAAGGACGGACCCCAAATCATGGGTAGAACAAAAGCTCTCCTTTCGGAGCCAGTTTACAATCCAACCAATTTCAACCACACCCCGCATTTTCAACAGATTTTAAGCAGGGTAGTCCCCAAACCGCGAGTAGAGCAAAAGCCCTACTCCATTTGGAGCCGGTCCACAACCAAATCAATTTCAAACAATACCTCAACAATATTGCCAACTAAGTAAGGGAGTTGCTTGCTGATTTTAATCTTCTCTTAATTCTCCTTTATCTTCTCCTTATACCACTCCAGCTCCAGATTCGTCCTCTGCAGCTCCTCCTGCCATCCCAAAAAACCCCTAATGCTCTTCGCTGAATACAGCAGTCATCTTGTCTCTACGAAGATGCAAATCTTCCATTTCCTTTTCAACTTTGACCCTTTACCTAAAATCCCCAACCTTCCCATAAACCATATTCACTGTTCCACAAGTTAACCCAAACCCAGCTTCTGATACAACCCACTCTCCCTTCGATAGCATCACACCCTGCAAGGCATGCAATCAATGACCATCATGCCAGTCGAAAGGAACAACCTTGGTTAATCCTCGCCCAATTATCAACCATTACGTAAGCCCCAAACCAAAATCTCCCAACTACCCCATCAGCCTCCCTGAGCACCACATTATCTTTGGACATCATTTTGCCATTATGCTATATTTGGATACAATCCCGAGGATGAATATACAGGAATAGCTGCTTCTGCTGTACTTTTCTCATAGGGAGTAAGCTGTCTGCCTCTTGTGCAATTTCGATGGAAGAATTAGAAACCTCAGATTCTTGATAATCTTGGATACAGTCAAAGAGCCTCTGAATTACTTAGAGTACTCTAGAACTTGATGAGCAGGCAAAATTACAGTCCATGGCCTTATGGTAGAGTCTCTGGATAGACATGCTTGACTTTTATTGGGTACAGTAGCTTCAAGAGCGATGCGGTTCGATGTAGCCAGTCTCTTGGCACTATACCATTTCGGGGCGGATGAAGTTACTGATAAGCAGGAAATGTTAGCACAAGACTAGACTAAGAAAGTTAGAACATCACATACTAAAAGCCAAAAACCTATCATCTGATGAGAAAAGTAAGGCCTTGTACATGACATCTGGTGTCCCTGATCATTGATTCGGGATAAAGACGAGACGAAGGTACCATGGAACCCACAGGGTGCCCTTTGAGGCAAGGTGACCTTTTCCATTGGCTCGCCTTTAGACTGTGCTTCCATCACAAGAACCTGCAGATTTCACCATTTCAAAACCACATCAAAAGTCATTACCGGTAGGCAAACCTACATGACGATTGCATTGAACTCTTAAACTTAACTTAGGGCACAGCTGTTTCTCAATTACGTACCCAAGAGACAATCCAACCACTGTCCACTCCAAGACCATCTTTCGTAGGGACAAGAACACGCCTGCTGCAGAAGCTGTCCTTTTTGAAAATATGGTGGCCGACCTTCATCAACTTCTTGTGATATCTTCCTCTCTAATTCAAGGCCGCAGTGAGGTACCTATCGACGTGTACAATGGATAATTAGAATGACTCAAAAACATTTTCACTAATACCTCAGAGTCAGATAGCCCAAGACACGGTTCGTCGAAGTATAATTTCACAAGACCTCCATATTGAGCCATTCCTGAATCAAATGAGTGATGCGTAAACAATAGGAAATCAATCTTATGCGCTAGTTTGGGCAAGTAGACATGAACTCGAGAGTAGAGACTGGCATTGCATTACCACTTTCAGAGCTTGCTCTGACTTGATGACTTGAGCAAAACCATACCTGCTACGCAAGCCAGTGAATTCAGCATTTATGAAAGGGAAGTCCACAGAGAATTCAGTGCCCATAAAATTCGACTCCTGAATTTCCCAATTTCCATGTTCAATCTCCACCGATAGGTACAGGTAAACAGATAGCCTCCATGTTTGTTAGCATTTGCATCCACCGGTTCTCTAGAGTTGAATCCTCTCGAGAGCCAATTGAACTTGTTCATACCCCAATCAGGACACGGAAACACCAACATAAGAGATCCGCATCTTCTCACCACAACCTGCATTGTTGGGAAATATCATTAAAGTTGAGGCTTAGTCTAAGAGGATTTTAACCTCCAAATTAGGCTTCTAGGAAAATAATACCTCATAACGGTCCCAAAAGCACTTGAATATGTGAAATATGCAGCTTGATTCTACATAAAACCATTGGACTGAACTCGTGTCTCCATAACGTAGCATCACCCCTATCCTCACATATTTTCCTTGTCATACTTCAGTAACCTACATTCCAAGAAAACAATTAGCTGCTTCAACAAACTGAAAAACTATCACTAAGAAAGGCATTACCAAATGAACGCTACAACATGAGATCAACTAGTTATCCGCTGAATCAATTAGTACCGAATCATGCCGTAATGTGCCAGTGAGGGATCTCCATTTTTCCAGAGCAGTCTTGACACCAAAACTCCTAGCAATTACAACATCCAGCTCTGCCTACATTCCTGATCCAAAACAAATGTCCATTTACACAGGCACTTCACTCCTAATCTCACAACAGAACCCCCTCCACATCTGGTTCCCTTTGGGTTTCATGTCCCGTATCAAAATGACATCGTTTCTTTCATCGTGTATAGCACGATATATTATATCTTGCTATTCTGAACGTCCATAATGAGCATCAATGGAACAAATCCACCTTGCACAGCAAAAAAATTATAATGCTTAAATGATTATAACATAAAATCAGAAGATGATTTTTCCAGATGGGATGAATTTAATTGACAGTCTGCCCTTGGTCAAATCTAACACGTAAATCTGATCATTGAATACCTAATGGCCAGAGGATCTTGTGAAGAAATATAGCAGTGCATCAGAACATGCTAATTATTTACCATGAAAAAGAATGGTTAAGGGACAGAGATAACTAGAGTTAAAGGGATTTCCTAAAGAGTATATATGCTTATTTGGAGCAATTGATCTTCCAATTGAGCATCCTCATGGAAAATATGAAATCAAAAGTATCTGCATAAGCAAACAAACATAACCACATAGATTTCAAGGGAGAAGCCAATCATTCTTCAAAAGTAGTATTTCGAAAAATCATTCTTCGGAGTATTTGCAGTCGCTATGGCCCTATTTGGTAACCATCCCAATAGTGACTGATTATAATTCTTTGTTCCCAGGAATAGTTTGAGAATAGAATTGTGTTTGATAAAATTTTTGTTCCCGGAAGAAATTTCTATTTTTTTGTTCCCGGATGTAGATTTGGAACATAATCAAGAATTAAAAAAAAAAAAAAAGTTAATTCTTGTTCCGGGAACAAATCTAAGAATCAAAACCGATTCTTCTTCTTCCATTTTCTCTTCTTCTCCTTCTCTTTTCTTCTTCTTCATTGACCGCCATCCACAGCTTGCTGTTCGCCGCCGTCGGCAACCGGTCCAGCAAGCTCGTCGAAGGCTCGCCAGGCTAGGGCGAGCTCCGGTGAGGCTCACCCAACCTTGCCGGTGGCCAAGCGGGCCTCGTCCAGCCCCAGCGAGGCCTGCCTGGCCACTGATTTGGCGAGGCCAAGCCTTGCCGGGGTTGGGCAAGCCTTGCAACACCCAGCCCTACCGGTGGCTAGGCGGGCCTCACCTGGGTCCAAGCGGGTCTCGCCCAGCCCTGCCGAGGCTCGCTTGGCCACCAACGAGGCTGGGCGAGCCTCACCCAACCTCGGCGAAGCTCCGATGAGGTTGCCGGCCAGAAGAAGAAGAAGAATAGGAGAAAAAGAAAAGAAAAAAAGTAAAAAAGTAAAAAAGTAAAAAAAAAAAAATTGAAAAATTAACAAAATTGATTTGGAATAGAATCAATGAACACGATACCTAACGCAATTCTATTCCAAAATCAAAAATTTTGGACAATTACCAAACTCACTATCTCTCTAGCTCACCTTCTCACTCTCTCCATCTCTCTCTCTCTCTCTCTCTCGGTTGCTCAACCTCTATTAGAGATATTTATCTTTCCTAATTGTCTCTATTTGATTTTATTTGATATTGTAATATTTTATTACTTTAGATAGTTGTTTAGAACAGCATATAAATAGGCTCTTGCATCATCAATATTAGACACTCAGAAAACTATAGAAATTATCTTTTTTACTTTATTCTATTATAATCCTATTATGGTATGAGAGCTAAGTTTTATCTGAGGAAGGGGTTATCGTGTAATGATAATATTGTCATAGCTGCGCTGATACCCATCACCAAACCATCGTCCTTCATCACTTCTAAGAAGGTTTTGTCACTTGTTTCAAAAATCTAACACAATCATCATGTCCGTCTGTCCCAAATGAGTCAGACCCTGAAAATTCATCACGAACTAACTCCGAGAGAAGCCACACTTCCATTACGCTTCGCCACATTATTGGTCCACCGATGCCATCGGTTGTAAGTGAGACTTTTAAAGTCAATATGGAACCTTTTCAGCAAAAAAAACCACCACAAACAAGTTCTACGTTCTCCGGTAAATCCAAAATAGCAACAAACGTTGCTGGAAAGCTGCCCGCGCGCCCTTATGGGCCGCCCATACCTTCTGCGCGTGAGATCCACACACCCGGCCTTGCATGTGATTCGCTACATCTGTCGAGCAGTGACGTCATCCTCCACGTCATCTATACGTAAGCATCACGTCATTCTTCATTGCAAACCAACATCAACTTGACTAGTTCGGCTCAATTCCGACTGGTTCTCAGTGTTTTCCAATCAATTCGGCCAAATTCCTATTGATTCTTATGGTTTTCTAACCAGTGCGGCTTGACTCCGATTGGTTCGCAATGTTTTTTGGTCGGTTTAGCTAGATTCCAACCAGTTTTTGGTGTTTTTTGATCGATTTGGCCCGATTTTGATTGGTTCATGGCATTTCCAAATTGGTTCTTGAGGTTTTTCAATGTTGTCAATCTATTTTCCGCATATATTCAGCTCTGCAAGTATTTTTTTTTTCAAATTCATTATAGAATCTACTGAATTTACTAGTATATTGCATATTATAGAGAAATTAGAAGTCTTAATTCACATTCAGACCAACCTGAATGGATCAAACTATGTCTTATGGGTTCAAGAAATTTCCAGTTTTCTAAGAGGACGTAAGCTTTGGCGTTATGTTACCAAAAGTATCCGTGTGTGTATTCAAGTCATTGAAGAGGTTGATGATACATTTGCCGAACATTTGGAGGAGTGGGAGAGCAAGAATCACTAGATGCTCACGTGGTTTCGAAACACTTTGATTCCATCTATCAAATTTCAATTTGATTGCCAAAATACTGCAAAAGAAGCCTAGGATCTTCTTGCTAGTCATTATTCCACATCATAGATTGCTCATCAATATCAACTATTGGGGATCTTACATCGCTTGTCCCAGGAGACAAGTCAGTCTATTAATGAATTTATTTCTTCCATGCATGCTCTACGGTATCAACTAGCTTTATCTGATCCAACATGGGATTCTACTATTCATGCTCGTAAGTATGTTGAGTATCATGATCGTATGCGAGTTCTGCAATTTGTGATGGTTGTTAATGATGAGTATGAACCTGTGTGAGCTTCACTTTTGCATTGGGATCCTTTTCCTCCTCGAGCCAATTGTCTCAAAACTGTTAACTAAGGAAACTCGACTTACAACTTTAAAGGCACAACATGCTACTCCACCGGTCTCCATTTCTATTGATGCAGTGCTTCCCACTTCTAGCTCATCCTCATGGAACAAGCCTTACTGTAAGCACTGTTGTCGACTCGGTTATTATGCATCGAACTATTATCAACTATAACCTAAGCAATCTATGGAAACAAACAACTGGTCCCGTTTTAGAGGTTCGCCTGCATGCCACCCGTCCACTGTTGTTGCTGCCATAAAAGATTATTCTAACTGTTTGTCTGTCACACTATCATTAGATTATCTTCGGTCCATAGTTCATTCCATTCTCCAAGAAACTGGTACTTCTAGCCCTTCTGCTATATTAGTCACTCCAAGTACACCTAATTCATGGTTCTTTAATTATACGTGTTGTAATCACATGACCTCCAATTCCAATTCCAATTTATTCAAGTCAAATCATACACTTCACAAACACCTATTATTCACATAGCTAATAGCTCTCAGATGATAGTTATCATACAGGGAATGTTTTGTTGAAGAAAAATCCCTTAGAGTTTTGAAGTTGACAAAACAGCCTCAACAGTACGGTCTAAGGATTCCAAGACTCAGTCAGTTACGTCTGAAGTTTTCAAAGTCTAAAGGTTTTCAAAGACAGTCAGACCCAGAAGTTCGTTTGAAGTTTTTCCGTCTAAAGTCAGTCAAGACTCAGTTTCAGTTTGAAGACCTTCAAGACTCAGTTTCAGTCTGACGACCTTCAAGACCCAAATCTAAGTCTGAAAACAGTTCGCGATTTTTATAGGCTGGTTACAAGTTATTTTTTTGGTTAAGGAAAGTAAGATATTGGATTTCATATTTCCTAATCTTAACCATGTAATATCTCTGACTGTGATCATGAGCTTGGAAGATTTATTCTTCGGATTTTATCCGTTGAAGATCAAGTTTATTTTTGGAAAAATCTAATTTTGGGAACTCAAGATCCTGATTGTATGGGCGAACAGGATTGACGAGTTACTGTCTACTTATGTTTTCGGCGACAAGAAGATCACTTAAATTGATTCAGTCCAACGGGTTGATTGGATGAATTTTTGGTAAGTGCCATCGGGTATGGAGGCACGGAGGCTATTTAAGGTGGATCGATGTTGCTTGGAAAGAAGGAGAGACTGGGTAGAAAAATCTCAATGTTAGAATCTCCAAAATCACTTGTTTTCTAAAATCTTTCATGTTCGAATTGTGTATCAAAGAGAGTTACGTATAGTGCGAAAGCAGCAGGAAGCTGTAGGAGAGACTGTCTATTGAAGAAGTCTAGTTCGTGTACTGTAACAGCTCTTGTTTGCTACATAGTGATTACAACCAGTTGGCTGCCAGCGTGGAGAGTGGACGTAGGCTTGGACTAAGCCGAACCACTATAATGCTTGTGTCAATTCTCTTTTACCCTACTCTATTTACTTTATGAATACGTGCTTTATTTATTATTGATATATCTTTGATATCAACGTATTCTACCGCAAAAGATTCCAAAAGAATTCCACAACAACCTATTCACCCCCTCTAGGTTGATTCACTAGCCTATTTCAATTGGTATCAGAGTAGGTTGCTTATTCATTAGAAGTGTTATTATTTCTGAAGCTAAAGATCTATGGCTAGTGTTTTGGCTCCAGGTTTAATTGAAGGGCAAAGCAATACCAGACCTCCCTACTTCGATGGCAAGGAGTACAACGTATGGAAAAACAAGATAAAGGCATTCCTAAGATCTAAAGATCATATGGAGTGGGATGTAGTGGAGAATGGAATCACTCTTAAAGCTGTATCTATCACAGGGAAAGAATTACCTGATGGAGTGGGAACAACACACACTGATATCTCAAAGAGACAAGCCCTTGATGCAAAGGCTATCTACTCTCTATATTGTGCATTATCTCCTACTGAATATAATAGAATTTCATCTTGTGAAACAGCCAAAGAAGTTTGGGACAGATTGCACGTCACCTATGAAGGAACAGATCGAGTCAAAGAAACCAAGATCAATATCCTTCTTAGTCAATATGAAGCCTTCAAAATGAAGCCAGGAGAATCCATCATGGATATGTTCAATCGATTTACAGAAATTGTAAACGGCTTGTGTGACGTCTCAGGGCGTCACGTACTAAGTGCAAGCGGAATTAAATATTTTTATAATTTTAAAATTGATATTCAACTAATCAAACATACATTTAACATTGACGATTAGCATGTATAACATGGATTATTTAAAAATCCCTAAATATGTAACATGAAGTTATCCTGCAATTCATAATATTCATCATCCACATATAAGAAATTAAACTAGAGCATGAAAGGCTTCCTTTTATTTACCATCTTCGGGCTTAACAAAATCTATTCACCTGAACTTTTCTTTACATGTTCCTCGACTAACTATTTACAACATGTACAAGACAAAAAGTAAGGCGCAACAAAGTCAGGGATAGGGGTAAGGGTGGCTACTCCACGTACATTCCAAACCAGCCCGCGTCTTTAACCAAAAACAAACAACAGTCTAACACCTAGCCTTCCATGAACTCTGGCGTCTAGGCGCCATCCATCCTGTCTCCAGGTCCACCGGCTTCAAAGGGTAACGAACCAAACATCTCGCCCTCATGGTTGATGAACCATGCCACGAACTTCATCGGGATCAGACTAGCTCTACCGTCATCCATCCATAATATTGCTTCGTACTTGGTAAACACCATATCTATGTCAGGGTCATACACGTCCAGGAAAGAAACATCAATGTTGGCTATCACTCCATACCGAGCAACTGGCGGCACATCCATGCTTTCAATCTGAAAATGTAAGGTATGAGCAAACATCCTTGCCCAGTAAAGAATAACAAAACTCTACTCTGAAATAATCCATAGCTATCAAAGTCACAAGCAAACTATCCAACAGTTAGGACGCTAAGAAAAACATATAGCAAGCATAAACAGTATTAATGCATCGTGTAAGAAATCACCTGACATGCATCCATCCTACGCTTATCCTTCACAAACTCAAACTACAATGCAAATACTATAGATGAACTCACTCGCCATATATAATTAACTTTTAGTGTGCATAAAAATCCACCCTCGAATCGGGCACAACCGGAAACTACCGGCCGATCGAGTCACTTCCCGAAGGTACGTTATTTGGACTTCCACAATACCTCTAATTGTGGGCATCTCACTCCGAGGCATCCCGGTATCAACCAAACCGAGGTCCTCCCTGATCACACACAGGGGCATCTCACTCTGAGGCATCTCCGGCATCACACAGCCGAGGCATCCTTGATCACACACAATGGCATCTCACTCCGAGGCATCTCCGGCATCACAGCCGAGACATCCTTGATCACACACAAGGGCATCCCAAACTTCCGGGGGCATCACCGGTAACTCGGTACCGATGGATCCGTTCACCTCATTAAGCACACATTTCACACCACACCTTTGATTTAATGTGCATATCGTATGCAAAAGAAAAGACACCTAAGTATCTATCTAAGTCTCATGATCCTAGCACACGTGCGTGTCCGGATTATAAGATAAAATCCATCACGAACATGTCCCATACCATGCCGGACAAATATTTATCCCATAACCAAGCACTATGCACCGCACTCATTGCATACACATGAACCTAAATGCACTTAAATCTCTATTGATGTATGAGACTCACTCAATCTTAACTAACATCTAATATAGAGTTTATTAGACTCCATGTTCAGCATACAAGTCCAAATTGTAAGTGGTTACATCTAATATACATTCTCGGGTACAAGCAGAATTTTTGGCTAAATAGGCAGTTTCGGTTTTAAGCATGAAATACATATCAAATATTATTGAAATGCTACCAAATTTTAGTATGTTGTACTTAAGACATATCTTAACATCTTTCATGAATGAACTTAGGTCTAATTCTCACTGTATTAAGAGTAAAAATTAACATCATCTTCGCTGAAATTCTGTTCTTAGTCCAGATTTTCTATTAACAAAGAAAAATCCTTTCATCAATCAATTCTCATTCATTTAATCTCAAATTTTGACACATTATTCCTTAAGATGTGTTCTACAACTTTCATTAAGGATTCTAAGTTCAATTCTCAACAGATAATTACAGAATTTTCACACAATCAGCAAAGGTCATCCAATTTCCACAAAAACAGCTTACAAGACTTACTAAATTCGCTTCTTTTTCTATGTTATGGGTCTATATGGTTATAACTTCTTGTATAACTCAATCCTATGGTAGTTCTATCATGGAGAAAAGCTTCTTTCCTATATCCATTAATGAACATGAATGAGTTTGCACACAGACAAGGTATTACTCGCTCGGTTTCATCCAAACCGAATGGAATCGCAAGCTCACTTCACTTCTAGTTCGTTTAAACCACTTTTCTTACTCAATTCTCATATCTCAAGGCTTCGGCACTTCCCCACAGCATCTCAAAATATCACCATCAAGTCTTTTTCTAACATTTAATCCAATCCAAGACTTGACACAAGGCGTTGTCACACCCGTGAACCGTATAACATCATTCTAGGTAAATCAGCACACTCGGCTTCCATCTTGGTGTCTCGCTCGACAAAACGGCACTCCATAAGCACAAATTCACACAAACACAGCAAGAAATTGACATGCAAACATTTCTACATTCAATCTAGCACTCCTCAAGCTCAATTCAACCATAAAACATCAACTAGAAGCTACATACATCCTTGTATGGCTAGATTCACATGTTTCTTTGATAAATCAACGGATTTGTTTCAAACTAGAGTTAGATTATTCCTTACCTCGCTTCGGCTACACAACTACACTTGGATGCTTCAAAATCAACTCAAAAATCTAGCATGCAAGATGAAGAAATCGGTGAGTTCCTCCTTGAGCAAGCTTCGGCCAAGAGAGGAAAATGGAGAAGAAATGTGGGTTTTCGGTTTTGTGTGGAGAGAGAGAAAATTTCGGTTTTTATATTAGAGAAATAAACCTATATGCTAGTCCTAGATTAGGGAGTAATGATTGATATGGTGATGATGAGATTTCTTGGGTTGCTAGTGTCGGTTTTGAAGAAAACCGTGGGTGTCATGCGTGAGATCCAAGAGAGAGAAAAGAAAATCGGTGTTGTGGCTTCGTGAGAGAAAAATTTTCCGCCATCTGTCGCTCATCGTTCGTTAACAGTTAATCCATGTCATTAGTTAGCTCATTAGATTAGATATTTTCATCTAATGATCTTTTGTTTCCACTTAATTTCAATCATACAAAAATCATAACACATTAACTAATTAAAGTTAGTCTAGAAAGAAATCAATCATAAAAAAATGTTAGAATTATAAGTAATCCACTAACTAAATCACTAACTATAATTGATGAGTCTTAACTAAGAAATATAATCACTTGGGCCTAATTATCTATTCCCGGCCCAACGGGCTCAATCCAAAATTATAAGGCCCACTAAACCTTATAAATCTTGAAATCCCGAACCTTGGCCCATTTCCAACCAATTCCAAGCCCAGCTTTCTTGGCCCAATCCATGAGCTCGGTTCTAAAAGAATTGTACAGCCCAATAAATCTCAAGCCCACACATCCTACAAAATCCAATGGGTTCGCTCTCCGGCCCATTCTAAATAAATTTAAATTTCTAATATTCTAATTAAGCTAATGACGGTCGGTCGAATTTTTTTGGGATGTCACAGCTTGGCATACCAAGGACAGCCAATCTCAGAACCTATGAAGGTCAATAAACTGTTGAGAGGGCTCTCCAAAGATTGGAATCACGTCAAGACATCTATAAGAGAAACACAAAGGATCATGCCTCTTTCAGTAGATGAATTAGTCGGCACACTTCAATCTTATGAAGTCGAGCAATTCAATGAGGAATTTGACACAAAAGGTAAGAAGTCAATTGCTTTAAAATCTAATGATGATTCTGATATTACAGATTCAGAAGAAGACTTGGATGATGAAGAAGTGGCACTTCTGATTAGAAAATTCAGAAGGTTAAATAGAAAAGGCAGAAGGTTTAATGGAAAGAAACAAAACAATCAAAGATTTCAAAAGAGATCAAATGAAGAAGAAGATACTAGCAAAGAAGTTGTTTGCTTTGAATGCAAGAAAAATGGACACATCAGACCCAACTATCCCTTATTGAAGAAAAAGAAAGGGAAACCTGAAAAGTTCAAGAAAGCACTCAAAGCTGAAACGTGGAGTGACACTAAATATGAGGAGAGTGATGAAGAATATGCAAACATATGTCTTATGGCAAACTCAGACTCAGACTCAGACTCAGACTCAAACAGTGGTATCAAGGTTAGAAATTCAAAAATTCCTACCAAAGTATCAAAATACATTGATGAACTTTGTCTCAGTCTTAAAGGCTCTCTTAAAAGGATTTCTGAACTAAAAAAGGAGAATTCCAAACTGAAACAACAAGAAAAGATTTTATTTGAAAAAGTTAAAAGTTTAGACAAGTCTCTTGCTGTTTCAAAAGAAAATGAGAATGAACTTTCAAAGGAAAATGCTTGCTTGAAAGAAGATTTATTGAAAGTCACAAAGAAATTTTCAATAGGTTCTGAAAAGTTGGATAAAATTCTTTCTATTCAAAGACCTTACTTTAATAAATCCGATCTAGGAATGACACAAGAAACCGTTCCTTTGATCGATTTCCCAAAGGTAAAGGAAAGAATTAGGAATAGGCCAACAAAAACTTTTTATAAAAATCATTTCCAAAAGGTTTTTGTAAAGCCTGTTGGTAGAAATGCTCTTACTTGCTCAAAATGCAAAAGTGTAGATCATTTTGAAAAGGAATGTCCCAAAGTTTGGAGACCTGTTAAGAAGAGCTGGGCAAAAACTGTTTATGCTACTAACAATGATGGACCCAAGAAGGTTTGGATACCAAAGAAGACATGAGTCTTTCTTTTAAATGCAGGTTACCTTCAAAAAGAAAATCAAGTGGTATTTGGATAGTGGATGTTCAAGGCACATGACAGGAGACTCAAGTTGTTTTACAAAACTCTCTCATATAAAAGGAAATGTTTCTTTTGGTGGTAATAACAAAGGAAGAATTGTTGGTCAAGGAACTGTGAAGATTGGAAATCTCACAATCAACAATGTCTCTCTTGTTGAAGGATTGAACTACAATTTATTGAGTATTAGTCAATTATGCGATTTTGGATACAAAATCAACTTTCAAGAAGATACATGTCTGGAACAAGCAAAGATCTCTCACAATCCTTTACTGGACGAAGACATGGAAATATTTATTTGCTAGACGTAAGGTCTGACAGTCCTCAATGCTTAATATCGATTCAAGATGAAGTCATTCTCTGGCATAGGAAGCTTGGACATGTCAACCTGAAGCAAATCGCAAAAGTGTCATCCAAAAAGCTTGTTCGAGGACTTCCTAACCTCAAGTATCAAAAGCATGATTTATGCACTCCCTGTGTACTTGGAAAACAGGTTAAAAATTCCTATAAATCTATAAATCAAGTATCCACTAATCGTGTTTTGCAGCTATTACACATGGATTTATTCGGGCCAACAAGAGTTCAAAGTATTGGAGGTAAAAGATATTGCTTGGTTATAGTTGATGATTATTCTCGTTTTACTTGGGTATTCTTTCTTGCAAATAAATCTGATGCATTGACTTATTTTACTAAGTTTGCAAAGAAAATTCAAATTGAAAAAGGTTATGCGATTTCAAGTATTAAAACTGACCATAGTGGAGAATTTGAAAATCATGATTTTGCTAAATACTGTGATGACAATGGTATTCAACATAATTTTTCATCCCCATACACTCCACAACAGAATGGAGTTGTAGAAAGGAAAAATCGTTCTTTGCAAGAAATGGCAAGAACTCTTTTGATCGAAAGTAATATTTCACCTCATTTTTGGGCTGAAGCTACTTCTACTGCTTGCTATATCATAAATAGAATCTTTCTAAGACCTATATTAGAAAAGACACCTTATGAACTGCTCAAAGGTAAGAAACCAATTGTTTCATATTTTCATGTATTTGGTTGCAAATATTATATCCTAAAGAATTCCAGTGATCGAATTGGTAAGTTTGAAGAAAAATCAGATGAATGAATTTTCCTTGGCTACTCTATGACAAGCAAAGCCTTCAGAGTCTTCAACAAACGTACTCAAACTGTGGAAGAATCCATGAATGTGAAGTTTGAAGACTCAGTACAAAATCAGACTCAACCTGAAGATTTTGAGTCTGGCCAAGTGTCTACAAATTCTCTTGAAGAAAATCAAGCCCCAGACACTAAGCCTCAAACAAATTCAGTAATTCCAACTGAAGAAGAGCTTTCCCAAACTGACAAACCAACTACAAGTTGGAAGCACAAGTCAAGTCATCCTCCAGACCTTATCATTGGCAATATTGATGAAGGAGTTCGTACAAGATCTAAAAGACGTGAAGCTTCTAGTGCTCTTGCACTCATTTCTGAGATCGAACTGAAAAACATAGAAGATGCATTGAAAGATGAAAGCTGGATTGAAGCAATGCAAGAAGAATTGAATCAATTTAAAATCAACAACGTTTGGGAGCTAGTTCCTAAACCAAAAGGTAAATCAATCATTGGTACCAAATGGGTTTTCAGGAATAAGCTTGATCAACAAGGAAAAGTGGTAAGGAATAAAGTAAGACTTGTGGCAAAAGGCTACACACAAGAAGAAGGCATCGACTATGACGAAACCTATGCTTTGGTGGCAAGGTTAGAAGCCATAAGATTACTTCTTGCTTTTGCTTGTTTTAAGAATTTCAGGTTATTCCAAATGGACGCAAAAAGTGTGGCATCCTCAATTTTTGATAACCCATCAAGATGTAAGGGTTATAGCAAATTAAATTGTGGAACTTTAGCCATTGGTTTATTGAATTACAATTGGACTATTTTAGTGGACATAGTAGCTATAATGTGTGATTTGGTGAGTGGTTGAAATTGAGTGCACATATGGGTACACATGTAACCTACGGCTAAGGAATTATTTTTGGAGGGGTAAGACTTTATTTAATTGAATTTAAGTGGGCCTTATAAATGAATTTTTGGACCGGCCAAGCCCGAAAGGAGAAGGGAGGCTCGGCCAAGCCATTTCACGAGCAAGGGGAGGAAGAATGAGTTGGCAAATTTCTGCCATGTGTCACCATGCATGGAGAAGTAGATTATAGGCTTAATGATTACCAAATTGAAGTATAAAAAGCAAGGATTACCGTCCATAGAGCCATTTAGTCGACCAAAGAGAGAGAGAGTGAGAGGGAAAGAGGGAAGTCGGGCAAGGAAAGAAGAGGAAGGAGGAGGAGGAAGAACCGAGAAGTGCCGAGCCGTTTGCTGCCCAATTCTTCATCGTTTTTGCTCAAATCAAAGGCAAGATTTATCTCTGGTCTTCCCATGCTTCTTGTGGTGGTGTGTAGTGGTTAGAAGTACGAAATTTATGGCTGGATTGTTGAGTTTTTGAAAGAAATCCAAAACCGGTGCAATCGGGTTTCTAGGAATAGTTTTGCGCCATTAACTTGCATGCGTTGATAGACGTTATTAGAGTGGTAATTAGACTTTGATGTCTTCATGGAAGTTGTAAAGCACCTCTTGAGCTATAACATAGTCAAAAATGAAGTCATTTGAGTGAGATTTGAGGGGTGAAACCTAGTTTCTTTGGAACCGGATGAATTTCGGAGCAGTTTGTGGACCTTTCACCCTTGTTGCTTGCTGTTTGTGTGAATTTGTTGAGAATTGTTATTCGACCCCTTCTTGTGATTTGTAAAGGACATCCTGAGGTACAACATACTGAAAATTTAGCCAATTTCGTTCGGTCTAGTTTGGTGAATTGCTTGTTTTCTCTTGTCGTTGGATTCTGGAATTTCTGGGTTGAACAACAGTAACTTGCGTGGCAATTAAAGTGATGTTCCTGTGGTTTTCTTGTGTCGACTTCTTCATGAAAGTTGTGTATTACTTGTTGGTCTATAACATATCCAAAAATCAGAGAAAAAGAAGGTGGATAGGTAGTTCATACGAAGTTGTTTTGCTGAGGAGTGTTGCTGGACAGTGTGTGAACAGTATACCGAGGAATTGAATGTATTGTAGGAATTCATGGAGCACGAATTAGGTGATGATGTCTTCTTGGAATGTGTTCATTAGACTCTTGGCTACAACATAGTTAAAAATCGTGATTTTTGAGCAACATTAAGGCATTAAATTTCTTGAAATACGAGTACAGTGCATGTTGGAAGATGTGAGTATCAAATCTGTTTCTGTGGAATTTGTGTCTTCCTATGTGTGAATCATTTGAATGTGATTCCTTAAGGAAAGTTGTATTATTATGTGTGAATATTGTTGTGGTTGAGTGGCATGATGTGATATGGCCAATTAGATGGTTAAAAAATTTGGATTTCTTTAAAGCTGTACAAGTTGTTTTGTATAGAAATTGTTGTGATGACATGGCCGAGTGATATTTCCTTTGGTGTTCATCATTGAAGTATACATTTTACATGAGAGGCATTCCATGTGGTCATAATTATTATATATGTATGAGTTTCACACCTTATTAAGGATATATGAGGTTCAAATGAGATGTTTTCTCAATGGATACATGCTGAATTGTGGTGTATTAATTTGATAAAGCATGTTGAGTGCAATTCATGTCATGTGAGTGAGAATACATGGTATTGTTTGCTGTTTTTGCTCATGAATGGTATGGAACATGTGATGAATCATGGGTATGGAAAAGATAATTGCATGACACGTGTTGATTATGCCTCGGGAGTATCGAGATGCCCGGCCAGGGAGTGAAAATGCCGAATGCCCAGTAGCCCTATGTGCATAAATCTGGATGGCCTCGGAGTTGAGATGCCCGGAGCGTTGGGGGTGCTGGAAGCACGGAGTGTGTGTGCCGTGGATACCTCGTGATGCCAGTTGGGGTGCGAGATGCCCGGCCAGGGAGTGTAAATGCCGAAAGCACGGATGGTGTGTGCCGTGATTCCTCACGATGCCAGTTTTGGGTGTGAGATGCCCGGAATGTGGGGGGCCGGAAGCCCGAGTGGTGTGTACCGGGATTTGCATTGTTAATTGCAATGAATACACATATGCATGGTCGTTGCCAATATGTGATATATGTGCATTTGAAATTGATGAATTGTGAAAGGCATGTGTGATGGATTACACATATGTATACATGAGGGTGCTGAATTGTGAAAGCATGTGTGATGGGATATACACACGTATACATGAGAATGCTGAATTATGATTGCATTCATCTTTTTAAGTCATGAAATGTGCACATGAGGAATATTTGATTTCATTGGCATAGCTGAACTTATGTTATGCGTATGTGCATGGAAAAGGGCTGAGCTATGAAAGGTGTGCATGATGAGATGTGTATACATTGTTAAGATGCTGATTTGTGAAGGCATGATGTGGCTGCAACTTGATGATTGAAATGCTTGTCTTTGATGCTTACATGTTGTTGTGATGTGCTTGATTGCATGGTATGGGTAGTCTTAGAGACTATATCTTTGCTGAGTGGTTGTACTCACCCCTTTTGGGGACTAACATTTCAGCTTAGAAGATGTCTCGTACCCCGGTAGCACCAGGCACATTCTACGGGATTCCATCCGATTTAGAAGTGCGAGTGGCCCAATTCCCTAGCCCTGCGATCCTTGGATGTATGTATTTTCGGGTCTCCGTGTTGGTCCGGTTCGAGGTAGGCCTGAATAGTGGCCCGGTCTATCAAGAATACGTCTCCATCTTCACCTGCCAGGATGGGGAGATGGGTGGAATCCTACCACCGCCGCCACCTAGTGCACCTGGCTGGAGGTAGATGAGGGACAAAGCTGGGGAGGTTAGAGGGTTTTTGGACAACACCGGAGCTGGTTAGATGGATAGCTTTTGAGTAGGCCATATATAGGCTATTTTCTTACCTTGATGATGGGTAGTGTTATGAGCTTGTTTTGATGTATATACTCTGATGTATCCTACCCTGAAAAGGCGAAGAAACTGTCCATCATCTAATAGTAAATAAAACAGAGCCGGTTGCTTAGTATTCTATTGTGTTTAGTGTGTGTGCATTGCCCCTCATATGTGGTGTGGGAGAGTCTTGAGTTTTGCTTCCGCTATATGATGCGCTGGGATCGTTGTGCATTTTCTTTAAAAATAATAATAATAAATATATATGATGAATGAGAGCCCAAGAGTCTTAGCTCTCTCAGGAGATAAAGAATAGGTAAGCATGACTGTAATAGCCTCAAAGGTGTTCGGGGTGTTACAAAAAGTGCATTCCTAAATGGAATTATCCAAGAAGAAGTCTATGTGGAACAACCACCAGGATTTGAAGATCCTAGAAGTCCAAACCATGTTTTCAAATTGAAGAAAGCTTTATATGGATTAAAACAGGCACCTCGAGCATGGTATGAAAGGTTAAGCAACTTCTTAATTCAAAATGGCTTCTCTAAAGGTAAAGTAGATACTACCTTATTTATAAAAAGAGAAGGCAAGGATTTCATACTTGTTCAAATTTATGTTGATGATATTATTTTTGGTTCTTCTAATGAGAAACTTTGCAAGAATTTTTCAAAGTGTATGCAGATTGAATTTGAGATGAGCATGATGGGAGAACTAAACTTCTTTTTTGGGACTTCAAGTCAAACAATCAAGTGAAGGAACTTTCATCCATCAAGAGAAGTATGCAAAAGACCTTATCAAGAAGTTTGGAATGGAGAATTGCAAGAAAACAGAAACTCCTATGTCAAGCTCATCAAAGCTGGATAAAGACGAACAAGGAAAGAGTGTAGACCAAAAACTATATAGAAGTATAATCGGGTCACTTCTTTACCTTACAGCTTCTAGACCTGATATGTTGTTTAGTGTTTGCATATGTGCTAGATTTCAATCTAATCCTAAAGAATCTCATATAACTGCTGTTAAACGTATCATTAAATATGTTGCAACTACATCTAAGCTAGGTCTGTGGTATTCTAAGCAAGGAGATTTTACTCTCCTTGGATATTCTGATGCTGACCTTGCTAGTTGTAGAGTGGATAGAAAAAGCACTACAGGTACATGTCAATTATTGGGAAACAGGAAGGTGTCTTGGTTCTCAAGAAAACAGGGTACCGTGGCTCTTTCAACCGCTGAAGCAGAGTACATAGCTCTTGGAAGTTACTACTCTCAAATTCTATGGATGCAACAGCAATTAAGAGACTTTGGAGTTGATGAAACACATACGAAAATCAAATGTGACAACACGAGCGCAATCAACTTCACAAAGAATCCAATACTTCATTCAAGAGCAAAACACATTGAAATCAAGCATCATTTCATTCGAGATCATGTTCAAAGTGGAGATGTGGTGATTCAGCATGTAGATTCAAAGAATCAATTGGCAGATATATTCACAAAACCCCCAGAGAAGGCTCACTTTGAATCAATTCGCTAAAGACTGAGTATCGTGAAATTTGAAGATGATCAGATTCAAATTAAAGTCTGAAAGCAGTTCAGACTCATCGCTAAGTCTGAAGGTGGTTCAGACTCAACACTAGGTCTGAAGGCGGCTCAGACACAAAGCAAGGTCTGAAAGTATTTCAAACTCTACATAAAGTCTGATTGTGCTCAGACGCAAAGGTAAAGTCTAAAAAGAGGTTCAGACTCAGAGATAAAGTCTGAACAACTGTCAGACTCTGTTTGTTTAATCTCTTTACATATTTTAATTCTCTACTTTATTTTATTTTTGGTAATTATTTTTCGATATTTCAAAATCTCTTTTTACTCTTTTTCTGACACGTAATTATGGCAGTTTATATTTTCAAAAAGGCAGTTTTCTTTTTCGAAATTACGGTTTATTTTTGGCATTTTTTACCTTTACTTTTTGGCGACGATTTGTATTCCCGTGTTTATCTCTCTCACTATTTAGACTCTCGAACCGTCACTTTTCACTCACAGCTACTACTTTGCGATTCATCCTCATACTCTTTCACTTTCAAAACCCTAAAAAGGTTCCATTTGTCGTTCCTGTTTCATCCCTTTCTCGTCACAAAGTTTCCATTTTTCCTCGCGTCCAAGTTGAATCTTTGCTTGCTCTCCAAGAATGTCGTCTCGCAAGTCTTCTAGAATCGCCAGCAGGAGACCACAGAGACAGCCAGAGGGTCCTACAAGGGTGGACTAACGGAAGAAGATTCGCCTCAACAAGAAGCAGAGAGTCAACACTTTGAGGAAGTGGTTACGGAAGCAGAACCGATAAGAACACTCAGACCGAATGTTGCTTACGATCTTTATAAAAGGCTTAAGGATGGAAAAGTAAGTCTTAAGACGATCGAGGAATATTTGAAGGAAAGAGGGTTTAAGAGCGAGTATTTGTTTTTGATGGAGATGGAGAAGCTGAATATTGTTGATAAAGGTACTGCACAGAGGCCACTGGAGAATATTTCGAGTAATCCACTTGAAAATACTCCTGCTAAGACCCTAGATGATGATGAGAGACTTTTCTCTCACTTTGAACCGCGTTTTGGTGTGGCTACTAATACTGTTTGTCCTTCGGGATGTCTATTTCGGTCGAGGGAGCATGAGCAAGTTTATGTGAAGCTGTTAAAGAGGGGTGTGGTCAATCCGAGGAGTGTGGATTTTGACTTCCTAGATTCAATAAAGAATAATTTAAGAGGGAAGTTTGCTAGGTTGCAACTGGAGAATTTCTGCACGGATATGACTGAGGCCCACTCTGAACTGGTGGCTTACTTTTACTCGAATCTATCTTTTTTGGATGCAAATCGTTTGTCCTTTTCTTTCATGGACAAAGACTATGTTGTTGATGTTGACTTGCTGGCTGACATTATTGGTGTGGAAAGAAGGAGTTTCCAGCCAATCAAAGTCTCAACAGCCTATGCAACCTTGGAGATCGTACGAGACGACAGGTTGAAGGCAAGATATCCTACACTAGGATGAATGCCATGAATGTTTTGTTGCATAAAATAGTCATCAACTGCATCCGGCCAAAGACGACCTCGAAGACTGATGTTTCCAAAACAGAGGCAAAGCTGATGTTTGCCATCAACCAGGGCAAACCCTTCTTTCTCCCACATGTCATTCTTTTCCATATGTATAGAACTGTGGTAAAGGATAAGGGTCAGCTGCCTTATTTATCAATCATCACCAAACTTTTTAGGCATTTCGATATTCAAGTCCCTACATCTTTATGCCTGACCAAGTTAAATTTGATGCTTGTTGGTGAAAAAATGGTGATGAAGATGAAATTTTCAGAACTGAATGCAGCACTGGAAAGGTTGAGGAGGGAAACACTTTCAAAGGAGATCCCCACTGCTTCATCGAAAAGAAAGGGCAAAGAGCCCATGGCTGAAAAGAAAAGAAGAAAAATCATCCTGCAAGATGAGGAAGATGAAGAAGATGCCATGACTCTATCCACTCTCTCTATATTGAGGAGCCCTGCTATTTTGAGAACAGAGGCTGAAGAGAGAGCGAGAAGAGAAGCAGAGGAGAAGGAAGCCGAGAGACAAAGAAAAAGAGAAGAGGAAAGGAAGAGAAGAGAGGAAGAAAGAAAAAGAAAAGAAGAGGAGAGAAGAAGAGAAGAAGAGGAAAGAAGAAGAGAAAAGGAACAGAGAGAAGAAGAAGAGAGACAGAGGAAAGCTGAAGAAGAAAGAAAAAGGGAAGAAGAAGAGGAAACTGAGAAGAGAAGAAGAAGAAAGGAGGAAGAAGGATGAGGAAGAAAGCAGACAGCAGGAGGATATGGCTGGAGGATTAGAGCCATCATTTGCTGGGGAAGAGACCGAGAAACATCCGAGTGCTGATATGGATGTTGGCGATGAATTTTCTACTCCACCCATTGGCATTCACACGGGGGGAGTTGCTACAGAACAAGGGACGATATCACCACTACACTTTAGTGATGTGAGTAGGTCTGGTGCTGACCCTGAGGAGGTTTTTGCATCCCACTTCCCAGAACATGAAGAATCCTCACCTATCGAGAAGGAAAGGGCTGAGAGGGAAGCTCCTAGTTTCCAAACTCAATCTGTTGGTCCAAGTGGAAGCAATGCAAATTCCACAGCATTCACACAGCTGTTAGATATCATGTTGGATCTGAAAAAGCAGGTTTTTAGGATGGACTTCGAGATGAGAGATTTGAAAAATGCGCTGTTGAGTACTTCAGTGAACATGCAGGACCAAATCAATGCACTGAGAGCACAAATGGAATCAAATCAGACTAGTGCAGAATTAGCTTCAATGAAGGAAAACCTTGCCAAACTCGAGAAGTCAGTTTAGGAGCTTAGCAAGTTTCAACTTGTTCGTTTCCCTGCAGGCCCCTAAATCTTTTCAAAACTTTATCACATTCACTTTACCTCTTTGATGGGACAAAAAGGGGGAGAGTTGTGCAGATTTGATTGCAGGTTTTGAAGATTTGAAGTTTTGAAGCTTTTGATTTGAAGCTTTGAGAGTTTTTATTTTGAAGTTTTTGAAGTTTATTTTTATTTGATTGCTTAGACTATTTTCGTTTTAGACTTTGTTTCGGTTGGTTATTTGAACTTCTATGACTTTATGCTGATTTGATAATTTAGATCTAGACTTGTGAATTTGTATTGCAGGACCATTATATTTGTGAGGATAATTGTTATTGGACTAACACTCTGTTTTGCAGAAATAATCCTCAAAGTATATATGAGTTTTTCCTTGCAGGTTTTTAAATTCGCAAATCTGTCGAGGATTTTTTCACCATCAAAAAGAGGGAGATTGTTGAAGAAAAATCCCTTGGAGTTTTGAAGTTGACAAAACAGCCTCAACAGTACGGTCTAAGGATTCCAAGACTCGCCGATTACGTCCGAAGTTTTCAAAGTCTAAACGTTTTTAAAGACAAATGGACCCGGAAGTTCGGTCTGAAGTTTTTCCGTCTAAAGTCGGGCAAGACTCGCCAGTCTAAAGACCTTCAAGACTCGGTTTCCGACGACCTTCAAGACCCAAATCCAAGTCCGAAGACAGGTTCGCGATTTTTACAAAGCTGGTCACAGGTTATTGTTATGGTTAAGGAAAGTAAGATATTGGATTTCATATTTCCTAATCTTAACCATTGAATATCTCTGACTATGATCATGAGCTTGGAAGATTTATTTTTCGGATTTTATCCGTTGAAGATCAAGTTTATTTTTGGAAGAATCTAATTTTGGAAACTCAAGATCCTGATTGTATGCGCGAACAGGATTGACGAGCTACTGTCTACTTACGTTTTCGGCGACAAGAAGATCACTTAAATTGATTCAGTCCAACGGGTTGATTGGATGAATTTTTGGTAAGTGCCAACGGGTATGGAGGCACGGAGGCTATTTAAGGTGGATCGATGTTGCTTGGAAAGAAGGAGAGACTGGGTAGAAAAATCTCGATGTTAGAATCTCCAAAATCACTTGTTTTCTAAAATCTTTCATGTTCGAATTGTGTATCAAAGAGAGTTACGTATAGTGCGAAAGCAGCAAGAAGCTGTAGGAGAGACTGTCTATTGAAGAAGTCTAGTTCGTGTACTGTAACAGCTCTCGTTTGCTACATAGTGATTACAGCCCTTGGCTGCCGGCGTGGAGAGTGGACGTAGGCTTGGACTAAGCCGAACCACTATAATCCTTGTGTCAATTCTCTTTTACCCTACTCTATTTACTTTATGAATACGTGCTTTATTTATTATTGATATATCTTTGATATCAACGTATTCTACCGCAAAAGATTCCAAAAGAATTCCGCAACAACCTATTCACCCCCTTCTAGGTTGATTCACTAGCCTATTTCATGTTTCAACTCCCAAATTGTCCTTACCGGGAACATTTATGTTTCACAGACTCTCATTAAACTTGATATTTGTGGGTTTGCTATGTGAGCTTGATTTTGACATTCATTTCTCATCAAATGGTTGCCATGTGCAAGATCCATGGACGAGATGGACAATTGGGATGGGCTGTAAGGTGAGACGGTTGTTTGAGCTTGTTTTATTAAAGTTTCCCAACTCTTTCACTAGTTGTGCTGCCATAATATCATCTAAAACTTGGCATTCTCGTTTGGGTCATCTTTCTTTTTCTCGATTAAGTCCTTTGCTTTTAAGCGGTCATTTATGGTCTATTGACAATAAAACTGTTGATTGTCTACCTTGTAACTTTAGAAAACATCATGCTTTACTGTTCAATCTCAGTGAATCTATTTCTTATGCTTCATTTGATCTAATTCATTCGGATATTTAGTGACCATCTCCTACTCCCACTATGGGAGGATCTCGTTATTTTATGATTTTTGTCGATGATTATTCACGTTATACATGACTTTATCTTATGAAAAATCGATCTAAACTTACTCATATCTATAGTAATTTTGTTGCCATGATGAAAAAACGATTTTCTTGAGATGTCAAGGTTTTTCATCCCGATAATGCCATGGAATATAAAAATAAAGAGTTCCTTAAAATTCTTCCTCAAAACAGTACTATTATTCATCGTTCTTATACAGGAACTTCCCAACAAAATGGTTGAGTAGAGCATAAACACAGGCATATCTTAGATATTGTACGCACTATTTTAATCTCAGCATCTTGTCCAGAACAGTTTTGGAAGGGAGGCCTGTCATACAACTGTATACATTATCAATTGTGTTATGTCACCTATTATAGGTAACATTTCTCCATACGAGCACTTGTATGACAGTGTTCCTAATTACAGTCTACTTCGAGTATTTGGTAGTGCATGTTTTGTGCATCTTCTTCCAAATGAACACACGAAGTTAGAATCTCGTGCTCGTCTTTGTTGCTTCCTTGGATATGGCATTGAACACAATTGATGTTGGGACCCTATCCCAAATCGGCTTCATGTGTCCTGTCATGTTACCTTCTAGGAACATAAGATGTTCTCATCCTTACGTTCTTTTGCATCTTCTCCCGTTGTTCCAACTATTTGCTTCTTTACCAATCCTTCTATCGATCTATTTCCTAAAGATCACACTCTCGCATCTTCCTCTTTAGAATTCTCCTCACCTAATCTTGACGTAGGTATCTCTGAAAATCCCATTTTTGCAACTCCTAATATGTTTCCACCATTTGTGGATTCACAACCCTTTGATGTTCCTTCCATTCGTCATTCCACCCGTATAAGTCAACTTTCTATCTAGTTTTGTGATTAACTGTTATTGACACCTAATTTTTAGTAACCCTAGGAAAATAAAAATAAAAATCATAAATAAAAGGAAAAAAAATAGGGAAAATCAATTCTGATTGATTATGCATGGAAATTGAAAATTCTCATCTCGGGAAATGCGGAAGCAATTCCCGATTGAGGATCAAGATTTAGGGAATCAGGCAAATAAAGAGCAAGAAATTTGATAAAAAGGAAGGAATCGACGCATTTGAGAAAAAATCGAGCTGATCACAAAATCAGGCTCTGCTTTGCAGACCATGATAGGCAACAAAGAAAGGAAGCTTGTAAATTACCATGAATTGGGTTTTCGAAATCATTATAAAAAGGGCTACAGTCCGTGAAGAAGAGGTCAACCGAAAATTCATGCGGGGAAGAAAAAGAGTTTGTGCAAGAGAAAGTACAGAAGAAAAGGAAAAAAAAAAAAGAAAGGAAACCCTTTTTGTCGTCCAAAAGGAGCAGCTTCTCCTTTCTCTTCGACAAAGTACAGAGAAAAAAAAGTCAGCGGAGCAGCAGGAGGAGAAGATGTGAGGTAGACATAGAGTAGAGGGAGGAAAAAATTTAAAAAAAAAAAAAAAGGAAGAGCGTCTTCCTCCTTCTCAGCGACGCCCGACACCCACAACCCCGTCCGTCGCCGCCTGCTCGCCGACCACCGCCACCTCCACGACCGTAAGCACCACCGTGCCTAATGTCCGATAGCCATACCTCTGCAGCTCGCCACCGCGCCTCTATTTTGCCTATTGCAGTGCCTTCATTCGTGAGCCCAGCACCTACAGCCGCGCCGTCGCTTAAAGCCCAACGCCGCCACACCTCCGCAACCCGCGACCCACCTGTCGCCGAGTCTAGCCCATTACTCGCCAGCGCTGCAACCGGTGAGCACCAGCAGTAGCTCGCTCATTGTCGCTGATCGTCCAGCACCGCTCGCCAAACGACGACCTCCCCCTCCGCTCCTCCACAACCCAAGGACCCATATCGTCCAAGCACCGTCGTGTCTCTGTCCTCAGCCGTGAACCAGCTTTAGTAGCTCGCCGTGCTGGCCGTCGCATGGCCCTCACCTGCTCCCGCTGCAGCACCAGCCCCTGCTGGTCGCCGCCGCCTAACCTTCGTTAGAGCTTCGAGCGTCGCTGCCATCACTGCTTGTCCCCGCATCCGCTCTCGTCCTTACGCCTACCGGTCTGCCAGTGCCCAACTCCTACTGGTCCACCCAACGCCTGCAAATTCGTTTCCTCCGCCTCTCTTTGCCCGCACCAGTTGCCTCCACACTGCTATACTGTTGTCGAACAACCCCTTTACTCCAGCCAGCCAAGCGACCAAGAGGACCTGTTGCCCAGACAACACCAAGCTAGGACCTTGACCTTTACTTCACCAGACGCCACGAGCTCACCACCGCTTGCCTGCTGCGCCTCGCTGCCGCACTTGCACCTCTGCCCCGCGTCGCCGCGCCTCACCCATGACCTCCTGATTGCCCACCACCGCGTCGGAAAGCCGCCTAATTCGCCGCACCCCTGCTGCCCAAGTCCTGCGCCCAGCTCCACCGGTTTTCTCCCTCGCTCGTGCCTACCCCTGTCAACACCGTTGTCTTCTTGAGTCCTTAGGTAGTTTTTATTTTTATTTCTCATTTATTTTATTTTATTTATTTAAGTTTAGTTATTTAAATTGTAATATTGGATGTCATTATTTATTTCATAAATCTTGTAAGCATTATTAGCAGGGGTTTTGTCCAAAATTATTGTAATTATTAATTTAATCTGTAAGACGTCGGATCTTTTTTTTTAATTATATTAATTTTTTGTGGCATTTTGATAGTATTTTAATTATTAAATCATTATAATTATTAATTTGATCTATAAGACTTTGGATTAGATTTTTCATTATTTTGAACATTTTTTATATGTCGTGATGTTAGAGCAATCATTAATTTACTCTGTGAGATAACATGTTATTTTTTCTATTATTCTAGTCCTTTATTTGTTGAATATCTCGATTATTTAGATGTAATGTTTATCTGATAATTGCTTGTCTTGGAAAACACTAAAAGATATAAATAAATAAAAAATCAAATCTTGCATCGAATAGGTTGATTTAGTAAATTAGGATTGCACTTTTAGATAATTTTTGGAATAGATTAGGATTGATTTTTTTTTTTTATATAGATAGGTCTTAGATAAAGTTTGCACATTTTAATAATTTCATTTTTCTTAAAAAATAGTTTTCTAAGATAGGATAGGGTTTAAATCAAACTAACCCCTAAACTATGTTAGAAAATTATTCTTTTTAAATAATTTAATTAGTTTTCTTTTTATTACGAATTTAACAAAAATATTAGGTGCATTCAAATAGTTTGCATGTTAGGTTCATTTAATTAGAATATATTTGTTAGTAAAGTTAGGTCATGTCGTTAAGGTGCAGGTTTTATGATAAAGTTCTAATTTAAAGAAAACCCAAAAAAAAAAAAATTGTTTGCTTTGTGTGTTTATTTCTTTTGATGCAATTCGTTTGATTCATTGAGTGTTTAGTAATGATTGAGCACCCGCATAATCACCTTATTGCATTATAGTAATTTAGGTTAAAATTAAACCAAACTGCTTGCAAAAACATTTTTGAAAATTAAAAAAAAGGGTACCGAAAGGGCATTAGAAAAGTCTAGCATAATCAAGTCCCCGTATCCAAGATCTCTAGTTTGTAGGAGTAAAATAATCCTCTCATTATTTTACTTAGATATCTAATCGACCTACCATAAACGGATTAGTGGCAACTCCTAGATAAAATCCATTTGCATGTTTAAAAAAAAAAACTTGAACCTAAGTCGCGAATTAGTATAGGCTTGAGAGGGCCCAAGCTAAGTCTAAGACTTAGCAGTCCATTAGCCTAAACTTTAAGTGGTGCACCCGAAATTTAAGTCGCGACAGCTTGGCGATTCTGTTGGGGACTAGTGTTAAAACACTTAGTGGACTTAAGCCAAAATTTTCTTTTCCTTTTAAAAATGTTTTTGTTTGGCAGCAAGGACACCAAGTACGTCCCTCACACTCCTAAGGTGTTAAATGTTCTTGCAGATGGGAGGTATAAGAGGAGTAAGTCTTTGCTAACCCTTGTCTTGCAGGTTGGAGTTAGGGATGAATGTTTGAATTTAAACTATAGAAGCATCGTTTGCATTTAAACTGTTGTGCATGTTTTACTACTTTTAGCACTACACTATTGCACACACAACCTACTACCAGACCTGGGCTACGAGAGAATTCTTAGGATAGTGTTGAGAATGATACTTCCTCCAAAGTGAGACTGCTATATAGAGGTTGATCTTCTCTTCCCCGAAAGTTTTTCATGGTGTCAACTATTAGGGGTGAGCATGGTCCAGGTTGGTCCGGGCCACCCCCTAACCCTAGGACCAACCCGTACAGTGTCAGTCCTCAATTTTTAGGACCGAGGACCGACCCTGTTGAGCCTAAGACCAAGGACCGGACCAACCCAATGGGTTCGGTCCAGTTCCAAGATCAACCTGGGACCAATCGATAATTTTTTCGTCTTATTTTTTATACTCCCTAAAAAAGCAAACCTACAAATTCCAATTACACATCCATCGACAATGTGGCATCATTGTGCAACTAAACTATAAATACCAATACATATTTAGCAAATTCAAGATGACACAATAATAGAAATTTCGTACCTGCTAACTGCTCATCGAAATATGGGACAAGATGGAAAGTTCTTGTAATCATATATCTTTAATATTCATAACACCATATGCAAAAGTGTTTTCTTGCATTTGATCATGTAGAGTCCACTCAATTAAAAAATGAGCTTCACACCACTTGACTAGCATTTGATCATGTAGAGTCCACTCAACCAAAAAATGAGCTTCACACCATTTGACTAGCAAATCACCATAGCAACTGCAGTACTACTCTATTCTTCAAAAATTTCTACCATTTGACACAAATTGAAAAGCAAAGTGTAGTTGAAATTCATTAGTAAAATACAATTAAACCATAAAAAATTCAAAATACTTAATATAAACCTTGAATATATAACTTCACATCTTGTTAATTCACTTGAACTTCTAAACACCTGAAAACAAAACAAACGACACATAATTAATATTCAACAAAAGTTTTAAATTGAAATTACTATTAGTGCTATTGATATAACATCTCAATATAATACAATATAATAGACATTTTACTTAGTTTTGAATATATAAAAGAATGATATATAATATAATATAATATAATATAATATACAAGGGTGGTCCAGGGTTGGACCGACCCAAAACTTTTAGGATCGAGGACCAACCCGTACAGTGTTGGTCCTGGAATTTCAGGACCAAGGACCGACCCAGTCCCCTTGAGAACTGGACCAAGACCGGCAGGGTTGGGCCGGTCCAGAGTCGATCCAAGGTCAACCCTAAACCGCTGCTCACCCCTATCAACTATGTTTGTCCATATCCTCGAGACTTTGTGACTATTAGGCATTTCACTCGAGTGAGACGGAGTTAGGGGGACCTAGTACGTTAATGCGAGACTGCAATAGTCAGATCATCCTCTTAGCTCCACTTTGTTAAGCCATCTAGATAGAAATCAAGCCTCACACTTCATGCGTGTGTCTATGTGATTGTCATCTCATTCCGGTGAAAGTAAGTTGTCTGAACTCTCACTTTGCAATTCACTTACTTCGTTGCAATTTTCGTCGGTCCATGACAATGTTTCGTCCAATCTTATATGCCTTAGGAAAAACCATCGTACCGTTCATTTCCATTTTTGAGATTTCGAGATGATGCCATATGGTCTTGGAAGAAGGGTTCAAGGCATTTGAAACTCCATTGAAGCCCCTCAGACGTCCCATTCTACTAGATTAGATCACCATGGAGGAGATGAAGAAAATTCTGGAGGACAAAGACAAGAAAGACAAAACCCGCAACCTGAGCAAAGGTGAGGAAGGCAAAACTCGTCGCCTCTCAACATTCGCGAGACGTTTCCCGGCCTTCCTAGGATTATGCAGGATGAAGAATAAGTGATAAACACCTTAGGACAGCCAAGTGGCAAATTCGACTACTATGTAAAGTATTCGGCTCCTCCTAGCTTCTACATTGACCCTCGAGATATCGTCCCAAATGGATGGGGTGGCATGGATAATCCCATACCCACAAAGACAAAGAACCTTGATGATGCACTAGAAGGAATTGCAAGTTTGTTCAATGACCTCCTTATAGGTGCCATTGACGAAGGACCATCAAAAGAAATGGGCCCTAGCCCACAAGAGTGACTCATTTATTGTTTTCGCACATTCCTCTGCATGGGAATTTTTATTGCTTTCTAGGAAATATTTTCGATTTCTTCTTTTTCACTTTCCGTTTAGGGATTGAGCATTGCATTTACCATTTAACAAATGTAATTTGATTGATGAATATCAATAAAATTACAAGTTTTGTTTTGAGGACATGATGGGGTATGCCAAACCAGTCCAATGACGATATCCAATCATGAAAAGAAAAAATCATTCACGGAGAAATCCTGAGGACTAGGCTTCTTCATGCTTCCTCATCATAAAAAAGAATTCCAAAAAAATAATAAAAAATCTATAAAAAAAAAATGCACAACAGGTTGCAATTGGCCCAACTGTTGAGAACACATTTCTAAGAGAGTTAATATGACAGATTGGGGGCATGGCAGATTTTCATAGTGACATAACTGAGACAGAATTTCGATATGAGCCAAAATAGATGTGCAATTTGAATTTATTTTGATGTTGCTTAGTATCCTATTCATGCACATTCTCTTGTGCAGGGGCAAAAGCAAAAATGGAATATTCTTCAAATCAAGGATCGAAGTTCCAATATCAGTTGATTAATTTATGTGTCCATTCCTATTCAAATAAGGGGCAATTCATGGACAACGTCTTTACAAATGTCTCTCGGCACTCGACATTCTAACATATCTTGAAAGGAATATTTGTGTTGAATGACATTCTTAAGAGATTATAAAATGCTTGAAATCTTTCAAAAGGAAATTTCTGCATGACAGTTTTACTTGCTTAATTCATCAATTCCAATGAAGATTGTCAACATAGGCCAATTTAATGAATGATGTGGAATGGATTAAGCATGCTAAATGGGACGAGTCGGGATGATGATAGGCAAACCCTATCCTATACAGGGTCCCTTACTCATACACTTGTGAGGTGAGTGTAGGAAAGTTCGTATCCACAAGGTAAAAATTCTCTCGCAAAAGGTAGGACAACCGAAATGATGAGAGGCATGTTTATTTCTTTATCCCAAACATTACAAGTAATCCATTGCTTAACGCTTTTGAACCCATACACTTATGGATGATCTTTTCAAATTACCCCTGTCAAGAATCACCCCACATCAGGGCAACTGGGAGGTAAAATGGCATCATGAGATGAGGAAAATGAAAAGAAATTTTCTTGCTCTCACTTGCATCAATCTTCAAGTCGTGCTTTTACATTGAATTCATATGGTAATTTAAGTGCCTTAGAATGACAAAGAGGATTTTTTTCTCTATCCTACATACTTATATCCATTGCATAACTCACTTGAGCCTATGAATTCATTTCATGTCAAACCCAGTTGGTGATTATCCCCGACACTGGGGTAGGATGAAAAACAATTATTCAAAGTAGCATGGTCTAAAATGCTGATAAAAAAGAAGACCGTGTAAGTCCAAAGAAAATGAGTGCAAAATAAGGGGGCATGAAAAAGCAGTATGCTTGGTAAAAGCAAGGCCAATGCCCGAAAAGAAAAATCAAACATTAGTTGCAGTATGTCGCATCCTCAGCGAAGTAATACTTGCAAAATTCAATGGAGCCTTGATATGAAGAAAATTCCCGATAATAAAAGAAAAGTGACATGAATGTCAAAATGATCATCAACTTTGACCCTTATACACATCTTTGAGCCTAGCGATCTGTCGTTTCTTAACCCATGAACATAGCCTACATTATGTCCCTTGCAAAGTTTCTTCTGATTAGAGCACTTGAATTAACGTAGAAGTTCATACGTTTATAAGTATTGCTCGAAGAAGTGTGGACAAGATTATTTCTTTCTCATTTTGCAGGGTTCTTGACTTGTAAACCTGGAGATGATTGTGAAGCTGTTCTTTCAAGAGCCTTGACTCAAAGAGTCCATATTCAAGCCATTGACCAAGCCCACATTACGATCCTTATTAAAGACCTCTCATATTAGTAAGGTCGTACTGCTTGCGAGAATACTCAGACCCCTATTGATATGACGAGATGGAATGATTCTCCTAAAATAGCCCTTTTGAATGAGAGTGAGTGAACGTCATTTCTAACCGAAAGTCTCTCATTTAGTATTCTTAGGAAATCCATGTCATGAGTGAAAATTGTCTTGAACGATAATTCTCTCCAGTGGAAATTTGGGTGATGCAAATGTCATTATGCATGAACCCTGATTGAATTGATAAAAACTTCAGTGGATTTTAAAGTGTACATTCCAGAATAGCCTTAATTGCTTATTTCTTTGGTAAACTAAATCATGTCTAATAGGTAATGTTTTCTCAAAGACCCAAGAGCTTTTGACATTCAGGTTCCTTTCAGAATACCTCATGATATTAGGAGATAAGAAACCTTCATGAACATTCAAGGTGCATCCTCGATTTTCCAAACTTATTTCTACTAGGAGGTGAGAGACCTCCACAAGATATCTAAATTCTAGAAGATAAATCCCCAAGAATCAGAGATATCACCAAGTAAGTATATCTCTACTCCATATACTTGTCGTTATGCAGGTATTCTCTCTCAAGTGCATCGACACTTGATTCGGTCAAGCTGTCCCTTTATATTGACCTAGCATGCGTTTGTAGCCTAGAGTCCCTTTCATCGACCTGGCGTACTTCCATAGCCCGGTGTTCTTTATATTGACCTGGCATGCTTTCGTAGCCTAGAGTCTTTTTTTATCAACTCAGCGTACTTTCATAGCCCGATGTCCCCCTTTGATTAACTCGGCGTGCTTCCATAACCCGGAGTTCCTTGATATGACCTGGCGTGCTTTCGTAGCCCAGAATCTCTTTCATCAACTTGGCGTGCTTCTATAGCCCGATGTCCCTCTTAATTGACCTAGCGTGCTTTTTATTAATTTTGCGAGCTCTTATAGCTCAAAATCTCTTGCAAAGCGAGCTTTTATAGCCCGTTCTTTACAAAATCCCTCATTTGACACATCCATGACACTCATGTGTTCAGCTTGGAGTATTCTTTTGAAATGGAATTTGTGTAATGCAAGATTAATAGAAATTATCACGCATGAACCTCACGTGAGTTAATACATGTTTTGTCTATGACAACAAATGCATGTTATCTCTCTTATGACTAGGCTTTACAGGAGACATTCACAAGGATCAGAGATGTCACCAGGCAAGTATATCTCTACTTATACTTTAAATACTTGTCATTGCGCAGGTATTCTCTCTCAAGAGCATTGAGACTCGATTTGGTCGAGCTGTCCCCCAAAGATTTTTCCCCATTTAGGTGACCGTAGAAAGGTACGGGTCCTGAAAAGCTATTTCCCGTTTAAGCGACCGAAGAAAGGTTCGGGTCCTAGACATTATATTTGTAGCTCTAACAGGCGACCATAGAAAGGTACGGGTCCTTGAAAGTGACTTTTCGTTTAGGCTACCATAGAAAGGTACGAGTCCTAGACATTATCTTTATAGCTCTAACAGGTGACCATAGAAAGGTACAGGTCCTGAAAAAGCTATTTCTCATTCAGGCGACTCCAGAAAGGTACAGGTCCTGGAGAAGTGATCTCCTGTTTAGGCGACCATAGAAAAGTACAGGTCCTAGACAATGTTTGTTGCTCTAACAAGCGACCATAAAAATGTACGAGTCCTAGGAAGACAGCCTTCTCTTAACCCTGTTACTATTCTAGGCGACCGTAAAAAGGTACGGGTTTTGGACGAGTAACGCCAATCATCTTGAATTGCTCTACCTTCCTTAAAGGTAAGCTAATCCAAGTATGTTCTCTTATCATCTGCATTAGCATTTCCATGCATCATATAAATTGCATTTCAAAATAGGATTCATTTTCCCAAAAAAAAAAAAAAGTCATTCAGTGCATGTGCATGATCAAATTTAGGTATCAACTTGTCTTTAAAGGCAACCTCTACAAGCTTACCTTCAAAGAGGGGCAGCTTTGTTGACACCTAATTTTTGGTAACCCTAGGAAAATAAAAATATAAATAAAAATCACAAATAAAAGGAAAAAAAAAAGGAAAATTAATCTAATTGATTATGCATGGAAATTGAAAATTCTCATCTTGGTAAATGCAGAAGCAATTCCAGGTCGAGGATCAAGATTTAGGGAATCAGGCAAATAAAGAGCAAGAAATTTGATAAAAAGGAAGGAATCAAAGCATTTGAGGAAAAATTGACATGATCGTGAAATCAGGCTCCAATTTGCAAACCATGATTAAGGCAACGAGAGAAAGGAAGCTTGAAAATTACCATGAATTAAGGTTTTCGGAATCATTATACAACGAGCTACAGGTCCGTGAAGAAGTGGTCAGCCAAAAATTCATGCGAGGAAGAAAGAGAGTTCGTGCAAGAGAAAGTATAAAAGAAAAGAAAAAAAAAAAACCTCTTTGTCATCCAAAAGAGGCAGCCTCTCCTTTCTTTTCTAACAAGGTACGAAAAAAAAAAAAAAAAAGTCATCGAGCAGCGGGAGGAGAAGATGTGAGGTAGACGCAAAGTAGAAGGAGGAAAAAATAAAAAATAAAAAAATAAAAAATAAAAAAAAAAGAGCGTCTTCCTCCTTCTCAGCGGCGTCCGACACTCACAACCCCTGTCCATCGCCGCCTGCTCGCTAGGCACCGTTACCTCCGAGGCCACAAGCACCACCGTGCCCGGTGTCCGATAGCCACACCTCTGTAGCTCGTCACCTCACCTCTATTTCGCTTGTTGCAGTGCCTTCATTCGCAAGCCCAGTGCTTGCAGCCGCGCCGCCGCTCGAAGCTCGATGCCGCCGCACCTCGCAACCCACGACCTGCTTGTCGCTGAGTCCAACTCGTTACTCACTGACACTACAACCGGTGAGAACCAGTAATAGCCCGCTCATCGTCGCTGATCATCCAGCACCACTCGCCCGACAACGACCTCTCCCTCCGCTCCTCCGCAGCCCAAGAACCCAAGTTGTCCGAGCACCGCCGCATCTCTATCCTCAATCGTGAACTAGTTGTAGTAGCTCGCCGCACTAGCCATCGCACAACCCTCACCCGCTCCTGCTGCAGCACCAACACCTGCTGGTCGCCGCCGCCCAACCTTCGTCGAAGCTTCGAGCTTCACTGCCATCACTGCTTGTCCCCACATCCGCTCTCATCCTTACACTTACCGGTTTGCCAGCGCCTGACTCCTGCTGGTCCACCCAACGCCCACAGATTCGTTTGCTCTGCCTCTCTCTACCCGCACCAGCTGCCTCCATGCCGCTCTACTGCTACCAAACGACCCCTCTGCTCCAGCCAACCAAGCGACCAAGAGGACCTGTTGCCCAAACAACACCAAGCCAGGACCTTGACCTTTGCTCCGCCAGACGCCGCGAGCTCACCACCGCTCGCCCGCTATGCCTCGCTGCCGCACTTGCAGCTCTACCCCACGTCATCACGCCTCACCCGTGACCTCCTGCTCACCCGCCACCACGCCGGAGCGCCGCCTAATCCGCCACACCCCTATTACCCGAGTCCCACACCCAGCTCCACCAGCTGTCTCCCTCGCTCGCGTCTACTCTCATCAACGCCATTGTCTTCTTGAGTCGTTAGGTAGTTTTTATTTTTATTTTTCATTTTTTTATTTTTTAAAGTTTAGTTATTTAAATTGTAATATTGGATGTCATTATTCATTTCATAAATCTTGTAGGCATTATCCATAGGGGTTTTGTCCAAAATTATTGTAATCATTAATTTGATTCGTAAGATGTCAGATCATTTTTTTAATTATATTTATTTTTTGGGGCATTTTGATAGTATTTTAATTGTTAAATCATTATAATTATTAATTTGATCCGTAAGACTTCGGATTAGAATTTTAATTATTTTGAACCTTTTTTATATGTCGTGATGTTAGAGTAATCGTTAATTTAATTTGTGAGACAACAGGTTATTTGTTCGATAATTCTAATCCTTTATTTGTTGAATATCTTGATTATTTAGATGCAATGTTTATCTAATAATTGCTTGTCTTGGAAAAACACTAAAAAATATAAAAATAAAAATAAAAATCAAATCTTGCATCAGAATAGGTTGGTTTAGTAAATTAGGATTGAATTTTTAGGATTGCACTTTTAGATAATTTTTGGAATAGATTAGGATTATTATTATTTTTATATAGATAGGTCTTAGATAATGTTTGCACATTTTAATAATGTCATTTTTCTTAAAAAAATAGTTTTCTAAGATAGGATAGGGTCTAAATCAAAGTAATCCCTAAACTAGGTTAGAAAATTATTCTTTTAAAATAATTTAATTAGTTTTCTTTTTATTATGGATTTAACAAAAAATAACAAAAATATTAGGTGCATGTCAAATAGTTCGCATGTTAGGTTCATTTAATTAGAATTTATTTGTTAGTAAAATTAGGTCATGTAGTTAAGGTGCATCTTTTATGATAAAGTTCTAATTTAAAGAAAACCCAAAAAAATTTGTTTGCTTTGTGTGTTTATTTCTTTTGATGCAATTCGTTTGATTCATTGAGTGTTTAATAATGATTGAGCACCCGCAGATCACTTTATTACATGATAGTAATTTAGGTTAAAATTAAACCAAACTGCTTGCAAAAACATTTTTGAAAATAAAAGAAATGGTACCGAAAGAATATTAGAAAAGTCTAGTGTAACCAAGTCACCAAACCCAAGGTCTCTAGTTCGTAAAAGTAAAATAATCCCCTCATTATTTTACTTAAATGTCTAATTGACCTACCATAAACTGATTAGTGGTGACTCCTAAATAAAATCCATTTGCATGTTTAAAAAAAAAAAAAACTTAAACCTAAGTCGCGAATTGGTATGGGCCTGGGAGGGCCCGAGCTAAGTCTAAGACTTAGCAGTCCATTAGCCTAAACTTTAAGTGGTGTACTCAAAATTTAAGTCGCGACAACTGTTATTCTACAATTGCCTCTTCTCACAAGCCTCGCACATATAGAGATGCTCGTACTAATCCTCTTTGGCAACAAGCAATGACATGAGTTGAAAGTATTAGAAAAATCTTATACTTGGGATTTGGTTGATTTGCCTCTTGAAAAGTCAGCTATAGGTTGTAAATGGGTGTACAAAATCGAAACTAAGGCAGATGGTACAATGGAATGCTACAAAGCTAGACTAGTAGCAAAATGCTTTACTTTGGAGTATGGCATTGATTATAATAAGACTTTGCTCCACTTGCACGTCTTACTTTTGTTTGTAGCCTCCTTGCTATCGCCACTATTAATAAATGGCCTCTATTCCAAATGGATGTCATAAATGCATTTCTTAATAGAGATCTCACTGAAGAAGCGTACATGGAACCACCTCCTAGATACACTCCTACTCTTGGTAAAGTGTGTTGTTTACATCAAGTATTATATGGACTAAAACAGGCTCCTCATGCATGGTATTCCAAGTTCAGCTCTACCATGGAATACCTTGGATTTGGGTCTAGTCCCTATGATGATGCTCTATTCGTTCAACGAACATCTCATGGGAGTATTCTACTATTGTTATATGTAGATGACATGGTTATTACTGGCGATGATCACGATGGCATTACAAAACTATAGCAATATTTGAGTCAATAGTTTGAAATGAAAGATCTTAAAAGGCTCAGTTATTTTCTAGGATTGGAGGTTGCTTTATATTCCTCTGGCTATTATCTTTTTCAAGCAAAATATTCCACTGATCTTCTTTCATGAGCCGAACTCACTGATAGCAAGACTGCTAACACTCCCATTGAGAATAATGCCAAATTTGAGGAAAAAGATGGGGACTCCTCTTTCAAACCCTACACTTTATCGATAGTTAGTTGACAGTTTGGTATAACTCACTACTACCCACCCTAACATCGCTTATGCTATTCATATGGTGAGTCAATTCATGACTGCACCGCAAACGACTCACTTTGCTGCTGGTCTTTGAATTATTTGCTACGTGAAGGATACCTTATTTTATGGTCTTCACTTTTTGGATAACTCAACCTAAGAGTTAACAGCTTATTTTAATGCTAATTGGGCTGGTAATCCTCTTGATTGTCATTCTACTACAACCTATTGCTTATTCTTAGGGAAGTCCCTTATTTCCTAGTGAAGTAAGAAACAATCTACTGTCGCTCGATCGAGTATAGAAGCAGAATATTGTGCTCTTGCCGATACAACTTTGGACTAATTATGGTTACGGTCGTTATTAGAAGACATGAGAGTTCGTCATAATGGTGGAACGGTCATTCATTACAATAACCAAAGTGCCATCCAGATAGCTCATAATGACATTTTCCATGAGCATTCCAAATATATTGAAATAGATTGTCATTTGATACGCTCTCATGTGCTTCATGGTACCATTTGTCTTGTTCCCACCTCATCAACTAATGAGACAGCTAATGTTTTTACTAAGGCATATCCACTTAGGTGCTTTAAAGATCTTTTCTCTAAATTCCAGTTGACCTCTTCTACGTCACCTTGAGTTTGAGGAGGGATATTAGAGATATTTATCTTTCCTGATTGATTCTAATTGATTTTACTTGATATTATAATATTTTATTACTTTAGATAGTTGTCTAGAACAATCGTAAATAGGCTCTTGTATCATCAGTATTAGACACATAGAAATATATAGAAATTCTCTTTTCCACTTTATTCTATTATAATTCTATCAATTCCAAGCCAAGAAGAAGCTCCCAAATTAATTCTTTCTCTATCCTTTTAAGTGTGGGTGGTAGGCGCACATGGCCTCTGCCACCGCCAGCTATCTTGTTGACGTGGCCCCAATCGTTGCTGATGCACTACCTCTATACTGCCTCTCCCACTTTTTGCATACGGCGAGCAATGCATTATGGAGAAGGAGGGAAGAGGTCCGCGAATCAGGCCAAGGACAAAAGGGAAAATGGGCTAGGCCCAAACGGGAAAAAAGAAGAATGCAAAAGAAAGACGGTCCGATTGGCCTACCCCCAGCTTAGTCTCGCTTTTTTTCAAAAATAATTTTTTTAAAATAATTCTATTTTAATTTTAATACTAGAAATGCACATGCTGCTTATGTCTATATGCTATGCAATTTAATGAAAACGTGATGCATTTTGATAAAAAAAAAATATTTACTTTACTATATACTTTATTTTCTTTTAGAGACTAATTCCTAATATTCTATGCAATTGAGTCATAAATAAAAAGGGCAAAATGTAAATGTTAACTATTAACTCTTTGTCCAAAATTTCTCATTAACAAATGAGAGATGGAACATCCCTAAGCATAAGAAATTGACAAGCGTAAAATCATTAAAGGTAATTTTGACGAAGAGTTAATGGAGAGTAGATTTAGGACTTAAGTAAAATTTCGTGATTTTTTAAAAGACAAAAAAAAATTAAAGTAAAATTGAAATTGGACCAAAAGTTGAATTTTTTAGGCAAAAAATAGTTTATGGTAGAATTGATATTGGAATTAAAGTTGAAGGTTGTTTACGATATAAACAAAGTTTATGGTAAAATGGGAATCGAATTTAGCATCTCTGAAGTTCATAATATGTTCCACACAATCATCAATTCCCACCAACTGTTTGGGAACATATATCAAAAATAGTCCTTTTAACTCACTCTTAACTTTCCAACAATTGTTTTAACTAATTTTCCTTCATGCCTGTCAAATAACAATAAAAATTTCAATATGTGATGGAAATATTTATATTCTTTTTCAAGTAAGACTAGTTATTGTAGAATTGGTATTGGAACTATTGAAGATATTTTAACAATGCAAAAAAAAGTTTAGGATAAAATGGGGATTAAACATAAAGTCGGAGATTTTTTACGAGGAAAAAAAAAAGTTTAAGTTTGAATAGGGGCAAGCTCTAAAGTTAGAGGTGTCTTATGAGCCAAAAGATATACTCGAGACAAGAGATAAAGTTAAAGGTTTTTTAGGATACTAGGCCGTTCTTTTTTAGCCGAGAAGAAGAGTGAGTCCTTTGGAAAACATACACTGATGTACTTTCTTCGAGCCACCCAGTGAAAGACGAAGGTGCTTTTTAAACAATGATTTTTTGTGCCATGAGCTTTACATCCACTTAAATTGTTTATTGTAGGTTTGAGCTTAATCTATATGTGGAAATCACTCGAGCATCAATGATTATAACTTCGATAGAATATTTACTGCTAACTCTCCTTAGGGAAAAGGTACCGACACTTGAAACTGGATCACGTAAATCTCTAGTGTTTTCATGTTAATTTAAATTGCAAAATCTTATCAGTTTCTCATTAATTTTACAACAAAGGTCCCCAAGGAACCTTCATTTTCTATATCATTTCTCATGCAAAAATCAAACAAGACTTGGTCAATAAACAGCTCGCTTTCTTCCTCACATACCACTCCACGGCGTCAACGACATTTCCAAAACTCTCTGGCAACACTTTCAAGGACAACCCCATGGGTTTTCTTGGATGCTCCATTGCCCCCGTGGTGGCCATCCGGCAAGACGTTGACGACATCATAGACTTGGATGTCTGGGGTTGACTGGCTCTCGACAACGGAGGGAAAATGGTGCCATTGGACTTGGCTGTGTTTTAGTAAGAGAAGCGAATGTTGGGGGAGGACCTAGCCAACTTAAGAAGGAGGTTGGCGAGAGGCCAACAGGGGCTGCCAAATGAAAGCGCAAGGACAGCAACAAGACCATTAGTAGATGTGTCAGCGGGTTAGGTTTCCATGATACCTAATCCAAAACACTGTCGGAGTGTGCTTGACCTAACCTAAACCTAGACCCAAAAGACATACAACCCAAGCAATCAGGTTGGTCCAAGTCTTTTCTTTTTTTGTTTTTTGTGCAAAGGTTAAGACGAACATTGTTGCGACTTCTCTTTTGTTGTCCGAGGGAAAAGGAAGGGGTTTAGGGGTATTGCCTAAAGAGGTGGAACAACGGCCTTGGATTAGGTGCAGGCTCTCCCAAACTCATACCTCGCACGACCTTGGATTGTATTTTAATTCTTAACAACCTATATATTTCTAGGAGTCGCCAATAGCCTATTGGGATCAGCTAGAAACTAATCAAGACGCGGAAGTGTTGTCTCGATTCCTACGCAACCAAAGATTTCTAGGAACAAGGACTTATCTACACCAATGTTTCTATTAGCGCCCTTGCGGTACCACTAATTTAGAAGGTTATTTATCCAAATGGCCACAAAATCTTGATTACCAATTACAATACTCATGAACCACTAAGCATCCATGCAAATGTTTTTGTAGGCCTTAATGTTTAGACTAATCCTAACCTATTTTAGAAGATAAATTTACACTCAAATTTATGAAAAGCAGTGTGGTAAGTAAACATCCAAGAAATTGAAATGACTTGAAAATAAATGCGAAAAAGAAAACCCGATACAAGTCGGGCAAATAATATTACATAGCCTTGTTATCACGCCCCGGGATAAGACCTGCATGAGCAAAATGAGAATTTAAATATGCATGAAATTACTCTAAATGTATGAAACTACTCTAAATAATTTTAATCTACACAACATGGATTATTTACAAAAAGGATTATAAAACACCAAAATAGCATTAAATTAGGAAAAATGACCTTATAAAATTAGGAAAATCTCCTAGATGTCATTTTTGCCTTAAATTTGATACCATCCATCATTTTTATATTTTCTTTTGAAATTTTCAGATTTTTTCGATTTTCTATTTTTATTTGAAAATAATTCCCCAAACTAATCTATGCTTGATTTACACTAATATGGAAGATCCCAGTACATGAATATCACAAGAATCGAGCTTGAATCGACCGTTTGAAGATTGAAGCTTAGTTTGGGCATTTCGTCGAACATTTGGTGTGCATTAAACTAGCCCAAGCAACTTCCTCGAACCATGTTCGTGGCCTTCAATCTTGACCCATAAGCAATCTCATGTGGAACAAAAATATCAAGGTTATATTGCCACATGCAAAGAGCAAGATTAGACAGAAATCATAGCCTAAAACACATAATAACTAAGTTGAAATCGGTTTCAAATATGCGGGTTTGAGCTGATTTTGCAAATCTGGGTTTGAACCCAAGTCAAGCAAACAGGTTGCATGGCCATATTCAAGCCTCGACACTCATCACATACGAGATCTAAAGGAAACATTACTTGATCCGAGTGAAAGTAGGTAACATGGACTTTCAAATGTAACAAACATCACAGAGAATGATCAATCGAACACATCAAAACAACCTCTCCAAGAAGTGCAAAAGCAAAGTCCACACTGACCAACCATGAATCAATGTGGATAGGTTTGGTTTTTGGCTCAAGTTTTAGATGCTCTCATGGTTCACACGGCGATTTAAAGACCAATCCAAGCTAACCTCAGCATCATTTGTACTCCCATAGGACATTCATCAAGCTTGTGGAGACATAAAACACGCGCAAAGGAGAGTAGCAAGTCAAACATATATGGCTCTCAAAGTGACTTCAAACACCTAGAAAAATTTCAGCCTCAGAAATCAGTCTTCCGGGCTTATTTTCCTCTTGCTTTTTCACGTTTAAAACATATTCAAACTTCACCAAAAATACATCTAGGATTTTTACCTTGCTTCCTAGTTTCTTTTGCAATGGCTTTTGGCCTAAGAAACTAAGAAATTATCCTCTGGGGGCACATGGAAGTTGGCTCCTTCGAACTAGAAAATGAGATTTGCAGAGAAAAAAAAAAAGCTAACAACAAAGATTTTTGTTACCTATTCTATTGGCCAAGTTAACACTGAGCCAAACTATATGTATTCTAGTTTGGGATGCAAATCATGGTTTTCCTCATTTGTCTCTCACTTTTCTCAAAAAATACTCACTTTTCCTCATTCGTGAACAACCGGGCTCAACACTCGAGAGAAATTTTTGGAATTTCTTGGCCCACCAAGAGGGGACTGTTTCAGGAGGCTTTAGGAAGCCTTCCCGATCTCCATTTGGGACATGCGATCTATAGTTGGAAAGATATTTGAGTAAAGTTTCACTTTCTAGTTGAAGGTTTTGGCTAATTTTGGCTGCAAGTTTGTGAAAATTTCACTTTTCTCTACAAAGGTCGGTTTGAAATTTCTGAGTTTTGCTTTTCTGGAGTTGCTTCTGGGAGTGTCCTTGGGGAACGATTGTGAGTTCTTCCTTCTCCCACTTTTCTTCTACCTTTCATGCCCTAAAAGAGCTTGCTTCATTGATCTTATCCCCTGAATTAAGGGATTTTGGTCAGTCTTTTGTCCACCTATCAAGCCTACTAACAAAGCTACTTCAACAACTTTCTGACTTGGCCAAATTTTCAACTTTTGCAGTTATTGAGTGTGCGGATTTTCCTGCGATTTTCATGTGCTTCCAGCTACTTATCCCTAGCCAATTTTTCAAGAAAGTCCCTCAAAGTTGGCCATTTTCTCACCCGAGAATGCCCAATTCAATGCAAATTTGGTGTTTTTGGCCCGATTTGATTGATTCGACCTAGCCAAGTTTAATTTCAACATAATTGGAGGCCAAGATGATGATCTAAGGGCTCGGGTGAAATTTTACAAAATTTGCAAATTGGTCCCTTAACTTTTGGAAATTGCATTTTGGTCCCAACTTGCCGTTTTAATTAAAATTTGATCTCTTGGGCTTGGCTAGTCACCAACCTTTTTTTCTTCTTTTTCTTCTTTTTTTTTATTTTTTATCTTTTTTCATCTTTTTTATTTTTTTATTTTTATTTTTGATTTCTTTTATATCAAGAAAATAAATGCCTTTAAAAACTATACTAAATGCCTAGGTAATATTTATGCAATAATTTGACAAGAAATATTTTTGAGGAAAAAAAAGCTCCCATTTTTTTTTCGAAAAAATGATTTTTAAGCAAAAATTTAGATGTCAACAAACATGTTTTTCACAAATCTCTTATAAGTCTTAAAATTACACATTTTCAAATATCTTGAAGAAATAAATTCTTGATTAAGGCACAACTTAGTGTTATTGCTTATGGCTATTTCACTCTTTTTTTCTTTCTCATTTCTCAAACTTCTATTTGTTGTTGAATTTATCAAAATGCCCAATCGGAAGTTCTTAACATAGTTGCTACTCGATCATGTATTCCCTCGCCATAAATATTTCATCATAGTTATTGTGATGTGAGTTTAGTCATGCATCTAGATTGGCCTTGGTAGTGAACTTCGTCAATCCCAATTTTGATCCTTAGCTGGGGGTGCATCCTACATGCCTTGGTTCTAACCGTTATCTATCATGCATTCATATTAATCCCTTGACATCTCTTCCCATACACTCACACATTAGTCATAACCACTCCAAACAACTCTTGCCTGTCACACAACCACATCAGAGTCCTATCATCTTATGGCTCTCTCCTATCATTTTCATCTACAAATTATGATCTTCAAGAGTTTGGCATTGTGGCAAGCTATATCTTAGCTACGAGCAAAGTTTGATATTTTTGGAATAAATCCCTTTATATGCTATATTCAATGACAAAAACCAAAGAGATAAAAGATCATGTTTTCCTCCAATTAGTGATGGAGAAATAAATGAAGCAAAAAGATATTAAAAGAGAAATGATTGGACTACAGTCTTTTAATCTACTGTAAGAATAACAGTATTTTTATAACCACGAGAAGCTATATAACAAATTATTATATATTTCCATGGGATCCACTCCTTTAAGTATTTGTGACTTATAACAAACTGTTATTATCACAATAGTTCAAAAAATGTTATGCTAGCAAAGCCTATATTAAAACTTGTTCAAAGCCATACCAATATTAGAATGGAGAGTTCATAGCATACTTAGAGCATCAAAAGCATTAAACATGAGTACATGAGAATGATTTATTAAATATTACATCGGACTTAAATAGACCTTAAGCAAGTAGAGGGTCTTTCACGACCAATGGCAGTTTGAGACACATCACTTAGTAGATCGATTAGAATCTGCTGCAAATTGGCCCTAGTGCACGATGCACTTCATCAAGTGGAGATGAGCTTCACAAGGACCTTGAAATCAGCCTCAGCAATCCCATCAGGCCCCGCAGCCTTCACCAATCTCTCCCTCAACTCACCAGCCTTCTTCCTCATTTCCTTCCCATCATCACCCCTCAACACCACCTCCAGTGCCTTCTCCATCTCACTCTTGGTTATGGTCCCACCTTTTACTTTCACTCCAATCCCCCACACTTCCTCTATCATCCTCCCATTCATCATGTTGTCCGCCCAGAATGGCTTGCATACCATTGGCACGCCGCCCACCACGCTCTCAAACATTGAGTTGTACCCGCAATGCGTCACATAAACCCCACATGCCGAATGGCTCAGCACCTGGGCCTGTGGAGCCCATGGGACAAATTTCCCGTACGCACTCGTCCTCTCTTGGAGCCCCTCGGGCAAGAATGCCATCGTGCGTTCCTTGATGGACCATAGAAATGGGGTCTTAGTAGATTCTAAGGCTTCCCCAATAGCTGATAACTCACTTGGCGATGGCATTGCCACCGTCCCGAAGCATATGTACGCCACAGACTGAGGGTCTCTGGCATCGAGCCACGTCAAGCAACCGGTAGTGTCAGCGGTGGAGCTCGACGGCAGCGGCGGCGAGGGAAATGACACCGCGAGGCACCCGACTTGGAGGAGCATCTTGAACTTGGATTTCAGGTCCGCTATCAGAGGTGTTGGGGTCACTTCCGCGTAAGAATTCATGACGACAGCAGTGGCGCCACGTGGGAGCACACGCCCCACCTCGCGCAACATGCACGCACTCCTTGATGTATCGTGATCATCGATTAGCTCCTTAGGTAGATCTGAAATGCGCATCATAGATAATCCTGGAATTACTCCGAGGCTCTTGTCGTCGTCGTTGTCGTTGTCAGTGGAGGTGCCACCACTGGAGGATTCACGATAGAGCTCTCTTATGACGTCAATGTACACGTGTGCCGCTAAACTATACACAGCGGGGACCCAGAGGGCTACCCAGGGAACCTGCATTTTCTTTGCCATTTCGCCTGCAAAAATCACAAGAGCGTCGGTCAGAAAACAACTCACCTTCTTCCTCACATCTTGCTCTGTGGCGTCAACAGCTACTTTAAAATTCTCAGGCGCCGCTTTTAGGTACAACTCCACGTGTTCTCCCGAATGCTCCATCGGCCCGCAGTGGCCGTCTGGCAAGCCATCGTTGACTTCATAGACTCGGACGTTGCTGGGTAGCTTGGCTCTCAATGGCGGAGGGAAGATGAGGCTATTAGACTTGGCTATGTTCAAGAAAGAGAAGTGGACATCCGGGGCGGCTGGGGCAAGCTTGAGGACCAGGTTGACTAGGGCCCAAGCTTGGCCGCCGAACGGGAAGGGAATGACGACGACGTGTTTTCCCGACGACATGGTGGTCTTGATTTGTAATCTTTTACGTGGTAAGTTGTGTTGTAGTTCGAGGAAACGGGGAATTCAAAATGAGTCCTCTTTTTGGATGTTTAGGAGTATAGGAGTTTGCCTATATATAGAGGAGAGCAGAGCGCGTGAGAGATGAGAAAATATTGGGTGAGTGAAATACTCCACGTAGGCCGTGCAGAAAATCTTTCGCTGATGGACGCGCATCATCCGGTCCCTCTCTAGGAGAAAATATTAGCTACCCTAATAGTCTACTTTTTTTTTTTTTTTGAACGAAGATACCCTAATAGGCTACTTTAAACGGGTAAAAAGGGGAGTACTCGACTCATGTTTTGGGTCGGCTCCAGTATCATAAGAACCCGTGGCCCACTGACACCTCCACTTTACAAGATGGAGAATCACTTTGGAAGAGCCTAGAAATCTATACATTAAATTATCTACATGAATTCTTCTCTTCAACAGAAATAATTATTAAAAATTCTGTTATAAAATTAACGCGGAAAAATATCGATTCTTTCAAACTAAATCAATGCGATATCACAAAAATTTGAATGAGGAACAATTCATAATAATTAGAGGATTGGAGTTATAATTGCTCACAAGTTCGCTTGAGTGCTAAATCACATCTAGATTAGGCTTAAATTCAAAGTATTTATAAATAAATTAACTCAATTCTATGTAAAATTCCTGGTATAAGATTCGTCATGTTTAGAACTCCTCCGCATGCAATTAAAGAGAGTGGCATTGCATCATCCTCTTTCTTTCTTTGCGTTCATCCTATATTGTGTGACGCTTTTCACTGCGCAACGCTTGGCTGAACAAACCTATGTGTAGGAGAAAACATTGAGGGACTCTTATGTAGTCAGCATAATAAAAAAGAAGGGATCTGAAGTAATGACACATCTCTAAAGTAGGCTCAATCGTCACTCCCCTACACGCTCTCTCCTCTCTCTTGCTTAAATGCTTTGAGCATCAAATGACTATTCAGCCATCTCTGCATACATTTACAGCCTCGCTGGTAAAGAGGAAGAAGGGAAAGCAGGAGCCGGGATAGGAAGATGAAGCAGGTTTGTCGTTTCATATATTTCATGTGTTTATACTAGGATCCAGAGACGCGTTGGAATTATGACTAAAAAATTTTATTGTTAATTGACTAAAAGTAATTCTTGTGGTCCCTACTGCCCTTAACAACCACTCCCATTATATTAAAATAAAATAGCTATATTGCCACTATAATCATATTACCGTGATCACAAGAAGTAATTATGCAAGAAATATACTTTATCTTCATTAGAATAAGAGATTATCGCAATATTGAAATTAATTATACACCCCTTGAATTAAAGTTGAAAAATATTTAGTTCAATCAAAGTGGAAAAGTAAAATGAAAGTTGTTCAAAAAACGAGTTAAGATAGACATCTTTCATGTAGAGTATCGCCTCTGAATTATCCATTGAAAGTGTTCTAAAGAACCACTTTTACATTTATCTATAGGATAGATCCACCTTATCTATTTCAGATCTATATATGAAATATATTTCATCTTATAAACTTAAATCATATCTCTAAGAAATTATGCTCTCTTTTTTCTTTTTCTTTTTTGGCGAGCACATCAACAAATTTGCTTTTAATTAACTTAAGAACTTTAGCAAATGACAAAAAATGATAGACATAACTATCAGATGCTCTTGTTCTTACTTACTTTTCTTTGATTTTTGGCCCAAATGACATTAGCACTATTGATTTTTAGACGATAACCACCTGACATTACTAGAAAGCATTTGGTAATCATTTTCTCAACCGGCCCTACCAATCTTCTTTTTGTCTTAATATTCATTGTCCATGTGTAACGCACGGGCTACTAGTCCAAAAGAAAAAGGAAAGAACTTTAAGGCACCGGCGCAATCGGTATGTTCTCAGGAACGTTCACGTGAAGTTTCGTTCTCGGAGCCTTATTTCCTCTCGATTGACCTTCCGTACAGAAGGGGCATCATTGGATTGACAAATCAACATCTATTGTAAGTCTAACGGTAGGGAACTGATGGAGCCGTATTTCCTCTCGATTGACCTTCCGTACAGAAGGGGCATCCTTGGATTGACAAATCAACATCTATTGTATGTAGGGAACTATTCGCACGTGAAGCTAAAGCTAAGGTTCCTAAAATCAAGGATTTTGTGTTTCAATATTGTCGGCTTGAATAAATTTTTTGTTCAGGAAATTTTGGCTGCACATTTCCCCAATGGAACTGTAAGTGGAGTAGTGACAGTCTTCGAGCCATAGATTAACTACCACTGAACACGAGAAAAAATTATCATCGAAAATGATATGGTGTCTGCATCACTGAGATATGGCATGTAGTGCCAGCTTCTGTCTAGGATCGAGACACTACAAAGGCCTCGATGTTTGCCGCATGAAGGGTGACGCCCCCTTTTCTTCTTCCTTTTTCTTTAATTTTTTCGTTAAATATTCTTTTCTTTCCTACCAAAAGAACCTCCTAGTCCTTGAGAGAGAGAGAGAGAGAGAGAGAGAGAGAGACTAATAGTATATTTTTCTCATGTTTGGGTGCGAAAGAACTACGGCAAGAAGAAAATTGAAAAAAAGAAAAAGAGAGGAAAATGAGAAAGAAAGGAAGGATATGGAGATGATGTGTGAATGGGAAGGACGTGTTTAACTTTACGTAGGGAAGGGGATGCGTCGTGGGGACAAACACATATTATAAGTCCAAAGTGGCGCCCTATCTCAACTAGATTTGAATGAAGAACAACTAGAACTTCTCATTCACAGTCACTAAGCAATGCATTGCGATACGTAATTACACCCTACACTGCATCGGTCAGGCGGCTTTCTCTATCATTTATATTTTACAAATGGAGAAAGCGGTCTTTCTATCTCATGAATCGAGGACCTTCGTCACTTTCCTCATCCGTAGCCGCCGCTCTTCTTTCTGACTTTGGCAAAGCCACGGATCTCTTCTTTTTGGCGTCATTGGGAAACACGCTAGTTGCCTCCAGCTATTCAAAAGGAAAAAAAAAAAAAAAAGGAAAAGAGGCTTAAATAGCCCCCATCAATCGGTACACTCCCCCGTTGGTACATTCCATTTTTTCACTCTCATTCAAGTTTTGTGCAGCAAATACAGAAATTGACAAGGGATGCCGTGATTCTTGTCTTCGACGAAAACAATTATAAAAAATCAGCGTTTACTTATCGAGGCTACTATGTAGGAAATACTAAGGGTTAATAGTGGCGAACTATTTAGGAGATGTCCAGTGGATAGATGCTTTTGCAAGAGCATAATGACGAGGAGCTATTGCAGTCATCCATGAAAGCTAAGTTTCTTTCGAAGTTTGTGGGCTCCAAACTGAGGAGAAAAAGAAAGAGCTGGCTCATTTGTGCAGAAAAGAAATATAAGACTTCGCACTAAGTGTTTTGCGTGTCACATGAGAAAAGCAATTGTAATAATAAGTGTAAGCCCTCACTAATCATAAATTATGTGTGATAATTGTGTGACATTTTTTTTTTTTTGTATTATTCATACTATATCTTCAGTTAAGCATGTCTGGACCCAAGTTACTCATTACAATTTTCTTATGTTGCCACTACTGTGCTTCCATACCCAGCAATGAACAACAAATGATGTCTAGGTTCAGAACGAATTCCCTTCCGAGGTTACCTCTAGATGATTTTTCAGCCAAGCGACCTCTTTTTTTTTTTTTTTTTTTTTTTTTCCAAATAAAAGTTTGAGCCATGGCATAAATTTTGCAATGCTCATGACTCAAAGATAGGTAGGTGGGAACAAGACACATATGGGTAGGCACGAGCGCAGCATCATACCAAATGCCATGGATGTCATACTTGTGAATGTTTTTCATATTTTAAACCAATTACTAAAAATCATCCAATTAATCTTAAATTTATTATATAAATATCAATTTAATTTTAGATTTAACAATTTTGTCGATTTAACTCTAAATTTTTATACGATAAAGTCATTGCAAGTCTTGTGACCAATTTTTGATGGAAACCACTAGCTTAACAATATGCCACATAAGACAACTCAAGACAACTAGACCGCCACATTAATAATTCCCGATAGAAATTAATTGTAATGGCTACATTGATGTTTCGTGCAAAAAATTTAAGATTAAATTGATAAAATTATTATATTTTATTAAGATTGTTTTCAGAAGTGACCCATGAGGCAATAATACAATATGACACTAAATGCTGAAATTATTGAAACCTTCGTGGAGATTTGCTCTTTGGAGTCATCGTGAAAATGTGGAATGCATTTGTGCGGATGAGCGGACACGCACTGTCCATGCTCAGTCCGTGCCTGGCGGGGATGGAGGACAAACACTAGTTGGAAAAAGCAAAACATGGACAAGGGGGGATGCACTTTGATTTGTCTACATCATGGTTTGACCATCTTTCCCCCGATTGGGATCAAGGCATGTGAACCTTCAAGAAACCTATCTGCACAGCAATTGTTTGGAGGGCTTGTGTACAATGCCTTCGTCCAGTGCCTCATACTTGAACTTCGCATTTATTTTGGACTTCGACTGCTTTTTTCTGATGCTTCAATGAAAATAACATAAATCATAACATGATTTTTCCAAACACAATGAATTTAATCAATATTCCGCATTTGGCCAAGTTTCACATCTAAGTCTTGATTAAGGAATCCAAGATGGCTGGGGAATCTTGTGAAGGAAAAATAGCAATTGATCGAAAACATATTAATGATTTACCATGAAAAGAATTGTCGAGGGACTGAGATAGCTAAACTTAAGGAATCTACAGAAGAGAACATATGGGTTAGTTGAAGCAATTGTTCTTCTAGTTGAGCATCCTCATGGATAATATGAAATGGAAAGAATTTCCATAAGGGGATAAACAAGACCAAATATATTTTGAACAAAGGAAGCAAATCATTCTTCAAACTAAGTGTTTTGAGAAAATTATAACTCACATTTGGCCATGATAGTGCTTATCTACGACTCTACTAACACTTTGCCAGCATCATCAAAATCTCGAATTTCATCAATCAAGTACTAATTGTAGGATGCAAAACATACAATCCCAAGATCTCCATAATCAAAACAAAAGCACAGATGATTAAGTAGAAAAATTAACGCACCTGTTTTGGAATCCATCATTCTTAATGCTGTTGACACTTAATTTTTAATCGACATATTATTAAAACATAAAAAATCGATATTTAAGTTTCTGATCACAACGGAACCCTATCTCTCGACGAAAAAAATGTCGTTTTTCATTTTCTTCTTTTGCATTGTTGTTTTTAAGCAGTTTTTAGTTCATTTTCAAGAAAAACCCGAAAAGTCAAATGGTTGACTTTCTTCGATTTGACTTTTTGGTCAACCTTTGACCAAAAGTCAACTCCGAGTCAAAAATTAACTTTTTGCCCAAAAAATTTCACTTAGCTTTAATTTCACTTTTTTTTCAAATTAATGTCCTGAAAATTCAAAGATTTGATCAAAACATCAACATTTAAGGAAAAGTCAACTAAATGGTTGACTTTTGGTCAAACCTTTGACCCAAAAAAATAATGAAATAAAAATGCACAAATACATTTCTTTTAATGCCAAATTGACTTTTTGCATCAAAAATTTCACAAAATTCGATTAAGAACCTTGATTTCTGAATTTTTTAGTTTTAGGTTTTAAATCGACCAAAAACAAAATTACTTTTATTCTAGTCATAATTAGGTGTAGTTCCTTCTTTGACATTTGGTTTAGACACTACCTGAAATCTGTTTGAACATTCAATTTCATGATTTATCGAGTCAAAATACAAATTGCCACTTTTTTTTTTTTTTTTGGTCAGAAAACGTAGCTTATATTGCGAATTAAAACGAAAACAACCAATTGCCACTTTGAGCGCTAATTAGGAGACCAAAATCGATCCTTCATAACTTGCTAACGGACAATTGTTTCTCACTCGTTTTCTCAAGATAGGTGCAAATTTGAGATTGATTTTGTGAAATTCACACAAGAACTCATCAATTTGAAGAATTTTATCTTCCCAAGCATTAGAAAGTCAAGCAATTAAGCTTCAATTGACAAAATTCGAATTGACCCATTCATGGCTATGGTTTAATTTCATAAATCTAGGTCCAATTTTAATATTAGGCTTAGATTCATTTTTGACCTAAGCTCAAGCACTTCAATTCAAGGCCAATTTGAATGTGGTAAGTGATCTTACATATGGGTAGCTCATTAAATAGGGCAATTGTAACATTAATTGAGTTTAATTTTAGTTAATTTACAATTTTGCCCATTGAATTGCAAATTTTACCATTTTAGCCCTTTAGGCCCAATTCAAAGCACTCATGGTTTCGACTCATTTTTTTTCCACAACAATCATTCAGTTAGGTCAATAAAGGACCCCTAGATCACGTTGATAAGGTTTGATTAGCTTAATTGCACCTTAATTGGTCAATTTCTTCATAAAAAGGATAAAATTCCTCTTTAATTAGGTCATTTAGGGGTCAAATTACATAAATTTTTGACCCACAAGGGTCCTAAGTGACAAAATACCAGGAACTTAACCAAACCAGTCAAGAATCATTCAAAATCCGGCCGAACCGAACCGAATCGGTGTGGCCAGTCTGACCGGCCACCGGTGGGATTAGCCGGTTCAGGCCCTTTCCAGCCGGTTCTTGGCTTCCGGCCACCGATTCTGAAACCCTCTGACTCCTAAATTCACTTCTACACCTTCAATTTCCCAAAATTTTACAAACTGGTCCTCGAATTTTGTCAAATTGCAAATTAACCCCTAATTAGACATTTTGACACAATTCTCGATTTTGGCTTGTTTTTTTGCAAATCAAACCCACTGAATCAATTACCCAATACCTCAAGATCATAATGGAGCCTTCGAAATGGATTTTTGATCGTTGGATTGAGATTTTGGCCATAAGGTCGAATCAACGGCCAAAATTGCTTAATGTGGGAGTATATAAGTAAAATCTCTTCTATGGTCATGAGGGGGCTCATTTGCATGAATTTTTTCTCTCTCCTCAGCCTCTCTCTCTCTCTCTCTCTCTCTCTCTCTCTCTCTCATTTTTCTCCCTCCAAAATGCTGCACAAATAGATCAAGCTTTTTCTCTCTAGATTCGGTTCGCTTCTTGGACCGGTCTCATTCTAGGCTCAAACCGGTGGTCACCAGAGCTCCCAAGCCTTTGACTTGTTGATGATTCGCCGTAGCAAGGGTGTTTCACCTTGCTGTGTGGATAGAGGAGAGCTAAATCGGTGGCCGGATCTTCACAAACAGCCCGATCTTCGCTAGTGAGTCAAAATTGGTCCATTTTGGACCAATTCTTCCTTTTTTCCTTGAGCCGGTGGTTCGATTGGTCTCGATCCAAGCTGTAGTGACCTAATCTAGATTCTTGGAGTTCCGATCATGATTCGGTGATTTAATCCGACTAATCACCATAGAAACCAACAAAAATCACGACAAAAGTAACAATTCGAAACTTGAATCCGATGAAGCGAGATCGAGTTAGTTGATCGGGGCTAGGATTCAAGATTAGGAGCTTTTAAATGCTTTTGATTGATGAGTATGAATGCTGCAATGAGTTGTTGATGATTGTGATTTTAAGCCTAATATGTGATTTTCGGGGGCCTGTACATAGGTTACTGTTTTGGCCAAAACGAGGTCTAAAATGACCTCGTTTCAGCTCGAGTCCTCTTAAAATTAGATAATAGACATCCCAAGCTTTGAAAAAATAGGCCACACGCCCAAAACGACCATCGTTTGGCCCTCCAAAAACACCTCCGAAGATTAACGATTCTGCAGCAGTTTAGGTTTTTTTCAGTTCTAATTCGGTTCCGCCTTCTGACTTCGTTATTTTTGTACTGACTTTCATAATCATTTTTTGATAAAATTTTCTTCATGATTTTTGTTCCAAATCATGTCGTGCATCTTGTGTAATTTTTTCATGATTTTTGGATGTGTTCAACTAGGTCAGATCTACTTAGATCTAGGCTTAGGTCAATTTGTTCCATATCGGTCTCTATTTTTGCTATTTTTGTGCTGATTTTTGTGTTAATTTATGGAACAACTTTTCTTCATGAAAGTTTCTTGTACAGGTGTTGTGCATCTTCTGTATGTTTTTCAAAATTTTTGGACATGATTAGCTAGGTCAAAAGTGCTTAGATCTAGACATAGGTCAGTCTATCCTATATTAGTCTGAGATTTGTTTTACTGAATCTCTGTTTTTTCTACTTTTGTGCTGATTTTTGTGTTGATTTTTGGAATAATTTTCCTTGATGAAAGTTGCTTGCACAAGTGTTGTGCATCTTCTGTATTTTTTTTTTTTTAATTTTAGACATGATTAGCTAGGTCAAAAGTGCTTAAATCTGGACATAGGTCAGTATGTCCTGTATTAGTCCGAGATTTGTTTTAGTGAATATCTGTTTTTTCTGTTTTTGTGCTAATTTTTTTTGTTGATTTATGGAACAACTTTCCTTGATGAAAGTTTCTTGCACAAGTGTTGTGCATCTTCTGTATTTTTTTCAAAATTTTTAGACATGTTTAGCTAGGTCAAAATTGCTTAGATATGGACATAGGTCAGTCTGTCCTACATTGGTCCGAAATTTGTTTTGATGAAATTGAGTCCATAAATGCACTTATTTGGTCTCAAATCATTCATGAAAGTTGATACTCATGATATATATGTTTTATTGACACATGCTTTGCAAGTTTTTTACATTGGCAATGTGAATTAATTGCATGCATTAGAGTAAAAGGTACTACTACAACATGTGTTGGATATATAGTGTGATCTGTTTTGCCATTTTTGTGACAATTCATATGATCTTAATTGAGTTTTGATCCCTTAACGAAAAATGTTCATCACTATATGCTCTATATGTGAGATTTTTGGTAGGATTTATGCATGTTTTGAGGATGGCTGAAATCATGCTTGTTCTGTAAACTCGATGCTGAAATGAAACCTTCTCATATGTGCACATTTCCATGCTTGTTTGAGTCATCTAGGGATCAAATCTTACAATCATGCCTTCTTGATGATTGAACCGCATGTTGTAAGGTTTGCATATGTGTTTAGGTCATGACATTTGAGTTTCATCTTGCACATTAAATTGTCTCACAAAAAGTGTTTATCACACTTAGAATTCCCAAGCATATAATTAGGAATCATGAATTATTTCATAATGCCATTTGAATTGTGTGACATTTTGGATGCCGACTTAGGATTAGATGACTATCCAAACTTTTCGTTGCATCCAATCCTAAATCCCATGTGATTTGTTCATGCCATTTGGGCATTCTTTGAGTGATTTTAAGGTTTTCTAATTAATGCTTATGTTCTGTTTTCTTAATTACTGACGCGCTCGCTTTTAGAGATCTCGATTTTAGGATATCAAATTGACCTAGTTTGGACTCGAGCTCTTTGAGGAAGATGTAGGAAACACTTGGAAGTTTCTAAGGCCGTTGATTTCATGCCAATCACTCATTGTTTGGACTATTTTCCATTTTTTTCAAAGCCAGATCACAATCTGGACAAGAGATCAAATTCGGACCCCTGTTTTAACCCATGTTTGGATAGACCTTTGATATTTTTCTTCCATTTTTTCTATTTGAAATCTGAACTTAGCCTCTTAATGAAACTTTCTTGTCATCATATTGGCTATGTTGTGTATAAATTTGATGATTTTTAGACATGTTCTAATAGGACAAATTCTCATGACATTAGCTGAATGTCCTGTTGTTTTGACAAATTTCTGATGTGTTGTTACTTGTTGTTTGATTTTTGTAAAATCATTCGTACATTGTTTGAGAAAACTCTCTTCACGAAAGTTGTTCATCATCATGTCATGCATGTTAGGGAATCTTTTCATTGCCAAATTATCATTAGGTATTGCCCAATTTTTCTGTCCTTGCATGTTTGTTCTGAAATTTTCTGATATAAACATGATCGTGATTATCTAGCTACACCTTTTAGGTTAGTTTGTGCATGAAATTAGTACATGTCATATTCATGCAAATTGTTCTAAATGCTTTGATCTTTTGTTGTTAAAAAATTGGCATTTTCAAATTGCATCTTTCAAAAAATGTTTTTGTACATGTGATGTTTCTCAAAAACGATTCCTAAAAAGATTATTCTCCAAAGCTCAATTTGGCTTAAAGAAAAACCATGGTTTGGACCATATTCAAAATGCCTACGACGCTTGTGAAATCCAAGGCAAGTCCCAGGCTACCCTTGGCAATTGAATATGTTCCATAGCCTAGATATTCCTTAATCCTAAATATTTTCAAACCTTTAAAAAAAAAAAATCCTGATTTGACATCGTGAAAGTCATGATTTGAATTGTATTCAAAATGCATGCGATGCTTGTGAATTTTAATGCGAGCCCCAGGCTAGCATTGGCAAGTGAATGCCTTTCATAGCCAAGACATCACCTTATCTCAAAACTTTTCATGAATGATTTTGAGATATGTTTTTTCGAAATATCACATGTACCCTTCATGCATATAATCTCATCATGCATTAAAAATTACTTGTGTTTATGATTAGCGCATGCCCTTGGTAATACGTGACCCGCCGACAGTTCGCTTTCTTGCTTGATTGGTTGAGAAACAAGGTTCAAAAGACCTGTATGCATATTTAAATTTTTTGCAATGCATGTGATTTTTAGATGAATGGCAGGGTTGATGCATGATATCGAGGGAAAACCCTGGGATAACATAAATCGCTTGATTAGGAGACTTAATAACGTTATTGGCCATGCGAGAATACAATTGGTCAATAATTGTTATAAGTCACAAAAAAATGGATTGGGTAGGTGTCTTAGTGAGACACTCGCATGAAAGACAAAGGCCAACCCCGAGGCCCCAAAATTTGACTTTCGTATTACATCTCCTTTAAATGATTAATCCCGATATGATGTCTTGTTTTTTATGGTTTTGATGTGTATGTTTGTTTCTTTGCATTGTATGCACCTAGTTATAAGTTTCTTAGATTAGGATTAGATTAGAACCCCGAAGATGGAGAAAGCGCGAAGACGGTGGAGGTCGATGTCCAATCCGACCATTATCATGTAGTATTCATTTCTCGACATATGTCTCGAGTTTCATTTGTTGTATTGTGACACCCCTCGACGGCCCCCTATCCGCCAAGATCGCCACAACTTACTTGCCTTCCACTTGACTTTGTAATGCTCACTTTGATACTATAGAGTTGTAGTGGGTCCACATGTCCTGGGGGTTTATATTATCTCAATCGATCCCAGCACAGTTCATATAACAGAAGCATATTCGACATCTCCCTAACCCATACTCAATCTAATTAATACAATGCAATGCACACCAGCTGCACACTTCATAAATATAGAGAAGTTAGAGCCGAAGCACTTTTATTTACATAGCTTGATCGGACATCAAAAGAATTGGTACATCAAAAGGCCAAGGCTTTACTAAGCTCGGCTATAACCCAAAAGTACTCGACCCCACATCAGTCATGTACACCGATCCATCTTCCAATGTCGACTATCCAAAAAGTGTTAACTACTACCAGTCACCCGCATAGTCACACCCAGCCCGGTGCATCGGCTAGCGGCGACGGCAGCATCCGCCTCATGGCCTTGTCACGGCGGACATGAACGGACAGGAACTCCTGGACTACAGGGCCATCAAGTAGACCCATGTCATACATAACTAACACACGAACACAAATGAACACCAGTCCAGGAACACCAACACAGGAGTGCTCCGAACACTCAACCTCAACATCGGACGGTATGCCATAGAAAGTACCATGCATGACCGATAGCAGAGGCATCGCTCAATCTGAAATGTTAGTCCCCAAAGGGGTGAGTACAACCATTCATCAATCTATATCAAGCATTACCATCAATATCCAGACTCATGCAAGGTAGACAAGACAAGCAATTAAAGAATAAGCATGCATCAAAATCATGAAGTCCTCCCATAAAAAGGCAATTGCAATCTTAGTGGGTCAAAAGCAACATATCCAAAATGAACAAATCTTCATGAGGCCAAATTATAATCTCAAGTTTCATTTCATGCCATGCATTCAGCCTTATAACCAGACTACACAAATGAAAAGTAGAATCATTATTTTCATCATTCAGAAGTTTCACACCACGGAGGACCAATGTTTGTGTCACTCTGATATTCGCACCCATCCAGGCATCGCGAAAACCTCTGGCATTCAGCTATTTAAGGCCACCGGGAATCTGGAGTGAATCACGCCTCCAGGCATCTTGTACCCCACCTAGCATCACTAGGAACCTCGAGGGCCTCCCATGGAAATGGTTACCCTGGCCATCCGGAATTACGTACCGACAAGCATACCACCGGGCATCTCGAAATTCCCGAGGAAAAAACCTCCGGCATTCAGCCATTTAAGGCCACCGGGCATCCACAAGGCATCGACTCACTTGATCCTTTAGGCATCCCGACTCCCGGGGAAATCATTGACCCGAAGGTCCAACAGTGATAGTTCACATCTTGATTTTCCATTAATATATTCCATACTATGATATAGAGGTCCATATGAATTTCAATGAGATCTCCAATGTTAAATGATATACCGAATGCCAAACAAAACATCATGTCTAACGACACTCAAGATGCATCCATCTTTTAAAACGAGTTGAGCAAATTCGGAGTAAAACTGTTCAAAATTCCAGAATACACACTTTCAGTAGATATTTCGAAATAATCATCAAATGACCTTGAAAAATTCTGAAATTTTAACACGTGATAGATGAGACTTAAAGGAGGAACTTTCATGAAGGAAACTAAATCAAATTCGCAGTGAATAAAGGTGACAATTCACTGTTTCCTTAAAACTCCCCGCAGCAATTTTCCAGCTTTAGCATTTTCATAGAAAAATCGTTTCATGGGTCGGACCATGTCCATTTATTCTAAATTTTTAATATGTTGTTCCTGAAGATGCGCTCTATGTCTTTCATTAAGGGCTCGAGATCGAATTCTATCCATAAACTTTCAGAATAAGCACAGGATCATCATGGGTCGAGCTGTCCTTTACTAAAACAGAGTATTATCTTCAACAAGTTTAGTCCTAACTTCCTATTTTCATGTTCTTATGGTTATAGCTGGATACCGAACTCCTCATAGTGAATGAAACCTTTAAGTAACATGAATTTCTTCCCTTGTTTACATCATATAAATCACAGCGACGCAATTAGGAGGACTTTCCCTCTAATTTTTCCCAAAACTCAGTACATGCCATTTCTTCCTTTCTAACTCAAATCAAGTATCTCTATTATTCTACCTAACAGCCCCTTTTATTCCTTTCCTCAGCATCTAGGAACATCTTCGGCAAATCTTTATTGACAAAAAGTCTTTCACAGCTCGGGTCGGGCAATCGTTCATCCCCACGACTCATTCATCTCCACATATACCACCTTCATTTCCTCGGTGACCATTCCCCCACTTGTTCGGTCCACACATTCAGCTTCTTCTTCATTTTTCAAAGCATTCAAGACCTTAATACAGCATGCAGTGTTTAGAAATTTCTATCTATTACTTGTTTAATCCAAATCCGCACAAAACAGAATCATTGTACCCAAACCACCACATTTCAGCATTCACTCTTCATCTATATCACCAAAGAACTCGACATGCACCTTCCTATCTTACATTTCTTTCACATCTAACTGCATTTCACCAGAAAATTTCAGCATGCAAAGACATAGATGGATGAACTTCCACTTGCCTCAAGTTCAAAAGCAACCGCAACAAGCAAAGTAGCAACTAGGAGACTTCGGGCGCGACTCTAACAACGGCGGAGCTAGGCGGTGTCGATGGCAGCAGCTCGGCACGGCAGAGGACAGTCTTCTTCTCCCCCCCTCGGGGCTCGCACTCGCCCGAACTCTCTCTCTCTCACTTGAGCTCTCCTCTCTCGGCCTCACTCTCTCTCTCGGCTGCCCCCCTCGATCGATCCACCCCCTCCTCTTCTTCTTTTGTTTTTTTAACCCTCATGATTAGCTAGTAATCATGAGGTTTTGCATGGGATTGACAAGTGGAAGTTGGTCTAGGACAAGTGTAGAATGGCATGCAAATTTCTCCCTTCCCCCTTCTCTTGGTCGATGGTCTTGGGGTCTTCTTGGGCCTACTTGGGCCCAAGAATCTTGAGGCCAAAAGTCCAATTTAAATGGCCCATGGGCCCAAGAATCTTGAGGCCAAAAGTCCAATTTAAATGGCCCATATTAAATAATTATAAGCTCAAAATTTCTATGCAACTTTAGGGCATTTTTATTATATAGAGGGTTCGGTCCAAAGGATAAAGTAATGTGGCCAATAATGTAATCGTCCATATGGCCATTCAAAGACAAATTCGCTTTCCTCCAAAAATTAATATTTCGGGTCGATGAGATTTTTGGATGCCACATTTATAAAACCCGACGAGTTACGGGTTTTCTCTCTTTCTCTCATCTTTTTCAATTGTGTCTCTCTTTTATATTTTTTAGAATTGCATAATAGATTTATTGTTTTCCTTGATTGTTTACTTACTGTCTTGCAAATTCAATTCCATTGATTGCTTCCTTTTCTTGTTTTTCTAGAAATAGAATAGAAGGAAAATGACCAACCACGCATGATCACTTAGTTTAGGACAAAGGATCCCGAAAATGTAAAAGAAATGCATGGACATGTTAGGAAAACACAACATACAGTTTAGGCACCGAAATGGTGCTAATAGAAATATTAGCATAACCCAAGTCCCCGAATCTAAATATTTGGTTGCATAAAAATCGAGGGAACACTCCCGACTCTCGATTGGGTTTTCTAGCCGACCCCCAAAATAAGGCTAGTGGCAACTCCCGTCTTATTTTTAGGTTGTCATAAACAAATAGACCATATAAATAAACCCGTCGCGCGGGGTATGAGTTTCGATGAAATTCACCATGGTTTAGCATACTCGATATGGAAGTAACCCAAAGGATAAAGTGATGCCATTCTTATGGGTGAGGTGTACTGTCGAGAGGGCTAACATGGTAAAGGTACCTTTAAATCTGATATCCACACCCGACCCCTTCTTTTAAGGTGTGTCGATCATGTGGGTATGGATTGCGACACTCCATTGTCACGCGAGGTACGAGCTTGGAAGAGCTCGCGATCTTGTAGAGGGAACTCACAAGAGGCTTGATCTAAAAGGCGAGGTGATGACGTCTTTTGGAACGCGAGCCGTGAGGGAACTCTCGTGATCAAGTACCCCTAAACCCAACCTTTCCCCATTTTTCTCTCCTCGTGATGATGAGGGATTTGAGGGCAGCGAGAATGGGTCGTGACAGGCTTGGCGACTCTACTAGGGACTGGTGACTAGATTAAGAGGACTTGAAACCGTTTAAAAATGGTTATTGTGCTTTCACTAACATATCTCGTGTAGGATCGCCTACATGTCAAAGTCGTATGGAAAATCATGTTAGTCGCTAATCTCGTGTTAAATGGTCTTGTAGGTGGGAGTTATAAGGGGAGACGTGCTTGTAAACCCTTTATTTTGCAGGTGCTATAAGGATGTATGAATGTATGAGGGTTTATATTGAAGTGCCAGATGTTTAAATTTAAATCCATGTTTACAAGCTTTAGCACGACACAGCACACTCAACTACGATCTAAAACCCCAATCTCCCAATCTAGGACCTTAGGAGAATTTATGGGTGGAATTTGCGAGTGAATACTTGTGATAATCCATTACTTACATAAACCTGCTCATCCCAACCGATAAAAATAGCACTGACCGACGATAGCAGCGGTGGGTAAACTATTGTTATCCTTTGGGATGGGAAACTTGAGCCTTTAGCACCCTCACCTTAGGTGTCAAAACCTCACAATTCATACAACATGTGATTTGTGCTTGACATGTGTTTGGTGGGTAAGATATCATTCCTTTTTTATCGTTCTTATCTTCTTACTCTCCATTTTTCAATTATGTGTTTTATATTTCAACGACAATACGTTTTAATCATGGATGCTCCTTTGGGTTTAGGTTTAGATGGGTAAACCCGAAGTGGACGTGGTCCCCGTGCCGGGGAATCTCGAGACTCTATGGGAGAATCTCGACCCAAGACATCAAGACTACATGGAAAAACGCATAGGCTTCCTCCCGACTTTATTAAAAGTCGAACCACGATTGGCGATAGTAAAAGCAATGGGTCATTTTTGGAATCCCATGACTTCCACTTTCGTGTTTAATCGGTATGAATTGACCCCTACAATTGAGGAGTTCTGGAAAGCCATTGGGTTAGGCCTATTGGTAAAGATCCAATATCTCTTCTAAGTCAATTCCTTAATATCCCTACCGATAAAATTGAGGCTATTCTTAGAGGAAATTCTCATTCCATTCCTTATGATTCCTTGAACAAAATTTCCTTAGCCTTAAGCCTAAATCTGGGAATCAAATTCCTCGTGTCTTCCTACTCATGTTCTTTGGCTTCGTGGTATTCCCACATACTCGAAAAACAATTGATCCTTTATCACTTATATTGTCAAACAAGTGTGTGCATTTAATTGTTTTACACACATGATCCTTGCCGAAACTTTTGTGCCTCTTAATTGTTTCAAAGCAAATGGCTAAGTAACTCTTTGTTGACACCTAATTTTGGGGCTCATTTTTTGCTAAAAATAAAAATAATAAGATGCATGGCATATAGTTTAGGTAGATTTAATTTTTGATTTTGTTATATTTTGTTTTATTTTATTAAGATTTTTTATAGATTTAGGTTATATACGCCGAAATATATATCTTTGCGCAAGAAGGGAATTTTTTTCATCAAATATATTGCGCAGGATAAAAAATATATTTGATGGGATTTTACGTGAGCAAAATTGGAAGTAAAATATGCCGCGAAGATACAATTTTTTGGTGTATAAAAGGGGGTGCGTACGGTCGAGAGAGGGGGTCTCTTTTTCGGGCTAAAAAAAGAGAACAAAAAAAAAGCAGAAAAAAAGAAAGGTGAGCTGAGGGAGAGAAAAAAATAAAAAAATAAAAAATAAAAGAAAGAAGAAAAGCAAGGTCGAAGCCCCCCTTCCCCCCGCGTGTGTTCGTTCGTCTTCCCCGAGGGGGAGGGGAGTCCTCACCGGCCGCTGTCGCCGTTGACGCCATCGCCGCCGCCGAGTCCCACCGCCGGTCTCGCAGCTCGCGCCGCCCCTCGCCGCAGCCGCCCGAGGGCCCTTGCTCTGCCCTCGAGCCTCCCTTGCCGCAGCCGCCGCCCACGCCCGCTCACGACGCCCCCGCCCAGACGCCGAAGCCCCTCGCCGAAGCTGCCCAAGGCCCTCCGCCTCGCCCTCTGCCCAGATCTGCTCCCCCCTACTCCGTCCTCGAGGCCCGATGCCGCCGCGCCTCTCCACGACGTCCCTGCCACCCCGACAACCGCGCGCACGCTCGTCCTCGCCCGCGACGCCCCCCCGCCGCTCCCGACGTGCTGCCGAGCCGTCCCCGAGACGCCCCCGTCGCCGATCCGCCACCCCCGCGCGCCCGTCCCGACGACCCAATCGTCCCGCCGTCGCACCGCCGTCGCGCCATCCCCGAGCACCTGTCGAAGCCCTAGCCGCCAGCGCCCCTTTTTTTTCTTTTTTGAAAAAGAAAAGAAAAAGCAAAAAAACAAAATTAGGTAATTTTTATTTTCTTTTATGCTATTTATTTTTCTCTTTTATTACTAACATTGCATGTTATTTGTTAAATTAGGTGTAATTGTCCCCTTTAATGTTAAGTTGAAATTCCATGATATAAAATTGCCATGAATTTAGTAATTGCTAGTCCGATTTTCGCGCCCGAAATCCGACTCGCGATCACTTAAAAAAATTGCCAATCCGATCTCCCACATGAGATCCGATTTGTGATTTTTCGTGAAATTGGCCAACCCGATCTCATGCGCGAGATACGGTTCGTCAATTTGGGGGATCGATTTTGCTTGATTTGCTAGGATTGTTTGAATTAATTTTCTTTAAAAAAATCAAAAATCAAAAATGTAGTTTTAGGGTTTGCATGCATAGGATAGAAATTTCATTTTTTTAAGTAATAAAAAAATCAAAAAATAATTAATTTAGTGTGCATGTTTAGTTATTAGAAATTGTTAATTTAAAAAAAAAACCTCAAAAAAAAATCTTAAATTAGGATTAGGTTTATTTTCATATTTTTATTGTCTTGCATATTTAGATTAAGGATTTTATTTTAGATCATAAAAAAAAAAAAAAAAAAGGCAAAATTCACTTAGGATGCTAGTTGAATTGCATGTTAAATTTTAATTAAAAAAAAAAAAAGCAAACAAAAATCATTAGGTATTTTAGATTCAAATAGGTTGCATCTTAGGCTAGAAATTGCTAAATTAAAATAATGTCTTAGTTTAAATTAGGATGACCTAATTCCTAGTTTAAATTGGATGGAATTTTAATTTAGTTACGAATTTCATTCAAATATCTTAGGATAAATTACTTCCACTTTTTAGGATAAATTGTAATTTTTAGAAAAATAAAAATCATAAAATCAAAAAGAAAAATCAAAATCTTGCATGAGCATGTAGAATTAGACGTATAGATTTAGTAAATGAGACATTTAGGTTAGTAAATTAGGTTTTTTTAGAATCACATTTTTAGGATTATACTTTTTTAGAAATCTCTTTTTTAAATAGGTTAGGGACAGATCTAGATAAATTTCATTCTTAGAAAAGTTGGCATCTTTAAAAAAAATAAATAAATGATTTTCTAAGTCAGAATAGGGTTAATTCAAATTAATCCCAAACGTGAATTAGAAAATTATTCATTTATGTTAATTCAACTAGGACTTTTGTTAATTTGAAATTCCAGATAAAAAATCCAAAAAATTAGGTGCATGTTAATCAATTTGTATTCTAGGACCATTTAACTTAAATTTGCATATTAGGTCATTTAAGTTGCTATTATTGCATTTCATGTCATATAATTTAGATCATTTTGCCATTTCATATTAGGCTATTAGCATGCATTGCATTTAGATTAAATTTCATTAAATAAAGTGAGAACAAAAAAGAGAAATTTGCGTGTTAATTAGAAACCATATCTAGGATTGTTGATGTGAATCTTAATTTAATAATGCAGATGCTTTCGTTGCTTTGAGGTAAGTTTTGCATTTTCTTTTTATTTGCTTTATTGAGTGTTAAATTGGTGGTTTGCGCACCTGCATGATCACCTCACATGTTAGAGAGATAATTAAAATCAATTTAAGCTGCCTGCAAAAATATTTTTTCAAAAATAAAAAGAATGGTACCGAAAGGGTATTAGAGAAATCTAGTGTAACCAAGTCCCCGTACCAAGAATCTCTGATTCATAGGAGTAAAGTAAATCTCCCATTACTTTACTTGGGTTTCTAATCGACCCACCAAAAATAGATTAGTGGCGACTCCCAATTGAAAATTATTTGCATGTTAAGAATTTAAACCTAAGTCGCGAATTGGTATGGGCTTGAGAGAGCTTGAATTAAGTCTAGACTTAACAATCCATTAGCCAAACCCTAGGTGGTTCTCACCCGAAAATTTGGTCGCGACAGCTTGGCGACTCCGCTGGGGACTCCAGTTAAAACTCTTAGTGGACTTAGGCCAATTTTCTTTTTGAAAAATATTTTTGTTTGGCAGTAAGGATCCCAGTTATGTCCCTAACATTTAGGTGTTAAATGTTCTTGCAAATTGGGAGGTATAAGGGGAGTAGTGATTGCTAACCCTTGTCTTGCAGGTTGGAGTCAGGAATGAATGTTTTAATTTAAGTTATTGAAGTGTTGTGTGATTTAAACTATTGTGCATGCTTTGCATTTAGCACTACACTATTGCACACACAACCTGCCGCCAGACCTGGGCCGCATAGGATCATCTAGGATGGTATTGAGATGGATACCACTCCGACCGCAAGCCCGCGGTACGAGTCGCCCATCTCAATCCCGAAAGTTCATTCATGGTGTCAAGAGTACCCACTTCGGTCCGCATGCCCGCGACCTGGGTCGGCTCTTTGACCAAGCCGAAGTCATGAGGACCCAACATAGTCCACGCGCCCGTGGCTAGTCCGATCATCCTTGTGGCTCCACTTTATTAAGCCTTCTAGAGTAGAAATCAAACCACTTATCATGCGCATGTCTATGTGATTGCCCCTCATTGGTAAAGTAAGTTCCCTAAACTTTCACCCTTGCAATTTACTTACCTTGTCATATTATTTTGTCGGTCCATGGCATTAGGATTGTATTGAGTCTTGGTCAATATACAATGGGGATACCGGACATTCGAATTATTCTCCCTCCAAAGCAAGAGCTTGGCACATGGTGGGACAAGTTAGACCAAGATGGCCATCGATTTGTGGAGTCACACATTGGCCAACTGCTTCCATTGCTGCATATCAACATCCATGGCAGCCTCATCCAAGCACTCGCCCACTCTTGGTGCCCCAAGACTTCTACTTTCATTTTTGGCGGTAAGCATGAGCTCACGCCCACCTTGGAAGAATATAACATTGCCATAGGGAAGTCTTTGAAAGCTGAGTTAATTGGTCCGCCTATTGGGATAGATCCCGTTATGGCCTTATCGGATTTTTTGAGAATTAAGAGGGATGATATGAGAAAAGTTTTAAAGGCTAATCACAATACATGTCCCTTATCTTTTCTGAAAGAACATTTTGAAGCTGGCCCTTCATCTCAAATGCGAAGGGTTTTTCTTTTAGCCTTCTTTGGGTTTATAGTTTTTCCTTATTACAAGAATGCTATTAACCCTTTGATGGCTCACTTAGTTAAACAAGTGTTGGAAGGAAAGAATTTTGTAAACACTATTTTGATTGAGACTTTCCTTTCCCTCACTCGATTTAAAGGAGATGGTGACAAGACTTTCCATTCCTCTCCTGAGCTTTTGCAAATTTGGTTTCTTTCTCATTTAAAAGGATTTGGTGGTCTAATGACTATACATGATGTCAATGACTCTAATCACCCCATTATGAGGTTTGAGGATAAGCAAAAACATGCACCAGATTATCACTATTCTAAGTGGCTAGCTTTCATGAAAAAACCAACTTCCAAGGGCTTTCTATGGCATGCTATGTGGTTTCAAGTTCGTGTAGCGAGACTCACGTGTGGAGGCATTGGCCCAATTCCTCTATTGGGATTTACTAGAGCTTTGGAGTACTATCCGACTAGAGTGACTCGTCAATACCAAGTCGTGCAAGAGCTTCCCTCGGCTTTGCAAGCAGATCCGTTCCAAGTCAACTTCGTAGATGGAAGCCGAGACCATGAAGATTCCATTCTCACAATCAAATCAATGTGGGATATGTGCTGTCCACGAAAACTCAAGTGGCTCGAGGAGGAGCTGAAAGGGTAAGGAAAGGAAGTATTATGCCTCAACTAAGTATATTCGACGACACAAGATTCCAGAGGAGCTACTCCCGAAGATACTAGAGGCGCCACTGAAGATCACCAACCGTGCTGAGAATAAACGCCTCAAGAGAGTTGCCGAGGAAGCTCAGGAGGAGAATAAGTGATTGCGCCAAATGGTGTCCCGAGTGTATATTGATCAAGCCAGATGAAGTGAAGTCTTTTACTTTCCTAGTTTATTTGTTTAGGGTATTTCAAATTTCTATTTTGTTAGGCTTATCGAAAACTCCATTAATGAATAAAAGTTCTAGATCATTGCCATGGATCAGCGTGTTTCATATGAGATACTTATTTTTGTTCATTCCTTTCATTAGGTGGTAACGAATCCTCCACGCTCGCACATTATCACACGATTAAAAGCAAGAATGGCCGAACAAAATGAAATGCGTGACCGTATCACCACTATGGAGGGGCAACTCCATCAGTTAGCTTCCTCTATGGAGCTTATAACGGCACAAATCAAATCCCTCCAAGTCAATCCGGCTCCTCCACCCATTCTTCCCCAGGTTATCCCAAAGCGAGCAGATAAGTCCCAGTTGAGTGATGATGACATGCCTGGTTTAGAAGAAGATCCATTCCCGATCAATGTGGAAAAGGGAAAGTTTGTCAACATTCCCAAGACGGAGCCGGATGAATGCTTTGCGAAACTTGAAAAAAAGGTGAAACAACTGCAGGAGCCACAGGACTCACTCCCTTTTGACTTGTCGGTCTACGAGAAGGTCAAGATGCCAAAGAAGTTCAAAATGCAAGACTTTGAGAAGTACGATGGTACTACCTGCCCAAAATCTCATTTGCAGATGTACCACGTACGCATGGCCCAATACGTCAAAAATGAGCCCCTCATGATTCAATCATTTCACGCAAGTTTGACTGGGCCCGCACTAAACTGGTATGTGATGAAGAATGTGAATCTTCTGGAGACCTGGAATGAGGTGGCCAATGCCTTTCTCAAGCAGTATAAGTTCAACATGGACATCACTCCTTCCCGAGAAGATCTTGAGAGGATGGAGAAAAAGAGGGGCGAGTCATTCAAGGAGTACGCCATGAGATGGCGAAATTTGGCTGCCCAAATCACTCCTGAGCCAACTGACAAGGAGTTGATGAAGCTGCTCATAAAGACCCTCCCATCTGAGTTCTGTAATCGGATGGCCAGCACCTATGTCGAGAGTTTCAACCAGCTGATTCCTGTCGAGGAACAAATCGAAATGGGGATAAGGGAATGATGGTTTGCTGAACCGTCAAGTAAAAGATTCTCTGCTAAGAAGGAGAAAGAAACTGTTGAAGACGTGAATGTGGCTTATAGCCAAGAAAGTACCAACCGTGGCCCGGCCATCCAGATCAATGTAAGGCAGCAACAAACCGCTGGTTGTCAACAATTTCTAAATAATAAAAGGGAATTGACTCCTCTCCCTGGATCTCCATCCCAAGTGTTGGCAATCCTAAGAAAGAAAGGCTTGCTTACTAGTGAGCCAAAGCGCCCTAACCACGAAACCCTTCGTGGTTATGATTCAACAAAGAAGTGTGATTACCATAGCGGGGAATTGGGGCATTCAACTGATGAGTGTTTTACCCTCAAGCACAAGATCCAAAACCTCCTGGATACGAATACATTTTCATTCCAAACCGCTCGACTGAATGTCCAAAAGAATCCACTACTGGAGCATGAGGGTACAGTGAATGCCATTTTGGAACCTAAAGTCGGTCGCATCAAGAACTCGAAGGTACATGTGGTGGATGCTTACAATGGCCTAGTTAGAGCTAGGTATTATCCGGACCATGAGGATATCCCCCTATCACTAATGAAGGAAAGAGTTGCTAAAATGGTGGATGACGGCATTATAGTATATGCCGACTATAATTGCGTAGTTTCCACTATTTCTCACATCATCATCGATTGGGAAGAGGAACAAGCCGCGCTTGTTGGCGAAAAGGAAGAAGCTGATCCTTCACTAGCGGACATGCCCCCATTAGAAGATGCATCTGATGATGAAATAGTGATTGAGATGCCCCAACCTTATCAGTATGTCAGCAATGAGGCCGTCCCTTGGTCTTATGACTTGGATGTTGGTACTGTTACAAGGTCCGGTCGAACTTATGCTCAAGCAAATGCTCAACCTGCAAAGCCTATCACTGATGAAGAGGCCAAGAAATTTCTGGTTGTAATAAAAGCAAGTGAGTACAATGTGGTTGACCAGTTGAGGAAGATGCCGGCCCAGATCTCTTTACTTGAGCTCCTACAGACATCACCTGTGCATCAAAAGGCATTGATGAAGGTGTTGAGTGAAATTCATGTGCTAGAGACGATTGAGGCAGACAAGTTAGAAGAATTTGTTGGATCAGTCCTTCTCAAGGATTTAATCGCCTTTTCCGATGAGGAATTCCCTCTTGAGGGTAAAGGGCACAACAAGGCACTTTACATATCCGTCAAGCACAAGACTACCCATGTGTCCCGAGTGCTCATTGATAATGGGTCCGCCCTAAATATATGTCCGACACATGGTGCAACGACTTCTGTGCTAGCTTTCGATGGCACGAAGAAGGAGGTGATCGGGCAAATCCACCTTGATAGACAAATAGGGCTGGTTGTCTTCAACATTTCCTTTCAAGTGTTAGACATCCCTACTGCATTCAACTTCCTGCTAGGCCGTCCCTGGATACACACTGCGGAAGCAGTGCCTTCAAGTTTGCATCAAGCTGTGAAGTTCATGATCGAAAGAAAGCTGGTCACCGTGTATGGAGAATAAGAACACCGGATTTATCATGAAACGACCATCCCCTATATAGAATCAGATTCTGAGTTCGAGGCAAGTTACCACTCATTTGAGTTGGTATCCACCATACATGCTTCTCGTGAATCAACACCTCCCACTCCTGAAGTTTCAAATGCTGCCCTCATGGTCGGAAGAGTGATGGTCGGGAATGGTTTTGTTCCCGGTAACGGTCTTGGAAGAGATGGTCAAGGCATTCGAGACCCCATTGAAGCCCCTCAGAGGTCCCATTCTACTGGATTAGGGTACCATGGAAGAGGTAGACAAAATCCTGGAGGACGAAGACAGGAAGGACAGAACCTTGCACCTAACCAAAGACAAGGAAGGCAAAACCCATTGCCCCCAAGCATTCATGAGACATTCCCTGGTCCTCCGATAATGATGCAGGATGAGGCGGAAGTGATAGACACCCTAGGACAACCAAGTGAAAAATTTGACTATCTGGTGAAGTATTCTGCTCCTCCCAGTTTCTACATTGATCCTCGCAACATTGTCCCAGATGGATGGGGTGGCATCGATGATCCAACACCCCCGAAGACTGAGAGCCCTGACGATGTGCTGGAAGGAGTTACAAGCTTGTTTGATGATATCGTCATAAGAGCCATTGACGAAGGATCTCCAGAAGAAATGGGCCCTGGCCCACAAGAGTAACTTGTTTATTGCTTTCTCATATTCCCCTGTGTGGGAATTTTTATTGCTTTCTAGGAATAATTATCGCTATCTAGCGATTGTTTTCGATTTCTTTTTTTTAGGACTTGGATTCGCATTTTCCATTCAATAAATGTAATTGATTGATGAATATCAATAAAATTACAAGTTTTATTTTGAGGGCATGATGAGGTACACCAAACTAGCCCGGTGATGATATCCAGCCGATAAAACAACAGAAACATCCAAGGAGAACTCTGAGGCCTGGGCTTCATCATGCTTTCTCATGTCAAAATACTTTTGCGAATGCTTTTCAAAACTCTTTCAAAAAATCTTTCAAAAAAATCTTTCAAAAATACAAATTACTTTGTTTGTTTTTCTGATTTATCTACTTCCTGTTTCAGGGATAATCTTATAGCATATAAAGATGTGGAAGTGGTCCAATCCAATTCTAAATCCTAGGGGCAAGTTTGCTCCAAATTACAGTGGGCCATATGTGGTGAATTTTCTGGAGGTGCTTTAATCTTGGCAGAAAAGGATGGTCGTGAATTTTCCACTCTAGTTAATTCTCATGCTATCAGGAAGTATTATCCATGATTGAATTTGTTGTGTCTTGTTTTGAACTGCAAGCATCTTTTATAATGAATAAATTGCCACAAAAAGTTGCAAATTCAATTATTCATTTTGCATGTTCTCCATAATGAATTGCGTGAGATAAATTGAATGTGTCAAATGGGAATGATGAAAGGCAAGCCTTATTCCATACGCTATTCCATACACTAATCCCCGGTGAGCTGTGTGAAAAAATTCCATGCTCGTAAGGAAAAGGGCGGTCTCGCAAATGGTACGTTATCCGAAATGATGAGGGGCAGTTTCTTCCTCTACCCAAAGCACTACAGGTTTATCCATTGTTTAGCCCTTTGAGCCCATACACATGAAGAGTTTGTTTAAATTACCCCTATCAAGGATCATCCCACATTGGGACAAATTTGAAGTCAATGGTAGGAATCTTCTTACTCACACTTACATCAATCTTCGAGTATTGCTTACGCGGTGTAACTGGCACGATAATTGAAGTGCCTTAAGATGATGAAGAGCAGTCATTTCTCTATCTTATACACTTTTATCCATTACATAGCTCACTTGAGCCAGCAATTTCATTTCATATTAAACCTAGTTGGTGATCATCCCCCACACTGGGGCAAGGCAAAAGCATTCAAGTAGCATGAACTAGAACGCCAACAAAAATGAAGATCTTGTCCAAAGAAAAAGTGCAAAATGGGGCATAAAAAAAGCAGTGTACCTGGTAAAAGCAAGGCCGTTGCCCAAAGAAAAAAAAAAAGCCTGATATGGTTAGTTATACCCTGAATAAGGCGATACAAAAAAAAAAAAGAAAAGAAAAAAGCTCAAATGCTGTTGCAATCAATGAGTGCAAAAGAAAATCTTCGACATTGAGGAAGAAAATCTGTGGAAGTGTCAAGATGATCACCAACTTTACCCTCTAAACACTTTTTGAGCCTAATGATCCTTTCGTTTCTTAACCCATGAACCAAGCCTACGTTACGTCCCTTGCAAAGTCTCTTCAGATTATGGCACTTAAATTAACGTAAAGGTTCATATATTCAAAAGCATAGCTCGAAGAAGTGTGAGTAAGATAATTTCTACCTCATTTCTTATGTTTCTTGACTTGTAAACCCCAAGATGATTGCAGAATATTTTTCAAATAAGCTTGACTCAAAGAGTCCCCTTCGTTAAGCCATTGACCAAGCCCGCATTACAGTCCCTCTTAAAGACCTCTCAGATTGGTGAAGTCGTACCACTTGCGAGATTACTTGGACCCTTGTTTGGCATGATGAAGGTGAGATAGAGTGATTGACAGAACCCTGCATCAAAGGTCAGGATAAAATAGCCATTTTAATGAGGATGAGAGAAATGTCCTTTCAGACCAAAGGACCCCTCATTTGACATATCCATGACACTCATGTGTTCAGAATGGAAATTAGATGATGCAAGATTAATGGAAATCATCATGAATCTCCTTTAAATAGATGCATGTTTATGATTACAAATGCACGTTACCTCTCCTACGACCATGTTTTGCAAGAGACGTATCCTCCAAGAATCAGAGATATCACCAGGTAAGTATATCTCTATCCATACCTTGAAGATTTGTCTTTGCACAGGTATTCCCCTTTTAAGTATACTGACACTCAATTGAGTTGTCCCCAAAGATTTTTCTCCAAATTTAATCTGATTAAGGCGACCGAAGAATGGTTCAGGTCCTGGTCGGATAATTACTATCGCAAGGCTAGGCGGCCGAAGAATGGTTCGGGTCCTAGCCAAGCTTCAGTCTAGGTGACCGTAGCATAGAACAGGTCCTAGACAGCATTTATTGCTTTAACAGGTGACCCTAGCATAGAACGGATCCTGGAAAGGCCATTTCTCCATTCAGGTGACCGTAGCATAGAACGGATCCTAAAAAATCAATTTCTCCATTCAGGTGACCGTAGAATAGAACGAATCCTGAAAAATAAATTTCTTCGTCGAGGCGACCGTAGAATAGAACGGGTCCTTGACAACACTTATTGCTCTAACAGGTGACCGTAGCATAGAACGGATCGTGGGAAAGCAATTCCTTTCTGCCATACTAGGCGACTGTAGAGTGGTACGGGTCCCAGGAAAGCAGAATCTTCACAAAGCCATGTTACTATTCTGGGTGACTGTAGAATGGTATGAGTCTTGGACATGTAACACCCACTACCTCGGGCTACTCTATCCTCCTCGAAGGTAAGTTAGTCTAGGTAGGTTCATTTGCATTAGCATTTGCATGCATCATATAAATTGCATTTAAAAATGAAATCCAATTTCCAACAAAAAATCATTCATTGCTTAAGCATGGCCAAAATTAGGTCTCAATTTGTCTTTGAAGGCAACCTCTGCGAGCTCACCTTCAAAGAGGGGCAGCTGTTGATACCTAATTTTGGGGCTCATTTTTTGCTAAAAAAATAAAAATAATAAGATGCATGGCATATAGTTTAGGTAGATTTGATTTTTTGATTTTGTTATATTTTGTTTTATTTTATTAATATTTTTATAGATTTAGGTAATATACGCCGAAATATGTATCTTTGAGCAAGAAGGGAATTTTTTTCATCAAATATATTGTGTAGGATAAAAAATATATTTGATGGGATTTTACGTGAGCAAAATTGGAAGTAAAATATGCCGCGAAGATACAATGTTTTGGTGTATAAAAGGGGGTGCATACGGTCGAGAGAGAGGGAGTCTCTTTTTCGGGCTAAAAAAAGAGAACAAAAAAAAAAAAAGAAAAAAAGAAAGGTGAGCTGAGGGAGAGAAAAAAATAAAATAAAATAAAAAGAAAGAAGAAAAGCAAGGTCGAAGCCCCCCTTCCCCTCGCGTGCGTCCGTTCGTCTTCCCGAGGGGAGGGGGAGTCCTCGCCGGCCGCTGTCGCCGTTAACGCCATCGCCGCCGCCGAGCCCCACCGCTGGTCCCGCAGCTCGCGCCGCCCTTGCCGCAGCCGCCCGAGGGCCCCTGCTCTACCCTCGAGCCTCCCTCGCCACAGCCACCACCCACGCTCCACTCGCGACGCCCCCGCCCCTCGCCGAAGCCGCCCGAGGCCCTCCGCCTTGCCCCCGCCCGGATCTGCTCCCCCTACTCCGTCCCCGGAGGCCCGACGCCGCCGCGCCTCTCCGCGACGTCCCCGCCCCGACAATCGCGCGCGCGCCCGTCCTCGGCTGCGACACCCCCGTCTCTCCCGACGTGCTTTGCGCGAGCCGTCCCCGAGACACCCCCGTCAACGATCTGCCACCCCCACGCGCCCCGTCCCAACGACCCAACCGTGCCGCCGTCGCGCCGTCCCCGAGCACCTCGTTGAAGCCCTAGCCACCAAATACCCCTTTTTTTTTTTTTTTTTTTTCGAAAAAAAAAAAAAAAAAAAAAACAAAATTAGGTAATTTTTTATTTTATTTTTACTTTTATTTTTATTTTCTTTTATGCTATTTATTTTTCTCTTTTATTACTAACATTGCATGTTATTTGTTAAATTAGGTGTAATTGTCCCCTTTAATGTTAAGTTGAAATTCCATGATATAAAATTGCCATGAATTTAGTAATTGCCAGTCCGATTTTCGCGCCCGAAATCCGACTCGCAATTACTTAAAAGAATTGTCAATCCGATCTCCCACTCAGGATCCGATTTGTGATTTTTCGTGAAATTAGCTAACCCGATCTCATGCGCGAGATATGGTTCGTCAATTTGGGAGATCAATTTTGTTTGATTTACTAGGATTGTTTAAATTAATTTTCTTTAAAAAAATCAAAAATCAAAAATGTAGTTTTAGGATTTGCATGCTTAGGATAGAAATTTCATTTTGTAAGTAATCAAAAAATCAAAAAATCAAAAAATAATTAATTTAGGGTGCATGTTTAGTTATTAGAAATTGTTAATTTCAAAAAAAAAACCTCAAAAAAAAAAATCTTAAATTAGGATTAGGTTTATTTTTATATTTTTATTGTCTTGCATATTTAGATTAAGGATTTTATTTTAGATCATGAAAAAAAAAAAAAACAAAAAAGGCAAAATTCACTTAGGATGCTAGTTGAATTGCATGTTAAATTTTAATTAAAAAAACAAACAAAAATCATTAGGCATTTTAGAATAGAATTGCATCAATTTTTCAAATAGGTTGCATCTTAGGCTAGAAATTGCTAAATTAAAATAATGTCTTAGTTTAAATTAGGATGACCTAATTCCTAGTTTAAATTGGATAGAATTTTAATTTAGTTAGGAATTTCATTCAAATATCTTAGGATAAATTACTTCCACTTTTTAGGATAAATTGCAATTTTTAGAAAAATAAAAATCATAAAATCAAAAAGAAAAAATCAAAATCTTGCATGAGCATGTAGAATTAGACGTATAGATTTAGTAAATGAGACATTTAGGTTAGTAAATTAGGTTTTTTTAGAATCACATTTTTAGGATTATACTTTTTTAGAAATCTCTTTTTTAAATAGGTTAGGGACAGATCTAGATAAATTTCATTCATAGAAAAGTTGACATCTTTTAAAAGTAAATAAATAAATGTTTTTCTAAGTCAGAATAGAGTTAATTCAAATTAATCCCAAACGTGAATTTGAAAATTATTCATTTAGAGTAATTCAACTAGGACTTTTGTTAATTCGAAATTCCAGATAAAAAAATCGAAAAAATTAGGTGCATGTTAATCAATTTGCATTCTAGGACCATTTAATTTAAATTTGCATATTAGGTCATTTAAGTTGGTATTATTGCATTTCATGTCATATAATTTAGATCATTTTGCCATTTCATATTAGGCTATTAGCATGCATTGCATTTAGATTAAATTCTATTAAATAAAGTGAGAACAAAAAAGAGAAATTTGCGTGTTAATTAGAAACCATATCTAGGATTGTTGATGTGGATCTTAATTTAACAATGCAGATGCTTTCGTTGCTTTGAGGTAAGTTTTGCATTTTTTTTTTATTTGCTTTCTTGAGTGTTAAATTGGTGGTTTGCACACCTGCATGATCACCTCACATATTAGGGAGATAATTAAAATCAATTTAAACTGCCTGCAAAAACATTTTTTGAAAAATAAAAAGAATGGTACCGAAAGGGCATTAGAGAAATCTAGTGTAACCAAGTCCTCGTATCAAGAATCTCTGGTTCGTAGGAGTAAAGTAAATCTCCCATTACTTTACTTGAGTTTTTAATCGACCCACCAAAAATAGATTAGTGGCGACTCCCAATTGAAAATTATTTGCATGTTAAGAATTTAAACCTAAGTCGCGAATTGGTATGGGCTTGGGAGAGCCCGAGTTAAGTCTAGACTTAACAATCCATTAGCCAAACCCTAGGTGGTTCTCACCCGAAAATTTGGTCGCGACACTCTTAGAGCCCCATTAGGACTTCTCCAAATTTGGCTCTTTTCACATATAAAAGAATTTGCCCCTCACATGAAGATTGTCAGTGTGACAAAATATCATCATCCCATTCTTAGATTTTGCCAAAGAAATGAATTCTTTCAATCATGGCCTTTTTCTACATGGTTTCATTTCATCAAAAGCCTCAACCCTAGCTTAATTCAATAGCATGTTTGGTGGCTTGTGAATCCCGAGGTGCGCCTTTTTATTGGAGTTGATGACCCACTTCCTCTCGTGGGATTGACTGGTTTAACGTTATATTACCCATTAAGGGTGCTCCGCCAATATTGTGCGCTTCAAACGATCCCGCCAATCCTCAAGCTGGGGTTATATTGTATTGATTATCACAATAAAGTCATCAGGGAAAACCAAATTAACCATATCAAAGCCGCGATTCAAGCCACTACTAAAATTTGGCACTCTTGTTCCTTGCATTACATGGTTGTCCTCGATGAAGCCGACTTGGAAGGAGAGATGAGGACTCACCAAGCTACTATTAATTTAATATGCTGTCAAGTAGAACCTAAGCTCAAGGTTCAATTGCCTGATATTCCCAAGCCTCAAGGTTTTCAGCAAGCTCATATTAAGGAGCAAGAAGATGATGCCTTGATCGATGAGACACATTTGGCCTATGATAACAAGCATCTCCGCATGATCCCACCTAGTCCTTAGGTTTCCATCTCATATTCTTTTCTTGTAAAGGGACTTCCTTTGTGTTTCCCTCCTTTCTATTGAGGTTTCCCTGTATCCATTTTCATATCACATGTAAAATCGAACCACTTTATAAGCTTCAAGAAAGCAAGGTTCTGTTTCCCTTGTAATTGTTCGATGAAATGAATAAAATTCACGAACATTTTTATGTAATTTTTAGAAAATTGACATTCTAATTAAAAATTTGTCGTCGTTCCTTTTCAAATGTATAATTTTATTTGAAGAAGTTTTGATAAGAGGATGTTATATGATACTGGGATCATATACACTTCTTATCATTATTTCATCTCAAGAAAATATAAAATTGACCAAGATTTGTATTTTAATGATTTCTTTTAACATGTACTAATTTGAGTAATCTTCTTTTACGAAGGTTGTGAAAGACGACTAAAGAACGGTCTATCATACGTACTCGCCACCAAACAAGGATGGAGAACAAAGAGACCCGTGCTCGTGTTATTAGCATGGAGAACCAAATGGCACAAATGATGGCGCTGTTAGTTGATCTCCCCAACCAAGTCAAGAACTCAACTTTTGTAGTTCATACTTCTCCTACCATGAATCCTCCTACTGTGCACTCTGAAGTGCCGGTAGCAGAACTCGTGGGAAAAGGGCTTGCTGAAGAGCTTCCTACTGCAACCTTGATAGTTATTGAATAGGGTAAGAGAAAATTAACACAATGATTATAATGGTTCGGCTTATTGCAAGCCTACGTCCACTCTCTACGCTGGCAGCCAATTAGCTGTAATCACTATATAGCAAATGAGAGCTGTTACAATTCACGAACTAAACTTCTTCAGCAGAAAATCTCTCCTACAGCTTCTTGCTGTTTCGCACTATAAGTGACTCTCTTTGATACACAACTTTGAGCACGAGAGATTTTGAGAACAAGAGATATCAGAGGTTCTAACTTCGAAATTTTTCTATCAGTTCTCTCATTACTTTCAAACAACTCCGACCCACCTTAAATAACCTTTGTGCCTCCATACCCGTTGGCACTTTCCAAGAATTCATCCAATCAACCCATTGGACTGAATCAATTTAAGTAATCTTCACGTTGTCGAAAATATAAGTAGAAAATAGCTCGTCAATCCTACTCGTCCATACAATCAAGATCTTGAGTTTTCAAAATTAGATCCTTCCAATAATTCGCTTGATCTTCAACGAATAAAATCCGAAGAATAAATCTTCCGAGCTCACAATCACAGCCAGAGATATTCCATGGATAAGTTAGGAAATATAATATCCAAATCTTAATTTCTTTAACCATAAAAATAACCTGCTGTCAGCCTGGCAAAATCGCAAACTGTCTTCAGACTTAGATTTGGGTATGGAGATCTTCAGATCGTAACTCTGGGTCTGACTGTCTTCAGACGGAATACTTCAGACCGTAACTTTAGGTCTGACTGACTTTAGACGAAAATGCTTGGGTCTTGAATTCTTCAGACTTAACTGACTGGGTCTTGGAATCTTCAAACTTTACAGACGAGGTTGTTTTGTTAACTTCAAAACATACAAGGGATTTTTCTTCAACAGAGATTGCTTATATACAAAATTCCTCTTCTCAGAAACCATCTAATCCTCAGGCTCATAAACCTACCATGGAGGTAGGGAGTTCTTCCCGAAACTTTGAGCACAAAAGAAAAGCCCCTCAAAGGCAATTTACTTTATTGCCTAGATCCATGTCTCAGCTACTTCCAATGCTAATTAGAAGTCATCTCGTGGCGAGAGAGATTCCGAGGGATAATCCGCCAAAGTTCCCTAGGTTCAACATTAACAAGACGTGTGAGTATCCCATGGGAGAAAAATGTCATCATGTGGACAACTGTTTGGTGCTGCGTTCCAAGATCCAGAATTTGCTAGATAAAAAGCTGCTCACCTTTAAGGACTCAATGCTGAATGTCCAACAAAATCCCCTTTTGAAATATTCCGAAGATGTCAACATGATATATGGGGATGCCGACAAGCATATACTACTGATGTATATCCAAAAGTTGGAACAGATCACGCCATTTGCTGATCGCCAACTGAAAGGTGACATCACTCGTGATGAGATGATAGCTTGCTTAGTGAAGTTAGTTGAGCTAGGAATTATCCAATATGAAGGTGATGAGCCCACTCTGAGACGGATGTCTCTAGTTGAAGTCGATTTGTCTAGCAAAGATATAATCTCAAAAGTCATAAAGAAAGCTGGGAATCCAAGTCAAGATGACACTCGAAAGGAGGATTGTCGAGCTTCGAAAAGCAACACCCTTATGTACTAAGACTCTAACATTGGAAGCAATGATGAATATAAAGTTTCTCGCATGGATTGTGAGTTTGTTCGAAAAGCTTGTGAAAATGGTGAAGTTGTTGGTATCCTTGGCCAACCAAGCGGTAAATATGACTTTAAGGTGAAGTTCACACCACCACCAAGTTTCTTCATTGACGTGAAGGATATTGTCCCGAGTGGATGGGATGATGAAGAAGACCTTACTTCAACTTTGTCGAAAGATAAAGAGGTCTACTCCTATGAAGGGGATGGGGATGAATACAAAACTTCTCGTTCGGATCGTGAGTTTGTAAGGAAAGCCCGTGAGAGAGGTGAAGTGGTGGACACATTGGGACAACCAAGTGGAAAGTATGACTTTATGGTCATGTATACCCCAATTTTTTTCAAAACACCAAAGACATTATTCCTAGTGGATGGGGAGATGAGTTTGTGGATGACTTCGTGGCTATGATTGAGCCTATTGTGATTAATCTGACTGAGGAAAAAATTTCCCATGAGGCTAATACAACTGACAAGGGCATCATCGAAGTTGGCTCATTGATTGACAATTTTGGAGCCATGAAAATCTCAAGCACGAGTTTTGTACCCATTGTGATTGAATTGCCACCAGAATTTGGTGAATGTTCCAATACTAAGGTGAATCCTACTTATGACACTAAGGCGGTACACTAAGGCGGTCCCTTGGAGCTATAATACAAATGAAATCGACGCCGTCACCTGATCGGGTCGAATCCACCCACCACGTGAAGGTGTGGAAAAAAAGGCCGTAACTATTGAGGAAGCTGAACAACTCCTCAAAACACTCAAGACATGTGAGGCAGAAGTGATAGACCAATTGCGTAAGATGCCTAGATTTCCCTATTGGAGCTTTTCAAGACCTCTAAAAAGCATAGAAATGCTCTCCTCAAAATTTTAAATGAAGTCCACGTGCCCGAGACCATTGGAGAAGTACAGTTAGAGGTGTTTGTGGGTGCTATATTTCTTAAAAATAAAATTACTTTCTCCGAGAAAGACCTCCCTCCTGAGGGCCAAGCACACACTAAGGCGCTATATGTGTCCGCTCAACATTTTAGGACTAGGATTTCGAGGGTCCTGGTCGATAATAACAAGGGCATCTTTGAATACTCAAAGTTTCATATCAGAAGCGAGTTTTCAAGAAACTGCTTCTGCCTTTAACATCTGCCCTTTATTCACCTTCTGTCACTTGGGGATGGGAATGGAAAATGTCTCCCCTCCAAAGATTCCCGTCCGAGCCTTCGACGGGAGAAAAGAAACAATATGGGAAATTGACTTACCACTAACGATTGGCCCTATTACCATTACTCAAAAATTTCAAGTACTTGATATTCCAAGTAATTTTAGTCTACTATTGGGATGGCCTTGGATCCATGCTACAAGGATCATTCCTTCCAATCTTCATCAAATGATGAAATTTCCCATTGATGGAAAGATAATGACTATCCGATATGAAAGAGATGTGGAGGCTTTCCATAACACCGCCATACCTTTCATCGAGCCTGAGGTCAAGGGATAATCTAACTCCCACTCATTTGAGATGGTGTCTGTCACTCATGTGCCTATTGGTTCGATCATCAGGAAGCCTCAGTTCTCAAAGGCATCCTTGATGTCAAGTAAAGAGCTGCTCAAGAACAGTTTTGCTATTGGGAAAGGTTTTGGTAAGCTCGCCTAAGGCATGCCAAATCCCATTAAGGTGGTCAAGATCAACAAGCGTGAAGGCCTAGGCTATCAGGGCGACCGTAAGAGTCAAGGTAATCATAAAGACCCAAACATTAAAGGTAAGATCTACCAACGCCTCTTGCCTCCACCTTTGAATGATTTCTTTCATGGTCCACCAAGGTTCTTGCAAGAAGAAGAGGCCAATGTCTACCACTTTGCTGATTTGTTTGAAGATGGTTTGGTTGGCACTATTAGTGAAGATGAAGAGCCTACAGTTCCCATTGTGTAAGGGAGTTCTTGCATTTCATTTTAGTTGTATTCCATTCATTTCTCCCCTATGAGGGAATTCCATTCATTTCATTTGTTTGTGCTTGTAATAGTCTAGATCATAAACTCTATGGATCCAAGATGATATACGTCGTAATACAATTTTTTGTATATCAATAAAATTCACATTTTGTTAATAGACGTATGAGGTTTCCTAAATCAGTCCTATGATGATGCTTTGAGGCTTGAGCCTCCACACAATCTATAATTTCAAAATATTATAGTGGAACAAGGACGTCCAACGACATGAGGGCTAGTTCCCAATAAATTTTTTCAAAAACTTGAATTTGAAAACAAATTTTTCATGACATTTACATACATTGCATTCATTTATATGTGTATATACTAACCATTTTTTGATTACATCTCAGGCATGACATTTCATATTATGATAGTCATTTGCACGGCTCAGATTCGCATTCAAAAGATTTTGACGAACCTGATTATTCTAACTCAAAGAATAAGAATGATCCTCAAATTATTGAAAAGGAATGGCTGAAACATGAAGAGTCCAAACCTCCTACCGCCGAACAGCCAATCACTGTGAATTTAGGAGATTTAGATAACCCTAAAGAAACCAAGATTAGGGCAGGTCTCTCTCAAATGGATGCCAATAGATTAATTGGACTTTTGAAAGAGTACAAATATGTTTTTGCTTGGTCATATGCCGATATGCCGGGTTTAGACCCTAAGATCATAGAATAGGCATTACCACTTGATCCTAATATGCCGCTGAAGAAACAAAAGCTTAGAAGGACAAAACCTGAGTTGTCGAAAAAGATTAAAGAAGAAATCATGAAGCTCTTACATGTTGATTTCATTGAAGTCACCCATTATGCTGATTGGATTGCTAATATAGTCCCGGTTATGAAGAAGGATGGACGAGTCCGAGTATGTGTTGATTATCATGACTTGAATAAGGCAAGCCCTAAGGATGATTTTCCTTTGCCACACATTGATGTCTTAGTTGACAGTAGTGCTGGATTCAAACTATTCTCCTTCATAGATAGATTTTCCAGTTATAACCAAATCCAGATGAAAGATGAAGACAAGACTAAAACTTTACCACTTGATATCCTGAAGTAGAAAAGACTTGTGTAGCATTGATTTGGGTTTTACACCGATTGAGGCAATACACTCTGCACCACCGCATCCTTCTAGTGACTGAGAATGACTCCATTAAATATCTTTTGAAAAATCCCTCATTGCATGGGAGCTTCGCTAAATGGCAAATATTACTCTCTAAGTTTGATATTTAAAGCATGGCACAAAATTTCGTCAATGGGTGAACCATAACCGATATGTTAGCTGAAAATCTTAGGAAATCTAATGATTGGGATGAAAATGATGAACACATTTATTTGGTTTTCCCTGATAAACGGACCATGTATTTTGATGGTACAGTTAACCTTTTTGGTTCTGGCATTGGGGCAGTTTTAATATCCCTAGAAGGTCAACATTATCCAATAGCTGCAAAGTTGGTATTCCCTTGTACTAACAATATTTTTTAGTATGAAGCTTGCATCCTTGGTTTGCAATTAGCCATCGATATGAAAGTCATAAAGCTTCAAGTTTATGGTGATTCTGCGCTCATCATTCTCTAGACGGAAGGTGAATGGCAAACAGGAGATGTAAAGTTGATTCCTTGCTTTGAATATCTCGAAAACTTGGTCAAGGAATTTGATGAAATCTCTTTTGATTATCTGCCAAGATCACAAAATCAATTTGCTTATACCCTGGCGACTTTATCTCTAATGTTACAAGTAACTGATGGCTTGAGTGTTGATCCTTTGCAAATTGACATCTTGAAAGAGCCTGCTTATTGTATGATGATTGAAGAAGAACTTGATGGTCCACCCTGGTATTATGACATCATAAATTACCTTCGAGAAGGCCAATTCCCCCAAGGGAGTCAAGCCGATCATCAAAAATACTTAATGAAGTCGGCATCCAAATTCTTCGTCAGTGGAAGAGCCATTTATAAAAGGTCTTTTGATTCAGTTCTACTGAAGTGTGTGGATGCACAAGAAGCTAAACTCCTGATAAAAGAAATGCATGAAGGAGAGTGTGGCCCTCATATGAATGGTCATCTCTTGGCTAAAAAAATCATGAGGCTCAGTTACTATTGGTTAACCATGGAAGCCGATTGTATTCAACATGTGAGGTGCTGTCACCAATGCCAAGTCTATGGAGAGAAAATCAACGCTCCTCTTACTGAGCTACATCAAATGTCTGAGTCTTGGCCTTTTTCAATGTAGGGCATCGACATCATCGGACCAATTAATCCTAAAGCACCGAATGGACACCATTTTATCTTAGTAGCCATTGACTACTTCACTAAGTGGATTAAAGCCAGTTCTTATGCCCATGTTACTGCAAAGGGCGTGGCAAAGTTCATCCGTCATGATATCATCGCTTGATATGGAGTTCCCGAAGTGATCATCACAGACAATGGATCAAATCTAAATAACAAGGTGGTAGATGAATTGCTTGGAGAATTTCACATTCGTCATTTGAATTCTTCTCCTTACCACCCACAAATGAATGAAGCTATGGAAGCAACAAATAAGAACATCAAGAAGATTTTAGCCAAAACGGCGGAAAATTATCATGTTTGGCATGATCGGTTACCATATGTTTTGCTTGCTTATCGAACTTCAATTCTCACTTCAACTGGGGTAACACCATTCTCCTTGGTTTATGGGATGGAGGATGTGTTACTCGTGGAAGTGGAAATCCCTTCATCGAGGGTACTTTCTCAAATCAAGCTCTTAGAAGCTAAATGGGTTCAACAAAGATTTGAACAACTTAATATGATTGATGAAAAGAAGGTAAAAGCCTTATGCCACGGACAAAGCTATCAGAAGAGAGTAGCTAGGCCGTTCAACCACAAGGTTAGACCAAGACATTTCGAGATCAACGATCTTGTTTTGAGAAAGGTCTTATCTATCATTCCAAATCCCTATGGGAAGTTTACTCCAAACTATTAAGGTCCATAAATTGTAAGGAAAGTGCTATCTGGTGGGGCACTAATCCTTGTAGAAATGGATGGTCAAGAATTGCCAAAATCTGTAAATGTTGATGTTGTCAAGAAGTATTATCCATGAATAAAGTGAAACGCCTTTGAGCCATTTTTGGATTGAATCCGACTCACTTTAGGATGTTTACATCATGCATCTCATGCATACATATTGCATCTGCATGTTTGTTCATTTTGCAAGACCTCTGAAGAAGATTCTGCTTGTCCACAAGAGGTTCATTTTAGAAATGCAAAACTTTCAAAAAATTGTTCATCTTCTTTAGAACTTAAAAGTGACCCTATCCTTTAGAAGGCCGAAGAGTCAATTAGAACTCTAGAGTCGGTTAGAACTCTAGAAGTGAACCCCTGTGCTAAGCAAAGCCTGTTCTATCCACAAATTTTATTCAACCTTATTTCCAAAAGTCTCCCTAGTAGGGTCAAGGAAACACGTCTTTTCAAACAAAATTTCATTACACTTTCATTCCCCAGGGAGTTGAACTTAACCAAAGTGTGCTTTGGAAAATCTGAAAATGATTGTTGAATATGCTAAATGGTAGTGCCTAAAATGATGAGAGACAACCTCTTTACCAAACATGTCCTTATACACTCCTCGACAGAACTGAGTGAAAAGAACCATGTCTTAGGGCATAAGGTTCATTCATAATGAATACATAGTTTGAGGGAGAAGTACACTAATAGTGCAATAAGTTGTGTACGGTGCTCACTTTGGTGTCAAAAGTTTCTGCCGGATCACTTAAGTGCCAAATCGGAGGAAAAACAATCACTTTGATGTCACTGACGACAAATTCCGATCAAAATGATTATGTGGCTTTTTATTTTTTTTTAAAAAAATCAATAAGGCCTCAAAACAACGTCGTTTTCAATCCTCCTTAAGAAAACGACGTCGTTTTGCTGTCCTATGTGGATGGCTTCACGGAAACAACGCTGTTTAGTTCAATGGGGATTCAAATTAGGGTTTCCACCGCTCGGCCACCGTTGTTCGTCCACTGTCACTCGGCCATCGTCGCTCGGCCACCCACTCGGCCACCGTCGCTCAGTCACCATTGTAGTTGCTCGACCAAGTGAGCAAAGAGAGACTGAGATTGTTGCTCGAGCAATAAGTTGTAGGAAAAATCGGAGGCGAGGGCGGAGGAGGACGAAGAAGAAGATGGGTTGAAAGTGCCGCTGGTGCGCTGCTGCTGCTGGTGCATTGCTGGTGTCGCTACTGGTGCGCTGCCAATACTGCTGCTGGTGCCGTGCTGCTGCCGTTGCTGGTGTGGGTCTTTGAGGAAGAAGAAGACGAAGACAAGCCTTCCATCTCTCTCAATTTGGGGATTAGGGTTTCGAAGTTGGGGGAAAAATGTCAAACGGTGTCGTTTTGATGTTTGGATGCTAACTCAACTCTCCGACAAGCCACGTCGGCTTAAAAAATTAATTAAAAAAGGCCACGTCGGATTTCCGGCCAATTTCATCGGCGTTGGCACTTAAATTATCGTTTTTCAAAATTTTTGGCACTTAAGTGATCCGATGGAAACTTTTGGCATCAAAGTAAGTGCTATACACAACTTATGGCACCATTAGTGTACTTCTCCCCATAGTTTGATATGATAAAGGCATTTTATTTCTCAATCCCAGATACTATTGATATCCCTTGCAAGCCACTTTGAGCCAAATATGGAGCATTTCCAAAATAACCCTGTCAAGAACAACCCCCGCATTAGGGAAAAATATGGGGTCTTGGTTGAAAATTATGGAGCAAAAAATTAAGAAAGATTTTATTGCTTTTACTTGTAATAATCTTCTCGTGCTAGCTTCAAGTGATTTCTTGTTAAAACTCGAAGCATCCCAAAGTGACAAAGAGCATTCCGTTCACTATCCCAAACACAATTACCCTTTGCTTAGCCAATTTGAGTCTAATACAATTCCTTCATAACCCCAGGTAATGATTATCTCCCCACACTGGGGCAAGGCACATGATTTACCAACAAAATTGAGAATATTGGTTATGTTTATAAATATCACTCGAGAGTTCTAGATACTCAAAAGAGAAAAAAAAAAAAACTATGGGGCATGAAAAATTAGTGTGCCTGGTAAAAACAAGGCCAATACCCATGAAAAATGCAAAGAAAAGCAAAAATGCGAAGAGAAGTGAAATCAATGGTCATGCAAAAGACCATCAATCAAAAAACAAAAGAAAAGCCTTGCAAAAGAAAATGTATTGTGAGCAATGTCATTAGAACAAAGAGCCAAGCTCTCATGTCTCAAGACAAATGATCAAAAGGACTCTCAAGATAGGTTAAATTTCAACAGTCATATTTTCGAAAAGTCGTGTGATGGTAATGAATCCAAGATAATCTCACTTTTAACCCTTCGATATCTAAAAATTTTTCAAGCCTTTTTAAGCCTCACCCGAACCAACATTACAACCCTTATCCGAAGTCTCTTCCGATTGGGATCATTCGAGTTGAAATGAGAGTATCACATAGGAGCTGCCACTACAAAGAGTGAAAGCAATCCTATCTTATCTTATCTTCAAGGTTTTTGACTTGTAAACCTGATGAAGATATTGATTGAATATTCATTTCTTGGCCTCAAAGTACATACCCTTTGTGTAAGCCCATGACCAAGCCATTATTACGGTCCCTTCAAAAGACCTTTTGATCAATGGATTGTATTCACTGTGAACGTTTCCGAAAGCCTTTAACTTCTATAGCAGGACAAGAGATATTAGTAAAAAATAGTGATCCAAGCTCTTCCTCAATATGCAATGTCAATTTTCAAGATTTATGTTTTCATATGTAAAGCGATTGAATACAGAATTGCAACATTTTAGTGGAAAAGCAAAGAATGTCACTCTGGTATTCATTGGAAGAGTTGGGATTTCTTGAAGCAAAGGAAAGACAATGAAGGCATTGGATTCAAAGATTTACTTTCTCTTAACAAAGCTTTCTTAGGAAAGCAAGCCTAGAGATTAATGCACCAATCTTGCTGTTTATGGGGTCAAATTTTAAAGGGATTTACTTCACAAAAAGGAGGTTCTGGGCACGCTGGGAAAGGGCACAGGCCCTCTTGGAGCTAGCAAAGCTTACTAGAAGGAAGAGACTCAAATTAGAATTTTCAATGCGGATAGTGGAAACAGGAGAAGCAATCAGTATCATAGAGGAAGATGGTTGAATAGAGGTGTAATTGGAGGGCCAGCGAATAAAGCAATCAGTATCATAGAGGACAGATGGTTGAAAAGATGTGTAATTAGAGGGCCAGCAAATAGACCCACAATAGGTAGTAGAGCTTATAAACCACAAAGAAAGTTCCTAGAATGAATCTCTTCTTCGAAATATTTTTGATGAGGACATCATGAAGGAAATTCTGACTATTCCTCCAACAGCCCACTCTATTCAAGACAAACTGGTATGAACATATTCATCAACAGGACTTCGCTCAGCAAAGGGTGGCTACTACTACATAAGACTTACCGAGAATATCCGAAAAGCTCCAATGGGCTCCTCATCTTTCTCAACTCCTCGGGCTTTACAAAATAGGACCTGGAAAACGCAAACAATCCCTAAAATCAAGTTCTTACTATGGAATGCATGTCAGAATAGTCTAACCCAAAATGGATAACTTACCCAAGCGAAAAATAGTACTAGATCCTAACTGCCCACTGTGTAACGACCAGGTGGAATCCACATAGCATCTCCTTCTCCTTTGTCCTTGGACACGAGAAATATGAACTCAACCATCCCTATACATTCAGGTTTCTTCCCAGGGGTTAAGCAGGATAGAGATATGGTTAATGCAATTCCTTAAAAGCACAAAAAATCCACCTTCTCTGGCGCTTGTAACAACCATCTTTTGGTTTATTTGGACTTTCCGTAACAACTTTATCTTTCGAAACCCAGTTCGAGCACTACAAGGAGCTCTAACTTCTCTCGGCAATTACACGAGACGGAATTCAAAGCAAAAAATCAGACCTTGACGCTCCCACCTGTCACGACCCGAACTCCGAGTACATGCACATCCCTCCGTGGTCGATATAATTTTGCGACGTCCTAGGGAGTGTCGCCGACCCATTGATTATTATGCACATGCGGAAACGTAAAACAATCTCCATACAACATAACAAGTGGGATAGAAACGTAGGATAGTATTTTCACAACCACACCTACAATAAAGTAGTACTTAAAGACAAACCAGTTTAACACTCCAAGGTCTAATACAAAAAGTGAAGCTGTTTGATTTCTTATAAGTTAAGCTTCTATTTACAAAACCGAGGTTCGTTAATATATTATCATACTCCTCAACCCTTCTAGGGTGAACTGTCACCCATTCCCAGCCTCGACGGAAGACCCGTCATCACACAGGTGAAGGTAGAGAGACTTCTATTTTTCCTTCCCTGCAAACCATTGTACACGACCTGGCCTTTCTTCGTCTAGGGACATGAAAATGTTAGCCCACTAAGGGGTGAGATCACATCTCAGCAAGTCAATCTACTAAACCCGGATTAGGAGAAGGGTACATATAACATGCAATCTAGTCACCATTCTTACTCTTTCTCATCACTTGCATTTTCCTGCACGTTAGTGGCATTCAATTATACAATATCACATTGACATCACCTAGCAGTTGAATACTTCAATGCAAATACGAGATAGGGATGCAGATGTCGGATCATTGACCGTGGCCAATTTTTAACGGATAACAGTCATCCGGTATAACCGGGCTTCGCCTCACACCATTGAGCGCAGCAACGTCTACATCTAGACGGCATTCCAATTAAGGAGCATCGGCCCAGCCTCCACTGCGATCGGCATCCGTTGACGTGGGGCATTCCCGAAGGAGCATCGTCCGGCCCCAAAGGCACGTGACGGAATCATGTCGTGAATGCATATGATCGATGTCACATTTCAATAATCAATTATGCACAGAATCCACAGCATCAATTGAGCAATTTCATAGCAAAAATTCTTCAAAACAAGCATATACTCTTATTCACCCAAATTTACAGAAAACTGTCCAATAACGTTCTTCCAGTGTCACATTCAGAAATTCACTCAAATGATCTCGAAAAATTCTCAAATTCATACACGTGCTATAAAACATATAAAAAAAACATTTTTCATGAAGACACCGAGATCCAGATCCCTCTGGATTCGGCCCAGAAATTTCTTCTATCCAGCACAAAAATCGGGTCCAGTTCCAAAGAGTCTAACTCATCAAAATCAGTTCGGTTTTGGGTCGAAATCTTATTCATTTAATTTGAAATTTGAGTATGTTATATTAGAAGTTGTAAGGAACAACTTTCATGAAGGAACCGATTGTAAATTCGACCTCTAAAGGTAGGTAACAACCCTTGGAATCATGGCAGGTCACGGGTTACTGGACTGTCCGAAATACTGTTCCGAGGATGACGTCATTAAAATCGTCACCTATTTAATTTCTAAAAATTCTGAGAAAAATATATGTTATTATTTAGGATGTCCAAAACATTTCTTCAGAAGGAAATTTCTTCAAAATCACATCACAAAGTTGTCCACGAAATTAGAAAGACATACATGTCCTGGAAACTGTTTCAGAAAACAGCCTCTGTTCTATTCCGAATCTCTCTCCACGACTTTTATTTTGCTCCATAAATCCTATTTAAACTTTTCTATGGCCATTATAACATCCCTAGGTAATATTCATCCACATATAACTTCATCTACATAGTTCCTCCACATAAAAATCCCTAAAGAATGTACTCAGCCCCTAATCTACATTTAGGAGACGACTTACCGTTAAATCTAATGGCGATCCTCACTTGTGGCCGGACGGCAACACAAGGACAGCCCTGGAGGTGTTTTGACGATGATTTGGACCCGGCACAACGGCTGGAGGTGTCGTTGAGCGACCACCACAGCAGCACACAAAGTCCTGGATTTTCTTGAGGAGGGAGGAATGCTCGAGACCTTGCTGTTCAGTTGCTGTTTTGTCGTCCAAAGGGGGAGCAAGAATGGCTGAATAAACTAACTTAAAGGAGAAGAAGACAAGGCTTTTTATGGCTGTGAAAGGGAAAGGAAATTGTTGTAAGGCTAGATAAGGGAAAGAGAGAGGCAAGTGCACGACAGCAGGGGAGAAGAAATGAGTGCAGAAGAAAAGAGGGTAAAGCAGAAGTAATTGCAAATAAATTACTCAGCATTCACTCAGCCATTTGCTGCTGCATTTCGGTTTCCTACGGCAAGAAGAGGAGAGGGAAAAGGAGGAGTAATTGCAGATACATTACTTAGCATTCACTCAGCCATTTGCTGCTGCATTTCGGTTTCCTATGGCAAGAAGAGGTGAGGGAAAAGGAGAAGTAATTGCAGAGAAGTTATTCAGCCTTTACTCAGCCATTTGCTCAGCATTTGGCCTAATTTTCCATGGAAAAATGGCTCTCCATTACTACCTTAGGTCCCCCTATCTTTTCCAAGTCTATCTCCATTAAACACCAAGGAAATTGAGGTGAAATTGTAGGAGAGAGGGATTCCTACGAATTTCATTTTGAGGAGACTTCTCTTTTTTTCTTTAATTACCAATCTAACATCTAAATCAATAGGGTCAAGTCCCTTAGTAACAACTTATAATACCTCTTTTAAACTTCTATAACTCTTTTTTTTTTTTTCAATTGTTTCATAATAAATGCCCAAAACATATTTAAAAAGTGGCATTTCCTTTTTATTCTTTTAATTTGTTATTCTTGCCTCTTTTCCGTTAATAATTCCCGTCGTCCATAAAATTTAGAAAGATGCAACAACATTCCCGGGATTAATTGTGACATGTGAAAATTCTTAATTTCTGTAATCGACATCATTTCCTCGGTTAATTTCAGTCAAATGTGATTTTAGCGTAACTTAAACTATCAGTTAATTTTTGGGAATTTTTTGTGCACTAACCTGTGGTCGAAATCTCAAGTCGGTTGCATCAAAATTCTTTAATAACTTTCCTGATTAGTCTAATTATCTCATGAGTGATCAGCTTAGAGAATAACGTTATAGGCACATTGATGAAAAGCCCGATTCATTTCATTGAAAACAGAAGTGGAAAAATCAGACTGTCACAACTCTTCCCCTCTTATATAAATTTCGTCCTCGAAATTTAAATCGTTACATCATTCAAATCAAAAAGGTAAGGATATTGTTCTTTCATGGCATCTTCTCTTTCCCAGGTTGCTCCTTCTGTACCGTGGTGTTGCCATACCACTTTGACTAACGAATCGTCTTGGTTCGAAGAACTGTTCTTTCGATCCACAATTTGAATTGGTCTTTCTTCGTACGATACCCTATCATCCACATCCAATTCTTCAAAATTCAAAACGTGGGTTGGGTCAGGTTCATACTCCCTCAGCATCGACACGTGGAAGACATTGTGAATCTAGGCAAGTCTCGGTGGCAATGCAAGACGATATGCCAAAATCCCTATTCTTTCCAGAATTTCAAAGGGACCTACATACCTTGGACTTAATTTTCCTTTCTTGCCGAAGCGTGAAGTGCCCCTCATTGGCGATACCTTCAAGAAGACGTGTTCACCAACTTGGAATTCTAATGGCTTTCGCCGCTTGTCAGCATAGCTTTTCTGGCGACTTTGGGCAGTCTTTAATCTGTTTCTGATGATGGTCACCGTATCCACCGATCGCTGGACTAATTCCCGGGGCCCGTGATCTTCCGTTCCCGACTTCATCCCAACACACCGGCGTCCTACATGCTCGGCCATACAATGCTTCAAAAGGAGCCATCTAGATGCTCTGTTGGTAATTGTTGTTGTAGGCGAATTCCACTAAGTGAAGTTGATCCTCCCAACTTCCCTTGAAATCTATAACACACGCTCTCAGCATGTCCTCGAGAGTCTGAATTGTCCTCTCAGACTGGCCATCCGTCTGAGGATGATATGCTGTACTGTACTGAAGTTTGGTACCAAGAGCACTCTGTAAGCTCTTCCAAAAAGCAGCAGTAAATCTCGGATTTCTATCTGATGTTATCGTAACCGGCACTCCATGCATTCGAAACACTTGGCGCACATATAGGTCTGCGTGCCTATCCAAACTGAGGTCTTTTCGAACTGCGATGAAGTGAGCTGACTTTGTCAGTCTGTCGACTATCACCCAAATTGAATCATTTCCTCGTTGACTCCTCGGTAGTCCGGTCACGAAATCCATCGTGATATGTGTTGAAATATGTCTCGAGTTTGAGTCCAATGAGAAATTCCGAATTGATATGTTGCGGACATCTGAAATAGGAAAGTCCAACTTCGACTTGGATTTGGATTTTGTTTAAAATATACAGAGATATGTTTTGGATAAAATCGTTTAAAATAGGAAACATAATCCTATGAGAAGTTGGCAGGTTTCACTTATATATATAGACCTGTGGCCGTGGATGGTAGATGTGGATCACAAATTGTCTTGAAGCGCCGCGTGAGTGCTTGGTGTTCCGCCGTTGATCATGAAGAATTGGTCTTGAAGCGCCGTCTCGTCATCGAGTGCTTGGGAGGGATTTTCTTTGTCGTTCTTGTTCGTGCAATTACATCCAAGAAGATTTAGTGTTTGTAGCCGATACAAATCTTGAGGTAAGATTTGTGTGTAATTCCTTTGTGAGATTGAGAGATTATTTTGTGAGGAATTTTGGGGCTAAACACTGTGTGCGTTTTTTGGGTGCAATTGGGGCTTGGGAAACACCGAGAGAGTGTTTGAGTGACTTGAGTGTGTAATCTTCTTGTATTGCTTGATCTATAGTAAAATTCGCTGCTGCTCTCCCCATGGACGTAGGTCTTTACGACTGAACCACGTAAATCCTTGTCCGATTTATTTTTCTTCTTTTGTCTATATTATTGTTCGATCGCTCGCCCTATCACAACAAGTGGTATCAGAGCCAAGCTTGGCTAAGTTGAAGCGAATCGATGGCAACAGAAGAAGTAAAAGTGAGAATCGAAAAATTTGATGGGAAGGATTTTAGTTTTTGGAAGATGCAGATTGAAGATTATCTTTATCAGATGAATCTGCACTTGCCTTTATCTGGGGAGAAACCAGAGACGATGAAGCAAGCTGATTGGGATTTGCTGGATAGACGAGCTATGGGTGTTATTCGGTTGACGTCGGCTCGTAACGTCGCGTTTAACATCCTGAAGGAGAAGACCACTTTGCTGATTTGATGCAAGCCCATGTCGGATATGTACGAGAAGCCCTCTCGCAATCAACAAGGTCTATTTGATGCGACGTCTGTTTAATTTGAAGATGAGCGAAGGTGCATCAGTTGCTGATCATATCAATAAATTCAATGTGATTGTTAGTCAATTGAGTTCAGTTGAGATTGACTTTGAAGATGAGGTACGTGCTTTGATTCTCGTTATCCTCATTGCACGATAGTTGGAATACTACATGTTCTTTTGTTAGTAATTCCTGCGGGTCAACAAGTTTGACGTTTGATGGAGTTCGAGATTTGATTCTGAGCGAGGACATTCGTAGAAGAGAATCTGGCGAACATGTATCTGCTGCTTTAGTGGGTGAAAATAGAGGAAGATCTAGAACACATGTGGGTAATAGTAGTACTAATATGAACAGGCGTAGTCAGTCTAGGACTGGTAATGTTGTCTGTTGGAGCTGTGGCAAGAGGGGGCATCTTAGAAGGGATTGCCTTAAGCTGAAGAATGAGAAGGGTAAGGGAATTATAGTTGATTCTGCAGATAATGTTGCAGCTGTACCAAATAATGCCGATTATGTCTTGTCTGTCACTAATGATTCATCGCTTGATGGATGGATTATGGATTCTGGTTGTTCTTTTCATGTCACACCAAATAAAAACTGGTTTATCACTTATCAATGCATGGGTAGTGGTAAAGTCCAGTTAGGGAACAATGCTGTGTGCGATGTTGTGGGTGTTGGTGATGTTAAAATCAGAATGCATGATGGTATCGTGAGGACATTGACTGGAGTGAGGCATGTTCCAGAGTTAAAGAAGAACTTAATTTCCTTGGGTGCCCTAGATTCAGCTTTGTTACGGTATTCTTCAAAAGGTGGAGTTTTGAAGGTTGTTTGAGGTGCCCTGGTGATAATGAAAGGAATCAAGCATGGAGACCTGTATAAACTTCAAGGTGAGACAATGACAGGTTGCGCTCCGGAGACGTTGGATGCATCTATTCGAGGGTCTATGGACTGCTCGAAGAAGACCTGGGTGTTTGTGCCAAGGCACAAGTTTGATGCTTTTGTCAGGATCATGCAATCAAGAGCCTTGATCGAGACGGATACTGGTAAGTCGATCAAGCATGTGCGGACTGACAATAGCATGGAGTTCTGCTCAGAGCTGGCAAATAAATTCTGCATGAAAGAGAGCATAGTGAAACACCGCACTAGTGCCAGTAAATCACAACAATTTGCAAAATTGATGAGCAGAATATTACTAGAGATGGCCCGAAAAATATTCTCTAGTGCTGGTGTTGCTAGGAGAATTCTAGCTGAAGTGCTAAGTACGATGAGCTGCCTGGTGAATAGATCTCCATCAACTGCTATTGAAAGGTGGACTCCTGAAGAAGTGTGGTCAGGTAACGTTGCTGATTATTCTGTTCTTAGAATGTTTGGTTGCCCGTGTTATTTTCGAGTGAGTAATGGTAAGCTCGATGGGAGGGCAAGGTGCATACTCCATGGCTATGCACAAGGTGAGCGAGGTGATCAGTTGTGGTGCCAGGATATAAATTCACCTGTTAACAGCAGAGAAGTTACCCTTGATAAGTCTTCGATAGTTCTGGCTAGGAGCGTTTGTGGCAGTGTTAATACGGATCTGGACGATGTTCAGCTTGAGGTGGAGTTGCGACCAGAAACTCCTGAGGTAGCGAGTACGAGTACTAGCAAAGTAATCGACACAGATGGTGCTCATAGTGAGGTGGAGCCTATAGAGCCAATTGTTGCCGTAACTATTGATATTGATAAGGTATGTATTCGATCTCCTGACAGATATGGATGCAATAATGGTTTTGCTTTATCTGCGGTTAAGGAGGTTTGTGTCAGAAAATCCTTGCGGAGCAGTTAAAGGTGCATGTGGATTTGGTATTCTGATGAGGTCCTCGGTTATGGCGAAGTTCAAGCGAGGCTTGGACTTGGATAATATCTGTGGCGGTTGAGCCCATCGAGGGCTATGGGAAAGTAGCAGCAGAATTTGAATTTTTATGAAGCGATTGTAATCTGGCTCAAACGTCGAGCCAAGGTGGAGATTGTTGAAATATGTCTCGAGTTTGAGTCCAATGAGAAATTCCGAATTGATATGTTGCGGACATCTGAAATAGGAAAGTCCAACTTCGACTTGGATTTGGATTTTGTTTAAAATATACAGAGATATGTTTTGGATAAAATCGTTTAAAATAGGAAACATAATCCTATGAGAAGTTGGCAGGTTTCACTTATATATATAGACCTGTGGCCGTGGATGGTAGATGTGGATCACAAATTGTCTTGAAGTGCCGCGTGAGTGCTTGGTGTTCCGCCGTTGATCATGAAGAATTGGTCTTGAAGCGCCGTCTCGTCATCGAGTGCTTGGGAGGGATTTTCTTTGTCGTTCTTGTTCGTGCAATTACATCCAAGAAGATTTAGCGTTTGTAGCCGATACAAATCTTGAGGTAAGATTTGTGTGTAATTCCTTTGTGAGATTGAGAGATTATTTTGTGAGGAATTTTGGGGCTAAACACTGTGTGCGTTTTTTGGGTGTAATTGGGGCTTGGGAAACACCGAGAGAGTGTTTGAGTGACTTGAGTGTGTAATCTTCTTGTATCGCTTGATCTATAGTGAAATTCGTTGCTGCTCTCCCTGTGGAGGTAGGTCTTTACGACTGAACCACGTAAATCCTTGTCCGATTTATTTTTCTTCTTTTGTCTATATTATTGTTCGATCGCTCGCCCTATCGCAACAATATGCTCCCATTTCCACTCTGGGATCTCTAGAGGTTGTAGAAGTCCTCCCGGCCTGCAATGTTGGGCTTTTACTTGCTGACAAGTCAAATACTTGGCGACGTGCTTGGCAATGTCCGCTTTCATACCAGACCAAAATAGTGTTGACGTAAATTTTGATACATTTTTGTGTTCCCTGGGTGGATGCTGTAATTACTACGATGTGCCTCAGACAAAATTTCTTCTCGAGTTCAATATCATCGAGGTACCACCAAACGTCCTCGGCACCTTAGTGTTCCATCTTCGAGAGATCTGAAAGTCTACCTTTCTTTTCTCAACATCTCGCCCGTAGGATTTTCGTACATCGGTGCATCGGTTGGAGTATCTTGATTCTGGCCTAGATATCCGGTTCAACTCTGAGGGTGGCCATAAGACTAGAGAGGTGACCTACCTCAAATTTGAACACCGAATCTCGCGCCCCTTCAATTAAGTTCCACTCCTTTATTAATATATGAGCTACTAAAGACTTTCGGCTTAAGGCATCGGCGACTTTATTTGCCCTTCCTGGATGGTATAAGATATCACAGTCATAGTCTTTCAGCAATTCTATCCATCTGCGCTGTCTCATGTTCAACTCCTTCTGAGAGAACAAATACTTGAGACTTTGATGGTCGGTGAAGATCTGGAATCTTTCTCCGCACAAGTAGTGTCTCCAAATCTTCAGAGCGAAAATAATTGCCGCGAGTTCTAAGTCATGCGTTGGGTAATTTAGTTCATGAGGTCTCAACTGACGTGACGCGTATGCAACTACTCGGCCATGTTGCATTAACACGCAACCCGGTCCTCGAACGACGCATCACTATAGATCTCGAATCCTCTGGACCAGACGGTATGGTCAGTACAGGTGCGGTAGTAAGCTTTTCTTTAAGCTCTTGAAAACTACGCTCACACTTGTCTGTCCACACAAAATTTTCCTCCTTTTTCAGAAGTCGTGTCAAAGGCGATGCTATAGCTGAAAATCCTTCCACAAATCGTCTGTAATACCCAGCTAAGCCTAGGAAACTTCTGATTTCCATCACCGTAGTTGGTCTCGGCCAATTAATTACTGCTTCAATCTTGGATGGATCTATAGAAATTATTTCTCCTGATATTACATGTCCTAAGAAAGTCACACGAGTCAACCAAAACTCACACTTGCTGAACTTGGCATACAGCTCATGAGCCCTTAGAGTCTGTAGTACCATTCTTAAATGTTCTTCATGTTCCTTTGGACTTCTTGAGTATACCAGGATGTCATCGATAAACACAATTACAAACTGATCCAGGTATTCCTTGAAAACTCGATTCATTAGATCCATAAAAGCAAATGGAGCATTTGTTAACCCGAACGGCATCACCGTGAATTCGTAATGGCCATATCGAGTACGGAATGCTGACTTTGGAATGTCCTCTTTTCTAATCCTCGGCTGATGGTATCCCGTCCTCGGTCGATTTTGAAAATATTGACGCACCTTGCAGTTGATCAAACAAGTCGTCGATCCTCGGGAGTGGGTACTTGTTCTTAATTGTTACCTGATTGAGTTGTCGATAATCAATGCACAAACGCAGTGTACCATCTTTCTTCTTGACAAAGAGAACTGGTGCTCCCCATGGTGACGCACTGGGACGTATAAATCCTTTATCTAACAAATCCTGCATATGTACCTTCAATTCTTTCAATTCAGACAAAGCCATCCGGTAAGGAGCCTTAGAGATGGGTTCCGTTCCGGGGGCTAACTCAATCACAAATTCGATTTCTCTTTCTGGTGGTAGGCCTGGTAGTTCTTTTGGAAAGACGTCTGGAAACTCTTTTACTACTGCAATATCTTCAACTTTCAGTTCTTCCACTGTCGTGTCCATGACCATTCGGTGCGTCCTCTGCCTGATCTCTAGTGATGGCGTACGTCCTTCCTCTGACAGGAGGCCTAACTGGTTCACCTTGCTGTGCATTCGGGGGTGCATATCCCCTGTTCTGGCCCATCGGTGGTGGCGGTGGCAACTGTTGTCCTCCCCGTCGACTAGGACACTCTCTGACCTGATGGCCTTGTTGTCCACAACCAAAACAAGCTCCCGTTCTAAGGTGACATGGTGCAAGTCCATGTTGTTTCCCACAGAAGCGACAAGTTCCATTATTATTCACTACTGGCTTACTCACTCCACCTTTTCTGTTGGGTGGAATAGGATATCTTCTACTGACCATGGGTTTCTTTCCAAACTTGATACTGCTCCTGTTCACATTGAACCTCGATCCTGATGCGGTAGTTTGCTCATTCAGATCTCTTTCTATCAGTTGGGCCCAACAATAAACCTCTCGGTAGTCATTCAGATCAAAAGGCACCAATGGTTGCTTCAACTCTAATCGGAGGCCATTCCTGAACCTTCTAGCCTTTTCTTCAGGATCCTCTACCAGCCTTGGGGCATACTGCGAAAGCTCTGCAAACTTGACCTCATACTGGTCAACAGTCATGGGTCCCTGGCGAAGACGCTGGAACTCCTCCATTTTCTGTTCTCTGGCACTCTTCGTGAAATACTGCTCATTAAATGCCCTAAGGAAAACATCCCATGACGGCACTACCCCTTCTGGAAACACGGTCTCTCGGGTAGCTCTCCACCATATATCGGCATTGTCCTCTAGCTGATAAACTGCTAGAGTTACTTTCTCTTCCTCATTACACCTTAAAAGTGCAAATGCCTTTTCTACAGCCAGAATCCAACGGGAAGCGGTCTCAGGGTCTCCAGTACCAGTGAACTTTGGCGGATTCAGCTTCAAAAAGTGTTCCACTAGCTTGTATACAGGTCTGTCGGCAACCACATTCCCTGGTGGAACTTCAACAGATGGGGCGATAGATGCACCCACAGCGGCGACATTGGCAGCAACATTAGCGGCAGCTATAACGGCGGCATTAATGGCAGCAGTTTGATTTTGAGCTTGCTGTCCCATCAAATCTCTCATGGCCTCTAGCGCCTGCATGATCCCAACTGATCCTGGATCACCAGGTGCTGCTACCCCAGCACCAACCGGTGGAACCGGTGGCGGTGCTACACCACTAGCACTAGCCTGAGCCGGCGCTTTACCCCTATTACCTCGAGCACCACCTCTAGTCGGTGCCCTAGCCAGAGTAACTAGTCTGATCGCCCTTTTCCTAGGCGTCCTCTGGTCTTGCTCACTCATGGTGCAGATTCTATAAAGACACTTGCTTCCCATTCCAACACCAGGTTAGAATTTGAGTGGGCTCACAAACAAACTATCAATCAACTATCACACACATGCGCCAGCATATTCATTATCTTTCATACTAACTATCCCATGACTCATCGCACCTTATCACTCCAGACACAACCTGGCTCTGATACCACTAAATGGGGATGTCACGACCCGAACTCCAAGTACATGCACATCCCTCCGTGGTCGATATAATTTTGCGACGTCCTAGGGAGTGTCGCCGACCCATTGATTATTATGCACATGCGAAAACGTAAAACAATCTCCATACAACATAACAGTGGGATAGAAACGTAGGATAGTATTTTCACAACCACACCTACAATAAAGTAGTACTTAAAGACAAACCAGTTTAACACTCCAAGGTCTAATACAAAAAGTGAAGCTGTTTGATTTCTTATAAGTTAAGCTTCTATTTACAAAACCGAGGTTCGTTAATATATTATCATACTCCTCAACCCTTCTAGGGTGAATGTCACCCATTCCCGCCTCGACGGAAGACCCGTCATCACACAGGTGAAGGTAGAGAGACTTCTATTTTTCCTTCCCTGCAAACCATTGTACATGACCTGGCCTTTCTTCGTCTAGGGACCTGAAAATGTTAGCCCACTAAGGGGTGAGATCACATCTCAGCAAGTCAATCTACTAAACCCAGATTAGGAGAATGGTACATATAACATGCAATCTAGTCACCATTCTTACTCTTTCTCATCACTTGCATTTTCCTGCACGTTAGTGGCATTCAATTATACAATATCACATTGACATCACCTAGCAGTTGAATACTTCAATGCAAATACGAGATAGGGATGCGGATGTCGGATCATTGACCGTGGCCAATTTTTAACGTATAACAGTCATCCGGTATAACCGGGCTTCGCCTCACACCATTGAGCGCGGCAACGTCTACATCTAGACGGCATTCCAATTAAGGAGCATCGGCCCAGCCTCCACTGCGACCGGCATCCGTTGACGTGGGGCATTCCCGAAGGAGCATCGTCCGGCCCCAAAGGCACGTGACGGAATCATGTCGTGAATGCGTATGATCGATGTCACATTTCAATAATCAATTATGCACAGCATCCACAGCATCAATTGAGCAATTTCATAGCAAAAATTCTTCAAAACAAGCATATACTCTTATTCACCCAAATTTACAGAAAAATGTCCAATAACGTTCTTCCAGTGTCACAGTCAGAAATTCACTCAAATGATCTCGAAAAATTCTCAAATTCATACACGTGCTAGAAAACATATAAAAAAAAATTTCATGAAGACACCGAGATCCAGATCCCTCTGGATTCGGCCCAGAAATTTCTTCTATCCAGCACAAAAATCGGGTCCAGTTCCAGAGAGTCTAACTCATCAAAATCAGTTCGGTTTTGGGTCGAAATCTTATTCATTTAATTTGAAATTCGAGTATGTTATATTAGAAGTTGTAAGGAACAACTTTCATGAAGGAACCGATTGTAAATTCGACCTCTAAAGGTAGGTAACAACCCTTGGAATCATGGCAGGTCACGGGTTACTGGACTGTCCGAAATACTGTTCCGAGGATGACGTCATTAAAATCGTCACCTATTTAATTTCTAAAAATTCTGAGAAAAATATATGTTATTATTTAGGATGTCCAAAAATTTCTTCAGAAGGAAATTTCTTCAAAATCACATCACAAAGTTGTCCACGAAATTAGAAAGACATACATGTCCTGGAAACTGTTTCAGAAAACAGCCTCTGTTCTATTCCGAATCTTCCTCCACGACTTTTATTTTGCTCCATAAATCCTATTTAAACTTTTCTATGGCCATTATAACATCCCTAAGTAATATTCATCCACATATAACTTCATCTACATAGTTCCTCCACATAAAAATCCCTAAAGAATGTATTCAGCCCCTAATCTATGTTTAGGAGACGACTTACCGTTAAATCTAATGGCGATCCTCACTTGTGGCCGGACGGCAACACAAGGACAGCCCTGGAGGTGTTTTGACGATGATTTGGACCCGGCACAACGGCTGGAGGTGTGTTTGAGCGACCACCACAGCAGCACACAAAGTCCTGGATTTTCTTGCGGAGGGAGGAATGCTCGAGACCTTGCTGTTCAGTTGTTGTTTTGTCGTCCAAAGGGGGAGCAAGAATGGCTGAATAAACTAACTTAAAGGAGAAGAAGACAAGGCTTTTTATGGCTGTGAAAGGGAAAGGAAATTGTTGTAAGGCTAGATAAGGGAAAGAGAGAGACAAGTGCACGACAGCAGGGGAGAAGAAATGAGTGCAGAAGAAAAGAGGGTAAAGCAGAAGTAATTGCAAATAAATTACTCAGCATTCACTCAGCCATTTGCTGCTGCATTTCGGTTTCCTACGGCAAGAAGAGGAGAGGGAAAAGGAGGAGTAATTGCAGATACATTACTTAGCATTCACTCAGCCATTTGCTGCTGCATTTCGGTTTCCTACTGCAAGAAGAGGTGAGGGAAAAGGAGAAGTAATTGCAGAGAAGTTATTCTCAGCCTTTACTCAGCCATTTGCTCAGCATTTGGCCTAATTTTCCATGGAAAAATGGCTCTCCATTACTACCTTAGGTCCCCCTATCTTTTCCAAGTCTATCTCCATTAAACACCAAGGAAATTGAGGTGAAATTGTAGGAGAGAGGGATTCCTACGAATTTCATTTTGAGGAGACTTCTCTTTTTTTCTTTAATTACCAATCTAACATCTAAATCAATAGGGTCAAGTCCCTTAGTAACAACTTATAATACCTCTTTTAAACTTCTATAACTCTTTTTTTTTTTTTTTCAATTGTTTCATAATAAATGCCCAAAACCTATTTAAAAAGTGGCATTTCCTTTTTATTCTTTTAATTTATTATTCTTGCCTCTTTTCCGTTAATAATTCCCGTCGTCCATAAAATTTAGAAAGATGCAACAACATTCCCGGGATTAATTGTGACACGTGAAAATTCTTAATTTCTGTAATCGACATCATTTCCTCGATTAATTTCAGTCAAATGTGATTTTAGCGTAACTTAAACTATCGGTTAGTTTTTGGGAATTTTTGTGCACTAACCTGTGGTCGAAATCTCAAGTCGGTTGCATCAAAATTCTTTAATAACTTTCCTGATTAGTCTAATTATCTCATGAGTGATCAACTCAGAGAATAACGCTATAGGCACATCGATGAAAAGCCCGATTCATTTCATTGAAAACAGAAGTGGAAAAATTAGACTGTCACACCACCTCTTCTAAGAATTGGAAACCCCCCAAAAGTCGGATCTTTAGAGGTCAACATTGATGGATCCCTTCATCGAAAGCTCCATGGAAGGAGCAATTGCCTGCATTATTCGAAACTCAAAAGGGACGCTTGTGGATGCGCACGCAATTATCTCCCAATGCCTTGATCTGTCATCAAGCTTCTCACAGCTGCGTATCACCCCATTGCCATCGTGAAACCAACTCCATTGCGAAGGAACTGAATTTCTTCCCCTCCCGAAATCTTGTTGGATTTACCTTGTAAGGATGCTCAATTCATGGGCCCTGCGATTTCAAACTGAATAAAAGTTAATCAATCATGAGCCCAACAAAAAAGAAAAAGAAGTAGGAAATGTTGATGAAAATGGCGATTCATGTCGACAATGAATATTGTGACCATCTTTATTTACCTTGGAAAGGACAGGTGAATCGTTTCGACATTGTGGCCAAAGCGCTCTGACCAGTCGGAGTTGTTTCTCTACTACAGTAGTGCAGTGAACGATATTCCGAACGGCTTTTAGAATTTAGACGCCCTGATTCCTAGAGCTCTGTGATTTCCAAAAGTTCATCCAAAATTGCCCGCCCTTCATTCCATAAAACCTCGAAATTCGACAAGTGTGGACAATTTGTTGAGGTCTTGCAATTGATCCCTCAGTTTAGCTTCTCCACACTTCTTCAACTTTCTCCAGGCCCTTAACCTCACCAAGCTTTGGACACTGATGAAGGCTCACGAAGTGGAGGTTATCGAAGAGCGAGACGCGCAGTAATGTCTCAATGGAATCGCACCCCTGGATAACCAAAGTTCCCAAATTTTTCAACCTCCCAAGGCATTTAATGTCGACTAAACTTTTGCAGCCATGGACCCTTAATGCCATAAGATGTGTCAATTGCGAAATGTTGAGTCCTTCAAGGGACTGACAGGAATCAATACGCAGCTTATCCAAAATTTTCAATCTGCCAAGACATTCAACTTGAAATGTATCATCATTCATGAATAGAGCATCTAACTTTGTTTACGATCAAACTTCTCAAAGACTCTAGATATTTAAGGCCATTGAGGTTAGACGACTTATCGCATCCATAAATAGATAGGTTTTCCAAAGATTTTAATCCTTCTAGACCCTTGATTTCTATCAGCTCCCCACACCCTTGGATACTCAATTTCGACAAGAGTTTTAAACTCGACAAACTTGGCAACTCTTTCAAATTGCAACACAAGGAGACACCAAGCTTCAAGATTCCTAAAGGAAGCACTGGGATGGATTCAAGCAATTTGCAGAACTGAATACTAAGCTCTTTTAGATGGATTAAGTGAGAAAGTTGAGGTAATGTGCGATTTCAACAAGTGACTTCCAAAACTGATAAGCTGGCAGGAAGATCACAATTAGTTAAATCAAGGTGTTGCCGAGAAGAAGGGCTAGTGACGCTATCCAAGCATGATTTTCACGTATGTGGAGTGATACTGCCCTTGCTGGACGTCAGCGAATCCTGCAAAGAGAATAAGAGCAAAACCACGAGGGCTGATTGGATGATCGCCAGTGTTGTTGGAACAATTAGAAAAACGGGTTAGATGGAACTCCATAGAAGTCTTGCTGGCTCTAAAATATGAGGACGGTGATTCAGACGATCCTGAGTTGTGTTGGTCATGGCTTAGTAGGGCGAAGCAAAGATAGATTACAGCTGCTGAACGCACGGGTTGGAGGACGTCGTGGGGAGCTTCTCAATCAGCGATGGCACAGCAGCTTTATTGGTTGTGTGGGTGCAGCCATCTACAAAGCCACAGAAATAGAGGAGCTTGGCCACGAGGGAGGTCTCGGCAAGGAGGCGGAGTCGCAGCAATGGAGGGACTCGATGACGCCCTCTCTTCGCTTTATTGTGGTCGTGTATTCAACGTGTGGCCCCACCTTTTTGCCCGTAGTGACATAGCTTTTTGTTAAAATATGATCCATTTTGTGAAAACTCCAGAACTCACTAGACTACTCATACTTAAGAATTAAGTATTCTTAATGAAGAAGGGACAAAATCTTTAATTGTGAAGCAAGAAGTCGGCAGTAACAATTTGTACAAGTTAAAGAAGACTCTCAAAGGCTGGAGAAGTTTCTGGTGTACATGAGCAGCAAGTATACCAGCTGGAAGTTGGTTGAAAAGTCAACAAAGGTGGCTAGGAGTTGCGAAGAATAGAAAAATGGAGAAAAATGAAGAAGCCCCCAGAAGCTCCGTAGAAGTCGCACAAGCAGGAGACAAAGAAGCAAAGCTGCAATTTTATATTATTTCTTGTACTCAAAGTCAGCAGTTTATGGCGGTGGATTCACGCTTATAAATAGGAGCTGTGAATGTTCATTTTGAGTACTAGCCGAAAAAAAATCCATAAATGCTCCCCTCTTTGTAATATCAACTATTATAATAAAAGTCCTATTTTTATTCTCTCGCCATAGCAGTCCACTTTTATCCACCTATTTTACACATACCCACTTGCACACAAACAATCACGCTTCCGAAAAACATCCAACACTTTTATAGGTGAGAGGACTAAGGTTGTCAAAGGAAAGGAAACAAATTTTATTTCCTCCCCTGGAAACTTTGAATATTTTTTCCTTTCCTTTTCCCTTCTGTACGCTTATCCCCCTTTTTACGAAAATATTTCTTGCTTTGTGCTAGTGTGCCACTCACATCGCCCAAGCATGTGCTAATATTGATCAAATCTATACTGCGCGTGCACTATTATCTCTTATTTCCAAGTCTTTTCCTTGCGCTCTTTTATATTCTTTGTCCGCACACGCTGAATAATTCCTATCAACCTCATTTCCAAATATTAGCTATTTATTACTAAAAATTCAAGATTGTAGAAATGCGATCGATGCAAATTTCTCAAATTCCAAATCTTGCAATAAGCGCGCAATATCTCCTTTGTCTACTTGCCTTCACCAAGAATATATGAATATATTCTTTTCTTGTCCTTTTATGGCTGATTGCTCTTTAAATTTCATAAATTTTCCAATCTTAATAACCCACATGCGGCACATTCAATTTTGGCCACGTGAGATACTTATTGAGCTTGAATTTAACGATTCTAAGGGTTTAGTCCAAATCAATTAAGTTCAGAACTTCAAAGCACTGCGGATTCAATGCAATAATTAAAAAAAAATGCTTCTAAAACTATATGTTATGCAGTTTAATTCTAATATTTTTATTTATGGGTTAAAAAATAATTCTTAATTTTTATGCAATAAATAAATGACTGAATTGTCAAAATCTAAATATCAATAGTTGTCTTTCTTTGAGTGTGAACTTGAAAATGTTGCATTAAAAGACAAATTGAAATCTAAATTTTGACCATGCAAATGCAATAAATGTTATTTTTGTTGGGATTATAAGTCTCATTTTAATAAAATATGATGCATACAAAAGCTAATGCAAATGAATGATGCAAAAGAAGAGAGTGTGCCTATAGTTACTTACCAATTAGTGTGGTAAAGCATCTTGAGGTGCAGGATGAATCTTCATTTACTCCACGAATACCTTGTTTTCATTTCAAATTTCTTGAAGAGTCTAATGTTTATCGAAATACCTAGATCCAGACTAAAGTATAACGAAAAAGATCGAAAAACATTCATATCCATAATGAAATGTTTAATGAAAATATTTTGTAACATTCAAATATAGACTGAGATGTCAAGATTTCGGGAACCTAACCAATAGACACCCAATGTTAGGTGAGATGAATATTGAATTAAGACAACTTAGCCAATAGATGCTCAATGTTGGGTAAGTCAACTATTGGATTAAGATAACTCGAAATACATAGATCCAAACTAAGGTATAACAAGAAAGATAAAATTAAAAAAAAAAAAAAAAAAATTCATATCCAAAATGAAATATTTAACGAAAAAGATTTTGTGATATTCAAATCCAGACTGAGATGTCAAGAATTGGGGAACTCAACCAATAAACACTCAATGTTAGGTGAGATGAATATTGGATTAAGATGATTGGAAACACCTAGATCCAGACTAAAGTATAACGAAAAAGATTGAAAAAATTCATATCCAGAATAAAATGTTTAATGAAAAGATTTGAGACATCCAGATCTAAACTGAGATGTCAAGAATTAAAAAAACTTAACCAATAGACACTTAATGTTAGATGAGATGAATATTGGATTAAGAAAGCTTAACCAATAGGTGCTCAATGTTAGGTGAGACAAAAATTGGATTAAAATAATTCAAAATACCTAGATCCAGATCAAGGTATAAGGAAAAGGATCAAAAAACATTCATATCCAAAGTAAAATGTTTAACAAAAAGATTTTGTGACATTTAGATCCAGATTGAGATGTCAACAACTGATTGAAAGATGAGATTCACACACTCTCGATTTCTGCAAATTGGAGGAGATGCTCAAATTTTACCTCTAGCTCTTTAATTTAGGGGATGAGTTACCCAAGTTTTGTTTCGAGCACTTGGAGAGATTTGACGCTTATCTGGGGTTTCTTACTCAAAGGTTTTATTGGGCTATCTGAAAGTTGTTTGATAGTAGTGCTTTGGGAATCTATGAGTATTTGTACATATCCTAATGTTACTCGATTTTCTTGAGAACTTTTTCAAACATGGTCAGCAACACGGGTATATAGATTCATCATGGGCAATCAATTCTACATATTCCAATAAACGTTGGTTACATTTCTTTATGTTATTTGTACCAGTAACCGATTTATGGATGAGTGCCTCAATCCATTTTTGGTTCATGCATCGTGATTATGCATTGCCAAATCTCTGCTAGAAGAACTTTGGGAAAATAATCCATTTCTAGCACATAGGTGTCTTGGATGTCTCAAATAAGGGATCTTTCCATCTAGAAGGCCACTTACCTCCTAGAAGAAATATCTAGGACATACCTTAAATGTCCATGAATGCCTCTCACTTCCTAGTAGAAAGAAAAAGGGAATATTGAGGATGCATCTCGAATATTTGTGAAGGTCTTTTACCTCCTAATAAAAGAAAATTTTTGGAATATCGAGGACGTACCTCAGAAATCCATGAAGGTCTGCCATCTCCTTAGCTATCTCATGAAGATCTCTCACCTCCTTAGATTACCATGAAGGTCTCTTACCTCGTAGTATTTTGGATGCATCATGAGACTTCTGAAAGCAACCTGAATGTCAAAAACTCTTGGGTCTTTGAGGAATCATTACTTGTCAGACATGATTAGAGCAAAAATATATGCATTCACCAAAGAAAAAAGCAATTAAGGCTATTTTAGAGCACACACTCCACAGTCCACCAAAGTTTTTATCAATTCAATCAAGGCTTATGCATAGTGATTTTAGCATTTTTGCATCACCCAAATTTCCACCGGAAAAAATTGTTGTTCAAGACAATTTTTATTCGGGACTAGGATTTCTTAACAATACAAAATAAGAGACTTTCAGTTTGAAATGATTTTCACTCACTCTCATACAAAAAAGCTATTTTATGAGAATCATTTCATCTCACTATCATCATATCGACAACAGTCCAATTATTCTCATAAACGGTATGACCTTACCAATCTGAGAGATCATTAACAATGACTGTAATGTGGGCTTGGTCAGTTGCTTAACAAATGGAACTATTTAAGTCAAGGCTCCGTTGAGGATACAACTTTTTACAACTTATGGTTATCTTACTTGACCTTTTTTTTTCCTCCTATAGATATTGGCATTGCTTTTACTAGGTACATTGCTTTTTCGAGCCCCTTGATTTTCGTTTTCTTTTTTTTTTTTTATTCTTATGTCTATGGGCACCAACCTTACTTTTATTAGGTACACTGCTTTTTTTATGCCCCTTAATTCTTTCTTCTTCTTCTTCTTCTTCTTCTTCTTCTTTTTTTCACTTTTGACACACTATCTATAATGCATACATTGAACAACCATGCTTTGGTTTATTTTTTAGGAATGATTCAACATTTGGACTCTTGGAGGTCTTCATCTTCTGTCGGCACACTAGGCCGTGCTGCTTGAATGATTATCTTTTGTCTTGGCCCAATGTGGGGGATGATCATCAACTAAGTTTAAAGAAATGAAATTTGTAGGCGCAAGTGGGCTATGCAATGAATATAAGCATGTAGGATAAAGAAAGAAATATTTTTCATCATCTCAAGGTACTTAAATTTCATGTGAGCTCAACTACAATAACAACACTCAAAAATTGATGCAAGTGAAAGCAATAAAATTGTTAACCATTTTATTCACCCACTAATGTCAACTTTCCTTCGGTATTGCCCCAATATAGGGTGGCTCTTAACGGGGGTAATTTGAAAGAAATCTTCACAAGTATATGGGGCTTAAAAGGGGTTAAGCAATGGATCACCCGTCGTATTTAGGGTAGAGAAATGAACTACCCCTCACCATTTCGATCTTCGTACCTTTTGCGGGAGATTTTTTTACTTTGCGGATATGGAACTTTCTACGCTCATCTTACAAGTGTATAAGTGGGAGATTGTGTATAGGATCGGATTTGCCTTTCACCATTCTAGCATGTCTCATTTAGCATGCTCAATCCATTCTATATCATTCATTAAATTGGTCTATCTTGACATTCCTTAGTGGAATTGATGGACTAAACATATAAAAGTCACCATACAAAATTATTTTCAAGAAATTTGATCTTTTATGAGTTTATTGGCCTTAAGCATGAAAAAATGTGTGAATTCAAATCAGCTAGTTTATTCTGCTCAAGAAATTTAATCAAAAACATGGCAAACATAATTTTGAGCATTCACTTGAAGAGTCATCCTGCAAGAAGTGTAAGGAATGTCAAACACAAAGGACAGTTCTTAGAAAGGGAGGTCCTTGGATTGCCCATATTTAAAAGGAAGGGAAATATGATCCATTAGTCGCGATTGGTAATTTGATGCTTGATTTGATATATGCTCAACTTTTGCTCTTGCCCCTACAAAAGAGAATGCGCATATAGGATACTATGCAACGCAAGAACAAAACGCAAATTGAACATTCATTTTGGATAGGATCTCAGTTAGGTTTATATCAGAATCTTAGTCAGGTTTATATCTTACTAAGTAACAATCGAGCCAATAGGTCTATCATTGCAACTTGAAATGCCTTTTTTAGATGCTTAATCATCAAATCAATAAAATTATGCTCTGAGACATGAAATAAATGAGTTAGAAAATTAAATAGGGCTAACCTAATACATGCTTCTGGAAATGGTTTCAAAAATGATTTTCTTTTTTTCAAGTGAGGAAGCAAAAGGAAGCTCCACCCTCAAAATTTCTCTATGGATGATTTTTTCTTTTCATTGTTGGATATCATCACTAGGCTAATTTGGCATGCATGCCTCATTATGACCTCAAAAAAAAAAACTTGTAATTTCATTGAAATTGAGCAATCAATTACATGTATTGAATGGAAAATGCAATATTCAAGTCCTAAAAAGAAAGTGGAAAAGGAGAAATCAAAAACAATTCCTAACAAGAAATAAAAAATTCCTACACGGGGAATGTGCAAGAACAATAAATGAGTTACTCTTATGGGCTAGTGCCCATTTCCTCTTACAGTCCTTCGCTAATGGCGCCTATAAAGAGGTCATTGAATAGGCTCGTAATTCCTTCCAATACATTATCGAGGTTCCCCTAACTTTGGATGTGTCAAATCTTCCATGCCACTCTATCTTTTTGTGATAATGTCACGAGAGTCAATGTAAAAACTTGGGAGAGCCAAATACCTCACATAGTGATCAAATTTGCTACTTGGCTTTCCCAGAGTATCTATCACCTCTTTTCCTTCATGCATCACTTCCACAAGACTAGGGAACGTCTCGTAGATATTAAGAGGTAATAGGGTACAGCTTCCACGTTCACGTCCTCCATCTAGCATGGGGACTTTAATAGACAATTCCACATCTTCCAATAGAGACATGTCCCCAAGCAAGGGATTCATCTCATTGTTATCAGCATTCAATGCAGCCCATTCTTTCCAATCGATGACAACTTGGGATATAATAGAGACTATGTAAATATGATCAGCATATAAAATCATTTCGGCATCCACCAATTTAGCAACTCTTTCCTTCATTAGGGACATGGGGATTGCCTCATGATCTGAATAGTACCTAGCTCTCACGAGTCCATCATAAACATCTACAACATGCACTCTCAAGTTCTTGAATTGACCAATGTTAAACCCAAATATGGCATTCACCCTACCTTCATGCTCACATAGAGGATTCTTCTTGACATTCAGTTGAGCAGTATGAAAGGCAAACGCCTTAGTATCCGATAAGTTTTGGACTTATGCTTCAAAGTCATACATTCATCAATCGAATGTCTCAGTTCCCTTTATAGTATTTACATTTCTTGGAGGGACCGTAGCTAGAAAATTATTCAACATTGGGCCACTTTGGTTGACGGGATAGGAACCCCTTCTTTTGAAGGATGTTAGTATTTTGGGATAGGGATCTAGAGATTAGAGTGAACTATCTTCTAGCACTTAAGTGTCAACCTGAGGATTAGCATCTCAAGAGGTCCTTTTGGTGCAATTGTGCCTTGGTTTGTTGGGGGCGCGGTATTGGGAGAGGTATACTTAATTTGCTTTGTTCATGCTTTATGAACTTTGAGCTTAGGGCATTCAATTCCATAGGATTAGGGGATTGGGAGATATTGCTATTAATGACAACTTTGCCCTTTGGGTTGGCATTGAAGGGCTCTATCTAAGTCCAACCCCAGGACTTAAAGAGAGTGAAGTCATGGTGAGTTGGTCAAAGCGGTCTGACAAATGATTCATTTACATCGAAAGTTGTTGAAGAACATTGAAAACTTGCTTCTGTTTGTTCTCCATATTAGCAACACAGCTCATAAATTCACTTTGATCGAGTATTTTTGCTTTTGAGCATGTACGAATGGGTAAGCAAGATTGCTCCGTGATCACCTAGTTTAAATGACTAAGCACATGTAAGCATGAGGTGTAAATAGTCGTCTATGACAACAATCTAATTTATTTTTTCTTTTTTTATTTATTCACAAAAAGTCCAAACTTGAAAAATGAAGACATATGACACCCTAGCATGGACTAGAAAATAAAGATACCAAATTTCCTAAACATGAACTAGGAATAGCAAAAATTTGAAATTCCCTAATAAGAACAACAAATACATGAATTGAAATTAAATTCTCCAATTTCTTTTTTTTTTTGTTATTTTTCAAATGACTCATTTCGTGGCAATTTCCTCATCTCATTTCTAACTGATAAATGAATTAAATCAATGATTGACCTAGATTGTCATGAACCAATCAAAAGCACGACAAAGTAAGTAAATTGCATAGTGTAAGGATAGAAGACTTATTTCACCAACCTATTCATGGACCAACCTCATCACCGTCCCGGCGATAAAGAACCATCTATTTAAGGTGGTAAGAGATAGGGCTAGTACCTTCAAGAATGTGGAAGACGACTTCAGGAACAGAAGGTTGCAAAAGAGCTAGGACATTAATCACATTATCTTCACCAGGGGTCCATGAAAGGTTTTGATGGAAGCCAGAGGGTTTTTTCTCTCTTGCCAAGGTGTTTGTGCTTAGCTGGTTGTTTATTCCTGTCGTGCTTGCTGTTATTGTATGGTTCGTCCCTGTGTTGGGACACCACAATTGCGGTTTTTATATCATGGCATCATTTCACTCATAATAAATTCTCATCTTAAGAGCAAGTTTTTGGTGCCTTGATCTTTTGTACATTTGGCCTTTCCTCTATTTATATATTACATTTACCAAAAAAAAAAAAAAAAAAAAAGACTTATTTCACCCAAAAAAATCAATGGCAACCACATAGACATGCACATAATACGTGAGACTCAATTTCCATCTAGATGAAAAAAACATTTTGCTTAACAAGGTAGAGTCACCTAAAACGAAGATTTGACCATCACCCGTGACATCTATTAATTGAAAAAATTTAAGTACCTTGAAATAAAAGAAAGAATCAAATTTTCAATGACCATCACCGGTGACATCTCTCTCTTGTACACACATTGGTCCAACCCCTAAGCAAAGGCCAGTGGCTCGCTACTAAGTATTAGGCTTAGCCTAGACTCTCCCAAGCCCATCAATTTGCGAATACTTTATGGTTCAAGTTTTTTTTTTTTTTTTTTCACTTGCAAGTCAATTTTAAATAAGAGTTGTTACTAATCAATTTGATGTGGGTTGATTAGAAACTCAAATAATGTATTGTGAAAAATATTTTACTCCTATGCAATCAGATAAATTAGGATCGAAGATTTTTATTATAGTAATTAATCACTAATACCCTTCTAATACCTAATCTTATTTAAACTCTAAGATTTTTTGGATTTTTAAGGATTTTCCATGCATTTGTGGAGAATAAAAACCCATCTTTTAGGAGTTTTCTTTTCTTGGGGAAAATATAAAACATTTTTGGGTTTTTCTTATTTTATATTTTTTATTATTAAAATATTTTATAATATTATATTATAATCAACTGGACCCAAGTCGAGACCAGCCCAGGACAAGGCCCGGACTCCAGGGCCTTGGACTCCTCAACTAGGCTGAGTCCGGATAATGGGCCTAGTTCACCTAGCCCAAGGGAAGTACCTGAAAATAAAAAGAATAATTAGTCAAGCCTAGATCCTAAACAAAAACCAAGTCCAGCCTAAGAGAACAGTATAAGCCCAACGGGCTTGATTCATCTCAGCCCAAAAAGCCAAACCCTAAAGGCCCAATCAGATCCTTGCGTCCGACCCGGCTCTAACCCAACTCATGCCTCTCCCCTTCTCTGGCTCTCCACGACGTCGATTGGGGTAGCTGAGCTCGTCATGGCCTGGCCTGGCCTGGCTGCAACAAGCAACGCTGATCATCGTGGGACCAGCAAACGCGACAGTGAGGTGGCGAGAAGCAGTAGAGGAGACGACAGGCTCGATGGCATGAGGCTTGGCTGAGATCAGAGAGCGACGGGGTTGTCCCGAGTTAGAATGGCGACGTACATGGGTCTAGGTCGTAGCAGAAGCGATGCAAGCAGGCGGCGTCGTCGGTGGTTAAGCAGTAGTGGCGTCAGGCCAAGGAACCGAGGTGGGACAGCGGCAGGAGTTGCGTGCGGCAACTGGGCGTGTCGTGGCGGTGATCAAAGCAGCAAGCTCGTTCTTTGTCGGTCGGGCCGTGGATCGCGGACGGTAGTGAGTTGGGCTTGCGGCGGCGACATTGGTGGATGAACAGCTGCGGCAGCGGGCCAGGCATTACGTGCGACGATGGGGCTTGATCTCGTGGATCTCTCTCCCTCAAATTTGGTTCTCACGACTCCCGCTCTCCCTAGATCTCGCTCACTTTCTCTCCGCCTTCTAGATCTGCCACTTTCTCTCGATCAAGCTCTCTCGTCCCTCCTCATGATCTCGCCTCAGATATCACTTTCTTCCTCCTTTCTCGGATTCGCTCACTCGGAGGTCTCCATGTTAGAATAAATATAAACTAAAACTTGATGATCCCGATTTATCATTCATAGATAAATTCATATAGAATTCAGGATCAATTTGCGGAAACGTAAAGATCAACATACCTCCAGCCATTGATGAAATTTGCAAAAGCGGAAAGCCTCAAAACCTTTGATGGATCCACACAGCACGGTCGATCTGCAATATGGAGAACTGTACGTCTTGTTCTACTAGCCAATACCCCTCAAACCTGATGGTGTGTTTTTCTGTAGCGATAGGGTTTGAACTAGACGACCTGACGTTTATATACCGTTTATTACGTTACCGATATCTTCCATCAAGACCGTTATAGTAACATATTAACGGGCAAATATCACAAAATACACGTGGGTGATAAATTTGGCAATAACATCGGAATTTATTGGGAATACCAATAAGTGGAATCATATTTAGAATAATATAAATATATTACATATTATAATATTATAACATTCTACCACTTGATCCCAATAATCCATCAAATGAATTATTAACCTTAACCCACATAAACTTCATACTGAAATAAAACACATGAATCACGGTGATAAGTCTTCTTAGAGCAAGTATTATCTTCCATGTATCACAATGTATTTCATCAACTCATATGTAATCAAATAACTTAATGAATAAACCCCATGTTTACTCCAGGTCAAACATAATTGTTTTTATCAGAATAACTGAATATATACAACTGTATTGAGAAAAACATTGTAAATAAATAAAAGTCTCATAAATTCTTCCATATAAGAAAAAAAAATTTACATGATTGGACCAATGCCCATTCTAAATACATGATCCTTATAACTCATTGGTGGCATGCCTTTAGTTAAAGAATCAGTTATCATCAATCCAGTGCTCACGTGTTCTATGACCACTTTCTTCTCTTTAACACGTTCTCTGATGGCTAAATACTTGATGTCGATATGCTTGCTTCGACTACCACTTTTGTGGTTCTTAGCCATAAAAACTGCAGTTGAATTGTCGCAAAATATTCTTAATGGCCTAGCAATGGAATCCATAACTCTAAGCCCCGATATAAACTTTTCAACCACACACCATGTGAGGTGGCCTCAAAACAGGAAACGAACTCTGCCTCCATAGTGGAAGTGGCAACCAAGGTTTGTTTTGCACTCCTCTAGGATACAGCTCCGCCAGCAAACATAAAAAGATATCCCGATGTTGATTTACGGGAATCAACGCAGCCAGCAAAGTTTGAGTCCGAGTAACCAACTATCTCCAAGCTGTCTGTCCGTCTATACATAAGCATATGTCCCTTAGTTCCTTGAAGGTACCTCATCACCTTCTTTGCAGCTCTCCAGTGATCCATACCTAGATTACTTTGGTATCTTCCCAACATTTCCACAGCAAATGCTATGTCAGGTCGAGTGCAAACCTGAGCATACATCAAGCTTCCGACAGCAGAAGCATATGGGATGTTCTTCATTTGTTCTCCTTCAAAATCGTTCTTTGGGCATTGGTTTAAATTAAACCTATCACCCTTCACAATCGGTGCTATACTTAGTGAACAATCTTTCATCCGAAACCTCTCTAAGACCTTATTGATATAAGTTTCTTGAGATAGTCCTAATATACCTCGAGATCTATCTCTATGGATCTTAATGCCATTGACATGAGAGGCTTCATCCATATCCTTCATATCAAAACTCTTAGAGAGAAATTGTTTCATTTCATATAACAACTCTTTGTCATTGGTTGCAAGTAAAATGTTATCTACATATAGTACAAGGAAACAAATTTTGCTCCCACTAACCTTCTGGTATATATATTGATCCATGACATTCTCTATAAAACCGAATGAAGAGATGACCTCATGGAATCTTAAGTACCATTGGCGAGATGCTTGTTTCAAGCCATATAGAGACTTTTTAAGCTTGCATACCAAATGCTCACCAGCACTAGAGAAGAATACTTCCGGTTGTTTCATATAAACCACTTCTTCCAATTTTCCATTGAGGAACACCGTTTTCACATCCATTTGATGTAACTCCATATCAAAATGAACAACCAATGCCAAAATAGTACGAAGAGAATCTTTCTTGGATATAGGAGAAAACGTCTCCATGTAATCGATTCCCTCCTTTTGAGTAAATCCCTTGGCAACGAGTCTGGCTTTGTATCTCTCTATATTGCCTAATGAATCCTTCTTAGTTTTGAAGACCCATTTACGACCAATAGCTTTCGCACCATTAGGCAACTCTACTAAATCCCGGACTTCATTTGATGCCATAGAATTCATCTCTTCCTTCATGGCATTGTAGCATAAATTGGATTTATCACAGCTCATGGCCTGTGAAAACGTCTCGGGATCACTTTCAGCTCCAACATTATAGTCAGATTCCTGTAGATACACAATATAGTCATTAGGAATTGCTGATTTCTTTATTCTAATAGACCTTCTTAATGTTGCATCGACATCCTCTTGAGGAGTTTGTTGTTCAACTGGAAGCTCAACAGTATTTGGTAATTGCTGAACAGTTGGGTCTACTAGATCAATATCAGCAGGTTGTGGATTTTCAATGATTGGTTGCTTAACGACCAACTGAACTGAAGGGGCGTTGCAAACAATAACCAATCCAGTACCTGGGGTGGAAGGTTGAGTATCTGAATGATCTTCTTCAGGATAAAAATCCCCGAATTGATCGCTCCCACTAATTAGGTCATTTTCAAGAAATTTAGCATTTCTTGATTCCACAAACATAGTGGTGTGAGATGGACAATAAAATCTGTATCCTTTGGACTTTTCGGCATATCCAACGAAATACCCACTTATAGTCCTTGGATCTAAATTCTTTTCCTGTGGATTGTAGACTCTTACTTCAGATGGGCATCCCCAAACACGTACATGTTGCAAACTCAGTTTCTAACCTTTGAATAACTCAAAAGGCATCTTTGGAACAGCCTTGGTTGGAACTCGGTTTAATATGTACACAGCCGTTTTAAGAGCCTCAGTCCACAAAAACTTAGGAAGTTTGGAGTTGCTGAGCATACTCCGCACCATGTCCAATAATGTTCAGTTTCTTCTTTCTGCGACACCATTTTGGTCCGGTGAACCAGGCATAGTGTATTGGGCAATAATCCCATGCTCTTCAAGAAACTTCGCAAATGGACCAGATGCTTGTCCATCTTCAGTGTATCTACCATAGTATTCTCCACCTCTGTCTGATCTCACGATCTTAATTTGTTTGTCGCATTGTTTCTCTACTTCAGTTTTAAATACCTTAAAGGCATCTAGTGCTTTATGCTTATTACGAAGCAAGTATAGATACATGAATCATGAATAATCGTCTATGAAAGAAATGAAGTATCTCTGACCATTTGAGTCTATATCAGGACTACAAATATCTGTATGTATGATTTCTAATATTTTTGTACTCCTCTTAGCACCTTTCTTTAACTTGTTGGTCTGTTTTCCCTTTATACAGTCCACACAAGTGTCATAATCAGTAAAATCTAGAGTATTAAGTACTCCATCATTTACTAGTCTCTTAATTTTATCCATGGAGATATGTCCCAATCTCCGGTGCCACAACATAGAGGAATCCTCATTCACAACACTTCGTTTTATACCAGCATTATCATGAACGTGCATTGCATTATTAATGGCATTGTCTTGTAAATTAATTCAAAAGAGATCATCAGACAAAATACCACTCCCAACAATTTCAGATTTATACGACAAATTGAATGTTGAATCTGAAAATTCAAAGGAGTATCCCAAAGGTACAAGTCTTGAAACTGAAATTAAATTCCTAGAAAAACTAGAAATATAAAAGGTCCTTTCTAAAATTGAAACAAAACCACTACTGAGAACTAATCTGCATGTTCCAATAGCTTCCACACGCGAGCGCATCTTATTTCCCGAATAGATGCCTTGTTCACTTCCCACCGGTTTCCGCTGGTTCTGAAAACCCTGTAAGGAATTTGAAATGTGGATTGTTGAACCAGAATCAATCCACCAAGTGTTGTGACTCACATCAACCATATTAGTTTCATAACAAACACATGTGAGTTGGTTACCTTTTTTTTTTAGCCAGGCCCTAAATTTGGCACAATCCTTCTTCATGTGCCCCTTCTTTTTACAGAAGAAGCACTTGGATTCCTTCTTAATGCCAGCTTAGGGAGATAGAGGCATCTTACCTTTTCCCTTCTGCTTGCCTTGCCCTTTATACTTATCTTGTGCTGCCATATGAGCACTTTCTCCTTTCTCCATGAGTAACCTCTCTTCCTCTTGAACACACATGGTCATGAGTTCATTGATTGACCATTTAGTGTTGTGTGTTGTAGCACCCCTGAACCACCTGAGGCTGCCACAGTTACCTATTTCTATTTCGAAGTTTAAGTTAAGCCGTAAAATTCTTAGGCAAATTTTTTTTTTTATAGCGGTCCCAGTGCAAAATCTCGCAGCGGAAGTAAAATTTAAACACCTTCATTTCCTTCCCCATCGACTTACATCACAATGCACACCTACTAGTCCATTAGAGTAAAAACATAAGGCCTGAACATGCTACATAGCAAGAGATGGACATCGGGTGAGTCGATACAACAAAAAGCCCAAGCTACTAGTAGGATCGGCTAGAAACAAAAGTACTCGACTCTGAGGCCTTCGATCAATTGGTCCATCATCTCGTGTTGGCCTTCCAAAAAGTGTCAGCCTACACCAGTCACACGCTCTCCTCACACCCAGCCGGGTGCATCGGCCGGCGGCGGCGACAACATCCCCCTCATCGTCCCGTCACGACAAACATGAACAGACAGAAATTCTTGTGTCACTGGGCCACCAGGGAGGCCCGCATCAAAGAAAATCACAACGCGCACTCGAAAGAAAATCAATCCAGGGATCTCTAAGCAAGGATGCTCCGTGCACTCGACCTCTACATCCATAGGGATACCATAGAACGTACCACGTGCGACAGGTGCTAGCGGCATCTTGCTAAGCTGAAATGTTAGTCCCCAAAAGGGGTGAGTACAACCACTCAGCAGATAATTAATTCCCTATGGCTACTCAAGCATCATACAAAACAATCAAGACATCGCAATGTAGCACATATCATCTCATGTATACAATACACCACTTACCTTGTAGCCATTTACATGTAATTGCACCATACATGAGTACATCATCACATATCCAAGCATATGTCAACAATCAGCCTCATCCATACATGCATATATCATGCATATATATCTTTCAAAGCACATGTACACATGTCATTCAATACTCAAGCATACACCATGCATTCATGTCTTTCAATGCCCATGCATACATATCACCATATGCGTATATATCCTTCAATGCCCATGCATACATGTCACCATATGCATATATATATCCTTCAATGCCCATGCATACATGTCACCATATGCATATATATCTTTCAATTGCCCATGCATACATGTCACCATATGCATATATATATATATATATATATATATATATATATCCTTCAATGCCCATGCATACATGTCACCATATGCATATATATCTTTCAATTGCCCATGCATACTTATCACCATATGCATATTTCATTTCCAATTTTCACAATTTTAATTGGCTTTTAATGCATTCCCGGCACACACCATCCGGGCTTCCGGCCCCCCACATTCCGGGCATCTCGCACCCCAACTGGCATCACGAGGAATTCACGGCACGCACCATCCATGCTTCCGGCATTTACACTCCCTGGCCGGGCATCTCGCACCCCAAGTGGTATCACGAGGGATTTACGGCACACACCATCCGTGCTTCCGGCACCCCCAACGCTCCGGGCATCTCAACTCTGAAGCCATCCAGAATTACGCCCCTAAGGCCACTGGGCATCCGGCATTTACACTCCTTGGCCGGGCATCCCGACACTCCCGGGGCATCGTCGGCTCACACCATCCGACGGCCTTCTCATTTATCGTGAGTTATATGCACATGCATGGTCCAATTTCATATGGCATATGACATGATGTACACTTTTAATATCCACATGATATGTCAAATATCATCATGCTTGCAACATGATAAAACACTTGGAATAGTACCAAACATTTAGTTCATGCAATCTAAAATAGTTTTTACCTTCTTTGAAAATTGTGTAAATTCCAGCATGCATAATTTATGAAAATGTCTAAATTAGATGCCTAAATGACCTTCAAAAATTATGGGATTTGCACACGTAATAGTCAAGACATGATGGCACATTTTTCATGAAGAAAGCAAGTTCTAAAAATCAACACATAAAAAGATATAAATTCAACTCCACAGCAAACCAATCTCAAGTTCCACAGCTTACACAGTTTCAGAATTTTCCTTAATTAAATATCCAAATGACCTCTAAAGATCATGAAATTTCACCAAAAAACAGTCAAGACATAAAGGTACAACTTTCATGAAGAACTTAAGTCCAAAAAATCTCCACACACAAAGATATAACTTACATAATACAGCTAACCATTTTCGGATACACAGTTTGCACCGCTTTATAGTCACTTCAAATTAAATATTCAGACAATCTTCAAAAATTATGAAATTTTACCACGTGATAGCCAAGATTCTAAAGTATATTTTTCATGAAGACATATAGGTCAAATTCGTTATAGATAATTAATTATAATTGAGAAAAGCCTCTGTTTACTGTACCGCAACTTCCAGACCTTTCTATTACCGAAAAATCTCCATATGACCTACTTATTCTCCTTCTTTTCTTCTGGATTTTGGATATGTTCTAGCTTAGAGTGTTCTCTTCAACTTTCATTTAGATATCAAGGTGAAATACCCAAAGAAAAATCGTCTTATGGTCCCCCGAAGTCGCTGGTGTCAAGCACTGTTCATCCAGTTTTCACATCTTCAAGAAAAACGACATTTCACTAGGCCATTCATGTTAGTTTGGTCTCAAGTTTGAGTATGCCGTTCCTCTTGATGTTCTCTACAATTTTTATGAAGAAATCGAAGCAAGATTCCCAGTAGAAAGTCGAATACAGCAGCCAAATTCATAAAAACTCCACATGCATCACCAGATCTGAACGTCTTTTTAGAAAATAAGTTTCACCCCTCAAATCTCATCCATTTTACCTCAATTTTTAGTATGTTGTAGTTCAAGATGTGTTCTACAAGTCTTATGAAGAAGTCAAAGTCAGATTCTCGCTCTAAAGTTACATGCAAGACCTCACAAGCTACTGGCGCGCATGGATCTATTCGAGACAGAAGACAGCATCAAGCAAAATCACCTCAAAGCCTTACCTCCTACCCTTACAATCCACGAATTTCACCACAATACAGCACTATACTCACAATACAACATGCAAGAGTAGATAAGGGAATCAAATCTTGCCTTAATTTCAAGAAAACAAGCGCGAGAACGGGCGGACACGGGCGAGCGACGACCGGCGGTTCTCTTTTCTTCCTCTCCTCCTTCTTCTTCCTCTTCTTTCTTTCTCTCCTTCTCTCTCTCACCGTCGAACTAAACCCCCTAAACCGGTCACTCTCCACTTTTATACCCCCTAATCTTCATCATTAGTAATCATTGCTTTTTATGCAAATTGACACTTGTTTTGCATGCAAAAATTCCATGCAAAACCGGCCAACTCCTCCCCCTTTCTCCTTGCTCGACCGCCCACGGTTTTGTGGGCTTGTGGCCGGCCCACTTGGCCCGCCATAGGCCCACTCAAATTCAGCCCAAAGTTTTTCAAGCCCAAATTAATTAAATAAATTTCTAATTCTTAAAATAACTAATTCTTAATTAGGTTAATAATAAAAATTAAACAACCCGTACTTGAGTCTAAATTCTAACCCTATACTTCTCATGGCCAAAGTCTCTTTCCGTCAAAATATACCCCTTACAAGCTCATGGCCGAGCCTCGCCACGAATCATGAAAAAAATGGTCACTAATTACAGTCACAATATTTTATAAAATTCTGGGATGCCACATGTGTGTTATAAGAGATCTTAAAAGGGGCATACTCTTGTGGAAGAGTATTTAGGATATAGTATACAAGAAAGGATTCTGATATCCCAACCTCAAGATTCTTTAGCTGAGCTACAATGTCCCTCATTTTCATGATGTGCTCACGCACACCTTTTACACTGGTAAGCTTTAATGAGGAGAACTTCATAATTAGGGTCATGGCATGCGCCTTCTCTGAAGACTCAAATTGTGCATCGATAGCCTCCAGCAATTCCCTGGCATTGTTATGCTGAATGATTGAACCACAAATGCTAGCAAAGAGTTTTGTTTTATGTACATCACACCGAGACGGTTGGACCGCTCCCATTGAACATAACGAGTATGTTCAGCATGAGTACTGTTCTCAGTAGGCTCAGGTGGTTCGTCTGACCTTAGAGCATAATCAAGATCCATGCACCCCAATTGAAGAATGACTAATTCCCTCCATTCTTTAAAGTTATTTCCATTAAGCTCGGGAACAATTATACCAGAATTAATCGTAGGTGGTAAGACTGCATCATAATCAAATAAAACTTATGTATCAATACATTTGAGGCAAATAAACTTAAATCATATTTTACCAATGTAAAACATGTTATAAAATATGAATCGCATAACATCAAAAACTACCTGTGGGCTAAGTTTCTAATTTAAATTGATTCATAATTACTTCATGATGAAACTATCAAATTATATTCCCTTCCTTAATCCCTGTGGGTAAATTAAGAAAGATAAAATAATATTTCATCCTAATTAATCACATTAATATATTGAAAATTCCTGTGGGATAAAATTCATAATATTAATGTGACTAATCACAATTATTATCTTTTACTATATGTGATCCAAAGACTCTTAATGTATATAATTTAATATAATCAAAGATGCTGTGGCTAATCTTTAATTAACTAAATATATACAAATCACTAGACATTTAATTTTATGAGTAAATATTCATAAAATTGCACATAAGGGCAGAACAGGAATTTCACACCCAAAGGGGCAAAATCGTAGATTTTCATGCCCAAAGGGGGCAAAACCGGAATTTTAGGCGTCCAGGGCAAAACCGCAATTTTGCTAAATGGGGAATGGCAGAACAAGAATTTCATCCTTCGGGCGCGTGCAACACACGCGCCTGCTTCAGCCCCTCGGGCGCGTGCAACGCAATCCTTCGGGTGCGTGCGACACAGGCGCCCGCTGCAGCCCTCGGGCGCGTGCGACGCACGCGCCCGAAGCCCTCCTTTCAAGCATTCTTCTTTTCCGTCGCTTCTTCTGCCTCAACTAGAATTAAGTCTAAAAACGATATGTTCTATAAAACCCTAACCATCAAAATTTCATCACTTGATTAACCTCCGACGATGAGTAATATACCGAAAAATTAAGGGTTTTTCTTCCTAATGGCGGTGTGATCATGCAAATCCATCATCGCGTGGTGGGTCACCCGAATTTGACTGAAATTCTAAATTTCGATCCAAGCCATATATAAAACCGAATTTACCCACACATAATTCAATGAAAATAAATTCCAAAAATTTCACCAAGACAGAGATTGTAAGCATGCTCTGATACCAACTATTAGAATAAATATAAACTAAAACTTGATGATCCCGATTTATCATTCACAGATAAATTCATATAGAATTCGGGATCAATTTGTGGAAACGTAAAGATCAACATATCTCCAGCCATTGATGAAATCTGCAAAAGCAGAAAGCCTCAAAACCTTTGATGGATCCACACAGCACGGTCGATCTGCAAAATGGAGAACTGTACGTCCTGTTCTACTAGCCAATACCCATCAAACCTGATGGTGTGTTTTTCTATAGTGATAAGGTTTGAACTAGACGACCTGACGTTTATATACTGTTTATTACGTTACCAATATCTTCCATCAAGATCGTTATGGTAACATATTAACGGGCAAATATCACGAAATACACGTGGGTGATAAATTTGACAATAACATCGGAATTTATTGGGAATACCAATAAGTGGGATCATATTTAGAATAATATAAATATATTACATATTATAATATTATAACACTCCACGGATGTTTCTCCTAGGAAGTCCTCTAGGCTCGCTGCCCTTCTCGCGTGTGTGTGTGTGTGTGTGTGTGTGTTTTTTTTTTTTGGCTCTCAGACGCCTTATTTATAGGTCGAGGAGGCCGGTTGACAGAGGCTTCGGCTGCCAATCCTCGGCAAACTGACCGAACCTCTTCTGGGCCGAACTAGCATGCCCTTAGCCGTCCACTCCGCAGTAGGCTTAGCCCTGCTCTGCTCCTTAGCTCGACGGCATTCATGGCACCCGCAAGATGTCCCATCTATCACGGGCCTACTCCTCTTTCTCCGCGTTCTCGGCATCACCGTGCGTGAGTTGCCAAGACATAGGGGAAAAGAGGAAGTAAGAAGAAGAAAGAATGAGAGGGGCCAAGCCAATGAAGAACAGAAGGGGAATGGACCTCGGGCCTACTTGGGGGAGAAAGGAGAAGGAAAGGAAGAAGGGACTGGGCCTTCGAGCCCAGCTCTCATGCGCTCCCTTTTTAAAAAAAAAAATAATTATTCAAAAATAGGGTAAAATAAAGGGGAAATAAAATAAAAATAAATCTTAGTAGATGTAAGCAATATTAATACCTAGATGATACGAAAATCATTTTTGTTTTGGCCAAGTTGGTACATAATTTTCTATATAATAAATATCCAAATATTTAATCAAATTTAGGTGTCAATAATTGACCATCATACTCACTAGTTTGTTTAATTTGTGGTCAAACCACAATGTTAGATTTTGATAGAATCTCCGCCCACTATTTTAAAACCTTATACTGTTAAATAAATATGTGGTTTAATATTTATTTACTCTAACACTCTCTCTCACGTGTTGGCTAGACTTTGGCATGAGCTTAAAGCGTAGAAATATATAATTGAGAAGGCAAATAGGGGATTTGGAAAGATTTGTACCCGAGACTTTTTGCTCTGATACCATATTGAGATTTGTGAATGAAGAGAAAATTAATATTCAATTCATTAACTAATGAATAGTACATGTGCCTATTTATGGACTTTACATAACAACTATCTAAGGTAACAAGTAAGAATAAATCAAGGAGAATATACATAATCATATAATATCTTAAATATATCTCCAACATCCCCCCTCAACTCAAGATGATTTGTAAGGAATCAACTTAACGCGTGAGGGGGAGTGTTAGAGTAAATAAATATTGAACAATATCTTCATCTAAGAGTTTAATATAGCATAACAAAGTCCCAGTATTCTTGGCCCACAAAATTAAGGCATACTCTCATATCTTAGATGTCTTATTAACCCATAATTGATTAGTGGTGAATCCAAAAGATAATGTTAATTATGAAATTGAATTGAGATTACAAGTTGCAATTGGCCTAGATTTGGAAGAAACAATGCTAAGTGTAAGCACTATCTCCTTAAAAGTAATTGTTCATACCCACTTAGTAATTCATTAACTTTCCATTTCCCTTGGTATCGACCAACAGAATTGAGAATGAAATTGCATTTCCATCTCAACCTAATTATATATCAAATGGGCTAATAGATTTATTTACCAAGTGAAAGCAATCTTAGATAAAGACAAAGGAAATAATTGGGAAAGAACGGTAGAAGTGGCAATGTTTTCGTATAGCACTCACTTGAATGCTACAAATTTGCAAAATTGATTGCTTGAGTGACACTTCCAATTTGCCCCGTTAGAAAAGTCGATGTGGCCACAGAAAAATATTTTTTTAATATTTGTAATATTTTAAAATATATTTATTATTTTTATTATTATATCTTTTGAATATTTTTATTTTTATTTTTGCGTTTTTCTTTTTTTTTTTTTAGGGTCGGCAAGGGTCACTAGCGACCCTTCCGCAATTGTCTGGCCCAGATTAGGCAAGGGAGGCCTCATCTAAGGCTTGGCTGCCTCGCCCTCGATCGTGAAGGCTTTGGACGAGGGCATTGGGGCCTTGTGGCCTTGACGAGGGCTGTTGAGGCCTCACTAGCAGTCGATGAGGCCCTGACGACCTCACCCAAGGCCATCGCAATGAGGGCAAGGCTTCGGCAAGGCAACCCTTGCCCAGATCTAGCCGCGAAGGCCCTAATCGAGGCAGTCAGGGCCTCGCGATCGCCGGTGAGGCCACGACAACCCTTGCTCGATTTGGGTAGCATCTCTCATGGCCACCCAATAACCGGCAAGGCCCTTGCCTAAGGCTTTTGCGGCCTAGGGCAAGGTAGCTATAGCAGGCAAGAGTCACCGATGACCCTTGTTGGCCCTAAAGAAAAAAAATACAAATAAAATTTAAAAAAAATTTAAAAAAATTCCACATATGACATCTGACGGAAATTAACACTCAAGTGATCGATTTTTCTCTGATTTGACACTCAAGTGAGCAAAAAAAATTGACATTCAAGTAAGCGCCCTATGAAAATTTTGACGCTCCCATCATTCTTTTGCTGAAATAATCTAAATCTTTACATGCCTCACCATATTGAGCCAAAAACCCAACCAATATGCTCCACGGTCAATTGATCATCTTCGCCGATAAAAATGGCAAAGTCAAGCATTTTAAATCCCCTAGAATATGGAACATCATCAACATAATCCAAACGTGGTTTTCGCTCATCAGGCATGACAACCCCTCCATCAGCTCCTTAAGTGTTGTAGTACCACATTGACTGCTTGTTCAATGCATTATTGATACAATTAACCATCCAAGCCCCTAGGCAGAAATGGCAGTCTAGCTTGATTATCCAAATTGGCATTACATTATGAATATTTAGTATTTGTCCAACTAGCCTAATATTTCCACATTTGGCAAATGAATGTTATGTTGGACATTTTGATTTGTGAAATTATCATCATCATTTGGGTTGGCCTGAGCAAAATTATTAGGATCATTTCCATCAATGGACCCAACCACATCTATATTATGTTGACCTTGACTAGAAGTTTCACGCTCTTTCAAAATTCTCGCGGGGCGGTGGAATTACTTGGCCTAAACTACCAACATCATTAAAATAGGCGAGAGTTAAGGAACATACCTAAGGAGTTCCGAATTTCCTTGTACTAGAAATGGCTGGTTGGATGACCTTGACCTAGAGATGAGGTCATTGACAACATTAACAATCATAGGCCTGATAACATCGGAAATGTGCCTCACGACATGGTTGGCCAAATCCCCTTGTTGTCCCTAAAACAACTCACGCATAGTACCCATCGTAGTTGAATTTGGCTTCACTTCTCTCCTTTGGTCCTCCTGGAGATGTCACGGAATGTTGGCATTCCGTCTTAGTTTTGCTCCACCATTGCTTAAGTGGGTGACGACTATGAACATGTAGCCCTCTATTGCCATTATGGGGAACCGATTGTTGCCAATGGCATTACCATGCTCTACTTGATTCCCAGTCTTGTCATCATACTTTCTCAAATTGGACCACAGTGGTCTCATCGGACGTACCTAAAAGATGTTCCTTTACAAGATGGAATTTGACCAAAATGGTAAAAAAAACCTTCCACCAAAGGTTGATCTTTGCTTTATTAGATAGATATTTGGTGATTTCTAACGGATACTCTTTTGTAGGAGGATACTAGAAGCAAGTATTTCTTTATTAAGTCAACGTGTGAGGTGAGGTAATCAGTAGGGACGACAAATAATCAAGAATTTGATAGTATATGGTCACAATTGAGAAGTGGAAGGGACCTCAACTTATTAGAACTTTTCTTTGGCTATTCACTCCTAAGTAATTGTTGACTAATGAAATGAAGATGTCTCGCCACTTGGAGGAAATCCATATCGCTTGAGATGTGAGTCTCATGTGGAAACAACTTTATATGTTCTAAGGAATTGTTTATTGATCGTAGGATATGGCTTGAAAATGTCCCGCAATAATATTTGGCAGAGTTCTTCTCAATGATTTCTTCACAATGGTTAAATTCGAATCTCGCTGGTGAGGGGCGATTGAATATTAATCATGATTAACACATGATTTTTGGACTAGACATGCAACTTTTTTGGCAATGTAGAAACAAGTCACTTTTCTAGGACAACTTTGTTTTCCCTTCAAATTTGATACGAATAATTTGGTCATACACAAACGAAATCATTAAAGCTTCGTCTGGGAATAACTCAACATTAAGTGGATATGCATTTCTCTAATTTTGATCAAATGGGATCATCCAGCTGCTTGGTGGATCAAACTAAGTATTGATGAGGCCTCTAAAGGAAACCCAGGACTTGCTAGTGTAAGGGTTTCATTTAGAAATGAAAGGGGTAACTTAATTGGTGGTTTTGCCAAATTCATAGGAATATGTTCGTCGACACAAATAGAACTTTGGGTTTTATAATCGGGACTCAACTTCCCAAAACAACTTGGTATTCATAAGATTATTATTGAGATTAACTTTAAAGCCATCACTCATCTTCTTAGCCCAAAGCATATGCTTGATAATAATGGTCTTACTATGCTTAAAGATATCATAAGACAGTTGCACTCTCACTTTGAGTTTAAGGTGCAACAAAACTTTCGAAGATAAAATCACTCTGCTGATTGGCTTGCTAATCTTGAAATCAACAAGTGCTTGGATACTAATTTTTTTCATTACCTCCTACAGAGTTGCTTCATATTTTATTGTTTGATATAATAGTTAATACCCTGAAAAACCCCAAATCGGTACACTAGTGACAAGTTCACCTCAAATTATTTTTTTGACCATGAAAAACCTCAAACTGATATACCTGTGACAAATTTACCTCGACTGACTATAAAAAAACCCTAAACTGGTAACATTTATAACAAATTTACCCCAAACCAATTTATTCGATCATAAAAAACCCCAAACTGGTAAATTTATGACAAATATACCCTCCACTAAATTGGATTAATACCACAAAAAAATCATAAAAATTGTAAACTCTGACAAACGGAGCATAAAATCCCAAATTTATATACCAGTTAACTGTCACCTGTCATTTAGCTTAATAATTTGATAGTAAAATCTAAAGAAAACTAACTTATGGTAAATTTGTCACAAGTATACCAATTTGGGGTAAATTTGCCAAACGTATATCAGTTTGGGGTTTTTTGTGGTCAAAAAAATATATTTGGATAAATTTGTCACAAGTATATCAGTTTAGGGTTTTTCTGGATATTAACCCTCGATAAAATAAGGATATAACTTTCATACAAAACAAAGGACACTGATAAACTGCAGAAGTACATATAGAATTTGTATTCTTGATGATGGATGAGATCCTATATAATTACACACACATAAATGATCCCTAACTGTAACCGCCCTATAACCCCTATTAGTAGTTATTAAAAGAATTTTCACTAGACAATGGGATTTGATCCCATTAGTGAAAAATATTTCTTCAAAAGTTGATCTCTGGTCTTTTATTTGATAGATTAATTGGTGATTTTAAGCAGGAATTGAATTTGCATGACAAGGATGAACAACTAAAAATTTTAAAGGAAAAAGACTGCAAATTGGAAAGACATTATTAAACTGAAAAAGTACATAGAGAATTCGTGTGCTCGCTGACGGATAACGATCCTATAATTACACATACATAATCCCTAATTGTAACTGCCCTACAACCGCCTATCTGCACTAATTATGCTGCGCAGACATATCTACACTTCTAAGATTCCAGGCCTCTTATTTGCACCCCAACTTCATCAATAAATGGTTACAACCTCTGCGACCACTAATACTCGATCGTCGATCAATATATATGTCTTCAATCGACATCGTAGTCTTCGTGTTCTCCTCTGTATCCGACACTTAGCTAGATTCAGGTGGTCACCCTGTTATTCTCTTTGTTGACATGTCTTATTAATTGCCCCTTGACTGCATGTCGTTGAAATGTTGTCTCGTGTAGATATCCATGCCATTAACCCACATCTTCACTTTATCTCCTATCTTCTTTTGTGTCCAACACTTGACCAAATTAACAAAAAATATTGGCCGTATATTGGTTGTTATCGAAACAAGATGTTAGTCGACCATGCGCCACCGTACATTGGTAGCTGTATTTCATGTTTATCGATAATAACTCTTTGGCCATTTTTTTTTTTTTTTGACAAGTACTCTTTGGCCAAATTGAGTGAGCTATTTTTGGTGTCAACATTAATAGAAAAGAGGAAGCATTATTATTTCTGCCAATATTGCACATTCTTCTGATCCCATAAACGAATCGTCCAAAAGTGGAAATAGCGACTAATATTCTTCATCTCTAATTTGAAAACTTCAAGTGCAAATAATTTCTATGATCATGGCAAAATCAAGGTCCTGCTCAAACAGTAAGTGTGTTCATCTTTCTTGTTCAAAATTTATAACCGAATCACTACACTTACATATCTTTTTAGGCCAACCTCAAGAGCACAAATATGTGTTTCTCCTGCATTTATTCAGCGTATGGGATATTAGACCATACACCAAGTTAGAAGAGAACTAATAGAGCTCTAAAATTGTTCGAGTACCTACATATAGCAAAAGAAAAATGTTTTACTCCCAGCAACAAATGTAATAGCACATGTTTCTCTTGTCCAACAACAACAACAAAGTATTCCCGAGAGTGCAGGGTTTGAAATCGTGGCAAGCTAATTATGATACTATCACTCTTTCCTTTCAAATTCACAAATAGATAATTATGATCTCCAAGAGTTTGGCATTGTGGCAAGCTCCGTCTTCGCCACGAGCAAAAAATATTACTTTCAGAATAAATTCTTCCATGTACCATATTCAATCACAACTGCCGAAGAGATAAAATTATTCTTTTCTCCCAGGGCAGAAGAATGCGCGATGCGAAAAGAAATTTAAACTCATCGGAGGCCTTGCCAAACTTAAAATGGAGAGTTCATATCATGGCTAGATCATCTAAAGATTCAACTATGAGTTCAGGACCTCAGTTTACCAGATATGGCTAGGACCTTCAAATCAATGAGGCCGTGTTTACACACATCGCTCAATACGCCAATCCAACTTTGCTGCATATTGGAGCAAGCGCACTTCCTGAAGTAGAGATGAGATCCACGAGGGCCTTGAAATCAGCCTCAGCACTCCCATCAGGCCCAGCGGCCTCCACCAATCTCTCTCTCAACTCGCCAACTTTCTTCCTCATTTCCTTCCCTTCCTCGCCCCTCAACACCACCTCCAACGCCTTCTCCATTCCATCCTTCGTTATGATCCCACCTTCTACTTTCACTCCAATCCCCCACACTTCCTCTATCATCCTCCCGTTCATCATGTTGTCCGCCCAGAATGGCTTGCATACCATCGGCACGCCGCCTGCCACGCTCTCGAACACCGAGTTGTACCCACAGTGCGTAATGTACACCCCGCACGCCGGGTGGCTCAGCACCTGGCCCTGTGGAACCCATGGGACGAATTTCCCGTACGCTCTCGTCCGCTCCTGGATCCCCTCGGGCAACTGCCCCATCACGTGTTCCTTGAGGGACCATAGAAATGGGGTCTTGGTGGATTCCAAGGCTTCCCCGAGAGCCGATACCTCACTTGATGACGGCATTGCCACTGTCCCGAAGCATATGTACGCCACAGACCGAGGCTGTCTGGCGTCGAGCCACGTCAAGCAACCGGTAGTGTCAGAGGCGGAGCTCTGTGGCAGCAGGGGCGGCGGGAACGACACCGTGAGGCACCCCACTTGGAGGAGGATCTTGAACTTGGACTTCAGGTCTGCTATAAGAGGCGTCGGGTTCGCTTCCGCATAGGAGTTCAGGACGATGGCGGCAGCGCCACGCGGGAGCACACGCCCCATCTCACGCAGCATGCGTGCAACCACTGAAGTGTCCTGATCATTGGTTATCTCATACGGTAAATCTGAAATGTGCATCATAGATAATCCTGGAATTACTCCGAGGCTCTTGTTGTCGTCGTCAATGGAGGTGTCACCGCCGGAGGATTCACGACGGAGCTCACTGATGACATCAATGTAAACGTGGGCCGCCAACGCGTATGGAGCGGGAACAAAGAGGGTCACCCAGGGAACCTGCATTTTCTCTGCCATTTGGCATGCGAAAATCAAGAAAGCGTCCGTCAATAAACAACTCACATTCGTCCCTGCATCTTGCTTCGCGGCGTCAACAGCCGCTCCAAAGCTCTCCGGCGCCACTTTCAGGAACCACCCTACACGTTCTCCTGGATGGTTCATCGACCCCTGGTGGTCGTCTGGTAAGCCATCGCTGACGACATAGACTCGGACGTTGGGGGGCAGCTCGGCTCTTGACGGCAGAGGGAAAACGATGCCATTGGACTTGGCCGTGTTCAAGAAAGAGAAGTGGACATCCGGGGCGGCCAAAGCAAGCTTGAGCGTGAGGTTGGCGAGAGGCCAAGGGTGGCTGCCGAACGGGAAAGCAAGGACGGCGACGTGCCTTCCCGGCAGCATGATCTTTGTAATCTCTTACGCCGGAAGTTGGGTTGAAGGTCGAGGAAATTAATGATCTGCAGAGGAACTTTAACAAGAGGAATGCCCGATCATGTGGTTGTGCGAGGACTGCGAGCTACATTGGCGGCATCGTGCGTTTTCTCGTGCACGAGTCAATGAGGCCCCATGACTTTGCAGCAAACGATATATATCGACTTTTTTTTTGTCCATCCGCAGTTTTCCTGATTTTAGCAGTAATTTACTCAGAGTAATCTATTTTTCGTCACTTAAGTATTTGTATTTTCTTAATCAAAGTAAATAAACAACTTTTTACCTCCCCACCAAAAACTATAATATCGCTCATATCTCAAGTAATTATGAAAAAAATATATATATTCACGAATCTACCCTTTCTCGTGACATTCACGTGTGTTGTGATGCTTTGAATTAAAGAAAAAGGTCAAAGTGCATGCATTTAATTCCCATCTTAACTCTCCCCGTCCCTTTCTCCATGACTAACCACCGTTGCCATCCACAATCACCTTCAACGCTTTGGAGCCAAATACTAAAAGGTCTCTACTTTCCCAACACTGATTTTTGGCATGCGAGGGAAGGAAAAAGATCGTCTTTGTGATGGGAGAACGATAACAATTTGAACAATATCGAATCAATGCAGCGGAATAAAATAATCTCCCATCTTGTATAAACCTAACAGGAATCGATATAGTAGAATAAAATAAATACCAAGCACGCGAACACAAGACGATTTTTTTACGTGAAAAACCTCCTCGATGTGAGGAGATCAAAAACCACGGGACCGGAGTCCACCAAAAATTCTTCACTATTAAAGAAATTGTTCTTCTCTATCAAATACTAGAGGTACATAGCAGCAAAGACCTCAAAAACATAATTCTTGGCAATACACATAAACTTCACAAGACATCAAGGATAAACTGACAAAAAACGCAGGTTTTGATCAATCTACAAAAAACCTGATGTAGGCAGCTTCAAACGAAAATCAAACCGTTCAGATTCGAGAAGATTGCACCACGAGCATGCTGACAAAATTTCAGCTCAATCGGACCACGAATCGACCTTCGATGTCAGCTTGATATAAATCAGATATTGCCTCAACCCCCAGATTTTCTGCTTTCTTTTTTTCTCTTGTTATTATTTCCTTTTACGACTATCACTTTATATAGATAGTGAGAAACTCTATTTCCTCATATAACTTATTATATGGGCTCAAGCCCTTTTTGAGCTTGCAACTCATTGGGTCTCCTTCACATAGGAGTGAACCAAGCTAACACTTTGGGGGTGGCACAGTTTGCTAACTGGAAGATACGCATTAGCTTAGTCGGTTCAATGGTCAGTAAGGAATGGAAAATTGATTAGAATTCGTGAAGATAGGTGGATAAGATTGGGCATAATTACAGGTCCAACAAACCAAGATGATCCCCAGTTAGTGTCTGAGCTAATTGCTAAAGACCAGGCCAAATGGAATGAACAAAGCCTTTATAGCTTTTTTTTTTTTTTTTTTTTTTGTGATCCAAGGAACCCCGTAGTTCGACGCCGGCGAGCAAACCCTGGGGGAGTGACTGCAGGACCCACCACCACAGTACTCCAGGTAAGAATCCCTAACGACGCCTCTGGGATTTGAACTTCTCCTCTTCGTGAGGGGGAGAGAGCCCAAGCCTTTATAGCTTGTTTGCAAGCAGTATTGTGAAGGAAATCTTGGCCATCCCCATCCCATCTATGGAAGAGAAAGATAGACTAGTATGGACAGCTACCAAATAAGGGAATTACCTCATAAAAGAAGCAAACAGCCCATCCAATCAACGAACCTCAACGTCACACCAAATACCACGAGCCCTTTGGTCTAAAGTGTGGAACATGAACACCTTACCCAAAATCAAACTATTTCTCTAGCAACTTTGCCAAAATGCCTTACCTACAAAGGAAAACTCGTTCAAGCGAAAAATCTTATCTGAGCCACTGTGCTCACTGCGTAAGACGTGCTCGGAAACGTCAGAACACCTCTTTCTCCTCTCTCCCCAGACAACCAAAGTATGGTCAGACCACAATTTGCAAATTCGAATTGAAGCTCAAGGCCTCACAAGCATAGATCAGTGGCTATTAAGCTACAAGAACGGCAACCAGCCCCAGACGCAGCCTTCGTTTTTGGCTCTACTGAGTGTGCAATCGCCTTCGACCAAAAAAAAAAAGAGTATACAATCGCCGGTGTGTGCCGAGACGCCTCAGGGAAGCTCACGGGAGGATTCGCTTGTCTAATTCGGGCTCAATCGCCTCTTTACGCGGAAGCCCTTGCGCTGCTTGAAGGCATGCGCTTTATGAAAGATTGGAGCAGAGAGAACATGGGCAGAGAAGTCTGTGCAACTGGAGTCTTGACGATTTTTCTTTAGTTCAGTCAGTCACGTGTGAAGACCAACCTCCTTGGGACGTTGAAGTACTTGCCAAAGATTGTCGGGCCGCGCTTTCTTGTTTGACTTTTTTTATGTTAAGCCCACTGCTCTACGTCCCAAAATAAAGCAGCGGATTAGATCGCTAAAGCCAAATATCACGGAGCTCTTCCTCAATGCTGGGTTTCCAGCCCCCCTCAGCCCCTTTTGGATGTTTTGTGCGTTGAAGCCCATTTGAGTTATTCCCTCACTTTATCTACTTAAATGAAATGGAAAATGCATTTTCGCCCAAGAAAAAAACCACCATTGCCATCGCCTGACCCGCCATAGCGCCAACATCACCAGCGACTCGCCACCAATTCGTTGGGAAGGCGAGGACGGCAACTGTGTTCTCCCGGCAACATTGCGGTGGGATGTAATTTTTCATTTTTTTATAATTTGGTTCCGAAAATGAAAAGGAATGTCAACTGGGGCTATTACGCTAGTGCACGTATGAAATCAAGCTGACCCTCTCTCCCTCCGGCGACAACATCACGTAGACTTCTAAGGAGAACGTAGAATGCAGACGCGAAGATAATAAAATATAGATTTGACCTAAGGATGACGTGGTAGATATAATCAACGAAATGTTGAAAACAATGAAAGTTAATATTAACATAGAGATGCAAAGCAGTTCACAGATTAAGATTGAAGACCAGAGAAGGCCACCGAAGCGCTTCCTAGAGCGGCGTGCTCCCAATGGGAATTCAGCTCCTCACTCAGATCCTCCTGCAATCTGAAGCTTCTACTGTCATATTGAAATGTCAGGATAGGCGGCGCAACCTGAAAGCATCTTCACGACTCACAATCCAAGAAGAAGATGAAAAGGATGAACACATCAGTTCAGCGTCTACAGCTTGAGGCTGTCAATGAAAGGAACCGCATCATCAAGCTTGCGGCTAAAGAAGCGCTGCAGGAATTCTTCAGAGTTCGAGAGGGTTTGGAAGATAGGGGGGAGCCCGGTGGCTGCCAGGAGCTGTGGAGATGGTGCAACCGGAAGAGACGGGCTGGGAAAGCAAAAGGTTGCTATGGACACCCTCTCCTTCTCTTTGTTCACCACCGCTCTGTGATCGGGTGCTCTATACGTGCCATTGCTGTAAACCTCCATGATTTGGCCTAAATTCACGACGATGCTGCCGGGAACAGGCGGAACTGTGACCCAGCGGTTGTCCTTTCTAAGGACCTGAAGGCCAGGGATGTTGCCGCACTCCGTCAACAGGGTGATCCCCGTGGTGTCAGCATGCGGCGACAGGCCCACTGCTCTCTCAGGTTCCGGGCACGCTGGGTAGTAATTCATCCTGACCTCGCACGACCCTTCTCCGAAACTTTTCGTCAACAGGTCCAGTTCCTCTTCATGAATTCCCAACGCCATTCCAATATACTTCGCTACCGCCTCTGCCAGTTTCCTCATATCTTCGCCGTATTTCTCCAGTGCCATCCTGATCGATCGATTAAGCATTCGCAATCAACATCTGCTTGATTCAGCTAACTAGAAATGCATAGACATAACGTAATCGAAAAAGATGGAAGCCGAATGACCTGAATTCGGGTGGATTTCGTGGCCATAGATCGAGATTTCTCGCATGCGGAGGATGGCATTTGAGGAAGATCATGTCGTTCCAGTCCAGCTTCTGGTCGTGGAAGGTCACGAAAGCCTGCCCGTAACCTTCGAGACTTCCGGGCCTCTGGGCTGACTTCTGCTTCTCATGGTGGGGCAGTTCGAAGAAACCTCGCACGTTCTCCTTCATCATCCTCATCCCTTCATCCGACACTCCATGGTTCACCAACTGCACATTCAACCCCATTCACATGAAGATACTATCATGATCCTTCTATTTTAAATAAGGGCCCAACCTCGCTGACTCACCAACCGGCTAAATAATCCATCTAATCAAGGACATTTTCATCCAAAGATGAATATAAAAGAGAACGATATGAGCAAAGATTTTAGAAATCAAATGAAATCTCTAAATAAAGGAACTGATCCGATGTCACATTCGATAAAGATTTATGCATGACCCTTACGTAAGGATTATATTGCCCTAAACTTTTATGAAATAAAAGATGCTTGGAACCGAACATGAGAGTTTCTTCTCATCCAGCTCATCGCGAATATAAGGTTTTCATAAGGCTAATCTTGAGCCATGAATGCCGATGGCATGCTTAACACATGCAAGTCAATCAGGAAGTGGTGTTTTTGGTGACGCTACTAGGTGAACAATGCCCCTTCTTTTCATTTATTACGTTTACACTCGATTGAGATATTTTCTATTTCGCCCAAAAAAGATTTTGAATATAAAAATATGGAGCGCGACCCTTTTGATATCTATTGGACAAAGCTGAAAAAGTGACTAATCCTTTCTTTTATTTAAGAAGCAAAAAAAAAAAAAAAAAAAAATGATTTCCTCTATTTCTTCAATCACTAACTATATAACCTATAGTTTAATAAAATTAGATTAAAAATTAAAAAGATGAAATTTAAAGGAACAAAAAACCAAACCTTCCACCTGTGGCCACCGCTCCATCATTGGTGGGGTGGCCGCGATGGCCAGCAAGGTTGCTGGCACTTGCCAGAACAGAGAGAAGGCGGTGACCCTCTCCAAATCTGGGCAAGGGTCGCTATGGCCATTGCCGCCACCCCACCGGCGATGGGGCGGCGACCACAAGCGGAGGACCTGTTGTTAATCGGCGGCGCAGCGGAAGCGGATCGAACGTTTTGCAATTATGTCGGGAGCTATAGAAATCGATCGAAATAAAACGAGGAACAATAAAAGGACACCAGAAATTTACGTGGTTCGGTCCGAATATTGGAACCTACGTCCACGGGGAGAGCCAGCAAAAACAATCCACTATAAATCTGAGAATTACAGGATTACAACACTCCACTCAAGTGTTTCCCAATCCTACTTTTATACCCGATACCCACGGTATTTAACAACTCACACAATAGACTCGACTCCACACAAATCTCTCGAGCTCACGTCTCTCGCTCTCTCTCGAGCTCTTTTCTTTCCACTCTCTCTGCCGAGCTCTCTATTCTTGAGCTCGCTATTTTTCTCTTCGGACGACTTCTCTTTTTTTACATAGACATAATAATTGTCCTTATTAAATGTAGCACAGGCGCCCACAGTCGTCGCCGAAAGCCCACCATATTCGTAGGTCTGCAGGGGTAGGCATTTAATGTGGAAGGAATGAAATAAGAGAAGCCTTCAATTTGTTGTCCGTGGAGAGAAGCATGCGTAAGAGAGGAGCCATCATGTGGGGTTGAATATTTAATTTAACAAATGAGTCTTCTTTGTGTGGGGAGTGAATATTTAATTCAACAAGGAGTCTTCTTTCTTTATAATAAAATAAGAAGCCCACACACAAGAGAAAAGAAAGAGAAACCGTGGATGAGGAATTTGGCGCCCTCTTGACCAGCGTTATTCTCCTTCAATCATGCATGCACATGGCCATGTGCATGCATTTAATAACGTAGAAGAAATGGAGTTGGACGATCACCCTTCGGCCTTATTTTATGCTGACAATTGAGAAGAGTTCCACGGATTTGCAGCCTTCATTTAGCGCGAAGAGAAGATCGCTGGCAAAATCCTTTCGGCTCCTGTCACACGCCATTTTCCTTAAATGCGCCGCAGACATTCTTTCTTGTATCGGCATGAGAATGTCTTGCATGTATCGGGTATCAATTATGGACTCAAACTCGAGACATAATTCAACAATTCTCCACCTTGGCTCGACGTTTGAAGCCAAGTTATAGTGATTATTTCCCATGCTCGGCTCTCCCAATGCCCCGACGGGCGCTCATACCCTACAGACGCCAATCGAGCTCATACAGAGCTCGAGCTTTGCTGAAGGAACATGCTTTGTCATCATATCTCGCTGGGTTCTCCGCTGTTGCTATTTTCTTCACAACAATTTTACCCTTCGCTATGACATCTCGGATGAAATGGTACCGATGTCGATATGTTTTGTTCGCTCGTGATATATCGGATTATAAGCCAAATATATCGCACCTTGATTGTCACAATGTATGGTGACACTTTTCTGCTCCAGTCCAAGGTCCGAGAGCAAACCCCTTAGCCATATCGATTCCTTTGCAACAAAGGTTAGTGCCATGTACTCCGCCTCGCTTGAAGACAATGCAACATCGTCTTGCAAAGACGCTTTCCAACTTATTGCACCACTCGCTAGCGTGAACACGTACCCCGCTAACGATCTACGGTCATCCAGTTACCGGCGTGATCCGAGTCCACGTACCCTATGGTCTCGTTGCCATTCACGTTCCTTCGATACATAATGCCAACGTCTGCTGTCCCTTTAGATATCGAGGATCCATTTCACTTTTCCCAATGAGCCTTACCTGGGTGCTTCATGTAACGGCTGACAACACTTACAGCCTGTGAAATGTCAGGTCTAGTACATACCATGGCATACATAATACTACCAACTGCATTAGAATAAGGAACACGGGACATATGTTCCTCTTCCTCCTCAGTTTGCGGTGATAACTTGTCAGAAAGTTTAAAATGTGCGGCTAAAGGAGTACTTACAGATTTTGCTGACTGCATATTAAAACGTGCCACAATCTTCTCAATATATTTCTTTTGAGACAAACGCAACGTTCCCGCATCCCTGTCACGCAAAATCTCCATACCCAATATTTTCTTAGCAGCACCTAATTCTTTCATTTCAAACTCAGCACTCAACCGCCGCTTCAACACATCAATATCGGACATATGTTTGGCTGCTATCAACATGTCATCAACATATAATAGCAAATAAATCAAAGACCCATCCTCCAATCTCCTAAAATAAACACAACCGTCAAACTGACTTTTCGAATAGTCTTGACTAGTCATGAAAGCATCAAAACGCTTATACCACTATCTAGGAGATTGTTTCAGTCCATATAAAGATTTCTTCAATAAGCAAACATGGTCTTCCTTACCTGGAATAGCAAATCCCTCAGGCTGCTTCATGTAAATTTGTTCCTCCAATTCACCATGAAGAAATGCCGTTTTCACATCTAGCTGCTCCAGCTCAAGATCTGTGCAGCAACCAAGGCAAGTAATACACGAATAGAGGTATGCCTTACCACGAGAGAACACTTCATTGTAGTCGATGCCCTCTCGTTGAGTATACCCCCTCGCAACAAGTCTCGCCTTGAACCCGGCTGCCTCTACACCGGAATGCCTTCTTTCCGTTTGTAGACCCATTTGCATCCAACAATTTTCTGACTTTTGGGTACTTTGACCAACTCCCATGTCTCGATTCCGATAGAGTGATTCTATTTCCTCACTCATAGCCTCTAGCCACTTTGTGATGACTCGGCACTAGCCATCGCCTCGAATAGGATGAAGGCTCATCCATCTCCACCTCATCACCTACAATTAATGCATAAGCAATATCGAATAACCATAACGTACCGGTGGTTTAATTTGCCTTCTTTGTCTCGCCCGTGGCTATGTTGTGTTGTGGCTCGCTAGTTGTTCGCATCACCGTCTTCGAAATTGTGGCCTCATCCACAATCTCTTCCTCTCGTTACCTCGAGGTCTTTGGAGACTCCGGCTGAATCTCCACCTCACTTCTAACACCATGATCCGTTTGCTCGCTGGTTGAGTCTCAAGACTCCTCTTTTGAAGCATTGCGGTCTCGTCGAAGATCACGTCTCTGCGATTAGAAAACCGGGTGATCTCGGGATCGCTGCACCACGCCCGGTAGCCTTTCACCCCTTGTGCATAACCCGAAATATGCACTTCTTCGCCCTCGGCTCAAGCTTACCATCTCTCGCATGAGCATACGCAGGACATCCGAATATTCGTAATCCGGAGTAATCAACAGGTTTCCCCGACCATACTTCCTCAGGAGTCTTCCACTCGATAGCAGAAGATGGAGATCGATTAACCAGGTAACATGCCATATTTACTGCTTCGGCCCAAAATTCCTTGCCCAATCCTGCATGCGAAAGCATGCACCGAGCTCGCTTCGAGTAGAGTTCTGTTCTTCCGTTCGCTACACCATTCTCGTTGTGGTGTCCCGGAACTGTGCGGTGTCTCACAATCCCTTCTTTTTGCGTAACTCGGTAAAATCCTTACCACGAACTCCATGCCATTATCGGTTCTCGGCACTTGATTTGTTTACTTGACTGCTTCTCAATCAATGCCTTAAAATTCTTGAACCGATCAAATACCTCGGATTTGTGCTTCAGGAAGTACACCCATACCTTCCTTGAGTAATCGTCGATGAACGTCAGCATATATCGGGCACCTCCTTTGGATGGAACTGGAGACGGTCCCCAAACATCTGAATGAATGTATTCGACTGGTTGCTTGGTCGAATGTTGAGCTGTACCAAACTTAACACGACGTTGCTTCCCGAAGATGCAGTGCTCACACAGTCCAAATTTCCTATCTTCGACCTTTCAAAGAACCCTTTCTCACTCGGCATTGTCATACCCGCCTCACTCATATGTCCCAATCGCATGTGCCATAACCGAGTCAAATTTGAGTCGACTCACCCGATGAAATTGCAGCAACTCCGGTCACGGTTTCTCCCGAAGAAATGATAGAGAGAATTCACCTTCTTCCCTTTCATCACTGTCAGGGCACCTCGAGAGATCTTCAATACTCCACCTTCAGCTGTGTATTTGCACCCGAGGTCATCGAGTGTACCCAAAGAAATAAGGCTCTTCTTGAGTTTCGGTACGTGCCTTACGTCTGTCAACGTCCGTTCTACGCCATCGTGCATTCGGATCCGGGACTGTTCCTATCCCGACAACCATACAGGCTGCATTATTCCCCGTAAGAACTCTACCACCATCTGCGCAGTCCTGGTAGGTAGTGAACCGCTTCCTATGAGGAGTCATGTGATAGGAACATCCAGAATCTAGCACCCATTCATCTCCCGATGAACTCGTAGATACACATAAGACAGCCTCGGCATCACCGGTACTCTCCTCGGCAACATTCGCCACACCTTTGCTTGTGGCATTTTGCCAGCCGCCTTTATTTCTTAGCTTTGGACAATCTCTCCTTATGTGCCCCTCCTCGTGACATTCAAAGCACTTCACGCGACCTTTTGATTTTCTATGTCGCGACTTCGACCTCGCTCTTGCTTTTGCTTCGTTGCTTTGGGCCTCCGATGCTGGTCTCTACCTCGAATCACCCGAGTCCACGCGCTACATCTTGCGCTAGACCGTCATCACGCAACTTTCTTTGCCACTCCTTTGAAAACAGGGCAGATTTTACCTCCTCTGAAGTAATCGTAGTACGCCCCTGTAACAAGGAGTCAGTGAAGTGCTCCCATGACTCCGGTAGAGACGCCAACAGCATCATGCCTTGTTCTTCATCATCTAAAATCTTGCCAACATTCTTCAAGTCCATCATGAGTTTATTAAACTCATCTAGGTGGGATCTAATGGACGTACCTTCGGTGTATCGGAACTGGAACATTCTCTTCAGCATATATAAGCGATTGTTCAAACCCTTCGTGACATAGAGGGCCTGAAGTTTAGCCCATAACGCTGCGGCATCCTCCTCCTCGGCCACCTCTATTAGCACTTCATCCGATAAGTTCAACAGGATGATGCTCATGGCCTTCTCCATTAGCTCGTCCTTTTCAGCATCTCGCATTGTTTCGGGCAACCTAGCCTTGCCCTCCAATGCCTTGGCTAATCCTGAGTTGTTAATAGTGCCTTCATCTTGACGCTCCACAACCCGAAGTTGTTCCTCCCGTTAAATTTCTCAATTTCTACTTTTGCTCCAGACATAATTGCAAAGCCAAAGCTCTGATACCAATTGTTGTTAATCGGCGGCGCAGCAGAAGCGGATCGAACGTTTTGCAATTATGTCGGGAGCTATAGAAATCGATCGAAATAAAACGAGGAACAATAAAAGGACACCAGAAATTTACGTGGTTCGGTCCGAATATCGGAACCTACGTCCACGGGGAGAGCTAGCAAAAACAATCCACTATAAATCTGAGAATTACAGGATTACAACACTCCACTCAAGTGTTTCCCAATCCTACTTTTATACCCGATACCCACGGTATTTAACAACTCACACAATAGACTCGACTCCACACAAATCTCTCTGAGCTCACGTCTCTCGCTCTCTCTCGAGCTCTTTTCTTTCCACTCTCTCTGCCGAGCTCTCTATTCTTGAGCTCGCTATTTTTCTCTTCGGACGACTTCTCTTTTTTTACATAGACATAATAATTGTCCTTATTAAATGTAGCACGGCGCCCACGGTCGTCGCCGAAAGCCCACCATATTCGTAGGTCTGCAGGGGTAGGCATTTAATGTGGAAGGAATGAAATAAGAGAAGCCTTCAATTTGTTGTCCGTGGAGAGAAGCATGCGTAAGAGAGGAGCCATCATGTGGGGGTTGAATATTTAATTTAACAAATGAGTCTTCTTTGTGTGGGGAGTGAATATTTAATTCAACAAGGAGTCTTCTTTCTTTATAATAAAATAAGAAGCCCACACACAAGAGAAAAGAAAGAGAAACCGTGGATGAGGAATTTGGCGCCCTCGACCAGCGTTATTCTCCTTCAATCATGCATGCACATGGCCATGTGCATGCATTTAATAACGTAGAAGAAATGGAGTTGGACGATCACCCTTCGGCCTTATTTTATGCTGACAATTGAAAAGAGTTCCACGGATTTGCAGCCTTCATTTAGCGCGAAGAGAAGATCGCTGGCAAAATCCTTTCGGCTCCTGTCACACGCCATTTTCCTTAAATGCGCCGCAGACATTCTTTCTTGTATCGGCATGAGAATGTCTTGCATGTATCGGGTATCAATTATGGACTCAAACTCGAGACATAATTCAACAGGACCTATGATCGGGTATTTTACTGTCCCACCAGTAAAATAAGTCCTTCAGTTTGAGAGAGATTATGCAGGAAAAAGAGCGGGTATTGCAACATCAACAGACAGAAGACTACATGTATTTAAGCTTATGATCAAGTAGAAACCGCACCAGGAAAAGACCCCATTCACGACAGGCAGAGTCAAGGTTGCGGAGCTCGGTGGATCGGGAAGCAAGGTCCATCAGCTTCCCCAGGTCGATGTGAGGCAAGTCCTGCAACGACTCGCAATGGTGATCAGCCACCACCGTGTCATCACGGAGGTACCTCGGGGGCACAGCGTCCGTCCGCTGCTGCCTCACCAGCTCCTGCACGCTCGGCACCGGCAGCGTGCAGTTCAAGTTCACACCCTTCTCCTGCATCTTTGCCTTTTTCTCTGTTCCCTCTGCCGTCTGATCTCTTCCGCCTCAGTTTTTCAATCAACTATGTGATGCCGATCCCCCACCGAACGAAAGGATAGTCAAATTTTGATGAGTATTCTACGGCGATTAGTCTCAATTCAACGGGAAGAAATGTCAGCAGCATCTTCTCTTAGCTGTTTACTTCAGCATTTCGGCCAAGCACAACGATGTTGATTCTGTGCGCCAACCTAGGAAGCAAAGCCTTGAATGCTTCCTGCAGTATGTTAATTGATTACGGACGTTGTTTATTTTTTAAGGGGAAGAAATGGCGCAAAGTACTGTTTTATTGAAGAACTGTCAGCAGCATATCCTCTTAGCTGTTGACTTTAGCATTTCGGCCAAGCACAACAACGTTGACTTTGTGCGCCAACCTAGGAAACAAAGCATTGAATGCGGACTGCAGTATGGCAATCGATTGCGGACATTATTATTTTTTTTAATATATATATATATATATATATATTAAAAGTCTTAAAATTTATTATGAAATTATAATTAAATCTTAAAATTTATTTAAAAAATACAATAAAATCTTAAGACTTATCAAATTGGTACAATCCAATTCTTACATTTACTTGGTACATTTAGATTATCGGAAAATATTGATGGGACTTTTCTAATATTTTCTCTCTCGTAAGTAGCAATGAGGTAGCTTAAATTCTAATTTATTTAACCAAAATATTAATTAAATAAAATAAAATAAGTATTTCAAAAAAAAAAAAAAAAAAAGGCTATTGCATAGGCCCTTGTGGCCACCGCCTCCGTCGTCGAAAAGGGCCGACGAGGGCTCAACTAGCGCCATTGGGGGTTGTCAGGGCCTTGGCCGGGCCGGCGACCCTCACCAACCGTAGGTGAGGGTCGCCGACCCTCGCCCAACTATGGGGGCCCTTGGCAAGGGTCACCAGACTGTGTCAAGGGCTAGTGATCCTCGCTGAGGGCTAGCAACCCTCATCAAGGGTCACCATAGCTAGGCGAGGGCCATAGATTTGGGTGGAGGGCTACAATCCTCACTTGTAAACCTAGGCCAAGGCCCCAACAACCCCAATTGGCTCTTGTTGAGCCCCCACCATTCCTTTCCGTCGACTACATGGTGGCGGCAAGGGCTTCGTCCTTGCCTTTACTCTTTCTATGTTTTTTTAATATTTCCCATTTTATTTAATTAATCTTATGGTTAAAAATTAGAATTAAATTCAAAATGACATCATTTTAGCCTAATGTTATATGTTTTAGCCATGTCACTATCATGTAAGAGAGAGAAAATATTAAAAAAATTATGTTAGCATTTTCCGTTAGTTTAATTGGACGAAATTAACGGAAATACTCAATTGTATTAATTTGATGAGTTTTAGAACTTAATTACATTTTTTATAATTTTTAAGATTTAATTATACTTTCGTAACAAATTTTAAGACTTTTAATGAACTTATCATTTTTTTCAAATATATGTTTCAAGGATCACATGGGTGTTTGTCGGCTCTTCATAACCGTTGACTTTCCTAAAACAACACGCGCGTTGGGTTCGAATCATGTACTTTTCTTTTTCTTTGTAAAGAGACATTATACTACTCACTCACCATACAACTTATTTAAATCCAAGAAATATTTAATGCATTGCCACTAAGGTGTAAATGGTTTGATTCGGTTTTTTTTTTTTAAAATACCGACCTAAACCAATAAGAAAATTTATTGAACTGAACCGAAATCCCATATGAACCGAACCGAAATCTTGGTTCAATTTTTTGATTTTACTTTTGTTTTTTTTTTTTTTACATGCACTCCTTTCAATAAAACCTTATTCTTTTAAATCAATTTTTTAATTATTTTTTTCTTTTTCTTTTCCTTTTTCCTTATTTTTTCTTTTCTTTTTTTCCTTATTTTTTCTTTTTCTTTTTCTTCCTTTTTATTCTTCTTCTTCTTCATTGGCAGGCTGCTAGCCATAGTAGCGGCCAACAATCGACTTGTGGTGAGGCTTTGATCAGGGTGAGGCTTTGATTAGGCAAGGTCGAGTTGGTCTGATGCTAGCAAGCTCAAATCTAGCAAGCAACAAGAAGAAGAAGAAGAAATTTTTAGATTTTATCTGGTTGGTTTAGTTAACCAAATCAATAAAAAAAACCCGAATCAGTTAAAAAAATAGGAAAAAAAAAACACCAAATTTGCGAAGTGGGAATTATCTACTTTTGTCACGCCCGAACCTCAAGTGCGCGCATATCCCTCGATGATCGATAAAATTTGCGACGTTCCAAGACTCGTCACCGACCCATTCTTTTAATTGCACATACGGAAGCGTATAATAAAATCCCCAAACAACACAAATATGGGATAGAAAAGCAAAATACCATTTTCACCATTCAATCTTCGGTTCGATTTTTGACACCCCTACTTTTACCATGGCATGAGCCTATTTGACAATTTAGTTAACTATTGTATATTAAGGGATAAGATTGTATATTAAGGGATAAGTTTCTCTATTTTTTTTTTTTAATTTGAAATAGAAATTCGTTTAGTTACTCAATTTTATTTTTCAATTTCGGAGACAAATATATAACCCAGAAATAGGTTAGGAACAAAAACGAGAAGTGGGAATCATCTACTTTTGCCACGCCCGAACCTCAAGTGTGCGCACATCACTCGATGATCGATAAAATTTGCAACGTTCCAAGACTCGTCACCGACCTTTCTTTTAATTGCACATGCGGAAGCGTATAATAAAATCCCCAAACAACACAAATATGGGATAGAAAAGTAGGATACCATTTTCACCAAAACACTTTTCATGAACAAACCAGTTAATTCACAGAGGCCAAGGTCTATGTACAAGAGATCTATCTCCAAAAAGAATTATTAAGTCACTTATGCTCCTGATCCTTCCGCTTTAAGCTGTTGGTTCTTCACATTAAAGACCTAAAAATGGTTATACAATAACTAGTGAAACCAAAATCTCAGCGAGTCCTCCTCCTAAGCCCTGATTAGTACACCAACTCAACTCGAGATACCTCCTTAAAACCACCCCACCAATAAGCGAGGACTAACAACCAACAAATCGATTCACAAGCAACCTTACCTAGTATGTCATGCCCTGCACGTTAAATCTTAGCACAATACACGCAATGCACATGGCCACTAAATGATGCAATTTATCAATCACATACGAGTCGGGTCACAAGCGATCTCACCTGGCCATTGCCACACCCTGCACGTTATCGATTCATGCGTGTATGCCATAAACAATGTGCTCAGCTTATGCACTATTAAAATCAATGATACCATGATCCTCATGCACTCATGCACTTTAGTGTGCCACCTATTATGTATCAATCGATCACACAGGTCTCGATTATAAGTTAAAATCGTTATGACGCGTCCTATACCGCACCACACAATTTTACCTCATAATAAGGCCCAACCAACTCAACTCTCCCGTGTGTTCCATTTATTTATGACCTCAACACTCTTATGTGGTCCAACTATTAATGACCTCCCGGCCATGGCTAACTTTCCAATCAGCGATCATCCGACTCCCAGTGGGCTACCGATAAAAAGATCGAGTTTCGTCCCGCCTCGTCGGGCACAGCTACGTCTAGAACTCCCGTTTAGATGATTTCCCAAAAAGGGACATCGGTCCAGAATCTACTGCAACCGGCTTCCGACTCCCGTTGAGCATTGCCCCCAAACTCCCCCATTGGGTGACGGTCCAAATTTTGATCACGCAAATGTACCTTCTCAATTCATTTTCTCAAGAAAGCGGTCCACCTCCAATGTCCCTCGGATAGTCCATTTTTCCTTTTTTTTTCTAAAAATCACTCGATTCATGCAGATGCCATGCATTTATACACTCATTCACTTCATGGGATTAAAATACATGAATTTGGAGAAAGGTCAGCTAAAGCAAAAACCGGCAGAAGGAGAAAACAAGGGGAAAAAGAGGTCCAGCGGGCTTGCGACTTGCTCCGACGGTTGCTGGCTTCTCTCCTCTGGTTTTCTCAAGCTTACAAGACTACACACCTGTCACGCCCCAAACCCTGACCGCGTGCTCATCCCTATCATGATCGATAATATTTTGTGACTTCCCAAGATGAGTCGTCGACCCTTTTCAGTTTTGTTGCACATGCAGAAGCAAAAATAAATATCCTGACAGTTATCATCTCAGGATAGAAAAGCATGACACAATTTCACATTCACACAAAGTCAAGTACAAGGTCTATGACCAAAAGGCCACAAAAACTTATTTTCCGAAAGAGACAGTCCTAGTTGACCTACACTTCACATCACCTTCTCTCGGCTCCAAGTCCTCCACTCAACGACCCTAAAAAATTGTCTCACAACGGAGTGAGATATAAATTTCAGCGAGTCCACACTCTAAACCCCAATTAAGAGGGTAATATGCCAAGAGGCATCCTAACCACACAATCATATAGAGGACTTACCTCACCTCAATTCATACCATTGCAATCAGCACGAAATTCCAGTCATCGACTATCCCGGCTTAATTTCCAGAAAAATAATTAATAATTAATTAATTTCAAAAATTAATTAAATAAATCAATTTGATTTCTAAAAATATTAACCTAGGCCAAAATTATTAAATTAAATACCAATACGGACCCAGAAAATTCCCGAGCCCTTCTAGATAAATAATGCAATTTATCTAAGCCTCAACTAATTTAATCTAACCATCTAACATGCACAAATAAATAATTAAATTTCTAATTTAATCTAACTAATTTCACTATAGCAAGTTACTGTTTAATAATAGTTTAGAGTACCGGTTAATTGCGGAAACCGGTTCACCGTGATGACGGCGCAACGACGGCCGAAATCCAAATTTTCAGGGGCGTTGGGTTGGGCCAAAAAGCCTTACAAGCCCACAGCAAATTGCTAGGCTTAGTCTAGTCTTGGGCTGAACTTGGGCCTGAGCTTGGGCTGACTTGCTTCACGGGCTTGGGCTCAAAACAAAAGCTGAAATTGCAAACTGGGCTTGCGACACTTGCTGGGCTTGACTGAAGATGGTCTGTTGCGCGGGCTCAAAGGAGCTGCTGGGCCGGAATTGTTGCAGTGAAGATGGACTTCAAATTTCTGGGCCAAGAAGCCTAGCCCATTCACGGCCACAGCTGGGCTGAGCTAGGGCCGAAGACGCTGAATGGAGGCCTGCTGGACTGCTGGCTCGGTGGAATGTTTCGGTGCTGCTGGATGAAGGAATTTGCTGTTTTGTTGACTTCGATGGGACGGTAGACTCGGCGAGCATATGGCAGCTTCGGTCAACAAACCGATTGAGGGGATGGCGTGGTTGACTGGAACGAGCTGCTTCGCTGGAATAAAAAAATTCGCGGGCCGGCCGAATGAAATGAAGACTCGGCAGCTTGATGGAGTGCTGGGCTTCGGTCAACACCTGGAGCTCCTACAAAGAAATTTGACCGAGCGTGGGGGCCAAATCTTGGTGGGAATGGGTGGCTTGACTGAAGAAGTTTTAAATAAGAAAAAAGCCCTTCTGCCTGTGGTCACCGCCCCATCGTTGGTGCGGTAGCGGCCATGGCCAGCGGGGTTGCCTGCAACCCAATATTCTAACTCTCCCTCACACTTAATCTAATCATTTACCTAATACTAAGCATGGAAATTCAATTGGCCAGCGAGGGTGCCTGCGACCCAAAATTCTAACACTCCCCTTCATTCTTAATCTGGCCTCACACTTAATCTGGTATTTTAATCTGTACTAAGCGTGGAAATTTAATTAGGAATGCAAATGGAGCCTGAATAAACTTGAACTCAAGACTCTGGTAACAAAAACAATTTTGATGAGACTACTATCAACTATTCTAAAAACTTAAGTTATAAAATGAAAACGTTATTATTTAGATATTCTAACAGTAACCCTCTCCCAAATCTGGGCAAAGGCCGTCATGGCCATTGCGGCCGCCCCACCAACGATGGGATGCCGACCACAAGCAAAGGTCCTGTGATCGGGTATTTTACTGCCCCACTACTAGGATAAGTCTTTTAGTTTGAGAGAGATTATGCAGTAAAAAGACCGGCATTGCAACATCAACGAACAGAAGACTACATGTATTTAGCTAATGATCAAGTAGAAACTGCACCAGGAAGAGACCCCATTGACGACAGGCAGAGTGAAGGCTGCGGAGCTCAGTGGATCGGGAAGCAGGATCCATCAGCTTCCCCGGGTCGATGCAAGGCAAGCCCTGCAACGACTCCTGATGGTGACTGGCCACTACCATGTCATCACGGAGATACTTGTGGGGCACGGCATCCAGCCGTTGCTGCCTCACCAGTTCCTGCATGCTCGGCAACGGCAGCGTCCAGTTCAAGTTCACCCCCCCTCCTCCTCCATTTTCGCCTCTTCTCTGTTCCCTCCGCTGTCAGATCACTTACACCTGAGTTCTTGAATTGACTATGTAATGCTGATCGCCCACCGAACGATAGGATGGTCAAATTTTGATGAGTATTCTACTGCGATCAGTCACCATTCAGTCGGAAGAAATTGCGCAAAGTACTGTTTTATAGAAGATATCAGTAACATCTCTTCTTAGCCGTTGACTTTAGTATGTTGGCCAAGCACAAGAACGTTGACTTTGTGCGCAAACCTAGGAAGCAAAACATTGAATGCGTAGCAGTATGGTAATTGATGATAGACGACGTTTATGATTTGGGTACATATTTTAGCCATCGCGTGGGTGTTCCTTAGTTCTTCGAAACCGTTAGTTCTTCGAAACCGTCGACTTCCCTGCAAACTGCACATGCGTTGGGTTCGAATCATGTAGTTTTTCTTTTCCTTCGTAAAGAGACATTACACTCACCATGTTTCTCTGTTTTCCTATTTTTTATGTTATTTGAAACTGAAATTCATTTAATAACATAAATTTCATTTTTCTATTTTTAAAATAAATTTTTAGCCCAGAATTAGATTTGGACCAAAAATGAGAAATGAAAATGTTTTACTCTTATGTTTCTAGAATGGAAATAAAAAATAGAAACTCTTCTCATTGCTCGCCCTCACCACCATTTGCTTGCCCACCCATTGCCACCCGCCCCTGCCGCTAGCCATCCGCATATCTCCCCCTTATCTACGAATCAGGAGCAATCTCTTCCTCATTCAATTTTTGCCGTCACCCTCATAACTTAATTCTTTGAGAATATAACCGAACTTGCCAAAACTTTTGCCAATAGATTCATTTGAATCGAGACGCCATTGTGCTGTAAAGTTTATCAGATGAAATATGTAGTATTCAGATTTGAGGAGAGGAGACATCTTCCACTGTGCAATCACCTTTGGAGCAATCAAAATTCAGCTACAAACCCAAATAAAAGGAGCGTCTTCAGAAAACTTCTGATTTCTATTTGAAGGCTTGACACAAGTTAGAGTCTGTAACAGTCGGCCAGGAACTTTATAGCCTCTTCCCCACCAGACAGCTTCTTCCTAAATCGTAAGTCTACCGCCTACAATGCGAAAACAAAATAAAATTGCAGACCCCTCCTTTAATAAAGGAGCATGAGATCATCTTCAGCTGGTAATTTAAGAGCGAAATTCAAACAAAAAAGTATTCATCAACATCTCTAACCAGTATAGGGAAAAGAACACTAGACCAGAACTGTTCATTTGAGTGCCACTTTGAGTTGTTGGAAAATCTGACGTGATAATATTTTACTATAAATAGTCGGACATGGCTAGACAGCAAAGAAAAGTCAGCAATAATTGTGTTAAAAAATGCCACTATATGTGTTATTAGGGCTAAATTTGTTTTCTTCTTCTAAATTAGTTTTGTTCTTCAATCGTGGAATTGGGGGGAAATTAAGTGTTGAAATTTCCAATGGTGAGCAGGAGAAGGATGAACATCTCCAAATTAAAGCATGTTCTAGTCAGAATCGGACGAACAAGAGCAGCAAAGGATACGGAGCAACATTTAGTAACCAGAACGAATCGTTGTTTTTCGTCGGATAGTCGTCGTGTAGTATCCAGACGGTCCTCCCGGGATGAGGACCACCTGCTAGCGAAATCAAGGCGACCACAAAGATCTGCACGAGACTCACCGGAGCTCCAAAGCTTGCACTGTTATTACCTTCTTCTCTCAATCTTAAGTGTATCGTGCTATGATCTATCTGCGATTATCTCTGTTGTAGTGTTCTTGTAGCTATTTTAATCTGACATAAGTGGAGTGGGCAAGTGTGAAAGCATTATATGCATTTTGATAGTGTGATCTATCGGGTGATGAAGTAGTACTTTAGATATTTGAACTCTCTTGAGATACTGGAATTCATCCGATGTTGTGGCTATATTAGTGATGAAATGTGGTAGGCTTAATTATAAAGTTGAAGCACTGTATATCCATGTCAATCTCTATCTATTTGTTATTGTCTGTATTTGCTAAATACCCGATATTATCAATCTATTTCTGCTGTCTTTCAAAGTTGAACTATTCCGTGAAAAGTGTTCAAAAGTATTTTTAGATGACCTATTCACCTCCTCTTGATGTATTATTAGACTTAAATCATTTGATCAAAAAATTAAATATATTACAAGCTAACAAAACACATTGATGTTAGGTACCGTTTTATACATGATATTAAGTGACAAGGAAACACATTCATTGAGAAGGTATACACAGTCTGATCCTGCATACATGTTAGTGCAGCCAATCCATTGACCAAGCTCCGATACTATTTGGGCTTGGTTAGCATCTGTAGCGAATGAGGAGCCCAGAAGGGCTCAGGAGAGACGACGATTGATGAGGATGTCAAGAGTATGCTATCCTCGAAAGATTTTTCAGCCTTGTTTAGTCAAAAAAATTTTATATACAACCATATACATAGAGTACCATCATGCTAGACTAAATTCGCAAAGAAGGTAAGTTTATAGTATGGTACTTGTTGGTAATTGCTGAGGCAAACTAATAAAATCACAAGGTGGGGCAAGTGTAGATAATAGTGCATATCAATCTAGTTCGATCTTGCGTAGCAACATCCCAAGTGCTTTTGCATTAAAAATGACGTATTGGCATGGATTTCTTAGCTCGTTTTTCAACTTGACGACGAGCCCTATGTAACTGTCCTTAGGTATGGATACATGGTCTCAACCAGTATGCGAATTCCTGGGGTAATCAAGGGAGTGTCTGAAAGAAGTGCATACAAAGATATTTGGTAATTACTCTAAAATATACACCTAGGCATAATGACCGTACTAATATGCATGCAACAACTGCTAGAGCGACATACGACTAGATTCACATTGAATCAAAATCCAAATCATACCCCTGAAGCGCGACAATGAAGCTTTTCCAGTCGTAGAAACACTCGCCACATGTGGCAAGAAGCGGTGAAGTACGAATCGAAGATAACTGCATAGTCTCGTGAAGCTTATCCATCACTCTATAATTAACAAAAGAACAGCATGTTATACTTTTGGAAGTCTACACATGAAAACAGTGAAATGAAAGTCAATATTAACATAGAGATGTAAAGAAGTTTACATATTAAGATTGAAGACTAGAGAAGGCTACTGAAACGCTTCTTAGATCAGCGTCTTCCCAACGAAAGTTCAGATCCTCCTCCAATCTAAAACTTCTACTGTCTTATTGAAATGTCAATATAGGGGAGCAACCTGAAAGCATGTTCACGACTCACAGTAAAAGAAGAAGATGAAAATAACGGACACGTCAGTTCAACGTCTACAGCTTGAGGGTGTCAATGAAAGGAACCGCATCATCAAGCTTGCGGCTAAAGAAGCGCTCCAGGAATTCTTCAGAGTTCGAGAGGGTTTGGTAGATAGGGGGGAGTCCGGTGGCAGCGAGGAGCTGTGGAGAAGGTCCGACCAGAACAGAGGGGCTGGGATAGCAGAAGGTTGCTATGGACACCCTCTCCTTCTCCTTGTTCACCACCGCTCTGTGATGCGGTGCTACATACGTGCCATTGCTGTAAACCTCCATGATTTGACCTAAATTCACGACGATGCCGCTGGGAACGGGTGGAACCGTGACCCAGCAGTTGTCCTTGCTAAGGACCTGAAGCCCAGGGATGTTGCCACACTCCGTCAACAGGGTGATCCCCGAGAGGTCGTCATGTGGCAACAGGCCTATTGCTCTCTCAGGTTCCGGGCATGCTGGGTAGTAATTCATCCTGACCTCGTATTTCCCTTCTCCGAAACTTTTCGTCAACAGATCCAATTCGCCTTCATGAATCCCCAACGCCATTCCAATATACTTCACTACTTCCGCTGCCAGTTTCCTCATATCTTCACTGTATTTCTCCAGTGCTATCCTGATCGATTAAGCATTCACAACTAACATTTGTTTAATTTAGCCACCTCGAAGTGCATAAACATAACATAAACGGAAAGGATGGAAACAGAATGACCTGAATTCCGGGGGATTTTTTGGCCACAGATCGAGATTTCTCGCATGAGCAGGATGGCATTTGAGGAAGATCATGTCGTTCCACTGCAGCTTCTGGTCGTGAGAGGTGACGAAAGCCTGCCCGTAACCTTCGAGACTTCCGGGTTTCTGGGCTGACTTTTGCTTCTCGTGGTGGGGCAGATCGAAGAACCCTTGCACGTTCTCCTTCATCATTCTCATCCCTTCGTCCAACACTCCATGGTTCACTAACTGCACATTCACAATGTCAGATTTTGTAGGGTTACAACCGACGATTCTAATAACTGAAGCTATTAAATAAAAACGTGATTTGATGTTTAATTATTCCAATGTACCGCGATGTCACAATTTTCTGCTTTTCCAAATTAAACCCCATCCCCATGGAGATACTATCGTGATCCTTCCATTTTTCAATGACAATGGTTCATGTCATACATGAAGATATTGTCGATCAATGAAATGATGGCAATCGTGTTTCCGCAACATCATTTCAATGGATTCTAAATTAATAACCATTTCAAATGCATGAAATGACTCATTAACTTGACATACTCACTTACACAAAAATAAAATAAGAGTCTGAAATAAATCTTATTTTAAATAAAAGCATGAAATGTCCTCATTTTTTCAAATAAGGGCTTGAAATGGTTATGATTATTTAAAAGAAGGGCCTAACTTCATCGACTCGTGGGTCAACTAGATATTCCGGCCAATCGAGGGCATTTTCATCGTAAGACAATTTCAACCTAAATTAAAGTTAAATTAGATTTTAAAAAAAAAAAAAAAAAGCCCTGCCGCCTTTGGCCGCTGCCTCATCGCTGGTGGGGCGGCAGCAATGGCCAGCGGGGTTGCTGGCGACCCCTTGCAGCCCTCTCCTACATCTGGGCCTGGGATCAGGTATTTTACCGCCCCACCAGTAAAATAAGTCCTTTAGTTTGAGAATATGAAGTAAAAAGAGCGGGTATTGTAGCATAAACAAACAGAAGACTACATGTGTTTAAGCTAATGATCAAGTAGAAATCGTACCAGGAAAAGACCCCATTGACGACAGGCAGAGTGAAGGTTGCGGAGCTCGGTGGATCGAGAAGGAGGATCCATCAGCTTCCCCAGATCGATGCGAGGCAAGCCCTGCGACGACTCTCGATGGTGACCAGCCATTACTATGTCGTCACAGATGTACCTGGGGGGCACAGCCTCCGGCTGTTGCTGCCTCACCAGCTCTTGCACACTCGCCACCGGCAGCGTCCAGTTCAAGTTCACCCCTTCCTGCTTCTCCTCCATCTTCGCCTCTTCTCTGTTCATTCCGCTGTCTGATCTCTTCCACCTGAGTTCTTGAATTGACTATGCAAGAGTGATCGCTCACCGAACGAAAGGATAGTCAAATTTTGATCGGTATTCCGCTGCCATCAGTCACTATTCAGGCGGAAGAAACTGCGGAAAGTATTGTTTTATAGAATAAATATGAGCAACATCTCTTCTTAGCCGTTGACTTTAGTATATTGGCCAAGCACAACTATGTTAACTTAGCACGCAAACCTGATCTGTACCGCAGTATGTTAATTGATTATAGACTCGTTTATTGGGTGTAGTCAGCCCTTCATAAACTTGCCTGCAACCTACACATGCGTTGGGTTCCAATCATGTACTCTTTTTTAGAAGGCCGCCTCCCGCTGGCCGCCAGGAAGGAGAGATATTTTAGAAGGTCCATTAAATGAATTTCTGTTATTCTATTCTGGAAATAGAAATTTTATGCGATTATCAAACACATCTTTTTGACTCATAAACTCATACATGAAAAAGAAATAATATATAAATATATATTTATAGTCGAAATAAGGGCCGATGATAGAATAATTATCATTCACGCTCTATAACAACCTCGTTTGACAACTTTAATTAGGATGGATTAAAAGATTTGATTAAGTTGAAATTTCATTTGATTTTTGAAAAATTTCATATAAGGACCTAAGTTTGCAGACGCGAACCAGCGAGCTCTCCATGACGGCGATAGTCTACGAGACAGAGAGAACACAACACACGACAAACTCCAAAGACTCACATTGCGCTCCGTCTCCTCTTCTCGCTCCAATTCATGCCGGTTCGTGCGTCTTTATCGCGACTTTTCCTCGGGTTTCGACTTCGGAGAAATGACCTTACAAAAATGCAAACACTTTGGGATAAAAGGGTTTTCCGAAATATTATACCGTTTGGTAAATTATAATTTCCAATAACATTGAAAAATATACTTTGTATAAACACCGTTTGGTAAAACTCACATTTAAAATGGGCTTTTGCTATATTTTTTTTTTAATCTGAAAATCAATTCTCGTTATGGTCAACCGTCAGACCACAGTCAGACCACTGCTGAACGGCCACATCTAGCCGTCTGGCTGCTAGATCCGGCCCTTTGGCTGTGACATGTGGCTTCTGGACGGCCATATCCAACCGTCCGGCAGTTAGATTCAGTCGTTCAGGGCCGTTTGGCTGCCAAATCTGGCTTCCAGACAGCCAAATCCAGCCATCCGGCTGCCAAAACTAGTGGCTTGAGGTCACGTGTACCTCAAGCAAGTCGCCTAGATCGCAACCTCAGGCGACGCCACCTAGGTTCGCACAACCCAGGCAGCGTCATTCCGACCCAGGCAACACCGCCTAGGTTTACACAACCCAAGCAATGTCACCTCTACGCAAGTATCGCCTTGGGGCGCGACCTTAGGCGATGCCACCTGAGGTCTGCAACCCAAACAACGCCGCCTAAGGTCACACACTCAAGCGGCGTCGCCTGAGTCACGGGTCGCACCGCCCTAGGCAATGGTCGCCGAGGACGCATGACCCCCAGGCGATGGTGACGGTCGCCGGAGAGACCCAACTCAAGTGACGATCAAGAAGACGAATGGCTATTATGAATGAGGAAGAAGATTAATAGTAATGGGTAAATAGTAGATTTAGCATTTTTGAAATGTTGAAAGTCCAAAGTATGTAAAGACCCGAGCCCTACTGTATAATATTGTTCGCTTTGGACACTGAGGTGCATATCCCTCCTCCCCGCGCATCACCACTTAGGCTGTCGCACTCTCCACCCCTCTTAGGGGCATAGGGTCCTCGTTGTGGCGCCACACGCGGTTGGGAGTCGGCTTTGATACTATTTGTAAAGACCTGAGCCCCATTGTGTAATATTGTCCGCTTTAGTCACTGAGTCCTCACAGTTTTGAAACGCGTTACATAGATTAGAGGAACCCTAACCTTATAAACTAGCCCAGGACTCCCCCCTAAGCGATGTAGGACAAGAGAAGGACCGCTTCCCTGCGCATGTCCGGGGACCGAGGGGAGGACGCACCACCATCCCTCCTCCACACGCACTGCCACTTAGACTGTCACAAAGTAGGTCCTTACTTGCATTGGGTTTTCAACATTTAGAATGCTAGCATTTGGCCAAAGAAGCTTCGAAAATGCTTACCAAATGCTTTGTATTTTCCCTAAGGCACTTTGGAGGCCCAAAGCCCCTTGACGGGACCTAAGTCTAAACTTAGCTCGGACTCTCCCAAACCCATATCAATTCACAATTTAAGTTTAGATTCTTAACATATTAATGATTTTTCTCAATTAAAAGTCGTCATTAATCTATGTTTAATGGGTCAATTAGAAACCAAATAAAGTAACGAGAGAACTACTTCACTTCCACGAACGAGGGATTAAATAAGTTTGGGGACTTAATTACACTAGATTTATCTAACACTATTTCAGTACATTTTCTCTTTTATTTCAAAAAATAAATATTTTGTAAGCAGCTTGCATTAATTTTAAATTACTTCTAACATATGAGGTGATTAAGTTGGTTCGCAACTATTATTTAATACTCAATAAAGCAAAACAATAAATAAATTGCAACCATAGGAATGAAATACTTACCTCATGAAATATCTGCAATGTTAGTTAAAAAATCACATCAACAACCTAAATATGATTTCTAATTACCACGCAATCACTCAATTTTTTTAATTTTCACTTCATTAAATTAAACTTAATCTATGTGCAATGCAATGCAATAACGTAAAAAAATGCTGTCACGACCAAATTTTCACAGTAAACCACCTAGGGTTTGACTAATGGATTGTTAAGCCTAGACTTAACTCGGGCTCTCCTAAACTCATACCAATTAGCGACTTTAGGTTCAAGTTCTTAACATGCAAATGATTTTTAATTAGAAGTCGCCACTAATCTATTTTTTATGGGTCGATTAGAAACCTAAGTAAAGTAACTCCTACAAACCAGAGATTATGGGTACGGGGACTTGGTTACACTAGATTATTCTAATGCCCTTTAGATATCATTCTTTTATTTTCCAAAAAAAAAATGTTTTTGCAAGCAACTTGGGTTGATTTTAAATCTATTTTCTAACATGTGAGGTGATTATGCGGGTACGCAAACCACCAATTTAACATCCAAGAAAGTAATGAATAAATTGCAAAACTTACCTCAAAACAACGATAGCATCTGCAATGTTAAATTAAAATTCGCACACAATTTTTTTTGTTTTCACTTATTTGATGAAAATCATACGATATGCAATGTAATATGACCTAATTCTAATTTCATGCAATTTCTAATTAAATAGACCTAATAACCATCCCTATGACAATCCTATATGACATTTTTTATTTTTCCTAAAAATGCAATCTATCCTAAATAATGGAACTAATTTATCCTAAGACATTTTTTGGTTCCTTTTCATGAAATTCAAAATGAAAAAAAAATGTGAAAATTATCTAATAAGATTAAGATTTTATCCAACTTATATTAAGGATTAGGTCATGCTAAACCTTAATTTAAATTAAGATATTATCTTAACTTAACAACTTCTAACCTAGATGCCGTTTATCTAAAAAAAAATGAAACCAATTTATCCCAAGGTATTTTATTTAAATTCGAAATTATAAAAATGTAGAAATATCTACCTAAATTAAAATTCCATCTAATTTGTATCAAGAATGAAATTAAATGAAATCCTAATTCAAACCTAACTTAGAAATCCCTAATTAAAATGCCATCTATCTAAAAAAAATTGTCTAGACTTATAATAATAAAAATAACATCTATAATTAAAGTACATGCAATTTTACCCTAAAATGCAGTGACATGTAAAGAATGTCCTAAATCTATTTTTTTTTCTTTTCTTTTTTAATTGCGAAATTAATAATTGCCAAATAATTAAACATGCAAGCTATCCTACAGGAGAAAATTCAATTTATTCTAAAAAGATATTTTTGGTGTTTCATTAAATTCAGAATTATAAAATAATAAACATGCAATCCTGTCTAGGAAATCAATTCTAACCTATATGACATGCAAAAATGCAATTTTTTTTTAATTTTTAGGATAAATAAAGCAATTAAAAGATAAACACCAAATCATTCAGAATCATCACACATCGTCTAAATTAGGAAACAATATTTAAATCAATCTTGATTTCTTCGCTAATGAAATCGATAAATTGATCTTTAAGCCTTAAAGATCAAGATCAAGATATCAATTTTATTCCCGCGTGATTAATTATTCCATCTAAAGCCTTATAAATGGAATAAAAAATTGATATGCGGTTGCGAATTGAGGCGGTACATCAGAAATTTCAATCACGCATCATTTAAAAATTTGAATCTAATCGCAATATCAATGAATTAAGTAAGGAAATTACCGAATTAAATTTGAGTAATACCTTTACGCGATCGATCGCAATGACACTACAAAGGGGGACTATTGTTCGCTGCTTGATGACGTGGGTGTCAGAACAATTATCCGGGGGGATGGAATTGGGTTGAATGGTGGACAAGGCGGCCTACAGTGGTGCTCAGTAACGTCTCGGCTTTTGGTGGTAGCTTTGCCGGTGAGGGCACGTTGGTGATGGTCTGGCGAATGACCAGCAGTGATGCCTCGCCAGGAAACCCTACAAAATCGAGAGGGTAGAGCAAAGCTGGGAGGTTCAGTCACGGATGGAGCAGGTAGGCGTCGGTCGAGGGGTCACGACTGCAAGTTTTCGGTGGGACCGTTGATGAGGGACAACGTCAAAGCAAGTAGTTCACAAGGAGAACTTGGGCTCTCTCGGCTGGACCAATCCCTCTTTCACCGAGTCGCTTGTTCTTGTTATTGTTCTGCCGCTTCCTTAGCTTTACGTTGGAATGTTCTTTAAACCCTCCACGTTGAATCCCACTTTGTTAATCGGGCTTCACAAGATCCCAAGGAACCGACTGCACCCTGAATTTTCCACTTGGTCCAATCACGCCCACTTTGGTCTTTTTGCTCTTTTTGACTAATTGCTTCTTTTTAGGCCACCGAGTGGCTCCTCTCATGAGGTAGAGGCGCGCGATGGATAAAGACGGAAGCAAGTGTAAGTGACCAGTGAGGGGAAGCCGCCACGGCGTTTGTAGAAGGACAGGAGCCAGAGATCAACACCCACCAATAAGGCCTCAAGAATATCGACGAGAAAGCAAACCAGACCACCGGATGAGAGCAGCAATGGCGCCGAGAAGTTAAACCGCTCCGGCGAACAGGGATGAGCAAATCTCGGGTAGGACCGGAGTGTTAAGGTTATGAGGAACAAAAAGAGTAGAGATTCCACTGATACATAGAAGATCACTAATGCTGATGATGCTAAGATCACTAATGCTGCTGAACAGCAAGAACAGAAGATTACTAATGCTGCTGATGCACAGAAGATCACTAATGCTGCTGATGCTATTACTGATGCAATTGCTGACATTAAATAGGAACAGGACAAGGAAAGTGAAGATGTATAAGAGGAAGTATACGAAGAAGGAGAAAGAATAGAAAGAAACGATGTAGAAAGATGCTACTAAAAAAAAAAGGAAGAGACTCTGTTCTCTATTCCCCTGTTTCTATCCTCTGTTTCTATGCTGCAAGTCTTCTCGATTGTACTTGACAGTTAGTTTTCTTCAGTTTTGAGAAGTTAGTTAACTTCTTTTTCATTTAGTTTGTTTGTTTCTTCTTCTCAACTATAAAGCAACTGCATAGCAAGACTCTTGAGAAAGCCTTCGAGTATAAAAGGTTAACTCATGTACCTGATTCATCAATGAAGTAATACAATAGAAAGAATTCTCTTCATCTCGAAATCCCTCTTTTCAGTTCTTCTCTGCACATGAACTTCTTCATGGTATCAGAGCCATATCCTGAAGAAATCATCTTGATGCTACACAAAAATGGTTAAATCCATATGAGATTGAAGATTAGATTCAAAGATTCATTCATCTGTGAAGACATTTGTATCTTCCAACAAGATTTGTGAGTAATATTCTTAATCCACATCTACTTTTTCATTAGCAATATACTCGTAACAGCATACTGCAGAAGTGGTAGAGTTTGTGGTTACAACTAGTGTTGCTCGAAGCTCAGGAAGAATACAATGGCAGCAAGAAGTTTGAGATATCCATTTCCTATTCATATCAACATCTCGAACTTTGTTAATATCAAATTAGCTGAGGATAACTTCCTTTTATGGCAAGCTCAATTCTATAGGTTTTTAAGAAGTCAAGATCTGTTCGGTTTTGTGAATGGGGAAATTCCATCACCTACAAAGACATTGCAGGTCGAAGAAGAAGGTCAACAACAGGATTTTGTACATATCTTGGTTCCAACTTAATATCGTGGGCAGCAAAGAAACAAAGCACAGTGAGCAGATTCTCTACAGAAGCTGAGTATCGTGCTCTTGCTTCTACATCAGCTGAACTTACCTGGATCACTTTTGTTCTCCGAGATATAGGATGTTCATTGACTCATCCAACACAGCTCTTTTGTGATAATAAGTCAGCAATTTCTCTTACCATCAATCCTGTCTTACATGCTCGCACAAAACATATTGAGGTAGACTTTCACTTTGTCAGGGAAAAAGTCTCTTCAGGATCATTACAAGTGAAATATGCTCCAAGCAATTGTCAACTTGCTGATATATTCACAAAGTCTCTCCCTCGAAGTATACACTGTCAACTGCGAAACAAATTAGGAATTGGGTTTTCACCCATTCCTAACTTGAGGGGGATGTTTAAGGTTATGAGGAACAGAAAGAGTAGAGATTCCGCTGATGCACGGAAGATCACTAATGCTGCTGATGCTAAGATCACTAATGCTACTGAACAACAAGAACAGAAGATTACTAATGCTGCTAATGCATAGAAGATCACTAATGCTGCTGATGCTATTACTAATGCAATTGCTGACATTAAATAGGAACAGGACAAGGAAAGTGAAGATGTACAAGAGGAAGTATACGAAGAAGAAGAAAGAATAGAAAGAAACGATGCAGAAAGATGCTACTAAAAAAAAAAAAAGGAAGAGAGTCTATTCTTTATTCCCCTGTTTCTATTCTCTGTTTCTATGCTACAAGTATTCTCGGTTGTACCTTGACAGTTAGTTAGTTTTCTTCAGTTTTGAGGAGTTAGTTAACTTCTTTTTCATTTAGTTTGTTTGTTTCTTCTTCTCAACTGTAAAGCAACTGCACAGCAAGACTCTTGAGAAAGCCTTCGAGTATAAAAGGTTAACTCATGTACCTGATTCATCAATGAAATAATACAATAGAAAGAATTCTCTTCATCTCGAAATCCCTTTTTTCAGTTCTTCTCTGCACATGAACTTCTTCACGGAGGACCCTAAGAACGATGAACAGTCGCCTTTTTCTCTCACGTGCATGGATGACGTTGGATCTGAACCGGAGGCTGCTGGACGCCGACACCAAGAATTGCTGGAACTGGCGGTGAAACTTCTTCAACGCCGAGCAGGGGCTTGTGCTGGGCGTCGCCTGACAACATTGCCGGGAGATGGAGCAAAAGCGGAGGCGGCTGTCGCAGTCGAGGCGGACCGCGACGATGGCTTGGGAACCGGACGCGGGCGACTCCAACGGGCGGTGATGCAGCGTCGTGGCTGACGGGGTGCTGAGCAGAGTCGGCTTCGCGGGGCAGATGCTTCAGTTTGTCGCGGCGAGGGCACGGACTCGCGGGTGCAAGGGAAGCTCGGGCGGCTGGCGGAACGGCGACGATGCCGCGCAGCGCAGGAGATGGTAGTGACGCAATGGGCAGCAGTGAACATAGGGGGGGTTGGGAGACTTCGAAGAAGACGATGAATAGTCCCTTTTTCTTTCTCTTTTTTTTTTTCTCTCTGTTGAGAAGTCCCCTCACTTCTCTCCCTGCTCTCAGTTGTGCCCTCTCTTCCTTTTTTTTGCTGCGCCTTCTAGCTTCTATTGTAGACTTTTTCCTAAAAAGAGTTTCTCTCTCTGTGTCCAGGACGTGTGGGTCCCACGAGAACACGTGTCGCGCTTCCACCGACTTCTCGTTTGTCATGTTGGAACTGAGACGTACCTAATATTTTCTCTGTGTTCGAAGTGCTCCCCCTCGAAAAGAGTCCTTTTATGCTTGCTTTTTTACTTCTTTCGCATCCTTTCCTTCTTTTTAAATCTCACCGTGTCTAATTTTCTTTCTTCCGAGGAATGTTCAAAATATATTTTTACTCTGACTTCTTTCCTTTCTGCTTGTGCCCGTGGGTGCCTAAAGATGGTCTCGATTATATTTCCTATGTCGACCGATTCCGCTTCTTGTAATCTATGTATTTTCCTTGCACGAAGAGACGAACTTGCAGATTTTCCTTCATTTTCCTTTTTCCCCTTTATTTCTTTCCCATAGCTAAAAGATTCAGCGCCCACTCAAATATCATGCGCATTTTAATTCTGTATGAAAAATATTATGAAATCTTTGCACGCATAACTTTAGCCATTAAAGGAATAATGGGCTTGGCAACATAGAAGCTTAGAACCATCGAGTCAAACCCATCCGTCACCGGTCCAAATTAAAAATAAATGCAACTAATTAAATGTACCTAAAACTATATGCTATGCAATTAACTATTTTTTCAGGAATAAAATTAACCCCTAATTTTTTAATGCGATAAATGACTAAATGAGTCACCAAAATTTAGGTGTTAACAAATGCTTAACGAAAATGACAGGTAACATGCAACCATTATGCAAATTATATTTCACACGTCATTAATTATTTAACATAATCTTATAATAGGAAAATATTAAATGCAACTATCCTAACATGCCATGCACTCAAATGATCCTAAACATCCAATGTCTAGATGATGTGCAAGGGATGACCTACTTTTAGGTGAGTAGGTCAATTTGTTGCTATTGTCACTTTGTTCCGTCAAAACTGTTCAAACTTTTTTTAAATGACCTACTCACCCCCTTCTTACTTGTATCGTCAGATTTAAATCATTTGATCAAAAATATAATGTACATTAATGTCAGGTACTGATTTATACATTATATTAATTCATGAGGAAACGCTTCCATGGAGATAAGTATACACGACGTATGTATAATCCTACAGACATGTTACCGCAGCCAATCCATCGACCATGTTCCAACACTGTATAGACTTGATTAGTGCCTATAGCGAATGAGGAGCCCAAATCAGGAGCCCAGAAGGCCCCAGAAGAGACGACAATCGATGAGGATGTCGAGAGTTCACTATTGTCGAAAGATTATTCGACTTCGTGTAGTCAATTTTTTTCATAAGCAGCCATATACATAGAGTACCATCACGTTGGACAAAATTCACGAAGAAGGTAAGTTTATATCATGGTACTTTTTGTTGATAATTGCTAAGGAAAACTAAACAACTTAAATGATTAACAAAGGTGGGGGACTAGACACGAGGGTTTCCTGGAGCGACATCCCAATTCCCAAGTGCTTTTGCATTGGAAATGACGTATCGGCATGGATTTTCCTAGCTTGTTTTTCAAATGGCGAGCCTATGGAACCGTCCTTAAGTATGGATACAAGGTCTTAACCAGAATGCTAATTCCTGGGGTCATCATGCGAGGGTCTGAAAGAAGTGCATACGATGATACAAAGATATGTGGTAATTACTCTAAAATGAAATTTACAGAGGCATAACGACCGTACTAATATGCATGCAATAATTGCTAGAGTGAGACTAGATTCACATTGAATCAGAAACCGAATCGTACCCCTGAAGCGTGACAATGAAGCTCTTTTAGTTGTAGAAACACTCACGACAAGCGGCTACAAGCAGTCGACCATGAATGCAAAGATAACTGCATGATCGCTCTAAGCTTATCCATCACTCTATAGTTAACAAAAGAACAGCAGATTAAACTTCCTTCGAAAGTAATGATGGATACAGTAGATCGCAAAATCTACTCATCAGCTGCCGAGGTGTATTCCGCAAAACTGATATGTCGTCTAAATCTGCTTATATTTACATTTACACGTATGTGTATTTACAGTACTGGAAGATATACACTGGGATGGGGGGAGCTGAAATTAGCGAACAACTTTATCAACTGATGAATGCCTCGAGCTGCTTGAACAGCAAAATGCTAGCAGCAGCAGAACCGTCCCAAAAAAAATTGGTTGCTTCGATGTTGTTCCCACGTCACTGAGATATCAAACAAGATTGGTCGTAATTTCCCTTGCCTTCCTTCGTGTCAGTTCCTGCACTCGAATCAGTAGCAAAAACGAGAACCTCCAGAAAGGTTGCACTAATCCGAATCCACTTAATGACTACCAGTTTTCAAGCCATTCAGGAGTATTGAGCTCATCCACATCTCCAGAAGGCGAAACATGAAAAACAGTCCGGTCCTCAATGTTATTACCAGAATGTTGAGTGATACGGGAGGTGATCTCATGAGGAACAGGAAAACTGTGGTCTGCAATCCCCTTCCAATCAATAGTGTCAAACCACGGATGACTTTTGACAGAAGCAGGACCTTGGCTTCCTAGTCGTGTATTCTCATCGACATCAAGTAACTGGAAACAAGAAATTGTCAATCTTTTGATCACATTCATATTAGCCATGGTTTTGGAGAGGTAAGGAGAGGGGAGAGGGGGGAGAAGAGAAGCAGGTAGCCAGGTATTTTGAAGAAAACCTTTGTGATGAGATCAACGGCTTCTGGGCAAAAAGTCTCAGGAAAAGATAGCTGGCCTTTCGCGATCTTTGCAAATGTGTCCAGCTCACTTTCTCTCCACGAACCGAAAGGCATTTCACCGTGCAGCATAAAATAGATCAAGACTCCCAAAGCCCACCTGCATGCATAACAACGTATTCAGGATGCTGCAAAGGCAACTTCAAAGCAACATGCAACGAAAAAGTCGGTCTAGTCTGCACCTGCATTACTAAAGTAGACCTCGACTACATGAGAAACCTTGACCTCCGTCACCCACGCAATAAAATAAGGCATGAGCACTTCCAGAATTATCTTCTAAAGACATGTCTCATTAGCCATAAAATTTATAGTCCTTGATCATAATACTGGAAACTGCATCAGCTGATTAAATTCCTTCAGCAACCCATTACTTGGCATGAATGTTTTCATGACTATTGCCATCATCTTATTCAAGGGTTGCAGCCAATATGAAATAGACTTCTGAACTTCGATGAATGTCTTCAAGATGGAAAACATATGAAAGGGTAATGTAGGTAGTGACATTACCGTAGAAAGATCTCTATTTTGACCACCCCCATTTACTCTCATGCTATTTAGAGGAAAGGTGAAGGATGAAAGAAGGAGAAAGTCATTTTGATATATCTCACTGAGATATTGCAAATGCGGTGGAATGCCAGAACAAACCACACCAACAGCTTGGGACAAGTGTCAAACAAATTTGGCTTCTTTTTTTTTTTTTTCAGCACAATCAATTGACCATGCTTTGTTTGCAAAATGCTATTGTGCTTGAGGTTTGACAATCTTGTATATTAAACAAAGACAGAAATAGAACTGTGCAAATTGAATATTTCCTCCCTTAACTACAGATCAGGAGAAATCTCTTCCTCATTTGAGTTCTGCAGTCACCATCATAACTTAATTCATTGCCAATAGAACTAAATTTGCCAAAACATTTGCCTATAGCATCATTAGATCAAGGTATCATTCTGCTATAAATTTTATCGGATGAAGTATGTGGTATTCAGATTTGAACTATCCTGCTCAATTTGATAGCTTGGAGACATCTTCCATTGTGCAATCACCATGCCACTGTGACCATTATGAACTTTGGAACAAATAAAACGACCTGGGACAAGCATACCAAATCCAAGACTAGGCAGCACAGAGAGTCCCAGTGTCACATCAGGCACGAACACTGCGAGGTTCAGTTGAGTAACAGCAAGACTAGAGTGCTATTATTCGCAACAAGCATCAATAATATTCAAATAAAACCAAATCAAAAATGGCTTCTTCACAAAATTTCCAATTATCAGGCCAGATTGAGCATCTATTGAAGACCTAATATAAGTTAAGTATGTACCAATCAGCAGGGAAACCATGGCCTCTTCCTTGAACAACTTCTGGTGCTAAATAGTCCGTCATTCCACATATGGTAAATGCTCTCTCACCAGACAACTTCTTCCCAAATCTGAAGTCTACCACCTATGCGAAAATGCAATAAAATTCCAAAACCACTCCTTTAATGAAAGAACATGAGATTATCTTCAGCTGGTAATTTAAGAGCAAAATTTCCCCAGAAAAACTTATTGATAACACTAACCTGTATATATCCTGATTGGTCCAGCATTAGAACATCAGGAGACACAGCTCTGTAGAGAACACCGTTCTGAAATTAGACAGAAAGTACAGTGAAAATGATATTTGATAACTTCAATAAACAAATTAGGATATGAAATAAGTAAATAAAAATATAGAAGCTGGTATTTTGAAAGAAACAGCCAACCTTGTGGAGCACTTCCAAGGCATTTACAATGGATGCAGCGCAGAACCTTGCAGATGGATCATCTAGTGGCGTGTGGAGTATCGAAGCCAAGGGACAGGCAAGACAGGTATTTAGCAGTATGCCAGCTTCTCTTCTATCAGCAAAGGTGCATAATACTTGTGGCACACAAGCTGAAGGGCTTATATTCTTCATCAAATTCTTTTCCTTTAACACTTGTTCTTCCTTTCCAAGCAGTTTGACCTTCTGCTTCGAAAATCTTTTTAAACTAAGCAGACTTTCTGAAACAAGATAAAATCATCAGTTACTTTTAAGTTTATGCAATGTCATTAATGAAAATTTTCAAGATCTCATATATTGGTCAATCTGGACAAAGTGGAAACCAACACCAAAGACATGGGCCATCTAGAGCCAAAGAGTGAAGTCATGACATAATGTAGACAAACACACTAACCTGATTCATTTAGAAGTACAAGCCCAATCTCACTGCAGTCAGTAGAGTACAAGCACTTCTTCCACTCCTACATAGATAAAAAGAATAATCTAAGAAACAATTTCTTTCAATATCTTTAACTTTTTTTGAGGAGAGGAGCAATTTCCATACCAAGCTAGAGAGGTCAACTTTATCTAAGGCAGAAACATGGGTATTTTTAGAAGTGTCATTGATTAAGTCTGGATTATGATTCCTTTCCCTGAATCATTGAATATCAACTGTCAGAAAAAGGAGTGAATTTTATCAGACACATAAAGATATTTATTTATATATATATTAAAAAAATTCAAATTGACAGTTTCTGTCCTGTAAAAGTTATGCCCCCTTCATTTTATATGAATCAGTTAACTTCCAAAACAAGATATGACAACTGAATATAATTTCACAACTCACTTCTGATCATCCTGAGATAGTTTTGCAAGAGGACCCACCACAGAGTCAAACTTTTCCTTCGTCAAAATGGCACACTTGACATCACCAACGGCAACTGCACTAACTGAACTAACTTCTTCACCAAGAAGCACCCATTCACCAAAATAACTTGCTTCATTCTTCTCCAATGATATCTCTGGACTGCTCTCACGATTATCCTCATCCTCTACATAATCACATTTGAGGCTGTAGATATTAGGACTCTTAATCATCTCAGGGTTGAGAGTGATCTTCACTAGTCCCTTCTGGACGATATATAGCCCAGATGGACCTTCATTCTGCAAAAGAAGTATAGCAGAGACATTAGAAGAGAGCAGACACAGCCATGATGAATATAAGCCTGCAACAAAAGCAATCTTTACCATATCAAATATTGTCTGCCCATCAGAGAAGGAGACTTCAGAAAGAGAATCTGCAACATGACTAAGCTGCAAGATGGTTAACCTCGACAGAAGATCCACAGACCTAAGCAACTTCAATGATGACAGATTGGTAAATTCTGACATAAGAATCCCTCGAAAATCTTCTCTCTTCAGAGCCCACAGAGTTCCATTAGTTACGGCTCGAACAGATGCCTGTAGTGGCTTGTTATACCTGTGATGACAGAATTTTGTTAAGGACTTTTTTGGACTAATTATCATTCATGACTGATAGTTGACTTCGAACAGTTTGAGAACTTCAAGAAATCAAGTTAATAGACAGACTTGACAAGAAATCAACCAAATCTCATAGGGTATATTGCAAGTCTTGAATATTGGCCATGTTAGACTTGAAACATCATGGAAGAGAGACATTTCAGATTGATTGAAGCAGCTCCAGTCATTGGCATTAATTAATTCAGGTTCTAACATTTTTCAAGTTCTTACTTTTTACATGATATATGTCGACAACTTTTTATTGCCCTTGTATTTATTTGCTCTCATTGAGATGCACTTTATTTTCAAGACGACATATTGGAAAACGTTTAGGTACAGCAACAAATGAAAGTAACAACAGAAAATAATTACATAAGTGCAAGCTCTCCAAAAGATGATAACTTCTCGGCTGTATAGCGCTGCAAAACCCGAGTTATCTCGCCATTCTTCTCTTCCTGCCATAAAAATAGTCCATTAAGCAATGGAGGTAGCTATGATCCTAATCTCCACGAGAAAACCTCATTAAAATCATCGAGTCTCACCAATGACAACAAATGAATAGTCGACAATATAAGGAAGCTACTTCTGGAAAATCAATGAATATTACGGAATTTACCAAAGTCGATCAGTGTGTATATCAATGTAAACTACAGATATTATATGCATAAATCAATCAAACCAGAACCTGTGTTGCTAAGACCTCGAACTCTCCATTGCCAACAACATAAAAGCAATCACCTTCTCCACCCTGCAAATAATGATTTTTATGTCATATCACATGTAGCTCCACTGATAATTAGATGCAAAAGGTCATTCAATTTCTGAGATGAATAATGTGCATGATGTAGCCCATGGGACTATCGGTGTGAGCCTTGTGCGACAATCACAGCAAGTTGATAAAGAAAAGTTTAAAGTGCCTCATCCGTATGCATAGTTTTGCCCATCATACATGTTAGTTCTTACTAGTTTTAAGCTGCAGTGCACACTAAACCTGAAGCTACTACATTTTGAGGTTATCTGAAATTCTATATACTCTGACCACTTCTTTCACTACTTCCTCATTGTGAGATGTTATTGAACTATCTTGTCTTTCGGATATATGCAATAAATAAGTTATGTTTAAATATGAGTGATGCTCAGAAAGAAACACAACACCACCAAAAAGACTGGAGAGAGAGAGAGCGCGAGAGAGAGAGAGAGAGAGAGAGAGAGAGAGAGAGAGAGAGAGAGAGAGAGATACCTGCTCAACAACAACATCTCCTGGCCGGACCTCAACTCTTTGCATGCAGTCCAGCAGAACATGACACTGAGAATCAGTAAGTTTTCTGAAGAGGAAATGATCATGCAATGCATGCTCAATGTGTGCCTGTTGCATGGAAGAACAATGAATGAGGGCCCAACAAGTATAAGTTAATAATTAGGTTGCTTTAGTTCAGAATTTACTTCTTCTTCCCAAGTCTTCCTGTGTGATGGAGGAGGAGGAACCCAAACTTGCCCATTTTCTAGAGAATTTTCAATAGCTCGAACGCGAGCCCTTGATAAATCATGCCTCACTCGTTGGTTCCTGCCACTCCAGCTAAAGGTTGAAGGAGATTCTGATCCTGTCACCTCCACAACCTGAGGAACCGGGGGTCGCATAACAGCGCCAAGACTTGCTACTTTACAAGCAGTTCCCTATTATAAATGCATTTTAGTTATCATGGAGCACAGCGTAAAATTATCAATTAAGCAAGTGATATGGATGCTCAACAAACTGTTGAAAGCAGGTGTTCTTACTTCAGTTAGACCATTAACATGCACAACTATCACTGTAATATCGTCTGTACGAGTTTCATACTGAAGCCAAAGTCGATATGATTCAGCTACGATAGCAGCACAAGCATCACGAGGATCTTTAAATTTGGCAACCTGCAAAATTTTAGCAATGTTAGAAGAACTGATAGGATAAATGAGAAGGAAAATTCATTTGATATGAGGTAATCAGTAACCTTTCCTCGTCAATGTCTAAGAAATTTGATGCAGCAGGGGTACACGAGGTTCACATTCCATATATTCAAAAGAAGGATAATTTTCTAATGTCAAGATATCTGTTCTTCACAGTAACAGCCTTCTTTTTATGGTCAAGAAGCAATAGCTTATGCTGTTGAGACAGTCCTTCTTTAAGACAAAATAAAAAAATAAAAAAAGTGAGGGTATAAATAAAGCACCTACACTCTGCTAGGTATACTTTCGCATCCACAATAAAGCTTAATATTGATTAAGCAATAATAGTAATGTTCTTTGTTCTACGAAAAATATTATCATGATCCAAATTTACTTAACACTGGTCCAGCAAGGCCTAGGAAAGAAGGCACTCTTTCCTAGCTCGTTTCATCATCCAGGAAAAAGTGCAGCACTTAATATTCCAGTACTAAAAACAAGCTCAGCAACCTTACCATATCAACTACAGTTTGGCTGGAGAGAAATTCAAATACTCCATCACTGGCAAGCACAAAAAAGGGATGATTGGACGTGAGTTCCAGAACAACAATCTCAGGGGTGGCAACAACCCCTATGGTCTCCGCAATCGAGTCACCTATGCTCCTCGTAAAAGCTGTACCAGGATACATTCCATTTGGTACCCAAACTCTAGGTGGATCACCATCATCAGCTTCTTCAGTTCCCCAACACTGTACATCAGGGTTCTTCAGCCCCTCGATCTGATCCAATGTGAGGACACGGGCGCCACAGAGCTTCACTCGTTCAAGTTCATCCTCTCGAAAAGGCGTCTGATCCATCGACAAATCGACTGCCACAATATCCTGCCCTCTCCGCTCACCTATCACTGCTCTAGAATCGCCTGAATTAGCAACATATATAGTGCTGCCCCTAACCAATACCGTAATGGCAGTAGTTCCACTCATACTATCGTCCAAGACATCGGCATGCAACTGCGAATTAGTAGTCAGGAATGCAGAATGGCAAGCCTCAACAGCATCCGCATGAAACTTACTATTTCGAAGCAGATTCTCGCACAATTTCCTCTTAACGAACTGAGAGCACTGAGCCCCAAACTCCCCATGCCCATCGAACACCCCAAAGAAGTGATCATTCGGGTCCGTGCCGAACGGCGTGTGGATGCAAAAACTATCTTGGTTGGCCTTATCGAGAGCATCCGGGTAGTAACCCCTCTGGGACAAGAAGGAGTAACGCAATTCATAGTTCCCCGCCGGCACCTTAACCGTCCGCGACCCGTCGGGGGGCAGAAACTGAGCGGACACCCTGGAGAGCCTCGTGATGCCCGCCTCGGGATCCCTGGTCAAGCTCAGCTGGTTCAACTGATCCCTCATCTCCCCTTCCGGCCCATCCGAAGACCCCGGCGAGAACACCGGGAACTCGGCCGCCGCCGCCTGCGCCCGCGCCCGCGCCCTACCGTCGTCGGCTTCCCTGACCCTCGTCTCCCTGGGAGCGCATATCTCCCCGATACAAGCTCTCGAATACACGCACCCCATAGCCACATACGCGAGAAGCGAGCACCAGCAGCAGCTCCTCCTCACTCCTAACCTCACCGGAGAGGAGCGACCATCACCAGATTCGCATTCGCCGCCGGCGGCGACACGTGGAATCCGCGATTCCGCGAGATCGGAGCGACGAGATTCGCCCCCGGGGGGGGGGAAGGAAAAAGGATTTCCCCGGACCGATCCGGATTCCCGAACTCGGACTCCGATTTCTTTTCCGGCGGAAGCGCGAAGCCGTTACAGCAGCAGCAGCAGCAACAGCAATGAGAAACGGAAAACGAAAGAGGAGGAGGAGGAGGAGGGGAGGAAAGTGAAGTGATGATGATGAACACGAGCAAGCAAGCAAGCAGCGACGCCAGTCCACTGACGAGGAATAATTTATCGAATAATTTATTTTAAGTTAAAGAAGAAAAATGAAAAGAAAAAGAAAGCTTTCGAGGGAGGGGAGAGAGTTACTTGTGGAATGGATGGATAGACCGAAAGGTCTGTGGAAGAGTCAAACGACAGCGAAGCGCGCACCCCCAATCAGCCTCCCCCTCTTTCTCTCTCTAGAGTCACTCGAATTGGAGGAAGAAGACGAAGGCGGAGGAGCAGGAGGAGGAAGGAAGAGAGAGAGTGAGTGAGAGGGAGAGAGAGAGAGGGAATGGGCAATGAATGGTGGACACGTCGCGGGTAAAGCAGGGGAGGGGGTTGGTTTTTCTGGTATGAGGAGCGCGCGCGTGGCACCAGTGGTGGCGGCTGCGGCGGCAGGGTGTTGGGATTTATTTAGCCCTTCCCAAAAGTATGAGTCCATAAAGCCAAAAATCCAAATCTGTATAAATTAATTTTCCGATTGCAAAAATCTCGTGCTGATATATTTATAACAAATAGAAGGTAAAATTTTAAATTAAAATATCTATCAATTATTATGTATTATTCAACTTAATAATTTGATATAAATTAATAGAGAGTATAATTTTTTTCTCAACTTTTTAGATTCAGTCTTGATCCTGCGGTCTCGATCTTGTTGGAGAACTTTTTTTTCCTTTTTTGGATTGAAAAAATCATAAACTTTCGCTTTAATCTCAAATATGTCGACCCGATCCTAACTTTTCAACATGGGGGGTGGCCTCATTGTCAGAACCTGCGTCTCTGTCAACAACTTTGCCTACCAACATGAGCCTCCTAATGTCAATTTCTTCATCAAGAATTAATCGAGATAGATTTGAGATCAAATGAAAAAGATTAAAAAAAAAAAAAAAAAAGGATAGAATCAAGAATGAATTTGAAGTTTATGATATCTTCTACTTTAGTGAAATTAGGCCTTTAGAGAGAGAGAAATTCCGTGTCATCTCACATCCGCATGTGTGGATGGTTCAGCCCGATCAAATCGGTATTTAAAGACTTTGTTTGCACAAATCACAAATCATTAATAATGATAAGATTGACGCAATTCATTGTTACGATGGTTTTGAGTTAAACTTGTGATCCGGGATCCACCTACTGGGATACGACAGTCCATAATTACACACCTAGAAAATCCTCTCTTTTTTTCCAGGGCTTAAGGATTGAATACGAGAGCTACACACGCACCACCAGTTCCCACATCCCGACATTCGCCTTTTTGTCCAAGTGGTCCTCCGCAAGAGGCCATTGTCGTTGCTACCATATCTCTCTCTCTCTCTCTCTCTCTCTCTCTCTCTCTCTCTCTAAAAGCTTATCTGGACTTTAGTCCATTTTAGAGTCAAATCCAATCAAATGCAATAAGATCGCCACCCCCTTCTTCGTAGGTCAAAAGAAGTAGGTGACTTCAATTGAATGATGTAAGAAAAATTGCGCACTTGATCGGCTTAGGGTATAAATGGCAATTCTCTCTCCTGTAGTTGACTCCATACATCATCCGACCAGAAAAGAGAAAAGATGGGAGAGTATCCGCAGATGATGCGCCGTGGAGTTGGAAATGTTGCGAGCGCTGAATCAAGATAGGTTTGTTCAGCATTAAGTGCCGGGAATTTCGACATAAGATTTAACGCTCAACCATCTCTTTCTAAGGGGATGTTACCCGGGACAAAATTTTAGCCTCACCCTTGTCAGGCATGGTCATGTAAGTTGACCAATATCCATCCACCCAAGTCAATAATATTCTACCAAAATCAACTGAAATGACTGAATTAGCACTAAATCAAAGAATTTATAACTAAATCAACACCAATGTAATAGGTTTAGGACTTTTCTAGCACTTTTCCCAAATCTTTTCTAAACCACTTTTTCAAAAGGTAATCCAAAGATCACTCTTGTTCTCTATTTCGCAGGGCCGCTAGGACTTAGGTCTCTTTCTCAATGCAAAATAAATGGAGCCGAAATGACCAACCAAACTAATTTGCATCATCTTCGTGGTTGGTTAAGAAGATCCCTCCTACTCTCTCTCCATCATCCCTTCAATTTTCTCTCTTTTTCGGTTAGCTGAGCGAGCAGACCGCAGAAAGAGAGAGGCGCAATGAACATAACAGCGACTTCATATTATGCCTACGTGGGCTGCCGGTTCGCGTCAACCCAACAGTCCGTCTCGAAAGCATCGAGATCGCCTTTACGACGCGTCTAGCCTCTCATCGCACCGCCACCTCGCTCGCTCATCAGCTCCGACGTGTACGCTTTCCTTCCTTTCACTCACCAGTCACCAGCCACGACGTGTACGTTTACCCAGGCAAAAAGTGGGCGGAAATACCTACCAAGCCTCTGAAAAGCTGACAGGCACATGTGGTGCTCCAAAGGTTTCTCTTTTGTTCAGGTTTTAGTGGGCTCTTTGTCGTCACTTCTTCGTCTCGTCTTATCAACCGTTGCCCAAGCACGGAAAAAGAAGTGACCGGAAGGGTCACCACCCATCTTGATTTTCGTCACAAATTTGTCGTCTTGAGCGAATTTAACTTCTCGAGTCCAGGTGAGTTCGACGAGTTTTTCATTCCAGGAGCCGAGGTCAAAATGTGTGGTTTTTCCTCCGCTACCGCCTTGATACCTCCAGCGTAGGTCCCAAGATTGACCCGTGAGATTCATCCAGAGCTCTTGCCGAAGCCGGTCGTGTGCGAGCATCTAAAGCATACCCGCAACAAGTGAATCACCAGCTCTAAACAAAACAATATCCGCCGCATGGTCACCGCTTTCATTATATGGGGACTAACGTGGTTAACATCATATCATGTGTAGTCATCATGCCCTTTTCTGGCCGCAGGTGTATTTAGTCCAATAAATATCGACATGACTCGGCGCATGTAAGGCATGATGCTGGTCCAGACTCTACGCCAAGAAGTTATACCATGGATCTATTCCGTCCCTGATCTCCAAAGTTGGCAAATGAATGGAACATGAATGGCAAGAGACAACAATGTCGCAAGCTAATTGCTAGCTTTCTCCCAAATGTTTTACCGAGGCAGTACTCGGAGAACTAGTGGTTGAATTGAACCGATAATATTCATGCATTTCCACCACACTCCGATAAAACCTGGAAGATGTATTCTGCAAAGATTTACACACCAAGTGATGCGTCCATTGCCGAGTGCATTTAAACAAGTCATATTGTCTTGCAAAAACAAGTGATTCAACACGTAATAAGTGTATGCTAAGTCCAATAAGTGTAGTAATTTTGTAGACCCAAATTCATTACTCAAACTTGTTATACCACCTCCAACAGAAAGAAAGGGGAAAAAAAATCATTATACCACATTTGGTCGATGATCTTCCAACTTAGGCTCATCGCTTGGCCCGAAACAGAAGTTAGGCATGCATACTCCTGTAGTTTTTCATATTACATGATAAATAACTCCTGCAAAAGAGAAAGCAACCCTAATATGTCACTGGAAGATGGTACGGAGGCTTTTTTTACATGAAACAGAGACATCAAAATAACAAACCTCCCCCAGTAAAACAAGAGAAGTAATAAAGTTCACAAAATGTCATCAAAATACCGACACATACCAAGCTATGATTCTGATCCTGTAAGTTCTTGAGGAAGAGAACCAACCACTAATATCCAATAAAAGATTTGTAAGGACTCACTCCCACATGAAGGTTCAAATTCCGCAGACAGAAAGCTATACAACCCAGGGTCCACTACAGTACATATCAGCTTCCAAAAGTATGACGAACCAGTAAGAAGAGAAATCAGGAGTTCCTGCAAACCTGCACCCCCTAACTCCACCTTTTACCGCCCTGATCTCCAAGCCCAAGGAGCTCTTGAAGAAAGATGTCCCCATGTATAGACAGAACATCTATGAAAAGTTTCAGGAACCTGAACTGTGACCACATGTCCAGGATCGGAATTTGTCCAAACATAAACAATATGTGGAGATGGAGTGTCCTCAAAAAGATCATGCATGCCTTGTACAAGCATGCAGAGAAAAAAGTCCATTTGTGAAATCCACAAGTTAATGTTTGCCTCATGTGCAAGTGAGAGTGCATGCCGTTCTTCGGTCAAAGATCCCTCTGGCTGCAAATACTTCTCACAAGTGGTGGAAACAAGTAAGCACCAGAGGTAAAAGATGCTCCTGGGAAGTTCCAGAGTCCAGACACCCTGATGCAGAATTTAAAAGATATAAATACAAAACACGAGAGCAAATTGAACCTAACTTTAGTAGAGAATTGCTTTGGAAAACCACCAAACAGTACAGAATAAAGTGTATAATTCAGTAAGACAATGATCTCGAAAGAAAAACACAAACAAACAAACCTCTGTCTGAATTCAGCACTACATAATCCCATAAATACAAGGTTGATATAATTTGTGACGTCTCTGTACAACAAACAGACTTTATCATGGTCTACATCTCATAGTCACCAATTGGTTGTAGTCACCTTCAGAGGAAAAATGCCAGCTGGTGCCTATAGAAGGACTAATGCAATTCATCGGATCCCAATTCACTGGATTCAAAAACCATTTGGAGCTTGCCAGCTTTCGCTAGTAGATTATCAAAAACCTGCCAGCCAGATCCACGGTCAAAGTAGAAGATCGTCTCCCCATGGAAGTATCCCAAGAAATGCATGAAAGACATTGGCCAGAGCACATCCCTGCACATTCCAAGCCTCCAGCAATGCAAGAAGAATGTCCTCAACCAATTACTCATCTGGGGTAAAGAAATATAACATCCAGTCAAATAAATTTATAGTTATCAACAGATCAGTACACATGTTCAATGAGATGGTTGCATGAATATACCAAAGTAAGGAGGTCTGGAAAAGGCATTATTTGTCAGGCCTTGGAGAAAAGAAATGCGAGAGAAAGCATGAATGATAAAACAGGAGTATTATCATTGATCAATAGACAGCATAAATTCAGCAACTCACCACAGTTTTATTTGGCAGATGAATTACGCTGGAGTGATGAAATCCAGCTGCTCGACTGACCAACTCTATTACCATTGTCATTGCCAGAGTTCGCAGCTTCAGCTAAAAATTGGTTTTTCAGAGTATTCCTTTTGGTGATACCGCCCAGAGGAAAGGAAGTCGATGGCATGCCAGCTTCACCGATGACCTGAAAAAAATTGACAGTCACATTAGCATCCATGACTGAACAGATCAGCAAACAAACTCCAATAAAGATCCACTCAGGAGCATGTATTTCATTCTTTATTAATCCATGCCAATTTTAACTGTTGGGCCATCTAATTAGAGTTCATTGAGAGGCCTACATGCTTGTTAGAAGGTTGTTCATCTCTCGGGTTTTTGCCCTTGGGTGACTTAAATTGCATCTGCACAGCAGGACCAGCAGCACCACCCAATCTAAGACGCTCTTTGGCCTCAACCGAATAGGCAGCGCTAGTATTTCCTGCAGTCATTCAACAGAAGAAGGGTTGAGAAATTTATCATGCAAAGTCCACCGACAGTAGAACTTCCTGCCAATATAGGGAACAGTGATTCATCCTCACCACTTACAGATCAAAATACGCGCAGGACTTCACAGAGGGTTCTTTTAATAAACTAGGGGTCTCTCTAAAGGAGGTGAGATGGGAAATATGTGCAGTCTGATGCCACATGTAGTTTTTCATTCCAGTTACAGCAAGAAGTCACACTTCACAAGCAAAGTACAATAATCCAGACTTCCCCAAAATATGTCAACCATGAACTCCTGGATTACATTTGCATTATCTGTCAAGTTGTGGAGACTGCACAGATGCATTTCTCATTCCATATCTTCTCCAAGAAGATACACAATGCCAAGCAAGATAACAATGATAAGACTCAATAATAAAACCCAAAGGAGGAACTATATCATTACTCTATGTTTCACATTCAAAAACCTTGAAGGGAAGTTATCGCTGCAGTCATATAAATGAGAATGTAAATAGAGATAAGTTGCTTTCTTAGCAATGAAAATTACTTGAGCAATGTCTCTTGCTTTAAACAGATAATCATTTGATATTATGTCATTATCTAACTCTCGAACAGACTATGACTTATTTAAGGAAGATTAGCAGGGACGAGAGTGCCATGCTCCTAATCTCACTGACATTGTCAACACACAAGCTATCAGCCCAATTAGAAGTGTCCGTAACCCAAAAGCTTAGTACAGCATAAAAGAATTTAAGCCACCATAAAGTCATAGTCTATTCATAGAAATAAAGCGCATGAGCCATTTCTAACCTTGATTATTTTCCATTTTCATTGGCACCACAGGGTTGCTGCTTCCCCCAGCAACAGGCTGTCAAAGTGAACTCAATCTTATCAAAGGAATGATGAAATCAAGATATCAATTGTAAATCAAAAGTAACCATAATCGAATTGATCCTTTTCCACAGCCTGCAGTCAACAATTACTTTTCAACCAAAACAAGCTAGACTGACATAAATAAGTTTCACAAAGCAAGAAATATCCTGCATGCTCATACCTTTCTTGTTAAAATGAAAGAGCCAAATAAAAAAATACACCAATCTCAACTCGACATCATCAACTAAACAAATCCTCAAGCACATGCTGAAAATAATCATACTCACAGACATCCGAGGCTGAGTTTTGCTCTTTTGGGCTTGCTGGTACTTAAGGACAGTCCAGTCAAAGACATAGTCCAATTCATATCCTAAGGAAAGAAAACCAGAAAAAACATTATGAGTCAAAGGAACCACAATGATATTTCGACAACTGCACATTCTAGATTATCCTTCCCCGAGGTGGATCTGAAATGCGTATTTTTTCAACTAAAGAGTGTACTCTTGGTAATTCTTTTCGCTGATCATAAAACAGATTCTCTTCCATTCCTGTCACCTATAAATTATATTCCTTATGTAAAGCTATGGCCACTTATGAAACCCCTATACACAAACGGGGTCTAAACTTTTTTGGGTAAATATGATCATCTACAGGGGCCTTAAATTACTTGTTACCATTCACATTTAAAAAAAAAAAAATCAAGAAGCAGCTATAAGAGAAACAATCAAAAGAAAATGAAATCTGCAACCTCTGCGAACAACCTCATGTACTGAAAAGCAAACAAATCCGGTATTAGATTACCGAGAAAGAAATTGATGAGCATGGTGCATGCTTAATCTGACGGTAACAGAAATAAAATTTTGAAAAATTTAAACAATAAAACGTGCCAATTAGCATGCTGTTTCTTTGATCAAAGTATTCTCTAACATAAATCTAATTGTAATGAATGGTCCATACCTTCACGAGAAAACAAGTCGCGGAAAAGGCGCTTTAAAAATCCATAATCTGGCCGTTGATCAAATGTCAATGAGTGACAATAATGGAAATATGATGCGAATTCCACAGGATGAGATTTGCACAAAACCTTCAAAGCATGAAGAGATGACCATTCAGAGAATGTAATTCATGGATAATTACCTGACAGCGAACTTGTTAAAACAAATAAGTGAGACAAACCTCGATAGGAGTTGATAACTTCTTCTCACATATTTTGTCATATTTTTGCTTCTTTGTGGCTGCCTTCAATCCCTGCCACGGGAGGCTACAGAAAACAGAAATTTCATCTTGCTGTCATCATATACAATAAGAGAAGCAAAATGGCCCCCAAGACTATACATCATAATAAATGTGTCTTCATTTTGTCCAAAAGATGTATTGATAGTCACGATTTCCTCACAGAAAAACCGATGCCAATAAAAAGCTGAGAAAGATGGTTTACCTTCCTCGAAGAAAATATAGCAGTACATATCCAAGTGACTCCAGATCATCTCGACGGCTTTGTTCTAAATAAAATATTGTAAAATGTTCAGGAGTCTCAAGAGGAGCGACAAAATGAGAGTAACATAATATGAATATGTAACTTACCGATGCCAAGATGAGTATTACAACTCGCATACCTTGCAGTGCCAGTTAAATTTTTGTTCTCCCTGCACAAGCAACGCAATACTCATAACCATGAATCTATGAATTAAATACTCTAAATGTGCAATGGTTCATTTTCACTGTAAAAGCAAAAACTAGAATATATGTGCAACTGAAAAACACAAAAATAAAGGGCGTAGGTAAAGATGTTGCTATCCAGTTGAGATCAGAAATAAGCAACAGTAAATGGTTTATGGGATGGAGCAGAGACCTATATGGGATATGCCGGTTGGTTGTAGCATCTCGATATCTTTTTGCAAGCCCAAAATCAATTACATAAACCTGAACATCCAAAAACACAGGAGATAAATGGCAAATTTACAAATCAAAGAAGGCTTGCCTCTAAACAACAGCAGCAGACGTCATTGAAAAATCATAACCATCACCTGATTTGCTTTCCGACCAAGACCCATGAGAAAGTTATCAGGTTTGATATCTCTGTGAAGAAATCCCTTTGAGTGCACATATTCAATTCTGGTTAGCTACAAAATAAAAACTTCGTGAGACAAAAAAATAAAAAATAAAAAGCCACGATGCCATTAAGCAAGAGTAGAATGAGTAACTAACTTGAAAAAAATAACTCACAAAAACCATTAAGAGTAAAAGTGGAAAAAGCTACGCTCATGTGCCGGCCAGGTTTACAAGTACCAAAACGCGATACCACAAAAACTTTAGGCTGATTTATGTTCCATAACGGGAAGATGATATAAATATCTTTCCTCACTCGAATGCTAGATTCTCAAAAATTTTCACACTTACCATTTGATCAGCCAACATGATGACCGTCTTTAACGAAAACTTCCTCCCACAATACACGAACAAGTCCTCGAGACTGGGCCCAAGCAAATCGAGAACAAGCACGTTATCTTCTCCATCCACGCCAGCCCACTTAAAGCTGGGAATACCGCCTGAACAATGCCAAAAAGGAAATATCAAGTCAATTAAACAGGTAAAGCGCTGACACCGCGTATCCAATCAAGGAAACGAACACGTACTCCCTCCTTGAAGAATGTTGTACAATTTGGCCTCATAAAGCAGCTGCGGATGTTTTGTCTTGTTGTTCTCCTGCGACAAAAGCAACTTCAGCGACTACAAAAATCACCCTGAGCAGCGAATTGAGCTCGCCGTTCAAACGATTCAATAACAATCGAACTCCCATCTGCTCGCGGCACGAGTACTCAGCTTATTCGCCAGAGTACCCCACCGATGCATTCAATTGCACATCGATCGAGCTAGAGATCAGATCATAATCCCCACAGAATCAAGCGCGCAAAATTTAAAAAAAAAATAATAATAATAATATAAAAAATATAGATAAAGAAAGAGCTCATCGATGCATCAACGGCAAAGCGCTAGAAAAACCGCACGAAACAGCCGAACTGGGGAACTCACGATTTTCACGGCGACGATCTCCAGCGTGTCGATGTGCGACGCTGCAAAAAAGGATCAAACAAAAACAACGCCACCGAAATCAATCAAACCACGTCCTCCACCAATTCTCCAAATCGAAAAATCCAAATCCAATCGCCGATCGAACGACACAGGCGCACGCACGCACGCACGCAAAGGAAACGAAAAGTTCCGGCGCGAATGAACCGACCAAGGAAGATTTCGCCGAAGGATCCGCTGCCGATCTTGCGACCGAGCTTGTACTTGCCGCCGACGACGCGTTCCATGGCCGACGACGACGACGACGTTAAAGGAGGAGGAGGAGAAGCAGCAGCTGCAGCAGCTACGGATCGGAGCGGGAGGGGGAGGGTCGGATCCGAAGCGGCATAAAGCGAGAGCGCTAGGGCTTCCCGAACTCCGGCGGAGCAGCTGCTAGAGAGAGAAAGAAGAGAGAGAGAGAGATAGATTGCTTGTGCTCTATTTTGGTTGGTTTTTTTACCTTAATTTATATTTTTTTTTTAATGCGTATTCCCGATTTGTTATCTGCGGAAACGGAAGGGGTAGCGGGAGGGGACGCTTCCTCGCCAACTAACGCCGGATGGAGAGACAGCGATTTTCATTTTATTATGTGGAAAAAATAAAATAACGTGTTCGAGAAATCGGAGGGTATATACGGCATTTCAGATTTTTTTTTTTCTTTTATCCTTCTTTTTCTTTTTTTAATATTTCGGCAGGGGTTGGTTGACTTTGACCGGTTTAATTTGGAGAGTGGATAAGATTATTGGGGATGGGGGGATGAGCCGTTCTGGTGGTTTTGCCCAGCTGGCGCTACTAAATTGTGCCGATTTGGCCTTTCCCCCCCGGCTTTTTTTTTTTGAGAATGCTTCCTTCTTTGGGTAAGATATATTTTAAGATATTAGTTGTAATTTGTAAGCTAGGTAAAAATAAATTAATTATCTGGCGATACCATATCAGCCACATCCGACGAAATTATATAAGAAGATGAATATGGAGCTGACAACTTACGAGACCTTGTAAATGACCAAACATTATTATTTTTCCACGTATCGAGAGAAGGTGGATTTTTGGCGATCGCCGATCGCCTCTGAAAATGGAAGATGTGGTTAAATGATTGTATGTGTCGGTTAAGATTTATTTATCGGGTGACTCGAGACGACTACTGTGACGTCATGATAATAAATTAATTATTCGTCGATATCATGTCGGCCATTTCCAACGAAATTAATTAGGATGACGGATATGAGTTGGCAACAATCAAGATTTTATAAATGCCTATGCATATTATATTTCCGTGTATCGAGAGAAGGTGAATTTTTGGCGATCACCTCTGAAAATGGAAGATGCCGATAAAATCATTATACGTGTTGGTTAAGATTTATTGAGGGACTTAAGGCAACTATTGCCTTGATGTGATGACAACAGATTAATTATCCGTTGATACCATATCAACCATTTATAACGGAATTAATTAAGATAACAAATATGGAGCCGGCAACAATCGAGACTAGGTAAATCCCCATGCACATTATATATCCGTGTACCAAGAGTTTTGGTGATCACCTATGAAAATGGAAGATATCGATAAAATTATGAATTAATGCTATGAGAAATCCAAAACTGATATATATATATAATAAATTTATTTTAAATTAATTTTTTAACCATTAAAAGAATCCAGATTGGCACACACATGACAAATTATACCTTGAATTAATTTTTTTTACCATCAAAAACCTCAAACTAGTACATTAGTAACAAATTTACCAAAAACTATTTTTTTTACCACTAAAAACCTTAAACCGGTATACTTGTGATAAAATTTTCTTTGTTAATTTCCATTAATTTTGCTATTAGATTGCTATTTGATGACACGTGATAGTTAAGGAGTGTATCAATTAAGGGTTTTACCCTTCATTATCATAGATATATCAGTTTTATATTTTTTGAGTTATTAATCCAATTTAACGAAGGATAATTTTTTATAAATGTACTAATTTGGGGCTTTTAGTCATAAAAACAAATTAGTTTTGGATTAATTTGTTATAGGTATATCGATTTGAAGTTTTTAGAGGCCAAAAAATTAGTTTATGGTAAATTTTTCAAGGTATATTAGTTTTGGGCTTTCATGGTGAGAAAACTAGTTTTAATAAATTTGTCATGAGTTTATGAATTTGGGGTTTTTTAATGGTCAAAAAATTAATGGTAAAAAAATCATAAAATTATTATATGTGTTGGTTAAAATTTATAGACTAACTTAAGGCAATTACTATTTTGATGTTATGATAATAAATATCTATCTTAGGGTTCATTTGTTTCGTAAAAAAACATTTTCTAAGAAAATATTTTTCTTTTTTCCAAGCATTTGGTTCTCTTAAAAAACGAGTCGGCAAAAAAGGTTTTCCAACCAAAACTTATATTCAAGAATATGATTTTCTCTTTAAAAGAACTTACACTTAGACCCGAAAACTCTATACTTGAACATGAAAATCCCAAAATTGGTTCTTGGGTCCGCAGTTTGAGAGACCGAGCTCAATTCCATCAAGACCAAGTCCAAGTCCATCAAGGTGAGGGTCTGGGACCTCGATGGTCAAGCCTTGACCCAAACCTAAGTTTATCAAGATGAGGCTTGAACCCCAAGTGCCCATACCTAATACCTCAGCACCCAAACTCGTGTCTATAAAGGTCATGCTCGGATACACAACATTCTACCTCTGGTCCCAATCCTTAGGCTTAGGTTCACAAAGATTATGCATGGATCATCGGCGCTTGAACTCAGGTCCTTGGTTGACGAAAAGTTTGTTCCTATATAAAATTTTTTAAATTTTTTTATTAAATCTATTATTATCATTATTTTTTTCCTTCTTTCTTCTTTATTTTCTTCATTTCTTTTTTTTTTTCCCCTTTGGTTTCTTCCTCCTCCTTCCTTCATTGGCCACTTGCCTTAGCGATGGTCAGTAGCCAAGCAATCGGCCATGACTCAATTGTCAATCTCAAGACTCGATCGAACTAAGCAAGCTCAGGCTCGTTCGAGGCTTGCAAGCTTGAGCTCATCTATGGCCATCATTGAGGCTTGTCAAACGGTGAAGGGAGAAGGAAATAAAAAAAGAAAGAAAAAGAAAAATATTTGAATATTCGATTTTTTGTTTGAGATAAAGTAATGAGTTGGAATTTCATTTTTCAAATGAAATCCAAACATAAGAAAACGTTTTCGGTTACAATAAACAAACAAAAGAAAATTAATCATTTTTCTTAAAAATATTAGAAAAATATTTTTTTATCACGACATTTCTAGTGAACAAAAATAGCCTTACAAACCTCTACCTTATCGGGGAGGGAGGGGGTGGGGATGCGCAAGTTTTCGGGAGTAGGTTTCGACTCCCACGCCCGCAAGAGGCGGGGCAAAAGTCCGAGAGTGAGTGTAGAGTAAGTATAGAGTAGGACCGACAAAAAAAAAAAAAAAAAAAACATTGGAGTTAAAAATAGGGTTAATAGTCTGAAAAATTCTAAACTATTACACACGTGACAAATTTACTCCAAATTATTATTATTATTATTATTATTATTTTGGTGACCTAGGGAACCCCGCACGGCCGGATGCGGAGTAAACCACCGGGCGACACGTGCTAGCCACCACACACGTGCCACCGATAAGTCACCCCGCGACACGCCGGGGTTTCAACCCTCCTCTTCGTGAGGGGAGGAGGCCCAAAGCCAACTGCGTCACCCAGATGAGTGGTACTCCAAATTATTTTTTTTGACCACCAAAAACCCAAAATTGATATTTTTTGACAAATTTACCCCAAACTGGTACACTTATGACAAATTTACCATATGCTAGTTTCGTTAAATTTTATCATCAAATTATTAAGTTAAATGACACATGTCAACTATACAAATTTAGGATTTTATACTTCATTTATCATAGTTTACAATTTTGTTTTTTTTTGTGGTATTAATCTAATTTAGCGGAGGATATATTTGTCACAAATTTACCAGTTTGGAGTTTTTTGCGGTCAAATAAATTAGTTTTGGATAAATTTATTATAAATATATCAATTTATGATTTTTATGGTCGATCGGGGTTAATTTGTTAACGAATGTCTTAGGTTTGAGATTTTCATGATCAAAAAATAATTTTAGATAAATTTGTCACTCATATATCAATTTAGAGTTTTTCAAGGTATTAATCCTTAAAAATAAGAGCGATACTATTTTGGCCCAAGGGGCTCTTAGTTGGAAAAGCCCCTTTCAAGCGCATCCCATGTGTAGGAATGGCGACACGGACAAGCCAACCAACTCAGTTGCGATGACATGATAATATGTATTTTTATTCTTCAAAAATCGAATGATTTAAAAAATATTATTTATATCATTTAAAATAATTAATTGATAAAAAATATTTAACTGTTTATGTAGTTTTATAGATAAAGACTTTTCTTTTTTAATACACAATACAAGTGGTCGATTTTTGAAATATACTTTTTGCGAAATGAAAACATCCAAAATATAAAATAATTTGCAAGACGAACACAAACGACTCTTGCTCGTTTCCATATAGCGCCGTCCGAATGCTCTAAGTCCCCGCGTCACCTCCGGCGACGGCGAGTTCCTGAGCCGCGACGGACCACGAGCTCTAATCGGAGATGATCGGCGACGTAGAAAAGATGGTCGCCGTCGGTCTCGTCTGGGGCGCTACCAACGCCCTCATGCGGCGGGGCGCGATCCTCTGGGACCAATCCCTCAAGTCTCCGCCGCCGCCCGCCGGTCCCCAGCACCACCGCAAGATCCACCGGAGAGCCCTCGCCTCGCTCAGGAGCTGGCTCGGCCTCGTCCTGATCTGGCAGTACTCGGTCCCCTTCGTGATCAACCTCTCGGCCTCCGCCACTTTCTTCGCCATCCTGAGCCACGCGCCGATCTCCCTCGCCGTGCCCGTGACCAACGCGACGACGTTCGCCGCCACCGCCGTCTGCGGCGCGGCCCTCGGCGAGGAGACCCGCTTGGGTCCCGCGGTTCTGGGTACGGGTCTCATCGTTCTCGGTGTCTGGCTTTGCATTTCGTGAATGCCTGGCTTGGCTTTGTATCTCGTGGGATACGATGAAAGCTCTTGTTTTTCGCTTGTCAGATCCAGTTTTGCGTCCATTGTTTGTATTTATGCTCTGTTTCAGCTCAGTTGAACCTTTTTATTATTTTATTTTTTTGCCTCTCTCTTTGTTCTGCATCATAGCTTGTGATCGATTAGCTCATAGTCTGCTATAATGAGATATGAACTGCTGAGTTGAATTCGTGTCTATAAAGAATTCCAGGAGGACCACAATAGTTTACCAAGGCGATTACAATATGACGGTAGAAAAACGACCAATTCGTTGGAAAACAGAAGGAAACGAGTGAACAAATTTTGTAAATGGACAAAAGGATGGTGGTAATTGGATAGAGTATGGTGGAGGAAGTACAATTTGGCATGGCTCAATTTTGTTGCCATGGTATGAGTTATACTGTCGAGCCGACCATTCCCTTAGTACTGGGGTTTGGAGCATTCAGGAGGCATCAGGCCGTTGAACCTTTTGGTGTCCTTGCAGTAATCGTATATCATGTAGTTGTCTCTGACCCACTTCATTTGCCCAAGCTTAGCAAAGCTCAGTTGGCTGTAGGTTGGGGCTGTCCACCAGTTAGCCAGCGAAGTGGCGGCGCACTGAGTTATGCTGACAGGTCCGTTCCACTTGCAAGCCCTCGCCCTGAAATTATGTAGTCCTGCTCTGAATGGTGCGCTGCTCCAGTCAATCTTGACTAGACCTCCTCTTGTCGCCCAGTTATCCGCATTCCATAGGCTCGAGTAGACCCTCATCCCTTGCTTGTTTGGATATGCTATCCCCTCGCTCTGGTAGTTTCTGAATACTCGAATTGGCAATCCGTCAATGTACCACCTGAAGTTATGGTCACATGTCTAACGTCATTCTTGGTGATCTTGACATGTAAGGAACTTGTCGAAAAGTATGGTTGATGATGAGGTTGCAGAGAGGTATTAAGTACTTGCATATCAGATTAGGAATGGTAAACAATATGGATTAACTAATTAGAGGTAAATAACTTCGTTGTCATTGTTCCTAGTGAATGGTATCTTTGGAGGAGGACACAAGAAGAGGAAGTTAACTTACACAACTTCTGTTGGATTCCAGTGGATGGTGTAATTGTGGTAGGCAGCTGTTGGGTCAAACCATGAGTAAAATTGTTGTTCTCTGCTTCCATTACCTTGTGTGTAGATGTTGGTGTGGATGATGTACGGTTGCCCGGACACATTGCCTAGGAACTCGAAGTCTATCTCATCGTGCCTGCTTCCAGTAGACGAAAGCTGCAAAAAGATACGATGTAGGGGGGATTAACTGGTCTCTGCGTGTGCTACTGCATACAAAGCACTCTAAAAGGCTAATAAGAATTTAACCAATTGGGTTGTACACGAGTTCATTTACAAGGATGCCAAGATCCGTTTGTGTGTGCTTAGATCATGTATCAGTTGATGGAAAAAGCTTAATAAGCTCTTTCAGAGGTTGTAAAGACCATCTTTCTTCGATTTATTGCACTTACGTAGTATGCAGTGACTGTTCCGGCAGAGTTTCCGGGTACCAGTTTGATTAGCATCTCAATGCTTCCAAACAAGAAGGCCCTCTTTGATTGAATTCCGGAGCCTGCAAAATCAAGTCATCAATGACACTGAACATTTATCAAGTCTGGTCCCTAGAGCCTTTTCATAGTTCTAGTGGTCAAGGTAGGCTTGATTTGTGCAACTATCATGTATCTAGAGCAACAGCCTTCAAATAGTTTCTGCATCAACCTGCGATCTAGTTTCTTGCATGATTGTTTCTATGTAGATATCTCATATATTTTCTTGGTTTGGTGTTTTCATGCACTACAGATTTCACTTCATCGTTGAAGATATTATGTTGAACACCTGAAACTGTTTCTGTTGATCATATATATGTAGTTAGTCTGGCATAAAATCTGAAACTGAAGTATAGAAAACATCTAACGAAGCATGGCATACGGGCATTACCCGAATTTTGATCCAAAACAAGTTGCACGTCTTCGCCATTGCCTGAAATGGAGCAATGTTGAGTCCCCCAGGTGATGTACATGCTCTTGGAGAACTTGGCCTCAACATGGCTTTGATGCAGCGCGATTCCACACAGGACGAGGGCCATCAACATGACATGTAAGCTCGCCATTTTGAAATCGAGGAAGATTTCCCCCTCTCGTGCTGTGTCGGAGCCTACGAATTTGAAAGGGGATGATGGTTCCTCTAACTTATGAGAGCTTTTTTAGCTCGTGAGTCATTACTCAGGAGCTCCTCAGGCATCCCTGAATGTATGACACTTTTAAATGCATTTTTTACATTCCGATGACCTCGTCAAGGTCTTGCACAGATAGTTGTCTGCATCACAGACGAGAGCAGGCCTTCTAATTTTTCAATTTCCCATGTTGTCTGTGTTGCATAGTAGGAATTTGAACTGAATACAATTTGTCCAGCCACATAATCCCGGGATAAGTTCTGAACTCTCAGCACAAGCAGAGAAAATAAGGACTTTGCTATTGATTCAGCTGGTGATCGACAGCCAATTTGCTCAGGGTAGCCGATGCCCGTCAAAGGCGGTATCGCATTGGTCACATTACTCATTAGTCGCGATCGGAGGACCCGATTGTTGCTGCAAAAATGCAAGTTTGTTTCACGGACTCTGCAGGAGCCAGTGCTTCTAAGGAAATAAGGTCAGATTAGGATGTCCATTAGTCAAATGTGGACTGCAGGAGACATTTTGTTAATACCACAATGAAAGGAACAAGACCCTTTGTTTCTCTAAGTACCAGGGAACAGAGCTAAATCAAGTGATTAGCGAGAGACAGCCTTGGAATTGGCCGAGCATGTTGAAAGGTTGGGCGTGTTGAGGGTAGGTTTGGGTTGGTGTTGAGGGAGTGGCCCAGCTGGGGACGCGGTGGGAATGAGGAGAGCAACCGCAGGATCGTGCGTGGGACTCATTCCCAATCATAAATTCCACAGGCGGATTCAAATTCAATTTAATTCAATTCCATTCGCTCTTCGGCTTGATGTGTGCACGTTCACGGGCTTTTGCAGAAGCTGGGGAATTTTCAAATTATCAATTGGGTCGTTGCCCATGAATCCTGAGTTCAGCTAATCAGTACTGAAATAGATGAATGAACAAGTCGTCGACCCGAGGAATTTGTGCGCGTCGATTGACTTCCCAAAAGTATGTTATTCAAATTGCATTTATTTAAGCTGCTTCAACGCTTGAAGGATCCTCCTTGGACGGAACGTCTCCTCCTTGCGACGCTACAGGCAGCATGGGCAGAATGCCCTAATTTTTCCATCAGACACTGCCGTCGCAAAGAGAACAGGGCAGCAGATTGGGCCGCGAAGGCCTAGGACCATGTAGACCATGCTCTTAATTGGTCTTTGTTTCTTCCTTCAGTCTTTTAAAGTATAATACTTTCACATGCTGTAATATCTGGATGTAATCTTCTAATGTGAATACAAAAGCTGCTTCTTAGACCAAAAAAAAAAAAATTGCATTTATTTAATATTTTAAGTAATGGTATATCATACTTCCCAAAAGTATGATATCCAATTTTTCTTCAAGCTTTTGGTCTCCATCGTGAAGAATCAGACTTCGGCTTTGTTTTTTTTTTTTTATTCAACTTCGGCTTTGTTTGTTTCTCGAGAAAATGAATCATTTAGAAAATATTTTCCTAAAACTTATCTCTTATATCGTTTACAAAAATGAATAAACAATAGATATTTTCATCGTTTTTGAAATGTTTACATATAAATTGTAGTCAACAACAAGTACATTTTCATTAGTAATTACAATACAAGTTATCATTTTTAGGAAAATACTTTTGAAATCATTCATTTTCTGTTGAACAAATAGAGCCTTCCATGATGCCACTTTTCCAAGTTATAGAGTTGCCTGCATTGTTATGCTTCCTAAGGACATATTTGGTAACTATCTTGTTATTCTATTTTTCTGTTCTTTTCTTCCTCGAAACAGAAAAAAAGAACAAGAAAAGAGAAAAAATCCATTTGATAATATCAACTAATTTTCCTGTTCCCCAGAAAAATACATTTGAAATAGAATCAATTTTTAAAAAAACTTCTTTTTATTCTTAAGAACAATTTCTACAACAAGATCATTTTCTTCTTGTTTTCTTTTCATTTTTTCCCTTCATTCTCCGTCCTCCTATAGCCGGTTGCTGGGCCTTGACGATGGTCGGCAATCAACTAGAGACAAGGGTCGGCTGACCTCGAAGAAAAATGCGTACTTGTTGATTATCAATGCAAGATTCTTTCGGATAATAAGTTTAACAATAAAATTTATAATTTTAGTTGCGCGGAGAAATAAAAAAATTGACATTATCTTGTTCTTTTGCTCCTATATAAATTCTTCTCTTGGACCTAAGCTAGTCCTTAAAAGACTCGAGAGAGAAGAAACAGAGGGAAGAACACTTGAGGGGTGAGACTCTCCAATGTCACTTCCTGTATTCCCACCTATCCAGGGACGAAAAATATATGATAGGAATTGAAGAGCGGGGTATGTGGACATTGTCACATTAAAATAAGGAACATAGCCTAGTTACATCCTAAGTTACTAGGCTACGCAGAAGGCCCATATGGGAGCCTTGCATCCTATTGCGTCAGCTTGTGCTTCACGTAAGTCTATCAATTGACTTGCTAACATAGTACCTCTGATTGACAGGCTTGTGCGAATAAAATAAATAAATTATTCACTAGTTTTTTAAGAAGAGAAAACAAACTTCTATTTGCAATTTGAAAAATCAATGAAAATAATTCTAAATTTCTCACGCAGTGGAAGGATGAGGTTGATTGGAGTGCAAGGGCAACTAAGGAATTCCCTAAACGCACTTTCTTAATAGAAAGTGAATAGTCAATCTCTTTGTCATCCCTTTTATACCCTTTTCTCGATCAATTTCATCTTTTCCCTTATTTGATTTACAATTAGAAAATTGAGTTTACGAGGGATTTGATGGGAAACACAAAAGCGAGCCAATTGGAGATTTTGCCTTCTATATCACATATAATCTCTTATTCATTTGGCCAAAAAAAGAGAGTACTATCTATCGTATGAGTACCAAATTCCTCTTTGCTCAAGGTGTAACATATTGCATTTTTTAAATAAGTTTCTGTTTACCATCAGCGCAACCAATCATATCCCCAAGTATTGAGATGCGATTTATGCTTATTCATTGTTAATGATTTTTGCAATTGCATAACTCAAGTTTGATTTGTGAATTTTGGAATTAGTTTACTAACTTTTGATTCCAATGGTCCAATGCTTTAATTTTTTTAGTCTTTTGCAACTCATACGCTTTAACCAGAATCTGATCAATTATCTCAATCTTTTCTCCATCAAATGATCGTAAAAGGCGTATATTATGAGTTAACACCTTAAGATTGAGAATTTTTAAAAATCTGCAGTAAATTGCTTTCCAACCCCAAATCGGATTCGAATTCAAATCACAACTCCCATGTCGGAAGGAATATGAATCCAGTCTTGTCGTTTAAATGGATCCAATCTTGTCGTTCTTTTCCTTAGATTCTTGAGATCTAGCGAGGTCATGACAGGCACAAATTTTCTTTGATTTAAGATTTTGAAGCGATATCCTTCTTTTTGAAGCACTATTCCTTATAATGCAAAGGCAATGTTGGTTTGTCCTCATTTCATTTCTTGATTACGATCTAAAGAAGAGTTTTAAAAGCAAAAACGCATTAATGGGAAACAGTAATAAGCGACTAAGGATCCATTTGTTTGAAGGAAAGTATTTTTGGGAAATTGATTTCTGACTTTTCCGCATGTGGACAACGGTAAACTAATCAATCTATTGAAAAACGTTTTCCATAGGTTGAAAATAACAAATTTGGATTGGGAGAAAACAACTTTTCTTTCTAGCAAAAAGAAAATCACTTACCTTAAAACTACCAAACAAATAAACACCAACAATTTCCTTTGATAATGATTTTCATGGAAAATATTAAATGGTACCTTGGATAGTATTTTGAAGAAATTAAATGGTATTTAATGCGAAATAATCTTTTCCAATGGTAGTGTCTGATGGAAACAATACAACAAAGGGTGCAAAATAATATCCGACATCCGGTTCTTGGGATGATATATTGTACATTTATGCATAATTTATGCCATAACAAATAGAAAATACATGAAGGCTTGAGCTTGCTCAGATTTAACCTCATCATGGACCTCCAATCTCTTTTGACATAATTTGGAGATATGTACTTTAGCCAAAGCAGTCAACCGGGAATTTACTCCTTAGCGTTTCCGCAATACACAACCTTTTCACTGCTTGACCTCTAGCTGCTGGCCAGGAATCGCATTGTCGAGTAAGCTTCTTTTTGTCTTCATCAATCTTTTCCTTGTCGATTGACACGACACACAGTTGATCCACATTACTTGCATCCGCGCCTTGATTTGAGGTTCCTAGTTTTAACATTTTGACAGATAAGGTAATAAAGCAAGGCTGCTTTAAAGCAGCCATCTTTTCCACGAGTGAAAATGAAAAAGCTGAGCAGGCTGGAATCGCTTCAAGCATAAGCTAAGGTTATTCGTTGTCTTATCAAGTTCCTAGGGCATCAGCAAATATTAGTGGACATACTCAATTCGACGGCTTTGAGTTTCATAACTAATTTGTGGGGAGGGATATTGAACTCAGCAGAATTATATTGTTTGGAACCAAAAAAAAAAAATGTGGGTTTTTTACATCGATGGTACATTTCAATTAGTTTGCAAGTTACCAATTTGAAAAGGTAAAACTGGTAGCAATAACTTCTATTTGCATAACTTACTAACACTTTGAATTCACTCTCTTAAATGAAATTGTCCACCTAAATTAAGGTGATTGACCAACTTTTATCAGTTAAAATTACCAACTTAGTTTAGGTTATCAACTCTTGTTTGAGATATTTACCAAAATTAAATTCTCTATACCAATTTTATATGCCTAGGTTAGCAACTCCTTACATTTACTAACTTTTTTCAAAGATAACAATTAACAAACTCAATTTAGTGTAATTTACCAACTTTTTTCCATTAAATTGGCAAATTAATATTGGGTTACCAACTATCATTCAACTTACCTAAGGATATTTTGATTTTTTTTATTCACCACCTTTTCTTATCATTTACAAACTTTTGAGGGCACTTCTTAGCAATGCCTTCAATTTACCTACTCTTGCTAGAAATTACTAACCTTAATTAGAGCAGCTTACCAACTTTGTGATAAGTCACTCAAATAAAAGTTGGTAATTTCACATAATAATTAAAAAAAAATTAAGGTATAGGCAAAAATAAAAAATAAAAGTTTGTACCTTATGAGATAATTTTTTTTTTTGGTTAGAGATAAGAGAATTTAGTAATATAAACAAAAGTATTAATAACTAACTTGAATAAGAGTTGATAACTCAAAACTAGCACCTAACTTAATCAGAGAAAATTTCATAAGTGCTCAAAATAAGGTTGGTAATTTCTAGAATTTGGCAAGTAAGATAAATAAAGTTGGCAACTCCATAGAAAAGTTGGTAGATTTTAAAATAGATCAAATAAACTTTGGTAAGCAACTCAAAAAATAGTTGGTAAACCAAAACTAACTAGTACAAAAAAGCTAGTAAGCCAAACGAAAAAAGTTTGGTAAATTCGTTTAAGGATTGATAACTTATGGCATTATTAAGAAAAACTTGGAAATTGATAACATGAGTTGACAAAAAACAAAAGCCAAATAATCGTTTATAAAGGGAAAATGATACCACAAGCATTATAACTTTCATAGGATATTCACTTAAGGGGTTAATACCCTGAAAAACCCCAAACTGGTACACATATGACAAATTTACCCCAAACTATTTTTTTGACCACCAAATACCCCAAACTGGTATACCTTTGACAAATTTACCCTAAACTGGTACACTTGTGACAAATTTACCCTCTGTTAGTTTTTATTAAATTTTATTATCAAATTATTAAGTTAAATAACACGTGATAGTTTATTAATATATCAATTTAGGATTTCACACTTCATTTGTCACAGTTTATAATGTTTGTGATTTTTTTTTGTATTAATCCAATTTAACGAATGGTATATTTGTCACAAATTTACCAGTTTGGAGTTTTTTGTGGTCAAATAAATTAGTTTAGGGTAAATTTGTCATAAATGTACCAGTTTAGGGTTTTTTATGGTTAGTCGGGGTAAATTTGTCACGAGTGTACCAGTTTGGGGTTTTTCATGGTCAAAAAAATAGTTTGTAGTAAATTTGTCACAGGTGTACCAGTTTGGGGTTTTTCAAGGTATTAACCCTTCACTTAAGTGTCATATATTTTCAAGCGATTACTTGAGTGCTTGTGGTGAATAACTTTTAAGAATTAGGACACTCAAGTGATCAATAAAAAAGTTGTAGACCTTAAGTGGTCACTGTACAAAAGTTAGGGCAATTGCGACATCCTTATCCCCATTTATAAATTACTCCAATATTAAGGGGAACCCAAAATAAGTAGTAATTTAATTGGAAAGAAGTTGGTAAGTCACTGAAATAAGATTGATAAGTTCAAGTAAGAGTTGGTAATTTTAAGGATTGGTAAAACAGACAAAATAAAAATCGGTAACTTGCAAATTGAAGATTGGCGATTTTACGAAAGTGTTGGAAATTCACTTACAAGTTACATAAAAACTAGGAAATGGATTTTTTTTTTTTTTTTTTGGTACGCAAGTGTTTACGCTTATTACCAACTCTTTTGGAAATTAACCTGTACATAGGAAAAAAAAACAGAATCATTCCTGAAGTTGAAGAGCTTCACAAAAATGCCATTTTAGTTGCAATCTATGACTTTGGCCGCGGCAACAAAGCGCATTCATGCTAAAATATGATATGGCTCTAAAGCCAAACTATGTTTAGCCTTTGTGAACATGTTCCTACATGAAAAGCCTATGGACTTCCAGAAAGTCATAAGATAGTGGTAGAAACTGATAAGAGAAACTATTTAAATACATGTGATAACTAGCCTAATGAAAAACAAGTTATACACCAAAAAGATAACCCAAAAGCTTCCTGACAAGACAATACTAAAGGATCAGATTGCCAAGAGATCCATCGAAACCTGACAAAGGCAATGATAAAGCATCCAAAAGCAGCATAAGAAAAAGTTGATCTGTGAGCAATTTTCTCTCTTCATATCTGAAGTTTAATTTCCTTACTACCTAAAAGCTGATTGTGCTGTGTCTGCTATATGAATGATGCTTGTTGCTTTGTGTCTGCTATATGAATGATGCTTGTTGCTGTGGCTTAGCTTTGAAGAAACTCGCAACGTGCATTACCTTACCTAAGAAAAGAGAAACGTGAGAGAAGCTTTCCATCACTTGTGTGTTGTTTTATTTTCTTTTCCAGTTTATGGTAAGGTAAGCATTCAATGACTCAAGATAGAGTGTTTATGCCGGACTGGTTTTATACGAACCTTCATGTAAGGAGTCGGGTCATCCCTCTCAGGAAAACCCTATTTATCAAAGCAATGAATACAGTAGCTTAAAATTAATGGACAATAAATGTTGCCTTTTGAAGTTTTCCAGTCCACAGAAATAAGATTGTCCTTTGGACCCACAAAAAATGCAGAGACATGATCAATTTGGAAGTTAATTCCTTGTTCTAGAATCAGAAACCACCAGCAATAAGCATTACTTTTGAAGGGCAAGTTTTTTTCCTGGGTTACATCATAGGTCACTCAGGCTACTCATTCGTAATAAGTAATAGCTTATACTTTTAGACTGCCAAGATGGAAATCGATCTTGCGTATCAAGCTTTGTCTTTCAAAATGTCATAATAACCATAGGCAAGATTAGATAGTCGGTTGTCGGACACGAGAGATATGTGGGTTCAAGTTACAAAGGTCTAGCGTTTATTTGGCTACGGACAATAGGTTTCAAGTTACGCCGAAGACGGTTCTTGGTACATCCTGGAGCGATACCTCGGTTAAATTAATAACAACAGAGAGACATGATGAGACAGATCCCAAACTTGAGGGGAACAGCGTCGCTAACCCTCATCATCAAGCTCAAAATAGAGAAATGACGTCTATAGTCATTCTTCAAGAAAGTATAATATGGCTCCGTGGCAAACACTGATATATGAATAAGGGATTACAGCTTTAGTTCTTCACAGAATGAACACTATAATGGCTGCGGGGCAATGTTCAAACCAAAAAAGAAGCAGAAAGTGCCAAATGAGTGGCATTAGTCAGCTAAAAGTTAGCAATAGTACTCTTAAGGCCATGCCATTTTTGACAAGAGTGATGCTGAGTGAAGGTGATCATAACAAAAGCAATGCATGACAATTTCTCTTTAAGAAAAGAAAATGCTGTGCGTCAAAAGCCAAAAGACAAACAAAGCATACTGGACTGAAAGCAGATCACAGAAAAAACTGCCTGAAAAATTAATTTTGTCAATCATTCATGGAACTAGACAAAGCATCCAAAAGAACTAGAGAAGGAATCAAGAGTACTGATTTTGTCTCTACTTATTTTAAATTAAATTGCCTTAACATAAGCATATAGTATCTCTTTATAATGCTATTTGCTAGCGTAGCTTTGAAGAAAGTTGGGACATGATTTAGCTAGGAGAAGTCGTGTGTGTTGAAGAAGCTATATGAGGCTCTTTTCTTTTCTTTTTCTTTGATGGTTAAGGGTAGAGAAGCTATTGAAGGATTCTGAATAGATATCTTGACATGTAGAAATTTTGATTGATTGATGTAGTGCTTTATCCATCAAATTGAGAGAACCTAATGAAATGCAGTGCCTTTTCAAATTAAAAATTTCAATAAAAAAATGGAGAACTACTCATTTCCATCAACGCTAAGCTTAGCTTTTCAAATTTGAGCGATTCACTCAACACCCTAGGGTTCTAGAGCTTTTCAGAAGCAGTATCATTTTGTAGGATCTAATGGAAATCAATGTGATATCTATATCTTTACCAAAAAAAAGAAAAATGTGATATCTATATTGCTTATCGTTCAAGCTTTATGTTTGGAAAACCTTGAAATAAAGAAGAGATCTTGATAATTTCGGAGCTACTTCAAGAGCTCATTTTTGGGAATTTTCCTTTCGTGGATGATAGAAACATAATACGTACACCTTTCTAACTTTAAGGGACATTTCTGTGTCGACAAGGGTATGGAAACCATCATGTCATGCGCATCATAATCACACATATTACGAGTTATCTTCTCATATCACAGCCAAAACAACATGTCATTAAAACTACCCCCTCATTTTCTCTGTGGCTTTGGACATGAATCTACGACATTTACAAAATGATATGTTATCACTTATTATTGCAGACCACATTTGTTTGTTAATAGGTAATTGATGCTCCCTCAAAAGTGTTGAAAGTTGTCCAGCACTAACAGCCTCAATTTAGAATCTCAATCTCCAATCACAAAGTACGATCATTATTCGCATTATTTAAAATCTCTATTGCACATGTTCAATGTTTTTGGTTGCTTTCTACATCCTTTTCATATACTGTTGAGCATAGAAAGCAAAGTGTATTTGGACAACCCGAAAAAGATTTAAAGACGCTCTTGGCGAACCTTATAGATTTGTAAAAGATAAAAGAAACAATGCACATCTCCTTTCTTTGACAACTAATGAGGGGAAAAAAATATTTCACTGTTCTTGTGCAGAAGTCAATCTACCTTTCATTACACAAGTTCTTCGTAGATGAAACTTCAAATAAGTCGGCCTCAGTTTCCTTGCTCCACCTTTCAAACACTTCCTTCATGCTGTACTCCCGCAAATGCAAGTAGAGAGCATTGGGATTCAGCATCCCCGCGATATTCTTTCTCAGGATATGACCGGTATCAGAGCGAGAGTCTGAGCTCCAAGTCTACTTCTTGGTTGTCATTAGACTCGGAATTTTGGCTGCTTGAGCCTATCGAGCTGCTTCTGTGCTTCTTGTTCTTCTTCTCTTGAGAATCCTGCAATCGAAATCCTTCACAAATCAATATAAAGCAATAACATGCGCCCATTATGAACAAGTGGTGAAACAATGGGGTGGCTATTCAGGATATGTTCACATAAAGAACTTGGGGAAAAAAAGTAAACACCTCAACTTGAAGATTAAGGAGGTGTCTGGTCATATTTGGGTGTTGCCCATATTGTGGGATCTCCAAGATGCCACTGCCAGCGTTCCAACTGAGTAATCATCATAAGGACAAAAACATACAGCATTGCATTATGTACTAGAAATTTGACCATAGGTACCCACAATAATTAAGCCTTTCGAAAACTCAAATTGCTCAACTTGGCAAGCCAATTTTGTACCTTGCGGTATTAGGAGGCTGGGAATCATCATATCTGATGTTTGCTCTCTCATAATCACTCAAACCCATCTGCACCAAAATCACATTCAAACAGAATTTTAGGGACCCACAACAAGAGACCTGGCTAAAAAGCAATAGACTCTTAAGGATTTTTCAAGCACTCTCATAACACATTATATTTTCGGATTGGGATGACTAGATATTAATAAAAAGAAAAAGGTCTGGAAAATTCCCAAAAGAAGGGAAAATGATGAAATCGCTTTTGCCAGTGGGAACTTGAAATTTGGCCCAAGAAAGTAAATACATATCTAGGGTTTCTGGGTTTTGTGCCAAAGCAAACATAAGAATCACTAACAAGGAAATTGTAAAAAGGTGGACTCAAGCAAGAAGATTTGCTTAAATGGAGAAGCTCGAGTGAGCTCTGGCATGCACATTTGTGGCGACTCGCTAGGCACAAATCATGGTACTTGGATAGACATTAGTTCTTGATTTTGCCATCTAATAAGAATGCATGGGGAGTGATCGATACTTTGTATAACCTACCATCAAGTGGGGGTTGAATCCATAAGAAGCTGAGGGAGAGGAAGATGAAGAATTAGAGAAGGATGATGATGGTATTGATGAATAAGCATTTTGCATTCTCAAATCCTCCTGCATGTGCAATATTCACCAGAACATGAACAACCCCTTAACCAAAATCCTCCATTCTTCCTCTAGAGAGAGAGAGAGAGGGAGGGGGGAGAGAGAGAGATAGAGAGAGAGACTTACTTGAGCGAAGGTGGAGGGTTGATGAGGATGAGGATGGTGATAAGGGTTGGGGAGTGAATTGCTGGGGAGGAAGCTGGGACAACCCAATTGGCCATGCAATCTGATCTTCTCCAATTGAGCAACCCCAAGCCCCCTCTGCGGCTGTTTCGGCTTGTCCGGGTTGCTCTTCTTGCTCTTCCTTGTCGAGTTCGACGACGACGAAGACGAGCCTCTCATGTTCGGATCCCCAAAGAAACTGCTCCCCATCTTCCTTCTCTATATTTCTTCCTCCCTTTTCCACTGAGAATCAAGCAGAGAGCAAGAACGAGCTCCTTCTCCTTCCTCAAGATTTCTCCCCCCACAGATAGATAGAAAAAAGAATACAAGAAATGTGAGCTGATCGATGATGGTGATCAAGTGAGAGATCACAGAGATCTCTTTGGCCTCTTTTTAAGCTGGTTTTTTTCTGCCAACACCTCCCCACTAATTATTGCATCGCTGGATCGGATTGCCTATAGATTTCCATGTTTTATATGCTCTAGATTTTATGCCTCCCTTTTCCTTCTATTTGCAAACTCATAACATATTCATCATTCAATATTCTTTTCTTTGGACAATTTTCCCCTTATTATATTCGAAATTATTTACTCCTCTCTCCCTCTCTCTCTCCCTCCCTTTTTTCAAGAGCTCCTCAAGAAGGACTTCGAAGACTACGACTTTGAAAGCGATTGTCTGCGATTCAAGCGTTAAAAAATTCGAATAAGATAAGGATTTTTCCTAGCCAGTAGCCCCCACACGTAATTAGAGTTTATTTTATAACTTAGGTTCGACATATCTAATTTTTTTAAAAACCAAGGGCACCATGAACGAGCTCAATATAATAATGCACTTGCCTATGTGCCCTCATTTCGCTCATCAGTTTCGGCCCTCCTACTTTTTCGAGGTACGACTTGCGTGTCACACTCACGGAATAATGCAAAATGAAAAATCAAAAGTTAAAAAATCAAAATGAATTTAAAGTTTAATTTAAATCAAGATTTCACATTCATTACCATTAATTGTCATAATTTTGTTTGGTGTATAAGGTAAGAAACGATACACGTATATACGCGATGTAGGTACGAAATCTGATGCAACCGACTTTGATTAAATCTCGCCCCCTGCTAAAATCCGATCTTGCAATGATACTTCCCCGTATATGAAGACAGAAGAATTAGCTCGATTCTCCTGTAGTAATTTCGGATTTTTCCCTTCACCATCGCTAATGTTACAAAGTCTTCTGGTCAGTCGTGGTCCCGTCCGATCATCTGTTCTACCCTTCATTTCTCAAATTTTATATCATTTTCTTCCCCCCACATGATTCCTAAGCCTGCCATTATAATAACAACCGTAACGAAAAACCCTAGCTGTAATGGAGAAAGGAAGCGATATTCTAAGCGATAATGTTGGACCCCAAATCGTCCATTAATAATTATAGATTCTAGAAAATCTCGTCTGCCCTTTTCACCCGGCGGTTGACTTCCCAAATGGCGACCATTCAATGCGGTCGATACATTACATAAACAGAAAAAAATATACATGGGGAAAATGGTTATTCATAATTTATTATTTTTTTTGTAGGAAAAATATTTTTCGGTTCGCACATTAATTTGACCTAGGGATGTCGATTGAGGGGAGAAGCGAATTAATGCTAAGAACCAAATCTAATCGAGCTGTTCGACGCATGATTCGTGGGGTCATATGATATGAGTTGTTTTTGTGGTGGAAAGCGGGAATCCCACAGGTTCCCCTCCTTTATTTTTTTCTTCCTTAATCCGACACGTGAACTCGTGCAATTACGCAAATCACCTCCACGATGTTGCTTGTTGGAGCACAAGAATCGGAATTGCGCAAATTGACAGACAGAGAGAGAGAGAAAATTGGGAAAAAGAAATGATTTTAATTATTTTATTGAGGAAAGAGCTCTAATTAATTTTATATTTAGTTCTCTTAGGCTTGTTCTGGAGGGGTGAACAATGCACATGGAGAGAATTTGACTTCTTCGTGGATTAATTTTTTTTACGATGTAATTTTTAGTTAATTTAGACTTTACGGTGATGTTTAAACATTTCCTAAATCCCTGAGACCTATAAAAATTTCATGGCAAGTAGAGGTTGACACGTAAATTTGCATACCTCGTGATTTTTTATTGAGAAAAAAATATCTTAGGAATAAGCATAGTTCTAAAGTGGAATCAAATCAGTCCGACCGGTAAGGCGATTCCAAGCTTTAGCATATGCAAAGTAGATTTCAGGTTCCAAAAATTGGAAAACCTATTCCGATATGTAGATTTTAAGTAAAATTGGCAATCAGAAATCCAAACAAGTATTTGTGTTTTTTTTGTTCTATGTCTTTGCGTGATCTTACGGCATTTTACAATATCCAATGATGAACCATTAGTCTAAATTCTCATTTCAGATAATTTTTATAACTGAGACTTTTACTTTATTAATATTTCATAATTTTTATGTATCTAAATAGTTCTTATATTTGTGTTTTTTTTGTTCTATGTCTTTGCGTGATCCTATGGCATTCCACAATATCCAATGATGAACCACTAATGCAAATTCTCATTTCAGATAATTTTTATAACTGAGATTTTTACTTTATTAATATTTCATAATTTTTATGTGTCTAAATATGTGCTGTGATCAATGAATTATAGCAAATGGTAATCTTTAGATATGATGGTTTACTATAATCGTTCAATTAAAAGTATAAATGAAATCTAAATAGACATTGAAAATGACTCTAGAACCTCCGATAGGGTAGGTTTTAAGTTTAAAAGTGGCACCATAGACCATTTTTTTGGGAAAATGTTTTCCAACGCTCATTTTTCGCAAAACAAAATGAGCCTATATTCAGTTTTAGTGGGGAATGGGAAGATATCGTTTTCTTAACTTCATAATATTTATTCTTCTTCACGGATTTATCGGCAACTATGTTTGGAAATGCAATGCTTTCTTTTTCTTTATTGTACGCCTAATCCCCACACAAGTAAGTTTTTTTAACTGTTCAGTTAACTCCAACAAATTAATCTTTTGTTTAATTCAAACCACATTGAAATCCTTGTAGTCTAACTAGAGCTCCGTTTATTTTGCAGAAAATAAATAATTCAAAAAACATTTTCTGGAAAACGATAGATTGTATTGTTACAAAAATAAATAAATTAAAAATATTTTTCATCATTCACAAAAAAAAAAAAAAGTATACATAAATTGTTATTGTCATGGACTAATCATCTCTAGCAATGCAAATGATTTCATTTAAAAAAATGGTTTTCAAATTATTTATCTTTTGCGAGATGAACAGAGCCTGTATATAACATCAAATCTCAATGAAGAAAGGCGTAATTGACATCTAAATGAACACCTCCCACTATTTGATTGCAACTATAGCAAGAACACTTCTAGAGGTAACATTATGGCCGTTAGCGCAAAAGTCTCATTGTAATCTATATCCTCTTTTTTGGGCATATTCTTTAGCCACTAAGCGTGCATCGTATCTTTTGATACTTCCATCACTCTTAAATCTCATCTTATAGACCCATTTATATATATTGAGAAACTTAGCTAATCAGTCATAAATCTATTGTATAGTTACCAATTTGATCTTAAACTTTTCAATTTTACTAATTTTGTTCTAAGTATTTACGTGAAATTACAATGTAATCCTTCTTGTCAATTTTAATCAGAAATCATTGACGTGGAAGTGTACCACATAAGACGGCGGGCGATAACTTGACCATAGCATCAGCAATTCCAAGGACATTGAAGTTGATCGCAGAGTGGCATGTCAAATGAAATTAAGGCATTGGGATTGATATGATACTTGGACTGCCGTTACTAGGCCACAAAATGTACGTCCAAATAGATATAGGGAAATTTACCCAATCAACTTCTATATCCTCTAAGATGAAATTTAGTTTGATGTGATCTGTTATTTATAATATAACATAAACATCCAAATACTCTAAAATGTTTTTAATCTGGCTTTATGTTGTATCAAAGTTTAGTCTTTGCCCGAAGTGCCAAAGTCATGGCCCTACTAATCCATGATTAAGAGATAAGATTCATATATTATCAGTTTCATGAATATAAAAAGGATCATTTGTATCCGCCATTGTCGGGCTGTTTAACTTTTTAATTGATTATTTGTCGCATTAGATTCATCGTCATCTATGAGGATCGATGCAGGATAAGGAAATGAGTCTATAAATAATGTGGTGAAACGACCTAAGCCATATGTGGTATGGTAGTTAACAAGAATGCAATGTTTTTCATTGGTAGTTTGGGATTTGCCTATTCACCTAAAAAAATTTTATAACTTGGCTCCAAGCAGGTAATGTCGAGATGGGACAATTGACCCTACCTAACTTGAAGAAATTATATTATTAATATGAGTTGATTTTTTTAAATATGTGTCAATTGGACCACGCTAAATGTTTTAGTTAACAAACTTGACTCTTATATATCATAACATGATCATATTGCAACAAAAAGAATGTCCAAGTTAAAATCTCACTCAACTATATAAGAAAACATACTAAAAACTTGAAACCCTTGGTCTTTATGAACTCTCACTGGTGTGGCTGTGGTCTCTAAGCATACGTGCATTATATTCGGGTCATCATCCTTGCACGTGACTTGAATTTCAAGGGTTATCTTGGTTTGTTTTGCATTGTGTGGTCTATATATCGTGTGATTTCATAATCAAGACAGTCACATGGTACCGACGAATGCATTCAAATCCCACAAAATTAGGGTGATTGGTTTCCGAAAGAATGGTCACAAAGCTAAAATCTCGAGTAAATTCCGTAAGTCCTATTTTTCACATCCTTGATGAATATTCTACATATTAAATATATTTATAGACTCCATATAAATAATTAATTTTTATGTCGCGTCAGCCATGACTAAGTATGTGAGATTTTCTTTACATAATGAAATTCACCTACTTCGCTGACAATTCGAACCTTGAAAACCTGATTTCTTGTTTGTTGTTTTTATTTGAAAAGACATTTAGCCATCAAATTGCTGATCAAATTCTGTTGACTGATCCGTAAGATGCAGTCATAGATGCAATCAGTGGTCAATTTCCTATATCGAATTCAAATTCCTTTGGGGGCATTCATATATATAGATGCCTTGCACCGGGACCTACGCTCTTTAGTAGTAGGTAAAGCATGCATGACGATGTTAAACCTAAAACTTCTGTTACCTTATCGGATTACTGTGCAATTGTCAGTTTGCAAGGTTGCAGCTGCCATTATATATATTTATATATATATATATATATATATATATACACATATATATATATACACATATATATATGTATGTGTATGTGTGTGTATGTATGTATTATATATATATAATTAATCAACAATGTAAGGGTGGGATTTTCTTTTCTGATGTGACAGAACCCAAGAGCCCAAGTCACCAATAAGCAGTGGTGTTTCAGCTTCTCAAATGTCAAAGATCATGCCACATCCATAGCTTTCTCCACACTGTTCCAGCGTACCATGTCAACATCACCTGCTCTCATATGAAAATTTATTAGGTGGTGAGATTGAACGAAACGTACAAGGTAACAAAGAAATTAAGAAAAAGATGCGCTTTAAAATATTAATTAAGATGCACGTTGTAAGCATTCGATTTGAAACCCTAAAAGTTTAAGGAATTTTTCTTTTTTTTTGGCTCTCCATTCGAGCGTGCCTTGTGGCCAGCAAGTAGCCAAGTGTATCCACATTATTTCATTACCGGCTCTTGATGCAAACCTGTGAACAATCGAGTCCATTCAGAATGTTAGCTCACGACATCGGCTAAAACCAAATATTGTATTGCGTGTCGTGAATCAGAGGATTCACCAAACATGAACACCCTCGCATCTGGTGGTGTTGACCTCTCTCTGCCCTGCATCCTTAATCGCATACAAGAAGCCCGGGAAAGTTAATCTAATCTTAAGCGAGTTCAATTCGTGCCTAATGCTATTTATTTTTTTCAATTGCGATCTATGCTAATTAGGCCCGATGTAATCATCAGTTTTACTCTGATGATGGGTATTATTCTTTCCTTTGAAAAAGTTGTCTATTCGGTTTTGCAATGGCCGACGAGAAGAGACATGAACTTTCTAGAGAACCAAGCTAGCGTGTCCAAATACGTCTTAGACATTTTAATGGATTGGTTCTTATCGCAGTATTGTGTCGCAAATGCGTCTTAGCCATTTTAATGGATTGGTTCTTATCGCATTATTGCTTAGCAGGGTTTGAGGACATGAAGTTAATGGTCCCCCTTCTTAATGGTAATTGTTTATGAAGTTGTAGAAGAAAGAGAGGATGGACCATTTATCTTTTGGATAAAATAAATGACAACGCCAACAAATAAAGGATCTCATAGGTAAAAGGGGAATATCGAAGAAAACAAGGAATTTTTTTAGCAGATTAGGTTCGATTCGACAACTGAAGTATCTACTATTAAAATAAAAAAATGAAGGGGAAAAATTTTAAAAACAAAATCAAGGACAAATGTGAGTGGATGAAGATATGTAGAGAATATATCATATCTACTGTAGATTTGAGGGCACATGCAAACCCCAAGATGGTGCGTCGACACTCAACACGTTGCGCAAAGAAAATCCCTTGAACAACGCTAGGTTGTTTTTCCCAATTTTTTTTTCTTAAAGTTATGTACATCACATATGTTCACACCAAATCATATCCTAAATCACATAAAATATAAGATCACGTAAATTGAATATTCCCAATACACGCGCAGTACATGCATGGGGGCTTGCATTCAGGCCCTCTAGGGTTGGAGCTGGGAGACATTGGGATGGAGGGAGGGGCCTGCGAGTTTCTCTAGGTGATCCTCTCTTTAGGGTTCTGTTCCCCGCTTCTTGAATTAAATTAAACGAGGAAAAAAGGAAAGACAAAATCCTCCAAGATTCTCGCAGAAGATTGAAGTACAATACATAAAAGCTCTTGCCTTGTTGGATCATCATTTAGAATAATATTATTCATCATTGTTTATTCTTTGTTTTTGTGGGAAAAAGTTCGTATGATGTGTGCTTTTTATAGGTGAAGCTTCGGTCTTAAAAGGAGATCTAGTTGTTTAGTTCTTGAAGAGGGCAAAGGTACAATGATCACTTTGAGCAATTGGATTGGTGCTAATTGATTAGTAATTTTCTTTTTTATTCACTTTAATTACCTGACGACATCTGATTATAGTATGGGGAAGCAACGTCGAATAATATGACTTAGTGCTTAAGGGTTTTGATTATATCTTGTGTCGCAAATAGGTATCATGAAGAAGGTTGGCAGCCAAACCCTTTCAAGCAGAGAGAAGTACATCTACAATGTATGTTCCTGACCGATAAAGTAAGCCGCCCAGTCATCTATAATAAAGTGATTGAATGATGTCAAAGATAACAATTCGACTTCACACTAAAATATAATAATCTTGATGCTCATCGACAGACACGCAGTCTATCTAATCCATCAAGTTAGGCTGAAGTAATAGCTTTTTATGTTGTGGGGAGTTCAATATCTCTCTCTTCTTGTAAAAATCTAAAATTTAGTCAAAGAATGATTATGGTTTGCTTTATATTATAGAGAAAAATCTTCACATTGAGCACGCATGCTTCAGCTTACCCTCTCTATGGAGATCTCCAAATAGCTCCATCTTTTAACATACATGGGTACGAATTCTAACTTCTAGAATGCTACATATACCAACACTAGCTCACTGTCAAATAGCACAAAAAATTAAAAAGAAAGATCGTCACTATGCTCAATACTTAATGTTTAAATTCGACCCATAGTTTGTTCATTTGTATAGACATTCACAAAGCAAGAAATAAACAAATAAAATTTCAAGATCTTACAAAGCAATGACGTGAACTTTGATAGATGGTCATTTTCAATGATAAATTCAAGCAATTATTATAATAAGCATGCGTTGAATATTCATCGGATAACAAGCCATCGGAAGAGAAAACCAGCTTGGGAGTTTGGTAACGTTACTCATCATCATGTGGGCATACCTTAAAATAAAGATATGTCTTTTGATGTGGTGGTAAGTGAAGTATATGGGACTCTATGGTGTGTGGTCGATTATAAAAATGATGCATGATTGATACCAGGGATCGGACCCTATGGGGGAGATACGGATACCTAGATCTTCCTTATGTTATAATGCTGTACTGTCACACTATAATATTATACCCATGAATTCATGTCTTAGGCCCAAAGTGGGAGATTTTCCATGTATTTCTGGCTATTATAATATAAGAAGTCTCTGTTGAATTGAATATATATAATGATGTCAGCAGTAATATATTGCGGGGGGTGTTGAACCTTGGAAACTTCATGGGGAGCTTCCTCGACCCACATGTTGGAGATGCCCTAAAAGTGTGCAGAGCTCGTTTCAGACACCTTTCCTTTTGGGCTCTTAAACTTATGGGTGGAAGTGCCCTCCTAGGGACAGTGCTTTTAAGATTTCTGTTCTTCATTTCGCCAGTTTAAAAAGTATATATCCTATGAAAAATGTCAGGATATCGACATGATCAAAGTGCAAGATTAATCTAAAGTATTTGGTCCATGGCGGTCAGAAAACCAACATGCCCAGATAAGATGAATTCATGAATTCATGTATTGACTAAAGGTGATATCTAAGCTGCTTTAGGTAGAGCTCTAGGATTATGATGCTACATTTTGAAGTTTTCTCCTGACTAAATCTACCATTAGTGGCCCCGACAACAACAGAAGTTTGACACTGAAACATCGAATTATACTGATTTGCTGCCATTTGAAGCAAGTTGACCGGTATGATTTTTAACCCAACAATGACAATGATGTATTTTCCTAAAGCAGCATATCGTTGGCATAGGTATGTAGAATGTATGAATCATTTGATGAGTGAAATTATCAGGTCTAGGAATTCTCTGTTAGGTGTGGAGGCACCTAGGTTGAGTGTTTAAATAGTGTTGGTGATTAATGACGGCTGACTCTTTTTTTTTCTTTTTCTTTTTTGCAGTTAACTTATTGGTAATGTATCAACATATTTTACGAAACAGCCAACTTTGTCAATAGTTTATAAATTATCGATTTTTTAATCTGACTTATATACTATTATTTGCATGACTTTTAATGCTTTGACTTTGCTAACTCTTATACAAATAAATGGTTTAATCAACTCAAACGATAATTGGTAACTCAAAACTAATTGAAAATTGAATTGAAAATAAGTTGGTAAGTCTCTTCAATAGATGCTGGTAGTTTCATATACTAGTTGGTGAGTAGGAAAGGTAAATAAAAGGTTATGTAAAAAGTGATAGATTTTTTCGGAGGAATTAGAGAGGCAAATCAAAATTGGTAATTCAATAGAAAAGTGGATAAGTAAATAAAAAGTTGATAAACATTAGTAAAAAACTCTGATGAGAGTTGACAAGCTAAAACAAAACCTAATGATAGAAAAGCTAGTAAGTTACACAAACACAAGTCAATAAATTCATAAAGTGCTAATAAATTTAAGGCCTTTATAAGAATGACAAATAAAGGTTGGTAAATGATAACAAAAGTTCACAAATTGAATAAGGAATAAATATATGCTAGTAAATAATTCAAATAAGAGTTGGTAGCAAAAAATAATTGGTTATTCAGTCATAAAAGTATTGTTTAATCACTAAAATAAAAATTGGTGAAAGGATATAATATCCTGTAAATTTAATGAATTTCTAAGAAAGGGAAATAAAAGTTGATAAAAAGTAAGCCCGTAATTTTCCAATCACAAAAATAGTTGGTTATTTCATAAAATTAGCCGTAAGTTACTAACAAGTGGCTGGGAAATTAGACAACTAGTAATTTTTTTCATTTAACAATAGTTTTTTTACACTTATAAACACACAGAAAAAAATCCAGTTTTTTAATAGAATAGAAGAATCGTACATTCGAAGTAACAGCACAAGATTCACATATTAAGTTCAATCAAATGCAAAAACCTCGTCATTAGTCTACGAATACTTTTTGTTTTCCTCTTTTGTATTATTATCACGTAGATTATACCTGGCGGATGAATTCCAATGCCATGAATTATCGTGCCGAATCTCATCGAGGAATTTCAAAAAACTTAAATTATTATTTGTTGATAGTTGCTAGAGTACAAAGGCCACAAAGTCCATGATATAAGGTCGATAATACTCCTTTTTTTTTTTTGGCCTTTTCTGTTAACTAAACTTGAAAGACAATTAAACTAAGGTCCACAACGTCTCTCACGTGGGAAATATAATATGTCTCTTTGAATGCCCTAGTAAATTTGAATATAAGCAACTTGGGAAGGAAGGAGAGCGTCTTATCTAAATAGCTTGCAATCCGTGCACGACAACTTGTGAGCCTTCTTCCTGTTATTGTAATGTAGTCCGAGTAGATTTGATGTCATCTTTGTCAATCATGTGACATTTCTTTAAGTTTCTTCCCATAATCATATTTTTTTTTTCCTCTTAAATTTATTTCCAAGCAAGATTATTTATAAATTACCTGTGGAACATACAAGTGGATGTGTTCCCCCAATTGAAAATGCCACGGAAATAATATTCACCGTATGTAAGTTTTGTTTTAAGTAATAAATCTCTATGTGACTATTTATCTATCTATCGATCGATCGATGTATGCGTAAGAATGATTATATGACAGATCTTTTCAGAGAATTTGTCTGATTTTCACTAGCAATTTGTAAAATGGAAATTCTGATTGCAATGCCTTGTGGGGGGAAAGAAGAGGGTCTGATGGGGCCCGCCAAGGAATATGATGACTAATGAAATTGCCAACAGTGCATGCTTTGTCTTCTGTCGCGAACACAACTTACATGCACACTTGTCATAAAGAATGGTCGCGCACATAGACTTTTGCTGCATGTTTGTTCTTGTTTAATAAATGGACGTTCAATGGTGAATTCTTAATAGACTGGAGCTTGTAGAAAAATTTAGGGATAAGTGCATTAGAAGTCCTAAAACTTATCATGAAAATGCAATTAAGTCCTAAAACTTTCAAAAAGTGCAATTAAGTCCTAAAATTTATTACGAAAGTTCAATAAAGTCCTAAAACTTTCAAAAGGTTCAATAAAGTCATAAAACTTGTCTCGAAAGTGCAACCAAGTCCTAAAACTTATCTCGAAAGTGCAATCAAGTCCTAAAACTTTCTAAAAGTGCAATCAATGGAAGGACTTAGATTGAATTATTTTGATAAGTTTTAGGACTTGATTGCACTTTTGAAAATTTTAGGACTTAATTGCACTTTGTGACAAGTTTTAGGACTTAATTGCACTTTTTAAAAGTTTTAGGACTTAATTGCATTTTCATAACAAATTTTAGGACTTCCAATGCACTTATCCCAAAAATTTATTTCCTATACACTCGATCCCGATAGATTCTCTTATATGTAATTTATGCAATAAACAGTATAAGCACACCATGAGTGTCACAACTTTCGCATGATACTCACTTAAGGGCCGTAACATTCTTTTTCCGATTACTTGAGTGCTATGACTTCTAGAAAAACATTCGCTTAAATGTTATAACTTTTAATTGATTATTTGAGTACCATCACTTTTAAAAAATGTGCACTACAAGTGTTATGCTGAACCCCTTTTTAAAAAATTACAACACTCGAGTGAATGTCGTATAAAATTATGGCTTTGAAGCGATCGAAAAAGAAGTTACGGCCTTAAAGTGGACATCATAACCAATGGATGAAAATTGGCCATATCTAGTAATTAATCGATGTTAAGAAAAATGTTTTTTCATTAAGATTTCATTCGTTTCACAAAAAAGGAATGACTTACAAAACATTTTCCTGAATGATCACCATATTGTTTATAAAAATGAGTGAACAAGTAGTTTTTTTCATTCACGAAAATATTTAGACATAAATTGTTGTTGATGATGAAAATATCTTTCATCGACTAATTATTTAAAGCTATAGAAGCGTTCCCCTATAAGAAAATAGTTTCCAACTCATCCGATTCCCGTAAAACTAGCAGACCTCAAGTAATCAAAATGGAGAAATAGTAACCCTAAATAAGGTACACTAGGCTTGTCGTGTTCGGATCATTAGGGTTGCGTCAAAATGCATTAAAATCAGTCAAAATGTGGACATACCACGTAACGGAATGCATGAGGGAATAATGGTGTGTCTGAACTACCTCCAATATCATGATTAAGCGAAAGGATCAGTTGGCGGTAAGGTTGGTAGGTCTTTAATGAATAAATCCTCTCGATTGATTGTGTCCGAATCATGAGGAACGCCGACGGTGAATGCATGGTTCGATGGGCTTGCGTCTGAAGCTTGTCCCATCTAATATTAAACTTTGTGCGTGCGTACCTCACCACGCACTGCATTATGACGCACCTATAACCTATTTGGCTTGCTCGATAATACTGATGAGCTTCTTGGACAAGTGATTAGGCGACATTTCATGACGATGGTTGTCGACTAAGTATTGCCGATTATGTACTGAACTGGTGACATTTGGAAGAAACAGGGGGAGAGATTTGTTATATTCGGGTCTCATGAAACGACATAAATTTTGTGTGTTATATGAATCACGCAAATAATAAAACGAGTCTAATCAATTTGTTGTTTCGGTAATCGGCTTGTATAAAGGGCCTCTCTTGCACGAGTTCCACCTGCCCCTTGTTTTTTTTTTTTTTTTTTTTTTTTTTTTGGGGGGGGGGGGGTTGGGATTGATGCCTTTGTCATTCCTACAACTTGTAAGCAAGGGTCTCTCGTGGATCATTGGTTCGTGGTTACATAGTCGATACTCTCACAAGGATCTCCACAGCCGGTCGTTTTGATATGCAGAGATGGTGGTTTCGTGATTGCACTTTTTATTTGAATGTATTGTGGTGCCCGTACATCCCGTGTCTCTCAATTAATACAATATGCTTTTCTTGCTCTTTACGTAACAATGTCCTCCTTTGGTTTTGCATTCAAGTAATCCCGAAATCCGGATAAGGAACCAAATGAATCATTTTGGGGATTTGCTTAGGTCCGGATTTCTTTTCTCAATTTTTGAAAATCTGAAATTGTTATATTGGATTCATGTGAGGTTGAATTCCGCACAAAAGGAAAAGCAAGAAGGTTGAGCCAAGCCCAACATAAATTGAATGGGCCTTGAGTCATGGGCTTTCATATCATATTATGATAAGGCCCACTTATTGTTTGTAATTGGCCTTTCGTCTCATGAAACCAGAATCCACGCGACCAGTTTTCTGATCATTGTTTTCAGTCGTGGCTTTTTGGGCCCAAATCTTTAGAAGAAAAAAAAAAAAATTACGTTTTTTTAATTTGAAGTGTTCATTTGCTTTTCAAAAAAAAAAAAAAAAAAATTTCTTGACGTGTTCTTCAAAGAAATGATTTATGACCTTTCAGCTAGGCCAAAGAAGCATTTTTTTTTCTTTTTTGACTTTTTATAGTACGGAATAATATACGCGATGCCTTGAAAAAAAAAAAAAAAAAACAGATCATTCGAATGACAAAAAAGGTCAAGAAAGCACCCACCAAAAAAAAAAAGAAAGTGGCTCGAAAATTATCAATCTAACATAGTAATTAGAGTTAATATAATGAAAAAATTCCTAAATTGATATGACTATAATAAATTTACCTAAAATTAATATTTTGAACATCAAAAACTTTCTTTGTTAATATCCGTCAAATTAAATTAATATCACGAAAAATCATAAATTGGTATATTTATAATAAAATAGAGAGTGAAATTTTAAATTGATACCCAATAATTATCAATAAAATTTAACGAAAATTAACAAAAGAATAAGTTTATTATAAAGAATAATAAATATATTAATTTAAGATTTTTCGTGGTGGGCTTGAATCAGCCGAGCCGAGCGGAGCAGCCGGAGAATGGATGGCCATTGGATGTGGATTACCGAGAGCGGTGGATACCGAGAGCAGCGCGCGCAGAGAGCGACCGAGAAAGAGGTAGAGATAGAGAGAGAGAGGAGCATAAGATAAGATTCCAAAGTCCCACCTTTCATTTCCCTCTCCTTTCCCCCTCCCTCCCTCCCTCTTTCTCTAACCGTCATCTTCATCTTCTCCTTCTTCGCCACTCCACTGACCTCCCACGCTCTCCAACCAGCGCCAGCTCATCTCCACCATCCCCCGCGGCGGCGGCGGCGGCGGCGGCTCTGTCTCTCTCTCTCTCCGCCGGCCTCCGGTTCTGCGGTTCGCCGGATTCCGGTGAGTAAGCGCCTGCTTCCCGTCCCGTTTAATGTATAGAGAACGCGCTCGCTTGCGGTTGCTGCGCGGCGATTGAGGATGACGAACGCGAGCTGACGTTTTCAATCCGTTGCTTTTTTGGAGTCTTCAATTCGCTGCTAAGAACTCGGGCGATGGATTTGTGCGGGCCGGTGTTGGGTTAATCCGGAGTGCGGAGAAAGAGCTGTTTATACATTTTGCTGTGAAGTGTTCGTTTTCGTGAAAATTTTCGCCTTCTTCGGCTGTGCTGCTGAGCTGCATTATCTTTCCGGATTGTTTTCATTGGTAGTTAGGAGAATTCCACTTGAAATTTGCGATATTTGTGTCTGAGGATTTGGTCCTTGTAATGTGAAATGTTCTACTTGAATTTGCGATATTCTACTTGAAATATTTATTGTCCGTTTTTTGAATCTTCTGCGGTTGTCCAGTGCTTATGTTCATCGGAATTATGCCTTTAGCCATGTCAGGGAAGCATGCGGATAAGAGTTGAGCACTCTGACTTAGATAACAATTTTACTCCGAGCAGATAAATGCACCGCTTGTTGCACAACGTGAAAGAAAAAAATGCTAATTTACTCGCATTGACTGAGCTGTGGAGTTTGTTTGACTATTTTATGAGGTTAATGCTTTTTGAGGTTAAGTTTGTGGCCCTGTGTTGGTCGCTTTGTGTTGTTATGGCTTGGACTCTTCTTTAAGTGAAAGGAGAGTTTCTATAGAATTTCAATGCGAAGGGAACATATTTTTTGCTCTCTGAACTTATGGTGCGATTTTATTGCAAAGATGATCGTTGTTTGAGATTTAGACTGTCTAATTATCAGCATTTGTTAAATTCAGATGGAGAAAACAAATAATCATCGATCTCTCCTTGGAAACAGTGAGCGATGATTGCTTCTTGTCTATTTAGGGGAGCTAGGAGTGAAGCTTTCATCTTCTTTGTTACAATGTATGTGTAAGTAGTGAATGAAAAGTGTATCTTACATGGGATAACTACTTTCAAAGGAGAAGCTAGTGTGCTTCACTTATTCTAACTCATTGGCATAAGATTAAGTGAGATTTGATGGGTAGAAATTTTGTAATAAAAGGAAAGTTAAGTTTAGGCCATGCTTGTATGTCTCACATGCCATACTTGAGAAGCAGATCGTTGTCCACAACCATGGGGGAAAAACTTTAAAATAATAGACTTGACAAGCAGATGATGTAGTAAACCATGATGGATCCTCCTTTACAATGATTGTGCTCCACAAGAGGTGAAAAGTAGCTTCCACTCTTGATTTTCTTTTTCAGCACTTCCCTTGTGATTCTAGCCATTTCATGGGCTTGGTGAGCATACGATGTACTCCTCTTATGATGTTTGAATTAGGATCTAGCAAAATCACTCATCAATCTATATGTCCAAATGAGACAGGACAGCCATAAGCTAGCTTTTTGCTCCGTTTAAGGTGCTGATGTAGGCATTGAGCTTTTGCTTGTGAACACAGAATATTGCTTGGACATACCTAGGTCTTCAGTGACTGTTTAGTGCATCTCATCCTGGTTCTTGTGGGTGCTACTCTTATTGCATGTCTTTCAGTCTAGATAGGCATTGGGCCAAAATATCTTGATGTTAATTGTTAACCCTTTTCATTTCTCTTCCAGGTGAAGCAAAAATAAGCAGCTATCATAGCTGCATATTGTACAAAATTTGCATTAATCGAAGACAAAATGACTCCAGTTATTCCATCTTCTGTGAGCAATATCACCCTTATTCCTGGAAATGCCTTTTTGCGAAGGAAGAATAACCGATCTACCCAATGCGGCATATCAGGGACATGGCCAACTCGCACCTCATTCTCAAGAGGACACAAATTGCCTCTACCATCATCCGTCATATTGTTTCCAAGATTGGGGTATGGGCTGTGTTGCAAATATAGGAGTCACATACTATTTGCCACAGGAACTGACGTAGCAACAGAGGAACAAGAGCCTCCTGTTGCAGAGAAAGATTCAAGTGAATCGTCTGAAAGCACACCTATTGAAGTTGAAACGAGCGAGCAAGCCTCTGTCCAACCAGAATCAAGTTCAATGCCTGCTCAAGCTAGACGGTCAAAGACCACTAGAAAAAGTGAAATGCCTCCTATAAAGAATGAAGAATTGGTTCCTGGGGCAACTTTTACTGGGAAAGTAAGATCTATACAGCCATTTGGTGCTTTTGTTGATTTTGGAGCTTTCACTGATGGCCTGGTACATGTTTCCCAGTTGAGTGACCGCTTTGTTAAGGATGTTGGAACTATTGTCTCTGTTGGACAAGAGGTAAAGGTCAGGTTACTTGAAGCAAATAATGAGACAGGGCGGATTTCTTTATCCATGCGTGAAAGTGATGACACTAGCAAGCCACTGCAAAGGAGAGATGCTCCTGCAAGTGGCGATAGGCCTAGACCTTCTAGAAAAAGTAATGTCGCACAGAAGAGAGATGAGGCCAGGAAAAGCTCGAAGTTTGTGAAGGGGCAAGATCTTAAGGGCACAGTTAAGAATTTAACCAGATCTGGTGCTTTTATATCTCTTCCTGAGGGTGAAGAAGGGTTTCTGCCAACATCAGAAGAATCTGATGATGGATTGAGCATGATGGGAGGCTCCTCACTTGAGGTAGGTCAAGAGGTTGACGTTCGAGTTTTACGGATATCAAGAGGACAGGCTACATTGACAATGAAGAAGGAAGAAAATCTTAAGAACTTAGATGCTCAGCTTAGCCAAGGTGTTGTACATGTTGCAACAAACCCTTTTGTGCTGGCATTCCAGAACAACAAGGAAATTTCTGCATTTTTGAATGAGAGAGAAATATTGGAGAAACCGATGGCGCCAACTGCTTCTGATGAAATACAAGGAAAAGCAGGCAAAAGTGAAACTGCATCAGTTACTGAAGTGCTGAGTCAACCAGCAGATAGCAGCGAAACAACAGCTACAGTCCCTTCCACCGTGAATGGAGATACCGCAGCTTCTTCAGCTGGTGTGGATTTGGGAGACATTAAAGCAGATGAGGAGTCAACCAGTTCCACTGTTGATAATAAGGAATTAGAAATTGGGGCTTCGAGCTTGTCACAAAGCGCAGATGGTGCTACCCAAGCAGCTGTGGAAGAAGCGGAGGTCAGTCCTGAAGCCTTGACTCCTGAAGGGAGTGACTCGTCTGTCGAGTTGGTAGCTGAGGGGGCTTCTCCAACAGATGAATTGATACCTGTGGAGGCGGCTCCCACGGGTGAATCAGTAGTTGAGGAGGCTGCTCCAAATGATGAAATGACAAGTAATGAAGTTCCTGAATCCTCTGGGGAGACAACTAGTCAGCTCTCATCTTCAGAAAGCCCAACAGCCGATGAAGTCACAAAGAGTGAACCAGAAAGTGTGGCTTCAAGCTTGTCACAAAGTGTGGATGGTGCTACCCAAGCAGCTGTGGAAGAAGCGGAGGTCAGTCCTGAAGCCTTGACTACTGAAGGAAAAGAATCATCTGTCGAGTTGGTAGCTGAGGGGGCTTCTCCAAAAGATGAGTTGGTAGCTGAGGGGGCTTCTCCAGAAGATGAGTTGGTACCTGTGGAGGTGGCTCCGACGGGCGAATTGGTAGTTGAGGAGGCTGCTCCAAATGATGAAAAGACAAGTAATGAAGTTCCTGAATCCTCTGGGGAGACAACTAGTCAACTCTCATCTTCAGAAAGCTCAACAGCCTACGAAGTCGCAAAGAGTGAATCAGATAGTGCCATACCAAAAGAGGAAGAACAAATTGAAAAACCTAAAACTGTAGATGAAGTTGCTGATGGAGTATCTGGAAAAGTAAATGGGCTAGGAACTTCTACGGATGAAAAGGGCAGCATGATTGGCTCAGATGTGCAGACAGATGATTCTTCTCCAGATGCTAAAGGTTCCTAGTCACTTCTTTTCCTCACCTTTTTTGGCTTTTTAAATTGCTTGTAAAAAGTTTCATTTAGTTTTTCCAGTGATGTGGTGACTGGCCATCCTCAAATGGCTGACATTTTTATGGATGTATGCCACTCATATATCTCAATATATCAGTGCAACTTCTCATTCAATGGGACCCTTTGTTTCCTATTGCTTTGATGTATTTTCTGATAATGCTTCCATGTATTGCCTTCTGTGAATCATGGACACTTTTCTGTTACTTATTGAGATATCTATTCTGATACAGGTGAGGTGGAAATTAGTGGAACTTCTGATATATCCGGATTACCTGCAGATGATGCAATCCTGTCTTCAGACAGTCAGAGTGAAGAAGTTGAAGAGACAAAACTCGATAACGCCACAAATGAGCCACTTGAACCAATATCTTCAGGTGATTCTGTGGTATCTTCTGGAGCACCAACTGAAGATGTCACCAAAGAAAATGGCACTGTTGCCGTATCCAATGGAAATGCTAGCAGTGGTTTGCCAAACAAAAGTGGACCAAAAGGTTAACTTTTTCTATAGAGAAAAAATCACGAAAAACCCCAAAGTTTGTTCCGTGTGACACATTTACCCCAAATTTTTTTTTGCACCGTGAAAAACCCCAAACTTTCTAAACCGTGACACATTTACCCCATAAGGGTATTTTTGTCTTTTTAGTTTCTTTATTTTTTTCTTCTTCTTCCCTCCGCCGGCCGGCGGAGGGAAGCCGGCGTCCGGCGAGGGCGGCCCTTGCCCGACGCCGGCGAGGGAGGCCCTCGCCAGATCGGGGTCGGGCGGCCCTCGCCCGGCCCTCGCCGGCGTCGGGCGACCCTCGCCGGATGCCGGCTTCCCTCCGCCGGCCATGGCGGGCCGGCGGAGGGAAGAAGAAGAAAAAAAAAAAAAAAAAAGAAAAATTTTTAAAAATGAAAAGACCAAAATACCCTTCAATTTTGGGGTAAATGTGTCACACTTGGAAAGTTCAGGGTTTTTGGTGTCACAAAAAAAAAGTTTGGGGTAAATGTGTCACGGTTTGAAAAGTTTGGGGTAAATGTGTCACACGGAGCAAACTTTGGGGTTTTTCATGGTTTTTTCCCTTTCTATATGATGCTGATATTTTTAAGTGCATACAGTGGATGTTGATGTTAAAGATCTGTCTTTATTGCAGCCAGTATATCACCAGCTCTTGTAAAGCAGCTTCGTGAAGAAACTGGTGCAGGAATGATGGATTGCAAAAGAGCTCTTTCAGAGACTGAAGGTGACATTGTGAAGGCTCAGGAATTCCTAAGAAGGAAAGGCTTAGCTAGTGCAGAAAAGAAGGCCAGTAGAGCAACTGCTGAAGGCAGAATTGGCTCCTATGTTCATGATAGCAGGATTGGAGTCCTTATAGAGGTAAACTGTGAGACGGATTTTGTCTCTCGGGGTGATATTTTCAAGGAACTGGTTGATGATCTAGCCATGCAAGTGGCTGCATGCCCTCAAGTTCAGTATCTGGTGACAGAGGATGTCCCAGAAGAAATTGTCAGCAAGGAAAGAGACATTGAGATGCAAAAGGAGGATCTCTCATCAAAGCCAGAGCAGATTAGAGCAAAAATTGTTGAAGGGAGAATCAAGAAGAGGCTTGAGGAGTTGGCACTACTGGAACAGCCTTACATAAAGAATGACAAGATGGTAGTAAAGGACTGGGTGAAGCAGACAATTGCTACCATAGGTGAAAATATTAAAGTTAGAAGATTTGTGCGTCTCAATCTTGGAGAAGGATTGGAGAAGAAGAGCCAGGATTTTGCTGCTGAGGTTGCTGCGCAAACATCAGCAAAACCTCAAGCACCTTCAAAGCAAGAGGAACCTGTAGCTGCCAAAGCCGAGGAAACCGTTCAAAAGTAAGCTAGTGCTTTCCCTGAGTTATTGTATACTGAAATCCCAGTGATTCTTAGACTATCACTTGTGAGCAATTTCTGATAATGTTGATGCTAACTTGGTCCTGTTTCTGATACTCTTGCGGCTACATTAATGTCCTGCCATTTCTCTTTGGCACCATCCCTACTTTTAGATAGATCATGAACATGAGGATCTTAATATATGGTGCATTAACAATTTTTAAGTTTAGATTTCTTTTAGAACTAAAGACAGGTGATCTATCGCTTCATTTGGACTGCAAGTACTTGTGTAGACTGTTGCTGTTCCTATTATACAAACCTGTTGTTAGTCCATGAAGTATCTCATCTTACACGTGCACATATGGATATTGGCTTCCTTTTGACAGCAACGCTTATAGAAAAACCTCAGTCTTTTGACCACTGGATGGACATCTCATCTGAATCATTTAACATTGCAATCATTTCTTGTCACAAATTTTACAAGCACGATATGCTAACTCCTTTTCACAGGCCACCGACGGTAGCAGTTTCTGCTGCACTTGTCAAGCAATTACGTGAAGAAACTGGAGCGGGAATGATGGATTGCAAGAAGGCTCTCTCTGAAACAGGAGGCGATCTTGAGAAGGCTCAAGAGTACCTCAGAAAGAAGGGTCTATCCACTGCAGACAAGAAATCAAGCCGCCTTGCTGCTGAAGGCCGAATTGGTTCTTACATCCACGACTCTCGCATTGGAGTGCTGATTGAAGTCAATTCTGAGACGGACTTTGTGGGTAGAAGTGAAAAATTCAAGGAGCTGGTCGATGATCTGGCAATGCAAGTGGTAGCGTGCCCTCAGGTAGAGTTTGTTTCCATCGATGAAATTCCTGAGAGCATTGTGAAGAGAGAAAAGGAGCTCGAGATGCAGAGAGAGGACCTCCAGTCGAAACCAGAGAACATCAGAGAGAAGATTGTGGAGGGACGAATTTCGAAGAGACTCGGAGAGCTTGCTCTCCTAGAGCAACCGTTCATCAAGAACGACTCTCTATTGGTGAAGGACCTGGTGAAGCAGACCATCGCAGCTCTCGGCGAGAACATGAAAGTAAGGAGGTTCGTCAGGTTCACTCTCGGGGAGGCAATTGAAGATGCCAAGGCAGGAGATGAATAGGATTTGCGGGCTTAAACCACCTTTGGACGATCGGCGACACCAATTTTAGGAGAGAGAATGAGTTTTGATCTTACACATTAAGATTATATCAAAGTTTGAATTGCAATGGTAATTTGTACGGTGTCTCACCGCGACAGCTACATTTGGACTCTACATTTTGGAGACAGACCACAGAAAGAGAGCTTTATATTTCCTTTATCCTTAGATAACAGGTTGCAGAGGCTCTTTAAATTTTACCACCATCGTTACCGTACCATGCGTAGCAAATTTGGTCATCTCAAAACCGATAATCTGGCTGTGGACTTTGTTCAAAACATTGCATTTGCACAAAATAATAATAAATAAATAAATAAAAAGGGACCAATTGTTGTTCGACTCCCGTTAATTGGTTTCGAGAACATCCCCGACAGAAATCTTCGTTTCAAATTACCATTGCACAGAAAATGGATTGATTCCTGAGTCCTGGTGACGTTTACCCTTGCAATGAGTTGGTTATACCATCGATTATTAAGCGGTATACTTGTAAAAAATAGAAGCCTACCCTAATATGTCTCTATTTCCATGAAATAACTGTTCTTTCAACAAAGAGGGGTAAAATCTCCCATAAACAGCCACGACTTCAATGGATTATCTGCAATACAAATACATGGATCTTCTAGGCAGTTAACGAGCCCAGCAACATCTCACTAGAATCATAGGAACATTATACAGACACACTGTTACTTCTGAGTTCCCACAGAATCAGAAGCTCGGAAAGAAGATCATCCGCTTCGATTTCAGATTATGGCATCTTCAGCTTTTGCAAGGATGGACAGGCAAAAGAGCAAACTCCACAGAACTCAACATTTGTGCCTCCTCAGCACCTGCTATACATAATTTATGACTCGAGTTTAACACTGGGCTTGGAGAATAGGAATCTCAGACAACATATCGGTAAGTGACGTATCGCCCCGCCGTTTCACTCGGCCTTATTATCTTCACAACCTGTCCACGCTTCAGGCCATAGTAGCGCGCAACTGGATCAGTGACTTGGATCCGTGGTAGCTGAACTCGATCCCCCAGAATACAAAACAATGAGAAACGGAATGATGTAAGTATCCACTGGAATTAGTAACAGGAAATAATATTGAACTCATACCATAATAAAAATAAGAGAAGCAGGTCCATAGAGAACGGGGAAGTGACATTAAGCAACACCGCCAGAAGAAGAAATTATTTAGACTAGAAAGGCTGGCAAAACATGCCAAAATGGCAATGACAGTTCCCTGAGAAGAAGTGAATGTCAAGTGGGATATGCCCTGCAACATTTAAATGCCTTTGTTCTACACCAATTAATCTATCATCTTACAAGAATCTTCTCTAACGTAACTCAAAGATGTTTGGCTAGGATTTAAGCTTGAGTCCTAAGAACGTGAAGAGATGAGCAATATATACCAAGAGAGCAGATCTTCTGCTCTGGAACAACATCACGAAGGCCAAACCTTATAATCATGCTTATTTCCCAACTAATACATTATAAAAATTACTGTGGGTGCATGCCATGCACAGGCATGCATTAGAAGAGCTGCATCCACATAAAGCATGCAGACACAAGATCCCGGCGGACACTAACCTGCGTTTCTTTCACTGTATATCTCTGCAGCAAAGTCTTCTTTTCCTCATTAGAAAGCACTTGATGCTCAGGAACGAGTACATGCTCTTTGATATTAACTAACAACTCCGCCTCCTGCACCATAACAACAGAAGATACTCAATGGAAGAAAAGATAATTGACCCAGGCAGCCAAACATAAAAACACAACATTATAAAGAAAAAAAAGGGCTTGAAGATACACTGCATTATGCTGCCTCAAAAGCACTTGTTAGGATCCAACTAGATGAAAATACAGGTAATGGTATTATCAACTAGAAGCAAGATCAACTGAACAACTGCTAACATAATAAGACAGAAAGCAATTCTTTTTCAAAGGATTCCAGATTCAATTATCTTGGAACCATGACAATTTGTCAAATAAGGTGGCTTTTCATCCATCATAAACAATAAACGGCCAAAAGTCTTGCTATAATCCACAGTTGATGGTTTCGGCAAATTCAATACATGCAGCTGATTAGAATAGGATTCGCCTGAGGTTCAACCATATGTTCTTCAAGCAGCAAGTTCGGGATGGGGCCATCATGACTTTTCCAATAATATGCCCTCAGACTATTACACAAGCTAATGTATTCTTGCCCATCCGTTTCATGACATCAACTGGTCATTCATTTTGTGAAAGAGCATCAGGTTCCAAAAGTGGTTTCCATAAGCATACACAATGACGTGCAGAAACCAGACTTCAAAAAAGCAATCTTTACTAATGGGGCATACTGACATCTCCTCACTCGCTTCACCAAGTGATGCCGAAGACAAGAAAAGATTGCCCAATCCTTAAAATTCACATCATCTAGTGAGCACCTGAACAATGGGGAGCCAAATAATAAGGGCTCATAAATCTGTGCTAGCCATCATCTAGCATTGCCCAATGGGATTAGCAATGCGATGCAACCTATTTTCATGCTTACGGCCACAAACCACTCGTATCCGTATGCAATTCGATGACGAGAACATCTATTCTATCCCAACACGAAGCAGGCGAATGGCAACAGAAGCAAAACCAGTGGGCGGACTCTACCTGGAAGACTTCCAAGTGGAACTTCGTCGATATCTCGCTAATACAAGTCCGAGCAAAGGGAGTCAAATTCTGCTGAACAGCCAATATCGCTCGGAACACGTTCTCCGATTTCATGCGGTTCGTGTACGTCTTCATGGTCTTCACCCCGACCTTCGCCTCTTCAGGAAAGAACACGTAAATCTGCGCCCAAAGAAAAACAGAAAAAAAAAAAAAAAAAAATCAAACCTTGACGACGTCCGGCACGACAAAGCGCTCGAAAACCCTATCCGCAGACGGAGCAAGCTGGGGGGTGGGGGACGAAATTGCCGCGGGTTTACCTGATCGGAGCTTTCGTTGCGCTTGGACTTGTTGATGACGAGGTCCTCCCGCTTCATGTTCTCGCCGAACTTGTCGATGAACTGGAACCGGGTCATGTTGATCTCGTAGTCGGTGACGAGGTAGCCCCGGTCCCGGAGCATCTGCATCACCGTCTTCCGGATTCGGTGGAGGCGGGTGATCTCCTCCTCCGACAGGGCCATCTCCCGGAGATGCGGCGGCGGCGGCGGCGGTGGCGGCGGCGGCGGAAGAGCTCGGTCGGTGAGCTTCCGGCCGGAGGCGGGCGGAGGAAAACCCTAATCGCGCGGCGGCGCGGAGGCGGATGGCGGCGGGCGGAGGAGGAGCGGCTGCTCTCGCCCCGGTCGCAGCTTCGAGGACGGAAGAGGGGAAGAAAGCAAGAAGACAGACGCTCGAAGTCGGTAAACGGAGTGACTTGGGAGGTTTTAAACGGGGAGAGAATTTGGGCCAGCAGACGGAAAGCCCAAGCCCATAACCCCGGGCCCAATAAGCCCATGAAACTATTGATTAGTAAAGTACCACCTTTTCTGAAATTTTTCAAGTTTCATTAGTAATTTAGTACAACCACAAAGCAAAAAAAAAAATTGGGTGGAAAACGATGAAATTGGACCTGATGTTTTTACTTATAGAGGGAGAGGAGAAAACAATAGTGTTGGGTTTCACAATCGAAAATACAAAAGCCACACATATTAAAAACAGTCTCATAATTTTTTAGCACCCATGTTCTCCACAACGAGAAACGAAAGAGAGAGTCTCCAAGATAGAAAATGAGTGCCGCTTGGTTACGCGACCTCAAGCGGCCCTTCACAGAGGTTGCACTATAATACTATATTACAACCATCTCTTCTTTAAGGGGACATAAAATAAGGTGATTTATCAATGAAGATTTGTCAGAGAAAATTCATTTTTTGCTCCATAGAAAATTCCCTTTCGATATTTTGCCTAAAAACTTCCGACAGCAGCCCAAATTTATTACACGCAATAATCAATTCGTTTCTTTCATGAAAAATTAATAATTTCAAAAAAAATTCCTAAAAATAATCTTTTTATATGAATGAACAAAAAAATTTACTTTCTGCAAAAATATTTAGACATAGATAGTTATCGATGATAAAAAAAGTTATTAATTAATTATTTGAAGTGATATAAACGATAATATTTTAGAAAAATAACATCCAAGCCATTTTATTTCTTGTGAAATAAACGGAGATCTTACATCTCTAAACCTTCATTAGATCTCTATGAGAAGATTGGAGTGTTCTTGGTAGACTATGTAAACTTTTGAAAGAGCTTGAAAATTCGATCTCGATGACGGGAAGGTAATATAGAGTGCCACTGGCTTATTGGGGGCGATAAACGGATTCTATTTGTGTGCTCGAGAAATAAATGGGATGATGAAGACAGAGGTTTGGATGGTAATCGCATTAAGAAATCATGGGATGCAATAGGGGAACCAACTCCGATCAAAAAGACTTTGTTACCAAAAGCATGAGAGTTAAGAAAGATTGCAATCCTAAGTCCCCGAGACGGGAAGACGATTGATAACAAATTAAATAGGGCTCTTTTTAGAAATAATTGTATTAGATTATATATGTCGTTGCTGGACATTGCATTTTTCGACGTGATTAACAAGTTAGAAAATAAGTTTTCTTTTTTTTTTTTTGGTGACCCAGGGAATCCCCGCACGGCCGATAGTCGGAGAGTAAACCATGGAGTGACGCTAGCGGAGGACCCACTATCCCGACACCACACTTAAGAATCCCTAGCAACCGTGAGGGGATTTGAACTCCTCCCCTTACGTTAGAGGGAGAGAGTTCAAACCATCGCGGCCACCGCAGGCGGTAGTTGAAAATAAGTTTTCTTGAACTCTAGAACAGTCACTTTAGTCAATCCTCTTATCCTCCGACCAGTAGGTCGATTCCCCCTAATCACATACTATAATTTATTTATTTTTTTTTTTTTAAAAAGAGTCATCGCCAACTTTCCCTTCTTCATTCAATTCATTCCCAATGTTTACGCAATTGGAACATTAGGAAATTGTAGCTTTCGACCTTGACGTTTCTTTAGCACTTAACCGCACCATAGCACATGCCTTCTCTCTAATTATCCTCGACCCGGACGGCAAGGGCGGTCCTCACCCAGGTTTGCAATTAGGGTATGCCCCTTGCCCCAAATTGAGGCAACGGCCCTCCATTGGAGGGGAGAGTGTCAACAGCCCTCATTGCCACACTTGACTATTAAGGGTGTGTTTGTATTTCTGTTTAAAAATTGTTATAGGGAATAGAAATAGAAAAAAGTATTTCTGTTGCTGGAAACAATTTTTAAACAAAAGAACATGTTTGGTAAATTTGTTTAATAAATATAAAAAGAACAAAAACACATTTGGTAAATTTGTATAATTCTTTTTGCTTCTTTTAATTTTTTAATATTTTCCCTTTTTTTTTCTTTTTTCTTTTTTTTTTCTTTTTCCTTCCTCTTGGCCGGCGGCCTCGCCCAAATCTGATGAGGCCAAGCTCACCCAAATCCAGCGAGGCCGAGCCTCGCCAGGGGCCGGCGACGCTCGCCCTCGATGGAGTCGCTGGCCCTCGATGGCCATGGCCGAGGCCGGCGACCGGCCAAAGAAAAAAGAAAAGAAAAGAAGAATAAAAAAAAAAGAAAGAGAGGAGAGGAAAAGTTGTTCTTAAAATTTGTTCTAGAAATAAGAAACATATTTTTCTTGTTTTTTGTTTCCGTTCCAAATGCGTTTCTTGGAACAAAAAAATAGATTTGCAACAAAAACGTAAATAAACGTGTTTCTGTTATTTTTTTATTCTCCGGAACAAAAAAATAAGATTTGTGTTGATAAACAGAAAAAAGAAACATTAACAAACAGAGCTTAAGAGTACATATGATAACCATTTGGTTTGCAAGAGAAATTTATTTAATAAGAACAAATTTTTAGTCAAAATGGTATTGGAATATAAATGAAAAATAAAATTTTCTAGTTTTATTTTTCTATTATAAAAATAAGAAAGAGAAATTATTCTCATTAATTCCCCTCATTGTTAGCAAGCCTCTCATTCGTCACTATTCGACATTCTCTATTGCTTGCTGTCGCTAACCAATCCTCTTTTCGTAAATAAGGTTTTTATCCCTTAAGAGTAGCGCCCATTGTGTGTATTAACAGAAAAAAAAAAAAGTATTTATAATTACGATAAAATAAATATATTAAAAAAATATAGTGTAATAATTGTAAAATTGGAGGAAAAATATAGTGTATTTGCAATAATAAACGACAGTGTCCCCCGCTGACTTTACCACCTGGCGACTTCCCCAACTTTCTCCAAGACCACATGGAGCAAGAGGCACGACGAAACCCCGCATCATCGAAACGCCTCCTCGCGAGCCACGTGTACAATTCGCCACGCGGCGTCCTCCCATTGGTCAGAACCCGTTCCGCTTTCCGACTGGTCTCCTCCACTATATATACACACACGCTGCGCCCTCCACCAGGCGCCCGTTGCGTTTTTGCTCGTCCACGAAGCACGTAAAAAAGAAAGAAAAAGAATCGAAGAACGCGAGGAGAAAAAGGAAGAAAAAACCGAAAATCGCTCTTCGTTTTTCCCCGCTTCGTGCTGCGACGGCGGAGGCAGGGCGATCGAAGATGAGGCCGCCGGCGCCGGCGCCGACGACGAAGATCGGGCTCGGGCTCGGGCTCGTGCTGTGGCTCGCCGTCCTCTCGCTGGGCCCCGTCCCCGCCCGATCCGCGGTCTCCAGCGTGGATCTCGGCTCGGAGTGGATCAAGGTCGCCGTCGTCAACATCCGGCCCGGCCAGAGCCCCATCACCGTCGCCATCAACGAGATGTCGAAGCGGAAGTCCCCCGCCCTCGTGGCGTTCCAGCCCGGCGCCCGGCTGATCGGCGAGGAGGCCGCGGGCCTCGTCGCCCGGTACCCGGACAGGGTGCTCTCCCAGGTGAGGGACCTGCTCGGGAAGCCCCTCGACCACGCCAGGAGGGCGCTGGACTCGACGTACCTGCCGTTCAGCGTCGTGGAGGATTCGCGAGGGGCGGTGGCCTTCAGGATCGACGGCGGCGGCGGCGAGGGGGAGGAGGGGACCGTTTATTCGGTCGAGGAATTGGTGGCTATGATATTGGGGTACGCGGCTAGATTGGCCGAGTTCCATTCCAAGGTGCCGATAAAAGACGTGGTGATTTCGGTGCCGCCTTACTTTGGGCAGGCCGAGCGCAAGGGGTTGCTTCAGGCGGCTCAGCTAGCGGGGATCAATGTCCTGTCGCTGGCGCACGAGCACTCCGGTGCGGCATTGCAGTATGGGATCGATAAGGATTTCTCGAATGGCTCGAGGAATGTTATATTCTATGATATGGGGTCTAGCAGTACTTATGCAGCATTGGTGCATTTCTCGGCTTATAATGCTAAGGAGTTTGGGAAGACGGTTTCGGTCAACCAGTTTCAGGTAGAATGACTTGTTATGTCTATCCTACTTTTGCCTTATCTGAGCAGCTATTTAGATGGGTATCTGTCAGCAAACTTATATTACTAATAGAATGGCGAAGAAAATAGTCAGACCATGGAGAAGGTTAGAATGGTTGGCTGGGTTAAAAAGGGTAAAGTTTGTGAATTGTGAAGGTGCAATGTAGGAAGAGCTTGCTTGGGATGGGAAGACATATGAAGATGCCAATTTAAGGAAATCTGTGCTTCCTAGGAAATCTAGATGACATGCTCTAGTAATGTTGACAGAGTGATGCATCCGGGCAGCAGTAGATTTGATTTGAAGTTGCTACAAGGCATTTTCTGTGTTTGCGCAATCTATGATAGTTCTGTTTAATATGTAGAAAAGGACCCTGTCCATAACAAAAAGATTAATGGTTCAACTATGGAGGTCTTTTTGTTGTCCAATTGCTGAGCACAGACCCTAGGAATGGATATCTTGGGTTCGAATTCAAGGAGAAAATTGGGAAATCATTTTGTTTAATGACAAATGACTTTTCATTATGAAGGTGCCAAGGGGTACTGCCCCTATCCGAAATGGCTTTAGAAGAAATTTTAGGTCACCATTATTGGTTTGCGACACTTATCGCTCCTTTTTTTTTTTTTTTTTTTGGGTGGGGGGTTGGGTGGTGGGTAGGCAGGCTTATGATTCAACATAAAAGAGCTCAGTGCTGATGGATCTATTGGATGTCACCCAGATTGTTTTGTGTGCAATGCCTAGGCTTCCCAAGCATATATCTTTAGGGTCAGCCACTTTTCTGTGACTGCTAACCTTTGCAAGTGATGTGGCTTTAATCACCAGGGTCATGCATATATATTCTCCATTCGCCTCTCTCCTATTCGTGCTCACTAATTCTTGTTAGCAGTTGGGATCTTTCTCTCTCTCTCTCTCTCTCTCTCTCTCTCTCTCTCTCTCTCTCTCTCTATACACATGCGTGTGCACTTTAAGACGCTCACTTCATTCACCATGTGCAGTGCATAGTTTTCTCTTCCTGAGTATGATTACAACTCTTAAGGTGCCTGCAGGTCAAGGATGTTAGATGGAACCCTGAACTTGGAGGTCAAAATATGGAATTAAGGCTGGTGGAGTACTTTGCAGATGAGTTCAACAAGGAAGTTGGAAGTGGGATTGATGTGCGAAAGTTCCCCAAGGCAATGGCTAAATTAAAAAAACAGGTCAAACGGACAAAGGAAATTTTGAGTGCAAACACAATGGCTCCAATATCAGTTGAATCCTTGTATGATGATCGGGACTTCAGGTTAGTGAAGCATTAATCACATAAACTTTTGTGTGCAAAATGTTGTCCACATGCATGAGGTTTCCACGATTGGCATTTGCCCTATCATTTATTATGAGTCTTTATAAATTGCGTGCCTTTCATTTTTCCATTATGAGCTGTTTTCTATTGTATCACATAAATTATGACTTCTTAAAGATGGAGATTGGATAGTAAGCAAACTTGTCAAACTGAAAGCCGGTTTTTCGCCATTGCTTTTCTATCTGCTACCTTTCACTCTTGAGAGTGCTGCAAGCTCTTTTTCGATAATTATATTGAGGACCGTCTCTAGTGCTAATTAACCGAAATAACATTCCATATATCCTTTTCTACATTGTAGTACAGCATTGTTAGGTTCCTTTCACATGGAATTTGGAAATTAAGGAGCTACATAGACTAGTGCTCACTTAGAGTATAGCCCTTTCAAATTGCAATGGTATTCGTTGCGATTTACTATATAATTCCAACTGTCATATAGCAATAGAAAAGTATGAGCAACGACCTAACTAGATATTAGATTATTATTGAGCTTTATTCAGTACATCGTGGACCATTATATATTGTACCAATGGCAACCAAGCCTATGCTTTTTAATGGTGACTGGTGACATGGATCGTTTTAAGCCATCACGCAGTGGCATATGCCATGTCTTTTTTGGCCTTGTTTCCTAATATATGAACTTATGGAATGATGGTAAATAAGTCGAATTTGTAATTTATTTGTATCCGGTTACATTCCTTTAGAGCCTAATTTGTAACTATGAAGAAGTTACGGTAGTAAATCAGTATGGATGATCACTACGATTGTTCATTATGTACCAAAAATCGAACATAAAATGAGGCTGTTCTACGCACTACCGGCTTGACGGGGTGGCTGGCCTTCTCCCTTTTCCAGTTTCACCATGAATGAATGGAACTGTTGGGTAGAGCACCATGGGCATACTAGTTTATTCTATGTAGTTCAAGCAAAAGTAGGCTAGGTCATTGTCTGAATATTATTAATTTTATGAAAACCGGAGATGTGTACATTAAGACTGAAACACTAATCCATGATATGTTTTTCCTGCAGGAGTACTATTACCCGTGAGAAGTTTGAAGAGCTCTGTGCAGATTTGTGGGAGAAAGCTCTTGTACCGTTAAAAGAAGTCCTTGAGAACTCTGGTATGAAGGCAGATGAAATATATGCGGTGGAGTTGATCGGAGGTGCCACTAGAGTGCCAAAGTTGCAGGTCTGTTCTTTGTTTCTTGGGCAAACATTGTTATCAGTCTGTCCTTTGATTTCATGAATTTTTCTAGAGTGCTAGCCATGATATGCTAATTGCAGTAAATCCATACTCAAAATAGATATAGAGTAATAATTTGGCTTTGAGATTCATCTGCAGGAGCTCCTCGAATTCTAGTAATTTCCACTTCTAGTGAACAATAATAGTGCTGGGGGATTGGTGTGTGATTTGTAATGTAATTTATTGGGCATTTATGAAGTAGATCTTCTCTTGCCTCCTGCAAATATAGTGTATTTGAGGAAAACAATTATAATATGACTAGGTAATATTGAATTGTAATTTCTTCATTTGGACAGTTTACGAATGGGCCAAGTTTGTAGTTCACTGTTTGTTTTCAGTGTCAATCTTGCTTGTAAGGATGCTAGAGTAACAGCTATAGGTACTATTAATTTTGCATGGACTGTAGAAACTTTTCCTTCCCAACCACACCTTATTTCACAGAAGGAAGGAAAGAAAAAGAAAACATCAGATCAAAATCTCACCCCTTAGTGTTTAAAAAACACTTGTAAAGATACACCACAATAATTGCTATGTGTACCATTTCTGCTTAAACTATGTGGAACATTTTCGCTCCTCTCCCACATACCTAGTGAGAAGAAAGAAGAAACATTAAATCTCACGACTCTGCAGCAATGTCTCACCTCATTTTCATTTAGAAAATAATAAATCTAGGCCCCTCTGTTGCAGCTTTTTTAAGCAAGATGTTACTTGATGATTATCTGCCAAAACTCTAATTTCGTTTTTAAATTTAAAAACTATGAAAAAGCTATATATGTTTTCATATGATAATATTTGTACAGTAAAAATATCTGGTGCTTTGCATGATACTGTGGAGTATCAAGATATAATAGCGAAAAGTAGAAGTTATTCCAAATAGAAGGTTGGTGCATCAGTAGAATTTACACCAAGTAGGGTCACAATTCATGGATGACTATCTGGTAGATGAAAAAATGTGTGCTCGTTTCACGTGACTTCAATATCGAAGGGAATCCTTGTTATTGTCTTTGATTAGTGTACCAATTTCATTCAGCTGATTACAGTTTTGCTTTTAAGTTTGAATTAACTGTCTGCTACCCTTGCTTTAGTTGAAAGAGGATGACTTTGATAAGGATTTCTTCTTGATTCCCAACAGGCTAAACTGCAAGAATTTCTTGGAAGGAAAGAGCTAGATAAACATCTGGATGCCGATGAAGCTGTAGTTCTTGGTGCAGCATTATATGCCGCCAATTTAAGTGATGGAATTAAGTTGAATAGGAAGCTAGGGATGATTGATGGTTCTCCTTATGGGTATGTTATGGAATTAGAAGGTCCTGATCTTGTTAAAGATGACAATACGAGGCAGCTACTTGTGCCCCGGATGAAAAAGCTTCCCAGTAAGGTATATCAATATTGAAAACTTCCTCTGAGGGAAGTGGTGATGATAAAGAATTACCAAAGATCCAGCTTATTATAGTCTCTTTGTCACTTGCTCATTGTCATTGTTATCTGACAGATGTATAGATCGATTGCTCACAACAAAGATTTTGAGGTTTCACTTGCTTACGAGAGTAAAGATCTTTTACCTCCTGGTGTTAGCTCTCCTGTGTTTGCTCAATATGCAGTGTCTGGACTTGCAGATGCATCTGAGAAGTAAGAGTTATGATTATTCTTGATATGGTGCTATCTCTGGATATCTCTGCAGCAAACTTAACCTCCATGAATTAGTTTTTTTAAACTCTGACATGATTGCATTAATTGTTAATTATTTTTTCCAGATATTCAGGTAGAAACTTGTCTTCACCAATAAAGGCAAATCTGCATTTCTCTCTTAGTAGAAGTGGGGTACTCTCTTTGGAACGGGCTGAAGCTGTTGTTGAGATATCGGAGTGGGTTGAAGTTCCTGTAAAGAAACCAACCTTGGAAAACTCCACTAATGCTTCCCAGAATGTATCGGTTGAACATAGTTCTAACAGTACTGCTGAAGAAAGCACGGAGAAGACACAGCCTGATGATGGTGGAAATAACAAAACTACCTCTAGTGAAGTAGAACAAGGGTCTGCAGATTTGGGTACGGAAAAGAAATTGAAAAAGCGTACGTACAGGGTTCCGCTGAAGGTAAAAAAAGCGTTTTGAGAACGTTTCTGCTTATACAATTGTTTCATGATACTTCCTTTGCATGACTTTTTTTGGCATTATCAGTCATAATTTTGCTTTGGTTCCAGCTAATTAGCAAGACATTGGGTCCGGGGATATCTTTACCTGAAGAATCTTTTCTTGAAGCAAAGAACAAACTAGAACTACTTGACAAGAAGGATGCAGAGAGAAGGAGAACTGCTGAGTTGAAGAACAATTTGGAAGGGTACATATATGCTACAAAAGAAAAAGTAAGAATCTTGATTTTGGAAGGTTGAATGATCTATGAATAATTATGTCCCTTTCTCTCCAAACCCATTGAGGTGGTTACAGTCAATTGCTTCTGTGCATAATTTGAGAGTTAATTATCATTTCTCTTGTATCTCTGGATTTGGTCTAATATTGTATTGCCAAAGGACATTGTTGACTTTTAAATTATCTTCATCTCAATTAAACTAAGGTGTTGCATTTGTGTCTTTCCTCCACTTGTCCTGTTGTCTGTTGTGCTACTTACTGTTGCTAACGTTTTTGCCTCCTGTTGCTCACAGATCGAGACATTGGAGGAACTTGAAAAGGTCTCTACTGCTGATGAACGCCAATCTTTCATTGCAAAGCTTGATGAGGTTATCCTCTCCCTGCCTCCCTCCCTCCCTCTCTCTCATCCCCAATAGCTTAGACAAATACAACATAATCTGGTATTTAATTAGTTATTTGGCTATTGTTTTAGGTGCAAGAATGGCTTTACATGGATGGTGAAGATGGTACTGCAACAGAGTTTCAGGAATGTCTGAATTCGCTAAAAGCAATTGGTGATCCAATTTTTTTCAGGTTGGTTTTATCCTCGGAGGAAATGATGGCTTTTGACTGAGGGAATATCTAGATCAGTTCTCTTTCAGTTGTCATTTGTTATTTAGCTTGCAATATACACTTTAACTATGAGACTTTGGTCCTTTTAGATTGAAAGAACTTACAGAACGGCCGGCGGCAGTGGGGCATGCTCGAAGTTACCTGGATCAACTGCAAAAGGTATCTATAAAAATGGTTACTGTGAATTGAAAGTAGATGGCACTCCCATTGCAGATAATTTTATTTCTATTATTTTCTAGTTGTCCAATATTAATCTTGAGAACTATTTATTCAAGCCTATACTTATCAATGACCAGTATCTAACTATGATGAATGACAAGAATGAGCCTCTTTGTCCCTTCAAAAATAGATTGGTTGTCGGTGCTATTATCTACTTTTAGCTTCCTGTATACCTCCTTTTTAGATGGTCTCTCTCGTTGCTGCCTCCTTGTAATCTGTTTTGAAGTTCTTTCAGTTTTCTATTGCCGTCACCAGGATCATGGCAATTCTTATGTGTTGGTGCATCTTCCTTTCGGTTTTAGAAATGACAGAGTGATTATTTCCATTTGACTTCTTGCATGCTCATTCTACATGTAATAATGACACACTTCATTAGGTTTGGGAGTATCAGTTTGTCAACACATTTCATTGTGTGTGGACTGTCGATTGACAACATCAGGCATGATGAAATAGCCTTTTATTAGTCTCAGGGTTCTATACATTATTGTTTCTTTAATCTCAATCTCTATGACATTGGGTAGATATGTGGATTTGTGGTTGAATATATCAAAATGATGTGAACCAACATCCGAGTTATTATTATTTCTTTTTCTGCCTTTGTGTTAAGCTTCTCAATTTTTCTTGGAAATTGATTTGCAACAAAATGATTTTTTTTATTTATTTTTGTGAATGTGTCATGATTAAAGCATGACAAAATCTCGTGTTCTTCAAAGATAAACTTTGAAGTGTAGATGCACATGTTTGCTGCTGGTTTAAACATGACACTAGTAGGAGGGATGCTTTTCAATGGTGGTTACTGTATTCTGGAGTGACTTGTTGAATTCTACTCTTGTTCATTGAATTTGAACGTGTATTTATTTGCAAATTGATGCACTTTGGGCATTTTATGACCAATTTTTCAGTTAAAATTCTAGGTAGCTGCTTATGGTACTGTTGGTGATGACATGCTCGAGGCAGCCACTTTGGATTTTTTTTGAAAATAAATGGAAGTAGGACATATTGCATCATCACTTGCAAGAAAGTGAAAGTTGTGTACTTGATGAATTGAATCAAAGCTCAGTGGTCCAAAGTGCAAGTTACTCGAAAGTTCTATAACCAGCTATGAGACCTCAACACAATGTGTTCTACTACAATCGCTTTCCAAGCTTTGAGCATCTGCTAAAGTCTTAAAAAATATTTTACACACGAGGGATTTTCAATTGGTGATAAAAGCCTATTTGTCTATGGCTTGCGTGGGTTATAGAACAGCAAAATTGTTAGAAAGTCCAACCCAAAAGCTTAACCTAATAGGTGGAGGAGACCCCACATGCATATAAAAAGCATTTAGGACCCGTTGTCAACACCCCCACTCACATGCAAGCCAGATTATGAGCTGCACATGGAATTTTGACTACGCACATTCACGTGGAATTGTTTACCACGCCCCTTCGCGTAAGGGATAATTGGCTCTGATACTATGTTAGAAATTCTAACCCAAAAACTTAAGTTGATAGATTGAGGCAACCACAAGAGCATTTGGGACCTATTGTTAATATTTCAACAAAAATTTTACTGCTGAAAATTTGAAACTTTACCAATTCTTGGAGCAAAAGCATTGCCACTTTATAATATGGAATTGCTTGAACCACCTGTACCAAAACTTAATTTACTTTTTTCCTTGTGTTTCAGTGAGGTTTTTAACAGATTCTGCTGTCCAACTTTGACTTCATTCAGTTCCCGATTCATGGGTTTTTTGGGGTCCTAACTGATGCATCGAAAATGTGAAATAATACAAGTTTCCTGGGACTGCACTAGGTTAAAATTGTGTTTGGGGATCAAATATTACAAGTACATTAAAACCGATATTTTCTATTTTTACCAATAATAAGTAGTTGAAGAGTATAAGAGGCAATTCCAATTTTGATGAAACTTTCTTGTGTTAGGCAGTTGGAATTTTAGGATGAGTTAATCCCTAGAAAGTTAAGGCAAATACCATGCTGAATCTCCTGAGGGATGAAGAAAGGAGCCTCTTTTCTTCTTAGAAACAGAATAGGCATATCAAAATACATTGTTGGTGGTTCCACTTGCATTTTCTCTCCAGTCTCCACCATCTTTATCTTCGTGTATTATCTTTTGCTGTCCGTGGTTTTCAATGGGCTTTGCCAATTAACCTTGATTCTCTTTCACAGAATTGTAGGTCCTATGTATGGTTAGAACCAACCTCAATAGTTCACAAAATAGTGATTTAATTTTAACATTGATTTTTTTTTTTCCTGCATCTTCATATTGCTACGTTATTGACTGCTTGTATAGAATGTAATGTGGATTGCCACCACCCTGACATTGCTTTTTTGGTTCTCAGATTGTACAGGATTGGGAAAGCAAAAAATCTTGGCTTCCTAGAGAGAAAATTGATGAGGTGCGGTGTCATCTCATTTCTGCTTAGGACTGTCTTCAGGTTATTTTGATTATTTCAAATAAGCTTCTTCTTAAGGCATAAATAAATGTGTGCCCTACAGGTTCTAAAAGAGGCGGATAATTTAAAGATTTGGTTGGATGAGAAGGAGACTGAACAGAAGTGAGTTTCATCCTAATTATTTCTTTTCAACTTGGGTTCTTCACCTTGGTTTGTTTTTTAATCACCTGGCCTGTGGTCCACCTGATATTTGCTGCAATGAAATGAGCCAATTTTACATTTTTTTTTTTTTTTTTTGGGTCTAGTATCTTGTGATTGGTCTAAGTTTGAAGTTATGCCATTGCCCATGTAAATAAGACCCATAAAACTAAAAGGGTATTTTGAATTAATTGTTTCTTCTTTTGGGGTTAGATACAGCACTAAAAGTATGAGAGAGCCTCCTTTTTGGCTACTGAAAGGAGGCTTTGGTTGCCTGTATACGACTTTGGAAATAATATAGAAAAATGAATCGCCTTTGGAGATGCCCTAAAATAGCATATACTGTTTAAGCAATCAGATGGTGAAGGCTTAGATGAGGCCAAAGCATAACTGCTATGGCTCATTGCTGGCATGTTTCCCGTTATTGATAACAGTAGAACAATGATCTCTGATAAGCATGTTGCCACCTGCCTCTGGCTCTGTCTCTGTCTCTCCAAGTCAGGGCCAGGATTTGATGGTAACTTGGGTCTTTTGAACTAGTAATCAGCATCAGCAAATTGATGGAAATTTCGCCTCTCTCTCTCTCTCTCTCTCTCTCTCAGTGATATGCCAGCCACAGACACAGTTACTTTCAACTCGATGCTGATTGATGAAGTTTTTTCTCAGCTGGCAAGAAATATTGATCATCTGGCTGTAATTTAGCAGGCCTAATTCTTTTTGTTGATTTTGTAGCCAATTTATTTCTGTTTAATACTTGCCAAACATTGAATTAGATAGTATCTGATAATATTTGCTATTATATTCAGTCATTTTAGCGAGAGATAGGGTCTTAGACATTCCAGGGGATTTTCATATCTAATCTTATCCTGTCCTGCCCCCTAACCTGTCCTAACGTAGATGGAATATTCCCATGTCTACGAGGATCAATTGCAAATGATAATTTTCAATGCAACAGATGCAATGAGCTCAATATTGAAGAGCTAGACCCTAGACATTGGTTGGGGTTTATGTTTATATGAGAAAAAGCCCCGTGACAATTGGTCCAATAAGAAATTTCTTTCATCTTGCGGGGCCTGATTTTGCTCAACATCTCATTTTACTGAGGTTCCTTTCCTGCACGTGCCCTCATTTCGTAGGATATGCACACTTCATGTTTTCTGTCAATTCTAGTTCCTCCTATACTTTAAGCGTGGTTCAAAGAAGTATTACAGCCACTGCAGCGGCTTAATATATCTTGTGCTATATGATCATGTTTCTTTTGCTATTATCGATCTTGTAGGACTGCTGGGTTTTCCAAACCTGCATTTACATCTGAAGAAGTATATATGAAGGTTTTTACTTTGCAAGATAAGGTACTCGTGTCCCTCAGTTTCCACATTTTGTAATGTACTAGTGTAACTTTGTCGGACTTACTAGGTGTATTGATTCTCTGCTGCTATTTGTCTAGGTTGCAATTATAAATAGAATTCCGAAGCCAAAGCCTAAAATAGAGAAGCCGGCAGAGAATAAACCTGAGAGCACAGGTTCGTCAGATGCAGCTTCTGAGGAAGTACCCTCTGCAGATGACCAGTCCGCAGCTTCTGAGGAAGCACCTTCTGCAGATGACCAGTCAACAAAGGCTACAGATGGCACTGCCAATGAAAAAGCTGAGCAGGAGAGCGTGGACGAGCCGGAGTCGAAGCTTCATGATGAGTTATGATGACTCAGTGTGGAAGCCATTTATGTCATTGCACGACGAAGAAGAGTGTTGAAGAACAAGGATGGATAAGAATATTCGAAGGAAGAATTACTTCCAAGTAAACCTTGCTATTAAGACTAAGAGAAGGGCCTGCCTATTCTTGATGATGAATTGAGATGCACGTATAGCATCAGGAACTCAGCTTCCCGTCTGGTTCGCTTTAGTGGTAGAAACTTTACTCCCTGAAGGGAATTGCCAATCAATTTCATCTTTCTGCAAATTTTGTAGGAACTAATTATAGATGCTTACAGGGTAGTCCAGGGGAGAATGTCAGTCTGAGTACGATACGGATCTTGTACCATTGAGTATAGTTATAGCCTCGGGATACTGTCAGTTCCTATTACATGCACGAGATTTATCTCTAGTTTCTCGTTGTCTTTATTGTGTGTCGGTGCGATCTCTAACCATTCGCTAATGAGAACTGCCTCTCATTCCTGATAGGAAGGCTCGCTCATCTTTAATTATTGGTGTCAATTATCGATACGATGACTGTAGTGTTTGTGCGTCTCTTCCCATGCGCGAGTCTTGAGCTGAGAAGGTGGGGGAGCTGTTCGAGTCGTCATCAAACTTTAGTTATCAAGGTGTCTTTGCTACGGTCTCGAATCCTACCATTTCTTTTCTAATAATAGAAAGGGAGACACTATTGTTCGATTCCTTAGTTCTAATAATACATTATTACCTGAACGCTTTTTCAGCATGGCAAATCAAACACGAAGAAAGGAAAAGATAGGTCGGAAAGGGTGCTGAAACTTAAACATAATGTACAGGGGAAAAGCGGAAGTTAAGAGGCAGAAGGTTCCATATGCTTTACAGCATTATACTTCTTATGTAAGTTTCCTATCTTATATATTTGTTTCGTTACAAGCGTTGCTTCTGTCGGCAACTTCGCTACTGTTTTGAAAGATAAACTATTCATTCCAGGGATGGCGACTCGGCCAATTGGAATCGCTTGCGATTATAGGTGCTGCTCCAAAAAACAAAAGGAGGACGGTGTAGGAGCAACATGACATGATCGAAATGACACGATCGAAACGAAAATGATTTCCTTAAAAACAAAAGGAGGACGGTGCATGAGCAACATGACATGATCGAAATGACACGATCGAAACGAAAATGATTTCCTTAGAAGAGATGGATAGAGCGAGTAGTGACTTCAAACTAGCCTTGGTTTCTCCAAGGTTGAACTCTAGAACCAAACAATGGAAGTGATCCCTCCTCTCTCTTGCTTATTTCTAGTACATCAGAGGATGAACTTCCTCTTTCCCTCAGGCTATTGCAGAAAAAGCTTTGGTGTCTTACAAGGTAAATCCCCATACGGAGCTCCCGGCAGATGGATCAGAAATTAGAAAGATCAGAACGGGCGACCAGAAGTTCACCTCCACCGACAGGCTACTACCCCTAGGAGCTCGATTACTTGCTAGAAAGTGTACATGCCGTGCCTAAAAATACAAAATTGAATAGCAATTGATCCAATAGGTCGCCCTTTATTGAATTTTATTTCATTATTTATTTTATTTGAAACGGGTACGTCAAATCTTACCAAGATTCATTTCTAGTCCTGCTTAATTTTTGTAAACCTATTTCGACTCTATTTCATAAAAGAAAATTACTGCAAAGCGAAAATGAATTATGAGTAGTGGAGGGAAAATTAGAAAATTAGGGAACACTTACAGGTTGTGATATGGGAAGCATGCGATCACGGGATATTAAAGCGATACCGAGAGGCAAGCTTTCCCTTCATAATAGATAGATAGACACATACATACATACATAGATAAATACGAAGATCAAGGAAATTATACTCTATGCTTGAGATTTAGTAATGATTTTAACAAATTTAAGATCTCAAGATTCAAATTTCGCAGAAGTTTTTTTTCTTGTCTTTCTTTTTTAAAACTAGCATTCTGAATTTGTACGAATCCGGATTTCACTAACCATAGTCTGATGTAGATGACGTTAAATTCCTTACATTAATGAATTAGTTTTTGTTTTCCCGTTAAGCATGATTGATGATGTTGTTTCAGAACTTCAATCATGTTGATTTGAAAAATATAATCCTTGTCTAATCATCTTTATCGTAATCTTACATCTCTTATTTTCCACCTTTAATATTCAAAAAAATCTCGAAAAGTCAAAACGACAAAAGTGAGATCATGTAAATATAATAAAGAAAACAATACCAAGTTATGTTATTCACGAAATTAACCCCTTTCGGCAAGATTGGAGCTTCGAAAATCTAAAGTAAAATGATATCCGAGACCAAATATATCTGAGCGAAACACCTCTCAATAGAGTTACTTCTTGTCTTGATCAACCTTTAGGATTGGATTGAGTCAGTAGGGTCAACTGATTCACATCAATCTTTTCGATTTGATAATATTTCTTGTGATATGAAAAGAAAGCGTTCGAAGAGAAATTGTCAAAAAAGGGTGAACCAGATGTCTTTTCTCATCAAAGTGTGATTGACATGTGTTTGTTAACTTATTATTTGGATTAGACTAATGAAAACTACTTAAAGATGATCCCTTTTGGTCAACTTAGTCTTCAAGTACAAGAAGGGGACAAAATTCATTTGATTGAATCCAGCAAGTTGCCCGCTAAACACATTTAACTTAGGCGGCTTGAAAGATGATGACCGCGAGTGATGCAATATATTCATGCTCAACCTAAAATTATTGTAGGGCAATTGAAGGATGATTCTACTGCACTTTATTCTTGGATGAATGAACCGGAAGTTCAAAGAGATCCCAAAATTTAGATATTAGATCGCCAATAGTATTTTGGGGTCATATTAATTAATTGGAGATTGGAGTGATCTTCTTCTCTATGATATTTGATATGTTGCACATTGCACGGGGAGAATACATAACAACTTACAGCTATTCATACAATGTGTGTGTATATATAAGCCAATTCGAGATGGAGCTATAGGTTTGCAACCACATATTAACTTGATCAATGCAGGCCTAAGAGAAACAATAAGTAGTTGATGGCACCAAAATAAATTTTGTCGAATCATTTAAATTTAAAATAACGCATTTACCTAAAAGTTTTAAATTTTTATAATAGTCGGTAGTATTTCCATAAAATTTTCAGAATTTCTGCATGTTAGGACGCTGAATTTGACACTCTTTGAGGGTTAGAAATTTTTACACCTACATCTTTCATGTCAAGCTGGCTAATTTTGGATGCTTGCACTGATTATCATTAGCTTGATTTTGTCTTAAGCATTGATGTTACCTTTGTGTTGGACAACCCCAATCATGTTGATTTTATTGATAACTAATCGTAACTTTAAAGCAGGAGAAACAAGGACTAAATCCAATAATGAAGTGACCCCAGACGTCGAAACACATCACTCATTTAACTTCGTGATTGAATCTTGACATGTGAACTAAGATTAGAGCATCTGCAATAGAATTCTCTTACAATTCGAAAATATTTTAATGATAAACTTACCTAATTTCCCAAAACAATGAATTAGTTAGGTTGAGGGGATTTTGGATACATTTGTTTCATCGAAAACTTTATGATAAAATTTGAAGGATTCAGAGAAAGTGATTTCTTTCTTATGAAAAGGGAAAGTCTTCTTCCCTCTCGGGATCTAAATTTATTATTCTTAGTTCCTAGAATCTCGTAAATTGATTGATTTTTCATCATTTAAATATCGGAAAGTGAGAAAATAATTTTTTTTTTTTTTTAAAAACAGACCCTTTATTCAAACTAGTGGCAACCATCGACACAAAGAAACCTCCATAGCAAGAGCAACAGATGTCCAAGAAACATGATTACATAGCATGATCTCCGTTGGAAATTTGTCCCCACCCCCTCCTTCTCGTTGCGAGCGTAGGATGAGGGCTTCGTGACCCCTGCTGCTTCCACCGCCCAATCATGGAGGTCAACTACCAAACGTCACACAGAGAGAGAGAGAGAGAGAGAGAGAGAGAGCCAGTGTCGCTGTCGGATTAGGTGAAGGAGATTATTCTCTAATTGGGCAGCCTTAACTTTTTTTTTTTTTATTTTGGGGTCGAAGCAGCCTTAACTTAATGGGCAGAGATTATCCACTCATCTTCTATTTCTGTTTGACAAATCGATTTACTAGAAGAAAGTTGTCGGAGAAGAACAGATCAGTAGGGCCAGGCGCATCTTTTTTTCTTTTGCATTGGATTGTTCAGATTTAGAAAAATCATTCTGGAGGGCTTGCATGTAAACATCACCCCCTCCTCATTTCAATTCGCACAAAAGCAAGTCATCACCATCCATTTCGATTGAAAGAAAAAAAGCAGAAGAAAGTCATCCCATGAGATCTGGACGTGTGAATTAACTCCATGTGTTTCAGCTATGAATTTTATTGGGAAGTGCTCGGAGTCTTTAATTAATTATTATTTCTCTCTTCCATTTTGAAAGCATTTCTCTAAAGTCTTAACGAAGAGCATTACAATCACTCTTTACAATTAGATCATGCACGAAATCGCTGATATTGTTATTGATGGGGCCTGATCATGCGCGTGGCTCTTTGCATTCTTGACCAATAAATGCACTTTTCATGCAATCATACACGATTTGATGAGGATAATTTGGAATTACTCAACTAAAATTAAAAGGGAATCGAAATATATATTGAAGCTATAATATGAATTATTCGTTCTCGCCGTCTTGCAAGGTACTGCTCTCATGATGTCTAGTATGTCACAATTGACATGTTGGTGACGTCATAAATACCAATGATTGAGCAAGAGAAGGGCGACATTTAAAAAATAGGGAGCCAACCGCTACTTGTGTACTTCGCATGTGATAATGGCGATTGGGGGAAAAAAATAAAATAAAAATAAATGAAATGAAATGATGGCCAACTTGGACTCGTGGAGCAACTAGTCGTGACAAAAAAAAGATTAATTTAATAAAAAGTAAAAAAGGAAAGAAAGGGAAAAAGGAAAAAGGTAAAAAGGATGGAGAAGTCGTTGGTGGTCGGTAAGGGGAATTGCGGGTGGGCCCGGCTCTACTGTCGGCCGTACAGTCCAAAGACAGCCGTCGCTTTCGTTTTGATCCAATGGTCGGCCCAGACATCTAGCCCGCAGCCCCGCCTAGGACCCGAGCTATCCGACAACCTTGGGCCTCTGGGCCCACCACGCTCTCCCTCTCCTTCTCTCTCTACTTTTAGAAATCGTGACTGATAAATTGAATCGGAGTTTATTAAGTAGCACGCGTGTATAGGAGTAGCCCCAGGCGGCGATGAGGAAGCGTGACGTTCGGGAAAATTGTACAAATCCTGGACTTTGGTTTAATATATAATATCATTCATAAATTTTATATTTATTCAACATGACCATTAAACTTTAATTTAATGTTCAATACGATTCTTGAACTTTTGATTTGTTCAATTCCCTTGCACATTTATCATCTATCGATAGTTCAAGAACCACGATGAAAATTGGATTAAAGTTCATGAACTACATTAAACAAATTAAAAGTTCAAGAATGACGTTGAATATTGGATCAAAATTTAGGGATTAATTGAATAAATTAAAAGTTTAGAGATGACATTACACATTAGATCAATTTAAGAAATCGTTTATGTCATCTACAGAGTCCAAGAAAGAAAAAAAACAAAAATCAAAGGAAATTAGACATATCTTCTTTGGCCCAAATCGAGTCGATTGGGAATATATATATTATAGGTACTCGATACACAAGCAACAAGAGATCATATGCGCGCACAAGGAGAGACTCATTTACACGATGCAGCGACGAGATCTGACCGATCTTTTAAGACACTGGAAAAATAACTAGAACTATTCTACTCGAGCCCCTGCCTAGAATGCTTTCCATAAGCGCTCAAGTGAGAGGACAAAAAGGAGCCATTGCTGTTCACCTTCCTCCTCGTCAACAGCTAGATCCGAAGCTAGACATATGGGCAGGTGCACGCGAATTCTTGAGACTTCTTAACCATCTTTACGAAAATATCTAACAGATTTTCGACCACAGTTGAAAATGTCGAAATCCCATAGAGATGAAGTAGGTATTTTTTAGCACTATGTGGAGTCGAATCAATGAACGTGTAAAAATCGTCTCGTAGGTTTATAGCCTTTCCCATACTTAAATTTTTCTTCCTAGATTAGGATTTACCGCACTTACTGTAGCGTGGCACGTCATGGGCCGTGGACAAAATCGTAGCTCTTCCTCTTGTATTGGTCAGGAAAAATTCCGCTTTCTCTGGCAAGGAGGCATGTGATCTCACTTTTTATCTTCTCTTTGGTCTCTTTTTGGGCTGATTGGATTTTACTACGGCGGGCAAAGTCATAGCCATACAAATGAAGACGGTCCGTGATGAAAATTGGACCACTAATTGTCCTTTTCTTTACGGAGTTTGACTGAAATTTGGGAGCATTGACCATTAGGATCCGATTGATCTCGAATGGTATCTCTAGGATGGCGACCCGATTTGCGTGTGATGGAGAGACGATCGTCCTAGGTAGAGATCAATCTAATCTTAGGTTGGAGTCATTGCCTCGATTTTTGATACGGGTCTTACTCGATTTATAAAATGGGTGATGTAATTTTGTGACTGGCTTACTGAGTTGAAAGAAACTCGCATATGATCGATAAGAAGACAAAAAAAGCATAGGTGATTAATAAAATTTATTTGGGCGAAAAAAATTTATAAAATTTATTAGAATAATGGAGATGATGATGTGGATGCATCGGGATGCGTGTCCCTAGTTGGATTTGGTCAATTTTTAATTTCGCAAAGGGAGGAGCGTCGATGGTACTTTAAAAATTGAGTACTGAGATATTGTCCTTCATAATTGATGGAAAATGTAATTTAATAGGAAATAAATTAAGCACCGTGGCCCCCACTAATCTGTCACCAAGAACAAATTTGCATTATTCCTTAAAAGTATATTGTAAAGGATTGGGGGAATAATTTCATTAGCTAATCGTCTTTAGTGTGAGCCTAAAATGTATTGTTTGAGGCATGCTACTCAATAAATGATTTTCAAAAGAGACAATCTGAAGTGTATATACTATGCAACGAAGGAGAAAAAAAATTCAAAATAACGATGGTTTTCGTTATTATCACTTCCCTTTCTTCTTGATTTAAATGTATTGTATTTGTTAGGTAGTAAGGCTATATCTCAACAAAAATTTCCTCCATGATTATTTTCCTGATTTGTCTTTGTATATTTTTTGTTACTTTCTATAATTTGTTACTATAATCCTCTTTCTTGTATTTATTCCCATTCGTTCTCTTACAAAGAGATGTACAAATATCATTAAAAACAATATATAGGAGCTATTGTGGCTGCCTCTAGCCGCCACACTTGTTGCCTTAAGATATTAATTTCTTGAAGTTTTACATGGTATCAAAGCTATCAATTGCAAAAGCATCATAGCCATGAGTTCCGATCTTAGTTTCTCAGCAGAATCAAGTCCTGCGACTCCTGCTGCTATTAGCATCTCAGTTCCGTCATCTGAAAATCTCATGGGGTCATCCGATTGTCCAAATCTTGGGGTGAAATTCACCAGGGATAACTACGTGGTGTGAAAAGCTCAAATCCTCCCCTTCCTTTGAGCAAATAAACTGATTTCGATCGTCGATAGAACACTACCATGTTCTCTACAACAGATTACTCAAACCAATACAAATGGTTCTTCCAATATTATGCCCAATCCTGAATACAATAACCAGTATACACGAGACCAGATTGCTCTGGATCTTAAGCACGACAACCGATCCAATTATGAATCAATTATCTAATCTGAGCACCTCTCATGCCGTGTGGACTTTCTGCTCTGTATCTTTTGTTGCCCAAAATAGTGTGCGAGCTACCCAATCGTGATTGCAACTTTAGGTCATGTGAAAAGGTAATCAAATCGCAAACAAATTTCTTTAGCATGCTATTTTATATCTGATCAATTGGCCTCATTGGTGAGATAATCTCACCACAAGAGTACCGAACACATATCTTCCGATGCCTAGGAGCTAAGCTTTAAAGCTTGGCTGTTGTAATTTCAGTTCACACTCAACATCAACAAATGACCAGAAAGTCTTTTCATGGTCTTCTCTTGGCTCATGAAGCACTAGTGGAGCTCCGGGAACCATAAATCACCCAACACCAACTTGGCCAAAATTCCCATTCACAGTGTGGCCACGCTTGCAATTTCAACGCCCCCAACTCAAATACGGGACAACAAAGGAATTTTAATCCTCATGGACAACAGCCCAACTTCAATCATTCGGGCAACTCTTAGTACCGAAATTTCAATGGCAACAAATATTAAAGATGTGGTAATGTGAGGTGTTAGATTTGCAATTGCCCAGGAGGCACGGCCATTGTTTGTCACAATCAGTTCAGTCAACAATTTGGGTTTTTTGGAGGCCTCACACACCAACAACAGCCACACCCTAGTGGCCACCCTTCCAACATGGAAGGAGGAAGTGGGGGTTCGAATTCCCACCTTCTCAGGGGGCTGGGGTGGGGATGGATTAGTTTCGAGTATGGATTTTGACTCTCATGCCTTGTGAGGAGACAAGGCAAAAATTTGAGAGTGAAAGTTAGACTAGGAGTAGAATATAATTGATTAAAAAAAAAAATTGGCTGAGATACTTCCTCCACCATTGGTGCTTTCCCCCAATAACTGATATATGGACTCAATTGCCACGCATCACATGACCAACAATCCTCATCAGTTGTCCTCAATTTAGCCATATCATGGCACTCAGAAGGTCACCGTAAGTAATGGATCAAATCTTCCCATTGCTCACACCAGTATTCTTGTTACCCGTGATTTCCGCATGTCTAATATCCTGGTAATTCCTGTCTATTACTAAGAACCTAATTTCCGTTTGTCATTTCTCTATTGAAAATTCATGTGACTTCATTTTCTCACCAAACCGTTACTTTGTGAAGTGCCATCGTACGGGCAGGATCCTTCTCCGAGGGGACATCAATGAAAGCCTTTATGCACTCCCATCATTGTCACCTACGTCTCCAACCTGCTTTGTTTCTCAAGTAGAGTCACTTACCCATTAACATTACTGTCTTGGTCATGCCGCATTTCCTACCATTTCAAGAATCCTCAAGAAGTCGTTAAGTCCTGTTCTAGTTTGTTCAGCTTGTCTTTCCAACAAGAGTCATAAATAGTCTCATCCACCGACCACTATTAGGTCCAAGGCTCCCCTAGAACTAGTTCACTTTGATGTCTAGGGGCTTACTCCTGTAACGTCATCCCAAAACAATGAATGCGACGTGCGGACTCCTGGAGTGCTTTAACTTTGCACGAAATGACACTTAAGTGCCATAATTTACGAAAGATATACTTAAGTGCCACATTCGAAAAAAATGGATCACTTGAGTGCCAATCCGACGAAAGTCCGGCCAAAACGCTCATGTGGCATTTTTCCGACGAACGGAGCTCAAAACGATATCGTTTTGTACGTTGACATTGCCAAATAATGCAAAAACGGCGTCGTTTTGGGCTGACGTGATAAAAAAATATAAAAATTAAATAAATTAAATTTAGTTAAAATATTTTAAAATAATAATTTTAAAATTAATTTAGTTAAAATATTTAAAAAATAATAATTTTAAAATTAAAAATTTTTAAAAAGTAAAAAAAAAAAGGGGTCCTTCAGGCCGCCGTCGGGAAGGGCCGGCGACGGCGGGGGAGGGTCGGCCGAGGTCGCGGGCCCCCGGCGGGCGAGGGCCGCCAACCCTCACGGGATCCGGCGAGGGCCGCCGATCGGCCGAGGTTGCTAGCTCCCCGGCCGGGCCCGACGACCCCTGCCGACCCTCCCCCTTCGTCGCCGGCCCTTCTCGGCAGCGGCGGGGCGGCAGCGCGGCGGCGGCGGCTGCGAGGGCGATCCCTTAGCCGCCTCCCCCGGCCCTTTTTTTTTTTTTTTTTTTAAGTTTTTTAAAATTTTTAATTTTTAATATTTTAACTAAATTAAATTTAAAATTATTATTTTTAAATATATTAACTAAATTTAATTTTTAATTTAATTTATTTAATTTTTATATTTTTTTACCACGTCGGCCCAAAACGACGCCGTTTTTACATTATTTGGTCACGTCAGCATGCAAAACGGCGTCGTTTTGAGCTCGATTCATTGGAAAAATGCCATGTGGGCATTTTAGCCGGACTTTCGCCGGATTGACACTTAAGTGATCCCCTTTTTTTCGAATGTGACATTTAAGTGTACCTTTCATAAGTTATGATACTTAAGTATCCTTTCGTGTAAAGTTATGGCACTTGAACCATTCTTATGCCCAATGAATACTATGTTTGTTTTATGGATGATTACTCTAAATTTTTTTGGTTTTATCTTTTTCACTCTCGTGACCGGTTCTTATCCATTGTCATTGTTTTCCTTGCCTTCATCGAAAATCAACTCAACACTAAGGTCAAAACTTTTCAATCTAACTATATAGGAGAGTTCATCTTTGCATAGTTTGTTCAATAGTTGCAAGCGAAAGATATTTTATGCGATAGACTATCTTTCTTTGCATAGTTTGTTCAATACTTGCAATCTAACTATCTTCCAGGTTGCATCCATTTAGTTTGTAAGTTTAGTGGAGTACTTTATGCGATAGACTATATTTCTTTCTTTTTTTTTTTATAAAGAAAATGATTTTCTTTTCGTCATTAGTGTAAATTGTGTTGGAAAGGAGTCCTTTTGTTAGCTTGTATGATCATCCATCCTTCTATTGGGAAACTGTAGTTTGATTGATTTGCCTTTGGCTCAAAGATGTGATGGCCTTTGACTCGCACGTTAATGGACTTGCCAGTTGCACTTTTGTTTTTCCCAAGTACGTTTAGAACCATCATAATTTCGTTTCTCTGTAGGTGGGTCCCATTGCGAAGTTTTGGAGATAGCATAAATATGATACGACAGCGGGATTTCTTATGGAGAGTTGTTGAAATAATGTATCAAGTTTGAATCCAAATCAATCTTAAAAACAATGCGATCGATGAGCAAAATGGATCGAAAGTGGAATTTATGGAGTCATGACAAGAGCTGGTGCTCGAAGGATTTGACGAGTGGTGGATTACGCCCTATAGTTGCTTGAACAACTGATGAGCACCTAAAGATCAAAGAATGCGTGGAGAAGCAAGAAGCGTAGAAGCTTTGGGAGAAAATTTTTGTATTTCTTCACTTGTAATCAATGTACAGAACTTAGGAATTATAATACAAGATGTACATGAAGAAAAGGCAATGAAATATTTTACAAATCAATTTAATATTTCTATCTAATCCCTAATTGATTTAATACATGATTATAATCAAATCAGATCAAATCAGATTCCCGGCATATCTTTCGAATCTTCAAGTATATCTTCCAACACTCCCCCTCAAGTTGGTGGCTTGTAAATATCCAAGACACCTAACTTGCTTAATAGATAAGGTGGGTACCTAGCCAAAGATGGATGAGGTGTTCATGCTTGTATGTGCTAGGGGCTTGAACAAGCCTAGCAAGGTACTCAACTGGCGCCTTGTTTCTGGCAGGGGCCTGATTAAGGTTAGTCAATTGTTCGAACCCTTTCAATAGGATCCTCCAATGTGCCTCCCACATTAATGTAAAGTCGCCAAATATATTATAGATAAAGCTGTTGCGATTTTTTACGTGATTTTTCCGTATTCTTTTACAAAGAGATTCTCGTGAAAGCAAATATATGAGATTAATAGGTGTATTTCCAAGGGAAAAAAAAAACATCTGAAAGACATCAAGCCATATTCTCTTCTTTGTACTGCTTGATTATAACAAAATGTTTCTTCTGCTTCCCTCTGATTATAAATTTCATTGAGCATGTTAAATTTATGTATTGGATTACGGTGTAAGATTACTATTTTGAGATACTTTTATTATAATTTACATTAATTATAATTAGGTCTAACTATCTTCCGACCCTATTGTACAGGGGGATTGTACTCTTCATTTGGTTCCAATATAAAATTATTTTTACTCTTTTTTTTTAATATTTCAAATCTCAACTATGCAAATCGCGTAAACATGTGCCGCATTTTATATTTTTCCGCCAATTATTGCATCTCACTTCTCTTGTCTTCATGATGTAATAACATCAAAAAAAGTGCAATTGCATAATGACATTAGAATAGCCACCTAGGGTATATTTGTTGCGCGGAATCTCTCTTTTTCCTGTTGTGTTTGCTTAGCGTTTAAACCAAGAAAAGAAGACAAGACGTAGGGTTTTTAGAGGTACTACAAAGCTGTTATATATATATATAGTCGTAAAGTAAGTCTGTCTTGGGATCATAAGAAAGGTAAAATATTGGTTTGATTGCAGAGAATTTTCGAGCATGTGATGAAGGAATCCTATGATCCAAGCATGAAGAAGATGGAACCCAAAAAGAGCGCCTTTTTCACAAGCATTATTCGGACACCATAGAAATGACATGCCAAGTTTCACCAAATAATTTGTCTACCTTAATTATATCGCCTTAAATTAATCTTACCACTAGTATAATGACAATGGTGAGAAGATGGGAATAGGTTTGACGATCCTTTTCGATCAAAAAGATGATGGCAAAGTTTGAATGGTATTGGTTTTGGTGATAAAGTTGGCTACGTGCATCTAATATGAAAATCGACACCAATCACACTTTTCTATCTTCTTCTCAATCAAAAAGGACCGTTCAATCTATTTCCATCTTCTTATTTTGGTTGTTATACTAAGGACAAATTTAATTTTAAGATTGATAAATTATTTGTCGAAACTTGGCATGTCATTTCTTTCATGTGTAAGTGCAAAAAGAGGCCAATGTAGAAGGAGCGACAATGACTTGCTCTAACTTCTCGAAGGAGTCAGCTTTTGACCTATTTTGCAATACAAGCTGGTTTTTCATAACACCAAAAAAAAAAATAATAATAATAATGTAATATAACTCATTATAAAAAAAATTAACATGAAACAAGTAATAAACCGTAGCTAATTTATACTTATGTTGTTTTATCGCCTATTGTTTGAATCCATTTAAAATAAACGTGAAATGACATAAAAATAATAGAAAATAATGAATAATCTTACATGGTAGACACAAAGCATAATTTTGTCAGACATCTATCACTTAAAATAATGTGGCCACATGGCAGAACACATGGCATGATTTTCTCACGTGGCCACATTCAACCAATGATAAGTAGTTGATTTGCCAGCTATATTTTATTGAGTTTAATTTTTCTTTTAAATTGATAAACAGAAAGTATCTCAACTACATTTTAAAATGATATATCTTGTTTTAAGCATACATTTTAAATAAATTTTTAAATGATGAACTATAAATGCGAATGATGGAAACCGTTATTTACTTAAACCAAATATATTTAACTATAATTTATTTCATTCAGCAAAAGTTATATGACTACGATAAAAAAAAATAAAAAAATTCTTGAATGATGCAACTTTTACTTAAATGATATAATTTCAATGATTCAACCAACTATAAAAATGAAATATATGATATAGTCTATTTAATTCAGCAAAAATTTAAGAAATCATATTCACAATTTGATGTATTTATAACATACATACTTACATGAAGTTGATTTTTATTTTCTTGAAAATTCACTTGTATAAACATAACTTATATATCCAAACAAATACATTTTTAAAACTCGTATTGCACGTCTATATTGTATTAAATGATATTTTCAAGGTGTATAAGTTTCTTTTTTCCATGTTATGTTCTATTAGATGATATTTTCATTTAGTTTTAATAGTTAAGTCGAAACTCTGGGTCATCTCTCCTACTCATTGTTAGAATTAAGTGTGTTGTAAGATTAAGAACAAAATGATGAAGGATCATCTCAAAAGGAGTAGGCCTTATCCGATACTTAATGCAAAACTGCTGAGAGGTGAAGTGGGCAGTATTCAAGAGCCATTTTCGTTTGAGCTTTGATGATGATTCCATGCTTTTATGTGGTCTTCTAATATAAAATTGGAGAATCCTATGTGTCTACTTTCTAATGCAACAAGTTTCAAGCAATCTGGAGTCTTCTAAAGAGAATTATGGTCAAATTACCAACTCATGCTCAGTTTTACTCGAGAATGAATCTTTCTAGTATTTCTATGTTTTTGTTGAGTCCAGTGCAATCTATTTTGTTTCTAGAGTCAAGAGTCGATTTCATATTCATTTTTGTTTAGGGGTTTGTTAGTCTTGATTGGAAAATAAAACATAAGATATCTTGGAAATTGCCTAGCTTGGAGGGTTGTTCTAAGTTGAATCTATATAAGTCCATTTAGGACCTCCTTGAGGTAAGAGTGCTTTGATAAACGAAATTTCATATTTGATCTGTTAGATTAGAGTATCTCTAGAACTTTATATGTCTTTGGTGGATCCTATTGAGTGGGGAGTTACATACCGTGTATCCTAGGATGGATTTTTTAGGTGGTGAGCATATCCTTTGTTACATTTGAGTTTCCTTCACAATGTTCGACCCTTCCAATATCACAAAAGTTGTTACAAAAAAATAGCTTATGATTTGCTTTCTTATTTATTTCTTCAAATCAACGTCAAATTAATTGAATTTTAGATCAAATTATTTTCATTCATTTTCTTATAAATAGGTTTTTGCCATGAATAGAGCGACCGATTTATACATATAACCATAAATATCCATATTTCAGCACATTTATCAGTCTAGTCCGGTCACAGTCAGTCATGGATGAACTTTGGAAAGTATGGATGGATTTTTTTAGCTCTTTCTTCCACTTAAGAGTAGAGTCAGCACACGTAACCAACCGAACCATCAGGAGAAAAGCTAAGAGTTGAATGAACCAAATCTGGCTAGACAACTTACCATTATCTAGTCCATTCGAGTCTAGGGCACCATCATTCGTTTCGCTCTATCCTATGATCTATCTTGGGGTAAGGTAAGCTTTAGCGTGGGTTCCCTATCTTCCTTTACGAAGGAGCCGACCCCAGAGGCTGTCTTTCTTTCCTCCAATAAACATCATAAAAATTAATCTAATCGGAATACCCGGAATACCCCCCGGCCATAGCAAGCAGTTGCCTATTTCTTTATTTTCATTTTTAGAAAGCGAAAGTTAATACGGTACAAGAAATATTTGGCGTAGCAAAAATTAACATGTATTGACATTGTATTGATACAGAGAATCAAAATAGTGATATCTTTAAAAATTGAAAAAAAATAACTAAAGAAATATTTTTTTTTTGCCATGCACCGCGCGAGTTTTTTAGGGTGCGCATGGCAACGCTTCTGGGCTGGGGAGTAATTTTTTTTTAGAAATGCTTCTTTTCTATTTCTATTCTGGGGACAATTTCTGGGTAAAAAAACCCGTTTGGTAACTACACAAAATTTCTACTCTAGAAATAGAAAAAGAATAAAAATGCGTTTGGTAAAAAACAGTTTCTTTTTTATATTTATTTGTTTTTTATTTTTGTTGGCGATCGCCGCCGGCCGGCGACGGCGGCGGCGGGGCGATCGGCGGTCGATCGACCTCCGGCGGCCGACGGCGGTCGGCCGGCGGCAACATGCGGCGGCGGGGGCGGCGGTCGGCCGGCGGCGGTCGGTCGCGGTCGATCGACCTCCGGCCCGGCCAGCGGTCGGTCGCGACGACATGCGGCGGCGGGCGGCGATCGGCCGGCGGCATCCGGCGGCGGAGACGGCGGCGGTCGGCGGCCGGCGGCGGCGGCGGCGGCGGCGTGCGGCGGCGGCGAGTGGCGGTCAATGGCGGTCAATGGGCCGTGTGCAAGAGAAGAATAAAAAAAAAAAAAAATTTTTCACTTATTTCTTAAACTTGTTCCCTGGAAATCGAAGAACTTTTTTTTTTACTTACGGTTTTTGTTCCAAAACTATTCCCTTAAGCTTTTTTGTTCCCTAATAAAAACAACTCGACGTTACCAAACGGTTTACGCTCTTTTTTATTCCGGAGAACAAAAAACAGAAAATTGGGAGAAGTAGAAACGTTACCATGCGCACACTTACTAGCTCAACAAAATGTTTTTTCTATCTGATTTACGTGACAACTTATGGTTTATATTTGCTGAAATAATTTTGTCTTGTGAAGTGACAGACAATATTTTGGTTTGTCCCTCCATCTTTCATGTGATCAAGACTATTATTTTGTTGCCATTATAGTTTCTACATAATATCGAAAAGATTTTCCGAGAGAGAGGGAGAGAGAGAGAGAGGAATATAAGGGGCTGAGATAAGGACAAGGGAGAGCTGGTTTAGCTCCATGTTTGTTCTGTGGAAGGACATGGGAGGGAGACAAGGATTAAAATATAAAGAAAGCTACATGTAAAGGATGCATGCCACATAAGACATTGTGCCCCGTGACAAAAAAAATTTTGTCAGTGAGGACCAAACATTCCCCCCGGCAATTCATCCCCCATAAAATAATCGTTCAAAAACTAATATTAATCATCAAAAGAATTCATCGTCCCAATAAAACAAATGAACAGCAGCTCGAGGATTTCAAGGGCTTGTTTGCTTGTTCGGATGTCGTATGAAAATGCGGGCTTAGGGAATGTTTTGCCGCGGAATATGAGCATATAAACAATCGCCGAAGAGAATAATTCTATTCATATTTTAGTTTCTGTTGTCATGTCCTTTGTCATTTTAATATTCTTAGGCAGAATGTTCCTCGAAACTAAGGAAATATGAAGAAAAAAAACCATGCTTGAGTGACTTCGACTGAATGAATGAAAGTTTTTCTGGGTTATATTTGAGTGGTCTTTTATGCGGTACTCATGCCCATCACTGCATTCTCAAATGATCTGATGAGCTTTACTTACACGCACGTGAAATGAGATTCAGCCATTTCGGTTCTTAAGCAAAGAAAATAACCCTTTTACATTGATTAAAGACTTCGGCGTGGTACCTTGGCTTTTCTTCGTCCTTTATTCACACTAGTGTGACGTGTTGACGTGGAGTCATGCGCCCAATCAAACCAACTTGTTTATTGTAACTCTTGAAAGCCAATGGCAAGTTCTCTCTCAGGTCAGCCTCAAAACCAGATCACTCAGTCGTGTTAATGGCAACTTTACTGTTGCATGATATAGACAATATGACATAATAAGTTCTCTCCAGATTAGGATGTGCCCGTATCAAGAAACAGAGTGACGGACTAAACACCGACAGTGTTGAATCTTCATTCTAGGTACTCAAAGGCGATAGTACCCGCTTACATTTTGTTATGAGAAATCAATATTTTAATTATTAATAGCATCCTTAGCATTCTCTTGAATATCTTGAAATCAATTAGGAATCTCTAAACCCTAGATTTTGACCCTCTATGAGAAGTGTGGGGCGTCCTCTCTCTCCTCTTCTCTTCTTTCTCTCTCTCTCTCTCTCACGGGTCACCCTCACATTCAGCTTTCAGACTCTTATCTGTTTATACCGTTAGACATAAAATACAAAAGCATATGGTTGCAGGGTATCCATCATTCACTTCCCTGTCCATGAAGATGACACCATTACGAACAATACCGACGTCAAAACTTTCATCACCCAAATTATAAATCTTGTCTTCCTCGTCATCACCCCTTCTCCTCTTTTTCCAATTGGTCGGTAAAAGAGAAAAAAAAAAATGAAAAATCTCTCTCTATATTTATCTAATTAATTTATTTTTCCATTAAGCTTTTAAATGGAATAAACATAGAAACCCCAAAATCCCATTGCTACTTATACTTATTTTTTGTAAAAGATTTTTCACGCCTTAACCATTTTGCTAGTCGACAGAGACCCTGAAACTTTTTTTCTCATGATTAGATAACTCATTTGAGATCTAGGATAATCCTTTAATGAATATGAATTTTTGAAATTTTCAAAGAACAATTTTTTTTAAAGTACGAGATTCTGACATATGACGGAAATTTAAAATTCGTTCGAACTTTTTGGAGTCAAATCAAGAATGGAACAATAAGATTATTTCAAGTTAGCGTGACTTCCAAGCCTAAGAGTCGATACTCCCCTGTTGAGGAGTAATGCTCTAGAAGTTAAGATTGATGTTATATGGTCGGGTATTATGTCAGAAAATTATCCACATACCTTCTAAAGTTCAATTGCATGAACAAAAGCAATATTCGCTTGTACTTTGTAGAATCTGTGAGCGGTACCTATACATGTTAGTTTTACAAATCTAATACATATACGAACTTAAAGTTACCACTTCACTTAAGCATAAAAAATAGTTACTTTACCTAACATTAGTAGCTCGACACCTGTCGTAGATGGGATGTGGGAGAATCCTGCGCTCAAGGTCATTGTAGTCCATCCATTAATTCCAGTTTTCCTCCCCCTATAGAAAAGAAAATGCCATAACCTTTCCTGTCCAACTTTGAGACAAAGGTAGCAAAAGGAAGTAAAAAGCAAGAGAGGGAAAGAAAAAAAGGAAAGCACACATTTAAGAAAAGGCAATGAGAGGGGAAAAAACAGGCGAGGGCAAATATATTTAAAGAGTAAAGTTGGGAAACAAAGACCCAAAGGGTTCTCATAACGCAATGAGTCTCTCCGTCTCTCTCAGAGACTACTTTACTTTGCAACACATCACTTCCTCTATTTAATCAGAGGCTGAGAAAGCCTCCCAAAGTTTTCCACAAAGACTACCTTACACACTCCCTGTTTTCACAATCCTGAGAGAGAGAGAGAGAGAGAAGGAGAGAAAGAGAAGAAGCACAGAGGGGGAGAGAGAGAGAGGAAGCGCAGAGTGAAATATTTGTGCAGACTTTTCCTTTTCTGTTTCTTGGGTTTGAGAGAGAGAGAGAGAGAGAGAGAGAGAGGCATGAAGCAAGGTTTTTATTTGCAGAGCTCATCACCAGTGCAACACATGATGTCTGGTAACCCTAATTACTGGTGGAACAACATCAATACTCCACCACCACGCTCTCCTTTTTGCCACTCTTCTTCTTCCACTCCTAACCTCTTCCTTCCATACGCACCCACTTCTTCTTTTTCTTCTTTATTTCATCTCAATCCTTCCTGGGTCTATAATAATAATGTTAACCAAGAGCAGCTTCCAGAGTCATTGAGCCAACTCCTCATGTAATAAACCTCTCTCCCTCTCTCTCTGTCTCTCTCTCTCTCTCTCTCTCTCTCTCTCTCTCATGTTCCCATCTTTTTTGTTTCAATTTCCTGACTAACAAAAAATAAAGGACATCTTTCTCCAAGTTTCAGTAAAAGAACTCACATAAATTTGCATGTATGGATATATGTATATAAGCTTAATTTGTGGGTCATGTGGTGTGTTTTAGGGGTGGATTGGTTGGAGAAGAAGATAAAAGCAGTGTGATGATGAATTACTTACAAGAAAAGAGGGTGGAGGATTGGGAGGAGCAACAAGTGCTTCAGCAATCCCCGAATGATGTTTCTGTTCTCGACAATCAGCATCATCATCTTCATGTGAAGCAAGAAGATTCAGCAAGCAGCTACGGTATGTATGGGGGTGCAGCAAGTGATCATCATGCTCTTCAGGGGTCAACAAACAAGTCTGCTTGGTCTCAACATCATCACCATGCTATGATTCCTAATTCACCACCCAAGTCGTGTGTCACCACAAGTTTCAGCAGCAGCATGTTGGATTTCTCGAACAAGAAGCCAGTTAATAAGAGGCAAACCCCACCAGATCTATCCTCTGAGGTGAGGAAAAATTTTAAATAAAAGGGGTAGTAATATATTATGTGTCCATAATTTTTCCTTTGATGCGTACTGAATAAATGCATGTAACATAAATTAAAACTATGACTTTGTGAATCAGTTCGAAAATCCCAAACAATAAAAAAGAGTGGGTTGAGTTCTTGTCATGCTATTTATGCTTTTCACATTAGTCCCTCCTGTCTAAAAAACTGGAGATTGTTGTTAGATTAATAAGATTCTGATGCCATTTTTTTTTTCTTGCTCTTTCGTCAGTGTAACAGCAATGCAACTGGTGGGGTACAAAAGAAAGCTAAGGTCCAGCCGTCTTCAACCAGCCAATCTAATACCTTCAAGGTACCTAATCATTCTCTCTCTCTCTCTCTCTCTCTCTTCTCTCTCTCTCTCACACACACACACACACATTAGCGCGTGTGCAACGGGCAATGTTGTCTCTCTCTCATTGTCCACTTGTTCCAGCAGCATCAATCTCTCATATAAGCTAACATCTTACTTTCCAATCGAGTGAAAAACAGAGATGGAAAAAATAGAAAGTGAGGAAAGTGGATTTAGAATGAACAATAGTATTGACGAAAGGCATCTTACTTCATTTATTCAATCATTTCTTTCCCTCGTGTTGTTTTTGAAACAGGTGAGGAAAGAGAAATTAGGAGACAGAATCTCAGCCCTGCACCAGCTAGTTTCCCCATTTGGAAAGGTATTAAATGTTGGAGACGTGTTAAATTATGTCGCATTATTACTGCTTTCAAGAGCAATTAGTCTCTCATTCTTTCTTCAAGATTATATGAAACTCTGTCTCTCCTTTTTGTGATTATGAGATATAGAAGAAGTGAGTACATAAAGACTTTGTGACTGATTTATTTTCCTTCTTTATCTCTTTCTTGTTGGATCTTTTTGCAGACCGACACCGCTTCAGTACTATTAGAAGCTATTGGGTATATCAGATTTCTTCAGAATCAAATTGAGGTGGTTGCTTTTTCTTTAGCTGATATTCCATATCCCTTTGGTTTTGTGCAAAAAGAAAAAAAGAAAAAACATGGACTAGCGATGATGTCTCTTTCAATAATTACAGGAAGTACTAAATATTCTTCTTGTTTAATTTTCTTTGCAGGCGCTCAGTTCACCTTACATTGGCAGTGCTTCAGGAAAAACGAGGCACCATCAATCTGTAAGAAATCACTACTTTTTCTGCTTGGACAAGTGCACAAACATGCGCATGTGCATGTTACGTTTGTTTTCAATATGTATTACAAATTTTACTGATTAACGTACTTAATTATATGCAAGGTTCGAGGGGAGAGGAGTCCTATGTTTTCTGAGGATTCGGGTCAGGTATGAGTGCTTTATCGGATCCCTTAAATAGTTAAGAGTAAATGGAGTATTTACCTTTGTTTTTTGGGAAAGTTAAGAATATGTTCAGTTTATTGCTGTAAAGAACTAAAAGAAGACACCAATATAAAGACTTCACCATTTTTCATCACTTTAGATTGATTAAAGTAGACAACCCAGATTGACTAAAGGTTTCACTATTTCTTTTTCAGCTATATAGACTTACTTTGAGAAACAAAGAGACTGTTTTTTAGCTTTTTATAGAGATCTACAACAATGTATACATTCATTAAAAAAGGTAAAGAGGAGTAACGTTTTCAAAAATGGATTGTTTTCTCCCACTGCACAGTCATGGATATGAGATCAATACACAAACATGCGGGGTTTATATGGTCCCTCAGGCCCTCCTGCTATTTGTCGAACTTCCCACACAAAATGTCATACTATACAAACATTTCAAAGATCACCAATGGAAGACTGAAATCTATTCTTTTGCGATCCAACAATCACCCATCCCTGAGGATCTCAGGGATTTGTAGACATGCCCCACAGAGCTCTCTTTCGTTAGCATCGAGCATACAAGAAAAGCAAAATAGCCACTGTGCATGGCGCTTGTCAATAAGAAAGAATGCTGCTTGTGTATCAATTGCTTTTATTGGCGACGGGTAAAGGGAAACATAGTTTGCATAATATACACAAAATGGGAAAAAAAAATTTATAGTTCGCCTATTCTGAAATGCATTCACCGCTTGGAAGTAGTCATGTAGTTTGATAGATGTTGTACTGATACACATAACTGTTTTAAGTCGAGGATGGGTCTAAAAGAATGGTTCAGAAAGCCTACTTTTTAGTCTACAGAATAATCTTTAATCTGGAAAAACACGGTAAAAATTGTTAAGACTAAGATAAACAGTGACTGGTAATTAATTAACAGCATGGCAAAGAGTTTATCACTTCTTCATGAATCTACTGTTAAAAGCCTATCCTAAGATACTTAGATACTGCAATTATATGTCATTACGATCAACAAATTCACATCTTTCTAATTTCTTCTTGGACTGTTTTCAACAGGAATCCATCAATGAAGAGCCAAAGAACGATTTGAGGAGTAGAGGATTGTGTCTGGTCCCGGTCTCGTGCACGCTCCAAGTAGGAAGCGACAATGGAGCGGACTACTGGGCCTCTGCTTTTGGAGGAGGAGGCCTACGATGAGACTTCTTCGAATGACTTGGGGTTTTAGGGAAAATAGTACAGCAAGAGCTTCATGGTCAGATGATATAACATCATGAGCCGTCAATCTGCTAAGGAAATAAAAGAAAAAGGTGAAAGGCTGATTGCTCATGATGCCGTATATCATGTTAAAAAGAAAAGATGAGTCATCTTGTGCTGTGTATCTCGGGGGAGAAGGGCATCCTTCGATAAATTAACCTAGCTCATCCCTGTCAATTTAGTGGTATTTTCTAGTGCCCTTTTGCTGTAATTATTATGCTTAGAAAAGGTATTTGCATTTCAATTTGCAAGTCATTTCACCGTTTGCATAGGGGGCTGAGCTTAGCAAACCATATATGTACCTTTAGCTCTTGGATGGCTTGTCTTGAGTCGTAGTTTGTGTTCGCCAATCAAATTCCGTATCATGAATTTAAATCAAGTCGTGTTGTTCCAATTTTCTTTGTTTGGCCAAACATGTTAAAAAACGGCGTATCCTAAATTCATACATATCACTTTCAAGTTTGCCAACAATGTACTTTTTCAAAAGCATGTTGAGTCATGTCAACATGAGTTTCTTAAATTTGTGAAGATTATTGTATTGCTGGGAAAAATTGGTCAGAAATCCATAGGAAAAGACTGATACCAAATTCACTATGTTTATGTTGGGTATCATCACTAGAATTGATATTGTTGGCCAGAATATCTCATGTCATCGGTTTATTTGAGTGACTAATGAGGACTCACCAAAGTACTAGTTGAAAACGTGAGAAATTATAAAATTCCATTACATGAAAGAGCTGCTGAGCAAGATCAAATAATGGTGCGAGCTAGAGGACAAAAATGGGAAAAAGTTTATGAAAAGTCGTCTTTGCAATCAAATATTACATCCTTCAATCGTCACAAATAAGTTCTAAACATTTTTTTAAAAGCATAATCAAGTCTTTTCAATCACCAATGCTAAACTTTTGCTAAGTAGAAATCAAGAATTCCCTACAAGGATTAGATTTTGTTCAAAATTCTACATGGCAAAATTTTCAGCTGATGTTATCTTAGAAGAGATAATTCTTAGGGATGGAGATTCTATATTCTCATATAATATATGGGACCCAAACAATCTCAATTGTTTATATATCCAATCACAAGTTTTGAAACCATCAATATTCACAATTTTCAACAGTTTATAAAAAGACATAAAATGGAGAGAGAAAAGATTCTAATATGGTCCTTGACTATTTGAATTTCGCTCATATTCTTTAACCCTTAATTTAAAGGTTTAAGTTTTGGCGCTAGATAAGACAATTGCCTTGTGACAATCCATTTTCCAGATGAATCTACCTCACATTATTGAACACATTTGTTCTCACTAGTCTATCTTGGTCTATTCAGATAAATCGACACTTTTAGGCAGTAATTTTACCTCAGATTCTTGACTGTCGTTATGTTCTCGCATGTTCATGCAGCGAGACATTGTCCATGGGGGACATCAGGACTTTTTTGACTTGTCCTCCCCAAAATAGCATCTGCTGTAAACGCAGGTCATGACAAAGCAAAGGAAAGAGAGAGTTTATATTAGTTCGACAGCATTATTGGCCCTTTTCCGAGAGCAATAATGGTGGGAATTGGCATATCCTTCGTGCCCTTTTCAAAGTTAAAATCATGTTAATGGCGGGTCCTCTGGCTTTTGCTTTAGAGATATTATTTTCGTCCCTCTTTTGCCTTCTATTTTTCTCCTTCTGCCTAGACAAGATCGAATTCTTGAAAGACATTGCATCGACGGGACATGATGGTCTGCGTAATACAAGTTAGATTCCAAAAAGAAAAATATCCCTTTAAAAAAAAAAAAATTCAGCATTCGATGCCATTGTCGAGTGATTTCCTCTATCAGCATTTGATGCCATCTTGGGGAATTTTATTTTCGGAAATCAACAATTCACCCCTAGAAAAGGCCGAACATAGTACCCTTTTGTGTCGATTCGTGGAAAAAAGATTACCGTCCGGTCAACGAAGATATGTCATTTGTTGCCATGTTTTGATTGGTTCCCTGTCGATCTCACCTTTCAAGCCTAATAAATTAAGAATCGAGACTGATTTTAATCGGAAATAGAAATATTTACGATTATTCCTCACCTTTTCAAATCTTTTGTATAATATGCAATAGTATAGCGCTAAATTCACTCTAATTTTAGCTTAGATGCCTACGTTACCGGTCTCATAGTCCCACAGAAGCCGTGACACCACCGTTCTCTCTCTCTCTCTCCCTCCCTCTCCGCTTGCACCACCCCATGCTCAGAGACGGAGGCTATCGCCGAGCACTCACCACCTCGAATCAAGCTTCGGTCCGGCCGACTACCTAGAGCGGCCTTGATCCCGCCAATCATGATGATGCGAGATTGGAACCCAAAGAAACGAGGGCAGAGATGGGAGGGCAGCCCAAATGCGACCATCCACGAGCCATGGGGGAGAGAGAGGATATATGCGGGGTCCGTGCAAGCAAAATGTGTACCGGGCAAGTTTGAAAAGGCACGATGCTTATCTAACGGCGCAAGGGTCGTGATACGATCGGTGACGTGGGATAGAGACATATCCAAAGCCTAACCAATGACGAGTCTACAAATCGAGTACATCAAAAGATCCGAATTCTATTGCTGAAATGTTTATCTTCCTTGGGAATAGATTGGTAGTCGAAGTTGACTTTCCTCGATCGATTAAGTTCCCGTCTAGGACTGCCAAGAGGATAGTTTCCTAGCGGTATCACTGAACGATTTGAAACTTAAGACTCTTGGAGTAGCTTGTGAACACAATCTCTCCCCCGTTGCCCCAAATACGAGTGATTTGTCATGTAGAATCTACCATGATGTCTATATTTATTTTTGATTTAGCGCTCAGGTGGATTTATATGTCGATGATAACTAATTGTCTCTGTGCACGGAGTGTTATGAGGGTTGCATTTTTTACTTTTCCACATTTTGGTATCCTTAGAATTAATCGTCCTCTCCAGACACAGGTGAATTACCTTTCGAATGTTTAGATATCAATGGCCAAACCAAAAATACTTACATATAACATCAATCATCCATTAAGGGATTCATGATTGAATCGAGAGACGTTTCATATATTGACACGTGATGTGAGAGCTTAAAGACCTTATTATACAAATTTGAACTCATTTGCTTCCCTTGTCCAAATTTTTCACCTCTTCATCTATAAATGATTCTCTGTTCTATCATTACCAAAAAAAAAAAAAATGATTCTCTGTTCTACTTGTCGTTAGGAACGACTTGTTCCTTACAAGTCCCGTCATGCCCGTGGCCCACAACTATCGTGCCAAAGGATCATCCAAGCCGCGACACGGGCTTTACTAGTGGTTTCCCTTCCTTCGACCCACCACACAACGGCGATACTTAAGTCATGTCTGGTGCGATGAGGGGGTGTGGAGACTCACCTTTTCAAATCGTTCCTCTATTTTTGTAACATGGGATATTCGAACACGCATCTTTTTATGCTCATCCGTACCGGGCGTCGCTCCACACACAGGCAATAAACGTGAACTTAATATAAGTTATCCTGAGCGAGAGATATCCTTGGTCAAATCCGAGATGCTAGGCTCTTAACCAACGAGTTCTCAAGTAACCAAAACGTAATGCATGAGCAGTAAACTATAATTCACGCGGGATGTGAGGGGAATAAACTATAAAGTAGCCCATCATCGCTTGGAGCGCGTTGAATGATCCTGGGCCGGCTTGCGAAATTGTATGTACTTTAAGCCACGAGGACCACGATGCAGTAAACACACACAAAATAATTTGACCAAACTTTCCCCCAAAAATACAATGCTTGACGTCTCTATCTTCACACCTTGAGCTATCTAAATTTCTGATTTCTTCTTGCCATTTTCCCTGGAATTGGAAGTGTTGAAGGATGGTGAGTCATTTGAGAGTGGCAACGCTCGTGGGGATTCTTGCTTTGGGAATTGTCGCTGGAATGGTCAAGACAGCAGATGGCGCAGCAGTCCCTCCGAGCTCGATGGCGAAGATCAGAAGGATGAACAGCCGAGGTCCATACATGGGTGTAATCGTGCCCAACGCTTTCGAGATGAGCCCTCTTCTCCAATCTCCGAGCTTTCGACCCGATCCAAACTTCCCTTACTTGGATATCTTAGGTAAAAGAAAATTAGAACTGGTGGATCACGCCACATACATCTTGTGTGTGCAGAAACTTGCCATGTATCAATTAAGTACAGAAGTTCAGAGTTCGTGCTTTCATTTGAGGAAACACAACACTCACAATACCTTACACTCGATCATTTTCATTCAGTTTCATCCTCCTTTTTCAAAAACCGTGGGATTTTGCTACTCGACTTTATAATGATATTGCCCGTGAATAAAACCTTGTTATATTGATTTTGGGTCATTTTTAGATTGTTTAATCGTTTCATGTAATTACGACATGAATCAGCTACGCCACGGGCAAAAGTCACAACCTAAATTCTTCTCAAATTGAGAAGACAAGACGTAATCGCACACTAAATTCATGGGTTATTACATGTCATGTAGGAAGGAGGTTTCGATTCGGGAAGATCATAAATAAGAAGGTCGTCATTGTCATGACCGGATTGAGCATGGTAAGTATATATGCATATCCATTTGATTCATCTTTTCGTTCCCTTTTTCATTTCTCAATCTATATATTAAGAATTTGGTCTATTTGATCGCGATAATTTCCTGATAAACCCTTCTTCTCTTCTTTATTTTCTTTTGAAGCTCAATGCAGGCATAACCACAGAATTGCTTCTCGCTCTATTTGATGTGAAGGGAGTGGTGCACTACGGGATAGCAGGCAATGCAAATCCTCAACTCCAGATTGGAGACGTGACTATTCCTCAGTACTGGGCTCACACCGGCCATTGGAATTGGCAGGTACCCTAATTTTTTGTAAATCGCCTTAAAAATTCGCAATAGATGTTCCCTATAATAGGTGTTTAACTTAGATTTATATCGAACAGGCAATAGGTCGAGCCTAACTTATTACCTTTTCACCATAAGTTTTCAGGACGGAACAAGCGAAATTATGGTCAAGCCTACCGAGTCCCCTCATCATTTTCGTCGTGGGATTTTTACACTATATTTTTGCTTTTAATCTCATGCAGCGATTTGGTGATGGGCCCGACGATGAGCTAGCTTTCGAATCGAACGGGGACGACACGAGGGAATTCGGGTATCTCGAATTCGACGATTACAACAACGCGTCTAGAAATGGGGAGAAAGTGGGAAATTTTCTGAACAGGGTGTGGCATCAGCGCGAAGAGGTCTTCCCGATCGACGGCGCTCCTGAAGTCAGACAGCTTGCCTTCTGGGTTCCGGTTGACAAGAGCTACTATAAATTATCGACGAAAATCACGGTAATTAACTTTCGTAAAAACAATCACCTTGCCACTTCCAAAAACACTACGCGATTTTCCATGAATGCCCATCAAAACTTAATAATCTACTTGATATGAAACGCAGGATTTGAAGCTAGAGGCTTGTGTAAACTCTTCAACCTGCTTGCCAAAAGCGCCAAGGGTGGTGAGAGTGGAGAGGGGAGTGAGCGCCAACGTGTTTGTGGACAACAGAGCTTATAGGGAGTTCTTGAGCTCCAAGTTCAACGCCACTCCGATCGACATGGAAAGTGCCGGCGTTGCTCTGGTGTGCCGCCAGCTCGGCACGCCCTTTATCGCCTTCAGATCTCTCTCCGACTTGGCCGGCGGCGGCTCCTCACTCTCCAATGAGGCCACTACCTTCGCCTCCCTTGCTGCTCAGAACGCCGTCGATGCCGTGGTCAAGTTCATCTCCCTCCTGGCCTCATAATCCGCCACTCAACTTTTGCTTTCTTCTACCGTTGAGGAAAAAACTAGTATTGATCTTTGCCCTCAAAATAAGTGCGTCCCTCGTGTTCTAGGGTATCCATTTTCTCAAGTCAAGTAAAGCTCGAGCTGTTATATACTCGAGCTTGAATCGCAATTGTTTAAGTTTGCAATTGAAAAGTCCAATAATCGATTTGAACGGTGGCCAGACACTGTTAACACTTGACTCAGGTATTCAATAAGGACGCGTTTGGTAACGATTTTGTTCCCGTAAACCGATTCGACTATAAATGATTATTTTTTATTCTATTCCCATGAATTAATTTTGAGTAAAAAAACGCATTTGGTAACTGTGCAAAATTTTTTATTCTAGAATAAAATTTCGTTTGATATCGTGCTCATTGATTCTGTTCCAGATTAATTTCTTTTAATTTTTAAATAATTTTTTACTTTTTCCTTTTTCCTTTTTTTTTTTTTCCTTTTTTTCTTTTCTTTTTTCCCTTTTCTCCTATTCTTCTTCTTCATGTGGTTGGTCGCTGGACCGGCGACTGGCTAGACGAGGGTCGGCGACGCTCACCGAAGCATCGCTGGCCCTCATTGGCCGAGCCTCACCGGTGGCCAGGCTGACCTCGCCAGGGCTAGGCGAGGCCGGCCCGGCCACCGACGAGGTTGGGTGAGCCTCGTCGATGGCCAGGCGAGCCTCAGCGGTGGCTGGGCTTGCCTCCAGTGAGCTCGCCGGACCTCGCCCTGGCCTAGCGAGCTCACCGGACCGACAGACGGCGACCGGCGGCGAACAACAGTGACGGACGGCGGCCGGCAATGATGGACAGCAATCGCAGGATGACGGAAGGGAAAAAGGAAACTTGATTCTTTTTTTGATTCTTAAAAGGAAAATCACATTTTTTTTTTATTCTCAATTCTCTTCTCAATCTGTTCCTGAGAACAACAATCTTACCAAACACGATTCTCGTCCCAAATTGATTTTGGGAACAAAAAATCAAAATTAGGCACTGTTTGGATGGTTAACAAACAGTGCCTAAGCCTAAACAGTCCATGGTTGCTGGTCTACCTGGTCGGGTATCGATCTGCCTTTGATTTTTCGCAAAATTTGTAAGCCATTTTATGTATCATAACTATATTCATAAATACTATTTCATCCTTAATAAATTCAATTTCTTGAAATGCCTTCCTCATGTTGCACTTTTCTTTTTCGGTAAATTAGATATAGCTGCCACGGTTCAATCATTGCTACTGTCACTGATCGTCGCGGCCTCTGACGAATCGACCACCGCCCTTCGCACTCGACCACCGCCTTCGTTGAGCCCTAATGACTCCGAATCAAAATGAATTGCACGAATAGTAGTAGTTGCCCTTGGAGGCTGAGAGGGTCATAAGCCATTTATTAGCCCATCATCGCGTGGGGTGCGTGGAATGATCCTGTGGCGAACCACTGGACTCGAGTCATACCAAAAATATTGCATACTTGTACCCATGAGGACCACGACAGAGAAAGCCACCCAAAATATAATGATGGGACCAACGAATTATTACATTGTTTCTCAAAAACATTTCTATCCGTCACTGACGTGGCATTTTTTGCCCTAATTTCGGCTCATTTGTGTTTATACTTGCACGATGCTTATCTATTGGCATAATAGTCGAGATCCAACATGGAATAGAGGGGAAAATTACCAAAAAAATCAAAAACTTATTACAATTTTTTTCAAATTAATCCTAAATGTTTTTTTGGTCCATTCGGTCTTAAACCTTTTGTAATTATGTTAATTCAATTCATCCAACTAATTTTAACCAGCCAACGCTAATGTGTGATGCCGACCGACTAGCCGACGTGGACGTGGCAAATTATTAATGATCTTTTTTTTTTTTTTCCAAATTCTTAATCATTTTTTATTATTTTCTTTTCTTTTTCCTTTTGTTCTAACTTTTCTTTTTCTCTCCCCCAACATTGGCTGGCTAAAATTGGCCGGATGGACTGAATTGACACAATTACAAAATACTTAAGACTGTTGGTAAAAAAAATAGGGTTTAAGACTTATTTGGAGAACATGCACTAAATTTAGGATTTTTTTTGGTAATTTTTTTTTTAAAATAAAGTTTCCACGATGCCTAGCACCAACGACAAGTACACAAACCAAGTACATTAAGATCTGAACTATATTGTTTAGATACAAAAGACAATCGAAGTTGACTTTCCTTGATCCATTACGCTCCCATCCAGGACCACCAAGAGTCTCTATACTCACTCGACCATTCAAACCTTAATGTTCCCTTCTTTTTTTTTGGTCGAAAATAGTGCGTTGTGCTTTCATTACTTACTACGGAAATTACAAGGCATTTCAGAGTCTGCACATAAAATAGCCATTAGAGGGGCAGGTGGTAAACACTTCCAATTTAAAGGTAGAGTTTTGTTTCGGTAAGCCTTCGCGACCCAATCGGCTGCGTAGTTTGTGTCTCTCGGGCAAAAGGAAATGGTTATCTCTGGCTGTTGGGAGAGAATACTTCGGCATTCCTAGACAAGGCCCATCACGGCCCAATGAGATTCTTCACGGCCTAGCACGGAATTGACCAAAACTTGGCTGTCAGACTCAAGTGTAAGTCTTCTGTTTAGTTCAGTTCGAAGACCCACGTGGGTTCTCTCTCTCTCCACAAGCTTCTTCAACCCTAGGAACATTGCTAGGGTTTCTCCGTGCAAGGGGGAGGCGGCGAAAACCTCTGCAATAAATCCGTCGATTAACGCCCCTGCCGAATCCCGAAGGACTCCTGCGATGGCACACGGTGCGTCAACCGCGACCCACGAGCAATCCACGTTCATTTTCAGGACTGATTTCTGTGGGGCGATCCATTTGACAGGTAGGATTTGTTGCATTGGCTTGCTAGAGCGTGTCCCTCTTACCCATCTCTAGTACACGTGCAGGATGGCGAGGGCCGTGTCGATTATCGCCTCTGATTTGCCTCGGATCTGTCGAAATACGATGTTGTTTCGGTTCTTCCACACTTGCCAGAGGGTCTCCGCTAGCAACTTGCCCAAAGGGTCCTTCCGGTTAGCTATCAGGTTCTCCTCCATCCACTTCTCGATTCTGGTGGCCAATTGTGAACTCTGGTGTAGTCGGATACGTGGATCTAACCATATCTGCTGGGTGTGCTTGCAGTGAAGAAACAAATGTTCAATGGATTATGGGTATTTGTTACACTGGGGACACAGAGGGTCTGGTAGAACCCGCCTCTGAAATAGCCTGTCTTTCGTTGGTAAAGCTCCCTGGCAGAGGCTCCAAATGAAGATTTTTAGCTTTGGTGGAATAGCTAAGCGCCAAATCCCAGTCCACAGTTGGCGAGATGGCTGGTACGACGATGAGGGGCTGCTGTCACGGGGTGAGGAGGGTGAGGAGGACTCTCTGATCCTGTGGTATCCACTTTTGACTGTAAATTGCCCCTTTTTGTTACCCGTCCAGATTATTCTGTCTGCTTGCTGTGCTTGTGGGATATGGATTGTGAGGATTTCGCTGGCTGTGCTCTGATCAAATAGTTGGTTTATCAGCTCTAAATTCCATTCCGTTTTCCTGGTTGATGAGATCAGCTACGATATGTGGATCTTCTCTGTTTGCAGGGCCACCTAGGATCCCCTGAGGAAGCCATCTATCATGACGTATATTGATGGACTTCCCATCACCCACCATCCACCGCATTTCAGGTAATATCGTATCTCTTCCCCTCAGAATACTTAGCCAGCCCCAAGAGGGTCTATTGCCTCTGTTTGCCTTCCACATATCTCCATGAGGGTAATATAAGCCTTTCAATATCTGACTCCATAGTGCTGAAGGGGACTGGGATAGTCGCCAGGCCTGTTTGCCCAGCATGGCTAGGTTAAAATGAATTAAATCTTTGAAACCCATGCCTCCCTGATCCTTCCTACTTTTCAATATATCCCATTTTTTCTAGTGTATACCATTCCTTGTATCGTTTTGCCTCCACCAGAATACTGTTGTTCTTCGTTCAATGGCTTTGCAGATTGATACTGGAATTTTAAATATGGACATTGTGTATTGCGGCAGTGCCTGCACTACAGCCTTGATCAAAATCTCTTTTCCAGCTTTGGACAGGTATTTTTATTTCCACCCTGCCAACTTCATATTAACTCGTGATAGAATCCAATCAAACATCTCCTTTTTGGAAGCCCCCCAGTCTGAAGGAAGCCCCAAATATTTTCCTGTTTTTTCCATAATCAGCACCCTCAATTCGTTGGCTAGTCTCCTTTTAATTGCCTGTGGACAGCTCTGGCTAAAAAACATTCCAGACTTGTTTAAATTGATCGCTTGACCCATTGCATAACAATATTGATTGAGGATCGCAACTAGGCCTTGGCATTATCTAAGTGTTCCGTCCATAAAGAAAATTGCATCATCTGCGAACAGTAGGTGAGTGAGTGTAGGACAGTACCTATTGAGCTTAATCCCTCTGATGATCCCTTCTTTCCATTGCTTTATGTAGCATCCATGAGAGAACATTTGCCATCAATATGAATAAGTAGGGAGAGAGTGGATCCCCTTGTCGAATTCCCCTCGTAGGCCGGAAATATTTAATAGGTTCGCCGTTAATTTTTACATTTAGAGTCACTGACGTTACACATTGCATGATCAGCTGGACCCAGTGTTCTGAAAAGCCCATTTTTACCATACTCATGCACAGAAAATCCCACTCCACCCTGTCGTAGGCCTTTTACATGTCCAATTTCAGAATTGCTTGGTGTTTCTTTTTACGCTTCCTGATTCTTAGTTGATGCAGGGTCTCCTGCACAATCATTATGTTGTCCTGAATCTGACGCCCCTGAACGAAGGCACTCTGTTCCGGTGAAATAATCTGAGGTAGCCACTGTTTTAAACGATTAGCCAGTACTTTTGATAATATCTTATAGTTGAAGTTGCAAAGACTAATGGGGCGGAACTGGCTAATATGTTCTGGGTTCTTTACTTTTGGTATGAGGACAATGTAGGTGTGGTTAAAGGATGGGTCGAACTGACCTGATTGGAAGAAAGTCTGGACCGTGTTCAGGATGTCAAATTTAATATCTTCCCAGAAGTGTTGATAGAACTGCCCATTGAGGCCATCTGGCCCTAGCGTCTTCAGGGACCCTAACTGGTACACCGCTTCTTTTACCTCATCTTCTGTTATTTTTGCAATTAAATGCTGATTCATTTCCTCTGTTACTATTCTTGGACAATGATTTAGGATAGGGTGGAGATTTCGGGGGCCCACCGAGGCATAGAGATCATGGTAGAAGGACACTACTTGCTGCTTGATGGCTTGTGGATCCCTGATCCATTGCTGTTCGTCAATTCTCAGCATGATAAGTTTATTGGTTTGTCTTCTCTATATGGTTGTAATGTGGAAGAACTTCATATTCTTGTCTCCCCATTTGAGCCATGAGATACGAGAGCGAATGCCCCAGTACATTTCCTCCTGCCTCCAGAGTTTATCAATTTTCTCCTTTATGCTCTGAGATTCTGTTTTACTGTAGTTTGCAGAAGGGCCATTAGTGAGCTCAGTTAGTCTCCTCTTAAGCTCCTGGATTTGCGAGGACGCATTAGAGAACTTCCTTTTGCTCCAAACGAGCAAAGCCGCCGAGAGTTGCTGTATTTTTTGTGGTAGGTTGAGCTTTTCCTCAGCCCAAACTTGCATGACAATTTCTCGACACTCTTCCTCCTCTAGCCAATAAGCTTCGAATTTAAACTCATTTTGTCTTTTGCCATAGACAGGGTGAAGAGACAGGAGTAGGGGACTGTGATCCGACCCTACTGCGGGTAGGGCAAAAATTTCCGCATTAGGAAAGGTAATACGCCACTCCATTGTACAAACCGCTCTGTCTAGGCACTTTTTAACTAAATTCTCCCCCTCTCTGTTGTTAGACCAAGTGAATTTGCAGCCTTTACTGTCTAAATCCATCAGTGAACAATCGTTGCGCAACTCCCTGAAAGCTGCAACCCTATAATATTCTGTGTTTCTCCTGCCCTCTTTTTCCCAAGAGTAGAGAGTCTCATTAAAATCCCCCACACATAACCATGGTAAGTGAACTGATGCCCTGACCCTTCTTAACTCCTGCCAGAAACATATTCTGTCTTGGTATCGATAAGGCGCATGAAGAAAAGTGATACTCATCTGTTTTGCAGTCCGTTGGTCTTTACACTCTAGATTAATAAGGTGGTTTGAAGAGCTGCGCACCCCTATGTTAATCTCCTCCTCCCACAGTATAGCAAGTCCACCTGCACTCCTCATCGGCTCGACAAAGTAAGATTGTGAATAGTTTAGCCTCTTTTTGATTTTTTCTACTACTGAATTTTTATTTTTGGTTTCCATCAGGAAGATAACGGAAGGCCTATCTCGAGCCACAATGGCTCTAAGCTCTCGAACTGTCAGGGGGTTGCCCAGCCCCTGACAGTTCCAACTCAAGATTTTCATGGTGCCGCTGGTGGCTTATTAGGGCTAGCCACCAAAGCCCAGTCAATGCCTTCTTTCATCAGGTGAATGGGTGTCTCAAGTAATTTCATATAATCTATGAACTGCTCCTTTGGCCCGTCACTCTTTTTCTGCTTTTTTGCCCGAATTTGTTTCGACCCCCTCCTGTATGACTCCCCTCCTTCTTGATGCCCTGTTGAGTTTGAGTCGAGTAGATAGAGAGGCCGTTTCCCTTTTGCTGCCTTACTCGATACACTCTCTGCGTCATTATCTTCTGCTGATTGGATATCTGCCCTTCTCTTGCTGTGATTAGGGTCTGCCTTGGGGCCTTCTACTATTTGGAGGGAGGGTTGTGCTGTAGTTTGAAAGGGAGTTTCAGGGACATACTCCTCAGTTTCTGGATAAGGTAATACAGTGCCATAAAATGCCTCCCAATAAGGGCTTTTCTCCTTCGATTCAGCTTTTAACCATAGTCCGTATTTCCTTTCCTTATTTTCTACCCCTTCAGATTTCTCACAGGGGTTATCTTCACAATTGGCAGCGATGTGCTCGAGTCTTCCGCAGGAAAAGCAAAAATGGGGGAGCCTTTCGTACTTGAAATCCACCCATAATTTCTTGCTCCCCATCTGCACTAGAGTACCCGTTTTTAAAGGAGCAGAAAGGTCCAGCCCCACTCTCACTTTCCCAGGTTTAATAAATACGTTCCCTTGTACTTCTAGATGAATCTCCTTAACTTGTCCTATTGTGCCTGCAACATCAGCATAGACCTCCTCCAGGATCCACCCCGGGGGTAATCCGTGAATCTGTACCCAGAAATCGTAGTTCATAAAATCATAGCCGTGGTCTGGTATGTCAGGAATGCATTGTTTCAGGATTAGCAGGTTATTTGAATATGACCAGGGGCCTGAATTCAAAATTCTCTCCTTATCTTCGTCTGATTCAAATAGGAAAGTGAAAAACCCTGGTTCTTTCTGATTGATGAGGACTGTGTTAGCCTTCCATGACTTCTTCATCATGACGCAGAATGCCTGGAAGTTAACGAGAGGCCTAGACTGCAGTTTGTCGTATAGGGTGTGCTGGCATTCTATTATCTTATCATCTGGAACGTCTTCACGAACGGTAATAACATCCTTTTCTGACCATAAGTGCCCCAAACTTCTACACAGGGCTGCCACACGTAGCTGATTTTCTTCTTGACTATCCATCCTCTATCTACTACAGGAGAACGTACCTGGTATGGGTTGAGTCCGGGTGCGATTTTGGGGCCGATTGAAGGGAGCTCGCTACGGGAGATAGTGAGAGCGACCACCTAGGAGCGCGCCGTCGCCGAGCACTGATCGAGGAGGCAACAGGTTACCTCCGTTTGTCGACGACTCCGGTAGGGAGGCGCCCTCTGCTGATCTGCACTCCACCTCTACCGATCTCTGCGCTCAAGCCATGGATGCGGCCACTGGAGTTCCAATGTTAGGGTTTTAGGTTAGGGGAAAAGGGATTCTGTAGATGGGTGGGGTAAGGAAAAGGGATTCTGTAGGGTGAGGGGATGCTGTGGTGGTGAGGGAAGAATGATTAGGGTTTAGGAGAGCTATCACCTATATGGGATAGAGGAGAGCACCATGGGGAAGAGAGAACTCTACCATTGTAGAGAGAACGATTCTAACCTTAATGTTCCCATTTAGCATGTGGAATCTATCTCGATATTTACTTCAATAATGACCAATTGCCTCTACAACACCATCTGTCGTGTGACTTGTAAGGGACAATCAATTATTCGTGGAAGGGCTACATTTTGTTGTTCAAATTTTCAATGTCCCTAAAAATTAATCATTCTCTTGAGACCAAGATGAATTGCTTCTCGATCCATCATTCACCAAAAAAAAAAAAAAAAAAAAAAAAAAATACTTTCATATCGAAATTAACAACCCATTAACGAATTAATGGTTTTATTTGAGAGTTGTATCACATATTGATTGAATTCTTTTTCTTTTTTTTTTGGCCTTTTCCAAATCATGTGCTACTTTATTTATAATGATTTTTCCAACACTACCTTTTGTTGAGAAAGACCCATTCCTTGCGAGTCACGCCATGCCCATTTGGCAATTCATTTGTAATGGACTTGCTAGTTGTTTCTCTTCCTTTGACTAACGATTACTTCAAACCCTGCATAGATAATTATTGGGAAAAAAAAAAACAAAGGAGAAAGAGAGAGAAAGTGGGAAAAATACTTACGGGAAATTGGAAAAGAATCTTATGCATTGAATAAATAAATCTGAGTATGACCACAGCAAGTAAATCAAAATTAGGATGGTTAAGTAATTTCAGCTACGGAGTTAATATCCCTTTTGTCACTTGCGCTCGCCTTTTTGTTCATAAGCAATCGGTTTACATTATATCTTGATGATTTTAATTATTTAATCGGATGGGCCTGAGTTGGCCCGTCCGCCCATGTTAGGCCTAAAAGCCCGGCCCACAAAATTAGGGCCCATGAATGGAGAGATATAATGAAGGGGTGCGTTTTTTGTTTTTTGGGGGGACATATAAAAGGGGGGGAAGAGAGGGAGAACGTACCTTTTGGCATTACGTACGTTCCTCCTCCCCCCTCCCTCCAAAACACTCAAAAAGAGAAAGAACAGTAAAAGAAAAAGGCAAAAGGCGACACCCTTTGTTCCTCCAAGGCGAATTGCCGTCATCGGATCGAATAGGACCGGTTTTCTCTTCCTCATATCGGCGTCGGTGTTTAATCAGTGGCTAACAAGGTACGTTTGATTCTATGATGTGCCTTAGGATCAGTGATGCATATAGAAATCCCGGGCTCGTCTTCCGCGCAAGTTTAAAGGTTCGATTTAGGGTCGAATCCGGTTTTTGGGGATCCGACAATCCCAACATATCTATTCAACTTTTCTTACGTTGCCCATTAAAGTTCAATGAGAAATCTTCCTGCATAGTTTTCCTTATGCGAAAAACCCTTGTCTATAAGTAAGATAATGGATTCTTTTTTTTTTGTTAAGTGATTATTCTCACATATGTTCACATTAGGTGAAGGATAACTACATGTCATGGGAAGCCCAACTCTCCATAATATCAACGTTTGACCTGAGATTTCTCCATTTTAGATAAGGATCGTTCTTTTTCAATTTGATCTTGGGTGAAAGTGGGAATAATCCCATTATTAGATGAGTTAATGACTCTTGACTTCACTTGCGTCTTCTAATTCAATGTACTCTTCTTTGGCTCTTCTCTAGTTGCGTGTAGGCCTTGATAAAAAAACCAAAGGAAAGCACGCTGGCATGAACCTATGCTGTTCACCTATCTTTATCCACGGGTAATTGGTAGGTCGTTTACTATTCCTTTTATCTGACCAAACCTTCCCCTTAAATACTTGCTTCCATGCTTTGTCTTTCATTTCACGTCTCTAATTTCCTTTCTGATCTCTTGAGCTCGCTGAATTTCTGGTTCTTTTCTTCAATCTTTTTTGGAATTGGAAGTGTTAAAGGATGGCGAGTCCTTTGAGGGAGGCAATGCTTGTGGGGCTTCTTGCCTTGGGAGTGATTGCTGGAAGTGTCGAGAGAGCAGATGGAGCGGTCCCTCCGAGCTCGATGGCGAAGATCAGAATGATGAACAGTCGAGGTCCATACATCGCTATAGTCGTGCCCAACTCTTTCGAGATGAACCCTCTTCTCCAATCTCCGATCTTTCGAGCTGATCCGAACTTCCCTTATTTGGATATTTTGGGTAAGCTCTTGTTAGCAATTTACCTAATCTCTAACGGGAATTCTTCCCACATATTAATTGAGTGCATGACTTCAAAGTTTGTGCCTTCATCTGAGGAAGCACAACGCTTACACTGCTTGAAATTCAATCGTTTTAAATTCAATTTGGTCTAACTTTTAAAGAACCGTGTGATTTCAGCAATTGAAGTTTTTGTTTTCGTGTGATTTGGGTCCTAGGCCATCTTCTGTATTGAAATTTTATGATGATGCAGCCCGTGACCAAAACCTTGATATATAAATCTTGGGCCGCTTTTAGACCGTCCGATCGTTTTATGCAATTATATTACGGCTTAAATGAGGGGCAATGACATGATCCTAAACTAAAATTACGGATTATTTCATGTTACGCAGGAAGGAGGTTTCGATTTGGAAAAGTGGAAAATAAGAAGGTCATAGTTGTCATGACCGGATTGAGCATGGTAGGTATATTTACACATCTATTTTATTCATCTTGTTCTTGCCTCCTACAATTGCCAATCTTTATGTCAACATTTTGTTCAATTTGATCCTGATAATTTCCTGATAAAGCCTCTTTCTTTCTTTTCCTTTTATTTTTCCTTTTGAAGCTTAATGCAGGCGTAACCACAGAATTGCTTCTCGCTCTATTTGAAGTGAAAGGAGTCGTGCACCACGGGATTGCCGGAAACGCAAATCCTCAGCTCCAAATCGGAGACGTGACCATTCCTCAGTATTGGGCTCACACCAGCCTTTGGTATTGGCAGGTGCCAAGTTTTTATTGCGCAGCTCTTAATCGTTCGACCATCTTAAAACCCGCAACAAATTACTAATCGTGCATGATTCGCAAAATGTGAGAATTCACAAAATAGATCCGGCAGGTGAACCCGACTCGGAGGGCCCAAATTGTGGTCCAAGCCTAACTTGACCCTTTTTTAATCAATCTCCCGGCAGCGATTTGGCGAAGGATCTAACGACGAGCTGGCTTTGGAATCGAACGGGGACTACACGAGGGAAATTGGGTATCTCGAATATGCCAATTACAACAACGCAAGTCAAAGTGAGGAAGAAGAATTGGGAAATCTTCTGAACAGGGTGTGGTACCAGCCGGAAGAGGTCTTCCCAATCGGCGGCGTTCCTGAAGTCAGGCAGCACGCCTTCTGGGTTCCCGTCGACCGGAGCTACTATGGATTATCGGCGAAGATCACGGTGATTAACTTAACTTGTCTAATCTGACCTTGTTACTTTCGAAAACAATAGGCATACGCCAAGAGCAACTTCGAAATCCGAATTACCGAGACTTCAGGCATTAATCTGGTCGAAATGATATTGTTATGCAGGATTTGAAGCTAGGGGCTTGTGTGAACTCTTCAACCTGCCTGCCAAGAGCGCCAAGGGTGGTGAGAGTGGAGAGGGGAGTGAGCGCCAACGTGTTTGTGGACAACAAAGCTTATAGGGAGTTCTTGAGCTCCAAGTTCAATGCCACTCCGATCGACATGGAAAGCACCGGCGTCGCTCTGGTGTGTCGTCAGCTCCGCACGCCCTTCATTGCCTTCCGGTCTCTCTCCGACTTGGCCGGCGGCGGCTCCTCGCTCTCCAACGAGGCCTCCACTTTCGCCTCCCTCGCCGCTGAAAACGCCGTTGACGCGGTGGTCAAGTTCATCTCCCTCTTGGCCTCGTAATGCACCAATCAACTTTTGCTTTCTTGTATTGTCGAGGAAAAATATTAGTATTGATCTTTACCCTCCAAGAAAATTACTGCGTCCTCGTGTCTTAGTCTTAGGGTATGCATTTTCTCAAGTCGAGTCAAGCTCGAGCTGTTATTGAATTGAAATCTGAACTGTAGTGTTCATATAACGTTCTTCCTTGTTAACAGCCCGTCGAAGTTGACTTCCCTTGATCTGTTACGTTCCCATCCAGGACCAGCAAGAGTCTCTTTACCTAGCTGTATCACTCGACTATCAAACCTTAGCGTTCCCATTTATCATGTGGAATCTATCTCGATATTTACTTCAATAATGACCGATTGTCTCTACAACACCATGTGTTATGCAACTATGAGGGACAATCAATTATCTGAGGAAGGGCTGCATTTCTTTGTTCAAATTTTTGGTGTCCTTAAAAGTTAATCGTTCTCTTGAGACCAAGATGAATTACCTTCCGATCAATCATTTGCCAAAAGAAAAAAAAAGAATACTTTCTTATTGAAATTAACCACTGAATTAATGGTTTTATTTGAGAGTTGTATCATATATTGTTTGAATTCATTTGTTTGCCTTTTCCAAATCATTTGCCACTTCATTTATAATTATTTTTCAACTCTTCATTTTGTCGAGAAAGACCCATTCCTTGCGAGTCACGCCATGCCAATTTGCCACTTCATTTGTGATGGACTTGCTAGTTGTTTCTCTTCCTTTGACGAACTATTACTTCAAAACCCACATAGATAAATACTGAAAAAAAAAAAAAAAAAAAAACAAGGGAGAAAGAGAGAGAAAGGGGGGAAATACTTATGGAAAATTGGAAAAGAATCTTATACAGTAAATAAATAAATTTGACCTTTTCGACCAAAAAAAAAGAACGAATAAATAAATTTGAGCACGACCATAGCAAGTTAATCAAAATTAAGATGATTAAGTAATTTCAAACACGGAGTTGATTTTCGTTTTGCCACTTGCAATCACCCTTTTCTTTATAAGCGATTGGTCCATATTTACAATGTATCTTATATTTAAAAGATATTTATTCAATTCTTTTTGTGTTGCCCATCAAAGTTCAATGCGAAACATTTCTGCATAGTTTTCCTTATGCAAAAAACCCCTTGTCCATAAATAAGATAATGGATCCTTTTTCTTTCTTTTTTAAAGTTGATTATTCTCACGTTTGTTCACATTAGGTGAAGGATAACGACATGTCATGGGAAGCCCGACTCTCTATATTATCATCGTTTGACCTGAGATTTCTCCATTTTGGATGGGGATCATTCTTCTCTTAATTTGATTTTGGGTCAAAGTGGGGATAATCTCTTTATCATAAGGACAGCTATATTGACTCTTGACCTCACTTGCGTCTTCTAATTCAATGTGCTTTTCTATGGCTCTCTCTAGTTGCCTGTAGGCCTTAATCAAAAAGCAAAGCAAAGCACGCTGGTCAAATTCTATTCCATTTAGAGGTGATCATGATCCACATTAGGCCGATCCAGTACCTAATCCTAAGACCAACCTGCATAGTATTGGTCCCCAATTTTTAAGACCGAAAACCAATCCAGTTGAGCCTAGGACCTCAAATCGACCCTATGGGTCTGATCCATTTCTAGGGTTAAACTGAGAGCAACTGATAATTTTTTTGTTTCATTTTTCGTATAAGATAAACCTATTATTTGAAATTATATATCCATCAATAGGGGTGAGCCACAAGACAAGGGCGAGCCGTGAGGCGAGCGAACAAAGGCGAGCAACAAACGGCAAGCGTTGCTTATGAGCGAAGAGGGTCTTCAATTAGGGTTTTGTTTTCTTCTGATTTACTCGGTAACAAGCAAGGCCAGCAAAGAGAGGTGAGTGGCGAGCGTCGAGCGTAGAGGGCATGGAGTGATGATCGGGGCAAGCGTCAAGCATTGAGCATCACCAGATTTGAGGGAGGACCACAACCCTCGCCTCTGGGCGAGGGCTCGTGAGCCCTCATCGATCCTCCTCCCACCATCGCCGACCCTTCCTGGCAATGGCAGGGAGGTGGCAACGGCAAGCTTTCAGCCCTCACGGCCTTCTTCCTCCCTCCTCCTCTTCTTCTTTTTTTTTTTTTTTTTTTTAAATAATAATTTTTAAATGTTTTAATTTTAATTTAATTAAATTTTATATTAATTATTTACCACATCAACGGCAAAACGACATCGTTTTGCACTTACCTTGCTCGAAAATTGCCACGTCGGCATTTTGGTTGGATTTTCTCGTTGTTGACATTTAAATGATTCATTTTGCTCCAATTTTGATACTCAAGAGTCCCTCCGTGCCAAGTTTTAACACTCTAGGTGTCTGGCACTCGATTGCTGGAAATTTCCAAGCTTGGTGGCTAAGATTGAACTAATGAACAGTCGAGGTCTATACATCGCTAGAGTCGTGCCCAACTCTTTCGAGATGGACCCTCTTCTCCAATCTCCAAACTTTTGAGCTGATCCGAAGTTTCCTTATTTGGATATTTTGGGTAAGCTCTTGTTCGCAATTTACTTAATCTCTAGCAGAAATTCTTCCCATTTATTAATTAAATACATAAGTTCAAAGTTTGTGCCTTCATCTGAGGAAGCATAACGCTCACACTGCCTAAAATTCAATGGTTTTAAATTCAATTTGATCTGATTTTTAAAGAATCGTGTGATTTCACCACTTGAAGTTTTTGTTTTCGTGTGATTTGAGTCCTAGGCCATCTTCTGTATTGAAATTTTTATCAAGATGCAGCCCGTGACTAAAACCTTGATATATTAGTCTCGGGCCGCTTTTAGACCGTCCGATCGTTTTACGCAATTATATTACGACCTAAACAAGGGGCAAAGACTTGATCCTAAACTAAATTGACAGATTGTTTCATGTCACATAGAAAGGAGGTGTCGATTCTGAAAGGTGGCAAATAAAAAGGTCATAATTGTCGTGACCGGATTGAGCATGTACACATCCATTTAATTCATCTCGTTCTTCCCTCTTACGATTGCCAATTTTTATCTCAAGAATTTCTTCGATTTGATTTATTTTCCTTTTATTTTTCCTTCCGGAGCTAAATGCAGGCATAACCACAGATTTGCTTCTCGCTCTATTTGAAGTGAAAGGAGTCGCGCACTATGGGATTGCAGGCAATGCAAGTCCTCAACTCCAAATCGGAGACGTGACCATTCCTCAGTATTGGGCTCACACCGCCCTTTGGTATTGGCAGGTGCCAAGTTTTTATTGCGCAGCTCTTTATCGTTTGACCATCTTGAAACCCGCAACAAATCACTAATCGCTCATGATTCGCAATACGTGAGAATTCACAAAATAGGGATGTGTTGAAACTGCAATGTGGGTGCAACTTTAGATTCGATCGGGCTGGTGGACCCAACTCGGAGGGCCCAAATTGTGGTCCAAGCCTAACTTGACCTTTTTTAATCAATCTCACGGCAGCAATTTGGCGAGGGATCCGATGACGAGCTGGCTTTGGAATCGAACGGGGACCACGTTGGATATCTTGAATTTACCAATGACAACAGCGCAAGTCAAAGTGAGGAAGAAGAAGTGGGAAATCCTCTGATCAGGGTGTGGTACCGGCCGGAAGAGGTCTTCCCAGTCGGCGGCGTTCCTGAAGTCAAGCAGCGCGCCTTCTGGGTTCCCATCGACCGGAGCTACTACAGATTATCGGTGAAGATCACGTCGATTAACTTGTCTAATCTCACCTTGTTACTTCCGAAAACACTAGGCATACGCCAAGAGCGATTTCGAAGTCCAAATTACTTAAGACTGTAGGCATTAATCTGGTTGAAATGATATTGATATGCAGGATTTGAAGATAAGGCTTGCGTGAACTCTTTAACCTGCTTGCCAAGAGCGCCGATAATGGTGAGGGTGGAGAGAGGAGTGAGCACCAACGTTTTTGTGGATAACAAAGCTTATAGGGAGTTCTTGAGATCCAAGTTCAACGCCGCTCCTATCGACATGGAAAGTGCCGGCATCGCTTTGGTGTGTCGCCGGCTCGGCACGCCCTTCATCGCCTTGAGGTCTCTCCCCAACTTGGCCGGCGGTGGCTCCTCGCGCTCCAACAGGGCCTACACTTACACCTCCCTCACCGCTCAGAACGCTGTCAACGCCGTGATCAAGTTCATCTCCCCCTTGCCCTCCTAAGTTACTCAATTGCTACTTTCTTTAGGGTCGAGGAAAAACTTAGTATTGATTTTTTGCCCATTAAATGTTGTATTTCGAGTTCTAGGGCCGGCGTTACCTCGAGTTGAGTCAAGATTGAATTGTTATTTACTCGAGCTCAGCTCGCAATTGTCATAATGTTGCATTTGAATGGATCATTTATCAATTCAATTTAAATGTAGCTCTCTAGACTTAGGTTGCACATAATAATTATTATATTTTTTTTATTTTTTTTATTTCAGGGAACATATTTGAAACAGAAATTCATTTAATAAAATAATTTTATTTTTCTATTTTCAAGATAAATTGTGCCAAAAAATAGGCTTAGAATAGAAATGGGAAGTAAAAATTTTATACTGTTCTCACACGAGATTGGCCTCGCCACCTCTGGCTGCAACTACTACAACTCCACCTCCTTCCCCAAGCTCTCCCCCGACCCTAGCACCGACACATCCTTCCTCTCTAGTAGCACCTTCCTCTCTGGCTTCTGCCACTCCCTCCCAAACAATCTCAGTATCTACCATTTTCCAAGCTTCACTCTACCACCACCAACTTCTTCGCCAAGCACCGCTACTCCTCCTCCTGCTTCTGGTACTGCTCCCTCTGTGGTAATTGGTAAGGACATCGTCATCTTTTAGCACAAGTTCAAGCGCATGATTGACATGGGCCGCCTCAAGGACCTCCTCAGGATAATCTGCCAAAGCCACTTGGTTAGCATCGCAAAGCTGCTCGGCGCCTTCGTCTCTGGCAACAACATCTTCTTGGTCTATGAGTTCATCGATGATGCCAACCTCTCCAATTGCCTATGGAACCCTAAAATGCCCAATTTCACCGTCCTTGAGACTTGGATGTCGAGGATGCAGATCACGGTCGACATAGCGCATGGCCTCAATTTCATCCACAACAACACCAGCCTCAACACAATCCTCGTCCATGACCACATCAAGAGCAGTAGCGTTGTGGTGATGGAGCCGTTGTTCAAAGCAAAGATCCGCCACTTCAAGAACTCTTAGCTATCTGACGAGGCAGAGAAGAATGACGTGCTCTAACAACGGGAGGGTCCGGCGGAGGGTGGCGACGAGATTAGGGAGGAGGGGGTCGGAAAGTTTATGTTATTAGTAGACAAATTTCTTTTCTCAAAATAGAAATTTTGTGCCATTACTAAATACAGTCAAATGCTTAACAACTCATTCATGGAATAGAAAATAAAAAAAAAAAAAAAATTCTAACTAAAAATTATTCTCAGAAGGAATAAAATGATTATCATTTGCGCCCCTAGCAAACATAATATTATTCGCTCTCGAAGCATTGGGCTAATCCACGCTGATTACGTCGTCAAATCAACTCGAGTTGTTTACTTATAGTAGCAGTTTATTTTATCTCTATCTATCAAAACAAGAATCACAGATCGGCAAGAAAGAAACAATCTCCACGATTCAATCTCCACGATTCATTCATTAGGAAAATCGAAAAATTGTGGGTGCAACGCCAATTGAAAGGCGGAGGGAAAAGGTTAACCGGGTCAAGCCGGCCTGGTCGGCAACCGCGGGCCCCATCCTTTTTAATTCAATTCATTCCTCCTCCGAAAGATCCATTCAGTTTGCCGCGTTATTTCAAAGCCACACGAAATTACCATCCTACCCCTAAACAGGGTCGCCGGTATATAACGAACTCGCTCGTCGCCCCGCAGGGTCACTTCCGTCATTTGATTAGCCGTCTCCTCTTCAACTCCCACTCCGCCCATTTTCGGCACCGCCGCCGGCCAGCAACCGCCATGGCCGCCGCCGCCGTGACCGCAGTGCCCTCCGAGATCCTCCGCCTTTCCACCGCCTTCCTGTCAGAAGCCCTCTCGCAGCCCGAGCTCCGCCGCAGGCTCTTCTCCGCCTTCCGCCGCGGGCTCCCGCAGCACGACCCGCTCCTCCGGCCGCTCGACCTCGCCGCCGAGACCCTAGAGAACGCCATCTCCACCGCGAACCCCTCCGTCCGGTCCTCCTCCCTCCACCTCGCCGAGAAGCTCCTCCTCTCCCACCCGGGCTCGCCCTTCTCCTCCTTCCTTCTGTCCCTCATCTGCTCCCTCTGCGGCCGGCCCCTCGACGCGGCTCTCCGCCTGATCGACGTCTTCTCCTCCGACCCCTCGCTCGCGCGGTCGGAGGTCGCGCCGGCGATCTTCGAGGGCCTCTTCCTGGTCCACCTCATCCCCGTCCTCGGGTGGTTCAACGACCAGAGGTCGAAGATCATGGCGAGTTCGGGCCCGGTCCATCTCGAGAGCCAGCTCAACGACGACTTCTCGTGCGACGTATCGGTGGTCCTTCCGTGCACGAAGGTGCTGTCGAAGATGAGCGGGGACCAGGCGGCGAAGCTGAAGGAGCTGGAGAGCAACTACGAGCGCGTGATCGACGAGAACTGCGCGGCCTTCGCGAGGTACTTCGGGGAAGTCCTGAAGAGCGGAAACGGAGGCAGGGCGGTGAGCCCGCCGCCCGTGGTGGTGGAGAAGAGAGGGAGAGTCGATGTGCTGGAGGAGGAGGAGGAGGAGGAGACGACGGGGGACCGGACGGCAGATTCCGGGGAGGCCGGCTTCAACCATGGGCGCTATAACGTAATGCATTTTCTTCTCCTCTTTTCTCTGTCTTCTTCTTCGGGTATCATTTCTCAAAAGGGCAAAGAAAAATCTTGATAACTATTGGTTCGTTTATTTTACAATAAAAATGATCGTTTGAAATAATTAATCGATAAAAAATATTCTCATTATGAATAATAATTTACGTACAAATATTTTCGTAGATGGTGAAAAATATATTCCATTCCTTCATTATTGTAAGCAATACATATGATCATTTATAAGAAAATGTTTTTTGAAGAGTTCATTTTTTGTAAAATAACCACACCCCTAATTACTACGTATCTTTGTTAGTAAAATGTTAGTATTCTTTCTTGTAATATGTATATATGCTTATGTGCGATTTTTGATTTTAAAGAAAAATGTAATATGTTGTCATTAGTCAATTAAGGCAATTATCATTTATATAACAATACATATGCTAATATGAAAAATTACTATTTTTTTATTTGATATCACGAAGTAATATCGAAATTTGATTATTAAATTTAATGTATTCACAGACTCTGTTTCAACTCAAACCCAACATACAAATATTTCTCAATTATAAAAGGAAAAAATTAACGCGAGTGCATGGTATCATCATCTTTAAATTCTATAATATAAATCGGAGTGCAAGATGGCGGCGGGGCAGGTTTTGGGCGGGGACGGGAACGAGAGAGCCCGTCCCCTCCTCGTCCCATTCCTATCCCTAGGTGTTTATGCGAACTAATAGAGAAAAATCAACGAACCATTTTAGAAATCAAATAAGTGGATCCAATTTTCTCTTTCCTACGATCATTAGCTTTTACGGTTTTGTTTGAAATTTTCAGAGTTTACTTATACATCATCAATGTCTCGATGGGAATAATATCAAATAATTTCATTATATTCTATTCCAAGAATGACGGGATGAATGTACACCATCAATCAAGATCCTACTCAGGAGGACGTATGGGAATCTCGATATTTCTTGAGACGTGATTGATTTAGTCCAGGGAAAACGAGTTTACGCAATTCGCCCCTCTCTCTAACACGAAGGTTTGACTCAGTCAAAGTTCTTGGACGATGGGTTTGACCTGGCTCCGGTGCCTGCTGTCATCTCCCGTGGGCTGCGCCGCTGGCGGCCCATACCATCGTTCTGGTCGTCCTCCCTTCCGTCTCGTTTCCGAAGCTGCCATGTCAATTTAAAACTCCGCTAAAATCCGAAAAGCAACTTTTCCGCTCGCGGGTCCGGCGGAATTCGCCCCGGAAAAGTCGGTCGCCGTTCGCCTTTTTTTCTCTCTCATGCATGAACGGGTACGGAACTTCGTCACGTGGCGAGTTCTTTCCCTTCTTGGGAAAACTCGACGTATTCGCTGGGTCGGACGCGTTGAAACTGACGGGAGCTTGCGTCGTTTTGGGGTTTTCTTTCGTTATTTATTTATGGCTACTTGGTGCTACTTTGAAGTTCAGTTTTGACTGTTTGGACGCTCGAGATCAATCATCGTTGCTTGGTTGCAGCCATTATGGGCCGAAAGAGACCGCTCAGTTGACTACAGCATCGGTGGGAGCTGCAGCAACAACATTAACACGCCATCTTATCCTCAGAGGGTCTCCGCAGCTTCGCTCGCCGCCGCCGCCGCCGCTCCGGAGAGCCAGAAGCGACCTCCCCCTGCGGCCAGGTCGAGGCCGTTTCCTCCTCCGCCGGCGCCCGCTTCCGGTTCAGATTCCGAAACCTCGGGCTCTTCGTCCGAACGGGACGGCTCGGCCGCTGGGTCTTCTTCCGAATCCGAGGTGAACCCGAGCGACGCGAACGAGAAAGAAAGATAGATTGTTCTCTCTGCATCGGACTCATCGACATACGTCCGATCTTGTCATAACTTTTAATGTTTTTCGTGTCGTTTTCTTGTCTTCTAGGAAGGGAACAGGAGCATGGCCTTGTTCGAGCCTAGGAAATCCCATCCTCAGAAAGAGAGGCAGTCCATTCCTGCAGAGCCGAGCTGGTGGGTGGAGATCTTGAAATTCAGTCTTTCAACTCATCATCACCGCCCTGTCCCTTGTACTCTTTCTGATTTTGCTTACGTTTTCGTTTGCATATATTCTTGTTTATAATTATCAGCCCCCCAGGACGCCTCATGGCAGAGTCCGAAAACCCGCCTGGTGGCGGAAAGCACACCCCTCCTAAAGACTTCGTTTGTCCCATAACGAGCAACCTCTTCAACGACCCGGTGACTCTAGAGACTGGCCAGACTTACGAGCGCAGAGCGATCCAAGAGTGGCTTGAGAGGGGGAACTCGACATGCCCGATCACGCGCCAGAAACTGCAGAGCACTCAGCTCCCCAAGACGAACTATGTGCTCAAACGCCTTATAGCGAGCTGGCAAGAGCAGAACCCCAGTGCTGTTCTGGACAAGTCTGAGAGCTATAGCCTGGAGATTATGCCGATTGCGAAGCCGATGATGCACTCAACCTCGCCGAATAGTGTCATCAGCCAAGCAAGCCTGGATGGAACAGTTAGCGAGCTAAGGCATAATATTAACAAGCTCTGTACGTCGGAGCTCCTGGAGGAGTCCGAGATGGCCGTCCTCCAGATCGAGAAGTTCTGGCAGGAGGCCAGTTTGGAAATCAGTATTGTGAACATGCTCTCTAGGCCTCCTGTCGTAAATGGGTTCGTGGAGATCCTATTCAATTCTGTGGACACCAGGGTCCTGAGGGCAACGGTCTTCCTCCTGTGCGAACTGGGGTCAAGGGAGAAATCTGTGGTTCAAACACTCACTCGGGTCGACTCTGATGTGGATGGCATAGTGGCTCTGTTGAAGAAGGGTCTGCTGGAGGCCGTAGTGCTGATATACCTGTTGCAGCCTTCGGCAAACAGCCTCATAGAAATGGACATTATAGACTCCCTGCTAGCAGTCATCAAGAGGAGCCCAGACGAGTTGATGTCAATGTGCTTAGAGCCAAGGACAGCATCTGTTCTTTTGCTAAGACAGATTCTCGGGGGCTGCCAGGAATACATGGCGGCTGCAATGACTAGCAAGGTGATATCAGCGGGCGTTATCGACAGTATCATAGGGAGTTTGGAGGCAGAATGGTCTGAGGAGAGGTTGGCAGCAGTGGTCATCTTATCAAAATGCATGCAGGAAGATGGGAAGTGCAGAAACCCAATCGCAGATAAAGCCGAGTTAGCTCCTGTACTAGAAAGTTTCATCGGCGCAGCTGATGCAGAGAGATTTGAGATGGTTCGTTTTCTCTCTGAGCTAGTCAAGCTAAACAGGTAGTTTCAGAAAAGCAGTTGCTTACCCAATGCAGAGAATTTTAAATCTATCTCGGGTACTATAATCTATCGCAGACGGTTCAATAAGTATGATGCTGTTTGCATTTGAATTCCACCAGGAGGACATTCAATGAGCAAGTTCTTCACATCATAAAGGATGAAGGTGCCTTCAGTACCATGCACACTTTACTGAATTATCTGCAGACGGCCCTCCAAGACCAATGTCCTGTTGTAGCCGGCCTCCTCCTCCAGCTGGATCTACTGGTTTTCATCTCTCTCTCTCTCTCTCTCTCTCTCTCTCTCTCTCTCTCGCATGCGCAATTAATCCACAATTTAGAACTCATTATCTTTGGTAAAGCCATAACTAATATTTTCATATCTTAAATTCTGTAGGCAGAGCCTAGAAAGATGAGTATATACAGGGAAGAGGCAATAGATGCCCTTATTTCATGCCTCAAGAATACCGACTTCCCTGCTGCCCAAATAGCTGCTGCCGAGACAATCGTGTCGTTACAAGGGAGGTTCTCCATGTCTGGAAAGCCCCTTACCCGAGCTTTCCTTCTAAAACGGGCAGGACTCGAGAAGAGATATAGAGCTGTCATGCGAATGGAGCATCTCAGCAGCAGCAACGTTGAATTCGAGGAAAGTCTGGTGAGCATCTATGAAATTTTCTTTCCATCAGTACAGAGATGCTTTGGGCCATTGAAAATTTTAATATTTTCTTTTCTCTTTCCCTTGGTCTAAATTACATTAGCAAGAAGAAGAGAAGGCAGCTGATGACTGGGAAAGGAAAGTAGCATATGCTCTGGTAAGCCATGAGTTCGGTCTGCTTTTCGAGGCCTTAGCAGAAGGCTTAAAAAGCAGATACGCAGATTTGTGTTCAGCATGCTTCGTGTCTGCCACATGGCTCGCTTACATGCTCAGCATTCTCCCGGATACTGGGATTCGAGGAGCAGCCCGTGTTTGCCTTCTCAAACGGTTCCTACAAATATTCAAGTCAGCGAAAGACGTTGAAGATAAAGCCCTCTCTATGCTCGCTTTAAACAGCTTCATCCAGGATGCTGGTAGGTAGCAGAATTGCATGCCTTTAGTGAAAGAAAGAATGCTCAGTCACGTAATATAGATTAAACGCGATATTGGAAATATGGTGCTTAATCGAATACATGGATTTAATCAGTACGTAATGGAAAGGAAAAACAAAAAATCAGCTGAATTTGCTTGTAGATGCACCTTGACACGGAATATTTAATTTAGACCTTTTAGTCTACTTATCTATACTTTCATTTAGAATGAAGCGCACAAGTTGATCCCTTTAATTTGTGAATTCCAGAGACTCTGCGTGATCTAGCTCCCTCGATGAAGGATATCTTGAAAGGTTTGCGGGAGCTGAAGAAGCACTCTCCTTTTGCATTCAAGATGTTGAAAGTTCTCTCCGAAGGAAGTGAATCTAGCGCTGTAAGCCCGTTGGACTCTGCATCCTCTTGAAGATGGCTTTTGATTGCATCTGCTTATCACGTTGTCCTTCACTGCAGGACCTCTGGAATCACAAGGACCTAGTTCAAGTTGATTGCAGCCACAATGGGGAAGTTCTGTCGATAGTTTGTCACAAGGACATTATATTTTCTGGCCATTCTGATGGCACGATAAAGGTAACTCTTCCCAACAGCAATACCTGCAATCAGTTTCGGCTAATGGATCTCACAGTGTAGGCAGACTAGCCGATCGTAACTTCATATGACTATATAAGCAATATAAGTTTCTAATGTTCAATCAGTATTGGCTGTAGTCAGTACTAGCCTAAGCTGAGATATGGTCATGTGAAATCACTACCTGACCCTTCTTTTCGGTTTTTTCCAAATTTGAAGGTATGGACGGGGCGGGGAAGCATTCTTCACCAAATCCAAGAAGTTCACGAACACACCAAGGCAGTGACCAGCCTGGTGATATCACAATCCGGAGAAAGACTGTATAGTGGTTCTCTAGACAAAACAGCAAAGGTACGCTCAAACAGATTCTAGGACTTGGGAATGCATTAGCCTTATGAGGTCAGAAATGATTCCTACACTTTGTTCTAACGATACGTCTTTCTTTCTCTGTTGAGCAGGTGTGGTCTTTTGGCGACAATGCATTACATTGTACCGAAGTACATGATATGAGGGATCAGGTTCATAATCTGGTCGTGGTGAATAGCATTGCGTATTTCATTCCACAAGGAGCCGGTGTAAAGGTAACTTGCAAAATATCGTGAGTGTTTCATTCAGACGACCAAAAGTAGAGAATTCTTCAGAGAACATGCGAGAGAATTGGTGCAGATGTCCAAGTCATCAATTAAACCTGTCAAAGTTTTAGGTGAATTTGGGTATCAAATGAAATTCTTAAACCCGTAGCTAGCTGTGGTTCATCTGCAGTGTGAAATAATTTTCCGTATGATACCTGAAAGACAATGGCCTCCGACCATCTAGTCAATCTCTTCGTAACTGAATAATGTAACGTCAAGGCTGCTGTCAACCCTGAATATGCCAAGATCAGTTCGAGTATCACATCAATGTCGCCTCACTCTCAACCCATCGTCCCGGCTTGTAATTTTTCTTTTCATTTTTTCTTCGTCAGGTTCATTCGTGGAATGGGGGTTCAAGATTATTGAATCAAAACAAACACGTCAAGTGCATGTCTCTCGTGCAAGGAAAACTGTATTGCGGATGCCACGATAGTAGCATTCAGGTACCGTCTTTTTCTGCTCCGTAGCTCTGTTTACTAGTGTTTTTGCGTACGTATAAATCTGTCTGTTGCTTTGCGGCTGTATTTTTGCTCCTGCTGGGAGCACTGACTGTCAGAATTCGGTTGATCCCAGGAAATCGACTTGGCATCGGGGACACTCAACAGCATTCAGAGTGGTTCTCGAAAATTACTCGGGAAAGGCAATCCAATCCTGGCGCTGCAGCTTCACAGTGGATTGATATATTCAGCCAGCTCTTCCTTGGATGGAGCAGCCGTTAAGGTATCCATATTAAGGAAGAACATGATAGATCTTCTGTTGCCATAAATATAAGTCGCTACATCTTCATATATAGATGTAGATGTAAGAAGCCATACGGATGTCGAGTCGGTAGATTCTGTGGCGTCGCTCTTATGTGATCAGTTGAGTAGCAATATGCTGACATCTAGGATGTGCCGACAACTAAGTACTTTCCCGCCGGTGTTCTCAAGGACCTTCGTTCTTGAAATTCCGCAATCTTGCCAACTTTTATAGAACTGGTTATCGTTTACTTATGTGGTAGCATTTTATCTGTTTGTGTCTAACGACCTTGTCTTCCTTGGAGCGCCAAAAGATATGGAGCCCTACCAATTACAAGCTCGTGGGAATGCTGCCATCGACGGCAGATGTTCGAGCCATTGCAGTGAGCTCGGACCTCGTTTACTTGGGCTGCAAGGGGGGAATAGTGGAAGTCTGGTGCAAAGAGAACCATCAGAGAGTTGAGACGCTACAGAGCGGAACGAACGCCAAGATTTACTGCATGGCCCTGAACGCAGATGAAGAATTCTTGGTGATTGGTACATCAGACGGGTGGATTCAGGTGCATATCTTAACCTTGAATCGATGAGCTCGGATTTGTGAAAGACAACAAACCGCGGCCGTTCCATTCCAGCCATTTCTTCTGGCTTCTAAGATCATATGACAATGCGCATTTCAGTCGACTGTTGTACTCACAGAACGATTTATGCTGCGCCTCGCAGGCATGGGGTTTGAGCTGAAGAGAAGCTGCCGCGGCTTTTGTCGACCGGTGTGGATAGACGAGAAAATCGAAGACTAATATGACCCAAGAAATTCTTTTGGTCCCTCCCAATAAGCATCCTTAGCAGTGTTAGCATGCATGTTCTTGAAAATTTGACTGTATATACCTCAAGTTCAATAACAGATACTGTCAGCAAAATTCATTCTTCGTCCATTGAAAAGATTGGTGCTTGTAAACAAGGACCGTGAAAACCCTTCGGTGTTAACAGCATTTTTTACATCATCAGAACCGTAGATGACCAGTTCATCGCGTTACATCTTATGCTTGTCGCATACCAGATTTCAAATCTTCATCGTTCTCGAAAATTTGATTTTGAAAGATACATGGGATATCAAATGCGACACTTGAGAAAATCCTAGACGAGGCGTATGTGTCTAGTCTTTATCAGCTCCCATATGTGGTACGACAGTCTCCAGAAGTCCGTTTCAAGATCGTGTGCTCTCAAATTTTTAGAGAAATTATAAGACCAGCATGTCAAATACTGATGTGCATAACCTAATAAAAGAAGGCAATAAATCGAAAAGCATCAAGAAACATTCAGCTCAAAAAATAAAAAGTTAATCAAATCGCATCAATCGCGTACAAAGTTAGAGTTATCTGGAAAGACCAAGTGCTTGAGTCTAATTGGTTCATAAAATTTACGGGGTGTCCTACATGATTCTTACCCGAAATTGTTCGTACCATGAGAAAAATAATTAAGGACGCATTCAAAAGATAAAGGAGAGAAAACCCATGTGCCATCTGGATGATTATCCTCTCTTCCTTGTACTATGAACCCAACCTAGTTGTTTTTTCTAGTAGGGATTCGGCTATCTTTTGTCTTTTCTTTTCTTTTGGTTATTTTAATTTTCTTATATTTTCCATATTCAAATATATGCTGAAAGTGAAAATACTTCCCATGCTTCTTCCCTTGATGTGCGCATATCACTTTACATTGATGAAGCATTCAGCATTTTGAACAAAGATGTCAAAACGACAACGCACATCGAAAGAATTCAATCGACTCACGTGTCCACCTGAATTAGAATATATGATTTCATTCCGTCTTATCCCAAATTCATTTACGATTTTTAGTTAATTTCGCTTGCTTTGCAATCCAATTAGTACAATTTGCTTTTCAAATGGAACCAAAGTGCTCAACAAACGCATCAAATGGTGTACTTGTTGTACTAAAATTGAGCTAAGAGGTAATCCTATCTTCATTTAAGTACAAGTCTCAAGAATATTGCTCAACAGCAGAATTTAATTGATTATACTCCAAATGAATATAAAATTGAATTTATGCATTGGTTCTAACCATAAAAATTTATTTAATGCCATTCATCTCCCCCCAACCTTGTAAAGCCAATTCCACAATTAGAATTAATAATTCGGTCGGTTTTATTCTTTTTTCCTCCCATTTAATATATAAACAAAACAACACAAAACCTTTTTTGTCTTTTTGTCCGAAAAGTAACCGAAAAACACGACAAAAAAGCATTAATAATAAATGCCAGTAAAGCCCTACCAAATCACATGAGAAAGATTCATCGACTGCTCCTTCAAAAGATATGCCCGGGGCCAATGTGAGCTTACTTACAGCTCATGGTATGCGACAAAACAGATACAAAATAAATGAAATCTATAAAATAATAAGCATTCGTAGATTCCCAAATGGCTGAGGATTGGGAATGGACCCCATAAAACAAATGGACCGATACTATCAAGAATTTCAAATCGATTTATAAATTAGTTTTTGTATCACAAAAAGTCTTAAATCAATATATTCACGTCACATTTATTTCAAATTAATAATCTTAAATCAGCGCACACACATACCACAATTAACCTAAATCGATATATCCGCACTACATTAATTTCATGTGGCAAATTTGGGAATTTTTTTTTGGTAAAATCGAAATAAGTATGTTTACTTAGAGTAGAAGTAATATGAGTATGTTGGTTTGAGATATTATGGTGTAAAGGTGAATTTGAAATAGATGTAGTCTGCATGTGCCTTGTACCAAAATTTGTATGATGAAAACATGAGTGCACATTAAATGCGATGCAGATATAATTTGAGACTTATTGTGGTACAAAATCAAATCAGGGGTTCCGTGGGGGAATCCAACTTTTCTGCATGTGTGGTCGGCAATCGTAGACCCCCACGAAAAACAGAACGAGCCCCTCTCCTGCGCCTGCACGTGTCGGAACAGCAACATTTGACCACGGCAAAAGCAAAATCCAACGTTTCAATCTCTCCCTCTTGTCTCTTGCGGGTTGGCCTTTCTCCTCTGAGAGCTCCCTGCTCTCGTTTCTTAATTTATGCTGGCGACGGCCGGGGTAGTTCGATGTCTTCTTCTTCTTCTTCTCTCTTCCATTTGCCAACTTCACTAGGCCCCCCACAAGGTCCGTCCTTTTTTTTTTTTTTTTTTTTTTTTCTTTTTTCCTTCTATTATGACTTCTCTTTCCTTATGGTCTTTGTTTTTATATCGTACCGTTAGTTACAACTGGTGTATCTAGTATTAATTGACAATCGACTAGTTCTCAATAAGTCTCAAAATTTCATTATCATGACTTCATCGGATGATTACGGAATCATATACTCTCGAGGCGATCAAAGGGATCAGAGATGAATTCTGTATTTCATCAATGCACGTGACTACTGAATCATACGAGGCATTTCGCTTTAAAGAGTGACTCTGAAAGAATATATACATATGGTGATCTAAAATCATTCTTTAAATAGCCGATCGAATTTTATAAGGACACATAAGTGAAAGTATCACGGCACATTGATAGCCTAAATAATGTGTCCTTTTTGTTTCGTACTATCTCGACTAGAAGACATCATTGCTAACTTTATCATCTACTTAGCCCTCAGAGACTTTGCATAATTATTTGTAAGCAAACTGAAAATTGACAACAAGGACTCCTGGCCATATAGGGACCACAACAAGACCCTTCATTGTCTACTCGTTTAACTTGGTCCCAAATCACCATAATCGATTCAAATTTGCATCATACGTGCAAAAGATCATTTGAATGAGCATGTCATATTTAAAAATAGAAATAAATTCGCCGGTGGATGAGACTAATCACATGTGCCAAGATTAATTTAAAATTATTTGAAAATTCGACATGCATCCCCACTGTACAAACTCTCTCTTGAATCCCAAATGGCATGATAAAATCTTTCAATCTTTCTTTAGCATTAGAGGTTTGGTATTTACCTAATTTTGAATACGGTGATATTTATTTAGAGTACATGCATATATTACTTAAAGTATAATTTTGAGGATGATTTTACAGTTGAACAATCCGTATGAACTTATATTTGTATTTTCAAGAAGGGTTAATATCACGAAAAATCTTAAATTAATATCCTTATAATAAATTTACCTACAATTAATTTTTTATCATAAAAAACTCAAAACTGATCTACGATAAATTTAACACTAAAAATCTATCATTTGTTAGTTTTTGTTAATTTGGATTAATTTTACTACATGCCAACTGTTATGTATTATATAACTTAAAATTAAACGATAAAATTTAATGGAAATTGATAAAGAGTTAGCTTGAGATTTTTTGGCTAAATTTGTCATAGGTACATCAATATAGAGTTTTTTTTTTTCCTTCGTGGTTTTAACCTTTATATAAAAAAAAAAAACCCAAAATTACTTAATTTGCTGTTGCACCTATCTGTCCCTGGAAAAGCTCCAAAAACCCTAGGGACATCTTGACTAGAAGATGTGGGATTAGTGGCAGGGGGGGATTAATCATGACAATTTATAGCATGGTTGACGAAAGAAAACGAGCCAAGCTTTATTAGGGACGTAATGTTTCACAGTTGGAAAGCACCCATGGAAAAATGTAGGTTCCATAGCCCGTGGGTGCCGTTGGATACCGGGCCCCCCAATCTTGGTGCATTTGAACAGGAAAAAAAATGAATCTTTGAGATCCATTTTGAAATCTACTGGTTTTTTTAAATCATCATGGGAAAATCTAATGGTTTTTTATTGTATGGAGAAACCAAAAAGTGCAGGCTGCAGTAGCTGAAAGACCCTTTGACTACAAGCCTCTCTCTCTCTCTCTCTCTCTCTCTCACATTTAATTTCTTGGATTCTTGAACTACAAAGAGCCTGGCAGCAACAACTCTCGAACGACCCGGATGCTACTTTGTCCTTGTTTCTCTCTCTCTTCCATCTGTGCAAGCTTCTTTTTCCCATCGAGAGGTGGGTCTTGCGAGTGTTCTAACTGAGAGCTCGAGTTCCTTGCTGAAGAGGGTTTGAGGAGGAAGAGGAGGAGGAGGAGGATGAGTGCTTCCAGGTTCATCAAGTGCGTCACCGTCGGAGATGGGGCCGTGGGCAAGACTTGCATGCTCATCTGCTACACCAGCAACAAGTTCCCAACAGTGAGCCTCGGTCTTTACTGTTCTTGATTTTGTTGTTCTGTGAAGTGGTCTCTCTGTTCCTCCATTTTGTTTTTGTCTTTTTCGAGGATGATTCCTATGGCTGTACAACATGCGATCTTCAAGAAGTTTCTTGATTTGTGCATACCATGAAAACTAGCTGAAACTCACTCTTTAATCCTCCTCTTCTCTCCTGCTGTTTCGTTGCAGGATTATATACCGACCGTGTTTGACAATTTCAGTGCCAATGTGGCTGTGGATGGGAGCATTGTTAACCTGGGACTTTGGGACACTGCAGGTACACTTACAACAGTGTCTGAAAATTGCGTAGTCGACGGTTTCTTCTTGTTGGGAGAGCTTGGGCTTGGGGAACTTTTGGTTCCTTTCTTTTTCTTTTGGTAATCTTGTGTTGCCTTTTTTGATGTTGAAAGGTCAGGAAGATTACAGCAGATTGAGGCCGTTGAGTTACAGAGGGGCAGACATATTTGTGTTAGCCTTTTCGCTAATCAGTAGAGCTAGCTATGAAAATGTCCTAAAGAAGGTACTAATTATTCCCATGCTCATGCCTTTATCTCACTTTTTCTCACCTTTGTCCTCTCTCACCTCACCTCCTTTTGCCCCTTTTCCGTAGTGCACATTTTTCAGATCCTGCCAGATGAAAGTGGCTCATCTTAGTTTCAAACCGTGCACTGAGCCATACACTTTCCCTTTACGTGCTTGCGAATCAACTTTTTTTTATTGATGTATTGATCAAGTTAGCCGTTACTGTTGTTTTTGAATCAACAGTGGATGCCTGAGCTCCGGCGGTTTGCGCCTAATGTTCCCGTCATTCTTGTGGGAACGAAGTTAGGTAGGTAGAAAACCAGCTAGTTTGTATCTGTAACGAGTCTTCTTTGTTTCACAGTAGAGAATTATTCAGCAATTGACGTATTCTATCCTGTAAATTGCGTCAGATCTTCGCGAGGACAGAGGATATTCAGCTGATCACATGGGATCTAACATCATTACAACTGCTCAGGGAGAGGAACTCCGCAAGCAAATTGGTGCTGCAGCTTATATCGAGTGCAGCTCAAAGACTCAGCAGGTAAATCGAAAAATCCAGCGACAATGTTTGACTTTTCGGAGGTCCAAAGCTGATAGTTTGCCTATTGCCTTTTTAGAATGTTAAAGCTGTCTTTGATACGGCAATCAAGGTGGTTCTTCAACCTCCGAGAAGGAAAGAAATGCCAAGTACTAGAAGGCCTCGGAGATCAGGCTTTGCGATTGCGTAAGTTTACAGTGTCATCTTCTCTGTCTTAGCTCTTACTTGCTGATGATAATGCTTCTGGCAGACAAGAATATCCTCGACTTTAATTCAGGAATTGAATTTGCTAATGTGGCATTTGGGTGGACTATCTTTATCTTGCGACTATTTTTGCCATGGCAGAAATTAGACAAAGTTGCACTAAGGACTTATCATCTCAGGAATTCACATTCATAGCTGCCCACAGATATATATATATATATATATATATATAGAACTAGTGAAAGTCCAATCCAAAATCTTAAGCACCATTAGAAGGAGATGGGCGATGTGTATGTTACGCCCTTTAAGACCTCATGTTTAAGCTTCACGCAATTTGTGATATCCCTTGACAAGTAATGTGAAAAAAGAGAGAAATTTCAGTGACAGCTTGTCAGCATTTCTAACATCAGCACATTTGAATCATACCAGAGGCATGTAAAATCTAGAAAAAGTCACCCACTTGATAGGAAACATTAACTAGAGGTATAGGTGATCGATGCTTCTGTGAACGGACCTATGATGCTTTCTAGATGAATTATAGAAATGTTTGTGAAGATGTTCAAGTAGTATCTTCACCTCATATCAGTTATCAATCTGCTTTTCCTTTGCATCCACTTGGGCAGAGAAGTAATAAGGCCTCACATGAGCCCAATTCAGATGTTATGGTACTGTATCATGTCGATACTAAGAGAACAAGTGATCTTTCATTGTGATAGAATGCGAAAGTTCTTCCCCTTGCATGCTTATTTTCTTTACATCATAATCTCGATGACTAGATGAAATCAAGCAGTGTTTGGGCAGGTCTCTCAATTTCTTGTGACACAAGTATGTCATTATGAACTTAAGTTCTCTGATGAGAGTTAATGTGAGAATTGGATACCTGTTGGCTCATTCTTTTTAGTCCAAAGCAACAACCACAATGCCCCTCTCGGGCATGAAATCGTGCATAATCTATTTAGATCTGATTGAGTTATTTAGAGAAATACTCTGAAGGATCGGGTTGATTAGCATTATAGTTGTGTTACTGAATACAGTACCTTACAGCATCATTTAGTCGCTTGGAATATATTCGTGAATCTGCAAAACTCGACTCTTTCTTACACGTACCGTGTGCCCAATTGCAGGAGCATCATGTGTGGAGGTTGCGTAGCTTAAGATGTCTGGAGTCGAGACTGGCAACCGACCTCTCTCAGATGGTTAGCAAATGCTTGGCAAATCACTTGCCGGGAAAACGAGCAGAAAGAAGAAGATTGCCTTGACCGACTGTGTTTAGTTGTGTAGGCTGTAGCTGCTGCAATATTAGAAGGGGTTAGAGAGATTACTTAGTAGTGTTTAGGAGGGAATTGTTCATTCTCTCACGTACTGCCTACTGCTATGTTTCTTCCTGTCCATGGCTTTACCTTAGTGCACTGTTTCTTGTCATGTATCGACATGTTATGAGATGGATTGGCTGTTTCTTTTGATATATCGACCCAGTAAAACCCCTCGTTAGCTCTTCTCGCCGGCTTAACGCGAAGATTATCTCTGTAAACTGCAGTTTCCAAGCAAGTAAGAAATGCTGTGGTTTCTTTCTTGTTTCCAGTGGATGCTGTGTGTCATTACCAAGCTGGAGTTTTGATCATCAAGATGGTCTTCTCTCTGATGGTAACTCCCCCGTGGAAAATCGACTTCAATTCTTTGAAGCTCCGGCACGTTCCGGCTAAAACATGCCCAGTATCGGCCCTAGACGAGATGACACTCTGAGCATACCGACGTCAGATCACGACTGCATTGTCTCCATGAACACAACCATGCACACACGCCCTAAGTTTCATCTAATCCTGGTAACATATAGAAAGCCGTCCACCGGAAAACTCATTCTCAACTTCTGATGCGACCAAGCGCCCGATGACCGTGCACTGCCGCCTGCAGAGGAAGCGATAACGAAAGCGACCGAATCTCGCCTTGGCTGGCATAGCTGGAATTGGCAGGCCTTAAATTTCTGCTTCCCTTTTGATTTCTGATATGCCTCAAGAATCAGGTGGTGAGAACCTATACGTCCTCCATGTTCTCCTCATCGTCCCCTAACGCTGGCTGCCCCAATAGAAGTCAAATTAGACTACTCTTCTCTATAATTTCCCTTTTTGGAACTAACGTCATGAAATCTTTGAATTTCGCATAACCGTTTTAATCAAGTCCTCACGGCTCCAAATCCAACTAATGTGGAATGACATGTTGAGTTAGAGCCACCAAGATTATAAAAAGTTACAAATTTTTAACCAATGTTCATACCAAGAAATCTCGTTACCCAATTGCATCTATTTTTGGAATTTTTAATTCCATTCATATTAGACTATTGTTGGCTTTCATAAATGCGCATATTTGACTAAACTATATCTAGAGTTAGAAAAATGGGGATTTGATTAGAAAAGCTATAGAACTCCAGTGGCTTGATTAGAGACAAATTAGTAAAGATCAAGGATCTAATTGGAAAAAAAAAAAATAAATGCCCAAGTTCAAATTTTAAGAGTGGGCTTCCACCTTTTTCTTTTTATTACATATTTCCCTTTTCCTTCTTTTGATCTTGCCAAAAAATTCCAAGCCCAAAAAAATTAAAACGAATAAAGATCTTGCCAAAAAGAAGAAAAGAGAAGAGACGTTCGTCCGACTCGTCTCGCTGCGAAAGCTCCGCCGGGAGTCCCCTCCTCGCCGCCGTCACTCTCTCCCTCTTGGAGCTCCGATGGACCCGGACCCGAACCCGCCGAAGAGCTGGAGCATCCACACCCGGCGGGAGATCATCGCCCGGTACGAGATCCTGGAGCGCGTCGGCTCCGGCGCCTACTCCGACGTCTACCGCGGCCGCCGCCTCTCCGACGGCCTCGCCGTCGCCCTCAAGGAGGTCCACGACTACCAGTCCGCCTTCCGCGAGATCGAGGCCCTCCAGATCCTCCGCGGCTCCCCGCACGTCGTCCTCCTCCACGAGTACTTCTGGCGGGAGGACGAGGACGCCGTCCTCGTGCTCGAGTTCCTCCGCAGCGACCTCGCCGCCGTGATCGCGGACGCCGGGAGGGCGAGGGCCGGCGGCGGGGGGGCGGCGCCGCTGCGGGCCGGCGAGGTCAAGCGGTGGATGCTGCAGGTCTTGGAAGGGGTGGATGCTTGTCACCGGAATTTGATCGTTCATCGCGACTTGAAGCCCGGGAATTTGCTCATATCGGAGGAGGGAGTGCTTAAGATTGCTGATTTTGGGCAGGTGAGGCTTTGGGGTTTTGGCTTTGGATGGTGCGAAATTCTGGCTTTTGTTATTTAGGGGTTGGTTCAAATTTGGTTTTTTTTAGCACGAAGGACGTCATTAGTGAGTTTTGGTGGCGGAAATTTGTTTGTTTGGCACTGTTGGTGAATTGGGATTTGATCTTAGCTGCTGGGGCACTGGAGTAGGAACTAGGAAGTGGAAGATGACTGATCCTATGTTGTTCGCCTCGTCGTATACGTCGGAGTTCTCTGTCGGTTCAGGGGTCTGTGTTACTGTGGTTATGTTTTTGCCTCGCCATCGCCGGGCATTTTCCATTTCGCCAGTTGGGTTTTTCGAAAATTTGCATAATGTTTTGTTTGCTCCTCAGAGCGATCTTGACAGAGACGAGCTCGAACGAGGATTTGTCAACTATGAGATCTGTCAATGGTGAGATTTGCTTGAATTGTCAATTTATTCCTTGGCAGCGGCACGGCATATGGATGCAAGGCTGTTGACCCAGTGACTGGAGTGAGCTTAAATGTTGGGAAGCTGGTGAATAGGGTAGATATGGAGAGATATCACCACATAAATGATATTTTGATAATGTCAGTGCAATTATGGTAGCCAACTTGTAGAAATAGGCTTTGGTGTTGTCGGTCGCAGTGGGGTGGTCATTGAAGTTAGGACTTGAAAGAAGTCGGTGGCTATTCTAGTGCTTAGAAGAGCACTGCATGAAGCGCATGTTTGGAAATGATTTGATTTCCGCCAATTCAGTTTCAAATCAGTGCTGATTGTTGTCGTAAGTTAATTTTCACTTGACTGACTTGGTTTGTAATGCCTTTAAAAGCTACAATGCTTCGCATGAGTTGCTCTTGACATCTTCATGCAAATGTCAGTCATTCTGTATCTTTAGAGATGTCAGATCTGAATTCATAAGTTGTTCAACTGAAAAAAGGTCCTGTGTTTATAGTTTTCTTTATCATTTCATTCACTGATCAGGCAAGGATACTTCTGGATGATGGAAATGTTGCTCCAGACTATGAGCCTGAATCATTCGAAGAGAGATCATCGGAACAGGCTGATATCCTTCAGCAGCCAGAAACTATGGAGGCAGATACCACATGTCCTGAAGTTCAAGAGCAGGGAGCTATCACTAGGGAGGCATACCTCAGAGAGGTGGACGAATTCAAGGCTAAAAACCCTAGGCATGAAATCGACAAGGAAACAAGCATATTTGATGGTGATACTTCTTGTCTGGCCACATGCACGACCAGTGACATTGGAGAAGATCCTTTTAAAGGTTCCTATGCTTATGGGGCCGAAGAGGCTGGAGAAGAGGCTGGAGGCTCTCTCACATCTTGTGTTGGGACACGCTGGTTCAGAGCACCTGAACTGCTCTATGGGTCCACAGACTACGGGCTCGAGGTTGATCTCTGGTCACTGGGATGCATTTTTGCCGAGCTTTTGACTCTGGAACCCCTTTTCCCTGGGATTTCCGATATCGACCAACTTAGTAGAATCTTCAATGTTTTGGGCAACCTGAGTGAGGAAGTCTGGCCAGGCTGTACGAAACTTCCAGATTATAGAACAATTTCATTCTGCAAAATCGAAAACCCCATCGGTTTGGAATCCTGCCTGCCGAACTGCTCAAGTGATGAAGTCTCTTTAGTTCGGCGACTTCTTTGCTACGATCCGACTGCGAGAGCCACTCCCATGGAACTGTTGCAAGACAAGTACTTCACTGAAGAACCACTTCCAGTTCCAATTAGTGCGCTCCAGGTGCCCCAGTCAAAGAATAGCCATGATGAGGACTCTCCAGGTGGTTGGTATGACTACAATGACATGGACTCGGATTCTGATTTTGAGGACTTTGGCCCTTTGAAGTTCACACCCACAAGTACTGGTTTCTCCATACAGTTCCCCTAGTCATCATGAGAAGGCAGGGATCAAATTTGTGAGTACTTGGTAAAATTTTGCTACGGGTAATGTTGTGAGGCGAGGCAGTCGAAATTATGGAGGTGAACTCTTTCGACATTCATATGCTTGCTGTTGTAGACAAGGGGGACGTGTCTGTAAAAGACCATAAGAGGGTTGTATTCTCGGTGTCATTTTTTCTTGTAAATTTTCTTCACCAGAGACACAAATTCGCGTCGACTTGTCATGTTCCATTTGTCAAGTATCAGGGAAGCTGTGGATGCACCACTCTCCCAGAGCCTTCATATCGATTGATGAAGTGTTTCGGAAAGCTCTTATTTCAACGGCTTAGTTTTGGATGTAGTTTTGGATGAAGCGTTTTAGCCCCATATATTGTAAACAGAAGATGGGCAATACGTCTGAAAGCATTCGTTGCAAAGGAAGCAAGATCGAGATAATTCTGTCTCAAACCACTAACGAACATGCCGGCAAATCCATTGTAAACACAAGCTGGGCAAACACACCGCATATGAATTGATAGATCTAATACAAGTGCACAGGAAGGACTTGCTCAGCCAAGACATCAGTATTTACTCTGCGAGTGTATAATATGTGTTCATCAAGGCTCTCTCTCTCTCTCACATATTTCTGTAATATTGGATTATCATCCGCCTATCCCAAGGCAATGGTGAAGCAGAGAGCGTTACATGATGCCATCAAATGGGCGTTACAGAATGATACAGAATGCATTTGGAGTTGAGATAAGGGGTAAGGAGGAAAGTATTCTTCTGTAGCAGCTCTACATCTGGGAAAGGAGTGCAATCTCAATTTCCTGAAGTGACTTTCCTTTAGTTTCCATAACGTTTCTTTTCACAAAAATCACTGCCAGTAAGCAAAATGCCGCAAAGATTGAATACAGGAGAGAAGGTGCGAGCAGCTCCAGCAAACGCAGGAAAAGCAGGCCTACGAAGAAGTTTATCACCTGGAGAACAAAACATAAAGACAAGGCAAACGAATAAACAAAATTGTTAAGTTCCTCTGTCAGATCTAATTTTAAAATCAGTAGTGTATTCTTTGTTCAAGAACAGGTGATGTAACTGCATCTTGATGAAAACAAAGCAGTAAATAGACATGGGCACATTACCCAATGAACAGACATGCAGACTGCCATGGCTTTAGCTCTAATTCTGCTAGGGAAAATCTCTGGCAGAAGGAGACCTGGAACTGGACCAGCTCCTAGGGCAAAAGTTAGCACAAACCTGCACAATTACACAATTTATCAACAACCATCAATGGAATCACTGAACAAGTATTAACATTGGGATTTGGGATAAAGTTCGAAATCACTCATGCACACTCGGCTTATCAATATTTAACATTAAAAGGTCACAATTGTTATTATTATTATTATTGTTATTATTATATAGATATTATAATCTTTGGATTCCAATGGCTAATCATAATTCCTCTATAGTATCACTAATCTTTTAATAAGAAGTCATCTACAGGAAAGTACATAAGCAATCCAACCACCTTAGGTATCTCCTAGCCATAGGTTGTTGTATCACATTGATCCTGCAAGCTCATGTGAATTCACTACAATATGTCTATAAGATCTTTCCATATAACAGGAATCCCATGCAAGGACAAAAGTTAGACATGTTTTATGCCCTCCCAAGACCTGCAACAAGATAACCAAGTGCACAGGGATGCCCTCATCCACTATAAACTAATAAATGGAATCCACATACATACATGCATGCATGCATGCATGCATAAATATAAAGAGAGAGAGAGAGAGGAAGATGGGGAGGGACGCGCGCGCGTGCGATAAAGATAACTCACATCAGCATGCCTCCCACGGATAAATAAAGAGCCCCAGAGCCTTTCAAATAAGAACTTGCAGAAGCAACTTGAACAAGCATGGACATCGCCTGCATATTGAACAAGCACACTATCAGTTTTATGACTACTGCTTGACGATGCAAAAGTTCTTTAAGTGTTCCTTCGTATGAATAATAAAGAAAAGTTTTTTCACCACCTTGACTTCCAATGCCAAACTTGGAGTACTCTTATCTCATGTTTAGTACTAATGCTATAATTGGACAGGCTGACTTGCCAATGCAGTTTTTTTTTTTTTTTTTTTTACCCCATTATTTCCCTTACATGCAATATCCACACCCTCGTAACACTTTTAACTATCGAGAAGAAGTCTTAAGCGAGTAATAACAAATTACCATGCCAAGAAAGCTCCAAAGGAGGAGTACCCTCCTTCCCAGTTTATCCATCAATGCCATTGCAACAATAGACCCTGTATGAACAAGGATACACCAGTTAAGGGATAAAGTTTTTTCTTCCACTTAATGAATACCTAGAAGCAGTGTCATACCAGATAAATTTGCGACCCCTATGAAGACATTTGCAAGACCTGATGGCACACCCGCACTTCTGAAGACGGCAGAAGAAAAATAAAATACAGCATTTATTCCTGAGAGCTGTTGCAGAGCAAACAGTGCTGAGCCAATAAATACGACTGCAGAAAGCATAAAATAATGAAGCACATCAGAGAGAGAGAGAGAGAGAGACCAATGACATCAGCATTGAAACTTGCAAAGAAGAGAAGCACTAGCACATACCACAAAGTGCTAATTCCTACCTCTAAAATGACGACCATGTAGCAACTCTGAGATTGTTACGCTATCAGAGTCGTCCCCTCTGTCTGATTTGGACAACTCAGCAACTGCAGACTTGACATGTGATGCTCCTAGAAGCCGTTCAAACTCAGCTTCTGCTTCAGTGATTCTTCCTCTCTGTGTTGTGCCAATCATGGGCAGTAAGTTAAGTTACAACATAAGCCCTAAAAATAGATCAGGGTGCATTTACTGAAGTTTGATCAGCCTCGCCCTAAAAATAAATCTTTGTCTGATTTGGATTTTTCATATTGAATGACATGAAATTTTCCTTAAATAAGCTGTTTTTAATGAAAAATCTGTGTGTATGTGTATCTGCTATTGATAACAGAACAAAGAGACATGCTAACAGCAGAAAACAGAAAAACTCATGAAAGCAAACCTTGTATAACCAGTGTGGGCTTTCCGCACAAAAGCTCATGGAGAGACAAAGAATTGTGGCTGGAATTATAGATAGCAAGAAGCAAACACGCCACCTGAACAAAGAATTTAGAGCATCATTAACAAAAGTTTGGCCGCTAAACCCCATGGGTGACCATGGGTATCAGAGAGGAACTGGCCCTGACAACCAAGAAGTGCAGGTTTCAACGCCTCACACCCAGGCCTTACCCAATCTCACCCAGAGTGCATAGTTGACGCAGCACACACTCTGAGAGGTTTCATGGACTTGTGCAGTCTAAATGTTGACCAGGTGGGCAAGAAGAAGAAGAAGAAGAAGAAGAAGTACAGCCAGTAGATATGGTGGAATGGAGAAACATAAGCAGCACACAAGCATCTGAGGAATACAAACTGAATCAAATCTAGCACATTCTCACCAGCCAGTAATTTCCTTCACAGGGATTCCAACCAAAAGAGATCCCATTAGCCCAAGACATGTAGCAATTTGAATAAAGCTTCCATAAGTACCCCTCACAAAAGCAGGAGAAATCTGATTATGTAAGAAATCAAAATAGGATTAGACATAATATGATTTTTCTATTGTAAAATTTAAACATGCTTCCATGGAACTCTTAAAAAGAACACTGTACCTCTGTCACATAAAGAGATGCAACAGGAGGACCCAAACCCATTCCTGTCCCAACCAGTATCCTCCCAAGAAGCATACCCATGAGAGTTTTGCTCCTCGCACTGCAAATTATAGGTTTTCCTTCTATTAAACACAGAGGACTATATTTCACTTTAAATTTCATCTCTATAGTCAGATGTATGGCCCGCACATATAGAAAACGTGTACAACACATACTTACAACCAAAAAAATCATAAACTCTGTGAGTGTATCAACAGTCTATTAATTCAGACTGTTGGAAACTTGTCGCCGCATATATTCCATTCGTTTGGGTTCAAGTATTGGAAGGATCAGTAACAAAATCAACTCGACATCTAAAGGGTTATTATATGGTCAAAACAAAGCAGTGCGTATTCTTTGCTTTTGACCATTATTTTTCATTCTTCTCTTTGCAGCAACTACATGAGTAAATATATTTGCCTCTAAAGGAAATAGCAGAAGACAGAAAGTACGCTATTAAAAAGTTGAAACGTAATAACAAAGAAAGGCAAGCCTTCTTAATAGGGGAGTGAAAATCACAAAATAGAGCCCGTTTCTCGTATCAAATTTGCGGAAATAACCATTTCAAGGAATACGGACACTACCTTACAAAAGCACCAAGAATCATGGGCAAGGCACACAACTGAAAAGCCCTGCGGCGTCCCAGCCCATCTGCAATCCAACCGCTGAAGAGAGATCCAACAAAAGCACCAGCAAGACAGGTACTCACCACCAAACCTTCATTTAGCACAAGCCAATATTTTCAATTATCCAACTGAAGGAGGATCGGCACCAAAAAAAAAAAAAAAAAAAAAAAAAAAGAATGGAGGAAAACAGAGCAAATTAGTGTATCTCACCTTCAGCAAGAGTATCTCCACTGAAACCCAAATCTGAAGAGATGCTCTCAAGGGGTTCGTTGACTACCCTGTGTGAATAAGACATTGCAAAGAGTGTCATTTTATCGTAATAAATACATACTTATATTATACCAGCTGAAACTTAAGCTACGTTTGAAATTCGAAACTAAGAACATACCCAAGATGGTATCCAAATAAAAACGAAGATATGGTAGCCACCAGCACATATGGCAGTGAAAGCCTCCATGGAGGATTCAAGCTTTCTTCTTCTACACTGCTCTGCAAAAGAGCTAGACAGATACAACAATCAAGTTGCAACATAGTACCAAACAATTGTGGACATTTAATGCGAGTTTTTTACTAGATAGATAATGGACCAGAGATTCCACTCATAACAGTAGCGTGGAACTGTTGCCACGTGTGCAACACTTTTAAAAGCCACAACGCATTAGTGTTTCTCAATTTACCAACTAAAGCATCTAGATCAGCAACTTATGCATTTGCTTCGGTGCATATTAACAATTTGAAAATAACATTAAATACAGAAGTTTCTGGCTTTATATCAACACTTTCAAGATCAATTTGCTTGTGGAGACTAATTAATCAGGAAGAAGCCACTTTCTTGTGTTTGTGCTTTGATGCAACTGGTGATTGAAAGGAAAAACAATTCCAAATTGCAAAAAGAAAGTTACCGGAAACGTCCTCCACGTCCATTTGATCCAAATTTTCTTTTGGCGATATACGCTGGTATGTGTGGCTCCACATGCCAGTTTTCAGCCAGTCTAGAAAGCTTGACGCTTCGTGGCACTCACAGCCCTCACCTGTCAAAATTAAAACTCCATAAGTTCAAGAAACCTAGGTGGTATTGCAGGATCACACTGACAGACAGCAGAGGATAACCGCGCTATCTTACAATTGCTGCTACTGACTTTTTACCCATAAGCTCATGCCAATTTATCGCGTTTGCCGTCGTCTCTCGTCAATCAACAATCACAAGAAAAAAACAAAAGCATATCAAAATTCTAGACAATCGATGACCCAGTAGAAGGGCCATGAGCACTGGCCTGCCGGGCTTCACTGAGACCAGCTTATCAAACTTCTGAACGTTTTCTTTCTTCTTAGATTGCTAGTTATGGGACCCTCTCAGCATCCTAGTGGAACTAAAAGTCTGAAAATCCAGTAGCTCGTATCCTGCAGTTCGAGCACGACATCACTCTTCTTAAGCTTCATAAGATGCATGAACCTAACTTGGCGATGAGCAGCCACCGGTTCGCACACGGAATCGAGCAAGAAAAAATGGTCACGCAAAGGCATGCGCGAAACCGCGTGAACGAACGCGTACGATAGCTCCTTCATACTAAAAACCGGGTGCGAAAAAGGACCAAGACTCGTCAAGGTTGCCATGTGCATACTCAAAAGGAGCTGGTCCAGTAAATCGAAGAAGTCCTAAACGATCCCGCGAAGCGAATCTCTATTCCCCGAATTCCACTTCCCACTAACACGAGCAAACAACCGACAGCGCTAATCAGCTGATCTCCGAAATAAAAGGCTAAATCGGCACCGATAGAAAAAGCACGAGGCTTCGGAATCCAACGCGGTTTACCTGGTATCGTCTCGACCATCCGAGGATCGGCCGGAGAGGTGGACCGAAGGACACGGCGGGAAGACGAACGAAACTTCCACAGAGAGAGAGAGAGAGAGAGAGAGAGAGAGAGAGAGAGATGCAGGCGAAGTGTCACTGTTGTGCTCCTACTCGACAGCTGACCCGCAACGTCACCAAATTCCGCCCACCGCGGAAGTTGCAGGTCTCACGCGAACATGTTCACGCCTCCATCATCAAGCAGAAAACAGTAAAACAGTCGGATAGAGAAAGAGAGAGAGAGGGTTCGCGAGAGCTCCATGGATATAGAGAGAGAGAGAGAGAGAGGAAGGACCTGCGGGAGCATCGGCGATGAAGAAGAAGCTGACGAGCGTGTGCAGTTGTGGAGTCGGTTCGTCGATCGATTGTTGAATTTATGATTTTTTTTTTTCTTTTGCTTTTCTTCTTGTTCTTTCGTTGGAAATGAATCCGAATGTCGTACGAGGAACGCTTTAATTTTCTTCTGGGGGCGGGCGAGCCTGGCCGACCATCGTGTTTTATCCGCGAGCCACGCGTCGTTTCTCTAGAGGCTCTGGCCCGAGAAAAAGTCAGGCTGTCTTGCCTCGGGGGTCCTCTGTGCTGACAAGTGTCCCGACAAGACAAATAATACATGTTCACATTTATATCGAAAACCCTAAAACCCGTAAAAAATATATATGTAAAGTTGGATTCTAAAACCTTTAAAAAAATCAACACGGTCAAGTCTTAAAAGTTAAAATTTTGGAAAAATTCAATTGAATTCTAAAAATATTAAATTGATGTGACCGAGTTCTTTTATTTATTGTATTTTTTTTTTTTAAATTTTAAGATTCGATTCAATTTTTATTATAAATTTTAGGAATTGATTAGATTATGACTTAATCGTAATATTTAAAAGTTTTATAAATTAATTACATTTTTATAATATTTTAAGAATTTAAGGCATTTATCTCATATATTTTTTCGGGGTGAAATTTTGTTGACATTTTAATGAAGAGAAAGATTTACCATGAACTAGTATGCATTGTGAAAATGCAAGGAGCAGGCACGAGAAAGAAGAGGGTGGTTGATTGAGACAAAAAGCGACTTCGAGAGGGATAGAGAGTTTTTCTACTTATTTAAATTGAAAAAACTCGACCAAAAAAATTTGAAAAATCAAAGTTAAATTGAAAATGTAGTGAAAAGAGTTGATCCCATTGCATTAATAAACTGCAATTATTGAATTAATTTGATCTGTTGCCATTTTTTCATTTGCTCGGAACAATTTCATGGGTGTTTGCCGAGATTTTTTTTTTTCCTTTTAATCCTTCATCCTTTCTTCATCTTTAAGAATTTGAAATTAGATTTTCACTCAGCCCTATTTTGTAAATATTATGGATTTGCATAACAAGTGAGCAATGCCATTTAAAATCATGTAATTTGATGATCGTGATAAAAGCTAAAATATGATAATTGCACCTATTTGTCATTGTTGCCAAGTAAAAGAGAAACATAATTGAATTGAATAAATTTCATGCGATTTGTTTTATAAAAATAGTTACGATTTATTATATTTTTAATATAAAAATCACCATACGAAAAATCCTATTTTTTCCTTCTCCGTCTCTTGTTTTGTATCCCTTGTCACTTCTGATGTCAACTCCATCCCTGTCCTTTTCCATTTGCATATTTTATTCACTTCTCATATTAAAATCAACAACTAAAGAGTCCAAGCTCCACAAAATCGTGATGTAATAAGGGAATCTAGGGGCGTGCATGAAAACAATTTTGTTCCAAAAATAATTTTTGGAAGAGTTTATAAGTAAAAATAATCGTTTGATAACGACACAAAATAAAAATTTTCTATTTTTCTATTTCAAAACAGAAATGAGAAATAAAAAAAAAATTATTGTTCATCGTTGTCGCTAGTCACCACCACCACCATCAATCGTCCATCCCTAGTGGTTGCCAGCTGCCACCACCAATTGCCGGTTGCCAACGGTCGCCGACCACCGTCGGTCGCCGTCCATCACCCCATCCGTCGGTCCGTCGTCGTCTAAAAAAAAGAAATTTTGTGTCATTATCAAATAAATTTTTATTTTTAAAGTAGAAATTTTATGTTTCTGATTTATACTCCAAACCTATTTTTGGAACAACAATCTATTTCAGAAATAGAAATGTGAAATAATTTTTTCAAATGAATTTCTATTCAAAAACAAGTTTAGAATAGAAAAACTATTTATAGAACGAAAATAGCTACCTCTTATGCACCCCCCGAACTTCACAAATCACATGACAATTTACTAAAATGAATGAACCTTTGACATCCGATCTCTTAATGTCGATTTATAGCTTCTTGCAAATTATGCCGATCTCAATTCAAATTCGTTGCTCTCAAATCGAGTTTTTTGTTATTATTATTATTCATGAAATAATACATAAAAAAGTAAAAAATTTATATATTTCATATCTTATTTTATATAATCCTATCTTATTTAGAAATCAAGATGATCTATAAGTAATTTGCAATCTATGAATGAGGTTTCAAATTTAAATGCACATGGAATTTGAAAATGACCTTCATAAACAAAATCAAACGCCTTCAAGGCAAAAACCCAAAAAAAAAGAAGAAGAAGAGTTTATCTTTTCTCCTTCTCGCGCAAGCAAATGGAAATAACCTCAGAAATCTCGTTACTTAATTTTTTTTATTTTCCATTATTACCCCCACCCCAAAATAAAAAATATAAAAATAAAAAAATAAAATCCCTTCCTTTTTTTTTTTTTGGTCAGAAAATTAAATCCCTTCCTGCGTCTAGGGTTAAGGTACAGAGAAACCCGGTGGCGAAGACTCCGATCTGAACAGAGAAAAAAGCAAGGAAGACCGCGAGAGCGGAGAGGCCTCCCCCACCACCACCATGGGTTCCAGGGACAAGGACCAGCCCGCTTCCCGCCACCAGCCCCTCCTCAGCAGCCTCGTCGTCCGCCCCTCCAGCAGCGGCGACGGCGGCGGCGGCGGCGTCGGCGGGGACGGCGTCGCCGGCGGCCGCGGCGCCGCCGGGAACGACTACGAGTCCGGCGACGACCGCCGCGATCCCCTCCCGCCGTACCGCTCGGATCGGTACGCCGACGACGCCGGTACTCTTTCCTTCCTTCGTCCGATCGCCTTTTTCTTCTTCGGTCGCTTCAGGATGGTCGGTGATTATCAGAGCACGGTTGATTCGCTTCTTCCGTCGCGCCTTCGTTTGTGTTAAGTGAAATCGAGCAGATGCTGTTTCCGTTTTAGGAAGTTCGCGAATGATTCTGATGGAAAATGTTGACGCGAGCAGCATCGCAATCCTTCGGAAGAAGTATCTGATGTTTAGTTATTTAGCTGCTTGATTCGACATGCTTAGAGGTGTGGCTTGCTTAGATCTCTAATGGCGTTCCTGTAGTAAACCTGTGTATGAACTTTTGATTCTGTTTCTTCTGATTAAATGAAGTTTAGCTGTTTGTGTTTTCGGTGATACGTCGAGGTGCTGTTAAATTTTTGGTATAGAGTTAGGAGTGCTTAAGCTTTATTCAATCAGGACGCAACTTGCTAAGAAGCACTTAGATCGATTTGACTGCTTGCTTGGTTTTTGATAGTTGAAGTTTGCTGTGGGTCAAACTCGCCGAGAGTTGATATCTGCATGGCTTAGGTCAAGGAGTTTCTAGTGGTATTATTTGCAATTACGTGTCTACTTGACCATTGTGACTGAAGATGTCGTATGTGCTGGAAGCCTCCGACCCGAGTGCCATGTTGTGGTGCTAGTCCGCACTCGGGTGTGGCTTGTTATTTATCCTTACTCACCTGAGAATGGCATCGCAGTTTGTGCTGTAGTGCACAAGCATGTGAGGTGTGACCTTTGTGAAGTTGGTGGAAAAAAAATCGAGGTTGTATGGAATTTGAAAATTTTTCTGTTTTTTTCTTTACTTTCTTGTTAGAAGCTAAGTCGCATTTGAGTTTCATCTTCATAAACAGGACTAATCAATGCATTATCTTGCTTTATCTACTCTCCTTTTTATCTGAGGATGATTGATGACATTCTCACAGTCATCTTTTGAGTGCAAAATATGCTACTGGCTGTATGTCAGATCTTTTGCCATATTTCAATGTCGTATAAGATTTGCATTGTGTGCAAAGTTACAGTGATAAAAAGCTTGAAAGTCACTATTATTTGCTGCCTTTGAAGAGCTTGCGCTAGTTCATGAAGGCTTGCTCCATTTATTAGTTGAACATACATGCGTAACATGTGGTTTTAATAGAATTGTTAGTCTGAAACGTTGAATAAACTCTGCTGTTGTCTGTCACAGCTTTGAATGTGCCTGCAAGAACTTTGGTCTTGATGAAGGCATCCCGGTGTGAGTTGGTTTTAAAAAGTCAGGGTTTTGGATTTTGATGGTTAATTATGTCTTTGGGTAACGAAAGGTTGGAATGGTTTGTGGCTGGTGAAAGTACTGGTTTTAGTAGAGTTATATATTCATGCTTCTCATTTGTGACGAAGGCTGCTTTTAGGTATTATTTTTCGATATTTATGGGATAAGAAAAGTGGCAACAGTTTCAGTTTGGATATGAGGTTTTCAGTTGGGATGTGCACATGATGATTCACTTGGCATCTGAACTTGGAATATACTTACTACTATCATTATGGTTAAAGTTCCTTGTACCTCATCCTGTTATCAGTCCGTGGCTACACATACTGGCTGGAGGGCTGTTTTCCGTGCTTGGAGTTGGTTAATGAGGTTTCTACTCCCTTTTGCCTGAGACAGTGTGGTTACTTTCCATGTCATGAATTTGATGAAGGTGGTTCTTGTTATTTCCTGCATTAGGGTTGGTTACATCTCAAAGTGGTGTAGTCGGAAATTTAGTCCAGTATTTGGTGGTGGGTATATGGAATCTGATTTGACAAGTCACCAATGGTGAATACCATTCAAGTTAAAATGTGCCTGGCTTGTTTTGGTTGAACAATCTGTTAAGATTCTTTTTTGTCCTTTTGGCGGGTGCTGGGTCAGTGAAATGGCTTTTGCTGCTTCAATTATTACTCAGCAAAATGCTGGAGGCTGGGGAACATTGTCTCATGTCATTTGCAATGTCCTTGAAATGCTTTGTTGCCCATGAGGTTGGCAAGTGGTGAATTGGTAATGAATATGGTGAAGACTATACCTTATAAGAACGGTTGCCAGGATACCTTTTTAGAAGTCAGGGAGAGGGAATGGAATTCAAAAAGAAAAGGGGTGATAATGGTATTTGCTCCAAAATTTTCTGCTGGGAATGAATTGCATCATGCCCTAAGTTAACCTGAAAGACGGATTAAGCAGAAAATCTATTTCATCGCTGTTTGGGATTTTTGTCACAACTGTTGTGCTCAATGGATGAGTTTTGACTGGAAGGGACTGGGTTCATACCAGTTCGGGTAGTTCGATGTAATTCCTGAGTAGCAGACTGTCACCTTGTGGTTCTTTCACGGGTTTACATCTGCTGCCTGTCGCAGGTCCAGTTCATCAGAAGGTCCTGGGGGGTTTTGTTTGGATGATGTCTTTGATTGGGTTGGTTTATGTTAGTCATACTTTTTATTTATCTTGTAGTCTGCAGATGTGGATGCTGATATGTTCTTTGTTGTGGCTTGATGGTGTGATTATATTAATGTTGCATTAATGGTATGGGAGGTCTCTCATCTGCTTAGGGGAATATTAATTCACCGATGTAGTGGTTTGCACGGTAGACTTGAGGCACTTGAATCTAGGAAACTGTGGAATGTGTTCTGATCCTGGAGACTATAAGGGACTTCCCTAATTGGTAAGAGCAAGTGATGTTGCTTGGATTGCACCTTCTGTGGTCAGTTTGTATGCACGGCTGCTGAAGTTCTTGAAAAGTAATGACTACACCATCAATTGTAGATTCCGTGCCCTATCTCCTTATTATCTGATTTTCATGATACACGACCGGAGGAGCTGTCTTCATGGCCGGTAGCAGTTTTCAAAAATCAGTTCAGTCATTGGTTGACACTTGGCACTTTTATCGACCGCATGCTACTGGCTATCATCACTACATTAAATTACTTATTTTTCTGTTGGTTTAATTGTCTAGACATTTCTGGCTTGTCTTTTCCAGGATTTAGAATTGGTGCAGGTTCTGTATCTCCTGCTCGTCATAGGAATGCAGAACGCCGCTATAGTCCAGATCTTGATCGTCCACCGCGTGGCCGTGAATTTCTTGGCAGAAGGGACCCTGGTAGGTTCCGAGACTCTTCTCCCCATTATGGTAGAGGAAGGGGAGGTGGTAGGCCCTATGGCGGCAGGGGTTTTGATGGTCCTGGATTGGGTCCTCGGCCATTCAGAGGTGAACCCGTAGCTAGAAACAATCCTAATGTGCGACCAAGGGAGGGGGATTGGTACTGTGCAGATCCTTCGTAAGTCATGATGCTAAATCTTTAGAATAGCTTTATGTTATTGTCCTTAAGGTTACCTATTTGCTTAAAAAGGATTGTGAGGCAATAGTTAGACGGTTTTTTTTATGATTTGTATTTGGAGAAGACTATCCTTACAATCAATTTCAGTTTTTTACAATTACCTGCAGTTGATTTCAGGACTCAATTACCCAATTTTTCGTATTCTTGCAACAGAGAAATAGAACTCTCTGCTTCAATTTCTTATTCACAAAGTGCATTTGATTTTGATCATCAATATGATAGCATATGTGCATGATACACAATGGGAGAATTCCTGTCTAGCTGTCCCCATTGCACCTCTCTAGCAAGCAATTTTCTATATACTTTATGAACTTTGCTGCTCTTATCTTGTGCTTAATATCAGCATCTGACTATCCTTTGTGTCTAACATCTGATCATGTTCTATTCTCCTAGATGTGGCAATCTGAACTTTGCGAGGCGAGATCACTGTAACAACTGCAACAGACCTCGCCCTGGACACAGGGGTAGCCCCAGAAGGGGCTATCTGGCACCACCGCCTCCATTTGCTGCTTCGAGACGTTTTCCTGGGCCTCCATCGCATCGTTCACCTCCTAGGTCCATGAATGGGTACAGGTCTCCACCTCGTTCATGGGTTCGGGATGGGCCTCGAGATTTTGGCCCGGGTGGTCTACCCCCTCCCCGGCATGAAGTTGGGTTCTCCGATGACTACATTCGAAGGGAACATGTGGACTATCCAGAAGATGACTATAGGGGAAGGAGCAGGTTTGACAGACCAATGCCGACTGACTGGGCCCAGAGAGACCGTGGAAGGGATGGCTTTGTAAGCGAAGGAAAAAGCTTTGACAGGCGACCGCTATCACCACCTCTGCACCCGCCACCACTTCCTGTGAGTCATGACCGATGGGCACGTGACATCAGGGAGAGGAGCCGTTCGCCTATTAGGGGTGCCCTCCCACAAAAAGATTATCGTCGGGATCTCTACTTGGAGAGGGGACGTGATGATCGCCATGGTCTGGGTAGAGGGAGGATTGGTGATCCTTATTAGCTGAGGCACAATTTGCTGCTATGAGTCCGATTTTTGCAGAGTGGAGGTTATTTTGTAAAGGATGTTGAAGGTTGTAGGACAGATGGAGTTAGGATTGTACTGTTTGTGATGAAGCATTTATGGTTTCATAGGGCTGGTGTGTATGTTATGCAATTGCTTGTGTGGTCTGCTTCTCCGAGACTGGTTTTTCAAATGGAACTTGCAGAGAATTTTCTCTCCAGAGACAGGTTATACTTGGAGATGCTTCGTGGTTTTTTATCAGGTGAATGCTCCTACCTATGGAGGGTCCGGGTCCGTCTTTACAATGCCTTTAAAGCATATGAATGACGTCGAATGATTCGAGCAATCAAGTTAAAGCAGCTTTGTGCTTGAGAGTCAACTCGAACCTTTTGAATTGCTGCTGGTTATCTCTCGGTGATTGGATACAAGTGACCTGCGCCGTTTGATTTGGTAGGAGCAAGGCCAGAGCGGAATTTTTCACATCTTTGATGTTAGGCGAGTGCTTTTGAACAGGGATTGGTCATCCTTTTCATAAGAGGAATGAGCATGTTGGGCGCAAGGAGTTGGAAAAAATGCTCATCCCTTCGCAGGGGGCATCGAGTTAAGATTTGAATGAAGTGCCTTAAACATGAGATTGTCTTCCTTCTTCGCGGCGTGACGAAAGGGAGAAGAAAAAGAAAGAAATTCAAATGGGACACGCAGTCTTCCTCCCGATGACTGGACGGATGGAGTTGAGCTGTCGATGGAATTTTGGTTAGTCAAATTGAATCCGAACTCAAAAAAAAAAAAAAAAATTGAATCCGAACTGAGTACCAAATCCGAAGGGTCTTTGAAGTGAACCTCTTTTCTTTTCTCCAAATATTCCCGAGGTCGAACCAAAACATCATAACCCAAGTTTCTAATCGTGAAAGTTAAACTAAGTTTCTAATCATGAAAGTTTGGCAACGAATTGATAATCATCTGATTATAAAGAAAAACGGGGCTAATTTCTTAAAATAGCTTTGACGCGCATAGAATAAAGGATGGTCTATCACCTCAATGCGTCCCTGCTCGAGAAACGCACTTTTCCCTGCTCGAGAAACGCCACTTGGACGGCCCATTAGTAACATAATTATTCACAAAGTCACCGAGCATTTCATTTGCTCGATCGGTTGAAAGCCAAGCAATGCTCTTCGCAAGCGTATCTCTCACGTGTGAAGCACATGCTTCGACGGGAAATCGGATAATAGTAGACAATCGAAATAACTCGAGAGTTTAAGGATGCGCATAATGACCATTTTGTTCTAGATATCAATCTTCTGTTTAGAAATTGATTTTTCTATTTCTATTCCCCATACAAATTTATGAGTAAATATACGTGTTTGATAACTTTAGAAAATTTATGTTAATAAAATGAAAATTTGTTTAATAACGACATAAAATTTCTCCCTCCAAAGTAGTGGTGAGAGGTGTCTGGGGGCTAGCGAGTTGCAACCAAGGGCTGGCGACAAGTGTTCGACGTCTAGCGATCTGTAGGGTGTCTAGCGTCTCACGAGTGGTGGGCGTTCGATGACTGGCGGTGAGAGGCAAGCATCTAGTGTCTCGCGAGTGGTAGATGGGCAGCACGTAGTGATGAGAGTGAATGATGAGAAAATTTTTCATTTTTTATTTTTGTTCTAAAAATAAAAAAATAAAAATTTTAATTTCTGATTTTTAGTCCAAATCTATTTACGAAATAGAAATTTATTCTAAAAATAAAAAGATGAAATTGCATTACTAAACAGAATTTTATTCCAAGCATGGTCTAGAAATTTATTCTAGAAATAAGATGATTATCATGCGCACCCTACTCGAGACACATTGAGAAGGGGGCAATTTGAGATCTCGCGTCCACATTATGGTCGAAGGAGGTCGGAGGGGTGACTCGAGAGGAAATCCGTTTCACTGGGGTCATTTCATGATTCCTGCTATCTCAAAGGGCCATTTTCCAATTAACCCTCGTATCCGATGCGCGCCGTACCGGAGGTATTTTTACTATTTACTCCCTCCACTAGTCCCAGTCAACAATTTCTGAGGCGATTCCACATTTAGCGCCAAATTCATTTCCTTATTTATTTTGCATTTTTTTTTTCCCGGTTTCCCTCTTCCCCACTGCGGGAAGAAAATCAGATGCGCACGAACGGAGCCGCCCAGCCAACGAGCCCCCGCCACGTGGGGCCGACCCGATCCCAGACCCACCCGATCTCGAGGGTTTGCGATCGCCGCCCTCATCCGGTGCCCCGACCCGGGGGCTATCGCACGGTCGACGCCCGGGGCCTGCGTACCCTTCTATGAATTCGGACCGTCGATCCCGCCCACCGAGCTGCGGACCGTCGGATGCGCCCGGGACGGGCATCGGGCCGTCCAATAATCACGAAATTGAAATTTCAAAACCTCGGGAGAGAGAGGGAGGAGGGGAAAGAAAGAACGAAGAACAACAACAACAACACACACCGGAAAAAAAAAAGTAAAAAAAAAAAAAAAAAGCCTCGCCCTTTTTTAATTTTCTCTCCTCCTCCTCCTCGCGATTTCGCTCCACCGAAGAAGAAGAAGGAGGAGGAGGAGGAGAGAGATTTTCGAGCGCTGCTCCTCCGCGTCTTCGCAAATTCCGATCTTCCGGTTGGGCTCGCGAGGTGCGGCGGCGGCGGCCGGCGCTCCTGCGCGGCTCGATCACCACACTGTGCTGGGCGGGGTGTGAATCTCGAGCTCGGCGGGGCGGCGGGAATTTGAATTCCTGGGGGCGTCTCGGTCGGTTCTCGGAGGTTGGAGCTGAAAGGTGCTGAATTCGTCCTAATTCGAGCGAATCGGGGGCGGGGGAGGACGTGGTTCTTGCGGCGTTCGGAATCGGAGTCTTGCGGATTCTTTTGGTTTTTTTTTTTTTGAGGTGGAGAGATTCGATGGGAGAAGGCGAGGCGGGGGAGTCGTCTCCGAAGAGGCAGCAATCGGAGGCGGGAGGGAGCGCCGCGGAGAATAGTGGCGCGGGGAAGAGATTGGCGGCGAGGCAGCTGGATTTCACGCGGGGCGGGGGCGGGGAGAGGGAGGGCGTGGCGCTGCCGGAGCATCCGCAGCAGCCGGCCGTTTCTCAGGCGGCGACGGCCGCGGCGGCGGCGACGCAGCCGGCGCAGGTGGTGGCGCTGCCGCTGGCTCCTCTGCAGGCTTCTCATCCGGCAGTGAGGTTGGTGCGCAGTTGGTTTCTTGGTGATTTTCTGCGCGCGCGCTTGCGCTTGTTTCTTCTTCTTCTTTTTTCCTTCTTCCCCCGCTGGGAACTTATCGTTTCGTTTTGAGGGGACTTTCTGGTTTCAAGGGTATGTGGAAGAATCAAGAGGGAACGATTGGTCGCGTAGATATTTTGATAGTGAATGCAATTGGTCAGTTCCAGCATTGAGCTAGCGAATTGATGGATGAAGAGTGGTTTGGATCCTAATTTAAATGAAGGAATGGAGGAAGGAAATTTTTGAACTCTCTCTCTCTCTAGTGGTTTTATTCTTCCTGCGTCTGTTGTCTGCTTCGCCTTCTCAGCTCTTTCTTATTTTTCTTATTCCCAGTACCTGCATTTTCTACATTGTTATTTTTGTGTTCGATAGAGGTATTTCAGCCTCAGGACGGAGGAAAGGTTTGTTTAGGATTTTGAATTGTTGATATTTTTCGTTGACTTTCTGGAATTTATTTTCTTTTTGGGAACTTGTGGGAAATCTAACATTGTTGGATCGTCATTGTTGTTGGTAAAAGGTTCTTTCTTTCCCATTAAAGATGTGAGATTTCGACTCATTCACTCCATTTACCTCCATCTTTTCAGAACTACATCCATCAATCATCCCTGCACAAGAATAGTTTAATGCTCGTAAAGAATGTCGAGCCCCCAGTGACAAGTTTTGTTCACTAACGTTTGGTCGCAATTACAAACTTATTGAGTGCAATTGGGGTCTAACTTTCCTTTTGTGCCTGAAATTTTCATGGTATTGAGACGTTCAGAGGGCTAAAAGAGTATTTATTATACTTGTCATTTTATCACTCCTCTGGCAATTGTCAGAAAATAACACCTTGTTAATTAGTGAGCTTATTGAATTTTGGATGTTGCAGGTGTATGAAATATGTCAATGCAGAAAATTTTTCCTCCTATGTTTTGAACTAAAGAGTTACCTTATCAGTGTAAACGTATACTTATGACGGCATTGACTCTAAAAATTTCTCTCTATTATATTCCTTTTATTCTGTAAGGTGGAATTGCATTTAATTTAGATTTTTGATAATAGAACTTCTCTCTCTTTTCATGATGGAAATTCTCTCTTTTTATCTCCATTGAATTTGTGTTTGATACATCGGTTCTCAATACCTTCACTGGGGTCTTACAGTGCTAAAGGTCATTACATGCTAAGTTCTCTATAAATTGGTTGATTACAAGCCAGTAGAATAAGGCTTTGGTCTTTTTCCTTTTTGTTGATGATTCAAGTACTGCATTTGTACCGTCTTTCACCCTGTATGATCTGTCAAACATCTGCATTTGTGCTGATGCCATTCAAAATTGTATGTCTTTTGTTGCTGCACCAACAACACATGGCTTTACTGAGAATCTTATTAAGCTAATTTGATGTGTATGTTCTTTGCCTTTGCATTTCCAGGAGAATGGAATCTCCGAAGGCGAGACCAAGACCCAATGTGGAAGTGAAAGAGGGCACTCCAAAGAAGCAAAAGCAGTGCAACTGTAAACACTCACGTTGCTTGAAGCTGTAAGTACATTTCTGCATAAATGGAATGGTCATTTTAGTGACTATGTACTGATAGTACTTACTTGGCTTTTCACTTTGGCAACTGAAATTCTATATTTATGTACTAGTGGGACCTTACCTGCTTGTTTGGCACCATCATCCATTACCTTGAATTCATCCATTATTTTTCCCTCTCCATGAGATAGCATATTGTCTCCTATAACTTTTTCAGTATTATTGAGGGTGTGCATCGTAAGTAATAAATTTTTTTGCCGTTTAAATATTAACTAATGTATTTTAGCTATTGAATCCATGTTAAAAGGAATGTGCTGCAGAAAAGGAACTCCTGATGTATGCCTGTTTGACATTCACAGTAAAACTATGCTGTTCATCTCAGAAGTTTCACTTTTGCACGGTCTTGAACTCTTTGCAGAAGCTGTTTGCAGGCTTAATAAGCATCAATTAGGTAAAGGCTGTGTGCCAAACACAGATAGCAGTAGAATATGCTAATGTAGGATATGTTATTCGGGATAAACAACGGGATGGAACTTTAATCCAGCATTTTTCTAGTTCATTGCTTTGATATGAAAGGTATGCAGACATGCTAGTGGATCTTTTTGAGTATCTTTGATGGGAAGCATGTCAATTTAATCCAGCATTTAGAGTCTATTTTTCAACATAGGCCAAAGGGATAAAGGGATGACCCCTATATTTTGACTATACTCTTTGTCCATGTGTTAATGCTGATTGATAGTGTCATTTGCTTGTACTATGGCAAAGTTTTTATCATTAGATGATCACATTAGGCATTGCTCAATGGTCCACTCCATTCTAAGATTTTGATGATGTAGTTATTGATTCCCAAATTAAATTATTTTCTTTGAAAAATTCCTAATTAGGTGCAAGTTTAGTGTGCATAGCTCAGTTGTTGAATGAAAATTTGCGCATAATGACTCCAGGCCAAATTTGGTACATAAAATGGAGGTCATAATGGAATCAAGATTCTGGCTTTCATTCCTTTCCTTATGTTTGCGAGCACGTTTTCATTGGAATGGGTGTTCCCATTGGAATACCCGTTTTGCACTGATTCACATGAGGAAGGAATTCCAATTCCTTTCCCCTCATAAAAACGCATGGTATGTTTTTTTTCTAGGTGTACCCTTTTTTCTCCTTTAATACTACTTCTTAAGGGAATATTTGACATTTGACTTTAATGCCCTTTGGATTCCCACATTCTATTAATACAACCAAACATAAGAATATGAACAGCAGTTCCATTACTTGCCTCATTTGGTCTCCATTTTCTTTCCTTTCTTCCTACCAAACATGCTGTTATATTAGGGTAAACTTCTTTGCCTTGTGCAGTGGTAAGGATTGGGTTGCATCGTGATCATGAGCGTCTTTCTGAATGCTTATAATATGATGCGAAATTCAGATGATTGTCTCCAGATCAGACCTCTCAAAATGTGATCTAGGTGCGGTAGATATATTGCAAAATACAATAATATACTGTGTAATCCATATCCGGGATCTGTTAATAACCAACTCTTCCAGATAATGATGGTGTGAATCTATTTGAGGATCACTCTTTGTACAAAATGAAATTTTTTGGTTTTACTCAGAAAAGGAATGGATTCTGTGGTTGCCAGACAGAATGTAAAGTTGCTGGTATGTATAGTCCAGACATTTTGTATTTATTATAGTAAACTACCCTGACATGGTCAAAACACGTTGTGTGAAATGTGGTTTTTTGGTTTTTATTCAGAAAAAAAGAATGATTCGTAGGTCACCAAAGAGAGTGTAAAGTTGTTTGTAAGTACAGTCAAAACATGTTTTTTTATTTATTAAAGCATAAATTACTTTCACACTGCTTGTGTTTTGACAAAATTGCAGGGATGCTCCTTGTTTTCAAAGCTACTCTGACACCCCTTGTTAGCTTGTGTTCAATTCACCAATTTTCCTAGATGGGTGCTATCAGATTAAATTTTTATAACACAGTGTATCCCTGCAACTTCTCAAAACTCAGGGTGGTGGAGTGATTGCCTTAATTAAAAGCAGTATTGCCAGTTTGCTGAAAACAATACACAGTTATAAATGGAAGGCTTCTAAATGCTCAGTAATTTATGCTGTTTTCCTCTGACTCTAGAATAAGATTCTGTTATACCAGACTCAGATGTGTGCACACTGGCACCTTCAGAGTGTCCCTCTCAAGATTAGGTTCCATAACATATTTGAATTCTGTTACCAAAGAGTTTTCCGTAGTTTGACTTTATGTCACCAGTCTTTTGTGCAAGCTGTGCAAGGTGATCATTAAAATGTGGAATGTGGACTTTAGATAATGAGAAATATATGATTGGCTGCTAAATTTTGTAAATATATAGGACATATCTTTAGAGTGTGCATTGATTCTTTGTGCCGCAACCAGTGGTAATTGCCATTATTAAAGCCAATAGACACTTATTAAAGCAATCGACTTTAAGTTAATCTCTTCTTTTCAAAATCCCCATAAATGCTTTGTCCTTTTCGATTTCTAGGTCATTATTATGTTCTTTTGAGTACTTTGCATCAGGAACCGTGCTTGGCCTTTTATTATACTTAAGAGTTAGATTATCTTGGGCCTTAAGGCGTTACTACGTTGTTGTTTTACTGTCTTAATTCAATTCTTTTATTTTGTGGTTGAATTTATCAGCTGACCGAATATCCTCTAAGTTATATGGTCTTAATCTCACTTTTTGATCAGTTACTGCGAATGCTTTGCATCTGGTATATACTGTGATAAGTGCAACTGCTCAAACTGTCACAACAATGAAGAAAACGAAGCTGCAAGACGAGAAGCTGTTGAAGCTACTCTAGAACGTAATCCAAATGCATTTAGACCTAAAATTGCAAGCAGTCCTCATGGAGCAAGGGACAGAAGGGTGGGTACTCTCTATTAACGAAAACTTCCTTTTGAAATTGTTTTTTAAATATATCCCCTTTCATCTTTCATCCCTTTCTCCTCCTCATACACTAATGGCATGGTTGGTTAGATCCTTTTTGCTGCTTGCGATGTGAGTCAACTCAAAGAAGCTAATTGGAGAAATCTCAGCTTCTATTTTGTAGTTCAAGTTAAACACATTGTTGATATGTCTACCCAGTTTAGTTATATTACAGCCTTTTCCTTGGCTGAAGCGGTGTTAAGAATCATCTTTTGGTCCTCATTATCTTATTGTGGCTATCACGTTAAACCCTGTGTTGATTTTGATTGTTTAGTTGTCAGTTAGCTTCAACTTTTGGGGGACAAATGAGACTGAACGTTACCTTCTTGGGAGCTCTGACTTTGATCTTCACCAAAATAATGTATACGACTTAAAACCTATGTTGGATAACTGGTTTGTGGCTTTAAATGATACTGCTAGGACTAACCATAGACTGATAATCACTTCCATTAAATTGTTCTCATATTGCATGTTTATGGGGTTTGTCTGGGTTTTATATGCATGTAGTCTCCTTCCATCAACTTTTTTAATTTTTTGGGTTGACTATCTAACATGGTATGAGAGTCCTATCTGGCTCCAGCACCTTGTGGCTCCCGTTTCTCAACTCCGTATTCCCTTCTCTATCTAGTTTGCATGTGAGAGAGGGTATTATGATATTTGAGAATGCTTGTCTACTGGTCGGATTGGGCCGCATACGCATATACTCTTCCTCCATCTAATTGCATAATTTTGTGGATCAAACATTTTGACTACTTCTGCTTATTTACGGAAATAGTCAATTGCTTTCTTACAGTAGCTTGCATTTAGAACAGATGGATCCAAAAACCAAGTTCATTGTCAATCGGCATGCAAAGGTGTCTGCAAAGGTCCCTAAGGTTTACTTATTGTAAAGGAACTTATCTGTCTGAAATTAGCATTTTGTGGTGTATGACTGGGAAAAGGTGTGGAAGAAATAGGATACCTTTTTGTTGCTTGGTGGAGCATAACTTCATGTCTCTCCTTTTGTGATTGTCGATACTTCATACTACTTCTGGCTGTTGATGACAAAAACATCGAGTTGCTTCAAATTGATGCAGGAGGATGCTGGGGCCTTGGGGAAGCACAATAAGGGCTGCCACTGCAAGAAATCAGGCTGCCTCAAAAAGTACTGTGAGTGCTTCCAAGCCAACATCCTTTGCTCGGAAAATTGTAGATGCATGGACTGCAAGAATTTTGAAGGAAGTGAAGAGAGACAGGCTCTATTCCATGGGGACCATGCCACCAACATGGCATATATTCAGCAGGCTGCAAATGCTGCCATCACGGGAGCAGTTGGATCATCTGGTTTTGCATCCCCACCTTTGTCCAAAAAAAAGAAAGGTCAGGAACCCTTCTTTGGTTCAAACTCGACTGTTAAGGATCCATCCATTCAAAGACTTGCGCAATTTCCACAGGTAAAGTTGATCAGTTGATCTTATGTTATACTTCAGTGGTGATTGACTAAGTAGACATCAGCTAATATATTATGCCCTGTCACTTATCTTCTGAACTTATCCAAGAAACTATAGAGGTGTTTTAAGTCTGAAAACTTGACCATCTGTTTCAGCATAAACTTTTTTGCTGCACTATCTGGGTGTTTTGACTGTATTTTCTATGTTCATGACAGCCAAACAATACAAAAGCCACTGCACCTTTCTCCTTGTCATCTGCACCTGTTACCCATGGCGTTAGCAATACATTGTCAGCTCCTTCAAAATGTACATACAGGTAGATATATATATTTTTTAATTATTTCTCTTTAATCGAGTGAAAACTTACATTCTTACAAAAGGTGTGTCTTTTCCCTCATTGAAGGTCCCTGTTAGCAGATATCATTCAACCACAGGATGTAAAAGAGCTTTGCTCTGTTCTAGCGGTGTTATCAGGCGAAGTTGCCAAGACACTTGCAGGTATATATTGATGACTGATCTGTCTATGAATGAGCTAAAAATTGCCTTTCATGTTACTTTGGCTAGTTCAGCCACTTGATGGAAGAGGTGCAATTAGTTACTAGTGGGGTCATTTTGTGGTCTTATTATGAATGTTGAAACTACAGCTGAGGGAAAAATTGACTTATAATCTGTTTCAATTTAACATGCGAAGCCATCACCCTGTGCCTTCCAGAATGATTGAGTGCAGACATTGCACATTGATCACAGTGTATACTTGTCTCCAAATGGTGAAGTTTCGGCTTTCTATGTTGCCTGATCGTTCTTTTTCTACTTTCTCTCAGTATCATTGAGATAAGTAGTTTTTCCAGCAAAACGTAGCTAGAGTTTTGCAATTGTGTCTTGATGGTCCATCATTATTATCTAACTTGCTCATCTCCTATTCATATTCAATCTCCCTTACACTTCATGGGCCTATCTGCAATCTATCTTCCTTTCATCTCACCGTTTCCACGACTACTACCACCACAAGCCTGAACCACTCTCAGTCGTGATTGCTGATGATGTTTAGGAGCTGTAAGCAAAAGTGAAAACTGAAGTGTCATTTCACTGTTTCAATATCAGAAAGTGAACATATAAATTATTAATTGTCACAGGAAACCAAATAGAAAAGAAACTTTTGGGATAACCTATCAGTGCTAAAGCCATCGAAGAAGCTCAAAATCATTTTTATCTCACACTGAATTGAATCAGCAAGGCTGTGGCCCAGTAATGGTCCAATGAGCATTCTGTCTCCTCAATATCCTGATACCCTGACCCAATATGAGAAGTCTTCGGACGTGAGAATGGGACTTCTATGCATCGGTGTCTCATCCACAATGTGATAACTGGAAAAGAGCTCAGTTTTAAACTTGAATAGGTGTTTTGTGTGCTCGAATTGTTTGGAAGAGAGGGGTGTGGGGTTTGGTGACAACCTTGTCATATCCATTAGCTGTTTAAGGGAGTGCTTTGTGGATTTTCCTCTGTGGGGACTGAACCAAAATGATAACCACAGATTTATTGAAATGTATATACAAATTTGGATGCTTTATATTGATGTACTTCAATTTTCATCCACTAAACTTCATGCTTGGTAATAGCTGATGACTCTCTCTTCTTGTCATGGTGAGGTTACTGCTTTTACTATTACTAGCTTCAGAGCTGGAGCTTCAATTTTTATGCATTTGTGAGCTTAGAACAGTGAAGGGTTTTGACAATATACCATCTGCCTTATTTTTTTAATAGTTTCTTATTCCTGGTGCAATCAATCTCCTCTGAGTTGCTTCTTCTATTCCTCAGCAACTAATATATGGGCAGGTTTCTTACATATTGTATTTTGTTCCAGCTTCATTACCTGGCTTGTCATTGTTTTCTTTGGTGACTTTGTTTCAGGACAACTAGTAGTTCGAGTAAAAACAAATTTTGTCACTTGGAAATGAAGTAGTCAGCTTCTGTGACATTGCTAATTATTGATGTTAATCTTTTTGCTACTGTAATCATTAGAAGTACTTTTGATTGTCCTTCCAGCTGGTTTTGTCCGCGTGCTTGTTGCATTCATAAACCAATAGAAAATTGAAGGATTGCTGTTACTGATTTATGGTCAATGTTCTTGCCCAGAAGAAAAGAATGCAAAAGAAAAGCAGGTGGCAGATCAGACGGAAGCTTCTCTTGCTTCATCGACACAAGACAGGACTCAAAGCCTGAAGGATCCTGATGGCGGGAAAACAGCAGCTGACAATTGTTCAAGCTCAAGCCAGGTTGATAAATGTGGTCATGAGGAATCAGTCTCAGACAGTGCCGAAGCACCAAATGGAAGACCCGTGTCTCCTGGAACTTTGGCTTTGATGTGTGATGAACAAGACACAATGTTCATGGCAGCTGCTTCCCCTAGTGGGTTGATGGGCCACGACTGCAATTCATCTTCACAGGTTTCTCATGGACAAGGCATAACAGAGGTCTACGCGGAGCAGGAAAGGATTGTCCTGGCGAAAGTGCGAGATTGTCTAAATAAACTCATCACTTTTGGAGAAATAAAAGGTAAGTTTGAATACCCTTAACTCAAATCCACCCTCCAACTTAAGAACAGTAGAAAAGAAAGAAGAATGAGTCTATAACCCAAATGCCTGAGTTATCCCTTCTGCAGATTACATCTTGCAGAATGTTGATAGATATTTTCGACCAAGTTAAAACCTTGAAAGTTGATGTCATACTTTCTGCAATGTGCGCAATCTGGTGTCATTGATTGTGTCAATATGAAGTAGCATAGTCAAGCATTTTGAAATATGACTGCCAAATAGTTTTTGAATACCACACTGTAACATTGCCTAGAAGTTAGAAATAAGGCATTTCTTCATATTTGAACCAATTAAACCTATATCACTCCACCTTACCACTTCTCAATAGATAAGTGGTTTGGAGTATTGGACATAGGATTTGTAAATATATCATACGATGCCATAGTTCTATAGCATGCTTGTGTGATATTGAGGAAATTACGTTGGAGCAATTCACGTTTCTTTCGAAATGAGGGAATTGCACATCCTTCTGGTTTTTTGTCCTTGCTAATACCTAGTTAAATAACTGATAATCTGAATCTGGATGTTCTGCCATACATTAGTGTCTATAAAGCTACCTGTTTGGCAGTTTGATAGAGTACCCTTCTCATTACTAGGTTCTCATAGTGATTATTTTCGTGACAGAGACCAAGTATTCCTCATTAGCAAGAACCGAGTTGGGACTTCAAAAGGACCCCATCTGTAACGGAGGTGCAAATGGAAAAATTGACACAGGACATCAACCATGGTTGGAAAGCAATAGCATCGCCAGAACTAGTGTTCCACCGCCTTTATCGACTCAGGTGGTTTCGACAGCAGTTAGCACTTCTCGTACAGACAATTCCAATATGTCACGTTCTCTTGAGAATGGGTCTATCCAACCAAAGGTTGAACAGATTTGAAGCGAGTTTTAAGCAAAAGAGTTTTGTAATGAGTGAGCATGGATTGCTATGGCATCGATACGCAATTAAACATAGTGCACAGATGAAAGTCCTAGCAAAGCAGATGGAACACAAGCAATGGAGAAGTTCACTGCAGACTCTTGTTGCGGTGCCAACATGATGATTCCATTATGGTTAACCGTGGCCATATTATTCACTTCACTTGATTTTAGTGTTGAGTTTTGATTTGATTTGTAAGATTAGGATTGAGGATGCGCCTTGAAGATGCACAGGATATAACCTTGTTGTACGTGCTGAGGCGACGTGACTTGTACCCTCCGATGTAAAGATATACTCGATTATTTAACTGAGATAGGGTAATTTGATAATTTTCCTACACTTTTGTATCTCAAAGAGAAGAATGGAATGAAGATACTTTGTATCCATTTTTTTGGGTTTTTTTTAGCTAAAATTTCACACATCTGACTCGATTTGTAGTTTTAGTATCTCTCTCTCTCTCTCTGATGGGACCTTATGATTGTAAGGCTCCGTTGTCTTGCAAGAAGATAACCGTTGAGAAAAGCTTAAAATTAGATGTGGCAAATGGGTATTAGACCTATATATGATGCATTTAAATCATAAATGGGTCATGGGTTATTTACTTTTTGACAAAAAATAATTAAATGGGTTTAACAATTAAAAATTTAAAATAAGTAGGTCTTAAATGGGTTGGATTTAGAACCCACTTTTAATCAAAACTTCAGAATCTCTCTCCCCTCTTAAACTTTACAAAAATCAAAATTATAATGAATTTATTTTATTTTAATTTTTCTTTCTTTCTTCTTCCTCCCTCCGGTGGTTGGCACGACGACGCTTGGCAAGACTTGAACTTGCTGGGGTTGAGCGAGCACGAGCTTGTCGATCTGGCGAGACTCAAACTTGCCGACGTCGAGCGAGGCTCAAGCCTCGCCGATCGGGCGAGCCTCGAGCTTGTCGATTTGACGAGACTCGAACTCGCCGACATCGGATGAAGCTCGAGCCTTGCCAAATCCAGTGAGGGGTAAGCTCGAGCCTCGCCAATCTGGCGAGCCTCGAGCTCGCCAAAGATTGGGTGAGAGCTCGAGGCTCGCCCGTGGCTGGTCGCCCGCTATCATTGTGGTTGACGGCCGGCCAAAGAAGAAGAAGAACAAAAAGAAAAGAAGAAAGAGGAAAAGAAAATTAAAAATTATATTCTTAAAAAATAAAAATTAAAAAAATTAATTTTTTATAAATAAAAAATAATTGAAATTTGATTTTTTAAAAATTATAAAAATTGTCCATTAAATTTGTGTTGTATAAAGCTAGTTTAGCAATACCAATTTATATATATAAGAAATAAGTTTTCTTAAGTTTAATTAAGCGGGTTGGGTATGGGTCAAAATTTTTGTATTGCAATAAATGGGTCATAAACTAGGTAATTGAATTGAATTGGGTTGGATCATTTATGACTCGATCCAAACCCGACCTAACTCACCCGTTTAACAGTCTACTTAAAATTCAAGGCTTATATTCTGAAAAGTGAATTTTATTTTGATGTGGTAGTAATTGTTTTTCCATTTATTGTCATCACTTGGACCGCCGCCATTTCCGGGAGGTAATGGCAGAGCCACTGATCGCTGAAGCTACCATCATTTATTGACCGTACGGTTGCTAATATTTGGTATATACTCAATTTTAGGAAGTTTTTGGAAAGGCACAATTGTTGTTGGCGCTATGGTTTGGGATCCTGAGGGGTTTGGTTTAGGCTATGGTAGCAATTCCTGTAGAGTCGGAGTGATCGGTTCTAGTAGAAGCAAGTTCCAAAACTGAAATCTAGAGTCTGTTATAATCGGTTATTTAGTTTTTGGACTCTGAAATTGATTATGGAATCTACCCTATTGGGTTTACTTGAGAACTAGTTTTATTTTTTTGTTTTTTTGTCTTTACTGCCAGATCATATGAGATTATGAGTAACAAAATGATTTGAAGTAAAAAATAAACAATAGAAATTCCAATCCGTCAAAAATAATATTCCATAAGATGAATACGTAATCAAATACAATTATAAACAATGAAAAGCTTAAACACATAACAATAAAACTTAAGTTATAAAACTCCGTTCTTCATTCATTCATAAAGATTTAGAGAAAGAGGAAAAATTGATGAGGAGTTTTGAGGAAGGGTAAAGGACCAATGATGAAAGAGTAATGATGTGAGAATTCAGAGGAAAGTAAAGTTAGAGTTTTGACTTTTTAAGCTTGTAAAACAGGTTCCAAAACAGGGCGGTTTAGTTCGATTCCCAAGTGCGTATTCACTCATAATCTATTCTCTGACCGATTATAATTGGTTCCATATTCCTAGAGCGATTCCAATGGAAACTGGCTCCTCAACCTATTTTTCGGACAGACCGATCCAAAATAGAACCGATTTGGTTACACACAAGAGCAAAGGTTTGATACTTACAACATGTCCACTCCAACACAGATAATTTATATCTCGTAAATCATTTCACCGCAAAACATTTTCATATAAAAGAGAACGAAGGATTCGGATTTAATATACTAGTCATGACTTACACATTCCATGTTATATGGATTCTTTCATTAAGAAAGGTCAACAGATCAATGCTACGGAGATTTCAGACACTCCATCATTAACTACCAAGTACCAACAGACGAGCTTTTCAGACGTCTTAATCGAATATTTCAAACTGCGGAGATTTTCTCCGCCAACAAGTGGACAAGTACAAGTACAGAAAAACTCCAAATTACTAAGGTCCTGTTTGGCAACCTTCCCTACAGTACCAGATTCTGATTTTTTGTTCCCAGAATCAGTTTCGGACGAGAATCGTGTTTGGTAAAAATTTTGTTCTCGGGACAAATACGTTCCCGGAATCGGTTTGGGACGAGATTTAAGAATAAAAAAGTTGATTCTCGCGTCCGAGAATCAAAAAAGAATCAACACGTTAAAACTCTTTTCTTCTCTTCCGGTATCCCGCGACCACCGCCCGCCGCCGTCCGCTGCCGCTTGCTGCCGGCTGTCGTCGGCCGCCGGAGGCTCGCCAGGCCAGGGCGAGGTCCAGCGAGCTCGCCGGAGGCGATCCTAGCCACCGGCGAAGCTCGACCTCGCAGATCTGGCGAGGCTAAGCCTCGCCGGTGGACAGGCGGGCCTCGCTCGCCCCCCGGCTGGCCGGCTCGGCCGACGAGGGCCGGCCTCGGCGAGGGCCGGCGATGCTCCGATGAGGTCGCCGGTCCGGCGACCGGCCGAAAGAAGAAGAAGAGTAATAGGAGAAAAGGGGAAAAAAAAAAGAAAAGGAAAAAAGGAAAAAGGAAAAAAAGAAAAGTAAAAAGTAAAAAAAATTATTTAAAAATTTTAAAAAATTAATTTGGAACAGAATCAATCTACACGTTATCAAACGCAATTCTATTCCGAATCGAAATTTTGAATGATTACCAAACACGTTTTTTTTTTACTCGGAATCGGTTCCGAAATGAGAATAAAAAATAATCGATTCTTGTCGAATCGGTTTAGAATGAGATCGTTGCCAAACGCGTCCTAAATGCTCGTATAGTTCATCAATCCTTTGCTTTCGATTCGCTGAAGTCAAAATAGTAAAACGTCCTGCTTATAGATAGATGTCTACCTTCACCTACAACACTCGATACTTTCACACTTTCTAACATCCCTTTCGAATGGCAGCACTGACAATTACTAACAGGCAGTAGATGCCGTGAAATGGGAGTAAAGAACACCTGGAGTGCCATAACTTGGCACGGGGGATACTTAAGTGCCATAACTTTTTTTCGGTACACTTAAGTGCCACTTTTTTTTTCAAATGGAACACTTAAGTGCCAATATCGGAGTAAAATGGAACACTTAAGTGTCACTCCGCGAAAATCCGGCCAAACGCAATTTTCCGGCGATGGAGGTCCAAACGGCGTCGTTTTTGCATGTTGACATGGCAAAAAAATGCAAAAACGACGCCGTTTCGCGTCTCGACGTGTAAAAATAATACAAAATTAATTAAATTAAATTAAAACTTAATTTTAAATAAAAATACTCTAAAAATTAAAAAATTAAAAAAAAAAAAAAGGTGGGGGACGAAGAGGCGGGCGGGCGAGGGTCGAGCCCGCCGCCGCCGCCTCCCCGTCGCCGTCGCCGGAAGGGCGGCGACGGAGGGGGAGGGTCGACGGGGTCGCCGCCCCCGGCCGACCGGGCGGCGAGGGCCGCGAGCCCTCGCCGGATCGCGGTGAGGGCCCGCGAGCCCTCGCCTGATCCGGCGAGGGCCGCGAGCCCGCCGCGATCCGGCGAGGGCCGCGGGACCTCGCCGCCTCCCCACCGTCGCCGGAAGGGCCGGCGACGGAGGGGGAGGGTCGGCCGGGGTCGCCGCCCCCGGCCGACGGCGGCGAGGGCCGCGAGCCCTCGTTGGATCGCGGCGAGGGCTCGCGGCCCTTGCCGATCCGGGCGAGGGCTCGCCGGCCCTCGCCGCGATCCGACGAGGGCTTGTGGCCCTCATCGCCGGCGGCCGGGGCGGCGACCTCGGCCGACCCTCCCCCTCCGTCGCGGACCCTTCTCGGCGACGGCGGGGAGGCGGCGGCGGCGAGGTTTCAGCCCTCAGCCGCCCGCCCCTTCGTCCCCCCTTTTTTTTTTTTTTTTTTTTTTTTTAATAATTAAATTAAGTTTTAATTTAATTTAATTAATTTTTATTATGTAAACGGCGTCGTTTCTGCTGAGTTAGCGCCGACTCAGCTCTACGGCGAGCCACGCAAGCATTAAAAAATAATAAACACGTGCCACGTAGGATTTCCGGCAAGGTCGCCGGAGGTGGCACTTAAGTGTCCCTTTTGAAAAAAAAAGTGGCACTTAAGTGTACCGAAAAAAAGTTATGGCACTTAAGTGTCCCCCCGTACCAAGTTATGGCACTCCAGGTGTCCCAAACTCCGTGAAATGGCTTACATTTAGCATTGCCTATTTGGTTGAAAAAGGATGAGTCCACGTCGTCACGGGTTGCCATCTCTACAAGTGATGCATTTTACTACATAAACTAGCAGATGGAAGCTTGAAAATGCTTGTGGCATAGCTTATATTCGGCAAGCAAACTCCTTATTGCTTTCAAGCCTCCATATTGAATTACAAGGAAGCAAATGAGAAAAGTTTATTCTTTGATTGGTGCACCCGATGAAAAGGAAAACTCCTAGAGTCGTGACTTTGAACGTGAAGAGGATGACACAGGTGCACTCTGCATAATAAAAGGAAATTCCATGAGAAAGCTTTTTGGAAGGTGTTCAGGCGGGCAGAGACAGGCAAGTAATGGGCTAAAGGTATGTTAAATCAGTCACAGTTGGCGTGTAAAGCCATAAAGAAAAAAAGCCCCCCGCCCCCCCCGGGGGGGTTGTGAATGAATGGTTTTCCTCGGCCTAAGTGTTTATGATTATGCTAACTTCATGTACCAATGCTTTGTAACGTCTCTTAACATCCTAAATGTTTTATTTAATTCACGCGGAAAACATGTCACTTGTGTAGCTAAATTCCTGTCGTATCAGTTTTGGTTCTCTGTACTGTGTTTTGGATCTCATGGGGGTCTTGTGCGCCTTTGCCAGCCCAAAATATTCACCAGCAAAGAAGCAAAAGATCAAAGTGTGCAAGAATGAGATTGAGTAGCAGGTCGGTAAACATAGGTCAGATTTTCTGGGAGGTTAGTAAGGTGATTACTAAATTAGAGGTTTCACTGAGCCCTAAGAGGGAAAAAAGAAAGAAAAAAAGGATAGTTACCAATGGGATGCCTTTGGTGGCTCTTTCTTCCAAAAACCTTGATGGTCGGTAGAAGTTACCATATAATTCTGACCACTTCTTGAGACTTTTGTATATGTGATTCGGTCCGACCAGATCGCCCCAAAAGACAAGACCACCACTACAATGGAAGAAACAAGAAGGTTAGAAAGATGGAGGAAAATATTCGGGTGTCAATATGTAAAGGAATAAAATAAGAAACTAAGAATCAATGTCGTGCTAAATATATCAAGCCTCCTCCTATATGAGCCCATCAAGACAACAAAACCGGACTATCCAGGATAAATTACAAGTTCTATAAAAGAACTAGTGCACAAAGCTCCCCAAACTGGGGGCATCTGAGAAGACGCTGCATCCGTGACTTGACCCTGCGACCTAAGGCCACAAAGGGACGGGTTAAAGTACGCTTATTTCTTCCATGCATTGCTGTACTGAAAAGTCCCTGCATTACAATATGATGTAGAAGAAAAGACTGACAGAGCCACTCGAAATCACTGGAAGCCCATGGTCTCTCCTTCATGCAAAAGAGCAATATGGTCAATAAAAATGCATAACCCGATACAGTCCACCACTTGACACACTCAAATAGAACAGAGCATTAATAGTGACAATTTGTATGAACGAGAAGCAAAATGGTGTCACAACATTGTATATTAATGTACATATTTGCAAGGGAATAAGAATAACTGCAGATTAGCTCACCGGAATGATGGGAAACTCATCCCAAGGACTGAGGCAATGTCAAGGTCTGATGCTCGTATTACCACTTCTTCATCCAAAACACGACATGCCTCATTCACCACAGGAAATAATAGCATCTCCACAATTTCTTGTTCAGACACAGAGAGAGGCTGTGAACACCAAAGAAATTTAAAGGAATCATAAGGTCTTGTCAGTTTTGCAGAGATCTGAGCTAAGTTAAACAGAATCAGCAGGTCCATACGATGAATATGCACAACTCAACAGAAGAATGAAGGTACCTTTCCACCGGGCATGATATTGGCAATCCTTCTAGACTCCACAATAATAGGTTGCACAGATGGGTCAGGTACTGGTTTGCGCCCCTTTTCATAGATATAATATCCCTTTCCATTGTTCTTCCCTAAGTACCAGAGTTCGTTTAAAGTACATTTAACAGATGAAAAAGAAGCAATCATTGATAAGAAAAGATATATAAGGATCATCCTCATTACCATTTCGCCCACTTCTGATCAAAAGTTCAAGCAAAGGAGACCTATATGTCTGGCCCGCAAAAGCATCAGCAAATACTTTCCCAACTGCCATGCCCACACCATATCCTGCTACATCCTGAAGCCTGCAAATACAAGCACGTTAAAAGAGATCATCGTCATCAAGAACCTAGGACTCAGTCATGGCTTTGAGAATAGATGCTTTAGTCACAAGTTCAAATGATAAATGGACTAATCAAAAGCCATAGGTTCGTATAGATGGGCAGGTGACAACTTGAGAGGCTAAGAGGCTAAACAAAAAGGTCACAAGACCACGTTATTGCATTTATTTTTTGCATGTGCATCCCAATGAGTCATAGGTCCTCCCATCAGAATAAGGACTTTGGCAGCGTGATCTTCTCTGTATCCTCTTGTTTCTCACATTCATAAATGGTTCTATATTTCACGTACTCCTTCAGTCAAACTTTTGGAAGAAGCTTCCTCAGATTATCGCTAACCAAAGGGTGAGAAATCTAGACAGCCAACTAGGTTCATCAAAATTTACATTCTCAGACAATCGAGTCCCATGGCCCAATTCCTTTGGAAAAAGAGTTTTAGATACGTGTTGTCTGGTCTCATTCAGTGATTAATGGAGCTGTTACTCCTAAGCAGTAACTAAGCAATTATACTGAAAAGAAAAGAAAGCTAAGTGCTCAAGGAATTTTCCTACGCTACCTCTCCAGTCCAAGCTACATCAAGTCATCATCATATGCATCCCCAAAACAAGAAGAATTTGAAGGAACCTTAATTTGCTTGGATATTTCCAAATCCATGCATGCACCAAATGTACGTATATTTTATGATATTGGGTGTCCAGGCCTCTTAGAACACCCAACCTTAATCTATCTGTAAAAGCTAATATCGTCAACAAATCACATTTGATCAAGCGAAAAACATATCCATGACAAGCTGCAATGCAGAGGGGAAGATAATTACTGGAAGGGACCAAGAGGGAAGCCGAAGTTGACAATTGCCCTGTCAATCCTGAAGGGGTCCACACCTAGACTGACCAACAGATGTGCACCTTGGGAATATGGGAAGAATGCCCGGTTTACTGCAAACCCAGCACAATTGCCCACCACAACTGGAACCTTCTTTATGATTTTCCCAACTGTTACAAGATCAAGAATCACTTGTGCAGAAGTCCTCTCTGTGCGTACAATCTCCAACAGGGACATTAAATGAGCCGGACTGTTTCCAGAGTTGTCCATCAAAAAGATAAAAGAGTAAGCTTAGTAAACCAGCTCAAAAGGGGAAAGAATGTTATACTAGAGAAAGGTAGCATGGTATCTATATAGGTCATCTCAGTCAAACAAAGAACCCGCGTTCTTCATAACACTATGCTGAAAAGGTGAAGATCCAGGTATAATTATAGAAGAGATTAAAATGCATGACGTGCCACAGAATCAAACGGCAAGAATACTTTTCAAATCTAGTATCTAGTTGAAGACGGACGGCTCCATGGCATCTAAAGACATCGTATATCCAAATGAGGGGCAACATATAGAGAGCCACTGAAAGCTATGTCCCACCACTGCTGACTCTTGATTCAAAGGGTAAAAAAAGAAAAAAAAAGAAAAAGATGTCTGACATAGTAATACATGCTATGCTACAGAACCCGATCATACATAAAAACGATGGTCATCACTAACTCTGCCTTCGGCATTTTTTCTTGCTCAAATTATGCCAAAACAGGGAAAATTTTTGAAAGAGACATACATATGTGGACAGATACAGAATAGATCCATCAGACGGATCACCAAGAAAACTATCAACAGGATAAGATTGATCGGACCAGATATGAGAGGAAAAAGTGAGACCTTTCACAGAGTGAAGCAGATAAATAACGCTGTAGTTGCATTGTCAATTGGAATGACAAGAAAGAAAATCACATGCCTATCAGTAATCTAAGTTACCATTTTAATAGATATAAAATCAGGTCAAATAATCCTAACTAAACAACCACACATTCCAGACCCCACATTAAGCATGGCTATTCTGCACCAAGGATGAGAGAGTGATGCTTCATTCATCTATGTTGTAAAGGAAAAGAGAATAGGTTAAATAACCTGAAAAAATGAGCACCCACTATCCGATCTTGCGAGCTGGTTCTTTCGCCAATTATATTAAGATCAATTGAAGAAGTATTTGTAGCTAGAATGCAATGGGGAGGACATATCTTCTCAATTTCGCTAAAAATTGCTTGTTTTAATGAAATGTTCTCGATCACAGCCTGCAAAGGGGGACTCCCGTCAGTTGTTTCCAACAAAGAAGTAGTACAAATCATGCGCATACGAGTCTTAAAGATCTCTCATGGCTTCTATTCAATAGAACATGTGAACTCCTTGGTGCCATTTTCTATAGTGAAAGAAATGTATAATCAAATCTGCAAAGCAGAAATTTTAGGCAGAAAACTTGCAATCTACCTCTATCACCATGTCCACGTCTTTAAAATCTGCATAATCCAGAACACCTTTGAGCATTGACAAAGCCTTTTCCGCATTACCCTGTGTCAGATTTCCTTTCACTACCAGGCCTCGAACATTAGCTGCAAAGAGAAGCCATAGAAAAATAGATGAGAAGTCAAGTTTATTGCAAATGACAGCATCACCGACAAAATTACTCTTTCATAATCAGCAAAGGCATTTGGGTTAAAATTAACTTCTGTAAACAGCCTAGATATATATACTCTCATACTCACTCAATGACCTGAAGTTGTCTTTTGTCATGGATAAAAAAAGGATAGAAACTATATGTCTAAATTTATGTGGCTATTATGAATTATAGATCGTCCCCAAAGCCCTTTGGAAAAAATTTTAGGGTGTTTGATTCAGCATTTAAAGGCTCCTTGCCCAAATACTTGCATTTGAAATGCTAAATAAGGGTTTAATGATTTTTTTTTCCTTCCAATATTGCCCTGCGCAATGGTGACCCAGGCGACCAATTGATTTTAATAAATATGAAATAAAATATATTTATTAATATTTTTATAAAATATTTTTTCCAATATTTTTTAAATTTATTTTAATATTTTAATGATGTTTTTTTATTTTTATTTTAATATTGCATTTGATTTTTTATTGATTTTTATTGATTTTTTTAATTTTAGTTTATTTTTATTTTTTTCAATTGATTATTTTATTTTATTTTTTTAAATGATTTTTTTTTTTGGGGTCGTGCGACGGCGAACCACGCACCGGCATTGCTGGGTGGGTCGGGCGACCACGACCCACGCCCCACCATCGCCCGGGTCATGCGGCCTCGGGCGGTGGCATCCGGGTCGCGCGACCCGCCGCCTCCCCACCACCGCCTCCCCCACCACGGCCACCACCTCCGGCCGCCTCCCGACCGTTTCGCCTTCTGCTTCAGCAATCAGCATCTCCTCCTCCTCTTTTCTTTCTTTTTTTCCTTTTTCTTTTCACCTCAAAGCTACTTGGCTAAATACACAAAAATAAAAACACCTTGCTTTCTTCAAATGCCAATTTCTTTAAAGATACTTTGGAGGAATGCAAAGCCATTTCCCAAAATTGAACCAAACGGGCCAATATCAAATAATCCTTTAATTTGAACTTGTCCTGTATGGAGTGACCTACCTAGTCCTATTAACAGTTTAAAAGTACTGGATACCTTAATTCAGCATCTGCTAAACATCAAATTATAGATAAAATCTTGGTAACTTCCTCTCAGTCATGGTGGAAAGTAACCAACGGAAAAAAAAATAAAAAAAATAAAAAATCTGTTCACCACAACTATGGCCCATGACAAATGAGGAAATGGTGTAGCTAAACAGGGAATGCTTCTCCCAGGCTTTTGAACTTCATGAAATGGACTACTTACCCTCAACCATTTTTACTCCCTTTAGAAGATACTCAGAGTTGATTTCCTTAAGAACGACGTATATGTTGTTCACAATAAGAGCGGTAGCAATGCCAGAACCCATTAGACCCCCACCTATCACAGCAACCTTTTTCACCTTCCTTGGTTTTAACCCAACATCAGTGACATTAGGCACCTGCAAGATATTTGTTTAGAAGAATTAGCATGTCCTTATCCTTATCCTTTTCTGTAAGCATGACTTGTGCCTGCATGCAAAGTTAACTACAAAGTCCTTTTCTCAGAAAAGAAGACTCAAATTTCAAACAGTAATTCCGTCCTACAACTGTTAAAACTCAAAACTAAGAACCACGCATCTAGCAGCCCACTTTTTTTCTCTGTCAAATACAACAGAGAAAGGATAGAGAAGATCCCTCACATCTTAATACATTTACCTCATTATTTTGAGGTAGTAGGTACATATCTACTTTAGACGCACCTTTAATGTCGCACGCTGGGCAAAAAATACATGAACAAGACCCTTTGAAGTTTCCGATAAGAGCAACTCCTTAGATACTTTAGCCTCCTGCCATGACAATTTTCTTTGTCAGCAAAATTCACAAATGAAACTAAGCTTGCTTCAAAACTATTCATGCCCGCTACTCCCCCTTCCCACACCACCCACCCCCCCAAAAAAAAAAAAAAAAAAACAACGAAAAAAAAAAAAAGGCTTTTCCCAGCAGACATGTTGAGTGTAATTGTCTAAAAAGTCCTGAGAGTGCACATGCTAGTAATGTGGGCAAATTTAAAAATTAGGTGCAATATGTTATCCACCATTATAAATTAAGAACAGCAAATTGAGTTCTTTCAAGAGAGACAGACTAGTTATCTATGACAGATTAGCCATACTCTAAGATGTACCTTTAGAACCCCAGTATATCCACCATGAACGATGCCATCTTCGATCACATCAAGGCATGCCTGATGCTGAGGCAAGTGACGAGCAGTCTTCTTTGCTTGTTCTCGTGCAATTTTCAGTATATTGCGTGCTTCAGACAGGGAAGGGAGCTTATCTGTGAGATGAAGTGAACGAACCCATGGTTTACGCCCATTTGCAATGTCCAGAGCCCAGAGACGAGATACTTTCAGCAATTCTCCTGAAGGAACGATGGCATCTATGAGACCTAGTTCCTTCCCCTCTTCTGACATAATTGGTTTGGATGACTGCATATTAGATGCAACAATTAATTAGCATGTTCGTAAATAAATAACTGCAGACAAGACTTTTGGTGAGATGCTTGCTCTTTTCTCGGAATAGAAGTCAAAACGCTGAGCAATGGCCTAGAATTAGCTACACCTGATTAGGAGCAATTTGATCGGATCTTGTCCTCAGATACTTCATTCTAAAGATTCCTCTCATTTTATAATTCTTGCAGCATCTATTTTTTCTCTTCTTATAGCAAATCTTCATTAGAAGACAGTAGCAAGATATTATAGTACCATTAAATCAGTATATATCTTTATATTACTCCTCAGTCCTCAAAAGAAGAAAGCAAAACCAATAAAAAACAAAAAGTTGCACGTGCAAGCGAGCACAGAGAGAGAGAGAGAGAGAGAATCCTAGATCAAACTGTAATCTCACCCGCATCATTTCAATAGCCTTGGCCAGTCCTAAAAGCCTCGGGAGACGTTGTGTTCCTTAAGAATTGAATAAGCTTATTGTTAGTTTGGATCATTAGCAGGACAGATTGTCGTAAGACATTCAGGCTTATGCCCAGGCATTGCCTAAAAGTACCTCCGAATCCAGGAATTACTCCAAGTGATAACTCTGGTAAGCTGAGTTGTGTTCTTGGCGCCGCTATACGTGCATGGCATCCCTGGATAAACACCAATGGGCGTATTGTTGATTATAAACATAGGAAACAAACAAAAGAAAACAACATTCGAAACTGCTTCTACTCGACTCAGAACACAGACGACAGACCAGCGCCAATTCTAAGCTACCGCCGAGAGCAAGTCCTTCTACAGCAGCAACGATAGGCTTCTTGGCATCTAGCAATAAAAAACAAAAATCAATCTTTATTCGCCCTCTCGAATGGCATCACGTTGTGTAAAGGTAACAGTTTTTAAGCCTCGCTAAGTACCTTCCATTGTGTTGACCACGAGCTCGATGGACACGTCCTGAAGAATCGAAATATCACCTGCCAGGCAAATCGATCACGTTCGAGTTCACTATCGCCGGGAAATCAGCGAACGAGTAATTCAAGAGACGATTCCCATCAAAATCATACCAGTCTTATGAATCTTCTCAAAGACATTGATATCAAAGCCACCAGAAAACCTCCCGCCGTTGCCTTCAAAACAAACGAAACGACACGCATGATACTCGCCCGCAAGCAAAAATTACGAAACGCATCAAATAGAACCCCCGCGAATTGGCAAAGTTATTGCCTTTTGACCGATCAGGAACAACGAAGAAATAGAGGGAGAATTACTAAAGAAGTACTAAATCTATCGTAATTATGTCAATTCAGTCATAAACTTTTTTTTTATTCAATTTAGTTATAAATCTTTTACAATTGTGCCAATTTAGTTCACCCGGCCAAAATTGGCCGGTCGGCGTTGACATGGAAGCCGGCTGACCGGCGAACGATTTTTTAATTTTTTTTTTTTCTCCACGTTCTCTTTTCTCTTGGTTGGCGAGGCTCGCCTCCGCCAGCCACTGGCGAAGGTGAGCCTCGCCCAGCGACGACAAGGCCGCCGTTGCCCAACCAAGGCAAGGCTCAATCTCTCCTAGCCATGGCGAGGTTGAGCCTCACCAAATCTGGCGACGGTGAGGCTCGCCTTTGCCAGTGGTCGGCGAGATTGATCTCGTCGGCCCTCGCCTTGGCCGAGGTCGGCCAGCTAGGGGAAGAAGAAGGTAGGGAAAAAAAAATAAAAAATTGCTCGCTAGCCAACTATCTCCGACCGAAGTCTACGTTAGTGCTGGCCGGCCAATTTTGGCCGGAGGAACTAAATTGGTATAATTATAAAAGGATTAGGACTAAATCGGCCAAAAAAAATTTAGGAGTAGAGTGACACAATTATAATAAATTTAAGAATTTTTTGGTAATTTTAAAAAACAAGAAAAAGCGGCAACGAAACAGAGACTGGACAGCAGAATTGGAGTCCCGAAAGTTACCGGTGAAGACAATAGCCTTCACATCATTCCTGCGCATAGCCTCATCGTACTTCTCCTTCAATGCGGACAGAACTGCACCGACCACCACCAATGAGCAACATCAGCACCACGCGCGCTCGCTCCACTACCGACCGAACGCCGATGGCGAAAAAGAGAAGAGAAGAGAAGAGAAGGAGGAAGGAAAGGGCCCCGCCGGAGCTTTACTTGGAATGGTCAAGACGTTGGCGGGAGGATTGGACACGGTGACGACTGCGACGCCGTCGCCGCCGACGTCCATGGCGACGCCGATCCTCGCCATTATCGGCAAGTCCTCCGGAGACAGGGATGCAGGACGCGCTGAACCGAGCTGAGTTCGTTTCCCGCTAGAGCGAACGACGGAGCGCCGGAGAGACTCGCCGAGGTGGAGGAGTTCGAGCGAGTAATGGAAGGCGGAGCGAGGCCGCTTTTGTCCGCGCAGAGAGAGAGAGAGAGAGAGAGATGGAGTTGTCCACTGAGATAGTGAGTCAGCTTCTTTTTTTTTTTTTTTTTTTTTTTTTTTTTTTTTTAATTTCTTTCTTCTTTTTGGGTGATTAATAAAGACCAAGTGTTGAAAGTGACGACGACATAAATTCCACGGTTTTAATCAGATTGAACTTTATTTACGTTTGTTGTTGATGTTGATTTAATAAATTCGATTGAGTTGGACAAATCACTCGGCAAAGTTATATTTGTTTCGCAACACATAAGGAAGGATTTACTCAATTCGTCGAATAAGAAGTGATCAATGGCGAATTAGATTCTAATGATTACTTTTTAACAAATGGATCATGGCTAGAAATTAATTATATTCGGTTACCATTTCTATTTATTTTATCGAGAATTTGTATGATCTTCATTTCCTACATTTATTAGCAACATTTGAAAGTCGGTTTTTTAATTTTTCAATACTTATTTTCCGATTTTATAGCCAACAAATCCTAAAATAGACATAATCGATTTTTAGAACATTTTTCGTGTGAAATTAAATCATTGAACATTAGATCTTTGTGTGTCATATACAGAGAAAATAGTTATAATATTAATACTTTGCACGAAATTCTATCTTGAAATTTTTGGTCTGATTAAGTTTCTCATGCCACATCCGAGCAAAAATAAATTCATAAATCGAGTCGAAATATTTGTGAAGAATATAGGTCATGATTTGGGCTTTATCTTAGATGCTGCTACAAATATCAAATTACTTTATTATTCTGTATGAGCTACGGCTTTTGATGCGACTAAGCACTAGTGGAATCACTCGATCAAGTTAGCTTTATTTTCTAGACAAGATTATATTATAACTGAAGCATGATGAATATGTTAGTCGAGAGTATTTGAGCTTTTATAATTATGAAAAATATCCACTTTGTTGGGATATAATACGCGAAAACGACGGGATCTTACAATTTATGTCAACGTGAAATCATCGAAGAAATTAACGAGAAAAATAAGGATACCATAAATTTATGTGGCTGGCCCAATATCGTACTATATCTACTTTAAAGCCAACAATAAATAATCAATTAAAATCGAAGAATTAGAGTTTATAATTATTCAAACACTCAAGTGTTTCCATATCTAAGTTTAATTCTAAATTCAAAGTATTTATAGATAAATAATTCACTTGGATATAAATTCAAGACATAAAATTATCATCCGTTCAAACTCAAAGTTTGACGTGCATCTCTTCGAAGCTTCGCGTGGCTTGCAGCTTCAAAGAATACTGCGCGGCTTCGTAGGGTTTTTCTCTCTCTCTCTCTCGTGGCTCCCTTCTGCAGCTTCTCTCTTCGTGAAGGGCTTCAGCGGCTTATGTTACGCAAAAGAAAAGAAGACGTGCAGTAAAAGCTTTCCATTTATTCGCGTGGGCCCACCACGATTCCGCTGCATGTGGACTTCACTTACGAGGGTGCAGAGCACTTCTTTCTGCGTTTACGTGAATATTCAAAATCGAGACATAATTTAACACACTTAATAAATAAAAAAATTAATATTTATCGATGATTATGGAGTTCTCGTGATTCCTAAATTAATTAATTAAAACATTCTAATCGATGACTAAATACCATAGAACACTTACCTTTTTTTTGGTTTTTGTTTTCAATTAATAGGGTCTCACGGTAATACAATGGGATCGGCCGCAGGGTATCCAATCAAATTCATTTTGTCAGGACGAGTACCGTGTCCTTGTCATTGCCCAGCGGCCTCCTGGCCTGATACTGAAGTACCTCACCGACCAAAAATAAAAAAGAAAAGTACCTCGTGCTTTCGTGGATCACGTGGTTAAATGGGTCGGAGGGCCCCCATTTCAACAACAATATCTAGTCCCACTGCACCTTTCTCCTTGTCATCTGCACCTGTTACCCATGGCGTTGGCAATACACTGTCGGCTCCTTCAAAATGTACATACAGGTAGATATATATATATATTTTATCTCTATTTAATCGAGTGAAAACGTACATTCTTACAAAAGGTGCGTCTTTGCCCTCATTGAAGGTCCCTGTTAGCAGATATCATTCAACCACAGGATGTAAAAGAGCTTTCCTCTGTTCCAGCGGTGTTATCAGGCGAAGTTGCCGAGACACTTGCAGGTATATATTGATGACTGATCTGTCTATGAATGAACTGAAAATTGCCTTTCATGTTACTTTGGCTAGTTCAGCCACTTGATGGAAGAGGTGCAATTAGTTACGGGTGGGGTCATTTTGTGGTCTTATTAATGAATGTTGAAACTACAGCTGAGGGAAATATTTTGACTTATAATCTGTTTCGATTTAACATGCGAAGCCATCACCCTGTGCCTTCCAGCCTGATTGAGTGCAGACATTGCACATTGATCACAGTGTATGCTTGTCTCCAAATGGTGAAGTTTCGGCTTTCTACATTGCCTGATCGTTCTTTTTCTACTTTCTCTCAGTATCATTGGGATAAGTAGTTTTTCCAGCAAAACGTAGCTAGAGTTTTGCAATTGTGTCTTGATGGTCCATCATTATTATCTAACTTGCTCATCTCCTATTCATATTCAATCTCCCTTACACTTCATGGGCCTATCTGCAATCTATCTTCCTTTCATCTCACCGTTTCCACGACTACTACCACCACAAGCCTGAACCACTCTAAGTCGTGGTTGCTGATGATGTTTAGGAGCTGTAAGCAAAAGTGAAAACTAGAGTGTCATTTCACTCTTTCAATATCAGAAAGTGAACACATAAATTATTAATTGTCACAGGAAACCAAATAGAAAAGAAACTTTTGGGATAACCTATCAGTGCTAAAGCCATCGAAGAAGCTCAAAATCATCTTTATCTCACACTGAATTGAATCAACAAGGCTGTGGCCCAGTAATGGTCCAATGAGCATTCTGTCTCCTCAATATCCCGATACCCTGACCCAATATGAGAAGTCTTCGGACGTGAGAATGGGACTTCTATGCATCGGTGTCTCATCCACAATGTGATAACTGGAAAAGAGCTCAGTTTTAAACTTGAATAGGTGTTTTGTGTGCTCGAATTGTTTGGAAGAGAGGGGTGTGGGGTTTAGTGACAACCTTGTTGTTAAGTTACTTCAATTAAGTTTCCTTTATTATCAAAGTTTTATTTCCTTTTTTACTTACATAAGAGATATAAATACAATGGGTGTAGGGTTTCTATTATTTTAGAAAAACCTACAGCCTCTCTTTGTTTCTTTCTTTTACATTCTCCTTCTTCTCCTCTTCTTTATTCCTTCTCTCTTCTTCTTTCTCTCTTACTATTTGCTGCGGGTTCTCTAATCAGCTTTGTGACATGGTATCAGAGCAAGGTTTAACTACCTAATTACTTGATACTTGATACTATTACTTCCTGATCAACGGTTCAAGAATCAGAGTACTTTCTTCTATACATCGGTTTATTCTATAAGTTTTCAGCATCCCTTTGGTTAATTGATGGAGCCAATTACATCTGATTATACATTAGTGCTGCTGTTTTGTCTCTTGCACTAAAGTTTCAGCCCTCCTGATTAGTGGTAAATATATTTATATTGAGATTATCATCATGAGTGATATTAAGACTCCTACAGATAGTGTCAATGTTCAAATTACCACTATTAAATTAAATGGATCCTCCAATTACTTGTTATGGGCCCAAGGTCTATATTAATGCCAAAGGGAAACTTAATTATCTTACCACAGACCCCTCTAATGAAGATTCTAGAGAATATAGTAGTTGGATGAGAGAGAATGATACACTTCTGGTGTGGTTATGGAATAGCATGGAACCATCCATCGCTGCTAATGTCATTTCCACACAACTGCTAAGGGAGTATGGGATGATCTTATGGAGAGTTACTCACAAGACAAAAATATGTCTAGAGTTTATGAACTATATGAGAAGATCTTTAATTTTAAACAGGGAGACAAGTCTCTTGAAGAGTATTATAGTGCTTTGAAAGGTATGTGGGAAGAACTCAATCTTTATCAGCCCATCACTACTGATCTTGAGAGACTTAAGACACAACGAGCTGAACTTCAAGTGGCCAAGTTTTTATCTGGCTTGAATGCCGACTTACAGCTTGTGAAAAGTCAGCTTCTTGCTAGTGAGAGAGTTCCTTCTATGAATGAAGCATTTTGTCGAATTCAGCGCATTGTCCCTCCATCTTCTACGTCATCTAAAGATAATTCAGCGTTTGTGGCTAGTAGAGGTGGTCGTGGTCGTGGTCGTGGTGGATTTTCCAATAGAGGTCGTGGTTTCGGGGGAGGTCGTAGTCGTGGTGGTGGACGTAGTGGACAAAGTTCTGAACAAGATAGCCGTCAGTGTATATACTGCGGCAAATCCGGTCATATTGTTGACACTTGTTGGGCTAAGCATGGCAAGCCTGAGTGGGCTCAACGATTAGTTACTGCAAATACTACTGTGTCTGAAGGGGATGCTCAAAATATGTCTTACAACGACTAAACCCATCTATCCCACTTGGGGGTAGTTCTTCTGAGTCTACAGCTCGAGATGATATGGTTGCACAACTCATCAAACGTGTCCAACAACTAGAGACTTCCAATTTCTCATCCACTGCCACTCTTGCACGTACAGGTAACATGGCTTCTTTCTCTAATTTGTCTCCTAACACCTCTTGGGTCATTGATTCAGGAGCTTCTAGTCATATGACGGGTAAGCAAGAACTACTTTCTTCTCACCATAACTCTAGTCCTTTCTCGGAAGTCATTTTAGCTAATGGTTCCTCAACTCAAGTAGTTGGATCATGGACTGTTTCACTTACATCTTCCTTATCTTTGTCCTCTGTTTTACATGTTCCCCAACCTCCTTTAAATTTGTTATCTGTTAAAAAGTTAACTAAAATTCTTAATTGTTCAGTTACATTTTACCCATCTCATTGCGTTTTTCAGGACCTTCAGACAAAGAAGATGATTGGTGGAGGGCATGAACGTGATGGACTCTACTATCTAAGTGGTGTCTCAACTGCTGACGCCAATGGTCTAGCTGCTAGTTCTATTACCCCCCTATTATGGCATTCTCGTTTAGGGCATTTATCTTTATTTAAGTTACAACAAATAATTCCTGAGTGTAAATCAATTTCTACTCTTGAGTGTGAGGCTTGTGAACTTGGGAAACATCATCGTAGTTCTTTTCCTAGTCGTAATGATTCTCGTGCATCTACTTTACTTGAACTTGTTCATTCGGACATCTGGGGACCTTCCCGTATTGCTAGTAGAAATGGTTTTAAATACTTTGTTACCTTTGTGGATGATTATTCTCATTTAACGTGGCTCTATATGCTTCATGACCGTTCTGAATTTTTACATGTTTTCCAATTATTTCATCGTGAGGTTACTAATCGCTTTAATACATGCCTTAAAATTTTGCGAACGATAATGCTCTAGAATATACACAGAAATCAATTTCTTTGTTTTGTTCTAATCTTGGCATTATACATCAAACAAGTTGTGCTTATACCCCTCAACAGAATGGTGTGGCCGAGAGAAAGTATCGTCACCTTTTAGAAGTTGCTCGTTCACTCTTATTTCATATGAATGTGCCAAAATCATTTTGGAGTGATGCTGTCCTTACCGCATGTTACCTCATAAATCGTATGCCTTCCACTGTCCTCAATCATCAATCACCAATCAGTGTTGTATTTCCTGACAAGCCATTATTCTCTCTTACGCCGCGCGTCTTTGGGTGTGTATGTTTTGTTCATAACCTACGTTCCGGTTCTGATAAACTATCTCCTCGTGCTACTAAATGCATTTTTCTCGGCTATTCACGTACACAGAAGGGATATCAATGTTATGATCCTACAACTTATACCCAATATGTTAGTGTCGATGTTACTTTTTTCGAGGGCACACCATATTATTCTACTGAGGGTAAAGAGCTTTCAACTGACATTGTAGCTGATCCTCCTATCCCACTACAAATCCCTCTAGATTCTTTAGTCCTTCTTTAGTCTCTCCTCCCTTGCAGGTGTATCAGCGGCGAAAGCAGTCTATGGCACCACCGCCCTCAGCTCTTCCATGCCCTCCAATCAATCTTCCTCCTTGTCTCCCGGTCCGGATGATCTTCCGATTGCCCTTCGCAAAGGTATTCGGTCTTGTACACAAAAATCCTCTTTAGCTTACCCTATTGAGCGTTATGTGTCTCTCTCACATCTTCCTTCTCCATTACATGACTTTGCTCTATCATTACAAACTCACATAATTCCTACTTCTACAACTGAGGCTTTGTCTCACCTTGAGTGGAAGAAAGCTATGGATGTGGAAATGGAAGCTCTAGTGTCTCGCCAAACATGGTCATTGGTTGATCTTCCCCTTGGGAAAGATGTGGTGAAGTGTCGTTGGGTGTACACTATCAAGTACAATTCGGATGGCTCAATCGAGCATCTTAAAGCTCGGCTAGTTGCTAAAGGTTTTACACAAACTTATGGAGTGGATTATTTTGAGACTTTTTCCCCTGTGGCACGTCTCAATTCTGTTCGTGTTATTATTTCTCTTGCTGTGAATTTCGATTGGCCATTATATCAATTGGATGTTAAGAATGCTTTTCTTTATGGTGATTTGTCTGAAGAAGTATATATGGAGCAACCTCCTGGGTATGTTGCTCATGGGGAGAATCGTAGTAAAGTATGTCGGCTACATAAGGCTATTTATGGGTTGAAACAGTCTCCAAGAGCATGGTTTGAAAAATTCAGTTCAGTGATTTCTAAATGTGGTTTCCACCAATGTTATTCTAATCATTCTGTTTTTGTTCGAAAGAAAGAGTCAGGGGTGGTCATTCTTGTGGTATATATGGATGATATAACTGTCTCTGGTAGTGATATGACCGGCATTTCTGAGGTTAAGTCCTTTCTTCAGCAGCAATTTTAGATTAAAGACTTGGGAACTCTTAGGTATTTTCTGGGTATTGAAGTTTTACGAAGTAAAAAGGCATTAATTTGTCTCAAATAAAGTATGTTCTTGATCTTTTGTCCGAGACAGCTACACTAGCTTCCAAGCCGCTGATACTCCTATGGATCCGAATCAAAAGTTTGGAGTTGATGATGGAAATGAAATTGAAGACAAGTATCAATATCGACGTCTAGTTGGAAAACTAATTTATCTTACTTTGTTACACGTCCCGATATTTCTTTTGCTGTTGGTGTGGTGAGTCAGTTTATAGAGTCACCTAAGAAGGCTCATTGGGATGCTGTATGTCGCATTCTTCGATATCTTAAATGCTCTCCTGGTAAGGGACTAATTTATAAATCTAATGGTTTTTCCACTCTGGTTGGCTATTCTGATGCTGATTGGGTTGGATCAACATATGATCGACGGTCTACAACCGGGTATTGCACATTTATTGGTGGTAATTTGGTTACTTGGAGAAGCAAGAAACAGACTACCATTGCCAGGTCTAGTGCAGAGGCTGAATATCGCGCTATGGCGCATACTGTGGCTGAATTGTTGTGGTTGAAATCTCTTCTCCAAGAGCTTGGATTTTCTATTAATCAACCTATTGATATGTTGTGTGATAATCAAGCAGCTATTTATATTGCTGGGAATCCTGTTTTTCAATAGCGAACTAAGCATATAGAAGTTAACTGTCACTTTGTTCGGGATGCCGTGTGAAGCGAGGCTGGTTGCTACTCCTTACGTTGCCTCTAGAGATCGGTTTGCCGATATGTTTACCAAAGCATTATTTCGTCCTACTTTTGTTGCTTGGTTGTTCCAAGTGGGCATGGGTGACCTATATGCTCCAGCTTGAGGGGGAGTGTTAAGTTACTTCAATTAAGTTTCCTTTATTATTAAAGTTTTATTTCCTTTTTTACTTACATAAGATATATAAATACAATGGGTGTAGGGTTTCTATTATTTTAGAAAAACCTACAGCCTCTTTTTGTTTCTTTCTTTTACATTCTCCTTCTTCTCCTCTTCTCTATTCCTTCTCTCTTCTTCTTTCTCTCTTACTATTTGCTGTGGGTTCTCTAATTAGCTTTGTGACACTTGTCATATCCATTAGCTGTTTAAGGGAGTGCTTTGTGGATTTTCCTCTGTGGAGACTGAACCAAAATGATAACCACAGATTTATTGAAATGTATATACAAATGTGGATGCTTTATATTGATGTACTTCAATCTTCATCCACTAAAGTTCATACTTGGTAATAGCTGATGACTCTCTCTTCTTGTCATGGTGAGGTTACTGCTTTTACTATTACTAGCTTCAGAGCTGGAGCTTCAATTTTTATGCATTTGTGAGCTTAGAACAGTGAAGGGTTTTGACAATATACTATCTGCCTTATTTTTGCAATAGTTTCTTATTCCTGGTGCAATCAATCTCCTCTGAGTTGCTTCATCTATTCCTCAGCAACTAATACATGGGCAGGTTTCTTACATATTGTATTTTGTTCCAGCTTCATTACCTAGCTTGTCATTGTTTTCTTTGGTGACTCTGTTTCAAGACAACTAGTAGTTCCGATAAAAACAAATTCTGTCACTTGGAAATGAAGTAGTTAGCTTCCGCGACATTGCCAATTATTGATGTTAATCTTTTTGCTATTGTAATCATTAAAAGGACTTTTGATTGTCCTTCCAACTGGTATTGTCCGCCTGCTTGTTGCATTCATAAACCAATAGAAAATCGAAGGATTGCTGTTACTGATTTATGGTCATTATTCTTGCCCAGAAGAAAAGAATGCAAAAGAAAAGCAAGTGGCGGATCAAATAGAAGCTTCTCTTGCTTCATCGACACAAGACAGGACTCAAATCCTGAAGGATCCTAATGGCGGGAAAACAACGACTGACAATTGTTCAAGCTCAAGCCAGGTTGATCAATGTGGTCATGAGGAATCGGTCTCAGACAGTGCCGAAGCACCAAATGGAAGACTTGTGTCTCCTGGTTTGGAGAAAACTCCTTTATTGTTTTGAAGTTGACAAAACATTTCCGTCAGTCTAGTCTGAAGACTTCCAGGCTCAAGTGTTAAAGTTTGAAGACCTCCAGACTCTGTCGTCAAAGTCTGAAGACAGCCAGACTTAAGATTCAAAGTCTACCTAAGTTGACAGCCTCCAAACCGAAGGAAGAATACTTGTTCAGATGTGAACTTATCTTTGAAGATTCTTTCCTTATGACTTTGGAAGTTATGGTTGGATTTTGCATCAACATAAATAATTATTTTTTATTGGATTCTACTCCGATTTGAATGATCTCTTGAAAGGCAAGCAAACTTGGAAGGTTCTACTTATGGAAACTTAAGATCCTGATTGTATGGGCGAATATGATTAATCAGGATTGACGGGCTCTCATCTACATTTAATCAACAACTCAAGATCACCTTAGTTGATTCTTTCCAACGGGAAGATTGGAAGAATTCATTTGGAAAGTGCCAACGGCTATGAAGGCATGAAGGAGTATATAAGGCGAGCTTTTTCGTTGTTTGATGTGTGGATGAAATAAGAATTTCAAAGTTTGAATCTTTGTAGTTCATTGCTTTCTCATTCTTCAAGCTATATTTGTGCACAAAAGAGAGAAGCACATAGTGAGACTTTGTGAAGAGAATAGCTGAGACTCTCCACTGAGGAAGTCAAGATTATGAGCTATATCATCTCTTTTGATTTATAGTGAAATCCAGCCTATGGGCTGTCAGCGCGGGAGAGTGGACGTAGGTTTGGATTAAGTCGAACCACTATAAACTTTTGTATTCAATTTCTCTTACCTTAATCTCCTTATCTTAATTGCTGCTTTATTTAATTGCTTCATAGATTTATTTAAAAGTCTTTTACGTCTGAGTTATAACTCAAAGGCGATTAAATTTCTTAAAGTCTTTCAAAGAGATTTTATATACACCTATTCACCCCTTTAGGTGTGTTTACTAGCCCTTTTCAATTGGTATCAGAGCCTATGTGCTTACTTATTGAAGTATTTATACTTCTTAAGCTAAAGATCTATGGCTAGTATTTTGGCTTCAGGTTTGGTTGAAGGACAAAGCAACACCAAACCACCCTACTCTGATGGGAAAGAATATAACGTCTAGAAAAACAAGATGAATGCATTTCTAAGATCAAAAGATCCTCTAGAATAAGATGTAGTAGAAAAAGGAACTATTCCTAAAGCTACATCGACCTTAGGGAAAGAAATAGCAGATATTGGAGAATTGTCACAAGTAGAAATAACCAAGAGACAAGCTCTTGATGCTAAAGCCATTTATTCATTATATTGTGCTTTATTTCCTACTGAGTATAACAGAATTTCATCTTGTGAAACAGCCAAAGAAATCTAGAACAGGTTGCATGTCACTTATGAAGGAACTGATTGAGTTAAAGAAACAAGAATCAACATCTTACTCGAACAATATGAAGCCTTCAAGATGAAGCGAGGAGAATTCATTACTGACATGTTTAGTCGTTTTACAAAAATTGTAAACGGTCTAGCATATCAGGGATAGCCAATCTCAGGACCAATGAAGGTCAATAAGTTGCTGAGAGGACTCTCCAAAGACTGAAACCACGTAAAGACTTCTATAAGAGAAACACAAAGGATCATGCCTCTTTCTGTAGACAAATTGGTTGGCACGCTTCAATCATATGAAGTCGAGCAAATCAATGAAGAAATAGATCCCAAAGGTAAGAAGTCAATTGCCTTAAAATCTAAAGATGATTATGATGATATAAGCTCTGAAGATGACATGGATGATGAAGAGCTAGCACTTTTGATAAGGAAGTTCAGAAAGTTGAACAGGAAAGAAAAAGGTTTAATTGGAAGAAACAGGGCAATCAAAGATTTCAGAAGAAATTAAATGAAGAAGATGAAACCAACAAAAATGTAGTCTACTTTGTATGCAAGAAAAAGGGACACATCAAACCCAACTATCCTTTGCTAAAGAAAAATAGAGGAAAGACAGAAAAATTCAAGAAAGCTCTTAAACCTGAGACATGGAGCGATACAGAATGTGAAGAAAGTGATGAAAATTGTCTAATGGCAAAATCAGATTTAGACTCAAACTCAAATTCAGACCCAGAAGTCAAGGTTAATAATTTAAAGATTCATATTAAAGTCTCAAAGTATATAGATGAACTTTGTCTTAGCCTCAAAGCTTCTCTTAAGAGGATTTCTGAGCTAAAGAAGAAAAATTCCAAACTGAGGCAACAAGAAATTTCTTGAATAGAAAATGTTGAAAATCTAAACAAAAGTCTTGCTGATTCAAAAGAAAGTGCAGATTCTCTTTCAAAAGAAAATATTTTTTTGAAAGAAGACATTTTGAATATTACTAAAAAGTTTTCAATGGGATCTGAAAAATTGGAAAAGATTCTTTCAATTCAAAAACCTTATTACAATAAATCTGGTTTGGAAATGACATTAGAAACTATTCCTTTAATTGATTTTCCAAAGGTAAATGAAAGAATCAAACATAGACCCACGAAAACCTTTTACAAGAACCATTTTCAAAAGACTTTTGTAAAACCTGTTGGGCGAAGTGCTCTTAAGTGTTCAAAGTGTAATAGCTCCGAACATTTTGAGAAAGAATGTCCTAAGGCTTGGAAACATGTTAAGAGAGAATGGACAAAGACTGTGTTCAGTATTAACATCATTGGACCCAAGAAGGTGTGGGTACTAAAGAAAGCTTGAGTTCTTTATATAATTGCAGGTCACGATCAAGAATAAGATCAAATGGTACTTGGATAGTGGCTGCTCAAGATATATGACAAGAGACTTAACTTGCTTTATAAATCTCTTACAAGTGAAAGGAGGAAAAGTTTCTTTTAGTGGAAACAACAAATGAAAAATTGTTGGATGTGGAACTGTGAAGATAGGAAGTCTCACAATCAACAATGTTTCCTTGGTTGAAGGTTTGAATTACAATCCTTTGAGCATCAGTCAACTGTGTGACACTGGATTCAAAATCAATTTCCAAGAAGACATATGTTTTGGAACCAGCAAGGATTACTCACAATCTTTTGTTGGACGAGGACATAGGAATATCTATCTCTTAGATATAAAATTTGAAAGTTCTTAATGTCTGATATCTATTCAAGATGAAGTAAATCTTTGGCACAGAAAACTCAGTCATATCAATATGAAGCAAATTGCAAAGATATCCTCCAAGAAGCTTGTTTGAGGACTACCCAACTTGAAGTATAAAAAATCTGATCTATGCACACCTTGTGTGTTGGGAAAACAGGTTAAACGTTCTTATAAACCAACAAATCAGGTTTCTACTAATCGTGTCTTGCAGCTTTTGCACATGGATCTTCTAGAACTCAAAGCATTGGTGGAAAGCAGTATTACTTGGTGATAGTAGATGAATTACTCTCGTTTTACTTGGGTATTCTTTCTTTCAAGTAAGTCCGAAGCATTCTTTTACTTATCTAAATTTGCCAAGAAAGTTCAAAATGAAAAAGGTTACTCTATTTCAAGTATTCGTACAGACCATGGAGGTGAATTTGAAAACCAAGACTTTGCTAAATTTTGTGATTACTCTGGTTTTCGGCATGTTTTTTCTTTCCCATATAGTCCACATCAAAATAGGGTTGTGGAAAGAAAGAATAGATCTTTGCAGGAAATGTCAGGAACTCTTTTAATTGAAAGTAATATTTCTCCTCGTTTTTGAGCTGAAGCAGTGTCAATTGCTTGTTATATTATTAACAGAGTATTCTTAAGGTCTATTCTGGAGAAAACTCCTTATGAGTTGTTCAAAGGAAAGAAATCAATTGTTTTTTACTTTCATGTATTTGGTTGTAAGTGTTTTATTTTAAAGAATGCAAATGATCGAACTAGTAAGTTTGAAGAGAAGTCAGAAGAAGGAATTTTCTTTGGTTACTCAATTTCAAGCAAAGCTTATAAAGTATTTAACAAGAAGACTTAATCAGTGGAAGAATCCATGAATGTAAAGTTTCAAGACTCAATGCAGAATCAACCTGATCAATCTCAACTTGAAGAATCTGAACCTGCTCAAGATGTTGCAAAATCTATTTCCCCCAAAGAGGTTCGGACTTCATAAGTTCAACAGCGAACTAAACCAGAGGATTCAACTGAAACAAAGGATCATAAGGCTTTCAAACCTACAAGAAACTGGAAGCATAAATCTAGTCATCCCATAGACCTTATCATTGGCAAATTGATGAAGGGATTCGCACAAGATCCAAAAAGCGTTAAGAGTCTAGTGCTTTGGCACTTGTTTCCGAAATTGAACCCAAAACAATAGATGAAGCCTTGATTGATGAAAGCTGGATTGAAGCTATGCAAGAAGAGCTTAGACAGGTCAGCATTAATGATGTTTAGGAACTTATTCCTAAACCTAAAGGTAAATCAATTATTGGAATTAAACGGGTTTTCAGGAACAAACTAGACGAACAAGGAAAAGTGGTTAGAAACAAAGTAAGACTCGTGGCCAAAGATTACACACAAAAAGAAGGGATTGACTACGATGAGACCTATGTATCGGTAGCAATGTTAGAAGCAATTAGATTATTATTTGTTTTTGCTTACTTTAAAAATTTCAGGTTATTTCAAATGGACATGAAGAGTGCCTTTCTAAATGGTTTTATCCAAGAAAAAGTTTATATGGAATAACCACCTGGATTTGAAGATCTAAGGAAACCAAAATTTGTCTATAAGCTAAAAAAGACCTTATATGGATTGAAGCAGGCACCTCGAGCATGGTATGAAAAATTAAGTAATTTTCTAATTCAAAATGGTTTTGCTAAAGGTAAAGTAGATACTACTTTGTTTATAAAAAAGGAATGAAAAGATTTTCTACTTGTTCATATTTATGTTGATGATATCATATTTGGTTCTCCTAATGAAAATCTTTGCAAGAAATTCTCAAAATACATACAGGATGAATTTGAGATGAGCATGATGGGTGAGTTAAACTTCTTTCTGGGATTACAAATCAATCAATCAAAAGGAGGAATTTACATTCACCAAAAAAGGAGGTGCAGACCCCTAGAGTGCCATAACTTGGCAAAAAAGAGACACTTAAGTGCCATAACTTTCGAAATGTACATTTAAGTGCCGAAATCGGAGCAAAGTGGATTACTTGAAAATCCGGTCAAATTGCATACGTGGCATTTTTCCGGCGAAGTGAGTGTAAAACGACGCTGTTTTGCATGCTGACATGGCCAAATAATGCAAAAACTGCGTCGTTTTGGGGCTAACGTGATAAAAAATAATATAAAAATTAATTAAATTAATTTTAGAATTAAATTTAGTTAAAATATTTAAAAATCATAATTTTAATATTTAAAGAAAATTTAAAAAAAAAAGGAGGGGGAGGCAGCCGAGGGCTTAGCCTTAATCGCCGCCGCCATCGTCGCCTCCCGCCGTCGTCAAGAAGGGTCGGCGACAAAGGGGGAGGGTCGGTCGGGGTCGAGGGCCCGCAAGCCCTTGCCTCGATCCGGGCGAGGTTCGCGGCCCTTACCCGATCCGACAAGGGGGAAGGAGGAGGAGGGGAGGCGAGGCGGTTGAGGAGGAGGAAGGAGGAGGAGGAAAAAAAAAAGGGGGGGAAGGAGGAGGAGGGGGAGGGTCGGCCGGGGCCACCTTTCGGCGACGATGGGGAGGCGGCGATGGTGAGGGCTCGGCCCTCGCCGCCACCCCTCCCTCCTCCTTCATTTTTTTTAATAAAATAAATGTAAATTATTATTATTTTGTTCTAAATTTAATTTAATTAATTTTTATATTAAAATTAAAATTATGCCAAAACAACGTCGTTTTGGGTGAATTAGAGCTGACTTAGCTCTCCAACGAACCACCTTGGCGAGAAATATTAATATTTTAATGCCATGTATGATTTTCGGCTGGCTTTGCCGAAGATGGCACTTAGGTGTCTCACTTTTCTTTAAATGTGGCACTTAAGTGTACCTTTCGAAAGTTATGGCAATTAAGTGTCTATTTGTGCCAAGTTATGGCACTTCTAGTGTTTTTATCCCCCAAAAAAAGTATGCTAAGGAACTTATCAAGAAGTTTGGATTGGAAAACTGCAAAAAGACAAAGACACCCATGTCGAGTTCTTCGAAGCTGGATAAAGATGAAGAAGGAAAGAGTGTAGACTAGAAGCTATACAAGAGTATAATTGGTTCATTTTTTTACCTTACTACATATAAACATGACATTTTGTTTAGTGTTTGTATTTGTGCTAGATTCCAATCAAATTTCAAAGAATCTCACTTAACTGCTGCAAAGCGCATTATCAAATATGTTGCAACAATTTCAAAGCTAGGTTTATGGTATTCTAAAGAATGAGACTTTACTCTCTTTGAATATTCAGATGCAGACTTAGCTGGTTGTAAAGTGGACAGCAAGAGTACTTCAGGTACATGTCAATTGCTTGGAAACATGTTAGTATCTTGGTCTTCGAGAAAACAGAGTACCGTAACTCTTTCAACAACTAAAGCAAAATATGTAGCACTTGGAAGTTGCCGTTCTCAAATCTTGTGAATGCGACAACAACTAAGAGACTTTGGAGTTGAAGACTCTTGCACTGAAATCAAATATGACAACACCAGCGCCATTAATCTTACAAAGGATTCTATTTTTCACTCAAGAGCAAAGCATATTGAAATTAAATATCATTTTATTAGAGATCGTGTTCAAAATTGAGAGGTGGTGATTCAGTTCATTGACTCTAAAAATCAACTAGCGGATATATTTACAAAGCCATTTTGAGTCTATTCGTACCAGATTAAACATCATATCTTCTATTAAGTAAAGTCTGAAAGTATTCAGACTCAGAGGTAAAGTTTGAAGGAGCTCAGACTCAGACGCAAAGTCTAAAGGGGTTCCGATTCAGTTTAATTGAGAGTTATGACTGTAAGTTTTTAAATACATAAGATTTTACTTTTGGATAATATTTCATTTTGGTATATTTTTATTTTGAATTGTCACTTGCCTTTTTATTTATTGAAATATTCTCTCATGACATTTGAATTTATGGCAGTTTTTTCTCTTTCAAAAAAGCAGTTTCTTATTTTTCCTTTATGACGTTTCATTTATCTCTCTTCACTTACTATTTATACCTTTGTTTTTTCATCCTCTTCGTTTTCACTCTCAGACGCTGTTCAAACCCTAGAATTGAAAAACTTTCACTTGCTTTCACCTTTATTCTTGTTTATTCCAAAGATTCCTCTTTTGTGAACCGTGAATCTCTCTCAAAAGCAACTATGTCTTCAAGAAAGTCATCAAGGATTGCGAGCAGGGGACCACACCGCAAGTATGAGGGTCCTACCCTTTTTGATCTTACCAAGAAAGACGACATTCCTCATCAGCATCAATCGAGTCAGCAACAACCTTCTCAACAGCGTCAGTCTCCTCCACCGCCTCAAGAAGAAGTAGTAGAAGACATTGAATCTGTAAGAGCGTTGAGACCCAATCTTGCTTACTCTCTTTACTTAAGGTTGAAAAAGGAGAATCTCCTATGAAGTTGATAGATGAGTTTTTTAGAGAAAAATGATTTAAGAATGAAACTCTATTTTTGTGTGAAATGGAGAAGCTAGGCATGGCATCTAAAGGTTTGGCTGAGGAAGCCTTTGCAAACTTTCCAAGTGATCCGCAGTTCAGCACTGCTAATCAACCTCAAGGATAGGATGATGATGAAAGGTTATTTTCACATTTTCAGCCAAGGATGGGAGTGGCTGTTAATGCCGTTTGTGAAGAAGGGAACATCTTTCGCTCAAAGAAGCACAAAAGAATTTACTCGAAGTTGCTGAAAAGAGGGGTTATGAACCCTAGGAGCGTTGATTTTGACTTTCTCGACTCTATGAAAGTAAATCTTCGAGAGAAATTGGCACATCTTTAGCTTGAGGGATTCTGTTCTAATTCTACGATCGCTTATCCTGAACTTACTACGTACTTCTATTCAAATCTATCATTTCTAGATGCGAATAGGTTTTCATTCACTTTCAAGGATGCGGAATTTGTGGTGGATGTGGACATTTTGGTAGATCTAATTGGGGTGGAAAGATCAAGTTTCCAACCAATTAAGGTGCCTATTGCTCACGCGACATTGGAGTTGGTTCAAGACAGGAGTGTTAAGGGCAAAATTTCCTACACTAGGATGAGCGCCTCTAATGTCTTACTCCATAAAGTTGTGATCAATTGTATTCGGCCGAAATCGACCTCGAAGATAGATGTCTCTCATTCAGAAGCCAAATTGATGTATGCCATCAATGCTAGTATCAGATTTTCTCTACCTCACACAATCCTGTTCCACATGTACAGGACTGTAGTAAAAGACAAGAGATAATTCCCTTACTCTGCTTTTGTTACTCTCCTGTTTAGGCACTTTAAAATACACATCCTTGCACCTTTGTGCTTAACAAGTTCTGCTCCTTTGGTGATTGGTTACAAGATGGTCACAAAGATGTGTTTAAAGGAGCTTAACAAGGTGCTAGAAAGGATGAAAGAGAAATCTCCTGCAAAGTCGAAACAAGACTACTATTGCAAAGAGAAAAGGAAAAGAGCCCATGGTTGCTGTTGTGCCAAAGAAAAAAAAAAACTCATCTTGCAGGATGATGAAGATGAGGATGAAATGACTCTTTTAGCTTTGAGAAATTTGAAGAGTTTTGTCAGCTTTCGAGAGAGGAGAGAAGAGCAAGAGAGGAGAGAAGAGACAGAGAAAAGAGATGAAGGAAGAAGGAATGAGGAAGAGATGAGAATAGAGGAAGAAGAAGAAGAAGAAGAAGTAAGAAGAGAAAAAGGAGAGAAGGAGAGAGAAAAAAAAAAAAGGCACAAGAGGAACAAGAGGATTCCCTTGAGCCAACTTTTGCTGTTCACTCGTCAAGTGAGTCTGACAAGACAGGAAGTGGAGATGCTCGAGCAACTAGAAAACATCTCTCTGCTGCTGATGATGAAGATGAACAGGGCGAAGAGTATACTACTTCACCTAAAGGAACACAAACAGGGGAGTTGCTGAAAAAAGAGGTACTTCTTCACTCTTTTTCTCTAGTGATGTTAGCTGATCTGCAGCAGATCCGGAGGATGTATATGCCTCCAATTTTCTAGAAACTGAATTTGAGGCATCCTCTCCAAGTCATGGTGGATAAACTGCTGAAGATCCATCAAGTCTCAAAACTCCATGTACAGAATCAGTTGGACCAAGTGCTGCACATGCTCAATCAGCAGGCTTTTCGAGACTACTGGATATCAAGTTGGATCTAAGGAAGCAGCTTTATGGTATGGAGTATGAGATGAAGGATCTCAAGAAGGCTCTCTTGGCTACCTCAGTGTCTTTGCAAGACTAGATTAACGCCCTGAAAAATCAAGTTCAGACTAATGTGAAGAGTGAAGACTTACAACCACTAAAGGAGACCATTGCAAGCCTTGAGAAGACAATGAACTCTTTGGGAGAATTACAACTTGTCTGCATTCCTAAACAGCCATGACTTTGGACCCAACTTTTTCTTAAACTCAATTTTTTATTCATTCTCCACCTTTTGCTGTGACAAAAAGGGGGAGAAGTGCAAATTTGTTTGGTTTTACTTTTATGTTTGGACTTGGACTTGTCTTTTGTTTGGTTGTGACTTTGGATTGTTTGACTGTTTTAACTTGATTTGATCTTTTGATACTTGCAGCTTAGGTCGTGATATTGAGGATAATTATTTTGCAAGACTAACATGTTTTCTGTGGTTACAGAATTGACATTATCCAGGTCCTATTTAAATTGATCTTTTATAAGATATCATGCTTTGCTTAAGTGTTGTTTTGCAGGACAAAAGTTTTCAAATCTACAGGAAACTTTTGTCACCATGAAAAATGGGGAGATTGTTGGAGAAAACTCATTTTATTGTTCTGAAGTTGACAAAACGTATCCGTTAGTCTAGTCTGAAGACTTCCAGACTCAAGTGTTAAAGTCTGAAGATCTTCGGACTCTGTCGTCAAAGTCTGAAGACAGCCAGACTCAATATTCAAAGTCTACCCAAGTTGACAGCTTCTAGACCGAAGGAAGAAGACTTATTCATATGGGAACTTATCTTTGAAGATTCTTTCCGTATGGTTTTTGGAAGATCTTATAACTGGATTCTGCATCAACATAAATGATTATTCTTATTGGATTCTTCTCCGATTTGAATGATCTCTTGAAAGGCAAACAAACTTGGAAGGTTCTACTTATGGAAACTTAAGATTCTAATTGTATGGGCGAACATGATTGACGGGCTCTTATCTATATTTAATCAACAACTCAAGATCACCTTAATTGATTTTTTCCAACGGGTAGATTGGAAGAATTTCTTTGGAAAGTGCCAATGGCTATGAAGGCATGAAGGAGTATATAAGGCGGGCTTTTTCGTTGTTTGATGTGTGGGTGAAAGAAGAATTTCAAAGTTTGAATATCTGTAGTTTCTTGCTTTCTCATTCTTCGAATTATATTTATGTACAAAAGAGAGAAGCACATAGTGAGATTTTGTGAAGAGAATAGCTGAGACTCTCCACTGAGAAAGTCAAAACTACGAGCTGTATCATTTCTTTTGATTTATAGTGAAATTTAGCCTGTGGGCTGTCAGTGCAGGAGAGTGAACGTAGGCTTGGATTAAGCCGAACCACTATAAACCTTTGTGTTCAATTTCTCTTACCCTAATCTCCTTATCTTAATTGTTGCTTTAATTGCTTCATAGATTTATTTAAAAGTCTTTTACATCCTGAGTTATAATTCAAAGGCAATTAAATTTCTTAAAGTCTTTCAAAGAAATTTTATATACACCTATTCACCCCCCTCTAGATGTGTTTACTAGCCATTTTCACCTGGAACTTTGGCTTTGATGTGTGATGAACAAGACACAATGTTCATGGCAGCTGCTTCCCCTAGTTGGTTGATGGGCTGCGACTGCAATTCATCTTCACAGGTTTCTCATGGACAAGGCATAACAGAGGTCTACGCGGAGCAGGAAAGGATTGTCCTGGCAAAAGTGCGAGATTGTCTAAATAAACTCATCACTTTGGAGAAATAAAAGGTAAGTTTGAATACTCTTAACTCAAATCCACTCTCCAACTTAAGAACAATAGAAAAGAAAGAAGAATGAGTCTATAACCCAATTGCCTGAGTTATCCCTTCTGCATATTACATCTTGCAGAACGTTGATTGATATTTTCGACCAAGTTAAAACCTTGAAAGTTCAGGTCATACTTTCTGCAATGTGCGCAATCTGGTGTCATTGATTGTTTCAATATGAAGTTGCATAGTCAAGCATTTCGAAATATGACTGCCAAATAGTTTTTGAATAACACACTGAACATTGCCTAGAAGTTAGAAATAAGGCATTTCTTCATATTTGAACCAATTAAACCTATATCACTCCACTTCTCAATAGATAAGTGGTTTGGAGTATTGGACATAGGAATTGTAAATATATCATACGATGCCATAGTTCTATAGCATGCTTGTGTGATATTGAGGAAATTACGTTGGGGCAATTCACGTTTCTTTTGAAATGATGGAATTGCACATCCTTCTGGTTTTTTGTCCTTGCTAATACTAGTTAAATAAATGATAATCTGATTCTGGATGTTCTGCCATACATTAGTGTCTATAAAGCTGTCTGTTTGGCAGTTTGATAGAGTACCCTTCTCATTACTAGGTTCTCACAGTGATTATTTTCGTGACAGAGACCAAGTATTCCTCATTAGCAAGAACTGAATTGGGACTTCAAAAGGACCCCATCTGTAACGGAGGTGCAAATGGAAAAATTGACACAGGACATCAACCATGGTTGGAAAGCAATAGCATCGCCAGAACTAGTGTTCCGTCGCCTTTATCGACTCAGGTGGTTTCCACAGCAGTTAGCACTTCTCGTACAGACAATTCCACTATGTCACGTGCTCTTGAGAATGGGTCTATCCAACCAAAGGTTGAACAGATTTGAAGCGAGTTTTAAGCAAAAGAGTTTTGTATTGAGTGAGCATGGATTGCTATGGCATCGATACGCAATTAAACATAGTGCACAGATGTAAGTCCTAGCAAAGCAGATGGAACACTAATGTATGGTTTGGGATTTTAGGGGTTTGGTTTAGGCTATGGTAGCAGTTCCCATGGAGTAGGAGTGATCGGTTCTAATATAAGCAAGTTCCAAAACTGAAACGTAGAATATGTTATAGTCGGTTTTTAGTTTTTGGACTCTGAAATTGATTCTAAAATCTACCCCGTTGGGTTTACCCAAGAAGTAGCTTTATTTTTTTGTTTTTTTGTCTTTACAACTAAATCATATGAGATTATGAGTAACAAAATTATTCGAAGTAAAAATAATAATAATAAAAATTCCAATCCGTCAAAAATAATATTCTATAAGAAGAATACGTAATCAAATACAATTATAAACAATGAAAAGCTCAAACACATAACAATAAAACTTAAGTTATGAAACTCCATTCTTCATTCATTCATAAAAATTTAGAGAAATAGAAAAAATTGATGAGGAGTTTTGAGGAAGGGTAAAGGACAAAGGATGAAAGAGTACTAATGTAAGAATTCATAGGAAAATAAAATTAGGGTCTGTTCGTTTCACGGAAAATTGGCCATTTCCCGAAAATATTTTCCAAGAAGTCATTTTCCTGGAAAATGACAATATTTTCCGTGTTCGGCTAAAACTTGAAAATATTTTGGAAAATATTTTCTAGTGTTTGGTAAGGAAAATATTTTCTGCTCACCCGGATTGACAAGCGTGAGCGTCAAGTTTGAGACTCGCCGGATCGACGGGCGCGAGCTTGAGATCGACGAGCTTGAGGTTCACCTAATGACGGCCGACGACTAGCCAAGAAAAAAGAAAATGAGAGACAAAAAAAAAAAGAAAAAGAAAAAAAGAAGAGAAAGAGAAAAAGAAAAAGAAGAAAAAAAAAGAAAAGAAAAAGGAAATTAGGGTCCGTTCGTTTCACGGAAAATGGGTTATCTTCGGAAAATATTTTCCCAGAAGTCATTTTCCGGGAAAATGACAATATTTTCTGTGTTCGGCTAAAACCTGAAAGTGTTTCGGAAAATATTTTCCGGTGTTCGGTAAGGAAAATATTTTCCGCTCACCAATTTGACGAGCGTGAGTGCCAAGCTCGAGGCTCGCTAGATCGACGAGAGCGAGTTTAAGATCGATGAATTTGAGGTTTACCCGGTTCAACGACTAGCCAAGAAAGAAGAAAATAGGAAACAAATAAAAGAAAAAAAAAAAGGAAATTAAAAATAATTCAAATTAAAAAAGAAAAATAAAAATAAAAAATAATTCGAATAATAATAATTAAAAAAAAAAAAAGGAAGAAGAAATGAGAGGAGAAAGTGAAGATTTGTATAGGTGTGAGGTAAGAGAGATCGAGTGAGGAAAATGTTTTTCACTTTTCAAAAGTAGAAAACATTTTCCCTCACTTTAGAAGACTTTTTTCCTTGGATAGAAAACATTTTCCCCAATGAATTCATTTTACATGAAACGAACACCGGAAAATCCGAAAAACGTTTTCCGGAAATTATTTTCCGCGAAACGAACGGAGCCTTAAAAATAATTCAAATTAAAAATAAAAAAATAATTAAAAAATTTGAATAAAACAAAAAGAAAAAATGGGAGAAGGAAGTGAGGTTTGTAAAGATGTGAGATAAGAGGGATCCTAGGTGAGGAAAATGTTTTCCACTTTTCAATAATGGAAAATATTTTCCCTACTTTAGAAGACTTTTTTCTTTTGATGGAAAATATTTTCCTCAAGGAATTTATTTTTCGTGAAACAAATACCTGAAAATCCGGAAAACGTTTTCCCTGAAATTATTTTCCGTGAAACAAGCAGAGCCTTAGAGTTTTGGCTTTTTAAGCTTGTAAAACCAACCACCTGATTCGCCCGGCCACCCTTCCAACATAGAAGGGGGAGGTGTGGGGTTCAAACCCCCACCTTCTCAGGGAGAAATGGGGTGGGGACGCGCAAGTTTCGGGGAGTGGGTTTCGATGCTTTCGCCCGCAAGAGGCGGGGCAAAAGTCCGAGAGTGAGTGTAGAATAGGTATAGAGTAGAGAGACCGACCAAAAAAAAAAAAAAAAAACTTGTAAAACCGATTCCAAAACGGGACGGTTTAGTCCGACTCTTGAGTGAGTATTCACTTAGAATCTATTCTCCAACCAATTATAACCGGTTCCAAATTCCTGGAGCGATTCCAATGGAAACCAGCTCCTCAACCCATTTTTCAGACAGACGGATCCAATTTCCAAGTAGAACCGATTTGGTTGCACACGAGAGAAAAGGTTTGATACTTACATGTCACACTCCAACACAGATAATTTATAGCCTGTAAATCATTTTACAGCAAAACATTTTCATTTGAAGGAGAACAAAGGATTAGAATTTAAAATACTACTCATGACTTACACATTCCATGTTATATGAATTCTTTCATTAAGAGAGGTCAACAAATCAATGCTACTCAACTCCATCATTAACTACCAACGGACGAGCTTTCTTAATCGAATTTTTCAAACTGCGGAGATTTTCTCCCCCAACAAGTGGACAAGTACAAGTACAGAAAAACTCCAAATTACTAAATGCTCGTATGGTTCATCAATCCTTTACTTTCGATTCGCTAAAGTCAAAATAGTAAAACGTCCTGATTACAGATAGATGTCTACCTTCACCTTCAACACTCGATACTTTCACACTTTCTAACATCCCTTTCGAATGGCAGCACTAACAATTACTAACAAGCAGTAGATGCCGTGAAATGGCTTACATTTAGCATTGCCTATTTGGTTGAAAAAGATAAGTCCACAGCGTCACGGGTTGCCATCTCTACAAGTGATGCATTTTACTACATAAACTAGCAGATGGAAGCTTGAAAATGCTTGTGGCATAGCTTATATTCGGCAAGCAAACTCCTTATTGCTTTCAATCCTCCAAATTGAATTACCAGGAAGCAAATGAGAAAATTTTATTCTTTGATTGGTGCAGCCGATGAAAAGGAAAACTCCTAGAGTCGTGACTTTGAACGTGAAGAGGATGACACAGGCGCACTCTGCATAATAAAAGGAAATTCCATGAGAAAGCTTAATTTGGAAGGTGTTCAGGGGGGCAGAGACTGGCAAGTAATGGCCTAAAGGTATGTTAGCTAACTTCGTGTACCAACGCTTTGTAACGTCTCTTAACATCCTAAATGTTTTATTTAATTCACGCTGAAAACATGTCACTTGTGTAGCTAAATTCCTGTTGTATCAGTTTTGGTTCTCTGTACTGTGTTTTGGATCTCATGGGGGTCTTGTCCGCCTTTGCCAGCCCAAAAGTTCACCAGCAAAGAAGCAAAAGATCAAAGTGTGCAAGCATGAGATTGAGTAGCAGGTCGGTAAACATAGGTCAGATTTTCTGGGAGGTCAGTAAGGTGATTACTAAATTAGAGGTTTCACTGAGCCCTAAGAGGGAAAAAAAAAAAGAAAAAAAGGATTGTTACCAGTGGGATGCCTTTGGTGGCTCTTTCTTCCAAAAACCTTGATGGTCGGTAGAAATTACCATATAATTCTGACCACTTCTTGAGACTTTTGTATATGTGAGTCGGTCCAACCAGATCGCCCCAAAAGACGAGACCACCACTACAATGGACGAAACAAGAAGGTTAGCAAGATGGAGGAAAAAATTCGGGTGTCAATATCTGAAGGAATAAAATAAGAAATTAAGAATCAATGTCGTGCTAAATTATCAAGCCTCCTCCTATATGAGCCCATCAAGACAACAAAACCGGAATATCAAAAATAAGTTACAAGTTCTATAAAAGAACTAGTGCACAAAGCTCCCCGCACTGGGGGCATCTGAGAAGAGGCTGCATCTGTGACTGACCCTGCGACCTTAGGCCACAAAGGGACGGGTTAAAGTACGCTTATTTCTTCCATGCAATTCTGTTCTGAAAAATCATAATATGATGTAGAAGAATAGACTGACAGAGCCACTCAAAATCATTGGAAGCCCATGGTCTCTACTTCAGGCAAACGAGCAATATGGTCAATAAAAATGCATAATCTGATACAGTCCACCACTTGACACACTCAAATAGAACAGACCTTTAGTAGTGACAATTTGTATGAATGGGGAGCAAAATGGTGTCACAACGTTGTAAATTAATGTACATATTTGCAAGGGAATAAGAATAACTGCAGATTAGCTCACTGGAATGATGGGAAACTCATCCCAAGGACTGAGGCAATGTCAAGGTCTGATGCTCGTATTACCACTTCTTCATCCAAAACACGACATGCCTCATTCACCACAGGAAATAGTAGCATCTCCACAATTTCTTGTTCAGACACAGAGAGAGGCTGTGAACACCAAAGAAATTTAAAGGGAATCATAAGGTCTTGACAATTTTGCAGAGATCTGAGCTAAGTTAAACAGAATCAGCAGGTCCATACGATGAATATGCACAACTCAACAGAAGAATAAAGGTACCTTTCCACCGGGCATGATATTGGCAATCCTTCTAGACTCCTCAATAATAGGTTGCACAGATGGGTCAGGTACTGGTTTGCGCCCCTTTTCATAGATATAATATCCCTTTCCATTGTTCTTCCCTAAGTACCAGAGTTCGTTTAAAGTACATTTAAAAGATGAAAAAGAAGCAATCATTGATAAGAAAAGATATATAAGGATCATCCTCATTACCATTTCGCCCACTTCTGATCAAAAGTTCAAGCAAAGGAGACTTATATGTCCGGCCCGCAAAAGCATCAGCAAATACTTTCCCAACTGCCATGCCCACACCATATCCTGCTACATCCTGAAGCCTGCAATTACAAGCATGTTAACAGAGATCATCATCATCAAGAACCCAGGACTCATTCATGGCTTTCAGAATGAATGCTTTAGTCACAAGTTCAAATGATAAATGGAATAATCAAAAGCCATAGGTTTGTATAGATTGGCGGGTGACAACTTGAGAGGCTAAGAGGCTTAAAAACAAGGTCACAAGACCACGTTATTGCATTTATTTTTTGCATGTGCATCCCAATGAATCATAGGTCCTCCCATCAGAACAAGGACTTTGGCAGCATGATCTTCTCTGTATCCTCTTGTTTTTCACATTCATAAATGATTCTATATTTTGTGTACTCCTTCAGTCAAATTTTTGGAAGAAGCTTCCTTAGATTATCGCTAACCAAAGAATGAGAAAACTAGGCAGCCAACTAGGCTCATCATAATTTACATTCTCAGAAAATCGATTCTCCATGGACCAATTCCTCTGGAAAAAGAGTTTTAGATACATGTTGTCTAATTTCATTCAGTGATTAATGGAGTTGTTACTCCTAAGCAGTAACTAAGCAATTACACTGAAAAGAAAAGAAAGCTAAGTGCTCAAGGAATTCTCCTACTCTACCTCTCCAGTCCAAGCTACATCAAGTCATCATCATATGCATCCCCAAAACAAGAAGAATTTATGGGAACCTTAATTTTCTTGGTTATTTCCAAATCCATGCATGCACCAAATGTACGTATATTTTATGACATTGGGTGTCCAGGCCTCTTAGAACACCCAACCTTAATCTATCTGTAAAAGCTAATATCGTCAACAAATCACATTTGATCAGGTGAAAAACATATCCATGACAAGCTGCAATGCAGAGGGGAAGATAATTACTGGAAAGGACCAAGAGGGAAGCCGAAGTTGACAATTGCCCTGTCAATCCTGAAGGGGTCCACACCTAGACTGACCAACAGATGTGCACCTTGGGAATATGGGAAGAATGCCCGGTTTACTGCAAACCCAGCACAATTGCCCACCACAACTGGAACCTTCTTTATGATTTTCCCAACTGTTACAAGATCAAGAATCACTTGTGCAGAAGTCCTCTCTGTGCGTACAATCTCCAATAGGGACATTATATGAGCTGGACTGTTTCCAGAGTTGTCCATCCAAAAGAAAAAAGAGTAAGCTTAGTAAACCAAGTCATAAGCGAAAGAATGTTATACTAGAGAAAGGTAGCATGGTATCTATATAGGTCATTTCAATCAAACAAAGAACCCACATTTTTCATAACAATACGCTGAAAAGGTGAAGATCCAGGTATAATTATAGAAGAGCCGGAAGGGTAAGAAAAGTTAAATCTCACTCATTAAAATGCATAATGTGCCACAAAGAATCAAATGACAAGAAAACTTTGCAAATCTAATATCAAGTTTAAGACGGATGGCTCCTTGGCATCTAAAGACATCGTATATCCAAATGAGGGGCAACATATAGAGAGCCACTGAAAGCTATCTCCCACCACTGCTTACTCTTGATTCAAAGGGTAAAAAGCCAAAAAAAAGGATGTCTGACATAGTAATACATGCTATGCTACAGAACCTGATCATACATAAACACGATGGTCATTACACTCAGCCTCCAGCATTTTACTTGCTCAAATTGTGCCAAAACAGGGAAAAGTTTTGAAAGATACATACATGCGTGGACAGACACGGAATAGATCCATCAGACAGATCACCGAGAAAACTATCAACAGGATAAGATTGATCGGACCAGATATGAGAGGAAAAAGTCACACCTTTCACAGAGTGAAACAGATAAATAACACTGCAATTGCATTGTCAATTGGAATGACAAGAAAGAAAATCACATGCCTATCAGTAATCTAAGTTACCATTTTAATAGATATAAATCAGGTCAAATAATCCTAACTGCACAACCACAAACTCCAGACCCCACATTAAGCATGGCTATTCTGCACCAAGGATGAGAAAGAGTGATGCTTCATTCATCTATGTCATAAAGGAAAAGAGAATAGGTTAAATAACCTGAAAAAATGAGCACCCACTATCCGATCTTGCGAGCTGGTTCTTTCGCCAATTATATTAAGATCAATTGAAGAAGTATTTGTAGCTAGTATGCAATGGGGAGGACATATCTTCTCAATTTCGCTAAAAATTGCTTGTTTTAATGAAATGTTCTCGATCACAGCCTGCAAAGGGGGACTTCCGTCAGTTGTTTCTAATAAAGAAGTAGTACATATCATGTGCATATGAGTCTTAAAGATCTCTCATGGCTTCTATTCAATAGAATATGTGAACAACTTGGTGCCATTTTCTATAGTGAAAGAAATGTATGATCAGATCTGCAAAGCAGAAATTTTAAGCAGAAAACTTGAATCTACCTCTATCACCATGTCCACATCTTTAAAATCCGCATAATCCAGAGCACCTTTGAGCATTGACAAAGCCTTTTCCGCATTACCCTGTGTCAGTTTCCCTTTCACTACCAGGCCTTGAACATTAGCTGCAAAGAGAAGCCATAGAAAAATAGATGAGAAGTCAAGCTTATTGCAAATAACAGCATCACCGACAAAATCACTATTTCATAATCAGCAAAGGCGTTTGGGTTAATATTAACTTCTGTAAACAGCCTAGATATATATACTCTCATACTCACTTTGCATCATTGGTGGGCAATGACCTGAAGTTGTCTTTTGTCATGGATAGAAACTATATGTTTAAATTTATGTGGCTATTATGGATTATAGACAACATCAAACGATACTTTAATTTGAACTTGTCCTGCATGGAGTGACCTACCGAGTCCTACTAACAGTTTAAAAGTACTGGATACCTTAATTCAGCAGCTACTAAACATCAAATTATAGGTAAAATCTTGGTAACTTCCTTTCAGTCATGGTGCAAAGTAACCAACAGAAAAAAAATCTGTTCACCACAACTATGGCCCACGACAAATGAGGTAATGGTGTAGCTAAACAGGGAATGCGGCTCCCAGGCTTTTGAACTTCATGAAATGGACTACTTACCCTCAACCATTTTTACACCCTTTAGAAGATACTCAGAGTTGATTTCCTTAAGAACAACATATATGTTGTTCACAATAAGAGCAGTAGCAATGCCAGAACCCATTAGACCTCCACCTATCACAGCAACCTTTTTCACCTTCCTTGGTTTTAACCCAACATCAGTGACATTAGGCACCTGCAAGATATTTGTTTAGAAGAATTAGCATGTCCTTATCCTTTTCTGTAAGCATAACTTGTTCCTGCATGCAAAGTTAACTACAAAATCCTTTTCCGAGAAACGAAGACTCAAATTTCAAACGGTAATTATCTCCTACAACTGTTCAAACTCAAAACTAAGAACCACGCATCTAGCAGCCCACTTTTTTCTCTGTCAAATACAACAAAGAAAGGATAGAGAAGATCCCTCACATCTTAATACATTTACCTCGTTATTTTGAAGTAGTAGGTACATATCTACTTTAGACGCACCTTTGATGTCGCACGCTGGGCAAAAAATACATGAACAAGACCCTTTGAAGTTTCCGATAAGACCAACTCCTTAAATACTTTAGCCTCCTGCCATGACAATTTTCTTTGTCAGCAAATTCACAAATGAAACTAAGCTTGCTTCAAAACTATTCATGCCCGCTACTACTACCCGCAAAAGCTTTTCCCAGCAGACATGTTGAGTCAAATGGTCTAAAAAGTCCCGAGAGTGCACATGCTAGTAATGTGGGCAAATTTAGAAATTAGGTGCATAATATTATCCACCATTGTGGTTAAGAACAGCAAATTGAGTTCTTTCAAGGGAGACAGACTAGGTATCTATGGCATATTAGCCATACTCTAAAGAGTACCTTTAGAACCCCACTATATCCACCATGAACGATGCCATCTTCGATCACATCAAGGCATGCCTGATGCTGAGGCAAGTGACGAGCAGTCTTCTTCGCTTGTTCTCGTGCAATTTTCAGTATATTGCGTGCTTCAGACAGGGAAGGGAGCTTATCTGTGCGATGAAGTGAACGAACCCATGGTTTACGCCCATTTGCAATGTCCAGAGCCCAGAGACGAGATACTTTCGGCAATTCTCCTGAAGGAACAATGGCATCTATGAGACCTAGTTCCTTCCCTTCTTCTGACGTAATTGGTTTGGATGACTGCATAATATTAGATGCAACAATTAATTAGCACGTTCGTAAATAAATAACTGCAGACAAGACTTCTGGTCAGATGCTTGGTCTTTTCTCGGAATAGAAGTCAAAACGCTGAGCAATGGCCTAGTATCAGCTACACCTGATTAGGAGCAATTTGATCGGATCTTGTACTCAGATACTTCATTCTAGAGATTCCTCTCATTTTATAATTCTTGCAGCATCTATTTTTTCTCTTCTTATAGCAAATCTTCATTAGAAGACAGTAGCAAGATATTCTAGTACCATTAAATCAGTATATATCTTTATATTACTCCTCAGTCCTCAAAAGAAGAGAAGTGAAAATCACACTTAAGCCATATTTCAGAACAGGGAACCTTGTGGTCACTATCCGCAGCATCATCCGGCATTTGTGGGTTCAATTTGCAACTAGTTTATGCAAACACGAACCATGTACTGCTTATCCTAGGTATGGCATCAATACACAACCCCACCAAATCAAGAAAATAGCACCCCCCCCCCCCCAAAAAAAAAAGAAGAAGGAAGCAAAACCAAAAAGAAACAAAAATTTGCACGTGCAAGCGAGCAGAGAGAGAGAGAGAGAGAGAGAGAGAGAGAATCCTAGATCAAACTGTAATCTCACCCGCATCATTTCAATAGCCTTGGCCAGTCCTAAAAGCCTCGGGAGACGTTGTGTTCCTTAAGAATTGAATAAGCTTATTGTTAGTTTGGATCATTAGCAGGACAGATTGTCGTAAGACATTCAGGCTTATGCCCAGGCATTGCCTAAAAGTACCTCCGAATCCTGGAATTACTCCAAGTGATAACTCTGGTAAGCCGAGTTGTGTCCTTGGCGCTGCTATACGTGCATGGCATCCCTGGATAAACACCAAAGGGGGCATTGTTGATTATAAACATAGGAAACAAACAAAAGAAAACAACATTCGAAACTGCTTCTACTCGACTCAGAACACAGACGACAGACCAGCGCCAATTCTAAGCCACCTCCGAGAGCAAGTCCTTCCACAGCAGCAACGATAGGCTTCTTGGCATCTAGCAATAAAAAACAAAAATAATATTTATTCGCCCTCTCGAATGGCATCAAATTGTGCAAAGGTAACAGTTTTTAAGCCCGGCTAAGGACCTTCCATTGTGTTGACCACAAGATCGACGGACACATCCGGAAGAATCGAAATATCACCTGCCAGGCAAAGCGATCACTTTCAAGTTCACTATCGCGGGGGAATCAGCGAAACAGTAATTCAAGAGACGATTCCCATCAAAATCATACCAGTCTTATGGATCTTCTCAAAGACATTGATATCAAAACCACCAGAAAACCTCCCGCCGTTGCCTTCAAAACAAACGAAAAGACAAGCGTGATCCTCGCGCGTAAGCAAAAATTAGGAAACGCATCGAACAGAACCCGCGCGAATTGGCAAAGTTATTGCCTTTTGACCGATCAAGAACAACGAAGAAATAGACAACAAGAAAAGGCCGCAACGAAACAGAGATTGGACAGCAGAATCGAAGTCCCGAAAGTTACCGGTCAAGACAATAGCCTTCACATCATTCCTGCGCATAGCCTCATCGTACTTCTCCTTCAATCCGGACAGAACTGCACCGACCACCACCAATCAGCAACATCAGCACCACGCGCGATGTCAAAAGCCGAAAAATCACACGCGCGCTCGACCGACCGAACGCCGACGGCGGAAAAGAGAAGAGAAGAGAAGAGAAGGAAAGAAAGGGCCCCGCCGGAGCTTTACTTGGGATGGCCAAGGCGTTGACGGGAGGGTTGGACATGGTGATGACCGCGACGCCGTCGCCGCCGACGTCCATGGCGACGCCGATCCTCGCCATGATCGGGAAGTCCTCCGGAGACAGGGACGCACGCCGAGCCGATTCGCCGCGCCTCGCCGAGCCGAGCCGAGCCGAGCCGAGTTCGTTTCCCGCTAGAGCGAACGACGGAGCGCCGGGGAGACTCGCCGAGGTAGAGAAGTTCGAGCGAGTCACGGAAGGCGGAGCGAGCCCGCTTTTATACGCAGACAGAGAGAGATGGCGGGGCTGAGTGGGGAAACGTGCCGATCGAGTGTGCATTTGACGAACATATGTCCATAGATAGTGCGTTCGTTTCATTTTGAAAAATATTTTTCAAGAAATTATTTTTCAAGAAAATGATTAGTTTTTCTTTATTTGATAATACATGATTGAAAATATTTTTTGATATTTGGATTGTATTTGAAAAATGATTAAAAGTGTAGAAAACACCGATAAAGAGAAAGAGGAGGGAGCGAAGCTAACGGAGCGCATTAGGGGCTAGGGTTGGAGGAGGCGACGATGATAAAGGAGAGAGGGGAGGAGGAGTTAGGGTTTACGTTCGCGGCAAAAAAAAAAAAGAAAACAAGAAAAAAAAAAAAAAAAAGAAAGAAAAGAAATTATATAATAATAATAGATTCAAAATTTTTAATTAGAAATTCTTTTTAACCATTGGGATTCGCCCAGTGGCCACCCTTCCGACATGGAAGGGGTTGATGCGTTCAAATCCCCACATTCTTGAGAGATGGATGGGGATGTGTAATTTTCAAGAGTGGGTTTCTACTTCCACGCATTGCAAGAGACAGGGCAAAAGTCTAAGAGTGAGTGTACAGTAGGACTGACAAAAAAAAGATAGAAATTCTTTTTAATAATACAATTTTCATTAAGCAAGGACCTTAAAATATTTTGAAAAACGTTTTCAAATTCTTTCAAAAGGAAAATCATTTTTCCGAATTTAAGTTTTGGAAGGAAAATATTTTCGTTGACTAAGAAAATATTTTCCGTTGACTCATTTTCCTAAATGAACCAAATGCTGAAAAGTGAGGAAAACGTTTTCCCGGAAATTGCTTTTCGCAAACAAACACACCCTAAAATAGACATAATAGAGTTTTAGGACATTTTTCGTCTGAAAATTAGATCATGGTGTGTCATATACAAAGAAAATAGTTATAATATTAATACTTGCATGAAATTCTATCTTGAAATCTCTGGTCTGATTAAGTTTCTCATGCCACATCCGACCAAAAAGTATTATATTATAACCGAAGCATGAAAAATATGTTAGTGGAGGGTATTTGAGGTTTTGTAATTATAAAAAATATCCACATAATAAATGAAAAAAATTTGATATTCCTCGATATGCAAAGAAAATCCTCTTGATATATTATGGATTTACACGGTATCTAGTAATTCCATTCGAAGAATCCTAAAGATAACCCCCAGAGTTGATTTTGGAGTTCTCGTGATTCATAAATTAATTAAATAAAACATTCTAATCGATGACTAAATAGCATAGACGACTTATTTTTATTTTTATTTTTTACAATTAATAGGGTCTCACGATAATTTGCAATGAGATCGGCCGCAAGTTAACCAATCAAATTCATTCTGTCAGGACATGTGCTGTGCCCTTGTCATTGCCCAATAATACTCACTAAGATACTTCGTGCTTTCGTGGATCGCGTGGTTCTATATGTGAAAGGGAAAGGGGCCCCATTTCAACTACAATATCTGGTCCCCAAAAAAAAAGAAATAAGAAATAAATAAAATATAATTTTAATAATGATCGTCGCTGGCGGAAATTAAAAAAAAAAAAAATACCAACACTAGTCAATGTCACGGGTTAGGTAGGTCAATGGGAAGCCTACTTCGAGCGTTCCGGGCAATTGACCTAGTCCTAGGCTTGGAAAGGATGTGTCGAAGAGAAAAAAGCACAATGCTAATATGGAAAATTTAGAAAAGTTGCGGCAAATTTGGCATAAAATATGCGTCAATAATAAAAATATTTTTTATTAACGGCTTTCGAGAGCGGCATGAGTTGTCTAAATTAAGTACATTTTCCAAGTTGTTGATTTTGTGTGAGATAAATGCACCTCATTGCTCATTTACTTTATTCGCTCTTTTACTAACTACATTTTTATCGAGAGAAGGGTCGAGACTATATAACTATCACAATGATCTTGCTATATTTAAGATGTAGCATATTAAATAAGGGATATTTCTATTTTTTTTTTTTTTTAGTATTGATCGATAATGCAATCAAGATGATTGTTTCTGTATCGTGATGGTAATCGGCCAAAGTTGTGTTGATAGAAAAAGAAGTGATGCCCACAAGTGTGCCTAAACACTTAAATAAATATAGTTTTACAAGAAAAATTGTAATTGTCAACATAATAAAATAGACTTAATGCATGACCAAAAAAGAATAGACTTAATAAAATTTTATGCACCGACAAAGATGCACGCTTTGTGCAATTCACGTTCCAGGCATGTTCCACGCTTTGGGCAAAAACTCGGAAACTGCATGGCTGACTTTGACGCCTCGGTCTTGGTCTAACCAAACGTTGGACAGAACTTCCGGTCGAGATTGAAATCTGTCTGATTCTCTCTGTCTCTTTCTCGGCCGAAACTTCGTGTCGAATGCCTTTGCGGTGTGGCGCACGAATTTGGTTATCAAATGTGCCTAACGTTGATATCCTTGGAAAAATGTACCTAATGTCGGGATTTCAATGATATTGGTGTGTGTCCTATTTGAGCAATCGCCACCGAATTGGCATGAGGCGGGATGTACCTCATGTTCCACCGATGGTGTGTTGGCTTCGATGAGTAGGGAGTTCGCTAATTATTCCCATGGCAACAGTTTGGAGCCTTCTCCAGAGTATCTCGGAATTATGAAAGTCCTAAATGAATTGTATTGATGTGAAAAAGTGTGCTTTTAAGATCGACCGGAGAGGTAGATCGATGAAGGTGTTCAAATCACTTGGCAATGGTATGTAAACTTTAGAGATCAGTTGGGCTAGGCATTGCTGTTGGTAGCCGATTATCGAAGAAACATGAAAGCCCAGTTCGGCTTACTCTCTGCTCAAGCGGAAACGCCCTTCCCTTGTTTACGAGGCCGGGAGGGGCACCGCCAGCGTCGCGGCTCCCTTGGGTGCTATCATATAAGGGCACCGTGCTTGCTCAGAGAACGTTCTGGATTAGAATACGGTGGAGATGTAGTTAGTACAATACTGCGACGACTGATCTGAAGAAGGAGGGCCCTTCAACAGAGCAGCTCCAAAGTAGCGGAGTGCAGGGTGGAGCGAAATGAATTTTGCACCTTGCTTGGGACTACATTCTCGGCATTCTGATTTGGGTCCAAACAGTATTTGGGCCCCCAAGTTCGCTTTCGTATAATGATAACAACGGCTAATTTACAAAAAACCCGTAAACACATAACTTAATTTTTTTTAATAAAAATTCTAAACTAGTATATTTATGATAAAGTTATTGAAACTAATTTTATGACAACAAAAAATATAAAATTAGTATTTTGTGATAAATTTACCTTCCGTTAGTTTTCATTAAATTAGATTAATACTACGAAAACTACAAACTGATATACATGTGACAAATGAAGAGTAAAACCCAAACTGATACACTGGTTAATTGTTACGTATCATCCAACTCAATAATTTGATGGTAAAATTTAATAAAAATTCATGAAGGGTAAATTTATCACAGATGTACCAGTTCAGAATTTTTGGTGATCGAAAAATTGATTTGAGCTAAATTTATCATAAGTATATTAATTTGAGATTTTTCATGATATTAATCCTAATAACAATGCTTAAGGAAGTGTTAAAAACTTGTCCAATTATGAAGAGCCAAATGACCAAGGTAATTTCCATGGTTGTCGACTTGGGCTGAGAAAGACTGAGCGAGATGCAATAGAGATGCTGAAGGCTCTCAATCAGCAAGTTTCAACAGTCGATAGAATGAGAATGGAAGATGTAACAAAGTAGCCAAGTCCAGAAACATGGGCGTCGGTAAATGAAGCACGGTTTAGTCGATAGAAGCCATAGCCACGAGTGTCTATAACGTGCAGTTAGCTTAAGTTAAGGAGCTGACAATCTCAGGTGTGGTTTGCCAGAGCACGTCGACGTCATTATGAAGAAGCAAAACCGATATGATAAGTCCCTAATGATCAAGGACGAGAAATACGGGCTTTTTAACAGCCGTTGAATAATGGAACGTGGGACTAAGAAGGCAATCGGCGAGGCGGGGTGCGGAGTGTAGAGAGAGAGAGAGAGAGACCATCGAGTAAAAGGCGTTGATCAACGTTCCTAAAAACAAGTCTCCAAAATCTAGGAATCACGGAGGATGCAGTCGTTGTCTTTATTGGTAACCGTCTATAAGAGCCATCACTATTCAATGGACCGCCCATCAATCAATAAAAATCGATTATTCGATCTTTACTTCATGTTTATCTTTACATTTCAATGCCATTTTATATGACTGGGCATGATTGTCTCTAATCTTAATAATTTTAATTTTCTTTGCATTTTCTATCCAAAAATTTGCAAGTAACTTTTCACATCCTTTGTCGATTTCCACCTCCATTTATATTTCCAAAAGGTTTCTCTTTGACACTTTTCGGCGAAATAGTAATAAAGAAAAAAAACTAATAAAACATTTAAGAAAGCTTTATTTAGTTCTTCATGACACAAACATAAAATTATCAATTGGAAGTCGGTTTTCATAATATTTCCGAGCTTCCGTCTCTTTTAATTGTGACGATGGCATCCAAAGTCAAAACAATGTTTAAGCAAGCTAACAAGGAGAGAAAATGAATTATGAAATTTATTTGGACAATGCCAATGTCAACCGATTGTTTGTAAATTAAAAGTATATACTTTATACAGCATAAAATAATTTATACATATGTTTTTAATGGCATTGAATATTGAAATGTAATTTTTGCCATGGAAATGGCGCCAATTTTCTGGTCATCCCAAAAAGATTTAATTTTTTCATTTTCATTATGGTAGTTTATTCTTTTTTATTTATTTATTTTTTCTAATTGAAGGAAATATTATCAACCAATATCGTTTAGCGGGAGGGAAGCTGAAGCTCCCTCCTCAACGGCCACAAATGGCCTCCCTCGCCTTCCCTCCGCCGCCGCACCACCACCACCTCCACCGCCGCCGCCGCCACCTCGCCCCGCTCCCTCCGTGCAAGCCGCCGTCTCCGACCGCCCTCAATTCCTCCAGACACCGCCACCCCACTTCCGCTCTCGCCCTCCCCGGCCGCTCGCTCGCCATGCTCCCCGCCGCCGACCGCGGCCAACCGGCGCAGGCCGCGAGCGGTTCTGGAACCAGGGAGAGGGCCGCCGGCAGCTCGTCGGCCCGGCCTCCGAGGCCCGGCGGCGACGGGAGGTGGCAGAAGGAGTCGCTGAAGGACCTCGTGAGCTCGATCATAACGGAGCGGGAGCGGTCTGAACGGAGGGCAGGCGGCGGCGGCGAGGGCGGCAAGAGGAGGTCGCCGAAAGGTAAGGCTACGGGGAGGGGCTCGAGTCTGAGGCGGAGGGATGATGTTGGGGTTGGGAATTACGGCTCGCGTTCTGAAAAAGAGAGTGCGGCGGTGAAATTCGGGGATGATGGTGGTGGTGGTAGTTCGGGAGGTAAAGTGGGGAAGCGGAGAACGAGCAGGAATGTCGGCGGTAGTGCGACGGAGGCGGCTGGCGAGAGTAGGAAGTCTAGGAAGAGTAAGGACGAGTTGCCGGAAGTCCGGTTGAAGGTCGCGCTGGATATGTGCTCGAAAAGTGGGGATTTTTTGGGGGCGGTCCAGTTGTATGATTCGGCTCGGAAGGAAGGGATTCAATTGGGGCAGTATCATTACGCTGTGCTGTTGTATCTCTGTGCTTCTGCGGCTGTTGGCGTCGTTCAGCCTGCTAAAAGTGGAAGTGGTGTGAGGACTTCAAATAGGTTAGACTTGTTGAATGAAGACGTTGCTACGAATCGTGTCAAGTTTGGTGAGGAGGATGAAGTCGTGTCAAATGACCTCCGGTCAATCGGTGCCTGTAGTATTGAGGGAATTGCTGGCAAAATGGATTTATGTTCAAGTCGGATGAATGGCAATGTTGAGTATTCCGACGGAATTAAGAGCATCAGGCAGAACTTTAATGGGTTTGCAAAACCCAATGCTCATGTTTCAGATAGGCCAAATGATGTAGGAAAAAGTAAAGGCGATTCCTCTGATATTGAAAATGAGGCTATAGGGCAAGAAGATCAGGTTGTTATATTAGATGAAAATGTCAAGAAGTTTGCGGTTGAAAAGGGATTTGAAATCTACAGGGAGATGTGCTTGGATAAAGTCCCAATGAATGAAGCCACTTTGACATCTGTGGCCAGAATGGCGAAGTCAATAGGTGATGGAGACATGGCGTTTGACATGGTGAAGCAAATGAAGCCTATGGGGATAAATCCTCGGTTGCGGTCCTATGGTCCTGCTTTATCAGCTTTCTGTGATAGTGGAGACATTGAGAAAGCATTTGAAGTTGAAAATCATATGCTGAAGAATGGTGTCTATCCAGAGGAGCCTGAACTGCAAGCACTACTTAGAGTAAGCATAGCAGTTGGAAGAGGGGACAAGGTGTATTATCTGTTGCACAAACTCAGAACAAGTGTAAGGAAGGTCTCTCCCTCTACTGCAGATCTAATCGAGGACTGGTTCAAAGGCAAGATAGCTTCAAGACTAGGGAAAAGGAAATGGGATGAAAGAGATATAAGAGAAGCAATTAAAAATCATGGTGGAGGCTGGCATGGAAAAGGTTGGTTGGGAAGAGGCAAGTGGAGTGTATCACATGCATCTGTTGGTTCTGATGGCTCATGCAAATGCTGTGGCGAAAAATTGGCCACAATTGATCTTGATCCTTGGGAAACAGAAAAATTCGCCAAGTCAGTTGCAGCCTTGGCTCTAAAGAGAGAAAAGAACTCGAGCTTTCAGAAATTTCAAGTACGAAATTCTCTATTCAACCCTTCCTAATTTTAAATTTCAATGTGTCTCCAAGAACCAGATGGACTAATTTAGCATTTGCAGAAATGGCTTGATTATTTCGGACCATTTGAAGCAGTAATTGACGGAGCTAATGCAGGCCTTTTTAGTCAGCAAAGATTCTTACCAGCAAAGGCAAGTATTTTGAAATTTGAAGACAAATAACCTGTAAAGGTCCATAGATATTTAGAGTTGTAGTTTTCTGATTTTTCTTGTACACTTGTTGAAATTGATCTGTAGGTTAATGCAGTTGTTAATGGAATACGTCAGAAGCTTCCTTTAAGAAGATGGCCTCTCATTATTTTACACAATAGACATATTACAGGAAAGAAGATGGAAGTACCAGTGAACAGGGCAATCATTGACAAGTGGAGAAATAAGGACGCACTTTATTTAACCCCTACTGGATCCAATGATGACTGGTGAGATATTAATTTGCAGATTACAATCATAAAGTTTACGTCTTTATTGTCATTCTGGGGAATATTGAAACCTCTATAGTGCATGCAGTTTAAATTAAACTGACATGAGTAATAACATGTGTTTCAGGTATTGGTTGTATGCAGCTATCAAATTTAAGTGCTTAATCGTGACCAACGATGAAATGAGGGACCATACGTTTCAACTTCTAGGAAATGACTTCTTCCCCAAGTGGAAAGAAAGGCATCAGGTGAGTCTCGTTGGATTTCCCATTAATCTTGATTAGTAGTCTTTTTTGCTTATCAAGGTCAGTAGCCTTTTAACGATTTTATCATTTCCCTAAGAGTTGCTGGTGCAAACTATAATAGTATTTGTGTTTTCAAGGTACATTTCAGCTTTTCTGATGCTGGTCCAGAGTTTCACATGCCTCCTCCATGCTCGGTTGTAATCCAGGTGAATAGCACAAAATTTATTTTCTATGCTGTATGCATCTTCTCTTATAGATGGATATGGGTGATACGGTTGAATTTTTGTTTGTTGTGGTGTGTGCATGCACACTTGCATATTTGGGTGCATCGCATTTGCATCTTGCAAACTTTAAAAGGTTAAAGACTTCATATAATCCTCTGGTGAAACAATGTCCACAGGAGTCCGAGAATGGCCACTGGCACATACCCATTTTGCTGGAACATGAGTATGAAGCTGATAGAACATGGTTATGTGTGACGCGTGCTGGCTCTGGATTGGCAACCAGACCTGAAGGTAGTAGATTGTATGCCGAGTCAAGTTTACAATTCGATAAGCTGAAGCGTCTATTTTCATGATAAATGCTTGCATGCCCTGCCCTTGGGCTGAGTAAAAACGTTATTCATCAAAACATACTGGATGGCAGTGTTGCATACATGATCTGATTATGTAAGCTTTTGCTGGCCCCCCACCCAAACAACCCTTCCCCCAAAACACACACACCCCAGAAAAAAAAAGATTATAGAAGCTTTTGGACTTGGACTATATTATCTTTTGCTTTTTGTAATGTAAGTTCTATGTTTCACCTTGTTCATTCCACTTTTGCTTATGGTATGCTTTTCTTTTGGCAAAACAGCTCCCTATAATTTTATATCTCTGTTGATTCATGAAGAGAATGACTAGTCTAACCAGTTCTGACAATTAAGGACAAGAGCAATGCCCATGTTAAAAATTTAAGGAGAAGTGCAAATTCCATTTTAAAATTATTTGATTTCCACACTGATGCTAGTGTTTTTGGATGCAACACTATTTTGTTCTGGTCTAGATCATTTCAGGTAATAATGACTGGTGCTTGGTCTTATTTTAATAATTTTTATTTGCGCAACACTCAATCCTCCTCACCAACTGATTCTCACTACACAGTTTTGTTGCTGATAAGAAGGGTATCTTATCCAATTCCCAGTCACTAGGTTCACCACCTTACTGTTTCCCATCTCCATAACTTCCTGGGCTGGGGTATTCGGGAAGTAGAAGATACAAAAGCCTAGAAGGCCATTCTTAAATTTGGTTGATATCAACATTTTGTAGTCATGGGAAGTTCCATTCTTTATGGAGTTCTTGGATTTTCTTGTGATTCAGGATTATTATGGAAAGAGAGACTAGGTTTCACAATTGGCAGTTCAATATATACTCTGTTCCTCTTGTCTTCTGTCCTAGAAAAGTTCCAAGGTTGAATTTGGTGGTGAAGTATTGGTGTTTACTCTTCAGTACAGTCTCAAGGACTTGTCGAGTGCTTCATTAGCAATCAATAGCAACATCAAACTAAGCTTCTTGTCCCACTAATCTAAGAGGGGAGAAGGGATAATCGGCAGGCAAAGTGTGGTGGCAGGTGTCAATAAGCAATCATGTGAATATTTTCATCTTCTGTAGCTGGGTTAATTAGTTTTCTCACAGTTTCTATTTTGTGCAAGTACCTTAATTTATTTCATAAAGCTGGTTTCGGTGAACACATGTACGCATGAATAGCCGCTCTTCGTTGTCTACTGGTGACAAAACGTTCTGATATATCTTGTTCTGCTGCCAAGAGATATTCGTATGTGATATTTTCAAAATTATTGTCTGCTCTTTTCTAATTAATATCATAAAGTTAGTTCAATTAGTTTTCTGGTTTGATTTTTAAGTCTTTGTGTTTGTTTAGATCTGCAATTACATCAACGGAGCAAGCAACATGTGATGGAAGACAAAGACCCACAAGATGGAGTAGATCCCCTTTCAGAAACGCTTCAACCTAACCATGATAACGTTAGAAAATCACCTCCTGAGACACACCAAAATCTCAAAAACATATTTGCAGCGGCTGTATCATCATATGACAGCACCCTTCTGTCAGAACTTCACACTGCAGAGAGGTGTGCCAATTGTATTATTGATTTCCAAATATAGATTCATTGATAACAGTTCACATCCTTTTGTTATCTTCTCACCTAGATCAAAGAACTTGGAATGCCTATGTATAGACATAAGGCACATTTGTTTTTTTAAGGTGTAGAGAGCCCTTCGTTGGCAGAAAAGCTTAGTTCGAATGAATATAAATGTATTTTACCAAGCATTGTAACTATGGAATGGATGCATTCTCTTGCCTAATATAATTCAGGAAGAATTATTCCAGCTTCCTTTTCCTTTGGAGCTTTGAAAGTAGTCTTTGGTTGGTGTTGGGTATGAAGTTGGTGCATCTGCCCTAAGATCGCTTTAAGGCTCACACCGGATGTGGCTTTGCTCATTACTGATAAAAATTGTTGCAGGCGGAAATACTCCAAAAATGTCAATTCATGCGGCTTACGGGTAGAATCTGTGGATGCACCAAGCAAACTTGTTGCTATGTCATCACATTAGGATATAGGGCTATTATTTTGTATAATAGTGTTCGTATTTGCTCCTTGTTTGTGTCGTTCGTGGCATTGGCCCTTTATGAAAAGGAGAGATGGATCTGAAAATGGTTGCAGAGACATTCATTTTCATAGGATGATTCCTCGGGGGGAGAAGCAATTGACCATGCTATGGACGATGTCTCTTCTTCACCACAATGTGCCACCAGGAAACGGAGAGATTAATCTCTTTTGGAACCGTCATTACTCTTTCAAATGAAATTATAGTTTTCGTCCAACGTTGATATACGGGGGACTAGCAAATGGTCCAAGAAATTGAGTATATGCCTGCTCTTAAGTTGTAAGGGCGGGTCCACATGAAAGGATTTGACGTTCACGCAATAAGTGTCCTTTTTTTTGGTTTTATGTCTCTACCCTAATGAATTATTGATCAAGAGAAATTCTATTTTCGTGAGTCATGAATTGATTTAATATGTAATGTCATCTTTAAACTTTCTATTTGTTCAATATAGTTGTAGAACTTTTGACCAATATGCCATATGGTCTCCGAACTTTTCATTTGTTCAATAAAATTCTTCAACTTTGATCCAATGTGAAATATAGTTCATAAATTTATAATTTATTTAATATAAATCCTAAATATTTTTATATAATTTAGGAATCACGTTGAACAAATCAAAAGTCTAAAAATGATATTGCGCAAGTGGCAAAATTTAGAGATCACATTGTGCAATGCGCACATTACAAAATTAAAGATGACATTGCATATTAAATTAAAATTCAGGAAGTCTGTACTATTATCTCCGTGATAAATGTTTCTTGTTTGTATTTGCAAGACCTTGAATGGTCGATTTCATGGTGGAAGTGCAATAGTTAGTAGGCACGAATCAAGGACATGCCGTTCCTGTGTATACAATTCTTTGGCATTTCGTTGATTCAGATCTTGATGTGTCGCGATGCAATGCATGGCCCCTGAAAGTGATAGCACTGTCAGGTACTGAACGTGCCCTTTTCTCCTCCATGACGGAGGAGAGACAAGAGAAGGGACACAAGATCACGGGCTGCAACTCTTTTCTTTGTCCTCTTTCGCTCCACTTAAGGTTGTTCTTTTGCCCCTTTTTTGACAGAATCAAATCTTGAATGGGGATATCGGGTTTTGGTGCATCGAACAGTTCATTAATAATAGAATCACGAGTCACGAGCACCTAGTCACCTCTCTCTCTCTCTCTCTCTCTCTCTCTGTAGAAGAGAACCGCAGTAAATAAATATAGTATGTTCATTTCTTTCTTCAGTCAGGTAGATTCTGAAGAAGGGAATGGAAGACCCCAGATGCACCCGCACAAACCCAGAAGCCGATGAGTCCGAGGATGTCGTTCGTTTCGAAAGGTCTCTTCGAGTAAGAATTCCATGGGCCCTTGAAACATGTTGCTAAAATTTTCTTTGTTTGGACTCTGCATATGTTATCTTGCACTGGTTGCTGACTTGTGTGGTTCTGTGTTGCTAATCTGTCGTAGGAGCTCAAAGATTTGCGGTCTCAGCTTCATTTTGCTGCAGATTATTGCGAGTCGACGTTCTTGAACGCGGAAGAGAAGAACGCGTGAGCATTTCTTACCCTCGAAACCTTAGTCTTTTTCTCCCAGGAGAGATAATTTACTGCTTTTCTTTAATGTAAGGAAGTTGCTTGAAATCTAGTTGAACTTGCTAGAGTTAGTTGAAAAGCAACATATAAATTTAGCAACCCAAAATTTGCTTCCTTCACTTTTCCAAGAGCCGGTTTTCTTTATGTTTCTTTTTACTGACATTATGTGAAAAAAAAACCTTTTCTTTTCTGGCTCGCAGCGTTGTTGACAACACTAAAGAGTACGTATGCAGGGCCATGGTCACCGTGGTCGATCATCTTGGGAATGTCTCCGCTAATCTCAATGGCTGCATTTCCAATGCCTGTGAATTCTCTAATGCGGAGCTTCAGATTAACTGCCTGAAGCAAGTCAGTCCTTTTATACACATCGCCATTAGTAAACTCAATTATGTGGCAAATGAGGAATCTTAAGCATAAGGATGATTCAACTTGTTTTTGTTCAACAGAGACTTCTGCTGTGCGAAGAGTATTCCGGCAAGCTCGCTTCGACTGGAGTACAATGGGATGCTGTTCTTCCAAGACATAGCCCTCGATACTTATTAACTCGTATAATTCTACCTTTTCTTTTCGATGAGTAACTACTAACATTCTCATTTTTGCCTAATTTAAAAAGCTAGTAAATGCTGATGTTATTCCTCAATTCTCATTCCTGCTTATGTTTCTTACTGGGGATTAAACCCTGCTATCTTCTTGAGCAGCTATCACTAATGTTGAGAGGCCAAAGGAGGTTAAGAGGTAATATTCTAGGACAAGTAGAAGATACAAAGCTAGAGATTCGTGAAGTCATCAAGAGCTTTAATGAAACTTCTTTGAATTGAATTCTCTGTTTCGTTTCCCATGGCCCTGTGGTTCAGGGATTCTGAGACACAAACACCGGAAGCCGGAGAGAATCGTGAATTCAAAACAGAGGAGGACGTGCCGCTTTTCTTGTATACACATACAAACAAGCCATTACTTTACAAGAGCTTAGCACCACGAGCTGATGGGAGGAAGGCAGATGCTAATTTATCGATAGGTACCCTTGGAAGCTGCAAATGAATTAATTGCTCAACTAATCATAAGGAGTTACTATTAGGTTCTTTTTACCCAACTCACTGACATTGTGGATGCTTCTCTTATATGATTGATTGTCATTCTTCTTTTGGTGACCAAGACAGTTTCTGTCCGTGACGGCCTGTCCATATTGTCGAAAGGCTTGAACCCTACTTTCCATTTCCAGGTGAATAGCATAGCAGATGATGCTTTTTGGCCCTAATTTGGCAGAAATCACATGCACATTGTTCATGCAAACACATTCGAGTAATATGTGATTGCCTGATAGCTCATCATATTCTTTTATGCTGCAGGGTGCTCCAAAACTTGGACGCAATGTCCCAAACAGAAAGTCGGCTCATGGCAGCCACATCATATCTCTCATTCGACGCATTAGACGGACACTGTGAGGGCAGTCCATGGTGTGACTCCATTTGCAGGGCGAACCGCAACCATTTTCTGGAGCCGCAGGCTGGTCACTGGTGGGGATGACATACATTTGGAATGGGCCTTGAAAAGATCTGTATCCATCCCTTCCAGCTTGCAGTTCAATGAATGAGTCCTCCACTTACTAGCCAAAAATGATCAGTTGCTGTATCTTGAGATGAGAGAGGATTCTACATAATGAAAATGCTCAGTTGTGCAATTTCTGAACTTACATTATAAGCTCCAGTCCCAACTCCCATTGACCGAAACCAGAGAACCCTCAATATCGTTAGATACACAACAGAGACATTATCCTTCAGTACAGGATGATCGAGTGTAGGCGGTTTGTTAATATCGACACAGTCGATTATATCCCTTTCCTGAGTCTTCATTGCGGTCAGTTGTTTAAGAATGTCATTTCGCAAAACCGAAATTGAGGAGATGATCAAGAATTACCGTAAGTGTCTTGACCGGTGGCCTGTTCATCAGATTGACACGCCTTTCCAACTTTAGATCATCGTATTCTCCGCTGCGTGCCATCTCACATAAGGAAAACGCTGAAAAGCATGAACAGCAGTAGCATAAGTTTCATTTTTAGTAGCATATAGTGAGTAAAAAGAAGAAAAAAAAAAAAAACAAGAAAACGAAGAAATTCAAAAGAGGGCTATCTATTCGGGCTATTCCTTTTTAGAAATTCCAAAATATATTAATTGTATATTCTTTTTACTTTGGCAAAATCAAAAAGGATAAATGATTCAAACAACGCACATTGGCTTCTCAATCTCAACAAGAGGTCATCTTAATTAAATTTTACGGATGTGTTTGTCTGAAGGAAAGTTTCATAAGCAAAAAAATGCTTTCGCGAAATTATTTTTCAAAGAAATTCCTTCCCTTTTTAGATTAGAGAATCCATTTCTTAACTTTAAATATGCATATATATATTTTTACCATAAATGGTTTTTCATCGATTGATTATTTTAAGAACCAAATGCATAAAAATTCAGAAAATTAATTTATGAATTCTTTTTACTCAAACAAACAGACGGGTAAATTAAATTGGAAAGGGGCTGTCCACGCATGTAAATTTCCTTGAAGAATGCATTCTTGCCATTTGCCCTAGTGAATCCTTCCACGTTTACATCATTTATTACTACATTGGGTACGAAACTTTTGCAAAAATTGAAATGTCATCAAAATCAAAGAACGACGTAATTAATTAATGTGATAGAATTAAGACTCAGAGTTGAGTTTCCTCAATTTCTAGTCACATTGGCAGTGAATTTCAATCAAAGTGATTTCCACTTCTTTGATAATGGGATTCGATCCAGTTTGTAATTGCGAGTTGCTAATAACGAATTATGACAAATTGACAGGTAAATAATGTGACAAAAATCAAGAAGGGAGCAATTCTAGGCGATAATATTGTTTTATCCAAAAAAAAGGTCCATGCAATATTGAATAATTTGATCATGAAGACATTTCTGTGCTTCTACATGTTCTTGAGTACAGCTTTTCTAGTGACTCTACGCAGGTCATGGCAACCGTCGATGGAAGCACGAAAGGGACTTCAACAGGAGACATGATGTAACATGTTTGCTTAGTCGACTATGTATGCGGAAGCAAGCAGTTGCATAGACCTTTTGCTTCGTAATTTTTAGTTAGTAGTCTCACTTGCATGCAATAATTGTTATTAATTATGTGGGGATCGGCTCGACATAATATGATTTCTTTGTCGATAACTTTTTGTGTCTTGCCAAAGCAACGCAGTATTAAGTACACTCAGAATCGTATGAATTCGTGACGGTTTGAAAGCGGCCTCAAGGAAATGGTGATAACGAGGGTCGAACTTGGGACCTCTTCCTCTCACTACTAATCTCCGTTCTATGGAGGCAAAACTATGGAGTTCAGTGAGAAAGCCCTAAGTGTCAACGATTTATTGAGAAAGCCTAACTGCACCTGAAATCAATGACACTTTAACTCCATTCCAAATGTCTACATATATAATTATATAGTATATTCCCAATAACTAAATTTGTCAAGAACATTTAGGGTTCAGTATGTTTAATCCTTCTGTTAGTTAAATCCCTCTTTACGTAGGCCACCTCAAACAAATAGGAATTTCCATGCACATGTGAAACCTATTGCTAATATAAATTGAAATTGATGTAGAACGGAAGCGCATAACAAAAGACGGTCAAGATAGGTCTAAAGTCATAAAAGAAAGTGGAGGGAGATAGGACATCATATGAGGGTTCCATTTATTTAATCTATATTGCTTGAAATAATTAATTAATGAAAAATATTTCTATTATCCACAACAATATATATCTAAATATTTTGGTGGATGATAATATTTTTTTTTTTGTTCGTTTACTTTTGTAAATTATACAAAAATATTTTTCAAATCATTCATTTTCTGCAAAATAAATGCACCTGAAATGGAAAATCAAAGGAGGATGGAAGCTGGTAGCACAACAAAATTGACAACCATTGAAATGGGAGAAAAATGGGACACCAAACAAGGGAAGAAAATCAATTAAAAGAAAGAGGAAATGGGAGAAATCCCAAAGATCGGTAATAACTCAATAAAATCAATATCAATTCATAATCAAAAGCTAACTAGGGCTCCATTTGTTTCGTGGAAATAAATTATTTGAAAAATATTTTCATAAAAAAGATCGTTTTTTTACTCATAAAAATGAATAAAAAAATTCACTTTCCATGAAATATTGAGACATAAGTTATTGTGTATAATGAAAACATTTTTTATTGGCTAATTATTTCAAGTAATATAACCTACCATTTTGAGGAATTTCTTTTTTTTTTTCAAATCTTTCATTTTCTATCAAACAAACGGAAAATAAACAAACGAGCCTAATGACTGACCAAAAAAAAAAAAAATGGAGCCTAATGAAATGCATTAACAATTATATATAACATATAACATATGCAGTGTAAATTGATAGACCTAATTTCCTAATTGGATAACTATTAAGAATGAAACATAATCAACTGAATTCTTAACGAGCTAATAGTATAATCACAGTGTGATCTTGTGATGGTTAAAGCATAACCACAATAGTTTCCTTTCTCCAACATGTGCGTGGAAATTGCCAAGCTAAACATTGATCTCTCTCTCTCTCTCTCTCTCTCATGGAAAATTTCTAGCCAAAAGTTCATCGTCTATTTTCCAAGCTAGTGGTATAGCTAGCCAATCATTTCCCGTAGGGAATCAAACTATGTGGACACCTATTGAACTTTGAACTTTCTTCAAATCACTATCGATAACAGTTGCACACTTTCCCTCATTCTTTTCATTGTAGTCGGCAAGGGTTGCGGCCTTTGGCCAAGCCATTGCTGGCCATAGGCAAGGGCTAAAATTGTAAAATTTATGTTTGTTGGTGTTGACCATGTTGCGTAGGACAATCAATATCTATGTTAGTTATTTCTGACCAAAACTGATCGGATAAACTCAATTGATACAAATGCAAAAGATTTATGATTAAATGATTTTTTTGATACTTTTTTTCCTCTGACTTTCAATATTCCTCATTGCTTTCTCCTCTTAGGTCTTTCCTTGCTCTTTTTCACATGAATGTTCATCCTCCGAACAAATTGTCTCGTTGGAGCATCCAAAGGTCCTTGTTTGACATGACCAGATCGTTTCAAAGGAGCTCGTTTAAGCTTATCTTTGCCATAATAAAGTAATGAAAATATTGGAAGTATACAAAATCCGTACTCTTTTACTAGGCATCCCACATCCATCGCCTTCAATTTGAATCGGTGGTCAATTTTGCAAACTGTAACTATCCAATCAATGGTGATTAAGGTGGTTTTGTTGGCCAAAAAAAAAAAAAAAAGAATACCCAAGTTGTGTACCATTTAAGTAGCATATTACAAAGTCCATAGCTTTTTTTGTTGTGCTTATTTTGGTTTCATGTTGTTTCAATCAATCACTTAAGTTTCATAACTTTTAAAAAACATTCAAATTGGTGTTATAACTTTTTAATCGATCTTGAAATGCTACCAATTTTAATGCCACAATAGATTTTCAACACTTAGGTAAATGATTGAAAAGTTATAGCACCAAAGTGAATGTTTTCTGTTTAAGTTATAACACTCCAGTGTGATAAAGCCAGTAGAACACCTATAGAGGATAAATAGGTGTTTAAATAAAATCTCGATGGAAAATGGTGGAATAAAGCAAGTTGCTAACAAAGTTTGAATAAGGATTGGAGTCAGTTATGCAAGTTGCCAGACTTTTGAGATAATCTATAAGAGTGCAATAGACTTAAATAAAGTAAGTTAAGGGAAGAGAATATTGCACACAAAATTTATAGTGGTTCAATTTAGATTAGACTTGCGTCCACTCTCCCACGCCGACAACTTACCACTTGGATTCCACTATAAGATCAACAAGAGATTATAATTATGAGTGCAAACACTCAGTCGTAAATCATACTATCATACTAAGACACTCTTGTTGTGTTTTTCTCTCTTTATCGATCACAACTTGTAAAGCTCACAAAATAAGACAAATAATCGAGAACAGCTTTAGACTTTAGAATTCCAAATTCACGTCCTACTCTTCTTGATTGATTGACCTCCTTAAATACTTTTCCATGTTGTACTAGCCGTAAGCCAATTATCAGAGGATTTTCTTCTAATCTACCATTTGGACAGAATCATTCAAAGAGATCTTGTGACCATTGAAAACTAGGATGGAATTTCCACTTAATTTTGATTGTCCATATAAACAGAATTTTGGTTTCCATAAGTGATGCTTCCTCATACGGAAGTTATCTTTAAGATTGATTTTGTCAATTTGTGATCGACTTAATTAGTATAGAAAGTGAAATCCTTTGCCTAACGACTAGTTTTTTTTTTTTTTTTTTTTTTTTTGGTCAGTCAACTAGTTGTTGTTGAATTGATTCTAAAACAATCACATTTTGGATTTGTGTCGTAACCTCGATAAGTCTAATTCTGACTTTTTTTTTTTTTTTTGGCCTTGACACATTCTAGACTCGTTAGATTAGAATAATATATATAAGTTTTTGGGATAGAATAGACTTTGACAAAAATCCTCAATAATTGCTCACAATTATATACTTGTTCCAAAATTGTCATTAAAACAAAAAAATTTTATCAACTTCAAAATTTGATAAGATTTTCCTTAACAATCTTGCCATTTTTGATGGTGACAAAACTTTTACGTAGATTTAGACACTAAGCTCATTTTAACTTGGAAACTAGCAATTAAGCATAGAACAACTATATAAATTGTGAGCAGGAAATTAAGCAGACATGGAATTAGATAAGTACGAGAGTCACTAATCACAATCCCAAAAAGATTTTTATAAACACATAACAAATTGAATTTGCAAAGTTTCTCCCTTTTTGTCAACATCAAGAGGGTCTCAAAAGTCTGCTAAACAAACCATAAACTTCAAAGCAAACAAAAACACATCACATTTAAGACCATTTCCAATAGAAGTATAAAAGGAAAAAATGTTTGGAAAATCATGGATTACGAGGGATTCGAACAAGGTGAAAATCCTCCAAATTCTACACGGTCCCCTTTATCTTTGTCATGCATTGGCCAAAGACATTCTCAACCTTGGCCATGTTCTATACAACCTGCTGGTTGATGGTTTGCATCTTGTCATGAAGAGAAGTGTGCAGCTTTTGAATTTCAACTTCCATACCATATTGCTGTGCCTTAATATCCATGAGCAATTCAACAATTCGTGGATAGTGGGGATCGAGTTTAGTTTGAGCACTAGCTTTTGCAAAATGGATGGGAGGAATGTCCAAACTAGAAGGAAGTTCAAATTGTACATTCGAAGTGTGATGCTCCCCTTGAATATCAACATTCTTCTCCTGTTCTCAAATCGAATTTTCTGGGAAGTGAGATGCATGAATATCTTCAACATCAGGTGGAGATTGACTAACTTAAGTGTCATTGTCGGTCTGTATATGAGCCTAAGCTTGTGATGGAGTTTTCTCAGAGACTCCCCTACATTTACACATGCATCTTACACGTGAAGGTCTCCACCTTCTAGATTAACAAGTTGATCACCCTTCTCTATATTCCCGATGTCTTTTTCTTAGTCATTCCGTTAATCTTTTTCTCCTTTGTCACCTTCTATTTTATCACCTTCTTCATCATCTTCTGCTTCTTTGTCATTCCCTTCATTTTCATCCTTTTCTTTGTCATTGTATTATTTATTTTCTTCTTCTTTGTCTTCTCCATCTCCTTCTCTTTTACTTGCTCCATCTTTCTCGCTTTCTACTTTGTCATCAGATTCAGTAACTCCTGTAACAGGGGTTGTCATTTCTATATTTGCAATTATGTCGGAAAGAGTGTCTTCCTTATCTTCATTTTCATCTTCATCTCTCAATAAGAGGGCAAGTTTCTTTTTTTTTTTTGGAGTCCTAGAGACAATACTCTTTCCTTTTCTCTTCTTCTTTGCAATTGCACTATTTTTGATAGAACTAATTGATCCCTTCTTTATGTTCTTCCAAACGCTAGAAATGTCCTTTAACCTCATTTTGGAGATCATCTTGAATTCGATCTGCATTGATGGAAGAGTCCTAGAATAAAGGCTGGAAGGAAGTTGAATCTGAAAGTGCTTGAACATGTTGAGGTTAACAATATAGCTTAGAGGAGGGGTGAATAGGTTGTTTTCAAACTTTGATGACCTTTTGCGGAAATTAGCTAATTGCTAAGTAAAGATCACCTTCACTTGATGTTTATGTAAATACTCACTGATTGAATGCCAAAAGATGAAAAATAATGGGACACAAAAGTTATAGTGGTTTGGCTTTATTCTAAAGGCTACATCCACTCTTCAGACTAATAGTCTCAAGATGAGCACTTGTAATCTACTTGGAAAGTTACAAATGGCTAACATTGATTCTTTACATGATAGATCACACTATTTGGATTCAGTTGCTACTCTTGCACTAGTACACTTAATCCTAACACAATTGCTAAACAGCATGACAATCAAAATAGTAAGATAGAGAGCTTTTAGCTAAGAATAATAGTATGTAAGTTACTTGATCTTTTTATATGTTGCACACTCCTTTGGCTCTTCATGGTCTTCTTTTTTATACTCTTTCTCAATCTATCCATTGAGGATGATTGAGAGAAGTGGATGATTGTTAGGAAGTTTCCATGGAGCTATTGTATAGGAAGGTACTGCCCATACAACTTTTTTCCTTGGACTTTTACAGGCTAACCAAAAATAGCAACTGTTGCTGTCTTTTCTCTCCACTTTATGACTGACCTGTCAGGCACCCTAGCTATTCTGCTACATACTTTATTCTGATTCTGCTGTTGTATGAATTCAAATCTTTCAATGGCTCTTTAGCTGACCCAACAAACATCATCTGATGTACTTGGTTGTTACATCACCAACAACCTAATCTTTATTGCTTCGATATAAACATCATCAGTACTTGATCTTTTTGGTTGACCGGTATTGTTTGTTATAACACGATAATTTCAATCTTCTTTTCAATGGAACACACAATGAATGTTGCATAGTCTTTTGGTCCAATCTACAAACAATATAGTAAGTAACATACTAAGGATAGTTTGGGCATTATCAAAATCACTTGAAGATGTTTTCTCCAACAATCTCCCCCTTTTTGATGATGACAAAACTATCATGCATATGAGAAAGAATAATAAGGATTGTTAGAAATAATTTGCAAAATATAAATAAGGGAAAATACCACCAAAAATCCTAAACTATGCACAAAGTGACAAAAATACCCCAAACTTTTTTTTGCACAACCAAAAACCCCAAACTTTGCCATCTCGTGACACATTTACCCCATTAAGGGTATTTTCGTCTTTTTCTATTTTTTCCTCTTTTTTTTTTTTTCTTTTCTCTTCCCTCCGCCGGCTCCGGCGGAGGGAAGCCGGCGTCCGGCGAGGGCTGCCCTCGCCGGCGTCGGCCTCGCTGGGTTGGGCAAGGGCCTCCCTCGCCGGATCCGGCGAGGGCACCCTCGCCGACGCCGGCGAGGGGTGCCCTCGCCGAGCGGTGAGGGCGCCCTCGCCGATGCGGCGAGGGCCGCCCTCGCCGAGACGCGGGCGAGGGCTGCCCTCGCCTGGGCCGACGCCAGCAAGGGCAGCCCTCGCCGGATGCCGGCTTCCCTCCGCCGGAGCCGGCGGAGGGAAGAGAAAAGAAAAAAAAAGGAAAAAAAAAGAAAAATGTTTTTAAAAGCAAAATAACCAAAATACCCCTAAGATTTAGGGTAAATGTGTCACAGAAATGAAAGTTTGGGGTTTTTTGTGTCACAAAAAATAGTTTGGGGTAAATGTGTCACGGATGGCAAAGTTTGGGGTTTTTGGTGGTGCAAAAAAAAGTTTGGGGTATTTTTGTCACTTTGTGCATAGTTTAGGATTTTTGGTGGCATTTTCCCTATAAATAAATAGGATCTCCTTAGGATGTTTTGCTATAATGCCTTGGAGATATAAATTTAGTTTATCTTTGGTAAGATAAGGCATGATTGCATAAATGATCTTTTGCCTAGAGTGTGTCATTATCTATTTTGGGATTCATAAGAGAACAATTGGTCACTCCCATTGACTTGATGACGCATTTATATGCTACCCCTGTCTTGGTGAGCAATTCAATTTCAAACGTCAATAGTTTCTAAGCAAAACATCATGAGAAAATACTTCGCAAATTATCAATACTAGATGTTATGAGCATATTTACAAATATTCAGGAATTGCCAAACATTGTCAGTAGCAAATTATGGGCAAATGTTAAGCATAGCTCTTCACATCAAGTAACTCTTCCCTTTTTTGTCATTAATGAAAAAAAAAAACAAAGAAATAGCTACATGAATCAAAATATCCGCTTTATTGATGGTAAGAAATAGGACAATACAATAAAGTGGATGTAAGCAACGGACTAGAATAGATAAAATAGCAGGAGCAAAACATGAGCACGTAAAGATTTGAGAAAGTTTAGGTGTGAGGGCGTTTGCGCTACTAAGAGGAAGTTGACTGTTCAAGTTCACTAGTCTTTGCTTCAGGGCGTACAGGAGTGTAACAATCTAGGTTGGGGAGGGTATGCTTGATTTTCACCATGTATTGAGTCAAAGATAAGAGGGTGGTCACGATTTCCTTGATATTCACTTGTAGTTGGTTAAGGCTGGTAGGAGAGGTAGGTACGTTTACAACATGTTAAGGTGATTTTTTTGGTCGAGGTAGACGATGGGCCTTGGATGGTGCCAGTACCTTAGCATGATTGCACTTTTTTGGTTCCAAGAGCTTAGCAAGTCTTTCCTTGAGCTTTGCCACTGTTCTATCATGGTCACCATGATCAATGAGGACGATCTCCCCTTGGTAATTGACCCATCATCATTTTGTCTAGGATTTTCTTCTCAATTTCCATATTTGGCATGATAGTAGGTGGTACTTCAAAGTATTCGATCTTGAGATGCTTGAAGATGCATGTGACCAAAGCACTGTAGGATAGCTTCCTTGTCTTTCTCTTAGCCATGCGATACATGTAGATAAAGATCATGTGGGGGAAGGAAAACACTTCAAACTTGCTCAAGATGGCCTAGATCATTCTTACCTCATATTAAGAGACGTCATTCTTCGAAGATGTTGTCGAGTGGAGGCAAAGAGTGAGGATCTTTTGAATAAAGTTCATTTTGAGAGGGAGAAGACTTAACGGGACAATTTCCCTAGAAGTGCAAGCAAAGTTAGGAGTTTTCAAAACAAAGCTATAGGGCTCATCAAGCTTCACTAGAATGTGTTTGAAAAAATTATAGGGCTCATCAAGCTTCACTAGAATGTGTTTGAAAAAATTATACTCGGTATGGATGATCTCAGCCAGTTCATCCAGAGTTACAACATAGTTTTGTCCTTGAAAAGTGAAGACAAAAGAGTCTCGGTTTGGAAAATGCAGATTTGAATAAAACATTGCCACAAGGGTAAGGTGAACCTCCTCTTTCATGAAGTAGAAAAATTTGAGTTGAAGTGCTTCACAAAGCTTGGAGAGAAAAATCCCATGATTTTTTAAAAACTCAAAATCAACATAGCAATGAGGAATAATGCCTTGATTGTAGAAGTGATGATTTGCAAATTCATATTCCAATGAAAAAAAGAAATTGGATTTGGAATTTTCATCTTTTTTAAAACCAATAGTGGGTTCAAAGTTTTGAAATACCTGGTTGTCATCGTCTTCTCGATGTCTATCTCCCAAGACTTCTCCTATTTCTTTTGTGGCTTCACTTCTTTTAGGTTGTGAAGTGATTGGCTCAGGGATGATTTTTACCTCTTTGATAATTTGTTTGCCTTTGTCTTTGGGAGCAGCAAGTTCAAAGGTGCCTTCCTCTTTAGTTGAGGATTTCTGAGGTGAGAGTTGAGAGATTTATGAACGCTAAGTAGCTGAATATGATGGTTCAGCGGTTGGTTTTTTTTGAGTAGTTAGTGCCTGTTCAAGTTATGGGGTTTGCGATCTCATGGATTCGAACTTGAGGAGTTTCTTTAGTTTCGATCCATAGGTTTCCATAAGAGCAGTCAAGCCTTTTAATAGATATCCTCGAAATGTTTGGGTAGAAGTTGATGGCGATAGAGTGGCTGTAACTAGTGGTGCCATAGGTGGTATAGTGCCCATGTCCTTTTTTGCAGGTAATTAAGATTTTGGAGTTTTTCATATGGGGGTTTCTTTGTCTATGGTTTCTGGTAATGGTGTGCTAGTGGTAATTGATCAACTAGCTTGAGCCACACTTTGACTTTGAGTGGCCTTCGGATATTCTTCTTGTTGAGTGACCTCCTCTTTAGAGGTTTTGGACGCTCGACCAGTGGTACATGAGGATTTCCTTATGACCTTGAAAGAAGGGCGAGCTTTGGGTGCCATGGGTTTGAGTGTAGAGGCATTTGTGTGCAGAGAGAACAAGAATTTTCAGTAGAAGAGATGCGAGAGTGTAGGTATGAGCAGTGTGAGTGAAGATGTGAATACTGACTCAGAGTGAAGATGTGAATACTGACTCTCTATACATAGGAGAAGTGTATTTCATGAAGAGGGAGAAACTTAGCCGTTGTTTCTTCAACAATAATTTTCTTATCCGTAGTTCAAATTCTATTGATTAAACAGGCAGTAAATTTGTGCTCACTATTTTGTTACAATAGTCATAACAGTTCTTGATAGGGTATATGTAGTTAGAACGGTAACAATTGCAATACTTATAACAGTAACTTTTTTGAATTAATATAGTAGGTGTGTACTTGTTATTTTTGCCGTACTCGATGTTTTTCGACATAATTCAAATATTACATAAATGTTGTCATCCCAGAGCATTATATATACCGAGTTCACCTTGTATATATTCAAAGGTTGGCTTATCTAGTGGCTTGGTGAAAATTCTGCTTGCTGTTGTCAAATATCACCATTATTAATATGATCACTAATGAAGTAATGCCTTACCTTGATGTGTTTTGCTCTTGAATGGAAGATTGGATCCTTGGTTAGATTTATAGAGCTGGTGTTGTCACACATAAAAATACATTCTTCATCTTTTTCAAAATCACTCAGTTGTTGCTTCCTTCAAATAAGTTGTGCACAATACCTTCCGAGGGCAATATATTCAGCCTTACTAGTTGAGAAAGTGATTGAGTTTTGTTTCTTCGAGAACCGAGAAATCAACATATTTTCTAGCAATTAGCAAGTACTTGATGTACTCTTTATATTTATTTTAAAACTTGCAAAGTCAGCGTTCGAGTATTCAAGTAATGCAAAGTCTGTATTTTTGGGATATCAGATCCCTAATTTTTGAGTAGATCCAATTTATCAAATAATTCATTTGACAGCTGATAAATGCAATTCTTTTGGATCTGATTGAAATTGAGCACATAAACAAGTGCTAAATAAAATATAAGGTCTAGATACTGTTTAATATAGCAATGAACCTATCATAGTTCTATACAACTTGGAGTCGACAGACTTACCTTTCTCATCTTTATTCAACTTGATAGAGCATGACATGGGTGTTTCGATTTCTTGCATCCTTCTAGACCAAATTTCTTTACTATTTCTTTTGCATACTTCTCTTGATAGATGAAGGTGCCTTTAGGAGATTGTTTGATTTGAAGTTCGAGAAAGAAGTTTAGTTTGCCAATTAGGCTCATCTTAAATTCACTTTTCATCATCTTTGCAAAATCCTTGCACAGTACGTTGTCAATGACTCTAGCAATTATATCATCAACATATATTTGAACAATAAACAAATCTTTACTTTTTCTTTTGATAAAGAGAGTAGTGTCTACCTTACCTTTTTCGAATTCATGCTCTATCAAGAAAGTACTTAATCTTTTATATAAGGCTCTAGGTACTTATTTTAGTCCATAGAGCACCTTCTTGAGTTGATAGACATCATTAGGTCTTTCTCTTTCTTCAAGACCAGGTGGCTGCTTAACATACACCATTTCTTTGATATAACGGTTTAAAAATGCACTTTTGACATCCATTTGATATGATATGAAATCATAGAAGCAAGCATAAGCTAGTAATAAACGTCTAGCTTCTAATCTAGCAACAGTAGCATAAGTTTCATCAAAGTCAATACCTTTCTCCTGTAGGTATCTTTTAGTGACTAGTCTTGCCTTGTTACTTACAACATTACCTGTTTCATTAAATTTGTTTCTAAATATCCACTTGGTTCCTATTACCGTCTGATCCTTAGGTCTTGTAACTAGTTCTCATACATCGTTTACCTTGAATTGAAGTAATTTCTCTTCCATGGCTTCAATCTAGCTTTCATCCTTGAGAGCATCTTCTACTTTCTTGGGCTCAAATTGAAATATGAGAGCTCAAGAATTTATGATACCTTTAAAGGATGATCTTGTTTTGCATCCTTCATCCATCTTTCCTATTATTTGTTCCTTAGGATGCTCAAACTTAAATCTCCAATCTTTGGAAGATTGACCTCGACTTGAGAGATTAGCTAGTGGTTGCAGTTGCTACTGTTTATGAGCTACTAGTGTAGATCAATTTATAGTCCTTTTTGATCATCCATGGATCTCACATTTATGGATTCTTCCACTACCTTTGAATTTTTGTTAAAAACTCCACAGGCTTTACTTGTAGTTGAATAACTAAGAAAGACACCTTCATTAGCTCATGCATCAAACTTCCCAATATTGTCATTTGTATTTTTGAGAATGAATCATTTGCGTCAAAATATATGGAAGTAATGCAAAGTAGGTTTTCTTCCTTTGTATATATCGTAAGAAGTCTTTTTTACGATAGGTTTTATTAATACTCTATTGAGAGTGTAACATGCAGTGGCAATAGCTTCAGCCTAGAAACAAGTAGGTGCACTACATTCGATCCATATTGTCTTTGTCATTTCTAGTAGTGGTCGATTTCTTCTTTCTGCCACCCCATTTTGTTGAGGAGTATAAGTAGTGGAGAGAGAAGTTGTGTTCCACTCCATTTTTATTATAATACTTAGTAAAGCTTCGGTTGTCAAATTCTCCTCCATGGTTAATTCTGATGGTGGTGATGTTGCATCCCTTCTCATTTTGAACTTACCAAGGAAATTTTTCAAAGGAATGAATTGCTTCATTCTTGTTGGTCCAAACAAGTCCATATGCAATGGTTGTAGAGATTTGTTAGTAGCAATAGCTTTGATAGATTTAAAAGAGTTTCTCACTTGTTTTCCCAGCGTGTATGCGTTACATGAGTCTCACTTGTTGTAATCGATTTTTGATAAGTCATGGACTATATCTTTAGATGATATCTTCCGGATCTGCTTTGCGTTGATATGACCTTATTTCTTGTGCCATAAATCACGTTATTCCTTGATAGACATTAAACAGTATGATTCCTCAAAGTTAATATCAAGTAAGTAGATATAACTATACCCATTTCTAGTGAATGTTTGGGGTTTATCCTAGGCTCTCGAGGAAGGATCAGTTCTAGCGAGACTTCTCCAGGTGTTGAAAGGATTCGCTTGCTCTGTCAAATGACGAAGAAGCATGCTTTGACATACGAAGAGTTGCAGGACTTGGGAAATTGTTGATATCTATTGGGGCTGATGTTGAAGTTTCAGCACCAAGAGGAATCAGAGATGCTAGGCTATTGGCAAGAGAATGGCCTTGAACTTATAATGTTTCCACATCGATGATGTTGGGAGTAAAAGAGCTGGAGGTTAGACTTGCTGTCGAGTAGATTGTGCAGTCAGGACAAACCTTGATAAGCACCTCCTGTCATGACCCCAACTCCATCTCTAGGGTCACGAGCGACGGGTTATTTTCGTGACGGCCCAGGCTTGTTGCCGTCCCGATTCTTTTTATCTTATTATCATGCACACGCGGAAGCGTTACAAGCGACTCCCCAGACAAACAACATCTGGAAGACTGGGACATACATCATATTGAACACATTGACTTATATTATAATAGTACTTTTACAAGCTCTTTCTCTACGGACTCTCTTTTCTTTTTACATCACAGTACAAGTTTTCCATATAGGCCAGGGGAAATCCTATCTCCTCTAGCGTGACTGCAGCTCCCAAAATTGACGAGATTTTCATGCCTACAAGACTGAAAGATAAGGGGTGAGTTTTGGGGAAACTCAGTAAGTGAAATTCCTAGTTCTCTACTAAGAAAATATCTCATCATCGTTAAAGCCTAGTAAGTACAATACTCGCAAAACAATTTCGATGGTATATCAATTAAGCTATTTCACCAACAAACTTATCATCATCACATAGTAACATATTCAATAAGTTTATTAACCATATAAATGGTTCTTCCTATATTTTTAAGGGCTTCCAGCCGCAGGCTGGGCATTTGGCCTCAGGCTAGGCATCCCATACTCTTAGGGGCTTCCCATATTTTCAGGGGCTTCCTGGCTTAATCGGGGCATCCGGCTCTCAAGTCAAGCATCCCATACTTTTAGGGGCTTTTTGGCTCAACTAGGGCATTCAGCTCTTAAGCCAGGCATCCCATACTTTCAGGGGCTTTCTGGCTCAATCGGGGCATCCCGTTCAATGAACGAGATATTGCCGCTAACGCTGTGTGGTGACGGATGTTTTTTCCTCTTTAAGTGCATGCACAAATGCATCATATAAGTTGATTCTTATCTTTTCTCTTAGCCAACACATGCATGGCCCGGAGGTGTGCTCATTCATTCATGTGCGTCATGAGTTTCTTATACCTCACTAGCAAACATGTTAGGACTGATCTTTGGTTCGTAACTTGAATCAATCACTCAATGCCGATCCCCGCACCGGACAAGGCTTAGAAATGGTATACCTCAATACCGATCCAAGACCTCGAGGCTTGGGTACACCTCACTTTAGTGACAATCCCAAGCTTCACGGACCTCGGCTTCGACTCGATGTGAATACATATGCATCGAGAATGACCCTTGGCTTGTGGCTTCATTCAACGCCAAGCACAAAGTCTCCACGTCCATTTGGACTATGGAAATCGACATGCTTGGTGCCTTACCAAGATCTCATAGATTTGGGCGATCCCCGTACCAATCAAGGCATAAGATTGACACGCCTCAATGTCGACTTAGGACCTTGCGGCCTTAGGCAATTCCCGCACCAACCGAGGCTTGGACCCAGCATCCTACTTATGTTGAAACCAAGGCTTTATGCCTTAAGGTGACCTTGCCTTGTGATGAACTTAACTTGAACGAACCTCGGCCTCATTTTGAGCATGAACAGTTCAAGCACACATTCAAGCACAACCATGAGCAAAACCATACAAAAGATTCAATCCTATCCGTGGCTTGACAGGTAAGCACCTAACTAAACTTAACAATGGAGACTACCGCCCTAGAGGAGACATAGGAGTCTTATTTACCTTGGCAAACCTCGAAGACCAATTTATATAGCTTGATGGATTGAGGATGCAAGGCCGAGAGAAAGGAGAAGGAGGAGGAAATGGATGACAAGGTGAGGAAAACAAGGAAGGGCTCCTCCTATTTATAGCCCCTTGGTGCCATCATTACTATGCCAACCGGTCCAATCTTAAGTTTTCAAGTGTCCCACTAGAATACTTAGGTGGCAAGCTCAAGTTGCAAGGTGTTAAGTCTTTTTTAAAAGGCGGCACACCTAATGGCCTAATGTAATGATTGGAGGCTAACTTGTTTCATTCCTATTAGGCCATTTATATAGTGCCATTATGACTTGGCTAACTTGTTCCCTAAGGAAAATCTTATGGTAATCATGACCATATTTTTCATGGACACCTAAGCCAATGAGTCACCAATTTCTTCTCCAAGGCAAATCTCAAGTCATCATTACCAAATATTTGGATGGACACCTAAGCGGGATGACTCATCCTTGCATTTAATGATGTGCTCTAGAATCTCATATATATCTTCTCTTGATTAGTTCATTTGTCCAAGAGTCCCTTACTTAATTCCCAATGTGAATTTTTGCTAATCATTACCAAATCTAAAAATATCTATCCAAAGTAGTGAGTCATCCTTCTCATTAAATGAGGGAGTTCTAGAATTTTCTTCTATTTTGTCTTTTTCTTCATCAAGAAGGCGGTTTAGAGAATTCTATCATTCTAATTTGTTCCGGGGTCGGAAAAATGATCATTAGGTACATCTCAAAAAATCGAATCACGTACATCCGAGGTTCGGCCCTTACGTCCCATATTTGCCCAAACCGTTCTTTTGGATAGTCAGTCGACTAATAGGGTCGGTTGTCCTTTAATTGGTTCGAGGCCTATTCTAAGGCTATCCATGGCCTAGTACAAAGCCAAGACACCCATGGACCTTAGAATAAGTGATAGAATAGCCGGGTCTAACCTTGGACTCATTTCGGTTGGTACCTAATCCACCGGTAGGGTTCATGGTCAGTGCATTACCAATCCATGATCGGACATCACCAATTCGAGATTTCGTTCTAATCACTAAGAATTAAATAGGGAATGATGCATTTTTGGTCGGAAATAATTTGCATTTGATCAATTCGGATTGTCCGTGTATCGGTGCATAACCGGGCGGAATCACCCGTGACCAAGAACTACGACCGGTTGGATCAACCCATGACCATCCACCGATCCAAAATCATCTCGTGATCAATTCTTACAATCAAAAAGTCATCTTATGAGCTGGTGATCCTATCCCATTGATATGGAGTTTGGGACACCTGGAGTGCCATAACTTGGCACGGGGGGGACACTTAAGTGCCATAACTTTTTTTTCGGTACACTTAAGTGCCACTTTTTTTTCAAATGGGACACTTAAGTGCCACCTCCGGCGACCTTGCCGGAAATCCTACGTGGCACGTGTTTATTATTTTTTAATGCTTGCGTGGCTCGCCGGAGAGCTGAGTCGGCGCTAACTCAGCAGAAATGACGCCGTTTACATAATAAAAAATTAATTAAATTAAATTAGATTAAAACTTAATTTTAATTAAAAAAGGGGGACGAAGGGGCGGGCGGCGAGGGCGAGCCCTCGCCGCCGCCGCCTCCCCGCCGTCGTCGGGAAGGGCCGGCGACGGCGGGGAGGCGGCGTGGCGAGGGCTCACCCCTCGCCCGCCCGCCCTTCATCCCCCACCTTTTTTTTTTTTTTTTTTAATATAGAGTATTTTTAATTAAAATTAAGTTTTAATTTAATTTAATTAATTTTTTATTATTTTTACATGTCGACGTGAAACGGCGTCGTTTTTACATTTTTTGTCACGTCGCATGCAAAAACGACGCCGTTTTGGACCTCCATCATCGGAAAATTGCCACGTCGGCCGTTTGGCCGGATTTTCGCCGGAGTGGCACTTAAGTGTTCCATTTTACTCCGATATTGGCACTTAAGTGTTCCATTTGAGAAAAAAGTGGCACTTAAGTGTACCGAAAAAAAGTTATGACACGTAAGTGTCCCCCGTGCCAAGTTATGGCACTCTAAGTGTTCTTTACTCCATCGATATGGTTGGTAGAAATTCACGGTCGACACATCGACCAATTCATGACCGGTAGGTCAGTCGATCATGACCGATCCATAATTTCTTGCTGATCGAATTGATCAATTCATGGCCACTGGCCCATGATCAATCCTTTTATGACCTTATGGTCGATATTTACAGGGCCAGAATCAAGGATGTTACACCTCCTGGTCCGAGGAGTGGATACTCACATCAAAGTAGGTATACTTAGATTAGAACATCAGACTAAGGCCATATTAAGAAATATCACAAAGTGAAAAGAAGAGAATACTTGAGTCTCGCGTTTTTTTTTTTTTTTCTTCTGGTGCTCAATGAGTTAGAGAGGTAGGAAGATTAGATGAAGGTTTGGCAAATCAACAGAGTGAGTCTTGAAGGTGGCCTTGCTAAGGATAGTGTTGAAGTCTCCATTGAAAAGGGAATCTTGGTGGGTCCTCCACCAAGTAGTGAATCTTTTGAGAACACTAGGGGTTGGGATGAACGGTCTGATTGTGAAATGGCAAAGTATTTTGCGAGTGATTGTGTGGCTGTAGGTGAAGGGATAAGACGATTTAGTCACCCCAAAAAGGTGCTTCTCATTGAAAGGAAAATCCATAGAGTAGAGAGCCACAAGTAGAATGCTTTAGGTCAAGCTGAGTTACTAAGCGCAGTATTGAGGGGAGTAAAATTTCATGCCTAACTTCAGTTTCCCTTTCAGCGATAGCCTCAATGTCAAGTTGGGCACAACTAAAACAAAATGCGAAAATTTTTGGTTGTCCTTAGCCCAGCCAAAATCAATGACAGAGATAAAATCTAGGCTTGAGAGTGGGCATAAATCGTCAGTATTCAAAGAGTGATGGTAGAACCAATGGAGGAAATACTGGAAAGATGATGACCCTTTAGGAGAGGGGCGAAGATGGAAGCTCAACAGCTATGCTCCTTTACTCTCAAGATAGAGCGATTCGGATTTAGACTCATGTGAAAAAGGGACTTTGGCGTCTGAAAAAGGGACATAAAATACAACCTGACTCATGCTTGGAGGATTCATAAAGGACCATGAAAAACCCCAAAGGTAGGAACACACATAGTGACGGATGAAAAACCTAGGCCATAGTAAAGGGCAACAAGAGTAAGACTACCTATAGTTCTATGCTTACCCCGGTAAAGATAAAGCTAAGCCCTTGAATTCTTGAGCTATTTGAAGTGAGAGATGACAAAAAAGAACCTAGACATCTAGTAGAGCTAAAACACAACATGCTCCTCATCCTCAACATCTCCTATTCGATGAGCGTAAGTTTTTTGGAAGCCAATATAGGAAAGATCCATACCTTTCTTGAAGAAATCACTAGTCAAAGGGTCAACAACTATGGCATTATCACCATCAAGACTTGGACCTATGATGGCATACCCGTTGAGAAGGGTTACTAATATAGGGTTTGACTTGAAGAAGAAACAATTTACAGACAACAATCAAAAGCTAGCAAGGCTACCCAAGAGCTTGTGATTGAGTTTTCAATCAAAGGAACAAAAATCTAAAGCCTTGTCTATTTGAGACTTGTGCCACAACTCCTACTTGATAGCTTTTAGTTTAAAGTACCAATCAAAGACGTGCAGTCAAAGGGGTAAAGGACCTAGAGTTTTTGGGAAGCAAGCATCAAAACATGCTTTGAAAGGTGGTCCCTTTGAAACAGGAGCTGCTTCTCCACATGTCGAGGGAAACATTCAGCAAGAAATGGAGGAGGAATTAGTGTCTGCAAATAGGAACCAAGGACGATTTCATCGGTTGCCTCATCTATAGAGCTTTAAGGTGACATGAGGACATTGTTTGCATATTCCGATGATTCGATTTGTTCAAAACAAGTGAGAAAAGTGTCGGGATCATGTGATCGAGACATGGTAGGACCAGAAAGGGACTAGGAAGGTTGAAGAAAACAAAGAAATGCATAAAAATTTGATCTTGAAAGTGAGCTTCAATGGCATAAAAAAGGACAAAGGAAAGTCAAGAGCCGCACAATTATAGAGAAATAGGGGAATGAAGTATTCAAAAAGGATGTGGGTTCAGAAACCCTAAAAAGCACTAGCTTACTTACGGAAGAAGGGGAGCTGAAGTGACAATGCACGAAGAATGAGGTGATGATACCGGTCAGTACAATCATAAATATGGTTAAAAGAATCAAAATATCTTTTAGTTCTTTTAGATGGGGCACTTGTTGGTGCTCAAATTAGCTTGTTGGGCTTTGGAAGCTGCAAGGAGTAAAGCATGCCCAATACACGAGAATCTACAGAGACTGGGCCAGAATGCCAACCGTTGACAAATAAGGGATCTCGAACAACGCAACATGAGGATTTGTCGAAACTAGCGAGATAAGGATGGAAACAATTATGGGAGTTGGCACTAGTAAAAGTATCAGTAAGACATGGTGGTTATCGACAAGGAATCAAGACTTCCAGAATATTTTAAATATCAAATAGGTCCACTAAAAAGTAGTCATATGCAGATTACCACTATAAATAGCCAAAAAGGCATCAATATGAAGGACCTTTGGCCAAATTGACAACTAGTTGCTTCCTTTCCGGAGCGACATAGAATTTACTAAAAGCAATAAAATCGAAGTTTTGCCTCCTCAGTGAAAGATTTTATAAAGGAAACCATTTCCCTGGCGAACAAGGCTCAAACACTTTAATCTAATTGGTACTTTTGGAATCTTATTGGACGAGATTTAAGTATATGTGGTTGCGCTTCATTCTCTTTCAAGTCTTTCTATATCTTTCTTCACTGCTTTCTCTTTTAAGAACTTTCCCCACTCGTTCTCACATTTGTCTTCATCCTCTTTTCAAATCATCATGTCAGAAGCATCCGAAAGTCTTTCGTTCCATGCGACCAAGTCATCCCAAAAGGAGCTCGCTTCATCTCATCTTCTACTAGAGTGACACTTGTCTTCGTGACCATGTCTTCTCTTGCCGTTCCCGCAATCAACGAAATCCTCATCTCTCACTACATTAACTTTGGGGCGCATCTGTTGGTACTCAACCAATGAATTACTCAATGTCCTATACCGTGAAGTATTGTTGGGCATACTATAACGTTCTAAAGAATTTTTTTTCTTGAATTTGACTGGCATCACAAAAAAAAAATAATAAAAGGAAATCTTTTTTGGGGCTAAGAAAATAGTAATACTAGAAAGGGAGACTTAGTCTACGGTCTCCTTTGACTTTTTTAGTTGACCTCTTCAGACATTTGGTAGGCTCCCATGCACTCTTCGAAAGTAGAGTGGGGGGAAGGCAGCCTATGAAGCATAGACACATTATCGGAGCTTCCGTGTCGTGTTCGACACATGTCGAAGTGTTTGACACGCTTGGACATGCTCGGACAAGTTCAGACACGCGATTAACACGTGTCGAATTTTTTGACATGTGGTCAACTTTTTTCGACACGTTCTAACACGCGTGTTCGAGAAAGAGTATCGTTGAAGAAGACGATAAAGGGTGGAGGCGAGGCTGCGATGGCGAGGTAGGGCCAGAGGAAGAGCATAGAGTGAGGCAATTCAGAGGGCCGCGAATGCGACGCTGCAATGAAGGGTCGGCGGCGACGCTACAGTTGCGAAGGAGGAAGGACCAAAGGTGAGGCGGTGAGTGATTGCGATGAGGCGACCGAGAGAGAGCTAAGAGGATCGTGCAATGAGGAGGAAGAAGAGGCCATCGTTAGGGTTTTAGCAAGAAGAGAGGGAGGGTGGTGGGGGACGAAGGAAAGAGACCGAGGGCGGAGAGAGGGTGAATGGGGTGGCATGGGGTGGGGGTGGGGGTGGGGGGAGAGAAAACCAGACAGGTGCTCTTGAGGGGCTAGAGAAGAAACTGAGGGGGTGAGGGAGTAAGGGTGGGGGTGGGGGAGATTGATGGGAGCGGGGGTGGGGTGATTGATGGAGGTGGGAAGCAAGTGGTGGCGTAGGGGGAAGGGGAAGAAATTGAGAGGGCGGGGGAGCAGGGGTGGGGTGATTGATGAGGGTGGGAAGTAGGTGGTGGCGTGGGGGAAGGGGAGGGGGAGAGAGAGAGCAGGGGAAGAAATCGAAGGGGCATGGGAGCAAGGGTGGGGGTGATTAATGGGGGCGGGGGAGCAGGGGAAGAAATCGAGGGGGTATTTTAGGGGTGGCGTGGGGGACAAGGGGAGAGAGAAATTGGGGGGGGAGGAATGATTTTTGGGGACGAGGGTTTGGAGGGAAAAATGAGAGAGGAAAATGATTCTAGGGAGGTATTTGAGGGAAAATAATTTTTGGGCAGCAAAGTTATTTTTGTTAAAAAATAAATAAATGAGTTAAAAAGTGATTTACAAAAATAAAAATATTCAATGTTAAATAATGATAATTTTTTTATCATTACAAAAGATCATAAATTTATTAGAATAAAGTTGATTCTAGTCTTTTGTTAATCATTAATTTCATCCATAACTTTTGTTAAAATTAAAAACATGTTCCCAAATATGGGTATGCATTAATTATGAATGTCTTTCAAATTTTCTATGAATAGATTTATTAATATTATTAGTGTAAATTCATTGTAAGTTCTTTTTTTAATTATTTATTTATCTGTGAATTTGAATCCAATTAATTAAAAATAAAAATATTTACTAAATATAAAACGTGTCTTATCGTGTCGAATTCTCTATTTTTAAGAAATTACATGTTGACATCTCGTGTCGCGTGTTAGTGCTACTTAGGAGGTAGCTACTGCTTTGCCATGTCTTATTCCTTGAATATTAAGTGATTACCCCCTGCATAAAACGTAATTGACACGGCCCTTGTACTCTTTTTTTTATTTTTTCACACATCTAACGCAAACCGCTGCAAAATAGTTGGTCAATTATTCAAACCATAACTTACCAATTAAAAGCAATAAAGGCAGTTCCATTGTGTTTTCTTTCCTTTTTTTTTTTGGGTAAGGATTGTGTTTTCTTTTTAGGCTTCATTTATTTCGCAAAAAATGAATAATTTGAAAAATATCTTTCTAAAATTAATCACTTATATCACCGATAATGGAAACATTTTTTATTGATAATTTTTTCAACAATCATTTTTGGGAAAATACTTTTCAAATAATTCATTTTCCGTGAAACAAATGCACCTTTCCAAGTTTAATAAAATCACATAATAATACATGAGTGGACTATAGTTTATCCTCTATTATTTTCTTTTGGGATGTGTGTTTTCCTTTTACTCTAATTAGAGGAAATTCCCTTAAATCATATCTCTAAATGGTGGTTATACAAATTAACATCACCCACATTTGATTTTTGCTAAGTTTGTATGGTTAGTGTCTCCCCTGGGTTGGAGAAACATTTGTCAATCTCTTTAGATATATGGCCGGCTGTTGTGCTTGATAATTGTTGTTTAACAAGTCGAGGGGAGAAAGGCGACTAATTCCTAATGGGGGCTCGTTCCTTCAGTAAGTCATTAGAACTCCATATAACATAACCGAGCAGACCGGAAAAAGTGATTAATTTAAGAAGGATGACATGTATGGCTTTCTAATCTTAAGCACGACTGCCGGCCGACAAGTCTTATATAAGAGGCAGAACGACAGAGCATTCTCGGCAGCAACTTAGAAAAGCAAATACGTTTTACTTCCTTTTGGCATCGCATCGATGGAGGGCTCATTTTTCCGCGTGTTTAAGAGGGCTCTGCTCTTTCTCTCTCTCCATGTCCTCATGATCTGCTTCATGCATCAAGGTTATACTTATGGAGTAGAAGGGAAGATTACAAGCCGCACTGTATCAGTTAGCTCTCTGTTGCCTTCTCCTTCTTGCTCACCTTCTACTACAAAAGGTGGGGCGCTCTCTCTCTCTCTCTCTCTCTCTCAAATCATGCCTTGCACATGTGAGTTATCATGGAGTCCTTATTTTTCACACATACTTTTGTTTGGTTCTGATACAACTTGCTAAGTTGCTTTTGCTTTAAACTTTATTAATGGGGAAATTAAAAGGGGAGAGGGTGATTAGAAGAAGACATATAGGGAGGTGATCCGTCTCTTTTGCATTAGCTCGTGCCAAATAGTTCAAATTGCATTTAGTGGAGGGACGTGGTCATACAGTGATGGTGATCATATGGACTTGTCCCATTCAAGAAGCTAAGTCGTTTGAAAGGAGAGAGTGGGAACACATGTTTAAGAGGTTGGCCGGATCAAACCGAAGTCTTCGTTGAATGGAAAGATAAAACAATCTATTTTGTTCTTTTGACCAGTGGATTATCAACTTACTATTTCATCTAATCTCTTAGGGCCTATTTGATAATACTTTCAGGAACAACCGATTCTCTTCTTTTGTTCCCAGGAGCAAAAAAAGAATAGAAATCCGTTTAGTAAATTTTTTGTTCCCAAAAACAAAAATCAATTTTTTTGTTCCCAAGAATAGATTTGGAACAAAATCAAGAGGTAGAAAAAAGTTACTTCTTGCCTGGGAACAATTTCTAGAATCGAGTCCAATTTTTTTCTTTCCTTTTCTCTTTTCTCTTCTTCTTTTTCTTTTTCTTCTTCTTCCTTTTGGCTGGTTGCCGGCCTCGGCCATAGTCGGCGACCTCATTGGAGCATTCCCGGCCCTGGTGACATGGAGCCACGGTGAGGCTCGGTCTTGTCGGTGGCTGGGTGAGCTTGGCCTCGCCAGGCTAGGGTGCGGCGCAAGGTCAAGCCTTGCTGGTGGCCTGGCAAGCCTTGGCATCTCCTAGATCTGGCGAGGCTGAGGATTGCCTTGGCCAAGTGAGCCTTCGACAAGCTCGCGGAACCCCGCCAGCCAGTCGCTAGCCATGGCGGTGGCTCGTCTTCCTACAAATAGAAAGGAAAAAAATTTAAGAATCCTACCAAACGCATTTCTATCCTGAGAATAGAAATTTTGAATAGATACCAAGCGAGTTCTCTTGCTCATAAACTATTCTCGGGAATAGAATTAAAAAAAACCTTTTCTAATAAAAAATTGTTTCTGAAGACAAAATTGTTACTAAATGCGTCCTTACTCTTACACGACATGCTTTCAGCTAGCAACCGGAAGTCGACCTTGGAGGTAATTCACAAGCATGGCCCATGCTCTCAGCTTGTTCAAGACGAAAATCCTCTGAATCACACCAAAATCCTGCTCCAAGATGAGTCAAGGGTCAAGTGGATTCAGTCCAAATCCTCCAATAGCAGCAACAGCCTAAAAGCTTCGGCGGTGACTCGTCTTCCTGCGAAGTCTGGCATCAACATTGGCACTGGCAACTACATAGTGAAGGTCGGTCTTGGCACGCCAAAAAAGGACCTCACTCTCATTTTCGACACCGGCAGCCCTCTCACGTGGACCCAGTGCAAGCCATGCGTGATATCTTGCTACAATCAGTCTGGCCCAATCTTTAACCCATCGCGATCATCGTCCTATGCCAATGTCTCGTGTGGCTCGATAGCATGCTCTCAACTTACTTCCATCCTCGGTAATATCAACCCCATTTGAGATACTTAATTCTTGTGATGTCCTACTCGAATATTTTGCAAGCGTAGATGAGGAATCTCTGATTCTAAAAGTTAAAAAACCATCACAAGAAAGAATAACCAGAAGTAATTAAAGTAATGTGTTATGTTCTTGGATCTTTAGGTGGTTCGCGATGCAACAGATCCACTTGTCCATATGCCATCCAATATCAGGACACTTCATTTTCGGTAGGCCTCTTTGCAACTGAGAAGTTGACAATATCGCCAACGGAGGTGATCGACAATTTCGAATTTGGCTGCGGTGAGGACAACCAAGGCTTCATTGGCAGAGCTGCAGGGTTCATCGGACTCTCAGACAGCAATATCTCTTTCGTGGGACAAACCGCAGCCAAATATGGCAAGTATTTCTCCTCCTGCTTGCCCTCTTCCGCTAGCTTCACTGGACACTTGACTTTCGGCAGGGACAGCGGAGCACCAAGCTCAGTTAGCTTCACGCCGTTATCGACGGTACCGCAAAGCTCGCAATTCTATGGAATTAGTATCGTCGGTATCAGTGTAGATGGAAAACCTCTATCAATACCATCGACAGTCTTTTCGAATGGAAGTGCAATTATCGACTCGGGAACTGTCATTACCCGATTACCTCCAACAGCCTATACCGCCTTGAGAACCGCAGTCAGGAAAGCAATGGCGAATTACACGACGGCGCCAGCAATTTCGCTTTTCGATACTTGCTATGACTTTAGCAAGGAGAGCACAGTCGTGATCCCATCGATAACATTCTCTTTCGCCAACAGAGTCGACATCGACTTGGACCCTAGCGGGATATTTTACGTCGTGGATGCCTCTCATGTTTGCCTAGCGTTTGCAGCGAATGGTGCTGATAGTGATCTGCTCATTTATGGTAATGTGCAGCAGAGAACGTTTGAAGTGGCGTATGATGTTGCTAGAAGAAAGCTAGGCTTTGGTCCAAATGGCTGTTCCTAAGATGGAGGGACCGTTGGAAATATTATGGGAGATATCAACTCTGGTTATCGATTAATTGATTAAGTTAATCTGTGATTAGCTTGGTAAAGTAGGAATGTAATCATGTATATTTTCTTTCCTGTCTTACTCTAGCAGTATAAATAGAGCAATGTACTCGTACAATTAATACACATTAATACAAATAACAATTTCCTCCAAACACTTTTCGATTCTTAACATGGACTAAAACAAAAGTTATTTGTAGACATGCTCAATGACGATTAGGAGTATGCAAATTGAATATGTCGTCATCAACTTTCACCATTCTTGATTAAATACTTTGAGTGGTAACTATTACGTATGGAGAATAGAGGAAGTGAAATTACTAGGCACTTCTCTAGTGTTGTTTAACGTCGATCTTTGTGAGTTACAAATTATGAAGTTCATCAGCATGCAAATTTAGGTAAACAAACATGTGAAAGATATCCATCGGAGAAATTTTTTTTACAAATAGAGATGGAGGAAAATATGACCAACTTGAGAAGGGACACGTCTCTAAAATTAGAAGGTCGCCCTATAATGACCAGATTGTCGCTACTTTCTCGGGGAATATACCACAATAAAAAGATTTAAATCCAAAATTCTCCCTCCCCCCACCTCAACCATTACCACCACATTACGTCGGATTGTGATTAGGCCTCCTTGCGCTGGCGCTCTCTGTTAACAAAGAGGGGTGTTCACGGTGGTTGTGACCTTGCAACCACTGCGAAGCAGTCACAACCACTGCGAAGCAGTTTATCGGTAAATCAATCAAATTAAGACTTGTAATATTGAATAAAAGTTATTATCGAGCATGTTGTTAAGCCACAAAAAGAATGTATGGGTAGATTATTAAAGTAGTTGGTTATTTTTGGTGTAAAAATAAATGTTTGTACAACTCTAGATGGGGCAAAATAATAGTTGCTAAGTAACTAAAATGGGTTGATAACTTAATGTTGAAAATGTCGGTAAATTAGTCAAATTATGGTTGTAATTTCAAATAAAAGGTAGTAACTTTGACATGGTTGGCGAGCCAGAAAAATGCATATTGATAGATTATTAAAGTAGTTGGCAATTTTGGAAGTATATATATATGTTAAAACTTTTGAAAATCATACAAGATGAAAATTGATAAATGACTTATGATGGTCGGTACCTTAATGTTGACGGATTTTGGTTATTTCAAAACCTAACAAGTAAAAAGTTAATAAGTTCCTAACATGAATTGGAAACATAAAGTGACAACCGTTGACAACTGTTGTAAAATTAATTAAACTAAAGTTGGTGATTTAATGTATAAATTAATAATTTAACATAGTTGATGAGCCACTAAAAGAGGTATTGGTAGATTAATAAAGGAAAAAGTACAAAAAAGTCCTAAACTTATTACATTGTACCAATTCAATCCTAACATTTTAATTTGATTAATTCAGTCTTAAACCTTTTCATATTGGTACAAATTTAGTCTATTAGGCCAATTTTGGCCTTGCTGGCCATTGTGAGGATCCAAGGAGGCAAAAGACCAAAAAAAAAAAGGAAAAAGAAAAAAGAAAAAAATTAATACAAAATTGAAAAAAATAAAATATTTTTAAAAATTGCTACGTCAATGTTGGCCGAACGGTTGGCCAAAATTAGTTAAATGGACTGAATTGATATCAATGTGAAAATATTTAGAATTGAATTGGTTTAATTGAAATGTTTAGAACTGAATTTGTATTAATATAATAGGTTTATGACTTTTTGATACTTTTTCCTATTAATAAAATGGTTGGTACTTTTGAAAGTATAAATAAATAACGATACTTTTCGAATTGAGTAAGATATAAAGTTGGTTAGTGACCAAAATTAGTTATAGGTTATTTGGTAACGTGTGTATGACCAAAATTATTAGCAATTTCCATCTACATAGGGCCACGTGGCAATTTCAGTGGCTTGAATTATCCAAATAATATGACGTATGAATAATACAAAAGACATATGAGCAAATATATATGCACAAGGCATTACATAGTATTTTACCAAGTAATTGATATTTAGTTGATTAAATATTGTGATAATATGACACTCTGACTTCAATTAATTTCATTAGTGTCTATAGATGTCCCCAACTTCAGTCATGTGTCTTGCAAAATATATCTGTGCGCATTGGGGAGCATGTCTTGAAGTCCCTCGCCTTTTCGCTTTGAATTAGTAAGAAATGTAGTTATGTGGTAATTGCGTGATCTTGTTAACAACCAACTAGGTCACATCATATCATGATATGATGTGATCTCATTTTATCTATTAGATTAAGCTAAGATTGGAACTTCTAACATTCTATCAGAAGTGGGTTTCGTCAAGTTTGACGTTCCTATTGGAATCACAATGACATCACAGTAAGGGAAAAGAAGGGAAGAAGCAAACAAAAAATAAAGAAAACCAGCTGACGGGATCAATTTATCTTCAAAATCCTCTGCGCATCTAGGGCTAGCGCCTCCCTCAAATCGGACTGGACGCCGAAAGTGAAATGTGCCATTAAGGGAGAAATATATGGTTTGGAAATAGAAACAAAGCGATGGACTCATCGCCAATCTTTTTTTTCAAAGGCCTAGGATGCTTGCGGACCTAGGTAACCTAGGTGAGCATTTGAAGGAACTGGTCATGTCGTGAGATCTAGAAAGAATTTTCGTCTAGGGTTTGCTTACGTATGAGGAAGGGTTAGCATCCCAAAAAACCTTCTCGACATCACATTTTTCCATCGAGTTATTGAAGCAATTATTAATATAATTTATTAATATTAAGAACGTAATTTTGATTTATAGCAAGTGTAGTCCAGTGAAATATGTTACATCCCTTTGCATGTTGGCATGACTTATGATAAAATATTTAAATATTAAATTACATCTTTATCATGTAACTCAAACATTTAGAATAGTACATAACAGTCTCACAAAATTTCACATGGTATCATAATAAGGGATCCTGAGTACAAATCTTTTTAAATCCCTATTTCCTCTCCAATGAAATGTTTCCTATGATTACTTGAGCTCGACCTTAATCATTTGAGTTTCGTCGAATTGAATCATGGCCACTTAGACTTTATGAAATCCGTGGCCTTCGTGGCCATAACTACTCATCCATGCCATGACCGCTCGAAGCTTTGTCAAGCTCGGTCATGGCGACCGGGGCTCCTTCGAGCTCGATGCATCACTCTTTCAAAGAGAGAGAGAGAAGGGTAATACTCAACATGGAAAAGAACCAAGGAAAATTTCAAGCATTAACCATCAGCAAATTCCCATGGGATCAACTCAGTAAATTCCGGGTCATAATTTTTTAAAGGTAAAAAGAAGATTTTTGATTCTCGTACCAAAGTACACGAGTCACCCACGTTAGTAAAACTCAAAATTCAAAACCATTCCTATGTTTCTTTTTTCTTTCCAGTCAGGAAACGTATTTCGCTTTTCGCACGCCCATTTCTCAGCTTCCCACTTTCTCTCTCTACCTTCCCGAACGGAGGGATTACAGGGAAAAAGCTCACTTTTTTAAGGTCTCTCTCGCCGTCTCCCTCCTTTCCCTGGCTGCAGAAAAGCGGATTTTTTGCAGATCTCAGTCCGCCCCATTCTCGCACACCAGGTTCGCAAACCAGTGATCCCAGACGCTTGAAAACCCTCCGCAGCAATGGCGATCATAACGGAAGAAGCAGAAGACCATCATCAAGATCAAGAACCGAGGCCGGAACCGAAACCAGAACGAGAACGAGAGGCGAGCCGACCCCAAAACCCCGCTGCTGCTTCCCGACCTTCGCGCACGAACCCGTTCGTTTTCTGGTTCTACTTCACTCTGGGCGTCTCTCTCGTCACCTTCCTCTTCGTCTCTCTCTCTTCCCTCTCCCCGCAAGACCCCAAGTCCTGGTTCCTCAGCCTACCCGCTAGCCTTCGCCAACATTACTCCAAGGGCCGCACCGTCAAGGTCCAGATATACCCGAATTCTGGTCCGGTTGAAGTGTTCGCGATCGAGGATGGGCCTAGCTCGGCTGAGAATGTGTTGATTATTCATGGGTTGGGTGCGAGTTCTTACTCCTTTAGCAGGGTCGTGCAGTCTCTGGGCTCTAAAGATATACGTGCCATTGCGATTGATTTGCCTGGAAACGGGTTCTCTGATAAGTCCGTCGCTGTTGAGGAAGAAAGAGAAAGTGGGGCTTTGGAGAGGTTTTGGGACGTGTACAGTGAAATTAGGGAAAAGGGTGTGTTCTCTGCCTTTGATCAGATTATTGAAACTGGGCAAATGCCTTATCAAGAAACCCAAGCTCCGCGGGTGGTGAGTAGAATGAGTTTTAAGGCACTCGAATTGGGTGCCGAAGAGGTGGGTAAGGTGCTGGGGCAAGTGATCAAGACCATGGGGCTAGCGCCGGTTCATCTGGTTTTGCACGATTCAGCTCTGGCAATGAGTGCCAATTGGGTCTTGAATAATGAGGGACTGGTGAGGAGTGTAACCCTGATTGATACTTCAGTGAAACCAGCATTGCCTTGGTGGTCCTTCAAGGTTCCAGTGCTTCGCGATGCTGTCTTGGGCGTTCCTTTCTTGCATAAGAGGTTGATCAGGTCATATTGTGTGAAGGGAATCAGTAGTCCTGATGCCAATGCGCATGGGATTCTGATGAAGGGAAGAGGTGGAAGTAGAGCTATGGCTGAGATCGGGAAGAGGTTGAATCATAGCTTCAATGTTGCAGAATGGGGTAGTTCAGAAAGGTTGATCTCTATGCCGATGCAAGTGCTTTGGTCCAGTGGTTGGTCCAATGAGTGGAGGGAAGAGGGGCATCGGATTGCCAAAGCACTTCCACGAGCTAAATTCGTTGAACATTCTGGTGGTCGATGGCCTCAGGTCAGGATTCTAATATACTATATCATGAAGAAAACTGCTTGCATTTTTCCTATGTTATTCCATGTGTCATTAGATTAACGTCCAGTTTTCTTAAGGTGTGAAAATTTAAACCACGGCTAGAATAGATAACAAGATAATGAGGCTGTGACATTGAAAATATTGCTGAAATGAGCTCTGCTTTCTGTAGCTAAATGTGGCTAGAAGGTGTTGTGGCTAGATATGGAAAGGTTAGATTATTGAATAGATTAATTAGCAAAACTTGAAAGATTTTGCGGAATTATTAAAATCAAGTTTGATGTAAGTATGAACAGTCAGTATATGGAAGATTAAGCAGATGATAACAAATGCAATGTGCTTCTATCAGATAAGTATGAAAGTAAATGGAGAGAGAGATAGAAGATGATTGCTCACAGATCTTTATATAGGTTCAGCTTAACTCAAGCCTATCTCCATGCTCCTAGACAAATGGCCACCAATAGACTGGAATCAACTAGTGATTCTTTGAGAGTACAATGTAGCTTCTGCTACTTTTGCCAAGTTGGTAGATCTCACTACCAATCCAAGCACTACTAGCACACTCCCATACTTCTCAAAAGAGATTACAATTAATGAAACACTCTCAGAAAACGAACTTCTTGCTCAGTTGTAGGAGTATGTGTCAGAGAATAAAGCTTTCTCAGTTGTAGTTCTCACAATTCATGTCTTCTTCAGCATCTGTAGATCTTATATAGTCTTCAATATACAAGCTGGTCGTTGGATAATTAGCTGTTGAAGATAAACAGCACAATCATTGGGAGATCTGGTCACCCATACAATAAAATCTTCCTTGCGATAATGTGGTTTCCACAAATATAGTCACATATATTAGGAAATAATATTTTCCTCCATTTTGATTGACAACTTATTTGGATTTTCCTTATGCATTATCCCTTCTGAGATTCCACATCTGTGCTTGCTGTCAATGTTTCTTGAGACTTATTGATAGGCAACACAATATCTAGGTCTTCAAATCATGATGTGTAATCACATGATAAGCTCGTTCTTCTCCAATGATATAAGGAGCTGCTTCTATTGACTTATGTACTGCATTCCACTCTATCTTCTTGAGTGTGACCACAACTGGATAAGCTGTTCACCTTGTCATGCATGGTATCTCCAAGTCTTCATGAACTTCCCTGTTTTCTGACTTGTTCACTTGCATTAAGGTCCTTTCTGCCATAATCAGTTTTTCACTTCATACTCCAGGTTCTATGAGTGGTGATAGAGCTTTCCTTGTGTTTGTCAACTTGAGATAAGATAACATTTACATTTATCTTATGTCTGATGTGTATTTTTTGTCAACTTCAAAATATCATAAGAGGTGTTCCCGATAGAAGTTATAAGCTACTCTGTACTTTATTAAATATATTAACTTGTTTGACTTGGGCCTGGGGACTGTTTGATTGTTTAGTGAAACCAACTTTTGAAAGGTGCCGATGTAAAATTGAATACACCAAAAGATACTCTTCAAACAGTAAACGGTTAGACATAGAAATAAGAAAGTGTTTTCTTATAATGTACTTTAAGCAGTTGTTTGTGCCTTAGTCATATGATTTTGGGGACTGATTTCACTTAAAGGATGGTGTCTCCATGGTTAGTTCATGTCAGAATGCCATTGTATATTCCTTGCTTGATTCACATGCAGGAGGGACAGAGTAAATTGTTTCTTGGCTACAGAACTACTGAACTATATGGTACTAAGACCAATGTAGTGCCTAGTTCAATTGTGCCTTGCTAACGTAAGTGGCAATAGAAGTGACTTAGGACATTTTGTCCGCCTTAGCATCTGTGAGTATCATTATGTGTATGCTAGGTGCAACTTGGGAGGAGAGATTACTAGTTATAGTCAATCAGAAGTTGAATTCAAAATGCAGATTCATTGAATTGATTTATTACAGCATATCAAACACCAACTTTACAAATACTGGGCACATAAGTAGAATGAACTAAATGTCGATTGTGCCCTACATGAGTAAGTGTAAAGAAGTTTGCTGGTCACATTAAGTCTTCACATCGATTTTTTCACACTTTACTGGAATGTGGTTTGTCTTCTTGCCCCGCTGTCTCCTGATTGTGTTCTTTTAACCCTTTTGTGGATCTTTTGAAGAATCTAATGTCAAACAATAGCCAACCATGAAAGACATTAAGTGAGCTTTGTTTCTCACATGATTGGTGTAGGAAGATGCTGCGGAAGAATTGGCCGAAATCATTTCAAAGCATGTGTCCTCCTTGCCAAAAACTGTGAGGAAGGTCACGGATGAGCCTTTACCTGAGCATGTCCAGAAGATTTTCGATGAAGCACAAGGTGAGGATCCTCACCATCACCATCATCATGATCATGATCATATGGGTGGATATATGGGTGCTTATGGAATGGGTCATGGATGGGGAGGTTGATTAGACCTCATTGAGGAAAAATTGAAAGTGGCTGTATTGAAAATGCTAGTTAACGTAGATGCCTCAGATCCTAAATCATGGTATGGTTTCTATGCATCATTTCACCTAGCATTGTGAAGCATATTAGGAGAGCTTGCTACCTTGCATCGTTCGCCACGACATCATGGATGTGGTTGAAACCGTGATGCTAATTTACCTCTTCTTCTTTTTTCCCTCTTTCTCCTTTTTGTGAATCTTTCAATCCGAAGAAGAGATTAAATTAGATCTTTGTAATCATTTATACTGTTTATTCAGCCTTGAATTGTGAGAGTGGTTAATTTTAATTCATTTTCAAATCGTTCATGTTGTTCCAGTATGCTACAAATAAGGTTGTCTGGTTCTGGGGATCACATGTACTGTTCATTAGTCCTTACAACCAGGGTGTGGAAACTAAGGCAAGGCTATTTCCACGGACCTGGGGCATATTTAATTGCCTGGATAAAAGTTAGGATATGATATATCTTATCTTGTGTTTGGTGACTAATTAATAGTGAGCCGCGAGCCCTTCTTTATTTCACATGTTGACTACTTGTCAACTTGAAAAGGGATTTTAAATCTCGTATGTGCCATTCGACCACCCGGCAGAAGACGCTAACGCCATTCCTGATGAGGCGATGAACAAATGAATTTTGCCGTTGTTTTCCAAAGAAAAGTTATTCCAGTTCCTCCATGTCCATGAACAAGAAATAAATCTACCACTATCATCATACACAGATGACATAACATTATCGTACGTACTTCTTTGCTCATCGTTCGAGTAGATTGAGCATGCCAAATTGAAAGTTCAGCAACATCACAATTGTGGGTATCATGCAAAAACAGCTCACCTGTCAAAGGAAGACCAGAATAATCTGAGAGGGAGCTTACATTTTGTCCCCAACAAATAGTTCTTGAGCTGTTGCTCTGGATTGTATTCAATGGAGGCAAACATGGGTTTACATCCAGACTGCAGAAGACCTGTAGTTGGGCTTTATTTAGTTAGACGGTAGACACTTTTGTTGAACAAGTGGAGAAATAAAATAGTCTTTTTGCTAGCATAAAAGCTACTACGTAAGCAATAAGGCCCAGCTGCGAGCAAGACAGTTCTAGTTTCCATAAGAGGATACATAAAGAAGTCATCTTTGCCTTCTTAGAGCTCTCAAGAGGCCCTTCAACATTTTTACCCAAAGAAAAATGTCATTTTATGTGAGGCACTTTCAAGTAGGGATGGATCCAAAAGAAACTTCTTGGGGGTGGCCGGGTTGGCCAACAATATATGATCAAATTTTTTTTAATCGATATGATTATAAATTTCAATATAAATCTCGAGAAAAATTTATAAAAACTCAATAACATAATGTCATTTTATTGAAATACAAGATTTTAGCCCCACTCACATAGTGCACTATCATATGAAATTGATTAAACTTTGGTTTTTATACATGACCTTTACTATCGTTATCGTCCTCGTCATCCTTATTATTATTGGAAGTATAATTAATTTCATATTCACTTGCATTCTTGCTGCCAGTAAATGAAGTTTTACCTCTTTCGACCAATATATATACATATATATATATATATATATATATATATATATATATATATATTCACTTGCATTCTTGCAATAGAGTCAATGGATATTATAACAGAGAAAAAAAGAAACAGAGGGGGGAGACAGAGAAAGCGAGGGAGTGGCCTCCGAAGCCACCTGAGAAAAGTTCATTTGAGCCACAAAATAAACAACTTAAGGCCAAGCCTCAGCCCTTCCTTAAAACTGCCCCTGCTTTCGAGAAACCTTCTATGAATTTGTCCTCAAAGTTCATTTGAGTTCACGTAAATTTATTACAAATCTATCATTTTAGAGTTTTTCATAATATTAACTCGAAGAAAAAACAAAAAAAATAGAATAAAATATACCACATTCACATGTAAAAGCCCCTCTCATTTCTAAAAAGATACTTGCTTTAATCCGAGTTTAGTGGATCAACACGGTGATACGAAAGAAGGGTTGGATCTAGATTTAGATAAAATAAAATATACCAGTTTGGGGTTTTTAGAAGTTGGAAAATTAATTTGAAATAAATTTGTCACAAATGTATCAATTTGGCATTTTTGATGGCCAAAAATCAGTTAAGAGTAAATTTGTCGCATATTAATTTGAATTTTTCATGGTATTAATAAATTATCCAAGTAAGATATTCATCTCAAATTAGGATATAATAGTAAAAGTCATCTAATAATGATGGATGTGCCAACTCCCTCATTTTTTTCCCTTTCTAAAGTAGATGAATAAAAAAAAAATGGACATGTTGACTCATTATTTAAAAATTCCAATTCATCTTATAATTATCCACATTATCAAATGATGCATGATGCATGGTTTGTTGTCTGAGCAAACAGAAAGACTATATTGCACATTTATCGATAGCTCAATGATCATAATAAACAAATTAAAATTTAGGAGTGACATTACACATTAAGTTAAAGCTAGGATCTATTTATGTCATTGCTCCAAAAGTTAATTTTGTTAATGACAAAAGCAAGGACAACATATCAAGCCAGAATCTTTTTTTTTTTTTTTTTTTTTTTTTTTGGTGAAGGTAAGTGAATCAAGCCAGAATCTTCATCCCATTACTAACCAAAAAAAAAAAAAAAAAAAAAAGGAAAGAATCCATCGCTAAAACCATTGAATTTCACCTTTCACGGTACAAATTAGGATTTTTTGGTGGACACTTTGATGTCGCTTATAAAAGTTATTAATTAAAAAAATAAAATAAAATAAAAGTTATTAATTAATAGATTATTTTTATTGTTCATGATTTTCATTATAACAAAAATCATATAGAAAAAGAGGAGTGCTAAGAAAGATTTGGTTTGCAATTTGGCATTTGCACTTGCATGTATCACACCCACCGTTTCCCTATTTAGTAAGTTGGTTGGAAGTAACACCTAACTTTGCCAAGTACCATATCCAGCAAAACCTCTTCATGCTTTCACATTTCCAGCTCCACCATCCTTTTCTCCAAGGACTCTGAGCAAATCCAGCGACAATTATTGCTTACCGAACATTACAGTGAGGAGAGAAAGGGAGTGGTGGGAGGATTGCATTTATGCCATTGCCCGAAGTTTGGATTGAAGACCCACCTGACATAAATCCTGTAGGGAATTTTGAAATTTGAAGGAGGAAAGAACTTCTACGGCCAGACATCATCATATGCCCACGTCGTGCCTTTATTACATTACCACAAAAGTAAATTCCCGTTTAAATAAAAAAAAGTTTTAAAAAAAGTACATCTGGTAAATTGAGTTCCAACCGGGTAGAGTCCTCAACATGTCAACTTCACCTCTTCCTAGCACTTTGAATGAAGGCCACGGCCCAAATTCCACCTCTTTAATTGTGGGTAGTTGGGCAATTTTGAATACTATGAGGGGGCACTACAGTGATGTGGATTTGAATCTGAATTGTTTAATTTGGTTGTACTATAAGGTCGGAACTTTGGCAATTAGAATTGGTCAAAATGTTCACAAGGCCTTGTGGAAACCCAAGGGCTGATTGTCAGTGAGAGTCTTCAAACTGAGTACCAACTTGTCTAGCCAAAAAGCAAACAATGACTAACAGGACCAACTTGCAAGACATTGCTTGAAGAAACTGCAAGAGGTTTAACCAGGAATACATTGGCATCATCATATAAAAGGAGCAGTTGCTTTTCCTAAATAACATTCCCAATTCATATCATCTCTTTCTCTCTTTTCTCCCATTTTGCCACCAATGCGATACATCTCACAATCGCTTGATGGTCAATTTTGAAAAGAAAAGGATCACACAGAGACATAACTTTCACACGACGCTTATAAGTATTGTAACTTTTCTATTTATCGCTTGAGTGTTGTGACTTTTACTTGAGTGTATCGTTTTTCTAAAAAGTTATGGATACTTAAATGAATGTTTTTGAAAAGTCACATCACTCTAGTAAACACTACACGAAAGTTATCACATTTATAATATCCCTATCTCAATCAACGTTCAATGATTTTATGAAAATTAATATTTTTTTCTTCAGCCAAAAAAGATTTAATTATTTGCTATCTCTTTAATTTATCTCGCACTAATAACACAAAAATAATCAATTTATCCGCGGCTGAATTTCTCATGTAATAACTTTTTTTTTCATAAGAATAGTTGCAAATAATTCCTTTTCTGTCCTGTCTCTCATACATAGTCTATTGGCCTACACACACTTGTGTGTTGGCTTTTCTAATTGTCATTACTAGACACTAGTGACAAATCCGTGACTCTGCCTAGGTCCCATGTGTTACATATATTTTGTGAGCAGTGGAGCCTAGATTACGCAATATCCTGCCTCTTGATTATTATTATTATTATTATTATTATTATTATAGGCGGACCATAGGGAACTTATTATATAATGAGCCTGCCTGAATATAATTATTGAGCTATAACAAGATGTACATTAGGTTTGTCTTTTGTACGAATAATAATTGTTAAATTATTATGTCAGGGACATCGTGGAGCTCTGGCTCTGAACGAGTATGCAGCAATTTTGTCCCAAGACTCGGATTTTCAGACCTCGCAATTAACCAACACTAACAACCGGATATTAGATAAGACAAGAGGTAAATTAAAAAAGATTAGAAAAAAAAATCACTTTTTGGGCATTGAATACCATTAATTGGAAGCATCACAAAGGTACAATTACAAGGCCAGCTTGGATCAATTGCAAGAATCCTGTGACAGCATTTAAGGGTGAGGCCACCATTGGCGAACAATTTATTACTCTCTAAGTAAATCAAAACTTTTTTATTTGCTTTCTAATTGAATATTATAATTGCCATTGCACAAAATGGGTTCATTTCCAATACATTTCGGCTATTGAATTATCAATATCGGCAAAATCTAGAAACAATTTCCGAAAGACTAAAAGGACTATAGTTTCTCTAAAAGATAATATTTTAAGCCTTGAGTAGTTCACAATTTCGGACTTTGAAGGAATTTATGATATAAATAGTGCAAATATTCTTTTCACTGGATCAGAGAAGAATAACAATGAATAACATTAATTTATGAGAGAGGCATTGCAAAAATGAATATTAAAAAAGAAAAAAAGAAAAGAAAAGAGAGAGAGAGAGAGATAATCTCCATGACTTGCGCAAGCAGCCAGGCTCCCATGGGCGCACGGTGCACAACGATTATTTTATTTTCTCTCTTTTTGTGTGGTTGATATTATATCATAAACTGTGGTGTGGTCATGCAAAGTGGAGGCGATCTCATGGCAAAATTTCTTTTCTTTTGACAATATATGGAGCTGGTTTGCTTGGTTGGTTGCTTTGAAACAAGCGTACGACAAGAATCAAATGCGCCCAAATTGACCTCAAAACAGTAGTGATCTGAGGCAAATCTCATTTCAGATTTGCTAATTGAATAATGTACCATTAAACAAAGATCACCAAATCTGTACTCTTTCTCTCCTTCCCACCTTGAAAAAACTCGTGTGGGTTTTCACCCCTTGGAGTCAATGCACCGACTCTGTGCTCTTCTTCTTCTCCATCATCTTCTGCCTTTGGATTGGATCTGAGACTCTCTCTACTCTTTGTGCCGGTATGAAGTTCTCTGACACCCATCAACATTGGTTTTACAAGCAGTTCTTCTGTTCTCTTGGGTTCTTCATGTTTCTGGCTTGTCGTGCTTGTGAATTGGTTGAGTATGGTTCGTACAGATGCTACAGGAGAGAGAAGATTTGGTTTGATCAGCTTCTGAGGGAGGGCATTCAAAGAAGGTTAAGGTACTATGCAGTTTCTTCTTAGAAAAATGATCTTCTTGCTTCCATTTTGTTGTTTGAGTGCTACATGCTCAGTTCTTCACACTGTCACTAGAATTCCTTTTCTGGGCATTCTACTTCAATCTTTTCGACTCTCTCTCTCTCTCTCTTCTCTGCTTCAAGGGGTCAATCTTGATGAAAACTGAATTTCTTGAATTTGATTATCAGATACTGAAGGCAGACATTAGCTGAGTAGCTCATCGCTGAGAGTTCCTGAAGGACATGTTAATGCCCGAGAAACTGTGTAAAATATTGTGATGGCAGCTTAAGACTCAAGAGATAGGTATCTGAACGTTTGGGATCCCAGACAAGAGGAAGCAACTCTCAGCTTTGTCTGTTGCGGCCCATCTTTGACACATTATGGGCAGGGATCTTAAGATCTTCCGGTTTTATTGCTAGTTTTGAGCCTTAAATCTGTTTTTGTCACTTTGTTCCTTAGAATATGCCTCAAGACAGTCGGAGATCAATTGGGTATAGGTCCTTTGTCACATGCGATGATCCTAAGGGAGTTGTAGAATGTGGGACGATCAGAAGATCCAAGACCAGTTCTCACAAGATGGAGCAGAGTATCGAAAGGCGAAGCATAATAAAACAGTCGAATAAGTCCTCGGCACACAAGACAGAGAGGGAAGAACCGGTCATGAGACAGACTGCAGAAGAATCTGGAGGACCAACCTCCTTTCAGCTGGTAGAGGTGTCCAAGGGAGCTCAGAAGCTGAATAAGGTGATAGAAACATTGTCAAAGGGGCTAAACTTTGATGGGCAGTACAAAGATAACATTGCAAAAGACTTGTTGAAAGGAGCTCTTGATCTGCAGGAGTCTCTGGTGATGTTGGGGAAACTGCAAGTGGCTAAAAAATATGTGGCTCGGTTGAAGCAAAAACAAGAGAAGTCCGAGGGTGTACGAGGAGATGAAATGGGATTTGGGAAAATGAAGTCCGACCTCTCTGAAGATCGCAAGCGACAGCCCTTGGGTGATGGATCTTCAGAAAAGGATATTGAAGAGCTCAGGAAAGTGATAAGCGAGAGCTTTGCTAGGCAAAATCTGCTGCTGCCGAGCCCTGTGTATGGAGGGGAAGATTATTTTCATCGACAAAACACTGATTCGGTTTCTAGTATGCCCTCTACTAGCTCGAGCCATTCTTCGACAATTCACAATGATAATCTTGATTTTGCTAATTCCTCATTTCCATCTGTGACGTCAGGGGAAAAGGCAAAATCCCCGAGTGTCGTTGCCAAGCTCATGGGTCTGGAAGAGTTCCCTATCAAACTAGCCCACAGCCCTCCGAGGAGAAGGTTGGAGCCCCAGAAGTCCTCTCTTCAGGAGAAGCCTCGTTTAGATGTAGTTATTCCGAAGATGAAGAAGCCTGAGAATAAAGTTGAAAACGTTGATGTGGCACCGAGGACGCTCAAAGAAATAGTTGATACCATGCAACTTAAAGGGCTCTTGAGAAGCAATTCTTCTAAAAAGATGAAACCTCTTTCACAGCTTTTCAATGAATGTGATTCTGAGGAGCGGCCTGTAATTGATGTTCCTCCTATCGTGCTCATAAAGCCTATCAGCTTACCGCACTCAGAAGCAAAGGAGTACCTTTCACAGAGAGACGGAATCTTGAACCGACGATCGATATCGAAGACAATGACATCGAAAGAAGAATATGCTTCAAAACCAATGGATCCTAAAGGAGGGGCTCGAAATTTTGAAAAGACAAATACTGCAAAAGAAGAGGAGAACACTTCAGTCGCTAGGCCTACTCAGCTAGGCGGAGAAAAGAAATTCAAGGAGGACGATAAAAAACCAACCAAGGAAAAAAATTTAGGAAAAAGTTCAAAGAAGACGAAACTACCTGCCCCTGCAACCACGAAACCACTTAAAAAAGAGGCAATTGGCAGGAGATCCAGTGAAGATGAAAAGGCCAGGAAGAAGGAGGTTTCAAAGTCTAGAAGTAGTCCACAGTCTCAGGATACTACTACCAAGGTCACCAGTGCAAAGCTTGTGAATCCTGCAACTGAAGTAAACAGAAAGAAGAATAAATCTCCTCAACACAGTACTAACTTGAAGACCAAATCAAAACCTGTTACCTGTGTCATGCCTTGTAACCAGGATGATCTTAAAAGGGTTCAGACTCGTAGGATGAAGGAAAAGCCAGCGAGGGAGAAGAAAGAACTCAGAACATCCAAGGTAGCTTGCATTTTATTATTGTTCAAACAGCTTCATAGCTCACTAGGCTTTTCAGAATAAGAAATCTTGGTTGTATGATTGTATGACTGTTTGGTCCTCATATCGAGGGAGATTACCTGGCTGAACTCCTATGATAGGCATAATAGACGCTCAAGCTTAGTTCATTATGTAATTTCACATGCTCTTATTTGTGCAGATGAATGACAGAGAATGTAAATACCATGGGGAGAAGACTGATCTTAGCACTGAAATGCACCCTGTTCCGATTGAGGCTATCTCTACTCATGTGGATCAACAAATTATCGTGGAGAATGAAAATGCCTTAGATTTGGAGACTGGAGGTAGAAACATCTTTATGCTGTCTTCTGTTTTGTTGAAGAGCGCGTTGAGTTTTCTGAATGCGGTGATTTACCAGTACTGTATGGTTGAAGAAACAAATATCGTTCAAGACCTCTGTCTAATACTTTGTGTGGGCCGAATTATTGTTTATTATGTTTTCCTTCCAAATCTTGACAATTTTGATAAAGAGATCTTTGGGGTTGATGATAATGTAAGGTAATCTGGTTCACTTGTTTTTTCCTTTTTCAAATCAAAGATTGGACGTGGAAATATATGCATCATGGTTTTTGTCTTTCAGCTCAGCTAGTATTATCTCTGTGAAGTTGGGTTTGTACCTTCTTAGATTCAAATTGCTCAATGATAACCTATATATGAACCCTCGTTTGCATAATGAAGTCGCTTATGCTTGTTCTCACTCTCAATGCAGAGGATTTCAGCCAAGGCCAGACTATTAGTACGCTTCCAACGCTGCAATATGAAAGAGACGGTAGTTCAGCTGCAAAAGCCTGTGATCACATCCTGCAGAGTGAACATGAGGAGAGCTATAAAAGAAGATGCTACGCGAAAGCTATCCTATTGAACGACCCATCGTTTATTGCTCATGCACAGGAGCTATTTGAATTCGCACCATGCCCAACAGTCCTTGAGGGCTTTGAAATGTCCTATTCTGGATCGGCTAATGAAAGACTCTATTTGGATTTCGCAAAAGAACTCATAGACCGCAAAAGCCTTCAGGCTTGCCAAAAGTCTTGTTTCCTCTTAATAACCCTTCAAGGGACGTCCAGGATTTGCATCTCTATGGACAAGCTGTTGGAAGAGATTTGTGACGGAATTGACGATCTGAACGACTACTGCAAGTTTGCCTCTGCTGAACTTTCCGTGGACGGCCTCTATGCAGTGTTGAGAAAAGATATATGGAGCAAAGGCATGGCAAACGGAACATGGGAATCAGGATGGTGGAACGGATACTCCTTGCATGATGCTGAACAGGTTGTTGATGACATCGAAAAGGTTCTTTTCAGTTGGTTAGTCGAGGAAGCGATTGCAGAACTCAGCAATTTCCGTTGTGAGTGAAAATTTGATAGGTCGGTTTCATTCCTTTCCTCTAGACTATTTTCTCTCGTGAAGCTTCCTGAGAGCTTGATCTTCAATTCTACAATGATGCTGAACTCGAGTAAATTTGGTCTCTCGAAACCAAAAAAACAAAGGAAGGACGAGGATATCTAGACGTGTGCTGAGAGGATTCGGAGTCCTCCGCACTCAGTCTTTGGCAGAACATTTGAATGTAGCGTGGCTTGTAAATGGATATATCCTTGTATGCAAATGTAATTGTAAAAACGGAGGGAAAAAGAAACAGGAGAGTCTAAGAAGAGTCATGTATACGTGAAGCTAACCGTTTAGGATTTAGCCCACCATGGGATGGCAAAAACATGCGAGGTTTGTTCTTTTTGGGTTTCTCGTCCATGTGACTTATATGGATGCTATCTGATACCTCAAAGAAATTCTATCAAGTCAAAGTTTGCTCAAGCACTCTCTCTCCCTCTCTCCCTCTCTCCCTCTCTCTCTCTCTCTCTCATCTGTTGCATGACTGATCTGTGACTAAAAAACTAGCTAGGATGGATTTTTGGGCACAAAGTTGTAAAGGAAAGCCTTGAACTTTACTTCCATTGAGTTCCACAGGGTCTTCTGTTATGGTTTTGCTGGTCTCGATTAATTAGGTAAGGATAGCTTCTCCACGTTTCACTTGCAAATTGCCCTTATCCCTAGGAAAGTTTTGCTCTAGAAAGGGACTATCTTGATGGTATAAGAAAAGGGATTAATCAAGTATGAGAATGATGATGCTTTTCATCCTTGAGATTATCATGATCAACAATTAACCAATTATAAAGGATGATGTGGCAGATTTGCATTAGCACTATATATATTCATTACGTAAGCCCAATCTAATAGAACCAATTAATAATGTTCGATATTGACTTCACTAGTGAGGAAAAAGAAAATTCTTCCATGAATATGATACTAAACTTTCTTGTAAGGGTGGCCAACAGTGAAGTGTGTTTTCCCTGCATATTCATTGTTGTTTAATCCACAGGAGTATTACTTGGATCTGATGATTAACTAGCAAGGCATGGTCGAAATGGTCGGTCTATTTTGTCCGAATTTCCCATGACATAAAGAACCTAATTAGAGAAAGGTTTGCACAACAAATTATGTGCATTCCGACTCCGGCCTAGGTGGATCACACTGCGTTCACTGGACCAAAAGGAGTTTTCCCTCTCTTGCTCACCATCCATTCAGCCGTCCGACCCGTGATTAAGGTCCAATTAGGTTCGGAATATGTTGTTTTCATTCGAGCTTGTGCACAACCCTCTGATCTTCAATTCCGAAGTAGAACTATGATATAAACATCTGTAGCTGCAGGCCTACAATACCTTCTGAAGCAGAGCATCCGTGAGCAAAAGTAGGTCAAGAATAAATTACAACTGCAAGTCTATTACCATTACCATCTGATATATATATACTCGAAAAGCCTCATCATAAGCCTCATCATCATGAATTTCTAAACTAGGAAATCTGCATAACTCTCTAGATCCATAGGCCATGGTATCTCTATCTCTCTCTATCTCTCTCTCTAAGAAGAGGCTCCTTTGAAGATGAGAAAATTGAGCTTCTCCAAGGAAAAGTAAATGAAAGTCCCCTGCTTGTGAGAGAAGTAACACCCAAAGTTTGAGCCCACCACACATTGCCATCCACTTCCGTATTCCCTGTCAAACTCCTGCAATCAAATTCGTACCCAGGAAAAGAAAAAATAGTGAACACGAGACCCAAAATCATCTTTCATAAAAAGAACCAAAAAAAAGAAGAAAAAAACAGATGGAAGAAGAAGAAGAAGAAGCTGATTTTTCTGGTGGGTTTTCTGCAAGTAACCTTCTTGATATGTGAAGCTAGAGAGATGCAGTCCCAGACATCGAAGAGATCAAGTGCTTGAGAAGCAGCAGCCAGGGCTTTGCTCTGCATCTTCTCCGGCATGTCTGTCTCCTTCACCATTCCTTTACCTTCCAACATCTCTCTCTCTCTCTCTCTGTAGAATCTCGAAGGTTCTGGTGATTTTTCTGCAAGTGACCAGAAGTTTCGTTTTTTGTAATGGGTTGCGATAAGAACTCGAGAAGACTGATTTATAATAGCGTGGATGACGGGGATCTGTTCAAAGTTTCGGACTTTTGGGAGGTGCACTTTCGCTTTTGTCCGGTTACGCATCTTCCAATCTCTTTCCCACCCGTAGACATTTCTCTCGCTTTCTGCCATTAGCAGTGTTCACATGCCTGTTTTAATAGTTTAATCACACCCCCCTCCCCCCTTAACGGAACGTCCCACTAAAGTTTATGAATCTCAAACGTAAGATAATTCGGGATTTGGTAATTTGTTTTCGCAATCAATCTTGTTCTCGCTGCCGAACTTCAATTTGGGTCGACTCATCGCTTGTACATATAGTACCTTGACATCATATTTGCTTATCTTTATGCTAGGTGTAAATCATCCCACAATAAGATAGGTGGCGCTTGATCACTAAAATGAATTCTCTATTTTAAAGAAACTCATTGCCCATTTTACATAATCATTTGGTTTTTGCTTTTTCTTATCCCTTATTTCAATTGACATCGGGTTTGATCCTTCCTATGAACTTAGACAGTCAAATTAAAATGATTTACATCAGATGTAGGATAGTGGAGATCAAAGTAGCTAATACCATTCTTCTCCTTTTCTTGTTATTTTCTTCTTTTTCTAGTCCCTTTGCCTCCCAAAAAGCCCAACCCCCTCTTTCCTTCCTAAGCGGCAATGACGTATCCTTGAAATCCTCTTGCTCAGAACATGACGATGGCGATACCAAAGTTAAAGCCTGAGGGTAACTTCGTACCGGACCCAACTTCTCAATTATGCCAGCAACTGTATGGGCAGCAAACGTGTTTCTATGTCCAATGATTGAGGAGCTATACAGCCCTCGGGGATTTGAGACTCCACCTGTCCCAACTTATCTTTTTCTCCTCAAATGGAAATCAACCAACCCAACCCGATTTTCACGATTCAGCAAATGGATGAATCGTACGTAAGAGAGAGAGAGAGAGAGAGAGAGAGAGAGAGATGGTCGGGTAAGGTTTGGTTAAGAGGGATGGGACGGCCTGTCCGATAGCACCAAGTGTGTGGCGCCAGTTCAATTAGCGGTCACCAACAAACGAGCCACACCGATCGAGGACCCGAGAGAAAACCTTGGACTGATCAATTTGGCTTTTATCACCACGAAATCTTTGGAAAAACCGGATCCCGGGCCCCCCCTCTAGATTACGAATTCAAGATGAGTTGTGCCTTTCGCCCTTTTGGGAAATCTCCGAGTGGACACTGGATTTCCCTTCCAAGCCGACCATCCAAGCCACAGACCATCAACGGGCCCAAAAGTCCTTGTTCGATCCGCGCCTGTCCGGAGCCGAAAGGGTCGTTGCCTGCCCGAATCCACCCATTTCATCCTTCGAGTCGACCGATCCACGGAAGGCCCATCAGGCCTCCCGTGCAATGACCGGGTCTGATCCAAGGAAGCACTTGAATCCTTCAAGCGAAGAGCTAATGAGTAATGTGCGTGCCGACATGCTCGTCTGTCGCTTGGCCTCCAAATCTCAAGTACGCAATGATTGCCCGTTCTTTTGTCAACCGCGAGTGCTGAAAGGAAGACTCCCAAGGCCTAGTGCGGATTCTGGGATGACGAGACCGATGAGCAGATTCTTCAATGGAAAGGGGATTGAAACGGATGAGGGGTTTGGTTTGGCATTGAGCTAAAAACACTCTTGCCCAGGTCCACTCAGGATTTCCCGACCAACACTGCCCGAAACAAGAGCTCTTCCAGGGCCTACCCATTTGGAACAACCGCGGGCCTAGTCCGCTGCGGCCGGCTTTTCGTCCTCTGCATATTCGCATTCCTGACTCGGTCCCAACCTTACGCCGGCACACAACTGCTGACCCGATCAACGAATACCAAGGTCTAGATAGAGAAAGAGAGAGGATTTTCTGAAGTCGACTCAACGCGGTGCAGGATAGACGAAGAACTCTGACCTAGACCCCTCTCTCTCTCTCCTTTTAATTTTCTCTAATTTCCATTTCATATCCTAACGAGCCATGACCATGGTGCGAACACAAGATCAGCAACAGCACGACCAGAACAAGAACCCGCCGATCGATCTTGAACGCCATCTCGAATTTAGCGTCCAAGTCCAAATCCAACCTAGCAACTTTTGCTAATTGGGAGATCATTAGGTCGAGACACAAAAGGGGGGACCCGATTAGCTGGCGACGTTCCATTGGCGACAGCTCAACGACTCCCCCTCCTGACAGCAAAGTATATGCCCCCATGAACACCCCCTAAAACATAATTAACTTACAAAATCATTAAAATTTCCGAACGAAGGCCCATGCGAAAACCCGAAACTTTGGATGTTCCGTCCCACGAATAGCGGCAAGGGGACCCGATTATCTCGAAGTCTTCACATGGAAACCTCCCAAACCCCTCCCATATTTTTTAATTTTTTTTATGCATTATTCTTACTAGCCACTCAACCCCCACATTCGAGCTGAGGAAATGCACAATAAAGAAGCAAAAACCCAATATCGAGAAACAGAGCAACTCCCCAAAAACAAACAGAGAAAAGAGAGAGAGAGAGAGAGAGAGAGAGAGACAAGGGAAAAAGCTAGCGTCTTTCTGATTCGTGGACTTCAAATTCTTGAAAAATCTCCTTCTTGGTCCGGTCGGCCGTGTTGGGTCTCTCAGTTTTTGGCTCCTCCTTGGGTGGTGTTCTGTGGTTTCGAGACGGCGTTGCTCTGGAGCTGCGAGTGATGGGCGACGAGAAATCGCCGATGGCGATGGGGAGCAGGGAGAGGGGGGAGAGAGATCGGGAGCTGCTCATCCCGGTGGCCGATGCCGGGGGCGACGCGTCGTCGTCGTCCTCCGCCAAGCACTCTCCTTCGTCTTCTTCTCTGCACCAGACGGGCCGAGAGGTGCGATGGTTTCTGCTCGATTGATTCGTTCGGGGGTAGTTTTGTGAGTCCCATTTGTTTGATTTGGTGCGAAGATTAGAGGGAATTGACGGGAAAGTGGTGAGCTTGGTGGGGCTTTGAAAAGATGGGTGTTTTGATAATCTGGTTTTGTTGCTTTGTGCTGTCTATTGGAGCTTGTATTTGGTGCTTTCGGTTCGTGTTTGACGTGCTTTCATAGTTTTTGCTGGATGATCTGTGTAGCTAGGTTAAATTAGTGCTCTTTCTTCGGTTTTGAGCTTGGTTTTTGGATGATTTTGATACCATATGGTCGGCGAAAGTAAGAATTGCTGTGAGATTTGGGAGAGTCTTTGCTATGCAAAATTATTGTCACTTTTTTAATTTCATGCCAATTTTCCATGTAGTTCTATATTCTGCGGCCTTCAGAAATCTGATGTAGTGGATGGACATGATACTTATTGGAATTCTTCGATTGACAGAATTGGAAACTTAGTAGTTTTTCTAAACCTATTAGTGAGGGAGATCCCTTTTCCAAGCCTGAGCATAGCATGAGCACTTGTACAATTGCTCTTACGTGTCGGAAGCTACACAGCGTGATGGAACTGTGTGCTTGTGCTACCATCTAATTCCTACAGTTCTCCTTGTTCGGGTAACCTTGCTCGAATTTTGTCTAAGACTGTTACTCTTCTTGTATTCATTGGGAATTATTCGTTAGGTTCTGTTAGTATCATGTAGGGCGACAGCTAAAAAGTCACCAGTCTCTGATCCTCTTCTTGCCCGCATGATGTGGTGTTGGAATACTACCTGCTCAGTTCTTGAATAGCTGACAACATTAGATATTGGATTAATCCGACGGAGCTTGTGATTGTTTTCCAATTTAGCTCCATTATGCAGCAAGTTTCCCTGGGGGCGGAAACATACTAGACAATGTTGTATGGTACTTAATGAATGGACTTATGACTGTAAAGATACTTCCATGTGATGTGCACGTACAACTTCATCATAATCTTGACAGAGTTTGGACTCTTGTGTAATTCCTTTTATGAGTTGTTGATTTGATGTATTTTCTTCCAAATATCATCTGATGGTGACATAAATTTATCTTCTCGATGCAGACATTATACAGAGTTGTTAGGAGTTGGGCTTCGAAAAAGTTTATGACTGGATGGTATGTAATTTCCATAATCATATCTTAGCTCCTTCATTCCTACTTGCTGTTCATCTCTCCTTGAATAAGTCAATATGCCTATCTATTGAATAAATTGTGTCAGGTATCCTGCACACTAGTTCATACAGTGAAGTTTATGGTGTCTTAAGCTTTTAGCCATAGCATGTTTGACTTTAGTCATGGTATTTATTCAATATAGTATAATAAAGTCATAAGTCATCATTTATATGGTTCTCTTTTTTGGGGCAAAATATTTATAAACAAGAGTAACGTATAATCCTACTATTCCCACTTTACTAGGTAATCTTGACGATTTGCATTTTTTTTTTTTTTTTTTTTTTTTTTTTTTTTTTGTTGGGGGGGGTGGACATATTTTTCTCTTGCCTTCTACTGGTTGAGTGTTTATTGGCCTTTCAATCGTGGATGGAAGTTGGAGAAAAGGTAAAATTATCTGTGGGAGGATAAGTCATCCAGAACAATCCCTATGATTTAACCTTAAAGGAGGTTATACAGGAAGTGTAGTTTTCAAATCTCATGAACTTGAACTACTTGTTGAGTTCTCAGTTAGGCACAATCATCAGGTCATTCATTAATTGTAACATGGATACCCTATGGTCAGTGGATATTGCTTGGCAATTCATGATGGTATTGACCCAATAGGCAAGCACAGTTCTCTCAACACAAACTTGACAGTGCCCATGCAGAGCCTTCTATTAATGAAAATGTAGATGTAAAAAATAAAATAATCATGTTGTCCAACCATGTTCACAGTAGCACTTTTGTTTTAATTTTAATATTTTTGACCCTTGGATCTGATCATATGCTTTCTTTTATCTTTCTGGCATCCTGCAGCGTCATCCTCTTTCCAATTATAATCACATTCTACGTGACATGGTGGTTCATACACTTTGTTGATAGCTTCTTCTCTCCAATTTATAAACAACTTGGGATTGATGTATTCGGTGAGGTTTTTTGGCTCTTGCAGCATAACAGCTATTACTATGAACAGTTGGATATCTGTATATTTTGTTTTTATGTTGATATGTGGGTTTACTCTACTTCATGTTTTTCTTTTTCTTTAATTGTGCTTTTCAACAATTCTGTCTGTGTATTGGAGTTGGTTTTTCTTGTTTCTTATGCCTTTTAGTTATTCCTATGAACCTTTTCAATCAAAACTCTGGTTTCGTTTACCTCTTCATTTATGCTCCCTTTGTGTCTTTAGTTTTGTAGCATGAACCCTTCTTTTCATAAACTGTGTTTTTGACTGTTCATATGTTAGCTCTTAGATGACGGCATCATTTGACACATAAATGGTTATTGATCTGCATGTTGAAGATTGAGTAGAGGCTTTTTTCCTATAACGAGTTTCGTGGAGTGACATTTATGTTTTTTCTTTTTTCAATAAAAGTTTATCTGCAGAGGTTAAACAGTTTGGCTCTAGCATGCTTTATTCATTGTCATAGAATGAAAAGTATTTTATTTACCTTGATTCATCTATTAAACTTTGATCAAATGCAGAATTTTATGATTGTATAAAAGGTATGTTCATGAGGCCTATTTGACATGTCCAGTTAATCGAACCATCTGTTTTTTGTTAGGTCTTGGATTTGTCACGTCCATAACTTTCATCTTCTTCATTGGGGTGTTCATGTCATCATGGTTGGGTGCATCTGTCCTCAGCCTTGGAGAGTGGTTCATTAAACGTATGCCATTTGTTCGTCACATCTACAATGCCTCCAAGCAAATTAGTGCTGCAATATCACCAGGTTTGAGTTGGGGCTTATTTCTTTTGCCATTCACATTTCAGCTGATCTAGGTAGCGTTCATTGATTTTCCTGCCTCTTGTCCCACATTCCAGATCAAAACACTCAGGCATTCAAAGAGGTGGCTATCATAAGGCATCCTCGAATCGGTGAATATGCATTTGGATTCATCACTTCATGCCTTGTTTTGCAGGTATGGAACTGATGCTGGTGTCATGCAGTTATCAATGCATTATACATGGCATAGCATTACTAATTTTCTGCATTTGTCGTTGCTTACTAGCTCAAGTTGTAAGCTGTTGGTTTTCTTCTTAATGTTAACCTTGCATTTTAGGACTAAAAATTTTATCACTTTTTTAGTGGTATTGCCAACTTTAATTCTTGCCTTTACAGTGCCCACTGATGATGTTAAGTTTCAACATTTATTTTTTTAGTGTTTGGTAGTGATTTACCGTTGGGGATAAAGAAGGGAATGGGGTGTGGGTTAATGCTGATGTATTCTGTTAATCTAGCTCGGTCAGTTTCGGTTGATCATTGTGGGGTTCATTTTGAAACTGTACTTTCGAGGCCTTTTCTTTTCTGACATTCAAGCTACTGTTTTGACGTCTCAGAGTTTCAAGGCTTGGTGCTGTCGAGGGCTTGTTTGTCTGCTTCCTGTCAAAAATTAAAATGTTATTTAAATTTCATGAAATTATGAAAAAATTGTATGTTAATCTACTTGTTGATGTTTATACATTTTAAAGGCTTCAGATGGTTCAGATTAAACAAAAGTTAAAATGCATGGGCTACAAGATTTTGATTAAGCAAAAAGTAAAAGCTCATCCATTTTGTCTGTATTCCTTTTATGGGATAAGTTATCATTCCAGGAAACATTGCATATCTATTATCTTGATTTGATCGTCACAAGTGACTCAAAAGAAGTTCAGAATCTTTCTGCATGACTCCTGAATAAAAGCTCATCCATTTTGTCTGTATTTCTATTGGTAAATTTTTCCAGTCTTACTTTTGATATTATGCTTAGGCAATTCTTTAATTTAATCTTCTTGCCATTTCATGAATTAGTACAGTATTTCAAGTCGATTGCCTGCTGTCTTCTTCATGCAGAATTATTCTGGGGAGGAAGAGTTGTGCTGTGTTTATGTCCCCACGAATCATCTTTACATTGGCGATATTTTCCTCGTTAATTCCAAGGACGTCCTCAGACCAAATCTCTCCGTCCGTGAAGGGATTGGTAAGGATTCATGCGTAACTTCCCCAGTTGTCATAGCAAGTCTCCTTTCTGTGCCTTGCTTGAGAGATGTTCTATTGACTTAGCTTGCCTTGAAAGTACTTCAGTAACTGCTTTTATTGAGATAGCGGATCCATTTGAACCGCTTGATTTGGGGATATTACCATGTCCCAAGTTTGAATAATCAGCACCATAACAAGAACGCAATGATGACGACCTTATAATTTGGAGGAATCTTAATGTCCAATACACATTTAGATAGGTAATACTTGGATCGTCTAATGTTTTGCCCTCTTCAGCATGATGACAAGGTTTCCTCATTGAAGAATATGTGCACTTTAACCAAATCATTACATTTATGATGTTGCCTCTATTTATTTATTTATTTTTAAAAAGGCAACTTTTCTATGACTGCTGCTCTCCGCAACAAATACTGGCAATGGGTTTTGAAATCTAGTATTGGCTTTTTTGTTAAATTTCAGAAATTGTCGTCTCCGGAGGAATGTCAATGCCTCAGATACTCTCTACACTGGACTCACGCATTATGCCAATGGAAAGAAGTAGACCTGACAGAAGCCAGCTCTAGTTGTGAACGATTTCTTTCTTCTGTAATTTGCCATCATTCTCATCCAATTGTGTCGGCACATCGATTGATTCGTGCTGTTAGGGGTCAACTCAGATATGAAGAGTTCAGGGCGTTTCTCATGGTCGAGGCAACAAGAGTTGGATGGCATACAAAACACCGGTTTCCGTTTAGGGTGCAGAATTAGTGTTCTATCGAGATATAGTGAGGGATAATTGTAGAGGTGAATTGCTCTTTCGGGTTTTCGATTCGATTGTTTATGCTTGCGATTAGTGTTTGGTTTGGTGGAAGATCTCTCTGGATTATACTAGTGAACTATGTGGTGCTGTATTGCTGCACTCATTTAACTTAGATAACCAACAATGTAGATAGAAAGGTGAACTTGTTTGTTCTAAGTTCCTGCACGGTTCTTGGAGTCCCACGCTGATAAAGGTTTTTTTGTTCAAATTGATGTTTATGCTTGGTCAAAACTGGGTATCCTCTCAGCTCCATAGAAGGTCACAGCACAGGATCATAATCACAAGTGCTTGGGCTATTCCCATGTGAAATTGGGCAAATGTCAATTTCACGAGTACGTCGGAGTTGTGTTGTATGAGATACTGATGTTTATAAACGAACCGAGGCGTAATAATTGTGACAATATTGTGCTCGTGTTTTCTCATACTAGAAAATCAAACACTGTACAAGGAAAACCTTTAAAAAAGGAGTAAAAAGCAAAATTTTCCAGAAAGAAAATCCAAATATTTAAACTATAGATGGTATGGCTTGGAAAGTACCTTTAATCGGCTTTTAAAAGATTTTCTAAATCGCGTCTTGGAATTCATATCTTTGCCCATTGGGTCTGATAGATAATTGCAATTCTTCAAGCAATTAACATGACCTTCAATGGAATTAATTTTGGAAAATTTTGAGAAATTAGCTTGATGGTCCTTATAGATTGATTCTCTTGATTTTGACTCAAAGTCGAGTTTGCCAATACTTAGCTCAACTAGCTAATGGCATGAGTATTTTCTAAAAGTAAGGATTAATGACATGAGTATTTTCTAAGCATTCTTTTTCATTGTTCAACGTGGATCTTGACTATTTTTTTCTTGGTTAAATTTAACCCCTGAAATTTCAAAATGTTGCTCAATTCAATCTTACGCAAAGTGTGTCATCATATTAAGTGTATTTTTTCTAACGCAAACTATCATATTGGTGCTTGGCATGCCAAAATAATGATTTGAATTGTCATGCCAAATTTCTATCTTTCGTTTTGGGATCAAAATAATGGGAGAGAAAAACAGCGTGGCAGCCACATGTAAGCTTTGTGAATGCCAGCAAGGCAAACATAACAATAAGTTAATAGATATTGGTCAAATTTCTTAAATGGTATTACATTTTTCAACAAAATGACTAAATTAAGTATATTTTTTAAATTCAAGGACTAAATTTAATAAAAATTTATTTAGAAACCAAATTAAATATTGAAGAAAAGTTCAAGAAATACCCATTTCGATATTCCTAAAAATAAGCTCGAAATACTCGACCTCACGTATTGATGCGAGATTTGCAAGCTTATTAATCTTGAATATGAGTTCATTGGTTGATTATAATCTAGCAAAGTTGAGTACGAGAAGGAATTCTTTAGCACTCAATCAAGCTCAACTCAAGTGATGAATATGTGAGATGAGTTGAGTTCAAACTCAACATTTTATAGTTCAAACTCAACTTGGTTATAATTCTAATTGAAATCAAAAGTCTCTTTATTTCGTGAAAAATAAATGATTTGAAAATTATGTTCCTAAAGATAATATAATAATTCTTATCACTTATCAAAATGAATAAACGAAACGAAAATAATTATATATAATTTATTGTCGATAATGAAAATATTTTTTATTAATTAATTATTTCAAGCAACATAAGTGATTATTATTAAAAAGAATTTTTCAAAAATTATTCATTCTTCATGAAATATCGAATGGCCTTACTTTTCTGTCTATCTTATTGCTAGACTAGATATTGGGAAAAAAAAAAAAAAAAAAAAAAGGAAGCAAATCGTTAAAATTCGTTAAACCCTAATACCTAAAAATATTTTACGTCTCCAAACCCAAAAAAAAGTAAAATAAGGAAAGGCTCATCTCGATCCAACGCCGACATTTCCGTTCGCCCCTCCGCGCGGCCGAGTCTTCGTATCCAGAAGAAACCCTAGACCCCCAAAATCGCCTATTTATAAGCGCATTCCCACGATTCCAAACCCAAACCCTAAACCCACCATCTCCCCTTCCCCTCTTCACCGTCGCTGTTCTCCTCTCTTCGGCTTGTTCTTCATCTCTCTCCAGGGTTTTCTCCTCCTGCGCTTCCAATTTCTGGTTCCTGGCTAGGGTTCATCGATTGCCCCCTGTTTTGTTTCTTGTTTTTCTTGTTTTCGATCGGATCGGATGGAAAAAAAGATTGGTTTTTTTTTTTTTTTTTTAGGGGACGGTGACGATTGTATCGTGAAAGGTCTCGTTCGTCGTAACTGGCTCCGATTCAGGGGCCTTGCCGACCATCCTGATATATCACCACCCATATTCCGAGTCCCTTTCCATCTCCCTCCGAAAAGAAAAGGCACAAAGTTTCGATCTTTCTCTTTTTTCTTGGTTCTTGAAATTTCGGAGAAAGAAAAAGCTTTGTTCTTTTTTTGCTGGTCTGTGAATTTGATTGCAGATGGCCGATGATTATACACTTTTTTAAACAAAGACAAGCATATGTCTGAATTTAACGGTGTTGACACATCTAATCTTCTCTATGAGGCCATCTTTCTTCATTGTCCCTTTATAATTTCTTCTGCCTTTTAGACATTTGGGTTTTATTTAGTGGTTTTAGAGATCTTAGCAAGCTTTCCTGTGAAGTATTTTCTCTAAGTTTACGACTTTCATTATTTTTGAATGTGTTGCCTATGATGAAAGAGATGCCATTTGCGCTTGTGGATGAGAATTCGTGATTTACACAGAACCTCTACTGCCTTCCTTCTGAGGCCTGGAAGTTTTCTTCTTTAATTGATTTGCTATTGGCGTTTTTTTTTTCCTTCTTTTTTTCATGGGTATCACCAGCTTTTAAAATGGGTTTAAATCTTTACAGTTGTGGTTTGTTGAGGAGCTGGTCATGTGATGATTAGAAGCATAGTTCAGATGATAATCCCTGTGATTATAACATTTCAATAGTCTTTCGCTCCTATCTGATGACCCAACCTTGTGGAATTAATCTTTATCTTTTGCAAGACCTGATCGGTCTCGTTGCCTTGTGTTGTCTGTTTTACATTAGATTATTTCGCAGAACTTCGATAGCAATACTCAATTTTTAATCTGTTCCTATGAATTCTTTTTTCCCTCCACAAATCTCTTCCCTAGTTGAACATATCTCTGTTATTTTTCTTAACTGACCAAAGAAAACGTACGTGGTACGTGGTGAAGTTTTCTTGGTTGATCTTGTCTCGTCATTGACATAAGAGACACCGATGCAAGGGCCATGGTGCAGGATAGGCCTTGAGAAAATTGAACAATGAGCTATGTTGGACCCTAATTTGTTAAAGAGTAAAACAGTGTGTTAAAAGCCTAGTTAAGGTAATATTATAGGGCAAGATCCCCAAGCAAGGGCAACACAAACCATTTTATCTTTACTCATGGAAAGCGGAGAAGAAGTGCCAGTTACTGGAAAACTCAAATTTCACATAAATTAAAACCCAAAACCAAAACCAAAGTTGGAACTTGATGTGTTTTTTCCTCGATAATGCTTCCTCTCCACTTCTAGTGGCGGATTTGAGATTTGATCTCATATTTCTACTGCTAATCCCTACCTGATGGATAGAGCCACATGAGAATATTCATTGAGAAAGAAAGCTAAAAAATTGGAAATGAAAGAAAATCTGATCAACTAATTTCATAAGTGAGTTCCCGAATGACGTGACTTGACCATGTTCCACCTTGAATGTACTCAAAATCATCCCACTCAACAGCCAGATTGAGAGAACCTGTGGTAAATTCTAATAGGCTATGAACTGGTCCTCCTGAAGATGGTACAGAAAACAACTAACAAATTACAATACGAGCAAAACCGCAACCGGAAGTCTCGATTTCCATCTGCTTCCCTATAATTTTTATGAGACTTCATCAGTACAACAGAAGCGTCCGTGGACACATTTACTTTCCGCTACTGGGTAACTCGGAGAGATCATGTGTTGATGCTGCTTCAACTTGCCTGGGACATTGTCTAAGCTAACTTCGAGGCAGAAGGAATTCCAAGATCAATGGTGCTTTACACTCTATCTAGTTCATGGAGGGAGACTGACCATGATCATTGATATGTGCCCTTTTGATATCTTGAAACAAACCTTGACGCGAGACAAATTGGACTCTTTCCTTGTAGTATATGGCAAATGCTATTTTATCAACTTCAGTAAGCCAGGGGTGGAAATATCTTCTTCATTGATGAAATTTGCCCACATTTGGTTGGCTCCTTCAAGGAAAAGCATCCTTTTTGAGAGACGGACTGCCCAATGTGCCAGATGTTTGGTAAGAAGCGAGACGAAATTAAGCAAAAGAACTATCAGATGAATGAGTTATGTCCTCCTCCAAGTGGAACTCTGGGTTGGAATGTGGCTTCAATCTCTAGACAAGGGCAATGCTTGAAAGAAAGACTCTGGAACGGAAACAACCAAATTATCAGAATTTAAGTGACGAGCATGAATTGGAAATGGAAATGAATCAAGAAAAACGAAATATCAGTTCCTTAACTTCCGTTATGCTTTTTTGGCTTAATGAAACTTGAGTCTCTCAGATTAATGTGACTGAAAGTTAATGTTATTGCATATGGGAGAATGCAATGCCCAAAAGAGGCTTAAGCAAGAGACAATAAGCTCTGGAGAGGAAACCAGTAAGAAGGGATGACTGGCATAGATCACAGGAAGAATTGCTTCAGACAAGGGGGAGTAGAAACATGGTGAATTTAGTACGCAAATGTAAAAGACAACACAAAAGAAGGAAAAGAAACTACAAGGTCAATACCAAGTAGAGAGAAGAACAACATCCAAAAGACATCAGATAGGAAGAAGAGCAATGCTGGTTTATCAACTTACGGATCATACGAGACAACACTACATCAAATGACATATCAGAAGGAAATAGCACTCAAAATAAAAGCAAGACTTAAGTTGCAACTGAAAATACAGAGAGAATAGGCACTGATCCTAGTAATCTGACTGAGCCCAACATACAATACTGTGGCTTCTTCCCAATACTGCTTCCATATGTTGAAAAAAGCACAGAAAAGTTGGGTAATGAAAGAACATACCGGAATGCTTAGTAGAAGTCCCTGAGAATCAACTAGGACAGGCATGCTTCTTCTCACGGCAACAGGAATAGGTTTCAACAACTGGAGAACTCTGCGTGCGGATACCCTTGCATAATCAAGACATGAGCTAGCTTTCTCTGCAGCTTGCTCTGTAACACTACTTGAAACAGCATTATCTGGATCAGACTTGTTCACATTTTGAGATTTTGACAACTCAGCGAGATAAAGCCAGTCAGACTCCATCATATGACGTATCTCAGCTACCATATCATGGCCAAGGCTACAAAACGTGCATTTATAGTCCAAGCCTTCTACAACCAAACCACCATTGGAGCTAGTTTCTTCTTGAGTAAACTTCCTGCAAACATCCTCCTTGCATAGTTTCCATGAGATAAAGAATCTATTCATGAAAAAGCCCATTTGTCCAGGCCGAAGACATTGATTGCGAGATGTACCAACAGATTCTATTGCATACTTTGGTCGATAGTCCGGTGTCACATCAGACTTGAATTTGAAACGATTTGTTTCCTCCTCCTGCAACATGAGAACACTTCTATAGGTGGACTCACTTATGAGGTTTAGCCTTTTGGCTTCGTCTAGAACAGATCCAGATGTTACATTCAAAAAATGCACATCCGATGCATCTGCGGATGACAGTTTTGAACTTGTATTTGCATTATCCATGATTTCCTTGAGATCGTATGGGATAACACACTTCTCTTCTGCACTGCTTCCTGTGTAAAACAGCTCCACTTTCGAGGGCAACGGACAGTTAACAGAACAGCAAACCAAGATTTTGGTGCCTCTAGATCCAGGAGCTGCGCAAAGGTAACAACCAGCTGCAGTGAGGGAAGTCTGCACGATTGAGAAGAATTATTTAGCTTTTTGAGCTAACTAGAACACAAAATTCCCCAAGGTTGACAAATTAGTGTCTTACCATGCCAAAATGCTTTAAGAAAAGAGGATTAACCTTAAGGAATATACATTTTCTTCAGGACACGGAGAACATATAACAGAGTTGCTTCCATAGAAGGACATAATGAACCGAGATGAAATGCAAGTTGATGAAGCAAATTTACCTTGCATGGAGATGAACGCATATAGCGCAGAAGCAATTTCGATGTGTTACCACGAATAGGTCTCTGTCTTTGTGAGATGTACTGATGGGTTCAGATCAATATTTGTTAGCAAGTGCATCAACATCAGAATAATATATTAAAGAACCATGAAGATACTTATTATCCACAAATAATATGCTAAGAATCACATTACCTGTGCAACATGTGCAATGAACTTTGCCAGGCAAATGTCCTCAACTTTTGATGGATTGAGGGTTTTCAAATCTATGACAGCATATCCTTGCTGTAGTGAGCAACGAAATTTTGATGTTCACACATAGCACTCGGAAGTCAGAGAAAGAATAAGGTAACATTAGTCAAATAGGCTGCTTACGTCCATAACAGTCACTGCCTCTTGTAACAAGTTTGAACATATTTTGTCTACGTACGTGCGTGTTCTTCGGCAAGCAGAAATCAGTGATTGCAATTCAGAGCTAAAGACACCTGAAAATTAGAGCCTCATTTGTTGAATATGTTTAAAAGTTACGAGCAGCAGCAACTCAATGAAACAAGAAAAATACCTAACCTCACAATATAAAATCAATGATGTTTGAATGTAATAATAAACATTTTATCCCATCATGAGAAATTAATGAAGAACTAACTCATATTTACAGAAAGCAGTCTGACTCCATTAGATCATGTGAAAGGTTTTAGCATGAGTGACAACTCACTTGATGAAAATTTCTGCAAGGACATTCGGATCCGGTTACGTACAAATAAGGGACTTCTATTTGAAGGATCTTCCACCCATTTCTGCTGATTCTCTTGACAAATCTGCAGAAAATCAACGCTACTAGTGCATAAAAATTATGAAATAATATCAAATAAGTCTGTAGATTCCCAAGTTTTCTTATCTCACCTTGTACATATCTTTCTTTGAAAAATCCAGAAAAGGTCGCACTAAAAGAATACCACTGTTCATTGGATCTACACCTTGAGAATACGCATGTTTGGCAAAAAATTGAGAAGTGAATGCCATGCCAGCAAGTCCAAGCACACCACTGTTGCGTGACAGTCTTATAACCAACAACTCAGCCTGCAAGGTGTATTGGCACTTAATTCAGCACCTAACTCCATCAAAGTCTTTGAATTGCAATTTAGTCATTTGGAGTGTCATGGGAGCCTAAAACAAGAGCTGCTATGCTTATAGTAAGTCCCAGAGAAAGGCACAAATTTTAATGTGAAACGTCTTCATAAACACATTAGCTGTGGATTTCATGACTCGCTACAGACCTGGTCATCAGCATGATGTGCAAGAAGCAGGATGCCAAACTGCTGCTCAATGCAAACTTTATGGAACATCTCGTACCTGTAGTTTGGAATGACATCAGGAATTTTAATCTGGACAAATGATTTTAATCAGGCTAAAGCATCTTCAGGGAATTTCAAAAAGGAAGTACTAACAGCAAACATGCCAGAGATATCTATAACAAACTAATCACAGGAAGTTTTCCAATATAGAAACCTCATTTCACGTGCTGCTTCTTGCAAGTTTCCTTGCTCCGGCCTCCCATCCTTCCACTCACAGCAGGCAACCTCACATCTGATACCTATAAAAGCGCTATATTAACCATCAATTCCATCAGAACATACTTATGCTTAGAACAAAAACACCATGCCTAATGCAATTTGCGCAAAAAAAAAAAAAAAGAAAAATGATGAGATGATCAAACATACCAATTTCAGAAACGCGCTCACGCACCATATTTGCTTCCTCTTGGCTCTCCGCACGCAGCCCGTGGTCGACAATAATCGCCAACAGCCCATCAATAAACCCACTCTCTTTGCCAGCAGAGTCAAGGCCACTGATTTTCCAATCAGCAGCTAGAACACACAGTGCCATGCTATCAGGACCACCGGAGACTCCCAAAGCTGAAAATTTTTCAAAAACCCAACATTCTCAATGTCTTGAGATGGCAGCAAAAGGAGCAGTTTCGGGCGTACTCACGATTAGCATCTCCAAAATGTAGTCTTGAACTACCCATTCAACCACACTCTACAGGAGAAAGGTCGAGCGCAGACATCCGCAAGACAAAGCCCAGTAACGGAATTTGCACCGTCAGACGGAGCAAGACATTTCGACAAACGCGGCGCAGACAATGACGAAAAGCAGCGAAGTTCCCACGACATAAAACACTCTCATCGTAAAAGAAACCAAGAAACAACAAGAAACCAGAGACAAACGACTGACCGACACGGTGGTGGGGTTTGAGACCAGCGAGAGCCATCCGCTTCGAGAAAGTTTCCTTATACCCTGTCGTAACCTGCACCGGGCTGTGCTCTAGACGAGCGCACTTGCAGAAGAAGCGGGCGAAAGGGCTCGAGGCGCGGAAACCGCGGCGACGGGAGACGAGCGGGGCCGAACATGTCGAGAGGGAAGAGAGGAAGGTGGTCGAAGTTGATTTGGCCTGCGAAGCGAGGATGATTCCTCGCGCCATCGGAACAGAGCTAGGAGCCCGTTATCTTCTTCTCGCTGCAGTATTTATATGTAGCGCCCCGGCGTTACCCTGCAGCAGCTGTTTCAAGAACGACGTTGTTTCGTCTCTACCGGGCGGCAACCGTCTCATGATGTTGGCTTTTCAATTTCCACGCTTAATCACTGGGATTCGCCCCAATGGCCACCCTTCCAATATGAAAAGGGGAGGTGAAGGGTTCAAACCCCCACTTTCTCAGAGAGGGATGGAGTGGGGATGCGCAAGTTTCAGGAGTGGGTTTCGACACCCACTATTTTAGAATAGGTATAGAGTAGGACCGACAAAAAAAAAAAAAAATTTCCACGCTTGGAGTGGAAATTTGATGTGGGCTTGGCTAGCGTGTCGAGTGAATGTCAGTCGATCTCAACATGCCGTTACCATATCTTCTATCATGTGATCCATACATGATTCTGAGCGAGTCTCATAACGAATAAAGAATGATGGGAACATATGATCTCGTTGAAAACTGATGATTATGATGAAGTCACATTCAATTATATATATATATATATATATATATATATATATATATATATATATATTCTCTCTTTCTGAAGATTTGCTTCGAAGTTCACTATTTTTCTGGTAGGAATTCACGAAGATTGGTCATCGGGCTCATTGTTCAGCGGGCTCATTGTGCTTCCTGCAACTCCGAGAACATCTCTGATGCTTCGACATTGCACGGCACCTGTCTATAACTTGCGTGCACCCATTTAGATACAAACGTGTATCTACATAGACAATATATGGACAGATACATCAGCAGTCCCTAAGGGTCTTCACTATATCTGTAAATTGCAGAGTCTAACAATGGAAATCGCCTGAATCTGCTGATTAATGCTTCTCTCTCTCTCTCTCTCTCTCTCTCTCTCTCTCTCTCTCTATATATATATATATATATATATATATATATATATATATATATATATATATATATACTGGAAAAGCTAGTTAAACTGTCAGTTCACATGCAAGTCAACCAGAATTGAGAACTTTGTGTATAGAGGTTGGACATATTTTACAAAACAATCAGTGCAGAAAGCTGCCTAAAGATTTGGCCGAGCTCCTCTGTACGGTTACCCTCAGTTACAAGGTCGAAAAACCAAAATGACGATTCGGAAGCACAAGGAGAAAAGAATCGTGTTAGCCCATGGAACAGAGGCGTCTTTGCCAGCTTCGTCACATGCCTCTTGCTCGCGATCCAGCATGAGTCAGCGCCCCAAAAAGATAAAAAGTGTGCAAAGCTTATGGCAGAGTGTGCAAAGCTTATAGTCAAGAGCCTCCTTTGAAACCTTGGGTATTTGGCATCATCCTCCGCATCTCCATCTCTCTGGAGGAGTGGGCTTCGCCACTTGAGCCAGATCGGCAAGTGCCGGATTCGCCTGTTGATTCACCGTACTCACTGCTCGAGTAGTCTTGGGTCCCGAATGCCATTTTTCTGATCTTTCTCAATTCTTCCGAATTTGTATGCACGGTGCTGTGCCCAGGCCTGACCCCCTCATCAATATCTGATAAGGACATCTCGCCTTCTAAAGCACGGACGATCTGAATAGTTTACAGTAATTGATTAACCTCATACCCAATTCTGAAACTCGAGTAGTGTCAAATTGGCCTCTTTCTAGATCAAAAAGCCAGCTAAAATTGACTAAACCAAATTTCTGCTGGACTAACCCCATTGATTAACTAAGTTGGCAAAGTAATAGCAAAGAGCTTCAGATTATTTGAACATTACCTGGCTCATTCTTGGTCGACGGCGTGCTGAATGACGTATGCAAGCAGCTGCACAAGAAACCATACGAACCATCTCGTCGTGATTGTAGTTATTTTGCAGCCTTGGATCTACCAAAGAGTCGTAGTTTTCATCGTCCAGAGCTCGTGGCAACAGGGGCCTCGCCTGTAATTACACGAATATTGTCCTAACAAATATTAATTCCCAGGAAAAGGAATACACTTCTTGACACTGAACCTATTGGATCAACTTCCACGAAAACGGGGTTAAGACTGAAGACTCCGGTCATGTTGAACTTTTAGCTATGGGGCACAGCTGGCACAGATGAAAACTACCATGCCTTTGCCAAATGAGTTATATATCAGGCATCATATAACAACAAGAGTGTAGTTTTACAATATGTTCTGTGAAACAATAGATTGTATAAAGGAAAAGCAGTGTGCAATGTGCATTAGTAAAAACGAGAGGGTATTCACATTCTCTTTTAACTTGTTCTTTCCCATTTCAACACTCGAAGACCTTCAACAACATTTGTGTCCCTGCTAGGAAAGACTGACTGAGACAATCTGTTACTTACCCAGTCAACCAAGCTCTCGTGCAGGTTGGTAGTTGAGTCCACCGGTTTGCGTCCCGTGATCAACTCCAAAAGCATTACTCCGAAGGAGAAGACATCTGATTTATCTGTGAGTTTTCCACTCGATGCATATTCTGGAGCAAGGTAGCTGCAAGTTGCAAGAAATGTAAGCCCTCTTCTTAGTTTCTTTGCTACGTCTACAGTCCAAATGCCAAAAACACTGGATAATGTCCCTGACACTGTCTCAGTATGATCCTATTATTGTGCAGATTTGTAGTGGTCAAGAGACAACAGAAGAACCCAATTTTTAATACATCCACTGCCATTTTTGAGGGCATGAGGTGACATTTTCACATGAATTGCGCTAACCCAGATTAAACAGACAGTCGAGAATATAATTTAGTGGGACAAAGTGGCAAGAAAAGGGTAACTTTTTTAAAGCTGGAGGGTAATCTGAGCAATAAAATGCACAACTACAATTCTTACCCAAATGTTCCCATCACTCTTGTAGAAATGTGAGTGTGGACATCTGAAGAGAGCTTCGCAAGTCCAAAATCAGCAACCTGCAGAGCAGTATTCGTATTCAATTTGTAGATGTGATTTTTAGCTTTATACAGAAGAATTTGACCACAGAGCCTTAAAAAATACAGGGTTTAGCACGATTCTCACCTTAGCCTCAAATTTGAAATCCAGCAAGATGTTAGCTGCCTTGATATCACGATGAATGATCCTAGGATGACCTGCAAAAGAATCAACTCCCACATCATTAAGCAAATAATCGCCTTTTCTCCGTGCTAATGTGAGCATGCACAAAGATGAGAAAGTGGCGGCTTACAGTCCTCGTGAAGATAGGCGAGTCCCCTGGCAGATCCTAAAGCGATTCGCAGTCTTGTTGCCCAATCCATGGTTGGTCTATCATTTCCTGCAAAAAGGCCATTTACTTCCATCAGATCCTCTTAGCCAGAGCATTGACTGGAATCAAAATGTCAATTTGCTGATATGCACACATTTCTGCATTTTCGAAACAGCTTCATTTTTATTACATTGCTAATGACAATTAGCTATTCCACATCCACGTGACCACAGGGATTCATTCTCTTATCTCTGGATGTAACTTGCCGGGCCAAGCGGTGAAAGGGTGCTAATCCAGGTAGGCAAAATAGTATATGGCATTAGATTGATCGATCAGAATGTGAGATACTATGACACTTACATACCATGCAAGTGGAACTGCAAGCTGTTGTTCGGAAGAAACTCGTAAACAAGCAGTCTCTCAGACCCCGTTATGCAGTACCCTACCAAGGAGACCAAGTGCCTGTGATGTACTCGGCTGATTATTTCCACCTCGGCCTGGAACTCGCGCTCTCCTTGGCCACCCCCAGCTTTAAGCCGCTTCACCGCGACTTCCTTCCCATTTGGAAGGACCCCCTTGTGCACGTAACCAAAACCACCCTGTCCGAGAAGGTTTGCATCTGAGAATCCATTTGTGGCCATCCTTAACTCCTCATACGTGAATTTGCTCTTGGAGAAATTTAATTCGATGCCTGGCGATGGAGAAGGATATGGATTTTCAGGGCCTGAATTGGAGCCTGAGCCTCCACTGCTGCTCGTGAATGGTGGTGGCACTGTGCCACCTACGGGCGAATGCAGTGGGCGTGAGTAAAATGCAGGTGGAGCAGTGGGTGGCGGTGCATTCTGTTGCCAATGCTGTGGCGGACCGCCAAGAGGGTCATCTGGTCAACACAGAGGTTATTGTACAGAATTCAATGAAGAAATGAAAACGGATACTGAAGCTATCTAGGAATTGAGCTCAAAGGCCATTCCAATTGGAAAATCTTGCTTGAGAACAGGGCTGGAAAGAAATTAGAGAAAACGACCTTCGGACTATATAAGTTCAATGGCAGGATGAGTGGAAAAGAAATGAAAGAGATGAAAGATGAAAACATTAAATCTCCTCATCCGTCGAGCAATTCCTTCATGACTCCCTCTGCCTTTATACTTTCGGAACTCAGAATCAACACCAAAGTTCTATTGTTTCTTATGGCCATCCCGTTGAGTTGAACTTGGAGACATTCACAGAATTTAAACGATACCTTCGACAATCAGTAGCAGAAAAGAAATCCGAGTATCCTACATGGTACTGCTAGACTACACACATCGTGAATTCTCAGAAAGGAGACGAAATATAGAGCTCGCCCAAGCTCATACCTTTAGGCTCCGGCGGGAAATGAACGGCACGAGGGTCTCTCCTCCTCCTCTTCTTCGTACAAAACAAGACCACCACAACCAACACCGCGAGCACCACCACCCCGCCAATGGCAATCCCCACCACCAGAGGAGTCGACGAGGACGACGAAGGCGGCGGCGGCGGCGGCGGGGGTCGAGAAGACGCTGCGGGTGTACTGGGCGGGGGCGGCGACCCGCCCACTTTGCCCGGAGTAGGAGGAGGAGGAGGCGGAGGGGGGCGGCGGTCGCGGGAGGCGGAGGGGCCTCTGTAGGAGAAGTCGGCGGTGGAGGCGGCGGGGAAGCAGCGGGAGCGGGCGGCGCGCCCGGCGGCGTGGTGGGAGCGGGGGCCGCCGGGGCCGGCGTCTTGGGCGGAGGCGGAGAAGGGGTCGTAGTCGGCGGCGACGGCGGCGGCGACGGCGGCGGAGAGGGAGGAGAGAGCGGGGGGCGGGGCCGGGGGCGGGGGCGGGGGCGAGGCGGGCGGCTGAGCAGGCGGGGCGACCACCGGCGGAGGAGGAGGAGGGGGCGACGACGGCGGAGGCGCGGCAGGAGCAGGGGCGGTGGAGTTGGCCGGGGGCGGGGCCGGCGGCGGAGGAGGAGGGGGCCCGGCCGGAGCTGGCGCCGACATCTCCGCGTTTCCGGGGGCGTCTTCTCCGGCGACTTCGGCGACGGCCCAGAAAGGAATCAGAACCAGAAAGAAGAAAAAAGGAGAAAGATCACGGAGAGAGAGAGAAAGAGAGAGTGTGAAAGCAAAGCGGAGGAGGATCGGTTCTTCAGCTGACGGAGGAAAGAGCTCGTGTGTCAGTTGTGCTTCGTCATCAAAAAGCGTGAAAAATTCTCTTTCTTTCCTCTGCTCTGCTCTGCTCTGCTCTGGTCCGCTCGCTTTCCCTTTCCCTCGGAAAGGACCGTTCGGCGTTCAAGGACATCCGCGCACGAGCGGGGCATAATCGCTGGGAGCGCGCGCGCGCGCGTCTGCTCCGGACACGAAGCACGCAACCTCGGATCGGGGGTGGGGCCCGCCCGACCCCGCGTTTCTTCTCTTTCTCTCTCTCCCGGACGGAGTCCGACTCCGTCCGGATGAGGATTGGATTTCGGGGCATTATTTCTCATTAGATTACGGTCAGTCGACTCGCCTAATGGCCCACCTTTGACTATGCTTTAATAAGAAAAGGATTGCCCTATTTTTTTATTTTTTCTATTGTGCTTATTTAATTTGTTATTTTGGACGCGGGGCTGGATCGGGGAGGATGGGGGAGTTCCTGTGCTCTTCTTGTCGTGAACTATATGGGATCGAACGAACCTCGCACGGCAACGGGACGACCTTTTCATGTGAGTTTGGGTTCACGAAAGTTGTGGCTCGAGGGCTTAAAAATGAGGTGTGTATTTTACCTACGGAGGCCGCGCCTGAAGGGGCGCACGTACTAAGATGAGTCCGACAGTCCTCAATCGTCATTGCCCTTGTTGGATCGTGCTGTGAGTAAAGGTGTGCATGCAAGTCGCCCGGAATAGGCCCGAAACAGGTGATTTTCATGAGGATTGGTCCAATTCTTATTTCCAGATATAGAACCATCCATTGGACATGACTAATAAATATACATGTATGTGTGTGTGTATATATAGCCACAATTCAAAATGTTAAGTACTTAAGTGTGTTTTATGTCATTTACCAAATAGTTAATACTCCTTAAGCAATCAATTGCCCACTCTATTTATTTAATGTGAAAATGAAATGTGAAAACAAAGTCGTGATGACTTGTATTCAATTCCCTAAATTCTTCTCCCCAACCTATTAAAAAATCTTCTCTTTTGATTGTGATGGTTGGAGACACCATCCAATGGAAGAGACTCTGTGTAATGCCAGTAGGAGATGGGCATTGCCCACATCTTGACATCTCAGCTAATCAATCTCGCTCAAAGTATGTGAGGGATGTGAAAGCGTCGGTGAGAGATTGGGGGACTGGGGACTGGTTCCATGAACCCTCTTAGGGAGTAGTTTGGACTAGCAGTCTTATTCTTGGGTGAATACGTAGAATTAATGGGGCGGTCCTCAAATCCAATTTTTTGAAATCGGTCTTTTGTGGGGGGTTTTCTGGAAACTACACTCAAATTATGGTCAACCCTACCATGAGTACTTAATTAGCCAGCAGACATACCATGTACACATTTCCTATAATAGAGTAACAGAAACTATGGATCTTCTTGGATATTTTTCTTCTTCTACTTCTTCAAACTGATTGACTTCAAAATTGTTGAGAAGTTGTCTCGTCCACAAGCTTGTTAATCCGATGTCTAACTTAAATTTGAGCACATTCAATCTCCGGACGTGCATATCATCAACTGGAATCCCCCTCTACAAAAACGCCATCAATCTAGTAAAGGTGGAGAGTTGAAGAATAACATATTGGGTAATGATTATCTTATTAGCAAATTGCCTGGTACCAAAAAGGTAAACTACCTAAACACCATTCGTCACGACATATGCGTCCCATTCATCCTGTTTTCCCGATAGTCAACAAGGTTTTATTTGGCTTGAATTGTCATTATATTCATCCTTATGTGAAAGGAACTTGCAAATCTATTAGGAGACTACTTCAACCATTCTTTGGTAAAGTATGGATTTTGTTAATGAGTGCTCTTGAAGCACTTATTAAGCATGTAATGTTTCAACTTCTCATGTGTTTGTCCTTTCAAACTAGTGAAGAATAAGTTTGTTGTTCCTCTGTATAATTTCATGAATTTGCTCACGACTGCCATTATACTTGCAAGAATGACTTAGAATAGAAGGTAGGATTATAAATTATTACAGAAAAGTTGTCCAAAAAGTCTTAGACTTATTACACTTTTACTAATTCGATACTAAACTTTTTATATTTTTTTAATTAAGTCATAAACATTTTCACAATTTACCAATTAAATTTATATTTTATCCATAAATCGTTGACATTGATAATTTTTAATTATTTTTTTAATTTTTTATATTCTTCTCTATTTTCTCTAGCCAGTTGCCAACCTTAGCGATGATGAACGACTGGCCAGAGGCAAAAGCTTGTGAGGTTGACCTTGCCATGGTTAGGCAAAGGTTGACCTCACCAGCTCGGTAGTGGCAAGCCTTGCATGCCCTTGGTGAGGCTTGACCTTGCATAGTAACAATAGAGTTGACCTTGCTAGGGGCAGGCAAGGCTTGCCCTCACTAGTGGCCAACACAGGGCAAGCTTCGCCAAAGGCATGTGAGGTCGACCTCATTGGCCGGTCGTTGAGGCTTGGTGATTGGCTAAATGAGGAAGAAAGGAAGGAGAAACAAAATAAGAAAAGAATAGAAAAGGAAAAGGAAAAATAAAAATTTCATAAAATATTATAATATTAATAAAAATTATTCATATTAATATTGATTGTGCCACAAAAAACAGTTAGTATTTATGTTACGGATTTCCAATCAAAATTAATCACATAGACTCAATAGATCAAATATGAAAATATTTAGGACTTGATTGATAAGATTAAAAATATTTAAGATTGAATTGATAAGAATACAATGAATTTATGATTTTTCGAATAATTTCTCCATATTATTACTATATATTTGGGATGCTTTAGGAAGATTTGCCTTGATGGTCTTGGCTATTCTATAACCTTTTTAAGCGGACGGGATAGCGTCGTGCAGAGGTAACACCCACAGATCTTTTGAGGTAATCACGCAATCCTATCATTGCACCTGACAAATATGTTTTTAGGCGAGAAGAGATTGTTGACTTCCATGTTTTTCCCTCCTTCCGCTTGCTTAGCAGAGAAGCCTAGTTTGACTTGACAATTATTCATGAACTCAGAATATCCACATAACAGAACATCTGGCACATCTTGTTTGAGCCGTTCAAGGTCATGGTAATGAATGCATGGAATTTTTTATGTTCGTGCCTGACCTGTCTTTTCTTCTGGCCATACATAAATATATTTCCACGCCTGACCGACCGACTTTTCTTATCTCGTCCTTTTGAGCCCTTTTGATTAATACCAAGTCCGACGAGAGCTACAGGACAGTAGCATACCTTTCTTTACAACGAAAAGGACAAGTGCTCTAACTACTTATTAAGCTATAGTCTGTGTGCTTCACAAATTACAATAGTGATTAGATTTTTATTAAGTTGCTATCCATCCGAATTGATGATGACCATCGTGACTAGTGCGAAAAGATGACAGCTTAAACGAAAATCTTTCATTGAAAAATTTAGAGGAATATTGTGGGAAAGTAAAAGATAACGCTAAAATTAGATTTCTACAATTCAATGGTTGGCTATAGTGATATATCTTAGGGCCCGTCCAACCTGACGAGGTATCTCGAAACATGTGCGTCGTCAGACACCTGGGCCCTCGCTCCAAGAAAAGTGAACAGGTTCAACAGTTCACGAGCAAGCAGCCAGGCATATCATTCAGAGAGCATATGAATGCTGGATCGAAGACAACAACAATAGCTGTATGCATAATCCATATGCTGCCCTTTTGGAACACTTCTGTTCTTTTGCCGGCTTTCTTGCTGCAATGCTTCGTTAGAGCTCATCACGTGCCTGGAAATGAGCTGCCTGTTCCTGTGGTGGAAAGAATGATGAAGGCGCAAACAACGGAGAGCGAAAAAACCGATACCCAAGTGTTCTCGGTGTACATCTCCATTGCGTCAGTGAAAGAAAACCTAGTGCGATTTTCGGCCCAGTTGCGAAGTCGGTCGGCCTCTGCAGCGTACAATGCCCTCCCCTGCAGCAGCAATAGCATGCATTCAATTTCTCTAGGTCGCCAATGAATAAGTTAGAAGTTATGAGGATACACCATCAGCAGCCTTGTCCATTGATAATGATGTAAGCGCAAGTGTGGTTACTACACCAAATGATGCTTGCATGATTTTCATTACGAGATTCATCAAGACTGATATTGTCTAGCAGCCACTCTATTCAAGACATATCCCACAAACTTACTATCTGCAAAGAGGTTGACGGTGCATTCGCAACGATTTCTATTCTTTCTAGGTGATAGGAACACAATTTAGGTAACTGAATTGATGATGCTGAAACAATGTCGTTGGTTTTGTAACAGAGAATTCAAAATAAAATATTGCAGTAACAATATAATTTGTAGTTGTCACTATGTGGTGCATCATTCAAACCAATGCTGTCACTGAATAGATTACCTGGTCATCGAACCAGCGACCTCGTCGCAACCATGCAGTGATTAAGGCCAGTAGGATTCTAGGAGGGGTTAAATAATTGATTGCCTTGCCTGTCCCTTTTACAACCCGCATCCGAGGAACTAGACTTCTAGCAACCGTTTCAGGAAGCTCGCAAATAATGTTGAACATTTGCTTGTTCTTTGTTGTCGAGCCACTACAAATTACGTACCCATTGAAAAGGTTAGACCGTCACTTACTACTGAAAACCATGTCCAAGACAACTAGATAAGAAATAATGCATGTGATGCTTCATTCTCTACTATTAATATCTGAGAAAAATTTAGAATGATCAGATAAACCACATCCACTGGAGAGCCCGAGAAAAATGCATATAAGACAGCAAATGCATGGTATAGAAGGCAAGATTGGATTCGTGATCACCTCAGAAGTAAATCTGTAAGAACCATTCCAGGAGATGCGGTATGAACTCCCACCTTGGACCGCTTGCACTCCTTAAGGAGAGATGACTGAAGTTGCCGCAGACCACACTTTGTTGATCCATAGCTACAAATTAACAGATGCATCGTTACAGTCAGTTCCTGAGAACCCCAGTGATAATAAAGACCAGAACAAAGAGTTAAGCTGGTCAGAGTGTGCATAAGGGCAAAATTCAACATTAGATGAAGAATGAAACATACACAGCTGTCAAAGGAGTACTTGATCCACCAGATCCTGCCCCATCCATGTTAAATACGTGCCCCCCCTTAGCCTGGTTTTTCATCACGCGCATGGCTTCTCGAGTACAAAGTATTGAGCCGACTAGGTTTGTTGATACGATCTATTACATGTCCACAATGAGAGAGTTTGCATCAAGCTGAATTCATACAACAACATAAGCAAGTAAAGGATTTTTCTTTGTTTTTCGCTTTTCTTGACTTTATTTGAAATGCACGAGATTTTCTGACCACTGGTATCACAGTTGAGTAGGGCCACCTATGAGGGCTAAAGCAAAACCATTTTAGAAAAATGACACCCAAAATGATAAATGTAATGAATCGAACATAGATTCTTAAGAGCCACCATTCAACAAATGAAAGTCGAACAGAACTACCTGTTGAATATCTTCATCGGAGAATTGCAGCAACGGTCTAAATCCTTTGTTTATGCCAGCATTGTTTATCTGAAAGGTTGAAATGCACAACGTTGAAACATCTAGTGTGCCACATGGAATTTGTTGAATAGAGACTTAGAAAGGACAGTGATTATTGTACTGGCATAATTAGTTTTTACATGGCAGATTTTGAGTTCTTAACATGTTAAGCAGACAACAACGGAGAATAGAAATTCGTTACCAAAAAAAAAAAAAAAAAAAAAAACAACGGAGAATAGAAAAGTACCACCAGGAAAAACACGGATTTCTTGATTATCAAGAAGTAAACAAGCTCAAGGAAGTAATGATAAGCCAAGAGATTTCCAAGAAGATTAGCTTCACGGGTAAAAGAGGCAAAAAAAAAGAAAAAGAAATCGTCTGTTGCACTTTCCTACTGTGTCGTTCCTGAATGGGCTTAGTCATCTAAATTTTTTGGAGGCTGCAACGGGAATGTAAATTTCCAGCGGTGCATTAACAAGAGAAGCCCGCAAAATGTCCCCACTTGGATAGAAATGAGCATCACAAACTAAGAGCACTCACCCAAATGTCTATAGAACCGAGCTCACTAATGGCAAAATTTGCCAAATTCTGCACATTTTCAGGGTTACAAACGTCACATGGTATTCCCACCACTTTTGCATGTGCCAAACTTGTCTTAGATGAGTCACTCGCAGCCTGTTTCACTTCCATTAAGTTCTGTTCAAGCTCTTTGACTGTCATGTCCACAGACTCAGGGCTGCCGTCAAAAGAAGCAAGCTCTGATGAGGACCCCGAGTGACAGTTGAAAGCATAGCATAGGCTATAGAATTGATAGTTGATGATAAATATTATTGTTTCAAAAGGATCACCTTCTGGAAGCAATGATGACACGGTCACCAGAAAGAAGAAATTCGCGAGCAAGTGCCTTTCCCAGCCCTCTCGTACTGCATCAGCCAGTGATGATGTTTAAGAAGGATGTTAAAAAACAACACATATTATTGTTTCAGATGTCACACATCCAGCTACATACAGATCTTTCTTCTGAAAACAGCAGAAACTGGTCAGCTCTTATTAAAGAACGCTCAACGATTTTGCTACAGGGACTGAGAATAAACAAAGAGTGAAATCGCCTGCGTTGCAAAGAGAGAACTACCTTCCAGTGATGACCACATTACGTGGACCAGCTCGACAATGTTCATCTAACACCATGTTAGCACCAATCATTGTTCCAATTATAACCCCTCCAAGCCAGCTATACCAGATCAACGTATCCAGTTGACTATCTCCACCTTTAAAAGATATGGACAAACAATTAAATATTCACATTACTATACATAGCATCAACTTAAATGATAACCCTACATAAGACATCCATCATGTGTGACGGTCGATGCATTCAACAAGATGGCGAAAATTGCATTTGGCTAACCTGACATCTGGAAACCAACTGCAAGAATCACTCCAGTGCTCATCATGGTTATGATGTATCTTCCAATTTGAAGAGCAGCCTGAGAGAGAGAGAGGATTTTCAATTAGAAAAGGAACTTGATGAATTGAAATCATGCACATAACTGAGTTATAACCGATATAAGGGGATTAACATGAATAATCATAGCAAGAAATGATTTTTTTTTTTTTTTTGACCCTTAGAAGCCAAAACAAAAGGACCCGAAAATCTCATTCCCCCAAAAAAAAAAAAAAAAATGACAAAGGAATTATTCTGAGGTAGCTGAACAAATTGTGCTTATATTGAGCTGCTTCATTCTAAAAATCTCTATTTCCATCAAATTACCTTATCCAAAAGCATAAAGAGCGCACTCAAATTCAATCGACGAACGCTCAATTTACCTTCGAAATCCTACTTCATCCCGATGAGCAATTCATGACGAGCAATTTAAACAACACCAGCATACAAACAAACAGTTCATGCACACTCACAGCGGAAAGTATCTTCTCAAGCTCAGCCACCGATTTGTTGTAATCATCCTTCAATTTCGAACCCAATTGAGAAACACCCACGAAAACAGTCCTCGTCGACTTCAAGACCCCACCTCTCTCGCTCTCCACCTCCACCTCATCTTCCCTCGATTTCTCACCATCCCTCTCCCTGTCTCCATCTTCCTCGCTCCTGAACGACCGGCACCGATGCCGCACGCACAACCTACTCCGCTTCCCGAGCGATTTCGAGCCCGTTTGGCAAAAACCGGGCAAGAACACTCGTGGGTTCCCTCTAAAACTAACGAATTGGCGATCAAACCTTCCCAAGCACAAGTGAAGCTCTGTCACCGTGGCCATGGACGAGCGAATGTGTGGGGAAGAGACCAGGCGCTCATGCAAAGGGTGCAGTTCCAGCTTCTTCGGGGGGAGAGGGGACTGATACTTCTCTCTTCTTTTTCCACCGTTGCCTACCGAATTACGTGAGGTCTTGGATAAATTAATGATTGGGCGAAGAGATCAAAAATATCAACGCGAAGGAGAAGACGATGGACACGACGTGGATCCAGAGACGGGGAGAGGAATGTGACGACCACACGTTGAAGCAAACCCAATCCTGTACGTACGCGGGCGACACGTGGCGACGTGGGTCTGGTTTCTTGGAGTCGCTTCTACGCCCGGTACAGCGGAAAAAAGGAGGCGGGGTGTGAGCGTACCTGTCAAGCAATCTGTAAGCAGATCGATCCGGGGTTAAGAGTGATCGTTAAAAGTAACTGCTAAAGTGTCTGCAGTTATCCGCTCTGAATAAAACAGAAATAACTAGAGTTTGGGACACCTGGAGTACCATAACTTGGAACGGGGTATACTTAAATGCCATAACTTTAAAATAGTACACTTAAGTGCCGCACTTAAGTGTCAATATCGGAGTAAAATGGTACACTTAAGTGAAAATCCGGCCAAATGGCTGACGTGGCGATTTTCCGGCGACGGAGGTCCAAAACGGCGTCATTTTGCACGCGACGTGGAGAAAAAAACGCAAAAACGACGCCGTTTCGCGTCGACGTGTAAAAATAATAAAATTAATTAAATTAAATTAAAAATTAATTTTAATTAAAATATTCTAAAAATTTAAAAAAATTTAAAAATTTAAAAACTAAAAAACTAAAATCTAAAAACTAAAAAAAAAAAGGGCATCGGGGGCGGGCGGGCCGAGGGTCGAGCCCTCGCCGCCATCGCCGGAAGGGCGGCGACGGAGGGGTGAGGGTCGGCCGGGGTCGCCTGGTCGGCCGGCGGGGAGGCGGCGAGGGCCCGCAGCCCTCGGCGCCCGGTCGGCCGGGGGCGGCGACCCGGCCGACCCTCCCCCTCCGTCGCCGCCCTTCCCGGACGACGGCGGGGGGCGGCGGCGGAGAGGGCTCGGCCCTCGCCCGCCCGCCCCGATGCCCTTTTTTTTTTTTTTTTTTTTTTTTAAGTTTTAAGTTTTAAGTTTTAAGTTTTTAAGTTTTTTAATTTTTTTAATTTTTTAATTTTTTAAATTTTTAGAATATTTTAATTAAAATTAATTTTTAATTTAATTTAATTAATTTTTATATAATTTTTTACACGTCGGCGATAAAACGGCGTCGTTTTTGCGTTTTCGCCACGTCGGCGTGCAAAACGACGCCGTTTTTTGGACCTCCGTCGGAAAATCGCCACGTCGCCCGTTTGGCGGATCTTCGCCGGAGTGGCACTTAAGTGTCCCATTTAATTTCGAAACGGCACTCAAGTGTACCGTTTTGAAGTTATGGCACTTAAGTGTCCCCCCGTACCAAGTTATGGCACTTGCGCTGTTCTTTACTCGAAATAACTACCATTGTCATTTTCCTCTGAGGAGGTAAGTTCCGCAACAAACTATAGGCAAGAAAATCGATAACTTCAATTCAAACAAAATTGTATGTACACAGACTGTGCCTGACGGTTAAACTTGCAAATGTAGTGGCTACGTATACAAATTTTGTTGGAATTTAATCAGTGACAGAGTCTGAAAACTTGAAGATGTAACATCAGAATTTAATCGATGACGAGTAATAAGGATAATTTAATCGACAATGCAAATCTAGAAATTACAGCTGAGGAACACGCCAAAATATAATCAATGATGCAACTTTGAAAGCTAACTATTGTGCAGTAATATAAAGATAATAAAAAAAATTGACATGTTTGCTTGTTTGTGCGCATAGACTCTCCAAGAGTTGAGCCCTCGTATTTATAGTGCGGATGTCAAAAACCGCTCAATAGCACTTTCCATGCACTTTTAGCCATACCTCCATATGTTCGACGATCGTAGTCTCATGATTTCACAATGTCATGATCTTGTGTTAAGGTGATTTCTCCTTTAAAATTGCAACCGATCATTCACCTTTGTGGAGTTAACTTCATCTCTTTTCCACAATCTCAAGGAACTTTGTCTCTTCGATGAATGATTTCAAATCAAGATATCACAACTGTTGCTTGGCGCTTCTCAAATATCACTTTCCCATTTGGAGCCTTAATCGTCGATTCTCTTTAATCAGTATCTTTGCTAGCCAACTCTGCTATGACGCTTGTCATCGTCAACCATACACCATTGTATATTGACGATAGATTAATGGTTGTGAATGTACATCAATATCGGTGACATTTCTTATGGACGACAACGATGGGCCACCTATTTGATAATAACGTGTATGCTAGTCGCATGTCTATTCATATCGAGGAACTTGTTAATTTTTTGTGCAATAACCAACAAAAGAAAAGGGAAAGAGATGGATACAAATGGAAAAATTAGGCAGAACATGTAGAAATTAGGTGGAATGCATGTGACTTGAGCATATAGGTTGGTAATACTGGAGATTTCGTTTTCGCTTCTTTTTCCACTATAATTTTTCTTTTGACAAATTTTCCACTATGATTTGACCGCTAAAGTTTCTTAGTATAACTTTACTTTGTGTTACAATCTCATCCTAGTCATGCTTCAAAACTTATGTTTAATGATACACATTTTAAGGTTTCTACGAAACCTATCGGGAGCAAACGAAATTGTTTTTCAAATTAAAGGTGTAGCCATTGTAAATTGGAGTGCCGGACAGCCAAAAGTGGACATGAGTGGACACTTAAGTGTCAAAATTTTTAAAAAGTACACTTAAGTATTAAAATTGGAGAAAAAATTGACACTTATTAAGTGCCAACAACGAGAAATTCCAACCAAAATGCTGCCATGACATTTTCCAATGACTTTTTTTCGTTGAGGTGGCAATTGTTTTAAAAAAAATTATTCACGTGGTGCTAACATAGCTAGTTTGTCTCAAAACGATGTCATTTTGCCCTCAAAATTGATTTTTAATATAAATACTAATTAAATTAAATTAATTTAAAAATTATATTTTTTTTAAAAAAGAAGGGGAAAGGGTAGCATACAGTGAGGGCCTCTATGACCTTTGCCACTGCTGCCACCCATCATCTCCGGAAAGGGCCAACGATGATAGGCCCTAGGTCTATCGGGGTCACTAGACCCAAGCCGACTGCCAATAAGGGCCGCCAACCCTCTCTAAGAGGGGCCAAGGGCCATCGCTAGTTGTGGCGAGGCTAGGCTACCCCGCCCTAGCTAATGATGGTCCTTGATTTGATTGGGCGAGGGCCAACAACCCTAACTGGATTTAGAGGAGGGCCTATAAGTTATCGTTGGTAGTCGGCCAGGGTCACCGGCCATTGTTCAAGACTCGATGACCTCAGTCGACACTCGCCCCATTGTTGCCAACCCTTTCTGGTGATGGTGGGGTAGTGCCCCTCCCCATTTTCTTATTTAATTTAATTAATATTTATATAAAAAAATCATTTTTTTGGGCAAAATGATGTTATTTTGTAGATTGATTGTTGAGTAGATAGCTCCGACGAGTCACATAGACCATATTTATTCTTAAAATAATCCACGTTGGATTTCCGGTTATTACCATCAAAGTTGGTACTTAGATATCTACTCTTGTTAAGTTTTGATATTTGCTGTGTACTTTAGCCTAGTAAATTGTAATATGAAACTTTTGCTGCCTTGTTTCACCCCTGTAGCTACTACTAGAAAGGCTGAACCAAATATTTAATAAATAATTTATATCGTAGCGCATATTTATATCTACATCTTAAGAGCAGGTCTTTTCGTTTTATGTGCAGGTATCTGATGTAATAAGCCAATTAGAAGCGGGGTGCATAACACAACACCAAAAAGGATGAGATTCGCAACATGCCAAAAAAAATGGCAATTGATCAGTTACGTGGGGCATGATTATCACCTTATCTATTTCGCATCTTAGATCCCAAATCATAGGGCGCAACCCTTGCACGTCTCAACCTCATACGTAAGACATCTATCGCACGACAAACATATGTATAAAAGGTACCTTCCTGGAGTAACTAAGGCCATGTTTGGTAACCATCTAAATATGGCCTAATTTTGATTTTTTGTTCTTGGGAGTAATTTGGAAACAGAATTACATATGGTAATATTTTTGTTCTCAGGAACAAATTTTTATTTTTTTTGTTCCCAGAAGTAGATTTGGAACAAAATAAAAAAAAAAAGTTGATTATTGTTCCGAGAATAAATCTAAGAATCAAAACCAACTCTTTTTCTTTCATTTTCTTCTCTTCTTCTTATCTTTTCTTTTTCTTCATCGACCACCCTGCCTGTCATCGTCTGCCGCCGCCACCACCGATCGTCGACGAGCCTCTGGCGAGCTCGCGAGAGGCAAGCCCAATCAACGGCGAGGCTGAGCCTCGCCGGGGCTGGACAAGCCTTGTGACGCCTAGCCTCACTGGTGGCCAAGCGGGCCTCACCCAGCCTTGCCGGTGGCCAGGCAAGACTCGCCTAGCCCCAGCAAGGCCAGCCTAGCCACCGATGAGACTCGGCCGAGTAGGGCTGGCCTTGTTGAGGGCCGACGACGCTCAGGTCGCCACAAGAAGAAGAAGAAGAATAGGAGAAAAAGGAAAAAAAGAAAAGGAAAAAAGTAAAAAAAAATTTAAAAATTAAAAGAAATTAATTTGGAACGAAATTGATAAGCATGGTATCAAACGCAATTCTATTCTAAGATAAGAAATTTTGGACAGATTACCAAACGGCTTAAAATGCTTAGAAATTGTTCCCAAAAAAAAAAAATCATTTCTGATTAAAATCTGTTATTAGGAACAAAATCATTACCAAACGCATCCTAAAAGGCCAAATCCGAAAAATGAAAATATTAGCGTATTTATAATTTTAGAACAAAAATGACCCTAGTTTTCAAATGATCCAAAAACACTACTCTTACCAATGTGATAAAAATTGAGAAAAATTACCAAAACAGTCCTAAATCTATTGCAGTTTTTCCAATTTAGTTCTAAACATTTTTTTGGACCAATTCAATTCTAAACATTTTGCAATCGTGTCAATTCAGTCTATTCAACAAAATTTGGGTCGGCGATGCTAACGTGGATGCCAGCCGGCACCAACTATCTAGTTGATCCTGACATGTCAATTTTTTAATAATATATTTATTTTTCAATTTTTATTTTTATTTATTTTTATGTTTTTGCTCTCTTCTTCTTCATCGGCCGAGACTCGGCCAGCGAGGCCTTGCTATCATGGGCGAGCTAGCCCTCTTCGTTATTGGGCAAAAGCGAGCTCACCCACCCATGGCGAGACTCGCTCTCACCAAGATTTGGCAAGGGTAAACTTGCTCGCAATAGTGAGATCTCATCCAACGATGGTAATGCTCGCCCTCACCCAACACCGCGATGGCAAGGCTCGCCCTCACTAGATCTAGGCAAGGGCGAGCCTTGCCATGGTTGGGCATAGTCTCTGGCCGATCGTTAGACTGACCAAAGGAAGAAGAAGAAAGCAAAAAAGAAAATAATAATAATAATAATAAAATCTAAAAAATAAATATATTATTAAAAAATTGCCACGTCAACGTCGGTTGGACGGTAAATGCCAACCAACATCCATGTTAGTGTCGGCAAGCCAAATTTGACCAGATGAATTGAATTGACATAATTATAAAAAATTTAAGACTAAATTGGTAAAAAAAAGTTTAAGATTGAATTGGAAAAATTATAATAAGATTAGTACTCACCTTTTTAATCTCCATTCAAATGGTCTAACATGGCAGCTGATAAAGAGGATACTGCTGATGCTATGCGTTAACGTTTCAGCACGTCACATGTGCTAGTCTTGTTAGATATGTAATTCATTTCCTTCCACCATTTGCCCACTCGACACTCTTATCAAATTTGTTGGGAGTTTAGTCCATCCTCGAACCACACATCTATGAGAAGGTCTAAAAGTACCGATGAGGTGTTTCCTATGGATCTCTATATGTGTCGTAATTTTTGAAGCCATGTAAAACACCTCCAAACTAGGAAACATTTGTCCAAAAGTTGAAATTAAAGGATCGCAACATACCACCGCCTTGGTGGCCGCGATGGTTTGGGCTCTCTCCCCGTAACGCAAAGGGAGGAGTTTGAATCCCCTCACTGTCGCTTGGGGACTTAAGTGTGACACCAGGGATGGTGGGTCCTCCCGTTTACGTGTCATCCCGAGTTTCTTTCTCCGCCGCCGGCCGTGCGGGGGTTCCCTGAGTAACAAAAAAAAAAAAAAAAAAAAAAAAAAAAGGATCGCAACACTTTGGGCAACATGATGTTACCCTATGCTTTGCCAAGATTATGTAAGCATACGATACTGAGATATTGAAAACGCAAAAATATGGAGTTTCGATTGCATATTCATCGGTCGTACTAAAGCTTCAATGGATATTTATCCTTAACAAATGAGTTAATCATGGTGGAATAATAGATGTGATAATGCAAATTTCTCGGCCAAAATAAAATATTCAAATGCAATTTCTAAGAAAAGATGATATTATGCTTATTTCAATGCCAAAATTTTTCGATCAATTACTCGAGTACCACTTATTTGAAAAACTATCATTTAAATGCTTCTAGTGACAAATCCTCGACGAAAACGATGCCCTTGTTAAAGCTCTCCCTCTCTCTCTCTGGGTGAAGCTAAGCCTTAATGTATCGCTGCTTACCCTGCTTCGGGAATCACCTTGAACTAGAACACCAATCGCTCGATTGTTGATTTTTTTTTTTTTTTGGGCGCAAAAGCAAAGGGCGGAGAATAGCATAAACTGCAATTTATTGGTGTTTTTTTTTTTTTTTTAGTGTCTCTATAGAGAGTCATTCAAGATCATTCTCACTAGGAGGAATAATTTTCGCACAAATCACCCTCGCTCTCGTTATCCACTCTGCGTCATCTTCCTAGCCTACTCCAAGGTTTCACAACTCCTCTTCTTCAATGACCTCGACTTTGCTTCTTCTTCTTCTTCTTCTTCTTCTGCCGCTCTCGCTCATTCTTCTGCTTTAGGGTTAGGATTTGCTCCTTAGCTCTAATTTAGCCTTAGTCTGTCAATTTGGGGCAAGAACAAGGGCTGACAAGGTTTTTTGTTTTTTTTGTGCTAATCGTGTTTGTCTGGCGAGTTAGTTTATTGATCTATAATAAATTAAGGCCACATTATTAGGCACACAAAAATCATTTAAGGCATTAATTAATCGTTTTTATTTCATCATGGTGGCATTCAAGTGATTACTTGAGAAGTTTTGGTACCAAAGTGAGTGTTGTACAAAAATTATGATATTTTTTATATTATTTCCCAGCATTTTCTTGCCAAAAAAAAAAACATCATTAGAACCCTACCCAAAAATAAGCAACATTATTGCGCTAATAATTGTTGTTGCAAATGTGCATGAGTTGGCGCTAGAATGTTTAATGAATGTAGGGATAAATCATAGAGAGTCAATGTCTACTTACGAGATTAAGGACTCCTTTAGTTTATGAAAAAAAAAAAACTCAAGGTTTAGAAAATACTTTTCAAAAAATAATCATTTGTATCGTTTATAAAAAATGAATGAATGAAATATATTTTCATTATTCACGAATATAATTAACTATAAATTATTGTCAACAACATAAACATTTTTCATTTTCTAAATTTTTTTCTAAGCGATATAATCAAAATATACTTCAAATTTTGAAATTTCGGATGAGACAACCGCAACAAGATGGAATTTGACCAAGACACATGCACCCTAATCTTTCGAGCCCTTGTGGAAAGCTTAGGTCCCCATCTTGTCCTAGCGGCCAAGCTTTGACGAGAGCGTTGAAGTGGGATCCAATAGCAATTTCACAATTAAGGAAAAGTAAACCACGATCTCCCACTTCTAATACGCACGAATCTTTTTAATAAACTACTCAATCAATCATAATACGCAAGGGACCAAAGTGGCGGCCTGCTGGTGCTGACAGGCGCTGCGAACTTTCCCCAAATCGCAGTTGGCAACAGCTAGATCTTCCCTTCTCCTCACTTCCTCCTTGCCCCCATTCCAAGACACAAAACAAATATAAATGAATTAAATATGCAACCCATCCCACGTGCATGGGAACCGAATCGACCTAAGAATTAGACCGAACTAATTGATTTTAGACCGTTCCCAATTTCATATGCGAAATCGAACCACCCAAGCCTATTGGATCGAATTTACACACCAATTTAAGACCGACTGATTCGAGTTCCCATTGCATGGTGGAGCCGTCTCAATCTGGAAATTGATTACCTCTAATCCCATGGGCACCGCCAAAAGAAAAAAAAAAGTCAATAAATAAATTAGAGAGAGAGAGAGAAGGGAAAGTGGCCATGGATGTTGAATGATGAATCTTAGGACACGAAATATATATAACAGACAAAATGTGTACTGCTCAATTGCCAACGCGAGAGTCGGGAGCGGAGCAGCTTCCGCGTTGCGAATCTTGATCCATTCTTGACCTCCCAGAGACCCTTCCTCCCATTTCCTTTCTCTTTCTCTAATCCATCCTTTCCTTTCCTTTCCTTTCTTTTCCTTTCCTTTTCTGGGTCGTGCTTCCGTTTTGAGAAGGCGAATTGGGTCGAAAGAGGTGGGAGAGAAGACAGGGGAGAGAGAAATGCAGAGGCCGCAAGAACAGCAGCGTTCGAGATCTAGGAAATCGAGCGGCACCATCCACGGCTGCGCGCAGTCTGGAGACATCACCGGCCTCCAGAAGCTGCTCAGGGACGACCCGTCTCTCGTCAATGAAAGAAACCCCGTTGTAAGATCTCCCCCCCTTCCTGAAACGACGCGTTTTCTTGCCTGGATTGGTCGAACACTGGAAAAAAAGTACGAACTTGAGCTGCTTGCGAATGGATGGATCGTTGCTTATGCATTTTCTGCAATTGGGTCGTTTGAATTTTGCGAATTTATTGGAAGGTTTCTGTGTTTGTTGGGATGTTAGATTTTAGGGTGGAGGAACGACATTACCATACAAAGATTTATGGGCGATGCGAGGTGAAAAGAAAAAGGTTGGATTTGGATCCGGTGAATGTTTAAGCCAGGCTATTAGTTTCGAATTTTGCGAGTCATTTTGGTGCGGTGACTCTGTTATGATCCTCATAGACACTTTTAGTAGCTCTTTTATGTTTGGGAAGATAGGTTGAGCGAAAGATGTGGCTGGTTTTTTTCGAAAGAAAATGGTTCTTAGCTGACTAAGTTGTGATTGTGAGTGTTGACTGTCTCAAAGAAACTAGAAAGAAGCGGAGGTCAAGGTGATCGAAGTGCATTGTGGACCCTTTCAAATATGTGGAGAAATAAGTTGCAACTTATCTAAATATTTAATTTTTTTTTTGTTATGCATGCTTGTGCTCTTCGATGAAGTGAAGGGCAGGTCTGGATCCTGTTCTCAGCTCCTCACACTTCTATTCCATAATCTAGTTAAAAATGTAGCTTCTATGTATCAAGTCTTCACCATTCTACCATTGTGCTGTACATGAGGAGAAGTGGAGGATTAGAGAAGAACTATAATTTGCAATGTAGACTGTAAGTCTAAATGCTGGTATGTAAGCTTGAATGTTACTGAAAGTTCTGATATATGGAATGTGGCTTCTATATGACCAGATGTACGTATAATGGTTGGCAAGGAGCCATTTTAGATAAAATTAGTTTAGCCTTGACTGTTCATACAGGCGGTTTTGATGAGTTGTTTATATACAGAAAACATCGGTGGGCTAGAGAAGATACGAGTAATGTTCAGTTCTTTTACCTGTTAAACGAAGGATCCATCACTTGCCATGTCCTCAAAGACATCCTTCAATTCTGGCAAATTTACTCAGTACACATCACCTGTTTTCTGGTTTGATCTTGAAAAAATAATCTTACTGTTAACTTTTCAGTTTCATTGTGTTTTGATAGGTAATTGGAGGGGAAAAGTAGAACTCAAACCCAGTAGCTATTTTATCTTTGTATAAGTGGGCCACAACTAGGCCAACTCTTTCCCTTTTCTGCTTCGTAGAAATAGAGTTGGGGATCACATTGAAGAACATCTGATATATAGTAATGTACTGGAGATATAAGATCAAGCTCGTGCTCTCTGTATTCGCTTGTGTCTCTGCTTGTTGTATCCTTTTTGAATGGTGTATCATGCTAAAGAAAAATGAGGAATTTCTTTTTGATGCAGATGGCCCAGACACCGCTCCATGTTTCTGCAGGATACAATAGGTCTGATATAGTTAAATTTTTGCTCAACTGGCAAGGACCTGAAAAGGTTGAGATGGAAGCCAAGAACATGGTAAGTTGTATCATATGCCTATCTTCCTCCTGAATTCAGGAATACTCTCCCTCCCTGTGAAACACTTCTCTAAAAGATTTATATCTTCTTGATTTACTGATATTTTATAGTTTTACCTCATTATTAATAAGCATTGATGTCACACTTTACAGTATGGAGAAACTCCTCTGCACATGGCTGCCAAGAATGGATGCACTGATGCTGCGCGCTTACTTCTTGCTCATGGTGCTTTTATTGAAGCCAAAGCAAATGTCCATATTCTAATGACCTTTTTTCTGTTCATTTGTGTAGAATCTGCATAAAAGACCAGGAATTAGCAAGACTACCCTCTGATCAGACTTTCTTTTTTCAAATGTTATTGCATGCAGAATGGAATGACACCATTGCATCTAGCTGTTTGGTTCTCACTGCATGCTGAGGACTGCTCAACTGTTGAGATTTTGCTTGAGCATAATGCGGACTGCAGTGCAGAGGATGATGTATGGCATAGTAATCTTTTTCTTTGTACTGGACCATTTCTAGCTCATTTGGTTTGGGCACATTTTCTTTTTTACTGAATGGATTCTGACATGTCGAGTGTAATAATTAGTCAAAATCCACTGACAGGAGAAGATGACTCCCCTAAATCACCTCTCACGAGGTCCAGCAAGTGAGAAGTTGAGGGAGCTATTATATAGGCATCTTGAAGAGCAGCGACGGAAGAAAGCTCTTCTGGCGTGCAGTGAAACAAAAGCAAAAATGGATGAGCTAGAGAAAGAATTATCTAATATCATAGGTCTGCATGAGCTCAAGGTACAATTACGAAAATGGGCGAAGGGCATGCTTTTGGATGAGAGGCGCCGGGCTCTTGGCCTAAAAGTTGGAGCCAGAAGACCTCCTCACATGGCCTTCCTTGGAAATCCTGGAACAGGTAACAGATGGCTGGTTGCATTTTTACTTCTAGAGCATTACTTGTTATCCCTATGATTTGTTCCTCTTATCCCTAGAATTGACGAAGGAACTTAATTAAGCTCTGGAAGAAAACTAATGTGAGTAAGAGATCAGAGAAAAGTTTTCCTTTGTACAGTCAAATTTTGCTAAAATCTCCTTAATGATCTAAACTTATTACTCATAAGTTAGAAGAGGATGACATGTTCAATTGGTAGATCCCCTGGAAGGTGGACATGTCCATTATATGCCTATTCACATCTTATCAGTCGATTTGACACTTGGATCAATGACGATATCACAGGTAAGACAATGGTAGCAAGAATCCTTGGCAAATTGCTTCATATGGTGGGAATTTTAGCCACTGATAGGGTAACAGAAGTACAGCGGACGGATTTGGTAGGGGAATTCGTGGGACATACTGGACCGAAGACCCGGAGAAAGGTAAATGCCCTCTCTTCAAGCTCGCTTCTGATAGTTCAAAGAATCGTAACATAAAATTGTGGAAGATGAGAGGCATTTCATCAACCCTTTGCTTATGCTACCCTGAATATGCAGATTAAAGAAGCAGAGGGAGGCATTCTCTTTGTAGACGAAGCTTATCGGTTGATACCGATGCAAAAGGAAGATGATAAGGACTATGGATTAGAAGCATTGGAGGAGATAATGTCAGTCATGGACAGCGGGAGCGTTGTTGTCATATTCGCCGGATACAGTGAACCAATGAAGCGTGTGATCAGTTCTAATGAGGGCTTCTGCAGAAGAGTGACCAAGTTTTTCCATTTCGACGACTTTACCTCGGAAGATCTTGCCAAAATTCTTTTCATCAAGATGAACGAACAAGGAGAAGATAGCCTGTTGTATGGATTCAAGTTGCATGCATCGTGCAGTGAAGACGCTGTAGCGGCCTTGATTCAGACAGAGACGACGGAGAAGCAGCGCCGGGAAATGAATGGAGGTTTAGCAGCAACCATGCTTATAAACGCCAGGGAGAACTTGGACCTTCGGCTCAATTTTGACTGTGTAGACACAGATGAACTAACAACAATCACCTTGGAAGATCTAAAAGCGGGCCTTCGGTTGTTGTCCAAATAATACGGATCCTGTTGGGTTAGAAAAGCTTGTAATATTCTTTCGGCCTGGCGCAATTACAGATGATGGGTCACGAGATCGATCGAGTTCGCTTATAGGATGATTTGTCTTGTTAGTAGGAAATGATTTATTCGATTGTTTAGGATCATAGGTTCCGGGCTTGAGATAATAATTCAACGGTGTTCTTTTTCAGAACCTGTGGTTGGGACACATTGATATGCAGTCAGAATTCAGATCATTCTTCTTGGATGAACCGGTTTCGGTTCTTGAGTCCATTCATGTTCGCGGACTGTATCGATTCGTTCCCGAATTCTTAACACAATGTGTTTTCTGTAGCCATGTGACGACGAGAATCAGAAAGCGGCTCTGCGTACATCAGATAAGAGCTTCACTCACCCTAATCATATGGGCGATGATGTGGTATCGAAATCGACCGTGTAACCACTGAATTTCACATCAGTTAAACAAAATCACGAAAGGAAAAGGTCTGCATCAGCATTAACCACCCAGTGTCCATTTGGTCCCTACTGTTTTGCCGGTATGACAACGAGATTGAGTGACTTGCCTTGCACCCTTTTGCGTGCAAGGAAAAATTCAGAATTTTTCGATCGACGACAAAAAAAAAAAAAAAGAGAGGGAGAAAAAAGAGCCCAGGAAAAAAAAAAGAAATTGTACAAGCGATTATAAACGAATGACATAAGAAAAAACAGAGGAAGAAATCCCACAAACGCTGTGGCTAACAAAGATAACCAGAACCAGAACCAACAAAGTTGGAGGAGCCTCTCTCTCTCTCTCTCTCTCTCTCTGCTGTGGAGTGTGGAGAGAATTATGGTGTCTGCTTCTCCATCAATAATCTTTCCAACTTCTTCGTTTCCTTCGAGCTCGAGCAGTAGCGAGTCGTCGCCCACATGCGCTTGCGTCAGAATCAGACCCTTCAGCACTTCAAAAGACCGTCCTTTTCGGTTTCGGCGAGCACCCAGTTTAGCTCTGAACCCGCGCGCCTCGGCTTCGAGGCAGTCGGTCGAGGATGGCTCGGCCGACAAGTTCTTGGAGAACAATTCGATAGCGGATTTCATGAGGTTCAAGAGAGGGAGTCACAAGGACAATGGAGAGCTGCAGACGGCCGTCGTCAGCTACCGAAAGAAGTTCCCTTGGTCTCTTCTCTGGCCTTTTCTTCAGGTGACTTGAGTGTAATTTTGAATATTTATACGTCAAGCAGGGAGTTTTTCTTTCAGTTCTTTGATTTTCTGAAATGGGTTTTCTTTTTCTGTTCTTTCTCCACCAAATTGTTGCAGGTTGATTTGGTATCAACAATTCACATCGCTGATAAAGAGTATGTACTCTTGTTTATAGCCAGTTTTATTAATTTGGTGTTGCGTAGGCTCTGCTGCGTCCTTCAACTCATTTTGGCGTTAAGAGATTGCTTGGAACACTAACTAATGAAATTCCACACGAAAATTCAACTACTGTTCTTGCGTCAGTCATTGGAACCAAACCAAGTGTTGCTGTAATTTGTATCTCCATAATTTACTTGTTGACGCACCGTATTTGCATAATCCGTTGACATCTGATTCCGAGCAAGAATGACAAGCGCATGGATTTGGTGTCCTTCAAGATATTTGGACTAAGATTATGAAACCCTTTTGAAGGTACTTTTCCACTCTTCAAAGAGAACTTGAGCCCTATGACTGTGTGCTTTATGAGATGGTGGCCAGCAGAGAGAGTTTGGAGAACAGGAGAAGCCCTGTAGCCACGAAGAGACTTAGGAGTTCGCGTGCTCGAGGATTTAACATTTTGGGATGCATCCAGCGACAGATGGCGCGGATTTTAATGCTCGATTTCCAGTTGGATTGTCTCGATTATCAAGCTGAGAGTTGGTACCATGCAGATCTTGACTTTGAGACCTTCAAGTTACTTCAGGTGTCTTATTAGACGATTCTCCTTTATTTTAGGTATTTGGCATGGTGATAGACTTTACATGCACGGCGCTTTAGTTGGGGCTTAGATCATGCAGATTCTGGTTTAGTTTCTTAAGATTATGTAGAAAATGATCGGATAAAGGCATGCTAATTTAGATTTGTGTATGTGAAATAACTTGCACCGGGATAACCATGCTCTTGGGTTTTCTGTCAAAAGCTTTAGTGCCTTTGCATATTGAACCAGTGAGCTGATCTTGAGTTTGCATTTAGACCCACTAATTGACTGATGAAGACAGAATTATCTAAAGACCTGAAAATTGCTGATGGCATAGTTACATCTCCTAAAAACCAACAGGAAAGTTATGATGATGGGTATTCTGAAGTAATATGTACTTACGTATGTAATCAGCACCTCCAAATAAAGTTAATTCTGCAAGTTTCATGGACTTAAGTTTGGAAACATTTGCTTTGTCAAATAAATGGCTCGAGAATTAATCAGTTACATTCACTTTCAGGTTGAAAAAGGTGAAAGCTTTTTCACTTTCGCGAGAGATATGACCCTCAGATCAACAAAAGCTATGGTCCAACCCGCTTCAATTCCCGAGGATCTAGATCCCTGGAGATCGAAGCTCCTTTGGGCTTCGAGGGTACTACCGATGCCACTCGTCGGACTTCTCATCATCGGAGGTGTATGTGCAGACGTCGGAAGTCAGGCATCAGAATATCCAGAGCTAGAAGCTCTGTCGAGGCTCGACTTGGGCGCTGCAATGAAGGTTTTCCTGGCTAGGCGGCTGACATCCGAGTGAGTACTTTCGTCACTTTCTCCTGATATAACAAGTCCGATGCTGACGTCTTATCTTCTACTCTACTAAGATGGTTGTGTTGCTTTGTCACGGTTCAAGCCCATCTTTTCACTGTGCATTTTGGCTATTATAGGATATAAATCCATTAGTAAGTTCTTTTGCATGACAAAGTCGGTTCACTTCATTCCTGGACCAAAGTTCTCGGCAAGCGAGGAAATTGATGGGTAAGGTCTGTTCTTTTTCAAGGTTCACGCAAGTGACAGCAGAAGTGGAGGAAAAGTCCGTCATCATCGGCGAGAGGAACAAAGCGGCGATCGTGGCGCTAACGAGGGCGATTGACGACGGGCACAGACGAATTGCGATACTGTACGGGGGCGGTCACATGCCGGACTTGGGGAGGCGGCTGAGGGAAGAATTCGATCTCGTCCCTAGTCGAGTGCAATGGATAACCGCCTGGTCCATAAGGAACCGGAACATAGAAAACAGCCCGATTCCGTTCTTGAAGACCATGGCCGAGGTCTCAGGATGGCCGCTGAATCGGTATCAGACCCTGGCTCTGCTGATATTCTCCTCGGTTCTTGCCGTGGATCTGTGGTTCTGGGAGCTATTCTTCGGCACCACAGTTAGCTGGATTTCGGAAGCCGCCACGGAACTCTCTCAGTACATTGACAGTTTACAGGTAATGTAGATACGAGTACCAGGAATTGATTTGGTCAAGTCGAATTGATCAAGAATGGAGGGCTTTGGGTAATGCCATCTGCCCATGTATATACATTGCGCTTCTGTGATTGAATGATTGTTTTCTCAAAGGGCAAACATAGATAGAATGTGATGGGTTTCGGCCATTTCATCACATCCCTGATATTTCTTCGAGCGAATTTGTCGTCATAGCTGCGCTCGTTATTCGGCTCCAGTAGGAATGGCTTCAATTTCGTTAGGAACAAGTGCTCTAATCTTGGATGGTTCGATACCCTCAGCCATGGCCCGTGCATGGAAGCCGCAGCTAGTTAGGCAACATCAAAGAGTAAAAGGGTAAACAGCAGCGCCTGATGTAACCAAAAAGGGGAGAGAAACGTCTTGAACTAGAACGGACATTTACAGGTTACAGGATCCATAAACTATCTGGGAAAAACAGAACAGAGGCCGGAACGAAAATCATGTCCAGGAATGGCGTGCTCCATCGGTTTAGCTGGATTACTTGGCCGGTTTCGACATGCTGGTTTGATTCGACCTTCATTGCGGTGTCTCGAAGACCCATCATTGAGATCAGTGACTGAGTTTTAAGACGAGGCCGCGACTCCCTTTCTCCTTGGAGCTGCCTCAATGCCTGAAACAACGACGTCCCGGTGGTAATATGATCAAACGAAAGACATGGTGAAAGTGCAGAAGAAATAAGCCATGCGAAATAAACCTTCTCTGAAGTTGGTCTTGAACCGGATGGCGACGTATCTCAGGTACCTCATCCTCCCCGTCCCCGTCGTCCTCCTCCGCTTCGCCTTCTCGCTCCAGTTATCTACCAACACGCACCGTATCAGCACGCATCCCGTTAGCATAAGAAAAATGTTATTTTCCTTTTTCTTCGGGTGTTTAAGCTCGAAGAGCCTCACATCGGCGCATGCGGCGGGCAGGGAAGCCGCAAGAGGCGCAGCGGCTCTTCTGGAGGTGGAAGCTCCGGCGGCCGCACCGCACGCACAGCGTGTGCGTCTTGTTCCTCCTCTTCCCGAAGCTCGCCGTCCCCTTCGTCTATGAAAAAGAAAAAAAAAAAAAAAAAAAGGAAAAGAAAACCATGCTCGCGTCGCTAGCGAATTGGACATAAGAATGAACCGAACTGCAAATCAAGAACGTTGGTTTTTACCATTTTCCGGGCGGTTGATGAGGTGCCGTGCGACGCAGCGTCGTGCGAAGTCCAGGAACCGAAAGCGAGAGGAAGGTGATGATGAAGCGAATGTTGGATTGCTTATGTAGTGATTACGGTGCCGGATCACCGATCCATGTGTTCCATGTGTTCTGGTGGGTGCTTCCAGACGGTGCCAAACCTTGCAGCGTTGACCTTCTATCTCCACCGCAATGCTCTGCAATCTACACGTCGTTTCCCTCAAGGAAGGATAGGAGTACTAATACGTGACACGTCGATGACGACGGTACTAAGCAATTGGCACGATCAATATTAAATGAACAACGGTATGAATAGCTTCTTTTTTTTTTTTTTTTTTTTTTTTTTGACCCAGTGAACCCCGCACGGCGGGCAAATGGAGATAAATCACCGGGCGACCCGCACGGCGGCGGCAATGGAGATAAACCACCGGGCGACACGTGCTAGCCCACCACACACATGCCACCGGGGTAGTCACCAATGTCTCACGCCAGCCTCCCCGCAACTTACGTCGTAGGGCTTCGAACTCCGCACTCTTAGCGAAAGGAAGCGCAGGCTGTCCAATGGAGCCACCACGACGGGTGGTGGTATGAATAGTTTCTAAACTTTGAGTTATTGAATAATACAATACCTGAATTTGTAATTTAGGCAATGCGGTCCATGAAATTTACCCAATAGGTAATGTTGTTTTTGAACTTTTCATTTGTTTGATGTGACTATACTTTCAGTACATGTTCAAGTTAGTTCATAGACTACATGAAAATGTTGAATGTTATCTTTCTATTAATTCAAATTGAGAGACAACACCTCATATCTTCATATAATCTATTTCGAACAAATTGAAAGTTCGGGGATGGCATTAGACTATAATTTATAAATTATATTAAATAAATTAAAAATTACAAGACTATATTGTAGAGTGGATCAAAATTTAAAGACTATTTGTGTCATTTTTTCGAAACCAAATCCGGACAGAAACCATAAAAAGCTGTGGAGAACGAGTCAAGGATAAGGAACTCTACTCTTGGTTAACTCCTGTCGGTGTGGGCTTAAGGATGGTGGGCTTTAATCCAAATGAAACGTTCTTACATCGTCTGATCCATCATGCTCTTTGAGCCCAAGCCCAATACAGAGAGACAAGAGATCGACTAATTAGTCAAATGCTCGATTCCAATGCGTCCATGGCTCAAAGTAATCACGCCCGTTAGGATCTTACTCCAAGCGTGCATTCATTTCGCAAAAAATGAATAGTTTCAAAGACACTTTTCTGAAAATAATTATTTATATCGTTTATAAAAAATAAATGAATGAAATACATTTTCATCATTTCTAAAAATATTAATTATAAATTATTATCGATAATGAAAACGTTTTTCATCAATTAATTATTTCAAATAATATAAACAACCGCACTTGATCAAATCTTCATTTTTTCGCGAAACAAACACACGCTTGGACATAATACTTGCCGTGTGTACACACATCATATTAGACGCATGATAGGTGTAAATTTTGATTTAATCGAGTATATGTCTGCATGTGATGGATCCCATAAACTGGATAATTCTTTAAGAATCTATTTGTTCAAAAGAAAAATGTATCATAAAATAATTTTTCGGCTTTACTTTTTTCAAGTGATAGAAAAATAATCAATATACATCCACCCATGGACAGCGTAGATGATGTGAGTGCTCTCTCTTATAGTCGAGGTTAAGAGTTTAAACTTTATCGTTGCATTCCATGACTTAAATAGGGGTTTCAAAAGTGGATTATTAGGTTAGCTTTTGAGATTTTACATCTAAATAACTACTTGTAGTGAGATCCGACGGTGCTACCGAAGTACTGGAGAGTCGTGTGATACCCAAAGGGTGATCTCCGACTGTTCCTCGATCATTAAAAAAAAAAATTAAAAAACTAATAATCAATATACAAAATATACAAAAAATAACCATCCACCTAAGTGGCGCAGTTGACTTTGGGTCTTCTCCCCCTCACGAAGGGGAGGGGTTCGAAACCCAAGCGCGTCGCAGGGTGACTTACCTGGTGGCACGTGTGTGGTGGCTAGCACGTGTCGCCCCCAGTGGTTTACTCCCGCATCGACCGTGCGGGGTTCCACTGGGTCATTAATATATATATATATATATATATATATATATATATATATAAAAAAAATAAAATTCATGAAAATCATTTTGGACTGACCGGGTAGCGGATACCTAGGCTGCGCATGGCAACGCTTCTTGGCTGGGAACAAATTTTTTCAGAAATGGTTCTTTTCTATTTCTATTATGGGGACAATTTTTATGTAAAAAAACCCGTTTGGTAACTACACAAAATTTCTACTCTAGAAATAGAAAAAGAATAGAAATGCGTTTGGTAAAAAACCGTTTCTTTTTTATATTTATTTCTTTTTATTTTTGTTGGCCAATCGCCGCCGGACGCCGCCGCCGGCCGACCTTCGCCCGCTGTTGCATGTTGCCACCACCGACCGCCGCCGGAGGCGACCGGGTGGCCGTGGGAGGTGGCGGCCGATGGGCCGTGCGACCGGCGGCGGTGGCGGTCGGTCGGTGGCGACATGCGGCAGCGGCGTCCGGCGGCGGCGGCGGCGGTCGGCCGAGCGGCGGCAATGGCGAGCGGCCGACGGCGGCGGTTGATCGGCCTCCGGCGACCGACGACGGTCGGCCGGTGGCGGAGGTCAGCTGGCGAGACCGATGGCGGTCGGTCGGCCGGCAGCCAGCAGCGGCGGTCGGCCTCTTGCGATCGGCGACGGTCGATCGGCCTCCGGCGACCGACGACGGTCGGTTGGCGGCGGTGGTCGGCCGGCGAGACCGACGGCGGTCGGTTGGCCTCCGGCGACCGGCGCGGCGGCGACGGCGGGCGACGGCGAGCGGCGATCAACGGCGGTCAATGGGCCGTACGCAAGAGAAGAATAAAAGAAAAAAAAATTCACTTATTTCTTAAACTTGTTCCCGAGAACCAGAAGTAACTTTTTTTTACTTCTCATTTCTATTCCCGAGCTAATTTTTTATTTCTGGGAACAAAAAACTAACTTGCGATTATCATGTAGGTTTCTATTCTTTTTTCGTTTCCGGAAATCAAAGAATAGAAATTCCTCTTCCCGAAAAGGTTGTCATGCAGGCCCTAACCTAAAGACCCGTGAAATCATGACATGGACGGATGATCATTGCAATCTTGCAGTAAAGGAAGGAAAGCACGTGCCGGAAATAGCACGAGCGGGGCCCACCGTCTGAGCTGGGTTTTTTCCTTTTTTGGTCAGAAGAGCTGGATTCACATGCTCATATCTCAATGGGATCGGCTTTTTCATAATGGTCCTCTTCCTTTTCCACACTTTTATTTTTCTACCAGGAATTTCTTTTTATTTACTTTTTTTTTCCTTACAATTAAGAAAAAATGACACCTATAAACTTTAACTCAATATATAATTTGATCTCTAAAATTTTAATTTTAAATATGGCCCGTGAATTTTAACTTAATATACAATATGATTTCTGAATTTTTAATTTGCTAAATTACGTATCGGGCTAAAATTTTGAGACTATTTGTATTATTATTTTTACAATTAATGAGCACTCTACTCATGTTCTTTACAACTTTTCAAGAAAAAATGCACTTTACGATAAATAGCACAATAAAAAATTTAGTGTTCCTTGCCAATTCTGTTTTTCTCGAATTTTGAGAACGAAGAAAAGTAATTTTGGGTCTTCAACAATTGTGATGTAAATATTCACGACCCTGCTGGGCGATATTTGTACTTTTTCTTTAAATATTTAATGAGCTGAAAGTTAAATAGAAAATAAGACACGCGTGCTTCACGAGATATATTAAAAGAAGAAAGAAAGAAAAGTACTTTAAACAAAACGGGGCAATGACCAAGAGTGTTCTTTTTCGTTTTTCCTTCTTCCGAATGGTCCAAATTCAAGATCGCTCAAGATTCCAAACATGCACAGTCGATCCTCGCCTTAAAAACCGGGCAGAAGTTCTGGCCAAAAAAGGAAGAAAGGCTGGCAATGGTCTCGTCTTATAAGAGAAAGGGTGTTTTCTTCTCCTTTTTAATAAGGGAAAAAATCACGAAAAATCCCGAACTTTACCCTGAGTGACACATTTATCCCGAACTTTTTTTTTGCGCCGTGAAAAACCCCAAACTTTCCAATCTGTGACACATTTACCCCATAAGGGCATTTTTGTCTTTTTAGTTTTTCTTTGGGTTAATACCCTTAAAAACCCCAAACCAGACACCCGTGACAAATCTACCCCAAACTATTTTTTTGACCACCAAAAACCCCAAGTATACCTTTGACAAATTTACCCTAAATTGGTACACTTGTGACAAATTTACCCTTTGTTAGTTTTAGTTAAATTTTCTTGTTAAATTATAAAGTTAAATGACACGTGACAATTGACCGGTATACCAATTTGGGATTTTACACTCTATTTGTCACAGTTTACAATTTTTGTGATTTTTTTATGGTATTAATCTAATTTAGCGGGGTATATTAGTCACAAATTTACCAGTTTGGGGTTTTTTTGGTCGAATAAATTAGTTTGGGGTAAATTTGTCATAAATGTATAAATTTAGAGTTTTTTTATAGCTAGTCGGGGTAAATTTGTCATAAGTGTACCAGTTTGGGGTTTTTCATTGTCAAAAAAATAGTTTGGGGTAAATTTGTCACAAGTGTACCGGTTTAGGGTTTTTTAAGGTATTAACCCTTTTTCTTTTTCTTTTTTTCCTTCTTTTTCTTCCCTCCGCCGGCCATGGTGGAGCCGGCGGAGGGAAGCCGGCGCCGGCGTCGGGCGAGGGCCGGCGAGGGCCGCCCTCGCCCCATGCCGGCGAGGGCGAGCCTCGCGGAGCCGGCTTCCCTCCGCCATGGCCGGTGGAGGGAAGAAGGAAAAAAAAAAAAAAAGAAAAAAAAAATTAAATGAAAAGACCCAAATGCCCTTCAATTTTGGGGTAGATGTGTCACACTTGGAAAGTTTAGGGTTTTTGGTGTCACAAAAAAAAGTTTGGGGTAAATGTGTCACGGTTTGGAAAGTTTGGGGTTTTTCACGGCGTAAAAAAAAGTTTGGGGTAAATGTGTCACTTGGGGCAAAGTTTGGGGTTTTTCGTGGTTTTTTCCTTTTAATAAAAAAAGAATTTTAGGAAAATGAGAAATCGAGTAAAAACCATGATGAGATAAAATTAGAAAAGGTTTCGTAATAGAAAAGCTAAAGGGGTTCCTTTGATTTTTCTAAGTCAAGCAAGAAATTGGATGCTCAAGGCTCAGGTGTTGGAGTCCAATTTCATTTCTTCTTTGGTTTGGTGGGTCTTTTCCTAAATTATCCCTTTGTGATTCGAGTTTCTTTATGTGGTACTTGCACAGCTATAAAAAGAACTTAGTTATTAAGAGCAAAACAAGGGAGAAAAGGCCCTATTTGATTAATAACTCTATTAAGCGTGTTAAATTTTTTCATTTATCTACATACTCGAACAAATAAAAATCGGGAAAGTTCAAATTGCGCAATTGTGGCTTCTATAGGCTTTCTTATGATTTGGATATGCTATTCTAGGGTTAATTTATTAGGAATAGGATTACATAGTTATGGTTCATTTAATTTACATTAAGATCTAATTAAATTCAAAAAAAATCTCGACAAATACAAACATAGAACAAGACAAGCCTATATAGAATTAGAATATAAAAACAAGTAAGAATAGAATATAAGAAAACTTCCTACTTCATGTAGGCTTCAAGAACCATTTAAATCAATCTTTATCGCTATTACTCGTTCGAAAAAAAAATCCCTACCTCGACCACTAACGAAAATTAGTGTGTCTCGAGAAACATACCTAAAAGTTTCCCTTTTTACCTTTTTGGAAGACCCAAATCATGAAGTCAAACTCATTAATTCAATTCACATGCCTCCATCGCGATCTGCGATGTTAAAAAGGGGCTCGCGAGAGAGGCGTGTGGACACCACATTTCTCCCTTTTTCCAGGGACTGAAACAGGCTTTTGGAGAAAGCGAAGCCGGGACAGGCAGGCAGCATCACGCTCCAAAGCACACGGTGCTTTCACGCCTTGCCCTCCTTTTTTAAACGTTTCCATGATTTGCATCGGCCTAAATAAAGCGACGGTTATCGATTAATTAAGCCGCCACGCGAGCGATTTCCGTGCTGGCATCGTCATCTCTTTGCTGGAGTGAATCTTCTCGGTCGACTCACCGCAAGGAATTTTCGTCTTTTAATCCGAGACAACTGTTCCGTCATGTCGTTTTGCTTTGTTCTTACGTGCAATTGATATTTAAAAAGAGTCAAGTTTAGCTCGATTAAGCCAGACCATATTAAGGAATTGTCTTTTAGGTTGGAAAAAACAATTATGATTATACCCGCATATGCGAACTGGGCACTCGAGTTGTTCCAATCCAAGACGTCTTTTACCTTAAAATAAAGATGACTTAAGGAGCAACTGGACAAAACAATAATTGCCAAGACAAAGGATGAGTTTCCAGGTCATACTCCTGCCTGGATTCATCGCATATTCCTGGGATTACCTTTGCCGTTCGGACCGGCCTTTTCCTCGTTCCTGTGACATCGCTTGGTTCTTGTAGCCGAAAAGATCTCCGTTCTTTTCCCACCCCCTCATGCAAGAACTAGACAAGAGCCTCCATGACCCTTTGATCCAGTCGCGTCGCGGTGATCCGAAAGATGAGAGGAAACGGGAGGCCTTGCTGGGGAAACGACCCGTCAAGGTTGGATTCCAAGAAAACGAGCCGGGAAGCGATGCTGCTGCTGCTGCTGCCCATGGAAGTGGCCGGTTCAACAGATACGCCCTCGCCGGGGCCATCCTGGCCTCCACCAACTCCGTCCTGTTGGGATACGGTGAGTCTTGAAAGGTTCCCGGCATTGATCTTCTCTTTGAGAATCGACCTGTCCGCGATGAGCGCATTGATTTCCGAAAGAGCAAGTAGAAGAAAGAGAGAACCCTTTTCTTTTTGCTTGATTTGCGAAGTTGGGTTGGTCATTGAATTGGGTTTTGGGTTTTCTTTTGATGCGAATTCGCTGAATGAAAGCATGCGTGTTTGCTGGTTCGGTTTCTGCAGATATCGGGGTGATGAGCGGCGCGGCGTTGTTCATCAGAGAGGACCTCAAGATCACGTCAACGCAAGTTGAGATCTTGGTGGGTTCTCTCAACGTGGTGTCGCTGTTCGGGTCCCTGGCCTCCGGCCGGACCTCCGATTGGATTGGCCGCCGGTGGACCATCGTCCTTGCGGCCTGCACCTTCCTGGTCGGCGCGCTCCTGATGGGCCTCGCCCCTTCGTTCGCGTTCCTCATGGCTGGGAGGGTGGTCGCCGGGGTTGGGGTCGGGTTCTCCCTCATGATCGCGCCGGTCTACGTGGCCGAGCTCTCGCCGGCGATGACCCGAGGCTTCCTGTCGTCGCTCCCCGAGGTCTTCATCAACATCGGCATCCTCCTCGGATACATATTGAACTACGCCTTATCAGGCCTCCCGCCTGATGTAAATTGGAGGCTCATGCTGGGCCTGGCCGCGCTGCCGGCCGTCGCAATCGGGTTGGGGGTGATGGCGATGCCGGAGTCGCCAAGGTGGCTCGTCCTGGAAGGGAGGCTGGAAGAGGCGAGGCGAGTCCTGGTCAGGACATCGGAAACCGCAGAAGAGGCGGAATTGAGGCTCAGCGAGATGGTCGAAGCCGCTTCCCTAAATCCTGGCCCAGCTCATTGGAACGGGCAGGGCGTATGGAGGGAGCTCCTGTGGCGCCCGTCCCGGCCCGTGAGGAGGATACTCGTCGCCGCGATCGGGCTCAACTTCTTCATGCAGGTCTCCGGGAACGACGCGGTCGTGTACTACAGCCCAGAGGTGTTCCGGGATGCCGGAATCAGCAACCAGCGGCTGCTCATGGGGGTCACGGTGATCATGGGCTTTGTGAAGACGTTCTTTGTGTTCGTATCGGCCCTTTTCTTGGACCGGTTTGGGCGGAGGCCCCTCCTGCTGCTGGGCTCCGCCGGGATGGCGATGTCCCTGGCCGGGCTGGGCATGGGCTCCACGTTCCTCGAGAGCTCGGGGAGCAAGCCCACGTGGGCCATCACGCTGTGCGTGGTGGCCCTCTGCGCCGACGTCTCGTTCTTTTCGATCGGGCTCGGGCCCATCACGTGGGTCTACTCATCTGAGGTGTTCCCGACGAGGCTGCGGGCCCAGGGCACGAGCCTGGCCATCGCGGTGAACCGGCTGGTGAGCGGGGCCGTGGCGATGTCGTTCCTGAGCATCTCCAGGGAGATAACCTTCGGGGGGATGTTTCTCATGCTCGCTGGGTTGATGGGGTTGGCGACTGTGTTCTTCTACTTCTTTTTGCCTGAGACGAAAGGTAAGAGCTTGGAAGAAATCGGGGCTTTATTTGAGGATAAAGATTGATCAATGGATGAAAGCGATACCAACAAAGAACATAAAAATGTCGAGTTGATGACCAATTGGATCATCAATGGATGAAGTCGGGTTTCTCTCATTTTTCGTATGGGATCGATCGTGTTGTGGTGACGAAATCAAGCCCAAGCTTTTCCATTTTGGTGTTATTGTCAATCATGGAGGGTTTTTCTTTAAGCTTGGGCTGACAAAGTGGGCCTTGGGCTTCCTCTTCTCTTTCTGATGATCTCTTCTTGCATGTTCTCAACCGGGCTTTGAAAATTCAAAGCTAGATTATGCAGCAGCTCATTTTGACATGAAGAGGAGCCTCAAATCAATGCATCACCGAGCGGCTTCCGACCTGAGGCTTCCCTCGAGCGGGACTCGTTCAGTTTTTCTTTTTCGTCCAAAAACTACTCGTCATATTCTCATTCAAATGAAAGTATGAGACGACAATGTACGGGCTTTAGAACAGTCCAATTCCACAGGACAAGTAAGGGATAAGCGACCCAATTAACCCGTAAACATTTATTGTGGTGGGCTTTGGCAACCCAATCTGCGACATGGTTACTTCTTCTTCGACAGTTAGCCATCTTTAAATTGCTGAATAACTTTGCACGCGCCTGAATGTCAGTGAAAAGTGCATGAGCTTCCCAACTCACTTGATCTGCTCCCTCGCTTATCATCTCCACTAGATTCTCTTCTATCTGTCTCCAACACGATCTTTAGTTCACTTTTGGCTTCAAAGTGTTTTGAGGGTCTCAAGCACCAAAGCTGCCTCCCGCCTAGATCGCCAACGAGACCCTCATAAATCAAGCAAAACCCATGTAGTAAGATACCCTGGCTGTCTCAGCGTATACACAGGATGGCCCCTTCCCTTGCTTCTGCAGCAAAAGACCCATCAACGTTAGTTTTAATCACCCCAGGGGGAGGAGGGGTCCGGATCGGAGGTAAGTCTTTCTGTGGTTGTAGATTTCCATTCGTTTTGTCTGGCCATCTACTGATGTTTTTCCCCGCGACGATTGCTGAGGTGATCATGTGCTGGGAATTTGACTACTGAGCTCTGACCACAAAGTCCTTCTGAAATTTCCAGATCTGCCATAATAATAAAGCAAGGAGCTCGAAGAATATGGAGTTATGTCTAAAATTCAGCAGCCAACCCTCTATATGAGTTACTGAGGGCACGAATGATAATCATTTTGACAATAAATTGACTTTTGAAATAAAAATAGAATTTTCAGATTTTATACTTAGATAAGTTTCGATAAAAATATACATTTAATAATGATACAAAATTTTTATTTTCAAAATAGAATTTCATTTAATATCAACACAAAATTTCTTCTTCCCAAACGACAACGAGCAACATGGGGTGGTGGCGCCAACAATTGACAATGGTGGCAATTGGTGACCAACGATGATTGGAGAGGGGTGGGGGGTGGTAGGGGCAACAATCAGCAATAGCAGAGGGCACGTGGTAGCGACGAGTAGGTGACTGATTAGTAATGAGGATGAGTATTGAGAAAATTTTTTATTTCTCATTTATGTTTTAAATCTATTTTTGAACTAAAAATTTGTTCTCGAGATAGAAAAATGAAATCATGTTGCCCAATGAATTTCTATTTCAAAAACGAGTCTGGAACAGAAAAGTAGTTTTGAAACAGAAATAAAATGGTTACTATCCACGTTCTAAGTAACTATTAACTTTAATGTTTACAAATGGGTTGTTCCATATTTGCCAAGTCTAGGGGCATAGAAGAAAAGGATGCTCGATGGTTTCTGGATGCTGCTGACATATCAAGCAAGTGGCTTCGGTTATTATCAATCTCCGAATTTGGATTCTCCTTAATTGCTAAGGCATTTTGACAAATTTCTCAGAGAAAAAAAATGATTTTGAGTTATAAGTTTGCTGTGACACCCCAAATTTTCTAATCCTAGAATTAGGAATGGACTGACATGGGCTTGAAATTTTGAAGGTTGGGCCGAGCAACAGGCTTGATGGGCTGTGCGAGGGCCCCAAGCATGGGCTCAATGGGATAAGTGATGGGTCATAAATTGGGCTTGACATGGGATGAGCCGAGAAATGGGGCTCGGTAGAGCTGTGGTTTAGGCCCATTAGGCCATGAATTGGGCCCAGCAAATCAATGGTGCGTATGTGAGGCCCGGTTTGGGCAGAAAGGACTCTACTTCTATGACGTAAGATTTTAGATTGATCGTGCATGAATTTGACTTAAGATCTAATTGAATTACGCATGACCATGATCCCTTGAAAACTACCCTTAATATTTTTATTATGATTCCTTCCTTGTTTTTGATCCTAGAATATTGTTGAGACATCAATGTGTTATTTAGGCTTATATAGACTATAGACCCTTGCAATTTTGTGAGAGCCGAAATTTGTTGGGTTAGGGACGAAACCAAGTGAAAATATTAGAGACTAATGGTTTAATCATGCAAAAGATTAGGGCTTCACCCCAATTTTCCTCTGTGGACGCGTAGTGCATAAAGGAAATTCCATGCAAGAAGTAGTTTGCCCCCTCTTCTCAAGGCCTCCCTTAGTTGCCGAAAATCTGCATGGGGATCACAACACCATCATTGTCTTCTATCATCTCGAGTTTCATGGGGTCTCATGAAAATCCAAGAACATTCTCAGCAATCATTATTTTCTCTCTACCCTCACACCTCCTCCAACCCCCCCACACACACTCTCCCAAACATTCTCCCTCTTCTCCCTCCCTCCCTCCCTCTCTCTCTCTCTCTCTCTCTCTCTCTCTCTCTCCTTCTTCTTCTTCTTCTTATCCGTCGGTTGTTGAGAGGTGTGGATCGTGTGGGTCGAGGGAGATTTTCGCTCTGATGTTTCTGTTCTGGGTTTGATCGGGCTGGTCGTAGGATTGGATGAGTGATCGGCAATTTGCATGTGCGGCTCATGGATCGTATACGATATGTAGGTGTGAGAGGAAAGTTGTGGTTCATCGTTTGCTGGGTAGGAAGTCGAATGAGCTGCGAAATGGGTTTGCATGTCGACTTATGAAGGTTGTTAGCTCGATCATGGATTTTGATGGATTGTTCGGTTTGTCTGTGATGAATCTCTGGTGATCAATGTCTGTTTAGGTGCTGTGCATGTGCGGTCGAAGCTTCAATGAGGTTTGCATGAGAGCTAAATAGGTGGGAGAGGCCGAGTGCAGATATTTAAATCCACTGGTGGTCTTTTCGGGATAGAGGTTTACCAAGTTCGCTGCTTTGTCAATCTTCCGCCATCAAACACGTTAAAATTTGGACGAACTTTTCTTCTTCAAAGTTATTCTAAGGATCTTGAACTACAGCATACAATTTTTACGGAATTTTCTGAAATGAATTGGTTGGTGTATGAGCATGCACTTGTATAACCTTTCTGCTGTCCTGGATTGCTCATCTGAAGTTTCGTGTTTTTGTGATCTTCCTACTGAAGTTTCTATTATGAATTTAGTCTTCTTCCCTTCATGCAAATTGTAATAAATTGTGCATACCATGTTGTATGTTTTCCTTAGATTTCCTGGAACTAATGCAAGTTGTGTAAGTATATTTTCCTTCTGCGGTGGTAGTAGACTGTCCATGCGTGAATACAGGAGGACATTAGTGCATTTTGTGATCCTTATGAAATTTTTGGGACATATCTAGGTCTTGCTCATTTCATGGAACTCATAAGGCACATTCATTGGATAACATATTAAAATTTGATGGCAAATGATCGAATTTTGGGTGGCGAGATGCCTTCTCTTCCGTGTGTGATAGTTCTGGAAAATTTCACAGATTCAGTAGTTAATTCAGTGATTTGCTGTTCTTTGTACAGTGAGAAACAGGTCTAGCTTTCTTCACGGAAAATGTTTATCAATGTCCTTTCTATAATGTGTTAAGATTTCATGATTTTTCAAAATAATTTACTATGGTTTTGACTCCGATGTTCCAAACTGCACAAATCTATCTACTTTCTGTCTTATTGCAATTTTTACAAATACTTGTAGAAAATTTGTTTGGACCTTTTGGCGACCCTTCAGTGATCATACGGCCTCTTATACATTGTCGCATGATATATTTTTCCTTTGCATGTGATGAGGTGTCATTGAATTGGGGATGGTCGAGAGTCATATGTGATGGATGGGGTGTTCTATGAGACCTCGTATGTGTCTATTTAAGGATTGAATTATAGAGTGATTTGGTGCACTAAATTAATAAGGATTGAATTATAGAGTGATTTGGTGCACTAAATTAATGAGCATGCTGCTGTGGTGTGATTATTCAGAGGTGTGAAGCACGAAATGTATGGACTAAGCTGAATATAAAAGATCTCCATTAGCTTTATGATACTAATGATGCCCCGGGGAGTAGGATGCCCTTGTTGCAGGATCATGGATGCCTTAACTTTGTGACATTGAGATGCCTTAGAGTGAGATACTACTGTTGTACTAGGATGCCTCGGCTATGTGATACCAAGATGCCTTGGAGTGATATGCTCACGCCGGGGGGTGGGGGTGTTGGTGGCGGTGTTTCCATGGAAATCTAGATTAATGATCCGAAAGTGACTTGATCAGACTCACGAGTGACACGGCGTAAATTTGATTTGAGGGTGGATGTTGTAAACATATGATGAATTAAAATATATTTGACATGTGAGTTTGAATGTGGTTTGCATGCTATTCTGACTTTGACTTGGGCAATTAGATGAGAACCATGCATCGTGATTAGTGTGCCTAGCTTCGGGTGTGTCTGATAATGGACATTTGCGACATTGTGGTAAGTCATATGATAGTCTATGTTTTTACCCATGTGTGCATGCTATTCCTTAATAAACATGCATTTTTCTTAGTGACTAATGGATTACCTAACTTAGAACCCTATTATTACTTTGTTGGGCATTACTCGTTCATTTGTCTTTTTTTCTAGATCGTTAGAATGGACATCCCTTCTATTGCACAGTACGTGGTTATTGCTTATATCGACGATTCCTTCCACAATGTCTTTGACCTCGACACTAATTTGACTTACACGTGATTTGAAGCCATCCTATGGATGGATGATGGGCATGCTAAATGGATGCCCATGTGATCTGTGGGATGGTTCATTAACCACGAGGGAGAACTGTTTGGGCCTGTTTAGTTCGGAGATGATGGACTTGGAGCAAGAGTGAGCAGTGCTTAGAGCAACTAGATTGTGTGAAAGCGGCTGCTGTTTTGTTTTTTCGAGTGACATGGGTTAATTTATGGGGTAGTGAAGTTCGGCTCCTTTTGACCCTCTTCCTAGGCTTTTGACACATATGCTTTTGGTTATAAACTTGTAAATATTCCTATATGTACGTGTAGTGCAATATAAACTTCCCATGTCAATGTAAGTAAGACAGGATATGAGATGAAGTAATGGAAATGGCGCCCACTTTTTTGATGAATTGTCTATGCTTGAATAGAATAAAGATAATGTGACCGCATCTTAGAAGATTCCATTTTCTTGTGATATTCGTGTTATATATGCTAATCATGGAGAGTGGAATACCTCTTACGTATTTGCTGTTTAAACCTGGTCCTATTAATGTACTATCATTTAGTTTTCGCTTGCATTTAGTATGTACGCTACCAGGATGTCACATTTGTCTTTCAAATTTTATTCCATAATTCTCTAGGGGTTTAGTATGACATTAGTGCTTGATTTTGATCCGGTGTTTCTTTTTGTGCCCTAGGGTTGTTATAGGCACTCTTCACTATGAACTGCCTTGTTCTGGTTGGTTTCCACATCAATTTGTCCACTAGAAGTTGGGGTTTAATGGGAGTGGATAAAATTCCCCGGGTTGTTTCATAGTCAAACAACTCTCTCACCCTATTTTCATTACATTTAACTTCCTCTACCTGAATTGGATCCTCTATGTTTGTTTGCAAGGCCTCCAATCAAAACTCTCGGCAACCACTGATATGCTCCTGTGTTGATTTTCTCATCATTTCCAACCATCCATCGAATCAACTGACTAATGACATTGCCGCCTATAAGCAAGCTCTGCCATCCCTAGGAGGGACGTGAGCCTTTTTTCTGCATGCAATAAATCTGTATGAGGGTAATATAACCCTTTAAAAAGTCGACTCCAGAGAGAGTATGGATTTGGGATTAGTCCCCATGCCCGTTGCCACAACATTGCCTTATCAAATGTAATTAAGTCTTGAAAATCCAGGCCACCTTCATCCTTTCTTGCTTTAACAGTATCCCAGTTTTTCCATGCAATCCTGTCTTGTTTTCAGCATTTTTCCACCAAAAAGCCACAATTTTCTTTCGATAGTTTGACAAATGAATAGGGGAATTTTAAAGATGGACATTACATACTCAATAATGCTTGCACTACTGTTTTAAGGAGGATTTCTTTCCCTGGCTTAGACAAAAAATAAATAAATTCCAACCTTCTAGTTTCATGTTGACTCTATCAATGATCCAAACAAACATTTGTTTTTTTTAGCAATTCCAGTCAGATGGTATTCCTAGATACTTCCATGTCTTCTCTATCTTGAAAACTCTCATCTCATGTGTCATATTTTTCCTTAATTCACTTGGGGCAGTTTTTGCTGAAAAACATACCTAATTCGTTCAAATTTATGGCTTGTTTGGATACAAAACAATATTAATTCATTCGTTACCAAAAAAAACAATATTAATTCAGGGTTTGTTGCCACATTTTGACTTTCAAAAATCTTTCCTTCAATAAAGAGTATTAAATCATTTGCAAAACGTAGATGAGATAAAGTTGGGCAGAATTGATTTAATTTGATCCCTTTAATACTTCCATTCTCCATACTTTCTTTAGCAAAACAGATAGCACATTAACCAAAATAATAAAGAGGTAGGGAGAAAGGGTGTAATTTTGTCTTATGCCTCAAGTAGGCTGAAAGAAAGGCAAAGGTGCCCCCATTCACTTTTACACTGTAATGTGGAGATACATTTTAAAATTCAGGAGACCCATGTTTCGCGAAATCCCATTTTTAGCGGGAGAATAACATCTCAAATACCATAGCTTTTGTATAACACTCACTTGATGACCCTAACATTTTTCTCTCACTTAAGTGTTATATTGGAGTAAAATCAATCATTTGAGTGCCATTTCCAGCAAATCATCCTATATGGATTTTTTCAATTTTTTTAATATTTGAATTTTTATTTACCTTTTTTAGGGCTAGCAAATGTCACTAGCAACCCTTGCCAATTGCGAAACCCTTGCCCTAGGCCACGAAGGCCCTCGTTAGATCTAGGTAAGGCTACCTCACTTGTGGCTGGCGAGGTTGCTAAGGCATTCGCCAACTTTGGGTGGCCCCAACAAGGCCACCTCGCCCAACTCTGGTAAGGGCCTTCATGGCTGATGGTGAGATTTTGCAGCCTATGACCCTTGTCGACTCTAAACAGAAAGGGAAATAAAAAATAAAATAAAAATTCAAAAAAATTAAAGATATTTAAAAAAATCATCTTTGTTAGCATCGATGAAACTATGTAGGACAATCAACACTGATATTGGATTTCCGATGAGAAAAGTTGCATATAATACTCAAGTGCTCGATTTTTCAAATTTGTGGCAATCAAGTTAGCAAAAAAGAAAAAAGGTTATGACACTTGAATAAATGCCATACAGAAGTTATGGCACTTGCATTGTTTTTACCCTCATTCTTGGCATACTCACTTTGAGAAAATTCCATTCCACTTGATAGTACACCTTTTTCATGTCTAATTTGAGCACTGCATGGAACTTGTTTTTCCTCTTTCAAATCCGTAACTCTTGCAGTATCTCATGTACTACTAATATATTGTCTTAAATTTGTCTTTCACTGGTGAAGGCACTTTGCTCCTTTAGCTCTACTAGGTCAGTTAGATTACCGCAAACTTGCTGCAAAATCCTGGCTTCATTCTTCTGTCCTTGTCCATTCTTTCAGACACTCGAAGACAAGCAAAGTCGAATTCCAATGATCTTAACCTCCTCTAATCTCGACGTAAGTCAACGTGGATACATCCAGCATTTCCACACTAACATTTATATTTATACCGTAAAAATCATGGTTTAGCTAGCTGTGAAAAGAACACGAGAGGTCCGAAATTTTCAGAGCCATGGAAAGTCGGAATCACGACCGAGAAGTGCGCAAAAAGCTTTAAGATGAGAAGGGTTCTCGAGATAAGGGCGGGTCAAGAAATCTATGTGGAGAAGGAGGAGGAGGAGATGGGTTATAACGAGAGCATTAATACTCTTGTCGCGAAGCCGAAGTTCAACTTGGAAAGCTGAGTGAGTCTTGTCTGATCTGGTTGGGAGCATCTGACGGGGGACTTTTGAAGCTCTGGAGAAGGAGATTGTGTTTTCCACCTCGTTCGTCCGTTCTTTTGTTGTTGGAAGCTTCTTCCGACTCTGAGATTCTCTCCTTCACGCACGGATGCATTGATTGATTGAAAGAGAGAGAGAGAGAGAAAGAGGCGTCGGCATGGTTATGCAGTTTCGACTTCCAAATAGTTAACTAATTTGTCTTTTTTTTTAAAAAAAAAATCGAAATAGAATGTTTTTATTGAAACTCAAGAGTTATAAAAACCAAAACTCGACGCAGGGGCGTCAAAACATAGTAACTCCCGTAAAGGTTGTGGGGAAGGGCCACCCAAAATGAAGATAGGGTGCTCCTAAGAAACCCATTTTCTCAAGGTAGTGAAATATTTGGGGATAATTGTCTAGAATAAAAAGGCCAATTCAATTCGAAACTTTTCAATTATAATAATTCAGTCATAAACTTTTTTATAATTTATGAATATAACCCTAAATGTTTTTACGATTTGCCAATAGAGTCATTCTGGCCAACTTTGATCAGAAATTGCTAATGTAAATGATTTTTATAAATTTTTTTAAATCTTGTGATTTTTTTTCTTTCTCTCTCTCTTTTTTTTTTTTTTTTTTGCCCTATCTCCCTCCATCGGTTGTCGGGCCTTAGAAATGGTCAGCCACCTTTGAGGGTCACCCGGATCTAGTGAGGGCAACCCCAATGTCAATGAGATATCTAGCTCTGGCGAGAGAGAGAGGGAGAGAGAGAGAGAGAGGACAGCAATTGGTGGAGGCCGTGACGGGGGGACAGCAACGGTGGCGTGATCATTGGGGGCGGTGGACCGATGGAAACATGGCCTGGGAGGAGATGGAGAAGAGAATGGGCAAGTTAGAACGTGTGTGAGGGAGCGGAAGTGAATGGACATGTGGCTTACGATGGAAAGTACCTTTTAGCTTTTGTAATGTGCAGATGCACCAAACTTTTTTTTCCCCATGTAAAAAGGATATAGATTGTTCAGGGGCCTTACACATAAATATTAAGTAAGGAATCGAAATAGATCAAAGAGATATATGCTATATCCATAGAAAAAATGATAAAATATAGAATATTTTTAAAGCAGTAAAAGAGGACGACGTCATTCATCAGCACTTCGATCGTTTGCTTCTGTATTTCATATTATGCGCATGCATTGATTCGCATGAGGGATGACGAAGGAATTATTTTATGACCTATCAAAGAGGCCCCATTTGTCAAAACAACATAACTAGCATGAAGAATCCAGCAATCGAGGAATCAAGCGTATGAGGAGAAATTATATTCCCCGTTGCTTGACTATCGAGTTTAAAAGACATCCACTTTTCCTCTATCTATAAGTTTAAGTTTTTGAATTAGATCTTCTTATATGGTATCGAAGCTAGATTTCATCTCAATTTATGTTGAGTATGAGTCCATTCCATTTGTCCAGTTCTATGTATTATTTCTAATCTGGCTTACATGTGATATGGGGTTTTGGAATATATCATTTGACTTTGGATTTATATCCCCATCATATCTCATCTAATTGGCAAAGGCCATACATGTATCGGTCTTCAAAGCCATTTCACCACCGTAAATTGTAAGACCACCGTATGTCACTAGTTCTTGTCGGAGTGCGAAGCATCTTTAATAATGGCCATTTGTCCATGCATGTTGCCAAGTGACATGGGAAACCAGTGTCATCAACCTCGACCCGACAGCCCATTGAGCAGAGCTGTGGCTGATTTGGCAGTTCGCAAGTTGCGCGTCGACAAGGGATATTCTTTTACGGGCTTAAATTATTGGCAGATGAATAGCC